>JAZHRO010000031.1:33937500-38937500 GCA_037157565.1 Thalassia testudinum | reverse complement strand
AAATGCTTAGAAAGAACTGAGGGTAGTGCCTCACAACCTGACAGAAGAACCACAATCCCTGTATTGAGAGCCTCCCAAGGCGGAACTGGTGTTCTAGTTGTGCAACCAGGGCCAGGTAGTCCTGCAATGAATGGATTAAAAGTGTAGCTGAATTTAAACAATCACTACGCTGCAAATATTTAATAAATCACACAGCAACGAATGTTTTTTTGCTTGGCTACTTAGGTGTCCGTAACTAGTCATAAGTTTTCCGCATGGTCCTAAAGAGCTCCACAGCCATGGATGTGCAGTATCCCTACTGACAGGGGACAAATCCCAAGGTGTCAAGCAAATGATGGTTGAGGCTTAAGTGCCTCTTGGAAAACAGGCTGTCCCAATGGCTGAGCAGGTAAAAGGAAACAAAAGCCCAAAAAAAAGGAGGAAAGGTATTTCCCCTCCCAAGAGGAGAATTGCCAGATGAAGCCCATCCCTACCTCATGATGAGACGAGGTGAGAGACTTGCATACAATTCCTTTCTACAGAACCAAGAAAGGGATTGGGACAGCCCCATTGATACACACGCCTGCTACAACACGGGCGTATGGATATGAAACACGGCGAGGTGGACCTACGAGCCGACATTCTTGGGGGGTGATCGGCGGTATATGGACGGTGGAGCGGGAGGAGAACCTGCAACCACTCACCTAGACGAAGCGGAAGATGAAAATGGGGATAAAATTGGAGGGAATATGATTCTTGCTTGCTTTCATTCATACCCAGGAGGCTACATATATAGGACTCACATACAACGAATTAGTGCTCACAATATCCAACAAAATGTCACAACACCCCATACATATCTTGCCATATCTTTCCCCTTTTGTGTATGTCTCCTGCCCCTAGTACTTTGCTCCTGTCACTTATCCAAAATGGAGCTATGTGTCTTCTGCATGTGTGCTGGTGGAGGCTGGACACTGCTTTGATCAACTGTTGTTGCCACTATCATCAGAATGGGTCAGTTACCCTGCAAAATGGGTGGATGGGAGGATCCATGTGTCGGTTATCAGCTCTGATCCCTATCACCCATCTGTCCCAATCTGGTAACTAAGCAAATGTTGAAGAGAATAGCCCCTGAGGTCATTCAAACAAACAAAGCATCCCATAATGCCCTCATAAACCTCTAGGACCTCAGTTACCCCCTCAATACTGAGTTCCCTAGGGGAGAAGGCAAGAAAACACTTAGGTCCCAAGAGAAGGCAACAAAGCCCTTACAATTGGGACAAACCCCTATCCCAATAGCCAGAGTAATGTCGGGGCAGGAGCCCCTCTGGGGAACCAACTCAACCCCTGCTCCATAAAGTTTCCCACACTTCCCTTTTCTTTCAAGAATCTTTTGGAAATAACCTTAAATACTTTGCGCCACCTCATATGTAGGGCCACACGCCATAACAACCTCAGAGATATAGAATCCTCTTCAAATCTAGAACCCCAACCAAACAACCAGCAGATATTGTACAGGAAGCATACTTCTCCCAGATCAGCATCTCTGTAATCTTCCAAAAGCTCCCCCCAGGCACTGATCTAAGAGAATGAGGATCAGTTACAGGAGATCATCGAAAAGTGACCCCATTCATCATATTTCCCAATCATTGTATAAGGTGACAGAGTGTATTCTATTAATCATACTCAATACAATGTATTTTGAGGGTTAGATCATTCCCAGGATGTACACTCACCGCCTAGAGTGAACCTAGTAAAAACCACCATGTCCTATGTGATTGCTTGCTCTCTCATTCTTGCTCCACCTCATAAAACACCTCGTGGAGAAGCGATCCACCTGAGTCGAACTTGTAAGCACTGTTGATCAAGGCAAACACACACACAAGACACGAGTTGACATGGAAAACCCTTGCAAGAAACACTACATGAGCTTTAGCTCCACAAGAACCTAGTGTCCACTAACACTTAAGGGTTTTGTCTTCATTAAGACAACTACTCAAGAGAGGAGGGGAGATGTGTTACCCTAGTTATAGGAGATGGTGTACATAGACCAACACACAAGATCCATATACCCATATACAAATATTTCACACCACTCAACACTCCCCCTCAAGTTAGGCATGAATGTCAAACATGCTCAACTTGTGCTGAAGCAAGACCTTTAGTGAAGACATCAGCAATTTGATCCTCAGACTTCAAATAAGGTAGGCACAAGTCTTCAGAATCAATCTTCTCACGGATAAAGTGCCTATCTAACTCAACACGCTTTGTATTATCATGCGGAACAAGATTGTTGGCAAGATTGATGGCAGCCTTGTTGTCACAAGAGAGCCTCGTGGGTGTAATAGGCTGAATCCCAATATCAACAAGCAAGACTTTTACCCACAACATTTCAATAACCCTTATAGCCATAGCTTTATACTCAGCTTTAGCACTAGATCTCACATAGACAGTTTGCTTTTTGCTGCTCCACATGACAAGATCCCTAGCAAGATATATGCAATACCCAATAATAGACCACCTATCATCCACAGAGCTTACCCAATCAGCATCAGTGTAAGCTTCAATATCCAAACCATCTCCTTGGTGAAGGGAATTCCCTTTCCAGCATACTGAAAAATAAGGTTGACGTCAAGGAGATGAGCATCCATTGGGACATGCATAAACTAACTAACCACATTAATCGCATAAATGATATCTGGACAACTTAAAGTAAGGTAAATCAATTTTCCCACAACTTTTTGATATGTGCTCTTCTCTGGCTCATCTAGTCGCTTCCCATCCTTCAAACTCAAGCAATGATTTGCCTTAATAGGAGTGGAAATGTGTTTACACCCAAGTTTCCCTATTTCTTTCAACAAATCACGAACATAATTTTTTTTTGGCACAAGAGAAAACTATTCCTAAACCTTACAATCTATATCTCGAAGAAGTACTTTAACCTACCCAAATCTTTGAATTCAAACTCACTAGCTAAATGATACTTAATGACGTTGATCTCCTCTCCATCATCGCTAGTGACAAGCATGTCATTAACATACATAATTGGTAAGGTAGTCTTACCAGCATTTTGCTTCACAGAGAGGGTGGGGGTCACCATTCCCTTGCATATACCCTTGATTTTTCACTACAAGGCGAAGATGTTCAAACCATGCTCTTGGTGATTGTTTCAACCCATGTAATGCCTTCTTTAATTTACAACATTTTCCTTCCTACTCATATTCTGGGGTCATGCTCATGTAGAAAACTTCCTTCAGGTAACCATTCAAGAAGGCAGTTTTTTACATCAAGTTGATGGAGTCTCCACGAACAATGAACAACAATAGAAAGAATAATCCGTACAAAATTCATTTTAGCCACAGTGGCAAATGTTTCAAAATAGTCAATTCCATACTTCTGCGTGAATCCCTTCGCTACCAAGCGAGCTTTATATCTATCAATCTATCCATCTACTTTGTACTTGATGGTATACACCCACTTTTAGCCAACTATATGAGCGTCCCTGGGAGTATCAACAACATCCCAGATACGATTCTACAATAATAGGGCAATCATCTAACACATGGCCTCTACCCATTTAGGATCAAGTTGTGCATCAGCAACACTCCTAGGAATCATAAAGGAGGCAAGTGAGGACGAGAAACATTTGTAATTAGGACTCCATTTAGAGTAAGCCACATATCCATTTATAGGATGTTTATACACTCTAACTCCTTTCCTAAGAACAATAAGTTGTCTCCGACATTTGAAGCATTTGGAGTATTTTTCACCACACTTGCATTCGCAGTCTCATTGCGATCATCTATCTCAAGGCCAAGCAAAGTAGCATACGGACCTGAGTCTTGACCCTAAGACCACTTCCTGGATCAGGTGCAGGGATTGGAGAAGAATTAGGATTTGTCTAATGGTCAGATTGTTATCCCTTGTTGTAAATCTAGTTTGTGCCATTGTCATTTTTCTCCTCATCTATCATCCTCACCCACCTTGTCTATATCAATGATCCCAAGATCCCCAAAATCCTCTTCTGAACAGTATACTCAACCCATGAAAAGGATTTTGGGAAGAAAAATAAGGTGCAGTTTCAAGGAACGTGACATCGCGAGTAACATATATCTTGTTTATGGTGGGAGTAAGACATTTATATCCTTTTGGAGTGTTGTACCCAAGCAAAATACCACTTGTAAACCTTAGATCCAACTTGCTACTTCCAGGAACAAAATTATGGATGAAGCAAACACAACCAAACACTCTAGGTGCAAGAGCAAACAGCAGAGTTTCAAGCCTCAACATGGAAAAAAAAGTTTTTCGACCAAGAATTCTAGAGGGCATTCTATTAATTAAGAATGTGCTAATCAAAACAGCTTCCACCCAAAACTTCTTGGGAACATTTCTCTGAATGAGAAGTGCCCGAGTGGTATACAGTAGGTGTCTATTCTTTCTCTCCGTAGTTTCATTTTGTTGTGGAGTATAGCTACATGAAGTCTCATGGATGGTGCCCTTGCTACTAAAGAATGTCACCAAGGATTTGTCGAGATACTCTCGAGCATTACCAAATCTAAAGATTTTAACTCTTGTCTTGAATTGATTTTCCACCATAGCCACAAACATTTGCACAGTTTTAGGCACCACAGTTCAACTTTTCATCAAGTAAATGAATATATAATGTGACCAATTGCCAATTAAAGAGATGAAATATTGAAAACCATCGACAAATTTAACACTAGGTGGACCCTAAACATCAAAATGTACTAGTGAAGATACAATGTCACATTTACATTGAGATTCAACAAAGAAATTCAACAATGTTTAGCAAGTTAACACACTTCACACTTCAGGGAGTGATCATTAATTTCACAAAATACGGTAGGAAATAGTTTTTGTAAGCCAAAAAAACTAAAATGTCCCAATCTTTAATGCCACCTAAGAACTCGATCCACTTCTCTGGTGTGTTGTTCACAATCTAACAAAACGGTGACAGGAGCAGCTGCAACTCTAGCAAGAAGCTTGTAAAGATCATCACAAACCAAACCAATCCCAATCTTTCTCCCTAACACCAAATCCTACAACACACAATGATCAACATAAAATATAAGTTTGCAGTTAAGTTCCTTTGTTCGCTTACAGACAACAAATTAAGAGGAAGGTTATGAACATGAAAGGCATCACTAAGAAGAAATCGATCTAAATGGACATGTGGCCTTTGTTGCAATGTTAGACCCATCAATTGTAGCAACCTAGTCATGCTCGGAACTTAGTTTGTATTGTCAAAAAAAGGAAGCATTTCCAATCATATGATCTATCGCTCCGCTATCAACAATCCAATCATCCTTACTAGAGCTAGAGAATACCAATGGACCATGACCATTACCTAACTTTCCTTTAGCTGCTAAAGCACAATTAAAGGACCTAACAACAGAACTCTCTTCTTTCACCGATAAAGCTCTAAAGAACATCCCTCGTAATTCTCAAATCTGATTTGCAGTAAGGTCACAAAGCATCAATTTTGCTTCCCCTTCAGAGACCTTTCCCACGATAGAATCCTCGGAAGCAATGGTTGCAGTCAACCTTACATTTTGTACTTTGTCAGCTGCTTTCTGATTGAATTTTCCTTTAGTCCTCTTCTCTCAGTGCAAATCCAAAAAATAATTGTTGAGTCCCTTCAATCATTTATTATTATGTTTGAGTGGTGTGCTTATGTCCATGTTTAGTTTTTATTTTTATGTGGGGTTGTGTTATAATTGTTCCCACCTCTCTCTATATAAAGAGAGGTAGGGTTTCTGAGATGAACTAACTCATTTATTTCTCCCAACTATAATCCACACAGATCTCGCATCAACTCTAGATATGCGAGCCACTCTTTTACCTACTTTACAATGGCAATAGTGTTGCAAAAATATTGTGAACATGCAAGCTACTCCTACCTACTATGAAGACTTGGGATCTAGTTGACCTACACCCTAGTGTTATTTAGTAGGATGTAGGCGGATGTTTACCCTAAAGTTCAGATCAAATGGATCTATTGAGTGGCATGAGGTCAAACTAATTGTCAAAGGCTATATAGAAACAAGCTTATGGTGTAGATTATTTTGAGATACTCTCTAATGGCTTGACTCAATTTTGTGTACATTCTACTCTCTATTGCGATAAATTCTAAATGGCTAGTATTTTAATTTGATATCAAGAATGCTTTCTTATATGACGTTCTCAAGGAAAAAGTCTATATGGAGCAATCTCTTGGCTGTGTAATTTAGGGGAGTGTTCTAAAGATATGCATAATAGGGAAGCTATATATGACCTAAAACAGAGTCAATGAGCATGATTTGACGAGTTTAGCAAGGTTGTCTAGGATTGGGTTTGCTTGCTCCTCACCTAATCATTCAATCTTCACTCTACATTAGTCTAATAGATCATTTATTCTCATTGTATGCACTAATGACATCTCATTGAGTAAGAGTGATAAGGATTCATTCCTTTCTTTTTGTCCATTCTATTCTATAAATTAGGAAGGTGTGGTTGAAATAGGTCCTATGCCTAGTATGAGTTCAATCTCCAATTCTACTTCTCGGTGTGGAGTAAATCATGACCTTAAACTCTTTCATTACCATATGGGTGAAGCGAAGCGTACAAAGGATCTCAAGCCCATCAACTATTTTTTTGGCATTAAGGTGAACCATATTGATGGAGGACATATTATAACATCAAGAATGTTGGAGAAAATGGAGCATATTCTTGAAAATAGGAACCCTAACTTCTCTTATATAGAGAGTAGGGATAGAAAAATTACATAGAAAGTCCAACTAAGAATATTAAATTGACTAAGACTCTCAAACCTAAGATAAAGAAACTCTAATCTAACATAAATGGACTCATAACTCTCTAATACTCTTAACACCCCCTGTCAAGTTGGAGCATAAATGACAATTGAGCCCAACTGGTTATAGTAGATAAAACGCAACTCTCCTCACTCAGGACATCTTCTCGTTGGAGGAGCAGGCAAGCAGGAGGAGACGATCCCAAGCAGCAATAGTAGTGGTAATAGAATGGAAGACGATCCCAAACAATAGCAAGAAGTAGTCAAAAGTGAGAGATGATCTCAAGTAGTCTGAGTGATGATCTCAAGCAGGCAGTAGACAAGAGACGATCTCGAGCAGTTCGAGAGACAATGCCAAGTAGGCAATAGTAAGGATTCTAAATCTGCCATGAGGACAATAGAACTGGTAGATAGGCAGTCAAGTAGGAATGCACAATCTCGCACACAAGAGCATGCACCACACATGCAGAGGGCACAATACGCCTAATACATGTGTCGCAGCAAACCATACGTAGATATTATGCCCTTGGAAGAAGCACGGCAAAAGGAAATCAACACATGTAAACCTGGATCACGTACACACGCACACGAGGATAGTACAATAAAGGCGATCATGCGACCTTCAAATCATGTACCAGCAAGTCTTCATGCATTGGATAGATCATATGCTTATGTGCAGCAAAAGATGTGAACACCAGCAGAGTTGATATGTCAACAGAGACATGAGCCTACGACAATCTGCACAACAACAAAACTGCATACGCATAGATCACACAAAGATTTGCACAAACCTTCACACAGATCAGGCTGGACAAACTTTCAAGTAGGTCAAGTCGCAAAAACCTTCACGTAGATTAGGTCGGTAGAAGCACGCAGACCTTTACACACAACTTTCACAAATGCACCTTGGCACCTACTGTCCAGCAATCCTCAGTGATAGCGTGTGCTGCACGAGGAGAGGAGCCCCAATCACAACGTTACTAGAATCGAAGGGTTGTCGTGCAGCACTAAGGGTTACCACAAGGGATGCCACGCAGCAGCCTTGCCATGTTGGGCTTGCTACGCACCAATGGAAAGGCCCTAGCCAACCAAAGGCCAATGACAACAATGGAGAACTCTTGGTCGGCTAGGTTTTGAACTTCCCCTTTTTTCTTTAGGTGGAAGAAAGAAAAATATGGGAATCAAACCCTAAACCCACTCTGATACCATGTTGGAGAAAATAAAGCCTCTTCTTGAAAAAAGGAACCTTAAACTCTCTTATATAGAGAGTGGGGGTAGAAAAATTACATGAAAAGTTCAACTAAGAATATAAAATTGACTAAGACCCTCAAACTGAAGATAAATAGACTCTAACCTAACATAAATGGACTCATAACTCTCTAATACTTTACAGAGAAGATATGTTCTAGATCTACTTTGTGAATTAGGGATGAGTGGATGTAAGCCTATTGTGAATCTGTGATTCCTATGGATCCTCATGTGCCACTAGCTAATTCCAGCAGCCCAAAGTTGTAAGATGTTACACAATACGAAGCTGCAATTGGTAAAGTACTCCATTTGAGAATTACCAAGCCAAACATTGCATTTGTTGTTGGGAGACTTAGCTTATGTAACAACCATAAGAAATACATTGGGCAAGTGTCCACCAAATCCTTAGATATTTTAAAATTCACTGGATAGAGGACTAGAGTTTGTAAACCTAAATCATCTAGATTTTTTGAGCTACTTAGATGTTGATTCTTTTTTTATTTTGAAAAGGTACTCGAATGGAGAGTATGCAAGAGCACACGAACATAGAAAATTCATAACTAGTTTCTGCGCATACGTGGGTAGCAATCTTGTCACTCGATCTACTAAGAAACAAAATGTCATGTCTCGTTTGAGTGTAGAATCCAAGTATAAAGCAATAGCCCATCTTACAAGTGAAATATTATGGGTGGTATCTATGCTTAAAGACTTCAACATTCCAACTACACTTATTGTGATTGTGAAGAATGAAGAAGCCACATGGCACAATGGCCACATGGACAGTTCATGTGGCACATCAACCACATGGCAATCCAATCAGTCTAAGAGTCAAAACTATGTGACCTGTTTAGGAAAATAAGTGGTGGTTTGCATTCCATATTTTGTGTCAAGCGTAGCAATTTGTTTTAATTATTAGGAGTCCAAATTTAAGAAGAGATAATTTAGGATTGGTGATTGATTGAATTGTTGGGATTGATTTGATTTGATTTGATTTAAGTTGTTTTAGAAAATAGGAGTAGATCTCTTTATAAAAGATATCGCCATTGTTTATTTTAAGTTGAGTTGAATACAACAATATTTCTCAACCTCTCTCAACTCATCTCTCTCTCACCAACTCTCTTTGCTCTCTGTTACTATTCACGTGAACAGTAATCATACTGTTCAACATGAACAGTAGCAGCCGATCCCTTCATCTCCACACGTGGGCCTTCCACATGCCCAAGAACCTGCTGCACTTCTCCAAAATCTTTACATGGTATCAAAGCAGGCATTTCGGGTCCACTAGTCTTCACGTGTGGAACACAAGGAGCAAGGAGAAGAGAGTCCACGCACAATGATTTTCCCTTGTACGTGAACCTTCCCCGCATCACCAAGGCCACATGGTTCATAGCATCTTTGTTCGACATTAGAGTTCTCTCAAAGAACTCCTTAAAGGGTCTTAGCGCCTTACGCAAGGCCCAACGAGATGAGGAGGGGGCTCCAACAAGTTGCTTCCCTCACGCATCCAGCACCTTACGCAGAGCATACAACTAAATAAAGGTTTGTTCTTCGAAGACAAAGATAATTGAGATCAAGATCAAGATCCACAAGACGAAAGAGGAAATTTATCGAGTTATGATACGGTTAGTGATTTTCATGCTTTTCCACTGGACACTTCATATCCGATTTTTTCCTCTCCTTCAAAATAGGAGATTTTTCTGAAGAAAAAGTGTCAAATATAATGCACGGAATTGCCCATCTTTCTATTGATTCAAGGAAATCGAACACTATCTCAAAGTAAAGAGGAAACACCCATAGTCGTCACAACAACTTCCGAGATTGCCAAAAGGAGCAACGACTTTCTAGGTTGTAAAAAGACTAATGGTTGATCCAAGAAGTTCATTTATCAAATATCCGAGCAAGATGCAAGTGGTGAGACATTTAGCCTTACAAAGTTGAAGAGCAAGTCATCGTCCTCCCAGCCTCGACTTAAGGGGAAGTGTGAAGAATGAAGAAGCCACATGGCACTGCCACATAACACATCAACCACATGACAGTGCCACATGGCAGTCCAGTCAGTCTGCGAGTCAATACCATGTGGCGTATTTAGGAAAATAAGTGGTGGCTTGCATGCCAAGTGTGGCAATTTGCTTTAATTATTAGGAGTCCAAATTTAGGAAGAGATAATTTAGGATTAGTGATTGATTGAGTTGTTCGGATTGATTTGATTTTATCTGAGTTGTTTTAGGAAATAGGAATAGATCTCTTTATAAAAGAGACCAACATTGTTTATTTTGAGTTGAGTTGAATACAACAATATTTCCCAACCTCTTTCAACTCCACTCCTCACTTTCTCGCCAACTCTAGTCTCCATTACTGTTCGCGTGAATAGTAACCATACTGTTCAATGTGAACAGTAGCAGCCGGTCCTTTCATCTCTACTTTCCATGCGTGGGCCTACCACATGCCTAGGAACATGTTGTGCTTCTCCAAAATCTTCACAATAATAATAAAGATGCTACATACATTGCCAATAATCTAATTTCTCATGAAAGGACCAAGCACGCTAAGGTGAATTGCCGCTTCATTTAGATGCAATAATGTCTAACAAGACCTCCACACCATATATTTACATTGAAGAGCAAGTTGTTGACATCTTTACAAAGCCTCTCCCTTGATGTAGATTGGAGTTAATTTGTTCTAAGGTAAGCATGAGGAATATCTATACTCCAACTTGAAGGGGAGTATTAGAGGGTTAAATATGTCATGATTTTTTTTTTCAAAAATTTGTTTTGATCCTTTTGCCTTATATAATGTTTTCCATGTATGGTTGTTGCCTATTAGAGTTCCCTTTATGATCTATAAATAGAAGTGCATCCCTAATAACTAAATTCCTTTCATTCTCCTCCAAACAACAAGCTATATGGATACAAGCCCTTCCACACTTCCACTCCATAAATTTAGCATAAGGAAGCTAGTAATGTCAGTCCTAACAATAATGATCTGTCAATTGCTCTCAAAAGGGAAAACATTTGTTTATTCATCCTATTTCCAAGTATGTTTCTCTAGGTGAACTCAATGCCAACCTTAAGCAATCCATAACTGCACTTTCCAATATACAGTTCTACTTTCCACAAAAGCACTTTTTGAACCAAATTGGGACCAAGGCATGGAGGATAATATGTCTACTCTCTAGTCTTGAGGCACTTGGTTAAGAGTAAAAGTACCCCTAGATGCACAGCCAGCACTTCCAAGGTCTAAATGGGTGGTTACTATGAGGTACAATCAAGATGGGAAAATGGCGAGGTACAATAGTAGATTCATAGCAAAAGGCTACACCAAAATATATGGTGTGGAAAGTTAAAGTTGCCAATAGGACCCAGCACTTGGAAGTTTTTTATCACTATATTGGAGAGATGATCTAGAGGGCCTCATTCACACTGCACACATCTCTATTGAAGACCAAGAGAAAAGAATATCTACCAAGGCACGTCATATTTGAGAGATTTCATTTCAATCTTAATATGATTGACATCTATGCTCCAGAATGAGAAGAAAGATTGTGATTTCTTGGCGTACATTATTTTGCCTTTCTTTTGTGTTTGCTACGTTGTAGTTGCAGTACCACTTTCATAAGAAAACGATCTACTTATTTCTTTAAATTGTGATAGAATTGTTGCTCAATTTCCATCCCATTTTGCTTTTCCTCATTACCAAACATCATTTCTCTTGGATGGTTACCAAGTTTTGGGTTGTCATCCACCTTTCTCAAAGAAAGAAAGAAAGAAAGAAAGAAAGAAAGAAAGAAATTACCTCAAAACAAGTGGTCTTGCAGAATTTAAGATAGAACCGGTAAGCAATTTAACACAGAATGGATGAAAGTTGTGAAAGCCCTCATCCTCATGCAATGTTGCCTCGAAGCTGACCTGACTATGAATAAATAGCCTGGCACTCAAAAAGGCTGATTAGTTTGCTGAGTAATTGGCCACTTATCTGGCAAGGGACAATGTCTACTAATTATAACCCTAACAATGTTTTGCCGTTGGACAGAACACCTAGAACTGAGTTGCAGCAAGCTCACATCAAGTTGTAATCTTATATCCGAACTCACTAAAAATCCAATTTTAGGCATTTGTTATCCTTCACTAAAAAAATAGAACAATGAAATTTTATTTTAGCTTTTATAATAAAAAAATTGAGATTTCGACGATGCTTTGATGACCAAGTGGGTCCTAAAACTTATGGAGAATGGTGACTCTTCCTGGCATCGACCATTGACAGAGGTGCATGGCTCATCTTTGAGGTGGGAGGAGCGGGGTGTGAGTCAGCCTAGAGCTTTAGCTTTTTGGAGGGGTTTGGTGGAGTAATTAACAGGGTGTCACAGTTCTTTCTTTCAGTGCTAGGAGACAGGCAGTCTTTCAAGTTCTGGGAGCCAGGGTAATTAGACAGGGCCTGGTGTGCTAGCAGACCTAGTGCCTAGATTATATGCTTTGGCATCTGATAAATTATTGTCAATAGGAGACTCCTAGGATCTATCTGAGCAGAACAAAGGGCCTGGATTCCTAGGGTTGCTGAAAGGTTCTCTGAGGCAAAGGTGAAACAATTTGCCAAATTTGATTGGTGTTGTGGCAAACTGCAGGTCGAAGGTTGGGTTTCAGACTCTTTAGAGTGGGGGAGAGGGAAACTTTCTATTAAGAGGGTGTACCACCTCCATATGGATGCGGATGGTGTGGCTAACTCCAAGTCTCCAACCTTGCAGTTGATTGCTCCTTGATGTGAAAGATGAAACTACCTTTGAAAGTTAAGGTGTTCCTTTGGCACCTTAGAAGGGGGAGGTTGGTAGCTAATATTAGGCAAAGGCAATGGGCCATGATGCGGCGACAGTTTGCACTGTTTGTCAAACAAAAGAGGACATTGTACACATCTTTTCTTGTCATGCGAATTCTCAAGGCAGTCTGGCACCAGATGGACATCCCAGGTTCTTTGGTGGAATCTATGGAGGAGCTTTACATGACTTTCAGAAGAAGAGTTCAAGTAGATCGCTTGGTCTAGATCTAGGCGACTACAGTTTCATGGTCCATCTAGATAAAGCATGATCTGGTGGTCTGTCTATGCAAAAAAGCCTAGGTTGAAAATGTTGTTAGAGATGCTTTCACCGTTGGCTTGTTTTGGAGTAATGAGGCAAATGGCCACTGCCGAGATTTTCCCACGTAGTTCCTTAGTCAAACCAATGATTCTCCTCGTTAAGTCATAAAAAGACTTCACTTTTTCTAGTATGACTTCCATAAATGCAATGAAAGAACAATCCCTTTTTATTTGTTTGTACCTCCAGTAGCCATCCTTTCGAAAAAGATGATAACAAATTTGAGAAACAAAATGAATCTGCAGTTCAGCTATGAGCTTTTTGACAATGGATAAAGCATGGCATAGAAAACATCCTTATTGTTGTTGCAAACTTGCAGTCAATTCTATCACTGAATTGGAATTTATGAAATTCATGAGCATTTCCGTTAGTTTTGACAATAGTTTGACTGTTCCTGCAAGTAGGCGTGCATATGGATCGATTGGATCAATTTTTGTTAAATCCACAATCCAGTCCACCCTTATTCAATTAGGAATTTTCCAATTCAATCCACGTCAAGGTTAATCCGATCCAATCCTCCATGAAAATTTGGACTGGATTGGAATTCCCTGATTTTTAAAACAGGCATGATTTTGTGCTCTTTTTTCCAACAGCTATTGCAAAGTTTCAAATATCTAAGATATCCTAAAATTAAAAACCTAAAGTTCATTGCTTGTTTCTTGAGAGAAGCATCAATCAGCAGCATTGGAAGAGAGAAAAACCGTAAGTTGTTGCAGGAATAACTCATGGTAGGGATGCTTGATGCTACACGTTGTAGCAATGGTGAAAGTGTCGGAGGGGAAGAGATCGGAACCTAGCGCTAGAGATGAAGATGGGAAAATTGTACACCAGTGGATTGGGTGGGATGCCAAAAGAATGGTCAATATCATACGAACATAATATTATAAATGTATCATGTTATGTGCGTGTGTCGGTACATATATATTGTAATTTTATGGATTGTGGATTGAATTGGACTGTATTAAATTCTCAATCTAATCCAATCTGTTTTTTAGTGGATTAAAAAGTTTTCAACCCAATCCAATACTTGGATAGGATTATGTATTTATCCAATCCACATGCACCCTAACTGCAAGGATGCTCATTGTGATTTTGAGGATAGCTAACCACAGAAGTTTCAAAAGAATCATAAATAGATACACTTGCCTCATGAAAAAATAAATAGATACACTTGTTTTTGCTAAGAGGATCACTGCCAAGGAAGCAGTCATCTGAAATTTGATTTTGGCTAGTGCTGCCACCACTTTTCATATGGAGGGTACAAAGGTCACACAGGTATGGCAAGGAAAATACACAATTCATCGAAAATCTCCATATACTATAAAAAAAACTACTGAAAAAAAAATGTTCATAGCTTTAGAATCAATACCGTGGCTCCAGAAAGGCAAAGCAAAAAAATATCATATATCAATTTTGTTGAAATAATTAATCAAAAGAAAAACGAATAAATAATATTAAAGCAATACATTAAAATACTTAGGCTTACGTAGAAATCTCTCACGAGGATAGGGGAGAAAACTACGGTAGAAGTGCCTCTACAGGCATAATCTTTCAATATTTCTTCTCAAAGACATGAGGGTACAAAAGCCTTTATATAGGCCACCACAAACCTCTCTTTCTCACTTCCATTATGTAGGAAATTGGTTGAAATGACTTAGTTTCATTAAAAATGTTAAGATTCTTTTATATAGAGAGAGACCGTAAGGTCAAAAGTACAGGAATATCCCTTAGGGATAAAACATACAAACCCCTTACAATAAGAAGAGAAATAAATGATCACACAACATAAGCTAACACTTCCACTCAAGCAAGAGCATAGATATTTATCATGCTCAACTTGGACATCCAAGAATCAAATGAAGATCTGGCCAAGGGCATGGTGAAAATATCAGCATTTTGCTCGTCAGATGCAATAGAAGTGGTATATAGTAACCCCTTCTGGATAATGTCCTTGATATAGTGACAATGAACCTCAACATGCTTCGTCCTCTCGTGAAATGCTAGGTTGTTAGCAATGAAGGTAGCAGCTCTATTATCACATGGCATCTCCATGGGACTAGAAAACTGCACCTGTAGGTCAATAAGCAAGGATCTAATTCATATCATCTGAGCCATAGCTCTGTACTCAGACTCAATAATGGATCTCACAACTGTATCTTGTTTCTAGATCCTCCATGTGATCAAATTTCCTGCTAAGAAGGTGTAGAACCCAGTAGTGGATTTACGATCCACATGACATCCGACATAGTCTACATCTGATCAGCCAACTAATGTCATAGAAGACCCCTTTGAGAAGAAGAGACCCTTCCCAGGAGCCTTCTTGACATATCTAAACACCATCAATGTTGCATCTCAATGCTAATGCATTGGCTTGGCCATGAACTGACTCAGTCTTCCAACTATAAAGGAGATGTCCAGCCTCGTGATAGTAAGATACAGCAGCTTCAAGTTGTCTGTTCCGTCTGCTGTCCACCACCTATGCATCCTCATCATAGAGTAACATCTTGGGGTCCATAAGAATATTGACATTCTTGGCCCTAAGCATACCAACCTCTTGCAAGATATCTAAAGCATATTTTCGCTAAGACAAGACCACACCCTCCTTGCGACGAGCAGCCTCAATACCAAAGAAATACCGTAAAGCTCCCAGGTCCTTCATGGCAAACTGTTCTGTTAGGAGGCGCTTAACCTCAGCAATACCTTGCACATCGTCCCCAATGATGATCCCTATGATGATCAAATCATCAATATAAACAAGAAGTACCACAGTACATCGTCTAGTCCTCTTGACAAAAAGTGAAAAATCATCTGTCGATCTCCTGAATCCAGCTGCCTCTATAACCTGTGACAATCTCTGAAACCAGTTTCTAGGACTCTGTTTGACACCATATATAGCCTTCCGTAATCGACATACACACTCCCCCTGACTTTCAAAGCCAGGTGGCTGCTGCATATAGACTTCCACTTGGAGATCACCATAGAGGAAGGCATTCATCACATCTATCTGGTGCAAGGGCCAATCTAACTAAACTACCACTACAATCAACACTCGAACTGTGGGAAGTCTAGCAGCTGGGGAGAAGTTGTCAAAGAAGTCCACCTCACAAGTCTGGGTAAACCAATTTGAGATGAGGCTGGCTTTGTATCTAGCAACACCACCATCAGAATTGAACTTTACAGTAAATACCAATCCACAGCCAACGAGTGTAGTGCCATCAGGAAGTGGAGTAGCTCCCAACTCCCACGGCCTCTAAGAGCGACTATCTCATCCTCTATGGCTGCCCGCCATTTTGTATCAAGCATGACCGTACGGTGAGTAGCTGGAATCTACGTAGTGGCTGACGCCTAAATAAATCCAGGAGCTAGACTATCAGTAGCAAGTGCCCCTGCCATGAGATAAGTAGTGCAAGTCCGTGGTCGCTTCCAAATAGCAATCGAAAGGTCAAGATCATCACCTAACACATCACCCGTCCTATCCCTGTGACCATCACCTAGCAAACATACGTTAGTGTCTAAAGGACTTACCTGAGAAGCCGATGGTGAAGGCGATGATGGGGGTCCCTGATCGGTAGCATGAGGGCAGACATATATCTGGAGTAACCCAGTTAGGCATGAAAAGGGATGCGTAGCAAAAGGTGGTGGCGATGTGGTAGAGACATGAATTATAGGAAAGCTCCCAAAGTGAATGGGAGAATATGGCATAGGCGACATATCACCCTCATGAAGCATCTCAACAGCCGTCATAAGAAAGAAAGGTACACCCTCATGAAAGGTAACATCTGCTGAAACATAGTGCCGAGAAGTAAGCGAATCAAAACACTGATACCCCTTTTAAGTCCGAGTATACTAAAGAAAAACACAGTTAACTGCTCTCGATGCAGTTTATCCTAACCTGGTCCTAATAAATGGATAAAGGCAACATAACCAAAAGTCCGAGGGGTGACAAGAAACAAGGGACGATCAGGATACATAACCTAAATAGGAATCCATTCATGCAATGCAACATTAGGCATCCGGTTAATCAAAAAATAAGCAATTAAAACAGTGTCACCTTAATAGAAAGGGGACAGAGTGGTGAATCAACAAAGTGCAAGTAACACCAAGAATATGGCGATGTTTCCTCTCAGCAACACCATTTTGCTGAGAGGTATGAGGACATATTGTCTCATGGATAATGCCACAACTAAAAAAGAAATTGCGCAAACGCAAAGTACATAATTCCAAAGCATTATCAGAATGAAAGCACTTCACCAAACAAGAATGCTGAGTTTTTATTTGTTCGACAAAGTTCTCAATAGTTTGTCCCACATCAAACTTATTTTTCAAGAGAAACATCTAAGACACATGAGAAAAGTTATCAACTAAAATAAGAGAATATTTGTTCCAAAGTCGATCAGGAGTACGACTGAGATCTCACATGTCCATATGAATCAAATAAAAAATAGCAATAGACGAAACAGAAGTAGAACTGAAAAAACTAGTCCTGTGGTGCTTGCCAAGTTGACAAGCATCACAGGTGAGAGCAGTGGTAAAGGGGATGTGCGGTATAACATGTCTGAGGTAATGAATTGGTAGATGGCCAAGGCGGTGGTGTCACTGGAGAGGAGATCCAACAGAAGCAAGGCCCCAGATAACAGAAGCAGCAAAAGCATTACAGCTCAGACGGTACACCCCATGTTCCTCATGCCCTCCACCAATCATCTTCCCAGCGAATTTATCCTGAAATACAAGTCAAAAATAGCTCGGCAGTTCAATCTATAGTGATGCTGCTAACAGACAATAAACTCAAAGGAATATCAGACACATAATAGACATCTGCAAGTCTCAAAGTAGGAGATAAAAACATCTCCCTTACCAACAAGTGGCAAGTGTCTCCCATTAGCCACCTATATTGTCCTGGCAGGTGTAACAGGTGCTAACTAAAAGAAAGAGCCTCGGTTGCCACATAGGTGCTTGGATGCACCAAAATCAATCAACCACTCACCAGAAGACAAAAGTGATGGCATACCAGTGGCAGGTGTCTCTAACAAGGAAGCCATAGCTGTAGTGTCTGGAATCTAAGAGGACACCTGAGTCAACTGAGCAATTTGTTGCCACAAGTTCTCAGTCTCAATGCTCAAGGAACTAATATCAGAAGTAGGAAGAGCTGCATCGGAGATCTCAGCTACCTAATTGGCCATAAGTAACCTACCATGCTTCTACCAGCATGTAGTCTCAACACGACCAAATCTACCACAATAAGTACACGGAGTCCTGGTACGTGTACCAGGAAAGCGTCCACGTCAACGATTACGTGCAAGGTAAGTAGTACCCCTGCCACGTCTAGGGATCGCAGCCAGTGCAGACAACTGAGCAACAGTGTCAAGAGTAGGAGTGCGTACTGTAAATCTACTAAGTCTACTATATGCTTCCTCCAGAATAGGAAGCTCAGGAGCAGTGAGGATCTGATCTCTGGCTGTCGCATACTCAGTTCCAAGGCCAGCCAAGAAAAGAGAATAGGAGTAATGCATCTCCAACATTCCCTTCACGAGAGAGTAATACTATGACAGCATGCATCCCTCCCGACACAAATAGAAAAGATCATAGAAGACCTAAAAAACTCATGCGAAATTCTTGGCATGTGAATAGGTGTCACGCAAAGACTCCCGCATCTCTTTTGTAGTTGTGTAGTACATGATTTCATCCCCTATGTGGGGAATAACCGTCTGCATCAGGCATGCACAAACCATGGCATTGTCGCTATCCCAATTAGCATTTGTGCATGTCTTGTTCTCAGGCTCCGGATCCATAAGAATATGGTTCTTTTTATAACCCCTGACGGTTATAAGAAAGGTCTAGGACCACCGCAGGTAATTGGACTCATCCAACTTAACAACAGGACCAAAGAAAGGGTTCTTGAGTACCTCGATGTCAGAAACAGATCCCGAGGACACCTCGAACTGATCATATGAAGTCATCCTCGCAATCCGGAAGCCTCAATCAAGATTCTATCACAACAAAATCATCCACAAATCTAAAATCTGACAAATTCAGACCTGCATCATGGACTTACGTTCCTAGATTAGGACAAAAAACCCTTTTTAATCGCTGCACAAGGATCGGATCACGAAAAACGACCTCCCTGTCGATCTGCGCTGCCACCAGAGCACTGTAGCACCGCCGCCGGAGGTCAGCATCGCCTGCAGTGCACCGTCGTCAGCCCAACAGGCAGACCTAGTTGCTGCTACACCACTGCAAACCACCTGTAGCGCTGTCACAGGCTCAACGAGCCGCCACCACCAGAGGTCATATCGATCTCCAAGGGATCGCAGCGCTGTTGCGAGCGACCCTCGGTGCTGCCGCCGAGACCTAAGAGGGCCGCCAAAAGCGTCACAGAGCCACCACGATCAACTTAGGCATTGCTACGCTGCCGCTATAGGCCAAGAAAGCCCCCAACCTCACCGCAATGCCGCCACAAGCACCGCTAACAATGCTGCAAGCTCACCCGTGCCGCCACAGCACCGCCGCACGTACTACAGTACACCATCGAAACTCCACCAAGAGTTGTTGCCACTCACCAGGGAGAAAGAGAGGATTAAGGTTTGGTGGTTAGGATTTTGGAGGCTGTGAGGGGTGGGATACCTAGAGCCACGGTCTAGGACCGATGCTCTAATACCAAATTGATTGAAATGACTTGGTTTCATTAGAAACCCTAGGGCTCTCTTATATAAAGAGAGACCGTAGGGTCAAAAATATAGGAATCTCCCTGAGGGACAAAACACACAAAGCCCTTACAATAAGAAGGAAAATAAATGACCACATAACATAAGCTAACATAGGACTACACATGTAATTAGATTTCCACATTATCCACTTACTCAATAACATTCACCTCTCTCAACACTCCTCATGTTGAAGCATGAAATACTAACTCATCACTCTCACAAGCAGAGCACAACTATCAACCAATGCAACTAGGCCACAGCTCTCCTATAGGCAAATGATAGCAACTACATCCTCATTCTTACTTGTAGGCGGGTATGTTGATGACAACACATCAGCATAGGTTGGAGTCTGTTAGAAGAACTACTTAAGCTGACTCTAATTGATCTCTCATTGAGACCTCAAATAGTATTGGTGCCTTTCTTCCCCATTGGAGATCTTAAGAGTGAGCTTTTTCGTGGAAACCTTGAGACTGAGCCTCTCCTACACAGAAAGTCGAAGTAGGCCTCTCCTATATGGGAACTGAGAATCAAGCATCTCCCATTCGAAATCTCACAATAAACTTCTCTCATATAGGGACCAAGAACATGTTCCTCTCATATACGGGCCAATATTGAGCTTCTCTCATGTGAGGACCCCAAAGAATGAATCTCCCTCATATAGGCTCCACAATAGGCTTTCATTCACTCACACTCCCCTTTTTTCCCATACTCATATAGGAGAAGAAACAACAAAGAGAAGAAAATAGAGAATAGCTTCTCCCACTGTTACGAACAGGGCATCAGACGTAATTTAAGACGTCTGGGAAGTGACCCAGACGTCTGGAACCCTTCCCAGACGTCTGGTATTAAATTTTTTCGGTGTACGGGTTCAAGTCTGCACGCATGCGCGCGCAGACTGAACCCGCCGCCCTCGTTCTTCTCTTTTCTCTCCCTCCCTGCAGACAACGCAGCCTTCCTCTCTCTCTCTCCCCGCGCTGCCTTCAAATAGCACTTCACTCTCCCTCACCCTCACTCCACCGCCTTCTTCTCCTTCTCCCTGCTAGCGAGAGAGCGAGCGAGTGCGGCAACAGCGGCTGCTGCAAGTGTGCGGGAAGGAGTTGTTGCGAGAGGAAGAAGCTCAACCACGAGGGTGCGAGCTTGCCGAGGCAGCTAGAGCCGGTCGGCGGGAGAGCAGCGAGCGTGGGGTGTCGCGGAGGAGCTGCTGCAGCTCGGGCAGCAGGCGGGTGCAATGCAGCACGGCCGTGCGCAGCGGGTGGAGAACGAGAAGGGTCCTGATTCTGGGAAATTTTCCCAGAATCAGACGTCTGGACTTACATCCAGACGACACGAAAGACGTCTGGAGGAAGGTCCAGACTCTGACAGGTACAATATTTCTTATCTTCTCCTTTTTACGCGTGTACGGCCATGCAGCCGTCCGCCACGTTCTTCCGCACCTCTTCGTGATGAGAGCGAGTGTGTGTGTGTGCAGGTGTTGTTCGGGAGGGCGCGAGGGCTCGCCATCCCACACAGATCAAATGTCTGGGCACAGTACCAGACGACGGAGAGGACCTCCAGACGTCCAGGGTGACAATCGGACGTGTGGAAACTAAGTCCAGACGATCCAACGGGCTTCTAGACATCTGAAAGACTGTGTAGACCCAGGTATTACCTGATCGACCTTTTAAGATGTTTGGAAGAAGTTCCAAACGTCTGATTTTGGGCAGACTCGTCGTTTTTGACCCGTTTAGGGTCCGTTCGGAGTCCGTTTTCCGCGTTTCAAGTTTCGTTATTTCCAGATTTATTTCCTCTACCTGTTTACAGTAATTGTATACTGTTCTGAGAAACTCCTTGTGTTGATCCTTGTGTTAGGACCCCGTTCCGTTGCGGCCCTGGGGGTTGCGGAGGCACGCGGGATTGTCGACGAAGTCCCCAGTACTCCCGGTTTCGCGGGTAGAGTGGCCTTTCAATTATTTTATCAAAAATTATGCAATTGTGAAATAATTAATAGAGTCTAGGGCATTGTATAAACCCTAGGGTTGAAAAATTATATTGAATGATAGATCATAGGGTATTGCATGAATCGTAGAACTGGAAAACTAGATTGAATGATAGATCCTAGGGTACAGCATGAATCCTAGGACTGAAAAACTAGTTGAATATATAAACATTGCAGACTTGAAAAAGTAGAAAGGAAACGATAACTACCTTTAAATTGGTTAACAGCTAATTGTTTATGAATGAATAATTACGGTTGAGAGCATAAGTTATATGGATATAAAGCTGGAACGGTGAAACCTAAATTAGCTGAGTTAAAAGAGCATGAACCCTACGGGGAATTAAGAGTAGAACTCCTGGAAAGTGAATGGAATGGAATTGGGGAAGTGAGCTAGCCCGTGAGCACGGAGTACCAAGGAGAGCAACTGTTTCCCCTGTTTATTGCAGAGCGGAGCCAGCCGCCCCAGGGACCTGGGGTTAGGTCTGGCCACTTTGTACCGACTTTAGGCCCTCGTGTACACAGTACCGAGGAGAGCTACTAGTGTACGGAGAGCACTAGCTACCCCACGGGCCCCGGGGTTCTGCTAGCCCTCCTACACCGACTTGTTAGGCTCACTGGGTAAACCAGGGTAGTCAGGCGAGGGTGCGCTGACTGTGAAGGGGCAAGACTCATGTTTGGTTACTGTGGAGGGGCTGGACCCCTGTTACTAAGAGGGCTCTGTCCTTTACTGATTCCGTGCTGTGCTTTGGGCTCATCCGTTAACGAAAACGACTGACCACGTGCCAGTGCGAGGTAGCTACCCGTGCGTTTATCGCGCGTGCCGTTGTCACTGTTACGTCTGTCAGCGACCTTTAGGTGGTTGACTGAGGGTACGACCACCACAGGGGACTCTCCCGACCAGGAGAGCACCACGTGTTACTTCTACTTTTCGGGAAAGAGTGCAATCAAGATCATTCCTACAAGGAACATTCAAGATCAAGAGAAGGATCTGAGAAATAAATCAATAGTCAATAAATGGAAAAATGAAAGCAAGAAATAATAAATATAACAGCTACTGTCCATCGTACTGTTTCTTTTAGCTTTTACTTCCACTCTACTCAGCGTTTCGCTGACGTGTCACCCTTGTTACCTTTCAGGACCAGGTGTTGAGCAGCCAGAGTTGACGGCTACAAAGGGCGCTGGGCCGAGTAGAGTCCAGTAGTGTTACTTGTAGTACTCACTGTACTTTTCTTTCCGCTATAGTAAGTAGTTTCTGTTACCCCTGTACCCTTTTCGCTATAAGCTTCATGTTTATGTACCTATTTAATTCTCTACTGTTGTGGTGGTGTATACTGTAGTATTTCTTTTCTTTACTGTTATATTTTGTTATTGCTGGTTATATACATGGTGGATGTGGTTTATTTTACTGCACTTTTGATTACTTTCTCGTTGGACGACTGAGTCTTGGGATCAGTCGAGTCGGTCCGATTCTCGTGTCTCGTAAGAATTCAGAAATCGAGTCGTTACAAGATGGTATCAGAGCAAGATCGTCCCGAGAAGTGAACCAACTGACTGGAAAATAACAAATTCACGTGTCTGTAACTAGAGTAGCCACCACAACGTTTCTTTTGACATGAACTCTTAGACTTTTTCGTTAGATATCGTTCCATATTGACGTGTTTCCGTTCTGTTTCGCGTCTCCTTTCAGGAGATACCTCGACGAGGGATTAGCGAGGCGGGCCGCGGGCGCGATCGAGGACGAGGTCGACGAAGTGGGCATGTTGCGGTCGACGAGAACCTCGCCCAGCTGATACGGGACAAAGTGCGAGAGGAGCTCCACCCACCGCCCCGAGCGCCCTCCCTGAGGCTGCGGAGGGGGAGTCCTCTGTGGGACCACGCGACGGACGCGGCACTGAATGCGGGGGAGGGGATGGGCCGCCATCGCCCCCACCTTACTCCGACACTTCTGTGCACGAGGCTTCCTTACCTGGAGGTGCACCAGCATCTCCACTGCAGCGCCACTTCGAGCTTTTCGGGAAGTTCCGGAAGCTAAAGCCCCCCTCCTTCAAGGGGGATGAGAGCCCGACCGAGGCGGAGGACTGGCTCGAGCAGATCGAGAAGGTTTTCGACACCCTTCGCCCCCCGGTGGAGTGCCGCGTGGCCTTTACCACGTACCAGCTAGAGAGCACTGCACACCGGTGGTGGAGGGCGGTCAGGGGACAGGAGAGGGACGAGCCGACCTGGGACCGATTCGTCACCCTCTTCTGCGAGCAATACTTTCCCCAGACGTGGCAGGACCAGAGGAGGCGGGAGTTCCACACTCTAAGCAAGGGGACGATGACTGTGACCGCTTACCACACGCATTTTCTGAAGCTATCCCGCTTCGCAGCGAAAGCAATAGCCACTGAGGAGCGCCTTTGGAGGTTCACCGAGGGGCTCCAGCCTGCGATTCGGGGGTATATCAAACCCTGAAGCTGCCTACGTTCTCGAGGGTGGTAGAGGCAGCTATGACCTACGAGGAGACCAACCCGTCCGCGCGAGATACTGATAGCGGGCGGAAGAGGCCCTACCAGCCAAACTTCTCACAGGGCCGGCAAAAGAGGAGACACGTGGCGTCCGTAGGAGAGCTGTCACAATTCGCAGGGCCATCAGTGGCCTTTGGGGGCCCTCGACAGGGGCCAGTTGCTAGCACCGGACCCCCGCCCAGCCGACAGCAGGGACCCACTGAGGGCGGGAGTCGGGTTTCCCTCTGCTACCAGTGTGGCCAGCCGGGCCACATCAGGAGGGACTGTCCATCTACGGCAGGAGGTCAGCAGATACCTCCCGCGCCGAACACTTGAGGGCGAGCAGGAGGTCGCGGTTTCCAGGCGCGAGGAGGACAGCAGTCACGATGAGGGTACCGACCAACAGCTACCCGTCCGACGCAGAGTGTGGCTGCTTCGTCCGCACCTAGGGCTGAGGGGCGTATCAATGCCTTAACACACAGGGATGCCAGAACTTCGGGATCAGTGGTGGCAGGTATGGTTTCAGTTTCCGGCAGACTCGTTTACACGCTTTTCAATTCTAGCGCTACGCACTCGTTTGTCGCAGCCAGTTTCGCGGTTAGTTTGGGCCAGAATTATGTGCTGTTAGAGGATCCGTTCGTGATCAGAGGTCCGAGTGGTCAGCTGTTTGTAGCTGAGGTATACACGGGTTGCGAGGTCAGTATTGGGGGACATAGCCTTCCCGCTGACCTGATTATGATACAGATGGAGGACTTTGGCGTAATTCTGGGGATGGACTGGCTGTCCGCTTACCACGCTTTGGTGGACTGTTTTAAGAGGAAAATCGTCTTCTCCATACCGGAGTTGCCTTTTTTCGAGTTCCACGGTTAGCCAGTGGACGGAGGGTTCAGGTGCATTTCTACACTTCGGGCGGCGAGACTTTTGAGCCAGGGGTGTGAGGGCTTCCTAGCTTGTGTGGTGGAAGAGTCCAGCCCTGTGGCAGACTTCCCGAGTATCCCGGTGGTCAGAGAATACCCCGACGTGTTCCCAGATGAATTATCAGGACTACCGCCCGAGCGTGAGATCGAGTTTGAGATCTCACTAATACCAGGGACCAGCCCTATCTCCACCGCACCATACAAGATGGCACCACTTGAGCTGCGAGAGCTCAAGTCTCAGTTGCAGGATCTTTTAGAGAAGGGCTTTATGAGGCCCAGTGCGTCTCCCTCGGGAGCCCGGTACTGTTTGTAAAGAAGAAAGATGGTATCCTACGCCTTTGTGTGGACTACCGACAGCTGAATAGGGTCACCATTAACAACAGATATCCGCTGCCGAGGATCGATGACTTGTTTGACCAGCTGCGAGGTGCCACGGTATTCTCCAAGATCGACTTGAGGTCTGGATACCACCAGTTGAGAATCAAGGAGGTAGACGTCTCCAAGACAGCTTTCCACACCCGGTACGGATACTACGAGTTTCTGGTCATGCCGTTTGGGCTGACCAATACCCCCGTTGCCTTCAAGGACTTGATGAATCGGATGTTTAGGCCGTACTTGGACCAGTTTGTAGTGGTATTCATTGATGATGTGATCATCTATTCTCGAGATCAGACGCAGCACGGACAGCACTTGCGCATGGTTTTGGACACACTGAGACGACATAGGCTGTACGTCAAATACAGCAAGTGCGAGTTCTGGTTGATGGAGGTGACCTTCTTAGGTCATGTGATCTCTGGAAAAGGCTTAGCAGTGGACCCAGCCACGGTCGAGGCAGTGCTCAGGTAGGAGAGATTCGCAGTTTCCTGGGACTGGCAGGCTACTACAGACGGTTTATCAGGGGCTTTTCACAGATTGCACGTCTTATGAAACAGTTGACCCGGAAGGACGTGCCATTCACTTGGACAAACACCTGTGAGGCGTGTTTTCAGAAGCTGCAGGAGAGGCTGACTTCGGCTCCCGTGCTCTCCATCCCTGACAGTAGTGACAGGTTCGTTGTGTACACGAACGCCTCCTTGCAGGGGTTAGAGGGTGTGCTCATGCAGAGGGGTCACGTTGTCGCTTACGCTTCGCGGCAACTGAAGCCCCATGAGCATAGCTACCTTACCCACAACCTGGAGTTGGCAGCTGTTGTCTTCGCGCTGAAGACCTGGAGGCATTACTTGTACGGTGAGACCTTCGAGATTTTCATAGATCACAAGAGCCTCAGATACCGATTTTATCAGAAGGAGCTCAACATGAGACAGAGACGTTGGTTGAAGCTCCTGAAGGACTATGACTGCAGCATTTCCTACCACCCGGGAAAGGCCAACATGGTGGCTGACGCTTTGAGCCGGAAGGCGCCCACACACTTGGCCAGTTTACAGTAGAGTTGGAGCCTTTTGGAGGAGATGGGCAGTTGGCGACCCTAGAGTTACGGGAGCACTGTGAGGCAGTGACTATGACACGACAGACGAGGCCAGAGCTGATAGATCGCATCATCACAGGACAAATGGATGACCCGTACTTGCAGTCCTTGCGCGACAGAGTACTGTCAGGAGACCAAGGGGATTTCTCTTTCACAGACCAGGTGCTGTGCTTGAGGGGACGTTTGTGCGTTCCCAGAGACGAGGAGCTGTTGAGAGAGCTCCTAACTGAGGTACACGGTTCCAGATTCACCATACATCCCGGAAACACGAAGATGTACCATGATTTGAGACGCGAGTTTTGGTAGAGGGGGATGAAACAGGATGTGGGTGAATTCGTGCAGCAGTGTTTAGTGTGCCAGCAGGTGAAAGTCGAGCATCAGAGGCTTGCAGGACCGCTACAGCCACTTCCAGTGCCAGTGGAAGTGGAAGAGCATCACCATGGACTTGGTGGTGGGCTTACCTGTTACCCAGCGAGGACACGACGCAATCTAGGTAATCGTTGATAGATTGACGAAGATGACGCGTTTCTTGCCAATCCGAGTCACCTTGGGACCAGCACAGTTGGCAAAGAGATATATCCGCAACATGGTACGTCTGCACAGAGTTCCGCGGGAGATCGTATCCGACCGGGATACCCGCTTTACGTCACCGTTTTGGGCTGAGTTTCAGCAGGCCCTGGGGACGCGGTTGAGGTTCAGTACAGCTTACTACCCCAGACAGACGGACAGTTTGAGCGCACGATACAGACACTTAAGGACCTTTCGCGTGCATGTGTACTAGACTGGAGGGGCTCTTGGGAGGAACACTTGCCTCTGGCGGAGTTTGCATACAACAGTTATCACTCGAGTATCGACATGGCATCCTACGAGACTCTGTACGGACGGAGATGTACGGCACCCTTGAGTTGGGTTGAGGTGGGGACCAAGTGGGAGGTTGGCCCCAGGCTGAACCGGCAAAGTTAGGAGGTAGTCGAGCAGATTCACGGGCGACTCCGCACTGTCAGGAGCAGGCAGAAGAGTTACGCAGATAGGTGCAGTTTGAGGTTGGGGACCACGTCTTCCTTCGTGTTTTGCCCATAAAGGGCCTCCAGCAGTTTGGGGTGAGAGGGAAGCTCGAGCCGAGATTCGTGGGGCCCTTTGAGCGGGTTGGAGCCGTTACTTACAGGCTTGCCCTCCCTCCTCAGCTTTCTGGTGTGCACGTGTTCCACGTGTCCAACCTCAAGAAGTACGTCGCCGATCCCAGTCAAATCCTGAGTCACGAGAGCGTCGAGGTGGACGACGACCTGACCTACCTCGAGCGGCCAGTGCAGATACTCGACAGAGCCGTCCGCAGTCTGAGACGAAAGCAAGTACCCCTGGTGAAGGTTTTGTGGAGGAGCCAGCAGTACGAGAAGGCTACCTTAGAGCCTGAGGCGGCGATGCGGGAGCAGTACCCGGAGCTTTTCGCGGGTACGTCTTTTCGGACCGGCTTCGGTCCTCTTTGAGTTTGTTATGTATATATTATTTTTTCCCGCACCCTAGTTAGCACAAATTTCAGGGACGAAACTTCCTTGAGTTTGTTATATTGTTACGAATAGGGCATCAGACGTAGTTTAAGACATCTGAGAAGTGGCCCAGACGTCTGGAACCCTTAAATTTTTTCGACGTACGGGTTCAAGTCTGCGCGCGTGCGCGCGCAGACTGAACCCACCGCCTTCATTATTCTCTTTTCTCTCCCTGCAGACGACGCAGCCTTCCTCTCTCTCTCTATCCCCGTGCTGCCTTCAAATAGTGCTTCCCTCTCCCTCACCCTCACTCCACCACCTTCTTCTCCCTGCCAACGAGAGAGCGAGCGAGTGCGGCAGCAGCGGCTGCTGCGAGCATGCGGAAAGGAGTTGTTGCGAGAGGAAGATGAAGCTCGACCACGAGGGTGCGAGCTTGCCGGGGCAGCTAGAGCGGGCCGGCAGGAGAGCAGCGAGCGTGGGGTGTCGCGAAGGAGCTGCCGCAGCTCGGGAAGCAGGCGGACACGGCGCGGCACGACCGTGCGCTGCGGGCGGATAACGAGAAGGGTCCTGATTCTGGGAAAATTTCCCAGAATCAGACGTCTGGACTTACGTCCAGACAACGCAGAAGACGTCTGGAGGAAGGTCCAGACGTCTGACAGGTACAATATTTCTTATCTTCTTTTTACGCGTGTACGGCCATGCAGCCGTCTGCCGCGTTCTTCTGCACCTCTTCGTGATGAGAGCGAGTGTGTGTGTGTGCAGGTGTTGTTCGGGAGGACGCGAGGGCTCGCCATCCCACACAGATCAAACGTCTGGGCACAATACCAGACGACGGAGAGGACCTCCAGACGTCCGGGGTGACAATCGGACATGTGGAAACTAAGTCCAGACGATCCAGCGGGCTTATGGACGTCTAAAGGACTACGCAGACCCAAGTATGACCTGATCGACCTTTTAATTCCAGACATCTGATTTTGGGCAAATTCGTCGTTTTTGACCCGTTTAAGGTCCGTTCGGAGTCTGTTTTCCGCGTTTCAAGTTTCGTTCTTTCCAGATTTATTTCATCTACCTGTTTACAGTAATTGTATACTGTTCTGAGAAACTCCTTGTGTTGATCCTTGTGTTAGGACCCCGTTCCGTTGCGGCTCTGGGGGTTACGGAGGCATGCGGGATTGTCGACCACGTCCCCAGTACTCCCGATTTCGCGGGTAGAGTGGCCTTTTCAACTATTTTATCAAAAATTATGCAATTGTGAAATAATTAATAGAGTCTAGGGCATTGTATAAACCCTAGGGTTGAAAAATTAGATTGAACGATAGATCCTAGGGTATTGCATGAATCGTAGGACTGGAAAACTAGATTGAATGATAGACCCTAGGGTACAGCATGAATCCTAGGACTGGAAAACTAGTTGAATATATAAACATTGCAGACTCGGAAAAGTAGAAAGGAAACGATAACTGCTTTAAATTAGTTAACAGCTGCCTGTTTATGAATGAATAATTACGATTGAGAACATAAGTTATATTGATATAAAGCTGGAACGGTGAAACCTAAATTAGATGAGTTAAAAGAGCATGAACCCTACGGGGAATTAGGAGTAGAACTCCTGGAAAGTGAATGGAATGGAATTTGGGAAGTGAGCTAGCCCTTGAGTACGGAGTACCAAGGAGAGCAACTGTTTCCCCCTGTTTAGTGCAGAGCGGAGCCAGCCGACCCAGGGACCCGGGGTTAGGTCTGGCCACTTTGTACCGACTTTTGACCCTCGTGTACACAGTACCGAGGAGAGCTACTAGTGTAGGGAGAGCACTAGCTACCCCACGGGCCCCGGGGTTCTGCTAGCCCTCCTACACCGACTTGTTAGGCTCACCCGGCAAACCAGGGTAATCAGGCGAGAGTGCGCGGACTGTGGAGAGGCAAGACCCATGTTTGGTTACTGTGGAGGGGCTGGACCCCTGTTACTAAGAGGGCTCTGCCCTATACTGATTCCGTGTTGTACTTTGGGCGCATATGTTAACGGAAACGACTGACCGCGTGCCAGTGCGGGATAGCTACCCGTGCGTTTATCGTGCGTGCCGTGATCACCGTTACGTCTGTCAGCGACCTTGGGGTGGTTAACTGAGGGTAGGACTACCACAGAGGACTCTCCGGACAGGAGAGCACCACGTGTTACTTCTACTTTTCGGGAAAGACTGCAATCAAGATCGTTCCCACGAGGAACATTCAAGATCAAGAGAAGGATCTGAGAAATAAATCAATAGTCAATAAATGGAAAAATGAAAGCAAGAAATAATAAATATAACAGCTACTGTCCACCGTGCTGTTTCTTTTAACTTTTAGTTGCCACTCTACTCAGCATTTCGCTGACGTGTCACCCTTGTTACTTTTAAGGACCAGGTGTTGAGCAGCTAGAGTCGGCGGCTGCAGAGGGTGCTAGGCCGAGTAGAGCCCAGTAGTGTTACTTGTAGTACCCACTGTACTTTTCTTTTCGCTGTAGTAAGTAGTTTCTATTACCCTTCTACTCTTTTCGTTATAAGCTTCATGTTTATGTACCTGTTTAATTCTATACTGTTGTGGTGGTGTATACTGTAGTATTTCTTTTCTTTACTGCCGTATTTTGTTACTGCTGGTTACATGGTGGATGTGGTTTATTTTAATGCTCTTTTGGTTACTTTCTCGTTGGACGACTGGATCTTGGGATCAGTCGAGTCGGTCCGATTCTCGTGTCTCGAAGGATTCGGGAATCAAGTCGTTACACCCACTCTTCTCTTCCACTTCATTTTTTCATTTTTTTTCTCTTCCTTTTTTTTTCTCCTTCCCCTTTTTAATTCGTCAACTACCTTCTTTTTATTCTCTTTCTTCTTTTTTTGTAAGGATAACAAGAAAAACCAACATAAAAGAAAACAAAGGGGTAAAAAAATGCAAAATGCCCAAATACATTCTATTAGAGTTTTAATGGAACCCAACAAACATCATAACTGTTGGTTATGGTGGTGGTAAAGCCGCTGAGTAGGGGTTTGGATGGAGGTGAAAGGGGGGTGATAACAAAAGATCTAGTGCAGGACACACCAATTAGGGATCGAATTCTAATCCCTTTGTCAATGGTGTGGTCCTCATCGGCATCCTCCAATACTTCATATTAAAGCTTACGTGCTCCTACCAGACCCCTAACGTCAAGCTCATCTACGAAAGGAAAATCGTAACGAGGGAGAGGCACAACTCCACATGGAGAGAACATCACTCAACTACTCTGTGGAGGAGCAACCTTGCGTCCATGGAGTCCAAGATCATCCAAAGGCCCTCCCTGAGGGCCCTACTGCAATAGGTGATGTGCTCGAGCTTGGCCATTGTTGGCAACATTGGGGGGTCTGGTGGGGGTTCAACGACGCTGGGCAAAGGTCCAACAAGGTTAAGCGTGTCAGGGAAAGCTCTGGCAAGAAGCAAAAGGGCTTGAACAGTACATAGGCAGCACGATCTACCCAAAACTGGACTGCTGCCATCGAATATAGTCGAGGGTGGCCAGATCTAGTAGCCATATGATGGTCAGATCTAGCTAGATTTGGCATTACTGCAATCGAAACTGGCCAGATCTATTCCTGTTGCTGTCGGACCTAGCCTGGCAATGGTTGGATCAATCCAATGAACAAAGGGCAGTGCTAGATCTAACGTGGCAATGACCAAAATTGGCCAGTTGACGTAGGATGGCATTGGATTCGATGATGCAAAACAAGATCTAATATGATGTATAGCCAATATAGAGGCAAGGCCCAGATTTGCCTCAATGGGTTGGATGCTTCCAACCACAAAACTTCAAACGTGAATCTTGAAACATGAGCACATCAAATGGATGGATCTCGCTGTGAACATCATCAATCATGAACAATGATAAAAAAAACTCGAGAACAATCCCAAGAATGACTTGCTCTAATACCATGTTGAAATAAATAATCCAAAGAAAACAAACAAATAATATCGGTTGAAAAATATAATAAGCGGAAGCGAAATATCAAAACAATAAAAATAATGTAGAACACTTAGGTTTACATGAAAACCCTACTCACAAATGCCCCAATAAGACATGTGTCTACATTTTCTCAAAGAAGAATGAAGAGGTACACTGCCTATTTATAGGCCACCACACACCACACAATCCCACACTAACCGATGTGGGACTAAACTACACACATTCCAACACTCCCCATCAAGATGGAGCATGCAATGCTCAGCTTATACAACACTCAAATCCTACTCTACACAACGGAACATACACTCTTGGTTAGTCCTCATCTACAAGTGAGTATACTGATGTCGACACATTAGCGAGGGCTGAAGCTGCTGGATGTTGTAGCAGACAAATGACCTCTCCTCTAGAGACCTCAACACGTGCTAGTAGCTCCCCATTCAGTATCCCTGTAACAGGCCTTCCTCTGAAAGCCTCAAAAGGTGGATCTCCCTCTTGGAGTCCACAAAACTAGATCTCCCACGTAAAATCTGAAATGGGCCCTTTCTTTGAAGGCCTTGAAACTCTGGACCACCCAGAGTTGTGAATCCTTGCATGGTGATCTCGAACAAAGGACTCCCTCCTGGAAGATGACTATAATAGACCTACACTTCCCCTTTCTCCCATACTTGTATGAGAGAAAAAATAAAAATCAGAGAAATACACATATATAAAGAAGAGTTTCTCTCCCCTTCTCTTGAATTCTCTCTCCCTTTTTTTCATTTTTTTTAAATTTTTAAATTTTTTCTTTTCTTTTTCACCTCTTTTTTTTCACTATATATTTCTTCCATTCCTCTCTCTTTTTTTATTTTTCTGTTAGCCTCTTCCTTTCCCACCTTTTCTTTTTTTTTTAAGGGAGGCTAAACAAACATAAAAGGAAGGAAGAAAATGTCAAAATAGGCAAATGACTAGTGTGCCTCTTCTTCTCCTTACTTCCCGCTTTCTCTCTGTAGGGTTCGGAGGAACCCAACGACGTAGCCGCCGCCAACGTCCTCGGGATGTTCCCCACGTAGAGCCTCCTCATCACCTCAGGTCCTGCATCGATCGTCGTGGCCGCAGATGCCTCCTCCACCATCACCCGAACCATCGTGCCCAACACTGAGCCTACTCCACCCACACTAATGAGTGTCAATGCTGCCGACCAAGTCGTCTCCGGTCGCTTCGCCCACAGAGTTCCACCACCAAACGTCTTTCGCCAGATGCTCCTCGACCATCAATCCCTCGTCGGAGGAGAAGCACGACGTCGCGACCTCTTCCTCCTTGTCTTCGTGGTCGCATGTGTCGCCTCCATTGAGAACGATGTCGCCGTTGATGCTCAAGCGTGCGAGGGCACTGTAGCGCCACCTAATGCGGCCTCCGCGTCGTCGACGCGTCGCCTCTGCAACCTCGATGTCGCTGCGTCGCTTGATGAGGCCCTACAGGCTGCCGGATCATCTATGCCTTGCCCTCAGAGGCTGCCAACGCAAACGCCATCGTGTTGTGGCACAATCGTGGACGCCCTCCCTGTGCAACCTGTCTACCATGCACGAGGGGCCATTGGGTGCCTTCCTTATCTCCTCCCTCTGATCTCCATCATCTCTGAGGCACCTCTCCTTCATGTCGTGGTCCTCCACGATGTGGATCCACAAACATCAGAACAAAAAAAAAACTCTAGCGAGGGTTAAACGAACCCAAGATTCGGGCAGAAAAATAAAATAAACCCAAGAAAGAACTGCTTTGATGCCAAGTTGAAAAATATAATAAGCGGAAGCAAAATATCAAAGCAATAAATATAATGTAGAACACTTGGCTTTATGTGGAAACACCACTCACGAAGAGCGGAGAGAAAACCACGAGAGAAGGCCCCGACAAGGCACGTGTGTCTATATTTTCTCAAAGAAGAATGAAGAGATACACTGCCTATTTATAGGCCACCACACACCACACAATCCCACACTAACCAATGTGGGACTAAACTACAGACACACTCCAACAATATCAAAGCAACGCAATGGAACACTTGAGTTAACATGGAAACTCCTCTTGTGAGGAGAGGGGAGAAACCATGAGAGAAATGCCCCTATAGGCGTGATCTTTCGATATTTCTTCTCGAAAACAAATGGGGGTACAAGGGCCTTTATATAAGCAACCACACACCTCTCTCTTTCCCACTTCCACTACGTGAGACTAAACATGTAATTGGATTTCCATATTATCTAAGTACCCACCAACAAACATTCATCTCTCTCAACAAATTTCTATCTAAAGAAGAAAAGCAACAAACCAACATTCTTGAAAGTCTTCAAACCAGCAGGCTAACCCTGAAAAATAAGCAGCTTTTCACATACCAGCAGAAGGGTGCGTAATGCAGCAGCAAAGGCGTGATTGACAAGTCCATTCTTGAAATGCGACCTCGACTCAACAAACTCGTTGATCATTATGAAATTCTCACATAGTGGAAAAAGTCTCTCAGCCAATTCCTGCATATGACAAACCACATTCCACAAGGAAAACAAATCAATGCAGACATACAAATTAAGCCATACTGGACGTAGATATACCAATAGCTCACCTACAGGTTTTTTCTCTTAAATAAAAAACAAACCTCTTACCTGCAGAGCCAAGTCAGTAGATGGATCAATCTGAAAGAACATATGACCCTCCTTCCCACGGATTCTTTTAATAGATATATAACGGCCCTCAATGCCAACTAGCGCAGAGAGTAGATCATCAATGATCAACAGCTCCTGAAAATCCATGTGTTTCAAGAGAAAATGCCTAAGCAACTAACCACACTGCATATTTCTTATAAACTCAACCAATTTGCAAAACACCTAACCAAAAAGTAAACTCATCTCACCAACAGCCTCCGCCTAAACATGAACATGCACGCCCATGTGCACCCACATGCGCAACACACGCAAACGCACACACAGTAACACAGACATATGGACATGAACTCATGCATACACACCCCATCTATGAGTGCACACACCCACACACAAACCCCTTTTACATGAGTGTTTAAGTTGGCTGCAAGTTTTATGGCTGAAGCATGTTTTGTGGCTGCAAGATTCTGTCATGACCTAAACATCATCCTAAGAGTGCTTGCAGCTTGAATGTAACTTTCTAACGGCTACAAACTCACATAATTAGAACATCATTTTCAAACCAAGCAGCTTCAATGCCCGAACAAACAACAAACGTGGCAGCTAAACCATCAAGCCATGACCAAGCCACCCAAATGAACGATGGGAACTAGCACAGAGGCACACCACTAAGGCCCTGTATGTATCACTCTAATATAACAGGAATCTATACAACTAATTGCCATACAACTTACTTCTAACTTTGATTTGAATCACAATACAAGAGTTCTTATAGTTGGAGCATCTGGGAACCTTGCAGTTACTTTTTACACATCAGCAACCACCTTATTTGAGCTAGTCCAAAATGATATCATTATGTGAGACCTGCTCAGCTCCCTATGGATAGGGCCAATCTAACAAGGGACGAAGCATTTCTGGCAAAGCCGAGAACAAGCCCAACATCTCATCTTGTTTGCTTTGTTGTTGTTGAAAGCATCTCACTTTTGTAGTTTAGTCTCACGTCTTTGTGACAGCTAAACATTTTCGACATATTCAGCAAATCAAAGTAGAGGGAAAAATCCCAAGCAAGCAACTAGAAGGATACCTGAATGGAGACTGGATAAGATCCTATGAGAATTTCAGACCCGCGGCTGCAAATCAGCATCAGTTAGACAGGACTTAATCAAGTCGACAGTCACAATGTCACCGAAATAGGAAAAGTATAAGTGTACTCCCATTTGGACAACCATTCATACTTCTGAAGAAGTTCCATAGAATTCCACCATCTGATGAAGGTTTCCTAACGAGTGCGTGCAAATGGATGTCGAAACAGGAGTACGAAATTCAGAAACCTAAGACGAGCACACAGTAAAGCCGAGTATAGGCACCTGAAGGGGACGCGAGAAGAGGGCTGCTTGATCTCCTGCACAGAGAAAGGGCAATCACATTCACGCAAAACCGCAGTGATTAGAGCTGAAACGGTGGTTTGGGAGGATTGTGGGGTGGGGCACTTACCTGGTGGAAGCGACCGGTGAGGTAAGGGCGCTCGCGGTTCCAGCGGGGCGTCGTGGGGCCCCCACCGGCGTCGGCGTCGGAGGCGTCCATCTCAACACTCGTCCGCCGCGTAGATTGAAGAGAGTGGCGTGGCGTCGACGACGGCGCGCTGCGGTCGCGCGTCTGGGAAGCGTCGGCGTGGGAGTTCGTGGGGAGCGCGGAGGGGAGCCTGTCGGGGAGACCGCGCTCGGCTAAGTGAGTGCAAATGGAGGGTTCAAAGAAGGGGCGGTATTTATACATGTTAAATATGGGGAGGAAGTTTATTTTCGTTTGCCCCGTCAGATGAAAATATCGGTAAATATTTTCGCTCACATGCGACGGCACCGACGAAAAAGAAATGAATGATCGAAAAGGGAGAGAAAAAAATTCTAAGAGAGATAGTTATCGGATGAAAATTTTAAAAATAATAATAATAAATGAATAATATTGACATTAATACGTATAATATCGTCTCAATCACTTTATATATATATATATATGAAATATAAATATTAAAAAGTGATTATTTTATCCTATAATCTCAATTCACTCTCCTGATAATTTTATATTTAAATCAATTTATAAATACTGAATAATCAATATTCTTTCATTTAGAAAATTAAATAAAAATTTTAAATCAAATGTTCTATGATGTAGGAAAATTGTAATTTCTACATATCAAATTATAATTATAAACCTTTCATCGTCATTAAATCAGAAAGTTACACTTAAGGTTCAAAGTTTAATCATACATTACATGAACAATTGTAGATACTTAACCTTTAAATTTATTTAAATATACACAATTCACCTTCAAATAAACAAAGAAGTTAATTCGCATGCATTATATCAACAAGAATGAATTAACTTGATTGCCAAAGTTTGAAGTCACGAAAGCCAAAGATCACTAAATGACCAGGGCAGAAAAAGTCTTCAATTTCAGAGCCTTTAGCTCCTATTTATAAATTTTTAAGGGTCATAAATATTCTCGTGGGAGTTTCTTCTTTCAAAAGCTTCTATTTGCTTCCATCTAATCACCTTTTGCCATCTATTAGGATGCCTTTGACCATGACAACATTGACATGATCCTCTCTTGACGTGACGAAAATTGTTCAAATTCATTACCTTATGCTTATAATACCTACAAAGAATTTTTTTTTACCTCGAGGGTCTTTTTATTAGTCTTATGGCCTTTGACTTATGTAGTCTTCTTTTTTTAAAAAAGAAAAGTAGTCCCGAATTTCCATGATCAGAGCCACATCCACTCTTTGGCGTCGAGTCAAGATGGCTGGACATAGTCTGCCACCACACGCCACCACACACCTATGTGCGTATGGGTAAGCCCGGGGGATCAAACCTGGCACCCCACATAGGGAGGATGTTATGGAGATAGGCGGCACCAGCTATATTGCCCTTTTAACCCGAACTTATGTAGTCTTCTTATTTAGATTTGTATAGGCAAATTTATCTTTCTGAATCGTCTAATCTATTTTAGAGTTAATGAGTTGGTCCTTTTACTTTTAGCCTTTTAAGACATTTTATAAGTCAATCATTTTATCCTTAAAAACTACTCAGGCATAACTTATTTTTTGAATGTGTCCAACTTGTCAGGTATAGTCAATATTTTCCTCTCTTATGAGTACATAGATGATTGACTATTGGGACCATAGTCATCTTCTCATATGGGAGTCAATCCTTTCACTCTTAAAAACTACTCAAACATTGCACTTTTTCCTTGATCTTAAGGTAGTCAAATACTTATTTTTTGCACTCTTTTGTGTTGTGTCTTTTTCCTTGCACTGGCTAGGGTACTTCGACTTTGATCAATAAAGATCTTTAGAGATCATGAGAGAATGAATTCCAAGATCTAGCTCAATTTCTAGATCATTGAATATACTCAAATTTGAATCTTCCAAGTTATCCTTAATCACGATTCCTTTTATCTAATCCTTTTGTTGAGTTATTCCTCTTCCATTGAATCTTCTTATCTTTATTCCAAATCATCTAACCTCCTGCATGTCACTTTCTTTTCACAAAAAAATCTAAAGCTCTAACATGGTATTCCATGAAATGAAATAAATTAAATTAAATTAAAATTCGAGGTGATTTTTAGTGCTCATCGGTAGAAAATAACTCTTGTTTAATTTTAGTATGTGTAACATGGAGAATGATGCCAAGAGGCAACATAGAAGATGGTGAAGTTGGGGTACCACTTAGGAGCTTTTCATTCCCGTTAGCTGATATACACTATCACAATCTCTATATGGGTTTACATTTACCAAATCGACCGATCATCTGTAAATATCAAAAGATTCACACTCAGAATGGGCACCAATAAAACTAACAAACATGATTAAAATAAAGACAAACCCCCTTCTTCCCCTACATTCTTACATTTGGAATATCTACTCTAATGTACGTGATTTGAAATTTTTATATTTAATTTATATGTTTAGTCTTATTTCAATAATTAAATTTTATTAACTTAAACATTGACAAATTAACATGTGAGACTTCCTTAAGACGTTTTTAGCGAGAATGATTAAGTGGTGAAGAAGGAGGAAAAAAAATTAATATTTAACCAAAAAGGAACAAGTTTATGTTGTTTTAGGATGTAATTTGGGGGATGTGTAACAAGTGTAAATAAACCATGTACTCATCCGCCCAGCTCATTTAGGTGTCAAATGAATAAATTACACCTAAAGCTAGAAGACACCCAAATGGTCTAATAAATGCTCACAACGAATAACATGACGTTAACACCAACACCTCTGGTCAATTGAGGTAAAGCTTGGTAAGTAAGGATTGAGCTATAAAAGCCCTCAAGAAACATGGATATATAAGACTTCTTGCATAAAGATTTGAGATGATTTTAAATTGAAGGGAGGAGATGGAGCTGATAACCACAATGCCATCTAATGTTGAAATTCGATGGTCTTGTGAGGTTTGCAATAAACAAAGGGTAGCAACATGGAGAGGACACGAGGAGTTATATGTAAGGAGTTCCAATTCTACAAATCGCGTATGAGGCAAAAAGTATTCCTTCTTTCTAGAGTTACTTTGTTTTAGGTTTGGCTTTTCAAAGATGAGCATCATTTCGATGAGAATTATCAATATCAATGTGATGAGTGGTTGTGAAACTTCTTTCTAGAGTTACTTTGTTTTAGGTTTGGCTTTTCAAAGATGAGCATCATTTCGATGAGAATTATCAATATCAATGTGATGAGTGGTTGTGAAACAACCCCTAGGCCTGGGATTATAGCATGCATCTTTGGAATTAGGTGTGAAGACTCTTAGTGAGTAAAATTGTAGTTTGAGTTAAAGTTTCATGTTGCTCTATTCTTCAAAGTTTGATATGGAAACTTTAATTTAAGCTTGATTTTAAGACAAACTCTACTGCAAGCGTAGTTTTGGAATATGAGAAGTTGAAAAAATGTTAGGAATGAATTCATGTGGAATGGATTGATGAACCACACTTAGTTCTTGTCTAGAATTGGCTCTAATATAAATTTAGGTGACCAAATTAGTAGTTTGGAAATCTAAACTTGGAGGCCAAGCTACGGGTTAAAGATGGTGGTTTAGACGACTAAACTAGCAGATTGGGCACTTAAATTGGGCTTAGAACTAAATAAAGATAGATAAAGATTTAGGTGACCAAGCATCTATGTTAAGCTTCTTTGATATGCAACTTATAAATAGACCACTTAAATGTTACAACTTACGAAAAGAGGATGATAAGGTACCAAGTCGCTTGGAAGAGATACTTCCAAGGAGCATAGATTCCACGGAGGAAATCTTGAATTGATTAGGTGACAAGTACTAAAGTGGAAATAGTGTTTTGATACAAGAAGATACCCTACAACTCGAGAGTCTCTATTTGCTTAGTCAAGCCACAACACAAAGCTAGCACATATTCAAGTAAGTTTTTTTGATGCATTGGTGCTTGAATTAGTGGATAGCCAAATCCATTTGAGGTGTCAACCTCTTGTAAAGGTGCTAGAGTTTGGGGGTGTAATGGTTAGGAGTTATCTAAGGGGTAGTAATGCTCAGCCATCTTTTGATAGAATTCTTAGCATGACACAATTCAAGATATAAGACTAGAGGAGTGATTCTACTAAATTGGCCATGGGCCATGACTTAGTCTCATGTTTTAGTGGTGGTTGATTACCTTAGTAAGATTTGGTAGTTGGTGATATGAGAGGTTAACATGGTGGGTGATGTTGGTGTGCCGTGAACAGACTTGGAATGTTACCTAGGTAAAGTTAATCACTACTTAGTGTAGATGATGAACTAAACTCAAGCATGGATAACGCATAGGGTTGGATAGAGAAAAGGAATTCCACAGATCATAAAGAACCATCAGCCACTGGTGAGATGGCTAGTTCCTTGCACATGTGCCAATTTTAGATGTGAGAAATAAGCAAAATTGGTGCAGTTGAATAATAAGAGATCTAGTAGGATTATAATTAGATTATTAACGTGTGCGACATACACCTAAGTCATAAATTGAGAAAAGTCTATGCTGCAATGAGATGTTTGTGAAACCTTAATTGAGGAGAAGAGGGTTAGGAGTATATACTTATGGACATAAAGTAAGGTACATATGTACAAGGAAATAATATTGTTGCCTAAGGCAACCACATGGAATATGCTAAGGGACATAATTCCGACATCCCAGACCCACCAATTGATCAAACTTGGTAGGATCCAAGCCATCGAATACAAAGTAGTACAAGTCAAACTCAAGATCAATGTCACCCAACACATAATCATAAAACACAAATATAGCTAAACCAACCATCCGCAAAGCATTAAATAGTAAAAAAAAGGTAAATGCTAGCAAAAAAATTAGTCAAATCCACAAGTCTTGTTAACCGAAAGAGATAGTTGGTTATCTGAGAGCATAAATACTGAAAAGTAGGAAAGAAAATTAAATAACAAGAGTAAAAGACTCTCGATGTCATAGATCATCTACTGGTGCAACGCTAAGTCCTACACTAGTCACTCTGAATGTAGTCGTTACTGATTGCTTAGTTATACTTAAGTATGGAGTCTAAGAACATGTCAGTAGTGAAATTCCCTACTAGGAGGGGGTGACGTAATAATTGTGGAAATAAATATAAATAATTTCACAAAATAGACAATCACACAAGTACACAAGTATTTTTTAGGTGGAAACCCAAACCGGGTGAAAACCACCACCTAACCCTCTCGAGTTAGGATTTTCTGATCAACCAAGTTGATCAAAATCCACTAAACTAATCACTTTGAACGAGGGTGATTCAACCTCAAATACAACCACGCTACAAGTGCGAGGGTAGCGTTCCTCAACCCCTTCTCTTCACGAGAAGGATTTTGTCCCTCGAAGGAGATGGGAATTCGCAAAGCGAATACCCAACCAAATAACAAAGATAAAAGAACAATAATCCTATAGAGCCAACAAAGTAATTTTAAACCTAGCTTCTATAGGAATTAGGAAACTCCCCTTTGAAAGGAGTGCGTCAGCGACGCGGATGTGTGAACAACACGACGGCGCTACATCACTCTCGTGAACTACGGCGGGAGAGCGGGTGCGCAAAGCTTGATGCTCTCAAGATGAAGAATTAGAGCTTGGAGAGCAAGAGAGTCTTTTTGGACACAAAAGAGTGTGAAAGTGTGTAGCTAGGTGTGTCTTGTGTTTCTTGGTGTGTGTTGGTGTGCAAGAAGTTCCCCTCTATTTATAGAGGCCTTAGGAAGGCTTTGGATGGCTTAGGAAAGGCTCCATAGCCGTTGGGTGCAAAGCCCAAGTGAATCAACCCGAAATCAGGAACAATCATTGCACTGGCAGGGTTATCAGACGTCTGATTATGGCATTAGACGTCTGGAAGACCACTTTAAGATGTTTGATTTTGGGCGGGTCTCTTCCTGACTTGAATCAGATCTAAACAGGGTTCTAGCGCAAGTCCATTAGACGACATACAGGATGTCTGGCACTATGTCTGGACGTCTGGAAACCTACTTTTTCGTGGGAATGGATTTGCAACGGCTAGAAAATCTCTGAGAAGAGATTTTCGGGTCAGTCGAGGCAAAACGGTCAATTATCAGACATCTGGAAGGGCTTAAGGACGTCTGATAAGGCTCTAACGGTCATATCCTCGAGTGTTTGCTAAGAGAGCCAACGGTCCACTAATTGGATGTCTGGCAAAGTCATCAGACGTCTCCTAAGACGTCTGGTCTAAGGTCTGGACGTCTGATTTCATCAGACAGAACTAACTTGTCCAGCCTAACTATTATCAGACGTCTGAATCAACAGTCAGACGTCTTAAAACACTTTCTCAGACGTCTAATTTGGGAATTAGACGTCTGGAAACTCTGTTTGAACCTTACATTGGTTTTCTAAGTTCTCTACAGAAAACCTAAGTATCCTAGGGTTGTGCCGGTGTTCCTAGGACTACTGTTAGGGTACTTTGAGGCTCTTTAACATAATTTTCAAAGGAAATAAAGAGCAAGAAAATAAAGACAAAAGTACATGAAAGGAATAAAATGGAATTCTATCATATTCTTCTTGTCCTTCCATCTTCAATCTATCGCTCCTCGCGAATCCCCTCTATTCTCCATCAAGCTCCTCCAATCCATCCTGGATGCGAACTAGAATTCCATCTAAACACGTCTACATTTGCAATTGACCTGAAATCTAAGACTCCAAGTGCAAATGTTAAATAACATATGTTTTGTTATCATTAAAACAAATGATCGTGGTGTTCTAGCACCAACAAGTAGATGCTAAGTATAATACATGAAAAATATATAATTTAAAAAAAATAAGGATGGATACCATCTAATTATTATAATTATTATTCAAATATTCATTACTTGTTATTCCTCGAGTATTCATTTATATAAGTTGCCATCACCGTTACGATCATTACTTTCACTAAGTATTTCCTTGGAAGGCACAAGAAAATCTTGTTGCAATATCCCAAGAAATATGACAGACACAAGGCATCCTCTTGGTCGAGAGGAAGACCCTTCATCCATCCTACAACTTATTCTAATGCCCATGGTCTCAACGTGTAATGTGATAGCTTCAAACTATGGACTATACATGTAACTATGATCCACACTTATTCACAGATAACCTTCTTTTGGGTACATATCCTAATATAACATCATTCATATCCACCTTTGTACTCTTACCTTCCTACCTAATTGGTTACTAAGCCAATTATAGATTCGCAGCGAGATTAACCCACTCCCTAATTCGTCCAATTGATCTAAATCCGGACTAGCATATTATAAGCCATTCGATTATCAAATAGTTCTTATCATTTCATACTTTATTTTATTATTAATCATCATTATTTAATAACTAAGGTAACAAGTTCTAAATACATATAATTTTACAATATTCATATTAGAGATTAATAATATATTTGCAAGTGATCCTTCAATAATTAAGCTTATTGGTTTACGACTTATGTACATTTGTAGAATGTAATCAAATTTGAATGACTCCATGTCAATTATCCACTTGGAGTTCCATAATCAAGAATATGCAAAATACAAACCATAGTGTATAGTTACATAGGCATGCTATCATAATTTACTAAATTTAGAGTCATTCTATGAGCGGTAATCATATTAAGAAGTATCCAATCATTAATCCCATATTTCATGCATATGATAATAGAATCATATCAATTATCTAGTTTATTATTTGACTAATGATTTGCTATTATTGAGTCATCACAATCTCTCCAGTTTAGAGTTTATGTTACCTAAAGTAAGAAAATCGTAATACATTAGTGTGGACTCTTATACTCAGCAAAAAGCTCAGAATGCATTTAAAACAATAAAAATGAGTGAACAAAGATATATTGGTGAAACTTGTGTAGAGAGAGGGTTCATACTCTACCTAATGTTGTCAAGGGGTTATAACAACCTGGTAATGTGGGTTGAAAGTTCCTCGCCATTGTCTGGGGTCCTGACACTTCACACGCACTTCGAAGATGAACACTAGATTGGTACATCGAGAAATGAATCCAAAAGTGTGTTAGAAGGGTTTTCCTAAAATTATTAGATGAAATAATGTTAAAAAAGAACTTTGGAGCTCATAAACACGTTGTGCACGAAAAATACGATTTCAATGAGTCTAGGAAACGTGAAAGATGGAGGTCGAAAAGCCCTTAAATCAACCAAAATACTCAAAAAATGTCCTTAAATTGGTCCACTGAAGGTTGAATCGGTGCTTGCATGCGCATGTGATGCCTCCTGATTGGAGGATCTTGTACACCTTGAATTGCGCTGCATGATTTGGGCCACTCACTAGGACACATGTTGTGCCTTGGGTGCATGGTTGTGATCAGTGCGTGCCTGCCTGATGCCCTTGTCATGCGCATTTCCTCCCTTGTCAAACCCACAATGACCCTACGGCGGTGAATTTGACAGCACTACGTTGGTGCTTTGACCAACATTGACCCACCTTGTTATGACCCGATTTTCGGATCCCTATAGGACCCGAGACCAACTCGTCTCGACTAATCCCAAGACCTAGTCGTCCAATAAGAAATAACCCAAAGCAGGAAAATAAACCACATTCACACATGCAATATAACTAAGTAGAAGAAATGTACAAAGCAGTAAAGAAAATAAAACAACTGTCTCAGTACGTACCACAACAACAACAACGGAAAGCGGAAAGGAAACGGAAGTAGCAGAATAGTAACTAAGTGTCTATTACTTACGACAATAGTAGAGAAAAAAGAAAGTGTTGAAGAAAGACTATGGCTGAACTCGACTGGGCTCAGCACCCTCTGCAGCCAGAAACTCGGGTTGCTCAACTCCTGGTCCTGAACAGTGTTATGAAAAGACAGAGTTAGCAAACGCTTAGTAGAGTTGTGTTTATATTATCTAAGTACAAAACAGTAAAGGCAACAGGTTTAATTCACATTTCTATCTATCTGTTTTATATGTTTCCGTTTCACGCATTTCTCAAAGTATCCAGATATTTATTGATTTTGCATGTTCCTTGTGGGAACGATCTTAATTACAGTCTTTTCCGTAGAGTAGAAGGTACACGTGGTGCTCTCCTGGTCGGGAGAGGCACCCGTGGTAGTCCTACACCCAGTCAACCACCCCGAGGTCATTGTCAAGACTTAGCGGTGACTACGGCACGCGTGATAAGCTCACGGGTAGCTACCTCGCACTGACACGCGGTCAGTCGTTTCCGCTAGTGGGTACGCCCAAAGTACAGCACGGAACAATATAGGGCCTTACCCTCTCAGAACAGGGGTCTCGCCTCTCAGAACCAAACAAGGGTCTCGCCCCTCCACAGTCCGCACACCATTGTCTGACTACCCTGGTTTGCCCAGAGGGCCTAACAAGTCGATGTAGGGTGGTTAGCTGAACCCCGGGTCCCGTGGGATGGCTAGCTCCCTCCCTACACTAGTAGCTTACCTCGGTATCACGTACGCGATGACCAACAGGAGTCGGTGTAGAGTAGCCATTCTTAACCCCGGGTCTCAACCTAAGGGAGGCTAGCTCCGCTCAACACAAAAAGGGGATAGTTGCTCTCCTTGGTACCACGTACTCAAGAGACAGCACACTTCCCATCTACATTCTAGATTCCATTTATCCACATGAGTTCTACTCCTAATTCTCTGTAGGGTTCATGCTCATGTTTACCTCATCTATCCAGATCCAGGTCTCATGTTTCATAATTCATTTCTCATCTATATACAGGCAGCTTGTGTTTTCATAGTTCAATTCTCAATAACATGTAATTGGGGATTTTACAGGCAATTATTCATTAAATACAGGCAGCTCATATTATAACAGGCAACTCATAATTATAATGCAGGCATTTGCTAGCAATTTATTTTAACCACGCATTCAAGTAAACAGTACAGTACAAACATGCTCATTCATTTCTCTACCTTAGGTTTCATTTCACATCCTAGAGTTCCATTCTACTATTTCAACCAAGAACATTCTTATTTAATTATTAATAACTGAATTAAACCACTCTATCGGGTATCAAGGAAGGAATGGGGGCCTGTGTCGTAGATCTCGTCATCTCCGCGGGCCTCGAACATGCCACCGGCTGGTAACCTGTATCAGCGACTAATTACATTTGATGAGGTCAAAATAGTAGATACTCAACATGAATACGTAGAGGAACTCGAGTGGAAAACAATGATACTTTGTTTACGGAAATCCGATTCCGTTTGGGCATTAAACGGGCCAAAAACACGATTTTTGATCAAAATCAGACATCTGGGACTTCCCAGACGTCTTAAAAGACGACAAAACTCACCTTATGTTCCCCGCAGTTGATTCAGACGTCCAGACTCCCTTTGCGGCCTTCTGGGGACAGTTCCAGACGTCGGACAAAGTCTTCGGTCATCTGGATTCACCTTCGATTGTCTGGTGATGTGATCAGACGTTTAAAAGCGTGTGGGAAAGCGTTCCTCACTCCTTCCCAAAGCTGCACTTGTGTACGCAAACGCAGGTGGGGTCAGTCGACAACAACCCCTGCTGCGATATGCATGGCGTAGGGAGATATGTATCTTGCGATATATGTGCTTTCAGACATCTAGCCTTAGCTCCAAATGTCCAGGTACTCCGCCAGTCTTCTGGACTCCACTCCAGGCATTTGATACTGGAAAACTTCTAGTATCAGGAGCTCCTCGTAGCTTGCTCCACTCGCACCTCCTCTCGCAGCGGTAGCTTCAGTCGCTGTAGGAGCTTGAGCAGCTCCTCACCAGCTCCTTAAGCTCCATCGAGCTCCCACGGTTATCTTCCTCCTCCCCGCTCTCACTCCCATGCACTCTCTGGCTCACGCTCCTCCCTGCTCTCACTCCCTCGCCGGTGGCTCTCCTTCCTTGCCGTGACTGCAATAGAGGCGGAGGGAAAGATGACGGTCGTAGAAGGTAGAGGTGGCAGTGGCTGTGGTGTGAAGAGGAGAGGGGAATGGAGGGGTTTATATAGGAGAGGGTTTAGGGTTTGGGTGAGGGTGCGGAGAGAGAGAGAAGGGCCTCTGCACGTCGCCTGCGTGCGGAGTGCAAAGCGTAGTACGAAAAATTTCACTTTCAGATATTCGGGAACGGGTCCAGATGTCTGGACATACGTCTGACTGAAACTCCAAACGTGTAAAATGGCTAAAAGTGTAACGTGTCATTACACACCTCCTCCTGCGGCCTTATAATATGAAGAAGAGAAGAGAGTCGCTGCGCTCCTTCTTATCTCCTCTCTCTCCTCCTTTTTTCTTCTATTTTCTCTTCTATCTCTCTCTCTAAGATGAGCATTATAAGAGGAAATTAAATGGCGAGGTTAACCCTAAATTAATAGATCCATAAACACAATTTAAAAACATGATTAAAGGGAGCTTGCTAAAAACACCCTGAAATTAATTTATTTACGCCTTCTATTTACTTGTCTTATTTTTCACATTCTTAAGCTACAAACCTCATATTTTCAAGAATAGAATTTATTGAAAAATTTGTGATAACAGAAATCAAATGATATAAAATATAATATATTTTGAATAGATTTAACTAAATTTAACTGAAAATAAGAATTTCATATTTTATAAATTTTAACCTTAACCTATATCGATATATATCAATGAATTCAATTCGACACATTTGAATTCAAAATAACTCGACAGCCTAGACTTTAAAATTTTTAAAAATATAATATAATAACCTAATGATGATAAAAAAAAAAATCCGAATTCTTTAGTAGCCCAATCATACTTGGGCCACATAACTTTTAAACCACACTCAAAATCTCACAGAACCCCGGGCACGGCCCCAGAGGGAAAGGCAACCACCGCGGGGCGTGGGAGCAAGGCGTTCCCACCGTAACGCACTTAATAATTCACCCACAACGGGAGGGGAGAGAAACGTTCCCGTCTCCTCCACCACCCCCTCACCTCATGCCTCACTCCCCATCGGCCTCCTCTCCGGCACTCTCTCCTCCCGCCCCTGAAACCCTAGTCCCCACAGCACCTCATCCACAAGAGACCCCAATCCGAGCGCTGCGCTCGTCCCCTTTGCCCCTAATTCGCGGCAATCGCCCCCGATCGCCGCCGTAGCGGCACACTTAGAAGCGAATCCATGTACGCCAACAGCCCGCCTCGCTCCAATCCCTCGTTAGGGACGTTTGGTTTCGGGGTTTCGATGCGATCTCAGTGGAAATTATGGGAATGAGGCGATTTCTTGTTCTCTACAATGCATGCTTTTTTTTGGATCATAGGTTTTGTTCCATCCTCATGATCGTGGATGGTTCGGGTGGATCGTGGCTTTGGGAAGTTTGGATTTTTGGAATGTGGGCGTTTGGACCTTTGTTGTGGTTAGATTGGTGGTGATTGAGAGCTGGATGTAGCGATTCCTTCGCGTAGAAGTGGGCAAAGAGTGTGCTTTATGGTTGGTAAGAAACCGTAGGCTTGCTAAATGCGGGTTTTTCCTTTTCATCACATGGTGGTACACTCGTAGACATTTTGGATTATCCTTATCGGGTTTGCCGAAAATCAACTTTTTCCATTGGGAAAAATCTGACTCGAATTGAGAGGTTTTGATGGGGCTTTAGAGATGCTCAAGTATTTGTTAATAACTTTTTGGTTGTAATGTTGCCACGATACCAAATCTAGGCTCGTGCGGTTTGATGCAATGAAAGTTCACCTGACCCAACAGCAATTGCTTTGAGTGGGTATCTATGATTATTTCCTAACGACTTTCCAGTTCAGACAGTGATGCCCATGGTCTGTTTTCTCAACCCGTAGTAGAATCACTGGCATGAAGATGGGTATGCTTAATTCAGTTGCCTTTTTGTTGGGATCATCATTTAGGAAATTGTTCTGCAAAAACTTATTCGGTATTGGACTATGAAGAAAAGGACTGTGTTGTGGTATATAGCTATCTAGTAAAACTTTCCTATGCTGGACGTCCTAAACAAGGCTGCACTATTAGCTTACCTGGAATATTTTTGTACCGTTCCTAAAGAAAGTCCCATTAGGAACTTATTGGGGTGATTTGTGACTATAGACCAACTTCCTGACCATATACTCTGGATTTTTGTTGACCATCATATGGAATATTTGGTGGTTATGTTCAGGTTTTGTTATGTATATCCGAATAGGCATGGGAATTTCCAGACAACAGTTGGCTGGTGCCACCATTCCTATGTTGCTAGAGTTATCTTGCTCTCTGTGGTTTGTAACCAGTCTCCACCTTATTGGCAACTTGCACAGCTGTGTGCAAGTTGTAGGTCCTTTTCTGAGAGCCATTATTTTCCACCGTTATGCTGTGTTTATATATGATTGCTTATCTCCCTCCGTCTCTTCTATCTCTGTATTTCTATGATGTACTTATTTTATGTGCAACACATTGAAATGTCTGGCCTATGTTTTGATGATGTTTTGATTTTATCATATGCAGGCTGAGAGTGCCAAAGGCAGAACAAGAAACTTTCATGATCAAATAAGAAAATGTGAAATGCATGCAGCTCATGAAGATTTGCCTTTGAAGTTTTAATGGATATAGTAAGTAGGTGTCCAAATCAACGTAGTTTCTAGGCTTATCATTCATTGTATTAAATTCCTGGGCTTATCATTCAGGGTATAGAAGTTTCTAAGTTTAATTCTTCATTTGCTTCCTTTAATGAAGTGGATGATCACTGTTTTGTGTGATCATCCTTTTTTCTGTCAAAAAAACTTTAATTCTTTGCTTGTTTCTAGGCACATCATCTACTGTATAGAATATCACCATTGTTTGGAAGTTTCTAAGTTCAATTCTTCACATAAAATGCACTTAAAGTAGTCTAGACTCTTCATGCTTATTAAGCCTTTGAAATACAAAGAAAAATATTGCTTTGGCTGTAGTTAGTAATTGTGTGTGTGTGTTGGTGGGGGGGGTGGTGTGTGGAGGGTGTGCCTTTTTGTTACTTCCATATTGTCTGGTGGGTGGAATTGTCAGCAGAAATTTGCTTTTTTGTTTTTCAATTTAGGGACATAAGAGGCAAAGTGCTTTGATTTCGGCAAGAACTTGTTATAATTTTTACATGGAGCCTTTAGAAAAAAAAAACATGGAGAATGTTCTCTTGGCAATTACATTGTTCACTCCATTATAATGACAAGATTCTTGGGGGAAATGTATTTTGATAATTTCATCTAGACACCAACCACAAACCTCCGACACCCCACTGCGAACAGCAAGAATAAAAGAGAAAGCAAGAAAAGTTTATGTATACCTTGTACTGTATACCATTTATGTATTAATAAGAGAATGACATATATAAGTTTCTACTTTCAAGACTATCTCTTTTAAAATTTGCTGGTTCAATGTTGGTTTCGAGCCAAGATACGCGGAAATGACATCTTTAATTTTTCTGTTGCTGGTAACATTTGGTGAAGGTAAGATTATATTGCCCCTTCTCTTTTAGCTTTTGGGTTCAGAATGTGGTTGAGTTTTAGACAAGTTCAGTTATTTGGACTTAATTGGACATGTAGCAGTACACAGTGAAATAATTAATTGGACATACAAATATGCACCTTGAGGTTTAAAGATGAAATTGTTGACATGCCTTAAGATTTCTCTAACTAGGCCTGGTAATAGCTTTAGAAATGCAATTAACATGAGATGAGAGAGCGGCATTTTATTCATTCATCAATGCACAAAAATACGTCCTTTTCTTAAACTTGAAGATCATTTGTTAAAGTACTCGATTTGCAGTAGCTTATGTAGAATGGAATTATGGTCATGCCTTGCAAAAATCAAAAGCTATTGTCATCATCTAAACTTGCCCTCAATTTACTCAAAATGGGATAAAATAGTGGATGATTTTATTCCCGAGTAATTACCCTTTTCTTTTCTTTTTCTTTCTTCCAACACTTGCTTGACATTTACAACAAAGAAGATGCGATATTTTGAAAAAATGAGGGATTCAACTATCGAGTAAAGATATTTGGATTGCATGATTATTTTCTTTTATCAGTTTTCATTATGTAGAAAAAGTAATGGAGTTGGATTTCTTCCTAATCGGGCAATGTTATCATAGCTAATGCCTGCTACTCATTTCTTGAAGTTAGACTTTCTGATTCCCTTCCCCCATAACATGCACATTTATTTGTATGGAGATTATCTTTTGATCATTGTGCTGATCTTGGACAAAAATTGACTTTTGACCAATAAATCATAGCTGAAAGAATATTACAAGTACTGAAATCTTTGTCCCAAGCTGATTCAAAATTATCTTAAAATTAATGCTATCTGCTAAGAAATGAACCTGTTAGTTCCTTATTTGCCCTTGATGCTTGCGATTTGTCATATGCTTCCCCTTGTTTCTTTCCAAATTATTATTTTTTAATCATGATATTTGAATAGTGCTTACCATTGCTCTATTTTTTTTAATGAAACTAATTATTATAAACATATTTTTTTTTCACTGTTGTCATTCTCTCTACCATGAGATCATTGGCATCACCTGTTTGCTATGTACATCTTTGTGATTCCAAGATAAAAAAAATGAGAACCTAAGCCATTTTCCACTCTTGGTGGGATTAGTCTCATGGACTCTGTTTATGACATCTATCTTGGGTTATACTATGATGTAGATCCAAACAAGCAAGATTGACTCATTGTTTTTGTTAAAATAAATGAACAGAATAAAATGAACACGAAATCAAAGCATTACAATATGAATACTTGGTTTTACGTTGAAATCCCATTTATGAAGAGTGGGGAGAAAATCACGGGAGAGGAGCCTTATGGGCGTGATATCTGAATTTCTCTTCTCAAGAATAAATGGGTGTTACAATAGCCTTTATATAGGCCATCACACACCTTTGCTTTTCCCACTCTACTATGTTGGACTAAACGTTACTTATCACAACAATTGTCTCTTAACACTTCTCAAGCTGGAGCATGGAATGCTTAACTTGTATAACACAAATCCTTACTTTACAAGCAAAACACAACACTCAACTGATACAACCAGGTTATGGCTCTCCTCTAGGCGAATGACAACAGTTGCGGTCTCGTTCTTGCTTGTAGGTGAGTGTATTGATGACGACTAGAGAATGAGGTTGGAGTCTAACAGATAAATTGTTGAAGCTGGCTTTAATTGGTCTCTCAATTGGTGCTGGTGCCTTCCTCATTGGAAATTTCATAAGTGGGCCTCTCCCTTAGAGATATCGAGACTGGGCTTCTCCTGCATGGAAACTCAAAATGGGCCTCTCCCTTGGAGACCTTGGAATTGGCCTCTTTTATATGAAAACTTGAACCGGGCCTCTCCCTTGGAGACCTCAAAATTGGCCTCTCCCATACGGAAATCTCTTACTAAACTTATCTTATATAGGGATCGGATAAGTGTTTCTCTCATATAGGGACCAATAATGATTTTCTTTGATGTGGGGATTTCAAAGAAAGAGTCTCTCTTATATGGGGGTCACAATAGGCTCTCATCACATTCCCTCTTTCTCTCATACGAGTATGGCAGAAGAAAGCAACATAGAGAAGAAAACAAAACTAGAGAAGAGCTTCTCCTCCTCTTCTCTTCAAGTTCATTTGTTTTTTCATTTTTTCCCTTTTGTTTCTTTTTTTTTTACTCATCATGTTTCCTTTCCTTTTTTAACTATCCTTTTTTCCTTTTCTTTTCCTTTTTTGTTTTTATTTTTTTTCCCTTTTTTTTGACTACATCAAACACCTTCCCTTTTTTTCTTCAACTCACCCCCTTTTCTTGTAAAATTATCAAGTAACAAAAACCATAAAAGGCAAAAAGAGGGCTAAGAATGGCAACAAGCCATTATCATCGCATCTTAGGGTTCTAATGAACCCAAAGACACGCTGTAGCCAAAGTCCTTTGCGCAATGCCAACCTCCTTCACTTGGCACGTTACCATGACTCATCGAATTGGCAAACTTGAGGCCGAGCTTCGCTCCTGTTATGCCATGGTTGCCGATGCCGCTATGGCTCGTGCGATTGGGTGCTAGATCACTGGTTGAGGAGGAATGCATGAGAGGCGATGGATCTGAAATCTCGAAGGCATCTCACGGGCTCCTTCGATTGAGTGTGATTGTAGGTTACTTCGACTGTTGCTTCGTTGCATTGCCCTCCTTTGCCTTTGACTTTGGCATTGGGTTCATGTCTGTCTGCAACCCCTTCGCCATGGGTTTCTCTCGCTACTTTGCCTACATGTAGTGGGCTTCGTCTCCTTCAACATTAGACTGGTTGACAGTACCTCCAATGCTTGGGGCTCCATCTTCTCCTTACTACCATTGTGATGATCCTGTGGGGGTGAGATCGGTCACGATCTGGATCATCCACAGGACCCTTAGGGGGAAGTCGCTCAACAATCACTACTTCCTAGTGCTCCTCTTTTGCCTTATCTTCCATGGCAGTAATAACCATTGACGAATAACGTAGAATGCGTCAGCTATGAACAATAAAATTTGATAATAAACCTCAGAATGACTGGTTGGACATTATGTTGGAGTTTCTTTAAACATGGAATACTTTTATTATATTAGAGAACTCAAGAAACAAAAAGGGTATTGGTCTCTTTATATAAAGAGGCCAATCCCAATCTAACTCTTAATACAATCTACTAAATAAGAAAAGCAAATAACAACCAAATCTCTTAATATTCTAGATAAATTTTTTCAAGAGATAATTCTAGAACATGAAATGTTAAAAATCGAAAGTGATAATTTGATGTGTAGATTTTTCTTCTTTTTCACTCAACATCGGATCTTGTAGGATCTCTAACATTCCCCCCTAAGTTGGATGTGCATAATCCAACTTGAGGAAGAACTTTAGGCACAAACTGGTCATGAACAAATCAGTCACGAACTTTAAGGCACGCTTGCACACGTAGAGGCATGCATGCACGGATTTGGAAATTAGCGAGCACATGTGTCAATGTTGCATGCATAGACGGTGGTCAATCTTTGAATTGGACCGCATGCTAGGGTTGTAATCTAGGAGATGATTCCAAGCAACAGTGGGTAAGAGACGGTCTCAAGCAAATGATGGCTGTAGCAGATAATGGGAGACGATCCCAAGCACACGGTGGCTGCCTTGATCGACCATGGCTCATGCACAAGAAAAGCTCTGCTTAGAGATTGGTGTGGGAGAAACTCGAGTTTCCTTGGTCAGAAAACACCAATTACATGTGGGATATGTCCCACGCAGAGGTTTCAGTGTGGAAAATAGATTACGCACAAAGAGAAGGGCTCTTGATCTGTTCTTCATGCGTCGATGTTGAGGAGGTGCCAAGGCCTTGCCTTGGTGTCGCTGCAGCCCACGGGTTCATGCATGGAAGATTTCCACGCATGAGAGAGGTCTCTCGACCTTTAGGCATGATAAAGAGGTGTGATAGAACACGTTGGGGTCCCAGGATGGACTTGCTCTGATACTTTATTGGAATAAATAAATGGAATAGAATGGACACAAAATCAAAGCATTATAATATGAAAGGTTCACTTATGAAGAGCGGAGAGAAAATCATGAGAGAAGTATCCTATGGGCATGTCTCTAAATTTCTCTTCTTAAGAATAAATGAGGGGTACGACGGCCTTTATATAGGCCATCATACACCTCTCCTTTTCCCACTCTACTACGTGGGACTAAACATTACCCACTTCAACAATTCTCTCTCTCAATAGTTTCTTTCTGAAACTCTTTGGTCTTCTCTTACTCCACTCATAAGGTTGAACACCCAACATTTAAACCTTTGGACTAAGACATCAATTATGGCATTTTCTTTAAAATGTCCAAACAACCCTAAGTGTATCTTTCTCATTTTATCTTATGTTTGTGCAGCTCTAGCCTTTTCTTTGGTAACATGTGGCTACACATCCACCTAAGAATATTCATTTTTGCCATTGAAGATTCCTACCATAAAGAGCACAACAACTAGATCTGTATGGCATGATCTTTTGATGAATTTTATTGTCATGACTCATTTAGAGGTACAAGGTACACTTCCATTGACAAATTCAATATTTATGACTGGGCATGCATATACGTGGCATGTGTGTGACATGCAACAAGATCTTTTTTTATTTCTTTGAGAAGTATAAGATTTGAATGTTGCCAAGTTAGTGGAGTGGACTTGTGAAATGTAGTACTTCATCCTCTTTAACATCAAGATATTGTGTCCTTTTTGTATGTGTTAGTCTTTAGGAAAATAGGCTTTAGTTATTTTTCTTATTGTTAGAGATAAGAGTTGGTTATTTATATTCTCGTTACCCTTGGTAGATCGTTTCTTAAGCAATAAATAGCTTTACTGTGTAATTTCTTCACCTTGCCTCTTCATATGAAGAGTTCGGGATTTTTCTATTTTCAATAGAGAGAATTGTTTTGATTATTCTTCAACATGATATCAGAGCAGGGAAAACTCTAACCTCGGGTCCCTTACTCTCTCTGCTTGCCTAGAGAGGCATGTTGGCCTCTCTCTTTTGCTTGGGAGTGTTGCCACTAGCCTCCTCTTTCTCCCTTTTGCTATCACTTAACAGGAAGGAGGCCACCGTTGGTCCTCCTCCCTCGTTTTCTCGCCCTGTCATGCTGTCTCTCTGTCTCTCGTGTAACTTATAAGAGGAAGAAGGGCCATTATTGCCCTCTTCTTTCTTTCTCTTTTCCTCGTGCCATCACCACTTTAAAGCAATCAATCCCCCAATCGGTCGATCACCTACTGCCAACTGGTCTCCCTGCTGCATTGGGTTCATCACTTGGCACCGCAACTCCACTGGGTTCATCACTTGGTGCTCCTCTCTTGAGCACTGCAGTGTATGTGTGAAATCATTGCACTAGGCGCTTACCTTAATTTGTGTGCCTTACATATGGATAGCAATGCGTGTGCACCTGCCCCACATGTTATTCGCGTGCCTTGATCTGAGTGCTGCAACAATGTCTTTGCTTTGATGGCTGAACTGGAGTCCTTGACTTCAAAGGCCAAGATTTTGGCCTTTGTGCTAGTTTAGGGAACTGCAATTAAGTTGTCGGGTTCCTTGAACTATGTGCTCTAGTCCTGTGCCTTTCGTATCTTCATCAGAGGGCAATACAAGTTGTAGACATTGATGGAGTAGGGTTTTGATTCCAAGGAAGGCGTGAAAGACAAGTGGGAGAAGGAGAACGAAGGTTGCAGCCAATATGTTTTATAAGGATTGTGAAGGAGATCTGGGAGACTTTCGAGAAGAGGTACTCCCTCTAGACGAGTAGCTCTCATCGCATTGACATCCATAGGAGGATCTGGAGTTCTAGTTAGGGGATATCCCTGGTTGAGACTTTACCACTTTAGAAGGCCTATTCAAGGAGCTCGCCATCTATCAACTTGCCTGTTGCCAGAAGCAGGTTACAAAGCGAGTAGAGTAGCAGATGTATCGTTTTCTGGACGATCTCTCGCTATGATATTAGTTGGCACACGATCAGATTCTACCCTTTGACATAGTGCCAAGTCTGGAGATTGTTTATCGGTGTCTTCAGAAGCTTGATGATGACATACACACATTTGCTCCTCCTATGGTGACTATTGCCACCTCTTAACTTTTCAGCATCTGGAGGCAAGGGTGGTCACTTTGGTGGACGTAGTGGTAGCTATGGACGTGGCTGCATCATTTCTGCTTGCATTCACTGCAAATGGATGAGTCACTCGCGCAAAAAGTGTTGGGAGAAATTTGGAAATCTCGCTTGGGCTAACCAACTAACTATGACAGACTTTGGGGTTTGAGATAGCGTCTATCTAGTCTCTTGTTACTCTTACCTTTACAGAGCTGGCTAATTTGACGAAGTTGTTGAGCGAGCCAACTTCCTCTACTACTGTGGTTGCAACTCTTTGGATGATGGTTTAGATTTCATTGGTGTCCCTGCTCTTGGTGATGCATCTATAGATCCCTTAGGAGATGCAAATGATGCTGATGATTGGTGGGGGTATTGAGCATTATGCTCAATCCTCTATCTCTGCCTGCTATTTACTGTCTACTTGCTATCTTTTGGCTACATGCCCTTTTCTAGTTTTTTTTTTCCTCTAAGTGAGAAGAGTTTCCATTGGTTTGAGATGACTACTTTTGACTACCTAACTACCTGATTGCTTGCATGATCCTTTGACTAGATGAAGTCGTTATTGGGGGGAGTTCATTGTTTCCTACTTACAAGTTAGGCGTAATACACTTTAACTTGGGGGGGAGTGTTACAATTTTTAGGAGAATAGGCTTTTTTTTTATTGTTTGAGATAGAGTCAGCTATATATATTCCTGTTTCCCTTATAGTTCTTTTCTTAAGCAATAAGTAGAACTACTATGTAATTTCTTTACCCTACCTCTCTCTGTATAAAGATGTCAGAATTTTTTTATTTTCAATGAAGAGAACTAGGATTAGTTATTGCTGATGTTGTTGCTATTGTTGCAGTTGTTGGTGTTGTTGCTTCTATTGTGGCTGTTGTTGGTGCTGTTGCTTCTATTGTAGCTGTTGTTGGTGCTGTTTCTGCGACTGCTGCTGACTTCTTTAACACTATCTTCATTGCCTACCTCTACGGGGCATGCAGGGCTCTTCTTAACCAAAGTTTTGCTCTTCTCAAGTGGCCTCTTCGACTGGTCTCTTAGATCGAGTTGATCCGAATTGATTCTTTCATGACTGGTTAGATTAGACTTTGGATCCAGGCAGATTGCTACCTTGATTAGGACGATCTGTACCAATAATTCAGGTGTTATCCCTATTTGTACCATTGCTATAAGCATCATGATTTGTAGTCAACAAGCTTTGCCTCAGGGGGGATAGGGTACAAGCTCCCATGTGCCACGAGTAATAAGGGCCTCCATCTTTTCATTCATAATAAGTTTCCACTGTAGATCTCAAGAACCCTTTGAGTAATCATATGGCATTATAGTACTCTGCATGGCTTAGGAGAATTGCTATAAAGAGGGGTCCAGATGCGCATTGGATGTATAATGAGAAATATAACGCAGTATACAAGTGCAGATAGACTTCCTCAATGCAATCGGTCTATCATTAACATCACTGTGACTCTGTGCTTGCAGCTCGCTTGTGGAAGTATCCTTAAATGGTGAGTTAGACATAGTAGGCAACGGAAGGGAAGGCTGCTCCCGATCTCGTTTGTGGTACACCTGCGGCTGATGTGGTGGAAGGTCGATACTGGTCTCCTTAGAGAAGAACGACACTTTCTCGAAGAAGGTAGCATCTGCCATGACAATGTATTGATGAGTACATGGATTATAGTACCGGTACCCCTTTTGAGTGCATGAATAGCCAAGAAAGAGGCATTTCACTACACATAGTGAGAACTTACCTTTTTTTTTTTTGAGAAAGAAAAAGGAAGATTACCTGAGATCGGTAATCATCCGGTACTTGTATTAAGTAAAAGGAACGAGCTTACAAATTTTGGAGCAAAAAATTAGACAAATAATTAACCTCCCTCACTACATTTCCCACCTAGCATCGCAGAGAGAACTTATCTTGCTGTCCAAGGCATGTACAAAACAAGTATAGCCCAATATTCGAAGTAGCAAGGCAAATGGATGATCAATATTAGGATGCAGTAGCTGAAAAGGGATCTCACGTAGAATTGAATAAGGGACTCGGTTGATCAAATAAGCTGTAGTATGCACTTCATTATCTTAGAATAATTTGGTAGGGATTTGGACAATGCTCTTCTCATCCATCCCTGGTGGGCAAGCTGCGTGCTTGATGGCACATGGAGGGCAGGGAAGAGGCTTGGTGGCGTGTGGAGGGCAGGGAAGGGGCAGACGGACTTTCTAGGAACTAGGAATCCTGCTCTGATACAATGTTGGACAAAATAAAGCCTCTTGTTATGTAGAGTTAGGTTAACAAATTACATAGTAAACCCATATGAATAGGAAATAGAAGCATGAGTACTAAAACAAGACTTGGGATTTTTGAACTTAACTAAATAAACTAAACAAAAGTAGGACACTTTCCTAATTACTCTAAAACACCATGGCTGTGTGAATCCCTTTCCCACTGTCTGTCTTCCTTTTACCCCATCTTTATTTTTGCTATTGTGGTTCTTTTTACCTGTCACTACCTTGGATGGAGCCCCTCTTATTAGTCAGATGAAGATGCATCTAGTCTCTATGCTACCTGTATTACTAATGCTTCTGATGTCCATGCCATTTGATGTCTACAGTTTTTGAATAGTGGGTGATAGATTTGGGTGCCTCTCTCCATCTTATTAGGGATGCTGCTTCCCTTTATGACACTTGACTTTCTAGACTAGTCACTTTTGTGAAGGTGGCTAATGGTACTAGTTCTCCTATGACTAGTTGAGGATATTCACTTTCCTTCACGATTGCACCTATCAGCTATTCATTGTGTGCCAGAGTTCCCATTGAGTCTCACCTCAGTCAGTAGGTTATGTAAGGGCTTGATGTATCAGGTTATATTTGACAAATGTCACTGCAAGTCGGTATGTGATATTTAGTTGATTGGGTTAACCACATAGAGAGTATGTAGTATGCGGGCGAGTATGCAGATAAGCATGTGGTTTTGTATTTTTTTATTTAAAAAATGCAAAATAATTAGTTAATTTGCTAAATTATGTGTTTTTTTTTTAGTAATTGCTAAATTGTGTTATAAGCCACATACAAAAATCAAAGCTATAAGCATACATGCATCTCAAGTAGTATAACGCAAGCACACATTAATCCTTAATTACTATACTATTGAGAATATAAAACATAACATCTTGAAAAATTGGCCTATTTGAAAAGCAGGTGGGCTTCTTCATTTTGGGTCTATTGAAAATCTACCTTGTAGTCGGTTGAGTATACGTGTAATCGGACCAAGTAGTTAATCTAGATCGATTATTGGATTGCCTAATGATATGCAGTTTGATGAAGGGGCTACTTATGCATATGTGGCTACATATGCGGTCTAGGTGGTTGATTTTGTGAACAGAGAGACTTATACTTTCAAGATATGAAGACTAGTTAGACTATTGGTGGCAGATATGAAAATGTGCTCCCCTGTACATGGCATTAGGATTTGTAGTCACTAAACTATTTCTTATTCTACTAGTATAACTATGGGAGGATTTATATAGTTATAGGAAGTTGGTGCTTCTATTGTGCGCACAAAGCGTGTCCACCTTGTCCTTCGTGCGCCATCAATAGGAAGGTGCACAATATTGACAATTATTGAACTATCTTCCCAACAATCATGTAGCAGTAGCAGTAGATAGTAATAGGCTATAATAGGTAGACAGTAGTAGGCTATTTATATAGCCTTGCGTACGAGATGCTAGGGTCCCTTATATCGTCAGGTGCTCTCTTTACATACTTTTTGACTGGTACCATTTCTATTGAGGGGGAGTGTTAAGAGTGTTAGGATTAGTTAGTAAGGAGTCCTACTTATTTGGGTTAGTTTATTTTTAGTAAGTTTAAGAGTCCTCATTATTTCCTTATTCCTGATTGTTAGTTTTCTCTTTCTGACAAGTCTCTTATGTAATTTTTCTAACCCAACGCTTTATATAAAGGGGGTTAGGTTTCCTGATTTGAACAGTAAGAAAAAGGCTTTAGTTTCTCTAACATTTGCCTCTCTCCAAATAAAGAGGTTAGGATTTTTTTATTTTCAATAGAGAGAACTATCTGCGTATTCTTCCACGTTAAGTATTACTCTAACCCCTTGAATTGATATTCCTTTCCACATATATGTTTGTATTTTGTCCATAAGTTTTATGTGACTAAACATGTGGCCAAGTACCTTTCACTAATTTTTATATTATTTACACATTATATTGTAAATTCAAATGTTCATTTCCACATGTAAAGATGTGGAAAATGAGACTTGATCAATAACAATGATGGGAAGTCTCTGTTCAAATTAATTGGTTATGGGTGGGATGCTCTTACCTAACCATGGCAAAGTAAAAAGCAATTACTTATTGAATTTGTCTTGCTTACACATTTACATGTTAATCAATTGAGCTCTATTAATCGACAATGGCATTTGTTACTTTTAAGTGACATGTTTACCATGTTTAGTTTTCTCACAAGTTTCAATATCATATATATGGTAAAGCCGTTGTAGCCATGTAAGCTGGGGTCATGTGAGTCATGAGAATAGCCTCTTGCAAAAAACCACGGTAATACTTTTCAAGAAAAAAAAGGGTAAGGTGGAATGTGATAGGCACAAAGTGGTTTGACCCTTCCTTGGACCCCACTTGTAATGTGGGCTTCATGCACTATGCTACCATTTTTACATGTGCAAAAGTTAATAATTAGTAGCATAGTCTTTTCAATGCACGGGTAATTTCTTCTTATTTAGGCAAATATCTTCTATTGCTAGCATTATCCTTATTATGAAGAGTATGGAAAATAATTTAATGCTTATATCTTGGTGGTTCTACCATCCTTGGTTTTCAAAAATTAGCCTCGAGATGCTCAAGGCTGACGCCTCGAGGTGAGGCGGAAGAAAATCGCCTTGAGGCTATCGCCTCGGGGTTGCAGTGTGTGGCATGTGCCTCAATTTGCCGAGGTGGAGCTGAGGCAGTGAAGTAGAGTTGAGGCGGTGGCATGCGCCTCAGTCAAAAGTTTACATTTGAAGATCATGTGAGTTATATATGACCTAATAAAGAAAATAAAATATCTTTTAAAATCCTATATTCATCACCCGACCCCAAACGATGGCCCTAACCTCTAAGTCCTAAAAAACTCATTGCCCTTAGATGTTGCAAGTCATTTTCTATCTTTGGACTCCTCCATTACCATTATCGATGGTTGTTATTGCATCACCAATTAGTAGTCACTTTTCCTATGTACCACCCTTTACTAATCTGTCCACTCTCCATTGCCCATCGTTGCCCCTTTCCCCTTTCAAGTCTCAACCTCACTTTTTGCTGTTGTTGGTAAGAGTCTCGACCTCTCTTGAGTTACACATCATATTTTTTCTTATTACTTATACCTTTATTTTATTGTTTAGTTATGTTAAAGTATATGTGAATGTTTTATGTGAGTAGTTTACATGTCATGTGGTCATTGAGTTGATCTTTTTTGAAGAGGTTATGTAGTGATTGTTTACTTAAATCTTGTTGTTACATGTTCATTATTATTATTCTCTTAATTGTTTCGATATTTTTTAGTACTAATATGTGTCCAGTATTTTGATTTTTTGAAGAGTTTATATGTTGTGTGGTACTTATGTGTATTTAAATCTTGTTAGTCTTGTTCATGCATAGGAAGAGCAGAGAGAAAGGGTGACAGTCCACGTTGGAGAAGAAAGAGAGGAGAGGAAGTTGTAATGTTGGAAGGAGTATTGCTTCAACTTCAATTAGAAAGTGGTACATGTGTTCTTTTTTATAGAGAGAATATATCCCCAATTAACTGAAACATATCTCCTAAAACATGAAACAAAATATATTCCAATCAATCACAAATCAAATCCTAATTTACCAAACTTATTGACACCTAAGACTTTCTAAAAATAGAAAACTTGCACCCAAAGCAAACCTAAAGAACAAGGCCCAAAACTGACGCCCGCTTGGGCCCTTTGATTGACTGTCACGTGACACTTTATTCCCAACAGTTGTGATAGAGCAAAAATAACATAAAAGTGTATTTTTACATTATATTTTCATTATTAGCGTTTAACGGTTTACATTTGTGTCATTTTTTCTTATTTTCCATCAAAATATTGAGGCTTACGTCTCGAGTATCTCGAGACTTACGTGTCGCCTCAATGAAGGCAAACCACTTCGATACTGCCTCACGCTTTTTAAAATCTTGCTACCATTCACCTAGTTATTTTCTATTCCATCGTTTTGCGATTTCCTAGATAATATCTTCCTTTTCATTTAGACATTGATGGCTCTCTTCTAAATAGGACATATTAATGCTGTACAAAAAATAATGCCATCTTTTTTTGAAAATAAAGTCCCCATGACCTCTTTATACAGAGAGTCGGGTGAAACAATTACAAAGTAGTCTTAACAAGCAAACAAGAATAGAAAACAACTAATACTCCGAAACCTAATTTAAAACAAACCTATAACTAACTAAATCCTATAACAAATAATGATCCTTGATATACTCTAAACAGATAATACCTTAGATTTAGGTTATGCATGTGCATTATCCTTGCTATTGTATAACATACATAATTGGTGTTGAGTACGGTTTTCTTAAAATAACAAAAAAGGTGGGTATGGCCACTTTAAATAAATAAGTATATTCTCCCTATCCAAGAAACAAGTAAGTTTACTCAGTTCTTATAAAAATGAATGGGTTTCATTTGGTTTTACATTTTGCATATTTTTCTTTGAACATCTCAAAGTCAAGTTTTGATTGGCTTTGCATCTTTTCGAAGAAAGTATGGTGCAAGTTCGTCTTTCCGTGCTAGTAGGTGCAGGTTCTTTTGTAGGCTCGTAAACATTTGGATATGACATCATTTAGTAATGTGTTTAATAAACTAGTGTCTTTGAGATATCTGGAATATCTGCAGGTTCCATTTTGTGGATATAATTCTGTCCTTTTGGCTGTCTTGTTTTGGTTGTTAAAAGCTTCTTATTTATTTATTTATTTATTTATTTTGTGTTGTTTAGAAGTCATGAGTGGCCAACTTCCTAGTACCCTGCAATTTCCTACCAGGCAGAACCCTGGTGGCGATACCGTGCAGTTCTGGCCACAGAACTCAATGTATAAGCATTTGGAAGAACTCCAGAGGCAGCAACAATTTTGGCAACGTGGGCAAGAACTAAAACGACAAAGTTCAGCAATCCATATGCCTGCGATGGCAAAGCCAATGTCAGCAAGCCATTTACCTACTTTAATTAATGCTGTGCCCCTTGTTGGCACTTCTAACTATCCACTGCAGAATGAATCTTCCGTATGCAATTCAAAAGGACCAATTACCTCCCAAATGTTAACAAGTAATAGTATGAACATGTCACATGGCATGATGTCCCCTGCAATTCATGGATCCTCCAATGGGGTAATGCTCACATCTAACCAAGGCCAGTTATGTCAACGAATAGGATTTCTTTCTCAACAATGTGATCAGTCGTTATATGGCCTGCCCATTTCTATCACCGGAGGCTCTCTAAGCCAAAACACCCAGGTCCAAGGGGTGTCTCAGCAATTCCCTGATCTAATGGCTAAAGCAAGTATAAATCAGACTGCAAATTCTTTTCAAGGAAACCACAGTCAGCATTCTCTTCAAAGTTTCTTTCAGGATAGTCTATTGGTTTCTAATCAGGATGTTCAAAGAAAATCATTGTCTGGCCATACGAATGGTGCACTGGAGTGTGTCTCAGGAAATGCTGAGCAAATGAATCAGTTGATTGGTACTTTGAATCATGAGCTCTATATGAAGCAGGAAAGATTGGATTTGCAAGAGGATATTCATGACACAAAAGGATCACAGGGCTGCAGCCAGCTTTGTAGTGGCCTAGATCCGACAGAGAAAAAGATTCTTTTTGGTTCGGACGATGATTCTACCTGGGCAACAGCATTCGGGATGGACAACGGTGGAATTGGTTTTTCGCATGGAAATACTTGTGAAAGAAATATAGTCTCTAATTCATTCCCTTCAACACAAAGTGGTACCTGGAGTGCTTTTATGCAATCTGCCATGGCTGAAGTTTCTAGTGGTGAAATGGGCATGCTCGATGAACCAAAGAGTAATTTGAGTGTTCAAAAAACAGAGACAAGTTGCATAAACTCCTTGCCAACATATAGTGATCAAGTGAAATGCCAAATGAAAGTTGACCTCTTACAGAGAGGCTTTCCTTTACCACCAAAACCTGCTTCTGCTTTTGCTAGTGATCATACCCATGCCAATACCCTAAAATCTACAGCTAATTTAGCACATGGTCAGTGTGGGAGAGTACAAGTTGATACTGAGGAATCACGAGAGTCATTTGTTGGATCCAATCCACATAATGTGCACAACTTCTTAAGCAAGCAACAAATGATGCACTCGTATGCCCCTAATTTCCAGTTTGGTAAAAGTGATCATTTGAATGTTACTGACTCGCAGTCATCTAGTGTAGAAACCCCTATAAAGGTCTCTTCTATTGAAAGCTTAATGCAGCATGGACCAATGAATGATTCTATGCAAGCGATGCATATAGAGAGGATGCACGGTATGAATGTGTGCCATGCTGATTCTGGTCAAGTGGCTTGCTTTTCGAATTCGGTGGTTGGACAAGGAGATGTGGAAATTGGTGACAACTATTGTGAGATTGGAACCACTGGCTTTGTTGATTCATCTCTCTCCAGTCAAAACAAAGAAAACAAGAAGTGTGGATCTCGATGTGAAGATATTCTTCAACAAAAGCAGGCATTGCTTGATTCTTCTTCAAGTCTGGAAGGAAGAGAAAATCTTGGAAACAATCAACGACTTCTGAACAAGGGCATCCATGCTTCGGAATCATCTCTAGGTAACCTGGAGAAGAGATCTGGAGAAACTTGTGGTAAAGTGCATGTTCAAAATTCTCAAAAAGAGACATCTAATGACAGTTGCATTTTGAATTACTCACACACTGATCATTCTTCTGATTCTGGAGTTGTTGCTAAAACCGGGCATGATTCCGTAACCTGTGACTCTGGCAACCAGAAATCTCAAGCTCAGGTTGGTCATATGACAGACAGTGCCACTTCCCCAACATATCAGTATCCCCTGGTGGGAAATTTAGGGTTTTTTCCTCAGATGAATGATTCTGGTAACCAGGTGGCAGGTGCGCAAAGTTTGTCAATGGTAACCTTGAGTAACCTGAAAAGTCAAAAACAGGGGTGTGTGCAGCATGCATTTGTGGCCAATACTTCAGATGTGGATGAGGTAACTATAAATCTGTGGTGCCTTTCTAGTGGTTTTTTCCTAGTTTTTTTGCCAATATTGTAGTGAAGGAATATATTGTTGCCTTTCTATGTGTCAGAATTCTGTAAATGACCTGCAACACGATGCAAGGAGAATTTCAGATATTCCTTTAAAGCATGACATTAACAGACACAGGTCTGGAGGATTGAGCTATTTCAATGAATCAGCACTGGTGCTTCCCCAGAGCAAGGGTGCAGACAACAGGTAATCAATGACTGTCATTTCTTTTTCTTGAACTATTTGATAGTACTGCTTTTATTGATTCACTAAATTGTAAGTAACTATGATTGATGTTTTTCAGAAAGAAGTCATTTTTATTAAACAAGAGTTGGACATTTGTTTTGCAAGATAATAATTGGATGAACTGCTTATTTAGAGTTTGGCAAAGTTCTTGAATTCTGATAATGAATAAACAAATGAAATCTTCATGTCCTAGACTATTGTTCTCATTTTTCTACCTGAAATTAATATAAAAAGCCCAAATTTGATACTTTAGATTATTTTTGATGTATAAATGCACCAAGCTTATGGCCATCCTTGAAGAAGCACCAAGCTTCTTCCAGATACAATTGGCTAACAGTTTGTTGAAAAAAAAGGTTAATGCAGTTGAATTATGTTTAGGTTTTATTATAAAGTGAATATTCAGTAGTGACCTAATGCAGAGTGATTTTTTTGTGGCATCTTAGAGAAATGAACTGATGCTTCTTAATGTGTGTACCACAATGCACAGTGCAATTAAACTTCTGGACTTGGGAAGTCGGTGGCCTCCAATTGGCTCCCGTCTGAGTGGCCTTACATGTTAGAAAGTCTTTTTTCTTATATTTTTTATAGAACATTTTCTTTTGTTAACCTTTTCAAAAAAAAAAATTCTTTTGGAAAAACTTCAATTTAAAATGCTCTGCCTTCTTATTGTGGCAGTGGTTACAATCATGGGCATTGTCAGTTTGAAACCGGAGTAGAGAGAAGGACATGGTCAAATTCTGTGGTTGTTGCTCAGTCCTCATCCAACACCCATGACAAATCCAAGGGAGAGGGTTTCCATGGCCATACTGAGAAGGTGAGTTAGAAAATCTCTCAAATAGTGGACCTGGTCATTTCTTAATTACAAATCTCTTAAGATGGAAAAAATTGGTTATAATATTTAATGTGTTTTTAAATATTAAGTATATTTGGATGATTATGGTCCCATGTAATCTTCCTTTTTTTTTTCTTCAAAGAAAAAAAATTTAATGTGTTTTTAAAGTAGCCTTTCCTGATAGGTCAGTCTATATATTGTCATTTTGAGAACTGGCTTGTTTCTCAAATTGCAGTGAACATTGTTATAATCTTGGTAGGTTGTTTACTGTTAAACTGGAGGTGTACTTTGTAGATGTCCTCCTAAGATGTCATATGGGCTGTAATGGCCCATTAGCAATTAATGAAGACTGAAATCCTTTTCAAGGGAAAAATATTTTTCAGGTATGGCTAACATACCTTTTCAAAAAATAAAAAAGATATGCCTAGTGTAGTTCACCAGAGGATTTTATCCTCTTCAGGACAATTTTCTGGCAGCATAAGTAGTAAAAAACAATCATTCAAATTAGTTTTTTTTTTCGAGGGAAGTTGGCCTTTGAATTTTGGCCCTGGCACAAGAAACCCCCTCCAGCAGCTTGTTATGTTCAAGCTGCATATCACCTCACAATCTCTACCATCTAGCTCAATCCAGCAGGTTAGGTTTATTGCATGTGTTAGGCATCGGTGAGACAATGACGGGATGCTTTCATGCCCATTTATTGTCTTTTTTCTGGATAGTCGAGTTTGGAATCTTGGAGAACATAGGATGCTAATGTTTAAAACCGTAGTAGAGTGAATGTATTACTTCATGTCATGGTTCTGCTGATTCAATAGATTCAATCTCTGAGCAGGAGCATCTAGACGAAGATGACCAGAGAGAAATAGCACATGAAAAGATGGAGTTCTCTTCACTATCGTCATCTTCACATCCACAAGAAGCATCTTCTAATCCAACATCTGATGGGTGTACTGCTTCTGAGCTCCCAACTTTCCTTCAATTTGATCAGAAAGAGGGAAAGTGGATACATTTGACTTCTAATCCGCTAAAAAGGCAGAAAATAGAAATTGTTCAACCACATGGTGTTAGCACCAGACCATCTGTTTTTCTGAATCAAAATTATTCTCTGCAATTGCCTTCTATGGTGTCCCATGAAGTTGTCTCAGGTAAAGTGACTGCTAAAAACATGAAGGAAGCAGAGTTGAATCTCATCCTTCAGAAGACAGTCTGCAAGGTGCCTCAGAGTGCAGGAGCTGTTTTTGGACATACTGATGCAGGAAGAGGTAAAATATCTGGTAAACTGATTGATGGTCTGAAGCATAATACATTTTCTGTGGATTCGAAAATGTTGGATTTTTCCTCAACTGGGAATGAAAACTGCAGTGCAAAGAACGACACCTGTCTTGGACAGGATTTATATAGTAAGCAGCTGTCATTTCTATGCTGAATCTCTTAAAGACATCTGCCATTTCTATGCTGAAATTCTCTTAAAATATATGCATTCAGCTAACAGAAACTCCTCCTGATGCCCTTTTGCAGGAGGCACCAAACATTCTCATATTAGTCCCCAGATGGCTCCATCCTGGTTTGAGCAATATGGAAGTCCTAGGAGTCATACTGGTATGGAAACACACAATTCTCCTGGTACTTTACCGATAAATAACAAGGCAACTGCTGAACGGTATTTGATTCCAAGGGTTTCTGGGGACACAGGCATCCCCAGTATGGTGGTTGAGAGTATTGATCTGTCGGGTTCTAAGTGGCAAAGTGTGTCTCCTGCTAATTTTTTAAATGGGCATTCAAAGTTACCACAAAATTTCCCTGCAGAAGTACCTGATCACAATTTCATTTCAAGACCAAAGAAGCGGAAGAGTGTGGAGCTTGTACCTTGGCACAAGGAAATTACAGGGGAATTGTATTGGCTGCAAAACATGAGGTAATGCACCCTTTCTATTCAGGAAATTATGAAGCTGGTGTATTTACTGACATCTTGTTTTTTGTTACTTTGTGACATTTGTTCAATGTCAACAGAGTGGCTGATAATGATTGGGCGCAAGCTACAAATAGGCTGCCTGAAAAGGTTATTAACTATAGAACAATGACACCAATACACCATCCTTATATGTCTCTTATTTTGGTTATCAAAATTTCTGGTTTTTCACTTCACCTTTAATAATAAATACAGGGAAATTATGGAAATGAAATGTCTGGTGATAGGATATTGAGTTTTTGGCCAAGGAGAAGGCTTGGATTGACGACTAAACTAATGCACCAACTGCTCCCTGCCTTACCTGCAGCTTTTCTCCTTGAACCTACTAAAAAAGGATTTGAAGAAGTACTATATATGGTTGCTAAACTTGGTTTAGGGGATGCATGTAACCTTGTCTCTTGTTTGGGTAATGATGTTCCTGGGTCATCAGGTGCCACAGTGTAAGTTTGCTGTTTGTTTATTCCATATTTTCATAGTCATATGCTCTTTAATAAATCCTTTTATGGCATATTTAATTGAGGCAACTTACACGCTTTGCACCTTTTTTTTTCATTTTTTTAGGGGGGGGATTGTTGCATATTTGTACCTTTACTGCTCATTATTCCATTGTGATTCTTACTGTTCTCAAATGTAGTAAACTTATGAGTTCCCTTCACCCTGTTTTTCCTCTTCCAGGAGATCTGGGAAGAGTAGACTTTTTGAAACTTATAGAGATCCACGAATGCTGGATGTTGTGGGAAATTTTGCTGCAAAGGCCAAAAAGTTGGAAACTGATTTCTTGAGGTATGAGTCTGTTTTCTTTAGCGTTCTCTTCAAGAACGAAAGAAAATTCAACTTAGTCTTTTTCAAAATTATGTATTTTTTGGCAGTGTTGCATAGATAAGACTTGTTATTGATACCCACATTTTTGCATCTCAGATTCATGTCTCAGATGTTACCTTAGCATTTGGTGAGGAAATTATGCATTTTGTATTCTTATCACTATTCAGTCCACTTGGAATCTTGTCATCTTAATTCCCTTGTTTGTGCATTTCATTTCTTTCATTTTACGACTGCCATTTCTCTTTGGTGAAGCAAAATAGGTGAGGTTGGTGACTATTTTAGCTAGCTATCCTAGTTTGAATGTGGAAATGTTTTTTGTGCGGAAAAGTATGATTGCTTTATCTATTTCAACCCTTGGTTTCATGGAAGTATATATGTTAGTTGTTTGGTTATTTCTTGTATATGAATGGCTAGGTAACAATTTTTCTAGATGTTTATGTAATGGGCCTGTGATTTGTGGGAACAATATGTTTCTTTTCGAAAAGGTTGTCGGAACGATATGTTTTGTGCTTGTGCACAGTGAAGTAACTTGTGATATAAAAGTTCCTAGCTGTATTATTGACTTCTGGAGTCACACTGCAGTACTAGGTTGGTCGCTTCTAAGTAGTTTTGAAACATTGGATGCCCAAAATCAGGTGTCAAAAAGCCTGTCCAAAGGTCTCCAGTTTTGCAATAAATTCTATTAGTAGCAAATAATAGTTGATCCAGGCATCTGAAATAACCTAAAAAGCAACTCCAGCTACCTTTTGTCGGTGGCTCAGTTCCTGATTCAGTAATCTGTGACAGAAGCAATTAATTACAAAGCCAATGAGGAACAAACCTAGGAAAGTGATTACATAGAGCACCCTGCCCAGCAAAAGCCAAATATCCTTCCAATAAAAGATGTGTGGGTCTAAAAAAGTCTGAGAGGAGTGTTAAGATGAGCATCATCTCTTTCATGAAAAATTAAGATCCATTAATTATAGTTGTTTTTGACTCCCGACTAAAATCTCCTTTAGTACAAGACCTCTGGAGATCATCTGAATTTGCCATAAAGCACAAAGTATAATTGGCAAGAAGGATGTTAACCATAGGGGGTCCGTTTCTGTTGGAAGTGACATTGGCGAGTAATGTTCTATTTCTTCGTGACTTCAAGAGAAGGCCCTTACTCTAAAAAATACAATTTTCTAGGTGACAAAATTCCACAGGTAACCCACTTCAATTGTCTAGTGGTGAAAGAATTGGCCTTGGCTCAAAAAACCAAGGCTCAAATTATATCCTTTTTTCAAAAATCCTATCCATAACAAGTGGGGAATTTCAAGCAACCTCATGGTCGAATTTATGGTGTCTGATATTGTGGTATAGGTTGGACTCAGACCACTGTCATAAATGGCTGGTTGTGCTGATCTGTGGCAGCATCTTCCTTGAGAAAAGATGGCTAAATGATAGTTTGAAGAGCCAATTTTGATGTTCGGATCATCTTCTTGTGGCTATTTCATGAGGGCTGTAAACAATCATTTTCTTTGTTTAGTTTTCTTCGTCGTTGTTAAGGTAACCCTTACTGCAAGCTATGTAGTTATAAATTGTAATCTGGTGCCTGGTTTTGTAGCTAGTTGATCCTGTTTCTCTAGCCATGCCTTTACACAAGTAGAGTCTACAAGTAAACAAAACAGAAGGCTATCTTTTTGCCATTGCTGGATGACCTGGAGGATTTAGTCAGTTTGCTGGTTTTGCAAGGGAAGGACTAAGGAGCTTCACCTCCCTACTCCATGCCACATAGGAAAAACATGGAATTTGTACAGCATCAAAGAGGCTTGTCTGAAACAGACAATGAGTTGTATCTGAACCCCATACGGAATAGAAGCCATCCATCGACTTAAATCTGGCCTCCATTGCTTTTTTCAGGTCAGAACTGGTAGTTTTCAGCCATGTTTCATATGGTCTCTTACCAAGCAAGTAGCCGGTGGAGCTGAAATAATCTGGGAATGACAATGTGGTCATGACCTGCCTGAATTGTGCTGTACTCTTACAAGCTACTGTGATTGCTATATCATTAATCTTCCTAATCATTTTGCTATTATTTGGAAATTTATATGCTAAATTCTTTGCACCCTGTATTAAGATTTTGGATGGCATCATTATTGGAAAGTTTCAGATTGCTTTCAAGAAAGTTAATCATGCTCTCAGCAAAATTGATAATGCCAATTTTGCACCTTTCGTATTTCTCTGAATTGCTGGAGTTCTTGCTGATTTTCCTATTTCTTATGACTTCTGATGAAAACTCTTGTAACCACCTCTCCGTTTTCTTTAATGCTTGTTATTTCTCATTTGCATTTCCTCATGGTTCTAGTGTCTAAAGGTTTTCATGTGCATCCCTTTCTTTTCTCTAAAATTTGTTAAGCGGTGATTTGCTTCCTTTCTTACCGGTGAAGTTCACAGACGACATACTCAACACTGAAGTTTCGTCTTTGCTTTCGTCTTACAAAACTGGAGCTTTTTCCTTATTTCAGGTTTGAGAAAAAGGCCTCAATTGTAGACGTAAAAGTAGAATGCCAGGACATAAAGAGGCTCTCCATTATCAACCACTTTGCAAAGTATCACGGTGCAATCCAAAATGATGGAAAGGTGTGTGTTGTGGAAACGGCTTGCAGATTGGTCTCTCAGAGAGGTGTTGAGGGCCTTTCCGTGACCTGCCCTGAAGGGGTGGTTTGCCTCTCACTCTAATCTCAAATGATGCATCCGTTTGCAAGTTCGTGCAGGTGCTGGTGCCTCCTTTGACAATTGACAATTTGAATCAATGCATACACTTGGAAAAGACAAGAATCCGCAATTTAGTTATAACCATTTTTTGAATGGGGAGGGAGATGTAATCTGCATTTCGTACCCCTCGGGGGTAGTTGTAATATCCTAATGTAGCTTATACGTATGATATATATATTTCCATGGTTTTGCCATGTATTTGCAGTTTGCCTCTGTTTAGAGTAACTGAGGTCAGGTGAAAATGGATGAATACCAATCATAGTCTTCTCATGCTTCCTTGCAGCAATTGCTGCCATCGGCAACTGGTTCATTCTATTCCACTACATTCGCAGCACATTCATCTATCCAGCCAGTGAGCGAAAGCATTGTTTAGCAGAGGCTTGGACTCATTAGAGGCAGGCCCAGGGTTAAGCTTGGACAGGCTCAACTGGGTAGCTGGCTCAAGCTTGTTGATCTTGAACTGGCTCAGAAGTCCATGAACGAGGTCAATTGTCAAAGAGCCCTAGGATCGACTTGAGCCCATGCTCATTACTCATGCTCGAGCGCGAGGGCAGTTGGGACTTAGGGTATCCTTTGGGGAGATACTTGGAGGTCGGCATTGGAGAATTCATGAACACAATGTGACAAGATCCGGCAATTTCATTTGGCACAAATCATATTCTGATATGCACATACCTAACCTTAATGTGCGTGAATCCTTATGAGCTGTTTTGAGCTTAGTCGATGAGACTAAGCCCAAATCTCCAATTTTGGTTCCATTTACTAATTTATTGAGCTGGATTAATGAGCCCTTATCTAGTCATGCATGCAGTCTATGGAGTATGAACTTTTTAAATAGCTGTATATGCAGTTTAACATAAGGTTATATATGGCATTTGGATTAGCAGTTGAATAGCACGTTGTCATGATAAAGCACTTCAAATTGCCTACAAAATGTGCATTTTTATCAAATGCAGTACCACCGAAAAAATGTCTTGGATGTGCCTTTGAGGTTAGTGTGCGAGTATAGCTACGCATAGAGACACGTATAAGTCTTGCACCTATTAAAAGACCCACAGGCTACTACGTCATTTTAATCTTTATTCACCTTTTAGTGTATTATCATTGCAAGAAAAAGTGTAAATTTATATGTAAACTTTTCCATCAATGTATCCATTTTAGTTGGCATCTTCCTAGGCATAGTTTTACATTAAAGTCATGAAATTTAATGTGCAATGTTATTGGTTTACCATTGCATGTAACAGCTTTTTTTGATGTTGTTTGCATCCATGTGCAAACACATGTAGCATTTGATATATAATGGTATAGGTCTATAGTCTTTTTCATTTTTATGCAAGATCGATGGAAGTAGCTGCTGTTGGCAGGATTGCTAGTATTGTTGGTAGGATGTGTTCGCACTATCGTATACTTTAAGATACGTTGGTGGTCATTTTTACCGATGGTGTTGTGAGCAGTGTTCTTTACGTAATTACATCGATGATAACTAACTTTACCATTTTTACGTTCATTTTGTTATCTCATAAAAATATCACGCCCATTTATGATAATTCTTTTCTAATATCAACTTTCGTATATTTAATATGTACGTTGGTAAAGATTGATCGTGAAATATTTCATTAAGTTAATGAAGTAACTGAATGTTGCCAACAGTGTTATGCAGACAAAGAATGCTGTCAACAGTGCTATGAAGTCTTAACATTGTTACCAGTAGTATTATGAAGTTCTTAACAATGTTGTTAACAGTACTATGAATTTGTTAATATATTTTTTGTCACAATAGTATTATTTAGCATACTACTATGAATGATGTCTATAACATTTTGTATAATACCTTAACAATTTTTGAATGTTGCTTACAATAGTATAAATGGTCCACAAAGTAGTATTTATACATACTTTACTATAACTATAAAAAATGGTTATTGTAATATAAAAATTTTACACCAACTATACCTACAACTGACTGAAGGGTTGAATATTATTGTACTTACATTATCTACTTTAATTTTATTGTAAACATCAGGTAAGTAAATGCTAGCAGCACTTATCACCTTGCAAGTGGCAGTTTACTGCATACCAACCTATTATATAATGGTATCAGTCTGCAGTCCTTAGGTTTGTTTATTTTCAATTTTGTGCAAGATCGACGGAAGTAGTTGCTGTTGGCAAGATTGTTGGTGCTGTTGGTTGGATGTGTTCGCATCATCTTACGGTTTAAGTAAGATGTGCTGATGGCCATACCTACTGATGGTGTTGTGAGTGGTGTTTTTTACGTAACTGTTCTAACAGTAACTAACTTCATTTTTTTTACGTCAATCTTATTATCTCATAGAAACACTCACGTTTATCTTTGATCATTTTCTTCAACTATCAACTTTCATATATTTAATCTGTACGTTGATAGAGGTTGATCGTTGAAACTTCATTCAGTTAATGAAGTAATTAAATGTTGCCAACAGTTTTATGCAAATAAAAAATGTTGACACTAACACCATAAAGTTCTTAACATTGCCACTAGAAGTACTATAAAGTCCTTAAAAATGCTGGCAGCAGCATTATAAATTTGTTAACACTGCTTGTAACAACTTATGACATACTACATGATGCTGCCAATAGTAAGAGAATGCCAGCAATACCTACCAACTTGTTAGTGATAGCTTACGACATACCAACTTACGTTGACATCAATAAAATCGTCCTGTGGTGGTGATGTTGACACAAGCGCTATATGCTACCAGCTGAGTTATCTTATTGTGGTGTCCAGTGGGATGTGTTGGGCGGGAGCAGGTACTGTTTTTTTATAGCTAAATTTTCAATTTAAATTTGTGGACCCCACGGTCCTGGTGTGCCCATCCGTTGCTCAAATGGGGAAGAAGGGAAGGAGGAGGGGGAGGATGGAGACTTTATACGTTGTTATCCTAATCAGTCGTATATTAATAGTGGGTATATCAAGAATATATATATCATTTCCTCTTAAAAAGAAAAGCACCTGTTAGTTCTAATCTCCATGTCTATATTTTACTTTTGTTTTTCTTTCTTTTTGTGTTTTTTTTTTTTTTTCCTTCCGAGTTGTGGGGTTTGCAAAGAAAGTAAAAGCAAAAGAATTGAAGAACAGAAGGAAAGACAAGCACCACGGACACTGGAATGAAATCAGTACTTTTACCGACAATTTTCGGCCAAATGTTTCTTTCCCAGTTGACGGTTAAGTTAGCTACAACACTTGACCGTACACGTGGGTTGACGAAAACACAGAGCAAGATACGTTATGTGATGTAGAGGATTATTTTCCTAGTTTTCAGTTTATCTGGATGGCCACTTGCGCTTGCTCATGTTATCTTCGATCATAATTAGTTGTACCCGTTCTTGCTGTATAGTGTGGGGACCAATTAACATGTTATATGTCTTCTTGTGTTTTGTGTGCGTGTGTGTGTGCGTGTCGATGAAACTAAGTAACTTCATGGGTATGCCCATGTCATTTTTCCAAAGCGTTAGCTATATTAAGCCAATTCCGAATTATCATATAAATGTTCTTTTCTTTTTTTAAAATTTCTTTCCAACTTTGCCAAAGGAAGATTTCATTTTCCATATTCAACTTTTTGCTTTCTTGTTTGTTTTCTTGGGGTGATCGATCCTCTCTCCTCTCATTTTATTTCATTTCATTGTCTCTTTACCTTTTAATAACGTTTAATTTTGCTTAAGAAAAAAGAAACTTTATAAGGAGGCGGGCATTTTGACATGGAGTAGGCAAGCAAGAAATATGAGTTTCTATTCTTTATTTCAACTCCTAATATCGGAGACATTATATATATATATATATATATATATATATATATATATATATATATATATATATATAGGAATGAGCTTATTTTGATGAGAAGAACCCATGGTGACTGTTAGATTTAACCAATGATTTGGATTTGTTTCACTTTCACGTGATCCACCCACCCTTTCCCGTAAGGTTCCCAGTGCCCCTCCATCCCCTCCCTCCAACCTACCTTCCATCGTTTCCCTCCTTCATGGATCCCCTTTAATCTACTTCCCGCACCTTCAGCGAGCTCCAACTCCACGTCTGCCCCTTCCTCGATCTCCACCCTACTCGGTTCCACATCCTCGCCTCCAACTCCGTCCACCCCTGTGACCTCTTCTTCTACATGAACAAACCCTCCTCCCCCATCATCTGGGAGTTCCTCCTCGACCACTTTCTTGGCGACCCCTCCTCTCCTTCATTCCGCTCAACCGCAACCATCATCACTGCCATCCCACCCAACGTAATAATCTATCAGGCCGATTGCGCCGATCACTAGTTTCACATTACCAAGAGCAAGCACCTCACCGGGTTCTAGCAGAAATTCTCCCACATGCATAAGTCACACGCGATAAATTAAAGCCTCGGGTCCTCTGTCCTCCCCATTTGATAACTGTTGACCACCAACCAACCCTTATCCTCCTCTTGTTCCTCCTTAAGTCGAAAATGGCAGAGCAACTCACAGTGGAGCAGATGCATGGAGTTCAAGGAGGCCTTCAGCTCAAGACACAGAGGAATGCGGTTCTATCTGTGCCTACAATTCTGCTCTACGTGATTATCTATTGCATTTGTGAGTTTAACAAGGAGATAAAATAAATAGAAGAAGTTGAGAAGCGTCTAAAGGACCAACAGATGTGTGTGCCTCGATTCCTTGTTTTAGTGGTTTTTGATTTTTGGTGTCGATGCTTGTTCATCTCTTATAAGTTGGAATCAATGGGTCTGCAATTGAAGAATCGGATTCCAAAATTATTGCAGTGATCATTAGCTAGCAGCGGCACATGGGAAACACAATTCCTACTTTTATCATAATCCTGTCCATGAATTTGAAGTAGTTGTTGTTTGTTCTTTCTTTTTCTCGAAAGAAAATAGGATGAAGATTTAATAGATTAAATTTCGTTATGTAAATAGATGACTTGAGATTAGCTGAAATAAAAAAAATTAAAACCTTGATATCAAGAATCTTTTAGGCTCGTGTTTAACCGAAGGTTGGTTACCTTTCAAAATATTAGCTTTCCAGAACAAAATAATTTTTTTGATAAAACAGTTAGAAAGAAAAGTAAAGTACAAGAAAGAGAGAGTTTTTCGTAACTCTCATGGATGCTTGCAAAGTCAAATGTCACCTTACGTATGGTGTCCACTCTAGAACTATATGCATGCATCACAGATGACATACTTGTTATTGGGATGCATAAGAGGTTGGCTCCTTCCAAGTTAAGTGTGGTTTGATTCTACTTGGAGTGTGCTTGAGCAAATTAACCTTCCAACGTTGTTACTGTTTCAACTTTTAGCTAAAGGATGCAAAAATGGCATGACCATGTGATGGGCCTCAAGGTTGTTGTCGGAGCCATTGAGGGCTATCAATAAATTTGTTGACATAGAAAACATAACAAAGCTATAAGCAATCTACCACAAGGAAGATGGGGTCGGACCTCCTAAGGGATCAGAGGGTTCGACTCCACAAATCACAAGCAATCGCAAGGGAGATGAAGAAGTTGGTAATCCAGTTCTACCACGAGGGGTGTACGTCTGAGAGGAGGATGGCACTTCCAACTCTGCACTAGTACTAGTGAGGTTACAAGATCTCTCTCCCTCTCCCTCGCGGGTCTTTCTCCTATTTGTAACATGGGAAGAGTCCTAGCTTTGTAAGATCTTATCCATGATCTTTGGTACACCTTTTGCCAGACTATTCACCTGCTGTCTAGTTATGGGTAATCATATATGCTCTGTTGAGGTTCTGACGTTGGGTGCACCGAATCTTCTAGCAGATTGGTTGGATCCCGGTTCAGGTCTAGCTGGTTGCAGGTGGGTCTGGTAATAATGGGCCTGCTTGTTTACCCTGTAATCAGGTAGTCGAATCCTCTGCTTGGTAATGCGTGGAGTTTTGGATCTGAGGGCTATTTTTTCCCCTCATTGTATGCCTCCACTCTCTAGTTAGCGAGCGTTGCCGAGAGAGTACCTAGGGTACTTAAAACTCCGCGGTGGATAATGCCCCCAAATGTGTTACCAGTTAGAATGAAGCGAGTAGAACATTTGTCATGAAGGAGGAGTTGAGGGATGTTGACAGACAAGAGGTGGAGTTTTATCATCTGGAACGTGGGGTGTGGGAGCCCTGGTTCCTGCTGGCCTTAAGAGGCATCATTCGGATACTTGCTTTGTCGTGTAGTTTAGCAAGATGGGTATTAATTACCATTGAAAGGAGGAGTCATGGCCTCGAATGCTGCGGTTGTCATTGAGGTGACTGATGCTACTATGGCGCCAGATATGTGTACAAGGATATTTGAAGCATAGAATCCTGCTGAAGATTTGGCCAATTTGGGTGGGATTTTGTGGAATCTGTGCTGTGGTCTTTGGGGATTTCATTCCTTGGGAACCTGCGACCCGGGTGGGGGGGTTATAAATAAGGATCTGGGGTGGATCTTAGTCATACTCCACCCTTTTTATCGTGTTCTAACGACTTGTCAATTGTCTTAGAGGAGCCTTTGTTTCGTTCGCTCTTTTGATATGATTTCACCGTTGGACCTCTACGTTCGGTGGAGTGGCCGAAGAGTGGTTGTGTGAGGTCCTCGGACTGGGGTGAGTGATTGCACAGCAAAAATATACCAACAATTGTGCCATCTTATGCTATTTCCTAGCATTGCCAGTACATATTAGGTAGCCATAGTTGCAGTTGTGAAAATACACGCATGCATTTATTTGAGAGGGGAGGAGAGTGAATAAAATGGCCGTGAAATTTACATTTTCCTCAAGTGTTGCATCGCAAAATCTCCATCTTTATTTTTTATTCCCATTTGGCTTTGAATTTCTCCACGCGGCTGCAAGGCATGGCCTCTTCTTCCTCGCGCCATTCTCTGCAGCAAGCTTGCCCTGCTAGCCGCATGCACAGCCAGGGCATGGCTGTGCTTGCCTTCTTCCTCTTTAAAAAGGGCACGGCTGCCTTCTTTGAAGGGGGCCTGGTCCAACAGAGAAAAAAACACACAGCAGCTTTCCTCTCCAGGCCATCTCCTCCCCTCTCCCCTCCATACGTAGCCTCTCCTCCTTCTGAGGAGCTACTCTGCGGGCAGGAGCCACTCATAGTGGTTCACAACCACCACTGTGAGTCCCACCATCGCCCAGCTCATCAAAGAGCTGGTGGGCGTGGTGGCTCTCTCCTCTATTTCGTTGTTCTAGCCCATCGCCGCCATTGACAGGAGCTTCAAGCTTTGAAGCTCAAGCTCCGCAGCAGCTGCAGCAAGGCGTCGGCCACCTCTCGCCCGCACGCAGGCCACCGTGCACGCCAGCACCCGATGCAGCCCTTCCCACGCGCGCCAGCAGGTCGCCCTCACCCCTCAATGTGCACGCCAGCAGTCGACGCAGTCCTTCCACGCGCGCGCCAGCTCGCTTAGCGGTACCCGCACACTCTGAACCGGGCGCAGGCGGTCGCGCGAGCCGAGCGCGCACTGTAGCCACTGTTCATGCCAGAGAGCGCGACACTGTGGCTACAGTGCGGTGACTGGTAAGTTTCTCATTTATCTAGTCACCTGGCGCTCTCTCTCCGCACCGCTACTGGCGCTAGCCCGTCCGTGCACGCCCGCTCCCGCGTCTTTCCCCGCGCCCGCTCCAGCGCTTGCGCCCGCGTCTCTCTCTACGCCCGCGTCTTCGCCCGCACCTGCCTCACCGCGCAGCGTAGTGCGCTGCGGTCCTTCCCCTCGTGCCTGCTCCCTCCTGCGTGCGCGTGCCTCTTCACGTGCCTATGCACCTGTGCGTGCGCGTGGCATCAGGCGACGGAAGCTACGTCAGGATGACTTAAACGCCCGCGCCATCTTTTGCAAACGCTCTCTCTCTCTCTCTCTCTCACAGCACTCTCTCACTCCTGCAGACACATACACACACACACACTCTCGTACACACACACCCACTCACTTATACACTACTATATACTTATATATATACATACATTTATATATTTATATATATAATTATAAATACATATATATATATACACATATACACATATATATAACTATATACATATATTACTATATATATATATATACATATACACTTATATAATTATAACCATATCTATCTATATACATATAGATATATATTTACATATATATATTTTCATCCCACACGTTGTATCGCGGGAATATCTGCACCCGTTGCTGATATTCCCCGATACACGCATACAGAAAGTATTTTCGCACACATCTTCCACCCATCCATCCTACATTCCACGCAGCACTTCGTCCTGTTGGTTGCGTCTTCCTAGATGACGATCAACTCGACACCGTGCTACACGCCATCTCCACCTCCACCCCCACTGCTATATACATATATAATATATATATATATTATATTTGTCTTATTTCTATTTCTCTTTCTTGCCATTAAAAAGATAAAAAAAATATACAAAAGAGAAAAGATAATCTTTGACTTGCAGGTACTCAGTCTTGCAAATAGCAAGATCAGTTTTGGAACCCTAATTTGGCTCAAAGCCAAGAACCTGATTTTGAGGGTGTACTTCAAGGACAAAAATTATCAGAAAAAAATATTAAATAGAAAAACACCAAAAATATAATAAACGAACGGAAGAGACTCGTTGTAGGAAAGGCGTAGAAACTTCTTCACCTCTAATCCCACTTCCCTGAGTTCAACCCTAGGCCTAAAAGTGACTAAGATAAAATCAAGTAGGCCAGGTAAAAAATTTTGTAAAGAGATGGTTAGGCTCGATTTAGGTTAACCACTATACTCATTTCAACGATTAAATCATCATATTAACACAACCTATCCGGGCCCGACCAGTGAGTCCCTTTTGGTGCCCCTGCTCAACACATGGGCTGAGGTGAGGGTCGTTAGAATTTTTTGTAGTCGGTATGCCTGTTAAGGCATTGGTGGGATTTAGGGCCACCCATTCTTCGTGGAGAAGGGTACCTTTAGAGCTCCTTTCTTCCTTCCTTGTTCGCTTATTCTGCTTTGTTCTTTGTCACAAACTTTTGATGGTTTACCCAACCGGACAATTTTGGACGACGCGGTGGTTCCTCCATGCATGGAACTCGTCTCGTGTGGGGGAGGTCCATGGGGCAAGGCAAGAAGAGGGGTTCCTTTTGCATTTGGAGAGTTCAAGAGGAAGGAGGAAGGGAGCAAAGAGGAGGCAGAGCAAGTTCCCATAGAGTGTCTACAGGGAGAGCCTGGTTGGACGTTCGCTTTGGGGGGAATCAGTTGCGTTCGCTCTTATGACTCCCGGCAAGGATGAGGCAGGGGATGTCCCAGTGGGATTGTTGGTCCCTTTGGGCCTGCCCAGATGTCCGATGGGTACATGGTCGCAAGTGCACCACTTCGAGCCTAAGTGGAGGTTGCTCCTTCAGGGAGGCTTAGAGTCTTTGCCACCTTGCTTGGCTCCCTTAGTGACTCCACGTGGGTGGCGTAGGAGATGCTTGATAACACCACGCAAGGGGGTAGTAATTAGGTTGAATATGGCCCATCTTTAGAATAAAAGGCACACCATAAAGTAGAATAGGAGCGTTGCATGCATCAAGTACCAAGATTGCTTATAAACCGTATTAATGGCCATTTGTGTAAAGTATTTGTCAAAGCAGGCCTCAGATGAGCAATCGGACCGCACAGATGGATTCAGGACGACGAACGGAGTCCAACGGACTCAAGATCAGCCAAATCCGACATCCGGAGCTCCCACAATGGGCCCAAGAAATCATGACCGTTGATCTAGAGATCAACGGCCCAGAACGTGCCACGTCGCCCCGCCCCCGCCGCTCTCTCGCCCTCAAGCCAGCCAAGAACGAATCTCGGCCGTTGATCTTCGATCGAACGGCCGAGATCCGTGCGCTCGCCCGCGGTCGCCGCGACAAAGCGCGGGCGTGGCGCAACGGTTAGCGCGCACGCCTGCGTCGCAGTGACGCGCGTTCGAATCGCGCGGAGCGGAAATCAAGCGCGAGCGAAGGGCGCGGTGAAATTGACCCGCCCGATCAGCAGCGGGCGGTCAGGATTGCGCACGCGGCGCGACGATAGCGCCCGAGCGCCCACGCGCGCGCGCACGCCGCGCCGAAGCGTGATCTCAGCACGGGCGCGGATCGGACGGCTCTCGTTCATCATCCACGGATCGCGCTTGGAGAGAGAGAGGGGGCGGGCGGCTGACCGGCGGCAGAAGGCCTTCATCGACGTATCTGGAAGCGGTTTTAGCGACGTTCTGGATGTCGCTAAAGCACATTCTTCTTTTAGGAAGCCCTTAACTCTATTTAAACCCCCTTCTACCACCATTCAAGGCATCCTCTCCCACTTGCAACTACTCCACTCCTCTCTTAGCTAGTCTTAGGCACTCTTGTAATCGCTGGAGACGACGAGCCGCCGACGGAGCCTCCTCCACTGCCGTGGCTGCCTCGTCGCTCTCCACTCTCTCTCTACCTCTCTCTCTCTCTTTTAAGCTTTCATTTACTTTTGTTGAAGCATGTATTTAATATTGTAAACCATGAACTATGAATGCATGTTTAATGAAATTATTTTCCATTTAGTTGCCATATTAATTTCTGTTTAAAGTGCATGATCAAAACCAAGAGCTTTCTAACCCTAAACTCTCTCTATTTCTCGCTTTTCAAAACCATCTCTTTCGCAAGCAAAACTCCGCCTTTTTCGTGACAAGTGGTAAACAAAATCCGATTTCCACGCCTCCCTGAGATCGACACTCGGACTCACCTCCGTTTACTTCTTTTAAAACCGACGTATCAAGTGCAACTATAACGACACCTCTTAACACACACGCACGAAGGCACGTCAGTTTTTGGCGCCGTTGCCGGGGAGGCAACGGATTTGTTTTATCACCTTCATTCCACACTCATTCTCACATCGTCTAATGCCCTATTTTCCTTTTTACTTGACGGTTGCAGGAATTCGGCGCATGGACGGCGAAGCGACGCATTCCACGACGATAGCAAGGGAGTAGGCGCCTCAAGGACTGATAGTGAGCAATCTCTCTCTCATTTTTTGCTTGCATGAAAAAGCTAAAAAAATTGTAAAAACTGAAAAAAATTGGCGTGGTGTATGATTGCTTGACCCACATCCATAACACATCACCCCATAAAAAAATGTACACTCTAACATTCTGAACGAATTCTTGGAGTGTTCTTTTCTTTTTCTCTTGAGTGGTGTTTGTGAAGCCACCGTGAGTTGACCTGGGCCGCACCACTCAACCCTAAAAACTGACTCATCTAATAGAAGTTGCATGATCATTAGGATGAGTACACTAGGATTTTAGAGCCTCTACAAAATAAAAGGAAATCTACTTTCACTAAGTTGTGTGCAGAACTTGACGTGCCCACTGAAACTTGTTTGAAAATATTAAGACACGTCAACCCTAAAAAGTACTTAAGTAAGGATGAAACACTAAAAGACACTATATCTTAATAAATCCTTGCTTGAAAATCATGTTTTGCTAGAAGCACACACTCTGAAAGTGGAACATTAAGAGGCACCACCCCAATCAACGCCTCATCACATCACCCTAAGCACAAGCACTATCCTAGCCCTTTAAAACTGAGTATACGTGCCCTAGGCAGGACTGAGTTAAGTCTCAAAAGGTGAGGTTTTGTCTGCTAGGCACTTGGCTTTCATTCCCTTGGTAGAATCAGGTGACTAGGCTGCGGGGCAGTGTCAAATGACTGTGGTTGTGGGGTCTATGGAACCGGAGGCGCAATCCAAAGGAAGAACCTTCCCTGCAATCCCCTCGTAATCAACCTGGCCAGATTAGCCTTGAGAAGGGGAGTCCAGTGCTTACGGACTTAATCACCCTTTGTGAGATTTCTAGGTCTCTTAAGGAATACACCATAAGGATTAGGCTTGCGTGCTTGATTGAAACACATTTCTCGCATCTGTTGCCCTCCGCATCCCCTCCTGTTCTTCTCTAGTGTATGCACGGGAGGCGCTCACTGCATTCCGAATTGTGTGTTTTGGGGCAGGAATCTAGGCGACGTAATTTTGTTGAAAACATGGCTGAACCTAGGGTAGATGAGGCTGAAGATCAACCCCCACCAGATGCTATGGCTGTCGTCCAGGCTCAAATCAATGCTAACCATCGGCTTCAGCAACAACAAATCCACACCATCATGCAAGCCATACAACGGTTACAGAACCCGCAAGAACAACCACCACCTTTCAATGACATACCAGGACAACCACCACTTGATTTACCACCATTTCAGGACCAGCCAAGATCCCTCCGTGATTTCTATAACCCTTCTGCCATTAGAGTCGAGCCACACCTTAGGATCCCCGAAGGGGGAGACGATTTTGAGCTAAAACCTAATGTATTAAGTCTAATCCAGAGCCACTTTCATGGAAGCTCAAATGAAGACCCCTTTCAGCACCTAGAAGATCTCGACCGCATAGCAAGAACAGTAAAACCTAGGAACATTAGCCTTGACATTGTTCTAATCAAGATGTTCCCTTTCTCATTAAGAGACAAGGCTTCTCATTGGCTTAGAACCCTAGGTAGACCCATCACCACCTGGGAGGAACTGAGGCATGCATTTTTAAAGAAATTCTTCCCCATAGGAAAGACCAATGCCCTCAGAAGAGCTATCACTACCTTCACACTTCAGGGTGGGGAACAATTTCATGAGGCGTGGGAAAGATTCAATGAACTTTTGAGGAAATGCCCACACCACGAAGTTCCAAGGTGGCAATTGGCCCAAATCTTCTACCACGGTCTGGATAGCAACCTACGGAACTTCGTCGATGCCTCATGCGGGGGAAACTTCCTAAACAAAGACGAGGAGAGCGCGTTTGAGCTCTTTGAGTCTATGAGCGAGAATTCGCTCAACAATGCCTCCATGAACCAGTTTAACAGGTCCAGTCAACCCCGTGGTGGGATTTATGAGGTGCAAGCAAATTCTGGAATGGTTGACATGGACATCATTGCCAAAAAGTTGGATCGAGTGGAATTGGTGGACAAGAAGATTGATGAGCTTCTAAACCAGACCAGGAACCCCTTGCAGACTTTCACCCTAGCAAAGGGAGCACATAATGTTGACCTGGTCCAACCCTTCACCCAACTAAACCTGGAACAACCCCCAACCATGTTCCAAGGAGGGACCTTTGCTCCCTCGACCCTTGATTACTCCCTTCCTTCTTCATCAACATCGGCTATTCTAGAAGATGTGCAAGCCGTCCAAGGATATGCAAAACCTGACCCTTTCTCCAACACTTACAACATCGGCTGGCGTAATCACCCCAACTTTGGTTGGACAAACCAGAAACTACCGCAATTCCAAAACCAGCCCAGGCCAAACCAACAGCCACACTTGCCCCCCTATCAGCAAGGACCACCAGTTAGACCCCAATATAACCAAAATAGGGCAGCCCCTCCCCCACAAAACCAAATGGACACCCTAATAAAGATGATGGCTGACATGAACCAAAAACATCAGGAAGAAATGGCCTTGGTAAAGGGACAGTTAAGCCAACTCTTAGACTGTAAACAGCAAGGATCTCTACCTTCCCAACCACAACCAAACTCGCGAAACATAATTAACAGAGGCCCCAATTCGCAAGGGTTCCAAGGCAACCCCGGGCAGGCTCATATGGTCCAACCGGCCCCACAAACACCTCCTGGGTTTGGCGCTTCTTCATCCTCGTCTTCTTAAGGATCACCCCATGGCCCCAATGCCTCTGCGAATGCGGTGACCTTGAGAAGCGACATCAAAACCCAGGATCCCAAATGGCCGACTCTCCCTGAGACTTTACCCGACCTAGAAGAAACACCAACCAAGGACCCAAACATGGAACCAATTCAGACACCCTATCCTGAGGCCTTAGAAACAATCAAGAGAAAAAAGAATACTGTGGAAACTGAGGAGCTGATGGAAATTTTTAAACAAGTACAGATTAATATTCCGCTTCTAGAAGCTGTCAAACACATCCCCGCTTACGCCAAGGATGCCTGTACACCCAAGCGTAAGCCGAGACCTCAAGCACCTAGGAAGGTTGTACTCTCTGAGCAAGCCAGTTCCGTGATATCAAGCAACCTTCCACTCAAACGAACTGACCCAGGAGCACCCCTGATTTCCTGCAACATCGGGGACATGACATTTGATAGAGCGCTCCTGGACCTAGGTGCTTCTATCAACCTAATTCCCACAACCTTGTACCACCAATTTGGTTTTGGGGAGCTGGCACCAACCCCTGTCACCATCCAGCTGGCGGATAGATCAGTGAAAACCCCGAAGGGGGTTGTCGAGGACGTGATTGTACGGGTCAAGGACTTCTATTTCCCAGTCGACTTTTTGGTGCTCGATATGGAAGTCCCTGAAAAATTACAGAATGCACCCATAATCTTAGGCAGACCTTTCTTAGCTACGGCTAAAGCAAACATCGATTGCGACACGGGATGTATGGAAATCGCCTTCGGAGACAGGAAAATGCAATTGGATATCTTCCGGGCAACAAAGTCTTTTGATTGTGATTACATTGAGGAACATGATCCCGAGGAAACTTTAATCGAGGAATGCCTTATCCTCAGTTCTGTCTCAGACCACCAAACCCGTAGTTCTGACTCGTCACCATCATTACCTGTGGACCTCTGTAAGGCTGAGTATCTTCACATGACACCATTTGAAGAAATCGATGTTGATCAACTACCGCCCTTTCCATTCCCATCGACTGTGGTCCCACCCGCACCTGAACTTAAACCATTGCCCGAGAATCTCAAGTACGTCTTCTTGGGACCTGGCCAGACCTTCCCAGTGATTATTAATTCCCATCTAACCAAGGATCAGGAACTAAGGTTGACTGCAACTCTTTCAGAACATCGGGCCGCCATTGGTTGGACCATCTCAGAACTAAGAGGAATTAGCCCCACCTATTGCACCCACAAGATTTACCTGGAAGACGGGGCCCGACCTTCCCGCCAGATGCAGAGACGGTTAAACCCTAACATGCGGGAGGTCGTTAAAAAAGAAATTATCAAGTGGCTCGACGCCGACATCATCTACCATATCTCTGATAGCCCCTGGGTGAGCCCCACTCAAGTGGTTCCAAAGAAGGCTGGGCTCACCGTTGTCACTAATGATCATGGCGAATCCATTCCCACCCGCACCACCACCGCATGGCGGGTGTGTATTGATTATAGGAAGCTTAATGAAGCCACTAAGAAGGACCACTTCCCCTTGCCATTCATTGACCAAATCCTTGAAAGATTGGCAGGGCAGAAGTATTTTTGCTTCCTGGATGGATATTCAGGATATAACCAAGTCGCAATTGCTCTGGAAGATCAGGAAAAGACCACATTCACTTGCCTGTATGGCACGTTTGCATTCCGTCGAATGCCGTTCAGGTAATGCAACGCACCCGCGACCTTCCAGCGTTGCATACTAGCCATTTTTTCAGAAATGGTGGGTGAATACTTGGAGGTCTTTATGGATGATTTCTCTGTATTCGGAAATTCATTCGACCATTGTTTGAGCAACTTGGAGAAAATCCTGAAACGATGTATCGAGGTTAACTTGGTGTTAAGTTGGGAAAAGAGCCATTTTATGGTTCAAGAAGGAATTGTCCTCGGACACATCGTTTCGCATAGGGGCATCGAGGTTGATCGAGCTAAGGTTGATTTAATTTCCAAACTTCCTCCACCTAGTTCGGTCCGACAGATTCGCTCTTTCCTAGGACATGTTGGCTTCTACCGAAGGTTCATCAAAGACTTTTCCAAACTTTCCAAACCCTTGACCGACCTTCTAGCCAACGACGCCACTTTCCACATGTCTCCTGATTGCACCCAGGATTATCATACCCTCCGGGTCTTAGTCTCCACCGCACCTGTACTTCAACCCCCAGACTGGTCCCAGGATTTTGAGATTATGTGTGACGCATCAGATTTTGCCATAGGCGCTGTCCTAGGACAAAGGCAAGACAAGAAGCCCGTGGTGATCTACTACGCGAGCAAAACATTGGACGAGGCCCAACGTAATTATACGGTCACAGAAAAAGAGTTGCTTGCTGTAGTCTTTGGACTGGAAAAATTCCGATCATACTTGCTGGGATCCCACGTGACTATCTACACCGACCATTCAGCCATCCGGCACCTGTTGGCCAAAAAGGACGCAAAACCCAGGCTCATCAGATGGATCCTGCTTTTGCAGGAATTTGACCTGGAAATCCGAGACAAGGCTGGATCGAAAAATGTGGTGGCTGACCACCTGTCAAGACTTCATCCAGACCACATTGGACCCTCCCTACCTCTATCTGATACCTTCCCTGATGAACACATCCTAGCCGTGCAAGATAAGAAAATGCCATGGTATGCTGACTATGTCAACTACCTGGTTATAGGACAAACCCCGCACAGCTGGTCCAGACAGCAACGGGACAGGTTCTTGGCTGAGGCCAAGCACTATTTCTGGGATGATCCCATGCTGTTTCGCCTCTGTGCTGATCAGATCATCAGGAGGTGCCTCCCCGAAGACGAAGTTCAGAGTGTGCTTTCCTTTTGTCATGACCAAGCGTGTGGCGGCCATTTCTCTGGCAAGAAAACAGCTGCAAAAGTTTTGCAGTCTGGATTTTATTGGCCGTCCCTATTCAAGGATGCACACATCTTTGCCAAGACTTGCTCATGATGCCAAACACTAGGGACAATGACCAAAAAAGATATGATGCCCCTTCAGCCCATTTTGATTGTCGAAATTTTCGACGTTTGGGGTATCGATTTTATGGGCCCCTTTCCACCATCCAACGGCTTCGAGTATATCCTGGTCTCGGTAGACTATGTTTCCAAATGGATTGAAGCCGTTGCCACCCGACGATGCGATCACAAGACGGTCATGGACTTTGTAAAGAAGAACATCTTTTCCCGGTTTGGAATACCCAAGGCCATGATCAGTGATGGTGGAAGCCATTTTATCCATTCCCAGTTCCGTGCCCTACTTAGAAAATACGGGGTAAACCACCGCATTGCCACCCCGTATCATCCACAAACAAATGGGCAGACTGAGGTCTCAAACGGACAAATCAAGAACATTTTACAGAAGGCTGTGAGACCTGACAGGAAAGACTGGTCCACACGACTTGATGATGCCCTGTGGGCATACAGGACCGCTTTTAAGACCCCGATAGGCATGTCACCTTACCGCTTGGTCTTTGGCAAAGCTTTCCATCTCCCTGTCGAATTGGAACACCGGGCTTACTGGGCTGTTAAGCAATGTAACATGGATCCCCAGTTAGCTGGTGCGCAAAGGACTCTTCAATTATCTGAGCTTGAAGAAATTCGTTGGGACGCCTTTGACAATAGTCGGCTATATAAGGAGAAAATGAAAGCCGTCCACGACCGACTCATTCATAGGAAAACCTTTGAGCCAAACCAACAAGTCTGGATATTTGATGCACGCCTGAAACTCTTCCCAGGGAAACTTAGGTCCAAATGGACAGGACCATTTCGGGTGGTCAAGCCCTATTCCAATGGGGCAGTCGGAATCGCCGATCTTACTACCGGGCACACCTTTACAGTCAATGGTCAAAGATTGAAGCATTTCCTGGCCCAGGTACCCCCCAAGGAAAGTGTCACCCTTGTTGAGGGCTGACACGAAGCACCGCCCAGCTGGAGGCATTAAACTCAGTGCTTCCTGGGAGGCAACCCAGCGGATTCAGACTGATCTGGTAGTTTACATCACTCAGGTACTATCTTTTTGAACCCTTCTGCATCCATGCATCTGCTAATGAGGACATTGTCCAACTTAAGCATGGGGGGGATGGTAAATTGCATAATCCTGAGCTTAATTAATCAGTCTGAATGAATAAATTAATTGATTAAAAAAAAAAATTGAATTTAGGAAGAAAAACTTAGGCATTAGAAACTTGTCAATAGTTGGAAATAATACAAAAAGAACTTAAACGCTTAGACTTTTCAGGCCTTCAGGCTTAATCAGCCCTAGTGTCCATTAAAATATGGATTTAGCGGTGAATTCTTGCAACTTTAAGCTATTCTAATCCACCTAATAAATAAGGTAATAAGTATACGACTTATCAACTCACCCTCTAACTCAGGAAAACTTTGAGTCTAAGCATCTACACACATTTTTGCACAGACTCACTTCTTGGAGATTTTGACAGAAATTGGGTAGCTAATGAACTCTCTAGGGTGGTATGGCTGGCAAGTTGTCGTGGGTAACAGCCCATTGGCAGGTTGTCCAGAACCCAGCCACAGGCCATTTTCTTTTTCGCTGCCTCTAGGTACATTTGAGATTAGGGAAGCAACCTACGAAGAAAAAAAAAAAAAAGAAGAGAAGAAAAGAAAATAAACCACACTTCACTGCACAAGTATGGCTGGCAAGTGATCGTGGGTAACAGCCCATTGGTCGGTTGTCCAGAGCCCAGCACAATAATTGCACAAAAAAGGCCAAAACACTTAAGGACGAAGCAGGGAAGTAGTACAAGCCGGGGAGATATACACTGGAAAATCCTTGTGTTGACCCCAAGTAAAATGAACGTAGGGAGAAAGCTACCAGTCGAACAAATACACCTTCAGGCAAAAATTTATTTTCTTTTCCGGACACCTAGAGGCGTAGAAACTCGAAGTCTGTCTCAATTACCGTTAAGTGAGTCTATCACAACATTCACACCAAGATGCTTAGCACTTAGGGTTTTGACCGAGTTTTGGGTGGGTTGGGTAGCCGTAAAAAGTTACCAACCCATACTGAATTCCGAAAATTCTAAAAAGACATATATAGATATATACGTATACATATGTATAGTTATATATACAAAGCAAGGATTCGGGCGATTCGTATTTTGGAAGACACCTGGGCGCTGCTTAGTCTTTGTAGATTAAGATCTTCGTATATTTCCTCTTATTGACGAGTAACGAAGTGTCGAAGCAATTACTTCTTGAATTCTCCACAGAAATAAAGGCTAGAATAAACCTTGCTAGGGACTATCAAGGAGTAAGCATGGGAGTATGATAACACCACGCAATGGGGTAGTAATTAGGTTGAATATGGCCCATCTTTAGAATAAAAGGCACAACATAAAGTAGAATAGGAGCGTTGCATGCATCAAGTACCAAGATTGCTTATAAACCGTATTAATGGCCATTTGTGTAAAGTATTTGTCAAAGCAGGCCTCAGATGAGCAATCGGATTGCACAGATGGATTCAGGACGACGAACGGAGTCCAACGGACTCAAGATCAGCCAAATCCGACATCCGGAGCTCCCACAATGGGCCCAAGAAATCATGACCGTTGATCTGGAGATCAACGACCCAGAACGCGCCACGTCGCCTCGCCCCCGCCGCTCTCTCGCCCTCAAGCCAGCCAAGAACGAATCTCGGCCGTTGATCTTCGATCGAACGGCCGAGATCCGCGCGCTCGCCCGCGGTCGCCACGACAAAGCGCGGGCGTGGCGCAACGGTTAGCGCGCATGCCCGTGTCGCAGCGACGCGCGTTCGAATCGCGTGGAGCGAAAATCAAGCGCGAGCGAAGGGCGCAGTGAAATTGACCCGCCCGATCAGCAGCGGGCGGTCAGGATTGCGCCACGCGGCGCGACGACAGCGCCCGAGCGCCCACGCGCGCGCGCATGCCGCGCGGAAACGCGGGCGCGCACGCGCGCCCGAAGCATGATCTCAGCACGGGATCGGACGGCTCTCGTTCATCATCCACGGATCGCGCTTGGAGAGAGAGAGGGGGCGGGCGGCTGACCGGCGGCAGAAGGCCTTCATCGACGTATCTGGAAGCGGTTTTAGCGACGTTCTGGATGTCGCTAAAGCACATTCTTCTTTTAGGAAGCCCTTAACTCTATTTAAACCCCCTTCTACCACCATTCAAGGCATCCTCTCCCACTTGCAACTACTCCACTCCTCTCCTAGCTAGTCTTAGGCACTCTTGTAATCGCCGGAGACGACGAGCCGCCGACGGAGCCTCCTCCACTGCCGTGGCTGCCTCGTCGCTCTCCACTCTCTCTCTACCTCTCTCTCTCTCTCTTTTAAGCTTTCATTTACTTTTGTTGAAGCATGCATTTAATATTGTAAACCATGAACTATGAATGCATGTTTAATGAAATTATTTTCCATTTAGTTGCCATATTAATTTCTGTTTAAAGTGCATGATCAAAACCAAGAGCTTTCTAACCCTAAACTCTCTCTATCTCTCGCTTTTCAAAATCATCTCTTTCGCAAGCAAAACTCTGCCTTTTTCGTGACAAGTGGTAAACAAAATCCGATTTCCACGCCTCCCTGAGATCGACACTCGGACTCACCTCCGTTTACTTCTTTTAAAACCGACGTATCAAGTGCAACTATAACGACACCTCTTAACACACACGCACGAAGGCACGTCAGTTTTTGGCGCCGTTGCCGGGGAGGCAACGGATTTGTTTTATCACCTTCATTCCACACTCATTCTCACATCGTCTAATGCCCTATTTTTTTTTTTGCTTGACGGTTGCAGGAATTCGGCGCATGGACGGCGAAGCGACGCATTCCACGACGATAGCAAGGGAGTAGGCGCCTCAAGGACTGATAGTGAGCAATCTCTCTCTCATTTTTTGCTTGCATGAAAAAGCTAAAAAAATTGTAAAAACTGAAAAAAATTGGCGTGGTGTATGATTGCTTGACCCACATCCATAACACATCACCCCATAAAAAAATGTACACTCTAACATTCTGAACGAATTCTTGGAGTGTTCTTTTCTTTTTCTCTTGAGTGGTGTTTGTGAAGCCACCGTGAGTTGACCTGGGCCGCACCACTCAACCCTAAAAACTGACTCATCTAATAGAAGTTGCATGATCATTAGGATGAGTACACTAGGATTTTAGAGCCTCTACAAAATAAAAGGAAATCTACTTTCACTAAGTTGTGTGCAGAACTTGACGTGCCCACTGAAACTTGTTTGAAAATATTAAGACACGTCAACCCTAAAAAGTACTTAAGTAAGGATGAAACACTAAAAGACACTATATCTTAACAAATCCTTGCTTGAAAATCATGTTTTGCTAGAAGCACACACTCTGAAAGTGGAACATTAAGAGGCACCACCCCAATCAACGCCTCATCACATCACCCTAAGCACAAGCACTATCCTAGTCCTTTAAAACTGAGTAGACGTGCCCTAGGCAGGACTGAGTTAAGTCTCAAAAGGTGAGGTTTTGTCTGCTAGGAACTTGGCTTTCATTCCCTTGGTAGAATCTGGTGACTAGGCTGCGGGGCAGTGTCAGACGACCGTGGTTGTGGGGTCTATGGAACCGGAGGCGCAATCCTAAGGAAGAACCTTCCCTGCAATCCCCTCGTAATCAACCTGGCCAGATTAGCCTTGAGAAGGGGAGTCCAGTGCTTACGGACTTAATCACCCTTTGTGAGATTTCTAGGTCTCTTAAGGAATACACCATAAGGATTAGGCTTGCGTGCTTGATTGAAACACATTTCTCGCATCTGTTGCCCTCCGCATCCCCTCCTGTTCTTCTCTAGTGTATGCACGGGAGGCGCTCACTGCATCCCGAATTGTGTGTTTTGGGGCAGGAATCTAGGCGACGTAATTTTGTTGAAAACATGGCTGAACCTAGGGTAGATGAGGCTGAAGATTAACCCCCACCAGATGCTATGGCTGTCGTCCAGGCTCAAATCAATGCTAACCATCGGCTTCAGCAACAACAAATCCACACCATCATGCAAGCCATACAACGGTTACAGAACCCGCAAGAACAACCACCACTGCCTTCCTTCTAGTGAAGAAGGAGGTGCATGTCTTGGAAGTGGGACAATCCTCTGTTGTGGGGGGGTGGAGAGCTTGAGGGTTGGCCCTCTCGAGGCCCGACAGCTCACAAAGGACATGGGCAAGAGGGCGCCAACATTGGAGCTCGTAGGAAAAGATCGGCTGTTGAAGAGGAGGCATCCAAGCCGAGTCCTCCAATAGCTGCGGGGGTGCTGGAATGGTCGATTAGCCTTTCGAAGGCTGGGGATGAAGCTATCGAGTCCAGATATGTGTTGTATGTTTGTCACCACTTTGCCCCCCTTTTCCCCTTCCTTCGTTGTGGGTCAGCCATGGGTGATGGTCTTGGGGAATGTAATAGGCAACATTTCTTATATGAAAAAGAAAAACCTTTGTTCATTCTATTTGTTGTCCTGTTAAGATGAATTGCTCGTATGCCAATTATGAAGGATTGGCTTACCGTCTGGGATTTATTATTCGCAAAGAGTCGCATGGACCGCTTTTACGAATTTTGTTTGATCCTTCCATGGGGCGTTTAATTTTTCGCTCGAATGGCTTGGCATGGAGGCTTCCCCTTCTCGCCCAACCTGGTGTGCTTTTTTAGAACTTTAGGTTGTCGGCCTATCTGTTGTAGGCGGCTACCGTTACCTTATTCTGCTAAGCTTGGATACTTTTTCATTATCGAGCCATATAGGTGTGCTTGTTAGGCGGATAGTGTTGCCCATAATAGTGGTTGGGACTCCATGACGTACACCTGGCCCAAGAGGTGTGTGGTCTATGGGGGTCTTCTTGCGAGTTCTATAGCATGACCATGCAGCCGGTGCCTCGTTTGCTTGGCCTTGCTTGACTGACTTTTAGTCGTTGCTTGGGTGCGAGACATGGGATTTTTCGGGACACAGGAGGTAATTGTGTTGGTTTTCGAGCGAGCTAGCACCTTAGCCACGACCTACTCACAAGGAGGAATAATTGTTATGAATGCAGCGTGTCTTGGAGATGGGATTGGCGGGAGAATGCCACAAATGGCACTATCTCTCCATGTTGAGAGTGGTGCTGGGTGGCATGCTGCTAGTTCCTGGTGCTCCCGTGTGCGCATTTTTTGTACTGGTGCTCTATTTGGGACATTAGGAGTGTCCCTCCTAGAATAGCCGGGTGGGAGTGGTTTACTTGAGTGCCTCTTTTCGAAGTGCCCCCCGCATGGGGTGGCATGAGGAGGGGGTGGGAAATCCCTACTTGACTAGCTGACTTTGAAGTGAAATGCCCTGGGTTGTTGGGTGTTGTTCCATACTGACATGCGCTTGTGCGTGGGTGTTAAGAAGTGTCGTTATAGTCGCACTTGCAACGTCGGTTTTAAAGTAAAGAAACAGAGGTGAGTCCAATTTTCGGTCTCAGGGAGGTGTGAAAATTGGATTTTTCTTATCACTTGTTGTCACAGAAAGCACGGAGTTTTGCTTGCGAAAGGTGCGATTTTGAAAAGCGAGAGAGAGAGAGAGATTAGGGTTAGAGTCATTTCTTTGCTTGATCATGCAACTTAAATAGGAAATCAAGTAAACACTGAATGGAAAGTAACTTCATTAATCATGCAACTTTAGTTCACAAATTACAACATTAGATACATGCTCAAACTTAAGTAAAGGAAAGCTTAAAAGAGAGGAAGAGAGAGAGAGAAGGGAGAGTGGCAAGGCAGCCACGGTGGTGGAGGAGGCTCCGTCGGCGACTCGTCGTCTCCAACTATTACAAGAGGGCCTAAAGCTTGCTAGGAGAGGGTTAGAGTAGTTGCAAGGGAAGTGAATGCCTTGAATGAGTGGTTGGAGGGGGTTTAAATAGGGAGAAGGGCTTTCTAAAAGAAGAAAGGGCTTTAGCGATGTCCGGGACGTCGCTAAAACCATTCCAAAAGCGTCGGTGAAGCCCTCCAGCCCGCCGGTCAACTGCTTGCGCCATTCTTCTTCGCGCTCAATCCGCGGCCGCTGTGTGAGAGTCGTTCGATCGAAGATCGGACGGCTGAGATCTTCCCTTGGATGCGCTCAGATCGTGCCTCGGGCACGCGTGTGCACGGCTGTCGTCGCCTGGCGTGCGCGCGCGCGTGAGCGCTTGCGATCTGAGGGTGCGCCACGTGGCGCGATCTCGGCCGCTCGCTGCTGATCGGGCGTCCCAATTTCGCCGCGCGCTTCCTTCGTCTTCAATTTTATGCACCGCGCGGCTCGAACTCGCGTCGCGTTCGTGCGGGCGTGTGCGCTAACCGTTGCGCCACGCCTGCACTTTGTCGCGGCGACTACGGGGGTGCGCAGTTCTCGGCTATCCGATTGAAGATCGACGGCCGAGATTTGATCTCAGCTGAAGGAACTGTGACGTGCGGTGGAGCGAGGGTGACGTGGCGCAACGAGGGTCGTTGATCACCAGATCAACGGTCAGAACTTCTTGGGTCCATTGTAGGAGCTCCGGATGTCGGATTTGGCTGATCTTGAGTCCGTTGGACTCCGTTCGTCGTTCTGAATCCATCCGTGCAGTCTGATTGCTCATCTGAGGCTTGCTTTGAAGTGCTTACACAAATGGTCATTAATACAGTTTTACAAGCAATCTTGGTTCATGATGCATGCAATGCTCCCATTCTACTTATGTTGTGCCTTTTATTCTTAAGATGGGCCCTATTTAACTGAATTATCACCCCCATGTGCAGTGTTATCACATACTCTGCCTGGTCGTTGGGTGCTAGGAGGTGTGGCCTGACAGTGTACTCCTTAGTAGCGTAGCCCGGTGTAGTTAGAGTGATGCTGGCTCTAGAGTTAGTTGTCACAAATGAGCTGCCAACGTATAGTTTTTAGGGAAAATTGTGGAGGGTACTCGGGTTTGCAGGAGCTTCCCACGGCCCCTTTTAATGCATTTGAAGGGGGCATGGTATCGAGTGGAATGTCGGGCGTGGGGGCTTGAGTTTTTGCCATCCTTTTCAGTTAGTAGAGGCGTTATCATCTTTTGAAAAGGCGACTTAGTGCTAAAGGGCACGTGCTTTCTCTGCCATCCTCAAGAGGTGGCTTGCTGGCCTTAAGAGGCAGAAATGTAAGGGAATGTGAGACACGTATGCCTGAGTTCCGACTAGCCTTAAGAGGCAGCTTGCCGACCTTAAGAGGTGACAATGTAAGGAAACGTGAGACGTGTCCGCCTGAGTTCCTGCCAGCCTCAAGAGGCAGCTCGTGAAGGGAGAAAAGGCAGATCGATGCCTAGTCCCTGTCAGCCTTAAGAGGCGGCTTGTTGGTTTTAAGAGGTGGCTACTTGGGTAATGATGTGGCGTGTCACCCTCCACGAGTGATGGCCAGTTACTACGGGAAATATGTCTTTGTCTATGATAAGATTGGTTATTGATTATTGTTAGGATGAGGCGAGGGCCTCAAATGCCGTGGTTGGTATTGACGGGATTGCTCCTTTTTTGGCGAGGGATACGCACGCAGGGGGTATCTAATGCTTGCCAACCTCATGAGGTGGCTTTGTAGTTTCGGGAACATGGGGAGATGCCCCAGTCCTAGGCAGTGGCCTTTGGGCATGTTTGCTTTATCTTGAGCAGGAGTAGTAGTTCATGGTCCTTGGGGGGATCATGATCCACTCTGACCTCGACGAGCTTGGTAGTGTCGTGAGGGAAAAGGAGTACAGTCATGACTGAAGAGTCTGGCTGTAACCCTTATGATGAACGCTCTTTCGTCGTGTTTTAAAGATATGTTCGTTGCAGTATGTTGCGAAAAGTGATTATCAATTTATTTCAATTTGTTACTCGAGATTTAAAATATCCCGAGGTCGAACTCAGGGAGCAAACGTAATTCTAGAAGCATACAAATTCACAGTTCGATATACTACTTTTACAAAAATTAAAGAGAGAGGATGAACAAAAAAATCCTTTTCTTCTTTTCTTTCTTTCTTCTCATCTTCTCTCTTCCTTCTCTTCTTTCTTTGCCTTTCCTTTCTCGGACGTCTGATTCTTTGAATCAGATGCCTTATCAGCCCCTTTTCTACAGTGCCTTGCAGCTTCTTCTTGCACTGTGCCTTCTCTTTCTTCAGTTGGCTTCTCGGCCTTCCTATCTTCTTCTTTCTTCTTTAGTTGTTGCGGCTCTTCTCCTTCTCTTTCTTTTCTCTACAGCTTCCTCCTTCCTGTCTTCTTCTTCCTCTTTCAGCTGCTCTGTGCAGCTAAGTGTTCTCAGCCGCTCCTTTAGTTCCTCCTTCTTTCTTCTACAGCTTCTTCCTTCTTTTCAGCAGCTGTGGCTTTCCTTCTCTTCTGCTCCGCTCCTCCTCCTTTCTTCTTCTCCTCTTCTTCCCTACGCATTACACGGTTAGGCAAAACCTAACCCCTACCCGCCCCACGTCTCTCTCTCTCTCTCTCTTTGTTTCTCTCTCAAAGGTTCGCTCCCAGAGCATTCGCGGGTATACGGGTTGGGTAACGCACCTGGGACCAGGCCCGCCGGCATGTGGTGGTGGGCGAGGAGTGCACGGTAGGGTAATCGGGTTCGGACCCAGACCCGCGGGGCGTGAGCGTGGGCGAGGGACCTGACCCCTGTGTATCGAAGGTGAAAAGCCTAATACACAAATTCAATTTATTCCGCACACCTCACTCATTGGTTCACGAGGTGGGACTAAAGTTCCACCCGCTGTTGCTCGTGCGCCCGCAGGAGATCTCCCATCCAATTGCAGAAGCTGCAGGTCTCACAGCGCCAATTGCTTGGTCAGCTGGATGCGCGACACCAATCCGCACATCCTGGGACTTTGACGCATGGAGCGCACGGCCTGGAGCTCGCGAGCAAGCTTCTCCGCGCCTGTGTCAATGGCGGAAAAGGGTCGAGACCTAAAATGCAGAAACACGGCCTTGTGGCCCTGTCAGATCAGAGGAAAACCTTCATTTTGTCATGACGAAGGTGAAATAGACATTAGCTGGCCGTTGGGCGGCCTAGGTCGCCCTGTGGCTGAGAAGATGGGTTTGTTCGGGGGGCAGTTATGGTGGTGTAGGTAGTCTGTGGATGAGTGGAGGGTGTTCAGTGGAGTGTGGCGGAAGTTGTGAGGTGGGTGGCGAGACGTGTGGGGTTGCGGAGTGACAGAAGCGTCTCGCCGGAGGGCGGCCGGAGATAGAGAAGGTGGCGACGGACAGTGGCGGTCGAAGGGTAAAAACAACAAATTAACAGGGGGGAAATAAAGGAGAGAGTAAGGGGAAGAGTTTTCACCTAGCTAAGAGGACGAAGGGGAGGAGATGGCGATCGGCACGCCTTCGCCGTTGCCGGAGACGAATGTGCCAGAGGAGGGGCCGGCGACGAAGAGACGGGGTTGGAGAACGGCAGTTGGTATGTCCTGGCGCGGAGGATAATGGCGGAGCTGGCTCTGCCACTGGTATGGTGGCAGAGCGACGAGAAGGGGGAGGAAGAATCGCCGGAAGCGTTGGGCTGATGGTTGGAGTGAGGAGGGACGAATCTGGGGGAGTTCTCTGGCCAAAACGAGCTTGAAGCAGTTAGCGGCCCCTGCCGCTCCTTAAATAGATATTGGCGAGGAGGAGATCTCGAGGAGGGAGAGTGGGCATGTCGTCGGAGAATGGCTGGAGAAGAGACCCATGCCTCTCGCGCATTTGCACGAGAGGTATGGCCATCGGCAGGGCATGGGAGGGGGTCCATGCGGAAGAAGACAACGCAGGGGACCTCCCTCTCGTTTCTGGGGCCGGTCCCCATACCCTGCGCGGCGCCATCCTCTGCGTAAAGTCGCCGGAGGCATGGGTAGCTACGCGGGTGGCAGAGGGACTGGCTTGCAAAGAACGAAGGGAAAGCTGAGGGGCAAAGTGTAAGGGTTCAAAAAGTTAATGGTCAAAAAGTAATTCTTGGGAACCAATTTGTAAAGTAGGTCAAAATGGCCTTCCCTTAGGTCCAAAACTTGGTACAAACCTAATTTTGACCTAAGGAATCCAATGGTGAAGTTTGATTTTAGGTTTGACCACGTTTGACTGGTCAATTTGCACAAAAACCTAAATTAGGTCAAAAATTGGGTATGGTTCTCAATCTAAGTCAAGATAGGTTCCAATGGTCAAATTGAAGGTTATAAACCCTAGGGGATGTTTTTTCATGAATTTTAGAGGATTTAATTGATTTTTATCTTGCTTGAATCTTCGTGAATTAAAGCGGGTTTGTTTTAGGGTTAAAGAATGTCATTTAATTCTTAGAAGTTGCTATATCCCTTTTCGGATCAAATCATCCCACTTTCTTTTTTATTAAGCTAATTTGACCTGTGTTTAGACCCTTAGACATCCTATTTGTGTATTGCATTGGTAAAATTACAGTTTTACCCCTTGTGAGTTGCTTTATACTCAAATTTATGTTTCTTTGATTTAGGCTTTCCCTTAGGTTTTGTAGGAGCTTTTGTATACTTATTTAGGTCAAAATGTGCTAGTTAGGGTTCTTGATGAGGTTCTCATCATACCCCCATGCCTTGCTTTTACTAGTCCCTTAGCAAAAATTTAAGGTTTTAACCTTTGTTCTAGACCATGAATTTCTTTCATTAAGTTTTGATAAGTGCTTTTCCTCTTGTATCCTTGATTAGGTTGGAATGAAAATCATAGGCCTAAAAGGTACTCTAGTACCAACCAAGATCCAGATCTGTCTAGCTTCAGCCTTAGTCTTTAGTAAAGGTTTTTAAGGCCTACAGGAATTGACCTAAAGTTTATTGGACTCTGTGGTTAAAGCACCCGTACTTGAGATACTTTTAGCCTTGGTTCAGTTTGCAGTGCATTTTGTAAGAGAGAGACAGAAGATTTATTCGTTTGGAGAGTTTTCTCTCTCTTTTCTTTTTAATTCTAGCTTAGGATTGGCTTCACAACACGATCTGCATCGGATTCCTTGTCGCCATCATCAATCCTCAAGCGTCCCTGGCAGTCGATGCTTCGAGATAGCATCGCCCATGGTAACCCCTAGAACCCTGGCTTCTGAGATTTCGAGATAATCCCGTCCATGGTATTTCGTGGCCGAATTCAGACCCTGGCAATTGACACTTCGTGATAATGCCATCCATGGAATTTGAACCAGCAGAGTGCTCACATGCCCACAGTAGGATATGTAAATATCCTAAGAGACAAGCACCGAGGAGATGATATGTTGTTACGCATCTTCGAGGGGAATTTCCCACCTTTCCACGTCGGGAACTCGTCCAAATCAACTTGTGTTGATCGACTGCTCCTAATTTAGGTGACATTTTCAGAATATTTGAAACACTTCTGTGTGATTTTGATATTTATGCTCGCTGAACCAGACTGTGTGTGAATTTGGGTGCTTAGGTTACTGAGTCCCGTAAATCGAAAGTCAGTTAGCGATGTCAAATACTCATTAAGCCTTGGACCTAATACTTAAGCTTTTCATTTTCCTCAACCTCTTGAGGAATATCTAGATCTTAATGGGTACTAAGAGAATATCCAAGAATGCTTAAGGTTTGCGTTCTTACTAATCTTGTTGTGCACTTTCCTTTTTCTTTTCCTTAATGTGGTCTAGAACTTAGGTTAATTCCTTAATTTCTTACTAATGACTATCCTCTTTTTTTTTTTTTCATTTTGTGCTCCTTTTTATCATTTTGTTCGTTTTCTCCTCCTTCCATAAAGTTTTCCGGCACTTTCTTCCTCCTTCAAAGTTTTTTTTTTTTCGTATATACGGATTTTTTTGTTGAAACCTTTTCCTTGTTATTTTATTGTACTTTCATACCCCCCCATGCCTAAGATTTGCAATGTCCTCATTGTACATTAGGTGGGTTTTTATTTAGCTTGGTTAATGCATTAGGATAGGTATTTGGTGATTGGATGGGTCGAGGTGACTGTTGCGGACGATTTCTAATCTTAGGTATGGGTACCTGAGGTGGAGTTGTCTATCCTAAAGGATGAACCTAAAGTGCAAAGAAATGTCAGAAAAGGTTTCGGGATTTTAAAAAAGAATGATGGGTTGCCTCCCGTTAAGCGTTGAGTTTTGCGCCATCGGCTGGGCGCAATAAGCTCAGGGAGAATGGAGGATAAATGATGACTTAGCCAAATCTATACTGGTTACGTCAATGAACGGTTTGAGTCTCTGACCATTCACGACGAAAGGTTCGGAATCGTGGCTGAGAGGATTGATTTCGACGGCTCCATTTCCAAAAATCTGTCGGACAAGATATGATCTGACCCATTTGGATCGTAGTTTCCCAGGGAAGGGTTTGAGTCGGGCATCGAAGAGTAGGACCTTCTGACCAGGGTGGAAGATCTTTCTAGATATGTGCTTGTCATGAAAGGCTTTAACTTGCTCTTTGTAGATTCGCGAGTTCTCATACACATCAAGGCGTAATTCATCAATCTCGCTTATCTGAAGCTTTCTGTGGGTTCCAGCCTTAGAAAGATCTAAGTTGCAGTTCCGTACTGCCCAATAAGCTTTATGCTTTAGTTCGACGGGAAGGTGACATGCCTTCCCGTACACCAGTTTAGAAGGAGACATTCCTAATTGGGTCTTGTGGGCGGTCCTATAAGCCCATAAAGCTTCCAGAAGTTGGGACGACCAGTCCTTCCTATCAGGTCGAACAGTAACCTGTAGGATTTTCTTGATCTCCCGATTTGATAGCTCAGCTAGACATTACTTTGGGGGTGGTAAGGAGTAGAGATTCGGTGAGACACCCCGTATTTGGTCATCAGTGACCTGAACTGAGCATTGGTGAAATGGGTCCCTCCATCAGAGATGATTGCATGAGGAATCCCGAACCGTGAGAAGATATTATGATGAATGAATTTGATGACGATCTTGTGTTCATAGGTTCTGGTCGGAATGGCTTCGATCCATTTGGACATGTAGTCCACGGTGAGTAAAATGTACTCGAAGCCGTCTGAAATAGGAAAGGGGCCCATAAAATCAATCCCCAAAATATCGAAAATCTCGCATACAAGAATCGGCTGCAAAGGCATCATGTCGCGGTGGCTCATGTTGCCCAAATTTTGGCAATGATTGCATGCCTTACAGTGACTGTATGCGTCCTTGAAGATAGTGGGCCAGTGAAAGCTACACTGGAGGATTTTTGATGTGGTTTTGTGCCCAGAGATGTGGCCACCGCATGCCTGGTCATGGCAGAAGGAGAGAATGTCATTGACTTCGCCCTCCGGGACATACCGCCGGATGACTTGGTCAGCACCTATGAGGAAAAGGTACGGGTCTTCCCAGATGTAGTTCTTGGCATTGGAGCGCAACTTGTCTTTCTTGGCCTTTGGCCAATCAGACGGGATCTGATGAGATGCCAAGGAGTTTACTATATCAGCAAACCATGGAAGCCTAGTACCAATAGTCAATAGGTGCTCATCAGGAAAATGCTCCGTGATGGGTCCAGAAGGGTCGGTGATCTCAGAAGGAAGGTGAGACAAGTGGTCAGCTACCACGTTCTGTCTTCCCGCCTTGTCGTGAATCTCGAGGTTGAATTCTTGCAACAGCAAGATCCATCGGATTAATCAAGGCTTCGCGTCCTTCTTAGCAAGGAAATGCCTCACAGCTGTGTGATCCGAGTAGATTATGACGTGGGAACCCAGGAGATAAGATCGAAATTTTTCGAGGGCAAATACTACGGCTAGTAGCTCTTTCTCCATAACTGTGTAGTTACGCTGAGCCTCGTCAAGTGTCTTGCTAGCGTAGTAGATGACCACGGGCTTTCCGTCAATCTTCTACCCCAGAACCGCTCCTACAGCGAAGTCAGATGCATCGCACATGATCTCAAAAGGTTGAGACCAATCAAGGGACTGTAGGATCAGGGCTTGGGTGACTCGGTCACAAAGGTTCTCAAAAGCTTGAGTGCATTCCTTGGAAATCTCAAAGGGTACATCCTTGGAGAGAAGAGTAGTCAGGGGTGCATGATTTTTGAGAAATCAAGCATGAAACGATGGTAAAAACCGATGTGCCCCAGAAAAGATCGAATGTCCCTAATCAAGCCTGGCATCGGGAGTCTATAAATCAGATCAACCTTGGCTCGATCAACCTGGATGCCTTTCTCAGAAACTAAGTGTCCCAAGACTATCCCCTCAGGCACCATAAAGTGGCTCTTTTCCCAGGAAGGAACCAGATTTACGTCAATGCAACGCCTTAGTATGTGAACCAAGTGCTGGAGGCAATCGTCAAATGATGCCCCGAAAACTGAGAAGTCATCCATGAAGACTTCCAGATAATCACCTACCATATCAGAGTATATGGCAAGCATGCACCACTGAAAAGTTGCGGGTGCATTGCAGAGAACGAAAGGCATCCTTCGGAACGCATACGCCCCGAAAGGGCAGGTGAACGTGGTCTTCTCTTGGTCCTCTAGATGAATCACCACTTGGTTATAACCGGAGTACCCATCAAGAAAGCAGAAGAATCTATTTCCCACTAACTTCTCGAGAATCTGATCAATGAATGGTAGTGGGAAATGATCCTTCTTCATGGAGGAATTGAGTCTTCGGTAATCTATGCAGACTCTCCACGAGTTGGCTATACGGGTAGGTATGACCTCTTCGGTTTCAGTCGTGATGGTGGTGAGCCCTGCCTTCTTAGGCACAACCTGGATTGGGCTCACCCAACGACCGTCGGAGATCGGGTAGATGATGCTGCATCTAACCACCTATTGATCTCTTTTTTCACGACCTCCTGTAGATTGGGATTCAAACGTCTCTAAATTTCATGGGAAGGTCGTGCGCCCTCTTCAGAATAGATATGGTGTGTGCAATAAGGGGGACTTATTCCATTCAAATCATCGAGAGTCCAACCAATGGCTCTGTGTTGTTGCTGGAGAACAATAATCAGACGGGATTCCTGATCAGGTGTGAGTTTGGAGTTTATAATCACAAGAAATGTTTGATTAGAACCCAAAAAGACATATTTTAAATGATCGAGAAGGGATTTTAGTTCAAGAATGGGTTATCAGTAGCAGCGGGTGGTTCAGAGTGAGTGTGGGGTACAAGGGTGGGAGTTGTAGGTTTGTCTCGATCAATGTTCGACTCCTCTAATTGCGGTTCAAGATCCTCTTGTGGTTGATGAGGAATAATCATGTTGTCCTCTAGTTGTGGTTCATCAACCGCAGCTTTAATATCATAGATTTGTTTAATGACATCGCAATTGATCTCTTGTTGGGCCTTAAAAATATCAATTTTGAGAGTCTGGTTCCCAAATTTCAGTTCTATTTGGCCCTCTTCACAACTTATATTGGCCCTTGTCGTGGCCAGGAAAGGTCTCCCTAGTATGATTGGTGTATCCCTTGAGTTTTCAGGTGCATCCATATCTAAAACTATTAAATCTACAGGGAAGTAGAAATCCCGCACCCTCACAATAACATCCTTAAGAATCCCTTTAGGTGACTTGATAGATCGATCTGCTAACTGCAATATCACCGTGGTCGATTTTAGCTCAGATTCTTCTAGATAGTTAAGTAGGGATGTGGGTATCAAGTTTATGGCGGCACCTAGGCCCAATAATGCTCTATCGAATTGGGTTTCACAGATCTTACATGAAATTAGGGGAGTGCCTGGGTCTTTTGCCTTGGGTGGGAGTCTACTCAGGATTACAGAGTTAGCTTGCTCTGACAGTACAATTGGACTCCCACTCTTGGTTCTTTGCTTACGCTGAGGTGTACACACGTTCTTCAAAAATCGTGCATAAGCCGGTACGTGGTGGATTGCATCCATCAAGGGGATGTTTATTTGGACTTGCTTAAAGAGCTTGACCAGGTCCTCCTCAGGAGCCACGGGTTTGGTTGTCCTCCTTCCCTTGGTCAAGGCATCAGGAAATGGAACCTTGGTTGGTTCCTCTAGGATAGGTCCATGTTTTTGATCTGGGACAGGGATAGGAACATCCTTGATAACTGCCCTAGGGTTTGGGTCACTACCAGGCTTGGAGTGGTCTAGATAAGGTGGATCTTGTGTTGCCTTACCACTACGGGTTGTTACAGAATTTATTCCTGCCTGGTTTTGGTTAGGGGTTGGTAGGATGGGCTGCTGTTGTTGGTAACCCGCATAGGAGGTTGAAGCTTCCATCTCGTCAGGTGAAGGAATAGAAGGGGCCTGATAGATCATGTGTGCTTGGCCCAGGTTTGGGTTCATAATGAGCCGCTGGGTCGGCATGCTATTAGGGTTTGGACGAGGCTGAGAAGGAAGTGTGCTAGGTTGGCGAGAATTTGCCAACTGGGCAAGTTTGTTGCGGACCTTTGTGATCTCGTGCTTGTGTTGCTTCTGGATAGCCGCATTCATTCTCTGAATGTCAGCCAAAGTCTGGAGGATAACAGAGATTTGATCTTGGTTTGGCTCGGATGGATAAGTGGGGTTGGGTCGAGGCTGAGGCGGCTAATAAGGACGAGGTACTTGTGGATGGGGCTGAAAAGGTGGTTTCGGATTTTGGGAATTTCTCGCCCACTGGAAATTGGGATGGTTTCGCCATCTAGAATTGTGGGTGTTGGAAAAAGGGTCATTTTGGATGACGTTGAGGTCCTCGCAGGTCTGAGGAGCCTCAGAAAAGTCAGAGAATGGGGGAGTAGGGCTCCCCCGGCAAGAGTAGAAATGATCGGAGGTCCCTCCGATCCTAGAGTCAGAAGGGGGTGGATACGAGTCCATCCCTGGAGAAGGTCGATGGAAAATGTGCTGCATAGTTTCCCGTGCGGGAGGGGGCTGTGCGAAGGAGTTCTGCACAGAGGTGGCTCGCTGCAAATGCTGAGTCTGCTCATCCACCTTCTTCTCAATAATAGAGACCTTATCCAATCGACTGGCCATTAATTCCGGGTCGACTGATGCGGACAGGCCCTGCGTCTCATGTGCTCCCCTAAGGTTCGTCATTGCGCGGGTATTCGTCCGGTCGAATAGTCCCATGGAGTCATTGTTGATGGAGTTCTCGCACATATTCTCGAGAATCTCCCACATGGTGTCTTCATGTTGGCCCATGATATTCCCTCCGCAAGTTTCATTGACGAATAGTCTAATATCTTCATGGAGTCCCTGGTAAAAAGACTGGACTTGTTCCCATTTAGAAATTCCGTGATGGGGGCACTTTTTTATGAGATCCTGAAAACGATCCCATGCCTCAGGAAGATGTTCTCCCGTCTGTTGTGTGAAGTGAGTAATCTGATGGCGCAAGGCATTGGTCCGACCAATGGGGAAGAACTTTTTCAAGAACTCAGACTGAAGTTCCTCCCAAGTGTTGATCGGACGGGTCTGTGTCTGATACCAATGGGCTGCCTTGTCCATAAGGGAGAAAGTGGACATCTTCATAAGTAGGATATCTCGATTCTGCGCATCTGACTCGGAGGTCTGGGCTAGATGCTTAAGCTATTTGATGTACTGGAAGGGGTCTTCAGAGTTAAGCCCATAGAATTTAGGTATGGTGTGGATCATGTTGGGCTTTAACTCGGAATCAGGTCGTCCAGTCGGGATTCTGACTCGAGGCTCAATTGCCCCCGCAGCGGGATTATAGTGATCTCGCATAATGGGACGCTGCGGTGGGTTCATGAAGTTCTGGAAGAGATCATTGAGTCGCTGGAGTTGGTGCTCAAGATTATTCTCTTTTTCAATAGGCTGAGCCATTGTGGAAGAAGCAGGGGAATTGGGTTCAAAATCAGAAGAGAGGTCTATGTGAAGTGGTTGTTGCCCAAACAAGGGTACCGAGGTTTGGCCTCGGGGAGAGTGAATTTCTAGAGGAGGTTTCAAGGACCTCCTACCAAACATACATTGATGGATTGGACGAGGTTAGCAGGTGCTGGACCCAATCAAGACACCCAAAATATTGGGTGACTATAGAGGTTCAGGGTGGATGATACCCCTTAATTAGAAGGTCGTCCACCTGAGAATTACCTGGGCAGCCAGAGAGGGTGAGTCCCGCGAAGAGCCCTACACGGTAGAGCGTCCCCACTTGTTATAGGGTTTCCCTCACCCGACCTCTCTTGTCACTGAGATTCCAGGTAGACCAGAATGTGGACCTTGACCTCTTAAGTCTACCACTTTTAATTAGGATCAAGGTGCTTAGGGTTTCACTTGAACTTTTATCCTTTTGAGTGCAAAGAGTGACCTAATTTAAAGGTTGGTTGATCCAAGGGGTCAACTTCACCTATTAGTTCCTGTGAGAGCTTATTAGGTCCTGTCTTTTAAGGTTCAAGTGACTTAAGAGCCGGATTGCTTAGGGTTTCTCTTAATAGATCTTTTCAAGCAATGGCTTAGACACACTTCTTTTGGAAATTTTCAATTCTTTATTAGAAGGTGTGTCTCTAAAACCCTAGCTTTGAGTCTTAGGTTGGCTCTAATTGGTCCAGTTAGTTGCCTCAAGATTAGGTAATTAGGGCTCAAGCAAGAAGGTTTTTGCCCTAATTACCTTCAGTGGATGTACAGATAGAATGCGTTGAAATTGAAAAACAGGAAACTCTTGTGATTTACTATGTATGAAAGATAGGAAACCCCTAGATTGCTTTTTTTTTTTTCTTCCTCTTTAGAATTTTAGGGGCTTAAAAGAGAGGATAGAAAATTACCTGTCCCTTGGTGTGGTTGTTGTGCGGCTGCTTGTTCCTTCTTGATTTCCTGTGCCTGCACAACAAAAGAGAAGAGATTAAGCCAGTAGTAAATCAGAAATTGTGAATTAATAGCTTCTAGAATGCCCATTGCTCCCTAGCAACGACGCCAAAAACTGATGAACGCTCTTTTGTCGTGTTTTAAAGATATATTCGTTGCCGTATGTTGCGAAAAGCGATTATTAATTTATTTCAATTTGTTACTCGAGATTTAAAATATCCTGAGGTCGAACTCAGGGAGTAAACGTAATTATAGAAGCATACAAATTCACAGTTCGATATACTACTTTTACAAAAATTAAAGGGAGAGGATGAACAAAAAAATCCTTTTCGTCTTTTCTTTCTTTCTTCTCTCTTCCTTCTCTTCTTTCCCTGCCTTTCCTTTCTCGGACGTCTGATTCTTTGAATTAGACACCTTATCAACCCCTTTTCTACAGTGCCTCGCAGCTTCTTCTTGCATTGTGCCTTCTCTTTCTTCGGTTGGCTTCTCGGCCTTCCTGTCTTCTTCTTTCTTCTTCAGCTGTTGCAGCTCTTCTCCTTCTCTTTCTTTTCTCTATAGCTTCCTCCTTCCTGTCTTCTTCCTCTTTCTGCTGCTCTGTGCAAGTAAGTATCCTCAGTCACTCCTTGAGTTCTTCCTTCTTCTTTCTTCTGCAGCTTCTTCCTTCTTTTCAGCAGCTGCGGCTTTTCTTCTTCTCTTCTACTTTGCTCCTCCTCCTTTCTTCTTCTCCTTTGCTTCCCTGCGCATTACACGGTTAGGCAAAACCTAACCCCTACCCACCCCACGTCTCTCTCTCTGTTTCTCTCTCAAAGGTTCGCTCTCAGAGCATTCGCGGGTATATGGGTCGAGTAACGCGCCCGGGACCAGGCCCACCGGTGTGCGGTGGTGGGCGAGGAGTGCACGGTAGGGTAATCGGGTTCGGACCCAGACCTGTCGGGCGTGAGCGCGGGCGAGGGCAGGTGCGAGTATGAGGCACGCTGCGTGCGTGGGAGAGGGACCTGACCCTTGTGTGTCGAAGGCGATAAGCCTAATACACAAATTCAATTTATTCCGCACACCTCACTCACAGGTTCACGAGGTGGGACTAAAGTTCCACCCGCTGTTGCTCGCGCGCCCGTAGGAGATCTCCCATCCAATTACAATAGCTGCAGGTCTCACAGCACCAATTGCTTGGTCAGTTGGATGTGCGACACCAATCCGCACGTCCTGGGACTCTGACGCCTGGAGCGCATGGCTTGGAGCTCGCAAGCAAGCTTCTCCGCGCACGGCTTGGAGCGCACAATTTTGTAGGAGCTTTTGTATACTTATTTAGGTCAAAATGTGCTAATTAGGGTTCATGATGAGGTTCTCATCACCTTACGTTTCTGGCAGATCATCCGGGGTTGCCCTTTGCTGAGTTGCATGGACCTGATTTTCTTTTTCCCCCTTTCTTGCGGCTTTGGGGGTCTAGGTTGCTTAAGTCACCACATCTCTATCCTTAGGAGTTTGCGCTTGGCCGCCTGACTCCCATGTGTTGTTTTTACTTCTCGAGGAGGTTGGAAGTGGGCTGAGGGGATTTGGTGGAGGGCTTGGATTGCCATCCAACGCTGTCGTCTACCTGGACACTACCAATGTGGCTGCCTGGTTGAGGTGCCTGTCCTAGTAGGAGTGTCACAAAAGCGGGTCCGTATGTTCTGCCTGATGAGATGGAGGAGCGAACAGCCTGGACACTGCTTGTTTGATGGTGCTTCTTTGACCCCACCGAGGAGTGGGGAGTGCCGATTCAGAAGGAGAGGTACACCGGTGCCTGTTGGTATTGACCTCAAAGGCTAGCTCAATCTCTGCGCCAATGGGTTTGGATGACGAAAGGCAAGCATCTTGGGGCATTGCAGACAGTACTGTTAGGACTTGATGGTAGCATCTTGAGGTTACTAGGGTGACGCTGCTTGCCTGTCCAGCTGGGGTGTTGATCTGTCGACATTGCCTCGGACCTGGATTCGGTCGTGTAGATCCTGGCATTCTTCGGCAGCGTGTCCCCGAGCCTTGCAGAACTTGCTATAGGGCCCGGGGTTAGCCTTCCTCTTTATGGATCTTAAGGGTGGTAGGTCCTCGCTTGTGGACTAGCCCTCTACGAACATGTCCGCCTGGTTCGTGGCCAGGGGAGTGTATTTGTCAAAGGACTTGGGTGGCAGCTGCCCCATTAGGAGGAGCGTCACTAGGGGCAAGGTCCAAGTGTTCTATTGGATTAGGTAGGGAGGTGAACGGTCGGAACGTTGCTTGCTTGATTGCACCCCTCTTGCCTCGCTGAAGAGAGGGGAAGGCACTCGGGAGAGTTGACTTGGAAGGAGCGGTTCGCCGACCTAAGGTGGCGTCCACCTCGAAGATTACCTTGACCTTTGTGGCATCGCTGTTAGGACTTGGTGGCAGTTTTCCGTTGGGGGGAGCCAAGGTGACATTGTCGGTTCTGTTGGGTGGGGTGTCGCTCCATCTGGTTTCCTGACTACAAAAAAGGTCTCATTGGCTACTGAAAGTTGCTAGAGCTTTCGTTGAGGGTGGTCTTTCGGGCCCTCCTTAAGCCCACTACCTTTTTGTTGGCTCTTATTTCTCCTGACAATGTGAGCTCGATCTGGTTGCGCAGGTCTAGGCAGTCCTTGGTGGCGTGACTCTGGGCCCTGTGGTAATTACAACAAGGATTAGAGTCAGCCCTTCTCTTTATGGGCTTTGGCGGGGTTAGCAAGTCTTTGTCGGTGGACTGGGCTTCCGGCAACACCTCCGGTTGGTTTACAACCAGGAGGTGGGGGGGAGGGGCGCGTATTCCTCAAGGGACTCTTGCTTTATTTGGTGGGGTCCGTGGCTACGATCCTTGGTGGGCCGTTTGCTCCTTTGGTCGGGGAAGGTGGCCCTTTTCTTATGGAGGTGGCCACCTTAGTTAACGGATGTTTGAGCATACCTGCTAAAGGCCCTCTTCTCTTATATCGGGCTGGGGTCATCGTCGTGACCCCTGACTAGCTGGCTGCGAGAGCGGAAGGAGTCGTCCTACTTCGCCAGCATTGTGGCTCAGTCACGAATTCCCACCATGTCCCTTGGCGGGAGGTCGTTGGCGTTGTATTAGGACCTTTGTGTCAAGAGGCCTAATTCGAAGTACCGGATGACCATCGCCTCATGGGGCCTCCTGCTCTCTGAAGTACTGTGCCTTGAACTGATCTAGGTAGGATCGGAAGGACTCAGTCTTCCGCTGTCTACCTTCTGACAGCCTCACAATGTTGTCTCTAACCCTTCACCGCTTGGTGAAGTGCTGGTAGAACTTGTCCACCAGGTCTTGGAAGCAAGCAATCTGTCCGGCTAACAGGTCCATGGACCATTGATGGGACATGACAAGAATACTCGGGAGAGTATTCTGTTAGGGCAGTCATGTACCAACATTACCTGGTGGTAGCTCCTAACGAAACTGTTGGGGTCTGCCGTTCCACCATACAAGGCTATGGCTGGATGCTTGAATTCCTCAAGAGAGGGGGTCGTCATCACCTCCTCTGCGCACAAGTAGGTGGTGACGAACACACAAGGGCATAAACTCCCCATTACTTGGGTGGCTAGGCAGACGATCTTCGGAATCTTGTCGCTGAAAAGGGGTTGAGAACCTAAATTCTCCCCGGCTAAGGTGGGAATGGGGCTTTTGTCGGTTGGGGGGGAGCTTCACCTTGTTGGCTACTAAGCTCATGATTTAGCCCTTCGAGCCATTTGTGCAGGTGGGTGCTCTCCTTTGTCACACGCCGCCACTTCGACTGCTCGTTGCTGGGGCTCGAAGTCTAGGGCTCCTGAGGCTGGGTTTTCCCAAACTCCCAAATTTGTCTCATCTTGAGGAGCTTCGCGATGGGAAATTGATGCTCCGTCCTTAAGACGTCCAACCTAACTTTAAACTCATCCTTTCTCACTCGCATCTCGAGGAGGGAGTCTTTCTTAGGATCCTCGAGTAGCCGACTGGATCTCATCGGCTTCCCTTTGTTGGGATTGGCGTGCTGAGTGTGTTGTTGAGACATAGAGGTGCCGGACTCCGATCAGGCCTCCTTCTGAGTGGCTGCGAGTGGAGTCGCTAGTGGTTATGGCTGTCTCGAGGATTTTTGATCAGGAGGACTAAGGTAGGGCGCAATGGAGGTGTTTCCTTCCAGCAATTGGATGATTAGAAGATCATGGCATCTTTGTTGATGCTTCCCATAGACGGAGCCATTTGATGGGCCTTAAGAATGCTGTCGAAGCCATCGAGGGCCATCAACGAATTTTTTGACGTAAGGAACGTAACATAGCCACAAGCAATCCATCACAACGAAGATGGGGTCGGACCTCCTAAGGGATTAGAGGGTTCAACTCCAGAAACCACAAGCAATTGCAAGGGAGACGAAGAAGTTGGTAACCCAGTTCCATTACGAGAGATGTACATTTGGAGGGAGGGTGGCACTCCCAATGCTGCACTAGTATTAATGAGGTTACAGGATCTCTCTCCCTTTCCCTCGCGGGTTTCTCTCCTATTTATAACATGGGAAGAGTCCTAGCTTTGTAGGATCTTTTCCATGATCTTTGGTACACCTTTTGTCATACTGTTCGTCCGCTGTCAGGTTATGGGTGATCATATCTGCTCTGTTGAGGTTCTAACCTTGGGTTCACCATATCTTCTAACAGATTGGTTGGATCTCTGTCTGGGTTCGGTAATACCGAGCCCGCCTGTTTACCCTGTAATCAGGTAGCCAGATCTTCTGCTTGGTAATGCGTGGAGTTTTGGATTCGAAGGCGATTTTTGCCCCTCATCACCATGCAGGTAAGAAATCAATGATAAAGAAGAGGCACATGTTGTTGACAAAGGAGATATTATAGGAGAACCCCAACATGTACACGTACATGGTGTCGTTGTTGGATGCCCGGCAAGATTTGGTTGAAGGCCCGATAGTTAACCCATAATCATTTTTCTTGAAAGGAGTAAGGAGCTGGTGATGGTTTTCACCGTCAGTTTGATTAGATTTTATTACTCAAAATTTAAAATGTTCCGAGGTCGAACTTGTTGGTGCTAGAGCACCACGATCGTTTATTTTGATGATAACAAAACACGTGTCATTTAACATTTGCACTTGAACTCTTAGATTTCAGGTTAATTGCAAATGAAGGCGTGGTTAGATGAAGTTCGAGCTCGCATCCATGGCGGATTGGAGGAGCTTGACGGAGAACAGTGGAGCTTCGCGAGGAGCGATGACTTGAAGAAGGAAGGAGATGAAGAATATGATAGATTTCCTTTCCTTGTAATCTTTGTATTTTTGTTTCTTTTGTTGCTCTTTATTTTGTTACTTAGATTCATGTTAAAGAGCCTCAAAGAACCCTAATAGTAGTCCTAGGAACACTTGCATAACCCTAGGATATTTAGGTTTTCTATAAAGAACTTAGAAAACTAAAATAGGGTTAAAACAACCTTTTCAGATGTCTAATCTGAAAATCAGACGTCTGATAAATGCTTTTAAGACATCTGAATGTTGACTCAGACGTCTGACTATATTTAGGCTGGACTTAGTTAGTTCTGTCTGATGAAATCAGACGTTCAGACCTTAGTCCAGACCTCTTAGAAGACATCTGATGATTTTGCCAGACGTTCAATTTGTGGATCGTTGGCTGGCTTTGCAAATAATGAAGGATATGACCGTTAGCCCTATATCAGACGTCCGTAGAGGTCACCAGACGTCTGATACATGACCGTTTTGCCTCGGCTGACCCAAAATCTCTTCTCAGAGATTTTATAGCCGTTGCACTCTCTTGGAAATCCATTCCTGCAGAAAAGTGGGTTTCCAGATGTCCAGACATCATTCTAGACGTCCTGTATGTCGACTAATGACAATTCACTAGAACCCTGTTTAGATTTGATTCAAGTCAGTAAGGAAACTCGCCTAAAATCAGATGTCTGACTTTGTTCCCAGACATCTTAAACTGGTTTTCCAAACGTCCGATGCTAGGATCAGACGTCTGATAACCCTGTCAATGTAATGATTAACCCTGATTTCGACCTGATTTTCTTGGAGCTTGCACCTAACGGCTATGGAAGCCTTCCAAAGTCTTCCTAAAGCCTCTATAAATAGAGGGGAACCTTTGCCACTCAAACACACACCTAGACACACTAAGTACAAGCATTTCCACATCCTTGTGTCTAATTGATCTATAGTAGAAGCTCTTCCTCTCCAAGCTTAGTTCTACATCTAGAGAGCATCGATCACTTGCGCACCTGCTCTCCCACTGTAGTTCACGAGAGCACCGTTGCGTCATCGCGTGGTTCACGCATCCGCGTCATCGACGCACTTCTTGCAAAGGGAATCATCCTAACTCCTATAGAAGCTTAGTTTAAGAATATCTTTGTTGGCTTTATAGGATTATTCTTGTATTTTACTTTGCTTGTGTTGGGTATTTGCTTTGCGAATTCTCGTCTCCTTCGTGAGACAAAATTCTTCTTGTGAAGAGAGGGGGCTTGAGGTACGCTACCCTCGTATAAAGTAGCGTGGTTGTAATTGAGGTTGTACTACCCTTGTTTAAGTAGTACATTAGTAGATTTGATTAACTTGGTTGGTTGGAAAATTCTAACTCGAGAGGGTTAGGTGGTGGTTTTCACCCGGGTTGGGTTTTCACCTAAAAATCATTGTGTACTTTATGTGATTGTCTATTTTGTGAGATTGTTCCATTTTTATTTCCGCATTTTATACGTTACGCTGATCTCACCCCCTCCAAGTAGGGATTTTCAGAACTCAGGGAGCAATCTTGATTTTAGAAGCATAAAAGTCACAATTCATAACAATGTACTGTTTTACAAAAAAAACTAGAGAGAAAGGAAATCAAATGTTTCTTCTCTTTTTCTTCTTTTCTCTCCTTCTCTTTGCTCTCTCTCTTTCTTTTCTTTCTTTATCTTTAGACGTCTGATTCTAGGAATCAGACGCCTTAACTGGCGTTGCTACAGTGCATGACTTCTTCTTCTTCCTTTGGTTGCTGCTGCTGCTGCTTCTTCTTCTTCTCCTTGGCTTTTTCTTCTTCTCTTCTTTTCTTCCCTACTTGGCCTTCCTCTTTGCGACAGCTTCCTCTTTCTTCTCTTCTTCTTTAGCTCTTCTTTCTCTTCAGCTTTGGCTCTTTCTTCCTCTTCAGCTCCTGCTTTTGTCTTCTTTTTCTTCCTTTCCTTCTTCTTCTTCTTCTTCAGCTCCTGATCCTTGGCGCGGCTAAGTCTTTAGCCGCTTCCTCTTCTCTTCTTCTGCTTCCTCTTCCTTTTGCCTTCTGTGTTGCGCCTCTTCTTCTTCTTCCTCCTTCTTCTTCTTCAGCTTCCTTGCACAGGCATGGTTAGGCAAAAACCTACCCCTACCCTCCCCACGTCTCTCTCTCTCTCTCTATTTCACTCTCTGGTTCACTCTCCTAGAGCCTGCTTGGGTATATGGGTCGGGTTAACGTGCCCAGGATCAGGCCCACTGGCGTGCGGTGGTGGGCGAGGTGTGCACGGGTATCGGGTCAAGCAGCCAGGTCCGCGGACGAGTGAGCGCGGACGAGGTGGTGAGTAGGCAAGGGGACCTCACCTCGTGTGACTGAGGTGATAAGCCTATGTCACTTTTTCAATTTATGCACTGCGGGGCGCTCGAAAACTCCCGAGGTGGGACTAAAGTTCCCCCCTTTCTGTTGCGCGTCGAGCAGCAGAAGTTGCGAGTGATTGCGGCAAAAGCTAAGGCCTTCGAGGCCAATTAGCTGCCTGGAGCTGTGCGCGGACGTATTTCGCATGACTTGGGACTGCTAGCCTGGAGCTGGGCGGTCTGGACAAAGCTTGCGGGCTTGCTCCAAGCTCGACGTCAATGGCGACGACCCTCCGAACATTAAATCACGCAAACGGCCTCGTGGCCATGTCAGAATGCTCAAGAGGCTTCGCCGAAGCACGACGAAGGTGGCTCGGGGGTCAACGTGGTGTGAAGACGCCTGTGCATGTGTGCCTAGGGCACACTGTGTGCGTGCAGGTGGGTGTGTTCAGGGGAGGGTTTCAGTGGGTGGCGCGGTCAGTGGAAGGTCGTAAGATGGTCAGTGTACTGTGGCATAGGTGGTGAGGTATTTGGCGAGGTGTGTGGAGGTGTGGAGTGGTGGAGGCACTTCGCTGGTGGGTGGTCGGAGATGGAGATGGTGATGGTGGACAGTGGAGTCGGGGGGTTGAAAGATCAAATTGACAGAGGGGAAATAAAGAGGGGAGTAAGGGCAACTTAGCTGGTAGGTCAGGAGTGAACGGGGGAGGCGGAGATGGTGAGCGGCTGGTACTACCGTTGCCGGAGACGAAGGTGCCCAGGGGGAGAGACGGTGACGAGGAAGAGGGGTTAGAGGGCGCCCGCTGGTACGGCGTGACGTGACGGAAGATGGCGGAGGTAGCTCTGCCACTGGTACTGTGATAGAGCAACGAGAGAGGAGGGGGAGTGTCATTGGAAGCTTTGGGCGAATGGTCGGAGTTGGGAGGAGATGAATTGGAGGGGTAGCTCAGGCCAAATGGAGCTTGAAGGATGCGGTAGAGTGTGCCGCTCCTTAAATAGGTGAAGGTCGGGAGGCGCGCGATAGAGGTGGGAAAAGTCTCGCCGGAGGTATGGCAGACAGAGACCCGTATGACTCACGCGTTCGCGCAAGAGGTATGGCGGTCTTCAGGGCATGGGGGGCAGCCCATGCGGTAGGAGGCTCCACACGGAGCTCCCCTTTCAAATCTAGGGTCGGCTCCCCATGCATGCATGGCGCCATCCTCCACTCAAAGTCGTCGGAGGTATGGCCTGCTGCTATGAGTGGCAGAAGGACCGGATTGAAGAAGACAACGAGGAGGTTGAGGCGGTAAATGTAAGGATTTCAAAAAGTTGAGGGTTAGAAAGTAATTTTGAGGACCAAATTGTAAAGTAGGTCAAGACGAACTACCCTTAGGTTCAAATTTTGGTATAAACCTAATTTGGACCTAAAGAATCCAATGGTGAAGTTGAATTTTATATTTGACCACGCTTGACTGGACATTTTGCACAAAAATCCAAATTTGGTCAAAAATTGGGTATGGACTTCAATCTTGGTCAAACAGGTTCCAAAGGATAAATTGAAGGTTCTAAACCCTAGGGGATATTTTTTCATGAATTTTAGAGGATTTAGTTAATTTTTATCTTTCCTAGAACTTCGTAAATTAAAGTGGGTTTGTTTTAGGGTTGTAGAATATTATTTAATTCCTAGATGTCGCCATAACCGTTTTTAGATCAAATCATCCCACTTTTTCTCTTATTAGGTTCACTTGACCTATGTCTAGACCTTTAGAAATCCCGTTGATGCACTGTAATGGTAAAATTATAGTTTTACCCCTTGTGTTTTATTTTATTCTTAGATTAACAATTCCTTAAATTAGGCCTTCCCTTAGGTTATGTAGGAGCTTTTGTTTACTTTATTAGGTTAAAATGTTCCAGTTAGTGTTCATTATGAGGTTCTCATCAGGAACTATCAGTGTGATATCCTAAACAGTAAGGTTAATGTAAGACATTGTCTTAGCTAGGAGAATGACCCGCACCTACCCCACTTTTTAGTTAATCGCCTTAAGGTCTCAACCTAAGTGAAGTGGTGTCTACGAACTCATGTGTTATGCATGTCGGGTGCTACTCTGCATTGGTATATGGTTAGTCATCTCTACTACAGGGTACGGAAAAATGATACCAAAACCTCTCATAGTAAACAACATGTACCCGATCGCATCTAGCTATTCAGTTGGCTACACAACCTAATAGTAGAGTCGCAATCCTACTCCCTGGATTAGCCTTCGCCTTTTAGTATGGTATACTAGTTAACACACCTATGGTACAAGAGGTTGAGGTGAAGTCCTCGAGGAGTGGAAGTTGGATTTTGCATTGAGGTAAGCTTTTGTTGCTCCTCTGTTCTTGGGTTCATGGAGGAAGGAGAGAGTGAGCAAAAGGGGGAGAAGGTTGGGAAGTAAACCGATGCTGTGTTAGCAAGGTGGATGCCGGTAGAGCTGCTAGAGGTGCAGTGGCAGACTAGGAGAGCCAATGGTTGTGGGTTGATGGTTAAGCCAACTATGCGTGGGTAGAAGGAGGGGGGAAGGACTTGTCGAAGTGTCCTCTTTCGCACGACCCTTGCAACCTCCTCGAGAATAAGGGACATCGTGGAGGTGATGGGCACGGGGTTGGAGGAGGAGGAGCGGGTGGTGGTCACGGCACTGCCCTCCACGTGGAGGACGTGGAGGTGGGGGTAAGGGTGGAGGTTATGGTTGTCATAGTGGAGGTGGGAGGAGGAGGTGCTGGAGGTGGGAGGTCAAGGTGGAGATGCGGTGGTCATGGTGGAGGTTTAGGAGGAGGTGGAGGTGGCAAGAGGAGGTGGAGGAAGGAGGCAAGGAGGAGGGAAAAGGGGAAAATGACAAAAGAGAGACAAAATCTTTTTTGAATAAAAAAAATCATTAGTTTCAATTCTACCATCGTTAAGTTTAATGGAACCATCATTTCAAAAAAAAAAAAGTTTAATAGAACCAACTAATAAAGTAACCATTGGAAAAGTGAAGTCAATTTTCCAATAACATAAAAAGTAATATTGACAAGTGAATGACAAGAAATTAATTATAACTTCTTTTAGTGACATCTCCATGAAACTTCCTAAAAAATAATATGTTGGAGTGCTTGGAAGGACCTTTTCTGCTTGATCTTGCTACCTTTTTTATAGGCCTTCCGATCCTAGCTCTAATAGGATTCCTTCTCATCAATCCAGAGGTGATTTGATCTGAGATTTGTGGAGGTTCCTCCTTGGGGATTTCCTAGGAGCATAATTCTTCAAGACTTTCCTTTTTTGGTCACTACGTTCGAGTTTTTCTCGATAGGTTGTTGGGAGGATTTTAGCCAAATATGTCACCAGGATTATGACAAGAAAGGAAAGGTGATAGATCAAAAAAGGAAATAATTAACCTGGAGTGTATGAGTGGTTACGATCGCTCGTGTACATGGCCATGCGTGGTGTGTAATTATGTTTTAATACAGGTTGTTTGCTTGAACAATAAGGTAATCTTTTGTTGACTCAAGTGAGCCGTGATTATTTTTGAGCCCAGAGAGTTCTCTGTACTACATTCTTTTTTGTAAACACTCGAGCTACAGCTCGATCTTTGGCATTGTTTTTTCGAGGCCCATTCATGGAACCTCACTGGGTTGCCATGTGAACACGTGGCAAACATATAATGCTTGAGGAATTTTCATCTATTACCTATTCAACTCAACCAGATGACCATTATCGACCTCTTTCTATGTGAAATCAACTTGTTAAGAAGCACAAATATTGCATCGAGAAATTGCTAAAAATTTGGTCAATGGTTTTTCATGGTAGAGTTGGTAGGAGGATTTGGTAGTTAGGATCTTCATGATGTTTACCAACACTCACAGGTGAACCCAAATATTCAGTCTGCAAAGAACTTTCGTGTTCTTCTTAGTTAAGCTAATTTTTCTTACGTATTGTCGCCAATGGTCAAATAGTATTGCATAAATCATAAGGCAAGGTTAGATTGTGATTGTATATAAACCATGAAAACAACATGTCTTTTAATTGGCTTAATGCGACGGATAATTTGTGACTTATAACCTAGTATCATCTACAGTTTATACATGGTAAACGTATTAGCCGCCATATTATATGACACAGATCTAAAATAGCAAATTCATTATGGCATTATGACTTAACTAAGCCATGGACTAAGAACAAAATTTCATGGAAAATAATGTGGTTAAAACCTAGTTTCTCTGTAGTGCTCTATGTTGGAAAGGATCAAGGTTGAGTAAGTGTTTGTAACCATGTGATTTCTGGAGGTTGCAAAGTTAGATGGTGGCCACAAGGAGTTGGTCTTTCTATCCTTTTCATGCTCTACTTGGTCACTCAAATTTACTAAGTTGCCTATAACACTAACACAATTACTAGTGGTTGTGGAACTCAAGTGGTAGTTGTGAACCACTGCCTAAGCAAACATTGGCCAACATGTTGTATTTTTGATACGTAGAGCTGAGATAGCTACACTTCATGGTGTTGAGAACAGAGATATGTCAAGATTGCGAATTGAGTTCCTAACAAGGCTATAATAGGACCCTTATAAGCAACTCAAGCTAATGAAAAGTTGTAGTGAATGCCTACTCCATGAAATGAGGGGCTATGCCTTGAGTAGTATATTAGTCATACTATAGTAATTTGTCGAGCCTATTAATAATTTCTTAGAGGTCAATTTCGATCATAAGTCTATTTGATGATCTCTTTCTTGTGGATGAAAACTTGATAGTAGTTCACCATATAGGAGGATGCTTGTTAGGAGAAAAGAGATTTAGTCAAAATTTTAGAAGTCAATGACAAAATAATTTGATCTCGATCAAAGTTTCATGAGGTAACCTCTTTGTGGGAAGGGAATATGAATCTTTATTTCAAGGATAAACCTTCAAGGATTGCGTGGTCTATATTGGGGGATGAAAGCAGTTGGTTGACATGATAGAAGTTAGGATAGAGGACTGATGTAGACACATGTATTTCACATAAACTATGTATTTATGCATGTTCTTAGGCGTATAATTGCATTCAGCATTAGAAATATTGCATAGCATGCATCATTTTGCATTTAGAATAGATTGTACAAATTATAGGTTAATTTGCCATTTTGTGGTTGGGGGACATGGCAACATTTATCTGAGTCTCGGATTGAAGATCTAATCATACGGATCTGATCAGAGCGATGATCAGAGTCCAACGCCTTTGAGATCGCCTCGATCGGACTTCTATAGCATCAGTTGTAGTCTGAGGAAGATCAGAGGTCAAGGGACAAGGTGGTGAAAATTCAAACTTTAGATGACAAATCCAACCGCACGGATGGGTTCAGATTGACGATTGTAGCATAACGGCACGAAAATATGTTCAATCCAACATCTGTAGCACCATCTATAAGCCAAAGAAATTGGATGGCCAGGATGGCGTCACGTGGAGCCATCCCAACGTCCCATCGCTGCCCCTTATCTCGACCCCTATCTGTTGAAGGCCTTCCAACGCAGCATCTCCACTATTGGATTAAGATCCAATGATGAAGAATGCGCCACTCCTCCTCAAACTTCGACTGTTGGATGGTGCAGGGTTACTAAAATGTCTTTTTGACAAAAGAGGCCACGCTGCGCAGTAGTGAAGGTGCTATGCAGAGAAGAGGGTGCCGATTCGATTCAAAATTCGTGAGTGTGTGGGCAATTTAATTCGCTCATTCGATTGAGATTGAACGGAGGAGAGGCGACCACGTCACTGCTAGGGGAAAAGAAGTGTCCGCTCGTGTGATCTATGTCGTGCGATCGTGATCAAACGACGATGAAGCTTCCACGCGGCACAATCTTATGCGATAGATGGACGACCGTGCTGAACGTGCGCGATGATGCGCCATTAGATGCACTATCGTACACAGGCATTGTGCGTGGTGAAGGTAAAGTGTGCTCACGAGTTTTAAGCTATCCGATCGTGTGATCGGACGACTGAAAGCGAGATGGTGGTAATGTGGCACGATGTGAGCGCTTGGATCGGTGATGAGCAACCGAGATTGCCTTCGCGGCTGATGGGAACACAATCATGAGCCCTAACTAGCTCATTTTGACTCAATGAAGAGAATAAAAGCTCCTATATAACCAACTGAAGGTCTTAATTCATTACATAACCTTTTTGATAGAAAATAATAAACTAGGGGTAAAATTGTAATTTTACCAATGCAGTACAACAAAGGATTTTCTCAAGGTCTAAACAAAGGTCAAGGGGTCTTAATAAGATAATAAGTGAGTTGGATCAGACAGAAAAGGGTTTGTGTGTATCCTGTGAATTAAATGACTTCTTGAAGCCCTAAAACAGACCTACTTAATTAACCAGGGCTCTGGTCATAGTAAAACTCACCTAAATCCTCTAAAAATCATATAAAAATATTGTCTAGGGCTTAGAACCTTTAATGTAGACATTAGAACCTAGCTTGACTTAGAATGGGGTCTCAGATAGATATTTGTCATAAATTGAGTTTTTGCATAAATTTTCCAGTCAAACGTGGTCAAACACAAAATCCAACTTAACCATTGAATTCCTTAGGTCCGGATTAGGTTTGTACCAAAATTTGGACCCAATTTGAGTTTGCCTTGACCTAGTTTGCAAAAAGGTCCTGCCTGATTACATTTGTACCCCTATCTTTCAAAACCTCTTACGAATAGCCCGCTAGCTTCTTCATCATTTTTGTAATTAGGTCCCTCTGCCATTATAGCGGAGGAATCCTACTTCGATGAGCTTTGGAGCAAGAGTTCTCCCTAATTGCTTAGAGAATCTCTTTCAAAATTGGAAGGGAGATTCTCTGAGAAAATCCGTTCAATCTGAACCCATCTTTGATCCTAGATTCTTTCCCAATCTCTCATGCAAATGCATGAGAGACATGGGTATCCTAACGGCTTCCAACTCTGGTGAGCTTTCCTTGCTTGGGAAGCTTGCTTCCCAAGCCTTAGTCAACCTTTAGAGCCCTATTTAAAGGATCCCAGACCCCTCCGATCACTCTACACTCGAATTCAGCCGTGAACACCCCTGATTCATCTCTTCTCCTCATGGCCATAGGTTCCTCGACGTCCGACGACCTCCCTCGCTCCTCCTTGTCGTTCGACTGCCATACCTGCGATGGATTCCTCCTCCTTGACTTCGTCCATGCCTCGCCGTACCTGCAGGCATCTCCCTTTCTTCGTCCTCTCCGATCTCCACTCACTGGAGCCACTCTTCGTCTCTGGTGTCGGCCACACCAGATCCAACATCTCCGCTCGCCCCCGTCGTCTCTTCACCTCCCAGATAGGCTCCCTCTTCCCTCTACATTCTTCTCCACCCTTTATTCCTGAAAACTGACCACTGCCGACCTCCATCACCTCCATCCCTGCCATCTCTGACCACCAACTTCGACGAGGCTGCTCCACCTCCACAGGCCATCCCAATCCTCGCCAACAAGTCCATAAGCTTCCCCTCACTCCATTGAACACTTCCCCGCACTCCACGCATTGCGCCACTCACTCACGCACCCCACTAAACATACCCACACATTCGCACAGAGTGTGCCGTAGGTACACACACAAGTACTGCCACGCCACGCCAACCACCCCAGCATCTTCGCCGTGCTCCGGTGACCCTCTCTGAACATTTTGATGTGGCCGCAAGGCCAATCTTGTGGTTTTAGGTTCGTCGCTCCTCCGCCATTGATGGGTGAGCTTGAAGCAAGCTTGTTGAAGCTTCAGGTCCGCCCTGCCCAGGTGCATCAGTCCCAGGTCCGTGGAATACCCTCGCGCATGCACTCAGGCCCTCAATTGGAGTTGAAGACCTCGGCTGCTGTTGCAATCGCGAAGGCCATCTTTGCAGGTGCACGCAAGGAAGGGGTGGGACATTTAGTCTCACCTCGGAAGTGAAGGCGCACCCGCACCTGCATAAGAGGAAAAAGTGAAGAAGGCTGTTAGCCTTAGATCCACGGGGTGAGGTCCCAGTCACCTGACTCGGTCTCGTCCGTCATCACGCCTCGGGGACCTGGCCTAACCCGACTTGATTGCACACCTCGCCCACTTCCGTACGCCAGTGGGCCTAGTCCTAGGTACGCACCCGACTCGATTACCCGACTGACTGTGAGGCTGATGAGAGCCTCATCATAAACCCTAACTAGCACATTTTGACCTAAATAAGTATACAAAAGCTCCTACAAAACCTAAGGGAAAGCCTCAATAAGAGAACTATAAATTTAAATATAAGGCAATTCACAAGGGGTAAAACTGTAATTTTACCAATGAAATACACAAACGAGATTTATAAGGGTCTAAACACAGGTCAAATGGGCTTAATAAGAGGGAAAGTGGGATGATTTGATCTGAAAAGGGTTATAGCGGCTTCTAGGAATTAAATGACATTCTGTAACCCTAAAACAAATCTGCCTTAATTCACGAAGTTTCAGGCATGATAAAAATCAACTAAATCCTCGAAAATTCATGAAAAAATATCCCCTAGGGTTTAGAACCTTCAATTTTTCCATTGGAACCTATCTTGACCTAGATTGAGAACCATACTCAATTTTTGACCTAATTTGGGTTTTTGTGCAAATTGATTAGTCAAACGTGGTCAAACCTAAAATCCAACTTCACCATTGGATTCCTTAGGTCCAGATTAGGGTTATATCAAAATTTGAATATAGGGAAAGTTTGCCTTGATCTACTTTACAAATTGGTCCTAAAGAATTACTTTTTGACCCTTAACTTTTTGAACCCTTGCACTTAACCCCTCAACTTTCCCTTCATTCTTTTCAAACCGGTCCCTATGCCACCCGCAGCAGCAACCCATGCCTCCGGCAACTTTGCGTGGAGGATGGCGCTGCGTAGTGTATGGGGATTGGCTCCAGAAACGAGAGGAGAGTCCCCTGCGTTGTTTTCTTTCGCATGGACCTTCTTCCATGCCCTGCCAACACCCATACCTCTCGTGCGAATGCACGAGAGGCATGGGTCTCTTTTCCGGCCATATCTCCGGCGGCATGCCCATGCCTCCTCCTCATGTTTCCCTCCTCGCCAACACCTATTTAAAGAGCGGCAGGGGCTGCTGTTTCCGACAAGCTCGATTTGGCCGGAGATCGACCCCAATTTCATCCTGTTCTCCTCCGGTCAAGTAGTCTAGCGAGCTCCGATGAGCCTCTGTCCTCCTTCTCGTCGCTTTGCCACAATACCAGTGTAAAGCTGTCCTCACCACCTTCCTCCGCTTCGTGTAGCACTCGCGCAAGCACCTCTCGCCCCATCATCTCCGCCGTCTCCCTCCACTGGACATCATCTTCTCTGGCGACAGCAGGTACTTCCAATCGCCGTCTCTCCCCCTTCGTCCACTAAATCAGGTTAGAACCACTCCTCTCTACCCCTTCTTCAATTCCCCTCACTTTCTTGCACAAAATACCCCTCGATTCCACTATCCACCATCGCCATCTCCACCTCCGGCCACACCTCCGGTGAGGCGCCCCCGTCGCTTCACGCCTCCATCCACCTAGCCAACTGATCCCCAAGCATCGCCACCTCCCACCGATCATCCTCCGCACCTTCACCAACCACCTACACCACCACAAATGCTCCCCGACCTAACCCATAAACCTGGCCACAGAGCGACCTAGGCACTCATGCCTAGGCCGCCGTGCGGCCAGCCAACCTCCGCTTCACCTTCGCCGTGATACGGTGATGGTTTTCCTCTGATCTGACAGGGCCGCAAGGCTGTGTTCACGCATTTCAGGTTCCGACGTCCCTCCGCCATTGCCGAAGAAGCTTGAAGAGAGCTTGTTGCAGCTGTAGGCCTTTCCACTCCAGGTGAAGTCCCCTAGGACGTGCGGAAGCCCTCGCGCACAACCCCAGCCAAGTGTTTTGCTGCGAGGACCCCTGCAGCGTTGGCAATTGAACGCAACTCCTGCTGCGAGCGTTCGCGAAGTTTAGGTGGGACTTTTAGTCCCACCTTGTAAACATCTGAGCGTGGCGCTTCAAATAAATTGAAAAAGTGTATTGAGCTTATCGCCTTTGATACACAGGGGTCAGGTCCCTCGCCTACGCACGCGCAGCGCGCCACGCGCTCGCACCTGCCCTTGCCCACGCTCACGCCCCGCGGGCCTGGGTCCGAACTCGATTACCCTACCAAGCACTCCTCGCCCACCACCTCATGCTGGTGGGCCTGGTCCCGGGCATGTACACCCGACCCGTATACCTGCGAATGCTCTGGGAGCGAACCTTTGAGAGAAAAATAGAAAGAGAGAGACGTGGGGTGGGTAGGGGTTAGGTTTTGCCTAACCTTGTAATGTGCAGGGAAGCAGGAGAGGAAGAAAGGAGGAGGAGCGGAGCAAAGAGAAGAAGAAGAGCTGCAGCTGAAGAGAAAGAAGAGGAGAAGCAGCCAAGAGCTGCAACAGAAGAAGGAGCTGAAGAAGAAAGCCAAAGGAAAAGAAAAGAAAAAAAAGAAGGAAGGAAGCCTGCTGCACAGAGGAAAGGAAGCTGAAGAAGAAAGCCAAGCAGAGAAGAAGAAGAAGCCAAGAGGAGAAGAACCTGCAAGGCACTGTAGCAAAGGGGCAGATAGGGCGTCTGATTCAAAGAATCAGACGTCCAAGAAAGGAAAGGCAGAGAAAGAAGAGAAGGAAGAGAGAAGAGGAGAAGAAAGAAAGAAAAGGAAAAAAGAGAAAAGGATTTTTGTTCACTCTCTCTCTCTGTAATTTTTGTAAAGTAGTATATTATCGTTAATTGTGAATTTTTGTGCTTCTGGAATTAAGTTTGCTCCCTGAGTTCGACCTCGGAATATTCTAAATTTTGAGTAATAAATTGAAATAAACTGACCATCATTTTTCGTAACATACTACAACTAAGATATTTTTAACACCCACGAAAGAGAGGTATGTTAGTTTTTGGCGCCGTTGTCAGGGAGCAAGAGGCATTATAGAAGTTATTAAATCACAATTTCTGATTTACTGCTAACTTAATCTCTTCTCTTTTGTTGTGCAGGCACAGGAAGACAAGAAGGAACAAGCAGCCGCACAAAACCTACACTAAGGGACAGGTAATTTTCTATCCTCTCTTTTAAGCCCCTAAAATTCTAAAGTGGAAGAAAAAGAAAAGCAATCTAGGGGTTACCTGTCTTTCATACATAGTAAATCACAAGAGTTGCCTATTTTTCAAATTCAACACATTCTATCTGTATATCCACTAAAGGTAATTAGGGGTAAAACCTTCTCGCTTGAGCCCTAGTTACCTAATCCTGTCGCAACTAACTGGACCAATTAAAGCCAACCTAAGACTCAAAGCTAGGGTTTTAGAGACACACCTTCTAATTAACAATTGAAAATTCCCAAAAGAAGTGTTCCTAAGCCATTGCTTGAAAAGATCTATTAAGAGAAAGCCTAAGCAATCCGGCTCTTAAGTCACTTGAACCTTAAAAGACAGGACCTAGTAAGCTCTCACGGGGACTAATAGGTAAAGTTGATCCCTTGGATCAACCAACCTTTAAATTAGGTCACTCCTTGCACTCAAAAGGTTAAAAGTTCAAGTGAAACCCTAAGCACCTTGATCCTAATTAAAAATGGTAGACTTAAGAGGTCAAGGTCCCCATTCTGGTTTACCTGAAATCTCAGTTACAAAAGAGGTCAGGTGGGGGAAACCTTGTAACCTGTGGGGGCGCTCTATCGTGTAGGGGTCTTCGCGGGACTCACCCTCTCTGGCTGCCCAGGTAATTCTTAGGTGGACGACCTTCTGATTAAGGGGTATCATCTGCCCCGAACCTTTATAGTCACCCAACATTTTGGGTGTCTTGATTGGATCCGGCACCTGCTAACCTCGTCCAATCCATCAGTGTATGTTTGGTAGGAGGTCCTTGAAACCTCCTCTAGAAATTCACTCTCCTCGAGGCCAAGCCTCTGTACCCTTGTTTGTGCAACAACCTCTTCGCATAGACCTTTCTTCTGATTTTGAACCCAGTTCCCCTTCTTCCACAATGGCTCAGCTTGTTGAAGAAGAGAATAATCTTGAGCACCAGCTCCAGCGACTCAATGATCTCTTCTAAAACTTCATGAACCTACCGCAGTGCCCCATGATGCGAGATCACTATAATCTCGCTGCGGTGGCAATTGAGCCTCGAGTCAAAATCCCGAATGGAGGACCTGATTCTGAATTGAAGCCCAACATGATTCATGCCATACATAAATTCTATGGGCTTAACTCTAAAGACCCCTTCTAGCACATCAAACAACTTAAGCATCTGGCCCAGACTTTCGGGTTAGATGCACAGAATCGGGATATCTTACTCATGAAGATGTTCTCTTTCGCCCTTATGGACAAGGCGGCCCATTGGTATCAAACACAGACCTGCCCAATCAACACTTGGGAAGAACTTCAGTCTGAGTTTTTGAAGTTCTTCCTTGTTGGTCGGACAAATGCCTTGCGCCATCAGATTACTCACTTCACACAACAGACGGGAGAACCTCTTCATGAGGCATGGGATCATTTTCAGGATCTCATGAGAAAGTGCCCCCATCACGGAGTTCCTAAATGGGAACAAGTCCAATCTTTTTACCAGGGACTTCGTGAAGATATTAGATTGTTCGTCAATGCAACTTGCGGAGGGAATATCATGGGTCAACATGAAGACACTGTGTGGGAGATTCTCGAGAACATGTGCGAGAACTCTATCAACAATGACTCCATGGGATTATTCGACCGAACGAATACCCGCGCAGCGACGAACCTTAGGGGAGCACATGAGACGCAGAGCCTGTCCGCAGCAGTCGACTTGGAATTAATGGCTAGTCGATTGGACAAGGTCTCAATCATTGAGAAGAAGGTGGATGAGTTGACTCAGCACTTGCAGCGAGCCACCTCTTGACAGAACGCCTTCGCACAACCCCCTCCCGCACGGGAAACTGTGCAGAACATTTTCCTGGGATGGACTCGTATCCACCCCCACCTGACTCCCGGACTGGAGGGACCTTCAATCCTTTCTATCCTTGTCGGGGGAGCCCTACTCCCCCATTCTCCGACTTTTCTGAGGCTCCTCAAACCTGCGAGGACCTCAATGCCATCCAAAATGACCCATTTTCCAACACCTACAATCCTGGATGGCGAAACCATCCCAATTTCCAGTGGGCAGGAAATTCCCAGAATCCAAGACCACCCTTTCAGCCCCGTCCACAAGCACCTCGTCCTTATCAGCCGCCTTAGCCTCAGCCCAACCCCACTTATCCGTCTGGGCCAAGCCAAGATCAAATGTCCCTTATCCTGCAGACTCTGGCTGACATTCAGAGAACGAATGCGGCTATCCAGAAGCAACACAAGGACGAAATCACAGAGGTCCGCACCCAACTTGCCCAGTTGGTAAATTCTCGCCAACTAGGCACACTTCCTTCTCAGTCTCTTCCTAACCCAAATAGCGTGCCGACCCAGCAACGTGTTATGAACCCAGACCCGGGCCAGGCACACTTGATCTATCAGGCCCCTTCTGTTCCATCGCCTGACGGGATGGAAGCTTCAACCTCCTATGCGGGTTACCAACAGCAGCAGCCTATCTTACCAACCCCTAATTAGAACCAGGCAGGAATAAATTCTGTAACAACTCGTAGTGGTAAGGCAACACAAGATCCACCTTATCCAAACCACTCCAAGCCTGGTAGTGACCCAAACCCTAGGACAGTCATCCAGGATGTTTCTATCCTTGTCCCAGATCAAAAACCTGGACCTATCCTAGAGGAACCAACCAAGGTTTCATTTCCCGAGGCCTTGACCAAGGGAAAGTGGACAACTAAACCCGTAGCTCCTGAGGAGGACCTGATCAAGCTCTTTGAGCAGGTCCAAATAAACATCCCCTTGATGGATGTGATCCGCCACGTACCGGCTTACACACGATTCTTGAAGAACGTGTGTACATCGCAGTGTAAGCCGAGAACCAAGAGTGTGAGTCCAATTGTACTGTCAGAGCAAGCCAGCTCTGTAATCCTGAGTAGACTTCCACCCAAGGAAAAAGACCTAGGCACTTCCCTGATTTCATGTAAGATCGGTGAAACCCAGTTTGATAGAGCATTATTGGAACTAGGTGCTTCCATAAACTTGATACCGACATCCCTACTTAACCATCTAGAAGAATCTGAGCTAAAACCGACCGAGGTGACATTACAGTTAGCAGATTTATCTATCAAGTCACCTAAGGGAATTCTTGAGGATGTTATTGTTAGGGTGCGAGATTTCTACTTCCCTGTAGATTTCATAGTTTTAGATATGGATGCACGTGAATACCCAAGGGATACACCAATCATACTAGGGAGACCTTTTCTGGCCACTACAAGGGTCAATATAAGTTGTGAAGAGGGCCAAATAGAACTAAAATTTGGGAATCAGACTCTCAAAATTGATATCTTCAAGGCCTAACAAGGGATCAATTGCGGTGTCATTGAATAAATTTGTGATATTAGAGTTGTGGTTGATGAACCACAACTTGAAGACAACGTGATTATTCCTCATCAACCACAAGAAAATCTTGAACCGTAATTAGAGAAGTCAGACCTTAATCTTGACAAAGCTATAACTCCTACCCTTGTACCTCACACTCACTCTGAACCACCCGCTGCTGCTGATAACCCCATTCTTGAACTCAAACCCCTTCCCGATCATTTAAAATACATCTTTTTGGATTTTAATTAGACATTTCCTGTGATTATAAACTCCAAACTCACACCTGATCAGGAATCCCATCTGATTACTGTTCTCCAGCAACATCGCAGAGCCATTGGTTGGACTCTCGATGACTTGACTAGAATAAGTCCTTCTTATTGCACACACCGTATTTATTCTGAAGAGGGCGCATGACCCTTACGTGAAATGCAGAGACGTTTGAATCCCAATCTGTAGGAGGTCGTGAAGAAGGAGATCATTAAGTGGTTAGATGCAGGGATCATCTACCCGATCTCCGACAGTCGTTGGGTGAGCCCCATCCACGCTGTGCCTAAGAAGGCAGGGCTCACCACCATCACTTCTGAAACTGGAGAGGTCATACCTACCTGTATAGGCAACTTGTGGAGAGTCTGCATAGGTTACCGAATACTCAATTCGTCCACGAAGAAGGATCATTTCCTACTGCCATTCATTGATCAGATTCTCGAGAAGTTAGCGGGAAATAGATTCTTATGCTTTCTTGACGGGTACTCCGATTACAACCAAGTGGCAATTCATCCAGAGGACCAAAAGAAGACCACATTCACCTGCCCCTTCGGGACGTACGCGTTTCGAAGGATGCCTTTCGGTCTCTGCAATGCACCCGCGACTTTTCAGCGGTGCCTGCTTGCCATATTCTCTGATATGGTAGGTGATTATCTGGAAGTCTTCATGGATGACTTCTCAGTTTTCGGGGCATCATTTGACGATTGCCTCCAACACTTGGTTCACATACTCAGGCGTTGCATTGACGTAAATCTGGTTCTTTCCTGGGAAAAGAGCCACTTTATGGTGCTTGAGGGGATCGTCCTGGGACACTTAATTTCTGAGAAAGGCATCCAAATGGATCGAGAGAAGGTTGATCTGATTTCTAGACTTCCTATGCCTTGCTTGATCAGGGACATCCGATCTTTTTTGGGGAACGTCGATTTTTACCGTCATTTCATCCCTGATTTCTCAAAAATTGCACGCTCTCTAACTACTCTTCTCTCCAAGGATGCACCCATTGAGATTTCCAAGGAATGCACTCAAGCTTTTGAGAACCTTCGTGACCGAGTCACCCAAGCCCCGATCCTACAGTCCCTTGATTGGTTTGAACCCTTTGAGATCATGTGCAATGCATCTGACTTCGCTGTAGGAGCGGTTCTGGGACAGAATGTTGACGGGAAACCCGTGGTCATCTACTACGCTAGTAAGACACTTGACGAGGCTCAGCATAACTACACAGTTACGGAGAAAGAGCTGCTAGCAGCAGTATTTGCCCTGGAAAAATTCAGATCTTATCTCCTGGATTCCCACGTCATAATCTACTCGGATCACACAACTGTGAGGCATCTCCTTGCAAAGAAGGACGCGAAGCCTTGATTAATCCGATGGATCTTGCTGTTGCAAGAGTTCGACCTTGAGATTCGCAACAAGGCGGGAAGACAGAACGTGGTAGCTGACCACTTGTCTCGCCTTCCTTCTGAGATCATCGACCCTTCTGGACCCATCACGAAGCATTTTCCTGATGAGCACCTCTTGAATATTGGTACTAGGCTTCCATGATTTGTTGATATAGTAAACTACTTGGCATCTCATCAGATCCCGTCTGATTGGCCGAAGGCCAAGAAAGACAAGTTGTGCTCCAATGCCAAGTACTACATCTGGGAGGACCCGTACCTTTTCTGCATAGGTGTTGACCAAGTCATCCGACGATGTGTCCCGGAGGGCGAAATCAACAACATTCTCTTCTTCTGCCATGACCAGGCATGCGGTGGCCACTTCTCTAGGCACAAAACCGCATTAAAAATCATTCAGTGTAGCTTTTACTGGCCCACTATCTTCAAGGACGCATACTGTCACTGTAAGGCATGCAGTCGTTGCCAAACTTTGGGCAACATGAGCCACCGCGACATGATGCCTTTACAATCGATTCTCGTATGCGAGATTTTCGATATTTGGGGGATTGATTTTATGGGCCCCTTTCCTATTTCAGACGGCTTCGAGTACATTTTACTCGCTGTGGACTACGTATCCAAATGGATCGAAGCCATTCCGACCCGAACCTATGATCACAAGATCGTCATTAGATTCATTCATCAGAATATCTTCTCACGGTTCGGGATTCCTCATGCAATCATCTCGGATGGAGGGACCCATTTTATCAATGCTTAGGTCAGGTCACTGATGACCAAATACGGGGTGTCTCACCGAATCTCTACTCCCTACCACCCCCAGACTAATGGTCTAGCTGAGCTATCAAATCGGGAGATCAAGAAAATCCTACAGGTTACTGTTCAACCTGACATGAAGGACTAGTTGTCCCGACTTCTGGAAGCTTTGTGGGCTTATAAAATCGCCCACAAGACCTAATTAGGCATGTCTCCTTTTAGGCTGGTGTATGAGAAGGCATGTCACCTTCTCGTCGAACTGGAGCACAAAGCCTATTGGGTAGTACGGAGCTGCAACTTAGATCTTTTTAAGGCTGGAACCCACAGAAAGCTTCAGATAAGTGAGATTGATGAATTACGCCTTGATGCGTATGAGAACTGGCGAATCTACAAAGAGCGGGTTAAAGCCTTTTATGACAAGCTGGTCGATCTTGTCGTTTGCGATGTTTTAATGAAATATTCGTCGTAGTATATTGCAGAAAACGGTCACCAGTTTAATTTATTTATTACTCAATGTTTAGATTATCCCGAGGTCAAACTTAGGGAGCACACATCATTCTAGAAACATATAAGTTCACGATGTTGTTACAAAAATTTAAGAGAGAGAGTGTGCAAAAATTTCTCTTTTTCTTCTTCTCTTCTTTCTCTTGGCTTCTTCTTCTTCTCTCTTTTTTCTCAGCTTCTTCTTGCAGCAGCTGTGGTTCTTTTCTTCCTCTTTTCCTTTTCTTCTTTCTCTTGACTTCTTCTTCTTCTTCTTCCTCCTTCTCTTACTGTGCCTTCTTCTTTCTTCCTTTGCTGCGGTTCTTCTTTTTCTTTTCCTTTTCTCTGGTGCTGCTTCTTCTTCTTGTGGCCAAGTCTTCGCCGCTTCCCTTCCTTCTCTTCTTTCTTCTCAGCTTCTCCTTGTAGCAGCTCCTCCTTCACCTTCTTCTTTTTTCTTTGCTTTGCGTCTAAGTCCTTGCCTCCTTCTTTCTTCTTCTTCTTCTTGCAGCCATGTCTTCGCTGCTTCCCTTCCTTCTCTTCTTCACCTGCTCCTTGCACACACGCGGATGTAAAACCTACCCCTACCCTTTCCCACGTCTCTCTCTCTCTGAATCTCTCTTTGGTACGCTCTCCCAGAGCTGGGTAATCGGGTCGGGTCATGTGCCCGGGTCCAGGTGCACCGACGTGGGTGGTGCGCGAGGAGTGCACGGATCAGGGTAATCGGGTCACGGGTCAGGTCCGTGTGGGCAGTGCCGCGGACGAGACCGGGTGAGTGAGGGTGAGGGACCTCACCACAGTGTTTTGATGCGATAAGCCAGGAACACCTTTTCAATTTATGTGTGGGTGCTCACCCACACACTTCCGAGGTGGGACTAAAGTCCCACTTTCATTTCGTGCGTCTGTAGGCAGGAGGCGCGGCCGATTTGGGGCAGCAGCCGAGGCTTACAACCCGAATTGAAAACCTGGACACGCTCGCGCCTCAATTCCGCGTCACCTGGTGCTTATGCCTGGAGCGGATGGACCTGATGAAGCTTCGCGAAGCAGCTTCACTTTGCTCGACAATGGCGGCGAGCACCTGGGTCCTGAAAACACTAAAACAGCCTTGCAGCCATGTCAAAAGGCTCAGGGAGGTTCGCCAAGGTGTGGCGAGTGTGCAGAGGTGGTCGACGAGTCGTGAGAGTGCCTGTGGCCATGCGCCTAAGGCACACTGTGTGCGTGAGAGTGGGTGTTTTCAGGGGCTGTTCTGGAGGTGTGGCGTGGTGAATGGAGTGCGGATTTAGGGTCAGTGAGGTGTCGCAGTGCTTAAGGGGTAGCTGGCGAGGCGGATGGAGGCATGGAGTGGCTGGAACGCCTCGTCAGAGGGCGGTTGGAGATGGAGAAGGTGGTGATTGACAGTGGTCGTCGGTGGGTGGAAACAACAAATTAATAAGGGGGGAATAAAGGAGAGAGTAAGGGGACGAGTGTTTACCTACTTAAATGACGAAAGGGGAGGAGGAGGCATTTGGCACGTGCCTGCCAATGCCGGAGACGAAGATGCCCAGAGGGGGGTAACGGCGATGAGGAGGAGGTCGGGAAGGTGCCAGCTGGTGCGGCCTGGCACGGGAGGACGAGGCGAAGTGAACTCTGCTGTAGGTATGGTAGCAGAGCGACGAAAGGGAGGAGGAACGGTCATCGGAGCTTGCGGGCGCTTGATTGGAGGAGGAGGAGACGAAGTTGGGGGTTTTCCTTGGCCAAAACAGGCTTGAGACGACCGGAGAGCCCTGCCGTCCTTTAAATAGCCGCTATCGAGAAGAGAATCTCGAGGAGAGCTCATGGAGAGCTTGCCGGAGTTGGCTAGAAGTGGCGACCCATTCCTTTCGCGCGTTCGCACGAGAAGAGTGGGCAATGGCAGGACATGGGAGGGGGTCCCTGCGAAAGAGGACGACGCAGGGAACCCCCCTTTCGTTTCTAAGAGTGGCTCCCATACCTTGTGCGGCGTCATCCTCCACGCAAGGTCGCCGGAGGTATGGGAAGCTGCGTGGGGTGGCAGAGGGACCGTTTTGTAAAGAACGAAAGGGAAGCTGGGGCAAAACGTAAAGGTTCAAAAAGATAAGGGTCGAAAAGTAATTCAATAGGACCAATTTGTAAAGTAGGTCAAGATGGTCTTCCCTTAGGTCCAAATTTTGGTATAAACCTAATTTGGACCTAAGGAATATAATGGTGAAGTTTAATTTTAGGTTTGACCATGTTTGACAGATAAATTTGCACAAAAACCCAAATTAAGTCAAAAATTAGGTATGGTTCTCAATTTAGGTCAAGATAGGTTTCAAAGGCCAAATTGAAGATTCTAAACCCTAGGGCATATTTTTCCATGAACTTTGGGGGTTTATTTGATTTTTATCCTGCTTGGAACCTCGTGAATTAAAGCAAGTTTGTTTCAAGGTTACAAAATGCCATTTAATTCCTAGAAGTTGCTATAACTCTTTTTGGATTAGGTCATCCCACTTTCTTTCTTATTAAGCCCGTTTGAATTGTGTTTAGACCCTTAGACACCCCGTTTGTGTACTGCATTGGTAAAATTGCAATTTTACCCCTTGTGAATTATTTTATTCTTAAATTTAGAATTCTCTGATTTAGGCTTTCCTTTATGTTTTGTAGGAGCTTTTGTACACTTATTTGGATCAAAATGTGCTAGTTAGGGTTCATGATGATGCTCTCGTCATACCCCCATGCCTAGCTTTTACTAGTCCCTTAGTAAAAATTTTAAGGTTGTAACCCTTATTCTAGACTATGAATTTCTTATGAAGTTTAGATAAGTGCTTTTCCTCTTATATCCTTGATTAGGTCAGAATGCTAATCAGAGGCCTGAAAGGTACTCTAGTACCAACCAAGATCCAGATCTGTTTAGGTTTAGCCTCAGTCTTTAGCAAAGGTTAAGGCTTACAGGAACTAACCTAAGGTTTATTGGACTTCGTGGTTAAAGCACCCGTGCTTGAGATAATTTTAGCCTTGGTTCAGCTTGCAGTGCGTTTTGTAAGAGAGAGAGAGATAGAAGATTTGTTTGTTTGGAGAGTTTTCTCTCTCTTTTCTTTTTAATTCTAGGTTTGGATTGGTTTCACAACACGATCTGCATCGGATTCCTTCTCCCTATCATCAATCCTCAAAGGTCCTTGGCAATTGATGCTTCGAGATAGCACCGCCCATGGTAACCCCCAGAACCCTGGCTTTCGAGATTTCGAGATAATCCCATCCATGGTGTTCCGTGGCCGAATTCAGACCCTGGCAATTGACACTTCGTGATAATGCCATCCATGGAATCTGAACTGGTAGAGTGCTTACATGCCCCCAGTAGGATATGTAAATATCCTAAGAGACAAGCACCGATGAGATGATATGTTGCTACGCATCTTCGAGGGGAGTTTTCTACCTCTCCGTGCTGGGAACTCGTCTAAATCAACTTGTGTTGATCGACTGCTCCTAATCTAGGTGACTTTTTCATAATATTTGAAACGCTTCTGCTTGATTTTGATACTTATGCTCACTGAACCAGACTGTGTGTGTGAATTTGGGTGCTTAGGTTACTGAGTCCCGTAAACCAAAAGTCAGTTAACGAGGTCGAATACTCCCTAAGCCTTGGACCTAATACTTTAGCCTTTGAATTTCCTCAACCTGTTGAGGAATATCTAGATCTTAATGGGTACTAAGAGTTTATCCAAGAATGCCTAAGGTTTGCATTCTTGCTAATCTTGTTGTGCACTTTCCTTTTTCTTTTTCTTAATGTGGTCTAGAACTTAGGTTAATTCCTTAATTTCTTACTAATGACTATCTCTTTTCTTTCATTTTGTGCTCCTTTTTCTCATTTAGCTCTTTTCTCCTCCTTTTGTAAAATCCACAAGAATCCTTCCCTCCTTTCCATTTTTTTTTTATGTTGAAACCTTTTCTTATGAGTTTTTATTCATTTTTCACTTTCATACCCTCCCATGCCTAAGATTTGCAATGTCCTCATTGTAAATTAGGAGGGTTTTTATTTAGCTTGGTTCATGCATTAGGACAGGTATTTTGGTGTGTGGATGGGTCGGGGTGACTATTGTGGATGATTTCTAATCTCAGATGCGAGCACCTGAGGTGGAGTCGGCTATCTTAAAGAATGAACCTAAAGTGCAAAGAGGTATCAAAAAAGGTTTCGGATTTTTCAGAATGACGGGTTGCCTCCTGTTAAGCGCTGAGTTTTACGCCATTAGTTGGGCGCAATAAGCTCAGGGAGCATGGAGGATAAATGATGACTCAGCCAAATCTGTAGAGGTTACATCAATGAACGGTTTGAGTCTCTGACCGTTTACGATGAAAGGTTCGGAATCGTGGCTGAGAGGACTGATTTTGACGGCTCCATTTCCAAAAGCCTGTCGGACAAGATACGGTCCGACCCACTTGGATCGTAGTTTCCCAAGGAAGAGTTTGAGTCGGGCATCGAAGAGTAGGACCTTCTAAACAGGATGGAAGATCTTTCTAGATATGTGCTTGTCATGGAAGGCTTTAACTTGCTCTTTGTAAATTCACGAGTTTTCATACATATCAAGGCGTAATTCATCGATCTCGCTTATCTGAAGCTTTCTGTGGGTTCCAGCCTTAGAAAGATCTAAGTTGCAGCTCCGTACTGCCTAATAGGCTTTGTGCTCTAGTTCGACGGGAAGGTGACATGCCTTCCCGTACACCAGTCTAAAAGGAGACATGCCTAATTGGATCTTGTGGGCGGTCCTATAAGCCCACAAAGCTTCTGGAAGTCGGGATAACTAGTCCTTCCTATCAGGTCGAACAGTAACCTGTAGGATTTTCTTGATCTCCTGATTTGATATCTCAGCTAGACCATTAGTTTGGGGGTGATAAGGAGTAGAGATTCGGTGAGACACCCCGTACTTGGTCATTAGTGACCTGAACTAAGCATTGGTGAAGTGTGTCCCTCCATCAGAGATGATAGAATGAGGAATTCCGAATCGTGAGAAGATATTCTGATGAATGAATTTGATGATGATCTTGTGATCACAGGTTCGGGTCGGAATGGCTTCGATCCATTTGGACACGTAGTCCACAGCGAGCAAAATATACTCGAAGCCGTCCGAAACAGGAAAGGGCCCATAAAATCAATCCCCCAAATATTGAAGATCTCGCATACGAGAATCGGCTACAAAGGCATCATGTCGTGGTGGCTCATGTTGCCCAAAGTTTGGCAACGACTGCATGCCTTACAGTGTCTGTATGCGTCTTTGAAGATAATGGGCTAGTAAAAGCCACACTGGAGGATTTTTGATGCGGTTTTGTGCCCAGAGAAGTGGCCACCGCATGCCTGGTCATGGCAGAAGGTGAGAATGTCATTGACTTCGCCCTCCGGGACACATCTCCGGATGATTTGGTCAGCACTTATGCAGAAAAGGTACGGGTCTTCCCAGATGTAGTACTTGGCATTGGAGCACAACTTGTCTTTCTTCGCCTTTGGCCAATCAGACGGGATCTGATGAGATGCCAAGTAGTTTACTATAATAGCAAACCATGGAAGCCTAGAACCAATAGTCAATAGGTGCTCGTCAGGAAAATGCTCCGTGACGGGTCAAGAAGGGTTGATGATTTCAGAAGGATGGCGAGACAAGTGGTCAGCTACCACGTTCTGTCTTCCCACCTTGTCGTGAAACTCGAGGTCGAATTCTGGCAACAACAAGATCCATCGGATTAATCGAGGCTTCGCGTCCTTCTTAGCAAGGAGATGCCTCACAACTGTGTGATCCGAGTAGATTATGACGTGGGAACCCAGGAGATAAGGTCGGAATTTTTCGCGGGCAAAGACTACGACTAGCTGCTTTTTCTCCATAACCGTGTAGTTACGCTTAGCCTCGTCAAGTGTCTTGCTAGAGTAGTAGATGATCACGGGTTTCCCGTTAATCTTTTGCCCCAGAACCGCTCCTACAGCGAAGTCAGATGCATCGGACATGATCTCAAAGGGTTGAGACTAATCAGGGGACTGTAGGATCGGGGCTTGGGTGACTCGGCCACGAAGGTTCTCAAAAGCTTGAGTGCATTCCTTGGAAATTTCAAAGGGTACATCCTTGGAGAGAAGAGTAGTCAGGGGACGCGTGATTTTCGAGAAATCAGGGATGAAACGACGGTAAAACTCGACGTGCCCTAGAAAAGAACGGATGTCCCTGATCGAGCTAGGCATAGGAAGTCGAGAAATCAGATCAACCTTGGCTCGATCCACTTGGATGCCTTTCTCAGAAATTAAATGCCCTAGGACAATCCCCTCAGGCACCATAAAGTGGCTCTTTTCCCAGGAAAGAACCAAATTTATGTCAATGCAACATCTGAGTATATGAACCAAGTGCTGGAGGCAATCATTAAATGATGCCCCGAAAACTGAGAAGTCATCCATGAAGACTTCCAGATAGTCACCTACCATATCAGAGAATATGGCAAGCATGCACCGCTGAAAAGTCGTGGGTGCATTGCAGAGACCGAAAGGCATCCTTTGGAATGCGTACGTCCCGAAGGGGCAAGTGAGTGTGGTCTTGTCTTGGTCCTCTGGATGAATAGCTACTTGGTTGTAACCTGAGTACCTGTTAAGGAAGTAGAAGAATCTATTTCCTGCTAATTTCTCGAGAATCTGATCAATGAATGGTAGTGGGAAATGATCCTTCTTCATGGAGGAATTGAGTCTTCGGTAATCTATGCAGACTCTCCACGTGTTGGCTATATGGGTAGGTATGATTCTCCAGTTTCAGTCGTGATAGTGGTGAGCCCTGCCTTCTTAGGTACAACCTGGATTGGGCTCACCCAACGACTGTCGGAGATCGGGTAGATGATCCCTGCATCTAACCACTTAATGATCTCCTTTTTCATGACCTCCTGCAGATTGGGATTCAAACGTCTCTGCATTTCACGGGAAGGTCGTGCGCCCTCTTTAGAATAAATACAGTGTGTGCAATAAGAGGAACTTATTCCAATCAAATCATCAAGAGTCCAACCAATGGCCCTGCAATGTTGCTGGAGAACAGTAATCAGACGGGATTCCTGATCGGGTGTGAGTATGGAGTTTATAATCATAGGAAGTGTCAGATTAGAACCCAAGAAGACATATTTTAGATGGTCGGGAAGGGGTTTGAGTTCAAGAATGGGGTTATCAGCGGCAGCGGGAGGTTCAAGATGAGTGTGAGGTACACGGATAGGAGTTATGGGTTTGTCTATTTCAATGTCTACCTCCTCTAATTGCGATGCAAGATCCTCTTGTGGTTGATGAGGAATGATCATGTTGTCCTCAAGTTGTGGTTCATCAACCAAAGCTCTAACATCACAGATTTGTTCAATGACACCGGAATTAATTCCTTGTTGGGCCTTAAAGATATCAATTTTGAGAGTCTGGTTCCCAAATTTGGCCTTCTATTTGGCCTTCCTCACAACTTATGTTGGCCCTTCCAGTGGCCAGAAAAGGTCACCCTAGCATGATCGGTGTATCCCTTGGATTTTCAGTTGCGTCCATATCTAAGACTATGAAGTCTACAGGGAAATAGAAATCCTGCACCCTCACAATAACATCCTCAAGAATTCCTTTAGGTTACTTGATAGATCGATCTGCTAACTGTAATGTCACCTCGGTCAGTTTTATCTCAGATTCTTCTAGATGGTTGAGTAAGGATGTGGGTATCAAGTTTATGGAGGCACCTAAGTCTAACAATGCTCTGTCGAACTGGGTTTCACCGATCTTACATGAAATCAGGGGAGTGCCTGGGTCTTTTGCCTTGGGTGGGAGTCTACTCAAGATTACCGAGCTGGCTTGCTTTGACAGTACAATTGGACTCCCACTCTTGGTTTGCGGCTTATGTTGAGGTGTACACACGTTCTTCAAAAATCGTGCGTAAGCCGGTACGTGGCGGATCATATCCATCAAGGGGATGCTTGTTTGGACCTGCTCAAAGAGCTTAACCAGGTCCTCCTCAGGAGCCACAGATTTGGTTGTCTTCTTTCCCTTGGTCAAGGCCTCAGGAAATGGAACCTTGGTTGGTTCCTCTAGGATAGGTTCAGGTTTTTGATCTGGGATAGGGATAGGAACATCCTGGATGACTGCCCTAGGATTCGGGTCACTACCAGGCTTGGAGTGGTCTGGATAAGGTGGATCTTGGGTCGCCTTTCCACTACGGGTTGTTACAGAATTAAGTCTTGCCTTGTTCTTGTTAGGGGTTGGTAGAATGGGCTGCTGCTGTTGATATCCCGCATAAGAAGTTGAAGCTTCCATCCCGTCAGGTGAAGGAATAGAAGGGGCCTGATAAAACATGTGTACTTGGCCCGGGTTTGGGTTCATAACGCGCCACTGGGTCGGCACGCTTTTAGGGTTAGGTAGAGGTTGAGAAGGAAGCGTGCCTGGTTGGCGAGAATTTGCCAACTGGGCAAGTTGATTTCGGACCTCTGTGATTTTGTCCTTGTGTTGCTTTTGAATAGTCGCATTCGTTCTTTGAATGTCAGCCAAAGTCTGGAGGATGAGGGACATCTGGTCTTGGTTTGGCCTAGATGGATAAGTGGGGTTGGGCCGAGGCTGAGGGGGCTGATAAGGACGAGGTGCTGGTGGACAGGGCTAAAAGGATGGTCTCGGATTCTGGGAATTCCCCACCCACTGGAAGTTGGGATGGTTTTGCCATCCAGGATTGTAGGTATTGGAGAATGGGTCATTCTGGATGGCTTTGAGGTCCACACAGGTCTGAGGAGCCTCAGAAAAGTCAGAGAATGGGGGAGTAGAGCTCCCCCAACTGGAATAGAAAGGATCGGAGGTTCCTTTAATCTGAGAATCAGATGAGGGTGGATACGAGTCCACCCTGGGAGAAGGTCGGTGAAAAATGTTCTACACAGTCTCCCGTGAGGGAGGAGGTTGTGCGAAGGAGTTCTGCGCAGAGGGGGCTCGCTGCAAATGCTGAGTCAGCTCATCCACCTTCTTCTCAATAATAGAGATGTTGTCCAGTCGACTGGCCATTAATTCCAGGTCGACTGATGCGGACAGGCCCTGCGTCTCATGTGCTCCCCTAATGTTTGTTGCTGCGCGGGTATTCGTCCTGTTGAATAGTCCCATGGTGTCATTGTTGATGGAGTTCTCGCATATATTCTTGAGAATCTCCCACACGGTGTCCTCATGTTGACCCATGATATTCCCTCCACAAGTTGCATTGACGAACAGTCTAATATCCTCACGGAGTCCCTGGTAAAAAGACTGGACTTGTTCCCATTTAGGAACTCCGTGATGGGGGCACTTTCTCATGAGATCCTGAAAACGATCCCAAGCCTCATGAAGAGGTTCTCCCGTCTGTTGTGTGAAGTGAGTAATCGATGACGCAAGGCATTGGTCTGACCAACGGGGAAGAACTTTTTCAAGAACTCAGACTGAAGTTCCTCCCAAGTGTTGATCGGACGGGTCTGGGTCTGATACCAATGGGCTGCCTTGTCCATAAGGGAGAAAGAGAACATCTTCATGAGTAAGATATCCCGATTATGCGCATTTGACCCGAAAGTCTGGGCCAGATGCTTTAGCTATTTGATGTGTTGAAAGGGGTCTTCAGAATTAAGCCCATAGAATTTAGGTATGGCATGAATCATGTTGGGCTTCAGTTCAGAATCAGGTCCTCCAGTCGGGATTTTGACTCAAGGCTCAATTGCCACCACAGTGGGATTATAGTGATCTCGCATCATGGGATGCTGTGGTTGGTTCATGAAGTTCTGGAAGAGGTCATTGAGTCGCTGGAGCTGGTGCTCAAGATTACTCTCTTCCTCAACTGGCTGAGCCATTGTGAAAGAAGAAGGCGAGTTGGGTTCAGTATCAGAGGAGAGGTCTATGTGAAGAGTTGGTTGCACAAACAAGGGTACCGAGGCTCGGCCTCGGGGAGAGTGAATTTCTAGAGGAGGTTTCAAGGACCTCCTACCAAACATGCTCTGATGGATTAGACGAGGTCAGCAGGTGCTGGACCCAATCAAGACACCCAAAATGTTGGGTGACTATGGAGGTTCGGGGCAGATGGTACCCCTTAATCAGAAGGTCGTCCACCTGAGAATTACCTGGGCAGCCAGAGAGGGTGAGTCCGGTGAAGACCCCTACACAGTAGAGCGCCCCCACGGGTTACACGGTTTCTCCCACCCGAACTCTCTTGTCACTGAGATTCCAGGTAGACCAGAATGAGGACCTTGACCTCTTAAGTCTACCACTTTTAATTAGGATCAAGGTGCTTAGGGTTTCACTTGAACTTTTATCCTTTTGAGTGCAAAGAGTGACCTAAGTTAAAGGTTGGTTGATCCAAGGGATCAACTTCACCTATTAGTTTCTGTGAGAGCTTATTAGGTCTTGTCTTTTAAGGTTCAAGTGACTTAAGAGCTGGATTGCTTAGGGTTTCTCTTAATAAATGTTTTCAATCAATGGCTTAGGCACATTTCTTTTGGGAATTCTCAATTCTTGATTAGAAAGTGTGTCTCTAAAACCCTAGCTTTGAGTCTTAAGTTGGCTCTAATTGGTCCAGTTAATTGCCTCAAGATTAGGTAATTAGGGCTTAAGCAAGAAAGTTTTAGCCCTAAATACCTTTAGTGGATGAACAGATAGAATGTGTTTGAAATTGGAAAACAGGCAACTTTTTGTGATTTACTATATATGAAAGACAGCTTATTCCTAAATTGCTTTTTCTTTTTCTTCCTCTTTAGAATTTTAGGGGCTTAAAAGAGAGGATAGAAAATTACTTGTCCCTTGGCGTAGTTGTTGTGCGGCTATTTGTTTCCTTCTTGTTTCCCTGCGCCTGCACAACAAAAGAGAAAAGCTTAAGTCAGTAGTAAATCAAAAATTGTGAATAAATAGCTTCTAGAATGGCCGTTGCTCCCCAGCAACGGTGCCAAAAACTGGTCGGTCTTATCGTTTGCAGTGTTTTAAGGAAATATTCGTCGTAGTATATTGCAAAAAATGGTTACCAGTTTAATTTATTTATTACTCGAGATTTAGATTATTTGGAGGTCGAACTCAGGGCACACACATCATTCTAGAAACATATAAGTTCACAATGTTGTTACAAAAATTTAAGAGAGAGAGTAAGCAAAAATATCTCTTTTTGTTCTTCTCTTCTTTCTCTTGGCTTCTTCTTCTCTCTTTTTTCTCAGCTTCTCCTTGCAGCAGCTAGGATTCTTTTCTTCCTCTTTTCCTTCTTTTCTTTCTCTTGGCTTCTTCTTCTTCTTCCTTCTCTTACTTTGCCTTCTTCTTTCTTCCTTTGCTGCGGTTCTTCTTTTTCTTTTCCTTTTCTCTGCTGTTGCTACTTCTTCTTGCGGCCAAGTCTTCATCGCTTCCCTTCCTTCTCTTCTTTCTTCTCAGCTTCTCCTTGTAGCAGCTCCTCCTTCACCTTCTTTTTTCTTTGCTTTGCATCTAAGTCCTCGCCTCCTTCTTTCTTCTTCTTCTTCTTGCGACCAAGTCTTCGCCGCTTCCCTTCCTTCTCTTCTTCACCTACTCCCTACACACACGCGAATGCAAAACCTACCCGTACCCTTTCCCACGTCTCTCTCACTCTGAATCTCTCTTTGGTACGCTCTCCCAGAGCCGGGTAATCGGGTCGGGTCGCGTGCCGGGGTCCAGGCACACCAGCGTGGGTGGTGCGCGAGGAGTGCACGGATCAGGGTAATCGGGTCGCGGGTTAAGTCCGCGTGGGCAGTGCCGCGGACGAGACCTGGTGAGTGAGGGCGAGGGACCTCACCCCAGTGTTTCGAGGTGATAAGCCAGGAACACGTTTTCAATTTATGTGTGGGTGCACGCCCACACACTTCCGAGGTGGGACCTTCGTTTCGTGCGTCTGCAGGTAGGAGGCGTGGGAGATTTAGGGCAGCAGCTGCGGCTTATGACCCCAATTGAAAACCTGGACACGCTCGCACCTCATTTCCGCGTCTCCTGGTGCTTATGCCTGGAGCGTATGGACCTGAAGAAGCTTCGCGAAGCAGCTTCACTTTGCTCGACAATGGCGGCAAGCACCTGGGTCCTGAAAACACTAAAATGGCCTTGCAGCCACGTCAAAGGGCTCAGGGAGGTTCACCGAGGTGTGGTGAGTGTGCAGAGGTGGTCGGCGAGTCGTGAGAGTGCCTGTGGCCGTGCGCCTAAGGCACACTGCATGTGTGAGAGTGGGTGTGTTCAGGGGGTGTTTTGGAGGTGTGGCGTGGTGAATGGAGTGCGGATTTAGGGTCAGTGAGGTGTCGCGGTGCTTAAGGGGTAGCTGGCGAGGCGGATGGAGGTGTGGAGCGGCTGGAATGCCTCACCGGAGGGCGGCCGGAGATGGAGAAGGTGGTGATGGACAGTGGTCGTCGGTGGGTGGAAACAATAAATTAATAAGGGGGGAATAAGGGAGAGAGTAAGGGGAAGAGTGTTTACCTACTTAAATTACGAAAGGGGAGGAGGAAGCGTTCGGCGCATGCCTGCCGACGTCGGAGATGAAGATGCCCAAAGGGGGGTAATGGCGACAAGGAGGTCGGGAAGGTGCCAGCTGGTGCGGCCTGGCACGGGAGAATGAGGCGGAGTGAACTCTGCTGCAGGTATGGTAGCAAAGCGATGAAGGGGAGGAGGAAGGGTCACCAGAGCCTGCGGGCGCTTGATCGGAGGAGGAGACGAAGTTGGGGGTTTTCCTCGGCCAAAACAGGCTTGAGACGACCGAAGAGCCCTGCCGTCCCTTAAATAGCCGCTGGCGAGAAGAGAATCTCAAGGAGAGATCGTGGAGAGCTTGCCGGAGTTGGTCGGAAGTGGAGACCCATTCCTCTCGCGCGTTCGTACGAGAGGAGTGGGCAATGGCAGGACATGGGAGGGGGTCCCTGCGAGAGAGGACGATGCAAGGAACCCCCCTTTCGTTTCTAAGGGCGGCTCCCAAACCCTGCGCGGCGCAATCCTCCGCGCAAGGTCGTTGGAGGTATGGGCAGCTACGTGGGGTGGCAGAGGGACCGTTCTGTAAAGAACGAAAGGGAAGCTGGGGGGCAAAATGCAATGGTTCAAAAAGATAAGGGTCGAAAAGTAATTCAAGAGGGTCAATTTGTAAAGTAGGTCAAGATGGCCTTCCCTTAGGTTCAAATTTTGGTATAAACCTAATTTGGACATAAGGAATCTAATGGTGAAGTTTGATTTTAGGTTTGACCACGTTTGACCAGTAAATTTGCATAAAAACCCAAATTAGGTCAAAAATTAGGTATGGTTCTCAATTTAGGTAAAGATAGGTTTCAAAGGCCAAATTGAAGATTCTAAACCCTAGGGAATATTTTTCCATGAATTTTATGGGGTTTAGTTGATTTTTATTTTTCTTGGAACCTCGTGAATTAAAGCGGGTTTGTTTCAGGGTTACAAAATGTCATTTAATTCCTAGAAGTTGCTATAACCCTTTTCGGATCAGGTCATCTCACTTTCTTTCTTATTAAGCCCATTTGACCCATGTTTAGACCCTTAGACACCCCGTTTGTGTACTGCATTGGAAAAATTACAGTTTTACCCCTTGTTAATTATTTTATTCTTAAATTTAGAATTCTCTGATTTAGGCTTTCCCTTAGGTTTTGTAGGAGCTTTTGTACACTTATTTGGATCAAAATGTGCTAGTTAGGGTTCATGATGAGGCTCTCATCACAAGCACATATTTAGAAAGATCTTCCACCCTGGTCAGAAGGTTCTACTCTTTATTGCCCGACTTAAACTCTTCCCTGGGAAACTGCAATCCAAGTGGGTCGAACCATATCTTATCCGACAAATCTTTGGAAATGGAGCAGTCGAGATCAGTATACTAAGCCACGATTCTGAACCTTTTGTCGTGAACAGTCAGAGACTCAAACCATTCATTGACATAACCATTACAGATTTGGCTGAGTCATCATTTATCCTCCATTTCCCTGAGCTTATTGTGCCCAGTCGATGGTGTAAAACTCAGCGCTTAACGGGAGGCAGCCCGTCATTCTTTCTGAAAAACCTGAAACCTTTTTTGACATCTCTTTGCACTTTAGGTTCATCTTTTAGGATAGCCAACTTCACCTCAGGTACTCATACCTGAGATTAGAAATCATCCGCAACAGTCACCTCGACCCATCCACTCACCAAATACCTGTCCTAATGCATGAACCAAGCTAAATAAAAACCCACCTAATGTACAATGAGGACATTGCAAATCTTAGGCATGGGGGGGTATGAAAGTGCAATGAAATAACATAACAAGAAAAGGTTTCAACAAAAGAATTCGTATATACGAAAAAAAAACTTTGAAGGAGGAAGAAAATGCTGGAAAACTTTACAGAAAGAGGAGGAGAAAAAGAGCAAAATGATAAAAACGAGCACAAAATGAAAGAGAAAAGGGATAGTCATTAGTAAGAAATTAAGGAATTAACCTAAGTTCTAGACCACATTAAGGAAAAGAAAAATAAAAGTGCACAACAAGATTAGTAGGAACGCAAACCTTAAGCATTCTCTGCTAGACTCTTAGTACCCGTTAAGATCTAGATATTCCTCAAGTGGTTGAGGAAAATGAAAAGCTTAAGTATTAGGTCCAAGGCTTAGGGGGTATTCGGTCTCGTTAACCGACTTTCGGTTTACGGGATTCAGTAACCTAAGCACCCAAATTCACACACACAGTCTGGTTCAGTGAGCATAAATATCAAAATCACGCAGAAGCGTTTCAAATAAGTCACCTAGATTAGGAGCGGTCAATCAACACAAGTTGATTTGGACAAGTTCCCGACGCGGAGAGGTGGGAAATTCCCCTCGAAGATGCGTAACAACATATCATCTCCTCAGTGCTTGTCTCCTAGGATATTTACATATCCTACCGGGGGCATGTAAGCACTCTGCTGGTTCAGATTCCATGGATGGCATTTTCACGAAGTGTCAATTGCCAGGGTCTAAATTTGGCCACGGAACACCATGGACAGGATTATCTCGAAATCTCGAAAGCCAGGGTTCTGGGGGTTACCATAAGCAGTGCTATCTCGAAGCATCGACTGCTAGGGACCTTTGAGGATTGATGATGGGGACAAGGAATCCGATACAGATCATGTTGTGAAGCCAATCCTAAGCTAGAATTAAAAAGAAAAGAGAGAAAAAACTCTCTAAACAAATAAATCTTCTGTCTCTCTCTTACAAAACGCATTGCAAACTGAACCAAGGCTAAAAATATCTCAAGCACGGGTGCTTTAACCACATAGTCCAATAAACTTTAGGTTAGTTCTTGTAGGCCTTAAAAACATTTGCTAAAGACTGAGGCTAATGCTAGACAGATCTGGATCTTGGTTGGTACTAGAGTACTTTTTTGGCCTATGATTGGCATTCTGACCTAATCAAGGTTACAAGAGGAAAAACACTTATCAAAACTTGATGGAAGAAATTCATGGTCTAGAACAAAGGTTAAAACCTTAAATTTTTTGCTAAGGGACTAGCAAAAGCTAGGCATGGGGGTATGATGAGAACCTCATCATGAACCCTAACTAACCCATTTTGACCTAAATAAGTATACAAAAGCTCCTACAAAACCTAAGGGAATGCCTAAATCAGAGAACTATAAATTTGAGTATAAGGCAATTCACAAGAGGTAAAACTGCAATTTTACTAATGCAGTACACAAACGAGATTTCTAATGATCTAAACACAGGTTAAATGGGCTTAATAAGAGAGAAAGTGAGATGATTTGATCTGAAAAGGGTTATAGCGGCTTCTAGGAATTTGATGACATTCTGTAACCCTAAAACAAAGCTGCCTTAATTCACGAAGTTTCAGGTAAGATAAAAATCAATTAAATCCTCTAAAATTCATGAAAAAATATTCCCTAGGGTTTAGAACCTTCAATTTGACCATTATCTTGACCTAGATTGAGAACTATACCCAATTTTTGACCTAATTTGGGTTTTTATGAAAATTGACTGGTCAAACGTGGTCAAACCTAAAATCCAACTTCACCATTGGATTCCTTAGGTCCAAATTAGGGTTATATCAAAATTTGGACCTAAGGAAAGTTTGTCTTGACCTACTTTACAAATTGGTCCTCAAGAATTACTTTTTGACCCTTAACTTTTTGAACCCTTGCACTTAACCCCTCAACTTTTCCTTCGTTCTTTTCAATCCGGTCCCTTTTCCACCCACAGCAGCAACCCATGCCTCCGGCGACTTTGCGCGAAGGATGGCACCGTGTAGGGTATGGGGACTGGCTCCAGAAACGAGAGGAGAGTCCCCTAAGTTTGTCTTCTTCCGCATGGACCCTCTCCCATGCCCTGCCGACACCCATACCTCTCTTGCGAATGCGTGAAAGGCATGGGTCTTTTTTCCGGCCATATCTCCGGCGGCCTGCCCACACCTCCTCCTCTTGTTTCCCTCCTCGCCAACACCAATTTAAGGAGCGGCAGGGGCTGCCGTTTCCGACAAGCTCGATTTGGCGGGAGATCGACCCAAATTTCATCCTCTTCTCCTCCGGTCAAGTAGTCTAACGAGCTTCGGCGAGCCTCTATCCTCCTTCTCGTCGCTCTGCTACAATACCAATGGCAGAGCTGTCCTCACCACCTTCCTTCGCTTCAGTTCATGAATCATGTTGGGCATGAATCATGTTGGGCTTCAGTTCAGAATCAGGTCCTCCAATCAGGATTCTGACTCGAGGCTCAATTGCCACTGCAGTGGGATTATAGTGATCTCGCATCATGGGACGCTGTGGTGGGTTCATGAAGTTCTGGAAGAGATCGTTGAGTCGCTGGAGCTGGTGCTCAAGATTATTCTCTTCCTCAACAGGCTGAGCCATTGTGGAAGAAGAAGGTGAAGTGGGTTCATAATCAGAAGAAAGGTCTATGTGAAGGGGTTGTTGCCCAAACAAGGGTACCGAGGCTTAGCCTCGGGGAGAGTGAATTTCTAGAGGAGGTTTCAAGGACCTCCTACCGAACATACACTGATGGATTGGACGAGATGAGCAGGTGCTGGACCAAATCAAGACACCCAAAATGTAGGGTGATTATAGAGGTTCGGGTTGGATGATACCCCTAAATCAGAAGGTCATCCACCTAAGAATTACTTGGGCAGCTAGAGAGGGTGAGTCCCGTGAAGACCCCTACACGGTAGAGCGCCCCCACGGGTTACAGGGTTTCCCCCACCTGAACTCTCTTGTCATCGAGATTCCAAGTAGATCAGAATGAGGACCTTGACCTCTTAAGTCTACCACTTTTAATTAGGATCAAGGTGCTTAGGATTTCACTTGAACTTTTATCCTTTTGAGTGCACAGAGTGACCTAAGTTAAAGGTTGGTTGATCTAAGGGATCAACTTCACCTATTAGTTCCTGTGAGAGCTTATTAGGTCTTGTCTTTTAAGGTTCAAGTGACTTAAGAGTTGGATTGCTTAGGGTTTCTCTTAATAAATGTTTTCAATCAATGGCTTAGGCACACTTCTTTTGGGAATTCTCAATTCTTGATTAAAAAGTGTGTCTCTAAAACCCTAGCTTTGAGTCTTTAGTTGGCTCTAATTGGTCCAGTTAATTGCCTCAAGATTAGGTAATTAGGGCTCAAGCAAGAAAGTTTTAGCCCTAAATACCTTTAGTGGATGAACAGATAGAATGTGTTTGAAATTGGAAAACAGGCAACTTTTTGTGATTTACTATGTATGAAAGACAGGTTATTCCTAAATTGCTTTTTCTTTTTCTTCCTCTTTTAGAATTTTAGGGGCTTAAAAGAGAGGATAGAAAATTACCTGTCCCTTGGCGTGGTTGTTGGGCGGCTGCTTGCTCCTTCTTGATTTCCTGTGCCCTTCACAACAAAAGAGAAGATATTAAGCCAATAGTAAATCAGAAATTGTGAATTAATAGCTTTTAGAATGCCCGTTGCTCTCCGGTAGCGGTGCCAAAAATTGGTGAGTTTTAGCTCTAGGCATTTCACGGTGTTATAAAAATTACGTTCGTTGCAGTATATTGCGAAAAGCTATCACCAGTTTATTACAATTTATTACTCGGAATTAAAAGTTTCCCGAGGTCGAACTCAGGGAGCACACTATGATTCCAGAAACTTATAAATTCACAATTACAAAAAGTCAAGAGAGAGGGAGGATAAAATAAAGAAAATCCTTTTCTTCTTTCTTTCCCTTCTCTTCTTCTCTTCCCCGGCTCTCTTCCTCTTTTCCTTTCCTTCGTTTTCTGCCTTTCCCTGTTCCGGACGTCTGATTCTCCGAATCAGATGCCTTAGCGGCCCTGTTGCTACAGTGCCTCCTTTCAGTTGTCCTTGCGGCTTCTTCTTCTTCTTTCTCTCTTCTCTTGCTGCGGCTCTTCTCCTTCTCTTTCTTCTCAGCTTCTTCTCCTTGCAGCAGCTCCTCCTTGGCTTCTTCTTTTCTTCCTTGCTACGGCTTCTCCTTCACCTTCTTCTTTCTTCTTTGCTTTGCGGCTAAGTCCTCACCGCTTCGCTTCCTCTTCTTCTCACCTGCTCCCTGCACACACGCAAACGCAAAACCTACCCGTACCCTTCCCCGCGTCTCTCTCTCTATCTGAATCTCTCTTTGGTACGCTCTCCCAGAGCTGGGTAATTGGGTCGGGTTGCGTGCCCAGGTTCAGGCGCACCGACGTGGGTGGTGCGCGAGGAGTGCACAGGTAGGATAGTCAGGTCGAGTCACTAGGTCCGCGTTTGCAGTGTCGCGGACGAGGCGTGTGAATAGGTGAGGGACCTCACCCTCGTGTGACTTGAGGCGAATAGCTTCAGTCACTTTTTCGCCTTATACTGGTGCGGGCGTACGTCAGCTTCCGAGGTGGGACTAAAGTCCCACCTGCGTCTTCGTGCGTCTGCAGGAGGAATGCTCGACCAATTGGGGCAGCGGCAAAGGCCTTCAACTCCAATTGCGAGCTTGAGTGTGTGCGTGAGGGTGTTCCGCAGCTGCTGGACCTGGCGACCTGGAGCGCTGCAACCTGGAGCAGCTAGTGAAGCAACTTCAACTTGCTCGTCAATGGCGGCTGGAGATCGGAACCTGTCTGACACAAAAAGGGCCTTGTGGCTCTATCATACTACAGGAGGACCTTCGCCGTGTCACGGTGAAGGTGAGGCGGTAGGCGGCAGGCCGCGGGGCGGCCTAGGCGTGCGTGCCTAGGTCGCTTTGTGGCTGGAGTGATGGGTTTGTTCGGGGGTGTGTTTGGGTGAGTAGAGTGGTGGTGTGAGTGAGCGGAAATGCTGAGTGAAGCGAGGGGATGCTTATGGGCTTGTCGGCGAGGGGTGGAATGGCCTGTGGAGGTGGAGCGGCCTCGCCGAAGTTGGTGGCCGGAGGTGGAACTGATGGTGGTGGTAGTGGCAGTTGAGGGATCAAAACTACAATTTGTTGAGGGGGAAATAAAGAGGGGATAAAATGGAAAAACTTCTACCTAGCTAAGCAAACGAAGGGGGGGTAGGAGGCGGACAGCGAAATTTTGCCATCGCCGGAGATGATGCCCTGTGGGGAAGATGACGATGACAAGGAAGATAGACCGGAGAGTGCCTGCTGGTATGGCGAGGCACGACGAACAATGACGGAGCTAGCCCTGCCACTGGTATGGTGGCAGGGCGACGAGAGAGGGAGCGGAGAGTCGTCGGAGCCTGCGGGCGAATGGCCGGAGGAGGAGGAGATGAAGGTTGGGGAAATTCCTTGGCCAGAACAGGCTTGAGACGATCGGAGGGCCCTGCCGTCCCTTAAATAGCAGTTGGCGAGGAGAGAGTGTGGAGAGCTTGCTGGAGAATGGCCGGAGAAGTGACCCATTCCTCTCGCGCGTTCGCACGAGAGGCATGGGCGATGGCAAGTCATGGGAGGGGTCCGCAAGGAAGAGGATGACGTAGGGAACCCTCCTTTCATTTCTAAGAGCGGCTCCCATACCTTGCGCGGCACCATCCTCTGCGCAAAGTCACCGGAGGTATGGGCAACTGCACGAGGTGGTAGAGGGACCATTCTGTAAAGAACGAAAGGGAAGCTAGGGGGCAAAGTGCAAGGGTTCAAAAAGTTAAGGGTTAAAAGGTAATTCATGTGGACCAATTTGTAAAGTAGGTCAAGATGGCCTTCCCTTATGTTAAGACCCGTGCCATCAAAGTTCTTTAAGACGTCTGGGACTTGGGCCAGACGTTTGGTCAGACGTCTGGACACCCTTCCAAACGTCTGGAAATCAATTTTTGCGTGTGTACGACCGTGAGACTACGCGCGTGCCGCGGGCAGACTGAACGCCAGCAACCCCCTTCTCTTTCTTCTTCCCTCGCCGACTGCAAGACCTTTTCCCCTCTCATGCCTACTTATACCCTCTCGTCTCCGTCACGCCACCCCACATCCATCCGTCGTCCCCTTCCTCCAGCGTGAGAGCGAGCAGCAGCTGCTACTAGGTGCAGTGGCGGAGAGGAGAGGTGCAGCGAGAGGGAAGAGAAGAGAGCGCGCAAGCCGTGAGAGAGAGACCTCGCCGAAGTAGTTCGAGGCCGGCCGACGTGCGCGTAGAGGAGCATTGTGCTGGGGAGGTTTCCCCCAGTGTTGCTGCAGCTCGGGCAGCAGGCGGACGAGCGCGGCGAGGTTGCGCGCAGCGGCAAGTAGACAAAGGAGGTTCTATTTCTGGGAAAATTTTCCCAGAATCAGACGTTTGGACCTACATCCAGACGACGTGGACGACGTCTGGAGGGAGCTCCAGACGATTGAGAGGTACGTATTTCCTCCTATGCTTCTTTTTGCGGATACAGCCATGCAGGCCATTCCGCTGAAGCTTTGTTGCGTGCCGTGTTGAGAGAGTTTTTGCGCGCACGTGTAGGATTCACTTCGGGAAGGCGCGGGACACGCCCTCCCACGTGGTTCAGACGTCTAGGCGAGTCACCAGACGGCGAAGAGCGTCTCCAGACGTCCGGAGAGGTGGTCGGACGTCTGGAACTGGGTTTAGATGGTTCAGCAGGATCTCTGGACATCTGAGGAGCAGCACAGAGTGAGGTATGGATCTAGACTCCTTTTAAGACGTCTGGAAGATGTTCCAGACGTCTGATTTGAGTCAGAATTATCGTTTTTGACCCGTTTAGGGTCTGTTTGAGGTCCGATTTCCTCGTTTAAGATTTCATTCTTTTCCGTATAAATTCCTCTACTTGTTTGGGATACTTTTATCTTGTTCTGAGTGGTTCATTGTGGTTGATCCTTGCGTTAGGACCTCGTTCTGTTGCGGATTTAGGGGTTTTGGAGGTGCGTGGACCTGCCAATCAAGCTCCCATTACTCCCGATTTTGCGGGTAGAGTGGCTTCCCTTAGTTAATTACAAACATAAATGTATATTTGGAATAAATGATAGATCTTAGGGTATGGCATGAATCCTAGGACCAGAAACATTAGATAAATGATAGATCCTAGGGTATGGCATGAATCCTAGGACTAGAAACAATAGATTGAATGATAGATCCTAGGGTATGGCATGAATTCCTAGGACCAGAAACACTAGATTGAATGATAGATCTTAGGGTATGGCATGAATTTTAGGACCAGAAACACTAGATTGAATGATAGATCCTCGGGTGTGGCATGAATCTTAGGAACAAAAACACTGGAACGAATGTCTTGAATGCCTGAATTGCAGTTTTGGATGAGTAGATAGAATAATGATAATTGCCTGTAATTGGATAATAGCTGCCTGTGAAATGTAGAGTACAGTTGTTAGTAACTGCTACAAGTAATTCCTGCTGTTTAAAAACTAAATTCAAGCTGCTTGTATATAAACTGGAAAAGAAAGATTGAATGTTGGAAACATGTGCTATACGCGAATAAAACTGAAATGATGAAACCTAGTATGGCTTGGCTTGAGAAACATGAGCCTGAACCCTACGGGGGATTAGGAGAAGAGCTCCTGAAAATAAATAGAATGGGACTGGAAAAGTGAATGTGAAAGTGTGTTGTCTCTTGGGTACGTAGTATCAAGAGAAGCACATGTTACCTCTTAGTGTAGAGTGGAGCCAGCCGCCCTAGGGACCTGGGGTTAGGTCTGGCCACTTTGTACCGACTTTTGGCCCTCGCGTACAACGTACTGGGGAGAGCTACTAGTGTAGGGAGGGAGCTAGCCACCCCATGGGGCTCGGGGTTCAGCTAGCTGTCCTACACCAACTTGTTAGGCCCACTGGGCAAGCTAGGGTAGTTAGGTGAGGTTGTGAGGACTGTGAAGGGGAAAGACCCCTGTTTGGTTACTGTGGAGGGGTTGGACCCCTGTTACTGAGAGGGCTTTGCCCTATACTGGTTCCGTGCTGTGCTTTGGGTGCACCCGCTAACGGAAATGACTGACTGCGTGCTAGTGCGGGGTAGCTACCTGTGCATTTATCGTGTGTGCCGTAGTGACCGTTACGTCTATCCGTGACCTTGGGGTGGTTGACTGAGGGTAGGACCACCACGGGGGACTCTCCCGACCAGGAGAGCACCACGTGCTACTTCTACTTTTCGGAAAAGACTGCAATCAAGATCGTTCCCATGAGGAACATTCGAGATTAAGAGAAAGACCTAAGAAATAAACCAAGAAAGTGTAAAATAAAGAAAGAAATTAAAAACAACAGCTACTTGTCCACCTTTACTATTTTTCTTAGTTAGCTGGTTGCCACTCTACTCAGCGTTTCGCTGACGTGTCGTATTTACCACCTTTTCAGGTCCAGGTGTTGAGCAGCCAGAGCCTACGGCTGCGGAGGGTGCTGGGCCTGGTAGAACCCAGTAGTTGTACTTGTGTTGTACCCATTTTCTGTAGTAGTGAGTATTTGTTACACTTTTGCACTCTTTTATTGTAAACTTCATATTTCTGTACCGTTTAAATTTCTCTACTATTGTAGTGGTGTGTACTGTAGTAGTTCTTTTCTTTACTGCTGTACTTTTGTTACTGTTAGTTGCTTGCATGGTGAATGTGGTTTATCTTACTACTTTTTGGTTATTTTCTCGTTGGACGATTGAGTCTTGGGATCAGTCGAGTTGGTCCGATTCTCGTATCCTGTAGGGATTCGGGAACTGGATCGTAACACCTTAGGTCCAAATTTTGGTACAAACCTAATTTTGACCTAAGGAATCTAATGGTGAAGTTTGATTTTAGATTTGACCACATTTGATCGATCAATTTGCATAAAAATCCAAATTAGGTCAAAAATTAGGTATGGTTCTCAATTTAGGTCAAGACAGGTTCCAATGGCCAAATTGAAGGTTCTAAACCCTAGGGGATGTTTTTCCATGAATTTTAGAGGGTTTAATTGACTTTTATCTTGCCTGGAACTTCATGAATTAAAGCGGGTTTGTTTTTGGGTTACAAAATATCATTTTATTCTTAAAAATTGCTATAACCCTTTTTAGATCAAATCACCTCACTTTCTTTCTTGTTAAGCCCATTTGACTTGTGTTTAGACCCTTAGACATCCTGTTTGTGTACTGCACTGGTAAAATTATAATTTTACCCCTTGGGTGTTGCTTTATATTCAGATTTATAGTTCTTTTATTTAGGCTTTCCCTTAGGTTTTGTAGGAGCTTTTATATATTTATTTAGGTCAAAATGTGCTAGTTAGGACTCATGATGAGGCTCTCATCACCAACCGATCCCTGAGCATCGCCACCTCCCACTGATCATCCTCTGCACCTTCACCAACTGCCTACACCACCACAAATGCTCCCCGACCTAACCCATAAACCCAGCCACAGAGCGACCTAGGCACGCACGCCTAGGTCACCCCGTGGCCAGCCAACCTCCGCTTCACCTTCGCCGTGATACGGCGAAGGTTTTCCTCTGATCTGACAGGGCCGCAAGGCCGTGTTCACGCATTTTAGGTTCTGACATCCCTCTGCCATTGCCGAAGAAGCTTAAAGAGAGCTTGCTGCACCTGCAGGCCTCTCCGCTCCAGGTGAAGTCCCCCAGGACGTGCGGAAGCCCTCGCGCACAACCCCAGCCAAGTGTTTGGCTACGAGGACCCCTGCAACGTTGGCAATTGAACGCAGCTCCTGCTGTGAGCGTTCACGAAATTTAGGTGGGACTTTTAGTCCCACCTCGTAAACGTCTGAGCGTGGTGCTTTAAATAAATTGAAAAAGTGTATTGGGCTTATCGCCTTCGATACACAGGGTCAGGTCCCTCAGCTACGCATGCGCAGCGCGCCACGCGCTCGCGCCTGCCCTCGCCCCGCGAGCCTGGGTCCGAACCCGATTACCCGACCAAGCATTCCTCGCCCACCACTGCACGCCGGTGGGCCTGGTCCCGAGCACGTACACCTGACCCGTATACCCACGAATGCTTTGGGAACGAACCTTTAAGAGAAAAATAGAGAGAGAGAGGGACGTGGGGCAAGTAGGGGTTAGGTTTTGCCTAACCTTGTAATGTGCAGGGAAGCAGGAGAGGAAGAAAGGAGGAGGGGCGGAGCAGAAGAGAAGAAGAAGAGCCGTAGCTGATGAGAAAGAAGAGAAGGAGAAGTAGTCAAGAGCTGTAACAGAGGAAGGAGCTGAAGAAGAAAGCCAAAGGAAAAGAAAAGAAAAAAAAGAAGGAAGGAAGCCTGCTGCACAGAGGAAAGGAAGCTGAAGAAGAAAGCCACGCAGAGAAGAAGAAGAAGCCAAGAGGAGAAGAACCTGCAAGGCACTGTAGCAAAGGGGCAGATAAGGCGTCTGATTCAAAGAATCAGATGTCCGAGAAAGGAAAGGCAGAGAAAGAAGAGAAGGAAGAGAGAAGAGGAGAAGAAAGAAAGAAAAGAAAAAAAAAGAGAAAAGGATTTTTGTTCACTCTCTCTCTCTTTAATTTTTGTAAAGTAGTATATTATAGTTAATTGTGAATTTTTGTGCTTCTGGAATTAAGTTTGCTCCTTGAGTTCGATCTCGGAATATTCTAAATTTCGAGTAATAAATTGAAATAAATTGATCATCGTTTTTCGTAACATACTACAATGAAAATATTTTTAACAATCACGAAAGAGTGATCGTCAGAGGCTTTGGGAGAGCGTATCCTAAGAGAGAAAAGAGAGGAGAGTTGCGCGCGGGTAGGGGTAGGGTTTGCTATAGGTTCTTCAGGCCAACACTTAGCTGCAAAAGGCTAAGGCAGGAGCTGAAGCCAAGGCCAAAAGAAGAAGAGAGAAGGCAGACGACAGAGAAAGAGAAGAAGGAAGAAGCTGAAGAAGACGGAGAAGCTAAGGCAGAAGAAAGGCAAAAGCAGAAGCTGAAGAAGAGGAGGCTAGAAGAAGAAGGAAGAAGAAGGAGAAGCTAAGGAAGAAGGAAGGCAAAGGTAGAAAAAAGAAGAGAAAGAGAAAGATCGTGAAGGCAAAGGAAGACGAAAGCCAAAGAAGAAGAAGAAGGAAGGAGAAGACAGAGGTAGAGAAAGAGAAAAGCAATCAGACATTTAAGTTGTCAGATTAAAGAATCAGACGACATATTTTAACCTCATTGTATATTTTTACATTGAATCATTTGGTGATATTGTAGGAGTATTTAGTGATCTACATCATCATTTTACTCAAATATTTTTGCACTCTGATACTACTATTATTGCAATTTCTTTCAATATAAATTGTGATCTTGATTTCTAAATACCAATATGCTTCTTGTGTTCGACCTCGGAAATCTTTTCAAGTAATAAAATTATATCTGTTTTGAATGCTTTTTCGGCTGTACTACAATGCAATACTTTTAAAATCCAATTCAGCGCGACGAACAACGGCTTTATTGACGTGAGTCTACAATGATGCATGTATCTATCACTAAAGGCCTTGCGATTAATTTAAAGGCCTTAAAAGACCTTTTGCCCCCAATTTTACATTTATAAAAGGGCCACCCCTACCACATATTTCCCCATCTCTTCTCTTTTTCTCTCACCGTCTCCAAAGCTCTAAAGAGCTAGTCTCAAACCCGGGATGGTCCTCTAGAGTGAAAAAAATCAAAATTTTGTCCATCTTCTCATCGTCTTCGTGGAGCATCCCGTGGTTGTCCTCTCGCCACCATTCGGGAAGCGGATTCTGCTGTAATGTTGTCCTACTTCATCCTTCGTCGTTCAGCTTCGTCCTCCCTCATCCAGCCTCTCACCATCATCTTTTAGGCGCTTCGTCAACGCGGATCATCTTCCAAGCAGTCGTTGTGGAGGATTTTCTCATCCCTATCTTTTTATAGCTTTCTAGTGTATATTTCAATTTTGCAATTAGTATAATGAACATAGCTATATTCTTATAAAATATTTATTTTCTCTCTCTCTCCCTCTTTTTTTGTATTATTCTCTCTCTTTTTTATTATTTATTCTTTAAGTAGAATAGCTAGTATAGATGAATCAACCAGCTACTCTGTTTTGTGACAATAATTCCATACATGATTTTTAATCAAACGTTCACCTCCTTGTGTTCGACCTAAGACTCATAAGAGTTTTGGTTATAAATATTATTTGGTAGTAGATTTTCTTGCGAATTTGCAACAACTCAAGTTTTCCAAAGTCAAACTTTTCGCAACGATTTTCTCTCTCATCAAGGACTTTGTTGCCATCCCAGGCTTGGATTGATTGTGTGTACACCATGCATGGGAAGGTTATTTTCTCTATCAATAGATGTGCTACAGTTTGAATCCCATGGTCGAGCAGAAGGTAAGCCTATTGAGTGTATTTTGGTTCTACCAGCTATGTGATTATTGATAAGAGCATTTAATGGTTATTTGGCTTGTGTAATAACAACTTTAGGATAGAAATTAGCGTTTAGTATGCAGATGGCTTGAGAATTTGCTACTGCCTTCCCAGAGGATTCATCTAAACTTCTCTCTGTTGTGGAGTTGGGTTTGAAATCACACTTATCCTAGGCACAAACTCGATAATGAACAAGAGTTCTAGTGAAAGGGATTTGTTAGATCAAGTGCATAACTTTGGGGAGTTTTAGTTCTATTCGTGAGGAAGCATCTCGTATCTTCGTGTTGAAGATTGACAATTAAACAACGTGACTATCAAGAAAAATATCCTCGTTCCTGTTCGTTGATTGCTCGACCAACTATATGGTGTGAGTGTTTTCTCTAAAGTTGATTTTTAATGCCCTATGATGTTGTTTAAATTGATCAATGCCCTGATGAATCAGGGGTTTTAGCCATGCTGGATCTTTCTTGGTGTTTATATCATGTAGCAAAGGCCAATGCAATATGCAAGTAGTAGCTCCACATAGTTTTAGAGATATAAAATAAGCACAAGCTGTATCCAAGATTAAGCAAGTGCATGTGAATTCTAGTGTGTAAGGTGACCTTGGGTCTCTTGATCTTTAGTGCGGGGATTTCTGTTGACCTCCCAAGATTGAAGCAATATTGAAGTGGGCTTTGGTTGTCATAGTTAGGGTTTGATGCCCACTTGATTTCAATGATTGATTTAAAAACTTGAGTGGGCTAATCTCAAGTACTAAACATAGCTTGAAAGATGGGTAAGCTAGTATAAAATTCTCTTATGCACATTATAGATGAATGATTTATTGTGTTTGTGATTGACATACAACGAGTTATTAAATATTATATATCATTAGCCGCGTTTGTTGCTGGTATTCAAGTACAATTCACCTCTTTTAGTATCCCTACATATTTGGCACATGTGGGAGAAACTTGAGCTTTCTTAAATCCACAAGTCCTCTCTTCAGTTTTAGCACACCCGTTCTCATATTTGCCTTGTTAAGAAACTTGATAGACTCCCAAATATGCTACCTAAATTTAATGGGATATCCGATGCAAACCTGATCAGGACACACAATCTTGTTTTGTACTACGAGATACACTAACAATGGTTACTATAGCTAGATAGATGTGATTGTAGTTAAGTGGTGGTTTCGTCAAATTACCTTTTCTTTCTTTTCCCTTTAAAAATAATAACCAGCATGACTGCCATTTTAGTTACTTTGATACTTATTTCACATTTCAACCTCGTTTTCAAGTCACGTCGCAAGGATATCCCCATGTGCCATCCCTCCTTACAATCTATTTATATATTTTTTCTATAATATAAGGCCTCTAAAGGTTTAAAGAGTAATTTTATTCCATGTGTCAAGAGTAAAGTGAATAAAGTATGAATAGTGAAAAAATTTATTTTCCACATATTACATTTTTTTATCTTTTATCTTATTTATCTCTCACCAATCATAGCTACCTTAACTAACTTTCTTTTACCTTCACATCCATCTATCACATTTATCTTACTAATCCGCTACCAATACAAATCAAAATAAAAATCAATAATAACATATAAATTCAACTATCACATCCACGTCAACTAACTCTCTTCTTACTCATCCACCTATCATTCCTGAAGATTTTCTGAACTTTACCCAATCTGAAACTTTAAGGACCTTTTTGGTTACTGAGTAAGGAGACTTAACCTGACCCTGATCAACCAGAACCGCAACCCTACTTAACCTGGCTGCAGCCAAGTTACTCCGCCCTTTGTTTACCTGCCCATCTTGTGGAATAGTAACTTGACTCTCATTTCATTCCGCCAATGGGATGAGAACCTCAACCAAACAGGGCCCAAGGGTTTCCCCTCTCCACATGTTGCTCCCTCACCAAGCAACACCTGCCCCTCCTCCCTATCTATCTCCTTCTAAACCCATCCAAGTGTTCGTTAGCTCCTTCTTCCACGTCAAAAACCCTACTTTTTATCTTTTTTTTAAAAACCTACTTCTCATATCTCTCCTTACACTCCTGTCTCCTGCAATGTCATCTCAATGCACAACTAAACTTCTCCTCGGTGATTCCTCCCACCGTAACCATCCCCTTCCCTTTCTCGCCCCATCTAGGAGCTCCGCTCGCTCTCCCCCGCCAAAAAGATCCACTTTTCCTCGTAGTTGACCTTGATTGTCTCTTCTAGGTCCCTCACCCTCTGGCAATGTCAGAGAAGTCGAGCAGCTTCGTTGCTCGATGCTCGACAGACATAACAACAAGCACAGAGGATGGAGTTCCCATTGAAAAGAGTAGGCAACACCTTCAAGAATCTGTCAACATCTCTAGATATATGAATTTTCGTAGAGGCAAGGCATAGCCTGTTCTTTTCTTGATGACAATATTACAATTTGAAGTAAAAATTCGTTTCTTGAGGTCAGGATTTGCTCTCAAAAGCATATTCCTGTTTGGACGGAAATGTTGTTCTTTTTTGTGGAATACGTTCTCCTTTAGGATGAGAATACGGTTCATCGGTTTAGAGAAAGGAATGATTTGCTATCAGAGATTTTGGCCTTGATACCCACTGGAAAAGAAATGATAAATAACCTCGAGGTAGAAATGGGGGATCAGAGCAAACTATCCTGGAAATAAGGATGGATATTAGTAGGAATGGGATGTTCCCGTTCTTGAAACTTTTGGACGAGGAGAAGCGACGGGATAGATGAGATGGAGGGTGGCTTTCCAAAGCATTCGTCTGTCACTCGCTGTTACCAACGTGCCACTCCTCTTCCCTTTTTCGGATCTTCTTCCTATCCTCCCCTCTCCCCCATCATTGTTGGCGACCACCACCACCATCCACCCGTAGGTTCCTCGTCCTCCATCCTAATCTCCACCTATCCTCCCCTCTCTCCTACCACACCCAACCAACACCACTGCCATCCACGAACTTCTTCACTCCGGCATCGAAGCAAGAGCCCATCCGTTTGTTATTAGTTGTATTTAAGGGTTAATTTACTTGGAGAGTTAAGGAAGAGATATTAAAAAATGTGAAACTGGTGTTAACCTTCAATTGTGTTTACTTGTAGAGTATGTTAACACCAATTTATGTTTATTTGAATTTGTATTAAGTTAGAATGTTAATCCTTGTGGTGTTTACTTATTAATAGTGTTAAGAATTTAAATCAGAGACTGTGAGAGTACAACAAAATTGTGGGACTTAAAACACAGGTTTGCCTAACACCAGTAGCAACTGGTGTTTGGCAAATTAGTGTTAAGAGCTCTTAGCTCGTGTTAACCAAAAGGGAGTTAACCCTCCAAGTAAATAAGGGTTAACCGCTCAAAAAGGGAGTTAATCCCTTAAGTAAACTAACCCTAAAAGAAGGTTTCGGATTATGCCATGCAGACATGCCACTCCACACTCCTTCCTGTGTCTATCACCCACACCAAATGCTTTTCCTTTTATTATTGTTTTTCTGATTCATGACACGAATCTGTATTTATTTTGTCAAATATTTTTGCTGATTAAAGCTCCGTCTGGTAAGGGAATAAGTTTGTCAAATACATAGGGAAATAAGGAAAAAATGAAATAAATAGTAAAATAAGTGAGTTAATCTATTTGGATGTTTTGATGTATTAAAGTTATTTTACAGGGAAGGTGAAATAATTTTAGCTCGTGTTAAGTCTACTTAATTTGTCACGTGTTAAGTGGCGTATTAAACACTTAACACGCCAAATAAACACCGCCTAAGTGAATAAGAAAAAACCTAGCTAGATATATACTCTACGAGGGAAGTAGACCTGAACCACATTTAATCTTTGCAACCTTTGTATATATGATTTAGTACTTATTTTGGTACCTGTTTTGATGGTGAGGATGATCTGAGCCCCACCATATGTAATAGTTAAAAAGTAAATAAATGCACATTGTGATGCGATTTGCAATACATAAATTAAAAGTGGTGGTTTCAACTAGTGTATTTAGTTCTCCACCGATGAAAATCACTTTCCATAAATGAAAAATCATTTTTTAAGTGAGAAATCATTTCCCATAAGTAAAAATTTATGTTTTGAGTGAAAAATCATTTATCACCAATAGAAAGTCAAAATGCATCGGTATATTTTGATTTTCAATCGGTATATTTTAATTTTCAATCGGTTGAAAGTCATTTTCAACTGGTGTATTTTATTTGTTTAATTTTCAATTGGTTGATTGTTATTTTCAACAGATTGATTCTGATTTTCAACCAGTTGATTCTAATCGTATATTTTAAAATATTTTGCAAAGTATGTTTCCATACTCATTTCACATGTAATAATAATATTAAACACTCATTAAATAATATTAGTCTACAGTCAAAATCAAGGCTATTAATGTAAATTATCTGATGTATGTAAGAGTATTATTATGAAGGGTTACCCACCTCTCATACGTTGGATCTTCCTTTTAATTTATAAATATATATTCACCTATTAATGTACATTTTATTTTACTTTTTTTACCAAAATTGCACTTTAATGATCTTAGACTATTGTATCATATTAACCATTATAAATGAAGGATGAAAAATAACAAAGGAGGATTGAGGGAGACATAGATCATTAGGATTGAATATTTTTTAAATGTGTCAACCTATGTATTATTGGATGATAATGTAAATAAATTTATGTGATAACTTACCAAGTATTAGATGATAATTCAAATAAATCTTCTATGAAATTAAACTTTGTAAAATATATCTTACGAGAAATATTTGATTGTAAGTACGTGGATTGCACTTTTTATTGTTTAAAAAATTTTATCTGTTGTACCCAAAAACTCTCACCGAAAAATCCCCCGACACCTCCTTTCCCCTCCGAAAAAAAACAAAAACCAAATCTCACGAAAAAATCTCTACTTTTTCCTCGAAACAAATCCCATCATTCTTTGTTACTCCCCTCTTCAATTCATGCATACCTCCCCCATTATATATTTCTACTTTAAAATCAGTCATATAACTGTATTGATGAAATTTCGACACTAAAGATGGGAGAGGTTGTTGGGTTATTTTTATCGATAAATAACATCTCTAATTTAGTTGCGATAGATTAAAGAGATGTTGTTGGGTTATTTTTATCGATAATTTTACTGCTGGTTGCACCACTAATACATATAGTAATGACTTATTTTGAGAATTCTTTTTTATGTTATTTATATATGGAATCGTAATATAGATGTTCATATCGGAGAAAATAAGTCATGTTTGACTTGAGTTATTAAAGTTAACATCTCCGGATAAAATATAAATTGTTGGTTAAATAACTATGAAAAAAGTTTATTAAAATATTAGAATATTTCTTGTACACATTTCTTATATTTTTATAATTATTTCTTGAGATATGAAATACCACCTGATATAAGAACAAAAATAATTTAGATAAGATTCTAAATTGTTGCTTTTTCTTTATCGATTGAAAATAATAATAATATAATAATAGTGTATCAAAATCTAACCGTCTGTACTAAAGAAAAAAAAAAGTATACTGTCGTTGAAAAAATAAATGAACTTTCTTTTTAATTTAGAAGCTAATACAAGTTTTGCATAGCTATGAAAATCAAGATTTCAAAGAACATGAAATTGATAAATGATCAAGAAGTAACTAAAATAATTATAGCACCAACTCATGGGATTACATGTTTAACTCTAAGGAGTGTTATGACTTAAAAGGAAACACCTATTAGAGGCATATGATTCTACAAATCAAAGAGGCAAACAATAAGTCCTTTACATATGTAACTAATCTATCATGTTAAGTTTAAGTCATGAATTGCAAGTGCTAGCGGTATAATTAAACTTGAGTATCTTAAAAGATTTAAGGTAATATACCCTCATGTCAAATAATGTAAGTTAATGAACATACTTTTTTTTTTTAAGTACATGAGAATTTTCATTACGTCGAGATTTATTTTTTTATTATTGTGTAACTTGCCATAATGTATGAAGAATTATGTATTATAATATGTGAAGATGCAGTAGATATGTCTAATTGAGTATGCTAAGATCATGATGTTGGTAAATATATATATGTAGATACATATTAATATGATCCCTTCCTTTTGATCACATTTTGAGCATTGACTCATTAATGTTTTGAAAAAAAATTAAATCTCAGGTGCAACGGAATAAGAAAGGAGCAGGTGTATTGTATCAAGAGATCGTAGAAGATTTTTCATTGGGTATAACATAAGTGCCATGATCAGATGTCATTATATCCATTGGAACATATTAGAACATAAGTGCTTTATTTGTTTTACTTTTAGCTCAGTTGTATTAATTAGACTCTTTGAATAGGGGATACTTTATGACTTAATTAAGTTCTTATCACTTTTTAATATACATGTACTAGTAACGACTCGATCTATGAGAATTTATTATGTTCTTCTGCTATCCATACGATCGGGTTGTTACATTTAGGGTGTGTTTGGTGGTGGGGTTAAGGGAGGTTAAAATGAAATAAATGGAAATTATTTTTATTTAGGTGGTTGAATAAGGATAGGGTTAGGTATATGGTTAAAATGATTGGTGTTTTGATGTGATGTTAATGGATATTTGTTTAATAGTATAAGTGGGAGTAGAGAATGTTAGTAAGTATTTGTTTATTATTAAAAGTGAGAGTGAAGGGTATAGTTGGTGTTTTTTTAATAGTAAAAGTGAGAGTGGAGAATGATTGATGTATTGATATGATGTTTGTGTTGAAATGATGGAAAAAACTTGGGATAACCCTTAACCTGGGTTAACTCCACCGACAAACGGACCTTAAAGTGAAAAACTGTCGACCGATGTAATACTTTTAAAAATAATTTTACATAGTGAATTCATGAAAATAAATAGTTGGATATAAAAAATGAAAAATTACTATTTGGCAATTTATATTTCAACATTTTAAGTGGTTGTTTGGATTTATAAAGCCTAACCTAACAAATTACAAAGGTTAATTTTTCTCAATTAATCTCAAGTTTAGATTTGGATTGTTATAAATGGTAATAGTACGAAACTACCTCTCTTAAGAGAAAAGAACTATTTTTAGGATGACTAAAGAGTGTGCATGGGGTAGAGCTGTCACTATTATAAGAGTATATTGATTGATTGATTAAACTTTGACAAGGACATAGATATTTCAAATGTAGGAGATTGTAATTTCTCCAAAATTAATCTTGCATAGTAAATTCATAAGAATGTTTAGTGAAATATAAATAATCAAGAATTAATACTTGGTAACTTAAATTTAAATATTTGAGATATTTATTTTAATTTGCAGAGCCCAACTCAATGAATCATTAAAGTTAATTCTTCTCAAATAAATTTCCATATAAAGTAAGGTTGTTACAACCAAACTAGTTAATTATTGATTCAATCAGCCTATTTGGTTCGATTTTTAGAAGATCTATCCATCGATTCAGAACTCTTATTACCCTTGGCTAGATTCTTACTCGTGGGTGGAGGCAGAGCACACGTTAAATGAACCTAAAGGCCGAGATCCACGATGGACTTTACAACGTTCGTTGACCCATAGAACCTTAATTATCTTAACTTAACCATGGTACCTCGGTGAAACTTTTGCCATCTGGATATTTCCTCATGTGCAGGGAAAATAGTACTCTTTGTTTTGCAGGATACAACTATGTATTCGTTGTTGGGATAAATTTATTATGGGAGGAGTTGTACCGGTGGGATAATCTTATCTCTCTTCCCAACAACCAAATCAAGCTTAACCTCAACCTACCTCTCGATACTGCTGCTTACAAAAATTTACTCCTCAATAATTATTCAACCAAACGACCAATATCATTGTCGGCAGTCCCATCCAAAATGGATGGTGCCTTGCAAAGTTGACGTGTCCACTTGTGGCACACATGTACCACCAGCCCTTAGATATTATCTGCTCTCTCGCTTATGTATATCTGTGTGTGTGTGTGTGTGTGTGTGTATGGAGAAGGGCAGCAGAGGAATCTATTTTTTTCACCTAAGATCTCATGGGCATCCATTAGAGGGAACATGACATAATAAAGGGTTCGATGTTGCCTCATCACCCTATTTTATTATATTCCCTCCAATCCAAATGGGTGGTGGGCAGCATCCATCCCCGATTTTATCTTATTCCCTCAAATGGATGGTCATGAGATCTTAGGTGAAAAATGGATCCCTCTGTCAGTGCCCATTATATATTATATATAGACAGGAAGCGGCCATTACCCATTCCAGTGCAATTAAGTCGGCAGCTCAAACATCATCTATGGAGCCCTCTTCCGAAAATTCTGCACCCCCTCAGGGGAAGCCGCGAGCGGGCACCGGGGAGCTCCTGTCGAGCGCGAAGGTGGTCGCCGACGCCTGCCGGAGCGCCCTCCACCACGAGACCGACAAGGTCGAGAAGCAGAAGGTGGCCAGCGCGGCAGCAGACCTCGTCGGGGCCGCCTCCGACTACGGCCACCTCGATCGGGAGAAGGGCCTCGGGAAGTACGTGGGGAAGGCCGAGGATTACCTCCGCAAGTGCGAGGCCGGGGAGAAGAAGCCGCCGGAGGGCGAGCGGGGGAGCAAGCCGACGGGGGAAGCTGGCGGGAACGGGCAGTACATGAAGATGGCCGAAGGGTTTCTTGGTGGGAAGTCTGGTGATGGGGAGGAGAAGAAGGCTGAGGGTGGAGGATCAGCTGATTATGTGAATCTTGCTAAGGGATTCTTTAAGAGTTAAATTAATTACCTGTGGTAGTTATATATATATATATATATATATCTGTGTGTGTTTGCGTGTGTTTGTGCGTGTGCGCTGTTAAAGTGGCTTCGAGATTATATTGCTTCCTTTTACCTGGTGTATCCCATTATCAATTCTCTGCTCTGCCAGGTAACGAATGCTGCTAAGCACGTTTTCAATTTCCAGTGGATTATCTTCGATGATGAAACTCAGCTCTTGCCTATAGTATTCGGGGGATGATAAGCTTTGGATAATGAAGATGTCTTATGTTTGCTGAAGTTGGTCGTTGTTGGTTCGTTTGTTGTTCGTTTTGGGCCTTCTGTTTAAGCCTTCCTGGGTTCTTGGTTTTGTTGCCTTGTTTTATAATGGGTCACGAGCCGTGGTCGTGATTTCTTTCTTTTGCATCCGGTAGTTTTTGATCTAGTTCTACTGCTGCTTTTGTTTGCCTCGAGAGAGAGAGAGTGAGGGATAAATAAAATTAACTCTAGATTTGTGTATGTGTACACGTTGTTGGTACTTGCTAATAAATGGAAGATACATGTCTGGTTAAGGTACGCGTGGTTTCTGCTGGGAGCTTGTGGTACATCTTTGAATTGTATATGGAAGCAACTATCCCCTTTTGCAAGAATAATACAGTGTTTATGTATATATAGGACAGTGTTGCAGCTAGCAATCTTGAAGGTTTTGGGTCACTTTGTAGTAGTGATTTCACCTTGATTCATGTCCGTGATAGAATACGGTTGTCTTGTGTATGCACGATTGGGGCAGTTTCACTTATCGTTACGAGAAATTACAAGCAACCACCAAGTGAGAAGTTGCCCGTATCTCAACCTATGTAATCATAAACAGCCATGGGATAAGCCCTGTTCACATAATTGTAGCAATATTTTCATATCATCTCAACCTATATATGTAACCATAACTGTAGCATAATCCTCATGCTGCGTTGGAAGACAAGGTCAAAGAACGCCTCCAAGGATGGCGCAAGATGCCGCTCTCTTGCATGGGAAGGGTATGCTGTGTAAAATGAGACATAGAAGGACTTTTGAGATATTGGTCAAGCACCTCCTTTGTCGACAAAAAAAGGCAATTTTCATTGCAAGGGCCTTTACCACTCTCTTTAGAAGATCCAGGTTGGTACAATTTGGCACATATGGAAGGAGAGGAATTATAGGTGCCATGGAGAATCCCCCTATTCTGTGGAGTTGCTAGCAAGGATTGTAAATAGAGAGATGGTACTTTTACTTTAGTGCTTTCAATTATCCCCTTGTGGATTGTTTGCAGTTCTACTGTGACATACACCACCGTACTTATTTTGGGTTGGTGGTCCTTGTCGACTAATATACTAGGCATTAATCAAAATATTTTCCGATTATTTATTCAGCTTTTGTGTTTTTTCCTTTTTTTTGGAGCAAAATCATCTAAGGAATCCGATTCGTCCATCTACCAAAAGGGCTAAAGAGTTTCCCAAATATAGAGAGCTGCTTTATGGAGCCCAAAAAAGGTTTTTAAGTACAGGCCCGACAATACGGGCAGAGGGAGTTGTCATATTAGCAGATTGTTCACAGAAGGCCTACAAATTCCAATGCAGCAATATCCATCTCAGCGTTGGTCAGCCAATTAATCTTGTGGAAGGAGGATGGCTCATCTTGTTTGAAAGGCCTACAATTAGAGGGGAAAAGGAAATAACATGGAGTGATTATATATGAATTCTTCCAAGTCATAAAATCACGAATGTAAGCTGCAGTATTCTATGCAATCAGATGAGTGGAATAGACTAATGCCTTGAAGATGCGCTTGCATCTTTCTTTCCAACCAAACCAATGTAGAAAATTGCATTCTATTTATTTCCACTGTCCATGCCTCTTATAATTTTGTAACTCACCAAGGCCTTTGGACTCATCTTTCTTCTCTCCCTTATTGAGCTTTGAGCCCTTGGTCGATAGGTGGTGTCTTTAGTTGCATTCTTTCCCCTATTAGAGAATTGATGGCTGACTCATTGGCTTTGATTGATCTTGCTCTCGTTGGTAGTTGATTGCATAGTAATCATAGGTCTTTAAATGCCTAGATTAGGGTAGGAATCTAGCTAACATTGTAAATATTGCATTCATGTCACGTATTTTGTGCATTTGCATTTTTTTATATAGTTTTGCATATAATAACATTTTTTGTGAACTCAATTTTGATATAATGCCTTTATCGTGTGAATGTAGGCCCATGAGTAATAAATGGAGGCCTAGAATCTACAAGATGAATGCAAGAAGAACCAAAACGACGCAATGAAGACCAAAGGAAATCCTGACAGAAACAAAGAAAGAAATATGAGAAATTCAAATGCAAAGGGAAGAAGAGGAGAGGAGGAGAATAATCTAATTTCCCCATCCATGATCCTAAAACCCAAGCCAATCTAAGCTTTGAACCCTTGACCCAGAACCAAATACCCTTTACCTAATCCTTATTACCTAATTCTTAGGCCAATTTCTTGTTCCCACCTTTAATTTTCATTTTTGGATCTCAATTGGGTTAAGTGGCTCTTGATTAGACTCATAATGAGCCAATTAGGTGCACCTAACCTTAATTAGGTCCAACCTAGATTCCCAAACCAACACTCTTATCCTAAACCCTCATCTACTCTTAGGTTGTTCCCTCATTAACCTACTCCTATGGTGAACCTAAGACCTACCATACATTGCCCTAATAACCCTATTGATAACCTATTTAATTAGATCTACAAATTGTGGATCTCATCTTTAAATTTACCATCATGCTATCGCCACTCAAGGCACCCATGCCCCTCCATAAAACTCACGCACACATACACACAAAAAGAATGACCACCCAATGAAAACACCACCCCTCCCATTTCTTACTATCTCTCTTGTTATCTCTTTCTCCCACCCAACGCACACCTCCTCTCCCTCTCTACTTCTTCCTCCACGACCTCCTCCTCAAGCTCTTCCTATTAGGTGTCTCCTCTCCAATGTTAAGCAAGCAGCCCGTGGATCACCTCCAAGGCGTGCAGACCTCCATTGGTGTGACCTTCAACCTCCTTATTCAAAGTGGACGGCCAAGGCTCTCCTCCACCTTCAACCATGCATGACTATGGCTACCTAAGCACTCTTAGGCGGGCATGGATACTCCTCCGATTCTAAGCATTTTTTTTCCTTCTCCTCTCTTTCTCTCTTTTGTTTTAATGTTGTATTAGATAGACACATTTGTTAGAACTTGTTGATCATGTTCATGTGGTTTTTTTTTTCTTTTGATTATATTGTGGTTTGTTGTGGTCATTTAGAATGAAGATTGATGCCAATATTTTGCATGATGATGATTTTGTGATTTGTTGATGTGAATGCTCCTTTTCTTCCTTCTATCTTTCCATGCCAATCCTCTCATTAGATCACCCTTTCACAACTTAATTCATGGCTTCAACACCCCTTATCACCACCACCACTTAGCCACCTATGTAGCCAACGAAACACCCTAGTTAATCTACCTATTAGACCATTCCTTAGGACCCTAAACACTCTCCTAACCCCAATTTTCAGATCTATCCTCACTCTTTACACCTATGTTTACTCTTATTTTAGATACCCTTAGGTCCTAAAACACACTCACTAGGTATTTGATAAAAATGCCTACCTACCATACCCATTAGTTATCCATTTACCCTCCCTACACATTTAGAAATCTCATTAATCAACCCATTCAATAGCTACCTAATCCCCTACCATTGAGGACACCCCATAGGACACCTATTTAGGCACCTAAATTGAAATGACCCTCCCCAAGGGGTCCCTACGAATTCTTAGGTTTTTCTGGGGTGTTATGGAAATTTTAACACCCCCAAATCTTATTCTTTGGGTTTTGCAAAGAAAAACAAGTTCTATGGGGCCAAACCTGCAAATTTCCCAGCCCCACCTTACTCCCATGACACCTAAAACCCTATCGACGCCCTTTAAAACCCCCTCATAAACCCCACTCATCCACATTTATCCCTCGGGTGATGTGCCCTACCTTCTTCCCTGTTACGACCCGATCAAGATCCCTATAGGACCTGAGACCGGCTCGCCTCGACTAATCCCAAGACCTAGTCGTCCAACGAGAAATAACCAAAAGTAGGAAATAATTCACTACTACACATGCAATGTAACTAAGTAGAAAATAACTAAGAGACAGTAAAAGAAACAGAGCGAATAATCTATCAATTATTACAGGCCATCAGAACTACGATAGAGGAAAAGTACAGCGGAAAAGTAACTGGAACAATATCACATAGAACAAAACTACTCAGTACAACAACAAGAGCTAAGAAATAGAAAGAAACGTAGCTAAGGCTAGGCTTGACTGGGCCTAGCTCCCTCTGCAGCCGGTGGTGCTGGCTGCTCAACTCCCTGACCTAGACAAGATTATAAAATTTTTGGAGTCAACGAATGCTGAGTAGAGTGGTAACTAAACATTTACTTGCAATTTAAGTTAAGACAGGTAACTAGTTTTTTTTTCAAATTTCCATTTAGCTCATTGAGTAGTTCAAATTTGTCTATTCTCTTAAGTAGCAGTCATTTCTTGATCTTGACTGTCCCTCAAGGGGACAATCTTGATTGCAGTCTTTCCTATGATGTAGGATGTACACGTGGTGCTCTCTTGGTCGGGAGTCCCCCGTGGTAGTCCTATACCTAGTCAACCACCCTGAGGTCACGGTCGCGATGTAGCGATGACTACGACACACGTGATAAGCGTACGGGTAGCTATCCCACACTGGCACGCAGTCAGTTGTTTCCGCTAGTGGGTACGCCCAAAGTACAGCATAGGGTCTTGCCCCTCAGAACGGAACAGGGGTCTCGCCCTTCTACAGTCTGCGTACCCTCGTCTGACTATCCGGGTTTGCCCAGTGGGCCTAATAAGAGTCAGTGTAGGGTGGCTGGTCCTAACCCCGGGCCCCGTGGGGTGGCTAGCTCTCTCCCTACACTAAGTAGCACACCTTGGTACCACGTACGCGAGCACCGGACAGAAGTCGGTGTAGAGTGACTAGTCTTAACCCCGGGTCTCAACCCAAGGGGTGGCTAGCTCTCCTCTACACTAAAGGACAACAGCTCTCCTTGGTACCGCGTACACAAAGATTAGCTTACTTCTCGTCTACATACGAAATTCTTTTCGTATACAGGAGTTCTCCTCTTAGTTCCCTGTAAGGTTCATGCACTGTATTCATTTCATTTCTCCATAATCAGATCTCATTCATATGACAGGCGGCTCGTGTTTTACTAACTGACAAAGCATCACATGAAAAATAACCATTACATTTTCTAGCATTTAGAATTCTACATGCATCTCAAACATACAGTGTAGCTTAAACCATACTCATTGTTCCTGCCCTAGGGTTCATTCTCATCCTAGGGTTCATTTAAGTTATTCTAAACATGCAGTTCATTTGTTTAAGTCATAATATTAATGGAAACCACTTTACTGGAAAACACGGGAGGAATGGGGCCTCGGATCGCAGATCCCGTCGCCTCTGTGGCTCTCGCGTACTCAACTGCCTGGAGACCTATACAGACGACCAACCACATCAAACAAGTTCAAAACTATATACGAGTAACACTAACACGTAGAGAAACTCAAGAAGAAAACAACGGTACTTTGTTTACACAAATCCGATTCCGTTTGGGTCCTAAATGGGCTAAAACATGTATACTGTCCAAAATCAGACATCTAGGACTAGCCCCAGACGTCTTAAAAGACGTCAGTAGTCACCCTGGGTTTCTTGTGGCTACCTCAGATGTCCGAACCCTTCCGCGATCGTCTGAGGAGAGTTCCAGACGTCGGACTCCCCTTCCGATCGTTTGGAAGTACGATCAGACGTCTGGCGATGTATCCTTACGTCCAAAACATCTTGAAGGGCACACCCTGTGCCTTTCCAACGCCTTGTCCTTTGCATGCATATGCACAGACCTATAAATGGCCGGACAATATCTGTGGTAAGGCCTGCATGGCCGTAAACCGCACAGAAACACGTACCTTGGCACTGAGCGTGCTTTCAGATGTCCGACTCTAGCTCCAAACGTCATTCTGCTATTCCAGATGTCTGGGAGGTGCTCTAGACATCTAATACTGGGAAATATCTAGTATGTAGAACCTTCATGAGCCTTCTTCTCCGTGGGGAATCCTTCCACATCGCCCGCAGCTGCAACGGTGGCAGCTTCAGGAGGTCGCGAAGTTCACCTTTGCGAGCTCCTCCTCCTCGCACGCGTCCTTGACTCCTCCCGCACAAGCTCCTCCGAGCTCCCATGGCTCCCTCGCGAGCTCCTCTCGAGCTCCTCCCACTCTCTTGTTCCCCTCTCCTCCTCCTCCGCACTCAATATCTCTCTCTTCTTTCTCTCCACACGCTGCGCAGGTGGCTAGGACGAAGGTGGCGGCCGGTTGGAGGGAAAGGTGGAGGTGGTGGAGATGGGGAGAAGAGGTGCGAGTGTGGGATTTAAATAGAAAGGGCTAGGGTTTGGGGGTGAGGAGAGAGAGGAGGTGGGTGTGTGTGTGCATGCGAAAAAGGAAACATAAGGTACGGTTCTTCTACTTTCAGACGTCTGACCCTCTGTCCAGACGTCTGACTGCTAACCGAGACATCTTAAACAACCCAAAAATGAAACGGGCCATTTCATTCTCGATTCCAACAGTGAGAGAGATAGAGAGTGAGAGGTCGAGAGGAGGAGAAGGCGGGAGAGAGAGATGTTGCAGGCATGGACTGCGAGGTGCTGTGGCGCAACAGATGATGCACAGGCGCTGGGGCTACGGCAGGGCGTGGCACGGTGTGCGAGGTCGTGTGGAGTGGGTGAGCCCTGAGACCATTAAACGTCTGCAACACCCTACGGATGGCTGAGGGACCCTACGGATGACCGAGATGAGCTCTGGACGTTTGAAGACACGCGAAGCTTGAGGCATGGCCTACCCAAGGTGTCTACAATGAGTACAGGCTCGAGGTGCGAGCTCAAGTGGGGAAGCAGCACTCGAGGTGGGGAGGTTGCAAGGGGAAGTGTGCGTGTGCGACACTCAAGGTGCTTCATGACGTCTGATGGTGTTGCTAGATGTCTGGATAGAGTCTTGGATAGCTGAGAGTGGTAGTAGACGTTAGGAGAGGAGTGGGGACACTAAGCAGGACTTTGTGTGAGTTTAAGATGTCCGGGACGTACTCTAGACATCTAATTGCGGTGAGAGGCACGCTCCTGCTGCAGATAGGCAACTGATCCAGCCAGATCCAAACCTGCTTGGTTGGGTTTGAGTGAACCAGGACCTTTCCGAGGCCGGTTCAGGGTCCGTTTGATCTCCAAATCTCTCAAGTAAGGTATCATCGGAAAGCTGGTGAAATTTCCCACGTTTTGACAGCTGTTTCATCGCATTTTTGCGTCTAATAACCTATCAAAAAATTAGATTCAAGCATTTAATGTCCGTTGGGACTTTGGTTGACATAGGTCTCCAATTTGGGGCACGTACGGGGCCTGCGGAGGCATTAGGATCGTTAGCTTGTGCCCCCATATCTCCCGTATCCCTAGGTAGAGTGGTCCTTCCCGTTCGAGTGTGTTTACTCTTCATTAAATGCATGCTATGTGTAGTTAATTAATCAAGTACCATGATTTTTATGAATGTGTCTAATGAATGAAACAGATGGTTGCTTAGACTTGCAAGTGGATTTACATACATACATGTCCTAAGTTTAAATGGATAAATTTTGCCTTTGAGTTACATGGGTGATTGCTTAATGTTTGATGTGAAGAAATGTCAACCCTAATGGTTGGGATTAAAGTCTTATGATGATGCAACAATTGTCTATTCCATGCTAAATATTAATTATGACTTGTGATGAATGAAATTTTTGATACTTGAATAAAATTTAAGGGATTATGAACACTCTTAGTGACAACTAAAAAATAACTTATCTGTCGTGGTTTAAACTCTGATAATGATGGATTCATTTTGCCTAATGTGAGGCACGACTATTGTTTAGGCTCTAGTATGGGGGCAAGCTGGCCCTCGTGTACGCACATATCGAGGAGAGCTATTCACCCCTTATGTAAGGAGAGAGCTAGCCTCCCCTTGGGTTGTGATGGGAACACCATCATAGGTCCTAACTAGCTTGATTTTGTCTGAAAAAGATGATAAAAGCTCCTACATCACCATCAGAGGGTATATCTGCATGATGTTGTGTTTTGAGAAGAAAACAAGAAACCATGGTTAATTCTATAATTTTAACAGCAAATCATGAACACAGAATAACCAAGGGATTGGCTAAGGGTGAATTAAAGGTAAAATGAACATTAAAGTCTAATAAGCGGGTCCATGCAGACAGAAACGAGTTTTTACGCATTTTAAAAATTAATAGTAACTCAAAACCCTAAGTTTAGACCCATTTAAATAATAGAGGTTTTGGTTAGGGTAAATTTCATCTAAACCTTCTAAAAATCATAGAAAAATATTTCATGTGGTCTGGTATCCTTGATTTGATCATTGTAACTTATTTTGGCCTAAAATAGAGTCTCAAACAGGAAGTTGCCCTAATTTAAGTTTTTATGTAAATTACCCAGTTAAACTTAGTAAAAACCAAAATCTGACTTCATCATCAGATTTCTTGGGTCTAAATCATGTTTGTACCAAAATTTGGGCCCAATTAGAGATTATCTTGACCTAGTTTACATTTTAGTCCAGTCTGACTCTCTTTCTCTTTCAATCAGCCCCTCAACTTTTAAAATAATTACAAAGACCCCCTATCTTCGTTATTTTATTTGCATTTGGGTCCGTACCGCCATGGCAGGTGTGAACTCACGCAGTCGAACTCTTAATCAGAGATTCCTCCTTGATTACTTGGCCAATCCCTTCCAAAATTGGAAGGGATAACCCTCAGGAAATCCCTAATCGATTAAACCTAATCCTAGACTCTAAATTCGTTTATGTTGCCCATGTGAACCCAAGGATTTCAATAATACTTCTGCCTGAAAAATCGAGCCTTTCAAGCTTGTTTCCAAGCTTGGGAGCTTTCTTGAAGGCTTATAAAAGACCCTCACGGACTGCCTCACCTCCTTAGCAAGTTCTTAGGCCACAAATCTCTTCCCTTCTCCCTCTCCGGCCTGCTCCAAGGTTTGCTCCGGCGACCACCTTTCTCTGTTCGCTTCGTCGGCCGCCACGTACAATAGGCGGTCGGATCTTCTTCCCCTCTTCATTCCACATCACGAATATTGGCGCGACGTTCTTCGACCTCCTCCTCGTTGCTGTTCTCTTTCTTGGAGTATTCTGCTTCTCCGATGTCGGCTCATCACGGCCAACACTTTCTCTAACTCCCCTTCTTTCGTTAGCTTCCCACATCAACTCCTCTTCGTCCACTGATCCTCTCAGCATCATTAGACTTTAGGTCCGCTCACGAATCCGCCTGCTCCACCGTCGTCTCCCCCGTGTCCGACATACCTCCAGCGACCTCGACAACCTGCTACATGCCACCAATCTGCTTGCCATCAACTCCTACACCTTCGTCGTGTCCATGAGAGAAAAACCCCTCAAGAAATTGAGGGGATTGCTGCACCAATCACCTCCTCGAACACAACTGCCCTCGTACTCATTCTCCAGCTTTGCCACTATTACACACATACCTTCATAGCACGCCAGCGACACCACTGCACTCGCCGCACTTCGGCGATTCTTTTAAACCTGTTTGACGTGGCTGTGAGGTTGTTCTCGTGCTTTAAGGCATTCCACTGGAGCTCCGTCGCCGCCCCGACTCCTCCGACTATGCCTTCAATCCTCCGGCCACATCTGCTCTGTTAAGACCCGTGCTATTAAAGCCCTATAAGACGTCTGGGAGTTGGGTCAGACGTCTGGAAACCAAATTTTTTGTGCACGTCCTCCAGTCTGCGCGCATGACGTGCACAGACTGTATGCAGCCACATTTCTTCTCTCCCCTCTCACCGACGAAACCCTAACCCGCGCCTACTTAAACCCCCCTCCTCTCCCTCACTCCACCCTACTTCCATCCACCCTTCTTCTTCCCCAGCGAGAGCGGTGAGCAGCAGGTAGCGCGCGGTGAGCATGAGTGGCGTGGGAGGAGAGGAGCAGCGAGGGGGAAGAGAGGAGAGCGCGCGAGCTCGCGAGAGAGCTCGCTGGAGAAGCTCATGGCCGGTCGGGTGTGCGCAAGGCAGAGAGGTGCGTTGGGGAGGTTCTCCCCAACGCTGCTGCAGCCAGAGCAGCGGGCGAGCGAGCGCGGCGCGGCCACGCGCGGCACGAAGAAGACGAAGGCAGCTTCTGGTTCTGGGATTTTCTCAGAATCAGACGTCTAGATCTACATCCAGACGACATAGACGACGTCTGGAGGAGGCTCCAGATGACTGAGAGGTAAATCCTGCGACCTACACCTCCCTTTGCGGATACGGTCATGCAGGCTGTTCCGCCGCGGCACTGTTACGTGCCGTATTGAGAAAATTTACGTTGCGCGTGTAGGATTCGCTTCGGGAAGGCGCGGGACATGCCCTCCCACGTAGTTCAGATGTCTGGGCAAGGCACCAGATGGCAGGGAGCGTCTCCAGATGTCCGAAGAGGTGGTCGGACGTCTAAAACTAGATCAGACGGTTCAGCAGAATCCCTGGATGTCTGAGGAGTAGCGTAGAGTGAGGTATGGTTTTGGACTTCTTTTAAGACGTCTAGAAGGTGTTCCAGACATCTGATTTGAATCAGGATTGCTGTTTTTGACCCGTTTAGGGTCCGTTTGAGGTCCGATTTCCGCAATTAAGATTCTGTTCTTCTTTGTATAAGTTCCTCTACTTGTTGGAATACTTTTATCATGTTTTGAGTGGTCTCTTGTGGTTGACCCTTGTAATAGGACCTCGTTCCATTGCAGATTTGGGGTTTGTGGAGGCACATAGACCTGCTGATCAAGCCCCCATTACTCCTGGTTTTATTGGTAGAGTGGCTTCCCCTAGATTAATTACAACCATGAATGCATATTTGGAATGAATGTTAGATCCTAGGGTATATGAATCATAGGACTAGAAACACTGGAATAATTGTATTGAATGCATGAATTGCAGTCTTGGATGAGTAAATAAAATAATAACAATTGCCTGTAATTGGATAACAGCTGCCTGTGAAATGTAAAGTACTGTTGTTAGCAACTGTTGCATGTAAATTCCTGTTGTTTGCAATTAAATATGAGCTGCCTGTATATGATTTGGAAATGAAAGATTGAATGTTGGAAACATGAGCTACCTGCGAATAAATCTGAAATGATGAAACCTAGTATGGCTTGGCCTGAGAAACATGAGCATGAACCCTACGGGGAATTAGGAGTAGAGCTCCTGGAAATAAATGGAATGGAACTGAAAATGTGAATGGGGAAGTGAGCTGACCTTTGAGTATGGAGTATCAAGGAGAGCGACTGTCCCCCCCTTCTTAGTGCAGAGTGGAGCTAGCCGCCCTAGGGTTGGGACCCGGGGTTAGGATTGGCCACTTTGTACTGACTTTTTGGCCCTCGCGTACACAGTACTGGGGAGAGCTACTAGTGTAGGGAGAGAGTTAGCCACCCCACGGGACTCGGGGTTCAGCTAGCCGCCCTACACCAATTTGTTAGGTCCACTGGGCAAACCAGGGTAGTCAGGCGAGGGTGCGCGGCCTGTGGAGGGGCGAGACCCCTGTTTTGTTCTTAGGGGCTAGACCCTTGTTATTGAGAGGGTTATGCCCTATATTGGTTCCGTGCCGTGCTTTGGGCGCACCCGTTAACGGAAACGATTGACCGTGTGCAAGTGTGGGGTAGATACCTGTGCATTTATTGCGTGTGCCGTAGTCACCGTTACGTCTGTCAGTGACCTTGGGGTAGTTGACTGAGTGTAGGACTACCATGGGGGACTCTCCCGGCCAGGAGAGCACCACGTGCTACTTCTACTCTTCGGAAAAGACTGCAATCAAAATCGTTCCCACGAGGAACATTCGAGATCAAGAAAAAGACCTGATAAATAAACCAAGTGATGAAAGAAAAAATAATTAGTTAAATAAAGAAAGAAATTGAAAACAACAGCTACCTGTCCACCTTTACTGTTTTTATTTAGCTGGTTGCCACTCTACTCATCGTTCACTGATTTCGTGTACTCATAACCTTTTTCAGGTCCAGGTGTTGAGCAGCCAGAGCCTATGGCTGTAGAGGGTGCTGGGTCCAGTAGAGCCCAGTAGTTGTACATTTTTGTTGTACCCTGTTTTCGTTGTAGTGAGTAATTTTGTTACACTTCTGTACTCTTTTATTGTAAACCGTATATTCCTGTACCTATTTTAATTTCCTACTGTTGTGGTGGTGTGTACTGTAGTATCTTACTTCTTTATTGCTGTACTTTTGTTACTGTTAGTTGCTTGCATGGTGAATGTGGTTTATTTTACTGCTTTTTGGTTACTTTCTCGTTGGACGACTGGGTCTTGGGATTAGTCGAGTTGGTCCGATCTCGTGTCCTGTAGGGATTCGGGAACCGGGTCGTAACATGCTCCAAGTTCTATTCCCAGGCTTCGTGGGTGACTCTCAGGCATTCTTCTAGATCCTCAACTCCACCCCACAAGCTCACCTTCGACTTCAATTGGAAGCCCCCATCTGTTGCTGCGTTGAGAAGCATAGTGGGAAAGAAAGTCCCACATCATGGGATTAGCAGCCGCCGATGAGAACCTCATCGTGAGCCCTAACTAGCACAATCTAACCCAGATATGTAAGAAAAAGCTCCTACATAACCCAAAGAAAAGCTTAACTCAGAGAATTCTGAATTTGAGAAGAAAACAAATCATAAGGGTAAAACTGCAATTTCACCAACGCAGTTTGCAAACAGGATAATTAAGGATCCAAACACAGTTCAAACAAGCCTAATAAGAAGGAAAGTGGGATGGTCGGATCTAAAAAGGGTTATAGCTACTTTAGAAAATTAAATGACAATTCTGTAACCCTAAAGCAAATCCACTTCAATTCACGAGGTTCGAGGTAGCATAAAAATCAACTAAATCCTCTAAAATTCGTAGAAAAATAATCTCTAGGATTTAGAACATTCAATTTGGCCTTAGAAACCCATTTTGACCTACAAAGAGAACCTTGCCTAAATAATGACTTAATCTGGGTTTTTACGTAAATTGGCCAGTCAAAAATGGTACAACCTAGAAATAAAATTCACCATTAAAATCCTCAGGTTCAAATTAGTCTTGTATAAAAACTTGAGCCTAAGAGGAGACCTCCTTGATCGACTTTGCAATTTGGTCCTCTTCATTTACTTTCTGACCCTTATCTTTCTAAATCCTTGCCTTTTGGCCCCCAACTTTTTCGTCGTTCTTTGCAAAACGGTCCCTCCGGGAAAACTCTACGTAGCACCATGCTACGGCGACTTTGCGTGGAGCATGGCGCCGCACAGAGAGGGGTGACCGCCCTGCAAAGCAGACGACCATGCTCTCTGCCGGCCCCCATACCTTCCGTGCGAATGTGCGGAAGGTATGGGTCCCCTCTCTGGCGAGGCTGGCACGTCGCCAGCCCGTGTCTTCCTCTGCGCCAGCCCCTTTATAAGGACCGGCACCCCCTGCTGGTTCCCCTAAGCTCTCTTTGATGGAGAACAACCCCCCACTTCATCCCCTCCTCCTCCGTCAGACGGTCCGCAGCTTCCGGCGACTCCCTCCCCTTCCTCCACGTCGCTCTGCCGCCTTACCTGCAGCAGGGTTCTCCTAGCCCTTTCATCTGTGCCGTGCTGCACCCGCTGGCACCCTCCGCCTACTTCCTCGTCGCCGCACTTCTCCTCTAGGACACTTTCTTCCCCAGCTCCGGCAGGTACGAGCCGGTGGCTCCGCCCTCCCCCTTCATCCAAAACCTAGGTAAATAGCTTCCTCTCCTCCTCCTTTACATTTTCCCTCTCTCAATTTGTCTTTTTGCCTCACTGCACACGACTCCCACCTCCGCCTGCTCCGTCTCCGACCACCCCCTCCGGTGAGCTCATCCCACCTCCACAGACCTTCTCACCCCTCGCCGGCTACCCTAAAAGCTTCCCCTCATTCCACTCAACAAATCCCCCTTTTCCATCCACTGCCAGACGCCACCCAATGACCCCCCGAACAGACCCATCTCTCCAGCCACAGTCCGACCTAGGGCTACCACCACACGTCGCCTCACGCCTTGCCACCACCCGTACTCCGGTGAAGCTCCCTGCATCATCTGATTGGGCCGAAAGGCCGTATTCTTGTTTTCAGGTAGACGACCCTTCACCGCCATTACCGAGCTTCTGAAGCTCCAGCACCTATAGCTGCAGGTGCTCTCTCGCCCAGGCTCACGCCCCAGGACGCGCAGCTTGTCTCCGCGAAGCGTCCCAGGCCTGCAGCTAGGGCGAAGGCCTTGCACGTTGCAGCAATTGCCTGCAGCTTCCTCAGCTGCAGGTGCCAATTTGGGTGGAACATTTAGTCCCACCTCGGAAGTTCTGGAAGCGCCGCAGCCAAATAAAGGGAAAAAGTGTTGTAGGCTTATCGCCTTTGAACACAGGGGTCAGGTCCCTCACGCACGCTGCGCACCATGCGCTTGCCCTCGCCCGCACTCACGCCCCGCGGGTCTGGGCTGGATCCGACTATCCTAACCCGCGCACTCCTCTCCCACCACCGCACGCCGGTCGGCCTGGTCCCAGGCGCGATACCCGTACCCGAATACCCGGCTCTGGGAGAGCGATCTTATGAGAGAAATCTAAGAAAGAGAGAGATGCGGGGAAGGGTAGGGTTAGGTTTTGCTTTCTGATCCTTGTGTGAGCGTGCAGGAGCAGAAGGAGAAGGAAGGAAGGCGGCCGAAGCCTTAGCTGCTCAGGGTGAAGAAGAAGAAGCAAAGAAGAAGAAGAAGAAGCAAGAGAGAAGAAACAGAAGAAGAGAAGCATTGTAGCATACCTACAGTTAAGTCGTCTGACCATTGCATCAGACGACGGTTGAGCAGCGGCCAGAGGAGATAAAGCAAGAGAAGAAAGAAGAAGAAGGCAGAAGAAAAAGAAGAAGTCAGAAGAAGAAGAAGATTGTCACAGCCGCAGAAGAAGAGAAGAAAAAGAAAGAAAGAGAAGAACAAGGAAAGAACAGAAGAAGAAGAAGAACTCTGCAGAAGAAAAGAAGAGAGAAGACGCAGCCGTGAGTAGAGAAGAGAAAGAAGAAGAAAAGAAGAGCAGCTGAAAGAAGGAGAAGGAAAAGGATAAGTGAAGAAGAAGAAGCCAAGACAAGCTCCCTCTCTCTCTCTTTCTCTCTCCCTCCCTTATTTTTGTAATCTAATAGAGAACCTTTGTATTTCTAGAATTCCAGTAGCTCCCTGAGTTCCACCTCGGGAAAATCATTTCCGACTAAAAAATTTTGTAATGATAACCTGGTAGCTGTCTTATTACTATAACGACTATAACTTGACATACAATGAACATAAACAAGCCGGTCAACCATCTACCGCTATCACCCATGACGTGAGATAAGGGAATTTCTCCCCAGGACCCCTTGCCCAGTACACGAGGGGTCGGGTCCCTCTTCACTCACACTCGCTTACTCCTCGGCTACCTCTCACACTCGGTAGCCCTGGTCCCCTGCCTAGATCCGAATATCCACCTGGATACCCGATTATAGACCTGATTACATGGGTCTGAGAGAGAAGAGGAGGAGAAAGAGAGAGTGAGCAGGGGGGGGGTGGGTTTGCTCCTTGCTCCTGCCCTCTCTATACTTAGCTGCTGTGAGGCTTTCGTTCCTCTGATTGGTGCTGTGCCTTGCCTCTCTTGAGGCTTAAAGGAAGGAAGAAGAGGCCTTTGCTTCTCTGTTGAAGTTGCTGCTCCTGAACACTTAAGCCGTCTGGGGTTAATTTCTTTTGTCATATTTCTGAGGCATTTGATTATGTGGTTGTGCTTATTATTCATATATTTGTGAGGTTTAAACTTAAAGGGTAATTTGGTAATTCAAATCATCATTTTACCCTAATCTTTTTGCATATTGGTATTTGGATCTATTGATATATTATTATTAATTGTTCTTCTAATCTCAATTGCTCATATTTTGCTTATAATTGTAATCTGTGAGAATGAATTGCTCTTGAATTGCTCCTAGTGAACGATCTCATACTTGCGAGTTATAAATTTTAAGTGTTTTCAAGCGATTTTGACTTGCTACGACGATTACATCCTTTAAAACATAAATTTCGCGCGTTAATAGGTTGGGACCCAGGATAGGAATGGCCTCCCTACACAGACTCCTATTAGCCCTACTAAGCCAACTGGGACAGTTGGGCAAGGGTATGCAGACTGGTGAGGGGAGCGACCCTTGTTCTGTTCTATGCTGTACGACTTAGAGTGTACCTGTTAGCTGAAATGATTGATCGCGTGCCAGTGTGGGGTAACTTCCCGTGCGTTTATTGTGCGTGCCGTAGTTACCCCTATATCGCGACCATGACCCTGAAGTGGTAGTTCGGGTGTAGGATAAACATGGGCTGGTCTCTCAGCCAGGAGAGCACCATGTGCATGTTCTATATCGCGGGGAAAACTGCAACAAGATCATTATGTTAGGGGACATGTGAACAAAGAGAAAATGAGACCTTGCTAAAATAACCGAAATCACAAAACAACTAGTACTTTAAAATAAAAATAAAACATGAAAGTGTTGAAATACTTATTACTATCTGAAATGTTTATTGCTTTCCTCCTTAGAAAAATTATGTTAGATGAATGTATATTTACCACTCTCCTTGGCTTGTTGCTGACGACTACCACTTGTGTCCAGGATAGGGAGGTGAGCAGCCAATACCATCAGTTGTAGAGGGAGTTGGGCCCAATCAAGCTTAGCCTTAGTTTGTTTTCAATTTCGTTTCTACTATAGCAGGACTTTTTCTCTTTGTTGTCGTGAGTATCCATGCTTGGAACTTGTAGTTCTGTTTCCATTTTTCTATTATGGTTGTGATGGCTATGTTGAGAATATTTCTTTTCTCTTGTGGTATTGGTACATTTACAATCTATTTTACAGCTTTTTTGTTCTTTATTTAATGTTTCTAGATATGTTGCATGTGTGGAATGATTTATTTTGGTATATTTCTCGTTGGACGACTGGATCTTCGGTTAGTTGAGGTGATCTGACCTTAAATTTCACGTGGAGCCGAGTTCGGGTCGTAACATAAACCTTCGCAAAAATCTGTAGTCAATAGTCCTAAAATAGTCCTCATTGGAGCCCTTTAAACCTATCTAAACCATCCCTTAGTTGTGATCTATAACCCTTAGTAGTTACCTACCTTAGGCACCTTATTTAGGACTTAATCCCTTTCAATTTCATATCTGAATTTTGGTCCTATTTAGATCTCGAAAGACCCATTAGACCCTACCAAGACAACCTATAAGTAGATCTACTAAGCCTGTTAGACCTACATCCATTTAGATTTTATATTCATATTTCAGCAATCCAAACCTAGCTTAAACCATCTCTTAGCATGTTCATTTTCATTTTAGATAACAAGATTATAATGATGTTGCCTCCCTGTTGGATCAACCCTACTCTCAATATGCTTTGTTCTTCATTTATTAGTGAGATAGGATTTTAAATTTGATCGTGATTTTTCGTGCAATGGCATTGTTAATTTTGTAACGCGAAATTATATTATCAGTAGTCAGTTATCTTGGTGCAATGGGTAGCATTGCTCTCGTCACATATACCAAAGACTTGATCATTGTTTGGTGAACTATGATTGGTGTGATTTAAATCTTGTTGGTGACTACCTTTTTTGTAGAGATTGGGATAATGCAACCATGCTTCTTCGTTTATTGTGGACCCTTCCAAGAGTAACTCCTTTTTAAAGTTCAAAAGCACGTGGCTTTGACATGATAACTTTGATAATTGTATCCCTTCCAATTCAAACCTAAGCAAAACCTTGTATCATTTGTTAAGAAAATGATACCATCTATTTCATTATGAAATCTTAGGCCTTTATTTATAGAGAAGAGGCCAAGGAAAAACTGTGAACATATTCCTCTACATAAGAAATTGGCAAAACACAAAAGTAACGAGACATATATGAAAAGGACAAAATAACAAGACTCTCAACACTCTCTTCAAGTTGAAGCATAAATGTCTATCATATTCAGTTTGGAACAATATCTATCGAAGGTGGAGCAAGGAATGGCCTTGGTGAACATGCATGCTGCCTAATCGTTGGATGACACATGTTGAGTGCGAATGTATCCATTCTAGATCATATCCTGGGTATCATGACAGTCTATTTCCACGTGCTTGGTTCTCTCATAGAAGATTAGATTATTAGTAGTGAATAGTGTAGCTCTATTCTCGCACCTCATCTTCATAAGGTCAGTTATAGGAATTTGAAGATTCATAAGTACAAGCCAAATCCACAAGTTATGTTGTGGCTTGGGCCATATCTCAGTAGTTCAACTCTGCCCTCGATTTGGCTACTATGGTCTGTTTGTTGCTTCGTCATGTAGCAAGATTTCCTTCAACAAATGTACAGAACCTAGTAGTGGACTTCTTGTCCTTTGGACACCCACATAGTTTACATCAATATATGTCATCACTCCATATGAATTACCTCGAGTAAATAGTAATTCTTTCCCTAGTGCAGACTTTAGGTATCTAAGAATAATGATTGCAGCATCCTAGTGAACTCTCTTTGGTTTATCCATGAACTGACTTACTTTGCTAAGAAAGAGGGCAATGTTTGGTCATGTCAAAGTCACATACAATAGTTTTCTCGCAAGGCATCTAAATTACATTACATCCACAAGGGTAGAATCCTCCTCATATAAATGCACATTCGGGTCCATAGGAATGGAGGTTAGATATGCACCAAGCACACTTGTCTCCTGAAGAATGTCACACATACATTTTCTTTGGGAAAGAGCAAATCTCTCTGCATTGTGAGCAACTTCAATGCTAAGAAAGCATTGGAGCATACTCATATCCTTCGTAACAAAGTATCAGAGCATCCTAGAGATCAACATTTTTAAATAAGTAGCTAGATGTTAAGTAATACTAAAATGTAGAATGGAATCTTGAAAAATCTTTTTGACTTCTCAATTGACAATTTCTCGTACGTTTGCAATATTCTATTCAGATTGGTATTAATGTGAAGGGGGTAAGAGTAAACGCCTAAGCTATATCAATCCGAAGTAAAAGCCTCAATCTCACATCACAGGAATATAAAGGTCTTTTAATGGAGGTGGAGGGAGATTTCGAAATGAAATATGGGACAACCACTTTATATTTTCTCTTATCTCCTTGAGGTCATTTAATGGAGGCGAAGGGAGATTTTGAGATGAAATATAAAACAACCGTTCTAATATTTTCTCTTGTTTCCCATTCATGGTCCTACTTCACTTCTCCTTTTGTCGGCTATCTTTGTGAAGCACATCTTGACATAGTCATTTATTCAAAAGTTAAACCTCAACATCCATATTAATTAGTGATCGTAGTAGGCACCGATACCAATAGATTTCAAATTCTTCTTTTTTATTGTTTAAAGAAAAAATAATTTTGTTAACTCAACAAGAACGGCAGATCATGGTATAGCCATAGCATCTTCAGAGTGCAATAAAAGTTTCAGTTTATATTTATGTTACATATACAATGTGCATTATAGTGCCTTTGCATAAGGGTTAGGGATAACTTTGATCTACCTTGGGATCATGTAATGAGGGGTAAAAATAGGATAGATCAGATCTTTAGACATGGTGACCTTACCTAGAAAGGATACAATTCCAAGGAAAAGATTGACCCAAAATCAAATATTTGAAAATATATGAACGTATTGTTAAATATTTTCAAAATTAATAGTTAATAATGTATTTATAATATTAAGAGGCTTTCTACATATTTATAAAATTTTGGCGTTACAGACGTACTTAATTAATTTTCCACATTTACACCAAATATCACTACAATGTCAGTATCCTATTCGTCAAATTATACTCCTTCAACAATACTCCATCATTTATTTTTTCAGCGGCAAAGTCGACAAGGTACATTCGTTTCTCCTTCATTTGTTCAATCTATACAATTCTTTGTTTTGTCAATTTTGATGATAAATTACAAGCGTTTATGACCCATGCATTTACTTTAGCTGCTGCTGGATTGCGGCTTAGTAATTTGACCATTAAGTTTGTTATTTATTTGAATATCCTTATACCTTGGCTAGAAACCTACTTCTAATTCAATAATTTTACGACAACTGGATAATTACAACTGCTCTAATTGCTTGGACACAAGTCATAGCCTAAACTTTCAGCCTCAACCTAATAAATTTCGGTGAATCAGATACGGAAACAAATAGATATGTGATTGATTTTTTGCGAGCACATGCTATGGAGGGCCAAAGGTCTAGACTTTAAAGGATATCGAAATAATAATTAAATAAAAACCGACGAACACCAACGTGGCATTAAAATTGTAATTTTATTTTTGAAAAGTTAAAAAAATAAAGAAAATGTATGCATTTTACGATGCGTGCACCTAAAGAAGGGTAGTGATTTATTTTCTTTTTAAAAGTATAAAAGTAAAAAAAAATATATTTTACAATGTATTTTACAATACCTATGTAGTGAGAGAATGGTAGTGATTTTAGTAGATGTATTTGATTTTATCGGTGATTTTAATTGGTGTGAAAGTGGTGAAAAGTCATCTTTCAAGTGAAAAGTTACTTTTCGTAGGTGAAAGTTACTTTTCACTCATAGATGAAAATTAAAATCATTTTTCACCGATGAAGAGGTGAAATATGTTAATGTGTTTTCATTTTTCACAAATGTGTTTTGATTTTTTACCAGTGAAAAATCACATTCCACCCATAGGTGAAGGTCAGAATATATTGATGTATTATATTTTGATTTTTCACCGATGTAAAATCACCTTCCAGGGTGAGAACTATTTTCCACATGTGGAAAATAATTTTTACTTGATGTATTTTAATTTTTAATCAATATATTTTTATTTTCAATTGATGAAAAATTATTTTCAAACGATATATTTTAATTTTTAATTGATATATTTTAATTTTTTACTTGTGATGTGATGGATTATTTTTTTAAAATGATGGTGGAACTCACGGTTATTATTATTATTTTTTTCTTTTTTTTTTAAGTGAACACACTGATTTGAATTAATTAATTTATTTAATTTAATGAATAATGTGTATTTTTTTCTCTTGAGGAGTGAAGATATGTGTTACAAAATATATTATAATGTAATTTTTTTTTTATTTTAATCCGCAACCTTTTCAAAAGTGAAAGTTGTTCCTAAACAACGAGATATATATGACTACAAATATTAGAGAACAGATACCGTTATTTTTTTTAATGGTTTCGATTGGGGGCTGCTCAAGTTATTTTCTCTTCCATTCTCTCCCATTTTGCTATGGAGATTATGTTGTCGTGGGTGTTCTTAATTATTTCGCTTCTTGTACTTTATCTTTGTAGTGGGAAGTTCCAAAGTACAGCTCAAAGACAGTTACGTTCGAATTTAATATTAATTATTTAGAACATCTAGCCTGATTGATCGGGACTCGCGGATATGTGTTAATGAGAGAATTTTTTAAAACAGATCAAGTATCTTTTGCTTAGAAATGAATACAACGGTAGCTTCATTTCCAAGTTTCCTCAGTAAGTTTTTCTTAGCAAATAATCCTGCAGCCTTGGATTCATAAGTTAAAACTTATACAACGATTATTCAAATCTGCATTCAAACATAATCCTATCTGAAACAAACTTCAATTTTATTTGGGTATACTTATGATAATTGTTCACATCTGAATCCATATTTGATATTTTTGGAAGTAAACTGGAAGGAACTATACCAAGTCATACTAAATCTCATCTATGAATTCATGATCCCTACCTATGATTAGTCTGATTGATAAAATATGAATGAACCTATCTTCACAAGGATCAATTAATTCTTGGGAAGAACCTGAAGTAGCTATCCAGTACTTCAGACATTTATTTTCATAAATTAAGGACTCGATCCAAACTTCTAACGAATTAAACCTAAGATGTCATTTGGGCACGTGGATTTGAGAAGAGGAATAACATATAGGAGTAAGGAATTATTCCCGTAAAAGTCACTTTTTTTTTTTTAACTTGTCGGAGGTCGTAGCCACATCAAAAAAATTGGTTTAAATAAGTATTTGGTTTACGGATAAAATTTACTAATAATACAGTAATGTATGCTGTCATTCATGTCATATAATACTTAAATATATAGCTCCGGGTCATTTCAAGAAATAATTAAAGAATTAAACTTGATCCACCGGCAAAGTTCCAATAAGCTTGTTTACTGTTTAGAAATTAGAGTTGAGAGGAAGAAATCAAAATAAATATATTTCATATTCTAGTTGGTTTGGCCGGATGTGAACGTGATTATGCATCTAAAATATTCTTGACCGCCTTTGCATTGCAGTATTGAAATAAGTTATGTGAAACGGTGATTTAAATGTTGAAGATATCCTGTCAGTTGAAATGATGAATTTTGAAGATAGGTTACATCGACATGTTTAAGTTATTGAAACTTAGGCATTTCGTTGATATATCAATGAAATTATCGATATGTCAATGGTTTATTATTATTATTATTATTATTATTATTATTATTATTGTATTGGTTATATATTAATATATTGATCGTATATAAAATAAAAGATAATATTTAAAATTTTTATGAAAATATTTATTTATTAAAATAATTATTTTTAAATTATATTTATTTAATTATTTTAATTATTTTTATCGATATACATATAAAATATATATTTAAAAATTTATCACAGTGACATCAAAATTGACACGAACCCATGTGAAAATTTCTTATTATCTGTATAGATGTTTTCTATTCCTGGTTGAAAGTTCGCATCTAAATATTACCTAATATTTATGTAAAGGTACGTGCGCGTTATAATTCATCCCTGAATCATCCGTACCAAGGGAAACTTATCCTGTTTGGGTAAATTTTCTTTACTAGACGACCTGAAAGGTTTATCTTTGTATTCGCGTCTTAAGGTTAGATTCTTCAAATGTAAGATTTACGACATGGGTTAGCAAATCTTAGTCGGTAGATATAAAAAAAAGAGATGTAATCCCCTTTTTGTACGTGTTTAGCTAACGAGAAGGGATATCCATTGTTTGAAGTGGATATCTCCTGATCACTAATTTGCATATCGTGTATCAAAAAGGCCAAGTCATGCTAAATCTTAGGAGAATTTCCCTCAGGTAAATAGGGCGGGTTATCCATCTTCCGGAGTTGATATCCCCTCGTAAACCGAGATATCCCATTCTTCTGGTGTGACAATGAAAGAGGAATGATTTTTTTTTCTTTTTTTCTTCTTTTATTGCTTTTAAGGTTTAAATAAATCTATATTATTCGTCTCCTTTTAAAATATTATAACAAATAAACAAAAAAATTAGGAGTAAACTATAGCCATCAAGTAAATATAGTAGTATCATACAAATATATGAGTCAATAAATCCTCAAAATCTCAAGCAACCACCATTCAACCATCCATCCAAGATCAATTTAGTGTCAGTTTACTTGGAAGGTTAAAGAATTTGTGTTAAGAAATGTAAAATTGGTGTTAACCTTTGTTACGATTCGATTTCCGAATCCTTATAAGACTCGAGATCGACTCGCCTCGACTAATCCCAAGACTCATTCATCCAATAAGAAATAACTAAAAAGTAGGAAAATAAATCACATTCACTATACAATGTAACTAACAGTAAAAGTGTATAAGTAGTAAAGAAAAGTAAAAGCTAGTAATTCAGTACATACCACCACAATAATAGGAAGTAGAACAAAAGCAATAGCAACAGGAACAGCAACAACAAGTCTGAAACTCACTATAGCAGAAAAGAGAGTACAACAAAAGTACTGGAAACTACGGCGGGACTCGAATGGGTCCAACACCCTCTGCAGCCGGTAACTCGAGCTGCTCAACTCCTAGACTTGAACAGTGTTATGAAAAGACGGAGTCAGCGAATGCTGAGTAGAATGGTAACCATACTATCTAAGTAGTAAACAGTAGCAGGTATATTTATTCTTTCAAGTTATTTTATTTTACAGGTAATTCTTTTTTTTTTTTACCCCTTTTCTCATCTTTCAGGATTTTATTGATCTCGCATGTTCCTCGTGGGAATGCTCTTGATTGCAGTCTTTTCCGAAGAGTAGAAGGTACACGTGGTGCTCTCCTAGCTGGGAGAGTCCCCCGTGGTAGTCCTACATCCAGTCAACCACTCCGAGGTTATTGATAGACGTAGCGGTGACTACGGCATGTGCGATAAGCGCACGGGTAGCTACCCCGCATTGACATGCGGTCTGTCGTTTCTACTAGCGGGTACGCTTAAAGTATAGCATGGAACAATATAGTGCCTAGCCCTCTCAGAAACAGGGATCTAGCCCCTCAGAGCCAAACAGGGGTCTCGCCCCTCCATAGTCCGCGTACTCTCGTCTAACTACCCCGATTTGGCCAGAGGGCCTAACAAGTCGGTGTTGGGTGGCTAACTGAACCCTAGACCCCGTGGGGTGACTAGCTCCCTCCCTACACTAGTAGCTCTCTTTGGTACCGTGTACGCGAGGGCCAACAGGAGTCGGTGTAGAGTGGCCAATCCTAATCCCGGGTCCCAACCCATGGCGACTAGCTCCGCTCTATACTAAAAGGGGACAGTCGCTCTCCTTAGTACCACGTACTCAAGGGCCAGCACACTTCCCATTCATATTCCAGGCTTTTCCATCTAACCATAGGAGCTCTACTCCTAACTCTTCCTAGGGTTCATGCTCATGTTCACCATATTATTCCAAACCAGGTTTCATCATTTACCATTCAGTTCTCATCTATACATATGCAACTCATATTTCTACAATTTAATACATGCAACAAGTGATATCACAGGTAATTGTTTAGTCATCTAAGGCAGCTCATATTCTAACAGGTAGCTCGTATTTATTTACAGGCAGTGACTAACAATTTAGCTCATTCCGATATATATATATATATATATATATACAATCTCAATCACGCAAACAATTGGTTTAACCATTTCTTTTCCTAGGGTTCATACCACATCTTAGGTTTCCAGTTATCTAATTTTCATTGATGCATTCATATCTATTAAGTACAATAGGGGTAGACCACTCTACCAGACAATCTAGGAGTACTAGGGGCTCGAACTGCAGGCCTACGCGCCTCTGTAAGCCCCAGACACGCAACAGGTCGAAGTCCTATACCAAGGAACACACCACAATGGAAGATTCAGAACAATGTATAAAGGCTTCTAATACATAGAGGAATTCACAAGGAAACCACAGATATTTCGTTTGCGTAAAACGAATCCCGATCGAACACTAAACGGGTCAAAAATGTGTCTGCAGACCCAAATCAGATGTCTGGAAACCAGTCCAGACATCTTAAAAGTCACAGAGACTCACCTAAAGCTCCTGCAGCACCCTTAGACGTCCAGGACTCCCCCGTGACCGTCTGAACACAGTTCCAGACGTCTGACCAATCCTCCGATTGTCTGGGAACGCCTCCAGTCATCTGGTAAGCTGTCCAGACGTCCGAAAGTGCGTGGAATTACGTTCCACGCACCTTCCCAAGGCTGCCCCTGCGCATGACAGAGCAGCACCTTCTTTAGGCTAAACCGAATCAACTATGGTGCGGCCTGTATGGCCGTAACCGCGAAGAAGACGTACCTTCGCGATACACTTGCTTTCAGACGTCTGGTGTCGATGCCAGACATTCAGCCAGTCATCCGGAAGACACTCCGGACGTCTGATACTGGAAAAATTCCAATATTAAGCCGCGCTCCTGAGCTTCTCGCTGCACTCCGCCACGGCTCCTTTCGCTTCGCTGCAGCCCCAACTGCTGCAGAAGGTCAGGGACGACGCCCCAATATCCTCTTCCCGCACATGCCACAGTGGCCGTGCAAGCCTCCGATGAGCTTCCATGAAGCTCTCGACCTTGGCCCTCTCCTCCTCCTAACGCCCGCTTGACCTCCTCGCTCTCTCTCTCGCACGTCTCTTGCTTACGGCAGTGGAGTGGGGAGGTGGTGGTAGTGGTGGGATGGAGAGGAGAGGAAGGGGGGTCTCTTATATAGGGCCAGGGGGTTAGGGTTCGGAGGGGAAAAGAAGAAGGAAGGAGAGAGAAGAAGGGTTTGCATGCCGCTTGCGCTCAGACCGTAGGGTGCGTACAGATTTTTCAATTTCCTGACGTTCGGAAAGGGGTCCATACATCTAATTGACACTCCAGACGTCTTAAAAGGCTAAAATCAGGATGGATTTTTACATCATAACAAACTTAAAGGAACTTTCGTCCCTGAAACTTGAACTAGCTAGGGTGTGGAAAAAGGATATAAAACGCATAACAAACTTAAAGAGGACCGAGGTCGGTCCGAAAGGACGTACCCTCAAAAAGCTCTGGGTACCACTCTCGCATCGTCGCCTCAGGCTCCCAAGTATCCTCCTCGTACTGTTGGCTTTTGTACAAAACCTTCACCAGGGGTACTGATGAGAACCTTATCATAAACCCTAACTAGCTCATTTTGACCTATGAAAGTGAACAAAAGCTACAATTTTACCATTGCAATTTTACCATTGCAGTTCATCAACAGGATTTCTCAGAGTCTAAACATAGGTCAATTAGACTTAATAAGAGAAAAAGTGGGACGGTTCAGTCAGAAAAGGGTTATTGTGAGATTTAAGAATTAAATGACATTCTGTAACCCTAAAACAAACCCACTTAATTTCACAAGGTTCTGGTTAAGGTAAAAATCAACTAAACCCTCTAAAATTCATGTAAAAATATCCCTTAGGATTTATAACCTTCAATTTAGCCTTTGGAATCTATTTTGATCTAGATTGGGGTCCTAGCTCAATATTTGACCTAATTTGGGTTTTTGTGTAAAATATCCAGTCAAACGTGGTCAAACCTAAAATCCAACTTCACCATTGGGTTCCTTAGGTCCAAATTAGGTTTGTACCAAAATTTGGATCTAAGAGAAGGTCATCTTGACCTACTTTGCAAAATAGTCAACCTAATTGCATTTTATCCTCTAGCTTTTGAAAATCCTTACATAAAGCCCCCTATCTTCCTCGTCACTTTTTTCATTTCGGTCCCTCTGCCATTTCAGCAGAGGACCCATACCTCCGGTGAGATCTCGAGGATGATTTCTCCTCGCTTCCCCAGGGAGGTCTAAGCAGCTTCCCAAGCTGGTTCGCACCATACCTCTCATGCGAACGCTCGAGAGGCATGGGTATTGTGTTCGACCCATACCTCCGGCGAGAGTCTTGCGATTGGAAGCTCGCCTTCCAAGCACAAGGCCCTCTTCTTGTGCCTTTAAAAGAAGACTTAGGTCTAGCCGCATCTTCCAAGCTTGACTTGGCCGGAGATTCACCCCAATTTTGTCCCTTCTCCTTCGGCCAGGTGACCAGCAGGCTCCAGCGACCTCTTCTCCTCCTTCTCGTTGCTTTTCCACAATACCAGTGGCAGAGCCATCTTCGTCTCCTTCCTCCACGTTGCGCGATACCTGCGTGCGTGTCTCTAGCCCCGTTGTCGTCGCCGTTCTCCCTCCTCTGGTACTTCCTTCTCTGGTGACAACAGGTACGAGCCGCCCGCTTCCTCTCTCCCTTCATCCATTAATTTAGGTTAGAATGCTTCCCCTCTCTCCCTTCTTTATTTTCCCTATCTCTATTACAATTTTCAATCCCTCGACGCCACAGACCACCACCACCTTCTCCACCTCTGGCAGACCACCAGCGAGGAGCTTCCACCACTCCGCACCTCCATACGCCTCGCCAGACACCTCATCACCTCCGCCATCACCCACTGATCACATTTCACCCATCCACTGACTGCCATCACCTCCCTAAACGACCATCGAATAGACCAAAAGTACGGCCATAGAATGACCTAAGCACGCACGCCTAGGCCGCCCCACGGCTAGCCATCCACTATCTTACCTTTGCCTTGACAGGGCGAAGCTTCCCATGTGTTTTATTGGGGCTGTATGGCCGTATTTGTGTATCTCAGATCTGAACACCTTTCGCCATTGAAGCCTGCAGCAAGCAGGTCGCAAGCTTTGCTCCAGGTCGTGTGCTCCAGGCGTCAGAGTCCCAAAAGGCATGGGTTGAGTGCGCGAACTCATCCAGCCAAGAGATTGGCTTGGCGAGCGACCCAGCAATAGAAATTGCAGAAGATCTCCTGCGGGCACGAATGTAGAAGCAGGTGGGGCTTTTAGTCCCACCTCATGAACGCAAGAGCACGCTGTGTAGTATAAGTTGAATTTGTGCTTTCTTCTCATCGCCTCCAATACATGGGGTGAGGTCCCTCGCTCACACGCACGCCTCGTTCGCAACCCCTGTCCTCGCAGATTTGGCTGACTGACCCAATTATCACATGCACTCCTCGCACACTACACCACGCAAGTGCGCCTGGACCTGGGCGCGCGAAACCTGACCCGATTACCCGGCTCTCGGAGAGCGAACCGAAGAGAGAAACAAAGAGAGAGTGATGCGGGGGAGGGTAGGGGTAGGTTTTGTTGTGCTGTGCAGGGAAAGGAAGAAGAAGGAGCTGAGGAAGCGAAGGCAAGCTAAGGGCAGGCGCTTGAAGAAGAAGGAAGGACTTGGAGGCATGGCTGAAGAAGACAAGGCCAAGGAGGAAGAAGCACTGTAGCTGTAGGGAAGAAGAAGAGGAAGCTGAGGGTGCAGCTGCAGCCAAAGCTAAAGAGGAAGAAAAAAAGAAGAAGAAGAAGCCAAAGAAGGCAAGAGTTAAAGAAAGAAAGGAGTAGGAGCAGCCAAGCAGAAGAAGAAGAAGACAAGGATAGACAATGAAGAAAAGAAGAAAGAAGACTGAAGGCAGAAGATGCATAATCGTAGAGAAAGAGAAGGAAGAGAGAAAGAGAAGGCAAAAAGCAGAAAGAAAAAGACACATCAAGCACTGTAGTAGACACTTTTAAGACGTCTGATTTTCCATCAGACGTCCAATTTTTGAGCTTGTTTCTACATTGACAATATTTCTCAATTTTTATTGAATTGGTTATTGCTTTTTATTAAATTGAGAGTTGTGCTCTTAAGTTTTTAAATATCCAATTGCTCCCTGTGTTTGACCTCGGATACCTTGGTTTTTGAGTTATAAATTCTTATTTGTTTTTGCAGTGATTTCATCTATACTACAACGTAACATCTTTTAAAACACGATTTCGCCCCGTCAACATTTTTGGTGTCGTTGTCGGGGAGCAACGGGCATTTTAGAAACTTTGATCACAACCTCTGATTCAGTACTGACTTAATCTCTCTCTTTTGATGTCTTTGTTTCAGGGGAAGAAAAGAAAAGAAAAGCAGCCGCACAACAACCACACCAGGAACAGGTAAATTTTCATTGCCCGCTCTCTTAATCCCCTCAAAATCTAAAAAGGAAAATAAAGAAAAATCAATCTAGGGCTACCTGCTTCCACATTTAGTAATTCACACAAGTTGCCTGATTTTCATGTCAACACATTTTGAATTGTACATCCAATTAGGGTAACTAGGACTAAAACCTTCTTGATTGAGCCATAGATATCAATTTCGAGGTAACTAAATTGGACCAAATAGAGCCAACTTAAGGATTACAAGCTAGGGTTTTTAGAGGCACATCTTCTCTTAAGCAAAGAATAAAAAAATTTCAAAAGAAGGTGTGCCTATGCCTTGCTTGAAAAGATTTATCCAAGAGAAACCCTAAGCAAATCAGGCTCTTAATTCACTTGAACCCTAAAAAAGAGGACCTAAAAGCTCTCAAAGGAACAAAGAGGTGAAGTTGATCCTTTGGGTCAACCAACCTTAAAATTAGGTCACTTTGCACTCAAGAGACCTAAAGTTCAAGTGGAACCCTAAGCACCTTGATCTTAAGTAAAAAAGGTAGACTTAAGAGGTCAAGGTCCTCATTCTGGTCTACCTGGAATCTCAGTGACAAGAGAGGTCGGTTGGGGGAAACCCTGTAACTCGTGGGGACGCTCTTCCGTGTAGGGGTCTTTGTGGGACTCTTCCTCTCTGGCTGCCTAGGTATTTCTCAAGTGGATGACCTTTCTGACTAAGGGGTATCATCCGCCTTGAACTTCTATAGTCACCCAACATATTTTGGGTGTCTCGATTGGATCCAACACATTCTGATCTCATCAAATCCTTCGATGCATGTTTGGTAGGAGGTCCTTAAGACCTCCTTTAGAAATTCACTCTCCCCGGGGCTAAGCCTCAAAACCCTTGTTTGTGCAGCAACCCCACCACATAGATCTTTCCTTTGATTCAGAACCAAGTTCTCCTTCTTCTTCCATCATGGCACAACCCGTTGAAGAAGAGAACAACCTTGAACACCTACTTCGACGCTTAAATGATCACTTCCAAAACTTTGTAAACCCACCGCAGTGTCCTATAATGCGAGATCACTATAATCCCGCTGTGGTGGCAATTGAGCCTCGAGTCCAAATCCCAGTTGGAGGTCCTGATTCTGAACTCAAGCCCAATATGATTCATGCCATACCAAAATTCCATGGGCTTAACTCCGAGGATCCATTCCAGCACATTAAGCAACTCAAACATCTGGCCCAGACCCTCGGGTCAGATGCACAAAACCGGAACATTCTACTCATGAAGATGTTTTCTTTCTCCCTCATGGATAAGGCTGCTCATTGGTATCAAAGTCAGACTCGTTCGATCAACACATGGGTCAAACTTTAGTCTGAATTTTTGAAGTTCTTTCCCATTGGCCGAACAAATGCCTTGCGCCACTAGATCACTCATTTCACTCAACAATCGGGAGAACCTCTTCATGAGGCATGGGATCGATTTTTGGATCTCATGCGAAAGTGCCCCCATCATGGAGTTCCTAAATGGGAATAAGTCCAGTCTTTTTACCAGGGACTCCGTGAAGACATTCGATTATTCGTCAATGCAACCTGTGGAGGAAACATCATGGGTCAACATGAGGACACGGTGTGGGAGATTCTTGAAAAATGTGCAAGAACTCCATCAATAATGACTCCATGGGCTTATTCGATCGGACGAATGCCCGCGCATCGAAGAATCTTAAGGGGGCACATGAGACGCAGGACCTATCTACATCCGCTGACTTGGAGTTGATGGCTAGTCGGTTGGACAGGGTCTCTATCATAGAGAAGAAGGTGGACGAGCTGACTCGGCATTTGTAGCGAGCCACCTCTGCGCAAAACTCATTTGCACAGCCACCTCTTGCGAGGGAAATTATGCAGAACATCTATCACCGATCTTCTCAAGGGATGGATCCGTATCCACCCCTGTCTGACTCTAGGACCGGAGCGACCTTCGATCTGCTCTATTATAGTAGGGGGATCTCTGAACCCTCATACTCTGACTTTCTTGAGGCTCCTCAGACCTGCGAGGACCTCAACGCCATCCAGAATGATCCATTCTCCAATACCTACAACCCTGAATGGCGAAATCATCCCAACTTCCAATGGACGGGAAATTCTCATAATCAAAGACCACCTTATCAACCCCGTCCACAAGGTCCTCGTCTATACCAGTCGCCTCAACCTTGGCCCAACCCCACCTATCAATCTGGGCCAAACCAAAATCAAATGACTCTTATGCTTCAAACACCGGTTGACATTCAGAAAATGAATGCGGCAATACAAAAACAACACAAGGACGAGATCACAGAGGTTCGCAACCAACTCACCCAGATGGCGAATTCCTGCCAACCTGGTACACTTCCTTCACAACCTCTGCCGAACCCAAACAACGTGCTAACCCAGAGGCGCATTATGAACCCAAATCCAGGCCACGCACATATGATTTATTAGGCCCCTTTTGTTTCATCACCTGACGGGGTGGAAGCTTTGACATCTTATGCGGGATTTCAACAATAGCCACCCATTTTACCAACCCCAAACCAGAATCAGGCAGGATTAAACTCCGTAACAACCCGTAGTAGTAAAGCAACTCAAGACCCACGTTATCCAAACCACTCCACGCCTGGTAGTAATCCAAGCCCTAGGATCAGGATGCCCCTATCCCAGATCAAGAACCTGGACCTTTTCTAGAGGAACCAACCAAGGTTCCATTTCCCAAGGCCTTGACCAAGGGAAAAAGGATAACAAAACTCGTGGCTCCTGAGGAGGATCTGGTCAAGCTCTTTGAACAAGTCCAGATAAACATCCCTTTGATGGATGCAATACGCCACGTACCGGCTTACGCACGATTTCTGAAAGACGTGTGTTCACCCAAGCGTAAGCTGCAAACCAAAAGTGGGAGTCCGACCATACTGTCAGAGCAAGCCAGCTCTGTAATCTTGAGTAAACTCCCACCCAAGGCTAAAGACCCAGGCACTCTCCTGATTTCATGTAAAATTAGTGAAACCCAATTTGACAGAGCCTTGTTAGACCTAGGTGTCTCCATAAACCTAATACCTACATCCCTCCTTAACCACCTTGAAGAGTCCGAGCTTAAACCAACAGAGGTGACATTGTAGTTAGCTGATCGATCCATCAAGTCACCTAAAGGAATACTCGAGGATGTCATTGTTAGGATATGGGATTTCTACTTCCCGGTGGATTTTATAGTTCTAGATATGGATGCACTTGAGAACCAAAGGGATACACCGATTATACTAGGGAGACCTTTTCTGGCCACTGCTAGGGCCAACATAAGCTGTGAGGAGGGCCGAATAAAATTAAAATTTGGGAACCAAACTCTAAAGATTGACATCTTTAAGGCCCAACAAGGGATTAATTGCGGTGTTAGAGAATAAATATGTGATATCAAAGCCATGGTTGATGAACCGCATATCGAAGACAACTTGATTATCCCCAATCAACCACAAGAAGATCAAAACCTGCAAATAGAGGAGTTTGAACCTGATCTAGATGCACCTAAAACTCCTACCCTTATTCCTGACACACACCCTGAACCACCCGTTGCTGCTGATAATCTCGTCTTGGAACTCAAGCCCCTTCCCGATCATCTGGAATACGTCTTTTTGGGTTCCAATCAGACGTTTCCTGTGATTATAAACTCCAAACTCACACTTGACCAGGAATCCTGTCTGATTACTATTTTTCAGCAACGTCGTAAAGCCATTTGATGGAGTCTCGATGATTTGACTGGTATCAGCCCCTCTTATTCACACACCATATCTATTCCAAAGAGGGCGCACGACCTTCGCGAGAAATGCAGAGACGTTTGAACCCTAATCTACAGGAGGTCGTGAAAAAGGAGATCATTAAGTGGTTAGATGCAAGGATCATTTACCCGATCTCTGACAGTCGATGGTTGAATCCAATCCAAGTTGTGCCTAAGAAGGTAGGACTCACCACCATCATGATTGAAATCGGAGAGGTCATATCGACCCATATAGCTAACTCGTGGAGAGTCTGCATTGATTACAGAAGACTCAATTCCTCCACAAAGAAGGATCATTTCCCACTACCGTTTATTGATCAGATCCTCGAGAAACTAGCGGGAAATAGGTTCTTCTGCTTTCTTGACAGGTACTTCGGTTATAACCAAGTGGCAATCCACCCAGAGGACCAAGAAAAGACCACGTTCACCAGTCCCTTCGGGACGTACGCATTCCGAAGGATGCCATTCGGTCTCTGCAATGCATCCGCGACTTTTCAGCGGTGCATGCTTGCCATATTCTTAGATATGGCAGGTGATTATCTGGAAGTCTTCTTGGATGACTTTTTAGTATTTGGAGCATCATTTGACGATTGCCTCCAGCACTTGGTCTAAAGAGCCACTTCATGGTGCTTGAGGGAATCGTCCTGGGACATCTGATTTTGGAGAAAGGCATCCAAGTCGATCAAGCGAAGGTTAACTTGATTTCCAAACTCCCTATGCCTAGCTCAATCAGGGACATTCGATCTTTTTTGGGGTACGTTGGTTTTTATCGTCGATTTATCCTTGATTTTTCAAAAATCGCACGCCTCCTGACCACTCTTCTCTCCAAGGATGTACCTTTCGAAATCTCCAAGGAATGCACTCAAGCATTTGAGATCCTTCGTGACCAAGTTACCCAAGCCCCGATCCTATAGTCCCTTGATTGGTCTTAACCCTTTGAGATCATGTGCGATGCATCTGACTTCGCTGTAGGAGCAGTTTTGGTGAAGAAAATTGACGAGAAACCCGTGGTCATTTACTACGCTAGTAAAACACTTGATGAGGCTTAGTGTAACTACACGGTTACTGAGAAAGAGTTGCTAGCCGTAGTATTTGCCCTAGAAAAATTTGGATCTTACCTCCTGGGTTCCCATGTTATTATCTACTCAGATTACACAGCTGTGAGGCATCTCCTTGCAAAGAAGGACGTGAAACCTTGATTAATCTGATGGATCTTACTGTTGCAAGAATTTGACCTCGAGATTCGCGACAAAGCGGGAAGACAGAATGTGGTAGCTGATCACTTGTCTCGCCTTCCTTCTGAGATCATTGACCCTTCCAGACCCATCATGGAACATTTTCCTAATGAGCACCGCCTGACTATCAATACAGGGCTTCCATGGTTTGCTGACATAGTAAACTACTTGGCATCACATCAGATCTCGTCTGATTGGTTGAAGGACAAGAAGGACAAATTGAGTTCCGATGCCAAGTATTACCTTTGGGAAGACCCGTGTTTATTCCGCATTGGTGCTGATCAAATTATTCGACGATGTGTCATGGAAGAGGAAATCAAAGACATACTCTCTTTCTGCCATGACCAGGAATGCGGTGGACATTTTTATGGGCACAAAACCTCATCAAAAGTCCTCCAGTGAGGCTTTTATTGGCCCATAATTTTTAAGGATGCATATAATCACTATAAGGCATGTACCTGTTGCCAGACCTTGGGCAACATGAGCCATCGAGACATGATGTCTTTATAGCCGATTTTGGTGTGCGAGATTTTTGACATTTGGGGGATTGATTTTATAGGACCCTTCTCTATCTTGGACGGCTTCGAATACATTTTACTCGCTGTTGACTATTTTTCCAAATGGATCGAAGCCATTCCGACCTGAACCAATGATCACAAAGTTGTTATCAAGTTCATTCACCAAAACATCTTCTCATGGTTCAGGATTCCACGTGCAATAATTTCTGATGGAGGGACCCATTTCACAAACGCTCAGTTCAGGTCACTGAAGACTAAATACAGGGTGTCGCACCGAATCTCTACTCCTTACCACCCCCAAACTAATGGTCTAGCTGAGCTATCAAATCGGGAGATTAAGAAAATCCTCTTGGTTACTGTTCGACCTGACAAGAAGGATTGGTCATCCCAGCTTCCTGAAGCTTTGTGGGCTTATAGGACCGCTCACAAGACCTAATTAGGTATGTCTCCTTTCAGACTGGTGTACAGGTAGGCATGTCACCTCTCCGTCGAATTGGAGCATAATGCCTATTGGGCAGTACGAAACTGTAACTTAGATCTTTCTAAGGCTGGAACCCATAGAAAGCTTCAGATGAGCGAGATTGATGAATTACAACATGACGCGTATGAAAACTTGCGAATCTACAAAGAGCGGGTTAAAGCCTTTTACGATAAGCACATATCTAGAAAGATCTTTCATCCTGGTCAAAAGGTCCTACTCTTTGATGCCCGACTCAAATTATTCCCAGGAAAGCTACAATCTAAATGGATCGGACCATACTTAGTTCGATGAATCTTTGGAAATGGAGCCGTTGAAATCAGTTCACTCAGCCACGATTCCGAACCCATTGTCGTGAATGGCCAGAGACTCAAATCGTTCATTGACATGACCAATATAGATTTGGCTGAGACATCCTTTATCCTCCATTCTCCCTGAGCTCTTTGCACCCAGCCGATGGCATAAAACTCAGTGCTTAACGGGAGGCAACCCTTCATTCTGACATTTCTAAACTCGAAACCTTTCCTGACATTTCTATGCTGAATTTATATTTCACTTTAGGGTTCATCCATTAGAACAACCGACTCCACCTTAGGTACCTGTACCCGAGTCTAGAAATCGTTTGCAACAGTCACCTCGACCTGTTCGCTCACCCAACACTTGTCCTAATGAATGAACTAAGTTGAATTCAAACACACCTAATTTACAATGGGGACATTGCAAATCGTAGGCATGGGGGGGTATGAAAGTGCAAAATGTATGAAAACTCATATCAAGAAAAGGTTTCAACAAAAAATCACATATCACAAAAAAAAAAGGGGAGGGGGAGAGAAAATTTTTGGGCTATACAAAACATGAGGAGGAAAAAGAGCAAAATGCCAAAAAGAAGCATAAAATGAAAAAGAAAAAAGGATAGTCATTAGTAAGAAATTAAGGGATTAACTGAAGTTCTAGACCACATCAAGAAAAAGAGAAAAATGAGAAAAAGTGCTAAGGAGACAGAAAAAGAGATTAGTAGGATCGCTGATCTTAGGCCTTTTTTGGCTAGACTCTTAGTACCCGTTAAGATCTGGATAATCCCTAAGTGGTTGGGGAAAATGCGAAGCTTAAGTATTAGGTCTAAGGCTTAGGGAGTATTCGGCCTCGTTAACTGACCTTCGGTTTGCGGGACTCGGTAACCTCAGCATCCTAATCCACACACAGTCTGGTTCAATGCGCATAACGATCAAAATCATGTAAAAAGCATTTTAATGTTCTAAAAAGTTTCCTAGATTAGGAGCAGTCGATCAACACAAGTTGATTTGGATGAGTTCCCAGCATGGAGAGGCAGGAAATTCCCCTTGAAGATGCGTAACAACATATCGTCTCATCAGTGCTTGTCTCTTAGGATATTTACATATCCTACCGGGGGCATGTAAGCACTCTGCTAGTTCAGATACTATGGGTGGCATTATTACGAAATGTCAATTGCTAGGGTTTGGATTCGGCCACGGAACGCCATGGGCGAGATTATCTCGAAATCTCGAAAACCAGGGTTCTAGGGGTTGCCATAGGCGGTGCTATCACGAAGAATCGATTGCTAGGAACCTTTGAGGATTGATGATAGGGACGAGGAATCTGATACAGACCGTGTTGATAAGCCAATCTGAAGTTAGAAATAAAAAGAAAAGAGAGAAAACTCTCCAAGCAAATAAATCCTCTGTCTCTCTCTTACAAAAACACACTGCAAACTGTACCAAGACTAAAAATGTCTCAAGCGCGGGTGCTTTAACCGTGGAGTCCAATGAACCTTAGGGTAGTTCCTACAGGCCTTAAAAACCTTCGCAGAGGACCGATGCTAAAGCTGGTCAGGTCCGGATCTTGGTTGGTACTTGAGTACCTCTAGGCTTATTGTCGTCATTCTGACCTAGTCACAAAAGAAAGAAGAAAAAACCATTATCATAAAATGTGAAAGAAACTCATGATCTAGAACAGATGTTAAAACCTTGAATTTTTTGCTAAGAGACTAGTAAAAGCTAGGTATGGGAGTATGATGAGAACCTAATTCAAGAAATTACTGTTCTGGGAAGAAAACATGAACTAAAGGGTAAAACTACAATTTTACCATTGCAGTTCATCAACGGGATTTCTTAGGGTCTAAACATAGGTCAATTGGACTTAATTAGAGAAAAAGTGGGATGGTTCAGTCAAAAAAGGATTATTGTGAGATTTAAGAATTAAATGATATTATGTAACCCTAAAACAAACTCATTTAATTTCACAAGGTTCTGGTTAGGGTAAAAATCAACTAAACCCTCTAAAATTCATGGAAAAATATCCCTTATGGTTTATAACCTTCAATTTGGCCTTTGGAATATATTTTGACCTAGATTGGGGTCCTAGATTAATATTTGACCTAATTTGGATTTTTGTGCAAAATATCTGATCAAACGTGGTCAAAACTAAAATCCAACTTCACCATTGGATTTCTTAGGTCCAAATTAGGCTTTTACCAAAATTTGGATCTAAGGGAAGGTCATCTTGACCTACTTTGCAAAACAGTCCACCCAATTGCATTTTGACCCCTAGCTTTTGAAAATCCTTGCATAGACCCCCTTATCTTCCTCGCCACTTTTTGCATTTCGATCTCTCTACCATTTCAGCAGAGGACCCATACCTCTGGCAAGGTTTCGAGGAGGATTTCTCCTCGCTTCCTCAGGGAGCTGCTCTCAGATTTGGCAGGGGGATCCTTTGAGGAATCCCCTACCGTCTAAGCAGCTTCCCAAGATCTAGTTCGCACCATGCCTCTCATGCTAATGCTCGAGAGGCATGGGTATGGTGTCTGACCCATACCTCCGGCGAGAGTCTTGCGCTTGGAAGCTCTCCTTCCAAGCACAAGGCCCCATGCTTGTGCCTTTAAAAGAAGACTCAGGTCCGGCCGCATCTTCCAAGCTTGGCTTGGCCAGAGATTCACCCCAATTTCGTCCCTTCTCCTCCGGCCAGGTGACCAGCAGGCTTCGACAACCTCTTCTCCTTCTCGTCGTTTTGCCACAATACTAGTGGCAGAGCCATCTTCGTCTCCTTCCTCTGCGTTGCGCCATACTTGCGTGCGCGTCACCAGCCCAGTCGTTGTCGCCGTTCTCCCTCCTCTGGTACTTCCTTCTCCGGCGACGGCAGGTACGAGACGCCTGCCTCCTCTCTCCCTTCATCCATTAATTTAGGTTAGAACACTTCCCCTCTCTCCCGTCTTTATTTTCCCTATTTTTATTACTGTTTTCAAACCCTCGACGCCACAGACCACCACCACCTTCTCCACCTCCGGTAGACCACCGGCGAGGCGCTTCCACCGCTCTGCACCTCCACACGCCTCGCCAGACACCTCATCACCTCCTCCATCACCCACTGATCACATTCCTCCCATCCACTGACTGCCATCACCTCCCTAAACGACCACTAAAAAGACCCATAAGCATGGGCACAGAGCTACCTAAGCACGCACGCCTAGGCCGCCCCGCGGCCAGCCATCCACCATCTGACCTTCACCTTGACATGGCGAAGCTTCCCATGTGTTTTAATGGGGCCGTAAGGCCGTATTTGTGTATCTCAGATCTGAACACCTACCGCCATTGAAGCCCGCAGCAAGAAGGTCGCAAGCTTTTATCCAGGTCGTGTGCTCCAGGCGTCAGAGTCCCAGAAGGCGCAGGTTGAGTGCGCGAACTCATCTAGCCAAGAGATTGGCTTGGCGAGTGACCCAACAGCAGAAATTGAAGATCTCCTGCGGGCACGAATGCAGAAGTAGGTGGGACTTTCAGTCCCACCTCGTGAACGCAAGAGCACGGTGCATAGTATAAGCTGAATTTGTGCTTTCTTCTCATCGTCTCCAGTACACAGGGTGAGGTCCTATTGTAACCGGGCATCAAGCGTCGTTTAAGACGTTTGGGAAGCGGTCCAGACGTCTGGTCAGACGTCTGGAAGCCTTCCCAGACGTCTAGAATTAAATTTTTTTGGCGTACTGGTTCACGTCTGTGCGCATGCACGTGCAGACTGAACCCGCCGCCCTCCTTCTCTTTCCTCTCCCTCCTTGCAGACGTAGCTTTTCTCTTTCCCTCTCCCCGCGGCTGCCTTCAAATACGCCTCTCCCTCTCCCTCGCCCTCACTCCACCGCCTTCTTCTTCTTCCTGTCAGCGAGAGAGCGAGCGGGTGAGAGCGGCAGCTGCGACTGCTGCGAGTGAGTGGGGAGGAGCTGTTGCGAGAGGAAGAGGGAGCTTGACTGCGTGGTTGTGAGCTCGCCGGAGCAGCCAGAGCCGACCGACGGGTGCGCAGCAAGCGTGGGGTGCCGCGGAGAAGCTGCTGCAGCTCAGGCAGCAGGCAGGCGTGGTGCGACACTGCCGTGCGCTGCGGGCGGAGGGCGAGGAGGTCCTGATTCTGGGAAAATTTCCCAGAATTAGACGTCTGGACTTACGTCCAGACGACGAAGGAGACGTCTGGAGCAAGGTCCAGACGTCTGAAAGGTACGCTATTTTATTTCCTTCTTCTTTTGCATGTACGGCCATGCAGTCGTTTCCGCCGAAGTCTTCTGCTTCCTTTGGTGTTGAGAGCAGGCGCGTGTGTGTGCAGGATTGTTCGGGAAGGCGCAAGGGCACGCCATCCCACACAAATCAGACGTCTGGGCACGGCGCCAGATGATGGATAGGGTATCCAGACATCCGGAGTGACAGTCGGACGTCTGGAAACTAAGTCCAGATGGTTTAGCAGGCTTCTGGACGTCTGAAGGGCCCCGTAGATCGAGGTATTACTTGAGCGATCATTTAAGACGTCTGGAAGAAGTTCCAGATGTCTGATTTTGGACAGACTCGTCGTTTTTGACCCGTTTAGGGTCCGTTCGGAGTCCGTTTTCTGCGTTTCAAGTTTCGTTCTTCTTAGATTTAGTTCCTATACCTATTTACAGTAATCGTATGCTGTTATGAGTATCTCCTTGTGTTAGGACCCCGTTCTGTTGTAGCTTTGGGGGTTGCGGAGGCATGCGGGCTTGCCAATTACGCCCTCAGTACTCCCGGTTTCGCGGGTAGAGTGGCCCTTTCAATTATTTATCAAAAATTATGCAGTTGTGGAATAATTAATAGGGTTTAGGTTTTGCATGAATCCTAGGATTGAAAAACCAGATTGAATGATAGATCCTAGGGTATTGCATGAATCCTAGGACTGGAAAACTAGATTGAATGATAGATCCTAGGGTATTGCATGAATCCTAGGACTGAAAAACTAGATTGAATGATAGATCCTAGGGTATGGCATGAATCCTAGGACTGGAAAACTAGATTGAATATCTATACGTTGCAGTCTTGGAAAAGTAGAAAGGAAACGATAACTGCCTGTAAAATTGGTTAACAGCTACCTGTTTATGAATGAATAATTACTGTTGAGAACATGGGTTATATGAATATAAAGCTGGAATGGTGAAACCTAAATTGGCTGAGTTAAAAGAGCATGAACCCTATGGGGAATTAGGGGTAGAACTCTTGGAAAGTGAATGGAATGGAATTGGGGAAGTGAGCTGGCCCTTGAGTACGGAGTACCAAGGAGAGCGACTGTCCCCCTGTTTAGTGCAGAGCGGAGCTAGCTGCCCCAGGGACCTGGGGTTAGGTCTGGCCACTTTGTACCGACTTTTGGCCCTCGTGTACACAGTACTGAGGAGAGCTACTAGTGTAGGGAGAGCACTAGCTACCCCACGGGTCCTGGGGTTCTGCTAGCTCTTCTACACCGACTTGTCAAGCCCACTGGGGGCAAACCAGGGTAGTCAGGCGAGGGTGCGCGGACTGTGGAGGGGCAAGACCCCTGTTTGGTTACTGTGGAGGGGTTGCACCCCTGTTACTGAGAGGGATTTGCCATATACTAGTTCCGTGCTGTGCTTTGGGCGCACCCGTTAACGGAAATGACTGACCGCGTGCCAGTGCGGCGTAGCTACCCGTGCGTTTATCGCGCGTGCCGTAGTCACCGTTACGTCTGTCAGCGACCTTGGGATGGTTGACTGAGGGCAGGACCACCACGGGGGACTCTCCCGGCTAGGAGAGCACCACATGCTACTTCTACTTTTCGGAAAAGACTGCAATCAAGATCGTTCCCACGAGGGACATTCAAGATCAAAAGAAGAATCTGAGGGATAATTTGATAACAAGTAAATGGAAAATATAAAGAAAGAAATTAAAAATATAACAGCTACTGTCCACCTTACTGTTTCTTAGTTTTTAGTTGCCACTCTACTCAGTGTTTCGCTGACATGTCACCTTTATTACCTTTTCAGGACTAGGTGTTGAGCAGCCAGAGTCGGCGGCTGCAGAGGGCGCTGGGCCTAGTAGAGCCCAGTAGTGTTACTTGTGTAGTACCCACTGTACTTTTCTTTCCGTTGTAGTGAGTAATTCTGTTACCCCTGTACTCTTTTTATTGTAAGCTTCATGTTTATGTACATATTTATTTTCTTTACTGTTGTGGTGGTCATACTGTAGTATTTCTTTCTTTACTGCTGTATTTTGTTACTGCTAGTTATATACATGGTGAATGTGGTTTACTTTACTGCGCTTTTGGTTACTTTCTCGTTGGACGACTGGGTCTTGGGATCAGTTGAGTCGGTCCGATTCTCGTGTCTCGTAGGGATTCGGGAATCGGGTTGTAACAGGTCCCTCGCCCACACGCACGCCTCGTCCGCGACCCCTATCCCCGCGGATCTGACTGACCGATCCGATTATCCCATGCACTCCTCGCGCACTACACCACGCCAGTGAGCCTGGACCTGGGCACGCGAAACCTGACCCGATTACTCGGCTCTCGGAGAGCGAATTGAAGAAAGAAACAGAGAGAGTGACGCAGGGGAGGGTAGGGGTAGGTTTTGCTGTGCTATGCATGGAAAGGAAGAAGGAGGAGTTAAGGAAGCAAAGGCAAGCTAAGGGCAGGCGCTTGAAGAAGAAGGACTTGGAGGCGCAGCTGAAGAAGACAAGGCCAAGGAGGAAGAAGCACTGTAGCGGTAGGGAAGAAGAAGAGGAAGCTGAGGGTACAGCTGTAGCCAAAGCTAAAGAGGAAGAAAAAAAGAAGAAGAAGCCAAAGAAGGCAAGAGCTGAAGAAAGAAAGGAGCAGGAGCAGCCAAGAAGAAGAAGAAGACATGGATAGACAAAGAAGAAAAGAAGAAAGAAGACTGAAGGCAGAAGAAGCATAACCGTAGAGAAAGAGAAGGAAAAAATCAGAAGGAAAAAGACACATCAAGCACTGTAGCTGACACTTTTAATACGTCTGATTTTTCATTAGACGTCCAATTTTTGAGCTTGTTTCTACATTGACAATATTTCTCAATTTTGATTTGATTGGTTATTGCTTTTTATTAAATTGAGAGTTGTGCTCTTAAGTTTTTAAATACCCAATTGCTCCCTATGTTCGACCTCGGATACCTTGATTTTTCAGTTATAAATTCTTATTTGTTTTCACGGCGATTTCATCTATACTACAACGTAACATCTTTTAAAACACGATTTCGCCCCATCAACAGGTACCTGCTTCCATCTCAGACTTTGGATGGCTCTGTCTAGCATCTGCACTGGTCTCTCGGGGTAGGTCAGGTCGTCACCCACCTCGACACTCTCGTGGCTTAGAATGTGACTGGGACCGGCGAGGTACTTCTTGAGGTTGGACACGTGGAACACGTCGTGAACTCCAGAAAGCTGGGGAGGAGGGGTAAGCCGGTAAGCAACTGGTCCAACCCGCTTCAGGACCTCAAAGGGCCCCACAAACCTTGGCGCAAGCTTCCTCTTCACCCCAAAACGCTACAGGCCTTTCATGGGAGAAATGCGGAGAAAGATATGATTCCCAACCTTAAACTGCACCTCTCTGCGTTTCCGATCAGCATAACTCTTCTGCCTGCTCCTGACAGTGCGGAGTCGTCTGTGGATCTGCTCTATTACCTCCTGACTCTACCGGATCAGCCTGGGGCCAACCTCCCACTTGGTCCCTGGTGCCGTCCTTTGTCGCTATGGTAATTACAGTCGTTGGAGTATATGACAAAAACGGTTACCAGTCTAATATGATTTATTACTCGGAATAGAAAGATTTTCGAGGTCGAACTCAGGGAGCAAACTATAGTTCTAGAAACATATAAATTCACAATATGATGTTTTACAAAAATATAAGTCAAATGGGAAAGAGAGAGAGAGAGAGATAGAGATTTGGCTTTTTCTTCTTCTCTTCCTTCTCTTCTTCCTTTCTTCTCTGCATCTTCTTCTCTTTTCTTTCTTTTCTTTTTCTGTCTTCTCCTTTCATCTTCTTTATCCTGCCTTCTTCAGAGGCTTCTGCCTTCCTCTTCTTCTTCTTCTCTTCTCTGCGGCTGCAGAGGCTTCTGCTTCCTGCTAAGTTCTTCTCCTTTCTTCTTCTTCTTTCTTCTACGTTGGCCTTTCCTCTTCTTCTTCTTCTTTCTGCTCTACTTGCTGCTGACTCTCCTCTTTCACCGACGTTTGATTCGGCGCTCAGATGGCTTAACCGCTTGGTCGCTACAGTGCAGCTCCTCTTCTTTGTTTTCAGCTTCTTTCCTTCCTTTCTCCTACTTCTTCCTTCTTCTTCCCTTTCTTCCTTCTGTGCGGCTAGGTCTCAGCCACTGCCTCTTCTCCTTCCTTCCTGCATGCACACACATACATTAGAGCAAAACCTACCCCCTACCCCTTTCCCTGCGCCTCTTTCTCTCTCTGGATCTCTCTTTAGGAAGCTCTCCCAAAGCCGGGTAATTGGGTCGGGTTGCGTGCCTGGGTCTAGGCGCACCGGCGTGGGTGGTGCATGAGGAGTGCACAGGAGGGTGTCGGGTCGGGTCACCAGGTTCGCGTGGGTAGTGCCGCGGACGAGGCGGGTGAATAGGTGAGGGACCTCACCCCGTGTGCTTTTGGAGGCGATAAGCCGAAAGCACAAAATCAATTTAAGTGTGGGCGAGAGGCCACACACTTACGAGGTGGGACTAAAGTCCCACCTCCAATTTCGGGCGCCCGCAGGAGGAAGCTTTGCGCAATTGGGGCCGCAGCGAGGCTTCGCGACCCCAATTGAGAACTTGGGTGTCTCTGCGAAAGTGCCCGCGCTGCCTGGGACCTACGCCTGGGGCCGAAGAAGTCTGGAGCTGCCCGCGAAGCAGCTCCAACCTGCTGTCAATGGCGGCGAGGAGGCTGAGACCTGAAATCACGAAGACAGCCTCACGGCCACATCAGACAACGCAGGGAGCTTCGCCATAGGACAGCGAAGGCGGTGTGGGGGTCGGCGAGACGCAAGCATGCCTGTGGCCGTGCACCTTGGGCACACTGCGTGCGTGAGAATGGGTGTGTTCGGGGGGTGGTCTGGAGGTGCTAGGAAGTGAATGGAGGGCGGATTCGGTGTCAGTGAGGTGTTGCAGAGCTTAAGGGGTAGTTGGCGAGGCGGGTGGAGGCGTAGAGTGGCGATAACGCCTCGCCAGAGAGCGGCCGGAGATGGGGAAGGTGGTGATGGACAGTGGTGGTCGGTGGGTTAAACTGGTAAATTAAGAAGGGGGAAATAACAGGGAGAGAGAAGGGAAGGTTTCTACCTGCCTAATTGACGAAGAGGGAGGGAGGTGGCGCTCGGCACGTACCTGCCGGCGCTGGGGACGAAGGTGCTCAGGAGAGGGTTATCGGCGACGAGGAGGAGATCTGAAGACGCCAGCTGGTGCGGCCTGGCGTGGGACGACGGGGCAGAGTGGGCTCTGCTGCAGGTATGGCAGCAGAGCGACAAGGAGGAGGAGGAGCGTTCGCCGGAAGCTTGGGCATTCTGACCGGAGAGAGAGGAGACGAAGGAGGGGGAGTTTCTCAGCCAGAACTAGCTTGAAGGAGACGGCAAACCGTGTCGCTCCTTATAAAGGTATTGGCGAGGGAAGAGTCTCGAGGAAGCAGCGTGGAGGACTCGCCGGAGTATGGCCGGAAATGGACACCCATGCCTTTCGTGCATTCGCACAAGAGGCATGGGCAGCCGCAGGTGGCAGGGGCGGGTCCCTGCGATAGAGTACGACAGAGGGAACCCCCTGTTCGTTTCTGAGAATGGCTACCATGCCCTGCATGGTGCCATCCTCCGCTACGCAGAAATGGCAGGGAGGACTGTTCTGCAAAGAACGACGAGAAAGATAGGGTCTAATTTAAGGGGTTTCAAAAGATAAGGGTTAAAAAGTAATTCAGGAGGATCAATTTGTAAAGTTGATCAAGATGGTCTTCTCTAAGGCCCAAATTTTTGTACCAGCCTCATTTGAACCTAAGGAACTTAATGGTGAATTTTAATTTTAGGTTTGACCATGTTTGACAGGTCAATTTGCGTAAAAACCCAAATTAAGTGATAAATTGGGCATGGTTCTCAATTTAGGTTAAAATAGGTTGCAAAGGCCAAATTGAAGGTTCTAGATCCTAGGAAATATTTTTATATGATTTTTAGAGGGTTTAGTTGATTTTTATCCTACCTTGAACCTCGTGAATTAAAGCGAATTTATTTTAGGGTTATAGGATGTCATTTAATTCCTAAAAGTTGTTATAACCCTTTTCAGATCAGATCATCCCACTTTCTTTCTTATTAAGCTTATTTGACCTGTGTTTAGACCCTCAGATACCCTATTTGTGTACTGCATTGGAGAAATTGCAGTTTTACCCCTTATGATTTGTTTTATTCTTTACTTCAAAATTCTCTGAGTTAGGCTTCTCTTTAGGTTTTGTAGGAGCTATTTCATACTTATTCAGATCAAATTGTGCTAGTTAGGCTCATGATGAGGCTCTCATCAGTCCCCACCTGAACCCAACTCAATGGTGCAGTACACCACTGTCCGTACAGAGCCTCGTAAGGTGCCATGCCGATGCTCGAGTGATAACTGTTATTATATGCAAACTCTGCCAGGGGTAAATGCTCCTCCCAAGAGCCTCTCCAGTCTAGTATGCAGGCGTGCAAAAGGTCCTCAAGTGTCTATATAGTGCGCTCTGACTGTCCGTCCATCTAGGGGTGGTACGTGGTACTGAACCTCAACCGTGTCCCTAAAGCCTGCTGAAACTCAGCCCAAAACTGTGAAGTGAAACAGGTATCCTTATCAGATACAATCTCATGCGAAACTCCGTGCAGGCGTACCATGTCGCGAATGTACCTCTTTGCTAACTATGTTGGTCCCAAGGTGACTTGGATCGGCAGGTAACGCGCCGTCTTTGTTAACCTGTCCACTATCACCCAGACTGCGTCGTGTCCTCGCTGGGTAACACGTAGGCCCATCACCAAGTCCATGGTGATGCTCTCCCACTTCACTCTAGCACAGGAAGTGGCTGCAACGGCCCAGCAGACCGCTGGTGCTCGGCCTTCACTTGCTGGCACACCAAAAACTGCTACATGAACTCACTCAGATCCCGCTTCACCCCTTTCTACCAAAAGTCGCACCTCAGATCATGATACATCTTTGTGTTCCCGGGATGTATGGTGAACCTAGACCCGTGTGCCTCCGTCAGGAGCTCTCTCAACAAATCCTCGTTTGTAAAAGAAAAATCTCCTGGGTCCCCTGACAACACTTTGTCTCGCAACGTCTGTAAGTACTGATCTGTCATTTGTCCAGCGATGATGCGGTCTATCAGCTCCGGTCGCATTTGTCGTGTCTGAAAGTTCCCTTCGAAGAGGGGTGACGTAATAATGCGGAAATCAAATATATAAAGCAATCTCACAAAATAGGCAATCACAAAATGTACACAAGTAATTTTTAGGTGGAAACCCAAACCGGGTAAAAACCACCACCTAACCCTCTCGAGTTAGGATTTTCCGATCAACCTAGTTGATCAAATCCACTAAACCGAATCACTTAAAACGAGGGTGATTCAACCTCAATACAACCACGCTACAAGTACGAGGGTAGCGTTCCTCAACCCCTTCTCTCCACGAGAAGGATTTTGTCCCACGAAGGAGACGGGAATTTGCAAAGCGAATACCCAACCAAATAACAAAGATAAAATAAACAATAGTCCTATAGAGCCAACAAAATAATTAAACCTAGCTTCTATAGGAAATAGGAAACTCCCCTTTGCAAGGAGTGCGTCGACGATGACGCGGTGCGTGTGCCACGCGATGGCGCTACGTCGCTCTCGTTAACAACGCCGGGAGAGCGGGTGCGCAACGCTTGATGCTCTCAAGAGAATGGAGTTTGAGCTTGGAGAGCAAGAGAGTCTTTTCTTTGGACACAAAAGGTTTGAAAGTGTATTGCAAGGTGTGTGTCTTAGTGTGTCTATGTGTTACAAAGGTTCCCCTCTATTTATAGAGGCCTTAGGAAGGCTTTGGAAGGCTTGGAAAAGCTTCCATAGCCGTTGGGTGCAAAGCCCAAGAGAATCAGGCCGAAATCAGGACAATGATTGCATTTGACAGGGTCATCAGACGTCTAATTATGGCATCAGACGTCTGGAAGGCACTTTAAGACGTCTGATTTAAAGGTCAGACGTCTGATTCTGTGCGGGTTTCCTCCTGACTTGAATCAGATCTAAACAGGGTTCTTGTGCAAGTCGATCAGACGACATACAGGACGTCTGGCACTATGCCTGGACGTCTGGAAACCAACTTTTACTACGCAATGGATTTGCAACGGCTAGAAAATCTCTGAGAAGAGATTTTCGGGTCAGTCGAGGCAAAACGGTCAATTATCAGACGTCTGTAAAGTCCTATGGACGTCTGATAAGGCTCTAACGGTCATAATCTTGAGTGTTTTCTAAGTCAGCCAACGGTCCACTAATTGGACGTCTGGCAAAGTCATCAGACGTCTCCTAAGACGTCTGGTATATGGTATGGACGTCTGATTTCATCAGACAGAACTAACTATGTCCAGCCTAACAGTTATCAGACGTCTGAAACAACAGTCAGACGTCTTAAAATACATTATAAGACGTCTGATTTTGGAATTAGACGTCTGGAAAGTCTGTTTGAACCCTATATTGGTTTTCTAAGTATTCTACAGAAAACCTAAGTATCCTAGGGTTGTGCCGGTGTTCCTAGGACTACTGTTAGGGTTCTTTGAGGCTCTTTAACATGAAATATCTAAGGAAATAAAGAGCAACAAAAGAAACGAAAAATACAACAAGTACAAAAGAAGGAAATCTATCATATTCTTCATTTCCTTCCATCTTCAATCTTTCGCTTCACGCGAACCTCCTCTGTTTTCCGTCAAGCTCCTCCAATCCGTCCTGGATGCGAGCTCGAACTCCGTCTAAACACGTCCACATTTGCAATTGACCTGAAATCTAGGACTCAAATTGCAAATGTTAAATAACACGTGTTTTGTTATCATCAAAACAAATGATCGTGGTGCTATAGCACCAACAGTGTCACTGTCACTGCCCCATAATACCTCTGTGACTCCCGGGATCGCCAATTGCCCAACTCCTCCATAAGTCTCCAACTCTATGCCTGTAAACTGGCTAAGTGGGCGAGCGCCTTCCGGCTCAAGGCGTCAGCCACCACATTAGCTTTCTTCGAATGGTAGGAGATGTTGCAGTAATAGTCCTTCAGGAGCTCTAACCATCGTCTCTACCTCATGTTAAGCTCATTCTGGTCAAACAGGTACCTGAGGCTCTTGTGATATGCGAAAATCTCAAAGGTCTCACCGTAAAGGCAGTGTCTCCATGTCTTCACCGCGAAGACAACAACTACTAGCTCTAAGTCATGGGTAGGGTAGCAATACTCATGGGGCTTCAGTTGCTGCGAAGCGTAAGCGACAACGTGTCCCCGCTGCATGAGCACACCCCCTAACCCCTGCAACAAAGCGTCCGTGTAGACCACAAAACCACCATTGTTGTCTGGGATGGTGAGCACAGGAGCCGAAGTCACCCTCTCCTTCAACTCTTGAAAATAGGCCTCACATGCATTTGTCCAGGCAAAGGGCACGTCCTTTCGAGTCAACTGAGTCATAGGACGTGCAATCTGCGAGAATCTCCTGATAAACCGCCGATAGTAATCTGCCAGTCCCAAAAAGTTGCGTATCTATCACTGTATGTGGCCTCTCCCACCTGAGTACGGCCTCAACCTTGGCTGGATCCACAGCCAAACCATCCCCTGAGATCACGTGGCCTAAGAAAGTCACCTTCCTCAACCAAAATTCGCACATGCTATACTTGGCATATAGCCTACGTCATCTCAAAGTATCCAGAATCATTCGTAGATGTTGTTCGTGTTGTGCCTGATCCTGCGAATAAACAAGCACGTCATCGATGAATACCACCACAAACTGATCCAAAAATAGTCTAAAAACTAGGTTCATCAAATCCATAAAAGCAGCGGGGGCGTTGGTCAGCTCAAACGGCATGACCAAGAACTCGTAGTGTCCGTATCGGGTGCAGAAAGCTGTCTTGGAGACGTCGGTCTCCCTGATCCTCAACTGGTGGTGGCCTGACCTCAAATCTATCTTGGAGAAAACTGTGGCATCTCACAACTGGTCAAAAAGGTCATCAGTCCTCGGCAGCAGATACTTGTTCTTGATGGTGACCCTATTCAGCTTTCTGTAGTCAACACAAAGTCGCAGGGTACCATCCTTCTTCTTCACAAACAACACAGGGGCTCCCCACGGGGATGCACTAGGCCTCACAAAGCCCTTCGCCAACAGGTCCTTTAGCTATGACTTGAGCTCTTGCAGCTCAAAGGGTGCCATCCAGTACGGTGCAGTAGAAATGGGGCTGGTCCCTGGTACCGGTGAGATCTTAAACTCGATCTCACGTTCGGGCAGTAGTCCTGGCAGCTCCTCTGGAAACATGTCGGGGTACTCACAAACCACCGGAATGCTCTGAAAGTCAGCCACGGGGCTAGGCTTTGCCACTACACAGGCCAGAAAGCCCTCACACCCCTGGCTTAAATGCCTCGCTGCCCGAAGCGCAGATATGCACCTGAAACCTCCGTCCACCGGCTGTCCGTGAAACTCAAAGGAAGGCAACTTTGGTATGGAGAAGATGATCTTCCTCCCGAAATAGTCCACCAAGGCGTGGTAAGCGAACAGCCAGTCCATCCCTAGAATCACGCCAAAATCCTCCATCGGTATCACGATCAGGTCAGCAAGGAGGTTGTGTCCCCTATACTGACCTCACAGTCCGTGTAGACCTCATCAGCTACAAACAATTGGCCACCTGGGCCTCTGATCACAAACGGATCCTCTAACAACACACTGTCTTGTCCCAAACTGACAGCAAAACTCGCAGCAACAAAAGAGTGTGTCTTGCCGGAATAAAAAAGCACGTATACTAATTTGCCAGAAACGATAACCATACCTACCACCACTGAACCGGAAGCCCTGGCGTCTCTGTGTGCCAGGGCGTTGATACGCCCCCCAGCTCTCGGTGCAGAAGAAGCAGCCACACTCTGGGTTGGGCGAGCAGTCGTTGGTCGATACCCTCCTCGTGACTGCTATCCTCCCCCACCTGCCTGGGGGCCACGACCACCAGCTGGGCCTCCAGTGCTCGGTGCGGGGAGCATCTGCTGTGCTTCAGCCCTAGATGGGCAGTCCCTCCTGATGTGGCCCGGTTGGCCACACTGGTAGCAGAGGGGAACTCGACTCCTTCCCTCGGTAGGTCCCTGCTGACGGCTGGGCGGGGGTCCAGTGCTGGCAGCTAGCCCCTGTCTGGGGCCCCCAAAGGCCACTGACAGCTCCGCAAAACAAGACGGCTCTCCTGCGGGTACCGCGTGCCTCCTCTCTCGACGACCCTAAGAGTACTCTGGCTGGTAGGGCCTCTTCCGTCCGCTGTCGGTGTCTCGCGCGGCCGGGTTGGTCTCCTCGTACATCATGACTGCCTCCACCACTCTCGAGAAGGTGGGCAGCTTCAGGGGTTTGACACACCCCCGAATAATAGGGCGGAGCCCCTCAGTGAACCTCCACAGGCGCTCCTCCTCTGTAGCTACGGCTGTCGAAGTAAAATGTGACAGCTCCAGGAAGCGCGTGCGATACGCGCTAACAGTCATCGTCCCCTAGCGGAGAGTGTGGAACTCCCGCCACCTCTGGTCCTACCAAGTCTACGGGAAGTACTACTCGCAGAAGAGGGTCACGAACTGGTCCCACGTCGACTCTCCCCTCTCCTGGCCTCTGATTGCCCTCCACCACCTGTGTGCCGCACTCTCCAACTGGTACGTGGCAAAGGCCATGCGGCACTCTGCAGGGGGCGAAGGGTGTCAAACACCTCTATCTGCTCCAGCCAGTCCCCTGCCTTAGATGTAACGACCCGGTTCCCGAGTCCCTACGAGACAAGAGAACCGGACCGACTCGACTAATCCCAAGACCTAGTCGTCCAACGAGGAAGTAACCAAAAGAGCAGTAAAATAAACCACATTCAGCATGAATATAACTAACAGTAAGAAAGTACAGCAGTAAGGAAAGAAACTACTACAGTATATACCACCACAAAAGTAGAACAACATTTATCATATAACATGAACTACAGGTAAAGAAAAGTATAGCGGAAACAAGAACTACTCACTATAACGGAAACAAAAGAGGTACAAAAGATTGTGGTAAACTCTACTGGACCCTACTCGGCCCAGCGTCCTCTGCAGCCGCCGACCCTGGCTGCTTAAAACCTGGTCCTGAAAAAGGTAACGAGTGTAACACGTCAGCAAAACGCTGAGTAGAGTGGCAACTAAAACTAAAGACAACAGTAGAGTGTACAGTAGCTGTTATGTTCTATTACTTCCTTTATTTACATCTTTCAATTATCTCACTATTTCATTTATTTCTCAGATCTTTTACTTGATCTCGAATGTTCCACGTGGGAACGATCTTGATTGCAGTCTTTTCCAAAAAGTAGAAGTAGCACGTGGTGCTCTCCTGGCCAGGAGAGTCCCCGTGGTGATCCTACCCTCAGTCAACCACCCCAAGGTCACTGACAGACGTAACGGTGACTACGGCACGCGCGATAAACGCACAGGTAGCTAACCCGTACTGGCACGCGGTCAGTCGTTTCCGTTAACGGGTGCGCCTAAAGCACAGCACGGAACCAGTACAGGGCAGAGCCCTCTCAGTAACAGGGGTCCAACCCCTCCACAGTAACCAAACCGGGGCCTTGCCCCTCCACAGTCCTCGCACCCTCGCCTGACTACCCTGGTTTGCCCCAGCGGGCCTAACAAGTCGGTGTGGGAGGCTAGCAGAACCCCGGGGCCCGTGGGGTAGCTAGTACCTCCCTACACTAGTAGCTCTCCTCGGTACTACGTACGCGAGGGCCAGCAAGTCGGTACAGAGTGGCCAGTCCTAACCCCGGGTCCCTAGGGCGGCTGGCTCCGCTCTGCACTAAACAGGGGGACAGTCGCTCTCCTTGGTACTCCGTACTCAAGGGCCAGCTCACTTCCCCAAAACTATTCCATTCACTTTCCAGGAGTTCTACACCTACTTCCCCGTAGGGTTCCATCCTTTTTACTCAAACATCCAGGTTTCACTTTCCAGTTTCACATTCTTACAATCCATGTTCTCAACCACGTTATCTATTCACAACAGGCAGCTGTTAATTCAAATTACAGGCAGCTTTATATCTCTTTCCATTTTCCAAGACTGCAGTATTATACATTCCACTAGTTTTCCCATCCTAGGATTCATGCCATATCCTAGGATCTATCATACAATCTAGTTTTCCAGTCCTAGGATTCATGCAACACCTAGGAGCTATCATTCCATCTATTTCTCATTCCTAGGATTCATGCAATGTCCTAGGTTCTATTTATGTTTCATAATTTAACAGATTTTATTAATAACTTAAAGCCACTCTACCAGGTACAACGGGAGTGATGGGGGCATGATCGGGAATCCCGCGTGCCTCCGCGACTCCCACGACTGCAACTGAACGAGGTCCTATCACAAGGATCAAACACAAGGAAAGTCTCAAAACAGTGCATAGCTATTGTAGACGGGTAGAGGAATTTATTCTGAAAAGAACGCAACCCGAATCGCGGAAAACGGAGCCCGAACGGGCCCTAAACGGGTCGAAAAAGATGATACTGTGCAAAATCAAACGTCTGGAACTTCTTCCAGACGTCTTAAAAAGTGGATCAGAGAATTACCTGCTCAGCGTGGTTTCCCAGACGTCCAGAAGTCTGCGGGGACGTCTGGCCTAGCTCCAAGACGTCCTATGGTCACCCCGGACGTCTGGAGGTCGCTTCCGCCATTTGGTACAACAGCCAGACGTCTGATTCGCGTTGGATGGCGAATCACCGAGCCTGCGCACAGCCAACTCCCTCCCTCAGTACGGTCAGTCGACAGGAAGGAAGAAGAAAGCGGAATACTCACCTTTCAGACGTCTGTATGATCTTCCAGACGTCTCCCTCGCCGTCTGGCTATCAACCCAGACGTCTGATTCTGGAAATTTTTCCAGAACAGGGCACCACCCGGCTTCCGCTCGCGACGCCGCCCGCGTTGCACCTCGAGCGTCTGCTGCTCAGACCGCAGCAGGTCCCTCTCCGCGTTGTTCCGCGCCCCCTGTGCCCTCCGCTGACCGGCCAAGCCGCTCCGGCGAGCTCGCCCTCACGGCAGAGCTCCGCCCTCGCACGCCGCACCTCCTCCGCGCTCACTGCGGCCGCCGCTGCCGCCCTCGCGCTCGCTCGCTCTCGTGCACAGGAAGGAGAAGAGGAAGGGGACGGTGGAGACGACAGGAGGGGAGGCGTGGCCTTTTAAGGCCGCTCGAGGAGGAGGGAGAGAGTGCGCGGTAGGTCTACAGCCGCAGAGAGAGAGGGAAAAAGAGAGAGAGAGAGGAATCGCGGGTCTACGCGCATAGGCGCGCAGACGAATCTCTCGTGCGAAAAATAACTGTTTTCCAGACGTCTGGATGTGATCCCAGACGTCTTATTCGACGTCTGGGCCACCTCCCAGACGTCTTAAAAGACGTCTGGGGCACGCGTTCGTAACATTAGACGGGTCCTCATCCCCCTTGAAGGAGGGGGGCTTCAGCTTTCGGAATTGTCCGAAAAGCTCGTGGTGCAGTTGCAGTGGGGGAACGGGCACGCCTCCAGGCAAGGAGGGCTCGTGCTCGGAAGTGTCAGAGTGTAGTGGGGGCGGTGGAGGACCACCCCCTCCCCCTCCTGCTCATCCGGCGCTGTGGCGGTCTCTCTATCCCACCAAGGACTCCCCCTCCATATCCTCAGGCAGAGGTGCTCGTGGAGGCTGGTGGAGCTCCTCTCGCACTATGTCTCTGATCAGCTGGGCGAGGTCCTGGGCCCGAACGCTCGAGAGAAGTGGCGGGTCAACTTGCACCTCGGGCCCAGCATGTCAGCCCCTCCAACCTCGTCCACGGCCGCATTCGTGGCCCGCCTCGAGAACTCCTCGACGAGGCATCTCCTTGCAGGAGATGCAAAAGATAGAACAAAAGAGGTCAACTCTATCGAACCTTTGCGAAAAGGGACTTAGAACAGATGTCAAGCGATACGTTGTGGTGGTTACCCTAGTTACATGCACGTGAATGGTTATTCCCTAGTTAGTTGGTTCATTTCTCTAGAGGACCTTGCTCTGATACCATCTTATTACGACCCAATTCCCGAATCCCTACAGGACTCGAGACCGACTCGCTTCGACTAATCCCAAGACCCAGTCGTCCAACAAGAAATAACCGAAAAGCGAAAAAATAAACCACATTCACTATGCAATGTAACTAACAGTAAAAGTATACAAGCAGTAAAGAAAAGTAAAAGCTGCTAGTTCAGTACATACCACCACAACAATAGGAAAGTAGAACAAAAGCAACAGTAACAGGAACAGTAACAAGTATAAAACTCACTATAGCAGAAAAGAGAGTACAACAAAAGTACTTGAAACTATGGCTGGGCTCGACTGGGCCCAGCACCCTCTGCAGTCGGTAGCTCGAGCTGCTAAACTCCTAGACCTGAACAGTGTTATGAAAAGACGGAGTCAGCGAACGCTGAGTAGAGTGGTAACCATACTATCTAAGCAGTAAAAAGTAGCAGGTATATTTATTCTTTCAAGTTATTTTATTTTACAGGTAATTCTCTCTTTTTTTCGCCCCTTTTCTCATCTTTCAGGTTTTTATTGATCTCGCATGTTCCTCGTGGGAATGCTCTTTATTGCAGTCTTTTCCGAAGAGTAGAAGGTACACGTGATGCTCTGTTGGTTGGGAGAGTCCCCCGTGGTAGTCCTACACCTAGTCAACCACCCTGAGATCACTGACAGACGTAGCGGTGACTACAGCACGCGCGATAAGCGCATGGGTAGCTACCCCGCACTGGCACGCGGTTAGTCGTTTCCGCTAGTGGGTACGCCTAAAGTACAGCACAGAACAGTATAGGGCCTAGCCCTCTCAGAAGTAGGGGTCTAGCCCCTCATAACCAATAGGGGTCTAGCCCCTCCACAGTCTGCGCACCATCGTCTGACTACCCCAGTTTGCCTAGAGGGCCTAACAAGTTGGTGTAGGGTAGCTAGCTGAATTTCGGGCCCCGTGGGGTGGCTAGCTCCCTCCCTACACTAGTAGCTCTCCTCGGTACCATGTATGCGAGGGCCAACAGAAGTCGGTGTACAGTGGCCAATCATAACCCCGAGTCCCAACCCAAGGGCGACTAGCTCCGCTCTACACTAAAAGGGGACAGTCACTCTCCTTGGTACCACGTACTCAAGGGGTAGCACACTTCCCGTCCACATTCCAGGCTTTTCCATCTAACCACAGGAGCTCCACTCCTAACTCCCCATAGGGTTCATGCTCATGTTCACCATATTATTCCAAACCAGGTTTCATCATTTACCATTCAGTTCTCATCTACACATATGCAGCTCGTATTTCCACAATTTAATACATGAGATAAGTGATATCACAGGTAACTGTTTAGTCATCTCAGGTAGCTCATATTCTAACAGGAAGCTCATATTTATTTATAGGCAGTGGCTAACAATTTAGGTCATTCACATATATATATAATCTCAATCACGCAAGCAATTGGTTTAACCATTTCTTGTCCTATGATTCATGCCACATTCTAGGTTTCCAGTTGTCTAATTTTCATTGATGCATTCATATCTATTAAGTACAACAGGGGTGGACCACTCTACCAGACAATTCGGGAGTACTAGGGGCTCAAACTGTAGGCCCATGCCCCTCTGCAAGCCCTAGACATGCAACAGGTCGAAGTCCTATACCAAGGAACACACCACAACGGAAGATTCAGAACAGTATATAAAGGCTCCTAATACGTAGAGGAATTCACAAGGAAACCACAGATATTTCGTTTGCGTAAAACGGATCTCGATCGGACCCTAAACGGGTCAAAAACGTGTCTGTAGACCCAAATTAGACGTCTGGAAACCAATCCAGATGTCTTAAAAGTCACAGAGACTCACCACAAGCTCTTGCAGCACCCTTAGACATCCAGGACTTCCCCGCGACCGTCTGAACACGGTTCCAGATGTTTGACCAGTCCTCCGGTTGTTTGGGAATGCCTCCGGTCGTCTGGTAACTGTCCAGACGTCCGAAAGTGCATGGAAATGCGTTCCGCGCACCTTCCCAAGGCTGCCCCTGTGCATGACAGAGCAGCACCCTCTTTAGGCTAAACCGAATCAACTGCGGTGCGTCCTGCATGGCTATAACCGCGAAGAAGAGGCACCTTCGCGATACACTTGCTTTCAGACGTCTGGTGTCGACGCCAAACGTCCATCTAGTTGTCTGAAAGACACTCCGGACGTCTGATACCGAAAAAATTCTAGTATCAGATCGCGCTCCTGCGCTTCTCGCTGCACTCCACTACAGCTCCTTTCGCTCCGCTGCAGCCCTAACTGCTGCAGAAGGTCGGGGACGACACCCCAACGTCCTCCTCCTCCCGCACGCACCGCGGTGGCCGTGCGAGCCTCCGACGAGCTTCCACAAAGCTCTCGACCTAGGCCCTCTCCTCCTCATGCCCACTCCTCCTCATCTCTCTCGCTCTTTCTTTCGCGCATTTCTTGCTCACGACGGTGGAGTGGGGAGGTGGTGGTAGTGGTGGGATGGAGAGGAGAGGAAGGGGGTTCTCTTATATAGGGTCGGGGGGTTAGGGTTCGGAGGGAAAAAGAAGAAGGAAGGAGAGAGGAGTCTGTGCGCCGCCTGCACGTAGATTGCAGGGTGCATACAGATTTTTCAATTTTCAGACGTCCGGAAAGGGATCCAGACGTCTTAAAAGGCTAAAATCAAGACGAGTCTTTACAACCTTCAATGATGTTTACTTGCAAAGTGGTGTTAACACTAATTTATGTTTACTTAATTTAGTGTTAAGTTATAGTGTTAATCCTTGTGGTGTTTACTTGTTAGTGATGCTAAGAATTTGAATCAGAGACCGCGCGAGCATAACAAAATCGTGAAACTTAAACACGGATTTGTTTAATTCCAATAGTAATCAGTGTTAGACAAACCAGTGTTAAGAGATTTTAACCTGTGTTAACCAAAAGAAGTTAACCCTCCAAGTAAATAAAGATTAATCCCTTGAAAAAGGAGTAAACTAATCCTTAAAAAATAGGATGCGATCGAGGTTAGTTATAACAAATTAATTCTTGTACAAGCTTGGAAAGATATGAAAAGCTATGGTTAATTAATTATCTAAATGTTTAACCAAGGCAATGGTGCTTGCTAATTAGGAAGTAGCGGTGAAGGTGGATACATTAATAAAACATTTTGCTAAAGTTTACATTAAAGTGGCTGGCTACCTCAAATACAATTCTTCAACTGTACCGACGATATATATATATATATATATATATATATATATATATATATATATATATATATATATATATGCTTGTGTAGGTATGTATGACTTTTTACGAAGTAAGCTCGAGGAAACTTAAGAAAGAGAAAATTTTGACCGTTTTTCGAATCTTAGATGGAATTAAATGAGAGCGGAATAGCACTTCTAGCAAGGGACTTCCCACTTGCCACAGGAACGAACACGTTTTCTTCGTCACACCCTTACGCTGAAAGCTTTTGTCAATATTTGGCAGGAACGAAGAACACGTTTTCTTTGTCACACCCTGACGCTGAAAGCTTTTGTCAATATTTGGCATCTTTTAAGTTCTAACTGATTATTTTATTCATCTGTGCTGATAATAGCCATCAGGCGCTTTAAAATAGAACATATAATAGCTATTTAAATCACGAGCCCCCCACAAAGTTGATAATAACGTAGGGCATACATCAAGACTCCCTCGCTCTCTGTAACTCCACGGCAAGTGCTCTTCAACCGGAATTCACCTTCACCTTGGACCGTATGGGCTCGTGTGGAGTCAATCGGACCCCACTTTCCTTTCGATTCTTCTTTCTCCATCCTCAGGATCTCTTCTCCTCCTTCCTCAGTGACATGTAAGCCTGTTGGTGACGGCAGCCGACGTAGGTGTATCATTGATGACCATGGTGGCGTGGGAGGTTGGCGACTGTTGCAAGCGGTGGCACATCTTTGGTGAGACACGGCAGGAGCTGGTCGTCCCTTGGGCTTGTTGCGTTTCCTCGACTGTTCGTGGGGTGGCATGGGTGGTGTGGTGGCGAAGGGAGTTGACAACGGTTGGGAGGGTGGCGACGGTGAAGGCACGTCGGCGGCGGAGGCGTCTCGCAGCGACGAGTGACGATTGCGATGGTTGGTGGTGGTGTTGATGGTTTGCATTTAGGTGGTCGTTGCTGCAGATGTATTGTTTGTTATTGGTGTAGGTTCTGGTTCTTTCTTTTTATTTTTTAGTGGTATTATGAGGCCTATGTGTGACCCTGTGTAAGTTACAGCGGAGTTTTTCTGACGAGAGTCAGGATCCGATTCATTCAGTTTCTTGCGTTCTACAAGCATGAGATTGTTCTTCTTCGGAAGAACATCCAGTTCCCGATCTTGAAATATTTTCTTTTTTTTTATTCTTTATTTTTTGATCTTATTATTTTATGTTTGACATTCTCTCATTCTACAAGATATTTCTTCTTTCCCTTTCGAAGGTTAGGTATCTCTATCTTTTTCTTCCATTTCTTACAGGGAGATCTTCTCTTTTTTTTTTATGGAAGTTTCTTGAACAAAAAAATAAAAATACGTAGGGCATATATTTGGATGATGGGAACGAGAACATATTCTACCGTTCTATTGAGGTGAAAAGTACCATGTTGATCCTTAGAGATATACAAAGGGTTAATTAAGCGAATCGTGCACGACTGAACTACCGGGTGGGTTTCGGTGGGTTTCACTCTTTTAATTGGGTGTCATCAGCTATTTAGTAATATGTTATGAAATATAAAGTAATTTTATTGTGGATTAGTCGGGTTGTCAAAAAGTCTTTCCTTGTCCCTTCCCTCCTCTGTCGTCCTCATCGTTTTAGTTCCAATCTCAATAAAATATCACATGAAACTGATCGAGAGGCGAAAATACATGACATATCAGTGGGACGCAATGTATTTTATATCGTACGATTTTTATTTATATCTCATCCGAAAAGGGAAAAGTATAATATATTAATTGAAAATTTACATACGTAGGAAAATCAAATAAATCGGTTAAAAATTAAAGTATATCGATTAAAAATAAAATTATAATAGTCAAAATTAAAAATATATTAATATATTTTAACTATCAACTAACACCAATTTAAAATGATTTTTATTGATTAAAAATTAAAATATATTGACTGTAAATGAAAAATACATATATAGAAAGTAATTTTTTATTAATTAAAAATAATTTTCATTAATAAAAATTTAAAACGTACTAATTAAAATCATATTCCCTCACATCACATATTGTTAAAAGTATTATATTATTTATTTATTTACTTTTTGACATATCATTGGACTAATTTTACAACCATGTAAACTCAAAAAGAAATCACCTAAACACATTGCAACAATAGGAGTGATGAGATTTCATGCATGCCATCGATGGGTCCTTCCTTAAGGTCATTAAATCTTACAAAAGCGTAATATCCACAAAACTATTTCCCTAATTTAGGCAACCATCAAAGTGCTAAGCAAGGCCGTAAAAAAGTGTTGGAGGAATAACGGTAATAGATGGATAGATGAAAAATGATAATGATGAGAAACGCTAAAGAACATGGAAGTTACGTCAATTATATGTATGTTAAGCCAAGAGTACCTTACTCGGTAAGGAATGTGTAACCTGGAGATGAGGGAGAATTTAGGGATGTACATAGATTCGATATATATGTACTGCTCCAATCCAATCTAATTGGATTGTGTTGAATTTAATTTTTCACATATACAGATTGGTTTAGATTTTTTGCCTTTATGCATTGAATCAGATTAGAAAATGTTTAATTCATAAAAAATTAGATTAGATCAGGTTACAACCTTAATTTATAATTTGTAAAGATACGAGTTGGAAAATATGTACTGCAATATATTTTACAGTGTATGTTCCTTGTTAATAAAATATATCAATATATTTTAATTTTCAATTGATGTATTTTAATTTTTCATCAGTTGAAAATCAAAATACACTAGTATGAAAATGAAAACACATCAGTATATTTTAATTTTTAACTGAATTTCACCCATGCAAAGTGGTTCTTCATCTATGAAAAGTAATTGTTCACCTTTTGATTTATGAATTAGTATTTCCTAAACCAAAATGTGAAAAATCACTTTTAATAGGTAAAATTACTTCTTATAAACCCTAAATCCTAAATCTTGAACCCTCAACCCTAAATCCCAAACACAAAATTCATAGATGAAACCACTTCTAACTTTTCAAGTGAAAACTAATTTTCCATTAGTTGAATGTTAAAATACATCGGTATATTTTCATTTTTAACCAGTATATTTTAATTTTCAATCGGTGTGTTCCATTGGAAAACCAAAGCACACCAATTAAAAATCAAATTACACATGTTTTATTGAGCGGAAGATGCACATTATAAAATATATTACAACGTACATTTCTTTATTTTTTGATAATTTATAATTCATAAATTAATAATATAAATGTGAACACAAGCATGATATAATTTCATCAGAAATATAAATATTTCTTTTTTAGAGGTATGTTCATTATTTTCATGAAGAAATAATTTTGTATATCTTTCGTATATATTTTTTAATTTTTTGAGAGACGTCATTGTGGTAGTAGGGAGAAGTTAAGAAATAAATAATAAATCTTAAATTTTAATTTTAGGATATTATTCTTTGAAACTAATTTGCATTTACCAATGGGAAAACATATATAAAATAATGTATTACTTAAAGAATTAAGAAAACCTAATCCGATCTAACCTAATATGAAATTTTATAAGATAAATTGGATTAGATTAAATGTTGAATTGGATTAGATCATATTAGAAAAATCTTGATTTGTTAAGGGTGGATTGGATTATGGACTTAGTAAAATTCCACCCAATTTGATTTATTTGCAATCCTAGGTGAGATAGTGTCACTAGTCAACTAGTTCATAAACTAGTCAACTAGGTAGCGTTGAAGACAAGATTTCAAAAAATTACTTGATTGGAATTAGCATTTTTAGTTATTAAAACTTGTGAAACAATTAAGGATTACTTGGGTTGCTTAACTTATTCTTTAAAATGAATGCAAAAAGCTCGTGCATAAGCCTAATCAACTAGGTTGATTGAATAGCCAACTTCATAGCTAAACAAATGGGATATATAAGTAACCAATTGATGGTCCGAAGGTACTAATATACAAAGGATATATTACAAGAGCTTCACAAGAAAATGGGAATTAATTGGAATTGGTGACATGTAAGAATTGTAATCCCACGAAGATTCATCTCCATAAACTCGAGAGAAGGTAGAGAAGTTTTGGTTCTAAGTGATGTAGACATTACATTACATACGACAATCAAGTGAGGTTAAGGTCCATGATATTGGAGTTGATGTTTATATTCATGTCTGCTCATTAAGATGGATATCTTTTATGAATGTTGTGCTTTTCTTCCTCTCACTGCTAATTTCATAGATTATGACATTTTACTCATATTCCAGAGTAATTTAATTAGGTAAATTGATAAGTTAGAAAATTGCACAATGTGGGATAAAAATAGTATCATTCAAGTATGAATGGAGCATAGGAAGTTTATCGTAGATGTCTAGGTTTTCTTATCTAGTTGGCTAGCTAAAGAATTACTTGTATAGTCGAGAGATTGAAGGAGTTTTGAAATAGGCCTTGGTTGGCTAAAGTTATGTTTAGTTGACTAGACAGGAAAGTTAAGACTTTTAAGAATTACATTATGAAACGAGGGTGACTCAAACATAAGTAATAACTTAGTTGTTTAGATATATCTTATAGTAAGGATTATGAACATGAATTTAGTAGGTGAAGATGAATTTTTAGGAAAAGAAAAATAACTATCTAGATAATTAATAGAGTTTTAGTAGGGTAGGTTAGTGGATCATGCTTAAAAAGAGTCTTGGCCGGTAGCCCAAGTAATACCTAAGCCAAGAATCCTTGAAATACTAAGAACGATCCATCAAATCATAATAAAGTATAATGGTGAATAAGAATAAAGAAATAAAGAAATGAATAATGGTGTAAAATACTTTTTATTTACTTGAGGCATAACTTATTTATTAGAGGTAAATATGGCATTAAGATAGAAAAAGAACATTTAAGGTAGGTACTTGGATTTAGGGTGATCACTTGACAATCCTCACAACAGGTAGTTAAAGACCAATGAGGTGCTAGTAGATTAAAGGTATCTTCTTATGGGTAAGAAAGCACCAAGACCTACCAGCTAGACTAGATGACATTGGACCATGACACTCATTATTCTTAAAAAAGCAAGTCATGACCTATACATCAGTTATATCTTGAGTTGAGTACACTTAATCAACCATCAATATTAGAAATAAATGAGAATAAATTCAGATATAAATAAAATGAATGCCATCATAAGATTCTTGATAATGATTATGAAATGGGATCATCATCAATACCATGTAAATGACCTCTAAAGAAGATAAGAGAACCCTATTAAAGAGTTATATATGATAGAATAAGAAGTTTGTCTAATCTTAATGATACAACATAATACGTTATATAGAGAAGAGATCATATGTAGAATATAAAAAATTTACTAAGTGTAGATTAGAATAGTAATTAAGTGACTAAACATATATCTTGAAGGAGTAACCCCTAGAAACATAAAATAAAATCTAGGAATAGGAGAAGGTCTTAAGGGTTAAGAGATATAAAGGAGGAAAAGGGGACCTAGTTTAACTGTATCTCATAACCTAGAAAATTGGATTCTTCCTTTGAAGGTCTCTTTCAAAATCCAACTATTAAAATATAAAACAAATTGTTGGAAACATTCTATTGAAAAAATGAAATTCATAGAAAAAAAATGAGGTCAATCAGATATTGGATGAGGAAGTTATGATCAAAACAAATCAGCTTGTGTAAATGGAAGAAATTATATCTAGCTATGCAGGGGCAGCAATAAAGTTGACAATAGCTACCTACATAGCAAATCATGTGCAACTTGTGCCTTATATGTAACCTTCAACCCCTTTAGCCTCCACACTCATTCCTAGACTCTTTACAAGCTTTAGCGTGGCCTATCTACCGCTACCAAAGGGCAGTAACAACCCTGCTAGGGTTGTTGAAGGCCTAAACTAGATTTTTCAAGTGAAATTTAACAAAGATGAGTTGGTAAAGGAAGAATCCTATGAGATTCTACTTTAGTAAGGTGTAAATTAGTAGTCCTATTTGAGAAACTTAGAAATAAAAGTTTCCAAAGGAGGAGAGGGAGTGGTAAAATTGTAGGAACCTCGCTAGTTCAAACAATGAGTAGAGTCAAGAGTCGTATTCTAAAGGGAGCAAATCAATGAAGGATGGGTAAACTGTGCCAAAGTGGAAGCAAGGCATAAATTTGAAGAGAATCTTTTATAAGGGATGGTGATTAAGGTAAGGAATTATAGATGCATCCTTTTGCTAAGTACAAAAATGGATTTCGATAGAAGTTTATCATTTCGATGTTTTTTGAATTTGATTGAGAGTTAGGTTTTTGATATAAAATCTTAGTAATTAGGTTGTTGCAAGTTGTAAATTGGAGCCTAGATGGATTAGGTATAATTTGGAGCAAACACTAAGGATACAATCAAAGCATACCTTCTCCAGTTGCATAAGGCTTTCCTTACACTAAACCAATTTATTCATTTCTTTTTCATAGAAGTCTAATTAACCAAGTTCCCTTCTAATCCATCAACACCTCCATTTTGGATAGCCCTTAGTCTTCCCAACGTTCCCGTGACCAATATTAATTTATATCTGTTAATAGATTCATTGAGAAGAAAACGTTGCTAGAGTGCCGCTATTCATCCCCAATTAGAAATTCCTAAATACGGTACATTTACAATGGGGTTTTCATATCTTCTACCACCAAGGGCCTGATACTGATAGAGTGGTAAGGCCTTCCTATCAGTATTTAGAGGTTATAGGATTAATTCTCATGTCTACCATATCTATATATCCTCCTCAAAACCAAGAAAAAAAAGGGACCTTTCAGGTGGCATCGACGGTACATCTCCACATCAACGTTGCTGCATTATGAATAAGAAACGAAAAAAAAAAAGAAAAAAATTGAAGTAGGTTGGTCCTTTGGACCCAGTCATGATGAACCCTTCTGGACAACTAGTCCTGTCGGAATAGTTGGGCGCCCTTCCGGAGAAACTAGCAAGCTGGCTCGTGGAAATGGAATAAGCATGGCATTTGCATATAAATGTATATGTACGTGCAAGTAGATGTATATATGCATGTGCATGTATACAAGCGCGTACGTGTTAAGTATATTTAGATCAATTTCATATATATGTTCCAAATATATAAGCTAAAAAAGTCCATGGTCAAGTGCACCTATCTGGGATGCTCCTTAGCCAGAGCCAGTTTTGTGGCTAAGGAAAGAACACTAAGATTCGAGCGGGAGAAACAACATCACATGGAAAAGTCGTTGACAATCCATAACAACGCTTTTAGTGGAAGCAAAGAGCGAAAGACGTACTGTGGGTTAATGTTAAACTATTCATCCGCTTTTGGGAATTAGTTGTACCGGCAGTTGGCAATAAATATAAACAGTTACACAAGACCAGCCTAAAGTGTATATATATATATATATATATATATATATATATGTAATAAAATCGGCCGGCACTATGGTCGATTTGCATATAGCACACAATTTATAATACGACCTGCAACGAGGATATGCAATTAAATTCGCTTTAAAAGATAACCAATGCATGATCAAATTGGGAGAATGGTGATAGTGAATTAGACATGGCTGAGCTGTGAGGTATAGTTGAGGAGGACTTCGAGTGGAATGACCCACCACTCCTTCGGCTCTACGAGTTGGATCCCAATGGGTACCTGCCCTCACGTCTTCCAGTAGTTCCAAGCTTTTTCTGTCCATGTAATTTACATAAAGATACCTAAACTCTGGCTATAATTTCGCCTCGCCCTACAAACTGCTACTCTTTCCGTGTATGCCTCTGGCATGCCCATTTTTCCTCCCCCAAAAGACTTGATCCATAATATTCGAGGTTGTCTACACTAATTACCCTGTGCCCTTTTTCAAATGGCAGTGCACGCACGCGCCACAGAGACTGGATCAAATCTAACGAATGGGTACCGAAGGGGAGACTTTGAGCCCCTCCGGTTAGACGGACCGGTCCCACATAACATTGCACAAACCCCCAACCCCCATTGCATACTTTCCACTCTCTCAGCCCCCTCTCCCTCCTTCCGTGTTCCTCACCTCCTCCTCCTCCTCCTCCTCCTCCTCCTCTCTTCTACACGATCACAGTACCCCCAAAAGCCTCCTTGTTTCTCCTCTTAACATAAGTCCAAGCACCGAAGAGAGGAAGCTGGTGGGCAATCAAAATTAATAATGGAGGAGGCAGCAGCCTTTGAAAGCTCCACAGTTGGCAAAGACCACAGCAGCAGCAGCAACCCCAGCGGCGGCAGTGGCTCCGTCCTGACCGACCACGACGACGGGATCGCGGACTACACCTGCGATCACGACGGGGACCCGTCCCCGGCAGGACTCGCCCGGACAGTGCCCGAATTGCCGAGCTCCAGCACCGCAACCACCACCGCCACCTCCTCCTCCCTTCCCAAGAAAAGGTAATTAGTTCATTAGCCATCTAGCCATCTATATATAGAGCCAGCTAGTTTCAAGATCTGCATGGAATGGAAGAAGCCCATCACATCTGATGACTTTCGTTTCTTTTTTCTCTGGATTCTACGAATTGAGATTCTTGGTTCCTGCAGTGGAAACAGCACGCGGCGGTCGGTGAAGAAGAGGACGGTCTCCGTGCCGATCGCGGAAGTCAAGGGGATCAAGGGGCCCGTCGGGGACTGTACGCCGCCTCCCGACGCGTGGACCTGGCGGAAGTACGGGCAAAAGCCCATCAAGGGATCACCCTACCCTAGGTTTCCAACACTCCCTTCGTCTTCTCTTTTTCTTCGCAACAACGTAATCTTACCATTTATACGTACTGTACTGACCCGGCAATTCTCTCTGCTCTGTTCTATTTCTGCAATGACATTACAATTACAGGGGCTACTATAGGTGCAGCAGCTCCAAGGGCTGCCCCGCGAGGAAACAGGTCGAGCGCAGCCGCCTCGACCGGAGCATGCTCCTCGTCACCTATGCCTCCGAGCACAACCACCCCTTGCCGGTGCCCCGTGGTCATGGCCATGGCCACTATCACCGCGCAGGCACCGGCCAGGGTGGGAGTTCCCGCCGCTCCTCTACCACGGTCCCCGCTCCGGAGACGGCGGTGGTGGAAGACAAGGAAGAGGCACCCCCCGCGCCTTCCTCCTCCCTTGGGAACGTCGGCGTGTCCTCTCCGGAGGAGAGCACGTTCACGGACCTCGGGGACGTGTTGTCGTTCATGCCGATGGGCGGCGACTTCTGCTGGTTCTCGGGGCTGGTCGAGACGCCGCTGCCGACGACGGTCTTCGTGGACGAGGAATACGACGCGGGGACGGCGCTGCCGGTGGGGGAAGTTGGGGAGGACGACGCGCTCTTCGCGGGGCTCGGGGAGCTCCCGGAGTGCTCGGTGGTGTTCCGGAGGCCGTCGATACCCTCAACCCACGGCGGGGCCCGAGGTGGGCAGCCGGTGCAGCTCAACGGCTACGGCGCCGTGGTGTGAGGCCAAAACTATGAGGTAATTATGGCCAAAAAAGATGGTGAGATCTATAAACATATATAAACTGATAGCTGATATGTTCTAATCGTTAATTTGGATTGGAGTGAGAGTTGTGTGGTTTGCAAGGGGAGAGAGACATAGAGGGAGGTTACGCGAGTTTTCGATCCAGTTTCAACTTTACACACATGATGGTGCGTTTGTTTATGGCCTTCTGCTGATTTGAATGATCGTGGGAATAAGGAATTTGAAGAGAAAAAAGAAAACGCAGTGGCAGTTTACTGGTTTTTCGATATTGTCTGCAGATCTTCTAGTTTTTGTCCAATTTAGCTCCTGGAATATATAAGACATGTATCAGACAAAAAGGTGGTCCCCCCGCTAATTATTTGCGATTTTTGTAGTTGAAATTTTTATTTTGATGTATTGCTTTCTGGTGACAAAATATGTACTTTTTCTTGAAATGAACCAAAGGATGGAGATTAGAGACGTAGAGATGAAGGTGTCAACAAGAGGCATAGAGCGTCGTCGAAAGGTGACGTTTCACCAGTAGATCCTTATTTAGCCCTACCAATTAGTCTTACTGCCAAATTTCTAGTACCTCATTTCGCATTCTTAGTTCCATCATATGCGGTTATATGGTCAAAATCAATGGCCTTTCATGTATTGATGGGACGAAAAGCCATGCAATCTTCGACCATTCGGGACATGGAAAAGAAGCTCCGTTATGTTGTCATGTGGATCCCAGTGGTATGGAAAACTTAACGTTCTACCTCCCAGGAACAGAGTCGTATTTTTGGGCCCAATTGGCGATAGCCACGTGAGCATTGCGTACGGTGTTGCCTTTTTTCCCCCACTTGGGAAATCTAGGGATAAAATCTCTTCCTGAAAAATAATAAAAAAACAAATTTCTTGTTGCAAGTATTGCTATGGCGGAATGTAAAATTAAGGTCCAAAACAAGAAGGTCAATTGATTTTGAACTGGTTTAAAAGCTGGTTTTGTCTAGAAAATATAGTGAAATTGCTTTCTCTGAGTTTGAACCGTAGCGAGAAAGGGGAAGATCGGATGTACGGGACGCTAAGGATGTACGAGGGGAGTACAATTCACACGGGTATTTCTTGAATATATGAAGATCAGGAAACAAAATAAACTTGTTACAATTTTGGGGGGCCTTCACATAAGATACCCATTTCACTTATTCCACCATCCAATTGTTGCATAGGTTGCGTTGGGTGGTAGAACGAGAGTTATTATAAGATAAAATATCATATGGATGAGTAGACAGAGGTATTTATTTAGGTGGTATGAGATAAAATGACATGTATATTGATGTATAATTATTTAATATTTGATATCTGTGTAACTGAAGAGATATGAGATAGTAAATTTATTTTAATAATCATATTATGTTGAAGATGAAATATTTTAATATATATTAATATTGACATGTTGGAATAGAATAATTTAATGATCGGTAAAATAAAATAAATTGTATCTTTTAATATTAAATATAATCTTTTCAACGTTTCTTCGTTATCCTTTTAAGAAAAGAAGGAAAAAAAAACACCCTAGCTTATTCCGCTGACAAATGCATTTGATTTTCCCAACATTAATAGTGACCATGAAAATTCATTAAGACGGTGTCGATGGATCGACCCACAGGAATTTATTAGGGATCCCTCTGGTGTGGATGAAAATAATGAAATAAATATTGGCAAATGGTCACCATTTGACCAGGCTTGTCCCTATCCTCTTGACGCCATGGAGTTGATCGAAGCCTCACTCATCGTCGGCGTCCTTGATGTATAACTTTCTTCGGGGCCATGGAAGGAACCTTCTTACGATATTTCTGCCCAAATTGTCAGAAGTTACGAAAGTCAAAATCGTTGCTTGAGGGATTGGAGATGTGCTGATTAGTACAGTTATCGTTTACTATTCTAAGGCAGCAGAATAGGATATTTTTTTTTCCCTGGACAATGTTTTCCAAATTATCTCGACCAGATTTTGGATCTCCACTTGCGCCTACCTGTCCTTCCCATTCATCCTGCAAATCTGTACTTTTCTATTTCGACAACTCAGAATATCGTCCTTTTGTCACACAAAAATACAATTGACTACTATCCTGATGTTTCACGCGTGGACCACTGGTGATGGTTTCTTTCCAAGCTTCACTCCAAAGATGAGAGAAATCTGAATGCAAGTTTACAAGGTATATCCGATTGATATGGCTTTTTGTCACCTATGATTTGTTGTGGAAAATAGGTTTCCGCCTGAATAGCTGAACAAAGGTAATTAGAAATTACATGAAAAACCGGGAAAATTCTAACCTTGCTGTGGAAAGTTTCATCGTAAGTATACTATTGGGAGGCTTCCAAGTTTCTAAGCCATTGGGACGATTGGAGACCGATCCATCCCCCAACGTTAAACTCGACTTCCCCTCAGCTGGAATCTTTGTCCGCTTGGATTAGGTGGGAAAGTGGACAAAACGCAAGGAATCCAAACCGATGATAAGCGGCGGCTGGCGGTGGTAAAAGACTTTAGGCCGCATGTGGTGAAAGGGGGAGCTTCCCTCTACCTACCAAAAGATGCCCACGGGTAAGTACACGCAGTGGGATTGCCATTGGGGTATCACGTCCCCACCATGACTAATGTTACCGTGGAACGCCCAGAAAATTACCCTAAAATTAAATTTTATATGTATAGTACTCACAAATCTATCAATATATATATATATATATATATATATGGGTAGATCCAATGCTTATCGCGTTCATTTTACTAAAATCTAATAGTTCTATGTAAAATAATTAATCTGAATTAAAGGTGATTTTGTAATATGAAATCAACAGAAATATTTAAAAAAATAAAAGTAACAATCCTATCATTAAATGTGTCATATTTTAAAAAAAATAAATGCTAAACGAGATATGATATCTCCATAAATATTGGAATCATTTTAATGTAGTAACTAGCCATGACTAAAATTCGATTTTTAAAACATAAATAGTGCAAAATATAGTATATCTTATATTTTTGTCGTATTGTGTACTTCTGGTTGATGAAATATAAGATATAAAATGTTGTAACGGGTAATTTATGTAGTCGTAATGAAGATGACGACAAATTATAACAAAAGCAAAAATTAGTCATATCGTGTCCTACGATGAACTAGTGACCAAGCAAAACCTTAATGCATTTAAAATCGTAATACAATTATATATAAAAGTCGTAATGACATATTGTAATAAAAGCATAAAATAGTCGTATGGTATCATAGAATGAACTAGCGACATATTCAAACTTTGATATGTTTACAACTGTAATACAATAATTTTTAAAATTGTGATAAGCTTTACATACGTGTATGTAATTGTGTTACGATTACATGTTTGAATATATTAAGATCGGTGATCTATGATAAGCAATATAATTGTTAGGGTATATATGAATACATTCCTATGATGAATGAACACAAATTATATTCTAATGTACGATTAGCAAAGATTTGTAGATATGCTAAATATTTTAAAACATGTTTTGAGAGACATAATGCGTATCATCTATAATGGGGTGTCTTGTAATATAACAGTTGTAAAACATACATGTCATATTACAACATTTGTAATACGGCATTCTTTTATTTATAACAGTAATCTATCGTCCTTTATTACGAATATTCTATTTTGAGAGATTAATGCATATATCATGTCTTATGGGGCATGTTGCAATATAACGATTGTAAAATGTATATGTCGTATTATAATGCTTGTAGTACAACATTTTTTTATTTATAACAATAATCTAGCGTCATTTATTACGAATGCTCTATTTTAAGAAACATAATGTGTATCATCTTTAACGGGGTATGTTGTAATACAACAGTTGTAAACACATTTCGTAGTACAACGTTTGTAATACGACTTTCTCCTTATTATAACAGTCATCTATTGTCCTTTACTACGAATGCTTTATTTTGAAAGACAATGTGTATCATCTCTAACAAGATGTATTGTAATATAACGGTTGTAAAATGCATATGTCTTATTACAACGTTTGTAACACGACTTTCTTCTTGATATAATAGTAATCTATCGTCCTTCATTATGAATGTTTTATTTTGTAAGACATAATGTGTATCATGTCAAATAAGAATGTCGTAGTGCATAATACAATGATCATGTCTTCTTTTTTGTTTCAAAAGCCCAAAGTATATATGTATCAACTATGTTATCATGTTTCATGGATAAATACCTTAAATACCATCTTCAACAGTAAAAGATATATTACTTAAGTTTAAATGCTGATTGCACTAGTTGAATTCAACTTCAAAGTGGTCTAGAGATGCTGCTTCAGAGATGAAAACGTTAACTCGTTGAATAAATTGATACGATTATTGTTTTACGGGTTACATTGTTAAACATAAGGTACGTGTAACAAAAATAAAATGTAAAGAATAAAGTTTATTATACCAAACAAGAGACACCCACTAATTCCAGAGAAATACATAAAAATTAATTAAATGGATTGTAATTTATTATTCCCATAATTTAAGGAACCACTCCGAATGAAATGATGATTTAGAATACCATTGAGCTTGGGTTAATGAGAATATGGTATTAGAAAATGATGTGTATGATCAAACGACTGGTATCGCATGCTTAATTTTAATCTTTTAAGTATAATATTCAAAAAATATTTTTCATATATATATATATATATTAAAGCATCGATCATGTATGCATATTACTCACAAATCCATAAAAAAAGTACTTATATATATAAAGCATCATGAATATGTTAAAAAGTATTTAATTCCATCCATCATATCGTACTTTAACTTAATGATGCCACCACACTTTTTTATCTAGTAGTTTTTGGAATCAGTATGATATATATATATATGCAACTGTAAGCATTAACATTATTACATTTATTTATGGTAAAACATCATCTACTTATAGTACTCACAAATCCAGTAAGAAGTATTTAATTTTATCTATTAGATCATATATACTTTCGCTTGATTATACCATCGCAATTTTTTATATAGTAGTTTTTGAAATCACTATAATATATATGAAATTGTACCAATTAGTTTTATTACATTCATTTATAGCATTTTCGAATATAAAAACTCATATTCATCTAGTTCTAACATTTTCAATTTTCATTATTTTGTTTGCTCTTCATTGTTTATTTTTGTATCTACTAGCAGCAAATTCTTCTTAATTTTTATGTTACAAATGTCCATGCAACATAATTTTTGTGATAAAATTTTCACAATCAAAGTGTAGATCTCATTTTTGTATTACAAATTTACATGTAATACATTTTTTATTACAAATTTCATAATTGAAGTGTACAACACATTTTTGTAGTACAAGTGTTTATGTAATATAATTTTGTTTTACAATTTTCAGAGCCAAAGTGTATAGACTAACATGTGTTATAAGTATACATGCAACTCAATTTTATATTATAATTTTCATAATCGAAATGTACAATATATTTTCGTATTACAAGTATCCATATAACATAATTTTGTGTAACCCAAACTATATTACAAGTGTACATACAACCTAATTTTGTATTATAATTTTATAATTAAAGTATATAGCATAATTTCATTTTACAAATGTACATACCATGTAAATTTGTAATATAATTTTACATTACATTTATGTATGTAACATAATTTTTGTATTACAATTTCTTTCTACATATTTGTTTTTATGCTTACCATAATACACATGTATCTATTATAAATTTATATTTTATTTGTTACAAATACACCATATTTGTAATTAAAAGATTTTATAATGAAATATACTTGTAATCTTACCATCCCCACGATTAGCTCTCAAAACTTTCATTTTTACGATCAACTCCCTTTTTTTTGGTAATATAGCACATCACAATTTTCCCTGTATAGAATATTTTTATTGGCATCTATTCTTATTGTGGCAACTATTCAAATATTTTATTATTTTATTATTTTTATATGAAAGGTGAACGATATTGATTTGTTTTACATCGATGACATATGAAAAGAATCCTCGTTAACTATCTCCCTCAAATTAGATATGTTAGCATTTGTAATTTTTATTTAAAATTTAGGATTCATATCCAATGGTTATTAATGCTTACTCATTTGATCATTTATGGGTGACGTACGCAGAGGATAAATATAGGCAAATCAATGAAAAATTCTTCATCATGTAAATTTCTTCATGTAGGATGGGGACCTAGATTGAAGTCTCTCTCAATCTCCTCCCTCCCCGTCGAATATTTGATGAGGCTCAACCCTCTCTCTTATCTCTTTTATTTTATTTTTCTATTATTTCGTTGTTAAGATCCACGACATCAGACATCTTAGATGTCTGGGAGTCTGTCCAGATGTATACCAGATGTCTGGACATCTTCCCAAACGTCTGAAATTAAATTTTCGCGGCGTACGATTGCGAGTCTGCGCACATGCGCGTGCAGACTGAACCCACTGCCCTCTTTTCTTCTCTCTCTTCCCTCCCTATCCTGCAGGTGCCTTCTTTTTTTTCCTCTCCCCCGGCGCCTTCAAATACTCCCTTCCTCCCTTCCCTCTCCCTCACCACCACTCCACCGTCCCCTCCTTCTTCCAGTGTTGGCGTGAGAGCGAGAGAGCAAGGGCAGCAGTTGCTGCCGGGTGTGCGCGGGGAAGAGAAGGTGTAACAAGAGGGAGAAGAGGCGGAGCGCGTGAGGAAGAGAAGGCGAGCTCGCCGGAGCAGCCAAGGTCGGCTGGCGGGCGTGCAGCGGGAACGCGGTGCTGGGGAAGTTGCCCCGGTGCTACTGCAGCTTAAGCAGCAGGCGAGCGCGACGCGGCACGGCCGTGCGCAGCAAACAGAGGGCGAGGAGGTCCTGATTCTGGAAAATTTTCCTAGAATCAGACGTCTGGACCTACGTCCAGACGACGCGGGCGACGTCTGGAGGAAGATCCAGACGTCTGAAAGGTACAATATTTCTTTTCCTCTTCCTTTCACATGTACAACCATGCAGGCCGTTCCTCCGAGGGTTCTGCCTCATTGCCGTGTTAAGGACGGTTGCGTACGCATGCAGGTTTCATTCGGGAAGATGCAAGGGCATGCCCTCCCACACAGATCGGATGTCTGGGCACAGTACTAGATGACGGAGAGAGTCTCCAGACATCCGGAGTGACAGTCGGACGTCTGGAACTAAGTCCAAACGGTTCAGCGGGATCCTGGACGTCTGAAGAACAGTGCGGGAGTGAGGTATGATCTGAACCATCGTTTAAGACATCTGGAGGTGTTCCAGACGTCTGATTTGGGGCAGTATTATCGTTATTTACCCATTTAGGGTCCGTTCGAAGTCCGATTCCTGCATTTGAAATTTCGTTCTTCTCAGAAATTGTTCCTCTACTTGTTTAAAGTACTTGTATCCTATTTTGAGTAGTTCCTTGTGTTTGATCCTTATGTTAGGACCTCGTTCCGTTGAGGCTTTGGGGGTTGCGGAGGCACGCGGACCTACCAATCACGCCCCCAGTACTCCTAATTTTATGGGTAGAGTGGCTCCCCTTGATTATTTATCAACAGTTATGCACTTGTAAGATAAATAATAGATTCTAAGGTATGGCATGAACCCTAGGACTGGAAAACTAGATTGAATAGATCCTAGGGTATGACATGAATTCTAGGCTTAGAAAGGTAGATTGAATGATAGATCCTAGGATGTGGCATGAATCCTAGGAAGAGAAACACTGAAACGAATGTCATGAATATATGAATTGCAGTCTTGGAACAGTAGAAAGAAAAATGATAGTTGCCTGTAATTGGATAGCAACTGCTTGTATATGAAGGTATATTAATTATTGGAAACACGGGCTATATGGGAATAAAACTGAAATGATGAAACATAAAATGGCTTGACTAGAGAAATATGAGCATGAACCCTACGGGGAATTAGGAGTAGAGCTCCTGAAAGGTAAATGGAAATGGAATTGGGGAAGTGAGCTGGCCCTTGAGTACGGAGTACCAAGAAGAGCGACTGTCCCCCTGTTTAGTGCAGAGCGGAGCTAGCCGCCCCAGGAACCCGGGGTTAGGTCTGGCCACTTTGTACTGACTTTTGGCCCTCGCGTATACAGTACCGGGGAGGGCTACTAGTGTAGAGAGAGCGCTAGCCATCCCACGGGCCCCGGGGTTCTGCTACCCGTCCTACACCGACTTGTTAGGCCCACTGGGCAAACCAGGGTAGTTAGGTGAGGGTACGCGGATATGAGGGGCAAGACCCCTGTTTGGTTACTGAGGGGCTAGACCCCTATTACTAAGAGGGCTCTGCCCTATACTGGTTCCGTGTTGTGCTTTGGGGCGCACCCGTTAACGGAAACGACTGACCGCGTGCTAGTGCAGGGTAGCTACCCGTGCATTTATCACGCGTGCCGTAGTCACTGTTACGCCTATCAGCGACCTTGGGGTGGTTGATTGAGGGTAGGACCACCACGGGGGACTCTCCCGGCCAGGAGAGCACCACGTGCTACTTCTACTTTTCGGAAAAGACTGCAATCAAGATCATTCCCACGATGAACATTCAAAATCAAAAGAAAGATCTGAGGAATAATTCAAGAAGGAGTAAATAGAAAATAAAGAAAGAAGTTAAAAATAACAGCTACTTATCCACCTTACTGTTTTCTTAGCTAGTTAGTTGCCACTCTACTCAGCGTTTCGCTGACGTGTCACCTTTGTCACCTTTTCAGGATCAGGTGTTGAGCAGCCAGAGCCTGTGGCTGCAGAGGGTGCTGGGCCTAGTAGAACCCAGTAGTTTTACTTGTGTTGTACCTACTGTACTGTTTCTTCTGTTGTAGTGAGTATTTTCTGTTGTAATTGTACTATTTTATTGTAAGCATCATGTTTACGTACCTGTTTAATTCCCTACTGTTGTGGTGGTGTGTACTGTAGTAGTTCTTTTCTTTACTGCTGTACTTTTGTTACTGTTAGTTATATGCATGATGAATGTGGGTTACTTTACTGCTCTTTTGGTTACTTTCTCGTTGGACGACTGGGTCTTGGGATTAGTCGAGTCGGTCCGATTCTTACGTCCTATAGGGATGCGGGAACCGAGTCGTAACATTCGTTCTTCCTACATATTATTTAGCGCATATGTTTGTTTCAAATTTCATCTTTTCCATCAACTTTTTTGTCTTTTACTCTTTCGTTATAGACCAATATTAAGTAATACATATACACAACTAGGTAATATAAACCCAATCTAAGACATCGATTGGAAATCAAAATACATTGAAAATATATTTCGTAACGTACGGTGTGTTTTGATTTTCGATAAGTATTTTTTATTTCTCACTGGTTTTGATTTTCTCATTATTCTCTCACCTTGGTGGTTGTGGGCTCTGGCTCTTCGAAGACTTCCTTTGTGGAGCTTGCATTGAAAGTCTGTCTCTCGGAGATGCGTGAGGGAGTGTTTGCCACCTCTTTCTCCTTTAATGAGGTTTCCAAGCTTTCTCTTGGGCTTTCCACCTCGATTGTGGTGCGTGCTTGGGGCCCTTGACCCTTGGCTCTGAGATTGAAGGAATTTTTGTTTAATTGTATGAACGTTCGTTCAAGTTTCACCCTGCTTTCTCTAGATGTTCGTCACTGGCTTCTCTGTTGTGATACTTATTTGGATTTCTATACGATCTACTCTTTGGGTTCTATTGTTATCGATCGGATGCGATGCCAATTCATTAGGTGGACGCCATTGTTTCGAACTGATTCTCTTATCTCTGTTGTTTTGATTTGGGTTGGGTTTCTTGGGCTTAACCTTCATCTTCTCCATCCAAATGCCTTGCTTTCCATTGCTTGTCAACTTGGATCCCTCATTTGTGTGGATCCTCGGACAATCCAAGGACTTAGACCTAGATATCCAAGGGTTTGTGTGGAGATAGATCTTTTATCCCCTCGTATGGATTCAGTTTTTATCTTTAATGGGGATGAACAAATAGCTCAATGGGTTATATTTGAGAAGATTCCTTTCTTTTGTTCGAGTTGTATGAAGCTTGGTCATGCTGTTTCTTCGTGCTATAAGTTTTCCATGCGGGCTATGCGAAAGGAGGACCCTCTGGTCACCCCTTCTCCAGCCTTTAGATTTTGTTCGAAGGAGCCACTTCCAGACTCCCCTCTTTGCTCCAAGCTTGTTGCTGATGGTTCTGTGCGAGGGAAGTCGGAGTTGTGCATAGTCCTTGTGCTACATCAGAATGACCTTCTGTTGAATGCGAAGATCGTTGTGTTTAAGAAATGATTGCGTCGTAGTATAGTGACAAAAATCAATACAACATTTAAATTTATAATCTCGAAAACAAAAGTGAGTTCGAGGTCATTCGCAGGGAGTAATTATAAGAAATTCAATCACTAATTGCAATATATAAATCATGAGCATAAAAATATAGATATGCATTGAGAATCAATAATAAAGATATATTCAATAATAGCCTAAATTGTATCTCAAGAAATAAAGGGATAAAAAGAATATAAAAATAAAAAAAATGATGATTTAAATCACTAATGATATCCATCATTTAAGCACATATCACATGTTTCAAATACTTCAAAATTTCCAAGTAGCCCTAACCATATATCACCTACAGTGTCTCAATCAAGTGTCACAAGTAAGGCTTAGAGGCCTTGTTTTCAATCCTTAGAAGAATCACAAGCACAAAGGCATAGGGACACAATACAATAGAGAGAGGCATAAGGGCCTCGCAAAGCCTTGGAAGGGCTAAGTGGTAGGTGTATGGGCATGCATCTCGAGGTGCATATGTGCACGAATCCGAATGCAAAGCCACCCCCCACCCTCCTCAGAATTTCCTCCTAATCGGATCTTTAATCGAGTAATCAGATCCAGGTAGGGTCCAGACCCACAGGCGTGGGTCGCGCGGGTGAGGAGTGAGAGAGCGCGTGGGTGAGGGGACCTCACCCCGTGTCATGAGGTGAAGAGCCTTCGTGAGAAATGCATTTTATATGCCTTTATGAGGTCTCCTACACATGATGTGGGACTTTAATCCCCACTTCTTCACGTGCAGCTTCGTGTACAACAGAGGTGCACAATGTCCAAATTGAGCTGCTGATGTTGCTGCTTTGTCAATTTAAAGAAGTAGCTAAGCTCTTGGGATGTTTTCGCAGTAGCTGGGAGAGGATTCGAGGTCGTAGGATGGTGGAGCACAGCGAACGGCGTGGAAGATGACGACTGCGATGGTAGTCCTCTGGTGAAGATCCTAAAACATGGAATATGGGCTCTAGGCCCCAATTAAAGAGTTCATCGGCATCGCGTGTGGTTGATAGGGTGAATGGCGGCATGTGGTGGCCAGAGGGTGAAGGGGAGATCGATGGAAGGATGGGTGCTCCGGCTAGTGGTTTGGGTGAGTGAAGCCCTTAATTTCTTGAGGTATTTTGCTCACCTGAACATAGGTGAGCTTGTGGACCTGATGGTGTGGAGTTTGGTCAAGTGTGTTGGTCTGGCGAAGCTCATCGAAGCTTCACCGGTCGCGAAGAAGATGATGGGGGAGAGTGTAGGTTGGCGGCTAAATCAAGAGGATAGAGGGTTGAATTAGAACTAGGGAGAGAGAGGAAGCGAGGAGACCTAATTATGGACAAAGGGGAAGAGTGTCTCGCATTGGCATCTCTTGCCATCACGAGGAAGATGAATCCTCCGGTGAGTGAGAGGGCGACGAGGAGTGGGGTAGAGAGCCCCGATTAGTTGACGAGAGGTGAAAGAAGAAGAGGAAGGTCGTGGCCTGGCCAATTTGGCTGTTGGCCAGCCAGAGAGGAGGTGGAGGAGAGTCACCGGAGTCACGGCGAAGGTGGTCGGAGGAGGGAAGAACTAGGTGATTTGGCCTGGAACCGGGCTCAAATTGATCCTGAGAGCTTGATGAGCTTATATAGGTGTCGATCAGGGCTTGATTCGCCCTTAATTAGTGTGAATTCCCCATGAAAATCGTGAGAAACTCCCACTGATTTCGTTGGTTCGCTAGAGATGTAGGGTTGGTTTTAGTCCTCGAGATATGGATCTTCGTGTAGGGAATCCTTCAATCAACAATCCCTCCAAAATTGGAGGGATTTGGTTGAAAAATTAAGGAGATTTCTTGGATTGAACTTTGGTGGTTTGGGTTTGTTTTGTTTAGACCTAATCATGGCAGCAGGGGCCTATTTCCAATGAAGGCGAGAAACTAGGGGTCTAATTGAGAGAAATAGAGATCTGGGGACTAAGTTGCGAACTAGGTCAAGATAGACTCTGATTGGGGTCAAATTTTGGTACTAACATAATTTGAAGCCAAGAAATCTAAGGGTGAACCTGGATTTGTGTTTTGGCTACATTTGATTGGATAATTTGCATAGAAGCCCAAATTAGGGTAAAATCTCATATGAAACTCTATCCAAGGTCAAAATGGGTTAAGATAGTCAAACTAAAGGTACCAACCCTCTTAGAATATTTTTCTATGAATTTTAAGAGGTTTATATGAATTTTACCTTGATCAGAACCTCTTCAATTCAAGCGGGACTAATAATTAGGGTTTTGTGTACTGATTCGGTTCTTGAAATGCGTGAAACCTTGTTTCTATCAGTGTGGACCCACTTCTTGGTATTTAATGCTCAATTGACCTCAAATTAACCTCTAGGTGACCCTATGGTTACTCTGCATTCATGATGTAATGTTAAATTAGCAGAATTACCCTTATTTTATTGTTCGCTCCTTAAAACAAATCTGAGTGGAATTACTATCCTCAGGCGATCATTCAAGAGCATTTATCTCTTGATTTCAACTAATTCAAGCTAGTTATGGAGAATGATGGTATTACCATCACCTTCCTGCTCCAGAGGATGGGGATGGGATTTTGAAATCATGTCACTCGGAATGTGTAACTTATATTGCTTCTTCTTCTGGGGGTTTTGGTTCCTTGTCATTCCTTGAATACTCCCATGGAGAGGAAGGGGAGGTGATGCCTTCGACTGCGATGGTGCGCTTCGCACCCTCCATGTTCTATTACTGCTCTGGGGAAGAAGATCATAGGTACTGAACCTCCATCCTCCTCTCCCCCAAAGGTGAAGAGTTCCAACTTAGCCTCTATTCCTATCTCTACTGATGATTCTATTATGATTGATTGTGATGTGCCAGTTTCTCATCCGAAACCCACTCGCTTTTCAATGGAACTTTCTCGATCTTTTATTTTTTTGGATAAAACTGGTTTGAGTTTTGACAGAACTCAATATAGGGATTTCCTTAATTCTCCTATCTCCAAGTTGGGGAGTTTTGAAAATGGGAAAGAGATTCTCTTACAAGATCTTGCGAAACAACGACGATTTTTGTGGAGAAATATGAGCTTGATAATGCCAATGCTGATAATGAAGATGCTAAAATTCAAATAGTTAAATGTGATCCCTCTAATGATGCTTGTGACATAGTGATGGGAACACCATCATAGGCCCTAAATAGATACATTTAGTCATGTTTGATTGTTAAAAGCTCCTACCTAATCATCTGAGGGTCGTAACTTCGCATTGTTCTAATTTGAGAAGAGAATGGGAAATTACGGTTAATTCTACAGTTTTAACATCACATCATAAATGCAGTAACCACGGGATTTTTCAGGGGTTAATTAAAGGTCAAGTGAGCATTAAAGACCAATAAGTGGGTCAACACTGAAAGAAATGGGGTTTCACGCGTTTCGAGAACCATATAACACAAAAACCTAATTTCATACCAGCTTAAATTGAAGAAGTTTTAGTAAGGATAAAATTCATCTAAATCTCCTAAAATTCATAGAAAAATACTCTAAGAGGTTTGGTACCCTTGGTTTGACCATCTAAACCCATTTTGACCTAGAATAGAGTTAAAGACGGGATTTTACCCTAATTTAGACTTATGTGCAAATTACCTAGTCAAACATAGTAAAAAATGAAATCCAACTTCATCATTAGATTCCTTAGGTTCAAATTAGGTTAAGAGAAAAATTTGAACCCAATCAGAGTCCATGTTGACCTAGTTTGCAATTTAACCCTTTAAAACTCTATTTCTTACATTTAACCCCTTAGGTTCTGAGTTTATTACAAAAAAGTCCCTAACTTTTCATCATTTTCTTCATTCCAATCCCTACCTCCATTGGTGTGAATGCAGCTTCTCAACCGAGATTCGAGGGAGATTTTCTCCCTAAAATCAGAGCCAAATCTCTCCAAAATCGGAGAGATTAACCCTCAAGCAATTCCCAATCATTCGCACCCAATCAAGAACTCCGAGCAGATCTCTAGAGCCCAGTCGAGATCGAGATTTCAGGGGTTATTTTTCCTTGAAATCTCGAGAATTCCAAGCCTCTTTTCTCATTCTTGAGCTCATTCTAGAGCTCTATAAGAAGCCCCTGACCCTAGACCATGCTCCTTAGCTCAGAAAAGGCCAAAGACAACCTCTTTTTCTCTCCTCCAGTCGACATTTCTTCGAGCTCCGGTGAGCCTCTCCATCTCCTTCATTGAGCTGGCCAACGGTCAAATTGACCGGCTCAGCATCTCCTCTCCTCGTCACGCAACTTTCCAGTAAAAGAAAGTGCGCATTCGACCCTCTCTGCCTCGTCGCTCCCTCGCTGTCGTCTTCACCTTCTTCGACGTCGGCCCATCACAGCCAGCCTCGATCTCTCTCTGTCTCTCACTCTAAGCCTATCTTCTCTCTTCCTCTCCCTCTCTTCATTTCACCCTACTTAGACCTTAGGTTTGACCACAACACCACTCGCTTCCTTGTCATCTTCCTCAACTATGGCCTGACTTTGGCGAGTTCGCATCGCCGTTCCACTGCATGAAACTCATCGCTGCCACCACCAAAACTTCTACCACATCGCCACCTCCAAAAGCCCTCAACTAATTGCGCCTCAGCACCATCCAAACACCCCACTGAACAACACCTAGTCCGCTTACCTTCTTCCCCTTTGACAGACCCCCCTCCAAGCATTGCACACCTTAAAACCACCACCACCACACTCGCCTTCGCACGACGAGGCTTCTCAGCATTTCTGATAGGGCCGCGAGGACGTTTTCATGCATGTAGGACTTCACTGGAGCATCGTCATTGCCTTCGTCTTCTTCGACGTCGATTGCCTCTCTCCAGCTGCCACCCGATGTGATACTGCGTCCAATCAATGCGGCCTCATCCCCTGAGCACTTCTGCACCTGCAATTGAACAAAGACCACCAATGCTAGCAGCAATTCAAAGTAGCTTCAACTACTGGTGCACGCAGAGGAAGAAGATGCTCTTTAGTCCCACATTGTGTGGGAGAGAGCTACCCGCAGTGCATAAGTTGAATTCGTGATGAAGGCTCATTGCCTCAGTGAGCACGGGGTGTGGTCCCATCTCTCTCCACATGCCACGCACGTGCCCTCTCCTGCCACGCACGTTGACAGGTCTAGGCTGGATCTGTTTACCTGCATCCAGTTTGATTCTGAAGGAAGGAAATCTGAGGAAGATGGGGGAGGGTTTTGCACCTCGGGATTTCCACCCCCTCTCCTGTGCTCAAACACTTATCCTTCTGAGGTTTTGTGAGGCCTTGTGCCTTGGTCTACTGCTACTTTGCCTTAGCCGTTGCTGAGGCTCTAAGGATAAGACGTCCAAGCCTTGGTTCTGATGTTTGACTTTGGTGCTTGCTTGGTTCTAATATTGACATGGATATTTGATTGAGGATACTATTCATATATTTGAGTTGATTGTAGAGCTTAATATTAGGGTTAAATTGGTGGTTCAAACCACTAATTTAACCCCATCTTTTTACACGATGATTCTATTGCAATATTATTTTGATTTATATTGAGCAATATTTTGATTATATTTGCATATCTTTCTTGATAATTGTGATTAGTGATTGAATTGCCAATTTGCTCCTTGCGAACGACCTCGAACTCATTTTTTGATTTCAAGTTTTAGAAATTTAAGTGTTGTTGCAACTTTCGTCTTATACTACGACAGATATTTCCTTAAAAGACAATTCTCATGATAAACACTTAGCCTAGGGTATCTATTTTCCCTTGCCTTCTCCTCCTCCTCCCCCTGACCCTGATCCTCCGCTTATTTTTGAGGTTAGGGTGGGTGAGGAGATCTTGAGCAATGATGCGATAACACTAGATAGTCAATCAGATGTTGAGTCTCAAGGTTTGTTGGATTTCTTCGATGCGAAACCCCTTTTCCTTCAAAATAAGGCATATGAGGCACACTCTTCAGTGATGGCTAAAGGAGCCCGTGGTGGTCAGCCCTTAAGGGGAATGGGGAGGGTGACCCGAAGTTGTTCTATATCCCTTCAGAAAACCTTGTCTCCATGAATTGTCTCTTTTAGAATTGTCGAGGCATTCTTACATCGCCTTAAAGACCTGATTCACCTTCATAGCCTTAAACTTATTTTCTTGTTTAAACCATTTGCTGATCCCTCTTCCATCGATTCCATCAAAAAAGACATTTACTTTCATTATTGTTTGGTGATTTTAGAGTTCCCTAAGATTTGGTGTCTTTGGAAAGACCCTCTCTCCATCAATCTCCTTATGTCTATAAGCCAAGCTTTAACGATTCAATGTTCGTTGGGCAACTCCATGATTAAAATCTCTACTATTTATGCTTCTTGCGAGGCTAATCAGCGTTCGAGACTTTGGGATTATCTTTCTGCCGCATCAGTCTTGAGCCTAGCCCTGTGGATCATTGGTGGTGACTTCAATTGTATTCTTCGAGGTTTTGAGAAATTTGGTGGGCTTCCCTTTTCTCAATCTCAAGCTGCCCCTTTTATATCTTGCATTCACAACTTGGCTCTCTTGGAAATGCCTTTGTCAGGCTCTCAGTTTTCTTGGTGTAATGGTCGACGTGGTAGCTCTCGAATTTATCAGAAACTCGACCATGTGCTCTTAAATCTGGATGCCTTGTCTTTCTTTTCCTCTGGATCTTATGCTTCCAGAAGGAATTCTGATCATTCTCCTATGATCCTTATCTCATCAGTCAGTCCCTTTTCCCACCCTCACCCTTTTTGTTTCCAGAATACGTGGCTTAGAGGCCCCTACTTTCATCAAATGGTTTAGAATATTTGGAATGATACTCCTGTTAACCTTGATTTGGACCCCATCTCTAGATTCTATACAAAGTTGTTTGCTCTTAAGAGGGCTTTAAAAGTTTGGAACATATCGACTTTCGGGGATATTCATGCAATTGTTAAAAAGCTTGAGACTCGATATGATGATATTGATTCTAAACTTGCATTCCAATGGGATGATGATCTTGCTGATGAGCTCAGTGATACTCAAATTCAACTTGATGATGCCAGGAGAAACTTAATGATTTCCTCCTCCAGAAAGCAAAGATCGATTGGATCAAGGATGGGGAAAGGAACACAAAAATTTTCTATTCTACTATGAGGAAAAGATTTGCCAAGAGAAATAGATCTTCTCTTTCTACTATTCTGGGAGGCGGGTGCTGGGATACAGCTTCATCCAAAGCCTCTGAGTTCTTCAAGAATCTTCTTGCGTCGAAAAGCCCTCTAAGTCCCTATCCTTTGTTGCAGGTTATTCCTCCTATTCTATCGGAAGAAGATTCTGATTCTCTTACTCGTATTTCTAACATAGAAATTTTCAATACGCTCTCTAATATGCTTGCTAATTGTACCCCTTGTCCTGATGGTTTTAACGTTGAATTCTATTCTCATTTTTGTGATGTTCTTAAGGATGATTTACTTTAGGCCATCTCCCACTTATTTATCCATTATTAGACTCCTTGATCTTTTAGCAATATTTTCATCTCTCTTATCCCAAAAAAATTCCATGTCTATGACTTCTCTGACCATCGTCCTATTAGCCTCTACAATGTTCTCTATAAAATTGTCTCCAGCATTGTCTCAAATAGGCTATCTTCGATCCTTCCTAAGCTCATCTCTCCTAAGCAAGCTAGCTTTGTCAAAGGCAGATCTTTATTTGATCATATCGTGACCGCCTTTGAGCTTACCCAACGTATTGATCATAAGGTCATTGGCTCCAACATTATCATCCAACTTGATTTGCAGAAGGCTTATGATAGAGTGGAGTGGGATGTTCTCTATCAAATTCTCAGGAAATTCGGTTCCTCTCCTCGTGCCATTTCACTTCTTAAATCTTTTGTGCCGCAAGACGCTCCTTTGTCCTTATAGATGGCATGTCTTGTTCATTCTTTCAAGTATCCCGGGGTCTTCGACAAGGAGATCCAATTTCTCCTTTGCTATTTGATGTCTTTATGGAGGCCTTTATCTGTGGTCTTAAGGATCTAGCTTTCCAGGAGAAAATCATACCTTTCTCTGTCAAGCGTGATATTCTTCCACCTCTCGATCTTTTGTGTGCTGATAATGTTGTCATTTTTCCTAATGGGAATTTACAAACAATTACTAATCTACCACATTTCCTTCGCCTATTTTAGGATTATTCGGGGCAGCGCATTAGCCAAACTAAGAGTCATTGCTTTATTGGCAAACATTTTTCCTTCAGTAGAATTATTTGAATTCTTCAAGTACTTGATATTCAATTGGGTTCTTTCACCTTCCAATATCTCGATTGTCCTATTTTCCCTGGTAGAGCTAAGACCACCTATTTCTATCTCATTATTGACAAAATCCAATCGAAACTTGTGTGTTGGAAAGCAAACCTTCTCTCCTTTGCCTCAAGATTGATGCTTATAAAACATGTCCTTTCTTCGATGTCGATTGTTCGCGCGGATAGATCGTGTTTTAACAGTTATCTCGTTGTAATATAGATGAACTCTTCGTGAAAATAAATGAAAATTTATAACTCGAAATTTAAAATATCCCGAGGTCGAACTCAGGGAGCACACTTTGATTCTAGAAGCATACAAATTCATAATTTACTATGAAATACAAAGATTTAAGAGAGAGAGAACAAAGGAATCCTTTTCTTCTCTTCTTTCTTTCTTCTCTTTCCCTTCTTTTCTTCTCTTTTCCTTCTCTTCTTTTTCTACCTTTCCTTTTTCGGACGTCTGATTCTCTGAATCAGATGCCTTATCTTCCCCGTTTCTACAGTGCCTCCTTTCTTCAGTTGTCTTCTCGGCCTTCCTGTCTTCTTCTTTCTCCTTCGGCTGCTGCAGCTCTTCTCCTTCTTCTTCTCAGCTTCTTCTGCTGCAGCTCCTCCTTGTCTTCTTCTTCTTTTCTTCTTGAGCTGCTGCGTCTCCTCCTCCTTCTTTCTTCTTCTCTGCTGTAGGTGCTTTGCGGCTAAGTCCTCGTCGCTCCTCTTCCTTTGCTTCCCCTCCTGTTCTCTTCTTCCTCCTGTACAGTGGCGAAACGGTGGCAGCAACTAGCTTTTCTTAAGTCGTTGTAGTACAGATAGTTATTGCCATCATTTGCTAATATTTGTTACTTGGAAAATATAGTTCTCCCGAGGTCGAACTCAGGGAGCAAGTCGTATTCTAGAGATATACATGTTTTATTACAAAAATAAAGAGAGAGAGAGAGCGATGAAAGTTTGGCTTCTTCTTCTTCTCTTCTTTCTTTCTCTTTGTCTTTGGCTTTTGTTCTTCCAGTTCTTCTTCTTCTTCTTTTCTTGCTTCCTCTATTTCTTGGTTGGACGATCCTGTCTTTTTCTTCTTTTTATTTTCTTTGTTTCTTCTTTTCTTGCTTCAGATCTGCCTCCCATGCTCTTCTTCTTCTGCTTTCTGTTTCTTCACTTGGCTGCTCCTTCTCTCTTCTTTTCTTCTTCTTCTTTGTCTTCTGATGTCAGCAGAGTCTTCACTTGGCTGCTCTGTGTTCCTCTCTTTCCTCTGCCTCACCTTCCTTCTTCTTTGCCTTCACCTGTCTTCAGGACGTCGTCTGATTTGAAAATCAGACGACTTAAACCTCTTGTTGCTACAGTGTCTCCCTGAGCTTCCTTCTTCTTCACCTGTGCCTGCACGCTCAAGAGTTCAGAGTCAGGGCAAAACCTACTCTACCCCTCTCCCCCGCGCGTCTCTTTCTCTTTGAGTTCGCTCTTAGGACAGCTCTCCCAGAGCAACCGGGTAATCGGGTACGAGTCACGCTCGGGTCCAGGTCCACCGGCGTGTGGTGGTGGGCGAGGAGTGCAGGTCGGTTTAATTGGGTCGGGCCAGGTCCGCGGAGCGTGGTCACGGACGAGGCCGGGTCGGGTGAGAGGGACCTCACCCCGTGGTCAGGAGGCGAATAGCATAAGGCACTTTTTGCCTTTATGCGTCCGCGCGCCTCTGAGAAGTTCCGAGGTGGGACTAAATGTCCCACCCCAATTGAGCGCCCGTAGCGGAGGGAGCAGCGGGCAATCGTGGCTTCACGCGAGGCCTTCGCCCCAACTGCGAGCCTTGGACGCTTTGCGGAGACGCCCCACGCAACCTGGGAGTCGAACTTGGGAGAAGGCGTGCCTGCACCTGCAGGTGAAGGAGCTCTGCCTGCTCAGTAATGGCGACGGCGGGCGAGTCACCTGGTCACAGAAGAACAGCCTCTCGGCCAAATCAAACAGGCGGGGGACCTTCGCCGTGGCACGGCGAAGGTGGTCGGATGGTTTGCAGTGGGCGTGGTGGAGCCAACGGATCGCCCTAGGTCAAACTGCGGGCGGAGAAGTGGGTGTGTTTGGTGGATCTGCAGAGGGCGTTTGGTGGGAAGAGGAGGGGTGGAAGAGGATCAGGGTGACGAGGTGGAGGTTATGCACAGGTCGGCGAGCCGTGTGGGGTGCTGGAGCGATGGGAGCGGTTCGTCGGAGTTTGGTCGGAGGTGGAGAAGGTGAGGGTGATCGGTAGGAAATCGGGGCCGACAGTAAGGGTTTCAGTATGGAAAAGAAAGAGGGGAGGAAGAGGAGAAGTTCTACCTGCTAAGCTAGACGAGGAGGGGTTGGCGTAGGCGACAGTCGTATCGACTGTCGCCGGAGAAGAAATTGCCCAGAGGAAGGGGCGGCGGCGAGGAAGGGACCGGAGAGGCGCCAGCTGGGTGCGGCGTGACGCGGAAGGATCGAGGGAAGGTAACCCTGCTGCTGGTAGTGCGGTAGGGCGACGAGGAGGAGGAGGAGATGGCCTCCGGAGCAAGGGGGCGTCTGTCGGAGTGGGAAGGGAGGAATTTAGGGGGGTGTCTCCATCAGATCCGAGCTGCGAAGAACGGCGGAGCGACGGGGGTATTTATAGGGGCGGAATCATAGAGGAGGGCGGAGGGAGACGACGTGTCTCCCTCGCTGGAGGACGCCGGAGGAAGGAGACCCATACCGTTCGTGCGTTCGCACGGGTGGTATGGGCGGCCGCAGTACCCAGGGGGGTGTCCCTGCGGTGGCTGACGACGCAGGGTACCCCCCATTGACTTGCCAGGGCCCCTCCCTCACCCTGCGCGGCGCCATGCTCCGCGCAAGGTCGCCGAAGCATGGTGCTGTGCAGGTTTTGCAGGAGGGACCTAAACGCAAATAACGAAGGAGATTTAGGGGCCAAAATGCGAGGGTTCAAAAGTTGAGGGCCAAAAAGTAAATATATGAGGACCAAAGTGTAAAGTTGGTCAAGAAGGTTTCTTCTTAGGCCCAAGTTTTTATGCATGACTAAATAGGACCTAAGGATTCTGATGGTGCATTTTATTTCTAGCTTAAACCTTGTTTGACCGGTCAATTTACGTAAAAACCCAAATTAAGTTGTTAATTGGGCATGGTTCTCAATGTAGGTCAAAATGGGTTCCTAAGGCCAAATTGAAAGTCCTAAACCCTATAGATTATTTTTATATGAATTTTAAAGGGTTTATTTGATTTTTAACTTACCTCAAACCACGTGAATTGAAGTGGGTTTGTTTTTAGGGTTACAGGCTGTCATTTAATTCTTTGGGGTTGCTGTAGCCCTTATTGAGTCATCTCATCCCACTTTTCTTCTTATTAGGTTGTTTTGACCTATGTTTGGGCCCTGAGTTACCCTATTTTCAGATCGGATTGGTGAAATTGCATTTTTACCCCTCAGTTTATGTTTTCTTTGCAAACTCAGAATCTCTCTGAGCCAAGCCTTTCTAAGGTTATGTAGGAGCTTTTATTCTCTGTATTAGGTCAAAATGAGCTAGTTATGGCTCATGATGAGGTTCTCATCATACAGCTAAGTGTCCTCAGCCACTTCTCTGTCTTCTTTCTTCGGCGACTCCTTCCTTCTTCTCTTGCTCTGCTCCTCCTCCTTTCTTCTTCTACTTTGCTTCCTTACGCGTTACACGGTTAGGCAAAACCTAACCCCTACCCGCCCTGTGTCTCTCTCTCTCTTTGTTCTCTCTCAAGGTTCGCTCCCAGAGCATTCGCGGGTATATGGGTCATGTAGCACGCTCGGGACCAGGCCCACCGGTGTGCGGTGGTGGGCGAGGAGTGCACGGTAGGGTAGTCGGATTCGGACCTAGAACTGCGGGGTGTGAGCGCAGGCAAGGGCGGGCATGAGCGCGTGGTGCGCTGCGTGCGTGGGCGAAGGACTTGACCCCTGTGTATCGAAGGTGATAAGCCTTATGCAAGAATTCAATTTATGCGTCGCAGTGTACCTCTGAGTTTACGAGGTGGGACTAAATGTCCCATCCGCTTCGTGTGCGTTGCAGCAGTAGGTGTTCCCTTTGATTGCGAAGTTGCAAGGGACTACGGCTTCAATTGGTGGATTGGAGTCGTGTGCGAGGATGTTCCGCGCGACCTGGGATATCCACCTGAAGCTGGTGAAGTCTGGAGCTCGCTTCAAGCTTGCTTCAAGCTCTGCTCCAATGGCGAAGGGGCGTCGGAACCTGAAAGCACCCAAACGGCCTCGCGGCCCTGTCAAAGCACTTGGGCAGCTTCGTCGTGTCAAGGTGAAGGTGGTGCAGTGGGTGGCATGGTGCAGGGGCGCCTACGAGAGCGTGCCTAGGGCACACTGTGTGCGTATGTGTGGGTGTGTTCGGGGGTGTGTTTAGGTGAGTGGAGTGGTGGTGTGAGTGAGGGGAAATGTTGAGTGGAGTGAGGGGATGCTTATGGACTTGTCGGCGAGGGGTGGGTTGGCTTGTGGAGGTGGAGCGACCTCGCTGGAGTTGGTCGTTGGAGGTGGAAATGATGGTGGTGGTACTGGCAGTCGAGGGATCGAAATTAAAATTGATAAGGGGGAAATAAAGAGGGGAGGAAGAGGAACTTAACTGATAGGTTTGGAGTGAAGGGGGGAGGGGGAAGGCGAGTGACGGGTATCTGCCGTCGCCGGAGACGAAGGTGCCCAGGAGAAGGGACGGCGACGAGGAAGAGAGACTGGAGGGCGCCTGCGGGTACGGCAAGGTGCGGTGGACGACTGCGGAGGTAACCTTGCCACTGGTATGGTGGCAAGGTGACGAGAGAGGAGGAGAGTCGTCGAAGCCTGCGGGCGAATGGCCGGAGAGGAGGAGACGAAGTTTGGGGGTTTTCCTCGTCCGAAACAAGCTTAGAGAAACCAGCAACCCCTGCCGTTCCTTAAATAGGTGTTGGCGAGGAGAAGATCTCGAGGAGGAAGCGTGGGTAGCTCACCGGAGAATGGCCGGAGAAGAGACCCATGCCTCTCGCCCGTTCGCACGAGAGGTATGGGCATCGGTAGGGTATGGGAGGGGGTCCATGCGGAAGAGGACAACACAGGAGACCCCCCTCTTGATTCTGGGACCGGTCCCCATACCCTACGCGGTGCCATCCTCCACGCAAAGTCACCGGAAGCATGGGCAGCTACACAGGGTGGCAGAGGGACCATTTTGCAAAGAATGAAGGGAAAGCTGGGGGGAAAAGTGCAAGGGTTCAAAAAATTAAGGGTCAAAAAGTAATTCTTGAGGATCAATTTGTAAAGTAGGTCAAAATGTCCTTCCCTTAGGTTCAAATCTTTGTAAAAATCTAATTTGAACCTAAAGAATCCAATGGTGAAGTTTGATTTTAGGTTTTACCAGTCAATTTGCACAAAAACCCAAATCAGGTCAAAAATTGGGTATGATTCTCAATCTAGGTCAAGATAGGTTCCAATGGCTAAATTGAAGGTTCTAAACGCTAAGGGATTTTTTTTTATGAATTTTAGAGGGTTTAATTGATTTTTATCTTGCCTGAAACTTTGTGATTTAAAGCGCATTTGTTTTAGGGTTACAGAATGTCATTTAATTCCTAGAAGTTGCTATAACCCTTTTCAGATCAAATCATCCCACTTTCTTTCTTATTAAGCCCATTTAACCTGTGTTTAGTCCCTTAGACATCCCATTTGTGTATTACATTGGTAAAATTACAGTTTTACCCCTTTTGAGTTGCTTTATGCTCAAATTTATAGTTCTTTGATTTAGGATTTCCCTTAGGTTTTGTAGGAGCTTTTGTATACTTATTTAGGTCAAAATGTACTAGTTAGGATTCATGATGAGGCTCTCATCATATCCCCATGCCTATCTTTTGCTAGTCCCTTTGCAAAAATTTAAGGTTTTAGCCTTTGTTCTAGACCATGAATTTCTTCCATCAAGTTCTGATAAGTGTTTTTACTCTTGTATCCTTGATTAGGTCAGAATGTCAATCATAGGCCTAAAAGGTACTCTAGTACCAACCAAGATCCAGATCTATCTGGCTTTAGCCTCAGCCTTTAGCAAAGGTTTTTAAGGCCTACAGGAACTAACCTAAAGTTTATTGGACTCTGTGGTTAAAGCACCCGTGCTTAAGATATTTTTAGCCTCGGTTCAGTTTGCAGTGCATTTTGTAAGAGAGAGACAGAAGATTTATTTGTTTGGAGAGTTTTCTCTCTCTTTTCTTTTTAGTTCTAGCTTAGGATTGGCTTCACAACACGATCTGTATCAGATTCCTTGTCCCCATCATCAATCCTCAAGGGTCCCTGGTAGTCGATGCTTCGAGAAAGCACCGCCCATGGTAACCCCCAGAACCCTGGCTTTCGAGATTTCGAGATAATCCCGTCCATAGTGTTTCGTGGCTGAATTTAGACCCTGGCAATTGACACTTCGTGATAACGCCATCCATGGAATCTGAACCAGCAGAGTGCTTACATGCCCCTAGTAGGATATGTAAATATCCTAAGAGACAAGCATCGAGGAGATGATATGTTGTTACACGTCTTCGAGGGGAATTTCCCACCTCTCTGCACCGGGAACTCATCCAAATCAACTTGTGTTGATCGACCGCTCCTAATCTAGGTGACATTTTCAGAATATTTGAAATGCTTCTACGTGATTTTGATATTTATGCTCGCTGAACCAGACTGTGTGTGAATTTAGGTGCTTAGGCTACCGAGTCCCATAAACCGAAAGTCAGTTAACGAGACCGAATACTCCTTAAGCCTTGGACCTAATACTTAAGCTTTTCATTTTCCTCAACCTCTTGAGGAATATCTAGATCTTAACGGGTACTAAGAGTCTATCCAAGAATGCCTAAGGTTTGCGTTCTTACTAATCTTGTTGTGTACTTTCCTTTTTCTTTTCCTTAATGTGGTCTAGAACTTAGGTTAATTCCTTAATTTCTTACTAATGATTATCCCTTTTCTTTCATTTTGTGCTCCTTTTTATCATTTTGTTCTTTTTCTCCTCCTTCTATAAAGTTTACTGGCACTTTTCTTCCTCCTTCAAAGTTTTTTTTTTATGCAGATTTTTTTGTTGAAATCTTTTCTTGTTATGTCATTTCATTGCACTTTCATACCCCCCCATGCCTAAGATTTGCAATGTCCTCATTGTACAATAGGTGAGTTTTTATTTATCTTGGTTCATGCATTAGGACAGGTATTTGGTGAGTGGATGGGTCGAAGTGACTGTTGCGGACGATTTCTAATCTCAGGTACGAGTACCTGAGGTGAAGTTGGCTGTCCTAAAGGATGAACCTAAAGTGCAAAGAAATGTCAAAAAAGGTTTCAGGTTTTTCAAAAAGAATGATGGGCTGCCTCCCATTAAGCGCTAAGTTTTACGCCATCGGCTGGGCGCAATAAGTTCAGGGAGAATGGAGGATAAATGATGACTCGGCCAAATCTATACTGGTTACATCAATGAACGGTTTGAGGAAATACACATCCTCTCTATCCTTGAGGTACCGAGCTCCATTATTAGGAAACTGGAATCTATTTTGGTCTCTTTCTTTTGGGGTGACTCGAATATGGATAAACATCATCATTGGATTTCCTAGAAACAGATTGCTAAACCCCTTAACTCAGGGGCCTGGGTGCTTATTGATAAGTCCACTTTTGTGGACCATTATTTGGCTTAAGGACTCTTTGATTAGTTGTCCTTAATTGTTAATTGAGTAGGAGTTAAATGGCAATTCACCTTAGCCTGCATTTAATTTTATGTGATAATTTTACATTTAACAACATATGATATAATAATATAATTTATTTGATGAATGCAGGCTAGGTGAAAGAGTTTAGACGTGCATTAGTGCATCTCTTAGACATCTGGAGATCAGTATGGATGTCTGGGAAATTGCCATGACAAGCTCCTATTTCTACATGTTTTAAGACGTCCGAAGTTACCATCAGATGTTTGATGGGAACCGCCAGCACTTATCCATCTGCTCCAACCACTCGCGAAGATCGTGAGTGGTTGGAGAAGCTTCTGGCGGAGGAAACAAATAGGCGGGCCTTGGTTTTTAAAAGAAAGGATCATCTTCTCTGGGACTTCTTCATCACCTCCACCCTCTCCACCGTGGCCCTCTCGCCTGCATCGTGAACCCAAAGCACGTGCTGTGGCTTGAGCGTCCTCCACCGTCGACCCTGCAATTTTCCCTCAACCTATGGTTCTCTGTGATAGAGAGCGTCACCACCATCACCAGTCCACCACCAAAAACGCCACGCCATCGCCCACTGCTATCCTCTTCTACGTTATCGTCAACCTCCACTTCACCTTCCCCACACACACCACCTACAGCCTCAACATGAACCCATCATTCTCCAACACAACGCAACCCAGCCATTGTCGCAGACCACCCTCTCTTCCCTCTTCGTCTTCTTCTTTTTCTTCTTCTTCTTCCTCCTCTCTGCCAACCGAAGGAACCCAAACCACCCAAAACGTAGCCACATCCACGGGCATCGAAACTCTGCACCGTTGATGCCAACATGTTCCCCTCGCCTTCACAAGTGAATCACACCATCCACGCCATCAACCGACGACCTGCACGTCGATGAGTTGCCACCGCCCCTGTCGGTCCTCCTCGTCGCTGGCGCCAACTCTGGCCACCGTTGGCCATGCCACCACCACCATCGGAATGCCCTCATCGCGGCCATCCTCCCCGCGGCATCTCTCCTCCATACGTGCCTTCTCCTTCACGTGCGAGCAAGGGGAGTTTTTCCCCTATTTCTCTATAGTGAATGCCACATTAAAATTTATGACAAATGCCATTTCCAAAACTCATTTTTCTGATTTTAGTTGATTATTAAATTGAGGTGAAATTTCGGCATCATACTTATTCTTTCTCATATTTATTTAGCTATTGTAATTCATCTCATTTTGCATTGAAATTGATCAAGAATGGCATGCAATTAAAAATTACATAGTCTACCACTACACATGCATCATCCACATATTTTTAAGAGCTTAATTTTCGATGTGAAATTTACATAAATAGCCCTGAACTTCTCATAAAATTGAAAGTGACATTCAGAGCAGCAAATTCATTAAATTAATTTCGTGAATGTTTCTGCAAACATGATGGTTCTATACTCGTAAATTTATTGCAATTGTTCCTCCCTGTGGATATGACCTAACTATTCGTGGTTAGTTTTATTGAAATATCTTTGTTCGGGATTTTCCACCACGTGATTTTACTGCGAAGACATATTTCTCTGGTACATTATTTCTACAAGCGAAAATCTAACGATCATTTATGATCTCAACCTCTTTGTCTCTGCTCTTAGAATGAAGTGAATTTGGAATATTCTCTTCTCCAATTCCTTATATGCTACTCTTATGATTCAGCTGTATGGGAAGTCCCCTCCTGCCTCTTGTGTCCTACTTACGAGGGTTAGGATTCTTTGGGATAATTATTTATGCTTGAAACCAATGATACATTGGAGGTTCATGAAGGTGATATTGACTTTTGGATGGATCTTTGGATTGGGGACTCTGTTTTGTGTGATTTCCTCTCGGATAACACTTCCCCTAATCCAGCGCTTATCAGATCCATTATTGATAATTTTCTTAACCATCCCCTCTCAGATTACCTCCCTCAGCACATCTGCAACAAAATCTCCAAGACCATGCTTGATAACAGTAAAGACGTTCCCATATGGACTCCCAATCATGCTAGTAACTTTACTGTGGCTGCTGCTTATCAAAGCGACTTTAAGAATGCTCCTGTAAATTCTGGTCCCAAGGACTTATGGAATCTTAAGTTGTTGCTTAGAATGTCTATGCTCACCTGGAGGGTCCTCCTTTCCAAGCTTCCTACGGATGACAAGATAGAGAGGGAGAGTCGGGGGACACAGCCTCCTACGGTCTCTCATCAAATTAAAGTCAAAGAAAAAAAGTGGCATGCACAACCTAATCCTTATAACTATTTCTTATTTAACAATATTTGTAAAATATAAATTATACATTTTTATATGATTATTAATTTTACAAGTAATTTTAACATGTGTTAAAAGTGAATTTAATTACGTTGCTCCATATGTGTAACGGATATTATTTATTTATTTATATATTTATTTTTATAGGCAAGACAACTTTTTTCTTTGAATAATTTATTCTGTATGAAGTATTGTGCAATATATATTAATGACATTGGATAAAGGAATGTAATTAGGAGCATGTGTGGTCTAGTTTGTATATTTATTTACAAATTTAATACCTATGTGTGCATGTATTACCTACTCTCAGTGGATTCCCACGTCACTCCTGTAACGAGCGTGTGGCCCAGACGTCTTTTAAGACGTCTGGAAGGTTGTCCAGACGTCTTACCAGACGTCTGGGATAGTTTCCAGACGTCTGGAAATCCGTTATTTTCGACACACGCGAGTCGTCTGCGCGCCTGAGCGTGCAGACCGCATATTCGCCCTTCCTCCTTCCTGCGGCTGCAGATTCCCCTGCAGCGAATCCTTCTCTCTCCTCCTCGCGCGGCCTTAAAAGGCCACGCCTCCCCTCCTGTCGTCTCCACCGTTCCCTTCCTCTTCTCCTTCCTGTGCGCGAGAGCGAGCGAGCGCGAGGGCGGCAGCGGAGGCCACAGTGAGCGCGGAGGAGGTGCGGCGTGCGAGGGCGGAACTCTGCCGTAAGGGCGAGCTCGCCGGAGGGGCTTGGCCGGCCGGCGGAGTGCGCAGGGGGCGCGGAACGACGCGGAGAGGGACCTGCTGCGGTCTGAGCAGCAGACGCGCGATGTACGGCGCGAGCGGCGTCGCAAGCGGAGGCCGAGTAGCGCCCTGATTCTGGAAAAATTTCCAGAATCAGACGTCTGGGTTGATAGTCATACGGCGAGGGAGACGTCTGGAAGCTCATACAGACGTCTGAAAGGTGAGTATTCCGCCTTCTTCTTCCTTCCTGTCGACTGACCGTACTGAGGGAGGCAATTGGCTGTGCGCAGGTTCGCTGATTCGCCATCCTTTGCGAATCAGACGTCTGGAAGTTGTACCAGAAGGCGGGAGTAACCTCCAGACGTCCGGGGTGACCATCGGACGTCTGGGAGCTAGGCCAGACGTCCCCGCAGACTTCTGGACGTCTGGGAAACCACGCCGGACAGGTAATTCTCTGATCCACTCTTTAAGACGTCTGGAAGAAGTTCCAGACGTCTGATCTTGCACAGTATCATCTTTTTCGACCCGTTTAGGGCCCGTTCGGGCTCCGTTTTCCGCGATTCGAGTTGCGTTCTTTTCAGAATTAATTCCTCTACCCGTCTACAGTAGCTATACACTATTTTGAGACACTCATTGTGTTTGGTCCTTGTGATAGGATCTCGTTCAGTTGCAGTCTTGAGAGTCGCAGAGGCACGCGGGATTCTCGATCACGCCTCCATTACTCCCGTTGTACCTGGTAGAGTGGCTTAAGTTTATTATTAAACTCTGTTAAAGTATGGAACCATAACTAGAATCTAGGACATTGCATGAATCCTAGGAATGAGAAATGTATGGAATGATAGCTCCTAGGTGATGCATGAATCCTAGGGCTGGAAAACTAGTTGTATGCTAGATCCTAGGATGTGGCATGAACCCTAGGATGGAAAAACTAGTGGAATGTATAATACTGTAGTCTTGGAAAAATGGAAAGGAATATAAAGCTGCCTGTAAATTGAATTAACAGCTACCTGTTATGAATAAAGAAACATGATTGAGATCATGGATTGTGAGAACGTGAGACTGGAAAGTGAAACATATGATGTTCTGAGATAAAGAGCTGGAACCCTATGGGGAATTAGGAGTGGAACTCCTGGAAAGAAAAAGGAATGGAATTGAGATGTAGTTTGTACTGTCTCTTGGGTACGCAGTACCAAGGGAAGTACCTGTACCTGTTTAGTGCAGAGTGGGGCCAGCCACCCCAGGGACCCGGGGTTAGGATTGGCTGCTCTGTACCGACTTGTTGGCCCTCGTGCATGTAGTATCAAGGAGAGCTACTAGTGTTAGGAGAGTACTAGCTACCCCACGGGCCCCGAGGTTCTGCTAGCCTCCTTCACCGACTTGTTAGGCCCACTAGGGCGAACCAGGGTAGTCTTTAGTTAGTTTTCCACTTTACTCAGTGTTTTGCTGACGTGTTACACTCGTTACCTTTTTCAAGACCAGGTGTTGAGCAGCTAGGGTCAGCGGCTACAGAGGACGCTGGGCCGAGTAGGGTCCAGTAGAGTTTACCACAGTCTTTTGTACCTCTTTTGTTTCTGTTATAGTGAGTAGTTTTGTTTCCGCTGTACTTTCTTTACCTGCAGTTCATGTTATATGATAAATGTTGTTCTACTATTGTGGTGGTACCTACTGTAGTAGTTTCTTTCCTTACTGCTGTACTTTCTTACTGTTAGTTATATTCATGCTGAATGTGGTTTATTTTACTGTCTTTTGGTTACTTCCTCGTTGGACGACTAGGTCTTGGGATTAGTCGAGTCGGTCCGGTTCTCGTGTCTCGTAGGGACTTGGGAACCGGGTCGTTACAAGATGGTATCAGAGCAAGGTCGTCCCGAGAAGTGAATCAACTGACTGGAAAATAACCAATTCACATGTTTATAGCTAGAGTAGCCACCACAACATATCTCTTGACATGAGCTCTTAGAAGTTTTGTTAGGTACCGTCTGTTTTGACGTTTCCGTGTTGTTTCGCGTCTCCTTGCAGGAGATGCCTCGTCGCAGGACTGGCGAGACTGGCCGCGGGCGCGGCCGAGGACGAGGTCGGCGAGGTGGACGTGCTGTCGTTGACATCTCGGTGGAGCAGCCACCGCTCCCTGGCATCCAGGCCCAGGACCTCGCCAGACTGATTCGAGATATTATACGAGAGGAGCTCCACCCACCGCCCCGAGCACCTCCTCCTGGGGTTGCAGAGGGGGAGTCCTCTGTGGGACCACGTGACGGACACGGCGCTGGACACGAGGGAGGGGATGGGCCCCTGCCACCCCCACCTTCCTCGGACACTTCTGTACACGAGGCACCTTCGCCTGGAGGTGCACCAGCACCTCCCCTACAGCGCCACTTCGAGCTTCTTGGACAGTTCCGGAAGCTGAAGCCCCCCTCCTTCAAGGGGGATGAGGACCCGACCGAGGCAGAGGACTGGCTTAAGCAATTGGAGAAGATCTTCGACACCCTTCGACCCCGGTGGAGTGCCGCGTGGCCTTTGCCACGTACCAGCTGGAGAGTGCGGCACACCGGTGGTGGAGGGCGGTCCGGGGACAGGAGAGGGACGAGCCGACGTGGGACCAGTTCGTCACCCTCTTCTGCGAGCAGTACTTTCCCTAGACGTGGTAGGACCAGAGGAGGCGGGAGTTCCACACTCTCCGCCAAGGGACGATGACTGTGAGCGCGTACCGCACGCGTTTCTTGGAGCTGTCCCGCTTTGCAGCGACAGCGGTAGCCACTGAGGAGGAGCGTCTTTGGAGGTTCACCGAGGGGCTCCGGCCTGCGATCTAGGGGTATGTCAAACCCCTGAAGCTGCCTACGTTTTCGAGGGTGGTAGAGGCAGCTATGACTTACGAGGAGACCAACCCGTCCGCGCGAGAGACCGATGGCGGGCGGAAGAGGCCCTTTCAGCCAGACTTCTCACAGGGCCGACGAGAATGGAGACACGTGGCATCCGCAGGAGAGCTGTCACGTTGTGCAGGGCCATCAGTGGCCTTTGGGGGCCCTCGACAGGGGCCAGTTGCCAGCACCGGACCCCCGCCTAGTCGACAGCAGGGACTCACTGAGGGCGGGAGTCGGGTTCCCCTCTGCTACCAGTGTGGCCAGCCTGGCCACGTCAGGAGGGACTGCCCATCTAGGGCAGGAGGTCAGCAGATACTTCCCGTGCAGAGCACTGGAGGGCGTGCAGGAGGCCGCGGTTCCCAGGCACGAGGAGGAGGACAGCAGTCGCGAGGAGGGTACCGGCCAGCACCTACCAGTCCGACGCAGAGTGTGGCTGCTTCGTCCGCACCTAGAGCTGAGGGGCGTATCAACGCCCTAACACACAGGGACGCCAGAGCATCGGGATCCGTGGTAGCAGGTATGGTTGCAGTTTCTGGCAGACTCGTTTACACGCTTTTCGATTCTGGTGCTACGCACTCATTTGTCGCAGCCAGTTTCGCAGTTAGTTTGGACCAGGATTATACACTGTTAGAAAATCTGTTCGTAATCAGAGGTCCGAGTGGTCAGCTGTTTGTAGCTGAGGAGGTGTACATGGATTGCGAGGTCAGCGTTGGAGGACATAGCCTGCCAGCTGACCTGATTATGATCCAGATGGAGGACTTTGGTGTGATTCTGGGGATGGATTGGCTGTCCGCTTACCACGCCTTGGTAGACTGTTTTGAGAGGAAGATTGTCTTCTCCATTCCGGAGTTGCCTTCTTTCGAGTTTCACGGACAGCCAGTGGACGGAGGTTTCAGGTGCATTTCGGCACTTCGGGCGGCGAGACTTTTGAGCCAGGGGTGTGAGGGCTTCCTAGCCTGTGTGGTGGCAGAGCCCAGCCCTGTGGCAGACTTCCAGAGCATCCCGGTGGTCAGAGAGTACCCCGACGTGTTTTCAGACGAGTTACCAGGACTACCGCCCGAGCGTGAGATCGAGTTTGAGATCTCACTAGTACCAGGGACCATCCCCATCTCCACCGCGCCATACAGGATGGCACCGCTTGAGCTGCGAGAGCTCAAGTCCCAGTTGCAGGACCTTTTGGAGAAAGGTTTCGTGAGGCCCAGTGCGTCTCCCTGGGGAGCCCCGGTACTATTTGTGAAGAAGAAGGATGGGACCCTACGCCTTTGTGTGGACTATCGACAGCTGAATAGGGTCACCATCAAGAACAGATATCCGCTGCCGAGGATCGACGATTTGTTTGACCAGTTGCGGGGTGCCACGGTGTTTTCCAAGATAGACTTGAGGTCTGGATACCACCAGTTGAGGATCAGGGAGACCGACGTCTCCAAGACAGCTTTACGCACCCGGTACGGACACTACGAGTTTTTGGTCATGCCGTTTGGGCTGACCAATGCCCCCGCTGCTTTCATGGACCTGATGAACAGGGTGTTTAGACCGTACTTGGATCAGTTCGTGGTGGTTTTCATAGATGATGTGCTCGTCTATTCTAGAGATCGGACGCAGCACGGACAGCACTTGCGAATGGTTTTGGACACTCTAAGGCGACGCAGGCTGTACGCCAAGTACAACAAGTGCGAGTTCTGGTTGAGGGAGGTGACCTTCTTGGGTCATGTGATCTCTGGAGACGGCCTGGCGGTGGACCCCGCCAAGGTCGAGGCAGTGCTCAGGTGGGAGAGACCGCGTTCAGTCACTGAGATTCGCAGTTTCCTGGGACTAGCTGGCTACTACAGACGGTTCATCAGAGGGTTTTCGCAGATTGCACGTCCTATGACACAGTTGACCCGGAAGGACGTGCCTTTCGCTTGGACAGACGCCTGTGAGGCGTGTTTTCTGGAGCTGAAGGAGAGGTTGACCTCGGCTCCCGTGCTCACCATCCTTGACAGTAGTGGCGGGTTCGTTGTGTACACGGACGCTTCCTTGCAGGGGTTAGGAGGTGTGCTCTTGCAGAGGGGTCATGTTGTCGCTTACGCTTCGCGGCAACTGAAGCCCCATGAGCATACCTACCCTACCCACGACCTAGAGTTGGCAGCTGTTGTCTTCGCGCTGAAGACCTGGAGGCACTACTTGTACGGTGAGACCTTCGAGATTTTTACAGATCACAAGAGCCTCAGATATCTTTTTGACCAGAAGGAGCTTAACATGAGACAGAGACGTTGGTTGGAGCTCCTGAAGGACTACGATTGCAGCATCTCCTACCACCCGGGAAAGGCCAATGTGGTGGCTGACGCCTTGAGCCGTAAGGCACTCGCACGCTTGGCCAGTCTACAGTTACAAAGTTGGAGCCTTTTGGAGGAGGTGGGAAGTTGGAGACCTCTAGAGTTACGAGGGTACTGTGGGGCAGTGACGGTGACACGGCAGACCAGGCCAGAGCTGATAGACCGTATCATCACAGGACAGATGGTCGATCCGTACTTGCAGTCTTTGCGCGACAGAGTACTATCAGGGGACCCAGGGGACTTCTCTTTCACAGACCAGGTGCTACGTTTGAGGGGACGGCTGTGCGTTCCCAGAGATGAGGAGCTGTTGAGAGAGCTCCTGACTGAGGCACACGGTTCCAGATTCACCATACATCCCGGGAACACGAAAATGTACCATGACTTGAGACGTGAGTTTTGGTGGAGAGGGATGAAGCGGGATGTGGGTGAGTTCGTGCAACAGTGCTTAGTGTGCCAGCAGGTGAAAGCCGAGCATCAGAGGCCTGCAGGGCCGCTTCAGCCGCTTCCAGTGCCAGAGTGGAAGTGGGAAAGCATCACCATGGACTTGGTGGTGGGCTTACCTGTTACCCAGCGGGGACACGACGCAGTCTGGGTAATAGTGGATAGATTGACGAAGACAGCGCGATTCTTGCCGATCCGAGTCACTTTGGGACCAGCACAGTTGGCAGAGAGGTATATCCGTGATGTGGTACGACTACATGGAGTTCCGCGGGAGATCGTATCCGATCGGGATACCCGCTTTACGTCCCAGTTTTGGGCTGAGTTTCAGCAGGCCTTGGGGACGCGGTTGAGGTTTAGCACGGCTTACCACCCTCAGACGGACGGACAGTCTGAGCGCATGATACAGACGCTTGAGGACCTTTTGCGTGCCTGTGTACTGGACTGGAGGGGCTCTTGGGAGGAGCACCTGCACCGCGGAGTTTGCTTACAACAACAGTTATCACTCGAGCATCGGCATGGCTCCCTATGAGGCTCTGTACGGACGGAAGTGTACGACACCCTTGAGTTGGGTTGAGGTGGGGACCAAGTGGGAGGTTGGCCCCAGGTTGATCCGGCAGAGTCAGGAGGTAGTTGAGCAGATCCACAGATGACTCCGCACTGTCAGGAGCAGACAGAAGAGCTCCGCGGATCGCAGACGCAGAGAGGTGCAGTTCGAGGTTGGGGACCACGTCTTCCTTCGTGTTTCGCCCATGAAGGGCTTACAGCGGTTTGGGGTGAGAGGGAAGCTCGCGCCAAGGTTCGTGGGGCCCTTTGAGGTCCTGGAGCGGGTTGGACCCGTTGCTTACAGACTTGCCCTTCCCCCGCAGCTTTCTGGTGTGCACGACGTGTTCCACATGTCCAACCTCAGGAAGTACGTAGCTGATTCCAGTCACGTACTGAGTCATGAGAGCGTCGAGGTGAGCGACGACCTGACCTACCTCGAGCGGCCAGTGCAGATCCTAGACCGAGCCGTCCGCAGTTTGAGACGAAAGCAAGTACCCCTGGTAAAGGTTTTGTGGAGGAGCCAGCGGTACGAGGAGGCTACCTGGGAGCCTGAGGCGGCAATGCGGGAGCGGTACCCGGAGCTTTTTGCGGGTACATCTTTTCGGACCGGCTTCAGTCCTCTTTGAGTTTGTTATGGTTATTCGGACGTCTTTTCTCGCACCCTAGTTGGCGCAAGTTTCGGGGACGAAACTTCCTTTGATTTGTTATATTGTAACGAGCGTGTGGCCCAGACGTCTTTTAAGATGTCTGGAAGGTTGTCCAGACGTCTTACCAGACGTCTGGGATAGTTTCCAGACGTCTGTAAATCCGTTATTTTCGACACACGCGAGTCGTCTGCGTGCCTGAGCGTGCAGACCGCATATTCGCCCTTCCTCCCTCCTGTGGCTGCAGATTCCCCTGCCACGAATCCTTCTCTCTCCTCCTCGCGCGGCCTTAAAAGGCCACGCCTCCCCTCCTGTCGTCTCCACCGTTCCCTTCCTCTTCTCCTTCCTGTGCGCGAGAGCGAGCAAGCGCGAGGGCGGCAGCGGAGGCCCCAGTGAGCGCGGAGGAGGTGCGGTGTGCGAGGGCAGAACTCTGCCGTGAGGGCGAGCTCGCCGGAGCGGCTTGGCCGGCCGACGGAGGGCACAGGGGGCGCGGAACGACGTGGAGAGGGACCTGCTGCGGTCTGAGCAGCAGACGCGCGAGGTACGACGCGAGCGGCGTCGCGAGCGGAGGCCGAGTAGCGCCCTGATTCTGGAAAAATTTCCAGAATCAGACGTCTGGGTTGATAGTCAGACGGCGAGGGAGACGTCTGGAAGCTCATACAGACGTCTGAAAGGTGAGTATTCCGCCTTCTTCTTCCTTCCTGTCGACTGACCGTACTGAGGGAGGCAGTTGGCTGTGCGCAGGTTCGCTGATTCGCCATCCTTTGCGAATCAGACGTCTGGAAGTTGTACCAGACGGCGAGAGTAACCTCCAGACGTCCGGGGTGACCATCGGACGTCTGGGAGCTAGGCCAGACGTCCCCGCAGACTTCTGGACCTCTGGGAAACCACGCCGGACAGGTAATTCTCTGATCCACTCTTTAAGACGTTTGGAAGAAGTTCCAGACGTCTGATCTTGCACAGTATCGTCTTTTTCGACCCGTTTAGGGCCCGTTCGGGCTCCGTTTTCCGCGATTCGAGTTGCGTTCTTTTCAGAATTAATTCCTCTACCCGTCTACAGTAGCTGTACACTGTTTTGAGACACTCCTTGTGTTTGGTTCTTGTGATAGGACCTCGTTCAGTTGTAGTCTTGAGAGTCGCGGAGGCACGCGGGATTCCCGATCACGCCCCCATTACTCCCGTTGTACTTGGTAGAGTGGCTTAAGTTTATTATTAAAATCTGTTAAAGTATGGAACCATAACTAGAATCTAGGACATTGCATGAATCCTAGGAATGAGAAATGTATGGAATGATAGCTCCTAGGTGATGCATGAATCCTAGGGCTGGAAAACTAGTTGTATGCTAGATCCTAGGATGTGGCATGAACCCTAGGATGGAAAAACTAGTGGAATGTATAATAATGCAGTCTTGGAAAAATGGAAAGGAATATAAAGCTGCCTGTAAATTGAATTAACAGCTGCCTGTTATGAATAAAGAAACATGACTGAGATCATGGATTGTGAGAACGTGAGACTGGAAAGTGAAACATATGATGTTCTGAGATAAAGAGCTGGAACCCTACGGGGAATTAGGAGTGGAACTCCTGGAAAGAAAAAGGAATGGAACTGAGATGTAGTTGGTACTGTCTCTTGGGTACGCAGTACCAAGGGAAGTACCTGTACCTGTTTAGTGCAGAGTGGGGCCAGCCACCCCAGGGTCCCGGGGTTAGGATTGGCCGCTCTGTACCAACTTGTTGGCCCTCGTGTACGTAGTACCGAGGAGAGCTACTAGTGTTAGGAGAGTACTAGCTACCCCACGGGCCCCGGGGTTCTGCTAGCCTCCTTCACCGACTTGTTAGGCCCACTAGGGCAAATCAGGGTAGTCAGGCGAGGGTGCGCGGACTGTGGAGGGGCAAGGCTCCGGTTTGGTTACTGTGGAGGGGTTGGACCCCTGTTACTGAGAGGGCTCTGCCCTGGTTCCGTGCTGTGCTTTGGGTGCACCCGTTAACGGAAACGACTGACCGCGTGCCAGTGCGGGCTAGCTACCTGTGCGTTTATCGCGCGTGCCGTAGTACCGTTATGTCTGTCAGTGACCTTGGGGTGGTTGACTGAGGGTAGGATCACCACGGGGGACTCTCCTGGCCAGGAGAGCACCACGTGCTACTTCTACTTTTGGAAAAGACTGCAATCAAGATCGTTCCCACGAGGACATTCGAGATCAAGTAAAGGATCTGAGAAATAAATGAAATAGTGAGAAAATTGAAAGATGTGAATAAAGGAAGTAATAGAACATAACAGCTACTGTACACCCTACTGTTGTCTTTAGTTAGTTTGCCAATCTACTCAGCGTTTTGCTGACGTGTTACACTCGTTACCTTTTTCAGGACCAGGTGTTGAGCAGCCAGGGTCAGCGGCTGCAGAGGATGCTGGGCCGAGTAGGGTCCAGTAGAGTTTACCACAGTCTTTTGTACCTCTTTTGTTTCTGTTATAGTGAGTAGTTTTGTTTCCGCTATACTTTCTTTACCTGCAGTTCGTGTTATATGATAAATGTTGTTCTACTGTTTTGGTGGTACCTACTGTAGTAGTTTCTTTCCTTACTGCTGTACTTTCTTATTGTTAGTTATATTCATGCTGAATGTGGTTTATTTTACTGTCTTTTGGTTACTTCCTCGTTGGACGACTAGGTCTTGGGATTAGTCGAGTCGGTCCGGTTCACGTGTCTCGTAGGGACTCGGGAACCAGGTCGTTACAACTCCTCTACTTTTTTTAGACGCGGGTTGATGACGCAAAAGTTGACACACAACAATGTTAACGTGGTCCTCAATTGATATATCTCCTTTTTATGTAAAAAAAGTACTAACATATGGTGGGATCCACCACTAGTGAAACCAACAACAAACCACTTTTGTACGGGTACAAATTACTCAAATCACCTTCGGAACCATGCACCAGCACAAAATCACTTTGTATCGGTGCAAGACCACTTTTTACCTTCAAAATAATTTTGTACTAGTGCAAAGTAAGATTGCACTGGTGAAAAATTAAATTCCAAATCTTTCTTCACCTATAACAAGTGATTTTACACTTAAAAAATGAATTTTCCAACTTAGGGTTTAGGGTTTAGTCTTTAGTGTTACCCTAAATCCTAAACCCTAAACCTTAAGGTGAAAAATCACTTCTTATATGTGAAATCACTTTCCAAAAATGTAAACCCTAAATCCCAAACCCATTGGTCAAAATCACTTTACACGGGTGCAAAATCACTTTGCACGAGTGAAAGTACCCTTGGAATAATTTTGCATCGTTGTAAAATAAGATTGCACCAGTGCAAAGGAACCTTAGAATAATTTATCACTGGTACAAAATCACCCAAAATAATTTATCACCGATGTAAAGTAATTTATCATCGGTGCAAAGTTATTTATCACCTGTGTGTTTTAGGTTAAAGTGGTGTGGTTGTTTCTTTGAATGTGGTTAATGGGAACACCATCATGAGCCCTAACTAGCTCATTTTGATCCAATTAAGTTAATAAATGCTCCTATATAACTGCCATTGAGTCATATTTCACTGCATAATCATTCTAAGGGAAAAATAGGAAACTAGGGTTAAATCTGTAATTTTACCAACACATCATGAATGCAGTGCAACCATGGGTTTCCTTAAGGGCTGAATAAAGGTCAAATGGTCTTAATAAGATAGCAAGTGGGTTAGATCAGAAAGAAAAGGGTTTGCGTATGTTTTGAGAATTAAATGACTTTTGAAACCCTAAAAATAGACCCACTTAATTAACCAAGGTTATAGTCAGGATAAAATTCACTTAAATCCTCTAAAAATTATATAAAAATATTATCTAGGACTTAGTACCTTCAATTTGACCATCAGAACCCATCTTGACCCAAAATGGAGTCTCAGACAGATATTTGCCCTAATGTGGGTTTTTGCATAAATTGCCCAGTAAAATGTGGTCAAAACAAAAATACAACTTTTCCATTATATTCTTAGGTCAAAATTAGGTTTGCACCAAAATTTGGACCCAAGATGAGATTGTCTTGACCTAGTTTGCAAAATGGTCCTATCTAATTACATTTATACCTCGAACTTTCAAAATCCTTTCAAATAGCCTCCTAATGAGAGTCTCATGATGAACCCTAACTAGCACAATTTAATCTAAATAAGTGCGAAGAAGCTCCTACAAAACCTAAAGAAAAGCCTAACTCAGAGAAGTCTGAATTGAAGAATAAAACAAGTCATAAGGGGTAAAACTGTAATTTTACCAAGGCAATACACAAACATGGTATCTAAGGGTCTAAACATAGGTCAAATGAGTTTAATAAGCAAGGAAGTAGGATGATCTAATCTGAAAAGGGTTATAGCAACTTCTAGGAATTAAATGACATTCTATAACCCTAAAAATAAATCCACTTTAATTTACAAGGTTCTAGGCAGATTAAAATCAAATAAATCCTCTAAAAATCATGAAAAAATACTCCCTAGGGTTTAGAACCTTCAATTTAGCCTTTGCAACTTATTTTGACCTAATTTGAGAACCATGCCCAAATTTTAACCTAATTTGGGTTTTTACGCAAATTGACTGATCAAACGTGGTCAAACCCAAAATAAAATTACACCATTAAATTCCTTAGGTTAAAATTAGGTTGGTACAAGAATTTGGGCCTAAGTGAAGACCATCTTGACCGACTTTACAGATTGGTCCTCTTGAATTACTTTTGACCCTTATATTTTCAAAACCTTGCATTTATCCCCCTATCTTTCCCTTCGTTCTTTGCAAAACAGTCCTCTCTGCCACCCTGCGCAGGCACCATACCTCCGGCGACCTTGCGCGGAGGATGGCGCCACGCAGGGTAAGGCAGCCGCTCTCAGGAACGAGCAGGGGGTTCCTTGTGTCGTCCTCTGTCGTAGGGACCCTCCCCGGTGACCTATGGCTGCCCATGCCTCTTGTGCGAACGCACGAAAGGCATGGGTCTCCATCTCCGGCCATCTCCGGAGAGTCCCCCACGTCGCTCTCTCGAGACCCTCTCCTTGCCAGCGCCTTTATAAGGAGAGGCAGGGGCTGCCGTCTCCTTCAAGCCTGATTTGGCCGAGGATCCCTCCCCAATTTCGTCTCCTCCGCCCACGACCAAAACGCCCGCAGGATGCGGTGGCCCTTTCCTCCTCCTTTCGTCACTCTGCTGCCATACCTGTAGCAGAGCCCACTTTGCCTCGTCATCCCACGCAAGGCCGCACCAGCTGGCGCCTTCCCGACCTCTTCCTCGCTGCCGTTACTCGCTTCTGGACTCCTTTGTCTCCAGTGCCGGCAGGTACGCGTCGAGCGCATCCTCCCTCCCTCTTTGTCAATTAGGTAGGTAAAAGCTTTCCTCTCTCTCTCTGTTATTTCCCCCTTCCTAATTTACTATTTCAACCCACCAACCACCACTGTCCATCACCACCTTCTCCATCTCCGGCTGCCCTTCGGCGAGGCGTACTCGCCACTCCACACCTCCATCTGCCTCGCCAGCTACCCCTTAAGCTCCGCACCACCTCACTGACACCGAATCCACCCTCCATTCACCACCTAGCACCTCCAGACCACTCCCCGAACACACCCACTCACGCATGCAGAGTGCCCTAGGCGCACGGCCACAGGCACTCTCGCGTCTTGCCGACCCCCGCACCGCACTCGCCACACTCTGGTGAACCACCCTGGACCTTTTTGACATGGCCGCGAGGCCATTTGCGTGTTTCAGGTTTCGCCCTCCTCGCCGTCATTGACGAGCAGCAGGAGCTGCTTGGCAGGCAGCTCCAGGTCTCTTCGGCTCCAGGCGTGAGCCCCAGGTGACGCAAAAGGGAGTCGCGCACACACCCAAGACTTCAATTAGGGTTGCAAGCCTCGGCTGCTGCCCCAATTGCTTGAAGCCTTCTCTCGCAGGAGCCTGAGATCGGAGGTGGGACTTTAGTCCCACCTCGGAAGTGTATGGGCGAACACCCATACATAAATTGAAAGAGTGCTATCAGTTGGTTGCCTCCGATAGCATTGGGGTGAGGTCTCTCACCTACTCACCGGGTCTCGTCCGCGACATGCCCACATGGATCTGACCCGACCCGACTTCCCACTCCTGTGCACTCCTCGCGGACCACCCACGCCGATGCGCCTGGACCCGGGCAAGCAACCCGACCCGATTACCCGGCTCTAGGAGAGATTACCAAAGAGTGATTCAGAGAGAGAGAGACACGGGGAAGGGGTAGGGGTAGGTTTTGCGCTGACGTTTGTGTGTGTGCGCAGGAAGGAAGAAAGGAGAAGAGGAGCAGTGGCTGGGACTTAGCAGCGCAGGGAAGAAGGAAGAAGGAAGGAGAAGAGAAGAGGAAGCCAAGAGGAAAAGGAGAAGGAGAGGCTGATCAGATAAGGCGGCTGAGCTCTGAATCAGACATCGATGAAAAAGAAGAAGAGGCAGCAGCAAGAAGAAGAAAGAAGAAGGAAGGAACTGCTGAAGACAGAAGACAGAGAAGAAGAGTGAAGAAGAAGGGCCAGAGCAGAAGAAAGAAGAAAAGAGAAAGAGGAACCGTAGCTGCTGAGAAAAAGAAAGGAAGAAGAAGTAAAGAAGCCCTTCAGAGAAGAAAGAAAGGAAAGGAAAAGAAAAGAAGAGAAGAAGAGCTTGCCGCAGAGAAGAAGAAAGAAGAGAAGGAAAAGGGAAAAAGAAAGGAGCAATTTTTACTCTCTCTCTCTTTTTCTTAATTTTTGTAAAACATTATATATTGTGAATTTATATGCTTCTGGAATTATAGTTTGCTCCCTGAGTTCGACCTCGGGAAACTTTTTTATTTCCGAGTAACAAATTGTATTAAACTGGTGACCATTTCTTTGCACTATACTACGACGAAACCCTAAAGAGGGAACGCAACCAGTTTTTGGCGCCGTTGCCGAATAGCAACGGCCATTCTAGAAGCTATTAATTCACAATTTTGATTTCCTATTGACTAATCTATTCTCTATTGTTGTGCAGGCACAGGAAATCAAGAGGAAAACAAGCAACCGCACAACAACCACACTAAGGACAAGTAATTTTCTATCCTCTCATTTAAACCCCTAAATTCTAAAGAGGAAGAAAAAGAAAAGAAAGCAATTTAGGAATAACATGTCTTTTATATATAGTAAAACACTAAAGTTGCCTGTTTTCAGATTTCAATATACTTTATCTGTACATCCATTAAAGGTAGTTAGGGCTAGAACCTTCTTGCTTGAGTCCTAATTACCCAATCTAAAGGAAACTAACTGGACCAATTAGAGCCAATAAAAGATTCAAAGCTAGGGTTTTAGAGACACACTTTCTAAGCAAGAATTGAGAATTCCCAAAAGAAGTGTGCCCAAGCCATTGTTCGAAAACACCTATTAAGAGAAACCCTAAGAAATTTGGCTCTTAAAAACACTTGAACCTTAAAAGACAAGACCTAATAAGCTCTCAAAGGAACTAGTAGGTGAAGTTGACCCCTTGGGTCAACCAACCTTGAACTTAGGTCACTCTTTGCACTCAAAAGTTAAAGTTCAAGTGAAAACCTAAGCACCTTGATCCTAACTAAAAGTGGTAGACTTAAGAGGTCAAGGTCCCCATTCTGGTCTACCTGGAATCTCAGTGACAAGAGAGGTCGGGTGGGGAAAATCCTATAACCCGTGGGGATGCTATATCATGTAGGGGTCTTCGCGAGACTCACCCTCTCTAGCTACCCAGGTAATTCTCAGGTGGACGACCTTTTGATCAAGGGGTCCATCCGCCCCGAACTTCTATAGTCACCCAACATTTTGGTTGTCTTGATTGGGTCCAGCACCTGCTAAACTCATCCTTTCCATCAGTGTATGTTTGGTAGGAGGTCCTTGAAACCTCCTTTAAAAATTCACTCTCCTCGAGGTCGAGCCTCAGTGCCCTTGTTTGTGTAACCTATTGGTGCTAGAGGACCACGATTGTTTGTTTTGATGATAACAAAAGACATGTAATTTAACATTTGCACTTGGAGTCTTAGATTTCAGGTCAATTGCAAATGGAGATGTGATTAGATGGAGTTCGAACTCACATCCAGGATGGATTGGAGGAGCTTGATGGAGAACAGAGGAGATTCGCAAGGAGCGATAGATTGAAGATGGAAGGACAAGAAGAATATGATAGAATTCTGTTTATTTCTTTCATGTACTTTTGTCTTTATTTCCTTGCTCTTTTTGTTCCTTAGAACATCATGTTAAAGTGCCTCAAAGTACCCTAATAGTAGTTCTAGGAACACCTGCACAACCCTAGGATACTTAGGTTTTCTGTAGAAAACCTAGAAAACCAATATAGGGTTCAAATAGCCTTTTCAGACGTCTAATCTCAAAACCAGACGTCTGATAATGAGTTTTAAGACGTCTGACTGTTGATTCAGATATCCGATAACATTTAGGCTGGACTTAGTTAGTTCCTTCTGATGAAATCAGACGTCCAGACCTTAGTCCAGACGTCTTATAAGATGTCTGATGATTTTGGCAGACGTCCAATTAGTGGACCGTTGGCTCGCTTAACAAACACTGATGGATATGACTTTTAGAGCCCTATCAGACGTCCGTAAGCCTTTCCAAATGTCTGATACATGACTGTTTTGCCTCGGCTGACCCGAAAATCTCTTCTCAGAGATTTTCTAGTCGTTGCAATCTCTTGGAAATCCATTCTCGGAGAAAAGTAGATTTCCAGACGTCCAGACATAGTGCCAGACGTCCTGTATTTCGTCTGATGGAATTGCACTAGAACCCTGTTTAGATTTGATTCAAGTCAGGAAGAAACCCGCCTAAAATCAGACGTCTGACTTTGTTCCCAGACATCTTAAACTGGTTTTCCAGATGTCCGATGCTAGGATCAGACGTTTGATAACCCTGTCAGTGCAATGATTGTTCTTGATTTCGGCCTGATTCTCTTGGGCTTTGCACCCAATGGCTATGGAAGCTTTCCAAAGCCTTCCAAAGCCTTCTTAAGGCCTCTATAAATAGAGGAGAATCTCTTGCACACCAAAACACCTAGACACACCTAAGCAACATACTTTCTACTCTTTTATGTCCAAGAAAAGCTTTTTCTCTCCAAGCTCAAGTTCTTCATCTTGAGAGCATCAAGCCTTTGCGCACCTACTCTCCCGTCGTAGTTCACAAGAGTGACATTGCGCCGTCGTGTAGCTCACGCACCCGCGTCATCGATTCGACGCACTTCCATCAAAGGGGAGTTTCCTAACTCCTATAGAAGCTAGGTTTAAATCTTTGTTGGCACTATAGGATTGTTGTTATTTATCTTTGTTGCTTTGGTTGGGTATTCGCTTTGCGAATTCCCGTCTCCTTCGTGAGACAAAATCCTTCTCATGAAGAGAAGGGGTTTGAGGTACGCTACCCTCGTATAAAGTAGCGTGGTTGTAATTGAGGTTTAATCATCCTCATTTAAGTGATTCGTTTAGTGGATTTGATTATCTTGGTTGATCGGAAAATCCTAACTAGAGAGGGTTAAGTGGTGGTTTTCACTCGGTTTGGAAATAATTGTGCACATTGTGTGATTGAATTTTTTGTGAAATTGTTTATATTCTATTCTGCAATTTATTACGTCACCCCCTCCTAGTAGGGAATCTACACAACCAACACTTCACATAGACCTCTCCTCCAATTCCGAACCCAACTCACCTTCTTCTTCCACAATGGCTCAGCCAGTTGAGGAAGAGAACAATCTGGAGCACCAGCTCCAGCGACTCAATGACCTCTTCAAGAACTTCATGCACCCACCGCAGCGTCCCATGATGAGAGATCATTATAATCCCGCCGCGGTGGCTATTGAGCCTCGAGTTAGAATCCCGACTGGAGGACCTGATTCTGAATTAAAGCCCAACATGATTCATGCCATACCTAAATTCCATGGGCTTAACTCTGAAGACCCCTTCCAGCACATTAAACAGCTAAAGCATCAAGCCTAGACTTTCAGGTCAGATGCGCAAAATCGAGATATTTTCTTTATGAAGATGTTATCTTTCTTCCTTATAGACAAGGCAGCCCATTGGTACCAAACACAGACCCGGCCGATCAACAATTAGGAGGAACTTCAGTCTGAGTTCCTAAAGAAGTTCTTCCCCGTTGGTCAGACCAATGCCTTGCGCCATCAGAATACCCACTTCACGCAACAGACGGGAGAACCTCTTCATGAGGCATGGGATCATTTTCAGGATCTCATGAGAAAGTGCCCCCATCACGGAGTTCCTAAATGAGAACAAGTCCAGTCTTTTTACCAGGGACTTCGTGAGGATATTAGACTATTCGTCAATGCAACCTGCGGAGGGAATATCATGGGTCAGTATGAGGACACCGTGTGGGAGATTCTCGAGAATATGTGTGATAACTCCATCAATGACTCCATGGGATTATTCGACAGGACGAATACCCACGCATCAACGAACCTTAGGGGAGCACACGAGATGTAGGGCCTGTCCGCATCAGTCGACCTGGAATTAATGGCTAGTCGATTGGATAAAGTCTTTATTATTGAAAAGAAGGTGGACGAGCTGACTCAGCACTTGCAACGAGCCACCTCTGCGCATAATTCCTTTGCACAGCCTCCTTCAGCACGGGAGACTATGCAAAACATTTTCTACCGACCTTCTCCTGGGGTGGGCCCGTATCCACCCCCATCTGACTCTTGGATCGGAGGAACCTCCGACCCTTTCTATACTAGCCGGGGGAATTCCACTCCCCCATTCTTTGACTTTTCTGAGGCTCCTCAGACCTGCGAGGACCTCAATGTCATCCAGAATGACCCATTTTCCAATACCTACAATCCTGGATGGCGAAACCATCCCAACTTCCAGTGGGCAGGGAGTTCCCAGAATCCAAAACCATCCTTTCAGCCCCGTCCACAAGCACCTCGTCCTTACCAACCGCCTCAGCCTCAGCCCAACCCTACTTATCCATCCGGGCCAAACCAAGACCAAATGTCCCTCATCCTTCGGACTCTGGCTGACATTCAGAGAACGAATGCGGCTATTCAAAAGCAACACAAGGATGAAATCACAGAGGTTCAAAACCAACAGGCCCAGTTTGCGAATTCCCGCCAACCGGGCACACTTCCTTCTCAGCCTCTTCCTAACCCTAATAGCGTGTCGACCCAGCGGCATGTTATGAACCCAAACCCAGGCCAAGCACACATGGTTTATCAGGCTCCCTCTGTTCCTTCACTTAACGGGATGGAGGCCTCAACTTCTTATGTGAGTTATCAGCAGCAACCCATCCTACCAAACCCTAATCAGAACCAGGCAGGGCTGAATTCTGTAACCACCCGTAGTGGTAAGGAGACCCAAGATTCACCTTATCCAGACCACTCCAAGCCTGGAAGCGACCCAAACCCCAGGACAGGAATCCAGGATGTTCCTATCCCTGTCCCAGATCAATGACCTGGACCTATCTTAGAGGAACCAACCAAGGTTCCATTTCCTGAGGCCTTGACCAAGGGAAAGAAGAAAACCAAATCCGTGGCTCCTGAGGAGGACCTGGTCAAGCTCTTTAAGTAGGTCCAAATAAACATTCCTTTGATGGATGTGATTCGCCGCGAACCAAGAGTGGGAGTCCAATTGTACTGTCAGAGCAAGCCAGCTCTATAATCCTGAGCAGACTCCCACCCAAGGAAAAAGACCCAGGCACTCCCCTGATTTCATGCAAGATAGGTGAAACCCAGTTCGACAGAGCATTGTTAGACTTGGGTGCTTCCATAAATTTAATACCCACATCCTTACTCAACCACCTAGAAGAATCTGAGTTAAAACCAACTGAGGTGACACTACAGTTAGTAGATCAATCTATAAAATCACCAAAAGGGATTCTTGAGGATGCTATTGTAAGGGTGTGGGATTTTTACTTCCCTGTGGACTTCATAGTCTTAGACATGGACGCACCTGAAAACCCAAGGGATACATCGATCATTCTGGGGAGACCTTTCCTGGCCACTGATAGGGCTAACATTAGTTGTGAGGAGGGTCAAATAGAACTGAAATTTGGGAATCAAACCCTCAAAATTGATATCTTTATGGCCCAACAAGGAATCAATTGCGGTGACAAAGAACAAATCTGTGATATTAGAGCTTTGGTTGATGAAACACAATTTGAGAACAACCCGATTATGCCTCATCGACCACAAGAAGATCTTGAACCGCAATTAGAGGAGTCAGACCCTGATTTAGACAAACCCATAACTCCTATTCTTGAAACTCACACTCACCCTGAACCACCCGTTGCTGCTGATAACCCCATTCTTGAACTCAAACCCCTTCCCGATCATTTGAAGTACGTCTTTTTGGGTTCTAATCAGACATTTCCTGTGATCATAAATTCCAAGCTCACTCCTGATCAGGAATCCCTTCTAATTGCTGTTCTCCAACAACATCGCAGAGCCATTGGTTGGACTCTCGATGACTTGACGGGAATAAGTCCCTCTTATTACACACATCGTATCTATTCTAAAGAGGGCGCATGACCTTCCCGTGAGATGCAGAGACATTTGAATCCCAATCTGTAGGAGGTCATGAAAAAGGAGATGATTAAGTGGTTAGATGCAGGGATAATCTACCCGATCTTCGACAGTCATTGGATGAGCCCAATCCAGGTTGTGCCTAAAAAGGTAGGGCTCACCCCCATTACAGCTGAAACTGGAGAGATCATACCTACCCGAATAGCCAACTCGTGCAGAGTCTGCATAGATTACCGAAGACTCAATTCCTTCACGAAGAAGGATCATTTCTCACTCCCATTCATTGATCAGATTCTCAAGAAATTAGCGGGAAATCGATTCTTTTGCTTTCTTGACGAGTACTCCGGTTATAACCAAGTAACTATTCATCTTGAGGACCAAGAGAAGACCACGTTCACCTGTCCCTTCGGGACATACGCGTTCCGAAGGATGCCTTTCGATCTCTGCAATGCGCCCGCGACTTTTCAGCGGTGCATGCTTGCCATATTCTCAGATATGGTAGGTGATTATCTGGAAGTCTTCATGGATGACTTCTCAGTTTTCGGGGCATCATTTAACGATTGCCTCCAGCACTTGGTTCATACACTCAGGCGTTGCATCGATGTAAATTTGGTTCTTTCCTGGGAAAAGAGCCACTTTATGGTGCCTTAGGGGATCGTCCTAGGTCATCTAATTTCTGAGAAAGGCATCCAAGTGGATCGAGCCAAGGTTGATCTGATTTCTCGACTTCCTATCCTTAGCTCGATCAGGGACATCCGTTCCTTTCTGGGGCACGTCGATTTTTACCGTCGCTCCATCCATGATTTCTCGAAAATCGCGTGTACCCTGACCACTCTTCTCTCCAAGGATGTACCCTTTGAGATCTCCAAGGAATGCACTCAAGCTTTTGAGAACCTTCGTGACCGAGTCACCCAAGCTTCATCCTACCGTCCCCTGATTGGTCTCAACCCTTTGAGATCATGTGCGATGCATCTGATTTCGCTGTAGGAGCGGTTCTAGGGCGGAAAGTTGATGGGAAACCCGTGATCATCTACTACGCTAGCAAGACGCTTGAAGACGCTTAGCGTAACTATACAGTTACGGAGAAAAAGCTGCTAGCCGTAGTATTTGCCCTCGAAAAATTCTGATCCTATCTCCTGGGTTCCCACATCATCATCTACTCGGGTCACACAGCTATGAGGCATCTCCTTGCCAAGAAGGATGCTAAGCCTCAATTAATCCGATGGATCTTGCTGTTGCAAGAATTCGACATCGAGATTCGCGACAAGGCAGGAAGACAGAATGTGATAGCTGACCATTTGTCTCGCCTTCCTTCCGAGATCATCAACCCTTCTGGACCCATCACGGAGCATTTTCCCGATGAGCACCTACTAACTATTAGTATTAGGCTTCCATGGTTTGCTGATATAGTAAACTACTTGGCATCTCATTAGATCCCATCTGATTGGCCGAAGGCCAAGAAAGACAAATTGCACTATGATGTCAGGTACTACATCTGGGAAGACCCGTACCTCTTCCGCATAGATGCTGACCAAATCATCCGGCGATGTGTCCCAGAGGGTGAAATCAATGATATTCTCTCCTTCTGCCATGACTAGGCATGCGGTGGCCAGTTCTTTGGGCACAAAATCGCATAAAAAATCCTCTAGTGTGGCTTTTATTGGCCCACTTTATTCAAGGACGCATACAATCACTGCAAGGCATGCATTCGTTGCCAAACCTTGGGCAACATGAGCCATCGCGACATGATGCCTTTGCAGCCGATTCTCGTATGCAAAATCTTCGACATTTGGGGGATTGATTTTATGGGCCCCTTTCTTATTTCGGACGGCTTCGAGTACATTCTATTGGCTGTGGACTACGTGTCCAAATGGATCGAAGCCATACCGACCCGAACTTGTGATCATAAAATCGTTATCAAATTCATTCATCACAATATCTTCTCACGATTCGGGATTTCTCGTGCAATCATCTCTGACGGAGGGATCCATTTCACCAGTGCTCAGTTCAGGTCACTGATGACCAAATACGAGGTGTCTCACCGAATCTCTACTCCTTACCACCCCCGGACTAATGGTCTAACTAAGTTATCAAATCGAGAGATCAAGAAAATCCTGTAGGTCACTATTCGACCTGACAGGAAGGACTGGTCGTCTCGACTTCCGGAAGCTTTGTGGGCTTATAGGACCGCCTACAAAACCCAATTAGGCAAGTCACCTTTTAAACTGGTGTACAGGAAGGCGTGTCACCTTCCCGTCGAACTGGAGCATAAAGCCTATTGGGCAGTACGAAGCTGTAATTTAGATCTTTCTAAGGCTAGAACCCACAGAAAGCTTCGGATAAGCGAGATCGATGAATTACGCCTTGATGCGTACGAGAACTCACGAATCTACAAAGAGCGGGTTAAAACCTTCCATGACAAGTACATATCTAGAAAGATCTTTCATCCTGGTTAGAAGGTCCTACCCTTCGATGCTCAACTCAAACTCTTCCCTGGGAAACTGCGATCCAAGTGGGTCAGACCATATCTTGTCCGACAAGTTTTTGGAAATGGAGCCGTAGAAATCAGTCCGCTCAGCCATGATTCCGAACCTTTCATCGTGAACGGTCAGAGACTCAAATCGTTCATCGATGTAACCTCTACAAATTTGGCTGAGTCATCATTTATCATCCATTTTCCCTGAGCATATTGCGCCCAGTCGATGGCGTAAAACTCAGCGCTCAACGGGTGGCAGCCTGTCATTCTTTTTGGAAAAATCCGAAACCTTTTCTGACACCTCTTCTCACTTAAGATTCATCCTTTAGGACAGCCGACTCCACCTCAGGTGCTTGCATCTGAGATTAGAAATCGACCGCAACAGTCACCCCGACCCATCCACTCACCAAAATACCTGTCCTAATGCATGAACCAAGCTAAATAAAAAAACCCTCCTAAGTTACAATGAGGACATTGCAAATCTTAGGCATGGGGGGTATGAAAGTGCAAAACTCACAAGAAAAGGTTTTAAACAAAAAAAATTCACATATACCAAAAACACCATTAAAAAAATGAATGAGAGGAGGGAGGAAATTTTTGTAGACTTTACAAAGGAGGAGGAGAAAAAGAACAAAATGATAAAAAGGAGCACAAAATGAAAGAAAAGAGATAGTCATTAGTAAGAAATTAAGGAATTAACCTAAGTTCTAGATCACATTCAGGAAGAGAAATGGAAAGTGCACAGTAAGATTAGTAAGAACGCAAACCTTAGGCATTCTTGGATAGACTCTTAGTACTCATTAAGATTTAGATATTCCTCAAGAGGTTGAGGAAAATGAAAAGCTTAGGTATTAGGTCCAAGGCTTAGGGAGTATTTGGCTTCGTTAATTAACTTTTGGTTTACGGGACTCAGTAACCTAAGCACCCAAATTTCACACACAGTCCGGTTCAGTAAGCATAAAATATCAAAATCACGCAAAAGTGTTTCAAAAATTCTAAAAATGTCACCTAGAGTAGGAGCGGCCGATCAACACAAGTTGATTTGGATGAGTTTCCAGTACAGAGAGGTGGGTAATTCCCCTTGAAGATGCGTAACAAAATATCATCTCCTCGGTACTTGTCTCTTAGGATATTTACATATCCTACTAAGGGCATGTAAGCATTCTGCTGGTTCAGATTCCATGGATGGTATTATCACGAAGTGTCAATTGCCAGGGTCTGAATTCGGCCATGGAACACCATGGACGGGATTATCTCGAAATCTCGAAAGCCATGGTTCTGGGGGTTACCATGGGCGGTGCTATCTCGAAGCATCGACTGCCAGGAACCTTTGAGGATTGATGATGGGGACAAGGAATCTGATACAGACCGTGTTGAGAAGCCAATCCTAAGCTAGAATTAAAAAAGAAAAAGAGAGAGAAAACTCTCCTAACATATAAATCTTCCACCTCTCTCTCGTACAAAATGCATTGCGAACTGAACCAAGGCTAAAATTATCCCAAGCACGGGTGCTTTAACCACGAAGTCCAATAAACCTTAGGTTAGTTCCTGTACGCCTTAAAAACGTTTGCTAAGGACTGACGGTAAAGCTAGACAGATCTGGATCTTGGTTAGTACTAGAGTACCTTTTAGGCCTATGGCTGGCATTTTGACCTAATCAAGGTTACAAGAAAAAAAAAGCACTTATCTAAACTCGATGAGAAATTCATGGTCTAGAACAAAGTTTAAAATCTTAAAATTTTGCTAAGGGACTAGCAAAAGCTAGGCATGGGGGTATGATGAGAGCCTCATTATGAACCCTAACTAGCACAATTTAATCTAAATAAGTGCGAAGAAGCTCCTACAAAACCTAAAGAAAAGCCTAACTCAGAGAAGTCTGAATCGAAGAATAAAATAAGTCATGAGGGGTAAAACTGTAAATTTACTAAGGAAATACACAAACAGGGTATCTAAGGGTCTAAACACAGGTCAAATGAGCTTAATAAGTAAGGAAGTGGGATGATCTGATCTAAAAAGGGTTATAACAACTTTTATGAATTAAATGACATTCTGTAACCCTAAAAATAAATCTACTTTAATTCACGAGGCTCTAGGTAGATTAAAAATCAACTAAATCCTCTAAAAATCATGGAAAAATACTCCTTAGGGTTTAGAACCTTCAATTTGGCCTTTACAACCTATTTTGACCTAATTTGAGAACCATGCCCAAATTTTAACCTAATTTGGGTTTTTACGTAAATTGATCAATCAAACGTGGTCAAATCCAAAATCAAATTCCACCATTAAATTCCTTAGGTTCAAATTAGGTTGGTACAAGAAATTGGGCCTAAGTGAAGACCATCTTGACCGACTTTACAAATTGGTCCTCTTGAATTACTTTTTGATCCTTATCTTTTCAAAACCTTGCATTTAGCCTCCTATCTTTCCCTTCATTCTTTGCAGAACGGTCTTCCCTGCCACCCTGCACAGGCACCATACCTCCGGCAACCTTGCGCGGAGTATGGCGCCGCGCAGGGTAAGGTAGCCGCTCTCAGGAACGAGCAGGGGGTTCCCTGCGTCGTCCTCTGCCGTAGGGACCCTCCCCTGTGACCTACGGCTGCCCATGCCTCTTGTGCGAATGCACGAAAGGCATGGGTCTCCATCTCCGACCATCTCCGGTGAGTCCCCCACGTCGCTCTCTCGAGACCCTCTCCTCGCCAGCACCTTTAGAAGGAGCGGCAGGGGTTGTCGTCTCCTTCAAGCCTGATTTGGCCGAGGATCCCTCCCCAATTTCGTCTCCTCCGCCCACGGCCAAAACGCCTGCAGGATTCGGTGGCCCTTTCGTCCTCCTTTCGTCGCTCTGCTGCCATACCTGTAGTAAAGCCCACTTCGCCTCGTCTTCCCGCACCAGGCCGCACCAGCTGGAGCCTTCCCAACCTCTTCCTCGCCGCCGTTACTTCCTTTTGGGCTCCTTCGTCTCCAACGCTGGCAGGTACGCGTCGAGCGCCGCCTCCCTCCCTCTTCGTCAATTAGGTAGGTAAAAACTTTCCTCCCTCTCTCTCTCTATTATTTCCCCCTTCCTAATTTACTATTTCAACTAATCAACCACCACTCTCCGGCTGCCCTCCGGCGAGGTGTACTCGCCACTCCATGCCTCCATCCGCCTCGCCAGCTACCCCTTAAGCTCGGCACCACCTCACCGACACCGAATCCACCCTCCATTCACCACCTAGCACCTCCAGACCACTCCCCGAACACACCCACTCTCACGCACGCAGAGTGCCCTAGGCGCACGACCACAGGCACTCTCGCGTCTCGCCGACCCCCGCACCGCACTCACCGCGCTCTGGCGAAACTCCTTGAACCTTTTTGATGTGGCCGCGAGGTCGTTTGCGTGTTTCAGGTTTCACCCTCCTTACTGCCATTGACGAGCAGCAGGAGCTGCTTGGCAAGCAGCTCCAGGTCTCTTCGGCTTCAGGCGTGAGCCCTAGGTGATGCGAAAGGGAGTCGCGCACACACCCAGAACTTCAATTGGGGTTGGAAGCCTCAGCTGCTGCCCCAATTGCTCGAAGCCTTCTCCCGTAGGTGCCCGAGATTGGAGGTGGGACTTTAGTCCCACCTCGGAAGTGTATGGGTGAACACCCATACATAAATTGAAAAAGTGCTATCGGCTGGTTGCCTCCGATAGCACTGGGGTGAGGTCCCTCACCTACTCATCGGGTCTCGTCTGCGACATGCCCATGCGGATTTGACTGGACCTGACTTCCCACTCCTGTGCACTCCTAGCGCACCACCCACGTCGGTGCGCCTGGACCAGGGGACACGACCCAACCTGATTACCCAGCTCTAGGAGAGCTTACCAAAGAGAGATTCAGAGAGAGGGAGATGCGGGGAAGGGGTAGGGGTAGGTTTTGCACTGACGTTTGTGTGTGTGCGCAGGAAGGAAGAAAGGAGAAGAGGAGCAGTGGCCGGCACTTAACAGTGCAGGGAAGAAGGAAGAAGGAAGGAAGGAGAAGAGAAGAGGAAGCCAAGAGGAAAAGGAGAAGGAGAGGCTGATCAAATAAGGCGTTTGAGCTCTGAATCAGACGTCGGTGAAAAAGAAGAGGCAGCAGCAAGAAGAAGAAAGAAGAAGGAAGGAACTGCTAAAGACAGAAGACAGAGAAGAAGAGTGAAGAAGAAGGGCCAGAGCAGAAGAAAGAAGAAAAGAGAAAGAGGAACTGTAGCTGCTGAGAAAAAGAAAGGAAGAAGAAGCAGAGAAGCCCTTCAGAGAAGAAAGAAAGGAAAGGAAAAGAAAAGAAAAGAAGTGAAGAAGAGCTTGCCGCAGAGAAGAAGAAAGAAGAGAAGGAAAAGGGAAAAAGAAAGAAAGGAGCAATTTTTACTCTCTCTCTCTCTCTTTCTTAATTTTTGTAAAACATTATATATTGTGAATTTATATCCTTCTGGAATTATAGTTTGCTCTCTAAGTTCAACCTCGGGAAACTTTTTTATTTCCGAGTAACAAATTGTATTAAACTGGTGACCGTTTCTTTGCACTATACTACGACGAAACCCTAGAGAGGGAACGCAACCACCCCTAACTTCTTCGTTGTTTTTACAATTAGGTCCCTCCACCATTTTCGCGGAGGAAACCTACTCCGGCGACCTTTAATTGAAGAGAACACCTCTATTCAATCAATCCCTTCCAAAATTGGAAGGGAGATTCTTTGAGGAATCCTCTTCAATCTGAACCCGTCCATGAGCTCTGAATCTTTCCCAATCTCTCATGTGAATGTATGAGAGATTTGGGTCTCAAAAATTACCCAATTTCGGTGACCTTCCAAGCTTGGGAAGCTTGCTTCCCAAGCTCTAACCTCCCCCTAGAACCCTTTATAAGGACCCCCAAGGTTCGACCGTTCTCCTCAGCTTGAAATTCGGTCGGAACTCCCCCTCTTCCTCTCTCCTCTTCGGCCGCAATTCTCTGCAAGCTTCGACGGTCTCTCTCCGAGTCCTCACGTCATCCAACCGCAAAACCAGTGGCAGCTTCATCTTCCTCACTGTCCTCTGCGTCATGCAATACCAGCCGTCGCTGTCCTTTCCTCGTCTTCACCGCCATCTATCTTATGGAGGTTCATCTTCCCCATGTCCGGCAATGACACTGACGTGGGAATCCCTTCACCTTTTCATCCATAGAGTAGATTCTTAGGTTCCCTATCTCCCCTACTTTCTTCTCATCTCTTTATTTTCCAAAATCGACCACCGACAACCCTTCACAACTCCATCTCCGGACAACCCCTTTGGCGAGACCATCCCACCTCCACAGACCACCAAATCCCTCGCCGACAAGCCCACGACCATCGCCACACCTCACTGATCATTTCCCCTCTCTTTATTCACCTCTCCACTCACTCACACGCACCCCCAAACACATCCACTCACATGCACATAGTCTGACCTAGCCACGCATTCATAGACATCCACACACCACACAAGCACCCGGACCACATTCACCGTGCTCCAACGACCCTCTCTAAGTGTTCTGACGTGGCCGAGAGGCCGTTTCACTATTTTTAGGTACTCGACCTTGCTGCCATTGACGAGCAAACTTCGAGCTTACTTGAAGCTCGCCCCAGGCGCTTCAGTCCTAGGTTAAAGCCCCAGGTTGCACAGAAGTGTCTCGCGCACAAGTCTAGGTCCTCAATTGAAGACACGAGCCTCGCGAGTTGAGACAATTACGAAGGAGACCCCCTACTGCGGACACGTGAAGAAGAAGGGCGTGGATAGTCCTACATCGTCAGCTGCGAAGCGTGCTAAGCTGCATAAATTGAATAAGTGATAGTAGCTGTTCGCTTCAGTTCACGGGGTGAGGTCCCTCTCACTCGCTCACTCGGCCTTGTCCGCAACACTTACCTGTGGACCTGGTCGACCCGATAACCCGACCTACACTCCTCGCTCACTACCGTACGCCAGTGAGCCTGGACTCGGGTACGCACCTGATCTGATGAGCCGAATACCCGTGGCTCTGGGAGAGTGGATCCTAAGAGAGAAAAAGAGAGGAGAGTTGCGCGGGTAGGGGGAGGGCTTTGCTACAGGGACATTCATCTGACAGCCGAATTCAGAAGAGGAAAGCCAGAGAAGGAAGAAGAGAATAAGAAGAGGAGGATCGCAGGGTTAAAGGCAGAAGAAGAAGAGAAGTGAAGAAAAGAAGAGGAGTTACAAAGAAAGGGTCAGAGAAAGAAAGAAGAAGAAAAGAGAAGGTTCGGCTGCAGAAAAAAAGAAGGAAGAGGCACGCAGACAAAGAAAAGCAAAAGGGGTACTGTAGCAAACATCATTTAAGACGTCTGATTGCAAAAGCAGACGTCTGATTTCATACTCTCTCCTTTAGTAAATTTGAGTAATTATTCTATGTATTAGACTTATAATTGGTAATTCAAATTAGCATTATTTTGTCTAAAATTCTTTTTACTCTTCATATACTCATATGCTCTACATTGCAAATTAATTTTTGAGTAATATCTTGTGTTCAAATTACATTAATTGTTGAGATTAGTGTGTGAATTCCATTTGCTCCCTGTGTTCGACCTCGGAATCTTTTTGAGTAATAAAAATCTATTCGTTTTCAACGCGATTTTGACTATATTACAACGCTTCATTTTAAACTCGATTTCGTCGCGTAAACAGTGGTGGGTGATGTGTAATTTTTCAACACAGTTAATTAAGATTAAAAGTCTTAATTAATCGCGTAAGAAATGACTTAGGTTAACTCGAATCATTGTCATTTTAGTAGTAAAGGGTCAAGTTAACCTAACATTTAGATTTAAGTTCTTTTTAACTGGTTGAGTTCAGGTCATTTATTGGGAGGTATAATAGTAATTTTAATTCACCATTCTTATTAATTAACATTAATGACTAACTAATTACTATAATAATTATAACATATGTTAAACACATGAATATTTGCACTAAAGAGTAGATGATTAAAGCATACAATTATTCCATTATAGCAAAGAAATGTACATGAAAGATTTTGCAATAAAATCTAAGTAGAAGAATGTTGATTACAATTTATACAAAATTACAAGGCATAAAAAAAATGTTTACATAATAACAAAATGCCTTTAAGCAATTAAAGAAATGCCTTTAAGTTTCTTCTCTCAATGTTAGACGTCTGTTCACAAGGTTAGATGACTTAAAAAATAGCAATGATTCTTTCTTTTCAAATTAACCCTTCACTTAATTCTTCACTTTAAGCTATCTCTCTTTCTTTAGCTTCATTCCTTCTTCCTTATTCCCTTAGCTTCATCTCTGCCCCTCTGTCTCTTCTTTTGTAACTTTACTCCTTACACTGTGCACCACAACGATCCATACTTAGCCGAATTTTGTCTAACTTAAGCCCATCTCTCAATTTTAACAAAAATTTGTTAATTGGGCGACTCAAGCTTTTCAAGGATACACAGCACCCAGTAGGGTGGGACTAGACCCTACTAAGCCAAGCCTAGTTCATATTAGGTGGATTTTTATCATTTTAAGCCCAATGCACAGTCTCGACCCATCATAGGCCCACATCAAACTCGCTCGCCCACCCGGGCACACACACAGGCACATGCCTGTGCACACACACACACACACGCACATGCTCAGAGTCAAGTTCGAATAAGTTGCGCCCTACGCTGACGACCGAACAGCTGTAAGCACAAATTCATAAAATACCAAGGCAAGCGTCCTCATTTCCCCGATGTGGGACTATGTTCGCTCGCTCCTCCACGCAATGTTGTGTCAGGTCGAATCTTCAAACGAAGATTCCAAGCGGCTCTTTGGTCCAAATCGAGCAATCAAGGGCTCGATCGAAAACCCTAGAGTTCCTCTATCCAATTTTAGCCCTAATTTGGACTTTGGATCAGATTTGATCCACCGATTTAAGAGTTGAACATGGCTCTGTCGCCATGCCTAGAAGTATGCTTCAGAGAGTTATCTCAAGTCTATGGACCTGTAGATTTCAAATCACCTTTAGTTGAGGGAGTGGAATACTTCAGTGAAGGATTCCGCACCAATTAGTAGAAAGACCGAGGTTAGGAAAGGTTTCAGAATGCTCCAGAAGAGAGGAGCTTCGAACTTGAAGCTCAGAGCTTATTTTTAAACTCTGATCTATCATACAGAGAGATTAAAGCTTCAGGAGAGATCTTAGGTCAAGTTGAGAGGTCAATTGGAATTGATCTGGGTAAATTTTAACTCCAAATCTCGTCAGAAACATAAACACAATGTTGGGTTCTAGAACTAACCCAAAATACACAGATCATTCAAACTCACTCTTTCCTCAATAACTCTTGCTCAAATTAATTCTAAACACTCCTAAATCACTCCAGATATACATTTATACTTAAAAATCAAAGATTCATAGAATTTATCCTCAGTTTCAGACCAAGTTTGACCTATTAAGCTCAAAAGTTGAATTTTAGATTTAAAGCTCCTCTGATTCAATTCAATACCTAATCTGACCTAATTCAGCTCAAGGAAACGTTCTCACATCTCAAAATCAGGTTTTGAGAACTCTAAGGGTGGTTCCTGACTTGTCGCCTGGAACCAAAAGTAAGGTTGGTCGGCAGGTTAAATTAAGGGTTCCCAGACCTAACTGAAGCTTAGATTAGGTTTATTGTGTTCTGCACATGCTTATAGATCTATTACCTATCTTAAAACCTCAAGAAATTATTCTCTCCAACTCCATCGGAGTTGGAGAGGACGACAATCAATATAGAGATGTAAACACCTGTGCACGATTTGAATGGTTGATTCATGATTTTGAAATCACAAGGTAGTGATCTGGAGCTCCTAAGAGAGTTCTAAAAGTTGAGGTGTAAGTTTGGTTCACCGGAGCTTCAATGATCACCATGTGAATTCGTTGAATGTGGATTCTTGATGAATCACAACAGAAATGATCTTAAAAGCTTCATGAGGTCACAAGGAACCTCAAGAGCTTCTCAATTAATTCAATTAGTGATCAGTCTTAAGGATTTATCACAAATTCAATAAAAGTAGATTTTGAGTTCGCCTGAACTTAATTGGATGAGGAGAAAGACTTAGATGAGTCTTGTGATGGTTTGTGAGTGAGTGATTAAGTGATAAAACTCCTCCTGAGCTGCCATTGACAGCGAGCTCAAGAGATTGGGATGAAATTAGGTGTTTATAATATATTGAATAATAAGGTGAATTAAATATGAGATCGGGGCCCTGAAGTGGTGTAAAGATAATGAAGGGCCCCTAGTGAGTGTGTTCTATGCCAGAGAACCTCTGTCATGGACAGCAGAGGTCTCCAGTGTAAGTGGAGTGTAGTAGGCGTATAAGCTGATAGATTTGTGAGGGAGGAAAGTGGAATGAGGTCACAAGTTAAGAAAGATGCTTAGATGATTAGGAACATGGATCGAAGTCCAAGGTCGGACTTGACCTTACCGGGGTTGGGGAAGAAGAATCTTACATCTAAAATTAAACTAATCTAACTCTCTAATTCTACTCTAAACTAAGAACTACGCTACTCTACGATTACCTGGACGAAGGGGATAGAGGATCTTCGTCGAAAGGTACGTAACAGAGGATGAAATTTGAGGTCATCAGATCAAGCTTCGGCGAGAAAGGAAATGGAGTTGAGAGAGAGATCGCGTACTCCCAAAGCTCTGTCGCAGCCGTGAGAGAGGAAGAGGAGGTGAGGGAGATGAACACCTCTGCCAGAAGCGCTCCGAAAGAGGGGTGAGAGGTTGCCGGAGGGGAGGGGAATAGCCTATCGTCGGTCACTATTTGGGGAAGAGGGATAGGGGGCCGACCCTCGAAATTGGAGGTGGCCAAGGTTATTTATAGGTGGTGGCGGTGGTTAGGGGGGAAGAACATGGACTGATTCCTGGTTAGGTACATCCTAAATCACCGGCGTCGTCTCCAACACCAGTGAGCTTCTTCGCTAGTCCTAAATAGGATTATGTGGAAATCTGAGCCGTCGGATGAAGAGGAGGTGAGCGGAAGGTTGACAACCATGAAGGAGTTTAGACATGAAATGAAAGGTGATCAGATGGTATTGTCACCGAACCTCCTCAGCCGTCCAAGCTAAGGAAGAAGAAGACTATGCACACAGAGACTTTTACGTAATAAAAAATAAGGACCTAATTGTAGGAAAATGATTCAATTGAAATAAAAATTAAGGACCTAAATGTAAACAGTTGGATTTTAGGCTTAATTTAATTTATTTCTTTTTCAAATTATTATATGATTATAAATTAGGTAAATATTATATTTATGCCTTAAATTTACATTTTTTCCCTTTTTAGTTATAATTAATTAAGTGATTAATTTTCTAAAGTTAATTAAGTACTTAGCTCATAAGATTAACTAAGTTAATTTAAATATTAAGTAGGTAGCTAAGTATTAGATATTTGAGTCCAAATTATTAATTATATTATTAATAGTATTAATTGATATTTAATTTAATGTTTTTAACTTATTTTGTGGGTCCTTAATTAATCCCCTTTAGTATAATCAACCTTGTATTTGGTATATTTTTAGCTAATTAACTAGGGAATCTAGTTAATTAGGGATAATTAAGAGCCATGATGAGTCTCTCATCATACCCCCAAGCCAAATTTTTGCTAATCCCTAGTAAAATTAACCAAGAAATATGATGATTTAAACACCAGGGTGATTAAATAATCATAATTAATTCTATAGTAGTGGAATGCTTAAGTCAGAATTTTTTAATAGTCACATCTTTTTGAATTTTTATATTTTAAAATAAATATCCATAAATATACAGAGCATTAACAAGAATTCACTTACAATAGACTCAAAAGCCCTAAATACTTCTCAGAAATCGTATTCAGAAAAATAGAATCTTGACGGGAATTTCTTTTGAATCAGAACATTGAAAAACCCATTTATTCTCTGTATCCACTCTAAATTCTAAAACCAAAGAAGTCAAGATGACTAAGTAAACATAACTTAAAGACTGAAATTTAAATTCCAACTCAAAAATTCAATAGACATAGGTTTAACCCTTAAGCTTGTGAAATCCAATTTTTACCAACCCAACTTTTGCAAAATAACTAGACACCCTTTATTAACCAAATTCATAGTAGAGTAATATCCCTAACCAACCAGCCCACAACACCAAGGACAGACTTCTAGACCTAGGGTTTTGTTAATGTATATCCTTTAGGCTTCAACCACTAGTCTCCAAAACTCGATTTCTTAGGCTTCACTACCCAATGCAAAGGTTCAGTAGTTATGATTTTAAAGCATCCATGCTCGTGAATAGATTCATCTTAAAGGCATCTAAAGTTGCAAAAATTCAGATCTTAAGACATCAATTTCCAATCCAGGTTATTCAAATTCAAGCCTTTGGCTTGCCTTTATTCAGATTTGGTTACTTTTTCTTCACCATTTTCTTATCGTGAGGCAAATACTTTTTGTGTATATCTCCTTGGTGGACCATTAGGTCTCTTATTCCTATATTTTATCTCCGTATTTTTTTCAATATTTTTCTATAGGTTAAATCACCCATATGTAGCGAGGTGTTTTTATTTGGAGGAAAGGGTAGCATTCATTTGTACCAAGATGCTTTATTTGGTAGATAAAAACTACATAAGCATCTATTTGTAATGAGATGCTTAACTGCAGGATGTATAAAGTTTTTTTTCTTTTTACTTTTCTCCTCCTCATTTTTCTTACTAAATATAATACTCCAATTCCTTTTTCTAGGTGAGTGGCACATCCTTCACCCTTTTAAGAGCCGCCGTGTAGAAATTCTTAGACTAAAGAGAATTTAGAGTCGATCTCTTAATCTCTGTGTTTTCGCGGTCTCAAATGCCAACAAGACAATTCTAATGTGTGTGAATTTTGGACACTTAGGTTACTTAGCTCTCAAATTAGAGCGTGGACAGCAAAACCTTTCAGTCTCAAGTCCCTTAAACCATTAATATCATCCCATAGGATCTGTCAAAATGCAACTCGCCAAGTCTACCCGAATGTCCTCAATTGATTATGCTAACTATAGCCTATTAGATCTTATGGCTAAGTATTCTACCAACTCTTTACTTAATCAACCCTAAGTATCTAGTCTTTTTACTCAACTTGGTGTAAAAACAAATATTCATAAATCAGAAAGATTTAATTTAGTCATATTAACCAAGAAAGTTACAATTTAATTCCAAAATTTAAGTTTTGTAAAACTTAATACATCTTAGTTACTTTATTTCAGAATCAAGAGTGGGAAAAACAAATTCTATATGATTTCATACTCTAACTCAAGAAAAATCCCATTCAAAATTCGTAAACAAATATGTGTTTTTGAAAAGACATTTAAGATAAATTAGTATGGATTCATTGCTCTTTACAAATTACACACTATTTACAATTAAATATCTTTTGGTTTTTGACCTAAAAAGAAAATTAAACTTTTTAATTACTACTATAAATATTTTAAATGTGTTTGCTTTTTCATTCTTCACTTCTAATGATAAAATCCCCCTATTATTATTTTTATCATTTTATATGTTTTTAATTTTTATTTTTATGCTTTATATATTTTTCAAATTTTTATAAATTTTTTCAAAAATTTTAAAATTTTTAGGAATTTTTATAATTTCAATTTTTCTATTTTTAAATTTTTTTTAATCTACCAATACACTTTAAGTATTAATATTTCACTTCACACCCCCCAAGTCAAAATGTTACAATGTCTTCATTGTAAGAAGGGTGAAAAAGACTCTACACTTTACTTAGTATAAAGTAACGGAAGGAGTCGAATAGAGGAGATCAAAGGTCTCTGTGCGAATGATTTCAAGTCTAACAAAAGTTAGAGTGATCAGTTGGATTAAGTGAAGAGTAAACAAAATAAGGAAGTGACAGATATAGAACAGACTTAAGTGTATAAGTAAATGAAAGTGTGGAAAGTAGTTAATAGCTATATACAAGGTGTTAAGTTTTACGCCTTTAACTAAGCGTAAACCCTAGAGAATGTAACTCTTATAAAAGAATAGATATGGTAAAACAAGGGAGTCAAGGAAGAATTAGCTCAATAAACAGGAAAACAGATAGAACCACCCGAAATCAGATTAGTAAACTCACCTGGATTTTGCCTTGAACAAATCTCGCAAAACCAAAATCAGATTCACATGAAAAATTTCAGAAAGATACGAGTGGATTTCATGAAAGATAAATCTAATTTGGATCAATGTAAAAATTTTAAAGAATGAGGCATCAAGATAAGTGAATTAATCAATCAGTAGATTAGCAAAGATCAATTTTGATTCTGAATGATAGGTGGATCATTTTGATATAGTAAAGGTTGCTGATTCAGGTTTGGAAGATCACTCTCGGGAGGTGCAAAGGGAGGGTCTTGATTCAAATTAAATGCCTAATTAATGATCTGTACTTGGCCCTGATGTTGCTTAGGATTTGGCAGATTTCTAGGATTCAAAACTGGCTAAGATGGAAGAGTACTTAGCTGTCGAGACTCAACCAAAAGCGTGATCTGATTTCGTAAATCAGCCAATTCTACCTTACATTGCCTTTGAATCTCAGCGAAAGTTTCAGCATTTTGTCATTGACTCTATCACAGCTCGTAAAATTTGATGTGTGTCTCTATTTGGCCCTGAGGAATTCTGCGTACTCGCGTGAAAGGGCCTCACATTCGGTTGCTGAGAAGGCAATGAAGGAGGTTTTGATGGGTTTGATTTGGATATGTAGGTCTTTGGTTTTGATCAGCCCAAGAAAAGTTTGGGTGGTTTCTCCATCCAGGATTATAAGTATTTGAAAATGGATTTGATCTAAGAATATTCTCCTAGATGGCATACAAATTATAAGGATTTAATCTCTAAATCCCTTGAACTGGACGGGTTTTTGATTTCGTGAATGCCCTTGTGAATGCCACTCTACCTAGGTGTACGGGAGGTATGGGAGCAAGAGGAACCAATTTGGGCATCCCCGCAGGTCCCGCATGTGTCCCGAACTCAAAGCCTACATCAAATCGATGATCAACAAGAGCATTAAATAGTTTGATAGACATTTCAGTGTGCTAAGGCAGTTCCAAACAGTATAAAATTTACTCTAGTAAGTGGGAAATTCCAAGAGCTTTCCAACAATACCTGTTGCGCAGAAATCGGACCTCTTTTGGGCCCTGAACTGGCCCAAAAACACTTCCTGGTTCACTTAAACCAAGCCAAGGTGGGTTCAGTCTGACTGAACCGACCGCCCCCTCTCAATCACACCTCCTTTGGACGTCCGATACACTCTCCAAACATCTTATCGAGCCTCGAGACCCACTCTACCCTCGCGCTTTCCTCTTTGGACGTCTGGTGTTCATTCCCGCCATCCATGCAGCTCTCTAGACGTCTGTACGACTACTCGGATGTTCGATGCGCCTCGAAATTTGCCCATGCGCGACTCCCCATGCGACTTCACTTCACTCACAGTAGGTCACGTCTACCTCCTAGACTGTGCTTGCAGCAACCACGCTCTGCACACCAAACGCATCGCATCTACCTCACAAATTGCGGTTGCAGCGCGTTGCACCATGCGTGCTCCTCGCTTGCCGCGTCGCTGCTGCCTTGCATATCACACTTGCATGCCTCACCTATTGTGCCTATGTGCCTCGCCTGCCGCCTCGTTACTCTCTCTTTCACCACACCATTGCTCCTCTCTCTTTCACCTTCGCCCTCTCTCAATCTCTCACACACTCTCTCTTTCTTGTGACGCAGAGGTAAAACAAGAGAAGAGAGGAAGAAGAAATGAATGACGGTGGCCCTCCCTCTCTCGTCCCACAGCGGTGCCGAGCTCAAGGAGTTTGGTGAGGATATGTGCGGCATTGGAATCGAGAATAGGGTTTTAAGGGGGTTTTGGGGGGTAGGGTTTTAGAGTTGTTAGGGTGGATTTTAGGTCACGTGAGCCTATAAAATTTATGATTCGATTCTTACACTTTCTCCTACTTTACATGAAAATTTCAACAACCACCCCAAAAAAATTAAACGTTCCTCCGATGATCTTCAGGTCATTTCAGTCACCATTTACGTTTTTCTATTTTTTGACTTTTTTTTTTTTTGTTGCGAGGCCAAACGCACTAGTATCTATTCTACCATACTAAAACTGAGTTTCTGCTGCCAGATGTCAACTCTTCACGGCCTCTCCCACTGCCCGCCCAGCGGAAGGTGTATATATATATATATAATCGATAAGGTTATAATAAACGTAGAAGAGTCGGTGGAAGGGTAGAATATTTTATCAAAAGTTAAATATGATACGTAATGCACAGAAGAGTAAATGGGAATTTTTTTCAAAGATTAGACTTTTGGTGAAATATCTTTTGTTATGTTCCACGTAGTAGATCTTGTGTTTATTAAAATTAAAGAAGTTGATATATCTTATATTTTTTTTTATTAAAAGGGTAACGTATTTCTCAACGAGAGTCCATCGGTCAAATTTTATTTGTTAGTGTCATCTACTAACTCATACTAATAATTAATTTTTATTTAATTATAATCTTAAAATATAAATTATGGATTTTTATGTGACTTTTTTTTATAAGTAATTTTAATATATTTCAAAGGTGAAATTAATTACATTGCTATACATGTGTGATAAGTATTTTTCATTTATTTATTTATATATTTATTTTATAGGTAAGACAATTATTTTTTTATGGAATAATTTGTTTAATTTGAAGTATTATACATTATACATTAATGTCATCGGATGTAGAGATATAAATAGGATAAATTTAGTTGAATTTATATATTTATTTTTAAATTTAATACTTATACATACATGCCTTACTCACTTACATGGATTTCCACATCTCTTTACCTCTTTAGTTTTTTTCTACTCAAGTACGGGACCAAATATATTAGTACACTAAAGAAGGGTTCCTCCAACCCCCCCCCCCCCAATCACTCACTCAAAATAACCCCTCCCCCTTGCTTTTAAAAATAATAATAATAAAATACACCTACCTCATGTCCTCCTCGCCCCACCCTCTTGCTTTAGGGATACAAGTTTTGGTGAACTCGACTTGAATAAAATGGGTAAAATCCAACCCAAACCTAACTAGGTTCGGGTATAGATTTTATCTAAAAAATCCGACCAGGTTTGAGTATGAGTATAGATCTATACCTGGTTACCCGACCTGAATACCTAATAAAATCCCAAATTACATGAAATATATAAGTCCCACTCTAAGTCCCTTATTCCCTCAACTCTAATCTCTTTCATGATTTCCCCCATAATTTTGAAGGTTGAGAGTGTAGGTTCCCCTACTAGGAGGAGGGGTGACGTAATAAAATTGCGGAAATAAAAATATAAAGCAATCTCAAAAATCAATCGCACAATGTACACAGGTATTTTTAGGTGGAAACCCAAACCGGGTGAAAACCACCACCTAACCCTCTCGAGTTAGGATTTTCCGATCAACCAAGTTGATCAAAATCCACTAAACGAATCACTTTGAACGAGGGTGATTCAACCTCAGTACAACCACGCTACAAGTACGAGGGTAGCGTTCCTCAACCCCTTCTCTCCACGAGAAGGATTTTGTCCCACGAAGGAGACGGGAATTCGCAAAGCGAATACCCAACCAAAATACAAAGATAAAATAAAACAACAGTCCTATAGAGCCAACAAAATTAAACCTAGCTTCTATAGGAAATAGGAAACTCCCCTTTGCAAGGAGTGCGTCGACGATGACGCGGTGCGTGTGCCACGCGATGGCGCTACGTCGCTCTCGTGAACAACAGCGGGAGAGCGGGCGCGCAACCTGAATTTAGCTCTCAAGATGATGGAGCTTGAGCTTGGAGAGCAAGATCTTTTCTGGACACAAAAGAGTGTGAGAGTGTATATCTTGTGTCTTGTTTTTCTAAGTGTGTCTCTTATGTTTCTCTTCTTGTGTTTTGTGTTACAAAGGTTCCCCTCTATTTATAGAGGCCTTAGGAAGGCTTTGGAAGGCTTGGAAAAGCTTCCATAGCCGTTGGGTGCAAAGCCCAAGAGAATCAGGCCGAAATCAGGACAATGATTACATTTGACAGGGTTATCAGACGTCTAACTCTGGCATCAGACGTCTGGAAGGCCACTTTAAGACGTCTGATTCCAAGGTCAGACGTCTGATTCTATGCGGGTTTCTCCCTGACTTGAATCAGATCTAAACAGGGTTTTTGTGCAAGTCCATCAGACGACATACAGGACGTCTGGCACTAAGTCTGGACGTCTGGAAACCTACTTTTACTATGGGAATTGATTTCCAAACGTTGCAACGGCTAGAAAATATCTGAGAAGAGATTTTGGGTCAGCCGAGGCAAAACGGTCATTTATCAGACGTCTGGTAAGTCCTATGGACGTCTGATAAGGCTCTAACGGTCATAATCTTGTGTGTTTTCTAAGCCAGCCAACGGTCCACTATCTGGACGTCTGGCAAATCCATCAGACGTCTTCTAAGACGTCTGGTCTAAGGTCTGGACGTCTGATTTCATCTGACAGAAAACTAAGTCCAGCCTAACAGTTATCAGACGTCTGAAACAACAGTCAGACGTCTTAAAATTCTTTATCAGACGTCTGATTTGGGATTAGACGTCTGGAAATGCTGTTTGAGCCCTATATTGGTTTTCTAAGTATTCTACAGAAAACCTAAGTATCCTAGGGTTGTGCAGGTGTTCCTAGGACTACTTTTAGGGTACTTTGAGGCTCTTTAACATAATGTTCTAAGGAATCAAAAAGAGCAAGAAAATAAATACAAGAGATACATGAAAGGATAAAAAAGAATCTATCCTATTCTTCTTGTCTTCCATCTCCAATCTTTCGCTCCACGCGAACCTCCTGTGTTTTCCGTCAAGCTCCTCCAATCCGTCCTGGATGCGAGCTTGAACTCCGTCTAAACACGTCCACATTTGCAATTGACCTGAAATCTAGGACTCAAATTGCAAATGTTAAATAACACGTGTTTTGTTATCATCAAAACAAATGATCGTGGTGCTCTAACACCAACAGGGAGTACTTGTGAAATTTCTATTTAACATTTACTTCGGAGATGTGAATCTTTTTGTTTGAAATATATTTATATTGTCTTTTTCTATATTTTTTTATTTTTTATTTTTGATGTATTTCCCTTTAAGGGTTCTTTTTGTAATTATTTTAGTGGAGATCATTAAAATTGGAGTAGCCCGAACCTCTATGTTTCAAGCTTGTTACAAATAAATAATTAATGAATTATATTGTAAATTTTTTTCCTTTTTAACTCTAATCTGGGCATAATTTAATTGTAAGATAAATTTATAAATGAGTAAATGGATTCTCGATGGGTAAATGGGTATGGATATTGGTTTAGATTTTTGTATCCTATGGGTAAATGAGTAAGATATGGGTATAGATTTTATAAATGGGGATGGGTATGAATTTAATCAAACCTGACCCGATCATGATCCATTTGCATCCTTATCTTGCTTTCTCCCACTGTCTGTCCTACTCAAATTAATTCCCACCTACCCAACAAATTAAATATGACCTCCTCCTTACTTTTTTAAAAAGAAGATCCAAAAACACTCTTAGCAGGTTCAACTTCCAACTCCTCGTATCTCCAAACTAGGGCATTTAGTGACCTTCTTGGCAAATGTCCAAATCACTTTAGACGTGTCTCTTGTTTTATTTTCTATCGGTGTCACATCAACCTTTTCTCGAATAATCTCATTTGAAACACGATCTTTCCCTATTTGACTACACATTTATCTTAACATCTTTATTTCTGTCACAAATATCTTTTGCACATGTTTATAATTGACGGCCCAACATTTAAAAGGCAAGTCTTACAGCTGCTCGATGTTACTTTTCTTTAACTTTTAAACGAGACCTTTTATCACAAAGAACACTAGATACTCCCCTCCATTTCAACCATCATGCATTAATTTTATATGTAACATCTCTATCAGTTTTACCATCTTGTTGAAAAATGGATCCCAAGTACTTAAAAACTCTTCACATTGGAATATATTCTTCTCTAATTTTTACATCCATCCCTTCATTGTTCCCTCTACTACAAAAGCTGCATTCCATATATTCAATCTTTGTCTTATTTGGGCGTAAACTTTTAGCTTCCGAGACTTCTCTCCAAAGCTCAAGTTATTTGTTCACCCCATCTCTTATCTTATCAACCAGCACAATATCATCTACAAAAAGTATACACCATGACACCTCAATTTTGATATGCCTCACCAACTCATCCATGATCAAGGTAAAGAGGTAAAGGCTTAAAGCTGATTCTTGATGTAGATCAATGATAATATCAAAGTAGTCCGTCAACCCATCTATATTATATTGTGTAAGGTCTAACATGGAAAAAGGGATTGGATTTTGTGGTTTAAATTTTCTGAAAGGAAGTTTCTGCATTTTTGTTTGATATGAGGAGAAGTTAATCCAGGTTCTTGCAGAGAAGCTAAACTTTAGTGGGACACATTGATGTCTGATTGTGAAGTGGATCGATTAGCAGGCGAACTACATAAAACCAAGAAGGAAAAAAAGAAAAAAAGAAAAAAGTGAGCTGGGATAACCTCCTGCGAGAAGCTAGGTTAGTACAATTAACCTCGTCCCAAGATACGAAAACTTGCATTTTCCCCCGTCAACAGGTGAACAACAGACATTCTCTCTCATTTATGCCCTTCAAGAGTTGCTCTCGTAATGTCCCACTTGCCTCTCTAAACCAACTTTGGTTGCATCCTTTCTTTTTTCCGGTTCATTTTCTATTTCATCCTGGGGCTGTCAACTGCAATGGTTCCATTTAATCCAAACCAGAAATCAACCTGAATATTTGACATCGGCCCGACCTAAATACGCAGAAGCTAAGGTCTAGTTCGGGCGGCACAGCAAGACCCATCTAGAAGACTAGACCCATTAGACACAATTAATGGCCTGCTTAATGACTCACCAATGACCTATCAGTAACCCATTAAAGATGATCGTTAGTGACCATTACACCCTCGGGATCCGTTTGGTGACAGGAATGGCATACCCAATTCCTGGAAGTAAATAATGCCAAAATTTGGTCTCTTTTTTTAGAGTAAAATAATTTCACACTAGAGGTGGAGTGGTTTAATTTCACCTTTTGTATCTTTGGTAATTCCCTGACGTAACACCCTTTCCTCTTATACACCGAATTTAATTCTAATTTTCCACCCAGAGAAAAAGGCGTCTTATTCCCTTGTTTATTTCATAAACTCATAATTCCTTATACAAATCGGGTGCTCCCCTCCGCCTGGGCGTGTCTTTCCCCACCCGCTTGGTGGTGATGCTCGTAGTACTATTGAGCCTCTATTACTCCACTCCTGGGTTTTCCCCGTTCCTCTTTGTTTAGTTCTCTGTTAAACTTTCTGCATGGTAGCGTTAGTTGGTTGGGTATGTCTTTGCATGTAGGTGGTAATTGTGGTATCCCACATATGTACTTTCTGCACCTGCATTTAAAGGTCCATTGCATAGTTTGTCCTCCTTCCTACCTCCCATATATTTAATGTGTCACATGCATTGATCTTTATTTATTAGGGTCCTTCCTTCTATAATGGCCATGGATAGAGAAGAGCAAGCATTAAGTGAAGGAGTCCAAAAACTGCTTTCGGAAGATATTACTAGAGTTGAAGTTACTGTCGCTGCTGCAGAGATGAATGATCCTTCCAAATGGAAAAGATGTATCTTTTTTAAAGTATTCTCATCCAGAAAGGTTAGACCAAAGGCTGTTTCAGAGGTTGTGTCCAAAGCTTGGTCTGTGTCTTCTCGCCCTTCGATTGCAGTAGTGGCTGATGGAGTATGTATGGCCTCGGTCAAGGAAACAGCAGATGCGAGGTCTGTTCTAAATAAAGCTCCTTGGCATCTAGATGGTGATCTCATCCTTCTTGCTAGGGGGAAGCCTAATGTTAAGCCATCTGATTATTCCTTTCAAAAAAACTTCATTGTGGATTCAAGTATATGATCTTCCTCCCGAGTACAAATCGTTCTATGCTTCTTTGTATGGGGGGTTCAGCTATAGGTACTGTCGAAGATATTGATTTGAGTGAGTCCAGAGGCAGCTTCTTCATCAGAATGAAGGTGGAGCTCGAAGCAAACAAGAAGCTTGTGATTGAAGCCGAAGTCACTGATGACAATGGCACAAAAACGATTTTCCCTCTCAAATACGAGCGTCTCCCTCGATATTGTGTTTTCTGTGGCAAATTGAGTCGCGAAGTTCATGCTTGTGATAAGCTACTTCGAGTGGAGCAAAAAATTGAAAAAATTCCGTTGGCTGAAAAAAGAGAGCAAATGTACGAATGTATTCAATTCAAGTTCGAGGGGATAAGAGCTATTAGATCCTCCCTTAAAAAAAAGATTCTTTGATGATACAGCTGCTTCAGATCCTCATCTTAGATCAATGGAGCATTAATGACAATATGGCCCTTCCTGCTACCAGCCATGATACCCATACATGTCACATGCAAGACCAGTAGGCACCTACACCTATTGGGCATCTTGCAAAAAGTTTCCCTCTTGCTTCTGAATTATTTCCACCTGATAAACCTCTACATGCCTCCCACTGTCCTATTCCGCCTGACTTCCCAACTACGGTTTCACTTCTCCCGTTCCCCCTTCCCGCCACCGCCACTACTTCCTCACAAAATGTCCACCTCCTACCTCCTCAGATGCATTCCAAAAATGCCCTACAACCTCCACCCATGCAAAAACTTTTACACTCCCTCCACCAATGCTGCCTCCCCTTTTCTCACCCCCACCCCCCATGCTACCTCCCCGTTACACACTCCCACCACCAATGCTACTACATCCTCTTTTCACACTCCCTCCTTCCACGCTACCTCACCTGTTCCTTCTGGTGTTACCTTCTCAAGCTCCTCAGCCAATACAGAATGACAGGGGGGATGGTCTTCCTGATGTTACCATGTCCTCCCATTCGAACATGTTACAAGACTTCCCCTCTGAAGGCGTGGTCCCTGGTGGAGAATCTGCTCCTCTCATAATTGCCAATGAAGAACCCATGAAAAAGAGCAGCTTCAAACGGGTGGCAAGAATGATGGCGCTGAACGGGACCAATGATTCTCCCCTCCAATCTAGGAAAAGAACTTTCCAGATGGAAATGGTTGATCAGTCCACTCCTGTCAAAAAGCCAAGGATGGAATATGAAACTTCTGGACGGCCTCAGACAGCTGAGCCATATCAGCTGTCCAAGTCACCATGAACATTCTGTCCTGGAACCGTAGAGGCTTGGGCTCTGCCTCTGCAGTTCGACACCTGAAGAGCCTGGTGAGGGCTACAGCGGCGTCTATTATCTTTATCTCGGAAACTCATTGCAAAGAAAAGCGCCTCGCCTGTATTTTCAGAGGTATGGGGAATTTCAATTATTACTCCTTTAATGCTGAAGATTGTTCTGGAGGTCTATGCATTATGTTCCATGATGGTTTGCGTCTCAACCCCATTTATTTCGAGAAAAACTATATGCTTCTTCAATTCTATCAGGACGGATCTTCTTGGTATTTGTTTTTGCTGGTTCCCCCAAGCAAAGAAAAAGGAAATCTTTCTGAGAAAGGATGGGGAGGCTGCTGTTGCCCTACTCTGAAAATTTAGTCTGTGTGGGAGATTTTAACTCCAGTATGAATTCTGTTGATAAATGGGGGTGGAGGGGGGTGTTGTTGGGTACCTTCTCGACAATTTAACCATCTTAGTAACTTTTGTCAGCCAGTTGGGATTATTAGATCTCGGGTTCTCCGGTTGCATATACTTGGTCTAACCGTAGGCACCCTCGTTATCTAATTCGGGAACATCTGGATCGTGTATTCATATCTGGGGATTGGAGGCTCTCCCACCCATTTGCCGGTGTTCTTCATCTTCCAGTGATTGGGAGCGACCATAGTCCTATTTTACTCAGGACTGTAAGGAAACAAAATGTAAAAAGGGACATTTGGAGGTTTGAAGCTACCTGGAGCATGGAAGGAACTTATTCTCAAACAATCAAGGACTCCTGGGCTGAATTGGGAACTGGCAACACTCCTATATGGAACAAGCTCTCTGGAATGGCAACCAAGCTGGTTATGTGGAAAAAGAAACAGTATACCAATTGGAAGGAAAAAAAAAAAAAAGGAATATTGCAAAGTCCCTCATGGTTTGCCAAGAAGCTCCTCAGAATTCCACCCTGTTGGAAAAGGAAAATGATCTTAAAATTTCAGTATGGAAGAACTCTACTGGTACCAAAGATCCTGTCATCAATGGATTGAATCTGAGATAGAAATACTAAATTCTATCATTTATATGCTATGAACAGAAAGAGGCAAAATCAGATCTCTTGCTTGAGACTACCCAATGGAGAAGAGACGGGGGGCCAAGAAAAAATAAAAAAATGCTTTGCTCAGTACTATAGTAAATTATTTTCTACTGAAAATCCCCCTTCCTTGACTCCAAATTTCTTCAATCAAGCTGAGTGCCTTACTGAGGATGAATATAATTGGAGTAGCTCGGTCCCATAAAGAGATGAAATAAACATGATCATTTCTAGAATGGCCCGTTGTAAAACCTCAGGTCCAGATGGATTTCCTGCAACGTTCTATCAAAAAGGCTGGAGTGTCCTGGAGGAAGATGTTGTAGCATTTGTACAGGATTGTTTTCAAACGGCTATCATGCCACCCCCTATGAGTAGAACTTATCTGGTGCTTACTCCGAAGATTTTAAATCCCATGGAGCCAAAAGATTATAGGCCCATCAGCCTTACAAACACACCGTATAAACTGGTGGCAAAACTTGCAGCTCGTAGAATCAAGGTTGTTCTTCAAAGATTGATTGCTCCAAATCAAGCGGGTTTTCTGGAAGGGGGACAAATTGCTGACAATGTTGTCCTTGCTAAAGAAATTTTTCATGCAATGCGTAAGAGAGAGAGAAAGGAAGGCTCCATGGCCATCAAATTGGATATGGAAAAAGCTTCCGATAGGCTAGAATGGGGTTTCATTCATTCATGTCTACTAAATTTACACTTTCTTTCTTCTCTTGTTAGCCTTATTTATTCATGCATATCATCTACTACATTTCAAGTAATAGTCAATAGTAGTACTTCTAGCATCATTAATCCAACGCATGGTGTCAGGTAAGGCTGTCCCCTCTCCCCCTTCTTATTCATACTTTTTTCTGAATTTTTATCCCACTCCTTTTCTTCATCCCTTCACTCAAAATCTCTTTCAGGTTATAAGCCAATCTCTAATGGGCCTACTGTAACCCATCTAATATATGCGGATGACACAATCTTGTTTGGGAAAGCTACTAAGGACGAAGCTGCTGTTTACAAGCAGATTTTGAATACATACGAACTTCACTCTGGTCAAAGGATCAAATTCTCAAAGTCAAGGATATTTTTAGGCATTGAAGTTACTGCTGGTACTGCTGATATGCAGTTGTTTATCCAACTGGAACTCTCTATTTCACCTACGAAGGAAAATGAAATATATCTTGGCAATCCCATTATGGACTCCAGGAGGCAAAAACAGTTAAAGGAGCTGGTTGTCTCTAAGTGCAACAAGAAGTTGGTGACTTGGACAAGTAGATCCCTCTCTCAAGCCGGCAGGGGTATATTAATCCAATCTTCCCTCTTGACAATCCTAACCCATCTTATGTTCACACATCTCTTTTCCAAGAATTTATGTGCTGAAATTGATAGGATTGTGAGGGACTTCTGGTGGGGATTTGATACGTATACTAGACATTTCTATGCCAAGGTGTGGACTTATATATGTATCCCTAAGCATTTGGGTGGTCTCAACATTAGGAACACAGAATTATCTAATTTCGCATTTCTTATGAAGATGGGATGGAGGCTTCTTGCTGAACCTGATGGCTCATGGCAGTCTCTACTTAAGGCAATTTATTTTCAAAAGGACACCTTCTGGGATTATCTTCCAAAAGTGGGAGATTCCTTATTTATGAAGCGTTGGGATTTATACAGAAATGGTTATACTCTGGTTGCCATATGTTAGTGGGAAATGGGAGAAATATAAACATTTGGAGGGATAAGTGGGTAAGGGGATGGGATTACAGTCTTCAACCTTTGCAAGCTAATGCCCCTCTACCCTTCTTCGTCATTGACATTATCCAAGAAGATGGAGTTGCATGGAAAAATGACATACCCTCTACTTGCTGGAAAAATTCTGCAGGTGTGCCAATTCACCATAATAAGAATGATGAAATGATCTGGGCTGCGCATCCCAAAGGCCACTTTTCTATTAAATTAGCATATCACTCTTTGATGACAGACATGGGAAGGGACCACATATACTCTCACGAAACTATTGCTACCTGCAAATCTATCTGGGAACTCTCACTGCCACCACGTTTAAAGGTGTTCCTATGAAAGGCAGTAGTTCAAACCCTCCCACTTAAGGCTATGATGGCATCAAGAATCAATGGAGTTGATTCCACTTGTGAACTCTGCAATTCGGGTATTCAGGATATGCCTCATTTAATTTGTGATTACCCCCTTACCGGAGTCGTTTGGTTTCTATTGGGGATCCGTATAGAACAGATTTATGGTATATGGATACAAAGATTGTTTATATTGCTGGGGAATTTTTCCAATCTTGACTATGGGGAAAATTTCCCTTTCTTTATATCTCATGCAATTTGGATGCATAGATGCGAAGTTTGCCATGGGAAGCTGCAGGCCGATGCCACAAATTCTCGGAGCTGCCACTGCTAGATCAGCCTTCTACTCTTCTCAATTGGGGCCTGACTCATTACCGCATATACCTCCTGCCCCAAATATATCTTCCCACGCTATTGAACTCCCTTAATCAGATGCTTCCAAGATTGTCGTCAATGCCTCTGTCTTGCCATCCTCATCCACTGTTGCTGCGATCTTACTTGCAGCAGATGGAAATGAGCAGCTTTGCCACTGCTATCAAATGCACTGCTGCTGACTCAGATGAAGCTGAATGTGTTGCTATTCTTCAAGGCCTTATCCTTGCCTTGACTTCGGCTCACTCTCAAGCGGATATTCTCAGCGATGCCGTGATTCCAGTGAGCTATATCATTAACAGAGAGCAACCTAGATGGAAGTCCAAACATGTTATCAACTGCTTATATATCATCTCTTCTTATCCTTCCATCAATATCATTAAGGTTGATATGAAGTTGATCTCCAAGGCTCACAACCTTGTTTCTTACTGTAATCGTGTTGGCGTCTGCGGTTCTTGGGTAGAGTTCAAATTACCATGTCCACTGTAAAGTTGCTGCCATGAATGAAATTAACCCTCCTTCCAAAAAAAATAAAATTCCTTATACAATTCTTTCTTCTTTTGTTTTTTTTGTAACTTTTCCCTACCAAACGGTCACTTGGAGACCGGCCCACCTGCAAACCTGTTGGGCTCATCGATAGATGTTGAGGTCCATAGCTAGAGTATGGGAACGGGTGGAAGAACAAGTTCAGCTAAGACCCTTTACCAACCCTGCTATTTCGTACAATGGCATAAACCTCCTCAAATTCTAAACAAGAACAAGCAAAAGAGAAGAAACGATTTTTTTTATCTAACCATAATTGATTATTTGTGATAATTACTTGTATGTAAATTGATTACAAAGACTCTATCGCATGAACTCTAGAAAAGGTAATTAGTATCTATGATAAATAACTAGATTTTGAACGGCTCTTTAAATTAATTTTAAAATAAAATAATCAATAATAGCAACCACACTTCTACTGGTAAGTCATTTGGTAAATTATTCCACTTGTTAATCTACCTTTATACAATCGGACATGTTACATTATAGTTCAACTCACAATATAGTCCCTCTATGTACGGATGAGACAGGATCCCTACGCACATGAAAAAACGAAACTAAAAAAGTTAATCGACAGGAGCTAACCTCTATCCGAAAGCAGCATTAAGTTCTTTCAATTTCTGATAGAAAAATACAAATTTCGAACCCAGTTCTTTGCGATGAAAACTCAACTCCTACCGCATACGTAAAACACCAAAAAAAAATCTCATCTATATCCAGAAATTTGACTTTATAGGTTTTTGTGAATATAGGCAGGATGATAAGTGAAGCATAAACAGAGAAAATAATGCCTAACAAATGGAATGATGGAATTAATTGTGCAAGAGAAGAAAATAAAACAAGGTTTTCCTTATTTTTTTCAAAGAATATAGCTCGTTAATTTTAAACCCATTATTTTACTGATCATGAAATGTGTTCCACATTAGAAGAGGGAAACAAGGAAAAGGAAACAATGAGCCAGCAAAAAGGAAACAACTTGTACAAGTTGTAAGGCTCCCGCAGGAATGGACGATGATGCTACACACAAGAATCAGCCTAATAGCGGAGCATATAGGTCCGGCGCCTGAACCAGTTGTAGTCAGGCAGAGTTTTGATAGGACCCATGGCAGCTATGGCAATATCCTGCAAATAAAAGGTCTCCAAGTCAAAGAAACAGTGCAAGACAGTGCCTAGTTTTTATTGCTATGCAATCTATTTAATGCCAAGGTTTTATAAAGGAAAATCAGTTTTATTTTTTTCCCACTTTTTCGTCTGCGTGGTGATGGGGGTAAGTTATCCACTAACAGCCGCACGTGAAGATTATATCAGATATCACAGTATTATTTCTTGCATGCATGAAATCAAGATAAAGCCTTTGACATAATTCAATCAGAATTGCAACGTCTATGACATGATATAGCTTTAAAAATGAGAGAAATGGCAGCCCAAGAAAATTCCATCTATTTTATTAATGAAAATAAGGGTCATTACCTGATCAAATATAAAGCGGTTTGCAACACGCTTAACTGTGCTTGCATCAACAGCATCAATTCTTGCAAATAATTCAGGAACGCGTATCCTTCGGCCATATGTTAGCAGCTGCATAGGGAAAATATGTTCATAGGAGTGCTTGTGGCTTGAAGATGAGGATCATGTAACATAAAAATGGACAATAACGCAAAGCCAAAAGTAGCAGTACTGCATGGTGCATTATAAACTGAGCCATGTTATAGCACCCCGAATACTGCCCAAAGGAAAATGGGATGGGATGACTACCTGGCGACCAATATCCTCCGCAACAGGGCTGCTGCCATCAATTTGAAGCTGAAGAGAAGATTTAAGCTACATAGAAACGAACAAACACATCAGATGATCATACATGATACGTTATGACACATAATTAGATATACTGACTGTGATGTTATCCAACAGGCTTCTGTCACCTCACCAATTGAAACATTCTTCTTAGATAATGACAGAGACCTCTGAGTATTGAATCATAATAAACAATCTGCCCCCTGCCTATGCAATGTTTTACAAGTCGATATGGTAATAATAATCCTTTTATTCGAGAAGTCTCAAGTAAAGCTAAAAAGCACCAGTGCCCAGTAAAGCCTAGAGTTGATTCCAAGACCCTCCAAAGGTGAAGTGATGCCCATTGGCTAGTAGAACGACCCCAACCAACGGTGCTATGTAGAATTGGTGAACACTAGTAATCTTTCTTCACAAGTGAATACAGATATATAGATGTGATTTTGTGAAACTAACTAAAAGCATCCACAAACAATGAATCAGCTAGTAACTATCTTGGACAGTGCTTTAGCATCGACCTAATTGGACTTTTCTTTGTGAAGTCTAATTGGACTATTTATGCAGCAAGATAATAGCATTTCTTTAAAAAACATAATAGCATCACTAATTTTGAGATACCTCATCCTGTTAGGGTCAACTTTGTTTAGTACCTTCGATTTTGATGGTATAAAATTATCCTATATATATCAATTGTTAGAAATAACATTTTAGAAATATAAAGCTTTAAAAAAAGTTTGAAGTGATACGAATGAATTAAAAACTCATCAAAAAAAAGAGAAGACAAAAGATCTAACAAGAGGATCAAAAGATAAAAGTTTGAAGACAGACTTTATAAAGACATGTTTAGTTGCGCTATACTTTTTGATCCTATGTCATGTAAGTCATGTCTTTATTCTAGGACTTCTGTAAGGAACATCAAATTAAAAATAGACCTAAACGTTTTCTTTTCCGTTCTCAACACCTAACTTTTTTGATCGATTAAACCATTGTGTGACCTACCAACTTAAGTAAAGCTTAAGCCACCTTCATTTCATATGCAAATTAATCGACCAAAAACATGGGTTGATCAATCAAAACATGCTGATGATCAACTAATTTGCTAAAATCCTCCTCTCTTTTTCTCCGCAAATTGATCAACAAATACTATAATTTGATCGACCAAACACTAGATATTTTTAAGATGGACCAATTGATTTTTCTAATCAACTTTGTAATCTTTTACATATTCTTCTCATTATTTCAGATCGACCATTAAAAGTGTTTGATCAATCAACCGACTTGTAAGATGTGAACTTAATGCTTTCACACATTCTGATCAATTATCACTAAAAATTGATCGATTTTAAAATATAATTCATTGCTCAAACTATCACACAATCGACCAAAGCTTTTAAAGATTTTTAAGAGAGTTTTCTCATGCAATTTAATTGACCATTTATAACAATAATTAATCAATGAACAATGATTTTGATTAACCTATAATCATTTTGATTGACCAAATAATAACGAAATTAAATCCTATCTCGTAATTGCTTCACTAATTTGATTAGTCATCTTTCTAAAATAACTCCCAATGTTTCTCTTTAAATATTTTCAACCTTATTTTGGTATAAAAACAACAAAAACTCCCTCTCTTGCAATCAGACGCTCTAGCTCTAAAAACAAAGAGAGATCTTCTCAATGTGCTCTCATCAGTTTTCTATGGCAAAACTTCAAAACAACAATTTGATCATTATTACATATCTTTTGAGGTTCCAATAGAGATTTTATCTCTTTCATTTTTTCTTTCTTTTCATTTTGTTGGTGGGTGCTATGTGTTGGGTTTTCATTTTTTGCAAATACGAAATTCTCTGGGTTAGAAATTCATAAGGGTTGTAAAGTGATTTAGCTACCCACATTGGAAGTAGTGATTTTGATTTCATCCAATCAACAAAATCGTAAGTTTGGCAGCTTATATAGTGATTTTAATCGGCAAAAGCTCCCAATATAAATACTTGTTCTTGTATGAGTGGATTCATTTTGCTATTATACTTTTCATTGTGCAATTGAGATACATTGTTACACTAATCACCCCCTCATGGGGGGTGACAAAAGCTCTAATACTACCTGTAGTATTCTGTAAGATCACAGGTACACTAGGGTGATTCGTGTAGCACTTCTATCCCAATCGCAGAATAAAAAATATAATAGTAAAATGAACACAATCACACAAGAATATGTATTTCTAGTCAAGGTTTGAAGTGCTGATATCAATGTCGTGATGAATTTCCAAGTGCGTGTATCATAGGCATGCTGAGGGCACACCGTGGAAAGGCTCGTGTATTGACATCAAGTTATCAAGGTTATCAATAGCCTAAAATTATGTGTATTGAGAGTACCCCAAGGGTACATTGACGACGTGCCGACGTATACCGACAAATGCCGACTACATTCACTTAAAATGATTAAAATTACAAATAAATTACAAATTACAAACTACAAACCTTAAAAGGTTATGTAAGAAGGTCATACATATAAAAACACAAGCCTTGAATTAATACATAAATCAAAGTCAACAAAGTATACCAATCACCAAGTTACCAACGAAAATAAAAATTTAAAAGACAATAAAATTTGAACGACCTTATGTAGAGTTGCTGAGACATTTGAAAATCAGAAAAATCAAAAGCACCACGTCAGCTGTAGGACCAATAGCTGGAGAAGCAACAGAGCAACAACTGCAACCATTAGCATCTAGGGATGCAAGTTTCGGTAAACCCAACCTGAACCCTACCCAACCCAACCCGAAAAGAATGGGTAAAACCCGACCTGAAACCGATCGGGTTTGGGTATGAGTTTTATCTAAAAAATCTAACCGGATTTGGGCATGGGTATGTGTATGAATTTATACTCGATTACCTTACCCGAATACCCAAATAAAATCCCCATTTACCCAAGATATATATCAATCCCACCCTAAGTTCCTCATTCCCCCAACCTTAATTTTCTTCAAGATTCTCTCCATGATTTTGAAGGTTGGGAATACTTCTGGAGCTTCCATTAAACATTTATTTTGGAGATTTTTTATTTGAAATGTACTTGTATTTAGTCTTTTTTTGTATTTTTTGTATTTTTATTTTTGATGTATTCCCCTGGAAAAACTTTTTTCGTAATAATTTTAGTAGAGATCAATAAAATTAGAGTAACCTGAGTTCCTATGATGAGAGCTTGTTAAAAATAAATAATTTGGTGTTATAGATTTTTCCTCTTCTTTGACTCTAATTTGACATGATTTAATTGTAAGATCAATTTATAAAAGGATACTTGATGGATAAATGGGTAACTGATGGGTAGATGGGTATGGATATAGGTTTGAATTTTTGTACCCGATGGATAAATGGGTAGGACATGGGTATGGATTTTGTAAATGGGTATGGGGATGGGTTTAGCCAAACCCGACCCGAACTCGACCCATTTCCATCCCTATCGGCATCGGTATCGACATGACGTCAACATACCATCGATAACCTCGATATACCGACGATACGCCTATATATTGAAATTATTTTCATGTCGATATGCCATATTCCAAAAAAGGACCATATCGCCGGCATGCCGTCGGCACAAAAATCATTGTTTCTAGTGGAAACCCTTGTGGATAAGAATCACTACCTAAATCGCCAAGCTTAGAATTATGTTGATTAGATGAAATCGATCAAAATCACTAATCACTTAGCTACTTCCAATGTGGGTAGCTAAATCACTTTACAACCACTCTGGATTCCTAACCCAGAGAATTTTGTCCCAGCAAGAGATGCGAACTCAACCCTTGAGCACCCAACAAAATGAAAAGGATGAAAAAAATGAAAGAGAATCTCTACTAGAACCTCAAAGGACATGTAATAATAATCAAACAGAGATTTTAAAGTTTTAACACAGAAAATAGGCGTGTTCATGCGTGAGAGCATCAGAGCTAGCAAGCGATGAGAGTACGTGCAGATCTCTCTTTGTTTTCAAACAAGTTTGACCCAATTTTGACCAATTCACACAAATTTTGACTTATTGCCCGAACCAATTAGTCCGATCGGTAAGGCACCGATTTCCGATTGAACCAATTGATCTGATTGGTTCGATCCAACTTTTAAAACATTATTCAAAACATGTTGATGATCGACTAATTTCCTAAATCTGTCTTCTCCATGTTTCTATGCAAATTGATCAACTAATACTATAATTTAATCAACGAAAAACTAAATTTTCTAAAGCAAAATTTTCAACTCATTTTTTATTGACTACTTGATTTTCCTGATCGACCACTTTGCAATCTTTTACGTATTCTTCTCTCATTTTTGATTGACCATTAGAAGTGTTTGATCGATCAATTAACACTTTTAATCAATCTATGAAGAATTTGATCGACCAATATGGGTAGGATGTGAACTTAATGCCTTCAAACATACTGATTGATTATCACTAAAAATTGATTGATTGACTAACCAAACTATTGCATAATCAATCAAAACTGTCAAAAAATTTTAAGAGTTTTCTCGCACAATTTAATCAATCATTTATAAAATAATCGATCAATGACAAGTGATTTTGATCAACAAATAATCATTTTGATTGACTAAATCAAAACACAATAATCTTATCTCGTAATTACTTCACGGATTTGATTAACTATCTTCCTAAAATAACTCCTAGCATTTCTCTTTAAATATTCTAGAACTCATTTTAATTCTTTTTTGAAAGATACAAACTCTCTTGCAATCAAACGCTCTAACTTTAAAAACAAAGAGAGATTTTTCATGTGCTCTCATTGCTTTTTAGCTCTGTTGCTCTTACATTTTCTGTAGCAAAACTTCAAAACCTTGGTTTGATCATTATTACATATCCTTTGAAATTTCAATAGAGATTTCCTCTCTTTCATTTTTTTTCTTCCTTTACATTTTGTTGTTAGGAGCTCAAGTGTTGAGCTCTCATCTCTTGCTAAAACAAAATTCTATGGGTTTGAGATTCAAAGGGGTTATAAAGCAGCTTAGCTAATCACGTTGGATTAGTGAATTTGATCAGTCTCTCTCATCAGTAGAAGTTTTACTTCTACAGAAAATGTAATTTCTTATAAGAGCAGAAACAAATAAATGCTAAAATTAGAGAGCTCTATGGTTTTACATAACACAGACTATAAAAGCTGGATGCCAAAGTAGTTTTTAATAAAGTAATATGAAAAAACTCACTGCACAAACATGCATTGGAAAGTACCTGATTACGAGCACGTGTAACATCAGCATCTGAAACCCTATAGGACAGCTTGCTAATATCCGTCATAATTGCATATGCCAAATCAGCCAAACAATCAGGCTGGTAGCAAACAGGAAGAAAGAGCATTTAAAATAGAGGTTTCGGAATTAATAATTACCTTTGTATGAAAAACATTAAAAAGTATTGTTAGTAGCTTAGTATAAGATTCATTTTCTAGGCTATTGAAAAGCAAGCATATCTCGTGTAACTGAAAATGAATCACGGCAAATAATAATCCCAAATTCCTCTCAAAAAATAATAATCTCAAATACCAAAAGACATTTCAAGCAATAGATATTATAAGAAATCTGTACTTGAGAAACATATTTATCTTTAGAAGATAAGACAAAATGCGACAAAGGATACCAGTCCATGGCCTCCATCCCATGAACAGAATTCAGGAAATGTACACAAACTGGATAAAAATTTGTATATTCATGAGCATTGTTATGTGTCAACAAAGATAAAACAACACTTCTAGGAGTGCCCCATTGGTTAAAAAAGAAATAGCCACTCCCTCCATTCATTTCTCAAGTTTCATATTTGAGAAAACATGAACAACCTATGGCAAATCTGCAAATACACGCAATTTCAAGAAGTTAATTTACACAGAAGATCCCAAACTAAACATTTTTTTATAGGAAAAAGATGAAAATAAACCTAAGACAATTGTGTAATGGGATTCCACAGGAACTTTCCTGTTCATCTTCAGTGTGACAAACAAGGCAGCATCTGTTTTCTGATAGAAGATACAGTAAGGTTCAACAGATATGTGGCCCACATTTACTCATTATGTTCTTCTAAGTATTTCCTTTCAGAAAGGTATACTTCTATCATAGATATTACCTTTTTTTACCATTGTCTAAGCTTAAGATAACAATTGAGTAGCAACTAATTTGAGCTTGTTATCCTTCAAGAAAGATAACCCTTTCCCTCACTCTGCTAGCCTTCATATCTCTAACACCTCAATCTCTCCTACTTTCAAAAGTCCAGCCAATTCGCCTAATCAAAATACTCACAGATATCACATAGCATGCAACCCCTTGATCAACTAGACAAAAGGATCTCACTAACCTGATGACAAGGATGACTTGATATGCAAGAAAAAGCTAAAAGTAAAACAATTGAGACATGTGAATATCACATCTAATTTATTAAAGAAAGAATGAAGAAGGATCTCCCATTTCATTCGTGGTATATTTAATGAGTACATTATCTTATAGGATAATCAGGAATCAACAGGAAAAATAGAACAGCCACATGAGCCATGGATGCAGTTTCAATTTAAGCTCGGAATGCTAAAAGCAATTAGCTACTGAACCCTTTAAGCATCAGATAGGTTGCAAGCTTGTAACCACCATGAAATTTTTGGGAGTGGTTTTTCTAATTCAATTTACTGAAGTGAACTCATAAATCTCAGATTAGGTGTCTTGGCTACTCAAGCATTTATAGAGATTGTAGTTGTCACATATAGGGATCAAAATACAATGTTTGATAGCTTATAAAATGACAACTTTCCACCACCAGCAGATTCTAACTCTGAAGTACGAGTCGTCAAATTTTTATTTGGTAAGGAACTCTATTTACTGTTTAACCATGATGCTTTTTTAAGTTAACATCACCATTACCAGGCACCATTTTAAATCTCTCGTTCGAGAGTCTTCAACTGCCCGTACACTTTATTTTGAAAGGAATTGCTTCTACATATTGAGATCAATGCCCACCAACTTTAACATTAGCGGAGGAAAACCTCAAAGTCTGTAAATTCCCATTAGCCTTGCATAAAAAACAACCCCCACTCAAAAACAAAAAAAGACTCACTGAGTAAAAGAAAACAGATGAAATAACAACCCCACTTGGCCTTGAAACTTTTCTCAATCTTAGGCATCAGAAAAAACCCCATCACCAACCTTGGTACTACATAGATAGCTGATCTAATCATCACAGAGAATATAGATGTCCAAACTCCCATTTTGAGTATGGTCAAAATGGTCCTCACCTTGGGTGCATGTTGTAACCAATATCGATTGGTCATTTATATGCATGACCTGACACAGCATCCAGAGGATGCCCATCCCTGGTTCAATTCCCAAGCTTCCCTTGAGTGCATATTCCACATCAAATTAACTATAAGCCATCCCACCAGGTCGTTTGGCTGATCATCCTCGAATGGTCATATAGGTTGAGACAATTACAATAAAGTCCTTTCTCTTCCTGTGGCATGAATTTGAGTCTTATTTGCCCTGGGACAGAAAGAGGGGACAATAGGCTAGACACCAAATAACAGAAACATTGAAAGATTGTGGGCATGTCTTCCCATCTAGTCATCAACCAATCCCCACGGCAGATAGATGCTTCCTTGTGGTGTACAACAAAGATGATCCAAGTATGTCATTTGCCCTTATGCTCCTAGAGTCATGAGTGTCATACTTCCAAGCAGATCCCTGTCAAGCATAAACTTCTATCATCAAAAAGGTCTTTCACATATCACCACCAGCAAAGTTGGACATCTGATCTACTTGAAGGCCTTGCATTAATGACTACTAGCAGATAGGCTCCTGTCAGCCCTTGCTGATGGATGAACAGTGAGCTCCATTTCTTTCAAGCCTACAACTTATTCCTAGGAAAGAAAACTAACAGATGATTTATGGACCAATTTTGTTCTCTTATTTGGTTGGCATCAGCTTTTGCAAACACAGATACAATATCTTTTTGCACTGTATCATATGGCTTTGTTGTTAAATGTTCTCTCATTGACATCCTAGATCCATTTGGCAACATTGGATACGTATAGGATGACTATTCAACTAATTAACAAATGAGGAAAAAAAGTATGTGTTACTCTTTATGGTGTATGCAGGACAAATCTGATATTTACGATTATCTACAACAATAGAACCTCAACAATATTATGACAAGGATTAAAATTGGAAATTTATTTTGACTATAATATTCTTGTTTATACCAAAATATTAATGGTAGAATGAATCATTGTTCTAAATGCCCACAGCATGCCTACGATATGCCCACGAAATGACCTCTTTCTAACGTAGAGTGACATTGGCACACATGTTATGTTGAAATACAAGAATGTCAATAATATTTTTCCCACAAAATGACATTAGGTATAATTCTTATATCGTTATCATATTTTAAGATCAATATAAATGTCTTAATAATCAGTTTCTACCAATTACTATTTTTTTAAGTGATTTAAATTTTAACGACATACCACAAGCATGCTGTTGAAATGACTCTTTTTTGAGAGAGGCCATATCGACATTAATATAATGTCGAAACACAAAGATTTTGCTGAAATATTAGCAAGTGACAATGTACTCGACATTTCGACTTGTTGCCATTACTTCACTCTCAATTGTCCCATTCTTCTCTACAATTGCTATTGTTGCTCACGCTATTGCTACTATTTGTTTTTATTAGAATCGAATCTCCACTGTTGTTTCTCCCTTTATTTTCATTGCTCTTTTCTTCTGACTTTCTTAAAGTTTGATTCTATATCTATCCATAATTATAAAGTAGATTGACATACTAGATTTTAGATCTACCATTATTACAAACATATAGGTTTAATCACAATTTAAAATTGAAGAAACATTTGTTTAATTGCTAAAAATAAAATTCTAAATTTGGGTTAACATTAAAAAATAAAGAACTTGCATCCATCCATAAGAAAAATAAAACATGAAAATTGTAAACAATATGGGCCTATTTACTTTATAAATTAATCATCATTTACTTCAAGGATAACATCCAACCTAGAAATCCATTGTTCCATGTTTGAAGGTGACAACTTATATTTTTCATACATAAATATGATACAACTAAATCTAAATATGACTCACAAGAAGTGGCATAAATAAAATAGCCAACACAACACACGTAGTTATGTTAATTTAGGTTTATTTAAATTAATTAACATGTCGGCATTGTGAAATACCTCAAATTAACTAATAAATTAATTTAAGATCAATTGATTAAATAATTAAATTTTAATTTTTAAATTTTTACTTTAGTTTACTATAAATAATATATTTGAATCTTTTATCTTTGCATCACTTAATTTAATCCACACAGTAATTATTTGATATTTGATTATTAAACTTAAACATAGACATTGTATAGTAAACTATACATTACATATGAATATTAAGATATAACATTATTATTCTATCATAAACATATTTAAGCTTGTGATTTCCTTAAGATTTTAATCATTTTGATTACTTTTACCATTTTTGTCAATATATGTTGGCATGCCTACAGCATGCCCTCGACGTGACTCCAAAATAAACTATTTTTGAGGTATTGAAATGTGACGTCGAAATAGAAGTGTATCCATGGCGTGCCCTCAGCATACCTTTGAGATGCACACTTAAAACTTATTGAAACGATATTAAAATCGACATTTTAAACCTTAAACGAACCTTGGCAATCGCATATACACCAAAAAGTCCAGTATCCTTGTAGTTGGTATTGAATGCCATGATGCTCTCTGCAATGTCATTAATAGCCACTCTTTGGGCGAGTTCAGAGCTGTACAAGCAAAGAAAAAGGATTGTTATGAAAATATGCAATGCACAAAAATAACAAATCAATCAGCTGTTGCAGAAAAAGAGAAAGGATCATTGTCGAAACATGCAATGAACGCAAAGAACAAATCAACCAGGATTTTGCCAATGCAGAAGCTAGAAAGAAGCAACTAGTAAGTCAATGGACAAGCAAAACAAAATTGACCGAAAAAGCTGTCGAAAAAGTAGACATTGTTTTACATTAATCAACATCCATAATCCAGAAATGAGACAAGTCAAAGGGGAAAAGAATTGAGAAGGAACATTAATATAGAAGGACAACAAATGAAATTTAACAAGCAAAGGAATTTTTTTTTCCTGAAAAGGAATTCCACAAGCAAAAGATGCACACCCCATATGCTTTCCACCACCAGCATTCTTGTTCCAGGATCCTAGCATCGTCTGCATGACCATCAGGGGGATAGAATCTGGATCTACCCAAGAAGCTCCATTAAAAGCAACAGCAAAATGAGCAAGTGGAAGATCATCATCTCGTACACGAACCTGATTCAGAAAATAAAAACAAATTAAGTATTTAAATCAAAATGAAAAATCTTTTGAAGCTCGTCTAGCAGGAGTAGATACTCCAGAACATAATAATATTATATTCTTGCTAAGGAAAAAAGTAATAATATGCTGACCTCAGAGCCAGTGAAATAAGCCGGCTCCTTAGCAACCAGTTCAGCAGTTGTAATTCCATGTGGTGGAAGCTTAGTAAATAATTTCTTTACTTGCTCTACTACATCCTCATGCTTCACAGCACCAGCAGCAGAAATGACCTGGCATCAGACCAGCGAAACAAGATCAATCTTTCATTGCAACAAATTAAGAACCATTAAGATGTTTCCCTCGAAAAAAAGCTGAGTTATTTAAAAATAATAAGCATCCACCCAAGAATAGTGTGGAAAGGTGTTCTTCATGAGATATCAGAAATTTAAAAGTACACTACTCACTGAGTTGTAGTATTACCATTCTGGGTGCAGAGTAATGAGTAGAGATGTAGTTGACCAATTGCTCTTTTGTGATCGATTTGATGTTCTCAGCAGGTCCAAGAATGGTCCGGCCTAAAGGAGTATACTGGAATGCTGTGGAGTGCAAATGGTCAAAGATAACTTCTTCCGGTTGTCCCTCCACCTGAACAAAAAAAAAATCATATAGAAAACTGATGCCCTTACTCAACAAATAAATAGGATTGACTCAAAAGCAAAAGCCTCTGTAAATGCTACAACAAATTTACGCATGTAAGTGACAGAAAGCAGAACAATGATCGTCCTTTAAACACTACAACAACATTCCCATTATCTAACGATACAACCAAATTCTTATCTATGCAAAGGAGATAGATTTTGTATGTAAAAATACAATTATATTGCCATTATATTTTTATGAAAGGTCAAAGTGTCATTATATATGTGATAAAAAATGAATACTGCATCCTTTGGAGTACCCTCAATATAGAGTACCACAACCTCCTCCACTCCCAGCACCACCATGTACAAGAGATTCACAAATCTAAATACTAAACCAACTCATCTCTTCCCATTAAGCAGATCTAGTTACATGGGTCTGCTGTTACCATTGTGATTTAACCTGGGTCATGCTTGCAACTCCAAAAGACCAACCTCATGGTTTTATTCAACCACTTCTGCAAGCCTCACAACAATACCTCTTGAATCAACACATTAAAGCACGTTGGAGCATTTGACTCTCAATATGCCCATGTTGGCCTCTGAAACATTTCACTTTCTTGCAGTGCGCCCAACCCTTGACACCACATGCTTCAGGACAATATGTTCTTACGTTAAAGAATTCCATCTATGCAATGTCTTAGGGCCTTAGGTCTCGTTTGTAATACTTAAGAAATGGCGGTTATTTGCGTAGTAAAACCTGTGTTTTACCATTTCTATACTCATGTTTTGCTGGTAGCATGAATTGTTTGTTTCTATTTTTTTTTGTATAGTTTTACAATACTCATCCGCATATACCAGGCAACCTGTCCGACCGAATACCACACACATGAAAGCACGATAACAAATAATACGCGGGAAAACGCGAGACGGGATCAATCAAATTTACCACTTCCATCTCCTGGAGGATGACGTCCCGCTCGCGCGCGATCCTCCTCTCGTCGAAGCTGGAGTTCTGGAGGATGTCGGAGAGGATGTCGAGGGCCTTGGGGACGTCCTGGGCCATGACCTTGGCGTAGTAGGTAGTCTGCTCCCTGGAGGTGTAGGCGTTGAGGTGCCCCCCCATGTTCTCGATCTCCTCCTCCAGCTGCCGGACGCTCCTGGAGGCCGTCCCCTTGAAGATCATGTGTTCGAGGAAGTGTGCGGTGCCGTTGGTGGCTTCGGTCTCGAAGCGGCTGCCGGCGTCGATCCAGACGCCGACGGTAGCGGTGCGAGAGGCGAGGGAGGACTCGGTGGCGACGCGGAGGCCCGAGGGTAGGGTGGTGACGCGGGTGGCCGGGGAGGAGAGGGTGGTGGAGTGGTCGGTGAGGGTCGGGTGAGGGGAGGCGTAGCGGACGAAGCGGGGGTCCGGGTCGTCGATGCGATGGATCTTCGATCGGACTGCCTCGGCGAGGCGGTCGTAGGGCATGAGAGGGGGAGTGGAGGATGGGAGGTCGGAGGAGGGGGAGAGGACGGCGGCGGAGGAGGAGGAGGCGGATCTGGAGGAGGGGGAGGCGCGGGAGAGGAGGACGGGGAGGGGGCGGCGGGAGAGGCGGAGGAGGTGCCGGGTCGCCATGGTCGGGTTGGTTAGTTCTAGGGTTAGGGTTTGGGCGGACGAGAAGATGGACGAGGACGGAGGTGGAGGTGAGCTTGGAGGGAGTGGAAGTGGAGGGTGAGGGACGCCTCTGGTCCAGAGGAAAGGAAGTCTTTCTTTCTTTCTTTCTTTTTTTCTTTCCTTTTTATTTCTCTTTTTCCTGTTTTTCTTTCATTTTTTTCTTTTTTGTGCTGGATGTTGGATGGGAAAATTAGTGGTGCAACCAAACGAAACATGACTTTAAATGTGGATCTTTATTTTTGCTTTATCTATACTTTGATTGATGTCGTTTGTATGGAATGAGGTTATGTTGAAGTTTGATTCATCACGATCGGGTGTTAGATTGGAGTTGATTTGGTAGTCCATCATCCATTAACATGGTTCTTCGATGATGTTGGTAACATTTCGTCGTATCCACCATGTGGTGCACGTTATTCTTGTATTGAAAATGATGTTAAAGTGTTTCTTTTCTTTTCTTTTTCTCTTTTGTTTTCTTGTGGTGGATGATTTTAAAGTTACCCTGCCTAAGGGGGAGTTAATTTCTCCTTCTTTGAGGGGTGTAGGATTTTTTTTTCCCTTACTTTCAGGTTGCATCCTTGTATCATTTTTATTCTCTTAATAAATGAAGGTTTAACCTTTTAAAAAAATTAAACATATGTTTCTTATATATGCGAGGAAATAGACTTAATCACCATTTCTATATCTTATTATATTATATCAATATCAATATATATTAAAAAATATATATTCTAATATAATATATCTATTAAAATATATTTACAATATCACATCAATCCATTACATTTTTTTAAAAGAAATCCACTTACATTTATATCTTAACATTAAATAAATATTTACTAACATCACGTCAATATCATCAATCATTTTACATATGATATTTTATCTTAAAATAACTCTTATCCTAAGAAATGTAGCCTTATTTTTTAAAACTTTTAATTGGAGAGAAACTTTTGCAAAATATGTGCCATGTGTTTTAGTAATTTTAGGATGGGCTCTATAAGTCAAGTTGTGTGATGGGTAATGAGATGAATGGCAAAACTTTAATTAAAGAATCTTTCTTCTATAAGATCTTTAATTTGGAACTTAAAACAATCAATGTCATTATTTTTTGTGATCAAAGTTTGCTTCGCATGAGGTGGCTTCCTTAGATAGTGTAAATAAAAGATTTCATAAAATTAGTTTAATTTTTGTGGTGAATAAGTTGAGATATGTAAATATGCACTTGTCAGTATATTGAGAAGTAAATTGCATCCTTTATAAGAAGGCAAGGCTATATATTGAAAATGTTTTGCATTATGTCATGTACTTAACCTCATCTTGGGTGAAAGCAACTAGGAGCAATTATTGTAATCACTTGATTATGATTAAAGAAAAATGGCCTACTCATTCTCTCATATTTCAAAAAGAACGCAAGAGGATGATTAAACTTGTGCTCCAGTGGGTAATGGTGGAGGTGGGTGACGGTGCTTTGATGCTTGAGGATGTGCAATAAAGATATGATGCTCCGACGAGGACAAGCATGCGAGACACTGACAAGGATGGGTGCTCTGACATGGAGGTGGTGTGTTGTCGATACTATAGGTGCTATCGACAAGGTGGACGTCCTGTTGATGGTGCTATGGTTGAGGTGTGCTCTAACATGGAGGTGGTGTGTTGTCAATACTATAGGCGCCATCGACAAGGTGGACATGTCCTGTTGGTGGTGCTGTGGTTAAGGTGTGCTATGACATTGTAGGTAGGTGTAAGAAAACTCGTGCACAAGAAGGAAGGTGGGGCAATTTTATAGCCCACGACATGCATGAAGTATGTCATATAATGCAATGAATATATATTATTCGAGAAAATGTATAAAAATACCATATAACATACTTTACAAAACACAGATATGATGCATTAATGTAAAATAATTTCACACCTATATAAAGTAATTATGAATTAATTTTATAACATTGTAAAATAATTCTAGATGATTTTATACATAAATAAAATAATTTATACCTTCTTATATTGTAAAATAAGTCAACATTTATATTTTTATACCCGTATCCATATTATTTCTTAACCAACGTGCATGTTGAGGCCGTGGAAGGCATAACGGTAACAGCAAACTTATGCAATCCAGCAAATGATCACTTTGCGGCTTTTATGCCCTTAACAAGCGTTTTAGATTTTCCATGCCGTACCATAGAATACACATTCTACACTAAGAACTTGAGATCGCATATGATTTGAATCCAAACTCTTTTAGATCGTAATTCATGCATGAAAGATATTTTTTCATAATTAAATATTTAAATTACTTTTAAGACAAGCTGATTGTCAAATTTCATAATCTTCTCTATGGTGATCTATTCAAACCGTAAATTCTCAAATATAGACTATCAAAAATGATTCAAGAAAGTCAACTTCTAAGTTCTAACTAAATAAAAACCTTTTAAAAATCAGTCCCACCTGTAGATATCGTCAGAACATATTAAGAACTTTGCGCAGACGGCGAATATCACCAATTTTGTAATTGGTTACTTAAGAGCTATCAAATAAGTTTATTCCTTATTTAAGCATGCATGAAAACCCTTGGTATGTATATACAGGTGCCCATATATACTGGCATGTATGAGGGATGGAGAAAGACATGACATAAATCACAATATTTTCTCGTCTAAATCCATTAGTCTAAAATCCATCTATTACCATCGAAACCGCATATCTTCGGAAATGATGTTAACAAGTACAGAAACTACCCATGCTAATAAAAAGATCATTTCCCCTAGGACTCTACCAACTATGGTTTTACAAACATACATGAGAACAGATTTGTCATCTACATTTCAGTCTACATTCAACCTAATGATCCCCATGTCAAAATGAGGTGACTTCTGCATTATAATACACAGGAAGCACAATAAAGAGAGCAAGAGGCCATCCTAGAGATTTATCCTGGGGAGCTACATGCTAAATACATATGCTGCGAGCCTAATTCAGCATGCGTTAACGGTAGAGCAGCTGCCAACCTTAGCCGTCGATTTGTGCTTCACAAGAGGGACCAAGGACTGCACAACGTCTGCCATCAAGGGCCTATAATCAGCTTCTGGCTGTACACACATGGCTGCGATTGCGGCAACTTGGACCACATCCTTCATGGAATATTGGCCTTCCATTGCTGGGTCAAGTATTTGGACAACTTTCTCTCTGTCCGTGAGATGCGGCAATGCCTTTTTATGCAGTAGATGAATCCAATTAGTATGGAAAAGAAAGACAAAGGTAAATGAAGGTTACATTTCAAATCTTATTCAGAAAGAGCTTAAAAAACAATTGTGCTCCTGTAAACAATACCCTACTGTCCATGACTATATATAGTCAGTGAAAAGTTATGATGTCAAGTGAAAGATTGGTGGTAATTTACATATTGTTTTTTCAATTGTATAACCATTATGTAAGAATCAACTTTAGAAGAACCACCAAATCAAAATGTTCAGTCTAGCTGTTCGCTGTTGAATAAAACCCCCTTTTAACAAGGTGAAAGGCTCTCGGAGAAGGCAGAACTCAAGGCCAAATGAAGATAATATATAGAACTACTTGGGCCCACATGCTTATCGGTACGACTGCTGGGCTTTCAATCACAAGCACTTAAAAAAATATCTGTGACAGAGAAGGAACTGCTATGACACATGTCCATATAAAAATGGATAAGATGTATAATGAGAGTTTTGGAAGCAAAAGTTGTGAAACCAACAAACATCTGTGATGACCTGGGTGGAAGGTCAGCCAATTCCCCAGTCTAAACATGTAAAAAGTTGTATCTGAGCCTTGCGTGAGAGTTTGGGAAAGACCACGGTGGTGTTGATAGTGAACCATTTGGCATGATGTTGATTTTTAGGATCTAAGTCCATATAAGTCAACGATAAATATAAAGAATCCATGTAGTTAACCCACTGACATGGGAAAAGCATGCTTTGGGTTTAGTAAACTGCCTGTAATTACAAAAGGTCAAGGACATAGGTCAATAAAGGCAAATTCTATTGCATGTGCAGAAAGGAAGATGTCCTTCTTGCCTCGTAAGAACCAGCTGACTAGTTAATATCTGTGGCTAGACATGCCATCATTTACGATAGGGTCATCATGACGATAGTGAAGGTTAAGATTAATCATCCTCCAAGCAAAGCACAACAAAAGGAAAATGTTACTTGAAAACTCATTCATGTGAGTTATAAATTATTATCAAATTTTAAGGACAGAAATCTTACGTGTAAGTTGATTATTGGGTCCAAGAAGAAGAAAATGACCCAAAGAAGAAAGCTCATCGAATTTCACAGTACTAGCTTTTTGTTAGGAGAAGAGAGGCTCTCACCCAGGAAACAAGGACACCTTCACCTGCAGGTCTCTTCATATCTACAGGAACCCGCCCTGTAAGGAGCTCAAGGAGAACAACCCCATAGCTATAAACATCTGATTTTGTAGTCAAATGACCAGTCAATGCATATCTGCAGAAAATTGTAATAATTAGGAAGGAATTTCCAATTTTGTCAAAGTGATCAAGAATTGCCATCAGACTTTCGGTGGGTTGGAATTTGTTTGAGATTGCCTAGTAGCTTGTTCTCAAAATCACTTTTTTGGTAATTGTTATCATGTGAACCTATGGTGAGAAAGGTAGACAAAGATTGGCAACCATGAACAGAATTAATAAACTAGATGCTCCCGATTCAATGCTATTGCTGTGGGATAGCTGCAGGTGATAGTTTTTCTTTTCACTTACTCTGGTGCAACATATCCTTGGGTTCCCAGTACTCGAGTAGATACATGGCCTCCTGCTTTGTCAGACCCAAGCTTGGCCAATCCAAAATCTGCAACTTTGGCATGGAAATTCTTGTCCAGCAGAATATTACTGCTCTTGAAGTCCCTGTGAATTACTGGGGGACAAACGTGCTCATGAAGGTATTCAAGGCCCTTAGCAGCTTCAAGAGCTATTTTCATTCTCACATCCCAGTGCAGCTTGGAGACACCACCAGAAAAGCCTACAGGGCAGAACAAGATGCACATATCATCTAAAATGGCACGATAGTAGACATGCATACAGACACTCAGGTTGTTGATCCTATATCTTATTGTGCGCAACTTTAATGAAAGTATACAGAGAGTTGTACTAAACTTAAATACAAAAAACCTTAATGGCCTCCTCAACAAATGGCCCATGGGCCTTCTTTTATCTGCTTGTGTAACTTTTTTTTCCCTTGAGGCATCCTAATTGGATCTTCATCTACTACTAAATCTTTTTAGTTAATTTATTGATGCATTAATCCTTAGGGAAAAGAAGACCCAGGTTGTTACACTATCTCAAAAGAATTTCATCCTTGAAATTTAGAGCATATTGAAAAGTTCATGATGATTTTTGGACCTCATCTTCGTGCTCTGTAGTAGCCTATCTAGGTGGCAATGCTACACCACTTTTACCACGTGAATAGTCTTAATCCTTAGACAATGATTTCCACTCCATGCAAGAGGTCCTTCCTTACAAGACGAATCTTCCAAAATCGTGACAAATTAATATCATGTGGTATGATGAATCAGGAAATAGTTCAGCATTGGCACATGGAACATGCTATGAGAACATCAATACCGCGGTAGCTACAAAATTCAGTAAGCTATCTCTCCTATCTGTTCTAAAATCTTAAAAGATGGAGCATACCTTGGACTAAGCTTCCCTTCAAGTCAAAATTTCATCTTGACTATTTATGAGTGCTAAAGCACAAGCTCTCAGCGTGTTTTCTGATATTGAAATTGTCCTCTCTAATTGGCCATCAGTTATGGGTGGAAAACTTTGACAAATTTTAGCTTACCACTTGGCATGCTACAACTTCTTCCAAAATGTACCCATAAATCTCATCTCCCTGTTCAAGACAATGAAGACCCTAGATTGTGGGGCCTTATCATCTCTAGCATGTATAACAATGTTAGGCTCTACAAGACTTGGTTTTTTCATTAGGTGGGTGACTTCTCCCATTACCTTTTGCCTTTGATCCTTGTCATTAGCTTTCCAATGCTTCATTGGTTTAGGATATTCCATGAAACATGACCTACTTCTCCACAAGCATGGGATTGTCCTATCTTTGTGAGGCATAAGCTCTTCGTGAGGCTTGTTGCACCAAGAACAGAAAGCCAAATCCTTCACTTGAGAAGAAGTTTGACCATTCCTTACTTTCTGTTATTTGGCATTTAATTTGTCTCTAGTGTGGTTTCCATTTTGGTTGTTCTTTGGCTCATTCCCGATCCTCTCTTCCTTTTTTAAAAAAGAACCCTTTCTACCATGAGGGCACTCTGAATTGTGTTTTCCATGGTTTTGGGTCTGTTGATAAACACCGTGGTCTACAAATTCTACCTGAGACCTGCAAATCTTTGCTTTCTTTTGATTTCATCCTTGCTAGTGCACTTGGATGAAATGACTTAATTTATTATAGAAAATCCTAGACTCTCTTATACAGGAAGAGATCCAAGGGTTACAAGTACAGAACTACCCCTAAAGAGCTAAACACCTATAAGTCCATACAAGAAAAACATAAAAAATATAAGAACAATATATGCTAACACTCCTCCCTCTAGTTGGAGCATATCTATCATGCTTAGATTGAAACAACATGCCTCAAAGGCAGATCTCACCACAGGTTTCGTGAAAACATCTATAGCCTACTTCTCAGAAGTGACACTTGTGGTATGTAAAATCTCATCCAGAATGAGATCGAGTGTAATGGTAATCAATCTCTACATGCTTTGTCATCTCGTGAAACATAAGGTTGTTGGCAATGTAGGTCGGTACTTTGTTGTCACACCGCATCTCAATAAAACTATCTAGAGGAACATGAAGATCTAACAAAACTGACTTGACCCAAACCATCTCAGCGGTTGTCTGGGCCATAGCCCTGTACTTTAACTCTACACTGGATTTAAATACAACCGCTTGCTTCTTACTCCTCTAGGTAACCAGATTGCTTACAACAAAGGTGCAAAACCCTGTGGTAGATTTTCTGTCCCCAACACAGCCAGCATAATCAGCATCAAAGTATGCTACAATCCCCATGGGCATTCCCTTACGGAACAATAACTCTCATCCCGGTGCTTTCTTCACATACCTAAGCACCTGCATTGCAGTCTTTTAGTGTTGCCTAGTTGGCTTATCTATAAACTGGCTAAGCCTACCAATCGACAAAGACAAGTCTAAGCGAGTGATGGTGAAGTAAAGGAGCTTACCCACCAACTGCCTGTAAACTCTACTGTCAACCACATCAGATTTCTCATCATATAAATGGACTTTGGGATCCATGGGAATATTTGCAGCCTTAACCGCTAACATGCCAGTCTATTGAAAAAGATTAAGAGCATACTTTCTTTGCGAAAGCACTACTCCATCCCTTCCAAGTGCAACCTCAATGTCGAAGAAATACCTCAACTGTCCCAAATCCTTCATGATAAACTTCTCTAATAGGTGCCTCTTGACTTTGTCTATCCCAGATCTGTCATCCCTGGTGATGATAAGATCAACATATACCAGTAGTGCCACAACCCCTTATCAGCCTTTCTGGTAAATGAGTGATCTGAAGTAGAGCGCCTCAGACTAATCTGGTGGAGCACCTTTGATAACTTCTAGAACCAGGCCTTGGGACTCTACTTCAATCCATAGACTATCTTCCTCAATCTGCACACACACCTTAAATCTCGAAACTCGGGGACTTCTACATGTAAACCTCCTCCTAAAGACCGTCGTAGAGAAAGACGTTCTTCACATCAAGCTGGTATAACGACCAGTCCCTATGAGCAATAACAGAAATAAGTATCTGAACAGTGCCAAGCCGCAGAACGGGGGAGAAAGTATCAAAGAATACACTTTATATCAAGGTTCGAAATGTCGATTTCGACGCCATGCCGATGAAATTTTAAATGTGCATTTCGTGGGCATGTCGAGGGCATGCCGTGGAAATGCTCGTTTTTCAATGGGCATGCCCCCAAGGGCACGCCGTGGAAATGTCCAGAGCATGTCGATGTATGTCGACAAAAATGACAGTAGTCGAAATGATATCAATTTCAAGAAAATCAAATGTTAATTATGTAACAATAAGAGTGTTTCATTGTGACCATACCATGTTAAAGTTCAATAATGAAATATCAAATATTCTTACCATGTTAAGAATTTAAATAACAAATAGATGGCATTTGAGAGCACAGTGGGCCTATAATATTTTATTCTTTCAACTACCTCTTTTTTCTTTTAGGTGAGGTAAAAGGGAGGCTTCTCAACCTCTGATAATAATAACTCCTTTACAACCTACCTAAGACACCACTCATCTATTGACCAAAATACCTTAAATAATAAAATTGGAAACCCATCAAGTTCCAAAGCCCCCTTCACATTGAGTCCAGCTACACCTACTTTCACCTCAAATTCAAAAAAGGATTGCACCAGCAATTCTAGGTACAGATAAAAGGGAAGAGCCCCCCTTCTACCAAGGTTCGAAATGTCGATTTCGATGCCATGCCGATAAAATTCTAAGTGTACATTTCGTGGGCATGTCGAAGGCACGCCGTGGAAATGCCCATTTTTTTATGGGCATGTCGATGAGCATGCCGAGGGCATACCGATGCATACCGACAAAAATAACAAAAGTAGTCAAAAAAATCAGCAGCAACCTCGGCATGAGCACCTATTTCGCCGGGATGCCAACCATGCCCTTGCTCAGCATGCCGACGGCATTTAAAATGATGCCCTTCTACTCCATCTCCCATTATCTTGATTACCTCTCCTTGAATGCTCTAAAATGTTTTTCCACCAATCTCCCAATGTCCTCTCTATCATTATACTCCATTTCATTAACTTTGGATCTTACCAATGAACTTCCTCTTTTCATTGGTTGCCATGTGAAAGAAACATGCTTGCACCCCCTTCCTTCAACCACAAAGGTCATGATCACTTTCTCCACCCCTCCTCTTCCTTCTTATCTTCTAGACAAATAATTTGTTGGGCATGCTTCCTCTCCAACACCTCCGAAATCATCGATATAGTATTATCCTCAAGTCTGTCAAACTTAGTGATCTTCCCCTAAACCTCAGTCATATTGCATTTCAACCCTTTCTTCATTTACCTTTTATTATGTAATAAAGTGTGGGTTTGCAGTCCTTTTGCCTTGGTCAGATTAGATAAACCAAAGGATCGCACTACCCACTGCCAATCTCTCACTATTCATTTGATGTCCACCTCCAGCAACTAAGCATGCTTAAACTTGAAATAGGAAAGGTCGAAGGCCAACCTCAATTACACAAAGGAAATGTCTCCAAAATCTCTATGGAATCAAGAAACATATCAATGCATCATTGCACTCCTCCAAGCATACCAGCAATAAACGTGACCAATCTCCTCCAAGTTAAATGCTACCATAACCTACAAAAAGTCCATCGATCCAACATTACTACCATCTCCATTGTACGGTAAATCATAAAAAAAACCCTATATCAAAGCCATCGTCAACCAACAATGCGACCTTGCAAAAGAATCAATAATAAATGAGCCATACACATACATGATCCCAAATAAGAAGCCATCACTCCTCTTCAAGAGCACAACTACCACATGTTGACCTCTCCAATGGCCTTCCAGATCAAATAAATCATTGCCCCATGAGATAAACCCACAAACCAACCATGGAGCCTTTGCCCCCAATCATAAACTAGCAACAGCCTCAGCATCGGCGTCGATATCGTTGGCATGCCGGCGAAATCCTAGTATTTCAACAACATAGTCATCTCGGCATGGGAATTTTCCAAAATAGGCCTTGTCGGCGGCATTTAAATCGCTGCTCTATATGTCTGAGTGAACCCTTTTGCTATTAGCATGGCCTTATACCTTGAAATATACCAATCAGGGTTGTATTTTAAGGTAAAGACCCATCGGGAGCCAACCAGTCATGCACCAGTAGGAAGTGAGATGAAATCTTAAGTCTGTCTACTCTAAAGTGCTACCATCTCATCTTTCATGGCTTGACGTCACTTTAGATCAAGCATGGCCTACTAGTATGTAGACAGAATGTATGATGCTGTAAGTGCTTGACAGAAGTTGCTAAACTGAGGAGCAAGACCATCGGTAGCCAAACTGCTTGCGACCCGGTATCTGGACTCACAGGTGTGCGATGCCCTCCTAATGGCAGTAGGGAGATCTGAATCATCTGGTACCTCTGACTAAGTCGTTGTAGAAGGAGCTTCACCACTGCGGTAATCTGCACTATCTGGGGAGTCAGGTCTAACCAAACTGTCACTAGCATCAGGTACCCTCTCAACTACCTGTGAACCATCAGCTGCTGATGAGAAAGGAGGCCCCTTAAAAGTAGTGTGATACCTGTGATAGGTATGTAATGGCCCATGCAATTTCTCAAAGTCATCCAGGGAGGAAGAGCTCATCTGTCTATCAGTTTGAGGTCTGGACTGAGAAGTAGACACCTGAGTCTCTGCACATGAAACAGGCAGGGGAAGAAAGGCAACATCATCACAAGCTCTTCTATCCAATGATTGAGAAATATGGTATATCCTCTTGGAAAGTAACATCAACGTTAACATAATGTCTGTTTTGCAAAGGATCATAGCAATGGTACCCCTTTTGTGTCCTAGAGTACCCCAAAAATATGCACCTGATAGTGCGAGAAGCCAACTTGTCATGACCAAGTGATGGCACATGGACGAATGTAACACATCCAAAGGTCCTGGGAGGCACATGAAATAATTCATCGTCTGGATGCAAAAGAAGAATCGGTATCTGCTCGTGAAAAATTGAGTTGGGCATCTTATTGATGAGATAAGTTGTCAGAACTGCATCCCCCAGTATCTCTGCGGCACATTGTGATAAATCAATAATGTACGGGCAACATCTAGCAAGTGCCTGCACTTTTGCTCTGCGACCCTGCTCTGCTGTGAAGTGTGAGGACAAGTGGTCTGGTAGACAATCCCACGAGTCCTATAGAACTCCTTAAGTCTGACAGTGCAAAACTCAAGAGCATTATCAGTTCGCACCATCTTCATTATGGCTGAATAATGTGTACTGATCTCCAGAAGAAGAGTCTTTATGCATCCTCCAACCTCTACCTTACTCTTTAGCAAGAACACCCACGTAGCTCTAGAGAAATCATCCACGATAACCACGTAGTATCGGTGTCCCATCCGGTCTAGGACTCTGCTCGGTCCCCATACATCCATATGAAGCAACTGAAATCAAGGTTCGAAATGCCGATTTCGATACCATACCAATGAAATTCTAAGTGTACATTTCGTGGGCATGCCCAATGCATACTGACAAAAATAACAGTAGTAAAAAAAATCAGCAACAACCTCGGCATGGGCACCTATTTCGCCGACATCCGACCATGATGACAATGTTGACGGCATGTCGAAGATATCCCCGTAAATCGACACTTTATCTGTGTTAGCACAATCCCTGCTCGAAAATGGCCTTGTTGACGACATGTCGAGGGCATGTCGACGACATTTAAAACGATGACTGAAATAATGTCGAGGATCCATGAGAGGTGCTAGCTGGAAAAGAGGATTGATGGTGCTTATCTAATTAGCAAGCATTGCACTGTATAGTAGCAGCTAGGGAAATATGTGGTATCACCCTCCTGAGGCGATCCAGAGACAAGTGGCCAAGACAAACGTGCCATTGTAGAACACTCCCGCTACCATATCAAGTAACTCCTACAAATGGCTCCTGTCCCAGATAGTAAACATTATTTTCCTCCGTACCTCTGACAATAATCTTCTCGGTGAGCTTGTCCTGAACAACACATCCGACATCAACGAAGATCACTCTGCAGTTGAGATCTTTCGTGATTCTGCTCACTGACAACACTCAGTGAGAATTCTAGCATATGCAATGCACCAGACAGCTGCAAATTGGGGGTCACAAACACCCCCCTTACTCCTAATTGGGGTGTATCTACTATTAGCCACCTGTATAGTCCTTCCTAAGGGAACGGATTGTAGCGAACAAAAATACGTTGAATCATCGCACAAATGCTGTGACGCACCAGAATCGATCAGCCACCCTGCTCCATGGTTGCTCATGTAATGCTCCTGATGCACCAGACTCATAGATTCTACCATAGGTGTCAAGCAAACCACATCTAAAGAAAATGGGGAATATACACCCCAAGAATCATTCAATACGGGGAATACACACCCAAATAACCATCAATAAGGGGAATACACACCCCAAAAACAATCCATAAAACTGGAAAAAATCATACCACTGTTCATCGAACACCAATAGATCTGAAACAGAATGGATTTAGATCTGCATCAATGACAAGAGGCCCCGTTGGACAGACATTGGCCTAACCCAAGTGCATGGAGAACACCCAAGATAGCCCCAAGGAGAACAAGGCTCCCTCTCCCTGCAACTACGAGGAACGTAGCCCCTAGAACAGGATTACATGCCCCTCACAGCTGCTTCCTGCAGCTTGCACGGGGACTACACCACCTTGCACAGCCTCTGAACCAAGCACGGAGGTCATCGTCGGTCACCGTACAATGCTACAGATCGCCACCATAGCTAAGGTAGCACCGCCAGGAGCTGCAGATAGTTGTCGCAGCCAGGGCAACGCCGCTAGGAGCTACAGATCGCTGTCGCACCCAAGGCAGCACCACCAGGAGCTATAGATCATCGCTGCGACTAGGGCAACGTCGCCAAGTCCGCAATGTGCTCCGCCTTGGTCACACTACGCGTCATTGGCTGCATGCCTGGAGTCGCTGCCACCACCACTGCTGGAGTGGCCCTCTGTGCACTGACGCCGAGAGAGGAGAACGGGTTGTGGTGGACTTCGGAGGCGGAAGGCCTTGAGGCGTGGGATACATAGAACCACGGTCTAGAACCAATGTTTTGATACCAACTTGGATGAAATGACTTAATTTATTATAAAAAACTCTAGGCTCTCTTATATAGGGAGAGACCCAAGGGTTACAAGTACAAAACTGCCCCTTAGAAGCTAAACACCTATAAGTCCGTACAAGAAAAGCATAAAAATATAAGAACAATATATGCTAACAAGTGCGAGATATAATTCATGAGAAGATAGTCTTGTTATACTTGGTTAACATCATTTTCTCTTACCTTTTAGAGTCTTGACTTCTTGTTACAAATAATCCAACAAAACGAATGTCCAATGGTACCACATCGCCTTTCTCAAATTTCTATTAAAAATAAGATCACCTTACTAGCCAACTATTTGAGATATGCATATGAGAAGTTGAAGGTAAACATGGAGAAAGCTAAAAAGGGAGATGGTTTGTGATCCAAGTTAGACCAAGGAGAATCCTCTATGGGCATGATATCGAAGGCAAGAAATGGCCAATAAAAAACTAGCCTTAACCCCTTTCCAATGGATTTGAATCACTATGTAGATGTACGGTAAAAGTTTCAGACACAAGCAACCAACCTATAAAGGCTTGGGACTTTGCACCTTCCTAAAAGGCTAGATGCACCTTGATGGAAAGTAGTTAGGTTTTGATCCTCCATAGAAGATTTGGATTCAGGTTCAAATGCATTTGGGTTCGGGCAGCAACATTCCAATTAAGGGCTCAAAAGATGGAGCAACATCAATGGAAGATATCACTTGCCAACCTTGGAAGGTGAAATGACATCAACAGAGGATCTTAGCCATTAAACATTAGTAACAAATTGGACAACACAGCTCCTTCGAATCCAAAAGCTTTTATCTAGAGAAACAGGATTCCTTCCTCATCTTGTGAGATTCCTAGGCCCAAAAGGCTGCAAATTTTGGTTTAGTCGATGGATTAATCGATCAATTATTGTATGTGGTATGCATGTCAATATGCAAGTATATATTTGGTCAGACCAATTAATTGGTTGATTATCCATTTAGTTGGCCAATAAAGTATGGCATGTTGGTTTTTTCCTTTTTCTTTTTTAAGCTCTTGTGAAGTTTTTTTTTTTATTTATTTCAATAAGGCATGCTAGCCTTGTTGAATATGGCATGTTGGTTTTTCCTTTGTCATGTTTTTTCTTTTCTTTTTTTAATTCATGTTGTCTTTTGCCTTAATTTCTTTTATTTCAATAGTTATTCTCAAATTTTCATACCTTGTTTTTTGTTGGTTGTGTTCTAGTTTGATCATGTTTCTTTGTTCTTATTGATTATGGTGGTTGTCGATTGTTGTTTATGTTTTAGAATTTTTTTATAATGGTTGTGCTTCATTTGTTGATTGTTGCCATGCTGTTTTCAACTTTCAACAGATGGGTTTGATATACTGAATGTTTCACATGCAAGAGGATTTCTTTGAGAAATCTAGATGGTTACTTATTACTTATTGATAATATGTACATTTCGAAAAAATAATGTATTAACACATATGCATAATTTCGATGCATACTTGTATGTATATAATTATTTTTAAAATTTTGAATATAAAACATACTTAACCAATTAATCTCCAATTAATTCCCTGCATTCTGTATTTTCCTTGGCAACCTCACCGATTAAATACCGACTACTAATTTCTACACCCTTGCTAGAATACAAGAACCCTTGGAGCACTTGATAGGGGACATTTGAACAAGACCCCATTGCACTCTCATTTTCCTTCACTTTGTGCAACTAAGAGAACCCACCTCTCTCGAAATGCAATGCTTCATTTGAGTATGAACTTGGCCACCAATCTCCTTTCTCTGATGTGCTTTCCCTTATTCTCTCTTCTTGCATTCTGACCTTGGGCTTCAAGTGTGGACCTAAGTGACTATTCACTCTAGATCTCATGCACTTTGGGAAATCACCAATTCAACCTTTTCAACGATGGCATGGAAGAAATATCAAGATTTTAAATATCAATATCGATATTGTATCAACAAGTCAAAAAAAGATATATCGGAGATATATCGCTGATATCAATGAATATTGAGGAAATCGCTCAGAAAGGCAAAAAAATGCCACAAATTTAAAAATTAACAATTTAATAACTAATATATCATAAAGAAATACCTAAAAGATGAATTTCAAATAAAAACATAATAAAAATACACTAGTTACAGATCAATAATGTCATATATTGAAGAGAAAGCGTGTATATCATGATAAGAACTCACGATGTGTGTGTGTGCTCCATTTCCTTTCTCCCTTTGACAAGTTTTCCAGGCTTCCGACCCATTGCCCTTCTTGGATTTCCTTTCCCGACAACTTTTCCCAAGTTTCCTGCCCATTGCGCATCTTCCCCACCCAACAGTGGTTGCTGTCGGCAATATATCATTGATATTTCGTTTGATATCGATATGCCTAGACCCGACGATACCGATATATCGACGATATATCACCGATATATCAAACTTAAGAAATATTCATAATGGTTGGACTCAACATGTTTAGGTCATGCATTGTCATCTAGGAAGTAATTCCATAAATTTGAGGTATGTAATGTTAACGTCTAGGTTAGGTTGATAAGTGTAAAGGTCCATAGTGTCACAAAAGTAAGATATGTGCCATTTGACATGGTTGAAGGGATCTCTAAAAAATAAAAAAGAAAGGAAAGAAAAAACATGGTTGAAGGGAATGTAAAAGCTCTATGAAAGAGTTATTAAAATCTTTTAAGTCTATTTATATTAGGTTTGAGAGTTTTTTTCCATGTAATTTTCCCACCCTTACTCTCTATATAAGAGAGTTCAGGGATCTCAAAGAGGAAGAAAGTGGGTTGGGTGGAAGAAGAGCTTGAAACCCTAACCCAGCAGTTGCTAACAACTACCCTCAGCCACCGCCACCACTGGTCCTCTACTAGCACTAGCGACCAACCACCGACCAAAGGGATCACCATAGTGTTGTACAAGTTGATAGTCTGTATTCAGTCGGCGAAGTCATTGACTAAGGAGTATATGATATGCGAGGGATTAGTCAGGGATTCCCTAGTCAGGTAATATATATATAAGGGTCCTATCCTTTGTGCACCGTGCTTAAAAATGTTGAAATGAACACAACATAACGTCCATTGGATGAAGATCCCACAATGAAAATGAATACCATCTATATTATTAAGGGTGCTTTTGCATTACACCGTAGATAATAGGAGTTTCCAAAGCAGAATGAACGGAATAAAAGAAACTTCCTTAAAAAAGGATGTAGTAATATCTCAACTAAACAACATTCTATAAATAGCTAGTAGACAAAATTTCATTGATGAAATCAAAAAATAAATGTAAATTACGAGTTACGAATGTAAAAAGATTGTAACAAAAAACAAGACATCTTGTAATAAGAAAAATATATTGTTGTAACAATTACACATTTGTCTTGTAAAGATTGAAATAGGTTTTATAAGAAGATAATGTGAATGTTATAAATGGTGTATCATAATCGAGCAAATACATTACAAAATAATTAAATTCAAAAATAGATGTAAACATGTATTAAAAAAATAGAAATGATAAAATAGAGCAATATGTTAGATCTTACGCTTTACATATACATAAAGATCCAAAATTTGTAAGTTGTAATATAATATATAAACGTAAATGCATAAAGCGAATTGTAATACAATATGTAAACTTAATATTAGTGAGAATTGTGACATGGTTGTAAACATGTTATGATTCTACATTATAATACAAAAAAATGCTTGCTTGCATAGATGATTTAAATAGATTTTCCTGTACCACAAGATATGAAATACGATTCATTGCCCAATTTATTAGCCAAGAAAGAAGGTGCATCAATAACAACAAAGAGAAGATTTGTAATACAATATAAATACAAAAATCAAGTTGTAATACAATCAAAAGAGCATTTATTAAATGTAATGGTGTAACAAAGTATGTTTAAAATCTATTGTATTATATTAAAGTAACAAATGAATGTTATAATACAAATTTAAACACCTTCGTAGAAGAGATGAGAGGCATAATCTGCCTTTTAAAATTTTTGTAATACAAATGATGTCTTGGAAATTTAATGTAATATAATAAAATAATGAGTTGGCTGCCAGAAACGATGAAAAGATGTATTGTAGGAAATAAAATGCAAAATATAAATAAAGAAAAGAAAGAACATGCACAACAGTTGATCCAAGGATATTCCATATGTGCAATATTCATAAATAAGGTATTAAATATAAATGGATAATTTCATAAATAATTTTGTGATTTCATTCACATTTCACAAAACCATTAACTAAACACAAAAGTGGTTTCATCAAAGCACACGTTCATCCGACAGTCAGTGATTTGGGCTCAAACAAGTGTTTACGAGTACTATGCTCACTGGATACTTTTCCTATATATATATATATATATATATATATATATTGAAATACCGGTCAAACATTTATTTAAGACCCTAGATACCTTTATATAGAGAGGCATAAAGGGTAAAAGTACAAGTATGCCCCCACACAACAAAACTTAACAAAAATAGAGAAATAAATAACTCAACACTTTCCTTCAAACGGGAGCATAAACATCAAGCATGCTCAACTTGGTAAATAGCAACTCTAAACGCTTCTTGGAGAGTGCTTTGGTTAAGGCATCTGCAATCTGATCTTCAATGGCAATATAAGGTGTTGTGATCTTCACAAAAGTAATGGCATCTCTAATAAAATGGCAATCAACTTCTATATGCTCTGTTTTCTCGTGAAAGGTAGGATTATTGGCAATGAATGCAGCTGCCTTATTATCACAGTATATAGGAGTAGGACTAGAAACGGACACTCCCAAATCACATAAAATAGATCTCACCCATAGGAGCTCACGAATAGTATGGGCCATAGCCATTTACTCTGATTCTGCACTGGATCTGGAGACAACATTTTGCTTCTTACTTTTCCAGGTGACTAGGTTGCCACCTACACAGATACGGTAGCCAGTAGTAGATCTCCTGTCCTCATGTGCCCCTGCATAATCTGCATTTGAATGCCCCCAGACATTCATATGGCCATGCTTTATAAATGATAACCCCTTACCAGGAGCTTGCTAAAGACGTCGCTAGCAGGTCTATCTGCTGATGCCATCATGCCATCCTCTAGGGTTCATCACCTCCTATCACTAAAGTTAACCCCGACAAACTATCTACTCTGGAAAACTCAACTCTTACCCTTGCTGAGATCGCACAACCTGCTTTAACTAGTTCAAGGAACAGACCTATGTCCAGCACTTGAAGGCACCTCCTCATCCTCAACTTCAGATCTCTCCTCAACCACGCCCAGCAACGCTGCAGCAATTCAAGCCTGGCAAACCTGTGATCAGACACTTCTCAGCTGGTTGGTGGCTTCTCTCTCCGAGAAAGTACTTCCAACCGTCATTGGACTCAGCTCTAGTTTCGACGTTTGGTCTGCCTTACAACAAACATGTGCCCCTCTCATACGCGCATACTACAGTTGCGAATGCAACTACAGCCACTAAAGAAAGGTGATGAACCTATCTCCACCTTTCTCGGAAAAGCTAAATATATCTTCGATGAACTTGCTATAGCTGAGCAACAAGTTACTAGCACAGAATTTAATGCTATTATTTTTAACAATATCGGACTAGATTTCAATGATATTATTGTTGCTTTAGCATTTAAACCATCCCCAGTCTCTTTTGTTGAGATTCAAAGTATTTTTGCTACTCATGAAATTTGACTCCAAAATAATACAACTCCGTCATAGGACTCCTCACCTACTGTCAACACCACTCAGCATACCAACAACTCTTATCGTGGGAGGGCCTGCGGTCGAGGAAGCACCAACAACATGCATTGCTCTCCGTGCCCTGTCTGTGGTGTCTTTGGTCACAACCCCTACAAGTGACGATTTCTCAAAACTACTTCTGGCATAGGACAATCCTATCCCTAGGCTCATCTAGCATAACATCTTCTTGAGATGGCTCCTCATGAAGACTAGTACCTTGAAAGTGGTGCCTCCCATCATGTCACAGGTGATCTCCAGAATCTCACCACTGCTGAACCTTACAAAGGAAGTGATGTCATTAAAGTTGGCAATGGGAAAGGTATGAAAATTACCCACATTGGTAAACAGGTCATCAATCACTGGTTCCTTTCTAATTAAAAATATTCTATGTGCCCCATCCTCTTCAAAATCCCTTTCAGTATCTAGATTTTGTAAAGACAACAGATGTTCCATTGAGTTCATTAACAATTGCTTTCTGGTTAAGGATCGATGCACTTCACAAATTCTACTCCGAGAAATCGATAATGGGGGTCTCTATCACCTCCCACCTTGTTTGAGTCCTCTTTCAATTCCACCATTAGCCTTCATACCTGCCCGAGATTCCTGGATCCTCTAGCACAATCGCCTTGGTCATCTACAAGCCAAGACTGTCAACCGCATTCTCAAAATTCTAGGTCCTCCATTTATTTCTGCATCTAATAACTATTCTTTGTGCATGCTTGGGAAGATGTCCAAAATTCCTTTATCCACTACATGTACTCAGAGCATAGCTCCTTTCGATCTTGTTTTTAGTGATGTTTGGGGACCTACACCTTGTAGCTCTCATTTTGATTTCAAATATTTCGTACTATTTGTTAATGACTTCTCCAAACACACATGGTTATTTCCTATGGCACATAAGAATGATGTCTCCATGTTTCAAACATTTTCTGCGATGGTAGAATGTCAATATAACTCCAAAATAAAACTTCAATCAAACGGGGGTGGTGAATTCCAAGCACTTAGAACATTCTTTAGAACACATGGAATTGAACATCGCATTTCATGTTCTCATGCATAAACAAAATAAAGCCCCCGAGAGGAAAATTCAACACATCATCGATACTGGTCTTACTTTGCTTGCCCATGCCTCCCTTCTGAAAAATTTGACACTTTGCCTTTGCAGCAACAATATATCTTATTAACAGATTACCAACTGATGTCTTGCAAAATAAAAGCCCATTTTTCTATCTCTACGACAAACCACCAGACTACACTTTCCTTCGTGTTTTTGGATGTGTTGTTTACCCTCTTTTGCACCCTTATAACAAACATAAGTTCTCCTACAGAACAAAATGTATTTTCCTTGGCTATCCTAAAGATCACCTTGGCTATTTATGCTATGACTTTCTCAACAAGAAAATCTATGCGGCACATCATGTTCAATTTGATGAAACTGTGTTTCCTCATAGACATGTTTCTATTCTTGGACCACCACCCCCTCTCAACAACAATCAACCTTAGCTCTCCATTCCCCTTCCCTCTACATTCAAGAGTCCTCCAACTACCACAACTCCTTTTAGTGTCCACTCCACCTACAATATGCCCCCCTCCTACCATACCCTTACAACAACAACGCCAACTAAGACATCGTCAACCAGTTGACTACTGTGCTCTCGTTGGTCTCTCACGAACTCACCAGTCTACCCAGGCGTTGCTCTCGACAGTCAGCCCCAACAAGGAACCAACATGCTTCTCTCAAGCAAATACCAATCCGCACTGGCGTGTAGCCATGACAACAGAATACAATGCTTTGTTATCCAATAATACATGGACTCTAATCCCTTTTCAGCCACAAATGAATGTTATTAGATGCAAATGGATCATCTGTCTCAAATATCTCCCAAATGGATAGATTGACAGTTACAAAGCTAGGTTAATTGCCCAGGGATACAATCAACGAGAAGGCATCAATTACACTGATACATTCGGTCCAATCATCAAGCCAGCAACGATTCAAAGTTTCAAATAATTGGCCTCTCTATCAAATTGATGTAAGCAATGGCTTTCTAAATGGCACATTAGATGAAACAGTCTTCATGTCTCAACCTCCTGAATTCATAAATCCAAACAAGCCAAGTTATGTTTGCCGTCTAAATCGATCTCTATATGGATTAAATAGGTCCATCGTGCATGGTACAGCCGTCTAAGTAGCTTCTTGGAAACACTGGGCTTTTGTAGTTCCAAATTAGACACACCTCTCTTTATCTGGACGTCAAAGAATTAGCAACTTTATATACTTATTTATGTTGATATTATCATTACTGGTACTTCCCCTTCCAAAATTACCTGGTTACTCGACAAACTACAAGGTGCATTCCAAATCAAAAATATTGGTCCTTTAACATATTTTTTGGGCATTCAAGCAAACCATACAAATGACGGATTATTGTTGTCCCAACAAAAATATATTCAAGACCTCTTCATCAAGGTCAACATGGCTACATGCAACCCGGTTCAAATTTCAATGGCAACCTCTACTAAACTTATGAGCCAAGGATAGTCTTTCAAAGATCCCACATTATACAGACAAATCATCAACGCTCTACAATATTTACAGTTAACACGACCTGACATTTCCTTTGCAGCTAACAAAGCATGCCAATATATGCATAATCCAACATATCAACATTGGGAACATGTGAAACGCATTCTACGTTATCTAAAAGGAAGATTATCTTCTGGACTTTTAATACATCTGTCACCAACCTATGCTCTCCAAGCATACTCCGACGCCAATTGGGCAGGCTACACAGAAGATCGTCAATCCTCGGGTAGATATCTTATATTGCTTGGCCAAAACCTTATCTCCTGGTCATCAAGGAAACAACAAACTATCTCGAGGTCATCCACCGAAGTCGAATACAAAGCCCTTGCCAATGCCACTGTAGAACTCATATGGTTACAATCCTTATTAAAAGAATTACAAATTTGCACCACCACTGCTCCAACCCTCAGGTGTGATAACATTGGCGCTATTTATCTCTCTGCTAATCCTGTCTTCCATGCACGCATGAAGCACATAGAGATAGACTATCATTTTATTCGAGAACAAGTCTCCAACAAGTCTCTACAAATCAACTTCATATCCTCAAAAGATCAGATAGCTGACATCCTAACTAAATCGCTAGCTAAACAGGTCTTCTAACATCTACGTCAACAACTTCGCAAACAACAATCTGCAGTCACGTAGCTCCTTGGGTTGAAGGGGGATGTTAATAGCACCAGCAACCAACTCACGCACGACTCGCGACCAACCACGATGACTTCAATAGTCACAACGAAGACCAAGGAAGAACCGAAACTACTTGGATTCAAATTAGTCTATAAGAAACCCAAGATTTGTGTAAATCGTTGTAGCAAATCTATATAACCTATGTCTATAAATATCAAAAGCAAAAGCACAAGCCAAGTGCGATAAAAAAATATTACTCTCTTCCTACCTCGCAAGCTTCTACTTTAACAATTAGTATCACACTTGTCAATTCAAGTTGGAAGATGTAAGAGGTATTTGCCCCCTCTAGTGCCACCCTCAGTTCGGAAGTGACTAGGTTTAGTTTTTAATATGAATAGGAGAGAGTCCTTAGGCCCTTTTTATTTATTTTGACTGTAATTGCTTTGCCTCTGGGCCTTTGTCATCATTCCTAAGATAAGTGGGTTCTCTGTCATTTCGAGTCAAAATAGGGAGAATATTCATTCCAGTTTTCATTTTGCAATGGTTGGTCTTATACTTCCAGATTAATAAATGGCAAGGCAAGGCCTCCAAGCTGTATGCATCAATTAAGTATAAGTTGTTACGGAGTTTAGTTAATTTTATGGTGTCTTGTGGTGTATTATTATTTTAATTTTCTTCATGGAGTTATATGTAATTTACATCTACCTCTCTCTATATAAAGAGAGGTAGAGCTAGAGAAATAAATTAATTTTGCTCATTCTTCCTAACTTGGTATCAGAATAGCAGTCCTGGACCAGTGCCCTAGATATAGTTGGAGAGAATGAAAAAATTTATTTCTTAGAAAAGAGCCATATACCTCTTTATAGAAAGAGAGGTATGGGTAAATAACAGTGCATATCCATAAAAAAATAGCAATCAATGAAATAGCTACTAATAGTAGGAAAAACATTAAATAAATAGGAATATCAATACTTCCCCTCAAGCTGGAGCATGGATGTCAATCATGTTCAGCTTAGAACAATAGGAATCAAACACCGAACGAGATAAAGGCTTTGTGAACACATCGGTTGTCTGATCCTCAAATGTCACATAAGTAGTGTGAAATAGGCCACGCTGTATAAGATCTCTGGTATAATGGCAGCCTGGCTCAATGTGTTTGGTGCGCTCGTGGAACATCGGGTTGTTAGCTATGTAGATAGCTGCCCGATTGTCACATCGCATCTCCATGGGCTCCTCAATCTGGACATGCAAATCACACAAGAGAGACCGTATGCAGAACATCTCTGCAGCAGTCTAGGCAATTGCCCTATACTCCGACTCAGCACTAGAGCGAGAAACTACTCCCTGTTTCATACTCCTTTAGGTAACTAGGTTATCAGCCACAAAGGTACAAAAACTAATAGTGGATTTCCTGTCAAGCACACATCCCACATAGTCTGCATCAAAATATCTTACCACTGCCATAGGAGAGCCTCTCTGGAAGAGAATACCACGACTTGGTACTTTCTTCAAGTATCTAAGCACCTACATAGCTACCTGTCAGTGCAGCTTCGTCAGCCTCTCCATAAATTGGCTGAGTTTGCCTATTGCCAAGGCAATATTTAGTCTGGTAATGATCAGCTACAAAAACTTGCCCACAAGCTGTCTGTACGCTCTGTTATCAGCTGCCTCTGCCTTTTTTTTTGTTGAAAAAGAGAAGGGTGATTATCCGAAAGATAATCACCAACAATCATACATTCCATCAGAAAACAATTACATCATGAGTTACAAGATGGACCTCCAGGCCTCACTCTAAGAGAAAATAGCGGATACAAAGTTCTTCACATAAAATCTCTCCCCCCTAAATACCACCCCATTTCTCCCCAGCCACACCCCCCACAAAATAGCCAGGATCTTGGCCCGATCAAGCTTGGAGTGAAAGGTGAAAGCACTACTCCCTACATTTCCCCTACGAAAGGAAGACCAGAAACTATCTGCGTCCTGGTAGGAGATCCATCCTATCTCCATCTTTTGCCAAATCTGCTTCACAAACGGGCACTGGAGTAAAAGATGTTGTACATCCTCAACCGCCCCCCGCACATAGGGCATGCCAAGTCGCCAGTGCCGGGCCATCTCACTCTCCACTGCTTTGTCATGATCCATCATCTTCTTACCAACCAGGCAAAAATCTTTACCTTCAGCGGGCACTTCGTCGCCCATATCAGTCTATAATCCCGCATGAGATCAACATCTACTCCGCCCCTCCCGGCCCCAGCCTACAATAAACCTTCGCCACCGAGAAGTCACATTCCTCCCAATGAAAATCGTCAAAGCCATCACCTGACACCCAACCCACCAACTCCTGCAGCAGTCGCTGGAATTCATCACACCTCTAGTCGGAGAGACCCCCCCGAAAGATAGGACACCAGGATCCATCCCAGCACTCTCCGACCTTCACCAAAGAATCCAACACACTGCTCACGAGGCGAGGAAACCTCTCCCTTAGAGTAGATCCAGCCCCCTGCCAGTCGTCCAGCCAGAAGCGAAAGGAGTCTCCCGCACCAAGCACTGGGTCAAAAAAACCCCGCACCCTCCCAGCCACCGTCGCCAAGCCCCTGAGGAAGGGAGACGCCCCTGGGGGGGAAGGGGGAGCACAAAGGTCCCCACGACAGGAAATCTCTATAGCAGCGCCGCATAACCGCTCCGAACAGCCCCTGTTCCTGTCCCACCAGTCTCGTAATCCATTTTGTGAGGAGGCTGATGTTCATTCTGTCCACCTTCTTTACTCCAAGGCCCCCCTCCTGTGCTGGCTAACACACCTCCTTCCACGCTACCAGCCTCGCCCCCTACCCGTGGCCCCTATGGTGGACCAGAAGAAGTCTCTCATCAATCCCGAAACCTTCTCAACCTGGCGCGGTAGACGGAAAACTGACAAAAAGTAAGACGGCATGAAGGCTAGCATCGCCTTCACCAAGGTCAACCGCCCACCTCTAGACAGGAGCCTGAAGGACCACCCAGCCAACCTTCCTTCCATCCTTTCCAGCAACGGGAGCCAATCCTGCAGTCTCAACCGACGGTCTAACAAGGGAAGGCCCAAGTACACCAACGGCAATGAGCCCCTCTGTGTCTCCAGAGCAACACCTACCCCTACCATGTCCGTAGATGGTAGATTAACCGGAACAAACTTTGACTTCTAGTAGCTAATCCGCAGCTCTGACACCTCCCCAAAGAGCTCATGTAGGATCCATAGTCTCCTTACCTCCAATCTCATTCCGACTAGGAATAGCATATCATCAGCATACTGTAAGACCACCACCTCCCTTCCTCCGCTAAGGTCAAAGCCTCTAAACAACCCCCTGCTACAAGCCCTATGTGTTGCCTGCGCCAGCGTATCTGTCGCAAGAACAAAAAACATAGGCGCAAGAGGGCACCCCTGCCTGACCCCTCTTCTAGGCTGGACCCAACCTCTCGCCGGGTTCCCGTTGATAAGAATTGAAAAGGATGTCGTCACACACCGCTTCATCCAATCAATCTAGATCGAGAGGAAACCTGTCCTCCACAAGGACATCCACAAAAAGTCCCACTGAACCGAGTCGTATGCCTTGGAGAAGTCCACTTTCCATAAGAAGGCCTGCTTCTTCTCCCTTCTCCATGCCGCCAACGCCTCCATTGCAATCACAAATCTGTCCAGTATGCCCCTCCCTGGAACAAAGGCCGTCTGGACCGTTGAGACCAGATCCCCCAAGACGCCCCTCAGTCTGTTCGCCAAGACTTTAGCCACAATAAGGTAAATCGCATTGGACAGGGCAATCGGCCTAAAGTCTTGGATGTCCTTCGCCCCTTCCTTCTTAGGCAGCAGAAACAAGTAGTATTTATTCAATCTATCAAAGCCTCTATTACCCGACGCAAACTCCTCTAACACCCGCATCACATCTGCGCCTACTAAGGGCTAGAACTCTCTAAAAAAGAAGACAGAGAAGCCATCTGGGCTAGGCCACCCTTTCGCAATGAGGCCCCACACCGCCACCCTCACCTCCTCCTCTGAGAAACCCACTGTGAGACCCTCCGCCTGGGACTCCGAAATATGATGCACATCCACCCCCCTCCACCTCCATCCTCCCCTTGCCTGCTTCCCAATGAACTCTCTAAAGAATTTTGCCATTGCCTGCCCCACCTCCTCCCTACCGGAGAAAGAGTCCCCGTCAATCACCATCCAGTCTATCCAATTCTTCCGCCTCCTGGCTGAGGCCACTTGGTGGAAGAACTTGGTGTTGGAATCACCTTCTCTCAGCCACTTTTGCCTAGATTTCACCTTCCATTCCAACTCCGTCTGTCTGTCCTCCTCCTGGATCACCTTCAACATCCTCACCCTGAGCTCCTTATCCTCCGAGGATATAGGAGCCTGGTCCTCCAGCCTGTCCACTCTGCTAATCTCTGCCGGTGCCACCTCCTTCCTTCCCCTCTTTGAAGCCTTGATCTCCTTCTTGACAAGCTTCAAGTAAGCGTGCAGCATGAAGAGTTTCTTCGCTAAACACACGGCCACCAAGCCCTCCACCTCCATCGCCTTCCCCCTCTCCTCCACCAAGGCCCTGAACCCCTACTCCAGAAGCCATGACTTGTCAAACTTAAAGTATGTGCCGAAATGTACCCCCTCATTCGGTCGCCACATTAGGGAAGTGTGGTCCGAAAAAGGTCTCTCCAACGCACAAACATCTGCCATTGGGAAAGCCTCAGCCAGTTCCACATTGGAAAGAAACCTATCAATCCTGGACATCTGGCCATTGTTATTCCTCCAAGTGTAAGTGCAGGCTATGGGGGACCAATCCACAAGCCCACGAGCCTCAACGAAATCGACAAAGAGATTTAACTCGGGGTCCTGCCTCCCCCGTCCACCTGGCTTGTCCTCTACCTTCAATGTTACATTGAAGTCCCCTTCAGCAACCAAGGACTTCCCGCGTAATCTGCTACCGCCGCCGTAAGCTCCTCCCACATTACCCTCCTCACCTGGGTGTCAGTGGGACCGTATACCCCAGTAACCCTCAGTCTGGTTCCTCCAATCCTTCTGACCAAGCACACCGAGATGATATGCTCTCTGCATCGGACGTCCTCAAGGGCGAAGACATCCTCTTTCCAACCAAGGATCTGTCCTCCTGATCTACCGCTCGCGGTCAAGGCCCAAAACGCCTCCATCCACGACCCTCCAATCTCTCTTCAAACCCCTGCTCCGCAGTCCGCCATCTTAATCTCCTGCAGCAACATGACATCCGCCCTTCACTGTCTAATGTATCTCCCTAGAGTCGTCCTCCTCGTGGGGTCGTTGAGGCCCCGCACGTTCCAGGTGATCACTTCGTTCATCTAGCAGATGTACTCTCTTGTGTGGCCTGCCTGAAGCCACCAGCTTCTGCCGTCTTCCGCACCTCTTCGTCATCATTGTTTAACGCCTCTTTCATCTGTAGGTACTAAGGATCTCATCCACGTCCGTCCACTACCACCCTTGGTCTCTGCCTGCCGCAAAACGACCACCTCCTCAGATAACGGAGGCCACCACCGTGCCCCCTGCTCACCAACCGAGGCGTCCACCCTGTCAAAGAAATCTCCACCTGGTTATCCCCCAAGTTCCCATCCGGTTGCTGCCTCGACTACACCTCCAGGACCTCCGAGTTGCCTCCTCGATGTTGCCTCATCTCGCCCATCACAAGCCCACAGTCATCTTCCCCCAATACCACCAACAGTCGAGCTACCCCTGGCAGGGGCCATTCCTCCTCACCGGCTCCTTGCATTGCCAAGGACTGATTCCCAAACACCATCTGTCTAGAGCCATCCACCTCCTATGCCGATCCCAGGGACCACGGAGAGGAACCAGAGGGGCTTCGCCCTGAAACTGCTCACGGATCGCTGCTGCAGACTCGGGCTCGAGCAATGATCCACGAGCTACCCTCCCAGATCCGAGTTCGAAGGAGAGCTCTTGAACCGAAGTTTTGGATCCGTGCTCCTATCGCTCCTCGATCTGAGCTACCTCCCGAGGTCTGGATTCCTGCTGCATGGGCCGAAACGCAGCTTCAGGTCTTGGCAAAGGATCCAGATCCGAATCAACCACCTCTCCGCAACTCCGCACCCCAGACACAGCTGGGTTTAAAAGTCCATCCCCTTCGCCTTCGGATCGACCCTCCCCAGACACAGCTGCCGACCTTTCCTCTTCCGACGCGACCCGAATCGCGAATCCCGGTCGTCCTCCGCAAGATCTCCGCGGATCTCTCGGGCGAAGAGACCTCGTCTGCGGCGCAACCCTCAGGTTTCCCCCGCGCAGACTTCGCAGACCCCTTGGGGGCCACATCCACGTCAGCGACTCTTCGACTTCACTTCACAGCCTCCGGCTGCCACTGCCCCTTCCCCACCGCTGCCCTCGCAACTCCGGCTATCGCGGCTGGACGCCATCCTCCTCGCTCCAAGCATTCCACCACCCAGGAGGATCCTCCCAGTCGCAGCAGGATCTTCCTCAGCGGCTTCATCCCAGCCTTTAACTCAACAAGCGTCGTCACTAGTCCCTTCGCCAGCCTGAGCACTCCGCAGCTCCTAACCCTCGCGAACGGCGCTACTATCGCCTCCACCACCTCGACCGAGCGCAACCACCACGGAATCCCGGCGATGGCAAGCTCCGTTACCGGTCACTCGGGTGGGCACTCCGACAGAGCCCCATCATGCGTCGACGAGTGCCTTCAGCACCATCTCCCCGTCCCCCCGGCAATGCACACAGTGAATAACAACTCCTGCTTCTCCACTGAGAGCCCGCATGCTACGAAAAGCCCCTCTGCCACCTGCACCACCCTCGCCCCTCCCCTTCTCGTCGCTTCTCCTAACAAGCCCTCCACCGCCATTCTCGCAACCCTCCCTTCCACAACCTCCCCTACCATACTCCTCAAGGCCCTAACCCCCTCCGACCAAGGGGCCTCCACTTTCGTCTCCAGCAGCACCTTTGGAGGGGGCGACGGCAACCCCCTCTTCCTCCCACCCACAGCGCCCCCCCGACACCCACCGCTCCGATGGCCCAACCCTCCGCATCTCCAGCACCGCCACGGCTCTTGACAGTCTCTGATCCAGTGATCGCTGCCGAGGCACTTGAAGCAGCGGCCCCGTCCGGTCTCACCCACCCAGCTCCTCACAGACCTCCGGCGGTCCGTCGAGCCCCACTCCACCCGGCTCCGACTCACCACCTCCAACCAGCGCAAACCTCTGACCACGCCACCAGTGCCCTCCTCCCTCCGAAAGGTCTCCCCTCCACCCTTTGACACCCTCTTGCCCCTGCCTTCGCCCTCTCTCCCCCCCCCCCTCTCTCTCTCTCTCTCTCTCTCTCGCTCTCTCCATCAACCTATCCTAGAGGATTTTGGAGTCATTTCAGCTACCTCTGCCTTCTCATCATGTAGATGTGCCTTGAGGTCCATAGGAATATTGGCTGGCTTGGACCCCAGCATACCTGTCTCCTGAAGGACATCCAACGCATACTTACGCTGAAAAAGAACAATCCCATATCTGCTTTTAGCGACCTTGATCCCCAGAAAGTATCTAAGCTGGCCCAATTCCTTCATAGCAAACTGCTGTGCAAAAGACTCCTTGACCTGTCTTATCCCAGCCTCATCACTGCCGGTGATAATTAGATCATCTACATAAACCAGTAATGTTACAATACCATTCTCCGTTTTTCTAACAAATAGAGAATGATCTGAAGAAGACCTCTGCATCCCCATCCTCTGCAACACATCTGAGAGCTTCTGAAACCAAGCTCTCGGGCTCTGCTTCAGACCATAAATAGCCTTCCTGAGTCTGCACACATACTCCCTGAACTTCAAAACCTAGGGGCATGTAAGCCTCCTCTTAAAGATTACCGTAGAGAAAAGCATTCTTCACTCAAGTTGGTGTAACCTCCAATCTCTGTGGGCAGTAACAAAGATAAATACCGAACAGTGGTAAGACGTGCAACAGGAGAAAAAGTATCAAAGAAGTTTACCCCATATGTCTGGGTGAACCCCTTTTCCACCAACCTGGCCTTATACCTTGAAATAGACCCATCAAAGTTATACTTCAAGGCAAAGACTCATCTAGAGCTAACAAGTCGCACGCCTGTAGGAAGCGAGGTGAGATCCTAAGTCTGTCTGCTCCGAAGTGCTGCCATCTCGTCCTCCATGGCTTGACGTCACTTAGGATCAAGCATGGCCTACTGGTAGGTAAACGGAATGGGTGAAGCTGTAACTGCCTGGCAGAAGCTGCTAAACGGAGAACAAGACCATCTGTAGCCAAACTGCCGGTAAACCCGATATCTGGACTCATGTGCAAGGCGCCTTCCTAATAGCAATAGGAAGATCAGACTCATCTGATATCTCTGACTGAGTCTCTATAGAGGGAACTTTACTACTATACTGATTTGCACTGTCAGGGGGGATCAGGTCTAACTAGACGATCTCTGTTCTTAGAGCCAATCTCAACTGCTTGTGGAGCACCAGTCACTGGTATGGGTAGATGCTTCTGTAGTGCCGCATGAGGTCTGCTATATGTCTGTAGCGGATCATGCATTCTCTGGTAGTCATCCAAGAGGGTAGCAGACCCTGAAGAAGTCGGCAGAGGTGTAGAGATCAGAATCGCCTCAAGTGGAACTGGAGGAACAGGCATGGGAGCAACATCATCATGAACACTTGTCTATCCAGCAATAGAAAAGTATGATGTCGTCTCATAAAAAGTCACATCAACACTGACATAATGCCTGTGGTGGATTGGATCATAACACCGGTACCCCTTCTGACTCCTGGAGTACCCTAAGAATACGCACTTAACAGCGCAAGGAGTAAGCTTGTCACGACCTGGAGATGACACATGAGCAAAAGCAACACATCCAAAGGTCCTAGGTAACACGTGAAAAAGCTCACCATCTGGATGTAACAGAAGAGTCAGTATTTGCTCATGACGGACTGAACTCGGCATCTTATTAATGAGGTAGCATGCTGTCAAAACAACATCCCCCTAGTATCTCTGTGGAACACTGTGGTAGATAAGTAGAGTGAGAGCAACCTCTACCAGGTGTCTGTGCTTCCTCTCTGCAACCCCATTCTCCTGTGAAGTATAAGGACAAGTGGTCTGGTGGATGATCTAATAAATCCTGTAAAACTCAGTAAGTCTAGCAATACAGAACCCAAGGGCATTATCTATCCGTACAATCTTACTGTAGCAGAATACTAAGTCCTGATCTCCAATAGAAGAGTCTCTATGATACGTCCAACATCTCCCTTGGTCTTCAGAAGGAAACACCCAAGATACTCTGGTGAAATCATCAACGATTACAAAATAATACCAATGTCCCATCCTGTCTGGAACTTTACTCAGTCCCCAGACATCCATATGGAGTAACTCAAAAGTAGTTGCTAATCTAGGAGAAGTACTGGTAGGAAAGGAGGACCGATGATGCTTCCCTAACTGGCAAGCATCACATCGAATAATCGTGGCAAGTAAAATGTATAGAATCACCCTCCTAAGGCGATCCAAAGGCAGATGTCCTAGATGAGTGTACCACTGTAAGGCACTCCCCCCATCATATCTGCTGGCACCAGCAAACACCACCTGGCCAAGATGATAAAGACCATTCTCCTGTGTACCTCTGGCGATGGTCTTCCAAGTAAACTTATCCTAGACAATGCATCCCATTTCATCGAAAATAACCCTACACTGAAAATCCTTCATGATCCTGCTCACAGACAATAGGCTCATGGGAAACTCCAGTACATGCAGTGTTCTCGGCAGCCGTACCGTAGGGGTCACAAATGCTTCCCCCTAGCCAACAACTGGAGCGTGCCTGCCATCAGTAACTTGTACCATCCTCCCCCTTGCAACAGGCCTGAAAGAGCGGAAATATGTCTGATCCTCACAAAGATGCTGTGAGGCACCAGAATCAACTAACCATCCGGCACCATGGGGACACCGGTTATGCTCCTGTAGTATCATGCCCGCACACTCTACCATCTCATCTGAAGCATCAGCTAGGTTGAATATGACCTTAGAAGTGTAGATCCAGGACTCCTGCAATCTAGAAAAAACACACTTAACACATAGAGGTGCCCCTTATGCATAGAAACGGGGTACGCTAGGGCCTAAGGGATACCCAGCGCACCCCATCAAGGTCTGGCGCCTACCTAGGCGATGGCCATGGGTGGCTACCTGTTGTAGGTGACGACTCTAACCCTCCAGGTGGCGGCCCTGGGTGGTTGCTGGTTGTAGAGTCCTTTGTTGCGGCCTCGAAGCAGGCAGAGCGAATTGTGGCCTAAGCGACGTGCGGCCTAGGCTGCAATTGCCCCTCTGCTGGGTGACCCTAAATCAGAAGCTCTGGGCGACGACCCCTAGGCGATGGCGGCTCGGCGAGATAGTTAGGAGGACGATGCTACCCTAGGTAGTTAGGAGGGCGGTGCTACCGGAGTGGGACAGCCGACCGTTGCCAACAGCGGCTCGCTGGAGCGGCAACGACTGTTGACAGACTGGTGGAGACAATTAGGGTTTAGGTGGGGTGGTATGGAGGCCGTGTGGGTTGGAGAGAATGAAAGATCTTATTTCTTAGAAAAGAGCCCTATACCTCTTTACAGAGGTATGGCTAAATAATAGTACATGTCCATAAAGAAATAGCAACAAATAAAATAGCTACTATCAGTAGGAAAAACATTAAATAAATAAGAATATCAACAGATACCCCACCCAAACAAGCCTTCGAGACCTCCACCTAACCCTAACCCGAGGGGCACCCTTTGCAGCTCTACCACCGCCGCCACCTCGCTCAGCATCGCTGTCACTGTCCGGTGAAGAGAAAAGGCAACAGGGCAGCACTCGCAAGCAACCCACATTACAGAGGAGTCTGCCGAACTCCGCCGCCGCTCCACCAAGGGGGACAGTTGATCTCTGTCCAAGGGAGCCGCTCCTCCTAAGGGCGTTGCCACCCAGAAGGAGTTGCTGCTGCTCCACCCCGCTCTGCCCAGGGGCGCCTGTTACTGCTCTGCCTCACTCTGCCCAAGGGCACCTCCGCCCAAAGGGGGCTACTGCTGCTCCGCCCAGAGGGGGTTGTTGTTGCTCCGCTTAGAGGGGGCAATCGTCGCCCTCCATTACTCATGATCATGATCTGAAAAATTTAAATCGATTCTCCGTCACTTTTGGTATGATCTACCCCTGATCCAATGCTCTAGAGGTTTGCTTCTTGGTAAATATGTGGTTTCACGATATCAGTATGGCTTCCTTTGATATTGGTCCAAGCACCTCTGCCACATAGAGATTGGTAGATGATATAGTGACCACTACCCGGAGTGAGTATGAGAAACTACTCCGAGGTTGTAGCCATTATGATGGGCTCCAAGGAGCCACTGAGTTGGGTTTTATTGCACACAGTAGGAATCAGGATAGTACGAAGTGGCTGGTTGATTTAAGGGCTTCACGACATCTCAGTGGAGATCGAGATCATTTTACCCATCTCAAATATGTACCTGCAGGTAGGACAGTGCAAGTTGCAGATGGCAGGCACTCCAGGATAGCGGGTTAGGGGGAGGTACCAATGACTCCTACTTTGAGGTTGCCTAATGTTTGTTATGTGCCAGACTTTCCTATGAGCTTATTCTCAGTAAGATTACTAAGGAGCTTAATTATCGTGCTATCTTTAATGATGTGGGATGCATCATTCAAGACAAACTGCTAGGGAAGACGATTGATAGTGGAAATCTAGAGGGTGGAGTATGGTTTGATTCAGACTCTGCTTGCCTGTACATGTCGAGAAGTATCGTTTGCTGCTGGGAGTAAAGTTCAGTGGCATATTCGACTTGGACATCTTCCCCTTGATCGCCTTCGACAGGTCATTCCACATATCTCCTACAACTCGAATATGCTGTGATGGGTGATAGATGGGCAAGCACCATCATACTTCCTACCCGGTGAGTACCCCTTCTAGGTCTATGACCTTGTTTGAGTTACTGCTCATGAATGTGTGGGGGTCAAGTCAGATACCAGATAGGTCGGATCACCGTTATTATTTAGTATTTGTGGATGACTTTTCCTACTTATCATGGGTATTCTTGCTGAAGAACAAGTCAGATGTTGGTTTTGTCATTGAGCATTTCATGGTGGAGATTAAGACTCAGTATTTAGCTGCTATTAAAGTAGTCAAATCTGATAATGCACTTGAGTTATGTACCACCAGGTTGTCTGCATTTTATAGGTCACATGGGATAGTGCACCAGACTACTTGCGTTCATACCTCTCAACAAAATGGGGTGGCTGAGAGGAAACACCGACATCTTTTGGATGTGGCATGCACTTTATTGATTCATCATAGTGTGCCTCCGTTATATTGGAGTAATGTAGTCCTCATGGCATGTTATTTAATTAACAAAATGCCCAGTTCAGTGCTTCATGAGCAGATTCCTTAGCATATATTGCATCCAGAGCAGGAGTTGTTTCATGTACCACCACGTGTGTTTGCATGTGCAGCATTTGTTCACATTCTTTTCCCAGGGCGAGACAAGTTGGCACCACGAGCAATCAAGTATGTGTTCTTGGGATATTCACGGACTCAAAAAGGATATAGATGCTTTAATCCTCTTATTGGTAGGCACTATGTGAGTGCTGATGTCACCTTTCATGAGTCTATTCTATATTTTTCCACTGCCGCTCGAAGTTTATCCCAAAGGTTACGGAGGCTCTAATGCCTATGCCTTCTGTTCCCTTAGAGGAGATATCTATGTCTACCCCTCCTACTACTACAGAGGGTCCTATGAAGTTCTCTGAGCTTGTTGTTACATATTAGCAACCCCACAGTACCTTCCAGATGCCACCTTCTACAACAGCTACAGAGACCACCTTCTCCACCTCAAGAGACCATAGGCAAGTTGCAGAGTAATGATACGGCACCCCTTGATGATAGATATTCAGATGAGGATATTTCTGCTTCACAGCCAGTACAAGAGGATCAGATGGCTGATCTTGACCTTCCTATTGCCATTAGGAGGGCACCCTACACCTGTGAGTCCAGATACCGTGTGGCCGATAGTCTGGCTATTGATGACCTTGGGTCAACTTTTGGCAGCTTCTGTCATGCTTTTTCTGCCATATCTATCCCTACCACCTACCAACAAGTCATGTTTGATCGAAAGTGGCACTAGGCTATAGAGGATGAGATGATTGATTTTACTTCTCGTGGTACTTGGGAGATTACACCTTTACCAACGTGTTTGCAGTTAAGTGCAATCCCGATGGATCAGTTGCACGGGTACAATGCCCGACTTGTTGTCAAAGGGTTTACCCAGACATATGGGGTAGATTTTTTTGACACCTTCTTACCAGTAGCTTGACTGTCTATGGTGAAGATTCTGATTTCAATGGCAGTTCAGCAAGATTGGCATCTTCACCACCTTAATGTGAAGAATGTTTTTCTCTATGGGGATTTGCAGGAGGTTTATATGCAGCAACCTCCCAGTTACGAGGTTCAGGTGGAGTGCGTATGCAAATTACAGAATGTCATTTATGGCCTCAAGTAGAGCCCAAGAGCTTGGTTTTAGAAGCTCACACAGGTGGTACAGTCTGTGGGGTTCACCAGGTCATCTGCAAATGATTCTTTATTTATCAGGAATATGGAGAAAGGTATTGTTGCTCTTTTGGTTTATGCCGATGACTTAATTGTCACTAATGATGATACAACAGGTGTGGCTGAGATCAGACAGACTTGGGCAAATCAATTTATGATGAAGGATTTAAGGCCATTGAGATGTTTCCTCGGGATAGAAGTAGCCTGTAGTAGGCGTGGTATTGTGTTATCTCAACGGAAATATACCCTTGATGTGCTAAAGGAGACACGTATGCTGGGAGCCAAGCCAGCAAATATTCCTATGGATCCTAAGGCACGACTATATGACAGTGAAGCAAAGCCAGTTGATAGTAGACAGCATCGCCAGCTAGTGGGAAAGTTGCTTTACTTGACGATTACTGGGCCAGATATTTCCTTTGCAATAGGAAAGCTTAAGCCAGTTTATGGAGCGGCCTACTAGACAGCACTAGGATGCAACCATAATGGTGCTCAGGTTCTTGAAGAGAGCACCAGGACAAGGTCTTTTCACTAGAGGGACGTCTATGACGGTTGTTGGATATTCTGACGCAGATTATACAGGTAGCCATGGGATAGAAGAGCAATAAACAGACTGCCGTGTCCAGATCCAATGCTGAGTCTGAGTATCATGCTATGGCTCAAACCTTAACAAAATTGATGTGGGAGAGATCCTTGTTGAGTAATCTACAAATACAGATTAATGGACTTATAGAACTGTGATGTAACAACAAGGCTATGACTTATATTGCCAACAACCTCATATTTCATAAACGCACAAAATATGTAGAGGTAGATTGTCATTACATAAGAGATTTGATTCAGAAGGGATTTATCTTTACCTCCTAGGTTACCTCAGAGGCTCAAACTATCGACATCTTCACCAAACCACTAGCTAGATCCGCATTTGATACATGTGTATCCAAGCTGAGTATGATCGATATTGATGCTCCAACTTGAGCGAGTGTTATGAAATCCAGGCAGTTATGTGGTTATATGTGGTGTGTGTAATGTGTTATTCTTTATGGGGTTGTATGTAATTTACACCCACCTCTCTCTATATAAAGAGAGGTAAAGTTAAATGAATAAAATGATTGCTCATTTTTCCTAACTGTTTCCTAATAAAGATTCTCCTGTCTATGGTCGACCACCAACAATCATGTGCCCTATTATGCATCATTCATCGGTTTGTTCCCTAGGGATTTTGCCTTATAGTTTAAGGGTGGCACACGAGGTGTCTTCAATACAAAAGGTTTAGATAGAAATTCAAGGCATTTCTCACACTTTACAATGACCTACAATCTCCTATTAATGTTCAGGCCTTCATGTAGCTTCTACGAAGGGGATGCTTTGTAAGGATTTTGAATACAGGTGGGTGATTAAGATGGGTTTATTCTGTAACTTCTCTTGGATACAAAATGAAGATCCAAACCCTCTCTCATTTGTATTTTTGCATGAAAGGTTTGAGCAAAAGCATGCATTGGATGGATTGATTTGATTCTAGGCTGTGCTTCTCAGGGATATATGATGCTTTTGGATCAAACATGAGAGGGCCCTTTTGATGGCTTTTCTTTAGTTGATTTGGTTGAGGTGACATCGTGGTCTTCAGCAAAGCCTTCATGGAAAATGCCACAAAGCTGTACTTTTGGCTTCTGTTTTGGCTATAACATTATATGGATGTCCATTTTTGGGCTTTGTAACTTTTTTTGAATGAGAAGACTTTGAAAATTCGTTTCAAAATAAAGAAGACTTTGTAAATTATTCATTTCAATTAGCAAAGATGGTTGACAACAATTCCCAGTCAGCCAACCTTGGACTTCTAACAACAAAATGTATGTGATGAATACTTGCTCCGTCATTGTCATGTCTCAACTCTTCTTGTCAAGTCAATCTGAGATCTAAAAGTTCCACATCTACACCTGAACTAGCACATCCACATAGATAAATTCTTCGATGCAGCCATCTAAATCTGAACTTTGAGTAGTTAAAGCGTTTAATGCCATGACCTAATCATAGGATAGGATATCTTCACACAACGACTTCACAGAGCAACTACCAGTGGCTTGCAACCCTTATTACAATAGGAATCACATGTTTGTGTCTCACACATGCTGTGCCACCTTCTGCTATTTGGGGTGCTGCCTAGCAGAGCTACTGCTCATAAATTGCCTGCTGCAACACCCACCCTGCCTTGCACAACAAGCTGCATCATCTAGTGTAGGTGCCACTTCCACTTCTTTGTTGCCACTGCTATGTTTTTCTTTTTTCCGTGAAAAGAGTTGCTGCTGCTATGTTGATGATAATGAAGAAACTATCTCCATTACGGTCAGGAGAGAAATGAGGGAAAAAAGCCAGTGGAATAGGAAGTATGACACAGAAGTCTAGGGCTCCATTACCATTATAAAGAATGAGATGCCTTTATTTTTTTTGAAAAAGGAATGAGATGCCTTCATTTTGAAACCTTAATTCTCACATTATGTAAAGGACTACTAGAGGAATTATGTGAAGGTCAAAAAGTAAAGTGAAAAATAACATGTCATAGAGAAACATGGAATACAAAGCACCCCTCCACAAGCAACATTAAAGGAAACCGGTAGACAAGAGGCAGGACATAAGCTACAGACATTAAAACAAGAACTATGAAATAATTTCACCAATAAAAGAAACATTGATACAACTTTCTCATATCATTGTGATTAAGTTTGCACTTCAAAGAGGAATGTAAAATAACTTCACCAATAAAAGAAACATTGATATAACTTCCACATATCATTGTGATTAAGTTTGTTATAACAAATTTCATTACCTCAAACCCTCAAAAGTACTCAATATATCAATATAGGATATTGTCCAACACACTTTTTTTTAAAAAGATTGTCCAACACATTTATAACTAGCATTATCCTAATTACACATAATCTTCTAATAGAATGCTCAACAAGAAAAGATTTAAACTGTACTGTGATTTTGGAATGAACAGTAATCATCCCTTTACAACTTAAAACGCATAGTCTAACATTACTGCATCTATCATGTTAAATCCTAGTTGTCCTCTCTTCCATCTTATGCCTTGAGAAAAAGGGGTAAGAAAGAACAATAAATGCTTTTCAATTAACAGGATGAAATGGTTTCCTTAGAAAATCTAAATTTGAAAATGCATTATTTCGGTTTCTTTGCGGAGATTTAAAAAGAAAATTGGATTCAATAATGTTACTAGGAACGTTGAAGATAACAAGAAATCATGTCCCTGCTCTGCCACATCACTCTATCCTGGTTGCTAGTTAGTATTGTTCCTTTGATACATAGTTCAAGAAACTGCACATCCAAACAAGAGGCATTCTCTGCTTCATAATATCATCACGGCTACCACATTTCTGTAGGCACTAGTTCTGACCTACCTTTGACAGCCTGCTCTAATCTATCCATCTAGTATTCCTATACTACCATATTACACAATTGATTGACCTTAATGCCTTAAGGTAGCATTCACACTAAATCTCCTGAGAGCCTCAGTTACACAGCCCATCACTTGGCCGAATGCAGCAAGTTTTTCCCCAACCTTTGTTAAAGCTCACAAAATTTTCCATCTCTTCTGACCCCAACCAACCTATTACCCTTCACTTATCCTTAGACTTGGATCTTCTTCTCTCTCCTCCACATTCCTGAATTTCACTTAAAACAGAAAGCAGCTAAAAGAGTAATTAAGGAAAAAAAAATACCAAAACTTTAATCTAGTATAGACGGAAAACTCCTTACCATTTGTCTACTTGTCATTTCACAAGTAATTTAATTGTTAGTATTCCTCTTTATGGGTGTATCTAGACCCATGGAATTTCTTCGATGACAATTGTTCCATTTTCACAGAGCACCCTATTTATGTGGGGCTCTTAGTCCATATAACAGGAACATTTTGCAATCCGAATTCAAGAAAGAGACATGAAAAGGTATATCATTACATCAAGATGTTAACTGGAAACCACTTAGCAGTAAACAAAATGACTAAAGTAAGGTAAGACATAAGTGGCTTCTGTGCATGCATTCAATAATTACTCATACTTACAACCATTGGGGTAAAGGTGTTCCTGGAGTCCACCATTAGCCATGTATTCATACACTAACAACCTGTGATCGGCATCAGAACAGTACCCAATCAAGCCCAGAAGGTATGGTGACCTCAACCGTGTCAACAGCTCAACCTGCCAACAAATCACAATAGCCAAACATTAGCTTCCAGATGAAGAAAAGGAAGCAAACATGGCTCAATAGCCAAATAAAATCAAATACCATGCTTGCTAACATGGTTTTATGGTTATATAGCTGTAAAATTTGCTGGCATCCTACGAATACGTTTCAATTTTTGCTGACAATAACCTCTGACAATCTTCTGCAAATAAAAATATCTGTTGTTACAAGCATTTCTCATGCCACTTATCTTGTCTCCTAACATCTCAGAAAAGATGTTTGCCATGCCTACACCAACCCGCTTATGGTTTCAGCACCACGGGGCCAAATGGAACTCTTTAAGTTCCCATAAATTTGTGCAACTAGAATGCTGGCTTTAAACCATCCTTCTGGGGAACTCAAAGATATAGATTTTGTGGTCACTAGATTGAAAACCATGGCTGAGGTGCACAAGCTAAAGCATTCAACTTACTTTAGCCCCCAAACTGTGGACCATAGAGTAATCAATCAACTCTGACAACATCTAGCAAACCAAAACCAAAATGTGATCTAGAATCCATGAAAACATACCCAAACAAGTTTTACATCAAGCATCCATGGACTACCTAATGCAGCCCTCATCCTTCATCGAGGACTGGCTACAAAAGTCAAGAACCTCAATACAGGAAAGACCCATGGCTCAATACAATAGCATCCAACCAAACATCTTCCGCATTCTCACACGTGTTGCAATATCCCCTTAGGCCTAGTTTGGGAGGAGGGATGGATTTTGTTGGACAACTTTTATGCAAGTAGGTTATCTTGTATTTTTGTTTGAAATTCAGAAGGATTATCCTGCTGGGTTCACTTGGTGTAGTTTGGAATACAGAAAGATAAGCACAAGGGCTATCTTATGTTTGTTATTGTGCTGTTTGGGAGTCAGGTGGAGGGATAGGCTGTAGAATGACAGTTTTACCCTTGAAGTTGTATGTTTAAAAGTTAGTTGGTAGTTAGAAAGAAAACAATGATCTTTCTTATTATTAGCTTGTTTTTGTTAGGGATTCTACAAGATCTCCAAGTTGGAGATCTCACGTGATCTCCATGTTGAGTGGAAAAAAGAGATCTACTTGCCAACTTATCCTTTTTCTCTTTTTATGTTTTCTATTTTGGCAAGGAATTTTGTTTAGGATTTGATATGATTTGGTTTGGGATATGGTTTTCTTTATTTAGAATATTGCTTTAGGATTTGAAGTAGGATTGGTCTCTCTATATAAAGAGACCAACTCCCCTTGTTTTTCTTTGAGTTTTCCAATAATAAAAGTGCTTCATGTTCTAGAGAAACTCCCACATGGTATTAAAGCAGGTCCATCTTAGGATCCCAACGTGTTCCACCATGCTCTAGAGGTGTCGATGGCACCTTCTTGAAAATGCCCTACGACAGTTTTGCCTCCTCATAGCTAAAAGGATTTTTTACTAGTGTAAGGCAACTACTTGTGCTTGGGATGGTCTCCCCTACTTTGGTAGCTGCTTGGGATCGTCTCCCCTAATCGTTCATGTAGGCCCAACTCAAGTGCCTACGCAACATGTTGAAGGAAGAAGAGCCTTCATCATTTGTTGCCATGGAAACTACTATAGAAGTCACTAGAGCTATGACAGCCCAACCTATACTTGGCTTGGAGGACAATGTCGAAGCCTCGAGTCGTGTCATCCCTAAAGAAGATGACCAATGGTAGGGCAACTAAGCTATAGGCTTAGCCTCACTAGCGGAACCTAGATCCAATTTTTTATTCTTCTTTCTAACATGAAGATTTTTTTTTCTTGAACATGGGTTGCCACCTCATGCTTAGGAACTTTCCCCAATTCAAGTTAAACTCAAGTTCATGGTCTAGTTCAAAGTTTATGACCGGTCCATGTGTGCAAGTATCAGAAGTTCTTCCTCAAGTTGGATCGTGCACATCCAACTTGGGGGGAGTGCTGGAGATTGTACGAGATCTCCACGCAACGTGGAGAAGAAGAAATCCACTCGCCAACTTATCTCTTTCCTAGTTTTATGTTTCTTATTTGGCGTTATCCCTTTAGGAAATTTGTTTAGTATTTGATGTGATTTGGTTTGAGATATGTTTTCTTTATTTAGAAGATTGTATTAGAATTTGAAGTAAAATTGGTGTCTATATATGAAGAGACCAACTCCCCTTGTTTCTCTAAGTTTTCTAATAGTAAAAGTGTTCCATATTCTAGAGAAACTCCCACAATTTTCATTTGTCATAATAACAGATTATTTTCCATGGCAGCAGTAATTTGTTCATTTCAATCAATTAGTCAACCTATGATTACCCAACTTTGATGGCCATAACAAGAACCAAACATGTACCCAAAACCAATTTGCCTCCTCACATATGTGTAATATTTCATATCTGCACCAACAACACAACAATAATTAGGGAATATGTGGTCCATATGGAAATGGAAAGGGAAGGAGGTGCTCTATTTAATTAACATATTAGCCCAAAGCTCCCTTTCTATTTAACAGCCCTATGGGAGAGCAATTGCTTTGTTTTTAACCCAACATGTTACTCCCTGTATGTCTAAAGCCAAGCAATTAATTCTTACCCACTCCGAGTATGTTGACAGAGTGTATTAGGAAAATTTAAGGATTGACATCAATTTAATGTCAATTTCTCATGAGATTGAAGATGCATCTGCTTGTAATTGTGAAGACTTAAGTGGCGCAATTGAGAGGGAAAATAATTTATCACATATAGAAACAAAGAAGAAATGTCCATCGAGGTCACGAAAGAGACAGTCACTTGACATCCAATTAGTCATTGGATCAAACCAAAACAAGACCGTAATAATTCCTATCCATGACAAATTATATCCAGATTTTTTTTTTTTTCTTTTTGAGAAAGATACATCCAGATATTAAAGTGGAATGACGAATTCTCAAGAGGATGACCACGATTTTTTTCTTTCTTGAATGGGGAGAAGTCCAAATCTGTTAACAGGATTCAGATTTGGACTTAGTGTGCACTCTTTTTTTTCCCTAAAAAAGGAACTCCCCATGACAGCAAAAAGAAAAGGTGATTTGGATGACCATAGTGAAGCCTACAAGGAGGGTAGTTTGGGAAGGAGATGGGCTTGCAGAGGGCATGTGAGTTCTGACATGAGGGATGGGTTTTGGGGGGTTATCCCACGAGTTTTCCTATCCCGCCCCGACGGTGGGATGGGTTAACCCAGGATAACTCCCTTTTCCCAGGTTCGAAAATCTCCCCTCCCAAATCAGGTTAACCCTCCTCCCAAACTAGCCCTTGATGAAAGGGTTTCCACTTGTCACATAACATGGTCCACAACAACCGCATGTGTTCCCAAGCAAGGCACAACCTGTTTGTGCACATGCATACCTATGTCACACATTCACCAAAACATCTCCAAGTAAACAAGCATGTATAAATGCCGACATGTTGGTGCCACCCACTCATCTTTCATCAGAACCCCCACTGAAGGCTAAGTTGTGAACCTTTTTATTTGCATAAGAGGATCAATATGCACCTTTTTTTCCTACGTGGAGGGTTTCACACACGTACCAGAGAAGATATACCAAAAGCAATGTTTTATATATCAGACCGAACCAGCCAATTGTACCGGTTAGATAAAAAACCGATGCCTAATTGGTTGAACCAACCAATTTGAGCAGAAAAAGTCAAAACTGTCCTGAACCAATCAAAATTGGGTTCAACCAGTCAAACCGATTCAACCGGTCAATCGGTTTGACTAATCTTCTCAAGCATTTTTCTTTTTTAAAAAAAAGAAAAACCCAAACCCCAAACCTTTGTAGTAAGAATTGGTCAAGTCAACCAACTACTCCTAGTCGAACCCTTGATCAGCCGAACAACCTATACTTGGGCACATAGTTGACAAGCCCAACTACTCAGCCAAGTAGTCAATCTACTCAGCCGACTATACACCTGATTTCTCCATAGAGAGATAATCGGGTCGAGTTGTTGTACCCGATTATGGGTATAAAACAACCTCCCCACCCCACAAAAAAAGCCACAAAACCCTACCTTTGCTACTCCAACAACTGCCAATGTCGTTGCTGGTCCTTTAACTGATTGCACTCAATGTTGCCACTACTACTTTGAGGATTGCTCGACTCTCCTCTACTATTGCTTTGACCACACCGAATGCTTTGATCACTACTCCGATTTCACTCAACATTGCTATTGTTACTACTCTGATCTTGCTCAGTTTTGTTGCAGCATTAAGGATCAAGTTACCAGTGTTGCTCTGATATTGAACTTGTGCTTTTATTTCGTTGGATGTATAATTTATAGGTTATTTTTATAATCTTGGGCTTGAAAATTCCTTACTTTTATGTAATGGTATATTTTACTTATTGATATATATAATACCTAACCAAGTACTCCTTGATTATTCCCTCGCATACCGAATACTCCTTAATTAGTGACCTAACCGATTGAATATCGACTATCAACTTTTACAACATTGCCCCAAATATATCCCACCTACAATAGACAAAACTCAAGCCCCTCTCTACAAATAAACCCATCTCCTATGCCACCCCCACACCCAATGACCCCCCAAACTTTAACTCTCGATCGACTATAACCCTCACCTTGCCAGCACTCCTCATCATCAAAACTCCTCATGCCAAAGCTCCTCGATGGTGGCCCATTGTCGACACCCTCATCCAACAACATTCCTCCTCGACACCTCCAATGCTCCATGACAGCATGTTGCACATGTCCAAGCCACGTGACACCATATAAAATAATTTAATTTTTTTTCCACTATCCTTTTATGCGATTCCTTAAGAAAGATATAACTTATAATTATAATTTGCATTTGAGTTTCAACAAAAAATGATACATTATGCTAGAGATCAATTTTGTCAAATTGTCAAATATGGGTGTGCATTTTTTCATTAGAATAGTTAATATCTTTTTTTAGTACCTAGAGTGTAATAATTTTTGAATAATATATGATTTTCACATCTATATCCTATCGAAGGTTGACTCTCGATTTTAGTTATATCTTGTACTTCTAGTTTAACATTAGTTAAATACATGTCATCGCTTATAGCGTGGTCAGAGTTGTAAAGTAATAATTCATATATTTTTATTGAACATCATTTCAATCTGATTGAATTGATACAAACCAAACCAAAGATGTCGAGATCCAATTTTTTTTTTATTTTCTCAAGTGATGATGCCATGTTGATATCATCACCGGTTCGATTAATCCGAACAACCAATTGGATCACTAAAACCAAAACTGTGCCTGGCCGTTTTGGTTTTCTAAACCAAAAACTTCCGCAATAACCTTGCTACCAAACCAAGGGGCAATAGCCACAACTAGATCATTTTTTTATAGTCGAACATTGGGAACTTCTAACTTTGACAAGTTCGAGTTCACATCCCTACATTGGATTATCTAGGGAAAAAAGAAAGCTCCCGGGAGTCCGCGGGGGGGTGGTAGAGTGGGACCCACCTCGACCTTGAACTCCTCCTCGCCCTGCTTGCCGGCCTGGTCCATAAGCTTGACGGCGATCTTCCTGCCGTCGTTGAGGACCCCTCTGTAGACGGAGCCGAAGCTGCCTTGTCCGAGAACGTTCCCCTTCCCGAACCCCCCGGCGGCGGCGTGGAGCTGCTTGTAGGAGTACACCACCACCCCTCTCTGCCCGCTGACCACCGCCGACGCCGGGAGGGCCGCCCTCGCCTCCCCACTCTCACGCTTGGCATTGGGATTGTTGCTGTTGGCATTGGCCTCCTCCTGGTCTCTGAGGGCGCGGAGGTGGCGGGAGATCTTGGAGCGGATGTAGCAGTAGTAGCTGAAGGCCACCAGGAGGGAGGAGAGCGCGAGCACCGCCAGCACGAAGATCACCACCAGCCCCACCCTCTCCTCCTTCTTGTCCTCCGCCTCCATCCGCGCCGACACGGGAGAGGAGAGAAGGAGAGAGAGTGTGTGTGTCTGTCGGCTTGCGCGTGTGGCAGAGGTAGAGAGAGAGCGAGAGTGGAAGGAGGACCGTTTGATGGGACGAGACGAATGGGGGGAAGGCTGCTCAGGAGCGTCTGGTGCGCAGGAATTATCCTTTTTTTTTTTTCCTTGTGTGGGGTTTTCATTAGAAGAATTATTAGGAGAAATTAAAAATATATGTTAATAGAATCGGAGAATTCGAGGGGTTTAAGTATTTGACTTATCATAGGATGTCTCGTGAAGAAATTAAGTAATTTTATTTTATATGGATATTTGTTTGGTAGAATAATTTGATAAAATAAAAAAGAAAAAATTAATCGAAAAAAAAATACAAATAGATTTATCCTTATGTTAAGTGGTAATTTGGTTGATTTTTTATAGTAATTAATGAAGTTTTATGATGTCATAGAGTATATAAATTCGATCACAAATTTGAAAATTATGAATTTATTTATTTGAAATGTTGAGTAAGTCTATATATTTTTACACTTATATTATATTTTTATTTCATATACATATAATGAAGATCTCATTAATAAGTTTATATTTACATTTCAAATAGTAGAAACGACAATGACAATATGATAACAAAATTTCCATTAAACTGCTCATATTTGTCTTACAACAATAAAGCATGATTTAGAAAAGATTAGCGAATATAATTGTACGTGAAGCATACAAGCATCTTGTACACAAAAATAATGTTAATATTAACTTCATCATCTAATGGACTAAATTTTCTAAGTCACAGGATATAAATAACTCTATAGAGTAAGAAATACTTTTCTTTACATTTGAATATAATGAATTGACAGATTATATCTTATGTTCCTCATTGATAACATCCACAACTTGAAGCTGTAATCTTTTATCTACTCTTTACTCCATATAATGGTTGTGGCCACACGACATATATTTCCATGTAAATTTTGTCCATTCCATTGCATCATGTTGTTAAGTCCATGCTTAACGACTTAAACCAGCTACTCCACCTCAGCAACAATACCTAGTAAGATGGAGATATCATTAAATCCTTCACCTATTTAAAGACACAACGAAATAGTAATGTGATGAGAGTAGTAACATGTACACCTTTATTTTCACTCTTTCATATTTAGTTAACCTGTATGAACCATGGTATAAGAAGTCTCACTTTTCCAAAATACTTAAATTTGCATGCAATTTAAGCCCCCATTTGGTAGTCAGCAAATTTGATTGAAGTAAATATTACAACCAAATTAATGAGACATATAGAAGGGAACAAAAGCTGTTAACAATTGTAAAACACTAATCATTTTAAAAAAGTGACAAGAAGTTTGTGTCCTTCGCATTGGAATTTTATTTATGTTTTATGTTTGGCTCAGGTTGCTTCAAATATAAATGTCATGATATATTATTGGGCGGAAACCATTTATTTCCCCTCGACTTTCTGTTCCATGGGATTGCTGTGTTGCAGCCATCCAAACCATGGTAACAGTAAAGTGCAATTGGTAAAGGGTAGCTTCCCTTACCTTTTTTTACATATGATTACTGCATTGCAGCCATTCATGTCATGAAACACATAAAGCAAGGTGGTGTACCCCTTTACTTAATGATCAAGCCAACACATGAAAAAATCATGTAAAAGCATCGCCCTCAATTTTGGTAAAGCATTTTTTGGGAGCTTTCATCATAGCCAATGTAGGAGAAAATGATACCTTACTGTTTGTTTCCTATAACGATTTTGTTAGTGGAAAAGCAATATAATAAGGTATATACATAAAACAGCAATATAAGTAATTGTAAAGTACGTAACAAAAATCAGGAATAGTACGTACTAGCAAACTAGCAAGATTCGAATCAACATTGCAAATGGTTTAGGGAATAGTTCTAGATTCACTAGTTATTATAACACCAAATTTAAGTAGACATGCACAACAAACATCGATGACATATTCAGCACTTGTAAAAAACAACAGCTTAAAAATCAGACATCATGTTCTCCATCATGCGATATTGGGAGAACAGGGAATCCTTAATAGTACGCTACATCCTTAAGATATTAAAATCATTGACTACTTCGGAATAACGTTCCTCAATACTACGAACAACCATTTCAATTTCCACGTCTGCTATCCTCTATTGCAAATCTGCATTCCTTGCTTCAACTGCCTGCAATTCTAATTGAAGCTTATTCACCTCCTCATTCATCGCTTCAATCTCATGCTCCAACCCCGTGTTGCGATCCAATATCCAGTCGACATGATCATCATTGTCATCCCTCCTCATCGTACTTTGAACGAGTTTCCTCTCCATCTTACCAACCAAAACGACCAAGAAGGTCAACTCCGCTCTCATTGATTGTGGTGTCGATACGTGTAGCTCTGCAGCTATCTTGTACCGACATCCCTGGTGGTAGTCTCATTACACTTGTGAATTAAATGGCAAAAGATTGTATGCAATATATAATACATGATACTCACTTCGTCACCTGAAGGACATACGCATAATAACCTCTACAATACTATCTCCTCATGTCCATGGTCTTGTAGCAATACAAAATCGCATAGATCAGGACATGCACATTTTCACCTATGAGACCAAAGTGGTCCACATCGCGATGCAACCTCCATCCCTGCATAGTTATGCCCAAAAAATCTATGAAACGTTTCTCATTTGTGGCATATTTTGTTTATGAAATTCCAGGTCATGCATTTATTGAAAATGGTCAACTAAAAAAGACTTCATTAGGAAAAACTCAAACAAATAGTGTTTTGGTAAAATGATTAAAAGAGACAGACAATAAGTTGGAAGTGTTGTAATGGTCCACTTCAATTAACATCCTCTTCATCGCCTACTTGTATAATCTACCCACAAACTGCTTGCAATGTGGCCACACACAACCTTGCTGGCCCTAACATCAGACTCGTCAACCTCACCATCCAGATCATCGTCATCAATCTCACTATGTTCCTCCTCAAATGTTCTATGTAGCTCTGGATCGTCTGGATCATAACGTCTCAAGAAATTATGAATGATACAAGCAACCATGACCATTTGACTCTACACCTTGATGCTATAGAATGGCCTCTGATCTAGCAAGCGAAAGCATGACTTCAAAGCACCAAACGTGCGCTCGACAACATTTCTTAGCTACGTGTGATAGTGGTTGTATATCTCATTCACGTTTTGATATACTCTTTTCCTATATTTGTTTAAGTGATAAGACAAACCGCGGTATGGAGCTAGGAATCATCGGTGTTAGCAAAACCTAGATCAACCAAAGTACCTTATCCCTTGTGGCACATGAAATTTGCTAGACTGTAAGGCCCAATTCAATATACGCAAATGGTGGGGATTGTGCTCATTGATTAATGAATCAATGGTGCATGAGTCTCGTTTTGCATTTGGGGCACATTATCATCTGATGACTCAAACAATCGTTGTGAGCACATTGCATGTTCTCCAGTAGCGATGTTTTTTCTGACTATGATGTTTATCTCATCGTAGTATGGAAATGCAACGCCTCTCAATTTTTGTAGTTTTAGTGGTAGCTGAGACAAGTAAAAAACTCGTATCAATGAGAAATTGTAGATGACATGGGGAATTAGGACGGGAATGCAAGGATGGTTTAAAGGAAGATTGCACCTCCCCCCAAATAGACGAAGAAGGTGCAACGGGACACTTGGTAATAGGGTCAAGGCCCCATCCACTCACGTTGAGGAGATAGTGTAGCTTTGAAAGTTCTTCTTCAAAGTCTTTCATCTGTGGATGATCTTATGATGGTCATAACCTAACAATCTTAACCTACTCCTGTTTGGTAAAGGGTCCTCCTTCCCAATGGCCCTGATCATGGTGGTCTAGCAAAATTCTTACAAGCTTCCAATCTTGTTCCAGAGTCCACTTCTTAGCTCTTCTAGACCTCAACCCAGCAGAGTCAAATTCTTCCATAATTGGAAGTGGATTTCTATTGGTCTGACTCATTCTACAATTCTTTCAGGTCTATGAGTTACTACCTGACATAGATAATTTGTTTTCAGGATATGTAAAACAAGTACTACGAAAGTACTAAGGGGGTTCAATTTGGCAACCCCAATGACATATGTACCGTCCACGATTCACGAATAATATGCTTCAACTTGGCATATGGTTGGAAATTCAAATAGGAATAGAACACTATCCGATTTTAAATAATGTGGTAGTAGCCTATTCATCAGGAAGGCTAAAATTTTCTTACTGTGGAAGGATCTTAGGAATTTTAAGGTGGACATGCATAGAGATTACTAGCACATGCTAAGCACAAAACTGAAGTGGTTCTTATTGTTGCTGGAGTGTTTGGATGGGCATGATATTTGGGAAAGCTTGTCAGATTGCATTGCTGGTTTTCTTGACTTTTAAAACTGACTGGGACAAGCAGGTAAGCTGAAACATCAAATTAATAGGTTGTTGTTGCCCACAGTGCCTATCTACTCTAAGCATAATGCAACTAGCTGAAATAAAAGCAATGGGCTTCGGCAACTTTCATTTTGATTTATTGTGGGATCATTATTATTTTTGTTTTAAACCATGTCCTTTTTGATATTATAGTTATGCCATGTCTTTTTCATGAAAACAATAAGGAGTAGTCCAATTTTTACTTTTTATAATGAAACTCTAGTACTAGAATGAAATGATTACAGAGGGGAATGAATGCTTTTGCTGGCAAACGGTTGTATTCTGTAGTTGCGAAAGTGTGTATTGCGTTAGTGTTTACACGATGGTTTTGATTTCAACCGTCATTTTCTAATAATTAACGACGGGTCTTCATTTGTTGATTTATATGGCGCACGCAGAATACACGATGGTTTCTCTAACCGTCGTGTATCATTATAAACGACGGTTATTTTGTAAAGCGTCGTTTAGTACTAGTACACGATAGTTTTGAAAATCATCGTGTATGATGTTATTTTGGATGTAAGATGAACACACGAACCATAAACGATGGTTTTTAAACTGTTGTGTATAATAAACAACCGTTGTTAAACCGTCGTGTATATTAGTACACAACGATCTTCCATAATCGTTGTGTATATATGTGTATTTTTTTTTCAATGTATATAATATAGGTATTATAGAATCTTATAACACCTTAAACATATATATACAACAAACAAAACATACAACATACATAACATTTAACATACACAACATATAACATGCAATATAAAACATTCAACATACAATATAAAACATTCAACATACAACAAAAATATATATATATGATGTAAACACATTTACACTATTTAAGATGTCTATTTATGCATGTTCTTAAGCATAGGATTGCATTACATGATATAAATATTGCATAACATGCATCATCTTGCATTTAGAATAGTTTGAATAAAATGGAGGTTAATTGTCTCCTTTTATGTGCTTGGACAGGGCAAACTTTTTATTAGGGCCTCGAATCGAAGATCCAACCGTACAGATGTGAACAGGGCGACGATTAGAGTTCAACGACTCCAAGATCGTCCTAATCAGGCATCTGTAGCATCAGATAGTGATCGGGGAACCCTAGAAGATCAAGGGCCAAGATGGTGTAAATCCACACTTCAAACGACAAATCTGACCGCACGGATGGATTCGGATTGATGATCGCAGCCTAACGATGCAAAAATCGAGTCAATCTGACACCCGTGGCACCATCTACAACATCCAGAAGATGGACGGCCAAGATAGCACCACGTGGCGCCATCTCAGCCGTCCAACCGGCCCCCAGCATCGCCGCACCTTCTCTTCTTCAATCAGAGTGCCGCTTCTCTGCCGTTGGATCAAGATCCAATGGCTGTGGATGCGACGCCCTGAATTCGTCCGCGCGACCATTTGGCTGAGGCAGCACAGCGGTCCAACGCCTTAACACGAGGCGCGGACGCGAGATCGAGTCTTCGCAAGCGAGCGAGCGGCGCGGAATCACGTGAGCGGGCGAGCGTCAGATCTTGATCAAGCGGCTGCGCGCGCTCAATAGCGTCGATGCACTATCGCCGCTCGTGCCTCACGCGGCATCGCACGCGGGCGAACGCGCGTTGAGCGGGGGAGGCGCATCTTAAGCCGTCCGATCTCGCGATCGAACGGTTGAGATTCAGCGAACGTGCGGCATGCGTTGAGCGCACGTGGAAGCCAGCAGCCGCGTGTTCAATGCCCACTACACCCACGATGGGGCTTTAACGACGGTTTTATCCGTCACTAAAGACCCCTTATTTAATGTTTTAAAGATGTAATGTCTAATTTCCCCCACTCCTTGCAACTATAAAAGGAGACCCCCTCCACATGAAATTCTCATTCCTTCCTTCTCTTCTCTCCCTCTCCAAAGCTCAAGAGAAGGTTGTCCCACACGCGGGATGCTTCTCGCGAGATAAAATCCAAATTTTCATCCCCCTTCGGAAGTGGATCCCATCACGACAACGACGTGTTGCCTTGTTTCCATTCTTCTGCTTCGTCCTCCTTCGTCCTGCTTCATCCAGGCGTCATCCTGTCCGGCTCGACCTCCAAGCAACCGTCGAGGAGGATATCTCTCTCCCTATTCTTTTACTGCTTTCTAAAGTAGATTTACCGCTTTCTAGTGTAATCATTTTCCTGCTTTCTAGTCGTAATATTTAGTGTAATGAACAATCCCTTTTGATAATGAATTCCATGTGCATTCTATATCTCTTTTGATTTTTGTTTGTATTATTCTCTCTCTTATTCTCTCTCTTTGTCTCTCTCTTTTATTTATTGTAAGTAGTTCTAATCAATTGAATTATTTCATAACAAATAAAAACAAACGCGTAGTTTTTAAATCAAACGTCCGCCTCCCTATGTTCGACCCGGAATTTCAATTTCGGTATAAATTTTATTTGTTGAACACGAGTTCTTCGCTTTCAAACTACAACGACAAGGTTTTCAAAACCAAACACGTTAGCATAGTAACCCGACGTTTAACATTTTGGCGCCGTTGCCGGGGAGGCGACGCTCTTTGATTTTTCTTTGTATTTTTCTAACTTACAAATCATTTACCTCACTTCTCTCCTTTCTTATTGTGATTGCAGCTACTCTTTTGAGATAGGAAAAAGAGGTAGATTGGAGTAAAGTGCTGTGGAAGGTTTTGCAAGTTATCCCCCACATCCCACCCATTAGATTTCATTCCAAACATCATAACACAAACATCAATCAACCTAGATGTTCTTATAAACTCTAAGGTTAGATTGTTTGTTGTTTAACACCCACACCCACCCCAACCCCCACATTAAAAAAAAAAAGAAAAATTAAAAAATCTCACAGAGGTACACAACCTCATCTGATTTTCAAACTCAACCAGTAAACCGATCTTTGGAGCTGATACACACATTCAAACACATAATTGAGTAGAAATCAGATTAGGTGATCATTTGTGTGCCTAATTAAGTGGTGCAACAGGCCAATTGTTTGAGTTGATTGGGCTGCACCACTTTAATTAAAATCAACTCATCAAGTAGTTGCCACATAAGTTCAACTCTTAGGGATTTACCAGGCACTCCACAGTCTTTTTAAGTTTTAAAGGAAAACATTTTCACCGGTACTTTCAAAACCTGGTGTGCCAACAAAAGTTATTTGAAAACATCTAAAGTTGAATCCTAAAAGCTACCAAGCAAGATTTGAATTTTAAAATTCACCACATTAAAAGTAATCTTGCTTGAAAACCACTGGTTGTGCACGCACACACAAATCAATCAATAATTAAGGGCATAACCCATTTAAAGGGCCAATCACATTCCAAAGCACATTCAAACCTAGCCCTAAATAAAGCAGAGTAGACGTTGGCCTTAAGGATTTGACTCGCTCTTCAGAGTCCAGAACGAGATTATTTTCGATTAGTCTGTTTCTACTGTTCAATCTGATGTCTAGCTAGGCGAGCAGAATTAAGCGATCGCGGCTAGGGGGTACACTAGGAGCCGGAGGCGCAAGCTGAAGGAAGAACCTTCTCCCCAGTCCCTCCTAACTGGTTGGATTAAACAGACAGAAGCAGATCAAATTGTTTCTTTATTTCAAGACGGGTTTTGGGAGTCTGTAGGTCTGTAGGCTAACCCACTTAAGGACAGGTTTAATTGTTTGTATTGCAAGGCGCCTTTCTTCCTCCCATCTCTCATGAATCCTTCCACATATTACACGCACTCCCGCTCTTTCCCTCCTGCTTTGAATTATCCTCAACATGACGATTATCCCGACTTGTACTGTAATCAACCATCAGTTAGTTGGGATAACTCGGATTGGGGATATAGTTCCAGACCTCCGTGTTTAGGGTCTAACCCTGAACACTATGATTGTGATTTCTATCCTTCTCAAAGCCACATTGATTATAAATCGTCAACCTTTCACGGACAACCTAATACGATCTACAATCAAGAAGGATACACCGATCCTTACCCATCATCTGATTACACTGTCTTTAGGTCATCACCACCTTTTGAACAATCTGAAATGACCTACTATTAGGAAGGGTATAACGAATCTCAATTCGTTAATTCCCCCGCTTTGACCCTAAACCCGCCCAACCCTGGACCAACTCATTTGGTTCAGGGTAACTGGGTTCAGGATAAGGTTTTGGCTAACTTGAGGAATATCATTCAATCTTTAGAAGTTCAGCCAATACCTTGCATTGAGAGATTGAAGCCCCTGATTGAAATGATTGATGATTTGAACAAGTCGTTGTTGGATTGGCTCCAGGATGTTAAGGATAAGAGCCCGGGTGAGTTTCTACTTGGGAAATTAGCAAAATTGAGAATGAGATTCATGGTCGCTTTGATTCAATCATGGGATGATTCCCAGGATGAACTCCCTTTAGGAAAGCCAATGACAGAACCCACTTTAGCACCTGTTTGGGGGGACACGTGTTACGAGGCTGACCATATTGAATTAGAGCAACCAATTAAGGAAGATTTGATTTCTTCACCTGAGATCCTTGAGCCGAGGTACGAGGAAACGTATGTCTCCTTGGAACAGAAAGTGACAGATGATTTTTGGACATACATTGATACGGATCTTGATTTCTTTGATGGTGAAGATTCAAGTTGCAAAGTCTCACGCGAGTTTTCTGAACACGATTTCTGTGAGACGATTGGGCCTGAGGAATCTGATAGATCATTTGATAGCCCAAGAACTGAGGAAACTGATCTTATTAGGGAACACATTACGGATCCAAAATCGCATTTTCTGGAGGATTCAATTCAATGCCCTGATTGTCAGTTACACCCCATTGAGCTTATTGATAATTATATTTCTGAGATAATTAGACCAAAGTCAATTTTGATTCAGCCACATCATTTAGACTTGGAGATTTCAGATGGGGTGATTAACATGCAAGAGGTCTCAGAATTTAACATTCTAATTGAAGAGGATAGGAGTCGGGAAGTTCTGATTTGGGAAGTTAACTTTGGAGGAAATGGAAGATTAAGTCGAAGGGTTCCTTTTAAGCTGAAACCATCAAATCAGAATCCTTAAGACATCTGTTCTGAGGATGTCCAACCCAAGCTCGCATTCAATGATTATCCTTTTGAGCTTCAATTCTCTGTAACCCGACTTTTTGGTCTTGGGTTGCATCCTCATAAATCGCAGGCCCGACCTCACTTGCATACAGATTTTAGGTTTTGGGTAATTTTTATCTAAAACTTAAGATATTCTCGATTATGGGGTATGGGTCTGCACCACAATTTGGTCCACATCTATGGACCTCTGCTGACAGGTCAGAGGATTCTTCTATTTATTATGATTCTGACCTGCACCTGTGAATTCTTCATTTCTCTTCTTTGTATAGTGTGCCTAGCTGAAGACACTAAACTCAGCACTTATACAGTTCTTTTTAGTTTCTATCTCGGAGCGGACCTGACATTCACGCAATTCAGGTGCTTTCTTTGTTATTCCACTCTATTTTATGTCTTTTTAATATAATGAGGACATTGCATTAGATAGGCATGGGGGGTTGGATATTCATCTCTGAATTTATTCGTCAGCTCCGTAGATTTGTTTATTTTTATTAAAAAAATGCAGAATTAGGAAAGAGAACTTAGGTTTAAGAAAATCTTAGGAAATTCTACATTATGATCTGAACACAAAGACCCTTCAGGTCTTTGGACTTAATCAGCTCGTGTATTCACTAAAATGTAGATTTGTCTTTCAAGTCTCGCCATCTTAATTCTATCGTAATTGAAATAAATAAGTTTGGTTGATAAGTACACGACTTATCAACCCACCCTCTGATTTGAGGGAATTTTTGAGTTTTAAGCATCTACACACTTTCTTTGCACTGACTAGTTGTTTGGCGATTCTAACGGAAATTGGATAGCTAATGAACTTTCTAGGGTGATATGGCTGGCAAGTTATCGTGGGTAATAGCCCATAGGTTGGTTGTCTAAAGCCCAGTCACTGGACCTTTCTCTTTTTGCTGCCTTTAGGTAAATTTTAGACAAGGGAAGCCACCTACTTAAAAAAAAGAAAAAAAATCAAAAAGAAAAGGAGAAAAGAAAAAAGAAATAAACCACACTTCCCGCACGAGTATGGCTGGCAAGTTGTCGGTGGTAACAGCTCATCGACCGGTTGTCCAGAACCCAACTCAATAAATGCATTGAAAATTCCCAAAACACTTAGGAAGAAGCAGAGAAGTAGAATAAATGGGGGAGATATACACTGGATTCACCCTTGTGTTGACCCCGCAAAAAAATAAAAGTAGGGAGAAAGCTACCGATTGTAAAGATACACCTTTAGGCAGAATTCTTTTTAGGTCACCTAGAGGCGTAGAAATCCGAAATCCATTTTAATTGTCGGTCAACGAGTCTATCACATTCACATAAGATGCTTAGAACTTAGAGTTCTCATCAAATCTTAGGTGAGTTGAATGGCAGTAGAAAGCCACTCTTTAACCCTAAAACTTGAAAATTCAAAAAAAAAAAAATTAGAAAAGAGGAAAAAGAGAGAATTTTTTCTTTGAATAAGGCGAGGGCTTGAGGCGATCTACATTTTGGCAGATACTCGGGCACTGTTGTGTCTTTGAAAGTTCAGATCTTAAGTAGACAATTTCTTAATGATTGAAAATAACTTATGCCCAAATAATCCAACCTAATTCTTTTATAAATAGCATATAGTTTTTGCTAGGGATTAGCAAAAGATAGGCATGGGGGCATGATGTAAACACATTTACACTACTTAAGATGGCTATTTATGCATGTTCTTAAGCATAGGATTGTATTGCATGATATAAATATTGCATAACATGCACCATCTTGCATTTAGAGTAGTTTGAATAAAATAGATGTTAATTGTCTCCTTTTATGTGCTTAGATAGGGCAAACTTTTTATCAGGGCCTTGGATCGAAGATCCAACCGTACAGATGTGATCAGGGCGAAGATTGGAGTTCAACAACTCCAAGATTGTCCTAACCAGGCATTTGTAGCTTCAGATAGTGATCGAGGAACCCTAGAAGATCAAGGGCCAAGATGATATAAATCTGCACTTCAAATGAAAAATCCGACCGCATGGATGGATTCGGATCGACGATCACAGCCTAACGACGCAAAAATCAAGTCAATCCGACACCCGTGGCACCATTTACAACATCCAGAAGATGAACGGCCAAGATGGCACCACGTGGTGCCATCTCAACCGTCCAACCGACCCCCAGCACCGCCGCACCTTCTCTTCTTCAATCAGAGCGCCGCTTCTCCTCCGTTGGATCAAGATCCAAAGGCTGTGGATGCGGCGCCGTGAATTCGTCCGTGCAACCATTTGGCTGAGGCAGCACTGCGGTCCAGCGCCTTAACGCGAGGCGGGACGCGAGATCGAGTCTTCGCAAGCGGGCGAGCGGCGCGGAATCGCGTGAGCGGGCGAGCGTCAGATCTTGATCGGGCAGCTGCGCGCGCTCAATAGCGTCGACGTGCTATCGCCGCCCGCGCCTCACGCTGCATCTCACGCGGGCAGGCGCGCGTTGAGGAGCGGGGGAGGCGCATCTTAAGCCATCCTATCTCGCGATCGGACGGTTGAGATTCAGCGAACGTGCAGCATGCGTTGAGCGCGCGTGGAAGCCAGCAGCCGCGCGTTCAACACCACTACACCCACGATGGGGCTTTAGCGACGATTTTATCCGTCACTAAAGACCCCTTATTTAATGTTTTAAAGATGTAATGCCTAATTTGCCCCCACTCCTTGCAACTATAAAAGGAGACCCCCTCCACATGAAATTCTCATCCCTTCCTTCTCTTCTCTCCCACTCCAAAGCTCAAGAGAAGCTTGTCCCACACCCGGGATGCTTCTCGTGAGATAAAGTCCAAATTTTCGTCTCCCTTCGGAAGTGGATCCCGTGACGATGACGACGTGCTGCCCCGTTCCCATTTTTCTGCTTCGTCCTCCTTCGTCCTACTTCGTCCAGGCGTTGTCCCATCCGGCTCGACCTCCAAGCAACCGTCGAGGAGGATATCTCTCTCCCCATTCTTTTAGTGCTTTCTAGAGTAGATTTACCGCTTTCTAGTGTAATCATTTTCCCGCTTTCTAGTCGTAATATTTAGTGTAATGAACAATCCCTTTTGATAATGAATTCCATGTGCATTCTATATCTCTTTTGATTTTTGTTTGTATTATTCTCTCTCTTATTCTCTCTCTTTGTCTCTCTCTCTTTTATTTATTGTAAGTAGTTCTAATCAATTGAATTATTTCGTGACAAATAAAAACAAACACGTAGTTTTTAGATCAAACGTCCGCCTCCTTATGTTCGACCCGGAATTTCAATTTCAGTATAAATTTTATTTGTTGAACACGAGTTCTTCGCTTTCAAACTGCAACGACAAGGTTTTCAAAACCAAACATGTTAGCGTAGCAACCCGACGTTCAACAATATATATATATATATATATATATATATATATATATATAAACCTAATGAAAAGAGTATGCCATAACGTCAAAAAATACATATAACCAAGCAAAATACAAAACCTAACTAACAAAAAGATAAGTAATTTAAACCTATGCCTCAGCTCCTACCCCCTATCATCCTTCACCACCACCGAGGTCATCGTTGTCTCTGCGAGGTAGGTAGTGATAAGAAGTGTGATCCCGACCGCTGTCCCGTAATAATGCCATCATCTCTCTCATCTTCACTCTCTACTGCTCCATCTTCTTCCTCTTCTCCTCCATGAATTTCTTGACATCTTGCCAAGCTTGAGTTTGCTGCTGGAACTGTGAGGTGACATCATGGATCTGTGTCTACATCTGCTGGACGATGACTGTTGATGCTGACCCCTTCCTTCCATACCAGCTGGAGATCGTCTGACTCCTCCCCCCACTATGAACGAAGCCTCCGTGCTCTGGAGGCATGACGCTCCTAAAAGCCTCCTTAGGCGTTATAAGAGGGTGCTACTGAGTGCCGGAAGCGACGTCTGGAGGGGGATTGATTGAATTCATCATTTCTCCCTACCAATTACAATAATTTAATGTCATATTAAAGTAAGTATAAAATTTAAAATTGTTGATAAATAAATGTCACTTACATGCTTTGTCTAGTATATCTCATGTATCCATGTTCATCTGCCGTCGGTGGTGGCCTTACTATGAGTAACCTCATATACATTAACCCGATCGAGTGTGGCACCATCATGTAAATGCACTTGTAAATATATTTCAAATTGCAGGTAATAGTTATAATTAAAACTTTAATTAAAAACATAGAAGTAACATAATTATAAGGAATTACTTATATATTTTGCCTTAACTCTATCTATGCTAGTTCGACCCAAACAGTGGGTTTGTAGTGGAGCTTTGGCCTTATTGGCCTTGTTCCTGTTCACCTAATCCTGTACATATAACATATTGTAATGGGAAATAATTAAATCATTTATCTTCACATGCCTTTAAAAGTATTTATAATTACCTCTGTCTCAGGCTTATTCCAATGCTTACAGCATTCTTTCCACACATCTGCTGCTATTGTAGGAAGCACATTCCTCAATGCCTCCTCATTAGACGACATTGTATTATAAAACTAAATTATATAAATAAATTGTCAAAAGAAATTAATTAAGTAAATAATAAACAATGAAAAATATTACAAATTTTACCTTTCACTTCATTGTCATTTGATGAGGTGTGGCTCATCATAGTTAAAATGTCCAAGTTAAGCTAGAAACTAAGTTAAACACTACATAATTGATACATGAAATGTATTAAGTGTGAGAAATAACAGAAAAGACCTAAAACAACAAATTTGTACTAAAAATGAGAATTTAGTTAATAAAATGAGATATTCTATTTAAAAATGTAAATTGATGATCAATTTGCAAATTGAACACATCTCTGAGTTCAAAAGTATAAATCAAAAGTGAAATCAACTTCCTAAGTGTTCAATTGAGCTTCAATAAAAACTTAGTAGCATTTGGACATCATTAAGATCTTGCATCATTGACATTACATGTAGGTCCTGTATGCATATACATTTATTCACATTTCAAGTCATCAGGGACTTGATTGTAAGCCGTTGAGGACCTCTTTCCAACATTTGAGGACCACGTTGCAACACTTTCCATCACTTATGGGTTACTCCTAATTTCTCTAGCATTTCGCCATGAGGGCCTTCTTGCAAAATCACCATTACACCTGTGTGCAGTAGGTCCACTATAGTTCACAAGAGCACATTGAATCAAGACCATCGTTTATCTGCTCCTCTGATCCAAGGGTCAATCCAAATCGAAGTTTCGCGCGCTCTTGCACGTGGAATCACCAACCAAGCTAGACTTGATCCTACAGTGGGTTTTTGATATTGAGCTTCCCGCACCCCTTTCAATCACATCCCACCACCCAAACCCTACCCACTTAATCGCACCTCCGCAGTGAACATACTCACTTCAGAGCCTACTTAAGTTGCTCCCCAACTCCCTACGCGCGCATCGACTCCCTCCCTCACTGAGTTGATCATTGTCGACTCTCCATCTCTCCCTCCTTCATCAGTTGCGTCAATGACAGGGGCGCGGTCTCCCTCCTCAAATTCGTCGTTGTAGTGAGTAGCTGCAGCCCAGGGACCTCATTCCTCAGTGGAGATCCTCGCATCCCCATTCATCGCCATAGCAACCCGCTGTGGATCCAGGGACCTCATTCTTCTAAGTAGCTAGGTTTACCACAACTAGTAGAAAAAGCACTATTCGCAATGGATATTTTCGATCGTTCAAGTAACGATTGGCAATAATATTATTCTCGACCATTTTAATAGGAATGGTTGCCAAAAGTCCGGTCATTAACTTTGTCATCTGGAAAACAATTGGGGAGGTTGAGATCATTCTCGACCGTTAGAAATGGTCGAGAATAAAAATTTACTCAATCGTTGTTATATAAACAGTAGAGGATAAATGAAATCCTCGATCGTGCAATATATAACGATCGAGAAAGTAAAGTAAAATTAAGACATCTAGTTGACACCATTCTCGACCGTTCATAGCGGTCAACAATAATAATATAGTCGACTGTTTCCATATTAACGGTTGACGATAATGTTTTCATAACTCGTGAACGTGGGTGGGCAAATTTTCGAAGTTTATCGTCGACTGTTCGACCTTAATGGTCAGAAAAAGAGTTATTCCTAACCGTTATTAATAGTCGGTACTAAGAGTATCACCGATCGTTTATTAGGAACGATCAAGAATGTTGACTTAAATCCCTAGCACAACCTCGATTCCCTCCCTCTTCATCCCAAATCTGAAGTGGCTCCTCCACATCACGACCTCCTCCTGCCCCTCCCCTCCGCAAGACCTCCCCTCGGCTCCTCCTCCGCATCGGCTCTTCCTTCATGACCTCAAGGGGTAGCTTTCCTCCTCCTCTTCTTCCTCCTTTTCTTGCCTCCTCCTTCCCCTCCCCATCGTCGCCGGCCTTCCCTGACCCTCCCCCTCGCCCACCACCAGCCACCACCCGCAACACCACCACCCCCTGCGGCCACCTCCACCACTCACCGCCACCACCTTTGCTGCCACCACCTCCTACCCCTGGCGCCACCACCAGCACCACCACCATCACCCATCACCAACACCACCACCCCCCGCCACCAACATGAAGACCCCCTACCGCCACCAACACCACCACCCCCACCACCACGGCCACTCCCCCTACAGCCACCACCACTAGCACCACCACCATCACCCGTCACCAACACCACCACCACCCCTGCCACCACAGCCACTCCCCCTACAACCACCACAACCCGCCTCCCCATCCCCCCGCCAGTAGCACCACCACCCCTTGCCCCCATCACTTGCAGCCACCACCTCCTGCAGCCACCACCACCACCACCACCAACAGCACCCTGTACCACTTCACCCCTCCACTCAAATAGCTAGGTTATTTTTTTTATTAAGTACTTAGGTTTGATTTTTATTTGTGAATGCAATAACATGTTATTAGTTTATATTTTTAGTTTAGTTAAATTGTTAGTAATTGTTATTTGTGGGGTGTGCGCATATATGTAGGATAATGGTTAGTAATTGTTAGAATTGTCATTGTGGGGTGTGCCCACATATGGTTTAATAAAATTGTTGGTAATTGTTATTTGTGTACCCATATCTATTGTGATAGATTGTGTATGTAAGATTTGAGAGAAATCCCATATTATAGTAGAAACTCTGCCAAAATTTTTCGACTTACGATTTGCTACAAGTATAGGAGTAGGGTTTATGATTAGGTTTTACATTTTGTGTATAGGGTTTTGTGTTTAGGAGTAGGGTTTAATTTTGGTTATTTGTTTTTAGGTTAGGTTTTAGGGTTTAGTGTTTAAGGTTTAAGGTTAGGTTTAGGAGTTTTTTATGGGGTTTTGTTATTAGGTTTTGAGTTCTGGATTTAGGTTATAGGGTGTTTATTTTAGATTTAGGGTTTTCGATTTAAGGTTTAAGTTTAGGTTTTTTGGTTTTAGTTTAGGTTTGACGATCTTGATTACAGCAATGGTGAAGGCTCCCAAAGTTCGATTTTTGAAAGCTTGGATTGGTGCTGAAGCCAGTTCTTCAACACTTCTAAATTAATGCAGTTGTTGCTATAAAACTTCACTTAGATTGGAAAATGGGGAGCTTTCTTTCAATAATTCTAGACTGTATGTTTGAATTGTGTTCCCAAATTGTTTGAATTATTTGTTATTTATGTTTATTTATGAAATTTTTATTACAACTTTGTAGATACACACACTTGCACAAATTTAGATGCACGGTAATGACAAATAATAGGAATTCTAACCTCTAGTGAACAGGTTATGGGAGGGATATAATTGTGTCAAAATACTAGCCCGTCGAGACTTATGATCATGTTATACAGAGAATACAGAGTGTATGTATACCTCACTTACATGCACGATGCGTTATCTTTATAACATGCCATAAGTGTTATCGTCCTTTGTTCAGAGAAGCTCTGAACAAAAGGGGGTCATTAAAGATTTGATTACAACTTAGGGTTACTTCTTTCATGTAGCTAGTGTTTGAATAAATTTCGGTTGCATTTTCTCGCTCTTCTCCTGTATACCAACTAATCTTAGCTCTATTCCCGAAATGCCCTTTAGTGGGGGCTATTGGGGATGTTGTTAAGGTTAATCTTAGGGGCTATATCGGAGACGTGTGGGGAAATACTGCCGAAATTTCTTCAAACACTGGTTGCATGTAAGAAGTAATGTTGTGATCAAAATTTCAAGGATGGCTATCAAGTGAAAATCTTCTTAAAATATACATTTCTTCTTTATTCGAATATAACTTATGAATGATCTAAAAATACACATTCTTACCTTATTCGAGTTCAACTTATGAGTGGTTGGCTTTTACATTTAGGATAATTATCATGGATAAGTCATGGATCAGTATAAGGAATTTAAATTACCATGACTACAAGAGTAGAGTGATTTTGTTTCTGGAGTAGGCATTTCATGATGATAGGAAAACATTTAGACGAGGTGAATTCCTTCAGCTGATTTTATGCCCATGTAGACAGTGTTTGAATGGGTTTTTCTATGACTGAGACACAGTTTTGGAGCATGTAATATGTAACGGTTGGTGGTAACATTACATAAATTGGACAGCTTATGGTGAACAAATGAGAGAAGTTAGGAATGAGATAATTGAAGCCTTTGAAGTAAGTGATGATAATTAAGGAAATAATTGGATGAAATGTTACATGATATGAGAGCGGCAGACCATGAGGATGCAGATGATGATGAGGCATTTCAAGATTATAATGAGTTGTACAATGCAGTCAAGGCAGCAGAGGTTCCAATTACTCCTGGAATAACGTCAATGTCAAAGTTGTCATTCCTTCTAAAATTATTTTAGATGAAAGTGATGAATAGAGCTATAACGAAATTAATGTCTGAGGTTCTGGAATTCATTGGAGATCTGTTGAATAATCCTGTTGGATATCCTAAGTTATGGTATGATGCGAAGAAGCAGATACGTGGGCTCGGACTGAAATGCGAGAAGATTGATGCATGTCGTAATGACTGCGTCTTATACAGAAATGAGTACTTAAGGTTGACTAACTATCCTGAATGTGGTGAGGAGAGATATAAGGTGGGTAAGTCAACAAATACTGGCGGGAAGAAACAACCAAAGAAGGTTCTCCGTTATTTTCCACTGATCCCTAGGCTACAATGCCTATTCATTTCCAGTAAAATAGTAAAGCTGATGTCGTGACATCAGGATAATAAATCGAAAGATGGACGCATCTGTCATCCAACAGATTATGATGAGTGGAACAGATTTAACGAGAATCACGTATTATTCGCAGAGGAGGCATTGAATGTGAGACTAGGTCTTGCAAGCGATGGATTCAATCCATTCAAGAGCATGCATCCATCATATTCCATATGGTCGGTGGTCATGGTAACTTACAACTTGCCCCCATGGCTATGCATGCGATCTTCATTCATGATGTTGACACTCCTTATCCCAGGCCAAGCAACCAGGAAATGCAATAGATGTTTATTTTCAGCCATTGATTGATGAACTGAAAGCGTTATGGTACAGTGGTGTTTAAATATATGATGCACACAAGAAATAATTCTTTCAGTTGCACGTAGCATTACTGTAGACAATCAATGACTTTCCAGCATATATGAATTTGTCAGGATGGAGTACGAAGGGGAACTTTGCCTGTCCAATCTGTATGGATGATACTCATCACCTGAGATTGCTCGAAAGCAGGAAGTTTTGTTACTTAGGGCACCGCAAGTTTTTGCTCATTGAACACAAATGGTGAACGTCAAAATTCAAGGTTAGATTTGATGGTAAAGCATGTCAGTATTCGTCGAGGAATCCGAAGAATAAACTTAGTACAGATTCTATTAGGCTGTTGGGGATGAAAACATAGAGACATTGCAATAGCTCGAAGAAATACGTTTGGGTCATCTTTTCAAGAATGACTTGACTTCCTTGCGACACTCAGGGTTTAGTTATGGATCTTCTATATTGGAAGAATTTGACAGTGTGGCATAATTTAGATGTTATGCATATCGAAAAGAATGTAATGGATAACATTCTTGATGTATAAAACCTAACAGATAGCCCAAAGGATACAGTTAAAAGAAGGAATGATATGAAAATTTTGGGTATTCGTCCTGAGTTGCATGTTGAAGAAGGAGGGTCTTACTTTCCAGAAGCTATATACAGTCTTACCGTAGAGTAGAGGCAAAGGATTTTCTTGCTCCTTAAAGACATTCGGGTTCCAGATGGATATTTATTGCAACTTTCATGTTGCGTAAATGAAGCGCAAAAGAAGATTACTAGGTTAAAAAGTCATGATTTTCATGTATATTTGCAAATCTTATTCCCACTAGCGATACGTGGAGTGATGCCTGATTCGGTAGTCGATTCTTTGATGGAGATGAGCAGATATTTTAAAGTTATCTGTTCAAAGACATTAGATACCGAATTGCTAGACTATTGAGATAAACAAATTGTGATCACACTTTGTAAAATGGAGCAGATTTTCCCGCCTGCATTTTTCGACGTTATGGTTCAGGTCATGCTTCATCTTTCAAATGAAGCGAGAATTGCTGGACCCGTGCAGTACAGATGGATGTATCTAATTGAACGATCTTTGAAGAAATTGAAAGATTGTCTTGAATAAGGCTAAACCAGAAGGATCAATTGTTGAAGGCTATCTTGTAGAAGAATGTATTAACTTCTGTACCATATACATGGAAACAGACAATCGATTTAATCATCTTGAACGAAACTATGAAGGAGAATTTAATGGTAATGATGAATCTTATCTGTCCATATTTAACATCGGAGGAAGGTCGATCCTACGGACAGAGGTTAAGCTCATCTCGAAAATAGATCGACGTTTCACACACTTGTACATTCTGAAGCAAATTCCAAAAGTGAATGAATTTTACAATGAATTCAAAGAATCATCTGATACATCTACACACGACTTGCAGTTCCTTCATTGGTTCAAGGATCGTGTAAATAAACTAAAAGAAGATGGGGATCCACAGTGGGTACAGGATTTTGATGTAATTGCTGATACACCTTTGACATACGGATGTTACCATTCTTGATACATAATTAACAATTTCAGATTCAGAGTACGATCCATTGATGATGCGAAGGCCACGCAACAAGCGGGAGTTCTTGTCAGTTGTGACCTAAGCACTTGTTGTGATGGGTATTGCGGTCAAATTGAAGAGATTGTGGAAATGAGTTTCAGGTTTGACCGTAAGGTGGTTCTATTCAAGTGTGAATGGTTTGATGTTTTTAAAGAAGGCATTGGATTCAAAATCGATAAGAAACACGGATTCTTGAGCTTAAGCAAGAACCGTCGCATCCTCCAATCATCAGAACCATTCACACTAATTTGTCAGGTAGCACAAGTATTCTACGTGCTTGATAATAGTAGAAATGGGTGGATTATACCAGTTAGAGCTCAATCACGTGAACAATATGATACGGGAAAAGATTTACACCTAGATATTGAATATGAAGCATATCAACAAAATCGAAAAAGTGAAGAACTTGCCCCTAGTGCAATTGACATTGACATATAAGGTAAATTGTCAAAAGTATTAATTCATAACCATAAATATAAATAAATTATGAAATTCTTAGTTTGTTTTGTTTAAATTGCCTTTAAATTATTTTATCTTTTATTAAAGGTTACGTTTATTTATATATCAAAATTGAATTTTTTTTATTGACTTCTCATATAGGTTCTTCGCATTCTCCTACTGTTTGTACACCAACTGTTTTCATTTCATCATTATGGTGAGTTTCTTACTACTATTTTTTTAAAATGCTATTATCTTGTTAGATGTAGGGTGTACTCACTTATGTTTATTTTAAGAGTGGGGTGTGTCCACTTAGGTTCATTTTTTGTGTGGGATGTGCCCACTTAGATTTATTTTTTTTGTGGTGTGCCCACTTAGATTTATTTATTGTGTGGAATGATGCTTTTTTTTTTTGTATCTTGAATGTTTTATGTTGAAGAAAGAGGAGAAGAAAGAGGAGAGGAAATAAGAAGGGGAGAGTAAATAAGGGAGGAAGAGAGAAAGAGAAGGGGTGGTTAAGGAGAAAGGGAGAAAGAGAAGGGGAGGGTAAGGGAAGGGGAAAGGGAACGGGAGAAAGAGAAGGAGAAGAGGAAGGGGAGGTTAAGGGAAAGGGAGAAAGAGGAGGGGAGGTTAAGGGAAGGGGATAGGGAATGTGAGAAAGAGAAGGAGAAGAGGAAGGGGAGGTTATGGAGAAAGGGAGGAAGAGAAGGAGAAGAGGAAGGGGAGAAAGAGGAAGGGGAGGTTAAGGAGAAAGGGAGAAAGAGAAGGAGAACAAAGAGGAATGGGAGGGTAAGGGAAGGGGAAACGGAACGGGAGAAAGAGGAAGGGGAGGGAAATGGAGAAAGGGAAGGTTATTTCATTTATGTATGCTCATTTCATTTTCAATTATTTGTATACTTATTTCATACAGGATTTTTGAAATATCACAATATATAGGGGAAACGTTGCTGAATTTTTTAAAAAATATTTGATTATTTGTGATGTTTTTACGCAGGTTATTTTCAAGAAAAAGGCTAATAGGAGGAGCAGGGAGGAGGCTCAGGCCTCCCAGCAGCCTGAGGCCCCCCCACAGCGACTTGAGGCCCCCCACCAGCAACCTCAGCCTCAGCCCTAGGCACCTCGCCAGCAGTTTCTGAGGCCTAGAGATGTAGCTCAATATTTCCAGAGTCAGGGGAAGGGAGGTAGGGGGAAGGGGAAGAGTCCGGTGCCTCCTCCGACGGATCTCCTAGCGGAGGATTCTGACTATGAGGAGGATGCACCCGCCGATGAGGAGGAGGAGGATAATACTTCATTTGATGAGGAGAACGTTAAATTGGATGATCAGCCAGAGCAGACGGTTGACTCAGATCCTTCTCAGACAGGATGTTCTGCACCACCACCACCCACTCGCGGTTTAGGTATGAATTTAAGGTTTGGTAAATGTTATGTTCTCAAAATTTTTTCTTTGTTATTTAATTTTATGTTATAATTCTGTCTTATAGGTGCACGTCGGGGGAGAGGCCCCACGCGGAACAGGAACTTAGAGAGAATTCTGCATGGGGCTTGCATTTCAGTGCAGATCACACCAGCGGGGGAAGCAGTGGACTATACTCCATTCGTCAGTAGACTGGGTATGCTGACAATGACGATCATCCCACTGTCTCACTTCGATTAGAGGAAGGTGCCAAATGAGCTGAAAAGGCAGCTCATTTGAGAGTTAGAGGTAATTGGTAAAAACTAATAACTTTTGTAAATTGCTTTATATAAGTTTAAATTATGTAACAATTTATGTTCTCTTTTTAATGTAGGCCACGTTCGAATGGGGCGATGATCCGAATATCCCCAAATATATCCTCAAGCACGCAATGAAGATTCATAAAGATTGGAGATTGGAGGTGAAGAATAAGGTAAAAGATAAATTTTAACTGTATTTCTTTATTTCCTTTACCACAATTCAAATATTATTTCTAACATTAAAATTATATTTTTTAGTATTATAAGAACATGAATCATAATAAGGCATTACATAATATGCCTCTTTTGATACAGCCGTACATTTGGAAGGAAGCGTGCGAGCATTGGCATGATCCAGCGATGCAGGTAAAAGTATTTCATATATTATCATTTATTTAAACAATTTATAAGTTAATAAATTGTACTTTCATTTTCAGCAGCAAGCCAAGAAAAATAGGGAAAATAGGGTTAAGGCTCCACCGAAGACCTATGTCTTGGGTAGGAGGAGCATAGACGGGATGAAATCTATATACGTAAGTATCTTTAATTAATATTTTCTTTTAAACCTTATAAAAATTTCTAATTTGTTAAAATTAACTGTTTCAAATTATTGCAGTCTGCCATGCATCAAGGTACCCAGCTTGATCGGGTGGGAGTATATGAGGCCACTCATAGCAAGATGAGTGAAGAGGGAAATAGAGTGGCTTCACAACACATACTAACAAAGACACGTAAGTTAGAAAAATACAATACTTTTATTTTATTTCATAATTATATAATTAAATAAAATTACTTAACGTAATTCAATATCTTTCAGGATAATATGATCAATTTAATGCATCCTCCTGAAGACGCAAACTCTGGTACAGTTCAGTAGCCACTGACAATAGAGGAGGCTTACCGGACCGTCATGCCACTTGAGCATGGTGGGAATTTCTATAGCGTAGGGAGGAGCGAGACCGTCTCGGGGTAGTATGAGAGAACGGGAGCATCATCTTCTTTAGCTGAGGTGAAGGAGATGAGGAAGGAGATTGTGTCATTACGCCGCAGAGACGAGGAGAATGTGTTACGAATCGAGGAGCTGATAACTTTGGTCAAGGAGAATGCGACTTAGTTCAAGGAATCCAATAAGACTATGAGGGAGCTCCTGGCATTACTTCAGAAGGGAGGAATTGATCACCCCACCCTTCATGAGTTTAGAGATTGTCGTGATGACGATGATTTAGGTGGTAGCGGTGCTGGAGGCATTGGTGCCACAGCATAATTGTATTTTTTGTATATATTATTGTTTGTAATGAACTTTGTATATGTTACTTTTATTTATAAAATTTTAATTTTCATTTCTTCTATTTTATTTAAATGCATAAATTTTTAAGTTGTATGATTGATTTATACTCTTAATAGATTTGGGCATTATTTACAGGTCTTTCACATAAATTAAATATATTTCAAAAAAAAAATTCCTTATTATTCTCGACCGTTATTTAAATATGGTCGAGAATTGTTAATATTATCGATTGTTAAAATGGTCGCTAATATGAGTTTTCCCGACCGTAACAAAATGACCATTGCGAATATTTAACATTCTTGATTGTTTAAAACGGTCTATAATACAAGTTTTCTCGACCGTTAATAACTGTCGCGAAAAGTTAACATTATCGACCGTTCGTAAATCGACGAGAATATCATTATTTTCGACTGTTATTAATAAACGGCCGGAAATACACTCTTACTCGACTATCTAAATAATGGTCGAGGTAAATACTTTCGCCAACCGTGGACATTAAATGGTCGGGAAATAGCGTTACCGACAGTTGAAAACTGACGAGAGAACTGACTAAACGTCGAGTGGGGGTGCACCTTTTTCTTGACCGTATTGTTCAATAACGGTCGAGAAAACCCAATCGCAACTGTACATTCCTCGACCCTTTTTCTCGACGGTTATTTGAACATTTGCGACCGTTTTTAACGGTTGAGAATACTCAATATTCTTGTAGTGCACTTTCATAGCTAGATTTCCTACTTTCTAGAGTAGTTTAGAGTAGTGATTAGTGTAAGTAGATTAACTAGGAGTAGATTAGAAATCAGAATTTGCGATGGTTTAGTTTGGGAGTAGATTAGGATAATTCCTCACCTCCTCTGATCAATTCAGATCAGAGGAGACAAATCCACTTCCATCCACATGTTCATATATCTTCCTCTTCATCTTGTTATCCATGTTCACTAATTTCCTCGCTTATTAATTCGCAATTCACTTTGTCGATTAGAGTTGAGTTGGATTTGAAGTTCACTAACTTCCAGATCCTACTCACGCTTACAATCATCTAGGGGTCTCTTCATCCATTTCAGAAATTCATGAGAACCCCTGATCTAATTTGAATTAACTGGTTTGCTTGATTGATTTGATTTTGGATTTCACGCATAATCGCAAGATTCTGATCAATTTGACCTTAAATGGCTTTAATCAAGCAAATTGAGTTTGGTTTGAGTCAAGTAGGTTGATTGCGATGATTCTGAATTGATTTGATGTGACTTTCTTCCTCAGATGAGTTTTTACCTGATTAGAATGATACTGTTTTCTAGGTAATAAGGACCAAGGAAAATCCATTGCATGGATTTGAGATCCTCACGATGACCTAAGTGTTTTTATAGGTTCGTTTACTCTCTCTAAACACCAATTAATGGTGTGCAGAAAGAATAGATGATTAGATCATCTTAACGAACCTAAATTGATAGCCACTTAGCAACAACTTGATTTCACTGTCTACTTGTTTTAATTTGAGATTTGAAGGTTTGAATGTGGTGGATCAATGTGAGTAAGATTTGATACAGGGATTCAGTGAAATTGGAATTTGGGTTTTTAATGTGATCTGAATTCAAAGTGATTGTTAAACACCTTGAAGTTTATTTGTGAGGATAAGGAGGTATATTTTCATGGCTTGATTGGCATTCAAAGGTGTTTTGTTTTCAAACTCAAAATTTCAGATCTTGTTTTGTTTTGATTTCTCAGATTAAGCTATGAGGAAAAATAGATTAAAAGGACTAATATGAGTTTATCAGTCCAACAATGAGATGAGTTGAGCATCAGATTAGATCTATGAGATCTGATCAAAGCTGCAGCTATTGGGTTTCAGCAATAGCAACTACTACTAGTGAGGTTGGCAAGCAATTGTGTGTTAAGACGTCTAAATCAGGAGTGGATGGAACAATATTTTGATCTTGAATAGATAAGATCGACACTTCAGCAGCTCATCTTAGCTGCTGAGTTGCAGTAGAAGCAGCAGCTCTTTGTTGTTGAAATTTGAACAACAGTAGCCACTGTTTTGGCTGATCTGAAGTGGATTTTGGATGAGGTTTTGAGCTAATGTTGTAGTATATTGATAGAACATCATATACAAGCTTTCATGTATGATTCTTTGGTTTAAATTTGATCCGAATATCATGTAAATGATGTTTTAAATTCCTTTGTCAGTTCATTCATGAGTTTAACTGTCCAAATTGAGTTTTTCAATGAAATTGATGCAGAAAATATGGTTTAACACTTCATACATCTTTTATATGATATGTTGGACAGTTCTGATTGTGTATACCTTTTATCCAACCCTTAGAACTCTTTTTAGTGCCTTAGATTTTCACTTCTAATATCCTTTAAGGCCTAAAAATGGGTTGATTTATATATAAATAAAAATCATAAAAAAGTCACAAAAAAATACAATAAAAGTTTCTTGAATAGGATTAGATATTTTTCTAGGTGTTTGCAAAGTTTCAAGGTAATCTGAACTGTCTGCTTGGTAAAATATATCAGTCGACGGTTCAGTCTACCTTAGAATTTAATAAAAGACCAAACTTGAAAAACACTAAAAATAATTTTTTTCTCTCTCATCCCCTATCTCCCCTAAACATATACAAATCATAAAAACCAGAAAAACCCTTAAAACACCTAAAAACTCCTTGTATATTATGTATATACTTGTATATATAATTTAAATCTAAGCTAAGTGTATATATTGTATATTATGTACATAAAAAGTATATATAACTTATATATGTATTCTATATATCAAATTAAGTATTTAGAATGATTTATTATATATTTATCATTATTGTATTATCATCTATTAATTTATATTAACTTAAATGTATACTAAATTAAGTAATTATATAAACCTATTTAATTGTACATAATTGTACCTAATACTATATATACATATTTATATATATAATATGAATATTATAATACCTATAAACTAATTTAATTGTATATTTACTGTAAATAATTAAGTTATTAAGTTAACTAAGTAATTTATTAACTTAAAATAAAATAAATTAGTATTTTAATCTAATACTGAAGTAATTTATAATGTACACTTATATTATATTATATTAAATATTTTCAACTTATTTATATTGTATTTATACTGTATTTTAGTATTTATAAATTATTTATATGTAAAGCTAACTTTAACATGCATTTAAATGTAAATAAATTAAAATAATGCTTCTAAAATATATTAAAAATGTATAATAAATAATTTATTAAATGAATTAACTCTGTACAAAGTCAATTGTATGATTAATTAACTAATTTATACTTTAATTAATAGATTAACACATAATTTATCAAGTATAAACTATAAAATTTAACTATTTTAATTATATATTTAAATAATGTATTTCTATAAATTAACTATACCACTATATAGCCCTATATAAGGGCTTTTCAAAGATATAATTTATTTTAAAATCGAATTTAATTTGGGCCCTCAAATCGAGAGCTAAACCCTCGAATTTCACGCAACTGCACGCGAAGCAACAACGCTAATTGGTGCTGGAGATAGCGCCACATTGGTGGCTGATGGAGTGCCGCTGCGGTATTTAAGGTTTTTGTGTAGTGGCCTCTCCAGTCGTCCCGACATAGGGCACCTCCTCACATTACTCATTACCCCCTACCCCCCCTCCATGCAAGCTTACGTACATGAGCATATTTAAGAATTTATGTGGGTTAGGAGCCTGGATCTATACAGTTCTTGGGCTGGTTCTACTGAGCTGGGTCTGAGTCGAAATAATGCAGTAAAATACACTTTAATAAAAACTAGGGTAGGCCGCTAATAGAGGTCTGATCCCACTCTAATAGGGGTGCTGTGTATCCCTCGAATGTGGCTAGCTTGTCTATCTAAAACCCAATTTTTGGGTTAATGAACAATGTTTTTAAGTGTGTTGAGAGAGAGGGCCCTAAAAAACTAAGTGTTGAGAAGAAGAGAGGAAAGGAGAAAGAAGAGCCCCTGAGCGGCTAAGTGTTAGCCATTTCATGTTATGTGTGTGCATATGCATGTATATATATATGTATATACAGTATATGTATAATAGTAAATAGTATATATATGTGTATAATATAAAATATAAGTATGTGTATATAAATGTAAATAAATAAATATAAATATATATACGTATATAATTAATATAATGTATAATAGAATAGTATAGTATGTTTGAGCTCTCATATATGTATATAAATAACACTACAGATTTAGTGACAGATATATATGTCATTGTATATATGTATATACGTTAATATAAGTAACAATTTTTACCTTAGGTTATGTAAATATGTTACTAAGGTTTTAATAATGTATATATATGTCACTCTACATAGCTATATATGTTAGTATAGATAACTATTTTACGTTATGTTATGTAAAACGTTTACTAAGGCTTTAGCGATGTTTATTTATGTTATTGTATATGTAATATATGTTACTATAGATATTAGTATGTTATTATGATTTAGTATAGTAGATATTATTATATATTTTTGTACCTATGCTTAGGTATTCCTTGTATTAGTTGTATATAACTAACATATTGTAGTAGTAGCCAGTTTTTGTTGCCTATTTATTATACATACGTTTCAGGCATTGTGATGCATATTGATTGATTCTTTTGTAAATAATTAACCCATTCTTTCATTATTTGATTCATACATTTATTTTGTAAATAAAAATAACATTTTTGGAATAAAAGAACATTTTTGGAGTAAGAAAGTGATGTATATCAATAACTGCCTTTCAGTGAACAACTTGGAAACAAACCAGTAAAAATTGTAACTAAATAAAATTGACGCGACATTGGTTTGCATTTGTGACATCTATGTTACAACAATGACACGTTAAACACCTTTTTCAGTGCAAATCGAAAGTCGATGAACATATTTTTGGCACCGTTGCTGGGGATAAAAACCCGATAATAGCATTTCATTGTGATTTTTTGATGATGGTCGCAGTCCACATCGATTATCATGCTCTAATCACGATGTCGACTTACGACATGATTGAGGATGTACTTTGTGGCATTCGGATCATCACACCAATCAAAAATCACCTGTAATATTACAAAATCGTATAAATAAATTAAATATTATTAAAGTAAACATATATATCTACATTAATATATATTATTTACCTCCACATTACGAATAAGCTGCTTCTTGATCTCCTTGGAGACCCTCCTCCTGTTAAAACAACAAAGGGGGATAAGCTCCTTTACCATCCTAGATAGTCTGCTGGTGAAAGGAGGATAGTATGGATCTTCTTCAGCTTCGTTGATATGCACTTTAATTTGTGTCCCCTCTAGATGTGTATCTAGATGTGCATTTCTTATCAAACCGATTTCTTTTTTTTATTACCTGATAAGAAAAATATAATTAATAATTAAAACATTACAAGTAAATTTTAATAAGATATTACCGACAATTCTTACTAGTAGAACTGGTCCCTACCTCAGCTTGGGGGTCCTGCTAGGGTGGCCTCTGTACTTCAGTATCATCCTTGCCCTCCTCGTCATCCTCATCCTCGCCGCCGCTGTCGCCCTCGTCCTCATCCTCGTCGTCGTCGGGGTATTGGGTGGCAACCTCGGGCTCTGGTTCTCGTTAGGGTAGTGGGCAAGTATTTTGACATGATTATCTCGTCCCAAAACCTGTAACCTAAGGGTTAAAATACCTATTGTTTGGCCTTAGGTGCATCTAGATTTGTGCAAGTGTGTTTATTTATAAATTGATTAAAATAATAACATCAAATAAACATAAAGTGGGTATATAATAGAATTAAATTCAATTTACTAAATCAATCAAACATACATAATAGAATTAAATAAACATTTAGAAAAAGGTTGGTACACCGCACAATCAAGAATGAATTGAGAGTTTATGCCCAATCGAGAGTTTGGGGTTCAATTTGGTTTGAAACAGATTTGATTGAGTGAATTGAGCTTTTATTTTCTTAATTGAATGTATTACGATGAATCTGAGGGGTTTTACTTGGATTTCTAGTCTCAGATGAAAGGAATCTCAGATGCACTAAGATAAGGCTTTGGCATGACCCATCTAGTTTTCTTAGAATCGCCTTGAGTTCCTGAACACTGATTGTTAGTGTTTAGGAGCTCTAAGTGATCAAATCACTTAGGCAGATTCAAATTAAAAGCCCAACCTGGGTGATATTGTGTCTCAATCCAAAATGAGTTTAATCTGAAGACTGAAGGGTGATTGATGTTTGGAAGGTTTAAATGAAGATTTGGAGATGGTTTTATAAAGAATTTAAGATCTGATTTGAGCTCTCATGTTCACGTGAAATGACCCTCCCTAAGGGTCATTTGGACTTTTATGAAAACTTAGGGGCCTTTTCGTAAATTCTGTTGACCAAAAAGACCTTGTGCAGAGTTTTTGGCTTTTGGAAGGGGTCATGCGCAATTCTAATACGTAAGAAATTATTCTGTGGGGCTGGGTGCAATTTTCTCGACCCCACCATATCTCACACAACACACCACCCACGCAACCCCACCTCCCAAACCCTATTTCCACCTCTATAAAACCCTTTAAACCCCTCCTCGATTCCACACCCTCTCCATCCTCTCCTCCTTCACAATGGCACATCAACCCCTCCACCGTAGCTCCCTGCCCGTAGCAAGGTGTGCAGCCGAGAGAGGGAGGGCATGAGAGGGAGAGCATGAAGGAGACTGAGAGAGGGTGAGGTCGAGAGGGAGGGGAGCAGCAGGAGGAGCTCGGGAGAATAGGAGAAGGGAAGCTTCCGCGAGAAAGGTCCTACACGATGAGTTTGGCCACGATTTCCGCGGTTATCAAATGTCTGCAATGTTTGGTAGACATCTGAAGGGATCATCGGATGTCCAGAGGGAGCTCAGGACATCTAAAAGCACACAGAGTATCGAGGTAATCTCTACCCATGGTATGTGCAGGTGCAAAAACCAAGTTTCCGCTGCCTCGGTGGCTATTGGGTGTGGTCTTAGCTGCATACATCTGCGCAGGTGCAAGAGGCGTTGGGAAGGTGCACTGGTGCGACATTTGAGGTGCTTTCGGATGTCTGGAGGTGGTGTTAGACGTCCGATTGCCCTCCTAGACGACCGGGCGTAGTGTTAGACGTCTGGCAACACCCTCAGACGGCTGTGAGGGGTAGCAGACGACTGGAACAGAAGAAAAAATGTAAGGTGTGATTCTGTGCACGTTTAAGACGTCTAGGACTCACCTTAGACGTCTGATGTAGGTCCAGCCAAACCAACGTTCCTGGCTCGGTTCAGGTGAACCGGGAGGAGTGTTTGGGTCGGTTCAAGACCCAAACGAAGTTGGATTTGTGCAATTAAAGTACCGTTGGTTTCCTTTCTGAATTTCCTACATGTTAAAAGTGTTTTCACGTTGTTTTTAGCCTAATTAACGTACTCAAATATTGGTCAACGATATTAATGTCTGGTTTGACCAACTATTTGGAATAGGTCTCCAGTCTGTAGTGCACACGGGACCCGCGGAGACGTCGGAATCCGCCATTCGTGCCCCTATATCACCCATACCTTTTGGTAGAGTGGTCCTCTCTACTGCTGCTACATTAAATTATTAAGTGCATGCCAAATTAAAGATCTTTGCTTGAAACTTAAGACATGAAACGAACCCTAGGGTTGAGAATGGTGCAGGTTTACATTCAAGTACTTGAACCTCGTTTGATACAATTTAAGTATATATGCTGATAAATTCCATATTGTGAATAATTGGCAACTAAATTGATGTAATTGAATGCTTTTCTTGTTGAATCACGAGCTGCCTGTTCTATGACTAACAAACCTAAATGTGAATAGAGATACATGTCATGTATTGGAATGAAACGAGTATTATGCACGAACCCTACAGGGAATTAGGAGAGTAATAAAAGTACAGTGACATGGATACTTGATGTATGATGGAATACCTCACCTACACAGGCATGTTGGTTGGTTGTTTGGACTTAGGTACAGAAAGTGAGCTAGCCCCTCGTGTACATGGTACCGAGGAGAGCACCCATCACTTTTGTATAGGGAGAGAGCTAGCCTCCCCTTGGGTTGGGACCCGAGGTTAGGAATGGCCTACCTGCACCAACTCTTGTTCGGCCCATTGGGCAAACTGGAATAGTTGAGCGAGGGTAAGCAGACTGTTGAGGGGTGTGGCTCCTGTTCTGTTTTGTGCTGTATGTTAAAGTGTACCCGCTAATGGAAAGGACTGATTGCATGAAAGTGCGGGGTAGCTACCCATGCGCTTATCGCGCGTGCCGTAGTCATCGCAACGTCATGACCGTGACCCTGGGGTGGTAGATCGGGTGTAGGACTACCACGGGGTACTCTTTCAGCCAGGAGAGTGCCACGTGTGCATCTTGCATCGCCGAAAAACTGCATCAAGATTATTCCCTTAGGGAACATGTGGATTAAGTGATGTTATGGACATTTACTAGAATAACCAAATACTAAGCATATAGTGATTTTGAATGGAACCAAATGATAACTTTCTAAATAACTGAAAAATGTATGAATGATTTACTGCTTTCCTTCCATTCATTGCATTAGATGTTCTTATGTTGTCACTCTACTCAGCGTTTAGCTGACAATATATAGTTGTATATGTTCAGGGCAGGGAGCTGAGCAACCAGTAGTCGATCCCAGCAGTAGCCTATTTCCTTTTCGTTCCATTTTTGAGATACTTTCGCTGTAGTGAGTACTTTTAGTATTTTGAACTTATGTCGTTACTTTATGTCTTCTTATAGTTGTTGTGATGGCTAGCTAGCAGACCTTCCCTTTTGCCTCTGGTGTGTTGTCTTTCGAACTACTATTATGTTTCTGTTGCTGCCTTTTATTCTAATGCTTAGCTACATTGCACGTGTAAATTGTTGTATGATTTCTTGCATTTGGCATATTTCTTGATGGACGACTAGGTCTTGGGATTTGTTAAGGCGAGCCGTTCCCAGGTTCTATGAGGAGCCAGGTTCGGGTTGTAACATTACTCTATCTATAGCATGTTGTGAGAATCAAATTAGAGTTTTAGGATTTGCCAACATGTGATTTGGTTTTCAATGAGTTTCAAATTGTTCTTAGAGTGATTGTGACAAGCAAAATGTGGATTTAATTGGTCAATTTGCTAAATCAATAAAACCTACATAATAGAATCACATAAACATTTAGAAGAAAGTGGGTACACTCCACGATCAATCAAATAAATTTAATTTACTAAATAAAGTGGGTACACCCCACAATCATAAAAATAATTTACATTCTAAACCTAAGTGGGCACATCCCACTTTCTAAACCTAAGTGGGCACACCCTACATTCTAAACATTGAAATTAAAGTGGGTACACCCCACAATCATAAAAATAATTTACATTCTAAACCTAATTAGGCACACCCCACTTTCCAAACCTAAGTGGGCACACTCCACATTCTAAACATTGAAATTAAAGTTGGTACATCTCACATTCATGCATACAAATATAACAATATAATTAATACAAAAATGCGCATATTCATTCCTTGCGAAACATGTGAATCAACATGCACATGTCCAACAACGACCGTAACCTAAATCAAATGTCACAAATCAAATACGATAGTTATTAATTTGGAATGAAAATTAATTTAAAAAATAAATTGATGGGGATGAGAGTGGGAGGATTATTGCTTTTGAGAGTTTAGGGATGAGAGTGGGTTTGAGAGTGGGAGGAGGGAGGATGGATGGGGGGAGGAGGTGGTGGGAGGAGGCAATGGGAGGAGGAAGGGCGGATGAGGGAGGGGGCAATGGGAGGAGGAGGGGCGGATGGGGGAGGGGGTAGTTGGAGGAGGAGGGAAGGATGGGGGAGGAGGTAGGCGGATGGTGGCCGAGGAGGAGGGGGTGGCGGTTTCGCGTGGAGGAGGTGGGCGGCGGTGTGGAAGGAGGAGGAGCATGAGGAGGAGGGGGACGACTATGGGAGGAGGAGTACGATGGAAGGAGGAGGAGGATGGCCGGGGCTTACTGAGGATGAGGGGGCGGAGCGGCCGACGGATGGCACCGTGGAAGGAGGAAGGCAATTGTAGACGAAGGAATGAAGCGAAGGGTTCTAGGGATTGGGCACAGCAAGCTCATATGTAACATGTAATGACAGTTTGACATAAAATTGTCATTTAATGCCACGCTAGGGCGCGGAATTTTTCGCCGAAGGAAATTTTTGTGAATGACATACATGACAGTTTTTTAGAAAATTGTCGTGTACGTCAAAGCGGGAACCTCCGCACATAAGAGGGGTAGTGAGGTGATATGAACACTATCATGAGCCATACCTAGCTCATTTTTGACCCAATTAAGTCAATAAATGCTCCTACATAACCGTCAGAGAGTCATATGTCATTGCATATTCATTTTGAAAGAAAAATAAGAAACTAGGGCTAAATTGTAATTTTACCTACTCATCTTGAATGCCGTACAATCAAGGGTTTTCTTAGGGGTTGAATGAAGGTCAATTGGTCTTAAATAGATAACAAGTGGGACAAGACAGACAGAAAAGGGTTTGCATGTGTTCTGAGAATTAAATAACTTTTGAAATCCTAAAAATAGACCCGCTTAATTAACTGAGGTTCTGATCAAGATAAAATTTACTTAAACCCTATAAAATTCATAGAAAAATATTCTCTAGGGTTTGGTACCTTTAATTTAACCATCAGAACCCATCTTGACCCAAAACAAAGTCTCAGACAGATATTTGCCTTAATTTGGATTTTTGCAGAAATTATCCAGCCAAACGTGGTCAAAATCAAAATCCAACTTCACCATTGGATTTCTTAGGTCCAAATTAGGTTTGTATCAAAATTTGGACCCAAGATGAGCTTGTCTTGACCTAGTTTGCAAAATGGTCCAGTCTAATTACATTTATACCACCCACTTTCAAAAATCCTTTCATTCAGCCCCCTAACTTCCTCATCATCTTCACAATTAGGTCCCCCCACCATTATCGCGGAGGAAACCTACTTCGACGATCTTTGACAAGAGATTTCTCCTTGATCTCTTAGTGAATCTCTTCAAAAATTGGAAGGGAAACTCCTTGACAAATCCTCTCCAATCTGAACCCATTCTTGTGCACAAATCTTTCCCAATCTCTCATGCGAACGCATGAGAGATTTGGGTATTAAGAAACACCCAAATCCAGCGAGGCTTTCCAAGCTTGGAAAGCTTTTTTCCCAAGCTTTCCTTGCCTCTAGATCCTTATAAAAGGGCCGCCAAATCTTCCTGAACTCTTGATGCTCGACATTGGCCGTGATTTCCCATAATTCTTCTCTCTCTTTAACGGCCGAAGGCTCCTTGACATCCGACGATGTAACGACCCGATTCCCGAGTCCCTACGAGACACGAGAACCGGACCGACTCGACTAATCCCAAGACCTGGTCATCCAACGAGGAAGTAACCAAAAGAGCAGTAAAATAAACCACATTCAGCATGAATATAACTAACAGTAAGAAAATACAGCAGTAAGGAAAGAAACCACTACAGTATATACTACCACAACAGTAGAACAACATTCATAACATAATATGAACTGCAGGTAAAGAAAAGTACAGCGGTAACAAGAACTACTCACTACAGTGGAACCAAAAAGAGGTACAAGAGAACAGTGGTAACTCTACTGGACCCTACTCGGCCCAGCGTCCTCTGCAGCCGCTGACCCTGGCTGCTCAACACTTGGTCCTAAAAGGTAACGAGTGTAACACGTCAGCAAAACGCTGAGTAGAGTGGTAGCTAAACTAAAGAAACAGTAAAGTGTACAGTAGCTGTTTTAATTTTCTTTCTTCCTTTATTTACGTCTTTCTATTGTTTCAAAATTTATCTATTTCTCAGATCCTTCACTTGATCTCGAATGTTCCTCGTGGGAACGATCTTGATTGCAGTCTTTTCCAAAAAGTAGAAGTAGCACGTTGTGCTCTCCTGGTCGGGAGAGTCCCCCGTGGTTATTCTACTCTCAGTCAACCACCCCAAGGTCACGGACAGGCGTAACGGTGACTACGGCACGCGCGATAAACGCACAGGTAGCTAACCCGCACTGGCACGCGGTCAGTCGTTTCCGTTAACGAGTACGCCCAAAGCACAGCACGGAACCAGCACAGGGCAGAGTCCTCTCAGTAATAGGGGTCGAACCCCTCCACAGTAACCAAACAGGGGCCTTGCCCCTCCACAGTCCGTGCACCCTCGCCTGACTACCCTGGTTTGCCTAGTGGGCCTAACAAGTCAGTGTAGGAGGCTAGCAGAACCCCGGGGCCTGTGGGGTAGCTAGTACCTCCCTACACTAGTAGCTCTCCTCGGTACTACGTACACGAGGGCCAGCAAGTTGGTACAAAGTGGTCAGTCCTAACCCCGGGTCCCTGGGGCGGCTGGCTCCGCTCTGCACTAAACAGGTACAGGTACTTCCCTTGGTACTACGTACCCAAGAGACAGCACACTACCACGTCTTTCTTTCTCAGTTCCATTCCTTTCTCTTTCCAGGAGTTCCACTCCTAATCCCCCGTAGGGTTCCAGTTCTTTTAACTTAGCACATTCAGGGTTCACCTTTCCAGTTTCACGTTCATACATCCCATATTCTCAGACATGCTCATTTATTCATAACAGGCAGCTGTTAAACCAATTTACAGGTAGCTATTATTTCCTTTCCATATTTTCCAAGACTGCAGTATTCATATATTCCACTAGTTCTTCCCATCCTAGGATTCATGCCATACCCTAGGATCTATCATATAATCTAGTTTTCCAGCCCTAGGATTCATGCAACACCCTAGGATCTACCATTCATTCTAGTTTCTCATTCCTAGGATTCATGCAATGTCCTAGGTTCTATTTATGGTTCCATAATTTAACAGATTATACTAATAAACTTAAAAGCCACTCTACCGGTTACAACAGGCGTACTGTGGGCGTGGTCGGGAATCCTGCGTACCTCCGCAACCCCCGAGACTGCAACGGAATGGGATCCTATCACAAGGATCAAACACAATGAGTTTCTCAAAATAGTATACAACTACGGTAGACGGGTAGAGGATTTAATTCCGAAAAGCACGCAACTCGAAACGCAGAAAATGGACTTCGAACGGGCCCTAAACAGGTCGAAAATGACGAAACAGTGCAAAATCAGACGTCTGGAAGTTCTTCCAGACATCTTAAAAATGTGGATCAGATGGTACCTTGTCCGACGTGGTCTCTCAGACGTCCAGAAGCCTGCGGGGGCGTCTGACCTAGTTCCCAGACGTCCGATGGTCACCCAAGACGTCTGAAAGTCATTCTCGTCGTCTGGCACTGCAGCCAAGCGTCTGATTCGCGTTGGATGGCGAATCCAGAACCTGCGCGTACCCATTTCTCTCTCTCAGTAAGGACGGCCGAAGAAAAGGAAGAAGGTACGAAAATAACTTACCTTTCAGACATCTGGACCGTACTCCAGACGTCTTCCCCGTCATCTGGTTGGAAACCCAGACGTCTGATTCTGGAAAAACTTCCAGAATCAGAGCGCGACTCGCCCTCCACCCGCGACGCACGGCCGCGCCGCGCCTCGTCCGCCTGCTGCTCGAGCTGCAGCAGGCCTCCCACGTCACGCCACGTCTGCTGCTCCCCCGTCGGCTGGCTCTAGCAGCCCCGGCAAGCTCGCCCTCACGGCCGAGCGCCTCCTCTTCTCGCGCAGCACCTCCTCCCGCACTCGCCGCGGCTGCCACCGCCGCCGCTCGCTCACTCGCGCTCGCACTCGCGCACCGGCTGGAAGGAGAAGAGGAAGGGGACGGAGGTGAGAGTGAGGGCGAGGCTTTTTAAAGCCGCGCGGGGAGAGAAAGAGAGAGAGAGCGAGAGAGAGGGGCGCAGCCTGCACCCGCATGAGGGAGAGGGAAAAAGAGAGGGGGGTGCGTTCACGGGTCTGCACACTCAGGTGCACAGACGAAACTGCGCGTGTCGAAAAAAGCCCAATCCCAGACGTCTGGAAGGGGTTCCAGACGTCTGGTCCGACGTCTGGGCCACCTCCCAGATGTCTTAAAAGACGTCTGAAGCCACGCGTTCGTAACAGACGACCTCCTCCATTCTTCCTCGTCGCCTTTCCACAATACCAATGGCGGATTCATCTTCCTCACTTCCTTTCGTGTCTCGCCGTACCAGCAGATGCCCTTTCCTCCTTCGTCTTCGCCGTTTCTTTCTCATCGGAGCCACCTTCGTCTTTGACATAGGCTATACCTTATCCGACGTCTCCTCTGCCCCACTTCCTCTGCTAACTTCCCAGTTACATTCCTCATCTCCTGCACTTTATTTTCACGTGCGCACCACTTCGAATCAACCACCGACAACCCTCCATGACTTCATCCCCTCCATCCCTGGCCATCCCCTCTGGCAAGACCATCTCACCTCCACAGACCACCAAATCCCTCGCTGACCACCTCAAAACATCCGCCTCACCTCTCCGCTCATTTCCCCTCTCTTTATTCACCACTCCACTCACGCACTCCCCCAAACACACCCACTCTACGCACATAGTCCGACCTCACTACGCACTCAAAGACCACGAAACACCACATAAACACTCCCTCCGCACTCGCCATCGTCCGGTGATACTCCCTGAACATTCTGACAGGGCCGAGAGGTTGTTTTATTGATTTCAGGTACTCGACCTTGCCGCCATGGAAGCAGCAAGCTTCGAGCTAGCTTGAGAGCTGTTCTAGGCGCTTCCGTCCCAGGTCTCAGCTCCAGGTCTCGCGGAACCAACTTTCGAACATGTCCCAGCAGTTAATTGAAGACGCGAGCCCAGCAGCTGTGCAATTGCGAAGGATCTCTGCTGCGGACGCGCGAAGAAGGAAGTGGGATAGTCCCACATCGGAAAGTGCTGAAGCAATGCGGCCACATAAATTGAATTTGTGTTAGAGGCTATTCGCCTCATAACACGGGGTAAGGTCCCTCTCACCTGCTTACCTGGCCTCGTCCGTGACACGTACATGCAGACCTAGTTCAATCCATTTGCCCGCCTAGCCTGACCTGCACTCCTTGCTCACTACCGCACGTCGGTGAGCCTGGACCCAGGTACGCACCTAAATCCGATAACCCGATTACCCATGGCTTTGGGAGAGCGGATCCTAAAGAGAGAAAGAGAGAAGGAGAGCTGCACGGGTAGAGGGAGGGTTTTGCCCTGAGAAGCTTGGCCCTGACACTTAGCTAAATTCTGAAGAGGAAAAGAAGAAGGGCCAAAGAAGAGGAGTTACAAAGCAAGAAGAGGTGAAGGCTTAGAGAAGAAGAAGAAGAAGAAGAAGAAGAAGAAGAAATCGCAGCTGAGAAAGAGAAGAAGCCGAAGAGAAAGACAAAGCTAGAGAAGGAAGGAGAAAAAGGAGAGGAATCCCAGCAGAAGAAGAAGAAAGGAACAGAGAAAGCACTGTAGAATCAGACATTTAAGATGTCTAATCCTACCATCAGATGACATATTGAGCTTATTTCCTATATTAACATTGAGTTCCTTAGCTATTATTGTAAGGAGTATATGGTGATTTAAATCACCATTTTACTCCTATCTTTTTGTGCATTGATATAACTGATATTGTCATTATTGCAATTTCTTTTAGTTTAAATTGTGATCTTGATTTCTAAATTCCATATTGCTCCCTATGTTCGACCTCGGAATCTTTTCGAGTAATAAATATTGTATTTGTTTGAACGCTATTTTAACTATACTGCAACACGACACTTTTTAAAACATTAATTTAGCGCAATAAACATGAGGGCTAGTATACACAACGGTGTTAAGTATAACCGTCGTGTATATCATTCAAATCAACCATAAGACGATCTTAAAATCGTCGCGTATATATTCTACTTGAACAACGAGCGCTATTCGATATAGAAAACAGTTTTAACAAAAATTATCGCTAAAAAAGCGTCGCAAAAGCCCATTTTTCTAGTAGTGTTAGGGATGGGAGAAGGGAGTAGATGGGTGATGGTCGAGCTAGGGTGGTAGTAGCCTGGTGAGTGGTGTTTGGGGAGAGGAGGAGGGAGGCGGTGGGTGGTGGTCATGGTCATTGGACAAGGGGTGGCGGTTTGGGAGGGGATGAGGAGGGAGGTCAGTGGTGTCATGGTGGTCGGGCAAGGGTGGTGTTAACGTGGAGGGTGGTGGTTGGGGAAGGAAGGTGGAGGGAGGGGTGGGTGGTGCCATGGTTGTCCAGCAGGGGTGGCAAGGGTTGGTTATCGAGGAGAGAAGGAGGTCGACAGTGCTGAAGTGGTTGGACAAGAGTCTAGTAGGTGGTGGATGGTAGGGTTTGGTGGTTGAGGAGGGGAGGAGGTGAGGTAATAGGTGGTGGGGAGGTGGTGAGGATGTGTTGGAGCATGTGTGAAATTGGCAAGCCAACTTGAGTAAACATTACTTGATTAATTATTTAGATCTAAATGTTAAAACACGTGGATACGTTAATGTTGTTAGTTAGATCACTTAGCACAATTGCAAGAATGTATTGTAATTATTTTAAATATAACTAATGATGGATATGGAAGATCTAAATAATTTAAATTTAGGATTTTGATAAATTATAAAAAATTATCATGATATTCAATATTTTCCTACAATTTAAGAGGAGATAGTAATTTTCCTGGGAAACAATTGCTCGACGATTTACTTTAAAATGCTTGAGAGATGAAAATCGAAGGTAAGAAAATAAGTTAACATGGAACTGCATGGAAATTTAAAAGTTATACCATTGGAAGTGAGATATATACTTCACGTGCTATGACTCATAAGTTAAGCCTTGGCATCCAAGAATCATTTTCGATTCGACGAGTTGATGAGGCCTGTTCTCTCGAAAAGTTAGGAAAACGTTGAAGCGGTAAACACTTTCATGTAGGTAACAATAATTGCAATGGGAACCTCCCTGCCGCCATGTAGGTTTTTTTTTTCTTCTTCAGTAAATATGGAAGTAAATTTTATTTATTTCTCACTTTTTAAAGGCTATAAAAAAACTAGGAAGACTATATCAAAACCTACTCATACAGACGAATCACAGCTCGTGACTTAATATAAAATATAGCAAAAGACAAGAGACCAACCTAACCTATCGGGGGAAAGTAAGATAGAAAATATCACATATGCAAGGACCCAAAAAAGTCCGAACGTGGAGCCACGAGGTTGTGCATACCTTTCAGGAGAGAGGGAGGAGAAAGGGATGAATACACCAGAGCAAAAGTCTTGCCCTCTAGAGGTTTCCTTGGAATTAAGACGGAGTGAGTTTCTCTCACCAAAGGGTCGGTATTAGGTTGAAGCCTGCATACTACTTAAAAAGCTTATATATTCAGTCCTTCCGCCTTTCTGAAGTAGATCTAGAATTGAAATCCAACCATGAAAAAGACTTCTTGCACGGCAGTGATTGATTAATAATTGTGGTGATTCCTTCTTGTTATTTTGAACGTCATCTATATATGTTGTTTCATATCGATTTTGCCCTTCCTCTCCGTTCTAGCTTTGGGATCATTAGCTGCACTGATGTCGTAGATCAAGGGTACGATCACCATCACGGATCGAACACTTAATCTGGCTAATCGTAATTTCCATCTCAAGAAAAGATGAAAATCCTTGATGTCGTGCTTGGCTTATCTTTATAAGGATCGAATTATAATTTGCTTTTTTCTTCTTGTTTCTTTTTTTTTATCAACACAAGGATCAAGCAAGGATTATATGCCCACTTGCAGACACACATTTGCATTGTCTTTGGATGTGTGTGTGCGTTTCTGTATGTATGTGCCATGCATGCATGTAAATTAAATCAGCAAATTGATAAAGCTAGAAAATCAATTCAAACAGTGATAAAACGGGGGACCTACTTATATATGAAATTTATATAATTTTATTGCTGACATCATTACTCAATTTCACACCACATGATAGCCATGCATGTACGACGAATTCAAAGGCACACATCAAACTGTTATACCAAAGACTAGGACACAGCTAACCAAATCAAGAAGCACGAAGCAAGAAAATAACAGCGATCGATGCATGACATTCCTGTCATCATCAATGCATGCAAGTAGCAGGAACCCATGCATGCACGTACGTACATATTTTGTACGTATTATTTAGTGCTTGTTGATTATCCTCCTGCAGGTCTTCCTTATCTGGCCCCTTGACCCTGTCAGTGGTTTGATGTTCCCCATCCTCACCATGGATTTAGCGAACTGTTCGAAGAAGAGCTCGTTGTTCTCCGCAAAGAGCTTCACCAGCTTCCTCGTTGCATGGCTTTTGGTGTAGAGCACCTCGTCCGAGCTGAGTAGGCCCTTGTGAGCCATCAAGAGCCTAAAGTAGTGGTTGTCGAACTTGAAGGGGCTTCTGGCAGAGTCGAGGGGGAAGGTGTTTTGGTCCCCACCCGATTGAGGGCATCGGGTCCTCAGCTTGGATGCATACCCGCGGTCAAGTGTTGAATCAGGCTTGCCATTCCCAGTTTGGTTGTATAGCCTCTGTCTAAAGCTGACGCACCTTGACATGCCAATGGTGTGGCTCCCTTAATTTGTTCATGAGAATAATTAAGCAAGTTAATTACACACACACAAATATATGCATCATATATATCGTTGAGCTAAGCTAGATAACATCTCAATTGATCTGTTTGTCTATTTAATTTCTTAAGATCTTCAAATTTATATATATGAGATCTTTGCTGGCTATGTATATAGCTATAAATTATCGGTTATTTTAATTTCATGCATGCAAGTAATAGCTAGCCAATGAATTTCATAAATTCAGTCTGTATGTCTTTCACCTCCCTTTTTTTTTTTTTTGCTGCCATCACGAGGAAAGAAATTAAGGTGAATATATATATAAGATTAATCATTTTTCATATCTTCCTTTGAGAGAATAAAAAATATATAATATGGCTAGGAGAATTACCAGAGAGGGCAACTAAATCGACGTGGTTGAGGCCTTGAAGTTTGAACTTGGTGATGATGGTGGGAAGTGTGTCGTTTGGCGCGGGTATGTTATGGTTAGAACCACTCAAGCTTGCTCCCGTGGAGTCTCTCCTTCCCAGAAGAACCTCCCAGCTTGGTCCACCAGCCTGCAATGCATATATATATATAATTAAATCAAACTTCCACATGCATCCTCATATATACATTTACTGTAATATCAGAATACTCTTGTGGGTGTATGTTGTTAATTAATTACCAGAACGGAGGCATCTCTCGCAACAACAGCCAATATATCCGCACAGGACACGGTTTCAGGGCACTTCTTCTCCAGTTGATGCTTCATCTCGTCGATGACATTGAACCCTCTCGCCGAGTTCTTATTGGGGTTCGACAGCTTCTCGCTTGTTATGCTCCCACTGCTGTCCAATAAGACAGACCCGTCGCAACCCTGTAAATTTAGTAAGCAAACATGTACATTTTTGCTCAATATTAATCATCAGTTCCTCAGATCGAATACCATCGAAACGCCCTTGGGACATGCAATTGGCTACGTTATGTACCAGTCTATTCAAAACTCCAATGTCATGAGAGTTTAACATGGTGCAATTAGAACGACATCTAGACGACTATAGAGCATTTTATTGTAAATAACTAATTAGGACTACGTTTGATTAAATCATTTGTACGAAAGATACCTTTAGATTGAATGGATGGGAGGAAGTGTGGGGGCGGTGGGTTGGATCAAGCTTAATTACCTAAACTGGTACTCTTTACCAAATTAATTAAACTATATCACCGCGATCCAAATTGTTCTCATATTTTACACTTTGTTCAACCACCGTCCCCGAACTTCTTGGTAATTAATACGAAGTCCATCCAATTTCAGATTGTTCTATTGTTGGTTTAAAACTGTTAGAGCACAGCCTCTTCAGACAACAAAAGGCTGGCTTGAAAATAACATAGCATGAGACCATTGTGCATTTGATATTGCCTTGATGTAAGGTGGTCTAGTTGTTTCTTTATCATTTGATACTTTATGTGTAATGACCACACCTAAATCTAAGTGTAACGGAGAAAAATTAATTTTGATAATTTATTATGCAACGTTCGATGTGAAACAAAAGTAACCGTGTAAAATATTTAAATTCAAATTGTCATATAGTATTTCACAATTTTTTATATTTATCTCATTACTTAATCTCGTGCATTTCTACACGAAATTAGGTTTGGGATGTCGCAGCCTCTCTACTTGAAATTCATATGTTTCAATTGACATGCTAACAATTTTTGGTGAATGGACACTAACAAGATTATAAATGCATGGGTATAATGACTGATTTAGAATGTATAAAATAAAAAAATCCAATGATTTTCTATTAAATTTTAAGATTAATCCTAATCATCAAAACATCAACCTACAATGATTGAAAAGAGAAATGATGGAGGGATCTGAATCCATCCCTGTGGAAGCGTTGAGGAGATCACAGAGATCCTTTAGAGCTGTGGGGTTTGATTCTCCAACAAGAGATGGTGGGAATGGTACTTCCAGGGAGTTCAGAGAGCGAGAGCGGAAGGGAATTAAATTGGAATATACCTCTTGGGTTCTGTCATGGGTCTTATTTATATTTTTTCTACGATGAGATACAAAAAATTGAATGCACACTTTACTCACACTCCTTTACGGATCATACCAACAAAATATGAAATGACAATTCCATCCATTACGGAATTACATTTTCCTTAAGATTTTTATATATTAAATCCTATATCTTTATTAGATGTGAATAATCAATTTACATAATTAGATTACTTCAAAGATCATAAATGTAATATCTATCTATATATATATATATAATTTCGTAATAATTATATATGTCGATTCGATTATAACATATAAATCAACACCCTTCGTTACATGAAAAAAACAACATAAATACCTTGACAAAGCAATCGTGGAAGTGGAGCCTCATGAGGGAGGCACCAATTCGTGGGTCTCTGGCTAAAGCCTTTTTGAGGACGGACTTGATGATCTTTTGTGCTCTGGGACACGAATGGTCATAGAACTGAGGGGAGAGGTGTCCTTCTGGCTTATGTGTGGTCTTAGAGAAGCTGAAAGGGGCCATAATGCCCATCACAAGGACTAGCAAAGGCACAACCATACGCATTATGGCCATGTTAATCCCTCTCTCACTTTCTGAATTCCTCTTGTTTGGTAAGTGGGGAGGGGGACAGAGAGAGATATGTCAGTGAAGTGGCTTGAGTTGATGATGAGAAGCGTCGTAACAACTGCTATTTATGGAGGAAGCCATAAGGGGTAGTTGTCAGGAAGGTAACATCAGGAAGTGTGAACGAGAAAGTGGTGCAGTGGAGCAAGTAATACCCTATCCTGGAGCAGGTAGCTTCTGTCCATGCGTTTCATCGTTGACCCAATTTAACTAACAGGAAAAATATTGTACTTGCTTGTAGGGTCATTTTTATTACCTACAGGGATTGGTCTGTCAGCTACTTTTGACTTCAGCTTCTACCAAAACTTCACATTTATAGAGTGGGTGGAAGAATGCGAGTTATTTGGTAGCATGATTTCAGGGGATCTATGATTAATAATAGATACAGTTCAAATTGTCTACGAATTGATATGTTTATACAATTAGATTTTTAGTCTTAATTAAACTTCTTTTTCTATGGTGCAATTTATTAGGAGTTATTCTCCCACTCAATTAAGAGCATGGCATTTAATTTTGATTGACAATATTCTTACTCGAACGGTACCCCCATGAGTATCTGACATTATAAAAGATATCTTGCACTCTGTATATTCAAATAGATGCCCCTACATTATAACGTTGATGAGCTTCATACAAATATCTCTTCAGTTAAACTAGAAAATATTCCTTGAAAAGATTCATTTTTTGAACAGGAGACGTGCGTGAACTATTGACATCCATTCGGCAGAGTGATCTAGATCACGACCATTAGTCCCAAGGAAAGTTTGAAGCAAGAAGAGGAATTAAGGAAATAAGCGAGAAAGAAGGTAAATAACCTTTATTTTTTTTATTTTGAACCTTTTAATGCATCTGGATACTAAGATCAACTTTAGGATACACTGAGCCAATCACAGTCAATGTAAGCTCGTATCTTGATTTGATTACGAGGTTGACTAACGAAGGAACATACGAAATAAAGGTAACAATATGAACATAAATGGTTATTCCATAAAAATCAAAAGATATCTTCAAGGAGTATCAACCTACATGTGAAGATATATAAAAATTAAAAAAATGACGTATTTTGCAATACATAGACATAATAAACTTGATTTTTATCGTGTACGTTATCATTTAATATGTAAATTTGTTGAATGGGTCTCGCATGTGAAAAGTAATACAAGTGATGTCATGTGGTAGGATCCATCGCTATTAAAATAGCCATCATCACTTGTGAGATATTTTTGATTTTAAATGGATACGCATAAGTGATTTTTTATTTTAAATGAAAATGTATATGTAATTTTTGGTTTAATTTGAATGAAAATGTACAAGTGATTTTTTATTTTAAATCAAAACCCACCAAGTGATTTTTAATTTTTTATCGATAATTTTTTGTTATGAATCAAAATATATCAACGATATTTTTTTTTTACCTACCAAACAGATGTCATCGGTGATTTTTAGTTATTGTGAAAATCATTTAAGATTTCTTGATCTTTGGTGGATAATGAGCTCCACTACATGTACTATAAGGGACACGTGATTTTTTGTGTGTCAATAATAAATATAACAAGTAGTATTTTAAATGTACAAGTGTATTATCCACGTGGAATCCACGTGGGTGGAGGGAGTGCCTATTTGAGGGTGACACACGACTTGGACTCATTTCTACGTTACATTTTATATTACTAAGTGTGTTTGTCCAACCTATACAATGATCGGATAGATAGTGACTGAGTTTGCGCAGACCGCGAAAGGAAACACATTCACACCTGCTCGAATGGATCTTTCATGTGGCATTTTATCCTTTACTTTTGATTACAACAGACCATATAACGTCTGCTACAATGTGTATGGCATTCGTCTACAATCACTTCGTAGATCTTGTCGGGAGAACGAGAAAAAAAAAAAAAAACACTTAGCAGATTGATCCATTTAGTTTAGCTATTGCTAGAAGACCAATGATGAAAGTTGTTAGCTGAAAGTGCATGTTAGCTGAACGTTAGCTGAAGATGCCATGCTTGTTGAAGGTGCACGCTTAGGTAGGTCGTCGGTATTTTTTCTTTGTTGTTATCATATATTTAAAGATTTTCCCATGCATGTTTACACGTATAGTCTTGACGTAGTGAAATGTTCGGAACATATCTAACTTTGACCATGACAGGAGAATTGGTCGGCAACTTCTTCAACTTAATTTTATTCAAAATCTGTGCAGGATGTCAGACGATTTGACATTATGCATTAAACACAAGCAACCCGGTAGGTTCATGACATTAGTATTGAGCGGAACGTGTTGCTATAACTACTCAAACTAACAACGACAACGGAAAAAAAAAAGGCATCTTTGCAGGGGCAGCTGAATCATTTATAATAACAAGCGTGCCTCAAACTTCTTATTATTTGCATATAAGATACTCCTAAAAAATATTTTATTTACATTAACACCCCTCAATTACCAAAGTTGATAGACATAGACTCGAAAGTAAATGATTTTTTGCATTTAAGGTCATAGGAATTGATTTTCTTCCTTTCGTACCCTCTTCCTCCGCCTTTTACCCTCTTTCCTCTTTCTCCTTTGCCAACTCTCTTTTCTATTTCAACATAGCCATGGCATCTTTGAGTGAATCTAACACCTCATAGCTTCAATCCAAACCATTTCTGGTGGTTCTTGCATTAGAAGTTGAAGGACGATAAAGGGAAACAAGTGGAACATTTTGGTTTGACCAACTCTAAAGATGACTTCATAGATTTTGCTTGGCTGGGACCATAAAGAATTGTGGGTGGTCATCGAGGCTTGCCAAAATTAGGTTAATTTCAAAAAATAATTTTTTTATTTTTTGAGAAGCAAGACTAAGTTTTATTCATCTCCCACCCCTAGTAGGTCAAAAAAAGGCAAGGGGATTAAATCAAGACCTGTCCAGTACAAGGAAAACAAAAAAAGAGTCACAACTTGTGACTTAGTACTAAAGAAGACAAAACCACAGAAACAAGCTTACAACAACAAAACTAGCCAGAACAAACTTATACAAGAAGAGTCTGAAGATCAAAATTAGTCGATGATATGCGGAAGTTGAATTTTGTCAAGCCTGATAGTACCATGGCATCTCGGAGTGGGTTGGCATTTAGTCTGAAAAATTTGCCAACTCCCATATGCAGAAAGAGCGATCAGTCAGGCAAGACCATTGACAATGGGATGGATAAACTGAATCAAGATCTGATTTTGTAGCCACTTTGCCTGACCTAAGTACAGTCGAACATGCCACGCAACGCGGATCTTACCATTCCACTAGAAATATAACAACGTCGAATCTGCTTCTATATATGAAGGGAAATATTCTGATGATTTCAATTCACCAGAAAGTGTTGCAGGGCACACAACATACCAATTTCCTTGGGAAGGCTAGACACCTTAATTTGCAATAGCAGCTTTAATGAAGGTTCCATTGCCGTCATGGATAACCCATCCAAGAAAGGAAGATCTAGACCTTTGGTAAGAGGCCAAGTTGACCTTATACCCAGAAGGAGGACGAACCCAAGATAGGGAAAACTGAATAGGTCGCTGAGTTCTAAACCATTTGGCCATATTAAAATGCCTCCAGTTGTGTTCCAAAAATTGAGGAATATCATTGAAATTGAAGTTCTCATTCTTAAGTTTATTCCTAATCCACCAAATATTAAATCATATAAAGGTAATAAGTCCCTTAAGTCTTTTTATTTTTTTAGAGGTATTGACATCCTTAATAATAGTCAATAAGTTAACCAGATCAATAGGAGTAAGGAAGTTTTTCTAGAAGGTCCAAGTAGTGATTATTTTAGACAAAGCACTTTGAGAGAAAAGGTGAGATATGGATTCAACATAAGGGGACTTTAGACAACAATAGCACTTAGAGTCTATGTTGAATAATCCTCCAAGCATAAAGGGCCATTCGCATAGGAAGATTAAGCTTCCATAAGGCTTTCATAACAGGATCATGGGAAGGGGTTCTGAAGTTCAGATTATAAGCAGAAGCAACAGTAAAGTTACCATTAGGAGTTGGGGACCATATAGGTTTATCCTTGGGCTCTTGAATCGGGGTTTAAAGGATCAAGTCCCAAATAGATTTAGGGATAAAAGACATATAGTGGATCTAAGTAGGGTTGGAGATAGCATCCTTGACCTGAATAATAGGAGGGTTAATGTCAGGAGGAAGAAAGCTTTTTAAGGGAGAATCCCCAATCCAAAGATCAACCCAAAAGTTGATCTTCCCCTCATTGACCTCCCAACACAAGAAAGGTTTCATTTCAAGGTACACATTGGCCAACGACTTGAGTATGTTGGGAAGATGATGAGTAAAATTGCACTGGCCATAGAAATCTCTCATTAATATAGAGAAGGGAGAACCCCCAAATCGGATGTTCCACACATGCTTCATTCTAAAAGCCTTAATGACCATAGACAAATCTTAAACACCAAGACCACCATGATTAAAAGGCCTAGTGATGCATTTCCAAGAGATCCAATGATGGTGCCTTTCCTCAGGGCTAGAATTCCAAAAAAAATTGGCAAACGTTGCCTCCAATTTCCGAATAACAGTCTTGGGCACTTTAATGACCGAGAGGACATGTATAGGTACAGAAGTAAGAATAGGCTTTATAAGGATGAGTCTTGCAGCATTAGAAAGGAGCTTGTCAACAATATCATGGAAGTGTTGCATTGGAAACTATCATATTTAGGAAAACACATTGTAGTATAGTGACAAAAATTGATACAACATTTAAATTTGTAATCTCGAGAAATAGAAATATGAATCTGAGGTCGTTTGTAGGGAGCAATTTAAAGTAAATCAATCACTGGTGAGACGCCAATCCTCTGTAGTTCTAATATGTCGTAGTATAGTATAGAGAAGCGGTTACCAGTTTAATACAATTTGTTACTCGGAAATAAAAGTTTTCCCGAGGTCGAACTCAGGAAGCAAATTGTATTCTAGAAGTACAAAGTTTCTATTACAAAAATGAAAGCGAGAGAGAGAGAGAGATTTGTCTTGTTGGCTTTTTCTTCTTCTCTTCTTTCTCTTGTCTTTGTCTTCTTCTTTTCTCTTCTCTTTGGTTCTTCAGTCTTCTTCCTTCTTCTTCTTTTTCTTCAGGGCTTCTTCTCTTTCTCCTCATGTTCTTCTCTCTTCTTTGTCTTCTTCCTCCTGCTCTTCTTTCTTTCTTCCTTGCGGTGCCTGTTCTTCTTTTCTTCTTCTTCAGGGCGTCGTCTGATTTTTCAATCAGACGACTTAAGTGGCATCTGCTACAGTGCGTCCTCCTTCCTTCTTTCTTCTGTGTCTTTCTTCTTCTTCTTCTCACAGTCCTTCTTCTTTTTCTTCTTCTTCTTCTGCTTTGCTTCAAGCAGCCATGGCTCTAGATGCTCCTTCCTTCTTTCTCTTCTCCTTCTTCCTCTGCATTCTGCCTTCTCTTCTTCTTCTTCTTCTTCTTCTTCTGTGCCTGCACACTCACAGTTTGGTCAGGGAAAAAACCTACTCTACCCTCCCCCGCGTCTCTCTCTCTCTCAGAATTCACTCGTAGGATAGCTCTCCCAGAGCCGCCGGGTATTCGGATACGGGTCACGCCCGGGTCCAGGCCCACCGGCGTGCGGTGGTGGGCGAGGAGTGCAGGTCGGGTAAACGGGTCGGGCCAAGTTTGCGGGGGGTGGTCGCGGACGAGGCCGGGTGAGCGGGTGAGAGGGACCTCACCCCGTGTGCTGAGGCGATAAGCCTATAGCACGTTTTGCATTTATGCGGGAGTGCGGCTTCCGAATCCACCGAGGTGGGACTAAATGTCTCACCCCAATTTGGCGCCTGCAGCTAAGAAAGCTGCAGGCAATTGCGGCTGTGTGCGAAGCCTTCACCCCAGCTGCAGGCCTGGGCAGCTGCGTAAGGGTGAACCGCGCGTCCTGGCGAGTCAGACCTGGGCGAAGCGAGGCTGCAACTGCAGGCGGAAGAAGCTCCACCTGCTTAGCAATGGCGGCGGAGGGCGGGTGACTGGAGTTGCTTGGTTTCAACCGGGTTTTAGTTTGTTATAACGTTGTAGTAAAGCCGGTTATTACCAACACTTCAAATATAAATTTTTTACTCGGAAAATAAAAGAGTTCCCGAGGTCGAACTCAGGGAGCAAGTTGTATTCTAGAGATATACATGTTTCTTTTACAAAAAGAAAGAGAGAGGGAAAGAATTTGTTGTTTTCTCTTTGTTCTGCAGAGGGGATGCTCTTCTTTCTCTCTTTCTTTAGATCTCCTTCTTTCTCTCTGTTCTGCAGAGGTGATGTTCTTCTTCTGCAATGGTGATGCTCTTCTTCTTCTTCCTGCTGTTCCTTCTTTGGTGATGTTCTTCTTTCTTCAGAACTCCTTGTTCTTCTTCTTCGTTCTGCAGAGGTGATGCTCCTCTTCAGATCTCTTTCTTCTTCTTCCTTGGTTTCTGCCTTGACCTCTCTTCTTCTTCTTCTGCAATTGTGGTGACCCTTTCTCTTTTTCCTTTTCTTCTTTATGGCTGCAGAGCTTCTGCCTTCAGCTACTAAGTCTTCCTTTCTTCTTCTTCTGCTTTGGTCGTTGCTCTTCTTTCTTCTTCAGCCTGCCTTCTTTCCTGCTCTGGCTGCTGACCTTCCGTCGTCTGACCCGGTGCTTAGACGACTTAACTATGCATTTGCTACAGTGCAGCTCCTTCTTCTTCCGCGGGTCTTCTTCTTCGCCTGTGCCTGCACACTTCAGAGTTTTTCGTCAGAGGCAAAACCTACTCTACCCTCCCCCCCCCGCGTCTCTCTTTCTCTCTGAAACCACTCTTGGGAAAGCTCTCCCAGAGCTACCGGGTAATCGGGTTCGGGTCACGCCCGGGTCCAGGCCCACCGGCGTGCGTGGTGGGCGAGGAGTGCAGGTCAGTCTAAGTCGGGTCGGGTCAGGTCCGCGGGGCGTGAGCGCGGACGAGACCGGGTAACCGGGCGGGTGTAAGGGGACCTCACCCCGTGTACTGAGGCAATAAGGCTAGTGCACGAAATCAATTTAAACAGTGGAACGTGTGTGAGGCTTACCGATGTGGGACTAAACGCAGACCGTTCCTCGCGTGCGCCTGCTGGGAGACCGCGGCCTGGCTTCTGCAGCTACGGCTTCGATTTGCATAGGTTGCTGGCTGGCTGCCTTCGCAAGACTCCCCGTACTCCGCAGCAGCTGGAGACCTGGAGTCCTCAAGCCTGGAGCGCGGGAGAAGCTGCTTCAATGTGCGTCAATGGCGGTCGAACCTCAAAACCTGTCGGACACGAATATGGCCTCGCGGCCTGATCAAACCACTGGGGAACCTTCGCCGTGGCACGGCGAAGGTGAGGAGCTGCGCGGCAGGCCGCAAGGAGGTGTCTGGCGGCAGCCCTGGGTCGGACTGCAACCGGAGGAATGGGTTTGTTCGGGGGAGTGTTACGGAGGTGTGGAGTGGCAGTGGAGGGGTGGGGGGTGCTCAGTGTGATGAGGCGGAGGTTCGGTGAGGGTCGGCGAGCCGTGTGGGTTGCTGAGGTGATGGGAGCGGCTCGCCGGAGGGTGGTCGGAGGCGAAGGGGGTGAAGGTGGTCAGGGTCGGTAGAGGGCTTAATTGAATAAATTGAAAGCGGGGAAAGAAAGAGGAGGAGAAGGGGAGTAGCTCTAGCTTACTTGCAGGGACGAAGGGGGAGGAACAGGGCGACAGTCGTATCGACTGTCGCCGGAGAAGACGATGCTCAGGGAAAGGGGCGGCGGCGAGCAGAGAGCCGGAGAGGCGCCAGCTGGGTGCGGCGTGGCGCAGGAAGAGCAGGGGAGGAAGTCTCTGCTGCTGGTATTGCGGCAGAGCGAAGAGGTGGAGGGGGAGGAAACCGCCGGAGCTGGTGAGCGTCTGCCGGAGGAAGAAGAGAAGAAAGTTGGGGATTTTCTCCGTCAGATCCAGGCTGCCCTGGTCGGTGGAGCAACGGGGGGTATTTATAGGGATCAAACAGGGAGGAAGGCGGAGGGAGACGATGTGTCTCCCTCGCCGGAGGATGGTCGGAAACAAGAACCCATACCGTCCGTGCGTTCGCACGGCCGGTATGGTGGGCTGCAACGACCAGGGGGGTGTCCCTGCGACGGCTGACGACGCAGGGCACCCCCGGTTTACTTGCCAGGTCCCCCACCTCACCCTGCGCGGCGCCATGCTCCGCGCAAGGTCGCCGGAGCATGGTGCTGGCAGGTTTTGCAGGAGGGACCTGATTGCAAAGAACGAAGGAGAGTTAGGGGCCAAAATGCGAGGGTTCAAAAGTTGAGGGCCAAAGAGTAAATATATGAGGACCAAAGTGTGAAGTCGGTCAAGGAGGTTTCTTCTTAGGCTCAAGTTTTTATACATGACTAATTAGGACCTAAGGAATCTGATGGTGAATTTCATTTTCATATTAAACCTTGTTTGACCGGTCAATTTGCGCACAAACCCAAATTAAGTTATTAATTGGGCATGGTTCTCAATGTAGGTCAAAATGGGTTCTAAAGGCCAAATTGAAGGTTCTAAACCCTAGAGATTATTTTTCTATGAATTTTAGAGGGTTTATTCTATTTTTACTTTGCCTCGAACCTTGTGAATTGAAGTGGGTTGTTTTAGGGTTACAGATTATCATTTGGTTTCTTGGAAGTGCTGTAGCCCTTACTAGATCATCTCATCCCACTTTTATTCTTATTAAGCTGCTTTGACCTATGTTTGGGCCCTGAATTACCCTGTATGCAGATTATACTGGTAAAATTGCACTTTTACCCCTTATGACTTGTTTTCCTCTCAAACTCAGAATTCTCTGAGTTAAGCCTTTCCTTGAGATATGTAGGAGCTTTTATCCTTTGTATTAGGTCAAAATGAGCTAGTTATGGCTCATGATGAGGTTCTCATCAGTGACCTGTTCACAGCAATACGGCCTCTCGGCCTAGTCAGAAGGTGCAGGGAGCTTCGCTAGAGTTCGGCGAAGCTCGTGCAGGTGGTGGCGAGGCGTGGGGCGACATGCAAGGGCTGCCCTAGGTCGGACTGTGGCTGGGGGAATGGGTTTGTTCGGGGGGTCTTTAGGTAGCGAACGGCAGGGAGTGAAGGGGTGGAAGTGGTTCAGCATGAAGAGGCAGAGGTTTTGGGTCGGTCGACGAATCGTGTGGGGTGGTGGAATGATGGGAGCGAGTCGCCGGAGGTTGGCCGGAGATGGAGAAGGTGAGGGCGATCAGGCGCGGTCGAAGGGTGGTTGAACAAACTGAAGTAGGGAAAAGAAAGAGGGGAGGAAGGGAAAGAACTGTAGCTACTTGGTGGGACGAGGGGGACCGGAGCAGGGCGACAGTCGTATCGACTGTCGCCGGAGAAGAAGGTGCCCAGAGAGAGAGGGCAGCGGCGAGGAGAGAGCGGGAGAGCGCGCGCTAGGTACGGCGCGACGCGGGAAGAGCGGGCGAAGGCGGCTCTGCTGTTGGTAATGCAACAGAGCGACGAGGAGGAGGAGGAAGAACCGTCGGAGCAGGGGGCTTCTGTCGGAGTGGGAAGAGAGGGAAGAAGGGGGGGTTTCTCCGTCAGAACCGAGCTGCTGAGTTCGGTAGACGGGGGCGGCTTTTATAGAGATGGAATCAGAGAGGAGGGCGGAGGGAGGCGACGTGCCTCCCTCGCCGGAGGACGCCGGAGATGGAGACCCATACCTCCCGTGCGTGCGGCTTTTATAGAGATGGAATCAGAGAGGAGGGCGGAGGGAGGCGACGTGCCTCCCTCGTCGGAGGACGCCGGAGATGGAGACCCATACCTCCCGTGCATTCGCACGGGAGGTATGGGTAGCCGTAGAGACCATGGAGGTGTCCCTGCGACAGCAGACGTCGCAGGGAACCCCTGGTTGTCTTGGCAGAGGGTCTCCCTTACCCTGCGTGGCGCCATGCTCCGCGCAAAGTCACCGGAGCATGGTGCTGCTCAGGGTTTTGCAGTTAGGACCCAAATGCAAAGAACGAAGAAGAGTTAGGGGCCAAAATGCTAGGGTTTCAAAAATTGAGGGCCAGAAAGTAATAGATGAGGACCAAAATGTAAAGTTGGTCAAGAAGGTCTCTTCTTAGGCTCAAGTTTTTATACATGACTAATTAGGACCAAAGGATTCTGATGGTGAATTTTATTTCTAGATTAGACCTTGTTTGATCGGTCAATTTATGTAAAAACCCAAATTAATTCATTAATTGGGCATGGTTCTTGATGGTGGCGTTGGTTCGACCGGTTTCGGCGTTATATCGTTGTAGTAAAGCCGGTTGTTACCAACGTATCATATAAAATTTTTATTACTCGGAAAACTGAAAGAGTTCCCGAGGTCGAACTCAGGGAGCAAGTTGTATTCTAGAGATATACAAGTTCTATTACAAAAATAAAGAGAGAGAGAGAGATGAAAAATTGGCTTCTTGTTCTTTTCTTCTTTCTTCCTCTTTGTCTTTGGTTCTTCCTGTTCTTCTTCTTCTTCTTCTTCTTCTTCTGCTTTCTTCAGATTTTTCCCCTCGTGCTCTTCTTCTTGTTTCCTTTCTTTCTTTTTCGTCAGATCATCTTCTTCTTTTCTTGCTTCTTGCTTCTCTTCAGCCTGTCTTCTTTGGCTGCTGACCTTCCGTCGTCTGCGCCAGTGCTGAGACGGCTTAACAATGCTTACAGTGCAGCAGCTCCTTCTTCTTCAGCGGGTCTGCTTCTTCTTCTTTGGCCTGCACACTTCAGAGTTTATTCGTCAAGGCAAAAACCTACTCTACCCCCCTCCCCCGCGTATCTCTCTCTCTGAAATCACTCTTCGGAAGCTCTCCCAGAGCGCTACCGGGTAATCGGGTTCGGGTCAAGCCCGGGTCCAGGCCCACCGGCGTGCGTGGTGGGCGAGGAGTGCAGGTCAGTCTAATCGGGTCGGGCCAGGTCCGCGGAGCGTGGTCACGGACGAGGCCGAGTCGGGTCGGGTCGGGTGAGAGGGACCTCACCCCGTGGTAACTGAGGCAAACAGCATACGGCAGTTTTTCAATTTATGCATCCGCGCGCCTTTGAGAGATTCCGAGGTGGGACTAAATGTCCCACCCCAATTCTCTTACGCCTGCAGCAGGGACGGTGCTCCCAATTGCATCGGCTGTTGAGGCGTACAGCTCCAATCGAGGGCCAGGGTGTGTGCGTGAGACTCTTCCGCGCTGGCCGTGGCTATTCAATCTGGGATATCTCGGCTTGGAGCAACCTCGAGCAGGCTTCGAGCTTCCTCGCCAATGGCGGTCGAGGCCTGGAACCTGAAACCAATGGCACGGCCTCTCGGCCAAATCAGACAGGCGGGGGACCTTCGCCGTGGCACGGCGAAGGTGGTCAGGGGGTCTGCAGGGGGCGAGATGGAGCTGTCGGGTCGTCCTAGGTCAAACTGTGAGCGAGGGAGTGGGTGTGTTCGGTGGTTCTGCAGAGGGTGTTTGGTGGGAAGTGGAGGGGCGGAAGAGGATCAGGGTGAGGAGGCGGAAGTTCTGCGGTGGTCGGCGAGCCGTGTGGGTCGCTGAGGTGATGGGAGCGGCTCGCCGGAGGGTGGTCGGAGGCGGAGAGGATGAGGGTGAACAGGGTCGGTAGAGGGCTTAATTGACTAAATCGAAAGCGGGGAAAGAAAGAGGAGGAGAAGGGGAGTAAGTCTAACTTAACTGCAGGGACGAAGGGGGAGGAACAGGGCGACAGTCGTATCGACTGTCGCCGGAGAAGATGATGCTCAGGGAGAGGGGCGGCGGCGAGCAGAAGGCTGGAGAGGCGCCAGCTGGGTGCGGCGTGGCGCGGGAAGAGCAGGGGAGGAGGTCTCTGCTGCTGGTAGTGCGGCAGAGCGAAGAGGTGGAGGGAGAGGAAGTCGCCGGAGCTGGTGAGCGTCTGCCGGAGAAAGAAGAGACGAAAGCTGGGGGTTTTCTCCGTCAGATCCAGGCTGCCTTCGTCGGTGGAGCGGCGGGGGGTATTTATAGGGTTGAAGCAGGGAGGAAGGCGGAGGGAGACGACGTGTCTCCCTCGCCGGAGAATGGTCGGAATTCGAACCCATACCGTCCGTGCGTTCGCACGGCCGGTATGGGGGGCTACAGTGACCATGGGGGTGCTCCTGCGACGGCTGACGACGCAGGGTACCCCCGGTACACTTGCCAGGTCCTCCACCTCACCCTGCGCGGCGCCATGCTCCGCGCAAGGTCGCCGGAGCATGGTGCTGGCAGGGTTTTGCAGGAGGGACCTGTTTGCAAAGAACGAAGGAGAGTTAGGGGCCTAAATGCGAGGGTTCAAAAGTTGAGGGCCAAAGAGTAAATATATGAGGACCAAAGTGTAAAGTCGGTCAAGGAGGTTTCTTCTTAGGCTCAAGTTTTTATACATGACTAATTAGAACCTAAGGAATCTGATGGTAAATTTCATTTTCATATTAAACCTTGTTTGACCGGTCAATTTGCGTAAAGACCCAAATTAAGTTATTAATTGGGCATGGTTCTCAATGTAGGTCAAAATGGGTTCTAAAGGCCAAATTGAAGGTTCTAAACCCTAGAGAATATTTTTCTATGAATTTTAGAGGGTTTATTCTATTTTTACTTTGCCTCGAACCTTGTGAATTGAAGTGGGTTGTTTTAGGGTTACAGATTATCATTTGGTTCCTTGAAAGTGCTGTAGCCCTTGCTAGATCATCTCATCCCACTTTTATTCTTATTAAGCTGTTCTGACCTGTGTTTGGGCCCTGACTTACCCTGTATGCAGATTATACTGGTAAAATTGCACTTTTACCCCTTATGACTTGTTTTCTTCTCAAACTCAGAATTGTCTGAGTTAAGCTTTTCCTTGAGATATGTAGGAGCTTTTATCCTTTGTATTGGGTCAAAATGAGCTAGTTATGGCTCATGATGAGGTTCTCATCATACCCCCATGCCTAGCTTTTGCTAGTCCCTTAGCAAACAACTTAAGGTTTCAACCCTTGTTCTAGACCATGAAGTTTTCAATGGTTTTAGATAAGTGCCTTTTTATTTGAGCATAGATTAGGTTAGAATGCTGACCATAGGCCTAAAAGATACTCTAGTACCAATCAAGATCCAAATCTGTCTAGCCTTAGCCTCAGTCTTCTAGCAAAGGTTTTTAAGGCCCACAAGAACTAACCTAAGGTTTATTGGACTTCGTGGTTAAAGCACCCGTGCTTGAAATGATTTTAGCCCTGGCTCAGTTCGCAGTGCGTTTTGTAAGAGAGAGATAGAAAGTTTTTTCTGTTTGGAGAGTTTTCTCTCTCTTTTTCTTTTTAGTTCTAGCCTAGGATTAGCTTTTCAACACGGTATGTATCAGATTCCTTGCTCCCATCATCAATCCTCAAAGGTTCCTGGCGATCGATGCTTCGAGATAGCACCGCCCATGGCAACCCCCGGAACCCTGGCTATTGAGATTTCGAGATAATCCCATCCATGGTATTCCGTGGCCGAATCCAGACCCTGGCAATTGACACTTCGAGATAATGCCATCCATGGAATCTGAACCAGCAGAGTGCTTACATGCCCCCCGTAGGATATGTAAATATCCTAAGAGACAAGCACCGAGGAGATGATATTTTGTTACGCATCTTCGAGGGGATTTCCCGCCTCTCCGCGCTGGGAACTCGTCCAAATCAACTTGTGTTGATCGGCCATTCCTATTCTAGGTGTTCTTTTCAGATTTTTGCGACGCTTCTGCGTGATTCTGATTTTTACGCTTACTGAACCAGGTTGTGTGTGAGATTAGGGTGCTTAGGTTACTGAGTCCCGTAAACCAAAAATTAGTTAACGAGGCCGAATACTTCCTAAGCCTTAGACCTAATACTTCAGCTTTTCATTTTCCTCAACCTCTTGAGGAGTGTCCAGATCTTAATGAGTACTAAGAGTCTATTCAAGAATGCCTAAGGTTTGCATTCTTACTAATCTTATTGTGCACTTTTCAGTTATTTTCTTGAATGAGGTCTAGAACTTAGGTTAATTCCTTAGTTCCTTACTAATGACTATCAACTTTTCTTATAATTTTTGTGCTCCTTTTTCATTTTGTTTCTTCTCTCCTTCACAAAATTTTCTTCTCCTCTTTTCCTCTTATTCTTTTTCGAAAAACTTTTTTAATTTTTATGGTATTTTTGGCATATGTGAATTTTTTTTTGTTTGAAACCTTTTCTTACAAGTTTTTGCACTTTCCTATCCCCCCATGCCTAAGATTTGCAATGTCCTCATTGTAACCTAGGGAGTCTTAGTTCAGGGTGAACTTCGAGTGCTGAAAGGTGTCAGAACAAGTTTCAGGTTTTCAAAGAGAATGACGGGCTGCCTCCCGTTAAGCGCTGAGTTTTACGCCATCGGCTGGGCGCAATAAGCTCAAGGGGAACGGAGGATATAAGATGCCTCAGCCAAATCAGTAGAAGTTACATCAATGAACGGCTTGAGTCTTTGACCATTCACGATGAAAGGTTCAGAATCGTGGCTGAGTGGACTGATTTCGACTGCTCCATTTCCAAAAACCTGTCGGACCAAATATGGTCCGACCCACTTAGATCTCAGTTTTCCTGGGAAGAGTTTGAGTCGGGCATCAAAGAGTAGGACCTTTTGACCAGGATGGAAGATCTTTCTTGAGATGTGTTTGTCGTGGAAGGCTTTAACCCGCTCCTTGTAGATTTGCGAGTTCTCGTACGCGTCTGTGCGTAATTCATCGATCTCGCTGATTTGGAGTTTTCTGTGGGTCCCAGCCTTGGAAAGATCTAGATTACAGTTCCGTACTGCCCAATAGGCTTTATGCTCCAGTTCGACGGGAAGGTGGCATGCCTTTCCGTACACCAATCTAAAGGGAGACATGCCCAATTGGGTCTTGTGGGCGGTCCTATAGGCCCACAATGCTTCCGGAAGGCGGGACGACCAGTCCTTCCTATCAGGTCGAACAGTGACCTGTAGGATTTTCTTGATCTCCCGATTCGACAGCTCAGCTAGACCATTAGTTTGGGGGTGGTAAGGAGTAGAGATTCGGTGAGACACCCCGTATTTGGTCATCAGTGACCTAAACTGAGCATTTGTGAAATGGGTCCCCCCATCAGAGATTATTGCACGAGGAATCCCGAACCTTGAGAAAATGTGTTGATGAATGAATTTGAGAACGATTTTGTGATCACAGGTTCGGGTCGGTATGGCTTCGATCCATTTGGACACGTAGTCCACAGCCAACAGAATGTATTCGAAACCATCCGAAACAGGAAAGGGGCCCATAAAATCAATCCCCCAAACATCAAAGATTTCGCATACTAGAATCGGTTGCATAGGCATCATGTCGCGATGGCTCATGTTGCCCAAAGTCTGGCAACGACTGCATGCCTTGCAATGACTGTATGCGTCTTTGAACAGTGTGGGCCAGTAGAAGCCGCACTGGAGGACTTTTGATGCGGTTTTATGCCCGGCAAAATGGCCACCGCATGCCTGGTCATGGCAGAAAGAGAGGATATTGTTGACTTCCCCTTCCGGGATACATCTCCGGATGATCTGATCGGCACCTATGCGGAAGAGGTACGGGTCTTCCCAAATGTAATACTTGGCATCGGAGCGTAATTTGTCTTTCTTGGCCTTCGGCCAATCGGACGGGGTCTGATGAGATGCCAAGTAATTTACAATATTAGCAAACCATGGAAGGCTAGTACCAATAGTCAGCAGGTGCTCATCGGGAAAATGCTCAGTGATGGGTCCGGAAGGGTCTATCATTTCAGAAGGAAGACGGGACAAGTGATCAGCTACCACGTTTTGTTTTCCCGCTTTATCGCGAATCTCGAGGTCAAATTCTTGCAACAGCAAGATCCATCGGATCAATCGAGGTTTCGCGTCCTTCTTTGCAAGGAGATGCCTCACAGCCGTGTGATCCGAGTATATGATGACATGGGAACCCAGAAGGTATGATCTGAATTTCTCTAGGGCAAATACTACAGCTAGCAGCTCTTTCTCAGTAACTGTATAGTTACGCTGAGCCTCATCGAGTGTTTTGCTGGCGTAGTAAATGACCACAGGTTTCTTGTCATTTTTCTGCCCCAAAACCGCTCCTACAGCGAAGTCGGATGCATCACACATGATCTCAAAGGGTTGAGACCAATCAGGGGACTGTAGGATCGGGGCTTGGGTGACTCGGTCACGCAGGATTTCAAATGCTTGAGTGCATTCCTTGGAGATTTCGAAGGGAACATCCTTGGAGAGAAGAGTGGTCAGGGGGCGTGCGATTTTTGAAAAATCAGGGATAAATCGTCGATAAAAACCGACATGCCCTAAAAAGGATCGGATGTCCCTGATCGAGCTAGGCATAGGAAGGCGAGAAATCAGATTAACCTTAGCTCGATCCACTTGGATACCTTTCTCCGAAATTGAGTGTCCCAGGACAATTCCCTCAGGCACCATGAAATGGCTCTTTTCCCAGGAAAGAACCAAATTCACGTCGATGCACCGCCTGAGTATCTGGACCAAGTGCTGGAGGCAATCGTCGAATGATGCTCCGAAAACTGAAAAGTCATCCATGAAGACTTCCAGATAATCACCTACCATATCTGAGAATATGGCAAGCATGCATCGCTGAAAAGTAGCGGGTGCATTGCAAAGACCAAAAGGCATCCTTCGGAAAGCGTATGTTCCGAAGGGGCAGGTGAATGTGGTCTTTTCTTGGTCCTCAGGATGGATTGCCACCTGGTTGTAACCGGAGTACCCGTCAAGAAAGCAGAAGAACCTATTTCCCGCTAGTTTTTCGAGAATTTGATCAATGAAGGGTAGTGGGAAATGATCCTTCTTCGTGGAGGAATTGAGTCGACGGTAATCTATACAGACTCTCCACGAGTTGGCTAATCGGGTAGGAATGATTTCTCCGGTCTCAGTTGTTATGGTGGTGAGTCCTGCCTTTTTAGGCACGACCTGAATCGGGCTCACCCAACGACTATCGGAGATCGGGTAGATGATCCCGGCATCTAACCACTTGATGATCTCCTTTTTCACGACCTCCTGCAGATTGGGGTTTAAGCGTCTCTGCATTTCACGAGAAGGTCGTGTGCCCTCTTCTGAATAGATATGATGAGTACAATAAGAGGGACTTATTCCAGTCAAATCATCGAGGGTCCATCCGATGGCTCTGCGATGTTGCTGGAGGACAACAATCAGACGGGATTCCTGTTCAGGATTAAGGTTGGAATTGATGATCACAGGAAGGGTCTGATTAGAACCCAAAAAGATGTATTTCAAATGAGCAGGAAGGGGTTTCAGTTCGAGGATGGGGTTTTCAGCAGCAGCGGGTGGTTCAGTATAGATGTGAGGTTCAAGGGTGGGAGTTATTGGGTTGTTCACATCTGGATTTGACTCCTCTATTTGCGGGTCGAGATCCTTCTGTGGTTGATGAGGAATACTCAAGTCATTCTGGAGGTGTGATTCATCAACCAAAGTCTTGATGTCACAAATTTGCTCGATGACGCCGCAATTAATTCCTTGTTGGGCCTTAAATATATCAATTTTCAGTGTTTGATCTCCAAACTTAAGCTCTATTTGGCCCTCCTCACAGCTGATGTTGGCTCTAGCAGTAGCCAAGAAAGGTCTCCCTAGAATGATTGGTGTATCCCTAGGGTTCTCAGGTGCATCCATGTCTAAGACTATAAAGTCCACTGGAAAATAGAAATCCCGCACTCTTACGATAACATCCTCGAGAATCCCTTTTGGTGACTTTATAGATCGATCTGCTAATTGTAATGTTACCTCAGTTGGTTTCAGCTCAGATTCTTCCAGATGGTCAAGTAAGGATGTGGGTATCAGATTTATAGATGCACCTAAGTCTAACAATGCTCTGTCAAATTGGGTACCACCTATCTTACAGGAGATCAGGGGAGTTCCAGGATCTTTTGCCTTGGGTGGGAGTCTACTAAGGATTACAGAGCTGGCTTGCTCTGACAGAATAATTGGGCTCCCTCCCTTGGTTCGCGGCTTACGCTGGGGTGTACATATATTCTTTAGAAATCGTGCGTAAGCTGGTACGTGGTGGATTGCATCCATCAAGGGGATGTTTATGTGGACCTGCTCAAAGAGCTTGACCAGGTCCTCCTCAGGGGCCACGGGTTTGGTGGTCTTCTTTCCCTTGGTCAGGGCCTCGGGAAACGGGATCTTGGTTGGTTCCTCTAGGATAGGTCCTGGTTGTGGGTCTGGAACAACGGTACCTTGGATAACTATCCTAGGGTCATGATTATCAGGCTGGGAGTGGTTTGGATAACGCGGGTCCTGAGTTGTCTTACCACTACGTGTTGTTACAGCATTTAATCCGGCCTGATTTTGGTTTGGATTTGGTAGGAGGGGTGGCTGCTGCTGAAATCCCGTACGAGAAGTAGAGGCTTCCATCTCGTCTGGAGATGGGGCAGTAGGGGCCTGATAAATCCATTGAGCGTGGCCTAAATTTGGATTCATAACGCGCTTCTGGGTTGGCACGTTATTTGGGTTAGGAAGGGGTTGGGAAGGGAGTGTGCCTGGCTGGCGAGAATTTGCCAACTGGGCCAGCTGAGTTTTAACTTCAGTAAGCTCGTCCTTGTGCTGTTTTTGAATGGCCGCATTCGATTTTTGAATGTCAGCCAGAGTCTGAAGGATTAAGGACATTTGATCTTGATTTGGCCCTGATGGATAAGTAGGGTTGGGCCGAGGCTGAGGCGGCTGGTAGTGATGAGAGGGCTGTGGGCGGGACTGAAAAGGTGGTCTTCGGGTTTGAGAATTTCCCGCCCACTGAAAATTTGGATGGTTTCGCCATCCAGGGTTGTAAGTGTTGGAGAATGGGTCGTTCTGGATGGCGTTGAGGTCCTCGCAGGTCTGAGGAACCTCCTGAGAATCAGGGAAAGGGGGAATGGAGTTCCCCCGGCTGGTGAAGAAAGGATCGGATGATCTTCCAGTCCAAGAATCAGATGGGGATGGATATGGATCCATCCCAGGGGAGGATCGGTGTAGGATGTTTTGCACAGTCTCCTGTGTGGAAGGAGGTTGTGCAAAGGAGTTACGCGCAGAGGTGGCTCGCTGCAAGTGCTGAGTCAGCTCATCCACCTTCTTTTCAATAATTGAGACCTTGTCCAATCGACTGGCCATTAATTCCAGGTCGACTGATGCGGACAGGCCCTGCGTCTCATGTGCTCCCTTAAGATTCGTCGCTGCGCGGGTATTCGTCCTGTCGAATAATCCCATGGAGTCATTGTTGATGGAGTTCTCGCACATGTTTTCGAGAATCTCCCATACGGTGTCTTCATGTTGACCCATGATGTTTCCTCCGCAGGTTGCATTGACGAAAAGGCGGATGTCCTCACGGAGTCCCTGGTAAAAAGATTGGACTTGTTCCCATTTAGGAACTCCGTGATGGGGGCACTTCCTCATGAGATCCTGAAAACGATCCCATGCCTCATGGAGAGGTTCTCCTGATTGCTGAGTGAAGTGTGTAATCTGATGGCGCAAGGCGTTGGTCCGACCAACGGGAAAGAACTTTTTCAAAAACTCGGATTGAAGTTCTTCCCAAGTGTTGATCGGCCGGGTCTGAGTTTGATACCAATGGGCGGCCTTGTCCATAAGAGAAAAGGAGAACATCTTCATGAGAAGAATATCCCGATTTTGCGCATCTGATCCAAAAGTGTGGGCCAGATGCTTAAGCTATTTGATGTGCTGGAAGGGATCTTCAGAATTAAGCCCATGGAATTTAGGTATAGCGTGAATCATGTTGGGCTTTAGTTCGGAATCAGGTCCTCCAATCGGGATTCTAACTCGAGGCTCAATTGCCACCGCAGCAGGATTGTAGTGGTCCCGCATCATAGGACGCTGTGGTGGGTGCACGAAGTTTTGGAAGAGGTCATTGAGTCGCTGGAGCTGGTGTTCCAGATTATTTTCTTCCTCAACTGGCTGAGCCATGATGGGGGAAGAAGAAGAACTTGGTTCCGAATCAGAAGAGAGAATAATGTGAGGGTGTTGCTGCACAAACACGGGCGTCGAGGCTTGGCCTTGACGAGAGTGAATTTCTAAAGGAGGTCTTAAGGGTGGTCTTAGAGACCTCCTTCCGTACATGCACAGTTGGGAGAGGTAAGTTCAGAAGGTGCTGGACCCAATCAAGACACCCACAAATGTGTTGGGTGACTATAGAGGTGCGGGGCAGATGGACCCCTTGATCAGAAAGATCGTCCACCTGAGAATTACCTGGGCAGCCAGAGAGGGAGAGTCCCGCGAAGACCCCTACACGGTAGAGCGTCCCCACGGGTTACAGGGTTTCCCCCACCCGACCTCTCTTGTCACTGCGGTTCCAGGTAGACCAGAATGGGGATCTTGACCTCTTAAGTCTACCAATTTTAAGATCAGGGTGCTTAAGGTTTCACTTGAACTTTAGTTTTTTTAAGTGCAAAGAGTGACCTAATTTAAGGTTGGTTAACCCAAGGGGTCAACTTTACCTATTGTTTTCTTTAAGAGCTTTTAGGTCCTGTCTTTTAGGGTTCAAGTGTTTAGAGAGCCAATTGTTTTAGATTTTCTTTGAATAGGTATTTTCAGGCAAGGGCTTGGGCACACTTCATTTGGTTTTCTCAATTCTTGCTTAAGGAGTGTGTCTCTAAATCCCTAGTGTTGGATCCTAGGTTGGCTCTACTTGGTCCAGTTAATTCTTTGTTGGGTAATTAGGGCTCAAGCTAGAATGTGTTAGCCCTTAAGTACCCTTAATAGTGTGCAGAAATAATGAGTTGAAAACATGCAACTTTTATGGTTACTAAATATGGAAGACAGGTTAGTCCTATATTGCTTGTTCTTTTCTTTTCTTCCTCTTTAGAGTGTAGGGGTTAATAGTGAGAGAAAAGATTTTACCTGTCTTTGGAGTAGTTGTGTGGTTGCTTGTCTTCTTGAGTTCCTATGGCTGCACAAAAGAGAGGAGATTATTAGAACTTAAAAGATACAGGAATGTTTACCTCTAGAATAGCCGTTGCTCCCCGGCAGCGGCGCCAAAATGATGGTGGCGTTGGTTCGACCGGTTTCGGCGTTATATCGTTGTAGTAAAGCCGGTTGTTACCAACGTATCATATAAAATTTTTATTACTCGGAAAACTGAAAGAGTTCCCGAGGTCGAACTCAGGGAGCAAGTTGTATTCTAGAGATATACAAGTTCTATTACAAAAATAAAGAGAGAGAGAGAGATGAAAAATTGGCTTCTTGTTCTTTTCTTCTTTCTTCCTCTTTGTCTTTGGTTCTTCCTGTTCTTCTTCTTCTTCTTCTTCTTCTTCTGCTTTCTTCAGATTTTTCCCCTCGTGCTCTTCTTCTTGTTTCCTTTCTTTCTTTTTCGTCAGATCATCTTCTTCTTTTCTTGCTTCTTGCTTCTCTTCAGCCTGTCTTCTTTGGCTGCTGACCTTCCGTCGTCTGCGCCAGTGCTGAGACGGCTTAACAATGCTTACAGTGCAGCAGCTCCTTCTTCTTCAGCGGGTCTGCTTCTTCTTCTTTGGCCTGCACACTTCAGAGTTTATTCGTCAAGGCAAAAACCTACTCTACCCCCCTCCCCCGCGTATCTCTCTCTCTGAAATCACTCTTCGGAAGCTCTCCCAGAGCGCTACCGGGTAATCGGGTTCGGGTCAAGCCCGGGTCCAGGCCCACCGGCGTGCGTGGTGGGCGAGGAGTGCAGGTCAGTCTAATCGGGTCGGGCCAGGTCCGCGGAGCGTGGTCACGGACGAGGCCGAGTCGGGTCGGGTCGGGTGAGAGGGACCTCACCCCGTGGTAACTGAGGCAAACAGCATACGGCAGTTTTTCAATTTATGCATCCGCGCGCCTTTGAGAGATTCCGAGGTGGGACTAAATGTCCCACCCCAATTCTCTTACGCCTGCAGCAGGGACGGTGCTCCCAATTGCATCGGCTGTTGAGGCGTACAGCTCCAATCGAGGGCCAGGGTGTGTGCGTGAGACTCTTCCGCGCTGGCCGTGGCTATTCAATCTGGGATATCTCGGCTTGGAGCAACCTCGAGCAGGCTTCGAGCTTCCTCGCCAATGGCGGTCGAGGCCTGGAACCTGAAACCAATGGCACGGCCTCTCGGCCAAATCAGACAGGCGGGGGACCTTCGCCGTGGCACGGCGAAGGTGGTCAGGGGGTCTGCAGGGGGCGAGATGGAGCTGTCGGGTCGTCCTAGGTCAAACTGTGAGCGAGGGAGTGGGTGTGTTCGGTGGTTCTGCAGAGGGTGTTTGGTGGGAAGTGGAGGGGCGGAAGAGGATCAGGGTGAGGAGGCGGAAGTTCTGCGGTGGTCGGCGAGCCGTGTGGGTCGCTGAGGTGATGGGAGCGGCTCGCCGGAGGGTGGTCGGAGGCGGAGAGGATGAGGGTGAACAGGGTCGGTAGAGGGCTTAATTGACTAAATCGAAAGCGGGGAAAGAAAGAGGAGGAGAAGGGGAGTAAGTCTAACTTAACTGCAGGGACGAAGGGGGAGGAACAGGGCGACAGTCGTATCGACTGTCGCCGGAGAAGATGATGCTCAGGGAGAGGGGCGGCGGCGAGCAGAAGGCTGGAGAGGCGCCAGCTGGGTGCGGCGTGGCGCGGGAAGAGCAGGGGAGGAGGTCTCTGCTGCTGGTAGTGCGGCAGAGCGAAGAGGTGGAGGGAGAGGAAGTCGCCGGAGCTGGTGAGCGTCTGCCGGAGAAAGAAGAGACGAAAGCTGGGGGTTTTCTCCGTCAGATCCAGGCTGCCTTCGTCGGTGGAGCGGCGGGGGGTATTTATAGGGTTGAAGCAGGGAGGAAGGCGGAGGGAGACGACGTGTCTCCCTCGCCGGAGAATGGTCGGAATTCGAACCCATACCGTCCGTGCGTTCGCACGGCCGGTATGGGGGGCTACAGTGACCATGGGGGTGCTCCTGCGACGGCTGACGACGCAGGGTACCCCCGGTACACTTGCCAGGTCCTCCACCTCACCCTGCGCGGCGCCATGCTCCGCGCAAGGTCGCCGGAGCATGGTGCTGGCAGGGTTTTGCAGGAGGGACCTGTTTGCAAAGAACGAAGGAGAGTTAGGGGCCTAAATGCGAGGGTTCAAAAGTTGAGGGCCAAAGAGTAAATATATGAGGACCAAAGTGTAAAGTCGGTCAAGGAGGTTTCTTCTTAGGCTCAAGTTTTTATACATGACTAATTAGAACCTAAGGAATCTGATGGTAAATTTCATTTTCATATTAAACCTTGTTTGACCGGTCAATTTGCGTAAAGACCCAAATTAAGTTATTAATTGGGCATGGTTCTCAATGTAGGTCAAAATGGGTTCTAAAGGCCAAATTGAAGGTTCTAAACCCTAGAGAATATTTTTCTATGAATTTTAGAGGGTTTATTCTATTTTTACTTTGCCTCGAACCTTGTGAATTGAAGTGGGTTGTTTTAGGGTTACAGATTATCATTTGGTTCCTTGAAAGTGCTGTAGCCCTTGCTAGATCATCTCATCCCACTTTTATTCTTATTAAGCTGTTCTGACCTGTGTTTGGGCCCTGACTTACCCTGTATGCAGATTATACTGGTAAAATTGCACTTTTACCCCTTATGACTTGTTTTCTTCTCAAACTCAGAATTGTCTGAGTTAAGCTTTTCCTTGAGATATGTAGGAGCTTTTATCCTTTGTATTGGGTCAAAATGAGCTAGTTATGGCTCATGATGAGGTTCTCATCAGTTCTCAATGTAGGTCAAAATGGATTTCTAAGGCCAAATTGAAGGTTCTAAACCCTAGAGATTATTTTTCTATGAATTTTAGAGGGTTTAGTTGATTTTTTCTTTACCTCGAACCTCATGAATTGAAGTGGATTTATTTTTAGGGTTACAGGATGTCATTTAATTCCTTGGAGTTACTGTAGCCCTTATTGGATCAACACATCTCACTTTTATTCTTATTAGGTTAGTTTGACCTATGTTTGGACCCTGAGTTACCCTATTTTCAGATTGAATTGGTGAAATTGCATTTTTACCCCTTAGTTTCTATTTTCTTCACAAACTCACAATTTCTCTAAGCCAAGCCTTTCTAGAGTTATGTAGGAGCTTTTTCTTGCAAATCTGGGTTAAATGGTGCTAGTTTAGGGTTTATGACGAGGTTCTCATCATACCATCATGCCTAGCTTTTGCTAGTCCCTTAGCAAAAACCTAAGGTTTTAACCTTTGTTCTAGACCATGATGTTTTTAACAATCTTCAGATAAGTGCTTTTTCATTTGAACCTAGATTAGGTTAGAATGCTGACCACAGGCTTAAAAGGTACTCTAGTACCAACCAAGATCCAGATCTGTCTAGCCTTAGTCTCAGTCTTTGGCAAAGGTTTTTAAGGCCCACAAGAACTAACCTAAGGTTTATTGGACTTCGTGATTAAAGCACCCCATGCTTGAAATGATTTTAGCCCTGGTTCAGTTCGCAATGCATTTTGTAAGAGAGAGAGGTAAAAAGTTTTTCTCTTTGGAGAGTTTTCTCTCTCTTTTTCTTTTTAGTTCTAGCCTAGGATTGGCTTTTCAACACGGTCTGTATCAGATTCCTTGCTCCCATCATCAATCCTCAAGGGTTCCAGGCAATCGATGCTTCGAGATAGCACCGCCCATGGCAACCCCCAGAACCCTGGTTGTTGAGATTTCGAGATAATCCCATCCATGGTGTTCCGTGGCTGAATCCAGACCCTGGCAATTGACACTTCGTGATAATGCCATCCATGGAATCTGAACCAGCAGAGTGCTTACATGCCCCCAGTAGGATATGTAAATATCCTAAGAGACAAGCACCGAGGAGATGATATTTTGTTACGCATCTTTGAGGGGATTTCCCACCTCTCTACGCTGGGAACTCGTCCAAATCAACTTGTGTTGATCGGCCGCTCCTATTCTAGGTGTATTTTTCAGAATTTTGCGACGCTTCTGCGTGATTTTGAATTTTTACGCTTACTGAACCAGGCTGTGTGTGGGGTTGGGGTTCTTAGGTTACTAAGTCCCATAAATCAGAAGTTAGTTAATGAGGTCAAATACTCCCTAAGTCTTGGACCTAATACTTAAGCTTTCATTTTCCTCAACCTCTTGAGGACTGCCTAGATCTTAATGGGTACTAAGAGTCTATCCAAGAATGCCTAAAGTTTACGTTCTTACTAATCTCACCATGCACTTTTCATTTCTTTTCTTGAATAAGGTCTAGAACTTAGGTCAATTCCTTAGCTTCTTACTAATGACTATCACTCTTTTTCTTCAATTTATGCTCCTTTTTGTTTCTTTTTCTTCTCCCACAAAATTTCCTTTCTCCTCTTATTCTTTTTTTTTTTTAATTTTTATGGTGTTTTTGTCATATGTGAATTTTTTATTTTAAAACCCTTTTTACAAGTTTTGCACTTTTATACCCCCCCATGCCTAAGGTTTGCAATGTCCTCATTGTGACTTAGGGGTTTTTATTTACTTAGTTCATTCCTTAAGACAGATGTTTTAATGAGTGAATGGGTCGGGATGAATTCTGCGAACGATTTCTAATCTCAGATGCACGTATCTGAGGTGGAGTCGGCTGTCTATAAGGGTGAACTTTAAGTGCACAAAAGTGTGAAAAGGGTTTAGATTTTCAGAAAATGACGGGCTGCCTCCCGTTAAGCGCTGAGTTTTACGCCATCGGCTGGACGCAATAAGCTCAAAGGGAATGGAGGATATAAGAAGATTCAGCCAAATCAGTAGAAGTCACATCAACGAACAGCTTGAGTCTCTGACCGTTCACGATGAAAGGTTCAGAATCGTGGCTGAGCGGATTGATTTCGATAGCTCCATTTCCAAAAACCTGCCGGACTAAATATGGTCCGACCCACTTGGATCGCAGCTTTCCTGGGAAAAGTTTGAGTCGGGCATCAAAGAGTAGGACCTTCTGACCAGGATGAAAGATCTTTCTCGAGATGTGCTTGTCATGGAAGGCTTTAACCCGCTCCTTGTAGATTCACGAGTTCTCATATGCGTCTAGGCGTAATTCATCGATCTCACTGATTTGGACTTTTCTATGGGTTCCAGCCTTTGAAAGATCTAGATTACAGTTCCGTACTGCCTAATAGGCTTTATGCTCTAGTTCTACGGGAAGGTGACATGCCTTTCCGTACACCAGTCTGAAGGGAGACATACTTAATTGGGTTTTGTGGGCGGTCCTATAGGCCCACAATGCTTCTGGAAGTCGGGACGACCAGTCCTTCCTATTAAGCCGAACAGTGACCTACAGGATCTTCTTGATCTCTCGATTTGACAGCTCAGCTAGACCATTAGTTTGGGGGTGGTAAGGAGCAGAGATTCGATGAGACACCCTGTATTTGGTCATCAGTGACCTAAACTGAGCATTTGTAAAATGGATCCCCCCATCAGAGATTATAGCACGAGGAATCCTGAACCTTGAGAAAATGTTTTGATGAATGAATTTGAGAACAATCTTGTGATCACAGGTTCGGGTCGGTATGGCTTCGATCCATTTGGACACGTAGTCCACAGCAAGCAGAATGTATTCGAAACCATCCGAGACAGGAAAGGGGCCCATAAAATCAATCTCCCAAACATCAAAGATTTCGCATATGAGAATAGGCTGCAAAGGCATCATATCGCGACGATTCATGTTGCCCAAAGTCTGGCAACGACTGCATGCCTTGCAGTGACTGTATGCATCTTTGAACAGCGTGGGCTAGTAAAAACCACACTGGAGGACTTTTGATGCGGTTTTATGCCTAGAGAAATGGCCACCGCATGCTTGGTCATGGCAGAAAGAGAAGATATTGTTGAATTCCTCTTCCGAGACACATCTCCGAATGATTTGATCAGCACCTATGCGGAAAAGGTACGGATCTTCCCAGATGTAATACTTGGTATCAGAACGCAATTTGTCTTTCTTGGCCTTCGGCCAATCAGACGGGGTCTAATGAGATGCTAAGTAGTTTACTATATCAACAAACCATAGAAGTCTAGTACCAACAGTAAGCAGGTGCTCATCAGGAAAGTGTTCCGTGATGGGTCCGGAAGGGTTGATAATCTCAGAAGGAAGACGGGACAGATGGTCAGCTACCACATTCTGCCTTCCCGCCTTGTCGCGAATCTCAAGATCGAATTCTTGCAACAGCAAGATCCAACGGATTAGTCGGGGCTTCGCGTCCTTCTTGGCAAGGAGATGCCTTACAGCCGTGTAATCCGAGTAAATGATGACATGGGAACCCAGAAGATACGATCGAAACTTTTCAAGGGCAAATACTACAACTAGCAGCTCTTTCTCCGTAACCGTATAGTTACATTGAGCCTCGTCAAGTGTCTTGCTAGCGTAGTAGATGACCACGGGTTTCTCGTCAGCTTTTTGCCCCAGGACCGCTCCTACAGTGAAATCAGAAGCATCGCACATGATCTTAAAGGGTTGAGACCAGTAAGGGGATTGTAGGATAGGTGCCTGGGTGACTCGGTCACGCAGGTTTTCAAAGGCTAGTGTGTAGTCCTTGGAGATTTCAAAGGGTACATCCTTGGAGAGAAGAGAAGTCAAGGGGCGCGCGATTTTCGAGAAATCCGGAATGAAACGACGGTAAAAATCGACGTACCCCAAAAAAGAACGGATGTCCCTAATCGAGCTAGGAATAGGAAGGCGAGAGATCAGATCAACCTTAGCTCGATCCACTTGGATGCCTTTTTTTGAAATTAAGTGTCCCAGGACAATTCCCTTAGGCACCATGAAATGGCTCTTTTCCCAGGAAAGAACCAAATTTACCTCGATGCACCGCCTGAGTATTTGGACCAAGTGTTGGAGGCAATCGTAAAAAGATTCTCCAAAAATTGAAAAGTCATCCATGAAGACTTCCAAAAAATCACCTACCATATCTGAGAATATGTCAAGCATGCACCGCTGAAAGGTAGCGGGTGCATTGCAAAGACCGAAAGGCATCCTTCGAAAAGCGTATGTTCCGAAGGGGCAGGTGAACGTGGTCTTTTCTTGGTCCTCAGGATGGATTGCCACCTGGTTATAACCGGAGTATCCGTTAAGAAAGTAGAAGAACCTATTTCCTGCTAGTTTCTAGAGAATTTAATCAATGAAAGGTAGTGGGAAATGATCCTTCTTCATGGAGGAATTGAGTCGGCGATAATCTATACAGACTCTCCACGCGTTGGCTAATCGGGTAGGAATGATTTCTCCGGACTCAGTCGTTATGGTAGTGAGTCCTGCCTTCTTAGGCACAACCTGAATTGGGCTCACCCAATGACTATCGGAGATCGGGTAGATGATTCCAGCATCTAACCACTTGATGATCTCCTTCTTCACGACCTCCTGCAGATTAGGGTTCAAACGTCTCTGCATTTCACGAGAAGGTCGTGCGCCCTCTTCTGAATAGATATGATGAGTATAATAAGAGGGACTTATTCCAGTCAAATCATTGAGAGTCCATCTGATGGCTCTGCGATGTTGCTGGAGGACAGTAATCAGACGGGATTCCTGTTCGGGATTGAGGTTGGAATTGATAATCACAGGGAGGGTCAGATTAGAACCCAAAAAGATGTATTTCAAGTGAGTAGGAAGGGGCTTCAGTTCGAGGATAGGGTTATCAGCAGCAGCGGGTGGTTCAGTATAGATGTAAGGTTCAAGGGTAGGAGTTACTGGGTTGTTTATATCTGGATTCAACTCCTTTGTTTGCGGGTCAAGATCCTTCTGTGGTTGATGAGGCATAATCAGGTCATTCTGGAAGTGTGTTTCATCAACCAAAGCCCTAATGTCACAAATCTGTTCGACGACACCGCAATTAAGTCCTTGTTGGGCCTTGAATATATCAATTTTCAAGGTTTGATCCCCAAATTTGAGCTCTATTTGGCCCTCCTCACAGCTAATGTTGGCTCGAGCAGTAGCCAAGAAAGGTCTCCCTAAAATGATTGGTGTATCCCTAGGGTTCTCAGGTGCATCCATATCTAAGACTATGAAGTCCACGGGGAAATAGAAATCCCGCACTCTTACGATAACATCCCCGAGAATCCCTTTGGTGACTTTATAGATCGATCTGCTAATTGTAATGTCACCTCAGTTGGTTTTAGCTCAGATTCTTCTAGATGGTCAAGTAAGGATGTGGGTATCAGATTTATGGATGCACCCAAGTTTAGTAAAGCTTTATCAAATTGGGTATCACCTATCTTGCAGGAAATCAGGGGAGTACCAGGATCTTTTGCCTTGGGTGGAAGTCTACTGAGGATTACAGAGCTGGCTTGCTCTGACAGAACAATTGGACTCCCACCCTTGGTTCGCGGCTTACGCTGGGGTGTACACACATTCTTTAAAAATCGTGTGTAAGCTGGTATGTGGCGGATTGCATCCATCAAGGGGATGTTTATGTGGACCTGCTCAAAGAGCTTGACCAGGTCCTCCTCAGGTGCCACGGGCTTGGTGGTCTTCTTTCCCTTGGTCAAGGCCTCGGGAAACGAGATCTTGGTTGGTTCTTCTAGGATAGGTCCAGGTCTTGGATCTGGGATAGGGGTAGAAACGTCCTGGATTACTGTCCTAGGCTTGGGATCACTACCCGGCTTGGAGTGGTTTGGATGAGGTGGGTCTTGGGTTTCCTTACCACAATGGGTTGTTACAGAATTAAGTCCTGCCTGGTTTTGGTTGGGATTGGGTAAGATAGGTTGCTGCTGGTAACCTGCAAAAGAAGTGGAGGCCTCTATCCCGTCGGGTGAAGGAATAGAGGGGGCCTGATAAATCATATGGGCATGGCCTGGGTTTGGGTTCATAATGCGCCGCTGGGTTGGCACGTTATTTGGATTGGGAAGAGGTTGGGAAGGAAGAGTGCCTGGCTGGCGAGAGTTTGCCAATTGGGCCAATTGGTTTCGGACCTCTGTAAGTTCGTCCTTGTGTTGCTTTTGAATAGCCGCATTCGTTCTTTGAATGTCAGCCAAAGTCTGAAGGATAAGGGACATTTGATCCTGATTTGGCCCTGATGGATAAGTAGGGTTGGGCCGAGGCTGAGGCGGCTGGTAAGGACGAGGGGGTTGTTGTGGGCGGGGCAGAAAGGGTCTTTCGGTTTGGGAATTTCCCGTCCACTGAAAATTGGGATGGTTTCGCTATCCAGGGTTATAGGTGTTGGAGAACAGGTCATTTTGGATGGCGTTGAGGTCCTCACAGGTCTGAGGAACCTCCAGAGAGTCAGAGAAAGAGGGAATGGAATTCCCTGGGCTGGTATAGAGAGGATCTGATGGACCTCTGGTTAGAGAATCAAATGGTGGATATGGATCCATCCTAAGAGAAGATCGATGGAGAATGTTTTGCATAGTTTCCCTTGTGGAAGGGGGCTGTGCGAAGGGGTTATGCGCAGAGGTGGCTCGCTGCAGGTGCTGAGTCAGCTCATCCACCTTCTTTTCACTAATCGAGACCTTGTCCAATCGACTGGCCATTAATTTCAGGTCGACTGATGCGGACAGGCCCTGCGTCTCATGTGCTCCCCTAAGATTCGTCGATGCGCGGGTATTCGTCCTGTCGAATAATCCCATGGAGTCATTGTTGATGGAGTTCTCGCACATGTTTTCGAGAATCTCCCACACGGTGTCCTCATGTTGACCCATGATATTTCCTCCGCAGGTTGCATTGACGAAAAGACGGATGTCCTCACGGAGTCCCTGGTAAAAAGATTGGACCTGTTCCCATTTAGGAACTCCGTGATGCGGGCACTTCCTCATGAGATCTTGAAAACGATCCCACGCCTCATGGAGAGGTTCCCCTGTTTGTTGAGTGAAGTGCGTAATCTGATGGCGCAAGGCGTTGGTCCGACCAACGGGGAAGAACTTTTTCAAGAACTCGGACTGAAGTTCTTCCCAAGTGTTGATCGACCGGGTCTGAGTTTGATACCAATGAGCGGCCTTGTCCATAAGAGAAAAGGAGAACATCTTCATGAGAAGAATATCCCGATTTTGCGCATCTGACCCAAAAGTTTTGGCCAGATGCTTTAGCTGTTTGATGTGCTGGAAGGGATCTTCGGAATTAAGCTCATGGAATTTAGGTATAGCATGAATCATGTTGGGCTTTAATTCGGAATTAGGTCCTCCAGTCGGGATTCTGACTCGAGGCTCGATGGCCACCGCAGCATGATTATAATGGTCCCGCATCATAGGATGCTGCGGTGGGTGCACAAAGTTTTGGAAGAGGTCATTGAGTCGCTGGAGCTGGTGCTCCAGATTGTTTTCTTCCTCAACTGGCTGAGCCATGATGGGGGAAGAAGAAGAGCTTGATTCAGAATCAGATGAGAGAACGATGGGGTAGGGTTGCTGTTCAAACACGGGTGTCGAGGCTTGGCCTTGACGAGAGTGAATTCTTAAAGGAGATCTTAAGGATCTACCGTTCATGCACTGTTGGAGTAGAAGAGTTTAGAAGGTGTTGGACCCAATCAAGAGACCCAAAAATGTGTTGGGTGACTATAGAGGTGCGGGGCAGATGGACCCCTTGATCAGAAAGATCATCCACCTGAGAATTACTTGGGCAGCCAGAGAGGGTGAGTCCTGCGAAGACCCCTACACGGTAGAGCGTCCCCACGGGTTACAGGGTTTCCCCCACCCGACCTCTCTTGTCACTGCGGTTCCAGGTAGACCAGAATGGGGATCTTGACCTCTTAAGTCTACCTTTTTTACTTTAAGATCAAGGTGCTTAAGGTTTCACTTGAACTCTTAGGTGTTTTTGTGAACAAGGTGGCCTAATTTGAAGGTTGGTTGACCCTAGGGGTCAACTTCACCCAATGGTTCCTTTGAGAATTTAGGCTTTGTTTTTAGGATTCAAGTGTTTAGAGAGAGCCAATTTTTAGGATTTTTCTTATTAATTATTTTCAATCAATGGCTTGGGCACACCTCTTTTGGATTTTCTCAATTCTTGATTAAGGTGTGTGTCTCTGAAATCCTAACGTTTGACCTTATGTTGGCTCTACTTGGTCCATTTAACTCTTTGTTTGGGTAATTAGGGCTCAGGCAAGGATGTGTTAGCCCTTAATTACCTTTAAAACTGTGTGCAGGAATAATAGTTTCTAAGAATATGCAGCTATTACTATGTATAAAAGATAGGTTATGCCTATTTCTTTTCTTTGTTTTTCTTTAAAATTTTAGGGTTTAATAGGAAGTTACCTGTCCTTCGAGTGGCTGTGGTGCGGCTGCGTCTTTTTTTTTTGTATCTGCACAAAAGAGAGGAGAGATTATTAGAAACTTACAAATAGAAATTTTATTACTTCTAGAATAGCCGTTGCTCCCCGGAAACGACGCCAAAAACTGGTGAGACCCCAATCCTCTGTAGTTCTAATATGTCGTAGTATAGTATAGAGAAGCGGTTACCAATTTAATACAATTTGTTACTCGAAAATAAAAGTTTTCCCGAGGTCGAACTTAGGGAGCAAATTGTATTCTAGAAGTACAAAGTTTCTATTACAAAAATGAAAGAGAGAGAGAGAGAGATTTGTCTTGTTGGCTTTTTCTTCTTCTCTTCTTTCTCTTGTCTTTGTCTTCTTCTTTTCTCTTCTCTTTGGTTCTTCAGTCTTCTTCCTTCTTCTTCTTCTTTTTCTTCAGGACTTCTTCTCTTTCTCCTCGTGTTCTTCTCTCTTCTTTATCTTCTTCCTCCTGCTCTTCTTCTTTCTTTCTTCCTTGCGGTGCCTGTTCTTCTTTTCTTCTTCTTCAGGGCGTCGTCTGATTTTTCAATCAGACGACTTAAGTGGCATCTGCTACAGTGCGTCCTCCTTCCTTCTTTCTTCTGTGTCTTTCTTCTTCTTCTTCTCACAGTCCTTCTTCTTCTTCTTCTTCTTCTTCTGCTTTGCTTCAAGCAGCCATGGCTCTAGATGCTCCTTCCTTCTTTCTCTTCTCCTTCTTCCTCTGCATTCTGCCTTCTCTTCTTCTTCTTCTTCTTCTTCTATGCCTGCACGCTCACAGTTTGGTCAGGGCAAAAACCTACTCTACCCTCCCCCGCGTCTCTCTCTCTCTCTCTCTCAGAATTCACTCGTAGGATAACTCTCCCAGAGCCGCTGGGTATTCAGATACGGGTCACGCCCGGGTCCAGGCCCACCGGCGTGCGGTGGTGGGCGAGGAGTACAGGTTGGGTAAACGGGTCGGGCCAGGTCCGCGGGGGGTGGTCGCGGACGAGGCCGGGTGAGCGGGTGAGAGGGACCTCACCCCGTGTGCTGAGGCGATAAGCCTATAGCATGTTTTGCATTTATGCGGGCGCACGGCTTCAGAATCCACCGAGGTGGGACTAAATGTCTCACCCCAATTTGGCTCCTGCAGCTGAGAAAGCTGCAGGCAATTGCGGCTGTGTGTGAAGCCTTCACCCTAGTTGCAGGCCTGGGCAGCTGCGTAAGGGTGAACCGTGCGTCCTGGCGAGTCAGACCTGGGCGAAGCGAGGCTGCAGCTGCAGGCGGAAGAAGCTCCACCTGCTCAGCAATGGCGGCGGAGGGCGAGTGACCTGTTCACAGCAATACGGCCTCTCGGCCTAGTCAGAAGGTGCAGGGAGCTTCGCCAGAGTGTGGCGAAGCTCGTGCGGCGAAGCTCGTGCTGGTGGTGGCGAGACGTGGGGCGGCGTGCAAGGGCTGCCCTAGGTCGGACTGTGGCTGGGGGAATGGGTTTGTTCGGGGGGTCTTTAGGCAGCGAACGGCAGGGAGTGAAGGGGTGGAAGTGGTTCAGCGTGAAGAGGCGGAGGTTTTGGGTCGGTCGGCGAATCGTGTGGGGTGGTGGAATGATGGGAGCGAGTCACCGGAGGTTGGCCGGAGATGGAGAAGGTGAGGGCGATCAGGCGCGGTCGAAGGGTGGTTGAACAAACTGAAATAGGGAAAAGAAAGAGGGGAGGAAGGGAAAGAACTGTAGCTACTTGGAGGGACGAGGGGGATCGGAGCAGGGAGACAGTCGTATCGACTGTCACCAGAGAAGAAGGTGCCCATAGAGAGAGGGCGGCGGCGAGGAGAGAGCGGGAGAGCGCGCGCTAGGTACAGCGTGATGCGGGAAGAGCGGGCGAAGGCAGCTCTGCTGCTGGTAATGCGGCAGAGCGACGAGGAGGAGGAAGAACTGCCGGAGCAGGGGGCTTCTGCCGGAGTGGGAAGAGAGGGAAGAAGGGGGGGGTTTCTCCGTCAGAACCGAGCTGCTGAGTTCGGTAGACAGGGGCGGCTTTTATAGAGATGGAATCAGAGAGGAGGGCGGAGGGAGGCGACGTGCCTCCCTCGCCGGAGGACGCCGGAGATGGAGACCCATAACTCCCGTGAGTTCGCACGGGAGGTATGGGTAGCCGTAGAGACCATGGAGGTGTCCCTGCGACAGCAGACGTCGCAGGGAACCCCTGGTTGTCTTGGCAGAGGGTCTCCCTTACCATGCGTGGCGCCATGCTCCGCGCAAAGTTGCCGGAGCATGGCGCTGCTCAGGGTTTTGCAGGGAGGACCCAAATGTAAAGAATGAAGAAGAGTTAGGGGCCAAAATGCGAGGGTTTCAAAAATTGAGGGCCAAAAAGTAATAGATGAGGACCAAAAATGTAAAGTTGGTCAAGAAGGTCTCTTCTTAGGCTCAAGTTTTTATACATGACTAATTAGGACCTAAGGATTCTGATGGTGAATTTTATTTCTATATCAGACCTTGTTTGATCGGTTAATTTACGTAAAAACCCAAATTAAGTCATTAATTGGGCATGATTCTCAATGTAGGTCAAAATGGGTTCCTAAGGCCAAATTGAAGGTTCTAAACCCTAGAGATTATTTTTATATGAATTTTAGAGGGTTTAGTTGATTTTTTCTTTGCCTCGAACCTCATGAATTGAAGTGGGTTTACTTTTAGGGTTACAGGATGTCATTTAATTCCTTGGAGTTACTGTAGCCCTTATTGGATTAACTCATCCCACCTTTCTTCTTATTAGGTTAGTTTGACCTATGTTTGGACCCTGAGTTACCCTGTTTTCAGATTGAATTGGTGAAATTGCATTTTTACCCCTTAGTTTCTATTTTCTTCACAAACTCAGAATTTCTCTGAGCCAAGCCTTTCTAGAGTTATGTAGAAGCTTTTTCTTGCAAATCTAGGTTAGATGGTGCTAGTTTAGTGTTTATGACGAGGTTCTCATCAATCACTAATCACAATAATTAGAAATAATATTTGCAAGTGAATCGGAAACCTAAAAAGATATGCAATATATATCAAAAAATGTATCTCAGAAAGTGGATATCAAAGTGCAAAAAAGATCAGGTTAAAAATGGTGGTTTGAACCTCCAATTTTAACCTTAAAGTCTAAGCTCTAATTAACTTAAATGATTCAATAGTAACTGTAACCAACGATCTCCGTATTATCAGAACCATGCACAACACCAAATTAACCAATCAGACGACAGAACCAAGGCACAAACGTTTTATCTCATGCCTCAGCAGAAGGCTAAGGCATAGCACAGCATAGCAAAGGAGAGGCACAAGGATTTCACAAGCCTTAGAATGGCTAAATACTGAGTGAGGGGGGAGGCATGTTTCCAGAGGCCACAATGCAAAACCACCCCCCACCCTCAGATTTCTCCTCTCTTTCTAGCTGGGTAAATAGGTATGCACAGTATCAGGTAAACAGATCTGGCTTAGACCTGAGTGGCGTGAACCGTGGGCGAGGGCGTGTACGAGCATGTGCGAGGGGACCTCATCCCATGCTCTCTGAGGCGAACATATGAGGGCACGGATTGCTCTTATATGCCTTTGAGCGCATTCACGTTTCTAATGTGGGACTAATCCCCCAACTTTGCTTCGCATGAAGCTTTGCTTGAGCTGCATCAGATGGCGTTGAGGAATTGAGTTGCTACTTCACTGCTTACGCTTGATTGACGACATGGAGAGGTTCGTTAGGGTGAGTCATAGCTCCTGAGGGCAGCAGCTAGGTGAGTGATGGCCGGAGTAGCATTGTCGTGGTCGGAGAAGACAGTGGCAGTGACAGTGAACTAGCGAAGACCTAAAGAGGGAAAATACGGCCTCACGACCCAATTAAATATGCTCATGAGCTTCGCCGTGCGATGGTGATTACAGTGGTGGTGATTGAAGGGTGTGCAGTGGTCGGAGAGGCCTGTTGGTGATGGAGAAGGTGACCGAAGGAGGCGGCATTTGGGGGAGTTACGGAGTGGGTGAAAGTGAAAATAGGGAGAGGACTTTTGTGTGGGGAGGTGAGGCGGAACTCGTGGAGGTGGTGGAGTGCTGTGGAGGCCGTGTGAACTCACCGAAGTTTCACCGGCCATGGGGAAGATGAGGATGGTGAGGGCAATATGGTGAGTGATCCTAGAATCTAAGGGGTGGAAAGGAGCAGGGGAGTGAGAGGAAGAGAGAAGAGAGACTTAGAGCGAGAGAGGGTGGGTGAGGATGTCTGGTGGTGATGGGCCGGAGTCAGGGAACATGAAGTCAATGGCGAGGAAAGAGAGGACGGAGGTGTACTTTCTTTGGTTGGAAAGTTGCGCGATGAAGAGAGGAAGATGTGAGTCGGTCAATTTGACTATTGGCCAGCTCGATGAAGGGGGCGGAGAGGCTCATCGGAGATCGAAAGAGCGATGGCCGGAGGAGAGAGGAGAGGTATTCCTGGTTGATTATTTGCTAAGAAGGATGCCCAGGATGCAAGGGCTTTATATAGAGTTCCAGACCAGCTCAAAAGCACCGAAAGAGTTAGAATAGCCACGCAATTTCAGGGAAAAGATCCCTTGAAATCTTGAGCTTCACTTGAGCTCTAGGGATCTTCATGGGGTTTCTAAGTCGATTCGACCGATCGGGGAGGTTCTTGCAATCAATCCCTCCAATTTTGGAGGGATTTGGCTTTGATTTGAGGGAGGAATCCTCCCTCGAATCTCCAATGTAGAGTTTTCACACCTTCAATGGAGATGGGACCCAAGTGAAGAAAATGATGTTAAGTTAGGGACCCAAACACAATAAACTTGAAACCTAAGGAGTTAAATGGAAGAAATAGAGTTTTAAAGGGCTAAAATTGAAACTAGGTCAAGATGGACTTTGATTGGGCCTAAATTTTGAAAATAACCTAATTTCGACCCAATAAATCTAATGGTGAACTTGGATTTGATTTTTGACCACGTTTGACTGGATAATTTGCACAAAAGCCTAAATAAAGGTAAAATCCCATATGAAACTCTGTTCTAGGTCAAAATGGGTTCGGATGGTCAAACCAAGGCTACCAAACATCTTAGAATATTTTTATATGAATTTTAGGAGATTTAAATTAATTTTATCTTGACCAAAACCTATTTAATTTAAGTGGGTTGATAATTAAGGTTTTGGTGCTGTTTTTGCCTTCGAAATGGGTGAAATCCTGTTTCTGCTAGTGTTGACCCACTTTTTGGACTTTCATACTTATTTGACCTTCAATTAATCTGTGACTGATCCCGTGGTTAATCCGTGTTTGTAATGTGCTGTTAAAATTACAGAATTAACCCTGATTTCCAATTCTCTTATCAAATTAGAATGATGCGGAGTTGTGTCTCTCAAATGATTAGGTAGGAGCTTTTATCAATCAAACCTGACTAAATGTGGTTAGTTAGGGCCCACGATGGTGTTCCCATTAGGAAGTAGGAGATCTTAGCCCTATCAGTAAAAATGGGGCACTCCAGGTAAGTGCAAGGGAAAATCCCAAATTGAAAGCCAATGATAGAAAGAATACGAGTAAGCCTTCCAAGAAGGAAATGTTTCCCAACATAGCAACAGTTCTCACTACTACAGAAAGCGCAATTTGAAAAATTAAGTTTTTGACCAAAATCTGATTCTAAGGCATGGATGAAACTCATAAGATTAGTAATGGATTTAGGATTCCCATTTGGAAAGAGGATAATGTCATTGGCATAAAGAAGAGCTAAGGGAGAGGAAATTCTGTGCTTAATAGAGAAAGGCGAAATTTGACCCAAAAAGGCCATCTCTTTAATGCCACGGATGGAAGGTTCCATGAAGATGTCAAAGAGAAAAGGTGATAAGGGATCTCCTTGTCTCAAACCACGAGAGACCTTAAAAAAGGAGGAAGAGCTTCCATCAATCAGAATAGGGATCCCTCATGTTGAATAGAACCTTTGATAAGCTTAATAACATGCATTGAGAAGCCATTCTTTGAAGAATATGGTAGAGAGCCTCCCATTCCACCCTGTCATAGGCCTTCTAAAGGTCTAATTAGAAGATAACATTGGAACCATAAACCTTACGATCGAGATGTTAGGAGAGCTCAAAGGTGGTTGATATATGATCGAATATAGATCTACCCTGAATAAAACCTTCTTGCTCAAGAGAGATAATCTTAGGGATAACTGAGGTAAGTCTTTTGGCAAGGATTGCCGAGGCAATATTATATATGACATTGCATAGGCTAATAGGTCTAAAATCAGAGATGTCGGTGACATTGTGTTTTTTGGGAATGAGGGAGATAAAGGTGGTGTTAAACAATCTAGAAGTAGAATTACAAGAGTAGAAATGCTTAATGGTGCTCACAACGTCGTTCTTGACAATATCCCAGCAATTGAGATAAAATTCCACGTTAAAATCGTCTGGGCCAGGGATTCTATTGGAAGGCATATGGGAGAGAATATCATGAATTTCGTTTTTAGTAGGAAGCTGGCTAGGAAGAGAGGACTCGACATCGGAGATAAGAGGGGGAATGACATTGAGGAATCTGTCAACATCACCAATGCCATTGAAAGAAAGAAGATGTTGGAAATAATCAGACGTTTTAGAAGCGGCTTGATGCTAGGAATCATTGGCAATAGTAGAAGTGAGGGATCCATGATTTTGTTTGGCAAAATGCTTCTTAATAGTCATAAAGAAGAAAGCATTGTTTCCGTCCCCCCACTGAAGCCATTTGACCTTGGTTTTCTGGGCAAGAAAATAAAAAGTTTTTGCAAGAGCATCATCCAATTGGATGCGAACCTCCATGAGCTCAGCAGAAGTGTCTTCATCCCAATGGGATGAAAGTATGGCTTCGAGATCATCATGGAGTTTCTCAAGGTTCCAACCAGAGTATGTATATTGCCAAAGATCGATTGATTCCAATTTTGAAGAGCCTTTTTTAGATTGGCAAGCTTGGAGTAAAGGTGGACAATTGGATTAGAAGGAGGATTATAGGCAAGCTGACTCCAAACACAAGGGACCAAATCCTTATAGCTTTGGTCATGGAACCACATATTTTGAAAACAAAATGGATGGGGCCTGGTGGGTTTTTGATTCCTGAAGGTGAACAACATTAGCGTGTGATCAGAGTTTCTCCTGGAGAGGTAGTTGGCTTTGGGAGACAAGGCAATGCACTGAGAGGAAACAAAGATACAATCCAGTTTTTGGTATATCCTAGCACTACCATTCCTACCATTGCACCAAGAGAATTGGTTTCCCGCTAAAGGAAGCTCAAGGAGGCCCAAGGATTCCTTCCAAGATCGATAGGCAGCAGCTTGGGAGTCATGGAAGGGAATTCCCCCAATTTTCTCAAACGTCTTGAGAATATAGTTGAAGTCGCCTCCGATAATCCAAGGGAAGGAAATAGATGAATGTATACTTTCAAGAAGGTTCCAAAGCATAGTGCAGGATTTAGCAGCACAAGATGAATAAATCCTAGAGATAATGATAGTGGTATCCTAAAAAACACATCTAACCGTGATAGCTTTGGACATGGAGTGAATCATAAACATTTCAATAAGGTCTCTCCAAAAACACCAAATTTTGGAGGCAATGTCATTAATATGAGCATGTTGAAATCCTATAATGTCCATAAAAGAAGAGGCCAAGGAAAGCTCTGCAAAAGGCTAAAAAAAGATGACATCAATGGAATGTTCATGAATAAAAAATTTAATGTGATTGACGGTGGGAAGGGTCAAGGCTCCCCGACAATTCAAAAAAAGGCCCTTCATTGAGATCAAGTTCTCAAGAGCGATTTATATCGACTTCTTGTCATCCTACCCAATCCCCTCAAGGAATCACCACCACGGGCTCCTCTATGCCTAATAGGAGAGTGTGCCTCATATGCATTAGCTTGAGTTGGTTGGGTATCAAGTGAAAGGTAATCAAGAGTACCTTGAGTTTCCTCATCCGATCTAGAAATATCATAATTCCCATCATTGCTCACCAGAAGATGCTCCTCATTATCATTAATTTCCAAAATCAAGGGAGGATCCAGATCCGGATCAAGGGGAGCAGGCATAAGTAAGGGTAGATAAATACCCCAGGAAGCAATCCCAGCCTCACTACACTGAATCTCTTTATAGAAAGTTTTATGTTGATTCATGGTTTGTAAATCCAATGAAGTATGAGCGTTGCCATGGATCTGAGCAAATCCAAGATTCTTCATAGGACCTTAAGAGTAAAAGGAAAATAAGCTATCGGATATGTAAACACCAGAATTGCAAAACGAGGAGGCTATGAGCCCATTTTCATCATTTTTAATAATGCAAGAATCATCATTTTTATGTGAATCTTCCACCGGAATGAAATCATCGTTAAACTTTATTTCCCCAAGTTTACAATAATCAAAACCACGATTTTGAGGTATTGGATCAGTGGAAAGTAAATCAACATTAACGATGGAGCGTATATTGATAGGTCCACTTTAGTGGACTAAATTAGAGCTTAAGTACATTGTTATTGGAAGAAGAAATTAACTTAAAGCATGCATGGTATTGACAAAATTATGTGAGCTTTACATTTATCATTTCATGCATTAATTGCATTAATCTAGAGGGATTAATTACGTACATTAGAGACAAGAGTATCACATCAAATCTCAAATTGAGATACCATAATGTTGAGATTTTATTCTAGCAAAATATAGCAAGGGAATCATTTTTTCATCCCTTTATGGCTCTCAAATCAATCAAGGGAATTCCCTTCCATTTATTTTCCCTCAAATCTCTTTCCTCTTCTTCTGGTAACATAAAGTCACGGTTATGATCTCTGATTCATTCTCTTTCTCCTTATATATATAACAGGGAAGAAGATGGCATGGAGTCATCATCCTCTCCACAGGGGGAAACTCCCTCTCCATCGTGAGGAGGGCCATCCCTCCAAGAATAGCAACCTCTCCGTCACCGCGAACGACCATGCTTCTTCTTTAACGAGCGTGGTGATAGCACGCTCCTCGAGATCTGCTACTGTGAGTCACTACCACCACTACATCTCGCCACGTCCTCATCAGTTCTATCACCACGATTGGTGGTGACAACATCGACACTAGCAACTGCGATGACTCCACCTCGACGTTCATCACCGTGTCTCGTCCACGACTGCGATGAAGAAACACCACCGCGACCGCGTCATCCTCTGCAATGTCCACTGATCAACACAGAACAACCTTCCTCTTTCCTTTTTGTTAAGACGTCCTAGATACTTCTCAGACATCTGGAGATCGAGACCAATCTCTCCCTTGATGCTTAGCCACTTTCGCACACCGACGGCAGCCCTCGCACTGCCACACCCTCGCGCATCCATGCCACAGCCAGCGCCGCCTTCTCCTCCTCATTGCCGTCAGCACTCTAGCAGCATTACCGCCTGCACGTGCCCCTTTTGTGTAGCACCACCGGCCACCGCCTGCGTGTGCCCCTCACATGCAGTACCACCACCTGCAGTAGTAGTCGTGCATGCTCATTGAGCACAGCAGAACTGCGCGCACAGCCTCATCGCGCCCAACCTCTTCTCCTTCTTTTCCACCAATAGGGAAAAAAGAACCCAAAGCTCACCGTCCATGTCCACACGCAGCCAGCTGATAACACTGCATATGGGGGTGATAATTCTGTTAAATAGGTCCCATCTTAAGAATAAAAGGCATAACATAAGTAGAATGTGAGCATTGCATGCATCATATACCAAGATTGCTTATAAAACTGTATTAATGGCCATTTGTGTAAGCACTTGTCAAAGCAAGCCTCAGATGAGCAATCGGATTGCACGGATGGATTCAGAACGACGAACGGAGTCCAATGGATTCAAGATCGGCCAAATCTGACATCCGGAGCTCCTACAATGGGCCCAAGAAGTTCTGACCGTTGATCTGATGATCAACGGCCCTCGTTGCGCCACGTCACCCCTCGCTCACTGTGCGCCGCTTCCTCCTTCAGCTGAGATCAAATCTCAGCCATCGATCTTCGATCGGACGGTCGAGAACCGCGCGCCTGCTGCTATCGCCGCGACAAAGTAGCGGGCGTGGTGCTGCGGTGAGCACGCACGCCTGCAAGCACGCGACGCGGGTTCAAGTCGCGCGGTGCGAGGAATTGAAGACGGAGAAGCGCGCAGCCAAATTGGGCCGCTCGGTCAGCAGCAGGCGGCCGAGATCGCGCCATGCGGCGCGCCCTCAGACAGTGAGCGCCCATGCACGCGTGCATGCCGGGCGACGATGCCCGTGCGCACGCGTGCCAGAGGCGCGATCCAAGTGCGCCCAAGGGAGGATCTCAGCCGTCTGATCTTCGATCGGACGGCTCTCACGCAGCGACCACAAATCAGGCGCGAAGAAGAATGGCGTGGGCGTGTGACCGGCGGACTGGAGGGCTTCACCAATGCTTTTGGAAGGGTTTTAGCGATGTCCCAGACATCGCGGGACGTCGCTAAAACCCCTTCTTCTTTTAGAAAGCCCTTCTCCTTATTTAAACCCCCTCCAACCACTCATTCAAGGCATTCACTTCCCTTGTAATCACTCTACCCCTCTCTTAGCTAGCTTTAGGCCCTCTTGTAATCGTTGGAGACGACGAGCCACCGACGGAGCCTTCGCCACCGCCGTGGCTGCCTCGCCGCTCTCCCCCCCTTTCTCTCTTCCTCTCTTTTAAGCTTTCCCTTACTTTTGTTTAAGCATGTATTTAATGTTGTAAGTTGTGAACTAAAGCTACATGATTAATGAAGTTACTTTCCGTTCAGTGTTTACTTTATTTCCTGTTTAAGTTGCATGATCAAGCAAAGAAACGACTCTAACCCTAATCTCTCTCTCTCTCTATCTCTCTCTCGCTTTTCAACCACACCTTTCGCAAGCAAAGCTCCTCAATTTCCGTGACAAGTGATAAGAAAAATTTGATTTTCACGCCTCCCTAAGACCGACACTCGGACTCACCTCCGTTTCCTTACTTTAAAACTAGCATTGCAAGTGCGACTATAACGACACTTCTTAACACACATGCACGAGCGCATGTTAGTTTTTGGCACCGTTGCAGGGGAGGCAACGGATTTGTTTTGTCACTTCCATTCCACATCCATTCCCACATCGTCTAATGCCCTATTTTCCTTTTTACTTGATGGTTGCAGGAATTCGGCACTTGGACGGCGAAATGACGATCCCACGACGGTAACAAGGGAGTAGGCGCAACAAGGACCGATAGTGAGTAATTCTTCACTCATGATTGTTTGCTTGCATGAAAAACTAAAAAAATTTGTAAAAATTGAAAAAAAATTGGCGTGGTGTATGATTGCTTGACCCACATCTTTAACACATCACCCCACAAAAAAATGTACACTCTAACATTCTGAATAAATTCTTGGAGTGTTCTTTTCTCTTTTTGAGTGGTGTTTGCGAAGCCACCGTGAGTTGACTTGGGCTGCATCACTCAACCCTAAAATCGACTCATTTAATAGAAGCTGCATGATCATTAGGATGAGTACATTAGGATTTTAGAGCCTCTACAGAATAAAAGGAAATCTACTTTCACCGAATTGTGTGCAGAACTTGACGTGCCCACTGAAACTTGTCTGAAAACATTAAGACACGTCAACCCTAAAAAGCACTAAAGTAAGGATGAAACACTAAAAGACACCACATCTTAAAAATCCTTGCTTGAAAACCATGTTTTGATAGCACACACCTTGAAAGTGAAAAATTAAGAGGCACCACCCCAATCAACGCCTCATCACATAACCCTAGCACAAGCACTATCCTAGCCCTTTAAAACTGAGTAGACCTGCCCTAGGCAGGATTGAGTTAAGTCTCAAAAGGCGAGGTTTTGTTTGCTGGGCACTTGGCTTTCATTCCCTTGGTAGAATCTGGTGACTAGGCTGCGGGGCAGTGTCAAACGACCGCGGTTGTGGGGTCTACGGAATCGGAGGCACAATCCAAAGAAAGAACCTTCCCTGCAATCCCCTCGTAATCAACCTAGCCAGATTAGCCTTGGGAAGGGGAGTTTAGTGCTTACGGACTTAATCACCCTTTGTGAGATTTCTAGGTCTCCTAAGGAATACCCCATAAGGACTAGGCTTTTTTGCTTGATTGAACACAATTCTCGCATCTGTCGCTCTCCGCATCCCCTCCTGTTCTTCTCTAGTGTATGCACAGGAGACGGTCACTGCATCCCGAGTTGTTTGTTTTGGGACAAGAATCTAGGCGACGTGATTCTGTTAGAAATATGGCTGAACCTAGGGTAGATGAAGCTGAGGATCAACCCCCACCAGACGCAATGACCATCATCCAAGCCCAAATTAATGCAAACCATTGGCTTCAGCAACAATAAATCCACACCATCATGCAAGCCATACACTGGTTACAGAACCCGCAAGAACAACCACCACCACCTTTCCAAGGCGCACAAGGGCAACCACCACTCAATGTACCACCATTTCAGGATCAACCGAGGCCCCTCCGCGATTTTTATAACCCCTCTGCTATTAGAGTCGAGCCACACCTTAGGGTCCCTGAATGTGGAGATGATTTTGAGCTGAAACCGAATGTCTTAAGTCTGATCCAGAGCCACTTTCATGGAAGCTCAAATGAGGACCCCTTCCAGCATCTAGAGGATCTCGACCGCATAGCACAAACTATGAAACCTAGGAACATTAGCCTTGACATTGTTCTAATCAAGATGTTTCCCTTCTCATTAAGAGACAAGGCTTCTCATTGGCTTAGAACCCTAGGTAGACCCATCACCACCTGGGAAGAACTTAGGCATGCATTTTTAAAGAAATTCTTCCCCATAGGAAAGACCAATGCCCTCAGAAGAGCTATTACTACCTTCATACTCCAGGGTGGGGAATGGTTCCATGAGGTATGGGAAAGATTTAATGAACTCTTGAGGAAATGCCCACACCATGAAGTACCAAGGTGGCAATTGGCCTAAAATTTCTACCATGGTCTGGACAGCAACCTACGGAACTTCGTCAATGCCTCATGCGGGGGGGACTTCTTGAACAAGGACGAGGAGAGCACGTTTGAGCTCTTCGTGTCTATGAGCGAGAATTCGCTCAACAATGCCTCCATGACCCAGTTCAACAGGTCCAGTCAACCCTGTGGTGGGATTTATGAGGTACAAGCAAATTCTGGAATGGTTAACATGGACATCATTGCCAAGAAACTGGATTGGGTGGAATTGGTGGACAAAAAGATTGATGAACTACTGAACCAGACCAGGAACCCCTTACAGACCTCCCTAGCAAAGGGAGCACATAATGTTGACCTGGTCCAACCCTTAACCCAACTGAACCTGGAACAACCCCTGACCACGTTCTAGGGAGGGGCCTTTGCTCCCTCAACCCTTGATTACTCTCTTCCCTCTCCATCGACATCGGCTATCCTTGAAGATGTGCAAGCTGTCCAAGGTTATGCGAAACCTGACCCTTTCTCTAACACGTATAACACTGGCTGGCGAAACCACCCCAACTTTGGTTGGACAAACCAGAAACCACCGCAATTCCAAAACCAGCCTAGGCCAAACCAGCAGCCACACTTGCCCCCTATCAGCAAGGACCACCAGTTAGACCCCAATATAATCAGAATAAGGCGGCCCCTCCCCCACAAAACCAAATGGACACCCTAATAAAGATGATGGCTAACATGAACCAGAAACATTAGGAGGAAATGACCTTGGTAAAGGGACAGTTAAGCCATCTCTTGGACTGTAAACAACAAGGATCCCTACCTTCCCAGCCACAACCGAACCTACGAAACATAATTAACAGAGGCCCCAATTCGCAAGGGTTCCAAGGCAATCCCGGGCAGGCTCACATGGTCCAGCCAGCCCCGCAAACACCCCCTGGGTTTGGTGCTTCTTCGTCCTCGTCTTCTCAAGGATCAACCCATGGCCCCAATGCCTCTGCGAATACGGTGACCTTGAGAAGTGGCACCAAAACCCAGGATCCCAAATGGCCGACTCTCCCTGAGACTTCACCCGCTTAAATACCCGACTCAGAAGAGGCACCAACCAAGGACCCAGAAATAGACCCGATCCACATTAAGACACCCTACCCTGAGGCCTTGGAAACAATCAAGAAAAAGAAGAATGTTGTGGAAACTGAGGAGCTTTTGGAGATCTTTAAGCAAGTACAGATTAATATTCCGCTTCTCGAAGCTATCAAACACATCCCGGCTTACGCTAAGTTTTTAAAGGATGCCTGTACACCCAAACGTAAGCCAAGACCTCAATTACCTTGGAAGGTTGTGCTCTCCGAACAAGCAAGTTCCGTAATATCAAGCAACCTTCTGCTCAAGCAAACTGACCCAAGAGCGCCCCTAATTTCCTACAATATCGGGGACATGACATTTGATAGAGCGCTCCTGGACTTAGGTGCTTCTATCAATCTGATTCCAACAACCCTGTACCACCAATTTGGTTTCAGAGAGTTGACACCAACCCCTGTCACCATCCAGCTGGTTGATAGATCAGTGAAAACCTCGAAAGGGGTTGTCGAGGACGTGATTGTACGGGTCAAGGACTTCTATTTCCTGGTCGACTTCTTGGTGCTCGACATGGAAGTCCCTGAAAAATTACAGAACACACCCATAATCTTAGGCAGACCTTTCTTAGCTACGGCTAAGTCAAACATTGATTGTGACACGGGATTTATGGAAATCACCTTCGGAGACAGGAAAATGCAATTGGATATCTTCTGGGCGACAAAGTCTTTTGATTGTGATTGCATTGAGGAACATGATCTGGTGGAAACTCTGATCGAGGAATGCCTCACCCTTCGTTCTGTATCAGACCACCAAACCCGTAATGAATGTTCTGACCCGCCACCATCACTACCCGTGGACCTCTGTAAGGCTGAGTACCATCACACAACACCATTTGAGGAGATCGATGTTGATCAACTCCCTCCCTTTCCCTTTCCATCAACTGTGGTTCCACCTGCACCTGAACTTAAGCCATTGCCCGAGAATCTCAAGTATGTCTTCCTGGGACCTGACCAGACCTTCCCGGTAATTATTAATTCTCATCTAACTAAGGATCAGGAACTTAGGTTGACTGCGACCCTTTCAGAACATCGGGCCGCCATTGGTTGGACCATTTCTGACTTAAGAGGAATTAGCCCCACCTATTGCACCCATAAGATTTACCTGGAAGACGGGGCACGACCCTCCCGCCAGATGCAGAGACGTTTAAACCCAAACATGCAGGAGGTCGTTAAGAAAGAAATTATCAAATGGCTTGACGCCGACATCATCTATCCTATCTCCGATAGCCCCTGGGTGAGCCCCACTCAAGTGGTTCCAAAGAAAGCTGGGCTCACCGTTGTCACCAATGATCATGGCGAATCCATCCCCACCTGCACTACCACCGCATGGCGGGTGTGTATTGATTATAGGAAGCTCAATGAAGCCACTAAGAAAGATTATTTCCCCTTGCCATTCATTGACCAAATCCTTGAAATATTGGTAGGGTAGAAGTACTTTTACTTCCTGGATGGATATTCAGGATATAACCAAGTCGCAATTGCTCCGGAGGATCAAGAAAAGACCACATTCACTTACCCGTACGGCATGTTTGCATTCCGGCGAATGCCGTTCGGGTTATGCAACGCACCTGCGACCTTCCAGCGTTGCATGCTAGCCATTTTTTCAGAAATGGTGGGTGAATACTTAGAGGTCTTTATGGATGATTTCTTTGTATTCGGGAATTGATTCGACCATTGTCTGAGCAACTTGGAGAAGATCCTGAAATGATGTATCGAGGTTAATTTGGTGTTAAGTTGGGAAAAGAGCCATTTTATGGTTCAAGAAGGAATTATTCTCGGTCACGTCGTATCGCATAGGGGCATCGAGGTAGATCGGGCTAAGGTTGATTTGATTTCCAAACTCCCTCCACCTGGCTCGGTCCGGCAGATTCGCTCATTCCTAGGACATGTTGGCTTCTACCGAAGGTTCATTAAAGACTTTCCCAAGCTTTCCAAACCCTTGATCGACCTTCTAGCCAACGACGCCATATTCCACATGTCTTCTGATTGCATCCAGGCTTATCACACCCTTTGGGACTTAGTCTCCACAGCACCTGTACTTCAACCCCCAGACTGGTCCTAGGACTTTGAGATTATGTGTGATGCATCAGATTTTGCCATAGGAGCTTTCATGGGACAAAGGCAAGACAAGAAGCCCGTGGTGATCTACTACGCGAGCAAAACGTTGGACGAGGCTCAACGAAATTATACGATCATAGAGAAAGAGTTGCTCGCTGTAGTCTTTGGACTTGAAAAGTTCCGATCATACTTGCTGGGATCCCACGTAACTATTTACACTGACCATTCAGCCATCCGGCACTTGTTGGCCAAGAAGGACGCAAAGCCCAGGCTCATCAGACGGATCCTGCTTTTGCAGGAATTTGACCTGGAAATCCGTGACAAGGCCGGATCGAAGAATGTGGTGGTTGACCACTTGTCTAGACTTCATCCAGACCACATTGGACCCTTCATACCTCTATCTGACGCCTTCCCCGATGAACACATTCTGGCTGTGTAAGACAAGAGACTGCTATGGTATGCTGACTACGTCAACTATCTAGTTGTAGGACAACCCTGCACAGCTGGTCCAGACAGCAACGGGATAGGTTCTTGGCTAAGGCCAAGCACTATTTCTGGGATGATCCCATGCTGTTTCACCTCTGTGCTGACTAGATCATCAGGAGGTGTATCCCCGAAGACGAAGTTCAGAGTGTGCTTTCCTTCTGTCATGACCAGGCTTGTGGTGGCCACTTCTCTGGAAAGAAAACAGCTGCAAAGGTTCTGCAGTCTGGATTTTACTGGTCAGCCCTATTTAAGGATGAACGCAACTTTGCCAAGACTTGCTCACGCTGCCAAACGCTGGGGACCATGACCAAGAAAGATATGATGCCCCTTCAACCCATTTTGATTGTTGAAATCTTCGAAGTTTGGGGTATCGATTTTATGAGCCCCTTTCCACCATCCAACGGCTTCGAGTACATCCTAGTCTTAGTAGACTATGTTTCAAAATGGATTGAAACCGTCGCCACCCACCGACGCGATCACAGGACTGTCATGGACTTTGTTAAGCAGAACATCTTTTCCCGGTTTGGAATACCCAAGGCCATGATCAGTGATGGTGGAGCCATTTTATCCATTCCCAATTCTGTGCCCTACTTAGAAAATACGTGGTGAACCACCTCATTGCTACCCCATATCATCCACAAACAAATGGGCAGACTGAGGTCTCAAATAGACAAATCAAGAACATTTTACAGAAGACTGTGAGACCTGACAGGAAAGACTGGTCCACACGACTAGATGATGCCTTGTGGTCATACAGGACCGCTTTCAAGATCTCGATAGCCATGTCATCTTATCGCCTGGTCTTTGGCAAAGCCTACCATCTTCCTGTCGAATTGGAACACCGGGCTTACTGGGCTGTCAAGCAATGTAACATGGATTCCCAGTTAGCCGGTGCGTAGAGGATGTTCCAATTATCTGAGCTCGAAGAAATTCATCTGGACGCTTTTGAAAATAGTTGACTGTATAAGGAGAAAATGAAAGCCGTCCACGACCGACTCATTCATAGAAAAACCTTTGAGCCTAACCAGCAAGTCTGGCTGTTTGATGCCCGCCTAAAACTCTTCCCGGGGAAACTCAGGTCCAAATGGACAGGACCATTTCGGGTGGTTAAGCCTTACTCTAATGGGGCAGTTGAAATCGTTGATCCTAACACTGGGTACACTTTTACAGTTAATGGTCAAAGATTGAAGCACTTCTTGGCCCAGGTTCCCCCAAAGGAGAGTGTCACCCTCGTTGAGGGATGACACGAAACACCACCCAGCTGGAGGCGTTAAACTTAGCGCTTCCTGGGAGGCAACCCAGAGGATTCAGACTGATCCGGTATTTTACGTCAATCAGGTACTAGCTTTTTGAACCCCTATGCATCCATGTATTTGCCAATGAGGACATTGTCCAACTTAAGCATGGGGGGTGGTAAATTGTACAATCGTGAGCTCATTTAATTAGTCTGAATAAAATAAAATAAAAAAAAAAGAATTTAGGAAGGAACTTAGGCATTAAAAACTTGTCAATAGTGGGAAATAATACAAAAAGAACTTAAACACTTAGACTTTTCAGGCCTTCAGGCTTAATCAGCCCCGGTGTCCATTAAAATATGGATTTAGCTTCGAATCCTTGCAACCTTAAACTATTCTAATCCACCTACTAAATAAGGTGATAAGTATACGACTTATCAACTCACCTTCTAACTCAGAAAAACTTTGAGTCTAAGCATCTGCACACATTTTTGCACAAACTCACTCCTCGGAGATTTTGACAGAAATTAGGTAGCTAATGAACTCCGTAGGGTGGTGTGGCTGGCAAGTTGTCATGGGTAACAGCCCATTGGTAGGTTGTCCAGAACCCAGCCACGGGACCATTTCTTCTTCATTGCCTCTAGGTACATTTGAGATCAGGGAAGCCACCTACGAAAAAAAAAGGGGAAGAAAAGAAAATAAACCACACTTCACCGCATGAGTATGGCTGGCAAGTGATCGTGGGTAACAGCCCATTAGTCGGTTGTCCAGAGCCCAACTCAATAACTGCACAAAAAAAGAACCAAAACACTTAAGGAAGAAGTGGGGAAGTAGTGCAAGCCGGAGAGATATACACTGGAAAAATCCTTGTGTTGACCCCAATTAAAACAAACGTAGGGAGAAAGCTGCCAATCGAGCAAATACACCTTCAGGCAAAAATATTTCCTCTTCTGGTCACCTAGGGGCGTAGAAACCTGAAGTCTATCTGAATTACCGTTGAGTGAGTCTATCACAATCTTCACACCAAGATGCTTAGCACTTAGGGTTTTGATTGAGTTTTAGGTGGGTTGGGTAGCCGTAAAAAGTTACCAACCCACGCTGAATTCCGCAAAAAAATTCTAAAATATATATATATATATATACATATACAAATGTATAGTTATATACATTAAAGCAAGGATTCGGACGATTCGTATTTTGGCAGATACCCGGGCACTGCTTAGTCTTTGTAGATTAAGATCTTAGTATATTTCCTCTTATTGACAAGTGACGAAGTGTCTAAGCAATTACTTCTTAAATTCTGAAAGAAAATAAAGGCTAGAATAAACGTTGTTAGGGACTAGCAAGGAGTAAGCATGGGGGTATGATAACGCTGCATATGGGGGTGATAATTCTGTTAAATAGGGCCCATCTTAAGAATAAAAGGCACAATATAAGTAGAATGGGAGCATTGCATGCATCATATACCAAGATTGCTTATAAAACTATATTAATGGCCATTTGTGTAAGCACTTGTTAAAGTAGGCCTCAGATGAGCAATCGGACCGTACGAATGGATTCAAAACAACGAACGGAGTCCAACGAACTCAAGATCGGCCAAATCCGACATCTGGAGCTCTTACAATGGGCCCAAGAAGTTCTGACCGTTGATCTGATGATCAACGACCCTTGTTGCACCACGTCACCCCCCGCTCACCGCACGCCGCTTCCTCCTTCAGTTGAGATCAAATCTTGGCTGTCGATCTTTGATCGGACGGCTGAGAACCGCGTGCTCGCCGCTATTGCCGCGACAAAGTAGCGGGCGTGGTGCAGCGGTGAGCGCGCACGCCCGCACGCACGCGACACGGGTTCGAGCCTCGCGGTGCGAGGAATTGAAGACGAAGAAGCATGCGGCCAAATTGGGCCGCCCGATCAGCAATGGGCGACTGAGATTGCACCACGCGGCGGGCCCTCAAACAGCGAGCGCCCACGCGCACGCGCACGCCGGGCGACGACGCCCGCGAGCCTGAGGCGCGATCCAAGCACGCCCAAGGGAGGATCTCAATCGTCCGATCTTCGATCGGACGGCTCTCACGCAGCAGCCACGGATCAGGTACGAAGAAGAACAGCGCGGGCGTGTGACTAGCAGGTTGGAGGGCTTCACCGATGCTTTTGGAAGGGTTTTAGCGACGTCCCGGATGTCGCTAAAACCCCTTCTTCCTTTAGAAATCCCTTCTCCCTATTTAAGCCCCCTCCAACCACTCATTCAAGGCATTCACTTCCCTTGCAACTACTCTACCCCTCTCTTAGCTAGCTTTAGGCTTTCTTGTAATCGTCGGAGACGACGAGCCACCGAAGGAGCCTTCTCCACTGTCGTGGTTGCCTCGCCGCTCTCCCCCCCTCTCTCTCTTCCTCTCTTTTAAGCTTTCCCTTACTTTTGTTTAAGCATGTATTTAATGTTGTAAGCTGTGAACTAAAGCTGCATGATTAATGAAGTTACTTTCTGTTCAATGTTTACTTTATTTCCTGTTTAAGTTGCATGATCAAGCAAAGAAATGACTCTAACTCTAATCTCTCTCTATCTCTCTCTCACTTTTCAACCGCACCTTTTGCAAGCAAAACTCCGCAATTTTCGTGACAACAAGTGATAAGAAAAATCCGATTTTCATGCCTCCCTGAGACCGACACTCGGACTCACCTCCATTTCCTTACTTTAAAACTGACGTTGCAAGTGCGACTATAATGACACTTCTTAACACACATGCACGAGCGCACGTCACCTGCCCCTCTACCCTTCGTTTGATGCACCGTCACCTCCACCGGACTCACCTCACCCTCACAAGTCAACCCACCTTCGATCGTGCGAAACAGCGACCATCTAGCTGGCCAAAACACCTCCCTGCCAACGGCCTTCATGTAGGAGCGATTCAAAATGTAGGAGCGAAATGGTGGAATTGACAAGTCTGAGATCGTGTGGCTCAATGAAAGGTTTTAGTCTTTGTCCATTGACGGTGAAAGGTTCAGATTTGTCAATTTTAGTTATCTCAATGCTTCATTGTCAAAGATTCTCATGATTTTGAAAGGTCCAGTCCATTTTGATCTTAGTTTCCCAGGAAAGAGTTTTAGTCTAGAGTCGAAGAGGACTTTTTGACCAAGGTGAAATGATTTCCTATGAATGTGACGGTCATGGAAGGCCTTAAGTTTATCCTTATAAATCCTTGAGCTTTCATAAGATTCATTCCTTAACTCATCTAGCTCGAAAATTTGTAATTTTCTATGATCACCGGCCTTCTCTAGGTCCAAGTTACATTTTCTGATGTCCTAATAGGCTTTGTGCTCAAGTTCTACGGGAAGATGACAGTGTTTCCCGTACACAAGTCTAAAAGGAGACATGCCTAATGGGGTTTTGTGAGCTGTCCTATATGCCCACAACACATCAGAAAGGCAGGAAGACCAATCCTTTCTATCTAGTCGGATGGTAGTTTGTAAAATCTTCTTGATCTCCCGATTGGATAATTCAGCAAGTCCATTGGTTTGAGGGTGATATGGTGTAGCAATCCTATGTGACACCCCATACTTTTGAAGTAGGGACTGAAAATGTGTGTTTCTAAAATGAGACCCTCCATCACTAATGATGGCTTTTGGTACCCCAAATCTAGATAACATGAAATCTTGAACAAATTGTGTCACAACTCTATGATCATTAGTCCTCGAGGGGATGGCTTCGATCCATTTAGAAACATACTCAACTGCCAACAAGATATACTCGAAGCTATAAGATTTAGGAAAAGGTCCTATGAAGTCAATGCCCCAAATGTAAAAGATTTCGCACACTATGATCGGATTCAAGTGCATCATGTCCAGGCGGCCAATACTGCCGAGAGATTGACATCGTGAACATGCCCTGCTATATTTGTGTGCATCTTTAAAGATTGTGGGCCAATAAAAACCACTCTGCAAAATCTTTGCAGTAGTCTTTTTGCCAGAGAAATGACCACCGCACGCCTGGTCAAGGCAGAACGATAAGATGCTTTCTATCTCCTTATCAGGAACACACTTCCTAAGGTTCTAGTCTTTGTAATGCTTGAAAAGCCATGGTTCTTCCTAGTAATAGTGCTTCGCCTCGGATCTAAGTCTGTCTTTTTGATGTCGAACCCAATAAGTGGGGAGGATTCCAGAAGCCAGGTAGTTGACAATGTCAGCATACCAGGGAAGATCAGAATGAATGACCAACAATTGCTCGTCAAGGAAGTGGTCAGAAATAGGTAAAGAAGGAGAAATCGCTTCAGAAGGAAGGTGGGATAAGTGGTTAGCTACCACATTTTGCTTTCCAACCTTATCACAAATCTCTAAATCAAATTCCTGTAAAAGTAGGATCCATTTAATCCGACGAGATTTCGCATCCTTCTTGGCGAGAAGATGTTGAATTGCAGTGTGGTCGGTGTAGACTATAATGTGGGAACCTAAAAGATAAGGTTTGAATTTTTCCAGTGCAAATACTACAGTTAGCAATTCCTTTTTCGTGACGATGTAATTGCTTTGAGCTTCATCTAAGGTCTTGCTAGCGTAATAGATGACTGTGGGTTTCCCGTTCAGTTTTTGACCAAGGACAGCCCCATTGCATAGTCAGTGGCATCACACATGATCTCAAAAGGGTGAGACCAATTCGAAGGTTGCAGTATTGGTGCCTTGGTAACCAGATCACGAAGTGTCGTATAGGCATGAACACAATCGTCAGAGATCTGAAAGTCTACATCTTTAGAGAGGAGATTAGTGAGAGGTTGGGATATTTTCAAGAAATCCGCTATAAAGCGGCGATAAAAACCAACATGCTCAAGAAAAGATCTAATTTGTTTAACTGACGAAGGTAGTGGTAATTCAGAAATCAACTTTACCTTCGCACGGTCAACCTCTATTCCTCTCTCAGAGATAAGGTGACCTAATACTAGTCCTTCTGGTGCCATGAAATGTGATTTCTCTTAGGAAAGTACCAGATTCACATTTATGCATCTTTGCAGGACCTTAGTCAGGTGGTCTAAGCATGCATCAAATGTGCTCATGAAGACCGAAAAGTCATCCATGAAGACTTCTAAACAATCACCTACCAAGTCGAAAAAGATTACAAACATACACCGCTGAAATGTAACAGGTGCATTGCACAATCCAAAAGGCATCCTACGGAATGCAAAGGTTCCGTAGGGGCAGGTGAATGTTGTTTTTTCCTGATCATCGAGGTGAATTGCCACCTGATTATATCCTGAATAGCCATCCAAAAAGCAGAAAAATCTATTCCCTGCCAGTCTTTCCAGTATCTGATCAATGAAGGGCAAAGGGAAATGATCTTTCTTCGTGGCTTGGTTGAGTTTCCGATAATCAATACATACTCGCCTCGAACTAGCAATGTGTGTAGGGTTGACTTCTCCAGAATTAGTGGTGATGACGATAAGTACGACCTTCTTTGGCACAACTTGAATAGGACTTACCCATCTGCTGTCAGAAATGGGGAAGATAATTCCGTTGTCTAACCACTTAATCATTTCATTTTTCACCACCTCTTACAGTGTAGGGTTCTGTCTACGTTGGGGCTGTCTAGTAGGTCTAGATCCTTCTTCAGTGAAAATCCTATGTGTGCAGTAAGAAGGACTAATGCCAGTCAGGTCAGAGAGGCTCTATCCTATAGCCTGTCTATGTGCTCTTTGGACAGATAAGAGTCATGATTCTTGATCAGATGATAAGAAAGAGTTAATAATCACCAGATAAGTCTGAACAGGTCTTAAGAAAATATATTTGAGAGAATCAGGGAGAGGTTTGAGTTCAACACGTACAAGATCAGAAGGAGCAAGTGTGGAAGTTTCAGGAGATCCTAGAGATACTAATGGAATAGGAGGTAAGTCCTCAGTCTCTAAAGTGGGTATCTCAGTGGAAGTCAAGTCAGAGTCCAAAGAGTGTTAAGGTTCTAAATTTAATAAATCAATTAAGGTATCCTCAACCAACCGATCCAAAGAATCCAAGGAATAGATTTCCTCAATTAAACTACAAGTTGGTCCTCTTTGGGCCTGAAAAATATCAATCTTTATTTTCTAATCTCTGAACTTTAATTCTATAAGGCCCTCCTCACAATTAATGTTTGCCTTGGCCGTAGCCAAGAAAGGTCTTCCTAAAATGATAGGTGTGTTCTGGATATCCTCAGGTACTTCTATGTCAAGGATTATAAAGTCTACAGGAAAGTAAAAATCCTTGACCAGCACTATAACATCTTCCAACACTCCCTGAGGTGTCTTAACTGATCTGTCAGCTAATTGCAGGGACACTTCGGTTGACTTTAGATTGCCAGCCTCGAAATGTTTCAGTAGAGAGGTTGGGATAAGATTGATGGAAGCACCTAAGTCAAGTAGTGATCTGTTAAATGTGGTGTTACCTATCATACAGGATAGGAGAGGGGTGCCTGGATCTTTCATCTTACTAGGGAGGGTACTGGAAATAATGGAACTAGCTTGTTCCGAGAGGATGATTGGACTACTCCTTTTTTGAATCCTTGCTTTACGCTTAGGTGTACATAGGTATTTTAAAAATTGAGCGTAAAGAGGTATGTGGCGAATCGCATCCAACAAGGGGATGTTTATGTGGACTTGCTCAAAGAGATTAAGCAAATCCTCCTCAGGTGCCACACAAGTCATTTTCTTTCCTTTCTCCTACTTTAAAGCTTCAGGAAATAGTACAGAAGTGGTGACAAGAGGTTCAGTCCTAGGTAAAGGAGAAGCAGGAAATGGTGAATCAGATGGAGGAGTGGAAGTAGAAGACTTGGGATAAGAAGTAGAAGCAGGAAAAGGTGGATCTATGGTGCTTTTTCCACTCCTAGTGACTATGGCATTTAGTTCGGCCTAGATGTAGATGGTAAATCGGTGTTAGGTAGCAGAGGTGGTTGAGTTTGTGCATAGGAAGAATTTGGGTCAGTGAAAAATTTAGTGTCGTGCAAGGGTTGTGAAATGACATGTGCTTGACCTTGCACTGCCAGTCTAGGTTGAACATACCTCTGGGCAGGTATGTTCCTAGGGTTGGGTGGTGCTTGAGATGGGAGTGAATGTGGTTGACGGGACTCCGTCAAGTGTGATAGCTGGGCTCTCATCTCAGCTAAGGCCGCGTCCTGTCTCTGCTGCATAACAATATTCTGTTATTGCATATCAGTTAGAGCTTTCATGATAGACCCCAACTGGTCATCTCATGTAGGCCCAGTTGAGAGTATTGGGTGGGCCTGGGTTGGGGTTGTTGGTAGGCACGCGATGGATATCCATGTGATTGTGGAGGTGGTGCTCGGATCGGGTTGTACTGTGGTGGTGCAAAAGGTTGTTGAAAAGGAGGTCTCTATGAATTTTCTGACCACGAGAAATTTGGATGGTTGCACCATCCAGGGTTGTATGTCTGTGTAAAAGGGTCATTGTGAATGGCATGGAGCTCCTCCGAAGCTCCAGAAGGTGCAGGGAAGTCAGTGTATGGAGGAACAAAGGTTCTTCCAACCGGTGAAGGATATGGAAATGGGAAATCTGGTAATGCAGATTGTGTTACAGAAAGATTATTCACAGTTTCACTCCCTGTGGGAAACTGAGAAGAAGTGTTTTGTGTTGGTGACTTAGAAGGAGATGATGAAGGTTTTGAGAGAAATTTTCATACTTCATCTACTTTCTTCTCGATTAAGCCCACTTTATCCAGTTGACTAGCCACTATCTCTAAGTCTCTGCTATTGGATTGGGCTTCGTGTACCCCCGTATGTGAGTGGGAATGTGAGGACTTTCTATTAAACATGCTCATCAAAGCATTATTAATAGAATTTTCAACCATACCTTCGAAGAGCTCAAAGGCTGAGTCCTTGTCCCGACACAGGAAATTTCCTCCACAAGCGGCATCTACAAAATTCCGTGTGTCATCATGGAGCCCATGGTAGAAGATCTGGACTTGTTGCCAGCGTGGGCCACCATGGTGGGGACATTTTCTCAGAAGCTAGTGGAATCTCTCCCAAGCCTCGTGCATTTGTTCTCCTGAATTCTGAGTGAATGTGGTGATAGCACGTCTTAAGGCATTAGTGTGGCATACAGGAAAGTACTTCTTTAAGAACTCATGTTCTAAAGAAGCCCAGGAATCTATAGGTGTAGTCCGTGCAAGTGTTCTAAACCAAAAGGCTACCTTATCTTTTAATGAAAAGGAGAACATTTTCATTAAAAGCGTGTGCTGATCATGACCTTGCGGACCTAGAGTTTGGGCAAGATTCTTCATCTCCTCTAAATGCTGAAAAGGGTCCTTAGAAGCAAGTCCATGGAAGTGAGGAATGAGTGCTATAATGTTCGACTTCAGTTTAACAGCACGACCCTTATCGGGATAACGTACCACAGGCATCGGTTGAGCAACTGCGGGATTATAGTGATCCCGTAGTTGAGGTCTACGAGGTTGGGGTGGTGCCTAAGGGTTTCTAGGTCGAGGTGGTTGTGGTTGGCTATTAGCTAAGAGATTAATAGCTTGAGCAAGCTATTGCACCTGTTGGGTTAAGGTATTCATTTGTAATTGTGTTTTGAACAGGTGTTGAAGATGAGGCATAGGTCCTCTCTCCGGGGGTGGGTTAGGAAGATTAGGGTATGGTGGAGGTTGGAACCTATGGATAGGTGGTGGTGGTGGTGGAGGATGTGCAATCAGGTGTGGAGGAAGTTCTTCAAAATCCTCGAATTGTGATGACTCATGATCGTCCTCTTGGTGAGTGGAATAGTGAATAGGAGTTTGAGACTTGGGAGGTAAGGGATTGGAAGTGGATGCAATTACTTGGGTATCAGTACCCAAGGGGAGTACTAGTTCTGGGTTCTGGGATCTCCTACCCTCCATTGAGTTGGTTTTTGAAAACACGTTTAATTCAATCCATCACAACTCGATGGAAAAGCAAAGTTTTAGCTTAGTTCACAAAAAGCGGAAAATCCCAATCAAATCTCAATCAACTCAGAAGACCAAGTTAAGCAAGCGAAATGAATCAAATTATTTTTTACCTAGAGGCTGCTACGCAAAATTATATAGTACGTAAATAATTGTTTCAAACAATTGTACGTGTCCTAAAATAAACCTAGCGATGTGTAGACCTTTAAAATCCACTGGGAGTCTGGATAAGACTTGGCGTGCAAATCCAGATCCTGTGGTTACAGAAGGAGATGAGGTAGAAACCCCTATGTTGTGATCTTAAGTGATCGTGTTGTGTGCATGATAGCAATCAACACAATGCGATAAAATCTCAATCAAGGTTTCGCTCAGATTAAATGTCTCCTTTTGATTTAGTTCAAATGATTATAAAATGATTTCTATGCTGCTTGTCTCGCTTTTTAATCAATTCAATACAAAAGATGGTCTTCTTAAATTTTAAGTCAAATACACTTATGAAAGGAGTTTGAGAAAAGTAAGGAATGCATACCTGACTCCAGCAATCTTCAATATGCAAATTTGACTTCGAATTAAAATCTAGTAGAAAAAGTATGCAACCTAAAATGGATGCCTAAGGGTATGCTGCTGCTAGATAAGGATGAGATCTTTTTGATTTTTTGAATTTTTAATTTTTTTGGATTTTGAATAATGCAACAAACAAAAACAAAGAAAGAAATCGATTCGGAAAACCACAAACGGAAAACCGTATTGATGAGACATGAGCCTAAGAGATAGAAAAACAAAGTCCAGAAAGTCCACAGTTATTACAATGAATGTATGAGAACAGGCTCTTACAACTTATGACTAACAAATGGTCCTAGGTAATATACCTAAATCTAACTAAACTATACTATACTACTACTACTCCTACAGCTACTCTGAGGGCACACTCCGCCTGAACGTTGGGTCAGGAGCGCAGTGGTTCCACCAGGAAGACGATCTCCACCTGGAAGGTGATGCTACTCCTCCTCCTCAAGTGCTGTGGAAAAAGACAAATGATTAGTAACAGAATAAATAAAAAAAATGTATGCACAACAACAAATTAATCAATGGAGGAAAATAATTATGTACAATCAATGGGTTTGAATGAAATGAAATCAAGAATTATATACAAATAAAGAATTAAAAAGTAATTTTGGCGTAAAGAGAGTTGTCTCCCCGGCAACGGCGCCAAAAAATAATGGTCATACAGTCATGATGAATTAATGTTGTTGTAGTAAATGTAGGAAATACAAATCATTATTATGATAATTTTTTATTTAATTATCTAATTTTTACTAGTTTGTTCCAGGTCGTTCATTGGGAGGTAGTTATTAGTTAACATCACACTGTAGGTCCAAAATTATTCTTTAATTCCAAAATTGATTAATTTTATATACAATCAATAATGAACGAATGAATGAATCTATGAAGAATGAATTAAAATTTCTATGATATACAAAAAAATTAATAAAAGTGCTTGCGAAAATCTATTTACAAACAAGCATCAAATGATATATAGGTATATTCTATACTATCTATTTATAAGTTATATTGCTAATACTTACATAATTATACATTACTAACTTATATTGCATAGCATACTAACTTAACTTACTATACTGACATGTACAACAACACATATAATAGCTACAGCGACAGATATAAACGTCGCTGGACCCCAAAAAAAACTATATACAAATTGTAAGAAGGAAACTAGGGTCTATAGTGACAGTTATTTCGCCTACGGTGACATTTTATTTTGTTAGTAAAGGTATGAAGTTATATATAAATGCAAATAGCTATACTACGTATATATATATACTTTAGTTGTCTCGTACATATTTATTTATATTGGCTTTTGTATATACATTATACTTATAAGTACCTTTACCCTCTCTTTCACTCTTTACTTCTCCTCAGCACTTCTTCTTCTTCTTACTTTTACTCGTCTTAAGTTCTCAGCGGCACTTAGGCGTTAGATACTTAGGTGTTTAGACAGTGTCATTATGGAATTAATTAATCAAAAATTTGTTTAATTTGTAGGTACGCTTTTTGAGGGATACACAGCACCCAGAGGGTGGGACCAGAGCTCTACTAAGCGCGCCTTAATTTCTCATTAGGCTGCTTAATTATATGTTTATGCTCAAATCTTTAGGCTTAACAGCCCGCACACACCCGGGCCCCCGGCCCCACACACAATCTCATTTCATGCTTAAGATATGCTCAGATATGCTCATAGGTATTCGGTTGTTCGGGCACCCAACGCCCGTGACGACTGGATAGCCCAAGTAACAAAATCAATATAAAGCACTGCACATGCTTGCCCGCCCACGATGTGGAACTATTCAGGCACAAGCGCAGCGCTGGAAACTCAAGGCGGCAGTGCAGCATTCGTGATCTTGGCCCTCGATTCAAGAGCCATAATTTATTAGTTATTAAAAATAAATTATGTGAAAGTAAAGTATTTATATAGTACTATACAACAATACAATTAATTTGGAGTTTTAATTATATTTATTGTATAAATAAATTAGCTAAAGTATATAGTTTATACATACTTATTCTTAAGTTTTGCTTCTTAATTACATATAAATTAGTCATTATATGGTCTAATTGACCTTATACAAAGTTAGTCTACATGTTTAAGTATTTTATAAACATTTTTATTGTATCTTACAGATTTAATTTATATTTTATTTACATTTAAATAGCGAATTTTTGGACTGTTTTATTTATAAATTAAATTTAAATAGTGTATATATTATAAATATACTTAAATTAGGTTAAATTACTTAAAATACAGTACTATACATATACAGTATAAATTAACTTAGTTTTAACTTAATCTACTAATTTATTTTAATTTAATCTAATAAATTAACTATTAACTTAATAAATTAATTATTTATTCTGTATATATAATTAAATTAAGGTACCAGGTTCAGTATGTTTATTATATACATATAAATACATATATACAGTCTTATAACTTAAGAAGGTTATTTATAGTACGTATTACCTTTATGGCTTTATTGTACATATACATTAGTTTAATTAATAATTAGCTGTATAATTAAGATATATATAGTATAATTTAACTTAAATATTTACTTTATATAATACAATATATACATAAGTTATTTAACTTACAGATATGTATACTTTACATTATAGATAAGTAAGCTTACTATATAGCTTAAATAAATACTTATATACAAATTATACAAGGGATTTTTACTATTTTTAGAGTTTTTTTTCCAGTTTTTATGGTTTTTATTTATGTTATGGAGGTAGGAGATGCGAATGAAAGAAATGGATGAGAAGAAGGAGATGTTTTTGGTGTTTTTAAGGGTGTATTCTTTTATTAAATTCCACGGTATACAGAACCGTCGACTGGCAAATTATACCAAGTCGGGAGTTCAGAATACCATGAAACCTGGCATGAAATTAAGGAAATATCTAATCTTCAATCAAAGAGTTTTATTTTATTTTTTTAGATTTTTTTTTATAATTTTTATTTATATCCCATATTCACTCATCCTAAGCCTTTAAAGATGTGTCTAAAGTGTCCTAAGGGCTTAGGATGAGTCCTATGTATCTAAAAGGCATGAAACTGCCTTGAATGTGTTCAGTCTAGGTTATGAAATAGATGCAAGCAATTGGGCATGCAACTCAAGAAAAATTTCCATTAATTTCATATAGTGAACAGTTAAACTCCTTATTTAGCTAATAAAGGATTAAAAATATTTAATTACAAGCATTCAACATATATTACAAGTCAATTACAATAAAGGAAAGATTGTATACAATTGATACAACATTTTACATCAGTCAGCTTCTAACACAATTAGATCTAAGCTACTGTCCATAGGGTGATAAAAACTTGGGATTCCTGCTAGAATAGCAGGAAGAAGATATCAATCTGCAGCAGATCAGAAAAAATTAGAAACTCCTCTCACTGCCATAGATTAGGTTCTACTTTAGACGTCTTAATTGCTGCTGCAGTTAAGACATGTTCCATGGAACCATATCTGCAACAGAGAGCACTCATAACCAGCTACCTATTAACATGAAACAAACAATCAAATTCCAAATCAGGCTATAGACAACCTAATCAGGAATTTTAATTGGTTGTTTTAGGAACTACATAGCTGGGGTAGAGGGGAATGTAGCTGCAATTGCAACACTTTGCTATAGGTCTGGGATTGAAACACATAAAACATAAATCAGTAATTCATTCAACACAATCTGACAAGGGTCTTAATTCAGAGAAAAACCACTTGGGATTATAAATCAAAACCAAAATCCCTTATCAATAACATCTGATCAAACCAAAGTTAAAAAGGGCAACTGATCTGATTCTTTCTAATGCTATAGACAGTATGTAGAAAGAATCAACTCAGTCCAATGAAAACAAACACTCCAATCCCAGAGTTCTTGAACCTTAAGGAATATGGAAAATTCCTTAGGTTAGGAAAACGGATTTGCTCCTCACAATCAACTAAAGGATGCAAGGTAGTCTCAAATCAACTAAGTGATTTTTCATTGACTCATCCATGCATTCAAGACAGTTCAAAACTCATAAAAATCCAGTTAATAACATGGCTCTTCTGAGGTGAATTTTGACTTCAAAATCACCTTCAGATTCCTTGCCAAGCAATGAATCAAAATTAAAAAAACTCAGTCTGCTAGATTAAACGTTCAAAGCTCAAATGATTCAAATCCATTGCAATCCAAATTTCGAGATCAATCCAGCAAATCAATTTTCTTTAAAGCTCAGATCAAGGGCTTTTGTGAGTAAAATGGAGTGAGTGAAAAGCCCCTAACATGATCTTCGATGCTAATTTTAGATCTGATATCAGAAGACATTCAGATCTAAAATTAGGTCTGATGAGTGGGTGAAAAAGCGAGAAATAAATCGAGGGAATCAAAAGTGGAATGGAAACATGAAGAGGCAGAAAACTCATGATAAATGGCTGTGTAAAACCATCCCCTCTGATATGAAATGATCAGAGGAGGTGAAGGGGGGAGAATCTACTCTAATTCTACTCCTACTGCTAAACTAATAGAGCAACAGAATTAATCACTACAATTTACTCTAATTCTACTACTAATCTACTTAACTACTGCTACAGCTAAACTACAAAGTATTAAAACTATTCTAACAGGAAGAATGGGACCTATGGGTCCTTAGCTGGTGGCTAAGGAGGAAGAAGGGAGGGAGGTGACTCTAGTGGAGGGAAAAGCCTTCTAGTGAAGCTTCAGAGTCGTCTTCAGGTGCTATGAGGTCCTTAGCGATGAGGAGGTCGAAGAGAAGTCGGGGATTTCACAGCCAGTGGTTGTGAAATCAAGGATTTGGTGGGGAGGGCAATTGGAGTGGAAGAATGACCGCTAAGAATGTAGGAGAGAGCAATCCCCTGCGCGTGCAACCACTGAGGTGCTTAAGTCACAATCTCAGTGGCTCAGATCACTGCAAAGGTGAAGATATTCATTGATGGAACCGGCGGCAAGGATGAAAGGAGAGGAGTGCGCGGGTTGCCAACTTAAAAACTGATGGTCGGATGGGATCTGGGGAGAAGGGTGAGCACACGCGTCGCTTCGCACGAAGCTTCGATTCAGATTGGGCTACAGATCAAGATCAAAAGAGATTGGACGGTCATGATTTGCCAAGTTCTTCATGCACTACAGTGCGTGCGAGGAACTTGCAGGTGGCTGTGTTCTATTGGAAAAATTGCAGGGAGAAACCCTTCACGAAGGGGTAGAAGAATTGTGCACAGGTCCATAAGTGGAAGAAATGTAACTGGACGGACCCTAAGGGCTTTCAAAGAGATCCCTGCGGGTTACAAATAGGTCCAAAAAAGGTTTTCTAAAGAAGAAAATGTGATGCATGAAGGACCTAAGTGTAAACTCTAAGTTTCAAGGCCTTAATGATGTTCAAATGCATTCAAATTTTTATATGTACTCAATTGAAAATTTAAGAAATTAATTATACTTTTGATTTGGACTTTGAAACTTATTTATGTGTTCAATTAACACTTGGATCACCATTTGACCTTTATCTTAAGAATATCTCGTTTTATGACCTAATTATGCAATTTTAACACAAAATCAAGGTTTTAGGCCTTTTTCTTTGATTCCCACACTTAACCCTTTTTATCTGTTAATTTGATATTGTTTAACCCAGTGTCTAGCTTAACTTTAACTTTTTAACTATGATGAGTAGCCACTCATCAGTTTCACAAAAGTTAACCTTAAGAACTAGATCTAATAAAGCTATTCTTTTAATGCGTAAAATCTAGTTCAAAATAATTTAAATAGAATCCAAAATTTGATACTATAATTGAGAAAATTCAATCAATGCTTAGCAAAAGTTAATATGAGAATAATGTGCTTAAGCATTCAAATTACTAATGTTAGAAAATATTATTTCAACGGGGATCAAATAATCTAATAAATGAAATAAGGATTTAATATAAAAAGGAGGTCTTCAAATTAGTCCTTGCAATGTCACATTTCAGTCCCTATGGCTTTTCTTTTATGTCCCTGCAAGATTTTTTTTTCAATCAGGTCTCTGGACCATTTTCAAGAGAGCTGATCCTCTCTCTTCCTCTTCTCTGATGCTTCTTCTTCTTCTCCGGCAAGGCTCGTCGACAGGTGGTCGGAACGAAGTTCGCGAGGACAATATGCTCCGATAAAGGGCGGAGGAGGATTGTCAGTGTGTGGTCGATGCAATAGTGGATGATGATAACATCATCATGAGCCATAACTAACTTTAATTAGTCAGAATCAAGTGACAAATGCTCCTACAAAATCGCCTGAGTGTCGTAATTCCATGCATATCCATTCTGAGAGTAAAGCACTAAATCAGGGTTAATTATGTAGTTTTAACTTCATATCATGAATGTAGAATAATTACATGGTTTCCCAGGGGTTAATCTAAGGTCTAATGAGCATTAAAGTCTAATAAGAGGGTCTGCACAGACAAAAACAGGTTTTACACATGTAGAGAATCAATTCCTAACCTAAAATTCTAATTTTAGACTCTCTTGAATTACTAAAATGACCCTTCCCAAGGGTCGTGGGGCCATTTTCTAAAATTTAGGGGGGGTTGCTACAATTTGTAACCCCCTGGATTTCTTGTTTTGGGGGTTCTACGGATAAAAGAGACTCTTGCGGGGCATTTCTTGCAAAAATACCCCAGCCCTACCCTCACTCACGCATACCCACACCCTTAAACCTTAACCCCTACTCTATTTAAACCCCTCACCTCGATTTTTGAGCCACCCACCCTCTCCCGTTACCTCCCAGCGACGCACACCAACACCTTCCTTTCCCCCCCTTCCTCTTCGTGTCCTCCTTGCCGCATAAGGAGCTCCTGCTGTGGGAGATTGAGTGCGCAAGAAGGAGCTTGGGGTGAGCTGACAATGGAGCTTGGAGGGAGGGTGTACGTTCGAAGTTGAGGGAGCGCCATTGCTGTTACAGCTCTTGGTGCGGGGGGTGATTTTGCGAGGAGAGAAGGCTCGCGAACAGTTTTGCGGAGTCATTTTTCTGTAGAACCAGACTAATGGGAACACCATTATGAGCCCTAACTAGCTCATTTTGACCCAATGAAGAGAATAAATGCTCCTACATAACCAACTGAAGGTCATAACTCATGGCATAACCTTTCTGAGAGAAACACAAGAAACAAGAGGTAAAACTTCGATTTTACCAATGCAATATAACCATAGGTTTTCTCAAGGGCTAAACAAAGGTCAAATGGTCTTAATAAGATAACAAGTGGGTTGGATTTGACAGAAAAGGATTTGTGTAAGTTCTGAGAATTAAATGACTTTTGAAACCCTAAACACAGACTCAATTAACCAAGGTTTTGGTCAGGATAAAATTCACCTTAACCCTCTAAAAATCATGGAAAAATATTCTCTAGGGTTTAGTACCTTCAATTTAGCCATCAGAACCCATCTTGACCTAGAATAGGGTCTCAGACAGATATTTGCCCTAATTTAGGTTTTTACATAAATTACCTAGTCAAACGTGATCAAAACCAAAATCCAACTTCACCATTGGTTTCCTTAGGTCCAAATTAGCTTTGTACCAAAATTTGGATCCAAAATGAGTTTGCCTTGACCTAGTTTGCAAAAAGGTCATGTCTGATTACATTTCTACCCTTAACTTTCAAAAAACCCTTGCTAACAGCCCCCTAGCTTTCTTGTCGTCTTCACAAGTAGGTCCCTCCGTCATTATTGCGGAGGAAACCTACTCCGGTGACCTTTGACAGAGAAGATCTCCTTGATTGCTTGGAGGATCTCTTCCAAAATTGGAAGGAAGATCCTCTGAGAAACCTCCATCAGTATGAACCCATCTTTGAGATCTGATTCCTTCTCAATCTCTCATGCGAACACATGAGTGATGTGGGTATCTCAACTTCCATCTCCGGGGACCTTCCAAGCTTGGGAAGCTTGCTTCCCAAGCCCTAACCAACCTTTAGAGCTCTATTTAAAGAAGCCCAGATCTCCTTGACTTCTTCACGCTTGAATTCGGCCTCGAATACCCCTAATTCTTCTCTTCTCCTCACGGCCATAGGCTCCTCGACGTTCGGTGACCTTCCCTACTCCTTCTTGTCGTCCGACCGCCATACCTACGGCGGATTCCTCCTCCTTACCTTCGTCCGCGTCTCGCCGTACCGGCAGGCGCCACTCCCTCTTCATCCTCGCCGTTCCCACCTCACTAAAGTCGCCTTCGTCTCCGACGTCGGCCATACCAGACCCGACGCCCTCGCTCACCCCCTTTGTCCCTTATTGCCCTAGCTAAGTTCACTGTCTCCTTTATTTACTTCCCCTCTCTTTATTTCCCAAAATCGACCACTGTCGGCCCTCACACCTTCATCTCTTCCATCTCCAACCACCACCTTTGACAAGGCCATCCCACCTCCACAGGCCACCAAAACCCTCATCGACAAGCCCACGACCTCCGCTACACCTCACTGAGCACTTCCCCTCACTCCACTCACCCAAACCACCCCTTGAACACACCCACTCATATGCACACGGTGTGCCCTAGGCACGCACTCATAGACACCCACATGCCATGCCACCACCCCCAACACATCCGCCGTGCTCCAGCGATCCTCCCTGAGCATTTTGACGTGGCTGAAAGGCTGTGCTCTTTATTTCAAGTTTAGGCCCCATCCGCCATTGGCGAGCAAGCTTGAGCTTGCTTGAAGCCACTCTAAGTGCTGCTGTCCCAAGTTGAGCGGAAAACCCTCTCACACACATCCAGGCCTTTAATTGGAGTTAAGAGCCTTCGAAGCAGCTGCAATTGGAAGCATCACCTCTGCTGCAGGCGCGCGAGAAGAAGGGTGCGCGGATAGTCCCACATCGAAAAGTTCTGAAGTTGCACACCCGCATAAATTGATTTTGTGCCTGTAGCTGTTTGCCTAAGTATCATAGGGTGAGGTCCCACTCACCCGATCCGGTCTCATCCGCGACACACCCTCGCAGACTTGGCTAACCCAACCTGACCTGCACTCCTCGCCCACTACCGCATGCCGGTGGGCCTGGTCTCGGGTACGCACCCGACCTGATAACCTGAATACCTGTGTGGCTCTGGGAGAGTGGATCCTAAGAGAGAAAGAGAGGAGTGTCGCACGGGTAGGGGTAGGGTTTTGCTACAAGGGTCTTTGGCCAACACTTAGCCAATTCAGAGGAAGAAGAGGAGGTCAGGCAGAAGAACAGGAAGAAGAGATGGCTCGCAAAGGCAAAGGCAAAGGAAGAGGAAGAAGACAGAGAAAGGTAAGGGCGGAAGAAGCTGAAGAGAAAGAGAAGGATTGCAGAAGAAAGAGGAAGAAGAAGAAGCCAGAAGCTGAAGAAGAGAAGGACCTCACAGAAGAAGAAAAGGCATAGATAGAGAAGAAGAAAAGAAGAAGAATCAGACACTTTGAGTCGTCTAATTCCTTCATTAGACGACAGATCATTAGCTTTCATTGCATATTCATACATTGAGTTCCTTGGTGATCTTGTAGGAGTATTTGGTTATCTAAATCACCATTGTTATATTTGTTTTCAAAGCGATTTCAACTATACTGCAATGCGACTATTTCAAAACATCGATATCGCCGCGTTAATACAGATGTCTGGGGAGTCCAACAAATGTCTGATTGGATGTCCAGAGCTGTCACCGGATGTCTGATGCTACGCAAAATCTAAGGTAAAGCCCTGTTCGAGACTTGTGCATGATTTTTGGTGTTTTCTTCTCTGCCTAGACTGAGCGCCTTGTTGTGTGTGTGCTGCATAGGGTGTGGGTGTTTCCCGTGGGGAGAGGAAGGCTTGTGAAGGGCTCTGGGGAGATTTTTCTCCGCAGATCAGACATCTGTACTTCTCAACAGACATTTGACCAGACGTCCAGAGGTAGCACCAGACGTCCGATAAGGCAGATTCAAACAATAAGGTCCTGTCTGCTTGTATATTTCATATGCATTGTCTGCGAGTGACTGTATGTCACTGTGCGCATGTAGGGCCATTGGGAAGAGGCACACGCACGGCTCCCTAGACACTTTAGGATGTCTGGAAGTCTCTTTAGACAAATGATACCTATCCCAGATGTCCGAGTGCATTGCCATACGTCCGGACGCCCGTGAGGGGTTCCATACGTCCAATTTCAGCGCAGAACACAAGGTGAGCATTCTAGTGTCGTTTAAGACGTCTAGAAGCTGTTTTAGACGTCTGATATCATCCTGTTTGGAATATTCCAGGTATTAGGTGGCTAGTCCAGTTCGACTACCTACCTGGTCTGGTTCAGGTGAATTAGGAAGTGTGTTTGGGCTGGTTCAAGGCCCAAACAAGATCGATTTTTCGCAAACAAAGTACCATTGGCTTTTTGTAGGATTTTCCAATGTGATGGAGCTTGGTTCTAATTGTTTTGAGTGCATTCTTGTCATGTGAAATGTTAGAAATGTGTGGTTTGATCGATCGTGTTAAATAGGTCGTCCGTTCATGGTGTGCATGGGACCTACGAAGGCTGCAAGATCCGTCGTTTGTGCCCCCACATCTCCTGGTTACCTTGGTAGAGTGGTTTTGCTATGCCCTGTGAATTACATAATTGAAGTGCATGTTACATCAAAACTATTGATTGAACCCTTAGGATGTGTAATGAACCCTAGTGCTGAGATAGAGGAATATGCATTATTTGAATGCTTAATCTATTGTGATGTTTCCTGAATTTGGTAAATCATGAGCTGCCTATTTATAATTATTGAGCCATGACTTGAACTGAAATATATGTTGTATCCTGTATAATTGATTGCTGAGATAATTGCCGGATTGTGAAACCATGAGCTACCTGCTGTGTGTTTAATTAATCATGACATGGATAGAGATATATGGATGCTACGGAAATTAGGAAATCTATGCATGAACCTTGCGGGGAATTTGAAAAGAAACTAAAATCGTGATGTGGAAAATCTATGGAATGATGGTACATGTTGCTTACGTAGTACCGAGGAGAGCAACTGTCCCTTAGTGTGGAAGTGAGCTGGCCTTCGTGTACGTGGTGCTGAGGAGAGCTACTATTCCTTTGTGTAGGGTGAGCTAGCCGCCCCATGGGGCCCGGGGTTAGGACTGGCCCCCCTACACCGACTCTTGTTGAGGCCCTCTGGGCAAACTGGGATAATCAGGCGAGAGTATGTAGACTGTTGAGGGGCGAGACCCCTGTTCTGCTCTGTACTGTACGTTTGGGTGTACCCACTAACGAAAATGACTATCCGCTTGCTAGTGCAAGGTAGCTACCTGTGTGCTTATTATGTGTGCCATAGTCATCGCTATGTCGTGACCGTGACCTCGGGGTGGTAGACCGGGTGTAGGACTACCACGGGGTGCTCTCCCGTCTAAGAGAGTGCCACATGTACATCCTTCATAACGGGAGAAACTACAATCAAGATCGTTCCCTTAGGGAACAGGAAGATTAAGAGACACTGTGAATCTTTGTTAGAGAAATGGCTCATGAACACTTAGTAGTAAATTAACCGTATGATTGGATAATTGGATAAATGCATGCATAAAGCTAATATTCATTACTGTCTTTAAATGCTATACTATTTTAAATATTCCACTCTACTCAGCGTTAGCTGACCACTGTCATATATAACTGTGTATAGGTTAAGGAGTCGAGCAGCTAGCACCACCAGCTGCAGAGAGTTCTGGACCCAGTCAAGCCCAGCCATAGTTCTACTTGTTCCTTTTCGTTTCCGCTACTTTTGTTGTTAGTGAGTACTTCTGTTTTATGTTGAGAACTATTATCATTATGCCTTCTTGCCTTAGTTGTGATGGCTAATGACTATGTTTCTTCCTATAGAATGGTATCTTTCTAGAATCTAACTTATATTTCCACTGTTGGCTTTATTTAAATTTCTTAGCTACTTGCATGCATGGTTTGTGGTTTGTTTCGTATGTTTGGGATAGTCTCTCATTGGACGACTAGGTCTTGGGGTTGTCGAGGCGAGCCATACTTGGGTTCCTAAAGGGGTCAGATTTGGGTCGTAACAATTACTGAGGTTCTGGTTAGGATAAAATTCATCTAAACATTCCAAAATTCATAGAAAAATATTTCATGAGGTTTGGTATCCTTGATTTGACCTTTGGAACCTATTTTGACTTTAAATAGAGTCATAGATACAGTTCTGCCCTAATTTGGGTTTTTTCATAATTTCCTAATCAAACTTGGTCAAACCAAAAGTCAAGTTCACCATCAGATTTTTTGGGTCCAAATTAGGTTTGTACCAAAATTTGGACCCAATCAGAATCCATCTTGACCTAGTTTGCATTTTAGTCCAGTCAAACTCTTTCTCTCTCAATTAGCCCCTCAGCTTTTGAAATCCTTGCAGCTTGGTCCCCAAGTTCTTCATCTTCTTCACAAAATAGTCTCTGCTGCCATTAGATGTCAACCGACCTCCAGGCAACCTTTGACCACTCCTAATCCCACTCAAATCATCATCAAATCCTACCAAGTTTGGTGGGATTGATGTTTACACTATGAAGAATCTATTGGGACAAACCTTGGCTCCTGATTAATTGTAGGAAGGCTGTGCGAATGTATGGATTCCTTGGGTTCTTCATGATTCCTAATGAAGCCAATTAGTCTTGTTTCCTATTTAGAACTTGCTTAGAAGCTCTATCAAAGCTTCCTCATTGCAAAACCTAACTCCTTAGCAAGGTTTAGGCCCAAAAATTTTATTCAACTCCTTCCTCAGCTGTCTCCAACCAAGCTCCGATGACACCTCCTCAATCTCTTCCTACGACTAGCCAACAGTCAAATTGGCTGGTTCTCCTTCATCCTCGACTTTGTCCGCTCCTCAACCTCACCTTCTTCCTCTACTCCAATCGAGCTCCAGAGAGGCCTCCCCCGACTCCACAAGCCACCAAACACCCCGCTACCACCTCCACAAGCTTCGCTTCACCTTTCCGCACAAAATCCCTCATTCAATTCCACCGAACACCTATCCACTCGTTGCTCACCACCACACCTGGTGAGCTTGGACCCTACTTGGATCCGAATACCCGACCGTATACCGATTACACCCAGGCCTGAGAAAGAAGAGAGGAGGAGAGACTTCTGAGAGAGGGGGATGGGTTTTGCTGTGCGTGCCTTGGCCATGTGCAAAAGAGAGAGGCTCTTTATAATTAGCCTTTGAAGAGAAAGACCTGTGCCTAAAGGCTTAAGAAGAAGAAGGTCTGAAGAAGAAAGCCTTAGTCCCTGAAAGGCTTCAGAAGAAGAAAGAGAAGGCTCTCTCAAGAGCCTTGTGCTTGTGCTCTGTTGATTTGTTAAGACGTTTGATGCTATATTCCTGTCGTATGATTGAAGTTGATGCTGGCATTGTTGAATTATTTAAGTATTAAGTTAACATTGATTATCTGATTGAAGGTACTATTGAATAATTTGAGTATGAGATATATGCTTAACTAAGATAAATAATTGGTGGTTCAAATCACCATTATTTTATCTTTTTGTTCTTTTTGTCTCATAATCTTTTGAATATCAATCTGACACATTGTATTCATTGAATATCTATCTGATGCTCAATTTATTGTGCTAATTGATTCTGAATGAAGATTAATGTGTGAATTTCATATTTGTTCCCTGCGAATGACCTTGGACTCCCTTTAGATTATGAGTTTATAAATTTAAATGTTTTGTTGGAGATTTAGGAGTATACTACAAACAACGCATTTTAAAACTCCCCTATCGCCCTACAACAGTGGCTTTGGCTCACTAGTTGGACACCTGAAGGATGGTGGTCGATGGCGCGGCAACCGGTGTCTCTGGCGAGTACCTACCACATGAAGCACGGCCTTATGACCTAGATCAAGTATGTGGGAAGCTCCGGCATGTCACGTTGGAGCAAACCCCTCGAGAAATTTGGTGCGACAGCTGGCGGTGGAGCTCTGCGAAGAAGCTCGTTTGGGTATCAATGGCGTAGGTCGAAATTGGGAGGAGTTCATAGATGGAGATATGGAGCTCGAGATATCTTCTATCTATCTAGAGGAACAAAAGTCCTATGACTATTGGATGAAAGGAGGAAGGAGATGACCTACCGGTGAAGGCCGACGACGACAAGGTTGGAGGAGAAATTAGAGTAGAGGAGGCGAGAAGCTCCGAATCTTTGTGGGAAGCTTCGTGCGAGGATGGAGAGCGAAAGCCTTCTCTCAATTTTGGTGAGAGAGTGGCAGATAAAGGGGTAGATGAAGCTCCGAGGTAGTTCAATGGCGACATGGGTAGGAGGAAGAAGAAGAGGGTTACGCTCGCGATTTCCAGACAACGGAGCACGGAAGGGTTGAGCGATGATTTATAGCCGCATATAGGAGCCATTGGTGGCCAGTTGTTGTGAGATTCACTCGCAACAATGGCACCAACTTTTGCCAATGATCACGGGCGGCAAAGGCAACCAATGGTGGTGGAACGATCGCCGCAGATGCGAAACAATGAGGGAAACAACTTCTCTTCAGTTGTTGAAGGCAACTGCGGTCTAAGGCGATAGGAATTCACACGTGAAAGTCGCCAAACCGTGCGCCATGGCTGCCTGAAGATCGAAGGACCTTTTTGTGAAGGAGATGAAGAGTTAGGGGGCTGCTTGCAAGTAAATGAGAAAGATAGGGGGTTTTTGTAAGGAAATAAGGAATTGAGGGCCAAATTGTAAAGTTGACCAAAATGAAGTCCAAATGAGTTTAAATTTTTATGGTAACCTAATATTGACATAAGAAATTTAATGGTGACTTCAATTTTAGGTTTTGATGATGTTTGCATGGTAAATTTACAATTAGACCATAAATATACCAAATACTCGCCTATAGGTTTGTTTTAGGTCAAAATGAGTTCCAATTGTCAAATTGACTATGAAAAACCTTATAAAATATTTTTAAATAATTTTTAGAAGATTTAAATTACATTTATTTTCATCAAAACTATTTTAATTGAAGCGGGGTCGAAATTAGATAATTTATTTAAGGATTAATACTCAAATTGAATGAAAATCTTAATTTACTCAGTATCAACCCACTTTTAATACATTTAAGCTCAATTGACTTTTAATTAACCATAAGTTTACCCTGTGGCAATTCTGCATTTCTAACTGTTTGTGTAAATTGTAGAATTAACCCTTTTAATGTGTTAATTAGGTAAATTTAACTATAGAACTTAGCCAAATTTGGTTAGATATAACGGATGATGGAGATGCCATCATGCCCTCATGCCTACCATTTGCTAGTCCCTTAGCAAATTCTAGAGTTCAGAGTAGATTTTCAATGTAAGGGTTCATTCAGCTCAAAAAGAATTTATCTCTCTTCCTTCTCCCTGCCAATTACTAATATAAATTTAAAGCTTGTTCTTAACCTTGGTACAAATTTATCAGGATAGGAAAACTTCTTCCCTTGGATGACATAGCAGGTGGTCTGTGATTTAACCCCGACTTTTAGGTTTAAGTAGAAGATATCTGAGTTGAAGGGTTTTAGTTTTGGTGGCACTCACTCTTTCGATTCTACATGTAATCTAATACTTCAGACTCTAAATTTCTAGACTACCAAACAAATCAACTCAGAGAAATGCTAAAAAACTATGCTCTCTTTTAGTTCCTTTATGTTCACTCTCTTTTTCTCTCTCTCCTCTTTTTTTTTTGATAATATAAGAGCTCACAATCTCACCAGATTTGTTAATATATTTGGTGGTCTCTCATGGCATTAACACTTTGATTAAGTTCTGATAAACCTATAACTAAGTTGGAATTCCTCAACCAGTATTCGAGTGGTCAGAAATACAGAAAAGTAGGTTAAGGATGTATTTGGTGGATTGTAAATGTAGTAGGTATTGCTACCTCAATAAAATTTATTCATAACGAATAAACACATAAACATAACTATGAACTCAAACACTCATTTTCTTTTCGAAAATATATATATATTTTTGAGAATATCTAATATATTTTTTTCTACTTCTGTCTTCTTTTTTTTCATAATTAAACATCAACACAACACAATGCAACGTAACTTTCATTTATGAGGCATTATTGGGAAATGGTGGTGTTCAAGAGGATATTATATGACTTATTTGGTGGAAGTGTCTACTCTCGGCATCGGAAATGAATGGATAGGATAATGTATTTCTAACCTTTGACACTGACACCCTCCTCCAGCCAAGGATTCTTTTAAGGACGGTCGTAACCATCTACCTTAGTCCTAGTTTTATTAGAACCCGTTCTCTGTGTATTTGCCTTATTTGGTGGCTCTCAGGAATTCGCACAAAATGTTCACACACAGAAGCTGAGAGCAAAAACGATGCCTAACTCCAAATATCATTATCTAATTATTCGAAACTTAAGAGTCCTCGTGCTATACTTAGAGCACCAGTAGGCACTTTACTCTCACCTCACAATTGTTTAGTGGATCGCATGGAAGAAATTTTGCCTAACTCCATAACTGATGTCCAAGGGTTGGACAAACTAAAAATGTCAATTGATTTTTCTTTTTCCTTTCTTTCTCTCTTTTTTTCTCTTTTTTTTTTATGTATATTTTTGGTAAGAACCTTTCAGAAATGACTTTCGGATGATTTGCACTTTAATCGCCCCCATGCCTAAGTGTTGTAATGTCCTTATTACAAATAAAATGGGGTCATATTCAGTTTAGTTCATAATTTTAGAACAGGTTAGTTCTTAAATTAGGAACCCTAAAGTGCAGTAAGGGTGAATTTCAAATAGATTAAGAAAAGTCTCAGGGTTTTTCAAAAGAATGACAGGCTGCCTCCCGTTAAGCGCTAAGTTTACTGTCATCAGCTGAGTGCAATGTGGCTCAGGTGGAATGGAGGTTAAGAGACTCACAGATCAGGCTCAAGTCATGAAGTTCAAGAAAAGGTTTGATATGTTGGCCATTAACAACAAATGGTGTAGAGTCAAGATCGAGAGGTGTGATTTCCACAGCTCCATTACCAAAGATCCTCCTTACAAGAAATGGTCCAGTCCACTTAGATCTGAGCTTTCCCAGGAACAGTTTAAGACGGGCATCAAATAGGGGTACCTTCTGACCAGAACTGAATGATTTTCGTGAAATGTGCTTATCATGCAAGGCCTTTATTTGTTCCTTGTAAATTCATGAGTTCTTGTACGCGTCGTTGCGTAACTCATCGAGCTCACTTATTTGCAAGCAACGGTGGATGCTAGCCTTTTCGAGGTCCAGGTTGCATTTCCGTACTGTCCAGTAGGCTTTATGCTCCATTTATATAGGAATGTGACATGCCTTCCCATAAACAATCCTGAAAGGAGATATTCCTAGCTAACTGGGTCTTATGGGCGGTCCTATAAGCTCATAATGCTTCCGGAAGCTAGGTTGACCAATCTTTTCTATCAGGTCGAACAGTGACCTACAGAATCTTTTTGATTTTCCGGTTTGACAGCTCAGCCAGTTTGTTTGTTTGTGGATGATATGGGGTAGAAATGTGGTGAGATACCCTGTATTTTCTAAGCACGGACTGGAAGTGCACATTCACAAAATGGGTCCCTCCATCGAAGATGATTGTTTTAGGGACACCGATCCAAGAGAAGATGTTATTGTGAATAAATTTGATAACAACCTTATGGTCATTGGTTCGGGTCAGAACGACTTCAATCTATTTGGACACATAGTCCACAACAAAAAGAATATACTCAAAGTTGTTCGAGTTTAGCAATGAACCCATGAAATCAATCCCCCAGATATCAAAAATCTCGCACATGATAATCGGGTTCAAGGGCATCATATCGCGATGGCCCATGTTGCCCAAGGTCTGACAACGAGCACATACCCTACAGTAATTGTGCGCATCTTTAAATAAAGTCAGCCAATAGCAGCAGCTTTGGAGGATTTTTGTTGCAATTTTATGCCTAGAAATATGGCCACCGCAAGCTTGGTCATGATAAAATAAATGACATCATTGAACTCTATATCATGAATACATCGCCAGATGGTCTAATCCGCTTCGATGCGAAAAAGGTATGGGTCCTCGCAGAATTAATAATACTTGGCATCTGAAATCAATTTGTCCTTTTTGGCTTTGGACAGAATCTGGTTTGATGCCAAGTAGTTCACAAAGTTTGCATACTAGGGAAGCCCAGCATCCATGCTCATAAGATGCTCACTTGGGAAATGCTCGGTGATAGGGATTGAAGGATCAATGATAGACGAGGGAAGGTGGGACAGATGATCTGCAACTACATTCTATTTACCCACTTTGTCACGAATCTCCAAATCAAATTCTTGCCAAAGCAAGATCCAATGAATCAGGCGAGGCTTCGCATCCCTCTTGGAGAGTAAGTGCCGAATTGCAGTATGGTCCAAGTATATGACAATGCAGGACCCGAGAAGGTATGACCAGAATTTCTCCAGGGCGAAGACCATAGCCAGAAGTTCCTTCTCAGTGATCGTGTAATTACGTTAGGCTTTGTCCAACGTTTTACTCGCATAATAGATCACTACAGGTTTCCCGCTGATTTTCTGACTAAGGATTGATCCCACAACAAAATCTGATGCATCGCACATGATCTTAAAGGGTTGAGACCAATTGAAGGGTTGAAATACTGGTGCCTTGGTGACTCGATCCTTAAGGATTTTGAAAGCTTCAACACACTCGTCCGAGAAATCGAATCGGATATCCTTCGATAACAAGTGAGTCAGGGGCCTGGCGATTTTTGAGAAATCGAAGATAAAACGTTGGTAGAACCCGACGTAACCTAAGAAGGGTCTAATGTCTTTGATCGAGGAGGGAGGAGGAAGTTTATACATCAAATTGATTTTTGCTCGATCAACCTGGATACCTTGTTCAGACACAAGTGTCCAAGAACGATGCCCTAGGGAACCATAAAATGGCTCTTTCCCAGCTCAAGACCAAATTTACATCAATGAATCGTTTGAGGATCTTAGTCAAGTGGCCCAAACATTCATCGAAGGTCTTTCCAAATACAGAGAAATCATCCATGAAGACTTCTAAGAATTCACCTACCGTATCAAAGAATATTGCCAACATGCACGTTGGAAGGTGGTGGGTGCATTGCAGAGTCCGAATAGCATCCTATGGAATGCAAATGGCCCGTAGGGGCAGGTGAATGTGGTTTTCTCCTGGTCTTCAGGATGGATGGCCACTTGATTATAGCCAGAGTATCCATCTAAGAAATAGAAGTACCGATTAATTTCTCACTAATTTTTCAAGAATCTGATCAATAAATGGTAGCAGGAAATGATCCTTCTTCGTGGAGGTATTCAATTTCCTGTAGTCTATGCAGACTCTCCACGAATTAGCAACATAGGTAGGGATGGATTCTTCGGTCTCATACTTGATAACGGTGAGCTCGGCCTTCTTAGGCACCACATGAATTGGGCTCACCCAATGGTTGTCAGAGATGGGATAAATAATATCCGCATCAAGCCACTTTATTATCTCTTTCTTCACAACCTCTTGAAGATTCGGGTTGAGTTGACGCTGTCCTTCACGCGTAGGTTGTGAGCCTTCTTCTGTAAAGATGCGGTGTGTGCAATAAGAAGGGCTTATTCCAGTGAGATCATTCAAAGTCTAACCAATGGCCCTATGATGTTCTCAGAGGACAGAAATCAGACACGTTTCCTGATCTGTGGATAGAGAAGAGTTGATAATCACGGGAAACGTGCTGTTTGAACCCAAAAAGACGTACTTGAGGATGTGAGGAAGAGATTTTAACTCAAGTACCTAATTTTCAACAGCAGCGGGAAGATCGGGGCTAACCTGAAGGGGAACTAGAGGTGGACTAGGTTCCTCAAGGTGCAACTGGGTTTGGGCTTCTAGAGGTTCTTGCTTAGGAGTAATCAAACCCCAATTATCAGAAATCGGATCCTCAAGAAGTGAATCAATTCTATTCAATTCCTCAATTACACCACAATTAATTCCTCTATGGGCTTTAAAGATATATATCAATCTTTATTATTTTATCCCCAAATTTTATTTCCATCTGGCCCTCGTCACAATTAACGTTTGCCCTAGCTGTTGCTAGGAACGGTCTCCCCAAGATTATAGGTGTCACTTTTAGGTTCTCTGGTGTATCCATGTCTAAAACAATAAAGTCAACTGGAAAATAGAAATCTCGGACAGTTACAGCTACATCCTCCAAAATTCCATGGGGTGACTTAAGAGATCGATTTGCTAACTGCAAGGTCACTTCTGTGGGTTTAAATTCAGGATCCTCAAAATATTTTAGGAGGGATGTAAGAATAAGGTTAATGGATGCACCTAAATCTAAAAGAGCTCAGTTAAATTCTAGATCTTCGATTTTGCAGGAGATCACAGGGGTGCCAAGATCTTTTAACTTCTGCGGAAGCTTGCTTAAAATAATGGAGCTAACCTACTCCGATAGCAAAATAGGACTTCCGTCAAAATTTTTCAGCTTTTGCTTGGGTGTACATAAATTCTTCAAAAATCTCGTGTAAGTTGGTACATGACATATACATCCATTAAGGGAATGCTAATATGAACTTGCTTAAAGAGCTTGACCAAGTCCTCACCAATCTGAGGTAGTTTTCTACTCTTATTTCCCTTGGTCAAGCCCTCAAGAAAAGGTGTGTTCCTAGGCTCATCCAGAATGGGTTTTGCTGGTCTTTGGTTATCCTTGATAATCACCCCAAATTGAGATGTATTAGGATTAGGTTTAGTGTATCTCTTAGGCTTAGGATCCCTAGTACATTTACTACTGCGGGTTGTTACAGAATGTAATCTTGTAGGATATGGAGCGGGTAGGATAAGTGGCTATTGCTGCTAAGATGTATCAGGTACAGAAGTTGATGCTTCTAACCCATCTTGATATACAGGTGCAGACGGAGCTGGTTGCACATAGTGGATTTGGCCCGATTTTGGGTTCGCAACGTACCTCTTGTTTGGTACTTTGTTAGGGTTTGGCAGTGGTTGCGAGGGTAATGCGCCTGGCTGGCGAGTCCCAACCATTTGCGCAATTTGATTGCATATATCTACCATATTAACGGTATGCTGCCTCTGCATAACAGCATTGGTCTTTTGCATATTAGCCAATGTCTGAAGAATCATTGGTGCAAGTTTATGTAAAACTGACCGGTTTGATTTTATTTTATTACTCGAATACAAAAATTCTCCGAGGTCGAACTCAGGGAGCAAACTTGATTCTAGAAGCGTAGAAAATCACAATTCACAATATACTGTTTTACAAAAAGATTAAAGAGAGGAAATAAAAATGTCTCTTCTCTTTTCTTCTCCTTTCTTCTTTTGTCCTCCTTTTTCTCTGTTTTCAGATGTTTGACTCCTAGGATCAGGCGCCTTAAGTGGCCACTTGCTATAGTGCTTGTGCTCTCCTTCTTTTCAGCTGCAGCTGTTGCTGCTTCTTCTTCTTCTTGGCTTCTTCTTTTTCTCTTCTTTCAGCTGCCTGGCCTTCCTCTTTGCGGCAGCTTCCTTCTCTTCTCTTCCCCTTTTGCTCTGTCTCTGCCTTCTCCTCTGACTTCTTCCTTTTTCTTCTCTGCTGCGTCTTCCTGCGGCTAAGTCTCAGCTGCTCCTCCTCCTTCCTTTTCTTCTCTGCGCCTCCAAGTCCATCTTCTTCTTTTCTCTCTAGCCGCAGCTGCTTTCGCGGCTAAGTCCTCAGTCGCTCATTCCTTGCTTCCTCTTTTGTTCCCTGCACAAGCATACGGTTAGGCAAAACCTAACCCCTACCCTCCCCACGTCTCTATCTCTCTATTTCGCTCTCATGACAGCTCTCCTAGAGCCTTCTCGGGTTATCGGGTCAGGTATGCATGCCCAGGACCAGGCGCACCAGCGTGGGTGGTGCGCGAGGAGTGCATGGGTAGTCGGATAGGATACCAAGTCCGTGTAGGTGTGCACTGTGGACGAGGCGTGGTGGGCGAGGGGACCTCACCCCATGTCAGGGGGCGCTAAGCCCCTAACACTTTTGTAATTTATGCCGCTTCGGCCCCTCTTGATCTTCCGAGGTGGGACTAAATGTCCCGCCTTCCTTGCAGGCACGCCTGCAGTAGGTGTTTGTTCAGTTGCAGCAGTTGCGGGGGACTTGGACTCCAATTGCTGGGCTGGAAACGTGCGCGAGGGAGGTCCGCGCATCTGGGACCTGAAGCCTGATGCCTGGTGCCTGGGATGAAGCTTGCAAGCTTCTTCGAGCTTGTTCCAATTGCAGCAGAGACCTGTACCCTGTCCACAAGCAAAACGACCTTATGGCCTCGTCAAAACACACAGGGAGCTTCACCTTGGCACGGCGAAGGGTCACGATGGTCGGCGTGGTGCGGGGTGGCCTGGGCGTGCGTGCCTAGGTCACCTTGTGGCTGTGAAGATGGGTGTGTTCGGGGGAAGTGTTGGAAGCTTATGGCGGTGAATGGGAAGAGGGGTTATGATCAGTGAGTCGTGGCGGAGCTTGTGAGGTGGTTGGCGAGGTGGGTGGATGTGTGGAATGGTGGATTCACCTCGCCGGTGGTCTGCCGGAGGTGAAGATGGCGGTGGGTGTGGGCGATGAGGCAAAATAGCTGAAATAAATGAGGGAAAAAATAAAGAGCAGAGAGAGAGGACTTATCTATGGGTCTCTGGACGAAGGGGGGAGGCGGAGGTGGCGAGCGGCTGTGTCGCCGTCGCCGGAGATGAAGGCACCCAGGGGAAGAGACAGCGACGAGGAAGAGGGATTAGAGGGGCCTGCTGGTACAACGAGGTGGGGCGGACGACGGCGGAGATGACTGTGCCACTGGTATGGTGGATGAGTGACGAAAGGAGGAAGAGGAAGTCGCCGGAGCTTGCGGGCAAACGGCCGAAGATGAGGAAGACGAAATTAAGGGGCATTCTCAGGCCAGAACAAGCTTGAAGAATGCGGTAGAGGGTGCCGCTCCTTAAATAGGTGTCGGCAGAGAGAGAATTGCAAGGAGGAGGTGGGAATACCTCGCTGGAGGTATGGCAGGAGCGAGATACATACCTCTCGAGCGTTCGCACGAGAGGTATGGTGGCCGACAGGGCATGGGAGTCGGCCCATGCAGCATGGGACAACGTAGGGAGTCTCCCTTTCAAATCTGGGGTTGGCTCCCCATGCATGCGTGGCGCCATCCTCTGCGCAAAGTCACCGGAGGTATGGCCTGCGCAGGCGAGTGGCAGAGGGACCCGATTGAAGAAGACGATGGAAAAGATAGGGGAGTCATTGCAAGGTTTCAAAAAGCTAAGGGTCGAAAAGTAATTGTTGTGGACCATTTTGTAAAGTGGGTTAAGGCGACCTTCCCTTAGGTCCAAATTTTGGTATAAACCTAATTTGGACCTAAGGAATCAAATGGTGAAGTTTGATTTTAGGTTTGACCATATTTGATCGGATATTTTGCAGAAAAATCCAAATTAGGTCAAAAATTTGGTATGGTTCTCAATCTAGGTCAAGATAGGTTCCAACGGCCAAATTGAAGGTTCTAAACCCTAGGGAATATTTTTTCATGAATTTTAGAGGGTTTAATTGATTTTTATCTTACCTGAAACTTCGTGAATTAAAGTGGATTTGTTCTAGGGTTATAGAATGTCATTTAATTCTCAAATTTTGTCATAACCCTTTTTTAACCAAATCATCCCACTTTCTCTTTTATTAAGTCCACTTGACCTGTGTCTAGACCCTTAAAAATTCCGTTCATGTACTGCAATGGTAAAATTACCGTTTTACCCCTTGTGTAATGTTTTATTCTCTGCTTAACAATTTTTTGATTTAGGCCTTCCCTTAGGTTATGTAGCAGCTTTTTGTTCGATTTCTTATGTCAAAATATGCTAGTTAGGGTTCATGATGAGGTTCTCATCATACCCCCATGCCTAGCTTTTGCTAGTCCCTTAGCAAACTTTTAAGGTTTTAACTTCCGTTCTAGACCATGAATTTCATTCACTGATTTTGATAAGTGCTTTTCCTTGTTTCTTTGATTAGGTCAGAATCCCAACCATAGTTCTAAAAGGTACTCTAATACCAACCAAGATCCAGATCTGTCTAGCTTTAGCCTTAGTTTTTAGCAAAGGTTTTTAAGGCCCATAGGAACTACCCTAAAGTTTATTGGATTCCGTGGTTAAAGCACCCGTGCTTGAGACATTTTTAGCCTTGGTTCAGTTTGCAGTGCATTTTGTAAGAGAGAGATAGAGGGTTTATTTGTTTGGAGAGTTTTCTCTCTCTTTTCTTTTAATTCTAGCTTAGGATTGGCTTCACAACACAATTTGTATCGGATTCCTCATCCCCATCATCAATCCTCAAAGGTTTCTGGCAATCGATGCTTCGAGATAGCACCGCCCATGGTAACCCCCAGAACCCTGGCTTTCAAGATTTCGAGATAATCCCGTCCATGGTGTTTCGTGGCCTAATTCAGACCCTAGCAATTGACATTTCGTGATAATGCCATCCATGGAATTTGAACCAGCAGGGTGCTTACATGCCCCCAGTAGGATATGTAAATATCCTAGGAGACAAGCACCGAGGAGGTGATATGGTGTTACGCATCTTCGAGGGGAATTTCCCACCTCTCCACGTCGGAAACTTGTCCAAATCAACTTGTGTTGATCGGCCACTCCTAATCTAGGTGACATTTTCAGAACAATTGAAACGCTTCTGCGTGATTTTGATATTTATGCTCGTTGAACCAGACTGTGTGTGTGTAAATTTGGGTGCTTAGGTTACCGAGTCCCGTAAACAGAAGGTCAGTTAACGAGGCCTAATACTCCCTAAGCCTTAGACCTAATACTTAAGCTTTTCATTTTCCTCAACCCCTTCTGGAATATCTAGGTCTTAACGAGTACTAAGAGTTTAGCCAAGAATGCCTAAGGTTAGCATTCTTACTAATCTTGTTGTGCACTTTCACTTTACTTTTTTTTAATGTGGTCTAGAACTTTGGTTAATTCCTTAATTTCTTACTAATGACTATCTCTTTTCTTTTTCATTTTGTGCTCCTTTTTAATATTTTGCTCTTTTCCTCCTCCTTTTGTGAAGCTTATCAACACTTTCTTCCCTCCTCCCAATTTTTTTTTTTTGGTGTATGTGAATATTTTTTGTTGAAACCTTTTCTTGTTATGACTTTTCATTACACTTTCATACCCCCCCATGCCTAAGATTTGCAATGCCCTCATTGTGCATTAGGTGGATTTTTATTTGGCTTGGTTCATGCATTAGGACGATATTAGGTGAGTGGATGGGTTAAGGTGACTGTTGTGGATGATTTCTAATCTCAGGTACGAGTACTGATGAGAGCCTCATCATGAGCCATAACTATCTCATTTTGACCTAATAAAGAGAATAAAAGTTCCTACATAACTTAGAAGAGGGCCTAATTGAAGGAATAAGTATTCTGAGAAGAAAACATGAAATAGAGATTAAAATTGCAATTTTACCATTACAGTACATAAACGGGATTTCTCAGAGACAAAACATAGGTCAAATGGTCTAGATGAGATAAAAAGTGGGTTGATTCAATCAGAAATGGGTTCATGTGCAATCCAGGAATTAAATAACATCTTATAACCCTAAAACAAACCTGCTTAATTCAATAAGGTTCCGGTTAGGATAAAAATCAAGTAAACCCTCTAAAAATCATGGAAAAATATCCCTTAGGGTTTAGAACACTCAATATGGCCTTTGGAACCTAGTTTGACCTAGATTAGGGTCCTAACTCATCAATTGACCTAATTTGGATTTTTACGCAAAATGTCTAGTCAAACGTGGTCAAACCTAAAATCCAACTTCACCTTTGGATTCCTTAGGTCAAAATTAGTTTGTACCAAAATTTGGACGTAAGGGGAGGTCATCTTGACCTACTTTGCAACTTAGTACACCCAATCACATTTTGGTCCCTATCTTTTGAAAACCATCACATAAAACCCCCTAGCATCCTCGCCAATCTTACAATCAGGTCCCTCCGCCATTATTGGGGAGAGATCCTACTCCGGTGAGGTTTAGAGAGGGAATACTCTCTGATCCCTCAGAGATCCCCTCCCAGAATTGGAAGGGAGATTCTCTGAGGAATCCCCTTCCATCTGAGCCCGATCACAACCACTGATTTGCACCCAATCTCTCATGCGAATGCACGAGAGATTTGGGTATCTAACCACCTTCCATCTCCGGTGAGACGTCGGTGACAGAAGGCGTGCCCTCCACGCACCAGAAGCACGACCAGCACCTATAAATTAAACCCCAACTCCGGCCGCACCTCCTCAGCTTGACTTGGCCAGAATTCCACCTCAAATTCCTCTCCTTCTTCTCAAGCCAAGAGGTCCAGCGAGCTCCGGCAAGCCCCCCTCCCCTTCCTCTTCGCTTTGCCACAAAACTAGTGGCAGAGCCATCTTCCTCGTCCTCCTCCGCGTCGCGCAACACCTACGCGTGCCTCCCTAGCCCCGTCGTCGCCGCCGTCTTCCTCCACTAGATGTCTTCTTCTTCGATGATAGCAGGTACTACCGTCCGGCTCCCGTCCCTTTAATTAGGTTAAAACTCTTCTTCTCTACCCCCTCTTTCATCTCCCTCATTTTATTTCATCAAACATCCCTCGACCGACGCTGTTCACCGCCACCTTCCTCATCTCCGGCCACCCTCCGGCGAGATGCTCCCGTCACTCCACAGCCCCACATGCCTTGCCGACCATCACATAACCTCCGCCTCACCTCATTGAGTATCCTCCACTCATCCATAGTCCCACTACGCCACCACAACAACCCCCCGAACACACCCACTCGTCCGGCCACAGGACGACCTAGGCACGCACGCCTAGGTCACCCCGTGACCTGCCACCTAGCTCTTCACCTTCGCCGTGACAAGGCGAAGGTCCCCCAGTGATCTGATTAGGCCGCAAGGCTCTTTTCGTGTTTGACAGATCTCAAGCTCCGGCCGCCATTGACGGCAACTTGAAGAAGCTCCACGCTTGCTCTAGGCCTCAGGACTACAAGATTCCAGGAGCAGCTGACTCGGGCAGGACTTGCGAAGACAAGGGGTCCAGCGAGTGACGCCACAGACCCTGCAGTTGCGGGAATTGAAGGCATGGTCGGCTGCGGGCGCATGAGAGAAGGCTGGGAGTATTAGTCCCACATCGTTAACTCACAAAGCGATGGAGTGATTTATAATGTTTTTGTCATATATGCCGGTTGCCTCCGAACACACTTGGGGTGAGGTCCCTCACCTATCTCACTGCCTCGTCCGTGATTTCACCACACGGATCTGGCGACCCGACCTGACTCTGCCCTGAACACTCCTTGTGCATCACCCTCACGCCGGTGCACCTGGACCCGGGCGCGATATCCGACCTGTTTACCCGACTCTGGGAGAGCGTGCTGAACAGTGTGGTTTACACAGAGAGAGAGACGCGTGGGTGTGGGTAGAGAGTTAGGTTTTGCTTTGCTGTGATTGTGTAGGGAAGGAAGGAAGAAGTGAAGCCAACACTTAGCCGCTGTTAGCAAGGGAAATGAAGAAGGAAGGAAGCCTTCGCAGAGGAAAAAGAAAAGAAAAGGAAGAGGCGAAGGAAAAAGAGAAGAACTGAAAAAGAAGAAGAGGAATTGAAGGCAAATAGAACCAAGGAAGAAGAAGAAGACCCATAGAGAGAAAGTAACTGTAGAAGAAAATAGGAAGAAAGAAGCAAGGCACTGCAGAAAAGAAAGAAGAAGCTCAAAGAAGAAGAAAGGAAGAAATCAAAAGAAGAAAAATAAGAGAAGGGAAACACATTTTTAAGACGTCTGATCCCATGATCAGACGTCCAATTTCTTCTTTTTGCCATAATTGCTTTTCAAACTCATGCATTTATATTTGAATTATGTTTTGAGTAATTAAGTGTTCAATTACATTCTTGAGATTAGTAATAAATTCCAATTGCTCCATGTGTTCGACCTCGGATACTTAGGTTTTCGAGTAATAAAACTTTTATTTGTTGATGACGCTTGATCACCTATACTAAGACGTAATTAACTATTAAAACACAATCGAGAACACGTTAACAAGTACCTGAGGTGAAGTCGACTATCCTAAGGAATGAACCTAAAGTGTAAAAAAATGTCAGAAAAAGGTTTCGGGTTTTCAAAAAAAATGACGAGCTGCCTCCTATTAAACAGTGAGTTTTACGCCATTGGCTGGGCACAATGAGCTCAGGGAGAATGGAGGATAAATGATGACTCAGCCAAATCTGTATTAGTTACATCGATGAACGGTTTGCGTCTCTGGCCGTTCACGACAAAAGGTTCGGAATCATGGCTGAGCGGACTGATCTCGATGGTTCCATTTCCAAAAATCTGTCGGACAAGGTATGGTCCAACCCACTTGGATCGCAATTTTCCAGGGAATAATTTAAGTCGGGCATCGAAGAGTAGGACCTTCTAACCAGGGTGAAAGATCTTTCTAGATATGTGCTTGGCATGAAAGACTTTAACCTGCTCTTTGTAGATTCGCGAGTTTTCATACGCATCGAGGTGTAATTTATCAATCTCGCTTATCTGAAGCTTTCTGTGGGTTCCAGCCTTAAAAAGATCTAGGTTGCAGTTCCGTACTGCCCAATAGGCTTTGTGCTCTAGTTCCACGGGAAGGTGACACGCCTTCCCGTACACCAGTCTAAAAGGAGACATGCTTAATTGGGTCTTGTGGGCGATCTTATAAGCCCACAAAGCTTCCGGAAGTCGGGATGACTAGTCCTTCCTGTCAGGTCGAACAGTAACCTGCAGGATTTTCTTGATCTCCCGATTCGATAGCTCAGCTAGACCATTAGTCTAGGGGTGGTAAGGAGTAGAGATTCGATGCGACATCCCGTATTTGGTCATCAGTGACCTGAATTAAGCATTGGTAAAATGGGTCTCTCCATCAGAGATGATAGCTCGAGGAATCCTGAACCGTGAGAAGATATTCTGATGAATGAATTTGATGGCAATTTTGTGATCACAGGTTCGGGTCAGAATGGCTTCGATCCATTTGGACACGTAGTCAACAGCGAGTAAAATGTACTCGAAACCATCCGAGATGGGGAAGGAGCCCATAAAATCAATCCCCTAAATATCAAAAATCTCGCATACGAGAATCGACTGTAAAGGGGTCATGTCGCGATGGCTCATGTTGCCCAAAGTTTGGCAATGGCTGCATGCCTTACAGTGATTGTATGCATCCTTAAAGATAGTGGGCCAGTAAAAGCCACATTGGAGGATTTTTGATGCGATTTTATGCCTAGAAAAATGGCCACCGCATGCCTGGTCATGGCATAAAGAGATTATGTCATTGATTTCAACCTCTGGGACACATCACTGGATAATTTGGTCAACACCTATGCGGAATAAGTACAGGTCTTCCCAGATGTAGTACTTGGCATCGGAGTGCAACTTGTCTTTCTTGGCCTTCGGCCAATCAGATGGGATCTGGTGTGATGCCAAGTAGTTTACTAAATTAGCAAACCATGGAAGCCTGGTACCAATAGTCAAGAGGTGCTCATCAGGAAAATACTCCGTGATGGGTCCAGAAGGGTCGATGATCTTAGAAGGAAGGCGAGATAAGTGGTCAGCTACCACGTTCTATCTTCCTGCCTTGTCGCGAATCTCGAGGTCAAATTCTTGCAACAGCAAGATCCATCAGATTAATCGAGGCTTCGCATCCTTCTTCGCAAGGAGATGCCTCACAGCTGTGTGATCCGAGTAGATTATGACGTGGGAACCCAGGAGATAAGATCTGAATTTTTTGAGGGCAAATTCTATAACTAGCAGCTCTTTCTCTGTAACCGTGTAGTTACGTTGAGCCTCATCAAGTGTTTTGCTAGCGTAGTAGATGACCACGGGTTTCCCGTCAATCTTCTGCCCCAGAACCGCTCCTACAGCGAAGTCAGATGCATCGCACATGATCTCAAAGGGTTGAGACCAATCAGGGGACTGTAGGATCAGGGCTTGGGTGACTGACTCGGTCATGAAGGATCTCAAAAGCTTGAGTGTATTCCTTGGAAATCTCAAAGGGTACATCCTTGGAGAGAAGAGTGGTTAGGGGGCACGCGATTTTCGAGAAATCAGGGATGAAACGATGGTAAAAACTGACTTGCCCTAAAATAAAACGGATGTCCCTGATCGAGTTAGGCATAGGGAGTTTAGAAATCAAGTTAACCTTGGCTCGATCCACTTAGATGCCTCTCTCAGAAATTAAGTGTCCCTGGATGATCCCCTCAGGCACCATAAAGTGGCTCTTTTCCCAGGAAAGAACCACATTTACGTCAATGCAATGCCTAAGTATATGAACCAAGTGCTGGAGGCAATCGTCGAATGATGCCCCAAAAACTGAAAAATCATCCATGAAGACTTCCAAATAATCACCTACCATATCAGAGAATATGGCAAGCATGCACCGCTGAAAAGTCGCAGGTGCATTGCAGAGACCGAAAGGCATCCTTTGGAAAGCGTATGTCTCGAAGGGGCAGGTGAACGTGGTCTTCTCTTGGTCCTTTGGATGAATCGCTACTTGGTTGTAACCGGAGTACCCGTCAAGAAAGCAGAAGAATCTATTTCCCACTAGTTTTTCGAGAATTTGATCAATAAACAGTAGTGGGAAATGATCCTTCTTCGTGGAGGAATTGAGTCTTCGGTAATCTATGCAGATTCTCCACAAGTTGGCTATACGGGTATGTATGACCTCTCCGGTCTCAGTCGTGATGGTGGTGAGCCCTTCCTTCTTAGGCACAACCTGGATTGGGCTCACCCAGCAACTGTCAGAGATCGGGTAGATGATCCCTGCATCTAACCACTTATTGATCTCCTTTTTTACTACCTCCTGCAGATTGGGGTTTAGATGTCTCTGCATTTCATGTGAAGGTATTGCACCCTCTTCAGAATAGATGCGGTGTGTGTAATAAGAGGGACTTATTCCAATCAAATCATCGAGAGTCCAACCAATGGCTCTGCGATGCTGGAGAACAGCAATCAGACGGGATTCCTGGTCAGGTGTGATTTTGGAGTTTATAATTACCGAAAGTGTCTGATTGGAACCTGAAAAGACATATTTCAAATGTTCGAGAAGGGGCTTGAGTTCTAGAACGGGGTTATCAGCAGCAGCGGGTGGGTCAGAGTGGGTGTGGGGAACAAGGGTAGGAGTTATGGGTCTATCTAAATCAAGTTCTGACTACTCTAATTGCGGTTTTAGATCTTCTTGTGGTTAATGAGGGATAATCATGTTGTCCTTAATTTGTGGTTCATCAACCACGGCTCTGATGTCACAAATTTGCTCTATCACATCACAATTAATCCTTTGCTGGGCCTTAAAGATATCAATCTTGAGAGTCTGATTCCCAAATTTCAGCTCTATTTGACCCTCTTCACAACTTATGTCGGCCCTTGTAGTGGCCAGAAAAGGTCTCCCTAGTATTGTTGGTGTATCCCTTGGATTCTCAGGTGTGTCCATGTCTAGAACTATGAAATCTACAGGGAAGTAGAAATCTCGCATCCTAACAATAACATCCTCAAGAATTCCCTTAGGTGACTTGATAGGTCGATTGGCTAACTGCAATGTCACCTCAGTCGGTTTCTGTTCAGATTCTTCTAGGTGGTTAAGCAGGGATGTGGGTATCAGGTTTATAGAGGCACCTAGGTCTAATAATGCTCTATCAAACTGGGTTTCACCAATCTTACATGAAATCAGGGGAGTGCCTGGGTCTTTTGCCTTGGGTGGGAGTTTACTCAGGATCACAGAGCTGGCTTGCTCTGATAGTACAATTGGACTCCCACCCTTGGTTCGCGGCTTACGCTGAGGTGTACACATGTTTTTCAAGAATCGTGCATAAGCCGATACGTGACAGATTGAATCCATTAAGGGGATGTTTATTTGGACCTGCTCAAAAAGCTTGATCAGGTCCTCCTCAGGAGCCACGGGTTTAGCTATCCTCTTTCCCTTGGTCAAGGCCTCAGGAAATGGAACCTTAGTTGGTTCCTCTAGGATAGGTCAAGGTTTTTGATCTGGGACAGGGATAGGAGCATCCTGGATAACTATCCTAGGGTTTGGGTCACTACCAAGCTTGGAGTGGTCTGGATAAGGTGGGTCTTGGGTTGCTTTACCACTACGGGTTGTCACAAAATTTAGTCCTGCCTGGTTATGGTTGGGGGTTGGTAAGATGGGTTGCTACTGTTGGTAACTCGCATAAGAGGTTGATGCTTCCATCCCGTCAAGTGATGGAACAGAAGGGGCCTGATAGATCAAGTGTGCTTGGCCCGGGTTTGGGTTCATAACGCGTCGCTGGGCCAGCACGTTATTCGGGTTAGGCAGAGGTTGAGAAGGAAGTGTGCCTGGTTGGCGGGAATTCGCCAACTGGGCGAGTTGGTTGTGGACCTCTGTGATTTCGTCCTTATGTTGTTTCTAGATAGCCGCATTCGTTCTTTGAATGTCAGCCAGAGTTTGGAGGATGAGGGACATTTGATCTTGGTTGGGCCCGGATGGATAAGTGGGGTTGGGCCGAAGCTGAGGCGGCTGATAAGGATGAGGGGCTTGTGGACGGGGCTGAAAGGGTGGTCCTAGCTTCTGAGAATTTCTCGCCCACTGGAAATTAGGATGGTTTCGCCATCCAGGGTTGTAGGTGTTAGAAAATGGGTCATTATGGATGGCGTTGACGTCCTCGCAGGTCTGAGGAGCCTCAAGAAAGTTGGAGAATGGGGGAGTAGAGTTCACCTGGCAAGAATAGAAAGGATCAGAGGTCCCTCTGGTCCTGGATTCAGATGAGGGTGGATACGGGTCCATCCCAGGAGAAGGTCGGTGGAAAATGTTCTACACAGTTTCCCTTGTGGGAGGTGGCTGTGCGAAGGAATTCTGCGCAGAGGTGGCTCGCTGCAAGTGCTGAGTTAGCTCGTCCACCTTCTTCTCAATAATTGAGACTTTGTCCAACCGACTGGCCATTAATTCTAGGTCGACTGATACGTACATGCCCTACATCTCATGTGCTCCCCTAAGGTTCGTTGCTGTGCGGGTATTCGTTCGGTTGAATAATCCCATGGAGTCATTGTTAATGGAGTTCTCGCACATATTCTCGAGAATCTCCCACACGGTGTCTTCATTTTGACCCATGATATTCCCTTCGCAAGTTGCATTGACGAACAATCTAATATCTTCACGGAGTCCCTGGTAAAAAGATTGGACTTGTTCACATTTAGGAACTCTATGATGGGGGCATTTTCTCATGAGATCCTGGAATCAATCCCATGCCTCATGAAGAGGTTCTCTCGTCTACTATGTGAAGTGAGTAATCTGATGGCATAAGGCGTTTGTCCGACCAACGGGAAAGAACTTCTTCAAAAGCTCGGACTGGAGTTCTTCCCAAGTGTTGATCGGGCGGGTCTGTGTCTGATACTAATGAGCCGCCTTGTCCATAAGGGAGAAAGAGAACATCTTCATGAGTAAGATATCCCGATTTTGTGCATCTGACCCGAAGGTCTAGGCCAAATGCTTGAGTTGTTTGATATGCTGGAAGGGATCTTCAGTGTAAAGCCCATAGAATTTAGGTATGGCATGAATCATATTGAGCTTCAATTCAGAATCAGGTCCTCCAGTCGGAATTCTGACTCGAGGCTTAATTGCCACCGCAGCGGGATTATAGTAATCTCGCATCATCAGATGCCACGGTGGGTTCATGAAGTTTTGGAAGAGTTCATTAAGACGCAGGAGCTGGTGTTGAAGATTATTCTCTTTTTCAATAGGTTGAGCCATGATGGAAGAAGAAGGGGAACTAGGTTCAGAATTAGAAGAGAGGTCTATGTGGAGTGGTTGTCGCACAAACAAGGGTACCGAGACTTGGCATCGAGGAGAGTGGATTTCTAGAGGAGGTTTCAAGGACCTCCTACCGGACATGCACTGATGGATTGGATGAGGGTAGAAGGTGGTGGACCCAATCAAGACACCCAAAATATGTTGGGTGACTATAGAGGTTCGGGGCAGATGATACCCCTGGATCAGAAGGTCGTCCACCTGAGAATTACCTGGGTAGCCAGAGAGGGTGAGTCCCACGAAGACCCCTACATGGTAGAGCGCCCCCATGGGTTACAGGGTTTCCCCCACCCGACCTCTCTTGTCACTGAGATTCCAGGTAGACCAGAATGGGGACCTTGACCTCTTAAGTCTACCACTTTTAATTAAGATCAAGGTGCTTAGGGTTTCACTTGAACTTTAAGCCTTTTGTGTGCAAAAATTGACCTAATTTAAAGGTTAGTTGATCCAAGGGATCAACTTCACCTTTTTGTTCCTGTGAAAGCTTATTAGGTCCTTTCTTTTAGTGTTCAAGTGAATTAAGAGCCGGATTGCTTAAGGTTTTTCTTAATAGATCTTTTCAAGTAATGGTTTAGGCACACCTCCTTTTCAACTTTTCAATTCTTGATTAGAAGATATGTTTCTAAAACCCTAGCTTAGAATCCTAGGTTGGCTCTAATTGGTCTAATTAGTTGCCTTAGAAATGGGTAACTAGGGCTCAAGCAAGAAGGTTTTAGCCCTAGTTACCTTAAGTGGATATGTAGATAAAATGTGTTGAAATTTAAAAATAGGCAACTCTGTGAATTACTATGTAAAGAAGACAGGTAGCTCTAGATTGATTTTTCTTTTCTCTTTCCTCTTTAAAATGTGGGGGTTTAAGAGAGAGAGGGTTGAGGGTTACCTGTCCTTTGGTGTTGTGCGGCTGCTTTGTTCTTCCTTGCCTTCCTTTTCTGCACAACAAAAGAGAGATTAAATTAGTATAAAATCAGAAATTATGATTTTGAAGCTTCTAAAATGCCCGTTGCTCCCCGGCAACGGCGCCAAAAACTGGTGTGGGTTTATGCAAAACCGACCGGTTTGATTTTATTTTATTACTCGAATACAAAAATTCTCCGAGGTCGAACTCAGGGAGCAAACTTGATTCTAGAAGTGTAGAAAATCACAATTCACAATATACTGTTTTACAAAAAGATTAAAGAGAGGAAATAAAAATGTCTCTTCTCTTTTCTTCTCTCTTTCTTCTTTTGTCCTCCCTTTTCTCAGATGTCTGACTCCAAGGATCAGATGCCTTAAGTGGCCACTTGCTACAGTTCTTGTGTTCTCCTTCTTCTTTTCAGCTGTTGCTGCTTCTTCTTCTTCTTGGCTTCTTCTTTTTCTCTTCTTTCAGCTGCCTGGCCTTCCTTTTTGCGGCAGCTTCCTTCTCTTCTCTTCCTTTTATTCTCTGTCTCTGCCTTCTCCTCTGACTTCTTCCTTTTTCTTCTCTGCTGTGTCTTCCTGCGGCTAAGTCTCAGCTGCTCCTCCTCCTTCCTTTTCTTCTTTGCACCTCCAAGTCCTTCTTCTTCTTTTCTCTCTAGCCACAACTGCTTTCTCAACTAAGTCCTCAGCCGCTCCTTCCTTGCTTCCTCTTCTATTCCCTGCACAAGCATACAGTTAGGCAAAACCTAACCCCTACCCTCCCCATGTTTCTCTTTCTCTATTTCACTCTCAGGACAGCTCTCCCAGAGCCTTCTCGGGTTATCTGGTCGGGTATGCGTGCCAGGGACCAGGCGCACCCGCGTGGGTGGTGCGCGAGGAGTGCACGGGTAGTCGGATAGGATACCAAGTCCGCGTAAGTGTGTGCTGTGGACGAGGCGTGGTGGGCTAGGGGACCTCACCCCGTGTCAGGAGGTGCTAATCCCCTGACACTTTTGCAATTTATGCCGCTTCGCCCCTTCTTGATCTTTCAAGGTGGGACTGAATGTCCCACCTTCCTCACAGGCGCGTCCGTAGTAGGTGTTTGTTCAGTTGCAGAAGATGCGGGGGACTTGGACTCCAATTGCTGGGCTGGAAACGTGCGCGAGGGAGGTCCATGCATTTGGGACCTAAAGCCTGATGCCTGGCACCTGGGATGAAGCTTGCGAGCTTCTTCGAGCTTGCTCCAATGGCGGCCGAGACCTGTACCCTATCCACAAGCAAAACGGCCTTACGGCCTCGTCAAAACACACATGGAGCTTCACCTTGGCACGGCAAAGGGGTCACAGTGGTCGGCGTGGTGCAGGGTGGCCTAGGTGTGCGTGCCTAGGTCACCCTGTGGCTGTGAAGATGGGTGTGTTCGGGGGAAGTGTTGGGAGCGCGTGGTGGTGAATGGGAAGAGGGGTTATGATCAGTGAGTCATGGTGGAGCTTGTGAGGTGGTTGGCGAGGTGGGTGGATGTGTGGATGGTGGATTCACCTCGCCGGTGGTCTACCGAAGGTGGAGAAGATGGCGGTGTGTGTGAGCGATGAGGAGAAATAGCAGAAATAAATGAGGGAAAAAATAAAGTGTAGAGAGAGAGGACTTATCTATGGGTCTTTGGACGAAGGGGGGAGGCAGAGGTGGTGAGCGGCTATGCTGCCGTCGCCGGAGATGAAGGTGCCCAGGGGAAGAGACAGCGACGAGGAAGAGGGACGGAGGGTGCCTGCTGGTATGGCAAGGTGCGGTGGACGACGGCGGAGATGACTCTGCCATTGGTATGGTGGATGAGTGATGAGAGGAGGAAGAGGAAGTCACTGAAGCTTGCGGGTGACGTGGCTTCGTGCGTGTGTGTTAAAAAGTGTCGTTATAGTTCGCACTTGCAATGCTGATTTTAAAGTAAAGAAACGGATGTGAGTCTGAGTGTCAGTCTCAGGGAGGCGTGAAAATCAGATTTTTCTTGTCACTTATTGTCACGAAAATCATGGAGTTTTGCTTGCGAAAATGTACAGGTGAAAAGCGAGAGAGAGAGAGAGAGAGAGAGATTAGGGTTAGAGTCGTTTCTTTCTTTAACATGCAACTTGGGTAGGAAATAAAGTAGACAACTGAATGGAAAATAACTTCATTAATCATGCAGATTTAGTTCACAAATTAAAACATTAGATACATGCTTAAACATAAGTAAAGTAAAGCTTAAAAGAGAGGAAGAAAGAGAGAGAGAGGGAGGGCGGCGAGGCAGCCACGGTGGTGGAGAAGGCTCTGTCGGTGGCTCGTCGTCTCCGGTGATTACAAGAGGGCCTAAAGCTAGCTAAGAGAGGGGTAGAGTAGTTGCAAGGGAAGTGAATGCCTTGAATGAGTGGTTGGAAGGGGTTTAAATAGGGAGAAGGGCTTTCCAAATGAAGAAGGGGTTTTAGCGACGTCTGGGACATCGCTAAAACCCTTCCAAAAGTGTCGGTGAAGCCCCCAACCCGCCGGTCGCTCGCCCGCGCCGTTCTTCCTCGCGCTTGATCCATGGCCGTAGAATGAGAGCCGTCCAATCGAAGATCGGACGGCTGAGATCTTCGCCCGGGCCTGCTTGGATCACGGGTTGAGCACGCGTGCGTGCGGGCATTGCCGTCTGGCGTGCACACGTGCGTGGCCGATCGCTGCCTGAGGGCGTGCCACGTGGTGCTATCTCGGCCGCCCACTGCTGATCGGGCAGCCCAATTTCGTCCGCGTGCCTCGCTGTCTTTGATTTCCCGCACCGCGCGACTCGAACCCGCGTCGCGTGGGCGAGGGCGTGTGCGTTAACCGCTGCGCGACGCCCGCTGCTCTGTCGCGGTGATCGCGGGCGTGCGTGTGGTTCTCGATTGTCCAATCAGAGATCAACGATTGAGATTTGATCTTCGACTAAAGGTGGAAGCGGCATGCGGTGGGTGGGCGCCATGTGGTGCATCGAGGGCCGTTAATCATCAGATCAATGGTCAGAACTTCTTGGGCCCATTGTGGGAGCTCCGGATGTCAGATTTGGCCGATTTTGAGTCCGTTGGACTTCGTTCGTCGTTTTGAATCCATCCGTGAGGTTCGATTGCTCATCTGAGGCCTGCTTTGACAAGTGCTTATACAAATGGCCATTAATACTTTTTATAAGCAGTCTTGGCATATGATGCATGCAATGCTCCCATTCTACTTATGTTGTGTCTTTTATTCTTAAGATGGGTCCTGTTTAACAGAATTATCAGCCCCATATGCAGTGTTATCATACCCCCATGCTTACTCCTTGCTAGTCCCTAGCAAGGTTTATTCTAGCCTTTATTTTCTGTTAGAATTTAAGAAGTAATTGCTTAGACACTTCGTCACTTGTCAATAGGAGGAAATATACTAAGATCTTAATCTACAAAGACTAAGCAGCGCCCGGGTGCCTGCCAAAATACGAATCGCCCGAATCCTTGCTTTAATGTATGTAAATATACGTATATATATTTTTTTGAATTTTTTTGGAATTCAGAGTGGGTTGGCAACTTTTTACGGCTACCCAACCCACCCAAAACTCGGTCAAAACCCTAAATGCTAAGCATCTTGGTGTGAAGATTGTGATAGACTCACTCAGTGGTAATTCAGACAGACTTCGGGTTTTTACGCTCCTAGGTGATTGGAAAAGTAAGTATTTTGCCTGAAGGTGTATTTGTTCGATTGGTAGCTTTCTCCCTATGTTTGTTTTAATTAGGGTCAACACAAGGATTTTTCCAGTGTATATCTCCCCGACTTGTATTACTTCCCCGCTTCTTCCTTAAGTGTTTTGGTTCTTTTTGTGCAATTACTGAGCTGGGTTCTGGACAACCGACCAATGGGCTGTTACCCACGATCACTTGTCAGCCATACTCGTGCGATGAAGTGTGGTTTATTTTATTTTCTTTTCTTCTCCCTTTTTTTTTTTTTGTAGGTGGCTTCCCTGATCTCAAATGTACCTAGAGGCAATGAAGAAGAAGTCGTCCCATGGTTAGGTTCTGGACAACCTGCCAATGGGCTGTTACCCACGACAACTTTCCAGCCATACTACCCTAGAAAGTTCATTAGCTACCCAATTTCTGTCAAAATCTCCGAGGAGTGAGTTGTGCAAAAATGTGTGCAGATGCTTAGACTCAAAGTTCTTCTGAGTTAGAGGGTGAGTTGATAAGTTGTATACTTATCACCTTATTTAGTAGCTAAATCTATATTTTAATGGATACCAGGGCTGATTAAGCTTGAAGGACTGAAAAGTCTAAGTGTTTAAGTTCTTTTTGTATTATTTCCTACTATTGACAAGTTTTTAATGCCTAAGTTTCTTCCTAAATTCAATTTTTTTTTAATTTTATTTTATTCAGACTGATTAAATGAGCTCAGGATCGTGCAATTTACCACCCCCCATGCTTAAGTTGGACAATGTCCTCATTGGCAAATACATGGATGCACAGGGGTTCAAAAAAAGATAGTACCTGAGTGACGTAAAATATCGGATCAGTCTGAATCCTCTGGGTTGCCTCCCAGGAAGCGCTGAGTTTAACGCCTCCAGCTGGGTGTTGCTTCATGTCATCCCTCAATGAGGGTGACACTCTCCTTTGGGGGAACCTGGGCCAGGAAGTGTTTCAATCTTTGACCATTAACTGTAAAAGTGTGACCAGTGTTTGGATCAACGATTTCAACCGCCCCATTAGAGTAAGGCTTAATCACCCGAAATGGTCCTGTCCATTTGGACCTGAGTTTCCCTGGGAAGAGTTTTAGGCAGGAGTCGAACAGCTAGACTTGTTGGTTAGGCTCAAAAGTCTTTCTATGGATAAGTCGGTTGTGGACGGCTTTCATTTTCTCCTTATACAGTCAACTATTTTCAAAAGCGTCCCGACGAATTTCTTCGAACTCAGATAATTGGAGCGTCCTCTGCGCACCGGCTAACTGGGAATCCATGTTACATTGCTTAACAGCCTAGTAAGCCCGGTGTTCCAATTCGACAAGAAGATGGCAGGCTTTGCCAAAGACCAAGCGATAAGGTGACATGCCTATTGGGGTCTTGAAAGCGGTCCTGTATGCCCACAGGGCATCATCTAGTAGTGTGGACCAGTCTTTCCTGTCAGGTCTCACAGTCTTCTGTAAATGTTCTTGATTTGTCTATTTGAGACATCGGTCTACCCATTTGTTTGCGGATGATACGGGGTAGCAATGCGGTGGTTCATGAAAGTTCCCTACCAGGAGGGGTGACGTAATAAAATTGCGGAAATAAAAATATAAAGCAATCTCACAAAAATCAATCGCACAATGTACACAGGTATTTTTAGGTGGAAACCCAAACCGGGTGAAAACCACCACCTAACCCTCTCGAGTTAGGATTTTCCGATCAACCAAGTTGATCAAAATCCACTAAACGAATCACTTTAAAACGAGGGTGATTCAACCTCAGTACAACCACGCTACAAGTACGAGGGTAGAGTTCCTCAACCCCTTCTCTCCACGAGAAGGATTTTGTCCCACGAAGGAGACGGGAATTCGCAAAGCGAATACCCAACCAAAAGACAAAGATAAAATAAAACAACAGTCCTATAGAGCCAACAAAATTAAACCTAGCTTCTATAGGAAATAGGAAACTCCCCTTTGCAAGGAGTGCGTCGACGATGACGCGGTGCGTGTGCCACGCGATGGCGCTACGTCGCTCTCGTTATCAACGCCGGGAGAGCGGGTACGCAACGGTTGAATGCTCTCAAGAAAATGGAGCTTGAGCTTGGAGAGCAAGAGAGTCTTTTCTTTGGACACAAAAGGTTTGAAAGTGTATTGCAAGGTGTGTGTCTTAGTGTGTATATGTCTCTCTAGGTGTGTATACCTTGTCTTTGTGTTACAAAGGTTCCCCTCTATTTATAGAGGCCTTAGGAAGGCTTTGGAAGGCTTGGAAAAGCTTCCATAGCCGTTGGGTGCAAAGCCCAAGAGAATCAGGCCGAAATCAGGACAATGATTACACTTCACAGGGTTATCAGACGTCTAACTATGGCATCAGACGTCTGGACGGCCACTTTAAGACGTCTGATTCCAATGTCAGACGTCTGATTCTATGCGGGTTTCTCCCTGACTTGAATCAGATCTAAACAGGGTTTTTGTGCAAGTCCATCAGACGACATACAGGACGTCTGGCACTATGTCTGGACGTTTGGAAACCTACTTTTACTGTGGGAATTGATTTCCAAACGTTGCAACGGCTAGAAAATCTCTGAGAAGAGATTTTGGGTCAGCCGAGGCAAAACGGTCATTTATCAGACGTCTGGTAAGTCCTATGGACGTCTGATAAGGCTCTAACGGTCATAATCTTGAGTGTTTTCTAAGCCAGCCAACGGTCCACTAATTGGACGTCTGGCAAAGTCATCAGACGTCTCCTAAGACGTCTGGTATAAGGTATGGACGTCTGATTTCATCAGACAGAACTAACTATGTCCAGCCTAACAGTTATCAGACGTCTGAGACAACAGTCAGACGTCTTAAAATGCTTTATCAGACGTCTGATTTGGGATTAGACATCTGGAAATGCTGTTTGAGCCCTATATTGGTTTTCTAAGTATTCTACAGAAAACCTAAGTATCCTAGGGTTGTGCAGGTGTTCCTAGGACTACTTTTAGGGTACTTTGAGGCTCTTTAACATAATGTTCTAAGGAATCAAAAAGAGCAAGAAAATAAATACAAGAGATACATGAAAGGATAAAAAAGAATCTATCCTATTCTTCTTGTCTTCCATCTCCAATCTTTCGCTCCACGCGAACCTCCTCTGTTTTCCGTCAAGCTCCTCCAATCCGTCCTGGATGCGAGCTCGAGTTCCGTCTAAACACGTCCACATTTGCAATTGACCTGAAATCTAGGACTCAAATTGCAAATGTTAAATAACACGTGTTTTGTTATCATCAAAACAAATGATCGTGGTGCTCTAGCACCAACAATCTCCCCCTTTTTGATGATGACAAAATCATAAATAATAATTGGTGGTGACGGTTCGACCGGTTTCGTTGTAGTAAAGCCGGTTGTTACCAACGTATCATATAAAATTTTTATTACTCGGAAAACTGAAAGAGTTCCCGAGGTCGAACTCAGGGAGCAAGTTGTATTCTAGAGATATACAAGTTCTATTACAAAAATAAAGAGAGAGAGAGAGAGAGATGAAAAATTGGCTTCTTGTTCTTTTCTTCTTTCTTCCTCTTTGTCTTTGGTTCTTCCTGTTCTTCTTCTTCTTCTTCTTCTTTTTTGTCTTTGGTTCTTCCTGTTCTTCTTCTTCTTCTTCTTCTTCTTTTTCTTCTGCTTTCTTCAGATTTTTCCCCTCGTGCTCTTCTTCTTGTTTCCTTTCTTTCTTTTTTCGTCAGATCGTCTTCTTCTTTTCTTGCTTCTTGCTTCTCTTCATTCCTTCTTCTTCTTTGTCTTCACCTGCCTTGACCTCTCTTTTTCTTCTTTCGCGATGGCCGTTGCTCTTCCTTCTTCTTCAGCGGGTCTTCTTCTTATTTGGCCTGCACACTTCAGAGTTCATTCGTCAAGAGGCAAAAACCTACTCTACCCCCCTCCCCCGCGTATCTCTCTCTCTGAAATCACTCTTCGGAAGCTCTCCCAGAGCGCTACCGGGTAATCGGGTTCGGGTCTAGCCCGGGTCCAGGCCCACCGGCGTGCGTGGTGGGCGAGGAGTGCAGGTCAGTCTAATCGGGTCGGGCCAGGTCCGCGGAGCGTGGTCACGGACGAGGCCGAGTCGGGTCGGGTCGGGTGAGAGGGACCTCACCCCGTGGTAACTGAGGCAAACAGCATACGGCAGTTTTTCAATTTATGCATCCGCGCGCCTTTGAGAGATTCCGAGGTGGGACTAAATGTCCCACCCCAATTCTCTTACGCCTGCAGCAGGGACGGTGCTCCCAATTGCATCGGCTGTTGAGGCGTACAGCTCCAATCGAGGGCCAGGGTATGTGCGTGAGTCTCTTCCGCGCTGGCCGTGGCTATTCAATCTGGGATATCTCGGCTTGGAGCAACCTCGAGCAGGCTTCGAGCTTCCTCGCCAATGGCGGTCAAGGCCTGGAACCTGAAACCAATGGCACTGCCTATCGGCCAAATCAGACAGGCGGGGGACCTTCGCCGTGGCACGGCGAAGGTGGTCAGGGGGTCTGCAGGGGGCGAGATGGAGCTGTCGGGTCGTCCTAGGTCAAACTGTGAGCGAGGGAGTGGGTGTGTTCGGTGGTTCTGCAGAGAGTGTTTGGTGGGAAGTGGAGGGGCGGAAGAGGATCAGGGTGAGGAGGCGGAAGTTCTGCGGTGGTCGGCGAGCCGTGTGGGTCGCTGAGGTGATGGGAGCGGCTCGCCGGAGGGTGGTCGGAGGCGGAGAGGATGAGGGTGAACAGGGTCGGTAGAGGGCTTAATTGACTAAATCGAAAGCGGGGAAAGAAAGAGGAGGAGAAGGGGAGTAAGTCTAACTTAACTGCAGGGACGAAGGGGGAGGAACAGGGCGACAGTCGTATCGACTGTCGCCGGAGAAGATGATGCTCAGGGAGAGGGGCGGCGGCGAGCAGAAGGCTGGAGAGGCGCCAGCTGGGTGCGGCGTGGCGCGGGAAGAGCAGGGGAGGAGGTCTCTGCTGCTGGTAGTGCGGCAGAGCGAAGAGGTGGAGGGAGAGGAAGTCGCCGGAGCTGGTGAGCGTCTGCCGGAGAAAGAAGAGACGAAAGCTGGGGGTTTTCTCCGTCAGATCCAGGCTGCTTTCGTCGGTGGAGCGGCGGGGGGTATTTGTAGGGTTGAAGCAGGGAGGAAGGCGGAGGGAGACGACGTGTCTCCCTCGCCGGAGCATGGTCGGAATTCGAACCCATACCGTCCGTGCGTTCGCACGGCCGGTATGGGGGGCTACAGTGACCATGGGGGTGCTCCTGCGACGGCTGACGACGCAGGGCACCCCCGGTACACTTGCCAGGTCCTCCACCTCACCCTGCGCGGCGCCATGCTCCGCGCAAGGTCGCCGGAGCATGGTGCTGGCAGGGTTTTGCAGGAGGGACCTGTTAGCAAAGAACGAAGGAGAGTTAGGGGCCTAAATGCGAGGGTTCAAAAGTTGAGGGCCAAAGAGTAAATATATGAGGACCAAAGTGTAAAGTCGGTCAAGGAGGTTTCTTCTTAGGCTCAAGTTTTTATACATGACTAATTAGAACCTAAGGAATCTGATGGTAAATTTCATTTTCATATTAAACCTTGTTTGACCGGTCAATTTGCGTAAAGACCCAAATTAAGTTATTAATTGGGCATGGTTCTCAATGTAGGTCAAAATGGGTTCTAAAGGCCAAATTGAAGGTTCTAAACCCTAGAGAATATTTTTCTATGAATTTTAGAGGGTTTATTCTATTTTTACTTTGCCTCGAACCTTGTGAATTGAAGTGGGTTGTTTTAGGGTTACAGATTATCATTTGGTTCCTTGAAAGTGCTGTAGCCCTTGCTAGATCATCTCATCCCACTTTTATTCTTATTAAGCTGTTCTGACCTGTGTTTGGGCCCTGACTTACCCTGTATGCAGATTATACTGGTAAAATTGCACTTTTACCCCTTATGACTTGTTTTCTTCTCAAACTCAGAATTGTCTGAGTTAAGCTTTTCCTTGAGATATGTAGGAGCTTTTATCCTTTGTATTGGGTCAAAATGAGCTAGTTATGGCTCATGATGAGGTTCTCATCATACCCCCATGCCTAGCTTTTGCTAGTCCCTTAGCAAACAACTTAAGGTTTCAACCCTTGTTCTAGACCATGAAGTTTTCAATGGTTTTAGATAAGTGCCTTTTTATTTGAGCATAGATTAGGTTAGAATGCTGACCATAGGCCTAAAAGATACTCTAGTACCAATCAAGATCCAAATCTGTCTAGCCTTAGCCTCAGTCTTCTAGCAAAGGTTTTTAAGGCCCACAAGAACTAACCTAAGGTTTATTGGACTTCGTGGTTAAAGCACCCGTGCTTGAAATGATTTTAGCCCTGGCTCAGTTCGCAGTGCGTTTTGTAAGAGAGAGATAGAAAGTTTTTTCTGTTTGGAGAGTTTTCTCTCTCTTTTTCTTTTTAGTTCTAGCCTAGGATTAGCTTTTCAACACGGTATGTATCAGATTCCTTGCTCCCATCATCAATCCCCAAAGGTTCCTGGCGATCGATGCTTCGAGATAGCACCGCCCATGGCAACCCCCGGAACCCTGGCTATTGAGATTTCGAGATAATCCCATCCATGGTATTCCGTGGCCGAATCCAGACCCTGGCAATTGACACTTCGAGATAATGCCATCCATGGAATCTGAACCAGCAGAGTGCTTACATGCCCCCCGTAGGATATGTAAATATCCTAAGAGACAAGCACCGAGGAGATGATATTTTGTTACGCATCTTCGAGGGGATTTCCCGCCTCTCCGCGCTGGGAACTCGTCCAAATCAACTTGTGTTGATCGGCCATTCCTATTCTAGGTGTTCTTTTCAGATTTTTGCGACGCTTCTGCGTGATTCTGATTTTTACGCTTACTGAACCAGGTTGTGTGTGAGATTAGGGTGCTTAGGTTACTGAGTCCCGTAAACCAAAAATTAGTTAACGAGGCCGAATACTTCCTAAGCCTTAGACCTAATACTTCAGCTTTTCATTTTCCTCAACCTCTTGAGGAGTGTCCAGATCTTAATGAGTACTAAGAGTCTATTCAAGAATGCCTAGGGTTTGCATTCTTACTAATCTTATTGTGCACTTTTCAGTTATTTTCTTGAATGAGGTCTAGAACTTAGGTTAATTCCTTAGTTCCTTACTAATGACTATCAACTTTTCTTATAATTTTTGTGCTCCTTTTTCATTTTGTTTCTTCTCTCCTTCACAAAATTTTCTTCTCCTCTTTTCCTCTTATTCTTTTTCGAAAAAATTTTTTTTTTTTTTTTTTTTTTTTTTAATTTTTATGGTATTTTTGGCATATGTGAATTTTTTTTTTTTTTTTTGTTTGAAACCTTTTCTTACAAGTTTTTGCACTTTCCTACCCCCCCATGCCTAAGATTTGCAATGTCCTCATTGTAACCTAGGGAGTCTTAGTTCAGGGTGAACTTCGAGTGCTGAAAGGTGTCAGAACAAGTTTCAGGTTTTCAAAGAGAATGACGGGCTGCCTCCCGTTAAGCGCTGAGTTTTACGCCATCGGCTGGGCGCAATAAGCTCAAGGGGAACGGAGGATATAAGATGCCTCAGCCAAATCAGTAGAAGTTACATCAATGAACGGCTTGAGTCTTTGACCATTCACGATGAAAGGTTCAGAATCGTGGCTGAGTAGACTGATTTCGACTGCTCCATTTCCAAAAACCTGTCGGACCAAATATGGTCCGACCCACTTAGATCTCAGTTTTCCTGGGAAGAGTTTGAGTCGGGCATCAAAGAGTAGGACCTTTTGACCAGGATGGAAGATCTTTCTTGAGATGTGTTTGTCGTGGAAGGCTTTAACCCGCTCCTTGTAGATTTGCGAGTTCTCGTACGCGTCTGTGCGTAATTCATCGATCTCGCTGATTTGGAGTTTTCTGTGGGTCCCAGCCTTGGAAAGATCTAGATTACAGTTCCGTACTGCCCAATAGGCTTTATGCTCCAGTTCGACGGGAAGGTGGCATGCCTTTCCGTACACCAATCTAAAGGGAGACATGCCCAATTGGGTCTTGTGGGCGGTCCTATAGGCCCACAATGCTTCCGGAAGTCGGGACGACCAGTCCTTCCTGTCAGGTCGAACAGTGACCTGTAGGATTTTCTTGATCTCCCGATTCGACAGCTCAGCTAGACCATTAGTTTGGGGGTGGTAAGGAGTAGAGATTCGGTGAGACACCCCGTATTTGGTCATCAGTGACCTAAACTGAGCATTTGTGAAATGGGTCCCCCCATCAGAGATTATTGCACGAGGAATCCCGAACCTTGAGAAAATGTGTTGATGAATGAATTTGAGAACGATTTTGTGATCACAGGTTCGGGTCGGTATGGCTTCGATCCATTTGGACACGTAGTCCACAGCCAACAGAATGTATTCGAAACCATCCGAAACAGGAAAGGGGCCCATAAAATCAATCCCCCAAACATCAAAGATTTCGCATACTAGAATCGGTTGCATAGGCATCATGTCGCGATGGCTCATGTTGCCCAAAGTCTGGCAACGACTGCATGCCTTGCAATGACTATATGCGTCTTTGAACAGTGTGGGCCAGTAGAAGCCGCACTGGAGGACTTTTGATGCGGTTTTATGCCCGGCAAAATGGCCACCGCATGCCTGGTCATGGCAGAAAGAGAGGATATTGTTGACTTCCCCTTCCGGGATACATCTCCGGATGATCTGATCGGCACCTATGCGGAAGAGGTACGGGTCTTCCCAAATGTAATACTTGGCATCGGAGCGTAATTTGTCTTTCTTGGCCTTCGGCCAATCGGACGGGGTCTGATGAGATGCCAAGTAATTTACAATATTAGCAAACCATGGAAGGCTAGTACCAATAGTCAGCAGGTGCTCATCGGGAAAATGCTCAGTGATGGGTCCGGAAGGGTCTATCATTTCAGAAGGAAGACGGGACAAGTGATCAGCTACCACGTTTTGTTTTCCCGCTTTATCACGAATCTCGAGGTCAAATTCTTGTAACAGCAAGATCCATCGGATCAATCGAGGTTTCGCGTCCTTCTTTGCAAGGAGATGCCTCACAGCCGTGTGATCCGAGTATATGATGACATGGGAACCCAGAAGATATGATCTGAATTTCTCTAGGGCAAATACTACAGCTAGCAGCTCCTTCTCGGTAACTGTATAGTTACGCTGAGCCTCATCGAGTGTTTTGCTGGCGTAGTAAATGACCACAGGTTTCTTGTCATTTTTCTGCCCCAAAACCGCTCCTACAGCGAAGTCGGATGCATCACACATGATCTCAAAGGGTTGAGACCAATCAGGGGACTGTAGGATCGGGGCTTGGGTGACTCGGTCACGCAGGATTTCAAATGCTTGAGTGCATTCCTTGGAGATTTCGAAGGGAACATCCTTGGAGAGAAGAGTGGTCAGGGGGCGTGCGATTTTTGAAAAATCAGGGATAAATCGTCGATAAAAACCGACATGCCCTAAAAAGGATCGGATGTCCCTGATCGAGCTAGGCATAGGAAGGCGAGAAATCAGATTAACCTTAGCTCGATCCACTTGGATACCTTTCTCCGAAATTGAGTGTCCCAGGACAATTCCCTCAGGCACCATGAAATGGCTCTTTTCCCAGGAAAGAACCAAATTCACGTCGATGCACCGCCTGAGTATCTGGACCAAGTGCTGGAGGCAATCGTCGAATGATGCTCCGAAAACTGAAAAGTCATCCATGAAGACTTCCAGATAATCACCTACCATATCTGAGAATATGGCAAGCATGCATCGCTGAAAAGTAGCGGGTGCATTGCAAAGACCAAAAGGCATCCTTCGGAAAGCATATGTTCCGAAGGGGCAGGTGAATGTGGTCTTTTCTTGGTCCTCAGGATGGATTGCCACCTGGTTGTAACCGGAGTACCCGTCAAGAAAGCAGAAGAACCTATTTCCCGCTAGTTTTTCGAGAATTTGATCAATGAAGGGTAGTGGGAAATGATCCTTCTTCGTGGAGGAATTGAGTCGACGGTAATCTATACAGACTCTCCACGAGTTGGCTAATCGGGTAGGAATGACTTCTCCGGTCTCAGTCGTTATAGTGGTGAGTCCTGCCTTCTTAGGCACGACCTGAATTGGGCTCACCCAACGACTATCGGAGATCGGGTAGATGATCCCGGCATCTAACCACTTGATGATTTCCTTTTTCACGACCTCCTGCAGATTGGGGTTTAAGCGTCTCTGCATTTCACGAGAAGGTCGTGTGCCCTCTTCTGAATAGATATGATGAGTACAATAAGAGGGACTTATTCCAGTCAAATCATCGAGGGTCCATCCGATGGCTCTGCGATGTTGCTGGAGGACAACAATCAGACGGGATTCCTGTTCAGGACTAAGGTTGGAATTGATGATCACAGGAAGGGTCTGATTAGAACCCAAAAAGATGTATTTTAAATGAGCAGGAAGGGGTTTCAGTTCGAGGATGGGGTTTTCAGCAGCAGCGGGTGGTTCAGTATAGATGTGAGGTTCAAGGGTGGGAGTTATTGGGTTGTTCACATCTGGATTTGACTCCTCTATTTGCGGGTCGAGATCCTTCTGTGGTTGATGAGGAATACTCAAGTCATTCTGGAGGTGTGATTCATCAACCAAAGTCTTGATGTCACAAATTTGCTCGATGACGCCGCAATTAATTCCTTGTTGGGCCTTAAATATATCAATTTTCAGTGTTTGATCTCCAAACTTAAGCTCTATTTGGCCCTCCTCACAGCTGATGTTGGCTCTAGCAGTAGCCAAGAAAGGTCTCCCTAGAATGATTGGTGTATCCCTAGGGTTCTCAGGTGCATCCATGTCTAAGACTATAAAGTCCACTGGAAAATAGAAATCCCGCACTCTTACGATAACATCCTCGAGAATCCCTTTTGGTGACTTTATAGATCGATCTGCTAATTGTAATGTCACTTCAGTTGGTTTCAGCTCAGATTCTTCCAGATGGTCAAGTAAGGATGTGGGTATCAGATTTATAGATGCTCCTAAGTCTAACAATGCTCTATCAAATTGGGTACCACCTATCTTACAGGAGATCAGGGGAGTTCCAGGATCTTTTGCCTTGGGTGGGAGTCTACTAAGGATTACAGAGCTGGCTGGTTCCTCTAGGATAGGTCCTGGTTGTGGGTCTGGAACAACGGTACCTTGGATAACTATCCTAGGGTCATGATTATCAGGCTGGGAGTGGTTTGGATAACGCGGGTCCTGAGTTGTCTTACCACTACGTGTTGTTACAGCATTTAATCCGGCCTGATTTTGGTTTGGATTTGGTAGGAGGGGTGGCTGCTGCTGAAATCCCGTACGGGAAGTAGAGGCTTCCATCTCGTCTGGAGATGGGGCAGTAGGGGCCTGATAAATCCATTGAGCGTGGCCTAAATTTGGATTCATAACGTGCTTCTGGGTTGGCACGTTATTTGGGTTAGGAAGGGGTTGGGAAGGGAGTGTGCCTGGCTGGCGAGAATTTGCCAACTGGGCCAGCTGAGTTTTAACTTCAGTAAGCTCGTCCTTGTGCTGTTTTTGAATGGCCGCATTCGATTTTTGAATGTCAGCCAGAGTCTGAAGGATTAAGGACATTTGATCTTGATTTGGCCCTGATGGATAAGTAGGGTTGGGCCGAGGCTGAGGCGGCTGGTAGTGATGAGAGGGCTGTGGGCGGGACTGAAAAGGTGGTCTTCGGGTTTGAGAATTTCCCGCCCACTGAAAATTTGGATGGTTTCGCCATCCAGGGTTGTAAGTGTTGGAGAATGGGTCGTTCTGGATGGCGTTGAGGTCCTCGCAGGTCTGAGGAACCTCCTGAGAATCAGGGAAAGGGGGAATGGAGTTCCCCCGGCTGGTGAAGAAAGGATCGGATGATCTTCCAGTCCAAGAATCAGATGGGGATGGATATGGATCCATCCCAGGGGAGGATCGGTGTAGGATGTTTTGCACAGTCTCCTGTGTGGAAGGAGGTTGTGCAAAGGAGTTACGCGCAGAGGTGGCTCGCTGCAAGTGCTGAGTCAGCTCATCCACCTTCTTTTCAATAATTGAGACCTTGTCCAATCGACTGGCCATTAATTCCAGGTCGACTGATGCGGACAGGCCCTGCGTCTCATGTGCTCCCTTAAGATTCGTCGCTGCGCGGGTATTCGTCCTGTCGAATAATCCCATGGAGTCATTGTTGATGGAGTTCTCGCACATGTTTTCGAGAATCTCCCACACGGTGTCTTCATGTTGACCCATGATGTTTCCTCCGCAGGTTGCATTGACGAAAAGGCGGATGTCCTCACGGAGTCCCTGGTAAAAAGATTGGACTTGTTCCCATTTAGGAACTCCGTGATGGGGGCACTTCCTCATGAGATCCTGAAAACGATCCCATGCCTCATGGAGAGGTTCTCCTGATTGTTGAGTGAAGTGTGTAATCTGATGGCGCAAGGCGTTGGTCCGACCAACGGGAAAGAACTTTTTCAAAAACTCGGATTGAAGTTCTTCCCAAGTGTTGATCGGCCGGGTCTGAGTTTGATACCAATGGGCGGCCTTGTCCATAAGAGAAAAGGAGAACATCTTCATGAGAAGAATATCCCGATTTTGCGCATCTGATCCAAAAGTGTGGGCCAGATGCTTAAGCTGTTTGATGTGCTGGAAGGGATCTTCAGAATTAAGCCCATGGAATTTAGGTATAGCGTGAATCATGTTGGGCTTTAGTTCGGAATCAGGTCCTCCAATCGGGATTCTAACTCGAGGCTCAATTGCCACCGCAGCAGGATTGTAGTGGTCCCGCATCATAGGACGCTGTGGTGGGTGCACGAAGTTTTGGAAGAGGTCATTGAGTCGCTGGAGCTGGTGTTCCAGATTATTTTCTTCCTCAACTGGCTGAGCCATGATGGGGGAAGAAGAAGAACTTGGTTCCGAATCAGAAGAGAGAATAATGTGAGGGTGTTGCTGCACAAACACGGGCGTCGAGGCTTGGCCTTGACGAGAGTGAATTTCTAAAGGAGGTCTTAAGGGTGGTCTTAGAGACCTCCTTCCGTACATGCACAGTTGGGAGAGGTAAGTTCAGAAGGTGCTGGACCCAATCAAGACACCCACAAATGTGTTGGGTGACTATAGAGGTGCGGGGCAGATGGACCCCTTGATCAGAAAGATCGTCCACCTGAGAATTACCTGGGCAGCCAGAGAGGGAGAGTCCCGCGAAGACCCCTACACGGTAGAGCGTCCCCACGGGTTACAGGGTTTCCCCCACCCGACCTCTCTTGTCACTGCGGTTCCAGGTAGACCAGAATGGGGATCTTGACCTCTTAAGTCTACCAATTTTAAGATCAGGGTGCTTAAGGTTTTACTTGAACTTTAGTCTTTTTAAGTGCAAAGAGTGACCTAATTTAAGGTTGGTTAACCCAAGGGGTCAACTTTACCTATTGTTTTCTTTAAGAGCTTTTAGGTCCTGTCTTTTAGGGTTCAAGTGTTTAGAGAGCCAATTGTTTTAGATTTTCTTTGAATAGGTATTTTCAGACAAGGGCTTGGGCACACTTCATTTGGTTTTCTTAATTCTTGCTTAAGGAGTGTGTCTCTAAATCCCTAGTGTTGGCTCCTAGGTTGGCTCTACTTGGTCCAGTTAATTCTTTGTTGGGTAATTAGGGCTCAAGCAAGAATGTGTTAGCCCTTAAGTACCCTTAATAGTGTGCAGAAATAATGAGTTGAAAACATGCAACTTTTATGGTTACTAAATATGGAAGACAGGTTAGTCCTATATTGCTTGTTCTTTTCTTTTCTTCCTCTTTAGAGTGTAGGGGTTAATAGTGAGAGAAAAGATTTTACCTGTCTTTGGAGTAGTTGTGTGGTTGCTTGTCTTCTTGAGTTCCTATGGCTGCACAAAAGAGAGGAGATTATTAGAACTTAAAAGATACAGGAATGTTTACCTCTAGAATAGCCGTTGCTCCCCGGCAACGGCGCCAAAATGGTGGTGCGGCAGAGCGAAGAGGTGGAGGGAGAGGGGCGGCGGCGAGCAGAAGGCTGGAGAGGCGCCAGCTGGGTGCGGCGTGGCGCGGGAAGAGCAGGGGAGGAGGTCTCTGCTGCTGGTAGTGCGGCAGAGCGAAGAGGTGGAGGGAGAGGAAGTCGCCGGAGCTGGTGAGCGTCTGCCGGAGAAAGAAGAGACGAAAGCTGGGGGTTTTCTCCGTCAGATCCAGGCTGCTTTCGTCGGTGGAGCGGCGGGGGGTATTTGTAGGGTTGAAGCAGGGAGGAAGGCGGAGGGAGACGACGTGTCTCCCTCGCCGGAGCATGGTCGGAATTCGAACCCATACCGTCCGTGCGTTCGCACGGCCGGTATGGGGGGGCTACAGTGACCATGGGGGTGCTCCTGCGACGGCTGACGACGCAGGGCACCCCCGGTACACTTGCCAGGTCCTCCACCTCACCCTGCGCGGCGCCATGCTCCGCGCAAGGTCGCCGGAGCATGGTGCTGGCAGGGTTTTGCAGGAGGGACCTGTTAGCAAAGAACGAAGGAGAGTTAGGGGCCTAAATGCGAGGGTTCAAAAGTTGAGGGCCAAAGAGTAAATATATGAGGACCAAAGTGTAAAGTCGGTCAAGGAGGTTTCTTCTTAGGCTCAAGTTTTTATACATGACTAATTAGAACCTAAGGAATCTGATGGTAAATTTCATTTTCATATTAAACCTTGTTTGACCGGTCAATTTGCGTAAAGACCCAAATTAAGTTATTAATTGGGCATGGTTCTCAATGTAGGTCAAAATGGGTTCTAAAGGCCAAATTGAAGGTTCTAAACCCTAGAGAATATTTTTCTATGAATTTTAGAGGGTTTATTCTATTTTTACTTTGCCTCGAACCTTGTGAATTGAAGTGGGTTGTTTTAGGGTTACAGATTATCATTTGGTTCCTTGAAAGTGCTGTAGCCCTTGCTAGATCATCTCATCCCACTTTTATTCTTATTAAGCTGTTCTGACCTGTGTTTGGGCCCTGACTTACCCTGTATGCAGATTATACTGGTAAAATTGCACTTTTACCCCTTATGACTTGTTTTCTTCTCAAACTCAGAATTGTCTGAGTTAAGCTTTTCCTTGAGATATGTAGGAGCTTTTATCCTTTGTATTGGGTCAAAATGAGCTAGTTATGGCTCATGATGAGGTTCTCATCAATAATGCATAAAAATCCTTCCCCTTTTTGACATTATCAAAAAGGTTTAATTGATTTTATATTTCCTATAACTCCCCCTTAAAACATGCTCTTCTATGAGTTTCTTTTGACAGAGGTAATACTCTCCCCTTTTTGTAACAACAAGATAGCTATTATTTTTCTCCCCCTTACTAAAGGAAATTTAGCTACCTTATTTCTCCCCCTTAAAAATTGACAATTAGCTCATCCTTTTTTTAACTCCCCCTATCTAAATGCTTATGATAAAAAGATAGGGTAAAGGGTTTTACCTCACCAACCATGGCCAATAAAATGGCCCGAATGGTGGTGGTGGATGCCACATCGGATGGGGCTCCCATCCGTAGCTTGGAGGCCCGGGCATCGGCGCCGGTCTCCAATCCGGTGGTCGACGTGCGGCGGGTCCGTTGTTTGCTCGCCGTCTCGTCGATCTTCTTATTCTCCTCCTTGGTCTACTCCTTGGTTCTCCCAACTTGAGTTGACCAGCCTTGAGTTTGTAGGTCCAGTCCTGTGTATTGTAGTTATCCCTGAATCCTACAAAACAAGATTCTAATTTTTTCTTCGGTATCCAAGTGAGCTTGGATCCGGATTTGTTAGAAGGTCTCCTTGATGGAGATCCTTTCTCAACCTTAGGGCTATAAAAATTATCAACTTTGTTGATTAATTTGTTAGAATTTTCCCTAAGACATGCGATTTCTTTTTCTATAATATCCATCTTAGTCTTTAAATCAGAAATTTCTAACTTAAGACTATCATTTTCCTCAATCAACTTATTATTTTCATTGATGAGGTTATGATTTTCTAATAACAGGTTATTATTTTTAGGACAAGTTTCAAGATCCTTAAGTTTTATTTCTAACCTATCATTTTCATTTTTAAGAAAACTAAGGTTCTTTTTAATGCTTTTATTTTCTATCCTAAGTGATTTACTAATCTCAAAAAGTTCATTAAAAGCTTCTTGAATATCGAGATTTACCTCGTCGTCGGAGTCGCTTCCGCTTTCACTGTCGCAGTTGCTTCCTCTGGCCATGAAACCAAAGCAAGCGGTTTCTTCTTCTTCTTCTTCTTCCTCCGAGCTGGAATCGTCCCAAGTGGCTTGGAACGCCTTCTTCTTAGATTTTTCCTTTTCCTTTTTCTTCTCCTTTTTGAGAAGAGGGCACTCTGGTCGTAGGTGCCCTTTCTCGTTGCAATGGTAGCAACGTCTCGGGCTTTCCTTCTCCTTTTTCTCTTTATTTAATTCCCTACAAAACTTGGAAAAATTTTTAAGTAAAATTCTAAAGTCTTCGTCGTCGGAACTTACCTCGCTATCCGACGCGGCTCTGAAGGCGAGAGTCTTCTTTAGTTTAGGCTCCGGTGTATCCTTCTTCTTCTGCTTCAACTTAGTCTCGTAGGCCATCAGATTGCCTAGGAGATCTTCCATGTTGAGCTCCTCCATTTCGTTCGCCTCTTCGATGGCGGTGACTTTCTGTTCCCATTCCGGTCCAAGGGAACGAAGAAGCTTCCCTTGAAGCTCCCCCTTGATGAAAGTCTTCCCTAAAGCTTTCAAGTTATTTACTATGAGAGTGAACCTAGTGTTCATCTCACTTAAAGTTTCGTTAGTTTTCATAGAAAAAGCCTCAAATTCTTGTGAAAGTAAATTGAGCTTAGAAGTTTTTACCTTAGAGGTACCTTCATGAGTTACCTCGAGTGTGTGCCAGATCTCGTATGCGGTGGCGCATTGCGAGATTCTGTTGAACTCCTCCGGGCTGAGCGCGCAATACAACGCGTTCATTGTTTTCGCGTTGAGAGAGAGCTCCCGGATCTGCTGCTGCGAGTATCCTCTGGCAGGTTTCTCTGGGATATCGAAGGGGGTCTCGCACCTGGCCCAGACTGTGAAGTCGGTGGCTTGAAGCCACATCTTCATCCGCAACTTCCAGTAGGTGTAGTTGTTCCCATCAAAGTAGGGCGGACGGGTTGTGGACTGCCCCTCGGAAATCCTGCTTGTGGAACAGCTTCCCTCCATGTGATCTTTCCGCGGATGTTACTCCTGTCGGCGGAAAACCTGCTCTGATACCAATTGAAAGTTCCCTACCAGGAGGGGTGACGTAATAAAATTGCGGAAATAAAAATATAAAGCAATCTCACAAAAATCAATCGCACAATGTACACAGGTATTTTTAGGTGGAAACCCAAACCGGGTGAAAACCACCACCTAACCCTCTCGAGTTAGGATTTTCCGATCAACCAAGTTGATCAAAATCCACTAAACGAATCACTTTAAAACGAGGGTGATTCAACCTCAGTACAACCACGCTACAAGTACGAGGGTAGCGTTCCTCAACCCCTTCTCTCCACGAGAAGGATTTTGTCCCACGAAGGAGACGGGAATTCGCAAAGCGAATACCCAACCAAAAGACAAAGATAAAATAAAACAACAGTCCTATAGAGCCAACAAAATTAAACCTAGCTTCTATAGGAAATAGGAAACTCCCCTTTGCAAGGAGTGCGTCGACGATGACGCGGTGCGTGTGCCACGCGATGGCGCTACGTCGCTCTCGTTATCAACGCCGGGAGAGCGGGTACGCAACGGTTGAATGCTCTCAAGAAAATGGAGCTTGAGCTTGGAGAGCAAGAGAGTCTTTTCTTTGGACACAAAAGGTTTGAAAGTGTATTGCAAGGTGTGTGTCTTAGTGTGTATATGTCTCTCTAGGTGTGTATACCTTGTCTTTGTGTTACAAAGGTTCCCCTCTATTTATAGAGGCCTTAGGAAGGCTTTGGAAGGCTTGGAAAAGCTTCCATAGCCGTTGGGTGCAAAGCCCAAGAGAATCAGGCCGAAATCAGGACAATGATTACACTTCACAGGGTTATCAGACGTCTAACTATGGCATCAGACGTCTGGACGGCCACTTTAAGACGTCTGATTCCAATGTCAGACGTCTGATTCTATGCGGGTTTCTCCCTGACTTGAATCAGATCTAAACAGGGTTTTTGTGCAAGTCCATCAGACGACATACAGGACGTCTGGCACTATGTCTGGACGTTTGGAAACCTACTTTTACTGTGGGAATTGATTTCCAAACGTTGCAACGGCTAGAAAATCTCTGAGAAGAGATTTTGGGTCAGCCGAGGCAAAACGGTCATTTATCAGACGTCTGGTAAGTCCTATGGACGTCTGATAAGGCTCTAACGGTCATAATCTTGAGTGTTTTCTAAGCCAGCCAACGGTCCACTAATTGGACGTCTGGCAAAGTCATCAGACGTCTCCTAAGACGTCTGGTATAAGGTATGGACGTCTGATTTCATCAGACAGAACTAACTATGTCCAGCCTAACAGTTATCAGACGTCTGAGACAACAGTCAGACGTCTTAAAATGCTTTATCAGACGTCTGATTTGGGATTAGACATCTGGAAATGCTGTTTGAGCCCTATATTGGTTTTCTAAGTATTCTACAGAAAACCTAAGTATCCTAGGGTTGTGCAGGTGTTCCTAGGACTACTTTTAGGGTACTTTGAGGCTCTTTAACATAATGTTCTAAGGAATCAAAAAGAGCAAGAAAATAAATACAAGAGATACATGAAAGGATAAAAAAGAATCTATCCTATTCTTCTTGTCTTCCATCTCCAATCTTTCGCTCCACGCGAACCTCCTCTGTTTTCCGTCAAGCTCCTCCAATCCGTCCTGGATGCGAGCTCGAGTTCCGTCTAAACACGTCCACATTTGCAATTGACCTGAAATCTAGGACTCAAATTGCAAATGTTAAATAACACGTGTTTTGTTATCATCAAAACAAATGATCGTGGTGCTCTAGCACCAACAATCTAGATCTTTCCAAGGCTGGGACCCACAGAAAACTCCAAATCAGCGAGATCGATGAATTACGCACAGACGCGTACGAGAACTCGCAAATCTACAAGGAGCGGGTTAAAGCCTTCCACGACAAACACATCTCAAGAAAGATCTTCCATCCTGGTCAAAAGGTCCTACTCTTTGATGCCCGACTCAAACTCTTCCCAGGAAAACTGAGATCTAAGTGGGTCGGACCATATTTGGTCCGACAGGTTTTTGGAAATGGAGCAATCGAAATCAGTCCACTCAGCCACGATTCTGAACCTTTCATCGTGAATGGTCAAAGACTCAAGCCGTTCATTGATGTAACTTCTACTGATTTGGCTGAGGCATCTTATATCCTCCGTTCCCCTTGAGCTTATTGCGCCCAGCCGATGGCGTAAAACTCAGCGCTTAACGGGAGGCAGCCCGTCATTCTCTTTGAAAACCTGAAACTTGTTCTGACACCTTTCAGCACTCGAAGTTCACCCTGAACTAAGACTCCCTAGGTTACAATGAGGACATTGCAAATCTTAGGCATGGGGGGGTAGGAAAGTGCAAAAACTTGTAAGAAAAGGTTTCAAACAAAAAAATTCACATATGCCAAAAATACCATAAAAATTAAAAATTTTTTTCGAAAAAGAATAAGAGGAAAAGAGGAGAAGAAAATTTTGTGAAGGAGAGAAGAAACAAAATGAAAAAGGAGCACAAAAATTATAAGAAAAGTTGATAGTCATTAGTAAGGAACTAAGGAATTAACCTAAGTTCTAGACCTCATTCAAGAAAATAACTGAAAAGTGCACAATAAGATTAGTAAGAATGCAAACCTTAGGCATTCTTGAATAGACTCTTAGTACTCATTAAGATCTGGACACTCCTCAAGAGGTTGAGGAAAATGAAAAGCTGAAGTATTAGGTCTAAGGCTTAGGAAGTATTCGGCCTCGTTAACTAATTTTTGGTTTACGGGACTCAGTAACCTAAGCACCCTAATCTCACACACAGCCTGGTTCAGTAAGCGTAAAAATCAGAATCACGCAGAAGCGTCGCAAAAATCTGAAAAGAACACCTAGAATAGGAATGGCCGATCAACACAAGTTGATTTGGACGAGTTCCCAGCGCGGAGAGGCGGGAAATCCCCTCGAAGATGCGTAACAAAATATCATCTCCTCGGTGCTTGTCTCTTAGGATATTTACATATCCTACGGGGGGCATGTAAGCACTCTGCTGGTTCAGATTCCATGGATGGCATTATCTCGAAGTGTCAATTGCCAGGGTCTGGATTCGGCCACGGAATACCATGGATGGGATTATCTCGAAATCTCAATAGCCAGGGTTCCGGGGGTTGCCATGGGCGGTGCTATCTCGAAGCATCGATCGCCAGGAACCTTGGAGGATTGATGATGGGAGCAAGGAATCTGATACAGACCGTGTTGAAAAGCTAATCCTAGGCTAGAACTAAAAAGAAAAAGAGAGAGAAAACTCTCCAAACAGAAAAAAAAAACTTTCTATGTCTCTCTTACAAAACGCACTGCGAACTGGGCCAGGGCTAAAATCATTTTAAGCACGGGTGCTTTAACCACGAAGTCCAATAAACCTTAGGTTAGTTCTTGCGGGCCTTAAAAACCTTTGCTAAAAGACTGAGGCTAAGGCTAGACAGATTTGGATCTTGATTGGTACTAGAGTATCTTTTAGGCCTATGGTCAGCATTCTAACCTAATCTATGCTCAAATAAAAAGGCACTTATCTAAAACCATTGAAAACTTCATGGTCTAGAACAAGGGTTGAAACCTTAAGTTGTTTGCTAAGGGACTAGCAAAAGCTAGGCATGGGGTATGATGAGAACCTCATCATGAGCCATAACTAGCTCATTTTGACCCAATACAAAGGATAAAAGCTCCTACATATCTCAAGGAAAGGCTTAACTCAGAGAATTCTGAGTTTGAGAAGAAAACCAGTCATAAGGGGTAAAAGTGCAATTTTACCAGTATAATCTGCATACAGGGTAATTCAGGGCCCAAACACAGGTCAAAACAGCTTAATAAGAATAAAAGTGGGATGAGATGATCTAGCAAAGGCTACAGCACTTCCAAGGAACCAAATGATAATCTGTAACCCTAAAACAACCCACTTCAATTCACAAGGTTCGAGGCAAAGTAAAAATAGAATAAACCCTCTAAAATTCATAGAAAAATAATCTCTAGGGTTTAGAACCTTCAATTTGGCCTTTAGAACCCATTTTGACCTACATTGAGAACCATGCCCAATTAATAACTTAATTTGGGTCTTTACGCAAATTGACCGGTCAAACAAGGTTTAATATGAAAATGAAATTTACCATCAGATTCCTTAGGTTCTAATTAGTCATGTATAAAAACTTGAGCCTAAGAAGAAACCTCCTTGACCGACTTTACACTTTGGTCCTCATATATTTACTCTTTGGCCCTCAACTTTTGAACCCTCGCATTTAGGCCCCTAACTCTCCTTCGTTCTTTGCAAACAGGTCCCTCCTGCAAAACCCTGCCAGCACCATGCTCCGGCGACCTTGCGCGGAGCATGGCGCCGCGCAGGGTAAGGTGGAGGACCTGGCATGTGTACCGGGGGTGCCCTGCGTCGTCAGCCGTCGCAGGAGCACCCCCATGGTCACTGTAGCCCCCCATACCGGCCGTGCGAACGCACGGACGGTATGGGTTCGAATTCCGACCATGCTCCGGCGAGGGAGACACGTCGTCTCCCTCCGCCTTCCTCCCTGCTTCAACCCTATAAATACCCCCCGCCGCTCCACCGACCAAGGCAGCCTGGATCTGACGGAGAAAACCCCCAGCTTTCGTCTCTTCTTTCTCCGGCAGACGCTCACCAGCTCCGGCGACTTCCTCTCCCTCCACCTCTTCGCTCTGCCGCACTACCAGCAGCAGAGACCTCCTCCCCTGCTCTTCCCGCGCCACGCCGCACCCAGCTGGCGCCTCTCCAGCCTTCTGCTCGCCGCCGCCCCTCTCCCTGAGCATCATCTTCTCCGGCGACAGTCGATACGACTGTCGCCCTGTTCCTCCCCCTTCGTCCCTGCAGTTAAGTTAGACTTACTCCCCTTCTCCTCCTCTTTCTTTCCCCGCTTTCGATTTAGTCAATTAAGCCCTCTACCGACCCTGTTCACCCTCATCCTCTCCGCCTCCGACCATCCTCCGGCGAGCCGCTCCCATCACCTCAGCGACCCACACGGCTCGCCGACCACCGCAGAACTTCCGCCTCCTCACCCTGATCCTCTTCCGCCCCTCCACTTCCCACCAAACACCCTCTGCAGACCCACCGAACACACCCACTCCCTCGCTCACAGTCTGACCTAGGACGACCTAACAGCTCCATCTCGCCCCCTGCAGACCCCCTGACCACCTTCGCCGTGCCACGGCGAAGGTCCTCCGCCTGTCTGATTTGGCCGAGAGGCCGTGCCATTGGTTTCAGGTTCCAGGCCTTGGCCGCCATTGGCGAGGAAGCTCGAAGCCTGCTCGAGGTTGCTCCAAGCCGAGATATCCCAGATTGAATAGCCACGGCCAGCGCGGAAGAGTCTCACGCACACACCCTGGCCCTCGATTGGAGCTGTACGCCTCAACAGCCGATGCAATTGGGAGCACCATCCCTGCTGCAGGCGTAGGAGAATTGGGGTGGGACATTTAGTCCCACCTCGGAATCTCTCAAAGGCGCGCGGACACATAAATTGAAAAACTGCCGTATGCTGTTTGCCTCAGTTACCACGGGGTGAGGTCCCTCTCACCCGACCCGACCCGACTCGGCCTCGTCCGTGACCACGCTCCGCGGACCTGGCCCGACCCGATTAGACTGACCTGCACTCCTCGCCCACCACGCACGCCGGTGGGCCTGGACCCGGGCTTGACCCGAACCCGATTACCCGGTAGCGCTCTGGGAGAGCTCCCGAAGAGTGATTTCAGAGAGAGATACGCGGGGGAGGGGGGTAGAGTAGGTTTTTGCCTCTTGACGAATAAACTCTGAAGTGTGCAGGCCAAAGAAGAAGAAGCAGACCCACTGAAGAAGAAGGAGCTGCTGCACTGTAGCGAAGGCATTGTTAAGTCGTCTCAGCACCGGGGCAGACGACGGAAGGTCAGCAGCCAAAGAAGAAGAAGACCCGCTGAAGAAGAAGGAAGAGCAACGGCCATCGCGAAAGAAGAAAAAGAGAAGTCAAGGCAGGTGAAGACAAAGAAGAAGAAGGAATGAAGAGAAGCAAGAAGCAAGAAAAGAAGAAGATGATCTTGACGAAAAAGAAAGAAAGGAAACAAGAAGAAGAGCACGAGGGGAAAATCTGAAGAAAGCAGAAGAAAAAGAAGAAGAAGAAGAAGAAGAACAGGAAGAACCAAAGACAAAGAGGAAGAAAGAAGAAAAGAAGAAGAAGCCAATTTTTCATCTCTCTCTCTCTCTCTTTATTTTTGTAATAGAAATTGTATATCTCTAGAATACAACTTGCTCCCTGAGTTCGACCTCGGGAACTCTTTTATTTTTCCGAGTAAAAAAATTTTTTATGATACGTTGGTAACAACCGGCTTTACTACAACGATATAACACAAACCGGTCGAACCGACGTCTCATCATTTTGGCGCCGTTGCCGGGGAGCAACGGCTATTCTAGAGGTAAACATTCCTGTATCTTTTAAGTTCTAATAATCTCCTCTCTTTTGTGCAGCCATAGGAACTCAAGAAGACAAGCAACCACACAACTACTCCGAAGACAGGTAAAATCTTTTCTCTCACTATTAACCCCTACACTCTAAAGAGGAAGAAAAGAAAAGAACAAGCAATATAGGACTAACCTGTCTTCCATATTTAGTAACCATAAAAGTTGCATGTTTTCAACTCATTATTTCTGCACACTATTAAGGGTATTTAAGGGCTAACACATTCTTGCTTGAGCCCTAATTACCCAACAAAGAATTAACTGGACCAAGTAGAGCCAACCTAGGATCCAACACTAGGGATTTAGAGACACACTCCTTAAGCAAGAATTGAGAAAACCAAATGAAGTGTGCCCAAGCCCTTGTCTGAAAATACCTATTCAAAGAAAATCTAAAACAATTGGCTCTCTAAACACTTGAACCCTAAAAGACAGGACCTAAAAGCTCTTAAAGAAAACAATAGGTAAAGTTGACCCCTTGGGTTAACCAACCTTAAATTAGGTCACTCTTTGCACTTAAAAAGACTAAAGTTCAAGTGAAACCTTAAGCACCCTGATCTTAAAATTGGTAGACTTAAGAGGTCAAGATCCCCATTCTGGTCTACCTGGAACCGCAGTGACAAGAGAGGTCGGGTGGGGGAAACCCTGTAACCCGTGGGGACGCTCTACCGTGTAGGGGTCTTCGCGGGACTCTCCCTCTCTGGCTGCCCAGGTAATTCTCAGGTGGACGATCTTTCTGATCAAGGGGTCCATCTGCCCCGCACCTCTATAGTCACCCAACACATTTGTGGGTGTCTTGATTGGGTCCAGCACCTTCTGAACTTACCTCTCCCAACTGTGCATGTACGGAAGGAGGTCTCTAAGACCACCCTTAAGACCTCCTTTAGAAATTCACTCTCGTCAAGGCCAAGCCTCGACGCCCGTGTTTGTGCAGCAACACCCTCACATTATTCTCTCTTCTGATTCAGAACCAAGTTCTTCTTCTTCCCCCATCATGGCTCAGCCAGTTGAGGAAGAAAATAATCTGGAACACCAGCTCCAGCGACTCAATGACCTCTTCCAAAACTTCGTGCACCCACCACAGCGTCCTATGATGCGGGACCACTACAATCCTGCTGCGGTGGCAATTGAGCCTCGAGTTAGAATCCCGATTGGAGGACCTGATTCCGAACTAAAGCCCAACATGATTCACGCTATACCTAAATTCCATGGGCTTAATTCTGAAGATCCTTTCCAGCACATCAAACAGCTAAAGCATCTGGCCCACACTTTTGGATCAGATGCGCAAAATCGGGATATTCTTCTCATGAAGATGTTCTCCTTTTCTCTTATGGACAAGGCCGCCCATTGGTATCAAACTCAGACCCGGCCGATCAACACTTGGGAAGAACTTCAATCCGAGTTTTTGAAAAAGTTCTTTCCCGTTGGTCGGACCAACGCCTTGCGCCATCAGATTACACACTTCACTCAACAATCAGGAGAACCTCTCCATGAGGCATGGGATCGTTTTCAGGATCTCATGAGGAAGTGCCCCCATCACGGAGTTCCTAAATGGGAACAAGTCCAATCTTTTTACCAGGGACTCCGTGAGGACATCCGCCTTTTCGTCAATGCAACCTGCGGAGGAAACATCATGGGTCAACATGAAGACACCGTATGGGAGATTCTCGAAAACATGTGCGAGAACTCCATCAACAATGACTCCATGGGATTATTCGACAGGACGAATACCCGCGCAGCGACGAATCTTAAGGGAGCACATGAGACGCAGGGCCTGTCCGCATCAGTCGACCTGGAGTTAATGGCCAGTCGATTGGACAAGGTCTCAATTATTGAAAAGAAGGTGGATGAGCTGACTCAGCACTTGCAGCGAGCCACCTCTGCGCGTAACTCCTTTGCACAACCTCCTTCCACACAGGAGACTGTGCAAAACATCCTACACCGATCCTCCCCTGGGATGGATCCATATCCATCCCCATCTGATTCTTGGACTGGAAGATCATCCGATCCTTTCTTCACCAGCCGGGGGAACTCCATTCCCCCTTTCCCTGATTCTCAGGAGGTTCCTCAGACCTGCGAGGACCTCAACGCCATCCAGAATGACCCATTCTCCAACACTTACAACCCTGGATGGCGAAACCATCCAAATTTTCAGTGGGCGGGAAATTCTCAAACCCAAAGACCACCTTTTCAGTCCCACCCACAGCCCTCTCATCACTACCAGCCGCCTCAGCCTCGGCCCAACCCTACTTATCCATCAGGGCCAAATCAAGATCAAATGTCCTTAATCCTTCAGACTCTGGCTGACATTCAAAAATCGAATGCGGCCATTCAAAAACAGCACAAGGACGAGCTTACTGAAGTTAAAACTCAGCTGGCCCAGTTGGCAAATTCTCGCCAGCCAGGCACACTCCCTTCCCAACCCCTTCCTAACCCAAATAACGTGCCAACCCAGAAGCGCGTTATGAATCCAAATTTAGGCCACGCTCAATGGATTTATCAGGCCCCTACTGCCCCATCTCCAGACGAGATGGAAGCCTCTACTTCTCGTACGGGATTTCAGCAGCAGCCACCCCTCCTACCAAATCCAAACCAAAATCAGGCCGGATTAAATGCTGTAACAACACGTAGTGGTAAGACAACTCAGGACCCGCGTTATCCAAACCACTCCCAGCCTGATAATCATGACCCTAGGATAGTTATCCAAGGTACCGCTGTTCCAGACCCACAACCAGGACCTATCCTAGAGGAACCAACCAAGATCCCGTTTCCCGAGGCCCTGACCAAGGGAAAGAAGACCACCAAACCCGTGGCCCCTGAGGAGGACCTGGTCAAGCTCTTTGAGCAGGTCCACATAAACATCCCCTTGATGGATGCAATCCACCACGTACCAGCTTACGCACGATTTCTAAAGAATATATGTACACCCCAGCGTAAGCCGCGAACCAAGGGAGGGAGCCCAATTGTTCTGTCAGAGCAAGCCAGCTCTGTAATCCTTAGTAGACTCCCACCCAAGGCAAAAGATCCTGGAACTCCCCTGATCTCCTGTAAGATAGGTGGTACCCAATTTGACAGAGCATTGTTAGACTTAGGTGCATCTATAAATCTGATACCCACATCCTTACTTGACCATCTGGAAGAATCTGAGCTGAAACCAACTGAGGTGACATTACAATTAGCAGATCGATCTATAAAGTCACCAAAAGGGATTCTCGAGGATGTTATCGTAAGAGTGCGGGATTTCTATTTTCCAGTGGACTTTATAGTCTTAGACATGGATGCACCTGAGAACCCTAGGGATACACCAATCATTCTAGGGAGACCTTTCTTGGCTACTGCTAGAGCCAACATCAGCTGTGAGGAGGGCCAAATAGAGCTTAAGTTTGGAGATCAAACACTGAAAATTGATATATTTAAGGCCCAACAAGGAATTAATTGCGGCGTCATCGAGCAAATTTGTGACATCAAGACTTTGGTTGATGAATCACACCTCCAGAATGACTTGAGTATTCCTCATCAACCACAGAAGGATCTCGACCCGCAAATAGAGGAGTCAAATCCAGATGTGAACAACCCAATAACTCCCACCCTTGAACCTCACATCTATACTGAACCACCCGCTGCTGCTGAAAACCCCATCCTCGAACTGAAACCCCTTCCTGCTCATTTGAAATACATCTTTTTGGGTTCTAATCAGACCCTTCCTGTGATCATCAATTCCAACCTTAATCCTGAACAGGAATCCCGTCTGATTGTTGTCCTCCAGCAACATCGCAGAGCCATCGGATGGACCCTCGATGATTTGACTGGAATAAGTCCCTCTTATTGTACTCATCATATCTATTCAGAAGAGGGCACACGACCTTCTCGTGAAATGCAGAGACGCTTAAACCCCAATCTGCAAGAGGTCGTGAAAAAGGAGATCATCAAGTGGTTAGATGCCGGGATCATCTACCCGATCTCCGATAGTCGTTGGGTGAGCCCGATTCAGGTCGTGCCTAAAAAGGCAGGACTCACCACTATAACGACTGAGACCGGAGAAATCATTCCTACCCGATTAGCCAACTCGTGGAGAGTCTGTATAGATTACCGTCGACTCAATTCCTCCACGAAGAAGGATCATTTCCCACTACCCTTCATTGATCAAATTCTCGAAAAACTAGCGGGAAATAGGTTCTTCTGCTTTCTTGACGGGTACTCCGGTTACAACCAGGTGGCAATCCATCCTGAGGACCAAGAAAAGACCACATTCACCTGCCCCTTCGGAACATACGCTTTCCGAAGGATGCCTTTTGGTCTTTGCAATGCACCCGCTACTTTTCAGCGATGCATGCTTGCCATATTCTCAGATATGGTAGGTGATTATCTGGAAGTCTTCATGGATGACTTTTCAGTTTTCGGAGCATCATTCGACGATTGCCTCCAGCACTTGGTCCAGATACTCAGGCGGTGCATCGACGTGAATTTGGTTCTTTCCTGGGAAAAGAGCCATTTCATGGTGCCTGAGGGAATTGTCCTGGGACACTCAATTTCGGAGAAAGGTATCCAAGTGGATCGAGCTAAGGTTAATCTGATTTCTCGCCTTCCTATGCCTAGCTCGATCAGGGACATCCGATCCTTTTTAGGGCATGTCGGTTTTTATCGACGATTTATCCCTGATTTTTCAAAAATCGCACGCCCCCTGACCACTCTTCTCTCCAAGGATGTTCCCTTCGAAATCTCCAAGGAATGCACTCAAGCATTTGAAATCCTGCGTGACCGAGTCTCCCAAGCCCCGATCCTACAGTCCCCTGATTGGTCTCAACCCTTTGAGATCATGTGTGATGCATCCGACTTCGCTGTAGGAGCGGTTTTGGGGCAGAAAAATGACAAGAAACCTGTGGTCATTTACTACGCCAGCAAAACACTCGATGAGGCTCAGCGTAACTATACAGTTACTGAGAAGGAGCTGCTAGCTGTAGTATTTGCCCTAGAGAAATTCAGATCATACCTTCTGGGTTCCCATGTCATCATATACTCGGATCACACGGCTGTGAGGCATCTCCTTGCAAAGAAGGACGCGAAACCTCGATTGATCCGATGGATCTTGCTGTTGCAAGAATTTGACCTCGAGATTCGTGATAAAGCGGGAAAACAAAACGTGGTAGCTGATCACTTGTCCCGTCTTCCTTCTGAAATGATAGACCCTTCCGGACCCATCACTGAGCATTTTCCCGATGAGCACCTGCTGACTATTGGTACTAGCCTTCCATGGTTTGCTAATATTGTAAATTACTTGGCATCTCATCAGACCCCGTCCGATTGGCCGAAGGCCAAGAAAGACAAATTACGCTCCGATGCCAAGTATTACATTTGGGAGGACCCGTACCTCTTCCGCATAGGTGCCGATCAGATCATCCGGAGATGTGTCCCGGAAGGGGAAGTCAACAATATCCTCTCTTTCTGCCATGACCAGGCATGCGGTGGCCATTTTGCCGGGCATAAAACCGCATCAAAAGTCCTCCAGTGCGGCTTTTACTGGCCCACACTGTTCAAAGACGCATACAGTCATTGCAAGGCATGCAGTCGTTGCCAGACTTTGGGCAACATGAGCCATCGCGACATGATGCCTATGCAACCGATTCTAGTATGCGAAATCTTTGATGTTTGGGGGATTGATTTTATGGGCCCCTTTCCTGTTTCGGATGGTTTCGAATACATTCTGTTGGCTGTGGACTACGTGTCCAAATGGATCGAAGCCATACCGACCCGAACCTGTGATCACAAAATCGTTCTCAAATTCATTCATCAACACATTTTCTCAAGGTTCGGGATTCCTCGTGCAATAATCTCTGATGGGGGGACCCATTTCACAAATGCTCAGTTTAGGTCACTGATGACCAAATACGGGGTGTCTCACCGAATCTCTACTCCTTACCACCCCCAAACTAATGGTCTAGCTGAGCTGTCGAATCGGGAGATCAAGAAAATCCTACAGGTCACTGTTCGACCTGACAGGAAGGACTGGTCGTCCCGACTTCCGGAAGCATTGTGGGCCTATAGGACCGCCCACAAGACCCAATTGGGCATGTCTCCCTTTAGATTGGTGTACGGAAAGGCATGCCACCTTCCCGTCGAACTGGAGCATAAAGCCTATTGGGCAGTACGGAACTGTAATCTAGATCTTTCCAAGGCTGGGACCCACAGAAAACTCCAAATCAGCGAGATCGATGAATTACGCACAGACGCGTACGAGAACTCGCAAATCTACAAGGAGCGGGTTAAAGCCTTCCACGACAAACACATCTCAAGAAAGATCTTCCATCCTGGTCAAAAGGTCCTACTCTTTGATGCCCGACTCAAACTCTTCCCAGGAAAACTGAGATCTAAGTGGGTCGGACCATATTTGGTCCGACAGGTTTTTGGAAATGGAGCAATCGAAATCAGTCCACTCAGCCACGATTCTGAACCTTTCATCGTGAATGGTCAAAGACTCAAGCCGTTCATTGATGTAACTTCTACTGATTTGGCTGAGGCATCTTATATCCTCCGTTCCCCTTGAGCTTATTGCGCCCAGCCGATGGCGTAAAACTCAGCGCTTAACGGGAGGCAGCCCGTCATTCTCTTTGAAAACCTGAAACTTGTTCTGACACCTTTCAGCACTCGAAGTTCACCCTGAACTAAGACTCCCTAGGTTACAATGAGGACATTGCAAATCTTAGGCATGGGGGGGTAGGAAAGTGCAAAAACTTGTAAGAAAAGGTTTCAAACAAAAAAATTCACATATGCCAAAAATACCATAAAAATTAAAAATTTTTTTCGAAAAAGAATAAGAGGAAAAGAGGAGAAGAAAATTTTGTGAAGGAGAGAAGAAACAAAATGAAAAAGGAGCACAAAAATTATAAGAAAAGTTGATAGTCATTAGTAAGGAACTAAGGAATTAACCTAAGTTCTAGACCTCATTCAAGAAAATAACTGAAAAGTGCACAATAAGATTAGTAAGAATGCAAACCTTAGGCATTCTTGAATAGACTCTTAGTACTCATTAAGATCTGGACACTCCTCAAGAGGTTGAGGAAAATGAAAAGCTGAAGTATTAGGTCTAAGGCTTAGGAAGTATTCGGCCTCGTTAACTAATTTTTGGTTTACGGGACTCAGTAACCTAAGCACCCTAATCTCACACACAGCCTGGTTCAGTAAGCGTAAAAATCAGAATCACGCAGAAGCGTCGCAAAAATCTGAAAAGAACACCTAGAATAGGAATGGCCGATCAACACAAGTTGATTTGGACGAGTTCCCAGCGCGGAGAGGCGGGAAATCCCCTCGAAGATGCGTAACAAAATATCATCTCCTCGGTGCTTGTCTCTTAGGATATTTACATATCCTACGGGGGGCATGTAAGCACTCTGCTGGTTCAGATTCCATGGATGGCATTATCTCGAAGTGTCAATTGCCAGGGTCTGGATTCGGCCACGGAATACCATGGATGGGATTATCTCGAAATCTCAATAGCCAGGGTTCCGGGGGTTGCCATGGGCGGTGCTATCTCGAAGCATCGATCGCCAGGAACCTTGGAGGATTGATGATGGGAGCAAGGAATCTGATACAGACCGTGTTGAAAAGCTAATCCTAGGCTAGAACTAAAAAGAAAAAGAGAGAGAAAACTCTCCAAACAGAAAAAAAAAACTTTCTATGTCTCTCTTACAAAACGCACTGCGAACTGGGCCAGGGCTAAAATCATTTTAAGCACGGGTGCTTTAACCACGAAGTCCAATAAACCTTAGGTTAGTTCTTGCGGGCCTTAAAAACCTTTGCTAAAAGACTGAGGCTAAGGCTAGACAGATTTGGATCTTGATTGGTACTAGAGTATCTTTTAGGCCTATGGTCAGCATTCTAACCTAATCTATGCTCAAATAAAAAGGCACTTATCTAAAACCATTGAAAACTTCATGGTCTAGAACAAGGGTTGAAACCTTAAGTTGTTTGCTAAGGGACTAGCAAAAGCTAGGCATGGGGTATGATGAGAACCTCATCATGAGCCATAACTAGCTCATTTTGACCCAATACAAAGGATAAAAGCTCCTACATATCTCAAGGAAAGGCTTAACTCAGAGAATTCTGAGTTTGAGAAGAAAACCAGTCATAAGGGGTAAAAGTGCAATTTTACCAGTATAATCTGCATACAGGGTAATTCAGGGCCCAAACACAGGTCAAAACAGCTTAATAAGAATAAAAGTGGGATGAGATGATCTAGCAAAGGCTACAGCACTTCCAAGGAACCAAATGATAATCTGTAACCCTAAAACAACCCACTTCAATTCACAAGGTTCGAGGCAAAGTAAAAATAGAATAAACCCTCTAAAATTCATAGAAAAATAATCTCTAGGGTTTAGAACCTTCAATTTGGCCTTTAGAACCCATTTTGACCTACATTGAGAACCATGCCCAATTAATAACTTAATTTGGGTCTTTACGCAAATTGACCGGTCAAACAAGGTTTAATATGAAAATGAAATTTACCATCAGATTCCTTAGGTTCTAATTAGTCATGTATAAAAACTTGAGCCTAAGAAGAAACCTCCTTGACCGACTTTACACTTTGGTCCTCATATATTTACTCTTTGGCCCTCAACTTTTGAACCCTCGCATTTAGGCCCCTAACTCTCCTTCGTTCTTTGCAAACAGGTCCCTCCTGCAAAACCCTGCCAGCACCATGCTCCGGCGACCTTGCGCGGAGCATGGCGCCGCGCAGGGTAAGGTGGAGGACCTGGCATGTGTACCGGGGGTGCCCTGCGTCGTCAGCCGTCGCAGGAGCACCCCCATGGTCACTGTAGCCCCCCATACCGGCCGTGCGAACGCACGGACGGTATGGGTTCGAATTCCGACCATGCTCCGGCGAGGGAGACACGTCGTCTCCCTCCGCCTTCCTCCCTGCTTCAACCCTATAAATACCCCCCGCCGCTCCACCGACCAAGGCAGCCTGGATCTGACGGAGAAAACCCCCAGCTTTCGTCTCTTCTTTCTCCGGCAGACGCTCACCAGCTCCGGCGACTTCCTCTCCCTCCACCTCTTCGCTCTGCCGCACTACCAGCAGCAGAGACCTCCTCCCCTGCTCTTCCCGCGCCACGCCGCACCCAGCTGGCGCCTCTCCAGCCTTCTGCTCGCCGCCGCCCCTCTCCCTGAGCATCATCTTCTCCGGCGACAGTCGATACGACTGTCGCCCTGTTCCTCCCCCTTCGTCCCTGCAGTTAAGTTAGACTTACTCCCCTTCTCCTCCTCTTTCTTTCCCCGCTTTCGATTTAGTCAATTAAGCCCTCTACCGACCCTGTTCACCCTCATCCTCTCCGCCTCCGACCATCCTCCGGCGAGCCGCTCCCATCACCTCAGCGACCCACACGGCTCGCCGACCACCGCAGAACTTCCGCCTCCTCACCCTGATCCTCTTCCGCCCCTCCACTTCCCACCAAACACCCTCTGCAGACCCACCGAACACACCCACTCCCTCGCTCACAGTCTGACCTAGGACGACCTAACAGCTCCATCTCGCCCCCTGCAGACCCCCTGACCACCTTCGCCGTGCCACGGCGAAGGTCCTCCGCCTGTCTGATTTGGCCGAGAGGCCGTGCCATTGGTTTCAGGTTCCAGGCCTTGGCCGCCATTGGCGAGGAAGCTCGAAGCCTGCTCGAGGTTGCTCCAAGCCGAGATATCCCAGATTGAATAGCCACGGCCAGCGCGGAAGAGTCTCACGCACACACCCTGGCCCTCGATTGGAGCTGTACGCCTCAACAGCCGATGCAATTGGGAGCACCATCCCTGCTGCAGGCGTAGGAGAATTGGGGTGGGACATTTAGTCCCACCTCGGAATCTCTCAAAGGCGCGCGGACACATAAATTGAAAAACTGCCGTATGCTGTTTGCCTCAGTTACCACGGGGTGAGGTCCCTCTCACCCGACCCGACCCGACTCGGCCTCGTCCGTGACCACGCTCCGCGGACCTGGCCCGACCCGATTAGACTGACCTGCACTCCTCGCCCACCACGCACGCCGGTGGGCCTGGACCCGGGCTTGACCCGAACCCGATTACCCGGTAGCGCTCTGGGAGAGCTCCCGAAGAGTGATTTCAGAGAGAGATACGCGGGGGAGGGGGGTAGAGTAGGTTTTTGCCTCTTGACGAATAAACTCTGAAGTGTGCAGGCCAAAGAAGAAGAAGCAGACCCACTGAAGAAGAAGGAGCTGCTGCACTGTAGCGAAGGCATTGTTAAGTCGTCTCAGCACCGGGGCAGACGACGGAAGGTCAGCAGCCAAAGAAGAAGAAGACCCGCTGAAGAAGAAGGAAGAGCAACGGCCATCGCGAAAGAAGAAAAAGAGAAGTCAAGGCAGGTGAAGACAAAGAAGAAGAAGGAATGAAGAGAAGCAAGAAGCAAGAAAAGAAGAAGATGATCTTGACGAAAAAGAAAGAAAGGAAACAAGAAGAAGAGCACGAGGGGAAAATCTGAAGAAAGCAGAAGAAAAAGAAGAAGAAGAAGAAGAAGAACAGGAAGAACCAAAGACAAAGAGGAAGAAAGAAGAAAAGAAGAAGAAGCCAATTTTTCATCTCTCTCTCTCTCTCTTTATTTTTGTAATAGAAATTGTATATCTCTAGAATACAACTTGCTCCCTGAGTTCGACCTCGGGAACTCTTTTATTTTTCCGAGTAAAAAAATTTTTTATGATACGTTGGTAACAACCGGCTTTACTACAACGATATAACACAAACCGGTCGAACCGACGTCTCATCAGAGTAGAATTGAAAATTTTCAAGAATCAATCAAGTTCAAGTTATCATTTTATTCTACATAATAATGTTTTTTAGTTTAGGCAACAAATAATTTTCTAATACTTAACAAAATAAGATAATTAAATGTGAATGTGGTTAAGCACCAAATAATCAGGTATTGAGATTGTTTGAACAAGAATTTGTAGTAAAAAATCAATTCAGAACCAAAGCATAAATCAAATCCACAAATGCTATAATGTAGTCATCGGAGTGCTGCGATTTGGTCCCTGCAGCCTTGCAAAAAGGCCCCTTCAAGATTTCTTTTCCTTCAAACAGGTCCTTAGAGCTTTTTGAAGCTCTTCTTCTTCTCCGAAATCTCACTCTAGTTGGATTCAAGCTTCGACGAAGGGTGGAGAGTGGTCACCAGCTTTTCGCCGACGTGTTGGTGCGAACGGATATGGCGATGGTGGCGAATAGTGTTGGGAGCAATGATGGGTCTGGTGAGCACCTAAACACAAGAACACAGCCTTGATTAACAACCTGGGGAGCTCCGACATGCCACGTCGGAGCTAACCTCTTAAACGATTTTGCGTGAGGGGCGATAATGGAGCTTCTTGAGGAAGCTTCTTCGTCATTAATGGCAATAACGATAGAGAGGGAGGAAGAGCTAACGAATGGAGCTCTAAAGTTTCAAATCTTTAATTCACACCAAAACTAAGGGAAGCCCTAAACTAATTGGAAGAGAGGAGGAGTGACGTTACCTGCCGGCGAGGGCACGACAAGGAAGAAGACAGAGATGAAATTGGAGCTGAAGAGGGGGTAGGAGGCCGTGAAGCTTCGTATGAAGCTTTGTGGGATGTCGAGGAAGAGAAGCCCTCTTCCAATTTCAGCGGAGGGGCAACGAACGAAGAGGTTGAAGAAGCTCCGAGGTGACTTGTTAATGGCACGAAGAGGAATTCACGCAAATTGAGCACAAAGTTGAACCTAGGAAGATGGTCGTGCTTTACAGACTAAGGGTCGCGGGAAATGCAGTGAAACCATGAGGAGAATAGCTCCACAAATGGCGAGAAACCATGAGAACTTTGACCTTGGATTCCAAGCTCTAGATGAGGTCTTAGGAGCTAAAACTTCGCCAACAAGTTCGAGATTAGTTGTGGATTAACTAAACAAGATTTCGTGAAGTTTCGATGAGAGAGTTGATAGGAATTCCTCCCTCAAACTTGCTCCAAGGTCGCACTTGCAGCCATGGCCACAACTGGAGGTTTAAGATGCTGGCTGGGGCATCTTTGCAAAGAAAAGTAGAAGCTAGCGGGGTTTTTGCAAGGAAATTGGGCTTAAAGGAGCAAATTGCAAAATAGGTGAAAATGAAGTTCAAATAAGCCTAAATTTACATGATAACCTAATTTAAACTCAATGAATTTAATGGTGAATTCAATTTTGGGTTTTGAAGAAAATTGATTGGTCAATTTACATTTTGACCCAAAATGTATTAAATACCCGATTAGGTATTTGTTTAAGGTCAAAGTAGGTTCCTTTTGTGAAATTGATTGTTCTAAATCTTATAAAATATTTGTAAATGATTTTTAGAAGGTTTATATTACATTTATTTCCATCATAACACTTTTAATTGAAGTGGGTTGAAATTTGAATTTTTAATTAAGAAATAACATTCAAGTTGAATAGAAATCCTAAATTACTCAATATCAACCCACTTGGAAATTTAAGCTTATTTGACCTTTGATTAATCATAGGTTCACCCCTTAGTTATTCTGAACTTGAAATTTGCCTGTTAAAATGGTAGAATTAACCCAATTTAGCTCCATTCCTCTTAATTTAGCCTAGATTGAATTATACCCTTTAATGTGTTAAGTAGGTAAATTTAGCTTTATAATTTAATCAAATTGAGTTAGATACAGAGGATGATGGTGATGCCATCACCTGTCCTCAGTTGGGTACTTCATGCATAATTAATGATGGTGTTCTTACTCCTGAGTGAATATAAGATGCTGACTTGTGTAAATAAAGTTGGAACTTAATTGAGTGGCTAATTATTGATTTAAAAATGAGATGTTCGACTATAAATTTGCATATAGAATTATGTGAGAAATCTAAGTCTGAATTCAAACCTTAATGACATATATGTTGTGATAAAAATATGTGAATAAATGGTTATATCCACTATGTTATAGCCAGCCTTATCAAGTAGCTGTTCATTGAACTGTCAAGTAAATAAACAAGATGACTTATACCTGAAAATATGTGCACTAGACTATGATAAAGGATGGTGTGGATCAATTAGATTGGTAGCATTCACTTGGTGATGAAGGAATAAATAGTGTTACCATAACGAGGGTGAATAAACATAACTTTGGGTAAGGAGATTCTATGTATGAAACAACTTATGCTTAAGCTTAAGAAAGAGTGGAAAGAGTTGGCACTTTACATGAAATGCTGCTCCTATGTTTGGTTATAATGTGGCAATAAGGATGTCAATATACTAAACTCATGTCAACACCTCATCCCCCACACCATTACCCTTGTCATTAGCTTGAGTCCCCATTGCTTGGGTCAGCATCTCAAGCCATCTTCTTCAAAAGCTTGAGCTCCCATTACTACTGTCAACACCTCAACCTCCACCCTATTATATATTTGAGACCTCACCTTAGTCCCCACATCAATCTCAAGATTAGAATCCATTCAAATCCCCTCATCAGTCCCCAATTTAGCACCCTTCTCAACTTCACTTGCTCCAATTCCAACCCCAATTGCCTAATTCATTCCGACTGATCTTGCATCCCCCATATGATTTTCACCTATCACACCCGCTCCTAATCCACTTCCCACATTAGCACCCCCTTCACCTCCACACCAACTACAATCAACCCAACTGATTTTTAACTCCATCTCGACCCTAAATTCCCCTATCCACACTTGTTGAACAAGCTACAAAATGACCACCGGATCCATTTCCCCCTTCATTGTCACCTAATTTCTTCACACCCCCATCCCTCTTCAAACTCCTTAAGTGTTCTTTTCTAGGAAGATATTCGAGCGCATCAATGGACACAAAAGAAAGAACCAATTCTAACTTGTGATCATCACTGTAATAGCTAAACATAGTCATAATCTCCTCATTAATGACTTCAACGTACTTGCTAACTCTTGAGTGGGGGTCCCTATACCCCATCATCACATTCTCTATGTCCTACTCCACCAACTTCGACATGTTAATGATTAGCTTAAACGAGTAGACAATGTCAAGGTCCAATATTCCAATCAACATCTTATGTCCATTGACATGCTTCTTGCCCTTACACCCTCTAGTACTCCTGAAGTCCCCTCCCCATCTTTGGCTCACGATGAGGATGCCCTGTTCACCATTAAATCGACCCATTTGCACCACACCCATGGATGTTAGAATTACAACCTTTTGTGCACAAAAAACCCAAAGAGGAGGAAGCGCCATACCTTGCTACTACAATGCCCTCAACCAATCACATCTCCCTTGGTCCTCTACCTCCATTGATGGAGGTGAAAGTTAATATGACCTTCAATGGCAGTTAGCGAAAAGATTATGGCTTTGATTAGGTGGGTGGAGTGGAGATTGGGGCATTGGTGTAGGAGATTAGTGTTTCGATTAGGGTTATTAGGGCTTGACTATGGAGATTAAGGTTTTGATTAGGGCTTGCTTAGGGTTGGATTAGGGAGAATAGGGTTTATCCAGGGAAAGAAGGGGGAGATGTTAACTCGCTTCGATCGTGTATAAAAATCATTTCGTGTTGTAATACAGTTGATTAAAGTGAGATTAACATTTAAATTTATATTGCTAGAAACATCAATATTCTGAGGTTGTTTGCTAAGAGCAAAAATGCACGAATACCGCTATTAAAAGTTTGCAATAATTCACCTCAGGAACTACATTGAATGGTTTAATTTTATAATTGCCGAATCTAGCTCATAAATATAAACACTAATCACATAACTTCCACACTTCAAATCAAAATATTATACTTCAATTAATCAATACTCAATTTAATCAAATACTAAAGTGATCCGTAGCAGTGATGTTTGCACATTGTAAAATAATAAAATCTCAAGATGTTAGCAATAAAAATAAAATTTCAATCAATCAAGCTAACTTGTAGATCAGTCCCTGTAGTTGTGCAAATGCATCCTTGCAGCATTACAGAAGGGTCCCTGCAATCTTGTTTTCTTCGCAACTAAGCCCTTGCCCTTCTTCCTTTCCTTCTCCTTCTCTTCATCTTTTTCCAGCAGGGAGGACGTGCTTGACGACGTTGAATCCAGTGGAGGTCATTGGGGCTTGGTCATGCACGAAACTCTCTACCGAAGGTCCTAAATAGTTCCTCGCAGCTTCACGAGGCTTCTCGCGAAGCTTGGAAGCTCGTAGACGATCGGACGAGGTCGAAGAAGGTGGCGGCGGGTGTAGGTGTTTGGCGAATTTCGGAGTGTCGAAAGCCAAAATTGGAAGAGAGCTTTTGCTCGGGATGTCGAGGCAGAGCTTGTGAGGTGGTTGGCGAGTGGATACAGTGGACGGAGTGACGAGGTTGTGCTTGCCAAAGCTTGGTAGGAGGTGTCGCCGCCGGCGAGGAAGATGACGGCATTAAGGGAGGATGTGGAGTCGAAACCTAGCTTTAAGGGGTCTAAACTATTTTAGAGAAGGAGTAGAAGAGAGAGATCTACCTAAAGGATGAGGAGGAGGACGAGAAGGTGGCTGGCGTGACCACAAGTCATGAAGAAGAAGTCGGCATGGGAGTTGGACGACGAAGAGGAAGGACCGTTTCCTTTGATGGGGAGAATGGCGATGACAAGATGAGTTGATCCGCGGTCTCGTTTGATAGTGAGGAGCGGTGACGAAGTGAGGTCTAGGAGCTCCAAGGTCTTCGTTAATGGTGGCCTTGAGGAAGGAGGAGAGGCGGTGGCGCACCCAAAACGTGATGAAGAGATTTGTAGGAACCTAGTGGAGCTTAATAGCTCCTTGGCACATGAGGAGAGGGCCGGTCATTGCGCACAATGACTTATCGGATTTCCTGGCCGGCGACGAGGAGGTCAAAGGTGAAGAAGCTGCTAGAAGGGGGGTATTTGTAAGAAATCATGAAATTAAGGCCCAAATTGCAAACTAATGGAAGATGAAGTCCAAATAAACTCAAATTTTTATGGTAACCTAATTTGGATCTAAAAAATTTAATGCTGACTTCAATTTTGGGTTTTGATAATGTTTTTGTGATCAATTGACGATTTGCCTCAAAATGTATTAAATACCTGCTTATGTTTCTGTTTAAGGTCAAAATAGGTTCCGATTATCAAATTGACTATTTTAATTCTCATAGAATATTTTTAAATGATTTTTAGAGGATTTAGATTACATTTATTTTCATCGAATCTATTTTAATTGAAGTGAGGTTGAAATTAGGATTTTTTTATTAAGAATTAACATTTAATTTGAATGAAAATCCTGAATTACTCAATAACAACCCACTTTTAGGAAATTTAAGCTTAATTGACCTTTAATTCACCATCAATTTATCCCTTAGCAATTCTTTATTTATAATTGTTTGTGAAAATAGCAGAATTAACTCTTATTTTCATTAATTTGTTTTTCTCCAGCTCTGATTGAATTATATCCTTTTATATAATAATTATGTGAATTTATCCTTAGAACTTAGCCAAATTAGGCTAGATATAGTGGATGATGGCGATGCCATGAGGAGGGCATTTACTATGCTTGATGGTGTTGAAGGAAATAATGGGTGCAAACAGTTGTAATTCCCCTCCATTGCCTACCAAATGTTCGTTATTTGCATGCAAAGGCCCACATTTGTCCAATGAGATCATAGAGATTCGTGCCTAACCTTGAACTTGCCTAACCTTGAACTACCCTCCCTAACTGTGGTTAACTAACCTACCACCAATCTACTAATGAAAGGGCATTTTATGATTAATGATGCAACTTTACAAGGGTATAGATGTAAATATCAAGATTCTAGGGGTATAGTTGATATTGAGAAAGATTTTAGAGGCATGGATGTAAAAAACCTTAAAAAAAGGTAGGCCAAGAAAAAGGAATCCTTACTCTCAAGTGGTCTAGTTGTGAGCCTCCTTGCATTGTGCCTACGTTTTGATGTAGTTCTCAATAATCACCATAACTTGAATGTAACAGCACATTAGACTTTGTCCTTTTATAAATGCAATTACCTCAGGACATGCATGTAGTGGCAATAACACGTTCATGGGTCAGATTTTGGAAACCATTTCATATATGTACATAATCTCATTTCCTTTCGTGATTTAGGTTCATTTAATAGACACGAAGTTAGCTCACTAATCGAGATAGCTCTCTAGTAAGTAGAAACTATGTACATGATGTGATTTTCTTTGTATAACATGAATCACTTGATTCGACGTTGGTACTCTCAAGTAGATAGAGTTTGTTAAACTTAAAATTCCATAAGACATGAGCTGCAGAAAAGACTACTTCAGTGCTCTCATCAAAAAGTGCAGTTATCAATGTATCAAATGATTGAGATTAATCATTCACGACTTTTCTTTCAACAAATATGTTATGAAAGTTGAGCAAGTTGGGGTGGATTTGAGAATGGCATTGTTTGTTGGGTAGGACTACACCTAGTGCATAGGTCATTATGCAGTTTATTAGTGTGATTTTGATTATAACAAACACCCTTAAATAAATGGACTTCTAGTAAATTTTGTTAATCAAAATTAGTCTCTTTGTTTATATATATATATAGAGAGAGTGGAAAATTATCTAGTGAACACAGTCATCAAAAATATTTATTTGAATCTAAAATTTTATCCGTAGGATGGACATTCCTTAATGAAATCACTTTCGTATATAGTAAATGATTTTGTGAAATATGAGTGAATTCATCTAATTATTTGTGGAAATTATTTGTTTACATTTAATACCATATTTATAGATATTATAGATATAAAACATCCTTGCAATGTCATTGCACATTTTGTTATTTGTTATTTTGATTTTTATCATTTACATCATCTTCACTTATTTCCAATACTAGTTACAATTTGTCTCATATGTTTTAAAGGTATGTATTTTTTATTTGATTACTTTATATTGATTCGTTAGTATTATTAAATATTATTACATGTTAAGATGATATTCAACAACTTATATTACATTTTGTAACACTTGTTGTATTCATTGACTTACGTTACTTTTTTATATTATAAAATTATATCACGTCTTTTTTCACTTTATTATATAGGTTAATTTTGTATTACAATTCATGATATCTAAAACATATTACATTACAACTTTTTGATAGTTACATCCTATCCATATTCATATTACAATTTTAAATTTGTTATATATTACAAAATAACAAGCAAACATTTATTCCTAAATTTTGCATTATAACATTCGTATCAAACCTCTAATGCGTTATAATACCACACACAAAAGATGTTATATTACAATTATATAATACGACACGTAAGATTAAGTCGATATTTCAATAATTTGTAATAGAACAATATGTTTATATTATAAAATCATACATAACATTATTTATAATAAATGACAATAGTGATAATCATTAAATTTTCATGCCTGTTAAAATTTTGACACATTTATATTACAGTTTCATTTTGTGTAATACGAATTAATGTTCAATAATAAAATTTCAAATTATTTTATTTATTACATTACAAAATAGGTCTGGTTTATTACAATCATGAAGTTTATCCATTACAAAAGTACATAGTTCCCGTTACAATACTTATTCTTTGTTGTTACAACATTTTTCATGTTTCTAACATGTTGACTTATTGTTTTGAATTATTAGATCTAGATATTTCCAGAATCATTTCCCATTATCAACTAATTCTTTATCTATTTATAGAATATACAATTGTGTTAATTATAACATGGTCCCACTTTTTAGAAAATTTTATATTTTGAATGACTTCTATATGTTTTTTTTAGCAACTTTTCATTAATATCGATATATTACAATATTAGATTCATTTCTTTTGGATGGTGCAATTTTTATACAATGGCCATCGTTTAGTAATCATTTAATAATTTTTAGGCACTGTATTCAGATAATCCATCCCCTATATATATATATATATACTTTGTGCCAAAGCTAACATGCAAGATTGATGCAATAATGACCTCCTTTGTTGGGTGCATTTAGGCTTAATTCAAGTCCTTCGTGCATTAAAAAATACCTAAGCACCTTACTTAGCTTAATTACCCTTTAATTAGGTCACTAATGATTAGTTAGTGTTTAATCATGCCTTCTTAGTTGTTAAGCATCATTAGGAATCATCGCTGAGCATCACACTTTTAAATTCCTCAAAATTTCACCAAAATTCAGCCTCTACCAGAAAATTAATGCTAGTTTTTAAAAAAGTGCTAAAGGTTATTTTACCCACTGCAGTGGCATGTGAGCACCTATTTTAGCAATTTCTGTGGAGATATTTTGGTTTGTTTACAAACCCCAAAACACTCCTCTATATAATTCACAACTCCTCGACCAATTTGTAAATTTTGCATATGTGAGCAATCTTGAGCACTTAAACTCCAATTGAGAGCACAAAGCTTGTACTGCAAGCAATCCATTACCCTCTAGCGTGCAATTAAGTTGAGGTACTCCTATCTATCGCACACATCTTTGGACCACCAGATTACTCTTTACACTCCGACGCTCATTCTTTGCATTAAAGGGCTTACAAGGGAGCATTTTTTTTAAGCCTTAGATTAGTTCGCATTCTAGGATCTTGGTTATAATTTATTCCTTTCTATCTTCATTTACACTGTAATTTTGTAGTAAGGGTCCGGGTGGTAGGATTCCCGATCCCTCCGTAAGGAGAGGGCTTCTCTTCATCAAAACCCGAAAGGGTTGACTATACCACGGGTTGAACTATCCCTACTTGGGATTAGTGTTTTAGAGTTAGATTTAATAGCAAAATCCTAAGTTAGGAGATTTAGATGGTAATTTTTACCTTTGTAAGGTTTTCTACTTCAAGTCATCTTGTTGGTGGCTTTTTGATCTAAATTGCATCTATTATTCACTTTATTTGAGATTTATATTTATTATCTTAATTGCCTTTTAAATCACCATTAGCACTAATCGCCTCTTGCCGTGCCCCTCCCCCCCCCTCCCCTCCCCTTCACCGTCAACCCTATTTCGAATGGTTACTACTCTGGGGGTAAACTTATCCTTGGATTGAACCTCAATCTTGAGACTGGCCTATTCCACTCTCAATGTGCAATGGCTTCTCCTGCGGAATTGACCCGAATTGAAGAAGGCAGTCCACTTGTTTGCCTTCTTCCAACACTCATAAAAAATTATTCCACTTTTCCGATCCCACCTACCAAACATGCATGCCAAGTATTGAATCAATTATTGCTTGTATGATTAATTTGCTGCCTGAGGTTAAAGGTCACTCCTCTATATATGATGGCATATGTCCGTTGACAGATCGAGCACTCTGGGTATATGTGTGTTAAAGCAATAGTTGATCTAATCTTCTTTCTCGTAACTCTGGACTGCTTTGAAGAGAGAGACGGCTAATTTAAGATTGTCTCCCGTGTCATTAAAAAGGATCACGTAGATTTAACCTCATATACACACGGGATTAATTCAGATGTGGATTACAAGACTTTGGTAAGTAAACTTTTTCTATGGCTTTTGGCCCCTGTAAAATCTTTTAATTAAAAGGTGTACACGACATGAGGAGCAGAACAAAGGAAACTTGACCCTCATGACATCAAAGGGGCGAGATTCCTTGCCTCTTCCCCAACTCTTCCTGCAAGCATCCCACTTTGCTTATCTTCTCTCCCACTCTAAACTTACTGTATATCATGCAAATGTCATCAAAATCAAACATAAATGGTTGCCTTATTCCTAAGCTTGAACCCCCATGATAAAAGGAGTTGGCCATATGGACCTCCTCCATTGAGTTCTAATCACTTTCCTTCCTAACATCCAAAGATGGAGAGCTTGTTTAGACAACTCCAGAGGTGCGTATGTCCCCATATTAATTAATAATTATTATATACTAATGTATATACATCTTCCTTGACCAATTGAGGTGATCGGTTGTTGGATATATAGAGGACCGAGAGGGCCCGCTCAGGATATTGGGGGAGTGGATCAAGGGATCGGCAGAAGAACAGGACCCAGAAAGTCTGTTTCCTTTGACGATGGAGGTAGCTTTTTCATAATAAGTAGCAGTTATTATATATGTCGATTAAATTGCTTAGATCAAATTAAGGCTTCAGTGTCAATTCAATCTATGGCCAATGCTATTTACAGTGAAAGAAGTCGACAAAATAATTAAATTACAGAATGTCCAAGCAATTTCTTGGGAAGATTAAAACAAAAAAACACGCACACCCATACACACCTCTCCTTTCGAGGGTTGAAAGTTTGTTTTGAGTCATGCAGACACAACCTGATCATATGGTTATCCGTAGAAAAAGCTTGACTTTTACAATTCTTCAGTTACGATTTCTACTTTTACCATATGTTATCTGCATTAAATTGTTAAGGCATCCATTAATTACTAACTTCAGTAATTTACCTGCCCGTGAGGATATTATAACGTCAGTAAGCTTTTTATATATATCAGCACTCAAGAAAAGAGGATTCCTAAATTAGATTTCAGAGACGTAAACAAAGAACAAAAGTTTTGTTTGAATCTGCCCACGAGGATATAACGTCGAATGACGGAGCTCTTCGAACTTGGCAGGAGAGGCCTTATCTGGAGTTTCTTTCTGCATCACCCGTGGATTGGTGGATAGATTTGCCAATTTCCCCCTAATCTGCTTATGATCTTATATATTCTTATCGAATCCAGTCTCTGCAATACATGTTTTACAGAAATGAGCCATGCATGTATATGCACCTTTTATCGAAGGGAGCTGTTCCACATACTAAAAATTTCACATAATATCTTACAAAACCAATCTCCATGGTCAGATGAGCCGCAACCGGACAAACATGTACAGTCTGGCCGCGAGTCTCGATTCTAGGTAGGGGTTGGGTTTTCGTGTATGGACCCTTGTATGTTACACATTTTTTGTTGGAAAAGTTGACCTCAAATGATGCAATGCAAATCGATCAATTGTATATGTGCTGATGCAGACCGAACCAAGTCTAAAAGCCACTACGAGAAACAATATTATCATGGTCTTGAATCGAGTCGTCACCACCCTAGTGATGGAGAGTATGAAGCAGCGGTGGCTGCGGCTACATACGCAATCAATTCGTTGCCAGATGAAGGTTTTCTAAGTAAGGAAAGGCCGGTTGGAGGAGTAGGGATGGAGAGAACCACAAGAAGGAGCAAGAGCTACGTGGATGACACCTTACCAAGGCCAGTAAGTGATGCGGGAAAGAAGATAACAAGATGGCTTAGCGGCGCCAAGGATGATAGCCTCAAAGGTGTAAAATCATAACCTAGTCTTCTTTCTTTGCCTTTACGTAGGTGCCACGTAATCTCGTTCTGGATGACCGCAATGTCAAGTCAGTTGAGTGGTTTGGTGATTAAGGAAGCAGACTCCTAATTAAATTAAAGATCAAGGTTTAAATTTTATTTTAATCAGAAATGATAGACCGCAACCTTCAAAATGTTAAGCGACTAATAATGCAAAATTTTCTTTTATAGATGAAACGGGAAAGCTGATGAGAACCCCAAGTGGCAGGCAAAAGAGGCCGGAGAAAGGAATGGGAGATGCAAGGACTATCAAATGGGTTCCATCACTCTCGGATAAGTATCTAAACGATGAAGGGAGCAAGAAAGGTAGAGAGGAGAAAGCAACCCTTCCTCCTCCTCCTCCCCTGCCCAAGGGGAAGCCATCTTTGCCGCCTGTTGGGAGTAGAAAAGGGAACGGTGCAACCACGCAAGCTGGTTCTTGGGAGAGAGCTGAGATGGACAAGATAGGGAAACGGTACCATTATTTACTTCACTTGCTCCAGAAGAATATATATATATATATATATATATGTTAATGTACTTTTATTTTGGAGTTTCAGATATGTACTCTTCCCATATATATATATATATATATATATATATATATATATATATATATATATATATATGTTAGAAAAATGAAACCACACCAAATTCTATTTGTTTAATTGCTTACACATGAGTGCATGAAAAAGAGAGGATAATTGAGAGTGCAGAGACAAAAAGCCCCCCCATTGAGGAAGTTGGGATTGCAAATTTTGCCGTGGCCACCAATTAAACGTTTGGATTATATACATTAGAAGTTGCAAACCTTATCTTGGTTACGAAGTTTTATGGATTTTCATAGTGAGAATACTTGGAAAGTATTCCGAGGTCACTTGAACTACATATATATATATACACTCATCCCCCCTTTCATTGAAGTGTTCGAATTTTCAAACAGGAGCTTTAAAAACTAAAAATGACAAAATTTTAATAGCTCATTTAATAAGAGCAAGCAAAAATAGAAATACATAACCCCTCGGCAAATGTATACATTGGAGGTTTACAAGAGTTGTTGATTACTATTTAATAACTTCAAGTGTATTAGATGTTTAAACTAGTTTCTTAAGCTCTTACCTGATAAGTTATTATAGTTGATTTTTTTGAATTAAACTCAACGTTACAAGCATGTCTAAGTCCCTTTTAGGTGATAAAATCTACATGGGTAAAATTGTCAACCTAAATTCAAAACTTCAATTAAGCCTAGCACAACAAGAGAAATGATCTTTTAGATGTTTATTTTCTAAACCTCCAGATAATTATAATATTATCTAGATGTTTAATCAAAATAATATAGCATCAAGTAAGATCTATAATAACATAATGCATCATGATGGATCATACTTAACATTTATTTTGATTAAACACACATCTAGGTAATATTATAGTTATCTAGACTTTAGGTCAATAAACACAAAGAAAGGCCTTTTGCTGTAACATAGACATTTAAGTTGTAACAAGTCCTACCTGCTACTGTTTTATTTTTCTCCATATACATAGCTCTCATCTACCAGGAGAATCTCATATGTATGTTTATACACATAATGTTTCAGGTATGACAAAATGATTTCTACGATTTTGGAGTGGGAAAATGGAAAGAAGACAAAAGCGAAACACAAGTGGGAGAAAAAGGAGGTATGCAATAGACATCATCGATCGATCTCCTTACGTTCTTACGTATGTGCAAATTAATTTAAAATGAACCTTTTCAAGGTACGAGTACTACTTCACATGTTTAAATAAAGAGAGCGATATAATCTATATAATAGCTAATTTTGATTCCCTTTTTCTAAGCCTACCACGATTGTCTAGCCCATGGGCAACGGTGGTTGACCTATTTCGTTTCCGTTCAAACGAGCAGTATGTGCAAGCCCCCTTCCCCCAAGTGATTCATGATAATTCATCTTAGATCTAAATTGACGATTAACAGGGGCATTTCTCTATGTAATCATCACCAAAGATAAATCCTCAAGCACCATATATTGGCATTGTTAGGATGAACGTATATGATTTAGCTAAAGAAATTTACTTCTTAAGGTGCGAATAGGCATTACTTTTGCTTGCATTCAATAAATAATTAATTTAGGCCTTCGTAGCTCATAGCATAGACTAATATCATCTAGTTCGGGGGTTTTTGGCAAAAGGGATGTCTCCTAATTGAAATAAGGGCAACCATCACATGAAATTGGAAAACATGATGCAACGGTCTTTCGCCTCCCTCAATGGATTGTTGGGAGAGGTTGCTGGATGATCTAACGAACTCACCTAACAATCTTGAGGCCACCCTGATGATGCCAACAACGAAGGGAAGATAATTACCATCGTGGCACCCTTCATCGACCCAAATCCACGCCTTAAGTCCAAGCTCTCGACGTTGCTCAACTTCACCTACTCCTCCCTAACACCCACCTGCCCCACCTCCAGGCCATCACCACGCTTGAAGCACCACGTTCACAAGCTCACCTCTGCCAAGGATTGCCCCTCCTCCACACACATCGCCCCCTCCTCCACCAATCCATCTTCCAACCCAAGGCTAATGAGCACACCAAGGAGCACTTCCTCAAGCTCCAGAAGAACACCTACCCCCTCAGCCACTTAGCCCCCTTCCTTGACCTCAACTCTAACTCCCCCCCTCAAGCAAGACAAGAAGCCAAGGTAGGTCGAGATAGAGGATGCTGCTGTTGACAACAACGAGAGCCAGAGTTTTGTGAAGCTCGGGATCAACAGCAAGGCAAAGGAGGGAAGGTCAACAACCTTTTGCACCCATTTTCTAAATTTGCAGCTGTACCCACTTTTTCAATTGAGATAGCAGGTGATGGCCCTTTTGCCAAAATGTCCTCCAAATGATATAACAGCATCATATGGATTAATCGATCGATTTGCAATCTGTGTATGCCTTTTACCAAAGCATCTGCTTCTCGAGAAAAGCAGTCCCTCTATCAAGGGACTTCCCATGCATTACGTGGTCGGCAGTAATTAATGGAAATTAGCTAGTAAGATTCGGTAGGAAAAACCATAAATCGGTATTGTTCGAAAATATTTGCTTGTAAAGAATGAATTAATAATTCCAATTGCAAGCAATTGAATGTTTTGAAATTTTCAGCTGAAGTTTTCTCGGCCATACGTATAAGGTGCAATAATTTTCGCAAACGGTAGATAGGGATGTGTAGTTTTCCCCGGGGATTGCACCCGAGCTATAACGTGCATGGAACTTGTATATGCATGGATATATGCAGAGGAAGATCGAAGGGAGAAGGGCGAAAGCATTGCAACAGTACAAAGATGACATCACGAAGATTGACAAGATTGCTGGTGGCGCAAGAGCTCTCGCCGGCGAACGTAAGAGAAACGACGAGTCCAAGATGAGAGATAGATCAAAGGAGAGGAGGCTGATGGGAAAAAGATCTAGTTCATGCTTCCTCTTTTAAACCACCGCAATTAATGTTGGTAACGATTAATGTAGGCTAAAAGTCTATTGCACGCCCGCGCGCACACACATATACGTATATCGTGTGAATATGACTGAATGAAGAATTAATTCTTGCCTATATATGTTATTGACAATTACATGTAAATTAACGATCGAGTGTGCAGAGGATTGAGAAATTGTGACATGTATTTATCTATTTTCCATTTGCTGAAATATACGAAACAAAGGATGCACTGCAAAGAACATATGCTCCATGAGCTAGTCGTATATACTATGAGCAAGATTAATCTTATTTAGAACTCAAACATATATACTCCTTTCTGTATAGACGAACGGCACTTCTTCAGAAGATATATATGTTGAAGACAAAAAATTAGCTATAGGAAACTTTGCAAACAAGTTCTTATGGTCACTCGCACAACTTTAACCATTCAATTTAGAGCATATGGATCACTCTATTAAATTCTTCATTAAAACTAAAGAAGTTGAATGTTAAAGTGAGTATATTTGTTTCAAGAATCCATAAAGTCCAACTCTAATAATTTTGAGGATGGAGAGAGAAAAACTTTATCGTGGTTTAAATATGAGAGGAAAAAAAAGCCTTTACTTTCCGGTTCAACTCCATTAATCTTCTACAAGATGACTGACGTAAGGATATCGACTCTGAAATAGAGGATCTTTTAGAGGTGATTTCACCTTCCCAAATGCAGCATATATACAGTTCTCCATGGTATTAATTGCATTCTATAAGTGTATTTGCTATCCGTTCTCCCTTATCATGCCAAATGTTTGTAAATTAATAACTCTAATGAGAAAGGAAAAAGAAGATTAATGTTCAAAGGCCTTCTTGACCCAATCACAAACAATTTTAGTCTACTCTAAAGTTAGTAGTATTTTTGAAATTTGTTCCTATCTAACACAATGCTATTGGATCAAATGATGAAGACATTATTGAGAAATAAAACATTTAACTCACGTAAAAGGATTTTGATTTCTCAAGGTTGTCTATTTAAAAGTAAGAAGTCAAAGCTATGTATTTGTGTGGTGGTGAATATTCATTTCCTCACATGGGCATAGATGTAAAAATCCATAAATGGTAACCTCATTGATAAGTTTCCAAGCACAAAATATATGGACGATGATAGGTGTACATTGATTTGTACAACGATTTGTATACTCACTCATAGGCCACATAACACCATCTAACCACATGACGGTGTCATAACCCATGACATCCCTCTCTAGTAGGAGGATATACAAACCGGTATGCACTTCCATGTACACCAAGTCTTTCCCAAAAATATATAGTAACACAAAAGTTCATATGTTTTGTGATATGCCCCTATCAAAACTAAATATCACCAGTGATATTGACTTGCACACTAAATATCACTAGTGGCATATAAGAAAATATCACCAGTGATATTTAAATATCGTCAATGATGTATTAGAAAATATCACTTGTAGTATTAAAGCATCACAGATGATATTTCATCTCTTGAAGGATGCATGAAATAATGCGAGAGCTACAAGGTCAATTGACCACAATCATGTTCACAATAGGTGGTGATTTTGCTCTAAAAAGTTGCAACATGACAACTCTTTGCTTTCCATGTAAAAGGATAAATAGTGTAGAATATATTTTCAAACAAGGTATGATTTAATCTATAATTTCTTCACTGGTAAGGCATCTAAAGTAGAATAAGATCATTTAAGTAGGTTAATTGCCCATAATTTTCCCAAAGAAAAAAGATAGATCTATTTTTTGTGTAAGCCATCCTATAATTTATATGACATTTCTAGTTTTTGAATCTAACATAATTTTGGCAACCTTTAATGATGACACACAATTAGGGATGTCAACGGAATAGATTTGGGTCAGATTTTGATTATACCAAATCCATCCTCATTTAGAAATTCATTCCCGGTACCCGTCCCATTTACTTAATAGGGGAAAACTCACCTCAAATCCATTTACCCATCAACAGGTACCCATTAGCATGTCTTATGTTGCTATTTATGTATAGTTAAGAGGTATTTGACAAAGTTTATATAAAAATTGTTAATACATATCAACAAAAATTAAAGAAAGACATATTTGTCAATATATATTAACAAACAACTAAAGATGGGCATACTTTCATATTACAAAAATATACTATTTATTAAATTATACAAGCACATCATCATAAAAGAGATAATTTAGGAAGCGAATATGAGTTACTTTTGAAAAAAAAAAACATGTTGCACAAAATCCAACAAAAAAATAAATATTACATTTAATCAAGTATACAGGTTTTGGGGGTACCCTCTCCTATACCTGAACCCAAATTTAATAAGGGATGGTTTAGTAAATTCAAAACCACTTATTTATTAAATGGGACAAGTAAAACCCACCCCAATCGGGTCAAGTTTTCATTGAAGAACACTAAATTGACATACCTAAGCACAATCCACATTCGGAAGACTTAAACAATTCTATGATGACATCTTTAGAGTTGGTCGAACGGAAATGACTCTCTTGTTTTCCCTTATCAATTGTGCAATCAACCATATCTTGTAGCTCCAACGCAAGAAACATGATCGAGTAAATACTTGTATAAGGTGGTGCATGTTGGACATTTGGAAATTGCATCAAATTGTCATGAATGCATCAGCAACATATATGCCAACCATTTTTGTTGTTGTTGGTTTGAGTTGCTATAGCAACAATTTCCAACTAATCCTATGTATACAATAATTTCCAACTAATCCTATGTATTATAAACCTACTAGTTGGGTTGTGGTCTTAACGTTAACATAAAATTCGGTGACATCTTGAACAATTTTGAATAAAGTTAAAGATGTAGTTGATTGGTGGAAATTCTCCTATCATAGTCAAAGTTGGAAATGTTTAGACTTTTCGTAACATCAAAACCAATGGTATCAATAATCACTACTTTTTCAGTTGAGAAATGTTTGATGCACAAAAAAATTCACCTAATAACCTATCCCCACTCCCTACAAAAAATGTTTCATGCACAATCATAAACTATAAGATTCCAGCTGACAAAAAATTAATCTCAAGGTTGCATTGCCACTGCTATCCTAGTACTCAACTTAATGGACCAGTCTACGAAGTGAATGTGCATGAATGCTACATACATAGTAGTAGTCGATATTTTGTTGCAATTAAAAATACAAGACGAAATGCCACATAGAAAATGTATTCAAGAACAGTAGTGGCGTGAGGGTGAATCTCTTTAGTGTCTGCGCAATTTCAATCAGTATCTATTCTAACATCATGTAGGTTAATGCTCCTGAAACACATCTGTTGGATTTTTGTGGAATAACCATTACAAGGTGCATGTCCCCATAAAGGTGCGAAACTACAAAAAAAAAACCACAAAGTACTCTTTTATATTTACATGGTAAGCCATAGTTAATTACTTGTATGCTCCTCCATTATTTTAACCTCATAATCCAATCAACATATGAGCTAGTGTAAATTGTGATTGTCTTAGTGTATCTCAAAGTTGATCTTCAAATCCAGATGCATTAAAAGGTTAAAACAAATAATTATACGTACCTATTTGCCTTCCTCTTCCTCTATTAAGCTTTCCTCAAAGTAGAGACCAATGGCCATGGTCAGCACCCTCCACTCCCTAATAATAGCCAGTGGAGCCTAATAGTTGTAACTACCTCTCATCTTCAAAATGTGAATCTTTTTCAAGGAACTCTTTTCAGCAGTTTAACTGAAGATAAATTTATATAAACCTTATCAACATTATATTGTACGGACATGCATTCAAATATAAAGAGTGCAAAAGATCTTTTGTATATATATGAGATTCTCATGGGAATACCATGCATCCGTGTAAAATTGAAGTCGAGATTAAATATCTTGCTCTTATTTCAGTACTGGGAAAATACATAAATCCTAACAAATTTAATTTCTCCATAGAAAAGGAAGTTTTAAGACCAAAAATCTAATCGTATGATTCATCAACATAGAATGCATGTTAATTCATAGATAATTTGTACAGATCTCATATATATATAAAACCATACTACCAAATAACTTCCATTATTCCACCAACTTCCTATAAATATAAAGTTTTAGTAGAAGTTAAAGTCAGAGGTAGCTGGACAACCTATGCCAATAAGTTGTAATTATAACAACACATACATAATATATATATCTTTTCGATTAGTTAGAGAGGGTCAGTGATATGAAACGCGAGGACATTTATTACTTGCTTCAATTCACCCCTCCTCAACCCTCCACTTCTTCCATCAACCTACCAACATTACCTTCCTAACAACTACCCCGCTATGGCTCCCTCTCTATAAATAGAAGTTGCCACCATGCACGCTCCTCATCAACAACTCGGCCAAACCACTTGACTGACATATCACTCTAATTTCTTACCAAAAGAGAGGGCATTCAGGAAGTGAGGGAGGGGTCGATTAACATGGCTATGCTGCGTGTGGTTGTCCCCTTGGTAGTCCTTGTGATGAGCTTCTCCTGCACCATGCACAAGGCAGAAGGACACGGCCTCTGCCCTCGGTTCTATGATCATTCGTGTCCCAAAGCACAAGAGATCATCAAGTCCGTCCTCAAGAAGGCTTTGGCCAGAGACCCACGCATTGGTGCCTCCCTCATGAGGCTCCACTTCCATGACTGCTTTGCCCAGGTACGTACTTAATACATAATTATCCTCAATCGATAAAAGCATGTTGGTTTTTGTGCTTCGATCCATTTATGATCTTGTTAGTTTCCATTCGATCGTCTCAAATTGACAGATTCATGATATATATATTATTTAGTCCTCAGTCTGTAAAGTATTGCTTTTCAAATCTTGGGGGAGAGTACACTTGCAGTAAATTAATTAACAACGAAATAGTTTATCATATAAGGACAGAACAAAGTGTTGGGACGATGAAGAAACGGCCGGACTTCGCAATAGAATTTTATTTTGGAGAAAAAAAAAAGTCCACGCTGGTCTACTATTGCTGAGATCTTATTTTTCACGTCAGCCTTCTAGCTGCTGTCCGAAATGGTTGTTTTCTCACAATTTTCACCAACCAAAAAATAATCTGAAAATGGGTCGAGATAAGTATTAGGACGAATTAAGTTCCGCGATAAACATTGAACCATGTGTTAATATAAGGAGAAAGTAGATTGCGGTGATATATATATATATATATATATATATATATATATATATATATATATAGTTTAGTTTTGCAAAACTTACCAGTTTAGGTATAGTAGTAGATCCTGCCGTGTTTCAAAGGTGGATGGGTCCTGATTTCCAGCTTTCTACCCAAGTGCAAATAGAATATTATTCTTTTCTTGAAGATGTATAAATGATTTTTTGAAAAAGAAAGATAGGAACAATTTTATTCATCCCACGCTCTCCTAGAGTAAAAGAAAAAGGGGCATGACAAACAACCACGACTTGTGGCCTATCATAAAAAAAAGTACCCTGAACAAAAAAGGTCCAACTTAACCTCGAGCTTGCGATCCACGTTAACAACCAAATCGCCTGTTAACAAGGAGACAAGCCAAGAGCAGAAAAGGGTAACAAAAGCTCAAAAAATCAGATGAAACATTTGCAGCTTGTCAAGAATTCCTTCATATAAATGGTTTAATCGAACTAAGATCCCATTAGTTCACGATAAATTGCTTTGATCAATTAGGCATCGTTGTGACTGCACCATGTAAAAGTTTCATGCAATTTCAGCTAATCTAAACAAAGACATGAAGACATGGTATTTACGTATCAAAAACATTTTTCACATATTTCGACGTTCATAAACGTTGGAAAAGTCCAAAATAAGCATCCTAATAGATTATTCTTGATGTTTAATGACTGTAGACGCTAACCATCGAAATAATCTATGTTTAATATTAGATAGATCTCCGGAGGAAAAGTGTGAACGTCGAGATATGTATATCAATCGATCTTGACGTTGAAATATAGGTCTTTTGCGACGTCTATAAACGTTTCTATTGTTCTATATATATTTCGACGTTCACTATCGTAAACGTTGAGAAAGTTCAATCTTTGCTGTATTATTGGGAACCCGTTGCGACATATATAGGGGCTTTCCACAATGTTGCTTTCACGGTGATCGACGAAGAGCTGCTAATAGTGAACAAATTAAAATGTATTTATTTCAATTTACAGGGCTGCGACGCGTCTGTTCTATTAGACGGCAGTGAGGGCATAACAAGCGAGAAGCTGTCGAACCCAAACATGAACTCGGCGAGAGGGTTCTACGTCGTGGACGAGATCAAGTATGCATTGGAGAAGGAGTGCCCTCAAACTGTGTCCTGTGCAGATATATTGGCTATTACCGCAAGGGATGCCACCGTTCTGGTAACAACACCGTCAAGACATTAATCCACAACCCAACTTCTTATTCTGATTAATTTATGTATATTTATAGATATTTTATTTATAGAACCGTAAGTCTAATATTGGTTTCATCAGTTTGGTTGCGTTCTTGACCACCACATGCATATTATGTATTAGCCCTCAAAATATATATGTATATACACATCCCGAAGTTTTACGTAAATGATCATTTAGAATGAACCATTGTTTCTGTGTCCGAAGAAAAATGTTCCGACGTCTTATCAGATATATGTCGTGGATAAATGTGGAGAGTTGACTTAGGGATCTAATTCATGGATTGCTACTGCAGGCTGGTGGACCAAGCTGGAAGGTGCCACTGGGCAGGAGAGACTCCATGGGAGCAAGCTTGAATGGGTCCAACAATAACATACCCCCACCAAACGACACGCTCCCCACCATAATCGCCAAGTTCAAACGTCAAGGCCTCAACCACATCGACTTAGTTGCCCTCTCGGGTAATTCCCTGATCGGTACCATATGTATACTTTTTCTTTCTTTCTAAAAGAGAGTCTGCTGGAAAAAAAATCTTATTGATCTCTCTTTAATTTCCCATGTGAGAGCAAAGCGAACAAGCAGGAGGATCAAATTAACCAAGTTCTGCTTACTACAAGGAAATACCTATGCTAGCAGACTTTGCAAAATTCGCTGACTGCTGCTTGCAGGAAAAATAACTCATTATTTGTTGCTACCGAAAAATCATAAATATGATCATCTTGATCATGAATTAAAAAAAAGGACCTTTTATATATATATATATCCCTATGATCTTTGAATATTATATACATATCCCTACATTCTTTATTATTACAGAAACGTCCCTCACATTTTCTCTTTGTTAACATAAATGCCATTCTCTTTATTAACATAAATGTCCCCCAGAGAGGAGATGTGAGGGATATTTACGTAATAACAAAAAATACGACGACATATATATATATATATATATGTAATATTCCAAGATTGAAGGGTCATTTATGTAAAAATCTAAAAAAAAAAAACCACTTAAGATGATATATATATATATATATATATATATATATATATATATATATATATATATATATCTTACGTAAGCAGTGCATAATATTAATTTTCAGTACTCTTGCAATTTATAATTACTTGGTTGTGTCCATGAACAACAAAAAAAAAAGGGAGCCACACCATTGGCATGTCCAGGTGCGCCAGCTTCAGGCAGAGGCTATACAACCAGAACGGAAATGGCAAGCTTGATTCCACACTGGACCATGGCTATGCATCCAAGCTAATGACCCGGTGCCCGCAATCTGGCGGAGACCAGAACATCTTCCCTCTCGACATTGGCAGCCCCTACAAGTTCGACAACCACTACTACAAACTCCTGATGTCCCACAAGGGCCTCCTCAACTCAGACGAGGTGCTCTTCACCAAAAGCCATGCAACGAGGAAACTTGTCAAGCTTTATGCAGAGAACAATAAGCTCTTCTTTAAACACTTTGCCAAATCAATGGTTAAAATGGGGAACATCCACCCGCCGATCGGGTCGAGGGGTCAAATAAGGAAGAACTGCAGGAGGATCAACAAGCACTAGATACACGCACGAATGCATCTGCGTGCGTGGCCTGCTGCATGCATGCTTCTTTGTGTTGATGCGTGATAAGATAATTATCATTAATTGTTCTGTCCTTGCTTTGTCTTTTGTTTGGTGATATCGTCAGTTGTTTCCTTTGCCTTTGATACAGCAGTTTGACGTGTGCCTTTGTTGAATCCACCATGTATGTGTGACTATCACATGTGATTTATGTACTATGAAATTGAGTGACGATATAAGCAATTAATATATATATATATATATATATATATATATATATATATGTATATGGCCCTCATTTTATCGCGTTTAAATTGATTTTCTAGCTCTATCAATTTGTTGATTGTACTTATATATGTATGCATGCATAGACAAAGACATGTTTCGCCACATATGCAAAAGCAATGTAAATGTGTGTTAACGGGCACAAAATCATTCGTTATTTTTCACAAGTGTTGAAAAAAAGGAAAATTGCAATTCCATCCTTATGAAGGGTACTAAAGGATTAAATCAAATATTGTCATTTTTTATTGGAATAAAAATTTTGATTATGTACGTTGGGGAGTTTTAAGACAGTGACCATATCCTTGACGTAAAGTGTAAATGCCGCTAATGATCTCATACTAAGATTGGAAGGGAGGATTAATGAGTACGAAAGAAAGTAAACGGTATTCAAAATAACAAGCAACGATTACAATTATTAATTAATCACCACGGTGGAAAAGAAGTTCTTAATGGTATAATATTGATCCTAGATCTAATTAATTTAGAGCACAGAAAAAGCTCATCGTACCTAATAGAAATTCTTTGGAGAGAAACTTCATAATTCCTAATTCTAGGGAAAACTCTTAGATCAACCAAGAGACATATGTAATGATAATAAATGAAATTATAACTTCAACACATATAAACTTTTCAAATCAACAAAATATTACAATGTTTTCTCTTAAGGGAATAGGAAGACAATTTTATTAATCCCTCTTTCCCACAAAGGCATAGTAATAAAGAGAAGGGGAACTTGGCTAAGGCATATTCACTATAAAGTTTGTAAGAAACATTAATGACTCATATCCTTACATCACTTAGAAGATGAAAATGTCCTCAAGTTTGTGGACTATGACTTATAACCTTTACAAAAAAGTCAAAATCGTATAAAATTGGTTGCAAAATAGATAATGGTAGGAAAATTAAATATAAATTTAGGAAGCACCCAAAAAGTATAATTAGCATGAAGGGATACCACTCTAAAATACTTCTGTCACTTGTGATTTGAATTCCTTGGAGATTAAATATTTGTATAGATATTATATTTTATATTTCAAAGATAAGTTGAAGATATACTCTGGAAAAAGTTTGCGGCCTAAGAATCTTGGATTCGAGTTAAAGTTGAGGAAGGAGCACTATTCACCTTCTTTTTAGTGTTATTCTACACTCTTTTACGTCAACTTCAGTAATAATGATCGTACTCTACGATAGCAAACTTGGTGGTACTCTTTAACAACTAGAGATGGGAATGACACTTTGTTTAACTTAACTAAATCCTTTATTCAATGCAAAAGTTGATTCAATGTATGAAATTTCTTTAATTAATTCATTGGTAGCCATAAACTTGCACAATAGCTCTTGGCTTACAGCAGGAAATGATGAGTTGTCACTCATCATATCTAAATCGCTTAAGTTAAGTTATAAATTAGGTTAAACACTATCAAGTTAACACATAAAAAGGGTTAAGTGTGAGAAATAACATAAAAGGCCTAAAACATCAATTTTGTACTAAAAACGCATAATTAGATCAATTATTGAGATAATCTATTAATAAATGTAAAGTGGTAATCCAATTGCAAATTGAATACACAAATAAACTCAAAATTCCAAATCAAAAGTAAAATTAACTTCTAATATGTTCAATTGAGCTTTAATAAAAACTTGGGTGTATTTGGATATCATTAGGGCCTTGAAATTAAGGATGCAGATTTAGGTCCTTCACATATCACATTTCATCCTTAGAAAACTCTCCAAGGAACTACTTGAAAACTTGCAAGAACCCTTTTGCAACCCTTAAGGACTGCTCTGATAGCTATATTTTACCAGTTATGGGCCTTCTTGATATTTTTCTACCACTTTGCTGAGGGGCCTTATGCGCAATTTCACCAAAACATCTCTTAGCACATGAAGCTCCTCGCAATCACTATAGCCGCGAAGAACACCTTCAATCGCAGCCATCCATCTCGTGGTCCACATGATCTGTGGCTTCATATGATTGGAACGTTCGCGCAACTTGACGCGTGCGATCACCACCTCACCCAGATCCCATCCTACGACCCATTTTTGGTTTAGAATTGTGCGCGCTCCTCTCCTTGAATCCTCACCAAGGATGACCTAAGCGCCTAATTTCATCCTCACGGTAAGGGGAATCACTACCAAGCTCTACTTAAACAGCTCCCCTGATCGCATGCGCACCGATCAACCTCCTCTCCTACTTCCTTGAGGTCGATCCCTTTGTCCCCTCCAACTCCCCTAACTATTAGTCACGCTAAATCGGGTTTTAAGAAGTGTTGCGTTGTAGTACAGTCGAAATAGCATTCAAAACAGGTACAATTTATTACTCGAAAAATGTTCTGAGGTCGAACACAGGGAGTAAATTGGTATTTAGAAATCAAGATCACAATTCAGAATTAAAAGAATATGCAATAATATCAGTATCAGAGTGCAAAAATATGGGAGTAAAATGGTGATGTAGATCACTAAATACTCCTATAATATCACCAAATAATTCAATGTATGACTATGCAAGGTAAGCCAATGTTCTGTCGTTTGATGAAGGAATCAGACGACTTAAATGTTTGATCCTTCTTCTCCTCTTTAGCTTCTGCCTTCTTCTTCCTTCTGCCTGACTCTCCTACTTTGGCTTATGCTCTTCTTCTTTCTCTAAAGTCCTTCTCTTCCTCTTTATCTCTCCCTATCTTCTGCCTTTGCTTCTTCTCTTTCTTCCTTCTTTTCTCCTTCTTTTACCTTGGCTTCCTTCTACTTTGACTTAAGCCTTTCATCCTCTTCCTTTCTTCTTCTGTTGGCCTCCTCTTCTTCAGCTTCTTCCTCTAGCCTCCTCTTCTTCTTCTTTCTTCTGCCTTAAGTCCTACAGTCCTCCTCTTCCTCTTCTCCTGGCTTCTTCTTCTTTAGACTGAGTGTCGACCAGAGAACCCTATAGCAAAACCCTACCCCTACCTGAGCGACTCTCCTCACTTTCTCTCTTAGGATTCGCTCTCCCAGAGCCACATAGGAATTCAGGTAATCGGGTCGGGTGCGTACCTGGGACCAGGCCCAGAGGCATGCGGTAGTGGGCGAGGAGTGCAAGTCGGGTAGAGTCAGGCCAGGTCCGCGAGGGCGTGTCGTTGACGAGACCGGGTTGAGTGAGTGGGACCTCACCCCGTGGATCTGAGGCAAACAACTTACAACACTTTGTCACTTTATTCAAGTGAGGGCGCTCTTTCACTTCCGAGGTGTTACGACCCGATCCCCGAATCCCTATAGGACCCGAGACCGGTTCGACTTGACTAATCCCAAGACCCAGTCGTCCAACAAGAAATAATCGAAAAGCAGGAAAATAAACCACATTCATTATGCAAGGTAACTAACAGTAAAAGAGTACAAGCAGTAAGGAAGTGAAAGCTGCTAAACAGTACATACCACCACAACAACTGAAAAATAGAAACAAAAGTGCAGTAACAAAAATAGTAACAACAATCTAAAACTCACTAGTAGAATAGAGAGTACAACAAAAATAGGAAACTACTGTTGGGCTCGACTGGGCCTAGCACCCTCTGCAGCCGGTAACTCGAACTGCTCAACTCCTGGACTTATAAAGGGTTACGAGTAAAACTGAGTCAGTGAACGTTGAGTAGAGTGGTAACCAACTAACTAAAGCAGTAAAAGTTAACAGGTAAATTTATCTTTTCCAATTATTTTATTTTACAAGTCATTCATTTTCACACATTGGTTTACTTTCAGATTTCTTTCTTGATCTCGCATGTTCCTCGTGGGAACGATCTTGATTGCTGTCTTTTCTAAAGAGTAGAAGGCACACGTGATGTTCTCCTGGCCAGGAGAGTCCCCCGTGGTAATCCTACACCCAGTCAACCACCCCGAGGTCACAGATAGACGTAGCGGTGACAATTGCACGTGTGATAAGTGCACGGGTAGCTACCCCGCACTGGCACACGGTCAGTCGTTTCCGCTAGCGGGTACACCCAAGGTACAGCACGGAACAGTATAGGGCCTAGCCCTTAGCAACAGGCGTCTAGCCCTTCAGAACCAAACAGGGGTCTCGCCTCTCCACAATCCGCGCACCCTTGTCTGACTACCCCGGTTTGCCCAGTGGACCTAACAAGTTAGTGTAGGGCGGCAAGCTGAACCCCGAGTCCCATGGGGTGGCTAGCTCTCCCCAGTACAGTGTACGCGAGGGCCAATAGAAGTCGGTGTAGAGTGGCCAATCCTAACCCCAAGTCCCAACCCAAGGGCGGCTAGCTCCGCTCTACACTAAACAGGGGACAATCGCTCTCCTTGGTACCACGTACTCAAAGGCCAGCACACTTCCCACTCACATTTCCAGATCTTTCCATTCATCCACAGGAGCTTTAATCCTCATTCCCCGTAGGGTTCATGCTCATATTCACCATATTATTCCATACCAGGTTTCATCATTCACAGTTCCATTCTTATATTATACACATGCAGCTCGTATTTTCACAAATGAACATATACAACAAGTAATATCACAGGTAACTGTTTAACTAACACAGGCATTTCATATTCTACAGGCAGCTCGTATTTATTAACAGGCAATTATTTACAATTCTATTCATTCATTTATGATTGCAATCTCAAACACGCATACAAACAGTGCAAATATTTCTCGTCCTAGGATTCATGCCACATTCTAGATTTCTAGTTTTCAAATTTTCATAATTGCATTCATGTTTTATAAATAAAACAGGGGGGAAATCACTCTACCAGACAATCCGAAAGTGCTGGGGGCTTGAACGGTAGACTCACGTGTCTTAACAAGCCCCGACCACGCAACAGATCAAAGTCCTATACCATGGAACATACCACAATGGAACGTTTAGGATAGTATATAAGGATTTCTAGCATGTAGAGGAACTCACAAGGAAACCATAGATATCTTGTTGGTGTAAAACGGACCTCAAACGGACCCTAAACAAGTCAAAAACAGGACTGTAGAACAAAATCAGACATCCAGCACAAGGTCCAGACGTCTTAAAAGTCACCAGGGTCTCACCTCAAGGTCTTGCGTCGACCTCAGACGTCCAGGACCCCTACTTAGCCGTCTGGACTTAGCTCCAGACGTCCGACCTCTCCTCCAGTCGTTTGGGAGTGCCTCCGGTCGTCTAGTGAGCTGTCCAGACGTCCGAAACACATGGGAGGGCATGCCGCACACCTTTCCAAAGCTGCTCCTACGCGCAACAGAGCAGCAAAACTCCTTTTAGCCAAACAAAAGGGCTTTGCAGTGCGGCCTGCATGGCCGCAACCGTAAGAAGAACACACCTTCGCGAAACCTTGCTTTCAGATGTCCGGTGTTGTCACCAGATGTCCGACCCATCGTCTGGAAGGCACTCCAGACGTCTGATACTGGAAAAATCCCAGTACCAGAGCGAGCTCTCGCTCCTCTCCCCGCGCTCCGCCACGGCTCCTCCCTTTCGTCTGCAACTCCGGCTACAACAGGAGGTCGAGGACGACTCCCCCGACGCACTCCTCTCGCACGCGCCGCTCTGGCCGTGAGCCCTTCGGCGAGCTCCCACGAAACTCGCGAGCTCAACCTCCTCCTCCTCTCTTCACACCGCCTCTCCTCCTCGCTCCTCGCTCTTGCTCATCCCTCTCACGGTAGTGGAGAGGTAGAAAGGTAGTGGTGGTGGAGTGGAGAAGAGAGGAAGGGGGAGAGGGCTCTTATATAGGGAGTGGGGTTAGGGTTCGGTGAGGGGAGGAGAAAAGGAGAAGAGAGAGAAGGAAAGCGTATGCGTGCAGCCAGCGCACAGAACCGACCCTACGTATAGATTTTTCAATTTCCAGACGTCTGGGAAGGAGTCCAGACGTCTGACTGACAGTCCTGACGTCTTAAAAGGCTCAGAACAAAACAGATCTTTACATCATAACAAACTTAAAGGAAGTTTCATCCCCGAAACTTGAGCTAGCTAGGGTGCGGAAAAGGAAAATAAACCCATAACAAACTTAAAGAGGATCGAAGCTAGTCCGAAAAGATATACCCTCAAAAAGCTCCGGGTACCACTCTCGCATCGCCGCCTCAGGCTCCCAGGTAGCCTCCTCGTACCACTGGCTCCTCCACAAGACCTTCACCAAGGGTACCTGCTTCCACCTTAAACTCCGAACGACTCTGTCTAGTATCTGCACTGGTCTCTCGGGGTAGGTCAGGTCATCGCCCACCTCGACACTCTCATGGCTCAGAATATGACTGGGATCGGTGACGTACTTCTTGAGGTTGGACACGTGAAACACATCGTGCACACCAGAAAGCCGGGGAGGAAGGGCAAGCCAGTAAGCAACGGGTCCTACCTGCTCCAGGACTTCAAAGGGCCCCACAAATCTCGACGCAAGCTTTCCTTTCACCTCAAAATGCTGCAGGCCCTTCATGGGCGAAACACGAAGAAAGACATGATCCCCAACCTCAAACTGCACCTCTCTGTGCTTCCGATCGGCATAACTTTTCTGTCTGCTCCTGACAGTGCGAAGTCGCCTGTGAATCTACTCCTAACTCTACCGGATCAGCCTGGGGCCAACCTCCTACTTGGTCCCTACCTCGACCTAACTCAAGGGTGCAGTACACCTCCGTCCATACAAAGCCTCGTAAGGTGCCATGCTGATGCTCGAGTGATAGTTGTTATTATATGCAAACTCTGCCAGGGGTAAGTGCTCCTCCCAAGAGCCCCTCCAATCTAGTACACAGGTGTGCAAAAGGTCCTCAAGTGTCTGTATAGTGCGCTCTGACTGTCCGTCCGTCTGGGGTGGTACGCCGTACTGAACCTCAACCGTGTCCCCAAAGCCTGCTGAAATTCAGCCCAAAATTAGGAAGTAAAATGGGTATCCCGGTTGGATACAATCTCACGTGGAACTCCATGCAGACGTACAACATCACGAATGTTCCTCTCAACCAACTATGCTAGTCCCAAGGTGACTTGGATCGGCAAGAAGCGTGTCGTCTTTGTCAATCTGTCCACTATCACCCAGACTGCGTTGTGTCCTCGCTAGGTAACGGGTAAGCCCACCACCAAGTCCATGGTGATGCTCTTCCACTTCCACTCTGGCATAGGAAGTGGCTGCAACGGCCCTACAGGCCTCTGATACTCAGCCTTCACCTGCTGACACACCAAACACTGCTGCACGAACTCACCCACATCCCGCTTCATCCCTCTCCACCAAAAGTCATGTCTTAGATTATGATACATCTTCGTGTTCTCAGGATGTATGGTGAACTTGGACCCGTGCGCCTTAGTCAAGAGCTCTCTCAACAACTCCTCATCCCTGGGAACACACAAACGTCCCCTCATGCACAACACCTCGTTTGTAAAAGAGAAGTCTCTTGGGTCCCCTGATAACACTCTGTCTCGTAACGACTGCAGGTACGGATCTATCATCTGTCCTGTGATGATGCGGTCTATCAGCTCTGGTCTCATATGTCGTGTCATCGTCACTGTCCCACAATACCACTCTAACTCTCGAGGTCGCCAACTGCCCAACTCCTCCATAAGTCTCCAACTCCGTGCCTGTAAACTGGCCAAGTGGGCAGGCGCCTTTCGGCTCAAGGCGTCAGCCACCACCTTGGCCTCCCCCGAATGGTAGGAGATGCTGCAGTCATAGTCCTTCAGGAGCACGAACCAACATCTCTGTCTCATGTTAAGCTCCTTCTGATCAAACAAGTACCTGAGGCTCTTATGATTCGTGAAAATCTCAAAGGTCTCACAGTAAAGGTAGTGCCTCCATGTCTTCAGCGCGAAGACATCAACTGCCAGCTCTAAGTCATGGGTAGGGTAGCTATGCTCATGGGGCTTCAGTTGCCGCGAAGTGTAACTGACAACGTGACCCCACTGCATGAGCACACCCTCTAACCCGTGCAACGAAGCATCCGTGTAGGCCACAAAACTGCCACTGCTATTTGGGATGGTAAGCACAAGAGCTGAAGTCAGTCTCTCCTTCAACTCCTGAAATCACGCCTCACAAGCATCAGTCCAAGCAAAGGGCACGTCCTTCCGGGTTAACTGAGTCGTAGGATGCACAATCTGCGAGAAACCCCTGATAAACCGCTGGTACTAACCTGCCAATCCCAAGAAGCTACGTATCTTTGTCATTGTACATGGCCTCTCCTACCTGAGTACAACCTCAATCTTGGCTGGGTACACAGCCAAACCATCCCCTAAAATCACATGGCCCAAGAAGGTTGCCTGCCATAGCCAAAACTCGTACTTACTGTATTTGGCATATAGCCGACGTCGTCTCAAAGTGTCCAGAACCATCTACAAGTGCTGTCCGTGCTGTGCCTGATCCCGTGAGTAAATGAGCACGTCATCTATAAATACCACCACAAACTGATCCAGATACGGTCTAAACACTCGGTTCATCAAATCCATGAAGGCAGCGGGGGCGCTGGTCAGCCCAAATGGCATGACCAAAAACTCGTAGTGTCCGTACCGGGTGTGGAAAGCTATCTTGGAGACGTCGGTCCCCCTGATCCTCAACTGGTGGTAGCCTGATCTCAGATCTATCTTGGAGAATACCGTGGCACCTCGCAACTGGTCAAACAGATCATCAATCCTCTGCAGCGAATACTTGTTCTTGATGGTGACCCTATTCAGCTATCTGTAATCAACACAAAGGTGCAGGGTACCATCTTTCTTCACAAATAACACAGGGGCTCCCCACGGGGACGCACTGGGCCTCACAAAGCCCTTCTCCAACAGGTCCTGTAGGTGTGACTTGAGCTCTCGCAGCTCAAGTGGTGCCATCCGGTACGGTGCAGTAGAAATGGGGCTGGTCCCCGGTACCAGTGAGATCTCAAACTCGATCTCACGCTCAGGCGGTAGTCTTGGCAGCTCCTCTGGAAACACGTCGGGGTACTCTCTAACCACCGGGATGCTTTGAAAGTCTGCCACAGGGCTGGGCTCTGCCACCACACAGGCTAGAAAGCCCTCACACCCCTGGCCCAAAAGTCTCGCTGCCCAAAGTGCAGAAATGCACCTGAAACCTCTGTCCACCGGCTATCCGTAAAACTCAAAGGAAGGCATCTCCAGTATGGAGAAGACGATCTTCCTCCTGAAACAATCCACCAAGGCGTGGTAAGCGGACAGCCAATCTGTTACGACCTGGTTCCTGAATCCCTACAGGACATGAGAATCAGACCGACTCGACTAATCCCAAGACCCAGTCGTCGAATGAGAAAGTAACCAAAAAGTAGTAAAATAAACCACATTCACCATGCAAGTAACTAACAGTAACAAAAGTACAGCAGTAAAGAAAAGAACTACTACAGTACATACCACCACAACAATAGAGAATTAAAAACAGGTACATAAATATAAAGTTTACAATAAAAGAGTACAAGGTGTAATAGAAATACTCACTACTACAGAAAATGAGTACAACAAAAGTACAACTACTGGGCTCTACTAGGCTCAGCACCCTCCGCAGCCGTAGGCTCTGGCTGCTCAACACCTGGTCCTGAAAAAGGTGACAAATATGACACGTCAGCGAAACGTTGAGTAGAGTGGCAACCAGCTAGCTAAGAAAAACAGTAAAGGTGGACAAGTAGCTGTTGTTTTTAATTTTTCTTTTTTTCTCTATTTACTCTTTCGTGATTTATTTCTCAAGTCTTTCTCTTGATCTCGAATGTTCCTCGTGGGAACGATCTTGATTGCAGTCTTTTCCGAAAAGTAGAAGTCGCACGTGATGCTCTCCTGGCCGGGAGAGTCCCCCGTGGTGGTCCTACCCTCAATCAACCACCCCAAGGTCATTGACAGAAGTAACGGTGACTACGGCACGTGCGATAAACGCACAGGTAGCTACCCCGCACTGGCACGCGGTCAGTCGTTTCTGCTAACGGGTGCACCCAAAGCACAGCACGAAACCAGTATAGGGCAGAGCCCTCTCAGTAACAGGGGTCCAGCCCCTCCACAGTAACCAAACAGGGGTCTTGCCCCTCTACAGTCCGCGCACCCTCGCCTGACTACCCTAGTTTGCCCAGTGGGTCTAACAAGTCAGTGTAGGACGGCTAGCTAAACCCCGGGACCCGTGGCGTGGCTAGCTCCCTCCATACACTAGTAGCTCTCCCCGGTACGGTGTACGCGAGGGCCAAAAGTCAGTACAAAGTGGCCAGACCTAACCCCGGGCCCCTAGGGCAGCTAGCTCCCCTCTGCACTAAGAGGTAACATGTGCTTTCCTTGGTACTACGTACCAGGAGACAACAAACTTTCCCATTCACTTTTCCAGTTCCATTCCATTTATTTCCAAGAGTTTTACTCATAATTTCCCGTAGGGTTCATGCTCATGTTTCTCAGGCCATGCCATACTAGGTTTCATCATTTCAATTTTATTCACATATAGCACGTGTTTCTAACATTTAATCTTTCTTTTCCAATTTCTATACAAGCAGCTCGAATTTAGTTTCCAAACCACAGGAATTACATGTAGCAGTTACTAGTAACAGTACTCTACATTTCACAGGCAGCTGTTATCCAATTACAGGCAATTATCATTATTCTATCTACTTATCCAAGACTGCAATTCAGGCATTCAAGACATTCGTTTCAGTGTTTTTGTTCCTAGGATTCATGCCACACCCTAGGATCTATCATTCAATCTAGTTTCCAGGTCCTAGGATTCATGCTATGCCTTAGGATCTATCATTCAATCTAGTTTTCAGGTCCTAGGATTCATGCCATACCCTAAGATCTATCATTCAATCTAGTTTTCAGGTCTTAAGATTCATGCCATACCCTAGGATCTATTATTTATTTCAGAGATGCATTAATGTTTGTAATTAACTAAGAGGAGCCACTCCACCCGCAAAATCGGGAGTAATGGGGGCATGATCGGTAGGTCCATGTGCCTCTGCAACCCCAAAAGCCACAACAAAATGAGGTCCTAACACAAGGATCAGTCGCAAGGAGCCACTCAGAACAAGATACAAGTATTTCAAACAAGTAGAGGAACTAATTCAGAGAAGAACGAAATCTTAAACGTATAAATCGGACCTCGAACGGACCCTAAATGGGTCAAAAATGACAACTCTAACTCAAATCAGACGTCTGGAACACCTTCCAGACGTCTTAAAAAGTGGTCCAGGTCATACCTCACTCTGCGTTGCTCCTCAAACGTCCAGGCATCCTGTTGAACTGTCCGGACCCAGTTCCAGACATCCAACCACCTCTCCAGACGTCTGGAGACGCTCTCCGCCATCTGGTGCCTTGCCCAGACTTCTGAACTACGTGGGAGGGCGTATCCCCGCGCCTTCATGAAATAAATCCTGCACACGCGACAAAAACCTTCTCAACACGACACGTCTCAGAACCTCAGCGGAACAGCCTGCATGGCCGTATCCGCAAAAGGAGGTATAAAAGTAAATACGTACCTCTCAGTCATCTGGAGCTCCCTCCAGACGTCGCCTATGTCGTCTAGACGTAAGTCCAAACGTCTGATTACGGGCAAAATTCCCAGAATCAGAACCTCCTAGTCTTCTTCCTACTACGCGCGGCCGCACCGCACTTGTCCGCCCACTGCCTGAGCTGCAGCAGCACTGGGGGAACCTCCCCAGCACTACGCTCCTCTGCGCACTCGAGCTGCTCCGGCGAGCTCTCTCCCTCACGACACGAGTGCGCTCTCTCCTCTTCCTTCTCGCAACACCTCTCCTCTCCGCCACTGCACCCGGCAGCAACGGCGGCTCGCTCTCACTCTCGCTCTTGCGCTCGCACTGGAGGAAGGAGGAGGCGGGTGGATGTGGTGAACGAGGGAGAGGGGAGAGGAGGATATAAGTAGGCACGGGGAGGGGGAAAAAGGTGCTGCAGGTCGGCAGGTTTTCAGTATGCGCGCGGCACGCGCGCAGACTCGCGATCGTACGCACGTAAAAATTTATTTCCAAATGTCTGGGAGGGCATCCAGACGTCTGGATCAACTCCCAGACGTCTTAAAGTGTTTTTGATTCCTCGAATCATAACAATATAACAAACTCAAAGGAAGTTTCATCCCCGAAACTTGCGATAATTTAGGTGCTGAAAAAGAACAATATACGCATAACAAACTCAAAGAGGACCGAAGCTGATCCAAAAAGACGTACCCTCAAAGAGCTTCGGGTACCGCTCCCGCATTGCCACCTCAGGCTCCCAGGTAGCCTCCTCGTACCGCTGGCTTCTCCACAAAACCTTCACCAGGGGTACTTGCTTCCATTTCAGACTTCGAACGGCTCTGTCGAGAATCTGCACTGGCCGCTCGGGGTAGGTCAGGTCGTCACCTACCTCGACGCTCTCGTGGCTCAGAACGTGACTGGGATTGGCGACGTACCTCCTAAGGTTGGACACATGGAACACATCGTGCACACCAGAAAGCTGGGGAGGAAGGGCAAGCCTATAAGCAACGGGTCCAACCCGCTCCAGGACCTCAAAGGGTTCCACGAACCTCGGCGCGAGCTTCCCTCTCACCCCAAACCGCTGCAAGCCCTTCATGGGCGAAACGCGAAGGAAGACGTGGTCCCCAACCTCAAACTGCACCTCTCTGCGTTTTTGATCTGCATAGCTCTTCTGTCTGCTCCTGACAGTGCAGAGTCGCCTGCAAATCTGCTCGATCACCTCCTGACTCTGCCGGATCAGCCTGGGGCCAACCTCCCACTTAGTCCCCACCTCAACCCAACTCAAGGGTGCCATACACCTCCGTCCGTACACAGCCTCGTAGGGTGCCATGCCAATGCTCGAGTGATAACTGTTATTATATGCAAACTTCGCTAGGGGCAAGTGCTCCTTCCAAGAGCCTCTCCAGTCCAGTACACAAGCACGCAAAAGGTCCTCAAGTGTCTGTATCGTGAGCTCAGACTGTCCGTCCGTTTGGGGGTGGTATGCTGTACTGAACCTCAACCGCATCCCCATGGCCTGCTAAAACTCAACCCAAAACTGGGATGTAAAATGGGCATCCCGATCCGATACGACCTCCTGTGGAACTCTGTGTAGACGTACCACGTCGCGGATATACCTCTCTGCCAACTGTGCTGGCCCCAAGGTGACTCGGATCGGCAAGAAACGTGCCGTCTTCGTCAATCTGTCAACGATCACCCAGACTGCGTAGTGTCCTCGTTGGGTAACAAGTGATGTAAACACATTTACACTACTTAAGATGTCTACTTATGCATGTTCATAAGTATAGGATTGCATTGCATGCTATAAATAGTGCATAACATGCATCATCTTGCATTTAGAGTAGTTTGAATAAAATGGAGGTTAATTGTCTCCTTTTATGTGCTTGGAAAGAGAAAACTTTTTATCAGGACCTTGGATCGAAGATCCAACCGTACAGATGTGATCAGGGCGACGATTGGAGTTCAACGACTCCAAGATCGCCCTAATCAGCCATCTGTAGCATCTAATAGTGACCGGGAAACCCTAGAAGATCAAGAGCCAAGATGGTGTGTAAATCCACACTTCAAATGACAAATCCCATCATACAAATGAATTCGGATCGACGATCGCAGCCTAACGATGCAAAAATCGAGTCAATCCGATACCCGTGGCACCATCTACAACATCCAGAAGATGGATGGCTAAGATGGCACCATGTGGCACCATCTCAACCGTCCAACCAGCCCCCAGCACCGCTGCACCTTCTCTTCTTCAATCAGAGCGTCGCTTCTCCGCCGTTGGATCAAGATCCAACGGCTGTGGATGCGGCGCCTTGATTACATCCGCTCGACCATTTGCGCTCGCAGCGCAGTGGGCAAGGATGTTATCGTGAGCAGCCGACACGCGATCGAGTCTTTGTAAGCGGGCGAGCAACGCGGAATCGTGCGAGAGGGCGAGGATCAGATCTTGATCGAGCGACTGCGGGCGGTCAATAGCACCCACGCGCTATCGCACGCCCGCGCCTCACGCGACATCGCACGTGGGCGGGCGAGTGTTGAGGAGCAGGGAAGGCGCATCTTAAGCCGTCCGACCTCGCGATCGGACGGCTGAGATTCAGAGGACATGCGCAAGCGTTCCGCGCGCACAGCGCCCACTACGCCCACGATAGGGCTTTAGCGACGGTTTTATCTGTCACTAAATACCCCTTATTTAATGTTTTAAAGATGTAATGATCAATTTGCCCCCATTCCTTACAACTATAAAAGGAGACCCCCTCCACACGAAATTCTCATCCCTTCTCTTCTCTCCCTCTCCAAAGCTCAAGAGAAGCTTGTCCCACACCCGGGATGCTTCTCGTGAGATAGTCCAAATTTTCGTCCCCCTTCGAAAGTGGATCCTACGACGACAACAACGTGCTGCCCCATTCCTGTTCTTCTGCTTCGTCCTCCTTCGTCTTGCTTCATCCTCCTTCGTCCAGGAGTCGTCCCGTCCGGTTCGTCCTCCAAGCAACCGTCGAGGAGGATATCTCTCTCTCCATTCTTTTTACTGCTTTCTAGAGTAGTTCAGCTTGTCCTCCAAGCGACCGTCGAGGAGGATATTTCTCTCTCCATTCTTTTAATGCTTTCTAGAGTTGATTTACTGCTTTCTAGTGTAATTGTTTTCTGCTTTCTAGTTGTAATAGTGAAACGAACAATTTCCTTAATGATGAATTCCCTGTTTATTCTACATCTCGTTTTGATTTCTGTTTGTAATATTCCCTCTCTCTCTTACTCTCTCTATCTCTTCTATTTATTGTAAATAGTTAGATAGTTTTTAATCAATTGAATTACTTCGTGACAAATAAAAGCGAACGCATAGTTTTTAAATCAAACGTCCTCCTCCCTGTGTTCGACTCGGAATTTTCATTTCGGTATAAATTTTATTTGTTGAACACGAGTTCTTCGCTTTCAAACTACAATGACAGGTTTTCCAAAACCAAACACGTTAGCGTAGCAATTCGTTCGTTCAACATTTTGGCACGGTTGCCGGAGAGGCGACGCTCTTTGATTTTTTTTTTCTTCTCGTTTTCTAACTTACAAATCATTTACCTCACTTTTCTCCTTTCTTATTGTAATTGCAGGTACTCTTTCGAGACAGGCAAAAGCGGTAGATCGGAGAAAAGTGCTATGGAAGGTTCTGTGAGTTATCCCCCACATCTCACCCATTAGATTTCATTCCACAACATAATAACACAAACATCAATCAACTTAGGTGTTCTTATAAACTCTAAGGTTAGATTGTTTGTTGTTTGACAGCCATACTCACCCCAACCCCCACATTAAAAAAAGAAAAATAAAAAAAAATCTCACAGAGGTACACAACCTCATCTGATTTTCAAACTCAACCGGTAAACCGATCTTTGGAGCTGGTACACACATTCAAATACATAATTGAGTAGAAATCAGATTAGGTGATCACTTGTGTGCCTAATTAAGTGGTGCAACAGGCCAATTGTTTGATTTGATTGGGTCGCACCACTTCAATTAAAATCAACTCATTAAGTATCTGCCACTTAGGTTCAACTATTAGGGATTTACCAGGCACTCCACATTCTTTTTAAACTTCAAAGGAAAATATCTTCACCTGTGCTTTCAAAACCTGGTGTGCCAACAGAACTTATTTCAAAACACCTAAAGTTGAATCCTAAAAGCTACTAAGCAAGATTGAACTCTAAAATTCACCGCATCAAAAAAAAATAATCTTGCTTGAAAATCACTGGTTGTGCACGCATACACAAATTAATCAATCATTAAGAGCACAACCCAGATAAAGGGCCCATCACATTCAAACCTAGCCCTAAATAAAACATAGTAGACGTTGGCCTTAAGGATTGGACTCGCTCTTCAGAGCCCAGAACGAGATTATTTTCGATTAGTCTGTTTCTACTGTTCAATCTGATGTCTAGCTAGGACAGCAGAATCAAACGATCGCGGCTGGGGGGTACACTAGGAACCAAAGGCGCAAGATGAAGGAAGAACCTTCTACCTAGTCCCTCCTTCAAACTGGTTGGATTGAACAGACAGAAGTAGATCAAATCGTTCCTTTATCTCAAAATGGGTTTTGGGAGTCTGTAGGTCTTTAGGCTAGCCCACTTAAGGACAGGTTTGATTGTTTGTATTGCAGGGCGCCTTTCTTCCTCCCATTTCTCATGAATCCTTCCACATATTACATGCATTCCCGCTCTTTCCCTCCTGTTTTGAATTATCCTCAACATGACGATTATCTCGACTCGTACTGTAATCAACCATCAGTTAGTTGGAATAACTTGGATTGGGGATACAGTTCCAGACCTCCGTGTTTAGGGTCTAACCCTGAACACTTTTATTGTGATTTCTATCCTTCTCAGAGCCACATCGATTATAGATCGTCAACCTTTCATGAAAAATCTAATATGATCTACAATCAAGAAGGATACACCGATCCTTACCCATCCTCTGATTATACTGCCTTTAGGTCATCACCACCTTTTGAACAATCTGAAATGACCTATTATCAGGAAGGATATAACGAATCTCAATTCATTAATTCCCCTGCTTTGACCCCAAACCTGTCTAACCCAGAACCAACTCATTTGGTTCAGGTTAACCAGGTTCAAGATAAGGTTCTGGCTAACTTGAGGAATATCATTCAATCTTTAGAAGTTCAGCCAATACCTTGCATTGAGAGATTGGAGCCCCTGATTGAAATGATTGATGATTTGAACAAGACTTTGTTGGATTGGCTCCAGGATGTTAAGGATAAGAACCCGGGTGAGTTTCTACTTGGGAAATTAGCGAAATTGAGGATGAGATTCTTGGTCGCTTTGATTCAATCATGGGATGATTCCCAGGACGAACACCCTTCAGGAAAGCCAATGACATAACCCGCTCAGGCACCTGTTGGGGGGGACACATGTTACGAGGCTGACTAAATTAAATTAGAGCAACCAATTAAGGAAGATTTGATTTCTTCACCTGAGATCCCTGAACCGGGTTACGAGGAAACGTATGTCTCCTTGGAACAGAAAGTGATAGATGATTTTGGGACATACATTGATACGGATCCTGATTTCTTTGATGGTGAAGATTCAAGTTGCAAAGTCTCACACGAGTTTATAGAACACGATTTTTGTGAGACGATTGGGCCTAAGGAATATAAAAAATCATTTGATAGCCCAAGAACTGAGGAAACTGATCTTATTAGGGCACACATTACAGATCCAGAATCGCATTTTCTGGAGGATTCAATTCAATCCCTGATTGTCAGTTACACCCTGTTGAGCTTATCGATGATTCTATTTCTGAGATAATTAGACCCAAGTCAATTCTGATTCAACCACATCATATAGACTTGGAGATTTCAGACGGGGTGATTAATATTCAAGAGGTCCCGAAAATTGACATACTAAATGAGGACGATAGGAGCCGAGAAGTTCTGATTTGGGAAGCTAGTTCCGTAAGAAGTACAACACTGAGTCGAAGGGTTCCTATTAAGCTGAAACCATAAAACTAGGACCCTTACGACATTTGTTTTGAGGATGTCAAACCCAAGCACACATTCAGCGATTATCCTTTTGAGCTTGAATTCTCTGTAACCTGACTTTTAGGTCATGAGTTGCATCCTTATAAATCGCAGGCCCGACACCGCTTGTATACTGATTTTAAGCTTTGGGTAATTTTTATCCAGAACCTAAGATATTCTCGATTATGGGGTATGGGTCTGCATCACAATATAGTCCACATCTGTGGACCTCTGCTGATAGGTCAAAGGATTCTTTTGTTTATTCTAATTCTGACCTGCATCTGTGAATTCGTTATTTCTCTTCTTTGTATAGTGTGCCTAGCTGAAGGCACTAAATTCAACACTCATACAGTTCTTTTTAGTTTTCATCTCAGAGCGGACTTGACATTCACGCAATTCAGGTGCTTTCTATGCTATTCCACTCTGTTTTATGTCTTTTTAATACAATGAGGACATTGCATTAGATAGGCATGGGGGGGTGGATATTCATCTCTGAATTCATTCGTCGGCTCTGTAGATTTGTTTTATTTTTTTTATCAAAAAAAAAATTTGGAATTAGGAAAGAGAACTTAGGTTTAAGAAAATTTTCAATCTTAGAAAATACTACATTATGATTTGAACACAAAGACCCTTCAGGTCTTTGAACTTAATCAGCTCGTGTTTCCACTAAAATGTGGATTTGTTTTTTGAGTTCTCGTCAACCTGAATTCTATTTTAATTGGAGTAAACAAGTTTAGGTGATAAGTACACGACTTATCAACCTGCCATCTGATTTGAGGAAATTTTCACTCTTAAGCATCTACACACTATCTTGTCACTGACTCATTGTTCGGTGATTTTAACGGAAATTGGGTAGCTAATGAACCATCTAGGGTGATATGGCTGGCAAGTTATCGTGGGTAACAGCCCAGAGGTAGGTTGTCTAGAGCCCAGTCACTGGACCTTTTTCTTTTTGCTGCCTTTAGGTAAATCTTAGACCAGGAAGCCACCTACTTAAAAAAAAGAAAACGAAAAAAAAATCAAAAAGAAAAGGAGAAAAGAAAAAATAAAAAATAAAAAATAAACAATAAATCACACTTCCCGCACAAGTATGGCTGGCAAGTTGTCGGTGGTAACAGCTCATCGACCGGTTGTCCAGAACCAGCTTAGTAAGTGCACTTAAAATTCCCAAAACACTTAGGAAGAAGCGGAGAAGTAGAATAAACCGGGGAGATATACACTGGATTCACCCTTGTGTTGACCCCGTGAAAAAATAAAAGTAGGGAGAAAGCTACCGGTTGTAAAGATACACCTTTAGGCAGAATTCTTTTTGAGGCCACCTAGAGGTGTAGAAACCCGAAGTCTGTTTTAACTGTCGGTCAACGAGTCTATGACATTCACAATAAGATGCTTAAAACTTAGGGTTCTCATCAAATCTTAGGTGAGTTGAATGGTCGTAGAAAGCCACTCTTAAACCCTAAAACTTGAAAATTCAAAAAAATTAGAAAAGAGGAAAAAGAGAAAAAGAAAATTTTCTTTGAATAAGGCAAGGGCTTGAGGAAGTCTGCATTTTGGCAGATACTTGGGCACTGTTGTGTCTTTGTAAGTTCAGATCCTAAGTAAACAGTTTCTTAATGATTGAAAATAACTCATGCCCAAATAATCCAACCTAATTCTTTTATAAATAGCATATAGTTTTTGCTAGGGACTAGCAAAAGATAGGCATGGGGGTATGACGTAAACACATTTACACTACTTAAGATGTCTATTTACGTATATTCTTAAGCATGGGATTGCATTGCATGCTATAAATAGTGCATAACATGCATCATCTTGCATTTAGAGTAGTTTGAATAAAATGGAGGTTAATTGTCTCCTTTTATGTGCTTGGACAGGGCAAACATTTTATCAGGGCCTCGGATCGAAGATCAAACCGTACAAATGTGATCAGGGCAACGATTGGAGTTCAACGACTCCAAGATGGCTCTAATCAGGCATCTGTAGCATCTGATAGTGACCAGGGAACCCTAGAAGATCAAGGGCCAAGATGATGTAAATCCACACTTCAAACGACAAATTCGATCGTACAGATGAATTTGGATGGATAATCGCAGCCTAACGACGCAAAAATCGAGTCAATCTAACACCCGTGGCACCATCTACAACATCCAGAAGATGGACGGCCAAGATGGAGCCACGTGGTACCATCTCAGCCGTCCAACCGGCCCTCAACACCGCTGCACCTTCTGTTCTTCAATCAGAGCGTCGCTTCTCCACCGTTGGATCAAGATCTAAAGGTTGTGGATGTGGCACCTTGATTACATCCGCGCGACCATTTGTGCTCTGCAGCGCAGTGGGCGAGGATGTTATCGTGAGCAGCTGACGTGCGATCGAGTCTTCGCAAGAGGGCGAGCAGCGCAGAATCGCGTGAGCGGGCGAGCGTCAGATCTTGATCGAGCGGCTGCGGGCGCTCAATAGCGCCCATGCGCTATCGCACGCCTACGCCACACGCGGCATCGTACGCGGGCGGGCGCGCATTGAGGAGCGAGGAAGGCGCATCTTAAGCCGTCCGATCGCGAGAGGACGTGCGCAGGCGTTGCGCGCGCACCAGCGCCCACTACGCCCATGGTGGGGCTTTAGCGACGATTTTATCCGTCACTAAAGACCCCTTATTTAATGTTTTAAAGATGTAATGATCAATTTGCCCCCACTCCTTGCAACTATAAAAGGAAACCCCCTCCACACGAAATTCTCATCCCTTTCTTCTCTTCTCCCTCTCCAAAGCTCAAGAGAAGCTTGCCCCACACCCGGGGTGCTTCTCGTGAGATAAAGTCCAAATTTTTGTCCCCCTTCGAAAGTGGGTCCCACGACGACGACGACTTGCTGCTCCGTTCCCATTCTTCTGCTTCGTCCTCCTTTGTCCTGCTTTGTCCTCCTTCGTCCAGGCGTCGTCCCGTCTGCCTCATCCTCCAAACGACCGTCGAAGAGGATCTCTCTCTCCATTCTTTTTACTGCTTTCTAGAATAGATTTATTGCTTTCTAGAGTAGTTCAACTCGTCCTCCAAGCGACCATCGAGGAGGATATTTCTCTCTCCATTCTTTTAATGCTTTCTAGAGTAGATTTACTGTTTTCTAGTTGTAATAGTGAAACAAATAATTTCTTTAATGATGAATTCCCTGTTTATTCTACATCTCGTTTTGATTTCTGTTTGTAATATTCCCTCTCTCTCTTACTCTCTCTCTCTTCTATTTATTGTAAATAGCTAGATAGTTTTTAATCAATTGAGTTACTTCGTGACAAATAAAAGCAAACGCGTAGTTTTTAAATCAAACGTCCGCCTCCCTGTGTTCGACGCGGAATTTTCATTTCGGTATAAATTTTATTTGTTGAACACGAGTTCTTCGCTTTCAAACTACAACGACAAATTTTCCAAAACCAAACACATTAGCGTAGCAATTCATTCGTTCAACAACGGGCAAGCCCACCACCAAGTCCATGGTGATGCTCTCCCACTTCCACTCTGGCACTGGAAGTGGCTACAACGGCCCTGCAGGCCTCTGATGCTCAGCCTTCACCTGCTGGCACACTAAACACTACTGTACGAATTCACCTACATCACGCTTCATTCCCCTCCACCAAAAATCACGTCTCAAATCATGGTACATCTTTGTGTTTCCAGGATGTATGGTGAACCTGGAACCATGTGCCCCAGTCAGGAGCTCTTAACAACTCCTCGTCTCTGGGAATGCACAACCGTCCCCTCATGCGTAGCACCTCGTCTGTAAAGGAAAAGTCCCCAGGGTCTCCTGACAGTACTCTGTCACGCAATGACTGCAAGTATGGGTCGACCATCTGTCCAGTGATGATGCCTTCTATCAGCTCTGGCCTCGTCTGTCATAGCACAGTCACTACCCCACAGTACCCCGTAGCTCTAGGGGTCGCCAACTGCCCATCTCCTTCATGAGGCTCCAACTCCGTGCCTGTAAACTGGCCAAGTGGGTGGGTGCCTTCTGGCTCAAGGCGTCAGCCACCACGTTGGCCTTTCCCGGGTGATAGGAAATGCTCCAATCATAGTCCTTCAGGAGCTCCAACCAACGTCTCTGTCTCAAGTTAAGCTCCTTCTGATCGAATAAGTATCTGAGGCTCTTATGATCTGTGAAAATCTCAAAGGTCTCACCGTACAAGTAGTACCTCCAAGTCTTCAGCGCGAAGACGACAGCTGCTAGCTCCAAGTCGTGGGTAGGGTAGCTATGCTCATGGGGCTTTAGTTGCCGCAAAGTGTAAGAGACAATGTGATCCCTCTGCATGAGCACACCCCCTAATCCCTGCAAAGAGGTGTCCGTGTACACAACGAACCCGCCACTACTGTCTAGGATGGTGAGCACAGGAGCCGAAGTCAGCCTCTCCTTCAGTTCCTGAAAACACGCCTCACAAGCATCTGTCCAAGTAAAGGGCACGTCCTTCCGGGTCAGCTGTGTCATAGGACGTGCAATCTGCGAGAAGCCCCTGATAAATCACCTATAGTAGCCTGCCAGTCCCAAGAAACTGCGGATCTCAGTAACTGTACGCGGTCTCACCCACCTGAGCACTACCTCAAACTTGGCTGGGTCCACAGCCAAGCCATCCCCGGAGATCACATGACCCAAGAAGGTCACCTCCCTCAACCAGAACTCGCACTTGCTATATTTGGCATACAGCCTACGTCATCTTAGTGTGTCCAAAACCATCCGCAAGTGTTGTCCGTGCTGCACCTGATCTCGAGAATAGATTAGCACATCATCAATGAATACCACCACGAACTGGTCCAAGTACGGTCTGAACACCCGGTTCATCAAGTCCATGAAGGCAGCAGGGGCATTAGTTAGCCCAAACGGCATGACCAAAAACTCGTAATGTCCGTACCGGATGCGGAAAGCTGTCTTGGAGACGTCTGCCGCCTTGATCCTCAACTGGTGGTATCCATACCTCAAGTTTATCTTGGAGAATACCGTAGCACCTCGCAGTTGGTCAAACAAGTCATCAATCCTTGGCAGCGGATACCTGTTCTTGATGGTAACCCTATTCAGCTGTCTGTAGTCCACACAAAGGTGTAGGGTACCATCCTTATTCTTTATGAACAATATCGGGGATCCCCATAGAGACGAACTGGGCCTCAAAAAGCCCTTCTCCAGAAGATCCTGCAACTAAAACCTGAGCTCTCGCAACTCAAGTGGTGCCATCCTGTACGGTGCTGTAGAAATAGGGCTAGTCCCCAGTACCAGTGAGATCTCAAACTCAATCTCACGCTCGAGCGGTAGTCCTGGCAACTCATCTGGGAACACGTTGGGGTACTCTCTAACTACCGGGATACTCTTGAAGTCTGCCACAGGGCTGGGCTCCGCCACCACACAAGCTAGGAAGCCCTCACACCCCTGGCCCAAAGTCTCTGCGCCCGAAATGCAGAAATGCACCTGAAGCCTCCATCCACTGGTTGCCCGTGGAACTCGAAAGAAGGCAACTCCGGTATGGAGAAGACGATCTTCCTCTCAAAGCAGTCCACCAAGGTGTGGTAAGCGGACAGCTAGTCCATCCCCAGAATTACGCCAAAGTCCTCCATCTGTATCATAACCAGGTCAGCGGGAAGGCTGTGTCCCCCAACACTGACCTCACAACCTGTGTACACCTCCTCAGCCACAAACAGCTGACCACCCGGACCTCTGATCACGAACGGATCCTCTAACAACATACAGTCCTGCCCCAAGCTAACAGCAAAACTGGCAGCGACAAATGAGTGCGTAGCGTCGGAATCGAAAAGCGTGTAAACAAGTCTGCTGGAAACTGAAACCATACCTGCCACCATTGATCCTGAAGCTCTGGCATCCCTGTGTGTCAGGGCGTTGATACGCCCCTCAGCCCTAGGTGTGGACGAAGCAGCCACACTCTGAGTCGGACGAGTAGCAGCCGGCCGGTACCCTCCCTGCCACTGCTGTCCTCCCCCTCGCGCCTAGAAACCGCGGCCTCCTGCTCGCCTTCCAATGCTCGGTGCAGGAAGCATCTGCTGACCTCCAGCCCTAGACGAGTAGTCCCTCCTGATGTGGCCCGACTGGCCACACTAGTAGCAAAGGGGGACTCAACTCCCGCCCTCTGTGGGTCCGTGCTGATGGCTGGGCGGGGGTCAAGTGCTAGCAGCTAGCCCCTGTCAGGGGCCCCCAAAGGCCACTGATGGCCCCGCAAAGCGTGACGGCTCTCCCCCAGGAGCCACGTGCCTCCTCTCTCGTCGACGCTGTGAGAAGTCTGGCTGGTAGGGCCACTTCCGCCCACTGTCAGTGTCACGTGCGGACAGGTTGGTCTATTCATACGTCATAGCTACCTCCACCACCCTCGAGAACGTAGGTAGCTTCAGGGGTTTGACAAACCCCTGAATAGTAGGCCGGAGCCCCTCGGTGAACCTCCAAAGGCGCTCCTCCTCAGTAGCCACGGCTGTCACTGCAAAATGAGACAGTTCTAGGAAACGTGTGCGATACGTGCTCACAGTCATCGTCCCCTGGTGGAGAGTGTGAAACTCCTGCCTCCTCTGGTCCTGCCACATCTGGGGGAAGTACTGCTTGCAGAAGAGGGTGACGAACTGGTCCCAAGTCGGCTCGTCCCTCTCCTGACCTCTGATCGCCCTCCACCCCCTGTGTGCCGTGCTCTCCAGCTGGTTCGTGGCAAAGGCCATGCAGCACTCCACATACGGGCGAAGGGTGTCAAATACCTTCTCGATCTACTCGAGCCAGTCCTCCGCCTCGGTCGAGTCCTCATTCCCCTTAAAGGAGGGGGGCTTCAGCTTTCGGAACTATCCGAAAAGCTCATAGTGGCACGGAAGTGGAGAAGATGGTACGCCTCTAGGAAAAGAAGCCTCGTGCTCGGAAGTGCCAGAGGAAGGTGGGGGTAGTGGAGGCCCACCCTCTCCCCCGCGTCCAACGTCGTGCCGTCTCGTGGTCCCACAGAGGACTCCCCCTCCGTAGCCCCAGGGAGAGGTGCTCGTGGCGGCGGGTGAAGCTCCTCTCGCACGATGTCCCGTATCAGCTGGGCGAGGTCCTGGGCCTGAATGCTCGGGAGAAGTGGCTGGTCCACTGAGGCGTCGGGCTCAACATGCCCGCCCCTCCGACCTCGTCCTCAGCTGCGTCCGCGGCCCGCCTGGCTACCTCCTCGTCGAGGCATCTCCTATAAAAAGACGCGAACACAGAACAGAAAAGATGTCAATACAAATCGATATTCAATGAAGAAACCCTAAAACAGATGTCAAGGGATACGTTGTGGTGGCTACTCTAGTTACAAGAACGTGAATTGGTTATTTTCCAGCCAGTTGGTTCACTTCACGGGATAACCTTGCTCTGATACCATATTGTTACGACCCGGTTCTCGAATCCCTACAGGACACGAGAATCGGACCGACTAGACTGATCCCAAGACCTAGTCATCCAACGAGAAAGTAACCAAAAGGCAGTAAAATAAACCACATTCACCATGCAAGTAGCTAACAGTAACAAAAGTACGGCAGTAAAGAAAAGAACTACTACAGTACATACCACCACAACAGTAGAGAATTAAAAACAGGTACAGAAATATGAAGTTTACAATAAAAGAGTACAAGGTGTAACAGAAATACTCACTACTACAGAAACGAGTGCAACAATAGTACAACTACTGGGCTCTACTAGGCCCAGCACCCTCCGCAGCCGTAGGCTCTGGCTACTCAACACCTGGTCCTGAAAAAGGTGACAAATATGACACGTCAGCGAAATGCTGAGTAGAGTGGCAACTAGCTAGCTAAGAAAAACAGTAAAGGTGGACAAGTAGCTGTTATTTTTACTTTTTTTCTTTATTTCTCTATTTGCTCTTTCTTGATTTATTTCTCAGGTCTTTCTCTTGATCTCGAATGTTCCTCGTGGGAACGATCTTGATTGTAGTCTTTTCCAAAAAGTAGAAGTCACACGTGGTGCTCTCCTGGCCGGGAGAGTCCCCCGTGGTGGTCCTACCCTCAGTCAACCACCCCAAGGTCGCTGACAGACGTAACGGTGACAATGGCACGCGTGATAAACGCACAGGTAGCTACCCCACACTGGCACACGGTCAGTCGTTTCCGTTAACGGATGCGCCAAAAGCACAGCACGGAACCAATATAGGGCAGAGCCATCTCAATAATAGGGGTCCAGCCCCTCCACAGTAACCAAACAGGGGTCTTGCCCCTCTACAGTCCTCGTACCCTCGCCTGACTACCCTGGTTTGCTCAGTGGGCCTAACAAGTCGGTATAGGACGGCTAGCTGAACCCTGGGGCTCGTGGGGTGGCTAGCTCCCTCCCTACACTAGTAGCACTCCCCAATACGGTATACGCGAGGGCCAAAAGTCAATACAAAGTGGCTAGACCTAACCCCGGGTCCCTAGGGCGGCTGGCTCCCCTCTGCACTAAGAGGTGACATGTGCTTTCCTTGGTACTACATACCCAAGAGACAACAAACTTTCCCATTCACTTTTCCAGTTCCATTCCATTTATTTCCAGGAGTTCTACTCCTAATTCCCCATAGGGTTCATGCTCATGTTTCTCAAGCCATGCCATACTAGGTTTCATCATTTCAATTTTATTCGCATATAACACGTGTTTCCAGCATTTAATCTTTCTTTTCCAATTTCTATACAAGCAGCTCGAATTTAGTTTCCAAACCACAGGAATTACATGTAGCAGTTACTAGTAACAGTACTCTACATTTCACAGGCAGCTGTTATCTAATTACAGGCAATTATCATTATTCTATCTACTTATCCAAGACTGCAATTCAGGCATTCAAGACATTCGTTTCAGTGTTTCTGTTCCTAGGATTCATGCCACACCTAGGATCTATCATTCAATCTAGTTTCCAGGTCCTAGGATTCATGCTATGCCTTAGGATCTATCATTCAATCTAGTTTTCAGATCCTAGGATTCATTCCATACCCTAAGATCTATCATTCAATCTAGTTTTCAGGTCTTAAGATTCATGCCATACCCTACGATCTATCATTCAATCTAGTTTTCAGGTCCCAGGATTCATGCCATGCCCTAGGATCTATCATTCAATCTAGTTTTCAAGTCCTAGGATTCATGCCATACCCTAGGATCTATTATTTATTTCAGAGATGCATTAATGTTTGTAATTAACTAAGGGGAGCCACTCTACCTGCAAAATCAGGAGTGATGGGGGCGTGATCGGCAGGTCCACGTGCCTCCGCAACCTCTAAAGCCGCAATAGAATGAGGTCCTAACACAAGAATCAGTCACAAGGAACCACTCAGAATAGAATACAAGTATTTCAAACAAGTAAAGGAACTAATTCAGAGAAGAACGGAATTTTAAACGCGAAAATCGGACCTCGAATGGACCCTAAACAGGTCAAAAACGACAACTCTGACTCAAATCAGACGTCTAGAACACCTTCCAGATGTCTTAAAAAGTGGTCCAAGTCATACCTCACTCTGCACTGCTCCTCAAACATCCAAGGATCCTGCTGAACCGTCTGGACCCAATTCCAGACATTCGACCACCTCTCCGGACGTCTGGAGACGCTCTCCACCGTCTGGTGCTTTGCCCAGACGTTTGAATTGCGTGGGAGGGCATGTCCCCGCGCCTTCCCGAAACGAATCCTGCACGCACAACAAAAACCATCTCAACACAACACGTCTCAGAACCTCGGCGGAACGGCCTGCATGGCCGTATCTGCAAAAGGAGGTATAGGAGTAAATACATACCTCTAAATCGTCTAGAGCTCCCTCCAGACGTCGCCCGTGTCGTCTGGACGTAGGTCCAGACGTTTGATTCTGGGAAAAATTCCTAGAATCAGAACCTCCTCGTCTTCTTCCTGTTGCGCGCGGCCGCGCCGTGCTCGTTCGCCCGCTGCCTGAGCTGCAACAGCACCAGGGGAACCTCCCCAGCACCACGATCCTCCGCGCACCCTCCGGCCGCCTCGAGCTACTCCGACGAGCTCTGTCCCTCACGGCACACGTGCTCTCTCTCCTCTTCCTTCTCACAGCACCTCTCCTCTCCGCCACTGCACCCGGCAGCAGCGGCGGCTCGCTCTCACTCTCGCTCCCGCGCTCGCATTGGAGGAAGGAGGAGGTGGGTGGATGTGGTGATCAAGGGAGAGGGGAGAGGAGGATATAAGTAGGCACGAGGAGGGGAAAAAAGGCGCTGTAGGTCAGTAGGTTTTCAGTCTGCACGCAGCACGTGCACAGACTCGCGATCGTACGCACGTAAAAATTTATTTCCAGATGTATGGGAAGGTGTCCAGACATCTGACCAGACGTCTGGACCAACTCCCAGATGACTTAAAGTGTTTTTGATGCCTCGGGTCTTAACACAATCCATCCCTAGAATCACGCCAAAGTCCTTCATCAATATCACGATCAGGTCAGCAAGGAGGCTGTGTCCCCCAATACTGACCTCACAGTCTATGTAGACCTCCTCAGCTACAAACAGCTGACCACCTGGACCTCTGATCACAAACGGATCCTTTAACAACACGTAGTCCTGTCCCAAACTGACAGCAAAACTCACAACGACAAAGGAGTGTGTGGTGCCGGAATCAAAAAGTACATAAACTAATATGCTGGAAACTGTAACCATACCTGCCACCACTGAACCGGATGCCCTGGCGTCTCTATGTGTCAGGGCGTTGATACGCCCCTCAGCTCTCAGTGCAAAAGAAGCAACCACACTCTCCGTCGGACGAGTAGCTACTGGCCGGTACCCTCCCCGTGACTGCTGTCTTCCCCCACGCGGCTGGGAACCACGACCACCTGCTCGACCTCCAGTGCTCGGTGCGGGGAGCATATGCTGTGGTCCAGCCCTAGAAGGGCAGTCCCTCCTGATGTGGCCCGGCTGGCCACAATGGTAGCAGAGGGGGACTTGACTCCCTCCCTCGGTAGGTCCCTGCTGACGACTGGGCAGGGGTCTAGTGCTGATAGCTGGCCCCTGTTGGGGTCCGCCAAAGGCCACTGACGGCCCCACAAAACGAGATGACTCTCCTACAGGTGTCATGTGCCTCCTCTCTCGTCGGCTCTATAAGTACTCTGGTTTGTAGGGCTTCTTCCATCCGCTGTCGGTGTCTCGCACGGCCGGGTTGGTCTCCTCATATGTCGTGGCTGCCTCCACCACTCTCAAAAAGGTGGGCAGCTTCAGGGGTTTGACATACCCCCGAATAGCAGGTCGGAGCCCCTCAGTGAACCTCCAAAGGCGCTCCTCCTCGATAGCTACGGATATCGCAGCAAAACGTGACAGCTCCAGGAAGCACGTGCGGTACGCGCTAACAGTCATCGTCCCCTGGAGAAGAGTGTGGAACTCCCGCCTCCTCTAGTCCTACCAAGTTTGCAGAAAGTACTAATTGCAAAAGAGGGTCACGAACTGGTCCCAAGTCAGCTCTCCCCTCTCCTGGCCTCTGACCGCCCTCCACCACCTGTGTGCCGCACTCTCCAGCTGGTACGTGGCAAAGGCCACGCGGCACTCTACAGGGGGCGAAGGGTGTCAAACACCTTCTCTATCTACTCCAGCTAGTCCTCTGCCTCAGACAGGTCCTCATCCCCCTTGAAGGAGGGGGCCTTCAGCTTTCGAAACTGCTTGAAAAGCTCGTAGTGCAGCTGCAGTGGGGGAACAGGCACGCCTTCAGGCAAGGAGGGCTCATGCTCAGAAGTATCAGAGTGTGGTGAGGGCGGTGGAAGACTACCCCCTCCCCCTCTCGCTCGTCCAGCGCTGCGTCAGTCTCTCGGTCCCACAGAGGACTCCCCCTCCACGTCCCCAGGGAAAGGCACCCGTGGAGGCGGGCGAAGCTCCTCTCATACTATGTCTACGATCAGCTGAGCGAGGTCCTGGGCCTGAATGCCCGGGAGAAGTGGCGGGTCAACTGGCACCTCGGGCCCGGCACATCCGCCCCTCCGACCTCATCCACGGCCGCGTCTGCAGCCCGCCTCAAGAACTCCACAACGAGGCATCTCCTGCAAGGAGACGCGGAAGACAGAACAAAAGAAGTTAACTCTAACAGACTTCAGCGAAGGGAACTCAAAACAGATGTCAAGCGGTACGTTGTGGTGGTTACTCCAGTTACATGCACGTGAATTAGTTATTCTCAAGCTAGTTGGTTCATTTCTCGGGATGACCTTGCTCTGATACCATCTTGTTACGACGCGATTCCCGAATCCCTACATGACTCGAGACCGGCTCGACTGGACTAATCCCAAGACCCAGTCGTCCAACAAGAAATAACCAAAAAGCAGGAAAATAAACTACATTCACTATGCAAGGTAACTAACATTAAAAGAGTACAAGCAGTGAGAAAGTGAAAGCTGTTAAACAGTACATACCACCACAACAACAGGAAAATAGAAACAAAAGTGCAGTAACAGAAACGGTAACAACAGTCTAAAACTCACTAGTAGAACAGAGAGTACAACAAAAATAGGAAACTACTGCTGGGCTCGACTGGGCCCAGCACCCTCTACAGTCGGTGACTCGAGCTGCTCAACTCCTGGACCTGTAAAGGGTTACGAGTAAAACAGAGTCAGCGAACGCTGAGTAGAGTGGTAACCAACTAACTAAAGCAGTAAAAGCTAACAGGTAAATTTATCTTTTCCAATTATTTTATTTTACAAGTCATTCCTTTTCACCCATTGGTTTACTTTCAGATTTCTTTCTTGGTCTCGCATGTTCCTCGTGGGAACTATCTTGATTGCAGTCTTTTCCGAAGAGTAGAAGGCACATGTGGTGCTCTCCTGGCCGGGAGAGTTCCCAGTGATAATCCTACACCCAGTCAACCACCTCGAGGTCACAGACAGACGTAGCAGTGACTACGAAATGCACGATAAGGGAACGGGCAGCTACCCTGCACTGGCACGCGGTCAGTCGTTTCCGCTAGCGGGTACGCCCAAAGTACAACACGGAACAGTATAGGGCCTAGCCCTCTCAGCAACTGGCGTCTAGCCCCTCAGAACCAAACAGGGATCTCATCCTACCACAGTCCGCGCACCCTCATCTGACTACCCTAGTTTGCCCAGTGAGCCTAACAAGTCGGTGTAGGGCGGCAAGCTAAACCCCGGGCCCTGTGAGGTGGCTAGCTCTCCCCGGTACAGTGTACGCGAGGGCCAACAGAAGTCGGTGTAGAGTGGCCAATCCTAGCCCCAGGTCCCAACCCAAGGGCGGCTAGCTCTGCTCTACACTAAACAGGGGACAGTCGCTCTCCTTGGTACCACGTACTCAAGGGCATGCTCATATTGGGTCCAAATTTTGGTACAAACCTAATTTGGGAATAAGGAATCTAATGGTGAAGTTGGATTTTTGGTTTGACCACGTTTGACTGGGAAAATTATGCAAAAACCCAATTTAGGGTAAATATCTGCTTGAGATCCCGTTCTAGGTCAAGATGGGTTCTAATGGCCAAATTGAAGGTACTAAACCCTAGAGAATATTTTTATATGATTTTTAGAGGATTTAAGTAAATTTTATCCTGACCAGAACCTTGGTAAATCAAGTGGGTCTGTTTTTAGGATTTCAAAAAGTCATTTAATTCACAGAACACACACAAACTCTTTTCTGTCAAATCCAACCCACTTGTTATCTTATTAAGGCTATTTGACCTTTGTTTAGCCCTTGAGAAAACTCGTGGTTATACTACATTGGTAAAATTACAGTTTTACCCCTTGTTTCTTATGTTTTTCTCAGAAAGGTTATGTAGTGAATTATGACCTTCAGTTGGTTATGTCGAAGCATTTATTCTCTTCATTGGGACAAAATAAGCTAGTTAGGGCTCATGATGGTGTTCCCATCACTAACCCTTTCAATCGCCACACCAGTGACAGTGGTGTGGTTTTTCACCACCATTTCCTCCTCCCCGTTAGAGATGACATATGACTGAGGACAACCCTGAAGCTTCACTAAAGAGCTTTTCCTTCACTGGAGATCCCCCTTCATTCCTCCTCCTTAGCTGCCAGCTCTGGATCCAAAGGTCCCATTCGTCTGATTAGATTCGGATTTACGGCTTTTTAGAGTAGCTGTAGTGATAATTAGAGTAGTTTAGGAGTAGAAATTAGATGTAGATTTGCTCTAATTTGATTGTGTGATGTTAGTTAGCTTAAGAGTATATTTAGAATAAAATTCGCACTCTACCTCCTTTAATCATTTCATATCAGAGGTGATAATTTCATCCCCTCACTAATCACTATTTTCTCCCTCTTCATATTTCCATTTCACTTTCTGATTTCCCTCGAATTTTAATCTGCAATCCACTCATCCATTTAGAGCCAAATCCTCATCCCATTGTTTTCAAGCTTTGAGATGAGGATTTGCACTCAAAAACCATCTAGGGTCTCTTCACTCATGTCATTTTGTTCACAAAGATCCTTGATCTGATTTGAAAATGATTGTTTTGCTTGATCTGATTTCAGTTTGGTTTTTAAGTCAAGATCGCGAGATTTTGATCCATTTGAGTTCTAAGGGATTTTTAATCGAGTGAACTGATGTATTTTTGTGTTATTCAGTCCATGGCAGTGAATTTGAGATGATTTTAATGATAGATTTTTCCTCAGATGAGTTATTATTGAATTTGGTTTAATTGGAGATTTTGATGGTTTTCAATGTGTGGGAGAGCTAAGGAGAATCAACCTTGTTGATTTGAGGCTCTACTGATGAGTGGCTACTCATCATAGCTAAAAAGCTGAAGTTAAACTAGACACTAGGTTAAACAATATCAAATTAACAGATAAAAAGGCTTAAGTGTGGGAATCAAAGAAAAAGGCCTAAAACCTTGATTCTATGTTAAAATTGCATAATTAGGTCATGAAATGAGATATTCTTAAGATGAAGGTCAAATGGTGATCCAAGCGTTAATTGAACACATAAACAAGTTTAAAAGTCTAAATCAAAGGTATAATTAATTTCTTAAATGTTCAATTGAGCACATATAAAAATTTGAAGGCATTTGGACATCATTAAGGCCTTGAAACGTAGAGTTTACACTCACATTCTCTTCCTTAGAAATCCTTTTTGGACCTATATGTATCCGCAGGGACCCCTTTGAAAGCCCTTAGGGTCCGTCCTGTTACAATTTCCTCCACTTATGGACGTGCATATAATTTTTCTACCCCTTTGTGAAGGGCTTCTCCCTACAAATTTCCCAACATTTCGCAGCCACCTGCAGTTCCTCACACACACTGTAGCGTGTGAAGAACATGGCAAATCTTGGTCGTCTGTTCTCTCGTGATCTTGATCTGCGGCTCAATCTGAATCGAAGCTTCGCGTGAAGCAGCGCGTGTGCTCACCCTTCTCCCCAGATCCCATCCGATAGTCAATTTTTGAGTTGGCAAACTGCGCGCCCCTCTCCTTTCATCCTTGCCGCCGATTGCTTCAATGAATACTTTCACTCGCGCGGTGATCTGTGCCACTGAGATTGCTACTTAAGCACCTCAGTGGTCGCGCACGCAGAGGATCGCTCTCTCCTACATTTCTTAGCAGTCATTCGTCCACTCCAGCTGCCCTCCCCACCAAATCCCTGATTTCACAGCCACAGGCTCTGAAATCCCCGACTTCTATTCGACCTCTTGTCGCTAAGGACCTCATAGCACTTGAGGACGACTCTAAAGCCTCACTAGAAGGCTTTTCCCTCCGCTGGAGTCATCTCCCTCCTTTCTTCCTCCTTAGCCACCGTCTAAGGACCCATAGGTCACATTCCTCTTGTTAGACTAGTTTTAATATTCTACAATTTAGTTGTAGCCGTAGTTAAGTAGATTAGCAGTAGAATTAGAGTAATTTGTAGTGTTTAATTCTATTGTTCTATTAGTATAGCTGTAGCAGTAGAATTAGAGTAGATTCACTCCCCTCACCTCCTCTGATCATTTCATATCAGAGGGGATGGTTCACACAGCCATTCATCATGAGTTTTCTATCTCTTCACATTTCCATCCCACTTCTGATTTCCTCGATTGATTTCTCGCTTTTTCACCCACTCATCAGACTTAATTTTAGATCTGATTATCTTCTGATATCAGATCTAAAATTGGCGTCAAAGATCATGTTAGGGGCTTCCCACTCACTCCATTTTGCTCACAAAAGCCCTCGATCTGAGCTTCAAAGAAAGTTGGTTTGCTGGATTGATATCGAAAATTGGATTGCAATGAATTTGAATCACTTGAGTTTTTAATGTTTGATCTAGCAGACCAAGTTTCTTTTATGTTGATTCATTGTTTGTCCCACGAAGGATTTTGTCCCACGAAGGGTAAAATAACAAATAATCCTATAGAGCCAACAAAGTAATTTTAAACCTAAGCTTCTATAGGAATTAAGAAACTCCCCTTTGCAAGGAGTGCGTCGGCGACGCGGATGCGTGAACAACACGACGGCGCTACGTCGCTCTCATGAACTACGGCGGGAGAGCGGGTGCGCGAAGGCTTGATGCTCTCTGGATGAAGAACTAGAGCTTGGAGAGCAAGAGAGACACAAAATGGTTTGAAAGTGTATTGCAAGGCGTGTCTTGTGTATCTTGGTGTGTGTTAGTGTGCAAGAGGTTCCCCTCTATTTATAGAGGCCTTAGGAAGGCTTTGGATGGCTTAGGAAAGGCTCCATAGCCGTTGGGTGCAAAGCCCAAGTGAATCAACCCGAAATCAGGAACAATCATTGCACTGACAGGGTTATCAGACATTTGATTCTGGCATCAGACGTCTGGAAGACCACTTTAAGACGTTTGATTTCAAGGTCAGACGTCTGATTTCGTGCGGGTTCCTTCCTGACTTGAATCAGATCTAAACAGGGTTCTAGTGCAAGTGCATCAGACGACATACAGGATGTCTGGCACTATGTCTGGACATTTGGAATCCTACTTTTTTGTGGGAATGGATTTGCAACGGCTAGAAAATCTCTGAGAAGAGATTTTCGGGTCAGTCGAGGCAAAACGGTCAATTATCATAAGTATGGAAGGGCTTAAGGACGTCTGATAAGGCTCTAACGGTCATATCCTTGAGTGTATGCTAAGAGAGCCAACGGTCCACCAATTGGACGTCTAGCAAAGTCATCAGACGTCTCCTAAGACGTCTGGTCTAAGGTCTGGACGTCTGATTTCATCAGACAGAACTAACTATGTCCAGCCTAAATGTTATCAGACATCTGAATCAACAGTCAGACGTCTTAAAATACTTTATCAGACGTCTGATTTGGGAATTAGACGTTTGGAAATGCTGTTTGAACCCTATATTGGTTTTCTAAGTTTCTTACAGAAAACCTAAGTGTCCTAGGGTTGTGCCGGTGTTCCTAGGACTACTGTTAGGGTACTTTGAGACTCTTTAATATGAATCTAAGTAACAAAAATAAAAAGCAAGAAAATAACGACAAATGTATATGAAAGGAATAAAATGGATTTCTATCCTATTCTTCTTGTCCTTCCATCTTCAATTTATCGCTCCTCGCGAATTCCCTCTGTTCTCCATCAAGCTCCTCCAATCCGTCCTGGATGCGAGCTCGAATTCCGTCTAATCACGTCTAGATTTGCAATTGACCTGAAATCTAAGACTCTAAGTGCAAATGTTAAATAACACGTGTTTTGTTATCATCAAAACAAATGATCGTGGTGCTCTAGCACCAACAATCTCCCCCTTTTTGATGATGACAAAATCATAAATAATAATGCAAAAAATCCTCCCCCTTTTTGACATTATCAAAAAGGTTTAATTGATTTTAAATTTTCTATAACTCCTCCTTAAAACATGCTCTTCTATAAATTTCTTTTAACAAAGGTAATGTCCTCCCCCTTTTTTATAACAAGATAGCTATTATTTTTCTCCCCCTTTCTAAAGGAAATTTAGCTACCTTATATCTCCCCTTTAAAAATTGACAATTAGCTTATAATTTTTTTTTGCTTCCCCTATCTAAATGCTTATGATAAAAGGATAGGGTAAAGGGTTTACCTCACCTACCATGGCCAATAAAATGGCCCGAATGGTGGTGGTGGATGCCACATCGAATGGGGCTCCCATCCGTAGCTTGGAGGCCCGGGCATTGGCGCCGATCTCCAGTCTGGTGGTCGACGTGCGGCGGGTCCATCATTTGTTCGCCGTCTCGTCAGTCTTCTTGTTCTCCTCCTTGGTCTACTCCTTGGTTCTCCCAACTCGAGTTGACCAGCCTTGAGCTTGTAGGTCCAGTCCTTCGTGTTGTAGTTATCCCTGAAACCTACAAAACAGGATTCTAAATCTTCCTTCGGTATCCAAGTCAGCTTGGATCCGGATCTGTTAGCGGGTCTCCTTGACGGAGATCCTTTCTCAACCTTAGGGCTATATAGGTTATCTACCCTATTTATCAATTTATTTGATTTCTCCCTAAGACATGCAAGTTCATTTTCTATAATATTCATCTTAGTCTTTAAATCAGAAATTTCTATTTTTAGATTAACATTTTCTTCAATCAATTTATTATTTTCATTGATGAGGTTTTGATTTTCTAATAATAGGTTATCATTTTTAGGACTAGCTTCTAGATCCTTAAGTTTTATTTCTAACCTATCATTTTCATATTTAAGAAAACTAAGATTCTTTTTCATGCTTTTGTTTTCTATTTTTAGTGATTTACTAAGCTCATACAACTCATTAAAAGTATCTTGTAAATCTGAGTTTACCTCATTGTCGCTGTCGTCGCTGTCGTTGTCACTTTCTCCGATTGCCATGAAACCAAGGCACACGGTTTCCTTCTCCCCGAGATCTTCTTCCGAGCTCGTCTCCTCATGAGTGCCTTCCAACCTCCTCCATATCTCGTGGGCGGTGGTGCACTCTTGGATTTGTTCGAATTCCTTCAGACTCAACGCGCAATACAAGGCAATCATTGCCTTTGCGTTGAGTGAAAGCTCTCGAATCTGCAGTTGCGAGTAGCCTCCTTAGGGTCGCTTCGGGATCTCGTATGGGGTTTCGCAACATCCCCATATCTCGAACTCTGTGGCTTGGAGCCACGTCTTCATCCTCAACTTCCAATATCCGAAGTCCCTCCCGTTGAAATAGGGTGGTCGGACGATGGACTGCCCTTCGGAGATTTTGATTGCGGCTATGCTTCCCTCCATGATCTTCTTGCCGGGTGTTACTCCGATCTCGCAAGAACCTGCTCTAATACCAATTATTATTTCCTACTAGGAGGGGGTGAGATCAGCGTGACGTAAAAAATGCGGAATTGAAATATAAACAATCTCACAAAATAAGCAATCACACAAAGTACACGAAGATTTATAGGTGGAAACCCAAACCAGGTGAAAACCACCACCTAACCCTCTCGAGTTAGGATTTTCCAATCAACCAGGTTGATCAAATCCACTAACCGAATCACTTTAAACGAGGGTGATTCAACCTCAATTACAACCACGCTACAAGTACGAGGGTAGCGTTCCTCAACCCCTTCTCTCCACGAGAAGGATTTTGTCCCACAAAGGAGACGGGAATTCGCAAGGCGAATACCCAACCAAATAACAAAGATAAAATAACAAATAATCCTATAGAGCCAACAAGGTAATTTTAAACCTAAGCTTCTATAGGAATTAAGAAACTCCCCTTTGCAAGGAGTGCGTCGGCGACGCGGATGCATGAACAACACGACGACGCTACGTCGCTCTCGTGAACTACGGCAGGAGAGCAGGTGCGCGAAGGCTTGATGCTCTCTAGATGAAGAACTAGAGCTTGGAGAGCAAGAGAGACACAAAATGGTTTGAAAGTGTATTGCAAGGCGTGTCTTGTGTATCTTGGTGTGTGTTAGTGTGCAAGAGGTTCCCCTCTATTTATAGAGGCCTTAGGAAGGCTTTGGATGGCTTAGGAAAGGCTCCATAGCGTTGGGTGCAAAGCCCAAGTGAATCAACCCGAAATCAGGAACAATCATTGCACTGATAGGGTTATCAGACGTCTGATTCTGGCATCATACGTCTGGAAGACCACTTTAAGACGTCTGATTCCAAGGTCGGACGTCTGATTTCGTGCAGGTTCCTTCCTGACTTGAATCAGATCTAAACAGGGTTCTAGCGCAAGTGCATCAGACGACATACAGGACGTCTGGCACTATGTCTGGACGTCTGGAAACCTACTTTTTCGTGTGAATGGATTTGCAACGGCTAAAAATCTCTGAGAAGAGATTTTCGGGTCAGTCGAGGCAAAACGGTCAATTATCAGACGTCTGGAAGGGCTTAAGGACGTCTGTTAAGGCTCTAACGGTCATATCCTTGAGTGTATGCTAAGAGAGCCAACGGTCCACCAACTGGACGTCTGGAAAAGTCATCAGACGTCTGGTCTAAGGTCTGGACATCTGAGTTCATCAGATAGAACTAACTATGTCCAACCTAAATGTTATCAGACGTCTGAATCAACAGTTAGACGTCTTAAAACACTTTATCAGACGTCTGATTTGGGAATTAGACGTCTGGAAATGCTGTTTGAACCCTATATTGGTTTTCTAAGTTTCTTACAGAAAACCTAAGTGTCCTAGGGTTGTGTCGGTGTTCCTAAGACTACTATTAGGGTACTTTGAGGCTCTTTAACATGAATCTAAATAACAAAAATAAAGAGCAAGAAAATAACGACAAATGTACATAAAAGGAATAAAATGGAATTCTATCCTATTCTTCTTGTCCTTCCATCTTCAATCTATCGCTCCTCGCAAATCCCCTCTGTTCTCCATCATGCTCCTCCAATCCGTCCTGGATGCGAGCTCGAATTCCGTCTAATCACGTCTACACTTGCAATTGACCTGAAATCTAAGACTCCAAGTGCAAATGTTAAATAACACGTGTTTTGTTATCATCAAAATAAATGATCGTGATGCTCTAGCACCAACATTCCTTACTTTTCTCAAACTCCTGTCATAAGTGCATTTGACTTAAAATTTAAGAAGACCATCTGTTGTATTGAATTAATTAAAAAGCGAGACAAGCAGCATAGAAATCATTTCATAATCACTATAACTAAATCAAAAGGAGATATTAAATCTGAGTGAAACCTTAATTAAGATTTTATCGCATTGTGTTGATTGCTATCGTGCACACAGCACGATCACTTAAGATCACAACACACGGGTTTCTACCTCATCTTCTTCTGCAACCACAGGATCTAGATTCTCATGCCAAGTCCTATCCAGATTCCTAGTGGATTTTAGAGATCTGCACATCGCTAGGTTTATCTTAGGACACGTACAATTGTTTGAAACAATTGCTTGCGTACTATATAATTTTGCGTAGCAACCTCTAGGTAAAAAAAAAATTTCAATTCATCTCGCTTGCTTGACTTGGTCTTCTGAGTTGATTGAGATTTGATTGGGATTTTCCGCTTATTGTGAAGTAAGCTAAAATTTTGCTTTTCCATTGAGTTGTGACGGATTGAATTAAACGTGTTTTCAAAAACCAACTCAATGGAAGGTAGGAGATCCCAGAACCCAGAACTAGTACTCCCCTTGGGTACTGATACCCAAGTTATTGCATCTACTTCTTTGCCTTCCACTTCCAATCCCTTACCTCCTGAGTCTCAAACTCCTATTCACTACTCCACTCACCAAGAGGATGATCATGAGTCATCACAATTCGAGAATTTTAAATAACTTCCTCCACACCTGATTACACATCCTCCACCACCACCACCACCTATCCATAGGTTCCAACCTCCACCATATCCTAATCTTCCTAACCCACCCCCGGAGAGAGGACCCATGCCTCATCTTCAACACCTATTCGAAACACAATTACAAATGAATACCTTAACCCAACAGGTGCAACAGATTGCTCAAGCTGTTAATCCTTTAGCTAACCCCCAACCACAACCACCTCAACCTAGAAACCCTCAGGCACCACCCCAACCTCGTAGACCTCAACTACGGGATTACTATAATCCCGCAGTTGCTCAATCGATGCCTGTGGTACGTTATCCTGATGGGGGTCGTGCTACTGAACTGAAGTTGAACATTATAGCACTCATTCCTCACTTCCATGGACTTGCTTCTGAGGACACTTTTCAGCATTTAGAGGAGCTGAAGAATCTTGCCCAAACTCTAGGTCCGCAAGGTCATGATCAGCACATGCTTTTAATGAAAATGTTCTCCTTTTCATTAAAAAATAAGGCAGCCTTTTGGTTTAGAACACTTGCACGGACTACATCTATAGATTCCTGGGCTTCTTTAGAACATGAGTTCTTAAAGAAATAATTTCCTGTAGGCCGCACTAACGCCTTAAGGTGTGCTATCACTACAATCACTCAGAATTCAGGAGAACAAATGCACGAGGCTTGGGAGAGATTCCACGCGCTTCTGAGAAAACGTCCCCACCATGGTGTCCCACGCTGGCAACAGGTCCAGATCTTCTACCATGGGCTCCATGATGACACACGGAATTTTGTAGTTGCCGCTTGTGGAGGCAATTTCCTGTGTCAGGACGAGGACTCAGCCTTTGAGCTCTTCGAAGGTATGGTCGAAAATTCTATTAATAATACTTCGATGAGCATGTTTAATAGAAAATCCTCACATTCTCACTCACATACGAGGGTACACAAAGCCCAATCCAATAGCAGAGACGTAGAGATAGTGGCTAGTCAACTGGATAAAGTGGGCTTAATCGAGAAGAAAGTAGATGAAGTATGGAAATTTCTCTCAAAACCTTCATCATCTCCTTCTTCTCAGTCACCAGCACAAAACACTTCTTCTCAGTTTCCCACAGGGAGGGAACCTGTGAATAATCTTTCTATGACACAATCTGCATTACCGGATTTCCCATTTCCATATCCTTCACTAGTTGGAGGAACCTATGTTCCTCCCTACACTGACTTCCCTGCACCTTCTGGAGCTTCGGAGGAGCTCCATGCCATTCACAATGACCCTTTTGCACAAACATACAACCCTGGATGGTGAAATCATCCAAATTTCTCGTGGTCGGGAAATTCACAGAGACCTCCTTTTCAACAACCTTCTGCACCACCATAGTACAACCCGATCCAAGCACCACCTCCACAATCACATGGATATCCACCGCGTGCCTACCAGCAACCCCAACCCAAGCCCACCCAATACTCTCAACCTGGGCCTACAAGAGATGACCAGTTGGGGACTATCATAAAAGCTCTAGCTGATATGCAACAATAGAATATTGCTATGCAGCAGAGACAGGACGCGGCCTTAGCTGAGATGAGAGCCCAGCTATCACACTTGACGGAGTCCCGTCAACCACATTCACTCCCATCTCAAGCACAACCCAACCCTAGGAACATACCTACCCAGAGGTATGTTCAACCTAGACCGGCAGTGCAAGGTCAAGCACATGTCATTTCACAACCCTTGCACGACACTGAATTTTTCACTGACCCAAATTCTTCCTATGCACAAACTCAACCACCTCTGCTACCTAACACCGATTTACCATCTACATCTAGGATCGAACTAAATGCCATAGTTGCAACGCTTTGTCGGGCTTATAAGTCAGTCGCGTCGTAGTATAGGTGACCAAGCGTTGATAACAAATAAGAATTTTATTACTCGAAAATCAAAGTATCCGAGGTCGAACACAGGGAGCAAATGGAATTTATTCACTAATCTCAATAATATAATTGAACACTTAGAGTTACTCAAAACTTAATTCAGAATTTAAATGCAAGAATTTAAGAGTCAATTGTAGCAAAAATAGAGAAATTGCACGTCGTCTTAAAAAGATATCTCTCTTCTCTCCTATTTCCTGTCTGCTTTCTCTTCTTTCTTCTTTCTTTCTTTCTTCGATTTTCCTCTTTCCTTAGCTCTTTTTTTTCTTTTCTTCTTTGACTTTGGTTGTCTGCTTCTTCTTCCTTGTTTCTTCTTTGCAGCTCCTTTCTTTGCTCTAGCCTTGCCTTTGTTTCCTTCAGCATCCTCTAGCTTTCTTCTCTTTGGCTTCTTTCCTTTCTTCCTTCCTTCTTCCTTTGCACAATGCCTTTCTCCTTCTCCTTTGCGACTAAGTTCTTCCTTCACCTTGCCTTAGCTTCAACTATGCCTTCCTCTTCCTTCTTCTTCCTTAGCTTCCCTGCTGCACCTCTTCCTTAGTTCTGCTTCTTCCCTACACAACGCAGCAAAACCTAACCTCTACCCTCCCCGCGTCTCTCTCTCTCTATTTCTCTCTTCGATACTCTCTCCCAAAGCTGGGTAATCGGGTCAGGTCACGTGCCCGAGTCCAGGTGCACCGGCGTGGGTGTGGTGCGTGAGTGCTAGGTTAGGTTAGTCGGATCGGGTGCCAGGTCTGTGGGGGAGTGTCGTGGACGAGGTGTGGCGAGTGAGGGCGAGGGACCTCACCCCTGTGTGTCTCAAGGCGAATAGCATAAAACATAAATTCAATTTATCCCATGCGCCGCACTCTTGCATTCACGAGGTGGGACTAATGTCCCACCCGCTTCTGCGTGCACCTGCAGGATGATGTCTTCACGCAATCGACACAGTTGAAGGGTCCGCAGCTATGACTCTCAGGCTAGATTCGCTCACACACTCAACCCGCGCAGCCTGGGATCTTGAAACCTGGAGCGCGTGGCCTGCAGCTGGAGAGCAAGCAAGCTTGTATGCCTGTTAATGGCAGACGAGGGCTCGACCCTCCACGACACAAAAGTAGCCTTGCGACTCTATCAGACAACAGGAGAACCTTCACCATATCACAGCGAAGGTGAGGTGGGGGTTGGCGTGGCTCAGACCGACCTAGGCGTGCATGCCTAGACCGGACTGTGACCATGTGAGTAGGTCTGTTCAGTGGACGCATGCAGCACGTGTGTCGGTCTGCGAATGGGTGGAAAGTGTTCAGTGGTCGATGGCGAAGGTGAAGAGGTTGGTGGAGAGACATGTGGAGATGAGGAGTGATGGGTGCGTCTCGCTGAAGGTCGGCCGGAGATGGGGAAGATGAGGGTGGACAGTGGCAGTCGAGGGATGTTTTGTGAAATAGGAGGGGAATTGAAGAGGGGATAGAGAGGAGTAAGTCTAACCTAATTAAGTGGACGAAGGGGGAGAGGTGGCGGCTGGCTGTACCTACTGTCGTCGGAGAAGACGGTGTCCAGTGGAGGGAGACAGCGACGACGAAGGGTCTAGAGATGCGCACGCGGGTGTTGCGCAATGCGGAGGAAGATGGTGAGGACAACTCTACCACTAGTGGTGTGGCAGAGCGATGAGAAAGAGGAGGGAGGCTCGCCGGAGCTCACTGGAGTTCCTGACCGGAGGAGAAGAAGATGAAATTAGGGTGGATCTCTGGCCAAGTCGAGCTGAAGAGGTGCGGCTGGGGTTGAGGATCCCTTTATAAATGCTGGCAGGGGCTCCTGTGCTTGAAAGACAAGCTTCCAAGCTTGCGAGTCCTTACCGGAGAAGAAATCAGTTAGAGACCCAAATCTCTCATGTGTTCTCATGAGAGATTTGGGGCAAATCAGAGATTAGGATTGAGCTTAGATGGAAGGGAATTCCTCAGAGAATCTCCCTTCCAAATTTGGGAGGAGATCTCTGAGGAATCAGGGAGCACTCCCCCTCCATTCCTCGCCGGAGTAGGATTTCTCCCAATTAATGGCGGAGGGACCTGTTTGTAAGAGTGGCGAGTGTTGAACGCTATGAGTTGCTATGCTAACGTGTTTGGTTTTGAAAACCTGTCATTGTAGTTTGAAAGCGAAGAACTCATGTTCAACAAATAAAATTTATACCGGAATGGAAATCCGGGGTAGAACTAAGGGAGGAAGACGTTTGATTTAAAAATACGCGTTTGATTTATTTGTCACGAAGTAGATTAATTGATTAAAAACCATCTAACTATTTACAATAAATAGGAGAGAGAGAATAAGAGAAAGAGAATATTACAAACAAAAACCAAAAGAGATGTTGAATGAACATGGAATTCATCATCAAAAAGATTGTTCATTACACTAAACATTACGACTAGAAAATGGAAAAATGATTACACTAGAAAGCAGTAAATCTACTCTAAAAAGCAGTAAAAAGAATGGGAAGAGAGATATCCTCCTTGACGGTCGCTTGGAGGACGAGCCGAACAGGACGACGCCTGGAAGACAAGGAGTGGAGCAGGACAAAGGAGGATGAAGCAGGAAGAACGAGAACGGGGAAACACGTCATCGTCGTCGCAGGATCTGCTTCCGAAAGGGGACGAAAATTTGACTTTATCTCGCGAGAAGCATCCCGGGTGTGGGACAAGCTTCTCTTGAGCTTTGGAAAGGGAGAGAAGAGAAGGAAGGGATGAAGATTTCATATGGAGGAGGCCTCCTTTTATAGTTGCAAGGAATGAGGGCAAATTCTCTTTTAAATCTCAAAACATTAAATTAGGGTCTTTAGTGACGGATAAAACCGTCGCTAAAGGCGCATCATGGGCATAGTGGGGTGGCGCTTGCGCGCCCGCTCGCCTCCCGCGCGCTCAACGCCTCTCCATGTTCAGCCGATCCTAGCCTCGCGCCTCGCAGCGCCTTCGCATCGCGCACTTCGTGTCTAATCTCGCGTGAGGCACGAGTATGCAATAGCCCGTGGGCGCTATCGAGCACCTGCAGTCAACTGATGACGATCCAACGCTCCTCGCGCCCGCTCGCCCGCTCATCGCAATTCGAACGAACGCCTCACCTTCTCACGAGCTCATTCGACCAACGCGCTATCAGCGCGTTTGTGTCGCGCTTACGATTTAGGCACGCGCATCCACAGCCGTTGGATGCGCATCCAACAGCGGAAAAGTGACGAAGAAGAGAGGGTTCGGCGAGTGCAGTGGCCGGTTGGGCGGCTGAAAAGGCACCACGTGGCACCATCTTAGCCATCCATCTTCTGGATGATGTAGATGGTGCCACGATTGTCGGATTGAGTCAATTTCCGCGTCATTAGGCTGCGATCGTTGATCCGAATTCATCCGTGCGGTCGGATTTGTCGTTTGAAGTGTGGATTCACACCATATTGGCCCTTTATCTTCTAGGATTCCCCGGTCTCTATCTGATGCTGCAGATATCTGATTAGGGCGATCTTGGAGTCGTTGAACTCCAATCGTCGCCCCGATTACATCTGTATGGTTGGATCTTCGATCCGAGGCCCCAATAAAAAGTTTACCCTGTCCCTGAAAATAAAAGGAGACAATTAACATTCATTTTATTCAAACTAATCTAAATGCAAGATGATGTATGTTATGCAATATTTATAGTATGCAATGCAATCCTATGCTTAAGAACATGCATAAATAGACATCTTAAGTAGTGTAAACATGTTTACATCATACCCTGATGAGAGCCTCATAATGAGCCATAACTATCTCATTTTGACCTAATAAAGAGAGTAAAAGCTCCTACATGACCTAGAAGAGGGCTTAATTGAAGGAATAAGTGTCCTGAGAAGAAAACATGAAATAAAGGTTAAAACTGTAATTTTACCATTGCAGTACATAAACGGGATTTCTCAGAGACAAAGCATAGGTCAAATGGTCTAAATGAGATAAAAAGTGTGTTGAATCAATCAGAAATGGGTTCATGTGTAATCTATGAATTAAATGACATTTGGTAACCCTAAAATAGACTCGCTTAATTCAACAAGGTTCCGGTCAGGATAAAAATCAATTAAACCCTCTAAAAATCATGGAAAAATATCTCCTATGGTTTATAACATTCAAATTGGCCTTTGGAACCTAGTTTGACCTAGATTAGGGTCCTAGCTCATCAATTGGCCTAATTTGGGTTTTTATGCAAAATATCCAGTCAAAAGTGTTCAAACCTAAAATCCAACTTAACCATTGGATTCCTTAGGTCAAAATTAGGTTTTTACCAAAATTTGGACCTAAGGGGAGGTCATCTTGACCTACTTTGCAATTTAGTACACCCAATCACATTTTGGTCCCTATCTTTTGAAAACCATCACATAGAACCCCCTAGCTTCCTCGCCAATCTTACAATCAGGTCCCTCCACCATTATTGGGGAGAGAATCCTTCTCCTGCGAGGATTAGAGAGGGAATACTCTCTGATCCCTCAGAGATCCCCTCCTAGAAATGGAAGGGAGATTCTCTGATGAATCCCCTTCCATCTGAGCCCGACCATGATCCCAAATTTGCATCCAATCTCTCATGCGAACGCATGAGAGATTTGGGTATCTAACCACCTTCCATCTCCGGTGAGATGTCGGCGACAGAAGGCATGCCCTCCACGCACCAAACGCGCGGCCAAACACCTATAAATTGAACCCTAACTCCGGCTGCACCTCCTCAGCTTGACTTGGCCGGGATTCCACCTCAAATTCATCTCTTTCTTCTCCGACGAAGGTGTCCAGCGAGCTTCGGCGAGCCCCCCTCCCCTTCCTCTTCGCTCTGCCACAAAACCAGTGGCAGAGCCGTCTTCCTCATCCTCCGCGTCGCGCAACACCCGTGCGCGCTGCCCTAGCCCCGTCGTCGCCACCTTCTTCCTCCACTGGGCGTCTTCTTCTCCGGCGACAGCAGGTACTTCCGTCCGCCTCTTCGTCCCCTTCGTCCCTTTAGTTAGGTTAAAATCATTCCCCTCTATCCCCTCTTTCATTTCCTCACTTTATTTCACTCAATCGACCCCTCGACTGCCGCTGTTCACCGTCACCTTCCTCATCTCCGGCCACCCTCCGGCGAGGCGCTCCCATCGCTCCGCAACCCCACACGCCTCGCCGACCATCACATAACCTCCGCCTCACCTCACTGAGTAATCTCCGCCCATCCACAGTCCCTATAAGCCTACCCAACGGTCCCCCAAACTCACCCATCCATCCGGCCACAGGGAGACCTAGGCACGCACGCCTAGGCCGCCCTGCGGCCTGCCACCTTGTTCTTCACCTTCACCGTGACAAGGCGAAGGTTCCCCGGTGATCTGATTAGGCCGCGAGGCTCTTTTCATGTCTGACAGGTTCCACACCCCGCCCGCCATTAACAGCGACTCGAAGAAGCTCCACGCTTGCTCCAAGCCTCAGGACCGCAAGGCTCCAGGTGCTGCGAACGTGGGCAGATCTTGCGAAGCCAAAGGGTCCAGCGAGCGACGCCACAGAGCCTGCAGTTGAGGGAATTAAAGGCGTGGTCTGCTGCGGGCGTGCGAGAGAAGGCAGCAACCTTTACTCCCACATCGATAACATACAAGGCACTGGCGTGATTTAAAATGTTTTTGTCATATCTGCTCAGTGCCTCCGAACACACCTGGGGTGAGGTCCCTCACCTATCTCACACCGCCTCTTCCGTGGTTTCATCTCACGGATCTGGAGCGACCCGACCCGACCCTGTCCTGAGCACTCGCGCATCACCCTCACGCCGGTGCGCCTGGTCACAGGCGCGTGATCCGACCCGTTTACCCGGCTCTAGGAGAACTACCTGAGAGTGGTTTACAGAGAGAGAGAGACGCGCAGGTGTGGGTAGAGGGTTAGGTTTTGTGCTTTGCTGTGGTTGTGCAGGGAAGGAAGGAGTGAAGCAAACGCTTAGCCACTGCTAGCAGGGGAAGAAGAGAAGGAAGCAGAAGGCACACAGGCAAAAATGAAGAAGAAGTAAGGAAGCCTTCGCAGAAGAAAAGAAAGAGGCGAAGGAAAAAGAAAAGAACTGAAGAAGAAGAGGGAACTGAAGGCAAACAGAACCAAGGAAAGAGGGAAGCAGAGCCAAGGATGAAGACCAGCAGAGAGAGGAACTACAGAGCAAAGAAGACAAAGAAAAGAAGCAAAGAGATACTGCAGGAGAAGAAAGAAAGAAGGCAGAAGAACAGCAAGGCACTGCAGAGAAAGAAGAAGAAAGGAAGAAAATCAAAAGAAGGGAAAACATCTTTTAAGACGTCTGATCACGGGATCAAACGTCCAATTCTTTCTTTTTACCATAATTGCTTTTCAAACTCATGCATTTACATTTGAATTAAAGTTTTGAGTAATTGCAGTGTTCAATTACATTCTAGAGATTAGTAGTAAATTCCAATTGCTTCATGTGTTCGACCTCGGATACTCTGGTTTTCGAGTAATAAAACTTTTATTTGTTGACGACGCTTGATCACCTATACTACGACGTAATTAACTGTTAAAACACGATCAAGTCAAACGCATGTCAACATACCCCCTTGCCTATCTTTTGTTAGTCCCTAACAAAAAATACATGCTATTTATAAAAGAATTAGGTTGGATTATTTGGGCATGAGTTATTTTTAATCATTAAGAAAATGTCTACTTAGGATCTGAACTTTCAAAGACACAACAGTGCCCGGGTATCTGCCAAAATACAGACCGTCCCTCTCCTTATTCAAAGAAAATTTTCTTTCTCTCTTTTTCCTCTTTTCTAATTTTTTTGGAATTTCAAGTTTTAGGGTCTAAGAGTGGCTTTCTACGGCCATTCAACTCACCCAAGATTTGATGAGAATCCTAAGTTCTAAGCATCTTATTTTGAATGTGATAGACTCGTTGATCGGCAGTTAAAAAGGACTTCGGATTTCTACACCTCTAGGTGACCTTAAAAAGAGAATTCTACCTAAAGGTGTATCTTTACAACCGGTAGCTTTCTCCCTACTTTTATTTTTACAAGGTCAACACAAGGGTGAATCCAGTGTATATCTCCTCAGTTTATTCTACTTCTCTACTTCTTCCTAAATGTTTTGGGAATTTTCAGTGCATTTATTGAGCTGGGTTCTGGACAACCGATCGATGAGCTGTTACCACCGACAACTTGCCAGCCATACTCGTGCGGCGAAGTGTGGCTTATTTCTTTTTCTTTTCTCCTTTTCCTTTTTTCTCTTTTCTTTTCTTTTTTTTTTTGACTTTCTTTTCTCTTTTTTTAAGTAGGTGGCTTCCCTGGTCTAAGATTTACCTAAAGGCAGCAAAAAAGAGAAAGGTCCTGTGACTGGGCTCCAGACAACCTACCTATGAGTTGTTACCCACGATAACTTGCCAGCCATATCACCCTAGAAGGTTCATTAGCTACCCAATTTTCGTTAAAATCGCTGAACAACGAGTCAGTGCAAAGATAGTGTATAGATGTTTTAGGCTTAAAGTTCCCTCAAATCAGAGGGTGGGTTGATAAGTCGTATACTTATCACCCAAACTTATTTACTCCAATTATGATAGAATTAAGATGGCGAGGACTTGAAAGACAAATCCACATTTTAATGGATACATAGGTTGATTAATTCTAAAGACCTGAAGGATCTCTGTGTTCAGATCATAATGTAATATTTCCTAAAATTGAAAATTTTCTTAAACCCAAGTTCTCTTTCCTAATTCCATAAATTTTTTTTTAATATAAATAAAAGAAAATAAAACAAATCTACGGAGCTGACGAAATAATTCAATGATGAATATCCACCCCCCATGCCTATCTAATGCAATGTCCTCATTGTATTAAAAAGACATAAAATAGTGGAATAGAGAAGAAAGCACCTGAATTGCGTGAATGTCGGGTCCGCTCCGAGATAAAACTAAAAAAAATTGTATATGTGCTGAATTTAGTGCCTTCAGCTAGGCACATTATACAAAGAAGAGAAATAAAGAATTCACAGGTGCAGGTCAGAATCAGAATAAAAAGATGAAACCTCGAACCTGCCAGTAAATGTCCACAGATGTGGATTAGATTGTGGTGCAGACCCATACCCCATAATCGAGAATATCTAAGGCTTTGGATAAAAATTACCCAAAACCTAAAATCAGTATGCAAGCGAGGTCGGTCCTGCGATTTATGGGGATGCAACCGAAGACCAAAGAGTCGGGTTACAGAGAATTCGAGAGAATAATCAATAAATGTATGCTTAGGTTGAACATCCTCAGAATAAAGGTCATAAAGGTCCTGGTTTGATGGTTTCAGATGAAATGGAACCCTTAGATGTAGTCTTTTACTTCCTCTAGAGTTAGCTTCCCAAATCAGAACTTCCCAGCTTCTGTTCTCCTCATTCAGAATGTCAAATTCCAGGACCTCTTGCATATTAATCACCTCTTCTGAAATTTCCAAGCCTAAAAGATGTGGTTGAATCAGAATTGACTTGGGTCTAGTTATCTCAAAAATAGAATCGTCGATAAACTCAATGGGGTGTAACTGACAATTAGGGCATCTGATTGAATCCTCCAGAAAACATGATTATGGATCCGTAATATGAGCCCCAATAAGATCAGTTTCCTCAGTTATTGGGCTATCAAATGATCTTTCAGATTCCTCAAGCCCAATCATCTCACAGAAATCGCTTTCTGTAAACTAGCGTGAGACTTCGCAACTTAAATCTTCACCATCAGAATCAAAGAAATCGAAATCCATATTAATTTATGTCTCAAAATCATCCATCACTTTCTGGTCCATGGAGACATACGTTTCCTCGTACCCCGGCTCAAGGATTTCAGGTGAAGAAATCAAATCATCCTTAATTGGTTGCTCTAATTCAATCTGGTCAGCCTCGTAACACGTGTCCCCCCAACAAGTGCTTGAACAGGTTTTGACCTTGGCTCTCCTGAAGGGAGTTCATCTTGGGAATCATCCCATGATTGAACTAAAGCAACCATAAATCTCATTCTCAATTTTGCTAACTTCCCAAGTAGAAACTCACCCGGGTTCTTATCCTTTAACATCCTGGAGTCAATCCAACAAATACTTATTCAAATCATCAATCATCTCAATCAAGGACAACAATTTTTCAATGCAACAAATACTCGTCGGAGGACGCACGGCCAAAGCGGCGCGTGCAGGAGGAGGAGTGCATCGTGGAGACATCCCTGACACTCTGCTGCAGCCGGAGCTGCAGACGAGGAGGAGAGGTCGCGGCTGCGAGTGGCGAGAGGAGCAGGAAGTCGGTCTGGTTCTGGGATTTTCCCAGAATCAGATGTCTGGCATGTCGTCCAGATGACGGGTTGGACGTCTGGTGACGACACCGAACATCTGAAAGTAGAGCTTTGCGAAGGTACGTTCCTTTGCGGTTACGGCCATGCAGGCTGCACCGCAAAGCCAATATGTATGGCTAAAAGTAGGCAATTCAGTCTGTCGCGTGCAAGGATAACTTCAGGAAGGCGAGGGGCATGCCCTCCCATGTGTTTCGGACGTCTGGACAACTTACCAGACGACCGGAAGCACTCCCAGACGACTGGAGGAGAGGTCGGACGTCTGGAGCAAGGTCTAGATGATCAAGTAGGGGTTCTGGACATTTGAAGTCGACACAGGAACCTGAGGTGAGACCCTGGTGAATTTTAAGACGTCTGGACCTTGTGCCAGATGTCTGATTTAGGTATGTAGTTCTGTTTTGGACCCATTTAGGATCCGTTTGAGGTCTGTTTTACGCAAACAAGATATCTGTGATTTTCTTGTAAGTTCCTCTACATGTTAGAAATCCTTATATACTGTTCTAAATGTTCCATTGTGTTATGTTCCTTGGTATAGGACTTTGATCTATTACGTGTTCGGGGCTTGCAGAGGCACGTGAGTCTGCCGTTCGAGCCCCCAATACTCCTGGATTGTCTAGTAAAGTGGTTTCCTCCTATTCTACTTATAAAATATGAATGCATCTATGAAATTTAGATAACTAGGACCCTAGGATGTAGCATGAATCCTAGGATGAGAAATAATAGCACTGTTTGTATGCGACCTGCCTGTTAGAATAAGAAATGCCTGAGATAACTAAACAGCTATAGATGGGAACCTCATCATGAACCCTAACTAGCACAATCTAATCCAAATATGTGTGAAAAATCTCCTACAAAACCTAAAGAGAGGCTTAACTCAGAGAATTTTGAGTTAAAGAATAAAATAAATCATAAGAGGTAAAACTATAATTTCACCAATGCAGTATGCAAAAAGGGTAATTAAGGGTCCAAACGTAGGTCAAACATGCTTAATAAGGAGGGAAGTGGGATGATCTGATCTGAAAAGGGTTATAGCAACTTCTAGGAATTAAATGACATTCTGTAACTCTAAAAAAATTCACTTTAATTCACGAGGTTCGAGGCAAGAAAAAAATCAAATAAACCCTCTAAAATTTATATAAAAATATTCCTTATGATTTATAACCTTCAATTTGGCCTTTGCAACCTATTTTGACCTAAAATGAGAACCATGCCCAATTTATGAATTAATTTGGGTTTTTGCGCAAATTGACCAGTCAAACATGGTCCAACCTCAAATCAAATTTCACCATTAAAATCCTTAGGTTCAAATTAGTCTGGTATAAAAATATAGGCCTAGGAAAAGACCATCTTGACCGAAAATACAAATTGGTCCTCTTAATTTACTTTTTAACCCTTATCTTTTGAAACCCATGCATTCAGCACCCTAACTTCTCATCGTTCTTTGCAGAACAGTCCCCCTTGCCATTTATGCGCAGCACCATACCTCCAGCGACCTTACGCGGAGGATGACGCCGCGCAAGGCAAGGCGGCCGTCCTCAGGAACAAATGGGGGGTTCCCTGCGTCGTCCTCTGTCGCAGGGACCCTCCCCTGACCTCTGCAACCGGCCATGCCTCTCGTGCAAACGTACGAAAGGCATGGGTATCCCTTGCCGGCCATCTCCGACGAGGTAGGCACGTCGCCTCCTCGATCCCCTCTCCTTGCCAAGGCCTTATAAGGAGCGACAAGGTCTGCCGTCTCCTTCAAGCTTCTTCTAGCGGAGAAACACCCTACATTTCGTCTCTTCCCTCTCCGGTCAGAACGCCCGAGCTTTCGGCAATCTTCTCCGCCTCCTCGTCGCTCTGCTGCCCTACCTACAGAAGAGTCCACTCTGCCCCGTCGTCCCGCGCCAGGCCGTACCAACTGGCGCCCTCAGACCGCCTCCTCGTCGTCGATAACCTCCTCCTGGGCATCTTCGTCCTCAGCTCCGGCAGGCACGAGCCAGACCCCTCCCTCTCCCCCTTCGTCGATTAAGTAGGTAGGAATCTTCCTCTCTCTCTCTCCCTTACATTTTCCCTTTCCTGATTTACCCTTTTAATCCACCGACCGCCACTTCCACCTCCATCTGCTCCATCTCTGATCACCATCTCCGGCAAGGGCATTCCACTTCCATAGACCGCCTCACCCCTTGCCGACAAGCCCAGAAGCTCCCCTTCACTCCACTCAACCATTTCCCCCACTCCATACACCGCCATTCACCGCCTGACCACCCCCCGAACAGACCCATTTCCGCGCACACAGTTTGACCTAGGCGCACCTCCACAGGCGCTCTCGCGCCTCGCCAACCCCCACACTACCTTCTCCACACCCCGGCGAAGCTTCTTACGTTATCTGATGCGGCTGTGAGGCTGTCCTTGTGTTTTCAGGTCAGCGCCCCCTCGCCGCCATTGAAGAGCTACTGAAGCTCCTTCACAAGCAGCTCCAGGCCATCTCCAGCCCATGCGTGAGCCCTAGGCAGGGTGGACTGCTTCTGCAAGTGCGTCCAGGCTTGCAATTCAGGACACAAGCCTCGTAGCTACCCCAATTGGCAGTGACTCCCTCGACTGCGGGTGCGCAGTCTGGAGGTGGGACTTTAGTCCCACCTCGTAAGTGTGTGGCCTCATGCCCACACTTAAATTGAAAAAGTGTATCAGGCTGTTTGCCTTCGACACACAAGGGTCAGGTCCCTCACACGCATGCAACGCGCCACGCGCTCACCCGCCCTCGCCCGCGCTCATGCCCCGTGAGTCTGGGTTGAATCTGACTACCCGACCAAGCACTCCTCGCCCACCACCGCACGCTAGTGGGCCTGGTCCAGAGCGCGCTACCCAAACTCGATTACCCGGCTCTGGGAGAGCATTCCTAAGAGAGATTCAGAGAGAAAGAGAGACACGGGGAAGGGGTAGGGGTAGGTTTTGCACTAATGGGTGTGTATGCACGCAGGGAAGAAGGAAAAAGAAGGAAGAGGCAGGCGAAGGAAGGAAAGGAACTGTAGCAAACATGCAGTTAAGCTGTCTGAGCGTCGCGTCAGACGTCGGAAGGGCAGTAGCCAGAGCAGAAGAAGGTAGGATGAAGAAGGAAGAAGAAAAGAAAAGAGAAAGAAGAAGGCAGGCTGAGAAGAAAGGAAGAGGAAGCAGAGCAGAAGAGAAAGAAAAGAGAAAGAAGAAGAAGGTCACCATAGCCACAGGCTGAAAAAGAAAGAAGAAAAGAAGAAAGAAGAAGAAGAAGAGGAATGGCCAAAGCAGAAGAAGAAGAAGAAGAAAAAGAGGAGAAAAATCAGCAAAAAGAGAGAAGAGGAAGAGAGAAGAAGAAGAAGCCAACAAAAAAAGAGAACTTTAGCTCTCTCTCTCTCTCTTATTATTTTTGTAACATAATTGTGAACATTTATGCTTCTAGAATCATAGTTGTTCCCTGAGTTCGATCTCGGGAAAACTTGTTATTCCGAGTAAAAGAATTTGTATTAATCCGGTAGCTGTTTTGTCATATACCACAACGACAGTAAATAACTACGAAGACGAAACACGAGAGCCAGCATTATTCTTGGCGCCATTGCCAAAGAGCAACGGCTATTCTAGAAGCCATAAATTCTCTATTGAGTTTCTACTAATCTCTTCTCTTTTGTGTGCAGGAACAGGAAATCAAGAGGAGAACAAGCAGCCGCACAACAGCCACACCTAGGACAGGTAATTTTCTATCCTCTCATTTTAACCCCTAAATTCTAAAGAGGAAGAAAAAGAAAGAACAAGCAATATAGGTATAACCTTTCTTCCATATTTAGTAAATCATCGAAGCTGCCTGTTTGAAATTTCAACACACTATTGCTATACATCCATTAAGGGTATTTAGGGCTAACACCTTCTTGCCTGAGCCCTAATTACCAAACCAAAAGGAAGCTAACTGGACCAAGTAGAGCCAACATAAGATTCAAAATTAGGGTTTTAGCGACACACTTCTTAAGCAAGAATTGAGAATTCCCAAAAGAAGTGTACCCAAGCCATTGTTTGAAAATACCTATTCAGAGAAACCCTAAGAAAATTGGCTCTTAAAAACACTTGAACCCTAAAAGACAAAGACCTAATAAGATCTCAAAGGAACTAGCAGGTGAAGTTGACCCCATGGGTCAACCAACCTTCAACTTAGGTCACTCTTTGCACTCAAAAGGCTAAAGTTCAAGTGAAAACCTAAGCACCTTGATCCTAACTAAAAGTGGTAGACTTAAGAGGTCAAGATCCCCATTCTGGTCTACCTGGAATCTCAGTGACAAGAGAGGTCGAGTGGAGGAAACCCTGTAACCCGTGGGGACGCTCTACCGTGTAGGGGTCTTCACGGGACTCACCCTCTCTGGCTGCCAAGGTAATTCTCAGGTGGACGATCTTTTTATTAAGGGGTCCATCTGCCCCGAACCTCTATAGTCACCCAACATTCTGGGTGTCTTGATTGGGTCCAGCACCTACTAAACTCATCCTCTCCATCAGTGTATGTTTGGTAGGAGGTCCTTGAAACCTCCTTTAGAAATTCACTCTCCTCGAGGCCGAGCCTCAGTACCCTTGTTTGAGCAAACAACACTTCACATAGACCTCTCCTCCGACTCCGAACCCAACTCACCTTCTTCTTCCACAATGGCTCAGCCAGTTGAGGAAGAGAAAAATCTGGAGCACCACCTCCAGCGACTCAATGACCTCTTCCAGAACTTCATGCACCCACCGCAGCGTCCTATGATGCAGGACCATTATAATCCTGTTGCGGTGGCTATTGAGCCTCGAGTCAGAATCCCGACTAGAGGACCTGATTCTGAACTAAAGCCCAATATGATTCATGCCATACCTAAATTTCATGGGCTTAATTCTGAAGACCCCATCCAGCACATAAAACAGCTAAAGCATCTGGCCCAGACTTTCGGGTCAGATGCACAAAATCGGGATATTCTCCTCATGAAGATGTTCTTCTTCTCCCTTATGGACAAGGCCGCTCATTGGTACCAAACACAGACCCGGCCGATCAACAATTGGGAGGAACTTCAGTCCGAGTTCTTGAAGAAGTTCTTTCCCGTTGGTCGGACCAATGCCTTGCACCATCAAATTACCCACTTCACGCAGCAAACGGGAGAACCTCTCCATGAGGCATGGGATCGCTTTCAAGATCTCATGAGAAAGTGCCCCCATCACCGAGTTCCTAAATGGGAACAAGTCCAGTCTTTTTACCAGGGACTCCGTGAAGATATTAGGCTTTTCGTCAATGCAACTTGCAGAGGGAATATCATGGGTCAGCATGAGGACACCGTGTGGGAGATTCTCGAAAATATGTGCGAGAACTCCATCAATAATGACTCCATGGGATTATTCTACAGGACGAATACCCGCACATCGACGAACCTTAGGGGAGCACACAAGATGCAGGGCCTATCCGCATCAGTCGACCTGGAATTGATGGCCAGTCGATTGGACAAGGTCTCTATCATTGAGAAGAAGGTGGATGAGCTGACTCAACATTTGCAGCGAGCCACCTTTGAGCATAATTCCTTTGCACAGCCTCCTTCTACACGGGAGACTGTGCAAAACATTCTCCACCGACCTTCTCTTGGGATGGATCCGTATCTACCCCCATCTGATTCTCGGATCGGAGGATCTGATCCTTTCTATACTAGCCAGGGGAATTCCACTCCCCCATTCTATGACTCTTTGGAGGTTCCTCAACCTGCGAGGACCTCAATGCCATCCAGAATGACCCATTTTCCAATACCTACAATCCTGGATGGCGAAATCATCCCAACTTTCAGTGGGCGGGAAATTCCCAAACTCAAAGACTACCCTTTCAGCCCCGTCCACAACCACCTCTTCCCTACCAGTCACCTCAGCCTCGGCCCAACCCTACTTATCCATCAGGGCCAAACCAAGACCAAATGTCTCTCATCCTTCAGACTCTGGCTGACATTCAAAGAACGAATGTGGCTATTCAAAAGCAACAGAAGGATGAACTCACAGAGATTCGAAACCAACTGGCCCAGTTGGCAAATTCTCGCCAACCAGGCACACTTCCGTCCCAACCTCTTCCTAACCCTAATAACGTGCCAACCCAGCGGCGCGTTATGAACCCAAACCTGGGCCAAGCACACATGATTTATCAGGCCCCCTCTGTTCCTTCACCTGACGGGATGGAGGCTTCCACTTCTTATGCGAGTTATCAGCAGCAACCCATCCTATCAAATCCTAACAAAACCAGGCAGGACTGAATTCTGTAACCACCCGTAGTGGTAAGGAGACCCAAGATCCACCTTATCCAGACCACTCCAAGCCTGGTAGTAATCCAAACCCTAGGACAGTAATCCAGGACGTTCCTATCCCTGTCCCAGATCAAAGACCTGGACCTATCCTAGAAGAACCAACCAAGGTTCCATTTCCCGAGGCCTTGACCAAGGGAAAGAAGACAACCAAACCCGTGGCTCTTGAGGAGGACCTAGTTAAGCTCTTTGAGCAGGTCCAAATAAACATCCCCTTGATGGATGCGATTCGCCACGTACCGGCTTACGCACGATTCTTCAAGAATGTGTGTACACTTCAGCGAAAGCCACTAACCAAGAGTGGGAGTCCAATTGTACTGTCAGAGCAAGCCAGCTCTGTAATCCTGAGCAGACTCCCACCCAAGGCAAAAGATCCAGGTACTCCCTTGATTTCCTGCAAAATAGGTGAAACCCAGTTTGACAGAGCATTGCCAGACTTGGGTGCTTCCATAAATCTAATACCCACATCCTTACTTAACCACTTAGAAGAATCTGACCTAAAACCAACTGAGGTGACACTGCAGTTAGCAGATCGATCTATAAAGTCACCTAAAGGGATTCTTGAGGATGTTATTGTAAGAGTGCGGGATTTCTATTTCCCTGTAGACTTTATAGTCTTAGACATGGACGCACCTGAAAACCCTAGGGATACATCAATCATTCTAGGGAGACCTTTTCTGGCTACTGCTAGAGCCAACATTAGTTGTGAGAAGGAACAAATAGAACTGAAATTTGGGAATCAAACCCTCAAAATTGATATCTTTAAGGCCCAGCAAGGAATCAATTACGGTGTCATTGAACAAATCTGTGATATTAGGGCATCAGTTGATGAAACGCATTTTGAGAATAACCTGATTATACCTCATCAACCACAGAAAGTTCTTGGACCGCAATTAAAGGAGTCAAACCCTGATTTAGACAAACCCATAAATCCTATCCTTGAACCTCACACTTACCCTGAACTACCTGCTGCTGCTGATAACCCCATCCTTGAACTAAAACCCCTTCCCGATCATTTGAAATATATCTTTTTGAGTTCTAATCAGACTTTTCCTGTGATTATAAATTCCAAACTTACTCCTGATCAGGAATCCCGTCTGATTGCTGTTCCCCAGCAACATCGCAGAGCCATTGGTTGGACTCTCGATGACTTAACTGGAACAAGTCCCTCTTATTACACACACCATATTTATTCAGAAGAGGGTGCACAACCTTCCCGTGAGATGCAGAGACGTTTGAATCCCAATCTGCAGGAGGTCGTGAAAAAGGAGATCATTAAGTGGTTAGACGCAGGGATCATCTACCCGATCTCCGACAATCGTTGGGTGAGCCCAATTCAGGTCGTACCTAAAAAGGCAGGGCTCACCACCATTACGACTGAAACCGGAGAAGTCATACCTACCCGAATAGCCAACTCGTGGAGAGTCTGCATAGATTACTGACGACTAAATTCCTCCACGAAGAAGGATCATTTCCCACTGCCTTTCATTGATCAGATTCTCGAGAAATTAACGGGAAATCGATTCTTCTGCTTTCTTGACGGGTACTCCGGTTATAATCAAGTGGCTATTCATCCTGAGGACCAAGAGAAGACCACGTTCACCTGCCCCTTCGAAACTTACGCATTCCGAAGGATGCCTTTCGATCTCTGCAATGCACCTGCAACTTTTCAGCGGTGCATGCTTGCCATATTCTCTAATATGGTAGGTGATTATCTGGAAGTCTTCATGGATGACTTCTCAGTTTTTGGGGCATCATTTGATGATTGCCTCCAGCACTTGGTTCATATACTCAGGCGCTGCATCGATGTTAATTTGGTTCTTTCCTGGGAAAAGAGTCATTTTATGGTGCCTGAGGGATTGTCCTAGGACATCTAATTTCTGAGAAAGGCATCCAAGTGGATCGAGCCAAGGTTGATCTAATTTCTCGACTGCCTACGCCTAGCTCAATCAGGGACATCCGTTCTTTTCTGGGGCACGTCGGTTTTTACCGTCATTTCATTCTTGATTTTTCGAAAATTGCGCGCCCCCTGACTACTCTTCTCTCTAAGGATGTACCCTTTGCGATCTCCAAGGAATGCACTCAAGCCTTTGAAAACCTCCGTGATCGAGTCACCCAGGCCCCGATCCTACAATCCCCTGATTGGTCTCAACCCTTTGAGATCATGTGCAATGCATCTGATTTCGCTATAGGAGCGGTTCTGGGGCAGAAAGTTGACGGGAAGCCCGTGGTCATCTACTACGCTAGCAAGACACTTGACGAGGCTCAGCGTAACTATACAGTTACGGAGAAAGAGCTGCTAGCCGTAGTATTTGCCCTTGAAAAATTTTGATCTTATCTCCTGTGTTCCCACGTCATCATCTACTCGGGGAACACGGCTGTGAGGCATCTCCTTGTCAAGAAGGACGCGAAGCCCCGATTAATCCGATGGATCTTGCTATTGCAAGAATTCAACCTCGAGATTCGCGACAAGGCGGGAAGACAAAACGTGGTAGCTAACCATTTGTCTCGCCTTCCTTCTGAGATCATCAACCCTTCTAGACCCATCACGGAACATTTCCCCGATGAGCACCTACTGACTATTGGTACTAGACTTTCATGGTTTGCTAATATAGTAAACTACTTGGCATCTCATCAGATCCCGTCTGATTGGTCGAAGGCCAAAAAAGATAAATTGCGCTTTGATGCCAAGTACTACATTTGGGAAGATCCGTACCTCTTCCACATAGGTGCTGACCAAATCATCCGACGATGTATCCCGGAAGGTGAAATCAATGATATTCTCTCCTTCTACCATGACCAGGCATGTGGTGGCCACTTCTCTGGGCACAAAATCGCATCGAAAATCCTTCAGTGTGGCTTTTATTGGCCCACTCTGTTCAAGGACGCATACAATCACTGCAAGGCATGCAGTCGTTGCCAAACTTTGTGCAACATGAGCCATCGCGACATGATGCCTTTGCAGCCGATTCTCGTATGCGAAATTTTCGATATTTGGGGGATTGATTTTATGGGCCCCTTTCCTGTTTCAGATGGCTTTGAGTACATTCTGCTAGCTGTGGACTACATGTCCAAATGGATCGAAGCCATACCGACCCGAACCTGTGATCATAAAATCATTCTCAAATTCATTCATCACAATATCTTCTCACGGTTCGAAATTCCTCGTGCAATCATTTCTGACAAAGGGACCCATTTCACGAATGCTCAGTTCAGGTCACTGATGACCAAATACGGGGTGTCTCACCAAATCTCCACTCCTTACCACCCCCAGACTAATGGTCTAGTTGAGCTATCAAATCGGGAGATCAAGAAAATCCTACAGGTCACTGTTCGGCCTAACAGGAAGGACTGGTTGTTCCGACTTTCGGAAGCTTTGTGGGCTTATAGGATCGCCCACAAAACCCAATTTGGCATGTCTCCTTTTAGACTGGTGTACGGAAAGGCGTGTCACCTTCCCGTTGAATTGGAGCACAAAGCCTATTGGGCAGTACGAAGCTGTAATTTAGATCTTTCTAAGGCTGGAACCGACAGAAAGCTTCAGATAAGCGAGATCGATGAGTTACACCTCGATGCATACGAGAACTCGCGAATCTACAAGGAGAGGGTTAAAGCCTTCCATGACAAGCACATATCTAGAAAGATCTTTCATCCTGGTCAGAAGGTCCTACTCTTTGATGCCCGACTCAAACTCTTCCCTGGGAAACTGTGATCCAAGTGGGTCGGACCGTACCTTGTCTGAAAGGTTTTTGGAAATGGAGCCGTCGAAATCAGTCCGCTCAGCCATGATTCCAAACCTTTCATCGTGAACTGTCAGAGACTCAAACCGTTCATTAACGTAACCTCTACTGATTTGGCTGAATCATCATTTATCCTCCATTTTCCCTGAGCATATTGCGCCCAGCCGATGGCGTAAACTCAACGCTCAACGGGAGGCAGCCCGTCATTCTTTTTGAGAAAACCCAAAACCTTTTTGACACCTTTTTACACTTAAGGTTTACCCTTTAAGACAACCGACTCCACCTCAGGTGCTTGCATCTGAGATTAGAAATCGTCCGCAACTGTCACCCCGACCCATTCACTCATTAAAACATGTCCTAATGAATGAACTAAGTTAAATAAAAACCCTCCTAAGTTACAATAAGGACATTGCAAATCTTAGGCATGGGGGGGTATGAAAGTGCAAAACTTGTAAGAAAAGGTTTTAAATAAAAAAAATTCACATATGCCAAAAACACCATAAAAATTAAAAAGATTTTTGAAAAATAATAATAAAATGAGAGGAGGAAAGAAATTTGGTGGAACTCTACAAAGGAGGAGGAGAAAAAGAACAAAATGAAAAGGAGCACAAAATGAAAGAAAAGATAGTCATTAGTAAGAAATTAAGGAGTTAACCTAAGTTCTAGACCTCATTCAGGAAAAGAAATGGAAAGTGTGCAGTGAGATTAGTAAGAACGCAAACCCTAGGCATTCTTGGATAAACTCTTAGTACCCATTAAGATCTAGACATTCCTCAAAAGGTTGAGGAAAATGAAAAGCTTAAGTATTAGGTCCAAGGGTTAGGGAGTATTTGGCCTCGTTAACTAACTTTTGGTTTACGGGACTCAGTAACCTAAGCACCCTAACTTCACACACAGCCTGGTTCAGTAAGCATAAAAATCAAAATCACGCAGAAGCATTGCAAAAATTCTGAAAATGACACCTAGAGTAGGAGCTGCCGATCAACACAAGTTGATTTGAACGAGTTCCCAGTGTGGAGAGGTGGGAAATTCCCCTCGAAGATGCGTAACAAAATATCATCTCCTCGGTGCTTGTCTCTTAGGATATTTACATATCCTACTGGGGGCATGTAAGCACTCTGCTGGTTCAGATTCCATGGATGGCATTATCACGAAATGTCAATTGCTAGGGTCTGAATTCGGCCACGGAACACCATGGATGGGATTATCTCAAAATCTCAACAGCTAGGGTTCTGGGGGTTACCATGGGTGATGTTATCTCGAAGCATCAACTGCCAGGAACCCTTGAGAATTGATGATGGGGACAAGGAATCTAATATAAACCGTGTTGAGAAGCCAATCCTAAGCTAGAATTAAAAAAAAATGAGAGAGAAAACTCTCCAAACATATAAATCTTCTACCTCTCTTTCTTACAAAACGCACTGCGAACTAAGCCAGGGTTAAAATTATCTCAAGTACGGGTGCTTTAACCACAAAAGTCCAATAAGCCTTAGGTTAGTTCTTGTAGGCCTTAAAAACCTTTGCCAAGGACTGAGGCTGAGGCTAGACAGATCTGGATCTTGGTTGGTACTAGAATACCTTTTAGGCCTATGGATGGCATTCTGACTTAATCAAGGTTACAAAAGAAAAGGCAATTATCTAAAATCATTAAGAACTTCATGGTCTAGAACAAGGGTTGAAACCTTAAAATTTTGCTAAGGGACTAGCAAAAGCTAGGAATGGGGGTATGATGAGAACCTCATCATGAACCCTAACTAGCACAATCTAATCCAAATATGTGTGAAAAAGCTCCTACAAAATCAAAAGAGAGGCTTAACTCAGAGAATTCTGAGTTAAAGAATAAAATAAATCATAAGGGGTAAAATTGCAATTTCACCAATGCAGTATGCAAACAGGGTAATTAAGGGTCCAAATGCAGGTCAAACAAGCTTAATAAAGAGGGAAGTGGGATGATCTGATCTGAAAAGGATTATAGCAACTTCTAGGAATTAAATGATATTCTGTAACTCTAAAATAAATCTACTTTAATTCACGAGATTCGAGGCAAGAAAAAAATCAACTAAATCCTCTAAAATTCATATAAAAATATTCCCTATGGTTTAGAACCTTTAATTTGGCCTTTACAACCTATTTTGACCTAAAATGAGAACCATGCCCAATTTATGACTTAATTTAGGTTTTTACGTAAATTAACCAGTCAAACATGGTCCAACCTCAAATAAAATTTAGCCATTAAAATTCTTAGGTTCAAATTAGTCTGGTATAAAAATCTGGGCCTAAGAAAAGACCATCTTGACTGACTTTACAAATTGATCCTTTTAATTTACTTTTTGACCCTTGTCTTTTGAAACCCTTGCGTTCAGCCTCCTAACTTCTCGTCGTTCTTTGCAGAACGGTCCCCCCTGCCGTTTCTACGTAGCACCATACCTCCGGCGACCTTGCTCGGAGGATGGCGCCGCGCAGGGCAAGGCGGCCGTCCTCAGGAACAGACGGGGGGTTCCCTGCGTCGTCCTCTGTCGCAGGGAACCTCCCCTAACCTCTGCAACCGGCCATGCCTCTCGGGCAAATGCACAAAAAGCATGGGTGTCTCTTGCTATCCATCTCCGGTGAGGTAGGCACGTCGCCTCCTTGGTCCCCTCTCCTCGCCAAGGCCTTTATAAGGAGCAGCAGGGTCTGCCGTCTCCTTTAAGCTTCTTCTGGCGTAGAAACACCCTACATTGCCGTCTCCTTCGCAAGCAACTCTAAGCCATCTCCAGCCCAGGCGTGAGCCCCAGACAGTGCGGACTACTTCTACGAGTGCGCCCAGGCTTGCAATTCAGGATGCAAGCCTCGCAGCTGCCCCAATTGGCAGCGACTCCCTCAACTGCGGGCGCGCATTCTAGAGGTGAGACTTTAGTCCCACCTCGTAAGTGTGTGGCCTCGCACCCACACATAAATTGAAAAAGTGTATCAGGTTGTTTGCCTTCGATACACAGGGGTCAGGTCCCTCACACGCACGCAGCGCGCCACGCGCTTGCCCGCCCTCGCCCGCGCTCACGCCCCGCGGGTCTGGGCTGAATCCGACTACCCGACCAAGCACTCCTTGCCCACCACCGCATGCCGGTGGGCCTGGTCCCGGGTGCGCTACCCGAACCCAATTACCCGACTCTAGGAGAGCATTCCTAAGAGAGATTCCGAGAGAAAGAGAGACACGGGGAAGGGGTAGGGGTAGGTCTTGCACTAATGGGTGTGTATGGGCGCAAGGAAGAAGGAAAAAGAAGGAAGAGGCAGGCGAAGGAAGGAAAGGAACTATAGCAAACACGTAGTTAAGCCATCTGAGCGCCGCGTCAGACGTCGGAAGGGCAGCAGCCTGAGCTGAAGAAGGCAGGCTGAAGAAGGAAGAAGAAAAGAAAAGAGAAAGAAGAAGGCAAGCTGAGAAGAAAGAAAGAGGAAGCAGAGCAGAAGAGAAAGAAAAGAGAAAGAAGAAGAAGGTCACCACAGCCGCGGGCTGAAGAAGAAAGAAGAAGGCAGGCTGAAGAAGAAAGAAGAAAAGAAGAAAGAAGAAGAAGAAGAAGAGGAATGGCCAAAGCAGAAGAAGAAGAAGAAGAAGAAGAAAAAGAGAAGAGAAAAATCAGCAAAAAGAAGAAAAGAGAGAAGAAGAAGAAGCCAACAAAAAAAGAGAACTTTAGCTCTCTCTCTCTCTCTTATTATTTTTGTAACATAATTGTGAATATTTATGCTTCTAGAATCATAGTTGCTCCCTGAGTTCGACCTCGGGAAAACTTGTTATTCCTAGTAAAAAATTTTATATTAATCTGGTAGCTGTTTTGTCATATACCACAACGACTGTAAATAACTACAAAGACGAAACACGAGAGCCAGCATTAGCTACCTGTGATATTACTCGTTGCATACGTTAATTGTGGAAATACTAGCTGCATGTATATAATACGAGAATGGAATTGTGAATGATAAAACCTGGTATGGAATAATATGGTGAATAAGAGCATGAACCCTACGGGGAGTTAAGAGTAGAGCTCATATGGTTGATTGGAAAGGTCTGGAAATGTGAGTAGGAAGTGCGCTGGCCCTTGAGTACTTAGTACCAAGGGGGAGCGACTGTCCCCTTTTTAGTGTAGAGCGGAGCTAGCCACCCTTAGGTTGGGACCCGAAGTTAGGAATGGCCACTCTACACCAACTCCTATTGGCCCTCGCGTACACAGTGCCGAGGAGAGCTATTAGTGTAAGGAGGGAACTAACCACCCCACGGGGCCCTAGGTTAAGCTAGCCAACCTACACCAACATTTTCTTTGGCCCTCTGGGCAAACCGGGGTAGTAAGATGAGGGTGCGCGGACTGTGGAGGGGCTAGACCCCTGTTTGGTTCTGAGGAGCTAGACCCCTGTTATTGAGAAGGCTAGGCCCTATATTGTTCCGTGTTGTACTTTGGGCGTACCCGCTAGCGGAAATGACTGACCGCGTGCCAGTGCAGGGTAGCTACCCGTGCACTTATCGCGCATGCCGAGTCACTGCTACGTCTAGGCAGTGACCTTGGGGTGGTTGATTGGGAGTAGTATTACCATGGGGGAACTCTCCCGGCCAGGAGAGCACCACGTGTGCCTTCTACTCTTGGAAAAGATTGCAATCAAGATCGTTCCCATGAGAAACATTCGAGATCAAGAAAGAAATCTAAAAAGTAAACCAATGGGTGAAAAGGAATGACTTGTAAAATAAAATAGTTGGAAAAGATAAATTACCTATTAACTTTTACTGCTTTAGTTAGTTTGGTTACCACTCTACTCAGCGTTCACTGACTCCGTTTTACTCATAACCCTTTACAGGTCCGGGAGTTGAGCAGCCCAAGTCACCAGCTGCAGAGGGTGCTGGGCCCAGTCGAGCCCAGCAATAGTTCTTACTGTAGTTGTACTTCCTTTTGCTAGTGAGTTTAGATTGTTGTTACCGTTTCTGTTTCTGTACTTTGTTCTAATTTACTGTTGTGGTGGTGATATGTACTGTTAGCAGCTTTCACTTCCTTTACTGTTTGTACTCTTTTACTGTTAGTTACTTAGCATAGTAAATGTGGTTTACTTTCCTACTTTTTTGTTATTTCTTGTTGGACGACTAGGTCTTGGGATTAGTCGAGTCGAGTCGGTCTCGTGTCCTGTAGGGATTCGGGAACCCGATTGTAACATATCTGAAATGGGATCTTAATGGCATTTGGATTGCTTATATTGTGATTTAAATCTTTATTATCAGCTAGCTTATGTATCCAACTGTCCAAATATACAATTTAAAGAAGAAATTAGATGAAAATCATGTTTAATGGCTGGAACATACCTTTTAGATTCTATAGAGCATATCTGAATGTTTCACTGCTTATCCAGCCTTTAGATTAGGATTCTAGTGCCTCTGGTTCTCATTAGAAATTCTCTTTAAGGCTTAAAATATTCTATCTTTGTAAATAAATAAAAATGATTTTAAAAAATCCAAAAAAATAAAATAAAGTTGTCTTGGTGAAGATTAGATATATTTTAGGTGTACATTAAGTTTTGAGGTCATCTGAACCCCTGGCTTGGTAGAACATACCAGCCGACGGTTTAATATACCTCTTAACTCAATAAAAGACCCTAAACTAAAAATGACAAAAAAAACACACTCTCTCTCATCTCTTTCTCTCTCTCTCTCATCCCCTACCTCTAAAAAATATATAAAACCCATAAAAAGAAGTAAAACCCCAAAAATACACAAAAATACTATGTATATTATGTAAATATTTGTATATATAAGGTATATATTAAGCTATCTATGTAAATAATGTAAACTATGTACATAAAGTGTATATATAACCGATGTATTCTATACTGTAACTTAACTATTTAAGATAACTTATTATGTATATAATTTATCTGTATAATTATTTATTAATCATATTAACTTATATGTACTATAAGCCACATAATTATAGAAATGCTAATAAATTAACTTATTTATAAGTAATATATATATATATATTATGTATATAATGAACCCTGTAACATAATTTAATTATGTACATATAATAAATAATTAATTTATTAAGTTACTAGCTAAGTTATTAGATTAAATTAAAATAAATTAGTAATTTAAGTTATAACTAAACTAACTTATATTGTATATTTATATGATTATATTTTTAGTAAATTAAACAAATTTAAATATATTTATAATGTATTATATTATTTATACTTAATTTACATGAATAACTCCCTGAATTCACCTAATTAAATGTAAATAAATCCAAATAAATGTTGTAAAATACAATAAAAATAGGTATTAAATAATTTATTATATGTATTATCTCTGTACAGGGTCAATTAGATCATTAATTAACTAATTTAACATGTAATTAAGGAGTAAATCCAATTAACAATATATATAAATTGTAAACTTTAGCTAATTTATTTATATAGTAAAAATAATTAATTTTGTAAATAAATTGTATAATCATGTATCCCTATGTAAACACTTTAATACCCTATAATTTAATTTTAAATTATAATAATTTATGGCCCTCAAATCGAGGGCCAAAATCTCGTAATTAGCACATGTGTGTTGAGACTGCAGCACCTGTGGGGCGCTAAACTTAGTGCCACACTGTGAAGTGGCGAGCCCCTACGGGCATATAAATGGAATTTGTCTTCCACCCTTACCAGTCGTCACGGGCTCCGAGCGCCCAAAAACCAATCCCCTTATTCCCTCAGAGCATGAACGAGTATTGGCATTGAATGATGTGTGTGCGGTGCACGGGTTGGGAGCCGTGCACTGTGCATGGGCCTGTATGGGAATATTAATGAACTTAAATCCGGATTAATGTGTCTAATTAACGAATTAGGGTCGCCCTTAGTAGAGGTCTGGTCCCACCCCTTGAGGGTGCTGTGTATCCCTCGAAAAGGTCGCCTGCTAACTTAAAATCCTAATTTTGTCATTAAGAATAGTAATTAGTGCCTAATTAACGAATGTAATAAGAAAAGAAGAAGAAGAAGAAACAGAGAAGAAAATGGCTATGTTTGAGTGTGAGAGGACAAAGAAGGGTTAAGCAGAGAAGAATAGAAGAGAAAAGAAGAAGAACGATTGTATATATGTATATGTATATATATATTATGTATATATAAGTATAAATGTATTGTATACTGTAAAGAAATAATGTAATAAGAAGTATACATTAGAGTACAGTATATTGTTTGAGCTCATTTATGTATATAAATAACTCGTGAGCTTTAGTGACAGATAAGTATGTCACTGTATATAGAATAAATGTCACTATAGATCCTATTTTTACCTTAGCCTATGTGTATACTTTTTCCTAAGGTTTAGTAATAGTCGATTCGCGAAAGAGGTTCATATAAAAAGAATAAATGTCATTGTTGTTGTAGTATGTGTCACAAATACAAACCATTATCGCGTCAATTTTATTTAATTACATAATTTTTACTGGTTTATTCAGGTCGTTTACTGGAAGGCAGTTATTGATATACATCACTCTTTAAATCCAAGATTATTCTTTAATTCCAAAAATGATTAATTTTATATACAGTCAATAATGAATGAATCCATAAAGAATGAATTAAAGGTTTCATTATGTATAAAAAAAGTCAAAGAAAATGCTTGCAAAAATCTACTTATAAACAAGCATCAAACAATACATAGATATATTCTATACTAACTATTTGTAAGTTATATTACCAATACTTACATAAATATACACTACTAACTAATATTACATATCATACTAACTTAACTTAATATACTAACATATACAGTAACATATGTAGAAGCTACAGCGACAGATGCAAACGTCGCTGGACCCCAGAAAGATATATACAAACTCTAAAGCAAAAAAAACTAGGGTTTATAGCGACAGTTATCTTACCTTTAGTAATGTTTTATTCTGTCAGTAATGACATATAATTATTTATATACATATATATAGCTACACTACTTATACATATACTTATTATTTACCTTATATTTATTTATTTATATTCACATATACGTTATCCATTATACATACACATGTCTTCTTCTTCTTTTACTTCTTAATTCTCTTCTGTGTTCTTCCTTATCCCATTTACTCTTTTGTGCGTAATGAGTCATTAAGGCCTTTTATTTCTTAACAAAAATTTGTTAATTGGCGGACATGCCTTTCGAGAAATACACAGCACCCGAAGACCGAGTGGGATCTGACCTCTACTAAGCGCACCTTTATTTCTTAATTAGGACACTTAAGTACGTTTTTAGCTCATATTTGGGCTTAACCAAGCCCTCGCACAGTATCGACCCCAGGCCACACACACACAATGCTCAGAATATGCTCAGTAAAGATGGGTATGTTCGGTTGTTTCGGGTGCCCGACACTTGTAACGACTGAACAACCCATAACACAAAAACAATAAAAGGTGCTGAGGGCACTCTCACGCCCATGATGTGGTGCTATTCTAGAGCCTACGCAGCGCTAGAAATCAGGCGGCTATGCATAAAATTGTTATTTTGGCCCTCAATTCGAGGGCCATAATTTATTATAAAATACAAATAAATTATGGGATAATAAAATATTTACATAGTACTACTTAATTGCACAGTTAATGTGGAATTTTAATTATATTTACTATATAAATTAATTAGATAAAGTATACAGTTTATATATAACTGATTTTAGAACTTATTCTTTAATTACGTATAAATTAGTTATTATATGATCTAATTGACCTTATACACAGTTAGTATGCATGTTTAAATATTTTATAAACATTTTTATTGTATTTTACAAGTTTAATTTTTATTTTATTTACATTTAATTAATATAATTTCGTACTATTTTAATTGTAAATTAAGTTTAAATAGTATAAACAATATAAATATACTTAAATTAACTAAAATTACTTAAATACATTAATACAAATATACATTATAGATTAGTTGAATTATAACTTAAATTACTAATTTATTTTAATTTAATCTAATAACTTAACTACTAACTTAATAAATTAATTATTTATTCTGTATATATAATTAAATTAAGGTACAGGATTTAATATGTTTATAATATACATATAAATACATCTATACAGTATTATAACTCAATATGGTTATTTATAGAGGTTATTAATTTATATATCTATTTAGTACATATAAGTTAGTTTACTTAATTATTGGTTATATAATTAAGATATATACAGTATAATCTAATTGAAAGACTTAATTTACATACTACAATATATACAAAAGCTATTTATTTTATAAATATGTATAATTTACATTATAGGTTAATAAGCTTACTATATAACTTATATATACACTTATATACATATTATACAATGGATTTTTAGTATTTCTAGGGTTTTTTCACTTTTTATGATTTTTATATTTGTTATGGAGGTAGGAGAAGAGAGGGAAAGAAATAGATGAGGAGAAAGAGATGTTTTTGGTCTTTTTATGTTTGGTTTCTTCTATTAAGTTCCATGGTATACAGAACCGTCAACTGGTAAATTCTACCAAGTCGGGAGTTCAGATTATCATGAAACTTAGTATGCATTTAAAGAAATACCTAATCTTCAATCAAACAAGTTTATTTTAATTTTTTATATTTTTTATATGATTTTTATTTAATTTCAATGTTCACACATTCTAGGCTTTTTCAAGGTTTTCTAAGGTGTCCTAAGGCTAGAATGGAATCTAAAGTGTCTAAAAGGCAGTAAACTACCTCAACAGTCTCAGTGTAATAGGAATGATATAAACATCAAAACATGCAAATCAAAGTGGATTTCAATTAATTTAACTTATTGGACAGTTAGGCTTCAAACTAGCTGACAAAAGAATCTTAAAATAGATTACAAGCATTCAACTGAATTTAAAAATCCATTGAAATTACATGAAAGCTTGTACAAAATTCCTACACACTATCAAGCACAAGTCAGCTATCTAACAGTTCAAAATCTACACTTACTGTCCACCAAACTATCTAGACAAAAATCTTTTGCTGAAACAGCAGAAGCACAGCAGCAGCAAGGTTCATCAAATGCAGCAACAAACAGCAGTAGAAGCTGCTGAACTTCACTCTACTCAGCAAACCAAATTCTTCTTCAGACATCTTAACTGCTGCTGCAATTAATTCATCTGAAGAAGAACAAGTCTACAGCAAGGAAGAAAGCAAAAATCTGCCACTTAACAGCTTAATTCAGCCAATTAACCCCAGATCAGATTCAAAACAGCCTGATCAGGGATTCAAAATGACTGTGTCAAGCTATTACTTAGCTAGGATTTGGGGGAATGTAGCTACAATGGTAGCACTTTACTCTAATTATGGGATTCAAAAACACAAAACCAAAAATCACTCAATCAAATTCTGACAAGGGTTTAAATCCTCATAAAAACCATGCTCAAATGTTCAGCATCTTAAATCCAAATTCCTTGTCACAAATATCACAACCATTCAGTCCATAAAAACTATTGATCTAACTCTTTCTAATGCTATAGACAGCATGTAGAAAGAGTTAGGATCAACACAGTAAATGCAACAACTGATGATCTAACTCCTTCTAATGCTATAGACAGCATGTAGAAAGAGTTAGGATCAACATAGTAAATCCAAAAATTGAATCCTAGGATGTACACATCTTAAGGGATATTGAGAATCCCTTAAGAAAGAATCAGATTCTCAGAAAAACAATTCAAATTAGAATCCCTAATAGAGGCTCAATCAACATGGTTGATCTTCCTTGGCTCTACAAGGCATTCAATACATTGAAATCCTTAAAATTAATAGAACAGATTATGAATCTTCTGAGGTGAATTCTGACTTCAAAATCACCTCAGATTCCTTGCCAATCAGTGAATCAAAATCAAAATTCTTCAATTTGCAAGATCAAGGCATTCAAAACCCAAATGAATGAAAATCTTTGAAATTTGAATTCATAAAAAATCCAGCAAACTGATTCACTTTTTAGCTCAAATTAGGGGCTTTTGTGAACAAGATGGAGTGAGTGAGAAGCCCCTAATGTGATTTTTGACACTAATTTCAAATCTGAGGTCAGAAACCCAATTAGATCTAAAATTAGGTCTGATGAGTGGGTGGATAGCGAAATACAAATCAAGGGAATCAGAAATGAGATGAAAACATGTAGAGGAAGATCAAAACGAACTGTGATAGGGTGAATTTCTTCCCCTCTAATCTGGGATGATTAGAGGAGGTGAGGGGGAAAAATTGCTATGCTAAAACTACTCCTAATGCTAAACTAATCAGAATAGCAAATCGACTATTAATTCTACATCTAATTCTACTCTAATAACTCTAATCTATTTATCTAATGCTACAGCTAATCTAGAAAACATTAAAACTAGTCTAACAGGAAGAATGGGACCTGTGGATTCTTAGCTGGTGACTAAGGAGGAAGAGCTCCAGCGGAGTGAAAAGTCTGCTAGTGAGACTTCTAGGTCGTCCTCAAGTGCTACGTGATCCTTAGTGACGAGGAGAGTTGGAGAGAAGTCGGGGATTTCACAGTCAGTGGCTGTGAAATCAGGGAATTGGTGAGGAGGAGAGACTAGAGTGGAGGAATGATCACTAAGAAGGTAGGAGAGAACGATCCCTTGCGCGCATGACCACTGAGGTGCTTAAGTAGCAACCTCAGTGACTCAGATCACCGTGCGGGTGAAGATAGGTGATGAGGGCACCGGCGGCAAGGATGAGAGGAGAGGAGCACGCGGGTTGCCAAATTGAAAACTGACCGTAGGATGGGATCTGGGGGATTGGGTGAGCATACGCGCGGCTTCACGCGAAGCTTCAATTAAGATCGAGCCACAGATCAGGATCAAGAGAGAGTGGACGGTCAAGATCCTCTATGTTCTACGCACACACAGTGCACGCATAAAAGCTACAAGCGAGGTTTCTATTGGGTAATTTGCAGGGAGAGGCCCCTTGCGAAAGGGTAGGAATTTTGCACAAGAGCCCATAAGTGGTAGGAAACAAAAGCTGAATGGTCCTTGAGGGCTTTCAAAGAGGTCCCTGCAGGTTACAAATAGGTCCGGGAAAGTTTTCTAATGAAGGAAATGTGATGCACAAAGGACCTAAATGTAAATTCTTAGTTTTAAGGCCTTAATGATGTCCAAATGCCTTCAAGATTTTATATGTACTTAATTGAACATTTGAGAAGTTAATTATACTTTTGATTTGAACTTTTAAACTTGTTTGTGTGTTCAATTATGCTTGAATCATCATTTGACCTTCTTCTCAAGGATATCTCAATTTATGACTTAATTATGCCATCTTAACACAGAATTAATGTTTTAGATATTTTTCTTTGATTCCCACACTTAACCCTTTTTATGTGTTAATTTGGTATTGTTTAACCCAGTTTCTAGCTTAACTTTAGCTTTTTAGCTATGATGAGTAGCCACTCATCATTTAGTGATTTTTATAGAAGTCACTGTACATATTATATATGTTACTATAAGTGTTAATATATTAAGTTAAGTTAGTATAGTCTATATTATACCATATTATTGTATAGATATGTAAGTATTAGTATTATAAGCTATAAATAGATAGTATATAGTATTTAATTAAAGTGTTTGATGTTTGTTTGTAAATAGATGTTTACAAACATTTTAATCCATTCTTTTGTACATAAATTATTTCATTCTTTCTTTCATTAATTCATTCCTTCATATTTGTACATAAAATTAATCTTTTTAGAATTAAAGAATAATATTAGACTTAGAGAGTGATGTATATCAATAACTGTCTCCCAGTGAATGACCTAGAATAAACCAGTAAAAATTAAGTAAATAAATAAAATTGACGCAATAACAATTTGTATTTGTGACATATACTACAATAACAATATTTTTTTATACGAACCGTGGTCGATGGCTTCAAGACATAATTCAAATCTTATGACGAATAGATAAAAGAGGAGATGATTTATTCAATTGAATGCAATAATTACATTAATGGCTAACTATTCCACATTGATAATCGAAAATGCTCCATTGATTGAGTGGAAAGACACCTCAGTTTCCCCATGATTGAGGGACATGTTGTGTAAGGTAATGGATGAGACGAAATATCAAGAGAAATACTTAATTAACTTCTACAAAATTCAGGCAAGTGGACAAGGAGGGAAACGAAAGGAAGCATTGCCATTTTCTAGGATCCAATGGTTGTGATGAGAATTTTTTTTTTTGTGTGTGAAAACAAACAATTTTCATTCAATAGAGGAAATCGCATCCTTTATACAACTTGACAACTCTATTACTGGAATATCACCATAAAACCAAAAACCATGATATAGAAACAATTTGGCAACTCTATTGGAATACACTTCAAACATCTCTTAGCAACATTATGAGCAACAGCACTTTGATAAGGAGGAATATGATAATAGATGGCATTAAGAAATTATAAGTTGATATGGTGTTGAATCTTGTTTACAATAATAGAGACATTCCAAGGAGGAGTGAAGCTGCCCTCTTCACAAAGTAGATCCATCCACGTCATAAAGTCAATCAGAAAAATGAAGGAAAATCACGAGCCATATACTCCATCATCATATAGTTCCATAAATTTGTTTAAATAAATATGACTCCAAAATAAGTTCCTTATTATTGAGAGGGTCATAATAGCTGGGAAACATAGCAATAAATAGCTAGCATACTCTCTACCAAAACAAATGGCAGCACCCGCATCATGATCTTCAAACAATGTGGCATCAAAAAAAACATTGTAACTAAAAGTGGCACATGTAGATCTTAAATATGATATTGAGGGAGAAGTATGACAAGCATTATTAGTAGTAATGGTAGATATGTGCATCAATATTTCTTAAACCATTTCATTTATTTGAGATTTCTTCTTCTGAATTTGAACAGATTTTTTTGACCTACTGTTCTCTATGGTCCACATGCATGTAGATGACATACGGGTTAGAAAAGCTTTACGTAGTCATCTCTACTCAAACCAAAATGAGTTCCTTTCTTCTTCCCTTTATTCAATGTCCAATCAAGTCCACTTATCCAACATTAAAAACACCATGTGGTAGATACCTACAAGGTGGCAGCGTTAGATTTGATTTCCTTTCCCTTTCTTTTCTAACAACCTGTGGATTAGATATTTGGTAGTTAGGTTATCGTATGTAATTCAAGGATCAAAACATATGCATGCTAGCTTATTAGTTTTGACTTTTGTTGTTGTTAGTTTGGAGTAGTTATAGCAATACTTTTTAACTGGCCTTATAATTAATTGTTAATTAAGAATTCAAATATTGAATTTGATTAGCTAGTTATTCAAAGTTTTTGCTAGTTTGATGTTATGAGGACTTGATGAAGTTGGAGAGGTGAGGGGTCAGCAATGGTGGTACTGGTGGAAGTTTGGAAGGGGAAGTGGTTTTTAGGTTAAGGCAATTAACTTGGGTTAGGATAAGAGTGAGGTAATGAAACTCCACAGGTGTGTATACAGGGAGATTGGTTGCCAACAGGGAATCAAGAGTCAAATAGGGATGATAGAACATGGGTTGGAGGTTCAAACAGGACACTAACATATGTATATGTGTGTACATACACACACACATTGAACTAAATTTTTTTGTATAATAAGTATTGAGTTCAGAAATAGGATTCATATTCAATTTGTTTTGTTTAAATCAAATTGAATATTCAAATTATTATCGAATCCAAGTTGAATCAAATCAAATCAAAGTGTGATTTAATTAGTAGCCCTACCTATGACATCTCACACATTTTTACTTGAAGTTGAAGATGTAGCTCATCTATGTACATTCTCTTGTTTGAAATACTTCAACATATCATCACATCAACGCTTATGTTTTTATAAGAATCACATTTCTCTATGGACAGAGTAAGAGCTTTAAAAATACGGTTCCATATGAGAAATCCTGGCACTTGCAAATGGATTAATCTATGCTTTATACGTTAGATACATCAAGTGTGATTTAATTTTTATCTTCCCAAATTGAAATCATCTCTACATAGATCTCAACTAGTAGAAATTTCGTTTGTGTTCTTGAGTAAAATCTATTTGTATTTCATGGGATATCTATAATAATCTAGGCTTGAACTCAAGTTCAATTGAAAGAAGCTCTTCTTGTCCATTAGTAGGGTATTGACCTAATGAATTTAAGGTGATCATTCAAAATATGTAAGTTCAATTTATTATCTAATAGTTTCTGAACTTTTATAATTTATTTTTCAATTCCTTGTGTTATGATAGCACTGTTTACTCTCAATGCGAGTGGTTGTTCCACCCGTTGGTAGCCTTTTCTTTTTATTAGTATCTTTTAAATTGATGGTAGCTCCACTTCTTCAATAACCTTTTTTTCCCAACCAGAAGGAGTTCAATTTTGATACTACTTATAACTACTTATGCCTAAACCTAAACCTAAACTAAATTAAGAGAAATTGACGTTGACAAACTTCTTGTTGTGAACCTAATAGATCCTAAACCTGAGCTAAATTAAGAGAAATTGGCATTGACAAACTTCTTGTTGTGAACCTAATAGATCGAAGGCAACTAGCCAAAATATTTAAGTTTAGTTAAATGGTAATCATAAATTCTTTATATAACCAATTATCCCATTTTCTAAGTTTACATGCAGGTTGATTTTTTTTTTTTTTTTTATCCATGTGCATTTGTAAAAGTACGTTAATATGAGAAAGCATTGTATTCTTCATATTAATTAACATAGTTGCCTTTTTAAAGTTTACTTGTATACTCCATACTAAAGTCAAAATAAGCCAGGGTATATGAGTTTATTTTAATTGTAGTTCGTTCGGTACGTACGTGTCTAAAGTTTACCCAAGAATCTACGTGAAATAAGAAAAAATCAAAACAGAAAAACTCCTCCTTTTCACCTGCTTTTCCTATTTTCTTATTCCTGTTCCCAGCTGATCACCTTAAATTAGCAATCAACGGCAGAGATTGCCAGCTCTAATTCCAACGAATGGGGCTGAAAGCACTCAACACCTTTGAAAAATGAACCTTTTGAACGAATCTCGACAATGCATGCTTACCTGAAGTGACAATGTATATTGTTTAAAGGTTGCCAACCTTGTGTGGATATCCATCTAAATGGGAAAAATGCATAGCATTTTAATTTGTAATACATATCAGATATAGTGTGGGCACTGTTTGTGTAAAAACCCCATAACAATTAAATAGCTTGCCCTTATTTGAGTCGGAGAATTAATAAAGTTTGATATCGTATATATAAGAACGTCAAATTAATATAGAACATTAGTTGTTTCACTGTTATCTCAAGGTATCATCGGCAGTGAATTTCATAAAGTCATACCACCAAGTAGCTTTTGTCCTTCGGCTACTTTCTGGAGTATGGCATGCAAGCTTTTTGGTAGACGTTAAGGTCAAAGGTAGCTAGATAGACCTGTCTCGTTAGGTACTAATTATAGCCTTACACACACACACACACACACAGACATATATATATAATTCCTTTCCCATTTTGTTACAAGGATTACTTGCTCCACTTACTGCACCTTCTTTGCTCCACTTTGCTTCTTCTGCTTCCTAACATTCTCCTCCCTAACAACTACACGTACCCTTCTCCCACCCACTACAAATACCAATTGCCACAAACGCTTCTCATCAACAACTCAAGCCACTCGACTGTCGACATATATCTCTCTCTAATTTCTAACCAAAAAGGAGGAATCCAGAGAAAGTGAGCGAGGGATTAACATGACCACAGTGCGTGTGGTCGTGCCTTTGCTAGCCATTAATGTGATGGGCATATTTATGATTCCTTTGAGTTTTGCCAACCCCATGCATAGGGCAGGAGGGTTCCTCTACCCTCAGTTCTATGACCACTCCTGTCCCAGAGCACAAGAGATCATCAATTCCGTCCTCATCGAAGGTTTGGCCAGAGATCCACGTATTGGTGCCTCCCTCTTGAGGCTCCACTTTCACGATTGCTTTGTAATGGTACGTACGCGGTTTTCCTCGATTAATTAACAAGATCGTTAATCCAACATTATAGGATATCCAAAATAAATAAATAAATAAGTAAATATTTATTTATTGATGAGTAAATGATTGGACAACTTCTTTTCAGAAATATCGCTTTAATTTTTTTTTTAGGTTAATTACATGCCTCGCGTGTCATCAGATCCACGTAAAGCCACGGTGCCGAGATTTGATCTTCACGTCTGGTTCCGAACCATTTGCTTGGAAGATGGGGTTAACACAAGTTTTAATTAATTTGCTTATGATAAAAAGGGCCATTGAGAAAAAAAGAAAATGACGATATCAAGCTTTTTAGATAAGAAGTGGATTTTAGTGTACATTTTTCGACGGATGATAACAAACGAGCAGCGTGAAACAAGTATGAAAGACAGGTGTTGGAAGGTTCACCATTACGTTTCAATTTAACTATTTCTTGAAACATTTACTCCAAATCGCCATAAGAGGTCGCATCTCCACTTGCGTTACAAGAATCCGTCGCTGGACACCGGGAAGATGTAATGCGTCGTTGATTTCACGTTGTTGGGAGAAATAGGCGGGAGTAAATCGTGAGGTGGAGGTGTTGAATCTTAAGACTTGTGTGCAACATCGGATCGAAGAGTGCCAGGTGACACACCCGGATGCTCACCTCATTAATCCTTCACTCTTATTCGTGGGTGATGGGTGAGTGTGGGGGCAAGCATCCGAGTGAGATCCTGAGTGCGCCAAACTCTTTTTTTTTATCAGAGAGGAGGAGCATGAGAAGTGGGGAGTAGAAAATAGAAGAGCAAAATAAGGTCAGGATAGAGGTTGTCAGAGTTTGAGAGTTGGAAAGGAGGTTAACACTGGAACCACTAACATCACTCCCCATAGATGTTAACAAAACATAGGTTTGGGAGGGTGGAACCTAAGGTTTGATGCCTAAGGTTAAATAGTGAGGTAAATAGAAGTTAATTCTTTAAAAGAGAGATTAATTGGACATGCAAATTAGTCTTAAGTTATTGGGTTCTCACAATTTTCAACCACAACTCAATAATTTGAAAATCGATATATAGATAGGCATATGTATCACATCGAAATTCTTAAAAGAAAAATAGGATCATGTTCGACGGATCAATTTGAATTTCAATGCGATGGTCTAATTTTGTGTTAATGGAATTTTTCATCAACGTCTTCGTACAGAGATGCCTCTTAATTTTTACGTAAGGGTAAATGCCATTTAATTTCTTCCCGCGTACTAATGTCATTTAATTACCTTATCAATCATCTAACCTAAAATTTATCATTTCTACAAGCACTTACGATCGACGTTAGATTGCAATAAATTAGGATCTCCCCCCTTTTTTCTTTTTTTCAATATTTCCATCGGATCTCTGATGAACACAACAACCTTAGTTAATGCTAACTTTACCGTAAATTAACTTATAAATATATGTAACTTTAAATTTTAAATCGATACAGGAGCATAGGTTTGAAATCAAGTGTCAGACTTTATAAGGGCATCCCAACTAGTATGATAAATATACATACATACATACATTATGTATATACATATACATATACATATATGTGAAAGTTGAGTTTAACCTAAATTAGCTCATGTTGCAATCAGTTTCCATTAAAATGCCACGGTCAAATATCAGAAAACGCCGGGATCAATTGAACCATATGAAAGTCTCATTTCATTCGGGCTAAGCTACACAAAAAGACTGAATATAAGTACGTACCATATTTGCACGTACCTTGTTTAATTCTTTAGTGGAGATCGATGAACTTGTCCATCTATATACAAAATCAAACTGCAAGCAATCAAAATTGGACATCTCAGCACCTCCACCACAACCCACCCACCCCTCGGTTTACTCCTCCATCAATTCTCTCTTCAAGTTTAATATTTTTATCCTCTTCTCTCTTTTCTTATTTAAAACTGCAAGCAAGCTGGACACATTAGCACCTCTATCACTATCCACCCACCCCCATCTGTTTACCCCTCCATCAATTTCCTTTTCAAATTTAATATTTCTTTCCTCTTTCCTAATCTTTTTTATTTCAATAAATATTTTTAATATAATGTATGAATAAATAAAAGTATATCCAATACTTATATAATATTCACATACGTATAATACAATCCAAAAAACGTCGGTTGGATACGTCAGCACCTCCACCACAACCCAATCTTCCCTAGACTTATTCTTCCATCAATTTTCTTTTAATACTTTTTTTTCTCTTTTTTCTTTTTTTATTTGAAACTACAAGCTAGCTAGACACGTCAGCACCTCCACGATAACCCACCCACCCCATGTGTTTACTCCTCCATCAATTTCCTCTTCCACTTTTTTTTTTTTTTTTCCTCTTTTCTCTTTTTTTTATTTAAATGAATATTTTTAATATAATGTATGCATAAATAAAAATATATTTCTTTCCTACATTCACACATAGGTCTATACTTAGGCGATATTTACATACATATAATACAATTCAAAAAAATATAGGTGATTAATGAAAGCTATTTTAAATTTCTAACTCATAAAGTTTGTTGCATAATTCCAACGATAGGAAGAAAAATAACCTTACAAATTTAATATAATACACATGTATGTACATTAACATATCAAATAATTTATCATATTCACAACTTAAATTTAGAATATGAACATTAACAAAAAAAGTTAAAGGGAAAAAATTGATATACAAACATATATAACAAACATATGACTTTAAAAAAATTCAATGAAATAAAACATGAGCATTGGAAAAAAATATATGACGAATTTATTAAAAAAAAAAGAGATATACCCTCCTCTAGATATGTATATATAATAAATTATTTTCCTAAAAACCTCACTCTTTTAAAATCCTAGCAAGATACTATTTAGGCTACCTCCTCATGTCACTTAAATACTCTCTTAAATTCAGAAAACTTCTCACACATTTTAATATAAAAATTATTTCCATAACACATGTCCAACCTCCATGTCATTTATGCACCAGTTTTTTCTTTATTTAGAAATATAAAATAACAAAGTTATCATGTAAAATATCAATTAATAGATTAGTAATTTACCACATTCTCACACTTCTAAATTGAATATATGACAACATAATTTATTAAAAATTACACAATTTTCCGTAACACAAATCAATCATAATTTGTTTGAATTATTATTTCACCTAAATATACTTAAAGCACATTGTCCAATATATTAAATTTAAATAAAATATTTTATAAAAAAATTAAGATAAATAAAAAATTAAAAAATAAAAAATAAATAAAATATTTTATGACACGAAATTTTAAAAGTTTTGGGGATGTAATTTTTTCTATAAAAAAGAATGTCTCTAATAAATTTATTTTTTTCAATCTTATGTGACATATAACTCCCCAGTTAATTTGATCTCTATCTTTTTAATGGATAATATTTTTAAAAGTTCAAACACTTTTAATCATCAAATTTAATGCAAAATAAATAAATAAATTACAATTTAAATTTGATTTTTAATTAAAATAAATATTTTTGGAGCAAAATAATATATCTATAGTTAGATATTTAAGAGTTTTATAAACTCCTGCAGCAGAGTTCAGTCACCATCTCTAGTTATATATAATATCGAACAATAAATTGTTTGATTTTCACAGGGCTGCGACGCGTCCATTCTATTGGACAGTAGTGGGAGCATAACAAGCGAGAAGCTATCGAACCCCAACAAGAACTCGGCGAGAGGGTTCGAGGTCATCGACGAGATTAAGTATGCACTGGAGAGGGAGTGCCCTCAAACTGTGTCCTGTGCGGATATATTGGCTATTTCCGCAAGGGATGCCACCGTTCTGGTAACACCGAATTAAAATCCACACCACAGAATTGTTTATATATAATATTGTTTTATTTTTGGAACTATATGGCTGGTAGTTTTTAAGTTTTTGAAATATTAATTAATGCAGCAGTAACATTGCACTCTTGATTAATTAATTACGAGATATATGTTCGCGTAAATTCGATCTTTGGTATGACATTTCACTTTTGCAATAACCACGAATGAACCAGAGTGTGACCGTTGAAGGGCACTCATCTACCATTAAACCTGTTGATGGGCCATCCAACTCGCCTTCAAATCCTCCATTTGCAGCCAAGGGACAGGTGTTGGGAAAATGCAAAAAGAAATTGGATCCAATTAATGTTATTTTCATCTAATTAGAGGGGGGTAAATAGGAGCATCGGTTAACACTTTTCTCAACCAAAATTTACCCTTTAAAATTGGAAGGCTTCACCTAAATGTCCCTAGTGCCAGCATTCATAATTTTCTTGCTCAAAACCATTGTATAATTGTGTTTGGTAAACTCACAAATGGTTTGGAAATGAAAACTAATTAAGCCTTCCTCTTCTGGTAAAATTGCTGCAATATACAGCTTTCTTTTCTGCGTCCAGAGAATATACAATGTTCTGATGTTAATGTATATATATACATACACATATAAATAAATATCTAATTGATGGATTGCTGCAGTCTGGTGGACCACGCTGGGAGGTTCCACTGGGCAGGAGAGATTCCATGAGAGCAAGCTTGAGTGGCTCCAACAATAACATACCCGCACCAAACGACACGCTCCCCATCATCATCTCCAAGTTCGAACGTCAAGGCCTTAACCACGTCGACGTAGTTGCCCTCTCTGGTACGTAATTCCTTAACAAGTTGCCCTCTTTGATATGCATGTTTTTATCTTTAATTAATATATTTTGATTCGAATTTTTTCATCTGTAATATGATTAGTTACTTTTTTAAGTGATAGTAAACCACACATTACTTGAGTTGCTTTAGAGTGAATGATGAATATATACGTAACATGATCGGCACTTTTAAATTTATTTTTTTTTTATATCCCCTGTAACGTACATTTTCCACTCGCATCTCTTTAATGACATATCAATTACCAACATTAATTATTGATATAGCCAAATCAAAAACCATATTTATCGATGTAAAGATTTAATTAATTGTAAACCGACCGAACAACTTAATTAACTCCTTCAAAAATTTCAATTGAGATGGTCTATATATATATCTTCACGTATTTTATCAATAATTTTCTTATATATGATTGAGTGTGTGTGTGTGTATATATATATATATATATATATATGTATATATACTGACGTGGACGTGAACAAAGGGAGCCACACCATTGGCATGTCAAGGTGCGCCAGCTTCAGGCAAAGGCTATACAACCAGACCGGAAATGGCCGACCCGATTACACCCTCGACTTCTATTACGCAGCGCAGCTAAGGGCTCGATGCCCGCGAGCCGGTGGTGACCAGAGCCTCTTCCCTCTCGACCTCGTCAGCCCCTCCAAGTTCGACAACAACTACTTCAGGAACCTGATGGCCTACAGGGGTCTGCTCAGCTCAGACGAGGTGCTGCTCACGCGGAGCCCCACGACGATGGAGCTGGTGATGCTCTACGCGGAGAACAACGAGCTCTTCCTCAAACAGTTTGCCCAATCCATGATCAGGATGGGCAACATCAACCCACTCACAGGGTTGAAGGGCCAGATAAGGAGGAACTGCAGAAGGATCAATGGGCACTAGATGTATATGTATATAAGTATGTATGTGGGTCAACATCGGCTGCATGTGTTGATGATGGGATTATCAACAGTCTGTACTTTGCTTTGTGTTTTCTTTCGCCAATCGTGTCTTGGTCGATGGTGCAACTGTTTGATGATGTTTCTCTCTGATTTGGCCATATATGTTAATTTGGCTTTCATGTGTCGTGTATTACAAAATTGACTAACGGTATGAGCAAGTAATTTCATATATGTAGAGCCTCTATATGTGATCTCCTAGATATTGAATTCCGAATTCGTCTCAGTTTGTTGATCTCACATGCACGCATACATATACACATGTGAGTGTAACGTACATTTGTGTCGGTATTTGGTTACGTAATCCTTACGGTTATTTCCGGAGTGATTCAAAAATAGAGAAGATTTTCATTTGTCTTTTCTTAGGTTGGAGATTATGATGAGTCTACAGAGATTTGTGATGGTGATTGTATCCTTAGATCTGAAGTAAAAATACACCTAATGATCGATCTCATGGAAGGCTTGAGGGAAGATTAATGAATGATATATATGAAACAACAGGCATGATATTCAAATTAACAAAAATTCAAAATCACCACAATTATCAATCACTCATGACCATGCTCAGAGAGATTTTTGATGGTTCGATTTCAATCTTGGATCTATTCCAGACCTATGAAGGATATTGCCATACCAAGTCTTTTAATTAAGATATAGGCTTATAAGCCAGAAATCCAATTATCTACCAGTCGAGGGAGAAAATTACCCTTTACAACAAGTGACCCTTAAGGCCCACTTACGTAGGCCCAATCGGCTTATAAGCCTTCTATCTTAAACCAAGAGAGGGGAATCACCCAAACCCTGATCGGGCGACTGATTGCAAGTACACTCAGGCTCAGCCCAAGCGACTCGTCCATGGGCTCCGTCAAGGGTCCAATAGGGAGCTCAAGCCTTGGAATGAGCAGGCAATGGCCCGACCGGCAAGGTTCCCCATGACTCCCCCAGACGACGGAGGCTCGCCTGAGCAGCGTAGCCGGTTGGGTTAGCTGACCCGACTAAGGTGGGTGAAGTTACCTGCACCGAAGGACTCAAAGGGAGAAAAATGAGGTTATCATGAGAGATCCCCGCAATCCTCCAAGATTCTTGCAATAGACCAATGAGAAAAGATTACGTGGCACAAGCACGAAAAGGAAATGATAGTTACGAATTCTTCAACGACTACTGGATAATATTCCTAATCAAGCAATCCTGATTTTTCAAGGTTTTTTTTGCATTATAAATACTCACAATTAATTATGCACAAGGACGTTTGGCCGATGAACTAAAAGTGAAGATTTTCTCCCTTAACGTGCATCTTTCAAGTTGAAACCATGGTGCCAAATCTTGATCTCTTTTGTGATTGATTCTTTTACTCCCATTATTCCTTATTGGAGTGGGCACACTTCGATAACTCCAAATATTAATCATGGACACATCTCGGACTTTCCACAGGAAATCTTTCTATGGAAAATGTCTAACCACAATTAGATCCCCCAACAACTACTAGGCTTAGAAGAGGATGATTTAGCCTAGCAAAAGGACTCCGAGGAGACATATATGGCTTTAGTACTAAATATAAGAGTAAGTCCTCTCCAATAACTATCCTCCATGTAATCTTCACGGTGAAAGCCAAATTATTTAGTTTTCCTAAAGCAAATTCCACATCTTCCTAAGTACAGGTGCACGAGTCAGGTTTAGGTGATCCAACTTGATTGAGTTATGATTTGAATTAGATTGACAATTATAATAGGTTAAGGTGAGTTGGAATTTATTCAACCCAATATAAAATAGATTGGGATTTGAGATTTAACCAACCTAACATGATACAAATTGATTTATACACACGCACACACTTGTGTGTGTGTTTGTGTTTGTGTGTGTGTACATATACATATATACACACACATATATACATATACACATACATATATATAAATTCATTACTAACGGTTGGATGATATCCAAACAATGATTGAGATTATTTTTGGCCACCCATGTGACCTACTCGAAGGTCCTAAATGGGCCAAACCCTTTATCTGCTACATCCCCCACATCCTTAATGCCCCATTCACGAGAGCAACTATCCCTTTAGAGTAGAGGGGAGCTTGCCACCACTAGGGTTGAGACCCAGGGTGGGTTTGACCACTCTATATCAACCCTTATTTGGCCCTCATGTACGTGGTACCGAGGTGAGTTACTTATTGTAGGGAGGGAGCTAGCTACCCTATAGGGCCCGGGGTTAGGTCAAGTCACCTTACACCGACTCTTATTAGCCCGTTGGGCAAACCGGGATAGTCGGACGAGAGTACGTCGACTGTAAGGGGCGAGACCCTGTTCTAAGAGGGTAAGGTCATGTGTTGTTCCGTGTTGTACGTTTGGACGTACCTGTTAGTGGAAACAACTAACAACGTGCTAGTACGTGGTAGCTACCCGTGCACTTATCACGCATGTCGTAGTCACCGCTACGTCGCTACCGTGACCCTGGGGTAGTAGACCGAGTGTAGGACTACCACGGGAGACTCTTCCAACCAGAAGAGTGCCACGTGTACATCCTACATCACGGGAAAACTGCAAACAAAATCGTTCCCTCAGGAAACAAGAAGATTGAGAAATGTTATGGAACCTGATTAGAATACTCAGATCAGCAAAATTGAAAACGGATGATAACAAATAGACTGTTAAATGCATGTTTAAATTATATGATTTAAGCACCACTCTACTCAGCATTAGCTGACCACAGATTTCATAACCTTGTTCAGGTAAGGGATTCGAGCAGTCAGAGCCACCGGCTGCTGAGGGCGCTGGGCCCAGTCGAGCCCAACAATAGTTTTCTTCTGCTTCTCTTACAAAGAGTTTTTATTAGTAGTGAGTACTTGTAGCTCATAGTTGTTTTCTGTTATATATTTCTACTAGTTTTAGTTGTGATAGCTATGTTCTATACTTATACTTTCCGCAATATAATGTGAGACACTTGTGGTTTGCTACTTTCTTTCTTTTATTTCCAGTTACATATTTTCTGCTTAGTTACATTACTCATGTGGTTATGGAATGATTATGGCATTTGATTCTTTCTCGTTGGACGACTGAGTCTTGGGGTTCGTCAAGGCGAGCTGTTCTCCGATCCTGTAGGGAGTCGGAAGCGGGTCGTGACAAATAGGTACTTTCTGATAATAATCATACCCACCAGCCTGACATTTTTCATGTATTGTTCTTGAAGGTGTAAGGGCTCTCATCTGGGGTGGACCATGTATGGTCGTTAATAAGGCCATCCAGGAATGTTCCAAATGTTGGGTCCGTTGAAGTAGGCCTCAAGGTTTCTAATTAGGATGTGGATTAGGAAACGTAAAAATTGATGTAAAAGTTAACGTATAGTAGTGTGAATGTGGTCCCAACCTGCGTCCCTCCTTTTTATGCAAAAAAAATGTTGACCCATGGTGGGATCTATCACTATTGAAACTAACAACAAACCACTTTGATACATGTGCAAACCACTCAAATCACCTTCAGAATCACTTTGGACAAATACAATCTTATTTTGCAACTGTACAAAACTACTTTACACTTTCAAAATAATTTTACAAGAGTATAAAGTAAGATTGCATCGGTACAATCTTACTTTGAACTACTTTACACCAGTGCAATCATATTTTGTACTGGTGGAAAATTAGATTTCAAGTATTTCTTCACCTATGAAAAGTGATTTTACACTTGAAAGGTGATTTTTCAACCTTAGAGTTTAAGGTTTAGTCTTTAGTGTCGCTAAACCCTAAACCTAAGGTGAAAAATCACTTTTCATACGTGAAATCACTTTCCATAAATATAGACCCTAAACCCTAAATCTTAACCTCATAGGTCAAAATCACTTTTCATAGATGCAAAATCACTTTGAATAGGTGAAACTACTTTTGGAATAATTTTGTACTGATACAAAATGAGATACACCGATGTAAAGATACCTTAGAATAATTTATTACTAGTACAAAATCCTTTTGTAATAGTGTAAAATTAACTAGAATAATTTTTCATCAGTACAAAATTATTTATCACCTGTACATTTTAAATTAAAGTAATGTGGTGATTTTTTTTTAATGTGATGGAAACTGCAACGTAACAAACCTTGCATATTTTTAATTTTTTATATTAAATATTAATTATTAAATATAATCGCATGTGGAGTATGAAAAATAATCTGCATTACTTTTTCGATGTATTTCTTTGCTTTTAACTTCTAATTAATGTGAACAATAGATCAAATCATTAATCAGGTGGTCTCGATGAATAAACCATAGCAGTTATTTATAGTTAGACTAGGAAAATATAATCAAGGAAAATAGATAAATCTTGTTCCATAAGTCGAAGGAAAAAAAGCCCTTGAGATCACATTTGCTTTCAAATTTGTGGATATATGGGAGGACGATTTAAGACGTAGAAAGGAGTCCCTGTATATTGCATCAAAGTGCACTTAGGCTGACTAAATTTGCCAGTGGTAAAAGGAATCAATTAAATGTAATTCCTCGAATTATTTAGCAATCGAAAATAGAGGTCTGAACGTTTTCATGCAATAGGAGTATTGGCAAGCATGCATGACCAGCTGGCTTGAGCTTCTTTGAAGGGAACTCGATCAAGTGATGAAGAATAGGTAATTTGAAGAATGGGTGTGGCAACCAAATAGATAAGGAATTTTACGAAATTTTACCGCAAAATGTGTATGTCTTGAGAGGGACCTGATCTTCCGCTTCACTGTTTGGTAGTTGTAATGAGAATTTTTTTCTCTTTTAATGATGACTCAGAAATTTTTACAAGCAAATTAAAAAAATTGACAATCTCGCAACATCAACTCCAACTCGAAGATCAAAAAAACTTGAATTTAGGTCTCCTCCACCGTAGTTAGTAATTACCACCGGCTGAACCGTAACCTAACGGATTACAACGAGAACTCTTGCTCTCGCTTGCTGCAATATCTCAGCTCCAGCTAATTTTAATGATTTTCCACGGTTCTTCACCTCTGGGTTCATGCTCTATTTCTAGATATACTCCAGGAACTTGCGAAGAATGCCTTTGGTTTAAATTGATAATCAAAATGGCAATTCACGTGTATTAAATTAATTTGATCGAATGGGTCAAGGCGTACAATGAGGTGGATTTCTTACTTGTTTATCAAGCCAGATTTCTTCTGCCTACACCCGCCCTCGTAACAAACTTTAGGTTCGATCCTTATTTATTCAAAATCTTTGTTTATGACTTAATTACTAAACTAACTAAGCTAAAATATTAATCATACCATCAGGTAGAAAATGCAAAAGATAATAAGGTATCCTATATGACGTTAGGAACATAATCAAAGTATCTTCTCAAGGTCCATAGATGATATACATTCGACATTCTTCTCCCAAAAATGAGACAAATCCCCCATTGCACATTGCTACTTATTGAGTACAGGATAGATCTGCGTCATTTTATTCCTATGAACAAAATTGTTTCATTATTTCCAATGGGAACTTGATTCACTTTGGAAAAAAAAACTAATGGGTCGGTGAATCATACCCTTAGCATGAGGGAAGAGTGCTATGCATTTGGCAATTGTTCCCTAATCAGATTAAGAAATGACATTGAGATAATTATTCCCATGCAGATTGTATGTACATTAGGTGGGTTATTTTCTACACTACATGAATAGCTATCCATGGTATTATCTGTCCTCCAGGGGAGTTCATAAATAAAAAAAAATCATTTTCTTCATCCTCCATATTAAGATATGTTATCATACCAACGATAGAATTTGAGACCTTGCTCTAAATCTCTTTTCCTAATAAGGGTCTTCTTTGTCGATGAAGTATAGTATAATATTTGCTTAATAGTTATTTAAGGAAAACCTTAATATCATGCCTTTTCTCTCATAAATTAAGTTGTATATTCAAGAGGACCATTTAAGCTAAGAGTCTTCAAGTTCATGCCCCCGAGCATATATTTGATGTTTTACGATTTTTCCCTCATCGCTGATATATTTTAAATGATTTAAATGAGAATTTCTTAATTTCTCTCTTATACCAGTATAACATGGGGCACTATTGTATGAAGCCAAGCAAAAATTATGTTCTCCACCCATTACATCTCAAAGGTTTCTTATTTTAGGCAATTGCTTTAATTTTTGTAATTGTACTCTTATTTATAACTATATCTAGAGACTTTAAATCGACAACATTCGGTGTTCATAACTTTCTGATTTACATATTTTCCATTAAATCATTTGTGATCATATAAATATCCTTGAGTTTTTACTATTTACATGGGTAACTTAAAAAGTTACTCTAAGGTCCGTATCCCTCCATTAACGTTTCATAAAAAAATGATGGAGTTGGATTAAAAAATAAGTTTTTTTTGTTTTCCTATTTAAATAACCATACATGTATTGCTACGAAAATGATACCTACGGTTGATTACTTAAGGTCGCTTAAACAATTAATAACAAATAAATATTTATCGTTGATTTTGTTATAAAATGACGGTGAGTGGGTGATATAATTTTAATCTCCCTTACCGTTAACAAAAGGGAGAAATGGTTGGTGAGAATAGCTTTAATATTTATTGTCGTTCGTAAAAGTGACGGTAAAATATTTATATTGTTATATGATTAAAAATGTGATGGTGAATGTATTTTGTTAAATAAATAAAATATTTAGATGCCTAAGAGAAAATTTTGAAGTAATATTTGTCATTGCTTGTTAATTAAATTAATAGCAAATATATTTTGTTAAAGAGATGGGGCATTGGGTATCCCACTAAAAATTTTGAAGCGACATTTACCATCGCTTGTTAATTAAATCGACTGCATAAATCGGTTGATATATGCACGAGTAGCATCCAAGTCTCCTATCACTGTTTATCTTCTCCGAAAGCAAACCCAAACCCTCACAAGCAGACTCCCTCCACGCTGATCCTCCCTGTCCTCCTCCTTGATTGAGGAGAGCCCCCTCCTCGACGTCGACTCTCCACATTGCCCCTCCTTGTCATCCTCCACCCCACCGCCCTCCTCCTCATCATCTTCCTCCTCCTCCCCTTCCTCTTCCTCCTCCTCCTCCTTGTCATCATCTTCCTCACTTCTTCTCCTCCCACCGCCCTCCTCCTTCTCCTCATCTTCCTCCGATCCTCCTCCCTACCGCCCTCCTCTGCCTCCTCCCCGCCGCCTTCCTCCTCCTCCTCATTGTCTTCCTCTCCCCTTCCTCCTCCCACCACCCTCCAGCACCACCTCCTCCACGCCACCCTCCTCCTCCTCCTCCTCGGCACACTTAAATGTATATAATTTAGTTACATAAATGTTGATATGGATGATGTAAAAGCAAAGCTATTCTTTATCTTGCCACACTATATGGTCATAGCTTATATCATGATAATAAACAAACATCCAAAATATGCTATATTGCGATTGAAATAATTACACTTTCTGAAATTGCTTGTGGCTTGGATTGTATTTGTTATCCAATGGCTTTGGTCCCATATGTTCCTCTAACCTAGTTTGTAGACCCATGGAAGGAGGCATTTGCCTATGTGTCGCAAGTGAAAGCGCATACCTCCAAATTATCATCTTATTGGGTTTTGGTAATTGAATTTTTATGAAAAATTGACACTTCCACTTAGCTATTCTAATAGTGGATGTAAAATATAAAATGAAAAAATTAGTACCTTATATCATCTTATTAGGTTTTGATAATTGAGCTCTTAGGGAAAACTTAAAGTGCTTTTTCACCTAATCGTTTACGTTGGAATAGAGAGGATATGATCTTTCCATCATCTCATCAAGTTTTGATGATCAAGCTCTTAAAAAGAAAATAATAATTTTATTTTTCCTTATTTTTTTAGGTTCTTAACTTGTTTGCTCTAACATAGAACTAGAAAATTTTAATCTTTTCACCATCATCTCATTATTTTATCTGAGTACTTTGGACAAATAACTACATTTTTTTTTTCCTCAATTGTTCTCTCATGGATGCTCTAATTTAGAATGAGAAGGATATGATCTTCCCATCATCTTAGTAGATTTCGATAATTAAGGTTTGAAGGAAAAATGAGGGGCCACTTTGTTTTTCCTTTTATTCTTAGTTGTTTTCACAGTTGTTCACAATTAGCATCAACATGTTTGAGTTTGGTTTGTTATCTTGAGGAGGGTTCACTAAATAAACCATTTTCCTCCTTGTGTAAATAGAATAATTAAAGTTGTTTGTCCTATTTCTAGAGGTGAATTCAATTATTCTCAAATTTTATGATATTTTCAATGCTAATTATGTAGAATTTATATCTAATTTTAAATCTTTTATGACATCTTAACTATCATTTATGTCGCACATGACATTATCTTTGATCTTTTTATGCAAATACTTTTTCTTTGTTTCTTTCTCTCCCTATTTATTAAATAATGTTTGTTTTTTTTTTTGACAGGCATTGAAAGACAGGGACATAGTCTCAGAAGGTGGTTATATTTATGCTTGTGGTGATGCCAAAGGCATGGCTTGGAACATACATCGTACTCTCCCGACCATTTTCCAAGACAAAGGTAGGTACATCCATAAAATCTGTCATTCTTTTCGTAATATGTTTACGAGAGAAATGTACATATTATAATTAACAGTTCTTGCAGAAAATCACACATTTGTATTTTATTACTTATAACAGAAACTTTTCTACAAATTTGTTTGTGCCAATTTTTTTTCTTTTTTGAAAATTAGATGCCAAGTAGTGGTTGAAACTCAAACCCTAAGTAGAGTAGTAAGAAAATATGTAAATTGCTGTCGAGTTTCCGAGTCAAAGCTCCAGCAGAGTAGTGCGTTGGACCACAACTCATCTTGCGGAATGATTTATAATGCGATGCTGACGAGTAAAAGTGGGGAGTTTGTTTTTCTCTGGTAGAAGATAAGAGATTCAAGAGGGGCTGAAGCATGGTGGTTGCTGCCAGCGTCATTCTCTATTTTGTTGATTAGCAATTTAGTATATGTGATCCTAAAGTTTTTTTTTCCTCTTGTGCTTTTGTTTTCATTTTTATGTGAAGGAAGTTAAGTTCTTAATTTAAAAAATAAATATCATTTGCAGACTATTTTCCTGTATCACCCTTCTTAAACAAACCTACTAACTTGACAACCCAGTACTATTGTTGTGCTAACAGTTTTATCATTGGAGATTTACTACCAAAAACGTGGCCTTTTAAGGATACCAACTAAATGTGATGTATCATTTTCACACAGCTATGCCAATTATAAGGTAGAGCTGTATTTTGTCATGAAAGTCCTTCCTATCATGGGGAGGTGGAAACAATAGACATGAGCACCCTAACTGAGGAAGGAGATTCAAGAGTGGGGGTGTGTTGAGTTGATGATGAGGCCTCGTCTAATCTGATTGCAATGATTTTTAAAGGGTTAAAATTGATTTATGCTCAAAAACAAATAGAGTTTACTGTAGGAAGATCAACCACAGAGTAGTGTAGGGACCGAGTGGAGGGGCAATCACATGGGAGAACAATGTTTTGATTGGGAGGGAAACCATATACTTCCATGCATGCCTCTTTGATCAACCTTTTCACTTATAAGCCAAACAACCTAATGTCTACTGCATACCAATGACAAGGTCTCTACCAACGCCTGTTGCAGGTCTTTTCCACTCCAAGAATTGATGATTGCCTATTGCTTAAATTAGACATCTTGATGTAAAAGATATGTATAATCCCATGCATAGAAAATATATCAGATCTTTCTCATAATTTTCACAATTTAAAAAAAAAATCCCTTACCTTTGTTGTCGATCTTTTCAATAATTGACGACACTAAAAAGGTAACTTTTTTAACAAATGTGACTATTTGCTAAGCAACGGTGAAAATATTTACACTGTCACTTACAAATACTAACAAATGATGGTAAAAATCTAAAAGTGATGCATTAAAGTGAGAAAATATGATATATAATTTCCATCACTTATTTTCTAAATGATGGCAAATAAAATTACCGTCAATTATAAAACAACAAAAACTTCAATCTATCCACTAAGGAAACAATAATTCGACGTTGATTTTTTTTTTTTAATCGATGACAAAACCAAACAACGATGTTAATAATGATATCACTTTATAGCATCGATTTAAACACTTTTACTGTTGATTTTAAATTAATAACAAAAATCCAAATTATTGTAGTGATGCATGTGCAGACCTTTCTCATCATCGAATCAACAAACTCGGAGGTCTTGATTCTTAGAACACGTAATAACCTTTCTTTTAAGTCAAACTTCTTTTTTTAGTAGCGTATATGATAGAAGGATGCATGTCTCAAATAAGGCAAAAGATACGTACCTATGTACATAATAATTAGTTAGAGGTATTTATGTCATTGCATGACCCCAGGAACATTTGTAAAATTCCTTTATTTCATTTTTCATGTATATTATTTCTTGTAATCATTGTATAGCTAACATTATGGATCTCGCGGCTTGCATGGATCTAGTCTTTGCAAGTGGCTATAAGAATTTGGAAGGAGCATAATTTATGCTCTAGTTTTTATCTCTTGACTAGGAGATTATCTTTTTTCCCTCTTGGAACAACCATTCCAATCACAACCACATGCATCATACTAATTAAATATGTATGTTCCCCATGTCATTGTTTGGCTAGTAGTACCCTATTGCAAGTTTGTCTTTAGATCTTATACTTTCCCTCTTCTACTAGTAATTTAGATGTCCTAATACTTTCTTCTCTTCTTTCATATTTTAGTTTTCGACGTATCCTCATTTAGATATCCTATTTATTTCATTGTAGAACAAGGAAGTCTTCTTGTCAGTTTTGGTAAGCCATTTTGGATTTCATAAACATTAACATGATCTTTCCCTCCAGTACAAATTATAGTTATCAATGGAAGGTCTTAGCTCTTATACCTCATGTATTTTCATTGTCTATCAAGGTTATAAAGGATAACAATTGGCTTAAGCAAACATCAAGTGTGAAGGATTAGAAGCCTGGTGGACCAAGTTAATAACTAGCATTCAAAGGATTCTACTTATATGACTGAGTTCTTTATTTACTTTTACTTGTTGTACTCTTAACTCTTATAGGAAAATTAATATCTTAATTACCAATATTATAGTAGTTTATATGCTAGCAATTTGATGTTAATTTGGTTGTGATTTATCAATGATATATTACAATACATAAAAAGATCTTGGGTAAGGGGTCAAATTCACACTCAACTTCTTGGATATGATTAATTAGGAGGTTAGAAGTGTTACACTAAAGCTAGAGATATGTAGGAGAAGATGTGCTCAGACCTGACTCATTCAAAGAGACATCAAGGAGGGGGATTGAGTCCATTCTTTTCATGTTTCAGCTAACTTTTCATATCCACACCTTATCTTACCTCAAATGCAGTATGTCCACATATCAAATACGATTTACAAATTAATAAACTTGTAGGGTAATTATGTAAGAAAATAAAATAGTAATCTATACTAATAAATTGAGTAAAAAGCTTTAATCAATAGGTATAAACTTGCAAATTAGGAATCTACGAAGTTTCACCACCTATGATTTCAGGTTATCTAAATCCTAGTTTGTAGCTATTTCAACTTTGACACGTAACAAACGTACAAATATTTTTTTTATTATATTTTAATCTAAAATCATTAAATTTAGTGATTAAAATTAATAGAGTAATAAATACGAAAATGACATCATATTTTTAATAATATATCTATAAATATAGTAAATTAAATGATATGTAAATAATTTTAAAAAATTTTAATAACATTGACATAAGAATCTATTTATTTAATTGTTATGGATATTTTTATTTCATTTCAATTTTTTGCTTAGGTAATTAGTTTACGATGTGAAAACCTAGACATCTAGGCATAATTGTACACATGATTAGGACTTAACTTCTTATTAAACACATCTAGGCATGCAACAGCTCCTTGTTCCAGCCGTGAGACATGGCCTTGATCTTCACACTCGCGCGCGGGCGCGCGTTAAGAATTAAGACTCGGTCATTCAATAAAATGAACCCTACATAAATCCTCAAACGGTCCAGGAGGTCGGTCACCATACTACAAATCTCAATCGAATCAGATGGCGTGTCCCAATCGCAACAACCTATCGACATCCCACGCTCTTTCCCTGGGTTGGATTGGGACCCTCCAAACTCTTTGACAGATATATATAGTATACGACATCATCCTCTCTGGCTCTCCTCAGAGTGATGTGGAAAGGGGGGAAGGAGAAATATCACGAGGAATCGAACAGGGACTCACCCCTTGTTAATTGGATAAGGTTTAAATAGCCAAATGAATGATATGAAGTGTTACGATTTGTCTGCACTCAATTATTGAGGTGTAACTTTACAGATCTCAAATCAAACAGATGCTTGTGAGAAGAATCTCGAGGCCTAGTTTATGCGGGGCGGGGGGGGGGGGGGGGGGGGGGGAGGGGAGGGGAGTTAACCCACGAAAATCTTACGAGAACTATCTCAACTCATTTCCAAAACCGGAATTTCCTCAGAGACCGATTGTTTCCTAAGTTAAGTTAACCTTCATTTTCTCTCCTCGTATGGTAATTAAATACACACAAGAGTTAAATCCTTGGGATTCACTTTAGGCCTAGCCAACGTGATCACAAGAGTCCAAAATTTAGAATCGAGTTCACAAGTTAAACCAAAGCCTGATGTTGAACCCATTCTGACTTAATGAGATGGATTTGAAGTTGGGGTTGGCGTCGGCGCAATAGGGTGTCAACTTGATTTATTGAAACATAGGCTTTGCATGAGAATGAATGAACGGCAATCATTTAGCACAAGTGGAGGGGTTGGCAATGTTATGCTTCTTCCAAACAAACATTGTTGGCAATTTGGACGATGGATGTATCCCATGTTCGATTTAATTCCTGCAAGTAGTATGCTCAAGGGCAAAACTATCATCCCAATAAATTCAAACCCCCCATCTCTGTCATTCTATGTACTAACCACCATCCATCGATCTCTTTTGTTAATCGAACTTCGTTCCCTATACATATCTATGATCGCCTCCTTACGTTTGGCTAAATCATTAATCCTTTTTGCTTATGCCCTTCCTAATGGCGCATGCCTAAAAACTTTATCCTTGGAAACTAACTATAACCCTCCCCTCAAGGAGAACTAAAACATAGTGGATTCGAATCTCACCGGTAACACATAGGAGAAAATACTCTATTTATCTGATGGATGCAGTAAATATCGGGCAACAGTAGGAAATAGCAACACCATCTGCAATCACCGCATCGGCCACTTGATTCCGATTTTGTTGGGGTGCATCTTCAAGTATGCAGCTCAACTGACGATAGCCAACTAACTACAGCGGAAGGGATTTGAATTCGTGTCTCGATCCTATATTATCTAGGAATTAGTATTACGAGATCGTTAATTTTCCTAATTTACTTTTAACAGATTCGAGGTCATCATAAAAAAAAAAAAATACATTAACAAGCACCACTACTAAATGGAGAGGCATCACTCGGGAAATATCAACAACAAACACCGTTTCAAATTTTCTGCAAGGAAAATGGTGTTAGACTCTGTTTATTTAGTTAGGTAATCTTAGATAAGGAAAATGGATTTATAAATTAAATTCTCCTTAATACGACGTAAGTGTTAAACAAATTAAGTGAGATCAAATAGAAATTACCTCCTTTAAGTTGCCTACACTGCAATCCTATATTTGGGATTGGTACAATCTCGAAATTGCACAATCCCACCATCTTCCTGCGATTATTCCCAAATAGAAAAAGTGACAAATTCCCACTTTTTTTTCGTTTTGTAGCTTTTCCGCAACCAACGAAAGTTATTCTTATTTTTCAATGTGACTAACCAGATGCTTATCTCAGTGAACAGCAAAACGGGTTTGCTTGTATCAATCACATCTCAAACTCCACCATTCTCCTCTCACATCGAAAGACTTCCAACACGTTTCTATGCTACATCTACCGATGAGATTTAAAAAATACCCTCAAACCAATGAAAGGTCTGAAAAGAAGGATTCGATCCAGAAAGATTTGAATATAGTGGAGCTTAGGATCCAATCCACCTATATCCAAGAAAAGTTCTGCACATAGACAATTCCGGAAGCCTGATCTGTCTACATTCAAAAAGATTCAAATACAGATAGATCCAGTAATTCAACCTGTCTACGTCCAAAAATGTCCAGATACAGTCGGATCCAAAGAATCCTATCTATTAGAAGAGATGGTAGGAAAAGTACAGCATAACTATACCCTAATAAATGCTGACATGGTTGCCGCAATTCATAATCTGACAAGATACGTACCTTGTCAAGCGACGTATCTTATCAGAAGATCTCGTGAAGGGTCCAATTCCAACACTATAAATAGCAGAGAGTCTTAGAGGCCCTCTCTTAAGTAAATCGAGAGAAGAAGAGAGATTATAATCCAATTTTCTTACTAATGCATACAGGGAGCATTCTCCTCCCCTCAAACATACACCTCTTGTGGTAGAACTGGATCATCAAATCCTTTATCCCTTGTGCGATTACGTAAATCATGGGATTGGATCATCCATTCATGTAAGAGGTCCAATCATTTTAATCCTTTAAGTTGGATACTCCGAATCTCGAAGCTCCAATCATCTGCCAAACATCGGATCTCAAAGAAGAAGCTTATTCCTTTGGAAACCTTTGCATTTTAGTTAAATAAAAGAGCATTAAGCCAAATCAAGTTTTTCCGTTGACTTTTAGAGGAGAGAAAAGGGCCAAAGAGGCTTATCACTCTAATAATTGAGAGCATATATAGGCCATCCCTTTGTTATATATCTACGTCATGATCACGTAGCTTTTTTAATCACTCTCATGCTAAGCTGGCATATGCCTTAGTGGCGGAGCTACATAAAAGTGGGTGGGCACATGATCGCACTAATTTTATATTCGAGCTTTGAAAATCTTCATATTTTATTTTGATCTCAAGTATTGATATGGACAATATATATATATAACTAAATTAAAAGAATATAATCAAAATTAGCGTGAGTCACTTTTTCCTTGCTTGATACCGGGGAATGCTTATTAATTATATGTTTTGTAGCTAGTTCAGTTGTTCTATTTATGTTAAATCTCTTATTGCATTGTTGATATTTTAAAGAATATGTGTTATATATCATGTTCATCGGATTTACAAGTTTTGAGTGAGGGCTAATTCAAGTCATCCTTCTATGATAATTATTTTGCTAATTAATATCACTTTGTCATCACAATTTTCTTGATTTCCACATCTCTCAATCTTTTATTTTTCTTTGATAAAGCACAAGATATCTCAAGATCATCTGATCTCTTTAGGCAACCCCTTGGAGGGCCTCTCTTAAATTGGCCTTTTGGCCAAGTTATTCAGCAGGTACATTATTGTTGTGCCATTTAGTTAATTGTTGCATAGTTAGGTAAGAAGAATCCCCGTCATTATCCGATCAAGTGAAATCGCAGCTATAGGGATGGGTGGGGAGCGACAGAAGGAGCGAGAGTGCAACAAAAATAGAAAGAGCAACCAAGCTAAGTTCCTCCTCTAGAAGGGGGGCCACCCAATGGTCCCAAGACGTGGAGGGGCATTGCCTTGATTTTATGGCACATCAGGCCCAAAGGCTCAACTAGACTACTTGATTACCCTGGAGAACGACGATGATGACAAGGTGGTCATTATATATCAAACTCGAGGAAGGTGCAAAAGCGGAGAGGAAATCGGAGAATGCCCACCGTGGTCTACACCCTTGGTAAGTGGCCTCCTCCTTACGCAGTGCTCAAATGCTTTGTTAAGTGGGCCTGGCAATCCAAGGGGACCTTCAAGGTCTTTTCCGTTAGACAAGGGATTCTTTCTAATCGATTTTCCTCCGAGGAGGACTACACCTCTATTGTGGAGGGTCATGGTTCCTGATGGGAGGTGTGTACCTCATCACCATAAGGTGGCAAGTGGACCTTAAGTTGATCAAGGGAGATTTCACAACAGTATCAGTGTAGGTATGCCCTCCAAACTTGGAACTGCAGGTCTAATCTAGACGAATTTTCTGCAAATTCTTGAGTAGAATTGGAAAACCCCTATATTGTGATTAAACCCATGCAGAAATCCCCTTCCTCAACATTAAGGAAAGAATTAAACTTAGGGGAGGATAATTGGGACACCTCTTCGACTCCTGGCCATGTGGCAGTTATGGACAATGATATTGATACACCTGTTGCTTTGCAACAACTCCTTCAGTACGAGGTCTTTGGGAGAAAAAAGAAAGACAAGGAGAAAGGAACGATGAAGGATAAAAATTCCAAATTAGCGGGAATGGTCAAGAAGAAAGGTGGTAGGGATGAACATATGAACGTAAGGAACAAGGATGGGGGCAATGTCCATCACCATGGAGCCAAGTCAGTCCCATCAGAGAAGAGTGCGCGGAGGGGCCCGTGCAACACCCCTAACCAACAAATAACGCTTCTTGCATGAAACACTTGTGGCTTGTGAAACCCTAAGAATAAGAAGGGAGTTTGGCACCTCCTCCAGGAATTGGATGCGACGTTAGCTGGTCTTTTGGAGACCCAAATTAGGCAAGAGCACTGAGGATCCTTCATGGCATCGATCCCCCAAGGTTGGGAATGCATCTCCAATGTCAATAAAGCATGGAACACGAGGGTGGTGGTCCTTTCAAGGGAAGATCGATGAAGAATCAGCATCCACAATATCACAAATCAAATGGTGTTGGTGAAGGCCACCAACAGGGGGTGTTCCTACATCACCTCCTTCATCTATGCAAGAAACAAGGCCATGGAATGGAGGTCATGGCATCATCTATGCACGAAGACAACAACCACGATGGAACCTTAGGTATCATTGTGGGACTTCAATGCCATTCTAAGATCAAAGGAGAAATTTGAGGGATCTCGTGCACACCAACAGTTCATGGATGACTTCAATGAGGGACTCCTCAATAACAAACTAGCAGAGATCACCTCCATTGGGTTGATGTTTACCTGGTCTAACTAATTTGTAGGGGAGGCCAAGATCAAGTGCTGACTCAATAGAGTCACGAGGAATGCTGCCTAGTTTGAACTCTTCCCAATAGCCCAACTCCACTATGTCCCTTGTCGCATCGAAATTCATCGTATTTAGGAAAACACATTGTATTATAGTGACGAAAATCAATACAGCATTTAAATTTATAAACTCAAAAACACAAGTGAGCCCGAGGTCGCTCGCAGGGAGCAATTATAAGCAATTCAATCACTAATCACAATAATTCAGACAACCACAAAGATTTGCAATATATATCAGAAATCGTATCTCAAATTATGGATATCAAAGTGCAAAAAGATTAGGTTAAAATGGTGGTTTGAACCACCAAATTAACCCTAAGTTCTAAGCTCTCAATTACTTCAAATATATGAATAGTATCCATAATCAAATATCATAATTAGAACCAAGCACCAGCCAATCAGACGACAGGTGACGTGCCTTCGTGCGTGTGTGTTAAGAGGTGTCGTTATAGTTGCACTTGATACGTCGGTTTTAAAAGAAGTAAACGGAGGTGAGTCCGAGTGTCGATCTCATGGAGGCGTGGAAATCGGATTTTGTTTACCACTTGTTGTCACGAAAAAGGCGGAGTTTTGCTTGCGAAAGAAACGGTTTTGAAAAGCGAGAGATAGAGAGAGTTTAGGGTTAGAAAGCTCTTGGTTTTGATCATGCACTTTAAACAGAAATTAAAATGGCGACTAAACGGAAAATAATTTCATTAAACATGCATTCATAGTTCATGGTTTACAACATTAAATACATGCTTCAACAAAAGTAAATGAAAGCTTAAAAGAGAGAGAGAGAGGTAGAGAGAGAGTGGAGAGCGACGAGGCAGCCACGGCGGTGGAGGAGGCTCCATCGGCGGCTCGTCGTCTCCAGCGATTACAAGAGTGCCTAAAACTAGCTAGGAGAGGAGTGGAGTAGTTGCAAGTGGGAGAGGATGCCTTGAATGGTGGTAGAAGGGGGTTTAAATAGAGTTAAGGGCTTCCTAAAAGAAGAATGTGCTTTAGCGACATCCAGAACGTCGCTAAAACCGCTTCTAGATACGTCGGTGAAGCCCTCCTGCCGCCGGTCAGCTGCCCGCCCCTCTCTCTCTCCAAGCGCGATCTGTGGACATTGAACGAGAGCCGTCCGATCGAAGATCTGACAACTGAGATCCTCCTGCGCCCGCGCTGAGATTGCGCCTCAGGCGCGTGTGCGCGCGCGCGTTTCCGCCCGGCGTGGGCGCTCGGGAGCTGTCATCGCGCCGCGTGGCGCGATCTTGGCCGCCCGCTGCTGATCGGGCGGCCCAATTTTTCCGCGCCCTTCGCTCGCGCTTGATTTCCGCTCCGCGCTATTCGAACGCGCGTCGCTGCGATGCGGGCGTGCGCGCTAACCGTTGCGCCACGCCCGCGCTTTGTCGCAGCGACCGCGGGCGAGCGCGCGGATCTCGGCCGTTCGATCGAAGATCAACGGCCGAGATTCGTCCTTGGCTAGCTTGAGGGCGTGCGAGCGGTGGGGTCGGGGCGACGTGGCGCTTTCTGGGCCGTTGATCTCCAGATCAACGGTCAGAATTTCTTGGGCCCATTGTGAGAGCTCCGGATGTCGGATTTGGCCGATCTTCAGTCCGTTGGACTCCGTTCGTCGTTCTGAATCCATCCGTGCGATCCGATTGCTCATCTGAGGCCTACTTTGACACATGCTTTACACAAATGGCCATTAATGCAGTTTATAAGCAATCTTGGTACTTGATGCATGCAATGCTCCTATTCTACTTTATGTTGTGCCTTTTATTCTAAAGATGGGCCATATTCAACCTAATTACTACCCCCTTGCGTGGTGTTATCATGCCCCCATGCTTACTCCTTGATAGTCCCTAGCAAGGTTTATTCGAGCCTTTATTTCTTTGGAGAATTCAAGAAGTAATTGCTTAGGCACTTCATTACTCGTTAATAAGAGGAAATATACAAAGATCTTAATATACAAAGACTAAGCAGCTCCCGGGTGTCTTCCAAAATACGAATCGCCCGAATCCTTGCTTTCTATACATATGTATACGTATATATCTATATATGTCTTTTTAGAATTTTCAGAATTCAGTGTGGGTTGGTAACTTTTTACGGCTACCCAACCCACCCAAAACTCGGTCAAAACCCTAAGTGCTAAGCATCTTGGTGTGAATGTTGTGATAGACTCACTTAACGGTAATTGAGACAGACTTCGAGTTTCTACACCCCTAGGTGACCGGAAAAGAAAATAAATTTTTGCCTGAAGGTGTATTTGTTCGATTGGTAGCTTTCTCCCTACGTTCATTTTACTTGGGGTCAACACAAGGATTTTTCAGTGTATATCTCCCCAGCTTGTACTACTTCCCCGCTTCGTCCTTAGGTGTTTTGGTCTTTTTTTGTGCAATTATTGAGCTGGGCTCTGGACAACCGACCAATAGGCTGTTACCCACGATCACTTGCCAGCTATACATGTGCGGTGAAGTGTGGTTTATTTTCTTTTTTTCTTTTTTTTTTTCGTAGGTGGCTTCCCTAATCTCAAATGTACCTAGAGGCAGCGAAAAAGAAATGGCCTGTGGCTGGGTTCTGGACAACCTGCCAATGGGCTATTACCCACGACAACTTGCCAGCCATACCACCCTAAAGAGTTCATTAGCTACCCAATTTCTGTCAAAATCTCCGAGAAGTGAGTCTGTGCAAAAATGTCTGTAGATGCTTAGACTCAAAGTTTCCCTGAGTTAGAGGATGAGTTGATAAGTCGTATACTTATTACCTTATTTATTAGGTGGATTAGAATAGCTTAAAGTTGCAAGGATTCGCCGCTAAATCCATTTTTTAACGGACACCAGGGCTGATTAAGCCTGAAGGCCCGAAAAGTCTAAGTGTTTAAGTTCTTTTTGTATTATTTCCCACTATTGACAAGTTTCTAATGCCTAAGTTTTTCTTCCTAAATTCAAATTTTTTTTTTAATCAATTAATTTATTCATTCAAACTGATTAATTAAGCTCAGGATTATGCAATTTACCATCCCCCCCATGCTTAAGTTGGACAATGTCCTCATTGGCAGATGCATGGATGCAGAAGGGTTCAAAAAGATAGTACCTGAGTGACGTAAACTACCAGATCAGTCTGAATCCGCTGGGTTGCCTCCCAGGAAGCGCTGAGTTTAACGCCTCCAGCTGGGCGGTGCACAAACAGGAATGGCTTGGGTCAAGAAGATATGTTCAAAATTAACCAGACCCAAAATCAGAAGTCCACAGATGCGAATAAGGTTGTGGTGGAGTCCCGTTCCTAAGGGGCGGGAATTCTGTAACAGATATATCATGCATGCCCGTGTCAGATCCTCTCTTAGTTTGTGGGCATGCAAACAAGTTGCTATGGACGAACGCACCCCAAATATGACATGCCAAACACTAAAGATGTAAGTCTTATATTCAGCTTGTGTCCCCATAAAACTGTAATCCATCGAAAGTGTATCAATTCCAGTGCATTCGGGTTGCGGGATTCTTATTCTGGTAGGGCAGGTAACAAAGTCCAGAGTTTCATACTGAGCCCTACAACCAAGCATGAGGCCTCTCTCCAAAGACTAATCCATCTCTTCCGCAACTATGGTTTCATCGCTCATTCCTTCCAAGCCCTTGATCTCAAGAATATTTTCTGCCACCTTCTCTGTATCAGATTCACTGTTTGGGGTTACATTAGAGGTAGGGTCAATTTCATCCTCTAGATCATATTCTTTCTCTCGGCCCTCCTCCAAATTTGTGATGGGGATTCCAACCGATTCATAATCAATTTCTTTGAGATTGTAACTCCATTCTCCATCTATGATGGTGGCTGCTGCTCCCACCGGATTGCTTCTCTTGGGCCGATTGGATTCAGATTCCAAGGCCTCTCCCCTCACATTCTCAGTTTCCTCCTGATGTTTGTTCTCAATGCTCCCCAAATTGTGTTCCAAGGAATCCTTATTATCCTTATCCAGTGAGCTATCCAACTCCTGAGGGGTATCAATGGTGGACTGAACCAAATCAGGATGACTGGGTGTAGTCCAATTGATCATGGTAGGTCCTTGCTTTATGAATTCCATGAATGGTGTTGTGTGCAACAACTTTCTTTGGCCTTCTTCCCCCAACTGTTGGAACAACTCCAACATGGCATGCTGCCCTTTAACCAATTCTTGATTCTGTCTGTGTAGTTCTAACTGGAGGTTATCAAGAATTGACATGGTGTCATTTGGTGTCCTTTGGATTTCCTCCTTGAAATCCAGGTTAAGAGAGTATGGTTGAGGTTGTGGATCAAAATCCATATTAGTGTTTAGGTTCTTGGGTGGGTCCTCTATTCTATCATGTTCAGGGTCCAGTTCTTCAAGAGGAACCATTCTCTGTTTGGTCCTACTCCAGAATAGTTGAGGTTCTAAGTCCTCCTCCCAGTCAGATTCTTCATCAGGGGACCAAATCAAAGGTTGATGATCCTGGGCTTGCCTAGATTTCTGATCATTTTCTGATTTCCATTTGTCTAGAACTCCTTCTAATCCAAAGGTCAAGCAGGCAAGGTTGTTGAATTCAGATGACCTTTCTTGGTTATTATCCTGAGATGGGTAGGGTTCTTGGTGTTCTCCTAAAGTGTAGGTCTTATCACAGTAGAGCGGGTCAGACCTAAATGAGGAGGCATCGTGAGGACAATCGAGATATGGAGCCCCATGATTTGAATCGTACCCTTGGGTGGCTATGTTGGTTGTATTCCAATAAGAGGTTGGTGCGGTTTGGTCGTAGTTGGGCCAAGAGGGATATTCAAGGTTGTACCCCCAACTTGGTGGTTGGTTAGCCCAAGTAGGCTGCGAGTATGGTCCACTTGGGTTAGCATACGAATCCTGTTGGGGGTAGTTTGGGTAAGATGGATAGGCATTGAAATCCATGGTTTGGAAGAAATGGAGGGATGTGGAAGAACAGATGCGAGAGTTGTGTCCTCAACCAAGCAAACAAGCCTAGTCCTTATGGTGTATTCCTTAGAAGACCTAGAAATCTCACAAAAGTTGATTAAGTCCGTAAGCACTGGACTCCCCTTTCCGAGGTTAATCTGGCCAGGTTGATTACGAGGGGATTGCAGGGAAGGTTCTTCCTTTAGCTTGCGCCTCCGGTTCCATAGACCCCACAACCGCGGTCGTTTGACACTGCCCCGCAACCTAGTCACCAGATTCTACCAAAGGAATAAAATCCAAGTGCCTAGCGAACAAAACCTCACCTTTTGAGACTTAACTCAGTCCTGCCTAGGGCACGTCTACTCATTTCTAAAGGGCTAAGATAGTGCTTGTGCTTAGAGTGATGTGATGAGGCGTTGATTGGGGTGGTGCCTCTTAGTTTTCCACTTTCAAAGTGTGTGCTTCTAGCAAAACATGATTTTCAAGCAAGGATTTGTTAAGATATAGTGTCTTTTAGTGTTTCATCCTTACTTGAGTACTTTTTAGGGTTGACGTGTCTTAATGTTTTCAAACAAGTTTCAGTGGGCACGTCAAGTTCTACACACAACTTGGTGAAAGTAGATTTCCTTTTTATTTTGTAGAGGCTCTAAAACCCTAGTGTACTCATCCTAATGATCATGCAGCTTCTATTAAATGAGTCAGTTTTAGGGTTGAGTGATGCGGCCCAGGTCAACTCATGGTGGCTTCACAAACACCACTCAAGAAAGAAAAGAACACTCCAAGAATTTATTCAGCATATTGGAGTGTACATTTTTTTGTAGGGTGATGTGTTAAGAATGTGGGTCAAGCAATCATTCACCACGCCAATTTTTTTAGTTTTTTACAATTTTTTTTAGCTTTTTCACGCAAGCAAACAATGAGAGATAGGTTACTCACTATCGGTCCTCGAGGCGCCTACTCCCTTGCTACCGTCGTGGAATGCGTCGCTTCACCGTCCATGCGTCGAATTCCTGCAACCGTCAAGTAAAATGGAAAATAGGGCATTAGACGATGTGAGAATGAGTGTGGAATGGAGGTGATAAAACAAATCCGTTGCCTCCCCGGCAACGGCGCCAAAAACTGACGTGCCTTCGTGCGTGTGTGTTAAGAGGTGTCGTTATAGTTGCACTTGATACGTCGGTTTTAAAAGAAGTAAGCGGAGGTGAGTCCGAGTGTCGATCTCAGGGAGACGTGGAAATCGGATTTTGTTTACCACTTGTTGTCACGAAAAAGGCGGAGTTTTGCTTGCGAAAGAGACGGTTTTGAAAAGCGAGAGATAGAGAGAGTTTAGGGTTAGAAAGCTCTTGGTTTTGATCATGCACTTTAAACAGAAATTAAAATGGCGACTAAACGGAAAATAATTTCATTAAACATGCATTCATAGTTCATGGTTTACAACATTAAATACATGCTTCAACAAAAGTAAATGAAAGCTTAAAAGAGAGAGAGAGAGAGGTAGAGAGAGAGTGGAGAGCGACGAGGCAGCCACGGAGGTGGAGGAGGCTCCGTCGGCGGCTCGTCGTCTCCAGCGATTACAAGAGTACCTAAAACTAGCTAGGAGAGGAGTGGAGTAGTTGCAAGTGGGAGAGGATGCCTTGAATGGTGGTAGAAAGGGGTTTAAATAGAGTTAAGGGCTTCCTAAAAGAAGAATGTGCTTTAGCGACATCCAGAACATCGCTAAAACCGCTTCCAGATACGTCGGTGAAGCCCTCCTGCCGCCGGTCAGCTGCCTGCCTCTCTCTCTCTCCAAGCGCGATCCGTGGACGTTGAACGAGAGCCGTCCGATCGAAGATCGGACAGCTGAGATCCTCCCGCGCCCGCGCTAAGATCGCGCCTCGGGCGCGCATGCGCGCACGCGTTTCCGCCCGGCGTGGGCGCTCGGGAGCTATCATCGCGCCGCGTGGCGCGATCCTGGCCGCCCGCTGCTGATCGGGCGACCCAATTTTTCCGTGCCCTTCGCTCGCGCTTGATTTCCGCTCCGCGCGATTCGAACGCGCGTCGCTGCGATGCGGGCATGCGCGCTAACCATTGCACCACGCCCGCGCTTTGTCGCGGCGACCGAGGGCGAGCGCGCGGATTCCGGTCGTTCGATCGAAGATCAATGGCCGAGATTCGTCCTTGGCTGGCTTGAGGGCGTGCGAGCGGTGGGGCCGAGGCAACGTCGCGCTTTCTGGGCCGTTGATCTCCAGATCAACGGTCAGAATTTCTTGGGCCCATTGTGGGAGCTCCAGATGTCGGATTTGGCCGATCTTGAGTCCGTTGGACTCCGTTCGTCGTTCTGAATCCATCCATGCGGTCTGATTGCTCATCTGAGGCCTGCTTTGACACATGCTTTACACAAATGGCCATTAATGCAGTTTATAAGCAATCTTGGTACTTGATGCATGCAATGCTCCTATTCTACTTTATGTTGTGCCTTTTATTCTAAAGATGGGTCATATTCAACCTAATTACTACCCCCTTGCGTGGTGTTATCAACAGGGTAAAGGCTAAGATGCCTTAACCTCAAGGGAACCAAAGCACCAACAGAATAGAGGCACAAGAGCCTTGCAAAGGCCAAGTACTAAGCGGAGGGGGGGGGGGCACGAATCCTAAGGTGCTACAGTGCAAAACCCTTCCCCCTCCTCAGATTTCCCTCTCTTAGAACCAAGTCGAACCAGGGTAACCAGGTAAATGGATCCAACCTAAATCCATGGGCCTGTTCGCTAGCAAGCGCATGCATTGAGGCTTGCGTGGGGGACCTCACCCCAAGTGCATTCAGGGCGATAAGCCTTAGGCACGAAATCCTTTTGTATGTCTTCGCGTGCCTGTACGTCCCCGATGTGGGACTAAGGCCCCACTTCCTTTACGAGTAGTTGCAGCTACAAGGTTTCGACAAATTCGACTGTTACAGCTGATGGTTCCTTCGCGTGACAACCTGGAAAGCTTCAGGACTCAAGTATGCTTCCAGCGAGAGTTGCAACAGGTCGAATGACGGCTAGAGAGAGGCAGTCGTGGTCAGAGAAGATGAAGGTGACGGCGGTGATCCGACGAAGACCTATAGACGAGAATACGGGCTAAATGCCCCAGTCAGTATGCTCAGAAGCCTCGCCTGAGTGTGGCCAGTGTCGTGGTGGTCGTGAATCGGTGTGAGGGTGTGTGTGTGTAGTAGCGAAGTCAAAGAAGGTGAGCTATGGTGGGTGTCTTCGGTGGAATGCATGCGTGGTCAGAAGTCCCAATAAAGTTGGGGCTTCTGATTAGTAGGTCAAGGAGAAGCTAATGGAAGTGGTGGTGTGGTGTTTAGGTCGATATGGAGGTTGTACGAACTCACCGGAGTTTCACCGGTCGTAGGGAAGATGAAGGTGGTGCAGTGCGTTCGACGATTGAAAGTGAAACTTAAGTGGATAAAAGTGAAGTGGAGGAGTAAAGGAAGAGATTAGAGGGAAGAAATAGGAGAAAGAGGGAGGGATAGGTGCTGGTGTTGGCTGGTCGGTGTTGAAGAAGATGAAGTTGGCAGCGAGGTGTCGACGAGGAAGAAGAGGGCGAAAGCGCTACCTTTTTGGCCAGAGAGATGCGCGATGAAGAGAGAAGATTGGAGGGCCGTCCAATTTGATGGTTGAATGGGTGAAGGAAAGGGTTGGATAAGCTCTTCGAAGCTCAAGTTGTGGAGGCCGAAGGAGAGGAGGGAGAGTTCTCAACCCAATCTTGGCTGAGGAGGACAATGAGGGCACTAGGGCTCTTTATAGAGCTTTAGAACGAGCTCAAGAGCAAGGAAAGGGCCAAAATTGACTGTGATTTCAGGGGAAAAAATCTCCTATTTTTCTCACATTTTCCTGATCTCTAAAGATCTTCTTGGGGTCTTTGATTTGGCTCAAACGATTGGGAATTGCTTGAGGATCAATCTCTCCAATTTTGAAGAGATTTGACTTTGATTCGAGGGAGAAATCCTCCCTCGAATCTCGCTACAGAGCTTTGGTTTACACTAATGGTGGTAGGGACATAAGTGAAGAAAATGACTAGAAGTTAAGGACCCAAATGAAATAAACTTGAAACCTGAGGGGCTAAATGTAAGGAACAAAGTTTTAAAGGGCTAAAATGCAAACTAGGTCAAGATGAGCTCTGATTGGACTCAAATTTTGGTACTAACCTAATTTGGACCCAAGGAATCTAATGGTTGGATTTGAGTTTTGACCATATTTGACTGAGCAAATTGCTCAAAAGCCCAAATTAAGGTAAAATTCTGTATGAAACTCTGTTAAAGGTCAAAATAGGTTCAGATTGGCACACCAAGGGTACCAAACCTCTTAGAATATTTTTCTATTAATTTAAGGAGGTTTAGATGAATTTTATCCTGACCAGAACCTCTTCAATTTAAGTGAGGCTGATAATTAGGATTTTGTGTATTGTTTCTTCTCTCGAAATACGTGAAATCTCGTTTTTATCAATGTTGACCCACTTTTTGAACTTTAAGCTCATTTGACCTTCATTTATCCCCTAAGTGACCCCGTGGTTTATTTGTGCTTGTGATATGCTGTTAAAATTACAAAATTAATCATGATTCCCTATTCTTTCAAATTAAAATAACACGGAGTTGTGACCCTCAGATGATTAGATAGGAGCTTTTATCATTCAAACCTGACTACATGTGACTAGTTAGGGCTCATGATGGTATTCCCATCATTCATCTCAAAAGGAGCGACCACGCTTTGATGAGGATCCCCCTTGTGGAGATAGCGAAGAGGAGGAAGCCCTTCAGTTTCTTCAATCATTAGCGGGAGACCATATTGGGTTTCTTCAACTGGTTAGGGAGGCTTGGGATGAACTAGTGGAGGGAAACCCCCTATTAAGGTGTGTATGTAAATTGAAAAAAGTAAAAAAGAAGCTGAAGTCAAGGACCATGGAGGATTGTAATAGGTCGAAATGGATCACAAAACTCTAAAAGGAGCTTAAAGGGGGTTGCGGTAGCCTACTAGCCCTCGAAAATGATCAACGAGATGCAATGAAAGAGGGAGATTGAACTCCTATTGCATGAAGAGGAGTTCAAATGGCGCCAAAAGAGTTGTGTTCTATGGCTAAAGGAGGGGGACAAGGGATTGAAATTCTTTGTGATGGCAACCCGCATGAGGCAAAATAGAAATGCTATTACTCACATCATTTTGCAGGACAATTCCAAGGTTGATGAAGAAGAGCAGGTCAAGCACCAAGTAGTGCAACATTCCACGCAACTATTCAACAGGGATGCGTCGCAAGCATGCAACATGGAGGAGATTCCTATATCAATTAGATGAACAATGACTAACGAGGAGAATGAGAGTTTAGTGAGACCGACCTCCCTCGAGGAGGTGAAAGATATCATGCGGTCCATCAGGAAAGACAAGGTGCCAAGCCTAGATGGTTTCAATGCTTTCTTTCTCTTCTAGTGTTAGAGCATCATTGCATTCTATATCCATGCGAGTGTAGGCTACTTCTTGGCCAAGGGAAGCATGTTGGGAGAGCTTAATAATGCCTTTCTCATCCTTATTCCTAAGTAGGAGTGCATCTTGTCCATTAGAAGCCTTCGACCAATTACTTACTATAACACCCTTTATAAGGTGACATCCAACATCTTGGAAAACAGGATGGGTAAGGTCTTGGCAAGATTGGTGAAGCCTGAGCAAGGCATGTTCTTGAAGGGAAGGAAGCTCGATGATTGTTCACTGATGTGCAGAAGACGCGTATGTTTAAAAGAGTCCTTATAGCTTGCACTCGCAACGTTGGTTTTAAATGAAGAAATGGACGTGAGTCCGAGTGTCGATCTCAGGGAGGCGTGAAAACCATATTTCTCTTGTCATTTAATTGTCACGGAAATCACGGGTTTTTGCTTGCGAGAAGTCATGGGTGAAAAGCGAGTGAGAGAGAGAGAGAAAGAGAGAGAGAGAATAGGGTTAGAATTTTTTTCTTTCATAACATACAACTTAAACATAAAAGAGGGCAAGTAACTAGATAGGAAACAACTTCATTTGACATGCAACTTTAGTTTTATAATTACAACACTAGATAAATGCTTAAACACAAATAAAGTAAAGCTTAAAATAAAGAGGGAAAGAGAGAGAGAAGACGGCGAGGCAGCCACGACGGTGGAGAGAGGCTCCGTCGGCGGCTCATCGGTTCCGGTGATTAAAAAGAGGGCTAATGGTGGCTAGGAGAAGGGTAGAGCACTTGCAAGTGAATTGAATGCCATTCCATGGGTGGTTGGATGGAGTTTATATAAGCAAAAGGGTTTTCTAATTTAAGTATGGGCTTTAGCAACGTTCGGGACGTCGCTAAACCCATACCAAATCCATTGGTGTATCCCCCTTCACCTACCGGTCGCGAGCGAGCCTTATTCTTCCTCTGTGGTGATTCGCGCGCGTGCGTTGTAAGCCATCCGATCGAAGATCGGACGGCTAAAATCTCGGGAAGGGCGCTCTCGCGGATCGCTGCTAAGGCATGCTCTTCTGCCGCGTCATCCTGCGCGTGAGCGTCCGCGCGCATCCGTTGCACCGCACGGCTCAATCGTCGCTGTTCGCTACTGATCGAGCAGCTCAATTTCCCGCAGCGCGCCTTCGTCTCGCAATTTCTGCGTAGCGCGGTTCAATCCCGTGCCGGATGCATGGGCGTAAGGCGGTCGACCGCTGCGCTATCTCCACGGATGGTCACGAAGAGTACGGGTGCACGGGCGGCTCTCACCCGTTCAATCGAAGATCGACGGCTAAGATTCCTCTTCTGGGTGAAGGCAAAAACGGTCGGTGGCGAGGATGCGTCGAGCGGGCATCACGTGACACACTGTGGGCCGTTGATCATCAAATCAACGGTCAGAACTTCTTAGGTCCATTGCAGGAGCTCCGGGTGTCGGATTTGGCCGATTTGAGTCCGATGGACTCCGTTCGTCGCTCTGAATCCATCCATGCGGTCCGATTACTCATCTGAGGCCTGTTTCGACATGTTCTTGTGCACATGGCCGTTAATAATGCATTATAAGTAATTTTGATGTGTAATGCATGCGATGCTCCTATTCATATTTATGATGTGTTATCTATGCATTTTGCTCTTAAGATAAACCCCAATTGACAAAATTATCACCCCAAGATGCAATGTTATCATTCACTTCTTGTGATGGAGTTTTTGAGAGATTTTAACAAAGGAGGTACTCGATGCATTTACATCAAGGCAAATATATCTAAAGCTTACAACATGGTGGATAGGGAGTTCATATACAAGAGGATGGGCTTCCACAAGACTTGGATCTGTTGGGTTCGAGAGTGTACCATTAGACTAAGCATTATGCCATTAATTAATGGAATGCCAGTGAGATTGGTAAAGACCTCAAGGGGGTTGAGGCAAGGTGATCCCATGTCCCCATTTCTCTTCAATTTGGCCATGAACGTGTTATCTTTATTAATTCATATTCAGGTGCAAGCAGGAAGACACGTGGTGCCCAAGATTAGAGGGGTCGAGTTTGTCTTGCACCTCCTATTTGCCAATAAAATGCTCATCTTCGGGAGGGTAAACAGGGGAACTATGAATGCAATTCAACTAGCGTTAGATGTATTTGGCCAAATGTCGAGCCTTCACTTGAATGCCAATAAAAGCGTGACTTTTATTTCTTGAGGTGTGCGCAAGAAGCTATCACTTTGCCTCTTCATAGGAATGCTCGAAGGTCATCTTCCTATTAGTATTTGGGAACAACATTAGTTGATGGTGCATGCAAAAAAAGGGCCATAGAGTGCTACAGAGAGAATTAGAGTTTGGAGTGCTAAACTTTTATCAAGGATGGTCATCAAAGCCCCCAAGTAAATTCTACCAGGTTCTCAGTAGAAAGAGGATCCAACCAAAAATCACAAGCACATAAGTGAAGGTTCTACCCTTGTACTAGGAGGGGTGAGATCAGCGTGACAAAAAAAAATGCGGAATTGAAAATATATAAAGCAATCTCACAAAAATAGGCAATCACAAAATGTACACAAAGATTTTTAGGTGGAAACCCAAACCGGGTGAAAACCACCACCTAACCCTCTCGAGTTAGGATTTTCCGATCAACCTAGTTGATCAAATCCACTAACCGAATCACTTTGAACGAGGGTGATTCAACCTCAGTACAACCACGCTACAAGTACGAGGGTAGCGTTCCTCAACCCCTTCTCTCCACGAGAAGGATTTTGTCCCACGAAGGAGACGGGAATTCGCAAAGCGAATACCCAACCAAAATACAAAGATAAAATAAAACAACAGTCCTATAGAGCCAACAAAATTAAACCTAGCTTCTATAGGAAATAGGAAACTCCCCTTTGCAAGGAGTGCGTCGACGATGACGCGGTGCGTGTGCCACGCGACGGCGCTACGTCGCTCTCGTTATCAACGCCGGGAGAGCGGGTGCGCAACGGGAATGATGCTCTCAAGATGATGGAGCTTGAGCTTAGAGAGCAAGTGCTTCTTGGACACAAGAGAGTGGAAATACTTGATCTTAGTGTATCTTGGTCTCTCTAGGTGTATATCTTGTGTGTCTAAGTGTATCCAAGTGTTTTTCTAAGTGTCTCTTGGATGTTTTTGGTGTGTAAAGGCTCCCCTCTATTTATAGAGGCCTTAGGAAGGTTTTGGAAGGCTTGGAAAAGCTTCCATAGCCGTTGGGTGCAAAGCCCATGAGAATCAGGCCGAAATCAGGACAATGATTGCTTTTGACAGGGTTATCAGACGTCTAACTCTGGCATCAGATGTCTGGAAGGCCACTTTAAGACGACTGATTTCAAGGTCAGACGTCTGATTCTATGCGGGTTTCTCCCTGACTTGAATCAGATCTAAACAGGGTTTTTGTACAAGTCCATCAGACGACATACAGGACGTCTGGCACTAAGTCTGGACGTCTGGAAACCTACTTTTACTGTGGGAATTGATTTCCAAACGTTGCAACGGCTAGAAAATCTCTGAGAAGAGATTTTGGGTCAGCCGAGGCAAAACGGTCATTTATCAGACGTCTGGTAAGTCCTAAGGACGTCTGATAAGGCTCTAACGGTCATAATCTTGAGTGTTTTCTAAGCCAGCCAACGGTTCACTAATTGGACGTCTGGCAAAGTCATCAGACGTCTTCTAAGACGTCTGGTCTAAGGTCTGGACGTCTGATTTCATCAGACAGAACTAACTATGTCCAGCCTAACAGTTATCAGACGTCTGAAACAACAGTCAAACATCTTAAAATACTTTATCAGACGTCTGATTTTGGGATTAGACGTCTGGAAATGCTATTTGAGCCCTATATTGGTTTTCTAAGTATTTTACAGAAAACCTAAGTATCCTAGGGTTGTGCAGGTGTTCCTAGGACTACTTTTAGGGTACTTTGAGGCTCTTTAACATAATGTTCTAAGGAATCAAAAAGAGCAAGAAAATAAATACAAGAGATATATGAAAGGATAAAAAAGAATCTATCCTATTCTTCTTGTCTTCCATCTCCAATCTTTCGCTCCACGCGAACCTCCTCTGTTTTCCGTCAAGCTCCTCCAATCCGTCCTGGATGCGAGCTCGAACTCCGTCTAAACACGTCCTCATTTGCAATTGACCTGAAATCTAGGACTCAAATTGCAAATGTTAAATAACACGTGTTTTGTTATCATCAAAACAAATGATCGTGGTGCTCTAGCACCAACAATCTCCCCCTTTTTGATGATGACAAAACCGTAAATAATAATGCATAAAAAATCCTCCCCCTTTTTGACATTATCAAAAAGGTTTAATTGATTTTACATTTCTTATAACTCCCCCTTAAAACATGCTCTTCTAGGAGTTTATTTTAACAAAGGTAATATTCTCCCCTTTTTGTAATAACAAGATAGCTATTATTTTTCTCCCCCTTACTAAAGGAAATTTAGCTACCTTATTTCTCCCCCTTAAAAATTGACAATTAGCTCATAAAATTTTTAACTCCCCCTATCTAAATGCTACTGATAAAAAGATAGGGTAAAGGGTTTTACCTCACCTACCATGGCAAATAAAATGGCCCGAATGGTGGTGGTGGATGTCACATCGGATGGGGCTCCCATCCGTAGCTTGGAGGCCCGGGCATCGGCGCCGGTCTCCAATCTGGTGGTCGACGTGCGGCGGGTCCGTCGTTTGTTCGCCGTCTCGTCGGTCTTCTTGTTCTCCTCCTTGGTCTACTCCTTGGTTCTCCCAACTTGAGTTGACCAGCCTTTAGTTTGTAGGTCAAGTCCTTTATGTTGTAGTCATCCCTGAACCCTACAAAACAAGATTCTAATTTTTTCTTCGGTATCCAAGTGAGTTTGGATCCGGATTTGTTAGAAGGTCTCCTTGATGGAGATCCTTTCTCAACCTTAGGGCTATAAAAATTATCAACTTTGTTGATTAATTTGTTAGAATTTTCCCTAAGACATGCGATTTCTTTTTCTATAATATCCATCTTAGTCTTTAAATCAGAAATTTCTAACTTTAGACTATTATTTTCCTCAATCAATTTAGTATTTTCATTGATGAGGTTATGATTATCTAATAATAGGTTATCATCCTTAGGACTAGCTTCTATGTCCTTAAGTTGTTTTTCTAACCTATCATTTTCATTTTTAAGAAAACTAAGGTTCTTCTTCATGCTTTTGTTTTCTATTTTTAGTGATTTACTCATCTCGAATAATTCATTAAAAGCTTCTTGTAAATCAAAATTTACCTCTTCGTCGGAGTCGCTTCCACTTTCACTGTTGCTATTGGTTCCTCTAGCCTGAAACCAAAGCAAGTGGTTTCTTCTTCTTTTTCTTCTTCTTCTTCCTCCGAGCTGGAATCCTCATGAGTGCCTTCCAACCTCCTCCATATCTCATGGGCGGTGGTGCACTCTTGGATTTTCTCGAACTCTTCCGGACTCAACGCGCAATACAGGGCATTCATTGCCTTTGCGTTGAGTGAGAGCTCTAGAATCTGCACCTGCGAGTAGCCTCCTTGGGGTCGCTTCGGGATCTCGTATGGGGTTTCGCAACATCCCCATACCTCGAATTCAGTGGCTTGGAGCCACGTCTTCATCCTCAGCTTCCAGTAGCAGTAGTTGTTCCCGTCAAAGTAGGGCGGACGGGTTGTGGATTGCCCCTCGGAAATCCTACTTGTGGAACAGCTTCCCTCCATGTTTAGATCCTCGCCGGTTTGTAACGCCGAAAATGCGAGACCTGCTCTGATACCAATTGAAGGTTCTACCCTTGTACTAGGAGGGGTGAGATCAGCGTGACAAAAAAAAATGCGGAATTGAAAATATATAAAGCAATCTCACAAAAATAGGCAATCACAAAATGTACACAAAGATTTTTACGTGGAAACCCAAACCGGGTGAAAACCACCACCTAACCCTCTCGAGTTAGGATTTTCCGATCAACCTAGTTGATCAAATCCACTAACCGAATCACTTTGAACGAGGGTGATTCAACCACAGTACAACCACGCTACAAGTACGAGGGTAGCGTTCCTCAACCCCTTCTCTCCACGAGAAGGATTTTGTCCCACGAAGGAGACGGGAATTCGCAAAGCGAATACCCAACCAAAATACAAAGATAAAATAAAACAACAGTCCTATAGAGCCAACAAAATTAAACCTAGCTTCTATAGGAAATAGGAAACTCCCCTTTGCAAGGAGTGCGTCGACGATGACGCGGTGCGTGTGCCACACGACGGCGCTACGTCGCTCTCGTTATCAACGCCGGGAGAGCGGGTGCGCAACGGGAATGATGCTCTCAAGATAATGGAGCTTGAGCTTAGAGAGCAAGTGCTTCTTGGACACAAGAGAGTGGAAATACTTGATCTTAGTGTATCTTGGTCTCTCTAGGTGTATATCTTGTGTGTCAAAGTGTATCCAAGTGTTTTTCTAAGTGTCTCTTGTTATGTTTTTGGTGTGTAAAGGCTCCCCTCTATTTATAGAGGCCTTAGGAAGGTTTTGGAAGGCTTGGAAAAGCTTCCATAGCCGTTGGGTGCAAAGCCCAAGAGAATCAGGCCGAAATCAGGACAATGATTGCTTTTGACAGGGTTGTCAGACGTCTAACTCTGGCATCAGACGTCTGGAAGGCCACTTTAAGACGTCTGATTTCAAGGTCAGACGTCTGATTCTATGCGGGTTTCTCCCTGACTTGAATCAGATCTAAACAGGGTTTTTGTACAAGTCCATCAGACGACATACAGGACGTCTGGCACTAAGTCTGGACGTCTGGAAACCTACTTTTACTGTGGGAATTGATTTCCAAACGTTGCAACGGCTAGAAAATCTCTGAGAAGAGATTTTGGGTCAGCCGAGGCAAAACGGTCATTTATCAGACGTCTGGTAAGTCCTAAGGACGTCTGATAAGGCTCTAACGGTCATAATCTTGAGTGTTTTCTAAGCCAGCCAACGGTTCACTAATTGGACGTCTGGCAAAGTCATCAGACGTCTTCTAAGACGTCTGGTCTAAGGTCTGGACGTCTGATTTCATCAGACAGAACTAACTATGTCCAGCCTAACAGTTATCAGACGTCTGAAACAACAGTCAGACGTCTTAAAATACTTTATCAGACGTTTGATTTTGGGATTAGACGTCTGGAAATGCTATTTGAGCCCTATATTGGTTTTCTAAGTATTTTACAGAAAACCTAAGTATCCTAGGGTTGTGCAGGTGTTCCTAGGACTACTTTTAGGGTACTTTGAGGCTCTTTAACATAATGTTCTAAGGAATCAAAAAGAGCAAGAAAATAAATACAAGAGATATATGAAAGGATAAAAAAGAATCTATCCTATTCTTCTTGTCTTCCATCTCCAATCTTTCGCTCCACGCGAACCTCCTCTGCTTTCCGTCAAGCTCCTCCAATCCGTCCTGGATGCGAGCTCGAACTCCGTCTAAACACGTCCTCATTTGCAATTGACCTGAAATCTAGGACTCAAATTGCAAATGTTAAATAACACGTGTTTTGTTATCATCAAAACAAATGATCGTGGTGCTCTAGCACCAACAATAAGAACACGAGAGGTTTGGTAACCTAGTTCTACCTCCTAAGATGTACGTCTAGGGAGGGGATCAAACCCTCAAAATTTCCAGTAAGTGTTCAATGTGTGCGTGAGAGAGAGAGTGAGTGAGAGTATAGGACTACTCTTTTTTCGTGTAACCCTGAATTGTATCCTTATACTTTCTTTTATAATAGATTATGTGTGTATTCTAGGATTTTTGCTCCTTAATTTGAAATCCTGCAATTGTTGGGGGCTATACTTCGTAATGATCTCACGTTACCCAATGCATGTCTCGTACATTCCGCTGGTTTCACTATGATCGGAGGAGATTGCACCTTCGTCGTTGGATTGCTTTCTGACATCACTATTTTGCAAGGTTATCCACCTCTTCTATTCAACTATCTAGTGGGGTTCATCTACTAAAATTATCAAATGGTGATGTCGGCTTAATGGTCCGTCCGAACCTTAGATGATCGAGCTATCCGCTTAACATAGATTCAGGCTTGCCAAAAACATCTAATTGCAGGTAGGCAGTAATCCACCTAGCTAGGCAGCTTAAGCGGGTTGCTCATCTTCCTAGATGGGCCAGGTTATCCGTCAACCTTGATAAGGTAGTTCATCCACCTACTTAAGCGAGGATCCGTTAAATTTTTAGGGATAAGTTATTGGGCTAAGGGATCATCGTGGGACTCTTTTAGTCAGGCCCATGAGAGAAATTTTTCCTCCCTCATCAAATGGAGAGGGTCCAAATGTTAGAAGTGGATGATTGAAGTTATCATACACTCCACATCCTCAATGGGCTCGAAATCTATTCTAAAAAGGATCATGCAATTGGAGGCCAAATATTTATGAGGCAATAAAACTCATTTATTAAGTTGGAGGGAAGTTTGTCTTCCTAAGGAGGAAGTTGGCTTTGGCCTTAAGGACCTTCTCAACCTTACCAATCACATGGCTCGTGTTAGACTCAAGAGGTTGTGGGATGTTGAAGAGGATGGAGTGTCAATCTCCTAGATGAGGAGGAGATACCACATCCATGAGGTTCTCAATACTCCCTCATCTAGACATGACTAGTATTGTTAGTTGCATATCATCGCACACAAGGGTCTTATATGTGAGCTTTTCACTGAGGAGCAGGCTTATGATGTAATACTCTAGGGGTAGTTAGATGGAGTACATGTAGAGATGTCAACAGAGTAGGTTTGGATCGAGTTTTGGTAATACCAAACCCATTTCATTTAGAAATCTATTGTGGAAGCTCCTATTTTATGAGGAAAAATATACAATGAGTCCAATAGAAATAGAGAAATAGGAGGACAGATGCCGGACCAAACATGGTGATGAGTTGCGACTCATCATAGCTAAATTGCCTAAGTTAAGCTAGAAACCAGGTTAAACACTATCAAATTAACACATAAAAAGGATTAAGTGTGGAAAATAGAGAAAAAAATCTAAAACATCAATTTTGTGCTAAAAATGCAAAATTAGATCAATTATTGAGATATTCTATTAAATAAGGTTAAATGGTGATCCAATTGCAAATTAAATACATAAATGAGTTCAAAAGTTCAAATCAAAAGTAAAATTAACTTCTAATATGTTCAATTAAGCTTCATTAAAAACCTGGTTGCATTTGGACATCATGAGGACCTTGCTTTTAATGATTCTCATTTAGGTCCTTAGTGCATCACATTTCATGCTTAGACATTCTTCCATGGACTTAATTGTAAACCGCACGGACCTATTTGCAAGCCTTGAAGGACTGCTTAGATAGCTTTTCTTATCACTTATGGGTCTCCTAGATATTTTTCTATCCCTTCGTGTAGGGGCTTGTAGCGTAATTTCACTAAAACATCTCTTAGCACCTGCAGGTCCTTGATTGCGCAGCAATCATAGGTCTTAATTGACCTAAATTAGGTTAGGACTTAGCATAAGTTAGGACAGTTCACGCATGCATAAGCATTACTTCCTTACTGCTTTCTTTTAGCTATGTATAAAATAATGCTATAATGTGCTGATTATGTGCATTATGTCAATTACAAGTAATAAGATGGATCTGAAGCTGGATCTGAAGAATAAAGAATAATTGGTGTTGCAGTAGAGCTGGAGCGGAAGACCTAGATTAGATGTAGTAGATAATAATGTAAGGGAGTTAAGGTATGTTATTCTATTAAGTAGGAATAAAGAAGTAAAATATGAAGAACTTAAGACCATCCTAGCCCTAGGATAGCCTAGAAACTTCCCCAAGCCTTGGCCACCCTTAGATTAGGTCACCACACCCTAGGAAACCTTAAAACTTTAATTCCAACCTCTATCTGGACGTCCAGATAAGTTATAGGACATCCAGAACCCTTAGTCAACTCCCGCACACCTTAAACCCACTTCTGCAGTATTATTGGACATCCAGACACTTGGTCAGACGTCCAATTTCTGCAGAATACCCAAGACAGAACCTAGAATCCTTCCTGACTCTGATTAGACGTCCAGAATTGAAGTTTGGACTTATGACTTTTTAGTATAAGTCATCTGATACTTTTATTGGACATCTGGAACTGCTCTCCAGTTCCTGTTTTGAGATTCAAGCCTTGATCTTGGATCTCTAGCTTCCTAAACCCAATTCTAATCCCTTAGAAACCTAAATTAAGGTACCCCAACCCAGGTACATCACCCCTAGACCTCCTTAAGGACCTAATTAGGTCCTCACTAAACCTAATTGACTTAGATCATAGTCAATTACCATTGCCTAGTCAATTGGACTCATAGGGTTCAATTGAGCTCAGATCTCAACCCATACAAGTTTAATTGGACTCAGTGAGAGTCCAATTGACCTAAGCCCAACCTAATTAAGTTATTTCACTCTCAATTAGGTTCACACTCATTCAATTAAACTTGTGTTAAGTTAATTGCAATTCCCCCTTAGCAATTAGGGTTTGCAACCCTAATTTAAGACCTACACCAACCTAAACCCCCTTAGGACCTAACCTATATCACTTAGACACATAGGACACGACCACACACACACCCATTCACGCACTCCCACACAACCTAGAGTATCCTAGGTTCTTCCAAAGGTGGCGCCACTCTTGGTTGCCAAAATTAGCAACCAAGAGCCATTCAAATTGGAGATCCACAAATGGTGGATCTAAAAACCACCTCTCTCTCTCCATGGCCGGCCACTCTTGGAGCTCTCTCTAGAGAGTTCCACACTTCTCTATAGAGTCTCCCTTAGGTCTATAAAAAGACCTAACGGGTGGCCATTTGCACCCATCCCATTCTTGGCAGTCATTCACACTTGGCTTCCATTTAGGTTAGCTACATCCACTTCCACGATCTGCTTCACCATGGCTACCACCATCTCCATGCCAGGATGCTGGATCACCTCTCCAACCTCTCTCCAAGGGCCGACCTAAGCACCGTTGGTCGCCCCTCCTCCTCTCAACCAGCTCAAAGGCCATCGGAGCCCACCTCCGAATGCCCTTATTTCTACTAGATTAGTAGCTCAGTTCTTCATAGTTTACATACTTTTATTTACTGCTTAGTAGTGTAGCTCTTTATTCTCCCCCAATGATACATGCAAAATCCCCTCATAGATTCCTGTATGCGATCATTTTCTGTTAGCTAAATTGATGTTTTCAAGCTTTCCTCTATAAGCTTTCCACTAAATCCATGTTGCAAACACCCTCCTGAATGAATGAAAGAATATATATATATATATGTATGTATGTATGTATGTATATGTATATATCTGTGTTGAGAATCACCATGAGCTTATTGATTGCAATATATTTTGTGTGATCAAAGTTGCCTGCTTTTAATTATTATCTATTGCAACCAGCATGTTGGTACCAGAAAATATTGAGGATCTAACTGTTAGCGCATTTTCCGTAAATAGCCACCACATAACTAGAATCGTGCATACTGAAACTCACACTTTCACGTTTGTCATCTATCTAACACATGCGCACGTAATCAGGGTTCATAATGAAAGTGGCAAAACATTGATCCGGCGATTAGAAATCGGCGTGCGATTTTAAACAAGTAGAACGAAAAAGATCGATTTCAGATTTACATAAACGCCTCCCAAAGACGAACAACCGGGACTCACGTCTCGTTATCTTTACAAATCATTTTTGACAAGCATTTTAGTGCGACTATACTACGATTTCCAACAACTTTAAAATGCGCGAAAATGGCCTCGATCAGTCCTCACGTTCACTGTAGCCGCGAAGAACATGCGCCATCGTAGCCGTTCATTCATTGATCCACTCGATCTGTGGCTCTCTTTGATTCGAACATTCTCACGACTTAGTGCGTGCGATCACCACCTCGCTCAGATCTGATTTTACAGTCCACGTTTGGCCTAGGATTGCATGCTCTCCTCTCCTCTCATCTCCACTACCCAAGACCTAATCGCCTAATTTCACCCTCGCGATAAGGGGAATCACTGCCAAGCCCTACTTAAACACCTCCCCTGCCTCACGCGCAAAGAATCGACCTCCTCTCCAACTTCCTTGAGGTCGATCCCTTCGTCCTCTCCAGCTCTCCTAACCCTTTCAATCGCCACATCAGTGATAGTGGTGTGGTTTTTCACCACCACTTCCTCCTCGCCACTAGGGATGACGTATGCTTGAGGACGACCCTGAAGCTTCACTAGAGAGCTTTTCCTTCGCTAGAGATCCCCCTCCATTCCTCCTCCTTAGCCGTCGGGTCTGGATCCAAAGGTCCCATTCATCTGACTAGATTAGGATTTATTGCTTTCTAGAGTAGCTGTAGTGATAATTACAGTAGTTTAGGAGTAGAAATTAAACATAGATTTGTTCTGATCTGATTATGTGATGTTAGTTAGCTAAAGAATAGATTTAGAGTAAAATTCGCACTCCACCTCCTCTGATCATTTCAGATCAGAGGAGATAATTTCACCCCCTCACTGATCACTGTTTTCTCCCTCTTCATATTCCCATTTCGCTTTCTAATTTTCCTCAAATTTTAATCCATAATCCACCCATCCTTTTGGAATCAAACCCTCATCTCATTGCTCTCAAGCTTTGAGATGAGGATTTGCTCTCAAATCCATCTAGGGGTCTCTCATTCATTTCAGAAATCCACAAAGACCCCTGATCTTGATTTAAAATGGAATCGATTTGCTTGATCTGATTTTAATTTAGTTTTTAAGGCGAGATCGCGAGATTTTGATCAGATTGAGTTTTGAAGGGTTTTGATCAAGAGAATTGATATATTTTTGTGTAGATCAGTTCATGGCCGTGAATTTGAGATGCTCTTAATGAAGAATTTTCCCTCAGATGAGCCATGACTAAATTGGATATAAATTGGGGATTTCGTTGTTTTAAAGAGAGTGGTAGAGCCAAGGAAAATCAATTTTGTTGATTTGAGGCTCTACCAAGTATTTCTGAGTTGTTTGATTTGAGATTCTGATTTCCAACCTAAGGAATTTTCAATATTCCTTAAAGTTCTTATACAATTGGGATTCAAGTGGATTTAATGAACTGGTTTAACACCTCTTTCATGCTATCTATAGGATAGGGAGGGGGTTAGGTCATTGTTCTTTCTCGGATTTAAAATGAAGATTTAGGTTTAAAAGTTTTTGATGAAGATTTCAATACCTCTAATTGATTTTAAAGTGGGTTTGAAGTATTTTCAAATTTTCAGTGTTTACTGATATAAGTGTGTTGAATCCTAAATGAGTACATTAAAGTGCTGCTACTGCAACTACATTGCTATGAGTTTTCCAATCCTAATTTTGTTACAAATTGGTGTTAACTTCAAAACCATATTCTGATTTGGACATTTGTGATCCAAGATTAGATCTCACTAGATCTGATCTTGGATAATTTTTGTGCTGATTTGAGGATACAGACCCTCCTGCAGCTGCTGGATTGATTTCCAGATGCACTGCAGCAACCATTTGAACTGTTTAAAATGCCTAGTTTGATTGAAGGATGTCTGAGAAGCTCTTTGAGAATTTCTGTGATCATTTGCAGTTGTTGTTGCTGTAGTTGCAATTGCTGCTGTTACTTGTTGATTGCTGCTCATTGTTTGAACTGATAGGGCAATAGCTAGGTTTTGAGTTATTTAAATTAGCTGACCTATTATGTAGTGTTAGAACACATGTACAAGCTTTCATGTACCTTAAAATGATCTTTAGATTCAATTTGAATAGCTTGTAATTTGGATTTAAACTCCTTTGTCAACTATACATATAGTTAACTGTCCAAAAATCAAAATTAATGCAATTGTGGGTTGAAATTCATGCTTGCCTGATTGAATACCATCTACAGCATGTTTTGAAGATATCTAATCCCTAGCATAATCTTTTCAGCCCTTTAAGCTCTATGAGGCCATAGGTTCTCATGTTAATACCTCTTTTAGGCCATACTTGTATGAACTTTGTATATAAATAAAAATGATATAAAAATCCAAAAAAAATAAAATAAACCTATCTTGGTGAAGATCAGATATATTTCTAGGTGTACATTAAGTTTTGAGGTTATCTGAACCCTCGACTTGGTAAAACATACCAGTCGACGGTTCAATATACCTCTTAACTTAATAAAAAAAACTCATCTTTAAAAACCCCAAAAACACTCTATTCTTCTTATCCATTTCTTTCTCTCTCATCCCCTACCTCTACAAAATACATAAAACCCATAAAAAGAAGAAAAACCCCAAAATACACAAAAACACTTTGTATATCATGTATATACATGTAAATATAAGGTATATATTAAGCTATCTCAGTAAATAATGTAAAATATGTACATAATTGGTATAAATAACTTATGTATATATTATATAATATAAGTTAACTATTTAAGATAACTTAATATGCATATAACTTATATATATATATAGATATATATATAACTATTAATTATATTAACTTATATGTACTATAAGCTATGTAAATTAATAAACTCATAGAAATAAACATATTTACTAATGATACAGTACATATGTATTTATGTATATATAATGTACATTAATACACTTGTAACATAATTTAATTATGTATATATAGTAAATAATTTATTTATTAAGTTACTAGCTAAGTTATTAGATTAAATTAAAATAAATTAGTAATTTAAGCTATAACTGAACTAACTTATATTGTACATATATATTATTGTATTGCAAGTAAATTAAGTTAATTTAACTATATTTATAATATATTATGCTATTTATAACTTAAATTGTATTTATACTCCCTAAATTCACCTATTTAAATATAAATAAACCAAAATCAATCATGTAAAATACAATAAAAATATGTATTAAATACTTTATTATATGTATGAACTATGTACAGGGTCAATTAGACCATTAATTAACTAACTTAAACATTAATTGAGGAATTAACCTATAAAATAGTATGAATAAACTGTAAACTTTGACTAATTTATTTATATAATAAATGTAATTAATTGTCAAAATAAAGTATAACATTACGTAGTTCTATGCAAATACTCTAACACCGTATAATTTAATTTTAAATTATAATAATTTATGGCCCTCAAATCGAGGGCTAAAAACCTCAAATCAAGACAACCGCACTAGAGATGCAACGCCTGTGGGGTGCTAAACTTTGTGCCACATCGTGTGTGGAAAATCACCTACGAGTGCTTACATTGTTTTTCTTCCTCCTCTTCTTCAGTCGTCAAGCGCCGGGTGCCCTTATACCCTATTCATCCCCTGTCTGATCTAAGCATGAGATATGGTATTGGCTTTGAGAAATGTGTGCGGTGCACCGGCTGGGAGCCGTGCACTATGCGTGGGCCTGTGTGGGCCCAGTATTGAGCATAAAATCATATTAAGAGGCCTAATTAATGAATTAGGGCGACTTTTTGTAGAGGTCTAATCCCACCCCTTAAGGGTGCTGTGTATCCCTCGAAAAGGTCGCCCACCAACTTAAAACCCTAATTTAATTTGTCATTAAGAACAGTAAATAATGTCTAATTAAAGGAATGACCGCGTATATGTATATGTATATATATATTACATATATATAAGTATAAATGTATAGTATACTGTAAATAAATAATGTAATAAGAAGTATACGTTAGAATATAGTATTTTGTTTGAGCTCAATTATGTATATAAATAACTTGTGAGCTTTAGTGATAGATAAGTATGTCACTGTATATAAAATAAACGTCAATATAGATCCTACTTTTACCTTAGCTTATACATATACTTTTTCCTAAGGTTTAGTAACATTTATAGAAGTCGCTGTACATACTATATATGTTACTATAGGTGTTAATATATTAAGTTAAGTTAGTATGCTACATATTATTCCATATCATTGTATAGATATGTAAGTATTGGTATTATAAGATGTAAATAGATAGTATATAGTATTTAATTAAAGTGTTTGATGTTTGTTTGTAGATAGATGTTTGCAAGCATTTTAATTTATTCTTTTGTACATAAATTATTTCATTCTTTCATTTATTAATTCATTCATATTTGTACATAAAACCAATCTTTTTGGAATTAAAGAATAATATTGGACTTAGAGAGTGATGTATATCAATAACTACCTCCCCGTGAATGACCTGGAATAAATCAGTAAAAATTAAATAAATAAAATTGACACAACGGTTTGTATTTATGACATATACTACAATAATGATTTTTTTTGTACGAACCGCGGTCGATCTTTCATCACATGGTAGGCCGCCTGTAGCTAATCAGGCTGCAATGACTTCTGAGGATCCACTCCAGCCAATAATTAGAGCAGATCTAGATGCGCTTTTCCAGCGTTTCACTCAGATGTCACAAGATGGTTTGACTAATGTAGCTCCTACTCCAGGTATGGATGCCTTGGCCTCCTCCTTAGGTAGAGATCCTGGTTCATCCTCCACTGCTTTTCATGTTAGTACAAGAACCCTCTGGTTAGTTGATTCGGGAGCCTCTCAGCATTTGAGTGGTGATCAGGCATCGTTCTGGCAGATGCAACCCATTCCGCCGAGTAAGACAGTTCAGGTGCCTGATGATCGACATGCTCGTGTGGATGGAAAGGGAGATGTTTCTATTACTCCTACTCTTAGTCTCCTAGATGTTTTGTTTGTGCCTGAATTTCCTATCAATTTATTGTCTGTAAGTCAAATTACTGGAGATCTTAATTGTCGTGTGATCTTTGATGCTATGGGCTGCACATTTCAGGACAAACTCACCAAGAGGACAATCGGTGGCGGGAATGACGAGGGGAGAGTCTACCGCCTGGTTCAGAGTCCATTGGTTACTACATGTCAAGGAGAGGTCGTGTGTTCTGCTGGGACTGCTGCACAGTGGCACAGACGACTTGGGCACCCCTCTCTAGACAGGTTGCGACATGTGGTCCCTGATGTTGAGAAACGCGTAAATATAATTCGTTTGTTGTAGCGTGCAAATACAATGTTAATTTTAAAAAAGAAATATGAAGATGTGAGTACGAGTGTCGATCTCAATGAAGTAGAAAATTAGATCAATTAATCACTTAGTTTATTTCCACATGATGATTTGTTTGCTTGCATGGACAATAGAAAGAGAGAGAGAGTGTGTGTGTGTGTGTGTGTGGTTAGAAAATGATTCGTGGTAGAGTGGAGATCGCTAACTACACTTTGGAGAAATCATGCATGATGGAAATGAGCATAATAGCGTAATATGAACTAAGTGGAAAACCACTTGGAAGGCATCAAAACAACATAAAATAAACCAAATCACTTCTCTAAATTATGGAGCAAATGTACTACAAATATGAATAGAGGAGTGCTCAAAGAAATGCAAACTACAAGCTAAAGGAAATTAGAAACTAAATGCAGGAAGGGGGAGGGCATCAAGGCAGCCACGACGGTAGAGGAAGCTTCCGTCGGCAACTCGGTGACTCCAAGGACCTCGCTTGAGCTCTAGAAAGTGGTGGAAAATTGCTTGGTAGAAGATAGGAAGATTTGAGTTGCAAATGGAGGTCTATGGAGCCTTTTATAAGCTTGTGCCAAATCATTTGGCACAAAATCTACTCCCAAATCACAAGTACACCGACCTCCGTGCACGCCGCTCACGTGCACAGCTCATGCCTAGCCATGCGCACAGTGCATAGCTTACGCACACTAGCTATGATCTATGTGCTCACATCCACAGTCGTCCAATGGACGATCAAGGGTCCAGATCACGCCTCACCGTGCACTTAAGATCATGCCTCACCGCCCTACACGTCAGATCACTAGTCAGATCGCGTGTGCGCGAATCACGCGCATCCAAAGCGCCACCTCACCACTATCTCCGTTGTTCGCCTCCTATCAGGCAATCCAATTTCGCCCACCTCTCACGTGTTGCGGATTTGAGCCTCGCATGGGCTCGAACTCACCCCTGTCGGTAGCGGATTGAGAAGCTAACCAACAAGCTGAAGGTGAGTTTGTCTTGTTTGGGAATTAAGGTTCACGTGCCCAAAACCGTTGGATTTTCATCCAACGATCGAGATCACTCGTGGGCTTCTCCTTCAAATCAATGCTGGGCACGATGGAGGCTTTGGCGGTTGCCACGTGTTGCATTTTGGACCATTGACCATTAAATCAATGGTCAGAACTTCCCGGGCTTGTTGTGGGAGCTATGGAGGTCGGATTGAAGCGATTTTTGTGTTGTTGGGTTGCGACTGTCAATCCAAATCCATCCGTACAGTTGGATTGCTCATCCGAGACATGTTTCAATATGCACGTGTATACATGGCCATTAAACATTAATTATAAGCAATCTAAATGTTGAAATTATACAGTATTCATGTATTGCTCCCAGACTCACTATAACATGATATTTATGCGTGTGTTCCCTTGGGATTGACTCTAATTAGTATAATTAACACTATCATTTGTAGAGTCATCAGTTCCTCACCTCTCGTCAGCATCTGAGATTGTCTGTGATGCCTGCCAACTGGGGAAACATCATCGGTCTACATTTCCTACAAGTACATCCATCAATTCTTCTACAGTTTTTGATCTTGTTCATGTTGACATTTGGGGACTAAGTCAGGTGCCTGACTGACTTGGACATAGATATTATTTGATTATTGTTGATAATTTTTGATAGTCATTCGACGGGTTTTGCGTGTTTTAAAAAGATATGCGTTGTAGTACCACCACGAAAATGATTATCAAATATTTTTTCTATTATTCGAAATTGAAAAACTTCCGAGGTCGAAATCAGGGAGCAAATTATTATTTAGAAGCTAAAAATCACAAAACTTGAAAGATAATGTTTAGTAATAATGTGTATATAAAGGCTAGAGAGAAAATAAAAATAAAAAGAAATAAATTCTTTTTCTTTTCTTCCTTCTCCTCTCTTTCTTTTTCTCTTTGCTTTCTCTCTTCTCTTCTTTCTCTATCTTTCCTGTCTTCAGACATCTGATTCTGTGAATCAGACGCCTTAAGTGGTGTTCTACTACAGTGCTTCTTTAGGCTTTTTCTTCTTCTTCCTTCTCTGCTACAGTAGCTCCTTCCTTCTCTTTTCTTCTTTTCCTCTTTGGCTCTTCTTCTTTTCTTGAGCTGTGGCGCCTCCTCCTTCATTGGCTTCTGCAGACCTTCTCCTTCATATGCCCTTCTTCTGCAGTCCTCCTTCTTCTTCGTTGGCTCCTTCCTCTGCCGTCTTCTTCTCTCTTGTGTGGTTAAGTCCTCAGCTTCCTCTTCCTTCAGCTGGCTTCTTCTTCTCTTCCTCTTCCCCGCAGTTGCTTCCTCTTCCTCCTTCTTCCCTGCACCACACAGAGAAGCAAAACCTACCTCTACCCTCCCCACGTCTCTCTCTCTCTATTTCGCTCTTAGGACACAGCTCTCCCAGAGCCTCTTGGGTAAACGGGTCGGGTATGCGTGCCTGGGACTAGGCCCACCGGCATGCGGTGGTGGATGAGGTGTGCTAGTTAGGTTGGGTCAAGATCAGGTCCGCGAGGCGTGGTCGCGGACGAGGCCGGTCGGTCGAGTGAGAGGGACCTCACCCCGTGAGTTGGAGGCGATAAGCCTTATGCAGGAATTCTATTTATGCTGCTGCACCCACTCACCCACTTCCGAGGTGGGACTGAACGTCCCACCTGCCTGTCGCGCACACCCGCAGAGGTTGAGCTTCTCAATTGCAATTGCTGCGAGGATCCTCGAAGCCAATCAAAGGCCTGGGTGTGTGCACGAGACAAAGCCGCACGACCTGGGAGTGTAGGCTTGGAACAGAAAGGCCTGGGTGATGTAAACATGTTTACACTACTTAAAATGTCTATTTATGCATGTTCTTAAGCATAGAATTGCATTGCATATTATAAATATTGCATAACATGCATCATCTTGCATTTAGATTAGTTTGAATAAAATGGAGGTTAAATGTCTCCTTTTATGTTCATGGATAGGGCAAACTTTTTATCAGGGTCTCAGATCAAAGATCCAACCGTACAGATGTGATCAGGGCCACGATTGGAATTCAACGACTCCAAGATCGCCCTAATCAGACATTTATAGCATCAAATAGAGACTGGGGAACCCTAGAAGATCAAGGGCCAAGGTGGTGTGAATCCACACTTCAAACGACAAATCCGACCGCACGGATGGATTCAAATCAATGATCGCAGCCTAACGGCACGAAAATCGACTCAATCCGACAACCGTGGCACCATCTACATCATCCAGAAGATAGACGGCCAAGATGGCGCCACGTGGTGCCATCTCAGCCGCCCAATCGGCCACTGCACTCGTCGCACCCTCTCTTCTTCGTCGCTTCTCCGCCGTTGGATGCGCATCCAACAGCTGTGGATGCGTGCGCCGCTGTAGCGACACAAGCGCCGCTGTGGCGCAGCGGGTGAACGCGCTCGCGAGAAGGCGAGGCGCGTGTTCGAGCCTGCGCAAGCGGGTGAGCGGGCTCCACGATCGCTCGATGAGGATAGAGTGGCTGCAGGCGCTCAAATTAAAATGACCAAATTACCCTCACTCCTTGCAACTATAAAAGGAGACCCCCTGCAAACGAAATTCTCATCCTTTCCTTCCCTTCTCTCCCTCTCCAAAGCTCAAGAGAAGCTTGTCCCACACTCGGGATGCTACTCATGAGATAAAGTCAAATTTTCGTCCCCCTTTCGGAAGCAGATCCTGCGACGACGACGACGTGCTACCCGGTTCCCGTTCTTCCCGTTTTGTCCTCCTTCGTCCTATTCCGTTCCCCGTCTTCCAGGCGTCGTCCCGTTCGGCTCGTCCTCCAAGCAACCGTCGAGGAGGATATCTCTCTCCCATTCTTTTTACTGATTTCTAGAGTAGATTTACTACTTTCTAGTGTAATCATTTTCCCGCTTTCTAGTCGTAATGTTTAGTGTAATGAACAATCTCTTTGATGATGAATTCCATGTTCATTCTACATCTCTTTTGGTTTTTATTTGTAATATCCTCTCTCTTATTCTCTCTCTCTCTTCTATTTATTGTAAATAGTTAGATAGTTTTTAATCAATTAATTTACTTTGTGACAAATAAAACAAACGCGTATTTTTAAATCAAACGTCCGCCTCCCTGAGTTCGACCCGGGATTTCTGTTCCGATATAAATTTTATTTGTTGAGCACGAGTTCTTCGCTTTCAAACTACAACATCAAGTTCTTCAAAGCCAAACACGTTAGCGTAGCAACCCGTACCATTCAACATTTTGGCACCATTGCTGAGGAGGTGACGCTATTTGATTTTTTTCGCGTTTTCCAACTTACGAATCATTTACCTCACTTCTCTCCTTTCTTATAGTGATTGCAGGTACTCTTTCGAGACAAGCAAATGCAGTAGATTGGAGTAAAGTGTTGTTGAAGGTTTTGTAAGTTATTCCCCACCTCCCACCCATTAGTTTTCATTTCACCACATAATAACACAAACATCAATCAACCTAGGTGTTCTTATAAACTCTAAGGTTAGTTTTATTTGTTTGTTTGACACCCACACCTGCCTCAACCTTCACATTTAAAAAAAAAATAAAAAAAAATCTCACAGAGGTACACAACCTCATCTAATTTTCAAACTCAACCGATAAACCGATCTTTGGAGCCGATACATACATCTAAAGACATAATTGAGTAGAAATCAGATTAGGTAATCATTTGTGTGCCTAATTATGTGGTGCAACAGGCCAATTGTTTGAGTTGCTTGGGCCACACCACTTCAATTAAAATCAACTCATCAAGTAGCTGCCGCTTAGGTTCAACTCTTAGGATTTACCAGGCACTCCACATTCTTTTTAAGATTTAAAGGAAAACATCTTCACCTGTGCTTTCAAAACCTGGTGTGCCAACAAAACTTGTTTGGAAACACCTAAAGTTGAATCCTAAAAGCTACTAAGCAAGATTTGAACCCTAAAATTCATCGCATCAAAAATAATCTTACTCGAAAATCACTGGTTGTGCACGCACACACACATCAATCAATCATTAAGGACACAACCCAGATAAAGGGCCAATCACATTCCAAAGCACATTCAAACCTATCCCTAAATAAAACAAAGTAGACGTTGGCCTTAAGGATTCGACTCGCTCTTTAGAGCCCAAAACGAGATTATTTTCGATTAGTTTGTTTCTACTGTTCAATCTGATGTCTAGCTAGGGGAGCAGAATCAAACGATTGCAACTGGGGGGTACACTAGGAACCGGAGGCGCAGGCCGAAGGAAGAACCTTCTCCCCAGTCCCTCTTAACTGATTGGATTGAACAGACAGAAGTAGATCAAATCGTTTCTTTATCTCAAGATGGGTTTTGGGAGTCTGTAGGTCTTTAGGCTAGCCCACTTATGGATAGGTTTGATTGCTTGTATTGCAGGGCACCTTTCTTCCTCCCGTCTCTCATGAATCCTTCCACATATTATACGCATTCCCGCTCTTTCCCTCCTGTTTTGAATTATCCTCAACATGGCGATTACCCCGACTCGTACTGCAATCAACCATCAGTTAGTTGGGATAACTCGGATTGGGGATACAGTTCCGGACCTTTGTGTTTAGGGTCTAACCTTGAACACTATGATTGTGATTTCTATCCTTCTCAAAGCCACATCGATTATAGATCGTCAACCTTTCATGGACAACCTAATACGATCTACAATCATTAAGGATACACTGATCCTTACCCATCCTCTGACTACACCACCTTTAGGTCATCACCACCTTTTGAACAATCCGAAATGACCTATTATCAGGAAGGATATAACGAATCTCAATTCGTTAACTCCTATGCACTGCTCCAAACCCCGCCCAACCCTGAACCAAGTCATTTGGTTCAGATTAACCAGGTTCAAGATAAGGTTCTGTCTAACTTGTGGAATATCATACAATCTTTAGAAGTTCAACCAATACCTTGATTGAAAGATTGGAGCCCCTGATTGAAATGATTAATGATTTGAACAAGTATTTGTTGGATTGGCTCCAGGATATTAAGGATAAGAACCTGGGTGAGTTTCCACTTGGGAAGTTAGCGAAATTGAGGATGAGATTTGTGGTTGCTTTAGTTCAGTCGTGGGATGATTCCCAAGATGAACTCCCTTCAGGAGAGCCAATGTCAGAACCCGCTCAGGCATCTATTGGGGGGGACACATGTTACGAGGATGACCAGATTGAATTAGAGCAACTAATTAAGGATGATCTGATTTCTTCACCTGAGATCCATGAACCAGGGTACGAGGAAACGTATGTCTCCATGGATTAGAGAGAGACAGATGATTTTGGGACATACATTAATACGGATCTTGATTTCTTTGATTCTGATGGTGAAGATTCAAGTTGTGAAGTCTCACGCGAGTGTACAGAATACGATTTATGTGAGACGATTGGGCCTGAGGAATCTAATAGATCATTTGATAGCCTAATAACTGTAAAAACTGATCTTATTGGGCTCACATTACGGATCCAGAATTGTATTTTCTAGAGGATTCAATCAAATGCCCTGATTGTCAGTTACACCCCATTGAGCTTATCGATAATTCTATTTTTGAGATAACTATACCCAAGTTAATTCTGATTCAGCCACATCTTTTAGACTTGGAGATTTCAAACGGGGTGATTAATATGCAAGAGGTCCCGAAACTTGACATTCTGAATGAGGAGAACAGAAGTTGGGAAGTTCTGATTTGGGAAGCAAACTTTGGAGGAAATAGAAGACTAAGTCTAAGGGCTCCAATTCATCTGAAATCATCAAACCAGGACCCTTACGACATCTGTTCTGAGGATGTCCAACCCAAGCACACATTCATTAATTATCCTTTGGAGCTTGAATTCTCTGTAACCCAACTTTTTGGCCTTGGATTGCATCCTCATAAATCGCAGGCCCGACCCCGCTTGCATACTAATTTTAGGTTTTGGGTAATTTTTATCCAAAACCTTAGATATTCTCGATTATGGGGTATGGATCTGCACCACAATCTGGTCCACATCTGTGGACATCTGCTGGCAGGTCAAATGTTTCTTATGTTTATTCTGATTCTGATCTGCACTTGTAAATTCTTTATTTCTCTTCTTTGTATAGTGTGCCTAGCTGAAGACACTAAATTCAACACGTATACAATTCTTTGATTTTTATCTCAGAGCGGACCTGACATTCATGCAATTCATATGCTTTCTACTCTATTCCACACTATTTTATGTCTTTTTAATATAATGAGGACATTGCATTAGATAGGCATGGGGGGGTGGATATTCATCTCTGAATTTATTCGTTAGCTTCGTAGATTTATTTTATTTTCTTTTATATAAAAAAAATTGAATTAGGAAAGAGAACTTGGGTTTAAGAAAATTTTCAATCTCAGGAAATACTACATTATGATCTAAAAAAAATGTGGATTTATTTTTTGAGTCCTCACCATCCTAATTCTATTGTAATTGGAGTAAATAAGTTTGGGTGATAAGTACACGACTTATCAACCCGCCCTCTGATTTGAGGGAACCTTAAGCTTAAAGCATCTACACACTATCTTGTCACTAACTCGTTAATCAGCGATTCTAACGGAAATTGGGTAGCTAATGAACCTTCTAAGGTGATATGGCTGGCAAGTTATCATGAGTAACAACCCATAGGTTGGTTGCCCAGAGCCCAGTCACTGGATGTTACGAACACGGCTTCAAGACGTCTTTTAAGACGTCTGGGAGGTGGCCCAGACGTCTGAACAGACGTCTGGAACCACTTCTAGACGTCTGAACAGACGTCTGGAACCACTTCTAGACGTCTGGGATTTGATTTCTGCGGCACGCACGATTTCGTCTGCACGCCTATGCGCGCAAACCTGCGACGTTGCTCTTTTTCCCTCTCCTCCTGCGGGCGCAGGCTGCGCCCCTCTCTCGCTCTCTCTCCCCGCGCGGCTTTAAAATGGCCCTCGCCCTCTCCCTCACTCTCATCTCCTCCTCTCCCTTCTTCTGCTTCCAACCAGTGCAAGAGTGAGCGAGCGGCGACAGCGGCAGCTGAGGCGGGTGTGCGGGAGGAGGCGTTGCGCGAGGGAGGAGACGCCCGACCGTGAGGGCTCGAGCTCGCCGGGGCAGCTAGAGCCGGCCGGTGGGGGAGCAGCGGGCGCGGAGTGACGTGGGAGGGCTGCTGCAGCTCGAGCAGCAGACGGACGAGACGTGGCGCGGCCGTGCGTCGCGAGCGGAGGGTGAGTCGCGCCCTGATTCTAGAAATTTTTCCAGAATCAGACGTCTGGGCTTCCAACCAGACGATGCCTATGACTTCTGGAGGACTGTCCAAACATTTGAAAGGTGAGTTATTTCCGTCTTTCTTCCTTTTCTTCGACCGTCCGTACTGAGAGGAGAAATGGGTACGCGCAGGTTCTGGATTCGCCATCCAACGCGAATCAAACGTCTGGCTGCAGTGCCAGACGACGGGAACGACTTCCAGACGTCTGGGGTGACCATCAGACGTCTGGGAACTAGGCCAGACGCCCCCGCAGGCTTCTGGACGTCTGAGAGGCCACGCAGAGCAAAGGTAACCTCTGATCCACTTTTCAAGACGTCTGCAAGAGGTTCCAGACGTCTGATTTTGCACTGTTTCGTCGTTTTCGACCCGTTTAGGGTCGTTCGGAGTCTGTTTTCCACGTTTCGAGTTGCGTGCTTTTCGAAATTAAATCCTCTACCCATCTACAGTAGTTGTATACTGTTTTGAGAAACTCCTTGTGTTGATCCTTGTGATAGGACCCCGTTCCGTTGCAGTCTCGGGGGTTGCAGAGGTACGCGGGATTCCCGACCACGCCCCCAGTACGCCTGTTGTAACCGGTAGAGTGGCTTTTAAGTTTATTAGTATAATTTGTTAAATTATGGAACCATAAATAGAACCTAGGACATTGCATGAATCCTAGGAATGAGAAATAGATTGAATGATAGATCCTAGGTGTTGCATGAATCCTAGGGCTAGAAAACTAAATCGTATGATAAATCCTAGGATATGGCATGAATCCTAGGACGGGGAAAACTAGTGGAATATATGAATACTGCAGTCTTGGAAAAATGGAAAGGAACAATTAGCTTCCTATAAATTGAATTAACAGCTGCTGTTATGAATAAATAAACGTGACTGAGAACATGGATTGTAAGAATGTGAAACTGGAAAGTGAAACCTAGATGTTCTGAGATAAAAGAGCTAGAACCCTACGGGGAATTAGGAGTGGAACTCCTGGAAAGAGAAAGGAATAGAACTGAGAAAGAAAGACGTGGTAGTGTGCTGTCTCTTGGGTACGTAGTACCAAGGGAAGTACCTATACCTGTTTAGTGCAGAGCGGAGCCAGCCGCCCCAGGGACCCGGGGTAAGGACTGGCCACTTTGTACCGACTTGCTGGCCCTCGTGTACGTAGTACCGAGGAGAGCTACTAGTGTAGGGAGGTACTAGCTACCCCACGGGCCCCGGGGTTCTGCTAGCCTCCTACATCGACTTGTTAGGCCCACTGGGGCAAATCAGGGTAGTCAGGCGAGGGTGCGCGGACTGTGGAGGGGCAAGGCCCCTTTTTGGTTACTGTGGAGGGGTTGGACCCCCTGTTACTGAGAGGGCTCTGCCCTGTACTAGTTCCGTGCTGTGCTTTGGGTGCACCCGTTAACGGAAACGACTGACCGCGTGCTAGTGCGGGTTAGCTACCTGTGCATTTATCGCGGGTGCCGTAGTCACCGTTACGCCTGTCCGTGACCTTGGAGTGGTTGACTGAGAGTAGGATCACCATGGGGGACTCTCCCGGCCAAGAGAGCACCACGTGCTACTTCTACTTTTTGGAAAAGACTGCAAATCAAGATCGCTCCCACGAGGAACATTCAAGATCAAGTGAAGGATCCGAGAAATAAATGAAATCGTGAGACAATTGAAAGACGTAAATAAAGAAAGTAATAGAACATAACAGCTACTGTACACTCTACTGTTTCTTTTGTTTTAGTTGCCACTCTACTCAGCATTTTACTGACGTGTTACACTCATTACCTTTCAGGACCAGGTGTTGAGCAGTCAGGGTCAGCGGCTGCAGAAGACGCTGGGCCGAGTAGGGTCCAGTAGAGTTACCACTGTTCTCTTGTACCTCTTTTTATTCCACTGTAGTGAATAGTTCTTGTTACCGCTGTACTTTTCTTTACCTGCAGTTCATATTATGTTATGAATGTTATTCTATTGTTGTGGTGGTATATACTGTTGTGGTTTCTTTCCTTACTGCTGTATTTTCTTACTGTTAGTTATATTCATGCTGAATGTGATTTATTTTACTGCTTTTTTGGTTACTTCCTCGTTGGACGACTAGGTCTTAGGATTAGTTGAGTCGGTCCGGTTCTCGTGTCTCGTAGGGACTCGGGAATCGAGTCGTTACACTGGACCTTTCTCTTTTTGCTGCCTTTAGGTAAATTTTAGACCAGGGAAGCCACCTACTTAAAAAGAGAAAACGAAAATAAAAAAGAAAAGAAAAGAAAAAGAAAAGGAGAAAAGAAAAAAAAGAAATAAGACACACTTCGCCGCACGAGTATGGCTGGCAAGTTGTTGGTGGTAATAACTCATCGACCAGTTGTCCAGAACTCAGCCTAATAAATGCACTGAAAATTTCCAAAACACTTAGGAAGAAGCAGAGAAGTAGAATAAACCGAGGAGATATACACTGGATTCACCCTTGTGTTGTCCCCGTAAAAATAAAAGTAGGGAGAAAGCTACCGGTTATAAAGATACACCTTTAGGCATAATTCTCTTTTTAAGGTCACCTAAAGGTGTAAAAATCCAAAGCCCGTTTTAACTGTCGATCAACGAGTCTATCACATTCACAATAAGATGCTTAGAACTTAGGGTTCTTATCAAATCTTGGATGAGTTGAATGGCCGTAGAAAGCCACTCTTAAACCCTAAAACTTGAAAATCCAAAAAAATTAGAAAAGAGGAAAAAGAGAAAAAGAAATTTTTCTTTGAATAAGGCGAGGACTTGAGGCGGTCAGCATTTTGGCAGATACTCAGGCACTGTTGTGTCTTTGAAAGTTCAGATCCTAAGTAGACATTTTCTTAATGATTGAAAATAACTCAAGCCCAAATAATCCAACCTAATTCTTTTATAAATAACATGTAGTTTTTGCTAGGGACTAGCAAAAGATAGGCATGGGGGTATGATGCAAACATGTTTACACTATTTAAGATATCTATTTATGCATCTTCTTAAGCATAGAATTACATTGCATACTATAAATATTGCATAACATGCATCATCTTGCATTTAGATTAGTTTGAATAAAATGGAGGATAATTCTCTCCTTTTATGTTCATGGATAAGGAAAAGTTTTTATCGGGGCCTCAGATCGAAGATCCAACCGTATAGATGTGATCAGGGCGACGATTGGAGTTTAACGACTCCAAGATCGCCCTAATCAGACATCTGTAGCATCAGATAGAGACTAGGGAACCCTAGAAGATCAAGGGCCAAGGTGGTGTGAATCTGCACTTCAAACGACAAATCCGACTGCGTGGATGGATTCGGATTGACGATCGTAGCCTAACGGCGTGAAAATTGACTCAATCCGACAACCGTGGCACCATCTACATCATCCAGAAGATGGACGGCCAAGATGGCGCCACATGGCACCATCTCAGCCACCCAACCGGCCGATGCACTCGCCGCACCCTCTCTTCTTCGTCACTTCTCCGCCGTTGGATGAGCATCCAACGGTTGTGGATGCACACGCCTGAATTCATCTCTGCGACACAAGCGCCGCTGTAGCGCAGCAGGTGAACGTGCTCACGAGAAGGCGAGGCGTGCGTTCGAGACTGCGTGAGCGGCTGCTTGGGCGCGGGTGAGCAGGCTCTGCGACTGCTCGATGAGGATAGAGCGGTTGTGGGCGCTCAATCCATTTCACGCCGTATCGCACGCCCGCGCATGACGCGAGATCGCACGCGAGCGTTGCGCGCAGAGGAGGTGCTGCGAGGCGCGAGATAAGCCATCCAATCTCACGATCGGATGGCTAGGATCAGCTGAACGTGGAGTGCGTGTTATGCGTGAGCAGGCGAGTAGGCGTGCACGCTCCACCCCACTACACCCACGATGGGGCTTTAGCAACGGTTTTATCCGTCACTAAAGACCCCTGATTTAATGCTTTTCAAATTAAAATGACCCAATTGCCCTTACTCCTTGCAACTATAAAATGAGACCCCCTCCACATGAAATTCTCATCCTTGCCTTCTCTTCTCTCCCTCTCCAAAGCTCAAGAAAAGCTTGTCCCACACCCAGGATGCTTCTCACGAGATAAAGTCAAATTTTCGTCCCCCTTTCAGAAGCAGATCCTGCGACGACAATGACGTGCTGCCCCGTTCCCGTTCTTCCCATTTCGTCCTCCTTCGTCCTGTTTCATTCCCCGTCTTCCAGGCATCGTCCCGTCCGGCTCGTCCTCCAAGCGATCATCATATCTCTCTCCCATTCTTTTTACTGCTTTCTAGAGTAGATTTATTATTTTCTAAAGTAGATTTACTGCTTTGTAGTGTAATCATTTTCCCGCTTTCTAGTCGTAATGTTTAGTGTAACGAACAATCTCTTTGATGATGAATTCCATGTTCATTCTACATCTCTTTTGGTTTTTGTTTGTAATATTCTCTCTCTCTTATTCTCTCTCTCTCTTCTATTTATTGTAAATAGTTAGATAGTTTTTAATCAATTAATTTACTTCATGACAAATAAAACAAGCACGTATTTTTAAATCAAACATCCGCCTCCCTGAGTTCGACCCGGGATTTCTATTCCGATATAAATTTTATTTGTTGAACACAAGTTCTTCCCTTTCAAACTACAACGACAGGTTCTTCAAAGCCAAACACGTTAGCGTAGCAACCTGTAGCGTTCAACACCTGTCGTTAACGTGTTGCTACGGGTTGCTGCGCTTCAATGGCGGCGAGCCCCTGGAACCTGAAAGCACCAAAACGGCCTCGCGGCCACGTTAAAAAGCTCAAGGAGCTTCGCCAAGGTGCGGCGAAGGTGTAGAGATGGTCGACGAAGCGTGGGACTGCCTGTGGGAGCGTGCCTAGGGCACACTATGTGCGTGCAAGTGGGTGTGGTCGATGGTGGTGTACAGAGTGTATGGCGGTTGGTGAAGGTGTGGAGGATGATCAGTGAGTCGGGGTGGTGCTTAGGGACCGAGCGGCGAGGGGTGGGGTGGTCTGTGGTGGTGGAGCGGCCTCGCCGGAGTTGGTGGCCAGAGGTGAAAACGATGGTGGTGGTAGTGGCAATCGAGGGATCGAAACTAAAAATTGATAAGGGGGAAATAAAGAGGGAGGAAGAGGAACTTAACTGATAGGATTGGAGCGAAAGGGGGAGGCGGAGGGCAAGCAGCGGGTACTGCCGTTGCCAGAGACGAAGAGGCCCAGGGGAGAGATGACGGCGACGATGAAGAGGGTCGGAGGATGTCCACTGGTACGGTGCGGCACGGAGGAGCACGGGGGAGCTAGCTTTGCCACTGGTACAGTGGCAGAGCGACGAGAAGAGGGAGGGAGAGTCGCCGAAAGCCACGGGCAATTGGTTGGAGTGAGGAGAAGACTAGATTGGGGGGTAATCTTCAGCCAAATTAGGCTTAATGGAAGCGACGAGGTCTAGGCTTCCTTAAATAGGCGTAGGCAGAGCGGGAAGCGCACGGAGGAGGCGGGAATGTCACGCCGGAGGTAAGGTCAGAGGGAGACCCATACCTCTTGAGCGTTCGCACGAGAGGTATGGGGGGTTTCAGGGCATGGGGGGCTGCCCATGCGGTAGGGGGCTTCGTAGGGAGCTCCCCTTTCAAATCTGGGGGCGGCTCCCCAAGCAAGTGAGGAGAAAACCTCCACTCAGTCGCCGGAGGTATGGTCCCTACTGCGATGGCAGAGGGACCAAAATGAAGAAAGAGACGAAGAAGTTAGGCGGGATTTGCAAGGGTTTCAAATGTAATTTGATGGACTAATTTGCAAAGTGGGTCAAGACGACCTTCCCTTAGGTCCAAATTTTGGTATAAACCTAATTTTGACCTAAGGAATCCAATGGTGAAGTTGGAATTTAGTTTTGACCACGTTTGACTAGATATTTTGCACAAAAACCTAAATTAGGTCAAATATTAGGCATGGACCCCAACCTAGGTTCAAACAAGTTCTAAAGGCCAAATTAAAGGTTCTAAACCCTATAGGATATTTTTCCATGAATTTTAAAGGGTTTATTTGATTTTTATCTTGCCTGGAACCTTGTGAATTTAGGTGGATTTGTTTTAGGGTTACAGAATGTCATTTAATTCCTAGATTGCACAATAACACTTTTCTGACTGAACCATCCCACTTTTTCTCTTATTAAGTCCAATTGACCTATCTCTAGACCCTTAGAAATCCCGTTGATGCACTGCAATGGTAAAATTACAGTTTTACCCCTTGTCTCATGTTCTCTTCTCAGATTAGTAATTCCCTGAATTTGGCCTTTCTCTTAGTTATGTAGGAGATTTTGTTCAGTTTTATTAGATCAAAGTAAGCTAGTTAGGGTTCATGATGAGGTTCTCATCAATATTTCAAGGATGCCATGGCTATTTTTGTTGAAAAATAAGGTAGAAGCCGGTGATGTAATTGAAAGTTTTGTTATTCAAATAAAGATCAGTTTGCTACTACAGTTAAAATCATTAGGTCTGATAATGCAGAAGAATTTTTAACTAGGAAGTTGGAGTGATTTTATTGGGACAATGGCATTGTTCACTAGATGACATGTTCCTATACTTCCCAACAAAAGGGGATTGCTAAGAGATGGCATAGATATTTGTTAGATATGGCATAGACCCTTTTGCTACATCATAATGTTCCTTCTAGATTCTAGGGAGATGCAGTGTTGACAGGTTGTTACTTGACAAATAAGCTTCCCAACTTAGCTGTTCAAGATCAGATTCCATGGCAAATTTTGTTTCCTAGAAGGGAACTATTCCATGTTGGTCCCAAGATTTTTGGATGTGTCGCCGTTGTTCATATACCTGGACCTGGACATGATAAGTTGGCACCTAAGGTGGTGAAGTGTGTCTTTCTAGGGTACAGTTCTATCCAGAAAGGATACAGGTACTATGATGCTCATACTCATCGTCATTATACGAGTGCGAATGTTACTTTTCATGAGAATGTCCCTTACTTTTCTACGGATAGTGAAATGACCTGTTGCCTTTTTAGCCGGATAAGACGTCTGAAGTTTCAGTCAGACGTCTATCTAGACATCTGGACACGTGCCCAGACGTCTGAAAGTGAGATTTTCGTACTACGCTTTCGCTCTGCGCGTGGGTTGCGCGTAGAGGCCTTTCTCTCTCCCCGCACCCTCACCCAGTAAACCCTAACACCCCTTTATTTAAACCCTTCCTCCTCACCACCCTCACCCCCTCACCACCAGCCACCACCACTAGCAGCATTCCTTACTATGCGGCAGTGGCGAGGGAGAGCGAGAGTGACGAAAGGGAGGGCGAGCGAGAGAGGAAGGAAGAGAGCGTGAAGGCTGGAGGACCTTCGGGAGCTCGGCGGAGCTCGCACGAGCCGGTGACGGGCGCATGCACGAGAAGGAAGTGCTCGGGGATGTGGCCTCCCGACCCTCTACAGCTACTACAGCGCGCTGCGAGCGACGGTGCGAGGTGAGAAGTGTCGTGGAGCAGGTTCTGGTGCTGGAAGTTTTCCAGTATCAGACGTCTGGATTATCATCCAGATGACTGGCGAGGCACCAAGACGTTCGGAGCAGAGGCCGGACGTCTGAAAGTGCAATATCGCGAGGTACGTACCTTTCTACGCTGCTTTCGACCATGAAGAGGATTTCAGCGTAGGAGGTGTTGGGCTAAAAGTGTGCCAGCATTTTTGTAAGTAGGTGAAGGCTTCGGAAAGGCACGCGATACGCTTTCCCAAATACTTTTGGACGTCTAATCACATCGCCAGACATCCTGAGGTACTTCTACACGACCGGAGGCCTTGTCCGACGTCTGGAGATGCCCCTAGACGATCGCAGAGAGATTCTGGACATTTGAAGCAGCCACAGGAACTGTAAGGTGAGTTCTTACGTCTTTTAAGACGTCTGGGACTAGTCCCAGACGTCTAATTTTGGTCAGTAACCGCGTTTTTGGCCTATTTAAGGCCCAAACGGAATCAGATTTCCGCAAACGAAGTACTATTGTTGTCCACTAGGGTTCCTCTACATGTTCGTGTTAAGTATCTACCGTTTTAAGCTCGTCTAATGTACATTGGTCCTTGGTATAGGTTACCAGCCGGTGGCGTGTTCGGGGTCCGCAGAGACGACGAGATCTACGATACAGGCCCCCATTCCTCCCGTGATACTCGGTAGACTGGTTTAATTTAGTTGTTAATATTTAAATAAGAATGTACTTGTTTGGAATATCAGATCGAACTCTAGGATGTGGAATAAACCATAGGGTAGAAATGTATGAGCCTGTTTTGAGCTGTACTGTTTACTTGATACATGTTTAAAATAAATTGCTAGCAAATGGTATTAGTGAAATTATGAGATGCATGTTAGAACACGAGTTGCCTGTATATGAATGAATTATGAGATGCATGTTAGAATACGAGTTGCCTGTATGTAAATCAGAAAGTGAACGGTGAAACCACAAGTTGCATGTAAATGATTGAGAATTAAATTGTGAAAACAGAGCTGCCTGTTTATGAGTGAGGAATGAGTTATGAAACATGAGATCTGAATGTGGACAAATGAGATGAATAATGAGCATGAACCCTACAAGGAATTACGAGTAGAACTCCTGTGTATGAAAGGAATCCGGAATGCAGACGGGAAGTGAGTTGGCCTACACAAGGAGCACAGTGGTTCTTTCAGTGTAGAGCGGAGCTAGCTGTTGGTGCTAGGGCACCACGATCATTTGTTTTGATGATAACAAAACACATGTCATTTAACATTTGCACTTGGAGTCTTAGATTTCAGGTCAATTGCAAATGGAGACGTGATTATACGGAGTTCGAGCTCGCATCCAGGACGGATTGGAGGAGCTTGATGGAGAACAGAGGAGATTCGCGAGGAGCGATAGATTGAAGATGGAAGGACAAGAAGAATAGGATAGAATTCTGTTTATTTCTTTCATGTACTTTTGTCTTTATTTCCTTGCTCTTTTTGTTCCTTAGAACGTCATGTTAAAGAGCCTCAAAGTACCCTAACAATAGTCCTAGGAACACCTGCACAACCCTAGGATACTTAGGTTTTCTGTAGAAAACTTAAAAAACTAATATAGGGTTCAAACAACCTTTATAGACATCTAATCTCAAAATCAGACGTCTGATAATGAGTTTTAAGACGTCTGATTGTTGATTCAGACGTCCGATAACATTTAGGCTAGATTTAGTTAGTTCTGTCTGATGAAATCAGACGTCCAGACCTTAGTCCAGACGTCTTAGAAGACGTCTGATGATTTTGCCAGATGTCCAATTAGTGGACCGTTGGCTGGCTTAACAAACACTGAAGGATATGACCGTTAGAGCTTTATCAGACGTCCGTAAGCCTTTCTAGACGTCTGATACATGACCATTTTGCCTCGACTGACCCAAAAATCTCTTCTCAGAGATTTTCTAGCCGTTGCAATCTCTTGGAAATCCATTCCCGCGGAAAAAGTAGGTTTCCAGACGTCCAGACATAGTGCCAGACGTCCTGTATGTCGTCTGATGGACTTGCACTAGAACCCTGTTTATATCTGATTCAAGTCAGGAAGAAACCCGCCTAAAATCAGACGTCTGACTTTGTTCCCAGACGTCTTAAACTGGTTTTCCAAACGTCTGATGCCAGGATCAGACGTCTGATAACCCTGTCAATGCAATGATTGTTCCTGATTTCGGCCTGATTCTCTTGGGCTTTGCACCAAATGGCTATGGAAGATTTCCAAAGCCTTCCTAAGGCCTCTATAAATAGAGGAGAACCTCTTGCACACAACACACACCTAGTAATACACTTTCACACCATTTTCTGTCTCTTGATCCTAAGAAGCAAGCTCTTGCTCTCCAAGCTCCAATTCTTCATCTAGAGAGCATCAAGCATTTGCGCACCCACTCTCTCGCCGTAGTTCACAAGAGCGACGTTGCGCCGTCGTGTAGCTCACACACCCGCGTCATCGATTCGACGCACTTCCATCAAAGGGAAGTTTCCTAATTCCTATAGAAGCTAGGTTTAAATCTTTGTTGGCTCTATAGGACTATATTTGTTATTTTACTTTGTTATTTAGTTGGGTATTTGCTTTGCGAATTCCCGTCTCCTTCGTGGGACAAAATCCTTCTCGTGAAGAGAAGGGCTTTGAGGTACGCTACCCTCTTATAAAGTAGCGTGGTTGTAATTGAGGTTGAATCACCCTCGTTTAAGTGATTCGTTTAGTGGATTTGATCAACTTGGTTGATCGAAAAATCCTAACTCGAGAGGGTTAGGTGGTGGTTTTCACCCAATTTGGGTTTCCACCTAAAAATCTTTGTGTACTTTGTATGATTGTTTATTTTGTGATATTGGTATATTTTCAATTCCGCAATTTTTACGTCACGATCTCACCCCCTCCAAGTAGGGAATTACACTAGCCTCCCTTGGGTTGAGACCCGGGGTTAGGATTGGCCACTCTACACTAACTCTTGTAGGCCCTCGCATACGTGATACCGAGGCGTGCTACTAGTGTAGGGAGGGAGCTAGCCACCCCACGGGGCCCGGGGTTAAGCTAGCCACCCTACACCGACGTTGTTAGGCCCGCTGGGCAAATCGGGGTAGTCGGACGAGGGTACGTGGACTGTGGAGGGGCAAGACCCATGTTCTAAGAGGACAAGGTCCTATACTATTCCATGCTATACTTTGGGCATACCCTCTAGCGGAAACGACTGACCGCATGTCAGTGCAGGGTAGCTACCCGTGCACTTATCACGTGTACAGTAGTCACCACTACGTCTCGACAGTGACATCGGGGTGGTTGTCTGGGTGTAGGACTACCACGGGAGACTCTCCCGGCCAGGAGAGCACCACGTGTACCTTCTACTCTACGGAAAAGACTGCAATCAAGATCGTTCCCACGAGGAACATGCAAGATCAAGAAATACCTAGATACTTTGAGAAATAGATGAACCAGAAACACATAAATGATATAAATAGAAACGAAAAATAAACCTGTTGTTGTTTTACTGTACTTGCACTTAAATAATGTAAACACCACTCTACTCAGTGTTCGCTGACTCTATCTTTTCGTAACCCTGTTCAGGACCAGGAGTTGAGCAGCCCGAGTTTCCGGCTGCAGAGGGTGTTGGGCCCAACCGAGCCCAACCATAGTCGTTCTTTCAGCTCTTTTGTTTTTCTAGTGTTGTAGTGAGTAATTGACACATATTTTACTGTTCCTATTACTTTCTGTTTCCTTTCCGTTTTCTGTTATTGTTGTGGTGGCATGTACTATGTTTTGAGACAGATGTTTTGCTTTCCTTCCTGCTTCGTTCTTTTCTTCTACTTAGTTATATTGTATGTATGAATGTGGTTTATCTTCCTACTTTTGGTTATTTCTCATTGGACGACTAGGTATTGGGATTAGTCGAGGCGAGCCAATCTCGGGTCCTGTAGAGATCCGGGAACCGGGTCATAACAAGATGGTATCAGAGCAAGGTCGTCCCGAGAAATGAAGCAATTGGCTTGAGAATAACCACTCACGTTCTTATAACTAGGATAGCCACCACAACGTATCGCTTTAATATTCGTTTCCGAGTCTTTTTCTCGATGTAATCCAGTATCGTTAACACTCTTGTTCTATCTCTTGCGTCTCCTTGCAGGAGATGCCTCGTCGAGGAGTTCCCGAGGCAGGCCATGGTCGTGGCCGTGGATGAGGTCAGAGGGGCAGACGTGCCAAACCTGAGGCACCAGTTGACCTACCCCTCCTCCCGAGCATTCAGGCCCAGGATCTCGCCCAGCTGATCAAAGACATCATGCGAGAGGACCTCCACCAGCCTCCACGCGCATCTCTCCCTAAGGACGTGGAGGGGGAGTCCTCGGTGGGACAGAGAGATCGTCGCAGCACTGGACGAACAGGAGGGGGAGGGGGTGATCCTCCACCACCCCTACCACACTCTGACACTTCCGAGCACGAGCCCTCCTTGCCTGGAGGCGTGCCTGTTCCCCCATTGCAGCTACACCATGAGCTTTTCGGACAGTTCCAGAAGCTAAAGTCCCCCTCCTTCAAGGGGGATGAGAACCCGTCTAAGGCAGAGGACTGGCTAGAGAAGATAGAGAAGGTGTTTGACAGCCTTCGCCCTCCCGCAGAGTGCCGCGTAGCTTTTGCCACGTACCAGCTAGAGAGTGCAGCACATAGGTGGTGGAGGGCAATCAGAGGCCAGGAGGGGAGAGCCAACGTAGGACCCGTTCATGGCTCTCTTCTGCGAGCAGTACTTTCCGCAGACCTGACAGGTTCAGAGGAGGCGGGAGTTCCAACCGCCAGGGGACGATGACGATTAGCGTATACCGCACGTGTTTTCTGGAGTTGCCATGTTTCGCCCTGACAGCTGTGTCTACTGAGGAGGAGCACCTATGGAGGTTTACTGAAGGGCTCCGACCTGCTATTCGGGGGTATGTCAAACCCCTGAAGTTGCCCACTTTCTTTCATGTGGTTGAGGAAGCCATGACTTACGAAGAGACCAACCCAACCGCGCGAAACACTGACAGCGGACGGAAGAGGCCCTACTAGCCAAAGTACTCTTAGGGCCATCAGGAGAGGAGGCACACGGCGCCCACAGGAGAGCCATCTCATTCTGCGGGGCCATTAGTGGCCTTTGGGGGCCCCAGACAAGGGCCAGTTGCCAGCACCGGTCCCTCACTCAGCCGCCAGCAAGGACCTACGGAGGGAGGAGGATGTGTACCCCTCTGCTACTAGTGTGGCCAACCGGGCCACATCAGGAGGGACTCCCCATCTAGGGCTGGAGCACAGCGGATGCTCCCCGCACCAAGCGCTGGAGGCCGAGCTAGCAGTCGAGGTCACCAGGCACGTGGAGGAGGGCAGCAGTCACGAGGAGGGTACCAGCTAGCTGTTGCTCACCCGACCTAGAGTGTATCTACTTTGTCTGCACCGAGAGCTGAGGGGCGTATCAACGCCCTGACACATAGAGACGCCAGGGCTTCGGGTTCTGTGGTGGCAGGTATGGTTACTGTTTCTGGCAAATTAGTGTACGTACTTTTTGATTCCGACGCTACACACTCCATCTCTAAGAGTTTTGCTGTCAGTTTGAGGCAGGGAAGTGTACTGTTAGAGGATCCATTTGTGATCAGAGGCCCAGGTGGCCAGTTGTTTATAGCCGAGGAGATCAACACGGACTGTGAGGTCAGTATAGGAGGACACAGCCTCCCCACTGACCTGATTGTGATCCAGATGGAGGACTTTGGCATGATCTTAAGGATGGACTGGCTGTCCGCCTATCATGCCCTGGTGGACTATTTCGAGAGGAAGATTGTCTTCTTCATAACGGAGTTGCCTCCCTTTGAGTTTCATGGACAGCCGGTGGATGGAGGTTTTAGATGTATCTCCGCGCTTCGGGCAGCCAGGCTTTTAAGCCAGGGGTGTGAGGGCTTTTTGGCCTGTGTAGTGGCAGACCCTAGCCCGTGGCTGACTTTCAAAGTATCCTGGTGGTCTGCGAGTACCCCGATGTTTTTCCAGATGAGCTTTCAAGACTACTGCCTGAGCGTGAGATCGAGTTTGAGATCTCAGTGGTACCAGGGACCAGCCCCCTTTCCACTGCACCGTACTGGATGGTACTGCTTGAGCTGCAAGAGCTCAAGTCACAGCTACAAGACCTGTTGGAGAAGGGCTTTGTGAGGCCTAATGCGTCCCTGTGGGGAGCCCCTGTGCCGTTTGTGAAGAAGAAGGATGGTACCATGCGACTTTGTGTTGACTACCGATAGCTGAATTGGGTCACCATCAAGAACAAGTATCCACTGCTGAGGATTGACGACCTCTTTGACCAGTTGCAAGACGCCACAATATTCTCCAAGATAGATCTGAGGTCAGGTTACCAATAATTGAGGATCAGGGAGACCGACGTCTCCAAGATCGCTTTCTGTACCTGGTACGAGCACTACGAGTTCTTGGTCATGCCGTTTGGGCTGACCAATTCCCCTGCTACCTTTATGGATTTGATGAACCGTGTTTTCAGGCCGTACTTAGACCAATTTGTGGTGGTGTTCATCGACGACATACTCGTTTACTCGCGTGATTAGGCGTAGCATGGACAGCATTTGCGCATGATCCTGGATACCTTAAGACGACGCATACTGCATGCCAAGTACAGCATGTGCGAGTTCTGGTTGAGGTAAGTGACCTTCTTAGGCCACATGATTTCAGGAGATGGATTGGTTGTGGATCCAGCTAAGGTAAAGGCCATACTCAGGTGGGAGAGGCCACGCACCGTGACAGAGTGTTAACACCGCTTGATCGGGGTTTTAAATGAGTAAGCTGTTGCGTCGTAGTATAGGGGATCAAGCGTTGAAAACAAATAAGAAGTTTTTATTACTCGAAAACCTAAGTATCCGAGGTCGAACATAGGGAGCAAATGGAATTTATTCACCAATCTCAATAATGTAATTTGAACACCTAAATTTACTTAAAATCTAATTCAAAATAGAATGCTAAAGTTTATGAATTAAAATGTAGCAAAATAGAAGAGAAATTAAGAGGAATATAACAAAAAGGTTGATTCTTTTCTTGGCTATCTTCTGTAGCTTCTTCTTTCTTCTCTCTTTTCTTCTTCTTCTTTGGTTCTTCTCTGCTTATTGGCTTCTCTTCTTTTTCCTTCTTTCTTTCTCTGACTTTCCTCTTTCCTTAGCTTTCTTCCTTTCCTCTGCGTGTCTTTGCCTTAGCTTTTCTCTTTCCTTGACTTCTTCTTCTGTTCTTTAGCCTTCTTTCTTCTTGCCTTGCTTTCTCTCTGCCTTAGCTGTGCTTCTCTTCTTCAGCTTCTTCCTTAGCTCTTTCTCTGTGGCTACAATGCTTTCTCTTTCCTTCCTTGTCTTCCTCAGCTTCTGCTTCCAAGTCCTTCTTCCTTCAGCCCTATGCTTTCATTAGCCGCTCCTGCCTTCAACTTCCTTCCCTGCTTGCCTTGGCTGCGCCTTGCTCTTTCTTTCTTCTTTTCCCTGCACACAGTGGAGCAAAACCTACCCCTACCCTCCCCCGCGTACACTCTCTCTCTATTTCTCTCTTGGGTTCTCTCTCTCAGAGCCAAGTCGGGTAATCGGGTCTGGTTTCGTGTGCCCGGGTCCAGGCGCACGGCCGTGGGTGGTGCATGAGGAGTGCGGTTAAACGAGACGGTCAACCAGGTCCGCAGGGGCATAGGTCGCAGACGAGGCGGTGAGCGTGGGCGAGGGGACCTCACCCCGTGTCTTGAGCCAAAGAGCAGAGAACACAAAAACAATAAAAAGCACTCACCTCACTCCTGAGTTTCCAAGGTGGGACTAAAAGTCCCACTCGCTTCGCTCGTGCACCCTCAAGAGACTTCGCCTAATTGCCGCTACTGTGATCCCCCTCCAGGTCGCTCACTTGGCTGGATGTGTGCGCGAGTCATTGCGTGTCATCTGGACTTGGAATCCTGGAGCGCTGGGGCCTGGAGCGATGCTTGCGAGCTCCTTGCCTGTGCGTTAATGGCGGAAAGGGGGCTTGACCTAAAAATCACGAATATGACCTTGCAGCCTCACTAGAGCACATGGGAAGCTTCTCCGTGGCACGGAGAAGGTGAGGTGGTGGGTGGCTGGCCGCGGGGTGACCTAGGCATGCGTGCCTAGGTCGCTCTGTGGCAGTTGTGATGGGTGTGTTCAGGGAGCACTTGGGGAGGTGATGGCGGTCAGTGGAAGGGTGAAAGATGATCAGTGGGTGATGGCAGAGGTGATGAGGGGTCTGACGAGGCATGTGGAGGGATGGAGCGACGGTTGCACCTTCGCCGGTGGTCGGTTGGAGGTGGAGACGATGGTGGTGGTTTGCGGTATCGAGGGTTCGAAAGTGAAGATTAAGAGAGGGGAAATGAAGAGGGGAGAGAGAGGAAGGGTTCTAACCTAACTAAGTGGACGAAGGGGGGTAGAAAGGAGGCTGGCCGTACCTGCCACCGCCGGAGAAGAAGACTTCCAGTGGAGGGAGAGCGACAACGACGAAGGGGCTAGAGCACGGTGTAGGTATTGCACGATGCGGAGGAAAGAGACAAAGATGGCTCTACCACTGGTATTATGGCAGAGTGACAAGAAGGAGGAGGAGAGGTCGCCGGAGCCTACTGGACACCTAGACGGAGGAGAGGAGACGAAATTGGGGGTAGTTCTCCGACTAAGTCAACTTGAAGAAGTGCGGCCGGAGGTGATGGTTCTTTTATAGGCACTGCCGGGGGCTCTTGCGCTTGGAAGACAAGCTTCCAAGCGCAAGAGTCCTCGCCGGAGTAGGAAACAGTGGGAGACCCAAATCTCTCGAGCTTTCGCACGAGAGATTGGGTGCAAATCAGATCATGGAATTGCGCTTAGATGGAAGGGAATTCTTTAGAGAATCTCCTTTCCAAATCTAGGAAGAGATCTCTAAGGAATCAAGGAGAAATCCCCCTCAATTCCTCGTCGGAGTAGGACTCCTCCGCTTTAATAGTAGAGGGACCTAATTGTAAGAGCGGAGATGAAGATAGGGGGGTCTACGCAATGAATTTCAAAAGCTACGGACCAAAATGTAATTGGGTGGACTGTTTTGCGAAGTAGGTCAAGATGACCTCTCCTTAGGTCCAAATTTTGGTACAAAATTAATTTGGACCTAAGGAATCCAATGGTAAAGTTGGATCTCAGGTTTGACCACGTTTGACTGGACATTTTACATAAAAAACCTAAATTAGGTCAAATACTGAGCTAGGATCCCAATTTAGGTCAAAATAGGTTCCAAAGGCCAATTTGAAGGTTCTAAACCCTAGGGGATATTTTCACATGAATTTTAGAGGGTTTAGTTGATTTTTATCCTGACCAGAACCTTTTTGAATTATGTGAGTCTGTTTTAGGGTTACATAATGTCATTTAATTCTTAGCTCTCACAATAATCCATTTCTAACTAAACCAACTCACTTTTTATCTTATTAAGACCATTTGACCTATGTTTAGCCCCTGAGAATTCTCGTTGATGTACTGTAATGGTAAAATTGCAATTTTAACCTTTGTTTCATGTTTTCTTCTTGAAACAGTTCTTCCTTGAATTAGGCCCTTCTTTAGGTTATGTAGGAACTTTTATTCTCTTTCTTGGGTCAAAACGAGATAGTTAGGGCTTAGGATGAGGTTCTCATCATAGAGATACGCAACTTTTTGGGACTGGCAGGTTACTACCGGCGATTTATCAAAGGATTCTCTCATATTAGACTTCCTATGACTCAGCTAACCCGGAAGGACGTGCCCTTTGCATGGACAGACAAGTGCGAGAAGTGTTTTCAGGAGTTGAAGAAGAAACTGACTTCAGCTCCTATACTTACCATCCCAAACAGCACTGGCGGTTTCGTGGTTTACACCGACTCTTCGTTACAAAGGTTAGGGGGTGTGCTCATGTAGCGGGGTCACGTTGTCGCTTACGCTTCACGGCAACTGAAGCCCTATGAGCATAGCTACCCTACCCATGACTTAGAGCTAGTAGCAGTTGTCTTCGCACTGAAGATTTAGAGGCACTACCTTTACGATGAGACTTTCGAGATTTTCACTGATCATAAGAGCCTCAGGTACTTGTTTGACCAGAAGGAGCTTAACATAAGACAGAAACGTTGGTTAGAACTCCTGAAGGACTACAACTGCAGCATCTCCTACCACCCAAGGAAGGCCAATGTGATGGCCGATGCCTTAAGCCAGAAAGCGCCCTCCCACTTGGACAGTTTACAGGCACAGAGTTGGAGACTCATGGAGGAGTTGGGTAGTTGGAGACCCCGAGAGTCACAAGGGTATTGTGGGACAGTGACAGTGACGCGGCAGACACGGTCAGAGCTGATAGACCGCATCATCGTAGGGCAGATCGCAGATCCGTACTTACAGACGCTGCGAGATAGGGTGTTGACAGGGGACCCAGGAGACTTTTCCTTCTCAGACGAGATACTGTGCATAAGGGAACGCTTATGCGTCCCTGGGGACGAGGAGTTGTTGAGAGAGCTCCTAGCTGAGACACACGGGTCCAGGTTCACCATACATCCCGGGAACACAAAGATGTATCATGATTTGCAACGCGAATTTTGGTGGAGAGGGATGAAGCGAGATGTTGGTGAGTTTGTGCAGCAGTATTTAGTATGCCAGCAAGTGAAGGTCGAGCACAAGAGGCCTGCAGGGCCATTGCAGCCACTTCCTGTTCCAGAGTGGAAGTGGGAGAGCATCACCATAGACTTGGTGGTGGGTCTACCAATTGCCCAACAGGGGCACGACGCAGTCTGGGTGATAATAAACAAGTTGACAAAGACGGCGTGTTTCCTGCCGATCCGAGTCACCTTTAGACCAGCACAGTTAGTAGAGAAATGCATTAGAGATGTGGTGCGCCTGCACGGAGCCCCACATGAGATCGTATTCGACAGGGATACTCATTTTACTTCCTAGTTCTGGGCTGAGTTTCAGCAGGCCTTGAGGACACGTCTGAGGTTCAATACCGCTTATCACCCCCAAACGAATGGGCAGTCAAAGCACACCATACAGACACTTGAGGACCTTCTGCGCGCCTATGTACTAGACTGGAGAGGCTCCTGGGAGGAGCATTTACCCCTGGCAGAGTTTGCATACAATAACAGCTACCACTCGAGCATCAGCATGGCACCTTACGAGACTCTGTACGGACGAAGGTGTACTGCACCCTTAAGTTGGGTCAAGGTGGGGACCAAGTGGGAGGTTGGTCCTAGGCTGATCTGGCAGAGTCAGGAGGTGATAGAGCAAATTCACAGTCTACTCTGCACTGTCAGGAGCAGGCAGAAGAGCTACGCTGACCGGAAACACAGAGAGGTGCAGTTTGAGGTTGGGGATCACGTCTTTCTCGGTGTTTTTCCCATGAAGGGCCTACAGCGTTTTGGGGTGAAAGGGAAGCTTGCGTCGAGGTTTGTGAGGCCCTTTGAGGTCTTGGAGCAGGTAGGCCCCGTTGCTTACCGGCTTTCCCTTCCTCCCCAGCTTTCTAGAGTACACGACGTGTTCCATGTGTCCAACCTCAGGAAGTACGTCGCTGATCACAGTCACGTTCTGAGCCATGAGAGCATCGAGGTGGGTGACGACCTGACCTACCCCGAGAGATAATACAGATACTAGACAGAGCCATCCGGAGTCTGAGATAGAAGCAGGTACCACTGGTGAAGGTCCAATGGAGAAGCCAGCAGCACGAGGAGGCGACTTGGGAGCCTGAGGCAGCAATGGGAGAGCGGTACCCGGAGCTTTTTGAGGGTACGTCTTTCCATACCTACTTTGGTCCTCTTTAAGTTTGTTATGTGCTTTTACGTTCATTTTCTCGCACCCTAGCTAGCTCAAGTTTCGGGGACGAAACTTCCTTAAAGTTTGTTATGATGAAACGACCCGTTGCCTTTTTAGCCAAATAAGACGTCTGGAGTTTCAGTCAAATGTCTATCCAGATGTCTGGACACATGCCCGGACGTCTGAAAGTGAGATTTTCGTACTGCGCTTTGCACTCTACACGCGGGTGGCACTCAGAGGCCTTTCTCTCTCCCCGCACCCTCACCCTGTAAACCCTAACACCCCTCTATTTAAATCCTTCCTCCTCACCACCCTCACCACCAGCCACCACCACCTCCAGCATTCCTCACTATGCGGCAGTGGCGAGGGAGAGCAAGAGTGACGAGAGGGAGGGCAAGCGAGAGAGGACAGGAGGGAGGGAGGAAGAGAAAGGAAGTAAGAGAGCGTGAAGGTCAGAGGACCTTTGAGAGCTCGGCGGAGCTCGCACGGGCTGGCGGAGGGCGCGTACGCGAGGAAGAAGGGCTCGGGGAGGCGACCTCCCGACCCTCTACAGCTACTGCGGCGCACTGCAGGCGATGGTGCGAGGTGAGAAGCGTAGTGCAGCAGGTTCTAGTACTAGAAGTTTTCCAGTATCAGACGTCTGGGTTATCGTCCAAACGACTAGCGAGGCACCAAGACGTCCGGAGCTGAGGCCGGACATCTAAAAGCGCAATATCGTGAGGTACGTACCTTCCTGCACTGCTTTCCGCCATGCAAAGGATTTCAACGCAAAAGGTGTTGGGCTAAAAGCGTGCCTGCATTTTCGTACGCAGGTGAAGACTTCGGGAAGGCACGCGGTACGCTTTCCCAAGTACTTTTGGACGTCTAATCACATCGTCAGACGTCCTGAGGTACTTCCAGACCACCAGAGGCCTTGTCCAACGTCTGGAGCTACCTCCAAACAGTCGCTGTTACGAACGCATGCCCCAGACGTCTTTTAAGACGTCTGGGAGGTGTCCCAGACGTCGGACAAGACGTCTGGGATCACACACAGATGTCTTACCAGACGTCTGGGATCGTTCCCAGACGTCTGGAAAACAGTTTTTTTCGCAGGAGAGATTCGTCTGCGCGCCTGTGCGCGCAGACCCGCGATTTCTCTCTCTCTCTTTTTCGCTCTCTCTCTGCAGCTGCAGACCTGCCGCGCACCCTCTCCCTCCTCCTCGCGCGGCCTTAAAAGGCCACGCCTCCCCTCCTATCATCTCCACCGTCCCCTTCCTCTTCTCCTTCCTGTGCGCGAGAGCGAGCGAACGCGAGGGCGGCAGCGGCGGCCGCAGTGAGCGCGGAGGAGGTGCGGCATGCGAGGGCGGAGCTCTGCCGTGAGGGCGAGCTCGTCGGAGCGGCTTGGCCGGCCGGCGGAGGGCGCAGGGGGCGTGGAACGACGCGGAGAGGGACCTGCTGTGGTCTAAGCAACAGGCGCGCGAGGTGCGACGCGGGCGACGTCGCGAGCGGAAGCCGGGTGGAGCCCTGCTCTGGAAAAATTTCTAGAATCGGACGTCTGGGTTTATAGGCAGACGGCGAGGACGACGTCTGGTAGCTCATACAGACGTCTGAAAGGTTAGTATTCCGCTTTCTTCTTCCTTCCTGTCGACTGACCGTACTGAGGGAGGGAGTTGGCTGTGCGCAGGCCCGCTGAGTCGCCATCCTTTGCGAATCAAACGTCTGGAAGTTGTACCAGACGGCTTGAGTGACCTCCAGACGTCCGGGGTGACCATCGGACGTCTGGGAGATAGGACAGACGTCCCCGCAGACTTCTGGACGTCTGGGAAATCACGCTGAATAGGTAATTCTCTGATCCACTTTTTAAGACGTCTGGAAGAAGTTCCAGACGTCTGATTTTGCACAGTATCGTCTTTTTCGACCCGTTTAGGGCCCGTTCGGGCTTCGTTTTCCGCGATTCGAGTTGCGTTCTTGTCAGAATTAATTCCTCTACCTGTCTACAGTAGCTATACACTGTTTTGAGACACTCCTTGTGTTTGATCCTTGTGATAGGACCTCATTCAGTTGCAGTCTTGGGAGTCGCGGAGGCATGCGGGATTCCCGATTTCGCCCCCATTACTCCCGTTGTACCTGGTAGAGTGGCTTAAGTTTATTTTTAAAATCTGTTAAAGTATGGAACCATAACTAGGATCTAGGACATTGCATGAATCCTAGGAATGAGAAATGTATGGAATGATAGCTCCTAGGTGATGCATGAATCCTAGGGCTGGAAAACTAGTTGTATGCTAGATCCTAGGATGTGGCATGAATCTTAGGATGGAAAAACTAGTGGAATGTATAATACTGCAGTCTTGGAAAAATGAAAAGGAATATAAAGCTGCCTGTAAATTGAATTAACAGCTGCCTGTTATGAATAAAGAAACATGATTGAGATCATGGATTGTAAGAATGTGAAACTGGAAAGTGAAACCTCGATCTTTGAGTAAAAAGGATGGAACCCTACGGGGAAGTAGGAGTAGAACTCCTGGAAAGTGAATGGAATAGTTTTGGGGAAGTGAGCTAGCCCTTGAGTACGGAGTACCAAGGAGAGCGACTGTCCTCCTATTTAGTGCAAAGCGGAGCTAGCCGCCCCAGGGACCCGGGGTTAGGACTGGCCACTCTGTACCGACTTGCTGGCCCTCGCGTACGTAGTACCGAGGAGAGCTACTAGTGTAGGGAGGTACTAGCTACCCCACAGGCCCCAGGGTTCTGCTAGCCTCCCACACCGACTTGTTAGGCCCGCCGGGGCAAACCAGGGTAGTCAGGCGAGGGTGCGCGGACTGTGTAGGGGCAAGGCCCCGGTTTGGTTACTGTGGAGGGGTTGGACCCCTGTTACTGAGAGGGCTCTGCCCTAGACTGGTTCCGTGCTGTGCTTTGGGCGCACCCGTTAACGGAAACGACTGACCGTGTGCCAGTACGGGTTAGCTACCTGTGTGTTTATCGCACGTGCCGTAGTCACCGTTACGTCTGTCAGTGACCTTGGGGTGGTTGACTGAGGGTAGGATCACCACGGGGGACTCTCCCGGCCAGGGGAGCACCACGTGCTACTTCTACTTTTTGGAAAAGACTGCAATCAAGATCGTTCCCACGAGGAACAATCGAGATCGAGTAAAAGATCTGAGAAATAAATGAAATAGTGATACAATTGAAAGATGTAAATAAAGAAAGTAATAGAACATAACAGCTACTGTACACTCTACTATTGTCCTTAGTTAGTTTGCCACTCTACTCAGCGTTTTGCTGACGTGTTACACTCGTTACCTTTTTGAGGACCAGGTGTTGAGCAGCCAGGGTCAGCAGCTGCAGGGGACGCTGGGCCGAGTAGGGTCCAGTAGAGTTTACCACAGTCTTTTGTACCTCTTTTGTTTCTGTTATAGTGAGTAGTTCTTGTTTCCGCTGTACTTTCTTTACCTGCAGTTCTTGTTATATGATAAATGTTGTTCTACTGTTGTGGTGGTATCTACTGTAGTAGTTTCTTTCCTCACTGCTGTACTTCCTTACTGTTAGTTATATTCATTCTGAATGTGGTTTATTTTAATTCTCTTCTGGTTACTTCCTCGTTGGACGACTAGGTCTTGGGATTAGTCGAGTCGGTCCGGTTCTCGTGTCTCGTAGGGACTCGGGAACCGGGTCGTTACAGTCGCAGAGAGAGTCTGGACATCTAAAGCAGCCACAAGAAGTATAAGGTGAGTTCTAACGTCTTTTAAGATGTCTGGGACTAGTCCCAGACGTCTGATTTTGGTCAGTAACCGCATTTTTGGCCTGTTTAAGGCCCAAACGAAATCGGATTTCCTTAAACAAAGTACCGCTGTTTTCCACTAGAGTTCCTCTACGTGTTTGTGTTGAGTATCTACCGTTTTAAGCTCGTCTAATGTACATTGGTAGCTGGTACAGGTTACCAACCGGTGACATGTTCGGGGCCCGCGGAGATGACGAGATCTGCGGTGCAGCCCCCATTCCTCCCATGATACCCGGTAGAGTGGTTTAATTCAGCTATTAATATTTAAATAAGAATGTACTTGTTTGGAATATCGGATTGAACTCTAGGATGTGGAATAAACCCTAGGGTAGAAATGTATGAACCTGTTTTGAGCTGTACTGTTTACTTGATGCATGTTTAAAATAAATTGCTAGCAAATGGTATTAGTGAAATTATGAGATGCATGTTAGAACACGAGTTGCCTGTATATGAATGAATTATGAGATGCATGTTAGAATACGAGTTTCCTATAGGTGAATGAGAAAGTGAACGGTGAAACCACAAGTTGCATGTAAATGATTGAGAATTAAATTGTGAAAACACGAGCTGCCTATATATGGGCGAGGAACGAGTTATGAAACATGAGATTTGAATGTGGATAAATGAGATGAATAATAAGCATAAACCCTACAAAAAATTAGGAGTAGAATTCCTGTATATGAAAGGAATCTGGAATGCAGACGGGAAGTGAGTTGGCCCTTGTGTACGTAGTACCAAGGAGCACAGTGATTCTTTTAATGTAGAGCAGAGCTAGCCTCCCTTAGGTTGAGATCCAAGGTTAGGATTGGCCACTCTACACTGACTCTTGTAGGCCCTCGTGTACGTGGTACCGAGGCATGCTAATAGTGTAGGGAGGGAGCTAATCACCCCACGGGCTCAGGGTTAAGCTAGCCACCCTACACTGACTTTGTTAGGCCCGCTGGGTAAACCGGGGTAATCGAACGATGGTACATGGACTATGGAGGGGCGAGACCCCTGTTTGGTTCTGAGGGGCGAGACCCCTGTTCTGAGAAGACAAGACCCTATATTGTTCCATGCTGTACTTTGGGTGTACCCACTAGCGGAAACGACTGACCACGTGTCAGTGCGGGGTAGCTACCCATACACTTATCACACGTGCCATAGTCACCGCTACATCTTGACAGTGACCTCAGGGTGGTTGACTGGGTGTAGGACTACCACAGGGGACTCTCCCAGCCAATAGAGCACCACGTGTACCTTCTACTCTATGGAAAAGATTGCAGCAATCAAGATCAAGAAATACCTGGATACTTTAAGAAATAGATGAACCAGAAATACGTAAATGAGATAAATAGAAATGAGAAATAAACATGTTGTTTTACTGTACTTGCACTTAAATAATATAAACACCACTCTACTCAGCATTCGTTGACTCTGTCTTTTCGTAACCCTATTCAGGACCAGGAGTTGAGCAGCCCGAGTTTATGGCTGCGGAGGGTGCTGGGCCCAGATGAGCTTAGCCATAGTCATTCTTTCAGCTCTTTCATTTTTCTACTGTTGTAGTGAGTAATTGACACATATTTTACTGTTCCTGTTACTTTCTATTTCCTTTCCAATTTCTGTTGTTGTTGTGGTGGCATGTACTATGTTTTGAGACAGATGTTCTACTTTCCTTCCTGCTTCTTTCTTTTCTTCTTCTTAGTTATATTATATGTATGAATGTGGTTTATCTTCCTACTTTTGTTTATTTCTCGTTAGACAACTAAGTCTTAGGATTAATCAAGGCGAGCCGATCTCAGGTCCTGTAGGGATTCGAGAACCGGGTCATAACAGATAACCACCAAATCACTGAGAGGATGGATGTTGGAGTCTTACCTCTACCACAGTTACAGAGCCATGTACCAGTGGAGCAGACTACTCATAGAGATATTTCTGTTTCTTCTCGGCTTGATCCATCTCGATTTTAGGAACCACACAGAGTTTATGAGCATCGACCCCCCCTCCCTTCCCCCACACCACAATCACCTCTCGCTCAAGTACATGTTGAGTCCACTGACCCATCTTTGAGTGCTGATGTTGTAGGAACTCCTGAGGTGCCAGTTGATACCATTGATCTTCCTATTGCCATAAGGAAGACTACTCGAACATTTCTGTCAATTTATCAGCTGCCTGATGATGCCTACACTGCAAATCTGGGAAGATCCTTTGTGTCGTTTTCAGAGGCTCTTGCTACCTCCTTTATGCCTACGTGCTATAGACAGACCATGCTCAATCCAAAATGGCATCAAGCCATGGAGGATGAGATGGCTGCTCTTCGTTCCAGAGATATGTGGGAGCTTACTCCATTGCCAACGGGGCACATGTTGTTGGATGCAGATGGATGTTTGCCCTCAAATATAATCCAGATGGCTCCATTTCTAGGCACAAGGCACGGATTATTGCCAAAGGATTCACTCAGACTTATGGGGTGGACTCTTTGGCACATTCTCGCCTGTTGCACGATTACCCACTGTTCGTATTCTCCTATCTATTGTTGCTCATTATGACTAGTCTTTGTATCAACTTAGTGTGAAGAATGCTTTTCTATAAGGAGATTTGCAGGAAGAAGTCTACATGCAGCAGCCCCCTGTGTTCGAGGTTAAGGGGTAGTGTGTGTGCAAACTCCGCATGGCTATCTACAGCCTAAAGTAGAGTCTGAGAGCTTGGTTTCACAAGCTTTCAGAGGTGTTGCATGCCATTCAGCTTCAAAGGTCATCGTCTGATCACTCTCTCTTTGTCAGGAAGAGTAATAAGGGAGTAGTCATTTTGCTTATGTATGTAGATGACCTGATTATTACAGGAGATGATGCTAAGGGTATCCAGGAGGTCAAGAAGACACTGGCCAGCAAATTTATGATGACAGGTTTGGGAAGCCTGATATATTTTCTAGGCATTAAAGTGGCACGTGGTAAAGAAGGAATTGTCATATCACAGAGGAGATATGCACTTGATTTACTCAAAGATACTGAGATGTTGGGGACCAAGCCTGCTAATATTCCAATGGACCCAAAGGGTCACTTATTTGATGGTGAATCTATTGCAATCGAAAATCATCGTAATTAGGAAAACAATGCGTCTTAGTATAGCGATGAAAATCGATACGACATTTAAATTTATAAAGCTCAAAAAATTTCGTGAGTTCCGAAGTCGTTCGTAAGGAGCAAGTGTAGTAATTTAATTCACCAATCACAACAATTAGAAATAATGATGTAATTGAATCAAAAAGCTAAAAAGATATTCAATTAGAAGCAAGAATGTTCTTAGGAATTAGGAACAAAAAAATATAAATATAAGCCTTAAAATGGTTGTTGAAACCACCAACTAAGACCCATAATTAAGCACAATTTCCCAATCAAATCTCAATGTTTCAACAGTACTCAAGCCAATATCTCAACCAATGTCAAAACCAAATTTCCTCATATCAGATGTCAGACACAAGGCTCAGTCAGCTTAAGTGCCAAGGCAAATCACCTCTTGAATTGTGCCTAAGTGTTGGCACGAAACCCGATGTGCTACAGTGCAAAACCACCCCCTCAAAATTTCCTTTCCTCTTTCTCTTTCCTCAGATTCGAGTCAGGGGTATACGGGTAATCGAGTCAAGGTCTAGGCTCGCGTGCACGTGATCGCGGGCAAGGGTGCGCACATGCGGTGAGAGGGACCTCACCTCGTGTGCTGAGGCATGCAGCTAACAAAGGTGAAACGTTATAAAGGGAAATCCAAAATCTCCGCACACGATGTGGGATTATGTGGTCCCTTTTCTTCGCCGTGGCAACTGTGGAGAAGCTTGGCTCAATTCGGTCTACTGCTACCAATGTTTTTCCAAATTGAGGGTCTAGAGATGACCCTGATGTTGTTCCACGCCGATTGGGAGTGGTGGTGAAATCGGTGGTGGTCGAAGATGATGACCGGCAATGGCGAAGAACCTGCGAACAAGAACATGGCCTAGAGCCCAAATCAAATATCTTAGGAGCTTCATTGAAGTGAAACGAAGCTTGTGGTGGTGTGTATGTGATGAGCAGGTGCGTGTGGTGGGTGGTCGGAGAAGCTTTGTGAAGCTTCGGTGGTCGGAGTTGGAGGTGATGATGGAAGCAATGTGTGGTGAAATTGAGTGAGGCAAAACAATCGTGAAGGTGAGGCGGAGCTTTCGCCTAGGTCAATTGAGGTGGAGGGGTACGAGTGAGTGCCGACGACGAAGGCGGACGGCAGGGATGTTGCCAACGTCGGGAAGACAGAGGAGAGGGAATTGAGAGCTAAAAAACTATAGAAATGAAATTGAAGAAGAGAAGCAGAGAAGCCCTATACTAATTGAGAGAGAGGAGGTGAGGAGGTGTTGGCTGGTGGTACACCAAAGCGGAGGAAGGAGGTGAAGTTGCCGGAGCAAACAAAGGGGTTAGAGAGTCAGAAGTGTCGTGGAAGTTCGGGGAAGAGGTTCCCCCTACCTATCGTATGTGGTAGGGGGTGACGAAGGAGAATTGAGAAGCTCCGGTGGTGCTCCTGAAGACACCGACGTTGGAGAAGAAAGAGAGTTTTCCTGCGAGATCGAGCACGCCTTATGCACGTACAAGTACCTCCTTATTTATAGAGCTAGATCCCAAGTCAAAGAAGCCAAGAATGCTTCATTTGGTAAGTACTAAACCAACCTTTGAGCTTGGGTTATTCAAGCTCACCGACTATGATTCCGATCATGTGAAGACTCAAAGACAAGCTCAAATGATTGGACTTGATCACCAGAGCAATCTCACCAAATCTGGCGAGATTTGGTGAAGAATTGCTCCTCCAATTCCGAGTTTGAATGTCGGTAAGCATGGGTTGATTCCCTGTTCACACTGTTCATGGCAGCAGGGACCTAGATACGAAGACGACGACAAAGTTAGGGACCTGAATGCAATAAACTTGAAACTTAGGGGTCTAAATGTGAAGGATAGAGATTTTAAGGACTAAATTGCAAAGTAGGTCAGGATGGACTCTAATTGGGCCAAAATTTTGGTGTTAAACTAATTTGGACTCAAGGAATCTAATTCTGAACTTATATTTGAGTTTTAACCATGTTTGACTGGGTAAATTGTACATGAACCTAAATTAAGATAAATTCCCATCTGAATCTCTGTTCTAAGTCAGGGTTCAGATGGTCAAAGTGAAGGTACCAAATCTCTTAAAAAAAATTTTAATGATTTTTAGGAGATTCAGATTGATTTTCTCCTGACTAGAACCATTTCAATTTAAGTGGGGTTGATAATTAAGGTTTTCAATATTGTTTTCACCCTCGAAATGCGTAAAACCCTGATTCAGTCAGTGTAAACCCATGTTTTAGTCTTTAATGTTCATTTGAATTTTAATTAATCGTTGAGGAACCCCACGGTTAATTTGCATTTGTGATGTACTGTTAAAGCAATAGAATTAACCTTATGTTTTTGTCTTCTTCTTAAATCAGATCAGTGCAGAATTGTGACCCTCAAATGATCAATTAGGAGCATTTATCATTTGAATCTGATTAATTGTGGCTAGTTAGGACCCATAATGGTGTTACCATCGAAATCTCCTACAGTTAATAGTAAATCTTTTAGGCAGTTGATGGGTAAGCTTCTCTATCTCACTATTATCAGGCCTGACATCACATTAGCTGTTGGGAAGCTGAGTCAATTCATGGGCAGACCCACAAAACAGCACTGAGAGGCAGCCATGCAAGTGTGGAGGTATGTGAAGAAGACACCTGGGAAGGGCATGGTCTTTAGCAAAGGGATACCAATGCAGGTTGTTGGATACTCTGATGTAAATTATGCTGGGTGTCTAGCTAATAGGAAATCTACGACTGACTTCTGCACCTATGTAGCAAACAATCTTATCACGTGGTGAAGCAAGAAGCAAGTAGTGGCTTCTCGATCCAGTGCCGAGTCTGAGTATTAAGACATAGCACAGATTGCCACAGAGATGGTATGGGTTCAAGGTGTTCTCAGAGACCTGCAGGTGAAAATAAACTTGCTCATGGAACTACGATATGACAATAGAACTGCAACATAGATTGCTAACAATCCGATGTTCCATAAAAGAACAAATCATGTGAAGATCGACTGTCATTACACACGTGATCTTATTCACAGAGGGATCTTATACACTACTGTTGTTACTTCAGAAGAGCAAACTGCTAACATTTTTACAAAGCCACTTACCCGAAAGTCATTTGACAGTTGGTGCAACAAGCTGAACATGCTCGACATATATGTTCCAACTTGAGGAGGAGTGTTGTCAAACCTCCTATTTTATGAGTCTTTTATTATTTTTTCTTATTTCTCTATTTCTATTGGACTCATTATACATTTTTCCTTACCTCTTTCTCTATAAAAGAGGTATGGGGTTAACCTCATGAATCTAAGATTCATTATTCCCTTTAACTAAATCCATTCCCCATACCCGCCCCATTTACTCGTGGAAAACCTACTCCATACCCATTTACCCATCGTAACATGTCTCGTGTGCCTATTTGTATATAGTTAAGAGGTATTTGACAATGTTTATATAAAATTATTAATACATATCAACAAATAACTAAAGAAAGAAATACTTTCATATTATAAAAGTGTACTATTTATTAAATTATACAAGCACCTCATCAAATAAGAGATAATTTTGGTAGTGGATATGATGAGTTTCTTTTAAAAGAAAAACATGTTATCGCATAATATCCAATAAAAAATAAATATTGCACCTAATCGAGTATACGGGTGTAGGGATATCCTTTCCCATACTCAAACCCAAATCTAAGCAATGATGATTTAGTAAATCCAAACCCTCCCATGTAAAATCCACCTCAATCGAGTCTAATTGGGTCGAGTCTCCACCGAAGAATACTAAATTAACATCCCTAAGTACATATAATATGAGATCGTGTTCAATATCACAAACCAGCATTAATGGAGTACTAATGCATATGATCCAAAGGCACATGCCCAAATGGTTCACATGCACCTTGCTCGCCACGAGAACTACCTCCTAATGCAATCAAAACACCAATCTTGGGAGATCCACAACCCCTCTTGATGTTTCCTCAGTGAAGCTGATCTGGAAACCACTGAGCACTTGTTCTTCAAGCAACGACGTAGTGCAAACATATTAATTAGTAGAGTGCTCCACGACTTGCAACTGAGAGATGTGGTTGCACCAACCATCTCGCAAATGTTCCAAGTTTTGCCGAGCAACGGTTGGAGATGGGATACTAAAGAGAAGGCCAATGTGTGGTCTTACATGACACCTCTGGAAGGAGCGTAATGATCGTGTTCTAAGGGGAAATATGACACAAGTGGAGTGATTATCTAGTACCTATTGCTGTAAAGGGGGGAGGATGAATCCCACAATTGTATCATGGGTCATTTACCAGTCAAATTTACTTGAGTAAAATTTATCTTTTACTCAAAAAATTTATTTCATCATTTAGTTAATTGTTTAAAAAATATTTTACATAGAAAGATAATCTGAATTCCATTTCCACGCAGTAAACTTTCATTTCCCTATTGTGAATATCACGACGTTGCACTCTAGGGATCGAACCGGTACTTTGTTTGCCTCCATTTTCAAATATGGATTAAAATCCCGATGATGCTTGAATACGAGCTTCTGCGATCATAACCGGAGTATCTATACGGATTAACATATAGATAAGACTGAACTTGCTTTAACATACAATCAAATCGAAGGAAATCCTCCCTAAATATCATGAACATGGAAATTCGGATCCTTTTGCAAATATGCAGGAGGAAATGTAAGTCTTAAAACTTAAATGTTAAAAAAAATCATTTTTGTATAAATGCCATTACAAATATTACATCACTCCCATTGCAATTTTCATGCGCAGATACCATTTTATTATCTTTATAAAAATGTCACTTGAGTGAAGTTCTATTAAGATTATATATTATTTTTAGCTAAAAATGCCAAAAAGATAGTTGCCCTTGCCGTTATATTATATCATGGTTACCCGACAAAAAAACGCTACCATATTGTTCCTTTCTATGTTCACTCCTTTCTTCACATCTCTTACCCGATTATTCACTCCGGTTGTCGCTTTCTTTACCTCAAAATCATAGGACTAACATTGTAATGAACTAGGCCTAAAGGGAAGGGTATTTATGACAAATTATCTTTAATAATTTAATAGGCATAAACTTAATGAATTATAATAACACCTAAAATACTTAAATTTAAATTTTCAAAAAGTAAATGATAATTTTATATATCTCATTATTCAATTTCATGAATTTCACAAATGAGACTATTTTCTGTTTGTTACAGCCTCTTTCATTAGAAATCTTAGTGTCCCATCAGGGTTAATGCGAAAGATCAATTAATCAACTACGATGTAATTTGAGATTAATCCAACGCTGAGTCCTACACTTGACTTAATTCCAACACTTGTGGTAGATTCGTGACTCTGATGTTGTAACAACTTGGGTTTAAACTTAAACTTATTTGTAAAAGTTAACCTCAACAAATGATTAGGTATAAATCCAATAAACCCACGGCAACCATCCAAAAGGCTTACATCCAAGTTATCAAATATTAGTTCTCAATCCATTATATACCACTCTCCAATTTCATGAGCATCTCACATGAAACTAGTTTTAAGGTTCTACATAAACATCACAATAAAGCTATCCAACACCTTCAAGAGTAAGCATCACTTCTACCCTTCTTTTACCATTCTTTTGCCCTCCATTTTCCTTTTGCCAAAAAGTAGAGAAATGTAGATTCTGACGTAAAAAGTGATGCAATGTGATATTTTTGTATTTCACATAACGTTGAAAACGTGAGTCCACTTAGTAATTGATATTTAATGTAAAGAAACAAAAAAACGTAATGTTTGTTACGTAGTGGTTCCTATCACATTCAAAAAAATCACCACACTACTTTAACCTAAAACGCACAGATGATAAATAACTTTGCACCGGTGATAAATTATTCTAAATGATCTTTGCACCGATATAATCTCATTTTGCACCCATGATAAATTTATTTCAAGGGTAGTTTCACTTGTCCAAAGTGATTTTGTACATGTGTAAAGTGATTTTGACATATGAGTTTAGGATTTTGGGTTCAGGTTTGTGAAAAGTGATTTCACGTATGAGAAGTGATTTTTCACCTTAGGGTTTAAGGCTTAGGATTTAGGGTTTAGCTAAACCCTAAATATTAAAGGCTAAATCCTAAACTTAAAGGTGAAAAATCACCTTTCAAGTGTAAAATCATTTATCATAGATGAAGAAACACTTGAAATTTAATTTTTCACTAGTGCAATCTTACTTTGCACCCATGAAAAATAACATTGTATCTGTGCAAAGTAATTAAAGTAAGATTGAATCGATACAATCATACTTTGCACCCATGCAAAATTATTTTAAAGATGCAAAGTAGTTTTGCATAGGTGCAAAATAAGATTGTACCTGTAGAAAGTGATTTTGCACTAGTACAAAATGATTTCGAAAATGATTTGAATGATTTGTACACATACCAAAGTGATTTGTTTTTTATTTCAACAGTGATGGACCGCATCATGTGTATCACTTTTTCTACATAAAAAAGAGAAATACGAGTTGGGACCACATTTATAATATTACACATCAACTTTTACATTTTCTAACCCACGTCCTTCCCTTTTTAACCTTCTTGACCACTTAATTAATCATGGCCAATGCCAACCTTCCATTAATTGAATGCCACCGTCTCTTAAAAATAAAATGTTTGAAATACCATAACTATAAAGTTAACATAGCTATTTTTGAAATACCATAACTATAAAGTTAACATAGCTATTTATATAATATGAAACAATTTTCATCGCATTTATTAAAAAACTACCTCAAGAAAAGTAGAGGATATCACTTAGTATAAGTACCGTTCGACGTCCGGCTCTAATTGGGTCGCTTTCCTCTTTGGATAAGGTTGGTGTTACATTGATTTAATTGTCACTCTGGTTAGCATGACTTTATGTCCCATCGACGAGCATAATGGGCGAACAAATCTACCCTATCCCACACACAAATGCAAGGGATCGCCCATCCCACAGAGGTCACCCATCTAACTATGATGATGCCGACCAAACATGAATCACTGGTACAAGGATGCCACGTAACCTAGATCTATACCCCCATCACTTAAATGAAGATCCAACGACTCTTATTACTCGAAAAATTTGATATTTATCCGACGGCTAAGCTACGTAGTGGTAGTGATGTAGTACAAGAAAAACTTCTCGAATTAAAAGCCCAGCCCATAACCACAGGGAGGAGGGGAAAAGAAAGGAGTATATCACATCCCATCTTCCGTTCCCTCAACCCAAATTAAGGCACTAACACATCCCCAAATAAAGCAACACAACCTTTTGACTTCCCTCGTTGATCCCTCAAACAAGAAAAGCCCCCTCTCGACCATCAACCAACCACACCCCCACCCCATCCTCTCCTTCCATGGTCAAGAAACAAAAAAAAAAATACAAAAGAATGATAAAAAACAGAAAAAAGAAAAAAAAAAAAAAGAGAGTAAAGAAAAGAAAAAAAACCACCCACCAAAAATAACCGAGAGGAGGAGAGGCAGCAACAGAGAACAAATGGGTTAAATCGGGTGGGGGTGGGGGGGTAAACAATCATCCCATGCCAACGCAACGTTGTTGTTTCTTGTTTTATAATTACTAACCCCTTCTTCCCTTCCCCTCCCCTCCCCTCCCCTCCCCCATCAAGATTCAAGATCCATCCAGCGCAGGAGAGAGGAGGGGGAGCGGTGGTTGCCAGCCGGTGGTGGTGCTGCTAACGGACAGAGGAGACACGTACCGGTGGGGGGTGGTGGGGGGAGTTGGCGTGAGCTGTCCTCTCAGGTGGGCCCCACACCAGTCAATAATCGCACCACCACCATTACCATTACCATTACCATCACCATCCCCATCTCATGCATAGCATAGCATAGCTCCTTTCCCATCCATCTATCTACTTATATTTTCCACCTCCTCCTATCTGTACTATATTAGAGCTCTCTGTTTCTCTCTCTCTCTCTCTCTCTCTGTGTTCTTTCATTCAGCACAATCAAACCACCTCCCTTGTGAAAGAAAGGGATCATCATAGTCTCTTTCTTTGTTTTGGAGGTGGGTGGGGGGGGGCGGGGGAGGTGGGGTGGGGGGTAGAGTGAGTGGGAGGGAAAGAGAGGGATTTCATTTGTGTGGAGGAAGACAGGGGGAGAGAGAGAGAGGAGAAGAAGAAGAAATAGTCTGCGTAAAAGTGAGTAAAGATGAGGGAGGTGATAAGCATCCACATTGGGCAAGCAGGGATCCAGGTGGGCAACTCCTGCTGGGAGCTCTACTGCCTTGAGCATGGCATCCACCCTGATGGCATGATGCCCAGGTATACATATTACTCTTCTTTTCTTTTTCCTTTCATTCACCTCAATGAATTGATACCCCTTTCATTTAGCCCATGATGTTGCCCAAATTTTCTCCTGGTTTGCTCGTGCCTTTCCCCAAGATGGATTTGCATCAGATCTTGCCAAATTTTGTGTTCTTCCTCCTCCTCCTTTTTTTTTTTAACCAATTTGTCTTGAATTGCTTTTACTTATGCTTTCCTTGACTCTATTTTTCCCTTATCCCCCCCACCCCCCACCCCACCAAAAAAAAAAGACAGACAGACGAACAAACAAACAAACAAAGAAAAGAAAGAAAGTGGGTTCATGGCCTTGTGACTAAGTGGAATCATTCCTTTTTCTTATCGAATTTTGATGACCCAGAATCTTCGAGGAGCAAACTAGTGGTGAAAGAGAATGGATTCCCAATTTTGAATCGAGTAGATCTTGGATCTCAGGCATTCGGCGCGTTAACTTATTTTAGTTAATTCTGTATGTGTTGAATTTCCTCCTTGAAATTGACATTAGTAAAGATAATAACACGTATAGGTAATCTTTTTCATCGTGATCTATGAAGTAATCGAAGAAAAGAATGGGATCTCGCGTCCCTGCGAGTGGCTCGTGTGCAATCTTGTCTTTGTCACTCTGGGATTTGAACCGATTCAGTCTCTTCTTGTTATACTCTTTATTACTGAATTTTTTTTAGCTCATTTCCTGTAGAATTTAGGATCTTAACACAATTGGTTTCTCTCCTCTTCATGTTAGTCATCTTTCTTAAATGATCTGTGTACAAGAACAAAGAAAAAAAAAAAAAAAAAAAAAGGGAGGTTGCTTCATGTGAATGAACGTGGATGCTTCTTGTCCAGGTTAGGACACGTGTGCTTCTGCTGTAGTGTCCTTGATCTTGAGGACTTTTCCCTGTGGATCTTGGTCAAAGACTTCGACTTTTCAGCAGCAAAATAAATGACTTTCATTTCTTTGTCACCCCTGGTTGATTGACCCTTGTCCATCCTGTTGTTTGCTTAGAAGTTTGTTTGCATAATTCTGCATGGTTGCGTGTGAGGTTACAACGCGGAATTTTTTTTTACGCAGCCACATCCCAATGTTTAAGATGCATTTAATTTTATAAACTGACTCCAAACTGAAAAAGATGGAACTGGTCTAAAAGTTCACAAAATTGTTGGATTTCCCTTTCCTTTTCTTGCTTTGCTTTTGAGTTAGATTTGTGTTTTATGTAATCATGACCTGAACTCAATGCCGTTTTTTTCTGCAGTGACTCATCTGTTGGTGTTGCGCGTGATGCCTTCAACACCTTCTTCAGTGAAACAGGTGCTGGCAAACATGTGCCCAGGGCTATCTTTGTAGATCTGGAGCCCACAGTTATCGATGAAGTCAGGACTGGTCCTTATCGCCAACTGTTTCATCCCGAGCAGCTCATCTCTGGCAAAGAAGACGCTGCCAATAACTTCGCCCGTGGACACTATACAGGTGAATGATTTTGTTTCCAGGTACAATTTTTAGAATACCTCAAAAGTAATCTCCCATGGGATTGAGTGGCAAGATATGAAGGATTGAGAATTGCTACTGGACAAATTTGAGTAATCCTTCTGTTATTTTGTTGAATTATATTGTATGTTATTGTCATTGTATTCATTGATGTCCCAGAAATAAAATAAAGTGGACATCTTCTACAAGGAATATGAATTTTTGACTTACAATTTCCAATGTTTCCTTGTATCTTTTAGTCCTTGCTATAAATGAAGGGATTCATATTTACATCTATCATTCCAAAATCTGAAGTGACCTTCACTGGTTGTTTCATCCTATGGCACAAAGTTTTGTATCCGTATTTACTATATTTGTCAGATTTCACAATTTCATCTGATAAACCTTGGTATTGTCACACTTTCGCAGTTGGAAAGGAGATTGTAGATCTATGCCTGGATCGTGTCAGAAAGCTCGCAGATAACTGCACTGGTCTGCAGGGATTTCTGGTTTTTAATGCTGTTGGTGGGGGTACTGGATCTGGATTAGGTTCCTTGCTGTTGGAACGCCTGTCAGTGGACTATGGGAAGAAGTCTAAGCTTGGGTTCACCATCTACCCTTCACCACAGGTGACATGGCTATGCACTATCTATATTGACGTCAGCAGTCTTAGGATATGCAATGTTTGCTTACTAATACCCATCAACTGTTGTCTAAGCAGTATAAAGTCCAGAACATTACATGCAGATGATAAATCCTCAGTGAGGGTGGTCAACTTTACTGACCTAGTTGTATGTCTTCAACTGCTTGACCATAACCATTCCCTCTAGTTTTTTTTCCCTATGCAAAGGCTTTCCTATGATTCCTCCTGAACTTTTGTTGACATTTCTCTAGGCAATGTCATCCTTTCAAACCTCACTCCAACATATTCTTCCATGTCATTCCCTTTTTAGGAAAGGATGGAAAGTACTTGACATTCATGGTCATCGGCACTTCATTATCTTCCAAAAATCTACAAACAAAAAGGACCCACCCTATAATGCTTCCACATACTTTTCCACGTTACCTTTCTAAAGATGCACACTACTTCATAGGCACCGAGGGTGTTATGTGTGATCCACAAATAGGTCAGAACTAGATGCCACTGTATTGTAACAATACAATACTTTTTATCGTTATATATGTGTCTCCATTTAGCCCATGTACATTTCTTTTTGCTAGCCTATCAATCAGTTTAAACGTGCAATTATTTGAGTTTACAAAATATCTAAGATTGTAATTTGCATATTGTAAAGACACAATATTGTGTTTTTTGAAGCTAATGATATTGATTTTTCTTATTGCAGGTCTCAACAGCAGTTGTCGAACCATACAACAGTGTTCTTTCAACTCATTCCCTGCTTGAGCACACTGATGTTGCAGTTCTTTTGGACAATGAGGCCATCTATGACATTTGCAGGAGGTCTCTAGACATCGAAAGGCCAACCTACAACAACCTAAATCGTTTGATATCACAAATCATCTCGTCCCTAACCACCTCGTTGAGGTTCGATGGGGCTATCAATGTTGACATAACTGAGTTCCAGACCAACCTTGTACCTTATCCAAGAATCCATTTCATGCTGTCCTCCTATGCTCCAGTTATCTCGGCAAAGAAAGCATACCATGAACAGCTTTCCGTGCCAGAGATAACGAATGCAGTGTTCGAGCCATCAAGCATGATGGCAAAATGTGATCCTCGACATGGCAAGTACATGGCTTGCTGCCTGATGTACCGTGGAGATGTAGTCCCCAAGGATGTGAATGCTGCTGTTGCAACCATAAAAACCAAGAGAACTGTTCAGTTCGTTGACTGGTGAGTTCTTTATTTAATGCTATTCAGATAAACCTGAACCAGAGCTTTTTTCCATTATCTTTTGTTAACAGTGATGCAAAGTAAGAGGGCTACCTTAGCAATGTGCGTTTTCCATTTTTCCTTATTCACTTTTTATATTGTGAAATATTATTTTGGAAAGTTGAAACTTGATAGAAAAGGGGCCTTAATTAATCAAGAACCAGGGAAGCCTAATTTCTCCATCTTCTTGCAGCAGATTAAAGACAACTGAAGTAGAAGTTGAACATTTTCAATATCTTGTTTCTTACCTGGATCTTTTTCACATTTGAATCAATGGGCTTGTTCATGGTCTTTTTATGCCTTTTCTTAAGTATGCAGAAAGCATGTCCAGGTATAAGTGGGTTATAATTTTTATCAGGTGTTATACGAGTTAATCCACATTTTTTGCCTTGTAGATTTAAAACTTCCATTATATTGATAAGAACAGATTTAATGAAGGGAATTTTTCCCATAGTTTTCATTCCATTGTTGTTCCATGCTCTACCTTTCTAATTGCATTTCCAATACCCTGCACTAACCTTTCCAATCTGATGCCCAGGTGTCCAACTGGCTTCAAATGTGGAATCAATTATCAGCCACCATCTGTTGTCCCAGGAGGCGACTTGGCAAAGGTGCAACGTGCTGTTTGCATGATCAGCAACAACACAGCTGTGGCTGAGGTCTTCTCACGCATTGACCACAAGTTTGACCTCATGTATGCCAAGCGTGCCTTTGTGCATTGGTACGTTGGCGAAGGGATGGAAGAAGGTGAATTCTCAGAAGCCAGGGAGGATCTGGCTGCTCTTGAGAAGGACTACGAGGAGGTTGGAGCTGAGGGTGCAGATGAAGAGGAAGATGGAGAAGATTATTGAGCCATATCTTGTCTTGGTTGTGCATTTTGTTAATTGTGTGTTGTCTGCAATCTTCCACTCTATTGTGCTTTCCCTTGATAAAGCCTGGCTTGGCATCTCAATAGGATTGTATTTTATGTGTACCAAGATTTTATAAATTGTGTGATCTCTTCTCTGGAGATACTCCCTCAATAGTTAATAGTATGCTATTTTCCTCTCTTCAATTCCAAAATGACTTATGTGTGAGGTTTATGAATATACAATTGGGCATCATTTCTAGGCGATGCAGATCATTCACTTCTGCATCAAATGGATATTTCTGAATGTTGAACCACCAAACTCCTAGGGCTGTTTGGGTGGAGGAATGAAAAAAGAGAGATTGCAAGAGGAATTAGGAGAGAATAGAATTAAGAGAAGAATTGAATAATTTTTTGCTTTGTGGAATTGACATCTTACCATAGGTTATATCAAAATTTAGGTGTTCAAATAAAGAATTTTGGTGTCAATTTCTTCATCCAAATAGTCTCCTAAAACTTAATTAAATAAAAAAAAAAAAGGCAAAAAGATGCTATTTCGATTGTTTATTGTTTTGGCAGGCAATGTCAATATTATTTGAATCAAAGTATAACATAAGGAAATGATGCTTTCCCTTCCTAAAATCATAAAGCCGAATGAAAGCCCATTAATCCATAGGTGAGTACATATTTACTCCTTGGAAGGGCGAGACAAAGTTGAGAGAGCAATGGGGACCACACCTCAATTCACTGCCAAAGCCACGCTTCCCATACCCACCGTTTCCTTTCTCCCAGCGGCTCTTCACATGGGTGGGGATTTGTACCCCTGTTTCTTATAGGTGGGGGAGGTGCGTGGATTGTGAAGTGGAGTGGGGGTTGGATTTTCTATTTCCCAATATGAGACTGTTGTCATCTGTTATTTAAACTCAGATGGCATCACCGTGTGACAAGATTCATTCCATGCTGTCTCTCAACAACATGGAATTCAGTGCAAGCACCTGTACTTATTGCTATACGGTATAGCTGTTGAACCACCTTGAAATTTGATTGAGTTCTTAATCCCATTATTTAGAACGTGACAAGGAAAAGATTCAATGAACGCGTATCAAGAAGACTCCTCCCATCATTTTCAGAGAGAGAGAGAGAGAATAAGAGGGCAAAAAATGGAAAACAGAAAAGAAAAGAAAACTCCAATCGCTAACCATGGTGGTCACCAATATGCCAACCTGGCAACGAATCCTGGATAGGTTATCAATCGTATTGTCCTAAGTCAGATACCCCACTCATTTAAGGGAGATGGTATCACAAGTATAACTGAAAATAACACTCTCATTGTTATATCACACTTGTTGGTAAGAGACGTGCATCCTAAATGGTGAAATCCAACAACGATTCGGGCATCCAAAGTGAACAAGATATTAACGAATTTTCCAAATGTAGCATCATCATTATAAATACAGGTTGTTTTCATGTCAAAATGGAAGAATCCTTTGGAACAATGGAATCAAAAGTGACGTGGATGCACTCATCCCTTTCTTTTTGTTTGATAACCTTAACACATCTTATAATTTCTAATAAATAATCAGCTTCAATGGAAAAGATAGTAATAGTTGAGTTGCCCATTTTATTTTTAAATAACATATTTTAACTTTTAATCAATAACATATTGAAACATATCAGTTAAAATCTCCACGTAATACAAAGTATGTTATAATACACGATTTTTAAGTAGAATCAAGTGACCACGTTTTTTTCAACAGCACCTGTCTGGTCATCATGGTCCATCGCATAATTGTTTCCATCAACTTCTTCATTTCAAGACTAGGTTACGATTTCTGCAATGAAACCTTCCTCAAATTTCCACAATAAAATCTCCTCTTAAGAATCACAAAGAAAAATATTAAGGATATTGTTACCGACCAACTTGTACACGTACAACCTCAAATACGTGTACTGAATGACTGGAATTCATCCTTGCATCTTCGATATTTCAATCAACCATGAAACTTCCTACGACACTCAATCCGTACCAGCAGCTGCCACTTCCCGAAGGGGGGCATCCACCTGTAATCCCAAATAACTACCACAATTTTAAAAAACATGAACAACAATCCAACCCTTGGTAAACGCCATACAACCTACCCTCGCAGTAAGAGGAGAAACAATACAAGAAAATAAATTTTCATTGGCTTGCCTATCTTGTAGAACAGTACCGATATGATGCCAAGAGCAGGCTGATACGTATGAGGATTCTTAATCAAACGATCATATATGGAGAAGCCTTCCCATTACGTCTTTCAAAATTCAAATAATGTTTCCTTAAGACGGATTAATACTATAAAATTCGTTAAAATTCATCTTTCTTTTCTAGAGTCACAAGGATTATCAAAGGAGACTACCGTAGCTGGTCTGTCTGACCTGCTACGGACTTCAGAGAACGCAAGTCCTTGTCATCCGGATCATCCAGGTGTTTTTCACTTCAATCCAGAATTTATACTTGGCATTCCTTGACATCAGAAGGCGCACTTAAAGATGCACATCCTTCTTGGGAGAGGACAAGGTATGTACGAATATGCTTGAAAACTACCCATTTAATTTCTGCCATCATGGTATCACAAATAGGGACACCATTATCCATACTAAAACAAGTGGAAATAACACCAGGTATTCGGTATCATATAAGATCAATTTCCAGAAAAAAGAGCACAACGCAGCTACAAAACTTTCCATATCATTCTTTCAAATCCAACAATATTGAGAAGCATAAAGAATTACAATAGGTAGTGATGCAACAAAAATACAACCTACACAAAAATGCCATCATGGATATCGCAGCAGGACGAATGAACCTTAACCAAACAAAGCACAAACCAACCATCAAAATCTTGGATCGACATATTAATAAAGAATAAGAAATAATAAACAGGAGGAAAGAGCCAAGAAGAGAGAAACAAAAAAATGGAAAACCATATAGGCCAAAAAGATGCAGCTAAGCAGACAGGATGGATTGCAAAGCAAGCTGCTGCTGTGGTTGCAAAGATGACCATGTTGACGCCAAAACTTGCGGAGGCAATGTCTTCTGTAGTTGTTTCAGCAGATTTACCATCCTGCTTGCTGTGTGTTCGTTGGCAAGATCTTTACCAGCACAAAGAACCTGCATTTGCTCAATTTATTTAAGTAAAGACAACCATCTAGATATGCAGACAACTAATTACTGAAAAAGGCAAAGGGAACCCTGCAACAAGTATGCACTAACTGCTCCTGCAGTCCACCATTGGATGACAATCTAAAAGTTCAAAAAGACAGAATGCTGAACGACACTTAACACACCAAATCCAACAGGCATGTATCTCTACGTCCCCCCCCACTCCCATCGCCAAGAATTCAACCAATAGGTTGTCTTTGCTTTATCTATCCCATCCATCTTTTCATATAAAATGTAGGACTATTATTCAGCTACGTTCGTTTGCACAAGTTGCCCTGCTTCACCTAGCATTCAGTCATCATCATAATTTGTTTAGGTAACCAAGCAAGGCCGATGACCTCATCTCTAACAAATACGAAGATCACATTCCTACACCCAAAATTTAAGGAGATTAGCCTCTTTCCACATTAGAATTTGTTGAACTCGTGTCTTAGTCAATGCACAGAATGAAAGGAATCTCTTTAATCAAGATGCCCATGAACTCCAAGGACATGCCATAAAATATTCATACCCTCGCTTCAGGCTTGGTGCTTTAAACTTCGAGTTCATGCTTTAAACTGATAAATAAGGGTTGAAGTGGCCAGATAACAGAAAAGAAGGGTTGATATCATGCTCCACGTGCAGTAGAGCCCTTGCCAACTACTTGTACTTGACCAGGAATCAAGAGGCACGCAGTAGCTGTGCCTGGGCAGCACCACGCTGCCCTACAACTCCAAGGAGTAAAAATACAAAACAATGAGAAGAAAATATGACTTGTCAGAGGACCTCCGCAGATTATAGAGAGCTGCCTGGACACACTTATCAACTTGAGTAATGATCCTATGGTGGCTGCAGCAAAATTTGCAGTCAATACGCTGCAGGGTCCTCAACTGAAAACCAACGGGACATGGTTCTCTCAAAGCAATCAACCAGGAGCATGTTAAGTCATCCACAAGGATATGAATGCCATCACATTGACTCTTGAATTATCAAGAATCTTGGGAGTTGCTAATCCATCCCAAATCAAATATACCGATTCAGATCTTCGGGGAAAAAATTTTTTTTTCCCACAAAACGGAATCCCCATGTAGAAAAGGAAATGAAATATGAATGGAACATTATCAAGAAAAGCGGAACTTGCATTATCAATACTGATTTGCATTTGATGGAACCCCCAACCCTCCCCTTTCACAAATATGAACACAAAATAATCTGAGATAAAAAAAAGGAACACTCTGTATAAGATACTGAGATCTGAAGTTGTCACACCATGCTACCATACTCCTATCTCATATCATGATCTCTATTTTTGACATGTCTAAAAATTTTACAATAAGATAAATCCAACTGCTATTCCAGCCACAATTGGCTCAGAATATACCAGAGAAAGGAATACTACCAAAATGTTTCCATTGAACTTGCATCTGGGATAGCACTAGCATATCTAGAGAATTATATTAGTGTGCAAACTGCAAAAAACTTCAATAGCAGTTGTCATACATTGTTCCCCTCATAAATTGTGTTTGTTTAAGCTTCAGGACAAATTCTCATGGCAAACGGTAAGCAATGTCAAAAATCTATTCAAAAGCTCAGCTTACTAGTGCCGATCAAATCATGGAGGACTACACATCCCAAGTGCGATAGCAAATAATAAGTTTTCAGCTAAGATTTTTTATTAATTAAAATGCATGGAACTAACCTTCGAATTATTTCTAAAAGATGTAAAACCATCAAGGGTTGAATAAATATACTTATCACAAGGGCACCAATCATGCAACCAGTTCATCTCATTTTAGTACAGAAATGACCATGTACCATCGGTTTTGCCTCCTAGCTAAAAAGAAAAATAGAAAACAAAAAGAGGTGAATACCTCAAAAGAAGCACAAAACTAACCTCGGCAAACACTGATACAATCTTTGGAAGATACTGATTATTTGGACCCAGGAGCACCTGATCAGCCCTGTATGTAGTGGAAAAGTAGATGAAGAAGAAGCAAATAATGATATATACAGGCCATCCTGTGATGATAAACTTTACCTCTCAACCATTGAGCAAAGCTGTTCGTGCACAATTTTCGCTTCAATCAAATCACCCTTAATAGGCAAGCAGTTCAACCATGCAGGAACCACCTGCCAACCACAAGATTGTTCTTGAAACCACCACATGCATTTACATGACAAAAATATGTTGCTTAAAAAGGTAACTTTTGAATCAAATGATTGGCAATTTTTTTTCAGAAATATTAGTTGTGGAACTTCAGTAACAGCACTTTCATTACCTGAGCTCCATCTATACCATCACGCTGGAATATACATATTTTCCCAAGAGCGGAAACAGCATTATCGTATGCCATTACACTATCAGGATGTAATGCATCAGGATGTCTTATCACATTGTTCAACCGTGAAAGAGCCTCTGAAAACAAAAGTTGATTATACCATTTTGCCAAACAAGAGAGACTGCTATAAGAGAATACAAGCAAAAATACCTCCCACAAGAGGCTTGAAAACAGACCCACCAAACTCAGCACAAACACCAACGCCATAAACAGCAGCCTGATAAAGAAAAAATGTTAGATATCATTCCTTATATCATGACTGCAGACCAATGTGAAATTGACAAAAAATTCAAGACACTACAACGTTTGGGAAGCAGACCTGTCGAACATCTGCATTTCCATCATTACATGCCTCCAACAAGAAAGGCAGGTAGGTATCATAATATCTGTAATAAAGACAAGAAACTAATTCATTAAAACAAATCTCAAAAAATGACTGTAAAAAAGCAAAAGACACCTACTTGATGGCAGCCTCTTGGCATTGTTCCGCAACATCATCAAAAATACAAATAGCAATCCTTCTCTCTTCAGCAGTCTTATCCTTGCCCTGAATATCATAGATAACAATAATTGAAAATGAAAGAAGACAGGAAATAAAATAATTATGATAAGAAACAGCATTAGAGGCTAAGCTCGTAACAGGCTAAAACATCTATATATAAAAAAGACTTGAGTCAGAAGATACCCCATTATATTATAAACAATATAGCAAACTTACCCACATAGGCGTAACATATACAGAAAGCTCATCGAAGAATGGTATGAAAGAAGCCTTAAATGTCTTGATCAAAGTACCCAAGCAGTTTGCAACCTGCATACATAAATGTCCAACGATAACTATTTTGGATATTATAGCAGATGAAGACAAACCTCAAAAAATTGGAAAACATATATTTCAGAAGTTTAAGAGGTTGGGTGGCATACTTGATCAAAGACTTCCTCCTCTTTCTCATCTTCCTCCCGAAGAAGCTCTCCTTCTTCCGCATCAAAATCTTCAGTTTTTGTTCTGTCTGACCTTTCTTTCTTCCTAGTTGTGCTAGCTGTAATAGCATTCTTTATCTCATCTACAATAGATTTTACCTGATTCATATCCAAAAGATTCCCACAGATCTGGAAGACACAGACAACAAAGCCAACAACAGATGGTTATTTATACCAGTTAATGTGCAGTGTGACTTCTAATATCTCAACATTTACATCATCTTGCCATAATTATTAGATACAAAATATTTAAAGACAATACAGGGAGAGAGAAGGAGAGAGAGAACCTCAAGCTCAGCTGCTCAGACAAGAACAGTATGTTCAAAAAAGTTTATTTTCTTAAAAAATGTTCAATTAGAATTAATCAAAAGAACCCCTTCCAAAAAGAATCAAACAAAAGAAATCATATAGAATTGCATGTTTAGTACAAATGGCCAACAAAAGGCAAAAGGTTATTTTACTTTTTCTTTGTGATGCAAATGCTATGTAGAATGGGACTGATGGTAATAGGGAAGCACATAACAAGGGATTGAAATCCAGTGGTGGAAAGGAAGATAGAATAATAGAAGCTAAAGCCATTAAAAGAAAAGGAATAGCACCAAATGTCAACCTAAAAGCTGAAATTAGGCCCAGCCAGGTGAAGGGATCCCAGGGAGACCCCCAACCCTACATGAGCCCAGCAAGCAGAAACCAGCATAGATGAGTAGTTGAAACACAACTCAAGGATCCAAGTCCTACGTATACTTCCAGAGTGGTCATCAGCCCCAAGAAGCTCTGACAAAAACTATCACTTTTTGAGGCACTAGATCCCCAAACAAGTCTTCATAAAGTCCAAGGCTATGATACTCCTAGGATGTCCCTTCAAAGGCCCCAAAGGGCACACAATTAAGCAAAGAAAAGAGTTTCTTCAACCATATTCCCTTTGCAGTGCATTGGAAGTTGATCCTCCCCAGGACATAGTACCATTCATGGCTTGGGCCTTGTATAGCCTTCATGATGTTTCATGCTCGATTTAATTACTTATTTGCTTGATGTATTTGGTCTTGAGAAAAGGCAAGGTTATGCCTTAACACGCTGATCCTATCTGAGAGGCCCACTAATTTTTAGGCCCACAATTCGAATGTTGCTGTACGTTTCCAGGTTATTGCCAAGGGACTTCTAGATATCTTTGAAGCTACAGCTCAAAACTCTCAGAAAGAAAACATTTTGCAGTAGCATGGCATAATTCACACGTTTGGAAATGGGAAATGCTACCAACTAAAGTGCTACATATGGAAACGGGTAAGAAGTCATGGGCTCCCAAGTTCAAGTAGCTCAAGCAAGCTTAGTAGTAGGCAAAATATATTGTTGATTGGTACAAAGCAAGGCTTGACATGGTTGTAGAAAATATAGGTTCAGCGAATATAATATCAATATAATTATTTGAAGGAATTTGAAACCAAATCCTTCTTCAACTAACCTGGAGACATTCGTTCAAAGAATCAAGCATGCTTGCAATTATATCTACATCTGGTTCCTGAATACCAGTAAAAAGAGTTACAAAATACAAAAATCGAAACTAAGGAGAAATAGAAAAGTAGATATGCTGATTGAACATGGAGACGACGAAAAACCTTGTGCAAAGCTTCAAGAAGTGCAGGAAGAATGTAGTCTAATAGCTTCTTAACATATGACTCATTATGAACCTGTGCTACTCCCTTCTCCACTGCCAATTTTGCTGAACGTAACAGTTCCGGCATGCCTGTACCGGAGAAAAAAAAAAACGAAACATAAAGAGGCCTTGACTTTTTACACCCTAAAACCCAAGAACATAAAATCATCTTTAAGCAATAAGACATTTGCCTCCACATACCTGAAACTGCAGCTCTCCTAACTTCCTCATGAAAATAAAACTTAAGAAGAGGAACTAGAATAGGAGCAACCTGCACAAATGGATTTCTTTATTAGCATTTAATGAATACTACTCAAAAAAAAAAAAAGAGGGGCTTTCCAAATGACTAACCTGTTCGATCCAAGGGAAAAAGCCTTCCTTGAGTTCATCCGCATAGCAGCAAAGCATGTTACATGCAGTGGCTTTCTCTTCTAAAACACTAGTCTTGATCCCTATTCTCTTATCCCCAAGAGTTATCGTCTCAATGCTGTTACAAAAGTACACCGACCAAATGAATTATTAATGATAAATGTTAAACAATAAAAGGAACTCGCTGACACCTCTCAATTAAATTGGCATGGCATCATTACAATTGGTGAGTAAATATAAGCAGCCCAACCAAAATCATGAAGACAATGCAAAGAAATGAGCCATAGATCAGCATGTAATCATAAAATGGACACACAAAATCCAGAGAACAATGAGCAGCTCATAGTTACCTTTCATCATCAGATTCCTCTATCTCATCATCAGAATCTGCAGAAGTAATGGTGACATCTGGCTTAAGCTGTGCAGACTGAAGCAAAGGAGGCATCACAACACTCATATATGGAAGAAAATCTTGGCCCAAGCACTTGCAGAGTCTGGCCCATGCCTACAGGTTTACCCAAAAGGAGGTTGGAACACAGGAATCCATCTGCAAATGATTTTATAAACAAAAGCAGGCAAAATGTTCTTTAAATAGTATATCACAAACCTGCAGCATGTAACTTGTTATAGGATCATCTGCCTCCATCTGAGAGCCTTGCAATGTCATCAGCACTTCCATTACCTAAAACAAAGCGCAAATTTTCTGGTAAACAATTACTAAAGATTGAACATTATTCATACGACCTGTCCACTACACAATTTGCCTTTTATTAAAGAAAAAAAATGAAATCTTATTATGCACATTTTGTGGCGATCAATATCTTCTGCTAAAAGAAAAGTGATTCAAATCAATTGTCATCCCATATCAGAAGATCAAATAATAACATCAGGATTTCTTTAGCATTTCAAGCATCTAAATATTTGGCATATTTTTTTCTGAAACAAATTCTGACATATGTTACATAACATGTTCAGAAGCAAGGAATATGCCCAACAAGAACAAATAAAACGAGATTCAAACCCTGTCCCTGAAAGCCACGCAAAGAGAATGCAAACCTCATTCCACTTTGCTTCACTTCATACTGGAAGAAGTCGAGGTAACCTTCTCCATTGTGCTTCATACTTAAACTCATGGAGATAGGCCAGTTGAGAGCAGCTGAGGTTTCTTTTTAGAAAAATCAAGGTGAGGTTTCAAGTCTCAAAAAGGGAGATTCCATTTCTCAAGGAACAGGACATTTGATTCAAAGTCTGAAAGTAACTGATGTTGACAACTTGGACAGCATACCACTTTGCTGTTTGAATAAGTAGAAAGGGGTTCATAGGGACTTCAGGGTGGCTAGGCAAAAGGTTCACCAAAACCACCTATCCACTTATCAAGGGAAGTTTGAAGCTTACTTCCATTGATACACCCCTATTGGAAGGGGATTTGACAGCCATCCTTTGTTGTCAACAATCAAGCTAAAAGGGATGGCCTGCTAATAAGACAAAATGCACAGATGCATGCCAGATCATAAAAAAACAGGAAAAAAAACCAATAAGGTGGTCATAAAAGCTAAGAGAAAAACTCCGAAGGCATTCTAAGTCAAAAATTGGAAAAAAAGGTGATATCTTCAACCTAGCTATAGTAGAAAAGGTGACATCTTAAAATTTAACCATGCAAGGTATATCATGACTGGAGATGTTCTCATAGATGGTAAAAACATTAGAATTACAAGGATCATTTTCCCAAACTTAATGGAAATAACATTGTTAATATCACCTTAGGGAATGAACAGATATAGATGTTATTCAAATAGCACAAACTATCAACAAATAAAAAGTAAGGAAATTTTGAAAATGATGAAATCAAGAAAAGCCATACGGCATACTCAGGTTCCACTTCTTGTGAATGTTTGCAAAATCTTGATGAAGAAACGAATCATGTCTTTGAAATTATTTTTGTTGACATAATTATGTGTAGTGGTCATTTAGTCCCACATCGTATAATGTGGAGTGTTGTGTGCTGTGACCTATAAATAGACATATACCTCTCTGCTTATTCTTTGAAAAGAGTAATACAGATATCAGCCACATTGAGGCATTTTCCAATGATTTTCTCCCCGCTCTTCATGAGTGGGGTTTCGACGTAAACCCAAGTATTCTCATTGTTTATGCTTTGATATTATTGTGCTTCAACTTATTTATATCATTCAACTTGGTATTAGAACAAGTCAATCTTGGATTCTCTTGTTAAAAAAAATTATTATTATTATTGTAATTCATGTTCTTGGAGGAAGGATATCTCACAGCAGCAACCAAAGGAGAGTGTGTTGACACGAGCCTTGTGATGGCAAGGCCACACGCAATGGAGCAACCATCGAGGAAGTACAATGGCCCTGTTGCATCCTATGTGGCAGTGCAAAGATCGCAAGGTGCATGTGTCAATGCACGCATCACCTCCATCACTTGAGAAGCGTGAGGCAAAGACGATGGCGGAGGCGAGATCATGGTGATTGTCATCGAATAAAGCAATCTCCGACGAGGATCATAGTGAGGATCTCTGCAGAGATCTTATGTGAAATTGATGGAGGAGGGTCGACGATCATGTCGCAATCTGCTCTGGCAACAATCGTGACAGTGAGGTTGTGGTGTAAGACAAGTTTGACTTGGGTTCTAACCCTTATGGGATATTTTATGTACGATTTATTTATTCTCCCATTGTTTTCCTTTTTAGGCTCTCTTTGTTCCCTTCTTAGTATTGTAAAGGAAAAGGGGGCAAAGCAAAACAAAAGGAGATGAAAAAGAATTTATCAAAGAAATGAAAAAAAAGAAAAAAATATTGATTATTATCGAGAATCATGCAAGTGGAGCGTGGAGGCTCCCTTGACGTATGGAAAAACAGCCCAACAGAGGTTTGTTCCACATTGGAACAGTGGGAGTAGCCATCGGCTACTTGAGGGAGGTCGAGAGGATGAGGTGGTCGACTACTATGGTGGCCGACTACTTGAAGGAAGAAGAGGGAGGGAGTGGAGTCTTGGAAATAATGAGAAATATTATTGTTAACTCAAAAAGAATTACAATAGGAAGACTCTTTTATAAAAGAAAGAACATATCCTCTTAAGCAAGAAATAAATCATATCTCCGAAATAAGGAAGAACATGTCTCCAAAACAAATCAAATCCTCTAAACAACTTTCTTAAAAATCAAATGAACAAATAAACAAATTTGCAACTTAAACAAAAGACCAATCCTAAGACTCTAGAACCCAAAAACTAGCAACCCTAATGTACTACCACGTGACAGTGCCATGTGGCCTCTCTCATTCCCAACACTCCCCCTTAAGTTGAAGCCGAAAGGATGATGAAGTAGTCTTCAAACTTGTGACTCTAGACACCTCACTACTCTTCTTCAAGAGAATCATGCTCTCAATCTTGTCTTTGAAAGAAGCGACGATGTAGCCTCTTGTGACCTCCACAATAGTTACGTCTGTGGCAATCTCAATAGTCATCTTAATAGTCGTTGTTGTCTTCTCTTTTTCCTTCTTCGCAAGGAGCCACGATGTAACCTCTTGCCACTTCTCGAGTTGTTGCTTTTGTAGCAACCTCAATACTCGTGGTGACGGCCGCCATAATCTTCTTTTGTAACTTGTCAAGGTCAGTAGGCATGAGTCTGTATGTGAGGTGCTAGTAACCCCACTGTGAGACCTCTACATCCTGGATCTCCAGGAAAGAATCTTCTGACATATTTTCTCTGAGAAAATCTCCTCTTTTGAAGAAGAATAAAAACTGGATATAAAGCAACAATATGAAAATCACAAACCATGTAACTAAATAGATCTCCTCCACTCTTCTGGGCTTCGAACTCCATCTTCGTTGACAACATAACTTCAGTAACCGTAACAGTGGCATCCATCATCTTCTATAATCTTTCTTCTCTACATAAGCGTCAAATTTTGTCAAGAAAGATTTTTACCAGAGACGAAAATCACATGTGTAGTCAAGAACATGCATGCGCTAAAAGAGCCTAGACCGTAAGCTCCGATGCCATGTCAAGAATCACACACGTGAAGCATAGAGGCTCCCTTGATGTGTAGAAAAACAGCCCAACAGGGGCTATACCATGTTGGAACAGTGAGAGCAGCCGCCGGCTACTTAAGGGAAGCCGAGAAGGTTAAGTTGGTTAGCTGCTATGGTGGTTAGCTACTTGGAGGAAGAAGAGAGGAGAGGAGTCTTGGAAATAATGGGAAATATTATTACTAACTCAAAAAGAATTACAATAGGAATGCTCTCTTTTATAGAAGAGAGAACATATCCTCTTAAACAAGAAACAAATCATATCTCCTAAATAAGGAAAAAGATATCTCCAAAACAAATCAAATCCTCTGAACAACTTTCCTAAAAACCAACTTAACAAATAAACTTGCAACTTAAGCAAAAAAACTAATCCTAGGACTCTATAACCCAAAAATCGACGGCCCTGATGTGCTGCCACGTGGCCCCTTACTCCCAACAATTATATTTAAGCGAAGAGGAGAAGCTCTTCTCTAGTTTCATTATCTTCTTTTTATTATTTTTCTTCTCCCATAGAATATGGGAAAAAAAGGAAATGTGAATCCTACTATAAACACCCCCCATTTGGGAGTCCTTTTGTTCAAAGTTACCACATGACAAACCAAACTCCGGGAGGTCCAAAGTTTGAGGTCTCCAAAGAGGGAGATCCAGTTTTGAGATCCTCAAAGGAAAAGTCCATGTCAAGTTTCTATGTAGGAGATCCAGCTTCGAGGACTCCAAAGATGAGATCCAGTTGCAAGATCCTCAAAGGAAGACCATGTCAAGGATACTAAATGGGGAGCCACCAGCACCCGTTGAGGTTTCTAGAAGAGAGACCCTTGTCAGAGCCAGCTACAGCATTTCCTCCAGCAACTCCAGCCCTTGCATTGTTAGCACACCCGCCTACAAGAAAGAACTCGAGACTAACGTTCTATTGTGTAGAGTGGGATTTTTTGTTGTACAAGCTGAGCATTCCATGTTCTAATTTGAGGGGGAGTGTTGATAGAATTGTGTGTAGTGATCATTTAATCCCACATCATATATTGTAGAGCATTGTGTGGTAGCCTATAAATAGGCATATATACCCTTATGCTTATTCTTTGAGAAGAGTAATACAAATATCAACCACATTGGAGTCTTCTATGATTTTCTCCTCACTCTTCATGAGTAGGAGACTTCCACATAAATTCAAGTGTTATAAGTTTTTATACTTTGATATTATTATGCCTTCACTTATTTATATTATTCAACTGATATGATTAAAGAAGCTAGAGAATATTACAACAATTGAGAAGTACTGTAAATTTGTAATGCACTTATACATGTACAAAAGATATTCAAAGGATTGTGCAAGAAGGATGCATAGGGATATCAAGCTAAGTGAGGTTGAGCAAAGTCGCCAAGGTACTAAAAAAAAATTTGATTTCAGACATCGAACATAACTTGTGATGAGATAGTAACATTAAGAGAACAATAAAGATTAATCATTTTTATTAACTTGGAGAATAATTCAAACTAAATTTTGGAGACAAGACAAGGAATGCCAATTTTACGTTTTTTTTTTTTAAAGGCGAAGGATGATGATTCATTCCACCATAGAAACAATTACATCTTGAGTTACAAGATGGATCTCCAGACCTCAACCTGGGAGGAGATAACAGAAACAAAGTTCTCTACATAAGGCCTCTTCCCCCTAAACACCTCCCCAGCCACACCTCTCAAAAAATAGCTAGGATCTTGGCCTGATCATGCTTGGAGCGAAAGGTGAACACTCTACTCCCCACATTTCCCCTGCGGAAGGAAGACCAAAAATTGTCAACATCATGGTGGGAGATCCATCCAATCTCCATCTTCTGCCAAATCTACTTTACAAACGAGCACTGGAGTAGGAGATGCTGCACATCCTCTACCGCCCCCCACACAAAGGGCACGCCAAGTCGTCGGTGCTAGCCCATCTCGCTCTCCACTGCTTTGTCATGATCCATCCTCTTCTCACCAACCAAGTAAAGACCACCTTCAACAGGCACTTCACCATCCATATTAGTCTACAATCTCGCATGAGGTCAACGTCTACATTCGCCCCTCTAGTCTCCAACCTGCGGTAAACCTTTGCCACCGAGAAGTCACCTTTCCTCCCAATGAAAACCATCAAGGCCTTCGCCCGACACTCAACCCACCAACTCCTATAGCAACCACTGGAATTCATCACACCTCTGGTCGGAGAACCCCCCCCCTCGGAAGATGGGGCACCAGGATCCATCTCAGCACTCTCCAACCATTGTCGAAGAATCCATCACACTGCCCAAGAGGTGAGGGAACCTCTCCCCTAGAGTAGATCCAACCCCCTGCCAGTCATTCTGCCAAATGCGGAAGAAATCTCCCACACCAAGTACCGGATCAAAAAAAAACCTCACACACTCCTAGCCACTGTTGCCAGGCCCCTAAGGAAGGGAGACGCACTAAGGGGGAAGAAGAGGGGTCCCCACGATAGAAAATCTCCGTAGCAGCACCGCATAACCACTCCAAACAGCCCCTGCTCCTGCCCCACCAGCATCGCAATCAATTTCATGAGAAGGCTGACATTCGTCCTGTCCACTTTCCTAACCCCAAGGCTCCCCTCCTGTGTAGGCTTGCACACCTCCTTCCACGCTACCAACCTCATCCCCCTACCTGTGGCTCCTGTTGTGGACCAGAAGAAGTCTCATCAGTCCCGAAACCTTCTTCTCAACCTGGTGCAGCAGATGGAAGACCGACAAAATGTAAGACGGCATGAAGGCCAGAACCGCCTTTACCAAGGTCAATCGCCCACCTATAGACAAGTGCCTGGAGGACCACCCAACTAACCGTCCTTCGATCCTTTCCAAAAATGGGAGCTAGTCCTGCAATCTCAAGCAACGATCCGATAGAGAAAGACCCAAGTATACCAACGGCAATGAACCCTTCTCTGTCTCTAGAGCAACACCCACCCTCTCTGTGTCCGTAGCGGATAGATTCACTGGAACAAGCTTCGATTTCTGTTAGCTAATTCGCAACCCTGATGCCTCACCAAAAAGCTCAAGTAGGATTCTCAAACTCCTTACCTCCAATCTCATTCCTTCAATTAGGAAGAGCGTATCATCAGCATACTGTAGGACCACCACCTCCCTGCCTCTACCAAGGTCAAAGCCCCTAAACAGCCCCATGCTGCAAGCCCTGTGTATTGCTCATGCCAACGCATCTGCCGCAAGAACAAAAAGCATGGACGCAAGAGGGTACCCCTGTTTGATCCCTCTTCGAGGCTGGACCCAACCTCCTGTCGGATTCCCCTTGATAAGGATTGAAAAAGCTGTTGTCATCACGCATCGCTTCATCCAATCAATCCAAATTGAAGGGTATGCCAATTTTGCATATTAACCCCATAAAAATGTAATTATGGATTTGCACCTTATACGAGGAGTTAAACTGCGTTAATCTGACAATACACAAAATACACTAGTTCAAGAAATTTACTTTATTACTACAAAAATTATTAAAATCCTCATCTAAATTCTATTCCCATGTAGCTATACCAAAAATAGCATGTTCTTAAATCTCACTCAAAGAAAAGTTAAACAATGATCAAAATAAAGTGACCAATTCTGTACAGCAGCACAATCCAACATGAGATTGACATTAAACTGGAAAAAAAAATCTGAAAAGCATATAAAACAATACAGTCATCTATAAGATACAACCAGACTATGTAACAAAGCATGCAATTTCTGGAAACCAAGAACATAAAAAGTCTAAACGAGAATAGAAGGCATGATCACCTGCTTAGCATCATCCCTAAACTTGTCTTTCCCCACAGCCATTCCAACTAAACTAATGCACTCCATGGATTTAGCACGAAGCATTCTGTTGGACTTATCAGTTGCATTCATCAAGATAGTCTTTAAGTATGGCATAACTGCGTCATAGTATTTGCAGAATTGTTCCTACAGAATTGAGTAAGATGCATCCAATGATTAAAAAGGCACTAAGAAGGGGAAAACAAGAATAGCAACAGGACATCATGGAAGAACCTGTGATGAATCTGCAACCGATGCTAAAGCTGTCAATGCTCCCTCTTGTACCATTTGCTTCCCATTCTGAACAAACCAGGAAAATCATTTGGGCAGTATTTCAAGAGAACTGTGTAGGGTCAAGGTCTGAAACATCAAAATGCTAGTAGAAAAAGAATAATATATGTACCTGTAGCAAAACAAGCAATTTGCTAACTAACCCATCCAAGTATGGGGACAAAATCTCTGGAGTGCAATTCTCTGTAAAATTAAGAACTGCTGAAGCAGCATGAGCCTGAAAAATGAAGAGAATTACCAAAGGAACAATGTTAAACTACGGTACCACTGATTAAAGACTAGGAAATAATGGTCTAGATGGAGAGGGCAGCAAAGATATATACACAAGTATGCTGGCACCCGATGAAAAGATAACCATCCAATGGTATCTAAACTGAAATCCAACAGATATATCAACAACTAAATTTCGCTTCCGCAGCTACTTGACTGGCATCTTAAATGTAAGGCTCTGTTTGCCAACAAAATAAGGGAGGGGATAGAAATAAGTCCCTTAATCATCTCCATATATCATCCTATTACATCACATCAATATTAATATATGTTAAAATATACACACTCTAATGTAACATATTCATTAAAATATACTTGCAATGTCACATCAACCCACTCACAGTCATATCTTAATATTAAACAAACATTCACTAATATCACATCAATATCACTAAGCATTTTATCCCTTTAGTATTTTATCCCAGAGTAACTATTATCCGGCTGCCAAACGCAGAGTCTAACCCAGATTAACTACCTTCAAACTGAGAAGAGTTGATCTGTTTCCTGCAGTAGGATAGTATCCGCATTTTCATGGTTAAGACAATCTTAGATTAGTTATGTAAAGCTTAAACTAATTTTGAATTATTGATACAAGATTAAATCTAGGCTTCTAGGCAATTGAAAACTGATAAAAGTATAAAATCAAGAGATTGATTGGAGATGAGAAAAATAGAGCAGACATCTAGTTGCCCCATTTTATACTGGAATTTGTTTAAAATAGATATTCCTACTCCATCTCAACCAAAAAAAAAAGATTATTCCCACCTGAACAATTACTCCTGGTAGAAAAAAAATCAAATAAAAGGCTTCCCCTATCCTGTTAGAGAAAAAAGTAAAACTGAAATATTGCACCTACACCCTCCGACTTCTGGGAATATCTGCAGGAGGTCCCTGACAAGCATATCATAAGCTTCAAACTGGTCAAAATTTCACGCACATCTTCCCATCCAATTAAAATCCTGCACAAACTCATGTGCAAGAAATGTTCAAACTGTTAGCACTCTCTTCCTCACAAATGCAACTTATTTCATGCTAACAATTTTGGGGAGGACCTTGGTGAACTGCTTTGCCAAAACTTTTGTGACCACCTTATACAAGAAGTTGCAACAAGCAATGGCCAAAAATCTGAAATGGCAGGCATTTTCATCCTTAGGAAGGCAATATTTGATGTCTTACATAGTACGCTAGACCAAGATGCTCCACCAAGGAATGCCAAGAAAACCAAGTTCGATAGCCCATCTAGTTAATCAGCAGCAGATATAATTCACATGTCTAGATGTGTTTTCACAAATGACTGAAGAACACTTAAGTGCTTGACTTAATTGGATCAAAATTCTAAGTTCTGGATGAGCTGAATAACCACTTCTCCAGTTACATAATTTTTTCATTTGTCGAGCCCACAACATATAATCTTTAACTTTTATAGACACCCTTGTATAATCTGGATGCTAGTACACCTTCAGGTCAATTTAGCCAATGAAGCAAGGTTCTGAACTAAGGCTCGAAATGCCGATTTCGATCCCGTACCGATGAAATTCTAAGTGTGCATTTCATGGGCATGCCGAAGACACGCCATGGAAATATCCGTTTTTCAACGGCCCTATCGAGGGCACATCGATGACAGTAGTAGTCAACATGATATCAAATTCAAGAAAATGAAATGCTAATTGTAACATGACCATACCCAAGATTTCGACAAGTCAAAAAAATAATATATCCGGACCCAAAATCGCGCACGTTGTGTGCGTGTGTGTGTGTGTGGGTGTGTGCGCCCAACCATTGATTTAAATGCCGTCGGCAAGGCTATTTCCGAGCAAGAGTCGTGCCGACATGAAGAAAACATCGATTTACAGGGATTTCGTCGACATGCCGTCGGCATTGTCGGCATGCCCTCGGCACGGTCGGCATGGTCGGCATGCTGACAAAATTGATGCCCATGTCGAGGTTGCTATTGATTTTTTTAATTACTTTTGCTATTTTTGTTGATATGCGTCAGCATGCCCTCGGCATGCCCACAACATATCCTCGGCATGCTCATCGGCATCCCCATCGAAAAACGGGCATTTCCACGACATGCCCTCGACATGCCCACGAAATGCACACTTGGAATTTCATCGGCACGGCATCGAAATCGGCATTTCGAACCTTGCGCCCAACTTCTCAATTTCAAATGACTGGCACCCAGCAGTTCCCAACACGCACGCTTGCCCAGACCCACTGGCACTCACCCTGACCTTGCACAGGCAGCACCAGCACGCACTTCACTCACTTAGCCAAACCTTACACGTCGGCATCTGGTAGCATGCCACCGGCATCCGTATATATCGACACCTTCTCCGTGTCGGCATGACCTGCTTCCAAAAATGGCCATGCCAACAGCATGCCATCGACATTTAAAACGTTGTTCTAAACTTCGCTAAACATATGACCAGCCAACCGGATGAAAATTTTCAATGGTTGTGAAAAGAACCTAAAAACTCTTTCTCCGGTTACATAATTCCACTCTCACCATGCTCACAACCACATAAGCTTTAACTTTGATCGGCACCCCCTGAGATCTGGATGACAGTTTACCTCACCACTTTAACCACTGGTTCCATGGCATCAAAGTGCTGGCAAAGATTGTGAAACAACACAAAATGAACCAACAATGACAAAATGTCACCAATAGCATCAGAATACCTACAAGTAAAGACAGACACGGGAATTGGGGTGTGGTAGTGATTGATTGGCAAAAAGCCAAATTTCTAGGTTCTTACTCAGAGACTACAGATCTCATCTAAACTCACTCCATGAGTTGTAGGGCAACAAATGTGTGTTGGGGCAGTGGAATAATGTGTGGTCCAAGATGGACGTGGGATGGATTAATTACTCTTGTGAAGACACACGCAGAGTTTTAGATAGGGACACAACAGCTCTGGAGGTTTTTTTAGCAAAGGAATACTTTCATATAAATGGGACATCAGATGTAAGTGATTAGGAAAATGGGAAGAAAAAAATTAGATTAAAGAATGCAAGGCAGGTTAAGGGCACTGGTAATAGAAGCAGTGGTGGATGAGACATGGTACAACGCAAGCATAGAGAATAAGGTATGTCAGGATGTTTTTATAATCTAATGCATAAATGTTTTATAAAGATTGACCTCACATTCCAAGGGAATCTTGCTGGTGGCATTCTCAGGGGAGTAAATTGGCAGATTAATGCATTTGAATTTTGAAATTTTGAAGGCTCTTGCATACCCAACCGCAATTACTATTTCACGGAGAAAGAAAAGGAAGGAAAAGAAAAGAAAACAAGCAGAATGGATGGACAAAGGCTTTCAGTCTTATTATGGCAAATTTATACCACCTGAGAAAAAAAGAAACAATGTAATTCAAATAAATCCAGATTCCCCAGCTTGAGACATGATGTTGATGACATCAGACCCATCACCCAGTAAGAATCCAACCACATTTATGGTTTGATGTTCAGCCATAGAGAATATAATTCAAATAAATGTCCACTGCCAATATTCTGATCATGTGTCAACTCAAACGAGGTCATGTGCAAGAAACCAAAAACAAGATGCAGTAAAATCATAGAAAAAATGAGGGAAGGCTGTTAGTTCAACAAAGCAGCCAAAAAGGGACTTCAAGATAACTTGCCTGCACACGTGGATTCTGGAAATCGTCCATGGCAGATGCCAGAGCAGGCAGCACACGCTGGTGATACTGGTTCTGCAAATCCGGACCCAAATCCGTCGACAACTGCCCAATGGCATTGATCGCCGCCCAACGCACACGAGGATGGGGATCTTGAAATGAATTCAACACCATTGACACCACGGGCTCCAGGTTTTTCAACATCACCTGCAGATATAATAAAAAAAAAACATTTTCCGGTCAAGCAGAGGCTAATAGTTAATATCAAAATCATCTAGATCCAACATCGGAGCAGAGAATAATTAAACATCCACATTCCATAGCCTTTCAGTTAGAAATAGCTAAACATAGGAATGATTCGAACGCAAGGAAATTGACCGATACCTTGGCGCAACCCTCGGCGATCTGAGACAGCGTGATGAGGGCAGCATGGTGCTTCTGCCACTCAGGGGCCGCGAGGAACGCAGGCAGAAGCTCGGATGCGACAGGGACGATCGTGTTCCCGCCAAGGGCAATTGCAAGCCTGTCGAGGCACTCCTGCCCGATCCCATAGTTGCTCAACTCCCCCGCGTCCTCGTCCTCGGCCCCAGCACGGTGCCACTCAGGGACATCCTCAATATCGAGGAGCATGTTCATGAGAACTGCGAAGAGCCTCCCGACAAACTGCGGGAGCTTCCGCATCATCCCGGGGGCGCGTTCCCGCGCCTCGGCGAGCGTGACGACGAACTCGACGGCGAGGTGCCTGGTGCCCTCCTCGAGGCGCTGTGCCTCGGCGATCTGGAGCATGGCGCCGACCACCTCGGGGAGCTGCTTGCGCAGGAAGCGGGGCTCGGCCTCGGCGAGCTCGATGAGGAGCTCGAGGGCCTCCTGCGCGGCGGCCTCGTGGCCATGGTTGAGGGCCTCGGTGAGGGCGCGCATCATGGCGGGGAGGAGGTCCTGGAGGCGGTCGCGGTCGGAGGGGACGGCGAGGCACTGGACAAGGTTGACGGAGGCGGCGAGGGCGGCGACGCGGACGTCGGGGTTGGGGGCGGAGAGGGAGCGGAGGAGGACATCATGGAGGGTGAGGAGGTGGGGAAGGAGGGAGTCGGCGATGTACTGGGAGAGGTGGGAGAAGATGAGGAGGGAGGACTCCTGGAGGCGGGGGGAGTCGGAGGTGACGGAGGAGAAAAGGAAGGGGAGGAGCTCCGGCCAGGCGTTCTCCGGGAGAAGGGAGGAGGCGAGCTCCGAGACGGCGTCGCAGAGCTTGCGGGCGACGGAGCGGGAGTCCTCGCGGTGGACGGAGGAGAGGAGGAGGGACTTGAGGGAGGTGTGGGTGGAGGGGGAGAGGCGGGGCCAGAGGGCCGGGAAGTCAGAGGTGTTGGAACAAGGGGAGAGCTGCTTGCGGAGGAGGACCGCGGAGATGGAGCGGAGCTCGGGGAGTGGGGAAGAGTGGAGGAGGTGGGCGAGCTTGAGGAGGAGGGAATCCGGGTGGTGCTCGCGGAGGAGGTGGAAGAGGGACTCCGCATGGGACCGCTGCTCGTTCGAGGAGGAGAGGAGGTGGGAGAGGAGCGACTCGAAGGGGGCGGAATCCGCCCCAAGGAGGGCAGCGATCTGCTGCTGCTGCTGCTGCTGCTGCTGTTGGGGATCCATCGATCGAGGGGATTGGAGGAGGATTGGGGATTGGGGGTGGTGGAGTTGGGCGGGGAGAGATGACGGACGGAGGAGAACGAGGTGGGAGGGATTAGGGTTTGTGGGGAGGACTGGGAGGGGAAGAAAAAGGAGTGCGCGAGAGGGGACGGCGGGTTTTGGGATTTTGGGTCGAAAATCGGGAATTTTTCGGGTGATTTTTGCGTGGAGGGGCCTGTGGTTTTGGGGCGTTCGAAGAGAGGGATGGGTATGGGAGGGGTCCGACAGTCGATGGAACTGCCTGGATGAGCAAGTGCTAAGTAGGTTGACCGCCAGGTGGCAGGTGGTGCGTTCGAGGGTGTCCCCATGCGAGGACTGACTTCAGGAGTCCTCTCACCTTCGTTGCGAAGCCAATTTGATTTGCTTGGATAGGAATGACTTGGGTTGAGTTGGGCTGTAAATGGATCTCGAGATTAGAAGAGCATTTTCTATGGACTTGGGTAAATTGACCGTATCAAACTTGCTAGACTTATATCGAAAGAATATCGTATGAATTTGACTAATGGAGTTGTGTTTGTCTCATCCCTCAGTATAGGTACATGATTAGAGTGGGATCAACTCTTGTGGTTTTGATTGGAAGGTGGATGCGAGGGCTGAGATGGTTGATCGTTGGAAGGATTCATTTCCTTGTTCACCGTCCTCGAGATGGTTGCGTAGATGAAGTGATCCATCCAAGTAGATGCTGATGCCGTAGTCTGGAGAGTTGATGTTGTTTTAACTTTAGTTGCAGCTTCCAGTGGGATTTGGCTAGAAGAATTTGGTGTTTGGATGGTAACGTTCACTCATCTTCGCAGCATTTTGCAAGCCAATAATGGTTTATCTGTGCGTTGGGATAAATGCAGGAGAAATGGGTTCCTATTGCTGCGGGTGGTTAGGAATCATATTGGATGTGTCGATAATGGAAGTTAAATCTTAGGGTATAAAATTTGATGCAATAATTGGGACTTGGGAGCTTTCCAAGGAATCAAAAAGAATCGAGGGCATAGAACGCAAATTGGGGCATCTATCAGGAGCCAACGGGCCAAGCCATGCCGGTGCTAGCTGTTCGTGAAAGGCTGTGGGTGACGAGAACTTTTTATAATAAGATGGTTTTGGCGATTCGCTAGACTGTGAAATCTTATTTTGGTACCACGGTAAAAGTACGTGGAAACGAAGCACTCACAGAAAGGCATGTTCCCATTTTCCTCCACTGCAAGGCATACGATGCAAAGCGAATTATATATTGACGTATTCACGTCCTTCTCTTATGTGACAAGAAATAATCCTTTAATCGTAAAATATTAATTTCGTTCCTGCCGAAAGGAAACTCCTTTCCACGTATGTTTGATAAATTACCGATGTCATTCTTTCGTCCTCGTCCTGCGTAACATGCGGAGGAAAGAAAAGCATCCGTGTATCGCATCCAACAAACGGGTTTCCGTAAGTGGTATGATGAGTTAACGTAAGATTAGTTTTGCTTAAAAAATAAGGTCTAAATGTAAATTATAATGTGTTTCGTAACTTACGGTTAAGAATGGATTGGTTGAAAATTAAAAATCAAGATTATCGAAATAAATGGGTTAAAAATAATTTTTAATTAATTAACTATTAAAATATATCTATTAAAAATAAAAATATATTAATATATTTTATCTTTTTTATTGATAAAAAATCATTTTTTTATTTAAAATATATTTTTTTATTAAAAAAATTATTAATAAAAAATATTTTCAATGTAAGAAAATTTAAAATATATCGACTAAAATCATTAGTGTCGTGCTTATATTAGAAAATACGTCTTAAAATATATTTGTTTAATTATTCCTCAAAAGATAAGTTGTGACTTTATGCAAGAATTGTCTTAAACGTTTCGAATGAGATCAGTGAGATGAGAAGAATGAAGGATCTTTCCGATCGAGGACTCGAAACGTTGCAAAACCTTGCTAAAGGAACGTGTACCACGTGGACCTAAGGAGGATAAAAGCAACTTTGGCATGAATAGCAAAGCCAACTAGGTAGCTTGTCCATATGGGACCGGTGGATAAGTTGTTAGGTTGTCAGACGTGCTAAATTGTGAGAAGCGATACGTGTTGCATTAGGTGTTTGTGATGTAAAATATGTTTCTTTAATTTTTCTGAAATTAGAGCGAGAAAGAAATCAATAATGAGATCCCACATTAAAGTTATCATGCAAGAAGCTCATTTGTGCAAAGCATACATAATTTTAAAGTAACAAAAAAATAAAAGGAAAATGTAGAGTGAGATGTAAAAGGTGCTGTAGGATATTAATTTTATATTTCACACAGCATTCATAATATTGATTCACTTAATAATTAATACTTAATATAAAGAAATAAAATAATATAAAGTTTGTTACATGATAGTTTTGATCATATTTAAAAAAATTATCATATCACTATAACCTAAAAAATATATACGTGATAAAAAATTTTACATCGATGATAAACTACTTTGACCGGCGATAAATTATTTCAATGTTAGTTTCACCTGTCCAAAATGATTTTGACTTATGAGTTTAGAGTTTAGGGTTTAAGTTTATGGAAAGAGATTTCATGTATGATAATTGATTTTTCACTTGAAAGGTAATTTTTCACCCTAGGATTTAGGGTCTACGATTTAGCGAAGCTAAACCCTAAATACTAAAGACTAAACCCTAAACCCTGTTAAGACCCCGGCATCAAACGTCTTTTAAGATGTCTGGGAGTTGGTTCAGACGTCTGGTCAGACGTCTGGAAGCCTTCCCAGACGTCTGAAAATTAATTTTTGCGGCGTACGATTTCGCTTCAGCACGCATGCACGCGCAGACTGACCCGTCACCCTCTTTTCTTCTCTCTCTCTTTCCTCCCCGTCCTGCAGGCGCAGCTTTCTTCCTCTCTCTCCCCACAACGCCTTTAAATACCCCCCCCCCCCCCTCTCCTCTCCCTCACCATCACTCCACCGTCTTCTTCTTCTTCTCCTGTTAGCGTGAGAGTGAGAGGGCGAGGGCAGCAGCTGCTGCCGTGTGTGCGCGGGGAGGAGGAGTTGCAGCGAGAGGGAGAAGAGTTAGAGCGCGAGAATGCGAGCTCGCAGGAGCAGCCAGGGCCGGCCGGCGGGCGTGCAGCGGGAGCGTGGCGCTGGGGAGGTGCTGCTGCAGCTCAGGCAGCAGGTGAGCGCGGCGCAGCACGGTCGTGCGGGGTAGGCGGAGGGCGAGGACGTCCTGATTCTGGGAAAATTTCCCAGAATCAGACATTTGGACTTATGTCCAGACGACGCGAGAGACGTCTGGAGGAAGATCCAGACGTCTGAAAGGTACAATATTCCATTTCCTCTTCCTTTCACGTATACGGCCATGCAGGTCATTCCGCCGAAGGGTTCTGCCTCATTTTCGTGCTGAGGACGGTTGCGTACGCGTGCAGGTTTCATTCGGGAAGGCGCAAGGGCACGCCCTCCCACACAAATCAGACGTCTGGGCACAGCACCAGATGGCGGAGAGGGTCTCCAGACGTCCGGAGTGACAGTCGAATGTCTAGAACTAAGTCCAGACGGTTCAGCAGGGATTCTGGACGTTTGAAGAACCGCGCAGAAACAAGGTATGACCTGAACCATCTCTGATTTGGGGCAGACTTGTCGTTTTTGACTCGTTTAGGGTCTGTTTGAAGTCTGTTTTCTGCGTTTCAAGTTTCGTTCTTTTGAGAATTAGTTCCTCTACTTGTTTACAGTACTTGTATCTTGTTCTGAGTAGTTCCTTGTGTTTGATCCTTTTGTTAGGACCCCGTTCCGTTGCGGCTCTGGGGGTTGCAGAGGCGCGTGGACCTGCTAATCACGCCCCCAGTACTCCTGATTTTGTGGGTAGAGTGGCTCCCTTTAATTGTTTATCAACAATTATGCACTTATGAGATAATTAATAGATTCTAAGGTATGGCATGACTCCTAGGACTGGAAAACTATATTGAATGATAGATCCTAGGATATGGCATGAATCCTAGGACTAGAAAACTAGATTGAATGATAGATCCTAGGGTATGGCATGAATCCTAGGAACAGAAACACCAAAACGAATGTCGTGAATATATAAATTACAGTCTTGGAAAAGTAGAAAGAAAAATGATAATTGCTTGTAATTGGATAACAGTTGCTTGTTTATGAATGGATATTAACTGTTGAGAACATGGGCTATATGAATACAAAGCTGAAATGGTGAAACCTAAATTAGCTTAGTTAAAGAAATATGAGCATGAATCCTACGGGGAATTAGGAATAGAGCTCCTGAGAGGTGAATGGAATGGAATTGGGGAAGTGAGCTGGCCCTTGAGTACGGAGTACCAAGGAGAGCGACTATCCCCCTATTTAGTGTAGAGCGGAGCTAGCCGCCCTAGGTTTGAGACCTGGGGTTAAGACTGGCCACTTTGTATCGACTCTGTGGCCCTCGCGTACACAGTACCAAGGAGAGCTACCAGTGTAGGGAGAGAGCTAGCCACCCCACGAGACCCAGGGTTCAGCTAGTCGTCCTATACCGACTTGTTAGGCCCACTGGGCAAACCAGGGTAGTCAGGCAAGGGTACGCAGACTGTGGAGGAGCGAGACCCTTGTTTAGTTACTGTGGAGGGGCTAGACCCCTGTTACTGAGAGGGTTCTGCCCTATACTAGTTCCATGCTGTTCTTTGGGCGCACCCGTTAACGGAAACGACTGACCGCGTGCCAGTGCGGGGTAACTACCCGTGCGTTTATCGTGTGCCGTAGTCACCGTTACGCCTGTCAGCGACCTTGGGGTGATTGACTGAGGGTAGGACCATCACGGGGGACTCTCCCAACCAGGAGAGCACCACATGCTACTTCTACTTTTCGGAAAAGACTGCAATCAAGATTGTTCCTACGAGGAACATTCGAGATTAAGAGAAAGATCTGAAGAATAATTCAAGAATGAGTAAATGGAAAAATAAAGAAAGAGATTAAAAAATAACAGCTACTTGTCCACCTTACTGTTTTTCTTAGCTTTTGGTTGCCACTCTATTCAGCGTTTCGCTGACGTATCACCTTTGTCACCTTTTCAAGACCAGGTGTTGAGCAGTCAGAGCCCCCAGCTGCAGAGGGTGCTGGGCCTAGTAGAGTCCAGTAGTTTTACTTGTGTTGTACCTACTGTACCGTTTCTTCTATTGTAGTGAGTATTTTCTGTTGCCACTGTACTCTTTTATTGTAAGCATCATGTTTATGTACCTATTTAATTCTCTACTGTTGTGGTGGTGTGTACTGTAGTAGTTCTTTTCTTTACCGCTGTACTTTTGTTACTGCTAGTTATATACATGGTGAATGTAGTTTATTTTACTGTTCTTTTGGTTACTTTCTCGTTGCACGATTGGGTCTTGGGATCAGTCGAGTCGATCCGATTCTCATGTCTCGTAGGGATTCGGGAATCGGGTCGTAACAAACCCTAAAGTGAAAAATCATCTTTTAAGTGTAAAATCACTTGTCATACGTGAAGAAATACTTGGAATTTAATTTCACACCTGTACAACGTAGTTCAAAGTAAGGTGCAATCTTACTTTGCACCCGTGCAAAAAGATATTGCAGCTGTACAAAAAAATATTACACTAATGTAAAATAATTCAAAATAAGATTACACCGATGAAATATTACTTTGCAAAGTGATTTTACATAGCTACTCATCCCTACAAAAATGATTTATTGTTAATTTCAACAGTAATAAACCTCACCACGTGTCAGCACTTTTTTTGTATAAAAAGGAATAACGTAGGTTAAGATCATATTTACAGTTATACGTTAATTTTTTTTACCAACTTTTACATTTTACAACCTACATCCAATTTTAAATACGATTGATTAAAATACCAAGCAAGCACCAATCTTTATGTCCTTAACCTATTCTTGTCCCCGCTCAACATGCTTTGCTGAACCGGTGAAATCCTAGTTGTATAGATCATCGATCTTGGTAAATTTACTTCATAATTGTTACTTGAGGTTCCGATGCCAATAAACCCATGTTTACTTGATTGGAGAAAAATCATGTCTACAATATCTAAACTCCCGGATCATACAATAAGAAGAGAATGAAATTAAAGGTACAAATCATTTTCTACTCCACAGCTTTTTGTTAAAGCGTTGATATTATACTTTATGCAGTATTTCATGGAGTTAACAATGCTAAAAGGTTTTTATCTTTATATTACAGGTCCCAAACAAGGAACGAGTTGTGTTGAAGTAGCCGCAAGCCACCAACGTTCTTGGTGTAGTATTCCATTGACATTAAAAAGGAAATTTGAGGATTTGAAGAGCATATTAGATGCGTTCAACCATATATTTTTAAGAACCAAAAATCCCTAGGACCTTGCCAAGATCGACTGTAATGGAAGGGAGACTCAAAATACTTCGATCAAAATTATCAAGCAGCAATCATCACACTTATTATCACCTCTCACCTTCTTGAAGTGTTTTTAAACTAATACTATTTTAAAGATCATATAACTGCGTTGCTTAAAATTTTGATGTTATAGCGATTAACTACTTTGACTCACATTTTTAATTAAATCATAGTTATAATATTGTACCGTCATATCTTGGCTGTTAAGAAATACAACATCAAATGAAAGGATTGAAAATGTACCTTTTTATATGAGATCCATGAGTATCCAAAATGTTCATCCATCAATCGCAAAAGGCACAGGACATCGTTAACAAGGAAAGGGATACGAGCAATTCAATCTAAGCTTAACTTTATTTGTAACCCTAAAATAAAGTCTACACAAGTACAAAATTAACAGTTCATCGTATTTAATTGTTAGGATAAAGCTAATATGAGAAAATGTCCAATCTTCTTTGACAAACAACAATGTTAATCATTTATTAGATGCTTAAATATGGAACACTGATATTAAGACACCTTTCTTTCCTTTTTGACATTTTTCATCTTTTCATGTGGTAAATAAACTTTTCCGTATACTAACTAGAACTTCTAATTTCATAAGACATTAATAGACTAAATGTATCAATCTCTGCATTATTCGTATAAATATGTAACTTGTATTCAGGTAACAGTCTTCGTTGTATGTTTTCTTACTTTTGTATTGTGAAGTCATCGACAACTAATGGCTCCATCTATATTTAGATTGGTTGAATCCTATTTCATAAAATTTCTCCAAATGAAAGTTGACATATAATGACCCTATTTAGACTTAAATGGGTTCCACTCCATGCTTAAATTTGTTCTAAAAATTGAAGGTTTCCTATTATCATCTTTTTCATAAAAGCAAAAATGAAAATTTTAAGTTATTGGACTTATACAGCAAATTCTTTCGCCATAATTGATGTAACTATCCACTCAATCCCTGAGTATATTTTTCCATTTAACTTTTTCATGGATAGTTACGTTGTAACTACTCTACTACCATTAAATTGATAAAAAAAATAATAACTTAAAAGTTCAACTCACGTGACATGATCGTTGATGTAAAGTTTTAACTCGTAGTCGTTCAAGATCCATAAATTCTTTAAATAAGCATACGTTGAAAATTTCATATTATGTTGCTAATTTCATACATTCATGATTGCAATCATTGGAATGCATCGTAGTCACTCCAACCAAAAAAAAAATATTTACTTCGTCTATTTGTAACTTAACATTAATTGTTTCACCGAGTATCTACAATCCTCGACAGGATAACTAAAAGTCAGTCAATAGCATAATAATTTGATTGCATTTAATATATAGATTGTCAATTAAGTCACTAACAAGAGAGAAAAATTATCTTCAGATTTAAAATTTTACATATGATCCTAAGGAGAATCCGTTTATCTGATTACAAGGTAAATGGGTGGGGTTGGTACCACCTATCTCGTTTAAGATTAGTTGAACTTCAATCGGAACTCGTCCAACTTGTCAAAAGAATCAGCACAGCGAGGGTCAAAAATATGAGAAGATGGACCTAATCACCTATACTCTTACAGTAGATAAGTAGTCTGATAAAAGGGATATTAGAGGCCATCAAGTTAAAGGTTTCTCCATGTTATAAATAAAGGAAAGGACCCCTAATAGGGGACCTCCTAAGAAAGGGAGAGAAAAGCTTGTAATCTTAGAAATACTAATGCATAGTTAGGAGCACCATCCTCTCCCCAGACGTACACCCATTGCAGTGGAACTGGGTCACCAAATCTCTCATTTCCTTTGTGTTGGCTTGGTGATTATCGAGCCGAGCTTCTCCATTGCGAGGGAGGCTCGATCATTTCTTTCTAAGCGACGAATGTTAATTGTTATGTAGCGTTCCCTACTCGTATAAATCTTTTGGTGGCTTTCTTAGACCCGTCAAATGGCGCTGTCTATGGGAAGCATCAATGAAAACACCATCGCTCTTCTAAGCATCCGATCACTGGGAGGAGCCCTTCCGACACCCTGCCTCGACCTCCTTAAGCAAGAACTTCTCTGGTGTTCTTAACCACTCGTGGCTCCTTCCCCCTTAGAGGGGCCCGATCGAGATTCAGCATCTTCACGCCCCGGCGACCTCAGCCAATCGCCCGAGGTCTCCAAGTGAACTCCCTTCCTCGAAGCATAAGCCAAGGAAGGAAAATATGGAGCTAAGGCCAGCGGTCTCAGATGTACGCCCTTGTGCGTACCGCTTGCCCACCTTGAAAGGAGGAAATGGAAGTCCCCTGCTAGAAGTGCTCGAGAAGCCAGTCAAGGCCCAACGCAGAGAAGCGGAGGACCCTAGCTCATGCACTGTACCCATACAAGCCACCCCTGGGCGAAGCCGACACTCGGCCACCCTAAGAGGAGATCCTGCCAAGCTCTTCCAGTGGCATCTGCAAAGAGATCCCGCCAGGCGCTTCCGTTGACCGACCAACCAAACAAGTTGTCGGCTCCCCAAGGTGTGGTGGACAGGTCCTAAGAGCGCTTCATGACAACCTCGGGAGGTTGTTGAAAGTTGAGCGATGAAAGACCAATTCTACCCGGATTAATTTGAGGCTCAACACTCCAAACAAAGGAGGCCCCGTGAAGCGACAACTCCTCACCACCCCGAGTCAGACCGTCCAGCTTGTAATCACGAACGCAACACCATCGATCATGTGTTAAAGCACCCGGTGAGGCTCTGAGCTGCAGAAACCACGAAGCGAGGTAGCTCCTCTAGTAGATCAACCAAAGGACATGACAGCAATGACAACCCCACTAAAGGCAAGAATACACCCGGGTATGCATATACCAGCACCTGCCTGCGGAAGAGGCTCCTTCCAAAGGTGAAGAGCCACCTTCCCCAACATAGTAGCTGGCCCCTGAAAAGCCGCTATTACGGACCTTGCTGGGTAAAGGGATTCATCGAGGAACGCACTCCCTTGGCCATGCATCAAGCAAACGTGCTTGAGAGGAATCGGTCCACTGAAGATCGTTGTTGTGGACCCCACCACGCAAGGCAAGAGTCCCTTGGAGAATGCACTCCCCTAGCCACAAACCAGGTGGCCGTGCTTGAAGGGGGGCTAGCCCACTAGCAAGGACCTATTGCCCCCTAGGTCCCACCAAGCGAAAGGAGAGAAGGCCTATAGAGCGCCTAAGGGACCACCTTGGGAAGGAGCCTCGACGATTGCGGGCAGTCAATGCGGTCTCCCTAGCGAGCCAAGAGCCAGGTTGGTTAACACCCCATCCGAGTAGGTAGGCTGTTACGACCCGATCCTGGCTCCCTATGGAACCTGAGAACGTCCTGCTTCGACAAAATCCCAAGACCCAGTCGTCCAGAGAGAAATAACTGTTACGACCCGATTCTCGAATCCCTACGAGACACGAGAATCGGACCGACTCGACTGATCCCAAGACCTAGTCGTCCAACGAGAAAGTAACTAAAAAGCAGTAAAATAAACCACGTTCACCATGCAAGTAACTAACAGTAACAAAAGTACAGTAGCAAAGAAAAGAACTACTACAGTACACACCACTACAACAGTAGAGAATTAAAAACAGGTACAGAAATATGAAGTTTACAATAAAAGAGTACAAAGGTGCAACAGAATACTCACTACTACAGAAAAACGGGTACGACAAAAGTACAACTACTGGGCTTTACTAGGCCCAGCACCCTTCGCAGCCGTAGGCTCTGGTTGCTCAACACCTAGTCCTGAAAAAGGTGACAAGTATGACACATCAGCGAAATGCTAAGTAGAGTGCCAACCAACTAACTAAGAAAGACAATAAAGGTGGACAAGTAGTTGTTGTTTTTAATTTCTTGCTTTATTTATCTATTTACTCTTGGATTATTTCTCAGGTCTTTCTCTTGATCTCAAATGTTCCTCGTGGGAACAATCTTGATTGCAGTCTTTTCCGAAAAGTAGAAGTAGCACGTGGTGCTCTCCTGGCCGGGAGAGTCCCCCGTGGTGGTCCTACCCTCAGTCAACCACCCCAAGGTCGGTGACAGGCGTAACGGTGACTACGGCACACGCGATAAATGCACGGGTAGCTACCCCGCACTGGCACGCGGTCAGTCGTTTCCGTTAACGGGTGCCCCCCAAAGCATAGCACGGAACCAGTATAGGGCAGAGCCCTCTCAGTAATAGGGGTCCAGCCCCTCCACAGTAACTAAACAAGGGTCTTGCCCCTCCACAGTCCGCGCACCCTCACTTGACTACCCTGGTTTTCCCAGTGGGCCTAATAAGTTGGTGTAGGACGGCTAGCTGAACCCCAGGCCCCGTGGGGTGGCTAGCTCTCTCCCTACGCTAGTAGCTATCCCCAGTACTGTGTACATGAAGGCCACAGAGTCAGTACAAAGTGGCCAGTCCTAACCCCGGGTCCCAACCCTAGGGAGGCTAGCTCCACTCTGCACTAAACAGGGGGACAGTCGCTCTCCTTGGTACTCCATACTCAAGGGTCAGCTCACTTCCCCATTCACTTTCCCAGTTCCATTCTATTTATTTTCCAGGAGCGCTACTCCTAATTCTCCGTAGGGTTCGTGCTCATATTTCTCAGGCCAAGCCATACTAGGTTTCATCATTCAGTTTTATTCGCATATAGCACGTGTTTCCAACATTTAATCTTTCTTTTCCAATTTATATATAAGCAGCTCGAATTTAGTTTCCAAACAACAGGAATTACATGTAGCAGTTACTAGCAACAATACTCTACATTTCACAGGCAGCTGTTATCCAATTACAGGCAATTATCATTATTCTATCTACTTATCCAATACTGCAATTCAGGCATTCAAGACATTCGTTTCAGTATTTCTGTTCCTAGGATTCATGCCATACCCTAGGATCTATCATTTATTTCAGATAAGCATTAATGTTGTAATTAACTAAGGGAAGCCACTCTACCTGCAAAATCGGGAGTAATGGGAGTGTGATCAGCAGGTCCGCGTGCCTCCGCAACCCTTAAGTCCGTAATAGAATGAGGTCCTAACACAAGAATCAACCATAAGGAACCACTCAGAATAGGGTAAAAGTATTTCAAACAAGTAAAGGAACTTGTACGAAGACAAACGGAATCTTAAACGCAAGAGTCGGACCTCGAACGGACCCTAAACAGGTCAATAACGACAACTCTGACTCAAATCAGACGTCTGGAACAGATGGTATCAGAGTAAGGTCGTCCCGAGAAGTAAACCAACTGCTTGGAAAATAACCAATTCACGTGCTTGTAACTAGAGTAATCACCACAAAGTACCTTTTGACATCCATTCTAAGGTTCCTTCGTTGAATATCGATTAGTATTGACATCTTTTCTGTTCCGTGTTCGCGTCTCCTTGCAGGAGATGCCTCGACGAGGAGGTAGCGAGGCGAGTCGCAGACGCGGTCGAGGATGAGGTCGGAGGGGCGGGCGCGTTGAGCCCGACGCCTCAGTGGACCAGCCACTACTCCCGAGCATTCAGGCCCAGGACCTCACCCAGCTGATACGGGATATCGTGCGAAAGGAGCTCCACCCGCCGCCACGAGCGCCTCTCCCTGGGGCTGCGGAGGGAGAGTCCTCTGTGGGACAGCGAGACGGACACGGCACTGGACGCGGGGGAGGGGGTGGGCCTCCACCTCCCCCACCTTCCTCCGGCACTTCTGAGCACAAGGCATCTTTACTGGGAGGTGTACCATTGTCTCCCCTTCAGCGCCACTATGAGCTTTCCGGGCAGTTCCGGAAGCTGAAGCCCCCCTCTTTCAAAAGGGATGAGGACCCGACCGAGGCGGAGGACTGGCTCGAGCAGATTGAGAAGGTATTTGACACCCTTCGCCCCCCTGTTGAGTGCCGCATGGCCTTTGCCACGTACCAGCTAGAGAGTGCGGCACGCAGGTGGTGGAGGACGGTCAGAGGTCAGGAGAGGGACGAGCCGACTTTGGACCAATTCGTCACCCTCTTCTGCAAGAAATACTTCCCCCAGACGTGGCAGGACCAGAGGAGGCAGGAGTTCCACACTCTCCGCTAGGGGACGATGACCGTGAGCGCGTACCGCACTTGTTTCCTGGAGCTATCTTGTTTCGCAGCAACAGCCGTGGCTACCGAGGAGGAGCACCTTTGGAGGTTCACCGAGGGGCTCTGTCCTGCTATTCAGGGGTATGTCAAACCCCTGAAGCTGCCTACGTTCTCGAGGGTGGTGGAGGCAGCTATGATGTTTGAAGAAACCAACCCATCCACATGTGGCACTGACAGCGGGCGGAAGTGGCCCTACCAGCCAGACTTCTCACAGGGCCGACGAGAGAGGAGGCACTTGGCGCCTGCAGAAGAGCCGTCACGCTTTGCGAGGCCGTCAGTGGCCTTTGGGGACCCCCGACAGGGGTCAGCTGCCAGCACTGGACCCCCGCCCAACCGTCAGCAAGGACCCACTGAGGGCGGGAGTCGAGTCCCCCTTTGCTACCAGTGTGGCCAGCCGAGCCACATCAGGAGGGATTGCCCGTCTAGGGCTGGAGATCAGCAAATGTTCCCCGCGTCGAGCACTGGAGGGTGAGTAGGAGGCTGCGGTTTCCAGGCGGGAGGAGGACAGCAGTCGCAGGGAGGGTACCGGTCGGCGGCTACCCGTCCGACTCAGAGTATGGCTGCTTCGTCCGCACCTAGGGCTGAGAGGTGTATCAACGCCCTGACACACAGGGATGCTAGAGCTTCAGGATCAGTGGGGGCAGGTATGGTTTCAGTTTCCAGCAGACTTGTTTACATGCTTTTCGATTCCGACGCTACACATTCGTTTGTCGCTGCTAGTTTTGCGGTTAGTCTGGGGCAGGACTGTGTGTTGTTAGAAGATCCGTTCGTGATCAGAGGTCCAGGTGGTCAGTTGTTTGTAACTGAGGAGGTGTACACAGGTTGTGAGGTCAGTGTTGGAGGACACAGCCTTCCCGCTGACCTGATTATGATACAGATGGAGGACTTTGGCGTGATTCTGTGGATGGACTGGCTGTTCGCTTACCACACCTTGGTGGACTGCTTTGAGAGGAAGATCGTCTTCTCCATACCGGAGTTGCTTTCTTTCGAGTTCCACGGGTAGCCAGTGGATGGAGGCTTCAGGTGCATTTCTGCACTTCGGGCGGTGAGACTTTTGGGTCAAGGGTGTGTGGGCTTCCTAGCTTGTGTGGTGGCGGAGCCCAGCCATGTGGCAGACTTTCAGAGTATCCCGGTGGTTAGAGAGTACCCCGACGTGTTCCCAGATGAGTTGCCAGGACTACCGCCCGAGCGTGAGATCAAGTTTGAGATTTCACTGGTACCGGGGACCAGCCCCATCTCTACAGCACCATACAGGATGGCTCCACTTGAGTTGCGAGAGCTCAAGTCTCAGTTGCAGGACCTTCTGGAGAAGGGCTTTGTGAGGCCCAGTGCATCTCCGTGAGGAGCCTCGGTATTGTTCGTGAAGAAGGATGGTACCCTATACCTTTGTTTGGACTACAGACAGCTGAATAGGGTTACCATCAAGAACAGGTATCCGCTGCTGAGAATTGATGACTTGTTTGACCAGCTGCGAGATGCCACGGTATTCTCTAAGATAGACTTGAGGTCTGGATACCATCAGTTGAGGATCAAGGAGGCAGACGTCTCCAAGAGAGCTTTTCGCACCCGGTATGGACACTACGAGTTTTTGGTCATGCCGTTTGGGCTGACCAATGTCCCAGCTGCCTTCATGGACTTGATGAACTGGGTGTTCAGACCGTACTTGGACCAGTTCATGGTGGTATTTATTGATGATGTGCTCATCTATTCTCGAGATCATACGTAGCACGAACAACACTTGTGGATGGTTTTGGACACATTGAGATGACGTAGGTTGTATGCCAAATACAGCAAGTGAGAGTTCTGGTTGAGGGAGGTGACCTTCTTAGGCCATGTGATCTCCGGGGATGGCTTGGCTGTGGACCCAGCCAAGGTTGAGGCAGTGCTCAGGTGAGAGAGACCGTGCACTGTTACTGAGATTCGTAGTTTTTTGGGACTGGCAGGCTACTACAAGCGGTTTATCAGGGGTTTCTCGCAGATTGCACGTCCTATGACACAGCTAACCTGGAAGGACGTGTCCTTTACTTGGATAGACGCTTATGAGGCGTGTTTTCAGGAGCTAAAGGAGAGGCTGACTTCAGCTCCATGCTCACCATCCCAGATAGTAGTGGCGGGTTCATTGTGTATACAGATGCCTCTTTGCAGGGATTAGGGGGTGTGCTCATGCAGAGGGGTCACGTTGTCGCTTACGCTTCGCGACAACTAAAGCCCCATGAGCATAGCTACCCTACCCACGACCTGGAGCTGGTAACTGTCATCTTCATGCTGAAGACTTGGAGGCACTACTTGTACAGTGAGACCTTTGAGATTTTCATAAATCATAAGAGCCTCAGATACTTGTTTGATTAGAAGGAGCTCAACATGAGACAGAGATGTTGGTTGGAGCTCCTGAAGGACTATGACTACAGCATTTCCTACCACCCAGGAAAGGCCAACGTGGTGGCCAACGCCTTGAGCCGGAAGGCGCCCACCCACTTGGCCAGTTTACAGGCGCAGAGTTGGTTGCCACTCTACTCAGCGTTTCGCTGACGTGTCATACTTGTCACCTTTTTCAGGACAAGGTGTTGAGCAGCCAGAGCCTACGACTGCAGAGGGTGCTGGGCCTAGTAGAGCCCAGTAGTTGTACTTTTGTCATACCTGTTTTTCAGTAGTAGTGAGTATTCTGTTGCACCTTTGTACTCTTTTATTGTAAACTTCATATTTCTGTATCTGTTTTTAATTCTCTACTGTTGTGGTGGTGTGTCATGTAGTAGTTCTCTTTTTTACTGCTGTACTTTTGTTACTGTTAGTTACTTGCATGGTGAATGTGGTTTATTTTACTGCTTTTTGGTTACTTTCTCGTTGGAGGACTGGGTCTTGGGATCAGTCGAGTCGGTCCAATTCTCGTGTCTTGTAGGGATTCAGGAATTGGGTCATAACAATAACCAAACGCACAAATCATTCCACAACCACACATGCATTGTAACTAAGCAAAAATAGATAATATACAGTAATGGAAAATAGCATAGAATTCCTAAGGGTACAACATGCCACAAGCGGAATAGTAACATTCATTGACATAGCCATCACAACTAAAGTAGAGAGAGGCATAATAGAAACATGCACTAACATACTAAAGATACTTACTAATAACAAAAAGGGGCCTTTAAAACGGAAAAGAGAAAGTACAACTACGGCTGGGCTCAACTGGACCCAGCACCTTCTGCAGCCGGTGGCGTTGGCTGCTCAACTCCCTGACTTAAACATGGTTACATATATCTGTGGTCAACTAATGCCGAGTAAAGTAATATATATGTATATTAAATGCAATTAAACATAAAAGGAAAAGCAGCAACTAGTGATGGGGGCACCATCATGAGCCATAACTAGCTCAATTTGATCTGATTAGGTCATTAAATGCTCCTACATAACTACTAGAGGGTTGCAATTCATGGCATTATCATTCCGAGAGAAAGACAAGAAACCAGGGTTAAAACTGTAATTTTACCATCATATCATGAATGCAGTACAACCACAAATTTTCTCAGGGGTTAAATAAGGGTCAAATGGTCCTCAAAGGCTAACAAGTGGATTAGAACAGACAGAAAAGGGTTTTTGCGTGTTTTGATAATTAAATGACTTTTGAAACCCTAAAAATAGACCTGCTTAATTAACTGAGGCTATGGTCAGGATAAAATTCACCTAAATCCTCTAAAATTCATAAAAAAATATTCTCTAGGGGTTGGTACCTTCAAATTGACCATCAGAACCCGTCTTGACCCAAAATAGAGTCTTGGACAGACATTTGCCATAATTTAAGTTTTTACATAAATTACCTAGTCAAACATGGTCAAAACCAAAATCCAACATCACCATTGGATTCCTTAGGTCCAAATTATGTTTATACCAAAATTCGGACCCAATCTAAGATTATCTTGACATAGTTTGCAACTTGGTCATGTCTGATCACACATATGCTCTTAATTTTCAAAATCCTTATAAAAAGGTCCCTAACTTTGTCGTCATATTCGCAAATAGATCCTTGGCACCATTAAAGGCAACTTTTAGCTTCACTGTTGAGATCGAGCGAGGATTTCTCACTCAATTCTCAATCAAACAGTCCCAAAATAGATACTCAAATTTTTGACAAAGTTGCCTTCCATTCGAGCCACATTTTGGGCTCCAAGTCTTGCCCAAATCCTAATGCGAATCTATTGAAATTTGGATTTCCAACTCCGGTGACCTTCTAATCTTGGGAGGCTTGCTTCCTAAGCTCTAATCGCCCTCGAATGACCTATAAAAGACTCCCCAGATCAAACTGTTCTCCCCAAGCTTGATTTCGACCGGATCTACCTTAAATTCCTCTCTCCTAATCAGGTCGAAAGGCTCCTCGAGCTCCAGCGATCCCCCCCAACCTCCCTCGTCGTTCGTTCGCAATACCAACTGCGGAGCTATCTCCCCCATCTTCCTCCTCATCAAGCCGTACCAGCTGACGCCCCCTTCGCCATCTTCCTCGCTGTTTCCTATCCACCAGAGCAGCCTCCTTCTCCAGCGCCAGCCATACCACAACTGGTGCCATCTCCTTTCCCCTTCGTCCACTATTGCCTTCAATTGACGCCTCATCTTCCACGTGTCATTTCCGTGCATTCGCAACTCTGATTCAACTGCCGACTCGCCCTAACTCCCTCCATCTTCCACCTCGCTGGCTTACCTCTGGTGAGCCTTAGCGGCTTCCACACTCGCCCAAACGCACCGCTTCCACTCTCCACACCTCCGCTTCATCACGAAGATCAAAATCCCTCACTCATTGAGAGCTATTGATCCCCCTACAGTGCCACCGAACACTCCCACCTTCACACGCACAGTTCACCTTTGTCAACCTTCATTACCCACGCCCTTGCCATGTCGACCCCCTCAGCAAGTTCGCCGTGCTCCGGTGATCATTCTTGAACGTTTTGACATGGACGAAAGGTCTTTTTGATGATTTTAGGTACTGACCCTCACTGCCATTAACATGCAAGCTTTGAGTGAAGCTGGAAGCTCTCTCCACCACTTGTAGGCCCCAGAAGAAACCCCCGCCACAACGGAACCTACCCAAGAGCGCAACCATGGAGCCAATTTGGCTCTTTGACTGAGCCTTTGACTGCAATCACACGAAGAAGCATCTGCAATTGCATGCAAAGGAAGGGAGGTGGGATTAGTCCCACCTCGGAAGCTGAAGAGTGCCCGCACCTGCATAAAGTGAATTTGTCTCATTAGCTATTCGCCTTAGCATGCACATGGGGTGAGGTCCCTGCACGCACCCCTCATGCGCCTCGCCCGTGACACCTTACATGCCGGTCTAGCCGATCCGATAACCCACCTAACCTAAGCACTCCTCGCTCACCACCCACGCTGGTAAGCCTGGTCCCGGGTGCGCTCTACCTGATTACCCGAGGCCTTGGGAAGGTGAAGGAGTGGAAACCCAGAGAGAGGAAAGAAAGAGTTTGCGCTGGGTAAGGGACGGTTTTGCTCTCTGGGAAGTTGGCTAACACTTAGCCAAAATCTAAAGACCCTTCCCCCTCTGTGTAAAGAAGAAGAGTAGAGAAAGAAAGAGAAGGAAGAGAAAGCAGCGAAAGAAGAAGGAAACCAAGAGAGAAGAAGAGCAGAGAAAGAAAGATAAGGAAGAGAAAGCAGTGAAAGAAGGAAACCAAGAGAGAAGAAGGGCAGAGAAAGAAGAAGAAGAGAAGAAGAGCCGCAACAGAAGAAAAGTAGAGAAAGAGGGAGAAGAAAAAAGAAAAAAAGAAGAAATAAGAGAAAAAACACTGTTCATCAAACATTTAAGATGTCTAATTAAACGTTTGATTGGAGATCATTTCATATATAACTATTGAGTTCCATTTTCCATTATTGTAGGGAGTAATTGGTGATTCAAATCACCATTTTGCTCCATTCATTTTGCAGTCTGATACTTGATCTTATTGCTACATTTTTCTAAATAAATTTCTGATTACAATTTCATATCTCTATTGTTTTAAATTGTAATTTTGAGAACTGAATTCTTACTTGCTCCCAGCGAACAACCTCGGACTTTTTCGAGTATAAATTTTATCAGTTTTTAGCCAGATTTCAACTATATTACAACACAATGATTTTCAAACCTAATTTCGAGCGAGCAACAACTAGTCATATATTTTGCCAGTTATTTATTATCATATGTTTTCGTCTTTAGCAACTATGTGTTTTTTATTCGATTATTCTAGTCCAGGTCCACAACATTTCTTATTCCACTTGTTTCCTAAGGGAACAATCTTGATGCAGTTTTTTCACGATGCAGGATGTACACGTGGCACTCTCTTGGCCGTAAGAGTACCCTGTGGTAGTTCTACACTTGGTCTACCACCCCGGGGTTATGGCCGTGACGTAGAAGTGATTACGGCACATGAGATAAGAGCACAACTAGCTACCCTACACTGGAATGCGGTCAGTCGCTTCCGCTAGCGGGTATATTCAAACGTATAACACAAAATAGAATAGGGGCCACACCCCTCAACAGTCTGCGTACCCTCGCCCGGTTATCCCGGTTTGCCCAATGGGCCTAACAAGAATTGGTGTAGAGAGGCCAATCTAACCCCAGGTCCCAACCCAAGGGTGGTTAGCTCTCTCCCTACACAAAAGTGACAATAGCTCTCCTCGGTACCATATACACGAGGGCCAGCTCACTTTCCATTTCCAAGTCTGAATTGCCAACCAACACGCCCATAGGCAACATGTTCCATCATATATTAGATATCCATATCAGTACACTTTGATTCCTTTCCTAGTTCCTCGTAGGGTTTGTGCATAGTACTCATCTCATTTCATTTCATGACATGCATCTTTATCACATATGGGTTTCTAATTCATACAACAGGCAACTCGTAAATTAACAGGATAACCCATCATCAACAGGGTAAGCGATCATCACGTCATTTAATTATTCCATTTCTCTCAATAGGGAAATTTAACACAGGCATTCTTAGATTTTATAATCGCGATGTTCATGCATCAAATAGAAGCATTCATATTCTCAGTCCTAACCTAGGTTTCAAGCAGATATCTCTAATTTAACATGCATTTTACTATTTCAAACCACAGGAGTAGAGATGACCACTCTACCAAGGTGTACTGGTGGTATGGGGGCTCGAACGATGGATCCCGATGTCTCTGTGGGTCCCATGTGCACTATGGACTGGGGACCTATAATGTTGACCAATATGTCAAACAAGCTCAAAATAGTATAGAAACAACATTAACATGTAGTGAATTTCGAAAGAAAACCAATGGTACTTTATTTGCGCAAAGTCAACTTCGTTTGGGCCTTGAACCGACCCAAACACTCGCATCCTGACCAAAATCAGACGTCTAGGGTGAGTCCTAGATGTTTTAAATGAGCGTAGGATCTCACCTTGCTTTTTAACGTCTGTATCCATCGTCTGCTACCCCTCACAACCATTTGAGGGGGTCTCTATACATCTGACACTACACCCGGTCGTCTGGGAGAGCAGTCGAATGTCTGACACAACTTCCAGATGTCCTAAAGTACCTCGAATGTCGCATCATGTGCCTTCCCAATGTCCTCGTACCTACGCAGCATGCGCAACAAAAACACGACAACTTCACCCTCCGTATTACGCATGCATGGCTCAAAGCTCATGCAGAGAGCGTACCTCGTCACTCTGCATGCTATCGAGCTTCTTGAGCTCTCTCTGAATGTCCGACAACCGCTCCAGACATCTAGCGAGTGTCTTAGACGTCTGATAATGCGAAAATATTCGCACACAGAACCTCCTTGAGAAGCTCCTCCTCGCCCGTGGAGCTGCAGCAGTTTTCTCTCCCTGCTGCTCCTCCTCCCACGCTCTCTCTTCCTCTCCCAGCTCCTCTTACGGCCCCTCTCTCCCTCCACGCACGCTCCTCTGGCTCACCTCCTCTCCTTCTGCCCCACTCACAGTTGCAAGGAGGAGGGAAGGAGATGGACGGCAGTGGTGAGGCAAATGGTGAAGCATCCTCCGTGCTCCTCCTGCTCCCCTCCTCTCCTTCTCTCGGTCACAAGGTGGAAGAAGAGAAGAGACGCGACGACGGCTGCAAGGGTGGAGGAGGGCTGGTAAGGCAATGGAGATGTGGGGATGTGGTTGCCGTGGGTTGAGAGGGTGGAGTGGAGGGGGTTTTTATAGGGGAGGGCTTAGGGTTTTAGGGGGTGTGTGTGTGGGTTGTGTGGGTGTTGTGTGGGGCCAGGTCAATTGAGACTCTGGCCCCGTAAAATCCCCTCGTTCCTGCAAAGCTCACAAAGTAAGTCTCAGGGGATTTAAAATTGCTTTAAACCCCTCTTGAAATCACAAACTCCATACGGGGTCCTCTGGTGCACAGAAAAATTACATTAATACCAGTAAAATTCTGCACCATTCCAAATGACCCTTGGGAAGGGTCATTTCACAGGTTGTGTCAACCCGGCTCCTCGTTGGGCGGACATCGCCCCAAATCCTGGCTGAGATGCTCGCGATTACCTGAGATCCTCTCCCCCCGTTGCCTGAGCGCATCAACACGGAGGTTAAGGTAACCTTAGGGTCGATGTCACCCCAGGCAAGTGGGCCCCTCCTTCTAAGTAGGCTCTCCCTAGGCACCTCCCATAATCTTCAATAGGGCGAGGAGGGCACGATCAAGCCTCCCCACATGATTCAACGGAGCGCCTAGGCATGTTTCAGCAAAAGCTCCCCCCGTCGAGGTAGCCCCAAACCCTTCAAAGAGTGTAATGACTCGGTATACTTTTATCCTTTTAAGACGTCTGTCCAGACGTCTGAAAGTATAATTTTTGTATTGCACTACGCTCTGTGCGCAGGTGGCGCGTAGAACCGCTCCGTTCTCTCTCTCTTCCTCACCTCCCCCGAACCCTAAACCGTTCACCCTCCTATATAAACCCCCCTCCTATCTCCTCTCCACTCCACACACCAGCCACCACCACCTTCAGTGCTTGTGCGGGAGAGGTGAGAGGGGGTGAGCGAGGGAGAGCGAGAGGGAGGAAGGAGGAGAGCGTGGGAGGAGGAGGAGGCCTTAGGTTGGTGGAGCTTCAGTGGAAGCTCGGCGGAGCTCGCACGGCCACTGGCAGGCGCGTGCGGGAGGACAAGAGGGCTCGGGGAGGAGGCCTCCCAGCCCTCTGTAGCGACTGGAGCTACTGTGGCACGAGGCGAGCAGGTGGAGCGAGCTGCGGGGAGTTTCTGATACTGGGATTTTTCCAGTATCAGACGTCTGGAGAGTTGACTAGACTACCGTGGAGGAAGCTGGACGTCCGGGTCTGAGACCAGACGTTTGAAACCACTTATATCGCATGGTATGTTCTTTCCTACGATTACGGCCATGCAGGCCTCACCGCAAAAGCTGGTCAGGCCTGATTTTGGACCTGCAGTTTCGTACGTAGGTAAAGGCCCTTGGGAAGGCATGTGAAACTCTTTTCCACGCATTTTTGGACGTCTGATTACATCATCAGACGTTCGAAGGTGCGTCCCGACGACTGGAGGCATTGTCCGACATCTGAAACTACCTTTAGACGATCACAGAGAAGGTATGGATATCTGAGGATACCGCAGGAACATAAGGTAAGATTTGACACCTTTTAAAACGTCTGGGATTATTCCCAGACGTCTGATTTTGAATAATAGTCACGTTTTTGACTTGTTTAGGGTCTGATCAGGGTCCGTTTTACCCAAATGAAATACCTGTACTTTCCTCGTGAGTTCATCTACGTACTAGAGTATGTTTTACACTATTCTGAACTCTCCTTTTGTGATATATTTTCTGATATAGGGTTTCAGCCTACTACACGTTTGGAGGGCGCAGAGACGTCTGGGTCTGCGGTTCAAGCCCCCATTACTCCCGAGTTTTCTGATAGAGTGTTTCAATTCTGTTAATAAAATATTGAATAAGAATGTGCCTGTGGAAATCGCCGAATGGAACCCTAAGATGTGGAATGAACCCTAGGGTAGAGAAATGAATGAACCGTTTCTACTGTATGGTGTACCTGCATGCATAATTGAGATAAACTGCTAGCAATTGCCTGTAATATAATTGTGAGTTTCCTATTAGAATATGAGCTATCTGTATTTAATGAACCATTACCTGTGAAATAACCAGTTGCATGTATTGAGACTTGAATTATTGAAACACGAGCTGCCTGTATATGGATGAGAAATGAATTATGAAACCTGAGATCTGGAATTAGATAATGAGGTGAACATGAGCATGAACCCTACAGGGAATTAGGAGTAGACCTCTTGTGGATAGACGAAAATCTGGAAGGTAGACAAGAAGTGTGCTGGCCCTTAAGTACGTGGTATCAAGAAGAGCAACTGTCCCCTTTTTTGTAGAGAGGAGCTAGCCTCCCTTAGCTTGAGACCCGGGGTTAGGATTGACCACTCTACATCGACTCCTGTTGCCCTCGCATACATGGTACCGAGGAGAGCTACTAATGTAGGGAGGGAGCTGGCCACCCCACAGGGCCCGAGGTTCAGCTAGCGACCCTACACCGACTTGTTAGGCCCTCTGGGCAAACCGGGGTAGTCAAATGAGGGTACGTGGACTATGGAGGGGCGAGACCCCTGTTTGGTTCTGAGGGGCGAGACCCTCGTTCTGAGAGGGCAAGGCCCTATACTGTTCCGTGCTGTACTTTGGGCGTACCTGTTAGCGGAAACGACTGACTGCGTGTCAGTGCGGGGTAGTTACCTGTGCGCTTATCACGTGTGTCGTAGTCACCGCTACGTCTTGACAGTGACCTCAAGGTGGTTGACTGGGTGTAGGACTACCATGAGGGACTCTCCCGGCCAGGAGAGCACCACGTGTACCTTCTACTCTACGGAAAAGATTGCAATCATGATCGTTCCCACGAGGAACATGCAAGATCAAGAATTATCTTGATACCTTGAGAAATGGGTGAAACGGAAATATATAAGACAGATAAATAGAAATGAGAATTAAACATGTTGCTTTTACTGTTTTGTACTTGGATAATATAGATACCACTCTACTCAGCGTTCGCTGACTCTGTCTTTTCATAACACTGTTCAGGACCAGGAGTTGAGCAGCCTGAGGTTCCGGCTCCGAAGGGTGGTGGGCCCAGTCGAGTGCAGCCGTAGTTTCTTCAGCACTTCCTTTTCTTTTCTCTACTGTTGTAGCAAGTGATGGGCTTTTAGTTACCATTCTGCTATGACGTGTCTTTGTGCGTGCGTGTTAAGAAGTGTCGTTATAGTCGCATTTGCAACGTCGGTTTTAAAATAAGTAAACGGAGGTGAGTCCGAGTGTCAGTCTTAGGGAGGCGTGGAAATCGAATTTTTGCTTATCACTTATTGTCACGGAAAGTGCAGAGTTTTGCTTGCGAAAGATGCGATTTTGAAAAGCGAGAGAGAGATAGAGAGAGAAGGTTTAGGGTTAGAAAGCTCTTTGTTTTGATCATGCAACTTAAATAGAAATTAAAATGACAATTGAATGGAAAATAACTTCATTAATCATGCACTTGTAATTCATAACTTAGAACATTAAATACATGCTTCAACAAAAGTAATAGAAGGCTTAAAAGTGAGAGAGAGTGTGTGGAGAGCGACGAGGCAGCCACGGCGATGGAGGAGGCTCCGTTGGCAGCTCGTCGTCTCCGGCAATTACAAGAAGGCCTAAAGCTAGCTAAGAGAGGGGTGGAGTAGTTGCAGGGGGAGTGAATGCCTTGAATGAGTGGTTGGAGGGGGTTTAAATAGGGTTAAGGGCTTCCTAAAAGAAGAAGGGGCTTTAGCGACGTCTAGAGCGTCGGTAAAACCACTCCCAAAAGCGTCGGTGAAGCCCTCCAGCCGCTAGTCAGCCACCCGCCTCTTTTCTTCTCCTCATGCGATCCGCGGTTGTTGAACAAGAGCCGTCCGATCAATCCTCCTCGGCTGCGCTGGGATCGCACCTCGAGCGCACGTGTGCGCGGGCGTCATCGCCCGGCATGCTCGCGCGCGTGGATGCTCGTGAGCTGCGATTGCGTCGCGTGGCAAGATCTCGGAGGCCCGCTGCTGATCGGGCGACCCAATTTCACCGTGCGCATTCTGCGTCTTCAATTTCTACTCCGCTCGGCTCGAACCCGCGTCGCGTGTGTGCGGGCGTACGCGCTAACCTTTGCGCCACTCCCACACTTTGTCGCGGCGACCGCGGGCGGGCGCGCGAGTTTCGGCCGTTCGATCGGAGATCGACAGCCGAGATTTGATCTCGGCTGGATGAAGGCACGGCGCGCGGTGGAGCGGGGCTGACGTGGCGTAATATGGGCCGTTGATCTCCAGATCAATGGTCAGAACTTCTTGGGCCCATTGTAGGAGCTCTGGATGTCGGATTTGGCCGATCTTGAGTCTGTCGAACTCCGTCCGTCACTCTGAATCCATCCGTGCGGTTCGATTGCTCATCTGAGGCCTGCTTTGACAAATGCTTCCACAAATGGCCATTAATACAATTTATAAGCAATCTTGGTATATGATGCATGCAATGCTCCTTTTCTACTTATGTTGTGCCTTTTATTCTAAAGATGGGGCATATTCAACATAATTATCACCTCCTTGTGCAGTGTTATCATACCCCCATGCTTACTCCTTGCTAGTCCCTAGCAAGGTTTATTCTAGCCTTTATTTCCTTTCAGAATTTAAGAAGTAATTGCTTAGACACTTCGTTACTTGTCAATAAGAGGAAATATACGAAGATCTTAATCTACAAAGATTAAGCAGCACCCGGGTGTCTGCCAAAATACGAATCGCTCGAATCCTTACTTTAATGTATATAACTATACATATGTATATGTATATATATATATTTTTAGATTTTTTTTGGAATTCAGTGTGGGTTGGTAACTTTTTACGGCTACCCAACCCACCCAAAACTCAGTCAAAACCCTAAGTGCTAAGCATCTTGGTGTGAATGTTGTGATAGACTCACTTAACGGTAATTGAGACAGACTTCAAGTTTCTACGCCTCTAGGTGACCGGAAAAGGAAGTAAATTTTGCCTGAAGGTGTATTTGTTCGATTGATAGCTTTCTCCCTACATTTGTTTTAATTGGGGTCAACACAAGGATTTTTCCAGTGTATATTTCCCCAGCTTGTACTACTTCCCCGCTTCTTCCTTAGGTGTTTTGATATTTTTTGTGCAATTATTGAGCTGGGCTCTGGACAACAGACCAATGGGCTGTTACCTAAGATCACTTGCCAGCCATACTTGTGCGGTGAAGTGTGGCTTATTTTCTTTTCTTCTTCTTCCATTTTTTTTTTCGTAGGTGGCTTCCCTGATCTCAAATGTACCTAGAGGCAATGAAGAAGAAATGGCCTGTGGCTGGGTTCTGACAACCTGCCAATGGGCTGTTACCCACGACAACTTGCCAGCCATGCCACCCTAGAGAGTTCATTAGCTACCCAATTTCTGTCAAAATCTCCGAGAAGTGAGTCTGTGCAAAAATGTGTGCAGATACTTAGACTCAAAGTTTTCCTAAGTTAGAGGGTGAGTTGATAAGTCGTATACTTATTACCTTATTTAGTAGGTGGATTAGAATAGCTTAAGGTTGCAAGGATTCGCCGCTAAATCCATATTTTAACGGACACCAGGGCTGATTAAGCCTGAAGGCCTGAAAAGTCTAAGTGTTTAAGTTCTTTTTGTGTTATTTCCCACTATTGACAATTTTCTAATGCCTAAGTTTTCTTCATAAATTCAATTTTTTTTTAAATTTATTTATTCATTCAGACTGATTAATTGAGCTCAGGATTATGTAATTTACCACCCCCCCATGCTCAAGTTGGACAATGTCCTCATTGGCAGATACATGGATGCAAAAGGGTTCAAAAAGATAGTACCTGAGTGACGTAAACTACCAGATCAGTTTGAATTTTCTGGGATGCCTCCTAGGAAGCGCTGAGTTTAACCCCTCCAGCTGGGCGGTGCACAAACAGGAATGGCTTGGGTCAAGGAGGTCTGTACAAGATCAACCAGACCCAAAATTAGAGGTCCACAGATGCGAACAAGGTTGTGGTGGAGTCCCGTTCCTAAGGGGCGGGAATTCTGTATCATGCATGCCCGTGTCAGATCCTCTCTTAGTCTGGGGGCATGCAAACAAGTTGTTGTGGACGAAGTCACCCCAAATATGACATGCCAAACATTAAAGATGTAGGTTTTATATTCAGCTCGTGTCCCCATAAAATTGTAATCCATCGAAAGTGTATCAATTCCAGTGCATTCGGGTTGCGGGATCTTTATTCTGGTAGGACAGGTAACAAAGTCCAGAGTTTCATAATGAGCCCTACAATCAAGCATGAGTCCTCTCTCCAAAGACGAATCCATCTCTTCCGCAACTATGGTTTCATTGCTCATTCCCTCCAAGCCCTTGATCTCAAGAATATTTTCTTCAACCTCCTTTGTATCAGATTCACTGTTTGGGGTTACATTAGAGGTAGGGCCAATTTCATCCTCTAGATCATATTTTTTCTCTCGGCCCTCCTCTAAATTTATGATGGGGATTCTAACCGATTCATAATCAATTTCTTTGAAATTGTAACTCCATTCTCCATCTCCGATGTTGGCTGCTGCTCCCACCGGATTGCTTCTCTTGGGCCGATTAGATTCGGATTCCAAGGCCTCTCCCCTCACATTCTCAGTTTCCTCCTGATGTTTGTTCTCAATGCTCCCCAAATTGTGTTCCGAGGAATCCTTACTGTCCTTATCCACTGAGCTGTCCAACTCCTGAGGGGTATCAATGGTGGACTGAACCAAATCAGGATGACTGGGTGTAGTCCAATTGATCTTGGTAGGTCCTTGCTGTATGAATTCCATGAATGGCGTTGTGTGCAACAGCTTTCTCTGGCCTTCTTCCCCCAACTGTTGGAACAAATACAACATGGCCTGTTGCCCTTTAACCAATTCTCGATTCCGTCTGTGTAGTTCTAACTGGAGGTTATCAAGAATTGACATGGTGTCATTTGGTGTCATTTGGATTTCCTCCTTGAAATCCAGGTTAAGAGAGTATGGTTGAGGTTGTGGATCAGAACCCACACTGGTGTTTAGGTTCTTGGGTAGGTCCTCTATTCTATCATGTTCAGGGTCCAGTTCTTCAAGAGAAACCATTCTCTGTTTGGTCCTACTCCAAAATAGTTGAGGTTCTAAGTTCTCCTCCCAGTCAGATTCTTCATCAGGGGACCAAATCAAAGGTTGATGATCTTGGGCTTGCCTAGATTTCTGATCATTTTCTGATTTCCATTTGTCTATAACTCCTTCCAATCCAAAGGTCAAGTAGGAAAGGTTGTTGAATTCAGATGAGCTTTCTTGGTTATTATCCTGAGAAGGGTAAGGTTCATGGTGTTCTCCTAAAGTGTAGGTCCTATCACAATAGAGCAGGTAGGACCTAAATGAGGAGGCATCGTGAGGAGTATCGAGATATGGAGCCCCGCTACTTGAATCGTACCCTTCGGTGGCTATGTTGGGTGTATTCCAATAAGAGGTTGGTGTGGTTTGGTCATAGTTGGGCCAAGAGGGATATTCAAGGTTGTATCCTTAACTTGGTGGTTGGTTAGCCCAAGTAGGCTGTGGGTATGGTCTACTTGGGTTAGCATACAAATCCTGTTGGGGGTAGTTTAAGTAAGATGGATAGGCACTGAAATCCATGGTTTGGAAGAAATGGAGGGATGCGGGAAGAACAGATGAGAGAGAGTTGTGTATTCAACCAAGCAAACAAGCCTAGTCCTTATGGTGTATTCCTTAGGAGACCTAGAAATCTCACAAAGGTTGATTAAGTCCATAAGCATTGGACTCCCCTTCCCAAGGCTAATCTAGCCAGGTTGATTACGAGGGGATTGCAGGGAAGGTTCTTTCTTTGGCTTGCGCCTCCGGTTCCATAGACCCCACAACCACGGTCGTTTGACGCTGCCCCGCAGCCTAGTCACCAGATTCTACCAAGGGAATGAAAGCCAAATGCCCAGCGAACAAAATCTCGCCTTTTGAGACTTAACTCAGTCCTGCCTAGGGCACGTCTACTCAGTTTTAAAGGGTTAGGATAATGCTCGTGCTTAGGGTGATGTGATGAGGCATTGATTGGGGTGGTGCCTCTTAATTTTCCACTTTCAAGGTGTGTGCTTCTAGCAAAACATGATTTTCAAGCAAGGATTTGTTAAGATGTGGTGCCTTTTAGTGTTTCATCCTTACTTTAGTACTTTTTAGGGTTGACGTGTCTTAATGTTTTCAAACAAATTTCAGTGGGCACGTTAAGTTCTGCACACAATTCGGTGAAAGTAGATTTCCTTTTATTCTGTAGAGGCTCTAAAACCCTAGTATACTCATCCTAATGATCATGCAGCTTCTATTAGATGAGTCAGTTTTAGGGTTGAATAGTGCGGCCCAGGTCAACTCATGGTGGCTTCGCAAACACTACTCAAGAAAAAGAAAAGAACACTCCAAGAATTTATTCAGAATGTTAGAGTGTACATTTTTTTGTGGGGTGATGTGTTAAGGATGTGGGTCAAGCAATCATACACCACGCCAATTTTTTTCAGCTTTTACAATTTTTTTAATTTTTTCACGCAAGCAAACAATGAGAGAAAGATTACTCACTATCGGTCCTCGTAGCACCTACTCCCTTGCTACCGTCATGGGATGCGTCGCTTCGCCGTTCATGCGCCGAATTCCTGCAACCATCAAGTAAAAAGGAAATTAGGACATTAGACGATGTGAGAATGAATGTGGAATAGAGGTGATAAAACAAATCCGTTGCCTCCCCGACAACGGCGCCAAAAACTGACGTGTCTTTGTGCATGTGTGTTAAGAAGTGTCGTTATAGTCGCACTTGCAACGTCGATTTTAAAATAAGTAAACGGAGGCGAGTCTGAGTGTCGGTCTCAGGGAGGCGTGGAAATCGGGTTTTTGCTTATCACTTGTCACGGAAAGTGCGGAGTTTTGCTTGCGAAAGATGCGATTTTGAAAAGCGAGAGAGAGAGATAGAGAGAGAGAAGGTTTAGGGTTAGAAAGCTCTTTGTTTTGATCATGCAACTTGAATAGAAATTAAAATGACAATTGAACGGAAAATAACTTCATTAATCATGCACTTGTAGTTCATAACTTACAACATTAAATACATGCTTCAACAAAAGTAATAGAAAGCTTAAAAGAGAGAGAGAGTGCGTGTGGAGAGCGACGAGGCAGCCACGGCGGTGGAGGAGTCTCCGTCGGCGGCTCGTCTCCGGCAATTACAAGAAGTCCTAAAGCTGGCTAGGAGAGGGGTGGAGTAGTTGTAAGGGGAGTGAATGCCTTGAATGAGTGGTTGGAGGGGGTTTAAATAGGGTTAAGGGCTTCCTAAAAGAAGGGGCTTTAGCGACGTCCAAAGCGTCACTAAAACCACTCCCAAAAGCGTCGGTGAAGCCCTCCAGCTGCTGGTCAGCCACCCGCCTCGTTTCTTCTCCTCATGCGATCCGCGGTTGTTGAACGAGAGTCGTCTGATCGAAGATCGGACTATTGAGAATCCTCCTCGGCTACGCTGGAATCGCGCCTCGGGAGCGCGTGTGCGTGGGCATCATCGCCCAGCGTGCGCACGCATGCCCGTAAGCTGCGGTTGCGCCGCGTGGCAAGATCTCAGCCGCCCGCTGCTGATCGAGCAACCCAATTTCACCGCGCGCATTCTGCGTCTTCGATTTCAACTCCGCGTGGCTCGAACTCGCGTCGCGTGCGTGCGGGCGTGCACGTTAACTGTTGCGCCACGCCCGCACTTTGTCGCGGCGACCGCAGGCGGGCGCGCGAGTTTCGGCCGTTCGATCAGAGATCGATGGCTGAGAATTGATCTCGGCTGGATGAAGGAGCGACGCGCGGTGGAGCGAGGCTGACGTGGCACAATATGGGCCGTTGATCTCCAGATCAACGGTCAGAACTTCTTGGGCCCATTGTAGGAGCCCCGGATGTCGGATTTGGCAGATCTTGAGTCCGTCGGACTCTGTTCGTCGCTCTGAATCCATCTGTGCGGTTCGATTGCTCATTTGAGGCCTGCTTTGACAAATGCTTACACAAATGGCCATTAATACAGTTTATAAGCAATCTTGGTACATGATGCATGCAATGCTCCCATTCTACTTATGTTGTGCCTTTTATTCTAAAGATGGGCTATATTCAACATAATTATCACCCCCTTGTGCAGTGTTATCATGCTACTACTGTTTACTTTCCGCTTTTCGTTATTTTTTGTTGTTGTTGTGGTATGTACTGAGACAGCAAATCTATTTTTCCTTTACTGCTTTGTACGTTTCTTCTACTTAGTTATATTGCATACGTGAATGTGGTTTACTTTCCTGCTTTTGGTTATTTCTTGTTGGGCGACTAGGTCTTGGGATTAGTAGAGGCGTGCCGATCTCGGGTCTTGTAAGGGATCCGGGAATCAGATCGTAACAGAGAGTGCATTCCCCTGGCCCTGGACCAAGCGAAAGTCTCTCTCTCTCTTTCTCTCTCTCTCTTCCTTTGTTACCGCCATTTCTTTAGCTTAACCTCTTCTCCTTACTGTGCTTAATAAATTCCACACTTAGCCAATTTTAGCATTCTTAAGCCCTTTTTTTTTTCTCCACAATTATAAAAATTTGATTTTATATTGGCGGCTTAGACTAGTCGGGGATACGTAGCACCCCTTAGAGGGTGGGATCAGACCCTACTGGGTTCGAGCCTAGTTTTTTTAATTAGTTGATTCATTTCATTTCAAGCTCACACACAATAACCGGCCTCCCAGGCCCACTAGCCCACTCACGGGCCTACGCTCACTCCCACAAGCACACACACACGCCCATACGCAAGCACGTGCAACGCACGCACCCGTGCCTAATATGCTCAAGCTGCGCCTAGCGCTGACAACCAAAATGTCGTATTCACTTTTTCGTATTATACTATAGCTAGCGCTCCAGAGTTACCGAGAGGGGACTATCTTCCTCGATTCTGTCCAATATCAACCAAACCTCTGCTGACGATTCCAGTTGACTCAGTTATCCAATCTAATCAAGCAAAGGCTCGATCGGAAGCTGTTCAAGTGGTCTATAAGATTGTAACACCAATTTGGTGTTCAGATCTAGATTAGCCCTTCAATTTGAAGGGCGAATATGAAGTTGTTTCACGGCCCTAGTGGCCTGCAGAAGGTGAATCTAGGTCTTTTGACCTGAGGGAGAGCTTTGACCTTCTGTTGAGGGTCTAAGACAGTTTGAGGAGAGGATTATGTGTCTAATGGTTAAGAAGGAGAGCTTCGAAAGGCTTCAGAGATAGGGAAAAACTTCTAATCCTCGTTCAGGAGCTTCAGAGCTCCATTTTGAGCTCTGAACAACTCAACAGAGAGCGAACAAACTCTGGAATAGAATCAAACAACCTCTGCAGGTTGTTATGATTAAATTTGGCCTGTTTTGGCATTCAAATCTCATCAGAAGCTCAAAAACACAGTAATGGGTTCAAACAAACCCATACTATTCAGTGACTTGAATCACCCTAATTTCTCAATAAAACACAATCCAACCAACTCGAAAATATCCTAGATCATCTCAGAGGCTAAGTTAAATCATCAAATCAGAATTTAAGACATCAATTCTTCAATTTCAGATCAGAGTTGACCAAATCGATCACAAGGTTGACTTACAGTTCCAGACTTTCTCAGGTCCAATTAAGGACCTAGATCAACTCATTTCTACCCCAGGAAGTTATTGCAGAGCTCAAAATCATGTTTTGAGCTCATTTGATGTGATCTCAGGCATCATTGCTTGGGACCAAAATGACCTGAGTTCGGTGGAACACTCAAGGGAGTTTCATAGCAATTAGATATCATGAATGAGTTCTATAGGTTCTACTTATGCTTTTGGATCTCAATTCGAGGTTTGAAACCTAATGGAATTGATTCTCCAACTCTGCCGGAGTTGGAGAAGACAGAGGTCGACAATGAACTCCAAGCATTAAAACCTAATTTTAACCATAGAATCTTGTTTCTTATGCTCTAAATATATAGTCTAGAGCTCCTTAAGGCTTATCAAGGGCTGAAGCTTAGGATCGTCTCGCTGGAGCTTCGGTGAATCCAAAATTCAACTGACAGTGTACAAAACTCCATCAAATTGACCATAAAAGGTCTTAAGAGCTTCCTGAGGTCACAAGTAACCTCAGGAGTTGATCAATTGACTCAAATGGAGATTAAATCAAAAGTTATGAATCGAATTCAGAAAAGATGTAATCTGAGTTCGCTAGAACTCAGATCACATCCTCTTACTCAATTGAGTGAGAAGTGTTCCATAGTGTTCAATGATGGTTTATAGGTGATCTATTAAGTGTTTTAACCCTCGTGAGCTCGCCATGGACAGTGAGCTCAAGAGTTGAAATGTAATTAGGCGTTTACAATATAGGTGATCATTAGTGAAATTGGAGTGAAGATCGGGGTCCTTAGAGTGTGAATAAATGACGGAGGGCCCCATTGAGTGTGTTTTAAGCTCGAAGGCCTCCACCATGGACAGTGGAGGTCACCAATGCAGGTGGAGTGACTAGGCGAACATGCTGCTAAATTGGAGGGGAAAGAAGTGTAGGTGAATCGTGAGAAGAGGAAAATGATCAAGTACTCAGAAAGGTGAACAGAAGTCCGTTGAAGCCGGATTTAACTTTGCTGGAGCTAGAAGAGAAGCTACTATAACTAAGCTAAACTAACCTAATTATACCTAATTACCTAGCTAAATCTACTCCTAAGAGTTAGCTCTACTTACTTGACGAAGAAGGTGAGGGATCTCGTTGTTGGCAGGGCGAGAACGGGATTGAAATCTAGATTGGATGAGAAGAGAAGCTCCAGCCGATCGAAGTGGAGATCAGAGGGAGAGTGGGGCGCTCAGTTGCCGTTGGCAAGACGATAGAGAGGAAGAGAAGGTGAGAGAGGCAGCGTGTCCTCGGTGGCCATGCTCGAGAAGGAGAACGAAGACGCTGGAGTTGAGAAAGAACATACTGACCAGCTACGGTGAGGTGGAGAGGGGAAGGAAGCTGATCAAGCTCAAATCGTAGGGGTTCACGCCAATTTATAGGGTTCGGCGGCTATGAAGGGAGAAGAATCCGGACAAATGGATGTCTAGGTACAGCTTAACCTCTGGCATCGTCTCCGACACTGGTGAAGTTAACGCCATGACCTAATTAGGATTTAGGGCAAATCCGGACTGGTGGATGGAGTTGAGGTGGTGAGCGCAAGCTCCAGGAGCTTGGCAAGGAAGGAATGACATCAGATGGACGGTCATCGAAGAGTAGCATCACCGCCGAATGTCAGCCGTTCAAGCAGCTAAAGAAAAAATGAAGACGGTGTACACAGGGACCTATGTGCAAGGAAAGATAAGGACCTAAGTGAAAAGAGAAGGACTCGATTGTAATAAAATATAGGGACCAAAATGCAAATAGAGGCTTTTAAAGTTAATTTAAATTATTTTCTTTACTAACTTTTTATATATATTTATAAATTAGTTAAATATTATATTAAAGCCCTTTATTTACATTTTCAACGCTTTTATCTACATTTATTTTAATTTATTTAACTTACTTAAGTTATTAAAGACTTAGGTCTTAAGTTACACTTAAGTTAAATAAGATATTAATTAAGTAACTAATTAGTGATATTTCGAGCCCATTTAGTAATTAAGCTATTAATAATATTAATTGACTTATAATTAGGCATTTTTAACTTATTTTTAAGTCCTTTATTAATTTGCCCCTTATTCTATAATTAACCCCTATATATGCATATTCTTAGCTAATTAACTAGGAAAACTGGTTAATTAGGGGTAATTAGAAGCCATCATGAGCCTCTCATCACCCACCCGTTAAGGGTGGCTAGTGCTGAATACCCCCCATGCACGTAGTCCCTGCTACGCATGGAGCAATCTTGTAACCGCCAGTCTTGGCATTTGTGGCCTTCACCTTATCGCAACGATAATAAAAGGCCAGCCTTGTCCTATCAGGGGCAGGGACTTATTTCTCGCGATGGTCGACCGCCGCTTGCAAAAAGTGGTGCTCACCCCATGCTCTCGCCTGACAACTCACCTCAAGGGGATAGTAGGAACTGAGCATTAACTTGCCAACCGTCCCATCTTTAAGCCACATCTTAAGGTTGACTCGAACTCGAATGGGCACAACCGATGCTCTTTATATTGCTACCTCTTAATGCTGGCAAGCCACCCCTTAGGGTCAACTTGAACTTAGACGAACGCGTCCGATGTTCCTTATATTGCCGCCTCTTAAGGTCGGCAAGCCACCTCTTAAGGCCAGCTCGAATTCGAACGAATGCATCCGACCTTCTCTCTATCGATGCCTCTTTAGGTGGGCAAGCCACCTCTTAAAGGTTGGATCGAACTCAGACGAACACGCCCGACGTTCCTTACAGTGCCGCCTCTTAAGGCCAACAAGCCACCTCTTAAAGTCAGCTCGAACTCAAATGGACGCACCTGACACTCCTTATACTGCCATCTCTTAAGGCCAGCAAACCACCTCTCAAAGGTCGGCTCGAACTTAGACGAACGCGCCCGATGTTCCTTATACTACCATCTCTTAAGGTTACCAAGCCACCTCTTAAGGTCGTCTCGAACTCGGATGGATACACCCGACGTTCCTTATACTGCTGCCTCTTAAGGCTGGCAAGCCACCTCTCAAAGGTCGACTCGAACTTGGACGGGCATGCCCGGCGTTCCTTATATTGGCACCTCTTAAGGCCAACAAGCCACCTCTTAAGATCGGCTTGAACTCAGACAGACGTGCCCGACGCTCCTTATACCGCCACCTCTTAAGGCTGGCAAGCCACCTCTTAAGGTTGACTAGAACTCGGACGGACGCGCCTGACATTCTTTATACTATCGCCTCTTAAGGCTGATAAGCCACCTCTTAAGGCCCGCTCGAACTCAAACGGACACACCTGACGTTCCTCGTATGGCCGCCTCTTAAGGCCGGCAAGCCACCTTTTAGGGTCGGCTAAAACTCGGATGGGCCCACCCGACGCTCCCCTACATTGCCACCTCTTCAGGTTGGCAGGTCACCTGTCCTGGTTAGCCAGGGCTTGGGCGAACCCACCCGACAATCCTAAAAATTTCCTCCTCTTAAGGTTAGCAAAGCTACTTCTAAAGGCTGGTATGAATTCAAATAGAGACGCTCATGCCCCGCTTATCAACTAGAATGCCTTAAGAACGATGAGATTGGGGCTCCTACGCCCCACATTCCAGCAACTATGATGCCAGCTCCTTGGGTCGGTAAGGACTCGGGCTCGTGCATCTTGAAGTTCCACACATAGCCTACTGACAAAGTTTTAGCCGCTTCACCCTCAGTGGCATCTGCCTACCAAAGCAAACAATGGGGGTTCAGCCACCTTGCCCAAAGACCACAATACTATCCACCAAGGCCGGTAGGAACTGGGACCATAGCGCCCCCCGTTCCGTATGGCACAACATCGCATAAAAGTTATCTTGAGCTCCTACACCCTAAGCCTCGCCTACTGCGCACTCAAACTCCTGGCAAAGAGAGTCCGAGCGTCGAGTCTTGGCTTTTGTTGTCACCTTCCGAAATCAGCTCTCCTTCATTGTCACCCTCAGGGGTCACCTTCAGGGGTCGACTCACGCTAGAGCCCTCTTGCGCTTTCCTCGTTTAGGGGCACAACTAGGTGGAAAAACACGTGGTGGCATTACACCCCGCGGCAATGATGACGAAATCTCCCTTTATTCGCATATGATAAGAACGAGCCTAGTAGAAGGATGACCGCGTCTGAAATACAACCAGGCCATTAACCACCTTTGCGAACATAGTTAACCACTTGGCAGCCAACTTCCAGGTCCTCGCCTCTGCAAAAAGGCCGAGGTGGTGGATCGCAGTTTAACAATTGGATCCGAGCTAACCCCCAGAAGAATCCAGCAAGGCTCTTCAGCCTTGGCTAGTTGATCCTACCCTGACGACACCGCCTAGCTCGTTAAAGCAAAGGATCCGCTCAATTAGGCGACGATAACCCAGCCACGTTGCAATAAAAGGTCAAGGCTGAGGTTGTAAAGCTTCCCCAAGTCGATTCTATTGAACCCATGTAGCGGGCATGACTCTCAAGGGAAGCAGCGACTCTAAGCAGGGCACGCACACAAGCTTCACCAGTAAAGCTTGCCTCAAGGCTCCCACGCCAAGGATAGGCGCTCAAGTGCTTTTGCAACGGGCACTTCTGCCCAACCGCCAGCAGTGAGTACCACCAAAATCGGCCCTATCCCAGCCAAGAGGTTTCCCAAGGAACCCAACCAGACAACCCCCAGACAGAGGGGCATGTCCCAATACGAGGAGCTCCAAGTCCCCTTGGTCCTCAATAGAAGGACAGGGGGACAACATAGCCAAGGCGGCCTTAGCCTCTTCGCTCCCGGGCACCAAAAAAAAGGGCCCTGGCAATGCGGGAGGAGCTTGAATACCCACTAGACCTCGCCCTAGCAAATCCCCGTTGGCAACCGACTCTGGAGAACACGCAACGAACTGGGGTGTCTGATAACACTGCATTGTACAATGCTAACTCTGCCAAAAGGGGATGGTCTTAAAGGTAAAATGCACAGAGGACACATCATAAATAGGAATAGGAGCATTGCATGCATTATACATCAAGATTGCTTATAATGCATTATTAACGGCTATGTGTACAAGAACATGTCAAAACAAGTCTTAGATGAGCAATCAGACCACACGGATGGATTCAGAGCAACGAACGGAGTCAAACAGACTCGAAATCGGCTAAATCTGACATCCGGAGCTCTTGCAATAGGCCCAAGAAGTTCTGACCGTTGATCTGCTGATTAACGGCCCATGGTGCACCACGTGGCGCCCCCTCGTCGCTCCCTCACCACCGCCTATTTTCGCCTTCTCCCAGAGGATAACTCTCAGCCGTCGATCTTCGATTGAATGGTTGAGAGCCGCCCGTGCACCTGCCCTCTCCACGACAAACCGGTGCGACAGTGCAGCGGTCGACCGCTCCACTCCCGCACACCTGGCACGGGATCGAACCGCGCTGCGCATCAATTGGAAGGTGAAGGTGCACTGAGGGAAAATTGAGCTGCCCTATCAGCAATGAATGACGAGGATTGAACTGTGCGGAGCAACGGATGTGCGCGGACTCTCACACGCGCGATGACGCGGCAGAAGCGCGCGCCTCAGCAGCAATTCGTGAGCGTGCCCTTCATGAGACTTAGCCGTCCGATCTTCGATTGGACGGCTCACAATGCGCGCGCGCGGATTGCCACAGAAGAAGCACAGGGCACGCTGACGACCAACGTGCAGAGGGGGCTACACCGACGGGTTTAGTATGGGTTTAGCGGCGTCCCGGACGTCGCTAAAGCCCATACTTAAATTAGAAAACCCTTTTGCCTATATAAACTCCATCCAACCACTCATGGAAGGGCATTGAATTCACTTGCAAGTGCTCTACCCCACTCCTAGCCACCATTAGCTCTCTTTGTAATCACCGGAGCCGACGAGTCACCGACGGAGTCCCTCTCCACCGCCGTGGTTGCCTCGCCATCTTCTCTTTCTCTTTCTCTCTTTATCTTAAGCTTTACTTGTGTTTAAGCATTTATCTAGTGTTGTAATTGTAAAATCAAAGTTGCATGTCAAATGAAGTTGTTTCCTATCTAGTTACTTGTCCTTTTTTGTGTTTAAGTTGCATGTTGCGAATGAAAGATTCTAACCCTATTCTCTCTCTCTTTCTCTCTCATTCTCACTCGCTTTTCACCCACGTCTTCTCGCAAGCAAAAACCCATTATTTCCTTGACATTAAGTGACAGGAAAAACCCGATTTTCACGCCTCCCTGCGTTCGACACTTGGACTCATGTCCGTTTCTTGATTTAAAATCGACACAGTAAATGCGAACTACAATGACTCTTTTAAACAAACACGTTTTGCGTGCGTCAGTTTTTGGCATCGTTGCCGGGGAGGCTACGGATTTATTTTATCACTTCCATTTTACATCCATGCTCACATCATCTAATGCATTTTCTACCTCTACTTGATGGTTACAAGAACTCGGCGCTTGGACGGCGAAGCAGCGCAGCTCGTGACGGTAGAGATGGAGTAAGCACAGCAAGGACCAATTGTGAGTAACTCTTCACCTGTGGTTGTTTGCTTACCAAAAAAAAAAAATCTTAAAAAAAAATTGTAAAATTGAAAAAAAAATTTTGGTGTGGTGTATGATTGCTTGATCCACATCCTTCACTCATCACCCAACAAAAAAAAAAAAATATATATATACATTCTAACATTCTTAAGACCTAATCTTTTTGGAGTGTTTATCTTTCTTTTCGAGTGGTGTTTACGAAGCCATCATGACTTGACTTGGGCCGCACCACTCACCCCTAAAATCGACTCATCCAATAGAAGCTGCATGATCACTAGGATGAGTACATTAGGATTTTAGAGCCTCTTCACATCAAAAGAAATCTACTCTCACCAATTGTGGGCAAAACTTGACGTGCCCACCTGAAACTTGTCTGAAAACATTAAGACACGTCAATCCTAAAAGACACAAAAGTAAGGATGAAACATTAAAAGACACCACATCTTAAAAATCATTGCTTGAAAATCATGTTTTGATAGGAGCACACACACTGGAATTGGAAAACTAAGAGGCACTACCCCAATCAATGCCTCATCATATTAGCTTAGCACAAGCAATATCCTAGCCCTTTTAAAACAGAGTAGACGTGCCCTAGGCAAGACTGGATTAAGTCTCGAGAGGCGTGATTTTGTTCGCTGGGCACTTGACTTTCATTCCCTTAGTAAAATCTAGTGACTAGGCTGCGGGGCAGTGTCAAATGACTGCGGTTGTGGGGTCTATGGAACCGGAGGCCCAAGCCAAAAGAAGAACCTTCCCTATAGTCCCCTCGTAATCAACCTGGCCAAATTAACTTTGGGAAGGGGAGTCCAATGCTTACGGACTTGATCACCCTTTTGGAGATTTATAGGTCCCCTAAGGAATACACTATAAGGATTGGGCTTGTTTGCTTGGTTGTACACACACTTTTGGCATCTGTCGCTCTCCGCATCCCCTCCTGTTCTTCTCTAGTGTATGCACGGGAGACGATCACTGCATCCCAAGTTGTTTGTTTTAGGACGGGAATCCAGGCGACCTGATTCTGCTAGAGACATGGCTAAACCTAGGATAGATGAGGTTAAGGACCAACCCCTACCAGACACAATGGCCATCATCTAAGCCCAGATTAACGCAAACCATCGGCTTCAGCAGCAATAGATCCACACTATTATGCAAGCCATACACCGGTTGCAGAACCCACAAGGGCAACCACCACCACCTTTCCAAGGCCCACAAGGGCAATTGCCACTTGATCCACCATCATTCCAGGACCAACCTAGGCCCCTCCGCGACTTCTGCAATCCTTCCGCTATTTGAGTCGAGCCGCACCTTAGGATCCCCGAAGGGGGAGATGATTTTGAGCTAAAACCAAATGTCCTGAGTCTAATTCAGAGCCACTTTCATGGAAGCTCAAATGAAGATCCCTTCCAGCACTTAGAGGATCTTTACCGGATAGCCCGAACTATGAAACCTAGGAACATTATCCTTGACATTGTTTTGATCAAAATGTTCTCCTTTTCACTGAGAGACAAAGCATCCCACTAGCTTAGAACCCTGGGTAGACCCATCACCACCTGGGAAGAATTGAGACATAATTTCTTAAAGAAATTCTTCCCCATAGGAAAGACCAATGCCCTCAGAAGAGCCATTACTACCTTTACACTCCAGGGTGGGGAATAGTTCCATGAGGCGTGGGAAAGATTTAATGAACTATTAAGGAAATGCCCACACCATGAAATACCAAGGTGGCAATTGGCCCAGATCTTCTACCACGGTCTGGACAGCAACCTACGGAACTTTGTCGATGCCTCATGCGGAGGGAACTTCCTGAACAAAGACGAGGAGAGCGCTTTTGAGCTCTTTGAGTCTTTGAGCGAAAATTCGCTCAACAATGCCTCCATGACCCAGTTTAACGAATCCATTCAACCCTGTGGTGGGATTTATGAGGTACAAGAAAATTCTGAAATGGTTGACATGGATATTATTGCCAAGAAATTAGATCCGGTGGAATAGTGGATAAAAAGATAGATGAGCTACTGAACCAGACCAGGAACCCGTTACAGACCTTCTCCCTAGCAAAGGGAGCTCACAATGTTGACATGGTTTAGCCCTTAAGCCAACTGAACCTGGAACAACCCCTGACCACGTTCTAGGGAGGGACCTTTGCTCCCTCAGCCCTTGATTACTCTCTTCCCTCCCTCAACCCTTGAAGATGTGCAGGCTATCCAAGGCTATTCCAAACTTGGCCCCTTCTCCAACACTTACAGCATCGGCTGGCGTAATCACCCAAACTTTGCTTGGACAAACCAGAAACTGCCTCAATTCCAGAACCAGCCCAGGCCAAACCAATAGCCAAACTTGCCCCCTATCAGCAAGGACCACCAGTTAGACCCCCATACAATCCGAATAGGGCAACCCCTCCCCCACAAAATCAAATGGACATCCTGATAAAGATGATGGCTGAAATGAACCAGAAACATCAGGAGGAAATGGCTTTAGTAAAGGGACAGTTAAGCCAGCTGTTGGCCTGTAAACAACAAGGATCCCTGCCTTCCCAGGCACAACCGAACTTGCAAAACATGATTAACAGAGGCCCCAATTCACAAGGGTTTCAGGGTAATCTCGGGCAGGCTCACATGGTCTTGCTAGCCCCACAAACACCCCCTGGGTTTGGTGCTTCTTTGTCCTCGTCTTCTCAAGAATCAACCCATGGTCCCAATGCCTCTGCGAATGCAGTAACCTTGAGAATCGACACCAAAACCTAGGATCCCAAATGGCCGACTCTTCCTGAGACTTCACCTCCTGAAACACCCGACTCAGAAGAGGCACTGGAAAAACCCAAGGACCCAGAAATAGATCCTATCCACATTCAGACACCATATCCCGAGGCCTTGGAGACTATCAAGAAGAAGAAAAGTGTCATGGAAACAGAGGAGCTTTTGGAGATCTTTAAGCAGGTTCAGATTAATATTCCTCTCCTCGAAGCCGTCAAGCACCTCTCGGCTTACGCTAAGTTTCTAAAGGATGCCTGTACACCCAAACGTAAGCCAAGACTTCAAGCACCTAGGAAGGTTGTGCTCTCAGAGCAAGCAAGTTCCGTGATATCAAGCAACCTTCCACTCAAACGAACTGACCCAGGAGCACCCCTGATATCCTGCAATATTGGGGACATGACATTTAATAGAGTGCTCCTGGACTTAGGTGCTTCCATCAATCTGATTCTAACAACCCTGTACCACTAATTTGGTTTCGGAGAGTTGACGCCCACACCTGTCACCATCCAGTTGGCCGATAGATCTGTGAAGATCCCGAAGGGGGTTGTCGAGGACGTGATTGTGGGGTTAAGGACTTCTATTTTCCGGTCGACTTCTTGGTGCTCGACATGGAAGTCCCTGAAAAACTACATAACACACCCATAATCTTAAGCAGACCTTTCTTAGCTACGGCTAAGGCAAACATCGATTGTGACACGGGATGTATGGAAATCGCCTTCGAAGATAAGAAAATGCAGTTGGATATCTTTCGGGCGACCAAGTCTTTTGATTGCGACTGTATCGAGGAACATGATCCTGTGGAACCTTTGGTCGAGGAATGCCTTACCTTTAGTTCTGTCTCAGACCACCAATCCTGTAATGACTGTTCTGACCCGTCACCATCTCTGCCCATGGACCTCTGTAGGGTTGATCACCATCAAACAACGGCATTTGAGGAGATTGATGTTTATCAACTCCTACCTTTCCCCTTTCCATCAAACATTGTTCCACCCACACCTGAACTAAAGCCGCTACCCAAGAATCTCAAGTATGACTTCCTGGGACCTGACCAGACCTTTCCTGTAATTATCAATGCCAACCTAACTAGGGATCAGAAACTCAGGTTGACCGCGACCCTTTCGGAACATCGGGTCGCCATTGGATGGGCCATTTCAGACTTAAGAGTAATTAGCCCTACCTATTGCACTCATAAGATTTACTTGGAAGACTAGGCACGACCCTCTCGCCAGATGCAAAGACGGTTAAACCCAAATATGCGGGAGGTCGTTAAAAAAGAAATTATCAAGTGGCTTGAGGCCGACATCATCTATCCCATATCTGATAGCCCCTGGGTAAGCCCCACTCAAGTGGTTCTGAAGAAAGCCGTGCTCACCGTTGTCACCAATGAATGTGACGAATCCATCCTCACCCGCACTACCACTGCATGGCGGGTATGTATTGATTATAGAAAACTCAATGAAGCAACCAAGAAGGATCATTTCCCCTTGCCATTCATTGACCAGATCCTTGAAAGATTGGCAGGGCAAAAGTATTTTTGCTTCCTGGATGGATATTCAGGATATAACCAAGTTGCAATTGCTCCTGAAGATCAAGAGAATACTACATTCACTTGCCCTTACGGCACGTTTGCATTCCGTCATATGCCGTTCGGGTTATGCAACGCACCTGCTACCTTTCAGCGTTGCATGCTAGCCATTTTTTCAGAAATGGTGGGTGAATACTTATAGGTCTTTATGGATGATTTCTCTGTATTTGGGAATTCATTCGACCGCTGTTTGAGAAACTTGGAGAAAATCCTGAAATGATCTATTGAGGTTAATTTGGTGTTAAGTTGGGAAAAGAGCCATTTTATGGTTCAAGAAGGAATCATCCTCGGTCACATCATATCACATAGGGGCATTGAGGTGGATCGGGCTAAAGTTGATTTGATTTCCAAACTTCCTCTACCTAGATCGGTCTGACAGATCCGTTCATTCCTGGGACATGTTGGCTTCTATTGAAGGTTCATCAAAGACTTCTCTAAGCTTTCCAAACCTTAACCGACCTTCTGGCCAATGACATCTTATTCCACATGACCTCTGATTACATCAAGGCTTACCACGCCCTCTGGGACTTAGTTTCCACAGCACCTGTACTTCAGCCCCCGGATTGGTCCCAGGACTTTGAGATCATGTGTGATGCATCAGATTTTGCCATAGGCATTGTCCTGGGACAAAGACAAGACAAGAAACCCGTGGTGATCTACGCGAGCAAGACGTTGGACAAGACCCAACGAAATTATACGGTCACAGAGAAAGAATTGCTCGCTATAGTTTTTAGACTTGAGAAGTTCCGATCTTACTTGCTGGGATCCCACGTGACTATCTATATTGACCATTCAACCATCTAGCACCTGTTGGCTAAAAAGGACGCAAAGCCTAGGCTCATCAGATGGATCCTGCACTTGCAGGAATTTAACCTGGAAATCTGCGATAAGGCCGGATCAAAGAATGTGGTGGCTGACCACCTATCCAGACTCCACCCAGACCACATTGGGCCCTCCCTACCTTTATCTGACACCTTTCCCGATGAGCACAATCTGACTGTGCAAGACAAGAAACTACCTTGGTATGCTGACTATGTCAACTACCTAGTTGTAGGTCAAACCCTGCACAGTTGGTCCAGACAGCAACGAGACAAGTTCTTGGCCGAGGCCAAGCATTATTTCTGGGATAATACCATGCTGTTTCGCCTCTGTGCTGACTAGATCATCAGGCGGTGTATCCGTGAGGACGAAGTTCAGAGTGTGCTATCTTTTTGTCATGACCAAGCTTGTGGTGGCCACTTCTCAAGAAAGAAAACGGCTGTGAAGGTCATGCAGTCTGGATTATACTGGCCTCCCTTATTTAAGGATGCACACAACTTTGCCAAGACTTGCTCTCATTGCCAAACGTTGGGGACCATGACCAGAAAAGATATGATGCCTCTCCAGCCCATTTTGATTGTCGAGATCTTCAACATTTGGGGTATTGATTTTATGGGTCCCTTCCCACCATTCAACGGCTTTGAGTACAACCTAGTCTTGGTAGACTATGTCTCTAAATGGATTGAAGCGTCGCCACCCGCCGATGCGATCATAAGACTATCATGGACTTTGTTAAGCAGAACATCTTTTCCCGGTTTGGAATACCAAAGGCCATGATCAGTGATGGCGGAAGTCATTTTATTCACACCCAATTCCGTGCCCTACTCAGAAAATACGGGGTTAACCACTGCATCGCTACCTCGTACCATCCGCAAATAAATGGGCAGATCGAGGTCTCAAATAGGCAAATCAAGAATATTCTATAGAAGACTGTGAGACTGTTTGTCGCGCTTTTGTGCGGTTTGTTAAAAGATAATATCGCGTTGTAGTATAGCCGCGAAAGCGTTCAAAACAAATAAAGATTTTTATTACTCGAAAACCGGAGTATCCGAGGTCGAACACAGGGAGCAATCTCAGTACTTTGGAAAACCCAAGAATACAACTGTTAAATGCAAATATAATTGATTCAAGGAGTTTTAAAAAAAATAGAATTAGACGTCTGATTTATGTATCAGACGTCTTAAATGTGATCTTTCTCTCTTCCTTCTTCTCCTTTCTGCTTCTGTATTTTTCCTTCTTCTGCTTTGTCTTTCTGATTTCTTTGCAATCTTCCTTGTCCTTCTTCTTCTTCTCTGCGAAGACTTCTAATCTTTCTGCTTTCCTTCTTCTCCTGCGAAGGCTTCTTTCTTCTTCTTCTCTGTCTTGCTCCTTCTTTCTTCTCTTCTTCGCCTTGCCTTTCCTTCTTCTTCTTCTGTAGCGGCCAAGTCCTTCTCCTGCGTTCAGCCTGCCTGCACAGGAGCAAAACCTAACCCTTCTCCCTCTACCCGCGCGTCTCTCTCTCTCTAAACCAATTCACTCAGAGCTTCTCTCCCAGAGCCACAGGCATTAATCGGGTCGGATCGTACCCGGGACCAGGCGCACCTGAAGGTGGTGTGATGCGCGAGGAGTGCGTAGGTCTAGGTCGGGTCGGATCCGCCAAGTCCGCGTGGTCAAGTCGCGGACTAGGCGGGTGTGGGGTCAGTGAGGGACCTCACCCCTATGCTTTCGAGGCAGTAAAGCTATATCACAAAAACTCTTTATACCATACCTGTGCCTTGAGATTCCACGATGTGGGACTAATGGTTTCGTCCTTCCCTCACATGCGCCCGCAAACTCTCGTGTGCAATTGCCCACGCTGAAGGCCCTGCTGGTGCTCCTTGCTGAACTCAGTCACCTCGCAACACTTGTGAGAGTCTGCTGCACCTGCCGCCTGGGAAGCCTGACGCCTGCTGCTGCTCCAGGCTTCCTGCTGCTTCGGCTGTTAATGGCGGCCGGGGCGTTCACCTGAGATTCCACAGAACGGCCTATTGGCCCAATCAGGATAGCTGGAAACCTTCGCCGTAGCACGACGAAGGCGGTGGGTGATGCTGCAGGTTGCCGGTCGGCCTAGGCGTGCGTGCCTAGGTCAACCTGTGGCCGGAGATGGTGGGTTGTTCGGGGGGTGGTTATGGAGGTCTGGAGTGGCAGTTGTGGGGTGGAGCGAGTTCCTGGTGGTGAGGCGGAGCTCCCGAGGTGGTTGGCGAGCCGTGTGGAGTGCTGGAATGGTGGAAGCAGCTCGCCGGAGGTCGGTCGGTGATGTGGAAGATGAGGGTGGTCAGCGTCGGTCGAGGGGTAATCAAGTAAAATAGGTGGGAGAAAAGAGAGAGGAGAGGGTGGAGAACGTATCTGGGGTTGTCTGGAGGGAAGGGAGGCGGCGGAGAGGACGGCTCGTAACTGCCGTCGTCGGGGAAGAAAGACCCTGAGGGAGGAAGCGACGACGAAGACGAGGTCAGAAGCGCGCGCGCGGGGTACAGCGCGACGCGGGAGGAAGCGGCGGAGAGGACTCTGCTGCTGGTATGGCAGCAGAGCGACGAGAAGGAGGGAAGGAGGTCGCCGGAGCTTGTGGGTCGTTTGGCCGGAGATGGGAGAGGGAGGAATTTGGAAGGGATCTCCGTCAAAATCAAGCTTAGCCCCTTCGGCCGGAGTTGTGGGTTCTTATATAGGCGCTGGACTGGGTGTGCAGGGCGTGAAGGGCACGTAATTGCCTGAGGTTGGTCGCCGGAGATGGAAAAGAGTTAGGATACCCAAATCTCTTGTGCGTTCGCACGAGAGATTGAGTTCACACCAGTGATTGTAATTGACTTTATAAGGAAGGGAATTCCTCAGAGAATCCTCCTTCCATTTCTGGGAGGGAATCTCTAAGGGATTAGAGAGCAATCCCTCTCCGAACCTCGCCGGAGCTCGGTTCTGCCCTAGCAATGGCGGCAGGACCGGTTTGCAAAGGAGGCGAGGAACCTAGGGAGTTCTCTGCAACGGTATTCAAAAGATAGGGACCAATTTGTGATTTGGGTGTACTAAATTGCAAAGTAGGTCAAGATGACCTCTCCTTAGGTCCAAATTTTGGTACAAACCTAATTTGGACCTAAGGAATCCAATGGTGAAGTTGTATTTTAGGTTTGACCTCGTTTGACTGGACATTTTGCGTAAAAACCCAAATTAGGTTAATTGAACAGCTAGGACCCTAATCTAGGTCAAACTAGGTTCCAAAGGCCAAATTAAGTGTTCTAAACCCTAGAGTATGTTTTTCCATGATTTGTAGAGGGTTTACTTGCTTTTTATTCTGATCGAAACCTTGTTAATTTAAGCGGGTCTGTTTTAGGGTTACCAAGTGTCATTTAGTTCTTAGATTGCACATGAACCCATTTCTGATTGACTCACCCCACTTTTTATCTCATTTATACCATTTGACCTCTGTTTTGCCTCTGAGAAATCCCGTTTACGTACTGCAATGGTAAAATTGCAGTTTTAACCTTTATTTCATGTTTTCTTCTCAGAGCACTTGTTCCTTCAGTTAGGCCTTCTTCTAGGTTATGTAGGAGCTTTTATCTTCTTTATTGGGTCAAAATGAGCTAGTTATGGCTCATGATGAGGCTCTCATCATACCCCCATGCCTAGCTTTTGCTAGTCCCTTAGCAAAATTTCAAAGTTTTAACTTCCGTTCTAGACCCTGAATATCTGTCAACAATGATAAGTGCTTCTCCTTTTCTTTTATGATTAGGTAGGAATGCTGATAATAGGCCTAGAGGTATTCAAGTACCAACCAAAATCCAGACCTGTTCCGCTTTAGCCTCAGTCCTTCGCAAAGGTTTCTACGGCCCACAGAAACTATCCTAGGGTTTGTTGGACTCCGCGGTTAAAGCACCCGTGCTTGAGATATTTTTAGCCTAAGTTCAGTTTGCAGTGCATTTTTTTGTAAGAGAGAGATAGAAGATTTATTTGTTTGGAGAGCTTTTCTCTCTCTTTTCTTTTTATTTCTAGCTTCGGATTAGCTTCTCAACACGGTCTGTATCGGAGTCCTCGTCCCCATCATCAATCCTCAAAGGTCCCTGGCTTTCGAGATTTCGAGATAATCCCACCCATGGCAACCCCCGGAACCCTGGTTTTCGAGATTTCGAGATAATCCCGCCCATGGCGTTCCGTGGCCGAATTCAGACCCTGGCGATTGACATTTCGTGATAATGCCACCCATGGTATCTGAACCAGCAGAGTGCTTACATGCCCCCAGTAGGATATTTAAATATCCTAAGAGACAAGCACCGAGGAGATGATATGTTGTTACGTATCTTCGAGGGGAATTTCCCGCCTCTCCGCGCTGGGAACTCGTCCAAATCAATTTGTGTTGATTGACCGCTCCTAATCTAGGTGACTTTTTCAGAACATTAAACGCTTTTCGCGTGATTTGGATGTTTATGCGCACTGAACCAGACTGTGTGTGAATTTGGGTGCTTAGGTTACCGAATCCCGCAAACCGGAGGTCAGTTAACGAGGCCGAATACTTCCTAAGCCTTAGACCTAATACTCAAGCTTCGCATTTTCCTCAACCTCTTGAGGATTATCCAGATTTTAATGGATACGTGAATTTTTAAGCTAAAGGTACTAGCCCAAAAAGCCTAAGACCAGCGTTCCCGCTAATCTCTTGTTATATCTCCGTGGCACTTTTCTTTTTCTTGATTCGGTCTAGAACTTCAGTTAACCCCTTAATCTTTTACTAATGACTATTTCTTTTCATTTTGTGCTCCTTTTTGTCATTTTTTCTTCTTTTCCTCCTCTTATTTGTATGACCTTGAATTGTTCCTCCCCTCTATCAAGTCTTTTTTTTTTTTATGTGAAACCCTTTCTTGATATGAATTTTCTGACATTTTGCACTTTCATACCCCCCCATGCCTAAGATTTGCAATGTCCCCATTGTAAATTAGGTGGGTTCGAATTCAGCTTAGTTCATGTATTAGGACAGGTGTGTGGTGAGTGAATGGGTCGAAGCGACTTGTTGCGAACGATTTCTAATCTCGGGTAGGTATACCTGAGGTGAAGTCGGCTGTTCTAATGGATGAACCCTAAAGTGCAATATGAGTTCCGCATAGAGATGTCAGAAACGGTTTCAGGTTTTTCAAAGAATGACGGGTTGCCTCCCGTTAAGCGCTGAGTTTTACGCCATCGGCTGGGCGCAATGAGCTCAAGAGGAATGGAGGGTAAAGGATGACTCAGTCAAATCTATATCGGTCATGTCAATGAACGGCTTGAGTCTCTGCCCGTTCACGACAAAGGGTTCAGAATCGTGGCTGAGTGGGCTGATTTCAATAGCTCCATTTCCGAAGATTTGGCGGACTAGGTAGGGTCCGACCCACTTGGATCTTAGCTTTCCTGGGAATAGTTTGAGTCGAGCATCAAAGAGTAAAACTTTTTGACCAGGATGAAAGACCTTTCTAGAAATGTGTTTGTCGTGAAAAGCTTTAACTCGTTCTTTGTAAATTCGCGAGTTCTCATATGCGTCGTGGCGTAATTCATCGATCTCGCTCATTTGAAATCTTCTGTGGGTTCCAGCCTTAGAAAGGTCGAGATTACAGGTCCGTACTGCCCAATAGGCTTTATGCTCCAATTCGACGGGGAGGTGACATGCCTTCCCGTACACTAGTCTGAAGGGAGACATTCCTAATTGGGTCTTGTGGGCGGTCCTATAGGCCCACAATGCTTCCGGAAGCTGAGAAGACCAATCTTTTCTATCAGGTCGAACAGTAACCTGAAGGATCTTCTTGATCTCTCGGTTAGATAGCTCAGCTAGACCATTAGTTTGGGGGTGGTAAGGAGTAGAGATTCGGTGTGACACCCCGTATTTGGTCATCAGTGATCTGAACTGAGCGTTCGTAAAATGGGTCCCTCCGTCGGAAATTATAGCACGCGGAATCCCGAACCTTGAGAAAATGTTTTGATGGAGGAATTTTATAACGACTTTATGATTGTTGGTTCGGGTCGGAATGGCTTCTATCCACTTGGACACATAGTCAACCGCGAGTAAGATGTATTCGAAGCCATCCGAGTTCGGAAAGGGTCCCATGAAATCAATCCCCCAAATATCGAAAATTTCGCATACCAAGATCGGCTGTAGAGGCATCATGTCTTTATGGCTCATGTTGCCCAGAGTCTGGCAACGGGAACATACCTTACAGTGATCGTATGCATCCTTGAAAATTGTGGGCCAGTAGAAGCCACACTGGAGGACTTTCGATGCGGTTTTATGTCCAGAAAAATGTCCACCGCATGCCTGGTCATGGAAGAATGAGAGTATGTCTTTGATTTCCACTTCCGTGACGCACCGTCGGATTATCTGATCAACACCAATGCGGAAAAGATACGGGTCTTCCCATAGGTAATACTTGGCATCGGAACGCAATTTGTTCTTTTTGGCCTTCGACCAATCGGGCGGAATCTGATGTGATGCCAGGTAATTAACAATATCGGCGAACCATGGAAGACTTGTACTGATAGTCAGGAGGTGCTCATCAGGGAAATGTTCTGTAATAGGTCTGGAAGGATCAATAATTTCAGAAGGAAGGCGGGACAAGTGATCAGCTACCACATTGTGCTTTCCCGCCTTGTCACGAATCTCGAGGTTAAATTCTTGCAATAGCAAGATCCAGCGGATTAGTCGAGGTTTCGCGTCCTTCTTGGCAAGGAGATGCCTTACAGCTGTGTGATCCGAGTATACGATAATACGGGAACCCAGAAGGTATGATCTCAATTTTTCCAGGGCAAATACTACGGCCAGCAGCTCTTTCTCAGTAACCGTATAGTTACGCTGAGCCTCATCCAGTGTTTTGCTGGCGTAGTAAATGACCACAGGTATCCCGTCAATTTTCTGCCCCAAAACTGCTCCTACAGCAAAGTCAGATGCATCGCAAATGATCTCAAAGGGTTGAGACCAATCGGGGGACTGTAGGATTGGGGCCTGGGTGACTCGGTCACGTAGGATTTCAAATGCTTGAGTGCATTCCTTGGAAATTTCGAAAGGTACATCCTTGGAGAGAAGATTGGTCAGGGGGCACGCGATCTTGGAGAAATCAGGGATGAATCGACGGTAGAAACTGATGTACCCCAAAAAAGATCGGATGTCCTTAATCGAGCTAGGCATAGGGAGCTTGGAAATCAGGTTAACCTTAGCTCGATCCACTTGGATGCCTTTCTCTGAGATTAAATGTCCCAGGACAATTCCCTCAGGCACCATGAAATGGCTCTTTTCCCAGGAAAGAACCAAATTCACCTCGATGCACCGCCTGAGTATATGGACCAAGTGTTGGAGGCAATCGTCAAATTATTGTCCAAAAACTGAAAAGTCATCCATGAAGACTTCCAGATAATCACCTACCATATCTGAGAATATGGCAAGCATGCACCGCTGAAAAGTTGCAGGTGCATTGCAGAGACCAAACGGCATCCTTCGGAACACGTACGTCCCGAAGGGGCAGGTGAATGTGGTCTTTTCTTGGTCCTCTGGATGGATTGCCACCTGATTGTAACCGGAGTACTCGTCAAGAAAGCAGAAGAATCTATTTCCCGCTAGTTTCTCGAGGATCTGATCAATAAACGGTAGTGGGAAATGATCCTTCTTCGTGGAGGAATTTAGTCTTCTGTAATCAATGCAGACTCTCCACGAATTAGCTATTCGGGTAGGAATGACTTCCCCGGTTTCAGTCGTGATGATGGTAAGTCCTGCCTTCTTAGGCACCACTTGTGTTGGACTCACCCAACGACTGTCGGAGATCGGGTAGATGATCCCGGCATCTAACCACTTAATGATCTCCTTTTTCACGACCTCCTGTAGGTTAGGGTTTAGGCGCCTTTGCATTTCTCTTGAAGGTCGTGAGCCTTCTTCCGTGTAGATTCGATGTGTGCAGTATGAAGGGCTTATACCAGTTAAATCATCTAGAGTCCATCCAATGGCTCTACGATGTTGTTGGAGAACAGAAATCAAACGGAGTTCCTGGTCAGGTGTGAGTCGAGAATTGATAATCACAGGAAACGTCTGATTTGAATCCCAAAAGACGTATTTTAGATGTTCAGGAAGGGGCTTGAGTTCCGTGACAGGATTGTCAGCAGCAGCGAGTGGTTCGGGGTTTGTATCGGGAGCAATGGTAGGAGTCATAGGTGTGTCTAGATCATGTCCGCACTCCTCTGTTAGCGGTTTTTGATTCTCTAGTGGTTGATCAGGAATAATCAGGTTGTCCTCTATATGCAGTTCATCAACCACGGCTTCGACATCACAAATTTCCTCTATCACCCCGCAATTAATCCCTTGATGGGCCTTGAAAATGTCAATCTTCAGATTTTGATTCCCAAATTTTAATTCTATCTGGCCCTCTTCGCAGTTTATATTGGCCCTAGCAGTGGCCAAAAAGGATCTCCCTAATATGATTGGTGTGTCCCTTGGGTTCTTAGGTGCATCCATGTCCAGTACTATGAAGTCCACTGGGAAATAAAAATCTCGTACCCTAACAATGACATCCTCGAGTATTCCTTTGGGTGACTTGATGGATCGATCGGCTAACTGCAATGTCACCTCAGTGGGTTTAAGTTCAGATTCTTCAAGGTGGTCAAGGAGGGATGTAGGTATTAAATTTATGGAGGCACTTAGGTCTAGTAGGGCTCTATCAAGTTGGGTTTCACCAATTTTACAAGAAATCAAGGGAGTTCCTGGGTCTTTAGCCTTAGGTGGGAGTTTGCTAAAGATGACAGAGCTGGCTTGCTCTGATAGTACGATTGGGTTCCCATCCTTGGTTCGCGGCTTACGTTTAGGTGTACATATGTCTTTCAAGAACCTTGCGTAAGTCGGTATGTGGCGGATTGCATCCATCAACGGGATGTTTATCTGGACCTGTTCAAAGAGCTTGACCAGATCCTCCTCAGGAGCCACAGGTTTGGTTGTCCTTTTTCCTTTGGTCAAGGCCTCAGGAAATGGGATCCTAGCTGGTTCCTCTAGGATAGGTCCAGGTTCTTGATCTGGGACAGTAGTATCTTGGATGACTACCCTAGGGTCTTGGCGATTATCAGGCTTGGAGTGGTTCGGATAGTGTGGGTCTTGTGTTGTTTTACCACTGCGTGTTGTTACAGAGTTTAATCCGGCCTGACTTTGGTTTGGGTTAGGTAGGAGGGGTGGCTGTTGCTGCAATCCTGCATAAGATGTTGACGCCTCCATCCCATCTGGTGATGGAGTAGCAGGGGCCTGATAAATCAAATGTGCGTGGCCTGGATTTGGATTCATAACGCGCCTCTGGGTCGGCACGTTATTTGGGTTGGGCAGAGGTTGCGAAGGAAGGGTGCCAGGTTGGAGGGAATTTGCCATCTGGGCCAGTTGGTTGCGAACCTCTGTGATCTCGTCCTTGTGTTGTTTTTGCATTGCCGCATTCGTCTTTTGAATGTCAGCCAGTGTTTGAAGGATAAGAGTCAGTTGATCCTGATTTTGCCCGGATTGGTAGGGGGGATTGGGCCGAGGCTGAGGTGGCTGATATGGACGAGGAGCTTGTGGGCGGGGTTGATATGGTGGTTTTTGAGAATTTCCTGCCCACTGAAAGTTAGGATGATTTCGCTATCCAGGGTTGTAGGTATTGGAGTATGGGTCATTCTGGATGGCGTTGAGGTCCTCGCAGTTCTGAGGAACCTCAGGAAAGTCAGAATACGAGGGTTCAGAGTTCCCCCAACTCGAATAGAAGGGATCAGAGGTCACTCCGGTCCGAGAGGTAGACGGGGGTGGATATGGGTCCATCCCCTTGGCAGGTTGGTGATAGATGTTTTGCACTGTTTCCCTTGCCAGAGGAAGTCGTGTAAAAGAATTTTGTGCAGAGGTGGCTTGCTGCAAATGTCGAGTTAGCTCATCCACTTTCTTTTCTATGATAGAGACCTTGTCCAACCGACTGGCCATCAGTTCCAGGTCGACAGAAGTGGACAGGTCCTGCGTCTCATGTGTCCCTCTTAGATTCGTCGATGCGCAGGCATTCGTCCTATCGAATAAGCCCAAGGAGTCATTGTTTATGGAGTTCTCGCACATGTTTTCGAGAATCTCCCATACCGTGTCCTCGTGTTGGCCCATGATGTTTCCTCCACATGTTGCATTGACGAATAGACGAATATCCTCACGGAGTCCCTGGTAAAAAGACTGGACTTATTCCCACTTAGGAACTCCGTGATGGGGACACTTTCGCATGAGATCTAGGAATCGATCCCAAGCTTCATGAAGAGGTTCTCCCAGTTGTTGAGTGAAATGAGTGATCTGGTGGTGCAAGGCATTTGTCCGGCCAACAGGGAAGAATTTTTTCAAAAATTCGGACTGTAATTCCTCCCATGTGTTGATCGGGCGGGTCTGAGTCTGATACCAGTGTGCAGCCTTGTCCAAGAGGGAGAACGAAAACATTTTCATGAGTAGGATATCCCGATTTTGTACATCTGACCCGAAGGTCTGGGCCAAATGCTTGAATTGTTTAATGTGTTGGAATGGATCCTCAGAGTTAAGCCCATGGAACTTCGGTATGGCATGAATCATATTGGGCTTCAGATCAGAATCGGGTCCTCCAATTGGGATTCGTACTCGGGGTTCGATTGCCACCGCAGCAGGATTATAGTGATCTCGCATCATAGGTCGCTGCGGTGGGTTTACAAAGTTCTGAAAGAGATCGTTCAAGCGTTGAAGTTGGTGTTCAAGGTTATTCTCCTCTATGGGTTGTGCCATGATGGGAGAAGAAGGAGAATCAGGGTTTGAGTCAGATGAAAGATTTATGTGGTGGGGTTGCTGCACAAACAAGGGTGTCGAGGCTTGGCCTCGACGAGAATGAATTTCTAAAGGAGGTCTTAAAGGTGGTCTTAAGGACCTCCTACCGAACATGCACCGAAAGATGTGATGAGATTAGAAGGTGCTGGACCCAATCAAGACACCCAAGAATTGTTGGGTGACTATAGAGGTTCGGGGCAGATGGACCCTTGGATCAGAAGATCGTCCACCTGAGAAATACCTGGGCAGCCAGAGAGGGAGAGTCCCGCAAAGACCCCTACACGGTAGAGCGTCCCCACGGGTTACAGGGTTTCCCCCACCCGACCTCTCTTGTCACTGTGGTTCCAGGTAAACCAGAATGGGGATCTTTACCTCTTAAGTCTACTTTTTTTTATTTTAAGATCAAGGTGCTTAATGTTCCACTGGAACTTTTAAGTATTTTGAGTGTAAAAGTGACCTAATATTAAGGTTGGTTGACCCGAGAGATCAACTTCACCTCTTGTTCCTTTGAGAGCTTTTAGGTCCTTCCTTTTATGGTTCAAATGGATTATCAGCCTGATTTGCTTAGGGTTCCTCTTGTATAAATCTTTTCAAACACAGTTTAGGCACACCTCTTTTTGGAGAGTTTGTTTCTTTGTTTTAGAGAAGATGTGTCTCTAAAAACCCTAGCTTTGCAATCCCTAACTTGGCTCTAGTGGGTCCAATTTAGTTGCCGTAGAAATTAGCACCTAGGGCTCAATCAAGAAAGTTTTAGCCCTAGTTGCCTTAGTTGGATGAACAGATAAAAATATGTTGAAATGAAAATCAGGCAACTTGATGAGTTACTAAATATGAGATAGGTAGCCCTAAGTTGATTTCCCTCCTTTTTTTAGATTGTGAGAGGGTTAAGAGAGAGGACTTATGGAGATTACCTGTTCCTTGGAGAGTCTGTTGTGCAGTTGCTATTCTTTCCTTTTTGTTTTGCTTTCCCTGAATGAACACAGCAAAAGAGAGAAGTCAAGTCAGATATTAGATAGAAAAGTTGTACTCAAAAGTTTTAAAAGTGCCCGTTGCTCCCCGGCAACGGCGCCAAAATGTTTGTCGCGCTTTTGTGTGGTTTGTTAAAAGATAATATCGCGTTGTAGTATAGCCGCGAAAGCGTTCAAAACAAATAAAGATTTTTATTACTCGAAAACCGGAGTATCCGAGGTCGAACACAGGGAGCAATCTCAGTACTTTGGAAAACCCAAGAATACAACTGTTAAATGCAAATATAATTGATTCAAGGAGTTTTAAAAAAAATAGAATTAGACGTCTGATTTATGTATCAGACGTCTTAAATGTGATCTTTCTCTCTTCCTTCTTCTCCTTTCTGCTTCTGTATTTTTCCTTCTTCTGCTTTGTCTTTCTGATTTCTTTGCAATCTTCCTTGTCCTTCTTCTTCTTCTCTGCGAAGACTTCTAATCTTTCTGCTTTCCTTCTTCTCCTGCGAAGGCTTCTTTCTTCTTCTTCTCTGTCTTGCTCCTTCTTTCTTCTCTTCTTCGCCTTGCCTTTCCTTCTTCTTCTTCTGTAGCGGCCAAGTCCTTCTCCTGCGTTCAGCCTGCCTGCACAGGAGCAAAACCTAACCCTTCTCCCTCTACCCGCGCGTCTCTCTCTCTCTCAAGCAATTCACTCAGAGCTTCTCTCCCAGAGCCACAGGCATTAATCGGGTCGGATCGTACCCGGGACCAGGCGCACCTGAAGGTGGTGTGATGCGCGAGGAGTGCGTAGGTCTAGGTCGGGTCGGATCCGCCAAGTCCGCGTGGTCAAGTCGCGGACGAGGTGGGTGTGGGGTCAGTGAGGGACCTCACCCCTGTGCTTTCGAGGCAGTAAAGCTATATCACAAAAACTCTTTATACCATACCTGTGCCTTGAGATTCCACGATGTGGGACTAATGGTTTCGTCCTTCCCTCACACGCGCCCGCAAACTCTCGTGTGCAATTGCCCACGCTGAAGGCCCTGCTGGTGCTCCTTGCTGAACTCAGTCACCTCGCAACACTTGTGAGAGTCTGCTGCACCTGCCGCCTGGGAAGCCTGACGCCTGCTGCTGCTCCAGGCTTCCTGCTGCTTCGGCTGTTAATGGCGGCCGGGGCGTTCACCTGAGATTCCACAGAACGGCCTATTGGCCCAATCAGGATAGCTGGAAACCTTCGCCGTAGCACGGCGAAGGCGGTGGGTGATGCTGCAGGTTGCCGGTCGGCCTAGGCGTGCGTGCCTAGGTCAACCTGTGGCCGGAGATGGTGGGTTGTTCGGGGGGTGGTTATGGAGGTCTGGAGTGGCAGTTGTGGGGTGGAGCGAGTTCCTGGTGGTGAGGCGGAGCTCCGAGGTGGTTGGCGAGCCGTGTGGAGTGCTGGAATGGTGGAAGCGGCTCGCCGGAGGTCGGTCGGTGATGTGGAAGATGAGGGTGGTCAGCGTCGGTCGAGGGGTAATCAAGTAAAATAGGTGGGAGAAAAGAGAGAGGAGAGGGTGGAGAACGTATCTGGGGTTGTCTGGAGGGAAGGGAGGCGGCGGAGAGGACGGCTCGTAACTGCCGTCGTCGGGGAAGAAAGACCCTGAGGGAGGAAGCGGCGACGAAGACGAGGTCAGAAGCGCGCGCGCGGGGTACAGCGCGACGCGGGAGGAAGCGGCGGAGAGGACTCTGCTGCTGGTATGGCAGCAGAGCGACGAGAAGGAGGGAGGGAGGTCGCCGGAGCTTGTGGGTCGTTTGGCCGGAGATGGGAGAGGGAGGAATTTGGAAGGGATCTCCGTCAAAATCAAGCTTAGCCCCTTCGGCCGGAGTTGTGGGTTCTTATATAGGCGCTGGACTGGGTGTGCAGGGCGTGAAGGGCACGTAATTGCCTGAGGTTGGTCGCCGGAGAGGGAAAGGAGTTAGGATACCCAAATCTCTCGTGCGTTCGCACGAGAGATTGAGTTCACACCAGCGATTGTAATTGACTTTATAAGGAAGGGAATTCCTCAGAGAATCCTCCTTCCATTTCTGGGAGGGAATCTCTGAGGGATTAGAGAGCAATCCCTCTCCGAACCTCGCCGGAGCTCGGTTCTGCCCTAGCAATGGCGGCAGGACCGGTTTGCAAAGGAGGCAAAGAACCTAGGGAGTTCTCTGCAACGGTATTCAAAAGATAGGGACCAATTTGTGATTTGGGTGTACTAAATTGCAAAGTAGGTCAAGATGACCTCTCCTTAGGTCCAAATTTTGGTACAAACCTAATTTGGACCTAAGGAATCCAATGGTGAAGTTGTATTTTAGGTTTGACCTCGTTTGACTGGACATTTTGCGTAAAAACCTAAATTAGGTTAATTGAAGAGCTAGGACCATAATCTAGGTCAAACTAGGTTCCAAAGGCCAAATTAAGTGTTTTAAACCAAAGAGTATGTTTTTCCATGATTTGTAGAGGGTTTACTTTCTTTTTGTTCTGATCGAAACCTTGTTAATTTAAGCGGGTCTGTTTTAGGGTTACCAAGTGTCATTTAGTTCTTAGATTGCACATGAACCCATTTCTGATTGACTCACCCCACTTTTTATCTCATTTATACCATTTGACCTCTGTTTTGCCTCTGAGAAATCCCGTTTACGTACTGCAATGGTAAAATTACAGTTTTAACCTTTATTTCATGTTTTCTTCTCAGAGCACTTGTTCCTTCAGTTAGGCCTTCTTCTAGGTTATGTAGGAGCTTTTATCTTCTTTATTGGGTCAAAATGAGCTAGTTATGGCTCATGATGAGGCTCTCATCAGAGACCTGACAGGAAAGACTGGTCCATACGACTGGATGATGCCCTGTGGGCATACAGGACCGCTTTCAAGACCCCGATAGGCATGTCGCCTTATCGCCTGATCTTTGGCAAAGCATGACACCTTCCTATCGAGTTGGAACACAGGGCTTACTGGGCCGTCAAGCAGTGTAACATGGATTCCCAGTTAGCTGGTGCGCAGAGGACGCTCCAACTCTTTGAGCTCGAAGAAATTCGTCGGGACGCCTTTGAGAACAGTCTGCTATACAAGGAGAAAATGAAAGCCGTCCACGACCGACTCATCCATAGAAAGATCTTTGAGCCTAACCAGCAAGTTTGGCTTTTCGATGCCTGCCTAAAACTCTTTCCAGGGAAGCTCAAGTCCAAGTGGACAGGACCATTTAGGGTGGTCAAGCCCCACTCCAATGGGTCGGTTGAAATCGCTGATCCGAATACTGGGCACACTTTCACAGTCGATGGCCAGAGATTGAAACACTTTCTAGCCCAGGTTCCCCCAAAGGAGATTGTCACCCTCATTGAGGGATGACACGAAGCACCGCTCAGCTGAAGGCATTAAACTCAGTGCTTCCTGGGAGGCAACTTAGAAGATTCAGACTGATAAGGTATTCTACTTCACTCAGGTAATATCTTTTCGAACCCCTGTGCATCCATATATTTGTCAATGAGGACATTGTCCAACTTAAGCATGGGGGGTGATAAATTGTATGATTTTGAGCTCATTTAATCAGTTTGAATAAAATAATAATAAAAATAGAAAAATAAATTTAGGAAGAAAAACTTAGGCATTAAAAATTTGTCAATAGTGGGAAATAATACGGAAAGAATTTGAACACTTAGGCTTTTCAGGCCTTCAGGCTTAATCAGCCCTGGTGTCCGTTAAAATATGGATTTAGCTTCAAATCCTTGCAATTGTAATCTACTCTAATCCATTAACTAAATAAGGTGACAAGTATACGACTTATCAACTCACCCTCTAACTCAGAAGAACTTTTAGTCTAAGCATTTGCACACATTTTTTCATAGACTCACTCCTTAGAGATTTTGACAGAAATTGGGTAGCTAATGAACTTTCTATGATGGTATGACTGGCAAGTTGTGGGTAACAGCCCATTGGCAGGTCGTCCAGAGCCTAGCCACGGGACCTGATGAGAGCCTCATCATGAGTCCTAACTAGCACATTTTGACCTAAATAAGTATACAAAAGCTCCTACAAAACCTAAGGGAAAGCCAAAATAAAAGAACAATAAAATCTGAATATGAAGCAACTCACAAGGGGTAAAACTGTAATTTTACCAATTCAGTACATAAACGGGATGTCTAAGGGTCTAAACACAGGTCAAATGGGCTTAACAAGAAAGAAAGTGGAATGATTTGATCTGAAAAGGATTATATTAATTTCTAGGAATTAAATGACATTCTGTAACCCTAAAACAAATCCGCTTTGATTTACGAAGTTCCAGGAAAGATAAAAGTCAATTAAACCCTCTAAAATTCATCAAAAAACATCCCCTAAGGTTTAAAACCTTCAATTTGGCCATTAAAATCTGCCCTGACATAAATTGAGAACCATACCCAATTTTTGATCTAATTTAGGTTTTTGTGCAAATTGATCGGTCAAACATGGTCAAACTTAAAATCAAACTTCACCATTAGATTCCTTAGGTCCAAATTAGGTTTGTACCAAAATTTGGACCTAAGGGAAGGCCATTTTGACTTACTTTATAAATTGATCCTCATGAATTACTTTTTGACCCTTAACTTTTTGAACCCTTGAGCTTTGCCCTCCAACTTTCCTTTCGTTCTTTGCAAAATAGTCCTTCTGCCACCCTGCGCAGCTGCCCATACCTCCGGCAACTTTGCTTAGAGGATGGCGCCGCACAAGGTATGGGGATTGGCCTCAGAAATGAAAGGGGGGTTCCCTGCATCGTCCTCTTTTGCATGGATGCCCTCCCATGCCCTGCCATTGCCCATGCCTCTCGTGCAAACACGTGAGAGGAATGGGTCTCTTCTCCGGCCATTCTCCGGCAAGCTTCCCACGCTCTCTCCTCGAGATCTTCTCCTCGCCAACGGCTATCTAAGGAAAGGCAGGGGCCACCGGTTGCTTTAAGCCTGTTTTGGCCAAGGAAAATCCCCCGACTTCGTCTCCTCCTCCTTCGGTCATTCGCCTGCAGGCTCCGACGACTCTCCGCTTCCTCTCTCGTCACCCTGCCACCATACCAGTGGCAGGGTTAGCTCCGCCATCGTTCGTCGTGCCTCGCTGTACTAGTAGGCACCCTCCGGTCTATCTTCCTCGTCATCATCTTCCCCACAGGGCATTGTCTCCGGCGATGGAAGAATTGAGCTGTCCGCTTCTTGCACCCCTTCGTCTGCTTAGTTAGGTAAAAGCTCTTCCGTTTTCTCCCCTCTTTATTTCCCCCTCAACGATTTTTAGTTTTGGTCCCTCGACTACCACTACCACCACCATCAGTTCCACCATCCGGCCACCCTCCGGCGAGACGCCTTCGTCACTCCGCAACCCCACACGTCTCGCCACCCACCGCACAACCTCCGCCACACTCCACTGAACACCGTCCACCCATCCACAGACCGCCTACACCACCACAACTGCCCCTCGACCTAACCCATCACTCCGGCCACAGAGCGACCTAGGCACGCACGCCTAGGCCGCCCTGCGACCTACCGCCTCACCTCCGCCGTGACACGGCGAAGGTCCTGCTGTAGTCTGATAGAGCTGTAAGGCCCTTTTTGTGTTAGGCAGGGTCCGAGCTCCAGCCGCCATTAGTGACGGCTCGAGGAGGTTGCAAGCATGCTCCAGGCTAAAGGACTTTAGAATTCCAGGTCTAGCGGATTCGGGGAGGTCTCGCGAAGCCAGTTGTCCAAGCAGTGAGCGCTGCCAAGCCTGTAGCTGCTGCAATTGGAGGAACGATCTCCTATAGACACGCGACCAAAAGCAGTGGAACATTAGTCCCACCTCGGTAAGTTGTGAGGCGCTTGAGAAGTTTAAATTGATTTTGTGATATTGTTGGGTTGCTTCCGTCACACAGGGGTGAGGTCCCTCGCCCTCACTCGGTCTCGTCTGCGGCACTGTCCACGCGGACCTGACCCGCAACCCGAATATCCTGCCTGTGCACTCCTCGCGCACCACCCACGCTAGTGCGCCTGGACCCGGGCACACGACCCGACCCGATTACCCGGCTCTGGGAGAGCGTACCAAAGAGAGATTCAGAGAGAGAGAGACGTGGGGAAGGGTAGGGGTAGGTTTTGTGTTCGTGTGTGCAGGGAACAGGTGGAGAAGAAGAGAAAGAGAAGCGGCGAGGACTCAGCTGCAAAGAGAAGAAGAAAGAAGAAGGCGGAGGAGACACAGCAGCAAGAAGAAAAGAAGAAGAAGCCAAGGAGGAGCAGCTGCAGAAGGAGCTGAAGCCAGGAAGGAAGAAAGCTGCAGAAAGAAAGAAAGAGAAGGAGAAGAGCCGTAGCAGCCGAAGGAAAAAGAAGAAGAAGGGAAGGTCGAGAAGACAACTGAAGAAAGAAGAAGGAGGAACTGTAGAAACGGGGCTGATAAGACGTCTGATTCAGAGAATCAGACGTCTGAAAAAGGGAAAGGCAGAAAAAGAAGAGAAGAGAAAGAAAAGAAGAGACAGGAAAGAAAAGAAGAGAAGGGAAAGAGAAGATAGAAAGAAGAGAAGAAAGGGATTCTTTTGTCCTCTCTCTCTTAAATTTTTGTATTTCATAATTGTGTATTTGTAAGCTTCTAGAATCACAGTGTGCTCCCTGAGTTCGACCTCGGGATATTTTAAAATTTCGAGTAATAAATTGTAATAAACTGGTAATCACTTTTCGCAATATATTGCAACGAACATAATTTTAAAACACCGCGAAACGGACATCACCAGTTTTTGGTGCCGTTGCCAGGGAGCAACGGGCATTCTAGAAGCTATTAATTCACAATTTCTGATTTACTATTGGCTTAATCTCTTCTCTTTTGTTGTGCAGGCACAGGAAATCATGAAGGAGAAAGCAGCTGCACAATAACCACGCCAAGGGACAGGTAATTTTCTATCCTCTCTTTTGAGCCCCTAAAATTCTAAAAGAGGAAGAAAAAGAAAAAAGCAATTTAGGAATAACCTGTCTTTCATACATAGTAAATCACAAAAGTTGCCCGTTTTTCAATTTCAAACACATTCTATCTGTTCATCCACTAAAAGTATTTAGGGCTAAAACCTTCTTCCTTGAGCTCTAATTACCTAATCTTGAGGTAACTAACTGGACCAATTAGAGCCAACCTAAGACTCAAAAGCTAGGGTTTTAGAGACACACTTTCTAATCAAGAATTGAGAATTCCCAAAAGAAGTGTGCCTAAGCCATTGCTTGAAAACATCTATTAAGAGAAACCCTAAGTAATCTGGCTCTTAAGCCACTTGAACCTTAAAAGACAAGACCTAATAAGCTCTCATAGGAACTAATAGGTGAAGTTGATCCCTTGGATCAACCAACCTTTAAATTAGGACACTCTTTGCACTCAAAAGGATAAAAGTTCAAGTGAAACCCTAAGCACCTTGATCCTAACTAAAAGTGGTAGACTTAAGAGGTCAAGGTCCCCATTCTGGTCTGCCTGGAATCTCAATGACAAGAGACGTCGGGTGGGGGAAACCCTGTAACCCATGGGGGCGCTCTACCGTGTAGGGGTCTTCGCGGGACTCACCCTCTCTGGCTGCCCAGGTAATTCTCAGGTGGACGACCTTCTGATTTAGGGGTATCATCCGCCCCGAACCTCTATAGTCACCCAACATTTTGAGTGTCTTGATTGGGTCCAGCACCTGCTATCCTCATCTAATCCATCAGTGTACGTTTGGAAGGAGGTCCTTGAAACCTCCTCTAGAAATTCACTCTCCCCGAGGCCAAGCCTCGGTACCCTTGTTTGGGCAACAACCCCTTCACATAGACCTCTCTTCTGATTCTGAACCCACTTCACCTTCTTCTTCCACAATGGTTCGGCCTGTTGAGGAAGAGAATAATCTTGAGCACAAGCTCCAGCGACTCAACGATCTCTTCTAGAACTTCATGAACCCACCGCAGTGTCCCATGATGTGAGATCACTATAATCCCGCTGTGGTGGCAATTGAGCCTTGAGTCAGAATCCCGACTGGAGGACCTGATTCCGAGTTAAAGCCCAACATGATCCACGCCATACCTAAATTCTATGGGCTTAACTTTGAAGACCCCTTCCAGCACATCAAACAACTTAAGCATCTGGCCCAGACCTTCGGGTCAGAGGCACAAAATCGGGATATCCTACTTATGAAGATGTTCTCTTTCTCCCTTATGGACAAGGCATCCCATTGGTATTAAACACAAACCCGTCCGATCAACACTTGGGAGGAACTTCAGTCTGAGTTCTTAAAAAAGTTCTTCCCTGTTGGTCGGACCAATGCCTTGCGCCATCAGATTACTCACTTCACGTAACAGATAGGAGAACCTCTTCATGAGGCATGGGATCGTTTTTAGGATCTCATGAGAAAGTGCCCCTATCACGGAGTTCCTAAATGGGAACAAGTCCAGTCTTTTTACCAGGGACTCCGTGAGGATATTAGACTGTTCGTCAATGCAACTTGCGAAGGGAATATCATGGGTCAACATGAAGACACCGTGTGGGAGATTCTTGAGAATATGTGCGAGAACTCCATCAACAATGACTCCATGGGACTATTCAACAGGACGAATACCCGCGCAGCGACGAACTTTAGGGGAGCACATGAGATGCAGGGCCTGTCCGCTTCAGTTGACCTGGAATTAATGGCCAGTCGATTGGACAAGGTCTCTATTATTGAGAAGAAGGTGGATGAGCTGACTCAACATTTGCAGCGAGCCACCTCTGCGCAAAACTTCTTTGCACAGCCCCCTCCTGCACGGGAAACTGTGCAGCACATTTTCCACCGACCTTCTCCTAGGATGGACTCGTATCCACCCCCATCTGACTCTAGGATCGGAGGAACCTCCGATCCTTTCTATTCTTGTCGGGGGAACTCTACTCCCCCATTCTCTGACTTTTCTGAGGCTCCTCAAACCTGCGAGGTCCTCAACGCCATCAAGAATGACCCTTTTTCCAACACCTACAATCCTGGATGGCGGAACCATCCCAATTTCCAGTGGGCAGGAAATTCCTAGAATCCAAGACCACCCTTTTAGCCCCGTCCATAAGCACCTCGTCCTTATCAGCCGCCTCAGCCTCAGCCCAACCCCACTTATTCATCTGGGCCAAACCAAGATCAAATGTCCCTTATCCTCCAGACTTTGGCTGACATTAAGAGAACGAATGCAGCTATTCAAAAGCAACACAAGGACGAAATCACAGAGGTCTGAAATCAACTTGCCCAGTTGGCAAATTCTTGCCAACCAGGCACACTTCCTTCTCAGCCTCGACCTAACCCTAATAGCATGCCGACCCAGCGACGCGTTATGAACCCAAACCCGGGCCAAGCACACATGGTCTATCAGGCCCCTTCTATTCCTTTACCTGATGAGATGGAAGCTTCAACTTCCTATGCGGGTTATCAACAGCAGTAGCCCATTCTACCAACCCCTAACCAGAACCAGGCATGACTTAATTCTGTAACAACCCGTAGTGGTAAGGCAACCCAAGATCCACCTTATCCAGACCACTCCAAGCCTGGTAGTGACCCAAATCCTAGGGCAGTCATCCAGGATGTTCCTATCCTTGTCCCAGATCAAAAACCTAGACCTATCCGAGAAGAACCGACCAAGGTTCCATTTTCCGAGGCCTTGACCAAGGGAAAGAAGACAACCAAACCGTGGTTCCTGAGGAGGACCTGGTCAAGCTTTTTGAGCAGGTCCAAATAAACATCCCCTTGATAGATGCGATCTGCCACGTACCGGCTTACGCATGATTTTTGAAGAACGTGTGTACACCTCAGCGTAAGCCGAGAACCAAGAGTGGGAGTCCAATTGTACTGTCAGAGCAAGCCAGCTCTGTAATCCTGAGTAGACTCCCACACAAGGCAAAAGACCCAGGCACTCCCCTGATTTCATGTAAGATCGGTGAAACCCAGTTCGATAGAGCATTATTGGACTTAGGTGCCTCCATAAACTTGATACCCACATCCCTACTTAACCATTTAGAAGAATCTGAGCTAAAACCGACTGAGGTGACATTACAGTTAGCAGATCGATCTATCAAGTCACCAAAAGGGATTCTTGAGGATGTTATTGTAAGGGTGCGGGATTTCTACTTCCCTGTAGATTTCATAGTTTTAGATATGGATGCACCTGAGAACCCAAGGGATACACCAATCATTCTAGGGAGACCTTTTCTGGCCATTGCAAGGGCCAATATAAGTTGTGAGGAGGGCCAAATAGAACTGAAATTTGGGAACCAGACTCTCAAAATTGATATCTTTAAGGCCCAACAAGGAATTAATTGCGGTGTCATTGAACAAATCTGTGATATTAAAGCCGTGGTTGATGAACCACAACTTGAGGACAACATGATCATTCCTCATCAACCACAAGAGGATCTTGAACCGCAATTAGAGGAGTCAGACCTTGAGATAGACAAACCCATAACTCCTACCCTTATACCTCACACTCACTTTGAACCACCCGCTGCTGCTGATAACCCCATTCTTGAACTCAAACCCCTTCTCGACCATTTAAAATATGTCTTCTTGGGTTCTAATCAGACATTTCCTGTGATTATAAACTCCAGACTCACACCTGATCAGGAATCCCGTCTGATTACTGTTCTCCAGCAGCATCGCAGAGCCATTGGTTGGACTCTCGATGATTTGACTGGAATAAGTCCCTCTTATTGCACACACCGTATCTATTCTGAAGAGGGCGCACGACCTTCCTGTGAAATGCAGAGATGTTTGAATCCCAATCTGCAGGAGGTCGTGAAAAAGGAGATCATTAAGTGGTTAGATGCAGGGATCATCTACCCGATCTTCGACAGTCGTTGGGTGAGCCCAATCCAGGTTGTGCCTAAGAAGGCAGGGCTCACTACTATTACGACTGAAATCGAAGAAGTCATACCTACCCGTATAGCCAATGCGTGGAGAGTCTGCATAGATTACCGAAGACTCAATTCCTCCACGAAGAAGGATCATTTTCCACTACCATTCATTGATCAAATTCTCGAGAAATTAGCGGGAAATAGATTCTTCTGCTTTCTTGACGGGTACTCCGATTATAACCAAGTGGCGATTCATCCAGAGGACCAAGAGAAGACCACATTCACCTGCCCTTTCGGGATGTATGCATTCCGAAGGATGCCTTTCGGTCTCTACAATGCACCTGCGACTTTTCAGCGGTGCATGCTTGCCATATTCTCTGATATGGTAGGTGATTATCTGGAAGTCTTCATGGATGACTTCTCAGTTTTCGGGGCATCATTTGATGATTGCCTCCAGCACTTGGTTCATATACTCAGGCGTTGCATTGATGTAAAACTAGTTCTTTCCTGGGAAAAGAGCCACTTTATGGTGCCTGAGGGGATCCTCCTAGGACATTTAATTTCTGAGAAAGGCATCCAAGTGTATTGAGCCAAGGTTGATCTGATTTCTAAACTTCCTATGCCTAGCTCGATCAGGGACATCCGATCTTTTCTGGGGCACGTCAGTTTTTACCGTCATTTCATCCCTGATTTAACGAAAATCGCGTGCCCCCTTACTACTCTTCTCTCCAAGGATGTACCCTTTGAGATTTCCAAGGAATGCACTCAAGCTTTTGAGAACCTTCGTAACCGAGTCACCCAAGCCCCGATCCTACAGCCCCCTGATTGGTCTCAACCTTTTAAGATCATGTGCGATGCATCTGACTTCGCTGTAGGAGCAGTTATGGGGCAGAAGATTGACGGGAAACTTGTGGTCATCTACTACGCTAGTAAGACACTGGAAGAGGCTCAGCGTAACTATACGGTTACGGAGAAAGAGTTGTTAGCCATAGTATTTGCCCTCGAAAAATTCTGATCTTATCTCTTGGGTTCCCACGTCATAATCTACTCGGATCACACTGCTATGAGGCATCTCCTTGCTAAGAAGGACGCAAAGCCTCAATTAATCCAATGGATCTTGCTACTGCAAGAATTCGACCTCGAGATTCACGACAAGGCGGGAAGACAGAACGTAGCTGACCACTTGTCTCGCCTTCCTTCTGAGATCATCAACCCTTCTGGACCCATCACAGAGCATTTTCCTGATGAGAACCTATTGACTATTGTTTCTAGGCTTCCATGGTTTACTGATATAGTAAACTACTTGGCATTTCATCAGATCCGGTCTGATTGGCCAAAGGTCAAGAAAGATAAGTTGCGCTTCGATGCCAAGTACTACATCTGGGAAGACCCGTACCTTTTCCGCATAGGTGCTAACCAAGTAATCCGGTGATGTGTCTCGGAGGGCAAAATCAACAACATTCTCTCCTTCTGCCATAACTAGGCATGCGGTGGCCACTTCTCTAGGCATAAAATCGCATCAAAAATCGTCCAGTGTGGCTTTTACTGGCCCACTATCTTCAAGGATGCGTACAGTCATTGTAAGGCATGCAGTTGTTGACAAACTTTGGGCAACATGAGCCACCGCGACATGATGCCTTTGCAGTCGATTCTTGTATGCAAGATCTTAGATATTTGGGGGATTGATTTTATGGGCCCCTTTCCTGTTTCGGACTGCTTCGAGTACATTTTACTCGCGGTAGACTACGTGTCCAAATAAATCGAAGTTATTTCGACCTAAACCTGTGATCACAAGATCGTCATTAAATTCATTCATCAGAATATCTTCTTACGGTTTGGAATTCCTCGTGCAATCATCTCTGATGGAGGGATCCATTTTACCGACGCTTAGTTCAGGTCACTGATGACAAAATACGGGGTGTCTCACCGAATCTCTACTCCTTACCACCTCCAGACTAATGGTCTAGCTGAGCTATCAAATCGGGAGATCAAGAAAATTCTACAGGTTACTGTTCGACCTGATAGGAAGAACTGGTCGTCCCGACTTCCGGAAGCTTTGTGGGCTTATAGGATCGCCCACAAGACCCAAATAGGCATGTCTCCTTTCAGACTGGTATACGGGGAGGCATGTCACCTTCCCGTCGAACTGGAGCACAAAGCCTATTGGGCAGTACGGAACTGCAACTTAGATCTTTCTAAGGCTGGAACCCATAGAAAGCTTCAGATAAGCGAGATTGATGAACTACGCCTTGATGCGTATGAGAACTCGCGAATCTACAAAGAGCGGGTTAAAGCCTTTCATGACAAGCACATATCTAGAAAGATCTTCCACCCTGGTCAGAAGGTCTTACTCTTCGATGCCCGACTCAAACTCTTCCCTGGGAAACTACTATCCAAGTGGGTTGGACCATATCTCGTCTGACAGATTTTTGGAAATGGAGCCGTCGAAATCAGTCCTCTCAGCCACGATTCCGAACCTTTCGTCGTGAATGGTCAGAGACTCAAACCGTTCATTGACGTAACCAATACAGATTTGGCTGAGTCATCATTTATCCTCCATTCTCCTTGAGCTTATTGCGCCCAGCCGATGGCGTAAAACTCAGCGCTTAACGGGAGGCAGCCCGTCATTCTTGAAAAACCCAAAACCTTTTCTGACATTTCTTTGGACTTTAGGTTAATCCTTTAGGACAGCCAACTTCACCTCAGGTGCTCATTCCTGAGATTAGAAATCATCCGCAACAGTCACCTCGACCCATCCACTCACCAAATACCTGTCCTAATCCATGAACCAAGCTAAATAAAAATCCACCTAATGTACAATGAGGACATTGCAAATCTTAGACATGGGGGGGTATAAAAGTGTAATTAAATAACAAGGAAAAGGTTTCAACAAAAAAATCTGCATATACGAAAAAAAAAAAACTTTGAAGGAGAAAAAGAGTGCCGGTAAACTTTATAGAAGGAGAAAAAGAGCAGAATGATAAAAAGGAGCACAAAATGAAAGAGAAAAGAGATAGTCATTAGTAAGAAATTAAGGAATTAACCTAAGTTCTAGACCACATTAAGGAAAAGAAAAAGGAAAGTACACAACAAGATTAGTAAGAACGCAAACCTTAGGCATTCTTAGATAGACTCTTAGTACCCATTAAGATCTAGATATTCCTCAAGAGGTTGAGGAAAATGAAAAGCTTAAGTATTAGGTCCAAGTCTTAGGGAGTATTCGGCCTCGTTGACTGATTTTTGGTTTACAAGACTCAGTAACCTAAGCACCCAAATTCACACACACAGTCTGGTTCAGTGAGCATAAGTATCGAAATCACGCAGAAGTGTTTCAAATGTTCTGAAAAGTCACCTAGATTATGAGCAGTCGATCAACACAAGTTGATTTGGATGAGTTCCCAACGCGGAGAGGTGGGAAATTCCCCTCGAAGATGCGTAACAACATATCATCTCCTCGGTGCTTGTCTCTTAGGATATTTACATATCCTACTGGGGGCATGTAAGCACTCTGTCGGTTTAGATTCCATGGATAGCATTATCACGAAGTGTCAATTGCCAGGGTCTGAATTCGGCCACGGAACACTATGGACGGGATCATCTCAAAATCTCGAAAGCCAGGGTTCTGGGGGTTACCATGGGCGGTGTTATCTCGAAGCATCGACCGCCAGGGACCCTTGAGGATTGATGATGGGGACAAGGAATCCGATACAGATCGTGTTGTGAAGACAATCCTAACCTAGAATTAAAAAGAAAAGAGAGGGAAAACTCTCCAAACAAATAAATCTTCTGTCTCTCTCTCTTACAAAATGCACTGCAAACTGAACCAAGGTTAAAATATCTTAGGCACGGGTACTTCAACCACAGAGTCTAATAAACTTTAGGTTAGTTCCTATAGGCCTTAAAAACCTTTGCTAAAGATTGAAGCTAAAGCTAGACAGATCTGGATCTTGGTTGGTACTAGAGTACCTTTTAGGCCTATGATTGACATTCTGACCTAATCAGGGATACAAGATGAAAAGCACTTATCAAAACTTGATGGAAGAAATTCATGGTCTAGAACAAAGGTTAAAACCTTAAATTTTTGCTAAGGGACTAGAAAAAGCTAGGCATGAGGGTATGATGAGAGCCTCATCATGAGTCCTAACTAGCGCATTTTGACCTGAATAAGTATACAAAAGCTCCAACAAAACCTAAGGGAAAGACTAAATAAAAGAACTATAAAATCTGATTATGAAGTAACTCACAAGGGGTAAAACTGTAATTTTTTCAATGTAGTACACAAACAAGATGTCTAAGGGTCTAAACACAGGTCAAATGGGCCTAACAAGAAAGAAAGTGGGATGATTTGATCTGAAAAGGGTTATAGCAATTTCTAGGAATTAAATGACATTCTATAACCCTAAAACAAATCAGCTTTAATTCACGAAGTTTCAGGTAAGATAAAAGTCAATTAAACTCTCTAAAATTCATGAAAAAACATCCCCTAGGGTTTAGAATGTTCAATTTGGCCATTGAAACTTGTCTTGACCTAAATTGAGAACCATATCCAACTTTTGACCTAATTTGGATTTTTATGCAAATTGATCGGTCAAACGTGGTCAAACCTAAAATTAAACTTCACAATTAGATTCCTTAGGTCCAAATTAGGTTTGTACCAAAATTTAGACCTAAGGGAAGGCTATTTTGACCAACTTTACAAATTGGTTCTCATGAATTACTTTTTGACCATTAACTTTTTGAACCCTTGTGCTTTGCCCCTCAGCTTTCCTTTCGTTCTTTGCAAAACAGTCCTTCAGCCACCCCGTGCAGCTGCCCATACCTCCGGCTACTTTTCTCGAAGGATGGCGCCGCACAGGGTATGGGGATTGGCCTCAGAAATGAAAGGGGGGTTCCCTGCATCGTCCTCTTCTGCATGGATCCCCTCCCATGCCCTACCATTGCCGATGCATCTTGTGCGAACGTGTGAGAGGAATGGGTCTCTTCTCCGGCCATTCTCTGGCAAGCTGCCCACGCTCTCTCCTCGAGATCTTCTCCTCGCCAATGGCTATTTGAGGAACGACGGGGGCCGCCGGTTGCTTTAAGCCTGTTTTGGCTGAGGAAATTCCCCAGACTTCGTCTCCTCCTCCTTCGGTCATTCGCCTGCAGGCTCCGACGACTCTCCGCTTCCTCTCTCGTCACCCTACCACCATACCAGTGGCAGGGTTAGCTTCGCCATCGTTCGTCGTGCCTCCTGTACTAGCAGGCACCCTCCGGTCTATCTTCCTTGTTGTCGTCATTTTCCCCACAGGGCATCATCTCCGATGACGGCAGAACTGAGCCGTCCGCCTCCTGCCCCCCTTCGTCCGCTTAGTTAGGTAAAAGCTCTTCTGTTTTCTCCCCTCTTTATTTCCCTCTCAACGATTTTTAGTTTTGGTCCCTCGACTGCCACTACCACCACCATCAGTTCCACCATCCGACCACCCTCTGGTGAGACGCCTCCGTCACTCCGCAACCCCACACGTCTCGCCACCCATCGCACAACCTCTGCCACACTCCACTGAACACCGTCCACCCATCCACAGACCGCCTACACCACCACAACTGCCCCCCAACCTAACCCATCACTCCGGCCACAAAGCGACCTAGGCACGCACACCTAGGCCGCCCCGTGGCCTACTGCCTACAGCCTCACCTTCACCGTGACACGGCGAAGGTCCTCTTGTAGTCTAATAGAGTCGCAAGGCCCTTTTGTGTCAGGCAGAGTCCGAGCTCCAACCGCCATTAGCAACGGCTCGAGGAGGTTGCAAGCACGCTCCAGGCTGAAGGACTTCAGAATTCCAGGTGCAACGCCATTAGCAACAGTGAGCCATGTGGCGCCCGCTCGTCGCTCCCTTACCACCACCCATTTTCGCCTTCACCCAGAGGATAACTCTCAACTGTTGATCTTCGATCGAACGGCTAAGAGCCGCCCGCGCACCCGCCCTCTCCGCGATAAACCGCTGCGACAGCACAGCGGTCGATCGCTCCATGCTTGCGCACCTGGCGCGGGATCGAACGCGCTGCGCAGCAATTGGAAGGTGAAGGTGCGCTGTGGGAAAATTGAGCCGCCCGATCAGTAGCGAACGGCGAGGATAGAACCGCGCGGCGCAACGGATGCGCGCTGACACTCACGCGCGCGATGATGCGGTAGAAGCGCATGCCTCAACAACAATCCGCGAGCGCGCCCTTCACGAGATCTCAACCGTCCGATCTTCAATCAGACGGCTCACAACGAGCGCGCGCAGATTGCCATAGAAGAAGCACAAGGTACGCTGACGACCGGCAGGCAAAGGGGGCTACACCGACGGATTGGGTATGGGTTTAGCGGCGTCCCGCACGTCGCTAAAGCCCATACTTAAATTAGAAAGCCCTTTTGCCTATATAAACTCCATCCAACCACTCATGGAAGGGCATTGAATTCAATTGCAAGTGCTCTACCCCACTCCTAGCCACCATTAGCTCTCTTTGTAATCACCGGAGTTGACGAGCCACCGACGGAGCCCTGCTCCACCACCGTGGCTGCCTCACCATCTTCTCTCTCTCTTTCCCTCTTTATCTTAAGCTTTACTTTACTTGTGTTTAATTATTTATCTAGTGTTGTAATTGTAAAACCAAAGTTGCATGTTAAATGAAGTTGTTGCTTATCTAGTTAATTGTCCTTTTTTGTGTTTAAGTTGCATGTTACGAATGAAAGATTCTAACCCTATTCTCTCTCTCTCTCTTTCTCTCTCTCTCTCTCACTTGCTTTTCACCCACGTCTTCTTGCAAGTAAAAACCCGTTATTTCCGTGACATTAAGTGACAGGAAAAACCCTATTTCACGCCTCCCTACGTTCGACACTCGGACTCATGTCTGTTTCTTGATTTAAAATCGACGCAGCAAACATGAAGTACAATGACCCTTTTAAACAAACGCGTTTTGCGCATGTCAGCGTCCCACTTAAACGTCGACGAGGCAAGTAGGGATTTTCCACCCCCTCCTTCCGCTACTTTGCAAGGAAAGCTGTTCAAAGGGAAGGCATTCACGCCAACCGCTCCTAGCCCAACCATTCTGCGGCAAATAAGCGCTACATACCAAGTAGCCTTAACATAACTTCTCACCTGAAGAGTGCGCACCGCTTCCACCTACTAGGGGGGTTGCGTTTTCCCGCCCCATTATACAAGTGGGGTGCGACCAAGGTACCGATTCCACTTACGAACTCCACAATTACCCCATGTGCGAGGCACAGGCTGGTGGACGAGGTATCAGGGGAGCAGTCAAACTAGGGAGAGTGTAAAAAGATCCCTAAGGGCACCTACACAGGCACAAGCCATGAGCACCCGGCCACTACTGTGAATTTCCCTCTCTACAAGCATCCCATTCGATCCCACCAAGAATCAACTAAGAAGGAGTAACAGGACAAGCCTCTATGCCAAGTTGTTCAAGTGAACGACGGGGATCAAGCTAAGACTCGTAAAAGGTGGTTCACATGACCCATGCGAGTAAAAAATCCCAGGCGACAAAATAATTCCTTACAATTGGCATACAAGTAATTTTGATTAAGGAACGAAAAAGTCTCTTCCTTTATAATAAACATCGACTGTTACATTTCCCGGATCATTGCCTCCGGCTAAATTACAACAAAAAAGAGACAAGCTAGTACAAAGAAAATGGTGGCACCAGGACTCAACGGCTTCACCCTCGGTCTTCTAGGCTGTTCACACTCAGGAAGACAGGGTGATAGTGTAGCAGTAAGACCAATGGGCTCTGCAGCTCTTGCCGGGCCTGCCCTGAATGACTTCGCATCAAAATCGGTCTGTCCCTGCCAAGCGCCACTCGCCTACATCCCTAGCAAGGAGCGGACTCCCAAGCCCCTTACACCTCCGCAGCAGAGGATTGTCACACTTCCAGGACATGCACCTCCCTCTACAAGGGAATAGTGGCTGAACAAGGATCCCGCTACAAGATCAGCAGGCGTTGGTGGATGGTGGAGACCAATTGAGGCAGTTAGGGCTGCTCAGAGGTGTGGAGTACCCTCCAATCTATCAGTGAGGTACCCCACCTAATCAATGCCACTAGGCCTTTAGCTGACCCTTCCGCGAGGAATCCCTAGACGAACTCAACCATCTAGGCAAACGTTCCGGGCACCATCTGACCGAGGCCACACATCTGGCCAAGCAAATACACTCCCACAAGAGGAGCTACCGGCAGAGGTAGCCCCTGCTCCACCCTCGAGGAATCACTAAGGAAGCCAAGCAAAGAGGTAGAAGAGTCGAGCCTCCGCAAAGGAGTGACCTTCATCTAGGCCTCAGATGGCACCTTCATGACCCAGTGTCTGGCGGATTCTCCACACAGGACTGGAGGGGGTAGTACCCCCAGTGGAACACCCTCCACTTCATTCCCACCTAATGATGAGGTGTGGCTTATCATAGCTAAAACGCCCAAGTTAAGCTAAAAATTACGTTACACACTATACAATTAACACATGAAAAGGATTAAGTGTGGGAAATAACAAAAATGACCTAAAACATTCAATTTATGCTAAAAATGTGAAATTTGGTCATAAAATGAGATATTATATTAATTAAGATAAATTGATGATCCAATTGCAAATTGAACACACAATTGAGTTCAAAACTTCAAATCAAAGTGCAATCAACTTCTAAAATATTTAATTGAGCTTCAATAAAAACTTGGTAGCATTTGTGCATCAATAGGACCCTGCATTCATTAGATTACAAATAAGTCCTTCATCATTCACATTTCTATAGGATAAAATCTTCCAAGGACCTATCTGAAAGCTGCTGGGGACCTCTTTGTAAGACCTAGGGATGGCTCTAATATCTTCCCTTGCCACTTATGGGTCTACATGAAAATGTTCTACCCCTTCGACCTAGAGGACTTCAGCGTAAATTCACCATTAGACCTGCGGGTAGCGCTTCCACTCTTCATGCAAGAACTAGCTCGATCTTGGTCGTTCATCCTATGTTCTCTTGATCCAATGGTCGATCTCCAATCGAAGTTTCGTGCAACTACGCACGTGGAATCACCCCTTGCCCAAATCTCATCCAATGATTGCTCTTTAGATTGAAGCTTCCCATGCACCTTGCAACCACATCTTATCGTCAGTGACCTAATCGCCTAAACCCACCTCGTGGTGCACTGATTCACTGCCTAAGCCTACTTAAGTATCTCCCCTGCCACTCCCGTGCGCCATTGACTCCCCACTACACCTCTTGAGTCGATCCCTTCCTCCCTCTCCAGCACTCCTAACCCCTTCACTCGCCACACCTGAGGACGGTGACATAGTTTTTCACCTCCAATTCTTTCTTGCCGCTAGGGATGACATACGCCTAAGGATGACCCTGGAGCTCCACTAGAGAGCTCTTCACTCGCTGGAGATCTCCCCCTTTCTTCCTCCTTAACTGCCGACTTTGGATCTAGGGAACCCCATTCTTCTTGTTAGATAGATTTCCCTCCTTTCTAGAGTAATTTAGAGTAGTGATTAGTGTAATTAGATTAGCTAGGTGTAGATTAGATACAAAATTCAGTAATGGATTGGGTTAGATTAGAGTTCGATTAGTTTAGAGCACTTCCACCCTCTCTGATTAATTCAGATCAGAGAGGTGATTTTTGGCTTTCACTTCAACTCCCTGATTTTCCTCCACATATCATTGTTCACATTCACTAATTTTCTCTCATGTTTCTCCCTAATCACCCACGCATCAAAGCATCAAATCAAATCTAATTCTCTTGAGAATTCAGATTTGATTTGAGCGCTCAAATCAGATCTGAATTCTCAAGAGAATCAGATCTGATCATTTGAGGGTCACTTCATTCACTCCATTTGTTCACAATAACCCTAGTGTGTTTTTTACTGAGTTGAATCGCAGATCATTTCAAATTTGTGTTAATTTGACAGTAATAAGAGTTTTTGGGTTGAAATTTGGAGGATTGAAGTCCTTGATTTGAATGTTCCTCTTCATGCTATCTGTAGCATAAGAAGAGCATTAAATTAGGATTATTTTGCATCTTTCAAACTCTGATTTCCATTTGGACCTACTGGAGTTGTTTTGTGTGATTTGAGAAGGGCTTTCATTTATCTAAAATGAAATTATACCTTACAATGTCCATACTATAAGATATAATTTCATATCAAGATCATTTAAGGGTCACTTCATTCACTCCATTTGTTCACAATAACCCTAGTGTGTTTTTTACTGAGTTGAATCGCAGATCATTTCAAATTTGTGTTAATTTGACAGTAATAAGAGTTTTTGGGTTGAAATTTGGAGGATTCAAGTCCTTGATTTGAATGTTCCTCTTCATGCTATCTGTAGCATAAGAAGAGCATTAAATTAGGATTATTTTGCATTTTCAAACTCTGATTTCCATTTGGACCTACTGGAGTTGTTTTGTGTGATTTGAGAAGGGCTTTCATTTATCTAAAATGAAATTATACCTTACACTGTCCATACTATAAGATATAATTTCATATCAAGATTTTAATGTTGTGGGAGATGAATTCAGTTTTCAAGAGTGTTCATATGAGTTTTCATGAGATTTGAGGGGGTTTAAATGAAGATTTAGATGCCTGAATGTGATTTGAATGAGTTTTCAGACTGATTATATTTTAAACGATTGCTTGAATATGTGATTTTAGTGTTAAAATCTCCCCATTCCAATACATGAAAGAGTTGCCTAGCTGCAACATTCTTTGGGTTGATTTTTGATTTCAAGTATTTGAGGATTAGAGCATGTTTTCAGTGGATTTTAAGATCTGATTTAATCATTTTCTTTATGCTGTCAATAGCATGAGAGAAGGAATAGATTGGAGTTTTTCTTTTATCTGGTAAATCTGATTTGGGTTTTGACCTTTACACTGTCCATAGTGTAAGAGTAAGATCCAATTAAGGTTTCTTATGCTCCTTGATTTCTGCATGGATTTGTATTAAGTCAGAAATATTCAGAGAAGAATGGTGACACTTTAGAACTTGAACAACTATTTTAATTTACTCTCTTTGTGTTGTCTATAACATAAGAGTGATTAATTAGTGTTTAGGTCCTCTTGGAGTGAGGGTTCTAATTCTTGATCGGAGCAACTGAACCAGCTTCTAGCTATTGGGTGTTTGTAGCTACTAAAGCAGCTAAGTTTTAGATGTCTGAAGTAGTTGCTGGATGCTTCATGCAGCAGCAGAAGCTACTGACAGATGAGACAACAGCATTCCAGACTTATTTTGAGGGCTTTTGAGCTGGGATTTGAAGTGGATTTAGGGATTGAAACATGCTGACTTTATGTTGGATTGTTAGAACCATCTTGTACAAGCATTCATGTACTAAAATTGAGTTCTAATCCAACTAAACTTGCTGTAATATCTTGTTTAAATACTTTTGTCAGCAACATTCATGTGCTCAACTGTCCAACTTGAGAAGTTAATGAATTTTGAAGTGAAAATCATGCTTTACTACTCATATACCTTTCATGTGATATGTTGGATGATTTAGAATGTTTCTATTCCATTTCCGGCACTTAGATCTTAGATTTAGGCCTTAGGTTCATTGTTAAAACACTCTTTTAGGCCTAGAATTGGTTTAACTTGTATATAAATAAAAATCTTTAAAAAATCACAAAAAAATAAAATAAAGGTATCTTGAGTAGGATTAGATATTTTTTTAGGTGTATGCTAAGTTTCAAGGTAATTTGAACCTCCAACTTGGTAGAACATATCGGCCGAGGGTTCAATATACCTTAGAACTTAATAAAAGATCAAAATCCAAAAACACCAAAAACAATTCTCTCTCTCTCATCTCACTCTTTCTCTCTCATCCCTTACCTCCCCTAAACCTATAAAAGTTATAAAAATCAGAAAAATCCCAAAAACACCCAAAAATACCTTGTATATTATCTATATACTTGTATATATATATTAAACCTAACCTAACCTAACCTTTCAAAAATATATATATTAAACCTAACCTAAGTGTATATACTATAGAATATGTACATAATGAGTGTAAATAACTTATATCTGTATTCTATATATTAAACTAAGTATTTAGAATACTTTATTGTATATATAACCTTATTGTACTATTATTTATTAATTCATGTTAACTTAAATGTATAATAAACTAAGTAATTAGGTAAACTTATTTAAATGTATATAATTGTAACTAATATTGTACATACATATTTATATATGTATTTTATACTATATAATACTTGTAATCTAATTTAATTATATATTTACAATAAATAATTAGGTTATTAAGTTAATTAGGTAATTTATTAACTTAAAATAAAATAAATTAGTACTTTAAGTTAATACTAAAGTAAATTATATTGTATATTTGTATTATATTATATTAAGTATTTTCAACTTATTTATACAGTATTTATAATGTATTATAGTATTTATAGATTATTTATGTGTAAAACTATCTAAATGTATATTTAATTGTATGTAAATTAAAATAAAGCTTAAAAAATATAATCAAAATGTGTAATAAATAATTTATTATGTATATTAACTCTGTATAAATTCAATTTTATAATTAATTCACTAATTTAGACATTAATTAATAAATTAAACTCTAGTTTAAGGTATACAATCAGCCAGCTTCAACTAATTTTATTATATAGGAAAATAACTTATTTATGTAAACTAATTATATAATTATGTAGTCCTATATAAGGGCTTTACAATGATATAATTTAATTTTAATTTACATTAATTGATGGCCCTAAAATCGAGGGCAAAAAATCACAAATCAACACGTAGCAGAGCGCTGGCAGCAGCGCCAATTTGGGTGGTCTTTTAGCACCACATCATCAGCTGAAGAAGTGTCGACATTGTATAAATTATTTTTGTGAAATACCCTCCTCAGTCGTCACAGTGCCGGGCACCGAAAGGCATATTCTTTCTTCTCTCACGATCCTTGAGTATGCAATATACATGAGATTTGTGTGCAATGTTGGGCCGGGGGCTCTGCGCTGTGCGAGGGCCTGTGTGGCTGACATTGGATGTAAATACACCTAATTAAACACTAGGGTTGGCTCAATAGTAGTGGTCTGGTCCTACCTTTCAAGGTGCTATGTATCTTATGAAAATGAACTGGTCCGACCATTGAAAACCTACGTTTTGGGTTGAGGTGTAATCAAACCGTCTATGTGTGAGAGAGCACCTAAAAATGGCTAAGTGTTGAGTAGCAGGAAGTGAAGAGAGTAGAGAGCGAGTTGTAAGGCTAAATGCTGAGAGTTGTGTTGCTGTGTGCACTATGTACATATGTATATATGTATAGTATAGTATAAATACATATGTACATAAATAATATAATTAAATAAGTATATGTACATAAATAAATAACGTATATTGTAATATATATGTATATAGTATATATGTGTAATATAATAGAGTATAGTATGTTTGAGCTCTTATATTTATATATATAAATAACACTAAGAGCTTTAGTGATGAATAGATCTATCACTGTATACATAATTATATGTCAGTACAGATAACTATTTTGCTATATGTTATGTATATAATTTTACTAAGGTTTTAGCAACGTTTATATATGTTACTGTAAATATAATATATGTTACTATATACATTAGTATGTTAATTAATTTATTATAGTATACATTATTAGCTCTTTTTGTATCTATACTTAGGTATTATTTATACTACTGCATATAACTAACATAGAGTAATTATATATAATTTTTAATACTTGTTTGTGTATGTATGTTTTTAGGCATTGTAATGTGTTTTAATTGATTCTTTTGTAAACAATTAACCAAATTCTTTTATTAATTGATTGATTCATTCATTTTGTAAATAAAATCAACATTTTTGGAATAAAAGAATATTTTTGAGACTTAGAGAGATTGTCTCCCAATGAACGACCTGGAAACAAGTCAGTAAAATTGTAAATAAATAAAATAATGCGACATCGGTTTGCATTTTGCGACATATACTACAACAATGACATTTAATTAAACATTTTTATTGCAACCCAGTTGATGACGATCATATTCTTGGCGTCATTTCCGGGGAAGAAAACCCGTCAACAGCGTTTTATTATGATTGTTTGACACTTTTCGCAGAAAGTCGATCACCTAGGTCCACAAGAACAGACACAACTGACTCTCTCTCAATGAACGCCTCATTGGATTTGCCCTACAGGCGCCTTAAGAGGGTTTGCTCCGCCCTTTCTTGGCTTCTCGCCTACTTTCTATTGAGCTCCTTAAGAATAAGAGAACTGCTTCTTCGCTCCTCTTAACATAGGCCTCCCCCACATGAGATGGGCCCTAGACTAGGAGAGGTTGCCATGGCTTCCGAAATCGCCCGGAAAAGAAAACCCCTAAAAGTCTGCGCCAGAAAACAAAACAAAATAAGCGCATAGAAGGGAGAATAATACCTCCGACCCACCAATACCGTAACGGGCGTTGATGATAACATCATCATCAACCACAACTAGCTTTAATTAATCATAATCAATAAACAAATGTTCCTACATAATTGCCAAAGAGCCATAACTCACTACATATTCATTCTGAGAGAAATGCATTAAAACAGAGGTAAAACTGTAGTTTTAACATAATATCCTAAATGCAGAGTAATCATGGATTTTTCTTAGGGGTTTATTAAAGTTCAAATGTGCATTAAAGTCTAACAAGAGGGTCCATACAGAAAGAAACAAGTTTTTACGCCTTTCAAGAATTAATGAGCATCCGAAACCCTAATTTCTGACCCGCTTAATTAACTGAGGTTCTGGTTAGGATAAAATTCACCTAAACCTTCTAAAAATCATAGAAAAATATTTTATAACATTTGATACCTTTGATTTGGCCATCAGAACTCATTTTAACCTAAAATAGTCTAATATGGATAGTTATCCTAATTTAGGTTTTTGCATAAATTACTTAGTCAAACTTAGTCAAAACCAAATTCTGACTTCACCATCAGATTCCTTAGGTCCAAATTAAGTTTGTACCAAAATTTGGGCCCAATCAGAGATCATCTTGACCTAGTTTGCAATTCAGTCTAGTCTGATTCTTTTTCTCACACATGCACCCGTAGCTTTCAAAATCTATTACAAGGACCCCCTAACTTTGTCATCTTCACCAAAAGGTCCCTATCACCATGGCCGTGTGAACCCATCAAGCGCCAATCTTCAATCAGGAAGATCTCCCTGATTTCACAGAGAAACCCTTCCAAAATTGGAAGGGAAACTCTTGAGGAGATCCCCTTCCATTTGAGCACTTTCATGGCCTTCCTAATTCGTCCAAGAGTTTATACGAACTCTTGAAAATCTGTAAACCTATTCCCTGATTTGCGAAGCTTTCAAGCTTGTTTCCATGCTTGAAAGCTCGCCCAATGGCCTATAAAAGACCCTCATCGACTGCCTTACTTCCTTAGCTTGTTTTTGGTCGGAATACCTCCTTCTTCCCTCCTCTCCAATCGAATGCTCCACGAGTTCTGGAAACCTCCTTCGACCACCTTCTTCATCCACCCTCACAGACTATAGCTGGTGGATTCTTCATCCTTAGCTTCTTCTGCACGTCGCAATAATAGTGGCTGTTGCCTACGCCCCCTCCTTGTCGTCGCTTCTCCTATCGGAGGCACTTCCTTCCATAGCGTCGGCCACACCATACCTGGATTCCCTTCTGCCCTTTCATCCATTAGAGTAGGTTAGCTAAGTCTCTTTCTACCTCTATTATCTTTCCCTCTATTTAAAACCCAAAATCAACACCTCAACACGTCGTTCACCGTCATCTCCTCCACCTCCGGTCGCATCTCCGGCGAGGCTCTCCCGTCACTCCACCGCACTGCACTCCTCACCAACACTTCCTACCCCTCCGCCTCATCCACCTAAACCAGATCCCTCTTCTATGTCACCCTATCGACCACCTAAACCACCCATTAAACAACCCACCTTCGCACATCATCTTTCGACCTCCACAGACCACCACACGCCCTCAACCGCCACGAAACACCCACCACCAACTTCGCCAAGCCCAGGTGAAGCTCTTGAGCAATTTTAATGTGGCCGTGAGGCCTTATTCAGTGTTTCAGGTACTCGTCGTCGCTTTGCCGCCACCTTCGAGTTCTCTAACCACGCATCGAGTTCTTCGGGCATAGCTACTCTAGGCGCAACCTCAAGGTGATGCGGATACACTCTAGGACCCTTCCCAGGTCCTCAATTAGAGGCCTTGCCTGCAACTTCAATGTCAATTGAACAAAGAAGCCCTCTGCTGCAGTTGCGTGAAGAAGGTGTGGGCTGATAGTCCCACATTGTGGGAATTGGGAGCAACACAATGGCATAAATTGATTTTGTGCCTAAGGCTTATCGCCTCAGACACCGAGGGTGAGGTCCCTTTACCCACACATGCCCGAACCCACCTAGCCCTTCACTCCTCGACTACCATACAGGCCGATAGCCCTGGACCCGATATTGCTCTGACTCGAATACCCGATTACGACCTATATTAGAGAAGAGGAGAGGAAGGAAAGAGAGAGAAGGCGGGGGAGGGGAGGGTTTTGCTCTCCTGTGCGTGAGCTCAACACTTAGTCGCGAGAAGGGAAAAGAGAAGAGGAAAGGCTGAAGGAAGAGAGGAGAATACTTTGTGAAGAAGCCAAAAGCCTTATCTCCCCTTGTGCGTGAGAGGAAAAGAAGAGCCTCGAAAAAGAAGAGGAGAAGGCTCTGTGAAGAGAAGAGAAATCCTGAAGAAGAAAAGAAAGCATTGTAAAAGGGCTGAACTTAAGTCATCTGATGATTAATGCTCGACGTTTGATTTGGGTTGAGAGTACTATGGCATTATTGAAACTTAGTTTGTGTGGCATTTCTGATTCAGGGTTACTGTTCAAACATTTGAGTAGTAGATATATGCTTAATTAAGGCTAATAATTTGTGTCTAAATCGCCATTATTTTTCCTTAGCTTTCTTTTTATCATATTTAATTCTTTAAGTATTCATGTTTTACATTGAAAATAAGTTTTGAGTAGATATTATTCATTTAACATCATTATTGTGCTTAATTTCCTGTGCTCATTTATATATACATCTTGATTAGTGTGTGAATTGTAATACTTGCTCATTGTGTTTGACCTCGGACTCTTCTTTTAGGTTTCGAGTTATAAATTGTATTTGTTGATTGAGCTATTTGGGAGATTTTGCTACAACGAAACATATTTAAACCTCCTTAATAGCCCTGTCAAGCTACAAAAGGACTGGAGGCCCTTACCTCAACCTGTGTGTTGAGCGGGGGCACCAAGAGGGGCTCACCTCCATCCAAAAAGCCACACATGATTGCCCCTCAACCGCTTCGCCAAACACGCAAAAGTCCAACAATGAAGCTTTATCAAAGGAGTGAACGAAACGTAAACGTTCCTCCTTGCGACTATTAAGTCTCTCAAGCACGACGAAAGAGGATGAAAGACCATGAAATGTGACCCACCATGGGCCTCTATTTATAGCCTCATCACACAGGCTCTTGAGGGTGGTGACGTCTTTCCACCTCCCGCGGTTCGTGAGTTCCCGAGGAATAAAATCCCCTAAGATACAACATTGATTATGCAGCAGCATGACCGCACTAATGAAACCATCGGTCAAAGGCTCCACGTGTTATCACATGTTGGACATTCAGACTGACGTTACGAAAAGCCTCTTACACCTTTCCAAGAAAGCACGATGCTTTGGGCCACGACCTCTCATGGCAACAAAAGTTAACGCCCACCTCAGTGTCTCAATTTGGGGAAGCATTGCCTCCTAAGGTTGGCACAGGTTCGGGCTCATATGCCCCACGCCCAAACAGTGTTGCCTCTTAAGGTCGGCATGGGCTTGGGCTCATACGCCCCACGCCCAAGCAACGTTGCCTCCTGAGGCCGACATAACCTAGAACTCATTAACCCCGAGCTCAACAATTGCTGCCTTGTAAGGCCAACACGGGCCCAGGCTCGTACACCCAATGCCACCTCCTAAGGTCGACGTAACCTAGGCCTTATACACCTGATGCAGCCTCCTAAGGCCAACACAAGCTAGGGTTCCCACACCCCACGACTAGCGGACCCTGCCTCCTAAGGTTGGTGTAAGCTCAGGCTCAGACCCTCCTAACAAGGGACCTCTTCCAAGAAGCTAAAAGCATCGAAAAGTCACCCAACTCTTTCATCATAAATGTTCTCCCTACTTCGGCATGGTTGAAAGAACATCTGGGGGCATCATCCACCATGGAGTTTTAGGCACTCTTACTACTCTCTCAGGAGTTCACATTGGCCACTACAACATACTTGACCTTTGCCGTCAGTTAGAAACCCACGATAAAAGTGTTTAAACCGACGCTACCAAGCGACGGCATTAGTAGAGACGTCGTTTTGTTTTGCCGTCGGTTATAAAGAAAATCTGACGTCGAATTATCGTTACCCAAGCGAACGGTTTGGACCTTTTAGCTTCGCTTTATAACTAATGGCATTTGTATTTCCTGTTGTTTAGAAAATAAGTGACATGGATTGTATATTACATTTTCCTGCCTTAACATGCCACTTTTTGATTTTTGTTGTCGTTTAAATGTAATCATGTCTCTTTAAAAAGTGACGACATAAATATTTATGCCGTCGCTTCTTACATAAGCGACGGCAAATAGCAATTTTTTCAAAATAATAAAAACTCAAACATTGTTGGTTATTATTATTTATCGTTGCTTGATAAGTGACGACGTTAATACTTTTGTCGTCACTTCTTTAATAAACGACGCCAAATAGTCACCCTTGTTAAAAAAAATTACCTTTTAATATCGTCGGTTATTTCAAAAAATGACGGCAAAGGTGGGGGTATTTTTTTAAAAAAAGCTAAAAATTGAAGCATTTGTAATCAATAGATTTGCCAAAAAGAATGTCTTAATCAAGATCAGTAGCAAAACCAACAACAAGGAGACATGAAATAGCAAGAAGACCAAGGAGATAATTCAAGCGAATAGCAACAATATGCAAGGGTATGAACACATCATGAAGCACATATCTCAGCAATCCTATATCTATGGTCATGTCAAATAGGAAGAGGGTTCAATTCCTAGAGTGGAAATAAACATTACCAATACATAAGACAAGTATGGGAGATGATGCAGGAAACATAGAAGAAAGATGATATTTATATTATAAATGTGCATGGAGATAAGTGCATAGGCTCCTTTAATTTTCCCATTCCCATGACAAAAGGCTAAGGTATCCAGAAAAGCAATCAAAAAAGGGAAAAGAAAAGTACAAAAAAAAAGCCAACACAAAAAGTCCAAAGGGTTTGCAAAGAAGCACAATTAAATATGTTGGTAAAGCTTTGTGGGAAACATTATACTACCTGAGTTTAGCTTTTATAATTATCAATTATCTCCTGCTTCTCCTCCTGTGATGAATACAATATAACACTAGGAATGACAAAATATGAAAGCTTCCTACAAATAGGTCAAGCTCGCAGAGCTGAGTTCAGATCCAAGCTTAAATGAGGAGAGCTCCTACGCCAATTGTGGATACATGATATGCAAAAAGGATGGTCACATTCAGAGAGCAGACCAAACTTCCTTTCAGCACCCGTTGGTTTAGAAAGAACATGATCCAAGCAAACACTGCATTCAATTTCTTGACTATACCTCAAAGTTTCAAGGTGCTTCCTATTTTTTTGGCATAATCTAATGTGTTCCTCCCTCTCATCATCATGGAAAGGATGCAAACAGTTTTTCCCACATGTTGAACATAAATCTCCATGAATGTGAGGGCATCTATCACCATAGGGATAATTATCAGCAGCAGCAAATGAACAAATTGGATGGTCAAACACATCTGACGAGACACTTTAACATGGTCATACCGACATCAATTACCATAGGAGCAAATGCCTTTCTAATAGAAGAAACAACATCACATGTAACTCATGTTGTTTGGTTGTGCTTTCCAATCATGTGAATATTCACAATGTTCACCTTTAAGACTGGCCCCATGGACAAAGAACTTGCATTATATCTTGAAAGGAAAAATGCACAAATAAATACAGAGTATAAACAATTGAAAAAGATGTTTCTTATTTCTTGCTTGAAAGGCTTTCAAACCTTAAATCAAAAAGAAATTGAAGGAGAATGCAAATATAGTCGCCATCTTTGGGTCACTATCCTTTTTACCCCTTCAAAAGAAAAAACATGGCCATAGAGATAATAACTACTGCCATCTGATTTCCTGGTGACTATGTAAGCAAAATCGCCTTTAGCATCACATATAAGTTGCAAGGTCCAACATGGTGTACTTGCTGAACAAGACCAAAACATTTTAGTTCCACATACTTCCTACCAAACGAAACACATCAAAAATTGCTTCCAAAGTCAATAAGCTCTTTCTTTGTTCTAGATTCAGGTTTTGTTCACAGTTTATGGGAAGTTGGGAATAGGTATTACCAACCTAGTCTGTTGAACTTCATGACAACAACTAGTTTATATTCATTTGTATTTCACTTTACCAGTTTTCTTCTTTCTTTCTCTATTACTCTTCCCAATTTTCCTCTCATTCTCAATTAGTTATTTGTTACCTGTTCTTGAATAAACAAAGTCATGTTTCAATGAACATGTATAACTATATATATCAAGAGAATTTTCTTAGAAAATGCCAAGAGGGATATAAGCATTTTTCAAAACACAATCCTCACAAGTAATGAATTGTAGAAATTATTCTTTTCAACTAAAATTTCATGACCACAAAATCTTAAACTGCCAAGTAAAGAAAATTCAATATAATGTTCCAGAAAAAAATGAAATCAAAGGATACAAGAACATTAATTCAAAGTAAAACCTCAATCACCACCTCCATGTCAAGGCAAATGCATAAAAAACCAATTATAATACATATATGAGTAAAATAATAGCATAAATGAAACAAGAAAAAACTACCACCCAGCCAGAGGAATGTTACACAAAATTTCTACGCCCAAACAAAATCACTTACCTTTTTTTTCTTAAACTTTCATAGCTTAGAACGAACAAAACGTAAAATAGGCTTCATGCTTAATAGTAAATAAAGACGATAGATGTACAAAAACTAAAACATCTACTCCACTTACACTAAATTATAATTTTCTTTTGACGAGAAAAAAAATTACAATAATGAGAAGAAATATTTGGGCCATAGGCTTTATAGTCATGGAAAGGTCATTTTCGACCTTTCTCAGAGTTGAACAAGAATATAGCACTAAATAAGTGAACTTTCATGAAAAGAGTCAAGGTGAAGGTCATTAGTAATTAGACAATATTACAGCATACTATAGCTAAATATTATAAGCAAGTTTTCCTAGGATTATCAAGAGATAATTTTTTTTTGAAGCAATTATCAAGAGATAATTAAACTAGAGAAAAAAAACTTAAAGTTTGAAACTCTAAATAATATGGTAAAACACGATATACAAAATAAGAGATATAAAAGCCTATAAGAAATCTAGATTGGAAGAAAAACAAATATCAAACATTTAAGTTGGCAGCAAGTGAGTGAATAGATTACCAGAGGAACCAAGCTAGTGACACCATTTCTTTGACCTGATGTTAGAAATAATTCATTCTCTAAAGGGATGACATTTATTAAGTGCTTCTTGACTTCCATCGGTTGAAAAACCACAACACAACCATTTTTTCTTATTTGTCTTTAGATTCATATATTTTAATAAGCTTGCTAATGTGAGGCAAGATGTTGTCTTTCTCAAATAGAAGCACACAATCATAAAGGTAGTATTCTGTTCCCACATGTGTAAGTGACCAATAAAACTGGCCTCCTTGCTAAGTGTAGGATCCTTTTTTCCTCCCCCATGCAAACTGGGCACTGACACCATTTCCTTCCTTAGTTGGTGGCATCATTTTCCTGTTCCATCTTCGAGAGATCAAAAACAACAATGCAAGAATGTGGTTGTGCATGAAGAAATATCTACTCATGAAAAGGAAATGTCACAAAGAATAATTGCCAATTAAAATTCCACATGGCACGCAACTGCATGCCTGACATATATATCTCCCCCCCACCCCGAAAAGGCTATCAGAATATCTTGAATTCCCCATTTAGGAGGGCCTTCAAGACTTCGGCATTCATTACAAGTTAGCGAAGTAGATATGTCCACAATACTTGTGTTGAGGGTAGAAAGATGGCAGGCAGTGGTTATGATCCCACTGGTTGATGCAACTGCATTCAAACTATGAAAAAATATATTTTAAAATTTATTTTTTGAATCTTACTAATTTAGCTAGAGATAATCTAGTGATGGAATGGTCCATCTGCCTTGAACCCGATTTGAGGTAAACTAGGATGGAAGGGCACATATGTTTTGACATAGGAATGTGCTACCATACTTGTGATTAATGCCATTATGGTTTCATGTAAGGTGAGAAAAAAAATTTTAAAGTAAATAGCAAATTCCTCAAAAATTAACGAAGAAACTATTTTAACTCCCTTTCTATATAATTCATCAATGGCAAGTTACAATATCAAGAGTACAAAAGAAAAAGCTCTTTTCCATATTTCTGTTGCTCAAAATTAGTTTCTATCCTACTCAAACTCTGCAAGAATGGTCCTTAATTAAAAGGCCCAAGGATAGCTATAGGATAATACCGTTATTGCCATCTAGAATCTTTCATAAGCAACATTTGAAGAGTAAAAAGATTGGATGCCATACCATGGAATATGGCATGTTATCAAAAATTACAAACACTTTCATGTTTTCTAAGGTCTCCAGGTCATCTTCTAGATTGGCAAGTCACATTATTTCACCCTAGACATGCATACCATTGAATGGGTGGAGAAGCAACCTATCACCATCCTCCATACAGTGGAAATATTTTGCTTTTCACTCAAGGCAATAGACGTAGCAATCTTTAAATTAAATGCTAAATCAGCTATGCAATATGTCCAAGGAACTCCTAGACTCCACATACAATGACAAAAAAGAGTATAATATACAGTTATGCACATCCTTAAGGCCATGGTTATATCTCTTTCTTTCTGGCATTTAAACATAATTCTCATAAGAACCAAAATTGATAAAAGTTGATATGGGAAACATCATTCAATGCCCTGTCATTCAGTTGCAGATATCGCAAGCAATTTCTAGTAACATATCTTTTGCTTGTCCATGAGTCTCATTCAAACAATTCCAAAGAATCACTACTATCAAAATAAATTCACCTCCTAAAGATGCACCCACCAGAATGGGTAGCTTTCACAACTATCATAACTAAACCCATTATCGTCATCCCCTTGTAGTTGTTCCATCTTAGATATATATACCTTTAAATCATTGGAGCAAATTTATCCTTGAGTTCCAAACGTTGAATAGATCTCTACCCACATTATCATCTATGAGTTTGAATCAAAAACTTCCTAATACAGTTAAGGCTGTTTGTTTCCAATACTAACTCTACAACAAGGCATGCACACTAATTACCTACCTTGTCTCTATAAACCCTTGCCAAACATTAAGAGGAAAAGGGATGACCACTCGAAGTCGGCCAACAAAAATTTCAACAAATCAAATATGCAAATACAACAACCCTCAAAATAAGCTAAACATGTTCAGAAGGTGGATTCTTGTTCCAGGAACGTTAGATTTTATTCAAACCATGGTTTAAGATGCCATTTCCCCCCCTCTTTTTGAGAGGAAAAAGGATGAGTGCTCACTGGCCATCCAAACCATAGTTTGCGATACTAAATATATGTCACTAGAGGTAATCTTGAGGCAACCAAACACTTCATAGGAAGGGGGTGTTGGCGGAGGGGGGTAGGGAGGAGGATTGGAGGAGGAGGAGGAGGTGGAGGGTGGTGGTGGTGGTGGGCAGTGCTAGAAGATAGGTGGTGGTGGTCGAGGGGTTGACAGGAGGGGGGCAGGGAGGAGGAGGAGGAAGGCGGAGGCGAGGAAGAGGAGTAGCAGGGCAGCGAGGAGGAGGAAGAGGAGAGGGGTGAGGAGGAGGAAGACAAGGAGGAGGAGGGCTGCAAGGAGGAGGAAAAGGAGGGGGTGTGGATGAGGAGGAGGAAGATGACGAGGAGGGTTGCGAGGAGGAGGAAGAGGAGGGGGGTGTGGACTAGGAGGAGGAGGGCAGCGAGGAGTTACCTAAGGAGGAGGACGACAAGGGACGATCGATGACGACAGCTAGCGATCGAGGAAGGGCGGCGATGAGGAGAGGCAGTGATCGAGGAAGAGCAGTGATGAGGAAGGGCTGCAGGCCGAAGAGGAGGAGAGTTTACGCGAAGTGTGGGGGGAGGAGGGGGCTCCGTGAGATGATAGATTGACCGACATTTGCCGTCAGTTTTATTATAAAGAGATGGCAAATGTCTAACTTTATCCGAATCCTCACACCCAAATTTTGGTGGCCTTCACAGGTAATTTTTTTCCACATTTTTGCCGTCGCTTTTTATAATAAATGACGACAAATATTTATTACATATTGCTTTTCGAAAGAGGTGGAGGGGGTTAGTTTTAATGATGTATTCACCGTCGCTTATAGAAATAAGCGATGACAAAAATATCTTTACTGTCGCTTGGAAAACTGACGGCAAATAACAAACGGTAAAGCAGCTTTTTCTAGTAGTGAGCTAAAGTGTCGAAGCATATGATGAGGGGTAAAAACTGTCATCGGATCCAAAACTCTGCATATGATCTAACGGAGGATTTGCCTACCCGACAACAGTGTAACAAGCGAGACTAGTACCGCTTGTCTCGCCTAAGGCTAATCGGACTCCAACCAGAACCCGCCTAGCCTACCAAAAGATTTAGTGCAGTCAAAGATGTGATAAGATGGACCTAACCACCTATACCCTGACGATAGACAAGTAGTCTGACAAGAGGAATACTAAAGGCCATTAAGTTAGAGGTTTTCTCATGTTATAAATAGAGGGAAAGACCCCCAATAGGGAGGCTCCCTTAGAGAGGGAGAGAAAATTTTGTACTCTCAGAAATATTGGTGCATAATTGGGAGTACCATTCTCCCCTCAGATATAAATCCCTTATGGTAGAATTGGATCACCAAATCTCTAATTTTCTTTAGGTTTGCTTGGTGATTGTCGAGTTTAGCTTCCCCATTGAAGGGGAGGATCGATTTTTTTTCCTAAAGCAACAAATGTTAATGGCTATATAGTATTCCTTACTTGTATTAATATTTTGATGACCTTCCAAGACCCATCAATCACATATATCAAAGTTGGTGCAATAAGTGAGGGAAATTTCCAAATTGAACTAAGGGATAATTTGTGCAATAAAAATTATAATCATAAAATACTTAATAAAAGTAACTCAGTTTTATTTTATAGTGAATGCCATAAAGGTTATTGAATCATGAACTATTTTATGTAGGAAAATCGTAAATAAACATCTTAAAATCAATTATATTATTATCTATATATGAATTTTGAGTGTCAACAGCGAAATTGACGCATGCGAAATACAAATCATGCTCAGCAAGACATCTCAATTTCTTTGCCCATACATATCCATTTTCTCCATTTTTGTCGATAATCCTTGAGCGTTCAATTAGGTCCCTCATTGTATTATTTAATTTTTTTCTTTGCTGTTACATTATCATCGTTGTTATCTTTAACTATTTTTTTCCTCTAAAATGGCCACAAAACTTTGAGGGCTAATTTACAGAGGGGATTAACCTTTATTTTGAAGCGTTAATCTACATTTACTTGAGAGGTTAACCTCTATAATCTTAACATTTATTTTAAAAGGTTAACACATGTTTGCTAACACTAGTTTTAAAAGATATTGTTACGATCTGATTCTCGAATCTTTACGAGATACAAGAATCGGACCGACTCGACTGATCCTAAAATCCAGTCGTCCAACGAGAAAGTAACAAAAAAGTAATAAAATAAACCACATCCACTATGCATGTAACTAACAGTAACAAAAGTACAGCAGTAAAGAAAAGAACTACTACAATACATACCACCACAATAGTAGAGAATTAAAAACAGGTACAGAAATATGAAGTTTAGAATAAAATAGTATATGGTGTAATAGAAATACTCACTACAACAGTAAAATAGGTACAACGAAAGTACAACTATTGGGCTCTACTAGGCTCAGCACCCTCTGCAGCCGTAGACTCTGGCTGCTCAACACCTGGTCCTGAAAAAGGTGACAAATGTGACATGTCAGCGGAACGCTGAGTAGAGTGGCAATCAGCTAGCTAAGAAAACAGTAAAGGTGGACAAGTAGCTGTTATTTTTAATTTCTTTCTTTATTCCTCTTTTTACTCTTTCTTGAATTGTTTCTCAGATCTTTCTTTTGATCTCGAATGTTCGTCGTGGAAACGATCTTGATTGCTTTCTTTTTCGAAAAGTAGAAGTAAAACGTAGTGCTCTCCTGGCCAGGAGAGTCCCTCGTGGTGGTTCTACCCTCAGTCAACCACCCCAAGGTCACTGACAGACGTAACGGTGACTACGGCACGTGCGATAAACGCACAGGTAGCTACCCCGCATTAGCACGCAGTTAGTCGTTTCCATTAACAGGTGCGCCCCAAAGCACAGCACGGAACCAGTATAGGGCAGAGCCCTCTCAGTAACAGGGGTCCAGCCCCTCCACAGTAACCAAACAGGGGTCTTGCCCCTCCACAGTTTGCGCACCCTAGCCTGACTACCCTGGTTTGCCCAGTGGGCCTAACAAGTCGGTGTAGGATGGATAGCTGAACTCTGGGGCCCGTGGGGTGACTAGCTCTCTCCCTACACTAGTAGCTCTCTCCGGTACTGTGTACGCGAGGGCCAAAAGTCGGTACAAAGTGGCCAGACCTAACCCCAGGTTCCTGGGGTGGCTAGCTCCGCTCTACGCTAAACAGGGGGACAGTCGCTCTTCTTGGTACTCCGTACTCAAGGGCCAGCTCACTTCCCCATCCACTTTCCCAGTTCCATTCTATTTATTTTTCAGGAGCTCTACTCCTACTTCCCCGTAAGGTTCATACTCATATTCCTTAGGCCAAGTCATACTAGGTTTCATCATTTCAGTTTCATTCGCATGTAGCCCGTATTTCCAACATTTAATATCAGTTTATATACAAGTAGCTCAAATTTAGTTTCCAACAACAGGAATTACATGTAGCAGTTAATAGTAACAGTACTCTACATTTCACAGGCAGCTGTTATCCCATTACAGGCAATTATCATTATTTTATCTACTTTTCCAAGACTGCAATTCATGTATTCACGACATTCGTTTCAGTGTTTCTGTTCCTAGGATTCATGCCACATCCTAGGATTTATCATTCAATCTAGTTTCAGTCCTAGGATTCATGCCATACCCTAGGATCTATCATTCAATCTAATTTTCAGATCCTAGGATTCATGCCATACTCTACAATCTATTATTTATCTCAAAGATACATTAATGTTGGTAAATAACTAAGGGGAGCCACTCTACTCGCAAAACCGGGAGTAATGGGGATGTGATCGGTAGGTCCACGTGCCTCCGCAACCCCCAAAGCTGCAACAAAACGAGGTCCTAACACAAGGATCAATCACAAGGAATCACTCAGAACAGGATAAAAGTATTTCAAACAAGTAGAGGAACAAATTCTGAGAAGAACGGAATCTCAAACGCGGAAATCGGACTTCGAATGGACCCTAAACGGGTCAAAAACGACAACACTGACTCAAATCAGACGTCTGGAACACCTTCCAGACGTCTTAAAAGGTGGTCCAGGTCATACCTCACTCTGAGCTATTCTTCAGACGTCCAGGATCCCGCTGAACCGTCTGGACCTAGTTCCAGACATCCGACTATCACTCCGAACGTCTGGAGACTCTTTCCGCTATCTGGTGCTGTGCCCAGACGTCTGATCTGTGTGGGAGGGCATGTCCTTGCACCTTCCCGAAATGAAACCTACACGCGCGACGAAAACCTCCTCATCACGACACGTCTCAGCCTTCGACGGATTGGCCTGCATGGCCATATCCGCAAAAAGGAGGAAGATGAGAAATATCATACCTTTCAGACATCTAGATCTCTCTCCAGATGTCGCCCGCGTCGTCTGGACGTAGGTCTAGACGTCTAATTCTGGGAAAATTTCCTAGAATCTGGACCTCCTCTCCTTCTGCCTGCTGCGCACGGCCGTGCCGCTCCACGCTCGCTCGCCTGCTGCCTGAGCTACAGCAGCACTGGGGTAACCTCCCCAGCACTACGCTCCCGCTGTGTGCCCGTCGACCGGCCCTGGGCTACTCCGGCGAGCTCGCTCTCTCTTCCTCATGTGCTCTCCCTCTTCTCCCCTCTCACTGCACCTCCTCCTCTCCGCACGCAACCGGCAACAGCTGCTGCCTGCTCTCACTTCCGCTCTCACGCTCGCACTGGAGGAAGGGGAAGATGGTAGGGTGGTGAGCGAGGGAGAGGGGAGAGGGTATTTGAAGGCGTGGGGGGGGGGGGGGGGGGGGGGGGGGGAGGTGTCCGCAGGACGGTGAGGGAAGAGGGAGAAGAAAAGAGGGCGGCAAGTTTAGTCTGCGCCTGCATGCGCGCAGACTCGCAATCGTATGCATGCAAAAATTTATTTCTAGACGTTTGGGAAGGCGTCCAGACGTCTGAACCAACTCCCAGATGTCTTAAAAGTATTTGATGTCTTCGGATCTCAACAGATATTAACAAAATAGATGTTAACTTCGTAGCACCCTCGCACCTAAATTTCACTCTACATAAACTGGTGTTAATATCATTTCAAGTAAACACCACAAGAGTTAACACTACTACTTAACAACAGTTTAAGTAAATAAAAACTGATGTTAATACCACCTTGCAAGTAAACAGAAGTGAAGGTTAACACCAATTCGTATTTCTTAATATCACTTTTCTAACCCATAAAGTAAATTAGCCTTGAGGATCCATTTGGAAAATTTAATTCCTTGTTTGAAGAATGAAGCAATTAATTTGATAAGGAAAAAATCACATAAGATAAACTAGTTTTGAGCTTGTCCCCTGTGCCAGGAGAATAAAAGCCAACAGGAAGAAAATAAACACGTCGCTTTCGAACATGATAGCAAACGAAAGTTTAAAGAAAAAAAAAATTCGATGAACGTTGTGTCACTTTTTTGCAACAAACAAAAGTTTAAAGAAAAAAATAAATAAACACTTTATTATGTGTTTTTATTTTCCACTGATGTCAATTGATGTATTTTGATTTTCCATATATTTTGATTTTTTTCACCAATGTCAATCGACATATTTTGATTCTTTACATGAAAAATCAAAACAACTGATGTGTTTTGATTTACTATTTTTTTGATAGTAAACGAAAGTAAAAAGTTCGATCGTAAAAAAAGAAATAAAATAATGATTAGAAATCAGAATATATTGTGTGTTGTAAAATATATTACTCATTATATTTTGATTTAAAATCAATGTTTTAAATTATATTTATACTGCATCATTATATATATATATTATTTATACTCTCATAGAAATATATCTAATATTAATTTTTAATGGAAAAGTATAAGATGAGGAAGCTGATAGAGAAGATGAAATTCAAATTAAACATACATGTTAAAGAATGTATAAGAAAAATAAAATAAAATAAAAAAATCAAAGAAAGAGAGATAGGTAAAGAGAGCATGCACTCGCTGTGGCGGTCAAATTTTTTTTAAAAAAATAACCACTTAGTGCATGTAGCAATTGAAAAATTAAAAGAAAAAAATATAATGTATAACTAAAATGCATAATAACATCCTGGTAATATACATAAAGATGAGAATTTAAAAAGAAAATAAAGGAAAGGTGGTGAGATGTTAAGAGACATCAAATTATCTTAATTCCTCCTCGTGGGTGAAATTACTTGGTTGAATCATGGGAGGTGTTAATTCCATGTTCATATTTAAGCAAGGAGGAATTAATAGGGGGTTGTCAACTTGAGTAGTGGCTCCACCCCCAAACCAATCATCTTCTCCCTTGCCTTAAAAGCTTTGCTGCAAAAGAAGGAATGCTCAGAGATGTACATCCCACAATGTCATGGTCACATATAGCTTCCATTAGCATGCCACTCCTCCACTCCATGTTGCTCAAACATCAACACAGCCACCATCACTCTTTCACTCAGCATCTTTCTTTCCCAATTTATTCCACATGTACCTAATGAAGAAGGGAGATTCCCACCTATCATGACTTAGGTTTGGCATCTTGGCTTTCCTAGTAACCATGCTGCATATGCCATCTACTTCCATTTCCAACCCCAATTTGCATTCTAAGTGTAACGAGAGTAGAGTTGGGCATTCCAGGTTAAAATCGGATTGCATACTCATTGTCCAATGAATAAGCCACACCCACCGTAATCAAGTGATAATAGAACTAACATAAAAGATAGCATCTAATTCATTATGCACGGAAAAAAAATAATAATAAAGGTAGAGTTTAAGGTAAGTGGAAACATGCCATCCAACCATAAGAGTCGATAAAGGTAAAAAAAACATCTATTCCTAATCAAGGTCTGCCGTACCACGACAGGTCGAGAAACATTGCACGCATACTAAGCTCTGAAAGTTAAAAATAAGATAAAGTGAGCCAAGACAAGAGCACAAAAGTGTCATAAAATAGGCTACAAAAGAAAAGTATCAAAAATTAAAGTAGAGTTAAGAGATAGTGGAGTTTTAGGATCAGTAAAGTGGTGGTAAAAAAAAAAATAATATTAATGTTAATTTATAATTATATTTACCTGAAGAATAATGTTAATATTAATTTATATTTATTTAAATTAATATTAAATTATGATGTCAATCTTTGTGGTATTTATTTGATGGTGATTTTAAGAATATGAAATATAAATGTTGTTAGAGATATAAATAGTATATAATTTTAACATTAATTTATCTAATTATAATTAAAATTGATGTTAAATAACTTCATGTTAAAGTCGTTAAATTTAACTTAACAAATAAGAGATTAAATAGTAAAGTAAAGAAAGATTGACCCCCTTTTAAAGGGTTTACTCTACAATAGATTAGACCTTAGATTAGACAATAAGAGGTGGGGTTGATCTTGGACTATACTTTCGTTCGTGCAGGTTCCCACGAGTTACATTCCCGATGAGAAGAAGATAAATGGTAAATAATGAATAAAGAAGTGGTTGGTCGGCCCGTTGAAAAATATTCAGAAGATAAAAATCTAGATCCTTCGTATTACCATGAAGTCCCCGTGGATGAGATTGCTTCAGCATTATTTTGGTCGGACCATGTTTAAACGAAATCCGATTCGATAAATCCAGGAGCCAAATTGTAGGTCTTTGAACGTGACAAACACGGTGGTCGAGTCTGACCGTACGTATCTTGCTCCGATTGATGGAAATTTCAAGGTAAACACGAACTACCCTATCTCATTGACCAAGGACGTTGTTATGCTGTTTTAATTTATTTTATATTATTATCATCTTTTGTTTTGATAATTAGTTTTGATTAGGATTTTTAGTTTCATGTTGCTTGTACGTTAGTGAACCCTCTATTTGTTTCGATGACGTTTATTTCACGTGATGTGCATAGGTAATTTTAAATGTCACTTTCCTATCGCTCAAAACCTTTCAAATTTCAAAGACCACGTTTCTCACGTAAATAAAATGCCATTGCGTGATATGAAAGTTAAGTATTGTGAAAATGCCGTAATTGTGGAATGATTAAATGATACTCGTACATGTGGAACTTTATGAATAGAACATGGAGTGCATATGCCTCCGTATTGAGTCCAACATTAAGTTGAATCGATCATATTGAGTGCCCTAGCACTGGTGGAGCCTAATTAAGTAGCAAGGCATTGGTGGTATTATTCCAGCTATAACATTCCTGTTTTACATATTTCCTAGCTAGGACCATCAAATCCAAGTGTGAAGTCTAGATTGCAATCCTTGATTAATTATGCTTTAAATCTTAAGGAAAAATTGTGATTGGCGATGCTTCCTTATGTAGTTTTGCTAATGGAAAAATTTCATTGGTCACGGAGTGAAGTGAACCAATGATAGAAACAATCACTATAATAAGTTTGACTTTTGCAGTCGATTTTTCCTTATAACCGATGCAAAACGGCGATGGCATAGATACCGTCGCTATTCCTTTTTCCCGTCGGTTATAAAGAACATCCGATGTCGAAATATCGTTCATCTAGTAGAGTAATTGGACTTTTTTTTATCGATTTTCAATCGACGATAATTTGATTTACTGTTGCTTATTTAAATAAGCGATGACGTTGTTAAGTTACTCTTTCGAGCGCTAAGGTGCCTTTTTTCAGTTTTGACGTCGTTTAAAGATAACGACGTCGCTTATAGATGCGATGGTAAAAACATTTTTGCTGTTAGTTATCATAAGAAGCGACAATATAGAAATCTTCTATGCTGTCGCTTCTTATGATAACTAATGGCAAAAATATTTTACCGTTAGATATTTATAGGTTTTTTTTTAATTACCAAATGATGTAAAATACCTACTAAATCTACTTAAAATAAAAATGAACAGGAATTTATATTTCATAATATAAAATCTAATACATTAAAAGTTTGAAAATGAAATATTTATATAAAAAATGTTACATAAAAAACATAAGAAAAGAAAATAAATAGAAATCAAGATACAGCTGTCCCAATGTCACCAGCTCCACCTGCACCACCCATGGAGTCGTCGTCATCTCGTCTGTAGATGATGGGATTTGTAGAAGACGGATGTTCTTGTAGGTTCCCTACTTGGAGGGGTGAGATCAGCGTGACAAAAAAATGCGGAATTGAAAATATAAAGCAATCTCACAAAAATAAGCAATCACAATGTACACAAGTAATTTTTAGGTGGAAACCCAAACCGGGTGAAAACCACCACCTAACCCTCTCGAGTTAGGATTTTCCGATCAACCTAGTTGATCAAATCCACTAACCGAATCACTTTGAACGAGGGTGATTCAACCTTAATACAACCACGCTACAAGTACGAGGGTAGCGTTCCTCAACCCTTTCTCTCCACGAGAAGGATTTTGTCCCACGAAGGAGACGGGAATTCGCAAAGCGAATACCCAACCAAAATACAAAGATAAAATAAAACAACAGTCCTATAGAGCCAACAAAATTAAACCTAGCTTCTATAGGAAATAGGAAACTCCCCTTTGCAAGGAGTGCGTCGACGATGACGCGGTGCGTGTGCCACGCGATGGTGCTACGTCGCTCTCGTTATCAATAGCGGGAGAGCGGGCGCGCAAACTGTTTGATGCTCTCAAGATGTAGAACTTGAGCTTGGAGAGCAAGAACTTCTTGGACACAAGAGTGTGAAAATGTGTAGCTAAGTGTATCCAAGTGTATTTCTAAGTGTCTCTTATGTTGTGTTTTGTGTGTAAAGGATCCCCTCTATTTATAGAGGCCTTAGGAAGGCTTTGGAAGGCTTGGAAAAGCTTCCATAGCCGTTGGGTACAAAGCCCAAGAGAATCAGGCCGAAATCAGGACAATGATTGCATTTGACAAGGTTATCAGACGTCTAACTCTGGCATCAGACGTCTGGAAGGCCACTTTAAGACGTCTGATTCCAAGGTCAGACGTCTGATTCTATGCGGGTTTCTCCCTGACTTGAATCAGATCTAAACAGGGTTTTTGTGCAAGTCCATCAGAAGACATATAGGACGTCTGGCACTATGTCTGGAAGTCTGGAAACCTACTTTTACTGTGGGAATTGATTTCCAAACGTTGCAACGGCTAGAAAATCTCTGAGAAGAGATTTTGGGTCAGCCGAGGCAAAACGGTCATTTATCAGACGTCTGTAAAGTCCTATGGATGTCTGATAAGGCTCTAACGGTCATATTCTTGAGAGTCTTCTAAGCCAGCCAACGGTCCACTAACTGGACGTCTGGCAAAGTCATCAGACGTCTCCTAAGACGTCTGGTCTAAGGTCTGGACGTCTGATTTCATCAGACAGAACTAACTATGTCCAGCCTAACAGTTATCAGACGTCTGAAACAACAGTCAGACGTCTTAAAATACTTTATCAGACGTCTGATTTTGGGATTAGACGTCTGGAAATGCTATTTGAGCCCTATATTGGTTTTCTAAGTATTTTACAGAAAACCTAAGTATCCTAGGGTTGTGCAGGTGTTCCTAGGACTACTTTTAGGGTACTTTGAGGCTCTTTAACATAATTTCTAAGGAATCAAAAAGAGCAAGAAAATAAATACAAGAGATACATGAAAGGATAAAAAAGAATCTATCCTATTCTTCTTGTCTTCCATCTCCAATCTGTCGCTCCACGCGAACCTCCTCTGTTTTCCGTCAAGCTCCTCCAATCCGTCCTGGATGCGAGCTTGAACTCCGTCTAAACACGTCCACATTTGCAATTGACCTGAAATCTAGGACTCAAATTGCAAATGTTAAATAACACGTGTTTTGTTATCATCAAAACAAATGATCGTGGTGCTCTAGCACCAACAGTTCTGACTGACCCTTCTTCTGAAGAAGGGCTATAAGCGTTTGAAGCTTATCATCCATGGCACTCATCTTATTATTCATCTTTACCTCTCTCTTCTCCCTCTCCTTCTCTTGTCTTTGTAATGTGTCAATCTTTTTATGCAGCTGATCGACGACAGTAGCTGAGACAGCACCTTTCCTTCCATACCATGTAGATAATGTGTATGCCCTCTACGCACTACGAACAAAACCATTGTGGTCCGGTAACATCACTGTCCTAAATGCCTCCTCTACATCTAAAGGCTGTTGGATGCTTTTAGAGGTATCATTAGTAGAGGGATGTATTAATTGCACCATTTGATTCTAAATGTATTAAAAAATATTATTTTAATATATATATATAAAGTTATAAATTTTTTGAGTTTAAGAAACTTACGTGTTTTTCTTGGTATGACTGATGAATCCACTTACGAGTACCTTCAGTAGCAGTCTTACTGTAGGTGACCTCGTAGATATCCATTCCATTTATTTTAATCCCATTATGTGCAGCGGACTGAAAATATAAAAATAATATAATTAAGTTAAAATAACTTAAAAATTAAGTAATATTCAACTTAAAAGTAGTTACAACACTTACATAACGGCTCCTGATCATTTCGATACTCCTTCGACCCAAATAATGAATCTGTGGTGAAGTTTTAGCCCTATTAGCCTTTTTTTTTTTTGCTTGATCCTGAAGACATATACAATAATGTTTTTTATAAATTTAAGAGATATGAAATTAATGAAGTAATTTTTAATTACTTACTAACCTCTGTTTTCGGATCCAGCCAATGCTCGCATGCCTTCTTCCAATCGTTAGGCATGACATCAGGAGCAACATCATCCATTGCCTCCTCAGGTGAACTCTTGTTCGAGAAAAACTAAATACAAATAAAAATTGTTATAAATAATATAAGAAATTATGTGTATAAAAAATGAAATGTTTGAAAATTCTTATATTTTTGTTGGTCTCTGTCCTCCAATCCCTGTGGATTTTGGCGGCGTGTTTAAGGATATAACTAGAGGCATTGGGGTTGTCACCCCAATCGTAATTTACCTACATTAATTTTAAAAAATATTAGTCAATCTTATTTTATAATAATTTTAAGATAAAGTTCTAAAAGAAATAACCTTTATAAATAAAATTACCTTCAATTGACGGAGGAACTGCCACTTCAGCTCTACGGTCACCTTCCTCCAATCGAAGTAGCAAATGGGCACAATCTACTTAACAATTGTGCCCACTCGACTGATAAAGCTCGGGTAATTCTCCGCCTCCCCTAAGGTTCTAAGCCTAATTGTTATCTGGTTGCATTGCTTTGGTTTCGTGTTTATTTTAAAGTCCTAGGTGTTGTATATCACGAAAAGCTATCACCAGTTTACAATTTATTACTTGGAATTAAAAGTTTCCCGAGGTCGAACTCAGGGAGCAAATTATGATTCTAGAAGCATATGAATTCACAATATATATTATTTTACAAAAAATTAAGACAAAGGAGAGAGAGAGAGCAAAGATTCTCTTTTTTGGCTTTTTCTTCTTCTTTTCTTTCAGCAGGTTCTCTTCTTTAGTTTGCCTTCTTCTTTCTTCTTCTTTTTCTTTGCTGCAGCTGCCTCCTCTTTCTTTCTCTTTTCAACTGCTATATCCTTCTTCTTCCTCCTTCTTCTCTTCTTCTCTGATTTTCTTCTTTCTCTTTTCTTCCTTGATCCGGACGTCTGATTCTTAGCGTTAGACGCCTTAATGGCACGGTTGCTATAGTGCCCCTGCTGTCTTCTTTTCTTTTACAGCTTCTTCTTCCTTCTCTTTTCCTTTCTTTTTCTCTAGCCCTTCCTTTTCCTCAGCTCCTTCCTTCTTCCTTCTTCTTCTTCCCTATGGCTGCTTCTCTGTGGCTAAGTCCTTGCTGCTGCTCTTCCTCTTCTTTCTTTCTTCGCTTCAGCAGATCCTTGCTTCTTCCTTCCTCTCCTGTTTCTTGCACACACAAGCTCAATGCAAAACCTACCCTTACCCTTCCCGTGCGGCTCTCTCTCTCTAAATCTCTCTTGGGTACGCATTCCTAGAGTCGGGTTATTGGGTCGGGTTGCATGCCCGGGTCCAGGCGCACCGGCATGGGTGGTGCGCGAGGAGTGCACAGGAGGGTGTCGGGTCGGGTCGCGCCAGATTCGTGTGATGAGCTCATGGACGAGGGCGGTGTTTAGGTGAGGGACCTCACCCCATGTGAATTCGAAGGCAATTGGCTAATAACACTTTTACAATTTATGTGTGAGCGTGTGGCCACACAGTTCCGAGGTGGGACTAAAGTCCCACCTCTGCTTCGCGCGCCTGCAGGCAGGAAGCTGCGAGCAATTGGGGTAGTAGCAAAGGCGTGCGACCTCAATTGAGAACCTGGGCACACACGCGGAAGTGTTCCGCGTTGCCTGGGGCCTGCGCCTAGTGTTGAAGGGGCTTGGAGCTACTCGCTAAGCAGCTCCTGTTGTCCGTCAATGGTGGCGAGGGGGCCGAGACCTGAAACCACTAAAATGGCCTCACGGCCACGTTAGACAGCTCAGGAAGCTTCGCTAGAGTACGACGAAGGCGGTGCGGGGATCGGCGTGGCGGGAAAGTGCCTGTGGCCGTGTGCCTAGGGCACACTGCAGAGGTGCAGGTGGGTGTGTTCGAGGGGTGATCTGGAGGTGCGGGGTGGTGAATGGAGTGGGGGAAATGCTTGAGTGGAGTGAGGGGGAGATTCTGGGCTTGTTGGCGAGGGGAGGGATGGCCTGTGGAGGTGGAGCGACCTCGCCGAAGTTGGTGGCTGGAGGTGGAGCAGGTGGAGGTGGTAATGGTAGTCGAGGGGTTAAAAGTGCCAATTTAAGAAGGGAAAATAACAAAGAGAGAGAGAGGAAGGTGTTTACCTACTTAATTGATGAAAAGGGAAAGAGGAGGCGCCCGGTGCATGCCTGCTGGAGCTGGGGACGAAGGTGCCTAGAAGGGAGGTAACGGCGACGAGGAGGGGATCTGGAGGCACCAGCTGGTGCAGCTTGGCGTGGGAAGACGAGGACGAGTAGACTCTGTTGCATGTGTGGCAGTAGAGCGACGAGGAGGAGGAAGAAAGATCGTCGGAAGCTTGGGTTGTTTGACCGGAGTGAGAGGAGACGAAGTATGGAGGTGTTCTTCGGCCAAAACGAGCTTGTCAGAAACGATTGCCTCTGCTGCTTCCTATAGAGGTGCTGGCGAGGAGAGGATCTCGAGGGGGTGACGTGGGGAGCTCGTCGGAGAATGGTCGGAGATGGAGACCCATGCCTCTCGTGCATTCGCACGAGAGGCATGGCAGTCGCAGGTCAAAGGGAAGGGTCCCTGCGAAAGAGGACGACGCAGGGAACCCCCATTTCGTTCCTGAGAGCGGCCACCATACCTTGCGCGACGCCATCCTCCGCGCAAGGTCGCCGGAGGTATGGCGCCTACGTGGGGTCGCAGGAGGGACCGTTCTGCAAAGAACGAAAGGGAAGATAAGGGGCTAAATGCAAGGGTTTAAAAAGATAAGGGTTAAAAAGTAATTCAAGAGGATCAATTTGTAAATTCGGTCAAAATGATCTTCTCTTAGGCCTAAATTTTTGTACCAACCTAATTTGGACCTAAAGAATTCAATGGTGTAATTTGATTTTAGGTTTGACCACGTTAGACCGGTCAATTTGCACAAAAACCCATGTTAGGTCAAAATTTGGGCATGGTTCTCAATTTAGGTCAAGATAGGTTACAAAGGCCAAATTAAAGGTTCTAAACTGTAACGACCCGATTCCCGAGTCCCTACGAGACACGAGAACTGGACCGACTCGACTAATCCCAAGACCTAGTCGTCCAACGAGGAAGTAACCAAAAGAGCAGTAAAATAAATCACATTCAGCATGAATATAACTAGCAGTAACAAAATACAGCAGTAGGAAAAGGAACTACTACAGTATGTACCACCACAATAGTAGAACAACAATTATAACATAACATGAAGCTACAAGTAAAGAAGTACAGAAAGCAACAAGAACTACTCACTACAGTGGAACAAAAGGGGTACAAAAAGAACTGCGGTAACTCTACTGGACCCTACTCGGCCCAGCGTCCTCTGCAGTCGCTGACCCTGGCTGCTCAACACCTGGTCCTGAAAAGTAACGAGTGTAGCACGTCAGCGAAATGCTGAGTAGAGTGGCAGCTAAAACTAAAGAAGCAGTAAAGTGTACATTAGCTGTTTTATTTTCTTTCTTCCTTTATTTACATCTTTCTATTATTTCACAATTTATCTATTTCTCAGATCCTTCACTTGATCTCGAATGTTCCTCGTGGGAACGATCTTGATTGCAGTCTTTTCCGAAAAGTAGAAGTAACACGTGGTGCTCTCCTAGCCGGGAGGGTCCCCCGTGGTGATCCTACTCTCAGTCAACCACCCCAAGGTCGCTGACAGACGTAACGGTGACTACGGCACGCGCGATAAACACACGGGTAGCTACCCCGCACTGGCACGCGGTCAGTCGTTTCCGTTAACGGGTGCGCCCAAAGCACAGCACGGAACCAGTATAGGGCAGAGCCCTCTCAGTAACAGGGGTCCAGCCCCTCCACAGTAACCAAACAGGGGTCTTGCCCCTCCACAATCCACGCACCCTTGCCTGACTACCCTGGTTCGCCCAGTGGGCCTAACAAGTCGGTGTAGGTGAGCTAGCAGCACCCCGGGACCCGTGGGGTAGCTAGTACTCGCTCTACACTAGTAGCTCTCCTCAGTACTGTGTACACGAGGGCCAAAAGTTGGTACAAAGTGGCCAGACCTAACCCTGGGTCCCTGGGGCGGCTGGCTCCGCTCTGTACTAAACAGGTAACAGGTGCTTCCCTTGGCACTACGTACCCAAGAGACAACACACCTCTACATCTTTCCTTCTCAGTTCCATTTCATTCTCTTTCCAGGAGTTCTACTCCTAATTCCCCGTAGGGTTCCATCTCTTTTAACTCAGCACATTCAGGTTTCACCATTCCAGTTTCACGTTCATACAACCCATGTTCTCAATCATGTTCATTTATTCATAACAGGCAGCTGTTAAATCAATTTACAGGCAACTATCATTTCCTTTCCACATTTTCCAAGATTGCAATATCTATATCCATATCACTAGTTTTCCAGTCCTAGGATTCATGACGTACCCTAGGATCTATCATTCAATCTAGTTTCCAGTCTTAGGTTTCATGCAATACCCTATGATCTATCAATCAATCTAGTTTCTCATTCCTAGGATTCATGCAGTGCCCTAGGTTCTATTAATTGTTCCATAATTGTATCAAATTATACTAATAAATTTACAAGCCACTCTACCAGCTACAACGGGAGTACTGGGGGCGTGGTCGAAAATCCCGCGCCCCTCCGCAACCCCCGAGATTACAATGGAACGGGGTCCTAACACAAGGATCAAACACAAGGAGTTTCTCAGAACAGTATATAATTACTATAAATGGGTAGAGGATTTTATTCCGGAAAGAACGCAACTCGAAACGCGGAAAACGGACTCCGAACGGGCCCTAAACGGGTCGAAAACGACGAAACAGTCCAAAATCAGACGTCTGGAACCTCTTCCAGACGTCTTAAAAGGTGGTTCAGAGGATACCTTCGCTCTGTGTAGTCCCTCAGACGTCCAGAAGCCTGCGGGGGCATCTGGCTTAATTCCCAGACGTCCGATGGTCAACCCGGACGTCTGGAAGTCCTCTCCGTCGTCTGGTACTACGACCAGACATCCGATTCGCGTTGGATGGCGAGTCTCGCGCCCTCCCGAGCAGAACCTGCACGTATCCACTCCTCACTCTTAGTACGATGGGTTGCAGACGAAGGCGCGGCGGACGGCTGCATGGCCGTACGCGCGAGAAAGGAAGGAGGACGAAATAACTTACTTGCTAGACGTCTGGACAGTCCTTCAGACGTCTTCACCGTCGTCTGGTTAGAAGCCCAGACGTCTGATTCTGGAAAAACTTCCAGAATCAGAGCTCGACTTGCTCTCCGCTCGCGACGCACTGCCGCGCCGCGCCCTGTCCGCCTGCTGCTCGAGCTGTAGCAGCCCTCCAGCGACACTCCACGTCCGCTGCTCCCCCGTCGGCTGGCTCTAGCTGCCCCGGCAAGCTTGAGCCCTCATGGTCGAGCGTCTCCTCCCTCGCGCAACACCTCCTCCCGCACACTTGCCGCGGCCGCTGCTGCCGCCGCTCGCTCGCCCTTGCACCGGCTGGAAGAAGAAGAAGAAGGAAGCGGAGGAGATGAGAGTGAGGGAGAGTGCGAGGGCCTTATAAGGCCGCGCGGGGGGGGAGGAGAGAGAGAGAGAGAGCGCAGCATTGCGCCTGCAGGAGGAGAGGGGGAAAAAGAGGAATGAGGGTGGCGGTTGCAGGTCTGCACGTGCATGCGCGCAGATGCAACCCCATACACCGCAGAATTTAAATCCCAGACGTCTGGGCCACCTCCCGATGTCTTAAAAACGTCTTAAAGCCGCGTTCGTAACATAAATCCTAGGGAATATTTTTCCATGAATTTTAGAGGGTTTAGTTGATTTTTATCCTACCTAGAACCTCGTGAATTAAAGTAGATTTGTTTTTAAGGTTCAGAATATCATTTGATTCCTAAAAGTTGCTATAACCCTTTTCAGATCAGATCATCCCACTTCCTTCCTTATTAAACTCATTTGACCTGTGTTTAGACCCTTAGACACCCTGTTTGTGTACTGCATTGGTAAAATTATAGTTTTACCCCTTATGACTTATTTTATTCTTTAATTCAGAATTTTTTGAGTTAGGCTTTTCTTTAGGTTTTGTAGGAGCTTTTTCACATTTATTTAGATCAAATTGTGCTAGTTAGGGTTCATGATGAAGCTCTCATCATTATCCTCACGCCCTCGGGGATACACTGGAGGTCTGCATTTTTGGTCTTCCCTCGTCCTCTTGCTACTCTACCTGCGTAAACATTAGTCATATTCATTATATATATTTGAAGTTATAATAAACTTTAAAACGTATAAGAAATTTACTTCTTAAAGATATATGATTTATTACCTAAACTTGAGCTCGCTGCTGAGGGGTCGACATGAACTGGGGACGTACTTCCTACCATCTCATCCTCTGCCTCCTCGCCCTCCTCCTTTCCCTCCTCTCCTGCCTCCTCCTGCCCCTCCTCCTCATCTGATCCTCCATAATCTGGATCATCCTCTGCTCAGTCTGGCAAGGTCTGAGTAATCACTTTCCTCTTTCCCTTCCCCCCTGTATGTAGTAAACATGCCATCTTCCCGGGTCGTACGAAACGTGACTGGGGGGGTGGCTAAACCTACTGTGGGAGGAGTGGCTGAGCCTGAGGAGACAAATCAGGCTACGTGGAGGGTTGTGTCTTAGGCGGACCTTTTCTATTGGATTTTTTCTTAAACAACTTCATCTGTAACATATAAAAAATGCAATAATTAATATAATTAAAAATTATTAATATATAAATCAACATACATGAATTTCAATTTTTCTCCAAACCCCTTTGTAATGACATATATGCCCTATAAATTTTAATTTTAATATGAATTTCATTTAAAAAGAAATTAAACAAAGTAAAGAAATTGTACTAACCTTAATTAGATGTCAACGTTGATTGCAAATAAATGACATTCTTCTGTAAATTCTTGGTATGCTTCAGACTGTGCATCAAAATGGTTGTGCAGTACTGTTCTTATGGGTATAACCCATCCCCTTTGGCAATTGTCAGGGACATAGAATACTTGTGCCGCTTGACATGTTAATGTGAATGGTTCATCAGATTGAAGAATTTGACGATTAGAATTTAAACTCAAGAAATTATGTTTCAGGAATTTGTTTTAAAATATATAGATGCGCGTAATGTCTGTCATTTTATGAAATTTCCTTGTACTATGCATGAAGAATTGACCTTCCTCTGATATCAAAAATGGACAGACATTCTTCATCACTATTATTGTATTCCTTCTCATAGTTCCTTTGAAGTTTATTAAAGCGGTTGTCTATTTCATTTATGTACATGAAAGTAAAATTTATGCATTCATCTACGAGATACCCTTCTACAATGGATCCTTCCAGCTTTGCCTTATTCAAAACATAATCTTTAAGCTTTTTCAAAAATCACTCCATAGGATACATCCATCTGAATTGTATAGGTCCACTGATTCTTGTTTCATTTGCAAGATGTAGGGTGAGATAAACCATTACATCGAAGAAGGCTGGGAGAAGAATCTGTTCCATCTTACAGAGAGTAATGACTATTTGTTTATCCCAGTGATCCAGCATATCATTTTGTACCGTCTTTGAACAAATAGCTTTGAAAAACCTGCTCATCTCTGTGAATGAATCAACAACTGCTCTAGCAGAATCCCCCGTATCGCTAGTGGAAATAATATTTGCATATAAATGTAGGAGTCATGACTTTTCAAATCAGATATCTTTTTCTGTGCTTCATTCACACAACGAGAAAGCTGCGATGAAAATCCATCTCACACCCGAATTCCCTTTAAGAAGGAGAACATTCTACTCTTTTAGTCTTGATTCAAGCTGTAAATAGCAGGTAGGAAGTAGCCATCATCCTCATGAATATGCAGCTCCGGATGTATCCCCAAACTCTTCATGTCTTTCCTTGTTTAACCGTATCCTTTGGATCATCTGTTAAATTTAATACGTCTAAGATGTTATCCATCACATTTTTTTCGATGTGTATAACATCTAAATTATGACGTATTGTAAGATCTTTCCATTACTGCAGCTCCATAAAGAAAATACTTCTCTTTCGAAATCTAGAATTCCTCGAGGCTGTCTAGTCTTGCTTGAATGGTCGACCTAACCGTATCTTACCCATTTCTTGTAATCTCTCCATTATAACTTAACCCAACAACCTGATAGAATATGTACTAAGTTTATTCTTTAGATTTTTCTTTGAATACCGACATGTCCTGCCATGAAATTTACTCCTGAATTATGATGTTCGCCATTTATGTTTATTAGGTAGAAATCTGCGATGTCCTAAGTAACAGAATTTCTTACTTTCCGGTAATCGTAGGTGATGAGTGTCTTCCACACAGACTGGGCAAGCAAGCTTTCCTTTAGTGCTCCAACCTGACAAATTTGCGTACGTCGAGAAGTCGTTTATAGTCCATAACAATGCTGCATGTATATTGTAAAATTCTTTCTTTTCTGCATCATATGTCTTCAAGCCGGTGTACCACAACTATTTTGTTTATCGATTAATGGCTAGAGATAAACATCTATTACATTTCCTGGTTGTTTTGGACTGGGGATTAATAGGGTCAGCATCATGAATGATGATCTCATACACAACCAGAGAGGTAAGTTATAAGTGACCATTACTACTGGCCATATAGAGTACGACGGGTATATACTCTTAAATAGATTGAATTCATCTATTGCAAGACCCAACCGTATGTTTCTTGCTTCTAAAGCGAATAAATTATTTCTTTCGTCAAATCCTTTATACTCCTCTGAATCATTAGGATGATGTATTCTTCCATCTTGAGATTTATAATCCTAGTGTCATGTTATCAACCGTGCAGTTTTAGTTGATATAAAAAGGCGTTGAACTCTAGGTGTCAGTGGAAAGTAACGAAGAGCTTTCTGAAATTGTTTCCTCTTACTTTCATTTTTACCTTCCTTATATCTCTCATGTCTACATTCAGGACAATTACTTAAATTTGCAAATCCATTTCTGAAAAGAATGTAGTCATTTGGATATGCATCGATTTTCTGACAATCTAAACCAAGCTTACGAATCTATTTTCTTGCCTTATACCAAGAAGCCGAAAAATCATCAGGGTTATTCAACAGCTCAGCAATAAACTGAAGTATTTTTGTCATGAATTTAGCACTAGCTCTATTTATAACCTTCAGTTGAAACATCTTTAACAAAAATGACAACTTTGACATTTTCGTAACACTAGGAGCAATAGGATTTGTAAGGACCCGTTCTGTTTTGAGCCTTTTAAGATGTCTGGATTGTCAGTCAGATGTTTGGTCAGACATCTGGACCCCTTCTCAGACGTCTGGAAATTGAAAAACTTGTATGCGCGATTGCTTTCTGCGTGCAGACAGCATGCGGTTCTCTTCTCTCTCCCCTCTTCTTTTCTCCCCCTCACCAAACCCTAGCCCACCACCTATATAAGTGCTCCCCCTTCCTCCCCTCACCACTCCACCACCACCTTACTTCCTCTCCACTACTGTAAGAGAGACGAGTGAGAGAGAGGGAGCAAGAGCGAGGAGGAGGAGCGGCGTGAAGAGAGGAGGTTGAGCTCGCGAGCTTTGTGGGAGTTCGTCGGAGTGCGCACGGCCGCCGCGGCGCGTGCTGGAGGAGGAGAGCGTTGGGGAGTCGTCCTCGACTTCCTGCTGCTGCCGGAGCTACAGTCGAGAGGGAGAAGCGACGGCGGAGTGCAGTGAGAAGAGCGAGAGCTCTCTCTGATACTGGAATTTTTCCAGTATCAGACGTCCAAAGTGCCTTCCGGACGACGGGTTGGATGTCTGGTGACAACACCGGACGTCTGAAAGCAGGGTTTCGCGTAGGTACGTCCTTCTTGCGGTTACGGCCATGCAAGCTGCACTGCAGAGCCGATTTGTTTGGCTAAAAGGGGATTTGCTGCTCTATCGTGCGCAGGAGAAGCTTTGGAAAGGCACGCGGCACGCCCTCCCACGCATTTCGGACGTTTGGACAACTTACCATACGACCGGAGGCACCCCGAGACGACTGGAGGATAGGTCGGACGTTTGGAGCTGAGTCCAGATGGTCAACTAGGAGTCCTGGATGTTTGAGGTCGACGCAGAGACTTGAGGTGAGACTTTAGTGACTTTTAAGACATCTGAACTTTATTCTAGACGTTTGATTTGGTTCTGCAATTCTATTTTTGACCCGTTTAGGATCCAATCGGGGTTCGTTTTACACAAACGAGATATCTGTGATTTCCTTGTGAGTTCCTCTACATGTTAGAAATCCTTATATAATATTTTGAATATTCCATTGTGATATGTTCCTTAATATAGGACTTCGACCTGTCGCATGTCCAGGGCTTGCAGAGGCACGTGAGTCTACCGTTCGAGCCCCCAATACTTCCGGATTGTCTGGTAGAGTGGTTTCCCCCTGTTCTACTTATAAAATATGAATGCATCCATGAAATTAGATAACTAGTAACCTAGGATGTGGCATGAATCTTAGGACGAGAAATAGCTACACTGTTTGTATGTGTGATTGAGATTGCAGTCATAAATGAACGAGCTGAATTGTAACCAATTACCTGTTAATGAATATGAGCTGCCTGTTAGAATATGAAATGCTTGAGATAACTAAACAGTTACCTGTGATATCACTTGTTGCATATGTTAAATTGTGGAAATACGAGCTGCATGTGTATAATACGAAAATGGAAATTATGAATGATGAAACCTGGTATGGAATATTATGGTGAATATGAGCATGAACCCTACGGGGAATTAGGAGTAGAGCTCCTGTAGATAAATGGAAAGATCTGGAAATGTGAGTGGGAAGCGTGCTGGCCCTTGAGTACGTGGTACCAAGGAGAGCGACTGTCCCCTATTTAGTGTAGAGCGGAGCTAGTCGCCCTTGGGTTGGGACCCGAGGTTAGGATTGGCCACTCTACACCGACTTCTGTTGGCCCTCGCGTACATTATACCGGGGAGAGCTACTAGTGTAGGGAGGGAGCTAGCCACCCCATGGGGCCTGGGGTTCAGCTAGCCACCCTACACCGACTTGTTAGGTCCACTGGACAAACCGGGGTAGTTAGACGAGGGTGCGTGGACTGTGGAGGGGTGAGACCCTTGTTTGGTTCTGAGGAGCTAGACCCCTATTACTGAGAGGGCTAGGCCCTATACTGTTCCATGTTGTACTTTGGGCGTACCCGCTAGCGGAAACGACTGACCGCGTGCTAGTGCGGGGTAGCTACCCGTGCGCTTATCGTGTGTGTCGTAGTCACCGCTACGTCTGTCAGTGACCTCGGGGTGGTTGATTGGGTGTAGGATCACCACGGGGGACTCTCCCGGCCAGGAGAGCACCACGTGTGCCTTCTACTCTTTGGAAAAGACCGCAATCAAGATCGTTCTCACGAGGGACATGCGAGATCAAGAAAGAAATTTGAAAGTAAACCAATGGATGAAAATGAATTACTTGTAAAATAAAATAATGGGAAAAGATAAATTTCCTGTTAGCTTTTACTGCTTTAGATAGTTTGGTTACCACTCTACTCAACGTTTGCTGACTCCGTTTACTCATAACCCTTTACAGGTCTAGGAGTTGAGCAGCTCGAGTCACCGGCTGTAGAGGGTGTTGGCCCTAGTCGAGCCCAGTAGTAGTTCCCTGTTGTAGTTGTACTTTCTTTTCTACTACTGAGTTTTAAACTATTGTTATCGTTTCTGTTACTGTACTTTTATTTCTACTTTCTTGTTGTTGTTGTGGTATGTACTGTTTAGCAGTTTTTACTTCCTTTACTGCTTATAATATTTTACTATTAGTTACCTTGCATAGTGAATGTGTTTATTTTCCTGCTAATGGCAGTATGACTAGGTTTTGTTGTTTTGTTATAGAAATGACGTTGTAGTACAGATAGTCATTGCCACTATTACAATTTTTACTCGGAAATAAAAGATCTCCCGAGGTCGAACTCAGGGAGCAAATTATATTCTAGAGATACAAAGTTTCTATTACAAAAGTGAAAAGAGAGAGAGAGAGATTTATTTTGTTGGCTTTTTCTTCTTCTCTCTTCTTTCTCGTCGTTGTCTTCTTCCCTTCTCTTCTTTTGGGTTCTTCAGTCTTCTTCCTTCTGTTCTTCTTATTCCTCTTCTGTTCTTCTTCTTTCTTTCTTCTTCAGAGCTTCTTCTTCTCTTTCTCTTTTTCTTCTCTGCGGCAGTGGTGATCCTCCTCTTCTTTTTTCTTTCTTTCTTTTCTTTCCTTGCTTGAGGTTATGCCTTCTTTCTTTCGTTTCTTCTTCCAAGCTTCTTCTTTTCTTCCTGCAGGCCGTCGTCTGATTTTTCAATCAGACGACTTAAGTAGCTTTTGCTAGAGTGCGTCTTCTTTCCTTCTTCTCTCTGTGGTTCTCTTCTTCTTCTTCTTCTTCTCGCAGTCCTTCTTCTTCTTCCTCTGCGGTCTGCCTTCTCTTCTTCTTCTTCTCCTGTGCCTGCACACTCGCAGTTTGGTCAGAGGGCAAAAACCTACTCTACCCTCCCCCGCGTCTCTCTCTTTCTCAGAATTCACTCGTAGGATAGCTCTCCCAGAGCTGCCGGGTATTCGGGTACGGGTCGCGCCCGGGTCCAGGCCCACCGGCGTGCAGTGGTGGGCAAGGAGTGCAGGTCGGGTAAACGGGTCGGGCCAGGTCCGCGGGGGGTGGTCGCGAACGAGGCCGGGTCGAGCAGGTGAGAGGGACCTCACCCCGTGGTCAGGAGGCGAAGAGACTAAGGCACTTTTTGCCTTTATGCGGGTGCGCGCCTCGAAATCCCACGATGTGGGACTATCTTCTGCTATCTTCGTGTGCGCCCGCAGGACGACTCCACCTCGCCCTCTGATCAGCTGCAGCCGATGTCTGGGCCAACTGAAGAGGCAGAAGCCTTTGCGGACTTCGCCCCAACCTGCAGCACCTGGGAATCTGGGGCTGCAGGGCCTGGAGCTCGCCTCGAAGCTGCTTCAGTCGTCGCTAATGGCGGCTGGAGCAGCGAACCTGTTAGACAGGAATACGGCCCTTCGGCCTAATCAAACACGCGGGGGACCTTCGCCGTGGCAAGGAGAAGGTGGTGCGGGGTGTGGCAGGTCGTGGGTCGGCGTCTGGTGGCGGGGCTAGGTCGGACTGTAGCCGCGAGAATGGGTTTGTTCGGTGGATTATGGTGGAGGTGAGGAGTGGCAGTGAAGGGGCAGAAATGGTTCAGTGGGATGAGGCGGAGGTTTTGGGTCGGTCGGTGAGTCGTATGGAGTGGCTGAATGATGGGAGCGACTCGCCGGAGGTGGGCTGGAGGCGTGGAAGATGATGGTGGTCGGGTCGGTCGAGGGTTTGATTGAGCAAATTAAAATAGGGAAAAGAAAGAGGGGAGGAAGAGAAGTAACTGTTACCTACTTGCAGGGACGAAGGGGGAGGAGCAGGGCGGCAGTCGTGTCGACTGTCGCCGGAGAAGAAGGTACCCAGTGGGGGCGGACGGCGGCGACGACGGGGTTGAAGTAGCGCGCGCGGGTATTGCGCGACGTGGAGGAGAATCAGGAAGAAGTCTCTGCCATTGGTTTTGTGGCAGAGCGAAGAGGAAAGGAAAGGGAGCTCGCCGGAGCTCGCTGGGTGTCTTCCGGAGTGGGAAGAGAAGAAAGTTGTGGGTGGTTCTCCGTCAGAATCGAGCTGGAGAGTGTGGCAGAGCGACGAGGGCTTTTATAGAGGCGAAATCAGAGAGGAGGGCGGAGGGAGACGACGTGCCTCCCTCGCTGGAGAACGCCGGAGATGGAGACCCATACCTTCCGTGCGTTCGCACGGGCGGTATGGGCGGTTGCAGTGACCAGGGAGGTGTCCCTGCGACGGCAGACGTCGCAGGGCACCCCCGGTTGTCTTAGCAGAGGGTCTCCCTCACCCTGCGCGGCGCCATGCTCCGTGCAAAGTCGCCGGAGCATGGCGCTGCTCAGGGTTTTGCTGGGAGGACCCAAATGCAAATAACGAAGAAGAGTTATGGGCCAAAATGCGAGGGTTTCAAAAGTTGAGGGCCAAAAAGTAATGGATGAGGACCAAAATGTAAAGTTGGTCAAGAAGGTCTCTCCTTAGCCTCAAGTTTTTATACATGACTAATTAGGACCTAAGGATTCTGATGGTGAATTTTATTTCTAGATCAAACCTTGTTTGACTGGTCAATTTATGCAAAAACCCAAATTAAGTTATTAATTGGGCATGGTTCTCAATGTAGGTCAAAATGGGTTCCTAAGGCCAAATTGGAGGTTTTAAACCCTAGAGATTATTTTTATATAAATTTTAGAGGGTTTATTCGATTTTTTATTTGCCTCGAACCTCGTGAATTGAAGTGGATTTATTTTTAGGGTTACAGGATGTCATTTAATTCCTTGTAGTTGCTGTAGCCCTTATTGGATCATCTCATCCCACTTTTCTTCCTATTAGGTTATTTTGACCTATGTTTGGACCCTGAGTTACCCTGTTTTCAGATTGAATTGGTGAAATTGCATTTTTACCCCTTAGTTTCTGTTTTCTTTACAAACTCGGAATTTCTCTACGCCAAGCCTTTCTAGAGTTATGTAGGAGCTTTTTCTTACAAATCTGGGTTAGATGGTGCTAGTTTAGGGTTTATGACGAGGTTCTCATCACCTGCTTTTCGGTTATTTCTTGTTGGACGACTAGGTTTTGGGATTAGTCGAGTCGAGTGGGTCTCAGGTCCTGTAGGGATTCGGGAACCGGGTCGTAACAGGATCCTCAGCCGCCTTAACAACATCATAGAATAGATCGCAACTGAATGGATCTTCCTCATTTGTATTTATATCCTCTCCTCTCATCTCGTTCAACATTTCTTCTATTTCTCCACCTCCGCTATCAGCTATGTTCTTGTCGATCTCTTGGTCAACAGTGTTCTCATTGTTTATGACTTTTTTAGCCAACTCCTCTCCATGAGCTACCCAAATAGTGTAATACTGCCACCACCCATTACAAATGCAGTGCTCGAGCACAGTATTACGATCATGCAAGGAACTATTTAAACATCTTCTGCATGGGTAGAAGATATTATCTAGTTGACCTCCTCGCCTAAATATCTTCCTATCGTCATGAAAGGCCCAATCCAGGAATGAAATTACTCCATCCTTATATCTGGTGTAATCTGAACCCCGCAATCCAATCTAAGATTTATCCATTATAACCTAAAATTTAATGTAAACAAATCACTTATTAGGAAGGGAAATGACCGAATGATGTGTATGTTGATTAAGATTTTCACTTTATAGCCCATCCTCAAAGATTTGATGATAACTTAGTTTTGCACGTTACATGTAACCTTAGTGTGATGAAATTTCGGCAGCATCTCCCTGCACTTCTCCAGTATACCCCCCAATACTAACCTTAGCTAGATTTCCTTTAACACCCAATTAAGGACACCGCAGGAAACTAGATAAGATTAGTTAGTATACCGGAGAAGAGCAAGAATAAGCAATTGAAATTTCACCGCACATGGTTACATGTAATGAATAAAACTAAGTTATCATCAAATTTTTAAGGACCTTCTTTATTTCGGTATTTCACCGAACTAAAGTTGATCGAGTTTTATGGCATGCTATAAAGATAACATATCATGCTTGTAAGTGAGGTATACATACATTTCTTGCATTGTCCGTATAACATGATCATAAGTCTTGACGGGCGAATAATTTGGACACAATTTGACTCGGAAGACTTTTACCCTAGGGGTTAGAATACCTAATGTTTGACCTCGCGTGCATATATTTTCTTTAGCAAGTGTGTACATCTAAACAATAACTAATTTAAACATTAAAAAAATTACCAAAAAACTACAATATCATTCAATTAAATTAAAAAGATTGAATGTGTGTATATATATATACCTTAAACTACTGAAGCCTTCAAATGTACTCGACACTAATAACCTGCAAATTCAAAAGTAAAATTAAGTAAATAATAAATTATAATTATAATCCTAACCCCTAACCTAATCTAAACATGTAAAATGGCAAGAGCAAGCAAAAACGCTAACCCTGACTCAAACCAAACGTCTAAACCCTAGCCCAACCCAACAATCATAACCCTCTCTAAACTCAAATCCTAAAACCCTAGGCCAATCATCACATACACAAACTAATACCAAACCTAAACAATATATATTAATCCCAACTAAACATTAAATAATTTTGAAAAAAATTTGACAAAGTTTCCTCTTATATTTTCAGTTTTATATAAACCTACATTGCAAAATAATACTCATAATAAAAGTGGGCACACGCCACATTAAATTTCATTCAATCAAACAAGTGGGTACACTCCACATTCACAATAAATCATACAACAACTAACATTATGTGGGCATACCCCACATCTAATATAGTCCTAAAATATCATAAAAATAAATTTAAAGAAATGAAATTATACCTCCGATGTATTGCAACTTCTGAGTGTGACCGAGCGTGATCGTTACCAACAACTTATAAATTCAGAAATACAAAATAAATTAAATAATCAATCATCATGCTATTAATAACTTAATATTTTAATTTGATATAATTAGGAAAGGAAGATGTGAAAGAGATGAAGAGGAGGGTGGCAGTAAGGAGGAGAGGAGGATGGGGGAAAGCATAGTAGCAGGATGAGGAGGAGAAGGACGAGGGGGATGGCAGGTAAAGGAGGAGGGAGGGCAGGTGCGTTCCCGACAAGATGAGGAGGGAGGCAAGGAGGAGAGGTGGAGGAGGGGTTGGGGAGGAGGGGGTGGCAGGAGGAGGTCGGGTAGGAAGGGGAGGCTGTTGGAGGGGTCAGGGAGGAGGAGGAGGTCGATAGGAGGGGTTAGGGAGGATGAGGAGGATGGCAGGAGGGGGAGGAGGAGGAGGAGGGGCGGCTGGAGAAGGGTACGGTGGAGGAGGAGGCCGGCAGGAGGGGTCATGGAGGAGGAGGAGGAGGGGGTTGGGGAGGAGGAGTCGAGGAGGAGGAGGGGGCAGTAGGAGGGCAGGAGGAAGAGAATGACTAGCACGGAGGAGGAGGATGACGAAGATGAGGAGGGGGTTGTGGAGGAGGAGTCGAGGAGGAGGGGGGCAGTAGGAGGCGAGGTGACGAGGGCAGGAGGAGGAGAACGACTGGCGCGGAGGAGGAGGGCGTGAGGAGGAGGAGGGCGCGAGGAGGAGGATGGCGAAGACAAGGAGGAGGAGGATAAGGAGGAGTTACCTGAGGAGGAAGAGGAGGGGCATCGACGAGGAGCTCCGGTGGCGAGGGTTTAGAGAGGGGGCGGCGATGATTGAATGTGTGATGGGGGAGGAGAGGGCTCTGTGCAGGAATATGTTTAACAGACCTTTGTCGTTGGTTATATGAGAAACCGACGGAAAATGATAAATTAAAAGCTCTTCCCATCGCACCCAAATTTTGGCTGAAAATTTTAACCGCCCACTTAATCGACATTCGTCGTCGCTTATTCATATAATCGATGGTAAAGAGTAAACTATAAGACGTCTGGAATAAATGTCAAATGTCTAATACAAAGATCCTTTTCTTCCTGTTTTTACAAGATCGAAACAGGATTCTAGATAAGTTGTCCAGACGACAGGTCAGACATCTGACAATATGTCGGATGTTTGGATAGAGAAATCACTATGGAAATAGATTTAGTACAGAAAAATACATTCATTTGCCATTACTTATTACACTAACCATCAGCAAAAATATATTTCCCGTCGGTTTCTTGAGTGACGGTGAATATTAACGACAACCGCGTGCCGAATCGCTTTTCTTAAACCAGCGGTTGGTCGAGTATAGTCCTTCGCTGTCGCTTACTTTAATAAGCGATGGTAAAAATATATTTGCCATCGGTTACTAAATCGACAGCGAATATTATTGGCAACCGTATGCTAAATCGCTTTTCTTCAATGGATGGTTGATCGAGTACAGGTCTTCACTGTCGTTTAGTTAAGTAAGAGACGGTAAAAATATTATTACCGTCGATTTTATTGACCAATGATAAGTAACCAACGATATATCCCATTCTTTTAATAATCAATGTAATACAATGAGTTAGAGATCTTTATTTATTTATTTGATTATTTATTTTATTCTATTGAAGTTTGTAATCGACAATGGAATAACAGAAAGGATTGATATGTTCCAGAATATCATTTTATAAAATTACACTGCATTGTGACCTTATACTACCTCACTTCTTTTGTTTATTCAATTGTCAAACTAGATGCATATTTTGTGAACTTTGGATCTTTATTGTGTTATGTACGTACCATGCACCTGCCCGTTAACCCCATGTTGGATTCTACCCAAAGTGGGAGACACGACAGGTCAGGCCCCAACGATGGACCTGAATTTGCTGCAGGAGAGTTTGGGCGTAAAGAGCAGTGGTAGCGTTGTTATTCTCCTTTTGTTTTTCTTAGATAAATAAGTGGTGTGTTGAACCTGTTCAAACACTTTGTTACCTGATGCTGATTTTCCTTTATTTGGAACTAGAAGTGGTTTCCTTTATCTTCATAATTAGTGTTGTCATTTATTTTTTTTTGCATAGTTGGATTTCGGATATCTATGTGATGGACAAACTTGGGTAGAGACTTAGCGGTTTTGTAGTGACACAACTCGCACTCCCTTAAGTCGGGGATTTGGCCTATAACAGAATAATGGTTTTTACATAGGGAAATTGACAATAGTGGGTGTACACTGATTAGGTTCAATAGCACAACCTATTATGCTCCATAATCCTCGAGCTCTCATAGTTAAATCCATAGATTTGGACCAAGTCTCTCACCTGATAACTCCCCGATCCTTATTCTTTCTTTTAAATAAAATATAATACACTCCTATAATTAGAACTCTGATAGAATTTTCCCAATTTAACCATATGAACAAAAAAAATCTGAACCTGTACATGTAACATATCAGCAGTAAAACATTTATCATCGGCATAACCAATCATACAAATGGGCAACCCCATAAATTATTTCATTACATGCTAATAACCGCAAAAGATAGAAGAGATCAAAAGGGTAGTTCACACTTACGTCTACCAAAGTCCTATGTGTAAAAGTGGTGATGTCTCGACCATCTCTGTGAATCACTTCCAAGATAACAAAGAGTCGACGTTACAGAAACGCATCACAGGTTTGAATAAGTACCAGTAAGAAAGATAAAAATCCATTAAATCTCACAAAATAATCCAACCACAATCGTCCTCGATCACCACAGTACCTTTGATAGTAGAATTCGTGAAAGTGAAACTTGCCATGCACTCCACCGAGCAAAGTGCATGTACCACATCCTTCTCCTCAACTAACATGAGAGGCCCACGAATGCCAACCATGGAAGCTGCCGGTGAATGCTCTTGAACATCTTTGGGAGCTTCTCCGGTCACTCTTCCTTGGCTCGGCAATGAGCCCTGCTTGTTATGGTAAAAAAAAAAAAAGATTAGCCTGTAAACATGAAACTAATTCACAAGAAGGGTGCGAACCTAAGGACCAGGGTGAGGAGTAAAAGTAGAGTAGTGGTTGGATCATTAAGAGGAAAGTGACGTTAGCTTGATCTTTTCTCGAATCCTTTTCCATTGTTCGTTTACGTTAAGGTTCTACTTTTCCTAATGGTTGATTGCCCTTTCTTATAAGTTGTATTCTATTGCATATACGTTCAACATGATTACTCAATTGCCTATTCCACCTTAAGGTCCCATTTGATGCAAGTTTAATGTTTGAAGTTGGATAAAGTTTAAGAAGCCTTAAGGAGGAATAAATGGATAGGCAAGAAGAGGGTCAGTGGATGTGGATGCGATAATTGAGTTGATATTTTATTAAGAGTATATCTTTTTATTTGAGCAAGTGAATGGAGATTCGATGTTAAGCTATAGAAATTTGTTTTTGTTTGTAGTGTGAGTGGGCTAGTTGAAGGAGGTGTGATTAGTGGGATGATTTGATGTGGGATGATTTGATAGGTTTCTTGTAGTAGAGTTAACTGGACCCCATCTACAGTTTACTTACTATAGCTTATAAAATCAACACATAGGACAAACTCATCCCTTAAATTTGCACCAAATGGGGCCTAAGTTAGTTTAGATTATCATAACCACATGGTTCATGTTCTACACGTAGTCGTCTAGGGTGGAATCGGCTTCTACCAATGTAAGACCTAAGTGGTCTCGCATTGATTAGAGGCTATCTTTAAATGTTGAGAGCCTTTTTGACACTTGGGGTCCCCTCACAAAGCCATCTCCTAGTCACTACAATACTAATACAAATAGATTCAGAAACGTCAACAAGTTGGATTTGGACCATGTTTTCTTGTATGCAAACTCATTCCTACTCACAAATCCATTATCCATACATTATCTATTTACGCATTGATTGCTTGAAACAAAACTCATATCTAAATTCATTTATCCATTAGATATCTATTTACATATGAGAGGTTGCAACATTCATCTTAACATATGAGCAACATTCTAATCATAAATCACATGATTTGTATATATCAAGAAGTTTGACAATGTTTGCAAGACAACTATAGATGATTATGATACAACCAAACAAATAAGCTATTTTGAATTTCCCATCATGATATAAACTCGTTAAAAAAGGCAAGAATATGGTATAAAGTACTTGGAAAAAATTATAATATATGTCTCGAATCAATGAGTAAACTCCCAAACTTACAATTTTACCAATTTCTGTTTTGATTTATAAATCAAAACCCATGCTCATTTGAAAATTAAATGATTAAATTTTACCCACTCTAATTGGAGGTCACATCAGGCTCAAGTTAGATGAATCTAAATTGACAATCTCTAGATTGGCAACAAAGTTGGGTTTGCATGGAGATCCACTCGACAACAAAAAGCTAGTTTGCATGGCCTTATGCTTTATTCAATGAGACCTTCTAACCTCACGACTGGACAAGTTTTTGGGTAAGAGGGAGTTCTAGAGAGTGTACACAACCTCGAATCATATGTGATGAGTTTTGTTTCTTCAAGGTGTATTAAAACCATCAGTTGTCACTTATTAATGTAGGAACTTTACCTCAGGAATAATGCCGAAGGGAATGCAGTGGTTATTGCACCCCGCAACCTCCCAAGTGATCGAAATGAGATTATGGACGTGATTGCATGTACGACCATATCTTAGGTTGTTTAGGATTGAGAAATGGATAACGTGAAACGGGCATTGAAAAGGGAGAGAGGGGAAGACTTTTCTGAATTATTTATCAAGAGATTAGCTAAATAATATACTGATAAGGGTTTTAATAAACTAAAGGGGATAAGCGAATGAAATGGAGGTGTGGAAAAGAGAGGGGAAAGATGGATTCCAATAGGTTATTTCTCTCTATATTGTATCCAGAGATATGGACTTCCAGAGCTTCCTACGTGTGATGCAGCAGTAATTAACGTAGAAGAATCTAGAGGCGCTCGTTGAATTTAATATAGGGCTCAAATGGTCGTTATGGGACTTAGATCGTCAGCTCTGGTGGCATGATTCCCTGGTTATGTAATCGGTTTTCACGTGGAATTCGACATTGTTGATGGCCCCCAGCTTGCTGGAACGCTTGCGATCTCTCGAGGCTTTAATCTTGTCTTTAATTTGGTAATGGTCAACGATTATATTTTAAGAGGATATTTGGTTTACGGATTAAGTGAATTTATGTCGAATAAAATATTTAATTTATTTTCTATTTATATCATATTAAGTAAATTTAATTTAAAATAAAATTATTCTATCTCCTTTTTAAAATAATTTAACTTATGTTGTCATTTATTTTACTTTTTCTTTTATTATTTTAATTATTTCACGAACTTATTTTCTTTAGCAGATGAATCCTTAGTGAAGTAACGGGGTTGATTTCCCATGTCCTCAAGCTTATGCAACCTCCATGGCGGTCTAAGCATGAGGTTTCTCAATGTCTGCTCTCCACGTCTCAACTATTAAGCTTTTTAAGACCCCTAGGTAGGATGTTGTGTTTGCACATAACTTTACTCAAGATTGCATTTCTATCGATGCCTCCGGATTCTGGCGTTGGCCTCACTTTCTTTGTAATATTTGAGGTTGCAATGAAATCCTTTTCATTCTAAGAAAGTAGAAAAAAGAAAAACAGTAAGCTAGGAATTACAACACAGCTAGAATCGCCTCATCAAGAGTTTACCGGTTCCTTACGACTGCTTTGGCTGGAAATCTGCAACAGGTGCAAGAAGCCTTCAGATCTTTAATCTGAAAAGTTCGGTAAAGAGAAGACGTCCAACTTCTCATCTGACGTAGATTCCACTGTCTGGCTCCTTTTCAGAGAAAACTTAAATAGTTTTGAAACGACCCTAAGTTCGGAAATGAGCGGTACAATGTATCAAATAATGGCGTAAAAAAAAAAAAAACATGATGTGAGAAAATTTGTGATTATATTCTTGTATTTCAAGTTGTATTGTAAATGTAAAATTACTTGATAATTAATATTTAATATAAAAAATAAGAAAGTGTAAGATTTTTTACGCAGTGGATCCAACTATATTCAAAAAATCTACCACATTATTTTGAATTAAAATACATAGGTGATAAGTAATTTTATATTGGTGATAAATTATTCTGGGTAATTTTACATCGGTGATAAATTATTTTAAGGTATCTTTATACTGGTGTAATCTTATTTTGTATTGGTGTAAAATTATTCTAAGAGTATTTTCACTCGTACAAAGTGATTTTGACGTATGAGTTTATGATTTATGATTTTGGACTTTGTGTTTAAGATTTAGGTTTATGGAAAGTGTCTTACGTATAAGAAGTGATTCTTTACTTGAAATGTGATTTTTCACCTTAGAGTTTATGATTAAGGTGAAAAATCATCTTTAAAATGTAAAATAACTTGTTTTGCATCGGTGTAAAGTGCAAAATAAGATTACACCAGTGCAAATTGGTTCCAAAGATGATTTGAGTGGTTTGCACCCGTACAAAAGTAGCTTTTTATTGGTTTGAAGAGTGGTGGATTCCATCATGTGTGAGTACTTTTTTTGCATAAAAAGTAGATGTATCGAGTGGGGACCATGTTCACAATGTCATGCGTTAACTTTTGCATCAGCTTTTACATTTCCCAACCTGCATCCTAATGTATTTTATTACATGCAGGCCTTACGTCTCTGTTTAAAAAGAAAAATTAAAATATATAAGTTGAAAGTTAAAATCTATTAGTTGAAAATCAACTATATCAATTGTAAATTAAAATACATTGGTTGAAAATAGTTTTCCACATGTTGAAAATAGAAATACATTAGTTAAAAATGAAAATACACCAATGTGTTTGACCTTTCAACATGTATAGATTGAGAATGATTTTCTACAGGTTGAAAATCAAAATACACTTGTTGAAAATGAAAATACACTTATGAAAAAGTGATTTTTCACTTATAAAGAGTGATTTCCACGGATAAAAATCAAAACATACCGATTGAAATGACATTTTCTCACTCTGCGCATTTTAAAATGCGTTGCGACGTGTGTTCTTTTACTTTTTCACCATAGAAATATATTACAAGGGCAAACTTGTCCAATCACCATACCAAAAAAGGAAGCCATTCCCATCTACCAATTTCATGTCAAAACTAGATACCTTCCTTTGGATGTGGGGTAAATTTTACATCCACGTGGATTAACTTGTGAGATAGGGAAAATTTATTCTGCATTCTAATTTGATCGCCTGTTTTGCCAACGTTCCTTATATCTACTTTCATGCGACCGTCATTTATGTTATTTTTATATGCATTGTAATCTACTAAAAATATAATCTCATCATTATTCATCGTACTATTCATCTTACTTATAATACATTAATTATCCCACCTAATTATCTCACATCCAAATAAATATAAAATCTCTCATATTTAGAATTGAAAACCTTATTTCCACTCTTCCTACTTAAGGAAAACCAACAGAGGGATTCAAACAGCAACAGCAACTACTGTAATAGTAGTAACTTTAAGCAAGAGTTTATCATTTCAGGTCTCATCTCAGGTCGCTCTTCAACTTCCCATTTGTTTAAAATAAAAGATGAAGGACCAAACCTTGAAGCCACATGCGAAGGAGTCAGGTCTCTGGTATTTCCCAACTCAGTCATTAAAAGGTTAATAAGATTTGATTAGCCTAATTAAACATTGTCAAAAAGTCTAGACCTTACACTATTTATTCCCAACAAAAGCAGCGTTAGGATCCGTTTGGTTGAGAGACATCTCCACAGATATCCTTCAGTCGAAGAGACAAGGATGAAACCAAATTTTCATAAAATATAATTCATCCCATTTCATTAAATAAACATCAATATTTATCAAAAATATACCATTTTTAAATTATTTCATTATAATATATCGACTCTAATATAATATATACCTTTACATTTACGTTATAATATTAAAACATCGTTACTATTACATCGATCATTTTTATTCTGACACCTATCACATCCCTCCGGGTCAACATCTTACACGATCTATCCGGCTCCACTCTACGAGGATTGAGGGTTACCTAAATCCCCAGCCACCCAAGATGGGATTTAAAAAAAAAAAAAAAACCAGTGGCTCAAGTGACCTCTTATCGAAATATCCCTCGAGAAAACGATTCCCGGTACGTTAACGTTCAGCCGGAAAGGAGGGCGCTCCGTTCCGAAAGGATCCCAATTAGAAGACTCGAGAGTCTCGTCACTCCTCCGAGAGCAGAGAGATGATAGCGCTGGAAACAGCGTTCCTCCCGGACGCCACCTCCCGCTCCCGCGCTCCCCGCGCAGCATCACGTCTTCCAACAACCATCCTCTTCGCGGTGCCCCCACACCGCACCGCGCACCGCAGCAGCAGACCGCCACCCTCGCCGCAGCGGTCGCAGCAGCAGCACGCGGACCGGAGCGTGGACATGAACGCGCTGCTGACGTCCCTGTCGGAGAGCACCAACGCGGAGGAGCTCCGCGAGGTGATGTCCCCCTACGCCCCCACCTCCACCTCCCCTCCCCGCCTCCGCCTCTCCCCACGCTTCATGTCCTCCCTCCTCTCCCGCCTCCCCGACTGGCGCCGCTCCCTCGCCCTCCTCGATTGGATGCACTCCGACGCCTCCTACCCGCCCTCCGTCATCGCCTACAACGTCGTCCTCCGCAACGCCCTCCGCGCCGGCGAGCTACCCCTCGCCGAGGGCCTCGTCCACGAGATGCAGCACCTCCACGGCCTCCCCCCAGACCGCTTCACCTACTCCACCCTCATCGCCTACCTCGGCAAGGCCGGCCGTCTCGACCTCGCCCTCCGCTGGCTCCACCGCATGGAGAGAAACCACCGCGTCTCCCCCGACCTCGTCCTCTACACCTCCCTCATCGAGCTCGCCCGCCGCCTCGGCGACCACTCTAAGGCCATCTCTCTCTTCTCCCGCCTCCGCCGTTCCGGCCTCTACCCGGACCTCCCCGTCCTCAACTCCATGCTCATCGTCTTCGGGAAGGCCGGGCTCCTCCGCGATGCCCGCCACCTGCTCGACGAAATGCTCTCCCCCACCTCCCCACTCGCCCCGGCCGACACCTCCTCCTTCTCCACCCTCCTCAGCGCCTACGTCGAGAAGGAGCGCTACCTTGAGGCCCTCTCCCTCTTCTCCAAGATGCGCGACCGCCGCGTCCCCCTCGACCTCACCACCTGCAACGTCATGATCGACGCCTACGGCCGCCTCGGCATGCCCCGCGAGGCCGACCGCCTCTTCCGGGCCATGGGGCGCCTCGGCAATGGCATCCCCCCCGGCCTCGTCACGTACAACACCCTCCTCCGCGTCTACGGCGAGTCCGATCTCCTCGGCGAGGCCGCCCACCTCTTCCGCCTCATGAAGAGCAAAGGGGTCGAGCCCAACGTCGTCACGTACAACACCATGATCCACATCTATGGCAAGGCCCTTGAGGACGACAGGGCCGGGAACCTCGTACACGAGATGCTGAGGAAGGGGATTCACCCCAACGCCATCACCTACTCGACCATCATCTCCATCTGGGAGAAAGCGGGGAAGCTCGACCGTGCCGCAACGCTCTTCGAGAAATTGATGAGCTCCGGCGTGGAGATTGACAAGGTCCTGATCCGTACAATGCTCGAGGCATACCAAAGGGCGGGTCTTGCTAGCAATGCCAGGCAGCTGCTGCAGGAGCTGAAGGATCTGGGCGTGGGAGTGGATAAGGAGACAGTGATCTCGGTCCTCGCGGACGCGGGACACGTCAACAGCGCCGCGGGGAAGGAAAGGTGAGGGCTATCGAGGTTTTTCGCACAATGATGGAGCTGTTTGCTTGGAATCAGAGGCATAAGAGTGTTGTGTATGTGTTTGAGAAGATGAGGGATGCGGGGTATATGCCTGGCCTGGAGATGATCGGCTTGGCGATGAAAGGCTGTGTATTGGGAGATGTGGGAGGATGGGTGTGTGTTCGTGGACCAGGTGCATTTCCAGATGCTGAGCCTTCTGGGGGTGAGGAACAGGCTTAGGGAGATGGAGGTGTTTGCTGGAGAAGCTCGAGTCGGATCCTAACATCAACAAGAGGGAGTTGCATCTGGTGGCTGCCAATGTGTATGAGAGAGCGAATAGGCTTGACAACGTGTCATGGGTGATGGGCAGGCTAGTCAAGAGGGACTGAGATGGCTTATCTCTGCAGTGGGATAAAAAACAAGGTCCATAAGTTACTTCTTGCTGCTACTCTGTATAGTTTTTTCTGTTTATTGTTGCCTGTAAATGTTCAATTTGCATTCAATTACATAGTGCCAGATTAAATCAATAATCTCTTTACAACATTGGTAGAAGATGCCCATTTTTTTGTGAACTTGGGAATGACACTTGCATACTAACTGTGAAACTAAATGAAGTCACTAGTCTAAAAGAAACCATAGCATTTCTTTTATATTAAAAGACGATTGGTCACATTACATAAGTACTCCACAAGAAATAAATAAATATCAAATGTACCGATAACTCAATATTTTCCCTCAAGTTGGGACGTATACGTTTATGAGACCCAACTTCCTACTAAGAAAATCAAGATGCTTTTTCTTCAACGGCTTCATGAGAATGTCTGCTAATTGAAGCTTAGAGGATATGTAAGGGGTACTATACCGATCTTTTCATCTAAAACTGCATGTCGTATAAAGTGACAGTCAACCTCAATATGTTTGATCCTCTCATGAAAGATCAGATTTGAGGCAATGTTGGTAGCTGACTTATTGTCACAGTAAACGAGGCAGGCATGTCAACCTTTATTCTCAAGTCCTGTAAAAACTGACCATTCACATAATCTCACAGGTTACCTGGGCCATGGACCTATACTCAACCTTTGCATTGGAGCGAGCTATTACACTTTGTTTCTTACTCCTCCAAGAAACTAAGTTGCATCCCAGATAGACAGTAAAACTTGAAGTAGACCGTTTGTCTTCTATAGATTCCACATAGTTGACATCTGAATACGCTAACAGATTAAGAGATCCACTCTCTCTATAGTACAAACCTCTACCTGGGGTACCCTTTAGGTATCTCATAATGGACACACTTCTTGCCAATGGCTATATCGTGGATTTTGCATAAACTGACTGGCTTGACTAACAGCAAAATTGATATTAGACCGTGTAATGGTCAGATATAGCAAGTAACCAATAATATTACGGTATATAGTGACATCCTATATGGAAGGTCACATTGGTGGTAACAACATATCTCCTACGGGTTGGATCATATGCCCTTTTGTGTCATGGAGTACACAAAAGATACACAGAAGATACACCAAGGAAGATACACTTCGTCACTTGAGGAGCAAACTTATCCTAGTCGCCATGATTCTGCACAAAGCATATGCACCTAAATACTCTCAAAGGTAGAGAAAATGACTTGCTACATCCTGGATATATAATCTGATATGGGATTTGACCATGAAGCATAGACAAGGGCATTCGATTGATCAAGTAAGTTGTTGTGAGTATGGCATCCCCCCAGAATTGCCTAGGAGCCTTCATATGAGACATTAAGATCCTAGCAATATTAAGGAGGTGTCTCAACTTGCGCTTAACAATCCTATTTTATTGGGAAGTATGAGCACATGAAGTCTGGTGAATGATTCCCCTAGAGTGGAATACCTCATGCAAATCTTTGTGTATAAACTCAAGTGCATTATCACTACGGATCACTCGAACTGTGGTAGCATACTAGGTTTGTATCTTAGAAAGAAACTGTTGCATAATAGAGGGAATCTAATTGCAGGTCTTTATCAGAAAGATCAATGTAAGACGACTATGATCATCCACGAATACAACAAAGTATCTGTGCCCGCTTGGAGTGACAACTTTGGATGGCCCCTAAGCATCATAGTGAACCAAGGCAAAAGGAACTGTGTTGACCCCACCATCTCTCTGAGAATAGCTGCTCCTGTGGTGCTTACCTATCTGACAGTCCTTGCACTATATAGTTGGAGAGTCTGACAACTTTGGATATATCTGTTGTGTCTTCTCAACTGAGGGATGCCCAAGTCTCCTGTGCTACAGCATTGGATCACGGCTGATGGAGACTACTCTAGCAAATAGGCTTGGTGTGTCAAGATAGTACATCCCATCTCTCTCAATTCCTTTGCCTATAATTTCTCTTGTCAGACGATCTTGGAAATAGCAATTCTTCTCATCAAATACAACCAGACATCTAAGATCCCTGTAAATACGACTCACAAACAAGATACTCATAGGAAACTTAGGAGCGTAGTATACCTTCTCAATCTTCTTTGGGGTGGCATCTATATGCCCAGCCCCAGTAATTGGAGAGGTAGCTCCGTTAGCCACTCTCACATCTCTTATCCTTTGAGGAACAATAGGCCCAACTAGCTAATCTCTATCTCCTGTAAGATGAATAGAGGTGCCGGACAGTGATTTAAATACTGACGGCATGCTACTAGCAAGGCCTTTTTTGCGAAAGGCTTATGTCGACATGGTAAAGTTATCGAAATGTTGGGATATCGTCAGCATGCCGTTGCATGGTCGACATGCTAGCGAAATCGATGGGCATGTCGAGACTACGGCTGGTCCGTTGTTCGCATTCTTGTTAACATGCATCGACATGTCCTCGGCATGTCCACAAAATGTACATTTAGAATTTCATTAGCACGACGTCGAAATCGGCATTTCGAACCTTGGTGCCAGAGTTATCACCCATGCGCACTTAACCCTTTTCTTCTTTTCCACAGCTTCTTGGGCTGCACACGCAAGTCCCGTAGAAATGGAGGTTGTTCTTATTTTTGGACCAAACCTCTCTACCATGAGCGAGAGAAGACCCATCGCTATCCAAATCAAGTGTAAGAGAAGACTCATCACGTAAACATAAATCCTAGTCGTAGGAGATAGGTGCCCACCCCTTGCGGTGGCTGTTGCAGGCCTTGCTGGCCCCCATGTGGTGGCGCTGGGCCCATTAGGCAGATCGGTGGTGGCGCAGCCACCACTGCCAACCTGTCCAGCGGTGGCTGCAGCGCCTTTGTTGATTGTTGTAGTGGTGGTGGTGGCTCGGTGGAGATCCTCCTCCTTTGAATCATCGTCTTGAAGGTGATTCAATCATCCTATGGGTAGAATTTTTTTGTGGGATATTGGAGCATTGGCCTGGGATCGCTACCATGTGAAACTCAATGATGTCATTAGTCTCTAAAAGAAACCCTACATAAAAGAGGGCTGTGCAAATTACGTAAGTATCCCATAAGAAATAAATGAATATCAAATATCCCTATAACTCAAAAGTAACAATAGGAATTTCTCTGATGCCCTTGTAATCAAATACTGCATCTCCCAGTTTTTCACATCAAATAAACCAAAAGCACGCATAAACATGTAAGACTTCACTGTCTGATCAAATTATCGTTGATTTGCATAAGCCGTAAGGTAGCATAAAACAAACAGATCTGTCTACATGGTACTTATTCAAATTTTCAGCTTGGATTTGTCTCCTCTGTCATTTTTAATCAGATGTCAAGATTACCATCACTTTTTTGAAAAATCAAGATTACTAACTCTTGTTCAAGCTACTTGGGAAGTTACTCGAACTTGTACTGAGTCACTGTGTCTTACTTAACTCATAATGGGAAACAGAACTTTCAGGTGACTGTAATTTGGTGAAGGCAGAAACTCTGGACCTGCTCTTCCTGATAAGTTAAGGAATGCTTTAAAAATGCATTTTCCTTTTCCTTAAAAGAACAGCAACAACCTTTTTGGAAAAAAAAAAAAAAAAACAGCAACAAGTGAAGGATGGATGTGGGATGTCTGGGACCAAATAATGCACTGAAACAGCTTGTGGACATGCTGCTCAAATGAAGTGCTACAAACAGCTTTCATCAGATGACTTTCAATGCTTTTCCAGGGAACAGGTGATTAGTTCTGGTATAAAGCTCCTTTTACAAAAATATTCTGGTTTAAAGCTAGCAAATTTTGTAAAGCAATTAGTAGGCAGGATCTGTTTGGATGACATCGAGGCTGTTAATAGTAGTCATCCCTTCTTCTTCTCCAAGAAAAATGTTTAGGATGTCATTTTGGTACCATAATGTGCTTCAATTTAGGTTATATTCGACATAGTTAAAGTCTTGAAAGGACTTGTAAATTTTATTATGTGTATGATGTATTATTATAAAACTATATTGATCAATCTTTGGGGCTGTCTTAGGCTTCCTTTGGCATTCTGCTCAGAGATACACAATCAAGTTCTGATGTAACCTTAATTTATGATTTTTTTGATCTAATTTTTTTTGTTGGTGATTGTCAAACTTGCTTACTCAAAATTTTGAGTTTTTTCCTTTTCAAAAAAATGACTTTCCTATCCTCAAAAGAAAAAGATTTTCCTCTAAAAGAATTTTGAATCTGGGGTAACATTTGGGCATTTGAGAAATTTAAACATGTTCAGGAAAATCATTTTTTATATACTTATTACCCTTCAACAAAAAAATTTTATAAGCATATTTTTTATAGTTATACTTTTGGATACAAGTTAATCATTGATGGAGAGTTCCATCTACAAATAATAGGATGTGTAGATATATACATAGGGGGCAGGGAAGGTACATGTGACCTGCACCCAAGTTAGGTGCAGGCAACTAATAATAGCCATTGGATCCGATAAACGGTCAAGATCTAATCATCTAAAACATACATCCCTGCTCCACTACTAGAAAAAGTTATTTTATTGTCGGTTAGTTGCCGTCGATTTTCCAAGCGACGGTAAAATAAGCGACGGTGAATACATCATTTAAACTAAGGCTCCATCTCTTCGAAAAAGTAATATGTAATTATTATAAAAAGTGACGACAAAAATGCAGTTAAATTTATCCGCGGTAGCCTCCAAAATTTGGGCATGAGGATCGGAATAAAGTTAGACATTTGCCGTCACTTTATAATAAAATCGACAGCAAATGTCGATTAATCTATCACCTCGTAGAGGCCCCCCTCCCCCCACACTTCCCGCAAACCCTCCTCGTCGGCCCGGAACCCCTCCTCGTCGTCGCCCCTTCTTGATTGCTGCCACTCCTTGTCGCCACCCATCCTTGATCGCCGGCCGTTGTCGTTGATCTTCCCTCGTCGTCCTCCTCAGGTAACTTGTCCTTGCTACCCTCCTCGTCCATGCCCCCTCCTTTTCCTCCTCCCCGCAACGCTCCTCGTCGTTGTTTTCCTTCTCCTTGTCTAAGCCCCCTTGTCTTCCTCCTCTCGGCAACCCTCCTTCTCCTTGTCTTCCTCCTCCTCCTCGCCCCTCTCCTCTTCCTACTCCTCTTCCTCGCCGTCGTCCTCTTCCTCCTCCTCGCCGCCCTGCTACTCCTCTTCCTCGCCTTCTCCCTTCTCACTCACTCCCCTTCCGTCTCTCTCTCTTCCTCTCCTGCAATCCATCTCTACCCTAAAGTCTGACAAAGAAAAATGTTACTAACCCTCTTTTCCTTGTAAATGTCTTAATTTGTTGCATGTTCCTTTTGGGGAAACTGATTTCGAACTCATCATTGTTGACGATGGAAATCCTGATGGAACTCAGGATATTGTAAAGCAGTTGCAACAAGTTTTTGGTGATGACCATATAGTAAGAATATGTTAAATATCTAGAAATTATACACCATTCTCCTTTAAAACAGCAATGTCATTGGTAACTACTACCACTACTATAGGAACCAAATATTTTCCCACTTTAGGTGGGATAGCTATGTGGATTGTTTGCTTTTTTTCATATATATCCTGATTCATTGCAGGACTTGAAACTAAAAAAGCAAGGTCAGATACCTTAGTCTCTTTTACATTTTTATGTTCCCTTTTATAATCAATGTGTCATTTCTGCAGTTGCTACGACCTCGCCCAAAAAAGCTTGGTTTAGGTATGAAGTTGCAGTTACTTGTCCAAAAAATGGAGACTTGAATTTATAATATGCTTGGATTTTCAGGAACTGCATATATCCATGGCCTGAATTTGTCGTAATCATGGATGCCGACCTTTCTCACCATGTAAGTGCTAAAATCTTGATCAAATTTTTTAATCGTCTGTCTATTTATTTATTTATTTTTGAAGAATGATTTGACTAACTCTTCTCTTATGTTTTCTTACTGCCAAAGTACTTGCCAAGTTTCATTAGGTTAGGCGCTCATTGCCATTGTACCTTTTTGGTTGTGATACGAGGTAGTGTTTTGGTGGGGGGGAGGGGGAAGATTGTGGGTGCGGTGTGTGGGTTGGGGATGGTTGGGTAGTTCATTCTTTATGTTGCACATTTACAGGAAACAGATGGAGATTGGTGTAAGTATTGTTACTGGTACCTGCTATGTTAGGGGTGGTGGTGTACATGGTTGGAATCTTATGAGGAAGTTAACAAGTAGGGGAGCAAATGTACTTGCCCAGACATTTTTATGGCCTGGAGTATTTGGTCTGATTGGTTCTTTTAGGTATTTAGTATTTTTAATTTTTTTGTAGTTGCTCATACATTTTGATGGCCTGGAGTGTCGAATCTGACTAGTTCATTTAGTTATGTCAATTTTCTAATTGTTATTATAAATCTCCTTTTCTTTCCTAAAAGAGTGTAGGATGCAATAGATCTCTTATAGCATGTTTCTAAGCGAACTTGTCTCTCTTTCCTTAGGCTCTATTGGAAATCAGTTCTAGAAGATATATCAACTCCTCATATGGAAATGATTGTTAGGACATCTAGGAGGGGTTACCACACTGTTCTACGTTAGAAAATGAATATTTAAATGCATGTAAGAGATCCCATACTATGACACACCATCTCCTATACTTCTAATTAGTTAGGGAAAATGAACTATAATATGCTATACTTTTAAAGTGTTAGAACATGCAATGATGCTATATAATGGTGATACTATAGTATAACATACCATGTTATAGCACAAGTGCACGAAGTAGCTTGATATGAATGTTGACATTGTGGTGCTAATATGAAAGTAGAGGTATGTGTATCTGTGTTATGCAATGGGCCTATAGAGGATCAAATTTGCACATTTCAAAAAGTTTAGAATCATATTTAGGATTTGTATGAAATCCTAAAGGTTGTTCCTTGTGAAAGAAGAATGTACTTTTCAGCCACCATCACTGATAAGGTTGAGAAGCTTTTTTTTTAGTTTCTTTGTTTGCTTTTGCTTTTAAACTTTCAAGTCATATGTAGACTTTGATTTGTGCTTATCTTTATATTGACTTTGGTATCTCCTTCCACACGCTTAAACAACAGAGAAACTAATTATGTCGTTATTTTGTTGTAGAGTTACCTGTCTTAATTTTACTATGATTTTCTTTGGAACTTCAGGTATGCGTCTAGATTGTTGCATGGGCCTCATGCACACTTGAAAAAGGCACCATTACCTTGGTGAATTGCTTAAGAGCATTGGATAATAATTGAAAATCGACACCAAATTGAATATGTCCAATTACACTACCATAGGACTTCTCGATTTTAGTAAATTAATTATTCTAGAATTTTCTGTGAGTTGGAATAGGCCATTGTGGGTTGTAGAATAAATTACTTGAAATAATGCTTTCACTTGTTCCCTTAAATGGAGACTTAACATAAGAAAGTGAATGGACCTATCCCTAACTTCTCAATGCCCGTATGGCCTTGGCACTTGTTGTGTATGCATTTGAATAGTCTAAAATGTTTATTTATGCCTATTGTTAGTGTCGTAGAAGCATCATACATTGCAAATATTGCATAACATGCATCATCATGCATTTAGGTCAAAGTATATAAATTATATGGTAATTTACTCGTTTTGGTGGTCAAGGATAGGTAATATTTAATCGGGGTCTCGGATTGAATATCTAACCGTACGAATCTGATCAGGGCGATGATTGGAGTTCAACGACTCTAAGATTGTCCCGATTGGACTTCTGTAACATCAAATGTAATCCGAAAAAGATTAGAGGTTAAGGGCTCAGGCGATGTAAATTCATTCTTTAGACAATAAATTCGACTGCACGGGTGAGTTTGGATCGACGATCGCAGCTCAATGGTGCGAAAATCAGTTCAATCCGACATCCATGGCATCATCTACAAAACATAGAAGATGGACAGTTAAGATGACACCATGTGGCGTCATCCTAGTTGTCCACCGGCTCAAGGACCCACCGTTGCTCTCTCTCTTTCCTCAACTGCGCGGACGATCTTAGTCATTGGATCAAGATCTAATGGCTGAGAGAGCTCGCGCCTAAATCCAAAGCGCATCTCAAAGGGCAGCTTGGCCCGTTGGCCTTGAGCTTGTGGGTGATGCGGTGGTCGCGGGTTCGAGACCGCATGGGCCTCAAATCGAGGGCACAAGCAGGCATGGGCCAATTGCGGTCGTTGGATTGACGATGAGCAGCGGCAGGAGAGTCACGTGTCACGCCATTTGGGTGCGATTCATGCACGTGCGATCAGATGCGTCGCTGCGCGCTTGATCGTACACGCAAGCACGTGATGCAGAGTGGGTGTGGATGATCTTAAGCCGTACGATCGCGAGGTTGTCTGGACGTGCTTAGGCGTTGAAACGAAGGAAGAGGAGGGGGTGGCGCGTATGTGCGAGCTATGGCCACATTCAGGGTCTTTAGTGACGCTTAAATCCATCACTAAAGACCCCTATATTAATGTTTTAAGGTTAAAATGACCTATTTGCCCTGAATCTTTTTACCTATAAAAAGGCCTATACCCCCCACATTTCATTTAGCCATTCCTTCACCTCTCTCTCTCTCCAAAGCTCTAAAGAAGCTTATCCCAAACCCGGGATGTTTCTATAGAGTTAAAAGCTAAAATTTTGTCCACTTCTCATCCCGTTCGTGGAGCTCCCGTTGTCATCTTCTCGCCCCATTTCGGAATTGCATTCCGTTACGATGACGTCCTGCCTCGCCCCCAGTTCTTTCAACTTTGTTTTTCGTCTCTCGTCTCCGCTCTCCGTCTTCCAAGCGTTGCCCGTTTCGGCTCATCTTCCAAGCAGTCGATGAGGAGGATAATTTCTCACCTGCTTTCTCTTTTACTGCTTTCTAGAGTAGATTTTACTGCTTTTTAGTTGTAATATTTCCCGCTTTCTAGTTGTAAAAACATTATCCATACTAAAAATATTTTTTTTCTTTCTCTAGTTTAGTATCGATTCATTGTGAGTATCTCGCCTTTAAACAAAATTATAAAAAAAATATAATTGCGGATTTCAAATCAACTTAGCTTCCCTGTGTTCGACCCGGAATTTTTTTCGAGTTTCGGTAAAATTTATTTGTTGACGATTTTTTCGCAAATCATACTGTTGAGCGCGAATCTACGCTAACGTGTTTGGTTTTGGAAAACCCGTCGTTGTAGTTCGAAAGCGAAGGATTCGCGTTCAACAAATAAAATTTATACCGAAATAAGAATTCCGGGTCGAACTCAGGGAGGCTACGTTGATCTATATTCGCAATTATGGTTTTTTTAGGATTTTTGATAAACAAGGCGAAATAATTACAATGGAGCTATCAAATTGAGAGAGAGGGAGAGAAAGAGAGAGAGAAAGAGAACATGCATTCAATATTTCAATTGTTTATACAAGCAAATGAAATTAAAGTTACACTAGAAAGCGGGAAATCAATTACACTATAAAGCAGGAAAATTCTACACTAGAAAAGCTGTAAATAAGAATGGGAGAGAGAAGTTATCCTCCTCGACGGTCGCTTGGAGGACGAGCCGGACGGGACGACGCCTGGACGAAGGAGAACGAGGCGGGACGAAGGAGGACGAAGCAGAAGAATGGGAACGAAGCAGCACGCCGTCGTCGTCGCGGGATCCACTTCCGAAGGGGGACGAAAATTTGGACTTTATCTCGTGAGAAGCATCCCGGGTGTGGGACAAGCTTCTCTTGAGCTTTGGAGAGGTAGAGAGGAGAAGGAAGGGATGAAAATTTCGTATGGAGGGGGTCTCCTTTTATAGTTGCAAGGAGTGGGGGCAAAATGGACATTACATCTTCAAAATAATAAATAAGGGGTCTTTAGTGACGGATAAAACCGTCGCTAAAGCCCCGCCGTCGCCGTCGCCGCCGCACCCACGCGCGCCCGCTCGGCTGGCCTGCGCGCGTAACGCAGACGCACGTCCGCGTCGTCTCAGCCGTCCGATCGCGAGATCGGACGGCTTAGATCGCGTCCGCGCCCGCTGCCGAGCGCGCCGCTCGCGTGCGATCGCGCGCCCACCAGAGCGTCCAATTGCGCGTCGGCGCTATCGGGCGCGCGCGGCCGTTGGATCTTCATCCGACGCTCGTGCGCGCCCGCTCGCCCGCGCCTTCGACCCCCTCTCCGCGGCTCGAACCCGCGACCTCCGCTTCGCCCGCAGCTGCGTCGCCGCTGCGCTACGCGGGCGAAATGGTCGCGCGAACGTTTTTAAACGCGCGCGACCGCAGCCGTTGGATCGAGATCCAACGGCGGAGAGGAGACGTTGCGTGGTCTTCACAGGACTCCTGCGGCCGATTGGGCGGCTGGGATGGCGCCACGTGGCACCATCTTGGCCGTCCATCTTCTGGAAGTTGTAGATGGTGCCACGGATGTCAGATTGACTCGATTTTTGTGTCGTTCGGCTGCGATCGTCGATCCGAATTCATCCGTGTGGTCGGATTTTCCATCTGAAGTGCGGATTTACACCATCCTGGCCCTTGATCTTCTAGGGTTCCCCGGTCTCTATCTGATGCTACGGATGCCTGATTAGGACGATCTTGGAGTCGTTGAACTCCAATCGTCGCCCTGATCATATCCATACGGTTGGATCTTTGATCCGAGGCCCCGATAAAATTTTTGCCCTGTCCAAGCACATAAAAGGAGACAATTAACCTCCATTTTATTCAAACTACTCTAAATGCAAGATGATGCATGTAATGCAATATTTATATCATGAAATGCAATCCTATGCTTAAGAACATACATAAATAGACATTTTAAGTAGTGTAAATGTGTTTACATCATACCCCCATGCCTATCTTTTGCTAGTCCCTAGCAAAAACTATATGCTATTTATAAAAGAATTAGGTTAGATTATTTGGACCTGAGTTATTTTCAATCATTAAGAAATTGTCTACTTAAGAACTGAACTTTCAAAGACACAACAGTGCCCGGGTATCAGCCAAAATGCAGACCGCCTCAAGCCTCGCCTTATTCAAAGAAAAATTTCTTTTTCTGTTTTTACTCTCTTTTTTTAGATTTTCTAATTTTAGGGTTTAAGAGTGGCTTTCTACGGCCATTCAACTCACCCAAGATTTGATGAGAACCCTAAGTTTTAAGCATCTTATTGTGATTGTGATAGACTCGTTGACCGGCAATTAAAACGGACTTTGGATTTCTACGCCTCTAGGTGACCTCAAAAAGAATTCTGCCTAAAGGTGTATCTTTACAACCGGTAGCTTTCTCCCTACTTTTATTTTTTAACGGGGTCAACACAAGGGTGAATCCAGTGTATATCTCCCCGGTTTATTCTACTTCTCCGCTTCTTCCTAAGTGTTTTGGGAATTTTTAGTGGATTTTCTGAGCTGGGTTCTGGACAACCGGTCGATGAGCTGTTACCACCGACAACTTGCCAGCCATACTCGTGCGGCGAAGTGTGGCTTATTTCCTTTTGTTCTTTTCTCCTTTTTGATTTTTTTTTTTTTTTTTTTTTTTTTTTAAGTAGGTGGCTTCCCTGGTCTAAGATTTACCTAAAGGCAGCAAAAAGAGAAAGGTCCAGTGACTGGGCTCTGGACAACCTACCTATGGGCTGTTACCCACGATAACTTGCCAGCCATATCACCCTAGAATGTTCATTAGCTACCCAATTTCCGTTAAAATCGCCAAACAACGAGTCAGTGCAAAGAAAGTGTGTAGATGCTTAAGACTCAAAATTCCCTCACATCAGAGGGCGGGTTGATAAGTCGTGTACTTATCACCCAAACTTATTTATTCCAATTATAATAGAATTAAGATGGCGAGAACTCAAAGACAAATCCACATTTTAGTAGATACACAGGCTAATTAAGTCCAAAGACCTGAGGGGTCTTTGTGTTCAGATCCTAATGTAAAATTTCTTAGGATTGAAAAGTCCTAATGTCCAACTAATCCTTCCTAATTTTTTTTTTTTTTTTTTTTAGAAAGAGAGCAATTTATATGGATTTCACAAAGCTGACCAACTAATTCAAAAATGAATCCACCCCCCCATGCCTAGCTGATGCAATGTCCTCATTGAAAAAGAGACATGAAAGAAAGGGTAGAATATGAAAGATGTCACCTGGATATGAAGCTCGTATCAGCCTTGTGTTATATGTACAACTGCTGAGTTTAATGCCGTCAGCTAGGCGAAGTCCAGCCAAAGAAGTCACAGAATGGCTAGAGCAACAGAGTCTGAAACGGGTTCTGGAAGATTATGGTCAACAACAGGCTTCAGACGTTGACCGTTGACTTTAAAGGTGTTACCCGTCTTTGGGTCAGAAATCTGAATGGCACCATTTAGAAAAATCTGATCAATTATGAATGGGCCACTCCATTTAGATCTAAGTTTACCAGGAAAGAGCTTAAGTTTAGAATCGAATAACCAGACCTTCTGGTTTGGCTCAAAGCTCTTGCGAGAAATCATTTGATCATGTAGAGCTTTGGTCCGAGCCTTGTAGATCTTGGCATTCTCATAAGCATCATTTCTAAGCTCCTCCAACTCAGATAATTGGAGTTTCCTGGTCTTCTCAGCTAGATTTAGATCTAGATTGCATTGTTTGATTGCCCAGAATGCCCTGTGTTCAATCTCTACGGGTAGATGACACGCCTTTCCATACACCAGACGGAATGGAGACATGCCGATAGGTGTTTTATATGCCGTACGGTAGGCCCAAAGAGCGTCCTCAAGCTTTTGAGTCCAATCCTTGCGATCGGGCCTAACTGTTTTTTGCAGAATGTTCTTGATCTCTCGATTAGAGATCTCGGCTTGTCCATTCGTTTGGGGATGGTAAGGTGTGGAAATTCGATGATTAACCCCGTATTTGGCCAATAAACTCCGGAATTGGGCATTAGTAAAATGAGTGCCACCATCACTGATGATAGCCCTCGGAATCCCGAATCTACTGAAGATATTTCTCTTGACAAAGTTGATGACCACCTTGTGGTCATTGGTTCGGGTGGGAATTGCCTCAATCCATTTAGACACATAATCAACAGCGACAAGAATGTACTGATGTCCAAATGAAGGGATAAAGGGTCCCATGAAATCAATGCCCCAAACATCGAAAATTTCGACAGGAAGAATAGGGTTTAAGGGCATCATGTCTCTCTTAGTTATGCTCCCGAGTGCCTGGCATCGAGGGCATGACTGTGAGAACTCCTGGGCATCCTTGAATAAAGACGGCCAATAGAAGCCAGATTGCAAAATTTTTGCAGCCGTCTTTTTCCCAGAGAAATGTCCACCACACCCAGATGCATGGCAGAACTCAAGTATACTGTTGAATTCATTCTCCGGTATGCATCGGCGAATAATCTGATCAGAGCCGATGCGATACAGTTCAGGGTCCTCCCAAAAGTAGTATTTGGCCTCAGATTTGAGTCTATCCCGTTGTTGCTTGGTCCAATCCTGGGGGATTTGACCAACGGCCAAATAGTTAACAATGTCAGCAAACCATGGGGTGTGGACACCTAAAACTGTAAGAATGGTTTCGTCCGGAAAAGTGTCAGCAATCGGAATGTCCGGACAAGAAGAATCACCTAGGAGTCTCGACAAATGATCCGCCACCACATTTTGTACCCCGGTTTTATCCTTGATTTCAAGATCAAATTCTTGAAGAAGAAGAATCCAACGAATAAGCCGGGGTTTAGCATCCTTTTTAGCCAAGAGATGTCTCAAGGCCGAGTGGTCGGTATAAACAATAACATGAGACCCTAAGAGATAAGCCCTGAATTTTTCCAACGCAAATACTACAGCGAGTAATTCCTTTTCAGTAACAGTGTAATTCCTCTGGGCTTCATCCAAAGTTTTGCTAGCGTAGTAAATGACAAAGGGCTTTTGATCAATTTTCTGACCCAGGACAGCCCCGACCGCGTAATCAGAAGCATCGGTCATGATCTCAAATGGGGTTGTCCAAATAGGTGGTTGCAAAATTGGCGCACAGGTGACTGCCGTTTTTAAGAAATCAAATGCCTTTTGGCATGATTCGTCAAAAACGAACGGTGTTTCTTTGGCAAGAAGATTGCTCAAAGGGCGGGCAACCTTCGAGAAGTCCTTGATGAATCTTCGATAAAATCCCACATGGCCAAGAAATGATCTGATTTGTTTAACTGAAGTGGGAGGAGGAAGTTTAACGATAGCATCAACCTTAGCTTTGTCCACTTCAATTCCCCGTTCAGAGATTACATGACCCAAAACGATGCCCTCTTGGGTCATGAAATGACTCTTTTCCCAGCTAAGGACCAATCGTGTCTTGATACATCGCTTAAGAATCATTTCCAAATTAACCAAACAAGAGTCAAATGATTCTCCGAAAACGGAGAAATCATCCATGAAGACTTCCATAAACTCTCCCACCATGTCGGAAAATATGGCTAGCATACACCTTTAAAAAGTCGCAGGTGCATTGCATAACCCGAAAGGCATCCTACGAAAAGCAAAGGTTCCGTAGGGACAGGTGAAAGTAGTTTTTTCCTGATCCTCGGGATGGATAGGAACTTGATTGTATCCCGAGTAACCATCAAGAAAACAGAAGTACTTCTGCCCGGCTAATTTTTCCAGGATTTGATCAATGAAGGGCAGGGGAAAATGATCCTTTTTAGTGGTAGTGTTCAGCTTCCTGTAATCAATACAAACTCTCCAAGATGAAGCTGAACAAGTTGTGACAGATTCTCCTTTCTCATTAGTCACAACAGTAATCCCGGCTTTCTTTGGAACAATCTGAACGGGACTTACCCAGGGACTGTCAGAGATTGGATAAATAATTCCTGCATCGAGCCACTTGATGATTTCCTTTTTGACCACTTCTCGCATATTTGGATTCAATCTCCTCTGCATCTGGCGAGAAGGGCGGGATCCATCTTCCAAAAATATTCTATGATTGCAGTAAGATGGCTCGATCCCCCTAAGGTCATGAATGGTCCAACCAATTGCCTCCTTATGTTCCTTTAGAACCTTAATCAATTTAATCTCTTGCTCCTTTGTCAATTTAGCACTGATAATCACAGGGAGCGTATTCTGAGGTCCTAAAAATTGATATTTCAAATTCTCGGGCAATGGTTTCAATTCGAGCTGGGGTGGGGTGATGATTGATGGTCGGGTAGATGCTGAAGATTCAACAAGAGGGAGAGGTTGTGAGTGGACAAAATCAGTAACCTCTTCCGAAGATGTTAAGTCAGAGGGTTGCGGGTCAAATTCATCAACCAAAGAGGAACTTTCAATTGAAGAAACTGTCAAACAAGTTTCAATATTAATATTATCCTCATCAAGTTCCTCAATAACTCCACAATCCTCAAATTTATTGATCGCCTTAAAAATATCTAATTTCATACGTTGGTCCCCAAAGGCGATTTCCATGCTACCGCTTTCACAATTAATGTTGGCCTTTGCGGTAGCCAGGAACGGACGCCCCAGAATGATGGGCGTGTTCCTCAGATTATCTGGTACATCCATGTCAAGGACAAGGAAATCTACAGGAAAATAAAAATCCTTGACCTTAACTATAACATCTTCAATAACGCCTCGCGGGTTTGTGACCGAACGATCCGCTAACTGTAGCGTTACTGAAGTTGGCCGAAGTTCGCCTAACCCAAACTTCTCATAAAGAGAAGTCGGAATTAGGTTGATGGATGCACCGAGATCCAAAAGTGCTCTATCAAATGTGTAATCTCCGATAACGCAAGAAATCAAAGGAGCACCAGGATCTCTCCTTTTCTGAGGGAGGTAGTGCAGGATAACAGAACTAGCCTGCTCGGAGAGTACCACCTTCCTCGGAACAGATTCTCTCGACTTACGCTTTTGTGTACATAATTCCTTTAAAAATCTTGCGTAAGTCGGTATGTGCTTGATAGCATCAAGGAGCGGGATATTGATCTCAACATTCTTAAATAAATTCAGAAGCTCCTCATTGCTATCAACAGACTTCTTCTTCTTTGCTTTGGTTAAGGCTTCAGGAAAAGGAACACGAGTCAGATCTTTGGAATCGGATTCCTGAGCCTTGATTTCTCCTTTAGAATTCTCTTCTCTCTCCTCAGATTCTTCAGGATTCAAAAGATTAGAATAATGTGGTTGTGGATCCTGAGTCTTCTTACCACTTCTCAAAGTGACAGAATTTGCAGAAGCGTAAGAATTTGGGTCTTGAGGAGGGTTAGGAAAGATTGGAGGGGCTTGATTGACCATGAATTGTTGATTTACAGAAGAAGAAGATGAGGAACCCTGCTCAACCACCTGAGCATGCGCGTGTGGGTCCCTCTGATTTCCGTACCCTTGGGCTTGATTGCCCGAATTTGTAATGTTTCGTGGGTTAGGTACGGGTTGGGATGGTAGAGATCCGGGTTGGCGAGAGTTAGCAATGAGCCCGGATTGCAAGTTGTCCAGTGAGTTTTTCATTTGCTGCATGAGCTGGAGCATAGATCCTTGCATCTCTACTATTTGATGGTTCAAATCAGCCTGCCCTGCGGGTTGACGGGCATTCCAAGCTGGCTGATTGACCAGATTCGGAGGCAACTGAGTATATACTTGACCCTGACCCATTGGTCGTTGCGGAGCATAATTGCTGGGTCGGAATTGGGTCTGTTGCCCCGGATTTTTCCAAGAGAAGTTAGGGTGGTTTCTCCAACCTTGATTATAGGCATTCGAGTAGGGGTTGGATCTAGCATTCTCTTGTACAGCACAGACATCCTCATAAAGTGAGGATGGAGAGAAAGAAAAGGAAGGATTAGAAAAACTGGGATCAAAGGCCCCAGTTGGGAACCCATGGGGTTCCGAAAAATGCTGACTCATATGTTGAGTCGCATCAAGTTGATTCACGAACTCCCGTCCAGAAAGAGCTCGTGAAGAATGGAATCCCGAATTTTGGGATTGAGTGGATTGAGAGTTGTTCATAGAATTGCCAGCCATCCACTCTTCCATTCTTTTAGCAACCAAGTCCACTTTGTCAAGTTTATTACAAATCAATTCCATATCAAATGAATGAGAGTCATGGACTTCATTGACATTTGATCTGGGTTGTTGGGACCGGTTAAAAGTATCCATGGAGGCATGATTTATTGAATTCTCACTCATTTCCTCAAATAAATCATGTGCACTATCTGCATCTTTATTAAGGAAATTGCCTCCGCAAGAAGCATCCACATGGTTTCTGAGTTGTTCAGTCAACCCATGATAAAAAATCTACACGAGTTGCCATTTCGGCACCTCGTGGTGTGGACACCTCCGCAATAAGTCCTGGAATCGCTCCCAGGCCACATGAAACTGCTCCCCCGGCCGCTGGGTAAAAGTAGTGATTGCCCGTCTTAAAGCATTGGTACGACCGACTGGGAAAAATTTCTTCAGAAAGGCCGATTTCAACTCATTCCAAGTTGTAATTGGTCTTCCTATTGTCCTATACCAATGCGCGGCCTTATCCCTAAGAGAGTGAGGGAAGAGCCTCATGATCATTTGCTCCTCGTTTACGTTTCGAGACTTGGTGGTCTGGACCAAAGTGGTCAAGTCCTCCAAGTGTTGAAACGGATCCTCGGAGCCAAGCCCATGATAATGTTTAATCAGGCTTAACACCTGGGGCTTGATTTCTACGTCACCGGCTGGAATCTGGACGCCGGGACGTTCCCCGTAATTTGAAGGATCATAAAAATCCTTCAAGGGCTGAACGCCCTGCATTCTCTGGAACCATTCTTGCATTCTCTGCATTTGTTCCAGCTGCCTTCGAAATTCTTCCTGTGGATTTCCAGGCAGAAGAGGCTGTTGTTCGGCCATGGGATCAAATTGACCAAAATCTAACTTGCGCCTCCTAGAATGTTCTAATGGTCCTTCTAATCTGGGATTCAATGACCGTCTTCCCAGCATAAACTAGGAGTAGGTCGGAAGGACCGGGGATAGGGACCCTGCAGTACAACAAAACAAGGCTGTCCTTAAGTGAGGTAGCCTAAGGATCTACTGACTCCCAATACCAGCCTTAAGACTGTAACTGATTTACTCTACTTGCGTCTGTATAATCCAACCAGTTAGAAGGAGGGACTGGGGAGAAGGTTCTTCCTTTGGCTTTCGCCTCCGGTTCCTAGTGTACCCCCCAGCCGCGGTCGTTTGACGCTACTCCCCTAGCTAGACATCAGATTAATCAGTACAAGTAGGTTAATCAAAAACAATCTCAGACTAGGCCTTGAAGAGCGAATCAAACCTTAGGGCCAACGTCTACTCAATTTTATTACAGCCTGGGATTGTGGTGCTTATGGAATGTGATGGGCCCTTATAATGGGTTGTGCCCTTAATGATTGATTGAAATTTGTGTAAGTGTGTGCACAACCAGGGTTTTCAAGTAAGATTATTTATAATGTGTGAATTTTAATGTTCAAATCCTGCCTAAGTAGCTTTTAGGGTTTCAAATTAGGTGAATTGCAATCAAATTTCTAGGCAAACCAAGTTGTAAAACACGGGTGAAGATAGTTTTCCTTTAAAATCAGAAAGAAAGCGGAGTGCCTAGAATATACCTAGATTGAAAACCCTAAGGAGGAGCTACTTGATGAGTTGGTTTTAAATAAAGTGGTGCGGCCCAAACAACTCAAACAATTGGCCACAATTGCACCACTAAGTTAGGCACTCAAAGATGGTTAACCTAGAATGATTTCTACTCTGTTATGTGTTGCTCTGTGTGTACCGGTTCCACAGATCAGAACCCGGTTGAGTAGAAAACAAATCAAGTTAATCAAGTGCCTTGAATGTGGGTGTGTGTTGTGTGTTTGTTGAAAGTTACCCCACAAAATTATCTTTTTGTTATTATTATTTTTTTTTTTTTATGAATGAGGGTGAAATGAGTGTGAGTAGAAATCCAAACAACCAAACTATTCCTAGGATTTATGCAAACACCTAGGTTAATTGGAATTTGGATTTAATGTGGCGAATGAAATCTATGGAGGGGGAAAGAATGGGGGAGCACTTACAGTTGTCTTCAACTGCACTTTACTCCAGTCTACCGCTTGTTGATTCCTTGATGGAGGTCTCTGCAAAACAATAGACACAAGAGAAAGCTAGTTAGAAAATAAATAAAGTGCAAGAAATGCGAAGAAAAGATCGGAAATCGTTGCCTCCCCGGCAACGGCGCCAAAATGTTGAGCGCGAATCTACGCTAACGTGTTTGGTTTTGGAAAACCCGTCGTTGTAGTTCGAAAGCGAAGGATTCGCGTTCAACAAATAAAATTTATACCGAAATAAGAATTCCGGGTCGAACTCAGGGAGGCTACGTTGATCTATATTCGCAATTATGGTTTTTTTAGGATTTTTGATAAACAAGGCGAAATAATTACAATGGAGCTATCAAATTGAGAGAGAGGGAGAGAAAGAGAGAGAGAAAGAGAACATGCATTCAATATTTCAATTGTTTATACAAGCAAATGAAATTAAAGTTACACTAGAAAGCGGGAAATCAATTACACTATAAAGCAGGAAAATTCTACACTAGAAAAGCTGTAAATAAGAATGGGAGAGAGAAGTTATCCTCCTCGACGGTCGCTTGGAGGACGAGCCGGACGGGACGACGCCTGGACGAAGGAGAACGAGGCGGGACGAAGGAGGACGAAGCAGAAGAATGGGAACGAAGCAGCACGCCGTCGTCGTCGCGGGATCCACTTCCGAAGGGGGACGAAAATTTGGACTTTATCTCGTGAGAAGCATCCCGGGTGTGGGACAAGCTTCTCTTGAGCTTTGGAGAGGTAGAGAGGAGAAGGAAGGGATGAAAATTTCGTATGGAGGGGGTCTCCTTTTATAGTTGCAAGGAGTGGGGGCAAAATGGACATTACATCTTCAAAATAATAAATAAGGGGTCTTTAGTGACGGATAAAACCGTCGCTAAAGCCCCGCCGTCGCCGTCGCCGCCGCACCCACGCGCGCCCGCTCGGCTGGCCTGCGCGCGTAACGCAGACGCACGTCCGCGTCGTCTCAGCCGTCCGATCGCGAGATCGGACGGCTTAGATCGCGTCCGCGCCCGCTGCCGAGCGCGCCGCTCGCGTGCGATCGCGCGCCCACCAGAGCGTCCAATTGCGCGTCGGCGCTATCGGGCGCGCGCGGCCGTTGGATCTTCATCCGACGCTCGTGCGCGCCCGCTCGCCCGCGCCTTCGACCCCCTCTCCGCGGCTCGAACCCGCGACCTCCGCTTCGCCCGCAGCTGCGTCGCCGCTGCGCTACGCGGGCGAAATGGTCGCGCGAACGTTTTTAAACGCGCGCGACCGCAGCCGTTGGATCGAGATCCAACGGCGGAGAGGAGACGTTGCGTGGTCTTCACAGGACTCCTGCGGCCGATTGGGCGGCTGGGATGGCGCCACGTGGCACCATCTTGGCCGTCCATCTTCTGGAAGTTGTAGATGGTGCCACGGATGTCAGATTGACTCGATTTTTGTGTCGTTCGGCTGCGATCGTCGATCCGAATTCATCCGTGTGGTCGGATTTTCCATCTGAAGTGCGGATTTACACCATCCTGGCCCTTGATCTTCTAGGGTTCCCCGGTCTCTATCTGATGCTACGGATGCCTGATTAGGGCGATCTTGGAGTCGTTGAACTCCAATCGTCGCCCTGATCATATCCATACGGTTGGATCTTTGATCCGAGGCCCCGATAAAATTTTTGCCCTGTCCAAGCACATAAAAGGAGACAATTAACCTCCATTTTATTCAAACTACTCTAAATGCAAGATGATGCATGTAATGCAATATTTATATCATGAAATGCAATCCTATGCTTAAGAACATGCATAAATAGACATTTTAAGTAGTGTAAATGTGTTTACATCACATACTATGACGTATTTTTAAAACTCAAACTTTTTTTTGTAGAATTTTTGATTCAACATTTTGTCGCTGTTGTCGGGGAGTCAACAAATCTTGATTTCCTTTCTGCATTTCCTCGCACTTATCTGTTTTCTAACTTGTTTTTATTTCTTTTCTATTGTTTGCAAGTACCTCAACAGGGAATCTTCAAGTGGTAGAAAGGAGTAAAGTGCAGTTGAAGATAACTATAAGTGCTCCCCATTCTTCCCCCCTCCATAGGGTTCATTTCATAACCATAATTCAAACCCTAATTAACCTAAGTGTTCTCATAAACCCTATGATTAGTTTTGATTGTTTGATTTCCACCTTGACCCATCTCACCCTCCGTATATAAATTAAAAATAAAAAAAAAAAAACTTAGAGGTGCACGACCTATACTGATTTTCAAACTCAATCGGTCAACTGATCTTTGAAATCGATACACACACCTAATACATAATTGAGTAGAAATCAGATTAGGTAACCATTTGTGTGCCTAACTTAATGGTGCATTAAGGTTAATTGTTTGAGTTGTTTAGGCTGCACTAGTTCATGTAAAATCAACTCATCAAGTAGCTTTCCCTTAGGATTTACAGGTTAGGTCAATACTAAACACTCTACCTTTGATTTTAAAAGGAAAAGATCTTTACCCATGTTTTGAAAATCTGGTTTGCCTCTTGAAATTGATTGAATTTACCTAATTCTAAGCCCTAAAAGCTATTTAAGCAAGATTTGAACATTAAAATCCACTCATCCAAATAATCTTACTTGAAAACCTTGGTTGTACACGTATTCACACATATTCAATCATTTATTAAGGGCACAACCCATTTTAAGGCTCATCACATTTCATAAGCATAACAATCCTAAGCCTAAGTTAAAATTAATTAAACGTTGGCCTTAAGGACTGATTCGCTTTTCGGGGCCCAGATTGAGATTGTTCATGATTAACTTGCTTGTATTGGTCAATCTAATGTCTAGTTAGGGGAGTAACGTCAAACGACTGCGGTTGAGGGATATACTAGGAACTGGAGGTACAAGCTGAAAGTATAAGCCGAAAGAAGAACCTTCTCCTCAGCCCCTCATTCTAATTGGTTGGATTAACAGGATACAAGTATAGTAAATCGTCTATAATCTGAAGACGGATTCTGAGAGTCTGTAGATCCTTAGGCTACTCAACTTAAGGACAGGCTTGGTTTGTTATGTATAGGATTCTTATCCCCAGTCCTTCTGACCTCTTCATAGTTTATGCTTAGAATGAGGTCATTGAATCCCCAATTGGAAGGACCATTAGATTATTCTAGGAAGCATAGATTGAATTTTAGCCAAATTGATCCCATGGCTGATCAACAACCTCCTCTGTCTTAGAATCAACAAGAGATGTTTAAAAGGCAGCTGGAATAAATGTAAAGAATGCAAGAATAGTTCCAGAGAATGTAAGGTGCTCAACCCTCGAAGGATTTTTATGATCCTTCAAATTACGAGGAATGTCTCGGTGTTCAGATTTTTGCCAGAGATGTAGAAATTAAGCCCCAGGTGTTAAGCCTGATCAAACATTTTCATGGGCTTGGCTCTGAAGACCCGTTTCAACATTTGGAAGACTTGACCACTTTGCTCCAGATCACCAAAGCACGAAATGTGAATGAAGAGCAAATAATCATGAAGCTCTTTCCCCACTCTCTTAGGGATAAGGTTTCTCATTGGTATAGGACCATAGGAAGGCTGATAGCACCTTGGAACGATCTTAAATCGGCTTTCTTAAAGAAATTCTTTCCAGTTGAGCGTAGCAATGCATTGAGGTGAGCGATTACTACTTTCGTCCAGCGGCCGGAGGAGCAGTTTCATGTTGCTTGGGAGGGATTCCAGGACTTATTGCGGAAGTATCCACACTACAAGGTGTCGAAATGGCAACTCATGCAGATCTTTTACCACGGGTTGACTGACCAACTCAGAAATCACGTTGATGTTTCTTGTGGAGGCAATTTCCTCAACAAAGACGCAGATAGTGCGCATGATTTGTTTGAGGAAATGAGCGAAAATTCAATCAATAATGCCTCAATGGATACATTTAACCGGTCCCAACAACCCAGATCGAATGTTATTGAGGTCCATGACTCTCATTCATTCGATATAGAGCTGATTTGTAATAAACTAGATAAGGTGGATCTGGTTACCAAAAGGATGGAGTTGATGGCGGGAAACTCTGCAAACAATTCTCGATTCACTCAATCCCAGAATTCGGGATTCCATTCTTCGCGAGCTCCTTCTGGACGGGAGTTCGTGAATCAACTGGATGCGGCTTAACCTGTGAACCAGCATTGCTCGGGAACCCTACGGGTTCCAAACTAGGGCCTTTGATCCTAGTTTCTCTAATCCATTCCTTTCTTTCTCTCCATCCTCCCCCTATGAGGATGTCTATGCTATACAGGAGAACGTTAAGTCCAACCCATATTTCAATGCTTATAATCCGGGTTGGAGGAACCACGCTAACTTCTCCTAGAAAAATCCGAGGCAGCAGACCCAATTTCGACCCAGCAATTATGCTCTGCAAGGACCAATGGGTTAAGGTCATGTTTATACTCAGCTACCTTCGAATCAGGTCAATCAGCTAGTTTGGAATGCTCGTCAACCTGTAGGGTAGGCTGATTTGAACCGTTAGATGGTAGAGATGCAAGGATCTATGCTCTAGCTCATGCAACAAATGAAAACCTTGTTGGACAACTTGTAAATCGGGCTCATTGCTAATACTTGTCAGTTCGGATCCTTACCATCTTAACCCGTACCCAACGCACGCAACATATAGAATCCGAGCAATCAAGCCGAAGCTTATGGGAATCAAAGAGACCCACACGTACATGCTTAGGTGGTTGAGTAGGGTCCTTCCTCTTCTGCGTCATCAAATCTGGGGTTTTGGCTAATCAAGCCCCTCCGATCTTTCGTAACCCTCCCTAAGACCCAAACCCGTATACATCTGCCAACTCTGTTAGGAGTGGAAGACAAACTGAAGACCCACACCTACCCTGCTCTAGTCAAGAATCCTAGTGAGCCTGAGGAAAGAAAGGAGAATTCTGAAGAAAAAATCAAGACTCAAGAACCTGATTCTAAAGATCTGACTCATGTTCCTTTTATTGAGGCCTTGATTAAACCAAGTAAGAAGCATGTTGATAGTAACGAGGAGCTCTTGAATATATTCAAGAATATTGAAATCAATATCCCCCTCCTCGGTGCTATCAAACACATACCAGCTTGTGCTAAATTCTTAAAAGATTTATGCACCCAGAAGCGTTAGCCGAGGGAATCTGTTCCGAGGAAGGTGATACTCTCTGAGCAAGCTAGTTTTGTTATCTTGCATCACCTTCCTCCGAAAAAGAGAGATTTAGGTGCGCCTTTTATTTCATATGTTCTTGGAGATTACACTTTTGACCGGGAACTCTTGGATCTAGGTGCATCAATTAACCTAATTCCGACTTCTCTTTACGAGAAGTTCAGATTAGGTGAACTTCGGCCGACTTTAGTAACGCTGTAGTTAGCGGACCGTTCGGTCACAAATTCGAGAGATGTTATTGAGGGTGTTATTGTCAAGGTTAAGGACTTCTATTTTCATGTAGATTTCCTTGTTCTTGACATGGATGTATTTGAGAATTTGAGGAACACGCCCATCATTCTGGGGCGTCCGTTCCTAGCTACTTCTAAGGCCAATATAAACTGTGAGAGTGGTAGCATGGAAATCGCCTTTGGGGATCGAAAATTGAAATTGGATATTTTCAAGGCGATTAATAAATTTGAGGATTGTGGATTTATAGAGGAACTCGAGGAAGATCATTTGAATATTGAGACATGTATGGCTGTATTTGTTATTGAGAGTTCTTCTTGCACCAATGAACCCAACCCGCAACCTTCTATGGCAAACCCATCACATTTTGAAGATGTTGTTGATTTTGTTCACTTTCAACCTCTTCCTCTTGATCGTCCTGATGAATCTTCATTAGCATCCTCCTTACCTTCCATCTTAGACCTACCCCAACTTGAACTGAAACTATTGCCTGAGAGTTTGAAATATCAATTTTTAGGACCTAAGAAGATGCTCCTTGTGATTATCAGTTCTACATTGACTAAGGAGCAGGAGATTAACTGATCAAGGTTCTAAAAAAACACAAAGAGGCAATTGGTTGGACCATCCATGACCTTAGGGGCATTGAGCCATCTTACTGTAGTCACAGAATTTTCATGGAAGATGGATCCCGCCCTTCTTGCCAGATGCAAAGGAGATTAAACCCTAATATGCAAGAAGTGATCAAGAGAGAAATAATTAAGTGGCTTGATGTAGAAATCATTTATCTGATCTCAGATAGTCCATGGGTAAGTCCCGTGCAAATTATTTTTGTCCATGGAGATTAAACCCTAATATGTGAGAATCAACCTTGTTGATTGGAGGCTTTACTAAGGATTTTTATATATGGAGTTTTTTTTTCTGAGAATTTGATTTTTACCTAAGGGATTCTTAATATCCCTTGAGGTTTTCAACACATTGGGATTTAGTCGAAGTTAATGGACTGATTTCAACACTTCCTACATGCTGTCTATAGCATTAGGAAGGTGTTAGATCAGTAGATTTATCTCTGATTTGAAACGAGAGTGTTGATAAGGGGTTTTCATTTAGAGTTTAACATCTGAGAGAGATTTTATGTGATTTCCAGTCCTTGTCAGAGTTTGAAGAGGTTTCTGTGTTTTGAATCCCAGCCAATCACATCAAAGTACTGCTTCAGCAGCTATATTTCTATAAAAGTTTCAACTCAAAATTTGATGCAAATTAGTGTTTAATGCTAATCATGATCTGAATTTGGATATGAAGTATCTCTGACCAGACTTTCTTAAGTCTGATCTGGGATAATTTATACTGAACTTAGGTTTGATCAGCTGAATTAAGGTTCCAGACTTGCTCCAGACCTACTGCAGATGGTATTTCTGATTTCTGGACTTACTGTAGTAAGGATTTGAGCTATTTTAGGACGTCTGGGCTTTGCCTTAGACATTTGGAGCATTATTGCAGTTGCTGCAGTTGCAGTTGCTGTTGCTGCAGCTGATTATTTCGGCTGGCTGATTTTGTCTGAAATTTAGGGCAGTAGGTTGGATTTTGAGGGAGATTAAGGAGCTGACCTATATATTTGATGTATTCATTGTTGTATAAGCTTTCATGTATCTGAAATAAGATCCTAATTGAATTTGATTGCTTGTAATTTTATTTAAATTTCTTCTGTTATCTAAAATATGTTGCCTAATTGTCTAAATGATGAAAATGAGTGTAAAAATTCATTGAAAATCATGTTTAAGTGCATGAACATTTTTTTTATGTCTTAATGGTTACATCTGATTTTTTTAACTGCATGTTCAACACTTAGAGTTCATTCCTAGGCTTTAGATTCACACTAAAAACCCTTCTTAGGCCTAGATTGTGTGAATTTTGTAAATAAATAAAAATGCTATAAAAAAAAAACTAAACCTGTCTTGGTGAAGATTAGGTATACTTCTAAGTACATATCAAGTTTCATGGTATTCTGAACCCTCAGCTTAATAGAACATACCAGTTGACGGTTCTTTATACCTTGGAATTTAATAAAAGAATTCAACTATAAAAACACAAAAAATATATCCATTCTTTTCACCTCTCTCTTTCTTTCTAATCTTCTATCTCTATAAAACATATAAAATCCATAAAAAGTGGAAAAACTCTAAATATACGTAAAAATACCTTGTATATTATGTTTATACTTATAAATATAAGGTATATATTAAGCTATCTAGGTATATATTATAAAATATGTATATATTAGGTATAAGTAACTTATGTATATACTACATAATGTAACTTAAATATTTAGATAACTTAAATTGTATATAACTTATTTATATAATTATTTATTAATTATACTAACTTATATGTACTATACTCTAATTAAATTAATGAAACTCTGTAAATAAACATATTTACTAATAATACTATACATATACATATATGTATATATAATAAGTTATTAGATTAAATTAAATTAAATTAGTAATTTAAGTTATAATCGAACTAATTTATATTGTACATTTATATTAATGTATTTTAAGTAAATTAAGTTAATTTAATTATATTTATAATATACTATAGTATTTAAACTTAATTTATAAATAAGATAGCCTGAAATAAGCTATTTAAATGTAAATAAATCAAAATAAATGTTGTAAATTGCAATAAAAATCTTTATTAGATACTTTAATAGATAATACATTAACTAATTTATACGTAATTAAGAAATAAAATCTAATAAACAGTATGAATAAATTGTAAATTTTGCTTAATTTATTTATATAGTAAATGTAATTAATTTTGAAAATAAATTATTCAATTATGTTGTCCTATGTAAATACTTTAATATCACATAATTTATTTTTAATTTATAATTAATTATGACCCTCAAATCGAGGGTCAACAATCTCAGTTAGAACAACTGCACTGGGAATTTAGTGCTATGGAGTGGCACACATAGTGCCACATCGTGTATTGTGGAGCACTTGAGACGCCATAAATTATTTTTGTGTTTCATGATTACCAATCGTCACGAGCGTTGGGCGCCCGAAATGAATCCCTTATACCCTCTGACCATATATGGCATATGAACTTGATTTGGCATGTGATTTGTGTACAGTGTGGATTGGGGGTTTGACACTGTGCGTGGGCCTGTGTGGGCCCAGTATTGAGCTTGAGATGAGATTAAGAGGTTAATTAATAATTCAGGGTGGCCTTATTAGAGGTTTGGTCCCACCTGAGAGGGTGCTGTGTATCCCTCGAAAAGGTCGTCTGCCAATTAAGAACCTAATTTTTGATTAATGAACAGTAACCATGGGTAATTATTAAGGGGTTAACTAAGTGAAGAACAGAAGAGAAAGAAGAGGACCAACCGTAAACAAGTGTACGTAGTATAAGTAATGTTTGTGCTATATATGTACGTAAATAACAGTATAGTTTTAGTAACAGACTAATCTGTCACTGTAGATAGAATAAGTGTCATTATAGACCCTAGTTTTTACCTTAGTTTATGTACAAACTTTTTCCTAAGGTTTAGCGACATTTAGATATGTCGCTGTACATACTATATATGTTACAGTATATGTTAGTATATTAAGCTAAGTTAGTATGATATATATTATTACTTATTATTGTATATATATGTGAGTATTGCTGGTACGAACGCACTCCAAGACGTTTTTTAAGACGTCTGGGAGGTGGCCCAGACGTCTGGAACCCCTTCCAGACATCTGGGATCTATTTTCGGTGGCATGCGGGACTGCGTCTGCACGCAGGCGCACGCAGACCCGCAACCGCCTTCCTCTCTCTTTTTCCCTCTCTCCTCCTGCGACCGCAGTCTGCCTCGCTCTCTCTCTCTCTCTCCCCGTGCGGCTTTAAAAAGCCATGCCCTCTCCCTCACTCTCATCACCTCCGCTCCCTTCCTCTTCTCCTTCCAGCCGGTGCGTGAGTGCGAGCGAGCGGCGGCAGCGACAGCTGTGGTGAGTGCGGGAGGAGGTGCTGCGCGAGGGAGGAGGCGCTCGGCCGTGAGGGCGAGCTTGCCGGGGCTGCTAGAGCCGGCCGGCGGCGGCGCAGCGGGCACGGAGTGACGCGGGAGGTTTGCTGCAGCTCGAGTAGCAGGCAGACGAGACGCGACGCGGCCGTGCGTCGCGGGCGGAGGGCGAGTGCGCTCTGATTCTGGAAGTTTTTCCAGAATCAGATGTCTGGGTTCCCAACCAGACGACGGGAAAGACGTCTGGAGGACTGTCCAGACGTCTGAAAGGTAAGTTATTTTCGTACTTCCTCCTCTTCGACCGTCAGTACTGAGAGCGGGGAATGGGTACGCGCAGGTTCTGAGATTCGCGTCCAACGTGAATCAGACGTCTGGCAGCGTTGCCAGACGACTGGAGGGACTTCCAGACGTCCGGGGTGACCATCGGACATCTGGGAACTAGGCCAGACGCCCCCGTAGGCTTCTGGACGTCTGAGAGACTACGTAGGACAAGGTACCATCTGATCCCCATTTTTAAGACGTCTGGAAGAAGTTTCAGACGTCTGATTTTGCACTGTTTCGTCGTTTTCGACCTGTTAAGGGCCCGTTTGGAGTCCGTTTTCCGCGTTTCGAGTTGCGTCCTTTTCGGAATAAAATCCTCTACCCGTCTACAGTGATTAGATACTATTTTGAGAAACTCCTTGTGTTTGATCCTTGTGATAGGACCCCGTTCCATTGTAGTCTCGGGGGTTGCGGAGGCACGCGGGATTCCCGGCCACGCCCACAGTACTCCTGTTGTAACTGGTAGAGTAGCTTTTAAGTTTATTAGTATAATCTGTTAAATTATGGAACCATAAATAGAACCTAGGACATTGCATGAATCCTAGGAATGAGAAACTAGAATGAATGGTAGATCCTAGGGTGTTGCATGAATCTTAGAGCTGGAAAACTAGATTGTATGATAGATCCTAAGGTATGACATGAATCCTAGGATGGGAAAATTAGTAGAATATACGATTACTGCAGTCTTGAAAATGTGGAAAGAAAATAATAGCTGCATGTAAATTGGTTTAACAGCTGCCTGTTATGAATAAATGAACATGATTGAGAACATGGGTTGTATGAACGTGAAATTGGAAAGGTGAAACCTGAATGTGCTGAGTTAAAAGAGATGGAACCCTACGGGGAATTAGGAGTAGAACTCCTGGAAAGTGAATGGAATAGAATTGGAGAAGTGAGCTGGCCCTTGAGTACGGAGTACCAAGTAGAGCGACTGTCCCCCTGTTTAGTGCAGAGCGGAGCTAGCCACCCCAGGGACCCGGGGTTAGGTCTGGCCACTTTGTACCGACTTGCTAGCCCTCATGTACGCAGTACCGAGGAGAGCTACTAGTGTAGGGTGAGTACTAGCTACCCCAAGGGCCCCGGGGTTCTGCTAGCTCACCTACACCGACTTGTTAGGCCCACTGGGGCAAACCAGGGTAGTCAGGCGAGGGTGCGTGGACTGTGGAGGGGCAAGGCCCCTGTTACTGAGAGGGCTCTGCCCTGTACTGGTTCCGTGCTGTGCTTTGGGCGCACCCGTTAACGGAAACGACTGACCGCGTGCCAGTGCGGGTTAGCTACCTGTGCGTTTATCGCGCGTGCCGTAGTTACCGTTACGTCTGTCCGTGACTTTGGGGTGGTTGACTGAGAGTAGGATCACCACGGGGGACTCTCCCGACCAGGAGAGCACCACATGCTACTTCTACTGTTAGGAAAAGACTGCAATTAAGATCGTTCCCACGAGGAACATTCGAGATCAAGTGAAGGATCTGAGAAATAGATAAATTATGAAACAATAGAAAGGCGTAAATAAAGGAATAAAGAAAATAAAACAGTTACTATACACTTTACTACTTCTTTAGTTTAGCTGCCACTTTACTCAGCGTTTCACTGACGTGGTACACTCGTTACTTTTCAGGACCAGGTGTTGAGCAGCCAGGGTCAGCGGCTGCAGAGGACGCTGGGCCGAGTAGGGTCCAGTAGAGTTACCACTGTTCTTTTGTACCCCTTTTGTTTCCACTGTAGTGAGTAGTTTTGTTACTCTCTGTACTTTACCCGCAGTTCTTGTTATGTTATAAATGTTGATTTACTGTTGTGGTGGTACATGCTGTAGTAATTCTTTTTCTTACTGCTGTATTTTGTTACTGCTAGTTATATTTCATGTTGAATGTGGTTTATTTTACTGCTCTTTTGGTTACTTCCTCGTTGGACGACTAGGTCTTGGGATTAGTCGAGTCGGTCCGGTTCTCGTGTCTCGTAGGGACTTGGGAATCGGGTCGTTACAATTGCTATATAAGCTGTAAATAGATAGTATATAGTATTTAATTAAAGTGTTTGATGCTTGTTTGTAAATAGATTTTTACAAGCATTTAAGGACATCTTTTGTACATTAATTAATTCGTTCATTAATTAATTAATTCATTCATATTTGTACAAAAAATCAAATTTTTTGGAATTAAGGATAATATTGGACTTAGAGAGTAATGTATATTAATAACGGTCTCCCAGTAAATAATCTTGAATAAACCATTAAAAATTACGTAATTAAAGAAAATTGACGCTATAACGATTTGTATTTGTGACATATACTACAACAATGATTTTTATATGAACCGTGGTCGATCGCTTCATATTTTTAGCGTCGATGCCGGGGATAAAAACCTTAAACAACATTTAATTGTGAAGTGATTGATTAACTTGTTGCAGAAAGTCGATCACTAACGAGAAAGGAGAATTTATCACCACTCATTCAGCTTCGTCCTGGAGAGTCTGTATCGATTACAGGAAATTGAACATAGCTACCAAAAATGATCATTTTTCTCTACCCTTCATTGATCAGATCCTTGAAAGATTAGCCGAGCAAAAGTAGTTCTACTTCTTGGATGATTACTCGGGATACAATCAAGTCCCTATCCATCCCGAGGATCAGGAAAGGACGACTTTCACCTTTTTCTATGGAACCTTTGTTTTCTGTAGAATGCCATTCGGGCTTTGCGATGCATCTGCGACTTTTCAAAGGTGTATGCTGATCATATTTTTTGACATGGTGGGAAAGTTTATGGAAGTTTTTATGGACGATTTCTTTGTTTTCGGAGACTCATTTGAATTTTGCCTGGCTAATCTTGAATTAATCCTCAAAAGATGCATCAAAATAAGATTGGTTCTTAGTTGGGAAAAGATCCATTTCATGACACAAAGAGGCATCGTCTTGGGTCATGTAATATCTGAACGGGGAATTGATGTTGATAAAGCTAAGGTTGATGCTATTTCTAAACTTCCTCCTCCTACATCTGTTAAACAAATCTGCTCATTTTTCTATCCTGGGGGAGTCTATCGGAGGTTTATTAAGGACTTCTCTAAGGTTGCTTGTCCACTGAGCAACCTTCTTGCCAAAGATACATCATTTGATTTTAATGAATCATGCTGCAAGGCATTCGATTTTCTTAAAACAACAGTCACTTGTGATCCGGTGTTGCAACCACTGGTTTGGATAACTCCATTTGAGATCATGACTGATGCTTCTGATTATGCGGTCGGGGCTGTTTTGGGTCAAAAGATTGATAGAAAGCCCTCTGTCATCTATTACACTAGCAAAACTATGGACGAGGTCTAGAGGAATTTTACTATTATCAAAGAGTTGCTAGCTGTAGTATTTACTTTAGAAAAATTCAGGGCTTATCTCTTAGGGTCTTATGTCATAATTTTCACCAATCACTCGACCTTGAGATATCTCTTAGCCAAAAAGGATGTTAAACCCTGGCTCATTCAATGGATTCTTCTGCTTCAGGAATTTGATCTTGAAATCAAAGATAAATCCGAGGCACAGAATGTGGTGGCAGATCATCTTTTGAGGCTTCTAAGTGATTTTTCTCATCCGGACATTCCGATTACTGATACTTTTCCTGACGAGACTATTCTGGTAGTTTCAAGTGTCTAAACCCCTTGGTTTGCAGACATAGTAAATTATTTGGCTGTTGGTCAAATCCTCTAGGATTGGATCAAGCAACAACGGGATAGACTTAAATCTAAAGCCAAATATTACTTCTGGGATGACCCTGAACTGTATCGCATCAGTTCTAGTTAGATTATTCGCCAATGTGTACCGGAGAATGAGTTTCAAAATATACTTGAGTTCTGCCATGCATCTGCGTGTGGTGGACATTTCTCTGAGAAAAGGACTGCTGCAAAAATACTTTAATCTGGATTTTATTGGCCGTCTTTATTCAAAGATGCCCAGGAATTCTTGAGGTCGTGTTTCCAATGCCAGGCACTTGTTAGCATAATCAAGAGAGATACGATGCCTCTAAACCTAATCCTTCTCATTGAAATCTTTGACGTTTGGGGCATCGATTTCATGGGGTCCTTCCTCCCTTCATTTGGACATTAGTACATTCTCGTTGCTGTTGATTATGTGTTCAAGTGGATCGAGGGTATTCTCACCCAAACTAATGACCACAAAGTGGTCATCGATTTCGTCAGAAAGAACATCTTCAGTCGGTTCGGGATTCTGAGGGCCATCATTAGTGATTGTGGTACTCACTTCACAAATGCCTAGTTCCGTAGTTTACTTGCAGAATACGGGGTAAATCACAGAATCTCTACACCTTACCACCTTCAGACGAACAGACAGGCTGATATCTCTAATCGGGAGATCAAGAACATCTTGCAGAAGACGGTTAGTGCTGATTGAAAAGATTGGACTCAAAAGCTTGAGGACGCTCTTTGGGCCTACTGTACGGCGTACAAAATGTTTATTGGCATGTCATCATTTTATCTGGTGTATGGAAAGGTGTGCCATTTACTCGTAGAGATTGAACATCGGGCATTCTGGGCGATCAAGAAATGCAACTTTGATCTTAGTTTAGTTAGAAAGACCAGGAAGCTCCAACTATCTGAGTTGGAGGAGCTTAGAAACGATGCGTGCGAGAATTCCAAGATCTATAAGGCTCGGACCAAAGCTCTTCATGACCAACTGATTTCCCAAAAGAGCTTTGAGCCGAACTAGAAGGTCTGGCTCTTTGACTCTCGACTTAAGTTCTTTCCCAGCAAACTCAGGTCAAAGTGGGATGACCCGTCTCATCGATCAAATATTTCCTAACAAAGCTATTGAGATCTCTGACCCAAAGATGGGTAATTCTTTTAAGGTCAATGGATAACGTTTAAAACCTTATGTTGACTGGCTTTTTCCAAAACCCGTCTTCGATAAGGTTGCTTTAACCTTAATGTAACTTCTTTGGCTGGACTTCGCTTAGCTGATGTTATTAAACTCAGCACTTATACAGTCTGACTTAGAGCTGACTCGAGCATCATGGAATATAGTTGATATTTTCTTCATTCTACCCTACTTCTCATGCATTTATTTTCAACGAGGACATTGCATTAGCTGGGCATGGGGGGTGGATTCATTTATGAATCATTTTGTCAGCTTTGTGTAATTCTTTTAAATTTTACTTATTTCTCTGTCTCAAAAAAAAAAAGAATTAGGAAAGCATAATTGGGCATTAGGATTTTTCAACCTTAGGGAATAATACAGTAGGAACTGAACACTTAGATCCTTTAGGTCTTCAGGTTTAATCAGTTTGGGTATCCACTAAAATGTGGATTTGTTTATCGAGTCATCATCATTCTAAATTTACTTCAATTTGATTAAATATGTTGAAGTGATAAGTACACGACTTATTAATCCACCCTCCAATTTGAGGAAATTTTTAAGTCTAAGCATCTACACACTATTTGCATTGACTCGCTTTTTGACAGTTTTAACAGAAATTGGGTAGCTAATGAACCTTCTAGGGTAGTGTGGCTGACAAGTTATCGTGGGTAACAACCCATTGGTAGGTTGTCCAGAGTCCAGTCACACGACCATTCTTTTCCTGCTGCTTTTAGGTAAATCTTAAATCAAGGAAGCCACCTACTTAGAAAAAAAGAAAAAAATAAAAAAATATCCAAAAAGAGAAAAAAAGAAAAAAAAGAAATAAGTTGGCAAATTATCGTGGGTAACAACCTGTAACGACCCGATTCCCGAGTCCTTACGAGACACGAGAACCGGACCGACTCGACTAATCCCAAGACTTGGTCGTCCAAAGAGGAAGTAACCAAAAGAGTAGTAAAATAAACCACATTCAACATGACTATAACTAACAGTAAGAACATACAACAGTAATGAATGAAACCACTACAGTATGTACCACCACAACAGTAAAACAACATTCATAACATAATATGAACTGCAGGTAAAGAAAAGTACAACGGAAACAAGAACTATTCACTACAGCGGAACCAAAAAGAGGTACAAGAGAAATAGTGGCAACTCTACTGGACCCTACTCGGCCCAGCGTCCTCTGCAGCCGCTGACCCTGGCTGCTCAACACCTGTCCTGAAAGGTAACGAGTGTAACACGTCAGCAAAACGCTGAGTAGAGTGGCAGCTAAACTAAAGAAACAGTGAAGTGTACAGTAGCTGTTATGTTCTGTTACTTTCTTTAATTACGTCTTTTTATTGTCTCACAATTTATCTATTTCTCAGATCCTTCACTTGATCTCGAATGTTCATCGTGGGAACGATCTTGATTGCAGTCTTTTCCGAACAGTAGAAGTAGCACGTGGTGCTCTTCTGGCCGGGAGAGTCCCCCGTGGTGATCCTACTCTCAGTCAACCACCCTAAGGTCACGGACAGGCGTAACGGTGACTACGACATGTGCGATAAACGCACAGGTAACTAACCCGCACTGGCACGCGGTCAGTCGTTTCCGTTAACGGGTGCGTCCAAGCACAGCACGGAACCAGTACAGGGCAGAGCCCTCTCAGTAATAGGGGTCCAACCCCTCCACAGTAACCAAACAGGGGCCTTGCCCCTCCACAGTCCGCGCACCCTCGCCTGACTACCCTGGTTTGCCCAGTGGGCCTAACAAGTCGGTGTAGGAGGCTAGCAGAACCTCGGGGCCCGTGGGGTAGCTAGTGCCTTCCCTACACTAGTAGCTCTCCTCGGTACTACGTGCGCGAGGGCTAGCAAGTCGGTACAAAGTGGCCAGTCCTAACCCTGGGTCCCTGGGGCGGCTGGCTGCACTCTGCACTAAACAGGTACAGGTACTTCCCTTGGTACTACGTACCCAAGAGACAGCACACTACCACGTTTTTCTTTCTCAGTTCCATTCATTTCTCTTTCCAGGAGTTCCACTCCTAATTCCCCGTAGGGTTCCAGCTCTTTTAACTCAGAACATCCAGGTTTCACTTTCCAGTTTCACGTTCTTACAATCCATGTTCTCAATCACGTTTATTTATTCATAGCAGGTAGCTGTTAATTCAATTCACAGGCAGCTATTATTTCCTTTCCACATTTTCCAAGACTGCAGTATTCATATATTCCACTAGTTCTTCCCATCCTAGGATTCATGCCATACCCTAGGATCTATCATACAATCTAATTTTCCAGCCCTAGGATTCATGCAACACCCTAGGATCTACCATTCATTCTAGTTTCTCATTCCTAGGATTCATGCAATGTCCTAGGTGCTATTTATGGTTCCATAATTTAACAGATTATACCAATAAACTTAAAAGCCACTCTACCGGTTACAACAGGAGTACTAGGGGCGTGGTCGGGAATCCCACATGCCTCCGCAACCTCCGAGACTGCAACGGAACAGGGTCTTATCACAAGGATCAAACACAAGGAGTTCCTCAAAATAGTATATAGCTACTGTAGACGGGTAGAGGATTTAATTCCGAAAAGCACGCAACTCGAAACGTGGGAAACAGACTCCGAACGGGTCCTAAACGGGTCGAAAACGACGAAATAGTGCAAAATCAGACATCTGGAACTTATTCCAGACGTCTTAAAAAGTGGATCAGGGGTTACCTTGCTCTGCGTGGTCTCTTAGACGTCCAGAAGCCTGCAGGGGCGTCTGGCCTAGTTCCTAGACGTCCGATGGTCACCCTGGACGTCTGGAAGTCGCTCCAATCGTCTGGCACTGCAGCCAGACGTCTGATTCGCGCTGGATGGCGAATCCGACCCTGCGTGTACCCATTTCCTCTCTCTCTTAGTACGGTCAGTCGAAGAAGAGGAAGAAAGACGGAAATAACTCACCTTTCAGACGTCTGGACAGTTCTCCAGACGTCCTACTAGCCGTCTGGTTGGAAGTCCAGACGTCTGATTCTGGAGAAAATTCCAGAATTAGGGCGCCACTCGCCCTCTGCTCGCGACACTCGGCCGCGCCGTGACTCGTCTGCCTGCTGCTCGAGTTGCAGCAGGCCTCCCGTGTCACCCCGCGTCTGCTGCTCCCCCTCGCCGGCTGACCTTAGCAGCCCTGGCAAGCTCGCCCTCACGGCCGAGCGCCTCTTCACACGCGTAGCACCTCCTCCCACGCTCACCGCGGCTGTCGCTGCCGCCGCTCACTCGCGCTCGCTCTCCCGCACCGGCTGGAAGGAGGAGAGGAAAGGGGGCGGAGGTGACGGGAGTGAGGGGGAGGGCGTGGCCTTTTAAGGCCGCGCGAGGAGGAGAGAGAGAGCGGGACAGAGGGCGCAGGAGGGAGAGGGAAAAAGAGAGAGAGAGACGTTCGCAGGTCTGCGCGCTCAGACGCGCAAACGAAACACGCGTGCCGAAAATAACCGAATCCCAGACGTCTAAAAGGGGTTCCAGACGTTTGGTCAGACGTCTGGGACACCTCCCAGACATCTTAAAAATGTCTGAAGCCGCACGTTCGTAACAATATAACAAACTCAAAGGAAGTTTCGTCCCCGAAACTTGCGCTAACTAGGGTGCGGGAAAAACGTCATAGTAACCATAACAAACTCAAAGAGGACCGAAGCCGGTCCGAAAAGACGTACCCGCGAAGAGCTCCGGGTACCACTCCCGCATTACCGCCTCAGGCTTCCAGGTAGCCTCCTCGTACCGCTGGCTCCTCCACAAAACCTTTACCAGGGGTACTTGCTTTCGTCTCAAACTGCGGACGGCTCGGTCTAGAATCTGCACTGGCCGCTCGGGGTAGGTCAGGTTGTCGTCCACCTCGACGCTCTCGTGACTCAGTACGTGACTGGGATCGGCTACGTACTTCCTGAGGTTGGACACGTGGAACACGTCGTGCACACTAGAAATCTGGGGAGGGAGGGCATGCCTGTAAGCAACGGGTCCAACCTGCTCCAGGACCTCAAAGGGCCCCACAAACCTCAGTGCGAGCTTCCCTCTCACTCCAAATCGCTGCAGGCCCTTCATGGGTGAAACACGGAGAAAGACGTGGTCCCCAACCTCAAACTGCACCTCTCAGCGTCTCCCATCCACGTAGCTCTTTTGTCTGCTCTTGACAGTACGGAGTCGCCTGTGGATCTGCTCGACTACCTCCTGACTCTGCCGGATCAAACTTGGGGCCAACCTCCCACTTGGTCCCCGCCTCAACCCAACTCAAGGGTGCCGTACACCTCCGTCCGTACAGAGCCTCGTAGGGAGCCATGCCGATGCTCGAGTGATAGCTATTGTTGTATGCAAACTCCGCCAGGGGCAGGTGTTCCTCCTAAGAGCCCCTCCAGTCCAGTACACAGGCACGCAAAAGGTCCTCAAGTGTCTGTATCGTGCGCTCAGACTGTCCGTCCGTCTGGGGGTGGTAAGCTGTACTAAACCTCAACCGCGTCCCCAGGGCCTGCTGAAACTCAGCCCAAAACTGGGACGTAAAGCGGGTATCATGGTCGGATACGATCTCCCGCGGAGCTCCGTGTAGTCGTTCCACGTCGCGGATATACCTCTCTGCCAACTGTGCTGGTCCCAAAGTGACTCGGATCGGCATGAATCGTGCCGTCTTCGTCAGTCTATCCACAATTACCCAGATAGCATCGTATCCTCGCTGGGTAACAGGTAAGCCCACTACCAAGTCCATGGTGATGCTCTCCCACTTCCACTCTGGCACTGGAAGCGGCTGTAGCGGCCCTGCAGGCCTCTGATGCTCGGCTTTCACCTGCTGGCACACTAAGCACTGCTGCACGAATTCACCTACATCCCGTTTCATCCCCCTCCACCAAAACTCGCGTCTCAAGTCGTGGTACATCTTCGTGTTTCCGGGATGTATGGTGAATCTGGAACCGTGTGCCTCAGTCAGGAGCTCTCTCAACAGCTCCTCGTCTCTGGGAACGCACAACCGTCCCCTCAGGCACAGCACCTGGTCTGTGAAAGAGAAGTCCCCTGGGTCTCCTGACAGTACTCTGTCGCGCAAGGACTGCAAGTACGGATCGGCCCTCTGTCCTGTGATGATGCGATCTATCAGCTCTGGCCTGGTCTGTCGTTTCACCGTCACTGCCCCACAGTGCCCCTGTAACTTCAGGGGTCGCCAACTGCCCACCTCCTCCAAAAGGCTCCAACTCTGTAACTGTAAACTGGCCAAGTATGCGGGCGCCTTATGGCTCAAGGCTTCAGCCACCACATTTGCCTTTCCCGGGTGGTAGGAGATGCTGCAGTCGTAGTCCTTCAGGAGCTCCAGCCAACGTCTCTGTCTCATGTTGAGCTCCTTCTAATCAAAAAGGTATTTGAGGCTCTTGTGATCTGTGAAAATTTCGAAGGTCTCACCGTACAAGTAATGCCTCCAAGTCTTCAGCGCGAAGACAACAGCTGCCAACTCTAGGTCGTGGGTAGGGTAGGTATGCTCATGGGGCTTTAGTTGCCACGGAGCGTAAGCGACGACGTGACCCCTCTGCATGAGCACACCTCCTAACCCCTGCAAGGAGGTGTCCGTGTACACAATGAACCCGCCACTACTGACAGGGATGGTGAGCACGGGAGCCGAAGTCAACCTCTCCTTCAGCTCCTGAAAACACGCCTCACAGGTGTCTGTCCAAGTGAAGGGCACGTCCTTCCGGGTCAACTGTGTCATAGGACACGCGATCTGTGAAAACCCTTTGATAAATCGTTTGTAGTAGCCTGCCAGTCCGAGGAAACTACGAATCTCAGTGACTGAACGCGGTCTCTCCCACCTGAGCACTGCCTCGACCTTGGCTGGGTCCACCGCCAAGTCGTCTCCAGAGATCACATGACCTAAGAAGGTCACCTCCCTTAACCAGAACTCGCACTTGCTGTATTTGGCGTACAGCCTAAGTCGTCTCAGAGTGTCCAGAACCATCCGCAAGTGCTGTCCGTGCTGCGTCTGATCTCTAGAATAGATGAGTACATCATCTATGAAAACCACCATGAACTGGTCCAAGTACGGTCTAGACACCCGGTTCATCAGATCCATAAAAGCAGCGGGGGCATTGGTCAGCTCAAACGGCATGACCAAAAACTCATAGTGTCCGTACCGGGTGCGGAAAGCTGTCTTGGAGACGTCGGTCTCCCTGATCCTCAACTGATGGTATCTCGACCTCAAGTCGATCTTGGAGAACACCGTGGCACCCCGCAATTGGTCAAACAAGTCGTCGATCCTCGGCAGCGGATATCTATTCTTGATGGTGACCCTATTCAGCTGTCGGTAGTCCACACAAAGGCGTAGGGTCCCATCCTTCTTTTTCACAAACAGTACCGGGGCTCTCCAGGGAGACGCACTGGGCCTCACGAAACCCTTCTCCAAAAGGTCCTGCAACTGAGACTTAAGCTCTCGTAGCTCAAGCGGTACCATCCTGTATGGCGCGGTGGAGATGGGACTGGTCCCTGGTACTAGCGAGATCTCAAACTCGATCTCGCGCTCGGGTGGTAGTCCTGGTAACTCGTCTGGAAACACGTCAGGGTACTCTCTGACCACCGGGATGCTCTGGAAGTCTGCCACAGGGCTGGGCTCTGCCACAACACAAGCTAGGAAGCCCTCACACCCCTGGTTCAAAAGTCTCGTCGCCCGAAGTGTCGAAATGCACCTGAAGCCTCCGTCCACTGGCTGTCCGTGAAACTCGAAAGAAGGCAACTCCGGCATGGAGAAGACAATCTTCCTCTCAAAACAGTCTACCAAGGCGTGGTAGGCGGACAGCCAGTCCATCCCCAGAATCACTCCAAAGTCCATCTGTATCAAAATCAGATCAGCTGGCAAGCTATGTCCCCCGACGCTGACCTCGCAATCCGTGTACACCTCTTCAGCTACAAATAGCTGACCACTTGGACCTCTGATTACTAACGGATTTTCTAACAGTGTATAATCCTGGTCCAAACTAACTGCGAAACTGGCTGCGACAAACGGGTGCGTAGCGTCGGAATCGAAAAGTGTGTAAACGAGTCTGCCGGAAACTGAAACCATACCTGCCACTACCAAGCCCGAAGCTCTGGCATCCCTGTGTGTCAGGGCGTTGATACGCCCCTCAGCTCTAGGTGCGGACGAAGCAGCCACACTCTGCGTCGGACGGGCAGGTGCTGGCCGGTACCCTCCTCGTGACTGCTGTCCTTCTCCTCGCGCCTGGTAACCGCGGCCTCCTACGTGCCCTCCAGTGCTCTGCGCGGGAAGTATCTGCTGACCTCCTACCCTAGACAGGCAGTCCCTCCTGATGTGGCCCGGATGGCCACACTGGTAACAGAGGGGAACCCGGCCCCCGCCCTCAGTGGGTCCCTGCTGTCGGCTAGGCGGGGGTCCGGTGCTGGCGACTGGCCCCTGTCGAGGGCCCCCAAAGGCCACTGATGGCCGTGCAAAATGTGACGGCTCTCCTGCGGACGCCACGTGTCTCCTCTCTCGCCGGCCCTGTGAAAAGTCTGGCTGAAAGGGCCTCTTCCGCCCGCCGTCAGTGTCTCGCGTGGACAGGTTGGTCTCCTCGTAAGTCATGGCTGCCTCCACCACCCTCGAAAATGTAGGCAGCTTCAGGGGTTTGACATACCCCCGAATCGCAGGCCGGAGCCCCTCGGTGAACCTCCAAAGGCGCTCCTCCTCAGTAGCTACCGCTGTCGCTGCAAAGCGGGACAGCTCCAGGAAACGCGTGCGGTACGCGCTCACGTTCATCGTCCCTTGGCGGAGAGTGTGGAACTCCCGCCTCCTCTGGTCCTGCCACGTCTGGGGAAAGTACTGCTCGCAGAAGAGGGCGACGAACCGATCCCAGGTCGGCTCGTCCCTCTCCTATCCCCGGACCGCCCTCCACCACCTGTGTGACGCACTCTCTAGCTGGTACGTGGCAAAGGCCACGCGGCACTCCACCGGGGGGCGAAGGGTATCGAAAATCTTCTCCAGCTGCTCGAGCCAGTCCTCTGCCTCGGTTGGGTGCTCATCCCCCTTAAAGGAGGGGGGCTTCAGCTTCCGGAACTGCCCGAAGAGCTTGTAGTGGCGCTGCAGTGGGGATGCTGGTGCGCCTCCAGGCAACGGTGCCTCGTGCACAGAAGTGTCGGAGGAAGGTGGGGGCTGCGGCGGCCCATCCCCTCCCCCGCGACCAGCGCCGCGTCCGTCGGGTGGTCCCACAGAGGACTCCCCCTCCGCAGCCCCAGGGGGAGGCGCTCGGGGCGGTGGGTGGAGCTCCTCTCGCACAATATCCCGTATCAGCTGGGCGAGGTTCTGGGCCTGGACGCCCGGGAGTAGTGGCTGGTCCACTGAGGCGTCGGCAACGGCATGCCCACCTCGCCGACCCCGTCCTCGGCCGCGCCTGCAGCCCGCCTCACCAGTCCCGCGATGAGGCATCTCCTGCAAGGAGATGCAAAACAAAACGGGACGCGTCACTACGGAACGATACCGAACGGAAACGTCTAAGAGCTCATGTCAAAAGATATGTTGTGGTGGCTACTCTAGTTATAGACATGTGAATTGGTTATTTTCCAGTCAGTTGATTCACTTCTCGGGACGACCTTGCTCTGATACCTCTTGTAACGACCCGATTCCCGAGTCCCTACGAGACACGGGAACCGGACCGACTCGACTAATTCCAAGACCTGGTCGTCCAACGAGGAAGTAACCAAAAGAGCAGTAAAATAAACCACATTCAACATGAATATATAACTAACAGTAAGAAAATACAGCAGTAAGGAAAGAAACCACTACAGTATGTACCACCACAATAGTAAAACAGCATTCATAACATAATATGAACTGCAGGTAAAGAAAAGTACAGCGGAAACAAGAACTACTCACTACAGTGGAACCAAAAAGAGGTACAAGAGAAACAGTGGTAACTCTACTGGACCCTACTTGGCCCAGCGTCCTCTGCAGCCGCTGACCCTGGCTGCTCAACACCTAGTCCTGAAAGGTAACGAGTGTAACACGTCAGCAAAACGCTGAGTAGAGTGGCAGCTAAACTAAAGAAACAGTGAAGTGTACAGTAGCTGTTATGTTCTGTTACTTTCTTTAATTACGTCTTTCTATTGTCTCACAATTTATCTATTTCTCAGATCCTTCACTTGATCTCGAATGTTCCTCGTGGGAACGATCTTAATTGCAGTCTTTTCCGAACAGTAGAAGTAGCACGTGGTGCTCTCCTGGCCGGGAGAGTCCCCCGTGGTGATCCTACTCTCAGTCAGCCACCCCAAGGTCACGGACAGGCATAACGGTGACTGCGGTATGCGCGATAAATGCATAGGTAGCTAACCCGCACTGGCAGACGGTCAGTCGTTTCCGTTAACGGGTGGGCCCAAGCACAACACGGAACCAGTACAGGGCAGAGCCCTCTCAGTAATAGGGGTCCAACCCCTCCACAGTAACCAAACAGGGGCCTTGCCCCTCCACAGTCTACGCACCCTCGCCTGACTACCCTGGTTTGCCCAGTGGGCCTAACAAGTCTGTGTAGGAGGCTAGCAGAACCCCGGGGCCCGTGGGGTAGCTAGTGCCCTCCCTGCACTAGTAGCTCTCCTCGGTACTACGTATGCGAGGGCCAGCAAGTCGGTACAAAGTGGCCAGTCCTTACCCTGGGTCCCTGGGGCGGCTGGCTCCGCTCTGTACTAAACAGGTACAGGTACTTCCCTTGGTACTACGTACCCAAGAGACAGCACACTACCACGTTTTTCTTTCTCAGTTCCATTCTTTTCTCTTTCCAGGAGTTCCACTCCTAATTCCCCGTAGGGTTCCAGCTCTTTTAACTCAGAACATCCAGGTTTCACTTTCCAGTTTCACTTTCTTACAATCCATGTTCTCAATCACGTTTATTTATTTATAGCAGGTAGCTGTTAATTCAATTCACAGGCAGTTATTATTTCCTTTTCACATTTTCCAAGACTGTAGTATTCATATATTCCACTAGTTCTTCCCATCCTAGGATTCATGCCATACCCTAGGATCTATCATACAATCTAGTTTTCCAGCCCTAAGATTCATGCAACACCCTAGGATTTACCATTCATTATAGTTTCTCATTCCTAGGATTCATGCAATGTCCTAAGTGCTATTTATGGTTCCATAATTTAACAGATTATACCAATAAACTTAAAAGCCACTCTACCGGTTACAATAGGAGTACTGGGGGTGTGGTCGGGAATCCCACGTGCCTCCTCAACCCCCGAGACTGCAACGGAATGGGGTCCTATCACAAGGATCAAACACAAGGAGTTCCTTAAAATAGTATATAGCTACTGTAAACGGGTAGAGGATTTAATTCCGAAAAGCACGGAACTCGAAACGCGGAAAACGGACTCCGAACGGGTCCTAAACGGGTCGAAAACGACGAAACAGTGCAAAATCAGACATCTGGAACTTATTCCAGACGTCTTAAAAAGTGGATCAGGGGTCACCTTGCTCTACGTGGTCTCTCAGACGTCCAGAAGCCTGCGGGGGCGTCTGGCCTAGTTCCCAGACGTTCGATGGTCACCCCGGATGTCTGGAAGTCGCTCTAGTCGTCTGGCACTGCAGCCAGACGTCTGATTCACGCTGGATGACGAATCCGTACCTGCGCGTACCCATTTCCTCTCTCTTTTTGTACGGTCAGTCGAAGAAGAGGAAGAAAGACGGAAATAACTCACCTTTCAGACCTCTGGACAGTCCTCCAGACGTCCTCCCAGCCGTCTGGTTGGAAGTCCAGGCGTCTGATTCTGGAGAAAATTCCAGAATCAGGGCGCAACTCGCCCTCCGCTCGCAACGCTCGGCCGCACCGCGACTCGTCCGCCTGCTGCTCGAGCTGCAGTAGGCCTCCCGCGTCACCCCGCGTCTGCTGCTCCCCCTCGCTGGCCGGCCCTAGCAGCCCCGGCAAGCTCGCCCTCACTTCCGAGCGCCTCTTCCCATGCGCAGCACCTCCTCCCACGCTCACCGTGGCTGTCGCTGCCGCCGCTCACTCGCGCTCGCTCTCGCGCACCGGCTGGAAGGAATAGAGGAAAGGGGGCAGAGGTGACGGGAGTGAGGGGGAGGGCGTGGCCTTTTAAGGCCACGCGAGGAGGAGAGAGAGAGCGGGACAGAGGGTGCAGGAGGGAGAGGGAAAAAGAGAGAGAGACGCTCGCAGGTCTGCGCGCTCAGGCGCGCAGACGAAACACGCGTGCCGAAAATAACCGAATCCCAGACGTCTGGGACACCTCCCAGACGTCTTAAAAACGTCTGAAGCCACACGTTCGTAACACAACCCATTGGTAGGTTGTCCAGATCCCAGCTCAAGAAATACACGTATAATTCCAAAACACTTAGGAAGAAGCGGAGAAGTAGAATAAGCCAGGGAGATATATATTGGGTTTGCCCTTGTGCTAACCCCTTAAAAATAAAAGTAGGGAGAAAGCTACCAGTCGAATAGATACACCTTTAGGTAGAATTTCTTTTCAAGGTCACTTAGGGGAGTAGAAACCCGAAGTTCGTTCTAATCACCGATCAGTGAGTCTATCACATTTCACACAAAGATGCTTAGAACTTAGGGTTCTCTTTGAGTCTTAGGTGTGTTGAGTGGCCGTAGAAAGCTGCTCCGAAACCCTAAACTCAAAAATCCAAAAAAATTAGAAAAAAAGAAAAGAAGAAAAAGATCCTTCTTTGAATAAGGTGAGGGCTTGAGGTGGTTTACATTTTGGCAAACACCTGGGCGCTGTTATGTCTTTATAGCTCAGGTCCTTAGTAAAAATCTCATAGTGTTGAAGAATAACTTTTACCCCAGAAATCCGACCTAATTTTTTTATAAATAGCATATAGTTTTTGCTAGGGACAAGCAAAGAATAGGCGTGAGGGTATGCTGTGTATGCATCTGAATAGCCTAAAATGTCAATTTATGCATGTTCTTAGTGTCGTAGAAGCATCATACATTGTAAATATTGCATAACATGTATCATCATGCATTTAGGTCAAAGTATATAAATTATATAGTAATTTACTTTTTTTGGTGATTAGGGACAAACAATATTTAATCGAGGCCTCAGATTGAAGATCTAATCATACGTATTTGATCAGGACGACGATCGGAGTTCGACGACTCCAAGATCGCCTCGATTGGACTTCCGTAGCATCAAATGCAGTCCGAGAAAGATCAAAGGTCAAGGTGCCAAGTGGTGTAAAGCCATTCTTTAGACGACAAATCTGACTACACGGATGAGTTCGGATCGATGATCGTAGCTCAACGGTAGGAAAATTGGTCCAATCCGACATCCGTGGCACCATCTACAAGACATAATAGAAGATGGACGGCTAAGATGACCCTACGTGGCACCATCCCAGCCACCGCTACTCTCTCTCCTCAATCGCACGGACAATCTCAGCTGTTGGATCAAGATCCAACGGTTGAGAGAGCTCACGCCCAAATCCAAAGCACGCCTCAAAGGTGGCTTGCCCCGTTGGTCTCGAGCCCGTGGGTGACGCGGAGGTCGTGGGTTCGAGACTGCATGTGCCTCAAAAAGAGGGCGCAAGCGGACATGGGCCAATTGCGGCCATTGGATAGAGGATGAGTGGCAGCAGGGGAGCCACGTGTCGCGCCTAGATGGCGTGATTCATGCACGTGTGATTAGATGCGCCGCTGCACTCCTAATCATACGTGCAAGTGCGCGATGTAGTTTTCTTCCTCTTGTTGGCCTTAGTACTACAGAACTTTATTCTTTGTGAATTTATTGTTCATGTACTTTTCATGGTTTTTTGCACTGTTGTTTTGTATTAATGTTTTTTTTTTTTTTCTGTTTAATGCTTGTCAAAGAGATTGGGAGCCTTAAACAAGTTCAATGCTGGAGAATGTTATATACTTGTTTGCATTGATGTCAGGAGCAGAAGTCCTGATTTGCAAGTTGATGTGGTCATTAATTATGACATTCCCCAAAATTCTAAGGTGTGCATGCTTCCAATCACCTTTTTAGCATTATATTCTTTCTACAAAACTGACACATTCGAATGATGGATTATTTCGATGTTTTAACATTATCGTTGTTGTCACAAACACACACAAATACACAAACACAAGGCACAAATGTAGAAGAGAATGAAGAATGGTTGCACTGACCCATGGCATTGACAAAGCAGTTAATATTAAGCCCTCAAGCTTTTAGTGTCAGAATCTCCTTCCACTTTGTGGCATATAACACATGTTATAAACTTTCAGGAAGTTCATTTTGAAATTCCTGAAGGGTACCTTGATTTTATACCTGAGGAATTAAACATCTCCACTTCCATTTAGATTGAACAGGCATTTCCAGTTACATGTTCTCCTTGATGGATATCTTTTTCTTGTCAGAATGGGATATTTTTGCCATATGAGAATGTACTTAACTATGGAAGTTTTGCCATTTGGATATCTGAAGATGGCATTCCTAAGATGATAAATACTCTATGGGTAAGCATGCTATGGTCGTTTTATGGTAGTATCTAGTGACTTGATGTGGCTCAAAATGGAATTTTGTTTTGATCTTATTGTACCCTGCAGAGCATCAATGAGACTCAAATTGATTTCATGCTAGAGAGTGTACGATCCATATGGCAAAGATTTGGGCACTGTTGTCATTCAAGAGTGGAGCAATACTTGGTGATACAGGATGCTATTAGGAAAGCATGATCTCTGTATGTCTTATTTTCTCCTCTTTTCTTTTTTTCTTTGTTGTTTTTGTTTCCTGTTGGTCGTAAGTTTTGTTGTTCCCTCCCGTCGTCAATTGGGTTCCCCCTTGAGTGCTATTAATTTGGGCAATAAAGCTTCTACTCACAAGAGGTGGGGCAATGAATAGATTTTTTTAAAAAAATCCTTATCTTCACCGTTGGTAATACAAAAAATCGATGGCAAAGATAAGGAATATTTTTTAGCAAATGAAATGTTTTTGCCATCGCTTACTTGAGGAAGCGACAGCAAAAATATTTTTATCGTCGCTTATATACACGACGGCATTTTCATTTAAACGACGACAAAACTCAAAAAGCGGTGCGTTAATGCGGGAGAAAGTGACGTAACAATGCCGTTGCTTAATTACAAGCAACGGTAAAAACAATTGTCGTCGGTTAATAACTGATGGCAAAAGATCCAATCCATCTGCGGAGCGAATGATACTTCGACGTCGAATGTTTCTTGTAACCGACGGCAAAAAGAAACAACATCACTATCTATGCTGTTGCTTTTTGGCGTCGTTTTAAAGGATCTTGTCGTGGGTTTTCAACTGACAGTAGAAGTGAAAATTGTTGTAGTGCTCCCCCAAACCCTTCCTCCCAAATCCCCATGGAGCAGCCACCATGGAGCCCTCCCCTAAGATCTTGGGCTTCTATCGCAGCTTCCACCAGCCTCCACAGCCTTCGACCTCAACAAGCGAGTTGAACAAGGATGAGGATAGAGCCACTAGCCTCCCCCACCTTCAATCTCCCTACCTTTGACAAGGAGAACAGCGAGGTTAGGTCCCTATCGCCTCCCCCTTGTTTTTCCTCAACCTTCCCCTCCGTCATCGTCATTCGACCATCTCCCCTCCTTGCTCCTCCACCAACACCCACCACCACGTCAACCACCACCTCCTCCTTATCTTGCCCATCCTCCTCCATTAGCACAAGCATGAACAACCACCACCACCTCATCACTTCCCCAGTCGTCCTCCTCCACTGGCTACGACCATGAATGGCCACCACCACCTTCCCCCCTACGCATTCAACACCCAACACCTCGTCCACGACGACCACCACCTCGACCCTTCACAACCACCATCCTGGCCTTCCACAACCCCCTCGCCAATCCCTCCTCCACCGGCCTGCCCTGAGGACTATTTCTCAAAGTTCGCATTATATCATCTCTTTATGCTAAGTGATTAACGGATTTCGTATGCAAAAAGATTTGGTTTGAAAACTCGTCATTGTAGTTGCGTAAAAATCCACTATCAAATAAAATTTATAACCAAAACTCTGGTGAGTCACGGGTCGAACATAGGGAGGCAAACATTTAATTAAAAATCGAGTTTATAATTATTGTCATGAAGCAGATTAGCTGGTTGAATTAGATTTACATTAGCTATTCTACTTAAAGAATAAATAATAGAGGAAAGAGAATAATATAAAGAAAGAGAAAATAGGGAGAGAATGAACAAGTATTTTATAATCATAGCATTATGTTCATTACATCTACTTGTTACACTAGAAAGCTGGAAATCTACACTAGAAAGCGATAAAAAGAGAGGGATGAGAAAATCTTCATTGGGTGCTTGGAGGACGAGTCGCATTGACGGAGTGCCCAGACAATGGGGATGAGATGTTAGACGAGGGAGAACAGAGTTAGAGGACGGAGAATGAAGCAGGGTGACTGACGTGCACTTGTGCATGTGTGTTAAGAAGTGTCGTTATAGTCGCATTTGCAACGTCGATTTTAAAGTAAATAAATGGAGGTAAGTCCGAGTGTCAGTCTCAGGGAGGCGTGAAAATTGAATTTTGCTTATCACTTGTTGTCATGGAAAGCGCGGAGTTTTGCTTGCGAAAGGTGCGATTTTGAAAAGCGAGAGAGAGATAGAGAGAGAGATTAGGGTTAGAGTTGGTTCTTGCTTGATGATGCAACTTAAACAGGAATTAAAATGAACAACTGAACGGAAAGTACTTCATTAATCATGCATTTTTAGTTCATAGCTTATAACATTAAGTACATGCTCAAACAAAAGTAATGGAAAGCTTAAAAGAGAGGAAGAGAGAGAGAGGGGAGGGAGAGCGGCGAGGCAGCCACGGCGGTGGAGGAAGCTTCGTCGGTGGCTCGTCGTCTCCGGTGATTGCAAGAGGGCCTAAAGCTAGCTAGGAGAGGGGTAGAGTAGTTGCAAGGGAAGTGAATGCCTTGAATGAGTGGTTGGAGGGGGTTTAAATAGGGTTAAGGGCATTCTAAAAGAAGGGGCTTTAGCGACGTCCGGGACGTCACTAAAACCACTCCAAAAGCATTGGTGAAGTCCTCCAACCCGTCGGTCAACCGCCCACGCCGTTCTTTGCGCTTGATCCACGGCCGCTGCGTGAGAGCCGTCTGATCGAAGATCGGATGACGGAGATCTATTCTTCGATGCGCTTGGATCCCGCCTCGGGCGCGCGTGTGCGCGGGTGTCATTGCCCGGCATGCGCGCGCGCGTGGGCGCTCGTGATCTGTGGGCGCGTCGCGTGGCGCGATCTTGGCCGCCCGCTGCTGATCGGGCAGCCCAATTTCGCCTTGCGCTTCCTTCGTCTTCAATTTACGCATCGCGCGGCTCGAACCCGCGTCGCGTGCGTGCTAACCATTGCGCCATGCCCTCGCTTTGTTGCGGAGGCTGCACGGTTCTCGGCCGTCCGATTGAGGATCGACGGTCGAGATTTGATCTCAGCTGATGGATGAAGTGGCGTGCGATGGAGCGGGGGTGATGTGGTGTAATGAGGGCCATTGATCACCAGGTCAACGGTCAGAACTTCTTGGGCCCATTGTAGGAGCTCCGGATGTCGGATTTGGCCGACCTTGAGTTCGTTGGACTCCGTTCATCGTTCTGAATGCATCTGTGCGGTCCGATTGCTCATCTGAGGCCTGCTTTGACAAGTACTTACACAAATGGCCATTAATATAGTTTTATAAGCAATCTTGGTATATAATGCATGCAATGCTCCCATTCTACTTATGTTATGCCTTTTATTCTTAAGATGGGTCCTATTTAATAGAATTATCACCCCCTTGTGCGGTGTTATCATACCCCCGTGCTTACTCCCTGCTAGTCCCTAGCAAGATTTATTCTAGCCTTTATTTTCTTTCAGAATTTAAGTAATTGCTTAGACACTTTGTCACTGGTCAATAGGAGGAAATATACCAAGATCTTAATCTATAAAGACTAAGCAGCGCCCGGGTGTCTGCCAAAATACGAATCGCTTGAATCCTTGCTTTAATGTATATCACTATACATATGTATATGTATATATATATTTTTTTATAATTTTTTTCGGAATTCAATGTGGGTTGGTAACTTTTACGGCTACCCAACCCACCCAAAACTCGGTCAAAACCCTAAGTGCTAAGCATCTTGGTGTGACGATTGTGATAGACTATCTAACGGTAATTCAAACAGACTTCGGGTTTCTACGCCCCTAGGTGACCGGAAGAGGAAATATATTTGCCTGAAGGTGTATTTGTTTGATTGGTAAGTTTCTCCCTACGTTTATTTTAATTGAGGTCAACACAATGATTTTTTCAGTGTATATCTCCCCGGCTTGTACTACTTCCCCGCTTCTTCCTTAAGTGCTTTGGTTCTTTTTTTTTTGCAGTTGTTGAGCTGGGCTCTGGACAACCGACCAATGGGCTGTTACCCACGGTCACTTGCCAGCCATACTCGTGTGGTGAAGTGTGGTTTATTTTTTTTTCTTCTCCCTTCTTTTTTTTTTTTTTTTCGTAGGTGGCTTCCCTGATCTCAAATGTACCTAGAGGCAGTGAAGAAGAAATGGTCCGTGGTTGGGTTCTGGACAACCTGCCAATGGGCTGTTACCCACGACAACTTGCCAGCCATACCACCCTAGAGAGTTCATTAGCTACCCAATTTTTGTCAAAATCTCCGAGGAGTGAGTCTGTGCAAAAAATGTGTACAGATGCTTAGACTCAAAGTTTTTCTGAGTTAGAGGGTGAGTTGATAAGTCGTATACTTATCACCTTATTTAGTAGGTGGATTAGAAAAGCTTAAGGTTGCAAGGATTCGAAGCTAAATCCATATTTTAACGGACACCAGGGCTGATTAAGCCTGAAGGCCTGAAAAGTCTAAGTGTTTAAGTTTTTTTTGTATTATTTTCCACTATTGACAAGTTTCTAATGCCTAAGTTTTCTTCATAAATTCATCATTTTATTATTATATTTATTATTCAGACTGATTAAATGAGCTCATGATTACGCAATTTACCACCCCCTATGCTTAAGTTGGACAATGTCCTCATTGGCAAGTACACAGATGCATAAGGGTTTAAAAAGATAGTACCTGAGTGACGTAAAATACCGGATCAATTTGAATCCTCTAGGTTGCCTCCTAGGAAGCGTTGAGTTTAACGCCTCCAGCTGGGCTGTGTTCTGTGTCATCCCTCAACGAGGGTGACACTCTCCTTTGGGGAAACCTGGGCCAGGAAGTGCTTCAATCTTTGACCATTAACTGTAAAAGTGTGCCCAGTGTTAGGATCAACGATTTCGATTGCCCCATTGGAGTAGGGCTTAACCACCCGAAATGGTCCTGTCCATTTGGACCTGAGTGTCCTCGGGAAAAGTTTTAGGTGGGCGTTAAACAGCCAGACTTGCTGGTTAGGCTCAAAGGTTTTTCTTTGAATGAGTCGGTCGTGGATGGCTTTCATTTTCTCATTATATAGTCGACTATTGTCAAAGGCATCCTGACGAATTTCTTCGAGCTCAGATAATTGGAGCATCCTCTACGCACCGGCTAACTGGGAATTCGTGTTACATTGCTTGACGACCCAGTAAGCCCGGTGCTCCAATTCGACAGGAAGATGGCAGGCTTTGCCAAAGACCAGGCGATAAAGCGACATGCCTATCGGGGTCTTGAAAGCGGTCCTGTATGCCTATAAGGCATCATCAAGTCATGTGGACCAGTCTTTCCTGTCAGGTCTCACAGTCTTCTGTAAAATGTTCTTGATTTGTCTATTTGAGACCTCGGTCTGCCCGTTTGTTTGCGGATGATACGTGGTAGCAATGCGGTGGTTCACCCCGTATTTTCTAAGTAGGGCAAGGAATTGGGAATGAATAAAATGGCTTCCACCATCACTGATCATGGCCTTAGGTATTCCAAACCGGGAAAAGATGTTCTTCTTAACAAAGTCCATGACAGTTCTGTGATCGCATCGGCGGGTGGCGACGGCTTCAATCCATTTGGAAACATAGTCTACCGAGACCAGGATGTACTCAAAGCTGTTGGATGGTGGAAAGGGGCCCATAAAATCGATACCCCATACGTCGAAGATTTCGACGATCAAAATGGGCTGAAGGGGCATCATATCTTTCTTGGTCATGGTCGCCAGCGTTTAGCAGCGTGAGCAAGTCTTGGCAAAGTTGTGTGCATCCTTAAATAGGGATGGCCAGTAAAATGCAGACTGCAAAACTTTTGCAATTGTTTTCTTTTCAGAGAAGTGGCCACCACAAGCTTGGTCATGACAGAAGGAAAGCACACTTTGAATCTCGACTTCGGGGATACACCTCCTGATGATCTGGTTAGCACAGAGGCGAAACAACATGGGATCATCCCAGAAATAGTGCTTGGCCTCAGCCAAGAACGTGTCCCGTTGCTGTCTGGACCAGCTGTGCGGAGTTTGTCCTACAACCAGGTAGTTGACGTGGTCAGCATACCATGGCATTCTCTTGTCTTGCACAGCCAGGATGTATTCATCAGGGAAGGCATTAGATAGAGGTAGGGAGGGTCCAATGTGGTTTGGATGAAGTCTAGACAAGTGGTCAGCCACCACATTCTTCGATCCGGCCTTGTCTCGGATTTCCAGGTCAAATTCCTGCAAAAGCAGGATCCATCTGATGAGCCTGGGTTTTGCGTCCTTCTTGGCCAACAGGTGCTGGATGGATGAATGGTTAGTGTAAATAGTCACGTGGGATCCCAGCAAGTACGATCGGAACTTTTCAAGTCCAAAGATTACAGTGAGCAATTCTTTCTCTGTGACCGTATAATTTCGTTGGGCCTCATCCGACGTTTTGCTCGCATAGATCACCATGGGCTTCTTGTCTTGCCTTTGTCCCAGGATAGCGCCTATGGCGAAATCTGACGCATCACACATAATCTCAAAGTCCTGGGACCAGTCTGGGGGTTGAAGTATAGGTGCGGTGGAGACTAAGTCCCAGAGGGTGTGATAAGCCTGGATGCAATCAGGAGATAGGTGGAATAGGGCGCCGTTGGCTAGAAGGTCAGTCAAGGGTTTGGAAAGCTCGGAAAAGTCTTTAATGAACCTTCGGTAGAAGTCAACATGTCCTAGGAATGAGCGAATCTGTCAGACCGAGCTAGGTGGAGGAAGTTTGGAAATCAAATCAACCTTAGCCCGATCTACCTCAATGCCCCTGTGCGATACGATGTGACCGAGGATAATTCCTTCTTGAATCATAAAATGGCTCTTTTCCTAACTTAACACCAGATTAACCTCAATACATTGTTTCAGGATTTTCTCCAAGTTGCTCAGACAATGGTCGAATGAATTCCCGAATACAGAGAAATCATCCATAAAGACCTCTAAGTAGTCACCCACCATTTCCGAAAAAATGGCTAGCATGCAACGCTGGAAGGTCGCAGGTGCGTTGCATAACCCGAACGGCATTCGACGGAATGCAAACGTGCCATACGGGCAAGTGAATGTGGTCTTTTCTTGATCCTCCGGAGCAATTGCGACTTGGTTATATCCTGAATATCCATCTAGGAAGTAAAAATACTTCTGCCTTGCCAATCTTTCAAGGATTTGGTCAATGAATGGCAAGGGGAAATGATCCTTCTTAGTGGTTTCACTGAGCTTCCTATAATCAATACACACCCACCATGCGGTTGTGGTGCGGGTGGGGATGGATTCGCTATGATCATTGGTGACAACGATGAGCCCAGCTTTCTTGGGAACCACTTGAGAAGGGCTCACCCAGGGGCTATCGGAGATAGGATAGATGATGTTGGCGTCAAGTCACTTGATAATTTCTTTCTTAACGACTTCCCGCATGTTTGGGTTTAAACATCTCTGCATCTGGCGGGAAGGTCGTGCCCCATCTTCCAGGTAAATCTTATTGGTCCAATAAGTGGGGCTAATTCCTCTTAAGTCCGAAGTGGCCCAACCAATGGCGGCCCGATGTTCTGAAAGGGTCGCAGTCAACCTGAGTTCCTAATCCTTGGTTAGATGAGAATTAATAATCACTGGGAAGGTCTGGTCAGGTCCCAAGAAGACATACTTGAGATTCTCGGGCAATGGTTTAAGTTCAGGTGCGGGTGGAACCACAGTTGATGGAAAGGGAAAGGGCGGGAGTTGATCAACATCGATCTCCTCAAATGGTGTTGTGTGATGGTACTCAGCCTTACAGAGGTCCACGGGTAGTGATGGTGACGGGTCAGAACCGTCATTACGGGTTTGCTGCTCTGATACAGAACTGAGGGTGAGACATTCCTCGATTAGAGTTTCCACGGGATCATGTTCCTCAACGCAATCGCAATCAAAAGACTTTGTCGCCTGGAAGATATCCAATTGCATTTTCCTATCCTCGAAGGCGATTTCCATACATCCCGTGTCGCAATCAATGTTCGCCTTAGCCTTAACTAAGAAAGGTCTGCCTAAGATTATGGGTGTGTTCTGTAATTTTTTAGGGACTTCCATGTCGAATACCAAAAAGTCGACCGGGAAATAGAAGTCTTTGACCCGTACAATCACGTCCTCGACAACCCCCTTCGGGGTTTTCACTGATCTATCGGCCAGCTGGATGGTGACAGGGGTTGGTGTCAACTCTCCAAAACCAAATTCGTGGTACAAGGTTGTTGGAATCAAATTGATAGAAGCACCTAAGTCCAGGAGCGCTCTATCAAATGTCATGTCCCCGATATTGCAGGAAATCAGGGGCGCTCCTGGGTCAGTTCGCTTGAGCGGAAGGTTGGTTGATATTACAAAACTTGCTTGTTCAGAGAGTACAACCTTCCTAGGTGCTTGAGGTCTTGGCTTACGCTTAGGTGTACATGCATCCTTTAAAAACTTGGCGTAAGCAGGGATGTGTTTGACAACTTCAAGGAGCGGAATATTAATTTGTACTTGCTTAAAGATTTCCAACAGCTCCTCAGTTTCCACAACATTCTTCTTTTTCTAGATTGTTTCCAAGGCCTCAGGGTAGGGTGTCTGAATGCGGATTGGTTCTATTTCTGGGTCCTTGGTTGGTGCCTCTTCTGAGTCGGGTATTTCAGCGGGTGAAGTCTCAGGGAGAGTCGGCCATTTGGGGTCCTGGGTTTTGGTGCTGCTTCTTAAGGTCACCGCATTCGAAGAGGCATTGGGGCTAGGGTTGATCCTTGATAAGACGAGGATGAAGAAGCACCAATCCCAGGGGGTGTTTGCGGGGCTGGCTGGACCATGTGAGCCTGCCCAGGGTTGCCTTGGAACCCTTGCGAATTGGGGCCTCTGTTAATTATGTTTCGCGTGTTCGGTTGTGGCCGGGAAGGTAGGGATCCTTGTTGTTTACAGTCCAAGAGTTGGCTTAACTGTCCCTTTACCAAGGCCATTTCCTTCTGATGTTTTTGGTTCATGTCAGCCATCATCTTTATTAGGGTATCCATTTGGTTTTGTGGGGGAGGGGCCGCCCTATTCTGATTGTATTGGGGTCTAACTGGTGGTTCTTGCTGGTAGGGGGCAAGTGTGGCTGCTGGTTTGGCCTGGGCTGGTTTTGGAATTGTGGTGGTTTCTGGTTTGTCCAACCAAAGTTGGGGTGGTTATGCCAGCTGGTGTTGTAAGTGTTGGAGAAAGGGTTAGGTTTCGCATAACCTTAGACAACTTGCACATCTTCTAGGATAGCCGATGTTGATGAAGAGGGAAGGGAGTAATCAAGGGTTGAGGGAGCAAAGGTCCCTCCTTGGAATGTGGTTAGGGGTTGTTCCAGGTTCAGTTGGGTAAAGGGTTGGACCAGGTCAACATTATGCACTCCCTTTGCTAGGGAGAAAGTCTGTAAGGGGTTCCTGGTCTGGTTCAGTAGCTCATCAATCTTTTTGTCCACCAATTCCACTCGATCCAGTTTTTTGGCAATGATGTCCATGTCAACCATTCCAGAATTTTTTCGTACCTCATAAATCCCACCACGGGGTTGATTGGACCTGTTGAACTGGGTCATGGAGGCATTGTTGAGCGAATTCTTGCTCATAGACTCAAAGAGCTCAAATGCGCTATCCTCGTCCTTGTTTAGGAAGTTCCCCCGGTATGAGGTATCGACGAAGTTTCGTAGGTTGCTGTCCAGACCGTGATAGAAAATCTGGGCTAATTGCCACCTTGGTATTTCGTTGTGTGGGCATTTCCTCAAGAGTTCATTAAATCTTTCCCACGCCTCATGAAATTATTCCCCACCCTGGAGTGTAAAGGTAGTAATAGCTCTTCTGAGGGCATTGGTCTTTCCTATGGGGAAGAATTTCTTTAAAAATGCATGCCTCAGTTCTTCCGAGGTGATGATGGGTCTACCTAGGGTTCTAAGCCAATGGGAAGCCTTGTCTCTTAATGAGAAGGGAAACATCTTGATTAGAACAATGTCAAGGCTAATGTTCCTAGGTTTCACAGTTCGTGCTATGCAGTCGAGATCCTCTAGGTGCTGAAAGGGGTCCTCATTTGAGCTTCCATGAAAATGGCTCTGGATCAGACTTAAGACATTCGATTTCAGCTAAAAATCATCTCCCCCTTCGGGGATCCTAAGGTGTGGCTCGACTCTAATAGCGGAGGGATTATAGAAATCGCAGAGGGGCCTCGGCTGATCTTGAAATGGTGGTATATCGAGTGGTGGTTGTCCTTGTGGGTCTTGGAAAGGTGGTGGTGGTTGTTCTTGTGGGTTCTGTAACCATTGTATGGCTTGCATGATGGTGTGGATTTGTTGTTGTTGAAGCCGGTGGTTTGCATTAATTTGGGCTTGGATGATGGCCATTGCGTCTGGTGGGGGTTGATCCTCAGCCTCATCTACCCTAGGTTCCGCTATGTTCCTAACAGAATTACGTCGCCTAGATTCCTGCCCCAAAACACACAACTCGGGATGTAGTGAGCGTCTCCCGTGCATACACTAGAGAAGAACAGGAGGGGATTCGGAGGGCGACAGATGTGAGAAATGTGTTTCAATCAAGCACACAAGCCTAGTCCTTATGGTGTATTCCTTAGGAGACTTAGAAATCTCACAAAGGGTGATTAAGTCCGTAAGCACTGGACTCTCCTTCCCAAGGCTAATCTGGCCAGGTTGATTATGAGGGGATTGCAGGGAAGGTCCTTCCTTTGACTTGCGCCTCCGGTTCCGTAGACCCCACAACCGCAGTCGTTTGACACTGCCCCGCAACCTAGTCACCAGATTCTACCAAGGGAATGAAAGCCAAGTGCCTAGCAAACAAAACCTCGCCTTTCGAGACTTAACTCAATCCTGCCTAGGGCACGTCTACTCAGTTTTAAGGGCTAGGTAGTGCTTGTGCTAGGGTTATGTGATGAGGCGTTGATTGGGGTGGTGCCTCTTAATTTTCCACTTTCAAGGTGTGTGCTTTTATCAAAACATGATTTTCAAGCAAGGATTTTTACGATGTGGTGTCTTTTAGTGTTTCATCCTTTAGTGTTTTTTAGGGTTGACGTGTCTTAATGTTTTCAAATAAGTTTCAGTGGGCACGTCAAGTTCTACACATAATTCGGTGAAAGTAGATTTCCTTTTATTCTGTAGAGGCTCTAAAACTGTAATGTACTCATCCTAATGATCATGCAGCTTCTATTAGATGAGTCGATTTTAGGGTTGAGTGGTGCGGCCTAGGTCAACTCACGGTGTCTTCGCAAACACCACTCAAAAAAAAAAGAGAAAGGAACACTCCAAGAATTTATTCAGAATATTAGAGTGTACATTTTTCTTTTGTGGGGTGATGTGTTAAAGATGTAGGTCAAGCAATCATACACCACGCCAATTTTTTTCAATTTTAACACTTTTTTTTAGTTTTTCACGCAAGCAAACAATCAGAAGTGAAGAATTACTCACCATCGGTCCTCGTTGCGCCTACTCCCTTGTTACCGTTGTGGGATGTGTCGCTTCGCCGTCCACGTGCCGAATTCCTGCAACCATAAAGTAAAAGGAAACAGGGCATTAGACGATGTGAGAATGGATGTGGAATGGAAGTGACAAAACAAATCTGTTGCCTCCTCGGCAACGGTGCTAAAAGCTGACGTGCACTTATGCGTGTGTGTTAAGAAGTGTCATTATAGTCGCACTTGCAACGTCGATTTTAAAGTAAATAAACGGAGGTGAGTCCGAGTGTCGGTCTCAGGAAGGCATGAAAATTGGATTTTGCTTATCACTTGTCATGGAAAGCGCGGAGTTTTGCTTGCGAAAGGTGCGATTTTGAAAAGCAAGAGAGAGATAGAGAGAGAGATTAGGGTTAGAGTTGGTTCTTGCTTAATGATGCAACTTAAACATGAATTAAAATGAACAACTGAACGGAAAGTACTTCATTAATCATACACTTTTAGTTCATAGCTTACAACATTAAGTACATGCTCAAACAAAAGTAATGGAAAGCTTAAAAGAGAGGAAGAGAGAGAGAGAGAGAGAGAGAGAGGAGGGAGAGCGGCGAGGCAGCCACGGCGGTGTAGGAAGCTTCGTCGGTGGCTCGTCGTCTTCGGCGATTGCAAGAGGGCCTAAAGCTAGCTAGGAGAGGGGTAGAGTAGTTGCAAGGGAAGTAAATGCCTTGAATGAGTGGTTGGAGGGGCTTTAAATAGGGTTAAAGGCATTCTAAAAGAAGAAGGGGCTTTAGCGACGTCCGAGATGTCGCTAAAACCACTCCAAAAGTGTCGGTGAAGCCCTCTAGCCCACCGGTCAACTGCCCGTGCCATTTTTCTTCGCGCTTGATTCGCGGCCGCTACGTGAGAGTCGTCCGATCGAAGATCGGATGCTTGAGATCTCTTCTTAGATGCACTTGGATCTCGCCTCGGGCGTGCGTGTGTGCGGGAGTCATTGCCCGGTGTGCGCGTGGGCGCTCGCGATCTGTGGGCGCACCGCGTGGCGCGATATCGGCCCCTCGCTGTTGATCGGGTGGCCCAATTTCGCAGCGTGCTTCCTTCGTCTTCAATTTACGCACCGCGTGGCTCGAACCTGCGTCGCGTGCGTGCAGGCGTGCGTGCTAACCATTGCACCACGCCCGCGCTTTGTCGCGGAGGTTGCGCGGTTCTCGGCCGTCTGATCGAAGATCGACGGCCGAGATTTGATCTCAGTTGATGGATGAAGTGGCGTGCGGTGGAGCGGGGGTGACGTGGCGCAATGAGGGTCGTTGATCACCAGATCAACAGTCAAAACTTCTTGGGTCCATTGTAGGAGCTCCGGATGTCGGATTTGGCCGATCTTGAGTCCGTTGGACTCCGTTCGTCGTTCTGAGTCCATCCGTGCGGTCCGATTGCTCATCTGAGGCCTACTTTGACAAGTACTTACACAAATGGCCATTAATACAGTTTTATAAGCAATCTTGGTACATGATGCATGCAATGCTCCCATTCCACTTATGTTGGTCCTTTTATTCTTAAGATGGGCCCTATTTAACAGAATTATCACCCCCTTGTGCGATGTTATCAGTGACATCGTAGCGGAATTCACTTCCCGAATGATGACGAGAGGACAACCGCGGGATGTTCCATGAAAGGGGTGAGAAGATGTAAAATTATTTTCCTCTAACTCTAATGGAGTATCTCGAGTATGGGACTAGCTTGTAGAGCTTTGGAGGCGGTGAGAGAAGAAGAGAAGGGATGAAGAAATATGTGGTAGGGGTGATCCTTTTATAGTTGAGGATATGGGGGCAAAAAGGTCTTTTTCAAAGCTTAAAATAAATATGTGGCCTTTAATGATGCATATAAGTGTCACTAAAGGTGCACGTTGCTGTTGCTTGCATCTAACACCAGCCATCCATCGCCGATCGCATGTCCACGCGCTTCCACGTTGACAACTTCTCATTTTGAAGCGTTGAGGCCTTGGATCATCCTCAACCGTCTGATTAAGAGATCGGACGGCTTAAAAGCCGTGTGCTTCCTTCAACACACCTGCAGCGCCCGCGTACAATGGTGCGTCATTGCACGCGTGTGCATTGCGTGCTTCCAAGCATGCCACGTCGCCACTGCCGCTGTCGCTCGATCTCCATCAGACACTCCAATTTTGATTGTGCGCTTCGCGCCACTCGCTCAGGAGTGGCTAATTGCATTTTGAATGCACGCCTTCTCTTCGCGATAGAGCGCACAACCAATGCGCTATGCTTCGCTTCATGTTGTGTTTACGATTTAACGCTCACGCATCCGGCGTGTGAGCTTTGTCTTTAGTTGAGAGGAGAGGCGCGCCTTGATGGAATCTCAGTTGGTGGATCGGTGATGCAACGACTGGGATTGATCGTGTGGGCGAAGTGGGGTGTTGTGGTCGGTGTTGGGCGGCTGTGATGGTGTCACGTGGTGCCATGATGGCCATCCATCTTCTTTGCTTTGTAGGTGGTGCTACGGTTATCAGATTGAAGCGATTTTCACGTCGTTGGGTTGCGATCGTCGAACTGAACCCATCCGTGCGGTTGGATTTGTCGTTTGAGGTACTGATTTTACACCACATTGCCTCTTGGCTTCTGATCTTTCCCGGACTGCATCTGATGCTACGGAGGTTTCATCGGGGTGATCTCGGAGGCTTGGACTCCGATCGTCGCCCTGATTAGATTCGTATGGTTGGATTTTCAATCAGAGGCCTCGAAATTATCTCCTTGTCTCCTTACCACAAAAGGGTAAATTAACCTATAATTTGGACAAACTAATATAAATGCATGATGATGCATATTTTGCAATATTTATAATGATGAATGCTTTTATGACACTAGAAACATACGTAAGTAGATATTTTAAGTCAATTAGATGTGTGCACATCACTAAGTAGAATTTATTTGTAAGAGGTGTTGAAAGAAATTAATTTATGATAACACCAAATTTACATGAATTTGTTTTAATCATTTTGGTTCTCATCATTAATGATATACTTGTTTTTGATTAGGGCCTCACATCAATCTTCCTTTACCAAATGGGATGGAGGTGCATTCGAGAGCCAACCCTCGCCATGGATTGAACCGAATCCTTCTCCTCCATAGCCTGCTGCTACTAAGAAGGCCCAAGTGGCACGTCGATTTATGGGTTAATGCATAGATTGAAAGAGAAGACATGATCATGCAACATATAAAGTCTAATGATTGAGGAGTTATGCTAGAAGAGATTGTAATTGATATTAGTTTGACTAAATGGCTAATTTGATTCAGGTGACTAGAGAAACAAGATCATCAGGGCTGTCATTTTGTATAGGTGGCCCATATGGTCATGGTCCGCAACAACGAAAGCTAGCTAATATGGTCATCAAATTATCCTCTATGATTTTGAATCATCATATTGCTTTAATAGTGCACCTTAAGCAACTGTACAGAGCTTGGATGATCCTTAAGAGGCAACAGTATCATCACTAACTATTTTCAATATGTAAGTTCTTGATGGTCATGGTTATGGTCATAGGTGATGGCTTCTTTGACATATAAGGGTTGAATGCATTTGTGTTTCAGCAAAGACCGAAACTTTTTGTTACAAAAAAAGTGATGACAAGGTTCTAAACTTCTAATAGCTCCTCAGGAAACTCTAGGAATGGAAACAAAAGTAAGAACCAAGACAACTAAAGGAATTCACAATCAATACCATCAAGGAAACTTTGCTTCCCTCGCGGTTGATAAGGTTTCCTATGATGTTGACGCTTTACCTCAATTATAGATATGGTAGAATTCTTTTTCTTTCCCATACTTACATAAATATGCCTTTGAGACATTCAAAGATATTTCTGACAAAAAAAAACTTGCTTTTGAATAAATAATCAATGTTACACTATTTTGGTTTGCATGCTTAATTAAATAGGTTAGATATAGATCTTGAAGTGTGACATTTATAATTCAATAAATTAGATTCAGATATCAATGGGACTTTCAATGAATGACAGAGAGAAAAATTAGGCAAAACATTGTGTTGTTGAAGAACTAGTTGGTGATGTATGAAAATATAATATATAGATTTAGGAATTCTTCAATAACAAATGGCCATAATCTCTGCAATGTCTGTTGTGGTAATCTTTTTATTTGGGATCTTGTGAAGGAGCCCCTAGCCTCAAAGAATTGTGCAATGGGATTCTTTCCTGATTGGTTAAACTATGCCCAAACCATGTATGGGTGGAAGTTTGTATGTGAAGGATGCCTAGAGCTATTTTCTTTTTGCATTCACAAGTGGATATGTAATAGGAAGTAATGCTTAACGCTAACACTTAAAGTTGTGAGGGAAAAAAGATCAATCAAAACATACTCGCTGGAATGCACACCTTATAGTATGGACACCATAGTTGGTTTCAAACTGATCATATAGCCACTAGATGAGACGGGCAATGGAGTTCGAGATTGCTCTATCATTTTAGAAGGATAGAGAGGAAAAAAAACCACAACCCAATCAAGGATAATAAGTGACAAGATCATTCTTTACGTAGGTCACTTCCCTCTCTTAGTCGAAGGTATGGTTGAATCAATTGAATGCAATGAAGTAATTGATCCTAATTGCAATAAATCAACTCATTGTAACCATTTGCTATTGATTAATAATATGCTCATAACTTAAAATAATGTCTATAACTTAAAACAACCATTTCATAGTTGAGTAGGTTTACACTATCGTATAAGGTGTGGGTACTGTTTTAAATAATGTGCTCATAATTTAAATAATATGACAAAGTTAAAGTATAAATATTCTTATAATAAATTATACATGACTTAGACTATTTATGTGTAACTTAATAAATCTATATTGGTTAGAATCATGTGTTCCTAACTTAAATAATATGTCATTAACTTAAATTATTATCTAAAACTTAAATTATTACTTACTGCTCCTAACTTAATAATATTTTTGAAACTTAAAACTATTATCTTGTGGTTGGGTGGGCTTACATTATATGGTATAGGGTGTTTTGTTATTGTTTGTGGATTTCATGTAAAAAATGTGTCCTAAACTTGAAATTATTTGTCTGAAACTTAAACTATTCACTATTGATTTAAATAATGTACTACTAACTTAAATAATATGTTTAAAATTTAAATAATATGACAAAGTTTAAGTACACTCATTTTTATAACAAATAAATAATTTGTATATGACTTAAACTATTTGTCGGTAACTTGAATAAATCTTTATTGAGTTACAACCATGTGTTTGTAATTTAAATAGTGTCATCGACTTAAATTATTTGTCTAAAACTTAAACTATTCGCTACTAATATACTTTTAACTTAAATAATATGTTCTAAATTTAAATAATATGACAAAGCTAAACTATTCACTTTTTACAACACATAAATAATGTGAACTTGACTTAAACTATTTGTACGTAATTTGTATAAGTCTCTATTGGTCAGAGCATGTGTACATAACTTAAATAATATGTTTTTCACTTAAACTATTTGTGTTAAACTTAAACTACTTGCTACTAATTTAAATAATTTACTCATAACTTAAATAATGTGTCTAGAACTTAGATAATTATTTAAGTTTTATTATTTAAGTTTAACGTAAATTATTTAAATCAATAACATATTATTTAAATTTAAGATAAATAGTTTAATTTTCAAATATATTATTTAAATTAAGAACACAACCGCAACTCTAAGTGCACAAACTATCTCAAAACTCGTTAGACGATGACTTGAGGCCACTTAAGTAGGGGATGGTGGTTTTATATCTTTGACATATTATTTAAATTTGATGTAAATTATTTAAATCAATAACATATTTTTCAAGTTTGAGACAAATAATTTAATTTTCAGACATATTATTTAAGTTGAGAACACAACTTAACTCTAAACACATAGACTATCCCAAAATCTGTCAAATGATGGCTCGAGGTCGCTTAAGTAGGGGATGGTGATTTTGTCTATCTGACATATTATTTAAGTTTGATGTAAAATATTTAAATCAGTAACATATTATTATTTAAGTTTCAGGCATATAGTTTAATTTTCAAACATATTGTTTAAGTTGAGAACATAACTTTAACTCTAAGCATGCAAACTATAGCAAAACGTGTAAGCCACTTAAGTAGGGGATGATAGTTTTACGTCTGTGATATATTATTTAAGTTTGATGTAAATTATTTAAATTAGTAACGAATTATTTAATTTTTAGGCAAATAGTTTAATTTTTAAACATATTGTTTAAGTTTAGAACAAGATTTTAACTCTAAGCACTCAAATTTTCCCAAAACTTCTCAAACGATGGCTTGAGACCACTCAAGTAGGGGATGGTGTTTTGTGTCTCTGACATATTATTTAGTTTAAAATTATTTAAATTAGTCACATATTATTTAAGTTTTAGGTAAATAGTTTAATTTTTAAACATTTTCTTTAAGTTGAAAACATAATCTTAACTCTAAGTGCACAAATTATCCCAAAACTTGTCAAACTATGGTTCAAGGCCACTCAAGTAGAGGATGATGTTTCTATGTCTCGGACATATTATTTAGGTTTGATGCAAGTGCAGTCAAGACTGGCCCTTCAAAATAGTGAAAGTAGGTGGGAGAGATGATATTAGATGATGAATGAGATTCCTTGAAGTCATTGTTTCAACTGATCTGTTACGACTTGATTCCAGCTCTCTACAGGATCCGAGATCGGTTCGCCTCGATTAGATCCCAAGACTCAGTCGTTGTAAAGACCCATTCTACTTTTAGCCTTTTAAGACCTCTAGAGTGTCAGTTAGACATCTGGCCAAACATCTGGACTCCTTCCTAGACGTCTGGAAGTCAAAAAATCTGTATGCACTCTGCGTTCTGCGTGCAGGCAGCGCGCAGACTCTCCTTCTCTCTCCTTCCTTCTTCCTTTTCCCTACTGTTGAACCCTAACCCCTTAGCTATAAAGAGCCAACCCCCCTTCCCCTGCTCTCCACTCCACCACTACCACGATACCCCACTTCCACTGCCGGAACGGCGGGAGGAGGTGAGCAAGAGAGAGAGAGAGCGTGAGAGCGAGAAGGAGGAGAGTGCCTGAGGAGGAGGAGGAGGCCGAGGTCGAGAGCTTTGTGGAAGCTCGTCAGAGCTCGCATGGACATCGCAGTGCATGCGGGAGGAGGGCGTCAGAGTGTCGTCCTCGACCACCTGCAGCAGCTAGAGCTGCGGTGGAGCGAGGGGAGACGCGGAGGAGCGCGGGGAGGAGCACTGATGAGAACCTCATCATGAGCCCTAACTAGCATATTTTGACCTAATAAAGTGAGCAAAAGCTCCTACATAGCCAAGAGAAATGCTTAATTCAAGGGATCACTAATCTGGGAAGAGAACATGAACAAGGGGTAAAACTGTAATTTTACCATTGCAGTACATCAACGCGATTTTCCACGGTCTAGACATAGGTCAATTGGACTTAACAAGAGAAAAAGTGGGATGGTTCAGTCAGATTAGGATTATTGTGAAATTTAAGAATTAAATGACATTCTGTAATTCTAAAACAAACCCATTTAAATTCACAAGGTTTCAGGCAGGATAAAAATCAATTAAACCCTCTAAAATTCATGGAAAAATATCCCCTATGGTTTAAAACCTTCAATTTGGCCTTTGAAACCTGTTTTGACCTAATTTGGGTTTTTATGCAAAATATCCAGTCAAACGAAGACAAACCTAAAATCCAACTTCACCATTGGATTCCTTAGGTCCAAATTATGTTTGTACCAAAATTTGGACCTAAGGGAAGGTTATCTTGGCCTACTTCGCAAAATGGTCCACCCAATTATATTCTGACCCTTAACTTTTGAAAATCCTTGCAAAAACCCCCTCAACTTTTTGTCACTTTCTTTATTTAGGTCCCTCTGCAATTGCAGCAGGGGCCCATACCTCCGGCGAGGTTTCGAGGCGATTTTCTCCTCGTTTCCCCAGGGAGCCGCTCCCACCTTTGAAAGGGGAACTCTCTGCGAAGTCCCCTACCGCATGGGCAGATCCCCATGCCCTGAATCGCCCCATACATCTCATGCAAACGCTTGAGAGGTATGGGTCTCACTCCGGCCATACCTCCGGCGATGACTTCTGGCCGGTTCCTTGCGATTCTCCCTCTGCCCGCGCCTATTTAAGCAAGCCCAGATCCCTCTGCTGGAGGTAAGCCTGTTTTGGTTGAAGAATTCCCCTGAATTTCGTATCCTCCTCCTCCAGCCATCTGTCCGCAGGCTCCGGTGACTCTCTGCTCCCTCCTCTCATCACTCTTCCACCATATTAGTGGTAGAGTCCTCTTCGCCGTGCTCCTCCACGCCACGCCGTACCCGCACGAGCCTCTCCAACCCCTTCGTCGTCGTCGCCTCTCCATCTCAAGGCTTTCGTCTCCGGCAACGGCAAACACGCGCCGCTCGCCCTCCGCCTCCCCCCTTCGTCTAGAGACCCATATATAAGTTCCTCCTCTCCCCTTCTTCATTTCCCCTCTTTTAATTCACACTTTCGACCCCTCGACTGCCACTAACCACCTCCATCGTTCCTACCTTTGACCAGATCACCGGTGAGGTGTTCCCGCCACTCCACGCCTCCATCCACCTCGCCAACCACCTTACGACCTCCGCCATGCCTCATTGACCATAAACCCTCTTCCCATTCATCGCGACATGCCTCCCAAAAGTATCCCCGAACACACCCACTTACACGGCCACAGTAAGCCCTAGGCACGCTCACATAGGCGTTCCCACGCCACCCCGACCACTGCATCACACTCGCCGTACCTCGGCGAAGCTTCCCATGTGTTCTGACGAGGCTTCAAGGCCGTTTTCCTGTTGACATGTGTTGAGGGTCTCCACCTCCATTGATGCAGCAAGGAGCTTGCTTGGGAGCTCCTCCAGGTCTCTCCGCTCCAGGTGAAATACCCCAGGTCACGCGGAATCCCTTCGCGCAAAGCCCTGGCCAAGCAATTGGCACTGAAGACCTAACATCTGCTGCAATCAGAGGAGGATTTCTGTTGCGGGCACTCGTGAAGAAAGGTGGGACGTTTAGTCCCACATCGGAAGCTGACAAGCGGGCGCTGTGAGATAAAGTGAAAAATTGTCAGGGGCTTATTGCCTCCTGATACAGGGTGAGGTCCCACTCACCCGTATACCCGCCTCGTCCGCGACCCACGCTCTGCCGACCTGGCTGCCTGACCCGACTACCCATGCACTCCTCGCCCACCACTCATGCCAGTGGGTCTGGTCTCGGCCGTGCAAACCCGACCTGATAACCGGTGAAGGCTCTGGGAGAGCATTCCGAAGAGAGAAATAGAGAGAGAGACGTGGGGGAGGGTAGGGGCTAGGTTTTGCTCTTGTGTGTGTGCAGGGAAGAAGAGGAGGAGCAGCTGAAGGAGAAGGAAGGACTTGGAAGCGCAGCTAAAGAAGAAGAAAGAAGAAAGACTGTAGAGGCCAAGGAAGAAGAAGGAGGTGCAGCCAGAGAAGAGAAGTAGAAGCTAAGGAGAAAGCAATGGCAGAAGAAAGGTAAAGCAGGAGCGGAAGAAAGAAGAAGAAGAAGCCAAGAGGAAGTCGCAAAAGAAGAAGAGCAGCTGAGGTCAGAGGAAGAAGACAGGAAGAAGGAGCCGTAACCAAAGCTCAAGGCAGCAGAAGAAAGAAAGAGAGTACTGTAGCATCCGTCAGTTAAGGCATCTGATTCATAGAATCAGACGTCCAAGAAGAGAAAGAGAGAAGAGAAAGAAGCAGGAAGACAAAAAAAAGTGAGAAGAAAGACATTTATTTTGTATTTTCTCTCTCTAGTTTTATATACATTGGATTGAATTCATATTATCTTTTGAGTAATTTGAAATTGTGATTTCTGTTTCTAAAATACCAATTTGCTCCCTGAGTTCGACCTCGGAATATTTTGAATTTCGAGTAAATAAAAATTGTTATTTGTTCATACGATTTTTCAACTATACTGCAACGAGGTTAATTTAAAATACGAGAAAGCGTTACAAACATTTTTGGTGCCATTATCGGGGAGCAACGGGCATTTTAGAAGCTTTAATCACAACTTCTGATTCATTACTGACTTAATTTCTCTCTTTTGTTGTGTTTATCACAGGGAAAGCCGAGGAGAGAAAAGCAGCCGCACAACAACCACACCAGGGAACAGGTAAACTCTTATTAGCCCTCTCTCTTAATCCCCTCAAAATCTAAAAAGGAAAAATAAAGAAAAATCAATCTAGGGCTACCAGTTTCTATCTTTAGTAATTCACAAAAGTTGCCTGATTTTTACTTTCAACACATTTTAATTGCACATCCACTTAAGGTAATTAGGGCTAAAACCTTCTTGATTGAGTCCTAAATACCAATTTGTGAGGCAACTAAATTGGACCAAATAGAGCCAACTTAAGAATTACAAGCTAGGGTTTTAGAGACGCATCTTCTTCTAAGAAAAGAATCAAAAATTCCAAAAAGAGGTGTGCCTAAGTCTTGTTTGAAGAGATCTATCCAAGAGAAGCCCTAAGCAAATCAGGCTCTTAATCCATTTGAACCCTAAAAGCAAGGACCTAAAAGCTCTTAAAGGAACAAAGAGGTGAAGTTGATCATTTGGGTCAACCAACCTTTAAATTAGGTCACTTTGCACTCAAAAGGCTTAAAGTTCAAGTGGAGCCCTAAGCACCTTGATCTTAATTAAAAGAGGTAGACTTAAGAGGTCAAGGTCCCCATTCTGGTCTACCTGGAATCTTAGTGACAAGAGAGGTCGGGTGAGGGAAACCCTGTAACCTGTGGGGACGCTCTACCGTGTAGGGGTCTTCGCAGAACTCTCCCTCTCTGGCTGCCCAGGTAATTCTCAGGTGGACGGCCTTTCTGACTAAGGGGTATCATTTGTCCCGAACCTCTATAGGCACCCAACATATTTTGGGTGTCTTGATTGGGTCCAACACATTCTAATCTCATCAAATCTGTCGGTGTATGTTTGGTAGGAGGTCCTTAAAACCTCCTTTAGAGATCCACTCTCCTCGAGGCCAAGCCTCGATACCCTTGTTTGTGCAGCAACCCCACCACATAGACCTTTCCTCTGATTTAGAACCTAGTTCTCCTTCTTCCATCATGGCACAGCTTGTTGAAGAAGAAAACAATCTTGAGCACCAGCTTCAGCGCCTAAATGATCTCTTCCAAAACTTCATGAGCCCACCGCAGCATCCCATGATGCGAGCTCACTATAATCCCGCTGCGGTGGCAATCGAGCCTCGAGTCCAAATCCCGGCTAGAGGTCCTGATTTCGAACTCAAGCCCAATATGATTCATGCCATACCAAAATTCTATGAGTTTAACTCCGAGGATCCATTCTAGCGTATTAAACAACTCAAGCATTTGGCCCAGACCTTCGGGTTAGATGCACAAAACTAGGATATTTTGCTCATGAAGATGTTCTCTTTCTCCCTCATGGACAAGGCTGCTCATTGGTACAAAACTCAAACTCGTCCGATCAACACATGGGATGAACTTCAGTCTGAATTTTTGAAGTTCTTTCCCGTTGGTCGGACAAATGCCTTGCGTCATCAAATCACTCATTTCACCCAACAAACGGGAGAACCTCTTCATGAGGCATGGGACCAATTTTTGGATCTCATGCAAAAGTGCTCCCATCATGGAGTTCCTAAATGGGAACAAGTCCAGTCTTTTTACGAGGGACTCCATGAGGACATTCGATTATTTGTCAATGCAACCTGCGGAGGAAGCATCATGGGTCTGCGTGAGGACACGGTGTGAGAGATTCTCGAGAACATGTCCGAGAACTCCATCAACAATGACTCCATGGGCTTATTCGACCAGACGAATCTAAGGGGAGCACATGAGACGCAGGGCTTGTCCGCATCCGTTGACTTGGAGCTGATGCCCAGTCGGTTGGACAAAGTCTCTATCATTGAGAAGAAGGTGGACGAGCTGACTCGGCATTTGCAGCGAGCCACCTCTGCGCAGAACTCTTTCGTACAGCCACCTCTCGCGAGGGAAACTGTGCAAAACATCTTTCACCGATCTTCTCAGGGGATGGACCCGTATCCACCCCCGTCTGACTCCAGGATCGGAGGGACCTCCAATCCGCTCTATTATAGTTGGGGGAACTTTGAACCCCCATACTCTAACTTCCCTGAGGCTCTTCAGATCTGCGAGGACCTCAACGCCATCCAGAATGACCCATTTTCCAACACCTACAACCCTGGATGGTGAAATCATCCTAACTTCCAGTGGGGGGGAAATTCGCAGGCTCAAAGACCACTTTATCAACCCCGTCCACAAGCCCCTCATCCATATCAACCGCCTCAGCCTCGGCCCAACCCCACCTATCAATCTGGGCTAAACTAAGATCAAATGTCTCTTATCCTCCAAACACTGGATGACATTTAGAGAACAAATGTGGCAATACAAAAACAACATAAGGACGAGATCACAGAGGTTTGCAACCAACTCGCCTAGATGGCGAATTCCCGCCAACCGGGCACACTTCCTTCACAGCCTCTGCCGAACCCAAATAACATACCTACCCAGAGGCGCGTTATGAACCCAAATTCAGGCCACGCACACATGATTTATCAGGCCCCTTCAGTTCCATCGCCTGACGGGATGGAAGCTTCGACATCTTACGTGGGATTTCAACAGCAGCCACCCATTTTACCAACCCCAAACCAAAACCTGGTAGGATTAAACTCTGTAAAAACCCGTAGTGGTAAAGCAACTCAAGACCCACCTTATCCAGACCACTCCAAGCCTGGTAGTGACCCAAGCCCTAGGATAGTTATCCAGGATGTCCCTATCCTAGATCAAGAACTTGGACCTATTTTAGAGGAACCAACCAAGGTTCCATTTCTCGAGGCCTTGATCAAGGGAAAAAGGATAACTAAACCCATGGCTCCTGAGGAGGACCTGATCAAGCTCTTTGAACAGGTTCAGATAAACATCCCCTTGATGGATGCAATCCGTCACGTACCAGCTTACGCACGATTTTTGAAAGACGTGTGTACACCCAAGTGTAAGCCGCAAACCAAAAGTGGGAGTCCGATTATACTGTCAGAGCAAGCCAGCTCTTTAATCTTGAGTAAACTCCTACCTAAGGCAAAAGACCCAGGCACTCCCCTAATTTCATGTAAAATTGGTGAAATCCAATTTAATAGAGCATTGGTAGACCTAGGTGCCTCCATAAAACTAATACCTACATCCCTCCTTAACCATCTTGAAGAGTCCGAGCTTAAACCGACAGAGGTGACACTGCAGTTAGCCGATCGATCCATCAAGTCACCTAAAGGAATACTCGAGGATGTCATTGTTAGGGTACGGGATTTCTACTTCCCAGTGGATTTCATAGTTCTAGATATGGATGCACTTGAGAACCCAAGGGATACACCAATTATACTAGGGAGACCTTTTCTGGCCACTGTTAGGGCCAACATAAGTTGTGAGGAGGGCCAAATAGAATTGAAATTCGGGAACTAAACTCTTAAGATTGACATCTTTAAGGCCAAACAAGGGATTAATTGCGGTGTTGTAGAACAAATATATGATATCAAAGTCGTGGTTGATGAATCGCATATCGAGGACAACCTGATTATCCCCGATCGACCACAAGAAGATCAAAACCCGCAATTAGAGGAGTCTGAACTTGATCTAGATACACCCATAACTCCTACCCTTGTTCCTCACATATACCATGAACCACTCGCTGTTGCTGATAATCCCATCTTGGAACTCAAGCCCCTTCTCGATCATCTGAAATACGTCTTTTTGGGTTCCAATCAGACGTTTCCTGTGATTATAAACTCCAAACTCACACCTGATCAGGGATCCCGTTTGATTACTGTTCTCCAGCAACATTGTAGAGCCATTGGATGGATCTCGATGATTTGACTGGTATAAGCCCCTCTTATTGCACACACCGCATCTATTCCGAAGAGGGCACACGACCTTCGCGTGTTATGTAGAGACGTTTGAACCCAAATTTGCAGGAGGTCGTGAAAAAGGAGATCATTAAGTGGTCAGAGGTAGGGATCATCTACCCGATCTCCAATAGTCGATGGGTGAGTTCAATCCAGGTTGTGCCTAAGAAGGCAGGACTCACCACCATCATGACTGAAATCGGAGAAGTCATACCGACCCGTATAGCCAACTCGTGGAGAGTCTGCATAGATTACAGAAGACTCAATTCCTCCACGAAGAAGGATCATTTCCCACTACCGTTTCTTGATCAGATCCTTGAGAAACTAGTGGGAAATAGATTCTTCTGCTTTCTTGACGGATGCTTCGGTTATGACCAAGTGGCAATTCATCCAGAGGACCAAGAGAAGATCACGTTCACCTGCCCTTCGAGACATACGCGTTCCGAAGGATGCCTTTCGATCTCTGCAATGCACCCGCGACATTTCAGCGGTGCATGTTGCCATATCCTTTGATATGGTAGGTGATTATTTGGAAGTCTTTATAGATGACTTTTCAATATTTAGGGCATCATTTGACGATTGCCTCCAGCACTTGGTTCAAATACTCAAGCGATGTATTGACGTGAATATGGTTCTTTCCTGGGAAAAGAGCCACTTCATGGTGCCTGAGGGGATCATCCTGGGACATCTGATTTCGGAGAGAGGCATCCAAGTTGATCGAGCCAAGGTTAACCTGATTTCTAAACTCCCTATGCCTAGCTCGATCAAGGACATTTGATCTTCTTTGGGGCACGTCAGTTTTTACCTTCGATTTATCCCTGATTTCTCAAAACTTGCGCGCCCCCTGACCACTCTTCTCTCCAAAGATGTACCTTTTGAAATCTCCAAGGAATGCACTCAAGCATTTGAGATCCTTCGTGACCAAGTTACCCAAGCCCCGATCCTACAGTCCCTTGATTGGTCTCAACACTTTGAGATCATGTGCGATGCCTCTGACTTCGCTGTAGGAGCTGTTTTGGGGCAGAAAATAGATGGGAAACCCGTGGTCATTTACTATGCTAGCAAAACACTTGACGAGGCTCAGCGTAACTACACTGTTACTGAGAAGAGCTGCTAGCTGTTGTATTTACCCTAGAAAAATTCAGATCTTACCTTTTGGGTTCCCATGTTATTATCTACTCGGATCTCACTGCTGTGAGGCATCTCCTTGCAAAGAAGGACGCGAATCCTAGATTAATCTGAAGGATCTTGCTGTTGCAAGAATTTAACCTCGAGATTTGTGACAAAGTGGGAAGACAGAATGTGGTAGCTGACCATTTGTCCTGCCTTCCTTCTGAGATCATTGACCCTTTCGGACCCATCACGGAGCATTTTCCTGATGAGCACCTCCTGACTATCGATATAGGGCTTCCGTGGTTTACTGACGTAGTAAACTACTTGGCATCACATCAGATCCCATCTGATTGGCCGAAGGCCAAGAAGGACAAATTGCATTCTGATGCCAAGTATTACATTTGGGAAGACCAGTATCTACTCTGCATTGGTGCTGATCAAATTATCCAACGGTGTGTCATGGAAGTGGAAATCAAAGACATACTCTCTTTCTGCCATGACCAGGCATGCGGTGGCCATTTCTCTGGACACAAAATCGCATCAAAAGTCCTTCAGTGTGGCTTTTATTGGCCCACAATCTTCAAGGATGCATACAATCACTGTAAGGCATGCAATTGTTGCCAAACCTTGGGTAACATGAGCCACCGAGGCATGATGCCTTTACAGCCGATTCTGGTGTGTGAGCTTTTCGACATTTGGGGGATTGATTTTATGGGCCCCTTCCCTATCTCGGTTGGCTTCGAATACATTTTACTCACTTTTGACTATGTGTCCAAATGGATCGAAGCCATTCTGACCTGAACCAATGATCACAAAGTTGTTCTCAAGTTCATTCACCAAAATATCTTCTCACGATTAAGGATTCCACGTGCAATCATTTCTGATGGAGGGACCCATTTTACAAATGCTTAGTTTAGGTCATTGATGTCCAAATACTGGGTGTCACACCGAATCTCTATTCCTTACCACCCTCAAACTTATGGTCTAGCTGAGCTATCAAACTGGGAGATCAAGAAAATCCTCCAGGTTACTGTTTGACTTAATAGGAAGGATTGGTCATCTCGACTTTCGGAAGCTTTGTGGGCTTATAGGATCGCCCACAAGACCCAATTAGGCATGTCTCCTTTCATACTGGTGTATGAGAAGGCGTGTCACCTCCCCGTCAAATTGGAGCACAAAGCCTATTGGACAGTACGGAACTGCAAATTAGTTCTTTCTAAGGCTGGAACCCACAGAAAGCTTCAGATAAGCGAGATTGATGAATTACGCCTCCATGCGTATGAAAACTCGCGAATTTACAAAGAGCGGGTTAAAGCCTTTCATGACAAGCACATATTTAGAAAGATCTTTCACCCTAGTCAAAAGGTCCTACTCTTTGATGCCCGACTCAAACTATTCCCAGGAAAGTTGCAATCTAAGTGGATCGGACCATACTTAATCTGGCGAATCTTTGGAAATGGAGCCGTTGAGATCAGTTCACTCAGCCACGATTCCGAACCCTTTGTCGTGAACGGTCAGAGATTTAAATCGTTCATTGACATGACCAATACAGAGTTGGCTGAGTCATCCTTTATCTTCCATTCTCCTGAGCTCATTGCGCCCAGCCGATGGCGTAAAACTCAGTGCTTAACGGGAGGCAACCCTTCATTCTTGGAAAAACCCGAAACCTTTCCTGACATTTCTATGCTGAATTCATATTTCACTTTAGGGTTCACCCATTAGGACATCCGACTCCACCTCAGGTACCCGTACCTGAGTCTAGAAATCGTCCGCAACAGTCACCTCGACCCGTTCTCTCACCAAACACCTGTCCTAATGAATCAGCTAAGTTGAATTCGAACCCACCTAATTTACAATGGGGACATCGCAAATCTTAGGCATGGGGGGTATGAAAGTGCAAAATGCATGAAAACTCATATCAAGAAAAGGTTTCAAGAAAAAAAAATCACATATCTAAAAAAGAAACCTAAGAGGAGGGAAAATTTTTGTGGGTTATACAAAACAGGAGGAGGAAAAAGAGAAGAATGTTAAAAAGAGAGCACAAAATGAAAAAGAAAGAGATAGTCATTAGTAAGAGATTAGGGGATTAATCGAAGTTCTAGACCACATCAAGAAAAGTAAAGAAAAAGTGCTAAAAAGACACAAAGAGATTAGTAGGAACGCTGACCTTAGGCCATTTTCGCTAGACTCTTAGTACCCGCTAAGATCTGGATAATTCTCAAGAGATTGAGGAAAATGCAAAGCTTAAGTATTAGGTCTAAGGCTTAGGGAGTATTCAGCCTCGTTAACTGACCTTCGGTTTGCAGGACTCGATATCCTAAGCACCCTAATTCACACACAGTTTGGTTCAGTGCGCATAACTAGCAAAATCATGCAGAAGCGTTTTAATGTTCTATAAATGTTGCCTAGATTATCAGTGGCCGATCAACACAAGTTGATTTGGACGAGTTCCCGACATGGAGAGGTGAGAAATTCCCCTCGAAGATGCGTAACAACATATCATCTCCTCGGTGCTTGTCTCTTAGGATATTTACATATCCTATTGGGGGCATGTAAGCACTCTGCTAGTTTAGATACCATGGGTGGCATTATCACGAAATGTCAATCGCCAGGGTCTGGATTCGGCCACGGAACGCCATGGGAGGGATTATCTCGAAATCTCAAAAATCAGGGTTTTGGGGGTTACCATGGGCAGTGCTATCATGAAGCATCGATTGTCAGGAACCTTTGAGGATTGACGATGGGGACGAGGAATCTGATATAGACCGTGTTGAGAAGCCAATCTGAGGCTAGAAATAAAAAGAAAAAAGAGAGAAAACTCTCTAAAAAAATAAATCCTCTGTCTCTCTCTTACAAAAACGCACTGCAAACTGGACCAAGGCTAAATATGTCTCAAGCACGGGTGCTTTGACCATTGAATCCAATAAACCTTAGGGTAGTTCCTGCGGGCCTTAAAAATCTTCGCGGAAGATCGAGGCTAAAGCTGGACAGGTCTGGATCTTGGTTGGTACTAGAGTACCTTTAGGCCCATTGTTGGCATTCTGACCTAATCACAGAAGAAAAAACACTTATCATAACTAGTGAAAGAAATTCATGGTCTAGAGTAAAGGTTAAAACCTTAAATTTTTTCTAAGGGACCAGAAAAAGTTAGGTATGGGGGTATGATGAGAACCTTATCATGAGCCCTAACTGGCATATTTTGACCTAATAAAGTGAACAAATGCTCCTACATAATCAAGAGAAATGCTTAATTCAAGGGATCACTAATTTGGGAAGATAACATGAAACATGGGGTAAAACTGTAATTTTATCATTGCAGTACATTAACGAGATTTTCTAGGGTCTATATATAGGTCAATTGAACTTAACAAGAGAAAAAGTTGGAGGGTTCAATCAGATTAGTGTTATTGTGAAATTTAAGAATTAAATGACATTCTGTAACCCTAAAAAAAATCCACTTAAATTCACAAGGTTTCAGGTAGGATAAAAATCAACTAAGCCCTCTAAAATTCATGGAAAAATATCCCCTAGGGTTTAGAACCTTCAATTTGGCCTTTGGAACCTGTTTTGACCTAGATTGGGGTCCAAGCCTAATATTCGACCTAATTTAGGTTTTTGTGCAAAATGTCCAGTCAAATGAGGTCAAACCTAAAATCCAACTTTACCATTAGATTCCTTAGGCTCAAATTAGGTTTTTACCAAAATTTGGACCTAAGGGAAGGTCATCTTGGCCTACTTTGCAAAATGATCCACCCAATTACATTCTAACCCTTAACTTTTGAAAACCCTTGCAAAAATCCCCTTAACTTTTCGTCACTTTCTTCATTGAGATCCCTCTGCCATTGCAGCAGGGACCCATACTTCCGGCGAGGTTTCGAGGCGATTTTCTCCTCGTTTCCCCAGGGAGCTGCTCCCAACTTTGAAAGGGGAGCTCTCTGCGAAGCCCCCTACCGCATGAGTAGCTCCCCATGCCCTGAATCACCCCATACCTTTTGTGGGAACGCTCGAGAGGTATGGGTCTCACTCCGGCCATACCTCCGGCGATGACTTCTGGCCGCTTCCTTGCGATTCTCCCTCTGCCTGCGCCTATTTAAGTAAGCCCAGATCCCTTCATTAGAGGTAAGCCTGTTTTGGTCGAAGAATTCCCCTTAATTTCGTCTCCTCTTCCTCCGGCCATCTACTTGTAGGCTCCGGCGACTCTCTCATCCCTCCTCTCGTCACTCTGCCACTATACCAGTGGCAGAGTCCTCTCCGCCGTGCTCCTCCGCGCCGCGCCATACCCGCGCGAGCCTCTCCGACCCCTTCATCGTCGTCACCTCTCCATCTCAGGGCTTTCGTCTCCGGCGATGGCAAACATGCGCCACTCGCCCTCCGCCTCCCCCCTTCTTCTAGAGACCCATAGATAAGTTCCTCCTCTCCCCCTTTTCATTTCCCCTCTTTTAATTCACACTTTCGACCCCTCGACTGCCACTAACCACCACCATCGTTCCTACCTCCGACCAGATCACCAGCGAGGTGTTCCCACCGCTCCACGCCTCCATCCACCTCACCAACCACCGTAGGACCTCCCGCCATGCCTCACTGACCATAAACCCTCTTCCCATTCATCGTGACACGCCTCCAAAAGTACCCTCGGACACACCCACTTACACGGCCACAGTAAGCCCTAGGCATGCTCACACAGGTGTTCCCACGCCACCCCGACCACTGTAGCACACTCGTCATACCTCGGCGAAGCTTCCCATGTGTTCTGACAAGGCCGCATGGCCGTTTGCCTATTGACAGGTGTTGAGGGTCTCCGTCGCCATTGACGCTGCAAGGAGCTTGCTTGGGAGCTCCTCCAGGTCTCTCCACTCCAGGTGAAGTGCCCAGGTCATGCAGAATCCCTTCGCGCAAAGCCTCGGCCAAGCAATTGGCACTGAAGACCCAACAACTGTTGCAATCATAGGAGGATTTCTGCTGCAGGCGCTCGTGAAGAAAGGTGGGACATTTAGTCCCGCCTCGGAAGCTAACAAGAGGGCGCTGTGAGATAAAGCGAAAAAGTGTCAGGGGCTTATCGCCTCCTGACATGGGGTGAGGTCCCACTCACCCATATACTCGCCTCGTCCGTGACCCACGCTCCACGGACCTGGCTGCCTGACTCGACTACTCGTGCACTCCTCGCCCGCCACACATGCCAGTGGCCCTAGTCCCAGGGGCGCAAACCTGACCCGATAACCGGAGAAGACTCTGGGAAAGCATTCCGAAGAGCGAAATAGAGAGAGAGAGACGCGGGGGAGGGTAGGGGCTAGGTTTTTGTGACGAACGTGACATCAGACGAGTTTTTAAGACGTCTGGGAAGTGGCCTAGACGTCTGTCCAGATGTCTGGAACACTTTCCAGACGTCTGGTAATAAATTTTTTCGGCGTACGGGGTTGCGTCTGCGCGCGCAGACTGCACCCGCCGCTTTCGTTCTTCTTTCCCTCTCTCTTCCTGCAGACGCGCCGCCCTTTTCTCTCTCTCCCCGCGCGGCCTTATAAAACACCCTCGACCTCTCCCTCACCCTCATCTCCTCCGCCTTTTCCTTCTCCTTCTCCCTGCCAGTGCGAGAGCACGAGCGAGCGAGTGAGCGGCAGCAGCCGCGACCGCGGCTAGCGTGCGGGAAGGAGGGCTGCGAGCGGAAGGAAGAAGCTCGACCGCGAGGGTTCGAGCTTGCCGGGGCAGCTAGAGCCGGCCGGTGGGGGAGCAGCGGGTGTGGGGTGTCGTGGAGGGAGCTGTTGCAGCTCGGGCAGCAAGCGGACGGGACGCAGCGCGGCCGTGCGTCGCGGGTGGAGAGCGAATCGGGTTCTGGTTCTGGAAAATTTTCCAGAATTAGACGTCTGGACTTACGTCCAGACGACGTTCAAGACGTTTGGAGGGCCGTCAAGACGTCTGACAGGTAAGATATTTCATCTTCTCCCTTTTTCACGTGTACGACCATGTAGCTGTCCACCGTGACTTCGTCTGCGCTTCTTCGTGCTGAGAACAGGTGTGTGTGTGCGCAGGTTCTGCTCGGGAGGGCGCGAGGGCTCGCCATTGCACGCGGTTCAGACGTCTGGCCGCAGTGCCAGACGACGGGGAGGACTTCCAGACGTCCGGGGTGACAATCGGACGTCTGGGAACCATGGTCAGACGTTCCAGCAGGCTTCTGGACATCTGAAGGACTGCGCAAAACTGAGGTACAATCGATCAACCTTGTAAGACGTCTGGAACTTCTTCCAGACGTCTGATTTTGGACAGTTTCGTCGTTTTTGACCCGTTTAGGGCCCGTTCGGAGTCCATTTTCCGCGTTTCGAGTTGCGTTCTTTTCAGAATAAATTCCTCTACCCATTTTCAGTAATTGTATACCGTTCTGAGAAACTCCTTGTGATTGATCCTTGTGTTAGGACCCCGTTCCATTGCAGTCTTGGGGGTTGCGGAGGCGCGCTGGATTGCTGACCACGCCCCCAGTACTCCCGATTTCACTGGTAGAGTGGCTTTTAATTTATTTAACATAATTTGTTACGATTGTGGAACAATTAATAGAGTCTAGGGCATTGCATGAATTCTAGGACTGGAAAACTAGATTGAATGATAGATCCTAAGGTATTGCATGAATCCTAGGACTGGAAAACTAGATTGAATGATAGATCCTCCGGTACGGCATGAATCTTAGGACTGGAAAACTAGTGGAATATATAAATATTTCAGTCTTGGAAAAGTGTAAAGGAGATAATAGCTGCCTGTAAATTGATTTAACTGCTGTCTGTTATGAATGAATAAATATGATTGAGAATATGGATTGTATGAATGTAAAACTGGAACGGTGAAACCTAAAATGGCCAAACAAAAAGAACACGAACCCTACGGGGAATTAGGAGTAGAACTCCTGGAAAAGAGAATAGAAGGGAACTAAGAAAGTGAAATGTGGAGGTGTGTTGTCTCTCGGGTACGTGGTACCAAAAAGAGCACACATTACCTCTTAGTGTGGAGGGGAGCTTGCCGCCCTCAGGTTGAGACCGGGGTGGGTTTGGCCACTGTACACCGACTTGCTGGCCCTCGCGTACGCAGTACCGAGGAGAGCTACTAGTGTAGGGAGAACACTAGCTACCCCACGAGCCCCGGGGTTCTGCTAGCCTCCTACACCGACTTGTTAGGCCCACTGGGCAAACCAGGGTAGTCAGGCGAGGGTGCGCGGACTGTGGAGGGGTTGAACCCCTGTTACTGAGAGGGCTCTGCCCTATACTGGTTCCGTGCTGTGTTTTGAGTGCACCCATTAACGGGAACGGCGGGGTAGCTACCCGTGCGCTTATCGTGCGTGTCGTAGTCACCGTTACGTCTGTCAGCGACCTTGGGGTGGTTGACTGAGGGTAGGACCACCACGGGGGACTCTCCCGGCCAGGAGATCACCACGTGTTACTTCTACATTTCAGAAAAGACTGCAATCAAGATCGTTCCCACGAGGAACATTCAAGATCAAGTGAAGGATCTGAGAAATAAATCAATCGTGAAATAATAGAAAGACGTAAATAAAGAAAGTAAAAATATAACAGCTACTATACACTCTACTGCTTCTTTAGCTTTTAGTTGCCACTCTACTCAGCGTTTCACTGACGTGTACCCTCGTTACTTTTCAGGACCAGGTGTTGAGCAGCCAGGGTCAGCGGCTGCAGAGGACGCTGAGCCTAGTAGGATCCAGTAGGGTACTTGTTGTGCTTTCTGTACTTTTCTTCCACTATAGTGAGTAGTTTCTTTGTTACTCTCTGTACTTTATCGAAACTTTATGTGATGTACATGTTTATTTCCTTTCTGTTGTGGTGGTGTATACTGTAGTATTTCCTTTTCTTACTGCTGTATTTTGTTACTGCTAGTTATATTCATGCTGAATGTGGTTTATTTTACTACTCTTTTGGTTACTTTCTCGTTGGACGACTAGGTCTTGGGATTAGTCGAGTCGGTTTGATTCTCGTGTCTCGTAGGGATTCGGGAATCGGGTCGTTACAAGATGGTATCAGAGCAAGGTCGTCCCGAGAAGTGAACCAACTGACTGGAAAATAACTAATTCACATGTCTGTGACTAGAGTAGCCACCACAACATTTCTTTTGGCATGAGCTCTGAGGCTTTTTCGTTAGCTATCGTTCCATATTGACGTGTTTTCGTCCTGTTTCGCGTCTCCTTGCAGGAGATGCCCCGTCGTGGGACTAGCAAGGCGGGCCGCGGGCGCGGCCGAGGACGAGGTCGGCGAGGTGGGCGTGCTGCTGTCGACGCCTCAGTGGACCAGCCATTTCTCCCGGGCATTCAGGCCCAGGACCTTGCCCAGCTAATACGGGATATTGTGCGAGAGGAGCTCCACCCACCGGCCTGAGCACCTCTCCCTGGGGCTGCGAATGGGAAGTCCTCTGTGGGACCACACGACGGATGTGGCACTGGACACGGGGGAGGGGATGGGCCGCCACCGCCTCCACCTTCCTCCGACACTTCTGTGCACGAGGCACCTTTACCTGGAGGTGCACCAGCACCTCCACTGCAGCGCCACTTCGAGCTCTTCGGGCAGTTCCGGAAGCTGAAGCCCCCCTCCTTCAAGGGGGATGAGGACCCGACCGAGGCAGAGGACTGGCTCGAGCAGCTTGAGAAGATTTTCGACACCCTTCGCCCCCCGGTGGAGTGCCGCGTGGCCTTTGCCATGTACCAGCTGGAGAGTGCGGCACACAGGTGGTGGAGGGCAGTCAGGGGACAGGAGAGGGACGAGCCGACCTGGGACCGGTTCGTCACCCTCTTTTGCAAGCAGTACTTTCCCCAGATATGGTAGGACCAGAGGAGGCGGGAGTTCCACACTCTCCGCCAAGGGACGATGACCGTGAGCTCGTACCGCACGCGTTTTTTGGAGCTGTCCTGCTTTGCAGCGACAGCGGTAGCCACTGAGGAGGAGCGCCTTTGGAGGTTCACCGAGGGGCTCCGGCCTGTGATTCGGGGGTATGTCAAACCCCTGAAGCTGCCTACATTTTCGAGGGTGGTGGAGCCAACTATGACCTACGAGGAGACCAACCCGTCCACGCGAGACATTGACGGCGGGCGGAAGAGGCCATTCCAGCCAGACTTTTCACAGGGCCGGTGAGAGAGGAGACACGTGGCGTCCGCAGGAGAGCCATCACTTTTTCCGGGCCATCAGTGGCCTTTGGGGGCCCTCGATAGGGGCCAGTCGCCAGCACCGGACCCCCGCCCAGTCGACATCAGGGACCCACTGAGGGTGGGAGTCGGGTTTCCCTCTGCTACCAGTGTGGCCAGCAGGGCCACATCAGGAGGGACTGCCCGTCTAAGGCAGGGGGTCAGTAGATACTTCCCGCGCCAAGCACTGAGGGCGCGCAGGCGGTCGCGGTTCCCATGCGCGAGGAGGAGGACAGCAGTCACGAGGAGGGTACCGGTCAGCACCTACCCGTCCGGCGCAGAGTGTGGCTACTTCGTCCGCACCTAGAGCTGAGGGGTGTATCAACGCCCTAACACACAGGGATGCCAGAGCTTCGGGATCGGTGGTGGCAGGTATGGTTTCAGTTTTCGACAGACTCGTTTACTCACTTTTCGATTCTGGCGCAACGCACTCGTTTGTCGTAGCCAGTTTCGCAGTTAGTTTGGGCCAGGATTATATGCTGTTAGAGAATCCGTTCGTAATCAGAGGTCCGAGTGGTCAGCTGTTTGTAGTTAAGGTGTTGTACACGGGTTGCGAGGTCAGTATCGGGGGACATAGTCTGCTAGCTGACCTGATTATGATACAGATGGAGGATTTTGGCGTAATTCTGGGGATGGATTGGCTGTCCGCTTACCACACTTTGGTGGACTGTTTTGAGAGGAAGATCGTCTTCTCCATACCGGAGTTGCCTTCTTTCGAGTATCACGGTCTGCTAGTGGATGGAGGCTTCAGGTGCATTTTGGCACTTCGGGCGGCGAGACTTTTGAGCCAGGGGTGTGAGGGCTTCCTAGCTTGTGTGGTGGCAGAGCCCAGCCCCGTGGCAGACTTCCAGAGCATCCTGGTGGTCGGAGAGTACCCTGACGTGGTCCCAGATGAGTTACTAGGACTACCGCCCGAGCGTGAGATCGAGTTTGAGATCTCACTAGTACCAGGGACCAACCCCATCTCCACGGCACCATACAGGATGGCACCGCTTGAGCTGCGAGAGCTCAAGTCTCAGTTGCAGGATCTTTTAGAGAAGGGCTTTGTGAGGCCTAGTGCGTCTCCCTGGGGAGCCCCGGTACTGTTTGTAAAGAAGAAGGATGGTACCCTACGCCTTTGTGTGGACTACCGACAGCTGAATAGGGTCACCATCAAGAACAGATATCCACTGCCGAGGATCGACGACTTGTTTGACCAGTTGCGAGGTGCCACGGTATTCTCCAAGATCAACCTGAGGTCTGGATACCACCAGTTGAGGATCAGGGAGGCAGACGTCTCCAAGATAGCTTTCCGCACCCGGTACGGACACTATGAGTTTTTGGTCATGCCGTTTGGGCTAACCAATGCCTCCGCTGCTTTCATGGGCCTAATGAACCGGGTGTTTAGACCGTACTTGGACCAGTTCGTGGTGGTGTTCATTGATGATGTACTCATCTACTCTCGAGATCAGACACACCACGGACAACACTTGCGGATGGTTCTGGACACATTGAGATGGCGTAGACTGTACGCCAAATACAGCAAGTGCGAGTTCTGGTTGAGGGAGGTGACCTTCTTAGGTCATGTGATCTCTGGAGACGGCTTGGCGGTGGACCCAGCTAAGGTCGAGGCAGTGCTCAGGTGGGAGAGACCGCGTACAGTCACTGAGATTCGCAGTTTCCTAGGACTGGCAGGCTACTACAGATGGTTCATCAGAGGTTTTTCACAGATTGCGCGTCCTATGACACAATTGACCCGGAAGGACGTGCCCTTCACTTGGACGGATGCCTGTGAGGCATGTTTTCAGGAGCTGAAGGAGAGATTGACTTCAGCTCCCGTGCTCACCATCCCTGACAGTAGTGGCAGGTTCATTGTGTACACGGACGCCTCCTTGCAGGGGTTAGGGGGTGTGCTCATACAGAGGGGTCACGTTGTCGCTTACGCTTCGCGGTAACTGAAGCCCCATGAGCATACCTACCCTACCCACGACCTGGAGCTGGCAGCTGTTGTCTTCGCGCTGAAGACCTGGAGGCACTACTTGTACTGTGAGACCTTCGAGATTTTCACAGATCACAAGAGCCTCAGATACCTTTTTGATCAGAAGGAGCTCAACATGAGATAGAGACGTTGGTTGGAGCTCCTGAAGGACTATGACTACAGCATTTCCTACCACCCGGGGAAGGCCAACGTGGTGGCTGACGCCTTGAGCCCGAAGGCGCCCGCACACTTGGCCAGTTTACAGTTACAGAGTTGGAGCCTTTTGGAGAAGATGGGCAGTTGGCGACCCCTAGAGTTACGGGGGCATTGTGGGGCAGTGACTGTGACACAACAGACTAGGCCGGAGTTGATAGACCGCATCATCACAGGACAGATGGTCGATCCGTACTTGTAGTCCCTACACGATAGAGTACTGTCAGGAGACCCAGGGGACTTCTCTTTCACAGACCAGGTGTTGCGCCTGAGGGGACATTTGTGCGTTCCCAGAGACGAGGAGCTGTTGAGAGAGCTCCTGACTGAGGCACATGGTTCCAGATTCACCATACATCCCAGAAAAACGAAGATGTACCACGACCTGAGATGCGAGTTTTGGTGGAGCGGGATGAAGCGGGATGTGGGTGAATTCGTGCAGCAGTGTTTAGTGTGCCAGCAGGTGAAAGCCGAGCATCAGAGGCCTGTAGGGCCGCTACAGCCGCTTCCAGTGCCAGAGTGGAAGTGGGAGAGCATCACCATGGACTTGGTGGTGGGCTTACCTGTTACCCAGCAAGGACACGACGCAGTCTGGGTAATTGTGGATAGACTGATAAAGATGGCACAATTCTTGCCGATCTGAGTCACTTTGGGACCAGCACAGTTGGTAGAGAGGTATATCCGCGACGTGGTACGTCTACACGGAGTTCCGCAGGAGATTGTATCCGACCGGGATAGCCGCTTTACGTCCCAGTTTTGGGCTGAGTTTCAGCAGGCCCTGGGGACGCGAATGAGATTCAGTACAGCTTACCACCCCCAGACGGACGGACAGTCTGAGCGCACGATATAGACAATTGAGGACCTTTTGCGTGCCTGTGTACTGGACTGGAGGGGCTCTTGGGAGGAGCACTTGCTCCTGCGGAGTTTGCATACAACAACAGTTATCACTTGAGCATCAGCATGGCTCCCTACGAGGCTCTGTACGGACAGAGGTGTACGGCACCCTTGAGTTGGGTCGAGGTAGGGACCAAGTGGGAGGTTGGCCCTAGGTTGATCCGGCAGAGTCAGGAGGTAGTTGAGCAGATCCACAGGCGACTCCGCACTGTCAGGAGCAGGAAGAAGAGCTACGTGGATCGGAGACGCAGAGAGGTGCAGTTTGAGGTTGGGGACCATGTCTTCCTTCGTGTTTCCCCCATGAAGGGCCTGCAGCGGTTTGGAGTGAGAGGGAAGCTCGCGCCGAGGTTTGTAGGGCCCTTTGAGGTCTTGGAGCAGGTTGGACCCGTTGCTTACAGGCTTGCCCTCCCTCATCTTTCTGGTGTACACGACGTGTTCCACGTGTCCAACCTCAGGAGGTACGTCACCGATCCCAGTCACTTCCTGAGTCACGAGAGCGTCGAGGTGGGCGACGACCTGACCTACCCCGAGCGGCCAGTACAGATTCTTGACAGAGCCGTCCGCAGTTTGAGACGAAAGTAAGTACCCCTGGTGAAGGTTTTATGGAGGAGCCAGCTGTACGAGGAGGCTACCTGGGAGCTTGAGGTGGCAATGCGGGAGCGGTACTCGGAGCTTTTCGCGGGTAAGTCTTTTCGGACCGGCTTCGGTCCTCTTTGAGTTTGTTATGTTTATATATGTTGTTCTTTCCCACACCCTAGTTAGCGCAAGTTTCGGGGACGAAACTTCCTTTGAGTTTGTTATATTATGACGAACGTGACATCAAATGGGTTTTTAAGACGTCTGGGAAGTGGCCCAGACGTCTGGAACACTTTCCAGATGTCTGGTAATAAATTTTTTTGGCGTACGGGGTTGCGTCTGCGTGCGTGCGCACGCAGATTGCACCCACCGCTTTCGTTGTTCTTTCCCTCTCTCTTCCTGCAGACGCGCCGCCCTTTTCTCTCTCTCCCCGCGCGGCCTTATAAAACACCCTTGACCTCTCCCTCACCCTCATCTCCTCCGCCTTTTCCTTCTCCTTCTCCCTACCAGTGCGAGAGCGCGAGCGAGCGAGTGAGCGGCAGCAGCAGCGGCCGCGACGAGCGTGCGGGAAGGAGGGCTGCGAGATGAAGGAAGAAGCTCGACCGCGAGGGTTCGAGCTTGCCAGGGCAGCTAGAGCCGACCGGTGGGGGAGCGGCGGGTGTGGGGTGTCGCGGAGGGAGCTGCTGCAGCTCGGGCAGCAAGCAGACGGGGCGCGGCGCGGCCGTGCGTCGCGGGCGGAGAGCGAATCGGGTTCTAGTTCTGGAAAATTTTCCAGAATCAGACGTCTGAACTTACGTCCAGACGACGTTCAAGACGTCTGGAGGGCCGTCAAGACGTTTGACAGGTAAGATATTTCATCTTCTCCCTTTTTCGCATGTACGGCCATGCAGCCGTCCGCTGCGACTTCGTCTGCGCTTCGTCGTGCTGAGAACAGGTGTGTGTGTGCGCAGGTTCTGCTCGGGAGGGCGCGTGGGCTCGCCATCCCACGCGGTTCAGACGTCTGGCCGCAGTGCTAGATGACGGGGAGGACTTCTAGACGTCCGGGGTGACAATCGGACGTCTGGGAACCATGGTCAGACGTTCCAACGGGCTTCTGGACATCTGAAGGACTGCACAGAACTGAGGTACGATCGATCAACCTTTTAAGACGTCTGATTTTGGACAGTTTCGTCGTTTTTGACCCGTTTAGGGCCCGTTCGGAGTCCGTTTTCAGCGTTTCGAGTTGCGTTCTTTCCAGAATAAATTCCTTTGCCTGTTTTTAGTAATTGTATACCGTTCTGAGAAACTCCTTGTGATTGATCCTTGTGTTTGGACCTCATTCCGTTGCAGTCTTGGGGGTTGCGGAGGCGCGTGGGATTGCTTACCACGCCCCCAGTACTCCCGGTTTCGCTGGTAGAGAGGCTTTTAATTTATTTAACATAATTTGTTACGATTGTGGAATAATTAATACATTCTAGGGCATTGCATGAATCCTAGGACTGGAAAACTATATTGAATGATAGATCCTAAGGTATTGCATGAATCCTAGGACTGGAAAACTAGATTGAATGATAGATCCTCCGGTACGGCATGAATCCTAGGACTGGAAAACTAGTGGAATATATAAATATTGCAGTCTTGGAAAAGTGTAAAGGAAATAATAGCTGTCTGTTATGAATGAATAAATATGATTGAGAATATGGATTGTATGAATGTAAAACTGGAACGGTGAAACCTAAAATGGCTAAACAAAAAGAACACGAACCCTACGGGAAATTAGGAGTAGAACTCCTGGAAAAGAGAATAGAAGGGAACTGAGAAAGTGAAACGTGGAAGTGTGTTGTCTCTCGGGTACGTGGTACCAAAGAGAGCACACATTACCTCTTAGTGTAGAGGGGAGCTTGCCGCCCTCAGGTTGAGACCGGGGTGGGTTTGGCCACTGTACACCGACTTGCTGGCCCTCGTGTACGTAGTACCGAGGAGAGCTACTAGTGTAGGGAGAACACTAGCTACCCCACGAGCCCCAGGGTTCTGCTAGCCTCCTACACCGACTTGTTAGGCCCACTGGGCAAACCAGGGTAGTCAGGCGAGGGTGCGCGGACTGTGGAGGGGTTGGACCCTTGTTACTGAGAGGGCTCTGCCCTATACTGGTTCCGTGCTGTGTTTTGAGTGCACCCATTAACGGAAACGACTGACCGCGTGCCACTGCGGGGTAGCTACCCGTGCGCTTATTGCGCATGCCGTAGTCACCGTTACATCTATCAGCGACCTTGGGGTGGTTGACTGAGGGTAGGACCACCACGGGGGACTCTCCCGGCAGGAGAGCACCACGTGTTACTTCTACATTTCGGAAAAGACTGCAATCAAGATCGTTCCCACGAGGAACATTCGAGATCAAGTGAAGGATCTGAGAAATAAATCAATCGTGAAATAATAGAAAGACGTAAATAAAGAAAGTAAAAATATAACAGCTACTGTACACTCTACTGCTTCTTTAGCTTTTAGTTGCCATTCTATTCAGCGTTTCGCTGACGTGTACCCTCGTTACTTTTCAGGATCAGGTGTTGAGCAGCCAGGGTTAGTGGCTGCAGAGGACGCTGGGCCTAGTAGGGTCCAGTAGGGTTACTTGTTGTGCTTTCTATACTTTTCTTCTACTATAGTGAGTAGTTTATTTGTTACTCTCTGTACTTTATCGAAACTTTATGTGATGTACATGTTTATTTCCTTTCTGTTGTGGTGGTGTATACTGCAGTATTTCCTTTTCTTACTGCTGTATTTTGTTACTGCTAGTTATATTCATGCTGAATGTGGTTTATTTTACTGCTTTTTTGGTTACTTTCTCGTTGGACGACTAGGTCTTGGGATTAGTCGAGTCGGTCCGATTCTCGTGTCTCGTAGGGATTCAGGAATCGAGTCGTTACAGTTTTGCTCCTGTGTGTGTGAAGGGAAGAAGAGGAGGAGCAGCTGAAGGAGAAGGACTTGGAGGCGTAGCTAAAGAAGAAGAAAGAAGAAAGACTGCAGAGGCCAAGGAAGAAGAAGGAGGAGGCACAGCCAGAGAAGAGAAGAAGAAGCCAAGGAGAAAGCAAAAGCAAAAGAAAGGCGAAGTAGGAGTGGAAGAAAGAAGAAGAAGAAGCCAGGAGGAAGCTGCAGAAGAAGAAGAGGAGCTGCTGAGGTCAGAGGAAGAAGACAAGGAACAGCGGCCAAAGCTCAAGGCAGCTGAAGAAAGAAAGAGAAAGTACTGTAGCATCCATCAGTTAAGGCGTCTGATTCACAGAATCAAACATCCAAGAAGAGAAAGAGCGAAGAGAAAGAAGCAGGAAGAAAAAAAAAGAGAGAGAAGAAAGACATTTATTTTTGCATTTTCTCTCTCTAGTTTTTATATACATTGGATTGAATTCATACTATCTTTTGAGTAATTTGAAATTGTGATTTGTATTTCTAAAATACCAATTTGCTCCCTGAGTTCAACCTTGGAATATTTCAAATTTCGAGTAAATAAAAATTGTTATTTTTTCATATGCTTTTTCAACTATACTACAACGAGGTTAAATTAAAATACGAGAAAGCATTACGATCAAGCGCAGGGAGTACGGTCTGATACTGGAATTTTTCCAATATCAGACGTCTGGAGTGTGGTTCGGATGATCGGCTGCGCGTCTGGACGTCTGGCATCAACACCAGACATTTGAAGGCATCTGTATCGCGGAGGTACGTCCTCTTCGCGGTTACTGCCATGCAGGCCACACTGCAGATGATCTGGTTTGGCTAAAAGTAGGGTGGCTTCTCTGTTAGGACCCGTTCTGTCCTGAGCCTTTTAAGACGTCTGGACTGTCGGTCAGACATTTGGTAAGACGTCTGGACACCTTCCCAGACGTCTGGAAATCAAAATTTTTGGGTACGAGCTCTCGTCTGCGTGCGGGCTACGTGCAGACAGTACCTTCTCTTTTTCCTTCCCTTCTTCTCTCTCTCCCCGCCTCCAACAAACCCTAACCCACCACCTTATAAGACCCCTTCCCCCTCTCTCGTTCTCCCCACACCAGCCACCTTCCTCTCTTCTTCTCCACTCCAGTGAGAGAGCCAACGCGAGCAAGTGAGCGCGAGAGCGGCGACGAGGAGGAGCGGCTTGAGGAGAAGAGGAGGATTTGTGGTTGCAAGCTCGTGTGGGAGCTCACCGGAGGGCACACCGCTGGAGCGGCGCGTGCGGGAGGAGTGCGTCAGGGAAGTCATCCCTGACATTGCTGCAACCAGAGCTGCAGGCGAGGAGGCGAGCCGCGGTCGCGCGCGGCGGGAGCGAGCGGGAGCAAGTTCTGGTTCTGGGTCTTTCCCAGAATTAGACGTCTGGAATGACATCTAGACGACAGTGCGGTCATCTGGAGGCGGTTCCAGACGTCTTAAGAGAGATCACAGCGAAGGTACGTTTCCTTTACAGATACGGCCATGCAGGCCGCTCCGCTACTACCCTTCGCATGGATATTTTGAGAAGATTTGGTCGTTGTGTGCAGGATTTGCTTCGGGAAGGCACGGGACACACCCTCCCATGCATTTATGATGTCTGGGCGGCTTACCAGATGGCTGGAAGCACTTCCAGACGTCCGGAGAGGAGGTCGGACAACTGGAGCTGGGTCCAGACGGTCCAGAAGAGTTCCTGGACGTTTGGGGTGGACGCAGAGCTTGAGGTGCGTTTCTGGACACTTTTAAGACGTCTGGAAGTTCCAAACGTCTGATTTTGAGTCAGTAACCCTGTTTTGACCCATTTAGGGTCCGTTTGAGGTCCGTTTTATGCAAATAAGATACCAACATTTTTATTGTGAGTTCCTCTGCTGGTTAGAAGGCTTTCTATACTATGCTAAAAGTTCCCTTGTGATTTCTCCTTATTATAGGACTTCGTTCCGTTGCCGGTTTGGGGCTTGCTAAGGCACGTGAGCTTGCCGTTCGAGCCCCCAATACTCCTGGGTTGACTGATAGAGTGGCTTCCCCTAATTTAATTATAAATAGGAATGCATGTGTGGAATGAATGAGTAGAAACTAGGATATGGCATAAATCCTAGGACGAGAAACACTTGAAATATATGTCTGTTTGAGTTGCAGTCTTGAATGAGTAGATAGAAACAATTTCCAGTTAATGAATAAGTGCTGCCTATGAAATATGAATTAACTGTGTTAATGAAACAGTTGCATGTAAGATTACCTGTTGTATATGTTAAAAGATATACCACGAGCTGCATGTGTATAATCTAAGAATGGAAATGTGAATGATAGAAATACGAGCTGCATGTGAAAAATCTGAGAACGAAAATGTGAACGGTAGAAATACGAGCTGCATGTGTAGAACCTGAGAATGAGAATAGAAATGATGAAACTAGGTATGGAATGGCATGAGAAACATGAGCATGAACCCTACGGGGAAATTAGGAGTAGAGCTCCTAGAAATGAATGGAATGGATCTGGGAATGTGAGTGGGGAAGTGTGTTGGCCCTTGAGTACATTCTACCAAGGAGAGTGACTGTTCCCTGTTTAGTGTAGAGCGGAGCTAGCTGCCCTTGGGTTGGGACCCGGCGTTGGGATTGTCCCCTCTGCATCGACTTCTTGGCCCTCGTGTACACTGTACCGGGGAGAGCTACTAGTGTAAGGAGAGAGCTAGCCACCCCACGGGGCTCGGGATTCAGCTAGCCACCCTACACCGACTTGTTAGGCCCACTGGGAAAACTAGGGTAGTCAGGCGAGGGTGCGCGGACTGTGGAGGAGCGAGACCCCAGTTTGGTTCTTAAGGGCTAGACCCCTATTACTGAGAGGGCTAGGCCCTATACTGTTCCGTGCTGTACTTTGGGTGCACCCGTTAGCGGAAACGACTGACCGCGTGCCAATTCGGGGTAGCTACCCGTATGTTTATCGCACGTGCTGTAGTCACCGTTACGTCTGTCCGTGACCTTGGGATGGTTGACTGGGTGTAGGACCACCACGTGCGACTTCTACTCTTCGGAAAAGACTGCAATCAAGATCGTTCACACGAGGAACATTTGAGATCATGAAAGAGACTTGATAAATAAACCAAGTGGTGAAAAAGAATATTTAGTTAAACAAAGTAATTGAAAAACAACAGCTACCTGTCCACTTTTACTGCTTTAGTTAGTTGGTTGCCACTCTACTCAGCGTTCGCTAACTTTGTGTACTCATAACCCTTTTTAGGTCCAGGTGTTGAGCAGCCCGAGTCTTCGGCTGTAGAGGGTGCTGGGCCCAGTAGAGCTCAGTAGCAGTAGCTTCTTCTTGTAGTACCTTTTGTAGTAGTGAGTTCAGACTCCTGTACTTTACGTTCTGTACTTTTACTTTTCTACACCTTTATGTTCCTGTACCTTGTTACTGTTCTATTGTTGTGGTGGTGGCATGTACTGTAGTAGCTTTTACCTTCTTTACTGCTGTACTTTTTTTACTCTTAGTCGCATAGCATAGTGAATGTGGTTTACTTTTCTGTTTTTTGGTTATTTCTCGTTGGACGACTGGGTCTTTTAATCAGTCGAGTCGGTCTGGTCTTATGTCCTGTAGGGATTCGGGAATCGGGTCGTAACAAGATGGTATCAGAGTAAGGTCGTCCCGAAAAATGAACCAACTAGCTTGAGAATAACCAATTCACGTGCATGCAACTAGAGTAAGCACCACAACGTACCTTTTGACATATGTTTTGAGGATTCTTTTGCTGAATGTCCGTTAGAGTCGACGTCTCTTTGTTCTATTTTTCCTGTCTCCATGCAGGAGATGCCTCGATGTGGAGTCCTTGAGGTAGGCCACGGACGCGGCCGTGGACGAGGTCGGATGGGCGGGTGTGCTGAGCCCGACGTTTCAGTGGACCAGCCACTTCTTCCGGGCGTTTAGGCCCAGGACCTTGCCCAGTTGATACGGGAGATTGTACGAGAGGAGCTTCACTCGCCTCCACGAGCGCCTCTCCCTGGGGATGTGGAGGGGGAGTCCCCTGTGGGACCACGAGACCGATGTAGCGCTGGACGTGGGGAAGGGGGTGGTCCTCCACCTCCCCCACCACACTCTGACACTTCTGAGCACGAGCCGTCCCTGCCTGGAGGCGTGCCAATTTCCCCACTGTAGTGACATTACGAGTTTTTCGGACAGTTTTGGAAGCTGAAGCCCCCCTCCTTCAAGGGGGATGAGAACCCGACTGAGGCGGAGGACTGGCTCGAGCAGATCAAGGTGTTTGACACCCTTCACCCCTTGTGGAGTGCCGCGTTCCTTTGCTATGTACCAGCTGGAGAGCGCGGCACACAGGTGGTGGAGGGCAGTTAGAGGTCAGGAGAGGGAAGAGCCGATGTGGGACCAGTTTGTGACCCTCTTCTGCGAGCATTACTTCCAGCAGACTTGGCAGGATCAGAGGAGGCGGGAGTTTCACACTCTCCGCCAGGGAACGATGACTGTCAGCGCGTATCGTACTCATTTTCTGGAGCTATCTCGTTTCACTGCGACAGCTATGGCTACTGAGGAGGAGCGCCTGTGGAGATTCACTGAGGGGTTTCGACCTGCCATTTAGGGGTATGTCAAACCCCTGAAGCTGTCTACGTTCTCGAGAGTGGTGGAGGAAGCTATGACCTATGAGGAGACCAACCCGGCCGCGCATGACACTGATAGCGGACGGAAGAGGCCCTATTAGCCAGGGTACTCACAGGGCCGGCGAGAGAGGAGGCACGTGGTGCCCGTAGGAGAGCCGTCACGTTTTGCAGGGCCATCAGTGGCCTTTGGGGGCCCCCGATAGGGGCCACCTTCTAGCACTGGCCCCCCCCAGCCGTCAGCAGGGACCTACTGAGGGTGGGAGTTGAGTTCCCCTCTGCTACCAGTGTGGCCAGCTGGGCCACTTCAGGAGGGACTGCCCGTCTAGGGCCGGAGTGCAGAAGATGGACCCGCACTGAGCGCTGGAGGCCGAGCAGGCGCGTGGGGGAGGACAACAGTCGTGGGGAGGGTACCGACTAGCGGCTACCCGTCCGACGCAGAGTGTAGCTGCTTCTTCCGCACCGAGAGCTGAGGGGCGTATCAATGCCCTGACACACAGATACGCCAAAGCTTTAGGTTCAGTGGTGGCAGGTATGGTTACAGTTTCTGGTAGACTAGTTTACGTACTTTTTGATTCCGGTGCCACGAACTCGTTTGTTGCTGCAAGTTTTGCTGTCAGTTTGGGACAGGACTGTGTGTTGCTAGAGGATCCGTTTGTGATTAGAGGTCCGGGTGGTCAGCTGTTTGTAGCTGAGGAGGTCTACACAGACTGCGAGGTCAGTGTTGGGGGACACAGCCTCCCTGCTGACCTGATTGTGATACCGATGGAGGACTTTGACGTGATTTTGGGGATCGATTGGCTGTCCTCTTACCACGCTTTGGTGGACTATTTTGAGAGGAAGATCGTCTTTTCCATACTAGAGATGCCTCCTTTTGAGTTTTACGGACAACCGGTGGATGGAGGCTTCAGGTGCATTTCTGCACTTCGGGTGACGAGACTTTTAGGCCAAGGGTGTGAGGGCTTTCTGGCTTGTGTAGTGGTAGAGCCCAGCCTCGTGGCAGACTTTCAGAGCATCCTGGTGGTTAGAGAGTACCCCGACGTGTTTTCAGAGGAGCTACCAGGACTACCGCCCGAGCGTGAGATCGAGTTTGAGATCTCACTGGTACCGGGGACCAGCCCCATTTCTACAGCACCTTACAAGATAGCATCACTTGAGCTGCTAGAGCTCAAGTCCCAGTTGCAGGACCTATTGGAGAAGGGCTTTGTATGACCCAGTGCATCTCCGTGGGGAGCCCCGGTGTTATTTGTGAAGAAGAAGGATGGTACCCTACGCCTTTGTGTGGACTACAGATAGCTGAATAGGGTTACCATCAAGAACAGGTATCCGCTGCCGAGGATCGATGATTTGTTAGACCAGTTGTGAGGTGCTACGATGTTCTCCAAGATAGATTTGCGATCTGGCTACCACCAGTTGAGGATCAGGGAGACCGACGTCTCTAAGATAGCTTTCCGCACCCGGTACGGACACTACAAGTTTTTGGCCATGCCGTTTGGGCTAACCAATGCCCTCGCTGCTTTCATGGATTTGATGAACCGGGTGTTTAGACCGTATCTAGATCAGTTTGTGGTGGTGTTTATTGACAATGTGGTCATTTACTCGCTGGATCAGGTGCAGCACGGACTGCACTTGCGGATGATTTTGGACACATTGAGACGACGTAGGCTGTATGCCAAATACAGCAAGTGCGAGTTTTGGTTGAGGCTGGTGACCTTAGGTCATGTGATTTCAGGGGATGTTTTGGTTGTAGACCCAGCTAAGGTAGAGGTAGTGCTCAGGTAGGAGAGACTACGTACAGTGACAGGGATTCACAGTTTCTTGGGACTGGTAGGTTACTATCGGTGGGTTATCAGGGGTTTCTCGCAGATTGCGCGTCCTATGACTTAGTTGACCTGAAAGGACGTGCCCTTTTCTTGGACAGACGCTTGTGAGGCATGTTTTCAGGAGTTGAAGGAGAGGCTGACTTTGGCTCCTATGCTTACCATCCTAGACAGCAGTGGCGATTTTGTTGTTTACACGGATGCTTTGTTGCTGGGGTTAGGGGGTGTGCTCATGCAGCGGGGTCACGTTGTCGCTTATGCTTCGTGGCAACTGAAGCCCCATGAGCACAGCTACCCCACCCATGGCTTAGAGCTGACAGCTGTTGTCTTCGCGCTGAAGACATGGAGGCACTACCTGTACGGTGAGACCTTTGAGATATTCACAGATCATAAGAGCCTCAGGTACCTATTTGATCGGAAGGAGCTTAACATGAGACCGAGACATTGGTTAGAGCTCCTGAAGGACTATGACTGCAGCATCTCCTACCATCTGGGGAAGGCCAACGTGGTGGCTGACTCCTTGAGCCGGAAGGCACCCGCCCACTTGGCCAACTTATAGGCACAGAGTTGGATACTCATGGAGGAGTTGGGCAGTTGGCGACCCCTAGAGTTATAGGGGCACTGTGGGGCAGTGACAGTGATACGACAGATGAGACTAGAGCTGATAGACTGCATCATTACAGAACAGATGACAGACACGTACCTGTAGTCGTTGCGAGACAGAGTACTGTCAGGGGACCCTGGAGACTTCTCCTTTACTGACGAGGTACTATGCGTGAGGGGACGTTTGTGCATTCCCAGAGATGAGGAGTTGTTGAGAGAGCTCCTGACTGAGGCACACGGGTCCAGGTTCACCATACATCCCGGGAACACAAAGATGTACCATGATCTGAGATGTGACTTTTGGTGGAGAGGGATGAAGCAGGATGTAGGTGAGTTTGTGCAGCAGTGTTTGGTGTGCCAGCAGGTGAAGGCCGAGCACTAGAGGCCTGCAGGGCCGATGCAGCCACTTCCTGTGTCAGAGTGAAAGTGGGAGAGCATCACCATGAACTTGGTGGTGGACTTGCCCGTTACCTAGCGAGGACATGACGCAGTCTGGGTGATTGTAGATAGATTGACGAAGACAACACATTTCTTGCTAATCCGAGTCACTTTGGGACCAGCGCAGTTGACAGAGAGGTATATTCATGACGTGGTACGTTTACACGGAGTTCCGTGTAAGATTGTATCCGAATGGGATACCCGTTTTACGTTCCAGTTTTGGGCTGAGTTTCAGCAGGCTTTGGGGACACGATTGAGGTTCAGTACGGCATACCACCCCCAGATGGATGGACAGTCAGAGCACACGATACAGACACTTGAGGACCTTTTACGTGCCTGTGTACTGGACTGGAGGGGCTCTTGGGAGGAGCATTTGCCCCTGGCAGAGATTGCATATAATAACAGTTATCACTCGAGCATCGGCATGGCACCCTACGAGGCTCTGTACGGACGGAGGTGTACTGTACCATTGAGTTGGGTTGAGGTGGGGACCAAGTGGGAGGTTGGCCTCAGGCTAATCGGGCAGAGTCAGGAGGTGATTGAGTAGATTCACAGACGACTTCGCACTGTTAGGAGCAGACAGAAGAGTTATGCCGATGGAAAGCATAGAGAGGTGCAGTTTGAAGTTGGGGATCACATCTTTCTTCGCATTTCTCCCATGAAGGGCCTGCAGCGTTTTGGGGTGAAAGGGAAGCTCGCGTCGAGGTTTGTGGGGCCCTTTGAGGTCCTGGAGCAGGTAGGACCCGTTGCTTACAGGCTTGCCCTTGCTCCCCAGCTTTCTGGTGTGCACGACGTGTTCCATGTGTCCAACCTCAGGAAGTATGTCGTCGATCCCAGTCACGTTCTGAGCCATGAGAGTGTCGAGGTGGGTGACGACCTGACCTACCCCAAGTGACCAGTGCAAATACTAGATAGAGTCGTTCGGAGTTGAGACGGAAGTAGGTACCCTTGGTGAAGGTCTTGTGGAGGAGCCAGAGGTACGAGGAGGCTACCTGGAAACCTGAAGCAGCGATGTGAGAGCGGTACCCGGAGCTTTTTGAGGGTACGTCTTTTCGGACTGGCTTCGGTCCTCTTTAAGTTTGTTATGCGTATGTATTTCTTTTTCGCACCCTAACTAGTTCAAGTTTCGGGGACGAAACTTCCTTTAAGTTTATTATGATGTTAAGACTCGTTCTGTCCTGAGCTTTTTAAGACGTTTGGACTGTTGGTCAGACGTCTGGACACCTTCCTAAACGTCTGGAGATCAAAATTTTTGGGTACGACCTCGCGTTTGCGCGCGGGCTGCGCGCAGACAGTACCTTCTCTTTTTCCTTCCCTTCTCTCTCTCCCCACCTCCAGCAAACCCTAAGCCACCACCTTATAAAACCCCTTCCCCCTCTCTCGTTCTCCCCACACCAGCCACCTTCCTCTCTTCTTCTCCACTCCAGCAAGAGAGCTAGCGCAAGCAAGCAAGCGCGAGAGCGGCGACGAGGAGCGGCGTGAGGAGAAGAGGAGTTGTGGTCGCGAGCTCATGTGGGAGCTTACCGGAGGGCGCACCGTCGGAGCGGCACGTACAGAAGGAGCAGGAGTGCGTCGGGGAAGTCATCCTTGACACTGCTGTAGCCGGAGCTGCAAGCGAGGAGGCGAGCCGCGGCTGTGCATGGCGGGAGCGAGCGGGGGCAAGTTCTGGTTCTGGGTTTTTCCCAAAATCAGACATCTAGAGTGACCACTAGACGACGGTGCGGACGTCTAAAGGCGGTTCCAAACGTCTGAAGAGAGATCTCAGCAAAGGTACGCTCCCTTTGTGGATACGGCAATGTAGGCCGCTCTGCTGCTACCCTTCGCATGGATATTTTGAGAAGATTTGGTCGTCGCGTGCAGGATTTGCTTTGGGAAGGTGCGGGACATGCCCTCCCACGCATTTCAGACATCTGGGTGGTTTACTAGACGGCTGGAAGCAATTCCAGACGTCCGAAGAGGAGGTTGGACGACTGGAGCTGGGCCCAGATAGTCCAGAAGAGTTCCTGGACGTCTGGGGTGGACGTAGAGCCTGAGGTGCATTTCTGGACACTTTTAAGATGTCTGGAAGTTGTTCCAGATGTCTGATTTTGAGTCAGTAACCCTGTTTTGACCCATTTAAGGTCCGTTTTATGCAAATAAGATACCAACATTTTCCTTATGAGTTCCCTACTGGTTAGAAGGCTTTCTATAATGTGCTGAAAGTTCCCTTGTGATTGCTCCTTGTTATAGGACTTCATTCCGTTGCAGGTTTGGGGCTTACTGAGGCACGTGAGCCTGCTGTTCGAGACCCCAATACTCCTGGGTTGACTGGTAGAGTGGCTTCCCCTAATTTAATTACAAACATGAATGCATGTGTGAATGAATGAGTAGAAACTAGGATATGGCAGGAATCCTAGGACGAGAAACACTTGAAATGCATGTATGTTTGAGTTGCAGTCTTGAATGAGTAGATAGAAACAACTGCCTGTTAATGAATAAGAGCTGCCTGTGAAATATGAATTAACTGTGTTAGTGAAACAGTTGCATGTAATCTTACCTGCTGTATATGTTAAAAGATATACCATGAGCTGCATGTGTATAACCTGAGAATGGAAATGTGAATGATAGAAATACGAGCTGCATGTGAAAAATCTGAGAACGAAAATGTGAACTGTAGAAATACGAGCTGCATGTGTAGAACCTGAGAATGAGAATAGAAATGATGAAACTTGGTATGGAATGGCATGAGAAACATGAGCATGAACCCTACGGGGAAATTAGGAGTAGAGCTCCTAGAAATGAATGGAATGGATTTGGGAATGTGAGTAGGGAAGTGTGCTGGCCCTTGAGTACGTACTATCAAGGAGAGTGACTGTCCCCTTTTTAGTGTAGAGCGGAGCTAGCCGCCCTTGGGTTGGGACTCGGGGTTAGGATTAGCTACTTTGCACTGACTTCTTGGTCCTCGTGTACACTGTACCAGAAAGAGCTACTAGTGTAGGGAGAGAGCTAGCCACCCCACGGGGCCCGGGGTTCAGCTAGCCACCCTACACCGACTTGTTAGGCCCACTGGGAAAACTAGGGTAGTCAGGCGAGGGTGCGCGGACTGTGGAGGGGCGAGACCCCAGTTTGGTTCTTAGGGGCTAGACCCCTATTACTGAGAGGGCTAGGCCCTATACTGTTCCGTGCTGTACTTTGGGTGCACCTGTTAGTGGAAATGACTGACTGCGTGCCAATGCGGGGTAGCTACCCGTATGTTTATCGCGCGTGCCGTAGTCACCGTTATGTTTGTCCGTGACCTTGGGGTGGTTGACTGGGTGTAGGACCACCACGGGGGACTCTCCCGGCCAGGAGAGCACCACGTGCGACTTCTACTCTTCGAAAAAGACTACAATCAAGATCGTTCCCACAAGGAACATTCGAGATCATGAAAGAGACCTGATACATAAATCAAGTGGTGGAAAAGAATAATTAGTTAAACAAAGTAATTGTAAAACAACAGCTACCTGTCCACTTTTACTACTTTAGTTAGTTGGTTACCACTCTACTCAGCGTTCGCTGACTTTGTGTACTCATAACCCTTTTCAGGTCTAGGTGTTGAGTAGCCCGAGTCTTCGGCTGCAGGGGGTGCTGGGCCCAGTAGATCCCAGTAGCAGTAGCTTCTTCTTGTAGTACCTTTTGTAGGAGTGAGTTCAGACTCCTGTACTTTACGTTCTGTACTTTTACTTTTCTACACCTTTATGTTCCTGTACCTTGTTATTGTTCTACTGTTGTGGTGGTGGCATGTACTGTAGTAGCTTTTACGTTCTTTATTGTTGTACTTTTTCTACTATTAGTTGCATAGCATATTGAATGTGGTTTACTTTCCTACTTTTTGGTTATTTCTCATTGGACGACTGGGTCTTGGGATCAGTCGAGTCGGTCCGGTCTCGTGTCTTGTAGGGATTCGGGAACCGGGTAGTAACATGCTCTATCGTGCATAGGAGAAACCTTGGGAAGGTGCGCGGAACACCTTTCCACGCACTTTCGGACGTTTGAATAGCTTATCAGACGATCGGAGGACTGGTTAGACGTCTGGAATTGTTTTCAGACGGTCCCGGGGGAGTCCTGGACGTCTGAGGTCTCTACAGGAGCTTGAGGTGAGTCTCTGTGACTTTTAAGATGTCTGGATTTGTTTCCAGACGTCTGATTTTGATCTGCAGACACGTTTTTGACCTGTTTAGGGTTCAATTGTGATCCATTTTACGCAAATGAAGTATCTGTAGTTTTCTTGTGAGTTTCTCTACGTATTAGAAACCTTTATACACTGTTCTGAATCTTCCCTTGTGATGTATTCCTTGGTATAAGACTTTGATCTGTTGCATGTCTAGGGCTCGCAGAGACGTCAGGGTCTGCGATTCGAGCCCCCAGTACTCCCGGATTATCTGGTGGAGTGGTCCACCCCTATTATTTTTATTAAATATGATTGTATCTATGAAAATTAGTCAACTAAAAACCTAGGATGTGTCATGAATCCTAAGACAGAGAAATGATTGAACTAATTGTTCTCCATAATTGTATTTATATACATGAACAAACTAATTGTTAGCCACTTCCTGTAAATAAGTATGAGCTGCCCGTTAGAATATGAGCTGCTTGAGATAACTGAACAGCTACCTGTGAAATCATTAGTTGCATGTATTAAATTGTGGAAATACGAGTTGCCTGTGTATATACGAGAACTAAATTGTGAATGATGAAATTTGGGTTGAAATAATGTGGTGAACATGAGCATGAACCCTACGGGGAGTTAGGAGTAGAGCTCCTGTGGTTAGATGGAAAATCTGGAATGTAGACGGGAAGTGTGCTGGCCCTTGAGTACGTGGTACCAAGGAGAGCGACTGTCCCCTTTTAGTGTAGAGCGGAGCTAACCGCCCTTGGGTTGGGACTCGGGGTTAGGATTGGCCACTCTACACCGACTTCTGTTGGCCCTCGTGTACACGGTACTGAGGCGAGCTACTAGTGTAGGGAGGGAGCTAGCCACCCCATCGGGCTCGGGGTTCAGTTAGCCACCCTACACTGACTTGTTGGGCGCTCTGGGCAAACCGGGGTAGGCAGACGAGGGGCGAGACCCTTGTTTGGTTCTGAGGGGCTAGACCCCTATTTCTGAGAGGGCTAGGCCTTATATTATTCCGTGCTATACTTTGAGCGTACCCGTTAGCGGAAACAATTGATCGCATGTCAGTGCGAGGTAGCTACTGTGCACTTATCGTGCATGCTGTAGTCACCGCTACGTCTGACAGTGACCTCGGGGTGGTTAACTGGGTGTAGGACTACCACGGGGGACTCTCCCGGCCAGGAGAGCACCATGTGTACCTTCTACTCTTCGGAAAAGACTGCAACCAAGATCATTCCTATGAGGAGCACGCAAGATTAAGAGAAATCTGAATGTTGACAAGAGAGGGTGAAAAGGAATTACCTGTAAAATAAAATAACTGAAAAGATAAATATACCTGCTACTTTTACTACTTTAGATAGTATGGTTACCACTCTATTCAGCGTTCGCTAACTTCATCTTTTTTATAACCTTATTCAGGTCCAGGAGTTGAGCAGCCCGAGCTTCCGGCTACGGAGGGTGCTAGGCCCAGTCGAGCCTAGTCGTAGTTTTCAGCACTTTTCGTTGTACTCTCTTTACTGTTGTAGTGAGTTTTAGACTTTTTAGTTCCTATTGCTTTCATTTCAGTTGTTTTTATTGTGGTGGTGATATGTACTAGAATAGCAGCTTTTACTTTCCTTTACTGCTTATATGTTTTTATTGCTTAGTTACATTGCATATGTGAATGTGGTTTATTTTCCTGCTTTGTGGTTATTTCTTGTTGGACGATTGGGTCTTGGATTAGTCGAGGCGAATCGATTTCGGATCCTGTAGGGATTCGAAAATCGAGTCGTAACAGTCGTCCAACGAGAAGTAACCAAAAGTAGAAAATATTCTACAACCATACATGTAATGTAATTAAGTAGAAATAGACAAGAGATAGTAATGGAAATCAGAATGAGAAGTCTCAGAAATATTACATGCCTTAAGTGGAAGAGTACTATAATATACAAAGGCATCACAACTACAACAGAGGGAAATATAACATGAACATGGCAGAAACAGCTAATATATGCTAAAGGTACTCACTACTACCAAAAAGAGCTCTAAAACAGAAAAGTGACAATTATGGCTGGGCTTGGCTAGGCACCCTTTGCAGCCGGTGGCGCTGGTTGCTCAACTCTCTGACTCAAACATTGTTATATAATCCTTGGTCAGTTAATACTAAGTGGAGTGGTGGTTAAGCCATTTACATGCAATTTAACATAAAGAAACAAGTAAATAATTAATCATTCGTTTTCATTTATCTCAATTAGGTATTTCTGATTCGGTTATTCTAATAAGGATCCACAACATTTCTTAATCCTCTTGTTCCCTAAGGGAACGATCTTGATTGTAGTTTATTCCGCGATGTAGGATGTACACGTGGTGCTCTCCTGGCTGGGAAAGCCCCCGTGGTAGTTCTAACTCGGTGTATTACCCTGAGGTCATTGTCACGATGTAGCAGTGACTATGGCATGCCCGATAAACGTACGGGTAGCTACCCCACACTGGCACGGGGTCAGTTTTTTCCGCTAGTTGGTATGCCCAAACATACAACACAGAATAGAACAGGGCCTTACCCTCTCAGAACAAGGGTCTCGCCCCTCAGAATAGGGGTCTTACCCCTCAACAGTCTAGGTACCCTCGCCCGACTATTCCGGATTACCTAGTGGGCCTAACAAGAATCGGTGTAGGGTGGCCAGTTCTAACTCTGGGCCCCATGGGGCAGCTGACTCCCCCCTAAACTAAAGTAACAAGAGTCGATGTAGGGAGCCATTCCTAACCTCGTGTCTCAACCCAAGGTCGGCAGGCTCCCTTCTACACTAAAGTGACGGTAGCTCTCCTCGATACCGCGTACACGAGGGACAACTCACTTTCTATGCAAAAGGGACAATTTCTCTCCTTGGTACCGTGTACTCGAGGGCTAGCTCACTTCCCTCCACATGATATTTATTTCGTATACGTGAGTTCCTCTTTTAGTTCTCCATAGGATTCATGCATTGTATTTATTTCATTTCGTTTCACAGCATACATATCTCGTTGCTTACATCTCGGTTCTTAACGATATAATAGGCAGCTCGTAATTTAATAACTGAAAGAAATATCACATCATTTAACTATTCTTTTGCTAGCATGAAGGGTTCTAACATGTATTTCAAAATAAACAGTGTGGCTCAAGTAACGTTCATTCACTCAATTTTGCCCTAAGATCATTTCATATCGTAGGGTTCAATCAATTCATTCTAAGATAGCATGCACATTGATTAATTAAGTCATAGTATTAAGAAAAATCACTCTACCAGGATACAAGGGTGGAATGGGAGCTCGAATCACAGATCCCGTTATCTCCGCGGGCTCTGTATACGCTACTGGCTGGAGACCTATACAATTGACCAAATCACATTAAAAGAGTTCAAAGTAGTATACGCATGACACAAACACATAGAGAACTCTAAACTGAAACCAATGATACTTCATTTGCGCAAAATCGACTCCGTTTGGGCCATAAATGGGCCAAAAATGTGCACTTTGATTAAAATCAGACGTCTGGGACTTGCCCCAGATGTTTTAAACGACCACAGAGGCTCACCTTGCTTTCCTACACTGATTTCGGATGTCTGGAACCCCTCATAGCCATCCTGAGGTCCTTCCAAATGTCTGTCAGTGCACCTGGACGTCTGAGATCGTTATCAGATGTCTGTAGAGATGTCCAGACGTCCTAAAGCACCTCGAAGGGCACGCGACACGCCTTTCCATCGTCTCGTACCTGCGCATGCGCAGTCAAGTTAAAACTGCGACACCTAAACTTAACGTACGTGCATGTAGGCGTGTACAAAGTACATACCTCGACACTTTGCGTATTGCCAGACGTTTGACGCTAACTCTAGACGTCCTGAGTCTCCTCCAGACATTTGGATAGTGTCGCAAACATCTGATACTGTGGAAAAATGGTTCCGTAGTACGCCCTGTGAAGCTTCTTCCTGTGCTCCGGCTGCTGCAACCGCAGCAGTGGTGCTTCCTTGCATAGGTCTCCTCCTGCGTGGCTCCTCCTCCCTCTCGAGCTCCTCCCCCCGCACCCGCATCACCCCTCTCCTGAGCTCCTCTGGCCGCACCTCCTCTCCTACGCTCTCCCTCTCCCTCTCCCATACTCTCCCTCTCTCCTTTTCCTCCGTCTCGAGCTCCCCTCCTTCCCCACTCGTGGCTACAAGGGGACGGGAAGGAGGAGGTCGTCGGCAAGTGAGTGGTGGAAGAGTGAAGGTTGAGGTGGTGGTGTGGAGATGGAGAGGGTGGAGGGGCGTGGAGTTTTAAAGAGGGAGGGTGTGTGCGTGGGTGTGTTGTGTGGGAAGAGAGAAAAATTGTGAGATTTTCCCTGCAAGGTTTCCTCTTTCCTGCAAAGCCCACAAACTTACACTTAGGGGGTTAAAATTACATTTACACCCCTATCTTTTCAGGAAAAACTCGAACGACCCTTGGGAAGGGTTATTTCATGACCTATCATGAAGATCTATAGAAATGGTAGAAAATGAAACGAAGATTCAAAAGATAAATCAAGTTACTGCTAATAAGTTGTCAAGGGAGCTTCATCCAGTTATGTTATGCCTAATGTGCTGCTCCATCATCAGCAATAAGGGAAATTAGTTGGCTTGTTGTTCTATGGCAATCCTAAGTGAAGTCCATCCATGGTGCAACATAATTTTATGTAGCCGTTGAAATAGTTGCCTTTTTTTTTACAACACTACCCATAGAATATGCCCCCGATATCCAACTTTGAAACATCACCTGGAAGATGAGCTCTCCATCTCACATTTAGAAAACATATAAATAATCATGTGAAAACCTGCTATATTGTCATGTCAGCACGTCTGGAAGTCCCACCATGTTATCTGCAAAAATACTTCCAAAGAATGGCATTGATTTTTTTTTTTTAACAAATTAACCTGAAACATAAGGACTTGGGTTGCCCCTTTTTTTGAGCTCCCAAAAAGATCAAGTACAAAATATCCTCCCACTAAGGGATATACAAATGAAAAGAAAAGAACTACAAAAGAAATAAAATATACAAGCCCGGTACAAGAAAAGAAATATCAAAACTTAGATGCGAGTTGCTATAAGTTCCAAACTCAAGGAATCCTTCTTCAAGCAAATAATGAATCTTCAATCTTCAATCCTGAATCCATCTTTAAGCAGTAGAGCCTTCAATCTAAAAGTCTTTTGAAAATCAATAGCATAATTCTTTTATTTTAGCTAACTTTATAACAATATTGGAAGATCAGCTCGGTGATGAGGGAGTGGGAGAGGAGGAATGGCGATGGGGAACGACGCTCGATGAGTTTCTAACAATTCAAAAAGGGAGCAAAAAAGCACTTTCATCTGGATGGTGAACTTACAAGTGGATGCCTATCATTGTCTAGAATGAAGAGTTTGCATCCCCTTGTTGGTGTGCTGAATGTAGCCAACACTAGAGCCTACAACAATGACTCAGTAGAAAATGGACCTCTTATTTTTGATCTCCGTAATATTCTGTAATAAGCTAATTGTAATTAGCTCTTCACATTAGCCATAAGTACTTGTCAACTCCAGAAGCCTCGCTAGTTGAACTAAAACATCTACCAAAATTTTATAACATAATGAAGTATAAGTAGATTCATAAGAGAAAATTTTACCTTTAAGTTAATCGATAGATAGAACTCATAAAGTTGGCACGAGTGAACAGGACTCTAGTCTAGTCTAGGCCAGCAGTGCAGTCTAAATTTTTCAATGCACGCACAATATTCAAAATGACATCTAGCATTGTTACCTTAGCATCCTAAAAAAAAGAAAAAAAAGAAAATTAATTATTGATAGTGCAAAGATAACATTGCAGATAACAAAATAAGATAGAACAATTTCCATGCAAGGTTGATTCACTTGGTTTCACATTTAAGGCTAAATAATGCCATTCTTTTAGAGGTTGATTTTCCAAACAACTTGTATTTGTGCTTAATGGGCAAGTTCAGCTCTTCACAATAGAGTTCCCCCTATGGAAAGGCAATCTAGAGCTAAGTGAATTGCCAACTTATTATAAATGATCTCTAAGGAAAAAAAAATCCTGACCATTACCAGGACCAACTTAGATGCATAAAAAAAGCCCTAGTAAAAGAATAGCATCAAAACATTCTCTTCACAAGCAAAGATGACCTCTGTTCTTGTACAATCCAACTGTCATATCCATCTTGAACAATAAGAAATAAAAAATATGGGACTATTTTTAAACAATATTAGTAAGGGTAGTGAATCGGTGGTGGTGGGCTATGGTGGTTTCCATTGGTGGAGAAGAAGGAAAAGGAACAAGGAGGGGATGTGGTGGTGAGGTAGGGAGGTGGTGGTGGATGGCCAAAGGAAGGAGAAAGAGGAAGAGGAAGAGGGAGGGGTAGGGTGGTAGTGGTTGTCGACCGTAGGAGGAGGAATAGGAAGATAGAGGGGCTTTGGTGGCAGGGCACGTTGGTGGTGGTTGGAGGAAGAGGAAGAGGAAGAGGGAAGGGCCGTGGTGGTTTGAGTAGGGAGGTGGTGGTGGATGGCCAAAGGAAGAGGGAGGGGTTGCGGTGGTGGAGCAGGGAGGTGGTGGTGGGCGACTAGAGGAAGGAGGAAGAGGAAGTAGGGGTTGTGGTGGTGGGGCAAGGAGGTGGTGGTGGACGGTTGGAGGAAGGAGAATGAGGAAGAGGAAGATGGAGGGGTTGGGTTGTAGTGGTGGTTAGCAGAACGAAGGAGGAGGAAGAGGAAGATGGAGGGGCCTTGGTAGTGAGGAACAATGGTGGTGGTCGGTAGGGCATGGTGGTGGTAGTTAATCGGAGGAAAAGAGGGAGGAGGGGCAGGGACGAGGTGGAGGAAGAAGGGGTAAGAAAGCGTACCTTGGTGTAGCGATGTGTGAGTGAAGTCAAGCGATGATCGAGCACTATTGGATAAGGAGGAGAGTGAGGTCAGTGCAGGAGGAGGAGAGAGCCTACCGTTGGGAGTGTTGGGAGGGGGAATGGAGGCTGCGCTGGGGAAGGGAAAGGGAACATGTGTTGGGAGGGTTTGGGGGGTTGGGGGGGGGGGGGGGGGGTGTGGTGTGAGGGGAGTTGGATCTAGACCATTGATTAGATTTGACGATGCCAAAGGATGAGTTGCACGTAACTTCGGTGGAAGTGACCAATACCTTTCCTTTTCCCATATACATATATATGCATACACACACACGCACAGATGTACATGTGTTGATAGATAGATAGATAGATAGAGATACATGTACATATGTGGATAGATAGATACATAAATAGATATAAACATGTATACACACACCTTTTTTCTCATGAATCAGAATTTTTAAAGAGCGAATTTGTCGAAGTGCACAGAGCTGATATACACAATCTTCCGATAAATCATTGGTTAAGCATCATACATGCCAAACAACTTAGAGCAAGGTAAAAATTAATAAGGCAGCCATGGATTTGATAGGTGATTATTACGATACCAGCAGTAAGGGAACACGGTTTGAGGCTAAACATTCTACCACCCCTTAATGATTACAGGTATGCCTAACAAGCACATACTACTTGTGAGTAGGTTGTTCATGTTACCTTAGGCAGCGTTTGGTTGTGGGTTATTGGGGGAGATAGGAGTTAACGTATGGATTTGGCAGGGAATTGGAGACGGGTGTCATGGATTCCGAGGTGAGGGGGAATAACGAGGGGGTGGGGATGGGAGAGAGAAAAGGAATGGGGAGAGAGAGAGAAATAAAATTTTTTTTTTTAATTTTTTAAATTAAAAAAATTAATAATTATTTCATCAAAATTCACTGACTCTCTTTCATCTATCACAAAATTAACATATCAATCATTAATAATTCTACAATCATTTCAATCTCACCAACCAAACAACTTCTTATAGTTATTCCACTCATATTCTATCCTAGTATAACATTATCTCCCTGTCAAATGCATCCTTAGAGGTCAATAACATCCGATCTTGGTTTGGTGCTAGCTTTCCCTTGCATTTTTTATCTTTTGGAAGTTGTCTCTCCATTGTGGTTTTCAAGGTTTTGCACTCTCTCACAACTTTGTTTCACCTGGCCAAACACATGTTTTATACACAACCAAATTATCTCTGATGATATATCCTATGCAGATGTTCTCCATTCAGCCTGGATGCCTGGAAAGGTCTAGCAGTTAGGCATGGTACACACACATGTATCTACATGTATATCTATACATACGTGCATACATTCATAAATACATGTGTGTAATACACGTGCGTGCGTGCATGTGTATATTGATCTTCTTTCTATAACCAATAGGAAACGTTATATTTTGTGCAAGCATGCATTTTGTGATGGTCCTTTTGCGAAGGCTTTTTTTTTTCTTTTCGTTTTTTTGGGTAGGGAGATGGTCACACGAGATAGATGACTATCTTGTGATTTTATTTAAATAAAGACAGGAAGATGGTAGCATGAGGGTGGATAACATCCCCAAAAAGGAAGAAGAAACATCCATTAACACTCTATCTAGGGAAGGATTGTCTTGTTTGGAAACCCTTCCATTTCTATGAAGCCATAAGGCACAAAGCATCGCAAAAGGTCTGGCTCTCTCTTTTCTTAATCTAAAGCAACCTTGTCTAGCTCCAACTTTGCTTTTAATAAATCTCTCCCAAAACATCACCGCAGATGAGTGATCAATCCACTATGGTCCAATCCTCTCCCAAATCTGATCTGCAAAGCGGCAGCTGAAGAACAAATGATTACAATCTCCCTGCTCCAAGTCACATAGAAGGCATCTCCTGTCATCTTCAGGGAAAAGCTTTTCCTGTAAGCTTTTCTCATAAGTCAGCCTCTCCTGTGGAGCCATACAAATAAAATAATTTTGGATGGCATCTTGGTCTTCTAGATTAATTTATCTGCCCTTAATAAGCGCGAATCAGGATTAATTAATGTTGACAATAAATTCTTGTATATTTCCTTCGCTAACTTGCCTCGTCAAGAATCCACCTTCCTTGCAACTGCTTTGGCTGGAAATCTGCAATAACTGCAAGAAGTCTTCCCATCTTTAATCTGAAAAGTTTGATAAATAAAGACATCCAACGTCCCATCCCCAGTTCTGACACTGCTGCCATTTCATAGGCAACTAGAATATTCTTTGGAATCTAAGTCAAAACTGTCCCGTCATTATACCAAGAAAAGGAAGCCATTCCCATCGCCCTTTTTCACGTCAAAAGGCAGCATAACAGCTTCTCTGAATTAGATGGACCTTTCCAAAAAGGTGTAGATACCCCGATAAGCAAAGTTTCCTTTTGCCATTGATACAGTGGCTATTGGAGGCAAAAAGAACCTTCATCACCAATGACGTCTCTCCACCGTCACCTTTGCAACCAAACTTTATTACCAAGGGTTGATTCCTACTTTTAAGATTAAACACACCTAGCCCATCCTTAGGTTCTGGGAGGCTTTCTGTGACGTAGTCTGGGTTGCTAGATAAAATAAGAAAAATATTTTGGACACTTATTTTTGTGTTAATTTTCTCACCAAACATCCGGGTGGTCGTTCACATTGATTCCTGTTCATTTCACTTTCTCGTATTTTAAATTAATCTCGTTACAATATAGTCGAAAAAATGTATGAATAAATAATAATTTTATTACTTGAAAATAAAAATTTCCGAGATTGAATAAATGAATCAAATGGAATTCATACTAACCTCAATAAATATAATTTGAATACTTAACTTATTAAAAATCTAATTCAAAATATAAAGTACGAATATAAACATGTAGCAATAAAAGAGAAATTTGAGAAGAATTGGATAAAAAATTATTCTTCTTTTCTTCCATTCTTTGCCTTCTCTTTCGTGGATCAGACGTCTGATTCAAACTCGCGATTGCTACAGTGCCTTTACTTTGATTCTCTGATCTGTCTTTCTCTTCAGCCGAGCCTTCTTCTTTCTTCCTTCTCCTTGGCTTCTGCTTCTTCTTCTTCTTCTTCTTCTTCACTTGGCTTTCCTCAGCTCTTCTACTCTTCTCTGACTTTGGCTAAGTCCTTTTGCGGTCTTCTTCCTCTGCGCCTTCTTTTTTCCTCTTCTCTCTTCAGCAGAGACCTTCTCTTCCTTGGTTCCTTCTTCTGTTCTTTCTTCTTCTTCTTCTTCTTCTTCTTCCCCGCAGCTGCTTCCTCCTCTTGCCTTAGCTTCCTCTTTCTTCTTCCTTTTCCTGCAAAGTGCAAAACCTACCCCTACCCTCCCCCGCGAACTCTCTCTCTTTATTTCGCTCTTAGGCTTGCTCTCCTAGAGCTATCTTAGGTAAACGGGTCGGGTCAGCGCACCCGAGACCAGGCGCATCGGCGTGGGTGGTGCGCGAGGAGTGCACAGGTAATCGGGTCAGGCTACCAGGTCTGCGGAGTAGTGAATCGTGGCGAGGCGTGCGGAGGAGAGTGGGACCTCACCCCATGTCAGGAAGCGATAAGCCCCTGACGCAATTACAATTTATTCCACTCCGCCTACTCGAAAAAGCCCGAGGTGGGACTAAAAGTCCCACCCGCTTTGCGTGCACCCGCAGGAGATCCTTGCTTAATTGCAGCGACTGCAGTGCCCTGGGACTCCAATTGCTGGTGTGAGGGGTTCGCGAAGGGAGCCCGCGCACCTGGGACCTTGCTTCTTGAGGCCTGGAGCAGTAGGTGAAGGTTGCTAGCTTGCTTCAAGCCCGCTCTAATGGCGGCCAGGGTCAAAAACTATCAACACAAATACGGCCTCACAGCCCTATCAAAACACTCACAAGGCTTCGCCGTGGCATGGCGAAGGTGTCTCGGTGGGTGGCGTGGCGCGGGGCGGCCTGGGAGTGCGTGCCTAGGTCATTCTGTGACCGTGGTGATGGGTGTGTTTGGGGGAAGAATGTGGGACGTGTGGTGGTCGATGAAGAGGGGGGAAATGATTAGTGGAAGGTGGCGGAGCTTCTGAGGGGTTTGGCGAGGTGGATGGGTGCGTGGAGTGATGGTGGCACCTCGTCGGTGGTCTGCTAGAGGTGGAGACGATGGTGGTGGTCTGTGGTTGTCGAGGGGTGAAAATAGAAATTGATAAGGGAAAAATGAAGAGGGGCGAAAGAGGAAGAGTTTTTACCTAGCTAAGTGGACGAAGGGGGGCAGGAGGCAAACAGTTCATTCCTGCCATTGCCAGAGACGAAGATGTCCAGGGGAGAGGTGACGACAATGACGACGGGGCTAGAGGTGCGCACGCGGGTGTTGCATGACGCGGAGGAAGGCGATGAAGGCATCTCTGCCACTTGTATTGTGGTAGAGTGACGAAATAGAAGAGGAGGTCTCGCAGGAGCTCGCTGGACTCTTGACTGGAGGAGGAGACAAAATTGGGGGGGAATTCCTCGGCCAAGTCGAGCTTGCTAGGTGCGGAACGATTTGGGCTTGCTTAAATAGGCGCGGGCAGAGGGAGAATCGCAAGGGAGTGGCCAGAGCTCTTTGTCGGAGGTATGGTTGGAGTGGAACCCATACCTCTCGAGTGTTCAGACGAGAGGTATGGGGTGATTCAAGGCATGGGGAGCTGCTCAGGAGGTAGGGGGTGTCGTAGGGGACTCCCCTTTCAAATTTGGGAGCAGCTCTCCAAGGAAATGAGGAGAAAACCTTCTCGCAAAGTCGCCGACGGTATGGGTCGTTGCTGCAATGGCATAGGGACCAAAATGAAGAAAGTGATGAAAAGTTGAGGGGGTATTTGAAAGGATTTCCCAAAAGTTAAGGGCCAGAATTTAATTAGGTGGGCCATTTTGCAAAGTAGTCCAAGATGACCTTCCCTTAGGTCCAAATTTTGGTACAAACCTAATTTGGACCTAAGAAATCTAATGGTGAAGTTGGATTTTAGGTTTGACTACGCTTGATTGGATATTTTGCATAAAAACCTAAATTAGGTCAAATATTGGGCTTGGACCTCAATCTAGGTCAAAACAGGTTCCAAAGGTCAAATTGAAGGTTCTAAATCCTAGGGGATATTTTTCCATGAATTTTAGAGGGTTTAGTTGATTTTTATCTTGCGTGGAACCTTGTGAATTTAAGTGGATTTGTTTTAGGGTTACAGAATGTCATTTAATTCTTGAATTTTACAACCCTTTTCTGATTGAACCATCCCACTTTTTTTCTTATTAAGTCCAATTGACCTATATCTAGACCCTTAGAAATCCTGTTGATGCACTGCAATGGTAAAATTATAGTTTTACCCTTTGTTTCATGTTCTCTTCCCAGATTAGTGATCCCTTGAATTAAGCCTTTCTCTTGGTCATGTAGGAGCTTTTGTTTACTTTATTAGGTCAAAATATGCTAGTTAGGGCTCATGATGAAGTTCTCATCAACTCCGTCATGTGAATCCTTCCACCGTAGCATCCACCGGGTCCACGGTCGATTTCCCGTGCAAGCTGATGATGTGATGCTCAACGTGATTGTTGTAGCTAGTCACATCATTTATCGGAGGAAGGTTTTGTCTGGAATTGAAATGGCATTTTGGGTTCATTCTTTTGATCCTTTTCTATCGTTCTAATGGCATTTTGGGTTCATTCTTTCGATCCTTTTCTATCGTTCTTTCAGCTTTGATCTTTGCTTCAACTTCTATCGTTGTTGCTGCTTGGAACTTTGCTTCCACAACTTCTCACGTTATCTCCTTGTTGCTGTTCGGATAATTTCTTCAACAGCTTCTCGCCATTGTTTTTTGGTCGGTGCAACTTGGTTACGAACTGTGTTATACGTGTAACAACTGCTTCATTGAAGGTATTATAGCCCTTTGTGTTGCTATTTTCTTGAAATTATTTCATGATGTTGTTGCAGCTGCTCGGATCGTTGTTTGAAAAACTTCTCTTGCCATTTCTTCTTGGTTCGCTGCAGCTTGCTTCTTAACTGGGATAAATGGATAACAAAGGTTATATAACACGTTTTGTTTCTATTTTTGTACGCATGAATTGATAATGTTCTTGCAGACGAAGCTACAGGTGCTATTGTGGAGTTTAGTGATGCCTTGGCACTTTCTTCTGAAAACGACTGATGTGCACACATCTAATTAGCCTTAAATATCTATTTATGCATGCTTCTAGTGTCATAAAAGTATTATGCATTGTAAATATTGAATAACATGCATCATCATGCATTTAGATTAGTTTATACAAATTATAGGTTAATTTACCCTTTTTGTGGTAAGGGGATAGGGCGATATTTATCTGGATCTCGGGTTGAAGATTCAATCGTATGGATTTGATTAGGGCGACTATCAGAGTCTAACACCTTTGAGATCACCTCGATCGTACCTCCGTAGCAGGAGATACAGTTCAAGGAAGATCAAAGGCTAGAGGGTAAGGTGGTGGAAATCTGAACCTTAGATGTGAAATTCCCTACTAGGAGGGGGTGATGTAATAATTGCGAAAATAAATATAAACAATCTCACAAAATAGACAATCACATGAGTACACAAGTATTTTTTAGGTGGAAACCCAAACCGGGTGAAAACCACCACCTAACCCTCTCGAGTTAGGATTTTCCGATCAACCAAGTTGATCAAAATCCACTAAACGAATCACTTTAAACGAGGGTGATTCAACCTCAAATACAACCACGCTACAAGTGCGAGGGTAGCGTTCCTCAACCCCTTCTCTTCACGAGAAGGATTTTGTCTCGCAAAGGAGACGGGAATTCGCAAAGCGAATACCCAACCAAATAACAAAGATTAAAATAATAAATAATCCTATAGAGCCAACAAAGTAATTTTAAACCTAGCTTCTACAGGAATTAGGAAACTCCCCTTTGAAAGGAGTGCGTTGGTGACGCGGATGCGTGAACAACACGACGGCGCTACGTCGCTCTCGTGAACTACGGCGGGAGAACGGGTGCGCAAAGCTTGATGCTCTCAAGATGAAGAATTAGAGCTTGGAGAGCAAGAGAGTCTTTTTGGACACAAAAGAGTGTGAAAGTGTGTAGCTAGGTGTGTCTTGGTGTCTCTTGGTATGTATTGGTGTGCAAAGGCTCCCCTCTATTTATAGAGGCCTTAGGAAGGCTTTGGAAGGCTTAGAAAAGCTTCCATAGCCGTTGGGTACAAAGCCCAAGTGAATCAACCCGAAATCAGGAATAATCATTGCACTGACATGGTTATCAGACGTCTAATTTTGGCATCAGACGTCTAGAAGACCACTTTAAGACGTCTGATTTCAAGGTCAGATGTCTGATTTCGGGCGGGTTCCTTCCTGACTTGAATCAGATCTAAACAGGGTTCTTGTGTAAGTCCATCAGACGACATGCAGGACGTCTGGCACTATGTCTGGACGTCTGGAAACCTACTTTTTCGTGGGAATGGATTTACAACAGCTACAAAATCTCTGAGAAGAGATTTTCGGGTTAGTCGAGGCAAAACGGTCAATTATCAGACGTCTGGAAGGGCTTAAGGACGTCTGATAAGGCTCTAACGGTCATATCCTCGAGTGTTTGCTAAGAGAGCCAACGGTCCACTAATTGGACGTCTGGCAAAGTCATCAGACATCTCCTAAGACGTCTGGTCTAAGGTCTGGACGTCTGATTTCATCAGACAGAACTAACTTGTCCAGCCTAAATGTTATCAGACGTCTGAATCAACAGTCAGACGTCTTAAAACACTTTATCAGACGTCTGATTTGGGAATTAGATGTCTGGAAATGCTGTTTAAACCCTATATTGGTTTTCTAAGTTCTCTACAGAAAACCTAAGTATCTTAAGGTTGTGCCGGTGTTCCTAGGACTACTGTTAGGGTACTTTGAGGCTCTTTAACATAATTTTCTAAGAAAATAAAGAGCAAGAAAATAAAGACAAAAGTACATGAAAGGAATAAAATGGAATTCTATCCCATTCTTCTTGTCCTTCCATCTTCACTCTATCGCTCCTCGCGAATCCCCTCTGTTCTCCGTCAAGCTCCTCCAATCCATCCTGGATGCGAGCTCGAATTCCGTCTAATCACGTCTACATTTGCAATTGACCTGAAATCTAAGACTCCAAGTGTAAATGTTAAGTAACACGTGTTTTGTTATCATCAAAACAAATGATCGTGGTGCTCTAGCACCAACAAGATGAAGAATCTGACTGCACGAATGGGTTCGAATCGAAGATCATAGTTTAACTGTGTAAAAATTGATCCAATCCGATATCTGTGACACCATCTACAAGCATTGGAGCCTAGATGGAGGTACATGACGGCATCCAAGCCACCTACAGCCATCGGCCTCCTTCGTCCACGCTCGCGAAAGGTTGAGCGTGCACGTGCTTAAATTCAGAAATGCGACAAAAAGGGGAGGATGGCGCATTGGTCTGACGCATTATCTTCAAGGAGCGGCGTGGGTTCAATCCGCGCGAGCAAATTAAATCTACTGAAGGTGATAGCGGGCACAATTCGCTCATTGGATGGCCATGAAGTAGCAATGGCGGTGGCCATGTGGCAGCATGGATGAGGTGCCTTTGTCCATGCATGTGATAACGCGCAATCTAACATGCCAAGCGTGTGATCTGAAGGCGCGGTGAGGATGGATATGAATCGTCTGATGTGGATCGAGTGGCTGAGAACACGTGACCCTTCGCGTGTTGAGAAGCATTTGAAGGAGATCAGGCGCTTGACGTGGTGCAATCTCAAGTGTCTGATCGCAATCCATGGGCTCTCCTTCCATGCCCCTTTAGCAATGGCTGACTTTAGCAATGCTTACCTGCATCACTAAAGGTCATATATTAACTCTTAAAGGCTTCAAAATGACTCTTTTGCCCTTCTTCCTCAACTATTAAAGGGACCCTATGCCTCTCAATTTTCACTATCTCTTCTCTACTCACATCCTTTAAAGCTTTAAGAGTTGGTCCCATACTTGGGATGCTCCAATAGAGTTAGAGTAAAATAATTTTGTTCATCTGCTCATCTCTTTCGTGGAGCATCCCGTGGTTGTCTCCTCAACCTCATTTGGGAATTGGATCCTGCTACCACGTCGCCCTATTTTGTCCTCCATCCTCCAACTTTGTTCTCCCTCATCCAACATCTTACTACCATCTTCCAGGCGCTCCGTCAATGCGTCTCGTCCTCTAAGCGATTGTCGAGGAGGATTTTTCTCATCCTTATTTTTTTACTACTTTCTAGTGTAGTTTTAATTCTGCAACTAGTTGTAATGAACATATCGTTATGAAATATTTGTTCACTCACTCTCTTTTTCTTTGTTTTACTTTCTCTTTTCTATTATTTATTCTTTAAGTAGAATAGATAGCGTAGATTAATTTTAACTAGCTAATCTGCTTTATGAAAATAATTTCAAACGTGATTTTTAATCAAACATTTGCCTCCTTATGTTCGACCCAGGACTCATCAGAGTTTCGGTTATAAATTTTATTTAGTAGCGGATTTTCTTGCGAATTTTACGACTCAGGTTTTTGCAAACTCAACTTTTCGCAACGAAACCTCGCTCATCATTTTGGCGCTGTTGCTGGGGAGGCAATGCTCTTTGATTTCCCGTGTTCTCCTCCTTACTTAGCATTTATCTCACTTGTCTCTATTCTTATTGTGATTGCAGGTACTCTATTCAGGAGGGCAAAAGCAGTAAATTGAAGTAAAGTGTAGTTGAAGGGTTTGTAAGTATGCCCCTAGCACCCACCCCTTAGACTTCATTCCACCACCTAATAACGCAAACCTTAATTAACCTAGGAGCTTGCATAAATCCTATGGTTAGTTTGGGTTGTTTGTTTGCTACCTCCACCCAAATCACCCCCACATAAAAAAAAAATTGAATGTGGAATTAACTGAAATTTACACATTTTATACACCCACACACACACACACAAGGTACCTCACCTTGATCTGATTCTACTACTTAGCCGGGATCTAACTTGTGGGCCCGTTACACTCTAACTTAATACACATAAGTGAGTAGAAATTTAATTAGGCTAATAATCTCATGTGCCTTAATTAAGTGGTGTAAGAGGTCATGTGATTGAGCTGTTTGGGTCGTACCACTTAAGATAAAAGTGATCCATCAGTAGTTTACCTCATAGGATTCAATTTTTAGGGCTGAACCAGGAACACCACATTATTTTTGATTTATAAAGGAATATATCTTCACGTGTGCTTTCAAACCTTGGTGTGTCCCATAAAACCTTGTCTGAATACACCTGAAATTTAAATCTTAAAATCTACTAAGCAAGATTTAAATCTTAAAATTCATTGCATCCAAAAAAATAATCTTTCTTGAAAATCATTGGTTGTGCACGCACACACATTGAAACTGATCTTTAAGGGCACAACCAATCTAAAGGACCCATCATATTTTAGAGCACATTCAAACTTAAGCCTAACTAAAATCAAGTAGACGTTGGCCTTAAGGATTTGACTCGCTCTTAGGGACCCAGATCGAGATTATTTTTTATTAATCTTCTACTGATCCATCTGATGTCTGGTTAGGGGAGCAGTGTCAAACGACCACGGTTGGGGGTATCAAAGGAACCTGAGGCGAAAGTTAAGAGAAGAACCTTCTCCCCAATCCCTTCCTCTAACTGGTTGGATTGACTGGAAAGAAGTAGACCAAATCGTTTCTTTCATTTTAAGCCAGGTTCTGAGAGTCTATAGGTCTTTAGACTACCCCACCTAAGGACATGTTTGATTATTTGTACTATAGGACACCTTTCGTTTCTATTTTTCCTCCCATTTTGTCATGGATCCTTCCACATCCTACACACATTTGCACTCCTACCCTCTTGACACATCTTATCCCCAATATGATGATTATTATCCCAACTCTTGATGTACTCAATAATCTACTAGTTGGGATAACTCGAATTGGGGATACAATTCCTGACCTCTGTGTTTAGGGTCTAACCCTAGACACTATGATTTTAATTTTTATCCTTCTTCGAGCTACACCGATTATAGATCACCGCCCTCCTATGGTCAACCTAATACGATCTACAATTAAGAAGGATATGATAATTATAACCCATACTGAAATGATCCGCCACCCTTGGGATATTTAAGACGTCTGAAAGATTGGTTAGACGTTTATTCAGACGTCTAGATTGAGGGTCGGATGTCTGAAGGTAGGGGAAAACTGTACGTTCACTTGCTTTCAGCGCGCAGGTGTCATGCACGCTTTTTTTTTTCCCCTCCGTTCTTACCCAAACCCTAACCTCCTCCTCTTTTTAAACCCCTCCATCTCCACTCCACCCCCATCACTCCAGCCACCGCCACCTTCACCTTTCCCTTGAGCCAGCGACCTCCACCTTCTTGGTGAGGAGGGAGAGAGAGGTAGAGTGGGGGAGAGCTGGGGAGAGAGAGGGAGTGGGGGGTGGGAGTAAGGGGAGAGCGAGGGCGAGGGAGTGAGAGGAGGTGCGAAAGAAGAGCCTATGTGTGGGGAGTGTCGTGCTGCGGGTACGGCGGCGTGAGCTTGAGGAGGAGGAACTCAAAGGGGAGAGCTCTAGAGAGGTTCGCGGAGCTCGCAAGCTCGAGCTAGAGGAGTCAGAGCCATGCGAGGAGGGGGAGCTCGCGAAGGGAGCTTCACGACCCCCTCAGGCGGCTAGCATAGTAGCTACATGTGACGCGGAGGAGTTCGCGCGGAGGAGAAGGATCACGAGAGGAAGTTTTGGATATTGGCTTTCTAGTAGCAGATGTCTGGGACATCGCCCAGACGTCTGGAGAAGTATCGGGATGTCCGGAGGTGAAGTTGGACGTCTGAAAGCACATTTCTTGCGTAGAGGTACGTGTTGTCTGCACAGGTCTGCCCATGCAGACTGTGACGCAAGTTTCCTTCGGCTGAAAATGGGTCTACGTCTTCGTATGTAGGTGTAAGGCATTGGAAAGGAGCGTGGTGCGCCTTTCCAGGCAACTTTTGGACGTCTAACCATATTGCCAGACGTCCGACAGCACTTCCAGATGACTTAAAGGAGGGTCCGACATCTGGGACTTCCCTCAGATGGATTGCAGAGGAGTCCGGACGTCTGAGGCAGCTGTAGTAAGTGAGAGGTATGATTTGACATCTGGGATTAGTCCCAGACGTCTGATTTTGGATAGTAATCATGTTTTTGGCCCGTTTAGGCCCAAACGGAGTCGGTTTTCCGCAAACGAAGTACCGTTGTTTTCCACTTGAGTTTCTCTACATGTTCGTGTTGAGTACCTACCATTTTGAGTTCGTCTGATGTAAATTAGTCGCTGGTACAGGTTACCAGTCGGTGGCGTGTACGAGGCCCGCGAAAATGACGAGATCTGCGGTGCAGGCCCCCATTCCTCCCGTGATACCCGGTAGAGTGGTTTAATTCAGTTGTTAATATTTGAATAAGAAGGTACTTGCTTGGAATAATCGGATCGAACTCTCGGATGTAGAATGAACCCTAGGGTAGAAATGTGAACCTATTTTGAGCTGTACTATTTACTTGATGCATGTTTAAAATAAATTGCTAGCAAATAGTATTAGCGTAATTATGAGATGCATGTTAGAATATGATTTTCCTGTATGTGAATGAATTATGAGATGCATGTTAGAATACGAGTGCCTGTATGTGAATGAGAAAGTGAACGGTGAAACCACAAGTTGCATGCAAATGATTGAGAATTAAAATGTGAAAACACGAGCTGCCTGTATATGGATGAGGAACGAGTTATGAAACATGATATCTGAAAGTGGATAAATGAGATGAATAATAAGCATGAACCCTATGGGGAAGTAGGAGTAGAACTCCTGTGTATGAAAGGAATCTGGAATGCAAACGGGGAGTTGGCCCTTGTGTACGTAGTACTAAGGAGCATAGTGGTTCCTTTAGTGTAGAGCGGAGATAGCCTCCCTTGGGTTGAGACCCGAGGTTAGGATTGGCCACTCTACATTGACTCTTGTAGGCCCTCGCGTACGTGGTACCGAGGCGTACTACTAGTGTAGGGAGGGAGCTAGCCACCCCATGGGGCCCAGGGTTAAGCTAGCCACCCTACACCGACTTTGTTAGGCCCACTGGGCAAACCGGGGTAGCCGGACGAGGGTACGCGGGTTGTGGAAGGGCGAGGCCCCTGTTTGGTTCTGAGGGGCGAGACCTCCGTTCTGAGAGGGCAAGGCCCTATATTGTTCCGTGCTGTACTTTGGGTGTACCCGCTAGCGGAAACGACTGACCGCGTGTCAGTGCTTGGTAGCTACCTGTGCGCTTATCACGCATGCTGTAGTCATCGCTACGTCTCGACAGTGACCTCGGGGTGGTTGACTGGGTGTAGGATTACCACGGGGGACTCTCCTGGCCAAAAGTGCACCACGTGTACCTTCTACTCCACGGAAAAGACTGCAATCAAGATCGTTCCCACGAGGAACAAGCAAGGTCAAGAAATACTTGGATCCTTTGTGAAATAAATGAACCAGAAGCACATAGATGAGATAAATAGAAATAAGAATAAAACCTGACTGTTTGTTTTACTTTACTTACACATAAATAATGTAAACACCACTCTACTCAGCATTCACTGACTCTGTCTTTTCGTAACCCTGTCCAGGACCAGGAGTTGTGCAGCTCGAGTTTCCAACTGCAGAGGGAGCTGGGCCCCGCCGAGCCCAGCCGTAATAGTAGTTCCTTCCTAGCTCTTTTGTTTCTTCTGTAGTTGTGAGTACTAGACCTTTGAGTTACTGTTCCTGTTACTTTCTATTTTCTTTCTGTTGTTGTTGTTGTGATGGCATGTGACGAGTTGATTGTTCGCTTTAAAGTCGTTTGCAGTTTTATGTGATGGAAAAATCGACTAATTAATATTTAAAAAGAAATAATCACTCGCAGAAGAGAGGGTCGTATCCACAGGGAGGCAATGACGTATTTAAATTTGCACCAGTTAAAAGCGTTTGTTCGTAGTTAGTTTGGACAAGAATCAAGCCAAAATTGCCTTCAGATTAAGGTTGAATCAAGAAATCACGCTGAAATAGCAATTCTGAATAACTAGAGGATATTTGTCGCAATGCAGAATCAATAAAATATCATTAAAAATTGACAATGGTAGAAAATGTAATTATTAATGGCCTTGTTACTATAACAAAACAGGGGATTTATTCCACTTGGCCGTGCGCGACGAGGAGTGGACGGCCGGACGCGGGAAGCTCGGTGGAAGTTCCTTGGACTAAGGGCTTTGAAGCGGTGGTGGCGGCATGTCGCACGGTGGCTGGAGCCAGCCGGACGAGCTTCGGCGGAGGTGGCTGCAGCCGGTGCTGCAGCTGCTGTTGGCGGGCGATGCGCGCGAGACTACTGGAGGGAGGCGCTGCAGGCACGGGAGAAGGGCGGCTCTGTCGGCTCTGCTGCTGCATGCTAGCTGGAGGCGTGGGCGCGCACGCGGCTTGTTGGCAGTAAGCACGGGTGAGGTTGCAGGCGTGGGTGCGCGGGTGAGGTGGATGTGCGCGGCCTGGAGTGGATGCGGGAGTGAGCGGGTGAGTGTGGTTGTGCGGGTGCGGCTGCAGGTGGAAGGTGAGCGGGCGTGAGCGGTGAGGCGTTGCAGGCTATGCATGCCTTGCGTGCGGCTGGAGGCATGCGGGCGGCATGGAGTGAGCGGGAGAGAGCTGCGGTTCAGGTGCTGGAAGTGAAGTGGGCGGACGGTGGTTGTTGCTGGAGTGGGGTGTGGGCTTCAGACGTCCGGGAAATTTCCCAGACGTCTTAACTGATTGAGAAGATGATTGCAACAACGGTGGTTGTTGATGACGATGGCGAGGAAGGTGCACGGCGAGGTGCTCACGGTAATGCGAACGAGCTCTGGATGGCGGTGTGGCCTGTCACACCACACGCCCACGGTGGTGGAGACTCGTCGCCACGGTTGAGGCCGGCGGTGTGGAATGGAAGAGAGAAGATCTCTCTGCACAATGGTGGGTCGGTGGTGGAGGCCTCACCCGCTCAACAGCCTCTCTCCTCCTTTTGTAGCTGCCTGCACAAATTTGAATGGAGAGGCGGGAGCAGATCCACCTTCTCCGCTGATCCATGAATGTGCTTTTAGTGCGGCCGGAGGCATTGCAGCGGCAGCCGAGCCGTTGCTGAGAAGAAGAAGAATAAATGATATTATTAAAATATTATGATTATTTATACACAAACCCTCAACTTTTATGTTAACTAAAATAATGTACCAAATTGGTTAACTAATTAGATGAATGCCATTCTAAGCTAATTCTAGATACACTTAAAATATGAATGCAATGCATGGATTATGTAATTAAATTAAAAATATGAATTAATCTATTTACATCCTAATTTATTCTAAATAAATGTTAGAATTAACCTAATGTCTAAGCACTTAAATACTTAAATAGCCAACAACTATGGGCTAAAAAAATACCCTCATGCCTAATTTTTGCTAGTCCCTAGAAAAATTAAGCGAAACTTAGCACTCCAAGTAGACTAGTCAACTCACTTAGTCTTCCTTCAGAAGCATATTAAGTTCAGACTCTAGACCCAAGATTCCTAAGTAGTTGCTAAGTTATAGACTAGATCAGCTAAAGACGAGTTGCAGGCACAAATTTCCCTGATTTCTGACTCTACCCTAAAGTTTATTGATCCCTGAGATTAAAGCATCCGTGCCTGTGCATTGGTCTGAGTTATTTGAGTTAAAGGAATTTTATATATATATATTTTTTGTTTGCTTGATTCTTCTAAGTCTAACCTCAGATCAGCTATCAACACGGTCTGTGTCGGATTCATTGTCCCCATTACCATTCCTCGAAGGGTGCCTGGCTTTCGATGCTTCAAGATAGCACCGCCCATAATGACCCCAAGAACTCCTGGCAATCGATACTTCGAGATAGTATCACCTATGGATTTCTTAAACGAATTCAGGCCTATGGCAATCGGCACTTCGAGATAGGGCCGTCCATGGTACCTGAACCACACAATGCGCTTACATGCCCCTAGTAGGATGGATATCTTAAGAGACAAGCGCCGAGGAGGTAATATGTTATCATCGCATCCTCAAGGTGAGTATATATTCCACCTCTCCTGCGGTGGGAACTCTTCCAATTAAAATGTGTTTTCAAGCCTCTCCTAAGTTAAAACTAAGAGAACCAAATCTCTTTTCAGAAAGAAAGAAATTAAGTTAATTACCAGACCAAGTGTGTGAGATCTGGATGCTTGGGTTACAAGGACCAGTAAACCAAAAGGTAGAATAAGACTCTAGGTACTACCCTACCTTTTAACTCAAACCCTAGCTTCCCATCCTCAACCTCTTGAGGAATGGCCCGCAACTTAACTCCTACTTAAGTTTTTAAGTCCACAAAGGACCCTAAAGGTCTAAAGCTAGCAGCTCATTTAGCTTCTAAAGTTTGACCCTAGAATTAATTTAGTCTACCCTAGAGTTCTGATTTGCTTAAGAATGCAGGACTTAGCCAGTTAAGCTCAAAACTTTTTTTTTTTGTCATTTTCTCTCTCTTTTTTTTTTTATATGCATGCTATAAACAAAATGCCTCAGGTCCTCTCCCCCATGCTTAGTTCAAACAATGTCCTCATTGAAAGCAAAAATAGCTAAAGGAAGATATTACCTGAGGCAGAGAATGGCAGGAGCTAAGGCTCCTCAAGAGTGACTTCGTCAACCAGATGATCATCTAAAGTTATGTATGGTTTTAACCGTTGACCATTGACGATAAAGGGAGTTGTTGAAGAGGAAGGATTTTTGATCTCCACAGCTCCATGCGGAAATACTTTGGTGATTATGTAAGGCCCATCCTAATGAGATTTTAACTTCCTAGGAAAAAGCTTAAGTCTGAAATTGAAAAGCCAGACTTGTTGGTTGGGCTCAAAGGTCTTTTGAAGAATAAACTTATCATGTAAGACCTTAGTTCTTTCTTTATAAGCTTGAGAGTTGTCATAAGCATCATTCCTCAGCTCCTCAAGCTCACTTAATTTTAGAAGTCGTGCTTTACCTGCCTTCTCTAAATCCATGTTAACACTTCGAATAGCCCAAAGTGTTTTATGTTCCAACTCAACAGGTAAATGGCATGCTTTTCCATACACAATCCGAAAGGGAGAAGTACCCAAAGGGGTCTTATAGGCCGTTCGATAAGCCCACAAAGCATTATCGAACTTTTGGGACCAGTCTTTCCTATCAGGTCTAACGGTCTTTTCCAAAATATTTTTTATCTCCCTATTTGATACTTCAACTTGGCCACTTGTCTTAGGGTGGTAAGGGGTAGCAACCTTGTGAGTCACTCCCAAACTCTTGATTAACCGATTGAAGTGGTGGTTTCGGAAATGAGGTCCCCCATCACTTATAATAGTCTTGGGGCATCTGAAACGGGATATGATATTGGCCTTCACAAATTTCAAAACCACAGAGTGGTCATTTGTGCGCGTAGGAATGACCTCTATCCATTTATAGACAATCAACTGCCACCAAGATATATTCAAAACCATGGGACGACGGGAAGGGGCCCATAAAGTCAATTCCCCACACATCAAAAATTTCAACAGATTGAATAGGATGTTGAGTCATTTCATTCTTCTTCCAAATCGTTCCAGTCCGTTGACATCTAATACATGCCTTAACAAAATTATGAGAATCCTTAAATAAGGAAGGCCACCAAAAACCGGACTGGAAAACCTTAAAAGCAGTTTTCTTAGCACCAAAGTGTCCACAATGAAGTTCATGGCAAAAACTCAGCACACTTTGTTGTTCCTCTTCAGGCACACAACGTCTTAATACTTGGTCTTGTCCAATTTTAAATAATTCTGGCTCTTCCCAATGAAAATATCTTGCTTGAGAAATGAATCTCTTTCTTTTCTGCTCATCCCAAGAGCCAGGAGTTTGTCCAGTGACCAAGTAATTTACAGTGTCTGCATACCAAGGTAAAGTTGGTGTTACCGCCATCAGAGTTTCATCGGGAAATGTCTCGCGAATGTCTCCAGAAAGAGAGTCATTAAGAGGAAGGCGAGACAGGTGGTCAGCCACAACATTTTCTACTCCTTTCTTTTCACGTATTTCCAAGTCAAATTCTTGAAGGAGTAAGATCCACCTAATCAGACGTGGCTTGGAATCTTTCTTAGTAATGAGATGTTTCACTGCTGCATGATCAGTAAAAATAACCACCTTAAACCCAAGTAGATAAGACCTAAACTTCTCCAGAGCAAAAACTACAGCAAGTAATTCTTTTTCAGTGACTGTGTAGTTTTGCTGAGGTTCGGTTAAAGTCTTGCTTGCATAATGCAGCACATGAGGTCTTCCCTCAACCCTTTGTCCAAGGACTGCTCCCACTGCATAATCCGAAGCATCACACATAAGCTCAAATGGGAGTGTCCAATCAGGAGCTTGGAGAATAGGCGTAGAGATCAAGGCCTCCTTTAGAGTTTGAAGGGCCTCGGCACACTTTAAATCAAAATTGAAGGAAGATTCCTTAGCCAACAAGTCACAAAGTGGCCTAGAAATCTTACTAAAATTTTTAATAAAGCACCTATAAAAGCTAGCATGGCCCAGAAAGGATCTAATCTGTTTGACATTCGTAGGCAATGGAAGTTTGGAAATAGAATCAATCTTGGCTTTATCTACTTCCAAACCTTGCTCGGATACAACATGCCCAAGTACAATTCCTTTCTATACCATGAAGTGACTTTTCTCCCAGCTGAGGACTAAACCAGTCTCCTTACATCGTTTCAACACATTCTCCAGGTGCATGAGACACTGGTCGAAAGATGAGCCATAAATAGAGAAGTCATCCATAAACACTTCAACACACTCGTCAATCATGTCCGAAAAAATAGACATTATACACCATTGGAAAGTTGCAGGGGCATTACATAATCCAAACGGCATACGCCTGAATGCAAAAGTACAGTAAGGACTCGTGAATGTCGTCTTTTCCTTGTCATCAGGAAAGATTGCCACCTGATTATACCCAGAATATCCATCGAGAAAGCAATAATACTTATTCCCTGCCAATTTTTCGAGAATTTGATCAATAAAAGGCAAAGGAAAGTGATCCTTCTGGGTAGCGGTGTTTAGCTTGCGGTAATCAATACAGACCCTCCATCCAGTTGAGGGTCTAGTGACAACTTGGTCACCTTGGTCGTTGAGTTCCACAGTAAAGCCTGCCTTCTTTGGCACCACATGAATGGGACTGACCCATTTACTGTCAGCAATGGGATATATGATCCCGGCATCCAACCACTTTAGGATTTCCTTTTTTACAACCTCCCTCATATTAGGGTTCTGACGTCTCTGCATGTCCCTAAAAGGCTTGATGGAATCATCAGTATAAATGTGGTCAATGCAGAGTGTAGAGTCTATACCCTTATTGTCAGCAATGCTCCAAGCAATAGCTTGCTTGTGCCTAGACAGGCATTCAATCAAGGCTCCCTCCACGCACCCACGCTTGCAACCTCACCCGCGCTTGGGAGCGTATCATTGGCACCTAGGAAAACATACTTGAGAGTGTCAGGGAGGGGTTTCAACTCAAGGTCGGGGGCTTGTATGGTTGAGGGTTTCATAATAGATGTCCCCATCTCAGGTAGCAAATCTACCTTCAGCGAAAATGATGGGGGAAGAGACTCAGTAGAAACTCCTAGCAATTCCTCTAGTTCTAGTATATCCCCTTCAAATTCCTCCAAGAGATGGGAATGCTCATTTAGCATGACATGTTGAAGGGGGTCATCACATAACATTGCAGGAGTTGCCTCTTCAATCAGGTCATCTATCACCTCAACTTGAGAATAATCCTCAAGTCCAGCTTGTTTGTAAGCATCAAACACATTAAGCCAGATTTTCCTGTTCCCAAAGCCCATTTTCAATGCCCCAGTATTGCAATTGATTGAAGCATGAGAAGTTGCAAGGAAGGGGCGGCCCAAGATGATGGAGGGTTTGGTTGGCTTGTTGGTAGGGTCAGTGTCCAAAACTAAGAAGTCAACGGGAAAGAAGAAATCCTCCACTCTTATGAGGACATCTTCCAAAATTCCCCGTGGTGTCTTAAGTGATCGATCAGCAACTTGAAGGATTACAGGGCTAAGCTTCAGATTGCCTCCCCCAAGTTGTTCATACACGTAGCTCGGAAGGATGTTCACCCCCGCACCCATATCAAGTAGAGCCTCATCAATTTGTAAGTCACCAATAACTACAGAGATGTATGGGGCTCCTGGGTCCTCAAGTTTCGGGGGTGTGCCATGTTGAACAATTGAGCTAACAGAATCAGGCAGGACAACTTTTGATTGGACCTGTTTTCTAGATTGCCACTTTTTCGTGCACAGGTCCTTTAAGAAGCGGGCATAAGACGGAATCTGCCTGATAGCTTCAAGCAAAGGCAGGTTAATCTGCACTTGCTTGAAAGTTTCCATAATCTCATCCGTCTTATCTTTGGCTCCAAATGAGCCAGCAGAAGTCTGCCTAGAGGTGGATAAGCGCTCTGGAAAAGGCACTCTCGATCTCTGGGTGGAAGGGTTGTCATGTCGAGTAAGGGGTGGAACGGGGGCAACTTCTTCCGGTGAGGTGATTTCAAACAGAGAAGATTTGGGCAAGTCTTCTCCAGTGGGGGTGAAAGTCGGGGTGGATGGTTTTTTAGGGGGTGAGACTATAGGAGCATCGGGTTTGGAAATTTCTTTCCTACTCCTCAGAATAGTCACCGCCTGAGCATGCTCCCTGAAGACAATCCCTTTTCCTTTAGGATTTTCCTCAGCAGCACTGGGGAGCTTCCCAGTCTCCCTCTATCTAACGGCCTCAACAAGGTGTCCAATTTGTGATTTCATCTCATGTATAGCCTTGTCATGAGATTGGGTGATGGCGCTTTGACTTTCTTGCATAGTTTTCAACATCGCCTTCAATTCATCCATCTCAGAGGTTTTAGGTTGGGCAAAGGTCTGAGGTTGGTTCATTTGATGGTTTTGAAAGGATTGTGGTTTGTAATTCCCTGAATTTGAGACATTTCCTTGTCTCCATGAAAAGTTTGGGTGGTTCTTCCATCCCTCATTATAAGTGTTGGAGAAAGGGTCATTACGAGGTCTTGGACGGAACCCTTGAGCGGCATTCAAATCCGCTTGTACAAGCTTAGGGAATTGGGAGGACAAGTGGCAATCCATAGTGGCGTGTGTATTGCCTTGACAAATTAAGCATTCGGAAGCTTGGGATGTGGAGGTGTTAGGTACGAATGAACTCGGGTTTGACGTAAGCCTTTCCATGTTTTGATTCAATAATTGAATCTGATAGGCTAAATTCTGGGTGTCCCTTGCCTCATTCGCCTCCAACTTTCTTTGCATGAGAGTGGGCTTTCTATCCATGTAGGCAGAATTCAAGTGAATAGAATTCTCACTCAAAGTATCAAATAAGTTCCAAGCTTCATCCTCAGTCTTAGATAGAAAGGATCCTGCACAGGCACCATCCACAGTTTTCCTATGCGAATCATTAAGTCTGGTGTAGAACCTTTCAACCAGTTGCCATTTAGGCACCTGGTGATGTGGGCAAAGTCTCAGCAAGTCGTTAAAGCACTCCCACGCATCATGGAATGCTTCCCCATCCTTTTGAACAAAACTCATAATTTCCCTCCTAAAGTGATTTGTTTTGCTCATGGGGAAGTACTTCTTCAAAAACTCCTTCTTCAGGGCATCCCAAGTATTTATATTATCAAGGGTGTGATACCAGTACTTGGCTTTGTCCTTTAGGGAGAAGGGAAAGAGGGTCCGCATTTGAGCGTCATCAGTAACACCTTGCAGCTTCACCGTGGAACAGACCTCGGTGAATTCCTCAATATGCCTGTAAGGGTCTTCCCTAGTAGTACCATAAAAGGAGGGTAGCAAGGATATGGTACTACTTTTGATCTCATACGGATTGTCCCCTCCAGGTCTACGTAGTGTAGGGCCAGCTTGATTGGTTGGGATGAAATATTCCTTAAGGCTCCTTTGACCGGCCATTTCTACCCTTGGAAGGTCTCTTCTTAGGATTCTTTCAGGTTCAGGATCAAATACAAGTTGTCTCCTAAGAGAACGCCTACCAAGCATGCACTACAAACACAATTCAAAAGGACTTGTTTGGTCTTTACAGATTTAGGCTTTTGACTGTAGTTCAAATTGTAGGTGACAAAACAAGTTGCCCAATCAATTACGCGCCTATTGTCAACCTTCGAAATGCCTAAAAAGACCTAGTTGGAGCTTAGGTATTCTTCCCTAAATCTCAAATGGTCAAGTAAATCCAAAGACGGAAGATCGAGGGATGCAAGTTGGTCGAAGCCTTCCTTTGAAGCTGTGCTTTCGCGATGCTTCTCAACTACCCCCAAAAATCCATGACAGGGTATCCCCCTCTTTGGATTTACAAAGCCTTTGATCTCAAGTTCTGAACACTTTAGAATCCAACAGTAGGAGGGCTCTTGTCCTAGTCGTTTCAAGACTTAGGAGTGTCTAAATGAGTATTGTGGTGCAACAGATATAAGTGTGCATTCACCACAAAAGGATTTTGAATTTTGAATCGCACACCACGTTTTACAATCAAGTCCTTGATTTTTAGATGTCCCTCCTTTAATTAGTCCTTTTTTTTGAATATATGTGACCACTTCTTAGATCGCTTCAAGACAAATTTTGTGGTCTTTGAATTAATTCCAAATGCAATGCGTGATCAAGAATAGAATGCAAAGTAAGAGAATGCGTACCTTGCTTCCAGTAATCAATGATGCAAGAATGCACGCAATGCAGAGAAATAAACCTAGAGGCTGCTCATACAGACCTAAATGGTTCGTCCTAGGGCAGGTAGCTTCTAGCAGGCAGCTCGTTTTTTTTTATTTTATTTTTAAAACTACTTATGCACAAGCAAATAAAAGTAATCAATAAACTAAAAATCTAAATCTAAATAAAAGGGAACAGGCTCCCAAAAATTACCCAACACGGGCCTAAAACAAAATCGGGGAACAAACCCCTCAAAATATACCCTAGAACAAGGGTTTCAAACCAAATGCAATGAAAAATTAAATCTAAAGTCTTAATTCTATTATAATCAGTTTGGCGACTAAATATACAATTATGACCGTCGCGTCCTCGTCCTTCTCCTCCTTTCCAAAATAACTCGTCCAATTCTCCTCTCATAATGGCTAATTCTTGCACAAATTTTCTCGCACAGAAAAGAAAATAATAAATGGTCAAATCACTGTGCAATTGACAAATAATAAAAATAAAATCAGGTGAAATTATTGCGTCTGTTGCCTCCCCGGCAACGGCGCCATTTGACGAGTCGATTGTTCGCTTTAAAGTCGTTTGTAGTTTTATGTGGTGGAAAAATCGACTAATCAATATTTAAAAAAAAATAACCACTCGCAGAAGAGGGGTTGTATCCACAGGGAGGCAATGACGTATTTAAATTCGCACCAGTTAAAAACGTTTGTTCGTAGTTAGTTTGGACAAGAATCAAACCAAAATTACCTTCAGATTAAGGTTGAATCAAGAAATCATGTTGAAATAGTAATTCTGAATAACTAGAGGATATTTGTCGCATTGCAGAATCAATAAAATATCATTAAAAATTGACAATGGCAAAAAATGTAATTATTAATGGCCTTGTTACTGTAGCAAAACAGGGGATTTATTCCCCTTGGTCGTGCGCGACGAGGAGTGGACGGTCGGACGCGGGAAGCTCGGAGGAAGTTCCTTGGACTGAGGGCTTCGAAGCGGTGGTGGTGGCATGTCGTGCGGTGGCCGAGGCCGGCCGGACGAGCTCCTGTGGAGGTGGCTGCAACTGCTATTGGCGGGCGGAGCGCGCGGGATTGCTGGCGGGAGGCGCTGCAGGCGCGGGAGGCGGTGCAGGCGCGGGAGAAGGGCGGCTCTGCTGCTGTGTGCTGGCTGGAGGCGTGGGCGTGCACGCGGCCTGTTGGCAGTAAGCGCGGGTGAGGTTGCAGGTGTGGTTGCGCGGGTGCGGTGGATGTGAGCGGCCTGGAGTGGATGCGGGAGTGAGCGGGTGAGTGTACGGGTGCGGCTGCAGGCGAAAGGTGAGCGGGAATGAGCAGTGAGGCGTTGTAGGCTGTGCATGCCTTGCGTGCGGCTGGAGGCATGCGGGCGGCGTGGAGTGAGCGGGCGAGAGCTACAGTTCAGGTGTTGGAAGTGAAGTGGGCGGACGGTGGTTGCTGCTGGAGTGGGGTGTGGGCTTCAGATGTCCGGGAAATTTCCTGGACGTCTTAACTGACTGAGAAGATGATTGCAGCGACGGTGGTTGTTGATGAAGACAGTGAGGAAGGTGCACGGCGAGGTGCTCACGGTAATGCGGACGAGCTCCGGATGGCGGTGTGGCCTGTCACACCACATGCCCACGGTGATGGAGACTCATCGCCACGGTTGAGGTCGGTGGTGTGGAATGGAAGAGAGAAGATCTCTCTGCACAGTGGTGGGTCGGTGGTGGAGGCCTCACCCGCTCAGCAGCCTCTCTCCTCCTTTTGTAGCTGCCTGCATAAATTTGAATGGAGAGGCGGGAGTAGATCTACCTTCTCCGCTGATCCATGATGTGCTTTTAGTGCGGCCGGAGGCGTTGCAGCGGCAGCCGAGCCATTGCTGAGAAGAAGAAGAATAAAGGATATTATTAAAATATTATCGTTATTTATACACAAACCCTCAACTTTTATGTTAACTAAAATAATGTACCTAATTGGTTAACTAATTAGATGAATGCCATTCTAAGCTAATTCTAAATGCACTTAAAATATGAATGCAATGCATGGATTATGTAATTAAATTAAAAATATGAATTAATCTATTTACATCCTAATTTATGCTAAATAAATGTTAGAATTAACCTAATGTCTAGGCACTTAAATACTTAAATAGCCTACAACTATGGGCTAATCAGCATGTACTATTTTGAGACAGTTTACTCTACTTTCCTTTCCTGTTTTGTTTTTTCTTCTGCTTAGTTATAATGCATGTGTGAGTGTGGTTTATTTCCTGCTTTTGGTTATTTCTCGTTGGACGACTAGGTCTTGGGATTAGTCGAGGCGAGCCGATTTCGGATCTTGTAGGGATCTGGGAATCGGGTCGTAACACATACCCTCCCAGGATTACACTACATATAGGTCACCATTCCTCTTTGAACAATCAGAAATGACCTGTTACCAGGGATGCCCCTCGGAACCTCAATTTCTTGACTATCCTGGACTGAACCCAAATCCACCAAACTTTGAATCCAACTATTTGGTTTTGATGAACTAGGTCCAAGATAAGGTGTTGGCTAACTTAAAGAACACCATTTAATCTTTAGAAGCTCAGCCAACACCCTACACTGAAGAATTGGAGCCTTTGATTCAAATGATTGATGATCTTAATAGGTATTTATTGGATTGGCTCCATGATGTTAAGGATAAGGATCCATGTGAGCTTTTACTTAGGAAGTGTCAAAATTGAGATTGAAATTTGTGGTTGCTTTAGTTTATTCTTGGGATGATTCCCAAGATGAACCCCCTTCAGAAGAGCTAATGTCAAAACCCGCTTAGGCATCTGTAGGGGGGACACATTTTATGAGATTAGGGATGATTAGGTTGGTCTTGAGTAACCAATTGATGATGAATTGATTTCTTCACTCGAGATCCCTGAGTGAGTGTACGAGGAAAAAAATGTCTCTATGGACCGAACAGCATATGATCTTGAGATATATATTAATGCGGGTACAGAATTCTCTGATTCTGAGGGTGAAGAATCTTTATGTGAAGTCTCACTTGAGTTTGAGGAAAATGATTTTAGTGAGATGACTTAGCTTGAGGAATTCGATGAATCATTTGATGGCCCTATAATTGAGGAAATTAATCCTGTTGAGGCTAGCTTGGAGGATACAAATCCTATTTTCATGGATGATTCAATCAATAGCCTCATTTCTCAATCACATCCCAAAGAGCTGAATGATGATGTTTTTGAAATCATTATACCCAAGTCAATCTTGATTGAGCTACAATTGTTAGACTTGGATATTGTATATGGGGTGTGTAATAACCTAGAGGTCCTGGAAATCCTGATTATGGAGGATAGGAATTTGGAAATGAAGATCTGGGAAGCCAATTCCGAGGGAAATAGAATTCTTGATCTAAGGGTTCTTGTATGCGTGAAAGTACTAACTTTTTACCAGGACCCTTATGACGTTTTTGTGAATATAAAGTCCAAGTGCACAATAATGGATTATCTTTTTGAGCAAACTGTTAACTGAATAAATGAGCCCATTGATTTAGATCTACCTATTATCCGACATTTCAGACTTGGGTTACATATCACTAAACTGCAGGCCTGGCCTCGCTTACATAATGATCTTCGATTCTAGGTAATTTTCATCCAGAACCTTAGAATCACTTGACCGTGGGGCATGGGTTTACATCACAATCTCGTCCACATCTGTAGACATTTTTTCCTTGCGGGTCCTAAAATCGATCTTATTTTAATTTTGACTCGCACCTGTGAATTCTTAATTTCTTTTTTGTTTGTATAATGTGCCTAGCTGAAGGTAATAAACTTAGCATCTATACAACCTGTTTTCATCTCGGAGTTGACCTGTTAATCACAAAATTTAGGTACTCTCTTCTCTACTCCGCTCTTTTTAATACAATGACGACATTATATTAGATAGGCATGGGTGGGTGGATATCCTTATCTGAATTATTTTGTTAGCTCCGTAAATTATTTTTATTTTCTCTTTATTTATGAAAAAAATTGAATTAGAAAAAGAGAACTTGGGCATTAGAAATTTGTCAACTTTAGAAAATGATATAATAGGACATGAACACTTAGATCCTTTAGGTTTTCGGGCTTAATCAACCCGGGTGTCCACTAAAATGTGGACTTGATTCTCGAGTCCTCGCCATTCGAAAAATTCATTTCTAATTGATTCAATAAGTTGGGATGATAAGTACACAACTTATTAACCCGCCCTTTGATTTGAGGGGACTTATAATCTAAGCATCTGCACACTATTTGCATCGACTCACTTTTCAATGGTTTTAATAGAAATTGGGTAGCTAATGAACCTTTTAGGGTAGTATGACTGGTAAGTTGTCGTGTATAACAGCCCATTGGCTGGTTCACAGCCTAGCCACACGATCATTCTCTTTCTGTTGCCTTTAAGTAAATTTTAGATGAAGGAAGCCACCTACTTAGTAAATAAAAAAATACAAAAAATGATGAGAAATAGAAAAGAAGAAAAAAATAAGCCATATTTCACCACACGAGTATGGTCGGTAAGTTGTCGTGGGATTGACGTCCTATTGGCCGGTTGTCCAGAACCTAGCTCACAAGAATGCACAAATAATTCCTAAACACTTAGGAAGAAGCGGGGAAGTAGAATAAGCCGATGAGATATACGCTGGGTTTGCCCTTGTGTTAATCTCATAGAAATAAAAAGTAGGAAGAAAGCTATCGGTCGAACAGATACAACTTTAGGCATAAATTCTTTATTAAGGTCACCTAGGGTTCGTAGAAACCTGAAGTCCGTTTTGATTGCCGATTAGTGAGTTTATCACATTTACACAAAAAGATACTCAGAACTTGGAGTTCTTTTCGAGTCTTGAGTGGGTTGGGTAGCCGTAAAAAGCTACTTCGAAACTCAAAAGTCAAAACTCAAAAAAAAAAGAAAAGAAAAAGAAAAAAAAAGTATGTGCTTTTGAATAAGGTGAGGGCTTGGGCGATTTGTATTTTTGGCAGACACCTGGGCAATGTTGAGTCTCTGTAGTCTAGGTCTTTAATGGAAATTTCTTATTATTGAGAAATAATTATTACCCAAGTAATTTGATCGTAATTCTGTTTATAAATAACATATAGTTTTGATAGGGACTAGCAAAAGATAGGCATGGAGGTGTGATGTGCATATATCTAATTGACCTAAAATGGCTATTTATGCTTGTTCCTAGTGTCCTAGAAGTATTATGCACTATAAATATTGCATAACATGCATTATCACGCATTTAGATTAGTTGTACAAATTCTAGGTTAATTTACCCTTTTTGTGGTGAGGGGATAGGGTAATATTTATCTGGGCCTTGGATTGAAGATCTAACTGTACGAATCTGATTAGGGTGACGATTGGAGTCTAGCGCCTCCGAGATTGCTCCGATCGGACCTCTGTAGCAGGAGATGCAGTCCAAGGAAGATTGGAAGCTAGAGGGCAAGGTGTTGGGAATCCAAACCTTAGATGAATAATCCAACTGCACGGATAGATTCAGATCGACAATCGCAACCTAACGGCATGAAAATCGACCCAATTCGACATCTGTGGCACCATTTGCAAGCATTGGAAAATGGATGGCCTAGATGACGTCATGTGGCACCAACCAAGCTGCCCACAGTCACCAGCTTCCTCCTTCGTCCACGCTCGCAAGATCTTGATCGTTGGATCAAGATCCAACGATCGAGAGTGCACATTATTAAATTTAGAAACACGACAAAAAGGGGAGGATGGCACATTGGTCCAGTGCATTATCTTCAAGGAGTGGTGTGGGTTCGAATTCGGGTGAGCAGATTAAATCCGCTGAAGGTGATAGCAGGCGCAATTCACCGTTGGATGGCCATGGAGCGATAGCGGCAGCCATGTGGCAACTCAGATGAGGAGCTTTTGTCCACGCATGTGATAACGCGTGATTTGATGTGCCAAGCACGCGATCTAAAGGCGCGGTGAGGATGGATATGAGCCGTTTGATGCGGATTGAGTGGCTGAGAATGCGTGACCCTTCGCACGTTGAGAAGCATTTGAAGGCGATTAGGCGCTTGACGTGGCGCAATCTCGAGCATCTGATCGCGATCCAAGTGCTCTCCTTCCATGCGCCTTCAGCAACGGCTGGCTTTAGCAACGCTTATATGTGTCACTAAATATCGTATATTAACTCTTAAAGGCTTCAAAATGACTCGTTTGCCCTTCTTCCTCAACTATAAAAGGGACCCTATGCCTCTTAGGTTTCACCATGCCTTCTTTTCTCTACTCACCTCCTCTAAAGCTCTAAAAGTTGGTCCCATATTCGGGATGCTCCACTAGAGTTAGAGTAAAATAATTTTGTTCATCTGCTTATCTCCTTCGTGGAGCATCCTGTAGTTGTCTTCTCAACCCCATTCGGGAATCGGATCTTGCTGCGATGTCGCCCTGCTTCATCCTCCATCCTCCAGCGTCGTTCTCCCTCATCTAGCATCTTACCACCATCTTTCGGGTGCTTCATCAATGCAGCTCATTTTCCAAGCGGCCGTCGATGAGAATTTTCCTCATCCCTATCTTTTTACTGGTTTCTAGTGTAGTTTTAATTCTACAAGTAGTTGTAATGAACATATGATTATAAAATATTTGTTCACTCACTCTCTCTTTCTTTGTATTATTCTCTCTCTTTTCTATTATTTATTTTTTAAGTATAATAGTTAGCGTAAATTAATTTCAACTAGTTACTCTGCTTTATAAAAATAAACATGAATTTTAAATCAAATATTTAACTCCTTGTATTCGACCTAGGACTCACTAGAGTTTCGATAAATTTATCTGATAGTAGATTTTTACGCAACTACAATGATAAATTTTTAAGCTCAATCTTTTTTACGTAAAAAATCTCGTTTATCAACGACTTTCATGATGGTGGGTAGTAATTGTATAGTTCATTTATTTCTTTGTTCTCTTTTTTTTTTTTTTTTTGATATTTTTCTCCTTTATTTCTAGTTGACGACGCTGCTGGAGGACTTCCGAGGCCTTGTCTAGTTTCTTTTGATCACGACAGCTAGAACTTTGCTGTAGGGTTGCTTTTTGAATCTTTTGAAGATGCTCGTAATAAGTATGTGAGGTATGCTGATCGAAAGGAATTTGATGTTATCATTCGACATTCCACGAAGATGAATGAGACCATCAATTGCGCTATGCTTGATTGCTGTACGTAGGAGTGGATCTCCGTCGATAAAGCCACGCAAATATGCCAATAAGGTAATTATGTCACGTCATTTTTCCTTGTTTGTTTCTTTTTTTTAAGATTTTCTCTTTTCTGTGAACCACTGCCAGTTATGGTATTTTTAATCGGGGTTCTCTGATCGGAATGGGAATTGCAGAAATCTTTCTTTGAAGAAATCTTAATTACTTGTATGTTACTCCCCACTTTTCGGCATTTGATGATGTCCAAAGTCATTTTTTCCCCCATTTTATTTCTTCTCCTGACGTAGATGTTCTTATGTTTTGTATATTATGTTTGTTTCACAAAGACTCTTTACAGTTACGTGAAAAGAATATCTACTGTTGATCTCGATTGATTACTTTAAAAATTTTCTACCCTATGTTGTTTTAAGTCTTTTTTAGCTTGGAACATCATATATTTGTTTATATGAAATTCAGGAATGTATTTAACATAATTTTATTCGATCAGTGAATACAACTATGCCTATAAGGGAATTATTTCTCGTTGTTTTGATTTGTTTAGTCCTTTAGTTCTTTTTGGTTTGTTTTTTGAAAATTGAGGCCATCTTTGATATTTTATTCCGGGGTATAGTAATTGAATATCATTTTAAAAATTTTTGCTACGAAAAAATTTTACTTGTATTTTTGTTACGGTGGTTATCCACCAGTGTTGCAGAAGTTTAGTTGTTTTCATTATTGCATTACTTTTGTTAGTTCTAAAATCATCTAACATTTGTCATTTTCAGGAAATTTTTCCTTTCATGGGCATTGAATTATTTTAATGAAATACGTCAATGTAACTAACAAATTGGATTTAGAAAAAATTTACTGCAAAGATGAACTACCTAGTGAAGATGTGGACAATTTGTATGAAAGGTAGGGGTTATTATGTTGTCCAGTTATGTATGATCACAATTATGAAATGTTGGATAACAGTCAGATGCGTTTCTTGACCTCAAAGCGTGATGTGCCACTTTTGAAGCAATACCGTATTGCGCTGAATGGTAGGGCTGATATTCGGACCTCAAAGATAATGCAATCCTTTATTGTTGAAGCAGGTGGTCATGACAATCTTGGTTTCACTGAAGTTGTCGTATGGAACATTGTGAAGAAGAGAAGGGTTTTATCATTGGGTGATGGTGATGCATGTTGATGGTATTTATCGTTATTTTTTGTCGAATGCAAGTAAAGAATTCTCGATTCTTTTATGTTATGGATCTTGATAGTGAAGGATGCTTGAGGAATGTCTTCTGGGCTGATAGTTGTTCCAGGTTGTCCTATAAGTACTTTGGAGGTGTTGTGACTTTTGAGACAACTTACCTAATAAACAAATATATAATGCCTTTTGTTCCATTCGTTGGAGTTAATTATCATGGACATTCAGTTTTGCTAGGATATACACTTCTTTGTGAGGAGACAATAGAGACATTTGCTTGGTTTTTCGAGTCATGGTTGTAGTGTATGGAAGGTATGCCCTGTACATGTCACATTCTCCTCACGTCAAGCATGATGTTAATATTTTCACTTTATAATATATATTGATGAATCAAAATGCTAATTATAACATCCTATTTTTCGTTTCTCTCGTTCATAGGTGTTGCTTTGTAGGGAATCATAACAAATCAAGCTCAGGTTATTATTACGGTAGTGGCGAAGGTTTTCCCAAATACTCGTCATAGGTTGTGTTTGTGGCACATCATGAGTAAGCTTCCTATAAAGATTGGGAAAGATTGCACAACAAGGAAAGAGGTTAAGAGAATTGTGCATGAGAGTCTAACAGTAGAGGACTTTGAAAGTGATTGGAGTAAGCTTGTTGTTACTAGGTTGCTACAATCGAATTCGTGGTTGTTAAAAATAGATGAGATACCTCATTTTTGGGTTCTTGCATTTGTCAATAATATGTTTTGGGCGGATATGAATACCACATAAAGATCAAAAGGAATGGATGCTTGCTTTGATGGTTATGTAAACTCTAAAACTACTCTTAATCAGTTAGTATCATAGTATGAATTGGCATCGAATAGAAAGTATGAGAAGTAAGCTAAGGCAGACTTTGATTGCTTCCACAAGTTGCCACAAAGTAATATTGGTTTGTGCATTGAATAACATATGCCTGAAATTTACATAGTTGGTATATTTAGGTGTTTTCAATAGGAATTTTTCTCCATATTGCAATGTTGCACAGCTGAAAGTGTAACTTTGGTGATGGAAGCATGTCATTTGATGTGCTTAAGTGGAAGATAATTTCCTTAGATGATGGCTCCATATTTATTAAGAAACAATTGTTTCTAGTTATATTCTCGAAGGAAGATTTAATTATTTCTTGTATGTGTAGGTCCTTCGAGTCGAAAGGGTACCTTTATAGTATATGCTTCTGATTTTAAAAGAAAATTAGATTGACTTCATTCCTAAGAGATATATTATTGATAGATGGATGAAAGATATTGTTAGATGTTCATATAGGGAGGATTATGCTCAAAGTGTTGTTTTGGATGATCCAGTTGAGAGGTATGATGACATCTTTTGGAGATGTATGAAAATTGCTGAGATAGGTGCATCGATGAAAGTCAGTTACAACCGTTATTGTGATATGCTTGATCGTATGTTTGATGACCTAAAGGCTTCTATCTCTTTGAGATTTTTTAATTTCCTTTTATTATAGTCTTCTTTAAACGTTACCAAACTGCATTTTTAATCATTGGCTTCTTTTAGGATGTTGTTACATGTGTTGACAATATGGACTCAATGAATAATGAGCATAACCATGTTCATATATTGGATCATTACCATTGTGCATGACAGGGTAGACCTCTTACAAAGAGGAAGAAGTCAACACAAAAGGTACGTGCAAAGAATGTGAGGGCTAGACGTTCAACCCAAAGAGTTGATCGAGGTGTTCCTTCCACAAGACATTTAATCCTACCTTCTAATGTAGTTTCATAAAGCCCATTCAACGACTCATCTGAATCAATGGATGGTTTGCTAGCTTCAGTTGAGGGAAGTGCCTCACGGATATATGTTAGTTCTTCATTTCTCTCGAAGGAATCATCTGTGGTATGTACGTCTTTATGTCTACTATAATTGAAGTATTTGTGCTAAAATAACTTTGGTACATTTTGTCTAAATAATAGACATTTGTTATTTGATTCAGGAAATCACAGATACCATGACATCGGCTGATTGTGCTGTGCCCGGGTCTTCATTACCGTCATTTGCCGGGTTCTCCTACTGTCATGGATGTGTTGGTGGTGATGTCAACTAGGTTTTTGTTTTTAACTTTGCAATTGTGTCCTATACTTTTCAATGATTTCTACTTCAAATGTTGTGCTATAGCTATGTTTGATACCAATGTAGGTCAGTTCTTGATTGGCCTCAAGGTCTCATGTGTGCTATGTATGCAATCCGCTTCCCCCATATAAAATGATTGTAAATGTAGGTCAGTTGGCTACTAATGTTTGGTCTTTTTAGGTAGGTGAAGGCACTGTTATGTTTTCTTACTATTATAAGTTATCATACTTCAATTCCTTAGCTTCCCTTTCATTTATCCATGGTCTGTATCTTTTTTTTTCTGTGAATTTTGTTATTGCTGGTTTTTTATGGCACATGTCAGGGGATGGGAGTTTTTTTGTAACTGTCAAATCCTGTGTTAAATATACCTTTCAAATCTACGATAGTTGGTGAGATATTTGTGGGTGCTCGTAGTAAATGCTGTGGTGCATGTTAGTTGAGTATGGTCTTTATAAATGTTGCACCTCTCCATTGAAGAGCATTAGACTTCTTACTCTTTAGTCTACACGTTCTCTATTTCTATGGATAGCAACGTTTGTAGAGAAAGTACTTATGATGGAGTGAAAGTTTGCTGCTTTTGCAAGGTTCTTGCTATGCTTCACCTGGATAGCTTGCGCTTCATTGTTATGACAAAAGATTAGATCTGTTATGTTTGTAGTACTGAGGTACAAACAACTTCATATAATTTCGAAGTTTGCAAATATGCTAAGAGAGTTGTTCTTCCCAATAGGTGTGTGATTTTAGGATTTATATGAACCATGTTCTGAAAACAAATTTCATTCTATCTGAAGTGATTGATTTTCTCAGTTGCAAACTTCAAAGGGCTATGCTTGATTGTGATCATTTAGAGAGCAAACTGAAACGTAAGAGGTTTGAAAATCATAGCCTTTTGTCAATGCTGGAAAGGTCGGAGTGCAATATTTGGTGTGTCAATCACCGACAAGATATAGATGTATCGTCTTCAACTGATCAACAATCGTCTGATTTCTAGGAGAATGCAATATGTGCTAAATGCTTGATGACATGCAACTACTACTTTTAGTGAAGATCGATCATATGACATTTTCTCTTATGTCCTGCTAAATGTTTCATTTTTGTGAACGTAAATATACTCTTATTTAAGTTTTACTAATTTCCAGGTCAATGTTTATAAGATTTTCACATATTTCTCCAATATATTTCTTCAGTTGTTACCCCAACAGAAGGTAATTTGTTACAGATGTTATAAATTTTTGATGAAATGCAATTGCTAGTATTTCTGAATAATCATTACATGATACTATGTAATTTATTGTGTTTGTTGTAACATTGCTAGGAACGTACATATGTTCTTATTCGCTGGATAACTGTTATATTTAGTCATACCAAAATTGTGAATTTGAAGTTACATTGTCTACACCATTTTACCATATGTTTGTAATATGTTTTTGTCATTGTTACCACAAAACGAGGTAATTAGTAAGTAGACGTGCAGAGAACTTGTGTCTTCAAAATGTTTCCCAATCTGTCCAAAACCTATTTTGCTGATATATGAGCTGCAACTACTACATTGGTGTCACGAAGTACTTTGACTTTATCAACCTAAGGATGAATTCCATCCTATGTTTGTGTACTTTCTCATTTGCCATGGGGTGCATCCGTGAAAAGCCTGTCCATATGCATTCAATAAATCTGACTAAGTAAATCCCATCATCATAGCTGCTATTCTTGAATTCAAATGGCTAACTTGCAAATATGCTAAATTGCCATTGTCCTTCCAGCTCCTCTTGGAATCATTTCAAATATCCATGTACGTGCCATGCCTGTTGTACAAGCAGTTAATTATGTGAAATTATTATTCCTAAAATTTACTCCAACAACAACCTTTCAAGGGATGTCTGTTGCTTACTATTATTTGAGCATGAAGCACAATTGGATTGTGAAAGTCCACCATCGGATTGCATGTGTAGTGTACGACATGTCTATCTAGCAAATATATAGCTACTAGGTGCCACTTGTTATTTGTTTCTAGTGGCAGAAGCATATTACAGTTTAGAAGGATAGAATTGTTTGAATGGAAGATTTGCATTGTGTTCTCCATATCCTCATTCGCAATGCTACGGGAAAGTGATGTTGGTAGAGTTCTTATGCCATACTTGTTGAAGGTTGTTGGTTGTGTTTGAAGAAGTAATTGAATAGTGCATCTACAACCTGCGTCGAATGATATAATATTAGTTGTATTAACTAATTGACTTGATTGTAAATGAAGTTTGCCTTGGACGTACTATAAAGTGAATCCTGTCGTCTACTTCAATTACACGAATAAGCTCTTTAAGATTGATAGTATAGTTGAACTTTATCCACACTTGAATATCAATTGTCTTGCTTTTCTCAACGAGGTGCTTCACAATCCTCAGATTAGGTCCTTTGGCCTCCTTCATTAACAACTCGTCAATTGTACGAATTGTAATCATCTTTACTGTTTGACATGTATTTCCTCGAATATTAGCAACTGTCACCAGCCCTTTTTTCTTCTTGGTAATGTGTACTAAACTCCTTCCTTTCTCTGTCTATGCCCTTTTACCCTTCTTACTCATTTCCCTTATTCTCTTCACAAGCGATCTAGTCCTCGCACTACCATCGTCTCCTATGTTTCCCGGTGGAGTCTTAATTGATAGTCCTCTCGCATTTAACTTCAAAGATATGAATGTGTGTTAGCTTATCAACAAGTGCACTACAAATATAGTACATCATTCTATTTCAATGTTTAGGATATATCCTCTCCAAAAGAGTCTGGTTGTCTTCTTTCTCGGACAGCTCATTGAATAACATGTTACAACATACATCACTTTGTTTATCCTCGGCTTCCAATGTTTAGGACATAGTTAACTCTTGAAAAAGCCCATCTTTATCACTTGAAAATGGGCAACCCACACCTCTTTCACTTTATCACTTTCTTTGCATTTGAGTTCGTCACTTGTTTATAACATCAAATGTAGGTACTGGATATTCCGTATAAGTTTCTATACAAACAAATTTCTTATGCTTAATTGCATAACTCAACATGATGCTCCTTATATTTTGTTTCGTTTCAAGTTATTATCTATGGCATTTTCAAGAAACAGATGCTTGCGATAACTTCCGTTGTCATACAAATGCATTCTCTTTTACACAAAATAATAACATATGTTCCTCAAATCGACGAACATCCTGTGAATATTTTAGAAAATCGTTGCTGTACAGTAACACGGTAAATACCATAGTTTCGATTTCACGAAACCTTATACTATCTTTCAGCGAAACCCTATAGTACCATATAATAAGCAGATATGCTTCTTGCAAAAGAAATTAACAGCATTAGTTCGTCAATTTCAACTACGCCTATTACAGTCTGCAACGGACTGTCAATCTGCAGTTTAAACATTTTCAAACCGTCCGGTCCAAACTTTCATAACCTTCTACGATAACGTAACTTTCAGACACATGCTACCTGCAAAATAATTTAACAGCTGCTACCAACACTTATTACTCCTTCGTACCTGTGAGAACATCGGTTGTTTCTTCACGCTTGTCAATTTTACCCATTTGATTATTAGATGCTTGTGGTTTTTTGCTTGGATTTCTTTAGGTCGTCCGCCATCTGCTCCAGCTTTCTTTACTACAGGCTCCCTTTATCCTGATGTTTGACAAATATCCTAACAAAAACAACGGTCATTGTATAAACTAATATTTGTTGGGCTGATCATTGCATAAAAGCTAGAGTACCTCCACAACGTTTGAAAGGTTGGTTGCATCCTCTTTGCCAAGCCCTTCTGGTGGGGCCTCACCCTCCACCACTTCTTTGCCCATATTTTCTTTCTTAGGAGCTGTCAATTCATGCCTTTTTTCTCCCATTGCAGTTTTAATTTCCATCTTCACATTCTCTTCCATTTCATACTTGTCAAGATTTTTTCCTCCTATTTTCCTTCCACTCTCTTCCTCTACCTCCAAACTTGCACTCTTGTCAGTTTCCTCCACAAGTGATTCAGAAGGCTCCTCATTGCTTACTTGCTGGATGACCTTCCTTGCCGCACTTCCAACCCTCTTTCCTGAATTGCACGATATGGATTGGGTTCGCGACGATGACTTGCTATTGAAAGATGACTTCTCCAAACTGCTCTCCTTATCACTGCTAGAAGACGATAATGAAGATGACTCCATCACTTATTACTCTGTTAGTTATTAAAAACTTCTTCTTAATATATAGATAGTTCTCATGTAATTTCTTCCCTACCTTTCTAATTGAACGATCCCTTCCATGCAGTTTAATGGACCACCACCTTCATTCTTTTTCCCTTCACTGCTCCCTAATGACAAGGACAACTGATTTCCCTGTGTATTTGTCATTTACTTAGCACCTGATTATAACATATTTAATTCACAAATAGGGAAAATTTTCCAATTACCTTGCAATTGCTAGATGGTCCACCTCTCCTAATAGTAGTGTTGCGTTTGGTCAAAATTTTCCCTCTTTCTTTGCAACTATTTTAGGTTTCCTCTTCTGGGGATAATTACTTTTCATATGAGAGTGATCTTGTGAATATGCTATTATAATGTAAAGATTCATAGATATTACCTTTGTCTCTTCCTTGTAACTACTACCTGACGATGAACTTTCAGTTTCATTGTCCTCATTTTCATACTCACTCCCACTTGATGAGGTGTCCTGCTGAATTGATCAAGGAGAAACCATTGTTAGTTCACAAAATTGTAGCTAATCTAAAGTGTTGTAGCTCACTTTCAATTTTGATTGCGAGACGTTCTTGGAACATTTAGCTCTAGCCAACTGCTTAAGAACCTGCATTACCATAGCAGAAGTGCTTCATATCTAATCGTTGAAATTAACATGTCAAGATTTTTTTAGATATTCCTTACCCTTAGAGCAATTGCCACTTTCTCCTTCACTCTAGTTAGGTCAACAGAAAGGTTATACTTGTCCTTCCCCAACGATTCATTGTCCTTCTCAAGTTCCCTCCTACTGCACAATTCTTTCAACTCGTCAAGGTATGCAACATTTCCTTTCTGAAGCTGCTCCTCTTCTTGCAGATTCAATACTTGTTGTTGTAAGTTTTCAATTTCCTTTCCTCTTCTGTCAAGTTCCTCTACAATTGGCTCATCGAATGTTTCAGAATAATCTTCTCCTTCTTATATACCACGTGCTTCACTTTCACAAATTTAGAGCTCCTAATGTAATATTTAGTCACACTTGCCAGCTGCAACCTTTGCTTCTACATGAGTCTATTGACAGACAATGAACCTATCCACTTGCTAACAGTGTCCCGCTTCGCTTGGGATCTCCTTCACATCAGTTAGGTTTATAACCTCATACACCCAAATCTACGATTACAAAAATTTCATTTAACAAATTACCAATTTTTAGCAGAAAGTAACAATTGCAAATAATGCCCACGAACGAAGAATTAAACAAATTATAAAATTATCACCTGCAAAAGAGGGGTGCACCCTTTAAGATAACCAACTGGCTTTTCTTGTTGCGTCGAAAATCATCGTAAAAATATCGCGTTGTGGTATAGCGACGAAAATCAATGTGACATTTAAATTTATATGCTCGAAAAATTGTGCGTTTCGAGGTCTTTCGCAAAGAGCAATTATAGAAAATCAATCCACTAATCACAGTAATCAAGAATAATAGTGCAAGTGAAATAATCAAAATGATATTCAATATAGAGCAAAATTGTATCTCAAATGTTAAGGATAAAAATATAAAAAAATAGGACTAAACATGATGGTTGAAACTACCAATTAAGCCCTAGAATTAAGCACTAATCCCAATCAAAATTTTGAATAGTACTTCTCAACCACTAATCAGAAATATCCACATCGGACTAAGTATGCAATAACTCCACAGTGATCTCAGAAGCAAGGTCAGATGTCGGCCAAGCACACCAGACGACTTAAAGTCACCAAGCCTTAGTAGCACAAGGCAAATCCCTCTTGAAATGCCCAAGTGTTGAGTGGGGGGGGGGGGGGGGGGGGGGGTACGAATCTCGAAGAGCAAAACCGCCCCCTCCCTCCTCAGATTTCTTCTTTTCTCTCTCTTTTCCAAACTCGATTATGGCTAATTAGGTGAATAGTACCGGGTAACAGGGTCAGAGCTTAGACCCATGTGCGTGAGATCGCGGGTGAGAGCGTGTTAGCGTGTGCGGTGAGTGGGGACCTCACCCTCGTGCATGCTGAGGCGAACAATAGCTATCACAAATTCCTTTTATGTGCTATTCCAACTTATCCCCACACAATGTGGGACTAAGTTTGGTCTTCTCCTACGTGCAGCTGTGTGAGAACTCCTTCCAAATCGAAGCAGCTGCTGGGGCTATCTTCTCTAATTGAGGCCCTGGGATCCTTCGCGGTGGTATTCCACTCCAGCCGAGGGTGGCAGTGGTGGTGATTAATGATCGGAGCACGGCGGAGGAAGGCGGTGACAGAGCTGCTCTGGTGAGGATACTTGAAAACACTAACATGGGCTTATCGCCCCAATTAGAAAGCTCAACAGGATCACTGGAGGATGATGAGTCTCATGGAGGTGGTTTCTTGGAATTTGGTGGACGGAGGTGATCTGTCGGGCTCAGAGAAGGTGTGCGGAGGGTGTGTTGTTCGATGGAGAGGTTGGGTGGTGGTTTCATGAAATTGGTTGAGGGATTTTGAAGGTGGAGGTGAGGAGAAGCTCGTGGAGGTGGTAGCAAGTGATTTAGTGGTTTGTGGCACCGACGCGAGCATGCTAGAGCTCGTGTTGGCTGCGGAGAAGATGGTGGGGAAGAGGGTGGTACGATGGTCAATCCTAAGATCTAAGGGGGTAGAAGTGACCTAGAGAGGGAGAGGGAGAGGTTAGGAGGGTTTAGGCGATTAGAGAGAGGAGGCATCCGACGTTGGCCAACCGGATGCGGAGAAGACAATGGAGTATGGTGAGATGACAACGAGGAAGGAGAGGTCGAGGATGATCGAACTTTGGCTGGTCTTTGTCGCAAAGAAGAGAGGAAGAAGATGGGCTGGTCAATTTGACCATTGGCCAACCGAAGGAGGACGTCGGAGAGGCTCGCCGGAGCTTAAGATGCGGTGGTCGGAGAAGGAAGAAGAAGAGGAAATCCGATTGTTTCTTGGCTGAGGAAAATGCTAAGATCATGGGACCTTTATATAGGGCTCAAATTCGAGCTCTAAATCAAGCAATTTGCTTGATTGGGCTGTGGTTTCAAAGGAAAAAGTTCCTCAAATCTATTGAGCTTGCCTGAGCTCTAGGATCTGATTTGGGATCCTTGAGGCAGTTCAATGGATTGGGTAACTTCTCTAAATCAATCCTTCCAAGTTTGGAGGGATTTGATCAAAAATCCATAGAGGAATCAATGATGATTAAATGATCACGAGTTTCGTTTGAGATATTGTTCACACCTTTAATGGTGGTAGGGGCATATTTGTAAATATGACAAGAAATGTAGGGCCCTTTTTGTGAAAAACTTGAAACCTAGGGGTCTAAGTGAGAGAAATAGAGTTTTCAAGGGCTAAAATGCAAACTAGGTCAAGATAGACTCTGATTGGGCCCAAATTTTGGTCTTATCTAATCTTGACCCAAGGAATCTAATGGTGAACTTGGATTTGAGTTTTGACCATGTTTGAATGGGTAAATTGCAGAGAAGCCCAAATAAGGGTAAATTCCCATCTGAAACTCTGTTCTAAGTTAAAATGAGTTCAGATGGTTAAATCAAAGGTACCAATCCTCCTAGAATATTTTTCTATGAATTTTAGGAGTTTATATTAATTTTATCCTAACCAAAACCTTTTTAATTTAAGTGAGGTTGATAATTAGGATTTTTAGTATCATTTTTGCCCTTGAAATGAGTGAAACCCTGATTCAATTAGTGTGGACCCACTTTGTAGAATTTTATACTCAATTGACCTTTAATTAACTCCTGAGTGACCCTGTGGATATTCTGTATTTGTGATGTGCTGTTAAAATAGTAGAATTAACCTTGTTTTCTTGTTTTCTTTTCAAATTAGAACATTGTGGAGTTGTGGCCCTCAGATGATTAAGTAGGAGCATTTATCATTTGAACTTGACTAATTGTGGCTAGTTAGGTCCCATGATGGTGTCACCATCATTACTTTAGCTTCATGTTTGCATCCTTTAATGTATAGGGCAATAGTTTCTCCACTACACTTGCTCAATCATAACTTTCCAATAGATCTGGATCCTTGATGAATGTTAGAAGTAGAGGGTAGATGTTGTAGTCCCCGTACAAGAAGCAAAATGTAGCAATAGTAGCCTCACTTGGTCATCAACCTTTTCGGACTTAGAATATTCCTCCGACTTGTTAGATGCTATCTCGAGCAACTTATGCTTCAATTTACAACATTCAAATCCTCTTTCTGATGATAACACCATCATTCGCCATAACTAGCTTTAATTAGTTGAAATCACAGACAAATGCTCTTGAATAATCACTTGAGGACAGTAATTCCACTCAATCCCATTCTGAGAAGAAAATATTAAAACATGGTTAATTCTGCAGTTTTAACATCACATCATAAATGCAAAGTAACAACGGGGTTACCCAGGGGTTAATTGAAGGTTAAATGAGCATTAAAGTCCAAAAAAGTAGGTCAACACAGACAGAAATAGGGTTTCACGTGTTTCGAGAACCAAATAAGAACACAAAATCCTAATTTTAGACCCGCCTTAATTGAAGAGGTTTTGGTCAAGATTAAATTCATAAAAACCTTCTAAAATTCATAGAAAAATATTCTAAAGGTTTGGTACCCTTGGTTTGATCATCTGATCCTATTTTGACTTAGAACAGAGTTTCAAACGGGATTCTACCTTAATTTAGGCTTCTATGCAAATTGTCCAGTTAAACATAGTCAAAACTCAAATCCAAGTTCATCATCAGATTCCTTGGGTCCAAATTAGGCTAAGGCCAAAATTTGGGTCCAATCAGAGTTCATCTTGTTATAGCTTGTAATCTAGTCCCTTAAAATTCTGTTTCTCTCACTTAAACCCCTAACTTTCGATTTTATTGCGATCAGGTCCCTAATTTTCTTGTCTTCTTTATGTCTTAGTCCCTTCCACCATTGTTAGGTCAATCGACCTATAGACGAGCTTTGACTTGATCAAAACATCATCAAATCAACTCGAAATCCTACCAAATTTGGTGGGATTGGTGTTCACATTACAGAGAATCATCTGATTAGCATCTTGGACTTTGATTCGTGGTAGAGAGGCCATGCGAACCCACGAAAATCGTGGGATTCTTTGCTTCCAAACCAAGGCTCAATCAAGCCTTCTTCCTAAATTTGAGCTCGATTATGAGCTCTATATAGGCTCAGCGACCCCAGACTGTCCTCCCTAGCAAGGTTTTTGGCCAAAAACACTTCTTCCTCTCCTTCCTCCAGCCTGCTCCGACCAAGCTCCGATGAGCTTCTCGATCTTCCTTCGTCACCCTCTGCCACGTACAATAGGAAGAGGGAACATGTTCCCTGAAGTCTTCCGTGTCTGGTGCACATCAGTTAGTGCCGTCTACCCCTTTGTCATCGCTGCTTCTCACCACCGGAGTGTTCACCTTCTTCAACATAGGCCAATCATAGCCGGTGCCAAGTCGTCATCCCCTTCATTCGTAGATAAGCTCTTCTTCCTTCTTTCCTTCTTTAGGTTAGAATCAACCCATTCCCAACTCAATTCAACCGACCAATCACCTTCTGCCCCACTGTCTTCTTCGCCTCTGGCTACACCTCCGATGTGGTTTCCCGACCACCACACACACCCAAACACCACACCGCCACTCCCAAAAGCTTCGCCGTGACTCCACCATCAAATGCTCTCTCCTTATTGGCTCTTCCATCCACCAAAACTCCCCGACGAACAAACCCACCACTGAACTCCATCACCAACTTCGCCTGACCTCCACAAACCCCCAAACACCAAGGCAGCAACACCGTCACCCTCCTCACCTCATGGTGATGCTCCAAAACCTTTTAATTTGGGCTTATATCTCGGATTGTGATAGTTTAGGTGTCGCCAGCGAGCTCCACTCCTCTTCCATTCGCCGTGCTTCTGCTACCATCGTCACCAGCAATGCCCTCAGCTAGAGCGGAACACCCTCGCGAAGGCATCTGGGCTTGTGATTGAAGAACAGAGTAGTAGTAGCCACTCCAGCTCTAGCTTCGACTCTCTGTAGCTTTGTGCAAGGAAGGATGTGGGATTAATCCCACATTAGATACTAACGAGGCGCCCACCGCGTATAAAGTGATTTTGTGTCATTAGCTCTTCACCTCAAACATGGGGTGAGGTCCCTCTCATTCATGTGCCTCACACCTCACTCACCTCACACGTTCAGTGAGCCTGGTTCCCTATGCTCATGATCTGATAACTCGTTTACATACCCGCTTACCCAGTTACGAGAGAAGAATGAGGAATTTCTAAGGAGGGTAGGGGTAGGTTTTGCCCTGGGTCTCGTGGTCTGTGCCTCGAGATACGTGCGTGCCTGCTTAACACTTAGCATCTCTGAGGCTTGACACCCTTGTGCCTATTTTGAGCTTTGAAAGGTTAAGTCATCTGGCTCTTTGGTCCGACGTCTGATATTGGTTGAGATATTGTAGAGTTATTTGAGATGCTTATCTAACGTGGCTATTCAAGACATTAGTGATTCTAACTGTAGCAAAATTTGAGTTGAAGGATATATGTTGAAATTGAGGATCGTATTGGTGATTAAAATCACCATTGTTTTGATCTCTTTTATTCTTTTTATCCCATTATTTCTTGAGATACAATTTGGGCTGTTATTGAATATATTTTTAATTATTGATATTCATTGCATATTTTTTATCTTTGTACTCATTATTTCTAATTGCGATTAGTGCGTGAATTCCATATTTGCTCCCTGCGAACAACCTCAGACTCACTTGTGATTTTTGAGCACTCTATAAATTTTAAATATTGTAAAGCGATTTTCGTCGACTATACTATGACATGATACATTCCTTAAAAGATGACTCTCGCCCCATCAACACTTTCTTAAACAGGTGTGCTCTCAGGTATGACTGAACAGTTGGAATATCATCCTTCCACTCCAGTAGGATAGGACTCCCATTTCTAGGTGGTCAAGTCATCTTTGCAACCTGTTTGCTATTCAATGGATTGTTCCCCATGCCAATTCTAATAGTCTCAGACTTTGGGTGGTATGTATTTACAAGCTGATAAAGGAACTCGTGATCATTTGAAGGAAACTTCAGATTAGCTAGCCACCTGAATGGTGCCTCGTTAAATTTATCCTGAACTTCATATGGACCTTTCTATAGTAACTTTTGAAAATCTTTTAATCCACACCTTTTGTAGATAGGTCATTTCTTGGCAGTTATGTTTAAAACCTCATTTGCCTTCCTTGAAACATTTCTATAATGTTTAGCCATGTTGCCCAAGTCCATGTTCGTTACCATCCCCAAATCGTTGTACCATATTAAGTCTCAAATACATCCAATATATGATAAATATTAACAATTGTCATATTAGTTCTGAAAATCCACCTGCCGTAACCAACCACAAACTTCAACGTTGCAACATCGCTCTTCTTGCTCTGATAAATCACTCAAATGTTAAACGTTTAAGATAATAGCAACTCTAATTTCAAATAATTGCTAACCTATTTAAATTCACATAGTTCTACGGTTACCTGTATTTATAAGAGTCCTTCCCGTCCTTGTACCCCTCCGATACTTCTTTCCATTGTGGTAGAATGTTGTCCCCTTCTTCGCAGCTGTGCAATTGTTAACTTAGAGTCACTCATTCTAATCATAATATTTACAAATAAATCTCCCTAACAGTTCCATACCTTGTTAATTTCCACCTCAAGAAGTACCTCTTCCGAAGTACATTTCTTTTCTACTACCTTTGGCCTCCTCTCATCTCCAACTTCCTCTGAACTTCTATCATGTTCTCGCCGGTGTTGCCTGCAATAATTTCAACTATTGCTACTTTTATATTTGAAGCTCATTTGAGCCATTGTTCTATCCTTGCAATCACTGTTACCCACATACCTTCGGCTTTCTTCTTTCATGTGCCTGTGCCTCCATATCTCTTTTATCTTTGGATTTTCTGATTCTTTACTTAAATTTAATGTGTCCATCATTCCTACGTCCTTACTAGCATGTCAACGACATCAACTTCCTTGACATTCTATAATTGCTATTGTTACGTAGAGATTATTGCAATACGTTTATTTGTTGGAAATTTAATACTGGTAAACATTTGCAAACTTAATTCATTATCTCCACATAACGAAACAAGATAAACATGCCTGGATTGAAACTATGCCAAAGTATGGAAAATCACTGACAATTTAACATAATATGACAAAACAATGCCAAAAGTGCAACAACTAAAAACTTCACAAACTCATAACTGTTGCACACAAACAAATTGTCACGTGGAAAATAATCTTCACCATTTCAACTGCAGCTACCTTACTACTTCGACAGTTATAATACAGTTTTGCAAGCTTAGATGTCCAAATGCATGCCTTCAAATACAAAACTGTAACCTATAACGTCTATGTAACAAAATCACTTCAATGTTAAACCCCAATACATTCAACATAGGAATATCTAATCTAAAACATGTCATTCTCACTACAAAATAACATAAAAAAAAACATCAAGTTAAATTACATCCGCAATTCAAATTGGAAAAGTGTACACCACACGTACTTAACTTATGGAGAAATTATACAGTATTCAAAGACTACGCATCCAACGCTGAAGCAAGTGTACAATTTGACATGGTGCAACCCTACACTTATGAAAACAACTGACAGTTGCACATCTACTAAAATTGTCTTACCAAATTGATCGAAATTAAAATTTTCAATATAAACCTATCACGAAGAACGCAAACTAATAAGCATTCAAGTACATCAGGAATTTCACTTGCTATTATAATAGCCACATTTCAGTTGTATATTCACATTTAAATCGTAAGATCAACCGACTAATAAACTTACAAGAAAAACTATCAGTTTGCATACAAAAATTTTCCTTTAAGTCTAAATGGTTCTTTCCAAAACAAAATTTTCATGAAAAAACATCTCCAAACAACATACTGCTCAATACATTATCTTACTATATCGGAAGGATGCCTACCTTTTCTCCTTTCGAACCTTCTCCACATTCATCTCCACCTCTACCTTCACCTTCTCCTTGCCCTTCACAACATCTTCCCCCCCTCCAACATTTGTTGGCCTACGATTGGTGATTGAAGGCCACGAAAATAAGTGAGAAGGAACATATGGTAGATTCTTCCAGGTTTAACAATTGCCCTTTTTCATTAAATAACACGTACTACCATCATACATACCTATCTTTACTTCTCGGCCTCTCCTCGATAGTGTTAACAGACTGATGGCTTAGCACCTTTTATCGTGCCCTTCTCCAAAACCCCCACTTTCTCAGTTGTCATTTACGAACGGCAGGAAACAACTCTCAACGAAAATTATAATAACGTCTCCAAATGCCTTACATAACCACTGCAGACCCACACATTTTATTTCGTTCTGCCTAATTGAACTCGTCAAGTCCGACAATGAACCAGACCTAAAGCGTAGCGGATCTCAAACTGCTTCAAGTCTGACGCATCGTTTCTCGCAACTACCACGGGAGTGATTATGACCCTCTGTCAAGTTAACTTTGCAATTGTTACCTAAGGTCGACACCACTCCCAACAACTGCAATCTACTTATATCTTTTACTCGTCGATTGCTATGGATGAAATGGCATATTCAATTTTTGTTTAAGATTGATGCTGCTATTCTATAAACACACGTCATCATGTTACTTAATTTGCATGGCATTACGTTGCGAATAATAGCATCTCACTCTCAACTTGATTTCCAAAATTATTCCATTCAAGATACTATGAATTTACTTACATTCATACACAGGGCTGAGATCAGTAAATTTATAACTTCTCAAATAGTGAAACGGATAATCGACTTTCTATAACGATTGTTAAATAATTACAATAAAATAATGTTAAGGGGTTTTTGTCCTCGACGACAACTTCAAAAAAATATGATCTTCGACGATCGGGTTGCATTAAAAATGTTTAATTAAATGTTGTTGTAATATATGTCACAAAATGTAAACGGATTCGCGTCAAATTTATTTATTTATAATTTTTACTGTTTGTTTCCAGGTCGTTTACTTGGAGGTAGTTATTGATAGACATTACTCTCTAAATCCAAAAATATTTTTTTATTTCAAAAATATTAATTTTATTTACAAAATGAATGAATCAATCAATGAATAAAAGAATAGGCTAATTATTTACAGAAGATATAATTAAAATGTCTGAAACAATCATATGTACACAAATAGGCATAAAAAATTAACTACTACAACACTATGTTAGTTGTATACAACTAATATAGGTAATACCTAAGTATAGGTATAGGAATAGTTTATAATATTTACTATACTAAGTTAAATTAATATACTAATACCTTTAGTAACATATATTATACATATAGTATATACGTCACTATAGCCTTAGTAAAAGTATATACAAAACATAAGGTAAAATAATTATCTATACTGACATATACATATATATATAGTGATAGATTTAATTGTCACTAAAGCTCTAGTTATTTATATACATATATAAGAGTTCAAACAATACACTTTACATATATTACACATATGTACTATACATATGTATATTTATTTATTTACATTTAATAATATTATTTACATACATATACTTGTTGTACTTTAAGTGTGTGTATATATATATATATATAGTGCACACACAGGGGTGGGCCTCAACACTTAGCTGTTTTCACGGCTCTCTTCTCTTTTCTTTCTCCTCTTTAGCCTCAGTCACACATGCACTGTTCACTTAGACAAAAATTAGGTTTTTTAATTAGCGGGCAACCTTTTCGAGGGATATGTAGCACCTGGTTAGGGTGGGACCAAATCTCTACTAGGGCCACCCTAATGTTTAATTAGGTGCATTTAATCCGATTTATAGGTCATTATTGGGCTGATTTTGGCCGTGCTACAGTTCATGGCCCCCGGCCCTACACTGCGTACCAATGTCTCAATATGCTCATGTATGCTGAGTAAAGTATGCATGAGTATGGGTATGTGCGTGCGCTCGGCGCATGTCGACTGAACATCCGGCAACACAAATTACTTAAGTATTGCATCACGCTCTTTTCATCACACGATGTGGCACTAATGGCAGTATCAATTGGAGCTGCTATCAGCGCTTCGTGCGTGCCTGATTTGATGATTTTGGCCCTTGATTTGAGGGTCATACTTTAATCTAAATTAAAATTAAATTATGCCATTGTAAAGCTCTTAAATAAGGTTGCATAATTATATAATTACTTTAAAAAAAAAAGTTAATTATATAATAAAATTAGCTAAAGTTTACGATTTATACATATTAATTTAGAGTTTAATTTATTAATTAACGTATAAATTAGTGACTTAATTAAAAAATTGACTTTATATAGAGTTAATATACACAATAAAATATTTATTACACATTTTGATTATATTTTACAAACTTTATTTTGATTTATATACAATTAAATACATGTTTTAGATAGTTTTACATATAAATAAACTATAAATACTATAATACAGTATAAATATAACATAAATGAGTTGAAAACACTTAATATAATATAATACAAGTATATAATATAATTTATTTCAATATTAACTTAAATTACTAATTTATTTTATTTTAACTTAATAAATTACCTAATTAAATTAATAACTTATTTACTGTAAATATATAATTAAATTAAATTACAAGTGTTATATAGTACATAATACATATATAAATATGTATGTACAGTATTAGCTACAATTATGTACATTTGAATAAGTTTATATAATTACTTATTTTATTATGCATTTAAGTTATTATAAATTACTAGATAATAATACAATAAGATTATATATACATTAATTTATTCTAAATACTTAATTTAATATATATAACACACATATAAGTTAATTATGTACATTATGTACATATTATACATTATATACACTTGGATTTAAATTATATATACAAGTATATACATAGTATACAGGGTATTTTTGGGTATTTTTAGGATTTCTTTATTTTTATGATTTTTATAGGTTTAGGAGAGTTAGAGGAAGAGAGAGAAAGAATGAGATGAGAGATCTAGAGATCCTTTTGTGATTTTTCATATGTGGTTCTTTTATTAAGTTCCAAGGAAGACTGAATCGTCAGTTGGTATGTTCTACCAAGTCGGGGGTTCAGAATGCCTTGAAACTTTGTACACACCTAGAAATATTCCTAATCCTACTCAAGACACCTTTATTTTATTTTTTTGAATTTTTTTTATGATGTTTATATATATACAAATCAAACCAATTTGAAGCCTTGAATGAGTGCTTTAAATGAATCCTAAGGCTCTAAAGTCAGTTTGAATGGCTGGGATAAAGTTATGATTAGTCCAAACTGTCCAACAGATTGCACAACAAATGTTTGAACATATAAACATGAATTTCATCTTAATTCTCATTAAAATCCTAATGTGGACAGTAAAAACATTCAATAATAGCTGATAATGAATTTAAAATGAAATTACAAGCACTTCTAGTCAAATTACAAACCATTTCAAGTACATGAATGCTTGTACCAATCTATATATTCTACAAATATACACAAGTTAGGTTCTTTGATACACGCAATCCCAACTCAAAATCCCATGTCATACCCCTTAAATCTAGACCTATAGCTATGTGAAGACAGAAGCTACTGCTGTCACATTTTAGCAGCCAAGATCGACCATGTTCAGCAGCTAATTTAGTTGTATTACTGCTATAATCAGCAGCTTATGCTGCTACACTTATTGCCAACAAATGTAGCAGCTTGTGTGGTTGCTTCCCTTTGAAAACACAACAACTGCTATTGCTGTAGCCGATTGAAAACAACTAGATCAGAACTAAGAAGGTCTGATCAAAGTCACAAAATTTCCAAAAGCACTCCTGGCAGATCAAATCTGCAATCTTCATGTTGAAATCATCACAAACAATGATCAGAAGGTTTGAAATCCATCTCAAAATCAGATCTCAAATAAAAATCCAATAAAGACCTAATTGACTCTTCTATACGCCCATAGATAGTTTTGTAGAAGGAAATCAATAGGAGAATCTAAACTCACTCAAAGTAGCTTTCAAACCTTCATTTATATCAACTCAAGCATCAATCACGCACCAATCAGTAATTGAAAATCAATTAAACTCAGAGAACAATGTCGCCATATTAGGCTTTTGATCTTGAATCACTAAGGTGATATCATCACCTATACCTCCTGCACACCATTAATTGATGTTCAAGAAGGTTGAGTGATCCTTAAAAAGCAATTGAATCATTGCTAGAGCCTTGAATCAGTGCAACTGATTTTTCTTGGCTCTAGCTATCATTAAATAGCAAAACTCAGAAGTTGAGATATAAATTGGGCATAAACACTATCCTCAATAATAAATCCAATTGAAATAGTCCATGCTCATCGCCATTACTCCAATCAAGTAAATACAAACTCAATAAAATCAATTAAAACTGATAGAATTCAAAGTTCTCATTGAATTCATAAATCAGCCCATGAAATCAAATAAGATTCAAACGATTAAATTGAGTCCGATTTAGCTCAAGGGAGGGTGATTGTGGTCTAATGACATGAATGAGATCACCCTCATGTGGGATTTGAGCACACTATGAATCTAGAAGCTATGGAGCTTTAGATCCATAGTGGCTTTGATGAATGGAATGGATTATGGGTCAAAACACGAGGAAAACAGAGAACACGGAAGAAAGCATCATCTAATCTACTCCTAAGCTAAACTACAATATCCATGAATTCCATCATCTAATCTACTCCTAATCTATTCTAAACTACACTAATCTAGAAAGCATCAAAACCTAATCTAACAGAAGAATGGACCTTTGGATCTCCACTTGGTGGATGAAGAGGAAGAAATGGAGGAGGAACTCCAGCGGAGTGAAAGCCCACTGGTGGAGCTTTGGGTCACCCTGGGGTGCTACGAAGTCCTTAGCGGCGAGGAAGATTGGAGAAGATGATCTCCACTACTGCAGCAATGGAGTAAAGACAGAGTAAGGAGAATAGATTGGAGGGATGAATTGCTTAGCTCGAGAGGCGTACGTGGGGAGCTGATTGCGTGCACGAGGAGGTCTGGAGTTGCTTAAGTAGCTGAGATACTGATTGTACTCACCGCCGTGGTGAGATTAGTCATTTAGGTCATGGGAAATGGAGATGGAAAGGGGGAAGCGTGAGAGGCTTCAATCTGAAAAGCAGTAGTTGGATTAGATCTAGGATAAGGGGTGATTACATGCACAAAGGTGTGTAAAGGTTTGATTGGAGATCGACCATTGGATCGAGGAGTTCATGGAATTGATGGCCAAGATCAAGTGAGTTCTTGCGAGCTACAGAAGAGGTGCACCGTAGGTCTTTTGGTGAAATTGCAGAAAAGCCCAATCAAGGTGAAGTGGTAGAGAAATTGCTGGAAAACCCATAGGTGGTAAAAGGAATAGCTGCATGTCCCTAGATCTTGTAAAGAGGTCCCCAACGGCTTTTAAACAGGTCCTTGAGAAGTTAAATGCAAATAGAATATTATGACCTGATGACCTAAATGTGAAACTCTAAATGCAGGGTCCTAGTGATGTCTAAATGCTACCAAATTTTTATTAAAGCTTAATTGAACATTTAGGAAGTTGATTTCACTTTTGATTTATACTTTTGGACTTAAATGTTTGTTCAATTTGCAAATGGATCATTAATTTACATTAATGAATAGAATATCTCATTTTATGACCTAATTTCGCGTTCTTAACATAAATTGGATGTTTTAGGTCATTTCTATTATTTCCCACACTTAACCCATTTCTTGTGTTAATTGTATAATGTTTAACCTAGTTTCTAGCTTAACTTGGGTATTTTAGCTATGATAAGCCATACCTCATCAACGGACAAAGCTGTAATCGATGCGACAAACGTCACATAGTTGAAAATCCACTACGATCTTAACATACAAGCTTCAATGAAATTTATAGATGTAACTAGATAGTCATAAACATTACAGATGTTACATTACGACTCCTCTGATACACTCACAAATAACTTCATTGCGAACACTACGACAAACAGAAGGAAAAAACAATTGCCTAAAGTATCACCGTCAACTTCCTACTAGATATACATTGCGATTACAAGTATGGACATCCATGACCATCTACTCCCAATTGCCACTGCTAGAGCTCACCTTGCTACTGTGACTCTTAGATACAACAAATTAACTTCCATATGACAACCTCCTTCCCAATCATGTCTGCATGAACATTGTAGCGCCTCAGTTGCTGCACTTCTTCCCTAAGTTCTATTAGTTCCGAATCTCGCAACTAAAGAAGTGAAGTAAGGAGGAAGACCTGCAAGAATGTACGCGTTGTTAATCGTTACACCTGAGCACATTAATAATTTCATTCTAACATTCAACAACCTGCTCCTTCATTGCATGAGCATTCAGCAGGAGATCTCAACCCCACGCCTCGTAAGAGCAAAGCTGCTAAGAAAAACTACACTCAGGCCTACTTCAAACACTTCTAATAAAATCGATTAAGATGAATGTACCTTCCTTGTTGCTGCATACGTAGTATGATTGAAACTGTTCCTCACCGTTTGGAGTTTCCAGTAGCAATGTTGCTTTCTTGTTACAATGACAGGTTGGGAATTTACTACTGTGTAAAACCTGCCTATTTAAGGAAAAATCGTCATTGTTAAGATAAGTGCATTATAGTATAGGATAAAATTGTGTAACACTTAAATTTATAGAGCTCAGAATCAAAAGTGAGTCCGAGGTCATTCGTAGGGAGCAATTGTGCAATTCAATTCACTAATCACAATATAAGAAATGATATGCAATTGAAATCAATAAAATGCTCAGAATAATATTTCAATAAGAAAGATATAGTCAATGTAAAAAGATTGGGTTAAAATGGTGATTTGAATCACCAATTTAACCCTTAAGTTTAAGCTCACAAATCCTCATATAAATGAACAGTAATTCTCAATCAATAATCCATGTCAGGCACTTAAATGTTTCCATAGTAACTCAGAATCAAACCTCAGTGGGGGTTAGACGTCAACCAAAGACTTCAGATGCCTTATCAGAAGAGGCACAGCACCAACAGAGCACAAGGCTCTCACAAGAGCCTCAGAGGTTTTAAGGCACGACACAACAATCACCACAGAGGCTCAAGGACCTCTTCAGAGTTTCACCAAGTATCGAGAGAGGAGAGGGTTCGAATCCCAAGGAAGCAAAAATCCCCCTCCTCCCTCTCAGCTCCTTTGCTCTTCAGAACTATAATGAACCCGGCTAATCGGGTAAACGAATCAGCCTAGATCGGCCTAGCGTGAACTGCGAGTGAGGGAGTGCGTATGTGCGTGCGTGAGCGGGGAGCTCACCCCCTATGCGTGCTGAGGCAAAGAGTCGAGGAGAGCTTTGCGTATTATACTCCTTCACCGCTTCGGTCTTCTAGGATGTGGGACTAATCCCACATGGCTTTCTTCACGTGCAAGCTGTAGGAAGTGAAGGCTCCAATTGTGGGCAAAGGATTAGTTGGCAGCTTCAATTGGCTGCCTGGGAGACTTCCTGGGGCTAGGCCACAACACCTAGGAGTATCAATGAGGAAGAACTCGGCTTAAAGACGTTGAACGGAGCTAGAGAAGGTGGCAGCAGCGACGAAGCTCTGGTGGCAACTTGAAATAGAGAATAAGGCCTCGTGGCCGCGTCAAAAATCGCTCAGGAGGGTCACTTGAGTACGGCAAATGTGTTGGTGGTGGTTGTGTGCAGTTAGATAGCTTGTGGAGTTGGGGCGAAGTCGAGGAGGGTATGTGGATGAAATGGACTTCAGTGAGGCAATTGAGGGTGTAATCCTCTCAATTTCTTGAGGGGTTTTAGTGGGCGTGAGGTGGCGAAGGTTTTGGGAGCAGTGGCGAGTGATTTGGTGCAGTGTGGAGCGTGGAAGGTCACATCGGAGGTGTGGTGAGATGCAGACAATGGAGAGGAAGGACCTACTGCTTATAGTACGTGGTAGCAAGAGAAGAGGCTGGAGGAGGAAGTTCACTGGAGACGAGTTCGGAGTTGGCCAGAGAGAGAATGGAAGAAGGGTTTTCTTGGGCCAAATACTTGCTAAGAAGTAAGGCCTTGCGAGAGGGAACCTTTTAAAGGCCTTGGGGTAAGCTTTAAGCAAGGAAAGAAGCTTAAAGAGCTCGAAGTTTTCAGGGAAGATCCCTAAAATTGTGGAGTTCGCCTGAGCTCTACGGTCCAAATCAAGCACTAAGATGTGGTATAATTGATTGGGAAGGTTCTCAGGATTAATCCCTCCAATTTTGGAGGGAATTGGTCGAGAAATAAGGGAGAAATCCTAGATTGAAGGTCGCAAGCTTTGGGTTCACAATGATAATGGCTACAAGGACCATTTTGAAGAAAATGATGAGAAGTTAGGGGGTTAAATGTAAGGATTTCGAAACCTAAGTGGTTAAATGTAAGAAACAGAGTTTTGAAGGACTAAATTGCAAACTAGGTCAAGATGAGTTTTGATTGGGTTCAAATTTTGGTATAAACCTAATTTGGACCTAAGGAATATAACGATGAAGTTAGATTTCAGTTTTAACCAAGTTTTGCTAGATAATTTGCATAAAAACCCAAATTAGGGTAAACTTCCATCTGAGACTATTCAAGGTCAAAATAGGTTCAGATGGTCAAACAAAGGGTACCAAACCTCATAGAATATTTTTTTATGAATTTTAGAAGGTTCAGATAAATTTTCTCCTAACCAAAACCTTATTAATTTAAACGGGTCTGAAATTAGGGTTTTGAGTTATGATTTGCTTCTCGAAATGAGTGAAATGCCGTTTCTATCTATATGGACCCACTTATTGGACTTTGCTGCTCATTTGATCTTCAATTTACCCCTGACAAACCTTGTGGTTATTCTGTGTTCATGATATGCTGTTAAAATTACAGAATTAACCTTACTTTCCTGTTCTCTTCTCAAAACAGAATAATGTGGAGTTGTAACCCTTAGATGATTATGTAGGAGTATTTATCTTTCAATCCTGACTAAAAGTTGCTAGTTAGGACCTATGATGGTGTTCCCATCACTGCCAATCCTCCTACGAAGCGCGATGTCGACAACGACACGCCATTTTGAGATCTGATCACATATCCAACGTCATCCAAACAACTGTGGTTTGTAATCAATATTAACATCCTCATGTACAATCAAATGGAAGCAATCGATAGTGAAAGTTCCCTTCTAGGAGGGGTGATGTAAAAATATGCGGAAATAAAAATATAAAGCAATCTCACAAAAATCAATCGCACAATGTACCCAGGTATTTTTAGGTGGAAACCCAAACCGGGTGAAAACCACCACCTAACCCTCTCGAGTTAGGATTTTCCGATCAACCAAGTTGATCAAAATCCACTAAACGAATCACTTTAAACGAGGGTGATTCAACCTCAGTACAACCACGCTACAAGTACGAGGGTAGCGTTCCTCAACCCCTTCTCTCCACGAGAAGGATTTTGTCCCACGAAGGAGACGGGAATTCGCAAAGCGAATACCCAACCAAAATACAAAGATAAAATAAAACAACAGTCCTATAGAGCCAACAAAATTAAACCTAGCTTCTATAGGAAATAGGAAACTCCCCTTTGCAAGGAGTGCGTCGACGATGACGCGGTGCGTGTGCCACGCGATGGCGCTACGTCGCTCTCGTTATCAACGCCGGGAGAGCGGGTGCGCAACGGTTGAATGCTCTCAAGAAAATGGAGCTTGAGCTTGGAGAGCAAGAGAGTCTTTTCTTTGGACACAAAAGGTTTGAAAGTGTATTGCAAGGTGTGTGTCTTAGTGTGTATATGTCTCTCTAGGTGTGTATATCTTTTTTATTTATGTTACAAAGGTTCCCCTCTATTTATAGAGGCCTTAGGAAGGCTTTGGAAGGCTTGGAAAAGCTTCCATAGCCATTGGGTGCAAAGCCCAAGAGAATCAGGCCGAAATCAAGACAATGATTACACTTCACAGGGTTATCAGACGTCTAACTTTGGCATCAGACGTCTGGAAGGCCACTTTAAGACGTCTGATTCAAAGGTCAGACGTCTGATTCTATGCGGGTTTCTCCCTGACTTGAATCAGATCTAAACAGGGTTTTTGTACAAGTCCATCAGACGACATAGAGGACGTCTGGTACTAAGTCTGGACGTCTGGAAACCTACTTTTACCGTGGGAATTGATTTCCAAACGTTGCAACGGCTAGAAAATCTCTGAGAAGAGATTTTGGGTTAGCCGAGGCAAAACGGTCATTTATCAGACGTCTGTGAAGTCCTATGGACGTCTGATAAGGCTCTAACGGTCATATTCTTGAGTGTCTTCTAAGCCAGCCAACGGTCCACTAACTGGACGTCTGGCAAAGTCATCATACGTCTCCTAAGACGTCTGGTATAAGGTCTGGACGTCTGAATTCATCAGACAGAAGTAACTATGTCCAGCCTAACAGTTATCAGACGTCTGAAACAACAGTCAAACGTCTTAAAATCCTTTATCAGACGTCTGATTCGTGAATTAGACGTCTGGAAAGTCAGTTTTAACCCTATATTGGTTTTCTAAGTGTTCTACAGAAAACCTACGTATCCTAGGGTTGTGCAGGTGTTCCTAAGACTACTGTTAGGGTTCTTTGAGGCTCTTTAACATAATGTCTAAGGAAAATAAAGAGCAAGAAAATAAATACAAGAGATACATGAAAGGATAAAAAAGAATCTATCCTATTCTTCTTGTCTTCCATCTCCAATCTTTCGCTCCACGCGAACCTCCTCTATTTTCCGTCAAGCTCCTCCAATCCGTCCTGGATGCGAGCTCGAGTTCCGTCTAAACACGTCTTCATTTGCAATTGACCTGAAATCTAGGACTCAAATTGCAAATGTTAAATAACACGTGTTTTGTTATCATCAAAACAAATGATCGTGGTGCTCTAGCACCAACAATCTCCCCCTTTTTGATGATGACAAAATCGTAAATAATAATGCATAAAAATCCTCCCCCTTTTTGACATTATCAAAAAGGTTTGATTGATTTTATATTTCCTATTACTCCCCCTTAAAACATGCTCTTCTATTTATTTTTAACAAAGGTAATGTCCTCCCCCTTTTTATAACAACAAGATAGCTATTATTTTTCTCCCCCTTACTAAAGGAAATTTAGCTAACTTGTATCTCCCCCTTAAAAATTGACAATAAGCTCATCATTTTTAACTCCCCCTATCTAAATGCTTATAAAAAGGATAGGGTTAAGAATTTTACCTCACCTACCATGGCCAATAAAATGGCCCGAATGGTGGTGGTGGATGCCACATCGGATGGGGCTCCCATCCGTAGCTTGGAGGCCCGGGCATTGGCGCCGGTCTCCAATCTGGTGGTCGACGTGCGGCGGGTCCGTCGTTTGTTCGCCGTCTCGTCGGTCTTCTTGTTCTCCTCCTTGGTCTACTCCTTGGTTCTCCCAACTTGAGTTGACCAGCCTTGAGCTTGTAGGTCCAGTCCTTTATGTTGTAGTCATCCCTGAACCCTACAAAACAAGATTCTAATTCTTTCTTCGGTATCCAAGTGAGCTTGGATCCGGATTTGTTAGAAGGTCTCCTTGATGGAGATCCTTTCTCAACCTTAGGGCTATAAAAATTATCAACTTTGTTGATTAATTTGTTAGAATTTTCCCTAAGACATGTGATTTCTTTTTCTATAATATCCATCTTAGTCTTTAAATCAGAAATTTCTAACTTTAGACTATTATTTTCCTCAATCAATTTAGTATTTTCATTGATGAGGTTATGATTATCTAATAATAATAGGTTATCATCCTTAGGACTAGCTTCTATGTCCTTAAGTTGTTTCTCTAACCTATCATTTTCATTTTTAAGAAAACTAAGGTTCTTCTTCATGCTTTTGTTTTCTATTTTTAGTGATTTACTAATCTCGAATAATTCATTAAAAGCTTCTTGTAAATCAAAATTTACCTCTTCGTCGGAGTCGCTTCCGCTTTCACTGTCGCTATTGGTTCCTCTAGCCATGAAACCAAAGCAAGTGGTTTCTTCTTCTTTTTCTTCTTCTTCTTCCTCCGAGCTGGAATCCTCATGAGTGCCTTCCAACCTCCTCCATATCTCGTGGGCGGTGGTGCACTCTTGGATTTTCTCGAACTCTTCCGGACTCAACGCGCAATACAGGGCATTCATTGCCTTTGCGTTGAGTGAGAGCTCTAGAATCTGCACCTGCGAGTAGCCTCCTTGGGGTCGCTTCGGGATCTCGTATGGGGTTTCGCAACATCCCCATACCTCGAATTCAGTGGCTTGGAGCCACGTCTTCATCCTCAGCTTCCAGTAGCTGTAGTTGTTCCCGTCAAAGTAGGGCGGACGGGTTGTGGACTGCCCCTCGGAAATCCTACTTGTGGAACAGCTTCCCTCCATGTTTAGATCCTCGCCGGTTTGTAACGCCGAAAATGCGAGACCTGCTCTGATACCAATTGAAGGTTTCGTTCTAGGAGGGGTGACGTAAAAATATGCGGAAATAAAAATATAAAGCAATCTCACAAAAATCAATCGCACAATATACACAGGTATTTTTAGGTGGAAACCCAAACCGGGTGAAAACCACCACCTAACCCTCTCGAGTTAGGATTTTCCGATCAACCAAGTTGATCAAAATCCACTAAACGAATCACTTTAAACGAGGGTGATTCAACCTCAGTACAACCACGCTACAAGTACGAGGGTAGCGTTCCTCAACCCCTTCTCTCCACGAGAAGGATTTTGTCCCACGAAGGAGACGGGAATTCGCAAAGCGAATACCCAACCAAAATACAAAGATAAAATAAAACAACAGTCCTATAGAGCCAACAAAATTAAACCTAGCTTCTATAGGAAATAGGAAACTCCCCTTTGCAAGGAGTGCGTCGACGATGACGCGGTGCGTGTGCCACGCGATGGCGCTACGTCGCTCTCGTTATCAACGCCGGGAGAGCGGGTGCGCAACGGTTGAATGCTCTCAAGAAAATGGAGCTTGAGCTTGGAGAGCAAGAGAGTCTTTTCTTTGGACACAAAAGGTTTGAAAGTGTATTGCAAGGTGTGTGTCTTAGTGTGTATATGTCTCTCTAGGTGTGTATATCTTTTTTATTTATGTTACAAAGGTTCCCCTCTATTTATAGAGGCCTTAGGAAGGCTTTGGAAGGCTTGGAAAAGCTTCCATAGCCATTGGGTGCAAAGCCCAAGAGAATCAGGCCGAAATCAGGACAATGATTACACTTCACAGGGTTATCAGACGTCTAACTTTGGCATCAGACGTCTGGAAGGCCACTTTAAGACGTCTGATTCAAAGGTCAGACGTCTGATTCTATGCGGGTTTCTCCCTGACTTGAATCAGATCTAAACAGGGTTTTTGTACAAGTCCATCAGACGACATAGAGGACGTCTGGTACTAAGTCTGGACGTCTGGAAACCTACTTTTACCGTGGGAATTGATTTCCAAACGTTGCAACGGCTAGAAAATCTCTGAGAAGAGATTTTGGGTCAGCCGAGGCAAAACGGTCATTTATCAGACGTCTGTGAAGTCCTATGGACGTCTGATAAGGCTCTAACGGTCATATTCTTGAGTGTCTTCTAAGCCAGCCAACGGTCCACTAACTGGACGTCTGGCAAAGTCATCAGACGTCTCCTAAGACGTCTGGTATAAGGTCTGGACGTCTGAATTCATCAGACAGAAGTAACTATGTCCAGCCTAACAGTTATCAGACGTCTGAAACAACAGTCAGACGTCTTAAAATCCTTTATCAGACGTCTGATTCGTGAATTAGACGTCTGGAAAGTCAGTTTTAACCCTATATTGGTTTTCTAAGTGTTCTACAGAAAACCTACGTATCTTAGGGTTGTGCAGGTGTTCCTAGGACTACTGTTAGGGTTCTTTGAGGCTCTTTAACATAATGTCTAAGGAAAATAAAGAGCAAGAAAATAAATACAAGAGATACATGAAAGGATAAAAAAGAATCTATTCTATTCTTCTTGTCTTCCATCTCCAATCTTTCGCTCCACGCGAACCTCCTCTATTTTCCGTCAAGCTCCTCCAATCCGTCCTGGATGCGAGCTCGAGTTCCGTCTAAACACGTCTTCATTTGCAATTGACCTGAAATCTAGGACTCAAATTGCAAATGTTAAATAACACGTGTTTTGTTATCATCAAAACAAATGATCGTGGTGCTCTAGCACCAACATATAGTAGATCGTATCTGGATTACTCTCTCCAATGTTGCTACATTGATGAACATGCTCCGTGTGAATCGCACCTACTACTTCCCAGATGAACTCCTGTGATAGTGTCCCTCCGGTTCTTTGATACAGTGACGAATGAAACACTGCATGGCAGCTACTTATAGGAAAATTTTCAAATTTTTGAACTTGACTTGATTGCTGTAGGTACATTTCAACCTGGCTACGAGTGGGAAGAGGGGAACTTGATATAAATATATATATATATATATATATATATATATATATACCATTACCCATAAAATAAATGGGTGCTATACGGCCGCGGGGGGAGGGGGGGTTGTTGGGTACAGAGTTTGAGACGAGAGAGAGATTAATAAGGTGAGAAGAGAAGATAAAGTTGAGATGGTAAAATAATTCTTTAACATTCACTTCAATCTTTTTTTTTTTATTTGTATAATCTAACTCCTTTATAAAGGGATTACATAGACTCAATGGACATGACTGCTAGGATTCTAACCTTTAACTATGGCATCCTTTGTGATTATAAAAAAAAGTCAAGAGACATGACCCTTGGGATTCTAACCTTTTAATCAAGGAATTTCTTGTGATTACAAAAAAACTTGAGGCATGACCCTTGGAATTACAACCTTTAACCAGGCATCCTTGATTGGAAATAAAATAAAGAAAAATTTGCAACTAAACACTTAAATTTCATGTAATTTTAATTTTGGCCTACATCAGCTCTCCCCCTTTTCAAAAAAGCTCGCTCCCGCAAGTTTGGTTCATAAATTTTGATTCAGAGTGGGTGGTGGCTTTGGAGGGGGAAACTTCAATGGTAATAACTTCAAGAATCATGGTAGCATCATAATCAAGATAATGTTGGCACCACAGAGGTAGTAACTGAAATAATTCAAGGTCATAACTTCCTTTTCATGGTGGGAATAAGATGAGCTAATGTTGGCACCACAGGCCATGAAGTCATACTAGATGTCCATCCAATATTTGGGTTGACTATCGTACCAAGGGCATGGATTGACTACGAATAGGGAAATCCCATCTTCCAAAGAACTTCAAAATCATTTTGTCGGCTTAAATTCATGATAGCTTTGAACAACAGAGGAAACAAAGAGTTATCTATCTCCAAAACATTCTCAAATGGAATCCAACCCTCACTACTTGGGCTTTCCCCATTGTGGCCAAGAGTCTCATTGACTTGAAGAGATGAATGTAGGGGATCGAGAAAAATGACCACTTCATGTAGAGGCTTGAGATCATTTGCTTGCTCAGATTTTGGCAACTTACCTATATCTTCCCAGTCTATTTGATCTTGAGAGACTATTACATGAGATAAAGATGGGCTTTCTCTCTTGAGTGCTACCACCTCATCCTTATTTCCACCTAGTTGATTAGTTGAAGATGATGGAATCGATAAAATCTTTTGTAATGTTATTTCCTCCTTGCAAGCTCTAAGCTCTTCCTACATGCATTTCAAGGTCGCTTCTCACAAGAGATTGTTGAATCGTTTGCACATCCTTTATCATTTGACGTTGAGCTCGTTACATCGTAGGAATGATTTGATTCCATGCTTCGATACCACTTGCGCAGTTTGGATTGCTAGATAAAATAAATGGGTGTTGTAAGCGGGGTGAGAGGGAAATTTGAGATGAGAGATAATAAATAAACAAGGTGAGAAGAGAAGATAAAATTGAAAGGAGAAAATAATTCTTTAACATGCATTTCAATCTATCTTTTTTTTTATACAACCTAACCTCTTTGTAAAGGGATTATAGATATTCAAGGGATATGACCCTTGGGTTTCCAAACTTTAACCAAGGCATCCCTTGGGATTATAAAAAAATCAAGTGATATGACTCTTGGGATTCCAATCTTTAACTAAGTCATCTCTTGGGATTATAAAAGAATTTAAGAGACATGACCCTTAGGATTACAACCTTTAACTAAGTTGGAAATAAAATAGAGGAAAATTTACAGCTACACACTGGAATTTTATGTAATTTAATTTTGGCATGCATCGTTCTGCCGAGGAATTACTGAGAAACTGGTGGCAATTTCCCTGTCCAAACAAGGCTGGATGCTTCTCAATGTGCCCTAAGGGCTTTTGTGGTCATTTCCTGTTGTCACTTGATTGGAAGAGAGTGGCATTGTCTTCTGAAGCTAAAGACATTATGTGGAGCATGTTATTGACTCTCTTTTCAAAGCATTAAGCTTGAAACTCATCTCCCCAGCTGAGAAACAGAATATGTAATTGCTGTTCAATGATTGTGGTCCATAAGCCTACAACTTGTACCATTGAAAAATTATAAGTATGAGCCTGTAAATTTCAAGCCTTTGACGTTTCTTGTTGGAAATTATGACTGATGTGTATATAACTCTATTCTAGAGGCTGGAGGAGATAGGAATCTGTCATATAGTTGCATTTGGAGCAAATTATGAAAGCCCTTTTTTCTAAGTCAGCTCAGTAAGGAGCTCCTGGAAAAATAATGTGAAGTGGATTAGGGGAATTGACATTCCATGTTTCTAGGAAGGTATTGTCCCCAAAATGCGTCTGTTTTATCCTTTGCAACGGTGATGCCATGACTTGGATACACCTCGTTTAGGGCCTGCCCAATCGGCTTATCAGAATTCAATCATAGGAGAAACAAACTTATCTTCTTCGTATTTCATTATGGCTATTGAAAACTGTTCTCATGAACTTTGAGTCATACATCTTACCTCCCTGCCCACAAATGCAATTTAGATCCAATCAAATGCTTTGTTGTGATTCTATCCATTCACGTTCTATGTGCATGAGAATAATGGGTGTGAAACTTCAGTTTGGACATTACTCATGCTTGATTGGAAGCTTTGTCGCTGTAGGTTGAAACTGTTCTGGTCAAGCATGCTGCCCGTGCTCTTGTTGGAATGATTACACAATTTTTAGTTTCTCTACCTGTAGCTCGAAAAGCATCTGCTTATAAAACGCCTCTAAAACATCCAGTTCCAACTCAGGATGATGCTTTTTCTCTTGATTTTCTGACCAGGCTTCTCATGTTGTCTTACTGCTGATACCAAGAATTTTGGTTCCAGGAACAAATTGGGCATTGCTCGTTGCTCTACCAACAACAACCACCGACAAGTGCATATCTGTTGGGATGTTACCATTTTATATTCTAACATATGGTCATGGTGGAGGATGGTGCATCAATTGATATGGTGACAGACGTGGAAGACCGGTGCATGGCCAGTCCCTTGGCTTCCATTAACCAATTTGTGGTAATAGCCCGTTCTCATTTTCTTACAATTTCATCCATCTAAATTTGCCCCTGACAGTCTTAACCCTACATGGTCTACATAGTTTTTCGAGCTTAACACCCAGATTGACACTATTTTTTCACTCATTCTTCATTCTTTATGACTATACAGATCAAAATCGATGCACGGTGATATCTTTCCTGACTTGAAGGCTTTTTATCTGATGAGAGGTCATACATTGATAGAATCTTGTGTACGAAGTCGACCATATGACAATTGACAAACCTCCTGCTAAGCCTTCCCTTACTGGAAAATCCAATAGGGGCTGCTTATTCTTCCTTTTGTTGCTGGCAGTGGAAGTGAGGCAAAAGGTTTTTTCTGGGGCTCCGGTTAAGCATAGAAATAATCGAATACCCTTCAATAATGAAGCAATGAAATGGCTGAACTTTTTTTTTTTTCCCTGTTTTGGCAGGCAGTTTCAATCCGTGAGTTGGCGAAGTAGAAGGCAAGCACACAGGCCTAGTGTGAATCCTAGGGATCTGGTCTACATTCATTAATTTGAATGTTTTCCTTGCATGGTACATCCAAAATGCAAACTGATGTTTCATTCAAGATCACGATGGAGAGCAGCTTACCTCAATCAGGTTTTATCATGACTTATGGCATTGGCTCAAGATATTGCAAGAAAAGGAGAATACTTTGTTGTATCTCTTTGATGTGGATATGGTAACAATTGAAGTAATCTTCCCTAGCACTTAGTGGCACTTCATGAATCTTGGCATATATTAACGTTGGATTGGGTAGGCCTCCACCACTAGGCATGTTCTGGAGCTGGGGCCAGATTAATGGTTGGCCTGCTCTTAGTGATTCACAGATTCCTTCCCTGCAAAATCAAAGTTCGAGCCTAGAATTTTTTTTCTTTTTTGCATAGACCACGGTCTTCCAGACGCATGAGGAACTGGTTTGGGACAGCAGAAATATTAATGGAGTCCACATTTTGATTCCAGCTAACGTAAGGATGGAGACTCAAACCTTCAGCCTCCTTGCCAATACCATTAATGCTTGCCACTTGAGCTGAACCTTGATGGGTTGGTAGGATTTTTTTTCATACTGCTCCGAGTCTTGGTCTTGATGTCCCAAGACGTCTTTTGCCACCCAATGAAAGACGTGTTGATTCATTTATAGCTGATAACCTCTAGCAAAGGTCATATCGTCTGACCAGGGCGAACCGAAATTTTTCTGGAATTGCATCGAACAAAAAGGAATGATTTGTCTAAGCTTGATGGATTAAGCAATTCGTTCCTAGTTCTTACACGTCGCCAAAACATTCCTTGTCAATATTTTTATGAGCGATGTGAAGATATTTTATACATCAAAAGGGGAGTTAAAGAACAAAATAACGAAGGGATGGTGGCACATCAGGAGTAATCCCCGTACCACCTGGTCTAACTCTTTTAACATTCAAAATCTCCCTAATTTGAGAGTTAGAGAGTTCAGCTTGGCAACCTTTAGTAAATCTTGGCTGTGCTAATTGGCCATCGTTGTTGAGAAAATTTTAGAGGTGTACATAGGTTTAACTCGATTCTGATCTGATCTAATTCAGTTGGGCTAGATGGGTTGGAATTTTTTTAATTTGATAAAAAAATCAGTTGGATTGGACTTGAAGTTTAACCAACTTGATCCAACCTGCAACCCAATTTACACGTGCACACACACAAGTATATTTTATGTGTAAGCAAAAGGGAATATGTAGCTGGCTGCACACATGTATGCAGCCTCTAAAACCACACTTGGATCTAAGTGCTTCTCTCCCATTTTGTTTGGAATCCTTCCATGGTGCGGCCTACTTCACCTCACCTTTGTCTACATGGAGTGCTTCCTCCCTTCTTCCTCGCAGTGTTGCTCCTCTCCCTACCCTTGAACCTCTTGATTGCACGCGGCCTTTGTCTGCCTTGTATCGTTGCTCTTGCTTCCTCTCCTTGGCTCCTTCCAAACACTCACAAATTCCATCTCCCTTGTAGAGCTGCTCCTGCTCCCGTGCCATGGCCATCCCCAATTGCAGCCATCTTTTCTCTTCATTGTAGTGTCCTCAACCCTCTCGATTAGATGCGGCCTCACTCTTCCACACTTGACCTTACTTATCCATGAAGACTCCTATCCACTATCTCCCTCGATCCATCTTTAGGTGTTGCTCCTCTGCCCCCTCACCCTCTTATGCGATTCCCATATTCCCTCTTGCACATTTCATTCTCGCCAAAAATTTCACCATTAGTATCTCCCATCATCTACCACAAGCATTCCGAGATCCACTCATTTGTTTTTTAATCCACTAGTGTTTGGGCATTTGATTAACCACCATCATTCGTATTGAACTTCGTCTTAATTATAACATGCACATCTATTTAAATCATACATGTAATGGTGAAGAAGTCAGTAACCCACCCACAAGGATGACCCAACCTACAAAGACCCCTTATTTATTTATTTTGTTAAGGCAATAAAAACAAAGTTCTGGTTACATATTGGATATAACTTATTTGTAAAGCTTTTATTTAACCGCTACTTTCTTTCTTGTTAGAATTCATTATCAAATAGAGACCACCATTATGAAAAGATGCCTAGGCAAGTGCCAGAAGCGATTGGTTCCCCACCCTAGGAATTGTGTATTGCAAGTTAAAAGGAAATTTTCTATCAAAAATTAGACAGTTCTCATAAAAAATTCTTTTCTCAGCCATTAACTTCTGCACCTAGCTTTACCTTCAAAGTAGAACATAAACAAAAAAAATGATAATAATAAAGAAGGCATAACTCCAGAAAAACAAAGATGAAGAACAAAAATTGAACTTGTGGGAGGATGTGTGTGGGGTTATCTTCTGTGTGCATGCCCGATGCATCGAGTTCCACAAGTAGAAATCATGACATAGACTTGGTGAAGAAAAAGCTAAATTGCCGCCCATAATTTTGGTTGGAATTTTTACTAATAGATTAAATTTCTATTTGCAGGTTGAAATCTCCACTAGAATTTTTGCTAGTATATAGTAGAAGGAAAGGGGATGATTTTCTAAATTTTTTGTTTTCCAATCAAATATGATGCTGCTAACTAGAATTTTGACTAAAATTAGGAGTTTGGAGAGCTAAAGCAAACAAAATTCTCTTTAGTAAATTTCAGAAGGAACTATTTATGGTTGTATTTCAACCCACAAACCTTTGTGGGCCAAAGTAAGATTCTAAACATCCAAACAAGTCTCCTTTAGATTAAGTAACCATTAACTTCCAGCTCCAATCCCAACTTAATTCTAACATCTACAAGTTTTTGGAGGAGCAATTCTTCAATCAATGGTGGTTGCTATGGGAAGGAATCCGTTGCACTAAATTCACTTCAGTTCTCACATCTATCATTGAATATAAGCTAATGGATGCGAACTTATATCATCAACAAGGTCTCAAATCATTCCATTCGAATTGACCAAACTAAGCATACAAATGGCCGCCAATTTTTTCCAAATAATTCCCATAGTAATAGCATCCATGTCAAAACCAGGCGATAAATGTGGCATCAGATGAGGTCACATTCTATCGCAAAATCAAGAGATAAATGTTACCACAAAAAACTAAATTAAAAACAAACTCCAGGCTTTTCCTGTCAAGAATTTAGTACAAGCTCCAAAATTCCAAGTTTGAAAAGGTACCACCAGGTATTAAGATGCCTCTGAATTGATTTACAAAGAAATTGATTCATGCTTCTGAATCTGAATTTGAAAGTTAAATGGCTGATGTAGAGTCGAAGTCCAGAAGCATTTGTTTGGATAGAGACATAAGTGGAGCCAGAAGCTGCCAATATTTGGCTAGTTGGTACTGTGATTGTGTTTAATAGGAGTTGTTGTTTCATTAATAGTCTGGTTGCTGTCAAATTTTTGTTTCCTGAATTTTTTCTTTTTCGGGATATTCATTGTGGGCAATACATGTACTTCAGCTTTTCAGAAATGCAAATTAAAGACCTGAATTATACACGCTATTGATGTTTGCTGATTGGAGAACAAATCTCATATGGTAGATGGCAGTATCCTCGTTGGTTAAAGGTCGAAAAAAAATAGAAGTCCTACTAAAAGAAAAGAGGAATGATGCTAACCATATCTTAACCACAACATATTTGAAGCCCCATCCTCTTTAATTAACTATATTATGCTCATACTATATTTTCTTAAGTGTGTACTGGGAACTTATATTGCATGCGTCAAAATAATGAAGCAACATTTTTTTTTTGTTACTCTGCAAATTCATGCCAATCATGTAAGTGCAGCGTAAATTGTAGGTGGAAATACTTTTCCGACTGACACAAGCAGATTGTGGATTTTGGAATTTGATCCCACCACCTTCCTGGAGGGACATGCAGTTAGTTTAAACAAAATATATATGCAGCTATGATGATAATTAAATGAGGAGATGTTGCTGACTTGTTGAGATACAGCAAGGTGAAGCGGCAGAGGTGGAAGCCAAGGGGTGGAGACCAGCGACCATTCGAGTTTCAAATGATGTGGGGCAGAAAGGAACGATATAGGTATGAGGTCGCTGAAAAGAGGAGTGGAAGGAAGGGGGTGGGGTGTTGGCTATGGCGAGGGTGGTAAGAGGAAGGTAGCAGCAGCCAATGGTGGTGAGGCGAGGGAGGTTCTGTGGCTGAGATTATTTTGGCCCTCCATGCGACTCACTCGAACGTCTTAAATAGGCCAAACGCTCTTCTCCAGCATCTCCCTCATCTTCAGTGTCTCCCTTCATGTCCCACAATCGCCACCTTCTACAAGTTCCCTTGCCTCCAGCAGGCTCCAGGTTTTAGCAAGTTTCGACCCCCTCTTCTGGCTGCGCTCTTCAGGTAGCGCTCACCCTCCTCCACTCTGCTAGCCTCCTGTGCACCGTTGCTCGACGAGTCACCACCTGACCCGCCGCACCCGACTCGACTTAGCCTGAACTCGAGAAAGACTATGTTTTTTTTCGAAATCAAGGCTCGGGCCCGGCCCAAGGCCAAGAACTTGAAAAAACCTGGGTCAGGCCTGATTTTGATTTTTGGGCCGAGTTTTCGGATTCGGCCTAGAAGAACCCGTTAAGGCCCATAAATTTTATTAAGATCATTTTTTTTTTGGATTTTTGAATAATATCTACCAATCAAATAAATTAAGCTTAAAAATATATCTTATAATTTTTCTCAAAAATGCTAAACTTTGATATATAACGAAAGTATTTACTTGAAATCAGTATTTGCAACTTCTAGTAATTTAAATTTATGTTACTTCGTTGTAAATATTATTCAAATTAGGGATCGAACATAACATTATTCAATATTATTTAATATAAGGTGCATCACACAAAGTTCCCATACGATACAAGTTACAAGACAATGTCGTTGTCAAAGATGACCCGTCAGTGAGAGATCGATTGGAGAAGAGAGGATACTCAGTAAGACTCATTAATGGATGCTTGAGATGGAGATGGCGTGAGGCAGCTTGATGTCTTATGGAGTAGCCACGGGCACAGCTGCATGGGAGGGAGGAGATTCTGATTCTATACGCAAGATTGAGGATTGGGGAGGGTGACGGTTGGAATTCTTTTTTTTATTTTTAGTTAAAAAGGGAAAAAAGGTTACAAACTTGGGTGAGGTTGATTGGACCCAAGGGGTCTTTTCATTCATTTTTTCAAGTTCAGATCGGGTCGGGATAGGCCTAAACCTAAGTTTTTAGAAAATTAAGGTGCGGGTTTGGCCCAAATAATGTTCCGAATCGGGTCAAGTTGGATTTTTTTGGATCGAGTTTGAACCAAAATCGAGTCAGCCCAACCCAATGCTCCACCTTATTAGCATCTCTGCCACTTAACTATCATATTTACAAAGTATTTTTTAAAGTTTATAATTTTTTTTAAAGCATGATACATTTATTTTCTTTATTAACGTTAATATTTTAAAAATTTATATTCAAATATTTATATTTATCGTGTGATCGTTATTTTTCGTTGATTATAAGTTTTTATGTGCATCTAGGTCACTATCTGGAATGTTTTTATTTTTTTCTATTGCCTATAGGTTATGTCTTTATTTTTTTTCTTTGAAGTTTTCTTGTATGTTTACCTATTTTATTTATTTATTTTATAAAATACAAGTTATGTATGAATTTAAAATTTTTTATTATTAAATAAGAAGGATATACAAAGTATGTAGGAGATAATCATAAACTTTAACTAGTCAATAATTTACTCAATTTGACCCAATGCAACCCTATTTTATGGATCAGGTTAGGTTGGATTCGGTAGTATAACGAAAAAAATCCCAACTAGTAAACCGTAGGTTGAATTTAAGTTAAATCCCAGACTTGTGTGCACTCCTAGAGCATATGCATAGCTTCTGCGGACCACATATTATTGCTACTTGCTGCCAATGAATCAAGCCGTTGTCTCCAAGGAAGGAGAGAAACGGTCACATTTTTACCGAGTTCCATTCAGCTGTTCATACATCGTGCCATCGTCCGGCGTGTTCTCGACTCACGATCTCCCGGAAATTGGGGTTCACATGGAAATCAAACAGCGGGCAATCTGTAATAGATATAGAGAGTACTTGACAGAGCAATGCACCATGAAGGAGAAGATAAGGTGCAAAATTTTGTAGTTGGAAGTTATATCCTTTTGCAACCAGTGAAAGTCATGGGAAAATCCTGGTTCTGTCCGCAAGAACGTCCCTTATTCCCCGTCTCTGTTCGAGGTCATTCTGTTTTTGGATAGTAGTTCTGATGTAAGGTAGGTTTATTCCAGCAATTTATTATCGGATTTGATCCAAACTAATTTACTTACTCAATGATATGACATAAAACATATTTACTGTATCATCATTATTTCTTGTCCTGTACGTACCGAATGCCTTTTAAAACCTTTTTTCTTAATTTGACTCTAATTCCTTCCCGAACAAAAATAAGTGCCTTTAACCCTGGACAAGTATTTATTCTTTCATTTATTCCCTTCTCATAATTCCCATCCCCGAAAGACAATCACCATGATCATACTCATACCTTTTGCCAACTCGATTTTCTTTAGCTTATGGATGTCAAATGCACCAACAACAGTCTACAACAGAACTGAACGCTTCCTGCATCATGACAAAACTTCTTCTTCTTCTTCTTCTTCTTTTTAAACCCAATATGGATAGAGTATTACTGGACTTTTCAGGAAGTGAAACGTATTTCAGTTGGGAGATGATGGAGGTAAAGCTAATAATATTTCACGTATAAGTTTACGGATAATCTATAAATTTGGATCCCCGTTTTGTTAGTCTCTTATGATGCATGTGTAGGATTATTATGGTGATCTTCTCTCTAATGTCCTTTTGTTTAGGCATCATATAGTTTTTCGTGCAACCCAGGATTTCACAAAATTTCTAGGAAACACATTCCTATACTTGGGGAAAGATTTTATAAATCAGCTTTCCAAAATCTATCTCATTCCCAAAAGTATTATGGAGTTTTTAATCTAAAATTGTTTTCAAGTTATTTAGTTGGGATAAGTAATGGAATAATCCCGATAGCGGTGCTCATTTCTCATACTTAAAAATCTTAGGCCATGAGCTCATACGGCGTAAGGCAGCGTCGATCATTTTCTGCTCTTTGAAACACTTGTCATTTCTCAGTGATGACACGTGCAACTGATAGCTCTAAATTTTGATGTTGGTTTCAGTTGGATTGTCTCATAAGTGCTCCAAAGGTATAAGAATCATATCTCTACCATGATAAGACGCTCAACTTCCTTGATAATGTCGTTGCACTGCACTACTCGCTGCCTGATCACTGCAAATTAACTCCATTCAGATTCCCTTGTATGCTACTCTTATACTTGTTCAGATGATTTTCTAATTTTGCCGATTGTGCAGTTTGGTGCGAGTAATTCGAAAGAAACATGTTTCCCCGTGATGAAATTGATATTCACATTAATTTTGTTTTTTGCCTCGTAAATAAATTTGTCAAGGACTTTTAATAAAGTAGTATAGTGCAGCTTAAGTCATCTTCTTTTCCCCCTCATCAACTGCTTGATTGTTCTAAAACTCTCTCTTAAATGTCCAACATAGCATATAAATTTTCTATTTGATGCAATAGATAAAAAAGAGCATATCAACCATCCCTATACTTCACTTTTACTAAGTGGTGAAGGCTAGTGCAACAATTTAGGTCTAAATCTGATCTTAATTACTTGTTAGATATGGGTCATTTCGATAAACTTTAGTTTTGAGAGGGATGATTGAACAACTGTGTTAATATATAATTTTTGCATTTTTAGAGTGTTACAATTTTTTTTACTTGAAATCCCGATATTCTTGTAGGGTTTATGTTATGGATTAATCGACCAATTACCAAGGAATGTAGAATTCTAAAGGTGACGGTACAAGTTTTAGAGGTGGCTTTCACCATCACCTTAAGGTGTAGTACTTAATCTTAGACAACACATAGTTTTCCCATTTCCAACTCTTACCTCTAATTGTGTTCAAACCCAACTCTAAGTGAGGAAACTTATAACCTTGATAATTTGTTGAATATGGGTACAATGGACCCAAAATAATCATAAAAATATTTAATCTTAAGTTATCAAATAATAATTGTTAATCCTTTACGATCCATTACTCAATTTCACAAACATACCATATGGGAATATTTTTGATTTGTCATACCTCAAGTCAAGCTAAAGACTACGAGACATATGCTAAAGTAAGTGTATATCATAACTTCCATGGAAAATGGATGAAATCTCTTGGATATAAACCTCTAGAATTGAAGAGCCTGGATACTGGCTAAATATGGTAGAACAGAGCATCAGATATATATCCTTATAATCATCGAGTTATTCCCACCGTATGATGTATGGTATGGAAGAAGACGCGGGATAAGAACAATGAAGTAGTAGAATTTTATCTCATTTAAATAACAATGAACTAGAACAATGAACTAGGGAGAGGAAATTAACAATAACAATGAATCAACGACAACGGATTAATCCAGTTTAAAGTAAGCACGCAAGGACATAATAGCTTCCACAGTCATGATCTTATGTTCATCATCAGAATAATTCGAAAATTAGAAAAAAAAAGCTACTACTTTGTTATTTCAGGATATATTCAACAACGTGAAAGTATGAAATAAAAGCTAAAAAGAAGAAAACTATACTTGGAAATGGGCTTTTCACTTCATGTAGCGATCTTCTTTTTTTTTTTTTTTTTCTGGTTTTTTTTCCCCTTGTAATAGTGAATAAAAACCATGGGGAGCTTTATGCAGGAAATACAAGGAAGGCGGCCCTGCGAGGTTGAGAATTGAAAGAAGGCCTTTGCAACGTGGGCTTCCCCTCTCGGGTATCTGGGCTTAGGAAAAGAACGAAGCTTTTGATTATTGGGCTTCAAAGTTCACATCGATGCATGTGGAGCTATAAACTCAGTAATTTAAACACGAACACATTTGGACGTAAAGCTGTCAGGTTTGACTAGGGTTCAGTTGATTGGCCCAACCTTATAGTAATTCACAGTCTGAAATGATTGTTGGGCTAAGCCAGACAAGTCCATGAGCCTATGCTTACCTTATTATAGTCTGCAATTTTTCCAAGAATCATCTTGATTGAACACAAATAACACATTAATTTTAACAATTTTCTCAATCTAACTAAGGCTTACTTGATTTTATTTTGTGGACATCCGCCTAGATTAGAGAAAAATTAAGACAAAAATTTCAAGGACATCAATAATGGATATAAAAGGGAGGGAAGAGTTATTTCTGGAATCGGGAAATGAGTTGGGTTGAACCCGGTCCATGGGACGGGTGGGGACGTGGTCCCTTAGCCAGATCTATTTGGTTGTTACGCCCTATTACAAGTAGCTGATATGATACGTGTGACAGCACACAACTCCTATTATGTATGCGGGCAGGTACAATAAATCTGATAAGCAGGTGGGTCCAGGACATGGGCTTTTGTTCATAATGAAGCCCACAAATTAAATGTGGTTTGGTTTTCTTGGATCACACAAGGATCGATCGCGATCCATCTCCTTGCCTTTATTACTCAAATTACATTTGTCATTGGCAAGCATGCAAGAACTTCACCTCCGGTAGACCAATCAAGAAAATGAACAAAGACTTCTGTCCCGATTATAACCATTAATCTCCATTCAATATTTGTATCTCTGGATTGGGAGGAGGGAGACTCTCTTAGTCCTTTTTTTTTCTTGGTTGCACATCATGTTGAGCCTCAGTATATAAGGGTTTGGGTTAAGTAACGGGCGTTCAACGTAAATAAAAAAAAGAAAAAGAAAAAGCCTGAGCCCCTAAAAACGCTTTAACTTAGCCCCTAAAAAGGAATGATTCCACGTATCGAGACGTCGTCTTTCAAGATTCGCACCTTTCTCCGGCAGTACCGTATACGTAGATAGCAGACGTACGAACATATAGAGACGATAAGTATACGTAGGCACTTGAAAGAAACTGGGATTCAAAGTACATACATACGTCCGGACGTGGATCCAATCTGTGGTCACAGATTGGGGGCTTTGCTGTAAGACTACCGTTTGGCTCATTAAATTTAACTTATCCCCATATGGACTTAAACATCTCTTGCATGCATCGGTGCCCACAGTAACCGGCCCCCTCCAACGTCTCAGTTGTCAGCAGCACTCCTTCGTGATCACAGCTAGCCGCATTCATGGTAAGCCCGATCGCGAACCGACTTGCGTACGCTGCTCAATTAACCCGCGGGGCCCCCGCGAAATAGTCCCGCGAAGATGAATGGCCATTTCCAAGTCGATTGGTGTTGTACGTGATAGCATGGAAGGTTTCACACGATCGTCCACCTAATAAGTTAGGCACGAGGATGTGATCGATGCGTGGAGATCTGCCCCCAACTTGTTGGGAAGATGGCGTAGGTAAGATCCGTCTGCAAGGGGGCTTTTACGTGCCAATATTTGACTCCCGTCCTTTCTTGCATGTGGGACAAGTTCTGGGCAGGAGAAGAAGTTACATCGCAAGGGTGGGTCTAGGTTTGATCTCTAGGGGAATTTTTATATGGAAAGAGGGGTCACTTAAGGTGATGTTTGGTAGACATATCAAGACACTTAATATGCATTCATTTATCACCTAACCTGCCATCTGTTTGTATCGGACTTAATACGATAGAAAATTTTCGCCCACCTACGGTGTGAATCAAAAGAAGTGTGAGGGACTTTTATTTATCTTTCGTGTGATAAGTTATGCTATGTATGTATATATGGACACGATCCAAGTTTCACTCTATTCTCATTTGAGCATGTAAGTATATATCTATATATCTTGTATTTATTAGTAAGTATGTTCCATATATGCCAGTCCAAGTACGTTTGATGTAGACTTCAATTTGCTAGATCCGTTTCATTAACTTGTATGCTAAATTTACTTAGTACATGTACCTGTCCATGTCTTCCCGCAAACTGCGCGTCCATTTCGAATCCGAAGTTCAAATACAACTATTTTTTAGAGGATGTCGTAATCTACCTGTTTGTCTCTATATTCAATTTGATTAGCACCACATTGGTCCATGATCAATGCTAGTGCAGTTACGATAAACCTAGCTATGTGAGTTGACAATGTATATATATATATATATATATGAATGATTCTATAGGAAGATTAATTTATTGAGAAGATGAAAAAAATCTATCATAACAATTAGATTACGTTAAACATAATAGAACGTCATATTAAAATATACTCCTCTACACTTTTCCTTACTCTCACATCCCTTACTCTTTGATGACATCGTCCTCCCTCCGGTGACCATGGTCTTGAGGTGACACTCAACTCCACAGCAGCGCCCACCGACCCCTCCTCTTCTTCTCCCTCCCCATCCCCCACATTCACCACCCCCACCCTAGGGAACCCCCACCACCTCGCCTCCTCCCCAAGCTCTGGTTCCTCTCCCGCTCTTCTCCTTACCCTACCTCCTCCCTTGACCTCGACCTCAACCCTGTCTTCTGCACCCTCTCCTCCCCTTCCCCCGTCTCCACCCCCTCCCTCCTTGACCTCATCCCTCGCCTCGGCTAGCTCGTCGTCCTTCGCCACCCCTCCCCTCACCTCCTCCCGAAGCTCCGCTTCTTTGACTGGGCTTTTTTGCCCAAAGGAAGATATAAATTAGCCTCATTTTAGAAGAAAAAAATATTTTTAATTGCCATTTGACAAGTGTTCTGACCATGTTGTGCAGCAAGAACATGATTTAGACTCCAGCCCAGTCGATAAGTGGGATTTAACCATCGTCTAGAAACTTGTTTGTGTTCGGTCTCCTATCCATACCTACCTTTGAGGGTTGTAATTGTAAGCATTCAAATCAACCAACTAGAAGTTGGACATACTACATTTGTCTGAAGAAACAAAAAAAGAGGCCTTTGATTTCCTCAAAAAAAGGCCGTCGATAACACTGTTTGCCCCACATCTTCCTAATTATGGTGCCTAGACATGATGCCCTATTCAATTGCCAGTGAAGCACTTTAGATCATACATGTCAGCATATTAAGTGCAAAAACAATTAGTATGCTTTGCTTGATGGATGCAAAGCAATAGTTATCTTGCATGACAACAATCAACACATATTGTTTAGAGACATCATTTGATTTGGGGTTCACCTGTCTTGTACTCTACAGGAGGAGGAAGAACAGTTCCAAGCAATCTTAGGATACTCCAGTGGCAGCTCTGGTTCTCCCCCATTGTTCCCTATCGCGGCAGTGCTGTTCTAGAATGATGGCATCAAGGTAGTTTAACGTTGCAAGTTTGAGGTCGTTGTTGGTGTTGCTATGTTGGGTAAATACGATTGGGTTATATTTCAAGTCAGAGTCTAATGGTAGTTTCAGCGTTTAGTGTTTTTTTTTTGCCAAGTGATGTGATCTCTTTGGATTTATAAACTTTGCCAAGTGATGTAATAGCATTTGTCTTGACATCTAGTGTGGTTAATAAAATTTTTTCTTATTCTAATTTCTCATGGATTGTGTTACACTTTTCCATTTAGATGATTGTTTTCCCTTTCTCTTACTTCAACTTGAGATTAGACCATGGTTCAAGTGGGAGATTATTGTTTAGACAATATCCTTAAGTAATAACATTTATGTTGGATGGCAAGCAGAACCATCTTCTACGAATAGGAGTAATGCTGAGCATAGCTACTCATAGGAAGCGCATTTGTGGTCTTGGTCGAGATCTTCGGCATGAATATCCAGATTAAGCTTTTTGACAACAAAAAATCCAGCATGATTGAGTTCCTATGGGCTGTTGGTGGTGGAGCTACGGGTAGCGTAATCCTATATTTGGTGGCTATTTCTTGGTATAAGCATCGACCCTTACTTGAGTAGTTTGCAATCGTGTTGTTGATAATTATAAGAATGCCTGCCTGAGGCACTGCTTGGAAGTCCACAGTCAAATCCATGAGAGATATGAAAGTTCCCTTGATCGAAAAAGGTGCTCAATGTAAATCAATATTAAGATCAATTGGTAAATCCAACCTTACAATCTATTGTAGTAAGCAGTGGCTAGATTCGACCAACCTTCTCATATATGTTGCCACCTTAAAAGAACTTGGTCCAACTTGGTGATGTGCATATATCTAATTAACCTAAAATGTCTATTAATGCATATTCTTAGTATCACATTAGCATTATACATTGTAAATAGTACATAACATGCATAATCATGCATTTAGGTCAAGTTGCATAAATTATATAGTAATTGTCTCCTTTTTATGGCCAAGGATAGATTAACTTGTTAATCGGGGCCTCGGATCAAAGATTCAACCATATGGATCTGATCAGGGCGACGATTGAAGTTTAACGACTCTAAGATCACCTTGATTGGACATCCGTAGCACCATCTACAATTCAACAAAAATGGACGACCATGATGGCGCCACGTGGTGCCATCATAGCCACCCAGCATCGGCCGCAGCTCTTCTTCTTCACCTTCTAGACAAATCTCTGCCATTGGATGCCCAGCCAACGGCTGAGAATGTGCCATGTCGTCGCTCATCCAGTGCCTCTCCTCATCTGAAAGCATAATCAATGCTTGATCTCGACCGTTGGATGAAGATCCAACGATCGAGATCGGCCGTGCACAAAATCACCAATGCGCCTCAACCGCACGCGTAGCGCAGCGGTTAAGGCGCTGTGAAGGCAGGAGACGAGGGTTCGAATCGTAGAGCAACGTCCCCTTCTCGAGTGTGGGCGTGCCATCACAACTGCTCAATCGGCTGCAGACGGCGTTGATCGCCCAATCGGGCGTACGCGGGATTAGACGCCTTGCTTCATGCGCAATCGAACGCGCGATCAAGCGTTAGGTAGGCGAGGAAGCGTTGGCGAGAAGCGATATAAGCTGTCCGATTGCGTGCGCGGGTGTTGAGGCTGCGAAGGTGAGGAGGCGAGCATGAGTGCGGTTCTTCAACCACTTTCAGGCCTTTAGTGATGGATAAATCCATCACTAATGGTCTTGAATTAATATTTTTAAGTGAAATGACCTTTGTACCCCCTTCAATCTTCACCTATAAAAGGCCCTACGACCCCCACATATTTCTCATCCCTTCTTTCTCCTCTCTCCCTCTCCAAAGCTTAAGAGAAGCTTATCCCACACTTGGGATGCTCCTCAAGAGCTAAAATCAAGTTTTCGCCCCCATTCCGGAAGTCGATCCCGTGACGACAATGACATGATGCCTTATTCCCGTTATTCCGACTTCGTCCTCCTTCCCGCCTCGTCCTCCGTCTTCCAGGCGTCGCCTTCGTCTGACTATCCTCCAAGCATTCGTCGAGGAGGATAACTTCTCTCTCCTTTCTTTTATCGCTTTTTAGAGTAGAATTTCTTACTTTTTAGTTGTAACAATTTCCTACTTTCTAGTATAATCATTTCCCACTTTCTTAGTTGTAAAACATTATTCAAATATCAAGTGATTGTTCTCTCTATCTCTTTTATTGTTTATATTGCTTCCATTGTGATTATTTCGCCTTTTAAACAAAAATACAAAAAAATATAACTATGGATTTTGAGATCAACGTAACTTCCCTGTATTCGACCTGGAACTTCTTTACGGATTTTTCGGTATAAATTTTATCTGTTGAATGGATTTCTTTGTGACTCGAACTACAATGACAGGTTTTCGAATCCAACTGCGAATGCGTAGTTTTCCGTCACCAACACTTGGACTGCATCTTTGCATTTCTCCAAGTGAAAGTGCAATTTCTGATAGGTAAATCATTTACATGAAGAGAACTAATCACATCTTAGACATACATAAGAATTTAAAGGCCAAGAATGTAAGCATATTTCTCATATTACAAAATTTTAGCTTTCTGTAACACATGTACTTATTGCTCTTTTTCTTGCTGAATTAATAAGGAGCCTTTTGGTCATAGTACGTACTCTGGATATTTAAGTAAGGTCTCAAAAGATGGTTGCAGTTTTGAAGATTGGAGCTCTATTATGTCAAAGGATTTTTTTTCTTAAAGGAGTTTTATGTCAAAGTTGCTGGTCTGAGATGATAAAGAAGTTCATGGAAGATCTTCAATTGGTAGGGGAGTTAGAAATGAATTAGAATGGATGAAGCTGGATTTACAGTTCCTATTGAAGAAATAATCAAAGCACCAATTAGAAAGCTACGTTGAGGAGTGTTACGACTCGATCTCAGATCCCTACAGGACCTGAGATCAGCTCGCCTCGACTAATCCAAAGACCTAGTAGTCCAACGAGAAATAACCCAAAAGTAGAAAATATACTACAACCACACATAAAATGTAATTAAGCGGAAATAATAAAAAGAAGTAATAGAAAATGGAATGAGAAGTCTCAAAATATTACATGCCACAAGCAGAAGAGTACTACAACATACATAGCCATTACAATTACAACAGAGGAAAATTACATGAACAGAAAATAGCTAATACATACTAAAGTACTCACTACTACAAAAGGGCTTTGGAATAGAAAAGAGGAAAAACATTACGGCTGGACTCGGTTGGTGATAACACTGCATCATGGGGTGATACTTCTGTCAATTGGGGTTTATCTTAAGAGCAAAATGCACAGATAACACATCATAAATAGGAATAGGGGCATCGCATGCATTGCACATCAAGATTGCTTATAATGCATTATTAATGGCCATGTATACAAGAACATGTCAAAACAGGCCTTAGATGAGCGATCGGACCGCACAGATGGATTTAGAACGACGAATAGAGTCCAACGGACTCAAAATCAGCTAAATCCGACATCCGGAGCTCCCACTATTGGCCTAAGAAGTTCTGACCGTTGATCTGATGATCAATGGCCATGGGGCCACCACGTGTCAGCCTCGCCACGCCCGCAACCGCCCTTCATCGCACAGTGACACTTTAAGCCGTCCGATCGCGCATTGGACGGCTGAAAACCACACATCTGCTCACAGCATACCTCCGCCACCTCCACCAAGGGACGCATCTAGGCCATTGATCTTCAATCGGACGGCTCCGCAGCGCTCCATGCCCGCGCACCACCTGCTCCGCACAACAATCCAGCCTAGTAGTGCAGCGGGCTGCGCGCTGTTCGCAAAGGCAGCGGCGGGCATTCGAAACCCTGCACGCTGCCTAAATTGCTGCTTACGCGGGCGCGGCTGATTAAGGCCGTAGATCCACGAGCGAAGGGTGATGATCATGCTACGTGGCGCGTCCATAGGCGGCAATCATCCACGCGCGCGCTCATGCCGGTCGACAACGCCAGCGCGCACGCACACTCAAGGCTCGATCCAAGCATGCCCGTTGCGAAGAGCTCAGCCGTCCGATCTTCGATCGGACGGCTCACAACACGTGCGCGCGGATTGCCACAGAGGAAGCACAGGGCGCGCTGATGATCGGCGGGCGAATGGGGCTACACCGATGGATTTGGTATGGGTTTAGCGATGTTCCGAACGTCGCTGAAGCCCATACTTGAATTAGAAAACCCTTTTTCCTATATAAACTCCATCCAACCACTCATGGAAGGGCATTGAATTCACTTGCAAGTGCTCTACCCCACTCCTAGCCACCATTAGCTCTCTTTGTAATCGCCGGAGCCGACGAGCCACCGATGGAGCCCCTCCCCACCGCCGTGGCTACCTCGCCATCTTCTCTCTTTCTTTCCCTCTTTATCTTAAGCTTTACTTTACTTGTGTTTAAGCATTTATCTAGTGTTGTAATTATAAAACTAAAGTTGCATGTCAAATGAAGTTGTTTCCTATCTAGTTACTTTCCCTCTTTTATGTTTAAGTTGCATGTTGTGAATGAAAAAATTCTAACCCTATTCTCTCTCTCTCACTCGCTTTTCACCCACGTTTTCTCGCAAGCAAAAACCCATCCTTCTCGTGACATTAAGTGACAAGAAAAATCTGGTTTTCACGCCTCCCTGAGATCGACACTCGGATTCACATCCATTCCTTCATTTAAAATCGATGTTGCGAGCGCAAGCTATAACAACCCTTTTAAACTTATGAGTCTTCCGCATGTCAGTTTTTGGCGCCGTTGCCGGGGAGGCTACAGATTTATTTTGTCACTTCCATTTTACATCCATGCTCACCTCATCTAACGCATTCTCTACCTCTACTTGATGGTTGCAGAAACTCGACGCTTGGATGGCGAAGCAGCGCAGCTCGTGACGGTAGAGATGGAGTCAGCGCAGCAAGGACCAATTGTGAGTAACTCTTCACCTGTGGTTGTTTGCTTGCCTAAAAAAAATCTTAAAAAAATTGTAAAATCGAAAAAAATTTTGGTGTGGTGTATGATTGCTTGATCCACATCCTTCACTCATCACCAAAAAAAAAAAAAACATATATATATACACTCTAACATTCGTAAGACTTAATCTTTTTGGAGTGTTTATCTTTCTTTCTGAGTGATGTTTGCGAAGCCACCATGACTTGACTTGGGTGGCACCACTCACCCCTAAAATCGACTCATCCAATAGAAGTTGCATGATCACTAGGATGAGTACATTAGGGTTTTAGAGCCTCTACACATCAAAGGAAATCTACTTTCACCAAGTGTGTGCAAAACTTGACGTGCCCACCTGAAACTTGTCTGAAAACATTAAGACACGTCAATCCTAAAAGACACAAAAGGATGAAACATTAAAAGACACCACATCTTAAAAAAAATCCTTGCTTGAAAACCATGTTTCGATAGGAGCACACACATTGGAATTGGAAAACTAAGAGGCACTACCCCAATCAACGCCTCATCACATAACCCTAGCACAAGCACTATCCTAGCCCTTTTAAAATAGAATAGACGTGCCCTAGGTAGGACTGGGTTAAGTCTCGAGAGGCAGGATTTTGTTCACTGGGCACTTGGCTTTCATTCCCTTAGTAGAATCTGTTGACTAGGCTGCGGGGAAGTGTTAAACGACCGCAGTTGTGGGGTCTATGGAATCGGCGGCGCAAGCCAAAGGAAGAACCTTCCCTACAATCCCCTCGTAATCAATCTGGCCAGATTAGCTTTGGGAAGGGGAGTCCAGTGCTTATGGACTTGATCACCCTTTTGGAGATTTCTAGGTCCCCTAAGGAATACACCATAAGGACTAGGCTTATTTGCTTGGTTGTACACACACTTCTCGCATCTGTCGCTCTTCGCATCCCCTCCTGCTCTTCTCTAGTGTATGCACGGGAAACAATCACTGCATCCCGAGTTGTTTGTTTTGGGACGGGAATCCAGACGACTTGATTCTGCTAGAGACATGGCTGAACCTAGGGTAGATGAGGTTGAGGACCAACCCCTACCAGACACAATGGCCATCATCCAAGCCTAGATTCACGCAAACCACCGGCTTCAGCAGCAACAGATCCACACTATAATGCAAGTCATACACCGGTTGCAGAACCCACAAGGGCAACCACCACCACCTTTCCAAGGCCCACAAGGGCAACCGCCACTTGATCTACCACCATTCAAGGACCAACTTAGGCCCCTCCGTGACTTCTACAATCCTTTCGCTATTTGAGTCGAGCCGCACCTTAGGATCCCCGACGAGGGAGATGATTTTGAGCTAAAATCAAATGTCTTGAATCTGATTCAGAGCCACTTCCATGGAAGCTCAAATGAAGATCCCTTCCGGCACCTAGAGGATCTTGATCGGATAGCCTGGACTGTGAAACCTAGGAACATTAGCCTTGACATTATTTTGATTAACATGTTCCCCTTCTCACTGAGAGACAAGGCATCTCACTGGCTTAGAACCCTAGGTAGACCCATCACCACTTGGGAAGAACTGAGGCACGCATTCTTAAAGAAATTCTTCCCCATAGAAAAGACCAATGCCCTCAGAAGAGCCATTACTTCTTTTACTCTCTAGGGTGGGGAATAGTTCCATGAGGCGTGTGAAAGGTTTAATGAACTATTAAGGAAATTCCCACACCACGAAGTACCAAGGTGGCAATTGGCCTAGATCTTCTACCACGGTCTGGACAGCAACCTACGGAACTTCGTCGATGCCACATGCGGGGGAACTTCCTGAATAAAGACGAGGAGAGCGGTTTTGAGCTCTTTGAGTCTATGAGTGAAAATTCACTCAACAATGCCTCCATGACCCAGTTTAGCGGATCCAGTCAACCCCATGGTGGGATTTATGAGGTATAAGAAATTCTGGAAAGGTTGACATGGATATCATTGCCAAGAAATTAGATCGAGTGGAATTGGTGGATAAAAAGATAGATGAGCTACTGAACCAGACTAGGAACCCATTACAAACCTTCTCCCTAGCAAAGGAAGCTCACAATGTTGACTTGGTCCAGCCCTTAAGCCAACTAAACTTGGAACAAACCCTGACCACGTTCTAGGGAGGGACCTTTGCTCCCTCAACCCTTGATTACTCTCTTCCCTCCCCCTCGACATCTGCTATCCTTGAAGATGTATAGGCTGTCCAAGGTAATGCTAAACCTGATCCTTTCTCCAACAGTTACAACACTGGCTGGCGTAATCACCCCAACTTTGGTTGGACAAACCAGAAACCACCTTAATTCCAGAACCGGCCCAGGCCAAACCAGCAGCCAAACATACCCCTTATCATCAAGGACCACCAGTTAGACCCTCATATAATCCGAATAGGGCGGCCCCTCCCCCACAAAATCAAATGGACACCTTGATAAAGATGATGGCTGAAATGAACCAGAAACATCAGGAGGAAATGGCTTTAGTAAAGGGACAGTTAAGCCAGCTGTTGGACTGTAAACAACAAGGATCCCTGCCTTCCCAGCCACAATCGAACTCACAAAACATGATTAACAGAGGCCCCAATTCGCAAGGGTTCCAGGGCAATCCCGGGCAGGCTCACATGGTTCAGCCAGCCCCACAAACACCCCCTGGGTTCGGTGCTTCTTCATCCTCATCTTCTCAAGGATCAACCCATGGTCCCAATGCCTCTGCGAATGTGGTAACCTTGAGAAATGTCACCAAAACCCAGGATCCCAAATGGCCGACTCTTCCCGAGACTTCACCGTCTGAAACACCCGACTTAGAAGAGGCACTGGAAAAACCCAAGGACCCAGAAATAGATCCTATCCATGTTCAGACACCCTATCCCGAGGCCTTGGAGACAATCAAGAAGAAGAAAAGTGTTGTGGAAACTGAGGAGCTTTTGGATATCTTTAAGCAAGTTTAGATTAATATTCCGCTCCTCGAAGCCGTCAAGCACATCCCGGCTTACGCTAAGTTTCTAAAGGATGCTTGTACACCCAAACGTAAGCCAAGACCTTAAGCACCTAGGAAAGTTGTGCTCTCCGAGCAAGCAAGTTCCGTAATATCAAGCAACCTTTCGCTCAAGCGAACTGACCCAGGAACACCCCTGATATCTTGCAATATTGGGGACATGACATTTGATAGAGCACTTTTGGACTTAGGTGCTTCCATCAATTTGATTCCAACAACCCTGTACCACCGATTTGGTTTCGGAGAGTTGACACCCACACCTGTCACCATTTAGCTGGCTGATAGATCTGTGAAGACCCCGAAGGGGGTTGTCGAGGACGTGATTGTGCGGGTCAAGGACTTCTATTTTCTGATCGACTTCTTGGTGCTCGACATGGAAGTCCCTGAAAAACTACAGAATGCACCCATAATCTTAGGCAGACTTTTCTTAGCTACGGCTAAGGCAAACATCGATTGTGACATGGGATGTATGGAAATCGCCTTCGGAGACAAGAAAATGTAGTTGGATATCTTCCGGGTGACCAAGTCTTTTGATTGCGACTGTATCGAGGAACATGCAGTTGATCTCGTGGAACCTTTGGTCGAGGAATGCCTCACCCTTAATTCTGTCTTGGACCACCAATCCTGCAACAATTGTTCTGACCCATCACCATCTCTGCCCATGGACCTCTGTAGGGCCGATTACCATCAAACAACACCATTTAAGGAGATTGATGTTGATCAACTCCCGCCTTTCCCATTTCCTTCGACTGTTGTTCCACCTGCACCCAAACTAAAGCCGCTACCTGAGAATCTCAAGTATGTCTTCCTAGGACCTGACCAGACCTTTCTTGTGATTATTAACTCTCATCTAACTAAGGATCAGGAACTCAGGTTGATCGCAACCCTTTCGGAACATTGGGCTGCCATTGGATGGACCATTTCAGACTTAAGAGGAATTAGCCTCACCTATTGCACTCGTAAGATTTACCTAGAAGACGGTGCACGACCCTCCTGCCAGATGCAGAGACAGTTAAACCCAAATATGTGGGAGGTCGTTAAGAAAGAAATTATCAAGTGGCTTAACGCCGACATCATCTATCCCATCTCTGATAGCCTCTGGGTGAGCCCCACTCAAGTGGTTCCAAAGAAAGTTGTGCTCACCGTGGTCACCAATGAATGTGGCGAATCCATCCCCACCTGCACTACCACCGCATGGCGGGTATGTATTGATTATAGAAAACTTAATGAAGCAACCAAGAATGATCATTTCCCCTTGCCATTCATTGACTAGGTCCTTGAAAGATTGGTAGGGCAAAAGTATTTTTGCTTCCTGGATGGATATTCAGGATATAACCAAATCGCAATTGCTCCTGAAGATCAAGAGAAGACCACATTCACTTGCTTGTACGGCACGTTTGCATTCCGTCGTATGCCATTCGGGTTATGCAACTCACCCGCTACCTTTCAGCGTTGCATGCTAGCCATTTTTTCAGAAATGATGAGTGAATACTTAGAGGTCTTTATGGATGATTTCTCTGTATTTGGAAATTTATTCGATCACTGTTTGAGAAACTTGGAAAAAATCTTGAAACGATGTATCGAGGTTAATTTGGTGTTAAGTTGGGAAAAGAGCCATTTTATGGTTCAAGAAGGAATCGTCCTCGGTCATATCGTATCACATAGGAGCATTGAGGTGGATCGGGCTAAAGTTGATTTGATTTCCAAACTCTCTTCGCCTAGCTCGGTCAGGTAGATCTGTTCATTCCTGTGACATGTTGGCTTCTACCGAAGGTTCATCAAAGACTTCTCCAAGCTTTCCAAACCCTTAACCGACCTTCTGGCCAACGACGCCTTATTCCACATGACCTCTGATTGCATCAAGGCTTACCACACCCTCCGGGACTTAGTTTCCACAGTAGCTGTACTTCAGCCCTGGGATTGGTCATAGGACTTTGAGATTATGTGTGATGCATCAGATTTTGCCATAGGGGCTACCCTGGGACAAAGACAAGACAAGAAACCTGTGGTGATCTACTACGCGAGGAAGACGTTGGATGAGGCCCAACAAAATTATACGGTCATAGAGAAAGAATTGCTCGCTGTAGTTTTTGGACTTGAGAAGTTTCGATCTTACCTGTCGGGATCCCACGTGACCATCTATACTGACCATTTAGCCATCTGGCACCTGTTGGCTAAAAAGGACGTGAAGCCCAGGCTCATCAGATGGATTCTACTCTTGCAGGAATTTGACCTGAAAATTTGCGATAAAGCCGGATCAAAGAATGTGGTGGCTGACCACTTATCCAGACTTCACCCAGACCACATTGGACCCTCCCTGCCTTTATCCGACACCTTTCCCGATGAACACATTTTGGCTGTGCAAGATAAGAAACTGCCTTGGTATGCTGACTATGTCAACTACCTGGTTGTAGGACAGACTCCGCACAGCTGGTCTAGATAGCAATAGGACAAGTTCTTGGACGAAGCCAAGCACTATTTCTGAGAGGATCCCATGCTGTTTCGCCTTTGTGCCCACCAGATCATCAGGAGGTGTATTCCCACAGGGCGAAGTTCAAAGTGTGCTATCTTTTTGTCATGACCAAGCTTGTGGTGGCCACTTCTCAGGAAAGAAAACGGCTGTGACGGTTCTGCACTCCAGATTTTACTGGCCTTCCTTATTTAAGGATGCACACAACTTTGCCAAGAATTGCTCTTGCTGCCAAATGCTGGGGACCATGACCAAAAAAGATATGATGCCCCTCCAGCCCATTTTGATTGTCGAGATCTTTGACATCTGGGGTATTGATCTTATGGGCCCCTTCCCACCATCCAACGGCTTTGAGTACATCCTAGTCTCGGTAGACTATGTCTCTAAATGGATTGAAGCCATCGCCACCTGCTGATGCGATCATAAGACTGTCATGGACTTTGTTAAGTAGAACATCTTTTCCCGGTTTGGAATACCAAAGGCCATGATCAGTGATGGTGGAAGTCATTTTATTCACACCCAATTCCGTGCCCTACTTAGAAAATATGGGGTTAACCACCACATCACTACCTTGTATCATCTGCAAACAAATGGGCAGACCGAGGTCTCAAATAGACAAATCAAGAACATTCTATAGATAACTGTGAGACCTGACAGGAAAGACTGGTCCAAACGACTGGATGATGCCCTGTGGGCATACAGGACCACTTTCAAGACCCCGATAGGCATGTCGCCTTATCGCCTGATCTTTGGCAAAGCATGCCACCTTCCTGTCGAGTTGGAACACCGGGCTTACTGGGTTGTCAAGCAGTGTAACATGGATTCCTAGTTAGCCGTTGCGCAGAGGACACTCCAACTCTCCGAGCTCGAGGAAATTCGTCGGGATGCCTTTGAGAACAGTCGGCTGTGTAAGGAGAAAATGAAAGCCGTCCACGACCGACTCATCCATAGAAAGACCTTTGAGCCTATCCAGCAAGTTTGGCTTTTCGATGCCCACCTAAAACTCTTTCTAGGGAAGCTCAGGTCCAAGTGGACAAGATCATTTAGGGTGGTTAAGCCCCACTCCAATGGGACGGTTGAAATCACTGATCAGACTACTGGCCACACTTTCACAGTCAATGGACAGAGATTGAAACACTTCCTAGCCTAGGTTCCCCCAAAGGAGATTGTCACCCTCATTGAGGGATGTCACGAAGCACCGCCCAGCTGGAGGCATTAAACTCAGCATTTCCTGGGAGGCAACCTAGAAGATTCAGACTGATCAGGAATTTTACTTCACTCTGGTAATATCTTTTCGAACCCTTGTTGCATCCATGTATTTGTCAATGAGGACATTGTCCAACTTAAGCATGGGGGGGTGGCAAAGTGTACGATTCTAAGCTCATTTAATCAGTCTGAATAGAGTAAAATTAAAAAAAAAATGAATTTAGGAAGAAAACTTAGGCATTAGAAATTTTTCAATAGTGGGAAATAATACGAAAAGAACTTAAACACTTAGACTTTTCAGGCCTTTAGGCTTAATCAGCCCTGGTGTCTGTTAAAATATGGATTTAGTTTCAAATTCTTGCAACCTTAATATACTCTAACCCAATAACTAAATAAGGTGATAAGTATACGACTTATCAACTCACCCTCTAATTCAGAAGAACTTTTAGTCTAAGCATCTATACACATTTTTGCACAGACTCACTCCTTGGAGATTTTGATAGAAATTGGGTAGCTAATGAACTCTCTAGGGTGGTATGGCTGGCAAGTTGTCGTGGGTAACAACTTATTGGCAGGTTGGTCAGAGCCCAACCACGGGACCACCTCCTCTTTATTGCCTCTAGGTAAATTTGATATCTGGGAAGCCACCTACCAAATAAAAAAAAAGAGAAGAAAAAAGAGAACAAAATAAACCATACTTCACCGCACGAGTATGGCTGGCAAGTGATCGTGGGTAATAGCCCATTGGTCGGTTGTCTAAAGTCCAGCTTAGTAAATGCACAAAAAGAACCAAAACACTTAAGAAAGAAGCGAGGAAGTAAAGTAACCCAAGGAGATATACACTGGAAAAATCATTGTGTTGACCCTAAGTAAAACTAACGTAGGGAGAAAGCTACAGATTGAACAAATACACCTTCAGGAAAAACACTTCCTCTTCCAGTCACCTAGGGGCGTAGAAACTCGAAGTCTGTCTAAATTACCGTTGAGTGAGTCTATCACGATCTTCACACCAAGATGCTTAGCATTTAGGTCTTGTCCGAGTTTTTGGTGGGTTGGGTAGTCGTAAAAAGTTACCAACACACTCTTAACTCCAAAAATCTAAAAATAAGAAAATATTTATATATATAAATGCATTAAAGCAAGGATTCAGGCGATTCATATTTTGGGAGACAGCCGGGCGCTACTTAGTCTTTGTAGATTAAGATCATAGTATATTTCCTTATATTGACAAGTGACGAAGTGTCCAAGTAATTACTTCTTAAATTCTGACTGAAAGTAAAGACTAGAATAAACCTTGCTAGGGACTAACAAGGAGTAAGCATGGGGGTATGATAATACTGCATCTTGGGGTGATAATTCTGTCAATTGGGGTTTATCTTAGGAGCAAAATGCACAGATAACACATCATAAATAGGAATAGGGGCATCGCATGCATTGCACATCAAGATTGCTTATAATGCATTATTAACGGCCATGTGTACAAGAACATTTCAAAACAGGCCTCAGATGAGCGATTGGATCACACGGATGGATTCAGAACGATGAACGGAGTCCAACGGACTTGAAATCAGCTAAATTCGACATCCGGAGCTCCCACTATTGGTCCAAGAAGTTTTGACCATTGATCTGATGATCAACGGCCATGGGACCACCATGTGTCAGCCTCGCCACACCTGCAACTGCCCTTCATCGTGCAACGCCACTTTAAGCCATCCGATCGTGCATTGGATGACTGAAAACACGCATCCGCACACAGCATACCTCCGCCACCTCCACCAAGGGACATATCTCTACCGTTGATCTTCAATCGGACGACTCCGCAGCGCTCCATGCCTGCACACCTTGCCTCCTCCGCGCGACAATCCAACCCAATAGCATAGCGGGCTACGCGCTGTTCGTAAAGGCAGCGGTGGCCGTTTGAAACCCCGCACGTTGCCTAAATTGCTGCTCATGTAGGCGCAGCTGATTATGGCCGTACATCAGGCACACGAAGAATGATGATCATGCCACGCGACGCGTCCTCAGGCGGCGATCATCCACGCGTGCGCTCACTCCGGTCAATGATGCCCGCGTGCACGTGCACTCAAGGCACGATCCAAGCGTGCCCGTTGCGAAGACCTCAGCCGTCCGATCTTCAATCGGACAGCTCACAACGTGCTCTTGCGGATTGCCACAGAGGAAGCACAGGGCGCGTTGACGACCGGCGGGCGAAGGGGGCTACACCGACGGATTTGGTATGGGTTTAGCGATGTCCCGGACGTCACTAAAGCCCATACTTGAATTAGAAAACCCTTTTGCCTATATAAACTCCATCCAACCACTCATGGAAGGGCATTAAATTCACTTGCAAATGCTCTACCCCACTCCTAGCCACCATTAGCTCTCTTTGTTATTGCTGGAGCCGACGAGCCACCGACGAAGCCCCTCTCCACCACCATGGCTGCCTCGCCGTCTTCTCTTTCTCTCTTTCCCTCTTTATCTTAAGCTTTACTTTACTTGTGTTTAAGCATTTATCTAGTGTTGTAATTATAAAACAAAAGTTGCATGTAAAATGAAGTTGTTTCCTATCTAGTTACTTTCCCTCTTTTATGTTTAAGTTGCATGTTGTGAATGAAAAAATTCTAACCCTATTCTCTCTCTCTCACTCGCTTTTCACCTACGTCTTCTCGCAAGCAAAAACTCGTCATTCCCGTGACATTAAGTGACAAGAAAAATTTGATTTTCACACCTCCCTGAGATTAACACTCGGACTCACGTCCATTCCTTCATTTAAAGCTGACATTGTGAGCGCATGCTATAACGACCATTTTAAACTTATGCGTCTTCTGCACGTCAGTTGGGCCCAGCACCCTCGTCAGCTGGTGGCGCTAGCTGCTCAACTCTTTGCCCTGAATATGGTTATACAATCCGTAGTTAGCTAACGCTGGGTAGAGTGGTAGTTAAGCCATTTACATGCAATTTAACTTAAAGAAACAAGCAAGTAATTAATCATTCATTTTCATTTATCTCAACTAAGAGTTTCTATTTTGGTTATTCTAATAAGGATCCACAACATTTCTTAATCTTCTTGTTCCCTAAGGGAATGATCTTGATTGCAGTTTATTTCGCGATGTAAGATGTACACGTGGTACTCTCTTGGTCAGGAGAGCCCCCATGATAGTTCTGCACCCCATCTACCACCCCAAGGTTATGGTCGCGACGTAACGGTGACTACGGCACACATGATAAGCGCATGGGTAGCTACTCTGCACTGGCACGCGGTTAGTCATTTCAGCTAGTGAGTACGCCTAAAGGTACAGCACAGAACAGCATAGGACCTTGCCCTCTCAGAACAAGGGCTTGGCCCTCCGAACAGGGGTCTCACCCCTCAACAGTTTGCGTGGCCTCGCCCGACTATCCCAGTTTGCCCAGTTGGCCTAATAAGAGTCAGTGTAGGGTGGCTAGTCCTAACCCCGGTGATGTAAACACATTTACACTACTTAAAATGTCTATTTATGCATGTTCTTAAGCATAGGATTGCATTTCATGATATAAATATTGCATTACATGCATCATCTTGCATTTAGAGTAGTTTGAATAAAATGGAGGTTAATTGTCTCCTTTTATGTGCTTGGACAGGGCAAATATTTTATCGGGGCCTCGGATCAAAGATCCAACCGTATGGATATGATTAGGGTGACAATTGGAGTTCAACGACTCCAAGATCGCCCTAATCAGGCATCTGTAGCATCAGATAGAGACCGGGGAACCCTAGAAGATCAAGGGCCAGGATGGTGTAAATCCGCACTTCATATGGCAAATCCGACCACACGGATGAATTCGGATCGACGATCGCAGCCCAACGACACAAAAATCAAGTCAATCCGACATCCGTGGCACCATCTACAACTTCCAGAAGATGGATGGCCAAGATGGCGCCACGTGGTGCCATCTCAGCCGCCCAATCGGCCGCATGCGTCTGGTGAAGACCGCGCACCGTCTCCTCTCCGCCGTTGGATCTCGATCCAACGGCTGCGGTCGCTCGCGCTTAAAAACGTCCGCGCGACCAATTCGCCCGCGTAGCGCAGTGGCGACGTAGCTGCGAGCGAAGCGGAGGTCGCGGGTTCGAGCCGCGGTGAGGGGGTGGAAGGCGCGGGCGAACGGGCGCGCACGAGCGTCAGATGAAGATCCAACGGCTGCGCGCGCTCAATCAGGACGACGCGCGATTGCACGCCGGGCGTAACGCGCGATCGCACGCGGGCGGGCGCGCTACGCAGCGGGCGCGGACGCGATCTAAGCCGTCCGATCTCGCGATCGGACGGCTGAAAATCAAGCGACGTGCGTAGGCGTTACGCGCGGGCAGCCGAGCGGGCGCGCGTGGGCGCGGCGGCTACGCCCACGTTGAGGGCTTTAGCGACGGTTTTATCCGTCACTAAAGACCCCTTATTTATTATTTTGAAGATGTAATGTCCATTTTGCCCCGACTCCTTGCAACTATAAAAGGAGACCCCCTCCATACGAAATTTTCATCCCTTCCTTCTCCTCTCTACCTCTCCAAAGCTCAAGAGAAGCTTGTCCCACACCCGGGATGCTTCTCGCGAGATAAAGTCCAAATTTTCATCCCCCTTCGGAAGTGGATCCCGCGACGACGACGGCGTGCTGCTTCGTTCCCGTTCTTCTGCTTCGTCCTCCTTCGTCCCACTTCGTTCTCCTTCGTCCAGGCGTCGTCCCGTCCGGCTCGTCCTCCAAGCGACCGTCAAGGAGGATAACTTCTCTCTCCCATTCTTATTTACAGCTTTTCTAGTGTAGAATTTTCCTGCTTTATAGTGTAATTGATTTCCCGCTTTCTAGTGTAACTTTCATTTCGTTTGCTTGTATAAACAATTGAAATATTGAATGCATGTTCTCTTTCTCTCTCTCTCTCTCTCTCAGTTTGATAGCTCCATTGTAATTATTTCGCCTTATTTATCAAAAATCCTAAAAAAAAACATAATTGCGAATATAGATCAACGTAGCCTCCCTGAGTTCGACCCGGAATTCTTATTTCGGTATAAATTTTATTTGTTGAACTCGAATCCTTCGCTTTTGAACTACAAGGACAGGTTTTCCAAAACCAAACACGTTAGCGTAGGTTCGTAATCGTTCAACATTTGGCGCCGTTGCCGGGGAGGCAACGATTTCCGATCTTTTCTTCGCATCTCTTGCACTTTATTTGTTTTCTAACTAAGCTTTCTCTTGTGTCTATTGTTCTACAGAGACCTCCATCAAGGAATCAACAAGCGGTAGACTGGAGTAAAGTGCAGTTGAAGACAACTGTAAGTGCTCCCCCATTCTTTCCCCCTCCATAGATTTCATTCGGCACATTAAATCCAAATTTCAATTAACCTAGGTGTTTGCATAAATCCTAGGTATAGTTTGGTTGTTTGGATTTCTACTCACACTCATTTCACCCTCATTCATAAAAAAAGAAATAATAACAAAAAGATAATTTTGTGGGGTAACTTTCAACAAACACACAACACACACCCACATTCAAGGCACTTGATTAACTTGATTTGTTTTCTACTCAACCGGGTTCTGATCTGTGGAACCGGTACACACAGAGCAACACATAACAGAGTAGAAATCATTCTAGGTTAACCATCTTTGAGTGCCTAACTTAGTGGTGCAATTGTGGCCAATTGTTTGAGTTGTTTGGGCCGTACCACTTTATTTAAAACCAACTCATCAAGTAGCTCCTCCTTAGGGTTTTCAATCTAGGTATATTCTAGGCACTCCGCTTTCTTTCTGATTTTAAAGGAAAACTATCTTCACCCGTGTTTTACAACTTGGTTTGCCTAGAAATTTGATTGCAATTCACCTAATTTATAACCCTAAAAGCTACTTAAGCAGGATTTGAACATTAAAATTCACACATTATAAATAATCTTGCTTGAAAACCCTGGTTGTGCACGCACTTACACAAATTTCAATCAATCATTAAGGGCACAACCCATTGTAAGGGCCCATCACATTCCATAAGCACCACAATCCCAGGCTGTAATAAAATTGAGTAGACGTTGGCCCTAAGGTTTGATTCGTTCTTCAAGGCCTAGTCTGAGATTGTTTTTGATTAACCTACTTGTACTGATTAATCTGATGTCTAGCTAGGGGAGTAGCGTCAAACGACCGCGGCTGGGGGGTACACTAGGAACCGGAGGCGAAAGCCAAAGGAAGAACCTTCTCCCCAGTCCCTCCTTCTAACTGGTTGGATTATACAGACGCAAGTAGAGTAAATCAGTTACAGTCTTAAGGCTGGTGTTGGGAGTCAGTAGATCCTTAGGCTACCTCACTTAAGGACAGCCTTGTTTTATTGTACTGCAGGGTCCCTATCCCCGGTCCTTCCGACCTACTCCTAGTTTATGCTGGGAAGACGGTCATTGAATCCCCGATTAGAAGGACCATTAGAACATTCTAGGAGGCGCAAGTTAGATTTTGGTCAATTTGATCCCATGGCCGAACAACAGCCTCTTCTGCCTGGAAATCCACAGGAAGAATTTCGAAGGCAGCTGGAACAAATGCAGAGAATGCAAGAATGGTTCCAGAGAATGCAGGGCGTTCAGCCCTTGAAGGATTTTTATGATCCTTCAAATTACGGGGAACGTCCCGGCGTCCAGATTCCAGCCGGTGACGTAGAAATCAAGCCCCAGGTGTTAAGCCTGATTAAACATTATCATGGGCTTGGCTCCGAAGATCCGTTTCAACACTTGGAGGACTTGACCACTTTGGTCCAGACCACCAAGTCTCGAAACGTAAACGAGGAGCAAATGATCATGAGGCTCTTCCCTCACTCTCTTAGGGATAAGGCCGCGCATTGGTATAGGACAATAGGAAGACCAATTACAACTTGGAATGAGTTGAAATCGGCCTTTCTGAAGAAATTTTTCCCAGTCGGTCGTACCAATGCTTTGAGACGGGCAATCACTACTTTTACCCAGCGGCCGGGGGAGCAGTTTCATGTGGCCTGGGAGCGATTCCAGGACTTATTGCGGAGGTGTCCACACCACGAGGTGCCGAAATGGCAACTCATGCAGATTTTTTATCATGGGTTGACTGAGCAACTCAGAAACCATGTGGATGCTTCTTGCGGAGGCAATTTTCTTAATAAAGATGCAGATAGTGCACATGATTTATTTGAGGAAATGAGTGAGAATTCAATAAATCATGCCTCCATGGATACTTTTAACCGGTCCCAACAACCCAGATCAAATGTCAATGAAGTCCATGACTCTCATTCATTTGATATGGAATTGATTTGTAATAAACTTGACAAAGTGGACTTGGTTGCTAAAAGAATGGAAGAGTGGATGGCTGGCAATTCTATGAACAACTCTCAATCCACTCAATCCCAAAATTCGGGATTCCATTCTTCACGAGCTCTTTCTGGACGGGAGTTCGTGAATCAACTTGATGCGACTCAACATATGAGTCAGCATTTTTCGGAACCCCATGGGTTCCCAACTGGGGCCTTTGATCCCAGTTTTTCTAATCCTTCCTTTTCTTTCTCTCCATCCTCACTTTATGAGGATGTCTGTGCTGTACAAGAGAATGCTAGATCCAACCCCTACTCGAATGCCTATAATCAAGGTTGGAGAAACCACCCTAACTTCTCTTGGAAAAATCCGGGGCAACAGACCCAATTCCGACCCAGCAATTATGCTCCGCAACGACCAATGGGTCAGGGTCAAGTATATACTCAGTTGCCTCCGAATCAGGTCAATCAGCCAGCTTGGAATGCCCGTCAACCCGCAGGGCAGGCTGATTTGAACCATCAAATAGTAGAGATGCAAGGATCTATGCTTCAGCTCATGCAGCAAATGAAAAACTCACTGGACAACTTGCAATCCGGGCTCATTGCTAACTCTCGCCAACCCGGATCTCTACCATCCCAACCCGTACCTAACCCACGAAACATTACAAATTCGGGCAATCAAGCCCAAGGGTACGGAAATCAGAGGGACCCACACGCGCATGCTCAGGTGGTTGAGCAGGGTTCCTCATCTTCTTCTTCTGTAAATCAACAATTCATGGTCAATCAAGCCCCTCCAATCTTTCCTAACCCTCCTCAAGACCCAAATTCTTACGCTTCTGCAAATTCTGTCACTTTGAGAAGTGGTAAGAAGACTCAGGATCCACAACCACATTATTCTAATCTTTTGAATCCTGAAGAATCTGAGGAGAGAGAAGAGAATTCTAAACGAGAAATCAAGGCTCAGGAATCCGATTCCAAAGATCTGACTCGTGTTCCTTTTCCTGAAGCCTTAACCAAAGCAAAGAAGAAGAAGTCTGTTGATAGCAATGAGGAGCTTCTGAATTTATTTAAGAATGTTGAGATCAATATCCCGCTCCTTGATGCTATCAAGCACATACCGACTTACGCAAGATTTTTAAAGGAATTATGTACACAAAAGCGTAAGTCGAGAGAATCTGTTCCGAGGAAGGTGGTACTCTCCGAGCAGGCTAGTTCTGTTATCCTGCACTACCTCCCTCAGAAAAGGAGAGATCCTGGTGCTCCTTTGATTTCTTGCGTTATCGGAGATTACACATTTGATAGAGCACTTTTGGATCTCGGTGCATCCATCAACCTAATTCCGACTTCTCTTTACGAGAAGTTTGGGTTAGGCGAACTTCGGCCAACTTCAGTAACGCTACAGTTAGCGGATCGTTCGGTCACAAACCCGCGAGGCGTTATTGAAGATGTTATAGTTAAGGTCAAGGATTTCTATTTTCCTGTAGATTTCCTTGTCCTTGACATGGATGTACCAGATAATCTGAGGAACACGCCCATCATTCTGGGGCGTCCGTTCCTGGCTACCGCAAAGGCCAACATTAATTGTGAAAGCGGTAGCATGGAAATCGCCTTTGGGGACCAACGTATGAAATTAGATATTTTTAAGGCGATCAATAAATTTGAGGATTGTGGAGTTATTGAGGAACTTGATGAGGATAATATTAATATTGAAACTTGTTTGACAGTTTCTTCAATTGAAAGTTCCTCTTTGGTTGATGAATTTGACCCGCAACCCTCTGACTTAACATCTTCGGAAGAGGTTACTGATTTTGTCCACTCACAACCTCTCCCTCTTGTTGAATCTTCAGCATCTACCCGACCATCAATCATCACCCCACCCCAGCTCGAATTGAAACCATTGCCCGAGAATTTGAAATATCAATTTTTAGGACCTCAGAATACGCTCCCTGTGATTATCAGTGCTAAATTGACAAAGGAGCAAGAGATTAAATTGATTAAGGTTCTAAAGGAACATAAGGAGGCAATTGGTTGGACCATTCATGACCTTAGGGGGATCGAGCCATCTTACTGCAATCATAGAATATTTTTGGAAGATGGATCCCGCCCTTCTCGCCAGATGCAGAGGAGATTGAATCCAAATATGCGAGAAGTGGTCAAAAAGGAAATCATCAAGTGGCTCGATGCAGGAATTATTTATCCAATCTCTGACAGTCCCTGGGTAAGTCCCGTTCAGATTGTTCCAAAGAAAGCCGGGATTACTGTTGTGACTAATGAGAAAGGAGAATCTGTCACAACTTGTTCAGCTTCATCTTGGAGAGTTTGTATTGATTACAGGAAGCTGAACACTGCCACTAAAAAGGATCATTTTCCCCTGCCCTTCATTGATCAAATCCTGGAAAAATTAGCCGGGCAGAAGTACTTCTGTTTTCTTGATGGTTACTCGGGATACAATCAAGTTCCTATCCATCCCGAGGATCAGGAAAAAACTACTTTCACCTGTCCCTACGGAACCTTTGCTTTTCGTAGGATGCCTTTCGGGTTATGCAATGCACCTGCGACTTTTCAAAGGTGTATGCTAGCCATATTTTCTGACATGGTGGGAGAGTTTATGGAAGTCTTCATGGATGATTTCTCCGTTTTCGGAGAATCATTTGACTCTTGTTTGGTTAATTTGGAAATGATTCTTAAGCGATGTATCAAGACACGATTGGTCCTTAGCTGGGAAAAGAGTCATTTCATGACCCAAGAGGGCATCGTTTTGGGTCATGTAATCTCTGAACGGGGAATTGAAGTGGACAAAGCTAAGGTTGATGCTATCGTTAAACTTCCTCCTCCCACTTCAGTTAAACAAATCAGATCATTTCTTGGCCATGTGGGATTTTATCGAAGATTCATCAAGGACTTCTCGAAGGTTGCCCGCCCTTTGAGCAATCTTCTTGCCAAAGAAACACCGTTCGTTTTTGACGAATCATGCCAAAAGGCATTTGATTTCTTAAAAACGGCAGTCACCTGTGCGCCAATTTTGCAACCACCTATTTGGACAACCCCATTTGAGATCATGACCGATGCTTCTGATTACGCGGTCGGGGCTGTCCTGGGTCAGAAAATTGATCAAAAGCCCTTTGTCATTTACTACGCTAGCAAAACTTTGGATGAAGCCCAGAGGAATTACACTGTTACTGAAAAGGAATTACTAGCTGTAGTATTTGCGTTGGAAAAATTCAGGGCTTATCTCTTAGGGTCTCATGTTATTGTTTATACCGACCACTCGGCCTTGAGACATCTCTTGGCTAAAAAGGATGCTAAACCCCGGCTTATTCGTTGGATTCTTCTTCTTCAAGAATTTGATCTTGAAATCAAGGATAAAACCGGGGTACAAAATGTGGTGGCGGATCATTTGTCGAGACTCCTAGGTGATTCTTCTTGTCCGGACATTCCGATTGCTGACACTTTTCCGGACGAAACCATTCTTACAGTTTTAGGTGTCCACACCCCATGGTTTGCTGACATTGTTAACTATTTGGCCGTTGGTCAAATCCCCCAGGATTGGACCAAGCAACAACGGGATAGACTCAAATCTGAGGCCAAATACTACTTTTGGGAGGACCCTGAACTGTATCGCATCGGCTCTGATCAGATTATTCGCCGATGCATACCGGAGAATGAATTCAACAGTATACTTGAGTTCTGCCATGCATCTGGGTGTGGTGGACATTTCTCTGGGAAAAAGACGGCTGCAAAAATTTTGCAATCTGGCTTCTATTGGCCGTCTTTATTCAAGGATGCCCAGGAGTTCTCACAGTCATGCCCTCGATGCCAGGCACTCGGGAGCATAACTAAGAGAGACATGATGCCCTTAAACCCTATTCTTCCTGTCGAAATTTTCGATGTTTGGGGCATTGATTTCATGGGACCCTTTATCCCTTCATTTGGACATCAGTACATTCTTGTCGCTGTTGATTATGTGTCTAAATGGATTGAGGCAATTCCCACCCGAACCAATGACCACAAGGTGGTCATCAACTTTGTCAAGAGAAATATCTTCAGTAGATTCGGGATTCCGAGGGCTATCATCAGTGATGGTGGCACTCATTTTACTAATGCCCAATTCCGGAGTTTATTGGCCAAATACGGGGTTAATCATCGAATTTCCACACCTTACCATCCCCAAACGAATGGACAAGCCGAGGTCTCTAATCGAGAGATCAAGAACATTCTGCAAAAAACGGTTAGGCCCGATCGCAAGGATTGGACTCAAAAGCTTGAGGATGCTCTTTGGGCCTACCGTACGGCGTATAAAACACCTATCGGTATGTCTCCATTCCGTCTGGTGTATGGAAAGGCGTGTCATCTACCCGTAGAGATTGAACATAGGGCATTCTGGGCAATCAAACAATGCAATCTAGATCTAAATCTAGCTGGGAAGACCAGGAAACTCCAACTATCTGAGTTGGAGGAGCTTAGAAATGATGCTTATGAGAATGCCAAGATATACAAGGCTCGGACCAAAGCTCTACATGATCAAATGATTTCCCGCAAGATCTTTGAGCCAAACCAGAAGGTCTGGTTATTCGATTCTAAACTTAAGCTCTTTCCTGGTAAACTTAGATCTAAATGGAGTGGCCCATTCATAATTGATCAGATTTTTCTAAATGGTGCCGTTCAGATTTCTGACCCAAAGACGGGTAACACCTTTAAAGTCAACGGTCAACGTCTGAAGCCTGTTGTTGACCATAATCTTCCAGAACCCGTTTCAGACTCTGTTGCTCTAGCCATTCTGTGACTTCTTTGGCTGGACTTCGCCTAGCTGACGGCATTAAACTCAGCAGTTGTACATATAACACAAGGCTGATACGAGCTTCATATCCAGGTGACATCTTTCATATTCTACCCTTTCTTTCATGTCTCTTTTTCAATGAGGACATTGCATCAGCTAGGCATGGGGGGGTGGATTCATTTTTGAATTAGTTGGTCAGCTTTGTGAAATCCATATAAATTACTCTCTTTCTCTTAAAAAAAAAAAAAAAAAAAAAAAAGAAAATTAGGAAGGATTAGTTGGACATTAGGACTTTTCAATCCTAAGAAATTTTACATTAGGATCTGAACACAAAGACCCCTCAGGTCTTTGGACTTAATTAGCCTGTGTATCTACTAAAATGTGGATTTGTCTTTGAGTTCTCGCCATCTTAATTCTATTATAATTGGAATAAATAAGTTTGGGTGATAAGTACACGACTTGTCAACCCACCCTCTGATTTAAGAGAATTTTGAGTTTTAAGCATCTACACACTTTCTTTGCACTGACTCGTTGCTCGGCAATTTTAATGGAAATTGGGTAGCTAATGAACCTTCTAGGGTGATATGGCTGGCAAGTTATCGTGGGTAACAACCCATAGGTAGGTTGTCTAGAGCCCAGTCACTGGACCTTTCTCTTTGCTGCCTTTAGGTAAATCTTAGACCAGGGAAGCCACCTACTTAAAAAAAAAAAAAAAAAAAAGAAGAAAAAGAAAAAAAAAAATCAAAAAGGAGAAAAGAACAAAAAGAAATAAGCCACACTTCGCCGCACGAGTATGGCTGGCAAGTTGTCGGTGGTAACAGCTCATCGACCGGTTGTCCAGAACCCAGCTCAGAAAATGCACTAAAAATTCCCAAAACACTTAGGAAGAAGCGGAGAAGTAGAATAAACCGGGGAGATATACACTGGATTCACCCTTGTGTTGACCCCGTTAAAAAAACAAAAAAATAATAATAATAAAAGTAGGGAGAAAGCTACCGGTTGTAAAGATACACCTTTAGGCAGAATTCTTTTTGAGGTCACCTAGAGGCGTAGAAATCCGAAGTCCGTTCTAATTACCGGTCAACGAGTCTATCAAAATCACAATAAGATGCTTAAAACTTAAGGTTCTCATCAAATCTTGGGTGAGTTGAATGGCCGTAGAAAGCCACTCTTAAACCCTAAAATTTGAAAATCCAAAAAAAAAAAAGAGAGTAAAAACAGAAAAAGAAATTTTTCTTTGAATAAGGCGAGGCTTGAGGCGGTCTGCATTTTGGCTGATACCCGGGCACTGTTGTGTCTTTGAAAGTTCAGTTCTTAAGTAGACAGTTTCTTAATGATTGAAAATAACTCAGGTCCAAATAATCTAACCTAATTCTTTTATAAATAGCATATAGTTTTTGCTAGGGACTAGCAAAAGATAGGCATGGGGGTATGATGTAAACACATTTACACTACTTAAAATGTCTATTTATGCATGTTCTTAAGCATAGGATTGCATTTCATGATATAAATATTGCACTACATGCATCATCTTGCATTTAGAGTAGTTTGAATAAAATGGAGGTTAATTGTCTCCTTTTATGTGCTTGGACAGGGCAAATATTTTATCGGGGCCTCGGATCAAAGATCCAACCGTATGGATATGATTAGGGTGACAATTGGAGTTCAACGACTCCAAGATCGCCCTAATCAGGCATCCGTAGCATCAGATAGAGACCGGGGAACCCTAGAAGATCAAGGGCCAGGATGGTGTAAATCCGCACTTCATATGGCAAATCCGACCACACGGATGAATTCGGATCGACGATCGTAGCCCAACGACACAAAAATCGAGTCAATCCGACATCCGTGGCACCATCTACAACTTCCAGAAGATGGACGGCCAAGATGGCGCCACGTGGTGCCATCTCAGCCGCCCAATTAGCCGCATGCGTCTGGTGAAGACCGCGCACCATCTCCTCTCTGCCGTTGGATCTCGATCCAACGGCTGCGGTCGCTCGCGCTCAAAAACGTCCGCGCGACCATTTCGCCCGCGTAGCGCAGCGGCGACGCAGCTGCGGGCGAAGCGGAGGTCACGGGTTCGAGCCGCGGTGAGGGGGTGGAAGGCGCGGGCGAGCGGGCGCGCACGAGCGTCAGATGAAGATCCAACGGCTGCGCGCGCTCAATCAGGACGACGCGCGATTGCACGCCGGGCGTAACGCGCGATCGCACGCGGGCGGGCGCGCTACGCAGCGGGCGCGGACGCGATCTAAGCCGTCCGATCTCGTGATCGGACGACTGAAAATCAATCGACGTGCGTAGGCATTACGCGCGGGCAGCCGAGCGGGCGCGCGTGGGCGCGGCGGCTACGCCCACGTTGAGGGCTTTAGCGACGGTTTTATCCGTCACTAAAGACCCCTTATTTATTATTTTGAAGATGTAATGTCCATTTTGCCCCGACTCCTTGCAACTATAAAAGGAGACCCCCTCCATACGAAATTTTCATCCCTTCCTTCTCCTCTCTGCCTCTCCAAAGCTCAAGCGAAGCTTGTCCCACACCCGGGATGCTTCTTGCGAGATAAAGTCCAAATTTTCGTCCCCCTTCGGAAGTGGATCCCGCGACGACGACGGCGTGCTGCTTCGTTCCCGTTCTTCTGCTTCGTCCTCCTTCGTCCCGCTTCGTTCTCCTTCGTCCAGGCGTCGTCCCGTCCGGCTCGTCCTCCAAGCGACCGTCGAGGAGGATAACTTCTCTCTCCCATTCTTATTTACAGCTTTTCTAGTGTAGAATTTTCCTGCTTTATAGTGTAATTGATTTCCCGCTTTCTAGTGTAACTTTCATTTCGTTTGCTTGTATAAATAATTGAAATATTGAATGCATGTTCTCTTTCTCTCTCTCTCTCTCTCTCTCAGTTTGATAGCTCCATTGTAATTATTTCGCCTTGTTTATCAAAAATCCTAAAAAAAAACATAATTGCGAATATAGATCAACGTAGCCTCCCTGAGTTCGACCCAGAATTCTTATTTCGGTATAAATTTTATTTGTTGAACTCGAATCCTTCGCTTTTGAACTACAACGACGGGTTTTTCAAAACCAAACACGTTAGCGTAGGTTCGTAATCGTTCAACACCCGGGTCCCATAGGGCAGGTAGCTCCCTCCCTACACTAAGTAGCTCACCTCGATACCATGTACGCGAAGGCTAAACAGGAGTCGGTGTAGAGTGACTAGTCCTAAACTTGAGTCTCAACTCAAGGGCGGCTAGCTCTCCCCCTATATTAAAGTAATAGGAGCTCTCCTCGGTACCATGTACACGAGGGCTAGCTTACTTCCTATGCAAAAGGGACAGTTGCTCTCCTTGGTACCGTGTACTTGAGGGCCAACTCACTTCCCTTCTACATACGATATTTGTTCCGTATATATGAGTTCCTTTCTAGTTCCCCGTAGGGTTTGTACATAGACCTTCTCATTTCCACATCTAATTCATTAAATGCACACAAGAAGCTCAAAAATTCACAATCGATTTTTCAGTACACAACTGATGCTTTCATTCATGTCATGACTCATTAAAATGTGGTACAGGAAGCTCATGGTTTACTACTTTCAATAGCTATCACAGCAATTTAATCATTCAATACATGCACATTCATCTCTTTTCCTTCATAGTGTTCATTTCGCAACCTAGGGTTCAATCAAATATTTTTAAAATAGCATGCATTCATCTTTTTCAACCCTAGGATTCAATCAAATATTTCTAAAACATGTAATTTAATTATTAATTCTGGGATTAGAGAAAGAACCACTCTACCAGGATACACGGATGGAATGGGGGCTCGAATTGCAGATCCCGTCGTCTCCATGAGCCCCGTATGCTCTATTGGCTGGAGATCTATACAATTGACCAACAACATCAAACGAGTTCAAAATGGTATACGATTGACACTAATACGTAGAGAAACTCGAATGGAAACTAACGGTATTTTGTTTGTGCAAAATCGACTCTGTTTGGGCCCTAAACCAGCCAAAAATGTGCATTCTGACTAAAATCAGACGTCTAGGACTAGACCCAAACCTCTTAAAAGACCTTAGAATCTCACCTTACTTTATTGCAGCTTCCTTAGACGTCTGAACCCCTCCGCAACCGTCTGAGGGGGATCCTAGACATCTGACACTCCCTCCGGTAGTCTGAGAGTGCAGTCAGGCGTCTGGAATTGTCTTTAGACGTCCTAAAGTATCTCGAAGGGCGCGCCATGTGCCTTTCCCACATTTTGTACCTACGCATGCGCGCGGATTAAAAATCTAAACACATAAAAGCACAAGTACGTGCATATAGGTGCGTATGCAGGACATACCTTGGCACTCTACAAGCTGCTAAACGTCCGCTACCAGCCCCAGACGTCCTGAGGATCCTCCAGACGTCTGGAAGGAGTTCCAGATGTCTGATACTGTGGAAAATGGTTCCGCAGTACTCTCCTGTAAGCTTTCTCCTCTCGTTCTCCTCCACCTGCAGAGGCTGCAGCAGCACCTCCCACGGTTGCAAGAGGTCGCGGAACTCCTGTCCACGAGCTCCCTTGGCAGCAACTCTGGTTGTACCTTTGGCTCCTCCCCTCACCCTCTCTTATGAGCTCCCTCCCCCCCCCCCCCCCCCCGTTGAGCTCCTGACCGACTCCTCTCCCACGCACTCCCTCTCCTTCGCTTACACTCTCCCTCTCTCCGTCTCCTTTGTCTCGAGCTCCCCTCCTTCCCTACTCGTGGCCGCAAGGGGACAGGGAAAGGGAAGAGGTCGCCAGCTGGTGGTGGAGGATGAAGGTGGAGGTGGTGGCAGGGGGTTAAATACGGAGTGGGTGAGGGTTGTGTGCGTGGGTGGGTGTGTTGTGTGGGAAGAGAGAGAAAAATTGTGAGATTTCCTCCCACAAAATCTTTTTCTTCCTGCAAGGCCTGCACACTTAAACCCAGGGGGTTTAAAATTATGCTCACACCCCTATCTTTCTGGAAACCACGAATGACCCCTGGGAAGGGTCATTTCAAGGAGTATAGGAGTCTTATTTGAAAGAACATTTATAGTCTATAGATATAGTTTTTTACGTGGCTTAGGGACTTGATTGATTCCTTGATTGTATATCCCCTAGAAGAAAACTAAAAAAACTTCTATCACACTACATGGAAACAAAATATCATACCCAAGCATCCTCCTCATTATTCCATTCCTTCTAATAACAACAGCAAAAGTAATCCAGGTCTGCTATCGTTTTCGATAGCACTCCTCATCTTAGAGAAAAAAAACAACAAAAGTAATGGCTAGAATCCCAAATATCCAGTTAACGCACATATTTTCTCCGATCAGAATCACACACAATTAATGTAGAATTAAATCAAACAACAAAAGAATATCAATGAAAAACTACAGCACGACCCTTTAGTTCCTCCTCTCCTTCGATGTTGTTGTTGTTGTTGTAGATGAACCTTACGTGTTTCTCGACGTGGACCACGGCGATGGAGGGGAGGATGTCAATGGAGTGGAAGACCTGGTGACCGCGAGATGGTAAGGTCTTGATGTCATTGTAGTCGTGGAGAGCAAGGGAAGCAATCTGGTGGCACTGGAGAGAGAGAGAGAGAGAGAGAGAGAGAGAGAGAGAGAGAGAGAGAGAGAGAGAGTAGTGGCGAGGTTGAGGGAGAAGATGGGGATGGGTGGTCGTGGGGTTGAGGAAGAGGGGAGGAGGTGCGATAGGGGAGAAGAGGGGAGGAGGGTTAGAGGGCAGTGGAGGGGATTCATCCTAGGGGTGAGAGGTGGTAGCGGAGGGGGGCGGAGGGGTGAGAGGGGAGTCGTCGGGAGCAGGTGGGGGAGGGGGGCTGAGGGGTGACAAGGAGGGGGGGAGGGAGTCAGCTGTGGCAGAAGGTAGCGGAGAAGAAGAGGAGGGCTTGCTGGTGGTGGTGGGGAGGTTGTGGAGTTGAGGAAGAAGAACAAGAGGGGCCGGTGGTGGTGGTGGTCAGGGTGGGGCTAGGGGTGTTGTGCACTTGAGGGAGAAAAAGAGGAGGGGTCAATGGTGGTGGTGGTGTGGAGGGGGAGGGAGGTGATGGGGGCACATACAAAGGGGAGGTGGGTTGTTATCTCAAGAAAGTGGTCGAAGGTAAGAAGAGGATGTCATCGGAGACAATTGCTGGAGAGCTTTGTGAGGCCGTCAGAGAAAGAGAGAGAGAGACCGATGGTGGTGGATGCAAGAGATGAAGGAATGTAAGATTAAGTGGAGGTGGGAGAGGAATATATTTTAACCTTAGCCATTTATTGTTTTGAGAGAGATCCAACGCTCTACATTAATTTTTCTCACCTTCTCATCAAAGAACTCTTCTCATAAGATTATTCCTCTATATATATATATAAACTTGTAAATTTCTCTATTATATTGATGTCCCCGAGTCTTTTTTTTTTTTAAATTAATTTGCATATGCATACATTCCTACAAACTTTTTTTTTTTTTTTTTCACTTAGCAAGCCTCAAAAGTTTTACTAGGTAGCAATAGAGATGAAGGGAGCAATGGGATCCCGAGGTTGGAATTATACCAACTTCCTTCTAGTCCTCCCATGGTACAAGAAATTGTCAATATATGAACAAGATATACTTCTTCCCTGGAAATTTGAATTAAAGCCATGATTTGAAGTGAATGGACTACATTCCTACAAACTTAATACTTTTTAATACATATGTAAATATTACTAAATTAATCAATAAGACTGCGCTTGGAGTTATTCGGATAGAATAAGTTTGTAATAATAGATGGTACGAAATAAGTAGTGGGACAATGGTCGGTAACTTGTTAGTGAGTAATATATATTTTAATTTTATAACATGAGAGTGGATTTATGATGTAATGTAATGAATATACGTTAATGGGATGTTATCAGGAGTTATTTCATGGGATGTTCTGATGATCGGGAGATCCCATTGAACCTAAGTTTGAGAAATATAAATACCTTAAATACCTTTTGTCCTCCTTCATACCTTGTTATTACAACCACTCTCGGTTCTACCTTCCATCGCCTAAACCGAAATTCCATGATGGCTTTGAACTTGTAGGTTATCTAGATTACCATGACAAAATTTTTCTTATTTATTTTCTAATATTATTCTCATCAGATCTCAAACTTTAATTAGTTGGACACTATTGTCTTAATTTATCATGAACTTGTCATATATAAATTAGCTCATATATGCTTAAGGGCATAGTTGTCAAATCGTACAACTTCATATGTGCAAATATGATATATCTAAGGCTATAAATAACATCAAATATTCATAGAGGTCTTTACGTAAATATTCATAGAGGTCTTTGAAACGACCCTACTGCATGTGATGTGAGACCCCATGCACATGTCTCCTCGAACACAGTGTAAGATCAAGGATTTTGGATACTTTTAGAGTCGAGGGGGTTGACTGATTTCAGCCTGAATTTTCTGTGAAGCATGAGAGATTAACCAACGTACGTAATTCCATGTGCAAATTTTCAGGTACCCTTCAAATATGTAAAATGAGTATTACTGTTTGTTACCATTTTACCACTTTGGTTGGACATGAATTCGACATGAATTCAAATGTGGGCCTTTGAACAAATGTTTGATAAAGGAGATCGACCCAGAGACATTAATTGACATGAAACAAGATAAAATATCTTACAGGCCATTTGAATATACTCAACTCGTTGGCTGCTCATGCTAATTTCAATGGGTGTCAGAATCCAAATCTTATCTTTTTAAAAGAAATGGCACCTGTTTGGTATATAAATACCCCTGGAAATATTTTATCATGTTTATGTAGATGTTGCAATAGAGTTGATGGTCTTTATACAAACCTCGATAGATAAGTGCTTATCATGAAGAGTGCTCTCATTCCCTCCAGTCACCCAACACACCTCCTTTCTTCCTCCTCTTTGTGGAGTGTCCTTTCCTCTCTTCCTCCCCCTTTTCCCTTTGGTGCTCCTGAAGGAGCTTTCTCTCCTTCCTTCCCTTGGAGGGGGATGGCTTAGCTCCTCTTACTCTAGCGAGCCTTGTCCACAAAGCAGGTCTTCCATGGGTTGATTGGTCCCCATGGTCGTGCTTTTCTTTCTACTTTGTTTGCGCCTTCTTCCTTTTTTTGCTCAGAAGTAATGCCTTTATCGTTGGGGACTCTTCCAAAGAGGGCCATGTGCCCAATAACCCCAAGTCCCCTTTAGGTTCTTCTTTGAACCATCAAACTTTTGTAGACTTGGTGAAGAATAGTGTCCCTGTTTCTCCTTTTAATACCACCAATGGTGGCTGTGACCTACCCATCCGTCGACCTCAGGAGATTAACGACTGATCTTGTACCATCTTCTCATTGGATGAGGTTCAATGTTGGGTAGATCCTTTAAGAAGGTGCTCATTGCTTGTGCATAGGGCTCCAAACCCTAGATAGCAGTGCTGAAAGATGCTTTATTAAAAGAAAGAAAGTTGGCTACTTCCTTTACTACGATTTCACTTGACTCTCAACACTGGTTATTACTTTTTGAAAACCTTGAATATCTACATTGTGTTTTTACGATGGAATCTATTCTTGTCGATTGTCTTAGGTGTAATGCCCCGAAATCCAACTTCTAAGTTGTTTCAGAGTCAACTGCATCATTTCGGACACATCACTATCCATCGAGGTCGAATTGGGTAAGAATGACTTGTAAAACGTGAAAAACATGCATTTTTGGTCAATCCTCAATCAAACTTCTCTATAATGAGTCACATTTGGTACTGCTAGTTTCTCTTATCGCAAGATTTTCAATGATACTTGTTTTGTGTGAATTTGAAGTGTGTAACTTAAGTTATGCCAAAAACAAGATGAATGGGTTTGAGGCATAGTTAAACCTGTACTTGGGGGTATTTTCATCAAACTGGCTTTCCTTAATGCCAATATGTGTTAGTGGCTTATAAAAGGCCCTAATTAGGGTTTGGGGAAGTCATTATTATCCCTAGGTTGCACATATCTCAAGAGGAAGGGAAAGAGAAGAAGAGAAAAAGAAAGAAAAGAGAGGAGAGGGGCTTTTTCGCGAAAAGAGGTGGCAGTTGGTGTTGGGGAATTTCAGGTCCATGCAGGGAACTTGGCTCAACAATTGAGAGGTTAGGAGTCGAATGATTCGATCCCTAGTTTCCTATAGCATCACGGGACTGTGAAACACAGGCGGTTAAAACTTTTCTTCGAGTCGAATACTCAGGTTGAAGCCTGTAAAAGCCCAAATAACAGAAATGAAAAACATTAAACAACCTATGTAACCAGAACCACATGGTAAGATCTAATATCTCTTTATTTCGGGATCCCCACCAGTAGGAAATATACCTGTGGGTGGCGTAATACAGCCCCATACATGTTGTGCCTCCTTAAATAAGTCCCGCCTCGAGGACTCCATCTTGGTAGATGGATGAGTGATGGTAACACTATCATCCTTCATATCTAGCTTACTTCTGCTAATTTCTAAGGTTAAATTTACTTAATTAATCATTGAAATGGTATAACTGAAGAATATCAAGAATTGGAGGACTTACACAAAAATTAGTTAATTCTGCTATTTTAATAACAAAATACAAATGCAGATTAACTCCGGAGTAAACATGTACTTAATTTGAGGTCAAATAAGCTTAAATTTCTAATAAGTGGGCCTGCTTCGATTGATTTAAGGATTTTACGAAATAATGTTGAATTATAATTAATAAAATCCTAGTATCGACCTTACTTAATTTAAGGGGTTATGATGGAAATAAAATAATCTAAACTTTCTAAAAATCATTGAAAAATATTTTATAAGGTTTAGAACATTCAATTTTACAAAATGAGTCCAATTTGACCTAAAACAAATATTAAGGCAAGTATTTGATATATTTTAGGTTAAATTGTAAATTTACTAATCAAACTTCATCAAAATCCAAAATTGATGTCACTATTAAATTTCTTAGGTCCAAATTAGGTTACCCTAAAAACTTGGGAAGTATTTGATTTGATTTTGATGGACTTTGCATTTAGTTCCCTTGGTGACATCATGATGATGTCACCATCATCTTCAACCTCCAGCCATGGCAGCAGCTCGAGCTTGAGCATTGGGCGAACTTTGGCAAGCGATTGCTCCCAGTCCACGCGATCAAATCCCACCAAATTTGGTGGAATTGATCCTCATTCAATCCCGCATCCATTGTCGTAAATCACGGCTCCTAATTCCATCTATGAGCTCATGATTCGCTGTAAAAAATGGAACAAAATGACACAGTTTGTGACTTTGGAAAGGTCATAAATCCACCTTAAAGCTTGCAGTTTTCCTCCTATAAAGCTTCGCGAGGTCCTTACATTTCCCTTTGTCAAGTTTTGGTGCATCCCTATCCCCTCCACCTTCTCTGATGTCACCATTAACAAGGCCTTGGAACTTCTTCGACCCCGTTCTTCAACCACTCCTACGTACAATAGGGAGAGGGCTTCTCTTTGTCTCTTCTTCGCTATGCTTCCAGCCAAAGAATGCGGTTCCTCTCCTCGTCAGCTCCAATTTCTCCCTCCGTTGCCGGCGAGCCTGCCACTGCCACTAGTTTCCTCCCTCTCTCATCCTCAATTAAATTAGGGTTTTTACTTGCTGTAGTTAGCTTTTGCATTAGGTCTTGTTAATTTGTGTTTTATTGCTTCTATCACCCAAACTCCTTGTTTCCTTCCTTGCCTTCGATGGGAGCTCTGTCGATCACCTACTTCCTCGCCCTTGCCTCCTCGCTCATCGCCGACCACCTCAGAAGCACCACCACCCTTTCAGTAGTGAAAGCCCTCAATCTATTGAGAGTTTCGATGCACCTAACACTTCGCTGGACATGCATCGCTGTTACAACCCAGTTCCCGAATCCCTATAGGACCTAAGACCGGCTTGACTCGACTAATCCCAAGACCCAGTCGTCCAAAAAGAAATAATCGAAAAGTAGGAAAATAAACCACATTCACAATGCAAGGTAACTAACAGTAAAATAGTACAAGTAGTAAAGGAAGTAAAAGCTGCTAAACAATACATACCACCACAACAACAGGAAAGTAGAACACAAATATACTAACAGAAATGATAACAACAGTTTAAAACTCACTAGTAGAAAAGAGAGTACAACAACAATAGGAAACTACTGCTGGGCTCGACTAAGCCCAGCACCCTCTACAGCCGGTAACTCGGGCTGCTCAACTCCTGGACCTGTAAAGGGTTATGTAAAATGGAGTAAGCGAACGCTGAGTAGAGTGGTAACCAAACTAACTAAAGCAGTAAAAGCTAACAGGTAAATTTATCTTTTCCAATTATTTTATTTTACAAGTAATTCCTTTTCATCCATTGGTTTACTTTCAGATTTCTTTCTTGATCTCGAATGTTCCTCGTGGGAATGATCTTGATTACAGTCTTTTCCGAAGAGTAGAAGGCACACGTGGTGCTCTCCTGGCCGGGAGGGTCCCTCGTGGTAATCCTACACCTAGTCAACCACCTTGAGGTCACTGACAAACATGGCAGTAACTACGGCACGTGCTATAAGCGCACGGGTAGCTACCTCTCACTGGCACGTGGTCAGTCGTTTCTACTAGCAGGTACGCCCAAAGTACAACACGGAACAGTATAGGGCCTAGCCCTCTCAGCAACAGGGGTCTAGCCCTTCAGAACCAAACAAGAGTCTTGATGAGAGCCTCATCATGAATCCTAACTAGCACAATTTAATCTAAATAAGTGTGAAGAAGCTCCTACAAACCTAAAGAAAAGCCTAACTCAGAGGATTCTGAATTGAAGAATAAAACAAGTCATAAGGGGTAAAACTGTAATTTTACCAAGGCAATACACAAATAGGGTATCGGTCTAAACATAGGTCAAATGAGCTTAATAAGAAAGGAAGTGGGATGATTTGATCTAAAAAGGGTTATAGCAACTTCTAGGAATTAAATGACATTCTGTAACCCTAAAAATAAATCTACTTTAATTCACGAGGTTCTAAGCAGAGTAAAAATCAACTAAACCCTCTAAAAATCATAGAAAAATACTTCATAGGGTTTAAAACCTTCAATTTGGCCTTTGCAACCTATTTTGACCTAATTTGAGAACCATGCCTAAATTTTAACCTAATTTAGGTTTTTGCGCATATTGACCTGTCAAACATGATCAAACCTAAAATCAAATTACACCATTAAATTCCTTAGGTTCAAATTAGGCTGGTACAAAAATTTGGGCCTAATTAAAGACCATCTTGACCGACTTTACAAATTGGTCCTCTTGAATTACTTTTTGACCCTTATCTTTTCAAAACATTGCATCTAGCCCCCTATCTTCCCCTTCGTTCTTTGTAGAACGGTCCTCCCTGCCACCCTGCGCAAGCACCATACCTCCGGCGACCTTGCGCAGAGGGTGGCGCCGCGTAGGGTAAGGCAACCGCTCTCAGGAACGAGTGGGGGGTTCCCTGCGTCGTCCTCTGCCGCAGGGACCCTCCCCTGTGGCCTGCGGCTGCCCATGCCTCTCGTGCGAACACACGAAAGGCATGGGTCTCCATCTCCGATCATCTCCGGCGAGTCTCCCACGTCGCTGCCTCGAAACCCTCTCCTCGCCAACACCTTTATAAGGAGCGGCAGGGGCTGCCGTCTCCTTTAAGCCTAATTTGGCCAAGGATCCCTCCCCAATTTCGTCTCCTCCGCCCACGGCCAAAATGCCCGCAGGCTCTGGTGGCCCTTTCCTCCTCTTTTCGTTGCTCTACTGCCATACCTGCAGTAGAGCCCACTCTGCCTCATCTTCCCGTGCCAGGCCACACCAACTGGCACCTTCCTGACCTCTTCCTCGCCGCCGTTACTCCCTTCTGGGCTCCTTCGTCTCCGACGCCAGCAGGTATGCGTCGAGCGCTGCCTCCCTCCCTCTTCGTCAATTAGGTAGGTAAAAACTTTCCTCTCTCTTTCTCTGTTATTTCCCCCTTCCTAATTTACTATTTCAACGCACCGACCACCACTGTCCATCACCACCTTCTCCATCTCCAGCTGCCCTCCGGAGAGGCGTACTCGCCACTCCACACCTCCATCCGCCTCGCCAGCTACCCCTTAAGCTCCGCGCCACCTCGCTGACACCGAATCCACCCTCCATTCACCACCTAGCACCTCCAGATCACTCCCCGAACACACCCACTCTCACGCACGTAGAGTGCCCTAGGAGCACGGCCACAGGCACTCTCGCGTCTCACCGAGCCCTGCACCGCACTCACCGTGCTTTAGCTAACCTCCCTGAACCTTTTTGACGTGGCTGCAAGACCATTTGCGTGTTTCAGGTTTTGCCCTCCTCGCCGCCATTAACGAGCAGCAGGAGCTGCTTGGCAGGTAACTCGAGGTCTCTTCAGCTCCAGGCTAGAGCCCCAGGCGATGCGGAAGGGAGACGCGCACACATACAAGACTTCACTTGGGGTCGCAAGCTTCGGCTGCTGCCCCAATTGCTCGAAGTTTTCTCCCGCAGGCGCCTGAGATCGGAGGTGGGACTTTAGTCCCACCTCGGAAGTGTATGGGCACACGCCCATACATAAATTGAAAGAGTGCTATCGGTTGGTTGCCTTCGATAGCACTGGGGTGAGGTCCCACACATACTCACCGGATCTCGTCCGCAACACGCCCACACAGATCTGACCCGACCTGACTTCCCACTCCTGTGCACTCCTCGCGCACCACCCACGCCAGTGCGCCTGGACCCGGGCATGCGACCCGACCCGATTATCGGGCTCTGGGAGAGCTTACCAAAGAGAGATTCAAAGAGAGAGACGCGGGGAAGGGGTGTGGGTAGGTTTTGCACTGATGTTTGTGTGTGTGCATAGGAAGGAAGAAAGGAGAAGAGGAGAAATGGCCGGGACTTAGCAGCGCAGGGAAGAAGGAAGGAGAAGAGAAGAGGAAGCCAAGAGGAAAAGGAGAGGGAGAGGCTGATCAGATAAGGTGTTTGAGCTCTGAATCAGACGTCGGTGAAAAAGAAGAAGAGGCAGCAGCAAGAAAAAGAAGAAGCAGCAGCAAGAAGTAGGAAGAAGAAGAGGAAGGACAGAATTGTTGAAGACAGAAGACAGAGAAGAAGAGTGAAGAAGAAGGGCCAGAGTAGAAGCAAGAAGAAAAGAGAAAGAGGAACAGTAGTTGCTGAGAAAAAAAAAGGAAGAAGCAGAGAAGCCCTTCAGAGAAGGAAAGAAAAGAAGAAGAAGCCAAGAGAAAAAGAGAGACTGCCGCACAAGAAACCAGAGAAGAAAGGAAGAAAGGAAGAAGTAAAGGAGTTCTTCAGAGAAGGAAGAAAGGAAAAGAAGAAGAGCTTTGCCATAGAGAAGAAGAAAGAAGAGAAGGAAAAGGGGAAAAAGAAAGAAAGGAGCAATTTTTACTCTCTCTCTCTCTCTCTCTTTTTCTTAATTTTTGTAAAACATTATATATTGTGAATTTATATGCTTCTGGAATTATAGTTTGCTCCCTGAGTTCGACCTCGGGAAACTTTTTATTTCCGAGTAACAAATTGTATTAAACTGCTGACCGTCTCTTTATACTATACTACGATAAAACCCTAGAACGAGAGAACGACACAACCAGGTCTCGCCCCTCCACAGTCCATGCACCTTCGTCTGACTACCCGGGTTTGCCCAGTGGGCCTGATAAGTCAGTGTAGGGCGGCTAGCTGAACCCCGGGCCCTGTGGGGTGGCTAGCTTCCTCCCTACACTAATAGCTCTCCCCAGTACAGTGTATGCGAGGGCCAATAGAAGTTGGTGTAGAGTGGTCAATCCTAACCCCGGGTCCCAACTCAAGGGCATCTAGCTCCGCTCTACATTAAACAGGGGACAGTTTCTCACCTTGGTACCATTTACTCAAGGGCCAACACACTTCCCTCTCACATTTCCAGATCTTTCCATTCATCCACAGGAGCTCTACTCCTAACTCCCCGTAGGGTTCATGCTCATATTCACCATATTATTCCATACCAGGTTTCATCATTCACAGTTCCATTCTTGTATCATACACATGCAGCTCGTATTTTCACAAACTAACATATACAACAAGTGATATTATAGGTAACTGTTTAACTAGCACAGGCATTTCATATTCCACAGGCAGCTCATTTATTAACAGTCAATTGTTTACAATTTAGCTCATTCATTTATGACTGCAATCTCAACATGCATACAAACAAGGCAACTATTTCTCATCCTAGGATTCATGCCACATCCTAAGTTTCTAGTTTTCTAATTTTTCATAGTTGCATTCATGTTTTATAAATAAAATAGGGGGAAACCATTCTACCAGACAATCCGGGAGTACTAGGGCTCGAATGGCAGACTCACGTGCCTCAGCAAGCCCTATACACGTAACGGGTCGAAGTCCTATATCAAGTAACATACCACAATGGAACATTCAGAATAGTATATAAGGTTTCTAACATGTAGAGGAACTCACAAGGAAACCACAGATATCTTGTTTGCATAAAACGGACCCCAAATGGACCCTAAACAGGTCAAAAACAGAACTGCAGAACCAAATCAGACGTCTGGCACAAGGTCTAGATGTCTTAAAAGTCACTAGGGTCTCACCTCAAGTTCCTGTGTCGACCTCAGACATCCAGGGTCCCTACTTGACTGTCTGGACTCAGCTCCAGACGTTCGACCTCTCCTCCAGTCGTCTGGTAAGCTGTCCAGATGTCTAAAATGTGTGGGAGGGCGTGCCATGCGCCTTCCCAAAGCTGCTCCTGCGCATGATAGAGTAGCAAATCCCCTTTTAGCCAAACAAATCGGAAATGACGTACCTTCATGATGAGAACCTCATCATGAGCCATAACTAGCTCATTTTGACCTAATACAAAGGATAAAAGCTCCTACATATCTCAAGGAAAGGCTTAACTCAGAGAATTCTGAGTTTGAGAAGAAAACAAGTCATAAGGGGTAAAAGTGCAATTTTACCAGTATAATCTGCATACAGGGTAATTCAGGGCCCAAACATAGGTCAAAACAGCTTAATAAGAATAAAAGTGGGATGAGATGATCTAGCAAGGGCTACAGCACTTCCAAGAAACCAAATGATAATCTGTAACCCTAAAACAACCCACTTCAATTCACAAGGTTCGAGGCAAAGTAAAAATAGAATAAACCCTCTAAAATTCATAGAAAAATAATCTCTAGGGTTTAGAACCTTCAATTTGGCCTTTAGAACCCATTTTGACCTACATTGAGAACCATGCCCAATTAATAACTTAATTTGGGTTTTTGCGCAAATTGACCGGTCAAACAAGGTTTAATATGAAAATGAAATTCACCATCAGATTCCTTAGGTCCTAATTAGTCATGTATAAAAACTTGAGCCTAAGAAGAAACCTCCTTGACCGACTTTACACTTTGGTCCTCATATATTTACTCTTTGGCCCTCAACTTCTGAACCCTCGCATTTTGGCCCCTAACTCTCCTTCGTTCTTTGCAATCAGGTCCCTCCTGCAAAACCTGCCAGCACCATGCTCCGGCGACCTTGCGCGGAGCATGGCGCCGCGCAGGGTGAGGTGGGGGACCTGGCAAGTAAACCGGGGGTGCCCTGCGTCGTCAGCCGTCGCAGGGACACCCCCTGGTCGTTGCAGCCCACCATACCGGCCGTGCGAACGCACGGACGATATGGGTTCTTTTTTTCCGACCATCCTCCGGCGAGGGAGACACGTCGTCTCCCTCCGCCTTCCTCCCTGTTTGATCCCTATAAATACCCCCCGTCGCTCCACCGTTCTTCCCAGCCTGGATCTGACGGAGAAAATCCCCAACTTTCTTCTCTTCTTCCTCCGGCAGACGCTCACCAGCTCCGGCGGTTTCCTCCCCCTCCACCTCTTCGCTCTGCCGCAATACCAGCAGCAGAGACTTCCTCCCCTGCTCTTCCTGCGCCACGCCGCACCCAGCTGGCGCCTCTCCGGCTCTCTGCTCGCCGCCGCCCCTTTCCCTGAGCATCGTCTTCTCCGGCGACAGTCGATACGACTGTCGCCCTGTTCCTCCCTCTTCGTCCCTGCAAGTAAGCTAGAGCTACTCCCCTTCTCCTCCTCTTTCTTTCCCCGCTTTCAATTTATTCAATTAAGCCCTCTACCGACCCTGACCACCTTCACCCCCTTCGCCTCCGACCACCCTCCGGCGAGCCGCTCCCATCACCTCAGCAACCCACACGGCTCGCCGACCCTCACCGAACCTCCGCCTCATCACACTGAGCACCCCCCACCCCTCCACTGCCACTCCACACCTCCGTAACACTCCCCCGAATAAACCCATTCCTCCGGTTGCAGTCCGACCCAGGGCTGCCGCCAGACACCTCCTTGCGGCCTGCCGCGCAGCTCCTCACCTTCGCCGTGCCACGGCGAAGGTTCCCCAGTGGTTTGATCAGGCCGCGAGGCCATATTCGTGTCCGACAGGTTTTGAGGTTCGACCGCCATTAACGCACATTGAAGCAGCTTCTCCCGCGCTCCAGACTTGAGGACTCCAGGTCTCCAGCTGCTGCGGAGTACGGGGAGTCTTGCGAAGGCAGCCAGCCAGCAACCTATGCAAATAGAAGCCGCAGCTGCAGAAGCCAGGCCGCGGTCTCCCAGCAGGCGCACGCGAGGAACGGTCTGCGTTTAGTCCCACATCGGTAAGCCTCACACCCGTTCCACTGTTTAAATTGATTTCGTGCACTAGCCTTATTGCCTCAGTACACGGGGTGAGGTCCCCTTACACCCGCCCGGTTACCCGGTCTCGTCCGCGCTCACGCCCCGCGGACCTGACCCGACCCGACTTAGACTGACTTGCACTCCTCGCCCACCACGCACGCCGGTGGGCCTGGACCCGGGCGTGACCCGAACCCGATTACCCGGTAGCTCTGGGAGAGCTTTCCCAGGAGTGGTTTCAGAGAGAAAGAGAGACGCGGGGGGGGAGGGTAGAGTAGGTTTTTCCTCTGACGAAAAACTCTGAAGTGTGCAGGCACAGGGTCGTCCCGCGGAAGAAGACCCGCGGAAGAAGAAGGAGCTGCACTGTAGCAAATGCATAGTTAAGTCGTCCAAGCACCGGGTCAGACGACGGAAGGTCAGCAGCCAGAGCAGGAAAGAAGGCAGGCTGAAGAAGAAAGAAGAGCAACGGCCAAAGCAGAAGAAGAAGAAAGGAAGACTTAGTAGCTGAAGGCAGAAGCTCTGCAGCCATAAAGAAGAAAAGGAAAAAGAGAAAGGGTCACCACAATTGCAGAAAAAGAAGAAGAGAGGTCAAGGCAGAAACCAAGGAAGAAGAAGAAAGAGATCTGAAGAGGAGCATCACCTCTGCAGAACGAAGAAGAAGAAGAAGGAGCTCTGAAGAAGAAGAAGAGCATCACCATTGAAGAAGAAGAACATCACCTCTGCAGAACAAAGAGAAAGAAGGAGATCTAAAGAAAGAGAGAAAGAAGAGCATCCCCTCTGCAGAACAAAGAGAAAACAACAAATTCTTTCCCTCTCTCTTTCTTTTTGTAAAAGAAACATGTATATCTCTAGAATACAACTTGCTCCCTGAGTTCGACCTCGGGAACTCTTTTATTTTCCGAGTAAAAAAATTATATTTGAAGTGTTGGTAATAACCGGCTTTACTACAATGTTATAACAAACTAAAACCTGGTTGAAACTAGCAACTCCACTTCACGAATATCTGCTTTCAGATGTCCAGTGTCATTACCAGACGTCCAACCCGTCATCTGGAAGGCACTCCAGACGTTTGATACCGGAAAAATCCCAGTATCAGAGCGAGCTCCCACTCCTCTCACCGTGCTCACCCGCGGCTCCTCCCTCTCGCCTGCAGCTTTGGTCGCTGCAGGAAGTTGGGGATGGTTCCCCCGACGCACTCCTCTCGCATGCGTCGCATCGGCCGTACGCACTCCAACAAGCCTCTCCGAGCTCACAAGCACAACCTCCTCCCTCTCCTCACGCCGCCCCTCCTCCTCGCTCCTCGCTCTCGCTCCCTCTCTCTCGCTCGTCTCTCTCACGGTAGTGGAGAGGAAGGAAAGTGTTGGTGGTGGAGTGGAGAAGAGAGGAATGGGGGGAAAGGGCTCTTATATAGGCGTTGGGGTTAGGGTTCGATGAGGGAGGAGAAAAGAAGAGGGAGAAGAAAAGTTGTCTACGCGCAGCTAGCATGCAGAACCGATGCTGCGTACAGATTTTTCAATTTCCAGACGTCTGGGAAGGGGTCCAGACGTCTGACCAAACATCTGATTGACAGTCCAAATGTCTTAAAAAGCTCAAAACAGAACTGGTCTTTACAATCGCTGTCACCGGCTTCCTCAAGTTCGGTTGGTCTCCTTCGACCTCCTCGCGAAAAATCAATGCCACCACCAGCTTTGCCAAGCTCTAACGGAGCTCGTGGACCCCTTGACTTGGAGTTTTGTTGCCTGCCAAGCCAACCCACCAACGCCGGTCGCCGCCACCATCGTCGACCTCCATGCACGGCCACCGACCTCCCCATGCTGGTAAGCTTTGCGGCACTTAGCGGAACACCATCAACCATTGGTCAGGAGCTCTCAAGCCCTGAAGCTCATTACCGATCCATCCTCTTCTTACTTGTAGGTGCTTTGCTTCAAGCACGAAGAGGAGAAGGTGTTGCTTGATGGCAAGGGCACGTCTGCAAGAGAAAAATGCTCATAAGGACCTGATTGCACTACATAGGAATTAAATTACAAATTCGCGAGACCATCTTGCAAGAAACTTAATTTTTTAAGGACTGAATCGCAGAGTTTGTTGAGTTGGCTTAAGTTTTGGTTTCAAATGAACATTTATTGCATAGTCTTGCTCGATATGGATTATTTACTGCTTACTCTATTTACACTTGATCATTTTATTTTGTTGAGCATTAAAAAATATATATATTTATTCATTGCACTTGAGATTTAAATTAAATCACTTTATTTTGTAAAACCAAGTGCATCTTTGAACTTGTTGGATTCTTGAAAGTTCACACTTAATATGTTACAACCCGATCCGGCTCCACATGAGAATTGGGTCAGACTGTGTCATTTATCTCAAGATCCATCCGTTCAATGAGCAATAAGCCAAAACCACATTATTTCCACACGTGCACCATAGCGAAAGAGAAATGATATAAAAAGGAACTAAACCAACAGCTAGTAGTAGCATAAAAAAAGATACAAGGTCAACATCATAGCCATCACACAATTGACATCCATATGGCTGAGAAAGGAAACTAACACAGTAACAGGAAATAAGAACATACTACAGCAGAAACAAACTAAGGTTAAGGCTGGGTTTCGTAGGGCCTAGCTCCCTTTGTAGCCGGTGGGGGCAGGTTGCTCAGTCCTCTAACTTGATTACAGGTAGAGTAGGCGCCAACAAAAAGCTGAGTTGAATGGCAAGAGTATGGTAATCATGTAAAAAGTTGAAACGAAACGAGAAATAATTATGCTAGCATTTAATATATCTTAATAGTCCGCTAAAAAATCTTGTTATCTAAGTTCCAACGCATACTAGCATAAGGTCGTACTTTCTCTTTATTCACATGTCCTCTATTGGGATGATCTTGCTGTGGTTTCCCATAATGCAGGGCGAGCACGTGGCACTCTTCTAGCCGACAGAGCACCTCATTTCTGGCCTACATCCAGTCTACCGTCTTGGGGTCATGGTCGTGGCATAGCGGTGACTACGGCATACGTGATAAACGCACAAGAGGCTACCCCACATTGGCACGCGATCAATCATTTCCGTTAATAGTTGCGCATTAACAACACAATACAAAGCAACACCGAGGTCACACCCCTTAACAAGTCTGTGCACCCTCGCTCGGCTATCGCGGTTGGCCTCATATACCAATAAGAGTCAGTATAGGAAGGTCGTGCCTTCCTCGAGTCCCCACTCGAGGTGGTCAACTCCCTCCCTACATAACAGGGTAGTCAGCTCTCCTCGGTGCATGTGCACTCGAGGGTCAACTCATCTCCACACTAGTACTAACACACTAGCACTCACTTGGCTGGTCGTGGCCCTACATGGTCATTTTTATTTCACAATTAGGATCATCTTTATTTTGCATTAAGGTTCGAGAAAATCTCCTAATTTTGTTCTAACAATTTCGATGTCATTAATCCTAGTAATTCACATGTCGCCATCAGCTAGATCTTTCTTAGTGTTCAAGTACCCATAACTTCATGCACGCTCATGAGTGTGTAAAAGCACAATTCTATGTACATAAAAATTATACATGCACTTGCATATGTAAAAGCACCAACATACACATAAACATACAAAAATAAACACACCAACAGACATATAGAATTTCATGCATGCATAGTTACATACATATACAATTACATACATAAGTAATACATGTGTGCACCACCACCCTTAATTCCACTCACTCGATATTTGTTTCTACTCATGCACTGGCTCTACCTCACCCTAGGGTTCAAGTAGATTCCTTAGTTTGGTTGCTAACCAGATCAAGTGGTGCTAACTCCCAATATTTCGTATATCACAAGCCCAACCTCTAGATTTTACCTTAGGGTTTGTGATCACCCTTATGGGGGTTGCTAACAACTTGGCATTGACAAGGCCAATATTCCTCAATTAAGTAGAAATCTCTAGTTTACCTTTAGAGTTTAATAAATCCCTAAATGAAAATGCTAACATCTCAGCAGTGACAGGACAGGACCAACATTCTGCATGTAAGTAGGGTTCTCTAATTTACCTTAGAGTTCACATACTCCTAATTAAAATGCTAACAACCACTTGGCTAAGAAAGTCTAGGCTCAAATTAGAAACATACATGCATCAGTACATACATGCACCTGTGTATATGTAAATAACCACTTATCCACTTTATTCCATTCATAAGGGGAAAATGGCCAAATGATGAGAGCCTCATCATGAGCCATAACTAGCTCATTTTGACCCAATAAAGAAGATAAAAGCTCCTACATAACCTAGAAGAAGGCCTAAATGAAGGAATAAGTGCTCTGAGAAGAAAATATGAATTAAAGGTTAAAACTGTAATTTTACCATTGCAGTGCATAAACGGGATTTCTCAGAGGCAAAACATAGGTCAAATGGTCTAAATAAGATAAAAAGTGGGTTGAGTCAATCAGAAATGGGTTCATGTGCAATTTAGGAATTAAATGACATTTAGTAACCCTAAAATAGACCTACTTAAATTAACAAGGTTTCGGTTAGAATAAAAATCAAGTAAACCCTCTAAAAATCATGGAAAAATATCCTCTAGGGTTTAGAACACTTAATTTGGCCTTTGGAACCTAGTTTGACCTATAATAGGGTCCTAGCTCATTAATTGACCTAATTTAGGTTTTTACGCAAAATATCCAATCAAACGTGGTCAAACCTAAAATCCAACTTCATCATTGGATTCCTTAGGTCCAAATTAGGTTTGTACCAAAATTTGGACCTAAGGGGAGGTCATCTTGACCTACTTTGCAATTTAGTACACCCAAATCATAATTTAGCCCCTATCTTTTGAAAATCATTGCAGAGAGCCCCCTAATTTCCTCGCCACCTTTGCAATCAAGTCCTGCCACCATTGTTAGGGCAGAACCGACCTCCGACGAGGTTTAGAGAGGGAATACTCTCTGATTCCTCAGAGATCCCCTCCTAGAAATGGAAGGGAGATTCTCTGAGGAATTCTCTTCCATCTAAAGCCAATCACGATCTCTAGTGTGAACCTAATCTCTCGTGCGAATGCACAAGGGATTTGGGTATCCACCCTCTTTCCTTCTCCGGCGAACCGTCGGAGATAATTGCGCAGCCCTCCGCACACTAGAAAGTTTGGCCAGCACCTATAAAAGGATCCCCAAACCCGGCCGCTGATCTTCAGACTTGTTTTGGCAGAGATTCCCCCAAATTTTCCTCTTTTCCATCTCCGGCCAAGAAACCCACAAGCTCCGGCGACCTTCTCCCCTCCTTCTCGTCACTCTGCTGCCATACCAACAGTAGAGTCCACTTCGTCTCTTCTTCCCGCGTCGCGCCGTACCAAGCGCACGTTCCCCTGACCTCGTCCTCATCGTCACTCCCTCCCTTAGGGTTCTTCTCCGACGACGGCAGCTACGCGCCGTCCACTCCCCTGCCTCCCTCCCTTCCAGAACACTCCAGGTACCTTCTCCATCTTCCCCTCTCTCTTTTCCCCCTTTTATTTCATTTAATTGCCCCTCGACCGTCGCTGACCACCTCCATCTTCCTCGCCTTCGACCGACCTCCGGCGAGCCGCCCCTCCACACGGCTCGCCAACTGTCTCATAAGCTCTGCCTCACCACAAGGAACAATCTCCGCTCATCCACCATCCCTCTACGCCTCCACCACAGCCCCCCGAACACCCCCACACTTCCGGTCATAGGACGACCTAGGCACGCATGCCTAGGCCATCCCACGACCTGCAGCACCGTGCACCACCTTCGCCGTGCCACGGCGAAGGTGCCCAGCTGGTTTGATTAGGCCAATAGGTCGTATTTGTGTTTGATAGGATTCCAGCCCCTGCCGCCATTGACGGTTGGAGCAGCTCCAAGCTTCAGCAGCTCCAGGCGTTAGGTTCTCCAATCTTCAGGTGTAGCGTATTCGGGACAGTAGTGCGAAGCATCTAAGTCCAGCAAGGAGCGCAGCAACGTCCGCAGCTGTGGCGATTGCACGAAGGCTCTACGGGTGCGCGCGGGAGTGGGGCAGAACTAATAGTCCCACATCGGCGAAACGCGAAGCGCAGGTATACTTTAAATTGTTTTTGTGATATTGCTTCGTTGCCTCCGAACGCACAGGGGTGAGGTCCCTTACCTTATCCCACGCTCGCCTCGTCCGCGGTTTCACCTCGCGGATCTGGTGGGCTCCGACCCGACCCAACCTGAGCACTCCTCGCGCATCACCCACCTGCCGGTGTGCCAGGTCCCGGGTGCGAAATCCAACCCGATTACCCGTGGCTCTGGGAGAGCTTCCTTGAGTGAATTTCAGAGAGAGAGAGGGACGTGCGGGTAGAGGGACCGGGTAGGTTTTGCACTCCTATTAAGGCAGGCCGGGTGTTGAAGAAAGAAGGACTGCAGACAAAAAGAAGAAGAGAAGAGAAGAAAGAAGGACTGCTGACAAAAAGAAGAAGATAGAAGAGAAAAGAAGCAAAGGTAGGAAGAAGACCAAGGAAGAAGAAGCCTTCGCAGGAAAGAGAAAAGAAGCAAAAGAAGTTCAAGGAAGAAGAAGACCTGTAGATCAGAAGAAAAGAAGAAGAAGAGCCTACGAAGAAGAAGAAGAAGGCAGAAGAGAGAAGAGAAAGCAAAAATCAGAGAAGGCCACGGCAGAATCAACACAGCAAGAAGAATAGTTGCATTTAAGACGTCTGATATAGAAATCAGACATCTAATCTTGTTATCTTTTAGAAATTCTTTTTATAACTCTCTCTCTTTGAATCAATTGTTCTTCATTTAAAAGTTGTATTCCTTAGTTTTAAAAGTACTGAGATTGCTCCCTGTGTTCGACCTCGGATACTCTAGTTTTTCAAGTAATAAAATTCTCTATTTGTTTGAACACTTTGTCGGCTATATTAGAACGTGTTATCTTTTTAACTCCGATTAAGCGCGATTAAACATTTTGGCGCCGTTGCCGGGGAGCAACGGGCACTTTTAAAGCTTTTGATTACAACATTTTGATCCAATATTTGACCTAACTCCTCTCTTTTGTTGTGCTTATTACAGGGAAAGCAAAAAGGAAAGAAGAGTAGCTGCACAACAGACACTCCAAGGAACAGGTAATTTCCATAAGCCCTCCCTCTTAACTCGCTCAAAATCTGAAAAGAAAAAAGGAGAACAATCAACTTAAGGCTACCTATTTCATATTTAGTAATTCATCAAGTTGCCTGATTTTCATTTCAACACATTTTTGTCTGCTCATCCAACTAAGGTAACTAGGGCTAAAACTTTCTTGATTGAGCCCTAGGTACTAAACTCTGAGGCAACTAAATTGGACCCACTAGAGCCAATTTAAGGATTACAAAGCTAGGGTTTTTAGAGACACACCTTATATTAAACAAAGAAACAAATTTTCCCAAAAGAGGTGTACCTAAACCTTGTTTGAAAAGATCTACACAAGAAGAACCCTAAGCAAATCAGGCTTTTAATCCATTTGAACCTTAAAAGAAAAGGACCTAAAAGCTCTTAAAGGAACAAAAGGTGAAGTTGATCCCTTGGGTCAACCAACCTTAAAGTTAGGTCACTTTTTCACTCAAAATACCTAAAAGTTCAAGTGGAACATTAAGCACCTTGATCTTAAAGTAAAAAAGGTAGACTTAAGAGGTCAAGGTCCCCATTCTGGTCTACCTGGAACCACAGTGACAAGAGAGATCGGGTGGGGAAACCCTGTAATTCGTGAGGATGCTCTATCGTGTAGGGGTCTTTGCAGGACTCTCCCTCTCTGGCTGCCCAGGTATTTCTCAAGTGGACGACCTTTCTGACTAAGGGGTCCATCCGCCCCGAACCTCTATAGTCACCCAACAATTTTTGGGTGTCTTGATTGGGTCCAGCACCTTATAATCTCATCACATCCTTCGGTGCATGTTTGGTAGGAGGTCCTTAAGGCCACACTTAAGACCTCCTTTAGAAATTCACTCTCGTCGAGGCCAAGCCTCAACGCCCTTGTTTGTGCAGCAACCCCTCCACATAAATCTTTCATCTGATTCAGACCCTGGTTCTCCTTCTTCTTCCATCATGGCACAACCCATTGAAGAGGAGAATAACCTTGAACACCAACTTCAACGCCTTAATGATCTCTTTCAGAACTTTGTAAACCCATCGCAGCGACCTATGATGCGAGATCACTATAATCCCGCTGCGGTAGCGATCGAACCTCGAGTATGAATCCCGATTGGAGGACCTGATTCTGAACTGAAGCCCAATATGATTCATGCCATACCGAAGTTTCATGGGCTTAACTCTAAGGATCCATTCCAACACATTAAACAACTCAAGCATCTGGCCCAGACCTTCGGGTCAGATTTACAAAATCGGGATATCCTACTCATGAAAATGTTTTCATTCTCCCTCTTGGACAAGGCCGCACATTGGTATCAAACTCAGACCCATCCGATCAACACATGGGAGGAACTTCAGTCCGAATTTTTGAAAAAATTCTTCCCTGTTGGCCGGACAAATGCCTTGCGCCACCAGATCACTCATTTCACTCAACAACTGGGAGAACCTCTTCATGAAGCATGGGATCGATTCTTAGATCTCATGCGAAAGTGTCCCCATCATGGAGTTCCTAAGTGGGAACAAGTCCAATCTTTTTACCAGGGACTCCGTGAAGATATTCGTTTATTCGTCAATGCAACGTGCAGAGGAAACATCATGGGTCTACATGAGGACACGGTGTGGGAGATTCTCGAAAACATGTGCGAGAACTCCATAAATAATGACTCCATGGGCTTATTCGACAGGACGAATGCCCGCGCATCGACGAATCTGAGAGGGACACATGAGATGCAGGACCTGTCCAATTCTATCGACTTGGAATTGATGGCCAGTCGGTTGGACAAGGTTTCTATCATAGAAAAGAAGGTGGATGAGCTAACTCGGCATTTGCAGCAAGCCACCTCTACCAAGGGAAAGTGTGCAAAACATCTATCACCAATCTGCCAAGGGTATGGACCCATATCCACCCCCGTCTGCCTCTCGGACCGGAGTGACCTCTGATCCATTCTACTCGAGTTGGGGGAACTCTGAACCCTCGTATTCTGACTGTCCTGAGGTTCCTCAGAACTGCGAGGACCTCAACGCCATCCAGAATGACCCATTCTCCAATACCTACAACCCTGGATGGTGAAATCATCCTAACTTTCAGTGGGCAGGAAATTCTCAAAGACCACCATATCAACCCCGTCCACAAGCCCCTCATCCATATCAGCCGCCTCAGCCTCGGCCCAATCCCACCTACCAATCCGGGAAAAACCAGGATCAACTAACTCTTATCCTTCAAACACTGGCTGACATTCAAAAGACAAATGCGGCAATGCAAAAACAGCACAAGGGTGAGATCACAGAGGTTCGCAACCAACTGGCCCAGATGGCAAATTCCCGCCAACCTGGCACCCTTCCTTCGCAACCTCTGCCCAACCCAAATAACATGCTAACCCAGAAGTGCGTTATGAATCCAAATTCAGGCCAAACACATTTGATTTATCAGGCCCCTGCTGCTCCATCGCCAGACGGGATGGAAGCTTCGACATCTTATGCGGGATTTCAGCAGCAGCCACCCCTCCTACCAAACCCAAACCAGAATCAGGTCGGATTAAACTCTGTAACAACACGTAGTGGTAAAACAACCCAAGACCCACATTATCCAAACCACTCCAAGCCTGATAGTAGCCAAGACCCTAGGATAGTCATCCAAGGTACTACTGTCCCAGATCAAGAACCTGGACCTATCCTAGAGGAACCAACTAGGATCCCATTTCCTGAGGCCTTGACTAAAGGAAAAAGGATAACTAAACCCGTGGCCCTCGAGGAGGATCTGGTCAAGCTCTTTGAGCAGGTCCAGATAAACATCCCATTGATGGATGCAATTCGCCACATACCGGCTTACGCAAGATTCTTGAAAGACATATGTACCCCTAAATGTAAGCTGTGAACCAAGGATGAGAATCTAATCGTACTGTCAGAGCAAGCCAGCTCTGTCATCTTGAGCAAACTCCCACCCAAGGCTAAAGACCCAGGAACTCCCTTGATTTCTTGTAAAATTGGTGAAACCCAATTTGATAGAGCCTTACTAGACCTAGGTTCCTCCATAAATTTAATACCTACATCCCTCCTCGACCACCTTGAAGAATCTGAACTTAAACCTACTGAGGTGACATTGCAGTTAGCCGATCGATCCATCAAGTCACCTAGAGGAATACTAGAGGATGTCATTGTTAGGGAACGAGATTTCTATTTCCCGGTGGACTTCATAGTACTGAATATGGATGCACCTAAGAACCCAAGGGACACCAATCATATTAGGGAGACCCTTTTTGGCCACTGCTAGGGCCAACATAAACTGCGAAGAGGGCCAGATAGAATTAAAATTTGGGAATCAAAACCTGAAGATTGACATTTTTAAGGCCCAACAAGGGATTAATTGTGCGGTTATAGAGGAAATATGTGATATCAAAGCCGTGGTTGATGAATTGCATATAGAGGACAACCTGATTATCCCTGATCAACCACTAGAGAATCAAAACCCGCTAACAGAGGAGTGCGAACATGATCTAGACACACCTATGACTCCTACCATTGTTCCTGATACAAACCCTGAACCGCCTGCTGCTTCTGAAAATCCTGTCATGGAACTCAAGCCCCTTCCCGAACATCTGAAGTACGTGTTTTTGGATTCAAATCAGACGTTTCCTGTGATTATCAACTCTCGACTCACACCTGACCAGGAACTCCGGTTGATTTCTGTTCTCCAGCAACATCGTAGAGCCATTGGATGGACTCTCGATGATTTGACTGGCATAAGCCCTTCATACTGCACACATCGAATCTACACAGAAGAAGGCGCACGACCTTTAAGAGAAATGCAAAGACGCCTAAACCCTAACCTACAAGAGGTCGTGAAAAAGGAGATCATAAAGTGGTTAGATGCAGGGATCATCTACCCGATCTCCGACAGTTGTTGGGTGAGTCCAATACAGGTGGTGCCTAAAAAGGCAGGACTTACCATCATCACGACTGAAATCGGAGAAGTCATTCCGACCCATTGATTACAGAAGACTCAATTCCTCCACGAAGAATGATCATTTCCCACTACCGTTTATTGATCAGATCCTCGAAAAACTAGCGGGAAATAGGTTCTTCTGCTTTCTTGACGGGTACTCCGGTTACAATCAGGTGGCAATCCATCAGAGGACCAAGAAAAGACCACATTCACCTTCCCCTTCGGGACGTACGTGTTTCAAAAGATGCCATTCGGTCTCTGCAATGCACCTGCAACTTTTCAGCGGTGCATGCTTGCCATATTCTCAGATATGGTAGGTGATTATCTGGAAGTCTTCATGGATGACTTTTCAATTTTTGGAGAATCATTTGACGATTGCCTCCAACACTTGGTCCAAATACTCAGGCGGTGCATCGAGGTGAATTTGGTTCTTTCCTGGGAAAAGAGCCATTTCATGGTGCCTGAGGGAATTGTCCTGGGACATTTAATCTCGGAGAAAGGCATCCAAGTGGATCGAGCTAAGGTTAACCTGATTTCTAAGCTCCCTATTCCTAGCTCAATTAAAAACATCCGATCTTTTTTGGGGCACGTCGGTTTTTACCGTCGATTTATCCCTGATTTCTCCAAAATTGCGCGCCCCCTGACCAATCTTCTCTCCAAGGATGTGCCTTTAGAAATTTCCAAGGAATGCACTCAAGCATTTGAGGTCCTATGTGGCCGATTCACCCAAGCCCCAATCCTACAGTCCCCTGATTGGTCTCAACCCTTTGAGATCATGTGCGATGCATCTGACTTCGCTGTAGGAGCGGTTTTGGGGCAAAAAATTGACGGGAAACCTGTGGTCATTTATTACGCCAGCAAAACACTAGATGAGGCTCAGCGTAACTATACGGTTACTGAGAAAGAGCTGCTGGCCGTAGTATTTGCCCTAGAAAAATTCAGATCATACCTTCTAGGTTCCTGTGCTATCATATACTCGGATCACACAGCTGTGAGGCATCTCCTTGCAAAGAAGGACGCGAAAACTCGATTAATCCGATGGATCTTGCTGTTGCAAGAATTTGACCTCAAGATTCGCGACAAGGCGGGAAAGCAGAATGTGGTAGCTGATCACTCTTCCCGCCTTCCTTCTGAAATAATTGACCCTTCCGGACCTATTACAGAACATTTTCCTGATGAGCACCTCGTGACTATCAGTACAAGTCTTCCATGGTTTGCTGATATAGTTAATTACCTGGCATCACATCAGATTCCGTCCGATTGGTCAAAGGCCAAAAAGGACAAATTGCATTCCGATGCCAAGTATTACCTATGGGAAGATCCATATCTATTCCGCAGTGGTGCTGATAAGATAATTCGACGATGTGTCGCGGAAGTGAAAATCAAAGACATACTCTCATTCTGCCATGACCAGGCATGTGTTGGTGCTAGAGCACCACGATCATTTGTTTTGATGATAACAAAACACGTGTTATTTAACATTTGCAATTTGAGTCCTAGATTTCAGGTCAATTGCAAATGTAGACGTGCTTAAACGGAGTTCGAGCTCGCATCCAGGACAGATTGGAGGAGCTTAACGGAAAACAGAGGAGGTTCGCGTGGAGCGACAGATTGAAGATAGAAGACAAGAAGAATAGGATAGATTCTTTTTAATCCTTTCTTGTATCTCTTGTCTTTATTTTCTTGCACTTTTTATTTTCCTTAGAAAATTATGTTAAAGAGCCTCAAAGAACCCTAACAGTAGTCCTAGGAACACCGGCACAACCCTAGGATACTTAGGTTTTCTGTAGAATACTTAGAAAACCAATATAGGGTTCAAACAGCACTTCCAGACGTCTAATTTCCAAATCAGACGTCTGATAAAGTATTTTAAGACGTCTGAGTGTTGTTTCAGACATCTGATATCTGTTAGACTGGGATAGCTAGTTCTGTCTGATGAAATCAGACGTCCAGACATTATACCAGATGTCTTAAGAGACGTCTGATGGACTTGCCAGACGTCCAGATAGTGAACTGTTGGCTAGCTTAGCAGGCACTCAAGATTATGACCGTTAGAGCCTTATCAAACGTCCTTAGGCCTTTCCAGACGTCTAATAAATGACCATTTTACCTCGGCTGACCCAAAATCTCTTTTCAGAGATTTTCTAGCTGTTGCAACGTTTGGAAATCAATTCCCACAGCAGAAGTAGGTTTCTAGACGTCCAGACATAGTTCTAGACGTCCTGTATGTCGTCTGATGGACTTGCGCAAAAACCCTGTTTAGATCTGATCCAAGTCAGGGAGAGACCCGCCCAAAATCAGACGTCTTAAAGTGGCCTTCCAGACGTCTGATGCCAGAGTTAGACGTCTAATAACCCTGTCAAGTGTAATCATTGTCTTGATTTTGGGGTGATTCTCTTGGGCTTTGTTCCCAACGGCTATAGAACCTTTCCTAAGCCTTCCAAAGCCTCTCTAAGGCCTCTATAAATAGAGGGGAACCTTTGCAACACAAGATACACACTTAGAGACACAAGATACACACCAAGAGACACCTTGTAATACACTCTCACACTCTTGTGTCCAAGAAGCTCTTGCTCTCTAAGCTCAAGTTCTACATCTTGAGAGCATCAAACCTTCGCGCACCCGCTCTCCCGCCATTGTTCACGAGAGCGACATTGCGTCGTTACGTGGCACACGCACCGCGTCATCAACTCGACGCACTCCTTGCAAAGGGGAGTTTCCTAATTCCTATAGAAGTTAGGTTTATAATTACTTTGTTGGCTCTATAGGACTTGTTTCTTTTATCTTTGTTATTTTGTTGGGTATTCGCTTTGTGAATTCCCATCTCCTTCGTGGGACAAAATCCTTCTCGTGGAGAGAAGGGGTTGAGGAACGCTACCCTCGTACTTGTAGCGTGGTTGTACTGAGGTTGAATCACCCTCGTTTTAAAGTGATTCGGTTAGTGGATTTGATCAACTAGGTTGATCGGAAAATCCTAACTCGAGAGGGTTAGGTGGTGGTTTTCACCCGATTTGGGTTTCCACCTAAAAACAATTGTGTACTTTGTGTGATTGTAATTTTGTGAAGATTGTTTATATTTATTTCCGCATTTTATTACGTCACCCCTCCTAGTAGGGCCAAACCTTCAATTGGTATCAGAGCAGGTTCTTGCGAGATCGGAGTAACACCCGGTAAGAAGATCATGGGGGGGAGCATATCCGCAATCAGAATCTCCGAAGGGCAGTCCACCGTCCGACCACCCTATTTCGACGGGAGGGACTTCGGATATTGGAAGTTGAGGATGAAGACGTGGCTCCAAGCCACTGAGTTTGAGATATGGGGATGTTGCGAAACCCCATACGAGATCCCGAAGCGACCCCAAGGAGGCTACTCGTAGGTGCAGATTCTAGAGCTCTCACTCAACGCAAAGGCAATGAATGCCTTGTATTGCGCATTGAGTCCAAAAGAATTCGAACGAATCCAAGAGTGCACCACCGCCCACGAGATATGGAGGAGGTTGGAAGGCACTCATGAGGAGACGAGCTCGGAAGAAGATCTCGGGGAGAAGGAAACCACGTGCCTTGGTTTCATGGCAATCGGAGAAAGCGACATCGACAGCGAAAGCAACTTCGACAATGAGGTAAACCTGGATTTACAAGAAGCTTTTAATGAACTATTTGATGTTAGTAAATCTTTAAGAATAGAAAACAAAAGCATTAAAAAGAACCTTAGTTTTCTTAAAAATGAAAATGATAGGTTAGAAAAATAACTTAAGGACATAGAAGCTAGTCCTAAAAATGATAACCTATTATTAGAAAATCATAACCTCATCAATGAAAATAATAAATTGATTGAGGAAAATGTTAGTCTAAAAATAGAAATTTCTGATTTAAAGACTAAGTTGAATACTATAGAAAAAGAAATTGCATGTCTTAGGGAAAACTCCAACAAATTAATCAATAAAGTAGATAATTTTTATAGCCCTAAGGTTGAGAAAGGATCTCCATCAAGGAGATTTGCTAACAGATCCGGATCCAAGCCCACTTGGATACCGAAGAAAGAATTAGAATCTTGTTTTGTAGGGTTCAGGGATAATTACAACACAAAGGACTGGACCTACAAACTCAAAGCTGGTCAACTTGAGTTGGGAGAACCAAGGAGTAGACCAAGGAGGAGAACAAGAAGACCGACGAGACGGCGAACAAACATGGACCCGTCGCACGTCGACCACCAGATTGGAGACCGGCACCAATGCCCGGGCCTCCAAGCTACGGATGGGAGCCCCATCCGACGTGGCATCCACCACCATCATTCGGGCCATTTTATTGGCCATGGTAGGTGAGGTAAAATTCTTAACCCTATCTTTTTATAGGCATTTAGATAGGGGGAGTTAAAAAATGATGAGCTAATTGTCAATTTTTAAGGGGGAGATGCAAGTTAGCTAAATTTCCTTTAGTAAGGGGGAGAAAAATAATAGCTATCTTGTTGTTACAAAAAGGGGGAGAATATCACCTTTGTTAAAATAAATTCATAGAAGAGCATGTTTTAAGGGGGAGTTATATGAAATGTAAAACCAATTAAACCTTTTTGATAATGTCAAAATGGGGGAGGTTTTTTCTGCATTATTATTTATGATTTTGTCATCATCAAAAAGGGGGAGATTGTTGGTGCTAGAGCACCACGATCATTTGTTTTGATGATAACAAAACACATGTTATTTAACATTGCAATTTGAGTCCTAGATTTCAGGTCAATTGCAAATGTAGACGTGCTTAAACGGAGTTCGAGCTTGCATCCAGGACGGATTGGAGGAGCTTGACGGAAAACAGAGGAGGTTCGCGTGGAGCGACAGATTGAAGATAGAAGACAAGAAGAATAGGATAGATTCTTTTTAATCCTTTCTTGTATCTCTTGTCTTTATTTTCTTGCTCTTTTTATTTTCCTTAGAAAATTATGTTAAAGAGCCTCAAAGAACCCTAACAGTAGTCCTAGGAACACCGGCACAACCCTAGGATACTTAGGTTTTCTGTAGAATACTTAGAAAACCAATATAGGGTTCAAACAGCACTTCCAGACGTCTAATTCCCAAATCAGATATCTGATAAAGTATTTTAAGACGTCTGACTGTTGTTTCAGACGTCTGATATCTGTTAGGCTGGGATAGCTAGTTCTGTCTGATGAAATCAGACGTCCAGACATTATACCAGATGTCTTAGGAGACGTCTGATGGACTTACCAGACGTCCAGATAGTGGACCGTTGGCTAGCTTAGCAGGCACTCAAGATTATGACTGTTAGAGCCTTATCAGACGTCCTTAGGCCTTTCCAGACGTCTGATAAATGACCGTTTTGCCTCGGCTGACCCAAAATCTCTTCTCAGAGATTTTCTAGCCGTTGCAACGTTTGGTAATCAATTTCCACAGTAGAAGTAGGTTTCCAGACGTCCAGACATAGTTCTAGACGTCCTGTATGTCATCTGATGGACTTGCGCAAAAACCCTGTTTAGATCTGATCCAAGTCAGGGAGAGACCCGCCCAAAATCAGACGTCTGACCTTGGAATCAGACATCTTAAAGTGGCCTTCCAGATGTCTGATGCCAGAGTTAGACGTCTAATAACCCTGTCAAGTGTAATCATTGTCCTGATTTCGGCCTGATTCTCTTGGGCTTTGTTCCCAACGGCTATAGAACCTTTCCTAAGCCTTCCAAAGCCTCCCTAAGGCCTCTATAAATAGAGGGGAACCTTTGCAACACAAGATACACACTTAGAGACACAAGATACACACCAAGAGACACCTTGTAATACACTCTCACACTCTTGTGTCCAAGAAGCTCTTGCTCTCTAAGCTCAAGTTCTACATCTTGAGAGCATCAAACCTTCGCGCACCCACTCTCCCGCCGTTGTTCACGAGAGCGACATTGCGTCGTTGCGTGGCACACGCACCGCGTCATCAACTCGACGCACTCCTTGCAAAGGGGAGTTTCCTAATTCCTATAGAAGCTAGGTTTATAATTACTTTGTTGGCTCTATAGGACTTGTTGTTTCTTTTATATTTGTTATTTTGTTGGGTATTCGCTTTGCAAATTCCCGTCTCCTTCGTGGGACAAAATCCTTCTCGTGGAGAGAAGGGGTTGAGGAACGCTACCCTCGTACTTGTAGCGTGGTTGTACTGAGGTTGAATCACCCTCGTTTTAAAGTGATTCGATCAGTGGATTTGATCAACTAGGTTGATCGGAAAATCCTAACTCGAGAGGGTTAGGTTGTGGTTTTCACCCGGTTTGGGTTTCCACCTAAAAATAATTGTGTACTTTGTGTGATTGTAATTTTGTGAAGATTGTTTATATTTATTTCCGCATTTTATTACGTCACCCCTCCTAGTAGGGCCAAACCTTCAGCATGCGGTGGACATTTCTCAAGACATAAAATCGCATCAAAAGTCCTCCAGTGTGGCTTTTACTGGCCCACAATTTTCAAAGATGCATACGATCACGGTAAGGCATGTTCCCGTTGCCAGACTCTGGGCAACATGAGCCATCGAGACATGATGCCTCTACAGCCGATCTTGGTATGCGAAATTTTTGATATTTGGGGGATTGATTTTATGGGACCCTTCCCAATCTCGGATGGCTTCGAATACATCTTACTCGCAGTTGACTATGTTTCCAAGTGGATAGAAGCCATTCCGACCCTAACCAACAATCACAAAGTTGTTATAAAATTCATTCATCAAAACATTTTCTCAAGGTTCGGGATCCCATGTGCTATAATTTCCGACAGAGGGACCCATTTCACTAATGCTCAGTTCAGGTCACTAATGACCAAATATGGGGTGTCACATCGAATCTCTACTCCTTACCACCCCCAAATTAATGGTCTAGCTGAGCTATCTAACCGAGAGATCAAGAAGATCCTTCAGGTTACTGTTCGATTTGATAGAAAAGATTGGTTTTCTCGGCTTCCGAAAGCATTGTGGGCCTATAGGATCGCCCACAAAACCCAATTAGGAATGTCTCCCTTCAGATTAGTGTATGGGAAGGCATGTCACCTCCCCGTCGAGTTGGAGAATAAAGCCTATTGGGCAGTACAGACTTGTAATCTAGATCTTTCTAAGGCTGGAACCCACAGAAGACTTCAAATGAGAGAGATCGATGAATAACGCCACGATGCGTATGAGAACTAGCGGATTTACAAAGAACAGGTTAAAGCTTTTCACGACAAACACATTTCTAGAAAGGTCTTTCATCCTGGTCAAAAGGTTTTACTCTTTGATGCCCGACTCAAATTATTCCCAGGAAATCTAAGATCTAAGTGGGTCGGACCCTACCTAGTCCGACAAATCTTCGGAAATGAAGCCATTGAAATCAGCCCACTCAGCCACGATTCTGAACCCTTTGTCGTGAACGGTCAGAGACTCAAGCCGTTCATTGACATGACCGATATAGATTTGGCTGAGTCATCCTTTACCCTCCATTCCTCTTGAGCTCATTGCGCCCAGCCGATGGCGTAAAACTCAGCGCTTAACGGGAGGCAACCCGTCATTCTTTGAAAAATCCAAAACCTTTTCTGACATTTCTATGCGGAATTCATATTGCACTTTAGGGTTCATCCATTAGAACAGCCGACTTCACCTCAGGTATCCCTACCCGAGATTAGAAATCGTTCGCAACAAGTCACTTCGACCCATTCACTCACCACACACCTGTCCTAATGCATGAACTAAGCTGAAATCGAACCCACCTAATTTACAATGGGGACATTGCAAATCTTAGGCATGGGGGGGTATGAAAGTGCAAAATGTCAGGAAAATTCATATCAAGAAAGGGTTTCACTAAGAAAGAAAAAAAGACTTGAAGGAGGGGAGGAACAATTCAGGGTCATACAAATGAGAGGAGGAAAAGAGTAGAATGACAAAAAGGAGCACAAAATGAAAATGAAAAGAAATAGTCATTAGTAAAAGATTAAGGAATTAACTGAAGTTCTAGACCAATTCAAGAAAAAGAAAAAAAGTGCTAAGGAGATATAACAAGAGATTAGCGGGAACGCTGGTCTTAGGCCTCTTGGGCTAGATTTATTAGCTTAAAAATTCACGTATCTGTTAAAATCTGGATAATCCTCAAGAGGTTGAGGAAAATGCGAAGCTTAAGTATTAGGTCTAAGGTTTAGGAAGTATTCAGCCTCGTTAACTGACCTCCGATTTGCGGGATTCGGTAACCTAAGCACCCCAAATTCACACACAGTCTGGTTCAGTGCGCATAAACATCCAAATCACGCAAAAGAGTTTAATGTTTTGAAAAGTCACCTAGATTAGGAGCGGCCAATCAACACAAGTTGATTTGGACGAGTTCCCGGTGCGGAGAGGCGGGAAATTCCCCTCGAAGATGTGTAACAACATATCGTCTCCTCGGTGCTTGTCTCTTAGGATATTTAAATATCCTACTGGGGGCATGTAAGCACTCTGCTGGTTCAGATACCATGGGCAGCATTATCACGAAATGTTGATCGCCAAGGTCTGAATTCGGCAACGGAACGCCATGGGCGGGATTATCTCGAAATCTCGAAAGCCAGGGTTCTGGGGGTTGCCATGGGTAGGATTATCTCGAAATCTCGAAAGCCAGGGACCCTTGAGGATTGATGATGGGGACGAGGAATCCGATACAGACCGTGTTGAGAAGCTAATCCGAAGCTAGAAATAAAAAGAAAAGAGAGAGAAAAGCTCTCCAAACAAATAAATCCTCTATCTCTCTCTTACAAAAAATGCACTGCAAACTGAACTTAGGCTAAAAATGTCTCAAGCACGGGTACTTTAACCGTAGGAGTCCAACAAACCCTAGGTTAGTTTTTGTGGGCCGTAGAAACCTTTGCGGAGGAATGAGGCTAAAGCGGGTCAGGTCCAGATTTTGGTTGGTACTTGAGTACCTCTAGGCCTATTGTCGACACTCCTACCTAATCACAAAAGAAAAGGAGAAGCACTTATCATGATTCTTGACAGACACTCTGGGTCTAGAACGGAAGTTAAAACCTTGAAATTTTTCTAAGGGACTAGCAAAAGCTAAGCATGGGGGTATGATAAGAGCCTCATCATGAGCCATAACTATTTCATTTTGACCCAATAAAGAAGATAAAAGCTCCGACATAACCTAGAAGAAGGCCTAAATGAAGGAATAAGTGCTCTGAGAAGAAAACATGAATTAAAGGTTAAAACTGTAATTTTACCATTACAGTGCATAAACGGGATTTCTCAGAGGCAAAACATAGGTCAAATGGTCTAAATAAGATAAAAAGTGGGTTGAGTCAATCAGAAATGGGTTCATGTGCAATTTAGGAATTAAATGACATTTGGTAACCCTAAAATAGACCTACTTAAATTAACAAGGTTTCAGTCAGAATAAAAATCAAGTAAACCCTCTAAAAATCATGGAAAAATATCCTCTAGGGTTTAGAACACTTAATTTGGCCTTTGGAACCTAGTTTGACCTATAATAGGGTCCTAGCTCATTAATTGACCTAATTTAGGTTTTTATGCAAAATGTCCAGTCAAACGTGGTCAAACCTAAAATCCAACTTCATCATTGGATTCCTTAGGTCCAAATTAGGTTTGTACCAAAATTTGGACCTAAGGGGAGGTCATCTTGACCTACTTTGCAATTTAGTACACCCAAATCACAATTTGGCCCCTATCTTTTGAAAATCATTGCAGAGAGCCCCCTAATTTCCTCGCCACCTTTGCAATCAAGTCCTACCACCATTATTAGGGCAGAACCGACCTCCGGCGAGGTTTAGAGAGGGAATACTTTCTGATTCCTCAGAGATCCCCTCCTAGAAATGGAAGGGAGATTCTCTGAGGAATTCTCTTCCATCTAAAGCCAATCACGATCTCTAGTGTGAACCCAATCTCTCGTGCGAATGCACGAGGGATTTGGGTATCCACCCTCTTTCCTTCTCCGGTGAACCGTCGGAGATAATTGTGCAGCCCTCCATATACTAGAAAGTTTGGCCAGCACCTATAAAAGGATCCCCAAACCCGGCCGCTGATCTTCAGACTTGTTTTGGCGAAGATTCCCCCAAATTTTCCTCTTTTCCATCTCCGGCCAAGAAACCCGCAAGCTCCGGTGACCTTCTCCCCTCCTTCTCGTCGCTCTGCTGCCATACCCGCAGTGGAGTCCACTTCGTCTCTTCTTCCCGCGTCGCGCCGTACCAAGCGCACGTTCCCCTGACCTCGTCCTCGTCGCCGCTCCTCCCTCAGGGTTATTCTCCGACGACGGCAGCTACGCGTCGTCCACTCCCCTGCCTCCCTCCCTTCCAGAACACTCCAGGTACCTTCTCCATCTTCCACTCTCTCTTTTCCCCCTTTTATTTCATTTAATTGCCCCTCGACCGTCGCTGACCACCTCCATCTTCCTCGCCTCCGACCGACCTCCGGCGAGCCGCCCCCACCATTCCGCCCCTCCACACGGCTCGCCAACCGTCTCATAAGCTCCGCCTCACCACAAGGAACAATCTCCGCTCATCCCCCATCCCTCTACGCCTCCACCACAGCCCCCCGAACACCCCCACACTTCCGGTCACAGGACGACCTAGGCACGCACGCCTAGGCCATCCCACGACCTGCAGCACCGTGCACCACCTTCGCCGTGCCACGGCGAAGGTGCCCAGCTGGTTTGATTAGGCCAATAGGTCGTATTTGTGTTTGACAGGATTCCAGCCCCTGCCGCCATTGACGGTTGGAGCAGCTCCAAGCTTCAGCAGCTCCAGGCGTCAGGTTCTCCAATCTTTAGGTGCAGCGTATTCGGGACAGTAGTGCGAAGCATCTAAGTCCAGCAAGGAGCGCAGCAACGTCCGCAGCTGTGGCGATTGCACGAAGGCTCTGCGGGTGCACGTGGGAGCGAGGCGGAACTAATAGTTCCACATCAGCGAAACGCGAAGCGCAGGTATACTTTAAATTATTTTTGTGATATTGCTTCGTTGCCTCCGAACGCACAGGGGTGAGGTCCCTCACCTTATCCCACGCTCGGCTCATCCGCGGTTTCACCTTGCGGATCTGGTGGGCTCCGACCCGACCCAACCTGAGCACTCCTCGCACATCACCCACCTGCCGGTGCACCTAGTCCTGGGTGCGAAATCCGACCCGATTACCTGTGGCTCTGGGAGAGCATCCTTGAGTGAATTTCAGAGAGAGAGGGACGTGTGGGTAGAGGGACAGGGTAGGTTTTGCTCTCTTGTGCAGGCAGGCCGGGCGTTGAAGAAAGGACTGCAGACAAAAAGAAGAAGAGAAGAGAAGAAAGAAGGACTGTAGACAAAAAGAAGAAGAAGACAGAAGAGAAAAGAAGCAAAGGCAGGAAGAAGACCAAGGAAGAAGAAGCCTTCGCAGGAAAGAGAAAAGAAGAGAAAGAAGTTCAAGGAAGAAGAAGACCTGTAGATTAGAAGAAAAGAAGAAGAAGAGCCTACGAAGAAGAAGAAGGCAGAAGAGAGAAGAGAAAGCAAAAATCAGAGAAGGCCAAGGTAGAATCAAAACAGGAAGAAGAATAGTTGCATTTAAGACGTCTGATATAGAAATCAGATGTCTAATCCTGTTATCTTTTAGCAATTCTTTTAATAACTCTCTCTCTTTGAATCAATTGTTCTTCATTTAAAAGTTGTATTCCTTAGTTTTAAAAGTACTGAGATTGCTCCCTATGTTTGACCTCGGATACTCTAATTTTTCGAGTAATAAAATTCTCTATTTGTTTGAACGCTTTGTCGGCTATATTACAACGTGTTATCTTTTAAAACCCGATTAAGTGCGATTAAACACCAAACAAGAGGTTTATTTGAAGACCCAACCCAATCACGGGAGGGTTCTTATCCTAAAGGCATTAGGCACATAATAATTACTAGAAAGTGAGGAGGGAAAAGTCCACTCTACCTTGGTTTAACCGAGAGGGATGGGGGTGTGTTAAGTTTGCCTGATGCTTCAATAGGCGCTACGCGACTTCATTTTGGAGTCACTCAATTTTTTAGAGCCCATAACACTCAACAGTAATGGAAAGAGTTTCAAGACATAGGAAATTTAATTAGCTTTCCAACGATACCTCATTTGCAAAATATGGAGATTGTTTGAGCACTGAATCGACCAAAAAAGTGGTCTGGGGTCACATGGGCCAATGCTAAGCCGGTCTGGCTCAGTTGGATCGGTTGTTGGATCCACCCTGCCGCAGGTTGTGCATGCGTGGCTCCTCAGAGTTGTTAGATCCACCTTGCCACTCGTGTGGACCATCAATGCCCTTGCCTTGCGATCTGTGCCGCGCGATTCCCCAGCTCCTACGCTGCTCCCCACATGAGCGCGTTGCCCCATGTGCCACTCCCCATGTGTGTCGTGCACTGGGCGGGAAAGAGGAGAGGCGCACGTGCCATTTCCTCCCACTCACTTTCCCTGCCTCTCTTGCTGGGTGTTGTTGCAGCACACCGTTCGAGCACCGTTTTTGAGAATGGTGTGGGTAGGGGAGTGTGTCGACTTCGGGAGTGGGGTAGATATTTATAGGATTGTGGGGTAGGGTTTAAGGTTCGTTAGGATAAAGTGGGGTCGCGAAAAATTGTGAAAAAGGTTCTACAATTCTGCTCTTTTCCTTCTAAAGCTTTGGGAGAAAACATAAGGGTGTAACAATTGTGTAGAAACCCCTCGGAGTTTAGGAAAAATCCTCGGAACTTGTTAGACCCCATAATTAATGCATAGAATTTGCGGAGAACCCCACGAAGTCTAGGAATTTATCGAGTAGCCCTCAAGTGTTGTTTCGATGTGTGAAAATTGTAAGGACCACCCTAGAGAACTCAGAAACTTCACGATGGTCCCCGAGTCATTTCATAATGCAAGTTTGTCAAATTATTTTGTAAATACATAGAAAGTAGTTTTTGGATATTAGATTGCTCCCAGAGATGACCGTGGATTTCAAACCTGAAGAATATAAATTTAAGTGTTGATTCACTTTTATTGACTATAGTATGATGTGTTAGATTAAGTGGCGGCGATGGGTGTGTGTGTCTGGCGGTGGTTAGGAAGCATCGAAACCCTCAATAGATTGAGGGCTTCACTCTTGGAAGGGTGGCAGTGCTTCTAAGGTGGTCAACGGCCAGCGAGGAGGCGGGGGCATGGAAGTAGGCTGTTGTCGAAGCTCTTCCTCGACCTTCTTCCTCAAGGCCCCTGGAACCTTCACGCAAAGTGGAGACCGACCTCCATCTTGCTAGCAAGGGGTTGGATGAAAGAAAGCAAAATTCGTAGGGGCCAGACTTCAAGAGAAGCCTTACTCCCAGGGGCCAATTTGTAACTCTGCTTATTTGATTGAAGATTTAATTTTATTATTGAATATCTTGTGATTTTACTGCATTATTGTATTGCCAAGGACCATTGAGCACTCATTATCATCAATACTTGAATATATTTTTGAGCATCAAAACTTAAAATTTTAATCCCTTTGATATAAATTCTTCACACTTAATCTTAAATTTCATCTTCGTATTTTGTGGATTAAGATGCAATTTTGGACTTGTGGATTTTAAGGAATTCAACTCTATTCAAAGTTCATTGTAATTAATTAAATAGTGGTTTGCACGCATTTCTTTGCTTCTATGAACGACCTTGGAATACTTTAATTTTGAGAATATAAATTTACGTGTTGATTCGCTTTTGTCAACTATACCATGATGCATTCTTAAACCTCGATTAAAGTGTATTAACAATGAGGTCCTTCATGCCAAGGACAACAAATAGGAACTCACCAAAATGATTATTGGTTTCATCACACCAATAATCAAGCACATAGAATTAAAGGAATTGTGGTGCTACATCTCTCTCAAGTATTTCAAATACCCTTGAATTCTTTACACTAGAAGCCATATGTAGCCCTTGGGAGTGAATCATAGAATTACTGTTTATCCCATCACGAGTTACATACTTTTCACATTCTCTTTATATTATTGGGATGTGAATGAAGATCAAATCCTTTCTTAAAGGACTGTCTTCTTCTTTTCATGTATGGATCTGATTAGGATTCGTATGACCATGCATTAAATTTCGTGCTACTCAATATATGCGGAGCGAGCTTGAGTCGCTTGATCTTCTTCATACACTTACGACAATAGATTTGTGTGATCCCTTCGAGAGATCATGTGTCTCCTCTACCCTTGCATTCACACCAACTTTTCAGGTTCAACACTAAGGTGGGTGTATCCCCTATTAGTCCACCAAATGTGCATACTCAGACACAGAGATACATGTCTGTCCTAGGTCAAAGAATATGCCTTCTCCATGACAATGATAATAGGACTTTCGTATCTCCATCTCATCAAGTTAATTCCTTGACTATGATATAAGACATCGCATACAGGCTTGCCCTTTCACCCTAGGTAGCCGGCAAACATGATGTGTTTAACATCTTGAGTTTCCAGAAGTACATGCAAGACTTGAATTACATTCTCAAGATGTGTGGATCGAGGACCTAACATATCAGGAGAAATTGGTGTAGACCTTGGATCAATGGTTTAGAGGTTACAAAATAAAGAGCTTCCTTTGGTGAAAGTGATGTGAAGAATCTAGAAGTATGAGGAAGCAACTTGGGAGCCCAAAACAGAGATGAAGGAAAAATATTCAAAGTTATTCACAGGTTGTTCATAAACACCTTAGTTGATTCTCTTTAAGATTGTTATGCCTCTTTAAGGTTGGTATGTACTTAATAGTGATTCATATCTTTACCAATTATAACCCTAGTTGAGTTTCGAGGAAGAAATTTCATTTAAGGTTGCTATGTTTATAATGCCTTAAAATTTGGGTTATGAGTTATTTTAGATTCAATCATGTCATTTTGGACCTATTGACAGCCATTGGGCTTAGGTCAATTAGAGCACCTATTGAAATATGAAAAAACTTGTATTTAAGGTTGGACCTCAGTTAAACTTATTCAAAATAGGTAATATGTGGTACTATTGGATTTATCTTGTCACAAGCTTTCCAATGGATCTTGTTTTGTGAGAATCTGAGGTTTGTAGCTCAAGTTACACGCAAACAAGTTGTACAAGTAAGAGATGTAATTAAACCAAGACTCAAGGGTATTTTGGTCAGTATCGAGTAAATCTTAAACTTAATCTGAGATAGTGGCCTATAAAAGACCGCAATTAAGGCATCATTAACACCTTTTGGCTGCACACATCTCAACGAGAGAAAGAGAGAGAGAGAAGAAAGAATAGAAAAGGAAGAAGTGAGAAAGAAAAAGGGCTCAAGTCGCGAAGGGAGCAATTGTGAGGGCCTCACCGTTAATTTGTGGCGATAGGCATGCTATCGTAGCGACGTGTGGTGCTAGGAGGGGACTTGCGTAGGTGAGCAAGTAGGGGTGGGCATGAGTGAGAAGAAAATGCATGTTGATCATCACCATGCGGTGGAATTCGAGTGGTCCAATGCTAATCTGCTGGCGAGTTTGGCACCCAATTGATCTTTGACATGTGTCTGGGCAAGCTCTAGGTGTGGTCCGGCATCGGTTCAAGTGAATCGATCTAGTTCAAGACTATTTTAAGGTTTTTAGATCAATTTGAGGCCTAAACAACATCTGATTGTTGTGTATAAGTACTCGTCAGAGTTGTTTCGTAGTACACATTGGTGGGTTCTAAAATTACTTTTAAGTACTATTCTTTCCCATTAAACCCTAGAATGTCTTTTGATACTCATAAAACCTTGGTTTGTGATACATTTGACCTAGGGCTACTACCCTATTGAGTGCACACATTGTGAGGACATGTGGACAATACTCTAGGCCTCTAAATAATACCTCGAAGTCGTCGTGACCCCCTGGTGCCACAAGGTAGAGTTGTCACTCTTCCTTTAATGCATGATTCCTTATTGCAGTTCCCTTTGCATGTGGCACTAGTTCGCGTGCGTTCCTTGTTTCTTGTTGAGTATTGGAATCCTTTTGTGTCTCTTTTTGATTTGTTTTAATTGGGTACCTAAATATGGAACCCTGGAAATTGTGACTACCCTTTTACAATGGTTATTGTTAGATAGATGATGTGAATGCAAAGATGTATCTATCTTACTAATAAGCATGTTTTCTTCAACTATTAATTAGTGGTAATTAAATTTGATTATTCCCTTTAGTGTGGCTCTTTTACTTTAAATAAATCACAAGTTCGTAACTTTTAGTGATTCAATGTTTGTGGTCTTGCAATAAAGTAGCTATATAGTAAATACTCGAGGAATCCCAAATTGGATCAATTATCATGCTCAAATATACAATTTAATGCTTAACTTTATATCTCAAAATTGGTTATTAGATGTATATCATCTTCATTGAACCATTTGAATCATGCTGATAAATGATAATCTTGAAGTGGGAACTAATAGGTAATGTATGGATGACAATTTTATCAAATGATGGGAAAATCAAACTAAAGAAATGATGATTGATAACTTAGTTATCTCGTAAACAAATATCAGTGTTGGATGATGAAGAATTTGTCGGGTTATAAACATAGGATAATTGGTTCAACTCTGTTGCTCACTGGTGTTTGGCTGTAACCTGATTTGAATTTAGAACGGTTGGGCTAGTAAGAGAGTTGTCGGCCTCTCTACAACTTATATCTAGGCTTAACGACTAATTGGGATAGCGGAGTGCATGGCTTGAGGGTTGGAGTTGGTTTGTATATACTCTACCTATCTAGTGAGTGGATGAACAGTTATCCACGGATCAACGTGCCTAGCTAACACATGTTTACACTACACGATGTAGCCACCACTTTTCCTCACAATGACCGTAGGGTAATGGATTAAGTAGTGGAATGGATATGAGCCATCCTCCTAACCAAGCGGGTGTCTTTTGTTGATTCTACATCTCGGAATATCCCTTTGAGATCTTTTTGTGCTCTAAGGCGTTGATTTGGATAATAAGGGTTGTAATTGTTGAGGACAACTTGCACAACAACCGGCAAGTAATAAATAGTGAATAACGGTTGAATAAATTGTTAAATATATATAAACAGTACCCACTCTTTTGTACTCTATTTTATACTGTCGTGTTGCTCTACTTCACTTAATTTTTGCTGATGTTACCTTTGGGCTCTATGCTTAAGTATAGCTGAGCAGCCAGATGTATGGCTACATTTGGTGTTTTTGGTGAGGGACCTAGTTCGAGGATAGGAGTCAGTTTGTGCAGACAATAGTTTGTTCCTTAGCTACTTAGTTTTATTTGCAATTTTCTAGTAGATGTGCTCAGAGATAGAGTACCTTTTCTTTTAGCTTTTTGGGACCTGTAAACTTTATCATTTGATTTCGGTCAACATTTTGGTTTCTTATTATTTGATACCTTATGAACTGCTTGTTTGGTTATTGATGTTTTATGACAATATGTTGGGTGCCCTATTATTAGGTTGATGATTCATACTTGACGACTCAGGTCCTATCGAGTTCTCATGGTTGTTGGGACCAGGGTTGTTACAGCTTGCGTGCATGGTTTCCTATAGTGAATGTTAGGTCCTACTATCACTTGTTTGGAGACAAGAGAAGATTAGTATTTGGCGAGCCCAAGTAAGGGGGTCACCACAGAACCCTTAGCTTAACAAAGTAGAGGATGTGGGTGATATGGGAAATATTAGGATTACATTTTAGTGTAGTGTATGGCTTGACAAAATAAATAATGAAGAGAGTAATCATACATCTTCAAGTCGTATATAAGAGATGATGACAAATACGATCATGTGAAGAATCATTCTATGCTAAAATTGGATGCACGGACATGATGTTAGGACATGAGGTCTTGTATTAGATTGATGTAAGGATCACTTGTTTTTGTTGAGATTCTCAGAGTTTCAATCAAGCTTGACTGTGGAATCTATAACCTTAGGACTCCTTTTGATACCTTTTCGCTGAGTATATAAATACTCATTTATTCTTTCTTTGTCCAATGCTTTTTCTAGTCATTTACATCAAATTGATGAAGTCCAAGGCTTTAAATTAATAGGTTTAGGACCTTCTATAGACCTTGTAGGTGCACTTGAAAAATGTTTGAAGCATTACAAATGGAAGTTTCATGATAAAATAGAAAGAACCCATGTTTTATTATAACTACTTGACTAATTTTGTATCTAGTTGACTAACAGGTCAAAGATGAAAACTCAGATGATATTTATGCTAATTAACTAGGAAACCACTAGTCACTTAGCCATTGAAGGAAATTTAGGTGGTAAGTGAGCTTGCTTTGGTTCCAGTAGGATGTTGATACATATGTAGCCATGTAGGCTAACACTTAATCAACTAAGTACTTGTGTTAGTTCAAAATAAAAATTTTGTTGACGAATGATGCATAACCACATGGCATAAGTAACATCTAATTTAAGCAAATAAGTATTTGACCTAATTGGAAATATTATGAGGTATGAAGGTCAAGATAAGGAAAGAGAAAAAATAGACTTTTGTTGCTTGTGTGATGAGTAACATGGAATCATGGTTTTAGGTCCACATACCAATAGAATAGAACCAAATTTGTAGTGAAATGTTGAAGGAATCTTCAACAACTTTACTGAATAAGAAGTAAATAATTAGTCCCATAAGTATCTTATGGAAGATGCTTGAGAAGTATGTAAGGGCCTAAAGAGGATTGATGTGTGCATCTCCTCCAAGATAGCTCGTGAATGTTCAACCAAATAATTAATTGCATTCAAGGTGGCAATGTAGAGACTTATATTTAGCTACTAGCTAGATTTGTTGGCCACTACTTTGGTGTGAAGAAGAATATTATGTGACAAGAGATCTCCAAATGTAATATGATTTACAAGATTGATCAAGGGATAGAGCTCATGAAGGTAATTTTTTGGAATAACTAAAGAACCTAGCATTTAGGTAAACACAATGATTGAAGTTAGGATAACTCTACATTAGCGATAATGTTGTGGTTTAACCTTCTTCAATGTATAATTGGAATGGAAGGAACTAGAATATTTTAGCTCCTACCTACTTATAACAATCTTAAAGAGTAAAATAGACTTCTTAAATAAGCCTTGTACATCGATTGATACCTTATTAGGCAATTTTCTATTCCCTACATTTCCTTATTCCACTCAAATTAGGCTATAATACCTAGAAGGACAAAGATACAATGCTTAAGATCGATGTTAGCTGTTGTGGTTTCTTACTTTTAAAGGTAAGTTCTTTTGCTTTGGATGATTTTCACTTGTTTAATAGGATTGTTAGCTCTAGCAGTTAGTAGCTTGGGAAAATGAATAGGGGTATCAAAGAAAAATTTAAGACTCCCTAGGGTCATGGTGTTAAATTGAACATGAGACATGAATGCCACTCAGATGATGCTACCTGTACAAGGTAGCGGCATATTGGCAGGTCACACATGTGTTCAACATAGTACAGGAATTGGTAGTTGGTCTATAATTAATTGTGTGGGATCTGACTAGGACTAAGGTGTTGACGACAAGGAGGCAATGAAGCAGGCATGAAACCAAATTATGAAGTGACTTGTTCTTGTCAATCATCTATTGTTTGCATCATCTTATTAGACATCTTGCAAATGATCTCATTGAGTCACACGTAGGCTTCCTTAATTAGCACCGCTTGTGAATAATGTTTTAGATTATAAGCTTATTAATCTTTCATGAGCCTATTATTGAGTTATAATGTTCTTTGGCTCACACATTAGGAGAACTAGAGTTACCCATGCTTAGCAATCATCTTATGATAAAGAAAAGTGCATCGAATCAAACCATAATCACACACTAATTTATTTGAAAAAATCCCTTCATGGTAGCTAGAAATGAAATGGGGGGAGGGGAATTTAAAATAAATGAGAAAGGAGTAGATATAAGTCAAACCAAGAAAATCCTAAAAGGGATGCAAACACGCGGGCTTTTTAATAGATAAGTTAGATGAATCACCACTAAAATAAATCCTTAACTAAGATCTTCAAATTCTTGTTCAGTCCAAGAGATTCCATTTAGAAAACATGTCAGATGATTGGGTCGCATGGGTTCAACAAGTTATGGACAATATATACTAAATTGGATTGCAAGATGGCAAAAATTAAACTAGCAACCCAAGCTTGAGCAAGCATCTCTATGCTCATCCAACTTGGAGACTGAGGTAGACGATGCATCTCTTCTCATTCAACTTGATGAGGAGCCTTATACGGTTATACATACCCAGGTACGTGATAAGAATTTATCTCAAGATAACTAACCAGCTTGACTAAGTTATACCTGTCTAGATGATAAATGCGAACCCTTGATTTGACACAATTAGACGATATGAATTCAAGGGTGTATTCTGAATTTACCCTTCGTAAAAATATCATGTAACATCTCTACTGCAGTAGTAAAGGCGCCTGTCTCCATCCTTGCATTATTTCTTCTACATATTATCTCATCAAAACGATCAGATCTAGTCAATGAAACCTGCTGTGACAGAAAGGAATTGCAGGGATGAGAGACATATATATATATATATATATATATATATATATATATATATGCAATGTATTCAGAGATTACTGTGCTCACAAAAGTCACGATGAGCACGAAACACTATCTGTCTGATCATGTAAACTCATGGATGAAATCACTTTTTAGTTCTTTCAATGATTTTCAATGATTTTATTATCGCTAACAATTTGAACGTGTATGGTATTAATTTTGTTACATTATATTTGAAAATGAATATTAAATACCTGCTATATTTTGGTAGACATATCTATCATATTTTATAGCTATTTAAAATTTGTATTACATGATTAGAATTCACCATATGATACTATTAATTGTATAGAAGTATTGTATTACACTTTTAACTATTAATATTTGCTAGATTGTATTTGTATTATAATTTTACATTTTATTACGAATGTTTTACAAGTAATACATTATTAATTACAACATCTAATTAATAACCACACATTTATAAATTGTATATCTATTTGTTACAACTTATGTTATTTCTATTACATTTCTAAACGTGTTTGGTTACAATCAAATACACATTATATTACAACACGTATATGTTTACCCTACGTTACATCGAATAGATTACTTCAATGTTTAGAGACCCTTTTAATTGCAATTGTTTCCATATTTTTATTGTAATTTGTATTACAATCTTGAATTATTTGTTGAAGTCATATATACTTTACAATTTAATGAATAGAGAATCGGTTACAATATGTGTTTTCCATTATAACGTTAAAGTTTATTTGTTATAATCAACTTCATGTTATATTACAGATTGTCTACTAATTTGTTACAATATTTTATTTTCATTTGTAATATACCTTCTCGCTAATCAACAATCTTCTTAATTTACGTGGATTTGTTACCATGTTTATTATTTATATTATGTGTATAGTTGTAATCACATTCTAATTATTATATATAATAATAATATATTTGATCGGATGTAACTTTACATGAAAACATTTAATTTGATCAACATATTTTTTGGTAATTCTCATATCTTCCACTATTGTCTCAAAACTAATATTATTCCTATAAGTGATTTTAATCTCATTCGTAAAATTTAAATCAAATGGATTGTATTAGGTACTCATCATGCCTTTTGTGAGCATAATGGTCTCTAGATAGACCCCCCCCCCCACACACACACACACACACACACACACACATATATATATATATATATATATATATATATATATATATAAGGCAGGGGTGTATAGGTGACCTATGCATAAGTTACGTGCAGGTGCGAGAATTTGTTTCACTATAGGTAATGTTTTAGATTGAAAATTTGGAGATTAAGATCACTCTATATGAACATATTATGCATCGAATTTGAAACCAATTTGATACTCCTAACACCTACATTGAAGGAGGCTCATTTTTTATGGTTTAAATATTATGAAATTCGACTCTAATGGATGTATGTGTTAGGAGTATCGGATTGACTTCAAATTTGGTACATAACATGTTCATATAAAGTGATCTATATTCTCAAATTTGCAATCCAAAATATTACTCATAGTGGAAGACATTATCACATCTGTACATAACTTATGTGTAGGTTACCTACACTCTCCGTTTTCCCATATATATATATATAGGGAACGGATCCAGAGATCACAGTGCCTATAAATTTATGATTAGGCATGTCTTATTAGCCATCAGATGACAATCAGATGGTGCACGATAATACCATCGATGGAGGTGGGAAGTGGTTTCACAATGTATTACCTGAGATTGTCGTTTATAGATATTTTTTCAAATAAAAAATTTGTGTAATTGATACTATGCGTAAAAAGTGTAACGTAAAATAAGCTATTCTTAACTCTGATTACTAAATATATGTTAGGCAAATTAAAATAATACGTGTGCTTAAAAGGGTATGTTAATCAATACAAAATTATGTTCTAGAATTTAAAATATACATAAGTACTTTATAAAAAATGAGATATTGTTGTAACAAAATAATAGAAATGATGTAACTAACAATGTAGGTTGTAACAAATATAGGTATACTATGTAACATGAGGATGTGTTGTAACAAGAATGCAATACCATTGTAACTGACCAACATGTTATTGGATGTTGTAATACAACAATTTAAAGATACCTACGCACGACAACTGTGGGCACGATAACGTATTACCATATGTTGTAATACCGTAAAAATTGTAATATAACGAATTAAAAAAACACATAAACATATATGGGCACTAAAATAATTTCGACAAAAATTGTGTTACAATTAAAACGAAAGTGGGTACTGGATCTTATCTTATATTAATAAATGAATGCATTAAACACAACTTGGTTGACTTGTAATATAATTAGAGATCGAATAAAATAATATAAAGAATATGAAACGTCGATACAGTCCCAATAACGGTTGATAGAGGGAGATGTGACGTGTTGCTTATCGGTTAATAAGGAAAAAAATGTGAAAAACATAATATTGCACAACAAAACTTACCAAAGCAGTGGAGATCAAGAGCGACAACAGCGAATGGTGTCAAGCTCGTCTAGACCTTCAGTTCAAAGCAATCAGTGGAAGAGGTTCACAACAATTAGGTTTGTTGAAAAACTGATGCATATATGAAGTCTATAATGTAAATGTCTAACTTTTTTTAGAAGAAATGTAATATAAAGAAAGTATGGTATGTCGTTCATCAACTTTCCACCTATAAGGATTTCATCTTGGATGTCAAAGATATTAAAAAAGTTCTACATGATTAGGTTAATATAAAAAAGGATTTCTTCAAAAATAGGTACAAAATTTGAGCCCAATCAAAGTCCATCTTAACCTAGTTTGCAATTTAGTCCCTAAAAACTTTGTTTCTCTCACTTAAACCCCTAGGTTTCAATTTTATTGCAAATAAGACCCTAACTTTCTCATCATTCTTGCTATTAGGTCCCTTCCGCCATTGTTGAGTCAACCCAAGCAGCATCGACCTTTTACCGACCTAAAACAACAACAAACCTACACCAAGTCCCACCAAATTTGGTGGGATTGACATTAATGATGATAATATCATCATAAGTCATAACTAGCTTTAATTAATCTGAGTCAATTGACAAATGCTCCTACATAATCGCCTAAGAGTCGTAATTCCCTGCACATCCATTTTGAGAGTAATACATTAAATCAGGGATAATTATGTAATTTTAACAGCATATCATAAATGAAAAATAATCACGAGGTTTCCCAGGGGTTAATTTAAGGTCTAATGAGCATTAAAGTCTAACAAGAGGGTCCGCATAGACAGAAATAGGGTTTCACGCATTTCGAGAGTCGAATCAGACTTAAAATCCTAATTTCAGACCTGCTTAAACAACAGAGGTTCTAGTTATGATTAAATTTATCTAAGCCTTCTAAAATTTATAAAAAAATATTCAATGAGGTTTGGTATCCTTGATTTGACCATTGAACCTATTTTGACTTTAAACAGAGTCACAAACATAATTCTGCCCTAATTTGAGTTTCTGCAAAAATTGCTTACTCAAACTTAGTCAAAAATGAAATACAACTTCACCATCAGATTCCTTGGGTCCAAATTAGGTTTATACAAAAATTTAGGCCCAACCAAAGTCCATCTTGACCTAGTTTGCATTTTGGTCCAATCTGACTATTTTTCTCTCACATGTGCCCCCTAGCTTTTGAAATCGTTGCAATCAGGTCCCTAACTTTCTCATCATTCTTTGCAAATGGATCCTTATCGCCATTGGTGTGAACACATCAATCTCCGTCGAAATTCGAGTAAGGATTTCTCGCTTGATTCTCAATCAAGCACTGCCAAAATTGAAAGGGAGATTCCTTGAGAAATTTCCTTCCAAATGAACCCGACCATGGACCTTGATTCCTTCCCAATCCCCCATGCGAACGCATGGAAGAAGCGAGTATCCTACATGCTCAAAACTCTCAAAGCTTGAAAGCTTCTTTCCTTGCTTAGAAATGCCCCCTAAGACCTATAAAAGAACCGGCAATGCAATTCTGCTCTAAGCTAGGTACAGGGCCAAAAACCCTCTTCTTTCCCTATCTTCGACCTCCTCCGACCTAGACTCTGACAGCTTCCCTCCACTTTGTCCTATGGATGACCAACAACCAAATTGGTCTGTCCTTCTTCTTCCTCATCATCTTCCGCATCTCACCAGCCACAGCGAGGGCTACCTCCCCCTCTTCTTGCCGCCACCTCCTTCAACGGAGAGTTCATCTTCTCCACATCTGGCCATCACACCTCTTCTTCTTTGTCCTATAATTAGGTCAAACTTCTCCCCCTTTTCCTAATAAACCTCCCTATCTCTTTCTTTCCCTAAATCGACCGACGACCACGCTTCTCCCCCTTCATCTTCTTTCGCTCCGGCCAAGCTCCAACGAGGTCATGAGCCTGCTACATGTCACCGCTTGCCATGCCATGACTCCCAAAAGTTCCCCCGTCCCTCTGCTACCGAAACCCTTAAGAAATTGAGGGGATTAGATCACTATACACCCTACCAAACTCAAGCTCCACCGCACCACTTCCCTGAGTTCGTCCGACCCCCACACCCACTCCCACGCCATGAAAACACCACCACCACCTTTGCCATCACTTCGCGATCCTCCTGAGTTATTCTAATGTGGCCATGAGGCCTTATTTCTCGTTTCAGATGTTGACCGGAGTTTGCCGTCGCCGCCATCGTTCCCGACCATGTCCGCCTGCCTCCGGTCACCTCAGGAGCTCTTATCACTCCTTAGAGCTGTGGACTCACACCACCCAGCCACTTGCAGTAGCAATTGTGCGAAAGCCACCAACACCCATAGCAATTCGAAGTAGCTTCAACTATTGGTGCACACAAAGGAAAGGCCACATCTTTAGTTCCACATCGTGGGAATACAAAGCACCAGCAACAGATAAAAGAGATTTGTGCTTTGGGCTCTTTGCACAGAACACAGGGTGCGGTCACCTTCACCTTGCCTATGCTCACTCCTTGGTCACCATACACGCCCCATGACCCTGGTTAGATCCGATTACTCGAATCTGAATACCCGTACATGGATCCAATTATATGCTAGGTTTGAGAGAGAGAGAGAAGTGTTTATGAGGAGGAGGAGGGAGGGTTTTTCTCTCAAGGGCTTGGACTTGTGCCTTGTGCGACACTTAGCTGCTGAAGGAAATTGGTGCTCTGTGCTTGAAAAGGCATTAAAGGCTTTGACAAAGAAGAAATCCTCTAAAGAAGAGAGGTCATGCTCTGTGCTTGATAACCTTGAAAAGGAAGGAAGCTTTGAGAAGAAGAAGAAAAGAAGAAGAAGGTTCTGAAGAGCATAAGCCTTGTGTTGCTGAGGCTAAGTGTTGTGACACTTGAGCAGTTTGAGGAAGGAAACCAACGTCTGATACTGAGTATTGTAGCATTGAGAACACTGTTGACTTATTTGGCTACATTAAATGGTTGGAATATATGCTTAAATAAACTAGAATAATTGGTGATTTAAATCACCATTCTTTTGTCTTCTTGATTTCTTTTTATCCCAATGAGTGTTTGAGATACTATTGCTCCTTATTGAATATGCTTTTGAGTATTTGATTCATTAAATATCTTTTATAGCATCTGCTTATTGTGCTCGTTCATTTCAATTAGAGATTAGTGTTGTGAATTCCAAATTTGTTCCCTGTGATCGACCTCGGACTCTTTTTCGATTCTGAGTTATAAATTTAATTATTTTCGAACGATTAAGGCTTTGCTATGACGATTACCCCTTAAAACCCCTCGATAGCCCGTCAACAGTTCACACTCCAGGGAATCATTTGAACATAATTTGGGACTCGAATTGTGAGAGAGAAGCCCCCAACGAATTTGTTGTTGAAGGGATCCAGAGAGGATTAAGATTAAGTTATCATCATTGTAGTGCAAAATCCTCAATCGATCTCTTAGCAAATAAAATTTATAAACTCGAAAATCTAGAAATGAAGTCTGAGGTTGAACACAAGGAGCAAATAAGAATTCACACACTAATCTTTAATTAAAATAGAAATGAGCACATGAATAAGCACAATAATGATATTCAATGAATGCTAATCTGTCACATTAGATGTTCAATGAATTACACAAGTATTTCAAGACTTAAAGATGACAAAAAGATACCTAGAACAAAATAATAGTGATTTAGATCACCAATTATTAGCCTAAGCATATATATTAATTACTCAAATAATGCTACAGTAGTTTCAACCATGCAACTTAGGTACTTAAATGTTCCAATAGTACTAGCATTAAACCCAAATCGAACGTCTGGCAAGTGCATCAAGCGACTTAACTGTCGCCTACTACAGTACTCTTAATCTTCTATTGTTCTTCTCTGCCCTCTTCTTCTCTCCTTCTCAAGTCTTCTCCTTCTCCCTCTGTCTTTGTTTTCTTCCTTAGCCCTTCTCTTCTTCTCCTCACACATAAGGGCTTCTCACCCTTCCTCACAACTAAGTGTTGAGTCTCCTTTCCTCAGAGCAAAACCCACCCTCCCCCGCTCTCTCTCTCTCTCTTTCCTTCCTCCTCTCTTCCTTCTCAATATAGCCGAGTTAATTAGGTATTCGGATCGCATACCTGAGTCTAGGGCTGCGAGCATGAATCGCAGTCGAGGAGTGAAGGCTTAGGTTAAGCGGGTTCGATAGGTGAAGGATAAGTGGGACCTCACCCCAGTGTACTGAGGCGATAAGGCTAGATGGCAAATTCAATTTATGCACAGCCAACGCCTCTTCACTTTCCGATGTGGGACTAAACCATGTCCCTTCTGCGCGTGCGTCTGCAGCAAGGAGATTCCTCTGATTGGTGTAGCTGCGAAGGGCAAGGGCTTCAATTGATCACTTGGAAGTGGTCTTGGGGCTATTTCGCACAGCTTGGAGGTTGTGTCTGGAGCTCGCACCGCGAGAACATCTCCAAGCTTGCTTGGAGCTCCTTCGTTAATGGCGGCGAAGGGAAAACCTAAAAAGCAAGAACACGGCCTTTCGGCCCAATCAAAAGTGTTCAGGGTGTGGATGGTGATGGCGTGCCGTGTGAGGGTGTATGGTGGTTGGACGGAGTCAGGGTAGGACGTGCGGCAGTGGGTTGTTCGGGGGCATGCTTGGATGGTCGAGAGAGTGGAATAGGTGAGGGGTTTTGTTCGTGGTGTTGTGGCGAAGGTTGTGGTGTAGGTGGCGAGGCGGTTGGATGTGTATAGCGTGCGGAGAGCCTCACTGGAGGTGGAACCAGAGATGGAAGAGATGATGGTGAACGACGACGTCAGGGGATGTTTTTTGGGTTTTGAGTGTGGGAAATTAACCTAAGGATCTAAATAAACCTAACTAACCTACTCTAAAGGTTGAAGGGGGTAGGATTGGCACTAGTGTTGGCAGGCCAGCGCTGTGGAAGGTGAAGATCTCTAGAGGGGACGGCGAGGAAGAATGAGGTCTGAGAGCCTTCGCTTTGGCTGGTGAGAGGCAGAGGAAGATGAGGAAGATGATAGGCCACTTGATTTGATCGTCTAATGGTCGGAAGAAGGAGGTTGAAGAAGCTCGCTGGAGCTCGGTTGGGGAGGGGCCGGAGGTAAGGTTTGGAAGAGATTTTTGGCCCTAAACCTTGCTAAGGAGGTAAGGCATGCATTGGGAGTGCTTTTATAGGCCCTAAGAAGGAGTTTCAAGCTTGGAAAGAAGCTTGAAAGCTTCAGAGTTTTTGTGCATGTGGGATACCCACATTTCCCATGCGTTCGCATGTGAGATTGGGAAAGACTTAGGGTCAAAGGCCAGGTTTGATTGAAAGAGAATTCCTCAAAGAGTCTCTTGTTCAAATCTGGCATTGATTGATTGAGAAACGAGCGAGAAGTTCTCACTCGAATCTCGCTGGTGAGGTGCAGCTATTCCTAATGGCGGTAGGGACCTGGATGTAAAGACCCATCTCACTTTTAGCCTTTTAAGATGTTTGGAGTCTCAGTCAAACGTTTGTCCAGACATCTGGACCCTTTCCCGGACGTCTGAAAATGAAATTTTCGTACGTGCTCTGCGCTCTACGCGTGGGTGGCACGCATAACATCTTCTTTCTCTCTCTCCTTTCCTCCCTTCCTGCTCGAACCCTAAACCCCAACCATCTATAAAGCCCCCTCCCCTCCTCTCCTCTCCACTCCACACACCACCACCTCCACCTTCAGAGCTGCGGGAGTGGCGAGAGGAGGCGAGTGAGGGAGAGCGAGAGGGCGAGAAGGAGGAGAGTGTGGGAGGAGGAGGAGGCTGACGTCGGAGAGCTCTGGTGGGATCTCGGCGGGGCTCGCATGGCCATCGTAGGTGCGTGCGGGAGGAGAGATCCCAGAGAGGCGTCCTCGACCATCTGCAGTGGCTGGAGTAGCGGTGGCGCGAGGAGGTGCACAGCGGAAGGAGCTGGGAGCAGGTTCTGGTACTGGAAAATTTCCAGTATCAGACATCTGGAGCAGAGTCCAGACGGCTGGCGAAGCATCTGGACGTCTGGAGTTAAGACTAGACGTTTAAAAGCTCTTTTATCGCGAAGGTACGTTCCTTTTGCAGTTACAGCCATGCAGGCCTCACCGCAGAAGTGGTTGTCGGGCCTGATGTGCGAGCTGCAACTGTCGTACGTAGGAGCAGCCTTGTGAAGGAGTGAGGAATGCTTTCCCACGCACTTTCGGATGTCTGATCAGATCACCAGACGTCCAGAGGTGCTTCTAAACGACCGGAGGAGTGGTCTGACGTCTGGAACTGCCTTCAGACAATCACAGAGGAGGCCTGGACGTCTGAGGACACCACAGGGACTTAAGGTAACGTTCTTGTATCTTTTAAGATGTATGGACTTATTCCCAGACGTCTGATTTTGGATAGTAGACACGTTTTTGACCCGTTTGGGGTCCTATCGGGATCCGTTTTACGCAAACAAAGCATCTATAGTTTCCTTGCGAGTTTCTCTACATACTAGAAACCTTTGTACACTGTTCTGAACCTTCCTTTTGTGATGTATTCCCTGGTATAGGATTTCATCTTGCTGCGTGTTTGGGACTTGCGGTGATGCCTAGGTCTGCGGTTCGAGCCCCCAGTACTCACGACTTGTCTGGTAGAGTGGTTTAATGCCTTTAATAATATTCAAATAATCATGTATAACCAATTGCCTGTGAAATCACTAGTGGCATGTATTGAATTATGGAACATGAGCTACCTGTATATATATAAATAAGAATTGAATTGTGAATGATGGAATCTGTATCGGAATAAATGAGGTGAACATGAGAATTGAATTGTGAATGATGGAATCTGTATCGGAATAAATGAGGTGAACATGAGCATGAACCCTACGGGGAATTAAGAGTAGAGCTCCTGTGGTTGGTTGGAAACCTGGAACGTAGATAGGAAGTGTGCTGGCCCTTGAGTATGTGGTACCAAGGAGAGCGACTATCCCCTTTTCGTGTAGAGCGTAGCTAGCTGCCCTTGGGTTGAGACCCAGGGTTAGGATTGGCCACTCTACACCGATTCCTGTCGGCTCTCGTGTACGGGAGGGAGCTAGCCACCCCACGGGGCTCGGAGTTCAGTTAGCCACCCTACATCGACTTGTTAGGCCCTCTGGACAAACCGGGGTAGTCAGACAAGGGTGCACAGACTATTGAGGGGCGAGACCCCTGTTTGGTTCTAAGGGGAGAGACCCCTGTTCTGAGAGGGCAAGGCCCTATACTATTCTATGCTGTACTTTGAGCGTACCCGCTAGCGGAAACGACTGACCGTGTGCCAGTGCAGGGTAGCTACCCGTGTGCTTATCTCACATGCCGTAGTCACTACTACATCTTGACAGTGACCTCGGCGTGGTTGATTGGGTGTAGGACTACCATGGGGGACTCTCCCGGCTAGGAGAGCACCACGTGTACCTTCTACTCTTCAGAAAAGACTGCAATCAAGATCGTTCCCAAGAGGAACATGCTAGATCAAGAATATCTGGATATTTGAGAAAAATGGGTGAACAGGAAATACACATAAAACAAAATAAATAGAAAAGAGAATTAAACATGTTGCTTTTACTGTTTTAGATAGTATAGATACCACTCTACTCAGCATTCGCTGACTCTGCCTTTTCATAACACTATTTAGGATCAGGTGTTGAGTAGCTCGAGCTTCCAGCTGCGGAGGGTGCTGGGCATAGTCGAGCCCAACCGTAGTTTCAGCACTTTCTTGTTTTCCTTACTATTTTAGTAAGTATCTGACTTTTTAGCTACTGTTGTCTCTACTGTTACTTTCTTTTCCGTTGTTTCTGTTGTTGTGGTGGTATGTAATGGAACAAAAGTTTTACTTTCCTTACTGCTTTGTATGTTTTTACTGCTTAGTTATATTGCATATGTGAATGTGGTTTACTTTTCTGCTTTTTTGTTATTTCTTGTTGAACGACTGGATCTTGGAATTAGTCGAGGCGAGCCAGTCTCAGGTCCTATAGGGATCTAGGAACCAGGTCGTAACATGGGATGTGAAGAAGATGAAGAAGTTAGGGGGTCCTTGCAAGGATTTCAAAAGTTAAGGGTATGTGTGTGAGAGAAAAGAGTTAAACAGGACTGAAATATAACTAGGTCAATGTGATATCTGATTGGACCTAAATTTTGGTACAAACCTAATTTGGACCTAAGAAATTTGATGGTGAAGTCAGATTTAGGTTTTCACCAAGTTTGACTGTGTAATTTGTGTAGAAACCCAAATTAGGGCAACTGTCTGTCTGAGACTTTGTTTTAGGTCGAAATGGGTTCTAATGGTCAAATTAAAGGAATCAAACCTTAGGGAATATTTTTATATGATTTCTAGAAGGTTTAGGTGAATTTTATCCTGACCAGAACCTCAGTGAATTAAGTGGGTTTATTTTTAGGATTTTAGATGTCATTTAATTCTCAAAACGCGTGAAACCCGTTTCTGTCTACATAAACCCACTTATTAAACATTTATGACCATTTGACCTTCAATTAACCCTTGAGAAATCCCACGATTGCTCTGCACTTAAGATATTATGTTAAAACTACAGATTTACCCCTATTTTAATGCATTTCTCTCAGAAAGGATATGCAATGAATTACGGCTCTTTGGCGGTTGTGTGGAAGCATTTATCCATGGATTAAGATTAAATAAAGCTAGATATGGCTGACTATGATTGATGTGTATATATCTGATTAACCTAAAATGTCTATTAATGCATGTTCTTAGTGTCACATTAGCATCATATATTGTAAATAGTGCATGACATTCATAATAATGCATTTAGGTCAAGTTGTATAAATTGTATAGTAATTGTCTCCTTTTTATAGTCAGGGACAGGGTGACATTTTATTAGGGCCTCGGATCGAATATTCAACCGTACGGATCTGATTAGGGCGACGATTGGAGTTCAACGACTCCAAGATCGCCCTAATCGGACATCCGTAGCACCATATAGTGATCGAGGAACCTTAAAGAGCAAGGGTCAAGATGGTGTTAATCCACACCTCAGATGACAAATTCGACCACACAGATGGGTTCAAATCGACGATCGCAGCCTAAAGACACGAAAATCGATCCAATCCGACACCCGTAGCACCATCTACATCACTCAGAAGATGGACGACCTAGATGGTGCCACGTGGCACCATCATGGCCACCCAACACCGGCCGCAGCTCTCCTTCTTCACCCGCTCGACAAATCTCAGCCGTTGGATGCCCATCCAACGGTCGAGATCGCGCCATGCCACCACTCTTCCAACGCTCTCCTCTTTTGAAGGTGCATGCAACATTTGATCTTGACTGTTGGATGAAGATCCAACGGCCGAGATCAGCCATGCGCAAAACACTCCGCATGACACAATCGCACGCCCAGCGACGTGGTTGAGCATGCTACGCGAGCACGCGACGTGCATTCGAGCCCGCATTTGCTACGAGCGGGCGTGCGATTAGAGTCGTGCGATGCAAATCCAGCGACAGAGATTGAGCGAAAGCGCCCACGCACGATCAGACATGTGGCGCTTACATGTGATCTCACGCAGGTGCGCGGCGTAGGCGTAGGCAACTTAAAACGTTCGATCTCTTGATCGGACGACTGAGAGCGTGCGAATGTGCTCGTGCGTTGAAGGGCGTAGAGGTGGGGGGGCGAGCGAGCAGTGCGCACGTCGGCCACGTTCGGGCCTTTACTGACAGATAAATCCGTCACTATAGGTCCTAAATTAATGTTTTTCAAGTTGTATTGTCCAAAATTCCCCCACTCCTTGCAACTATAAAAGGAGACCCCTTCCATACGGATTTCTCATCTCTTCCTTCGCTTCTTTCCCTCTCTAATGCTCAAGAAAAGCTTGTCCCACACCCGGGATGCTCCTCAAGAGCTAAAATCAAGTTTTTGCCCTCGTTCCGGAAGTGGATCCTACGACGACGACGACGTGCTGCCTCGTTCTCGTTCCTCCTGCTTTGTCCTCCTTCTTCCCACTCCGTTCCTCGTCTTCCAGGCATTATCTCGTCCAGCTCGTCCTCCAAGCAATCGTCGAGGAGGATAACTTCTCTCTCCCATTCTTTTTCCTGCTTTCTAGAGTAGAATTTTCCTACTTTCTAGTTGTAATAATTTCTCGCTTTTAGTGTAATCTTTTCTAGCTTTCTTAGTTGTAAAAATATTTTGCAATATCAAGTGAATTTTCTCTCTCTCTCTCTTCTTGTCTATACTGATTTCCTTGTGATTATTCCGACCTTTAAAAAAAAATATATAATTGCGAATTTTGATCGACGTAGCCTCCTTGAGTTCGACTCGGGATTTCTTTACAAATTTTTCAGTATAAATTTTATTTGTCGAACGGATTTCTTTGCTACTCGAATTACAACGACAGGTTTTCAAAATCAACTCCAATAGTGTAGTCGTCCGAAGTTCAACATTTTGGCACCGTTTCCGAGGAGGCAACGATTTTCCAATCTTTTCGCATTTCATGCACTTTACTATCTTCTAATTTGCTTTCTCTCGTGTCTATTGTTTTGCAGATACCTCTATCAGGGAATCGTCAAGCGGTAGATCAGAGTAAAGTGCAGTTGAAGACAACTGTAAGTGCTCCCCATTCTTCCCCCTCCATAGATTTCATTTCACCACATTAAATTCAAATTCCAATTAACCTAGGTGTTTGCATAAATCCTAGGATTAGTTTGGTTGTTTGGATTTTCACTCACATTTATTTCACCCTCGTATATATAAAAAAAATAAAAAGATATTTTTGTGGGGTAATTCAACATACACCCACATTCAAGGCACTTAACATAATTGATTTTCTTCTACTCAATCGGATTCTGATCTGTGGAACCGGTACACACAAATCAACACATAAAAGAGTAGAAATCATTCTAGGTTAATCACTTGTGTGCCTAATTAAGTGGTGCAATGGGCTGATTATTTGAGTTGATTGGGCTGCACCACTTCAACTAAAATCAACTCATTAAGTAGTTGCCACATAGGTTTAACTCTTAGGGATTTACCAGGCACTCCACATTCGTTTAAGCTTCAAAGGAAAACATCTTCACCTGTGCTTTCAAAACCTGGTGTGCCAACAAAACTTGTTTGAAAATACCTAAAGTTGAATCCTAAAAGCTGCTGAACAAGATTTAAACCCTAAAATTCACCACATCAAAAATAATCTTGCTTGAAAACCACTGGTTGTGCACGCACACACACATCAATAATTATTAAGGGCACAACCTAGATAAAGGGCCTATCACATTCCATAGCACATTCAAACCTAACCCTAAATAAAACAGAGTAGACATTGGCCTTAAGGATTGAACTCGCTTTTCGAAGCGCAGAATGAGATTATTTTCTATTAGTCCATTTCTACTGTTCAATCTGATGTCTAGCTAGGGGTGTAGAATTAAACAATCGCGGTTGGGGGGTACACCAGGAATCGGAGCGTAAGTCGAAGGAAGAACCTTCTCCCCAGTCCCTCCCTCTAACTGGTTGGATTGAATGAACAGAAGTAGATCAAATCATTTCCTTATCTCAAGATGGGTTCTGGGAGTTTGTAGGTCTTTAGACTAGCCCACTTAAGGACAGGTTTGATTATTTGCATTGCAGGGTGCCTTTCTTCCTCCCATTTGTCATGAATTCTTCCACATTCTACACGCATTCCTTCTCTTTCCCTCTTGTTATGACTTATCCTCAACATGACGATTATCCCGACTCGTACTGTAATCAACTATCTCTTAGTTGTGATAACTCGATTGGGGATATAGTTCCGAACCTCCATGTTCGGGGTCAAACCTTGAATACCATAATTGTGATTTCTATCCTTCTTCGAGCTATATCGATTCTAGATCGCCACCCTTTCATGAACAACTTAATATGATCTACAATCAAGAAGGATACACTGATCCTTACCCATCCTCTGAATACACTGCCTTTAGGTCATCACCACCCTTTGAATAATCCAAAATGACCTATTATTAGGAATGGTATCTTGAATCTCAATTCACTAACTCCTCTACACTAACCCCAAACCAGCCCAACCATGAACCAAGTCATTTGGTTCAGGGTAACCGGTTCAAGATAAGGTTTTAGCTAACTTGAGGAATACCATACAATTTTTAGAAGTTCAGCCAATACCTTGCATTGAAGAATTGGAGCCCCTGATTGAAATGATTGATGATCTTAACAAGTATTTGTTGGATTGGCTCCAGAATGTTAAGGATAAGAACCCGGGTGAATTTCTACTTGGGAAGTTAGCGAAATAGAGAATGAGATTTGTGGTTGCTTTAGTTCAATCCTGGGATGATTCCCAGGATGAATCCCCTTCAGGAGAGCCAATGGTAGAACCCGCTCAGGCACCTGTTGGGGGGGACACGTGTTACGAGGCTGACCAGATTGATTTAGAGCAACCAATTAAGGATGATATGATTTCTTCACCTGAGATCCTTGAGCCAAAGTACGAGGAAACGTATGTCTCCATGGATCAAAAAGTGATGGATGATTTTGGGACGTACATCAATATGGATTTAGATTTCTTTGAGTTTGAAGGTGAAGAATCAAATTGTGAGGTCTCACATAAGTTTACAGAATACGATTTCTGTGAGACAACTGGACCTGAGGAATCCGATAGATCATATGATGGCCCAATCACTGGGGAAACTGATCTTGTTGAGGCTCACATGACGGATTCAGAATTGCATTTTCTGAAGGATTCAATTCAATGCCCCGATTGTCAGTTACACCCCATTGAGCTTTCTGACGATTCTATTTTTGAGATAATTAGATCCAAGTCAATTCTGATTCAATCACATCTTTTAGATTTGAAAATTTCAGACAGGGTAATTAATATGCAAGAGGTTCCGGAATTTGACATTCTGAATGAAGAGGATAGAAGCTGGGAAATTTTGATTTGGGAAGTAACTTCGAAGGAAGTAGAAGACCGAGTCTAAGGGTTCCAATTAAGCTGAAACCATCAAACCAGGACACTTACGGCATTTGTTCTGAGGATGACCAACCCAAACACACATTCATTGATTATCCTTTTGAGCTTGATTTCTCTGTAACTGTTGAACGGTTTTGCGAATAGCTATGCTTACGTGTTTGGTTTTGGAAAACCTGTCGTTGTAGTTCGAAAGAGAAGAATTCGTGTTCAACAAATAAAATTTATACCGAAAAGAATTCCGGGTCGAACACAGGGAGGCGGACGTTTAATTTAAAAACTTCACGTTTCTTTTTATTTGTCACGAAGTAATTCAATTTAAACTATCTAATTATTTACAATTAATAAAAGAGAGAGAGAGTATTACACATGGAAATCAAAATGAGATGTAGAATAAACAAAGAATTTATCATAGAAAAGACTATTCATTACAATTAGAAGGCATAAAAAAATTACACTAGAAAGTGATAAATTTACTCTAGAAAGCATTAAAAGAATGGAGGGAGAAATGTCCTCCTCGACGGTCGCTTGGAGGACGAGTAGATTAATCTAAAAAGTAGTAAATCTATACTAGAAAGCAGTAAAAAGAATAGGGAGAGAGAAATCCTCCTCTACGGTTGCTTGGAGGACGAGCCGGACGGGACGACGCCTAGACGAAGGAGAACGAAGCAGGACGAAGGAGGACAAAGCAGAAGAACGGGAACGAAGCAGCACGCCGTCATCGTCGCGGGATCCACTTCCGAAGGGGAACGGAAATTGGACTTTATCTCGCAAGAAGCATCCCGAGTGTGGGACAAGCTTCTCTTGAGCTTTGGAGGGGTAGAGAGGAGAAAGAAGGGACGAGAATTTCGTATGGAGGGGGTCTCCTTTTATAGTTGCAAGGAGTGGGGGCAAAATTGACATTACAACTTCAAAATAACAAAAGAGAGGTCTTTAGTGATGGATAAATCCGTCACTAAAGCCCTAAACATGGGTGTCGTGGCCGGCTCACGCGCGCCTCCTCGCCTGCTCGCGCGCTCAACGGCTTGCGCACATTCGCCGCTTTTCAGCCGTCCGATCGCGAGATCGGATGGCTTAAGATGCGTCCGCACCCGCTGCGTTGCGCGCTCGCCTGCGCGTCTGATTACGCGTCCGATTGCGCGTCGACGCTATGGGCGCACGCAGCCGTCCGATCTCCATCTGACGCTCCACCCGCGCCTGCCGCTGCTCGCCACGGCTCAAACTCGCGCCCTGCGCTCGCGAAAGCGTGCTCAACCACTGCGCTATGGGGAGCGGATGGTCGAGCGGACGCTTTTAAGCGCGAGCGGCCACAACCATTGGTTTAAGATCCAACGGCAGAGAGCGATCGGGCGCGGGGCCTTCACAAGATGCAAGCGACCGTTTGGGAGGCTGAGATGGCGCCATGTGGTGCTATCTTGGCCGTCCATCTTCTGGAAGTTGTAGATGGTGCCACGGATGTCGGATTGACTCGATTTTTGTGTCGTTGGGCTGCGATCATCGATCCGAATTCATCCGTGCGGTCGGATTTGTCATCTGAAGTGCGGATTTTCACCATCCTGGCCCTTGATCTTCTAGGGTTCCCCTGTCACTATTTGATGCTACGGATGCCTGATTAGGGCGATCTTGGAGTCGTTGAACTCCAATCGTTGCCCTGATCACATCCATATGGTTGGATCTTTGATCCGAGGTCCCGACAAAATGTTTGCCCTGTCCAAGCACATAAAAGAAGACAATTAACCTCCATTTTATTCAAACTACTCTAAATGCAAGATGATGCATGTTATGCAATATTTATATCATGAAATGCAATCCTATGCTTAAGAACATGCATAAATAGACATTTTAAGTAGTGTAAATGTGTTTACATCATACCCCCATGCCTATCTTTTGCTAGTCCCTAGCAAGAACTATATGCTATTTATAAAAGAATTTGGTTGGATTATTTGGACTTGAGTTATTTTCAATCATTAAGAAATTGTCTACTTAGGAACTGAACTTTCAAAGACACAACAGTGCCCGAGTATCAGCCAAAATGTAGACCGCCTCAAGCCCTCGCCTTATTAAAAGAAAATTTTCTTTTTCTCTTTTTCTCTTTTATAATTTTTTGGATTTTCAAATTTTCGGGTTTAAGTGTGGCTTTCTACGGCCATTCAACTCACCCAAGATTGGATGAGAACCCTAAGTTTTAAGCATCTTATTGTGATTGTGATAAACTTGTTCACCAGCAATTAAAGCGGACTTCGGATTTCTACGCCTCTAGGTGACCTCAAAAAGACTTCTGCCTAAAGGTGTATCTTTACAACCGGTAGCTTTCTCCCTACTTTTATTTTTTACGGGTCAACACAAGGGTGAATCCAGTGTATATCTCCCCGATTTATTCTACTTCTCCGCTTCTTCCTAAGTGTTTTGGGAATTTTTTAGTGCTTTTACTGAGCTGGGTTCTGGACAACCGGTCGATGAGCTGTTATCACCGACAACTTGCCATCCATACTCGTTCGGCAAAGTCTGGCTTATTTCTTTTTGTTCTTTTCTCCTTTTCTTTTTGATTTTTTTTTTTAATAGGTGGCTTCCCTGGTCTAAGATTTACCTAAGGGCAGGAAAAAGAGAAAGGTCCAGTGACTGGGCTCTGGACAACCTACCTATGGGCTGTTACCCACGATAACTTGCCAGCCATATCACCTTAAAAGGTTCATTAGCTACCCAATTTCTGTTAGAATTGCCGAACAACGAGTCAGTGCAAAGAAAGTGTGTAGATGCTTAAGACTCAAAATTCCCTCAAATCAGAGCCATGATGGGTCGTGGCTTTAGTGACAACCGGGTTTTATTGTTATAGCGTCGTAGTATAGCCAGTTGTTGCCATCATTTCAAATATATAAATTTTTTACTCGGAAAAGAGTTCCCGAGGTCGACCTCAGGGAGCAAGTTGTATTCTAGAGATATACATGTTTCTTTTACAAAAATAAAGAAAGAGAGAGAAAGAATTTGTTGTCTTCTTTTCTCTTTGTTTCTCCTCGTCTCAGATCTTCTTCTTCTTTGTCTGCAGAGGTGATGTTCTTCTTCTGCAGTGGTGATGCTCTTCTTCTTTCAGCTGTTCCTGCTCTTCCTTTTTCTTCTGTCTTTCTTCAGATCTTCTTCTTCTTTGTTCTTCTTCTTTCAGTTCTTCCCTTGTTCTTTTGTGTTCTCCTCTGCCTCGCCTTCTTCTGTTGTTCTTCAGATCTCCTTCTTTCTTCTTTTCTTTTTCCAGTCAGGACGTCGTCCCTCCTTCTTTCTTCTTTTCCCTTCAGGACGTCGTCTGATTTCCAAATCAGACGACTTAAACTGCTTGTTGCTACAGTGTCTCCCTCAGCTTCCTTCTTCCGCGGTCCTTCTTCTTCACCTGTGTCTGCACACTTCAGAGCTTACGTCAGAGGACAAAACCTACTCTACCCTCTCCCCCCCCGCGTCTCTCTCTCTCTGAACCCACTCTTGGGAAAGCTCTCCCAGAGCTACCGGGTAGTCGGGTACGGGTCGCGCCCGGGTCCAGGCCCACCGGCGTGCGTGGTGGGCGAGGAGTGCAGGTCAGTCTAAGTCGGGTCGGGTCAGGTCCGCGGGGCGTGAGCGCGGACGAGACCGGGTAACCGGGCGGGTGAAGGGGACCTCACCCCATGTGCTGAGGCAGTAAGGCTTATTCACAAAATCAATTTAAACGGTGAAAAGGTTGTGAGGCTTACCGATGTGGGACTAAACGGAGGCCTCTCCTCGCGTGGGCCTGCTGGAAGACCGCGGCCTTGCTTCTGCAGCTGCGGCTTCGATTTGCGTCGGTTGCTGGCTGGCTGCCTTCGCAGGACTCCCCGTAATCCGCAGCAGCTGGAGACCTGGAGTCCTCAAGCCTGGAGTGCGGGAGAAGCTTCTTCAATGTGCGTTAATGGCGGTCGAGCCTCAGAACCTGTCGGACACGAATATGGCCTCTCGGCCTGATCAAACTACTGGGGAACCTTCGCCGTGGCACGGCGAAGGTGTGGAGCTGTGCGGCAAGCCGCAAGGTGGTGTCTGGCGGCAGCCCTAGGTTGGACTGCAACCGGAGAAATGGGTTTGTTTGGGGGAGCGTTACGGAGGTGTGGAGTGGCAGTGGAGGGGTGGGGGGTGCTCAGTGTGATGAGGCGGAGGTTCGGTGAGGGTCGGCGAGGCGTGTGAGGCTGTGGAGCGATGGGGGCATCTCGCCGGAGGGTGGCTGGAGACGAAGGGGGTGACGATGGTCAGGGTCGGTCGAGGGCTTAATTGGACAAATTGAAACCGGGGAAAGAAAGAGGAGAGGAAGGGAAGTAGTTCTAGCTTACTTGCAGGGACGAAGGGGGAGTAGCAGGGCGACAGTCGTATCGACTGTCGCCGGAGAAGAAGATGCTCAGGGAAAGGGGCGGCGGCGAGCAGAGAGCCGGAGAGGCGCCAGCTGGGTCCGGCGTGGCGCGGGAAGAGCAGGGGAGGAAGTCTCTGCTGCTGGTATTGCGGCAGAGCGAAGAGGAGGAGGGGGAGGAACCGCCGGAGCTGGTGAGCGTCTGCCGGAGTGAGAAGAGAGGAAAGTTGGGGGTTTTCTCCGTAAGATCCGAGCTGCCCAGGTCGGTGGAGCAACGGGGGATATTTATAGGGATCAAAACAGGGAGGAAGGCGGAGGGAGACGACGTGTCTCCCTCGCCGGAGGATGGCCGGAGATGAAAACCCATACCGTCCGTGCGTTCGCACGGCCGGTATGGTGGGCTACAGCGACCAGGGGGGTGTCCCTGCGACGGCTGACGACGCAGGGCACCCTCGGTTTACTTACCAGGTTTTCCCCCTCACCCTGCGCGGCGCCATGCTCCGCGCAAGGTCGCCGGAGCATAGTGCTGGCAGGTTTTGTAGGGGGGACCTGAACGCAAAGAACGAAGGAGAGTTAGGGGCCAAAATGCGATGGTTCAAAAGTTGAGGGCCAAAAAGTAAATATATGAGGACCAAAGTGTAAAGTCGGTCAAGGAGGTTTCTTCTTAGGCTCAAGTTTTTATACATGATTAATTAGGACCTAAGGAATCTGCTGGTGAATTTCATTTCTATATTAAACCTTGTTTGACCGGTCAATTTATGCAAAAACCCAAATTAAGTTATTAATTGGGCATGGTTCTCAATGTAGGTCAAAATGGGTTCTGAAGGTCAAATTGAAGGTTCTAAACCCTAGAGATTATTTTTCTATGAATTTTAGAGGGTTTATTCTATTTTTACTTTGCCTCGAACCTCGTGAATTGAAGTGGGTTGTTTTAGGGTTACAGATTATCATTTAGTTTCTTGGAATTGCTGTAGCCCTTGCTAGATCATCTCATCCCACTTTTATTCTTATTAAGTTGCTTTGACCTATGTTTGGGCCCTGAATTACCCTGTATGCAGATTATACTGGTAAAATTGCATTTTTACCCCTTATGACTTGTTTTCTTCTTAAACTCAGAATTCTCTGAGTTAAGCCTTTCCTTGAGATATGTAGGAGCTTTTATCCTTTGTATTAGGTCAAAATGAGCTAGTTATGGCTCATGATGAGGTTCTCATCAGGTCCAGTGACTGGGCTCTGGACAACCTACCTATGGGCTGTTACCCACGATAACTTGCCAGCCATATCACCTTAAAAGGTTCATTAGCTACCCAATTTCTGTTAGAATCGCCGAACAACGAGTCAGTGCAAAGAAAGTGTGTAGATGCTTAAGACTCAAAATTCCCTCAAATCAGAGGGCGGGTTGATAAGTCGTGTACTTATCACCCAAACTTATTTACTCCAATTACGAAAGAATTAAGATGGCGAGGACTCGAAAGACAAATCCACATTTTAGTGGATACACAGGCTGATTAAGTCTAAAGACCTGAAGGGTCTTTGTGTTCAAATCATATTGTATTATTTCCTAAGATTGAAAATTTTCTTAAACCCAAATTCTATTTCCTAATTCTGAATTTTTTTTTTAAAAAAAAGAAAATAAAACAGATCTACGGAGCTGACGAATGAATTCAGAGATGAATATCCACCCCCCCATGCCTATCTAATGCAATGTCCTCATTGTATTAAAAAGACATAAAATAGAGTGGAAAAGCGTAGAAAGCACCTGAATTGCGTGAATGTCAGGTCCGCTCCGAGATGAAAACTAAGAAAAACTGTATATGTGCTGAGTTTGGTGCCTTCAGCTAGGCACACTATACAAGGAAAAGAAATGAAGAATTCACAAGTGTAGTTCAGAATTAGAATGAACAGAAGAATCCTCTGACCTATCAGCAGAGGTCCACAGATGTGGACCAGATTGTGGTGCAGACCCACACCCCATAATCGAGAATATCTTAGGTTCTGGATAAAAATTACCCAAAACCTAAAATCAGAATGCAAGCGGGGTCGGGCCTGCGATTTATGAGGATGCAACCCAAGATCAAAAATTCGGGTTACAGATAATTGAAGCTCAAAAGGATAATCATTGAATGTGTGCTTGAGTTGAACATCCTCGAAACAAATGTCGTAAGGGTTCTAATTTGATGGTTTCAGCTTAAAAGGAACCCTTCGACTCAATCTTCTATTTCCTCCAAAATTAACTTCCCAAATCAGAACTTCCCAGCTCCTATTCTCCTCATTCAGCATATCAAATTCCAGGACCTCTTGTATATTCATCACCCCATCTGAAATCTCCAAGTCTAAATGATGTGGCAGAATCAAACTTGACTTGGGTGTAATTATCTCATAATTAGAATCATCAATAAGCTCAACATGATGTAACTGATAATCAGGGCATTGAATTGATTCCTCCAGAAAATGCGATTCTGGATCCGTAATGTGTGCCCTAATAAGATCAGTGTCCTCAGTTATTGGGATATCAAATGATCTATCAGATTCCTCAGGCCCAATCGTCTCACAGAAATCGTGTTCAGAAAACTCGTGTGAGACTTCGCAACTTGAATCTTCACCATCAAGATCCGTATCAATGTATGTCCCAAAATCAGTTGTCACTTTGTGTTCCCCAGAGACATACGTTTCCTCGTAACCTGGCTCAGGGATCTCAGGTGAAGAAATCAGATCATCCTTAATTGATTATTTTAATTCAATCTGGTCAGCCTGAGCGGGTTCTGTCATTGGCTTTCCTGAAGAGGGTTCATCCTGGGAATTATTCCAAGATTGAATCAAAGAAACCACAAATCTCATCCTCAATTTCGCTAATTTCCCAAGTAAAAACTCACCCGGGTTCTTATCCTTAACATCCTGGAGCCAATCCAACAAAGATTTATTCAAATTATCAATCATTTCAATCAGGGGCTCCAATCTCTCAATGCAAGGTATTGGCTGAACTTCTAAAGATTGTATGATATTCCTCAAGTTAGCCAGAACCTTATCTTGAACCTGGTTAACCTGAACCAAATGAGTTGGTTCAGGGTTGGGCGGGTTTGACATCAATGCAGAGGAATTAACGAATTGAGATTCGTTATACCCTTCCTGATAATAGGTCATTTCAGATTGTTCAAAAGATGGTAATGACCTAAAGGCAGTGAAATCAGAGGATGGGTAAGGATCGGTGTATCCTTCTTGATTGTAGATCGTATTAGGTTGTGCATGAAAGGAAGACGATCTATAATCGATGTAGCTGTGAGAAGGATAGAAATCAGAATCAAAGTGTTCAGGGTTAGACCCTAAACACGGGGGTCCAGAATTGTATCCCCAATCCGAATTATCCCAACTAACTAATGGTTGATTACAATACGAGTTGGGATAATGATCATGTTGAGGATAATTCACAACAGGAGGGAAAGAGCGGGAATGCGTGAAATATGTGGAAGGATTCATGAGACACGGGAGGAAGAAAGGTGCCCTGCAATACAAACAATCAAACATGTCCTTAAATGGGTTAGCCTACAGACCTACAGACTCCCAAAACCCGTCTTGAGATAAAGGAACGATTTGATCTACTTCTGTCTATTCAATCCAACCAGTTAGAAGGAGGGACTGGGGAGAAGGTTCTTCCTTCGGCTTGTGCCTCGAGTTCCTAGTGTACCCCCCAGCCGCGATAGTTTGACTCTGCTCCACTAGCTAGACATCAGATTGAACAGTAGAAATAAACTAATAAAAAATAATCTCGTTCTGAGTTCTGAAGAGCGAGTCCAATCCTTAAGGCCAACGTCTACTCTATTTTATTTAGGGCTAGGTTTGAATGTGCTTTGGAATATGATGGGCCCTTTAAATGGGTTGTGCCCTTAATGATTGATTGATTTGTGTGTGCGTGCACAACCAGTGGTTTTCAAGCAAGATTGTTTTTGATGTGTTGAATTTTAAGGTTCAAATCTTGCTTAGTAGCTTTTAGGATTCAACTTTAGGTGTTTTCAATCAAGTTTTGTTGGCACACCAAGTTTTACAATCACAGGTGAAGATGTTTTCCTTTAAAGTTTAAAAAGAATGTGGAGTGCCTGGTAAATCTCTAAGAGTTGAACCTAATTGGCAGCTACTTGATGAGTTTATTTTATTTGAAATGGTGCGGCCCAAACAACTCAAACAATTGGCCTGATGCACCACTTAATTAGGCACACAAATATGGTTAACCTAGAATGATTTCTACTCTTTTATGTGTTGCTTTGTGTGTACCGGTCCCACAGATCAGAACCCAATTGAGTAGAAAACAAATCAAGTTGATCAAGTGCCTTGAATGTGGGTGTGTGTTGTGTGTTTGTTGAAAATTACCCCACAAGATTATCTTTTTGTTATTTTTTTTATGAATGAAGGTGGAATGAATGTGAGTGAAAATCCAACCAACCAAACTATTCCTAGGATTTATGCAAACACCTAGGTTAATTGGGATTTGGATTTAATGTGGCAAATGAAATCTATGGAGGGGGAAATAATGGGGGAGCACTTACAGTTGTCTTCAACTGCACTTTACTCTAGTCTACCGCTTGTTGATTCCTTGATGGAGGTCTCTGCAAAACAATAAACACAAGAGAAAGCTAGTTAGAAAACAAATAAATTGCAAGAAATGCGAAGAAAAGATCAGAAATCATTGCCTCCCCGGCAACGACGCCAAAATGTTGAAACGGTTTTGCGAATCGCTACGCTTACGTGTTTGGTTTTGGAAAACCTGTCGTTGAAGTTCGAAAGAGAAGAATTTGTGTTCAACAAATAAAATTTATACCAAAAAGAATTCTGGGTCGAACAAAGGGAAGGGACGTTGATCTATATTCGCAATTATATTCTTTTAGGATTTTTGATAAGCAAGGCGATATAATTACAATGGAGCTATCAGACTAAAAGAAAGAGAGAGAGAGAGAGAAAGAGAACATGCATTCAATATTTCAATTGTTTACATAATCAAACTAAATAAAAGTTACACTAGAAAGCGGAAAATCAATTACACTATAAAGCAGGAAAATTCTACACTAGAAAAGCTGTAAATAAGAACGGGAGAAAGAAATCCTCCTCGACGGTTGCTTGGAGGACGAGCAGGACGGGATGACGCCTGGACGAAGGAGAACGAAGCAGGATGAAGGAGGATAAAGCAGAAGAGCGGGAACGAAGCAGCACGCCGTCATCGTCGCGGGATCCACTTCCGAAGGGGAACGAAAATTGGACTTTATCTCGCAAGAAGCATCCTGGGTGTGGGACAAGCTTCTCTTGAGCTTTGGAGGGGTAGAGAGGAGAAAGAAGGGATGAGAATTTCATATGGAGGGGGTCTCCTTTTATAGTTGCAGGGAGTAGGGGCAAAATGGACATTACAACTTCAAAATAATAAAACAGGGGTCTTTAGTGACAGATAAATCCGTCACTAAAGCCCTCAACGTGGGCGTCGTGGCCGGCTCGTGCGCGCCTCCTCGCCTGCTCTCGAACTCAACGGCTTGCGCACGTTCGCCGCTTTTCAGCCCTCCGATCGCGAGATCGGACGGCTTAAGATGCATCCGCGCCCGCTGCGTTGCGTGCCCGCCTGCGCGTCTGATTGCGCATCCGATTGCGCGTCCAATCGCGCGTCGACGCTATCGGGTGCGCGCGGCCGTCCAATCTCCATCTGACACTCCACCTGCTCCCAATCGCCCGCGCCTGCCGCTGCTCGCCACGGCTCAAACCCGCGCCCTACGCTCGCGAAAGCGCGCTCGAGCACTGCGTTATGGGGCACGGATGATCGAGCGGACGCTTTTAAGCACGAGCACCCACAGCCGTCGGATTAAGATCCAACGGCGGAGAGCGATCGGGCGCGGGGCCTTCACAAGATGCAAGCGGCCGTTTGGGCGGCTGAGATGGCGCCACGTGGCGCTATCTTGGTCGTCCATCTTCTGGAAATTGTAGATGGTGCCATGGATGTCGGATTGACTCGATTTTTGTGTCGTTGGGCTGCGATCGTCGATTCGAATTCACTCGTGCGGTCGGATTTGTCATCTGAAGTGCGGATTTTCACCATCTTGGCCCTTGATCTTCTAGAGCTCCCCGGTCACTATCTGTAACGACCCGGCTCCCGAGTCCCTACGAGACACGAGAACCGGACCGACTCGACTAATCCCAAGACCCAGTCGTCCAACGAGGAAGTAACCAAAAGACAGTAAAATAAGCCACATTCAGCATGAATATAACTAACAGTAAGAAAGTACAGCAGTAAGGAAAGAAACTACTACAGTAGGCACCACGACAACAGTAAAACAACATTTATCATATAACAAAAACTGCAGGTAAAGAAGGTACAGCGGAAACAAAACTACTCACTAGAACAGAAACAAAAAAAAGGGTACAAAGCTGTGGTAACTCTACTGGACCCTACTCGGCCCAGCGTCCTCTGCAGCCGCCGACCCTGGCTGCTCAACACCTGGTCCTGAAAAAGGTAACGAGTGTAACACGTCAGCAAAACGCTGAGTAGAGTGGCAAACTAACTAAAGGCAACAGTAGAGTGTACAGTAGCTATTATGTTCTATTACTTCCTTTATTTACATCTTTCAATTTTTCTCACTATTTCATTTATTTCTCAGATCCTTTACTTGATCTCGAATGTCCTCGTGGGACGATCTTGATTGCAGTCTTTTCCAAAAGTAGAAGTAGCACGTGGTGCTCTCCTGGCCGGGAGAGTCCCCCGTGGTGATCCTACCCTCAGTCAACCACCCCAAGGTCACTGACAGACGTAACGGTGACTACGGCATGCGCGATAAACGCACAGGTAGCTAGCCCGCACTGGCACGCGGTCAGTCGTTTCCGTTAACGGGTGCGCCCAAAGCACAGCACGAAACCAGGGCAGAGCCCTCTCAGTAACAGGGGTCCAACCCCTCCACAGTAACCAAACCGGGGCCTTGCCCCTCCACAGTCCGCGCACCCTCGCCTGACTACCCTGGTTTGCCCTAGTGGGCCTAACAAGTCGGTGAAGGAGGCTAGCAGAACCCCGGGGCCCGTGGGGTAGCTAGTACTCTCCTAACACTACTAGCTCTCCTCGGTACTACGTACACGAGGGCCAGCAAGTCGGTACAGAGCGGCCAATCCTAACCCCGGGTCCCTGGGGCGGCTGGCCCCACTATGCACTAAACAGGTACAGGTACTTCCCTTGGTACTGCGTACCCAAGAGACAGTACAAACTACATCTCAGTTCCATTCCTTTTTCTTTCCAGGAGTTCCACTCCTAACTCCCCGTAGGGTTCCAGCTCTTTATTTCAGAACATCATATGTTTCACTTTCCAGATTCACGTTCTCAAATTCCATGATCTCAAACATGTTTCTTTATTCATAACAGGCAGCTGTTAATTAAATTTACAGGCAGCTTTATATATTCCTTTCCATTTTTTCCAAGACTGCAGTAATATACATTCCACTAGTTTTTCCATCCTAGGATTCATGCCATATCCTAGGATCTATCATACAATCTAGTTTTCCGGCCCTAGGATTCATGCAACACCTAGGAGTTATCATTCCATATATTTCTCTTTCCTAGGATTCATGCAAGCCCTAGGTTCTAGTTATGGTTCCATACTTTAACAGATTTTATTAATACTTAAAACCACTCTACCAGGTACAACGGGAGTAATGGGGGCGTGATCGGGAATCCTGCGCGCCTCCGCGACTCTCAAGACTGCAACCGAACGAGGTCCTATCACAAGGATCAAACACAAGGAGTGTCCCAAAATAGTGTATAGCTACTGTAGGCGGGTAGAGGAATTAATTCTGAAACGAATGCAACTCGAATCGCGGAAAACGGAGCCCAAACGGGCCCTAAACGGGTCGAGAAAGACGATACTGTGCAAAATCAGACGTCTGGAACTCCCTCCAGACGTCTTAAACGGTGGATCAGAGAATTACCTGCTCAGCGTGGTTTCCCAGACGTCCAGAAGTCTGCAGGGACGTCTTTCCTAGATCCCAGACGTCCGATGGTCACTTCGGACGTCTGGAGGTCACTCCCGCCGTCTGGTACAACTTCCAGACGTCTGATTCGCAAAGGATGACGAATCAGAAAAGCCTGCGCACAGCCAACGCCCCTCCCTCAGTACGGTCAGTCGACAAAAAGGAAGAAGAAAGCGGAAACTCACCTTTCAGACGTCTGTATGATCTCACAGACGTCGACCTTCCCGTCTGGATATCAATCCAGACGTCTGATTCTGGAAATTTTTCCAGAATCAGAGCCCTGCTCGGCCTCCGCTCGCGACGCCGCCCGCGTCGCACCTCGCGCATACGCTGCTCCGCCCGCAGCAGGTCCCTCTCCGCGACGCTCTACGCCCCCTGCGCCCTCCGCCAGCTGGCCAAGCCGCTCTTGGCGAGCTCGCCCTCACGGCAGAGCCCCACCCTCGCACGCCGCAGCTCCTCCGCGCTCACTGCGGCTACCGCTGCCGCTGCGCCCTCGCTGCCGCTGCGCCCTCGCGTCCGCTCGCTCTCGCGCATAGGCAGGAGAAGAAGGAGGAAGATGGTGGAGACGGGAGGGGAGGCACGCCCCCCCTTTTAACGCCGCGCGGAGAGGAGAGAGAAGGCGGTCGCAGCCGCCTGCAGCCGCAGAGAAAGAGGGCAGAACGCAGGTCTGCGCGCACAGGCGCGTAGACGAATATCCCGTGCGAGCATAACTGTTCGCCAGACGTCTGTAAACTATCCCGGACGTCTGGTAAGACGTCTGGATGTGATCCCAGACGTCTTGACAGACGTCTGGGCCACCTCCCAGACGTCTTAAAAGGCGTCTGGGGCACGCGCTCGTTACAATATAACAAACTCAAAGGAAGTTTCATCCCCGAAACTTGCGCCAACTAGGGTGCGGGAAAAAGATGTCCAAATAACCATAACAAACTCAAAGAGGACCGAAGCCGGTCCGAAAAGACGTACCCGCGAAAAGCTCCGGGTACCGCTCCCGCATTGCCGCCTCAGGCTCCCAGGTAGCCTCCTCGTACCGCTGGCTCCTCCACAAAACCTTTACCAGGGGTACTTGCTTTCGTCTCAACCTGCGGACGGCTCGGTCTAGGATCTGCACTGGCCGCTCGGGGTAGGTCAGGTCGTCGCTCACCTCGACGCTCTCGTGACTCAGTACGTGGCTGGGATCGGCTACGTACTTCCTGAGGTTGGACACGTGGAACACGTCGTGCACACCAGAAAGCTGCGGGGGAAGGGCAAGTCTGTAAGCAACGGGTCCAACCCGCTCCAGGACCTCAAAGGGCCCCACGAACCTCGGCGCGAGCTTCCCTCTCACCCCAAACCGCTGTAAGCGCTTCATGGGCGAAACACGAAGAAAGACGTGGTCCCCAACCTCGAACTGCACCTCTCTGCGTCTGCGATCTGCGTAGCTCTTCTGTCTGCTCCTGACAGTGCAGAGTCGTCTGTGGATCTGCTCAACTACCTCCTGACTCTGCCGGATCAACCTGGGGCCAACCTCCCACTTGGTCCCCACCTCAACCCAACTCAAGGGTGCCGTGCATTTACGTCCGTACAGAGCCTCGTAGGGAGCCATGCCGATGCTCGAGTGATAACTGTTGTTGTATGCAAACTCTGCCAGGGGCAGGTGCTCCTCCCAAGAGCCCCTCCAGTCTAGTACACAGGCACGCAAAAGGTCCTCAAGTGTCTGTATCGTGCGTTCCGACTGTCCGTCCGTCTGGGGGTGGTAAGCCGTGCTAAACCTCAACCTCGTCCCCAAAGCCTGCTGAAACTCAGGCCAAAACTGGGACGTAAAGCGGGTATCCCGGTCGGATACGATCTCCCGCAGAACTCCGTGTAGTCGTACCACGTCACGGATATACCTCTCTGCCAACTGTGCTGGTCCCAAAGTGACTCGGATCGGCAAGAATCGTGCTGTCTTCGTCAATCTATCCACTATTACCCAGACTGCGTCGTGTCCTCGCTGGGTAACAGGTAAGCCCACCACCAAGTCCATGGTGATGCTCTCCCACTTCCACTCTGGCACTGGAAGCGCCTGAAGCGGCCCTGCAGGCCTCTGATGCTCGGCTTTCACCTGCTGGCACACTAAGCACTGCTGCACGAACTCACCCACATCCCGCTTCAACCCTCTCCACCAGAACTCGCGTCTCAAGTCATGGTACATTTTCGTGTTTCCGGGATGTATGGTGAATCTGGAACCGTGTGCCTCAGTCAGGAGTTCTCTCAACAGCTCCTCGTCTCTGGGGACGCACAACCATCCCCCCAAGCGTAACACCTGGTCTGTGAAAGAGAAGTCCCCTGGGTCCCCTGATAGTACTCTGTCGCGCAAAGACTGCAAGTACGGATCGGCCATCTGTCCCGTGATGATGCGGTCTATCAACTCTGGTCTGGTCTGCCGTGTCACCGTCACTGCCCCACAGTACCCTCGTAACTCTAGAGGTCGCCAACTGCCCACCTCCTCCAAAAGGCTCCAACTCTGTAACTGTAGACTGGCCAAGCGTGCGGGCGCCTTACGGCTCAAGGCGTCAGCCACCACATTGGCCTTTCCCGGGTGGTAGGAGATGCTGCAGTCGTAGTCCTTCAGGAGCTCCAACCAACGTCTCTGTCTCATGTTGAGCTCCTTCTGGTCAAAAAGATATCTGAGGCTCTTGTGATCTGTAAAAATCTCGAAGGTCTCACCGTACAAGTAGTGCCTCCATGTCTTCAGCGCGAAGACAACAGCTGCCAACTCTAGATCGTGGGTAGGGTAGGTATGCTCATGGGGCTTCAGTTGCCGCGAGGCGTAAGCGACCACGTGACCCCTCTGCATGAGCACACCTCCTAACCCCTGCAAGGAAGCATCCGTGTACACAACGAACCCACCACTACTGTCAGGGATGGTGAGCACGGGAGCCGAGGTCAACCTCTCCTTCAGCTCCAGAAAACACGCCTCACAGGCGTCTGTCCAAGCGAAAGGCACATCCTTCCGAGTCAACTGTGTCATAGGACGTGCAATCTGCGAAAACCCTCTGATGAACCGTCTGTAGTAACCTGCCAGTCCCAGGAAACTGCGAATCTCAGTGACTGAACGCGGTCTCTCCCACCTGAGCACTGCCTCGACCTTGGCGGGATCCACCGCCAGGCCGTCTCCAGAGATCACATGACCCAAAAAGGTCACCTCCCTCAACCAGAACTCGCACTTGCTGTATTTGGCGTACAGCCTGCGTCGTCTCAGAGTGTCCAGAACCATCCGCAAGTGCTGTCCGTGCTGCGTCCGATCTCTAGAATAGATGAGTACATCATCTATGAAAACCACCACAAACTGGTCCAAGTACGGTCTGAACACCTGGTTCATCAGGTCCATGAAAGCAGCGGGGGCATTGGTCAGCCCAAACGGCATGACCAAAAACTCGTAGTGTCCGTAGCGGGTGCGGAAAGCTGTCTTGGAGACGTCGGTCTCCCTGATCCTCAACTGGTGGTATCCAGACCTCAAGTCGATCTTGGAAAACACCGTGGCACCCCGCAACTGGTCAAACAAATCGTCAATCCTCGGCAGCGGATATCTGTTCTTGATGGTGACCCTATTCAGCTGTCGGTAGTCCACACAAAGGCGTAGGGTCCCATCCTTCTTCTGCACAAACAGTACCGGGGCTCCCCAGGGAGACGCACTGGGCCTCACGAAACCTTTCTCCAAAAGGTCCTGCAACTGAGACTTGAGCTCTCGCAGCTCAAGCGGTGCCATCCTGTATGGCGCGGTGGAGATGGGGCTGGTCCCTGGTACTAGTGAGATCTCAAACTCGATCTCACGCTCGGGCGGTAGTCCTGGTAACTCGTCTGGAAACACGTCAGGGTACTCTCTGACCACCGGGATGCTCTGGAAGTCTGCCACGGGGCTGTGCTCTGCCACCACACAAGCTAAGAAGCCCTCACACCCCTGGCTCAAAAGTCTCGCCGCTCGAAGTGCCGAAATGCACCTGAAACCTCCGTCTACTGGCTGCCCGTGAAACTCGAAGGAAGGCAACTCCGGAATGGAGAAGACAATCTTCCTCTCAAAGCAGTCTACCAAGGCGTGGTAAGCGGACAGCCAATCCATCCCCAGGATCACCCCAAAGTCCTCCATCTGTATCATAATCAGGTCAGCTGGCAGGCTGTGTCCCCCGATGCTGACCCCGCAACCCGTGTACACCTCCTCAGCTACAAACAACTGACCACTCGGACCTCTGATTACGAACGGGTTCTCTAACAATGTATAATCCTGGTCCAAACTAACTGCGAAACTGTCTGCGACAAACGAGTGCGTAGCGTCGGAATCGAAAAGCGTGTAAACAAGTCTGCCAGAAACTGCAACCATACCTGCTACCACAGATCCCGAAGCTCTGGCGTCCCTGTGTGTTAGGGCGTTGATACGCCCCTCAGCTCTAGGTGCGGACGAAGCAGCCACACTTTGCGTCGGACGGGTAGGTGCTGGCCGGTACCCTCCTCGCGACTGCAGTCCTCCTCCTCGCGCCTGGAAACCGCGGCCTCCTGCGCGCCCTCCAGTGCTCTGCGCGGGAAGTATCTGCTGACCTCCTACCCTAGATGGGCAATCCCTCCTGACGTGGCCCGGCTGGCCACACTGGTAGCAGAGGGGAACCCGACTCCTGCCCTCAGTGAGTCCCTGCTGTCGGCTCGGCGGGGGTCCGGTGCTGGCGACTGGCCCCTGTCGAGGGCCCCCAAAGGCCACTGATGGCCCTGCACGACGTGACGGCTCTCCTGCGGAGGCCACGTGTCTCCGTTCTCGCCGGCCCTGTGAGAAGTCTGGCTGAAAGGGCCTCTTCCGCCCGCCGTCGGTCTCTCGCGCGGACGGGTTGGTCTCCTCGTAAGTCATGGCTGCCTCTACCACCCTCGAAAACGTCGGCAGCTTCAGGGGTTTGACATACCCCCGGATCGCAGGCCGGAGCCCCTCGGTGAACCTCCAAAGGCGCTCCTCCTCAGTGGCTACCGCTGTCGCTGCAAAGCGGGATAGCTCCAAGAAACGCGTGCGGTACGCGCTCACGGTCATCGTCCCTTGGCGGAGAGTGTGGAACTCCCGCCTCCTCTGGTCCTGCCACGTCTAGGGAAAGTACTGCTCGCAGAAGAGGGTGACGAACTGGTCCCACGTCGGCTCGTCCCTCTCCTGTCCCCGGACCGCCCTCCACCATCGGTGTGCCGCACTCTCCAGCTGGTACGTGGCAAAGGCCACGCGGCACTCCACCGGGGGGCGAAGGGTGTCGAAGATCTTCTCCAGCTGCTCAAGCCAGTCCTCTGCCTCGGTCGGGTCCTCATCCCCCTTGAAGGAGGGGGGCTTCAGCTTCCGGAACTGTCCGAAAAGCTCGAAGTGGTGCTGTAGGGGAGGTGCTGGTGCACCTCCAGGCGAAGGTGCCTCGTGTACAGAAGTGTCGGAGGAAGGTGGGGGCGGCAGGGGCCCATCCCCTCCCTCGTGTCCAGCGCCGCGTCCGTCGCGTGGTCCCACAGAGGACTCCCCCTCTGCAACCCCAGGAGGAGGTGCTCGGGGCGGTGGGTGGAGCTCCTCTCGTACAATATCCCGTATCAGTCTGGCGAGGTCCTGGGCCTGGATGCCAGGGAGTGGTGGCTGATCCACCGAGACGTCAACGACAGCACGTCCACCTCGTCGACCTCGCCCTCGGCCGCGCCCGCGGCCAGTCTCGCCAGTCCCACGACGAGGCATCTCCTGCAAGGAGACACGAAACAAAACGGAAACGTCAAAACAGACGGTACCTAACAACACTTCTAAGAGCTCATATCAAGAGATATGTTGTGGTGGCTACTCTAGCTATAAACATGTGAATTGGTTATTTTCCAGTCAGTTGATTCACTTCTCGGGACGACCTTGCTCTGATACCATCTTGTAACGACCCGGCTCCCGAGTCCCTACGAGACACGAGAACCGGACCGACTCGACTAATCCCAAGACCCAGTCGTCCAACGAGGAAGTAACCAAAAGACAGTAAAATAAATCACATTCAGCATGAATATAACTAACAGTAAGAAAGTACAGCAGTAAGGAAAGAAACTACTACAGTAGGCACCATCACAACAGTAAAACAACATTTATCATATAACAAAAACTGCAGGTAAAGAAGGTACAGCGGAAACAAAACTACTCACTAGAACATAAACAAAAAAAAGGGTACAAAGCTGTGGTAACTCTACTGGACCCTACTTGGCCCAGCGTCCTCTGCAGCCGCCGACCCTGGCTGCTCAACACCTGGTCCTGAAAAAGGTAACGAGTGTAACACGTCAGCAAAACGCTGAGTAGAGTGGCAAACTAACTAAAGGCAACAGTAGAGTGTACAGTAGCTATTATGTTCTATTACTTCCTTTATTTACATCTTTCAATTTTTCTCACTATTTCATTTATTTCTCAGATCCTTTACTTGATCTCGAATGTCCTCGTGGGACGATCTTGATTGCAGTCTTTTCCAAAAGTAGAAGTAGCACGTGGTGCTCTCCTGGCCGGGAGAGTCCCCCGTGGTGATCCTACCCTCAGTCAACCACCCCAAGGTCACTGACAGACGTAACGGTGACTACGGCACGCGCGATAAACGCACAGGTAGCTAGCCCGCACTGGCACGCGGTCAGTCGTTTCCATTAACGGGTGCGCCTAAAGCACAGCACGGAACCAGGGCAGCGCCCTCTCAGTAACAGGGGTCCAACCCCTCCACAGTAACCAAACCGGGGCCTTGCCCCTCCACAGTCCGCGCACCCTCGCCTGACTACCCTGGTTTGCCCTAGTGGGCCTAACAAGTCGGTGAAGGAGGCTAGCAGAACCCCGGGGCCCGTGGGGTAGCTAGTACTCTCCTAACACTACTAGCTCTCCTCGGTACTACGTACACGAGGGCCAGCAAGTCGGTACAGAGCGGCCAATCCTAACCCCGGGTCCCTGGGGCGGTTGGCCCCACTCTGCACTAAACAGGTACAGGTACTTCCCTTGGTACTGCGTACCCAAGAGACAGTACAAACTACATCTCAGTTCCATTCCTTTTTCTTTCCAGGAGTTCCACTCCTAACTCCCCGTAGGGTTCCAGCTCTTTATTTCAGAACATCATATGTTTCACTTTCCAGATTCACGTTCTCAAATTCCATGATCTCAAACATGTTTCTTTATTCATAACAGGCAGCTGTTAATTAAATTTACAGGCAGCTTTATATATTCCTTTTCATTTTTTCCAAGACTGCAGTAATATACATTCCACTAGTTTTTCCATCCTAGGATTCATGCCATATCCTAGGATCTATCATACAATCTAGTTTTCCGGCCCTAGGATTCATGCAACACCTAGGAGCTATCATTCCATATATTTCTCATTCCTAGGATTCATGCAAGCCCTAGGTTCTAGTTATGGTTCCATACTTTAACAGATTTTATTAATACTTAAAACCACTCTACCAGGTACAACGGGAGTAATGGGGGCGTGATCGGGAATCCCGCGCACCTCCGCGACTCTCAAGACTGCAACCGAACGAGGTCCTATCACAAGGATCAAACACAAGGAGTGTCTCAAAACAGTGTATAGCTACTGTAGGCGGGTAGAGGAATTAATTCTGAAACGAACGCAACTCGAATCGCGGAAAACGGAGCCCAAACGGGCCCTAAACGGGTCGAGAAAGACGATACTGTGCAAAATCAGACGTCTGGAACTCCCTCCAGACGTCTTAAACGGTGGATCAGAGAATTACCTGCTCAGCGTGGTTTCCCAGACGTCCAGAAGTCTGCAGGGACGTCTTTCCTAGATCCCAGACGTCCGATGGTCACTTCGGACGTCTGGAGGTCACTCCCGCCGTCTAGTACAACTTCCAGACGTCTGATTCGCAAAGGATGACGAATCAGAAAAACCTGCGCACAGCCAACCCCCCTCCCTCAGTACGGTCAGTCGACAAAAAGGAAGAAGAAAGCGGAAACTCACCTTTCAGACGTCTGTATGATCTCACAGACGTCGACCTTGCCGTCTGGATATCAATCCAGACGTCTGATTCTGGAAATTTTTCCAGAATCAGAGCCCTGCTCGGCCTCCGCTCGCGACGCCGCCCGCGTCGCACCTCGCGCGTACGCTGCTCCGCCCGCAGCAGGTCCCTCTCCGCGACGCTCTGCGCCCCCTGCGCCCTCCGCCGGCTGGCCAAGCCGCTCTTGGCGAGCTCGCCCTCACGGCAGAGCCCCGCCCTCGCACGCCGCAGCTCCTCCGCGCTCACTGCGGCTGCCGCTGCCGCTGCGCCCTCGTGTCCGCTCGCTCTCGCACACAGGCAGGAGAAGAAGGAGGAAGATGGTGGAGACGGGAGGGGAGGCGCGCCCCCCCTTTTAACGCCGCGCGGAGAGGAGAGAGAAGGCGGTCGCAGTCGCCTGCAGCCGCAGAGAAAGAGGGCAGAACGCAGGTCTGCGCGCACAGGCGCGCAGACGAATATCCCGTGCGAGCATAACTGTTCGCCAGACGTCTGTAAACTATCCCGGATGTCTGGTCAGACGTCTGGATGTGATCCCAGACGTCTTGACAGACGTCTGGGCCACCTCCCAGACATCTTAAAAGGCGTCTGGGGCACGCGCTCGTTACACTATCTGATGCTATGGATGCCTGATCAGGGCGATCTTGGAGTCGTTGAACTCCAATCGTCGCCATGATCACATCCATATGGTTGGATCTTTGATCCGAGGTCCCGACAAAATGTTTGCCCTGTCCAAGCACATAAAAGGAGACAATTAACCTCCATTTTATTCAAACTACTCTAAATGCAAGATGATGCATGTTATGCAATATTTATATCATGAAATGCAATCCTATGCTTAAGAACATGCATAAATAGACATTTTAAGTAGTGTAAATGTGTTTACATTAGTAACCTGACTTTTTGGTCTTGGTTGCATCCTCATAAATCATAGGCCCGAACACACTTGAGTACTGATTTTAGGTTTTGGGTAATTTTTATCCAGAACCTTAAATATTCTCGACCATGGGGTATGGGTCTACATCACAATCTGGTCCACATCTGTGGACATCTACTGGCAGGTCTTAGGTTGCATCTTTTTATTCTGATTCTGACTTGCACTTGTGAATTCTTTATTTCTCTTCTTTGTATAGTGTGCCTATTTGAAGGCACTAAATTCAGCACTTATACAGTTTCTATTTATCTCAGAGTGGACACATTATTCACACAATTCAGGTGCTTTCTACTGTACTCCACTCTATTTCATGTCTTTTTAATACAATGAGGACATTGCATTAGATAGGCATGGGGGGTGGATATTCATCTTTGAATTACTGCGTTAGCTCCGTAGATTCATTTTATTTTCTTTTATTTGTATATTAAAACAAATTGAATTAGGAACGAATACTTAGACATTAGGACATTTCAATCTTAGGAAATATTACAATAGGATCTGAACACTAAGACCCTTCAGGTCTTTGGGCTTAATCAACCTGGGTATCCACTAAAATGTGGATTTATTTTTTGAGTCCTCGCCATCCTGAATTCTATTTTAATTTGAGTAAATAAGTTTGGGTGATAAGTACACGACTTATCAACCCGCCCTCTAATTTGAGGGAACTTTAAGTCTAAGCATCTACACACTATCTTGTCACTGACTCATTGTTCGGCGATTTTAACGGAAATTGGGTAGCTAATGAACTTTCTAGGGTGATATGGTTGGTAAGTTATCATGGGTAACAGCCCATAGGTAAGTTGTCCAGAGCCCACTCACTGGACCACTCTCTTCTTGCTACCTTTAAGTAAATCTTAGACCAGGGAAGCCACCTACTTAAAAAGAAAAAGAGAGTCAAAAAAAGACAAGAAAAAGTAGAAAATAAAGAAAAAAAGAAAATAAAAGAAATAAGCCACACTTTTCTGCACGAGTATGACTGGCAAGTTGTCGGTGGTAATAGCTCATCGACCGATTTTCCAGAACCCAGCAAAAGAAATGCACTAAAAAATCCCAAAACACTTAGGAAGAAGCGGAGAAATAGAATAAGCCGAGGAGATATACACTGGACTCACCCTTATGTTGACCCCATAAAAATAAAAGTAGGGAGAAAGCTATCGGTCGTAAAGATACACCTTTAGGTAGAACTCTCTTTTTAAGGTCACTTAGAGGCGTAGAAACCCGAAGTCCGTTCTAATTACCGATCAACGAATCTATCACATTCACAATAAGATGCTTAGACCTTAGGATTCTCATCAAATCTTGGGTGGGTTGAGTGGCCGTCAAAAGCCACTCTTTAACCCTAAACTCAAAAATTCAAAAAATTAGAAAAGAAGAAAAAGAGAAAAAGAGAATTTTCTTTGAATAAGGCAAGGGCTTGAGGCGGTCTGCATTTTGGTAGATACCCGGGAGCTGTTGTGTCTATAAAAGTTTTGATCTTAAGTAAAAATTTCTTAATGTTGAAAATGATTTTTGCCTAAGTAATCCAACCTAATTCTTTTATAAATAGCATGTAGTTTTTGCTAGGACCTAGCAAAAGATAGGCATGGGGGTGTGATGTGGATACATTTGATTAACCTAAAATGTCTATTAATGCATGTTCTTAGTGTCACATTAGCATCATACATTGCAAATAGTGCATGACATGCATAATCATGCATTTAGATCAAGTTGTATAAATTGTATAGTAATTGTCTCCTTTTCATGGTTAGGGACAAGGCGACCTTTTATCAGGGCCTCGGATTGAAGATCCAAACATATGGATTTGATTAAGGCGACGATTGGAGTTCAACAACTCCAAGATCGCCCTAATCGGACATTCGTAGCACCAAATAGAGATCGAGGAACCTTAAAGAGCAAGGACCAAGATGGTCTCAATCCGCACCTCAGATGACAAATCCGACCGCATAGATGAGTTCGGATCGACGATCGCAGCCAAACAACGCAAAAATCAGTCCAATTCGACGCCCATGGCACCATCTACATCACTTAGAAGATGGACAGCCTAGATGGCACCACGTGGCGCCATCATAGCCACCCAACACCGGCCGCAGCTCTCCTTCTTCACTCACTCGACAAATCTCAGCTGTTGGATGCCCATTCAACGGCCGAGATCGCGCCATGCTACTACTCTTCCAACGCTCTCCTCTTGTGAAGGTGCATGCAATGTTTGATCTCAACCGTTGGATGAAGATCCAACGGCCGATATCAGCCGTGCGCAAAACACTCCACACGACACAATTGCATGTCCAGCGCTACGGTCGAGCGTGCGACGCACGATCGAGCCTGCATTTGCTATGAGCGGGCGCGCGATTAGAGCCGCGTGATGCAGATCCAGCGGCGGAGATTGGGCGATAGCACCCACGCTCAATTAGACGAGCGGTGCTTTCGTGTGATTGCAGGCGAGCGCACGACATGGGCGTAGGCAACTTAAGCCATCGGATCTCTTGATCGGACGGCTGAGAGCATGCGAACATGCGCGTGCGTTGAAGGGCATGGAGGCGAGGGGGCACATGAGCGACGCGCACGTCGGTCACGTTCAAGCCTTTACTGACGGATAAATCCATCACTAAAGATCCTGAATTAATGTTTTTCAAGTTGTAATGTCCAAAATGCCCCCACTCCTTGCAAATATAAAAGGAGACCCCTTCCATATGGATTTCTCATCCCTTCCTTCTCTTCTCTCCCTCTCCAAAGCTCAAGAGAAGCTTGTCTCACACCCGGGATGCTCCTTAAGAGCTAAACTCAAGTTTTCGCCCTCGTTCTGGAAGCAGATCCTGCGACGACGACGACGTGTTGCCTTTTTCCCGTTCCTCCTGCTTCGTCTTCCTTCTTCCCACTTCGTTCCTCATCTTCCAAGCCTTGTCACATCTGGTACGTCCTCCAAGCAATCATCAAGGAGGATAACTTCTCTCTCCCATTCTTTTTTCTATTTTCTAGAGTAGAATTTTCCTGCTTTCTAGTTGTAATAATTTCACTTTCTAGTGTAATCTTTTCTCACTTTCTTAGTTGTAAAAAAATTTTGCAATATCAAGTGAATGTTCTCTCTCTCTCTGTTACGAACGCACGGCTTCAGACGTCTTTTAAGACGTCTGGGAGGTGGCCCAGACGTCGAACCAGACGTCTGGAACCCCTCCCAGACGTCTGGGATTCGGTTACGGCGGCACGCGCTGTCGTGTCTGCACGCCTGCGCGCGCAGACCTGTGGGTACCCTTTTTCCCTCTCCTCCGCAGGCGCTGCCCCCTGTCCCGCTCTCTCTCTCCTCCCCGGGAGGCTTTAAAAAGCCTCGCCCTCTCCCTCACTCTCACCACCTCCGCTTCTCCTTCTTCTTCTTCCAGCAAGTGCGAGCGCGAGCGAGCGGCGGCGGCGACAGCCGCAGTGAGTGCGGGAGGAGGTGCTTCGCGAGGGAGGAGGCGTCGGCCGGGAGGGCTCGAGCCTGCCGGGGCAGCGGGAGCCGGCTGGCGAGGGTGCAGCGGGTGCGGAGTGACGCGGGAGACCTGCTACAGCTCGAGCAGCAGGCGGACGAGGCGCGGCGCGGGCGGAGGGCGAGTGGTGCCCTGGTTCTAGAAACTTTTCCAGAATCAGACGTCTGGGCTTCCAACCAGATGATGGGGAAGACGTCTGGAGGACTGTCCAGACGTCTGGTAAGTAAGTTATTTTCGTACTTCTTCTTTCCTTTGACCGTCCGTACTGAGCACGAGGAATGGATACGCGCAGGGTCTGAGATTCGCATCCAATGTGAATCAGACGTCTGGCAGTGGTGCCAGACGACTGGAGCGACTTCCAGACGTCCGGGGTGACCATCGGACGTCTGGGAACTAGGCCAGACGCCCCTGCAGGCTTCTGGATGTCTGAGAGAGCACGCAGAACAAAGGTAACCTCTGATCCACTTTTTAAGACATCTGGAAGGGGTTCCAGACGTCTGATTTTGCACTGTTTTGTCGTTTTTGACCCATTTAGGGCCCGTTCGGAGTCCGTTTTCCACGTTTCGAGTTGCGTGCTTGTCAGAATTATATCCTCTACCCGTCTACAGTAGTTGTATACTGTTTTGAGAAACTCCTTGTGTTTGATCCTTGTGATAGGACCCCGTTCCGTTGCAGTCTCGGGGGTTGCGGAGGTACGCGGGATTCTCAACCACGCCCCCAGTACGCCTGTTGTAATCGGTAGAGTGGCTTTTAAGTTTATTAGTATAATCTGTTAAATTATGGAACCATAAATAGAACATAGGACATTGCTTGAATCCTAGGATTGAGAAACTAGAATGAATGGTAGATCCTAGGGTGTTGCATGAATCCTAGGGCTGGAAAACTAGATTGTATGATAGATCCTAGGGTATGGCATGAATCCTAGGATGGGAAGAACTAGTGGAATATATGAATACTGCAGTCTTGGAAAATGTGGAAAGGAAATAATAGCTACCTGTAAATTGGTTTAACAGCTGCCTGTTATGAATAAATGAGCATGTCTGAGAATATGGGATGTATGAACGTGAAACTGGAAAGGTGAAACCTGAATGTGTTGAGTTAAAAGAACTGGAACCCTACGGGGAATTAGGAGTGGAACTCCTGGAAAGAGAAAGGAATGGAACTGAGAAAGAAAGACGTGGTAGTGTGCTGTCTCTTGGGTACGTAGTACCAAGGGAAGTACCTGTACTTGTTTAGTGCAGAGTGGAGCCAGCCGCCCCAGGGACCCGGGGTCAGGACTGGCCACTTTGTACTGACATGCTGGCCCTGGTGTACGTAGTACCGAGGAGAGCTACTAGTATAGGGAGGTACTAGCTGCCCCACGGGCCCCGGGGTTCTGCTAGCCTCCTACACCGACTTGTTAGGCCCACTGGGCAAACCAGGGTAGTCAGGCGAGGGTGCGAGGACTGTGGAGGGGCAAGGCCCCTATTTGGTTACTGTGGAGGGGTTGGACCCCTATTACTGAGAGGGCTCTGCCCTGTACTGGTTCCGTGGTGTGCTTTGGGCGCACCCGTTAATGGAAACGACTGACCGTGTGCCAGTACAGGTTAGCTACCTGTGCGTTTATTGCGCGTACCATAGTCACCGTTACGCCTGTCCGTGACCTTGGGGTGGTTGACTGAGAGTAGGATCACCACGGGAGACTCCCGGCCAGGAGAGCACCACGTGCTACTTCACTTTTTGGAAAAGACTGCAATCAAGATCGTTCCCACGAGGAACATTCGAGATCAAGTGAAGGATCTGAGAAATAGATAAATTTTGAAACAATAGAAAGACGTAAATAAAGGAAGAAAGAAAATTAAAACAACTACTGTACACTTTACTGTTTCTTTAGTTTAGCTGCCACTCTACTCAGCGTTTTGCTTACGTGTTACACTCATTACCTTTCAGGATCAGGTGTTGAGCAGCTAGGGTCAGCGGCTGCAGAGGACGCTGGGCCGAGAAGGGTCCAGTAGAGTTACCACTGTTCTCTTATACCTCTTTTTGGTTCCACTGTAGTGAGTAGTTCTTGTTACCACTGTACTTTTCCTTACCTGCAGTTTCATATTATGTTATGAATGTTGTTCTACTGTTGTGGTGGTATATACTGTAGTGGTTTCTTTCCTTACTGCTGTATTTTCTTACTGTTAGTTATATTCATGCTGAATGTGGTGTATTTTACTGCTCTTTTGGTTACTTCCTCGTTGGACGACTAGGTCTTGGGATTAGTCGAGTCGGTCCGGTTCTTGTGTCTCGTAGGGACTCGGAAATCGGGTCGTTACACTCTCTCTTCTTATCTATACTGATTTCCTTGTGATTATTCTGCCCTTTAAACAAAAAAAAAATATAATTGCAAATTTTGATCAACATAGCCTCCCTGAGTTCGACCCGGGATTTCTTTACAGATTTTTCGTTATAAATTTTATTTGTTCAACAGATTTCTTTGCTACTCGAACTACAATGACAGATTTTCAAAACCAACTCTGATAGCATAGTTGTCCGACGTTCAACAATGATGTTATCATCATCTACGAAATTGTGGGAATTCTGTGTTCCCAAAATCCGACTCGAAGGCACCCAATTTCCTAACTGGAGCTCGAAATCAAGCTCTATAAAAGCTCGCACAAGTCCTAGCATCCAAGTCAGTTAGGTTTCAGGCCATAAACCTTCTTCCCCTCCTCCTCCGGCCATCTCCAACCTCAACTTCGGTGGCCCTCTTGCCCTTCCTCTTCCATGCATCAAACAGGTAAAAAATTGGATGCACCAACCTCTTCCTCTCTTCTTTGCGACTAGGACCGATCAAAGTCCGGCCACTTCGAGCCCCTTCTTCACTGCTGCTCCACCTGCTAGAGAACTTTGTCTCCTCCAAGTCAGGTAGCCACATCGGCGTGGACCTCTCCCCTATTCGTCTAATAACTAGGCTCTATCTCTCCCTCTCCTTCTTTAGCTTAGGTTTAACCCTATAGGATCTTGATTCCACTGCCGTTCACCTCTCTCCCTCTTCGTCTTCTTCACGACTGACGAAGCACTGGTGAGCCTCATCTCGTCGCTATGCTCAACCATCCACACAACTGCTCCCACCACAACCTTCCTTACACCTTAGAGAACAAAAGCCTCAAGAAAATTGGGGGCTTTGATCTCTGCACTCCTCGATGGGACAACCCACTGTTGAAGTCGGAAAACTACGCTATCTATTTAACGAATAATAAATAGAAGAGAAAGAGAGAGAATATTACAAATAAAATCAAAAGAGGGGTAGGATAAACAGAGATTTCATTATCAGAAGTTGTTCATTACATGACTCATTACGACTAGAAAGTGGAAAATCTACACTAGAAAGCAGTAAAGAGAATGGAGAGAGAAATATCCTCCTCGGCGATTGCTTGAAGGACGAGCCTGATGAGATGACGCCTGGAAGACGGGGAATGGAGAGGGAAGAAGGAGGACGAAGCGGGAGGAATGGGGACGAATTAGCATGTCGTCGTCATCACGGGATCTGCCTCCCGAATGCAAAGAGAAGACAGCCACAAGATGCTCCACGAAGGGGGACGAAGGTGAAAAAATTATGATTTCTACTCTAAAGGAGAATCCCGGGTGTGGGATAGGCCCTTAGAGCTTTGGAAGGGGTGAGAGAAGAGAAGGGATGAGAAATTGTAGGGTAGGGGTCTCCTTTTATAGTTGCAAGGAGTGGGGGCATTTTGGACATTTTAATTTCAAAAACATTAATATAGGACCTTTAGTGACGGACTTAAACGTCACTAAAGGTCCTTCGTGGGCAACGTGTGTGCACGCTGCGTGCGCCCGCTCCTCTTCCGTGCCCTAACGCCTGCGCACGTTTGGATTGATCTCAACCGTCCGATCTCAAGATCGGACGGCTTAAAGTCATCCTCACAGCACCCTTCAAAATGCCTCTACCGTGCTCCCACGTGCGATGAGGTGTGCAAACGTGCATCATCGAGCGCGTACGTGATCAAAGGATCCTCCACACTCCACGCCTTCTCCCCTCGGTCGCCCGATCTTCATCTGTCGATTGAATCATGCCCGCGCCTATCTGAATTGAAGCACCCAGCGTGGCGCGCCCTTTGCTCGTGAAGAGGTGCTCGATCGCTGCGCTACGCCTTCATTTGTGTTGCGCAGAGGATTTGTGCGCACGGATTTGTGGCCGTTGGATGGGCATCCAATGATGGAGATTCATCGAGCGAGTGAAGAAGAAGAGCAAAGGTGGGTCCTTGGGGCCGGTTGGGCAGCTGAGATGGCACCACGTGGTGCCATCCTGGCCATTCATCTTCTGTGTATTGTAGACGGTGCCACAATGTCGGATTGGATCGATTTTTACGCTGTTAGGTTGCGATTGTTGATCTGAACCCATCCATGCGGTTGGATTTGTCGTCTGAGGTGCGGATTAACACCATCTTGGCCCTTGATCTTTAGGGTTACTTGATGTCTATCTGGTGCTACGGATATCCAATCAGGGCGATTTGGAAGTCGTTGAACTCCAATCATCGCCCTGATCAGATTCGTATGTTTGGATCTTTGATCCGAGGCCCCGATTAATAAGTTGCCCTGTCTCTAGCCATAAAAGGAGACAATTAACCTAAATTTTATACAAACTACCCTAAATGCAAGATGATGCATATTATGCAATATTTATAATATGTGATACAATTCTATGCCTAAGAACACGCGTAAATAGACAGTTTATGTGATATAAACATGTTTACATCACCCACCAAATCATTGGTCATCTCTTCACACTCCAGCCACTCTATACCGCCACACACAAAATAATGACCACCACTCCACTCGCCGTGGTCCAGCAAAGGTCTTGAACTATTCTAATTAGGCTGAGAGGCCATTTTTCTCGTTTTAGGTATCCTTGTCGGAGTTGCTACGAACGCCACTACACTCCACCTTCGCTCGCCGTGCTCCAACCATCTTCGACCTCTCTACCACCTTCAGCAAGAACAGAATCCCTCCACAAAGATGCCTACAGTTGCAATCGAAAAAGGACACAGAGTAGCAGCATCAATTGAAGGAGAGTTCTTTCTTGCAGCATACGTGAAGGAAGTGAGCAACAAAGTCCCACATCATTCGGATAAAATTTAGAGAGCCGCATATAAAGCAATGCGTGCATACGCTTATCACCTCGACATAATGGGGATGAGGTCCCCACCTCACTTTAACCTTACACCTCACCCACCACGCACGTCGATGGGCCTAGTCACAGTTTATGACCCGATTACCCGTTACTGAGCATACCAGTATACCCGATTAGGAAAGAAGATATTCTGAGGAGGGGGTAGGGTGGTTTTTCCTCGGGTGCATGCACGTGCCTTGGGATGCGTTCACACACTTAGAGGATTTCTGAGTTGCTTGTGATGAGGCTTTGGCGACTTTAAGCCATCTGGAGTTTGCGTCCTACATCAGATTGTGGTTGATTTGAGTTACTGTGAAGATATTTAGGTAGCTGTGCTGACGTGGATTAGTGGTTGGAAACACTATTGACACATTTGATTTGGTTTGAAATATTGAGTATCCTTGGGATATGTGCTTAATTGTAGGATGTAATTGGTGATTTAAATCACCACTTTTAGGTCCTGATTATTCTTTTTATTCCATTGGTTTTTCAGAAATAATTTGGCTTATTATTGAATATATTTTGATTATTGATTTTCATTGCATATCTTTATTATTGTAGAATATTGTGCTCATTTACTCATATTTCGACTAGTGTTGTAAATTCCATATTTGCTCCCTACGAACGATCTCAAAACTCACAATTGTTTTTCGAGTACTTATAAATTTAAATGTTGACAATTCGATTTTCATTGCTATTCAACAACGCGATCTTTTTATGACGAAAGCGGTGTCAACAGTAACCGATTCTATAGTCGAAGAAGAGAAACAAAGGAAAGGAGACCATCATGTACTAGACGGGAACACAAAGAAAAGGAAAACATCAAGCAAGCAGTCATTTGGGGCAAATGGTGATGGGTGCAAGAATAAAGGTTGTAACTATTTCTTACTTCTAACTTGAAATAAAGTGCTTCCAATATCAAGATGACATGTCGTAAATATCGCATTTGGTTGTGTTGTCAATTTTATGCTAAAAGGGAATTGTAGAAAATTGACAAGAAGATCAAACTTAGTAACAAATGCTTGGATGATCACACATCGATGCTACATCCAATATTTTAAGTTCATGGACAAACATGAGTTGACAAATAAGCAAAGGGAGCTCCTTGAAAAAATAGCTTTTTATAGGGTGGTTGGGGTGTCAAAGGACAACATTGACATAAATGTTCTCAAGTGGATAGTTCGATGTTATAAAGGTAACAGAAAATTTCTTCTGGGTGGGACGGTTGTTGAATTCTTAAATGAGGATATCAGCCTCATTCTAGGGATTCTCAGTAGTAGGTATGATGTAAAGGTTAATGAGAAAACACTTCCATGGGTGAGCTATTATCAAGAGAACATATTTAAGAGGGACAAACACTTGGATAGAAGGTCTCTTGAACTGATCTTGAATTCATATTATTATTACGATGATGACAAGTCAGTGTACATATTCATGACGCGTTTGATATGCATGATGTTTACTACCTTCTTATTTTCAAATTCTAATTATTCATTTCCAAGGATCCTTCTGAATTATATTGACTCCTTGGAAGATACTAAGTACTTTAATTGGTCATCGGCTGTGGCAAATTTCATTCTATTTAAGATGAAAGACATGACAAGAAAGTTGGAGTCAATGGATGGAGGAGCTAGCTCAAAATCCCTTTGGATACTTGAATGGATGTGTGCCTTGTTTGTATGTAAGTATACTTGACCTAACTATAAGAATTTAATCTTGTATGTATAATTGTGTGTCATAACAAATTATATTAACATCATGAAAAATAAATTTGTATATAGGTTTGGGTGATGGAACATTGCTTCAAGGATTCCTATATAAATAGGGATCTCAGGCCATGGTTAAGAAAGTGGACAGGAGCAAGCATGATGAAATTGAAAGACGTGGACCACATCACAAGTGATACGGTAAGTCTCATTGTGTACTTGATTGTTACTGATTTCCAACTAAGCACAATGTAATTAACTAACAAACATTAAATAGGTTTATGAATTATTGCTAAAAAGAATGAAATGTTTAGGGTGGGTGCAAATGATTACATCTTTTCATTGGAGAAGTTTGAGGCCTCAGGGTTTGTACATAGGAGGCCATTTGTGATATTGGGTTTTCCAGAGGACCTTATTCCATTAATGGTAGAAAATCCGACAGAGGAGTATGGTGGTTGTAATGCAAGTGGAGAATGCATATTAAATACTTCTATTGAAGAAAGGAATTTTTTGAAGAAAGAAAATGAGCTTTTGAAGAAGAGATCAAGTTGGAGGAAGCACTTGGTGAGCGTGTAATCACATTTTCGGCCTTTATCGATAACCCCACAATTAATTCCTATTTGGGCCTTGAAGATGTCAATATTTAGTGCCTTGTTCCCAAATTTTAACTCAATTTGGCCCTCTTCGCAGATGATGTTGGCCCTAGCTGTGGCTAGAAAAGGTCTCCCTAAAATAATTGGAGTATTCTTCAAGTTTTCAGGAGCATCCATGTCTAAGACTATGAAATCCATGGGAAAGTAAAAATCCCGTACCCTAACTATGACATCATCGAGAATTTCTTTTGGTGACATAATAGATCAATCAACTAACTACAAAGTCATCTCTGTTAGTTTATGTTCAGATTCCTCAAAGTGGTCTAGTAGGGATGTGGGTATCAAATTTATGGAAGCTCTTAGGCTTAATAAGGGTCTGTTAAATTGTATATCACCGATAGCACAGGAAATCAGAGGGGAACCTGGGTCTATTGCCTTAGGCGGGAGCTTGCTCAAGATGATGGAGCTAGCTTGCTCCGATAGTATGATCGGGTTCCTGCCTTTGGTTCGCGGCTTATGGTTTGGTGTACATACATCTTTCAAGAATCGTGTGTAAGTCGATACATGGCGTATTACATCCATCAAGGGGATGCTTATTTCTACTTGCTCAAAGAGCTTGACCAGGTCCTCCACAAGTGCCACAGGTTTGGTTTTCTTCTTTCTCTTGGTCAAGGCCTCGGGAAATCGAACTTTAGATGGTTCCTCTTGAATTGGCTCAGGCTCTTTATCAGGGATGGGTGTGTCTTGGATAACCAATCTAGAGTTAAGGTCTACAGTCTTAGGCGAGTTGTGGCTAGGAAAAGGTGACTCCTGTGTTGTTTTGCCACTATGGGTGGTGACGGAATTTAAAATGTTCACACGATAAATCAGTGTTTGAAAATCACTTCATTGTAATATAACCAAAAATAGCGCATCAACAAATGCAATTCATTACTCGAATTCAAATAAGTATCCGGGGTCGAACACAGGGAGCAAATATGGATAAACCTCAAGATCACAATTTGAATCAAATATATGAGTAATTTCAACCAAAACATAATTCATAATTACTTGAGAATGATGTATCAAGAATTCAAGTACCAATGTGCAAAAATAATAGGGTAAAATGGTGATTTGAATCAACAATTACCCTTATACAATAATAGCAAATATCCAAATAGTATCAGCTAATCAAACCAAGTGCACAGTGCATTCCCTGTCAACCAGATTAGATGATAGAGCTCTCAATCAGACGGCTTAACCGTCCACTGCTACAGTGCCAAGAGGACACTCTTCGTCGTTTTCTCTTCTTTCTCTACTCTTCTTCCCTGCTCTGTCTCCTTTCTTCTTCTCGCGACTAAGTGTCACACAAGTGCCTGCGAGAGCAAAACCCTCCTAACCCTGTGCTCTCTCTCTTCCCCTTCTCTTTCTCAATGTCCGATTAGATACTTGGGTAATTGGGTATTCAGGGATCCGCGTACCCGGGACTAGGGCTGCGTGCATGGGTCATAGCCGAGGTGTGGGGCTTAGGCAGGTGAGTGAGTGAGGGTGTAGGACCTCACCCCGTGTTCTGAGGCGATATGCCCAAAATAATTTTTCAATTTATACCGCTGCGGAGCTTCTGCCACTTCCGATGTGGGACTAAGGATAGTGCTTCCTTCGCGTGCAGCAGCAGTCAGCAGCTCCCATTCAATTGGCTTGGGGGAGTGGTCAATGCCCCCAATTGATGGTCCAAGGACATTCCTAGAATGGTTCCATAGTGTCTGAAGCCAACGCTTGGAGCGGGGACCTTAAGAACAAGGTCTGGAGCTTCACGAAGAAGCTTCAACAATGGCACACATAGGTCCTATACTTGAAATCAAGAAGACGGTCTTTCAACCATGTTAAATCAGTTCAAAAGGTTCGTCGGAGCACAGCGAACGTGTTGGTGAATGTGGAAGTGCGTGCAAGTGAGTGGAAAGGTCGTATGACCTCGGTCTATTAGTGCAAAAGTTGTAGTGTTGTGTGGAGGGTTTGGAGGGGCAATCAACCTAACTAAGTTAGGGCTTTTGCTCCTAGGATTAAGGCAGAGGTGTAGGGATAAGTGGTGACCAATTTGGCAGAGCGTGGTGGCTGTGCGAGCTCGCCGGAGGTACGCCGGTGAGGTGGAAGACGGAGGGCGTACGAGCGAGTCGGCAGTCGAAACGGAGTGTGGTTGATGTGTGTGAAGTAAAGGAGCTAGGGAACATATCTATGTAGATAGCAGATGACGAGGAGTGAGAACGATGCAGGTTGTGGTGTGGTTGGTGCCAGGGACGAAGGTGGCTCTAGTGAGTAGGAAACGGCGAGGACGACAGAGGGAGAGGCATCGGCTGGTATGGTACGACGCGGAGGAAGATGAGAAAGATGAATCCGCCGCTGATATTGCAAGCGGACAAACAATGGAGTTGGGGGAGATCGCCGGACGTCGAGGAGCTATTCGGCAGGAGAGGAGGGAGGAATTGAGGGTGGTTCCAGTCGAATTCGAGCGTAGGGAGGACGGTTTGCCAAGGGGATCCTTATATAGGCCCCAGGGAGTCGGTTGGAGCATGGAAGCCAAGCTTTCAAGCTTGGAAGGTTCGTCAGAGAAGGATTCCTAAGAGATACCTGAATCTCTCATGCATTCGCATGAGAGATGGGGAAGGTTATGGAGATTGAAATCGGGTGCATTGGAAAGAGAACTTATCAAGGAATCTCCCTTCCAATTTTGGAAGGGATTCGTTGATCAGAGAAGTTTTCTTCAATCAAAGGTCGCCAGAGAAGGATTCCTCCATGATAATGGTGGAGGGACCTATTTACAAAGAGTGATGATAAATATAGGGGCCTATTTGTAAGGAATTCAAAAGTTAGGGGCAAGTGTGTGAGAGAAAAGAATTAGACAGGACCAAATTGTAAACTAGGTCAAGATGATCTCAGATTAGATCCAAATTTTGGTACAAACCTAATTTGGACCCAAGGAATCCAATAGTGAAGTTATATTTAGATTTTTATCAAGTTTGACTGGGTAATTTATGTAAAAACCCAAATTAGGGCAACTATATGTCTGAGACTCTATTTTAGGTCAAATTGAGTTCCAATGGTCAAATCAAGTATACCAAACCCTAGAGAATATTTTTATATGATTTTTAGAGGGTTTATGTGAAATTTATCTTGACCAGAACCTCAGTAGATTAAGCGGGCTTATTTTTAGGGTTTCAAATGTCATTTAATTCTTGAAATACGTGAAAACCCATTTCTGTCTACACGGACCCACTTGTTAGACATTTATGACCATTTAACCTTTGATTAACCCATGAGAAATCCCATGATTGTTTTGCAATTGAGATATGCTATTAAAGTTACATTTTTACCCCTATTTTACTGTCTTTCTCTTAGAATGATTATGCAATGAATTATGTCCTCTGGCTATTATGTAGGAGCATTTAATGATGGAATATGACTAAATAAAGCTAGATATGGCTGATGATGATGTTATCATCATACTCCCATGCTTAACTTTTACTAGTCCCTTAGCAAAATCTCATGGAATTAACTCAAATTCTAGACCATGCCTTTTTATGCTTATATTTCTACTGTGTGCTTTCTTTTGTAGATTAGGTCAAAATGCTAACAATAGGCCTAGAGGTACTCATGTACCAACCAAGATCCGGACATGACCCTGATCAAACTATAGGTTATTAAGGAACCATGCATAGCACTAAATAGAGAACCACCAAATACACCAGCTACACCTAATATATGAAAGGGGTGCATAAGAATATTGTGTTCTGCCTGGGATACAATCATAAAGTGGAAAGTACCAGATATTCGTAGAGGCATACCATCAGAAACACTTCCTTGACCAATAGGGTAAATCAATAAAACAGCAGTAGCAGCTGCAACAAGAGCTGAATATGCAACAGCAATCCAAGGACACATACCCAAATGGAAACTAAATTCCCACTCACGACCCATGTAGCCTCAGTCTGCTGTGATGGTTTTTAAGGCCCATAGGAACTAACCTAAGGTTCGTTGAACACCGCGATTAAAACACTCGTGCTTAAAACATGCTTAGTTCAGGTTCAGTTTGTAGTGCATTTTTGTAAGAGAGAGACAGAAGAATTTTTACATTTTTTTTGGAGAGTTTTCTCTCTCTTTTTCTTCTTTATTTCTAGCTTCAGATTTTCTTTACAACACGGTCTGTATCGGATTCCTAGCTCCCACCATCAATCCTCGCAGGGTCCCTAGCTTTCGATGCTTCGAGATAGCACCGCCCATGGCAACCCCCATAACCCTGGCTTTCGACACTTCGAGACAATGCCGCCCATGATGTTTTGTAGCTAAATTCAGGCCCTAGCAATCCACATTTCGGGATAATCCCGCCTATGGCACCTGAATCAGCACAAGGTGCTTACATGTCCTTGATAGGATATTTAGATATCTTAAGAGACAAACACCGAGGAGACGGTATGTTATTACGCATCTTAAAGGGGAATTTCCTGCCTCTCCGCACCAAGAACTCATTCAAATCAACTTGTGTTGATAAGCTGCTCCTAATCTAGGTAGCTTTTTCAGAATAGAATTAACGCTTTACGTGATTCTGATAATTAAGCTCACTGAATTAGGTTGTGTGTGGATTAGGGTGCTTAGGTTACCGAGTCTCACAAATTGGAAGTTAGTTAACGAGGCCAAATACTCCCTAAGCCTTAGACCTAATCCTTAAGCTTCGCATTTTCCTCAACCTCTTGAGGACTATCCAGATCTTAATGGATACTTGAATTTTTAAGCCTAAAATAAGCCCAAGAGGCCTAAGATCAGCACTCATACTAATCTCTGTATCTCTTAGCACTTTTTGACTTTTATTTCTTTCTTTTGATTTGGAATAGAACTAAAATAGATTCCATAATCTTTACTAATGACTAACTCTTTTTATTTCAAATTGTTACTCCTTTTTGACATTTAAATCACCTCCTCTCTTCCTCAAGAATGATATGCAATTTAATTCTCAAACTTAAATGCCTTCAGTGGAGTAGAAAATGGTATGGAGGAGTGGTCAAATCAGACGAATTTTGTAGAACAAGCACCTTGATCAATAGCCTGATTGGTCCAACTAGGTGCTTATTCAAGTCAACAGGCTGATGATGCAGCCCAAGCCCAATCAATCTGGTGGGTTGATAGATGTGAATCAGTAGATGTGGAACCCACCATATACTCTGTGACTTGAATAGATGTGGAAGTGAAAAGCTAGGGGTTAGCTGAATTGGATCAGCCAGGTCAGTGTAGGGATCCTCAAATGAAAAAGGGTTGGTGGAGGATGTAGGTACCCTACGGGAGTGATCAGAGAAGGATGGGGCGTGATTTGTAGTCTGATCGAAGTCCAAAACCCGATTAAAATGTGGAGGAGAATCATGTGCAACCGGCTCATCGAGAGGAGAATCAGAGTAGAAATTTAGTCCAGTTGCGGGATGGGGTTGGAAATGGGTTTTGGAAGGTTCTGTATATGCTATGTAAGAGGTGGTTTCTTTCAAATCATTGACCTCAGTGTCAGAATCAAAGGACAGGTTGTAGTCGCTAAGGTCGTAAATTGCACAAGAAGAATATTGAGTATTCTCGACCGTTAAAAACGGTCGCAAATGTTCAAATAACCGTTGAAAAAAAGGGTCGAGGAATGTACAGTCGCCATTGGGTTTTCTCGATCGTTATTGAATAATACGGTCGAAAAAAAGGTGCACCCCCACTCGATGTTTGGTCAATTCTCTCGTCAGTTTTCAACGGTCGGTAAAGCTCTTTCCTGACCATTTAATGTCCATGGTCGGCAAAAGTATTTACCTCGACTGTTATTTAGACAGTCGAGTAAGAGTGTATTTCCGACCGTTTGTTAATAACAATCGAAAATAATGATATTTTTGTTGGTTTACGGACAGTTGATAATATTAACCTTTTGCGACAGTTATTGAGTAACGGTCGAGAAAACTCGTATTGTAGACCATTTTAAATAGTCGGGAATGTTAAACATTCGTGACGGTTATGTTATTACGGTCGGGAAAAGTCATATTAGTGACCGTTTTAACAGTCGATAATACTAACAATTCTCGACCATATTTAAATAACGGTTGAGAATAATAAGGAATTTTTTAAAAAATATATTTAATTTATGTGAAAGACCTGTAAATAATGGCCTATTAAGAGTATAAATCAATCACACAACTTAAAAATTTTTGTATTTAAATAAAATAGAAGAAATGAAAATTAAAATTTTATAAATAAAAGTAACATATACAAAGTTCATTACAAACGATAATATATATAAAAAATACAATTATGCTGTGGCACCAATGCCTCCAGCACCGCTACCACCTAAATCATTGTCATCATGACATTGTCTAAACTCATGAAGGGCGGGGTGATCAATTCCTCCCTTCTGAAGTAATGCCAAGAGCTCCTCCATGGTCTTGTTGGATTCCTTGAACTGCGTCCCGTTCTCCTTGACCAACGTCGTCAGCTCCTCGATTCGCAACACATTCTCCTCGTCTCTGCAGCATAATGTCGCAATCTCCTTCCTCATCTCTTGCACCTCAGCTGAAAAGGATGATGCTCCCCTTCTTCCATACCATCCCGAGAAGGTCTCGCTCCTCCCTGCACTACGGACGTACCCGCCATGCTCAGGTGGCATGACGGTCCGGTAGGCCTCCACTACTGTCAATGGCTGTTGAACTGTACTAGAGTTTACGTCTTCAGGAGGATACATTAAGTTGATCATATTATCCTAAAAAATATTAAATTATGTTAAGTAATTTCATTTAATTATATAATTACGAAATAAAATAAAAGTATTGTATTTTTTTAACTTACGTGTCTCTATTGGTATGTGTCGTGAAGCCACTCTTTATTTCCCTCTTCGCTCATCTTGCTATGAGTGGCCTCATATACTCCCACCTGATCAAGCTGAGAACCTTGATGCATGGCGAACTATAAGAATTTGAAACAGTTAATTTTAATAAATTAGAAATTTTTGTAAGGTTTAAAAGAAAATATTAATTAATGATACTTACGTATATAGATTTCATTCGGTCTATGCTCCTCCTACCCAGGACATGGGTCTTTGGTGGAGCCTTAGCTCTATTTTACTTATTTTTCTTGACTTGCTCCTGAAAATGTGGGTATAATTTATTAACTTAGAAAATGTTTAAATAAATAATAATATATGAAATATTTTTACCTGCATCGCTAGATCATGAAAATGCTCACACGCTTCCTTCCAAATGTGCAACTGTATCAAAAGAGGCATATTATGCAATGCCTCATCATGATTCCTGTTCTTATAATACTAAAAAATATAATTTTAATGTTAGAAATAATATTTGAATAGTGGTAAAGGAAATAAAGAAATACAGTTAAAATTTATCTTTTACCTTATTCTTTATCTCCAATCTCCAATCTCCAATCTTTATGAATCTTCGCTACATGCTTGAGGATATATTTGGGGATGTTCGGATCATCGCCCCATTCGAACGTGGCCTACATTAGAAAGAGAACAAAAATTGTTACATAATTTACACTTATATAAAGCAATTTACAAAAGCTATTAGATTTTACCAATTACCTCTAACTCTTGACTGAGCTGCCTTTTCAGCTTGTTTGGCACCTTCCTCTAATCGAAGTGGGACAGTGGGATGATCGTCTTCATCAACGTACCCAATCTACTGATGAATGGAGGATAGTCCACTGCTTCCCCTGCTGGTGTGATCTACATTGAAATTGGGTCCCATGTGGAATTCTCTCTAAGTCCCTGTTCCGCATGGGACCTCTCCCCCTACATGCACCTATAAGACAGAATTATATCATAAAATTAAATAACAAAGAAAAAAATTTGAGAACATAACATTTACTAAACCTTAAATTCATACCTAAATCGTAGGTGGGTGGTGGTGGTGCAGAACATCCCATTTAAGAAGGATCTGGGTCAGCCATATGCTCTGGCTGATCATCCAATCTAGCGTTCTCCTCATTAAATGAAGTACTATCCTCCTCCTCTTCATTGGCGGGTGCATCCTCCTCGTAGTCAGAATCCTCTGCTGGGAGATTCATTGGAGGAGGCATCAGGCTCTTCCCCTTCCCCTTACCTCCCTTCCCCTGACTCTGGAAATATCAAGCTACATCTCCAGGCTTCAGAAATTGTTGGCGAGGTGCCTGGGGCTGAGGCTGAGGATGCTAGTGGTGAGCCTGAGGCTGAGACTGCTGGCGGGGGGCTTTAGGTCACTATGGGGGGGCCTCAGGCTACTGGGAGGCCTGAGCCTCCTCCCTACTCCTCCTATTAGCTTTTTTCTTGAAAATAACTTGCATAAAACATCACAAATAATCAGATATTTTTAAAAAAAATTCGGCAACATTTCTCCTATAAATTATGATATTTCAAAAATCTTGTATGAAATAAGTATACAAATAATTGAAAATGAAATGAGCGTATATAAATGAAATAACCTTCCCTTTCTCCATCCCCCCCCTTCCTCTTTCTCCCATTCTGTTTCCCCTTCCCTTACCCTCCCATTCCTCTTTCTTCTCCTTCTCCTTCTCCCTTTCTTCCTTAGTTACCCTCCCTTTCTTATTCCTCTCCTCTTTCTTCTCCTCTTTCCCCTTCCCTTACCCTCCCCTTCTCCTTAACCTCCCTTTCTCCTTAACCTCCCTTTCTCTTTCTCTCTTTCTTCCTTAGTTACCCTCCCCTTCTTATTTCCTCTCCTCTTTCTTCTCCTCTTTCCCCTTCCCTTACCCTCCCCTTCTCTTTCTCCTTTTCTCCCTTACCTCCCCTTCTCTTTCTCTCTTCCTTCCTTAATTACCCTCCCCTTCTCTTTCTCCCCTTCTCTTTCTCTCTTTCTTCCTTAGTTACCCTCCCCTTCTTATTTCCTCTCCTTTTTCTTCTCCTCTTTCCCCTTCCCTTACCCTCCCCTTCTCTTTCTCCCTTTCTCCTTTACCTCCCCTTCTCTTTCTCTCTTCCTTCCTTAATTACCCTCCCCTTCTTATTTCCTCTCCTCTTTCTTCAACATAAAACATTCAAGATATAAAAAAAAAGCATCATTCCACACAAGAAATAAATGTAAGTGGGCACACCCCACAAAAAATGAACCTAAGTGGGCACACCCCACTCTTAAAATAAACCTACGTGGGCACACCCCACATCTAACATGATAATAAGATTTTAAAAAAAAGGTAGTAAGAAACTCACCATAGTGACGAAATGAAAACAGTCGGTGCACAAACAATAGGAGAATGCGAAGAACCTATATGAGAAGGCAATAAAAAAAATTCAGTTTTGATATATAAATTAACGTAACCTTTAATAAAAGACGCAACAACTGGTCAAGCCACTCATAGGATTTCTAGGGGGCTTCATGGGAAGGTGACAGATCATTCTAAGCTTTTCCCATCATTTGAGTTGCTGAAAGATATTCTCCGATTTGTATTATTATGTCGATTCTGTCTTTCATGCAAGCAGGGGCATTCTCTTATCAGGAAGCTTAGTTCTGATGGCAGGGTTGGTACAACGCAAACTCTGCATAATCTAAATGAAGGTTCGGCAATGCATTTCCTTTAGTTCGTTCGCCTTTTACATTTCTCGTCTAGAGGGCCTTTTGGATTTGTTTGCAAACTTGTTTGTATAGCATTCTTGGTAGTATTACTAAAGTACCATGGCATTCTTTTGCATTTTCCTACAAACTTGTTTGTATAACATACTTGGTCTTACTAAAGAGACCGTGTTAATGTGCAGACGAGCTTGCTAGTTTTGAGGAAGCATGGAAGGGAAATGCTAGGAGACACCTACCTGGGTGGAACATGGTAATAACATGTTTAGTGGTGGAAGGAGTAAGTTGAAGTTTTTACTGCTTAACTAGTTCTTATTGTTTCTTCATCCACCTTGTGTTGTAATGTTTTTTCTTTTGGTGGTTCTTTCTATTGAGCTTTATCCATTTTCTGTGTCTTTAGTGGCCTTTTTGCATGGAAAGTTTCTTGCAATTTGTAAGCCTGTTGGAGTTGTTTGCATCCCTATTTGTTGTTATTATGCAATATGCAATTTTTTTCTTGTATTATGCCTCTGAATTTGTTTAAAAAATATCTAAGACCAGCTCCTATTGGTTTACTTGTGTATTTGAACTTTGGAATTCTTTAGTTTGAGTTCTACAAATTCAGGCTGACATGGTATGAGTGAAGTGAACCACGTATAGTCAGAATATAAATATTAAATGCAGGTTGTTTATGGAATTCAGGCTAGGTTTGGAATATAAAAATTAAGGGAGTATATGCCATGGAAGCTGAAATCTAAGCACATCACCTTTTATTTCAAATTAAAAATAACATAAATTTTTAATTAAAAACATAGATTAATTCTTATTTGGGGGGGGGGGGTTGCAGGAAGGGGAAAGGGGGGCTGCGGCAGGGGGGAAGGGGGCACTATAGGCAAGGGGAAGGGGGGGCTGTGGCAGGGGAAAAGGGACTCTACAGGTAGGGGGAAGGGGGCTATGGCAAGGGGAAGGAGGGCTACAGGTGGAGGGGAAGGCACGGTGGCAGGGGGCAGGCTGGCCATGCGAGCGAGGAGGAGAGAAGGTGAGGGAGGTGGCAGGGACACGGGCAGGTGAGGAGGAGGGGAGGCGAGGGAGGCTGCAAAGGTGGCGACAGCAGGGGCAGTAGGTGGTAGCGGTGAGTGCTAGTGGTGGCCACTGGGGGTGGGGGTGTTGTGAGTGGTGGTGGCAGAGGTGCTGGTGGTGGTAGCGGGTGGTCGCTGGTGATGGTGGTGCTAGTGGTGGCTGAGGGAGGGGGGTCTTTAGGCCGGCGACGAGGGGGAGGGGATGGAGGAGGCGAGCGGAGGAGGAAGAAGATGTGGAGGAGGGCTACCTGCAGTGAGGTTCGTCATGAAGGAGGAAGGATACTGTTGGTGCTAGGGGTCGCGGAGGAGTTGAGGCAGAGGAGTCGCAGCGAGGGTCGCAGAGGAGGAGCCGAGGTGGAGGAGGTCGCGAGGGTGTAGGAGGGAGCGCTCAGGAGGAAGGGGGAGGGAATCGGGGTAGGGCTGGGGATTTTAGTCTACTTTCTCAACCGTTCCTAAGAAACGGACTAGAATAACGGTTGGGAATAACTCCTTTCTTGACCCTTAAGGTCGAACGGTCGACGATAGGCTTTGAAAATTTGCCCGCCCGTGCCCGTGGGTTATGAAGACATTATCGTCGACCGTTAATATGGAAATAGTTGACTACATTATTTTCGATCGTTATAAACGGTCGAAAATGGTGTCAACCGGACATCTTAATTTTACTTCACTTTCTCGATCGTTATATATTGCACAGTCGAGGATTTCATTTATCCTCAACCATTTATATAACAACGGTCGAGTAAATTTTTATTGTCGACTGTTTCTAATGGTCGAGAATGGTCTCAACCTCCTCAACTATTTTCCAGATGGCAAAGTTAATGACCAGATTTTTGGCAACCGTTCCTATTAAAATGGTTGAGAATAATATTATTGCCGACCGTTACTTGAATGATTGAAAATATCCGTCACGAACAATGCTTTTTCTACTAGTGTTGGTTTGATTTGTCAGGAAACAATAGTTCTCCAAAATAAGGGTAAGATTCGAAATCATTGGAGAAGTTGCAAGAATCATGTTTTGAATCTGATTTGGGATCAGAGGTTCCACCACATAATAAATCAAGAGATGTACAATCAACAATCTGACTTGGATCTAACCTAATTTTAGAAGCCGAACTCAAAAAGGTGTCCTTATTAGGCATGGGCTTGGGTTCTTGGCTTGTAGGGAAAACCCAATCAATACCCAACTCTTCCAGCTCCTCGATTTCTATATTGTAGATCGACGTGACTTTCAAAAAATCAATCTATATCTCTAAGGAGGTTGGAGAGGTGCACTCATCAAATACAGGTCCAGAATCATAATCTAAATTCAAAATCCGATTTCCATCACATTGGGCCTTAGAATCATCTCGATAAGGCTTAGATCCAGATTGTAGGTTAAGGGTGTGGGTTGGATCATTAGATTCTAGGCTGGGCTCTACAGGGATGTTAGAATTGCTCTCGAGAGTCACCTTATCAGAATAAGGAATGGAAATCTAAACTTGGTGTCTAGGAAATCTAAACTTGGTGAACCAGGCTCTTGATTTTATAGGGTTGGCTCAAAATTGTGATCACTGTAATCGGATCCTCCCAACCCATCTCAAGATCAGGAATGTCAATTTATTCATAATTTGAATCAGGTTCCATTTGGGTTGGGGGTCATAACACACTTGATCATCAAACTCGGGATTTGGGAAATTACACGGATTACTGAAATTACTCCAAGATGTCATCTTAACTTCTGACAGGTATTTTCGATTGATGGTTCTATACAATTTATTTAGAAATTCTCCCTGTTTTCCCAAAAAATTCTGGAGTTCTTCCAGAACTGAAGGATTTGACCAGTATTGCAGACAATCATTGTTGTGTAATTTCACCAATTCCATGTGTTCTGCTAGGAGATCATCTTGGGTTGAACCGTGGTGCAGTTGTATCCATATCGTCTCCATACGGTTCAAAATGTGGTTCATTGTTTTCTTGAATTTCTCCTGAATGTCCATTTTACAATATTCTTCATGGTTTCTATAAGCATTCTCAATTATCTTTTCTTTCATGCTCATTTGGGACTCAGGTTTCCTAAATAATCTTCCTATATAGTCAGGCTACATTTTTGAATCAAGTGGTGGAATCAAGATGTAGAATCAAACTCACGATTAGATTGCAGTTGATTTAACCAGATAGGAATCCCTAAGATGATCTGTGTATGTGCACTAGAGAAAAGACGAGGGACTGGATGTTGTTGGACTCAATCAAGGCATCCAAAGATTTTTGGATGACTATAGAGGTTCGAGGCGGATGATACCCCTGAATCAAAAAGTCGTTCACCTGAGAATTACTTAGGCAGCTACGAAGGGAGAGTCCCGCAAAGACCCCTACACAGTAGAGCGCCCCCACTGGTTACCGGGTTTCCCCCACCCTACCTTCCTTGTCACTGAGGGTCCAGGTAGGCCAGAATGGATAACTTGACCTCTTAAGTCTACCAATTTTAAGTCCTAATTTGTGCCTTTAATTCCACTTGACTAGAAGTTAATTTGATTTGTGACCTAATTTGGAGGTTGATTGGCCTACTAAGTAGACCAATTTCACCTAACTTGCCCTAAAGATGGCAAAATGATATCTAGGTCAAGACCTAAAAATCACCCTGATTGACTCTCAGGTTATTAGGTCTAAGATTTTAGGATTCAAGTGAAATTAGAGCTTGATTTTAGGATTTTTCTTGATTAAATCTTTTCAACTAAAGGCTTGGGTAGCACACAAATGCGGGAGGATTATTTCCTTTTATGCAGGAAAATGTGAACTATCACTCCAAAACCCTAATGTAGAAACCTTAATTGGTTCTATTCTACATCCAATTTGATCTTAAAATGTTATCCTTGGACTTCAAACAAGAAGTGCGTAGTCCAAGAAGATTAGAAATTACGCATAGTCCCTAATAGGTATAGGAAATTTGGGTAGGGAATTCTAAACAAAATCATCTCAAGCTTTAATCAGATATGAAATTTACTTGCAAATCAAGAAACTTGCCTTCTTAAATGATGATTACTATAAAAATAAGGCAGGTGATTCCTAATTGATTGTTTCCTTTTTCTTGTCTTCCTAAGATTAAGAGGTTAATTAGGGAAGAATAAAAAAGTTACCTGCCCTGGCGTGGTTGTTTTGAGTGGAAGATCTCCTCGTGAAGTACCTCGCAAAATCACAAGAAATCAAACAGGGCAAGTTAGTGCTCAAATATAATCAAAATATTGCAAGAGAATAGCAGTGAATTACACGTTGCTCCCTGGCAACGGTGGCAAAATGTTCACGCTCTAAATCGGTGTTTTAGAAATCGTTGCGCTGTAGTACAGCCGATAAATAGCAAAAACAGATACAATTTATAACTCGAAAGAAATCTGAGGTCGAACATGGGGAGCAAATATGGAATTCACGCACTAATCTCAATAAATAATATAAATGAGCATAATTAATTACTCAAAAACTAATATGTAATGTATAACATGAGTACATGAGGAGATAAAAAGAATTCTAGACAAAATAATGGTGATTTGGATCATCAATTATTAGCCTAACAAATATGTATCAAATATCCAAATAGTATCAATTAAGCAAACCAAGTGCACAGTGCATTATCAGACGGCTTAAGTGCTCAGATGCTACAGTGTTCAATGAGTCTTCTTCTGTCTTTCCCTTCTCTTTCTCTTCTTCTTCTACAATCCTCCTCTTCTTCTCAAGCCTTCTCTTCTTTTCACGTACAAGGGCCTTCACAACCTTCGAATTTCGGCTAAGTGTTGCACAGGGAAACTTCCTTTAGAGAGCAAAAACCCCCTCCCCTGCGCTCTCTCTCTCTCTTTCTCTCTTCTTCTCTTTCTTTCTCAAATAGCCGGGTAATCAGATCACGCGCACTCGGGTCCATGGCTACCGGCATAGGTAGTAGCTGAGGAGTGCTTAGGATAGGTAATCAGGTTAGGTCCAGTGAGCGTGAGCGGGTGAGCAGGGACCTCACCCCCAGTGTTTGAGGCGGAGGTGGTGATGTGGGACTAAATTCTGCTCGACTGACATCCCATGATGTGGGACTAAACAATTTAAGCACTTTTGCTCGACTGAGATCCCATGATGTGGGACTAAATTCGGTCCTCTTGTCGCATGCGGCTACAGGTAGAGTGGCTTCAAATTGGAGCAGCAGTGGGTGGTGTGGTGCCCAATTGACAAACTGGGCGTTTACCTGGTACGAGTTCGTAGATCCTGGAGGGTGCACCTTGGGCTTTCGACACCTGGAGCTCGAAGAACGAAGGTGGTGATGGCAGAAGTGGCGGAGCTCCGACGTAGAACCTAAGAACATGAAATAAGTCCTTACGACCGCATTAGAACATCACAGAAGCTTCGTCTGGTCTTGGCGAAGGTGACGGTGGAGATAGCATGTCGTGAAAGTGCGTAAAGTGGCCAGATGGAAGCAGAGATGGTTGCGTGGAGGTGGGTTGTTCGATGAGGAGATGGAGTAGGCAATAGGCCTGGAAATGCTAGGGCTTTTGTGTGGGTTGATGTGGCGGAGGTCACAGGCTTATTGGAGAGGTGGATGGAGGTGCGTAGCGGTGGAAACACCTCGCCGGAGTGGTCACCGAAAATGGAGGAGATGAGGGTGAACGGCGTTGTCGGTGGTCGAAAGGGATAGGAAAGAAACTAGAAATGAAGTAGAAAGGGAGATAGACCTAACTAACCCTAGAATTATGGACGAAAGGGACGGAGCGGTGCTAGCTTTGATTAGCCGGCGTTGTAGACGACGAAGGCTCCGATGAGGGTAAGACGGCGAGGACGATGGAAGGAGAGGTGTTGGCTGGTACAGCACGACGTGGAGGAAAATGAGGAAGGAGAATCTGTCGTCGGTATCGCGGATGAACAACGAGGGAGGTTGGAGAAGATCGCCAGATGTCGAGGAGCTATTCGGCCAGAGAGGAGGGAGGAATTGAGGGTTTTCCGACCAAATTCGAGCATAGGGAGGATGGTTTGCCAAAGGGATCCTTATATAGGCCCCAGGGAGTCGATTGGAGCTTGGAAGCCAAGCTTTCAAGCTTGGAAGGTTCGCCAAACAGAGTATTAATTCCTTTTGGTGATTAATGTGATTTATGTTCAACGCACTGAACCAGGGTTTTAAAATCACTTCGTTGTAGTATAGTAGAAAATAGCGCAAAAAGAGATACAATTTATTACTCGAATGTAAGTCCAAGGTCGAACACAAGGAGTAAATATGAATTCAAGCGCTAATCTCAATGAATATATATATGAGCACAATAATTAAGCCAAGAATGATACTCAAGGAAGAATAATTTCATAGAAATCGATCATCAATGTATAACATGAGTTTGACATAGCAAAAAGAATAGAAGTGATCCTAAAAAGTGGTGATTTAAATCACCTTTCAGATCAACATTTAAGCATGTATCTTAACCATAGTACTCGAATTATTCAATAGTAACAATCAATCAGTTGCCAAGTACTTTAGATGCTACAGTGTAAAGGCACTGTTCATCTTCTTCATCTCTTCTTCTCTGTACGAGCCCTTCTCCTTCTCTTATTCTTTTAGCATGTACAGGCCCTCTTCTTTCCTTCGCTCTTGTTAGGCACTTCTTCAATCTCTTCTTCTCTTCTCCAAGCACAGGGGAAAGGGCTCGAATTTTGGCTAAGTGTTAGCCAATGCACAGAAGAGCAAAACCCCCCTACCCCACGTTCTCTCTCTTTCTCTCCTTTCCTTCCTCAGCTCTCTTCAACGTCCAGGCACAATTGGGTAATCGGGCATGAGCGTACCCGGGACCAAGGCTATCGGCGTGGGTAGTAGTCGAGGTGTGAAGGCGGGTCGAATATGTGATTGGGTAAGGAGGACCTTACCCTCATGTTAGGAGGCGAAGAGGCTAAGGCACTTTTTCACTTTATAGCACTCCAACTGCTCTTGTGTTTCCGAGGTGGGACTAATCCCCACCCCTTCTTCTCGCATGCACCTGCGAAGGAAGATGCCTTCAATTGAGCATGCAGGTGAGGTTGGCGTCCACGCTTGAAAACCTAGAGATGATCCTTAGGTGATTCCACATTGCCTGGAGCTGAAGCCTGGAGCAATTGTGGCTAGAACACCACGAGCGAGGTCGAAGAAGACGGTGGTAGCGACGGCGGACGGCGAGACCTGAAATCAAGCATACGGGCTCAAAAGCTCTAATTGGAAGGTCCAAGAGCTTCGTCGGAGGATGACGAATGTGGTCGTGTGCTTTATGTGGCATGGGAGTGCATGTAGGGGTGTGTCGGAAGCGACAAAGGTTGGAGAACAGTGGGTCGGTCATCGGGGTGTTAGGATGAGTAATAGGTGGGGAGATGTTAGGGCTTTTGTGCGGGTGGATGTGGCGGAGGCCATGAACTTTTTGGAGAGGTGGATGGAGGTGCGTAGCGGTGGAAACACCTTGCCTGAGTGGTCACCGGAGATGGAGGAGATGAGGGTGAACGGCGTAGTCGGTGGTCAAAAGGGATAAGAAAGAAGCTAGAAATGAAGTAGAGAGGGAGAGGGACCTAACTAACCCTAGAATTATGGACAAAAGGGACGAAGCGGCGTTGGATTTGATTGGCCGGTGCCGTGGAAGATGAAGGCTTCGGTGAGGGTGAGACGGCGAGGACGAAGGAGGGAGAGGCGTTGGCTGGTACGGCATGACGCGGAGCAAAACGAGGAAGGAGAATCCGTTGCCGGTATCGCGGACGGACGATGAGGGAGGTTAGAGAATATCGCCGGGCGTCGAGGAGCTATTCAGCAGGAGAGGACGAAGGAATTGAGGGTTTTCGGCCAAATTCGAGCATGGGGAAAAACAGTTTGCCAAGGGGATCCTTATATAGGCCTCAGGGAGTCAGTTTATCTTGGGAATCAAGCTTTGCGAGCTTGGAAAGCTCACTAGAGTTGGAAACTCAAAACATACTCGAATCTCTCATGCGTTCGCATGAGAGGTTGGGAAGGTTATAAAATTCAAGATCGGGTGCATTAGAAAGAGGATTTCTCAAGGAATATCGCTTCCAATTTTGGAAGGGATTCATTTATTAGAGAAGGAGCTCTCTTTAATCAAAGGTCGTCAAAGAAGGATTCCTCCACGATAATGGCAGAAGGACCTATTTACAAAGAGTGTAGACAAAGATAGGGGCCTGTTTGTAAGGAATTTGAAAGTTAGGGGCATGTGTGTGAGAGAAAAGATTCAGACTAAACCAAATTGCAAACTAGGTCAAGACAATCTCTGATTGGGTCCAAATTTTGGTACAACCTAACTTGGACCCAAGGAATCCAGTGGTGAAGTTTGATTTAGGTTTTGACCAAGTTTGACTAGATAACTTATGCAAAAACCCAAATTAGGGTAATAGTTTCTCTGTGGCTCTGTTCTTGGTCAAATTGGGTTCTAATGGTCAAATCAACCATACCAAATCCTAGAGAATATTTTTCAATAATTTTTAAAGGATTTATGTGAATTTTATCCTGACTAGAACCTCAGTAGATTAAGTGGGTCTATTTTTAAGGTTTCAGATGTCATTTAATTCTCGAAAAGCATGAAAATCCATTTCTGTCTGCGCGAACCCACTTGTTAGACATTTATGACCATTTAACCTTTAATTAACCCATGAGAAACCCCATGATTTTTTTGCAATTGAGATAATTGTTAAAACTTCAAGTTTACCCCTGTTTTACTGTCTTTCTCTCAGAATGATTATGCAATGAATTATGATCCTCTGGCTATTATGTAGGAGCATTTAATGATGGAATATGACTAAATAAAGGTAGATATGGCCGATGATGACATTATCATCAGCTACAAAAAAGTCAAAATGAGCAAATAAAAGAGAAGAAGAACGTAGGAATGCAGGCAGACATGTCATCAGCAGAAGCCATATCTATCAGAGAGGTGCCTGATGAATGTAATGGTGGAAAGATGAGTGACAATAATTCGAGGATGTTTGATACAAATATCAATGCACCAGCATTTGATCTGGGTTTAACACAAGGGCGTGTAGGATTTGACGATTTAGGTTATGTTCAAGGATCTGCAACAAGTAGTGCAACCGAGATCATAAAGGAAAGGGCTGATTGCGATGACAGCATAAGTTCAAGGGAGAAATCTTCAAATGCACAAGATGAAAGGCAGGTGAGGGAGAAGAAGAATAGAGGAAAGAAGAAGGGAACCACACCAAGTTCAATGTAAGCAAGAGGGGGAGAGATGATGTACAAGAAAAAGGTGTGGTGAGGATTCTAGATGAGAAAAGGACAGTAGATGAAAGTAAAAATGAGGAAAAAAAATTAAAGAAGAAAAAAGAAAAGGAGGAGAAAAAGATTGTTGTTGATGTCGACGACAAACATGATGAGGGGGAAAAAGGATTAGAAGGTGGAGATAATAAGTACTCAGATTTACAACAACCTGTGAACGACGATGTTGATGAAACAACCTGTGAAAGATCAGACGGTGGAAATAAATCGAGTATTTGAATATTTCTAGCATGCATAACATCTATAGAAAAATGTATTATCCATATGGAATGTTATGAATAATTTCTAACTTTTATCAATTTAGTATCTATGTGATTCAAGGGACGACAACAGGGGCCATCATGATGTCATGGAAGAGGAGAACAATGTAATCCAATCATTCTTATGCGATCTTACTGACAAGTAAGAATTAGATGATGTGTGAAAATCTATTTACATATACATCTTGCATATTTGATGACCACTGGAATCGCTGACTTTGCGACTCAATTCTGTAATACATTAAACCATGTAACAACCTACTATATTTGAATAATATAACGTAGTGATATAATTTTCTAGTACAAAAATGCCCATTCAAATAAATTGTAATACAATTATCAGAGTTCATCATACATCTAGTTTGATGTAACGCAAATAAAACAACAGATATTCACGGTTCGTCAGATAGGTTAATCATAAAACAAAAGACTCAAATAAATGCATTACTTTTAAATTTGGTCTCTTGTAATTACGTTTGAAAATCTCAGGTTATGTATAGACTATTACACACCACTTGACAACAGTTGTGTCGAAAATTGTCATTTTTAGGAAAGATTGCATCGCAGTATAGCGACGAAAATCAATGCGACATTTAAATTTGTAATGCTAAAAAAGTCATGAGTTCCGAGGTCATTCACAGAGAACAATTATAGCAAATCATGCACTTAATCACAATTATCAGAAATAATGCAAGTAAATCAGTCAACTAAAATGATATTCAATAAAGAGCAAGAATGTATCTTAAAAGTTACGGGCAAAGATATAAAAAGAAAGGACTAAAAATGGTGGTTGAGACCTGCAATTAAGCCCTACAATTAAGCACTAATCCCAATAGTTCTCAAGAGCCAAATATTTCAACAAGGGCTTTCAACCACTAACCCACATCAGAGCCAAGTATCAGATAATTTCACAGTAATCTCAACCAATATCAGACATTAGAGGCTAAGGTCAAATGGCTTAAATATCAAGTGCAACAACTCCCCAGACCTCCTCAGAATTGCCTAAGGGTTAGCACGCACTAGCATGCACCCCGAGGCACAACAGTGCAAAACCTCCCCCCTCCCTTCTCAGATTTCCTTGTCACTTTCCTTTTCCAGACTTGGGTATAGGTTAATTGGGTGAACAGTAACCAGGTAATCGGGTTGAAAGCCCAGAACCGCATGCATGTATCGCGGGCGAGGGCGTGCGGGGCACATGAGGAGAGGAAGCACCTCACCCTGTGCATTCAGAGGCAAGCATCTAACAGAAAGAATTCCTTTTATGAGAAAAACAACTTCAATCGTCCCCGATGTGGGACTAAATTTGGCAGCCTCCTTCGCATGTAGCCGTTAAGGATGCTTCGTCAAATTGGCGCTATGCCTTGTTGCCCTTGCTCGATTGATGATGATGTTGCATTCACGAGGCAAGGCTGCATCTATTGAACATGAAATCGTGGACGGAGCTACTCAAAGTACGGCGGATGGAGCTGAAGATGACGATGGTGGCGGTAGTGCTACGGTGAGGACCTGAAATGATCAAAATGGCCTCACAGCCTAATTAAAGTACTTCAGAAGAGTCATCAGGCTGTGGCGAGTGCGACGGTGTGGTTGATTTGGTGATTGGCAATGTAGGGTGGCTGGCTAACGTCGGAGATAATGACCGTAGGGTGTAGTGGTCGTCGGAGAGAAAGAGGAGCCAAAACCCTAAATAAGTTTAGGGGTTCTATTTCATGAGGTGTGCTGGAGCTTTTGGAAGTGGTGGCGTGGTGTTTGCATGTGTTACGGTTGCGCTGGGGAAGACAAAGGGGGAGGATGTGGTACAATGGCTAAACCTAGAATCTAAGGAGATAGAGGTGACCAAGAGAGGGAGAGGAAGTGTTTACGAGGACTTAGCGAGTGAGAGGAGGATGGCGGCGTCCGGCGTTGAACGGTCGGAGGCGAAGAAGATGAAGGCGATGGTGAGGAAGAATGGCGACGACGAAGGCGGGGAAGGCGTCTACTTTGGTCGGAGAGAGGCGAAAGAGAGAGAGGAATACGGAAGGCCATCCAATTTGATGGTTGGACAAGCGGAGAAGGGTGGAGATGGTTGCCGGGGCTGAAGGTACAGTTGGTTGGAGGAAGAGGAAGAGAGATTATTCCGGTCAATTCTTGGCTGGCGAAAATGCTGGGATGTAGAGGAGTTTTTATAATGTCGTTCCAGGCCTTCAATTGCAAGGAATCCTCACAAATTCCATACAATTGAACCAAGGAAAGATCCTATGAAATAGCGAGTTCGTCGGAGTTGTATGGGCCGATATGGGATCTTTGATGGTGCTCAGATGGTTGGGGATCTTTCAATTAATAATTAATACCTCCAATTTTGGAGGGATTTGGCCGACAAACCAAGGAGAAATCCTCGATTGAAGTTGGTGCTCTCTTCATGTGGGGCTTTGTTCACACAACCATGGCGGTACGGGTATTTTTGTGAGAATGAAGAAAAAGTTAGGGCATGAATGTAAGAAACCTGAAACTTAGGGGTACAAATGTGACAAGTAGAGTTTTTAAGGGCTAAAATGTAAACTAGGTCAAGATGGACTCTAATTGGGTCCAAATTTTGATGTTAACCTAATTTGAACCCAAGAAATACAATGGTGAATTTGGATTTAAGTTTTGACCACGTTTGACTAGGTAAATTGCACAGAAATCCAAATCAAGATAAATTCTCGTCTAAACCTTTATTCTAGGTACCAAACCTCTTAGAATATTTTTCTAGGAATTTTAGGAGGCTTAGATTAATTTTATCCTGACCAGAACCTTTTCAATTTAAGTGGGGTTAATTAGGGTTTTCAATACTATTTTCCTCCTCGAAATGTGTGAAACCCTAATTTAGTCAGTGTGAACCCACTTTTTAAACTTTTATGCTTAATTGACCTTCAATTAACTCTTGAGTAAATCCGTGGTTAATTTACATTTGTGATGTGTTGTTAAAACAACAGCATTAACCCTGTCTCCTTGTTTTCTTTTCAAATCAAATTATTGTGGAATTGTGACCCTCAAATGATCGAGTAGGAGAATTTACCAATTGAATCTGACTAATTGTGGCTAGTTAAGGCCTATGATGATGTTACCATCAACAACTATACAGGCCAGCATTTACACAATCTTTTGTATGGAGGGATGGTCGAGTAACTATGGCATAGTAATCAATATCATACATAGTAATAGTACTCAATGTGTATAATGTAATATAGATCATCGACGCATACATGGATTGCCTTTTCTCCAAACATTCCATACTTTGCAAGGGAGAAGCTCCTTACTTCTTTGCATCATTGACAATCATGGTGAGTAAAGCTATCTAGTTGAATTTTGTATTACAACATTGATCTTTGAAATCAACAAGTGTTATGTCCTATAAGTCTGGTTGATCCCATTGTGCTTGACGTATGTAGAGCTTGATAAAAAACAAAGGACCAAATATGACTAAAGAAGATCATAAAAATTTAGATGAAATCTTTGATGCAAGGCCATGTACATATGGGAACACCAAGAACGCATTTTTCCCCCTTCATCTTCCAAGACACTAGATACTACTTGTAGCTTGCTTCAAAGCTAAGGAATTTTAATTCTATGACTCCTTAGGTCATGATAGAGGGAGCAATGCTAAGGCCTATCGATGGGTAAGATTGCAATGTATTGATCTTAAAATTGTATTAGATACAAGTTATAATGGGTGTACTTGAGACGATATAACTATTGTGTAACTTTTCTTTCCCTAACAGAGAGACATAGCAGCAAGATTCTTTGCAAGAATAATTCAAATTGAGAGGACATGGGATTGGGGAATTGATAAACGTCAGTTTATCATCATTCTTATGCATTAAAACTAACCTAGCTCTTAGGATTTTACTCCGCAAACGGATTTTTGGGCTGCATTTAGGCATAAATTAGGATAGGCATGCATTGCATTTTTTATTGTCGTTTTAATGTGTTTTTGTGAGTGTTAGGGATGTACAGATGCACAGATCCCTAAAACCCTAGCACTCAAGAAGGCAAATGGTGAAGGAGAAGCCCAGACTAGCTGGAACCCAGCTTGATCCAGCTCACCACAGCTGAAACCTAGCTTACTTGAACTAGGGGTAGCTCATCCCAGCTCCATTTAGCTAATCACAGCTGGATGGTAGCTCAAGAGAGTTCACCTTAGCTTACCCTAGCTCAAGTCAGCTCAGATCCAGCTCAACTTAGCTGAGTCTAGCTCATCTCAGCTCCCACTAGTTCACAGGGAGCTCTAGCTAGCTCAGCTGAGTTGGCAGGAGTTCACCTCAGCTCACATCCAGCTCAACTTAGCTGAGTCTAGCTCATCTCAGCTCCCACTAGTTCACAAGGAGCTCTAGCTAGCTCAGCTGAGTTGACAGGAGTTCACCCCAGCTCAGATCCAGCTACATCCAGCTCCACTCAACTCCAGCCAGCTGAAGAAGAATTCATCTCAGCTAAGGAAGCTTAAGTCCAGCTCCCGGGGATTCAGCTTAGCTCAACTCAGTTGAGCTAAGCTACCTTAGCTGCCTCAACCAGCTTGATTCTCCCCGAGAGCACCAGACCTAGCTCACCTCAGCTCATTTTGGTAGAAGCTAGCTCACTTTAGCTTGGCTTAGCAACTAGCAAAGAACTAGCAAGCTAAGCTAGCTAGAGTAGCCCCATGCCAGCCTCTTCAGCAGCAGCCAGCTCCAGCTCCAGACTTCTCCTCCTCAGCTCTTCTCCTTGAAAACCCTAGCTCCAAATGCCTCCAACTCTACTCCCTATTAGCTAAGCTAGCTAAGCTGCTTAACATAGCTAGTCCACCTCCATGGCACCAAAACCTACTACCCTACTACCTAAGCTCCAGCAAAAAGACCACCTACTCCTACTTTATTTTGGTGCCAACTATCCCTTCCATCACCACCCTACATCCACCATCAAAGCCCATCTCCACCCTCCATTTTTTCCCTCCAAAATTGCCTTCTAGAAGGTATTTTTGGAGGGAAAATCAAGGCACCTCTTCATTTCCCTCCCATTTTTCCCTCCAAAAATAACCAAGCACCCCTTCATTTCCCTCCAAAAAAACACCATAACCACCCCCTTTCCCATCCTATAAATACCCTACCCTACCACCACATAATTCCCATCCTCCCTTAGTATATTTTCTACCTAAACCACCTATACCTACGGCCAAGAAGAAGGAGTAGAGAAGGAGATTAAAGGGGCACATCACCAGCCCTTTTGGTGCCTTCTTCTCCCCACTCTCTTCAACTTGAGCCACGCCAAGGAGGAGGACTCTCCCATTTCAAGGAGGACGGCCAGGCAAAGGAGAAAAGCTTAGGGTGGACGTCCACCCTTGGAGAGAAACTTAGGGCACGCCCCCTTAGGGCTTGCCTTGGAGGTCATCACCTTGGCGGAGTACTGCAAGGAAGGAGTTGAAGGATTCTTTTCAAGCTTGGGAGCCACCAACCTTGGAGCAAGAAGCCCTCTTCTTCATCATCTATTTAGAGGATTTGTGTTTTATTTTCTTATTTGCAATTTTCTAGTAGTACAAGCTTTCCTCTACTAGGCCTTTTGTAAAACACTTTATCAATTATCTAGTTGCCTTCTTTGCAATTTTTTTGTTTGCATTTCTATTAGCTTATTTTCATCATTCTTCACTCCCTCTCCCTAATTATTCTAGGCCTCCACTTGCCTAGAGTGAGCTTAGGGAGAGGTTCTGCTTGTCACATAAAAGTAGTATTTTAATTCGAAGTGTAAACACTTTTCCCGCCATCAGTTCGCATGTTGCCTTAGTTTAAAAATAACAAAAAAATTACATATTGAAAAATATTAAAAAGAAAGTTGAGATTGTATTCCAAGCAAGAGAATCATTATTGCAATTTTTTCCTCCTTGGACGACCCTAGATACTCCCTTATCTAGGATATAAATTTTAAAAGCGAAAGCGGATTCGCGTGTTACAACGACGTTAAAAAATTGCTTTTACAAATCACGCGTATTTTCGCTATCACTTTTTGGCGCCGTTGCCGGGGAGGCACGGCTTTGCATTAACTCATTTTCTCTTGCTTGAAGTGGATCTCATCCCCTTCTCTTTCTTTCTTTTGTGTGTGCAGGAACTACAGCGGGAAAGCGGGAATCTGGAAGCGAGAGCTTAAAGATCCTTTTCTTCCGCGAAAATTCAGGTTGGTTCCTCTTTCTAGTCACATAATTAATTAAAACTACCAAAAATATATTAAACTTCGCTTTCAGGACCCTAAACACTTAAATTAAGTGGAGTGGTGCATTTTAAAATCATTGTTTGCTTGTATGCTTCTTTAGCACCATTCCATTGCAAGTATTGGTGTTCTGTTTTTCGGGTCTAGATTTCTGTCCAGACTTGAAAAATCGATTCCTAACACCACAGGCCTCCTAAAATCATAAAATTTCATAGAGTGATTCCCAATTAAGTTTGGAACATCTGTTCGAAATTTCAGATCAATTGGATTTGTATTTAATTTTTAAAAATTCGTGGATTACAGAGGGGTCACACCCTCTAATCTTCCTGTTTTGCTACTGTCCGCGAATTTTCAGAATTTTTATACTCATCCAATTTTTGTGAAATTTATCTTGTTGGAATCCCTGTGAAATTTTACATATCATATAAAATCATAAAAATTTTCTGAGGTCAGTGGTAATACTGAAAAGTCTATAATACCCACGGGTATTATTTCTGGACTTTGACACCAGTACAATTAAAAATTCAAAACTATTATCAAACAAATTCCTAAAATCTTACAAAAATCTTTTCTGGAATCCTTGTTTGATTTTCTTCAAAGTAGTGGTGTTGTTTGAGTTGTTTGTACCACTACTTAATTCTGAAAGCTAAAAATAATTCATTGGTAGTTAAATTTCTGTCTCAGGGATAATTGGTTTAGGGTTTCTTCTTTCTCTTTAGATACTCAATTAAAAGGAAATATACAATCACACATACAACTTGTCTTTCCTTTGATTGTGAACTTTCAAACTTGTTTGAAAACTTAAAGAGAAAAACCCTAAAATTCATTTAATTAAATCACATCCTAAAAGACAAAAATATAAAAAAAATTGTGACAACTTGATTTTCATTGGAGCCACTCTCCAATTCCTGCACACACACAAAAAAATCAAATAACAGGGCAACAACCCAATAAACGCCCTCCACATTCCGTGTGCACTATAGAATCCTAGACCTAATTAAAATTTGTAGCAACTTGACCCCTAAGGCTTTATCAACTTAGGCTTGCTATTTAGGTCTTAAGTTTTCTTTAGTTAGTACCAATTCTGTCATCTATATCTGGTGTTCAGGCTGAGGGGCCGTGTCAAACGACCAGGCGCGGGTTTGTACAAGCACCTGGGGTTTTCCCTGGGAAACGTTTGGGCCCAAACCTCCCCTTAAGCAACTTGGCTAGATTTGTTGATAGAACGGGTATTCACTATTGACTACTTATTTCCTATATAGACCAAGTCTTAGGTTATTATTAGGGAGTCACACTTAAGTTAGGTCTAGTTTTTTCTGTTTGATTTGCACACTTTCTCTCATCTCCATCTCTTCTCCTCCCCTCCCGTTTCTTCCATTTTGCACGGGCGGCGGTCCAAAACTCCACACTTGGAGGGACCACTTGATTTTACCTCCCCAAGAAAAGACTTTTCTGCATTCTTCCTCTTCTTTTAAAATGGAAAATAAAAATTGGTCCTGTAACACGCATGCTAATTTTTCTTTCCCCTATTTTTCCACCCAAGAGCTTCTTAATCAGGCCCCTCCACCTAATTTCTACTCTATCATGGCTCAACTACAAGTTAAGCAACAACAGTTGCATAAGGATTTAACAAACCTGGCCAACCAAGGGAATCCTGCCACACCTGCCCAAGCTCCACACATTCCACATCTCACCCCTTTTAACACCCGCAAGAGAGAAAATCTGCATAAATCCCATGCTGAGTATAATTGTTATTCTGAGGCTTTCTATGGTTCAACAGGGAATTATGTTTATCCCAATCATCACCCCACCCAAAATGTCCCTACTATCCAGGAGAAATTGAAAAATTCCTCTAATGGGGGGGATTATCCGACCCACTCCTGGACCAATCCGGTTCCACACCAACAACAGAACCCGTTTGGAGGGTATGGTTCAAATCAGACTTATCAATCTGGGCAATCTCAAGAAGACATTAATGCCCAGATGATGAAAACCTTGCAAGAGTTACAAAGAAAAACAAAGGAAACAACCCATCTTATTAACAATCTCAATGATCAAATTGGGGATATTCCGACTCAAAGACCTGCAGGACACTCACCATCCCAACCCACACCAAACTTTATTAATCACAGGAACCAACACCCGGGTGTCTACCAACATCAGAACCACATGATTCAGCCTCCTATTAACCGAATATCACAGCACCTACCCAGTTTCTTTCAACATCAGGCCCCCCTACCTCCTCTCAGTGAACACCAAGCTGCATATGCAGAGACTATGAGGAGTGAGGAAACCACCATGGATTTAAGGCCTTCTCAATCAAATGATGAAACTGATTCTCAACCAATGCAGATTGACCCCCCTAACCTTAATAAGGAAGAAGAAAAAGAAACCCCAAAAATACTTGATTCAAACCCTATTTCCCACTCTCAAAAACTGCAATCCAACAATCCAAAATCAGAGCCCTCTGACCACAATTCTTTGGATTTATTTGAGCAAGTCGAGAGGAATATTCCCTTCCTAGATTCCCCCCATGCCTCTAAAGAATTTACTGCAAAAGGGCATGATCAGAATCTAGAAAGGTTGGTCCTTTCAAAGACAGCCAACTCAGTTTTTCAGAGCAAGCTGCCTTTCACAAAAAAGGACCAGGGCACATCACTTATCTCAATTGTCGTAACTGACACCATTTTTCGTGCCCCTCTCGACTTAGGTACCTCTAGTAATCTCATCCCCCCTGTCTTATTCGAGGAATTTCGATTCAGTGATTTAAAACCTACCAAGGTTCAATTTCAATTGGAAGATCGATCTACCATTCAACCGCGGGGAGTTGTTGAGGATAGTATTATCAAGGTCTGGAATTGTCTATTTCCGGTAAATTTTCTGGTCCTTGACATAGAGGTACCCAAGGCTCTCATTAATGCCATCCTTGGAAGACCTTTTTTGATTATGGCAGCAGCTAATATCAATTCTCATTCTGGGAAAATGAATATAAGTTGCAGTAACCAGACCTTCTCATTAGATTTATTTCAAGCTTCCAAGAGGTCCATTAATCACAAAATTTTTGAGGACACTGATAATAAAATGGAAGAAGTATTTGAAATGTCTATGTTGATCCAATCTCATTCATCTTTGACCACTATTGATCTAGATTTTATTGATTCTTATTCTAAGGATAGTTATGTGGTCCAAGACTTTCCAGATCAACTAGGGTTTGACTTTCCCCCTTTTCATCTTCCTGAAACATCCACACTAACTTCACACACCCTACATCTCATTGACTCCATTCCCCATCCCTTTCCATTGGACCTATCACTCGACCCACCAGAATCTGGCAATTTACAAGCACTTAAACCATGGCCAGATCCGGGTCATTTTTCCATTTCTCTATTTTATTTTGATCCCTTTATCTTTACCACTCATCTTTTTAGGGATCTTGAGGAAGACACTTTTATTGCGGACATCCAAGTGTCCAATTATTTACATGATCTTACGTCTTCCGTGCATACCTTCACGCCCGGCTGAATGGCGTAAAAGATAGCACTGGATGGGAGGTAACCCATCATTTTCTTGCTTTCCTTTTTTCTTCTTTTTCCAGGTTTTATTCATCCTAAACCTGACCGTTCTTCACTAAGGTGATTCCTTTTCCCTCCTAATGCATGAGGACATGGCATATCTTAAGCATGGGGGGGTGTTTTTAAATTTTTACGATCGATTTAGGATGTTTAAAACCTAAAAACATGCATTTTTCTTTAATTTATTTCCTGCTTGCATACCCAAAAAAAAAAAATTGAAAACTTTTTGAGGAAAAATTTTGAAATCAGGACTAAGGTCGAAAAATTCACTTCTGGTACAATGGGATTTAATCTTTAACAAACTAAGGATGAGGATTTGGATCTAATCATTAGAATTCCAGGGTCTATTTTAGACTAGATCAGATATCCTTCTCTAAAATTCCACCTGAACTCATGATAGTTCAGGTGACTTGATCCTATTTTGTAATATGGAAAGTATTTGACTTAGTTTCTGATTCAAAAACTTACAGGTCTCAAGAAACTTCTTGTGTCAATTTTCACACACAAGTCAACACTTAAAAACAACTAAAAATTTGAAGAACTCCCTTGTTTGGATTTAGTAAAAGTCTGAAGCAGATCATTGGTTTGAGTTCCCACCGCCGAGAAGAAGGAAAATACCTTCTTTGAGGACGCGATGTCAACATGTTACCGCCTTGGCGCTGCTCTATATCTATATTTCATATCTTTAGACAGAGCATTAAAGCGCATTTCAGTAGCTCAAGTGTCTTGGACGGTGCTCTACCTATAGCGTCGGAGCAAGAGCTTGAGTTTGCTTGGAGCGCCCCTTTTCACCGCATCGTGTTTTGGGGTTGTGAGCTCCTGGGTGGTGTCATGGACAGTGCTATCCCGAAGTACTGGCGCCAGAGCCCCCTCGAGGAATGGTAACGGGAATGATGATCCCGACATATCTGTTGTAAGACTAAGCTAAAAATAAGCATGGGGGAGAAAAAAAAAAAAGAAAAAGAAAAAAAAGAAAAAAAAAATAATAATAACACGTCCTTATAAATGTTGACTTTTCACAAGCACAGACACAAGGTTTTAAAGGAATTTGTAAGTTGCGAATCAGATTCACAAGCCAGAAAAATCCTAAAAACAAACATTTCAAGTCATCTGAATTAACAAGGGGTTAATTTGTGAATTTTCTGGAGGATATATTGATCCCATTCTGTCTAATGGTTGGATCCAAAAATAAATCCTGATGTTAATCTTTAACAAATCCCGTACCTCCTGTGTTTTAATCTACCAAGGTCCCTTAATCTCTTTTTCTCCTCAAAAGTCAAAAAATTAGATTTCCCAAAAATTTCGTTTTCAAAAAAAATTAAAGTTTTGCTAAGAGACTAGCAAAAGATAAGCATGGGGGTGTGATAAACGTCAGTTTATCATCATTCTTATGCATTAAAACTAACCTAGCTCTTAGGATTTTACTCCGCAAAAGGATTTTTGGGCTGCATTTAGGCATAAATTAGGATAGGCATGCATTGCATTTTTTATTGTCGTTTTAATGTGTTTTTGTGAGTGTTAGGGATGTACAGATGCACAGATCCCTAAAACCCTAGCACTCAAGAAGGCAAATGGTGAAGGAGAAGCCCAGACTAGCTGGAACCCAGCTTGATCCAGCTCACCACAGCTGAAACCTAGCTTACTTGAACTAGGGTTAGCTCATCCCAGCTCCATTTAGCTAATCATAGCTGGATGGTAGCTCAAGAGAGTTCACCTTAGCTTACCCTAGCTCAAGTCAGCTCAGATCCAGCTCAACTTAGCTGAGTCTAGCTCATCTCAGCTCCCACTAGTTCACAGGGAGCTCTAGCTAGCTCAGCTGAGTTGACAGGAGTTCACCTCAGCTCACATCCAGCTCAACTTAGCTGAGTCTAGCTCATCTCAGCTCCCACTAGTTCACAAGGAGCTCTAGCTAGCTCAGCTGAGTTGACAGGAGTTCACCCCAGCTCAGATCCAGCTACATCCAGCTCCACTCAACTCCAGCCAGCTGAAGAAGAATTCATCTCAGCTAAGGAAGCTTAAGTCCAGCTCCCGGGGATTCAGCTTAGCTCAACTCAGTTGAGCTAAGCTACCTTAGCTGCCTCAACCAGCTTGATTCTCCCTGAGAGCACCAGACCTAGCTCACCTCAGCTCATTTTGGTAGAAGCTAGCTCACTTTAGCTTGGCTTAGCAACTAGCAAAGAACTAGCAAGCTAAGCTAGCTAGAGTAGCCCCATGCCAGCCTCTTCAGCAGCAGCCAGCTCCAGCTCCAGACTTCTCCTCCTCAGCTCTTCTCCTTGAAAACCCTAGCTCCAAATGCCTCCAACTCTACTCCCTATTAGCTAAGCTAGCTAAGCTGCTTAACATAGCTAGTCCACCTCCATGGCACCAAAACCTATTACCCTACTACCTAAGCTCCAGCAAAAAGACCACCTACTCCTACTTTATTTTGGTGCCAACTATCCCTTCCATCACCACCCTACATCCACCATCAAAGCCCATCTCCACCCTCCATTTTTTCCCTCCAAAATTGCCTTCTAGAAGGTATTTTTGGAGGGAAAATCAAGGCACCTCTTCATTTCCCTCCCATTTTTCCCTCCAAAAATAACCAAGCATCCCTTCATTTCCCTCCAAAAAAACACCATAACCACCCCCTTTCCCATCCTATAAATACCCTACCCTACCACCACATAATTCCCATCCTCCCTTAGTATATTTTCTACCTAAACCACCTATACCTACGGCCAAGAAGAAGGAGTAGAGAAGGAGATTAAAGGGGCACATCACCAGCCCTTTTGGTGCCTTCTTCTCCCCACTCTCTTCAACTTGAGCCACGCCAAGGAGGAGGACTCTCCCATTTCAAGGAGGACGGCCAGGCAAAGGAGAAAAGCTTAGGGTGGACGTCCACCCTTGGAGAGAAACTTAGGGCACGCCCCCTTAGGGCTTGCCTTGGAGGTCATCACCTTGGCGGAGTACTGCAAGGAAGGAGTTGAAGGATTCTTTTCAAGCTTGGGAGCCACCAACCTTGGAGCAAGAAGCCCTCTTCTTCACCATCTATTTAGAGGATTTGTGTTTTATTTTCTTATTTGCAATTTTCTAGTAGTACAAGCTTTCCTCTACTAGGCCTTTTGTAAAACACTTTATCAATTATCTAGTTGCCTTCTTTGCAATTTTTTTGTTTGCATTTCTATTAGCTTATTTTCAGCATTCTTCACTCCCTCTCCCTAATTATTCTAGGCCTCCACTTGCCTAGAGTGAGCTTAGGGAGAGGTTCTGCTTGTCACATAAAAGTAGTATTTTAATTCGAAGTGTAAACACTTTTCCCGCCATTAGTTCGCATGTTGCCTTAGTTTAAAAATAACAAAAAAATTACATATTGAAAAATATTAAAAAGAAAGTTGAGATTGTATTCCAAGCAAGAGAATCATTATTGCAATTTTTGCCTCCTTGGACGACCCTAGATACTCCCTTATCTAGGATATAAATTTTAAAAGCGAAAGCAGATTCGCATGTTACAACGACGTTAAAAAATTGCTTTTACAAATCACGTGTATTTTCGCTATCAGGAATACGATTCATAATGGACACACCCCAACAACCAGATACGATCATCGACTATGGGATATATCTCCTAAAATACATGGACTTCATTTGCGACAGAAAGGAGATATAATTCGAACATAATGAGATTGGAAACTTGAGGGCACAAATAGTAACCGTTTTTCTCGAGTGTGGGTCAGATGAAAATGACCAGATTGTTAGCAAATTTATTATAGGTGTTTGTTGATATTCAGAGGTTCTCTAAGGAACAGAAAGTAATTGGTGCCTTTTTGGGATTTTTGTTTTCTGGTAGATCATTACTTTAGATATTCAGTAAACATAGTTACAAATATATTTGATTTGGTGGTCTGAACAAATTAATGTTTTTTGGTTTATACGTATGGTCGTTTAATTTAAAGATGTTTAGTGTAGTTGACAACATGTACATGGTATATGGAATGTGTCAAACTGTTGTGAAACTTGCTTTATAGACATTACCATAGTTACAAACTACTTTATTTACTCTGAAAAATTACAGCTCTCCTAATTGTGATTACATGTGTTCAAATTCTGAAATATTTTCTGTAGTGAAGATGGACGTTATTGTGGATTCACTAGAAAAAATGTGATGTATTTTTTATAATCTCATGTAACTAACAAAGCTCTAAACTATATATGTTAATAGATCATTTTTTATCTGATATTTCACTTAGAAACATCGTATTACATCCTTTTTTTTTCATTTGTTTTACAACTGAAATAATACCATATTGAAAATTGTTTGGTGTTTTCGTATACACTGACGAAGTATGTGTGTGTTCTATTAAGGGGCTGCCTCTATGGTGTATTACAAATCTTCAATTATAATGCAAATGTATATTTGTTGTATTACAGATTATATATATACTAAATCTTTGCAATACAACTACAAAGATCTGTTGTAATACATCTAATCATCGATATAAGATACAAGCACTTTTGTTTTATTCAAAGTTGTAATACGATGATAGCAAACACTTATTCGTGAATACATGCTTCAAGATGCATCTCCTAATTTAATCATGAGACAAAAAGATTCCTTATTTTCATCCATGAAGAAATAAAGAAACCACGCTATGGAATTTGATATAAATAAAATTTAATTACAAACAATAAATATATAGTGAAAATAAAATCTTCTTAATAATGTATTTATCACATTATTTGGTGAAAATCGTAGCTACAAACAATTAACATAAGGAAAAAATATAAGATAAGGTCTGGTTGACTTCGAAATATCATTTGGCCTGAATGACATGGATTAGATGCTTGACAGCCTAATATCATCCACATATGCATTTGCTCTGCACAACAAGAAAATGAATGAACAAAAAATAAGCAAACAATGGTGAGTAATACTATGTGAAAAAAATGTCTATTTTATTAATTGTAGCTACTCAATACCTGCAAGATGTAGTTTCAGAAGATGCATTTTTCAATGGACAGTTCCTTGAATCATGCCCTACGATAAACTTTAGGCAATACTTGCATTGACGATCACAACATTGTTTCATTTCAGATGTAGGCTTAATTTGGTCACTACCAAGTTTTGGCCTTCCACTTTTGCCACTACCTTTCGTCTTCGCAAAGTTTGGTTCCATTACCATTATATCATTGTGGCGATAGTTGCTCAATGAACGATTAACAGGTTCTTAGTTAAGTAAAATCTTCTTTTTGACTAAAGTACGAACACCATTAATTACAGACTTGATTACATCTTTTTCTATTGCAATAGTCTCTTCAAATTTAATAGCATTGTTGATGAGAATTGAGCATAGATGGTGTAGCTCCTTAGCATCATCATTGTGACCTAATACCTTGTAAATAGGGTAATTGCCTGATTTCTTGATGTTACTCCTCCATCTAGGAAGAATATAAGACTGCATGATACATTCTTGCGTTTCAAAAGAGCAAAGATGTCCTTGCATGGTTGTTAATAGAGTGAAATCAAGGTTTTAAATGCTGCGTTGTAGTATAGGTTGAAATCGCTTGAAAACAAATAATATGTATTACTCGAATGAAAGTCCAAGGTCGAATACAGGGAGCAATTGGCAAAAATACTTCTCAAGATCGCAATTCAACACAAATATACAATCAATAGAATTCCAAAGTAAATATGAATGAAAGTGAATGTCAGATAGTGCAAAAAGAATGGGGTAAAATGGTGATTTGAATAACTAATTACCCCTAGCAATTATCTCAAATATTTCAATAGTACTAAGCAAATGAATTCCACGTAATATAAGTGCACAATGCACTTCAAATGATGCTCATACGTCTGTTTAGCTGATCAAATGACTTATCCTGCTTTCTGCTATAGTGTCCGACTGCTTCTCCTTTTCTCTGTGCTTTCTTCTCTTCTTCTATTGGGCTTATCTCTTCTACAACTTCTCTTCTCTTCTTCTTCCTCTAGCTGCTCTTCTTTTTTCCTCTGCGACTGTGCCTTCTCTCTTCTTCTTCCTTCTTCACAAACAAGGGGGAGGTTCCTCAAACGGCAAGTGTCAGCCGTTGGTCCTGAGAGCAAAACCCCTCTTGCCCCTGCGTGCTTTCCTCTCCTTCACTCTCACGGATCCGCCCTCCCAAGGCCTCGGGTAATAGGGTATTTGGATAGAACACACCCGAGACTAGGGCTACTGGTCATGAGTGGCAACCGAGGAGTGGTTAGGTTTGGCAGGTATACGGATCGGCCAAACTCGCGTGTAAGGTGTTGCGGGCGAGGCGCATGAGAGCACGTGTAGGGACCTCACCCCATGTGTGTGCTGAGGCGAACAACCTATGTGACTTTTTCAATTTATGCAGATGAGCACGCTTGTCATCTTCCAAGGTAGGACTAATCCCACCTCCCTTCCTCTGCGTGCAACTGCAGCTGCTGCCTTGTGCGCTTGCAGTCAAAGGCCCAGTCAAAGAGCCAAATTGGCCCCTGGAATGTGATCCTGGAGATGCTTCGCTGCGCTTGGGACTTCGTCTGGGGCCTGCAGGTGCTAAAGCGAGCTTTAAGCTTCGCTCGAAGCTGCTATAATGGCGGTCGAGGCAGCGAAGACCTGAAATGAAGAACATGGCCTTGTGGCCTCATCAAAAGGTTCAGTAGGCTTCGCCGTAGCACGGTGGATGCGGTGGTGTGTACAGCGTGTTGTGAAGATGACTATGGTGGCCGGACAGTGTCGGAGTTGGTGCGCGGAGGTGGGTGTGTTCGGCAAAGGGTTTGGAGGCATAATAGGGCGAAATAGGATGGGGGTTTTGAAGAGGGTGATGTGGCAAAGATCGTGAGGTGATTGGCAAGGCATTTGGAGTAGTGGAATGAGTGGGGAGCCTCGCCGAAGGTCTAGTTGAAGTGGAGGAAGGTGAAGGTTGTCGGTGTGATACGACGGTCGAAATGAAGTGTGGTTGGTGTGTGAATAAAGTAGAGGAGTTAAGGAACTTATCTAGGTGATTGGTGGACAAAGAGGAGCAGAGGCGATGCCAATTGTGGTATTACCGATGCTGGAGACGAAGGTGACTCTAGTAGGGGAAGAAAGGCGATGATGGAGATAGTAGCGCCCGTTGGTATGGTGCGACGCGGAGGAGGATGAGGAAGGCAAATCCGTCGCTGGTATTGCGAACAGACAAGGAATGAGGATGGAAGAGGTCATCGGAGCTCAAGGAGCCTTTCAACCGGAAGAGGGAGGAAGAATATAGGGAGTTTCCAACCAAAATCGAACTTGGGAGGTTCGGCCTAATCTGGGGGTCCTTTTATAGGCTTCTGGAGGGAGTTTTGAGCTTGGGAAGCAAGCTTCCTAAGCTTGGAAAGCTTGCTGGAGTAGGAATTCTCTAGGATACCCAAATCTCTCACGCGTTCGCATGAGAGATTGGGAAGGTTTTAGGGAGTGTGAATTAGCTCAAATCTGAGAGGGATTAGTTAAGGAATCAAGGAGAACATGCCAAATTTAGGTCGTCGGAGTTTGTAGGAATAGGATTCATTGCAGAAGGGACCTATTTGAAGAAAATGATGATAAAGATAGGGGCTTTTTTGTAAGGATTTTGAAAGTTAAGGGAATACGTGTGTGACATAAAAGAATCAGACAAGACCAAATTACAAACTAGGTCAAGAAAGTCTCAGATTAGGCCCAAATTTTGGTACAAACCTAATTTAGGCCTAAGAAAGCTAATGGTGAAGTTGGAGTTTGGTTTTGACCTAGTTTGACTGGGTAATTTATGTAAAAATCTAAATTAGGGTAAATGTCAGTCTGAGACTCTGTTTTGGGTCAAGATGAGTTCTAATGGTCAAATTAAAGTTATCAAACCCTAGAGAATATTTCTCTATGATTTTTAAAGGGTTTAGGCGAATTTTATCCTGACCAGAACCTCAGTTAATTAAGCGGGTCTGCTTTTAGGGTTTCAGAAGTTATTTAAATCTCAAAACACGCGAAAACCCTTTTCTGTCTATTCTAACCCACTTGTTGGATATTTAAGACCATTTAACCCTTAATTATCCCATGGAAAAACCCATGGTTATTCTGCATTTAAGATATAGTGGTAAAATTGCAGTTTTAACCCTGGTTTCATGTCTTTCTTTCAGAATGATTATGCAATGAATTATGGCCCTCTGGCAGTTATGTAGAAGCATTTATTCCTCAATAATAACTAAATTGAGCTAGTTATGGCTCATGATGGTGTTCCCATCATACTACCATGCCTAACTTTTACTAGTCCCTTAGCAAAATCTAATGGAATTCTAGACCATACGCCTTTTTATGCTCAGATTTCTGTTGTGTGCTTTCTTTTGTAGATTAGGTCAGAATGCCGATGGAAGGCCTAGAGGTACTCAAGTACCAACCAAGATTCGGACCTGACCAGCTCTAGCCTCAGTCCACTATGCAGGTTTCTAAGGCCCACAGGAACTAACCTAAGGTTCGTTGAACTCCGCAGTTAAAGCACCCATGCTTGTAACATGTTTTAGCCTATGTTCAGTTTGTAATTCATTTTTGTAAGAGAGAGACAGAATTTTTTTTTTATTTTTTGATAGTTTCTCTATCTTTTCTTTCTCTATTTCTAGCTACGGATTGGCTTTACAACACGATCTGTATCGGATTCCTAGCTCTCACCATCAATCCTCGCAAGGTCCTGATTACACAGCAATCATGGCTCCTAATTAACCTAAATAATGTTTGAACCTAGCTTAATTTGTGGATATTGCACTCATATCTTACATATCATGCATTGCATCAGTCTATTTAGAATAAGATGAGATATCCTGCTATTTAATGATCTTTATTACTATTTGCAGGTAATCAAGTGATCCATGAAAGAGATAGTGGAATAAACCAATAAAGGAAGAAGAAGACTGATCCAGATAAGAGGAGTGAGGAGGATAGCCTTATCCCTACCCTTAAAAACCCTAGGACAGCCATCCCAAACCCAAAACAACCTCCATTAGGGCACCTTAGCCTCAAAAAGTAGAAAAAGGAGAAAAAAAAGAAAATAATAAAGCCACACTTCACCGCACGAGTATGGCTGGCAAGTGGTCGTGGGTAACAGCCCATTAGCCGGTTGTCCAGAGCCCAGCTCATAAAAATGCACAATAATTCCCAAAACACATAGGGAAGAAGAGGGGAAGTAGAATAAACCAGGGAGATATATACTGGGTTTGCTCTTGTGTTGACCCCATAAATAAAAGAAGTAGGGAGAAAGCTACCGATCATAAAGATAAACCTTTAAGCAAGGTCACCTAAGGTCGTAGAAACTCGAAGTCCGTCTTAATGGCCATTTTGTGAGTCTATCACTTTTTCACAAAGATGCTTACTACTTAGAGTCCTTTTCGAGTCTTAGGCGGGTCGAGTAGCCGTAAAAAGTTATCCCGGAACTCTCAAACTCCAAAAGTACAAAAAAAATTAGAAAAGAACAAAAATAATAAAAAAATGTATCTTCCCTTTTCAAATAAGGCGAGGACTTGGGCGGTCTACATTCAAGTAGGCACCTGGATACTGTTAAGCTTTCGTAGTTTAGGACCTTAGTTGAAATTTTATATTGTTAATAAACGACTTAGGCCTAAGCGATCTAATCGTAATTTTGCTTTTATACATAGCATATAATTTAATTTTGCTAGGGACTAGCAAAAGATAAGCATGGAGGTTTGATATAAACACATTTATTAAGGGTAAAATGCTTATTCATGCATGTTCCTAGGCTTAGATTTGCATTTTATGTTATAAATATTGCATAGCATGCATCATTCTGCGTTTAGAGTAGTTGTATATAATTTAAGTTAATTGCATCCTTTTTGCGGCCAAGAGATATGGATATTTATTTTGGAGCATCGGATTGACGATCCGACTGTACGGATCTAATCAAGACGACGATCGGAGTCCAACCCTCTGAAATTGCCTCGATCGGAGTCTTATATCACCATATGCAATTCGAGAAAGATCAACGGCCAAGGGACTATGCGACATAATTCGATGCTACAAATGATAAATCCGACCGCGCAGATGGATTCAAGTCGATGATCGCAGCCTAACGGCACGAAAATCAACTCAATCCGACCTCTGTAGCAGCCCCTACAACGAAAAGAAGACGGACGGCGTAGACTATGCCACGTGGCGTAGCCCAGGCTGCCCAGTGCACACACGCCCCATCGCACGCATGCAGCAACGTGGGTGTGCATGCATGCGGCAAAGGCAGGGAGCGCAGCGCCGGTGGCACATGAGCTATCCTATAGTAGACCTACAGCAATGCTTACAGCCATCGCTAATTCTTCACGTGCCAGCAAAGCCAACTATGGGCATGAGCAGGCATGAGTTGACTACAGCGACGCTTCCAGCAATGGCCTAGATGTCACTAATGGTCCCATACCTATTTTTGCCTCTTCTCCACTATAAAAGGACCTACACCCCCTCCCTTCCAAGCCATCTCTACCTACTCTACCCCCACCTACTCCCAAACTCTAGCAAGCCTACCAACACTCTGTTAGAGCTTGCTCTTAAGCTCCCAAGGCACCCATTAGTCTAGCAAACCTCTACCCCACCAAATACTCCTCCAACTTCCCATCCCCATTCATAGGTCGCCTTGAAGGTGTCCTCCCACCTCCATTCCAGTAGCAAACCATCTCCGTCTTCTTACCTCCATTCCAGAGCCACACCGAAGCTTTCCTCTACTCAACGTCCTCTTGCATCTCACCTCCGTCGTCCCACTCCTCACCTCCTTCATTCGAGCTTCCGCCAGGTGCCGTCATCTCGCTGAATAGCCGATTTGAGAGATTTCCTCTCACCCCCTCTCTTTTTATACTTTCGTAGATTATTGTAATAGACATTAATGCAATACATCACATTTGATTCCATCTTTATCTTGTGATTGCTTGTCTTTTATTTCAAAAACACCAAAAAAATAACAAAACCCTAAAACTCCAAAAAGAAACAAATCGAAGCGCAGTTTTTACATAAAGTAAACATCGCCTCCCTGTATTCGACTCGGGACTCCTTTGGAGTTTCAGTATGAATATTATCTGATCGACGTGTTTGGCAACTACGACGACGGGTTACTCGTAACCCCGATTTCTAACACGCGAAACACGCCCGACCATTTTGGCACCGTTGTCGAGGAGGCAACGGAATTTACTTTATTGTTTATTGCATTTCCCTACATTTACAAAGTACTAACCCTACTTGTCTTTGATCTACTGTCTTGCAGGTACCCTAGCATGGAGATCCATGTGCAGTAGACGGGAGTAAAGTGCAGGTAGAGTACTTTGTAAGTGTCCCCCACATCCCCCCCACTAGTTCATTTCACCACACTCATAACTAAGACCTAATCTACCTAGGTGTTTGCATAAACCTTATGATAGAATTGTTTGTCTTGTTTGCCACCATCATCCACCTCACCACCTCATATAAAAAAATAAAAAAAAGAGATACTTTCTGTGGGACGAATCAATATACACACTCTATACACCTACATTTGAGGCACATAATTGAACTTGATTTTCATCTACTCAACCGGACTTCCGACCTGTGGACTGATAGTCACTCGACGGGTTTCGTGCATTTAAGGAAGCATGACCTGCGGATTCCCACCGCCTCCTTGCGAATTTACCTCTGCCCTCGCCTATTTAAGGAAGCCTAGACCTCTTCGCTTCTTTCAAGCCTAATTTGGCCGAAGATTACCCCCAATCTCATCTCCTCCTCACTCCGGCCAACTGCCTGCGGCTTCTAGCAACTTTTCTTCCCTCTTCCCGTCGTTCTGCCACAGTACCAGTGGCAGAGCCATCTCCGCCGTACTTCTCCGTGTCGCGCCGTACCAGTGTGCGTCCTCCGACCCTCTTCTTCATCGTCGTCATCTCTCCCCTGGGCATCTTCGCCTTCGACAACAACAGACACCCGCCGCTCGCCTTCTGTCTCCCCCCTTCGCTCCAAACCTGTCAATTAAGTTCCTCTTCCTCCCCTCTTTATTTTCCCCTTATCAATTTTTAGTTTTGATCCCTCGACTACCACTACCACCATCATCGTTTCCACCTTCGACCACCAACTCCAACGAGGCTGCTCCACCTCCACAGGCCGTCCCACCCCTCGCCAACAAGTCCATAGGCATCCTCTCACTCCACTGATCATTTCTCCCCTCTCCATCAACCACCACACATCCCACAATCTTCCCCCAAACACACCCACCTGCACGCACATAGTGTGCCCTAGGCACGCTCGCACAGGCACCCTCACGCCACGCCGACCACCAGGCCACCTTTGCCGTGTCACGGCGAAGCCTGCTGAGTGTTTTTGACAGGGTCGCGAGACCGTTTTGGTGCTTTCAGGTTCTAGGGGCTCACCGCCATTAACGCAGAGCTTGAAGCTTCCTTGCAAGTTCCTCCAGGCCGTGCTCACTCCAGGGCACAATCCCAGGTCGCGCGGAAAGCTCTCGTAAACATCTTCAGGCCTTCAATTGGCATCGAGGACCATAGCTGTAGCTGCAATTGGACGCGCCATCTGCTGCTGTGCACGTAATAGGAATGTGGGACGCTTAGTCCCACCTCGGAAGTGGGTGAGCAGGTGCAGCAATATAAATTGAAAAACTGCATAAGTTTCTTCGCCTCCTACTCACGGGGTGAGGTCCCTCGCCCACTCCACCTACCTCGTCCGCGAAGACACCTACGTGGACCTGGTTGACCCATTTACCCTGCACTCCTCGCGCACCACCCACGCCGTTGTGCCTGGACCCGGGCACGCGCAACCTGATCTGATTACCCGGCTGGCTTTGAGAGAGCAAAGAGAGAAATAGAGAGAGAGAGAGATGCGGGGTGGGTAGGGGGTAGGTTTAGCTTCTCTATGCCTGTGCAAGGAAGGAGGAAGAGGAAGCAGCTGCGAAGAAGGAAGAAGCCAAAGAAGAAGAAGAGGTCTGCAGAGCCTAAGGAAGAAGGAGCTGAAGACCTAGCCGCAAAAAGGTTAAGGAAGAAGGAGTTGAAGAAGAAGAAGGTCGAGGAAGAAGCCAAAGAAGAAGAATGAGGAGGCACAGCACAGCTTAAGAGGAGAAGAAGAAGAAGCCAATAAGAAGAGAAGGTGCAGCAGCTGAAGACTCAGCCCCAGAGAAAGAGAAGAAGAAGAAGGAACTACTGCAGATAAGAAAGAAGAAGAAGAAGCCAAGGAGAAGAAGAAAAAGAAGACTCAGGCACTGTAGCAGATGCCAGTTAAGGCGTCTCATTCACAGAATCAGACGTCTGAAGACAGAGAAAGAAGAGAAGAGAGAAAGCAAAGAAGAAAGAGAGAAGAGAAGAAGAAAGAAAAAGAATTTATTTCTTTTTTTTTTGTCTCTAGCATTTATCTTCCTTGCATCAGTATTGAACATATTTGAGATTATGATTTTCTGCTTCTAAATACCAAATTGCTCCCTGAGTTCGACCTCAGAATGTTTTTTGAATTTCGAGTAATAAATAAATAAAATTTGATAATCATTTTCCACGGTATACTACAACGCACATCTTTTAAAACACGCGAAACCCGTCGAGCGATTATTAATTTTTTGGCGCCATTGCTGGGGAGCAACGAGCATTTTAGAAGCTTTAAATCATAATTTTTGATTTTATACTGACTTAATTTCTCTCTTATTGTGTTTGCTTCAGGAAAATCCGAGGAGAGACAAGCAGCTGCACAGCAACCACACCAGGGAACAGGCAACTGCACAAGCACATTGTGTGCATGCAGGTGGGTGTGTTTGGGGGAAGATTGTGGGACGTGTGGTGGTCGATGGAGAGGGGAGAAATGATCAGTGTAGTGAGACGATGCTTATGGGCTTTTTGGCAAGGGGTGGGACGGCCTGTGGAGATGGAGCGACCTCGCTGGAGTTGGTGGTCGAAGGTGGAAACGATGGTGGTGGTAGTGGCAATCGAGGGATCAAAATTAAAAATTGATAAGGGGGAAATAAAGAGGGGAGGAAGAGGAACTTAACTGACAGGTTTGGAGCGAAGGGGGGAGGCGGAAGGCGAGTGGTGGGTGTCTACCATCGTCGGAGATGAAGATGCCCAAGGGAGAGATGATGATGACGACGAAGAGGGTCGAAGGACGCGTGCTGGTACGGCGCGGCGCGGAGGAGTACGGCGGAGATGGCTCTGCCACTTGTACTATGGCAGAGAGACGAGAAGAGGAAAGAAGAGTCGCTGGAAGCCGCGGGCAGTTGGCTGGAGTTAGGAGGAGATGAGATTGGGGGGTAATCTTCGGCCAGATTAGGCTTGAAGGAAGCGAAGAGGTCTGGGCTTCCTTAAATAGGCGAGGGCAGAGGTAAATTCGCAAGGAGGCGGTAGGAAGGCCACGCCGGAGGTAAGGCTGGAGGGAGACCCATACCTCTCGAGTGTTCGCACGAGAGGTATGGGGCGTTTTAGGGCATGGGGAGTCGCCCATGCGGTAGGGGACTTCGTAGGGAGCTCCCCTTTCAAATCTGGGAGCAGCTAGCCATGGATCCGAGGAGAGAACCTCCGTGCACAGTCGTCAGAGGTATGGATCCCTGCTGTGATGGCAGAGGGACCAAAATGAAGAAAGAGATGAAGAAGTTAGGGGGGATTTGCAAGGGTTTCAAAAAGTTGAGGGTCTGAATGTAATTTAGAGGACCAATTTGCAAAGTGGGTCAAGACGACCTTCCCTTAGGTCCAAATTTTGGTATTAACCTAATTTCGACCTAAGGAATCTGATGGTGAAGATGGATTTTAGGTTTGACCATGTTTGACTGGACCTTTTGCACAAAAACCTAAATGAAGTCAAATATTAGGTATGGACCCCAATCTAGGCAAAAATAGGTTCCAAAGGCCAAATTGAAGGTTCTAAACCCTAAAAGATATTTTTCCATGAATTTTAGAAGGTTTAGTTGATTTTTATCTTACCTGAAACCTTGTGAATTTAAGTGGGTTTGTTTTAGGGTTACAGAATGTTATTTAATTCCTAGATTTCACAATAACCCTTTTCTGACTGAACCATCCCACTTTTTCTCTTATTAAGTCCAATTGACCTATGTCTAGACCCTTAGAAATCCCGTTGATGCACTGCAATGGTAAAATTACAGTTTTACCCCTTATTTTTTATTTTCTTCCTAGATTAATAATCCCCTAAATTAGGCCTTCCTTTAGGTTATGTAGAAGCTTTTGTTCATTTTATTAGATCAAAGTAAGCTAGTTAGGGTTCATGATGAGGTTCTCATCATACCCCCATGCCTAGCTTTTGTCAGTCCCTTAGAAAAATTTTAAGGTTTTAACTTCTGTTCTAAACCATGAATTCCTTTCACCAGTTATGATAAGTGCTTTTTCTTCTTTGATTAGGTCAGAATGCCGACAATGGGCCTAAAGGTACTCTAGTACCAACCAAGATCCGGACCTGTCTAGCTTTAGCCTCGATCCTTAGAGAAGGTTTTTAAGGCCCGCAGGAACTACCCTAAGGTTTATTAGACTCCGTGGTTAAAGCACCCGTGCTTGAGACATTTTTAGCCTTAGTTCAGTTTGCAGTGCGTTTTGTAAGAGAGAGACAGAGGATTTATTTGTTTGGAGAGTTTTCTCTCTCTTTTCTTTTTAATTCTAGCTTAGGATTGGCTTCTCAACATGGTCTGTATCGGATTCCTCATCCCCATCATCAATCCTCAAAGGTCCCTGGTAATCGATGCTTCATGATAGCACCGCCCATGGTAACCCCCAGAACCCTGATTTTTGAGATTTCAAGATAATCATGCCCATGGCGTTCCACGGGCGAATTCAGACCCTGGTGATTGACATTTTGTGATAATGCCATCCGTAGTATCTAAACCAGCAAAGTACTTACATGCCCCCGGTAGGATATGTAAATATCCTAAGAGACAAGCACCGAGGAGACGATATGTTGTTACGCATCTTCGAGGGGAATTTCCCACCTCTCCGCATCGAGAACTCGTCCAAATCAACTTGTGTTGATCAGCTGCTCCTAATCTAGGAAACATTTTCAGAATATTAAAGCGCTTTTGCATGATTTTAATAGTTATGCGCACTAAACCAGACTGTGTGTGAATTGGGGTGCTTAGGTTATCAAATCCCGCAAATCGAAGGTCAGTTAACGAGGCCGAATACTTCCTAAGCCTTAGACCTAATACTTAAGCTTTGCATTTTCCTCAACCTCTTGAGGAATATCCAAATCTTAACGGGTACTAAGAGTCTGGCCAAAAAGGCCTAAGGTTATCGTTCCTACTAATCTCTTTGTGTTTCTTTAGCACTTTCTCTTTACTTTTCTTGATGTGGTCTAGAACTTCGGTTAATTCTCTTAATCTCTTACTAATGACTATCTCTTTCTTTTTCATTTTGTGCTCCTTTTTAACATTTTACTCTTTTTCTCCTCCTGTTTTGTATAGCCCAAAAATTTTCTTCCCTCCTCTAGTTTTTTTTTGTTCTTTTTCAAAAAAATTTTAAATTTTATGGTGTTTTTGACATATGTGATTTTTTTTGTTAAAACCTTTTCTCATTATGAGTTTTCATATATTTTGCACTTTCATACCCCCCCATGACTAAGATTTGCAATGTCCCCATTGTAAATTAGGTGGGTTTGTATTCAGCTTGGTCCATTCATTAGGACAGGTTGGGTGAGTGGATGGGTCGAGGTGACTGTTGCGGACGATTTCTAATCTCGGGTACGGGTACCTAAGGTGGAGTCCACTGTCCTAAAGGATGAACCCTAAAGTGCAAAGAAATGTTAGGAAAGGTTTTGGGTTTTTTGAAAGAATGACGGGTTGCCTCCCGTTAAGCACTGAGTTTTACGCCATCAGCGAGGCACAATGAGCTCAGGGAGAATGGAGGATAAAGGATGACTCAGCCAAATCTGTATTGGTCACGTCAATGAACGGTTTGAGTCTCTGATCGTTTACAACAAAAGGTTCGGAACCGTGGCTGAGTGGACTGATCTCGACGGCTCCATTTCCAAAGATTTGTCGGACTAGATATGGTTCGATCCACTTGGATCACAGCTTCCCTGGGAATAGTTTGAGTCGGGCATCAAAAAGTAGGACCTTGTGACCAGGATGAAAGATCTTTCTGGATATGTGCTTGTCATGAAAGGCTTTAACCTGCTCTTTGTAGATTCATGAGTTTTCATACACATCGATGCGTAATTCATCAATCTCACTTATCTGAAGCTTTCTATGGGTTCCAGCCTTAGAAAGATCTAAATTGCAATTCTGTACTGCCCAATAGGCTTTATGCTCCAATTCGACGGGGAGATGACATGCCTTCCCGTACACCAGTCTGAAAGGAGACATGCCTAATTGGGTCTTGTGGGCGATCCTATAAGCCCAGAAAGCTACCAGAAGCCGGGATGACCAATCCTTCCTATCAGGTCGAACAGTAGCCTGAAGGATTTTCTTGATCTCCCGGTTTGATAGCTCAGCTAAACCATTAGTTTGGGGATGGTAGGGAGTAGAGATTCGTTGTGACACCCTGAATTTGGTCATCAGTGACCTGAACTGAGCGTTTGTAAAATGGGTCCCTCCATCAGAAATGATCGCTCAAGGAATCCCGAACTGTGAGAAGATGTTTTGGTGAATGAATTTGAGAACAACTTTGTGATCACTGGTTCGGGTCGGAATGGCTTCGATCCATTTGGACACATAGTCAACAACGAGTAAAATGTACTCGAAGCTGTCCGAGAGAGGGAAGGGTCCCATAAAATCAATCCCCCAAATGTCAAAAATCTCGCATACGAGAATCGACTATAAAGGCATCATGTCACGATGGCTCATGTTGCCTAAAGTTTGGCAATGGTTGCATGGCATACAGTGATTGGATGCATCCTTGAAGATTGTTGGCTAGTAGAAGCCACACTGGAGGACTTTTGATGCGGTTTTGTGCCCAGAGAAATGGCCACCGCATGCCTGGTCATGGCAGAAGGAGAGTATGTCTTTTATTTCAACTTCCGGGACACATCGCCAAATAATTTGGTCGGCACCAATGCGAAATAGATACGGGTCTTCCCAAATGTAATACTTGGCATCGGAGCGCAATTTGTCTTTCTTGGCCTTCGGCCAATCAGACGGGATCTGATGTGATGCCAAGTAGTTTACTATGTCAGCAAACCATGGAAGCCCTGTATCGATAGTAAGAAGGTGCTCATCAAGAAAATACTCCGTGATGGGTCTGGAAGGGTCGATGATCACAGAAGGAAGGTAGGACAAATGGTCAGCTACCATGTTCTATCTTCCTGCTTTGTCACGAATCTCGAGATCAAATTCTTGCAATAGAAAGATCCATCGGATTAATTGAGGTTTCGCATCCTTCTTCGCAAGGAGATGCCTCACAGCTGTGTGATCCTAGTAGATAATAACACGGGAACCCAGGAGATATGATCTAAACTTTTAAAGGGAAAATACTACGGCCAACAGCTCTTTCTCTGTAACCGTGTAGTTACGTTGAGCCTCGTCCAGTGTCTTGCTAGCATAGTAGATGACCACGAGTTTCCCATCAATTTTCTGCCCCAAAACCGCTCCTACAGCGAAGCCAGATGCATTGCACATGATCTCAAAGGGTTGAGACCAATCAGGGGACTGTAGGATCAGGGCTTGGGTAACTCGGTCACGAAGGATCTCTCCTTGGAAATTTCTTGGAAATTTCAAAAGGTACATCCTTGGGGAGAAGAGTGGTCAGGGGGCGTGCGATTTTCAAGAATTCAGGGATGAATCGACGGTAAAAATCGACGTGCCCCAGAAAAGATCGAATGTCCCTGATCGAGCTAGGCATAGGGAGCTTGGAAATTAAGTTAACCTTGGCTCGATCAACTTGGATGCCTCTCTCAGAAATCATATGTCCCAGGACGATCCCCTCAGGCACCATGAAATTGCTCTTTTCCCAGGAAAGAACCAGATTCACGTCAATGCATCGCCTAAGTATTTGAACCAAGTGCTGGAGACAATCGTCAAATGATGCCCCAAATACTGAGAAGTCATCCGTGAAGACTTCTAGATAATCGCCTACCATATCAGAGAATATGGCAAGCATGCACCGCTGAAAAGTCGTGGGTGCATTGCAAAGATTGAAAGGCATCCTTTGAAATGAGTACGTCCCAAAGGGGTAGGTGAACGTGGTCTTCTCTTGGTCCTCTGGATGAATCACCACTTGGTTATAACCGAAGTACCCGTCAAGAAAGCAGAACCTATTTCCCTCTAGTTTTTCGAGGATCTGATCAATAAACGGTAGTGGGAAATGATCCTTCTTCGTGGAGGAATTGAGTCTGCTGCAATCTATGCAGACTCTCCACGAGTTGGCTATATGGGTTGGTATGACCTCTCCGATTTCAGTCGTGATGGTGGTGAGCCATGCCTTCTTAGGCACAACCTGGATTGGGCTCACCCATTGACTGTCGGAGATCGGGTAGATGATCCCTACATCTAACCACTTAATGATCTCCTTCACGACCTCCTACAAATTTGGGTTCAGACGTCTCTACATCTCATGCGAAGGTCGTGCACCCTCTTCAGAATAGATGTGGTGTGTGAAATAAGAGGGACTTATACTAGTCAAATCATCGAGAGTCCATCCAATGGCTCTACGATGTTGCTGGAGAATAGTAATTAGACGAGATTCCTAATCAAGTGTGAGTTGGGAGTTTATAATCACAAGAAACGACTGATTGGAACCCAAAAAGACGTATTTCAAATGATCCGGAAGGGGCTTGAGTTCCAAGACGGGATTATCAGCAGCAGCGAGTGGCTCAAAGTGAGTGTGAGGAACAAGGGTAGGGAATATGGGTGTATCTAGATCAGGTTCAGATTCCTCTAATTGTGGGTTTAGTTCTTCTTGTGGCTGATTGGGGATGATCAGGTTATCCTTAATATGTGGTTCATCAACTATAGCTCTGATATCACATATTTGCTCTACAACATCGCAATTAATCCCTTGTTGGGCCTTAAAGATGCCAATCTTAAGAGTTTGATTCCCAAATTTCAACTCTATTTGGCCCTCCTCACAGCTTATACTGGCCCTAGCATTGGCCAGAAAAGGTCTCCTTAGTATAATTGGTGTATCCCTTGGGTTCTCTGGTGCATCCATATCTAGAACTATAAAGTCTACTGGAAAGTAGAAATCCCGCACCCTAACAATAACATCCTCAAGAACTCCCTTAAGTGGCTTAATGGATCGATCAACTAATTGCAATGTCACCTCAGTCGGTTTGAGCTCGGATTCTTCAAGATGGTTAAGCAGGGATGTGGGTATTATGTTTATGGAGGCACTTAGGTCTAGTAATGCTCTATCGAATTAGTTTTCACCAATTTTACATGAGATCAGGGGAGTGCCTAGGTCTTTTGCCTTGGGTGGGAGTTTACTCAAGATTACAGAGCTGGCTTACTCTGACAGTATGATCGGACTCCCACTCTTGGTTCGTGGCGTACGCTGGGGTGTACACACGTTCTTCAAGAATCGTGCATAAGTCGGTACGTGGCGGATTGCATCCATCAAGGGGATGTTTATTTGTACCTGTTCAAAGAGCTTGATCAGGTCCTCCTCAGGAGCCACAGGTTTAGTTGTCCTTTTTCCCTTGGTCAAGGCCTCGGGAAATGGAACCTTGGTTCCTCTAGAATAGGTCCAGGTTTTTGATCTGGGACAGGGACATCCTGGATAACTATCCTAGGGCTTGGATCATTACCAGGCTTAGAGTGGTCTAGATAAGGTCGGTCTCGGGTTTCTTTGCCACTACGGGTTGTTACAAAGTTTAATCCCGCTTGGTTCTGGTTAGAGGTTGGTAAGATGGGTTGCTGTTGTTGATAACCTGCGTAAGATGTTGAAGCTTCCATCCCGTCAAGTGATGGAACAGAAGGGGCCTGATAAATCATGTGTGCATGGCCTAGATTTGGGTTCATAACGCGCCTCTGGGTTGGCATGTTATTCGGATTTGGCAGAGGTTGTGAAGGAAGTGTGCCCGGTTGGCGAGAATTCACCATCTGGGCGAGTTGGTTACGAACCTCTGTGATCTCATCGTTGTGCTGTTTTTGGATTGCTGCATTCGTTCTTTGAATGTCAGGCAGTGTTTGGAGGATGAGGGACATTTGGTCTTGGTTTGGCCCAGATTGATAGGTGGGGTTGGGCTGAGGCTGAGGCGGCTGATAAGGACAAGGGGCTTGTGGACGGGGTTGATAAGGTGGTCTTTGGGTCTGAGAATTCCCCACCCATTAAAAATTGGGATGATTTCGCCAACCAGGGTTGTAGGTGTTGGAAAATGGGTCATTCTGGATGGCATTGAGGTCCTCAAAAGTCTAAGGAACCTCAGGAAAGTCAGAGTATGGGGGATCAGAGTTTCCCCGACAAGAATAGAGAGGATCAGAGGTCCCTCCGGTCCTGGAGTCAAATGGGGGTGGATACGGGTCCATCCCTGGAGAAGATCGGTGGAAGATGTTTTGCACAGTTTCCCTTATGAGAGGTGGCTGTGCGAAAGAGTTTTGCACAGAGGTGGCTCACTGCAAATGCCGAGTCAGCTCGTCTACCTTCTTCTCGATGATAGAGACCTTGTCCAACCGACTGGCCATCAGTTCCAAGTCGACGGATGCGGACAGGCCCTACATCTCATGTGCTCCCCTAAGATTCGTCGATGCACGAGTATTCATCCAGTCAAATAAACCCATGGAGTCATTGTTGATGGAGTTCTCGCACATATTCTCGAGAATGTCCCACACTGTGTCCTCATGCTGACCCATGATATTCTCTCTGCAAGTTGCATTAACGAATAATCTAATGTCCTCACGGAGTCCCTGGTAAAAAGACTGGACTTGTTCCCATTTAGGAACTCCGTGATGGGGGTACTTTCGCATGAGATCCAAAAATCGGTACCATGCCTCAGAAGAGGTTCTCCAGTTTGCTGGGTGAAATGAGTAATCTGATGGCGCAAGGCGTTTGCCCGACCAACGGGAAAGAACTTCTTTAAAAATTCGGACTGAAGTTCATCACATGTGTTGATCAGACGAGTCTGAGTCTGATAGCAATAAGCCGCCTTGTCCATGAGGGAGAAAGAGAACATCTTTATGAGCAGAATATCCTGATTTTGCACATCTAACTAGAAGGCCTGGGCCAGATGATTGAGCTGTTTGATATGCTTTAATGGATCTTCGGAGTTAAGCCCATAGAATTTTGGTATAGCATGATTCATATTGGGCTTCAATTCAGAATCAAGTCGTCCAGCCGAGATTCGAACTCAAGGCTCGATTGCCACCGCAGTGGGATTATAGTGATCTCACATCATGGGACACTACAGTGGGTTCATGAAGTTCTGGAAGAGGTCATTCAGATGCTGAAGCTGGTGCAAAAGATTTTTTTTTTTTCAACAGGCTGTGCCATGATGGAAGAAGGAGAATTAGGTTCTGAATCAAAGGAAAGGTCTATGTGGAGGGGTTCCTACACAAATAAGGGTACCGAGGTTTGGCCTCGGGGAGAGTGGATTTCTAAAGGAAGTTTCAAGGACCTTCTACCAAACATGCACTGAAGGACTAGATGAGATTAGAATGTGCTGCACCCAATCGAGACACCCAAAATATGCTGGGTGACTATAGAGGTTCGGGGCGGATGATATCCCTGGATCAAAAGGTCGTCCACCTGAGAATTACCTGGGCAGCCAGAGAGGGAGAGTCCCGCGAAGACCCCTACACGATAGAGCGCCCCCATGAGTTACAGGGTTTCCCTCACCCGACCTCTCTTGTCACTGAGATTCTAGGTAGACCAGATGGGGACCTTGACCTCTTAAGTCTACCACTTTTAGTTAAGATCAAGGTGCTTAGGGTTTCACTTGAACTTTAAGTCTTTTGAGTGCAAAGTGAACTAATTTAAAGGTTGGTTGACCCAAAGGATCAACTTCACCTCTTTGTTCCTTTGAGAGCTTCTTAGGTCCTTTCTTTTATGGTTCAAGTAGATTAAGAGCCTGATTTGCTTAGGATTTTTCTTGAATAAGTCTCTTCAAACAAGGCTTAGGCACACCTCTTTTTGGAGTTTTTTTATTCTTTTTTTAGAAGATGTGTCTCTAAAATCCTAGCTTGTAATTCTTAGGTTGGCTCTAGTTGGTCCAGTTTAGTTGCCTCAGAAATGGGTATCTAGGGCTCAATCAAGAAAGTTTTAGCCCTAGTTACCTTAAGTGGATATGCAATTAAGATGTGCTGAAAGTGAAAAATCAGGCAACTCTTGTGGATCACTAAAATACAGAAAATAGGTAGTCCTAGATTGATTTTTCTCTCTGTTTCTCCTTTTCAGATTTTTGAGAGGATTAGGAGAGGGTTAATAAAGGGTTACCTGTTCCCTGGTGTGGTTGCTGTGTGGCTGCTTATCTCTCCTCGAATTTTCCGGAAACAAACACAATAAGAGAGAAATTAAGTCAGTATAAAATCAAAAATTGTGATTTAAAGCTTCTAAAATGTCCGTTGCTCCCTAGCAATGGCACCAACAAATTAATAGTCGCTCGATAGATTTCGCGTGTTTTAAAAGATGTGCGTTGTAGTATACCGTGAAAATCGATTATCAAATTTTATTTATTTATTACTCGAAATTCAAAAAACATTCCGAGGTCGAACTCAGGGAGCAATTCGGTATTTAGAAGCAGAAAATCACAATCTCAAATATGTTCAATATTGATGCAAGGAAGATAAATGCTAGAGACACAAAAAAAAAGAAATAAATTCTTTTTCTTTCTTCTTCTCTTCTCTCTTTCTCTTCTTTCTCTGTCTTCAGACATCTGATTCTGTGAATCAGACACCTTAACTGACGTCTGCTACAGTGCCTGAGTCTTCTTTTTCTTCTTCTCCTTGGCTTCTTCTTCTCCTTTCTTCTCTGCAGCAGTTCCTTCTTCTCTTTCTCTGGGGCTGAGTCTTCAGCTGCTGCACCTTCTCTTCTTCTTGGCTTCTTCTTCTTCTCTTCTTGAGCTGTGCTGCGCCTCCTCCTTCTTCTTCTTCGGCTTCTTCCTCCTCCTTCTTCTTCAGCTCCTTCTTCCTTAGCCTTTTTGAGACTAAGTCTTCAGCTCCTTCTTCCTTAGGCTTTGCAGACCTCTTCTTCTTTGGATCCTTCCTTCTCTTTCCTTCTTTGCAGCTACTTCCTCTTCCTCCTTCCCTGCACAGGCACAGAGAAGCTAAACCTACCCCCTACCCTCCCTGCATCTCTCTCTCTCTCTCTATTTCTCTCTTCGCTCTCTCAGAGCCAGCGGAGTAATTGGATCGGGTTGCGCATGCCCTAGTCCAGGCACACTGGCGTGGGTGGTGCACGTGGAGTGCAGGGTAAACGGGTCAACCAGGTCCACATAGGTGTGGTTGCAGACAAGGTAGGTGGAGTGGGCGAGGGACCTCACCCCGTGAGTAGGAGGCGAAGAAACTTATGCAGTTTTCCAATTTATTGCTACGCCTACTCACCCACTTCCGAGGTGGGATTAAACGTCCCACCTTCCTATTACATGCACAGAAGCAGATGGCACGTCCAATTGCTGCTACAGCTACGGCCCTCGACGCCAATTGAAGGCCTGGAGATGTTCGCAAGAGCATTCCGCACGACTTGGGATTGTGCCCTGGAGTCAGCACGGCCTGGAGGAACTTGCAAGGAAGCTTCGAGCTACGTGTCAATGGCGGCGAGCCCCTGGAAGCTGAAAGCACTAAAACGGCCTCGCGTCCCTATCAAAAACACTTAGTAGGCTTCGCCGTGACACGGCGAAGGTGGCCCGGTGGTCAACGTGGCGTGAGGGTGCCTATGCAAGAGTGCCTAGGGCACACTGTGTGCGTGCAGGTGGGTGTGTGTGGGGGAAGATTGTGGGACGTGTGGTGGTCGTTGGAGAGGGGAGAAATGATCAGTGGAGTGAGAGGATGCTTATGGACTTGTTGGCAAGGGGTGGGACGACCTGTGGAGGTGGAGCAGCCTCGCTGGAGTTGGTGGTCAGAGGTGGAAACGATGGTGGTGGTTGTGGCAGTTGAGGGATCAAAACTAAAAATTGATAAGGGGGAAATAAAGAGAGGAGGAAGACGAACTTAACTAACAGGTTTGGAGCGAAGGGGGGAGACAGAAGGCGAGCGGTGGGTATCAGCCATCGTCGAAGACGAAGATGCCCAGGGGAGAGATGATGTTAAGAATGCGGCTTCAAACGTCTTTTAAGACGTCTGGGAGGTGGCCCAGACGTCTAAACAGACGTATGGAACCCCTTCCAGACGTTTGGGATTTTATTTGGGTGGCACGCGGGGCTGCGTCGGCGCGCAGGCGCGCGCAGACCCGCAACCGCCGCATCTCTCTCTTTTTCCCTCTCTCCTCCTACGACCGCAGTCTGCGTTCTCTTTCTCTCCCTCTCCCCACGTGGCTTTAAAAAGCCTCGCCCTCTCCCTCACTCTCATCACCTCCGCTCCTCCTTCTTCCAGCGAGTGCGAGCGCGAGCGAGCGGCGGTAGCGACAGCCGCGGTGAGTGCGGGAGGAGGTGCTGCTCGAGGGAGGAGGCGCTAGGCCGTGAGGGCTCGAGCTTGCCGGGGCTGCGAGAGCTGGCCGGCGGGGGCACAGCAGGCGCGGAGTGATGCGGGAGGTCTGCTGTAACTTGAGCAGCAGGCGGATGAGACGCGGCGCGGCCGTGCGTCGCGGGCGGAGGGCGAGTCGCGCTCTGATTCTGGAAGTTTTTCCAGAATCAGACGTCTGGGTTTCCAACCAGACGACGGGGAAGACATCTGGAGGACTGTCCAGACGTCTGAAAGGTAAGTTATTTTCGTACTTCCTCCTTCTCTTCAACCGTCCGTACTGAGAGCGAGGAATGGGTACGTGCAGGTTCTGACATTCGCCATCCAACGCGAATCAGACATCTGTCCGCAGTGCCAGACGACGGGAGGGACTTCCAGACGTCCGGGGTGACCATCAAACGTCTGGGAACTAGGCCAAACGCCCCCGCAGGCTTCTGGACGTCTGAGAGACTACCCAGAGCGAAGGTATCCTCTGAACCACTTTTTAAGACGTCTGGAAGAGGTTCCAGACATCTGATTTTGGACTGTTTCGTCGTTTTCGACCCGTTTAGGGCCCGTTCGGAGTCTGTTTTCCGCGTTTCGAGTTGCGTTCTTTTCGGAATAAGATCCTCTACCCATTTCCAGTAATTATATACTATTTTGAGAAACTCCTTGTGTTTGATCCTTGTGATAGGACCCCGTTCCATTTCAGTCTTGGGGATTGCGGAGGCACGCGGGATTCCCGAACATGCCCCCAGTACTCCCGTTGTAGCTGGTAGAGTGGCTTTAGAAATTATTAACATAATTTGTTACAATTATGGAACAATTAATAGAACCTAGGGCATTGCATGAATCTTAGGAATGAGAAACCAAATTGAATGATAGATCCTAGGTTATTGCATGAATCCTAGGGCTGGAAAACTAGATTGAATGATAGATCCTAGGGTACGGCATGAATCCTAGGACTGGAAAACTAGCGAAATGAATATACATATTGCAGTATTGGAAAATGTGGAAAGGAAATTATAGCTTCCTGTAAATTGTTTTAACAGCTGCCTGTTATGAATAACTGAACATGATTGAGAATATGGGTTGTATGAACGTGAAACTAGAAAGGTGAAACCTGAATGTGCTGAGTTAAAAGAGCTGGAACCCTACAGGGAGTTAGGAGTAGAACTCTTGGAAAGAGAATGAAATGGAACTGAGAAGGAAAGATGTGGAGGTGCGTTGTCTCTTGGGTACTAGTACCAGGGGAAGCACCTATTACCTGCTTAGTGCAGAGCAGAGCCAGCCGCCCCAGGGACCCGGGGTTAGGTCTGGCCACTTTGTACCGACTTGTTGGCCCTTGTGTACACAGTACCGAGGAGAGCTACTAGTGTAGGATGAGTACTAGCTACCCCACGGGCCCCAGGGTTCTGCTAGCTCACCTACACCGACTTGTTAGGCCCACTGGGCAAACCAGGGTAGTCAGGCGAGGGTGCGCGGACTGTGGAGGGGCAAGGACCCTGTTTGGTTACTGTGGAGGGGTTGGACCCCTGTTACTGAGAAAGCTCTGCCCTATACTAGTTCCGTGCTGTGCTTTGGGCGCACCCGATAACGAAAATGACTGACCGCGTGCCAGTGCGGATTAGCTACCCGTGCGTTTACCGCGCGTGCCGTAGTCACCGTTATGTCTGTCAATGACCTTAGGGTGGTTGACTGAGAGTAGGATCACCACGGGGGACTCTCCCGGCCAGGAGAGCACCACGTGTTACTTCTACTGTTCGGAAAAGACTGCAATCAAGATCGTTCCCATGAGGAACATTCGAAATCAAGTGAAGGATCTGAGAAATAGATAAATTGTGAAACAATAGAAAGACGTAAATAAAGGAAGAAAGAAACTAAAACAGCTTTTATACACTTTACTGCATCTTTAGTTTAGCTGCCACTCTACTCAGCGTTTCGCTGACGTGTTACACTCGTTACTTTTCAGGACCAGGTGTTGAGCAGCCAGGGTCAGCGGCTGGAGAGGACGCTGGGCCGAGTAGGGTCCAGTAGAGTTACCATTGTTCTTTTGTACCCCTTTTGTTTCCACTGTAGTGAGTAGTTTTTGTTACTCTCTGTACTTTTCTTTACCCGCAGTTTTTGTTATGTTATAAATGTTGTTCTACTGTTGTGGTGGTACATGCTGTAGTAGTTCCTTTTCTTACTGCTGTATTTTGTTACTGCTAGTTATATTTCATGTTGAATGTGGTTTATTTTATTGCTCTTTTGGTTACTTCCTCGTTGGACGACTAGGTCATAGGATTAGTCGAGTCGGTCCGGTTCTCGTGTCTCGTAGGGACTCGGGAATCAGGTCGTTACAGATGACGACGACGATGAAGAGGGTTGGAGGACGCGTGCTGGTACGGTGCGACATGGAGAAGTTCGGCGGAGATGGCTCTGCCACTGGTACTGTGGTAGAGCGATGAGAAGAGGGAAGAAGAGTTGTAGGAAGCCGTAGGCAGTTGGTCGGAGTGAGGAGGAGATGAGATTGGGGGGTAATCTTTGGCCAAATTAGGCTTAAAGGAAGCGAAGAGGTCTGGGCTTCCTTAAATAGGCGAGGGCAGAGGTAAATTCGCAAGGAGGCAGCAGGAAGGCCACGCCGGAGGTAAGGCCGGAGGGAGACCGATACCTCTCGAACGTTCGCACGAGAGGTATGGGGCGTTTCAGGGCATGGGGAGCCGCCCATGCAGTAGGGGACTTCGCAGGGAGCTCCCCTTTCAAATCTGGGAGTGGTTCCCCATGAATTCAAGGAGAGAACCTCCGCGCAAAGTCACCGGAGGTATGGGTCCCTGCTGCGATGGTAGAGGGACCGAAATGAAGAAAGAGATGAAGAAGTTAGGGGGGATTTGCAAGGGTTTCAAAAAGTTGAGGGTCTGAGTGTAATTTGTAGGACCAATTTGCAAAGTGGGTCAAGACGACCTTCCCTTAGGTCCAAATTTTGGTATTAACCTAATTTGGACCTAAGGAATCCGATGGTGAAGATGGATTTTAGGTTTGACCACGTTTGACTGGACCTTTTGCACAAAAACCTAAATGAAGTCAAATATTAGGTATGGACCCCAATCTAGGCAAAAATAGGTTCCAAAGGCCAAATTGAAGGTTCTAAACCCTAAAAGATATTTTTCCATGAATTTTAGAGGGTTTAGTTGATTTTTATCTTACCTGAAACCTTGTGAATTTAAGTGGGTTTGTTTTAGGGTTACAGAATGTTATTTAATTCCTAGATTTCACAATAACCCTTTTCTGACTGAACCATCCCACTTTTTCTCTTATTAAGTCCAATTGACCTATGTCTAGACCCTTAGAAATCCCGTTGATGCACTACAATGGTACAATTATAGTTTTACCCCTTGTTTTATGTTTTCTTCCCAGATTAGTAATCCCCCTTAATTAGGCCTTCCTTTAGGTTATGTAGGAGCTTTTGTTCATTTTATCAGATAAAAGTAAGCTAGTTAGGGTTCACGATGAGGTTCTCATCATGGACCCGGTACACGAATTCAACACATAAAAGAGTAGAAATCATATTAGGTTAACCACCTTTTTGTGTGCCTTAATCGGTGGTGCATTTGAGCCAATTTAGTGAATTGTTTGGGCCTCACCACATAATCTAAAAGCGGTTCATTTTGTAGCTGCCCCATAGGATTTAATAACTAGGTCAAGCCAGGCACTCCATATTTTTCTTGATTTCTAAAGGAAAATACTTGAACATGTGCTTTCAAAAACAAACTTGGTTGAAAACACCTAATATTTGAATCCTAAAAGCTATTAAGCAAGATTTGAACCCTAAAACTCACCTCATCATTAATAATATTGCTTGAAAACCTCTTGGTTGTGCACATTCACACGTTCTCAAACAAATCATTAAGGGCACAACCCATTAAGGGCCCATCACATTCCAGAGCACCAATTTCCCAAGCCTAACTAAAATCAATTAGACGTTGGCCCTAAGGATTCATTCGCTCGTCGGGATCCAGATTGAGATTTTTCACTATTAACCTGCTTATACTAATCAATCTGATGTCTAGCTAGGGGAGTAGCGTCAAACAACCGTGACTGGGGGATACACTAGGAACCGGAGGCGCAAGCCAAAGGAAGAATCTTCTCCCCAGTCCCTCCTTCTAACTAGTTGGATTGCCTAGACATAAGTAGAGTAAATCGTCCATAGTCTTAGGACGGATTCTGAGAGTCTGTTGACCTTTAGGCTACCCAACCTAAGGACAGGCTTGTATTTTTGTGCTACAAGGTCCCTTCTCTTCCCCATCCTTCCAACTTCCTTCTAGTGTATGCTTGGAAGGAGGTCATTGAACCCTAGATTGGAAGGACCTTTAGACCATTCCCAGAGGCGGAGGTTGAGCTTTAGCCAACTAGATCCCATGGCTGATCAACAACCACCTCCCCTACTTCTGAACCAGCAAGAGTTGATTCAGAGGCAGTTGGAAGAATTGCAGGAGATGCAACAATGGTTCTAACGAATGAATGGTCAGGGCGCTCAGCCCTTGAAGGATTTTTATGATCCTTCAAATTATGAGGATCGTCCCGACGTTGTGATTCCCACCGGAGATGTTGAGATCAACCCCAAGTTTTGAGTCTAATTAAACACTTTTACGGGCTTGGCTTAGAGGACCCATTCCAACGTTTGGAAGACCTGATCAGTCTAGTTCAGACCACCAAATCTCAGAATGTGGATGAAAAATAGATGCTCGTGAGACTTTTCCCCCATTCACTCAGGGATAAGGCCGCACATTGGTATCGTACCATTAGAAGACCGATTGCTACCTGGATAGCTTTGAAATCAGCCTTCCTGAAGAACCAATGCATTGCGACGGACAATTACCACTTTTGCCCAGCGACAGGGGGAATCGTTTCATGAGGCCTGGGAGAGATTCTAGGATATGTTCCGGAAGTGTCCACACCACGAGGTGCCTAAATGGCAACTTGTGTAGATTTTTTATCACCGGTTGAATGATCAACTCCGTAATCATGTGGATGCTTCTTGCGGATGCAATTTCTTTAACAAGGATGTAGATAGCGCGTATGATTTGTTTGAGAAAATGAGCAAATATTCTTTAAACCATGCCTCCATGGAAACCTTCAACCGATCCCAACAAATTAGATCAAATGCCAATGAGGTCCAAGATTCTCATACATCTGATATGGAATTGATCTGCAATAGATTAGATAAGATGGATCTGGTTACAAAAGAATGGAAGAGTGGATATCCGGAAACTTCAATTTTTCTAGATCCACAAAATTCTAGGGATCAGGATTCCATTCTTCGCAAGCTCCTATGGGACGGGAGTTTGTGAAGCAACTAGAGCCAGCTCGACCTTCGAGCCAACTCTTCTCAGAACCTTATGGGTTCCAAACTAGGGCCTTTGATCCCAGTTTTTCTGATCCTTCTTCATCCTCATCTTATGAGGATGTTCATGCTGTGCAAGAGAATGTTAGGTCCAATCCTTATTCGAATTCTTACAATTCTAGTTGGAAAAATCATCCTAACTTCTCTTGGAAAGATCAGGGGCAGCAGACCTAATATCGACCCAACAACTTTGTACCGCAAAAACCAATGGGTCAGGGTCATGTATATACTCAGTTGCCCTTGAATCAGGTTAATCAGCCCATGTGGAATGCTCAACAACCCGCCGAGTAGGCTGACTTGAACCTGAAAATGGTAGAAATGCAAGGGTCAATGCTCCAACTCATGCAATAGATGAAAACTTCACTTGACACCTTGCAATCTGGACTTAGAACAAACAACCAACAATCCGGATCTCTACCATCACAATCTATACCAAACCCAAGGAATGTACAGAATTGAGGCGCTGGGCCTTAAGGATTTGGTAATGATGGGGAGTCACATGCTCAAGCTCATGCTATCTATCAAGCTACCCCAGCCCCTCCCGGAGTGAACCAAGTTCCAACCATAATCAACCGAGAGCCTGCTGTTTTGCCCAACCCTCCTCAAGGCATTAACCAACAGCATTTTGCCACGGCAAACACCATCACCTTGAGGAGTGATAGTAGAGACAAGGGACCTACCCAACCTCATGTCAACCCCATTAGGCCCCATAGCAAGAATTCCAAACTCCCAACTAAGAATGTAATCAACAAAACATCAGAGTCTGATTCGGGAGTATGTTGTGTTGTATGGGCAAACAGAAAAAGTCGGAGGAGAAATTGGAGGAAAGGATGTCCTTACTTCAGGCTTTCAAATTGACAATCATTTTACTCCTCGCGACTATCGGATCAATCCCCACCTACACCATAGGTTTACTGAATGCATATAAAGAAAGGCATAGACCGAAATATGAAAATAATAGGAGAGTAGTTTTGTCCGATAACACAAGCACACTGATCCTAAACAAGCTACCTCCTAAGAAGCAAGACCCGGGAGACCCGCTAATTTCCTGCACAATAGGAAACATTACTTCTAACTGGGCCCTCCTTGACTTGGGTGCTTCCATTAATGTGATCCCCACCTCACTGCACATGGAATTGGGTCTAGGCTACCTAAAACGCACTAACATAACCTTGCAGTTAGCTGATATATCCATTACAAAACCAAGGGGTATTTTGGAGGATGTTTTAGTCAAGGTTAATGATTTGCATTACCTTGTTGATTTCATGGTCCTAGACATGGAAACCCCAAAACAAGTCAACCACACCCCGATTATTTTGGGAAGACCTTTCCTGGCTACTACTAAGGCAAGGATTGATTGTGAATCAGGAAATATAGAAATGGCCTCAAGGGATAAGATAATCGATTCAATATTTTTGAGGTCTCAAAGAAGAATAAAATTAAGTGTGGTTCGACGGAGGAGCTTGGTAGAATAGAGGAAGTAATGGCCATACATACCTTAGACAACCTTTTAACAGCCAACTCAAGCCAAACTCGGGAAGAAGATCATGAAATGTGACCAATTGTAGCAACGCAGGATGAGGAAGATATACATGAAATCATAAATTTGTTGGATGATTCACATGATCAAGATAAAACCCAACAACATCCTTATCCTGAATGCTTAGAGTTTGAGGTCCAACTTGTGGGTGGGAATTCTAAGGATCAGGATGGTTGGTTTAAGAACCCAGAGTGTGAGGATGAAATTGAACATTGAGGAAGAACTCTTTAAACATTAGGTATTCTAGAGTACCCACAAATCCCTAGCACATCACAAAACCCTCATCATCCTTTTTCACCCAACCATTGCACAAATTTTATACCCAACCACACTTCCTCTATAATAAATCAACAAAACTCCTATTGGAGACCATTTGGGCTCTCCCTGCACCACCAGCTTGTCACTTTCATTGTTCATCTCATTGGCATGCCCATTTTCACTCTCTGAGACCTATACCTGGGGCCTTAGAAACTATGTTGTTGTGGCCTCAATGTTTAGTTATTTTTTATTGAGGACTTCGCCTAGCTAAAGGCACTAAACTGAGTACATGTAAAGACTATCCCAAGCTGACCAGAGTCTCACGAAAACTAAGTGTTATTCTTCCACTTCTACTCTCCTGCAAGCTTTTAGTTTTCACAATGTGGACATTGCGATAGCTAAGCATGGGGGATGGACATATTTTATAACCTTTTTGTCAGCTGTAATAGAAATTTCCTGTTATTTGATTCTTATAAAAAAAATTAAAAATTTGAAAAAGATATAAATAGAAAGAAATTAAGAAAAGAGAACTTAGGCATTTGGAAGTTATTAACTTTAGGAATTGATACAAGATGACTAAAACACTTAGATTCTTCCGGTCTTCGGGCGTAATTAGCCCGGGTGTCCACTTGAATGTGGACTTAGCCTCTAGCCCTCACTAATTCAAATTCATTTTTAATTTGGCTAATAAACTGGGATGATAAGTATGCGACTTATCAACCCACCCTCTTATTTGGCCAATTCAAACATTTACACACTATTCGCACTGACTCACTTTCCGGTGGTTTTTACGGAAATTGGGTAGCTAATGAACCGACTTGGGTGGTATGGCTGTCAAGTTGTCAGTGGTAACAGCTCAACGGCCAATTGTCCAAAGTCCAGCCACAAGACCATTTTCGTTGTACAGCCTTTAGGTAAATCTTAGATCTGGGAAGCCACCTACATAGAAAAAAAAAGAAGAAACACCTAAAAAGAAAAGAAAAAAAAATAGAAAAAGGAGAGAAAAAAAGAAAATAATAAAGCCACACTTCACCGCACGAGTATGGCTGGCAAGTGGTCGTGGGTAACAGCCCATTGGCCGATTGTCCAGAGCCCAACTCATAAAAATGCACAATAATTCCCAAAACACGTAGGGAAGAAGCGGAGAAGTAGAATAAACCAGCTAGATATACACTTGGTTCGCTCTTGTATTAACCCCACAAATAAAAGTTGGGAGAAAGCTACCGATCTTAAAGATAAACCCTTAGGCAAGGTCACCTAGGGTCGTAAAAACCCGAAGTCCATCTTAATGGCCATTTTGTGAGTCTATCACTTTTTCACAAAGATGCTTAGTACTTAGAGTCCTTTCGAGTCTTGGGCGGGTTGGGTAGCCGTAAAAAGTTATTCTGAAACTCTCAAACTCCAAAAGTACAAAAAAATTAGAAAAGAAGAAAAAAAATAAAAAAATGTATCTTCCCTTTTCAAATAAGAAGAGAACCTTGGCAGTCTGCATTCTAGCAGGCACCCGAGTACTGTTGAGTTTTCGTAGTTTAGGACCTTAGTTGAAATTTTCTATTGTTAATAAACAACTTAGGCCTAAGTGATCTAATCCTAATTCTACTTTTATACATAGCATATAGTTTAATTTTGCTAGGGACTAGCAAAAGATAAGCATGGGGGTATGATATAAACACATTTATTGAGGGCAAAATGCCTATTCATGCATGATCCTAGGCTTAGATTTGCATTTCATGTTATAAATATTGCATAGCATGCATCGTTCTGCATTTAGAGTAGTTGTATAAAATTTAGGTTAATTGTGACCTTTTTGTGGTCAGGAGAGAAGGATATTTATTTTAGAGCCTCGGGTTGATGACCCGACCATACGGATCTGATCAAGACGATGATCAGAGTCCAACGCCTCTGAAATCACCTCGATCGGAGTTCCGTAGCATCATATGCAGACCGAGGAAGATCAACAGCCAAGGGACTAGGTGACATAATTCGACGCTTCAAATGACAAATCTGACTGCATGGATGGATTCGAGTCGACGATCGCAGCCTAACGGCGTAAAAATCGACTCAATCCGACCTCTGTAGCTGCCCCTACAATGAAAAGAAGATGGACGACCCAGACAGCGCCACGTGGCGCTGCCCAGGCTGCCCAGCGCACGCATTTGCCACCGCACGCAAGCAGCAGCGTGAGTGTGTACGCACACGGCAAAGGCGAGGAGAGCGCTAGTGGCGCATGAGCTGGCCTACAGCGACGCATGAGCTACACCTACAGCAACGCTTACAGCCGTCGCTAATTCTTCGCGTGCTAACAAAGCCAGCTGTAGGCGTTAGCAGGCATGAGCTGCCTACAGCAACACTTCCAGCAACGGCTTAGATGTCACTAATGGTCCCATACCTATTTTTGCCTCTTCTCCTCTACTATAAAAGGACCTACACCCCCTCTCTTCCAAGCCATCTCTACCTACTCTACTCCTACCTACTCCCAAACTCTAGCAAGCCTACCAACACTCTGTTAGAGCTTACTCTCAAGCTCGCAATGTGCCTATTAGTCTAGCGAACCTCTGACCCACCAAATACTCCTCCAACTTCCCATCCCTATTCATATGTCGCCTAAGAGCTATCCTCCCACCTCCATTCCGGTAGCAAATCATCTCCGTCTTCTCACCTCCATTACAGAGCCACGCCAAAGCTTTCCTCTACTTGACGTCCTCCTGCATCTCACCTCTATCGTCCCACTCACCTCCTTCGTCCGAGCTTTTGCTAGGTACCGTCGTCTCGCCGAACAGCTGATTCAGGAGATTTCCTCTCACCCCCTCTCTTTTTATGCTTTCGTAGATTATTGTAATAGACATTAATGCAATACATCACAATTGATTCCATCTCTATCTTGTGATTGCTTTTCTTTTATTTCAAAAACACCAAAAAAATAATAAAACCCTAAAACTCCAAAAAGAAACAAATCAAAGCGTGGTTTTTACTTAAAGTAAACGTCGCCTCCCTATGTTCGACTCGAGACTCCTTTGGAGTTTCGGTATAAATATTATCTGATCGACGTGTTTTGCAACTACGACGACAGGTTACTTGTAACCTCGATTTCTAACACGCGAAACACACCCAATCAATACCCATGGAGACATTGATGAATTAATTCAAATGATCTCATACACGGAGCAACAAAATCAAAAGGACTGTAACAACTCCTCAATCAATGATTCAGCCCATTCCACTTTCACAGAGGGACTCACTACTAAATCTAATGACCAATTTCATCTAAGTGAGAAGGAAATATCCCCTTATGAAAAGGATATTCAAGAGATTGAAAGATTATTGGGGATAACATATGATGAGTTATCGGAGGAAGCTAAAAATTTTGGGGAATCATGTGATAATTGGGAATTGGGAATTAGAATTGAAAATTTTTGAAGAGATAAAAGAAGAAGATGATATCCAAACATCTTTGGTAGAGACAGAGATTGATCACTGGACCTTGATTTCCAGATATGACCACACTACTTGGGTCATGCCTTCCATTCATCACCATTATCAAGACCCATATGATTTCACCCTGCACGAATCTACCCATGCCCCAACCACCCACATTCTCCATCACCTCTTCGGGATGCCTTCATATTCATTTCTTCCAGGCCCCCGTATTTATCTATCTTTCTTCTGTAGCATCTGGCTGTAGATAATCCCAAGCCCCATCTACATATTTTTTCGATTATTTGGACTTGGAATTCATGGACAGCTGGTCTGCATTTGCGGCCCGTTGTTGGCGAATGAGATTAAAATTCTTATCATTTTACACGCTATTCTCAATAGTGTATTGACGTATCCTTTTTGAGTGTACGCCCAGCTGGAGGCGTTAATCTCAGCACTCATATATAACATATTTTATTTGGCATATTTTCCTGCATATTCAATTTCAGGTGTTGGAATAAGTGAAATGTCAAAATTCAGGAGCCATTCCAGGTGAATTCTATCCATTTACTCCCTGCCTTAATTTATTTTTCGTTGTATTCATGCATGAAGACATGCAAGAAAGTAGGCATGGGGGGGGGTAGTAATTGTAAACTGAAAATTTTTCTGCCAACACCAAGGAAAAACCTTTCGTACATCATGCTAATTGCACTTTAGGGTTCTTAAATTGAGAACAACCGACTCCACCTCTAATGTTCGCACTGGAGATAAAAATCATTCACAACAGCCACTTTCAACTCATCCATTCACCTTTTTGTTCTAAATTTAGGGTCAAGCTTAGTATAACCCGAATTAGGGAAATTTTCGAAGTGCAACTTTTGAAAGGTTATACATAGCATGTATATATATTGCATTCATGAATAAGATTTTTATCAAGAGAATGTATTAAGGATTTCATCCTCTAGTTGATTCCTGTAATCTGGAATCCAGTATAATTTTCACACATGTAGAATTTCCAATGGATTCACGGTGAAGGCTGATAAACGTCTTTAGTCTGTCGAGAATAAGCAGTGCTTCTTTTCTTAAACTCCTGGACAGTGTTTTTGGAGTCAGGCATATTTTCTTCTAAACATCCACCAAATAATGTGAGATGAGAGTAGAGTGTACTGGTGGAGCAATGAATATGGAATCCTAGATAATTAGGTAATGATACTCAGAGATTAGGCATAGTTTTCGCTCTCGGATCCTGTGTATACATTTTTTAGTGAAATTTTAAGAACCACCAAATAAGGCAAATACGCAGAGAGTGAGTTTTCATAAAACTAGGGCTAAGGTGAATGGTTACGACCATTCTTTACGGAAACCTCAGCTGAAGGAGGGTATTGATGTCAAGGTCAGAAATACACCATCCTATCCGTCTCTCCCGATGTCGTGAGTAGGCACTTCCACCAAATAAGCCACCTAATGTCTCTTGAATATCACCAATTCCTAATAATGCCTCCTCAATAAAGTTCATGAATGTATGCTAGCTTGTGTTATGTTGAAAAAAAAAATTATACATAGAAAAAAAGGGAAGAAGAAAAATGAATGAAAAAAAAGAGAAAAATTGAAACAGAAAAAAATAGAAAAAGAAGAAAAAGCAAAGAAAAAGAGTGTGTGAATATTTAGTGCAATTTCAATTGCATTTAGGCAATACCACCAAATAAATTTGAGATCCACTAAATAAGGCCTTAACCTATTTTTCTGTGTTTCTGATCGCCCGAATACTGGCTGAGGAATTCTGACTTAGTGTTAGGGTTATGGAACTCAATTAAAGTGCTAATGTCAAGTGAGACCACCAAATATGGATCATACATAAGAATCTGGTGAGATTTGAGCTCTAAGAAAAAGAAAGAAAAGAAAGGAAAAAGAAAAAGAAAAGAGAGAAAAAAAAAGGAGAGAGAAAAAGAGAGAATGAATACAAAGGAACCAAAAGAGAGCATAGTTTTTCTCGTCTTTCTCTGAGTTGAGTTACTTAATAATTTGGGAATAAAGATTCTATAGTACAAAATTCTATGTAGCAGCAAGTGAGAGTGAGACACTAATTGTTGGTGCTAGAGAACCACGATCGTTTATTTTGATGATAACAAAACACGTGTCTTTTAACATTTGCATTTGAGTTTTAGTTTTCAGGTCATATTGCAAATAGAGACAAGTGGTTAGACGGAGTTTGAGCTCGCATCCATGGCGGATTGGAGGAGCTTGATGGAGAACAAAGAAGCTTTGTGAGGAGCGATAGCTTGAAGAAGGAAGGAGATGAAGAATAGGATAAATTTCCTTTCCTTTGTACTATGTATTTTTGTTTCTTTTGTTGCTCTTTATTTTTGTTTCAAAGATTCATGTTAAAGAGCCTCAAAGAACCCTTACAGTAGTCTTAGGAACACTTGCACAACCCTAGGATACTTAGGTTTTCTATAGAGAACTTAGAAAATCAAAATAGGGTTCAGACAACCTGATCAGATGTCTAATCTAAAAATCCGACGTCTGATAATGACTTTTAAGACGTCTGACTGTTGACTCAGACGTCCGATAATATTTTGGCTGGACTTAGTTAGTTCTATCTGATGAAATTAGACGTCCAGACCTTAGTCCAGACGTCTTAGCAGACATCTGATGATTTTGCCAGACATCCACTTAGTGGAACATTGGTTGCCCACACAGACGTTGAGGAATCTGACCGTTAGCTTATATCAGACGTCCGTAAGTGATCCCAGACGTCTGATATGTGACCGTTTTACTTCGACTGACCCAAAATCTCCTTTGGCAGATCTTGTAGCTGTTACCCTTCTTGGGAATCCATTCTCGCAGAACAAATAGGTTTCTAGACGTCCAGACCTTGTGCTAGACATCCTGTATGTCGTCTGATGGACTTACACTAGAACCCTGTTTCGATTTGATTCAAGTTAGGAAGGAAACCCGCCTAAAATCAGACGTCTGAATTTGTTCCCAGACGTCTTAAATGAGTTTTCTAGACGTCTGATGCCAGGACCAGACGTCTGATAACCTTGTACCCAATGATTGCGCAGCAATCATAGGTCTTAATTGACCTAAATTAGGCTAGGACTTAGCATAAGTTAGGGTAATTCATGCATGCATAAGCATTATCTGCATCTTTACTGCTTTCCTTTAGCTGTGCATAAAATAATGTTATAATGTGCTGATTAAGTGCATTATGTCGATTACAGCAATAAGCTGATCTAGAGCAAGATCTGAAGCTGGATCAAGAATAATGGGAGTTGTAGCAGAGCTGGAGCAAAAGGCTTAGATTAGATGTAGGAATAATGATGTAAGGGAGTTAAAGGTTTGCTATTCTATTAAGTAAGAATAAAGTAGTAAAATGTGAAGAGCTTAGGTCCATCCTAGCCCTAGGATAGCTTAGAGACTTCCCCAAGCCTTAGCCACCCTTAGATTAGGTCACAGCACCCTAGGAAGCCCTAAAACCCTAGTTCCAACCCTTATCTAGACATCCAAATAAGTTATAGGACGTCTAGGACCCTTAGCCATCTCCCGCACACCTCAAACCCACTTCTGCAATGTTATTGGACGTCCAGACACTTTGATAGACATCCAATTTTTGCAGAATACCCAAAACATAACCTTGATTTCCCCCTGACTCAGATTGGGAATCTAGAACTGAAGTTTGGACTTCTGATTTTTGAGTATAAGTTGTCTGATCATATTATTGGACGTCTGATACTGGTCTCCAGCCCCTGTTTTGAGATTCAAGTCTTGATCTTGGATCTCTAGCTCCCTAGACCTAATCCCAACCCCATAGGAGCCTAAATTAAGGTGTCCTAACCCTAGTACATCACCTCTAAACCTACCTAAGGACCTAATTAGGTCCTCACCAAATCCAATTGACTTAGATCAAAGTCAATTACCTTCACCTAAGCCAATTGGACTCATTGAGTCCAATTGAGCCTAGATCTCAACCGACACAAGTTCAATTGGACTTGGTGAGAGTCCAATTGACCTAAACCCAACCTAATTGAGTTATTTCACTCTCAATTAGGTTCACGCTCATTCAATTAAACTTAGGTTAAGTTTAATTGCATTTTCCCCTTAGCAATTAAGGTTTGTAACCCTAATTCAAGACATGCACCTACTTAAACCCCTTAGGACCTAACCTAAACCACCTAGCCACATAGAGCACGACCACACACACACACACACACCCATTCATGCACACACACTTCTCTAGAGTTCTCTAGAACTCTCTTGAAGTGGCGCCACCCCTTGGTTGCCAAATTTAGCAACCAAGAGCCATTCAAATTGAGATCCACATTTTTTGGATCTCAAAAACCACCTCTATCCTCATGTGGCCAGCCACTCTTGGACTCTCTCTAAAGAGTTTGACACCTCTCTAGAGAGAAGCCCTTGGGTCTATAAAAAGACCCCATGGGCGGCCAAGTGACCCCATTCACTTCCTTGGCAATTCACACTCTTGGCTCCATTGGTTCCATTCACGCCCACTTCCACTTAGCTAGCCACTCCACCACCACGAGCTCACTACCACCATGGAGGACATCATGCTGGGATGCTGGATCAATCCTCCCTCTCTCCAAGGGTCGGCCTAAGCTACATTGACCGCCCCTCATTCTCCTCCCGACCACTCCAAGGCTATCGGGGACCACTCCTAAATGTCCTTCCATTCTGCTAGATATAGTTTATGCTCCTCATAATTTTATTACTTTCCATTACTACTTAATAGCGTAGTCTCGCTTCACCAATGATGCAAGCAAAATCTCCCCATTGATTCTTGTATGCAGTCGTTTTCTGGTAGCTAGATTTCCATATCAAGCATTATGTACAAGCTTTCCTCTAAAGTTCTTGTTGCAAACAACTCTCCAATGGAATGAATGAAAATGCATTTATATATATATATGGTTCCTGATTTTGGTGTTGGAAGCCCTAGCTTGCCTATTTTGACCTAGGAACCCCACCAGACACCCTAGGAAACCTAATTAGAGAACTCCTAAGCCTAGTCCACTATCCATAGCCCTACTTATCCTACCCCTAACCCAATTGAACCATCCCATACCGAATTAGGTGCATCTACAGTTGATTAGGTGCACCTGAGCCCAATTAGATCCACCCAGGATCTAATTGACTCATACCTATTAGGGTTACCCTAGCCTAATCACATGCACACATCCAATTAGACTTGACCTAGACCTAATTAGGATCACTCCTATCCAATTAGACTTTCCTAAGCCTAATTAGGTCCACAGCCACTTAATCTAGATTGACCCAACCTATTTAGCACCTAATCCTACCAAAACCCACAACCTAACCCTACGAAAAACACACACCCACACACACCTTCCTATTTTACCCCTACCAAACCCAAGCACACTCTCTTGGAAACCCTAAAACTTGTGTCAAACCTAGATCCTAAAAATGTGGCATTAGCTAATTTTGGAGCCACCAAAAGTGGCAACCAAATGGAGCCTTCCATAAGGGCAAAGAGAGAGCCACGAAATTGCACCATCTCCACCACTCTCTTCCTCTCAATTTGCGACCACACCTCCTCCTCTCCCTCTCAAGGCTATCCTCCTCCTCCAAGGCTCCCTCCATGGACGGCTAGGAAGAAGCTCTCCTCCAAGCTTCTTCAAGGGTGGCAAGAAGAAGAAGAGCATAAGGATGGAACACCTCCTCCTTCCTTCTTGTGGGCGTGCCCTCTTCTTCCACTATAGAGGATCCACACCCCCACTTTCTTTTCCTCTTAGACGGCCGTAGAGATGACCCCCTCAAGGTCTTCTCAAGAATGGCCATTGGTAGAGAAAGGGTGCAATGCCCTCCTCTCTCCACTTGGGTGCACACACCCATCCTCCTCTCTTTAGTGGATGGCCAAGAAGGATTCTCCTTAGCCTCTCTTGGTTGATCCCTTTCTTTAGTTTAGCTTTATTTCCATGTATCCAGATTTTATAGTGACTTAATTTTTGATGCATGATACTCTTGTCTAATGGTTTTATATGCATGCCATTATCTTCACGACTTACAACTTTGATGCATGCTTTCATTTAGTGTTTCAAAATAAAGATCAAAAACACAAAAGGTTGGATTAGATTTAGGTTAGAGTAAGCCGATCCAAATCTCAACTTGTTTTTATGCATCTCAGAGACGAACGACTGGGACTCAAGTTTTCAAAGGAATAAAATCCATCAAGTCTCGTTATCTTTATAAATTATTTTTTATGAGCATTTTTGTGCACTATACAATGACGAGATTTCTGTTTTCAAAACATGCGCGAGAATCGCTCCTTGTCAGGTCCCTGGCAATCGATGATTCGAGATAGCCCCGCCCATAGCAACCCCTAGAACCCTAGCTTTCGAGATTTCAAGATAATCCTGCCCATGGCATTCTGTAGCTAAATCCAGACCCTGGCAATCGACATTTCGTGATAATGCCGCCCTTGGCATCTGAACTAGCACAAGGTGCTCACATGCCCCCAGTAGGATATTTAGATATCCTAGGAGACAAGCACCGAGGAGACGATATGTTATTGTGCATCTTCGAGGGGAATTACCCACCTCTCCACGTCGGGAACTCTTCCAAATCAACTTGTGTTGATCAGCCGCTCCTAATCTAGGTAGCTTTTTCAGAACAGAATTAACGCATTTGCATGATTTTGGTAATTAAGCGCACTGAACCAGACTGTGTGTGGATTGGGGTACTTAGGTTACCGAGTCCCGCAAACCAGAGGTCAATTAACGAGGTCGAATAATCCCTAAGCCTTAGACCTAATACTTAAGCTTCGCATTTTCCCCAACCTCTTGAGGACTACCCAGATCTTAATGGATAGTTAAATTTTTAAGCCTAAAGTCAAGTCCAAAAGGCCTAAGATCAGCATTCATACTAATCTCTTTTGTCTCTTAGCACTTTTATTTCTTTTATTTCTTACTTTTGATTTAATCTAGAACTAAGTAGATTCCTTAATCTTTTACTAATGACTATCTCTTTTTTTTGTTTCAAACTGTGCTCCTTTTTGACATTTATACTACCTCCCCTTTTCCTCCTCAGGAATGATATGCAAATTGATTCTCAAAATTTCCTCCCTTCTCCATTTTTTTTCTTTTTTAGTTTGTTATTTTTTGATTTTTTGGAGTATGTAATTTTTTTTATGAAATCCTTTCTTGTGAAGTGATTCTTACAGCGTTTTGCACATTAACACCCCCATGCCTACGATTTGCAATGTCATTGTAAATTAGGTGGGTTCAAGTTCAGCTTAGATCGTACATTAGAATAGGTTTGGGTGGGTGGACGGGTCGAGGTGACTGTTGTGGACGATTTCCAGCTCAGGTAAGGGTACCAAAAGTGGAGTCGGCTATTTTAATAGGTGAACCCTAAAGTGCAATATGAGTTCAGTATAAGATGTGTCAAGAAGGGTTTTGGGTTTTTCAAAAAGATGATGGGTTGCCTCCTATTAAGCGCTGAGTTTAACACCATCAGCCAAGCACAATGAGCTCAGGGAGAATAGAGATCGAAAGATACCTCAGCCAAGTTCATATCAGTGAGTTCAATGAACGGCTTAAGTCACTAGCCATTCACAATAAAAGGTTCAGAATCAAGGCTGGGTTGACTGATTTCAACGACTCATTTTCCAAAAATCTGTCTTATAAGATATGGTCCAATCCATTTCGATCTGAGTTTTCCTAGGAGCAGTTTGAGTTTGACATCAAAGAGTAGGACTTTCTGACCAGGATGAAAAATCTTTCTAGATATGTGCTTGTCGTGAAAGGCCTTAACCCGCTCTTTGTAAATTCACGAGTTCACGTACACATCATTATGTAGTTCATCGATCTCGCTCATTTGAAGTATTCTGTGGGTTCCTGCCTTAGAAAGATCTAGATTACACTTCCGTACAGTCCAATAGGCTTTGTGCTCCAACTCGACAGGGAGGTGACATGCCTTCCCATACACCAATCTGAAAGGAAACATGCCTAATTTGGTCTTGTGGGAGGTCCTACAAGCCCACAAGGCTTCCGGAAGTCGGGACGACCAATCTTTCCTGTCAAGTCAGACAGTGACCTGAAGGATTTTCTTGATCTCCCGATTCAATAGCTCAGCTAGACCATTGGTTTGGGGGTGATAAGGAGTAGAAATTTGGTGTGAGACCCCATATTTGGTCATCAGTGATCCAAACTGAGCATTCGTGAAAGGGGTCCCTCCATCAAAGATAATGGCACGTGGAATCCTGAATCGAGAAAAGATGTTCTGATGAATGAATTTGATTACCACCTTAAGATCATTGGTTCGGGTTGAAATGGCTTCGATCCATTTGGACACTTAGTCAACAACGAGAAGAAGGTCAGGCAATGAGTGCATGCCTTACAGTGATCGTATGCATCCTTGAAAATCGTGGGCCAATAAAAGCCGCACTAGAGGACTTTTGCTGTAGTTTTATGTCCAGAGAAGTGTCCACCGCAGGCCTGGTCATGGCAGAAGGACAAAATATCCTGAATTTCCACTTCTGGGATGCATAGTCTGATGATCTAATCAGCACCAATTCGGAAGAGGTACGGGTCTTCCTAGATGTAGCACTTGGCATTGGAAAGAAATTTGTTTTTCTTGGCCTTTGGCCAATCGGACGGGATATGATGTGATGCCAAGTAGTACACCAAATCGGCAAACCAAGGAAGTCCCGTACTAATAGTCAGGAGGTGCTCATTAGGCAAGTGTTCTGTGATGGGTCCAAAAGGGTCGATACTGTCAGAAGGAAGGCAGGACAAGTGGTCAGCTACCACATTCTGCTTTCCCGTTTTATCGCGAATCTCGAGATCAAATTCTCGTAATAGCAAGATCCAGCGGATTAGTCGAGGTTTTGCATCCTTCTTCGCGAGGAGGTGCCTCACTGCAGTGTGATATGAGTATATAATAACACGAGAACCCAAAAGATACAATCTGAATTTCTCCAGGGCAAATACTACGGCTAGTAGCTCTTTCTCAATAATTATGTAGTTACGCTGAGCCTCGTCAACTATCTTGCTAGCATAGTAGATGACCACAGGTTTCCTATCTATTTTCTACCCAAGTACCGCACCCACAGCATAATCAGATGCATCGCACATGATCTCAAATGGTTGAGTCCAATTATGGGAATTGCAAGATAGGTTCTTGGGTAACTTGATCATGTAGGATCTCAAACGCTTGAGTGCACTCCTCGATGATTTCGAAAGGGACATCCTTAGATAGAAGAGTAGTCAGGGGGCGTGCGATTTTTGAGAAATCGGGAATGAATTGACGGTAAAAATCAACGTGCCCCAAAAAGGATCGAATGTCCTTGACCGAGCTAGGCATAGGGAGTTTGGAAATCATATTCACCTTGGCTCGATCAACCTGGATGTCTTTTTCAGAGATGCGATGTCCCAGGACAATTCCCTCAGGTACCATGAAGTGGCTCTTTTCCTAGGAAAGAACCAAGTTCATGTCAATGTACTGCCTGAGGATTTTGACCAAGTGCAGGAAGCAATCATCAAAAGATTCTCCAAATAACGAGAAGTCATCCATGAAGACCTTAAGGTATTCACCTACCATATCTGAGAATATGGCAAGCATGCACCGCTGAAAACTAGCAGGTGCATTGCAGAGATCGAACGGCATCCTTCGGAATGCGTATGTTCTGAAGGGGCAGGTGAAGGTAGTCTTCTCTTGGTCCTCAGGATGGATTGAAACCTGTTAATAACCGGAGTACCCATCCAAAAAGCAGAAGAATCAATTTCCTGCTAGTTTCTCAAGGATCTAATTAATGAATGGTAGTGAGAAATGATCCTTCTTCATGGAGGAATTGAGTCTTCTATAATCAATGCAGACTCTCCACAAGTTCGCTATACGGGTCGGTATGGTTTCTCCGATTTTAGTCGTGATGACGGTGAGCCCTGCCTTCTTAGACACAACTTGTATTAGACTCACCCACCGACTATCGGAGATTTGGTAGATGATCCTGCATCTAACCACTTGATGATCTCCTTTTTCACGACATCCTGCAGATTTGGATTTAGCATCTCTGCATTTCACGGGATGGTCATGAGCCCTCTTCAGTATAGATATGATGTGTGCAGTATGAGGGGCTGATGCCAGTTAGATCATCGAGAGTCCATCCAATGGCTCTCCGATGCTGCTGGAGAACAGAAATCAGGCGTGTTTCCTGATCAAGTGTGAGTTGGGAGTTGATAATCGCAAGAAACGTCTGATTGGAACCCAAAAAGGCATATTTGAGATGGTCAGGGAGGGGCTTCAATTCCATAACAGGATTGTGAGCAGCAGCAGGTGGTTCAGGGTGGGTGTCGGGAGTAACAGAAGGAGTTATGGGAGTATCTAGGTTAGGTTCAGGCTCCTCAAATTGCAAGTTTTGGTCTTCTTGTAGTTGATCAGAAATAGTCGGGTTTTCCTCGATACATAGGTTATCAACCACAACCTCGATATCATAAATTTGTTCTATAACTCCACAATTAATTCCTTGTTGGACCTTAAAGATGTCGATCTTCAATGTCTTACTCCCAAATTTTAATTCAATTTGGCCCTCCTCACAATTAATATTGGCCATAGCAATGGCCAGAAAGGGTTTCCCTAATATGATCGGTGTATTCTTCAAGTTCTCAAGAGCATCCATGTCTAAGACAATGAAATCCACGAGAAAGTAGAAATCATGTATCCTAACTATGACATCCTCGAGAATTCCTTTTGGTGACTTAACAAATTGATCAGCTAATTGCAAAGTCATCTCTGTCGATTTAAGCTCAGGTTCCTCAAAGTAGTCTAGTAGGGATGTGGGTATCAAATTTATGGAAGCTCCTAGGTCCAATAAGGCTCGGTCAAATTGTATATCACCGATAGCACAAGAGATCAGAGAGGTGCCTGGGTCTTTTGCCTTAGGCGGGAGTTTGCTCAAAATAACGGAGCTAGCTTGCTTCGATAGTACAATTAGGGTCCCACCTCTGGTTCGCGACTTACGCTTAAGTGTACACACGTCTTTCAGGAATCGTGCGTAAGCCGGTACGTGACGAATTGCATCCATCAAGGGGATGTTTATATGGACCTACTCAAAGAGCTTAACCACGTCCTCCTCAGGTGCCACAGGTTTGGCTATCCTCTTTCCCTTGGTCAAGGCCTCAAGAAATGGAACCTTAGATGGTTCCTCCAGAATTGGCTCAGGCTCTTTATCAAGGATGGGTGTGTCCTGGATGACCAATCTAGGATTAGGGTTTACGGTCTCAAGCATGTTGCGGCTAGGAAAGGGTGGGTCTTGTGTTGCTTAGCCACTACGGGTGGTGACGGAATTTAATCCTGCCTGAGTTTGGTTTGGTTTGGGCAAAATAGGTGTTTGCTTTTGAAATCCCCAGTATGAAGTTGACGCATCCAACCCGTCAAGTGATGGAGCAGAAGGGGCCTGATAAACAAAGTGAGCTTGACCCTGATTTGGGTTCATAACGTGCCTCTAGTTCAGCACGTTATTTGGGTTTGGAAGAGGCTGAGAAGGAAGTGCACTAGGCTGGCAAGCACTTACCAGCTGGGCCAATTGATTTCATAACTCAGAAATCTCTTCTTTGTGTTGTTTCTGCATGTCAACCAAGGTCTGGAGAATCAAAGATGTATGATCTTTTGGTGGTGCAAATTGGAAGTTTTGAGTTGGCTTTGGTTGGGTGGGCTGGTAAGGCCTTGGTTGGTTGGGTTGGAATTGAGGTCTTAGATTCGGGTTATTTCCCGACCATGAAAAGTTAGGATGATTATGCCATCCAGGGTTGTAAGTGTTGGAGAAAGGATTATTCTGGATGGCGTGAAGATCCTCGTATGTCTGAGGAGCTCCGAGATAATCAGGGTACGGGGGTTCAGAGTTCCCCCAACTGAGGTGGGCTGACCTGGAGTTGCCTCCGAATCCATAATCAGACGGGGCTGGATATGCATCCATCCTCGGGGAGTGGTAGATGTTGTGCGTAGCCTCCCTTCCCATGGGCGGGTGCGCGTATATGCTTTGAGGTGCAGAGGTGGATTTGTGTAGATGACTAGTGATGTCATCCACATTTTTCTCGATAATGGAGACCTTGTCCAATTGACTGGCTACCAACTCCAAATCAAAGGATGCGGAAAGGCCTCGAGATTTGTGTACCCCCTGATTATTTGTCAATGCGTGGGTGGACGTCCTGTCGTATGCACTCAGTGACTCATTGTTCAGGGAGTTTGTGCACATGTTCTCAAGAATTTCCCAAATCGTGTCCTCATGTTGACCCATGATGCTACCACCACAGGTTGCATTGACAAAGAGCTTGATATCCTCACAGAGTCTATGGTAAAAGGATTAGACTTGTTACCACTTCGGAACTCCTTGATGGGAGCACTTACGCATGAGATCCAGAAAGCGATCCCATGCTTCATGTAGAGATTCTCTCGCTCCTTGGGAGAAGTGCATGATTTGGTGCTGCATCATGTTAGTACGACCAATGAGATAGAATTTTTGCAAGAAGATGATTTAAAGTTCTCCCCATGTGTTGATCATGTGTGGTTGGGTCTGAAACCAGTGAGCGGCTTTGTCAGCCAGGGAGAATGAAAAGAGCTTTAAGAGTATCCGTCCCGATTCCTTATAACTACCCCAAAGGTGTGGGCCAGATGTTTTAGGTTTCTGATGTGCTGGAAAGGATTCTCGGAGTTCAAGCCATGTAATTTTGGGGTCATATGAAGCATGCTAGGCTTGAGATCTACCTCGGGTCCTCCCACAAGAATGTTGATTCGGGGTTCGATCTCCACCATTGCGGGATTATAGTGATCTTGGATTTGAGAATGCAGCGGCGAGTTGATGATGGCATTGATTTGATTTTGGAAATCATGGAATTGTTGCTCAAGGTTAGGTTGACCTTCTTGGTGATCCATAGCTGATGAAGGGGAAGTAGGTTTTGAATCAGAGGATATGTCAATGTGATCAGGTTGTTGCACAAACACGGAAGTCGAGACTCGACCTCGACAAGAGTGAATAACTAATGGAGGCCTAAAGGATGGTCTTAATGGCCTCCTCCCGAACATGCACTGATGGAATAGATGAGGGATAGCAGGTGATGGACCCAATCATGACACCAAAAAATTTTGGATGACTATAGAGGTTTGGGGCGGATGATACCCCTTAGTTAGAAAGTCATCCACCTGAGAATTACCTGGGCAGCCAGAGAGGGAGAGTGCCGTGAAGACCCCTACACGGTATAGCGCCCCCACAAGTTACAGGGTTTCCCCCACCCGACCTCTCTTGTCACTGAGGATCCAGGTACACCAGAATGGGGACTTGACCTCTTAAGTTTACCAGTTTTAGATTAAGAGCAAGGTGCTTATGATTTCACTTGAACTTTAGGATGTTTTTGTCCTTCACAACAAGGTGGGTCAACTTCACCTATTTTGTCCTTTGAAAAATTTAGGCATCTCTTTTAGTATTCAAATGAAATTAAGAGCTTGTTTTTAGGGTTTGCTTGAATAGATCAATTCAACCAGGGCTTAGGCACACACTGTTTGGGAAGGTTAATTCTTGATTAAGAAAGTGTCTCTAAAACCTTAGATTGGAAACCCTAATTGGCTCTAATTAGTCCAATTCAATTTTATCCAAATGCTGTACCTAGGGCTCAAGCAAGAAGGTGATAGCCCTAGATACCTTAAGCTTTAAGTAGGTGCATAAATCAGGGTTTGGATGTTCTCAAGAATGTATCAAATCAGGAAACTTGATGATTTGTCTAAGAATAGAATGCAAATAGCCCAAATTTATTTTTCTCTTTTTTAGCTTTTCATAATCAGGGGCTTAGAAGAGGGTGGACGGAGTTTACCTATCCCTGGAGTGGCTGATGTCTGGCTGATCTTCTCTAATGAATCCCCTAAAATAGATCAAAGTCAAAAGAGATAAAGTAAGTAAGTACCAAATCTGATATTGCAATCAAGAGATCTAAATTGCGCGTTGCTCCCCAACAACGGCGCCAAAATGTTAACAGAGCGAAATCATGGTTTTAAATGCCACGTTGTAGTATAGGTTGAAATCGCTTGAAAACAATTAATATTTATTACTCGAATGAAAGTCCAAGGTCGAACACAGGGAGCAATTGGCAAAAATACTTCTCAAGATCGCAATTCAACATAAATATATAATTAATAGAATTCCAAGTAAATATGAATGAAAGTGAATGTCAAATAGTGGAAAAAGAATGAGGTAAAATGGTGATTTGAATCACCAATTACCCTTAGCAATTATCTCAAATATTTCAACAGTACTAAGCAAATAAATTCCACGTAATATAAGTGCACAATGCACTTCAAATGATGCTCAGACGTCTATTTAGCCGATCAAACGACTTATCCTAGTTTCTGCAACAGTGTCCAGCTACTTCTCCTTCTCTCTATGCTTTCTTCTCTTCTTTTGTTGGGTTTCTCTCTTCTACATCTTCTCTTCTTCTTCCTCTGGCTGCTCTTCTTTTCTTCCTTTGCGGCTGTGCCTTCTCTCTTCTTCTTCCTTCTTCATGCGCAAGGGGGAGGTTCCTCAACCGATTAAGTGTCGGCCATTGGTCTTGAGAGTAAAACCCCCTTACCCCCGCGCGCTTTCCTCTCCTTAACTCTCACAGATCCGCCCTCCCAGGGCCTTGGGTAATCGGGAATTCGGATAGAACACACCCGTAACCAGGGCTGCCGGCCGTGAGTGGCAGCCGTGGAGTGCTTAGGTTAGGCAGGTATACAGAACGGCTGGACCCACATGTAAGGTGTCACGAGCAAGGTGCATGAGGGCTCGTGCAAGGACCTCACCCCTTGTGCATGCTGAGGCGAACAACCTATGCGACTTTTTCAATTTATGCAGGTGAGCGTGCTTGTCAACTTCCAAGGTGGGACTAATCCCACCTCCCTTCCTCTGCGTGCAATTACAATTGTTGCTTCGTGCGATTGCGGTCAAAGGCCCACTCAAAGAGCCAAATTGGCCCCTAGAATGTGATCCTAGAGACACTCCGTTGCTCTGGGGACTTCGTCTGGGGCCTGCAGGTGTTGGAGTGAGCTTCAAGCTTCACTCGAAGCTGCTGTAATGGCGGTCAAGGCAGCGAAGAACTGAAATGAAGAACATGGCCTTGCGGCCTCGTCAGAAGGTTCAGCAGGCTTCGCTGTAGCACGGTGGACGCAGTGGTGTGTCTGGCGTGTTGTGAAGATGACTGTTGTGGCCGGACAGTGTCGAAGTTGGTGCGCAAAGGTGGGTGTGTTCGATAGAGGGTTTGGAGGAGTATTAGGGCGAAATAGGATGGGGGTTTTGAAGAGGGTGATGTGGCGAAGATCGTGAGGTGATTAGCGTGGCATTTGGAGTAGTGCAATGAGTAGGGAGCCTCACTAGAGGTCTGGTCGGAGCAGAGGAAGGTCAAGGTGGTCGGTGTGATACGGCAGTCGAAATGAAGTGTGCTTGGTGTGTGAATAAAGTAGAGGAGTTAAGGAACTTATCTAGGTGATTGGCGGACGAAGAGGGGTAGAGGCGATGCCAATTATGGTATTGCCAGCGTCAGAGATGAAGGTGACCCCAGTGGGGGAAGAACAACGATGATGGAGTTAGGAGCGCCTACTGGTATGGCGCGACGCAAACAAGGATGAGGAAGGCAAATCCGTTGCTGGTATTGCGAACGAATGAGGAATGAGGATGGAAGAGGTCGCCGGAGCTCGAGGAGCCTTTTGGTCAGAAGAGGGAGGAAGAATATAGGGTGTTTTTGGCCAAAATCGAGCTTGGGAAGTTTGGCCTGATTTGGGGGTCCTTTTATAGGCCTCTAGAGGGAGTTTTAAGCTTGGGAAGCTTGCTTCCCAAGCTTGGAAAGATCGCCGGAGTAGGAATTCTCTAGGATACCCAAATCTCTCATGCATTTGCATAAAAGATTGGGAAGGTTTTATGGCGTGGGAATTGGCTCGAAAGGAAGGGAATTCCTTGACGAACTTCCCTTTCAAATCTGAGAGGGATTCGTCAAGGAATCAAGGAGAACTTGCCAAATTTAGGCCGTCGGAGTTTGTAGGAATAGGATTCATGGCAGAAGGGACCTATTTGAAGAAAAATGATGATAAAGATAGGGGCCTTTTTGTCAGGATTTTGAAAGTTAAGTGCATATGTGTGATATAAAAGAATTAGACAGGACCAAATTGCAAACTAGGTCAAGACAGTCTCATATTGGACAAAAATTCTAGTACAAACCTAATTTGGACCTAAGGAATCCAATGGTGAAGTTGGATTTTGGTTTTGACCTAGTTTGACTAGGTAATTTATGCAAAAACCTAAATTAGGGCAAATGTCAGTCTGAGACTATTTTGGATCAAGATGGGTTATAAAGGTCAAATTGAAGGTACAAAACCATAGAGAATATTCTTTTATGTTTTTTAAAGGGCTTAGGTAAATTTTATCATGACCAGAACCTCAGTTAATTAAGTGGGTCTGTTTTTAGGGTTTTAGAAGTCATTTAATTCTCAAAACACTCAAAAACTCTTTTCTATCTGTTCTAACCCACTTGTTGGATATTTATGACCATTTGACCCTTAATTACCCCCTAGAAAAATCCATGGTTATTCTGCAATCAAGATATGATGATAAAATTACAGTTTTAACCATGGTTTCATGTCTTTCTCTCATAATGATTATGCAATGAATTATGGTTCTCTAGCAGTTATGTAGGAGCATTTATTCCTTGATAATTACTAAATTGAGCTAGTTATTGCTCATGTTGGTGTTCCCATCTGTAAAGACCCATTCTGTTTTGAGCCTTTTAAGACGTCTGGACAGTCAGTCAGAAGTCTGGACCCCTTCCCAGACGTCTGGAAATTGAAAAATCTGTACGCGAAGTTGGTTCTGCGCGTAGCCAGCGTGTTGACCCTTTTTCCTTCTCTCTCTTCTTCTTTTTCTCCCCTCACCGAACCCTAACCCATTGCCTATATAAGAGCCCCCTTCCTCTCCTCTCCACTCCACCACCACCACCTTCCTTCCCCCTCCACTACCGTGAGTGAGGCATGCGAGAGAGAGGGAGCAAGAGCGAGGAAGAGGAGCGGCGTGAAGAGACGGAGGAGGTCGAGCTCGCAAGCTTTGTGGGAGCTCGCGGGAGGGTTGCACGGCTGTCGCGACGTGTGCGGGAGGAGGAGAGCGTTGGGGCGTCGTCCTTGACTTCCCGTATCAGTTGGAGCTGCAGCCGAGCAGGAGGAGCCACAGCGAAGCGCGGCAAGAGAAGTAGGAGCGTGGTCTGATACTGGAATTTTTCCAGTATCAGACGTCTGGAGTGCCTTCCAGACAACAGACTGCACGTCTGGTGACGACACCGGACATCTGAAAGCGGGTATTCGCGCAGGTACGTCTTCCTCATGGTTACGGCCATGCAAGCTACACCGTAGAGGCGATTTGGGAAGGCTACTCTATCGTGTGCAAGAGCAGCTTTGGGAAGGCTTGCGGCACGCCCTCCCATGCTTTTCAGATGTCTAGATAGCTTACCAGACGACCGGAGGACAAGTCGAACGTCTTAAGCTGAGTCCAGACCGTCGAGGAGGAGTCCTGGATGTCTAAGGTCATCACAGGAACCTGAGGTGAGACTCTGTTGACATTTAAGACATCTGGACTTTATCCCAGATGTCTGATTTGGGTCTGCAGACTTGTTTTTGACCCGTTTAGGGTTCGATCGAGATCTCTTTTACGTAAACGAAATATCAGTGGTTTCCTTATGAGTTCCTCTACATATTAGAAGCTTTTATATACTGTTCTGAACGTTCCGCTGTGATGTGTTCCTTGTTATAGGACTTCGACCTGTTGCGTGTCTAGGGCATGCAGAGGCACGTGAGTCTGCAGTTCGAGCCCCCAGTACTCCCATATTTCCTGATAGAGTGGTTTCCCCCTGTTCTATTTATAAAACACGAATGCAACCATGAAAGTTAGATAACTAGAAACCTAGGATGTGGCATGAATCCTAGGACGAGATATAGTTGCACTGTTTGTATGCGTGATTGAGATTGTATTCATAAATGAATGAGCTGAATTGTTTGCAACTGCCTGTTAATAAATACGAGCTGCCTGTTAGAATATGAAATGCCTGTGATAACTAAACAGTTACCTGTGATCTCGCTTGTGCATGTGTTAAAGTGTGGAAATACGAGCTGCATGTGTATAATACAAGAATGGAATTGTGAATGATGAAACCTAGTACGGAATAATATGGTAAATATGAGCATGAACCCTACGGGGAGTTAGGAGTAGAACTCCTGTGGATGAATGGAAAGGCCTGGAAATGTGGATGGGAAGTGTGCTGGCCCTTGAGTACGTGGTACCAAGGAGAGCGACTGTCCCCTGTTTAGTATAGAGCAGAGCTAGCCGCCCTTGGGTTGGGACCCAAGTTAGGATTGGCCACTCTACACTGACTTCTGTTGCCCCTCGCGTACACGGTACCGGGGAGAGCTACTAGTGTAGGGAGGGAGCTAGCCACCCCATGGGGTCCGGGGTTCAACTAGCCACCCTACACTGACTTGTTAGGCCCATTGGGCAAATAGGGGTAATCAGATGAGGGTGCGCGAACTGTGGAGGGGCGAGACCCCTGTTTGGTTCTGAGGGGCTTGACCCCTGTTTCTGAGAAGGCTAGGCCCTACACTGTTCCGTACTGTACTTTTGGCATACCTGCTAGCGGAAACGACTGACTACGTGCCAGTGCAAAGTAGCTGCTCGTGTGCTTATTTCACGTGCCGTAGTCACCGCTACGTCTGTCTGTGACCCCAGGGTGGTTGATTGGGTGTAGGATTACCACGGGGGACTCTCTCAGCTAGGAGAGCACCACGTGTGCCTTCTACTCTTCGGAAAAGACTGCAATCATTATCGTTACCACGAGGAACATCCAAGATCAATAAAGAAATCTGAAAGTAAACCAATGAGTGAAAAGGTATTACTTGTAAAATAAAATAATTGGAAAAGATAAATTTACCTGTTAGCTTTTACTGCTTTAGATAGTTTGGTTACCGCTCTACACAGTGTTCGCTGACTCCATTTTCTCATAACCCTTTACAGGTCTAGGAGTTGAGCAGCCTGAATTACTAGTTGCAGAGAGTGCTGGGCCCAGTCAAGCCCAGCAGTAGTTTCTTACTGTGTTGTACTTCCTTTTTGTTAGTGAGTTTCAGACTTTGTTTACTGTTCTTGTTACTGTACTTTTGTTCTACTTTCCTGTTGTTGTGGTGGTATGTACTGATTAGCAGCTTTTACTTCTTTTACTGCTTGTATGCTTTTACGGTTAGTTACCTTGCATAGTGAATGTGGTATATTTTCCTACTTTTTCGGTTATTTCTTATTGGACGACTGGGTCTTGGGATTAGTCGAGTCAAGCCAGTCTCGGGTGCTGTAGGGATTCGGAAATCGGGTCGTAGCAAGATGGTATCAAAGCAAGGTCATCCCAAGAAATGAACCAACTAGCTTGAGAATAACCAATTCACGTGCATGTAACTAGGGTAAACACCACAACGTACTGCTTGACTTCTAGTCTGAGTCCATTTCGCTGAAGTCCGTTAGAGTTGACTTCTTTTGTTCTGTCTTCTACATCTCCTTGCAGGAGATGCCTCATGGTCGAGTTCTCGAGGCTGGCCGCGGACATGGCGTGGATGAGGTCGGAGGGGCAAACGTGCCAAGCCCGAGGTGCCAGTTGACCAGCCATTTCTCCCGAGCATTCAAGCCTAGGACCTCGCTCAGCTGATCAAGGATATAGTACGAGAGGAGCTTCACCCGCCTCCACAAGTGCCTCTCCCTAAGGACGTGGACGGGGAGTCCTCTAGGACTGAGAGACCGACGCAGCGCTGGATGAGTAGGAGGGGGAGGGGGTGGTCCTCCATTGCCCCCTCCTCACTCTGACACTTCTGAGCACAAACCCTCCCTGCCTGGAGGCGTGCCCGTTCCCCCACTGCAGCTGCACTACGAGCTTTTCAGACAGTTCCGGAAGCTAAAGCCCCCCGCCTTCAAGGGGGATGGGGACCCGTCTAAGGCAGATGACTGGCTGGAGCAGATAGAGAAGGTGTTTGACACCCTTCGCCTCCCCGCAGAGTGCCGCGTGGCCTTTGCCACGTACTAGCTAGAGAGTACGGCACACAGGTGGTGGAGGGCAGTTAGAGGCCAGGAGAGGGGAGAGCCAATGTGGGACCAGATTGTGACCCTCTTCTACGAGCAGTACTTCCCACAGACTTAGTAGGACCAAAGGAGGCGGGAGTTCCACACTCTCCGCCAGGGGACGTTGACTGTTAGCGCGTATTGCACGCGCTTCCTAGAGTTGTCATGCTTTGCTGCAACAGCCGTAGCTACGGAGGAGGAGCACCTATGGAGGTTCACTGAGGGGCTCCGACCTGTTATTCGGGGGTATGTCAAGCCCCTGAAGCTGCCCACCTTCTCGAGAGTTGTGGAGGCGGCCATGACGTACGAGAAGACCAACTCGACAGCGCGAGACACCGACAGCGGATGGAAGAGGCCATACTAGCCAGAGTACTCACAAGGCTTACGAGAGAGGAGGCACGCGGCACCCACGAGAGAGCTGTCTCGTTTTGCAGGGACGTCAGTGGCCTTTGGGGTCCTCGATAGGGGCTAGCTGTCAGCACTGGACCCCCGCCCAGTCGTCAGCAGGGACCTACCGAGGGAGGGAGTCGAGTTCCCCTCTGCTACCAGTGTGGTCCCCGCACCGAGTGCTGGAGGCCGAGCAAGTGGTTGTGGTTCCCAGGTGGGTGAGGGAGGGCAGCAGTCACGAGGATGGTACCGAACAGCGGCTACTCGCCCGACTTAGAGTGTGGCTGCTTCTTCTGCACTGAGATCTGAGGGGCATATCAACTCCCTGACACACAGAGATGCCAGGGCATTCGGTTCAGTGGTGGCAAGTATGGTTACCGTTTCTGGCAGATTAGTTTACGTGCTTTTTGATTCCGATGCCACACACTCTTTTGTCACTGCAAGTTTTGCTATTAGTTTGGGACAGGACTGCGTGTTGTTAGATCATTTGTGATCAGAGGTCCAAGTGGCCAGTTGTTTGTAGATGAGGAGGTCTACACAGACTATGAGGTCAGTATTAGGGGACACAACCTCCCCGCTGACCTGATTGTGATATCGATGGAGGATTTTGGCGTGATTCTGTGGATGAATTGGTTGTCCGCTTACCATGCCTTGGTGGACTATTTCAGGAGGAAGATCGTCTTCTCCATACCAGAGATGCCTTCCTTTGAGTTTCACGAACAGCCGATCGACGGAGGTTTCAGGTGCATATCTGCACTTCGAGCAGCAAGTCTTTTGAGCCAGGGGTGTGAGGGTTTTCTAGCCTGTGTGGTGGCAGAGCCCAGCCCCGTGGCAGACTTTCAGAGCATTCCGATGGTTAGTGAATACTCCGACGTGTTTCCAAAGGAGCTGCCAGGACTACTGCCCGAGCATAAGATCGAGTTTGAGATCTCACTGGTACCGGGGACCAGCCCCATTTCTACTACACCGTACCGGATGACACCACTTGAGCTGCGGGAGCTCAAGTCACAACTATAGGACCTGTTGGAGAAGGGCTTTGTGAGGCTCAATGGGTCCCCGTGGGGAGCCCCTGTGTTGTTTGTGAAGAAGGATAGTACCCTGCGCCTTTGTATTGACTACAGACAATTGAATAGGGTCATCATCAAGAACAAGCATCCGCTGCCGAGGATTGATGATCTGTTTCACCAGTTACGAGGTGCCACGGTATTCTCCAAGATAGATTTGAGATCAGGATACCACCAGTTGAGGATCAGGGAGACCGACGTCTCCAAGATAGCTTTCCGCACCTGGTACGGACACTACGAGTTTTTGGTCATGCCGTCTAGGCTGACCAACGCCCCCACTACCTTTATGGATCTGATGAACCAGGTTTTTAGACCATATTTGGATCAGCTTGTGGTGGTATTTATTGATGACGTGCTCGTTTACTCGCGGGATCAGGCATAGCACGGACAGCACCTAGGGATGATTCTGGACACTTTGAGACGACGCAGGCTGTATGCCAAATACAACAAGTGTGAGTTTTGGTTGAGGCAGGTGACTTCCTTAGGCTATGTGATCTCAGGGGATTGTTTGGATATGGATCTAGCCAAGGTTGAGGCCGTAATCAGGTGGGAGAGGCCACATGCAGTGACAGAGATACGCAGCTTCTTGGGACTAGCAGGTTATTACCAACGGTTTATCAGGGGATTCTCGCAGATTGTGCGTCCTATGACTCAGTTGACCTAGAAGGACATGCCCTTTGCTTGGACAAATGCTTGTGAAGCGTGTTTTCAGGAGTTGAAGGAGAGGTTGACTTCAGCTCCTGTGCTTACCATCCCAGATAACAGTGGCGGTTTTGTGGTCTACACAAACGCTTCGTTGCAGGGGTTAGGGGGTGTGCTCATGCAGCAAGGTCACATTGTCGCATACGCTTCGCTGCAACTGAAGCCCCATGAGCATAGCTACCCTAGCCATGACTTAGAGTTTGCGGCTGTTGTCTTCATGCTGAAGACGTGAAGGCACTACCTTTACGGTGAGACCTTTGAGATTTCCACGAATCATAAGAGCCTCAGGTACTTGTTTGATCAGAAGGAGCTTAACATGAGACAGAGACATTGCTTAGAGCTCCTAAAGGACTATGACTGCAGCATCTCCTACCATCCGGGGAAGGCCAACGTGGTGGTTGATGCCTTGAGCTGGAAGGCACCCGCCCACTTGGCTAGTTTACAGGCATAGAGTTGGAGACTTATGGAGGAGTTGGGCAGTTGGCGACCCCGAGAGTCACAGGGGTGTTGTGGGGCAGTGATGGTTACACGACAATCGAGACCAGAGCTGATAGACCGCATCATCACAGGACAGATGGCAGATCCGTAACTACAATCATTGCGAAATAGAGTGCTGTCAAGGGACCCAGGAGACATCTCTTTTACAGATGAGGTGCTGCGCATGAGGAGACGTTTATACGTTCCCAGGGACGAGGAGTTGTTTAGAGAGCTTCTGACAGAGGCACACGAGTCCAGGTTCACCATACATCCCGGGAACACAAATATGTATCATGATCTGAGACGTGACTTTTGGTGGAGAGGGATGAAGTAGGATGTGGGTGAGTTCGTGCAGCAGGGTTTGGTGTGCCAGCAAGTGAAGGCCGAGTAGCAGAGGCCTGCAAGGCCATTACAGCCACTTCCAGTGCTAAAGTGGAAGTGGGAGAGCATCACCATGGACTTGGTGGTGGGCCTACCTGTTACCTAGAGAGGACACGACGCAGTCTGGGTGATAGTGGACAGGGTGACGAAGATGGCACGTTTCCTACCGATTCGAGTCACTTTGGGACTAGCGCAATTAACAGAGAGGTACATTCGTGATGTGGTACGCCTGTACGGAGTTTTACCCATTTTACTTCCCAGTTTTGGGCTGAGTTTCAGCAGGCATTGGAGACACAGTTGAGGTTCAATACGACGTACCACCCCCAGACGAACGGACAGTCAGAGCGCACTATACAGACACTTAAAGACCTTTTGCATGCCTGTGTGCTAGACTAGAGGGGATCTTGGGAGGAGCACTTACCCTTGGCTGAGTTTGCATATAATAACAGCTATCACTCGAGCATCGGCATGGCACCTTACGAGGCTCTGTACGGACGGAGGTGTACTGCGCCCTTGAGTTGGGTTGAGGTGGGGACCAAGTGGGAGGTTGGCCCCAAGCTGATCCGGCAGAGTCAGGAGGCGATAAAGTAGATCCACAGACGACTCCGCACTGTGAGGAGCATGCAGAAGAGTTATGCTGACCAGAAATGCAGAGAGGTGCAGTTCGAGGTTGGGGATCACGTCTTCCTTCGCGTTTTGCCCATGAAGGGCCTACAGTGTTTTGAGGTGAAGGGGAAGCTTGCACCGAGGTTTGTGGGGCCCTTTGAGGTCTTGGAGCAGATAGGACCCGTTGCTTACCGGCTTGCCCTTCCTCCCCAGCTTTCTGATGTGCACGACGTGTTCCACGTGTCTAACCTTAGGAAGTACGTCGCTGATCCCAGTCACGTTTTGAGCCACGAGAGTGTCGAGGTGGGTGACAACCTGACCTACCCCGACATACCAGTGCAGATACTAGACAGAGCCGTCCAGAGTCAGAGACGGAAGCAGGTACCCATGGTGAAGGTTTTGTGGAGGAGCCAGCGATACAAGGAGGCTACCTGGGAGCTTGAGGTGGCAATGCAAGAGCGGTACCTGGAACTTTTTGTGGGTACGTCTTTTCAGACCAACTTCGGTCCTCTTTAAGTTTGTTATGCATTTTATATTCCTTTTCCGCACCCTAACTAGCTCAAGTTTCTGGGATGAAACTTCTTTTAAGTTTGTAATGATGTAAAGACCCATTCTATTTTGAGACTTTTAAGACATCTGGACTGTCAGTCAGACGTCTGGATCCCTTCCCAGACGTCTGGAAATTGAAAAATCTGTACGTGAAGTTGGTTCTACGCGCAGACCTTTTTCCTTCTCTCCCTTCTTCTTTTTCTCCCCCTCGCCGAACCCTAACCCATTGCCTTTATAAGATTCCCCCTTCCTCTCCTCTCCACTCCACCACCACCATCTTCCTTCCCCCTCCACTGCCGTGAGTGAGGCATGCAAGAGAAAGGGAGCAAGAGCGAGCAAGAGGAGTAGCGTAAAGAGAAGGAGGAGGTCGAGCTCGCAAGCTTCGTGGGAGCTCGCCAGAGGGTTACACGGCCGTCGCAGCGTGTGCAGGAGGAGGAGAGCGTCGGGGCGTCGTCCCTAACTTCCGTAGCGGTCGGAGCTGCAGCCGAGCAAGAGGAGCCACGATGAAGCGCGGCAAGAGAAGCGGGAGCACGGTCTGATACTGGAATTTTTCCAGTATCAGACGTCTGGAGTGCCTTCCAGATGATGGACTACACGTCTGGTGACGACACTGGATGTCTGAAAGCGAGTATTTGCGCAGGTACGTCTTCCTAGCAGTTACGGCCATGCAGGCTGCACCACAGAGGCAATTTGCTTCGCTAAAAATGGTGCATGCTCTATCATGTGCAAGAGCAACTTTGGGAAGGCGCGCGGCATGCCCTCCCACGCTTTTCAGATGTCTGGACAGCTTACCAAACGACCGGAGGATAAGTCGGACGTCTGAAGCTGAGTCCAGACGGTCGAGGAGGAGTCCTGGATGTCTAAGGTTGTCACAGGAACCTGAGGTGAGACTCTCTTGACATTTAAAACGTCTGGACTTTATTCCAGGCGTCTGATTTAGGTTTGCAGACTTGTTTTTGACCCGTTTAGGGTTCGATCGGGATCTATTTTACGCAAACGAAATATCTGTGGTTTCCTTGTGAGTTCCTTAACATATTAGAAGCTTTTATATACTATTCTGAACGTTCCGCTGTGATGTGTTCCTTGGTATAGAACTTCGACCTGTTGCGTGTCTGGGGCTTGTAGAGGCACGTGAGTCTGTAGTTCGAGCCCCCAGTACTCCCGGATTGTCTGATAGAGTGGTTTTCCCCTGTTCTATTTATAAAACATGAATGAAACCATGAAAATTAGATAACTAGAAACCTAAGATGTGGCATGAATCTTAGGACGAGAAATAGTTGCATTGTTTGTATGCATGATTGAGATTGTATTCATAAATGAATGAGCTGAATTGTTGGCAACTGTCTGTTAATAAATATGAGCTTCCTGTTAGAATATGAAATGCCTGAGATAACTAAACAGTTACCTGTGATCTCGCTTGTGCGTGTGTTAAAGTGTGGAAATACGAGCTGCATGTGTGTAATACAAGAATGGAATTGTGAATGATGAAACCTGGTACGGAATAATATGGTGAATATGAGCATGAACCCTACGAGGGGTTAGGAGTAGAACTCCTATGGATGAATGGAAAGGCCTGGAAATGTGGAATGAAAGTATGCTGGCCCTTAAGTACGTGGTACCAAGGAGAGCGACTGTCCCCTATTTAGTATAGAGCAGAGCTAGCCACCCTTGGGTTGGGACTCGGGGTTAGGATTGGTCACTCTACACCGACTTCTGTTGGCCCTCGCGTACACGGTACCGGGGAGAGCTACTATTGTAGGGAGGGAGCTAGCCACCCCACGGGACCCGGGGTTCAACTAGCCACCCCACACCGACTTGTCAGGCCCACTGGGCAAACCGGGATAGTCAGACGAGGGTGTGCGGACTGTGGAGGGGCGAGACCCCTGTTTGGTTCTAAGGGGCTAGACCCCTGTTTCTGAGAGGGTTAGGCCCTATACTGTTCCGTGCTGTACTTTGGGCGTACCCGCTAGCGAAAATGACTGACCACGTGCCAGTGCGGGGTAACTACCCGTGCACTTATCGCACGTGCCATAGTCACCGCTACGTCTATCTGTGACCCTAGGGTGGTTGACTGGGTGTAGGATTATCATGGGGGACTCTCCTAGCCAGGAGAGCACCATGTGTGCCTTCTACTCTTCGGAAAAGACTGCAATCAAGATCGTTCGCACGAGGAACATCCGAGATCAAGAAAGAAATCTGAAAGTAAACCAATGAGTGAAAAGGAATTACTTGTAAAATAAAATAATTAGAGAAGATAAATTTACCTATTAGCTTTTATTGCTTTAGATAGTTTGGTTATCGCTCTACTCAGCATTCACTGACTCCGTTTTCTCATAACCCTTTACAGGTCCAGGAGTTGAGCAACCCGACTTACCAACTGCAGAGGGTGCTGGGCCCAGTTGAGCCCAATAGTAGTTTCTTTCTGTGTTGTACTTCCTTTCTGTTAGTGAGTTTCAAACTTTGTTTACCATTCCTATTACTGTACTTTTGTTATACTTTCCTGTTGTTGTGGTGGTATGTATTAATTAGCAGCTTTTACTTCCTTTACTGCTTGTACGCTTTTACTGTTAGTTACCTTGCATAATGAATGTGATTTATTTTCCTGCTTTTTCGGTTATTTCTTGTTGGACAACTGGGTCTTGGGATTAGTCAAGTCGAGTCGGTCTCAGGTCTTGTAGGGATTCGGGAACCGGGTCGAAACACCATCAATGGTATACTAGAGAAATCCATATATCTGCAATCACATCTATATACTTTATCAGCCATTGAAAATATCACCTCATTTTCTTCACACCGCAAATCAATGCTTATTGTCCTATATTTTGATCCACATTCACCTATGCTTGCATCAAAAGCATTCAACATCAAAGAACCATTGATCTCTCTTTAAGCATCATAGAAAAAAATCTTTGTATAAATGTCTGCCAAATGTTTCTCAATTTCTCAAGATGTATGGATGAATGATCGTTGCGTCAAAGGGTTGTTGTCCATTGCATTCTCATTCTCTATGATCCTGTTGATGGCAGTTTGAAACCTAAATATGAACTCATATAGCGTATTTTGCTTTGTGATAAAGCTATTAAGAAATGACTGGAGACTCTCACTTCTCTGCGTAGTCTTCAATCCCTCAAAAAATCTCTTACACATGTATGCAGGTACCCATCTAAATCTTAAATCAAAAACAGACTTTAGCCACTTGTTGTTGATAAGGCCACAACTCTCAATGATGCAAAACTGACGATCATCGAACTCTCTCGGATCCTTGCATTGCCATATCAATCCACTCAATTCTGAAATTGCTTTAACAGTAGAGCTCCCAAAACCAATTTCTGAGTTAAATTTGTTCACAATGTGCCATGCACAAAATCGATGTACAATGTTGGGGAAACAAGATGAAATAACAACACCAATAGATGGGTCTTGGTCAATGACAACAGATAATGGGTGAGCACCAACAACATCAATGACCTTATTAAAAAATCACTCAAAGGATTCCTTCAACTCATTCCTTAAAAGTCCATTAGCAAACATAACAAACTTCCTATGGTGGTTAACACCACAAAGAGTTGCAAAGATCAATTTGTACTTATTTGTACTATACGTTGTATCAAACGATACAACATCGCCAAAAGTCTTGTAATCATCAATGAAGACTGGATCCATCCACATGCAATGTTTCAAACAATTGTCCTCGTCCAAATCATAAGAAAAGTAAAATTCCAGAGTCATTGCTTTACAGTACTCAAAATGATCTATCAGCATTTGTGCATCAAAACCTGATATTTTCTTCTGTTCATCCCTCTTCATGTTGTATATATCTCTTACAACATTCGCAACATGTTCACTAGCACCACCATACCTCGATATAAATGCAACTTGTTTGTTCACAGGAATGTCCACATCGGACATGGTGTCTAGCAGAACCTTTGTGTGATCATTGATTTTCTTAATGGGTTTCAAATTCCTCTTCTTCGAAGGCGATGATATAGGGTGATTGTGATTATCCTCAAACTTCTATACCTCCCATTTGTTATTAAAAAAGTTAAGCTTAATTGTCATTTTTGCACCACATCCAGTCCTATGTGTACCAAATCTCTTCTTCATATTAGACTTCGAAGGTGATGCAGAATTGTGCAATGGATCAAAAAATGATAACAACTTGCTACCAAGCACATCAAATGTTTTATCTGAAAATCACTTTGATATATAAGAAAACTTCTTATATGACAATACCTTATTTTTCGAAACCTTTTCTATGAAGTATTTTGTGCTACTATTGCGAATGCTAAATCCATGAGAAATAGAGTAGTGTTCTAAAATATTTTCGCCTCAGCTACAAGTTAAATTCCATACCAACTTGAGGTCTCAACTGATCAAGCTCTTCATTTTGAGATGTTTCAGCATCAGAGTCGTCCAATACAATCAAGGATTGGGATTCTACATTGAGTGGAAAAAAAATCTCTTATAATAAATCATCTAAGTTTGAAATACAGATATGAGCATGGGAATCTGTAAACTTGTTGTAATACAAGGTATGTGTGTTGCACCATCATAGATATATAATATTTGGTTGTGCTGAGATAAAAAGATTATGTTACAAACTTTTTGATTTACGTATTACAAAAAAATTCGTGATTGCCTATCATCCAATGAGATTTGCTCGATTTAAAAATATTATGTTACAGACTATTGATAAGTAGTAATACAAGTACATACACAAGAAGTTATCCCTCTGTAATTACATATGCATTGAAAATGTATGCCTAATCCTGGTGTAATACAAGCAATACATGTTACACAATCATAAATGCACGAACTTAGGTTGTTACTGAATTCAGAGGGTTGTGTTGTAGAACATGGGATTCACGTGTGTTACAAAATTTTTAATTTACGTATTCAAATAAATTCAGGAGTAGCTATTTGTTCACAGAAACCATATGCATGTTAAAAAGATGTTTTAATGTTGTCGTTATTGTAGTATAGATGTCATAATGCAAACAAATGTCGCGTCATTTTATTTGTTCACAAATAAGTTTACTGATTTATTCCAGGTCATTCATTGGAAGGCAGTTGTTGATATACATCACTCTCTATGTTCCAAAAATGTTCTTTTATTCCAAAAAATATCAATTATATTTACAAAATGAATCAATGAATCAATTAATGAATGAATTGGTCAATTATGTACAAAAGAATCAATTAATATCCACTACAATGCCTTAAACATATTTACAACTAAATAGGCATTAAAAACTATGTATAATTCATTATGTACAACTATCCTAAATAATACCTAAGTATAGGTATAAAAATAACTACTCATGGATCCTAGACTAAATATACTAACATATAATATTAACTTTAATAACATTCATTATATATACAATAACATATATATGTGTTGCTATAGCCTTAGTAAAAATATATACAACGCATAAGCCAAAAGAACTACTTTTACTGACATAAATATATATCTACAGTGATGGATATATATGTCACTAAAGCCTTAGAGTTTATTTATATATACATAAGGCTCAAACAGGTATATACTACTCTAATTATATTTATATATATATATATATAACCTATGTATACATATGCATTATATATACATATATTATTTATTATACATATACATATATATTATATTATGTATATATATACTAATATACACACTATACACTACATAGGCACTTCCAACGCTTAGCCATTTTCTTTAGGTTCTCCTCTCTTTTCTTCCCCAACACTATGTCGATTTTTAATGCACAGCTCTCCTTTCTCTTTTTTCTGGACTTAGTTCTTTTTTTTTTTCAACACCTAGTCGCTCTCATATCATAGCTCTCTGGTTTGATTCATTTAAACCAAAAATTGGGTTTATAATGGGCGGGCTGACCTTTCGTAGGATACACAGCACCCCAAAGGGGTGGGACCATATCATTACTAAGCCGGTCCTAGTTTCTTTAATGTGTATTTTAATCTATTTCATTTCAGGCCTACAATAGGCCCAATAGAGGCCCACTAGGCTTAGCACAGTGCACGGGGGCTCCCAGCCCGCACACCAAATTCCAGAAATACTCGATATATGCTCAAAATGGAGGGGTATAGAGGGTAAAGGTTTATGAAATGACCCTTCCCAAGGGTCGTTTGGTTTTTCTAAAATTTTAGGGGGGTTCTCATAATTTTTCAATGCACCAGAGGACCCTGTGCAGAGTTCTTGACTTCTAGAGGGGTTTAATGCAATTTTAAACCCCCTGGGACTTGCTTTGTGGGCTCTATGGGAAAGGGGGGATTTTACGAGGCCAAAGTCTCAATTGACCCCAACCCCACACCATATCCCATGCCACACTTAAAACCCTAAGCCCTCCCCTGTAAAACCCCCTCCATTCCTCCACCCTCTCAACCCCATGACACCCACACCAGCCCTCCACCCTTTGCAGCTGTCACCTCCTTCCCTTCTTCCACCTTGTGACCAAGAGTGAGGGAGGAGAATGGGAACAATAGGGAGAGGGAGAGCGTGAGGGGCAAGGTGTGTGCGGGAGGAAGAAGGGAGCAGTAGGAGGAGCTTGAGAGAGAAAGAGAGAGCTTGGAAGAGGGAGAGCAGCAGGGGACGAAGCTGTTGCAGCTCCAGAGGCGAGGATGAGAGGTTCGCGAGGAGGTTTTGCACATGGATATTTCCGTAGTATCAGACGTCTACGACATTCGCCAAACGTCTGGAGGGGTCGTCGGACGTCCGGAGCGAGCTCAGGACATCTGGTAGCACGCAGAGTGCCAAGGTATCTTCTTTGCCTGAACTCGGTGCCATGCATACGTACCACGGTTGTTGTTCGGGGTCGTGCTCTGCTGCGCATGTGTGTGTAGGTATGAGGAACGTTGGAAAGGAGGGTTGTGTTGGTGCTAGAGCACCACGATCATTTGTTTTGATGATAACAAAACACGTGTTATTTAACATTTGCAATTTGAGTCCTAGATTTCAGGTCAATTGCAAATGTGGACGTGTTTAGACGGAGTTCGAGCTCGCATCCAGGACGAAGTGGAGGAGCTTGACGGAAAACAGAGGAGGTTCGCGTGGAGCGACAGATTGAAGATAGAAGACAAGAAGAATAGGATAGATTCTTTTTAATCCTTTCTTGTATCTCTTGTCTTTATTTTTCTTGCTCTTTTTATTTTCCTTAGAAAATTATGTTAAAGAGCCTCAAAGAACCCTAACAGTAGTCCTAGGAACACCGACACAACCCTAGGATACTTAGGTTTTCTGTAGAATACTTAGAAAACCAATATAGGGTTCAAACAGCACTTCTAGATGTCTAATTCCCAAATCAGACATCTGATAAGTATTTTAAGACGTCTGACTGTTGTTTCAGACGTCTGATATCTGTTAGGCTGGGATAGCAAGTTCTGTCTGATGAAATCAGACGTCCAGACATTATACCAGACGTCTTAGGAGACGTCTGATGGACTTGCCAGACGTCCAGATAGTGGACCGTTGGCTAGCTTAGCAGGCACTCAAGATTATGACCGTTAGAGCCTTATCAGATGTCCTTAGGCCTTTCCAGACGTCTGATAAATGACCATTTTGCCTCGGCTGACCCAAAATCTCTTCTCAGAGATTTTCTAGCCGTTGCAACGTTTGGAAATCAATTCCCACAGTAGAAGTAGGTTTCCAGACGTCCAGACATAGTTCCAGACGTCCTGTATGTCGTCTGATGGACTTGCACAAAAACCCTATTTAGATCTGATGCAAGTCAGGGAGAGACCCGCCCAAAATCAAACGTCTGACCTTGGAATCAGACGTCTTAAAGTGGCCTTCCAGACGTCTGATGCAAGAGTTAGACGTCTGATAACCCTGTCAAATGTAATCATTGTCCTAATTTCGGCCTGATTCTCTTGGACTTTGTTCCCAACGGCTATAAAACCTTTCCTAAGCCTTCCAAAGCCTTCCTAAGGCCTCTATAAATAGAGGGGAGCCTTTACACACTTAGACACACTTAGAGACACAAGATACACACCAAGAGACACCTTGTAATACACTCTCACACTCTTGTGTCCAAGAAGCTCTTGCTCTCTAAGCTCAAGTTCTACATCTTGAGAGCATCAAACCTTCGCGCACCCGCTCTCCCGCCGTTGTTCACGAGAGCGACATTGCGCCGTTGCGTGGCTCACGCACCCGCATCATCGTCGACGCACTCCTTGCAAAGGGGAGTTTCCTAATTCCTATAGAAGCTTAGGTTTATTACTTTGTTGGCTCTATAGGTTTGTTGTTTATTTTATCTTTGTCTTTTGGTTGGGTATTCGCTTTGCGAATTCCCGTCTCCTTCGTGGGGCAAAATCCTTCTCATGGAGAGAAGGGGTTGAGGAACGCTACCCTCGTACTTGTAGCGTGGTTGTACTGAGGTTGAATCACCCTCGTTTTAAAGTGATTCGGTTAGTGGATTTGATCAACTAGGTTGATCGAAAAATCCTAACTCGAGAGGGTTAGGTGGTGGTTTTCACCCGGTTTGGGTTTCCACCTAAAAATCTTTGTGCACTTTGTGTGGTTGTCTATTATGTGATATTGTTTATATTTATTTCCCAATTTTATTACGTGACCCCTCCTAGTAGGGAAACCTACAGGTTGGCGTGACGTTCGAGGCACTTTAGTATGTCTGGAAGCAGACGCTCGACTGCTCTCCCAAACAACCAGGAGTAGAGTTAGACATCTGGTAACCCCCTTAGACGGCTATGAGGGGTAGTAGGCGACGGGAATAGTCGTGGAAAAGCAAGGTAAGATCCTGCACTCATTTTAGATCTTTGGGACTCACCCCAGATGTCTGATTTTGGTTAGGGTGCGTGTGTTTAGGCTGGTTCAGGGCCCAAATGAAGTCGATTTTACGCAAACGAAGTACCGTTGGTTTTCTTTCATAATTTCCTACGTGTTTGGTTTTTTGACATAATGGTCAATGATGTAATGTTTGGTTTGATCAATTGTTTGGAATAGGTCCCCAGTCTGTAGTGCATAAGGGACCCGTGGAGACATCAGAATCCATCGTTCGTGCCCCCATATCACCCGTACACCTTGGTAGAGTGGTCCTTTCTACTCCTTTGGTTTAAAGTATTAAAATGCATGCTAAATTAGAAATATCTACTTGAAACCTAGGACATGAGATGAACCCTAGGACTGAGAATGTGAATGTTATATTCGATGCATGAACCTCGCTGCCATAAATTGAGAATGCATGTGGTTAAATTCCCTACTATGAGTAATGGAATATTTAAAATGATGTAATGATTACTTATCCTATTAATTCACGAACTGCTTGCTATATGAATTAGAAATCAGAATGTGATAGAGATACATGCCACGTAATGAAACGAGACAAGTACCTATGCATGAACCCCACAAGGAACTAGGAAAGGAAATCAAAAGTACAGTGATATGGATATCTGACGTATGATGGAACATGTTAACTACGGGCATGTTGGTTGGTGGTTCAGACTTGGGTATGAAAAGTGAGCTGGCCCTCATGTACGTGGTACCGAGGAGAGCTACTGTCACTTTTGTGTGGGGAGAGAGCTAGCTACCCCTTGGGTTGGGATCCGGGGTTTGGATTGGCCTCCCTACACTGACTCCTATTATGCCCACTAGGCAAACTAGGATAGTTGGGCAAGAGTACGCAGACTGTTGAGGGGTGAGGCCCCCGTTCTATTTTATGTTGTACGTTTGGGCATACTCGCTAGTGCAAAGGACTGGCCACGTGCCAGTACAGGGTAGCTACCTGTGCTTTTATCGCGTGTGCCATAGTCATCACCACGTCGCAACCATTACCCTAGGATGGTAGACCAGGTGTACGAATACCATGGGGTACTCTCCCGACCAGGAAAGTGCCATGTGTACATCCTACATTGCAGGAAAACTACATCAAGATCGTTTCCTTAGGGAACAAGTGGATTAAGAAATGTTGTGGACCCTTACTAGAATAACCAAATCAGAAACACATAGTTGATTATAAGCGGAAACAGATGATAATGAGTAACTAGAAAGATGCATGAATAGTTTACTATTTTTCTTTCATGTTTAAATGCATTTAATATTCTTATGTACCACTCTACTTAGTATTAGCTTACCACAGATATATGTAAACATATTCAGGTCAGGGAGTTGAGCAGCCAGCGCCATCGGCTGTAGAGAGTGCTGAGCTCAGTCAAGCCCAGTTGTAGTTTGTTCTTTCCCTTTTCCATTCCAGCGACCTTTCTACTTTGTACGTTAGTATCTCTAGTACGTTGGAGCATGTTTTGTTATGCCTCTCTACTTTAGTTATGATGGCTATGTCAGTGATCGTTATTTTCCGCCTGTGGCGCATTGTTCTTTTGGAACTATGTTCTATTTTTTTCGTTGCTACCTCTTATTTATTTTGCTTATTTACATTGCATGTGTGGTTGTGGTATATTTCATGCATTTGGTTATTTTTCGTTGGATGATTGGATCTTGAGATTTAGTCGAGGCAGGCCATTCTTGGTTCTGTAGGGAGCCGGGTTCGGGTTGTAATAAGATGGTATTAGAGTAAGATCATCCCGAGAAATAAACTAAATGGTCTAGAAGTAACCACTCATGTGCATGTAGCTAGGATAGCAATCACAACGTGTTACCTTGATCTTCGCTTCCAAGTTCTATTTCTTTTGTAGCCTGGTATCACTAACAATCCCTATCCTATTGCTTCCATCTTGTTGTAGGAGATGCCTCATTGAGGAGCCTGTGTGGCAGGCCGCAGACATGGCCGTGGGCATGGTCGAAGGGGCGGACGTGCCAGACTTAAGGCAGTAGTCGATCCACCCCTCCTCTTGAGCATCCAGGCCCAGGACCTCACCCAGCTGATTTGGGATATAGTGCAAGAGGAGATTCAGCAGCCTCCTCCTCAGCTACCTCCCCCTGAGGATGTGGAGGGGGAGTCCTCTGTGAGACAGGGGAGTCGCTGTAGAGCTGGATGAGCTGGAGAGGGAGGGGGTGATCCTCCACCACCCCCACCACCATCAGACACTACTGAGCACGAGTCCTCCCTACTGGGGGGTGCACCCATTCCTCTGTTGTGACTCCACCATGAGCTTTTCGCCCAGTTCCAAAAGCTGAAGTCTCCCTCTTTCATGGGGGAGGAGAGCCCGTCTGAGGCAGAGGACTGGCTAAAGCAGATGGAGAAGATTTTCGACACGCTCCACCCTCTTGCAGAGTACCACGTGGCCTTTATCACATACCAGTTGGAGAGTGCAGCCCACAAGTGGTGGAGGGCAATCAGAGGCCAGGAGGGGAGACAGTCGTCATGAGACCGTTTCGTGGCACTCTTTTGCGAGTAGTACTTCCCACAGACCTGGCAAGACCAAAGGAGGCGCGAGTTCCACACTCTCCGCTAGGAGGCGATGATGGTTAGCGTGTATCGTACACGTTTCCTAAAGTTGTCACACTTCACTCCGACGGCTGCATCTACAAAGGAGGAGCGCTTGTGGAGGCTTACTGAGGGCCTCCGGCCTACTATTCTGGGGTATGTGAAGCCCCTGAAGTTACCTACCTTCTCCTGCATGGTTGAGGCGGCCATAACCTACGGGGAGACCAACCCGACTGCGTGAGACACTAACGGAGGATTGAAGAGGCCTTGCCAGTCAAAGCACTCATAGGACTGCCAAGAGAGGAGGCACACAGTGCCCGCGGGGGAGTTGTCTTGCCCTGTGGGGCCACAAGTGGCCTTTGGGGGCCCTAGACCAGGGCCAGCTGCCTGGACCAAACCCCCGCCCAGTTACCAGCAGGGACAAACTGAGCGAGGAGGTCGTGCCCCTCTCTGCTACCAGTGTGGCCAGCCGGGCCACAAAGGAGGGACTGCCTATTTAGGGCCGGAGCACACCAGATTCTCCCAGCACCGAGTACTGGAGGCCGATTTGGCGACCGCAGTTACCAAGCACGAGGAGGAGGACAGCAATTGCGAGGAGGGTACCGGCCAGCAGTTGCTCATCCGACCCAAAGCATGGCAGCTTCTTCAGCACCTAGGGTTGAGGGGTGCGTCAATGCCCTAACTCACCGAGATGCCAGAATTTCAAGTTCAGTGGTGGCAGGCATGGTTACAGTTTCCGGTAGATTAGTTTACATGCTTTTCGATTCTGGTGCCACACATTCCTTTGTCTCCACGAGTTTTGCCATCAGTTTAGGACCAAACAGTACACTATTAAAGGATCTGTTCCTGATTGGAGGCCTAGGTGGACAATTGTTTATCGTATAGGAGGTGTTCACGGACTGTGAGGTCACTATAGGGGAACACAATCTTCCCACTGACCTAATCGTGATCCTGATGGAGGATTTCGACGTAATTCTTGGGATGAACTAGTTGTTTTCCTATCATGCCCTGGTGGACTGCTTTGAGAGGAAGATCGTCTTCCCCATACCTAAGCTGCCTCCCTTTGAGTTCCACGGCTAGTTGGTAGATGGAGGTTTTACGTGCATCTCCGCCACGCTTCAGGCAGCGAAGCTACTGAGCCAGGGGTGTGAGGGCTTCCTAGCTTGTGTTGTAGCGGAGCCTAGCCTAATGGTTGACTTACAGAGTATTCTAGTGGTCTACGAGTACCCCAACATCTTCCCAGAGGAGCTTGCCAGGACTACCACCTGAGCGTGAGATCGAGTTTGAGATCTCACTGGTATCGGAGACCAGCCACATCTCCATTGCACAGTACAGGATAACACCACTTGAGTTGCGAGAGCTCAAGTCCCAGTTGTAGGATTTGTTAAAGAAGGGCTTTGTGAGGCCCAGTGCATCCCCATAGGAGGCCCCTGTGTTGTTTGTGATGAAGAAGGATGGTACCCTTTGGCTTTGTGTTACTATAGATAGCTGAATTGGGTCACCATCAATAACAAGTATCCACTGCCCCTCATTGATGACCTCTTTGACCAGTTGAGAGATGCCACGATGTTCTCCAAGATAAACCTGAGGTTGGGTTACCACCAACTGAGGATCAGGGAGACCGACATCTCCAAGACAGCTTTCCATACACGGTATGGACATTATAAGTTCTTGGTCATGCCATTTAGGCTGACCAACGCCCCCACTGCTTTCATGGATCTGATGAACTGTGTCTTCTGACCGTACTTGGACCAGTTTGTGGTGGTATTCATTAACGATGTGCTAGTTTACACTTGGGATCAGGTACAGCATGGACAGCATCTACACATGATCCTGGACACTTTGAGGCGACGCAGGCTGTACACTAAGTATAGCAAGTGAGAGTTCTGGTTGAGACAGGTTACTTTCTTGGGCCATGTGGTCTTAAGAGATGGGATTTCTGTGGATATAGCCAAGGTTGAGGCCGTGCTTAGGTGGGAGAGGCCACGTATAGTGACAGAGATATGCAACTTCTTAGGGCTGGCAGGCTACTACTGGTGGTTTATCAGAGGGTTCTCCCAGATTGCATGTCTTATGACTTAGTTGACTAGGAAGGACGTGTCTTTCACTTGGACAGACGAGTGTGAGTTGTGCTTTCGGGAGTTGAAGGAGAGGCTGACTTCAGCTCCTGTACTCACCATCCCTAACAGCAGCGACAGGTTTATGGTCTACATTGACGCTTCGTTGTAGGGGTTGGGTGGTGTCTCATATAGCGGGGCCACGTTCTCGCCTACGCTTCGCGGCAACTAAAGTCCCATGAGCATAACTACCCCACCCATGACTTAGAGCTGGCAGCGGTTGTCTTCGCATTGAAGACATGGAGGCACTACCTGTATGGTGAGACCTTTGAGATCTTCATGGATCATAAGAGCCTTAAGCACCTGTTTGATCAGAAGGAGCTCAACATGAAATAGAGGCGTTGGTTAGAGCTTCTGAAGGACTACGACTGCAGCATCTCCTATCACCCAGGGAAGGCCAATGTGGTGGCTGATGCCTTGAGCCGGAAGGAACCTTCCCACTTGGCCAACTTACAGGCACAGAGTTGGAGACTCATGGAGGGGATGGGCAGTTGGTGACCTCAGGAGCCACTGGGGTACTGCGAGGCAGTGACAGTGACAAGGCATGCATGACCAGAGCTTATAGACCGTATCATTACTAGACAAATGGTAGACCCATATCTGCAGACACTGCAAGACAGAGTGTTGATAGGGGACCCAGGAGACTTTACTTTTACTGACGAGATCCTGCACATGAGGGGACGTTTGTGCATTCCTAGAGACGAGGAGCTGCTGAGGGAGCTTCTGGCTGAGGCACACGGGTCCAGATTCACCATACATCCCGGGAACACCAGGATGTACCATGATATGCGACGTGACTTCTGGTGGAGGAGGATGAAGCAGGATGTTGGTGAGTTTGTGCAGCAGTGTTTGGTATGACAGCAGATGAAGGTCGAGCATTAGAGGCCTGCAGGGCCGCTATAGCCACTTCCTGTGCCAGAGTGGAAGTGGGAGTGTCACTGTGGACCTAGTAGTGGGGTTATCGGTTACATAGCAAGGACACGATGCAGTCTGGGTGATAGTGGACAGGTTAACGAAGATGGCACGATTTTTGCCGATCCTAGTCACTTTTGGACCAGTCAGTTGGAAAAGCATTACATTAGAGATGTGCTGCACCTTCACGGAGTCCCTCGTGAGATCATATCAGACTAAGACACTCGTTTCACTTCCCAGTTTTGGGCTGAGTTTCAGCAGGCCTTGGAGACCTACTTGAGGTTTAGCACTGCCTACCACCCCCAGACCAACGAACAGTCGGAGCACACCATCCAGACCCTTAAAGATCTTCTACACGCTTGTGTACTAGACTAGAGAGGCTCCTAGGAGGAGCATTTGCCCCAGGCAGAGTTTGCATACAATAACAGCATTGGAGATGATTTTGAAGCATTGAACATAATTTTGAACCTTAATTTCATTAAAATGATAAATTGGATAGTTAGGCATTAAAAATTAGCTAACAATGAATTTCAAAAGATTCTTCCAAGCAATTCAAATTGAATTACACTTCATTTCAAGTACATGAATTCTTGTGACATTATCCTAACATGATACACAAGCCAGCTTTCTCAACTTTCAAAATCCCAACTCAATTCAACTTGTTCAGACCTAGCTGCTGCAAAGAAAACAACAGCAGTTGCTACATACTTCTAACAATTGAATCAGCTGCTCTCATTAAACCAATCTTCCAACACTGCTACCAACTCAATTTCAGCAACTATTAGCTGCCAAACCTACTGACCTGCACGTTCTCCCACTAAGTTGCTGGATCACCACAATCAGAGATTGATCTGCTACTATTGTGTCCCGATTTCAGTAGCTTGTGCTGCTGCAACTTTCACACAAATCCATAGATGAAAGCCAATAATATTCATGTTGAAAAATCACACACAACTATCAGCAGATCTAAAATTCATCTCAAAGCCAGATCACAAATCAAAACCTTAGAAAAACCTAATTGACCCTTCTACAAGACCATAGACAGCTTGGTAGAAGAAAATCAGTAGGAACATCCAAACTCATTCAAAATAGCTTCTAGACCTTCATTAAAACTTGTCAAACCTAAATCAAAGCACCAGCCAGCAGATAAACACATTCAAATTCAGATCAAATGTCATCCATCTGGAAATTTTGATATAAGCTCGCCAAGATGATTTGATCATCTAGGATACCTGCACACCATTGATTGGTGTTCAAGTAGCCAATGCAATGCTAAAAATCTAATTAGCTCATGGTTTAAACCTTAAATCAGTGCAACTGATTTTTATAGGTCTAAACTACCTAAAAATAGTATCACATTTGAAAATTGGGTGTGAACACAATGTTGATGGTAATGCCATTATCCGCCATAACTAGCTTGAATTAGTTCGAATCAAGAGATAAACGCTCCTGAATGATTGCTTGAGGACAGTAATTCCATTCAGATCCATTTTGAGGAGAGAACAATTAAATAGCGTTAATTATATAGTTTTAACATCACATCACAAGTGTAGTGTAACCACAAGGTCACCCATAGGTTAATTAGAGGTCAACTGAGCATTAAATACCAAGGAGTGGGTCCACACTGACAGAAACAAGGTTTCACGCATTGTGAGAACCAAAACAATACACAAAATCCTAATTATCAACCCATTTAAATTGAAGAGGTTCTGGTCAGGAAAAAATTTATCTAAACCTCCTAAAATTCATATAAAAATATTCTGCGAGGTTTAGTACCCTTGGTTTGACCATCTGAACCTATTTTGACCAAAAACAGAGTTCCAAATGGGATTTTTGCCCTGATTTGAGTTTTGTGAAAATTTCTTAGTCAAACGTGGTTAAAACTTAAATCCAAGATCACCATTAGATTTCTTAGGTCCAAATTAGGTTAACACCAAAATTTGGACCCAACAGAATCCATCTTAACCTAATTTGCAATTCAGTCCCTGAAATCTCTATTTCTCACAATTAGCCCCCTAACTTTCAGATTTATTGCACTTTGATCCCTAACTTCTCATCATTCTTCTCAGAACGATCCCTGCCCCCATGACAGTTTGAAAGGGATCTTCCAAAGCTTCCCTGCCGACATTCGATCACGTAATTGATTAAAGAAATCTCAATCTTAAATTACCCGACTTGGTAGATTCCTTCTCAAAATCAAGGCCGATCGTTTGAGCTCTCTCAAGAGCTCCATCAACTCCGATTTCGTTGCCGACGAGCTTGGGAAACTCAAGCTCAAAGATTGGTTCGACCACTTACTAAATGCACCCAAACTGGAACAACGATGGTCCCATTTAAACTCTCGAGACCTCAGCAATCTGGGGAGCTAGGTTTATGGCCCAAAAACCTCTTCTCTCCTCCCTTCCAGCCATCTCCAACCTACACTCCAGCGGCTTCCTCGTTCTCCCTCGTCTGTGCCACCAACAATCAAATTGGAGGCATAGCTCTCTTCCTCACCTTCTTCCGACGATGGCCAACCAAAGCCCTGACATCTCCGACCTCTTCCTCATCATCAATCCTCTCACTGGAGAATTCACCTTCCTCAGTGTCGGCAAGTCAAGCCAGCATGATTCCCCATCCCCTTCATCCCAAAGTAAACTCTCTTTCTCCCTCTTATTCTCTAATTTAGATTTAGGTCCCTTAGGTTTAATTTTGACCATTGTATCTCTCTCCTTATCTTTCTTCCCCGACTCTGGCCACGCCTCTGGCGTGGTCTCCCAATCACCACACGCATCCAAATGCTTCGCTGCCACTTTCAAAAGCTCCACCATACTCCATAGAACAAAAGCCCTAACTTTATTAGGGTTTTCATCCACGGAACGCCCCCGTTGACCAAACCCACTTCTACGGCTCATCTTTGTCACTAACAGACCGCCATATACCTCCAATCAACTCGTCACCATCGTCGTTGAACTCCTTACATCATGACGAAGCTCACGAATGTTCTAATTGGGTTGTAGGGCCATTTTTTGTGTTTCTCAAGTGATCATTGGAACTCCGCCTCCCACCGTCATCATTCACAACCATTTGCCATCCACCAACCTCGCTTCCACCTCCAGGCACTACGGATGACCACCACAAAGCAACCTGCAGTTGCAATCGAAGTAGGGCACAAAGCAGTAACGTCAATTAAAGGAGAGTTCCTCCGTAGCTTCATACAATGACGAAGGGCACATTTGGTGTCACATCGTAAACGAGGAAGATAGAAATGCATATAAGATGAATTCCTCCCATAGCCTTTGTGCCCAAGACATGGGGGTCGGGTCCCCTCTCACACCCTCTCACACACTCCTCACCCGTGACCCACGCCCGTAAGTCTGGACCCTGTACGTGACCCGATTACCTGTCTAATCTATACTCGGGTCAGATCTGAGAGAGAAATCTAAGGAGAGGGGAGGGTTTTGCATTGTTCATGCCTCAAAATTCGTGCATATATGCTCAACACTTTGCAAGATTTTGAGAGACTTACTATGTTGGCTCTGATTCTCTATGCTTACGCCCTTGTGCTTTATGCTGAGGCTCGATGATTTAAGGCATCTGTAGAGCCTTGGCGACATCTGACTTGGCATGGTTCTTATTACTATGGAGACATTTAAGTGCCTGAGCTAACTTAGATTAGTGGTTCAAGAACACTGCAGCGAAATTGAGTTGATTTGATACATTGGGATATGTGCTTAAATGTGGGGATTAATTAGTGATTCAAATCATCATTTTTAGAGCTTTATTATTCTTATTATCCTATTGCTTTTTGAGATACAATTTTCTCTATTATTGACTATATTCTGATTCTCATTGCATATCTTTATTATTGTGCTCATTTGTTTTATATTGCGATAGTGTGTGAATTCTATATTTGCTCCCTGCAAACGGCCTTAGACTCATTTTTTATTTTCGAGCACTTATAAATTGTAAATGTTGCTGCGATTTTCGTCGCTATACTATGGCGCGACATTTTCCTAAAACGACGACTTTTGCTCATCAACAAATGCTCATTCAAATTCCAATCAAAATAGCTCATACCCATTGAAATCATACCAATTACATTGGTATAAATTCAATTTGATCGATTAAAACAATTAGAAACCAGATTTCTCAATGGATTCATCAATCATCCCATTAAATCAAACTAGATTCAACCAATCAAATCGAGTCCAATTCAGCTCAAGGGAGGGTGATTGTGATCCAATGGAGTGAATGGAATCACCCTCAAGTGGTTTTGAATGCTCTATGGATCTAGAAGCTAAAGAACTTTAGATCCATAGAAGTTCTGATGGATGGAGATGAATAATGAATAAAATCACAAGGAAAGCGGATGAACATGAACATGGAGTGGTGAGGGAGCTGTATGAACAATGTGAAGGGGTGAAAACACCCCTTTGATCTGAATTGATCAAAGCGAGCAAGATCTATCCTAAACTAAACTACTCCTAATCTACACCAATCCATCACGGAATTCACCATCTAAACTAACCCTACTAATTTGCACTACACTAACAGGCACTATAATTAATCTAGAAAAAATTTAAAATCCTAATTAATGAGAAGAACGAGACCTTTGGATCAATAGCCGGTGGCTGAAGAGGATGAAGTGGGGGGGATCTCCAGCGAGTGAAGAGCCCACGAGAGGAGCTCTAGGGTCGCCCTTAGGCTTACGTCATCCCTAGTGGCAAGGAGGAATTGAGGAAGAAGAACTCCACCCCTGTCACCAATGGAATGAGTGAAATGGTAGAGGCATTAGAGAGGACAAATGGATCAACTCCAAGAGAGTAAGAGGGGGAGCTGATGCCACGAGCAAGCTTAAGGATGGTGCTTAAGTAGGCGTTGAGGTGATTCCAAGCACTGCAATGGTGAGATTAGACGAATAAGGCTTCAAGGGTTGGATGAGCACACGAGGAGTGCGGGAAGTTTTAGGACAAAAGTGCACTGTCAAATGGGATCTAAGGGAGGTGACAGTACATCACGTAAAGGCATGGGAAGATTAGGTAGAGATCATCGTTAGATCGAAGGATCAAAGGAGCGACGGCCTAGATGGGCCATATTCTTCACATGCTACAGTGGACCGTGATGCATCAGGCAAGTTGGGAAAATTGTGTGCAGGTCCTTAAGGCAAAACGATGCAAAATTTCCACAAGAAACACATAAGTGAGGAGAATGAAGGTAGAGCAGTCCCTGTAGTTCATAAAAGGGTCCTTGCATGTTTTACACGTGAATAAATGTACATGAAATAAGGACTGATGGGAACACCATCATAGGCCCTAACTGGCAACTTTTAGTTAGGTTTGATGGATAAATGCTCCTACATAATCATCTGAAGGTCATAATTCCATAATATTCTGATTTGAGAAGAAAATATGAAATCAAGGTTAATTTGGCAATTTTAACAGCATATCACGAATATAGAATAACCACGAGATTTGTCAGGGGTAGATTGAAGGTCAAATGAGCATTAAAGTCTAATAAGTGGGTCCATACAGGTAGAAACAAGGTTTCACACTTTTCGATAATCGAATGATAATACAAAATCCTAATTTCTGACCTGCTTAAATTAAACAGGTTCCGATCAGGATAAAATTTATCTAAACCTCCTAAAATTCATAGAAAAATATTCTAAGAGGTTTGGTACCCTTTATTTGACTATCTAAACCTATTTTGACCTTGAATAGTGCTTCAGACGAAAGTTTGCCCTAATTTGAGTTTTTATGCAAATTATCCTGTCAAACTTAGTCAAAACTGAAATCCGACTTCTCCATTAGATTCCTTAGGTCTAAATTAGGTTTGCATCAAAATTTGACATAATCGGAATCCATCTTGACCTACTTTGCAATTTAGCTCTTCAAAACTCTATTTCTTACATTTAATCCCTTTGGTTTTGAAATCTTTGCTTTTAGCCTCCTAACTTCTCGTCGTTCTCTTCAAAATGATCTCTGCCACCATTAACAATGTGAACCCAAAGCATGCGACCTTCAATATGGGATTTCTCCTTGATTTCTCGACCAAATCTCACCAAAATTGGAGGGATTGATCTTGAGGACTTTTCTAATCAGTTGAACCACATCTTGGATCTTGATTTGGATCGTAGAGCTCATGAGAACTCCACGAATTCAGGGATCTTCTTCCCCAAAATTTTGAGCTTCTCGAGTTTCTTCATAAGCTTCGAGGCCACCCTTGGACCTTTAAAAGGAGTCCCCTCGCTAGGCCTTGCTCCTTAGCGAGTTTTTGGCCCAGAAAACACCTTCCTATTCTACCTCCGGCCAGCTCCGAACTCGTCTCCAGCGACCCTCTTCCTCTGGCTTCCTCACCTGCTACCACGTACAATAGGCAGCGGGAAACACTTCCTCTCTTCATTCCACGCCTCGCCATACCTGCGAGGAGCTCTCTGGCCCCTTCCTTGTCGTCGTCCTCATCTGTAGAGCTTCTTCGTCTCTGGTGCCGACCAATCATAACTAGCGCCATCTCCACTCTCACTTCGTTCGCAACCACTCCTCTTCGACTCCTCTCCTCCCCCTGACTCCTTTCACATCCTCAGTCTTTAAGTTCGCTCACATATACGAATGCCCCACCGTCGCCGTCCACAGCTCTGGCCATGCTCTAGTAAGCCTGTGCCAATGCTACAACACACAAAAATGCACACCACAACCACCTGTACCTTGTCATTCTTCACTGACCAAAAGCCCCAACCGAGTTGGGCTTATTGGTCCCTCGCTCCCTCTATCGAACATAACCCTTGCCACACTCCCTCTCCAACCTCGACAGAGGTCCACCAGCTTCCAACCACCACAAAACCACCATGAGCACCTTCTCCAAGTTCTCACGAAGCTTTTGGACATGTTTAATTGGGCCACAAGGCAGTGTTTTGGATTTCAGGGCTTCACCAGACCTCCGCTGCTGCAACCACCTTCTCTAGCTCCTCCTGCAATCTTTCGATCATCTCCAACCACAACTTCACCTCCTACAGCTGCGAATTCACCTTGCAAAGGAAACTATGACTCCAATTGGACGAAGGCATCCCAGGAGCAGCTCCAATTTGACACCTCAACCCCTTGCAGCTACGCACGCAGGCAGCAAAGGAAGGAGGCAATATTAGTGCCACATCGTGTGTGGCAAGAGCTCCAACAGTGTATAAGAGGATTTTATGCCATTAGTTGTCTGCTTCTAAGAGCACAGGGGTGAGGTCCCCACTCACACCTGAATGCACATGCACTCACACACACTCGCTTACGCGTCCTCGCACGCCACACACGCCAAAAGGTCTAGGCTTGGGTCCGATTACCCAAATCCAGATTGATCCGAAGGAAGAAGAATCTGAAGGAGGGAGGGGGGAGGGTTTTGCACCTTGGGATTCATGCCCTCTCCTCTCTAAACTCTTAGCCTCTGAAGGCTTTGTGTGAGGCCCTCGTGCCTCTATCTACTGTGCCTTGTGCCTCTGCTGTGTTGGTTTTGCTAAGTTCATAAGACGGTTGAGGCCTTACATTGACGTCTGAGGCTGTGGCTTGATATCAATTACTGTGGAGATATTTAACTGAGATACTTGATTGATATTACTATTCATTTATTTGAGATATTTGTGAGTTTAAACATTACGGTTAATTTGGTGATTCAAATCACCATTTTAACCTAATCTTTTTTCATTGATTTTTATTGAAATATTATTTTGAGCATTTTGTTGGTTCAATTGCATATTATTATTGCTATTGTGATCAGTGGATTGAAATTGTCATATTTGCTACCTGCGAACGACCTCGAACTCCAAATTGATTTCGAGCTTTACAAATTTAAGTGTTTCATGCAATTTTCGTCCTAGAATATAACGCATATTTCTAAACATCGACGATTTTGCATAAACAAGGACCTATACGTAAATTCATTAATGTCGAGTCCTAATAATGTCCATATGCCATGAGATTTTTATTAGAGTATAATTGAACATTTAAAAACATGATTTCACTTTTATTTTAAACTTTCAAGCCAAAAAATGTCTTCAATTGGCAACTGGATCATCATTTTGCATTTATTAATAGAATATCTCATTTAATGACCTAATTATACGTTTTTAAGGCAAATTTGATGTTTTAGGTCATTTTTGCTAATTTTCACACTTAACCCATTTCTTTTGTTAATTGGTAGTATTTAACCTAATTTCTAGCTTAACTTGGGTATTTTAGCTATAATGAGTTACACCTCATCACTATCTTCCATTGAGATTTACTTCATTTAAAATTGTTGTGTTACAGACTATTAATATGTAATAATACAAGTACATAGTTCTGATTTGCATGTGTTACAAAATTTTTGTTTTTACGTATTACAGCAAATTCGAGAGTAGTCATCTTCCACTGAGATTTGCTACACTTTAAAATTGTTGTGTTATAGAGTATTGATATGTAATAATACAAGTACATACACAAATAGATATCTCTTCTTGATTACAGCTGTATCAAAATATGTATGCGTAATCCTAATGTAATACAATGGATACATGTTACACGATCATAAAATGCATCAAATTTGGTTGTTGTTGATTTCAAAGGATTATGTTACAGAACTTATGATTTGCATATTACAAATATATTCGCGAGTAGGAATCTTTACCCTAGTGCTTCACCATTGAAATTGTTGTTTTACAAAACTATTGATCTAACATATTACAACTAATAAAAAAAAGGAGTTTCAAAACACTTATGGTATTACATGTCTACATACCATTACTTGGAAGAATGGTATTGTCTAGATTTTTATACTCAAGAGACTAGATTTCTTCCTTCCACGACTGGATTTTCACCAATAAGTATAAAAAAAAAATATTGCTACATTCAAAACATATATATATATATATATTCAAAATAGATACAATCCGAAAAATATAAGTGTGCGAGGTTTATATTTACAATGTTCCATTGAACATGAGAATAAGGTATTCAAATGTTAGAATCTATGAAAAATCAAGAATGTAGCCACAAAAATAATGAAGAGTATAAGAATGTGTAGTGATACAAATAAATGATGATGCACATCAAAAATATCAAAACAAATAAATTTAGCAACTTAACTTATCAGACTATACATAATTTAAGGGATGCATATTTATTTTTTAATTTTATGTATGTAACGATAATTTTATAAAAATATTATAAATCACTTTTGTGATACAAGAATAATTTTTTCAAAGGCATGTCCAATTAAATTAACGAAAAGATGGATTTTTTATGAAAAAAAAAACACATACTTAATATATATATATATATATATATATATATATATATATATATATATATATATATATATATATATATATATATATATATATATATCAGTTGCTATCATCTTGGAACCATTGTATCTGATGAAGCATTGAATCCAGTTGTTATCATTGGAGACAACCTGGCAAGAAAATAGTGCTGCATGCACATGGTGTTTGACAGCCGGATGTAAGCACTGGTTATCCCAACTACTCCAGTCAAGCACTGGTTATCCCAACTACTCCAGTCAAAGATTCTCTCTCTCTCTCTCTCTCTCTCTCTCTCTCTCTCTCTCTCATCTTGGGGTTTGATTTGATTTATGCTCTAGTTGTCCGTAAATCACGGGATAAGTGTTTTTACATGACATTTGTTTATTCCCCAACCCTTAGCAGGATGACGAAAACACTTCATTTTTTTAACTCATGATCGCAATAAAACAAGAAGGAAGGATTATATCCATTCCTAACCATTCAAACTTTGGAAATGAAAAAATCATCGAATTTGGATCCTTCCTGTTTCTCCTTCTGATTTTGATTCACTAGATCAACCTCGGGAAATGAAAGAATTATCGAATTTGAATCCTTTGACCTTGATCTAGAGACAAAAAAAAGGATCAACCTCTACAAAAACCACCAGGCTCGAATCCGTGTGATCCTGATCCAAATCAAGAAGAACCACTCATAGGACTCTTTGTTTTGAGGCTATCTCATTGTCATCTGGCAAAGAGTTTTATGATCAAGTTGTAACTAGACTATATAGGGGATAGACGTCTATCAAGCACAGATGATGATTAGTCGTTCGCAAATTAGTGAGAAGTGCATGTTAATCACACGTGTTGAACACCTCCTCATTTCAGGCCTCCTAATTGCGCAAGAATTACAAGAGAAGCTCAAGAAAACTGTTAATTTTCTGCAACTTAAGGTGGCTTGCCGGCCCTTTAGCTTATAAACTACCACTTCTTGCAGCTGTTTGATCAAATAGCACCAAATAATCTTGTAAATCCCTTATGATTGATGAATCTTTATATAAGCAACCAGCCACAGCTACTGTTGCCTTCCTAATAGAGTGGACCACTTTCACTTCTTTGCAATCACATATCATCCTACCTATGGATTTGCTCATTGAGAAATTTTTTGATATCCAAATTCACAACAATTAATAATTGAAGGTGCACTACATTACTAACCAAATCATATATATGCACGGTTACAGGAGACAGTTGGCAAATTAAGGTGATCACTTTGGGGTTCAGCGTCAACAGGCCCTTCTAATTCTTCCCTTCCAACTTTTGTTCTTCTTGGGAGGGACCCTCCAGCGACCCGAGTCTGCAAGTTAGTGTGGAGAGGACCAAATTAAGCATTGTCCCCATTCTGATGAGTAGGCCACTGTCTTGTAATTATGCATTTGGCGTAGCCCAATATGTCTTTTGTCTATCAGAACCATTCTTCGTCGTTATATATGTCAAGAAAACCTTCACACATCCGTTTATATTCTTAAGTTGGTAGAAGCAATTCCATGTTTCTGTTTAGATTATGTAGACGTTGTACTTAACGTGGTAGCATGTATGTTGCTGACGGAAAACGAAAGGATATTTAAATAATGTTAATACGTCGCTGACAAAAAAAATGAAACAAAAAATATTTAGCGCACCTTTAATCTACCACAAAAATAAAAATTCATCTCCTATTTTTATTTCATTCTCCCCGTGAATACTTCAGATCTCGTGGGTAAGATATTATGTGAGATTCATAAGATAGAGAAATAAGGTCTATGATAGTTGTCACGAGGTAAAAGGCTTTTGTGTTTGTTGTTATTGATCAAGGGACCTCGAATTTGTCTTGGTAGCGAGTTGTTTCCACAAAAAAAATGAGGAATTGAAATAGTTGGTTAGAAAATAAAAGTAACCTGGATATTTCTCTAGCTATTACTCTATTGTCATTCCAATTTTTGGTAAATGAATTATCATCGCCTCTTGTCTCCTTATCTTATGAAAAGTAACATGTATTTTGTGTTTGGTTAGAAAAAAATGAAGGGACACATATAAACCATACCTTAACTTTGTATGCTACAACCTCCTTGCTTTAGGCTGATACTAACGTTCAAGGGGAACAAGTGCCGTGCTGTTGCTTCTACCCTTCTTCGTCGATGCTCCCAATACACCTCCTTCTTAGAGTGAAATGGTTGGGAATTGGGTGCTTTTTTGTTAACATCTTTACATGGTTAATTCTTGTCACTCCCCCATGAAAGGAGCTTGCATCCGATCCCATGTGCATGCTAACCTAAGTCTTGTATAAGCTTGGGTTAGGTTTCATCCCATTTTTGAGAACTTAAAAAATTCAACATTTAAGGAACAAAAGTTAATTCATATACTGATTAGTACAAGGAAAATTAACAAGATGTCAAGCGCATAGGTTTTTCTTGTAAAAGAGCAAAGTTTCGTCAAATCATTTATGTTTGAAAATTAAGAAAAAGGTGTACATAAGGCAACGTGCTCCTAAAAAGGCTTGTGGAATAGACTAAAGTAAGTGGAAAGGTGGATTTAAGGCTAGAAATTAGGGGTCCCTCGAAATCTCGTACAACTGTGCGTATCTGTCGATTGACGGGCACTTTACTTCCAACAAAAGAAGCGATGCGATCATACGGCTCAAATCTTTCGGGTGGAAGAAGGCAAAACAGTGAAAAGGCAAACAAGAGCTTTTCACACACACACATGCATACCTTTTTAAAAGGTACGATAAGACAATTTTGATTTTCTTTAGTGGCACACACAAACATGCGTAAACAATCTCTATTACGTAGAGGTCCAATTTCTTCACAAAAGGTGGTCATTGTGCTCGTATATATAGTAATTAAGTTAATCTCTGCAAGGAGCTTCCAACCTCAACCAACAGCTGAATTCGCCGAGGATAGCTTGGGGTGTCCACAATCTTGGCTGTCAAACGCAACGAGGCAGCTATATACATTACTGAACGTGAAGGGGGTACACGAGGTAAGAGGTGTGAAACCTATTCCTCATTTGGCAAGGTCTAAGGGAATGTTAAAATTATTTTATTATGCATCTTTAGCTAAGATAATTTACTTGCATGTTTAGCTAATTCCTTTGACAAAGAGTAAGACACCAATATCGAGTAAGGATCTTCTGGACCACATCATCGACCTATTAGATTTTGAGGATCATTTTTCTCATTGATGAACCAACTATTTGTACCTTCGATAAAAATGAAATAGATGACTAGTCTTTTAAGATAAATTTTGTGCTCAAATTTCACTTAACATAGAGAGGTTCAACATATGAAACACAAAACTAATTTGAAGGGAAAAGGTATTGGTGCCCATAGATGGAAATGATACTTCTCTCTTAACATTTTGTTTGGATATATCTACATGATGTAATTTGCTTTTGGTGTTGTGAAAGGTATAGATCAGTATCATATCCATGGATAGGTCGGGAGACATATATTCTTTTATGAGAAAGGTGTTTCCAAGTAAGATAAGCGTCCGTCTACCAAGAATGAGTGGCACGAGGGTGGGCCTTGCCTTAGGGAGCTTGTCCATCCTACCTAATAAATGGCTCTAATAAGTCCATTGATTAGGGCATGGAATCCAAAAGATAGATAGTATCACCTCTTCTTATATATGATTGGAATATTTACCTAAATGTGATCTAGCCCATAATGGTTTGGCAAGGAGGCATTAAACTTTTGATCCTTGCCTCTCAAGTGTGACCTTCATAGGGGCCATTCAAGCCAGACAACCTCATGAGGATGATTGATCATAGTTAACCGCATTGAGATGGCTAAGAGTCCTATACAATTAAGAAAGATTCTTTTGTCATAAGATCTTCCCTCTTATTGAGGGGTACAGGTGGGGGCAGTCGACCTCTTGATTTTACAAATTCTTTAAGAGTTATGCACCATAACCTTTAATGTTAATACTTCAATTTCATATTTTACCACCTTAACTATTATATTTTGGCCATAAGCTCTTTTGACTTTGTCCTCTTGGTCCAAATTATGGGACGACTAGCTAGGGTTAAGACATGCACGACATGTAGGTGATTTCTACCCTCATCACATCATATATAAAAAAAAAAGGAGCATATGCTTTTTAAAAGAAAAACGATTATTCTTTACACATGACATGAGATGTCTCAATTAATGATAGTAATCTTTGTTACATAAATTGACAAAAACTCAACTAGAGCGTTATTGAAGTAATTAGTCAAATTTGGTAGGACCAGAAGAATGGTGAAACAATAAGGGTGGCTTCAAGATAAAGAATGTGCTTGATTGTGGAATTCTCAAGAGGATAATCGCATCATTGTAATGCAAAATCATAACTGTTTAAAATTTTTCAAACTTGTAAAAGTGATTAAAATTAAGTAATATGGAAGTTTGGGTTGTCTAACAAAGAGGCAAAACATTCCAACTTGCCTTCTAATATTCAATTTTTTTTTGTATTTTAAAGAGGGGTAAGCATATGGGAACTAAGAATAGGGACTAAAATGCAATAGTAGAGACCTAAACGTCATTCACATGAAATTGATTTTTCAAAAATGTAAAAATTTTAAGAAAAATTATGGATTCTCTTAACTATCTAACTAATAATCCTACCAAATTTTACACTAATAGAACTTCTAAAACGCATGGAGGAAAATAGGAAATAACTTTTTAGGATTGAATTGTAGTATGAAGACTCAAATGTGAAATAATTTAATTTATTTTTTGTGAGGAATTTTCACATGAAATTTTGTGGAGATTATAAACTAACATGTAGCAATGTAAAATAAAATTTTTAAAATTTTTACATGTGCAAAAATTAGTACAAAATTTTCTGAAGTACATGTAATTACTTAACAACGAATGCAAATGCAAGCTAAGCAAGCAAATAATAAAAATGACTAGACTTACTAATAACTAAGGAATAAAAAAAGTAATTATATGAGAGATTTTTTGTATTAATAACTAAAGGGAGAGTCACAAGAATTAATTGCTATAATTAAAAAGTAACATATAAAATATTAGAATTAAAATTTAAGAGGAAAAATAAACAAAGCGTCAATGATGGAGATGGACGGAGTTGGAGGTGTGCGTCAATGACCACCGGAGGAGCCTCAAACGCCTCCCAATGCCACCTACCCGAAGGAGGAAGAAGGTGGAAGAAAGACTTAGAGGAGGGAAGAATAATGGTTTCCTTACCCTTCCACTTGAGGTCAATTTATATGCTTTAATGCCTGGTTTACGATGGGGTTAATTATTTTTTTTAGCGATTAACCCCTGAAATGACCCTTCCCAAGGGTCGTTCGAGAATTTTCTGGAATGGTAGGGGTGTGAATACGATTTTAAGTCCTCTTGGTCTTAGTTGTGGGATATGCGAGAAAAAAGGAGACCTTGCAGGGTCAACCTCACAATTTTCCCCACATTCCACCCTCAACTCACGCACAAACACACACCCAAAACCCTAACCCTTCTCTTTATAAAAGACCCTCACCTCTCCACACCCAATGCCACCACACCTCCACCTCCACTCCACCCACCTTACAATTGACAGCCATTCCCTCCCCCCCCCCCGAACAGCCACAAGTGGGGGAGAAGGAGAGTAAGGGAGCAGGAGGAGCATGAAGGAGAGGGAGAGAGAGCGTGGGCAAGGGAAGGAGCTCGGAGGAGCTGGGAGAGGAGGACAAGCTCAAGAAGGAGGAGAGACCGCGCAGGAGGAAGAGCTGCGCAAGGGGCAGTGATGCTGCTGCAATCGCAGCAATTGGAGCTTAAGAGGAGGAGCTTCGCAAAGAGTCCTGTGGAGTCATTTGTCTGCAGTATCAGACATCTGTGACACTCTTCAGACGTCTAAAAGAGTTACAGGACGTCCGGAGGTGGCTCTGGACGTCTGATAGCATGCAAAATACTAAGGTACGTCTCCTGCACGCCCAAGCATGCCTATACCAAGGGTGAGCTATCGTTATTTAGGCTGCACGTGTATACGCAGGTACGAGGGCTTTGAAAAAGCGTGTTGTGCGACTTTCGAGGTACTTTAGGACATTTAGAGGTCGTGTCAGATGTCAGGCTGCTCTTCCAGACGACCGGGAGCAGCGTCAAACATCTGGAAGCTCCCTTAGACAGCTGCAAAGGGGTTTAGACGTCTGAAAAAGATGCAAGAAAGCAAGATGAGCTACTGTGTTTGTTTAAAATGCCTGAGACTCGTCCCAGACATCTGATTTTGGTAAGAATGCGTGTTTTGGGTCGGTTCAGGGCCCAAACAGGGTCGATTTCAGGCAAACAAAGTGTCATTAGTTTTCTTTCGAAATTCTCTACGTGTTAGTGTCATACCTATGTTATTTTGAGCTCGTTTGACATGTTAGTTAATGATATAGGTCTCCAGTCCATAGTGTACTCGGGACCTGCGGAGACATCAGGATCTACCGTATGAGTCCCATTCCACCTGTATACCCTTGTAGAGTGGTCATCTCTAATACTGTGATTTAAATGATTAAAGTGCATGCTATGTTAGAAATATCAGATTGAACCCTAGGATATGAAATGAACCCTAAGGCTGAGGAGGATGAATGTACATTATTTGAACAACGCTGTCATACTCTAAAATACATATTAAAGTCTTTATTGTTAGCAACTGAATAGTTAATTGATATAGTGATTACTTAATTTGTTGATTCACGAGCTGCTTTTTATATGATTAAGAACCGAAACGTGAATGGAGATATATGCCGTATCATGAAATAAAACGAATGCTGATGCACGAACCCTATGGAGAACCAGAAAAGGAATCAAAATTCGGTGATATGGAAATCCGATGTGTGTTGGAACATGTTGCCTATGAGCTAGTTGGTTGTATGGACTTGGTTACAGAAAGTGAGCTGGCCCTCGTGTACACGGTACCGAGGAGAGCTACTATCACTTTAGTGTAGGGGGGCCTAGCTGCCCCTTGAGTTAGGATCCGAGGTTAGGATTGGCCACCCTACACCGACTTTCGTTGGGCCCACTAAGCAAACCAGGATTGCTGGAGAGGGTACACAGACTATTGAGGGGTGTGGCCCCTGTTCTATTTTGTGTTATACGTTTGGGCGTACCCGTTAGCGAAAATGACTGATCACGTGCCAGTGTGAGGTAGCTACCCGTGCACTTATTGCGTATGCCGTAGTCACCGCTACCTTGCAGCCATGACATCAGGATGGTAGTCTGGGTGTAGGACTACCACGGGGTGCTCTCCCGACTAGGAGAATGGCACGTGTACATCCTGCATTGTGGGAAAAATGCATCAAGATCGTTTCCTTAGGGAACAAGTGGATTAAGAAATGTTGTGGACCTTTACTAAAAATAGAATCAAAAACACAGATTATTTAAACAAAAACAGATATTAATACATAACTGGAAATCATATGATTACTTAGCTACTTGTTCCTTTATGTTTAATTGCATGAAAATGACATATACACAACTCTACTCAGCGTTAGCTGATCACAAATATATATAACCATGTTCAGGACAGAGAGTTGAGCAGCCAACGCGACCAGCTACAGAGTGCGTTGGACCCAGTCAAGCCCAGCCATAGTTCTTTCTCTTTTTCTGTTGCAGAGGCTTTTTGTTAGAAGTGAGTACCTTTAGCAAGTAATATCTGTTTCTGTTATATTTCTCTCTACTCTAGTTGTAATGGTTATGTCTATAATCGTACTCTTCCTCTTGTGGCATGTCATACTTTTGGGATTTCTATTTTATTTTTCATTTCCTCCTATTATCTATTTTCTTCTTAGTTACATTGCATGTGTGGTTGTGGAATGATTTTGTACATTTGGTTATTTCTCGTTAGACGACTGGGTCTTAAAATTTAATTAAGGCGAGCGGTTCTCGGGTTCCGTAGGGAGCTGGGATCGAGTCATAACAACTTCTATTTACCAAGGGGGATAACCCAACCCCTGTTTGAGCTATTAACATGGGTTATCCTAATTCGGATTAGGAGGGTTGGCTTAACCCCCATTTCCACCCTTGTTCTCTCTGTCTTCAAAGCACTACTTCCCGCATGACCAATTTCCTGAGTTGCCCTTTTCTACCCTCTTTGCTCCCATAATGGCTTGTTTTACTGCCTATTTGCAGAGCAAGTATTGTGTTTGTGAATTGTTTTTAAGGCAATCGTTTGCGATTATTTGACTGCAATGCATTCATGCTATATTTATATTAAAGTTTTCATCTCATTTAGATTTTAACTTGCTTATATACGAATATGATTACCACTTATGTATTGCCTTTTCCCGTTGTGAGATGAAAAAATTTTTCTTAGGTTTGGAGGATAATGGGGGATATTTTCTTCTTCAATTGCCATCTGAATTTTTTCATGGGTTTTGCTGTAAATATTATTATTTTTTTCTTTTTTATTTGTGGATCTGGTTGAATCTTTAGCTCTTTCTCTGTATCATTGTGGAGTAAGTTGTTTTCTTATTATGGGTTGAGTTATCCCCCACTAACGACCCTGCTAGCCAAGGGAAGTCTTTTACTGCAGCTGATTTTTTGATCTCTCCGACAAAATTCATCCTGTAGATGCCATGTTCGAATGTACTATTTTAGGTGTAATGGGAATTGTAGGATGGATCAGGAAGGAGGATCTTAGCAAGAATTGCTCATTTTTCCCTAGCTTTGCATTTTATGCCATATAAAAAAACTATCTCAACTAACTTACCTAACATTCCAAGGGCAAACATATCTTTTATCACCTTATTCTGCATTATAACCTTCATTCCCAAGTAAATATCCGCTTTCACATCACAGATAACCTTCATTCTCAACCCTTATTCAGTAAACATAAATAGGGGTTAACCCTTATTTACAAGTAAATAGAAACAATAGTTAACCCATGTTACAACTTTGAAAACTCGAGTTAACTAATCCATGTCGTAAACTAATTTTAACATACTAAAATTTGTTGAGAATAAGAGAAATTTTCGTCTCCAACAAATTAAGAATCCTATTGACTTTGAAATTTGCCAAAATTCAATTAAAATTGATACCTTTTTTTTATATTTCCATTAAAAGGGAAGGACTTGATACAAGCGGATGCACTGAGAGAGATAGAAATCCTCACCAACAAAGGGGGGAAATTCACCCTATAGAAATAGGAGAACTCATACACCTCGTAGAAACGGGGGAACTTAAAACACAAAAATAAGATAAGAAATAAAGGAAAAAGAAAAAAAAAAGAAATATACCACAAGATCGGGAACTGTATGACCTCCCGAAGAAGGATAACTCCATGTTCGTAGATACAATAAGATACCAACGAAATAAATTTCGAAAATTACATCAACAAATTAATCGAATAGATCGGCCATAAAATCAAAATTATTTTTGAACGTGTACGAACCTACGCTAACGTGTTCGATTTTGGAAAACCTGTCGTTGTAGTTCGAAAGCGAAGAATTCGTATTCAACAAATAACATTTATACCGAAATTAAAATTCCGGGTCGAACATAGGGAGGTCGACGTTTGATTTAAAAACTACGCGTTTTTTTTATTTGTTACAGAATAATTCAATTTAGAACAATCTAATTATTTACAATAAATAGAAGAGAGAGAGAGTAAGAGAGAAAGAGAAGATTACACAGAGAAATCAAAATGAGATGTAGAATAAACAAGGAATTTTTGCATTGAAGAGATTGTTCATTCAACTAGAAAGCATAAAACAATTACTCTAGAAAGCGATAAATTTACTCTAGAAAGCATTAAAAGAATGGAGGGAGAAATGTCCTCCTCGACGGTTGCTTAGAGGACGAGTAGATTAATCTAGAAAGCAGTAAATCTATACTAGAAAGCGGTAAAAAGGATAGGGAGAGAGAAATCCTCTTCGACGGTTGCTTGGAGAACGAGCCGGACGGGACGACGCCTGGACGAAGGAGAACGAAGCGGGACGAAGGAGGACGAATCAGAAGAACGGGAACGAAGCAGCACGTCGTCATCGTCGCGGGATCCACTTCCGAAGGGGAACGAAAATTGGACTTTATCTCGCGAGAAGCATCTCGGGTGTGGGACAAACTTCTCTTGGGCTTTGGAGGGGTAGAGAGGAGAAAGAAGGGATGAGAATTTCGAATGGAGGGGGTCTCCTTTTATAGTTGCAAGGAGTGGGGGAAAAATAGACATTACATCTTCAAAATAATAAATAAGGGGTCTTTAGTGACGGATAAATCCGTCACTAAAGTCCCGACGTGGCCGTCGCCGCCGCGCCCACGCGCGCCTCCTCGGCTGCCCGCTCCTCAACGCTCGCGCACGTCTAGCATTTTTCAGCCGTCCGATCGCGAGATCGGACGGCCTAAATCGCATCCGCGCCCGCTGCAACCTGCCCACCTGCGCGTGCGATCGCGCGTTACGCGGGGCGTCCAATCGCGCGTCGGTGCTATCGCCCGCGACCGCACGATCTCCATCCGACACTCCACGTGCCTCAATTACCCGTGCCTCCAATCCCCTTGCCGCGGCTCGAACCCGCGCCCTGCGCTCGCGTAAGCGCGCTCGACCGCTGCGCTGCGGGGCGCAGATGGTCGAGCGCATGTTTTAAGCGCCGGGCGGCCACAGCCGTTGGATCTCCATCTGACGGCGGAGAGCGATCGGGCGGGGGCCTTCACAAAATGCCAGCAACCGTTTGGGCGGCTGAGATGGTGCCATGTGGCGCCATCTTGGCCGTCCATCTTCTGGAAGTTGTAGATGGTGCCACGGATGTCGGATTGACTCGATTTTTGTGTCGTTGGGCTGCGATCGTCGATCCGAATTCATCCGTGCGGTCGGATTTGTCATCTGAAGTGCGGATTTACACCATCCTGGCCCTTGATCTTCAGGGTTCTCCGGTCTCTATCTGATGCTACGGATGCCTGATTAGGGCGATCTTAGAGTCGTTGAACTCTAATCGTCGCCTTGATCATATCCATATGGTTGGATCTTTGATCCGTGGCCCCGATAAAATGTTTTCCTTCTCCAAGCACATAAAAGGAGATAATTAACCTCTATTTTATTCAAACTACTCTAAATGCAAGATGATGCATGTTATGAAATATTTATATAATGAAATGTAATCATATACTTAAGAACATGTATAAATAAATATTTTAAGTAGTGTAAATATATTTACATCAATTATTATCCCCACAAACGTTAGAAAACTCCACTTTATAACTTCGTCGACCATGATTCCCATTAAAATTGATACTTACGATCAATATTTTTGCACTTCTTTTGTTTATTTTATTTTATTTAAAATTTGGTGTTTGGTGCGTTCCACGTTAATGGCCAATTGAGCAGCGGCCTGATGGCGCGCGCTTGGGGTTGAATGGTGCGTGGGCGTTGTGGAAATTGGCGAGAAGGGGCATGAGCGCTGAGGAGGAGAGTGACGAGATCCCTCCCGCCCAAACTACCATTTAGTTCACTAGCTTTCTCTCTCTCTCCTTATTTTTTTAAATTACTTTATCTTCTCTGGTTTTCTTTTTCTTATTTTTTTAATTTCTCCTCACTATTTTGTACAAGTTTCATTTTGAAACTCCACCTTCACAACCAATTTTTGCATTCTGTACTCTTTTATGTAAGTTCAATAGTGACTATATTCTTATGAAAGCATAAAGTAATAAATAAATGTATAATTCTTTACGGAACATAATCTATGTCTTATAAATTCAGTCTAAATATATAGATAACTTCTAACGGTTAACAAATCCAGATATAAATTATAAATTAATAAAATATTATCAGTGCTCTTTTCTAGTGACATAGGTAACTAAAGACCTGATTTATGGCTTTCAAATTACAAATGTTAGATGACTTTTCATGTTGTTCCTTTCCTTTTGTTTCCACATATCAAAATTTCACCTCCCAACTTTTTCACCACTATTGGCTAGGGTAATCAACTCGATCGTAGGAATCGATCCATTAAAGCTAAGTTCATTTATATTTGAATTGAGTCAAATTCGATCCATTCATACTTAAGTTGAGTTAAGTTTTATCCATTTATTATATAAGATTTAAGTTCACCTTGTCTAAACATAAGTAAATCTTATCCAACCTATTTATCATATTGGTTATGCAAGTTAAATGTGTTAAATATGTTAATTGAGTTAGCATTTATGAGTAAATTTTTTTTTATATTTTATTTATTGAGTTTGAACGAATCAATTAGATTTGTGGAACCTAAATCGAATTTGATCCATTTACTTAAACTAGTTAAATGAATTTGGATTCATTTAAGTGACTCGGATGTAGAGGATTTGGATATGTGGGTTTGAATCTTATTGACTAGGGATGTAAATTTTGGTAGATTTGACTTAAATCTGACTTAACCTAACTTGAAAAGAATGGGTAAAACTTGACCTGAATCTGATAGGATTCGAGTATGAGTTTTATCCAAAAAACTTGACTAGGTATGAGTATAGATATATACCTAATTACCCGATCCAAATACCTGAATAAAATCCTCATTTATCCGAGATATATTAGTTCCATCTTAAGTCCCTCATTCTCCAACTTTAATTTCTCTCATGATTCTCTCTATAATTTTCAAGGTTGATGATACTTTTAAAATTTTCATTTAATATTTATTTCTATGATAGAAATCATTTATTTGAAATATACTTGTATTTTATCTTTCTTTATTTTTCTTTTTTTTGATATATTCTCCTTGAAGTTTTTACAGTAATTTCAATGGAGATTACTAAAATTGAAGTATCCTATGCTCGTATGTTTCAGATTTGTTAAAAATAAATAATTGATTAATTATGTTATGGATTTTTTTTTTCTTTAACTTTAAATTGGATATGATTTTATTGTAAGGTAAATTTATAAATGAATATATGATAAATAAAAAATATAAATATGAATCTAAATTTTTATATCCGATAGATAAAAAATAAGTAAGATATAAATATAAATTTTACAGGGAGATATGGATATAAATTTAAATCCAACCCATTTACATTCCAATCATTGACAGCCCTATCGTCCAAATGGTCGATGTGGAAATCGGCTTGCACCCCTCCTGCATGGGAGTGTGCAGCAGCAGCAGCGGCTTGCAGCATCTCAACCACTGGTGGGCCCTTCCTCTGGTGCTTTGTTCTGTAGCCAAAGCAAAATATCTGGTGGGGAGTTGGTTAACTTCATACAGTGGCCTTGGTTGGTAGATGGCAATCCAATAACCCACCTGGAAGGTAGATGGCAATCTGGATTTTGGAGATCTTCACGGAGAGGAGAGAGGGAGACAGGTGAGTTCCAAAGTGCAAACAAATGCATGTGGGTGTCTTCTCGCCTTCCCTTCCAAGTCACTTTGGGCTGTGTGGGTCTCTTCAGTCCATCATGTGTGCCAGAGGAGCTATTGTGTCTCCTATGTCTTAAATCCTCCCCCTTGGCCTTCCGTTGTCTTGCCATTGATTTCCTAAGTTTTAATGTGCACCACATACCCCCTTCCATGATTCGAGGTCCATGATTTCAGATCTAAGTATTCGCAATAAGTTGGACATGAAAAGGAAATCCTACCTAATGGTTTCCGAGAATATATGCTTACTTCCTCTTTAATTTCCTGCTCCGATTCAAGTTAATTAACATCTCCTTGATAATATCAGGCTGGTAACTTTAGCTATATTCAATTATCACCATTAGTGGCCTATAACATAAATAAGGGGAGCCAATCCCATAAGTTAACAAAAATCCATTGCAAGCTATGAAGGTTAGAATAATGCGCCATGGATAGTGTGAGTGCGGTAAGGTTCCATGACATGTGCCATGTTTTGGTACTCCCTTTGAGTAGCTTTTGTCTTGCACGTGTTATATTAGCTACCGAAGAATTTGCTTTGACGTCGATCTCTAGATTCTCGATTCCTAGTGACAAGACCACAACCATGGGTCAAGTGTCACAAGCTAAACAGGTTTCTCCGAGAAGGTTGGTTTAGATGTATGTAACCCATCGTGGTGGTTAGATGCTGCCACTGACCGTTGGATGGGAAGTCGGTAGATTAAATTAATAGCATACGATGTGCACGCATTTTAATAAAAAGTTGGTATATTCCCTGCAAGGTTAAATTAACATGATACAATTAATGAAGCATAGGTTTTAATTATTTTTCAGATTTTTTTCTCTTCTTTTACTTGTTTTTATTACCTGTAGTTGATAATGTTTGGCCTAGTCGAGGACAAGAATGTCCGTTTGCATGGGCAGAGAGAACAGCTCAAGCACATGCTTGACAACCATAAGAGGGAGATCTCCCGTGATCCTCTTACTCCTCCTCCTTCGCCTGTACGTCACTCAAATGAGCAATCTGACACCATGGCGCTAGCGCCTAGTGGTGAGGTTTCAACTTGGAGATTGTATGACAAAGTTACTCGTGTAATGAGAGGCATTTGTCATCGAGTATATGTTACAACATCACTTTATTTGGGAGGTGATGAACGCTTCTTTACCGGAGAAGTTCAAGCATCTAACCTTACTCCATTACGAGAGCTTGTTCAACCCAAATAGCTATACAGGAAGCGATAGGTAGACGATGCTGATTCATAAGTACTAAGATAGGTGCTCTATCGTATATTTCCATGTTATCTTACTGACATAACTTCTAAATGGTTAAATGAACTTTCGATCAATTCAATTTTATATATATATATATATATATATATGCATGCACGTGTGACATTCTGTCTTCAACTTACCTACCTGAGGTCCCAACAATATTCCTTTCGTTAAAAAAGCAGTAGAGTTTGATATAAAGGGTGTGAAGGAACCCTCTTTTGTTTAACTTACGGCTACTTTAGTTAACAAAGATCCAAATTTGTACTCCGAGCATCCCTCGCATCCCACACCGACGGATTCTTTTTCTAAACATGCGAAGACGAAAAGTTGAAGACATAAGAAGGATCTAAATGCTCACTTTTAGCGTTTCTGACCCAAGTTTCCTCTCTGTCATTCCCATTAAAGACACAAGGTAACATGTGTGACCAATATGTATTTATCGAGAAATTAACAGGAAAGGATATTTAATTAGATGATAGAATAAGTTATAAAATAAAATAATCGAGGTAATAATGTGATGTTAATAATTATTTATTTAATATTATATTATAGAGTTGAGTAGATTGATGTGATATAAAAAATATATATTAATAGATATTTTATATTAGAATAGATATATTTTAATATATATTGCTATTGATATGATGTGATAGTATAATTGGACATGGATATTTATTGATTGAAGGAGATAAATTATATCTTTTAACTTTGATGTATTTTTTTATTATCTTTGATATAAAGTTTTAATAGGTATCATTTGTTTGGAATTATTGATTTTGAAGAATTAATTCTTTTAAGTGAAGAAATTGTGAGATAAATTTAAGATTGGAATGTATTTATATTTAAAGAAATTATGAGATAAATCATGAGATATTTAAAGCGGCAAGTGAAAACATTTTCTTACACGACCTCAAATTAAGCTCATCCCACTCGTCTCCCTAAATTTAGATCATCCCAGAATTAAGATCTAGATGCAGAACGAGTAACTTAATCCCTGTAACCAAACGGCACCTTAGATTGTCACCGAGCGCAATCCAGCGGCGGTCAAATCTATTAAAGTCCACACTTTCCAGCTAATAATGGTGCAGCCTGCAGTTCCTCTTGGGAGTGATGCATTTTTTTGACCAGGAAATGGGGGCTCCCTTGATTTAAACCACTGACAAGGAATGTCTTGGTTTTTACTCCAAGCCTCACAAGTCCCGAACGACACTTCGAAAGGGTATGGGGGTTAAAGGGTGCAAAGGTGCAAAATACCCTATTAATTACAAAATTGGCAATGGACAAGGAGCACGTGACGTGGGAACGAGAATACGATAGAAAGCTGCCACAGCTGTAGAGGTCCAAATTGGTGCTGGAGGATACGGCTCAAAAGAGTTTGTGTTGAAGAATACCCCTGCAGGGCATAATGAAAGACGGTCAATTCCCACCTACCGATTAATTCAACTCCCAACAATCGATATCATATTTTCTTAATTTGCCCGTCCAGCTTTCTTTGTGGTAACCACGAGTCCATGGTAATTTGACCATAAAATTGTGACAAGATGGCCCTTTGGAATGTTAGGATGGGGGAGAAGAGAGAAAGGCATTACGTTTGGTTGCAATCGACAACTGTCTAGTAGATTTAGGACTTAAATTAAACTTTATTAGGAGTTGGATTAAGAAATTAGGTACTATGACTAATTTGTGACATCAAATCATGGGATAATTTTACATCGAGATTTTGTTGAAATAAATATATAAAGAAAATAAATAAATAAAAATATATGTATTTTGAATATTTTTGTATATATCAAAACTATTAAATTAAATAAATCAAATATGATTTAACATCCACAATAAATAAAGAATAAATAACATGTAATAATACAAATAAAAAAAATTAGAGATTACTTCGATTAAAATATCCATTAAGGATTTCCCTTAAATAAAGTATCGCCTTCTACAATATCGGTGCATTGAGATCCGACGAATTCCTCCCATGATATGACGATCCACCTCTAAGATTCGACGCACTCCGATCTTAGACATCCTTAAAAATCAACTCTAGAGAACGAAGTTGAGGCAATTTGGTTTCCAACTAAATTCCCAATTGATCTACCAATTTAATGGCTTAATCAACAAAATCTTCTCGTGGATCTCTCAATCTCCTTGTGCAAGATTTACAAAAGTGATTAGGATTTTTCTACCAATCTCACGTCGAACGAACGCACTAAGAAAGAGATATAAGAACAAGAGATGGGGGAAGAGATTAGAGAGAGCTTTTCTACTTTTGTTGTGAGTCAAATGAGAGCCCCTCAAGACCCATATATAAAGGCCACGACCAAACATTTATGAAAATTATCGTTTTATGAAAATAGATAATTGATTGACCAATTAAGTTCATTAATCAATTAAAATCAATTGATCGATCAAACTTAACTTTTTAGTCGACCAAACCAATTGGTCAACCAAACTTAACTCATTGATAAATCAAAATAATTGATCAACCAATTTTATCTTTTCATCGACAAATTCAAGTCAAAATCGTGAGATTAAAAATCCATAGCAAAAGAGACCAACTTTCAAGTTCTAAATTGGTTCACACCTAAGCTTGATCTCGAGCTGAAGTCGAAGCCGGAGCCGGAGTGGGGCGGGGGGTGCGTGCGTGCATGGTCCCTACCCCCATCTCTCACTCTTTGCTACATAAGCCATGGGAGGTAAAAGTATTTTACACTCACCAAGAGATGTGTCACTTCTAGTATGGGACTAAAAACCTCTCCAAAATCTCAATGATTTCAACATGAATTTCCATACAACTATATAACAATTACATCCCAATTGATGCAATTAGGCTCTCAAATCCAACATTCCTTCATAAATTCATTGTTGAAATTCAACGGTAAATTTCTCGGCTGCCACACTCAAATTTCAGTAAAGGTACCTTTCAGTTTGAATGCATACCTGAGTCATCCACCTTCACCACCAAAGAAATAGAGTGAAACTAGTCTTGAACTCTAGACCTTTGATGTGGGGTGTATAGTGGTGACAACAGAATGAAGTTCTTAGTGATAATAATCAGGGTTTGTGCTCTTAAGGGCCATGCAACCTATCCTGTTTCATGAGTGTAATCGGGAAAGACCATATTCCCTTACCTACGGTCTATAGTAACACTCACACAGGGGACATTCTCCAAGGATACACTACTCACATCTTGCCATAAAGGCTAGAACAATTCAAAGCCTTTGCTCTTCCTAAATTTGCAGCTTAAGGCACTTAGGCTTCCAAGGATTGGACTCAGATGCAAAAACATCTAACAAGGAGTATCAACCAATTCCTCACACAGCTTGTTGTTACCACATTGAACCTACTTTGTAGGATCTCCACTCAATTAAGTTAGGTTACTACTGCAGGTGAACTCCCAATGGGTCTCAGTCCCATCCCAAGCCTAGACTTAAGGACTAAAAATTTATCAAGTCCTTTAGTAAACGGATCTGCTGTGTTATCCTTGGATCCTATAAATTCTATAACAATCACTCCTTGAGACACTAAATCCCTTACAGACTTGACTCTGATTTGGTTATGTCTCCTTGTTTTCTGATTAAACTTTGAACTCTTAATTTTTGCTATAGCAGTCTGTTGCATCGAAAATTGTCGTATTTAGAAAAATATCGCGTCGTAGTATAGCAACGAAAACTAATGCGACATATAAATTTATAATGCTCGAAAAATCGTGACTTCCAAGATCATTCGGAGGGAGCAAGTGTAAAAAACCAATCACCAATCACAATAATCAGTAATAGTAATGCAAGTGAATTAGATAAAAAATAATATTCCATAAAGAGCAAGAATGTATCTCAAGAGTTAGTGATAGAAATATAAAAAGAGAAGACTAAAAAAATGGTGCTTGGAACCATCAATTAAACATTACAATTAAGCACTAATCCCAACAGCACTCAAAAGCTCAAACCATAGCCAAATACCTCAACAGTGGTGTAACGACCTGATTCCCGAGTCCCTACGAGACACGAGAACCGGACCGACTCGACTAATCCCAAGACCTAGTCGTCCAACGAGGAAGTAACCAAAAGAGCAGTAAAATAAACCACATTCAGCATGAATATAACTACCAGTAACAAAATACAGTAGTAAGAAAAGGAATTACTACAGCATGTACCACCACAACAGTAGAACAACATTTATAACATAACATGAACTACAAGTAAAGAAAAGTACAGAGAGTAACAAGAACTACTCACTACAATGGAACGAAAGGGGTACAAAAAGAACTGCGGTAACTCTACTGGACCCTACTCGACCCAGCGTCCTCTGCAGCCGCTGACCTTGGCTGCTCAACACCTGGTCCTGAAAAGTAACGAGTGTAACACGTCAGCGAAACGCTGAGTAGAGTGGCAGCTAAAACTAAAGAAGCAGTAAAGTATATAGTAGCTGTTATAATTTCTTTCTTCCTATATTTACGTCTTTCTATTATTTCACAATTTATCTATTTCTCAGATCCTTCACCTGATCTCGAATGTTCCTCGTGGGAACGATCTTGATTGCAGTCTTTTCCGAAAGGTAGAAGTAACACGTGGTGCTCTCCTGGCCGGAAGAGTCCCCCGTGGTGATCCTACTCTCAGTCAACCACCCCAAGGTCGCTGACAGACATAACGGTGACTACGGCACGCGCGATAAACACACGGGTAGCTACCCTGCACTGGCACGCGATCAGTCGTTTCCGTTAACAGGTGCGCCCAAAGCACAGCACGGAACCAGTATAGGGCAGAGCCCTCTCAGTAACAGGGGTCCAGCCCCTCCACAGTAACCAAACAGGGGTCTTGCCCCTCCACAGTCCACGCACCCTCACCTGACTACCCTGGTTCGCCCAGTGGGCCTAACAAGTCGGTGTAGGTGAGCTAGCAGCACCCCGGGACCCGTGGGGTAGCTAGTACTCGCTCTACACTAGTAGCTCTCCTCGGTACTGTTTACACGAGGGCCAAAAGTCGGTACAAAGTGGCCAGACCTAACCCCGGCTCCCTAGGGCGACTGGCTCCGCTCTGCACTAAACAGGTAACAGGTGCTTCCCCTTGCACTACGTACCCAAGAGACAACACACCTCCACATCTTTCCTTCTCAGTTCCATTTCATTCTCTTTCCAGGAGTTCTACTCCTAATTCCCCGTAGGGTTCCATCTCTTTTAACTCAGCACATTCAGGTTTCACCATTCCAGTTTCACGTTCATACAACCCATATTCTCAATCATGTTCATTTATTCATAACAGGCAGCTATTATTTCCTTTCCACATTTTCCAAGACTGCAATATCTATATTCATATCACTAGTCTTCCAGTCCTAGGATTCATGCCGTACCCTAGGATCTATCATTCAATCTAGCTTTCCAGCCCTAGGATTCATGCAATACCCTAGGATCTATCATTCAATCTGGTTTCTCATTCCTAGGATTCATGCAATGCCCTAGGTTCTATTAATTGTTCCATAATTGTAACAAATTATGTTAATAATTTTAAAAGCCACTCTACCAGCTACAACGGGAGTACTGGGGGCGTGGTCGGAAATCCCGCACGCCTCCGCAATCCCCGAGACTGGAATGGAACGGGGTCCTAACACAAGGAGTTTCTCAGAATAGTATATAATTACTGTAAACGGGTAGAGGATTTTATTCCGAAAAGAACGCAACTCGAAACGCGGAAAATGGACTCCGAACGGGCCCTAAACGGGTCGAAAACGACGAAACAGTCCAAAATTAGACGTCTGGAACCTCTTCCAGACGTCTTAAAAGGTGGTTCAGAGGATACCTTCGCTCTGTGTAATCCCTTAGACGTCTAGAAGCTTGCGGGGGCATCTGGCTTAGTTCCCAGACGTCCGATGGTCAACCCGGACGTCTGGAACTCCTCTCCGTCGTCTGGCATTGCGGCCAGATGTCCGATTCGCGTTGGATGGCGAGTCCCGCGCCCTCCCGAGCAGAACCTGCACCCACCCACACCTACTCTCAGTACGACGGGTCGCAGGCGAAGGTGCGGCAGACGGCTGCATGGCCGTACGTGTGAAAAAGGAAGGAGGGCGAAATAACTTACTTGCCACACGTCTGGACAGTCCTCCAGACATCTTCACCGTCGTCTGGTTGGAAGCCCAGACGTCTGATTCTGGAAAAACTTCCAGAATCAGAGCTCGACTCGCTCTCCGCCCGCGACGCACGGCCGCGCCGTGCCCCGTCCGCCCGCTGCTCGAGCTGCAGCAGCCCTCCAGCGACGCTCCACGCCCGCTGCTCCCTCGCCGGCCGGCTCTAGCTGCCCTGGCAAGCTCGATCCCTCACGGTCGAGCGTTTCCTCCCTCGCGCAACCCCTCCTCCCGCCCACTTGCCGCGGCCGCTGCTGCCGCCGCTCGCTCGCTCTCGCACCGGCTGGAAGAAGAAGGAAGCGAAGGAGATGAGAGTGAGGGAGGGGGCGAGGGCCTTATAAGGCCGTGCCTGGAGAGAGAGAGAGAGAGCGCAGCACTACGCCTGCAGGAGGAGAGAGGGAAAAAGAGGAAGAGGGTGGCAGTTGCAGATCTGCGCGCACATGCGCGCAGACGCAACCCCGTACTCCGCAGAAAATTAAATCCCAGAAGTCTGAAAGGGGTTCCAGACGTCTGGTCAAACGTCTGTGCCACCTCCCAGACGACTTAGAAAACGTCTTGAAGCCGCGCTCGTAACAATATAACAAACTCAAAGGAAGTTTCGTCCCCGAAACTTGAGCTAACTAGGGTGCGGGAAAAAAAACGTCATATAAAAACATAACAAACTCAAAAAGGACCGAAGCCGGTTCGAAAGAACGTACCCGTGAAGAGCTCTGGGTACCGCTCCCGCATTGTGGCCTCAAGCTCCTAGGTAGCCTCCTCGTACCGCTAGCTCCTCCACAGAACCTTCACCAGGGGTACTTGCTTCTGTCTCAAACTGAGGACGGCTCGGTCAAGAATCTACACTGGCCGCTCGGGGTAGGTCAAGTCGTCGCCCACCTCGACGCTCTCGTGACTCAGTACGTGACTGGGATTGGCTACGTACTTCCTGAGGTTGGACACGTGGAACACGTCGTGTACACCAGAAAGCTGAGGAGGGAGGGCAAGTCTGTAAGCAACGGGTCCAACCCGTTCTAGGTCCTCAAAGGGCCCCATGAACCTCGGCGCGAGCTTCCCTCTCACCCCAAACCGCTGCAAGCCCTTCATGGGCGAAACACGAAGGAAGACGTGGTCCCCAACCTCAAACTGCACCTCTCTGCGTCTCCAATCCACGTAGCTCTTCTTTCTGCTCCTGACAGTGCGGAGTCGCCTGTGGATCTTCTCGACTACCTCCTGACTCTACCGGATCAACCTGGGGCCAACCTCCCACTTGGTCCCCACCTCAACCCAACTCAAGGGTGCCGTACACCTCCGTCCATACAAAGCCTCGTAGGGAGCCATGCCGATGCTCGAGTGATAGCTGTTGTTGTATGCAAACTCCACCAGGGGCAGGTGCTCCTCCCAAGAGCCCCTCCAGTCCCGTACACAGGCACGCAAAAGGTCCTCAAGTGTCTGTATCGTGCGTTCAGACTGTCCGTCCGTCTGGGGGTGGTAAGCTGTACTCAACCTCAACCGCGTCCCTAGGGCCTGCTGAAACTCAGCCCAAAACTGGGACGTAAAGCGGGTATCCCGGTCGGATACGATCTCCTGTGGAACTCCGTGTAGTCGTACTACATCGCGGATATACCTCTCTGCCAACTGTGCTGGTCCCAAAGTGAATCGGATCGGCAAGAATCGTGCCGTCTTCGTCAGTCTATCCATAATTACCCAAACTGCGTCATGTCCTCGCTGGGTAACAGGTAAACCCACCACCAAGTCCATGGTGATGCTCTCCCACTTCCACTCTGGCACTGGAAGCGGCTGTAGCGGCCCTGCAGGCCTCTGATGCTTGGCTTTCACCTGCTGACACACTAAGCACTGCTGCACGAATTCACCCACATCCCGCTTCATCCCCCTCTACCAAAACTCGCGTCTCAAGTCGTGGTACATCTTCGTGTTTCCAGGATGTATGGTAAATCTGGAACCGTGTGCCTCAGTCAGTAGCTCTCTCAACAACTCCTCGTCCCTGGGAAGGCACAATCGTCCCCTCAGGCGCAGCACCTGGTCTGTGAAAGAGAAGTCCCCTGGGTCTCCTGACAGTACTCTGTCGCGCAAGGACCGCAAGTACGGATCGGCCATCTGTCCTGTGATGATGCGGTCTATCAGCTCTGGCCTAGCCTGTCGTGTCACAGTCACTGCCCCACAGTGCCCCCGTAACTCTAGGGGTTGCCAACTGCCCACCTCCTCTAAAAGGCTCCAACTCTGTAACTATAAACTGGCCAAGTGTGCGGGCACCTTCTGGCTCAAGGCGTCAGCCACCACATTGGCCTTGCCCGGGTGATAGGAAATGCTGCAGTCGTAGTCTTTCAGGAGCTCCAACCAACGTCTCTGTCTCATGTTGAGCTCCTTCTGATCAAAAAGGTATCTGAGGCTCTTGTGATCTGTGAAAATCTCGAAGGTCTCACCGTACAAGTAGTGCCTCCAGGTTTTCAGCGCGAAGACGACAACTGCCAACTCCAGGTCGTGGGTAGGGTAGGTATGCTCATGGGGCTTCAGTTGCCGCGAAGCGTAAGCGACAACGTGACCCCTCTGCATGAGCACACCTCCTAACCCCTGCAAGGAGGCGTCTGTGTATACAACGAACCCGCCACTACTGTCAGGGATGGTAAGCACGGGAGCCGAGGTCAACCTCTCCTTCTGCTACTAAAAACACGCCTCACAGGCATTTGTCCAAGTGAAAGGCATGTCCTTCTGGGTCAACTGTGTCATGGGACGCGCAATCTGTGAAAAACCTCTGATGAATCTCGGTGACTGAACGCGGTCTCTCCCACCTGAGCACTGCCTCGACCTTGGCTGGGTCCACCGCCGAGCCGTCTCCAGAGATCACATGACCTAAGAAGGTCACCTCCCTCAACCAGAACTCGCACTTGCTGTATTTGGCGTACAGCCTACGTCGTCTTAGTGTGTCCAGAACCATCCGCAAGTGTTGTCCGTACTGCGTCCGATCTCGAGAATAGATGAGTACATCATCAATGAATACCACCACGAACTGGTCCAAGTACGGTCTAAACATCTGGTTCATCAGGTCCATGAAAGCAGCGGGGGCATTGGTCAGCCCAAACGGCATGACCAAAAACTCGTAGTGTCCGTACCGGATGCGGAAAGCTATCTTGGAGACGTCTGCCTCCCTGATCCTCAACTGGTGGTATCCAGACCTCAAGTCGATCGTGGAGAACACTGTGGCACCTCGCAACTGGTCAAACACGTCATCGATCCTCTGCAGCGGATATCTGTTCTTGATGGTGACCCTATTCAGCTGTCGGTAGTCCACACAAAGGCGTAGGGTACCATCATTCTTCTTCACAAACAGTACCGGGGCTCCCCAGGGAGACGCACTGGGCCTCACGAAACCCTTCTCCAAAAGGTCCTACAACTGAGACTTGAGCTCTCGTAGCTCAAGCGGTGCCATCCTATATGGCGCGGTGGAGATGGGGCTGGTCCCTGGTACTAGTGAGATCTCAAACTTGATCTCACGCTCGGGCGGTAGTCCTGGTAACTCGTCTGGGAACACGTCAGGGTACTCTCTGACCACCGGAATGCTCTGGAAGTCTGCCACAGGGCTAGGCTCTGCCACCACACAAGCTAGGAAGCCCTCACACCCCTGGCTCAAAAGTCTCACCGCCCGAAGTGCCGAAATGCACCTGAAGCCTCCGTCCACTGGCTGTCCGTGAAACTCGAAAGAAGGCAACTCCGGCATGGAGAAGACAATCTTCCTCTCAAAACAGTCTACCAAGGCGTGGTAAGCGGACAGCCAGTCCATCCCCAGAATTATGCCAAAGTCCTCCATCTGTATCATAATCAGGTCAGCTGGCAGGCTATGTCCCCCGACGCTGACCTCGCAATCCGTGTACACCTCCTCAGCTTCAAACAGTTGACCACTCGGACCTCTGATTATAAACGGATTATCCAACAGCGTATAGTCCTGGCCCAAACTAACTGCGAAACTGGCTGCGACAAATGAGTGCGTAGCGTCGGAATCGAAAAGTGTGTAAACGAGTCTGCCGGAAACTGAAACCATACCTGCCACTACCGATCCCGAAGCTCTGGCATCCCTGTGTGTCAGGGCATTGATACGCCCCTCAGCTCTAGGTGCGGACGAAACAACCACACTCTGCGTCGGACGGGCAGATGCTGGCCGGTACCCTCCTCGTGACTGCTGTCCTCCTCCTCGCGCCTGGGAACCGCGGCCTCCTGTGCGCCCTCCAGTGCTCTGCGCGGGAAGTATCTGCTGACCTCCTGCCCTAGACGGGCAGTCCCTCCTGATGTGGCCCGACTGGCCACACTGGTAACAGAGGGGAACCCGACTCCCGCCCTCAGTGGGTCCCTGCTGTCGGTTGGGCGGGGGTCCGATGCTGGCGACTGGCCCCTGTCGAGGGCCCCCAAAGGCCACTGATGGCCCTGCAAAACATGACGGCTCTCCTGCGGACGCCATGTGTCTCCTCTCTCACCGGCCCTGTGAAAAGTCTGGCTGAAAGGGCCTCTTCCGCCCGCCGTCAGTGTCTCGAGAGGATGGGTTGGTCTCGACGTAAGTCATGGCTGCCTCCACCACCCTCGAAAACATAGGCAGCTTCAGGGGTTTGATATAACCCCGAATCGCAGGCCGGAGCCCCTCGGTGAACCTCCAAAGGCGCTCCTCCTCAGTGGCTACCGCTGTCGCTGCAAAGCGGGACAGCTCTAGGAAACGCGTGCGGTACGCGCTCACGGTCATCGTCCCTTGGCGGAGAGTGTGGAACTCCCGCCTCCTCTGGTCCTGCCACGTCTGGGGAAAGTACTACTCGCAGAAGATGGTGACGAACCGATCCCAGGTCAGCTCGTCCCTCTCCTGTCCCCTGACCGCCCTTCACCACCTGTGTGCCACACTCTCCAGCTGGTACGTGGCAAAGGCCACACAGCACTCCATCGGGGGGCGAAGGGTGTCGAAAATCTTCTCCAGCTGCTCAAGCCAGTCCTCTGCCTCGATCGGGTCCTCATCCCCCTTGAAGGAGGGGGGCTTCAGCTTCTGGAACTGCCCGAAGAGCTCGGAGTGGCGCTGCAGTGGGGATGCTGCTGCACCTCCAGGCAAAGGTGCCTCGTGTACAGAAGTGTCGGAGGAAGGTGGGGGCGGCGGCGGCCCATCCCCTCCCCCGTGTCCAGCGCCGCGTCCGTCGTGTGGTCCCACAGAGGACTCCCCCTCCGCAGCCCCAAGGTGAGGCGCTCGGGGCAGTGGGTGGAGCTCCTCTCGCACAATGTCCCGTATCAGCTGGGCGAGGTCCTGGGCCTGGATGCCCGGGAGTAGTGGCTGGTCCACTGAGGCATTGGCAACGGCACGTCCACCTCGCTGACCTCGTCCTCAGCCGCGCCCACGACCCGTCTCGCCAGTCCCGCGACGAGGCATCTCCTGCAAGGAGATGCGAAACAAAACGAAACACGTCAATATAGAACAATACCTAACGACAACGACTAAGAGCTCATGTCAAAAGATACGTTGTGGTGGCTACTCTAGTTATAGACATGTGAATTGGTTATTTTCCAGTCAGTTGATTCACTTCTCGGGACGACCTTGCTCTGATACCATCTTGTAACGACCCGATTCCCGAGTCCCTACGAGACACGAGAACTGGACCGACTCAACTAATCCCAAGACCTAGTCGTCCAACGAGGAAGTAACCAAAAGAGCAGTAAAATAAACCACATTCAGCATGAATATAACTAGCAGTAACAAAATACAGCAGTAAGAAAAGGAACTACTACAGCATGTACCACCACAACAGTAGAACAACATTTATAACATAACATGAACTACAAGTAAAGAAAAGTACAGAGAGTAACAAGAACTACTCACTACAGTGGAACGAAAGGGGTACAAAAAGAACTGCGGTAACTCTACTGGACCCTACTCGGCCCAGCGTCCTCTGCAGCCGCTGACCCTGGCTGCTCAACACCTGGTCCTGAAAAGTAACGAGTGTAACACGTCAGCGACGTCTGGAAAGTCCTCCAGACGTCTTCACCGTCGTCTGGTTGGAAGCCTAAACGTCTGATTCTGGAAAAACTTCCAGAATCAGAGCTCGACTCGCTCTCCGCCCGCGACGCACGGCCACGCCGTGCCCCGTCCGCCCGCTACTCGAGCTGCAGCAGCCCTCCAGCGACGCTCCACGCCCGCTGCTCCCCCGCTGGCCGGCTCTAGCTGCCCCGGCAAGCTCGAGCCCTCATGGTCGAGCGTTTCCTCCCTCGCGCAACCCCTCCTCCCGCCCACTTGCCGCGGCCGCTGCTGCCACCGCTCGCTCGCTCTCGCACCGGCTGGAAGAAGAAGGAAGCAGAGGAGATGAGAGTGAGGGAGGGGGCGAGGGCCTTATAAGGCCGCGCCTGGAGAGAGAGAGAGAGAGAGTGCAGCACTGCGCCTGCAGGAGGAGAGAGGGAAAAAGAGGAAGAGGGTGGCGGTTGCAGGTCTGCGCGCGCATGCGCGCAGACGCAACCCCGTACTCCGCAGAAAATTAAATCCCAAACGTTTGGAAGGGGTTCCAGACGAATGGTCAGACGTCTTAAAAAACGTCTTGAAGCCGCGTTCGTAACAAGTGGTCTTAAACCACTTATCCACGTTAGATCAAGCTCAAATAAATCCACAGTGCCTCAAATCAAACGTCTGCAAGCCACGACAGACGTCTTATCCTTCATGCTCAGATCACCTTAGAAGTGCCTAGGTGTTTCTTGATAGGGCTTTTTAGGAGTTTAAGTGTACGTCTCATTGTAGTAAAATCTCCTAAATAGCTCTCTCAATAAATACAATTTATAACTTGAATATCAGGAATAAAGTCCAAGGTCGAACACAGGGAGCAAGTATTGCAATTCATGTGCTAATCTTAAGCAAAATATATAATGAGCACAATTAATGATATTCAATGAATCAATATATTAATTAAGAGTAATTGTAGCTCATAAAATTGTGAAGCAAAAGGAAAATAAAATAATGGTGATTTAAATCACCAATTATTTAGATTATTAAGCATACATATCACTTCACCAAATTACTCAAATGATGCTACAATACTTTCAATCAGAATTCCTTGCCATCTTAAGTTTCAATAATGCCACAGTACATAATATCAGAGAAATCAGATGTTGGCTCCTCAAGTTAGACGACTTAAACGTCGTTGCTACAGTGCTCTTCACGAGCCTTCTTCTTCCTTCAGACTTTACTCTTCCTCTCTAGCCTCTTCTCCGTCAGAACCCTCCATCCTTCACAAGGGAACCAAGGCCTCAGCATCCAAGTGTTGGGAGTTTGCCCTGAAGAGCAAAACCCACCCTCCCCTACTCTCTCTTTCTCTTCCTCTTCTCTCAAAGACCCAAGTTGATTGGGTATTTGGATCGTGACGAGGGACGAGGCCTGCGATGTGAAATAGTAGGCGAGGTCTGCGTGGGTAAGGTGAGTGAGGGACCTCACCCCGTGTTATGAGGTAATGTGCCTTATTCACAAAAGCAATTTACATGCAACACACACTTCATCTATTTCTGATGTGGGACTATCCCACGTCCTCCTCATACATAGTAGCTGAAGAAGCCTTGTACGATTGCTGTTGTGGCTGCAAGTGGTTTGACCAATTGAGGACTTGGAAAGAGGCCTCGTTGAGTTTCGTGAGACCTGAGCCCTTCAACTCGGTTGAAAGTGGCCGAAGCACTACAGGTGAAGTCGGTGATGATGGCAGTGACGACGGAGGAGCGGCAAACCCTGAAAATCAAGAACACGGCCTCTCAGCCCAATAAAAAACATTCAGGAGCATTGTCAGACCACGGTGAGTGTGTGGGTGGTGGTCTTGAGGCTTAAGAGGGCGTGAGGCGGTCGAACGGAGGAGAGAAGGTGGTGCAGACGATGAGCTGTTCGGTGGCGGTTGTGAGTGGGCGAAGGGTCAAATTGGTCGAGGGGTTTTGTGAGGGGATAGTGGCAAAAGTTGTGAGGGTGTTGGCGAGGTGTTTGGAGGTGTGAGGTGAGTGAAAGAGCCTCGCCGGAGATGTGGTCGGAGTGGAGGAAGATGACGGCGTGCGTGGAGGTCGAGGGGTCTTTCTGGGTTTTGGATAGAGGGATTTAACCTAGGAATCAAATAAACCTAATCTAACCCTAAACTAACAGATGAAAGGGGGGAATGCCCACACCGATGGTACGCCGAATGTGGGGAAGAAGAAACCTTCGGTGATAGGAGCGACGACGACGAGGGGAGATAGGCAACGACTGCGGGTATTGCGACACATGGAGGAAGGTGAGGGAGAGAAATCTGCTTGCTATGGTCTGTGAGAGCAAACGAGGAAGGAGGTCGAAGGAGGTCGCTGGGGCTCATGGAGAATTCAGCTAGAGAGGAGGGAAGAAGGAGATTCTTCGACCAAAAACAAGCTAAGGAGAGAAGATTGTGCATAGGGGTCTTTTATAGGCCATTGGGTCGAGCTTCAAGCTTGGAAACCAAGCTTGAAAGCTTGGAAATCATGGAATAGGACCCACGAGTTCAAGGAGTTCGCACGAGCTTTTGGATAGATTTGGAAGGTCATGAACAAGCTCAAATGGAAGAAGAAAGTCTCATGATCCACCCTTCCAATTTTGGAAGGGATTGGTCGTGAAATTAAAGAGTTATCCCTGATTGAAGGCTGACGCAAGGTGGTTTAGGAGTTCTGCAACCATGGAGGCAGCGGGGACCTACTTGTGAAGAATATGATGAAGTTAGGGGGAAAGCTGAGGGGCTCTTTGTAAGAAAAAGAGTCAGAACAAGATTAAAATGTAAACTAGGTTAAGATGATCTCTGATTGGGACCAACTTTGGTACAAACCTAATTTGGACCCAAGGAATCTGATGGTGAAGTTGGATTTTAGTTTTGCCCTAGTTTGGCTAGTTAAATTGCATAGAAATCTAAATTAGGGCAACTGTCTGTCTGAGATTCTGTTTTAGGTCAAATTGGGTTCCAATGGTCAAATCAAAGGTACTAAACCTTAGAGAATATTTGTATATGATTTTTCGAAGGTTTAGTTGAATTTTAACCTGACCGAAACTTCGGTTAATTAAGCTGATCTGTTTTTAAGGTTTCAAATGTCCATTAATTCTCAAAATGCGTGAAAACTCATTTCTATCTGCATGAACCTACTTATTAGACATTTATGACCATTTGACCTTTAATTAACCCATGAGAAACCCTATGATTATTCTGCAATTAGGATGTACTATTAAAACTACAGATTTACCCCTGTTTTCATGTTTCTCTCAGAATGGATTTTCAGTGAATTACAGTCTTTTGGTAGTTATGTAGGAGCATTTAACAATGGATTATGACTAAATAAATCTAGATATGACTGATGATGATACTATCATCAGTGTTGGTACGCACCTTGAGGTGCTACAATGCAAAACCTCCTCCCTCCCCCTTCAAATTTCCTTCTTTCTCTTTCTCAGATCCGGTTATAGGCTAATCGGGTAACAGCAACCGGGTAATTGGGTCGTGAACAGGAGACCAGACCCCGCCAACGAAGTCTAGCGGGTGAGGAGTGCGCACGTGAGTGAGGGACCTCACCTTGTATGCTGAGGCGATAAGCCCACAGCATGAATGCAATTTATGAAACTTCCCAAATTTGAAGCCCACGATGTGGGACTAAACTCTTGGCTTTTCTTCATGCGAAATTGCTAAGGTGAAGCTTTGAATTGAAGCTATTGAAGCTGTTGCTGTGACTAATTGAAGGTTCAGCTGTGTTCGTGAGGTGAGGCCACGTCTATTGGACGTAGAGTTGTGCCAGAGATGCTTGAATTACGGCGGCCGGAGTTGTGGATGGTGATGACAATGGCAGAGCTTCGACGAAACCTAAAATGCAAGAAAACAGCCTCGTGGGCTAATCAAAGTAGCTTAGAAGCTTCGCCGAGTTGTGTGGAGTCCAACGACTCTAGTGGTTTGGTGATTGGCAGTGTAGGATGGATGGCCGGTGTCAGAGAAGGTGACGGAGAGTGGGGGTGTTAGACCGGCCAAATTAGAAACCAAAGCCCTTAATTTCTTGAGGGCTTTTTGTCTAGGCAATGAGGTGGTGCTTTTGGAAGTGTCGGCGAGGTGTTTGGTGGAGTGTGGTAGTCACACGACCTTGCTGGAGGCGTGGCTGGTGCTGGGGAAGACGGAGGAGGAGCAGGTGGTGCGGTGGTTAATCCTAAGATCTAAGGAAGAGGAAGGGTTTAGGAGGATGTTGTAGACACATATATGTCATATAAACTGTCTATTTATGCGTTTTCTTAGGCACATAAATGCATTAGTATTACAAATAATGCATAACATATATCATTCTGCATTTAGATTAGTTTGTATAAATTCTAGGTTAATTTGTCTCTTTTTATGGTTAAGGGACAGGGTGATATTTATCGGGGCCTCGGATTAAAGATCCAATCGTACAAATCTGATCAGGGCAACGATCGGAGTCTAATGCCTTTAAGTTCTCCTTGATCAGATTCTCGTAGTATCAAATCCAGTCTGAGAAAGATCTAAGGTCAAGGGTCAAGGTGGTGTAAATTCGTACCTCAGATGACAAATCCAACCACATGGATGGGGTCAGATCGATGATCGCAGCCCAACAATACGAAAATCGATTCAATCCGATAACCATGGCATCACTTACAAAGCAAAGAAGATGGACGGTCATGATGGAGCCACATGGCTCCATCACAGCCACCTAACATCGCCAGTAGCACCTCCTCTTTGCCGCTAATAGCTGAGAGCGTCCGTAGGGAAAATCAAGACCTCGACTATCCGTGCTCGTAGTGCGGTGGTTGATCGTCTTAAGGTGAGGAAGCGGCACGAGTTCGAGACCTCGACCGCCTCAAATCGACGGTGCGGGAGAAGCGCAAGTGCAATTGACTGTGCGATGTGCATCTAGCAGCTGCGGAGGAGAGACGTGGCACAACATCGAGCGTTGGATGGAGGAGACTGTGCATGCGCACAATGACGCACGATCATACATGCCATCGCACACGGGCGTGTGGAACGTATGAAGGTGAAGTGGCTCGGGTGATCTAAGTCGTCCGATCGAATGATCAGACGATTGAGATGAGTTAGGCGCGATGAAGAGGCAATGACTGAAGAGAAAGAGGCACGAACGTGCTTGCTTTTGAGCACTTTGATCTTCATTGCACGACTGAAGATGAAGGCGCGTCAATAGCAATGTGTGCCTTTAGTGACACTTATATGCATCACTAAAGGCCACATATTTATTTGTAAGGCTTGAAAGACCTTTTTGCCCCCAATTTTTGCACCTATAAAAGGGCCACCCCTACCACATATTTCACTATCCCTTCTCTTCTCTCACACTCTCCAAAGTTCCAAAGAGCAAGTCCCATACCCGGGATGCTCCACTAGAGTCTTAAACATAATTTTTCTAGCTTCTCACCCCTGTTCATGGAGCACCCGTGATTGTCTTCTCGCCACCATTCGAGAAGCGGATCTCGCTGCGACGTCACCCTACTTTGTTCTCCATCCTCCAACTCCATTCTCCCTCCTCCAGCATCTCATAACCCTCGTCCAAGCGCATCGTAAATGTGGCTCGTCCACTAAGCAGCAATTGAGGAAGAGTTTCTCATTCCTCTCTTTTTTATCTCTTTCTAGTGTAGATTTCCAGCTTTTCTAGTTGTAGAAATTACTTGTAATGAACATGTGGTTATGAAATATTGGTTCACTCTCTCTCTTTTTCTCTGTATTATTCTCTCTCTTTTCTATTATTTATTCTTTAAGTAGAATAACTAGTGTAGATTAATTTCAACTAGTTAATGTACTTTGTGAAAAATATTTATAAATGCGATTTTCAATCAAGCGTTTGCCTCCTTATGTTCGATTCGGGACTCACCAGAGTTTCAATTATAAATTTTATTTGATAGCAGATTTTTATGCAACTGCAACGATGGGTTTTTAACTCAATCTTTTAGCGTACGAAATCTCGCTCATCAGAGGACTTATGGAGAGAGAGAGAGATGCATCCGGCGTTGACTGGTTGGACGCAGAGAAGATGAAGGTGACGGTGAGGAAGAGTGCTAACGATGAAGGCGGGGAAGGCCTCTACTTTGGCCGGCAAGTGGCCTAAGAGAGAGAGGAAGACGGAGGATCGATAAATTTGATGGTTGGATGGCCGGAGGAGGAGGGCGGAGATGGTCTCCAGAGTCGAAGGTGAGGTTGGCTGGAGGAGGAAGAGGGGTTATGTCGGTCAATTCTTGGCTACCCTGGATCGTGGGACAATGGGGCCTTTATATAGGCTCAAATTTGAGCTTTAAATCAAGAAATATGCTTAATTGGGTCTCGATTTTGGAAAGAAAAACACCTCAAATTCCTTGAGCTCGCCGGAGCTCTAGGATCCATCTTAAGATTTAGGACTGAGCTTAATTGCTAGGGAATCTCCTAGAGATCATTCCCTCCAATTTTGAAGAGGTTTGATTGATAATTAGGGAGAACTCTTTGATTGAAGTTTAGCGGTTTGGGAGAAGATATCGTTCACACCTCAAATGGTGCTAGGGACCTATTTGTGGGAATGATGAGAAAGTTAGGGGCATGGATGTAAGAAACTTGAAACTTAGGGGTATAAATGTGAGAAACAGAGTTTTTGGGGGCTAAAATGGAAACTAGGTCAAGATGGACTTTAATTGGGCCCAAATTTTAGTCTTAACCTAATTTAGACCCAAGGAATCTAATGATGAACTTGGATTTGAGTGTTGACCATGTTTGATACTATCACAGTCATTCTATCACAATGCAAAGATATCATAGGAATTGGCTTACTGAAAATGGATGACGACAACTTATGACTAGGTTTTGTTATAGCGTTATAGTACAGCTAGTTATTGCCATCATTACATATATTTTTTTACTCGAAAAATAAAGTTCTTTCGAGGTCGAACTCAGGGAGCAAGTCGTATTCTAGGGGTACAAAAGTTCTTATTACAAAAATAAAGAGAGAGAGAGAGAGAGATGAAAATTTGGCTTCTTCTTCTTCTCTTCTTTCTTCCTCTTTGTCTTCTCTTCTCTTTGGCTCTTGAATCTTCTTCCTTTTGTTCTTCCTGTGTTCTTCTTCTTTGTTTCTTCTTTTTCTTTCTTTTTCTTCCGCAGTCCTTCTTCTTGTTCTTCACCTGTGCCTGCACGCTCAAGGGTTCAGAGTCAGAGGGCAAAACCTACTCTACCCTCCCCCCCGCGTCTCTCTCTCTCTCTCAGAATTCGCTCTTTGGAAAGCTCTCCCAGTGCAACCGGGTAATCGGGTACGCGGGTCGCACCCAGGTCCAGGCCCACCGGCGTGTGGTAGTGGGCGAGGAGTGCAGGTCGGGCTTAGCCGGGTCGGGCTAGGTCCGCGTGGCGTGAGCGCGGACGAGGCCGGGTAATCGAGCGGGTGAAGGGGACCTCACCCCGTGATCTGAGGCGAACAGCTTAAGGCACTTTTTGCCTTTAAGCGCCCGCTCGCCTCAGTGAGTTTCCGAGGTGGGACTAAATGTCCCACCCGAATTTGGGCGCCTGCACGGAGGAAGCAGCGGCAGTCGAGGCTTCGCGCGAGGGCTTCGCCCCAGCTGCAGCCTGGGACTCTTCGTGAAGATACCCCGCGCAGCCTGGGAGCCTGATCTGGGCGTGGCGCGCCTAGAGCAGCAGGTCGAAGGAGCTTCGCTGCTCAACAATGGCGATGGCGGGCGCAACACCTGTCCACAACAGCACGGCCTCTCGGCCTAATCAGATATGCGGAGGACCTTCGCCGTGACACGGCGAAGGTGGTCGGGGGTTCTGCAGGTGGCGGGGCGGAGCCTAAGGGCCGCCCTAGGTCAAACTGCAGGTTGGGAGATGGGTTTGGTCGGTGGGTCTGCAGAGGGCGATTGGTGGGAAGTGGAAGGGCGGAAATGGATCAAGGTGAGGAGGCAGAGGTTATGTGCAGGTCGGCGAGCCGTGTGGGGTGCTGGAGTGACGGGAGCAGGTCGCCGGAGTTTGGCCGGAGATGGAGAAGGTGAGGGTGATTGGGCGAAATCGAGGGCGACAGTAAGGGTTTACAGTGAGGAAAAGAAAGAGGGGAGGAAGAGGAGAAGTTATACCTACTTAGCAGGACGAGGAGGGGCCGGAGCAGGCGACAGCTGTATCGACTGTCGCCGGAGAAGAAACTGCCCAAAGGAAGGGGCGACGGCGAGGAGAGGGCCGGAGAAGCGCGCGCTGGGTGCGGCGCGGCGTGGGAAGAGCGAGGGAAGGCAACCCTGCTGCTGGTAGTGCGGTAGGGAGACGAGGAGGAGGAGGAGAAGCCGCCGAAGCAAGGGGGCATCTGTCGGAGTGGGAAGAGAGGAAGTGAGGAGGTATCTCCGTCAGATCCGAGCTGGGAAGAACGGCGGAGCGACGGGGGTATTTATAGGGGCAGAACCAGAGAGGAGGGCGGAGGGAGACGACGTGTCTCCCTCGCCGGAGGAAGGAGACCCATACCGTCCGTGCGTTCGCACGGCCGGTATGGGTGGTTGCAGCGCTCATGGGGGTGCTCCTGCGACGGCTGACGACGCAGGGCACCCCCGTTTGACCTGGCAGGCTCCCTCCCTTACCCTGCGCGGCGCCATGCTCCGCGCAAGGTTGCCGGAGCATGGTGTTGCTCAGGTTTTACAGGAGGGACCTAAACACAAAGAATGAAGGAGAGTTAGGGGCCAAAATGTAAGGGTTCAAAAGTTGAGGGTGAAAAAGTAAATATATGAGGACCAAAGTGTAAAGTGGGTCAAGAACGTTTCTTCTTAGGCTTAAGTTTTTATACATGACTAATTAGGACCTAAGGATTCTGATGGTGAATTTTATTTCTAGGGTAAACCTTGTTTGACCGGTCAATTTACGCAAAAACCCAAATTAAGTTGTTAATTGGGCATGGTTCTCAATGTAGGTCAAAATGGGTTCCTAAGGCCAAATTGAAGGTTCTAAACCCTAGATATTATTTTTCTATGAATTTTAGAGGGTTTATTTGATTTTTTATATATCTCAAACCTCGTGTATTTAAGTGGGTTTGTTTTTAGGGTTACTGGATGTCATTTAATTCTTCGGAATTGCTGTAGCCCTTGTTGAGTCATCTCATCCCACTTTTCTTCTTATTAGGTTGTTTTGACCTATGTTTGGACCTTGAGATACCCTATTTTCAGATTGGATTGGTGAAATTACATTTTTACCCCTTAGTTTCTGTTTTCTTTGCAAACTCAGAATTTCTCTGAGCCAAGTCTTTCTAGGGTTATGTAGGAGCTTTTTCTTGCAAATTAGGGTTAAATGGTGCTGGTTTAGGGTTTGTGACGAGGTTCTCATCACTTACCCACCATAGGGATTTCTATAAGAAGTCCCTTTAGCATTCAACCTCAATTCTAGTGGTGCCCAAAGCACATAACTCAGCCTTAAAGGTAGACTGAGCTAAAATGGTCTATTTTAAAAACTGCCTAAACACTGCACTACCTCCAAGGGTGAAGACATACCCTGTAACATCATTACTCCCAGAATCCTCCATTTGATTGATCCAACTTTTATCACTATATCCTTCTAAAACTGAAGGATATTTACTATAATGCAATTTAGGGAAATAATTTTTTTAAGTACCTAAGTACTCGGTTGAAGGCATCCCAATGAGTATGGTCAGGATAGCTTGTGTCTACTCAATTTAGACACGGAAAAAGAAATATCTGGTCTAGTACAATTAGCCAAATACATCAAGCTTCCTATAATCTATGAATATCTTAGTTGTGAAACAAGCGTTCCACATTTATTCTTGTAGAGAGTTTTTGATGAATCAAAAGAAGTGCTTATAGCCTTACAATCTTCATATCCAAATTTCTCAAGAACCTTCTCAACATAATGAGATTGAGAAATGGCTATCCCTTATGCTAACCGAATCAGTTTAAGGCCTAAGATCACATCTGCAACACTCATATCCTTCATCTCAAACTCATTACTCAAGAACAACTTAGTTTCATTCACAATTCTAATGTCTGATCCAAACAATAATATATTATCTACATATAGGTAGAGGATAATACACATATCACCCTTAATCATAGAGTAGACACACCTGTTAGATTCGTGACCTGCAAAGCCAAAAGATTGTATAGTCTTATCAAACTATTCTTGCCATTGCTTGGGTGCTTGTTTCAAACCATAAAGAGATTTAACAAGTTTGTAAACCTTTTTCTCATTCCTAGGACACCTTGGCAACAAGTCTAGCTCGGTATTTTTAAATAAATCCATCAGGCCTGAGTTTTCTCTTAAACACCCACTTGCACCGAATAGTAGAACACCCTGGAGGTAAATCAACAAACTCCCAAGTGCCATTAGAGATGATTGAGTCCATTTCATTCTTAACGGCATCTTTCCAATGCTTGGCTTTAGAAGAAGCCATAGAATCACGATAAGTGGGGGGATCGCCCTCATATCGATATGGGAATAAAATCTCTTAAAGAGTTCAATGATGCTTTGTTGCTTAAATGGGCCATCAAATTGCTTAATGAAGAGAATAAGAATTGGGTGAGTCTTATTAAAGAAAACTATGACAGCTCACATAGCTCTCTGGACCGACTCCAACCACTTAAGCCATCTCCTTTTTGGAAATCTGTGATACAAGCTATGAAGAACAACTGGCAGATGTTTCAACCTATCTTAGGTGATGGACGCTCCTTTAAGTTTTGGCAGGAGGAATGGTCTTCTTTGGGTCAATTGAAGGAAGTATATCCAAGAGATTAAGCGGCTAACATGAATAAAGGGGATTTGGTTTGCAGGTTCTGGTCTGATGGGAATGATGCTTGGAGGATTGGTGGGGGTGACGCTAGCAGAGAAGGCACAAGAACATGAGAGGAAAAGACACGCCTGGAACAAGACCTGATGGCTTTTAGGCTGCTACCTAGTATTGAAGACAGATATAGCTGGGATGGAATCTTCACTCCTACAAGAGGATACGAAAGGATCATTAGGCACTCCCATTCAATGGAGGCTGATGCGGTAGGGAAAAAGCTATGGCCACTAAGGATCCCAATTAAAGTCCAGATTTTTCTTTGGCTATGCAGGAGGGATGGATTGGTGACAGGTGATCTCAGACATAGAAGATTTGGTGCCGTGTTACAATCCTGCATGCTATGTGGTTTGCCCGCCAATAGCTCCACTCATATTTTTTCTTCATGCGTAGTCACTGATGCCGTATGGAGAAGAGTATGCAGGGAACCTCTTCCCATGTGGGACGATCAATGGAAAAACTTTTTGTTGTATGATAAACTGCCCTGTCATATGGCGGCAGTCATGTGGTGTGTTTGGAGAGCGAGAAATGATTTTTTGCTTCACAAGAGGCCAGTATGTGTGGAGCAAATTGTAAATGTATGTTAGTCTCTCATACATATGTGGGGTTCTACGTTGTAATCATGTCTTTATATTGATCAATAAAATGCTCTTTCGAATTGATATCATTGCACGATAGCTTTCCTTATTGTTTAAAAAAATAAAATAAAATCACAATAAGTGCTTGGCAATTTTTAGTCTTTTAGTTCTCCTAGCATTACTACAATTTATACGATTGTTGTCGGTTGGAAACCAACGGCAAAGCCCACTTAATTGATGCCATTAAGCGACATCATTATTAGCGTTGCTTTTTTTCCCATCGGTTAGAGGGCACATCCGACGTCGAAATATTGTTCGACCAACGAACAAATTAGATATTTCAACGTTGTTTAACAACCGATGAAAATCATATTTGCCATCGCTTATAGAAGAAGCGAAGGCATTTGTATGTCACTTTTTCTCTCATTTACGCATCCTTTCTTAAGTTTTGCCATCATTTAAATAAATACACCGTCGCTTAGATAAGCAACAGTAAAATATTTTTGCTGTCACTTCTTCAAAGAAGTGATGGCATATAATAGACCACACCTCCACTTTCTTGCCGTCGCATTTTCAAATAAGCAACGGTAAATGTACATTTATTGTCATCGCTTATTCTAATAAGTGACGGTAAATGTACAATATTTGCGATTAGTGTTAAACTTTAATAGCGTCGCTTTTTTACAAAATCATAAGCAAATGTATGATTTTTTTTTAATTTTAAAATGATGGGAATTACCTACTAAACCTACTTAAAAGACTTGCTTTTATACAAAAGTAACTAATGAAAATGAAAAGAAGTTTATATTTCATAAATATAAAGTCTAGTACATAAAAAGTTTGAAAATGAAATATTTACATAAAAAGGGTAACATGAAAAACATAACAAAATAAAATAGATAAAAATCAAAATGCTATTGCCCCGATGCCACCAGCTCCACCTACACCACCCATGTCGTCGTCGTCTCGTCTGCATATGCTGGGATCTGATGAAGTTGAATGCTCTGACAGTCCCTTCTTTAGAAGAATGGATAGAAGCGTCTAAAGCTTATCATCTATGACATTCATCTGATTCTTTATCTCTACCTCTCTCTTCTCCCTCTCTGCCTCTCTCTTCTCCCTCTCCTCCTCTCGTCTTTGTAGTGTGTCGACCTTTTGATGCAACTGATCGACGACACGAAATGAGACGACACCTTTCCTCTTATACCAGCTGGACAAGGTGTGTGCCCTCCACGAACTATGAACGAAACCACTGTGGTCTGGTGGCATCACTCTCTTAAATGTCTACTCTAGATCTAGAGGTTACTGTATGCTGTCGGAGGTCTCGTCAATGGGGAGATGTACCAACTATATCATTTTCTCTTAAATGTATTAAAAAATATTATTATAATATATATATACAAAGTTATAAATTTTTTGAGTTTAGAAAACTTACGTGTTTCTCCTTGTATGTTTAATGAATCCACTTATGAGCACCGTCAACTGCAGCCTTACTGTAGGTGCCTCGTAGATATCCATCATATTCATCTCCCTCTCATTATGTGTAGCGGACTAAAAATATGAAAATGATACAATTATATTAAGATAACTTACAAATTAAGTAATATTCAAGTGCAAAGTAGTTACGATACTTACGTAACGGCTTTTGACCGTCCCAATGCTTCTTCGACCCAAATAATGTGTCTGTGGTGGAGCTTTAACCCTATTGTTCTTATTTTTCCTTGCTTGCTCTTATAATAAAAGCATATATACATATATATATATGTGTATGTATAAATTAATATACACAATAATATTTTTATGAAATTAAGATATATGAAATTAATAGAATCATTTTTAATCAATTACTAATGTCTGCCTTGGGATCCAGCCAATGCTTACATGCTTGCTTCCAATGTTTAGGCATGACATGGGGAGGATATATAATTCTCCATTGCCTCCTCGGGTGAACTGCAGCTCGAGAAAAACTAAATATCAAATATAAATTATTAGAAATAATATATGAAATTATGTAAATAATAAAAATGTAAATGTTTAAAAATTGTTACCTTTCTCTTACTTTCTTTTCCCCAATATCTGTGGATTTTGGTGGCGTGCTTAAGGATATAAAAATATAATTTGCTTACATTTATTCAAAAAAATATATCAATCTTACTTGATAATAATTTTAAGATAAGGTTATAAAAGAAATAATTAAGTAAATGAAATTACTTCCAACTATCGGAGGAGCTACCTCTTTAGCTCTGCGGGCATCTTCCTCCAGTCGAAGTAGCAAATAGGCACAATGGACTTAACCATTGTGCCCGCTAAAATGATGAAGCCCGAGTGATTCTTCACCTCCCATATGGTTCTAAGCTTGATCGTTATTCTCAAGCCCTCGGGAATACGTTGGAGGTTTAAATTCTTTGTCTTCCCCCATCCCCTTCTTACTTTACATGCGTAAACATTAATCATATTCATTATATATTTATGAAATTATAATAAACTTTAAAATATATAAGTAATTTACCCCTTAATGGTATATGAATTCTTATTAAAACTTGTGTCTACCGCTAAGGGGTCCACATGAACTGAGGACGTACTCCCCATCATTTCATCCTCCACCTCCTCCCCCTCCTCCTCTTCCTCCACGTCATCGTTCTCATCTTCGTCCTCCTCATCTGATGCTCCATAATCTGGATCATTCTCTACTCGCTCTGGGAAGGTAGGAGCAATCTCCTTCCCCTTTGCCTTCCCCCCCGCATGTAGTAAGCGTGCTAGGTTCCCAGGTCGTACGAACCGTGACTAAGCTAGAGGGGTGGCTGAGCTTGCTATTGGGGGGTGGCTAAGCCTGAGGAGACGGATCAGACTGGGTGGATGGCTGTGTCTGAGGGGGATCCTTTCTTTTGGGTTTTGTCTTAAACAACTTCATCTGTAACAAGAAAAAAATGTAATAATTTATACAGTTGAAAATTATTATATATAAATCATCAATGAAAAAAGTTTAGCAAATAATAAAAAAATATTTAAAAATTTCGGCAGCGTTTCCCCTAAAATTTGGAGGTTTCTCTATAAACCTGTATATTAAAATGAAAGTGGGAATAATCCATATTAAAAAAAATTGTAAGGATAAACCACAAAGACTTGCATATTTACAACTCTATCTTATAACATCGTTCATTGAAATAACAATAAGGAAATCAACAACAATTTGTATGATTCATTGGCATAAGCTCTACTAGCTTAGGCTAAGTAGAGGGTCATTGGCCTAGAAGTGTGTGGCTAGATGCCTAGATGTGTGGCCAAGTAGGTCTAGGAATGATAATTAAGCCTATTTATTCCATGTGAACATGCCTCCACTTGTGTTCCCAACTAAACCTAAACCCACGACCAACTACAACCCAAAACACATCTCCACGCAAACATCACATCCTAAAGTACATCTCCATGCAACCACCAGCTCCCAATTCCCCCTCCTATAAAACCACCCAAATCCCATCCATGCAAGCCATCTCTTCTCCTCCATCTTTGCCTCTCCTTCCTCTCCATCTTTTTCTTCCTCCTCCTTCTCCTCTTTTTCTTCTTCTTCTTCCCACACGCCATCCCTTCTTCCTCCTTGTTCTCCTTTCTCTCTATCCTCTTCTTCCTCTTCTCCTCTCCACCCCTCTTAGGTTAGTCTCCCTTTCTACCTTATTCTTCTTCTTCTCCACCTTTACCTTCTTCTTAAGTTGGGTTCCTAAATGAATAGGCTAGAGTGGTGGTTTCCTAGAGTAGCTGTGTTTAGGATTGTGAGAGTGAGGTGATTAAGTGCATGGCTAGATGATGTGGCAAATAAGTGTCACCCCACATCTCATAAACATCATTTAAAAACTTTTGGCAGAGTTTCCTAATAAAATTTAAAGTTTTTCTATATACCTGCATGGCACATAAGTGGGTTCACCCCACATCTATTCAAATAAATGAAATATAAAACAAACAAGTGGGTACACCCCACATCCATTCAAATGAAATAGCTAAACATGCAACACAAGTAGATACACCTCACGTCTATTAAATGAAATAAAAATAATATGTGAGCACACCCCATACCTAGCAAAAACCTATAATTTCATTAAATTAAATTGAAAACATTGAAACTATACCTCTAAATATAGCAACCTCCGAGTATACCCATCATTGATAACCTATAATTTGAAAAACAAAAGTAACTAAATAAAACTTATAAATGTCAGTGTATAGAAAATAAATAAATAAGAAGTGTAGTGAGTAAAAGTAACATATTTTGAACATATGTATGTGATTAGGTTTAAGTTTTGGTATTTCTAGTGTATAGAAAATGCCACTAGAAGTTTAGGTTTCTTCAAATTGAATATGAATTTCATTTAAACAGAAATGAAACAAAGCAAATAAATTGTTACCAAACTTAGATGTCTACATCTACTGCATTTGTATTTATATGACATTCTTCCATTAATTCTTGGTATGCTTCAGACTATGCGTCAAAATGATTGTGCGGTATTATTCTTATTGATATAACCCATCACCTTTGGCAACTATTGGGGACATAGAAAACTTCTGCCGCTTGACATGTCAATGTAAATGATTCATCAGACTGAAGAATTTGGTAGTTACAATTTAAACTTAAGAAATTGTATTTCTTGTCAATTTTGAAACCAGTGCTCTTTTTAAAAACATCAAACCAATGACATTTAAATAGGACAACTCTACGATCATATCTAAAGCTAATCTCCACAATTTCTTTGATTTCACCATAGTATCCATCTAAACCAGTGGAAAGATGAACCAATAACAACTCTGACTTGTTGTGTAACCTTTCTACTATTAATTTCTTTTATTCTGAATCTAAACTTTTTATTATATATCCAGAGTGGTAATATGTATAATGTAATGGTGTATCGAAAATTATATCAAAATCTGGTATCCATCGTGAGTCCTTTTTTTCTTTCAATTGATTAATTCAATTTTCAAACAAATCTAAAAATCCAAATTCAGATATCCTTCAATGAGGTAATTGTTCGAATTCCTCGTACAATGGATAAATTTCAAGAATTTGTTTTAAAATATATAGACATGCCAAACGTCTATCATTTTCTGAAATTTTCTTATACTCTATATGAAGAATCAACCTTCCTCTAATATAAAAAATTGATAAACATTTTTCATCATTGTCATTGTATTCCCCCTCATAGTTCCTTTGAAGTTTATTAAAGAAGTTGTCAGTTTCATTCATGTACATGGAGCTAAAGTTTATACACTCCATCTTGAGATAACCTTCTACAATTGAACCTTTCTGCTTTGCCTTGTTCAAAACAAAATCTTTTTCAAAAATCACTCAACAGGATACGTTCATCTGAATTATATACGTCCATCAATGTTCACTTCATTATATCGAAGAAGGTTGTGAGAAGAGTCTGTTCATCTTACAGAGAGTAATAACTATTTGTTTATCCCAGTGATTCAGCATATCATTTTGTAGCATCTTCGAACAAACAGCTTTAAAAATCTACTAATCTCTATGAATGAATCAACAACTGGCTCAGGCAATGTCCCCCGTATCGCCAGTGGAAACAATATTTGTATATAAAAGTGGAAGTCATGACTTTTCAAGTTAGATATCTTTTTCTACGCTTCACTCACATAACGAGAAAGCTGCGACGAAAAATCATTTGGCACCCAAATTTCCTTTAAGGAGAACAACCTTTTCTTCTGGTCCTGATTGAAGCTGTAAATAGCAGGTGGGAAATAGCCACCCTCCTCATGAATATGCAGCTTCGAACGTATCCCTAAATTCTTCATGTCTTTTCTTGTTTTCATCTTATCCTTTTGATCATTGATCAGATTTAACACGTCTAAGATGTTATCCATCACATTCCTTTCGATGTGCATAACATCTAAACTATAACGTATTGTAAGATCTTTCCAGTATGGCAGCTCCACAATGAAAATGCTTTTCTTTCAAAATTCAGAATTTCTCAAGGCCGTCTGGTCTTGCTTGAATGGTTGACCCTATCGTATCTCACCTATTTCATGTAATCTCTCCATTATAACCTGACCCAGCAACCTGATAGAATCTGTACTAAGTTTATTCTTTGAATTTTTCTTTGAATACCGACATGTCCTGCCAACAAATTTACCCTTGAATTGTGACATTCGCCATCTATGTTCAATGGGTAGAAATCTGCAATGCCCTAAGTAACATAATTTTTTACTTTCCGGTAGTCGTAGGTGATGAGTATCTTTTATACAGACTGGGCAACCAAGCTTTCCTTTAGTGCTCCAACCTGACAAGTTTGCATATGCCGAGAGGTCGTTTATGGTCCACAACAGTGCTACATGCATATTGTAAAATTTTTTCTTTACTACATCATACGTCTTTACACTGGTGTACCACAACTGTTTAAGTTCATTGATTAATGGCTACAGATAAACACCTTTTGCATTTCCTGCTTATTTTGGACCGGTGATTAATAGGGTTAGCATCATGAATGATGATCTCATATACAACCAGGGAGGTAAGTTATAAGTGATCATTACCACTAGCCATATAGAGTACAATGAGAACATACTTTTAAATGGATTGAATCCATCTCTTGTAAGACCCAATCACATGTTCCTTGCTTCTAAAATGAATAAATTATTTCTTTCGTCAAATCTCTTCCAGTCCTCTGAATTAGTAGGATGACGTATTCTTTCATCTTAAGATTTACAATCCTAGTGCCATGTCATCCACCGTGCAGTTTTAGTTGGTATAAAAAGCCGTTGAAGCGTAGGTGTCAATGGGAAGTAATGAAGAACCTTCTGAGGTTGTTTCCTCTTACTTTCATTTTTACCTTCCTTATATCTCTCATACCCACATTAGAGATAGTTACACAAGTTTGCAAATTCATTTCTAAAAAGAATGCAGTTATTCAAAAATGCATCGATTTTCTGATAGTCCAAACCAAGCTTGTGGATATGTTTTCTTGCCTCGTACCATGAAGCCAGAAAACTATTAGGGTTATACAACAACTCAACAATATGCTAAAGTATTTCTAACATGAATTTAGCACTAGCTTTGTTCATAACCTTTAGTTGAAACATCTTCAATAAAAATGACAACTTTGACATTCTCGAAACACGAGGAGCAATAAGATTCTTAGCTGCCTTAGGCATGGGGTTATCATCGTACCCCCATGCCTAACTTTTGTTAGTCCCTTAGCAAAATCTTATGGAAAGAACTAGATTTCTAAACCATGCATTAAAGTTTAGATGCCTGATTTGTGTTACTCTCTAGAAATTAGGTTAGAATGCTAATAATAGGCCTAGAAGTACTCAAGTATCAATTAAGATCCAGACCTAACCAGCTTCAGGTTGAGTTTTCTGCAAAGGTTTCTAAAGCCTGCAAAAACTATCCAGAGGTTCGTTAAACCCAGTGGTTAAAGCACCCATGCTTACAGTGTAGCATGTCTAGGTTCAGTTTGCCAGTGCATTTTTATAAGAGTGAGATAGAAGGATTTTTTTTCATTTGGAGAGTTTTCTTTCATTTTATTCTTAGATTTCCCTAGATCCATCCTCGAATTGGCCCTAAACACGATCTATATCAGATTCTTTGTCCCCATCATCAATCCTCGAAGGGTCCTTGGCTTTCGATGCTTCAGGATAGCACCGCCCATGGCAACCCCCAGAACCCTAGCTTTTGACACTTCGAGATAGTGCTGCCCATGGTGATGATAATGTCATCATCAGCCATAACTAGCTTTAATTAGTAAGAATCAATTGACAAATGCTCCTACATAACCACCAGAGAGTCATAAATCACTAAATATCGTTTCTGAGAAGAGTGTATTAAATCAGGGGTAATTTTGTAGTTTTAACATAAGATCATGAATGCAGAATAATCATGGGATTTCTCAAGGATTAAATGAAGGTCAAATGAGCATTAATGACTAACAAGATGGTTCATACAGATAGAAGCGGATTTTCACACATTTCGAGAGTCAAAACAACACTAGAAACCTTAATTTCAGACCCACTTAAATAACAGAGGTTCTGATCAGGATAAATTCCATATAAACCTTCTAAAAATCATAGAAAAATATTCCATAAGGTTTGATATCCTTGATTTGACCATCTGAACCTATTTTGACCTAAACTAGAGTCTCAGACGAAAAGTTATCCTAATTTAGGTTTCTGCATAAATTACCCAATCAAACTTGGTCAAAACTAAAATCCAACTTCACCATCAGATTCCTTGGGTGGAAATTAAGTCTGTACCAAAATTTGGCCCCAATTAGAGATCATATTGACCAAGTTTGCATTTCAATCCAGTCAGACTCTTTTTCTCTTATATTCACCCTTAACTTTCGAATTCTTCGCAATCAAGTCCCTAAGTTTTATTCATCTTCTCATTTAGGTCCCTGTCACCATTAGGAATTAGCTACAGCTCACCATTGATATTTGGGCGAGATTTTCTCGCTCGATTCTCAATCAATCAATCCCAAAATTGAAAGAGAGATTCCTTAAGGAATTCTCTTCCAATTGAGACCAATCGTGAATCATACTTCCTTCCCAATCTTCCATGCAAATGCATAAGGATGTGGGTATCCCACAGGCACGAATTCTCCGAGTTTCCAAGCTTGGTTTCCAAACTTGGATTGCCCCCTTATGACTTATAAAAGATCCCCTGATGCAAACCTCACCTCCTTAGCTTGGTTTTGGTCGCATTTCTTCATCAAACACCCTCTCCTTCCGACCTCCTCCACCAGCTCTGGCGAGCCCTCTAATCTGCCATCTTCGCCAGCCACCACAGACCATAGTCAGCCAGTTCTTCTTCCTCACCTTCTTCCGCAACTTGCGATACCAGCAGGCACCCTATTCCTCCATCTTCCTCGCCGTTCTCTCCCATCAGAGGTATTTCCTTCTCCGGCGTCGGCCATACCATAATCGGCTCCATCCTACCCCTTTCATGGGGATGGCTTCGATCCATTTAGAGACATAATCAACAGAGAGTAGAATGTACTCGAAGCCGTTAGATCCAGGAAAGGGTCCCATGAAATTGATTCCCCATATGTCAAGGATTTTGCATGCAATAATTGGGTTTAAGGGCATCATATCCCGCGGGCCCATGTTACCGAGAGTTTGACAACAAGCACATGCTCTACAATATGTCTGTGTGTCTTTGAACAAAGGGGGTCAAAAGAACCCACACTGGAGAATTTTCACTACGGTTTTACGCCTAGAGAAATGGCCATCGCAGGCCTGGTCATGGTAGAATGATATCACGTCATTGATCTCGTCGTCAAGAATGCATCTCCGAATCACCTGATCATTGCCAATGTGGAAAAGGTATGGTTCCTCCCAAATTTAGTACTTGGCCTCAGCAATCAATTTGTCCCCCCTGGAAGTCACCCAATCTAGCAAAACTTTCCCCGTAACCAAATAATTTACAAAATCAGCAAACCATGGGAGATTGTGATTGGCTAGTAGGTGCTTGTCTGGAAAATGCTCGGTGATCGGACCAGACAGGTCGATGATGGAAGAAGGAAGACGGGACACATGGTCAGCTACCATGTTCTGTTTTCCCGCGAATCTCGAGATCAAATTCTTGCAACAGCAAGATCCATTGGATTAATCGAGGTTTCACATCCTTCTTCGCGAGGAGGTGCCTCACAATGGAGTGATCCGAGTATATAATGACATGGGAACCCAAAAGATAAGATTTGAATTTTTTCAGGCCAAATACGACGGCTAGCAGCTCTTTCTTAGTAACTGTGTAGTTATGCTGAGCCTCGTCAAGTGTCTTACTAGCGTAGTAGATGACCACGGATTTCCCGTCTATTTTCTGCCCAAGTACCACACCCATAGCGTAATCAAATGCATCGCACATGATCTCAAAGGGTTGAGACCAATCAGAGGACTGCAGGATAGGTGCTTGGATAACTCGATCACGTAGGATCTCAAATGCCTGAGTGCACTACTCAAAAATTTCAAAGGGGACATCCTTAGATAGAAGATTAGTCAGAGGGCGTGCGATTTTTGAAAAATTGGGAATGAATCGACGCTAAAAATCGATGTGCCCCAGAAAGGATTGGATGTCTTTGACCGAGCTAGGCATAGGGAGTTTGGAAATCAGATTCACCTTGGCTCGATCAACTTGGATGTCTTTTTTAGAGACGAGATGTCCCAGGACAATTCCCTTAGGTACCATGAAGTGGCTCTTTTCCTAGGAAAGAACCAAATTCACATCGATGCACCGCCTGAGGATTTGGACCAAGTGCAGGAGGCAATCATCAAAAGATTCTCCAAATATTGAGAAGTCATCCATGAAGGCCTTAAGGTATTCACCTACCATATCTGAGAATATGGCAAGCATGCACCGCTAAAAAGTAGTGGGTGCATTTCAGAGACCGAACGACATCCTTCAGAATGTGTATGTCCCGAAGGGGTAGGTGAAGGTGGTCTTCTCTTGGTCCTCAGGATCGATTGAGACCTGATTATACCCGGAGTACTCATCCAAGAAGCAAAAGAATCTATTTCACGCTAGTTTCTTAAGTATCTGATCAATGAATGGTAGTGGGAAATGATCCTTCTTCGTGGAGGAATTGAGTCTTATGTAATCAATGCAGACTCTCCATGAGTTCGCTATATGGGTCAATATGGTTTCTCTGGTTTCAGTTGTGATGACGGTGAGCCCTGCCTTCTTAGGCACAACTTGAGTTGGACAAACCCACCGACTATCGGAGATCAGGTAGATGATCCATACATCTAACCACTTGATGATCTCCTTTTTCACGACATCCTGCAGATTTTGATTTAGGCATCTCTGCATTTCACGAGATGGTCGTGAGCCCTCTTCAGTGTAGATGTGATGTGTGCAGTATGAGGGGCTGATGCCAGTCAGATCATCGAGAGTCCATCCAATGGCTCTCCAATGCTGCTGGAGAACAGAAATCGAGCATGTTTCCTGATCAGTTGTGAGTCGGGAGTTGGTAATAACAGGAACGTCTGATTGGACAAGCCGAACGGGACGACGCCTGGACAAAGGAGGACAAAGCAGGAAGAACGGGAACGGGGCAGCACGTCATCGTCATTGCGGGATCCACTTCTGAAAGGGGGACGAAAAATTGACTTTATCTCGTGAGAAGCATCCTGGGTGTGGGACAAGCTTCTCGTGAGCTTTGGAGAGGGAAAGAAGAGAAGGAAGGGATGAGAATTTTGTGTGTAGGAGGTCTCCTTTTATAGTTGCAAGGAATGAGGTCAAATTGGTCTTTTAAATCTCAAAACATTAAATAAGGGGTCTTTAGTGACGGATAAAACCGTCGCTAAAGCCCCATCGTGGGTGACGTGTGGCAGAGCGTGTGCGGCCGCTCGCCTCCTCATGCGTAACGTGCGTTCACGTACTGCCGATCTCACGATCGGACGGTTTATCTCGCGCCTTCTCCCGCTCCTCAGCGCGTGCCCACCCGCGTGCGATCTTGCGTGAAGCGTGGCGTGCTATAGCGTGTGGGTGCTATCGAGCGCCCGCAGCTGCTCGATTGCGATCGAGCGATCGCAGAGGCCACTCACCCACACCTCAAATGCCACTCGCGTAGGCTCGAACGCGTGCCGCCCGCTCGCGATAAGGCGTTCACCCGCTGCGCTGTGGAGGAGAGATGGTCGCACGGATGTTTTGAGGTGCGGCTGCCCACAGCCGTTGGATCGCGATCGTGTGGTCCAGATCTAATGTGCGGTGGTCTTCAAGATCAGCTGTGCCGATTTGGGAGTCCGAGATGGCTCCACGTGGTGCCATCTTGGCCATCCATCTTCTGGATGATGTAGATGGTGCCACGGTTGTCGGATTGAGTCGATTTTTGCGCCGTTAAGCTGCGATCATCAATCTGAATCCATCCGTGCGGTCGGATTTGTCATTTGAAGTGCGGATTCACACCATCTTGGCTCTTGCTCCTCTAGGGTTCCCCGATCTCTATCTGATCTATAGATGTCTGATTAAGGTGATCTTGGAGTCGTTGAACTCCAATCGTCGCCCTGATCACATCTGTATGGTTGGATCTTCGATCCGAAGCCTCGATAAAAAGTTTACCCTATCCATGAACATAAAAGGAGACAATTAACCTCCATTTTATTCAAACCAATCTAAATGTAAGATGATGCATGTTATGCAATATTTATAGTATGTAATGCAATCCTATGCTTAAGAACATGCATAAATAGACATCTTAAGTAGTGTAAACATGTTTACATCATACCCCATGCCTATCTTTTGCTAGTCCCAAGCAAAAACTGTATGCTATTTATAAAAGAATCAGGTTGGATTATTTGGGCATGAGTTATTTTCAATCACTAAGAAAATGTCTACTTAGGATCTGAACTTTCAAAGACACAATAGTGCTCGAGTATCTGCCAAAATGCAGACCGCCTCAAGCCCTCGCCTTATTCGAAGAAAATTTTCTTTTTCTCTTTTCTAATTTTTTTTTTATTTTCAAGTTTTAAGGTTTAAGAGTGGCTTTCTACGGCCATTCAACTCACCCAAGATTTGATAAGAACCCTAAGTTATAAGCATCTTATTGTGAATGTGATAGACTCGTTGACTGGCAGTAAAAACGGACTTCGGATTTCTACGCCTCTACGTGACCTTAAAAAGAGAATTCCTCCTAAAGGTGTATCTTTACAACCGGTAACTTCTCCCTTCTTTTATTTTTACAGTGTCAACACAAGGGTGAATCCAGTGTATATCTCCCCGGTTTATTCTACTTTTCCACTTCTTTCTAAGTGTTTTGGAAATTTTCGTTGCATTTATTGAACTGGGTTCTGGACAACCGGTCGATGAGCTGTTACCACCGACAACTTGCCAACCATACTCGTGCGGCAAAGTGTTGCTTATTTCTTTTTTTTCTTTTCTTTTCTCCTTTTCTTTTTGACTTCTTTTTTTTTAAGTAGGTGGCTTCCCTGGTCTAAGATTTACCTAAAGGAAGCAAAAAAGAGAAAGGTCTAGTGACTGGGCTCTGGACAACCTACCTATGGATGTTACCCACGATAACTTGCCAGCCATATCATCCTAGAAGGTTCATTAGTTACCCAATTTCCATTAAAATTGCCAAACAACAAGTCAGTGACAAGATAGTGTGTAGATGCTTAAAACTCAAAATTCCCTCAAATCAGAGGGCAGGTTGATAAGTCGTGTACTTATCACCCAAACTTATTTACTCCAATTAAAATAGAATTCAGGTTGGCGAGGACTCAAGAAACAAATCCACATTTTAATGGATACACGGGCTGATTAAGTCCAAAGGCCTGAAGGATCTTTGTGTTCAGATCATAATGTAGCATTTCCTAAGATTGAAAATTTTCTTAAACCTAAGTTCTCTTTCCTAATTCCACAATTTTTTTTTTTAATAAAAGAAAATAAAACAAATCTACGGAGCTGATGAATAAATTCAGAAATAAATATCCACCCCCCATGCCTATCTAATGAAATGTCTTCGTTGTATTAAAAAGACATAAAACATAGTAGAATAGAGTAAAAAGCACCTGAATTGCGTGAATGTCAGGTCCGCTCCGAGATGAAAACTAAAAAGAACTGTATACGTGCTAAATTTAGTGCCTTCAACTAGGCACACTATACAAAGAAGAAAAATAAAGAATTCACAGGTGCAGGTCAGAATCAAAATAAACATACGAAACTTCTGACCTATCAGCAGATGTCCACAAATGTGGACCAGATTATGGTGCAAACCAATACCCCATAATCGAGAATATCTCAGGTTCTGGATAAAAATTACCCAAAACCTAAAATCAGTATGCAAGAGGGGTCGGGCCTGCGATTTATGAGGATGCAACCCAAGACCAAAGAGTCGGGTTACAGAGAATTCAAAAGGATAATTAATGAATGTATGCTTAGGTTGGTCATCCTCAGAACAGATGTCGTAAGGGTCCTAGTTTGATGGTTTCAGATGAATTGGAACCCTTAGACTTAATCTTCTATTTCCTCCAAAGTTAGCTTCCCAAATCAAAACTTCCCAACTCCTATCCTCCTCAATCAGAATGTTAAATTCTGAGACCTCTTGCATATTAATCACCCCGTGTGAAATTTCCAAGTCTAAAAGATGTGGCTGAATTAAAATTGACTTGGGTCTAGTTATCTCAAAAATAGAATCATCGATAAGCTCAATGGGGTGTAACTGACAATCAGGGCATTTGATTGAATCCTCCAGAAAATGTGATTCTGGATCCGTAATGTGAGCCCTAATAAGATCAGTTTCCTTAATTATTGGGTTATCAAATGATCTATCAGATTCCTCAAGCCCAATCGTCTCACAGAAATCATGTTCTGTAAACTCGCATGAGACTTCGCAACTTGAATCTTCACCATCAGAATCAAAGAGATCAAGATCTGTATTAATTTATGTCCCAAAATCATCCGTCACTTTCTGTTCCAAGGAGACATACATTTCCTCGTATCTTGACTCAAGGATCTCAGGTGAAGAAATCAGATCATCCTTAATTGGTTGCTCTAATTCAATCTGGTCAGCCTCGTAACACGTGTTCCCCCCAACAGGTGCCTAAGCGGGTTCTGACATTGGCTCTCTTGAAGGGAGTTCATCTTGGAATCATCCCACGACTGAACTAAAGCAACCACAAATCTCATCCTCAATTTCGCTAGCTTCCCAAGTAAAAACTCACCCAGGTTCTTATCCTTAACATCCTGGAGCCAATCCAACAAATACTTGTTCAAATCATCAATCATTTCAAACAGAGGCTCCAATCTTTCAATGCAAGGTATTGGATGAACTTCTAAAGATTGTATGATATTCCTCAAGTTAGCCAGAACCTTCTCTTGAACCTGGTTACCCTAAACCAAATGAGTTGGTTCACGGTTGGGCAGGCTTAGGGTCAATGCAGGAGAATTAACGAATTGAGATTCGTTATACCCTTCCTGATAATAGGTCATTTCAGATTGTTCAAAAGGTGGTGATGACCTAAAGGCAGTGTAATCAGAGGATGGGTAAGGATCAGTGTATCCTTCTTGATTGTAGATCGTATTAGGTTGTTCATGAAAGGGTGACGATCTATAATCAATGTGGCTCTGAGAAGGATAGAAATCACAATCATAGTGTTCAGGGTTAGTCCCTAAACACAGAGGTCCAAAATTGTATCCCCAATCCGAGTTATCCCAACTAACTGATGGTTGATTACAGTACGAGTTAGGATAATCATCATGTTGAGGATAATTCAAAATAGGAGGGAAAGAGCGGGAATGCGTATAATATGTGGAAAGATTCATGATAAACGGGAGGAAAAAAGGTGCCTTACAATATAAGCAATCAAACATGTCCTTAAGTGGGCTAGCCTACAGACCTACAGACTCCCACAACCCATCTTGAGATAAAGGAACGATTTGATCTACTTATGTTTATTCAATCCAACCAGTTAGAAGGAGGGACTGGGGAGAAGGTTCTTCCTTCGGCTTGCGCCTCCGGTTCCTAGGGTACCCCCCAGCCGTGATTGTTTAATTCTGCTCCCCTAGCTAGACATCAGATTAAACAGTAGAAATAGACTAATCGAAAATAATCTCATTCTGGGCTCTGAAGAGCGAGTCAAATCCTTAAGGCCAGCGTCTACTCTGTTTTATTTAGGGCTAGGTTTGAATGTGCTTTGGAATGTGATGGGCCCTTTATATGGGTTGTGCCCTTAATGATTGATTGATGTGTGTGTGCGTGCACAACCAGTGGTTTTCCAGTAAGATTACTTTTGATGTGGTGAATTTTAGAGTTCAAATCTTGCTTAGTAACTTTTAAGATTCAACTTTAGGTGTTTTCAAACAAGTTTTGTTGGCACACCAGGTTTTGAAAGTACAGGTGAAGATGTTTTCCTTTAAAACTTAAAAAAATGTGGAGTGCCTGGTAAATCCCTAATAGTTGAACCTAAGTGGCAGCTACTTGATGAGTTGATTTTAATTGAAGTGGTGCGGCCCAATCAACTCAAACAATTGGCCTATTGCACCACTTAATTAGGCACACAAGTGATTACCTAATTTGATTTCTACTCAATTATGTATTTGGATGTGTGTACCGGCTCCAAAGATCGGTTTACCGGTTGAGTTTGAAAATCTGATGAGGTTGTGTACCTCTGTAAGACTTTTTTTTTATTTTTCTTTTTTTTTTAATGTGGAGGTTGGGGCGGGTGTAGGTGTCAAACAACAAACAATCTAACCTTAGAGTTTATAAGAACACCTAGGTTGATTGATGTTTGTGTTATTATGTTGTGAAATGAAATCTAATGGGTGGGAGGTGAGGAATAACTCACAGAACCTTTAACAGCACTTTCTCTGATCTACCACGTTTGCTCGTCTAGAAAGAGTACCTACAATTACAATAAGAAAGGAGAGAAGTGAGGTAAATGATTTGTAAGTTATAAAACGCGAAGAAAAATAAAAGATCGTCGCCTCCTCGGCAACGGTGCCAAAATGTTGGACGCACGGGTTGCTACACTAACGTGTTTAGTTTTGAAAACCTATCGTTGTAGTTTGAAAGCGAAGAACTCGTGTTCAACAAATAAAATTTATACCGGAATAGAAATCCTAGGTCGAACTCAGGGAGGCGGACGTTTGATATAAAAATACACATTTGTTTTACTTGTCAGGAAGTAATTTAATTGACTAGAAACTATCTATCTATTTACACTAAATAGAATAGAGAGAGAGAATAAGAGAGAGAGAGCGAGAGAATATTACAAACAAAAATCAAAAAGAGATGTAGAATGAACATGGAATTCATTATCAGAATGATTGTTCATTACACTAAACATTACGACTAGAAAGCGGGAAAATGATTACACTAGAAAGCAGTAAATCTATTCTAGAAAGCAGTAAATCTACTCTAGAAAGCAGTAAAAAGAATGGAGAGAGAAATATCCTCCTTGACGGTCGCTTGGAGGATAAGCTGAACAGGACGAATCCTGGACGAAGGAGGACAGAGTAGGACGAAGGAGGACAAAGCAGGAAGAACGGGAACGGGGCAGCACGTCATCGACATCGCGGGATCCACTTCTGAAAGGGGGACGAAAAATTGACTTTATCTCACAAGAAGCATCCCAGGTGTGGGACAATCTTCTCTTGAGCTTTGGACAGGGAGAGAAGAGAAGGAAGGGATGAGAATTTTGTGTGGAGGAGGTCTCCTTTTATAGTTGCAAGGAATGAGGTCAAATTGGTCTTTTAAATCTCAAAACATTAAATAAGGGGTCTTTAGTGACGGATAAAACCGTCACTAAAGCCCCATCGTGGGCGACGTGTGGTAAAGCGTGCTCGGCTGCTCGCCTCCTCGTGCGTAACACGTGTTCACGTACTGCCGATCTCAGCCGTTCAATCGTGATCGGACGGCTTATCTTGCGCCTTCTCTCGCTCAACACGCGCCCGCCCGCGTGCGATCTCGCGTGAGGCGCGACGTGCAATAGCGCGTGGGCACTATCGAGTGCCCGTAGCTGCTCGGTTGCGATCAAGCGATCATGGAGGCCGCTCACCCGTGCCTCAAATGCCACTCGCGCAGGCTCGAACGTGCGCCGCCTGCTCGCGATAAGGCGTTCACTCGCTACGCTGTGGAGGAGAGATGGTCGCGCAGATGTTTTGAGGTGCGACTGCCCACAACCATTGGATCGTGATCGTGCGGTCCAGATCTAACGTGCAGTGGTCTTCAAGATCAACTGGGCCGATTTGGGCAACCGAGATGGCGCCACGTGGTGCCATCTTGGCCGTCCATCTTCTGGATGATGTAGATGGTGCCACGATTGTCGAATTGAGTCGATTTTCGTGCCGTTAGGCTGTGATCATCGATCCAAATCCATCCGTGCGGTCGAATTTGTCATTTGAAGTGCGGATTCACACCATCTTGGCTCTTGCTCTTCTAGGGTTCCCCAGTCTCTATCTGATGCTACAGATGTCTGATTAGGGTGATCTTGGAGTTGTTGAACTCCAATCGTCGCCCTGATCACATTGTATGGTTGGATCTTCGATCCGAGGCCCCAATAAAAATTTTACCCTGTCCATGAACATAAAAGGAGACAATTAACCTCCATTTTATTCAAACTAATCTAAATGCAATATGATGCATGTTATGCAATATTTATAGTATGCAATGCAATCCTATTCTTAAGAACATGTATAAATAGACATCCTAAGTAGTGTAAACATGTTTACATCAATAGGTCGTCAACCACAGCCTCAATATCGCAAATTTGTTCTATAACTCTGCAATTAATTCCTTGTTGGGCCTTAAAGATGTCGATCTTCAGTGTCTTGCTCCCAAATTTTAATTTAATTTGACCCTCCTTGCAATTAATATTGGCCTTAGCAGTGGCCAGAAAGGGTCTCCCTAATATGATAGGTGTATTCTTCAAGTTTTCAGGAGCATCCATGTCCAAGACAATAAAATCCACGAGAAAGTAAAAATCATGTACCCTAACTATGACATCCTCAAGAATTCCTTTTGGTGACTTAACAGATCGATTGGCTAACTGCAAAGTCATCTCTGTCGGTTTAAGCTCAGATTCCTCAAAGTAGTCTAGTAGGGATATAGGTATCAAATTTATAGAGGCTTCTAGGTCCAATAAGGCTCGATCAAATTGTATATCACCGATAGCACATGAGATTAGAGGGGTGCCTGGGTCTTTTGCCTTGGGCGGGAGCTTGCTCAAAATAACGGAGCTAGCTTGCTCTGACAGTACGATTGGGTTCCCACCTTTGGTTCGCAGCTTACGCTTGGGTGTACACACGTCTTTCAGAAATCGTGCATAAGTCGGTACATGGCGTATCTCATCCACCAAGGGGATGTTTATATGGACCTGCTTAAAGAGCTTAACCAGGTCCTCATCAAGTGCCACGGGTTTAGATGTCCTCTTTCCCTTGGTCAAGGCCTCGGGAAATGGAACCTTTGTGGGTTCCTTTAGATTGGATCCAAGTACTTGATTTGGGATAGAGGTATCCTGGATGACTATCTTAGTGTTTGAGTTTCCATTACCAGACTGGGAGTGGCCTATATAAGGTGGGTGCTGTGTTGCTTTACCACTAGGGGCAGTAACACAATTTAGCCCTGCCTAGTTCTAGGTTGGTGTGGGCAAAAGAGGCGATTGCTGCTAATAACCCGCGTATGACGTCGAAGCCTCCATCCCATTGGGTGATGGAGTAGAAGGGGCCAGATAGACAAAGTGAGCTTGGCCCTGAGTCGGGTTCATAATTGATGAGAACCTCATCATGAACCCTAAACTAGCACCATCTAACCTAGATTTGCGAGAAAAAGCTCCTACATAACTTATAGAAAGGCTTGACTCAAAGAATTCTGAGTTTGTGAAGAAAATAGGATCTAAGGGGTAAAAATGCAATTTCACCAACACAATCAGTAAACAGGGTGACTTAGGATCCAAACATAAGTCAAACTAACCTAATAAGAAGGAAAGTGGGATGATTTGATCCAACAAGGGCTACACAACTCCAAGGAATTAAATGACATCCTGTAACCCTAAAACAAATCCACTTCAATTCACGAGGTTAGAGGCAAAGTAAAAACTGACTAAATCCTCTAAAATTCATAGAAAAATAATCTCTAGAGTTTAGAACCTTCAATTTAGCCTTGAGAACCCACTTTGACCTACATTGAGAACCATGCCCAATTAATGATTTAATTTAGGTTTTTACGTAAATTGACCAGGCAAACAAGGTCTGATCTAGAAATAAATTTCACCATTATAATCCTTAGGTCCCATTTAGTCATGCATAAAAACTTGAGCCTAAGAAGAGACCTTCTTGACCGACTTTGCATTTTGGTCCTCATCTATTACTTTTTGACCCTCAACTTTTGAAACCCTTGTATTTTGGCCCCTAAGTCTTCGTCGTTCTTTGCACTTAGGTCCTCCCTGCAAAACTCTGAGCAGCGCCATGCTCCGGTGACTTTGCGCGGAGCATGGCGCCGCGCAGGGTGAGGGAGGCCCTCTGCCCTTTCAACCGGGTGTTCCCTGCGACGTCTGCTGTCGCAGGGACACCTTCATGATCTCTGCAGTAGCCCACACCTTCCGTACGAATGCGCGGAAGGTATGGGTCCCTACTCCGGCCATCCTCTGGCGAGGGAGGCACGTCGCCTCCCTCCGCCCACCTCTCCGCCTTCGCCTCTATAAAAACCGCCTCCGCCTGCAGAAGAGGGGAGCTCGGTCCTGATGGAGAAAGACCCCCATTTTCCCTCTCTTCCCACTCCGGCAAAAGCCCACCAGCTCCGGCAGTTCTTCCTCCCCCTCCTCGTCACTCTGCTGCAATACAGCAGCAGAGCCACCTTCGCCCGCTCTTCCCGCGTCGCGCCGTACCCAGCGCGCGCCCTCCCGCTCTCTCCTCGCCGTCGCCCTCACCCTCTGGGTATTTTCTTCTCCGGCGGCAGTCGATACGACTGCCGCCCTGCTCCGGCCCCTTCCGTCCCTATAACTAGGTCAGAACTACTCCCCACCTCCCCCTCTTTCTTTTCCTCACTATTTTTCATTCGATTAAACCCTCGACCACTCCTGTCCGCCGTCACCCTCTTCATCTTCGGCCACCCTCCGGCGAGACGCCCCCATCGCTCCGCAGCCCCACACGACTCACTGACCCTCACAGAACCTCCGCCTCATCACGCTGAACAACCTCCGCCCACCCATTGCCGCTCCACACCCCCACCACACTCCCCCGATCAAACCCATTTTTCCGATCACTGTCCGACCTAGCCCTGCCGCCCCACAACCTGCTGCACCCCGCACCACCTTCGTCGTGCCACGGCGAAGGCCCCCCGCTAGTTTGATTGGGCCGAAGGGCCGTGCTTCTGTCTGACAGGGTCGCCACCCCAGCCGCCATTAACGATGACTGAAGCAGCTTCGGGGCGAGCTCCAGGCCCTGCAGCCCCAGGTTCCCAGGTGCTGCAGGTTGGGGTGAAGTTTGCGAAGACTTCCGCCTCATCAGTTGGCGTCGACAGCGTCTGCAGCTGAGCAGAGGGCGAGGTGGAATCGTCCTGCGGGCGCGCACGAAGCTAGCACAGAGGATAGTCCCACATCGTGGGATTTCGAAATGCCGCCCGCGCATAAATTGGAAAAGTGACATAGCCTCTTCGCCTCCTGACCACGGGTGAGGTCCCTCTCACCTGCTTCACCCGGCCTCGTCCGCAACCACCGCCCGCGGACCTGGCCCGACCCGTATACCCGACCTGCACTCCTCGCCCACCACCACACGCCGGTGGGCTTGGTCCCGGGCGCGAATCCGTACCCGAATACCCGGCTCTGGGAGAGCGATCCTTTGAGCGAAAGCTGAGAAGAGAGAGATGCGGGGGAGGGTAGGGTAGGTTTTTGCTCTGACCAAGCTATGTGAGTGTGCAGGCAGAGAAGAAGAAGAAGAAAGATGACTGCAAGAAGAAGAAGAAAGAAGACCGCAGAAGAGGAAGAAGAAGAAGCACTGTAGCAGACACTACTTAAGCCGTCTGATTAAGAAATTAGATGACGGATGAAGCTCTGTAGACAAAGTAAAGAAGAAGAAGAGAAGAAAAGGTGCCGCAGCTGAAGGCAAAGAAAAGAAGGAAGAAAAGAGAAGAAGAATCAAGAAGAACAGAAGATAAAGAGCTGAAGAAGATCAAAGAGAGAAGAAGGAAAGAAAAAGAAAGAAGGTAAAGAAGAAGAAGAACTAAGGACGATCAAGAAAAGAGAAGAGAAGAGAAAGAAGAGAAGAAGAAAAAACCAAGAGACCAATCTACCTCTCTCTCCCTCTCTTATTTTTGTAATAGAAACATTGTACTTCTAGAATTATAGTTTACTCCCTGAGTTCGACCTCGGGAAACCTTTTATTTCTGAGTAAAATTGTAATAATGGCAATGACTATCTGTACTACAACGTCATTTCTATAACAAACAACAAAACCTAGTCATACTGCTATTCTAGAAGTTATATTTGTATGTTTCTAATAATCTCTCTCTCTCTTTTGTGCAGGTACAGAAAGAGAAAGACGCAGCCGCACCACAGCCACTCCAAGGACAGGTAACTTCCTATTAAACCCTAAAATTTTAAAGAGGAAAAACAAAGAAAAAAATAGGTATAACCTGTCTTTTATACATAGTAATAGCTGCATATTCTCAAAAACTATTTTTCCTGCACACAATATTAAAGGTAATTAAGGGCCAACACTTTCTTGCCTGAGCCCTAATTACCCAGCAAAGAATTAACTGGACCAAGTAGAGCCAACATAAGGTCAAACATTAGGATTTCAGAGATACACCCCTTAATCAAGAATTGAGGAAATTCAAAAGAGGTGTGCCCAAGCCATTGATTGAAAATACCTAATAAGAAAAACCCTAAACAATTGGCTCTCTAAACACTTGAACCCTAAAAAGAAACAAGGCCTAAATTCTCAAAGGAATCACTAGGTAAAGTTGACCCCTAGGGTCAACCAACCTTCAAATTAGGCCACCTTGTTCACAAAAATACCTAAGAGTTCAAGTGAAACCTTAAGCACCTTGATCTTAAAGTAAAAAAGGTAGACTTAGGAGGTCAAGATCCCCATTCTGGTCTACCTGGAACCGCAGTGACAAGAGAGGTTGGGTGGGGGAAACCCTGTAACCCGTGGGGACGCTCTACCGTGTAGGGGTCTTTGCGGGACTCACCCTCTCTGGCTGCCCAGGTAATTCTCAGGTGGATGATCTTTCTGATCAAGGGGTCCATCTACCCTGCACCTCTGTAGTCACCCAACACATTTTTGGGTGTCTTGATTGGGTCCAGCACCTTCTAAACTCTTCTATTCCAACAGTGCATGAACGGTAGGAGATCCTTAAGACCACCCTTAAGATCTCCTTTAGGAATTCACTCTCGTCAAAGCCAAGCCTCGACGCTCGTGTTTGCACAGCAACCCTACCCCATCATTCTCTCATCTGATTATGAACCAAGCTCTTCTTCTTCCCCCATCATGGCTCAGCCAGTTGAGGAAGAAAACAATCTGGAGCACCAGCTCCAGTGACTCAATGACCTCTTCCAAAACTCTGTGCACCCACCGCAATGTCTTATGATGCGGGACCATTATAATCCTGCTGCGGTGGCCATCGAGCCTCGAGTCAGAATCCCGACTGGAGGACCTGATTTCGAATTGAAGCCCAACATGATTCATGCTATACCTAAATTCCATGGGCTTAATTCCGAAGATCCCTTCCAGCACATCAAACAGCTAAAGCATCTGGCCCAAACTTTTGGGTCAAATGCACAAAATCGAGATATTCTTCTCATGAAGATGTTCTCCTTTTCTCTTATGGACAAGGCCGCTCATTGGTATCAAACTCAGACCCGGCCGATCAACACTTGGGAAGAACTTCAGTCCGAGTTTTTGAAAAAGTTCTTTCCCGTTGGTTGGACCAACGCCTTGCGCCATCAGATTACTCACTTCACTCAACAAACAGGGGAACCTCTCCATGAAACATGGGATCGTTTTCAGGATCTCATGAGAAAGTGCCCCCATCACGGAGTTCCTAAATGGGAACAGGTCTAATCTTTTTACCAGGGACTCCGTGAGGACATCCATCTTTTCGTCAATGCAACCTGCGGAGGAAATATCATGGGTCAACATGAGGACACCGTGTGGGAGATTCTCGAAAACATGTGCGAGAACTCCATCAACAATGACTCCATGGGATTATTCGACAGGACGAATACCCGCGCATCGATGAATCTTAGGGGAGCACATGAGACATAAGGCCTGTCCGCATCAGTCGATCTGGAATTAATGGCCAGTCAATTGGACAAGGTCTCGATCATTGAAAAGAAGGTGGATGAGCTGACTCAGCACCTGCAGCGAGCCACCTCTACGCATAGCCCCTTTGCACAACCTCCTTCCACAAGGGAAACTGTGCAAAACATTCTCCATCTATCTTCTCTTAGGATGGATCCATATCCACCATCTGATTCTCTGACCGGAGGTCCATCCGATCCTTTCTACACCAGCCCGGGGAAATCCATCCCCCCTTTCTCTAACTCTCTGGAGGTTCCTCAGACCTACGAGGACCTCAACGCCATCCAGAATGACCCGTTCTCCAACACTTATAACCCTGGATGGCAAAACCATCCTAACTTTCAGTGGGCGGGAAATTCCCAAATCCAAAGACCACCCTTTCAGCCCCGCCCACAACCCCCTCATCCTTACCAGCCGCCTCAACCTCGGCCCAACCCTACTTATCCATCAGGGCCAAATCAGGATCAAATGTCCCTTATCCTTCAGACTTTGGCTGACATTCAAAGAACGAATGCGGCTATTCAAAAACAACACAAGGACGAGCTTACAGAGGTCTGAAATCAATTGGCCCAGTTGGCAAACTCTCGCCAACCAAGCACTCTTCCTTCCCAACCTCTTCCTAAGCCGAATAACGTGCCAACCCAGCGGCGCGTTATGAACCCAAACCCGGGCCAAGCCCATATGATTTATCAGGCCCCCTCTGTTCCTTCACCCGACGGGATGGAGGCCTCCACTTCTTTTGCAGGCTACCAGCAGCAACCCATCTTACCCAATCCCAACCAAAACCAGGCAGGACTTAATTCCGTAACAACCCGTAGTGGTAAGTAAACCCAAGATCCACCTCATCCAAACCACTCCAAGCCTGGTAGTGATCCCAAGCCTAGGACGGTAATCCAGGACATTCCTACCCCTGTCCCAGACCCAAGACCTGGACCTATCCTAAAAGAACCAACCAAGGTTCCGTTTCCCGAGGCCTTGACCAAGGGAAAGAAGACTACCAAGCTCGTGGCACCTGAGGAGGACCTGGTCAAGCTCTTTGAGCAGGTCCACATAAACATCCCCTTGATGGATGCAATCCGCCACGTACCGGCTTACGCACGATTCTTAAAGAATGTGTGTACACCCCCAGCGTAAGCCGCGAACCAAGAGTGGGAGTCCCATTATTCTGTCAGAGCAAGCCAGCTCTGTAATCCTAAGAAGACTCCCACCCAAGGCTAAAGATCCTGGTACTCCCCTGATTTCCTGCAAGATAGGTGATACCCAATTTGATAGAGCCTTGCTAGACTTGGGTGCTTCTATAAATCTGATACCTACATCCTTACTTGACCATCTAGAAGAATATGATCTAAAACCAACCGAGGTGACATTACAATTAGCAGATCGATCTACAAAGTCACCAAAAGGGATTCTCGAGGATGTTATTGTAAGAGTGCGGGATTTCTACTTTCCTGTAGACTTCATAGTCTTAGACATGGACGCACCTGAAAACCCTAGAGATACACCAATCATTTTAGGGAGACCTTTCTTGGCTACTGCTAGAGCCAACATTAGCTATGAGGAGGGCCAAATAGAGCTCAAATTTAGGAATCAAACCCTGAAAATTGATATATTTAAGGCCCAACAAGGAATCAATTGCGGTGTCATCGAACAAATTTGTGACATTAGGGCTTTGGTTGATGAAACACACTTCCAGAATAACCTGATTATACCTCATCAACCGCAGAAAGATCTTGACCCGCAAACAGAGGAGTCAAATCCAAATTTGAACAACCCAGTAACTCCTACCCTTGAACCTCAGTCTATACTGAACCACCCGCCGCTGCTGATAACCCCATCCTCAAGCTAAAGCCTCTTCCTGCTCACTTGAAATACATCTTTTTGGGTTCTAATTAGACCCTCCCTATGATTATCAATTCCAACCTCAATCCCGAACAGGAATCCCGTCTGATTACTGTCCTCCAGCAACATCGCAGAGCCATCGGGTGGACTCTCGATGATTTGATTGGAATAAGTCCCTCTTATTGTACTCATCATATCTATTCAGAAGAGGGCGCACAACCTTCTCGTGAAATGCAGAGACGCTTGAACCCTAATCTGCAGGAGGTCGTGAAAAAGGAGATCATCAAGTGGTTAGATGCCGGAATCATCTACCCGATCTCTGATAGTCGTTGGGTGAGCCCAATTCAAATTGTGCCTAAGAAGGCAGGACTCACCACTATAACGACTGAGACCGGAGAAATCATTCCTACCCGATTAGCCAACGCGTGGAGAGTCTGTATAGATTACCACCAACTCCATTCCTCCACGAAGAAGGATCATTTCCCACTACCTTTCATTGATCAAATTCTCGAGAAACTAGTGGGAAATAGGTTCTTCTGCTTTCTTGACGGGTACTCCGGTTACAACCAGGTAGCAATCCATCCTGAGGACCAAGAAAAGACCACGGTCACCTGCCCCTTCGGAACATACGCGTTTCGAAGGATGCCTTTCGATCTTTGCAATGCACCCGCTACTTTTCAGCAGTGCATGCTTGCCATATTCTCAGATATGGTAGGTGACTATCTGGAAGTCTTCATGGATGACTTTTCAGTTTTTGGAGCATCATTTGACGATTGCCTCCAACACTTGGTCCAGATACTCAGGCGATGCATCGATGTGAATTTGGTTCTTTCCTGGGAAAAGAGCCATTCGATGGTGCTTGAGGGAATTGTCCTGGGACACTTAATTTCAGAAAAAGGCATCCAAGTGGATCGATCTAAGGTTGATCTGATCTCTCGCCTTCCTATGCCTAGCTCGATCAGGGACATCCGTTCTTTTCTGGGGCAAGTCGATTTTTACCGTCCTTTCATTCCGTATTTCTCGAAAATCACGCACCCCTTGACTTCTCTTCTCTCTAAGGATGTACCCTTTGAAATCTCCAAGGAATGCACACTAGCCATTGAAAACCTTCGTGACCAAGTCACCCAGGCACCTATCCTACAATCCTCCGACTGGTCTCAACAATTTGAGATCATGTGCGATGCGTCTGATTTCGCTGTAGGAGCGGTCCTGGGGTAGAAAGCTGACAGGAAACCAGTGGTCATCTACTACGCAAGCAAGACACTTGACGAGGCTCAACGTAACTATACGGTTACGGAGAAAGAGCTGCTAGCCGTAGTATTTGCCCTCGAAAAGTTCCGATCGTATCTCCTGGGTTCCAATGTCATCATCTACTCGGATCACACAGCTGTAAGGCATCTCCTTGCCAAGAAGGACGCGAAGCCCCGACTAATTCGTTGGATCTTGCTGTTGCAAGAATTCAACCTTGAGATTCGCGACAAGGCGGGAAGGCAGAATGTGGCAGCCGACCATCTGTCCCGTCTTCCTTCTGAGATTATCAACCCTTCCGGACCCATCACAAAACATTTTCTTGATGAGCACCTACTGACTATCGGTACTAGACTTCCATGGTTTGCTGATATAGTAAACTACTTGGCATCTCATCAGATCCCGTTTAATTGGCCGAAGGCCAAGAAAGACAAATTGCGTTCTGATGCCAAGTATTACATCTGGGAAGACCCGTACCTTTTTCTCATAGGTGCTGATCAAGACATCCGGAGATGTGTCCCGGAGGAGGAAATCAGCAATATCCTCTCTTTCTGCCATGACCAGGCATGCGGTGGCCATTTCTCTGGGCATAAAACCGCATTAAAAGTCCTCCAGTGTGGCTTTTATTGGCCCACGCTGTTCAAAGACGCATACAGTCACTGCAAGGCATGCAGTCGTTGCCAGACTTTGGGCAACATGGGCCGTCGCGACATGATGCCTTTGCAACCGATTCTCGTATGCGAAATCTTTGATGTTTGGGGGATTGATTTTATGGGCCCCTTTCCTGCTTCGGATGGTTTCGAATACATTCTGCTTGCTGTGGACTACGTGTCCAAATGGATCGAAGCCATACCGACCCGGACCTGTGATCACAAAATCATTCTCAAATTCATTCATCAAAACATTTTCTCAAGGTTCGGGATTCCTCATGCTATAATCTTTGACGGGGGGACCCATTTCACAAACGCTCAGTTTAGGTCACTGATGACCAAATTCAGGGTATCTCACCGAATCTCTACTCCTTACCACCCTCAAACTAATGGTCTAGCTGAGCTGTCAAATCGGGAGATCAAGAAAATCCTGTAGGTCACTATTCGGCCTGACAGGAAGGACTGGTCGTCCAGACTTCCGGAAGCATTGTGGGCCTATAGGATAGCCCACAAAACCCAATTAGGCATGTCTCCCTTTACACTGGTGTACGGAAAGGCGTGTCACCTTCTCGTAGAACTAGAGCATAAAGCCTATTGGGCAGTACGGAACTGTAATCTAGATCTTTCGAAGGCTGGAACCCACAGAAAACTTCAAATCAGCGAGATCGATGAATTACGCCTAGATGCGTATGAGAACTTGCGAATCTATAAGGAGCGGGTTAAAGCCTTCCATGACAAGCATATCTCGAGAAGGATCTTTCATCCTAGTCAGAAGGTCCTACTCTTTGATGCCCGACTCAAACTTTTCCCGAGAAAGTTGCGATTCAAGTGGGTTGGATCATATTTGGTCTGACAGGTTTTTGGAAATAGAGCCATCGAAATCAGTCCACTCAGCCACGATTCCGAACCTTTCATCGTGAATGGTCAGAGATTCAAGCCATTCATTGATGTGACTTCTACTGATTCGGCTGAATCATCTTATATCCTCCATTCCCCTTGAGCTTATTGCGCCCAGCCGATGGTGTAAAACTCAGCGCTTAATGGGAGGCAGCCCGTCATTTTCCTAAAAATCTAAAACCTTTTTCACACCTTTGTGCACTTAAGGTTCGTGATGAGAACCTCATCATGAGCCATAACTAGCTCATTTTGACCTAATACAAAGGATAAAAGCTCCTACATAACTCAAGGAAAGGCTTAACTCAGAGAGATTCTGAGTTCGCAAAGAAAATAGAAACTAAGGGGTAAAAATGCAATTTCACCAATCCAATCTGAAAATAGGGTAACTCAGGGTCCAAACATAGGTCAAAGCAACCTAATAAGAAGAAAAGTGGGATGAGATGATTCAATAAGGGCTACAGCAACTCCAAGGAATTAAATGACATCCTGTAACCCTAAAAACAAATCCACATAAAAACACGAGGTTCGAGGCAGATAAAAAAATCAAATAAACCCTCTAAAATTCATAGAAAAATAATCTCTAGGGTTTAGAACCTTCAATTTGGCCTTAGGAACCCATTTTGACCTACGTTGAAACCATGCCCAATTAACAACTTAATTTGAGTTTTTGCGTAAATTGACCGGTCAAACAAGGTTTAATATGGAAATAAAATTCACCATCAGAATCCTTAGGTCCCAATTAGTCATGTATAAAAACTTGAGCCTAAGAGGAAACCTTCTTGACCAACTTTACACTTTGGTCCTCATTTATTTACTTTTTGGCCCTCAACTTTTGAACCCTCACATTTCTGCCCCTAACTCTCCTTCGTTCTTTGCATTCAGGTCCCTCCTGCCAAAACCTGCACGGCACCATACTCCGGCGACCTTGCGCGGAGTATGGCGCCGCGCAAGGTGAGGGAGGGACTCTGGCAAGTCAATGGGGGGTGCCCTGCGTCGTCTGCTACTGTAGGGACACCCCCCAATGCACTGTACCCACCCATACCGGCCGTGCGAACGCACGGACGGTATGGGTATGTTAACTCCGGCGTCCTCCGGCGAGGGAGACATGTCGTCTCCCTCCGCCCTCCTCTCTGTTTCGGCCCCTATAAATATCCCCCGTCGCTCCGCCGTTCTGGGGAGCTCGGTCCTGACGGAGAAACACCCTCTTTTCACTCTCTTCCCACTCCGACAGGAAGCCCTCCAGCTCCGGCGATTTTTTTTTTCTCCCCCTCCTCGTCGCCCTACCGCACTACCAGCAGCAGGGTTGCCTTCCCTCGTTCTTCCTGCGCCGCGCCGCGCCCAGCGCGCGCTTCTCCGGCTCTCTCCTCACCGTCGCTCCTTCCCCTGGGCAGCTTCTTCTCCGGCGACAGTCGATACGACTGTCGCCTGCTCTGGCTCCTCCTCGTCCTGTTAAGTAGGTATAACTTCTCACCTTTCTCCCCTCTTCCTTTTCCTCACTTTAAACCCTTACTGTCGCCCTCGATTCCGACCAATCGCCCTCACCTTCTCCACCTCCGGCCACACTCCGGCGACCCGCTCCCGTCACTCCAACACCCCACACGGCTCGCCGACCCTCATAGAACCTCCGCCTCCACACCCTGATCAACCTCCGCCCTTCCATTCCCTGCCATTCGCCCCCTGCAGACCCACCGACCAAACCCATTTCTCGTGCTGCATTTCGACCTAGGGCAGCCCTTAGGCTCCGCCTCGTCGCCTGCCTGACCCCCCCACCACCTTCGCCGTGCCACGGCGAAGGTTCTTCGCGTATTTGATTAGTCCGAGAGGTCGTTTCTCTGTGGGCAGGTACTTCACTCGCCGCTGCCATTGCTGAGCAGCGAAGCTTCTTCAACCTGCTGCTCCAGGCGAGCCACGCCCAGGTCTGACTCCCAGGCTGCGCGAAGCGTCTTCGCGAAGTGTCCCAGGTGCGCGGCTGGAGCGAGTGCCTCGCGCGAAGCCTCGATCTCCGCTGTTTCCTCCACACAGGCGCCAAATTGGGGTGGGACATTTAGTCCCACCTCGGAAGACTCCGAAGCGGCGCACTGATACAAATTGAAAAAGTGTTGGAGGCTTATCGCCTCAGCACACGGGGTGAGGTCCCCTTCACCCGCCGGTTACTCGGCCTCGTCCGCGCTCACGCCCCGCGGACCTGGCTCCGACCCGATTAGCCCGACCTGCACTCCTTGCCCACCACCGCACGCCGGTGGGCCTGGACCCGGGCGCGACCCGTACCCGACTACCCGGCAGCTCTGGGAGAGCTTTCCTAAGAGCGGCTTCTGTGAGAGAGAAACGCGGGGGGGGGGGAGGGTAGAGTAGGTTTTGCTGTCTCTGATTGGAACTTTGAGTGTGCAGGCACAGGTGAAGGGACTGCGGAAGGGCTGAAGAGAAGAAGAAGACTGAAGGAAGGAGCACCGAGCGGCACTGTAGCAGCGGTGACTTAAGTCGTCTGAGTGGAAAATCAGACGACGCTCTGAAGGCAGAAAAGAAAGAAGAAGAACATCACCACTGCTGCAGATAAAGAAGACAGAAAGAAAAAGAAGAAAGAAGGAGAGAACGTCCTGACAGCGAAAACAAAAGAAGAGCACGAGAAGGAGATCAGCAGAAAGAAGTAAAAAGAAGATCTGAAGAACAAACAGCAGAAGAAGAAGACCACAAGGAGATAAACAAAGAAGAAGAAACCAAAAGCCAAAGAGAAGAGAAAACAAAGAGGAAGGAAGAAGAGAAGAAGAAGCCAAATTTTCATCTCTCTCCCCCTCTCTCTCTCTTTATTTTTGTAATAAGAATTTGTACCCCTAGAATACAACTTGCTCCCTGAGTTCGACCTCGGGAACTCTTTATTTTCCGAGTAAAAAAAATTATATATTTGAAATGATGGCAATAACTGGCTATACTACAACGCTATAATAAAACCTAGTTATCTCTGGCCACCATTTTTCATTGGCGCCGTTGCCGGGGAGCAACGGCTATTCTAGAGGTAAACATTCCTGTTTCTTTTAGTTTCTGATAATCTCCTCTCTTTTGTGCAGCTACAGGAAATCAAGAAGACAAGCAACCGCACGACAACCACTCCGAGGACAGGTAATTTTTTCCTCTCGCTATTAACCCCTAAACTCTAAAGAGGAGGAAAAGAAAAGAACAAGCAATATAGGGCTAACCTGTCTTCCATACTTAGTAACCATAAAAAGTTGAATGTTTTCAACCCATTATTACTGCACACTATTAAGGGTATTTAAGGGCTAACACATTCTTGCTTGAGCCCTAATTACCCAACAAATAGATAACTGGACCAAGTAGAGCCAACCTAGGATCCAACACTAGGGATTTAGAGACACACTCCTTAAGCAAGAATTGAGAAAACCAAATGAAGTGTGCCCAAGCCCTTGTCTGAAAATACCTATTCAAAGAAAACCTAAAACAATTGGCTCTCTAAACACCTGAACCCTAAAAGACAAGACCCAAAAACTCTCAAAGGAAACAAGAGGTAAAGTTTCCCCCTTGGGTCAACCAACCTTAAATTAGGTCACTCTTTGCACTCAAAGACCTAAAAGTTCAAGTGAAACCTTAAGCGCCCTGATCTTAAAGTAAAAATTGGTAGACTTAAGAGGTCAAGATCCCCATTCTGGTCTACCTGGAACCGCAGTGACAAGAGAGGTCGGGTGGGGGAAACCCTGTAACCCGTGGGGACGCTCTACCGTGTAGGGGTCTTTGCGGGACTCTCCCTCTCTGGCTGCCCAGGTAATTCTCAGGTGGACGATCTTTCTAATCAAGGGGTCCATCTGCCCCGCACCTCTATAGTCACCCGACACATTTTTGGGTGTCTCGATTGGGTCCAGCACCTTCTAAACTCATCTCTTCCAACAGTGCATGTACGGTAGGAGGTCCTTAAGACCACCCTTAAGATCTCCTTTAGAAATTCACACTCATCAAGGCCAAGCCTCGACGCCCGTGTTTGTGCAGCAACCCCCTCACATTATTCTCTCTTCTGATTCAGAACCAAGTTCTTCTTCTTCCCCCATCATGGCTCAGCCAGTTGAGGAAGAAAACAATCTGGAGCACCAGCTCCAGCAACTCAATGACCTCTTCCAAAACTTCGTGCACCCACCACAGCGTCCTATGATGCGGGACCACTACAATCCTGCTGCGGTGGCTATTGAGCCTCGAGTCAGAATCCCAACAGGAGGACCTGATTCCGAATTGAAGCCCAACATGATTCATGCTATACTTAAATTTCATGGGCTTAATTCCGAAGATCCCTTCCAGCACATCAAACAGCTAAAGCATCTGGCCCAAACTTTTGGGTCAGATGCGCAAAATCGGGATATTCTTCTCATGAAGATGTTCTCCTTTTCTCTTATGGACAAGGCCGCCCATTGGTATCAAACTCAGACCCGGTCGATCAACACTTGGGAAGAACTTCAATCCGAGTTTTTGAAAAAGTTTTTTCCCGTTGGTCGGACCAACGCCTTGCGCCATCAGATTACGCACTTCACTCAACAATCAGGAGAACCTCTCCACGAGGCATGGGATCATTTTCAGGATCTCATGAGAAAGTGCCCCCATCACAGAGTTCCTAAATGGGAACAGGTCCAATCTTTTTACCAGGGACTCCGTGAGGACATCCGCCTTTTCGTCAATGCAACTTGCGGAGGAAATATCATGGGTCAACATGAAGACACCGTGTGGGAGATTCTCGAAAACATGTGCGAGAACTCCATCAACAATGACTCCATGGGATTATTCGACAGGACGAATACCCGCGCAGCGACGAATCTTAGGGGAGCACATGAGACGCAGGGCCTGTCCGCATCAGTCGACCTGGAATTAATGGCCAGTCGATTGGACAAGGTTTCAATCATTGAGAAGAAGGTGGATGAGCTGACTCAGCACTTGCAGCAAGCCACCTCTGCGCGTAACTCCTTTGCACAACCTCCTTCCACACAGGAGACTGTGCAAAACATTCTCCATCGATCTTCCCCTAGGATGGATCCATATCCATCCCCATCTGATTCTCGGATCGGAGGATCATCCGATCCTATCTATACCAGCCCGGGGAATTCCATTCCCCCTTTCCCTGATTCTCTAAAGGTTCCTCAGACCTGCGAGGACCTCAACGCCATCCAGAACGACCCATTCTCCAACACCTACAACCCTGGATGGCGAAACCATCCCAATTTTCTGTGGGCGGGAAATTCCCAAATCCAAAGACCACCTTTTCAGTCCCGCCCACAGCCCTCTCGTCATTACCAGCCGCCTCAGCCTCGGCCCAACCCTACTTATCCATCAGGGCCAAATCAGGATCAAATGTCCCTAATCCTTCAGACTCTGGCTGACATTCAAAGAACGAATGCGGCTATTCAAAAACAACACAAGGATGAACTTACAGAGGTTAGGACTCAATTGGCCTAGTTGGCAAATTCTCGCCAGCCAGGCACACTCCCTTCCCAACCTCTTCCTAACCCGAATAACGTGCCGACCCAGAAGCGCGTTATGAATCCAAATTTAGGCCACGCACAATGGATTTATCAGGCCCCTACTACTCCATCTCCAGATGAGATGGATGCTTCAACTTCTTATGCGGGATTTCAGCAGCAGCCACCCCTCTTACAAACCCAAACCAAAATCAGGCCGGATTAAATTCTGTAACAACACGTAGTGGTAAAACAACTCAAGACCCGCATTATCCGAACCACTCCAAGCCTGATAACCATGACCCTAGGATAGTTATCCAAGATACCACTGTCCCAGATCAAGAACCCAGACCTATCCTAGAAGAACCAACCAAGGTCCCATTCCCTGAAAGAGACGAACCAAGCCCGTGGCACCTGAGGAGGACCTGGTCAAGCTCTTTGAGCAGGTCCACATAAACATCCCCTTGATGGATGCAATCCACCACGTACCGGCTTATGCACGATTTTTAAAGAATGTGTGTACACCCCAGCGTAAGCCGCGAACCAAGAGTGGGAGTCCAATTGTTCTGTCAGAGCAAGCCAGCTCTGTAATCCTAAGCAGACTCCCACCCAAGGCTAAAGATCCTGGTACTCCCCTGATTTCCTGCAAGATAGGTGATACACAATTTGATAGAGCATTGCTAGACTTGGGTGCTTCCATAAATCTGATACCCACATCCTTACTTAACCATCTAGAAGAATCTGAGCTGAAACCAACTGAGGTAACATTACAATTAGCAGATCGATCTATAAAGTCACCAAAAGGGATTCTCGAGGATGTTATTGTGAGAGTGCGCGATTTCTACTTTCCTGTAGACTTCATAGTCTTAGATATGGACGCACTTGAGAACCCTAGGGATACACCAATCATTTTAGGGAGACCTTTCTTGGCTATTGCTAGAGCCAACATTAGCTGTGAGGAGGGCCAAATAGAGCTCAAATTTGGGAATCAATCACTGAAAATTGATATATTTAAGGCCCAACAAGGAATCAATTGCGGTGTCATAGAACAGATTTGTGACATTAGGACTTTGGTTGATGAAACACACTTCCAGAATGATCTAATTATACCTCATCAACCGCAGAAAGATCTTGATCCGCAAACTGAGGAGTCGAATCCAGGTATGAACAACCCAGTAACTCCCACCCTTGAACCTCACATCTATACTGAACCACCCGCTGCTGCTGATAACCCCATCCTCGAACTGAAACCCCTTCTTGCTCACTTGAAATACATCTTTTTGGGTTCTAATCAGACCCTTCCTGTGATTATCAATTCCAACCTCAGTCCTGAACAGGAATCCCGTCTGATTGTTGTCCTCCAGCAACATCGCAGAGCCATCGGGTGGACTCTCGATGATTTGACTGGAATAAGTCCCTCTTATTGTACTCATCATATCTATTCAGAAGAGGGCACACGACCTTCTCGTGAAATGCAGAGACGCTTAAACCCTAATCTGCAGGAGGTCGTGAAAAAGGAGATCATCAAGTGGTTAGATACCGGAATCATCTACCCGATCTCCGATAGTCGTTGGGTGAGCCCAATTCAGGTCGTGCCCAAGAAGGCAGGACTCACCACTATAACGACTGAGATCGGAGAAATCATTCCTACCCGATTAGCCAACTCGTGGAGAGTCTGTATAGATTACCGCCGACTCAATTCCTCCACGAAGAAGGATCATTTCCCACTACCCTTCATTGATCAAATTCTTGAAAAACTTGCGGGAAATAGGTTCTTCTGCTTTCTTGACGGGTACTCCGGTTATAACCAGGTGGCAATCCATCCTGAGGACCAAGAAAAGACCACGTTCACCTGCCCCTTCGGAACATACGCTTTCCGAAGGATGCCTTTCGATCTTTGCAATGCACCCGCTACTTTTCAGCGATGCATGCTTGCCATATTCTCAGATATGGTAGGTGATTATCTGGAAGTCTTCATGGATGACTTTTCAATTTTCGGAGCATCATTCGACGATTGCCTCCAACACTTGGTCCAGATACTCAGGCGGTGCATCGATGTGAATTTGGTTCTTTCCTGGGAAAAGAGCCATTTCATGGTGCCTGAGGGAATTGTCCTGGGGCACTCAATTTCGGAAAAAGGCATCCAAGTGGACCGAGCTAAGGTTGATCTGATTTCTCACCTTCCTATGCCTAGCTCGATCAAGGACATTTGATCTTTTTTGGGGCATGTCGATTTTTATCGACGATTTATCCCTGATTTTTCAAAAATCGCGCGCCCCCTCACCACTCTTCTCTCCAAGGATGTACCTTTCGAAATTTCCCAGGAATGCACTCAAGCATTTGAGATCCTGCGTGACCGAGTAACCCAAGGCCCGATCCTACAGTCCCCTGATTGGTCTCAGCCCTTTGAGATCATGTGCGATGCATCCGACTTCGCTGTAGGAGCGGTTTTGGGGCAGAAAATTGACAGGAAACCTGTGGTCATTTACTACGCCAGCAAAACACTCGATGAGGCTCAGCGTAACTATACGGTTACTGAGAAAGAGCTGCTAGCTGTAGTATTTGCCCTAGAAAAATTCAGATCGTACCTTCTGGGTTCCCGTGTCATCATATAGTCGGATCACACAGCTGTGAGGCATCTCCTTGCAAAGAAGGATGCGAAACCTCGATTAATCCGATGGATCTTGCTGTTGCAAGAATTCGATCTTGAGATTCGTGACAAGGCGGGAAGGCAGAATGTGGTAGCCGACCATCTGTCCCGTCTTCCTTCTAAGATCATTAACCCTTCCGGACCCATCACTGAGCATTTTCCCGATGAGCACCTGCTGACTATCGGTACTAGCCTTCCATGGTTTGCTAATGTAGTAAATTACTTGGCATCTCATCAGATCCCGTCCGATTGGCCGAAGGCCAAGAAGGACAAATTACGCTCCGATGCCAAGTATTACATTTGGGAAGACTCGTACCTCTTCCGCATAGGTGCTGATCAGATCATCCGGAGATGTGTCCCGGAAGGGGAAATCAGCAATATCCTATCCTTCTGCCATGACCAGGCATGCGGTGGCCATTTCTCAGGGCATAAAACCGCATCCAAAGTCCTCCAGTGTGGCTTCTACTGGCCTACACTATTCAAGGACGCATACAGCCACTGTAAGGCATGCAGTCGTTGCCAGACTTTGGGCAGCATGAACCATCGCGACATGATGCCTTTACAACCGATTCTCGTATGCTAAATCTTCGATGTCTGGGGGATTGATTTTATGGGCCCCTTTCCTGTTTCGGATGGTTTCGAGTACATTCTGCTTGCGGTGGACTACGTGTCCAAATGGATCGAAGCCATACCGACCCGAACCTGTGATCACAAGATTGTTCTTAAGTTCTTACATCAAAACATTTTCTCAAGGTTCGGGATTCCCCGTGCTATTATCTCTGATGGGGGGACCCATTTTACAAATGCTCAGTTTAGGTCACTGATGGCCAAATTTGGGGTGTCTCACCGAATCTCTACTCCTTACCACCCCCAAACAAATGGTCTAGTTGAGCTATCAAATCAGGAGATCAAGAAAATCCTGCAAGTCACTGTTCGCCCTGACAGGAAGGACTAGTCGTCCCGACTTCCGGAAGCATTGTGGGCCTATAGGACCGCCCACAAGACCCAATTAGGCATGTCTCCCTTTAGATTGGTGTACGGAAAGGCGTGTCACCTTCCCGTCGAACTAGAGCATAAAGCCTATTGGGCAGTACGGAACTGTAATCTAGATCTTTCCAAGGCTGGAACCCACAGAAAACTCCAAATCAGCGAGATCGATGAATTACGCTTAGACGCGTATGAGAACTCGCGAATCTACAAGGAGTGGGTTAAAGCCTTCCATGACAAGCATATCTCAAGAAAGATCTTTCATCCTGGTCAAAAGGTCCTACTCTTTGATGCCCGACTCAAACTTTTCCCGGGAAAACTGCGATCCAAGTGGGTCGGACCATATTTAGTCCGACAAGTTTTTAGAAATGGAGCTATCGAAATCAGTCCACTCAGCCACAATTCCGAACCTTTCATCGTGAACGGTCAGAGACTCAAGCCGTTCATTGATATGACTTCTACTGATTTGGCTGAAGCATTTTATATCCTCCATTCCCCTTGAGCTTATTGCGCCCAGCCGATGGCATAAAACTTAGCGCTTAACGGGAGGCAACCCGTCATTTTCAAAAAAAAAAAATCCAAAACTTTTTCTGACACCTTTTTGCACTTAAGGTTCACCCTTGTAGACAGCCAACCCCACCTCAGATGCTTGCATCTGGGATTAGAAATCGTCCGCAAAATTCAACCCGACCCATTCACTCATCCAAATTTCTGTCTTAAGGAATGAACTAAGTTGAATAAAAACCCCCTAGGTTACAATGAGGACATTGTAAATCTTAGCCATGGGGGGGTATGAAAGTGCAAAACTTGTAAGAAAAGGTTTCAAACAAAAAATTCACATATGCCAAAAACACCATAAAAATTAAAAAAATTTTCGAAAAAGAATAAGAGGAAAGGAGGAGAAGGAAATTTTGTGAAGGAGAGGAGAAAAGAAACAAAATGAAAAAGGAGCACAAAAAGATTAAAGAAAAAATTAATAGTCATTAGTAAGAAGCTAAGGAATTGACCTAAGCTCTAGACCATTTTTTTTTCAAGAAAAGAAATGAAAAGTGCATGGTAAGATTAGTAAGAACGCAAACCTTAGGCATTCTTGATAGACTCTTAGTACCCATTAAGATCCAGACAATCCTCAAGAGGTTGAGGAAAATGAAAAGCTTAAGTACTAGGTCCAAGGCCTAGGGAGTATTTGACCTCGCTAACTAACTTCTGGTTTACGGGACTCAGTAACCTAAGCACCCCAACCCCACACACAGCCTGGTTCAGTAAGCATAAAAATTCAATCACGTAGAAGTGTAGCAAAAAAAAAAAAATTCTGAAAATACACCTAGAATAGGAGCGGTCGATCAACACAAGTTGATTTGGACGAGTTCCCAGCGCAGAGAGGCGGGACATCCCCTCAAAGATGCGAAACAAAATATCATCTCCTCGGTGCTTGTCTCTTAGGATATTATCTCGAAATCTCAATAGCCAGGGTTCCGGGGTTTGCCATGGGCGGTGCTATCTGGAAGCATCGATTGCCAGGAACCCTTGAGGATTGATGATGGGAGCAAGGAATCTGATACAGACCGTGTTGAAAAGCCAATCCTAGGCTAGAACTAAAAAGAAAAAGAGAGAGAAAACTCTCCAAACAGAAAAATTTTCTATCTCTCTCTCTTACAAAACGCACTGCGAACTGAGCCAGGGCTAAAATCATTTCAAGCACAGGTGCCTTAACCACAAAGTCCAATAAACCTTAGGTTAGTTCTTGTGGGCCTTAAAAACCTTTGCTAAGGACTAAGGCTGAGGCTAGACAGATTTGGATCTTGATTGGTACTAGAGTACCTTTTAGGCCTATGGTTAGCATTCTAACCTAATCTAAGCTCAAATGAAAAAGCACTTATCTGAAGCTATTAAGAACTTCATGGTCTAGAACAAGGGTTGAAACCTTAAGTTTTTGCTAAGGGACTAGCAAAAGCTAGGCATGGGGGTATGATGAGAACCTCATCATGAGCCATAACTAGCTCATTTTGACCTAATACAAAGGATAAAAGCTCCTACATAACTCAAGGAAAGGCTTAACTCAGAGAGATTCTGAGTTCGCAAAGAAAACAGAAACTAAGGGGTAAAAATGCAATTTCACCAATCCAATCTGAAAATAGGGTAACTCAGGGTCCAAACATAGGTCAAAGCAACCTAATAAGAAGAAAAGTGGGATGAGATGATTCAATAAGGGCTACAGCAACTCCAAGGAATTAAATGACATCCTGTAACCCTAAAAATAAATCCACTTAAAAACACGAGGTTCGAGGTAGAGAAAAAAATCAAATAAACCCTCTAAAATTCATATAAAAATAATCTCTAGGGTTTAGAACCTTCAATTTGGCCTTAGGAACACATTTTGACCTACATTGAGAACCATGCTCAATTAACAACTTAATTTGGGTTTTTGCGTAAATTGACCGGTCAAACAAGGTTTAATCTGGAAATAAAATTCACCATCAGAATCCTTAGGTCCCAATTAGTCATGTATAAAAACTTGAGCCTAAGAGGAAACCTTCTTGACCAACTTTACACTTTGGTCCTCATTTATTTACTTTTTGGCCCTCAACTTTTGAACCCTCACATTTATACCCCTAACTCTCCTTCGTTCTTTGCATTCAGGTCCCTCCTGCCAAAACCTGCACGGCACCATACTCCGGCGACCTTGCGCGGAGTATGGTGCCGCGCAAGGTGAGGGAGGGACTCTGGCAAGTCAATGGGGGGTGCCCTGCGTCGTCAGCCACTGCAGGGACACCCCCCTGTGCACTGTACCCACCCATACCGGCCGTGCGAACGCACGGACGGTATGGGTATGTTAACTCCGGCGTCCTCCGGCGAGGGAGACATGTCGTCTCCCTCCGCCCTCCTCTCTGTTTCGGCCCCTATAAATATCCCCCGTCGCTTCGCCGTTCTGGGGAGCTCGGTCCTGACGGAGAAACACTCTCTTTTCACTCTCTTCCCACTCCGACAGGAAGCCCTCCAGCTCCGGCGGTTTCTTTTTTTTCTCCCCCTCCTCGTCGCCCTACCGCACTACCAGCAGCAGGGTTGCCTTCCCTCGTTCTTCCTGCGCCGCACGCTTCCCAGCACGCGCTTCTCCGACCCTCTCCTCGCCGTCGCTCCTTCCCCTAGGCAGCTTCTTCTCCGACGACAGTCGATACGACTGTCGCTTGCTCCGGCTCCTCCTCGTCCTGTTAAGTAGGTATAACTTCTCACCTTTCTCCCCTCTTCCTTTTCCCCACTTTAAACCCTTACTGTCGCCCTCGATTCCAACCAATCGCCCTCACCTTCTCCACCTCTGGCCACACTCCGGCGACCCGCTCCCGTCACTCCAACACCCCACACGGCTCGCCGACCCTCACAGAACCTCCGCCTCCTCACCCTGACCAACCTCCGCCCTTCCATTCCCTGCCATTCGCCCCCTGCAGACCCACCGACCAAACCCATTTCTCGTGCAACATTTCGACCTAGGGCAGCCCTTAGGCTCCGCCTCGTCGCCTGCCTGACCCCCCCACCACCTTCGCCGTGCCACGGCGAAGGTTCTTCGCGCATTTGATTAGGCCAAGAGGCCGTTTCTCTGTGGGCAGGTACTTCACTCGCCGCCGCCATTGCTGAGCGCGAAGCTTCTTCAACCTGCTGCTCCAGGCGAGCCACGCCCAGGTCTGACTCCCAGGCTGCGCGAAGCGTCTTCGCGAAGTGTCCCAGGTGCGCGGCTGGAGCAGTGCCTCGCGCGAAGCCTCGACCGCCGCTGTTTCCTCCGCACAGGCACCAAATTGGGGTGGGACATTTAGTCCCACCTCGGAAGACTCTGAAGCGGCGCACTGATACAAATTGAAAAAGTGCTGGAGGCTTATCGCCTCAGCAAACGGGGTGAGGTCCCCTTCACCCGCCCGATTACCCGGCCTCGTCCACGCTCACGCCCCGCGGACCTGGCTCCGACCCGATTAGCCTAACCTGCACTCCTCGCCCACCACCGCACGCCGGTGGGCCTGGACCCGGGCGCGACCCGTACCCGACTACCCGGCAGCTCTGGGAGAGCTTTCCTAAGAGCGGCTTCTGTGAGAGAGAAACGCGGGGGGGGGAGGGTAGAGTAGGTTTTGCCATCTCTGATTGGAACTTTGAGTGTGCAGGCACAGGTGAAGGGACTGCGGAAGGGCTGAAGAGAAGAAGAAGAAGACTGAAGGAAGGAGCACCGAGCGGCACTGTAGCAGCGGTGACTTAAGTCGTCTGAGTGGAAAATCAGACGACGCTCTGAAGGCAGAAAAGAAAGAAGAAGAACATCACCACTGCTGCAGATAAAGAAGACAGAAAGAAAAAGAAGAAAGAAGGAGAGAACGTCCTGACAGCGAAAACAAAAGAAGAGCACGAGAAGGAGATCAGCAGAAAGAAGTAAAAAGAAGATCTGAAGAACAAACAGCAGAAGAAGAAGACCACAAGGAGATAAACAAAGAAGAAGAAACCAAAAGCCAAAGAGAAGAGAAAACAAAGAGGAAGGAAGAAGAGAAGAAGAAGCCAAATTTTCATCTCTCTCCCCCTCTCTCTCTCTTTATTTTTGTAATAAGAATTTGTACCCCTAGAATACAACTTGCTCCCTGAGTTCGACCTCGGGAACTCTTTATTTTCCGAGTAAAAAAAATTATATATTTGAAATGATGGCAATAACTGGCTATACTACAACGCTATAACAAAACCTAGTTATCTCTGGCCACCATTTTTCAGTTCGCCCCTATAGACAGCCGACTCCACCTCAGATGCTTGCATCTGGGATTAGAAATCATCCGCAACAATCATCCTGACCCATTCACTCATTAAAACATCTGTCTTAAGGAATGAACAAAGTAAATAAAAACCCCTTAAGTCACAATGAGGATATTGCAAACCTTAGGCATGGGGGGGGTATAAAAGTGCAAAACTTGTAAGAAAAGGTTTTAAACAAAAAAATTCACATATGCCAAAAACACCATAAAAAAAATTAAAAAACTAAAAAATTAAAAAAAAATTTCAAAAAAAGGATAAAAAGAATAAGAGGAGAAAGGAAATTTTGTGGGAGAAGGAAAAGAAGCAAAATGAAAAAGGAGCACAAAAGTGAAAGAAAAAAGTGATAGTCCTCAGTAAGAAACTAAGAAATTGACCTAAGTTCTAGACCTTATTCAAGAAAAGAAATGAAAAGTGCATGGCGAGATTAGTAAGAACGCAAACTTTAGGCATTCTTGGATAGACTCTTAGTACCCATTAAGATTTAGACATTCCTCAAGAGGTTGAGGAAAATGAAAAGCTTAAGTATTAGGTCCAAGGCTTAGGGAGTATTTAACCTCATTAACTAACTTCTAGTTTACGGGACTCAGTAACCTAAGCACCCCAACCTCACACACAGCCTGGTTCAGTAAGCATAAAAATCAAAAATCACGCAGAAGCGTCAAAAAAAAATTCTGAAAAGCACACCTAGAGTAGGAGCGGCCGATCAATACAAGTTGATTTGGACGAGTTCCCAACGCAGAGAGGCGGGAAATCCCCTCGAAGATGCGTAACAAAATATCATCTCCTCGGTGCTTGTCTCTTAGAATATTTACATATCCTACTGGGGGCATGTAAGCACTCTGCTGGTTCAGATTCCATGGATGACATTATCACGAAGTGTCAATCGCCAGGGTCTGGATTCAGCCACGAAACACCATGGATGGGATTATCTCGAAATCTCAATAGCCAGGGTTCCGGGGGTTGCCTTGGGCGGTGCTATCTCGAAGCATCGATTGCCAGGAACCCTTGAGGATTGATGATGGGAGCAAGGAATCTGATACAGACAGTGTTGAAAAGCCAATCCTAAGCTAGAACTAAAAAGAAAAAGAGAGAGAAAACTCTCCAAATAGAAAAACTTTCTATCTCTCTCTCTTACAAAATGCACTGCGAACTGAACCAGGGCTACAATCATTTCAAGCACGGGTGTTTTAACCACAAAGTCCAATAGACCTTAGGTTAGTTCTTGTGGGCCTTAAAAACCTTTGTCAAAGACTGAGGCTGAGGCTAGACAGATCTGGATCTTGATTGGTACTAGAATACCTTTTAGGCCTATGGTCATCATTCTAACCTAATCTAAGTTCAAATGAAAAAGCACTTATCTGAAGTTAACAAAAACATTATGGTCTAGAACAAAGGTTAAAACCTTAAGTTTTTGCTAAGGGACTTGCAAAAGCAAGGCATGGGGGTATGATGAGAACCTCATCATGAACCCTAAACTAGCACCATCTAACCTATATTTGCGAGAAAAAGCTCCTACATAACTTATAGAAAGGCTTGACTCAAAGAATTCTGAGTTTGTGAAGAAAATAAGAACTGAGGGGTAAAAATGTAATTTCACCAACACAATCAGTAAACAGGGAGACTCAGGGTCCAAACATAGGTCAAACTAACCTAATAAGAAGGAAAGTGGGATGATTTGATCCAACAAGGGCTACAGCAACTCCAAGGAATTAAATGACATCCTGTAACCCTAAAACAAATCCACTTCAATTCACGAGGTTAGAGGCAAAGTAAAAATTGACTAAATCCTCTAAAATTCATAGAAAAATAATCTCTAGAGTTTAGAACCTTCAATTTAGCCTTGAGAACCCACTTTGACCTACATTGAGAACCATGCCCAATTAATGATTTAATTTAGGTTTTTACGTAAATTGACCAGGCAAACAAGGTCTGATCTAGAAATAAATTTCTCCATTAGAATCCTTAGGTCCCATTTAGTCATGCATAAAAACTTGAGCCTAAGAAGAGACCTTCTTGACCGACTTTGCATTTTGGTCCTCATCTATTACTTTTTGACCCTCAACTTTTGAAACCCTTGTATTTTGGCCCCTAAGTCTTCGTCGTTCTTTGCACTTAGGTCCTCCCTGCAAAACTCTGAGCAGCGCCATGCTCCGGTGACTTTGCGCGGAGCATGGCGCCGCGCAGGGTGAGGGAGGCCCTCTACCCTTTCAACCGGGTGTTCCCTGCGACGTCTGCTGTCGCAGGGACACCTCCATGATCTCTGCAGCAGCCCACACCTTCCGTGCGAACGCGCGGAAGGTATGGGTCCCTACTCCGGCCATCCTCCGGCGAGGGAGGCACGTCGCCTCACTCCGCCCACCTCTCCGCCTTCGCCTTTATAAAAATCGCCTCCGCCTGCAGAAGAGGGGAGCTCGGTCCTGACGGAGAAAGACCCCCATTTTCCCTCTCTTCCCACTCCGGCAGAAGCCCACCAGCTCCGGCGGTTCTTCCTCCCCCTCCTCGTCGCTCTGCTGCAATACCAGCAGCAGAGCCACCATCACCCGCTCTTCCCGCGTCGCGCCGTACCCAGTGCGTGCCCTCCCGCTCTCTCCTCGCCGCCGCCCTCTCCCTCTAGGCATTTTCTTCTCCGGCGATAGTCGATACGACTGCCGCCCTGCTCCGACCCCTTTCGTCCCTATAACTAGGTCAGAACTACTCCCCACCTCCCCCTATTTCTTTTCCTCACTGTTTTTCATTCAACTAAACCCTCGACCACTCCTGCCCGCCGTCACCCTCTTCGTCTCTGACCACCCTCCGGCGAGACGCCCCCATCGCTCCGTAGCCCCACACGACTCGCCAACCCTCACAGAACCTCTGCCTCATCACGCTGAACAACCTCCGCCCACCCATTGCCGCTCCACACCCCCACCACACTCCCCCGATCAGACCCATTTTTCCGATCGCTATCCGACCTAGCCCCACCGCCAGACGCCACCCCACGACCTGCTACACCCCGCACCACCTTCGCCGTGCCACGGTGAAGGTCCCCCGCTAGTTTGATTGGGTCGAAGGGCCGTGCTTCTGTCTGACAGGGTCGCCACCCCAGCCGCCATTAACGACGACTGAAGCAGCTTCGGGGCGAGCTCCAAGCCCTGCAGCCCCAGGTTCCCAGGTGCTGCAGGTTGGGGCGAAGTCTGCGAAGACTTCCGCCTCATCAGTTGGCGTCGACAGCGTCTGCAGCTGAGCAAAGGGCGAGGTGGAATCGTCCTGCGGGCACGCGCGAAGATAGCACAGAGGATAGTCCCACATCGTGGGATTTCGAAACACCGCCCACGCATAAATTGGAAAAGTGACATAGCCTCTTCGCCTCCTGACCACGGGGTGAGGTCCCTCTCACCTGCTTCACCCGGCCTCATCCGCGACCACCGCCCGCGGACCTGGCCCGACCCGTATACCCGACCTGCACTCCTCGCCCACCACCGCACACCGGTGGGCTTGGTCCCAGGCGCGAATCCGTACCCGAATACCCAGCTCTGGGAGAGCGATCCTTTGAGCGAAAGCTGAGAAAGAGAGAGATGCGGGGGAGGGTAGGGGTAGGTTTTTGCTCTGACCAAGCTATGTGAGTGTGCAGGCAGAGAAGAAGAAGAAGAAAGACGACTGCAAGAAGAAGAAGAAAGAAGACCGCAGAAGAGGAAGAAGAAGAAGCACTGTAACCGACACTACTTAAGCCGTCTGATTGAGAAATCAGACGACGGATGAAGCTCTGCAGACAAAGTAAAGAAGAAGAAGAGAAGAGAAGGTGCCGCAGCTGAAGGCAAAGAAAAGAAGGAAGAAAAGAGAAGAAGAATCAAGAAGAACAGAAGATAAAGAGCTGAAGAAGATCAAAGAGAGAAGAAGGAAAGAAAAAGAAAGAAGGTAAAGAAGAAGAAGAACTAAGGACGATCAAGCAAAGAGAAGAGAAGAGAAAGAATAAGAAGACAAAGACAAGAGAGAAAGAAGAGAAGAAGAAAAAACCAAGAGACCAATCTACCTCTCTCTCTCTCTCTTATTTTTGTAATAGAAACATTGTACTTTTAGAATTATAGTTTGCTCCCTGAGTTCGACCTCGGGAAACCTTTTATTTCCGAGTAAAATTGTAATAGTGGCAATGACTATCTGTACTACAACGCCATTTCTATAACAAACAACAAAACCTAGTCATACCGCCACTAATAATGTGCCTCTGGTTTGGAACATTATTCGGATTAGGTAGATGTTGTGACGGAAGTGCACCAGGTTGGCTGGGATTCGTCATCTAGGCGAGTTGATTGTGAACCTCTATGATCTCGTCTTTGTGCTATTTTTGCATAGCCACATTCATTTTATGGATGTCATCCAGAGTCTAAAGGATAAGAGTCATTTGATCTGCATGAGTGGGCCCGGATTGATAAGTTGGGTTGGGCCGAGGCTGAGGCGGCTGATATAGACGAGAAGCTTGTGGTCGAGGCTGATATTGAGGTCTCTGATTTTGGTTGTTCCCTGACCATGTGAAATTAGGATGATTATGCCATCCAGGGTTGTAGGTGTTTGAGAATGGATCATTTTGAATGGCGTTGAGGTCCTCGCAGGTCTAAGGAGCCTCGGAAAAGTCATAATGTGAGGGTTCAGAGTTCCCCCAACTAGAATAGGCAGGTCCAAAGTTTCCTCCAAACCCTGAATCAGACGAGGGTGGATATAGGTCCATCCCTTGAGAAGATCGATGGTAGATGTTATGCACAGCCTCCCTTCCAGAGGGTGGTCGTGCAAACGGATTTTGCGCAGAGGTGGCTCGCTGCAAGTGTTGAGTCAGCTCATTCACCTTCTTCTCAATAATAGAGACCTTGTCCAAGTGACTGGCTATCAGTTCCAAGTCGACAGAAGAGAACTAGCCCAGCGTCTCATGTGCTCCCTTTAGACTCGTCAATGCACGGGCATTCGTCCAGTCGAACATGCCCATGGATTCATTATTGATTGAGTTCTCACACATATTCTCGATAATCTCCCACACGGTGTTTTCGTGTTGACCCATGATGTTTCCTCCATAGGTTGCATTGACAAATAATCGAATATCCTCACGGAGTCCCTGGTAAAAAGACTGGACTTGTTCCCATTTAGAAACTCCGTGGCGGAGGCACTTTCGCATGAGATCCATAAATTGACCCCATGCCTCGTGAAGCAGTTCTCCTACTTGCTGCGTGAAATGTGCGATTTGGTACCGTAGAGTGATGAGTTCATTTTAATGGACTAATATTACGCCTAAGTAACTTTAATCTTACCTTTTAGGTTTGTTAATAACTACATTAAGTTATAGAATGTTTGCATGCATCATAATTTAAGTTTACATCTATTTTATAGCATTCTATAAATAATGATTTTATGTTTTTATGTGCAGGAAGAATATTTGGGAAAGAACAAGGAGGTGAGGGTAAATTTCCCTTTCTAACAAACGGTGCCATCTTTTCCCCATCCTCCGGCCAGCCGCAACTCTTCCCTCAACAGCCGCCAGCCAAAAATAGCAAAGGGATTTGGAAAATCCCTTAACTCACGCACGTAGGGAGAGGAGATAAAGAGGTGGGGAAAATTTGGATGGGGGAGATCTTCTTCCAGGGGCTGGCGGAGCGTTATCTCCACCTTCTCCACCATGGAGAGGGCGGACCCTGTGAACCAAGTGTGCACTGAAGCCACCATCACCGCCTCCCAACACCTCCAACCATTACTCAACACAAGAGCACACCCCTTTCTAGCCTCACGTCTGCGCGCCCTTCCGCAGCGCCCGCAGGTGCTCTTCCTGTCACCACCGCCTGTACGCACCACCCCGCCCGCACCCCTGCAGGCGCCCGCTCCGTCCTCGCCACCCGTACCCGCAGGCGTATCCCCGTCCCCCGCGCCTGCCCCTGCACTTGCACGCACGCCCTACAGCTGCACCAAGCCCCTCCACTGCCCCACAGGCGCGCCTCCTCCGGTGTTCTTCTCCTCCATCGGCTGGCCACCTCCGTCCATCTCCGTCGACGCTACAACCTCCATCGGATCGGCCTTGTCTTCGACAACCTCCCTCGCGTGTTAACAGCCCCGCCGACGCTCCTTCCCGTATGCAAGCAAGAGAGAGAGCAAATGCTTTGTTTTTCATTCAATTAATAATTACAACATATGCCATTGTGGGTGTCCTATTCATTTATTTACCAGATTAATATATTATGGTGAATTTGCATGCATATCCCTCTATTCTTAATAAATTACTTCTAAGTGAGTATTTCATGAATGAGATAATAGCATGCCACATTGCAAATAAGGAATGTTTTTTGGGAAATTGGTAGTTACCTTAATTATCATTACCAAGATCATTAAAATATTATATTGAGGTAATTTTTCATATAAACCCCTGCAGTTTTAATTAATTGCTTAGAATGAGAATTCATGAGGGAAACAAGTTGCACTAAGGAACATGCATACCCACTGAGATTCCCTAATAAACAAGGCACCATTCACTTATTTAATAGGCTTATTCCTCCCTGTGGAGACGACCTAACTATTCGTGGTTAGATTCTGAAAATTAAAATGTTTTGAAAAGCAATTTTCTACCACGCGATTAAATACAATGACACATCATATTATGTTAAAGTTTTCAATGAAAACAAAGATCGTTCTTTCATAGAGCATTTGTCTGACCAACAGGGAAGAACTTTCTCAGAAACTCAGATTGTAGTTCTGCCCAGGTGTTGATTAGATGCATTTGGGTTTGGTACCATTGAGCAGCCTTGTCCATGAGAGAGGAGAACATTTTCATGCGTAAGACATCCCGATTTTGAGCTTCTGACCTGAAGGTCTAGGCCAAATGCTTGAGTTTCTTGATATGCTGGAAAGGATCCTCAGAATTACACCCATGGAATTTGGGAATAGCATAAATCATGTTAGGCTTGAGTTCAGTATCAGGACCTCCAGTGGGGATTTGGACTCGAGGTTCGATTGCCACTGCAATGGGATTGTAATGATCTTGCATCATAGGATGCTGCGGTGGGTTCATAAAGGCTTGGAATAGATCGTTGAGGCGTTGAAGATGATTTTCAAGATTGTTTTCTTCTGCTAGTTGCTCCATGATGATGGATGAAGGAGAGCTAGGTTTAGATGAATTAGAAGAGATATCGATCTGGTTGAGTTGTTGCACAAATAAGGAGGTCAAGGCTTGGCCTCGATGGGAATGAATAGCTAATGGAGGCCTCAACGATGGTCTTAGAGACCTCCTCCTGAACATGCACCGATGGAGTAGATGAGAGGTAGAATGTGATGGACGCAATCAAGACATCCAAAAATTTTGGATGACTATAGAGGTTTGGGGCGAATGATACCCCTTAGTCAGAAAGCCGTCCACCTGAGAATGACCTGGGTAGCTAGAGAGGGAGAGTCCTGTGAAGAACCCTACACGGTAAAGCGCCCCCACGAGTTACAGGGTTTCCCCCACCCAACCTCTCTTGTTACTGATGATCCAGGTAGACTAGAATGGGGAGTTGACCTCTTAAGCCTACCAGTTTTAAGTTAAGAGGAAGGGTGCTTATGATTTCTCTTGAACTTTTAAGATGTTTTTGTGCAAAGTGACCTAATTTGAAGATTGGTTAACCCAACAAGGTGGGTCAACTTCACCTGTTTTGTCCCTTGAGAAATTTACGTCCCTCTTTTAGTGTTCAAATGAAATTAAGAGCCTAAATTTAGGGTTTGCTTGAATAGATCAATTCAATCAAGGTTTAGGCACACTTTGTTTGAGAAGATTAATTCTTGATTAAGCAAGTGTGTCTCTAAAACCCTAAACTTGAAATCTTAATTGGCTCTAATTTGGTCCAATTCAATTTTGTCCAAATGTGGTAATTAGGGCTTCAAGTAAGAAGGTGATAGCCATAGATACCTTAAGATCTTAAGTAGGTGCACAAATCAGGGTTTGGATGTTTCTCTAGAATGTATCAAATCAGGCAACTTGATGATTTGTCAAAGAATAAAATGCAAGTAGCCTTAATTGATTTTTTTTCCTTTTTTTTTAGCTTTTTAGAATCAGGGGCTTAGAGGAGGGTGAATGGAGTTTACCTACCCCTGGAGTGGCTAATGTGCAGCTGATCTTCTTTCAATGAGTCCTTAAAATAGATCACAATCAAAAGAGATAGAGCAAGTTAGTACCAAATTAGATATTGCAATCAAGGGATCAAATTGCACGTTGCTCCCCGGCAATGGCGTCAAAATGTTTGTTGCTCTAAAATGGATTTTAAAATCGTTGCATTGTAGTATAGATCGAATCAGCGGGAAAAACAAATAATATTTATACTCGAAAGAAATCCAAGGTCTAACATAAGGAGCAATTGGCAAAATACTTCTCAAGATCGCAATTCAAATGCAATATAAGAATTTCAAACAAGAATGATATATAAATGAAATTTGATGTCAATAATGCAAAAAGAATAGAGGGTAAAATGGTGATTTGAATCACCAAATTACCCTACAATGTTAAGCTTTGCAAGCTACTCAAAGTAACCGATCACATAAGCTAAGCAAATCTCAATTTAACCAACAGAACCAAGGTATCAGTAGATATCAGACGATAGAATAGGCGCTCAGATGCCTTAACAAAGTCAAAGGCCTCTTCCTCTTTTCTCTTCAAGCCTCAGGGAGAGGCGTAGACTTCTCTTCTCTTCTCTTTTCCTCTTCCTTCTCTTCTTCCCTTAGCTTCAAAGAAGGCACAGCACAGGACCCAGCATGCCTATAGAGGCAAAGGCCCCTTTCAGATCTCATAAGAGTTGAGAGGAGGGCAGCAGAGAAAAACCCGCATCTCTCCTCTCCTTTTTCTCTTCTTCCAGAACCAGCAAACCAGACAAGACCCGGGTATTCGGGTAAATGGACCAAGCCCAGACCCACGAGGCGTGAGCACGGGCGAGGGCGTGCGTATGCACGTGTGTGCGCGAACCTCACCTCATGTGCGTGCTGAGGCGAATAGCCTGTGGCACCTTTTCCTCTTATGCGCTCTCGCGCACCCATCTATTTTCGATGTGGGACTAATCCCACATGGCTTCCTTGCACAGCTGCAGGACAACCTCCCTCACCAAATTGAAGCAGCAACGAGGCATTTTGATGCCAACTGAAAGCCTGGAGATTAGCCTGAAGTGTCCTCGTGTGACTTGGAGGTGATTCCTGGAGCGAAAGACGCAAGAACACCTTTGTCAAGGTGTTCGTGAAACTCTGTTAATGGCGCTGTGGCTCGAGACCTAAAAAAGATGGATATGGGCTAAGTGCCCTAGTCAGTACATTCAAGTGCTTTGCCTTGGTGAGGCAAAGTCAACAGTGATGGTTTTGTAGTGTGGCATGGTATGTGTGGGCAGAGCGAGGTCGAAGAATGTTCGTGGAGGTGGGTGTGCTTGGGGTGGTGTTTGTTACGACCCGGTTCCCGGATCCCTACAGGACCCGAGACCGGCTAGCCTCGACTAATCCCAAGACCCAGTCATTCAACAAGAAATAACCAAAAAGCATTAAAGTAAATCACATTCACATATGCAATATAACTAAGCCGTAGAAACGTACAAAGCAGTAAAGGAAAGTAAAACTGTTGTTCCATTACATACCACCACAACAACAGAACAACGGAAACGAAAGTAAACAGTAGAGATAATAGTAACTAAAAGTCTGATACTTACTACAACAGTAAGGGTAAAACAAGAAAGTGCTGAAAACTACGGCTGGGCTCGATTGGGCCCAGCACCCTCCGCAGCCGGAAGCTTGGGCTGCTCAACTCCTGGTCCTGAACAGTGTTATGAAAAGACAAAGTCAGCGAACGCTGAGTAGAGTGGTATCTATACTATCTAAAACGGTAAAAGCAACATGTTTAATTCTCTCTTCTATTTATTTGTTTTATGTGTATTTCCTTTTCACCCATTTTTCTCAATCATCCAAATATTCTTGATCTAGCATGTTCCTCGTGGGAACGATCTTGATTGCAGTCTTTTCCGAAGAGTAAAAGGTACACGTGGTGCTCTCTTGGCCAGAGAGTCCCCTGTGGTTGTCCTACACCCAGTCAACCACCCCGACCGAGGTCACTGTCAAGACATAGCAGTGACTACGGCACGAATGATAAGCGCACGGATAGCTACCCTGCACTGACACGCGATCAGTCATTTCCACTAGCGGGTACGCCCAAAGTACAACACGGAACAGTATAGGGCCTTGCCCTCTCAGAACCAAACAAGGGTCTCGCCCCTCCATAGTCTGCGCACCCTCGTCTGACTACCCTGGTTTGCCTAGAGGGTCTAACAAGTCGATGTAGGGCGGCTAGCTGGACCCCAGGTGATGTAAACACATTTACACTACTTAAAATGTCTATTTATGCATGTTCTTAAGCATAGGATTGCATTTCATGATATAAATATTGCATAACATGCATCATCTTGCATTTAGAGTAGTTTGAATAAAATGGAGGTTAATTGTCTCCTTTTATGTGCTTGGACAGGGCAAACATTTTATCGGGGCCTCGGATCAAAGATCCAACCGTATGGATGTGATCAGGGCGACGATTGGAGTTCAACGACTCCAAGATCGCCCTAATCAGGCATCCGTAGCATCAGATAGAGACTGGGGAACCCTGGAAGATCAAGGGCCAGGATGGTGTAAATCCGCACTTCAGATGACAAATTCGACCGCACGGATGAATTCGGATCGACGATCGCAACCCAACGACACAAAAATAGAGTCAATCCGACATCCGAGGCACCATCTACAACTTCCAGAAGATGGACGGCCAAGATGACGCCACGTGGCGCCATCTCAGCGGCCCAAACGGCCGCTTGCATCTTGTGAAGACCGCGCACCCGTCTCCTCTCCGCCGTTGGATGTCGATCCAACGGCTGCTACGCGCCCGCGCTGAAGTCAAGTGCTCGACACAAACGCGACCGCAGCGCAACGGTCGAGCGCTCTAACGCGAAGCAGGGACGCACGTTCGAGCCGCGCCCCGCAGAAATTGGAGAGGTGGCGCGCCTCCAATCGACCGCACGATTGCGATCCAACGGCCGCGCGCGCCCGATAGCACCGACGCGCGATTGGACGCGCGCGTGAACGCGCAATCGCACACACAGGCGGGCGGGCAGCAGCGGTGAAGGCGCGATTTTAAGCCGTCCGATCTCGCGATCGGACGGCTGAGACTTCGTGGATGTGCGTAGGCGTTACGCACGCGGGCAGCCGAGCGGGCGCGCGTGGGCGCGGCGGCGACGGCCACGTTGGGGCTTTAGTGACGGATTTATCCGTCACTAAAGACCCCTTATTTATTATTTTGAAGATGTAATGTCTATTTTGCCCCCACTCCTTGCAACTATAAAAGGAGACCCCCTCCATACGAAATTATCATCCCTTCTTTCTCCTCTCTACCCCTCCAAAGCTCAAGAGAAGCTTGTCCCACACCCGGGATGCTTCTCGTGAGATAAAGTCTAATTTTCGTTCCCCTTCGGAAGTGGATCCCGCGACGACGACGGCGTGCTGCTTCGTTCCCGTTCTTTTGCTTCGTCCTCCTTCGTCCCGCTTCGTTCTCCTTCGTCCAGGCGTCGTCCCGTCCGGCTCGTCCTCTGAGCAACCGTCGAGGAGGATTTCTCTCTCCCTATTCTTTTTACCGCTTTTTAGTATAGATTTACTGCTTTCTAGATTAATCTACTCGTCCTCCAAGCAATCGTCGAGGAGGACATTTCTCCCTCCATTCTTTTAATGCTTTCTAGAGTAAATTTATCGCTTTCTAGAGTAATTATTTTATTCTTTCTAGTTGTAATGAACAATCACTTCAATGCAAAAATTCCTTGTTTATTCTACATCTCATTTTGATTTCTCTGTGTAATATTCTTTTTCTCTCTTACTCTCTCTCTCTCTTCTATTTATTGTAAATAATTAGATAGTACTAAATTGAATTATTCTGTAACAAAAAAAAGGAAACGCGTAGTTTTTAAATCAAACGTTCGCCTCCCTGTGTTCGACCCGGAATTTTAATTTCGGTATAAATTTTATTTGTTGAACACGAATTCTTCGCTTTCGAACTACAACGACAGGTTTTCCAAAACCGAACACGTTAGCGTAGGTTCGTAAACGTTCAACATTTTGGCGCCGTTGCCGGGGAAGCAACGATCTTTGATTTCTCTTCGTGTTTTGTAACTTACAAATCATTTACCTCACTTTTCTCCTTTCTTATTGTAATTGCAGGTACTCTTTCGAGGCAGGCAAAAGCGGTAGATTGGAGTAAAGTGCTGTAGAAGGCTTTGTGAGTTACCCCCCACCTCCCACCCATTAGATTTCATTTCATCACATAATAACTCAAACATCAATCAACCTAGGTGTTTTTATAAACTCTAAGGTTAGATTGTTTGTTGTTTGACACCCATACTCACCCCAACCCCCACATTAAAAAGAAAAAAAAAAATCTCACAGTACACAACCTCATCTGATTTTCAAACTCAACCGGTAATCCAATCTTAGGAGCTGGTACACACATCCAAACACATAATTGAGTAGAAATCAGATTAGGTAATCATTTGTGTGCCTAATTAAGTGGTGCAACAGGCCAATTGTTTGAGTTGATTGGGCCGCACCACTTCAAATAAAATTAACTCATCAAGTAGCTGCCAATTAGGTTCAACTCTTAGGGATTTACCAGGCACTCCACATTCTTTTTAAACTTTAAAGGAAAACATCTTCACCTGTGCTTGTAAAACTTGGTGTGCCAATGAAACTTGATTGAAAACACCTATAGTTGAATCCTAAAAGCTACTAAGCAAGATTTGAATCTTAAAATTCACCACATCAAAAACAATCTTGCTTAAAAGCCACTGGTTGTGCACTCACACACAAATCAATCAATCATTAAGGGCACAACCCATTTAAAGGGCCCATCACATTCCAAAGCACATTCAAACCTAGCCCTAAATAAAACAAAGTAGACGTTGGCCTTTAAGGATTGGACTCGCTTTTCAGAACCCAGAACGAGATTATTTTCGATTAGTCTGTTTCTACTGTTCAATCTGATGTCTAGCTAGGGGAGTAGAGTCAAACGATCGCGGCTGGGGGGTACACTAAGAATCGGAGGCGCAAGTCGAAGGAAGAACCTTCTCCCCAGTCCCTCCTTCTAACTGGTTGGATTGAACAGACGGAAGTAGATCAAATCGTTCCCTTATCTCAAGACGGGTTTTGAGAGTCTGTAGGTCTTTAGGCTAACCTATTTAAGGACAGGTTTGATTGTTTGTATTGCAGGGCACCTTTCTTCCTCCTGTGTATCATGAATCCTTCCACATATTTCACGCATTCCCGCTCTTTCCCTCCTGTTGTAAATTATCCTCAACATGACGATTATCCCAACTCGTATTGTAATCGACCATCAGTTAGTTGGGATAATTCGGATTGGGGATACAATTCCGAACCCCCGTGTTTAGGGTCTAACCCTGAACACTTTGATTCTGATTTCTATCCTTCTCAGAGCTACATCGATTATAGATCGTCCTCCTTTCATGAACAACCTAATACGATCTACAACCAAGAAGGATACACTGATCCTTACCCATCCTCTGATTTCACTGCCTTTAGCTCATCACCATCTGTTCAACAATCTGAACTGACCTATCATCAGGAAGGGTATAACGAATCTCAATTCGTTAATTCCTCTACATTGATGTCAAACCTGCCCAACCCTGAACCAACTCATTTGGTTCAGGTTAATCAGGTTCAAGATAAGGTTCTGGCTAACTTGAGGAATATCATTCAATCTTTAGAAGTTCAGCCAATACCTTACATAGAGAGATTGGAGCCCCTGGTTGAAATGATTGATGATTTAAATAAGTCTTTGTTGGATTGGCTCCAGGATGTTAAGGATAAGAACCCGGGTGAGTTTCTACTTGGGAAATTAGCGAAATTAAGGATGAGATTCGTGGTTGCTTTGATTCAATCTTGGAATAATTCCCAGGATGAACTCTCTTCAGGAAAGCCAATGACAGAACCCGCTCAGGAACCTGTTGGGGGGGACACGTGTTACGAGGTTGACCAGATTGAATTAAAACAACCAATTAAGGATGATCTGACTTCTTCGCCTGAGATCCCTAAGCCAAGTTACGAGGAAATGTATGTCTCCTTAGAACACAAAGTGACAAATGATTTTGGGACATACATTGATACGGATCCTGATGGTGAAGATTCATGTTGCAAAGTCTCACGCGAGTTTTCTGAACATGATTTCTGTGAGACGATTGGGCCTGAGGAATCTGATAGATCAATTGATAGCCCAATAACTGAGAACACTGATCTTATTAGGGCACACATTACGGATCCAGAATCACATTTTCTGGAGGAATCAATTCAATGCCCTGATTATCAGTTACACCCTGTTGAGCTTATTGATGATTCTAATTCTGAGATAATTAGACCCGAGTCAATTTTGATTGTGCCACATCATTTAGACTTGGAGATTTCAGACGGGGTGATGAATATACAAGAGGTCCTGGAATTTGATATGCTAAATGAGGAGGATAGGAGCTGGGAAGTTTTGATTTGGGAAGTTAATTCAGGAGGAAATGGAAGATTGAGTCGAAGGGTTCCTTTTAAGTTGAAACCATCAAATCAGAACCCTTACGACATCTGTTTCGAGGATGTTCAACCCAAGCACACATTCAACGATTATCCTTTTGAGCTTCAATTTTCTGTAACCCGACTTTTTGGTCTTGGGTTGCATCCTCAGAAATCGCAGGCCCGATCCCGCTTACATTCTGATTTTAGGTTTTGGGTAATTTTTATCCAGAACCTAAGATATTCTCGATTATGGGGCGTGGGTCTGCACCACAATCTGGTCCACATCTGTGGACCTCTGCTGACAGGTCAGAGGATTCTTCTGTTCATTCTAATTCTGACCTGCACATGTGAATTCTTCATTTCTTTTCTTTGTATAGTGTGCCTAGCTGAAGGCACTAAACTCAGCACTTATACAGTTCTTTTTCGTTTTCATCTTGGAGCGGACCTGATATTCATGCAATTCAGGTGCTTTCTACACTTTTTCACTCTGTTTTATGTCTTTTTAATACAATGAAGACATTGCATTAGATAGGCATGGGGGGGTGGATATTCACCTCTAAATTCATTCGTCAGCTCCGTAGATTTGTTTTATATAAAAAAAAAATCAGAATTAGGAAAGAGAATTTGGGTTTAAGAAAATTTTCAATCTTAAGAAATACTACATTAAGATCTGAACACAAAAACCCTTCAGGTCTTTGAACTTAATCAGCCCGTGTATCCACTAAAATGTGGATTTGTTTTTCGAGTTCTCGCCAACTTGAATTGTATTTTAATAGGAGTAAATAAGTTTGGGTGATAAGTACACGACTTATCAGCCCGCCCTCTGATGTGAGGGAATTTTGAGTCTTAAGCATCTACACACTTTCTTTGCACTGACTCATTGTTCGGCGATTTTAACGGAAATTGGGTAGCTAATGAACCTTCTAGGGTGATATGGCTGGCAAGTTATCGTGGGTAACAGCCCATAGGTAGGTTGTCCAGAGCCCAGTCACTAGACCTTTCTCTTTTAGCTGCCTTTAGGTAAATCTTAGACCAGGAAAGCCACCTACTTAAAAAAAAAAAAGAGAAAAAAAAATCAAAAAGGAGAAAAGAACAAAAAGAAATAAGCCACACTTCGCCGCACGAGTATGGCTGGCAAGTTGTCGGTGGTAACAGCTCATCGATCGGTTGTCCAGAACCCAGCTCAGAAAATGCACTAAAAATTCCCAAAACACTTAGGAAGAAGCGGAGAAGTAGAATAAACCGGGGAGATATACACTGGATTCACCCTTGTGTTGACCCCGTTAAAAAAATAAAAGTAGGGAGAAAGCTACCGGTTGTAAAGATACACCTTTAGGCAGAATTCTTTTTGAGGTCACCTAGAGGCGTAGAAATCTGAAGTCCGTTTTAATTGCCGGTCAACGAGTCTATCACAATCACAATAAGATGCTTAAAGCTTAGGGTTCTCATCAAATCTTGGGTGAGTTGAATGGTCGTAGAAAGTCACTCTTAAACCCTAAAATTTGAAAATCCAAAAAAAATTAGAAAAGAGTAAAAAGAGAAAAAGAAATTTTTCTTTGAATAAGGCGAGGGCTTGAGGCGGTCTGCATTTTGGTTGATACTCGGGCGCTGTTGTTTCTTTGAGAGTTCAGTTCATAAGTAAACAATTTTTTTTAATGATTGAAAATAACTCAGGTCCAAATAATCTAACTTAATTCTTTTATAAATAGCATATAGTTTTTCCTAGGGACTAGCAAAAGATAGGCATGGGGGTATGATGTAAACACATTTACACTACTTAAAATGTCTATTTATGCATGTTCTTAAGCATAGGATTGCATTTCATAATATAAATATTGCATAACATGCATCATCTTGCATTTAGAGTAGTTTGAATAAAATGGAGGTTAATTGTCTCATTTTATGTGCTTGGACAAGGAAAACATTTTATCGGGGCCTCGGATCAAAGATCCAACCGTATGGATGTGATCAGGGCGACGATTGGAGTTCAACGACTCCAAGATCGCCCTAATCAGGCATCCGTAGCATCAGATAGAGACCGGGGAACCCTAAATGATCAAGGGCCAGGATGGTGTAAATCCGCACTTCAGATGACAAATCCGACCGCACGGATGAATTCGGATTGACGATCGCAACCCAACGACACAAAAATCGAGTCAATCCGACATCCGTGGCACCATCTACAACTTCCAGAAGATGGACGGCCAAGATGACGCCACGTGGTGCCATCTCAGCCGCCTAAACGGCCGCTTGCATCTTGTGAAGACCGCACACCCGTCTCCTCTCCGCCGTTGGATCTCGATCCAGCGGCTGCGATGCGCCCGCGCTGAAGTCAAGCTCTCGACACAAACGCGACCGCAGCCCAGCGGTCGAGCGCTCTAACGCAAAGCAGGGACGCGTGTTCGAGCCGCGCCACGCAGAAATTGGAGCGGTGGCGCGCCTCCAATCGACCGCACGATCGCGATCCAACAGCCGCACGCACCCGATAGCGCCGACGCGCGATTGGACGCGGGCGTGAACGCGCGATCGCACGCACAGGCGGGCGGGCGGCAACGGTGAAGGCGCGATTTTAAGCCGTCCGATCTCGCGATCGGACGGCTGAGACTTCGCGGACGTGCGTAGGCGTTACGCACGCGGGCAGCCGAGCGGGCGCGTGTGGGCGCGGCGGCGACGGCCACGTCGGGGCTTTAGTGACGGATTTATCCATCACTAAAGACCCCTTATTTATTATTTTGAAGATGTAATGTCTATTTTGCCCCCACTCCTTGCAACTATAAAAGGAGACCCCCTCCATATGAAATTCTCATCCCTTCTTTCTCCTCTCTACCCCTCCAAAGCTCAAGAGAAGCTTGTCCCACACCCGGGATGCTTCTCGCGAGATAAAGTCTAATTTTCGTTCCCCTTCGGAAGTGGATCCCGCGACGACGACGGCGTGCTGCTTCGTTCCCGTTCTTCTGCTTCGTCCTCCTTCGTCCTGCTTTGTTCTCCTTCGTCCAGGCGTCGTCCCGTCCGGCTCGTCATCCGAGCAACCGTCGAGGAGGATTTCTTTCTCCCTATTCTTTTTACCGCTTTTTAGTATAGATTTACTGCTTTCTAGATTAATCTACTCGTCCTCCAAGCAATCGTCGAGGAGGACATTTCTCCCTCCATTCTTTTAATGCTTTCTAGAGTAAATTTATCGCTTTCTAGAGTAATTATTTTATGCTTTCTAGTTGTAATGAACAATCACTTCAATGCAAAAATTCCTTGTTTATTCTACATCTCATTTTGATTTCTCTGTGTAATATTATTTTTCTCTCTTACTCCCTCTCTCTCTTCTATTTATTGTAAATAATTAGATAGTACTAAATTGAATTATTCTGTAACAAATAAAAAGAAACGCGTAGTTTTTAAATCAAACGTTCGCCTCCCTGTGTTCGACCCGGAATTTTAATTTCGGTATAAATTTTATTTGTTGAACACGAATTCTTCGCTTTCGAACTACAACGACAGGTTTTCCAAAACCGAACACGTTAGCGTAGGTTCGTAAACGTTCAACACCAGGCCCCATGGGGTGGCTAGCTCTCTCCCTACACTAGTAGCTCACCTCAGTACCACGTGCACGAGGGCCAACAGGAGTCGGTGTAGAGTGGCCAATCCTAATCCCGGGTTTCAACCCAAGGGCGGCTAGCTCCGCTCTACACGAAAAGGGGACAGTCGCTCTCCTTGGTACCACGTACTCAAGGGCCAGCACACTTCCCGTCTACATTCCAGATTTCCATCTAACCACAGGAGCTCTACTCCTAATTCCCCATAGGGTTCATGCTCATGTTCACCTCATTTATTCCGATCCAGATCTCACCATTCACAATTCAGTTCTTATTTATATACAGGCAGCTCGTGTTTCCATAATTTAATACACGCAACTAGTGATTTCACAGGTAATTATTCATAAATTACAGGCAGCTCGTAATTATAATACAGGCAATTATTAATAGTTGAGCTAAATCAAGCATGCAAGTACATCATACAGCATAAAAGATTCATTCATTCCTCTATCCTAGGGTTCATGCCACATCCTAGGTTCCATTCGGCTATTTCCACAAGCACATTCTTATTAAATATTATTAACAGAAGTAAACCACTCTACCAGACAATTTGGGAGTAATGGAAGCTCGAACCACAGACCCAGGCGTCTCTGCGAGCCCCAAACACGCAGCAGGCTGAGACCTTATACCAGGGAATACACCATAAAGGATGGTTTAGAAGAGTGTATAAAGGTCTCTAGTACGTAGAGAAACTCGCAAGGAAACTACAAGTACTTCGTTTGCGTAAAACGGATCCCGATCGGACCCCAAATGGGTCAAAAACGTGCCTGCTGTCCAAAATCAGACATCTAGGAATAAGTCCAGACATCTTAAAAGGTACCAGAACCTTACCTTAAGTCCCTGCAGTGTCCTCAAACATCCAAGCCTCCTCTGCGATCATCTTAAGGCAGTTCCAAACGTCGGACCATGCCTCTAGTCGTCTGGGAGAACCTCCAGACATCTGGCGATCTAATCAGACGTCCAAAAGTGCGTAGAAGAGCATTCCTCTCTCCTTCCCAAGGCTGCTCCTACGTACAACACCCGCAACCCCCAAATCAGACTCGACATTCGTCTACGGCGAGGCCTGCATGGCCGTAACCACGAAAAAGAACGTACCTTCGCGATAAATGAGCTTTCAGACGTCTGGCCTTAACTCCAGACGTTCAAGTGCTCCGTCAGCCGTCTAGACTCCACTCCAGGTGTCTGATACTGAAAAATTTCCAGTACCAAAACTTGCTCCCAGCACTCTCCGTCGCGCTCTGCCTCGCTCCATTGCAGCACCAACCACTGCAGATGGTCAGGAGGCTGCCTCCCCGAGTTCACTCCTCCTCCCACACGCACCCACGGTGGCTATGCGAGCTCCGCCGAGCTCCCACCGAAGCTCTCCGACCTCGGCCTCCTTCTCCCGCACTCTCCTCCTTCTCCCTCTCGCTGTCCTCGCTTGCCTCCTCTCGCCACTCCCGCAAGCTCGGCAGAACGGCCTGCATGGTGGTATTTGCAAAAGGAGATGCAAGAGGAAATACGTACCTCTCAGTCGTCTGGAGCTCCCTCTAGACGTCGCCTACGTCGTATGGATGTAGGTCCAGACATCTGATTCTGGGAAAAATTCCCAGAATCAGAACCTCCTTCGTCTTTTTCCCGTTGCGCGCGACCGTGCCACGCTCGTTCGCCCGCTGCCCGAGCTACAGCAGCACCGGGGAACCCTCCCCAGCACAACGCTCCTCCGTGCACACGCCGGTCGGCCACGAACTGCTCCGGCGAGCTCTCTCTCTCGCACGCTCTCTCTCCTCTTCCCTCTCGCTGCACCTCTCCTCTCCGCCACTGCACCCGGCAGCAGCTGCTGCCCGCTCTCACTCTCGCTCTCGCGCTCGCACTGGAGGAAGGAGGAGACGGGTGGATGTGGTGAACGAGGGAGAGGGGAGAGGAGTATTTGTAGGCGTGGGGGAAGGCGTCTACAAGTCGGTGAGGGGAGAGAAAAGGAAGACGGCGGCAGGTTTTAGTCTGCGCGCGGCATGCACGCAGACTCGTGATCGTACGCATGCAAAAATTAATTTCCAGACGTCCAGGAAGGCATCCAGATGTCTGACCAGACTTCTGGACCAACTCCCAGACGTCTTATAGTGTTTTGATGCCTTGGGTCTTAACAGTTCGTCTCTAGAAGGCGTTTGTTTTACTTTTGAATCTGATCTTTTACCACTCTACTTTGTTTAAAATCGCACGTCGATTTCCAGTCTTCGGATTAAGATTTTACCACTTCTATTATGAACCCTGATTACGTGCGCATGTGTTAAATAGATCACAAAGGTGAAAGTGTGAGTTTCTGTGCACACAATTCTAGTGAGGTGGTGGTTGTTTACAGAAAATGCATCTATAGTTTGATTTCCTATATTTTCCGAAAACGACATGCTTGTTGAGAAATATATAAGTGAAAACAGGCAACTTGAATCACGTAGAAAAGATGGCAACCAATAAGCTCATGGTGATTTCAAAACATAAAGATATATATAAAAATGTATCTTTCATTTAGTCATTTGGAGGAGTGTTTGCAACATGAAAAGTAGAGGAAAGCTTGTGCAAGAATGCTTAAAAATGCAAATCTAGCTACCATAAAACGATCGCATACAAGAATCTACAGGGGGGATTTTGCATGCATCATTGGGGGAGAATAAGGACTACACTACTAAGCAGTAAATATAAACAGTAAATGTAAAGAGCTAGCTACTAATCTATCAGAAAGTGAGGGCATTCGGTGGTTGGCTCCGATAACCTTGGAGTGGTTGAGAGGAGAATGAGGGGCGACCAATGGAGCTTATACCGGCCCTTGGAGAGAGGTTGGAGTGATCCAGCATCCTGGCGTGGTGTCCTTCATGGTGGTGCTCAGCTCATGGAGATGGAGTGGAGATGGTAGTGGCTAGCCTAAGTGGAGGTGAATGGAGCCAAGCATGTATGGCCAAAAGTGGATGGATGGAAATGGCCACCCCTTAGGCCTTTTTATTGACCTAAGGGATTCTCTCTAGAGAAGTGTGGAACTCTTTAGAGAGAGTCCAAGAATGGCTGGCCAAGAGAGAGGTTGGCGATTTCTTAAATCCACCATTTATGGATCTAAGAATTGAATGCCTCTTGGTTGCTAAATTTGGCAACCAAGAGTTGGCACCACTTCAAGAGAGTTCTAGAGAACTCTAGAGAAGTGTGTGTGCATGAATGGGTGTGTGAGTGTGTGTGTGTGGTTGTGCCCTAGGTGTCTAAGAGGTCTAGGTTAGGTCCTAAGGGGTTTGGGTAGGTGTATATCTTAAATTAGGGTTGCAAACCATAATTGCTAAGGGGAAATTGCAAATAAACTTAACCTAAGTTTAATTGAATGAGTGTGAACCTAATTGAGAGTGAAATAACTCAATTAGGTTGAGCTTAGGTCAATTGGACTCTCACTAAGTCCCATTGAACTTGTGTGGGTTAAGATCTAAGCTCAATTGAACTCAATGAGTCCAATTGACTTAGGTGATGGTAATTGACTTTGATCTAAGTCAATTTGGTTTGGTGAGGACCTAATTAGGTCCTTAGGTAGGTCTAGAGGTGATGTACTAGGGTTAGAACACCTTAATTTAGGTTTCTATGGGGTTGGGATTAGGTCTAGGGAGCTAGAGATCCAAGATCAAGACTTGAATCTCAAAACAGGAACTGGAGACCAGTTCCAGACGTCCAAAAACATGATCAGATGACTTATACTCAAAAATCAAAAGTTCAAACTTCAGTTCTGGATGTCCAATCTGAGTCAGGGGGAATTCTAGGTTCTATTTTTGGTATTCTACAGAAATTGGACGTTTGACAAAGTGTCTGGACGTCCAATAACACTGCAGAAGTGGGTTTGAGGTGTGCGGAAGTTGGCTAAGGGTTCTGGATGTCCTATAACTTATCTGGACGTCCAGATAAGGGTTGGAACTAAGGTTTTGGGCATTCCTAGGGTGCTGTGACCTAATCTAAGGGTGGCTAAGGCTTGGGGGAAGTCTCTAGGCTATCCTAGGGCTAAGATGGACCTAAGCTCTTCACATTTTCCTGCTTCATTCCTACTTAGTAGAATAGCAAACCTTGACTCCCTTACATCATTATTCCTACAACTAATCTAAGCCTTCTACTCCAACTCTACTGCAACACCCATTATTCCTGATCCAACTTCAGATCCAGCTCCAAATCCAGCTCCAGATCTAGTTTTCGATCAACTTATTGCCTGCAATCGACATAATGCACTTAATCAGCACATTATAACATTATTTTATGCAAAGCTAAAGTAAAGCAGTAAGATGCAGATAATGCTTATGCATGCATGAATTACCCTAACTTATGCTAAGTACTAGCCTAATTTAGGTCAATTAAGACCTATGATTGCTGCGCAATCAGATTACCACTCTCTTGTAGCCACCCCTTCTCAAATAACAAGATATTCCTCAGATTAATCCCTTCTTAGTAAACACAAATAGGAGATATCTGCTTTTTTCACGCAAAAGAAGAAGAAGCGGGATTCTCTTCTTCCAACTTTCTAATAAATTGGCACTCTACACCTTCAATATCTTCTATGAAACTTATTGAAGCTTCTCATCCAAACATTTTATAAAATAGCTAATAACCTTCAACCATTGTTTATATAGACCATAATAGTTTGATAATTCACTTTTTTCCATTCTTTACTTGGCTTTTCGAGTAGATGGAAGGTCTAGGATTGTTGCAAATCCAGGAAATCTCTCGTGAGTGTTATAGTTGAACACCATATATAGACCTTGGTTTTTACTGGTCAAGGATGAAGGTCTCCAATGGTCAAGGATGAAGATCTTCCATCTTATATGTGTTTCAATATGCTTGGGCATTGTTTTTGAAATCTTTTTCTTTGAATTATGGCCAATTTGATGTCACTAAAGTCACATTGCCATTTTATCCTTTATTACTATGAATGAGATCTTACATGCACAAATAAAGTCAGTCTAAATAAAATTGAGCATTTTGTACAAATTTATACCACAAGTTGATATAATGATCTCAAATTTACATCCCTATTCCATTAGTGCTCGAAGATTTTCTAAACTAACTTTGATTACATTTCAACTATACGCTATAGATATTTGCATAGAAAAAGGTAGAGAAGCTGGGAGAGGAGAAGGTGGTGGTTGGGGGTTAGAAGATGTGGAAGAGGAGCAAGCTGTGGAGGAGGTCATGAGGTAGAGGACGAGGGTGGCTGGCACATGGAGGGGTTGGGGGTTAGAAGATGTGGAGGAGGAGTAAGCTGTGGAGCAGGTCATGGGGTAGAGGACGAGGGTGGCTGAGGATGGCTAGGGTTTGGATAAAGGAGGGTGAGCGAGAGTGCCTGGGGTTTGTTGGAGGAGGGTCGGTGGGGAAGGGAATGGTGGCTGGGTGTTGGTCAAAGGAGGGTCGGTAGGATGGGTGGGGGTTGGGCATAGAGGAGGAGGATAGAGGACGAGAAGGTTTGATTCATTGGCATTGCCGCAATCACTACTGTCGTGAATCTTGATCTCACCACCGTTGCTGTGGCCTTCGAAAAGGAGGAAGAAGGGGAAAAAGGAGCAAAAAGAGGAAAAAAAGAAAAATATGGATAGGGATAATAATTTAATTTTGAAGTAGGTTGAAAAATGTAAAAGTTGTTGTAAAAAGGGACGCAAAGCGTTGTGAACTCAATCCCCACTTGATATATCTATTGAAAAAAAGTATTCGCACATGGTGAGATCCACCGCTGTTGAAATCAACAACAAATCACTTTTGTACGGATGCAAACAATTCAAATTACCTTCGAAACTATTTTGCATTGATACAAAACCACTTTACACATTCGAAATAATTTTACACCGGTACAATTTTATTTTGAATTACTTTGCACTGGTGCAATCTTACTTTACACTGTTAGAAAGTAGTTTAAAGTAAGATTGCATCAGTCCAAAATTAAATTCCAAATGTTTCTTCACCTATAATAAGTGATTTTACATTTCAAAGGTGATTTTTCATCTTAGGGTTTAGTCTTTAATGTTTACCCTAAATCCTAAACCCTAAACCCTAAGGTGAAAAATCACCTTTCAAGTAAAAAATCACTTCTTATACGTACTTTCCATAAACCTGAACATTAAATTCTAAATCCTAAACTCATATGTCAAAATTACTTTGCACTGGTGCAACCACTCTTGGAATAATTTTGCTCCAATACAAAATGAGATTGCACAGGTGCAAAGACCCCTTAAAATATAATTTATAACCGGTGTAAAATCATCTAGAATAATTTATCTCCAGCGAAAGTAGTTTATCACCGATACAAAGTTATTTATCACCGATGTAAAGTTATTTATCATATGTGTGTTTTAGTTTAATGTGCTGTAGTGATATTTGAAGGATATTCCCTAAGGGGGTGTTTGATTGGCAGGTTAAGTATTTAACCGGTCACTTAACCCACCTCCTATTTACGTCGAGTTAAGTGGACTTAACCCGAGGTAAAGTTATTCCACCCTCTCTATGGAATAATTTTAAATTGCCAAAACATTTAAACGGGTTAACTCACTTATTCCACCATTTATTCTACTCCTTTAACTTATTTCATAAATTTATCCCCCTTACCAAACATAGCCTTAATATTTAACAGAGATTTAACGTAAGGGTATAATTGACATGACCAGTAAGTTTGTAAAAATATAAAGAATAAAGGGTAACAGAGGAAATAAGTCACACCAAATGTTACTCTTGTTACTTTCCGATGCTCTGAGCATGAGGATCGACGCATCACGTGCATCATCACCTTCATTGGGTGTGGTTTATTATAGCACATAGAGTCAATTGTGTAGACAATTTACGCTTTTGCCATCAAGAGAATGATCTACATCTTTCTTCCTTACGTGTTATTTTTGGGTGAGTTGTTCAGCACAAATATTAGAATACCAACACCTACACTCACACAAATGTTAGAGCATCAATACTTACCCATATTAGAGTAACAACACCCGCACAAATACTTGTTCATAAACAGTAGAGCACCCTTCCTTAGACCCATGCATATTGGGAGCATGATGCACCAGATTGCCCTTTCCTAATTGCGTATCTTATGAAGTATTTCATAGAAGTTACCCAAGTATTGTACAAATTCAACTTAATTTTTTACGATCTTTTTCAAAGCAATGTCATAACTTTTCTTTTCGTTGGGGGAAAGTTTAGAAACTTCCCTTTTCCACACTCCTATGTATACACACTAACATCTGTATTATATAATCCTACGGTACCAATACTGTGGTACTAATTTATATAGTACCGGTATATATATATATAATCTCACACCACAAATATTGCAGCACGTATGTAGCAGTACTGGTGCACTGAAATTTTTTATATATACCAGTGTTACAATACACATGTATATATATAAGAATCATTGTTATATAATCTTCTCAGCACCAAAGCTACAAAACTCATACATACAGCGTCAGTGCTTAAATTGATATTACAAGTTCTCGTACAAAAGAGTATCGTATAACCCTATGGAACCGATACTAATCCTTAACACCAATAGAATCAAGTTCTTAAAGCTTTCATGCCGCGTCAGATGGGTACGTAGTCTGCGAAGGAAGACGTGTGTGGGCTTCTTTGCAATTCGTTGAATTGTCTTTTTTTGATAAAGTTTCCCATACATTAGATTTTAATGATAAAATTTCACATACATTGTATTTAAACACCAACGTACATATGTCTCTCTCTCTCTCTCTCTCTCTCTCTCCCTCTCCAAGCATGTATACACCCTCCTGATGTATCTCACTCAATGCATGCATGCATGAATTCCAACCAAATCCGAACATTAGATATATATCCTCACCACCGCCCTCTTCTTTTCAATCTCACGTTCACCAAACAACTAGTAAAGCCCCCTGCGATCCTAAATCTCCCTAAAGAGAACGGCCAACGTCGTAGATAGCAGCCTCGGCAGCATCATCGACGTCAACAACGACTTGGACACCGTCTTCATCCTAACCCTTCTCGTCCGTCCCCACGAGCTCTGACTAGTGTTGTGCTTCGCTTTCTCATAATAAATGGCAGTGTTGGGAAATCTATTGCATTTTTACGTGAGTGTGTTTATTTTATTTTGTTAATTTATTAATTAAAGTTTATGGCATTTGCTGAGATGATGTGTTGTTAGGTTAAAAGTGATGTTAATTTTTCAAGTAAAATCTTTGTGGTGGTGAGTAGCATGTCATGATATTTAAACAAGGCTAGCGTTTGAGATTTAATTATGGGATGAAAAAAGAAATTTTGTTGAATCAATATATGAACACAATATCTATTTTATTTCCTACACGCAAGTTAATTTCAAGCGAGGAAGTTCGATTTGAAGTATAAAAAATTACAAAGTTTGAATGGATCGTTCCCATGACATCATGTGCTTCAACAAGTTAAGAGCTTTACAAAAATAGGTACTATGCGCATACATTGCATCAAAAAGGAACCCAACATCAGAAGAAGAGGTGCTATGTGCATACATGCCGTCAAGAAAGGAACCGAACAAACTATCTAGAATATTGCTATATCCTATCTGCCATTGAGTGCTTGTCATTTAGATTCTCAGCTACATATGTTAAATGGAAAGTATGAATGTATTGAGCAGCCCGTGTGAACATCCAATCGGATTTCTCCTCTTCCACTTCCTCCTTTGTGATTCCGTGCGAATGCGTTTGGGGGAAGAGACGGTTTGGAGGCAGCGATCTTCTTATGCGAGAGGTTTGCGGTGTTGATGCTCTTAGGGTCTGCTTTTTCCTTGTTGGGAGGAAAATCTTATTCTTCCATGCTTCATTTTTCGAGTGCAATAATGTCTCCAGCCTCACATCACATCACTGCGCCGGTATGGCTTGCATGCTACCAGCGGTCGCATGTGGACGTGTTGTATTCTTCAATCATAGGGAGATGTGCCAATTTATGGGAAAAGTATGATACACAATATCCAGAGCATTGTTACCTTTAGTTCCCTCCAAAGTCGTATTTAGTTGTGTTTAATATGCTGGGTGATACATTATGAAGTTTGTTGGTTTAGGAATTAAAATATTCACAAAGGATATTAGCATGAGTGGAAAGAGACATTAATTTCTTAAACGATATTAAAAATCATAGAAGTTCTCTGGTGGATAAACAGTAATAGTATCATAATAATAGAAGACAAACATAGGTGGCCTTTACAGGTATAGATGAGATATGTGACTATCAAAGGAGCACTATTTACATGCGGACGTAATTAAGTTCTATCATAAACTATAGGCTGCATTGTTTTTCATTCTTTTCCTTTTTGAAGGATTTTAGAGTACACGTAAGCTGACGTTTGGGAAGTACACTGCATGAATGAAAGATGGAAGTGTAAGAAGTATAAGCAACTTGTAGACTCCGATATCGGCCGCACCACTTCGATAGCACAAGCATAAAACAACAACAGCACCCACGACCTCAAGCAACATGTGCACACTACATTAATAGCATCCCCATTGACACACCCACACAAACACTGTCGGCTGCAGCACTCATGCTAGGAGCACATACACTCCCCCCCCCCCCCCCCCCCCCCCCCCCCTCTCTCATATGGCAACTACCCACTTTAACAAGCCTCGAAAAAGCACAATGTGCACATTCCACACATTACATAAACCACGAACGGCACCCAAGCACCAGCTTGGTTGAGCAGCTGAAATGACCCTTTCCAAGGATCATTCGGAGTTTCTCCGGAAAATTAGGGGAGTAAGCAAAAATTTTGACCTTTTGAGTTGAGTGTGTGGGCCTTGCGAGAACGAGAGAGAATAGCAGGGGAGTTTCCACATTTTTTCCCTCTCTCTCTCTTCTCACTCACACACTCACTCACACACACTCACCACCCCTCTCCTCCCCAAAACCCTAACCCCCATCTATTTAAAACACCACCACCCTCTTCACCATCACACCTTCACCACCACCTCCACCTCCTTCCCTTGTCTACCGGCGAGCCACCAGCCGCTTCCCGTCCCCTCGCAGCCACGAAGAGGAAGGAGAAGGGCGAAGCGCGAAGGAGAGAGAGAGAGGGAGAGAGTAAGAGCGAGGGAGAGAGGGAGAACGAGGGCGTGGGAGAGAAGAGAGAGCTGAGGGGAGCTCGAGCGTGCGCAGTCGGAGGAGCTCGAGCAGGAGAGCTTGCTTGCGGGGCACCTGCGGTTGCAACCATGGGGAGCACGGAGGTGGGAGGACCTCCAAGGAGTCCAGGGGTAAGAGTGGGCGAAGCTGCGACCAGAGTGCAGCCGTGGGAGCTTGAGGAGGAGCTCATGGGAGAGAGGAGGACTCAAGAGGAGGGTCCTCGACCTCATGCAACTACTGGAGTTGCTGTTGCAGGCGCTACGGGTGGATGCCCACGAGAAGACGAGCGTCGAGAGGAGTTTTGCATACTGGAATTTTCCAGTATCAAACATCTGGAGCATCTGCCAAACATCTGGAGTAGCAGCGAACGTCCGAAGCTGAAGCCGGACATCTAAAAATACACAGAGTGCCGAGGTATGCGTCTTGTATGCTCATGCATGCGCGTACGTGAAGTACGTTAGCGTTGCGTGTCGTCATTTTAAGATTTCGAATGCATGCGCAGGTACAGGTCTTGGAAAGGCACACAAGCACGCTCTTCGAGGTCTTGGAAAGTACACAAGACGTTCGATATGACTCTCGACGTATGCCCAGGTACACGTCTGTCAGTGTGTCTAGACGTCTCCACATACGTCTGAGAGTCATATCGAACGTCCGGACGCACTGACAAAAGTTTGGAAAGACCCAGGATTTTTTAAAGGGGTTCCAGACGTCCCCCAGTAATGCAGGAAGACAAGGTGAGTTACTGACACAATTTAAGACATCTGGGCCAATTCCCAGACGTCTGATTTTAGTCTGTGTGCACATTTTTGACCCATTCAAGGCCCAAACGGAATCGGATTTACGCAAACGAAATACCATTATTTTCCGCTCAAGTTTCTCTACATGTTAGTATCAATTATATAGTGCTTTGAACTAGTCTGATATGACTTAGTTAAGGTATAGGTCTCCAACCTGTAGCGTGTTCAGGGCCCGTGGAGACGATAGGACCTGCGGTTCTAGCCCCCATTCCTCCCGTATTTTTCGATAAAGTGGTTTACTTTAATATTAAGATTTAAATAAGTGCATGTTTAGAATAACTTGATTGAATCCTAGGATGTGAAATGAACCTTAGGGCAAAAGCGAATGAATATTGCTTGAGCTACACTGTTTACTTTGAGATGCATGTTAAACCCTATTTGCTAGTAAATATATAAATACTTGATGTGATGCTTTCTCAGTTATTAAAACACGAGTTGCCTATTGTAAAAAAATGAAACCCAGGATGTGAACAGTGAGATCTAAATGTTGAGAAATGGAATGAAAGGAATACAAATATGAATCTTACGGGGAATTAGGAAAAAAACTCTTGTATACGAAAAGAACTTTGTAAGTAGATGGGAAGTGAGCTAACCCTTGTGTACACAGTACCAAGGAGAGCAACTGTCCCTTTAGTATAGAAGGGAGCTAGCCGCTCCTTTGGGTTAAGACCTGGGGTTAGGACTAGTCACTCTACACTGACTCCTATTTGGCTCTCATGTACGTGATATCGAGGTGAGCTACTTAGTGTAGGGAGGGAGCTAGCCACTCCATAGGACCCAGGATTAGGACTAGTCACCCTACATTGACTCTTGTTAGGCTCACTTGGCAAACCGGGATAGTTGGACGAGGGTACGCGAATTGTGGAGGGGTAAGACCCCTGTTCTGAGAGAGCAAGGCCCTGTGTTATTCCTTGTTGTACTTTAAGGCGTACCAGCTAGCGGAAACGACTGACCGCTTGCCAGTGCAAGGTAGCTACCCATGAGCTTATCATACATGCCGTAGTCACCGCTACGTCGCGATCGTGACTCGAGGTGGTTGATTGGGTATAAGACTACCACGGGGGACTCTCCCGACCAGGAGAGCACCACGTGTACATCCTACATCACCGGAAAGACTGCAATCAAGTTCGCTCCCTTGAGGGACAGACAAGATCAATAAATGACTGGTTTCTTAAGAAAATAAACAAATCAGAACCACTTAGCTGAGCTAAATGGAAATGAATAATTAATTTAGTTGCTTGTCTTATGTTAGTTGCATGTAACTAGCTTAACCACTACTCTACTTAATGTTAGCTGACCACAGATTTTGTAACCTTGTTCAGGTCAGGGAGTTGAGTAGCCAGCACCACCGGCTGCAGAGGGAGCTGAACCTAGTCGAACCTAGCCTTAGCTGTCATTTCCTTTTGTTTCTGAGCTTTTGTTGTAGTAGTGAATATTCGATATATGTAATACTGTTTCAGCTACATTTCCACTTTACTTTCTGTTGTTGTAGTTGTGATACATATAATATTGTGAGACATTTTGTCCTGTTTTCATTTACTGTCTCTTAGTTATTTCTACTTAATTATATTGCATGTGTGGTTGTAGAATATTTTCTGCTTTTTGTTTTTCTCGTTAGACAACTGGTTCTTGGGATTAGTCGAAGTGAGCTGGCCTTTAATCCTGTAGGGATCTGGGATAAGTTCTTAACAGCAGCTGCCCTCCCTCCATGCGAGTGCACTTGCAGCAACACCTTCCTTCGTGGCCTCCTTGGGTTGGTAAAAGAGCAAGTGGTGGTTAGGTGGGAGTGAATCGAAGATTCTTACCTGTTGCCAGGAAAACTCCTACAGGGAGAGCACATAGCATCGGCTCGTCGCTTCGGAAGAACGTAGCACCCGACACCTTCATGAATCACTCACGGAAGGAGAGTGGGAGTGAACTAGAACCTAGGTTGCCCATGAAAAAGTATTTATATTTATCAGGAGCCATGTACTTTTACTTATGCAGATACTACGATATACTATTACCCAAATATAAATGTAATAATGGATTTTATAAGTACATAGATGACATTAGGAAAGATTCGAGGGAACAAAGATTAAAATAACACAAACCACACTTGTGCAAAGCTTTCGATGGGAAAGAAGTAAAATAGCAGAGATGGTGTGAATCTATAAAAGGTTCGCATCCGTGGGTATGACTGTCACACTTATTTACTGCATTGCCCTCAATATATATTTTCTTCTCCTCAGGTAATAATTATAAATTTTTTTGCTGTATTCCTGTCCTTCAAAGTTGTTAAAAAAAATTTATTACAGTCGCACTTCCTGTACAAGACGGGGGTTCCAAGGGCAAATTCCAGACAGGGTACATCACACCAAATTGATTAGGTTTGGACAACATGTGGGCACTGCTCCTAACCCCTCCCACAGTCCCACCAGTGGCACTCGGCTTAATCAGTTATATGCGCTCCCTGCACGGTTTCACAAACCCTAACCACTCTCAAACCATTACATCCAATGCTTCACATATGTAGTACCCATGAAGAATCAGCGCAAGAAACGTTCCTTGCAGACTTAATTGCGTCAAAAGCCCTCATTCTATACACCCTTTTCTGCATGTGTCAAATGCACCAGTGTAAGGATAAAATTGATTCACTAAAGTATCCTAATGAGCAATGTAAATTCTAAATGGAAATTTACATTGAACAAGTCCAAAAAGATAGATAACCACTTACATGAGCCAGGCTCTCTTATCCATCCTTTTTTCTTTCTAAAGGCTTAGTCAAAACACGAGCTTTATGTTTACAAAAGCAAAGAGAATCAATTTTATAATACCTTCAAAGATAATTTTACCTAATAAACTTCTAAAATTATGAATAATGGGATATAAAAATTTACAATTATTACTTGAGAACTTATATTTAAACATTCTAAGTCATTATTTAAGTCTATGAAATCCACACATAATAAGTTATCAAAAATAATTTTATTTTAATTAGACTTGAGTGTAGGTCCAATTCAATCACAAATCCACTTGACAGCTGGGTTATCCATGGCAACGTCGTCTCCCTGGAAAGGGTTATGCAGGGATAGATATATGCAAGAAGGGTACACTTGCAATTAAATCTGCAAATGTGGTGTGCTTGAGAAGATCTCTACGCTTTATCGTCAAATTTCACTTCTGACAGCGTCGGCAGTATTATGTTTGTTAATACTTAAAAACTAGAAATAAAGGTAGAGAGAGAGGGCGGTGCAGTAAAAAGGAAAGTAAAAAAGAAGCATACCTGCTCTTCGCTTCTACCCACAAGAAGGCTCTTCTCTATTTAATCCCCCCCACCCACAAGGAACCTCCACCACCACCCTCTTCTTCCCCTTGTGCTTGAGGTAATCCACCATCCGTCCCACCCCTCCTTTCCCCGCTGCTGTACTTCTCCTCTGCATCAACTCAATTATCCTGACAGAACCCAACATTGTCCGCAGGAAAACCATGGCCCTTCTTGCTCATCTCCTCGTCCTCCTCCTCTCCCTCCCATTCCTCTTCTCCTCCTCCGTGCAAGCCTACCATCCTCGTCATGCCTACCATCCTCGTCGCGGTCACAGACGTCACCACGGTGCCCGTCGTGGCGGCGGGTGGTCCTTGGCTCACGCCACCTTCTACGGAGGCGGCGACGCCTCCGGAACCATGGGTAAGCAACCCCCTGTTCTCCTCCTCCTCCTCCTCAACCCTTAGCAATTAATGCGTCCCTCCTTCCTTCTTCTCACACCGAGTCTTGGGTTTGCGCAGGGGGAGCATGTGGGTACGGCAACCTCTACAGCCAGGGCTACGGGACGAACACCGCGGCCCTCAGCACGGCTCTCTTCAACAACGGCCAAAGCTGCGGTGCGTGCTTCGAGCTGAGGTGCGTGGGCGACCGCAAATGGTGCCTCCGGGGCTCCATCGTGGTCACCGCCACCAACTTCTGCCCTCCCAACAACGCCCTCCCCAACAACGCCGGCGGCTGGTGCAACCCCCCACTCCACCACTTCGACCTTTCCCAGCCCATCTTCCAGCACATCGCCCGGTACAGGGCCGGCATCGTCCCCGTCGCCTACCGCAGGCCAGTCGTCGTTTCTTTTCTTATTACTTGTGGGTAACATATATATACAACACAGTAGTACTGACGAGGTCGTGTGTGTGTGTTCTCTTCTGCATGCATGGGTTTTGTCATTTATCTGCAGGGTGCCATGCAGGAAGAGTGGAGGGATGAGGTTCACCATAAACGGGCACTCCTACTTCAACCTGGTGCTGGTCACCAATGTGGGGGGAGCGGGGGACGTGCACGCGGTGGCCGTGAAGGGGAGCAGGACCGGGTGGCGGCCAATGTCCCGGAATTGGGGCCAGAACTGGCAGAGCAACGCCTACCTCGACGGCCAGTCCCTCTCCTTCAGGGTCACCACCAGCGACGGACGCACCGTCGTCTCCTACAACGTCGCCCCCGCCGGCTGGACCTTCGGCCACACCTACACCGGAGCCCAATTCCGTTAATTAATTAGTTAATTAATTAAGATGCATGCCTGGTGGCTTCTGCTCGCTCAGCTAGCGTATTTATATATATATATATATATATATATATATATATATATACTTGGTTATATAATCAATTAATATCAGTGGGATAGATCTAGCTATTTTAAAGTGGGGGAGTGGGAGGTGGGGACCGGGGCCTATTTTAAAGTGGCCCTAAAGTCACACTTCATTTGTTATAAGGTATGACGCATTCAATCCCGTGTGTTTTCACGGCCTTCGTTAATTTTTGAGGCCTTGACTGTTGGGGATTGCAGTACTGATCGAGATTGGCAGAGGTGGAAACCCACCACCCGCCTATATATATATATATATATGGATCTCGATGGTAAGGGTATGCTCCTTTTATCTTGTGTTAATCCATCTCCAGCTTCTTGGTTATTATTTATGATGTTATGCAATATGTATCTACATATAAGTGTTCTTATTTTGCCATGGGGTGTGTACTCTTGAGTTTGTTGGAGGGCATTAATTATGCTACGAGAGCTTGTTGAGATGATCACTGGAGCGGAGGTTGCGGTGCTGTATGTGTAAAAGCTGGAAGTTTTGGGACTTGGCCATGGAGGAATATTTAACAGGGTACGCGCACGTTGCGATTTAATGGAGCGATCTTCTTTAGGATCCAAACATCCTTATTTTTATTCCATAATTCTACTCTATCAAAATCAATTTATGTTAAATTTATTTTTTCAATTTAATCAAAAATAAAATTTACCCTTCAAAATTTTTCCGATAAAAAGAAAAGGGGAGCGGGCATTAATCTTCTGAAGGATATATCTGTACGTCTTGGCGTTCTGCTGTTGCTTTTTCTACGGTCTTCTCCCCCCACATTAATGGTGTAATCTCTGTCCTTTGTGCCTGACGCGAGGTGGTAATAAATACGAAGGGGAGCATCGGTCTAATGTGGGTATGTGTAAGTAGGTCGGTGCGCTCTGTCCTTGTCTTGTGCTCTCAAATTAAAACGGTAGCGGGTAAGGGGAGGTTTGAGTGATGGAGCACTTGCATGGCCACTTGGCATCATAGCATAGGGAATGGCATGTGTGAATCTGTGATCAAATGATGATGAGTTAATGGGTGAGCCTGCTGATCCAAGGCGTTATTCCAGCTTTGGAGATATATATGTACATACACACACACGCAGAGCAGAATTAGTGATGGTGATGGTTACACTCAAGTAGTTAGCGATTCGTTGAAGGATCGATTTTTTCGCTTGGCGGAAGTATGTATGTTACGTGGACCACAGCTTGTTCGCCTCACGTAGGAATTCGCCCGAGCAAAAGCGAACCTATGTATCTGAACTCGCATCACGCTGATGTCGTTGTGCTGGCAGATAAAGAGAGGTCACTTTCCTCTCTAAATTAGTGACAGGCTTCCTTTCTATCAAGGCATTAATTAGCCTTTGTAAACATTGGTTACTTGACGGTTCAACATCAGTTCTCAAAACCTGAGCTTTGGAAAGAAAATACAGATGCTGCAAAACCTTAGGCTATAGGTTCCTCTTATTGCTAAATTGAAAGAAATATTAACTGCCCCGCCTTTTTACCCTCCTAACCCGCGCGTTAACACTTCTGCAAAGGAAAAAAAAAAAAAAAGTAATACCGCTTGTATAGTTGTGATTGAGTAGTAAAGTATTTGATTTGATCAATCACACGTATAGGAGACAAAGAATTGAAAATTCAATTCTACTTATAGGACGTATGTCAGACATCCTGTTATAGGTCGTTTAAGGGTATAGTTATTGTACGTAATTATTATTATTTTTGAAAGTATAATAGTTCGGTTCACTCATCAAGGGTTTTCATTCATTTATATACATCTTTGTAGCTTCGTGGGAAATTGGCCAGCTCTAGAGGGTTAGTTAGCTTTAGTAGTCAACTCAATTCAAGTGAGTTGCCTAATTTTGGTAGACTATTCGTTTTTAGTTGATTACTTAATTTAGGTAGATTGACTAACTTAGGCGAACCACTCAATCTAGGCAGGTTGGCTAGTTCTAGCGAACTTTCTTAAATCAAGCAAGTTGGGTTAGGTAGTCTACCTACCCTAGGTAGGTTGCTTATCTACCACTTAATGGGATTGATTTACATGTGAGGCTCTTGAATTTGGGCCTACCATAGTGAGTTTGTTGTTCTTCTTAATGCCTATGAGCAGATATAGTTTATGGTTTCCAAAATACTATTTTCCACATCTTTTTCTAAGTTTAAGATAAACAAATTCTATACTTATATTACACTAACTATTATATCCAACTTCACTTACACAAACATCTTGGTTCCTCTCATCTCGTCCACTAGTTTATCTCAGTTGCAACTCATCCCATTACAAGAGTGCTGAATTTGATTTTCAACTAATTGAATTCAAGAGCTCTATGAATTAACTCAATAAATCTTGGATCTTTTAAGAAATCAAGGATTCCCAACAGTACTTGACTTGCTTCCATGATCGTGGACCACAACTAGATCGAAGATTAGGTTTTGGATAATGTTTCTATTATAGATATATGGTAGAGCCTCTAAAATTTAGCTTACTGATTGAGAGGATTACACTTTAAAAGTCTCTTTCCTTTTAAGAGTTCTTTTTCTTTCCATGAGAAGGTAAATATGAAGGGTGTTGTATGATCCTATGACCTCTAAGATGCATGTGGAGGGGACTTTAGCGTTTGGTTGGCAAGTTTTTATTTATTAATTTATTTATGATCGCTAAAAGTGACTACCATCATATAATGGTATGATTTACATGTGTGTAGTACCTTATCCAAGAAAATTTACATCGATCCCTGGCAACTTTTTCCCATGAGGCTAGATGCATAGAAGTAATTTATGTTTTGTTTAAGGGTAACCTTGTTGCCACCAAACAAAATTCCCAATGGGCTAGTTTACAAGGAAGGATAAGTTAAGAGGGAATGACTTTCATGCATTGGAATTACACTTCAAAGTCCCTGTCTAGTACTTGATAGCAGTAGGAATCGAGGAAAGGAAGATTATTTAGAGGTTTTTAAAAATATTGTTAGGAATTTTGGGGAGTTCCTAATTTCTATTTTACTTGATTTTTAAATAATTGCGGGTTTTAATGGATTTGGGATTGCTGAGTCCCAGTAAAGGCCTGAGTTTAAAAACCCAATAAGAATATGATTTCTTGTGGGTTGATGAGTCTTGTGTTACACCTATAAATAAGGGGTAGTGTTTCCTAAGTTTTGCAACGATGATTAGAGAGAGAAGAAGGAAAGAGAGTGAGAGTCAGGTGAGTTGTACTTGAGGTGACTGGTAGAGCGTGTATTCATATTTCAATATTGTTGCTCATCTTTGATTCACAATTGGTATTGTTAACGTGGTAAAGTCGAATGAAAGTCACATTGTTTCGTAGCATTGGGGATTAAAGTGTAGTTATATTTAAAGTTTATAATTTTTTTTGGATTAAATGTATTTCAAAGTTATTTGATAGGAATAAAAAGTGTGCAGATACAACTATCCAAAATTCTAAATTCAAGAATTAGACGTAAATAATTATAATTTTTATATCATAAATCTAATTAAAAAATGTTCAATTAAGTAATGTTATTATCGTAAGTAAGAAAATTATATTTTAATTAGTGTTTGATAAGGGGTAAAAATTACCTTTGGATCTAAAAATTCGCACATAATCCGATAGAGTATCCGACTACCCAATCATAGGGTGGACAGGCGAAAACAGCTCAGCCCGCCTCACCTCAGACCAGTCAAATCCCAATCGAAACCTGCCCGACCTACCAAAAGATTCAACATAGCATGGGTAAAAGATACGATAAGATGGATCTGATCACCTACGTCCTGACAACTATAATGTAACCTAACAACTAGGGGTACTAGAGCCCATCGAGTGGGGTTCCCTCCCCCCTCAGATTATAAATAGAGAATGAGACCCTCAGAAAAAAGGGCCTCCTCCAGAAGAGATGAAGCGAAATCATGTAATACTATGTGTATTCAAAATTATAGTGCATAGTTAGGAGCTATGTTCTTCCTCCAGACGTACAATGCTTGTAGTGGAACTGGGCCACCAAATCCTCGTTCTCCTCTATTTATGCTTGTAGATTGCTACTCTACCCTCCTACGCACTGGATGATTCAAGGCTAAATAGCGCTCCTACTCTGACAAATCTTTTAATGGCCTTCCCATCAGTGCTTAATTGAAGATAATGATGTAACATAGTAATTAAGACTAAATATATCAAGGCATTAATAATGTTCCATCAAATGTGTCAAATATCCAAAAATTGGAATCAATTCCTAGCAAATATAGCAAAATCACAAATCAGTCCCTGAAAATATGATTTCCTCACGCTTAGTTTCCTGTATGCCTGCTATTTGGTCCCTGCAATGTTTCTTTTCTTTTAGTTGAGCCCTTGCAAGCAAGTGGAGGAGTTCTTCTCCTTCAATGTCAATAAAGTGGCTAGAGGTTCGCTAAAGGACAGCCATGCGTTCCAATTGTTGGATGGGGTCGGAAAGATGTGGACTTGGTCATGGGAGGCCAGTCGACTTAACAGCGGCTTCAGATCGTCGATTGGGGGCGTGGTCGGTGACCAGCAACGATGGCGAAGGTGGGAGTTCGACGACCTTTTGGCGAGCTTGTTGAGGCGTGGAACAACCTACCAAGGGTTGCAACGAGTTCTATGTGACTTCACAGAGCTTCTCACGAAACTTGGAAGCTTGAGGATGGCTGGAGGAGGGCCGATGGGCGACAAGGAGGGCAGCTGCATGATCGACAGTTGGATCTTGGAGGCTTGGAAACTCTAATCCAAGGAGTCGAGGAACTTTGCCCCAACCCACTGAAGGTGGTGGTGACGTTGGATTGGCGCGTTGAGGGCGGAGGAAGGCCGACGAAGTCGGGGAAGGTGGCAGCTGGTGTGCGTGTTCGATGGAGGTGTCGAGGCTTCGAATCCCCAAATTGGTTGAGGGGTTTTACTTGTGGAGGTGTCGCAGAGGTCTTGAGGTTGTCGACAGCTGACAAGGCGACGTGGAGCGAGTTGGAGTCCTTTGCCGGAGTTGGAACTGGCATGTGGCCGGACGCGAGGAAGAAGGCAACAGAGTGGGGTTTTGAGGGGTGGAAACCTATGTCAAGTGTCCTAAACTACTCTAAAGGGGGAGGAGAAGAAAGATATCTAACTAATCGTGGATGAGGGGAGCGAAGGAGCTCGCCGACGTGGTCGCTGGATGTGAAGAAGGGGGCAGCGAGGAGTTTGGAACGAGGAGGGTCAGTGAGTTGCCTTCGTTGGTAGGAAGAACAGCGATGAAACGAAGGAGACAAAAGTGGCCTCGTTTGATGGCGAGGCGTGGCGACGAGGGAGAATGGAAGAAGCTCCAAGGTCTCATCGTCGGTGACGTTGGAGAAGGAAGGGGTATGGACGTGCCTTGACTCGATGAGGAGAAGCGGCGTGTGATGGAGGAGGTTTATAGCTCCTCAACGTGTGAGGATAGGGCCGGCGATTGCAGGAATGACCTCACTGGATTTTATGACCGGTGACGAGGAGGTGGGAGGCAACCGTTGGCATTCAACGTGCATGAGGAAGCTCGCGCAAAGTGCAGGATTGCACGTTGATCAAGTTCTTCAAGGTTTGGCATGGTCCTGCAGCTGTGGCCACAAGATTCTCACGGTTAAAGTTGGTCGTCGGGCATGGATGGTTGCTAGAGGTGGAGAAGAAGGTCAGAGGGGCTTCTTTGCAAGGAAAATTGAAAGTTAGAGGGGTATTTGCAAGGAAATCAGGAAATTAGGGGTCAAATTACAAACTTGGTTATGATGAAGTCCGAATGAACCTAAATTTTTATAGTAACCTAATTTGAACATAAGTAATTTAATAGTGACTTAATTTTGGGTTTTAATGATGATTTTCTGGTTAATTTACAACTTGACCCAAAATGTACCAAATACCTGCCTAGGTTTCTATTTAAGGTAAAAATAGGTTTCGTTTATCAAATTGACTATTTTAATCCTCATAGAATATTTTTAGAGAATTTAGATTACATTTATTTGTATTAGAACCTTGTTAATTTTAGTGAGGCCAAAATTAGGGTTAATTAATTATTAAATGACTTATTAACATAGTGAAACCCTAGATTGATCAGTTTAGGCTCACTGGTTTGACTTTGACGTTTATTTGACCTTTTATTTGACTTTTCCTTTGGTTAATCCATAATAGTAATTGCATGTTAAATCGGCAGAATTAACATCTTTTGTATTGATTATTTCTTACTCCTCTTTGATTGTGTTATACCATTTTAATATATTAATTAAATAAATTTAACTTTGAAATTTAGTTAAATTGAGTTAGATATAGAAGATGATGACATTGCCATCAGATGTTTCAGCCAACGTGGTTGAGGCTTGGCATTTGACCATGAGAAGCCAATGACAATGATTGTGGGAATTGTTAAATTCCAATAATGGTGATAGGAGAAAGATGTAGAGGTGACCTTAGCATGCAAAAGAAGATCATAGTAATGATCTTGTGCCAAGGAGATGGGCATGGATTACTAACATGTCCCACATCACCTATCTTTTCTTCGTACAAAAAAATAACGTAAGTATTGTCATATGATATGATAGGATCCATCATCACTCAAAAAAATCAATCATCATTTCTAAATAAAAATTAAAATCATCTTACAACGTTAAAAATTATCAAAATCATTTTACACCCAAATATTTTGATGGAAAAACAAAAATCACCTCGCACTCAGTAACTCTCAACTTGATGGAGGAATTTTTAATTAAAATAAAATTCACCAAGTAACGAAACTTACGTTAATTTTTAAATTTCTTTATATTAAATATTAGCCGTATCATAGGAATAACGTCCACCATGTGCGAAACGTATCACATTATATATTTTTATACGTTTAGCTAAGTTGACGCCCCCGAAGTTGCTTTGTTTTATGGTGTGCCACTTTGGCAGTACTCCATCAAGATTAATGAGCTAGATTGAAAAATGAGGCCTTTTAACATTCAATATCCTGTTAAACTCGCCTTTCTCCTATTCTCAATATTACTGGAGATTGGCTTCATAGGGTCTTCAAAATTTTAAATATCCTTTCCCGTTTTGACAAAGTTGTTGATAGAGGGATAAACAAACTTTTTAGGATATTGATATAGAAAGTAAAAAGTCAAAAAATTTTAGGATTGTAAATGGTTCCATGGGACGTACATAAAATCTTGATTAATTTTTTTTACTGTGACCATTTTATGTTTTCGTTTCTTTTAACTTTACTGAAGTTAAAAGAAGACATGACAAAGTACAAAAAAAATTCATTTAGTTTAGGCCCAAAAGATTACATACTATGATACTAATGCCATTAGCTAATAGAAACAGATACTACCACGTTCGTGAAAACAGGGTCACTTTGTACAGGTAGCTACTTAAACACTGAGATTATATGGGCAATTATAGTATATTAAATGTGTACAAGGGCATTTATGTAAGAGTTCCTTATTCTGATAGGTGCATGGGCGAGTGGGATCGTTAAGTTTTAGGGTTATTGATATAAATGTTTAAAAGGTAGGGTATATGCATTTAGTTATGAATGTTTGCAGGGACACAGGATAAAAACGTACTCCATCAAGAGCCCTCGTGGCCACCGACGCGAATAAGATATATATATATATATATATATATATATATATATATAGAAGCCTATTTGAGAAAACTATAAGAAATTAGCATTTCTGGCGTATCAATTCTCCTCGCAAACGTGGAGATGGGAACTTAAACATCTATCTCTCCCGCAAAGTGAGAATCTCACGACGTTCGACCATACCTTAGAGCGCAAATAAGAAATATTTATGAGAGTGCAAAGTGCTGGGTGCAGTAGAAACATGAATTTCATTCATGACAGTATAGAAATATAAACTTACGAATTTGATAATTAGCCACCTCTTATGATCAATCAAGAAGAACAAAATTTTGGAGTGTCATAACATCACCCTAAGTCATATGAAACACTAGAGATGATCATTATAGGTTATGGAACTTTGATCTTTTATTTTCGACTAGTTTATACCTTTAATAACATTAGTAACAATCCAATTCAATTTTGTATTTAATGGAGGAAAATTAATCTTAAGGTCGACACATGTTCGAACTCATACACCCTGTGTTCAAGCAATGTCGCCTCTTAAGGATTGTCCAAATTCGAACTCATAAGCTCCACACCCAAGTGATATCGTTTTCTAAGGTTGGCATGGGCTCGAGCTTATACATCCCATGCCTAAGCAACACTACCTCTTAAGGTCAGCCTAGGCTCAAGTTCATATACCGCACGCCGATGCAATGTTGTCTCCTAAGGCCAACACGGGCTCAGGTTCATACTTCCCACGCCCAAATAGTGTCGCCTCCTTAGGCCGACACGGACTTGGGCTCATACGCCCTACTCCTAAGCAACGCTGCCTCCTCACCCAAATAAGGTTGCCTCCTAAGGATGGACCGAGCTCGAGCTCATATACCCCACGCTCAAATAGTGTCGCCTCCTAAGGTCAGCACGGGCTCGGGTTCATACGCTTCGTGCCCAAGCAACGCCGCCTCTTAAGGTCGGCCCAAGCTTGGGCTCATACACCCCAAGCTTAACAGTTACTACCTCGTTAGAACAGCACAAACTTGGGCTGATACGTCCCATGCCCAAGCAACGCCAACTCGTAAGGCTGGCATAAGCTATGGCTCATCAGCCCTAAGCTCAACAGTTGCTGCATCATAAGGCTAGCACGAATCCGGGCTCGTAAGTCCGATGCTGCCTCCTAAGGTTGACGTAACTTAGGACTCGTATGCCCGGTGCCGCCTCCTAAAGCCCGCATAAGCTCAGGCTTGTACCCTCTCAACAAGGGATCCCTTCCAAGCGGATTGGAAGCAAGGAAAAGCCACCCGACTTCTTCATCATAAATGTTCTCCCTGCTTCGGCTCAGTTAGAAGAATATTTGGGGGCATTATCCATCGCGGAGTTTTGGGCACTCTCACTACTCTCTCAGCTATTCACACTAACTAGAGAGTGGGGGTTATATGATGAGGGGAAAAAACTATCATCGGATTCAAAACTTCGTACATGAACCAATAGAGGATCCAGCTACCCAACTACAGGGTAAACAAGAGAAACTGATATCGCCCGTCCCACCTACGACTAGCTAGACTCCAACCGAAACCCGCCCAGCCAACCAAAAGATTCAACGCAGCCAAAGCCGAAGATATGATAAGATGGACCTAACCACCTATATCTTGACAGCAGATAAGAAGTCTGACAAAATGGATACTAGAGGCCATCAAGTTAGAGGTCTCCCCATGTTATAAATAGAGGGAAGGACCCCTAATGGAGGGGGGTCCCCAGAAGAGGGAGAGAAAAACCTTGTAATCTCAGAAATACTAGTACATAGTTGGGAGCAACATCCTCTCCCCAGATGTACACCTCTTGCGGTGGAACTGGATCATTAATTTTCTACTTCTTTTGTGCTTGCCTAGTGGTTGTCGAGCTGAGCATCCCCATTGCGAGGTAGGCTCGATCTGTTTCTCCTAAGCAACGGATGTGAATGGTGAAGTAGCATTCTCCGCTTGTATAAATTTTTTTGGTAACCTTTCAAGACCCATCAAGTAGGAAGGCTTACAATATATTTCAAAAGGAAGACCATTCTCTTGGATAGATGCTTGCCAAACCTGTGTACGTATTTAAGCAATAATTAATAGTGTGACTTTGGACCAAGTATTTGACTTAAAAATTTGTAAACAAATTGGTGAATATTGTATCTACACTCCAAGTAATTATGTCAGTCTTGTTTGGCCAGACTGTATCTTTCAATAGCCTCTTCTGTGGATGATTGAGTAGTCATGCGACGTTTAATAGGTGATGCTCCCATGGCGACAATGTCAATGGTTGCAGCACAAACCTCAACACATGGTTGTTGGCTGATAACTCGACCATGAAAATTGATATTGAATCAAATTATAATTTAAAAAAATTTTGAAGTTCCAACTCTAAAATGTTGAAGCTCATTGATGATACATAGAAATAAGTTTGTGCATATAAAGAGTGATGGAAAGTTAACTAAAGTCGGCGGTTCTCTACGTTAGCTGCACATAGGTGAATTAGCTAACCTGCAGTCGGGTATCCATTTAGGTTGAAATCCAAGTATGGATGAGAGGAAGGGCCGGGAAAGAGAGCAAATAGAAAGCACATGTAATTAAAAGAGAGATGAGAGTTGATGACTGTGTTCACTCCAAAATAGTTGTTATATCTTAGGAGGGATTGATGCCCTTACAGGGAATATGGTCAAACTGTTGGAATAGAAAAAGAGCATATCGGAACACTCGAATTACGTCGAACTCGACCCAGGACATATAGTATGCTCTTAACAGGGACTTAAGGGAGTTTATATAAATAGCCTACCGTATGATACACATCAAGGGGCTTTCCACATTATTATCTCATTTTTGCGATTGTCCGTACATGTCACCATTGGGTAATGCATCATCTACGAAGGTTTTTCTGCCCTTAGGGAGATCCTTTGCATCCATCTTGATTATAGCATTTGTTAGGTCAATATGACCAGGTGACCAACCTCTCAGCTACCAGAAAACATTACATTAAGGGTTGTCAAAAGGGTTTAGACTTGATAGGCTCAGCTCAAGATCAATTTGATATAACCACACAAGCCTAGCTAGTTGACAATTTATCAAGTTGAGTTTGACCAAAAATTTGGCTCGATAAAGATCTGAACTACCTAAGATGTGTGCATGTGTGAAAAATTATTGCAGGAAAGCAGTGCAATTGTGGCTCGAGATTATGTTTTACTAATGGTGCAATATACAATATTATTTCTATTAAGTGTTACGTGTACGACGTTGCATGCATCCTAGATTGCATCTATCTCGTTTATATTAGGTATATTTTGTTTACCAAGCATTATACTTTGTTTGTCAAGACCTAGCATAATTAAGTCTCTGAGTCTGAACTTGTTGGTCACTAGGTTCGATAATGGCCTCAATAACAAGCTCGAATCCAAGTGAGCCGAGTCTAAACAAGATTTATAAAACCTCATCGAGTCAAAGTTAACTTGATTTCATGGAGACTGAGCCCAAATAGGATTTGGCTCCATTTATGAGGTTCCATCAATAGACAATCCCGTTTACATCTCATCCATTATATTTGCATTCCAATGGGAGTTCCTTCCTTCGAATTTGATTCCATTACTGAGTTGTTTGAACTTGTCTTTATACCAAGGCATCGGGTTTGGGCACCCTTCCAGTGACTTCACCTCCAGTTCTTCTTGATATCATTCAGATTTTTAGCCGGGTCAGGTATGATGCTCTACATCCCCTTCCATCTGGGCTTGATCTACTGCGCTGGTTGTTTCAGCAGATGTTCGGCCCAACCCCTACCAGAGCTCCGGAGTTTAAAGATTAAAGTCGATTGATGATCCAAATAATTTTATGGATACGAAGAGCAATCGAAAGTCGATTAGCGCAATCGAAATTAGATTTGTCCGAAGTTTTGAAGTCTCAAATATTTTTTAAATGGTTGAGGTTGATTGTGTTTCCAAAATCATTTTAAATATATAAAGAGCAACGAGATCAAAATGCTCCAAAAATCACGGACGAATCAAATCTAAAGAGTTCAGGCTAGATTTCGCAGATCGTGTGTAGCATTGCCACTTCCCACGTTCCAAATAGCATAGACAATACTGCAAATTTCTCATGTTGACGGCAAGTTTAGCTTCGAGATCCAGTCAGGGTCAACGCGGTGGGTGGTGGAACTACTTGGTTTCGTGAGGAGAACCACGCATTCCCATGGTCAAATACGTGTCGTACTTTGTACATACAACGTTTTTTTGTTTTTCAAACAGAACTTCCTTTACCGGATGTAGCTCCCAGAGATGAGAAAGGAAGACAATCTCAACTTCTCTCCGAGAGAAGGAAAGTAGTTCACAAAATAAAATACAAAAAAAAGAAAATAAAAAAGAATATCCAGGAAATCATTTTTATCAAGGGAAACCAACATCACGGACTAGGTATGACAAGGTGTCGCCGACATTGTCGACGTACAGTGTTAATAGAAGACAAGTGGTCGAAGCGTGGCAAACCATCAACTCAATCATGGTGAATTCAACTTTAACATGACCCCCACAAAAAAAATTAGCAAGTAGAGGTAAAGGTTCGACATTTAGTGAATCGAGTCCTCCTCCAACGAAGTGCCCGCAACGGCCATCGACGAACACTGTTGCCGCACCACTCTTTGACCACCACCTTGCCATTGAAGATGTTCACAGAATTCGTTGAGGAGTGGTCATCGCACAAAAGAAAGAACACATGACATAAGAAAGGAAGTGGAGGGGAAGGCAAACGGAGCGTGAGAGAGAAAGGGGAGGGTCCGATCGACGATCGGTGACTGATTGAGATCCCAAACGGTAGACTCGATTGAAGTCAAGGGAGAAGAGCAGAGATTGGTTGCTTTGCAAAATACAGTAAGATAAATGTGAATAATAACCATTGTATCAACAACGATTTAATACAGTGGTAAAGCTGTGGCGTTCGACCATCCAAGCATTTGACCATCCCGGTACTCCTTTCTTCCCCATCATGGTTTCTCTGATGGTCAAGCTTTTGACCGAGCACTTGGAACCCTTTAAAAGTAAACCGGAAAGATAAATCTCTCGTATGTGAGGTAATTATAAGATTGGATTCAAACATATATATACTCTCGTACCGAAATCAGGAGATGCAGATCCGTCACCACCCGACCATACCTTACGAGCTCGACCAACTACTTTACCCAAAGCATTCTTCAAGTATCGGTGAAAGTGCCTTCTATAAATATCATTTAATTAATTATGTTGCTCATATCTTTGGATCTCCTCCCAGTCCCACCCGGGAAAATTAAAAAAAAATAAATTAAAGAATAAACACTCAGAATATATGCAATTAACTCGAGTGCATTTCTCTTACGTCCATTGAATATCCCCGTATCATGGATCACCATATTTCAGGGATCCAAAAAAAAATTACAAAATAAATGAAAAAGAAAAAAAAAGAATGAACAGATGATAGAAGAGAAGAAGAAGAAGAATATCGATCGGTCGGTGGTCTCTCCTCAACAAAAGCATCTTTCCATGAGCTTGACGAACTCTTGGAAGTCGATCCTCCCGTCTCCGTTCTCGTCGAAGGCGTCGATCATTCGCTCGCATTTCTCCGGCGAAGACGCTTCGGGATCCCTGAAACCGAGCATGCGGAGGACGACCCCCAACTCCTCGGCCTCTACGTAGCCGTCCCCGTTCCTGTCGAAGACCATGAAGGCCTCGTGCACCTCCTCCAGGGTCGGCTCTTGCACCTCAAACGTGCTGATCAAGTCACCCTGATCACCCGCCGGGACGTTTTGGTCTCCGCTCATCAAGCCCATGCTCCTCATCACCACCTCCAACTCTTCTGCTCTCATGCAGACGTCGACGTCCCCCTTGGGAGGGGTTCCGGTGTCTGCTGCTCCTGCTCCCGCTGTTGCCGCTGGTCTTGGTGTTGGCTGTCGTGCAACCGTGGAATGGATCAGGAGGGGGAGGGATTGCTTTCGGAGTCGTGCGATCCAGTTGAGAATTGGGCCGAGGAAGACGAAGCCGATGAGGTACTCCGAGATGGAGAACCTGAAGGGATGAGGTACTCCTGCCTCGGCCTCCATCGTTCTTCTTCTTGTTGATATTGTTGGTGGTAATGGTTAATATATAATTGGCTGAGGTGGGGATGGAGAGGCACTGGTGAGGGTAGATGGGAGAAGGGAAGCTTTAAAGGGAGTGGTGAGTTGAACGTGTGAGGAAAGGGTCGGTTGGGGAGGAAGGAAGGAAGGAAGGTGTGTGAGGAGGCGCACGCGGGATGGGAGGGAATTGAACGGCGCGGTCCACGTTCTTAGGTGATGGCTCCTCGAACGTGACGTTTGGACTTTTGACCGTTCCCACCTAGGGGCTACTCCAACTCGTTTGAAGTTTAACTTCCTTTTGACAAGGGATTTCCAACGGCGTCTCTCTTTCTTTTTCATTTTTTTTCCCTTTTTTTTAAGCATATATTTCATTAAAGAAATTAAAATGATACAATAGGAAGCAGTGTCGTAGGATAAGCAAGTAAAAGACAACCTTGACGTTCCGCGGTTGTACCATCTCCGAACGAGACTAGCCAGAGAGCTTGCATCTTGCAACTATATACAATAAAGTATTGCCATCGACGTCAACAAACCGTGGTCACAGGTGATCGATGGTCCGAGTGAAGCCAATCATCCACTCAATTGTGATGAGCAATGAGGAGGTGAGTTTGAAGATGAGCAATCGATAAAATTAATAATGATTTTGATGATTCCTACTTATAGAGAAATCCAATGTTATTTAAAAAGTTAAATAACATTTGATTTAGCAATCAATTGTACTTAATTTGATTAGACTTGATTCAAAAGATTTAGATAACAATTAAATAAAGTTTGGATACCAAATCCAAATTAATCATAATTAGTTATTGGTAAATCATTCAAAAATCAAGCAAGATAACACCCAACCTTTAGATTGAGATCCAATGATTGCCCATCATATTGGGATTTTAAGGATCCCTATAAATATATCCTAAAGGGAAAGAGAAGATCTTAGCATATCCTAATTAGAAAACCTAACTCTCCCACCGCCTGATGAAGAAAAGAGGTGTAACGACTCGATTCCCGAATCCTTACGAGACACGAGAATCGGACCGACTCGACTGATCTCAAGATCCAGTCGTCCAACGAGAAAGTAACCAAAAGAGTAGTAAAATAAACCACATTCACCATGTATATAACTAGCAGTAACAAAATACAGCAGTAAAAAAAGAAATACTACAGTATACACCACCACAACAGTAAAGAAAATAAACATGCACATAAACATGAAGCTTGCGATAAAAAGAGTACAGGGGTAACAGAACTGCTCACTACAACGTAAAGAAATGTACAGTGAATACTATACAAACAACACTACTGGGCTCTACTAGGCCCAGCGCCCTCTGCAGCCGCCGACTCTGGTTGCTCAACACCTGGTCCTGAAAAGGTAACAAAGGTGACACGTCAGCGAAACGCTGAGTAGAGTGGCAACTAAAAGCTAAGAAACAGTAAGGTGGACAATAGCTGTTATATTTTTAATTTATTTCTTTATATTTTTCCCATTTATTCACTATTGAATTATTTCTCAGATCCTTCTCTTGATCTCGAATGTTCCTCGTGAGAACGATCTTGATTGCAGTCTTTTCCGAAAAGTAGAAGTAACACGTGGTGCTCTCCTGGTCGGGAGAGTCCCCCGTGGTGGTCCTACCCTCAGTCAACTACCCTAAGGTCGCTGACAGACGTAACGGTGACTACGGCACGTGCGATAAACGCACGGGTAGCTACCTCACACTGGCACGCGATCAATCGTTTCCGTTAACGGGTGAGCCCAAAGCACAGCACGGAACCAGTATAGGGCAGAGCCCTCTCAGTAATAGGGGTCTAGCCCCTCCACAGTAACCAAACAAGGGTCTTACCCCTCCAAAGTCCGCGCACCCTCGCCTGACTACCCCGGTTTGCCCAGTGGGCCTAACAAGTCGGTGCAGGAGGGCTAGCAGAACCCCGGGGCCCGTGGGGTAGCTAGTGCTCTCCCTACACTAGTAGCTCTCCTTGGTACTGTGTACACGAGGGCCAAAAGTCGGTACAAAGTGGCCAGACCTAACCCCGGGTCCCTGGGGGGGCTAGTCACTCTGCACTAAACAGGGGGACAGTCACTCTCCTTAGTACTCCGTACTCAAGGGCCAGCTCACTTCCCCAATTCTATTCCATTCACTTTCCAAGAGTTCTACTCCTAATTCTCCGTAGGGTTCATGCTCTTTTAACTCAGCCAATTTAGGTTTCACCTTTCCAGCTTTATATCCATATAACCCATGTTCTCAACAATAATTATTCATTCATAAACAGGCAGCTGTTAACCAATTTTACAGACAGTTATCGTTTCCTTTCTATTTTTCCAAGACTGCAACGTATAGATATTCAATCTAGTTTTCTAGTCCTAGAATTCATGCCATATCCTAGGATCTATCATTCAATCTAGTTTTCCAGTCCTAGGATTCATGTAATACCCTAGGATCTATCATTCAATCTAGTTTTCTTAATCCTAGGGTTCATGCAATACCCTAAACTCTATTAATCATTTCACAATTTCATAATTTTTGATAAATAATTGAAAGGGCCACTCTACCTAAGAAACCGGGAGTACTGGGGGCGTAATCAGCAAGCCCGCGTGCCTCCGCAACCCCCAGAGCCGCAACGGAACGGGGTCCTAACACAAGGATCAAAGACAAGGAGCTACTCAGAACAGTATACAATTACTGTAAATAGGTAGAGGAATTAAATCTGGGAAGAACGAAACTTGAAACGCGGAAAACGGACTCCGAACGGACCCTAAACGGGTCAAAAACAACCAGTCTGTCCAAAATCAGACGTCTGGAACTTCTTCCAGACGTCTTAAAAGGTAGCTCAGGTCATACCTTGGTCTGCGCAGTCCTTCAGACGTCCAGAAGCCCACTGGACCGTTTGGACTTAGTTTCCAGATGTCTGATTGTCACCCCGAACGTCTGGAAACCCTATCCGTCGTCTGGTGCTGTGCCCAAACATCTGATCGGTGTGGGATGGCGAGCCCTTGCGCCTTCTCGAACAAATCCTAAACACACACACACCCGCTCTCATCACGAAAAGGTGCAAAAGACCTCGGCGGAACGGCTACATGGCCGTACACGCGAAAGAAGGAGAAGATAACAAATAATGTACCTGTCAGACGTCTGGACCTGCCTCCAGACATCTTCTGCGTCGTCTGGACGTAGGCCCAGACGTCTGATTCTAGGAAATTTTCCCAAAATCAGGACCAATTTCGCCCTCCGCCCGCAACGCACGGTTGTGTCGCGCTGCGTCCACCTGCTGCCCGAGCTGCAGCAGCTCCTCCGCGGCACCACACGCTCGCTACTCTCCCGCCGGTCGGCTCTAGCTGCCCCGGCAAGCTCGCACCCTCGCGTCGAGCTCCTTCTTCCTCTCTTAACAACCCCTCCTCCCCTCACACTCGCAGCAACCGCTGTTGCCGCTCTCGCCCGCTCGTGCTCTCTCGCTGACAGGGAGAAGAAGAAGAAGCGGTCGAGTGAGGGTGAGGGAGAGGGGAAGCGTATTTGAAGGCAGCTGCGGGGAGAGAGAAAGAGAAAGCTACGTCTGCAGGGAGGGAGAGGAAAGAGAAGAAGGAGGGCGGCAGGTTCAGTCTGCGCGCGCATGCATGCAGATGCAAACCCGTACGCCAAAAAAATTTAATACCAGACGTTTGGGAAGGCTTCCAGACGTCTGGCCAGACGTCTTAAACGACGCATGCTGCCTTGGTCGTAACAAGAGGAGTGTCTCCATCCTCTTCATCTACAATATTCCTGGTCGTCGAGGAGCTTTGGAGGTCTTCTAGGATCTCTTCTAGATGTCCAAGAACTACTCTGGGTGTTTACAATCAACCTTCTTAGTTGTCCTCTCTCTCCATTGGATGTCCAAATATTCTAAATGTGTGAAGAATTGTTCCTTTAGTAATAGGAACTCATGGAATGAGGAGGACAAGGGTGTTGTCCTTGATTTTTTGCGAAGGAGATCCCGTAGAAGCATGGCTTTGGTATTCTTAGCGCAGCAAGTCTCATCAACCTAGTGAGAAAGAGAGTCCCCTCTGTAGTAAGACTTATTGTAGGAGGCACCATACTTGAGGTGCTGAACTACATCACCCATGAGGTATACTTCTATCTCATGGAACCTCAAAATGGGAGAAAAATAGTTTCTTCCATGCAATTACAATAATAGGGTTTTTTTTTCGCTTACTCGCATGATCGATTTTTTGCATTGGATTGCTTGTGGTTTAAAGTTAATACTTTTAAAACAGTCAATTTTACAATTTTACGATGCTACGAAGCGATCTGATTACTTCCTCGCATGCATGTGGGCGCCCACACACACACCCTTTATTGACTTAATGCGGTTGCCTTTGTAGAATAAATGTACATAATGTTTTACTAATTTCACCCTTTACTTGAATTCTTCAAACTCATCATCATCTGAAATCTACAATATTGGTCCATCTATCACCTCCTCATCTATAAGTGGTCTCATGCATGATCAAAGTATTTTGCTGCCAATCTTCATCTATAACCATTCTCCTCTACAGCTTACAATCATGCCTACTTTCTTTATGCTATTTTCATATGCATACTAAGTTCAGGATTGCCATGATTGTCAATGTGGTATTATTGTACATCGTTTGTGACCTACCACCACTGACACATCTCATGATCTTGTAACGTGAAACTTTAGCCATTATAGCATGACCGTGACCTATTAATGTGAACTCTGTTAACCTTCTTCTTGCATCCTTTTATGATAGAGATGCTGACATTATGTTGCACTCTTCCTATGTACTCACTTGGGAGATAGTGCATCACTACACATTTTTCTTTCCTCCCATCGAATATAATCAGATACATCGTATTATGTAATTCACATCAAAATTGATCAACCACGGTTGTAGGCATGTGGCCTTTCCCCATCAAAGTTCGTACCACTTTATTTAACAATTGGAATCTCGCATTGCTAAACCCTTTACTTGTCCATAGATTACCTTGATTCTACTGCTATCATATGCATAATATGGGCAAAATTGCTTCTTGGATAAGCTTATTGATTTGAAGATGTTGAGCCAATATACTGCAGGGTATTTAGCTTCTCATTCACATTGTTGGCATTCTGTAGTGTCTCCATTAAGAAAATTTTTCTATTTTGGTTGTTTGAAACAATATAGATCTTTCTCATAATTTCCCATTTTGTTCTCTACCTCCTTTGCTCTTCATTTCATCTTTTTCATGTATTCATCTGACAGTTAACCTTTTTTTGATCCTTCATATTGTGGCAAAGTGTAAAAGAATTGAGATGCAAAGTGCCCCCTTCTTTGCTTCATCCCATTCAAGCTATCGTACTTGCATCCAAAAATGGCAAGTCAATGAGTTGAGGTAGTTTCGGGCTTTATTCAGAATACAATCATATGGATTTAAAGTTTGAATGCTAACAAGTGTTTTAACGAGAGAATCTCAAATCCACATATACAAAGAATACAACATATTTACATTATAGGAGCACCTTACATAATTGAGGAGAGAGTATAATAGAGAGAGATGAGAAGAGAAGAAAGAGTATAACAGAGATAGATGAGAAGAGACAAGAGAGTAAAATACCCACTCTCAATCGAAGGAGAAAACTCGCCTGTAAATGGAAACAAAAGGGAACACATAGGTGAGCTAGTTGAGTCAAGAAAACACCTAATTTGTGTAACCATAAATAGAAAACATTCAGGAAAAAGAATGCAAAAAAAGTTGTACAATCAAGACAACTATGAGTATGCATGTATGTGCTCGTAGAAGTTGCTTGGCACCAGGATTGAATTACCAACATTACAAAGAAAGTCGTAAGCCAGATGTTGAATGATCCTACGATGAAGTGTATGTAAGTTTGACGAAACAGGATCAACAATGACGCTGTTGAAATAAACGCATAAAGGAAATAAATAAATAAAAATATATGTATTTTCAACGTTTTCATATAGATAAAAAATATAAACATGATTTGGCAAGATTCAACATAAAATAAAGAACAAATAACATATAATAGCATAAATAAATAAAATGAAGAAATGTTAGAGATTACTCTGATCAAAGCGTCTATTAAGAACTTCCCTTAAAGAAAGCATCGCCCCATACAATACCGGTGCGTTGGGGTCTGACAAATTCTTATTAGAATATGACGATCTACTTCTAAGATTCGTCACACTTCACTCTTGGACGTCCTCGAAAACCACCTCAGAAGAACGAAGCCGAGGCAATTTGGTTTCCAACCAAATTCCAGATTGATCTACCAGTTTAATGGTTTGATCAACCAAAAACTTATTGTGAATCTCTCAATCTCCTATGCAAGATCGACAAAAGCGATTTGAGATTTTTCTACCAATCTCACATCGAACGAATGCGCCAAGAAAGAGAGACAAAAACAAGAGGGAGAGAGTGGAGAGAGCTTTTCTGCTCTTGTTTTTGTGTCAAATGAGAGCTCTCTCGTGGCCCTTATACAGAGCCCACGACCAGACATTTATGGAAATTCCCATTTTATGGAAATATGATAATTGATCGACCAATTAAGTCCATTGATCGACCAAAGTTAACTCATTAATTGAGCAAAACAATTGGTCGACCACTTTTACCTTTTAATTGACCAATGCAGGTCAAAATTGTGAGATTAAAAGTTCATAGTAAAAGAGTTCAAGTTCTAAGTTCCAAATTGATTATCACCTAAGCGCGAGTTGAAGCTAGGCCTGGATGGGGCGAGGCGAGGTGCATGCGTACATGCGTGCATGGTCCACAGTCCCACCTCTCACTCTTTGTTACATAAGTCATGGGAGGTAGGAGCCTTTTACACTCTCCAAGAGGTTTATCCACTTCCAGTAGACGACTAAAAACCTTTCCCAAATCTCACTAATTTCAACATGAATTCCCATGCCACTATATAACAATTGTATCTCGATTGATGCAATTAGGCATTTGGATCCAACATTATCCCACAAATTCATCGTTGAAATTTAACGATAAATTTCTTGGGTACCACACTCTGCTTTCAGTAAAAGTACCTTCTAATTTGAACATTTACACTACGAAAAAAATTGTGTAACGGCATATAATACATTTGCAACTGTTACGTTTTAATTTAGTGGTAATTTTTTTTTATATGACACTGTAACACTTTTCGAATGGTAATTAATATTAGCGACAAATATATATGTCACTATATATATTATAATAAATTACTATTTTAATTTTTAATACTTAATTTTGGTGACATAAAGATTGTATGACACTAAAATTTTTTTTTGACAATTGACGAATAAAATTTGTGTCAAACCTCTGTGTATGTGTATATATATATATATTATTATTCTAATTTTCAAAATAAATTTAGTAACGAGAGAAATTAAAATATAAATAAATAATAAATTTGTAAACTCATTTACTAATAATAATTTTGAATACTTCGAATGAAGGGTTTAAAATGCATACTGAATTGAAAAGATTGTTCAACTTTTTAAACGAACGGGTGGAGAATCACCGAAAAAAAATCAAATTAAAATGTCAAAACAATGGAGGCAAAATCCCACCGCACCTCACGCCTCACTCTTTCCTCCTGTGTGTTGACACCCCTACTTCCTCCCCCTCAGCCCCCGAATCCCCTCGTAACAAAAGAAGCCCTAACGGCCTTCCATCGCCGAGCGCCAATCTCCACTCGTCGGGTGTCGACCTCCACTCGCCGAAGCTCTCCTGCTACTTCGGGCATCGCTGCACCACCCTCGAGGTCAGCCACCTCTTCCCTCCTCCTCCCTTTCTCGTCTACCCTCCGCCGCCCATCCTCGGTCCTCGTTCCCTTCTGTTGTCGATCCTCCTCCCTCCCTCGTCCCCTCCACCACCATCCCCTCCCCACCACTACCCAGGCCCCCACCTCCTTCATCCTCTTCCCTTCCAACCAGCTGCCACCACGCACCCCTGTCCTCACAAATGAAGCCCTAACCTCCCTCCCTCGCCGGAGCTCTCCTACTGCTCTGAGCGTAGCCGCATTGCCCTCAAGGTCAGCCACCTCCTCCCTCCTCCTCCCTTTTCTCATCTACCCTCCGCTACCCTTCCTCGGTCCTCCTTCCCTTCTGTCGTCAATCCTCCTTCCTCCCTCGTCCCCTCCACCACCACCCCTGCAATCAGCTTGGCTGGTTGCTCCACCCACAACAACAGCAATCCCCCACCAACAACCAACACAACCCCCTCCAACAACATTAATAATCTGATTACCATGCAAACGTGGTGGGAATCCATATTAAAGGCACAGAGATGCATCCTTCGACACGTATGTTGTCCAACTCCTTCTCTACTGATTAGGAAATGTTATTTCTTCGCTATGGTTCTCAATTTGAGGCTTCTTTTGCTTTGTTGTAGGGTCTCAATGGCCTAAGGCTTATACATATTCTCTTCCATCGCTACTCCTGCAGCATTCACTTATAAGGATTCAATGCGGTCTCTGATTCTATCAATCTTGAGAGGTATTTAATGTTTATTGATGAAGTTCTTTACTGGTCATTAATGATTTGTACATATTGTTTAATGTTTGTTTTGGTGATTTGCTTGATTGGTGCTATTTTTTATTCCAAGATCACCTTATCATTAGGTATGTAATGTTTAGCTTTATAGTTCTTATTGATTAGTGGGTGTTTAATCATCTGAACATGGTGAAGGACCCCTTTCCATCGGTTTGCAACAATGTTTGGTGCTAGTAGGTGGAGTTTGAAACCACTGGGCATGTTGCCACATAATGGGTTTTTGGATTTGTTTACTTAACTTTGGGTGCTATCATTGGTTTGCATGTTTTTGATCCTGCTCATTAGCATTTTGGTACACTCATTTGGAGCTCTTGCATACTGTTGCATAGTGGTTTCCTAGAACTTTTGCTCTATTCTAGGGATATTTCTAACTTGTTATGGGAATCTCATAATATATTGGAAAGTTGTATGTTTTATTTGATATCTATTGGTGATCGTAAATGCATGTTAGTCCCTAGATCTATGAACTTGTTGGTTCATGATTTAGCTCGAGCTTGAAAACATCAGAATGTTTGTGGTTTTTGGCTTGTATCAGATATGCCTAGTGCTTATAATGAAATTTGTAAAAGACATTGTCATTAATTTATAATACTTTTATTTTTTAAAGAAGCTAATGCTAGTCGGAAGATTGGTAATTGTACTATAATATCTTCTCTTTAGTTTGTTTTTGAATCACCACAGGAAGGAAGGACGTCAAAAAAGAAGCAGGCTATGGTTGACATATAAGAAGGATGAAACTTTTGGAGAGTGGTATTCTGAGGTAATTTTGAGTAGTTTGGGATGAATATTTTCTTTCTTTCTAATTGTTGACAATGGATTTCACACACCTATGATTTCTTTTAATATGGTATGTGCAAATTAACTGTCGTTTGCTCATTAGCTAGTTGTGAGCAGTGAGACGATTGAGTATTGTGACATTTTTAGTTACTATATATTGAGGCCTTGGGCAATGGTAACCTGGGAAAATCTATTGGTAACTTTTTATTTACCTACAAAAAATTATCCACTCTTGTCCACTTGCTCTCCTCCACTCTTCACCTCAGAAAGAACTTATATTGAGAATTTTATTTCATGTATTTCCTTCCTAGTGTTTTGGGATGAACATTTGTAACTATATATAGTTGGCTGTAGCTAAATTTTTTATTAATATTAGTTGGGTGGCTATTAACTACATAGCTATCCATTACTTGTTTTTTTTTTCTAGATAGAGATAGAATGTGCCTATAGATCCCCTCATGATAGGTTAATATGATGTGTGATCGATTTGTTTTTGTGCAAGTATTTCAATGGATAATCTTGGATGCATAACCATATGGACAATTTTGAGCTATATAGAGGTATGAAATCCTCTTCTTAACTTGGATATGTTTATTGTATTTTAAATTGTCAAATGTTAAAGAGTGTACTCAAGCTTTTTTCTTTTACCAATCCAAGCATGGGAGACTAAGTTACTCTTTTGCTATTTTTATTTATTAGCAAAACTTCCTTATAAGACTTGACTTCCACCCAAATACTTCAGCTCAACCTAGCCTACATGGCCTAACAAACGAAATGACCCACATGACCTATGTATAACATGGCAAAAGAACAAAAACAACCAATGCCTTGTTTAGATTTTGAATTAATTGATATTTTATTGTTATAAGAATGTGTTTGATATTTGTATTCTTGAAGATTATGTAATTTGATTGAGGAAATATTTGTAAATTAACATCCATATTGATTGTTATGAAAGCAAAATTAAAAGCTTTGTTATTACAAGTGTTTGGGTTTTGCTATTAATCAACTAAAAGAAATCAGGTTATAGGTGAGGGTAGGTAAAATAATCTACTGGGAATTGCTGGTAGTGGAATAATAAATCAATAATGTAGGAAGATGTAAAAATGAATGAAGTTACAATTATCATTATAACTTACTAATTTAGTAGATTTTGAGCACTGAGTTATGCTTCCTATATAGAGGATGATGTACTGATTTATGTGATGGTAACGATACAACTCTCATTAGCATGTCTCGGCAAAATAGCTTATGGGCCATGGAAGTTCTTTTTAGTTTAATGGGACAGGGGGAGAGGAATCACGGGCAAGGCTCAGGCGAAGGAACATGAATTAATAATGTGGATTTTCCACTTTTGGGTCAGTGCTACCTTTTAGTTAGTTGTATTAGCCTTTAAGTTTCGGTCACCATGTTAGCCTTAGCAAGGGGATTGCCCGCTCTGGGATGACGAGTGCACTGTTTTGATTTTTCATTGGCGAGATCTTTAAGCGGTTCACAACAGCTTCTACTCCTATCCCCATGCCTGCAGTAGAAAGAGATTGGATATGGTAGATGTCAGATTCGCATAAGCATCTTATGGTGGATGATAGCAAGATTCTTATGGAATGCAAATAACTCATGGCCATTATGCCAATAGATTATGCCTGCTTAAATATATATCAAAACAAACCCAGAGTCAACATTAAACTGGTTATTATCCCAAATCCTAGTCCGATTTTGCCAACTCCCTTGCCCCATTCCCTCAAGCTCATAGAGAATGTTATTTAACCAACCGAAAAAAAAGATGAAGAAGAGATTTTAAATTGACTAATGTGTATTGAGTTTCCCAAGTTAGGAGCAAAAAAGACCTTTTTTGTTTTGTAGAAAAACTTTTCAGCCATGAAGATCATCTGATTGAGATACATTTAGTAAGCTGGAAAAAAAAAGTAACGGGATCTTCATAAGGAAAAAAAATTTGCAGATAAAGGATAAAAAACGATTTTAACATTTTGAATAGAAAATTGTAATTTAGCTGGGTAGAGATTGGAACAGGAAAAAAATTGCAAATAGCTGGTGTATGGTTGGATTTTATGCTTTACACAGGTAAAATGTTGTTAATAGAATCGAGCAGTGAAACCATTTACCAGAATTTCCATATGACAGAAGAGAAGTTTCTTAGCAAGAGATGACCACAAACCAAAGAAAATCCTGATTGCAATAGAATTTGTAACTTCTATGTGCCAATAGATCTTTGAAATCAGAACATTCACAGTTTTTTTGGGGCATTAGTTAGGGTAGCACAAACTGGTTCCTCATGAAATAGTGTGAAACCAAGAATTTTTGTGAAAGGGAAAAAAAAAAAATTGAATATTTTCCTGATATTATGAATTCGAAATCCAACTTTAGCATAAAAGAAATTGACCTTTTTGCGAAGTTTTAACCAGATCTAGGTACTGCAAAATCGTCATTAATCAGGCCAAAGGCACATGGTCAACCATTGAATCCCTTGGAAATACATCCCAAAAACCAATGTCAAGAAAGTTTTGAGAAAGATTTGTTTCTAAGCTGGATAAGCAGATCCATTTCTCATAAAAAAAACAAACTTGCTCTATAATATTGAAAGCCTTCATAGGGCACTGAGCTGATTAGTGCAATAAACCACAACTTCTCACCTAAGACACCTTTTCAAGATCCCACCCTTTTGCTTGGAGAAATTTTGCATTCCAACTAACTAAACTTCTTGGTTTCTAAGTCGTATAATCCACTCTAAATGTGTAAAAAAAAAGCTAGATTGAAATACCACCAGATCAAAATTCAGCACATAACTCTTGCATGAATAACCAAAAAAATTATCCTCTGGAAAAGTGAACATGGGAGATACAAAACAGATAGACCCTAAGAGAAGCTGCAAACGAGGACGTAAGATCAAAATCTGGTCGAAGGGTCGTAGTGTGGAATGGCATCCTTTGGGCAGGAGCAATACAAGGATTCACATATAAAATCAGAGCTAGATCCTGAACCAAGTACCACAATTATTTCCTGAGGATACCCTTAGATTATTTACCTACACTGGGTAAAGGACAAGGAAACATACCATGGCAGGCTACAAAAGGGGATACAATTTACATTTCCCCCTACTGGACTGGTCTCAGTTGCATATATATTTGTTGCAGTGGTGGACTGTCCATGGGACCAGCAACAACTTGTCTTTTTCGGCCACGGCATCAAAAAAGATCAACCCTTATGATTAAGCACCCTACGATTTTCTTGGCTCATAACGGAGTAGTTCCTCTGATCCTTTGGTAAGGATTTGGTGGTGCCCGGTTGTGAAAGAAGGTATGTGGGAGGTCAACTAGTTAGGGATGAGAAAGATGTAACCCTCTTTATTCCAAGACTAGGCAGAATCAGGGACGACTTTCTATAGATCAGGGAGGAAAATGTAAGGCCTTAAAACTGGTCCCTTGAAAAAACAAACAATGACCCTCTAGGTAGGGAAAGCAACAAAATTGTAAACCATCCTAATGCACTTTGCTTTCCTCTTAATTTCGGGAATGCCAACCTAGTAATGTGACAGTTTGAATTTCTTCTTTTTAGAGACATCAAATATAATTTCATCTGATTTCCTTTTATCTGATTTGCTATCCCTTAGATAAGAGCATTAAGAATGTGTACTTTGAAGAAAAATGAGATGTTTATTTGGTAGAATCCCCTAACTCATCCAAAGGGATTTATGTTTCTAATCATATTACTACCATGAGGGTGGATGCTGATTTGTTCTTGAATCATGCCTTTTGGTGGTGTTTGACAAGGGGAATATGTTTGTGGAATAAGTAGAGGAATAGAAAAAAGTGGTGGATTAAGTGGATTTTGATATTTGGATGTTTAGGTGGGTTAAACTTATTCCAAGCTTACGCTGGGTTAACTTCTCTTAACCTGACTGGGAGGTGGTTTAAGTGGTGAGTAAGTGCAAGTTAACTTACTTAGCCTGTCTACCAAACACGACCTTTATGAACATAATATCCCTTCCCTACTCAAAAGATGTTTATCCTTACAAAAATGCTTATAGAAGTGCCTAAAAATGTAGGGTGGGTGATGGGCCTATAACAAGATCTTTTGCTTACGCTAATCATGAAGTTGGTGCTTGTGGTGGTACTAGGGATGGATATATTATGATGCGATTCCTTCCATGGTAACATACTTTACGGTCCTTAATGTGTTTTTGCTCCGATGCTTGCATATACAATTTGGATTCATCCTTTTTTGCTACACTGAGGTATTTCTCACCACAAATGTAATGTTGGTGGAATTCCATTGCCAACTATGCAAGTGGCTGAATTTGGCTTTTGGAATTTGGAGCATTTGCTTGAATATGAAAAAAAATCCAAGGATTTAGACTAAAGTTGCATTGCTTGGAATTTAGACTAAAGTTTGAAAGACTAAAGCAACTTGTAATAGAAAGGGTTTCAAGAGGTTGACAATTTTGGTGGTTGAGTTTTCATGATTCATTATATTTTCATCTTTTAATTGTATTTTTTATTTGTTTCTTTGTATCATCCTCGAGAGGAGAATATTTTGGTGTTGAGGTGTTATTTTTTCTTATGTTTTTCTTATTTTCTGATGTATTTCTTTAAAGGACTCTTATTGTACTTTATCATTGAAAGATTGATAAAATTGAGATTGCCCTTATTTTTTGAGTTTGTTAAAATAAAAATATTTCTCACCAAAGATTATTAAGTGGTATAAATTTGTGTCATTAAAGTGAATTAATAGTGACAATTAAATGACAAAAGAAAACATCATTAAAGTAAATCAATATTGATGAATTAGAGATAAATAATTATTGCTAAATAATATCAATAGTGACAATTAAATGACAATAAATTGTCATTAAAGCAAATTAATAGTGGTAATTTAGTAGCATAAATAAAAGTTAAATAAAGTATATAACATTAATAACGTCAATTAAATTGTCACTAATATAATTTAATAGTGGTGAAATAGTGGTAAATAAATTGCTACTAAAGAAAATCATTAGCGATGGTAATTGTGGCAATTAAAATGACACTAATATCGATGATTTAGCGGCAATTATACAATTGCCTTAATTCTTTAGTGACACCAATGAAGACAGCAATTAAGTGGTGATTATTTTAAGTGTCGTTAATTACATATAGCGACAAATAAAAAGCTATAGTGGCAAATATTAAATGTCGCTAAAGGTTAATTTTTTTGTAGTGTTCCTTGGGTCATCTACATTCACCATCACAGGAATAAAGTGAAACTACTCTTGAACTTTAGACCTTTGATGTAGGTTGATGCTCTTAAGGGTCATGCACCCTATCTTATTTTATGAGTGTAATCGGGAAAGATCATATTCCCTTATCTGCGGCCCACAGTAACACTCACATAGGTAATGTTCTCCAAGGATGCAGTGCTCACATCCTACCATAAAGGTTTGAACCCATTTAGAGTCTTTGCTCTTCCTAAATTTGCAACTTAAGGCACTTAGGCTTTTAGGGATTTGACTCAGATGCAAAACATCTAACAATGAGTGTCAACTAGTTCCCTATACAGCTTGTTATCACATTGAACCTACTTTATAAGATCTCCACTCAGGTTAGCTTGCTACTGCAGGTGAACTTCCAATGGGTCTCAATCCCATCCCAAGCTTAGACTTAAGGATTAAAGATTTATCAAGTTCTTTAGTAAACGGATCTGCTGTGTTATCCTTGGATCCTATAAATTCTACAGCAATCATTCCTTAAGACACTGAATCCCTTACAGACTTCAGTTTGATTTGGATATGTCTCATTGTTTTCTGATTAAACTTTAAACTCTTAATCTTTGTTATAGCAGTCATGCTATTACAATGTAAAGATATTACAGGAATTGGCTTACCCATTATAAGGATTTCTATAAGAACTCTTTTTAGTCATTCAGCCTCAATTTCAGTGGTATCCAAAGTACATAGCTCAGTCTCAAAGGTATATCAAGTTAAAATGGTCTGTTTTGCAGACTGTTAGGAGACTGCACCGCTTCCAAGGATAAAGACATGCCCTGTAACACCGATCTAACTTGCAACACTATATCCTTCTAAAACTGAAGGATATTTACCATAATGCAAATTAAGGGAAACAGTTCCCTTTAAGTACCTAAGTACTCGGTCTAAGGCATCCCAATGAGTATGGTCAGGACAACTTATGTATCTACTCAACTTAGATACAGAAAAAGAAATATCCAATCTAGTACAGTCAGCCAAATACATCAAGTTTCCTATAATCTGTGAATATCTTAGTTGTGAATAGCCGTTCCGCTTTTGTTCTTATAGAGATTTTTTTATGAATCAAAAGAAGTGCTTATAACATTGTAATTTTCGTAACTAAATTTTTTAAGAACCTTCTCAACATAATGAGATTGTCAAATAGCTATTCCTTTTGCTGACTGAATCTGTTTGAGGCCTAGGATCACATTTGCAACACTTATATCCTTCATCTCAAACTTACTACTCAAGAACAAATTAGTTTCATTCACAATTGTAATGTTTGATCCAAACAATAATATATCATCTACATAAAGGCATAGGACAATACACATATCATTAATCATAGAGTAGACAAACCTGTCAGATTTGTGACTCACAAAGTCAAAAGGTTGTATAGTCTTATCAAACTTTTCATGCCATTGCTTAGGTGCTTGTTTCAAACTATAAAGAGATTTAACAGGCTTGCTGATGGAAACATCATCATGAGCCTTAACTATCCCAATTTGGTTTGATAAAGTTGATAAAAGCTCCTACATAACCATCAGGGGGTCTTCTGTGCATTCTATTCTGTTTTAAGTAAAAGAGAACACAGGGTTATTTATGCAATTTTAACTACATTTCATAAGTACAGAATAGCCACGGGAAATTTCAGAGGTTAATTAAAGGTCAAATGGTCATAAATATCTAATAAGAGGGTTTGTACAGATAAAATGGGTTTTCACGCATTTCAAGAATTAATGGACATCCGAAACCTTAATTTTAGACTCAATTAACTCAGGTTCTGGTTATGATAAAATTCACTTAAGCCTTCTAAAAATCTTAGAAAAATATTCCATAAGGTTTGATATCTTTAATTTGACCTTCTGATCCCATTTTGACATAAAATAGTCTCAGACAAGAAGTTGCCTTGATTTGGGTTTTTATATTATTACCTAGTCAAACTTGGTCAAAATCAAAATCCGATTTCACTAACAGATTCCTTGAGTTCAAATTAGGTTTGTACTAAAATTTGAGCTCAATTAGAGATTATTTCGATCTAGAATGTAAAAACGCATAACTTAAAGAGGACAGAAGTAGGTTCGAAAAGACGTACCCTCAAAAAGCTTCGGGTACCGCTCTCACATTGTTGCCTCAGGCTCTCAAGTCGCCTCTTCGTATCGCTGGCTTCTCCATAGGACCTTCACCAGTGGTACATGCTTTCGTCTCAGACTCCGGATGGTTCTGTCTAATATCTGTACTGGTCTCTCGGGATAGGTCAGGTCGTCACTTACCTCGATGCTCTCGTGGCTCAGAATGTGACTGGGATTGGCGACGTACTTCCTGAGGTTGGATACGTAGAACACGTCGTGCACTCCAAAAAGTTGGAGAGGAAGAGCAAGCAGGTAAGTAATGGGTCCTACTCGCTCCAGGACCTCAAAGGGTCCCACAAACCTCGGTGCAAGCTTCCCTTTCACCTCAAAATGCTGCAGGCTCTTCATGGGCGAAACATGGAGAAAAACGTGATCCCCAACCTTGAACTGCACCTCTCTGTGTTTTCGCACAGTGTAGCTCTTTTGCCTGCTCCTGACAGTGCGGAGTCATCTGTGAATCTGCTCTATCACCTCCTAACTCTACCGGATCAGCCTGGGATCAACCTCCCACTTGGTCCCTACCTCGACTCAACTCAAGGGTGTAGTACACCTCCGTCCGTAGAGAGCCTCGTAAGGTGCCATGTCTACCAGGGGTAAATGTTCCTCCTAGGAGCCTCTCCAGTCTAGTACACAGGCACGCAGAAGGTCCTCAAGTGTCTGTATGGTGCGCTCTAACTATCTGTCCGTCTTGGGGTGGAAAGCGGTACTGAAACTCAGCCCAGAACTGGAAAGTAAAACGAGTATCCTTGTTGGATATGATCTCACGTGGGACTCCGTGCAGGCGCACATCTCTGATATATTGTTCTGTTAGCTGTGTTGGCCCAAAAGTGACTCGGATCGGCAGAAATCGTGTCGTCTTCGTCAACCGGTCTACGATTACCCAAACTGCGTCGTGTTCCCGCAGGGTAACTGGTAGACCCACCACCAAGTCCATGGTGATGTTCTCCCACTTCCACTCTGATACAGGAAATGGCTGCAATGGCCTTGCTGACCTCTGGTGTTCGGCCTTCACCTACTGGCATATTAAGTATTGCTGAACAAACTTACAAACATCCCGCTTTATCCCTCCACCAGAAGTCGCGTCGCAAAACATGGTACATTGTGTTCCCGGAATGTATGGTGAACCTGGAACCGTCCGCCTTAGTCAGAAGCTCTCTCAACAGCTCCTCGTCCCTATGAACGCACAGACGTCCCTTTATACGTAGAATCTCGTCTGAGAAGGAAAAGTCTCCTTGGTTCCCTGTCAACATCTTGTCTCGCAGCGTTTGTAAGTATGGATCGGTCATCTGTCCTACGATGATGCGGTCTATTATCTCTGGTCGTGTCTGCCGTGTCACTGTCACTGTCCCACAATACCTCCGTGACTCCCAGGGTCGCCAACTACCCAACTTTTCCATGAGTCTCCAACTTTGTACCTGTAAACTGGCTAAAGAGGCGGGCGCTTTCCGGCTCAAGGCGTCGGCCACCGTATTGGCCTTCCCTGGGTGGTAGGAGATGCTGCATTCGTAGTCCTTTAGGAGCTCTAATCATCTTTGTCTCATGTTAAGCTTCTTCTGGTCAAACAAGTACCTGAGCTTCTTATGATCTGTGAAGATCTTGAAAGTCTCATCGTAAAGGTAGTGCCTCCATGTCTTTAGTTGCTGTGAAGCGTAAGCGACAATGTGATCCCGCTGAATGAGCACATCCCCTAACCCCTACAACGAGCGTCGGTGTAAACCACGAAATCGCTACTGTTGTCTGGGATGGTAAGTACAGGAGCTGAAGCCAGTCTTTCCTTCAACTCCTGGAAACATGCCTCGCACTCGTTTGTCCATGCAAAAGGCACGTCCTTCCAGATCAGCTGGGTCATAAGACACGCGATCTAAGAGAATTCTCTGATAAACCGTCAGTGGTAACTTGCCAATCCCAAAAAGCTGCGTATCTCTGTCACTGTGCGTGACCTCTCCCACCTGAGTACGACCTCTACCTTGGCTGGATTTACAGCCAATTCATCCCTTGAAATCACATGGCCCAAGAAAGTCACCTGTCTCAACTAAAACTCGTATTTGCTGTACTTGGCATACAGCCTGCGTCGCCTCAAGGTATCCAAGATCATGTGTAAATGCTGTCCATGTTGTGTCTGGATCCCGTGAATAAACGAGTATGTCATTGATAAACACCACCACAAACTGGTCTAAGTGCGGCCTGAAAGCACGGTTCATCAAATCCATAAAGGCAGTGGGGGCATTGCTCAGCCCAAACGGCATGACTAAGAACTTGTAGTGTCCGTACCGGGTATGGAAAGCTGTCTTGGAGATGTCAGTCTCCCTGATTTTTAACTGGTGGTAATTTGACCTCAGATCTATCTTGGAGAACACCGTGGCATCTCGCAACTGGTCTAAGAGGTCGTTAATCCTTGGCAGCGGATACTTGTTCTTGACATTGACCTTATTCAGCTGTCGGTAGGCGACACAAAGTCGTAGGGTATCGTCCTTCACAAACAGGATAGGGGCTCCCCACAGGAACGCACTGGGCCTCATAAAGCCCTTCTCTAACAGGTCCTGTAGCTATGACTTGAGCTCTTGCAGCTCAAGTGGTGTCATCTGGTATGGTGCAGTAAAAATGGGGCTGGTCTCCGTTACCAGTGAGATCTCAAACTCGATCTCACGCTCATGTGGTAGTCCTGGCAACTTTTCTAGAAAAACGTCGGGGTGCTTGCAAACCATCGGGATACTTTGAAAGTCATCTACGAGACTAGGCTCTGCCACTACACAGGCCAAGAAGCCCTCACACCCCTTGCTCAAAAGCCTCGCTGCCTGAAGCGTGAAGATGCATCTGAAACCACTGTCCACCGGCTGTTCGTGAAATTCAAAGGGAGGCAACTTCGGTATGGATCAGATCTTCCTCTCGAAACAGTCCACTAGGACGTGATAAGCGGACAACCAGTCCATTCCTAGAATCACGCCAAAGTCCTCCATCTTGATCCCAAACAGGTCAGCGGGGAGGCTGTATCCCCCTATACTGACCTCACAGTTCGTGTAAACCTCTTCGGCTACAAACAACTGGCCACCTGAGCCTCTAATCGCAAACGGATCCTCTAATAGTACACTGCCCTACCTTAAACCGACGGCAAAACTCGTAGCGACGAAGGAGTGTGGGGTGTTGGAATAAAAAAGTACGTACACTAATCTGCCAGAAACAGTAACCATACCTGCCACTACAGAACCCGAAGCCCTGGCGTCTCTGTGTATCAGGGCGTTGATACGCCTCTCAGTGTAGACGAAGCAGTTACACTCTAGGTCGGGCGAGTAGTAGCTAGTCGGTACCCTTCTTGTGACTGTTGTCCTCCCCCATGCGCCTGGTGACCTCGACCACTAGCCCGGCTTCCAGCACTCGGTGTGGGGAGCATCTGCTGTGCTCCGGCTCTAGATGGGCAGTCCCTCTTGATGTGGCCTGGCTGGCCACACTGGTAGCAGAGGGGTACACGACCTCCTCCCTTCGTCGGTCCCTTCTGGCGGCTCGGCGGGGGTTCGGTGCTGGCAACTAGTCCCTGTCTGGGGCTCCCAAAGTCCACTGCGGCCCTGCAGAATGAGATGGCTCTCTTGCGGGCGCCGTGTGCCTCCTCTCCCGACGGCCCTGAGAGTACTTTGGCTTGTAGGGCCTCTTCCGTCCGCTGTCAGTGTCTCGCGCGGCCGAGTTGGTCTCCTTGTAAGTCATGGCTGCCTCGACCACTCGAAAGAAAGTGGGCAGCTTCAGGGGTTTGACATACCTCCGAATAGCAGGTCGGAGCCCCTTAGTAAACCTCCATAGGCGCTCATCCTCAGTAGACAACTGTTGGGGCGAAACGTGACAACTCTAGGAAATGCGTGCGGTACGTGCTAACCATCAATGTCCCCTGGCGGAGAGTGTGAAACTCCCGTCTCCTCTGGTCCTACCATATCCGCGGAAAGTACTGCCCGCAGAAAAGAGCCATGAACTGGTCCCACGTCGGCTTTCTCCCCTCTTTGCCTCTGACTGCCCTCCACCACCTGTGTGCTACGCTTTCTAGCTGATACGTGGCAAAGGCCACGCGGCACTCCACAGGAGAGAGAAGGGTGTCGAACACCTTCTCTATTTGCTCTAGCCAGTCCTTTGCCTCAGATGGGTCCTCATCTCCCTTGAAGGAGGGGGGCTTCAACTTCCGGAACTGTTCGAAAAGTTCGTAGTGTAGTTGCAGTGGGGAACGGGTACGCCTCCCAGCAAGGAGGGCTCATGCTCGGAAGTGTCAGAGTGTGGTGGGGGTGGTGGAGGATCATCCCCTCCCCCTCCTGCTCGTCCAGCACTGCGATGCTCTTTCTGCCCCACTGAGGATTCCCCCTTCACGTCCTCAGGGAGAGGTGCCTGTGGAGGCTGGTGGAGCTCCTCTTGCACGATGTTTTTGATCAGTTGGACGAGATCCTAGGCCTGAACGCCTGGGAGGAGATGTGGGTCAACTGGTGCCTCAGGTCCAGTACGTCCGCCCTTTTGACCTCGTCCACGGCCACGACTACGGCCTCTCTCGGGAACTCCTCGACGAGGCATCTCCTGCAAGGAGATGCAAAAGATAAAACAAGAGTTGTCATCGATACAAGATTACATCAAGTAAAAAGCTCAGAAACGAATATCAAAGCGGTACGTTGTGGTGACTATCCTAGTTATATGCATGTGAGTGGTTATTCCCGTACCAATTGGTTCATTTTTCGGGACGACCTTACTCTGATACCATCTTGTTACGACTAATCCCAAGACCTTAGACTGGCTCCCCTCGATTAATCCCAAGACCTAGTCGTCCAACGAGAAATAACCAAAAGAAGGAAAATAAATCGCATTCACGCATGCAATATAACTAAGTAGAAGGAAAGGATGAGCAGTAAACAAAAGTAGAACATCTGTCTAAAAATAGTACATGCAACCACAACAACAAAAAATAGGAAGTATGAGAACAGTAATTTAAAGTCTAGTATTCACAACTACAACAGAAACAAGAATTGGAAAAAAATCACTACGACTGAACTCGACTAGACCTAGCTCTCTCTGCAGTCGGAAACTTGGACTGTTCAACTCCTGGTCCTTAACAGTGTTACGAAAAGACGAAGTCAGCGAACGATGAGTAAAGTGGTGTTTATATTATATATGTACAAGTAAAGTAAAAACAACAAGCAGGTTTTATTCTTGTTTATATTTATCTCATTTATGTATTTTCGGTTTATCTATTTCCCAAAGTATCCAAGTATTTCTTGATCTTGGTTGTTCTTCGTGGAAACGATCTTGATTGCAATCTTTTCTGTGGAGAGTCCCCCGTGGTAGTTCTACATTCAGTCAACCACCCCGAGGTCACTGTCGAGACGTAGCAGTGACTACGGCACGCGTGATAAACGCACGGGTAGCTATCTCGCATTGACATGCGGTTAGTCGTTTCTGCTAGCGGGTATGCCCTAAGTACAGCACGGAACAGTATAGTGCCTTGCCCTCTCAGAATAGGGGTCTCGTCCCTTAGAACCAAATAGGGGTCTCGGCCCTCCACAGTCCGCGCACCCTCATCCGACTACGTCGATTTGCCCAGCGGGTCAAACAAGTCGTAGGGTGGCTAGCTTCACCCCAGGCCCCAAGGGGTGGCTAGCCCCCTCCCTACACTAGTAGCACGTTTCGGTACGACATACGTGAGGGCTAACAAGAGTCGGTGTAGAGTGGCAAATCCTACCCCCGAGTCTCGACCCAAGGGCGGTTAGCTCCACTCTACACTAAAAAGGGACAGTTGCTCTCCTTGGTACCGTGTACAAGGGCTAGCTCACTTCCCGTCTACATTCCAGATTCCTTTCATCCACAGGAGTTCTACTCCTAATTCCTTATAAGGTTCATGCTCATATTCATCTCATTTATCCATATTCTGACCTCATGTTTCCAAAACTCGTCCTTCATTCATATACAGGTAGTTCGTGTTTTCACAATTAAATTCTCAATCATATACATGCTGTTTATGGTTTCACAATTCAATTTCTCATTTACATACAGGCAGCTCGTGTTTTAACATACATCTTAAGTAAACTAGAGTAGTTCAACATTATGCTCATACATTTCTATCCTATGGTTCATTCCACATCTTAAAGTTTTAATAAATTTAATCTAAGCAGGCGTATTCTTTATTCATGTCTTAATAAATATATTAAATCACTCTACCGGGTATCACGGGAGGAATGGGGGCTTGTGCCACAATTCTCATCGTCTTTGCGGGCCTTGAATACGCCACTGACTGGTAACATGTACTAGCGACTAATTTACATCAGACGAGCTCAAAACCAACACGAACACGTAGAGAAACTCGAGTAGAACATAGCGATACTTCGTTTGAGGAAATTTGATTCTGTTTAGGACCTAAATGGGCCAAAAACACGGTTACTGACTAAAATCAGATGTCTGGGATTAATCTCAGACGTCTTAAAAAATGTCAAATCTCACCTTGTGTTTCTTGCGGTATTCTCAGACATCTTGATCCCTCCACGCTCTAGACGTATCACCCTCCTTCCAGTCGTCTGGAAGGGCCGTCGGACGTCTGGCGATGCGGTCAGACGTGCAAAATTGCCTTGAAGTGTGCACCCCGCTATTTCCCGACGCTCTGCGCCTGTGTGCAGAGCACAGACACCCCTTTTTAAACCCAACACCTCCTGTGTTACAATCTATATGGCGGAAAGTACCGCAGGAAGGTACGTACCTCGGGATATTATGCTTTCAGATGTCCGGCTTCAGCTTCAGACATCCGGGTGCCCCCCGAATCGCCTGGACGATCCTCCAGACATATGATACTGGAAACTTCCAATACCAGAACTCCATGCAACTCGTCCCGCTCGCAGCAGCAGCTCCAGCAGTTGTAGGAGCTTGAGAAGCTCCTCACCGGTGTCCTCTCTCCCACGAACTCTTCCTCGAGCTCCACCAAGCTCCCGCGACCGTCACCCTCCTCCCTCGCTCACTCCATCGCACTCTCTCACTCTCGCACTTCCCTGTTCTCTCGCCGACTCCTTTCTTCCTCATCGCGGCTGTAACAGCAGAGATTGGAGGCTGGAGGGTGCGGCCGTCGCAAGGAGAAGGTGGAGGTGGCGGTGGCTTGAGTGATGTGAGGGGGTGAGAAGAGAAGGGAGGTTTATATAGGGTGGTTTTAGGGTTTAAGGGGGTGAGGGTGCGGGGGAGAGGGGCTTCTGCGCGTTGCCTGCGCGTAGGGCATAAAGTGACGTACGAAAATTCTCACTTTCAGACGTCCAGGCGTGTTACGACCCGGTTCCCGAATCCCTACAGGACACGAGATCGGATCGACTCGACTGATCCCAAGACCCAGTCATCCAACGAGAAAGTAACAAAAAAGCAGTAAAATAAACCGTATTCACCATGCTAGGAACTAACAGTAACAAAAGTACAGCAGTAAAGAAGTAAATTACTACAGTACACACCACCACAACAGTAGGAAAATAAATGGGTACAGGAATATAATGTTCAAAATGAAAGAGTACAGAAGTGCAATTAACTACTCACTACAACTGGAAAAGGAGTACAATAGAAAGCTACAACTACTGGATTCTACTGGGCTCAGCACCCTCTACAACCGTAGGTTCTAGCTGCTCAACACCTGGACCTGAAAAGGGTTATGAGTACACGAAATCAGCGAACGTTGAGTAGAGTGGCAACTAACTAAAGTAGTAAAGGTGGACATATAGCTGTTATTTTTCAATTTATTTCTTTATTTAACTAATTATTATTTCTTTCACCACTTGATTTATTTATCAGGTCTCTTTCTTGATCTCGCATGTTCTTTGTGGAAACGATCTTGATTGCAGTCTTTTCTGAAGAGTAGAACTCGCACGTGGTGCTTTCATGGCCGGGAGAGTCCCCCGTGGTGGTCCTACACCCAGTCAACCACTCCAAGGTCACGGACAAACGTAACGGTGACTACGGCACGCACGATAAGCGCACGAGTAGCTACCCCGCACTGGCACGCGGTCAGTCGTTTCCGTTAGTAGGTGCGCCCAAAGCACAGCACAGAACCAATATAAGGCATAGTCCTCTCAGTAATAGGGGTCTAGCCCCTAAGAACCAAACAGGGGTCTCGCCCGTCCACAATCCGTGTACCATCGCCTGACTCTCTGGTTTGCCCAGTGGGCCTAACAAGTCGGTGTAGGGCGGCTAGCTGAACCCCGGGTCCCATGAGGTGGCTAGTTCTCTCCCTACACTAGTAGCTCTCCTCGGTACAGTGTACACGAGGGCTACAGGGTCAGTGCAAAGTGGTCAATCCTAACTCCGGGTCCCAACCAAAGGGTGGCTAGCTCCCCTCTACACTAAGAGGTAACATGCGCTCTCCTTGGTACCACGTACTCAAGGGCCAACACACTTTCCAGCATATTCCTAGATCCATTCCATTTAATTCTAGGAGCTCATCTCCTAATTCCCCATAGGGTTCATGCTCATATTCCACAGGCCATTCCATACCAGGTTTCATCGTTTCTATTTCCATTCTCAGGTTATACACATGCAAATTGTAATTCTATTGTTCACATTCCCATATTCGGGTTATTCACAGGTAGTTCGTGTTTCCAACATTCACCTTTCCATTTCCAATTCATATACATGCAGCTCATATTATGTTATTTCACGGTACAACAGGAAAGTTACATTCAGCAGTTAACTAACACAAATATTACATATTTCGCAGGCAACTGTTGTTTATTTACATGCAATTGTTCTCATTCTATCTACTCATTCAAGACTGCAATTCATTCATTCAATACAGACATTCCAGTATTTCTAGTTTTAGGATTCATGCCATATCCTAAGTTCTAATCATTCATTCCACACATGCATTTAAATTGTAATTAATTTAAGGGGAAGCTACTCTACTAATAAACCCAGGAGTAGTGGGGGCTTGAACGGCAGGCTCACGTGCCTCAGCAAGTCCTGAACCCGCAACGGAAACAAGTCCTATCACAAGGATCAATCACAAGAGAATACTCAGAACAGTATAGAAGGTATTCCAACAAGTAGGGGAAAACATACGGGAAACATTGGTATCTTAATTGTGAAAATCGGACCTCAAACGAACCCTAAATGGGTCAAAAATAGTGATCCTGACTCAAATTAGACATCTGGAACACCTTCCAGACGTCTTAAAAGAGTCCAGATCCATACCTCAAGTACTGTGCTACTCCTTAGACGTTCAGGAACTTCGCTGTACCGTCTGGACACAGTTCCAGTCATCCGACAACCTCTCCGGACGTCTGGAAGCGCTTCTCGTCGTCTGGTCCCTCGCCCAGATGTCCGAAGTGCGTGTCTCGCGCCTTCCCGAACAACACCTGCGCGAATCAACTGAAATCTTCTCGAAAAGGTAAGGAACAGTGTCTCGGCGGAGCAGCCTACATGGCCTTATCCGCAAAGGAGATGTACCTTCGCGAAACCTCCTTAGACGTCTGGCACCACCTCCAGACGTCCTCACTGTCGTCTGACGGTCGCTCCAGACGTCTGATTCTGTGAAAATCCTAGAACCAGAACCTACCTTTGCCTACTCGTGCCGCGCGTGGCCGCGTCGCGCCTGCTCGCCTGCTGCTCCGGCTGCAACAATGTCGGGGAGGACCTCCACGACGCATTCCTCCGCCTTACGCACGCGCAGACTGGCCGTGAGCTCACCGGCGAGCTCCCACGCAAGCTCGCAAGCCTTCTCTTCTCTCCTTCTCACGCTGCTCCTCTCCTCTCACGACGCTCCTCTGCCGCTCTCGCTCGGCTGCACTTACTGGAGGGTAGAGGAAGTGGCTGGAAGTGGGGGTTTTATATAAGGTGTGGGGTTAGGGTTTCGTCGGGGGCGGAAGGAGAGAGAGAAGAAGAAAAAGGAAAGGGGGTATTGTTTGCGCGCAGCACGTGTGCAGACGCGAGTTCGTACTCAAATTTTTCGATTTCCAGACGTCTGGGAAGGTGTCCAGATGTCTGACCCAAGTTCCAGACGTCTTAAGAGGCTCAGACAGCACGGGTCTTAACAATGCGTGTGTACAAACGTTTGGACAGATGTCTGACTGAAGCTCCAGACGTCTTATCCGACTAAAATAGTAATGGGTCATTTCATTATTCTTATATTGTGATTAGTGTGTGAATTTTAATTTACACCTTGCGAATAACCTTAGACTCAATTTCTATTTTTGAGCACTATATAAATTTTAAATGTTGTATCATTTTTGTTGATCGTACTAAAACGCACATTTCCTAAAACTCAACAGAAGTGTTGTAATATTTTGGTGCCGTTGCTAGGGAGTAACGCGCAATTCTTCACTAGTCTTATCTTATTTGATTGAGCTGATCACTAACTTGCCCTATCTGTTTTGCTGTGATTTTGTGAGGTACATCACGAGAAGATCTTTCGTGCAATCAACCACTCTAGGGGTAGGTAGAATCTTTCTTCTTCTCTAATCATCTCCTAATCCTGGGAAGAGAAAAGGGAAACAAATGAATTAAGATCCACTTATCTTATTTTTCTAATAATTATCATTTAAAGGTAAAAAGATTTCTGGTTTGCGAAATTAATTTGATATTTGATTGAAATGAGTCGATTTGATTAGAAGATCCTCATCTTAATTTCCTGTACCTACCAGGGATTTACACTTAAATTCTCGACATCTTAGACTACTCACATTCTTGTTTGAGTCTAAGGTACCATATTTGAAATCAAATTGGACTTGAGAATAGAGCCAATTAGGTTTTCTATATTAGAGTTCTGTAGTGTTAGTACACACTTTCATGCATTAAAGGACACTAATCTTCCTGCATTTGTGTGTTACCCAAGCCCTTAATTGAATTGATCTATCCAAGAGAATCCTAAAATTAGGGCTCTAAATTCACTTGAATCCTAAAATTTGGACCTAATAACCTGAGAGTCAATTTCAGGGTGATTTGGGTCTTGACCCAAATTTCATCCTCATGCTTAGGCTAGGTTAGGTGAAGTTGGTTCACTTTGTGAATCAACCAACCTCCAAATTAGGTCAAAAATTGAATCAACTTCTAAATCAAGTGAAATTCAAGGCACAAATTAGAGTTAAAATTGGTAAACTTAGGTCTCAATTCGTACATTCAGTTTACTTAGAACCGCAGTGACAAGGAATGTCGGGTGAAGGAAATCATATAACCCGTGAGGATGCTCTACTATGTAGGGAAATTTGCAGTACTCTTCCCTCCTGGCTGCTCAAGTAATTCTCGAGTGTGTTAATTTCTGATTCAGAGATATCATCCGCCTCGAAACTGCCTTAGTCATCCAAAAATTTTTTGGTGCCTTGATTGGATCCAATTCACATCTAGTCCCTCATCTATTCTGTAGTGCACATACACTGAAAAAGTCCTTAGGTTTGACCTAGAGGCCTCCATTAGAGTTAATCTTCTGTGGAAATTCTGTCCTGATCAAATCAATTTGATCTGGATGTGAATTTGATTCCACATCCTGATCTATTACCTGATTTAAAAATGCAACCTGACAACATAGAAAGATCATTTAGGAAACATGAATCCCAAATGAGTATGAAAGAGAAAATGATCGAGACTGCCTTTAAACATAGGGAAGAAGTTTACAAAATCTCAGATCTATCTAGGAACATTCAGGTTAATGTATTAGAGACAACCCTCATTGCGAACCGTGCCCACATAATGTTGACTCAGCTGATAAATGGTTCAACTCGGGATGCCCTCATAACAGAACATGGGAATTGCATAGGATAGAGGATTTACATTGTTTTACAAATCCATCACTCTGGGAGATATACCAAGATAACATTGAGAAACATGAGTATATGTTAAATATGTTGCACAAAGCCATCAATCAAAAATATCCCGATTCCCACTTAGAAACTGATGATGAATCTTAGAGCAATGTTGAGGATCAATATGATTTTCCACAGCCCGGGTTCGAAAATCAAGGTTGTTGTGGACTCCCAATCCAAATGGAATTAGTTTCAAACTTTATGCCAAATGACATACCTGATCAAAACGTAGGTTGGGTGGATCTAGTTGTAGGTGTTCCTGATTATGAACCAACCATAGAGAGCCATGAAGTTGGTCCATTATGCCTTGATTTACCAAACGCCTGTGATGAGCTTGAGCCAGAACCTCTTGAGGATGTAATTTCTGTACTTTATCCTGTTAAGGTAATTCTAGAGAGTAATTCTGACATCCCAGTAGAACCATGTTCAGATTCTAGTGACCCAATTCCTACCCCTGACCTATAATCTAGATTTGAACCTATTTGGGATGATCACGAGGCCCAATGTGAAGAAAGTCAAATTTTGGATCTAAACTATGATTCTGGGCTTGTATTTGATGATTACACCTTTCCAAACTCTTCAGAGGAGTTGATTTTTTGGAAGTCATACTAATTTATGATACAGAAACAGAGGAGTTGGAAGAGTTAAGATTTGATTGGATATACTCTAGTTACCCAGAATCCGAGCCTATGGCTAATAAGGACACCCCTTTGAGTTTGGAATATCATCCTTAATGATATCTTTCCAGTGCTTAGCTTCAAAAGAAGCTATAGCATCACGATAAGTGGGGGGATCACCCTCGATTTGGTAATAAATCACTTCCCAAATCCTTCGAAATTTTTTATCTTTTACTTCTCTTAGGTTCAGACTGTTCTAGTTGATTGGCCTCAGAACGGAAGAGCTAGCCATCACAATAGACATCATTTTTACTTGATCAGGAATAGAACCAGATGTAGTGGCTAGATTATCTGAAATCATATTTTGAGGTAATACAGTCTTCATAGGGAAGATATCCTCAAAAAATGTAATATCGTGAAACTTAACAATAATGTTGACATCTATGTCTGAAATATCAGATTTTATAACAAAAAATCTATAGGCATAGCTATTATCAACATAACCCAGAAATACCACATCAACTGTCTTAGGTCCAAGTTTCTTCCTCCTGTGTTCTAGGACAACCACTTTTGCAAGACAAGCCCACACTTTGAGGTATTTCAAACTTGGTTTCTTGTTTCTCCAAATCTCAAATCAACTACTTTCCTTATGTTTAAGGGAAACTCTATTCAGAATATGGCATGTCGTATCCAAAGCTTCCCCCACATATAAGTAGGTAATCTTGAGCTTTGCAAGAGAGTGTTGACCATGTCAAAGAGGGTCCTATTCTTTCGCTCTACTATCCCATTAGATTGAGGGGAATATGGGGCCGTCACTTCATGAACTATACCAAAAACTTGACATTATCCATCACACATGTTGGACGTATATTCCCTTCCTCTATTTGACCTCAATCTCTTAAGAGTTTTCTTAGTTTGTTTTTCTACTTTTTTCTTAAAGATGAGGAATTTACTTAATGCATCATCATCAGATTTAAGCAAATACACATAGCAGTATTTAATGCTATCATCTATAAAGGTGATAAAATATTTTTTATTGTCCCTAGTCAACACACGCTTAAACTCACAGATTTCCGTGTACACCAAATCTAGAACCTCAGTATCTCTAGTAACAGAGTGAAAAAGTTTCCTAGTTTGTTTAGCCTACACATATCTCACATTTCTTAGTTTTATTTATGATGTGTTCTTGAATCATATTTAATTTCATCATTCTTTTTAAAGAATTGAAATTTACATAACTCAATCTACCATACCATATATCAGAAGATTCAATATTATTGCAAACAAATTGAATCGAATGAAAATTAACATTATTTAGAGCATTTCTAGATGATATATTGATATCACCTCTCACTCTAAATAATAGATTAAAATCTAACAAATATTCTTTTCCATAAAATTTTTCCTATCCCAAAATAACTTTATTGCATTTAAAGTTTAATTCAAAACCCTCTCTAACGAACAAGGAACGAGAAAAAACATTTTTTTTCATAGCAGGATAGTGCAACACCTTACGCAGTGCCCAAACTCGCTCCAAGGAAAACCTCAAGTCCACATGTTCGAATCTTAGCACCTTGGCTGTAGAGTCGTTCCCCATCTTCACAATCTCGCCACTACAGACTTGATAGGAAGAAAAGAACGATATATCAGTACCAATATGTACATTGGTTCCAGTATTCACGAGTTATTCGGTAGGATCGTTAATAACATAGAGTTCTAGTTTTATTGGGACATACCTATCGTTAGGCTTGGTTTCCTCGGTGATCACATTCACGTGAGGATTACCATCTGTGGTCTTCTGCTGAGTTTTATTAGGACAATATTTACTCAAATGCTCAACCAACCCATAGTGCCAGTATGGTTTGTTCTTGAATTTCTTCTGGATCTTAGGTTTGGCCTTCGTTTTTTTTTTGTTCTTATTTTTATTCTCATTACCCTTAGATGTCATGACATTCACCTTAGACTCTATAGGCATTACATGTTTCTGTTTCCTATGCTTTTCCTCAATAGCAATGGCTATCATCAAGTTATGAAGAGAAATCTTTCCCTTCCTATGCTTGAGAGTTATCTTGGATTCCTCCCAAGATTTAGGAAATTTCTCAATGATAGACATGACTTGAAACTTCTCAGAGAGCTTCATTTCAGCCTCTGCTAAATCATGGAGTAATAACAAAAATTCGATGCACTCTGATCTTAGACGTCCTTAAAAATCATCTTAGGAGAATGAAACTGAGGTAATTCGATTTCCAACCAAATTCTCGATTGATCTACCAATTTAATGATTTAATCAACCAAAAACTTCTCGTGGATCCTTCAATCTCTTTGTGCAAGATCAACAAAAGCGATTGGAGATTTTTCTATTAATCTTATGTCGAACAAACGCATCAAGAAAGAGAGACAAGAACAAGAGGGAGAGGGAGAGAGAGAGGTTGAAGAGAGTTTTTCTGCTCTTGATTTTGTATCAAATGAGAGCCTCCTCCACGTCTAGACGTTTATGGAAATACGGCAATTGATCGACTAATTAAGTTTATTTTTTGATCGATGTGAGATTAAAAGTTCGTAGGAAAAGAATTCAAGTTCCAAATTGATTTTCACCTGAGCTCAAGCCAGATCGAGGTGATGCGAGGCGTGCGTACGTGGTCCCCAGCCTCACCTCTCATTCTTTGCTACATAAGTTATAGGAAGTAGAAACTTTTTACATAATTTAAGAAGTTTGTCCACTTTCAATATTAGACTAAAAATCCCTTTCAAATCTCACTGATTTCAATATAAATTTATGTCACCACGTAATAATTACATCTCAATTAATGTAATTAGATTCTCAAATCCAACAGACATCTTTAGTCGCAAATGAAATTTCTTGGATAGGAAAGACTTGTGATTTCTATCTTACAAGAATGTCATAAAATTAGTGTGTTTGTAAAGATAAAAAAGAAAATTCTTTGGACAATTTTAATTTATAATAATTTAGTACAATATTGTGAAAATCTGTAAAGAATAACAGTGGTGCGCAGAATGGCTCTAAGAACCGATCTGCTTGGTTCATTTTGAAATTCTTCTACACGTACAATAAAGCGTATGAACAAAGCTTCTGGCATTCAACCGTTCACGTGGATTTAAAAGGCATCGTTCAACATGCATGATGTTTACAGAGTTGGAGCAAATCCGCAAGCCAAGTAAAAACCTCTATGGACTGACCCCGCAACCACCGCAGATGAAGCGAGGACAACTTTTCGTTGCATATTTCTCGCTTATTTTATGGTAATTACCTATGGATGTAAAGATCTGTTGTAGATGTAATCTAACTGGATAAAGAACAACATTGTGGATGTCGTTCGTGGAATATTGTTCCCATGTGTAAAAGAGAGGGCTGCTTTATTTTCCAATGGCTTGAAAGAAGACGTGTTCGTTCGGTTGTTAAAGGATGTAGCCGGTGCTGATTGACCCTAATCACGTCTTGCGGTTGACCGGACACTTTCCCACTAAAATCAAGCGGTAGTTTTGAGAGATTTTGCAACTTCGACTCCCAAGCATTGTCCACAGCCAAAGAAAAAAAATTGACGTGCTATTTTTCTTCCTTTTTTTCGGAATGTCATGTTTTTGCAGGGGAGGAGTTAAGGACTATCCAATTTTAGATTCGAATTTAATTCAAAACAAATCAAATATTTAGATTTAATAATTTAATGAATTGATTCATTTTTTTTGGTTATATATAATGTGAAAAGATTCAATTAGATCAGATTACACGTGTGCGTGTGTAACGAGAGGAGTATACTTTTAAGAAGCTTGTTAATATCTTTTTATTAATCATTTTATTATTTTTGGATCAGTTTTTAACATTTGATTAATCCGTTGATTATTATAGTTCATAGCTTTTATAAAAAAATTCCTATTAAAATTTAAACCAAGCCTGCAAAACATTATTGACAAATAAAAAAAAAGTAATTAACCTATTTTATACATTTATGTATTGTATAAAAGTCTGATAAAGATTCCATAAATATTTAAATTCTTAAAAAATCGAAAACAAATCAAGTTTTTTTTGTATGAAATCAGATTCTGAATTGATTCGAATTATTTCTTTTTTAACGAATCAAATATGAATCATGGTGGATTCGCTGATACTCAATTCGATTATCTACCCTAGAGGTGGTCTTAACTAATTTCAACGTCACTCGTGCTCATGGTTTTCATCGTCACTGGAACTCAAAGTTTATTCGAAAGAATCCAGATGACAAATAAATTTTTCGGCGAGGGTGGCAGTGGTTGTGTTAATTAGAGGAGTTGGATTTTAATTTGGATCCGAAGATGGTTTTGAATTGGATTCGATGGGATGTAGTTGCAAGGATTTCTCTCGAATCAGACTTTGAATCTGTTTAAAACTCTGACCGTGATGGATCTTTTTGAATGGAGATAAATGCAATAGGAGACGTTGCCACTAGGTCCATTTTCCCAATTGGGCCGAAAGGGATCAAGCCCAACATCAGACTTGGATCGCAATACACTCACTTCTGTATGGAATTACCTATAAATAACTAGTTGCAAAAATATTTCAAGTTGTAAATAAAGTTATATACAATTACGAGAAAATAAAAAATAAATTAAGAATATAAAAATAAAAATCTAACACGCCACGTGTCCTTTTTTTTTTTCATACAAAAAAGTAACATAACGTATTGTTATGAGGCGAAATTTACCATCGTTCAAAAAAAGATATCACCAAATCAACGATGAAATCATCTTGTAGAAACATAAAATTATCAAATTACATTTAAAATTATTTTATACTAATATAAAATAACATTACATTAACGCCAAATCAATTTTCGTTGATCTGTTTTGTTTGAAAGTACTGATTACGATTTTCTAAGTGAGATGATATCCACCAAGTAAGGAACTTATACCTTTTAATTCGTTTTACATTAAATAGCAATCTTAAAGTAAGAATCACGTGCAATACGTGCATTGCAAAATAAATCAACATCTACGTTTTTATAAGTTTTGACACATTTGAACCATAACTAACCATGGACTACTACTTTTTCATAACAATAAACACAATTGCATGACATGCCCACTTCGTACGAGAAAAAGAGAAAGAAGACGTTCTGATCATGAAAAAAAGCTCGAATTAGGCCATTAAACTTAATGATTTGATATCTTATACGTCTTTAATACTCTGCAACACAAAAGAGACCAATTTGGAATGGTCCTCCCATATTTTAAAAGATAAGTCGAATAAGTTAAAGTAGTGCTAAAGTAGTCGCAAATTCAAGAATATAACCAAAAAAAAAAATCTCACTCTTCATGCATATGAGTATATCATGACATTTGAGGAAGAAATATAATAACCTAAAGCCTCTCCGAAACTCATCCTCAAGGTGTGGGGGTGGGGGGTAGATCCTTGTAGATAGGGAGAATGGAGCATATAATGTGACAGAAAAAGGAAGGGCTGTTGAAAAAGGTTGGGCTCGGTAGGCATGAGTCGAGTTCTTATCTGCATGGCTTTTGAGGATATTTTTATAAGTTAATGTGCCTTGATTCCGAACTCAAAATTAGACTTGATAATCTTATTAAGCCAAATGCAAGTTAGACTAAACTCAAGCCGATGAGGGCTCAGGTTAAATAAAGGTCACACATATATGTACTTTACAAAAATATTTAACATATAATAATATATGTTAATAACTGAAAAGCCATGATAAATTTATTGGTCTTTCATTAGATCAACCGGTGAAAACCTTATTTTGTAAACGAATTTTTATTTTTTAGAGTCTAACTGTCCTTCAACTAAAAATTCAGAACATTGACTCTGAAAGTGTACTCGACCCTCATTCTTTGGTTAAGTCCGAAAGAAAGGTGTGACTGCTGGCTACAATTAAAAGCTTTTAGTTTCTCTTCTTCAAATCAAACAACCTCCCTCAACGTGGGATTAACCTTCCCTTGATGGTTTGCTTGTCTGAGTTTCACAAGTCTCTCCAAGCTTGTGGCAAACCTCTGCATGGTTACCCGTTCACATTGATTTTGAAGATTGCACTTGGGGGGGGGGGGGGGGGGGGGTGTTGGTTTATAGTGTGTGATTAAAATGTATAAGCAAGCAAAAATATCAATTATACAAATACTTAGGATTTCCCTGATCATTGAGTCAATCTAAATCCATTAACATACTATTCGAATGAGGATACTATAATTTTAATATAATAACACTATTTTAAATGAGGGTTATGTAACTTCAACCCCTTTTTGATCCTAATAGAAGAGTATTTCGTTTCCAAAAAAGACGAGAATCTTTAATCAGGAAACCTAAGCAAAAACAAAAAGAAAAATAACATCTTGTAGAGCCCAAATGTAAAATAATCAATTTAACTTCTATGGGAAAAGGAATTTCCCTTTTGGACACAAAAGCTAAGTATGGGAGGGTACTCTTATGTATCTCAAGAATTGTGTAGTAATGGAACCTTGATGAGAGTTGGAAAAATTCAATTTCAATGTATGTGTATTTGGTGTAATATGTTCTTTATGTTGCTTCTCTCTTGTATCTAAGTATGGAAGTATCCCAGGGTATTTATAAAAGGCTTTGGAACAAGATGTGTCTGTTGAAACAATTTATGGTTGTCAAAAAGTAGATTAAGAATATGGAAAAGGGTGTAAATCCAACAAACAACACTAATTAGTCGACGCCTAATCGACACCTTACAATAGGGTTAGTCAACCAAAAGAATTTCTTGGTCAATGCCACTACAAAAAATAAATTAACCTTTAACGATAAATTAGATAATGACATATAATACATTTATCATAATTCTTTTGATTTAACATCAATTTTTTTGTATATGATACTATAGTATTATTGTAAATGACCATTAGTTTTTGTGGTAAATATATATACCACCATATGTATAATTTAGAAAAAAAATAAAATTATACCACTATTTTTACTTTTATCAATCAATGATTAACATCAATAGCAAAATATATTTACCTCTATATGTATGATTCATATTATTACATCAATCTTTCAAAAATAACTTAGTAATAATAAAAATATATATCACTAAAAATATGTTAATAATTAACCATTAATATTACAATAGATATATATACCACTGTATATATAACTAACATATTTTTATTGCTATTTTTTAAATATAATTTAAAAGTAATCAACGATGGAATGTAACCAAAAAAAAAAAAAATTATATCAAATAATATAAATTTGAGACATCCCTTGTGAAATCATCTAAAAAAATCTCTACTTGTCCCCGCACTCAATTAGGCCTCATTTTACCCACGAAGAAAAAAAAGCTCCCACGCGCGCCCTTTCCCTTTCACCTTTCCCTCCACGCATAAAATCCCAGAAGTTAGGGGTACCGTCTCTACCCTTTCCCTCGCCATCTTCTTCCCCCTACTCCATTCTAGAGACACTCATACATAGAGCTCGCCCGCTCATATTAGCGTGCGATGGGACAAGACAACCCAACACCACCATTGAACGAAACCCATAGCCGTCCGAAGGCATGGCGCGAGGACAAGGGAGCCGAAGAGGAGAGGAGAGGAGAAGCGATAGGGCAAAGCAGCAGCGAGTAACCGCAACAGCAACTACGTACGCGACTACCTCTCCTTCTCCTCTCCTCTCCTCTCCCCCTTGCCTTCCCTCTTCCTCCCTCCCCTTCTCCTCCTCCTCCTTCATGCCACTGCCCCTGATCTCCCTGTTGGCTGAGTGAAGAGCCTTCCTCCCCTTCTTCCCAACTCGGAGAGGAGAGCGATAGCCCCTTCTCTTTTGTGAGCCCTTCGCTTAGGGGTTTCACGGGATTGATCAGGCTTCTCGGCCCTTTCAGCTTTTGTTTTACTGTTTTTGTGTGTTTTCCCTCGATTAGGCTTCTCGGATTTGATCGGGTTCCTTGTCCATTTTCTTTTGCTCTGGTTTGGATCTTTTTGTTTGTTCCCGGTGCTTTTTCTTGCTGTGGTTTCTTGGTTTTTATGGTTCTTGTCTCCTTGATGTTCTTTTGCCTGCGGTTCTTCGTGGTTTGGGTTTTCTCGTTCACTTCTTTAGTATTGGAGTTGCTGTCGACAAGTTTCCCTCTGCAGTCAAGATGATCCCCCTCTCAGACCCTTCGGGTCCCGTTGTCCAGCCTCCTTCTCCTAGCCTAGATGGAAACCCTCCACAGGCTAAGGCTTCCTTCGCTTCAGTAGACAACTCAACATAATTAGTCAGCCAGATTAGCTCCTAATCCAACAACTTGCAAGAAAATAAGGAATAATGAGAGAGCATTATTGCTACAAAGTACCTCAAGTAGGACTCAAAGTTGCGATCTAACATAGTGCACCGAATACTTTTAATGTAGTGTTTCACATGTAATGTCCTAACAGGAACATCTAGATAATCAAATGCATGAAATGCCAACTCTCCTTAGAACTTGGAGAGGGTGTAGATAGGACAAAGAAATGTACAAGGGTAGAAGTTCATTTGTTCATTGGTTCAAGAAAAAAATAATATATGTCCAAGTTGTTATGTATTTACTACAATACATGATGCTTTTCAAGTACAGCACAGTTAACATTTATCAATAAAGAAACACATGCAGTAAATAGCAAGCCTAACAGCAGAAATTGTAATTTCTTTAAAGTGACCCTAGTAATTGGTTTAAATGGGATGGTTCCTTGTGGGTAAGTCTTACTTACAAATAGTGGCCTTGAGTAATTATTAATTTTAAGTGCTGTAAGTTCATTGTAAATAATTTTAGTTTCAATTTTCGCAATGATGACCTTGCCATAAAAAATATGGGTAACAACATGATATCAAGTAATGGAGATGCCAGTGCCCTTGGATCCTGGTGAGTGCCTTTGTCTTCTTTCAGTGTGCCTATTCATGTACACGGTATATTTTTTTTGGACAGTAAAATGATGACTACATGAGATTGGCAGTCATCCGCTTTATTAATGGATCAAACATTGAGTACAATATTAAAATGCTAGAGTTTCCCCCAACCTACTGTAAAAGATCCCACCCAAATGATAATCTTAGTATAAGACCTTGCAAATATAAAGGCACCTGTAGTCAAGGACACCTTCTCTCTCTCTCTCTCTCTCTCTCTCTCTCTCTCTCTCATATATATATATATATATATATATATATATATCCAACACTCAAGGAAAATTTTGTCTTCCATTTGAATGGAAGAATAGAAATAGGATAAAATACTTTGCTTGATGAGGTAGAAGTGGATAGAGTAAGATGGAATCTTTGGGTTTTTTTGTTGCTCAGAACTATTATAAATTCAGTTATGATTAGTTCTTACATGAATTGCTTTTTGGAATACCCGCAACTGCCATTGCCCGAATTTTGTTTCTTGAAAGGCCATTGCTTGATTTTCCAGTTGGACTTTTTGTTCAATTGATTGGCCTCTATGGATTTTTGAACAGGTAGACCTTACTGAAGAGCTCGAAGTGCCCAAAGTGTGGATATCCAATTTGGATATGCACACAAAAGACATGCCTTATATTTCTATTTCAGCATTCAATTACTAGAAGATTTAAAATCTAGTTTGAAGGGGGAATGGAATTCATTGTGAATGGTATCAATATTCCATTAAATCCTTTTGAAATAACTTTGCATAGTGCATTGTCACTTTTGAAGTGCATTCAGATTATGAGGGAGAAAAAATTGGACCTTCCAAAGGAATTTGTAAGATGTGTCAACAAGAAATGGCTTAAAATCAACATGGGCTATAAGTACCCTAGGGAATGTGCTCTCTTTGGTCCAAAATGGACACCTTTCTTGGATCACAGAGATGCTCCTTTCATTGATGAGTCATTTTATGGTTCAGAAATTATGGCCTACCAAGCTGAGCTTGAGATGCTCGAAGTAATTGTTGATCCTTCTCGTGGAAATGCACTTGTTGCAAACCATCTCAAGCACCATTCTAGTATCGTTGCCGTAGCTAGAATCTATTCCTTCCTAAGAGAGAATAAATGGGAGGCCGAGAAGAGGCAAAAGCATGAAAGTTTGGTTAGGAAATTGGAGACAACTCATATGACTTGATCGTTCAACTTGTTTTCCCTCTTATTAAGCTGGTTCTGAAATGCTAATAATCATTACAATTTCAATTTAAAAAACTGACGAAGACCTTACACAAATAATGTAAATGGAATTTGAACAAAACTACTTAATTAGCCAACAGTTGAAGAACAATTTTATGTGACTTATGAAAGGAAGCAAATGGTTTATATTATAGCTGAATAAACCAACTTTTTGAAGGAATGCTCACAAATTTTATCATATCATAAATTGATTGAATTCAAGCAATGATTTAACACACTTGTGTCCAATTTAACTCATTATTTTGAATACTGATTCAGCGCATTCAGGTTGGTGGTGTTACTTGAGGTGATGATGTAGGTTTTGAAAGGAATTAAGCTTCTTGGATGATTTTTTGTATAATGTGAGTGCCATTGACATGGGTGTTTTATTCTATTAAATTGAAATTTTAGTTTGAAAATTTATGCTTTCTACAATCCTTACAGGTTGGACAGGTTTGTGAAGTTTTTGGATAGTCATTTAGAATTTCTGATGCCTTTTTGATGAACATTTTAGAATTTCAGAAGTAGAACTTGGAGTTGAAATGAATTTTTGAAGCAATTTAGAAAGTCTACTTATTGCATTAATTGTTTATAAGAATTGTTTATAGGAACTTGAAGCTATAATGAATTTTCGATGCCTGTTTGACTAGTTTGCATTAATTGCTTATAGGAATGAAAGTCTACTTATTGTTGGTGATAGTTAGATGATTGAAGTTGCAAAGGATGCCAAGGAAAATAAGGTCCAGTGGTTTCTAAGATCCTTTATATTAGTTTGTTCCCATAGTGAAAGCATTCAAGTTTTGATTTTTTTTTTTTAATGTGGTGATAATCCAGATTACACTTGTTTATTGAAGGAGAGAGGGACATGATGAATGAGCAAATAGCAGTGCTGCAAGACAAGGTGCATCTTTAGAAATTTGTAGTTCATCTATGATTTCTAGTACTGACTACTAACTCCATCTATATGAATGCAGTTATCGGAAGCATTGGATTGCAATTGATGTATGAAAAGGACACAGACATGGTTCAGGTTTGTCTCTACTCGTTCAAGTAGACCACTCTTTTTTTGTACATCTTTTCTTTTTCTTTTTTATATTAGGGAAGTGGAGGCAATGAGTAAACTCGATATAGTGTCTTGTGAAGTGATACTAAGCAGAGAGCAGTTCATGTGTTTGGTGGAAGAAGAAAACTTGTTTTCTTCCTCTTCTACAACGCACAAGTTAGTCTATTAGTTTGTTCTACTTTGGATATAATTTTTGGTGCTTGTACCATTTACCAGCTCAAGTTCACATCATGCTAATATGATTATAGCTATGGTTGATATGTATTTTTAAGATGAGTAGGAAGAGTCTAAGCCTAGAGGAGTTCTTGGTCCTTTATGCATGCTGATGTAAGGTGTCACATTTAACCACATAAATCATTTCTCATTTTTAGAAATTTTTCCTTTTATGCGATAGTTTCTTACTATTTTATACAAGACTACTGACAATTGGGGGTTAACAGGTGATTCTTTATATTTTTCTTGTTTCACTCACAAATTTTTCCTCATACTCTACTTGTTGCAAAGGTATTATACTTATTTTATCCTAGATCCAGTCTTTTTAACCCCATCTCTCCCAATGTTCCTCATTATCATATCCATGGCCTCATTTCAACCATTCCCATTCTCCTACACATCCCTCCATTTGTGCCCACTCCTTGCTGACATAAGCAGATTTATTCTCTGAAAACTCTGTTTGTACATGGTTTCAATTTGATGGAATCAATGTGGCTAAGTTGCAGATTGCTTAGTTTCGCTTCTATAAATATGATGAGAGTCCTTAAACCCAACTGTTTATTGGGATAATATCCACAAATGGTATGGAGGAAATAATCTAATATTTGCATGATAACAAAGTTGTCGGTTGGTAGCACTTGTACAACCTGAAGTTTTATGAAATCATTTTCTTTATTATTTTTATGCTAGATTAATTAGGTAGCAAGATTTTTTACTGATAGCTGCAAGTTATCCATTGTTTTAGTGGTGAAAGTTCTGTATTGAGTGTGGTATCTTGTTGTGGACATTGTCATTTTCAAGGCACCCCCAATTCTTTAGGAAATTGGTTACAGCTCCAGCGATGTCTTCGTTAAGAGAAGAGTGGCGAAGGAGGGAGATTGTGTACGCGTTAAGGAAGGGAAGTTGCTGGTCAATGGTGTTGAATAAGATGATGACTTCATTTTAGAGCCTCTTGAATATGAAATGGAGCCCATGGTTAAACCTAATGGTTTTGTATCATGTAATGGGAGATAACAGAAATGAGAGCTTTGATTCACATAATTGGGGTCCTCTTCCAATTGAGAATATTGTAGGGAGATCAACGCTCTGATATTGGCCTCCGTCTAAGATATCAGACACTATATATGAGCCAGAATCGAGACAGAAGTTGATAGCCTCTGCTTGATTCCTTGTGCACCTGGACTTCATGCTGGATTGATCCCTTACTAATAATATCTCTCTCCAAGGTAGCTCCAGGAACTAGCAAATTGAACTCGGGCTTCCTTAGGGTTATGTTACATGGGAGGGATTGCTCTTCTCTATTCTGTTTATCCCTTAAAATTGCTTGTATCTATGCCTGCTCATTTATGATATCAGCTTTGAGTGAACCTTCTGGGCAAACTGGTTTTTCCAACTTTTGACTTTCTAATACAGTGAAGGGTTAGATGATAATTAGACATTTGGTTAGTGAGGCCTTCGAGGTTGATTAGTAAAATTAATTGGGGTAATTAATGGTAATCATTTTCGAAGAAATATGTAAAGCTTTCAATGTTCCCTGATTTGGTCGATGAGCCACTATAGTATTGGTTGGCGGGTGAGGCAATTAGGAGACTAGCTTAAAGGCTTTGTCCCACACCGAGGAATTGGATGGCACCTTAGACCTAACTTAGGTTATTTTGATGCCTTTAGGTGATGAGTTAGGTTTCCTATGTCACCTGATGGTTAGTTAACTTATTTATCTTTATTTTTAATCACTTTCACAATGTTCCGGGGAAAGAGAAGGTCAAATAAAAATACATCAATTATAACAAATGAAATCTAGTCCTAATTTCCTCTTCAGGTCTTCATCCTTTGCTTTTTGATGTCTTTCTTGAGATCCTCCCTTAGAGCTTGAGCTTCCATCAAACTTCATTCACTCAATGTGCTAAAATTTGAAATATTGGTCTTCAAATATAATAATAAATATAATCATTTTATTATCATTAAAATCAACGACGGTTGTGTTTATGTATCAATAATTTCTCTCTCTACATGTTGCCGGTGGTTTCTTCTTATGCATGATGGTGGTGGTTGGAGTTTGGCTGTTGCTGGTTCTTTTTTATGATTTTTCTATCATGGTGCTTCTTTGTTGTTGCGGTGGCTAGGAGAGGTGTGCCTGCTTTAGCGTCTTTTTTTGGCCTCTAGATCTTTTTGTTATTGTTTTTGGTAGGATGTGCCAACCTTCTTTTTATGTTTTGGGTGGGGGTGGCGGTGGAGGACCTCTAAGTTAATTTGCTTGCCTCCTTTTATTTTCTGGATGAAAGCTTTTGACTTTTATCAAAAAAAAAAAAAAAAAAAGACGGCCGGCGTAAGAGACTATGTTTACGGCCAATTGTAATTGGGTGGGCGTTGATATATATTGTGCAAATCAGAAGTGGCATTCGGCTGGAAAAGGAAAATTCAAATCAACGGAGGTTATTTTGGGTTGATTTGAACGTGGATCATGATTTGTTTGCAACTTTGCATAAGTATCGAAAACCCCAGCCATTAATTGGACAGGGCAATTGCTGGTGCTTGGGGGATTTAAAAGCCCGTTGTGGCTGGTGGAAAAATGACGTCGCCCCTATGATCGTTGAATTATTGATTCTGTCGTTAATGGATAATTTATTTGAGGAATTAGAAAATTGATATTAAAAATTATGAAATTTATGTTAATATGTAATTATATTTATTTACTGTGTGTTGTTAATGTTAGTTTCTATTTATCTGAATTGATGTTAAATTATGATGTTAATTTTTATGATATTTATTTGATAATGTTGTTAGGTATATAAAATATGATGGATGTCAGAGATATGAGTGGTGTATAATTTTAACATGAATTTGATTAACATTAGTTAAAATTGGTGTTAGATAAATTTATGTTAAAGTTATTAAATTCAGATTAACAAATAAGAAATTAAATAATTAAGTAAATAGAAGTTAATCCATCTTTAAATTAGTTAATCCTTCAGATAAATTAGGCCTGAATGCCCATTTACGCAGGTGCATTTTTGGGGGAGGGGAGGGAGAATGGTCAAAGCAAGAGTTGATGATCGGAGCACTCAGGAAGACCATTGCCGATTTGGATAGAATGGATGGGGGCACGCGGGAAAAAAGGTTGTGAATGACGCAATGTAATTATGCGAGGGCGGTGGGAAGTACTTTGGACGGACTGCTAATTAATCACCGTGGAGTTGTAATATATGTTCATGCCGTGAAAGATTAAAACTGAATTTCAGTAATTTTCTCGTACCTTGTACGTAGTGTAAGTTTTTTTGAGCAACTGAAATGATATCTTAAATATTTTTTTTAATTTTATTTCTTGTTGATTTCTTTTCCGTATTCCGCGCGCACCCCCCTCGGGTACCGAAAAAAGTCTGGGCTGTCTTTCGCACTCATCCTTCGAAACCGCAGCCTAATATCATTTTCATTTTTTAATAAAAATTTCATTTCAGAAAAATATTTATTCGAGTAAGAGAGGATATAAGTGTTAATAATTAGTTGATAGTGACTTGCGCGAGCCTTTGGTAAGTGGGTACGTGAAGAGATAGCTGTGCTGGCTATGGCGTGTAGTTCCATGCATGTATTCCTTGTATAACGTGTACTGTCAATTGGCGCGGCTTTGACCATTGGTTTAATTCATGCACGTGGGCTTAGGTAGTTGAGATCCTGGTTTGAATTTCGTCAAGGTGGTTCAAGTTGGGATTCCAATTTACATTTGACTTCCTAATTTTTTCTAAGTTCTGTAAGGTTACGCAGATAGAAAAAAGATGCATCCAAATGAGCATCAAATAAACAATCATATAAAGGAATCACAAATTCCATGACCCAGCTCTATCTTATAAAAGGTATATGTTTAGGGATGGAGTGTAAACTCTTGAAATTTTGCTAAGTAGATGGGAAATTAGATGATACAAAAATACTCTTTCTCTCTTTTCTCACTTGCATGTAGAGGCATACACGGGTCGGATCCGATTGAGTTGAGATTCAACTCAAATTCAACCCACTATTTTCAGGTTAGAATTTTTCTAATCCAATCCAATCAGTTACGCCACTGAATTGAATCCAACCCAATGCATAAAAATTGAATCGGGTTGGGTTGGGTTGAGTAGATCATTGATTAATAAAAAAAATTCAAAACTTATGTGTATCTTTTACGTATTTCCTATATTTTTCATAACAAAGTATTTTAAACTCGTAAAAACTTCCATCATTAAAAAATGAATAAAATAAGTAAAAACAAAAAAATTTGGATCATTGATGGAATTTGGTATAGTGGCGGAGAAAATTTAAATTTGGGATATGGGAGAGGTGAGAGTAGGACAATGAGGGGGAGAATTTAGAACATTGGGATTAGGCATGGAAGGGTTTTGGTGGTTGATTATGTTATAATTGGGAAAGATTTAAATTTAGCTCATATATATATATATATATATGGTTACAGGTTGAGTCCAATTAGTTAAACCTCAAATTTGATCCAACCTAATTTTTATTAGGTTAAAAAAATCTCAACTAAACCTAATTCATTTTAACTCATAACTTAACCCAACTCAACCCATTCAAGTTGGATTAATTTAAGTTCAAGTTGAGCCTAACCTATGCATACCTATACTTGTACGTGCCTCCGTACGAGGGGCCTCTATTCTTATTTTTAGCTAGCTTAGATTCCTTTTAATGTATGCAATCATTGTTCTTCGAGATTTTCAAAATTTCGTTGCGGTCAGGTGAGTTACCATCAAGTTGCACACGTTAACTACGTTTGTTGAAGATCACGATACTGGGTAACGGATTGCATAACTGCCATTCAACAGACGTTTGTCAGATACGGTTAACTATCAATTCGTAGCCTTATACTCAAATGGAGTGCCCGACCATCCCATCCATTTTTCTAGCTAGATATGCCAGATCTTCACAGTTATTTGGCTATCCACATATCACTTTATCTTAATTGCCGAAAATTTTGGACCCAGATGATCCTTTGTTAATCAGATGAATCTTAGAATATGAGACTTCTTGTCTTGTCCTCTGTAGATTTTTTAATAAATTTTTTCTTGAGCCTTCGTAACCTTTTTTTTTTTTTTTTTTTTGTTGGAGTTAGATAAATATTTTTCTCTCTTATTAGTATCCATCTTTCGCTTTGCACCTCTAGTTTTATATCTCTCCTCTTTTTGTTATTCTTATCTTTCTATTAACAACACATTGAAAAGATCATATAAATGCGTATGATTGAGATTCCTCCCTGCAACAGTGATTCTAAGTTAGAGTTTAACTAGGAAGAGAAATAAGCTGAAAAAAATGACTTGATTAAGCACTTATTTGTGATTTATCGTAACTATCACAAATAAAAGGTATTAGAGAATTAAAATAAATAGACAAAGCAAAAAATGCTCACCACTTATTATAATCCTAGTTAGGTTGCGGATGCTCTGAGTACACCGAGATGTCACGTGTGGAATAGGAGATATCTTGCGTTCCTCTTTGCTCGGCGGGAAGGGGGACATCTTGTGTTTGTGCTTACTTCACCAGAGGATTACCATGTAATGGTTTCTATAATATATAGTATTACTGAAATCACGTGTTGGAAACAGCCTTAGGTGCACTTTCGTAACGCTGGAATTTTTTTCTTTCTTTTTACACCGACTACAGTATTCATCCACTCGTAGACATAATTTCCCTCTCTCTATCTTACGCACACACATTTATTTTATTTTAATTTTATTACCTTTTTTTATGAAAGAATATCTCAGATTTTATCTTTATCATCTACTTCTTTTATCTTATATTCTTTCATTTAAGGTAGATATTGAATGTATTTTTATAAGAATATGAAATAATATATATATATATATATAATTAAGTAGTAGAAATTTAATATAAGATACTGATTGAAAATTAAAATATATCGAATAATATATTTTACAACATGTAATGTATTTTAATTTTTGATCAGTGTTTCTTTTTTTCCGCCGTTGAAAATCAAGAAACATACGATAATTCATTTTGTAATGTCGGTATATTGATTTTTGATTGATCGAAAATCAAGATGCATCAATTGAAAATAATGTTACACTATTATATGATGACTTTTCCACTCATGCAGCAATACACGGATTAAAAATTAATTCTACATAAAAGGTGTGGAACAACCACCATTCATGCCCTTGTTCATTTAATTTTTTCTTTTTTTCTTTTTATTTTTTTCATATGTTACCGTCCATCCATCTCTCTCACTCATATTTTTCTTTTTTTTCTCTTATTTTATTTTTCTTACACATTATTTAACGCATATATTCATTTCAAATTTCATCTTTACCGTCGACCTCATTATCTTGTACTCTTTTATTAGAGATTAATTTGAGTTTTTTTTTTTATGAGAATACGAAATAATATACAAATTAGGTATAATAAATCCAATCTAAAATACCGATTGATAATTGAAATGTATCGAGTAATATATTTTGCAGCACACGGTTTATTTTGATTTCCGATCGGTATTTCTTTTTTTATACTGATCGAAAACTAAGATACATCGAGCAATGCATATTTGCAACAAGCCGTGTGTTGATTTTTTGATGATTGAAAACCAAAAAGAACCAATTAAAAATTATTTTAGATTTTAATATGATTGACTATTCCACTTCTACAATGATTAATTTTTACACTCCAACATTGAGTTAAAAAGTAATATATATATAATGGATCGTAGAGTAGATACTATGACAATTACTTCCTCACACAATTTCTTTATTTCCACCTGATGTTGTCCCTCCCCTATCTCCTCTCTCTCTCTGTTCACTTTTTCCTTTAGGTGTCAAATAAGTCGGGTCGAGTTGTACCTGACCTATTTAACCCAAACCCATCAATAGTCGGATCAGGTCAGGTTAGACCCGTTTACTAAACAGGTCCAGTGCCACCAACTTGAAATCCAGTCATTTAAATTTTTAAAACTCGATCCGATCCGTTTAACTCATTTAATTAAATAGGTTAAATGGGTTTGGCATGTTGGTCCGGTGTAAATGAGTTAAATGGAATTTGATGGGTTAAATGGATTTAGCTAATTTGATGAGTTTAAATGAGTTAAATGAATTATTAAATGGGTGTGACAAATTTAAATGGGTGAATGAATCGTTAAATAAGTTAAATGGATAAATAAATGTAATGAATTAATAGGGTAGAATGGATTCATGAATTTAAAATTGAATCTGATATATTTATTAAACAAGTTAAATAAATATGAATCTATTTAAAATAAATAAATTTGGGATGGATTCGAATCTAATATTCGGATTCGGATTAAATTAATTAAGTTAAAAAATTTTTTAACTAGCCTACTTTTTCCTTTTTTTTCCGCTTGACGTTGGCACTCACCCGTCTCCTCTCTCTCTCTATTCAATTTTTCTTTTTTATTTTTTTCTCTTTTCGAGTCGCCCTCTCTCTCTCATTTTTTGGTGAATTTGAAGCCCGGGTGGAGTTAAGTTTTATGCTTCCCATTCACGTTATTATTGATTTTCTTTGTTTCAATTGAAAGAAACTTCTCTCGTGTGTGCCACTTTCGTACTACTGGCCTCACATTCGATTAATTTTTTATTTTCATTTGATGTAAAAAAGTGAAAAATTAAAATAGATCAAGATTTTTAATTGATATATTTTAATTTTTCATGTAGAAAATTAAAATATATCAATTTACATCGATGAAAAATTAAAATACATCGGTTAATATTGATGAAAAATTAAAATACATCAAGTATTCATTTATTTTATTTTAGAAATTCAATCAAATTTTTAACTTTTGTTTATTGTGTGAAAGCAAGAAGTCAAAATACATGAGTTTAAAATTTTAATTTTGACTTTTGTACTCTTGCATTAAGGTGTAAGCTCAAAATTAATTTTATTTATTTTAATGTACAACACAACTATTGAGAGTGGAGTATACCTCTAATTAACTCATGGCCTAACATGAGTTATATCTTGAAACTTAGGACTTAAAAATCTCCTAAGTAAGCAAGGGCCTATGCAGAGCACTAGTTCTGGTCTTTGATTATAAAGAGCTTTAACTGAGAGGGTAGCATTTTCATTTGTGTGCATTGAGCATGCACAGATGGCTCCAAGTCACTTTGGCCCTTTACCATATGCAACATAATTGAAACATGGTTAAAGGAAAAACTTTTAGTATCAAGGATTCTAGGTTAGGTGGAAAGGGAGGGGAAGGGCAAAGTTAGAAGAGGTTAGATTTATCGATGCAAGCCCGTTGGTTAGGGAGGTAAAACATGAGAAGATGAGTAAAATTAAAAGTTATGGTGCCCAATTTTTAAAGAAGTTAAAAAGTTGAGGGAGGGGGTTGTAGGTCGGTGGTGTGGCGGTGGTCGACTGCGGGTGTCATAGGTGCTGTGCTGGCTTGTGGTGGGCTCGTGTTGTTAGAGAAGATTGGCTCACTTTTTTCTTTTCTTTTTTTAGTATTTTCTTAATTTTGTAAGGAGTCATGTGTGACCTCGTGCTTTCTGCGATCGAGTTTCCTTACGTGACTTAGGAGTCGATTTATTTGATTTCTCGTTAGCACGATCTTTGAGATTTTTATCTCGTTGATGTTTTGTCGTTCTACGAGTGTGAGGTTGATCTCTTTCGGAAGTTTGTCCGATTCTAGATCTCGGGATGCTTTCTTTTTTTTTTCCTTTGTTTATTGTCATGTTTTTTATGTTTTGGCATTCCCTTGTTTCTACAAGGTGTTTTTTTCCCTCCTTTTGATGGTTAGGATTCTCCATCTCTCCCTTCCCCTATATGATGCATCCTCTTGTATCGAGTACTTCCCTTTTAATGGAATATTTATTTAAGAAAAAAGAGTTGAGGGAGGGGGATGTATTGCCCCTACTCTACTTCTTGCACCACTTTCGATTCCTGATCAGCACAATGCAAAGGTTATCCAACTTTCGAGCATCTTTCAATTGGTAGAAACTACTGAAGTTCTTGTTGTAACCACCTTGTCTCCTCTCTACCTTACTTCAGATATATAGAAGTGTTACGATCCGGTTCCCGAATCCCTATAGAACCTGAGATCGGCTCGCCTCGACTAATCCCATGACCCAGTCATCCAACAAGAAATAACCGACAAGTAGGAAAATAAACCACATTCACATATGCAATGTAACTAAGTAGTAAAAACGTACATGCAATAAAGGAAAGTAATAGCTGCTAATTCAGTACATACCACCACAATAACAGGAAAAACGGAACGAAAGCAACAGTAACAAAAATAGTAGTAAAAGTCTAAAACTCACTATGGCAGTAAAGAGAGTGCAACAAAAGTACTGAAAACTACGGCTGAGCTTGATTGGGCCCAGCACCCTCCGCAGCCGGTAGCTCGGGCTGCTCAACTCCTAGACCTGAACAGTGTTATGAAAAAGACGAAGTCAGCGAACGTTGAGTAGAGTAGTAACCATACTATGTGAAGCAGTAAAAGTAGCAGGTATATTTATCTTTTTGAGTTATTTTATTTTACAAGTAATTCCTTTTCATCCCATTTAGTTAACATTCCGATTTCTTTCTTGATCTTGCATGTTCCTCGTGGGAATGATCTTGATTGCAGTCTTTTTCGAGAGTAGAAGGTACAGGTGGTGCTCTTCTGGCTAGGAGAGTCCCCCGTGGTAGTCCTACACCTAGTCAACCACCCCGAGGTTACTGACAGATGTAGCGGTGACTACGACACACGCGATAAGCGCACGGGTAACTACCCCGCACTGACACGTAGTCAGTCGTTTCCACTAGCGGGTACACCTAAAGTACAACACAGAACAGTAGAAGACTTAGCCCTCTCAGAAACAAGGGTCTAGCCCCTCAGAACCAAACAGGGGTCTCGCCCCTCCACAGTCCGCGTACCCTCATCTGACTACACCGGTTTGCCCAAAGGGCCTAACAAGTTGGTGTAGGGTGGCTAGCTGAACCCCGGGCCCTGTTGGGTAGCTAGCTCCCTCCCTACACTAGTAGCTCACCTCGGTGCCGTGTACGCAAGGGCCAACAGAAATCGGTGTAGAGTGCCCAATCCTAACCCCGGGTCCCAACCCAAGGGCGGCTAGCTCTGCTCTACACTAAAAGGGGTAGTCGCTCTCCTTGGTACCACGTACTCAAGGGCCAGCACACTTCCCGTCTACATTCTAGACTTTTTCATCTAACCACAGGAGCTCTACTCCTAACTTCCCGTAGGGTTCATGCTCATGTTCATCATATTATTCCAATCCAGGTTTCATCATTCACAATTCAGTTCTTGTTTATACACAGGCAACTCGTATTTCCACAATTTAACACATGCAACAAGTGATATCACAGGTAACTGTTTAGTTATCTCAGGCAGCTCATATTCTAACAAGCAGCTTGTATTTATTTACAGGAAGGGGCTAATAATTTAGCCCATTCATATATATACAATTTCAATTATGCAAACAATTGGTTCAATCATTCCTTATTCTAGGGTTCATGCCACATCCTAGGTTTCCAGTTGTCTAATTTTCATAGGTGCATTCATATTTAATAAGTATAACAGGGGTGAACCACTCTACCAGACAATCCGAAAGTACTAAGGGCTCGAACCACAGACCCACGCACCTCTGCGAGCCCCAGACACGTAACAGGTCGAAGTCCTATGCCAAGGAACACATCACAACGGAAGGTTTAGAACAATGTATAAAGGTTTCTAATACGTAGAGGAACTCACAAGGAAACCACAGATACCTCGTTTGCGTAAAACAGATCCTGATTGGACCCCAAACGGGTCAAAAACGTGTCTGCAGACCCGAATCAGACATCTGGAAACAAGTCCAGATGTCTTAAAAGTCAGAGAGACTCACCTCAAGCTCTTGCAGTGACCTCAAACGTCCAGGACTCCCCCGTGACCGTCTGAAAATAATTCCAGACGTCTGACCAGTCTTTCGGTCATCTGGAAACGCCTCCGGTCGTTTGATGAGTTGTCTAGACGTCCAAAAGTGCGTGGAAAGGCATTCCAAGCACCTTCCCAAGGCAACTCCTGCGAGCGACAGAGCAGTAACCCACCTTAGCCTAAACCAAATCGCCTGCGGTGCGGCCTGCATGGCCGTAACTGCAAAGAAGACGTACCTTCACGATACAGATGCTTTCTGACGTCTGGTGTTGACGCCAGACGTCTAGCCGATCGTCCGGAAGACACTCAGAACGTCTGATACTGGAAAAATTCCAGTATCAGACTACACTCCTGCGCTTCTCGCGTCGCTCCGCCTCGTCTCCCCTTGCTCGACCGCAGCTCCAGCTACTGCAGGTGGTCGAGGACGACACTCCAACGCCCGCCTCCTCCCACACGTGCCACGGTGGCCGTGCGAGCTTCCAACGAGCTTTCGCGAAGCTCTTGACCTCGACCTTCTCCTCCTCACGCACCCTCCTTGTTACGACCCGGTTCCCGAATCCCTACAGGACACGAGAATCGGACCGGCTCGACTGCTTCTAAGACCCAGTCGTCCAACGAGAAAATAACCAAAAAGTAGTAAAATAAACCACATTCATCATGCAAGTAACTAATAGTAACAAAAGTACAGCAGTAAAGAAAAGAACTACTACAGTACATACCACCACAACAGTAGAGAATTAAAAATAGGTATAGAAATATGAAGTTTACAATAAAAGAGTACAAGGTGTAACAGAAATACTCACTACTACAGAAAATGGGTACAACAAAAGTACAACTATTGGGCTCTACTAGGCCTAGCACCCTCCGCAACCGTAGGCTCTGGCTGCTCAACACTTGATCCTGAAAAAGGTGACAAATATGGCACATCAGCGAAACGCTGAGTAGAGTGGCAACCAGCTAGCTAAGAAAAACAGTAAAGGTGGACAAGTACCTGTTGGTTTTAATTTCTTTCTTTATTTCTCTATTTACTCTTTCTTGATTTATTTCTCAGGTCTTTCTCTTGATCTCGAATGTTCCTCGTGGGAACGATCTTGATTGCAGTCTTTTCTGAAAAGTAGAAGTAGCACGTGGTACTCTTCTGGTCGAGAGAGTCCCCTGTGGTAGTCCTACCCTTAGTTAACCACCCCAAGGTCGCTGACAGACGTAACGGTGACTACAGCACGCGCGATAAACGCAAGGGTAGCTACCTCGCACTGGCACGCGGTCAGTCGTTTTCGTTAACGGGTGCGCCCAAAGCACAGCACGGAACCAATATAGGCCAGAGCCCTCTCAGTAACAGGGGTGCAGCCCCTCCACAGTAACCAAACAGGGGTCTTGCCCCTCTACATTCCGCGCACTCTCGCGTGACTACCCTGGTTTGCCAAGTGGGCCTAACAAGTCGGTGTAGGACGGCTAGCTGAACCCTCGGCCCCGTGGGGTGGCTAGCTCCCTCCCTACACTAGTAGCTCTCCCCGGTACGGTGTACGCGAGGGCCAAAAGTCGGTACAAAGTGGCTAGACCTAACCCCGGGTCCCTGGGGCGACTAGCTCCGCTCTGCACTAAACTGGGGGACAGTCGCTCTCTTTAGTACTCCGTACTCAAGGGCCAGCTCACTTCCCCATCCACTTTCCCAGTTCTATTCTATTTATTTTTCAGGAGCTCTACTCCTAATTCCCCATAGGGTTCATGTTCATATTTCTCAGGCCAAGCCATACTAGGTTTCATCATTTCAGTTTTATTCGCATATAGCCCGTATTTCCAACATTTAATATCAATTTATATACAAGAAGCTCGAATTTAGTTTCCAAACAACAGGAATTACATGTAGCAGTTACTAGCAACAGTACTCTACATTTCACAGGCAGCTGTTATCCAATTACAGGCAATTATCATTATTCTATCTACTTATCCAAGACTGCAATTCAGGCATTCAAGATATTCATTTCAGTGCTTTTGTTCCTAGGATTCATGCCACACCTTAGGATCTATCATTCAATCTAGTTTCTAGGTCCTAGGATTCATACCATACCCTAGGATCTATCATTCAATCTAGTTTTCAGGTCCTAGGATTCATGCCATACCCTGGGATGTATCATTTATTTCAGAGATGCATTAATGTTTGTAATTAAATAAGGGGAGCCACTCTACCTATAAAATCAAGAGTAATAGGGGGTGATCGGCAGGTCCACGCACCTCCGCAACCCCCAAAGCCGCAATAAAACAAGATCCTAACACAAGGATCAATCACAAGGAACCACTCAGAACAAAATAAAAGTATTTCAAACAAGTAGAGGAACTAATTCTGAGAAGAACAGAATCTTCAACGCGAAAATCGGACCTCGAACGGATCCTAAACGGGTCAAAAACAACAACTCTGACTCAAATAAGACGTCTGGAATACCTTCCAGACGTCTTAAAAAGTTGTCCAGGTCATACCTCACTCTGCGCTGCTCCTCAGACGTCTAAGGATCTTGCTGAACCGTCTGGACCTAGTTCCAGACGTCCGACCACCTCTCCGGACGTCTGGAGACGCTCTCCGCCGTCTGGTGCCTTGTTTAGACGTCTGAACTGCATGGGAGGGCGTGTCCCTGTGCCTTCCTGAAACGAATCCTGCACGTGCGACGAAAAATTCCTCAAGATGACACGTCTCAGAACCTCGGTGGAATGGCCTGCATGGTCATATCTGCAAAAGGAAGTATAGGAGGAAATACGTACCTCTCTGTCGTCTGGAGCTCCCTCCAGACGTCGCCTATGTCGTCTGGATGTAGGTCCAGACATTTGATTCTGGGAAAAATTCCCAGAATCAGAACCTCCTTCTCCTTCTTCCTGCTGCGCGCGGCTGCGCCGCGCTCGTCCGCTTGCTGCCTGAGCTGCAGCAGCACCGGGGGAACCTCCCCAGCACAACGCTCCTTCGCGCGCCTGCCGACCGGCCTTGAGCTGCTTCGGTGAGCTCTCTCCCTCACAGCACGTGTGCTCTCTCTTCCTTCTCGCTGCCCCTCTCCTCTCCGCCACTGCACCCAGTAGCAGCGGCAGCTTGCTCTCGCTCTCGCGCTCGCACTCGAGGAAGGAGGAGACGGGTGGATGTGGTGAACGAGGGAGAGGGGAGGGAAGTATTTGTAGGTGTGGGGGAAGGCGTCTGCAGGTTGGCGAGGGGAGAGAAAAAAGAAGAGGGAGGCGGGTTTCAATCTGTGCATGATACGCGCGCAGACTCGCGATCGTACGCACGCAAAAGTTTATTTCTAAACGTCTGGACCAACTCCCAGACGTCTTAAAGTGTTTTGATGCCTCGGGTCTTAACACTCCTCGTCGCTCTCACTCTTTCTCTTGCACGCCCTTGCTCCCAGCAGTGGAGTGGGGGGTGGGGTGGCAGTGGTGGAGTGGAGAGGAGAGGAAGGGGGTGACCTTTTATAAGGCCGGCTAGGGTTTTGTAGGATGGAGGGAGGAGGAAAAAGAGAGAGAGAGAAGAGTTCTGCATGCCGTCCACGCGCAGAACGTAGAAGGCGTACAAAAATTTAATTTCCAGACGTCTGGATAGATGTCTGACTGACACTTCAGACGTCTTAAATAGCTAAAAATAGGACAGATCTTTACAAGAAATCTCTTGTAAAATGTCCATCCATCTTTACATAAGGTATATATGTGCCAAGGTGGCTTAGAATAAGATATTTTTTGAATAAAATAGATTTACAACCAAATAGGAGGCAAATGAATTAAGAAATAGAGACATCTGTATGTCAAATAGGGTTACCCATGGTGCTATTGAATAATGGTAGATTATTTATTGTCATAAAACTTTAAGGATGGTAATCACCTAATTTGATAAGGAAGTATTTCCAATTAGTAAGAGTTGGCTATTCTTATTCACTATATTGAAAAGGGTAATTTTTTTCCCTTAATATCTGAGATCATTAAAAATCGCTGTGTCCTTGAAATAGAAGTGTTAGGAGGAGATTGACTTTTTTTATGTTTCATTTTCATGTGAAGTTAACTCAATTTCAAAACGATTAATAGGAAGAGAATATGATCTCTAACTACATATCGAGGCAGAGGCAAGATATTTCTTTAGCATGGCACAAATGTGAGTTATATGAATGTCACGACCGAATCTCCCAAGGATACCCTATTACGAGAGTGAGTGGTGGTTGCTTTACAGACCGAAGATATTTTCCTTAATTCTTTTATTAAAACATACAATTATCTTCAAAATTCATGAACTTAAAGTACGCAATATGAAGTAAATTATAACTTATAAACTTTTAAAACTAGAAAGGACGTACCTGATGTGTAAATGGAAGCACTAGCTCAAATGTTCCCCATTTTGTCTTTCGCAATCACCTGCATGAGTGTCAAAGGCCGTACACATAGGGAAAAAAATGAACTAAAAACTCAGCAAGGAAAGAAAGATCGAAATAAAGATAGCTAATTTAGGTGTAGTTTCACTCAACTCTTGGTTTGCATAGCATCCTTACACCCCATGTCATAGGACCTTTCTCTTCAGCCATCCTCAAACCATTCTATTCCATCATTAGCTCTGCCTTGTCTAATTAGCTTACTCTCAATAGCAGTACTATCTCATTTTATACTTATATATGCTATCAACCAATTACTCCTACAAGCATAGTTCAACGCATTTTCATAGCTAAGGGTATCATCAATATTCTATTACTAAGTAAACCATTTTGGCTCTACCATTTAGGTATCCAGCATGCACCTCACTAACTATTTAACAACCTATTAGGTCTCTTACTATTTGATTATCTCCAATCTATCCTTTCTTCTAACCTGAACAAGCATCAAACAACTAGCCATCTCGACCATAGCATATAACATTATCATATTACGGAGTTCCCTTCCTATCATCCCAATTCCATTGCGAAATAATTCATATAGCGGTAGGCCCTACTCAACAACTCTCCAAGTGTATTCACAATAATATTTCTAACCAAGTAACCCTCTCAGATCACCAATCATTTTTCCCAACTTGACTAATCATCACCATTCTATCTTGAGACTGCATGATACATAAGTCATGACTTTTGGTCGATCTTGTAATCATTCCTTTAGCCTCCTAATATGTCTTGTTAGGAGGTCTATTAGAAAGTAGTTCACCAGGGCTAGCAAGATTTTATTGCTTCTTTAATAACCCCTGTTAAGATCCGAGACATCAAACACACTTTAAGACGTTTGGGAGTTGGTTTAGATGTCTGGTCAGACGTCTGGACGCTTTCCTAGATGTTTGCAAATAAATTTTGGCGTGCGTACGATCGCGAGTCTGCGCGCAGCACGCGCGCAGACTGAAACCTGCCACCCTCTTCTTTTTCTATCTCCCCCCGCCGACCTGCAGACGCCTCCCCCACGCCTACAAATACCCCTCTCCCTTGTTCACCACCCCACCGTCTTCTCCTTCCTCCAGCGTGGCCGTGAGAGCGAGAGCGAGAGCGAGGGCAGCAGCTACTGCCGGGTGCAGTGCAGAGAGGAAAAGTGCAGCGAGAGGGAAGAAGAGGAAGAGCGTGAGAGAAACAAAGAGAGCCTGCCGGAGCAGCTCAAGGCCGGCCAGCGTGCACGAGGAGGAGCGTCGTGCTGGGGAGATCTCCCCTAGTGCTATTGCAGCTCGAGCAGCGGATGAGCAACTGCGCGACACGGCCTTGCGCAGCAGGAAGAAGGCGAGAAGGTTCTGATTTTGGGAATTTTTCCCAGAATTAGATGTCTGGACCTAGGTCCAGACGATGTGGGTGACGTCTGGAGGGAGCTCCAGATGACTGAGAGGTACATATTTCCTCCTATACCTCCTCTTGCAGATACGGCTATGCAGGCCGTTCCGCCGAAGTTCTGAGAAGTGTTGTGTTAAGGAGGTTTTCGTCGCGCGTGTAGGTTTCATTTCGGGAAGGCGCGGGGGCACGCCCTCCCACGCAGTTCAAACGTCTGGGCACGGTACCAGACGACGGAGAGAGTCTCTAGACGTCCAGAGAGGTGGTCGGACGCCTGGAATTGGGTCTAGACGGTTTAGCAGGATCCCTGGATGTCTGAGGAGCAACGCAGAGTGAGTTATGACCTGGATCACTTTTTAAGACGTTTGGAAGGTGTTCAAGACTTCTGATTTGAGTTAGAGTTGTCGTTTTTGACCCGTTTAGGGTTCGTTCGAGGTCCGATTTCCATGTTTAAGATTCCATTCTTCTCAGAATTAGTTCCTCTACTTGTTTAAAATACCTGTATCCTATTCTAAGTGGTTCCTTGTGTAGGACCACGTTCTATTGCAGCTTTGGGGGTTGCGGAGGCACGTGGACCTGCCGATCACGCCCCCATTACTCCCGATTTTGCGGGTAGAGTGACTCCCCTTAGTTACTTATAAACATTAATACATCTCTGAACTAAATGATAGATCCTAGGGTATGGCATGAATCCTAGGACCTGGAAACTAGATTGAATGATAGATCCTAGGGTATAGCATGAATCCTAGGACCTGAAAACTAGATTGAATGATAGATCCTAAGGTGGCATGAATCCTAGGACCTGGAAACTAGATTGAATAATAGATCCTAGGGTGTGGCATGAATCCTAGGAACGGAAACATTGAAACAAATGTCTTGAATGCCTGAATTGCAGTCTTGGATAAGTAGATAGAATAATGATAATTGCCTGTAATTGAATAATAGCTGCCTGTGAAATGTAGAGTACTGTTGATAGTAACTGCTACATGTAATTCCTGTTGTTTAGAAACTAAATTCGAGCTGCTTGTATATATATAAATTGGAAAAGAAAGATTAAATATTGGAAACACGTGCTATATACGAACAAAACTGAAATGATGAAACCTAGTATGGCTTAGCCTGAGAAATATGAGCATGAACCCTACGGGGAATTAGGAGTAGAGCTCCTGGAAAATAAATAGAATGGAACTGGAAAGGTGGATGGGGAAGTGAGCTGACCTTTGAGTACGGAGTATCAAGGAGAGCGACTGTCCCCCTGTTTAGTGCAGAGCGGAGCTAGCTGCCCCAGGGACCCGGGGTTAGGTCTGGCCACTTTGTACCGACTTTTGGCCCTCGCGTACGTAGTACCGGGGAGAGCTAGCACCCCCATGGGCCCCGGGGTTCAACTAGCCGTCCTACACCGACTTGTTAGGCTCATTGGGCAAACTAGGGTAGTCAAGATAGGGTGCGCGAACTGTGGAGGGGCAAGACCCCCGTTGGTTACTGTGGAGGGGCTGGACCCCTGTTACTGAGAGGGCTGTGCCCCATACTGGTTTCATGCTGTACTTTGGGCGCACCCGTTAACGGAAACGACTGACCGCGTGCAAGTGCGGGATAGCTATTGTGCGTTTATCGCGCTTGCCGTAGTCACCGTTATGTCTGTCAGTGACCTTGGGGTGGTTGACTGAAAGTAGGACCACCACGGGGGACTCTCTCGGCCAGGAGAGCACCACGTGCTACTTCTACTTTTCGGAAAAGACTTCAATCAAGATCGTTCCCACGAGGAACATCTGAGATCAAGTGAAAGACCTGATAAATAAATCAAGGAGTAGATAGAGAAATAAAGAAAGAAATTAAAAACAACAGCTACTTGTCCACCTTTACTGTTTTTCTTAGCTAGCTGGTTGCCACTCTACTCAGCGTTTCGCTGACGTGTCATCTTTGTCACCTTTTTCAGGACCAGGTGTTGAGCAGCCCGAGCCTACGGCTGCGGAGGGTGCTGGGCCTAGTAGAGCCTAGTAGTTGTACTTTTGTTGTACCCATTTTTCTGTTGTAGTGAGTATTTCTGTTACACCTTGTACTCTTTTATTGTAAACTTCATATTTCTGTACCTGTTTTTAATTCTCTACTGTTGTGGTGGTATGTACTATTGTTGTTCTTTTCTTTACTGCTGTACTTTTGTTACTGTTAGTTACTTGCATGGTGAATGTGGTTTATTTTACTTTGGTTACTTTCTCGTTGGACGACTGGGTCTCGGGATCAGTCGAGTCTGTCCGATTCTCGTGTCCTGTAGGGATTCGGGAACCGGGTCGTAACAAGATGGTATCAGAGTAAGGTCAGCCCGAGAAGTGAACTAATTGGCTGGAAAATAACCAATTCACATGCTTGTAACTAGAGTAGCCACCACAACGTACCTTTTGACATCTGTTTTATGGTTTCTTCGTTGAATATCGATTAGTATTGACGTCTTTTCTGTTCTGTGTTAGCGTCTCCTTGTAGGAGATGCCTCGACTAGGAGGTAGCGAGGCGAGCCATGGACGCGGCCGAGGACAAGGTCGGAGGGGCGGGCGCATTGAGCCTGACGCCTCAGTGGACCAGCCACTGCTCCCGGGCATTCTGGCCCAGGACCTCGTTCGGCTGATACGGGACATCGTGCTAAAGGAGCTTCACCCGCCGCCACGATCACCTCTCCCTAGGGCTGCGGAGGGGGAATCCTCTGTGGGACCATGCGACGGACACGGCACTGGACGTGGGGGAGAGGGTGGGCCTCCACCACCCCCACCTTCCTCCGGCACTTTCGAGTACGAGGCTTCTTTACCTGGAGGTGTACCAGCTTCTCCACTTCAGCGCCACTGTGAGTTTTTTGGACAATTCCGGAAGCTGAAGTCCCCCTCTTTTAAGGGGGATGAGGACCCGACCGAGGCGGTGGACTGGCTCGAGCAGATCGAGAAGGTATTTGACACCCTTCGCCCCCCTGTGGAGTGTCGCGTGGCCTTTGCCACGTACTAGCTGGAGAGTGCGGCACACAGGTGGTGGAGGGCGGTCAGAGGTCAGGAGAGGGATGAGCTGACTTGGGACCAGTTCGTCACCTTCTTCTGCGAGCAGTACTTCCCCCAGACATGGCAGAACCAGAGGAGGCGGGAGTTCCACACTCTTCACACGGGGACGATGATCGTGAGCGTATACCGCATGCGTTTCCTAGAGCTGTCTTGTTTCGCAACAACAACCGTGGGTACTGAGGAGGAGCGCCTTTGGAGGTTCATCGAGGGGCTCTGGCCTGCTATTCGGGGGTATGTCAAACCCTGAAGCTGCCTACGTTCTCGAGGGTGGTGGAGGAAGCTATGACGTATGAAGAGACCAACTCGTCCGCACGTGACACTGACAGTGGGCGGAAGCGGCCCTACCAGCCAGACTTCTCACAGGGTCAACGAGAGAGGAGGCACGTGGAGCCCGTAGGAGAGTCGTCATGCTTTGTGGGGCCGTCGGTGGCCTTTGGGGGGCCCCGATAGGGGCCAGCTGCTAGCACCAGACCCCCGCCCAGCCGTCAGCAGGGACCCACTGAGGGAGGGAGTCGAGTCCCCCTTTGCTACCAGTGTGGCCAGTCGGGCCACATCAGGAGGGACTGCCCGTCTAGGGCGGGAGGTCAGCAGATGCTTCCCGCGCCGAGCACTGGAGGGTGAGTAGAGGTCGCGGTTTCTAGGCGCGAGGAGGACAACAGTCGTGGGGAGGGTACCGGTTGGTGGCTACCCGTCCGACTCAAAGTGTGGCTGCTTCGTTCGCACCTAGGGATGAGGGGCTTATCAACGCTCTGACACACAGGGATGCCGGAGCTTTAGGATCAGTGGTGGTAGGTATGGTTTCAGTTTCCGGCAGACTTGTTTACACGCTTTTCGATTCCGGCGCTACGCACTCGTTTGTCGCTGCTAGTTTTGCTGTTAGCTTGGGGCAGGACTGTATGTTGTTAGAGGATCCATTTGTGATCAGAGGTCCGGGTGGTCAGCTGTTTGTGGCTGAGGAGGTGTACACAGGTTGTGAAGTCAGTGTTGGGGGACACAGCCTTCCTGCTGACCTGATTATGATACAGATGGAGGACTTTGGTGTAATTCTAGGGATGGACTGGCTGTCCGCTTACCACGCCTTGGTGGACTGCTTTAAGAGGAAGGTCGTCTTCTCCATATCAGAGTTGCCTTCTTTCGAGTTCCACGGGCAGCCAGTGCATGGAGGCTTCAGGTGCATTTCTACACTTCAGGCGGCGAGACTTTTGGGCCAGGGGTGTGAGGGCTTCCTAGTTTGTGTGGTGGCGGAGCCCAGCCCTATGGTAGACTTCCAGAGTATCCCGGTGGTCAGAGAGTACCCCGATGTGTTCCCAGATGAGTTTCCAGGACTACCGCCCGAGCGTGAGATCGAATTTGAGATTTCACTGGTACCGGGGACCAGCCCCATTTCTACAGCACCGTACAGGATGGCACCACTTGAGCTGCGAGAGCTCAAGTCTCAGTTGTAGGATCTTTTGGAGAAGGGCTTTGTGAGGGCCAGTGCGTCTCCATGGGAAGCCCTGGTATTGTTCGTAAAGAAGAAGGATGGTACCCTACGCCTTTGTGTAGACTACCAACAACTGAATAGGGTTACCATCAAGAACAGGTATCTGCTGCCGAGGATTGATGACTTGTTTGACTAACTGCGAGGTGCCACGGTATTCTCCAAAATAGACTTGAGGTCTGGATACCACTAGTTGATGATCAGGGAGGATGACGTCTCCAAGACGGCTTTCCGCACCCGGTACGGACGCTACGAGTTTTTGGTCATGCCGTTTGGGCTGACCAATGCCCCCGCTGCCTTCATGGATTTGATGAACTGAGTGTTCAGGCCGTACTTGGATCACTTCGTGGTGGTATTTATTGATGATGTGCTCATCTATTCTCAAGATCAGGCGCAGCATAGACAGCACTTGCGGATTATTTTGGACACATTGAGACGACGTAGGCTGTACGCCAAATACAGCAAGTGAGGGTTCTGGTTGAGGGAGGTGACCTTCTTGGGTCATGTGATCTCCGGGGATGGCTTGGCTGTGGACCCAGCCAAGGTTGAGGCAGTGCTTAGGTGGGAGAGACCGCGTACGGTTACTGAGATCTGTAGTTTCTTGGGACTGGCAGGCTACTACAGGAGGTTTATCAGGGGCTTCTCACAGATTGCACGTCCTATGACACATCTGACTCGGAAGGACGTGCCCTTTACTTGGATAGACGCTTTTGAGGCGTGTTTTCAGGTGCTGAAGGAGAGGCTGACTTCGACTCCCGTGCTCACCATCCCAGACAGTAGTGGCGGGTTCGTTGTGTACATGGATGCCTCTTTGTAGGGGTTAGGGGGTGTGCTCATGTAGAGGGGTCAAGTTGTCGCTTACGCTTCGCGGCAACTGAAGCCCCATGAGCATAGCTACCCTACCCATGGCTTGGAGCTGGCAGCTGTCATCTTCGCGTTGAAGACTTGGAGGCACTACTTGTACAGTGAGACCTTTGAGATTTTCACAGATCATAAGAGCCTCAGATACTTGTTTGATCAGAAGGAGCTCAACATGAGACAGAGACATTGGTTGGAGCTCATGAAGGACTATGACTGCAGTATTTCCTACACCCGGGAAAGGCCAATGTGGTGGCTGACGCCTTGAGCCGGAAGGCGCCCGCCCACTTGGCCAGTTTACAAGCACAGAGTTGGAGCCTCATGGAGGAGATGGGCAATTGGCGGCCCCTAGAGTTACTGGGGCACTGTGGGGCAATGACGGTGACACGACAGACAAGGCCAGAGCTGATAGACCGCATCATCACTGGACAGATGGTCGACCCGTACTTATAGTCATGGCGTGACAGAGTGCTGTCAGGAGACCCTGGGGACTTCTCTTTTACAGACCAAGTACTGCACATGAGGGGACGTTTGTGCGTTCCCAGGGATGAGGAGCTGTTGAGAGAGCTCCTGACTGAGGCACACGGTTCGAGGTTCACCATACATCCTGGAAACACAAAGATGCACCATGATTTGAGACACGACTTTTGGTGGAGGGGGATGAAGCAGGATGTAGGTGAATTCGTACAGCAGTGTTTAGTGTGCCAGCAGGTGAAGGCTGAGCATCAGAGGCCTGCAGGGCCGTTGTAGCCACTTCCAGTGCCAGAATGGAAGTGGGAGAGCATCACCATGGACTTGGTGGTGGGCTTGCCCGTTACCCAGTGAGGACACGATGTAGTCTGAGTGATCGTTGACATATTGACGAAGACGGCACGTTTCTTGCCGATCCGAGTCACCTTGGGATCAGCACAGTTGGCAGAGAGGTATATCCGCGATGTGGTACGTCTACACAAAGTTCCGTGGGAGATTGTATCTGACCGGGATACCCGTTTTACGTCCTAGATTTGGGTTGAGTTTCAGCAGGCCCTGGGGATGCGGTTGAGGTTCAGTACAGCATACCACCCCCAGACGGACGGACAGTTTGAGCTCATGATACAGACACTCGAGAACCTTTTGCGTGATTGTGTACTGGACTGGAGGGGCTCTTGGGAGGAGCACTTGCCCCTGGCGGAGTTTGCATATAATAACAGTTATCACTCGAGCATCGGCATGGCACCATACGAGGCTCTGTACGGACGGAGGTGTACGGCACCCTTGAGTTGGGTTGAAGTGGGGACCAAGTGGGAGGTTGGCCCCAGGCTGATCCAGCAGAATCAGGAGGTGATCGAGCAGATTCACATGAGACTCCGCACTATCAGGAGCAGACAGAAGAGCTATGTAGATCGGAAATGCAGAGAGGTGCAATTTGAGGTTGGGGACCACATCTTCCTTCGTGTTTCGCCCATGAAGGGCCTGCAGCGGTTTGGGGTGAGAGGGAAGCTCGCGTTGAGGTTCGTGGGACCCTTTGAGGTCCTGGAGCAAGTTGGACCCGTTGCTTACAGGCTTGCCCTTCCTCCCCAGCTTTCTGGTGTGCATGACATGTTCCATGTGTCCAACCTCAGGAAGTACGTCACCGATCCCAGTCATGTCCTGAGCCACGAGAGCGTCGAGGTGGGTGAAGGCCTGACCTACCCCGAGCGGCCAGTGCAGATTCTCGACAGGGCCGTCGGAAGTCTGAGATGGAAGCAAGTGCCCCTGGTGAAGGTCTTGTGGAGGAGCCAGTGGTACGAGGAGGCTACCTGGGAGCCTGAGGCAGCGATGCGGGAACGGTACCTGGAGCTCTTTGATGGTACGTCTTTTCGGACTGGCTTCGGTCCTCTTTGAGTTTGTTATGCGTATATTGTTCTTTTTTCGCACCCTAGTTAGCGTAAGTTTCGGGGACGAAACTTACGTTGAGTTTGTTATGTTGTTAAGACCCGAGACATCAAACACACTTTAAGACGTCTTGGAGTTGGTCCAAATGTCTGGAAATAAATTTTGGCGTGCGTACGATTGCGAGTCTGCACGTATGCCGCGCGCAGACTGAAACCCACCGCCCTCTTTTTTTTCTCTCTCCCATCGTTGACCTGCAGACGCCTCCCCTACGCCTACAAATACCCTTCTCCCCTCTCCCTCGTTCACCACCCCACCGTCTTCTCCTTCCTCTAGTGTGAGTGCTAGAGCGAGAGGGAGGGCAGCAGCTGCTGCCGGGTGCAGTGCGGAGAGGAGAAGTGCAGCGAGAGGGAAGAAGAGGGAGAGCCCGCGAGAAAGAGAAAGAGCCCACCGAAGCAGCTCGAGGCCGGCCGGTGTGTGCGCAGAGGAGCGTCGTGCTGGGGAGATCTCCCCTCGTGCTGTTGCAGCTCGAGAAACGGACGAGCGGCTACGCGACACAGCCGTGCGCAGTAGGAAGAAGGCGAGGAGGTTCTGATTCTGGAAATTTTTCCTAGAATTAGACGTCTAGACCTACGTCCAGACGACGCGTGCGACGTCTGGAGGGAGCTCCAGACGACTCAGAGGTACGTATTTCCTCCTATGCCTCCTTTTGCGGATATGGCCATGCAGGCCGTTCCGCTGAAGTTTTGAGACGTGTTGTGTTGAGGTGGTTTTCGTCAAGTGTGTAGGTTTCATTTCGGGAAGGCACGGGGACATGCCCTCCCACGCAGTTCAGACGTCTGGGCACGGCACCAGACGGCGGAGAGTGTCTCCAGACGTCCGGAGAGTTGGTCGGACGTTTGGAACTGGGTCCAGACGGTTCAGTAGGATCCCTAGACGTCTGAGGAGCAGCGCAGAGTGAGGTATGACCTAGACCACTTTTTAAGACGTCTGGAAGGTGTTCAAGACGTCTGATTTGAGTTAGAGTTCGTTTTTGACCCGTTTAGGATCCGTTCGAGGTCCGATTTCCACGTTTAAGATTCCGTTCTTGTCAGAATTAGTTCCTCTACTTGTTTAAAATACTTGTATCCTGTTCTGAGTGGTTCCTTGTGATTGATCCTTGTGTAGGACCTCGTTGTGTTGCGGCTTTGGGAGTTGTGGAGGCACGTGGACCTACCGATCATCCCCCATTACTCCCGATTTTGCGGGTAGAGTGGCTCCCCTTAGTTACTTATAAACATTAATGCATCTCTGAAATAAATGATAGATCCTAGGGTATGGCATGAATCCTAGGACCTGGAAACTAGATTGAATGATAGATCTTAGGGTATAGCATGAATCCTAGGACCTGAAAACTGGATTGAATGATAGATCCTAAGGTGGCATGAATCCTAGGACCTGGAAACTAGATTGAATAATAGATCCTTGGGTGTGGCATGAATCCTAGGAACAAAAACACTGAAACAAATGTCTTGAATGCCTGAATTGTAGTCTTGGATAAGTAGATAGAATAATGATAATTGCCTGTAATTGGATAACAGCTACCTGTGAAATGTAGAGTACTGTTGCTAGTAACTGCTACATGTAATTCCTGTTGTTCGGAAACTAAATCGAGCTGCTTGTATATATATAAATTGGAAAAGAAAGATTAAATGTTGGAAACACGTGCTATATGCGAACAAAACTGAAATGATGAAACCTAGTATGGCTTAGCCTGAGAACTATGAGCATGAACCTTACGGGGAATTAGGAGTAGAGCTCTTGGAAAATAAATAAAATGGAACTGGCAAAGTGGATGGGGAAGTGAGTTGGCCCTTGAGTACGGAGTAATAAGGAGAGCGACTGTCCCCCTATTTAGTGTAGAGCGGATCTAGCCGCCCCAGGGACTCGGGGTTAGGTATGGCCAATTTGTACCGACTTTTGGCCCTCGCGTACACAGTACCGGGGAGAGCTGCTAGTGTAGGGAGATAGCTAGCCACCCCATGGGCCCCGGGGTTCAGCTAGCCGTCCTACACTGACTTATTAGGCCCACTGGGCAAACCAGGGTAGTTAGGCGAGGGTGCGCGGACTGTGGAGGGGCAAGACACCTGTTAGTTACTGTGGAGGGGCTGGACCCCTGCTACTGAGAGGGCTGTGCCCCATACTGGTTCCGTGCTGTACTTTGGGCGCACCCGTTAACGGAAACGACTGACCGCGTGCAAGTGCGGGATAGCTATTGTGCGTTTATCGCACTTGTCGTAGTCACCGTTACATCTGTCAGTGACCTTGGGGTTGTTGACTGAAAGTAGGACCACCACGGGGGATTCTCTCGGCCAGGAGAGCACCACGTGCTACTTCTACTTTCCGGAAAACACTTCAATCATGATCGTTCCCACGAGGAACATCTGAGATCAAGGGAAAGACCTGAGAAATAAATCAAGGAGTAAATAGAGAAATAAAGAAGGAAATTAAAAACAACAGCTACTTGTCCACCTTTACTGTTTTTCTTAGCTAGCTGGTTGCCACTCTACTCAATGTTTCGCTGACGTGTCATATTTGTCACCTTTTTCAGGACCAGGTGTTGAGCAGCCAGAGCCTACGGCTGTGGAGGGTGCTGGGCCTAGTAGAGCCTAGTAGTTGTACTTTTGTTGTACCCGTTTTTCTGTTGTAGTGAGTATTTCTGTTACACCTTGTACTCTTTTATTGTAAACTTCATATTTCTGTACCTGTTTTTAATTCTCTACTGTTGTGGTGGTCTGTACTGTAGTTGTTCTTTTCTTTACTGCTGTACTTTTGTTACTGTTAGTTACTTGCATGGTGAATATGGTTTATTTTACTACTTTTTGGTTACTTTCTCATTGAACGATTGGGTCTCGGGATCAGTCGAGTTGGTTCGATTCTCGTGTCCTGTAGGGATTCGGGAACCGGGTCGTAACAGCCCCTAATCATGAAATTAACTCGTAAATGCTAGTGCCTCTGAAAGAGGTCATCACCTCCAAATGGATCTGGGTACCCATAGATCTAAGCACTAGTGCACCAATTAGTCATATTGGATTAGGATCTGGCTTTGGGTTGTGGCTTAATTATGCAAATGAAGTCTCGTTCTATCACATGATATGTTGATTCCCTTGATTTACCATCATCGATCATGAATTGTAAGATGCACATGTCCCAAACCAATGTTTTCACATCCCAAGTTTCTATCTTAGTGCTTATTTTTTGATCTCTCTAAGATACCTTCCCTTGGAATCTATGCCAATAATCCTTAGAATTACCCCTTCCAAGTTCATTAGTGCAATTTAATTTGTGTCACCTAAGTTATAACACCCTCCTTTATCTATTAATAGCTTTTATAATAAGTGAGCCACTCAAATTAGATGCCTATATAATTTACTTAAAACCCAAACCACAAATTCATTATTTTGATTCACAGTATAGTTTAGAAGACTAATTAATTGATTATTTATTTGCTTGTCATCTTTAACCTTTAGCCTTAGTACCAGACTGAGATGCATAAATAATTGTAAAGATCCGTTCTGTTCTAAGCCTTTTAAGATGTTTGGACTGTTAGTCAGACATCTGGACCCCTTTCCAGACGTCTGGAAATTGAAAATTTTGTACGTAGTTTCACATCTGCACACTGGCTGTGCGCAGACAGCCTTCCTCTCTTCTCTCTCTCTTCTTTTCTCCTCCACCGAACCCTAGCTCCTCCCCTATTTAAGACCCCTCTCCCCCTTCCTCTCTTCTCCACTCCACCACCACCTTCCTTCCTTCCTCTCCGTTGCAGTGAGAGGGATAAGCGAGAGAGAGGGCACAAGAGCGAGGAGCAAGGAGGAGAGGCGGCGTGAAGAGAGATGGAGGTGCTTGAGCGCTTGAGTTTGTGGGAGCTCGCTGGAGGACGCACAGCCGGAGCGGCGCGTGCGGGAGGTGGACTGCGTCGGGGGAGCCGTGTAACGACCCGATTCCCAAGTCCCTACGAGACACGAGAACCGGACCGACTCGACTAAATCGAAGACCTGGTCGTCCAACGAGGAAGTAACCAAAAGAACAGTAAAATAAACCACATTCAACATGAATATAACTAACAGTAAGAAAATACAGTAGTAAGGAAAGAAACCACTACAGTATGTACCACCACAACAGTAGAACAACATTCATAACATAATATGGAACTGCAAGTAAAGAAAAGTACATCGGAAACAAGAACTACTCACTACAGTGGAACCAAAAAGAGGTACAAGAGAACAGTGGTAACTCTACTGGACCCTACTCAGCCCAGCGTCCTCTGCAGCCGCTGACCCTGGCTGCTCAACACCTGGTCCTGAAAGGTAACGAGTGTAACACGTCAGCAAAACGCTGAGTATTGTGGCAGCTAAACTAAAGCAACAGTAAAGTGTACAGTAGCTGTTTTAATTTTCTTTCTTCCTTTATTTACGTCTTTCTATTGTTTCACAATTTATCTATTTCTCAGATCCTTCACTTGATCTCGAATGTTCCTCGTGGGAACGATCTTGATTGCAGTCTTTTCTGAACAGTAGAAGTAGCACGTGGTGCTCTCCTGGTCGGGAGAGTCCCCCGTGGTGATCCTACTCTCAGTCAACCACCCCAAGGTCACTGACAGACGTAACGGTGACTACGGCACGCGCGATAAACGCACGGGTAGCTAACCCGCACTGGCACGCGGTCAATCGTTTCCGTTAACGGGTGCGCCCAAAGTACAGCACGGAACCAGTACAGGGCAGAGCCCTCTCAGTAACAGAGGTCCAAGCCCTCCACAGTCCGCCCACTCTCGCCTGACTGCCCTGGTTTGCCCCAGTGGGCCTAACAAGTCGGTGTAGGAGGCTAGCAGAACCTTGGGGCCCGTGGGGTAGCTAGTACCTCCCTCCACCAGTAGCTCTCCTCGGTACTACGTACACGAGAGCCAGCAAGTCGGTACAGAGTGGCCAGTCCTAACCCCGGGTCCTTGGGGCGGCTGGCTCCGCTCTGCACTAAACAGGGGGATAGTCGCTCTCCTTGGTACTCCGTACTCAAGGGCCAGCTCACTTCCCCAATTCTATTCCATTCACTTTCCAGGAGTTCTACTCCTAATTCCCCGTAGGGTTCCAGCTCTTTTAATTCAGAATATCCAGGTTTCACTTTCCAGTTTCACGTTCTTAAAATCCATACTCTCAATCACGTTTATTTATTCATAACAGGCAGCTGTTAATTCAATCCACAGGCAGCTATTATTTCCTTTCCACATTTTTCAAGACTGCAGTATTTATACATTCCACTAGTTTTCCCGTCTTAGGATTCATGACATATCCTAGGATCTATCATACAATCTAGTTTTCCAGCCCTAGCATTCATGCAACACCCTAGGATCTACCATTCAATCTATTTCTCATTCCTAGGATACATGCAATGTCCTAGGTTCTATTTATGGTTTCATAATTTAACAGATTATACTTAAAGCCACTCTACCGGTTACAACAGGCGAACTGGGGGCGTGGTCGGGAATCCCGCGTGCCTCCGCAACCCCCGAGACTGCAACGGAACGGGGTCCTATCACAAGGATCAAACACAATGAATTTCTCAAAACAGTATACAGCTACTGTAGACGGGTAGAGGATGTAATTTCGAAAAGAACGCAACTCAAATGCGGAAAAAGGAACCCGAACGGGCCCTAAACGGGTCGAAAACGATGAAACTGTGCAAAATCAGACGTCTGGAACTTATTCTAGACGTCTTAAAAAGTGGATTAGGGGTTACCTTGCTCTGCGTGGTTTCTCAGACGTCCAGAAGCCTGCGGGGGCGTCTGGCCTAGTTGCCAGACGTCCGATGGTCACTCCGGACGTCTGTAAGTCTCTCCAGTCGTCTGGCACTGCAGCCAGACGTCTGATTCACGTTGGATGCGAATCTTAGAACCTGCGCATACCAATTTCTCTCTCTTAGTACGGTCAGTCGAAGAAAAGGAAGGAGACGGAAATAACTCACCTTTCAGACGTCGGGACAGTCTTCCAGACGTCGTGCCCGTCGTCTGGCTATCAGCCCAGACGTCTGATTCTGGAAATGTTTCCAGAACCAGGGTGCAACTAGCCCTCCGCTCGCGACGCCCGGCCGCGCCGCGTCTCGTCCTCCTGCTGCTCGAGCTGCAGCAGTCCTCCCGTGTTGCTCCGCGCCCGCTGCGCCCCCGCCGGTCGGCTCCCGCTGCCCCGGCAGGCTAGGGCCCTCACGGCCGACGCCTCCTCCCCCGCGCAGCACCTCCTCCCGCACCCGCCGCGGCAGTCGCCGTCGCCGCTCACTCGCGCTCGCTCTCGCGCACCGACTGGAAGGAGAAGAGGAAGGGGTGGAGGTGACGGGAGTGAGGGGGAGGGCGTGGCCTTTTAAGGCCGCGCGAGGAGGAGATAGAGAGAGTGCGACAGAGGGTGCAGGAGGGAGAGGGAAAAAGAGAGAGAGGGAATTTTCGCAGGTCTGCACGCTCAGGCGTGCAGACAAATCGCGCTGCCAACAATAACCGATTCCTAGACGTCTGGAAGTGGTTCCAGATGTCTGGTCAGACGTCTGGGCCACTTCCCAGACGTCTTAAAAGATGTCTGAAGCGTGCGTTCATTACAATATAACAAACTCAAAGAAAGTTTCGTCCCTGAAACTTGCGCTAACTACGGTGCGGGAAAACGTCATAAATACCATAACAAACTCAGAGAGGACCAAAGTCGGTCCGAAAAGACGTACCTGCGAAGAGTTCCGGGTACCGCTCCCGCATTACCGCCTCAGGCTCCCAGGTAGCCTCCTCGTACCGTTGGCTCCTCCACAAACCTTTACAAGGGGTACTTGCTTTCGTCTCAAACTGCGGACGGCACGGTCTAGAATCTGCACTGGCCGCTTGGGGTAGGTCAGGTCGTCGCCCACCTCGACGCTCTCGTGACTCAGTACGTGACTGGGATCAGCTACGTAGTTCCTGAGGTTGGACACGTGGAACACGTCGTGCACACTAGAAAGCTGGGGAGGGATGGCAAGCCTGTAAGCAACGGGTCCAACCCGCTCCAGGACCTCAAAGGGCCCCACAAACCTCGGCGCGAGCTTCCCTCTCACCCCAAACCGCTGCAGGCCCTTCATGGGCGAAACACGAAGAAAGATGTGGTCCCCAACGTCAAACTGCACCTCTCTGCGTCTTCGATCCGCGTAGCTCTTCTGTCTGCTCCTGAGAGTGCGGAGTCGCTTGTGGATCTGCTCGACCACCTCCTGACTCTGCCGGATCAACCTAGTGCCAACCTCCCACTTGGTCCCCACCTCAACCCAACTCAAGGGTGCTGTACACCTCCGTCCGTACAGAGCCTCGTAGGGAGCCATGCTGATACTCGAGTGATACTGTTGTTGTATGCAAACTCCGCCAGGGGCAGGTGCTCCTCCCAAGAGCCCCTCTAGTCTAGTACACAGGCACGCAAAAGGTCCTCAAGTGTCTGTATCGTGCGCTCAGATTGTCCGTCTGTCTGGGGGTGGTAAGCCGTACTAAATCTCAACCGCGTCCCCAAGGCCTGCTGAAACTCAGCCCAAAACTGGGACGTAAAGCGGGTATCCCAGTAGGATACGACCTCCCGCGGAACTCCGTGTAGTCGTACCACATCACAGATATACCTCTCTGCCAACTGTGCTGGTCCCAAAGTGACTCGGATCGGCAAGAATCGCGCCGTCTTCGTCAGTCTATCCACTATTACCCAGACTGCGTCGTGTCCTCGCTGGGTAATAGGTAAGCACGCCACCAAGTCCATGGTGATGCTCTCCCACTTCCACTCTGGCACTGGAAGTGGCTGTAGCGACCCTGTAGGCCTCTGATGCTCGACTTTCACCTGCTGACACACTAAGCACTGCTACACGAACTCACCCACATCCCGCTTCATCCCCCTCCACCAAAACTCGCGTCTCAAGTCGTGGTACATCTTTGTGTTTCCGGGATGTTTGGTGAATCTGGAACCGTGTGCCTCAGTAAGGAGCTCTCTCAACAGCTCCTCGTCCCTGGGTATGCACAACCATCCCCTCAGGCGTAGCACCTGGTCTGTGAAAGAGAAGTCCCCTGGGTCTCCCGATAGTACTCTGTCGCGCAAGGACTGCCAGTACGGATCGGCCATCTGTCCTGTGATGATGCGGTCTATCAGCTCTGGCCTAGTCTGTCGTGTCACCGTCATAGCCCCACAGTGCCCCCGTAACTCCAGGGGTCGCCAACTGCCCACCTCCTCAAAAAGGCTCCAACTCTGTAACTGTCAACTGGCCAAGTGTGCGGGCGCCTTACGGCTCAAGGCGTCAGCCACCACATTGGCCTCTCTCGGGTGGTAGGAGATGCTGCAGTCGTAGTCCTTCAGGAGCTCCAACCAACGTCTCTGTCTCATGTTGAGCTCCTTCTGATCAAAAAGGTATCTGAGGCTCTTGTGATCTGTGAATATTTTGAAGGTCTCACCGTACAAGTAGTGCCTCCAAGTCTTCAGCGTGAAGACAACAGCTGCCAACTCTAGGTTGTGGGTAGGGTAGGTATGCTCATGGGGCTTCAGTTGCCGCGAAGCGTAAGCGACAACGTGACCCCTTTGCATGAGCACACCTCCTAACCCCTGCAAGGAGGCGTCCATGTACACAACGAACCCGCCACTACTGTCAGGGATGGTGAGCACGGGAGCCGAGGTCAACCTCTCCTTCAACTCCAGAAAACACGCCTCACAGGCATCTGTCCAAGCGAAGGGCACGTCCTTCCGGGTCAACTGTGTCATAGGACGCGCAATCTGTGAAAAACCTCTGATGAATCGTCTGTAGTAGCCTGCCAGTCCCAGGAAACTGCGAATCTCAGTGACTGAACGCGGTCTCTCCCACCTGAGTACTGTCTCGACCTTGGCTGGGTCCACCGCTAAGCCGTCTCCAGAGATCACATGACCTAAGAAGGTCACCTCCCTCAACCAGAACTCGCACTTGCTGTGTTTGGCGTACAGCCTGCGTCGTCTCAGAGTGTCCAGAACTATCCGCAAGTGTTGTCCGTGCTGCGTCCGATCTCTAGAATAGACGAGTACATCATCTATGAAAACCACCACGAACTGGTCCAAGTAAGGTCTAAACACCCGGTTCATCAGATCCATGAAAGCAGCGGGGGCATTGGTCAGCCCAAACGGCATGACCAAAAACTCGTAGTGTCCGTACCGGGTGCGGAAAGTTGTCTTGGAGACGTCGGTCTCCCTGATCCTCAACTGGTGGTATCCAGACCTCAAGTCGACCTTCGAAAACACCGTGGCACCCCGCAACTGGTCAAATAAGTCGTCGATCCTCGGCAGCGGATATCTGTTCTTGATGGTGACCCTATTCAGCTGTCGGTAGTCCACACAAAGGCGTAAGGTCCCATCCTTCTTCTTCACAAACAGTACCGGGGCTCCCCAGGGAGACGCACTGGGTCTCACGAAACCTTTCTCCAAAAGGTCCTGCAACTGGGACTTGAGCTCTCGCAGCTCAAGCGGTGCCATCCTGTATGGCGCGGTGGAGATGGGGCTGGTCCCTGGTACTAGTGAGATCTCAAACTCGATCTCTCGCTCGGGCGGTAGTCCTGGTAACTCTTCTGGAAACACGTCAGGGTACTCTCTGACCACCGGGATGCTCTGGAAGTCTGCCACAGGGCTGGGTTCTACCACCACACAAGCTAGGAAGCCCTCACACCCCTGGCTCAAAAGTCTCGCAGCTCGAAGTGTCGAAATGCACCTGAAACCTCCGTCCACTGGCTGTCCGTGAAACTCGAAAGAAGGCAACTCCGGAATGGAGAAGACGATCTTCCTCTCAAAACAGTCCACCAAGGCGTGGTAAGCGGACAACCAATCCATCCCCAGAATCACTCCAAAGTCCTCCATCTGTAACATAATCAGGTCAGCTGGCAGGCTATGTCCCCCGACGCTGACCTCGCAATCCGTGTACACCTCCTCAGCTACAAACAGTTGACCACTCAGACCTCTGATTACGAACGGATTCTCTAACAGCATATAATCCTGGCCCAAACTAACCGCGAAACTGGCTGCGACAAACGAGTGTGTAGCGTCGGAATCGTAAAGCGTGTAAACGAGTCTGCCGGAAACTGAAACCATACCTGCTACCACCGATCCCGAAGCTCTGCCGTCCCTGTGTGTCAGGGCGTTGATACGCCCTTCAGCTCTAGGTGCGGACGAAGCAGCCACACTCTGCGTCGGACGGGTAGGTGCTGGCCGGTACCCTCCTCGTGACTGTTGTCCTCCTCCTCGCGCCTGGTAACTGCGGCCTCCTGCGCGTCCTCCAGTGCTCTGCACGGGAAGTATTTGCTGACCTCCTGCCCTAGACTGGCAGTCCCTCCTGATGTGGCCCGGCTGGCCACACTGGTAACAGAGGGGAACCCGACTCCCGCCCTCAGTGGGTCCCTGTTGTCGGCTGGGCGGGGGTCCAGTGTTGGCGACTGGCCCCTGTCGAGGGCCCCCAAAGGCCACTGATGGCCGTGTAAAACGTGACGGCTCTCCTGCGGACGCCACGTGACTCCTCTCTCGCCGGCCCTGTGAAAAGTCTGGCTGAAAGGGCCTCTTCCGCCCGCCGTCAGTGTCTCGCGCAGACGGGTTGGTCTCCTCGTAAGTCATGGCTGCCTCCACCACCCTCGAAAACTTAGGCAGCTTCAGGGGTTTGACATACCCTCGAATCGCAGGCCGGAGCCCCTCGGTGAACCTCCAAAGGCGCTCCTCCTCTGTGGCTACTGTTGTCGCTGCAAAGCGGGACAGCTCAAGGAAACACGTGCGGTACGCGCTCACGGTCATCGTCCCTTGGCGAAGAGTGTGGAACTCCCGCTTCCTCTGGTCCTGCCACGTCTGGGGAAAGTACTGCTCGCAGAAGAGGGCGACGAACCGGTCCCAGGTCGGCTCGTCCCTCTCCTATCCCCGGGCCGCCCTCCACCCCCTGTGTGCTGCACTCTCCAGCTGGTACGTGGCAAAGGCCAGGCGGCACTCCACCGGGGGGCGAAGGGTGTCGAAAATCTTCTCCAGCTGCTCAATCCAGTCCTCTGCCTCGGTCGGGTCCTCATCCCCCTTGAAGGAGGGGGGCTTCAGCTTCCGGAACTGCCCGAAGAGCTCGGAGTGGAGCAGCAATGGGGATGCCGGTCCACCCCTAGGCAACGGTGCCTCGTGCATAGAAGTATCGGAGGAAGGTGGGGGCTGCGGCGGCCCATCCCCTCCCCCGTGTCCAGCGCCGCATCTGTCGAGTGGTCCCACAGAGGACTCCCCCTCCACAGCCTCAGGGTGAGGTGCTCGGGGCAGTGGGTGGAGCTCCTCTCGTACAATGTCTCGTATCAGCCGGGCGAGGTCCTAGGCCTGGATGCCCGGGAGTAGTGGCTGGTCCACTGGGGTGTCGGCAATGGCACGCCCGCCTCGCCGACCTCGTCCTCGGCCGCGCCCGCGGCCCGCCTCACTGGTCCCACGACGAGGCATCTCCTGCAAGGAGACGAGAAACAAAACGATACACGTCACTACGGAACGATACCGAACGGAAACGTCTAAGAACTCATGTCAAAAGATATGTTGTGGTGGCTACTCTGGTTATAGACATGTGAATTGGTTATTTTCCAGTCAGTTGATTCACTTCTCGGGACGACCTTGCTCTGATACCATCTTGTAACGACCCGATTCCCGAGTCCCTATGAGACATGAGAACCGGACCGACTCGACTAAACCCAAGACCTGGTCGTCCAACGAGGAAGTAACCAAAAGAGCAGTAAAATAAACCACATTCAACATGAATATAACTAACAGTAAGAAAATACAGCAGTAAGGAAAGAAACCACTACAGTATGTACCACCACAACAGTAGAACAACATTCATAACGTAATATGGAACTGCAAGTAAAGAAAAGTACAGCGGAAACAAGAACTACTCACTACAGTGGAACCAAAAAGAGGTACAAGAGAACAGTGGTAACTCTACTGGACCCTACTCAGCCCAGCGTCCTCTGCAGTTGCTGACCCTGACTGCTCAACACCTGGTCCTGAAAGGTAACGAGTGTAACACGTCAGCAAAACGCTGAGTAGAGTGGCAGCTAAACTAAAGCAACAGTAAAGTGTACAGTAGCTATTTTAATTTTCTTTCTTCCTTTATTTACGTCTTTCTATTGTTTCACAATTTATCTATTTCTCAGATCCTTCACTTGATCTCGAATGTTCCTCATGGGAACGATCTTGATTGCAGTCTTTTCCGAACAGTAGAAGTAGCACGTGGTGCTCTCCTGGTCGGGAGAGTCCCCCGTGGTGATCCTACTCTCAGTCAACCACCCCAAGGTCACTGACAGACGTAACGGTGAATACAGCACGCGCGGTAAACGCACGGGTAGCTAACCCGCACTGGCACGCGGTCAGCCGTTTCCGTTAACGGGTGCGCCCAAAGCACAGCACGGAACTAGTACAGGGCAGAGCCCTCTCAGTAACAGGAGTCCAACCCCTCCACAGTAACCAAACAGGGGCCTTGCCCCTCCACAGTCCGCGCACCCTCGCCTGACTACCCTGGTTTGCCCCAGTGGGCCTAACAAGTCGGTGTAGGAGGCTAGCAGAACCCCGGGACCCGTGGGGTAGCTAGTACCTCCCTACGCCAGTAGCTCTCCACGGTACTACGTACACAAGGGCCAGCAAGTCGGTACAGAGTGGCCAGTCCTAACCCCGGGTCCCTGGGGCGGCTGGCTCCGCTCTTCACTAAACAGGGGGACAGTCGCTCTCCTTGGTACTCCGTACTCAAGGGCTAGCTCACTTCCCCATTTCTATTCCATTCACTTTCCAGGAGTTCTACTCCTAATTCCCCGTAGGGTTCCAGCTCTTTTAACTCAGAACATCCAGGTTTCACTTTCCAGTTTCACGTTCTTACAATCCATATTCTCAATCACGTTTATTTATTCATAACAGGCAGCTGTTAATTCAATTCACAAGTAGCTATTATTCCCTTTCCACATTTTGCAAGAGTGCAATATTTATACATTCCAGTAGTTTTCCCGTCCTAGGATTCATGCCATATCCTAGGATCTATCAGACAATCTAGTTTTCCAGCCCTAGGATTCATGCAACACCCTAGGATCTACCATTCAATCTATTTCTCATTCCTAGGATTCACGCAATGTCCTAGGTTCTATTTATGGTTTCATAATTTAATAGATTATACTTAAAGCCACTCTACCGGTTACAACAGCTGAACTGGGGGCGTGGTCGGGAATCCCACGTGCCTCCGCAACCCCCGAGATTGCAACAGAACGGGGTCCTATCACAAGGATCAAACACAAGGAATTTCTCAAAATAGTATACAACTACTGTAGATGGGTAGAGGATGTAATTCCGAAAAGAACGCAACTCGAAACGCGGAAAACGGAACCCGAACGGGTCCTAAACGGGTCGAAAACGACGAAACAGTGCAAAATCAGACGTCTGGAACTTATTCCAGATGTCTTAAAAAGTGGATCAGGGGTTACCTTGCTCTGCGTGGTTTCTCAGACGTCCAGAAGCCTGCGGGGGCGTCTGGCCTAGTTCCCAGGCGTCATATGGTTACTCCGGACGTCTGTAAGTCTCTCCAGTCGTCTGGCACTGCAGCCAAACGTCTGATTCACGTTGGATGCGAATCTCAGAACCTGCGCGAACCCATCTCTCTCTCTCTTAGTACGGTCAGTCGAAGAAAAGGAAGGAGACAGAAATAACTCACCTTTCAGACGTCGGGACAGTCTTCCAGATGTCGTGCCCGTCGTCTGGCTATCAGCCCAGACGTCTGATTCTGGAAAAGTTTCTAGAACCAGGGCGCAACTCGCCCTCCGCTCGCGACGCCCGGCCGCGTCGCATCTCGTCTGCCTGCTGCTCAAGTTGCAGTAGTCCTCCCACGTCGCTCCGCACCCGCTGCGCCCCCGCCGGCCGGCTCCCGCTGCCCCAGCAAGCTCGAGCCCTCACGGCTGACGCCTCCTCCCCCGCGCAGCACCTCCTCCCGCACCCGCCGCGGCTGTCGCCGCCGTCGCTCACTCGCGCTCGCTCTCACGCACCGACTGGAGGGAGAAGAGGAAGGGGGCGGAGGTGACGGGAGTGTGGGGGAGGGCGTGGCCTTTTAAGGCCGCGCGAGGAGGAGAGAGAGAGTGCGACAGAGGGTGCAGGAGGGAGAGGGAAAAAGAGAGAGAGGGAATTTTCGCAGGTCTGCGTCTGCGCGCTCAGGTGCGCAGACAAATCGCGCGTGCCAACAATAACCGATTCCCAGACGTCTGGAAGTGGTTCCAGACGTCTGGTCAGACGTCTGGGCCACTTCCCAGACGTCTTAAAAGATGTCTGAAGCGCGCGTTCGTTACAAGCCGTCCCCGACACCCTGCTGCAACCGGAGCTGCAGACTAGGAGGAGGAGCCGCGGCGAGAGGAGCAGGAGCTCACTCTGGTTTTGGGTTTTTCCCAGAATCAGACGTCTGGCGTGCCGTCCAGATGACGGGTTAGACATCTGGTGATGACACCGGATGTCTGAAAGCAAGGTTTCGTGAAGGTACGTTCGTTTTGCCGTTACAGCTATGCAGGCCGCACCGCAGAGCCTATCTGTGCGGGTAAAAGTGGGCGATTTGGTCTGTCGCACGTAGGGAAAGCTTTGGGAAGGCACGGGGCATGCCCTCCCACGCGTTTCGGACTTCTAAACAGCTTACCAGACGACCGGAAGCACTCCCAGATGACTGGAGGAGAGGTTGGACGTCTGAAGCTGAGTCTAGACTGTCAAGTAGGGGTTCTGGATGCCTGAAGTCGACGCAGGAAATTGAGGTGAGACCCTGGTGACTTTTAAGACGTCTGGACCTTGTGCCAGACGTCTGATTTAGGTCTGCATTTCTTTTTTCGACCCGTTTAAGGTTCATTTGAGGTCCGTTTTACATAAGCAAGATATATGTGGTTTCTTTGTGAGTTCCTCTACATGTTAGAAAGCCTTATATACTGTTTTGAATGTTCCATTGTGGTATGTTCCTTTTATAGGACTTTAATTTGTTGCGTGTTCGGTGCATGCAGAGGCACGTGAGTCTGCCGTTCGAGCTCCCAGTACTCCCGGATTGTCTGGTAGAGTGGTTTCCCCTGTTTTAATTATAAAACATGAATGCATATGTGAAATTGGATAACTAGAAACCTAGGATGTGGCATGAATCCTAGGATGAGAAGTACTTGCACTATTTGTATGTGTGTTTGAGATTGCAGTCATAAATGAATGAATAGAATTGTAAACAACTGCCTGTTAATAAATACGAGTTGCCTGTGAAATATGAAATGCATATGCTAGTTAAACAGTTACCTGTGACATTACTTGTTGTATATGTTAAATTGTGGAAATACGAGTTGCATGTGTATAATATGAGAATGAAAATGTGAATGATGAAACCTGGTATGGAATAACATGGTGAATACGAGCATGAACCATACGGGGAATTAGGAGTAGAACTCCTGTGGATAAATGGAATGGATATGGAAATGTGAGTGGGAAGTGTGCTAGCCTTTGAGTACGTGGTACCAAGGAGAGTGACTATTCCTTGTTTAGTGTAGAGCGAAGCTAGCCGCCCTTGGGTTGGGACCCGGGGTTAGGATTGGCCACTCTACACTGACTTCTGTAGGCCCTCGCTTACACTGTACCGGGGAGAGCTATTGGTGTAGGGAGAAAGCTAGCCACCCCACGGGACCAGGGGTTCAGCTAACCACCCTACACCGACTTGTTAGGTCCACTAGGCAAACTGGGGTAGTCAGACGAGGGTGCATGGACTGTGGAGGGGCGAGACCCCTGTTTGGTTCTGAGGGGCTAGACCCCTGTTACTGAGAGGGTTAGGCCCTATACTGTTCCGTGCTGTACTTTAGGCGTACCCGCTAACGGAAACAACTGACCATGTGCTAGTGCGGGGTAGCTACCCATGCGCTTATCGCTGGTGCCGTAGTCACCGCTACGTCTGCTCGTGACCTCAGGGTGGTTGACTGGGTGTAAGATCACCACTAAAAGCCTCCCGGTCAGGAGAGCACCACGTGTGCCTTCTACTTTTTGGAAAAGACTGCAATTAAGATCGTTCCCACGAGGAACATGTGAGATCAAGAAAGAGATCTGAAAGTAAATCAATGGGTGAAAAGAAATGACTTAAAATAAAATAAATGGGAAAGATAAATTTACCTGTTAGCCTTTACTGCTTTAGTTAGTTTGGTTACCACTCTACTCAACGTTCGCTGACTCCATTTTACTCATAACCCTTTACAGGTTTAGGAGTTGAGCAGCTCGGGTCATAGGCTGCAGAGGACGTTGGGCCCAGTTGAGCCCAGTAGTAGTTCTTATTGTAGTTGTACTTCATTTTGGTAGTGAGTTTAGACTGTTGTTACCGTTTCTATTTCTGTACTTTGTTTTGCTTTACTGTTATGGTGGTGATATGTACTGTTAGCAGCTTTTACTTCCTTTACTGCTTGTACTCTTTTACTGTTAGTTACTTAGTATAGTGAATGTGGTTTACTTTTCTACTTTTTGGTTATTTCTTGCTGGACGACTGGGTCTTGGTATTAGTCGAGTCGAGCCGGTCTCGTGTCCTGTAAGGATTCGATAACCGAGTTGTAACAATAACCTATTTAGTTGTCTAAACTTGAAGCAAATACAAGATTAGAGAAGTACTCAATATGGTTTTTCAACCCAATTGCCATGAGTTTGCCCCACATCCCTTTCTATCTACCTCTTAGGGTTTATACAAAGGTTTTCAAAGTACATAATATCCCAAAATCACATTAAAGTAAGGCTAATAAAACCTATTCCAAGAAATGAAACTATATAAAATTTTCAATATTTGAAACAAGATACAACTCACCACAACATTGAAATTTGAACATGAAGACGTAAGGCTCAACCCACATCCTGGTGTCATTGTCGTAATAACCTAGGTCCCAACAATTGAGTAAACTTGATTAGACTCGAGCCATCCAGTAGGAATCATCAATTTAAATATAAGATCACAATCTTGTAACACATAATTATAAAACAACATTAACCAAACAAGTAAATCATAACGCATTAATTGAATAAATGAACAAATACTGATCAGAATGGTTATTGCAAATCAAGAGTACATAGATCAAAGAGGTGCTCCAATTGCAATCACCTTCACTAGCTATTGAATACACCTGAATATAGAGTTCAAAGAGGTATGTATGTAATATTAAAAGACTATAGGGGTATTTGTGTGAAAACTTTCATCCAGTTAAAGTTAAAATTAATGGAATGACATATTTGTTAATGAAGATAAGATTTCATAGATGTTTTTGTAATATCTAAGAATTGAAGGGTATATATGTAATATCAAAATATTATAGAAGCGCCTATGTAAGTGCTGGTGAACTTGTGATCCGTCCATCACACTTGGATGAATGTTACTTTTGAATCTTATCCACTCAACATTGCAATTTGTTGCCAAAAACCCCTTTAATAGAAGGGAAAAGAAACGTTCTAAGTGGAATTCACTATGGCCAAATAAGACAGTATGATAGTTCTCCAATTGAATCTTACCCAAGTCTAAAATAGATATATGATACAAGGAAAATAAGACCATCTTCAGACGTGATTCAACAGTCAAACAATTTATCACCGATCTTCGCCTATTTGAAAAATAGCGTCTCATAAATATATCAGAATAAAAACCTCGATGAGAGAGCCATTCAAATTGTTATTGGAGTCAGCGATGTGCCCAATTCCTTTTCTCTCTTCCCTTCTTTTCTTCCATGACAGTTCCATTCCTTTCTGCCCTGCTTATAGTGTTCTTGATCCCCAATTAATCTCAAGAGTTTTTTGAGTTTGGATGATGGAAAATCTGCCGTTTCTCTCTTCAAACTTGAGGGCTCTGCATTAATGCCCTCCCGAGCTGGACACTTCTTTCAGACGCACGCAATGGATTTAGCCAAAATCTGACATTCATACGTGCCCACAGCTGGCGGTGATCCATTTTAAACTATAATATTTCAAGAACGAACGAACCATTGAAGTATCCAATTAATCTTCCCTGAAAGGATTCCTTTGTGTTCTCTGGTTCCATGGGAAGCGACGAACATTTGAAATTAACTATGGTCCATCAGGGAAAGGGAAATTCGACCGGCTGCTGTTAGATAATGACCTCCGCATGATACAAATGATGAATGAAAACGCGTGTACGTCTGAATATATATATATATATATATATATATATATATATATATATATATATATATATATATATATAATAAGGTTATTTGGATCTCTAATTTTATTGGGTGAGACAAGTGGTATTGGAGAAAAAATATCTCTAGTGGTGACCGCAACTTGTGCAGTGAAAAGAAAACCCACCAACTTGGGTGAAGCAATGGATCGGGTCCCATCGGGCGAGGCAAAGTTTAAATTTAAGAAAGTTTATTTTATATTTTGAGTTGGACTCAAGATTTAAAATTTTTATTAAATTGAGGTCTAAATCCGGTCAAAGGCTCATATCTATTGGTCTAGGATTTAGTTGGATTGGACCTAATTTCGTTGTTTGGATCGGATTTTCAAGTTGAGTTTAGAAAAATTTTGTTAAAATTATAAAAATCTACTAAAATTTATTTTTATTGATTTTTAAATAAGATTTATCTAAGTCTACTAAAGTTAATTTTTTATTGTTATCTAAGTAAGTTCAGTCAAATCTATCAAGATTCAATTTAAAGTTGAAATTGGATCGATATAATCATAATAATTTTAAAATATAATAATATTTATATGATAATCTTACAACTTCATAGATACTATTACAAATAAAATATACTAGTATGAATGAAATATAATTTAACCAAATACACTATCTTACAACTTTATATTATAGTCATTTGACAAATGTAACTTTAGAAGGGAAAATTTTTCTTATCAAGTAACTTTCTTTTTTCCAACCTACAATAATTATGTAGTATTAAACAAATTCAACAAAAATAAAAAAAATAAATATATCAAATTTTCAACTAAAATTATATATTATCTAAATGGTTACTGCATCTTAATTCTTTACGATCTCTATTTAAGATTCATACTTTAAAACTTACACATATAAAATTATATGTTAGAAAATAACATCCTAAAATTATATATAAACGAATTCAACTGTCCTATTTGAATCTTTTCAAATTTGTGTTGAATTGGATCCAAACTAAATTTTTTTAAAAACTTAAGTCTCGTGTTCCACTCATAAATTTTGAACTCAAGCTAGGTTAGGCTTTTGTAGGTCAAGTTCAAATCAAAATCGAATCGACTCGACCCAATATTCCATCCTCCCACCAACACAAAGACTATTTGACTACCAATTTTGCTTAAAATTCAATAGGATCCCCTTCATTTCTCCTTTTGCCTTTGTCAGCTCTATGTAATTCGTATTCCTCGTTCTTGGATGTATACGGAGCAACCGTGTCCGACTAAATTGGTCGGAAGATTATCCTACTATTTCACGAAGGATATTAATTTATTGGCTTGTTTGGTTGTCGTCTTTCAATATTTTTTCGGTGTTCCACAATTTGGAACCATGTTTGAAATTCTTCACTTGATTACCAGAGGATTGGGAAGCTTATATATATTGTGTGTAATTTACGAAAATTAGAAAACACGTGAACTAAAAGGGCGAAATTAAAGCAATACGAGTCACAGATGATGATGAGCTATATGTATATTGACTGTACTAAGGTCTAAGCTAGGAGAAGGTTACAGAATCTATTAAAATATTTGGCCACTAAAAAGTGGCTGTATAAAAAACTAAAAGCATCAACGTGCAATATCAATATCCTAAGGTTATGTTTGTCGAGGAGAATAAAAATGTAAGTAAGCAGAGAAATAAAAAATAATAACACTAAAATAAATGAATTAATTTATTTAAATATTTTAATATATTAAAATTATTTTATCAGAAAGTTAAAATAACTTAAATCTATATTAAATTTACTTAATTCACAATAAATTTCAAACGTTTTAAGCATCATATTAAATATTTAAAATGTCAAACAAATACCGCCTAAAATAATCCATGAGATCGTTATCACGCAGCCATCTATGCAGAATCGACGTGTGACTGTTAACGTCTTATCGTTTAGTTTACATGTTAAAAACTAGTTGGACGCAAGGTAACAGAGAAACTTCATCCGATCAAAGCAAAGTACCTCGTCACCTAAATGCGTACCTCGAGAGCAATAAGAAGGAAAGAAGTCATATCTGGGCAAAGCAAATCAAACATGGTTGGAGTTCCCAAGTTCATGGACCATATTTACAATAGGGTGAAATCCCAAGAACCTTTATGCAATTTCCTTTTCTTTATCTTCTTTTAAGTCAATGTTTGTTCCGAAAGATTGGATCCTTTTTACTGTGCTTAGTGTCTTTTAATGGGTTAATCTCCGGAAATCTCATGATAAAACCATCGATCCCGAGATGATTTAATTTTAGGGGGATGGGTGCAATAAATTTAACTTAGAATTAAGTAAGAGAATATCCTTAATTATTTCCTTAAATATTCCATAATTTAACTTATGTATTTTTCAAACGTAAAAACTTCAAATCCTAAGTTTACCTCATAATTTCACTATTTATAAAATTAATTCATTAAAATCAATCCTTCGAAACGAACAACATCCAAAGGAGGGGTACTCAAGACTTTCTCAAAGCGAGACACATACAATCTAGCATAAACCCAAGTTCGATTTTTTATTCCTACACTATCCAAAGAATTGACACGTAAGGAATAATAAATTTCTCCTCAATTTGTTCAATTAAGTTCTAAATCATCTATCCTACAAACTAAAAAAAAAAGGCGTTGAGCACCTTTTTCTGCCATGTGTGTCCTCCAATTTGTCCAACACCTATCCAAGCCCACGCTCCTCTTTGCTGTGCAACCCACCTGCACTCATTCTCCTCCTGAGCTCCCCCCCCCCCCCCCCCCCTTCTGCCCTCTCCCTACACCACTTGTGGCCTCCACAACCCACCCGAATCTCCCCCTTCCGGCACCTCCGCTCCACCTCCTCTCCCTTCCCTCTCCCATCTCCTACAGCTTCCCCATCCACCTGACACTCCCCCTCCTCCTCCACCACCACCTCCCCTCTTGGCACCTCTGCTCCACCTGTTCCCCCTTTCACTCACCCCTCCACATCCTATGACCTCTACAACCCACCCAACCTCCTCCCCCTCCACTCCACCTCTTCTCTCTCCGCTCCAACCTTCTTTGCGTCGTCTAGGACAAAATCGTGGCCTCCTCGCCTCGACATCGCGCCGCCATCGAGGAGGCATTGGTTAGTGTTCTGGTGTGCGTGGATGTGTTTGTGGGGTCATGCAAGTGTTGCATACAGGTCGTGCAGGGTCGACGATAGCTGGAAGCTCAATAATAATGGATAATATGTGCTTTTGTCTTTTGCTTTTTTGGTACTTCAACCACCACTCACCCACTCCTACTGCACACCCTCCCCTCTCCTCCACCAGCAGCAGCACCACCTAGAGCAACCTCTCCACTGGCCCTCCCTCACCCCTGTGAGTAAACCCCCCTTCCCCCCAGTAGCACAACCATCTTAATCAAGAATCCATTATTATGGTGGGGTACTACATCTACACGGGGAAGGTGGCACTCACCGTGGAGATGAAAGTCTACCCCTCTAAATGTATTGTTGCTCAGCATGTCGCTCTTTTCTCGTAACAATTTTGAACTTTTATTTTTTCTTCTGGTATGTTTTGACGGTGGTGGTGGTGATGGAGGTGTCGTTTATTGTTTCGTGGTTTTCATCGTAGGCAGGTGCGATATGATTGGAACATGAAGCAGGTTAGTCACATCAGTTTGTATTGAGCTATATTTTTTTTTCCCATCAATATGAGTTATATAATTGCTTCCGTGAGTTGCTCCATGCATGTAACGAACACCACACCCTTCATCTCCATCGTATACTTTACTACCGCTGAGATGGAATTGGTAGAGAGAAGTAGATTTGCGAGGGAGAATTGTCTATCATTTGATTTGTTGGGTTGAGAACTTTTTGCCATGAGTATTTACAGAGTGAAATTGTTTAAAACTATCCTGTTCCTGTAACTGCCATTTTTTCCTGCAAGATATCTAAACCACATAAATTAGGTTATAAGGTGATGAGTGGTATAAAGGTTTTGACACGAGGATAATGAGTGTTCTTTCTTAAACCTCCCTGTCCATTAATTTGGCCAGATTCATGTTAAGAATGGTAGCTTACCAACTTTCTTTTACATTATGCTGATTGGAGTAATGTTAAACATTGTGATTTAAACCTCAATTGCATCCTTGGAGGGCTTGGTGAGAAGGTACAAGGGATATAGTTAGGATGAACTCTGCCTTTCTCTTAGTGGCTACATAGCAATAAGCCACTCAAAATTAGTGGAATAAGTATCCCAAAAATGAGAATGAAGAGTTAAGATAGCTTGATAGAAAATTTGGATCTTACAAGTAGAACAATGGATAACAATGTCCTCTAGGAAATTAAAACATTCTTTGAATTTAATGGCATCATTATGGATTCTAGCTAAATAGGAAACCACTATTAGAGTTCCTAAATGACATGGCAAAATGGGAGGTTGTCGCACAGGCAGACAATGATGCAGTGAAGCTTGGAAATTTTGAGGTTGCAAATGAGGATGTGTGGGATGTGGGTTGGAGGTGGCTCATGGAGGTTGGGAAAAACTTATCTAAAGGCTGGAGTTGTTGCTTGATGTAGTTAAACATAGTTTACCATCGGAGTTGGTAAGGATGAAATGACATTGGTGCCGGTGATGGTGTTGTGTTTGGGTGTGGGTGAGGGCGGTAGGGTGATGGATCTGCTTCAAATTCGGATTGAGCATGCTTTATGACAAAAAAGAATATTGATAGAGAAAATGTCTTTTCATTTCATTTCACATTTCTTTCAAAGAAGCTCAAAGATACTCCAAGAATCTTAGGCAATATTGTCTTTCCTACATCTGAAACACTACAAACATCCTCATAAAAATAGTAAATTTGCACTTGGATACTCATGTAGCATAATTTTATTTTTCCTTTAACAATAAATTTGGCTTCTGTTGCAGCACAATTTGGAATTTGGATTTGGATTGTCCATTTTCATGTAATAAAATTGCTTGGATGTACAAATTTTTGTTAACAAGTTGGCAAGGATTATGGAAAAAATCTAACATTTACCAACACTTAAAAATTACAGTTGACTATGGTAGAAAATAAGATTTACATGTGGTGGATAGTTGATTGAAGATGCTTGCAACTAGCGGTGGAACAAAAAATTTAGGTTGGGGGATACTAAGTCAGGAGGGATTATGCAAGCCTATTGGTTAGGGGTATAAAACATGGGATAATAGACTAAAATTAAAGGTCGTAGTATATAATTCTTAAAGATATTAAAAAGCTAAGAGAACCAACACTCTCTGCCTACCTCCTTATTCCACCTTGGTATTCTCTTAATTTACAATGTTGTAAGAGAAAAATAAGTTTACCCATGCAAGCACACCACACTTTAGAATTCGAATAATAATATGTATTGTTAATATTTAAAATAAATGATTTGGTGATTTAATAGTTAAAACTTACTCATCATTTGGAAAGACCCTCTTCAGGCCTCTCCTCTTCATTCCATTTCGCAAACCCTCACAATCACCTGTGCCTGTTGGGGAGGCACGACTGTCGTCTCGAGGGTTTATGCCTCGTGGTCTGTCAATTCTCGCACCCTACTCCGGGATCATCCCCAGAACATTCACTCTACCATTCACCTTCCTTGGATCTTAGGTGGGGACTTTAATTGCATCCTTAGAGCCTCTGAGAAACGGGATGGGAACCCTTTTCGTGATTCTCAAGCGAGCGACTTTCGTTCTTGGAAGGATTCCATGGGCCTTCTCGAACTTCCTATGGGTTGTAACCAACTTTCTTGGTGTAACGACAGGAATAGAAGTGCGAGAATTTACCAAAAATTGGATTGTATTTTTGTCTCCCCTTCATTTATGAATCTGGCTCTTAAAGCTAAGTTCCTGTCCAAAAGGAACTTGGATCATGCCCCTATGGTTTGGACATATAAGAACCTCCCTCCTTCCAAACCTCGTCCTTTTTGCTTCCAAAATATGTGGATAAGAGATCCCCATTTTAAGGATTTGGTTGCTCATGTCTGGTCACTCCCTATCTGGTTACCATCTAGCAACCCAATTTCCCCCTTCTACTCTAAACTCAATTCTCTTAAGAGGTCCCTTTAGTCTTGGAACAGAACGAATTTTGGCGATATTCACGTCTTTGTTGGGAATCTTGAGGATTGGCTTGACGATCTTGAGGCCAAGTTAACTTCCCACTGAGACGAGGCCTCTACTGTTGCTCTCGGATGTCTGCATCCAACTAGATGACGCTCTCTCGAAACTCTACGATTTTTTAGCCCAAAAAGCGATAATTCCTTGGCTTATTTAGGGGGAAAGTAACAATGCATTCTTCTTTGCGACTATCAAGAAGCGTTTTGCTAAACGTTGGAGGAATTCCCTCTCGTCTTCGATTGGGAACAATTCTTGGGAGGTGAATGCTTCTAAGGCGTCTAATTTTTTTGCTACTCTCCTTACTTCTAACGGTATTGGCAACCTTGATAGATTCTTACACATTATTCCTCCCTTAATCTCTATTGATGATTCGAATGCTCTCCTTTATCCGCCTTCTGAATCCGAAATTCTTGAAGCTATCTCCCTTATGCCTTCTCACAGCACCTCAGGCCTAGATGGCTTCAATGTTGAGTTTTATCGCTCTTGTTGGGATATTATCAAACAAGATTTCACCAAAGTCATTGAACACTTCTCTGAAAATTCTGCTCCTCAAGCTTTTAACTCTACCTTCATTGCCCTTATTCCCAAAAAACCTAATGTTGCTGAGCTTTCGGACTTTAGGCCTTTTAGCTTGTGTAATGTCATTTACAAGGTGGCCTCGGCTATTCTTGTTAGTAGACTTGCACCACTAATGCCTAAGATCATTTCTCAGGAGCAAGCTGGGTTTATTCATGGGAGATCTATTTTTGACCACATCTCAACCACCTTTGAGCTAACTCAGCACTTGAATCGCAAGGTCCACGGCTCTAATATTATCTTTCAATTGGACCTTCAAAAAGCTTATGATAGGGTGGGATGAGATGCCCTCTTCCATATCCTCCTTAAAACTGGGTTTTCCAATAGTGTCATTAATCTTATCAAAGGCTTTGTTCAGCATGAGGGTTTCTCCATCTTAGTTGATGGAAGTTCAGCTCCATTCTTTAAGATCTCCAGGGGACTTAGGCAAGGTGATCCACCTTCTCCTCTTCTTTTTGACATCTTCATGGAGCCATTCATCCATGGGATCAAAGAAATGGCTTATCTGGGTCAAATCTCTCCCTTCTCTGTCAAGAGAGGGGTGTCTTCTCCCCTTGCCTTGCTTTATGCAGACGATATTATACTATTCCTCAACTGTAACCTCAGAACTGTTAACAATTTTATGAGCTTCATCCATGAGTTTGAATCAAATTTTGGTCAGAAGCTCAATCTTTTGAAGAGCTTTTGCTTCGTTGGGAATCATTTTCCCCTTGGGAGGCTTAATCGTATCCTCTCCATATCTGGCTCTTTTCCCTTCACGTACCTGGGATGCCCCATATTCTCGGGGAGGACTAAAATTGCCTATTTTCATGAGATCATGGACAAGATCATCTCCAAGATGGTTGGCTGGAGAGCCAAGCTCCTATCTAATGCTGCCAAACTCTACCTTATAAAGCATGTTTTATCCTCCATTCCCATCTACATTTTATCTATCATTGATGTCCCCAAGGCTGTTATCAAAAAGATTGAGGGGATCTTTGCAAACATCTTTTGGGGCTCGAATGCTGAATCTAAACTTCACCATTGGGTTTCTTGGAGACACATTTGCAAACCTACTGCTTGTGGTGATTTGGGGATTCGGGATCTTTCCTTGGTGATCAAGGTGTTCCGCATGAAGAGAGTGTGGAACATCCTCTTTGGCAAGAGTCCCTTTTCCCTTTTGATGCATTCCTTGTATGGTAGTTTGGAGAATCTCCCTCGCTACCTTCCCAACAGACTTCAAACTCTTGCAATGGTGTATCTCTAGCTGAAACCTTTTATACATTGGGAGGTCAAAGAGGGGGAAATTGATTTCTGGGTGGATTGTTGGGTTGGGGATTCCCCTCTTAAGGACTTCCTTCCTTTAGATGCCAAGCTCCCTCCTATCCGTGTGAAAGATGTCATTGCTAATCCCCTTCAGGTCCCTTTCTCCAATCTTATTCCTAATGAGACCTGGGACCAAATCACCCATTCCTTGCTTTGTGATGCTAAGGACTCCCCGATTTGGTTGCCCTCCCATCATGGTAGGTTCTTTGTTTCTTCTGCCTATCTCATGAACTTTAGAGAAGTTCCTACCCAGCCATGTCTTAAATCTTTGTGGTCTCGCAAACTTCCTTTGAGGATGACCCTCCTTAATTGGAGAGTTATCCAGGATAAGCTTCCTACGGACATCAACATTCAACGGCTGGGAATTCCCTTAGTCTCCAAATGTAGCTGTTGCCTCTAATCTCCTGATTTTGAATCCCTTAATCATCTTTTTGCTCATAGTCAAGTGGCTAGTTTCATCTCCTCCTGGGTCTTTCGGAAATGCTGCCTATCTCCCATTGATCATGTTCAATTCCCCTCTATCTTGTCTGAAAATGGCCACCATCTTTGCTCTAGACGATTTAAAGGCATTATTGTCTTCATTTGGTACTATATCTGGTGGATTCAGAACAAAGTAAAAAATGATGGGTTTAAGTTCTATTAGATTGCTCCCTTTCTAGAGCATAGCTGGTGTCGGTATTGCATGGAGAATTGGTTTAAAACATTTCGGCTAAAGCACTTTGCGTTGTCTTGGGTCCATCCTTTTACGGGCTATAAAGTCAATTTTGTGGCCATCCATGTTGAACACAGGTCTGCCATGGCTTGGGTGGTCCGTGACCACAATGGAAATTTCTGCAAAGTTGCTACTTCTAGGCTCCAACCTTGTCAAAAGGAGATGGCCTTGCTTTATGCTATCCGTCACTTCATTCTTAATTGGAATTAAAGGAATTCTTCCCTGATTTTGGAGGTGGATTCTACCCTTCTCTTTTGGTGGTGGAAAGGTAAGATTATGGTACCATGGAGGGCACAATAGATTTTCAACCAGGTCAAAATCTGCTGGAACAATCTTATGGAGATGCGATTCGTTCATCCCGTGGTTAATGGTTTCGCCAAATATATTGCACTATCGAATACTGAACCTTGGAGAATCTACCCTATGGAATAGAATCTTGATGCTAGAAGTTAGGGGATCATTAATCTCGATGGAATTCACTTCCCCTACATTATTTGGCTAAGCTGGCTTCCTTCGGGTTGCGGTGTTGCAGTTGGTCTCCAGCTGAGCTTGCTCCTCTAGCTACTTGGGTTTTGTGTTTTTGTTGACTCTGTTGGTTTCTGTTTTGATGTATTAGGCCACCAGTTGAGGTCTTCTTTTTTTATATTAGGCAAGTTTTGGTCTAATCCTCCTGCCTCCCCTCTTATGGCCTCTAGGGATCGAGGGATGAATTAAATTTGGTCCATTATTTTGCAAAAAAAAAAAAAAAACTTACTCATCATTTTAGAAAGTATTAATTTTTAAATTTAGTAAAGTTATGTGTGAGGTTATATATCACTCTTTTCTGATTTATTATTTTTTATCATTTCTTCTCTATTCTAGACATTGTTTTATTTATTTTCAAGATTTTTGTATATCATTATTAAGCGATATATGCTAAGTATCTATTAGAAGTGTATATTTTCTTCATTTTAACTTTTACGTATTTATTATTTTTATATGCATGTAGCCTCAACTTAAATGTTAGATCTTATTTTTCATTGCAGTCTTAATTTTGGTGGCATATGAGTGGAGAGAGCAAAAGAAATATCTCCAAGTAAAGATGATATGTTTAGCAAGGAGTTAATGTTATTTTTCATTTAGAAAAATAATTTTTACTTGGATGCTTTTATTTTAGTCATCGGATGAGGACAAATAAAAATGTTGGAATTATTTTAATATTTACCTTTATTAGTGTATGAATCTAAACTCTTTAATTTTTTCCTTCTTTTAGTTATCACATGTTTTATTATGCTTATATGTTATAATTTTTGCACCTGTATCACTTAAACACATGTAATCTTCTTTTTTTTCAACATCGTCCTGTACAGCTGCCGCGAAGGGCGGGCTGGATCACTGGTTAAAAGAAAAACAAAATAGAGCAACAGATGTTGTTTAAGCACCTAATTAGCAACCGTTGCTTCCGTCTGGATTAATCATAAAGTGGCATATGCACAGGCAAACCACTCCCCCCACTTCTTATCTCCCTTTTGTTTCGAGAAAGGGGAGGACCAAAAGGTGGAGGGCAGTGACGTCAAAAGGCGCCTTTATAAGGTCCCCCTCCGCTCAGAACTCGAGGCCAAGAATCACCAACCACGCTCCTCCGACGTGGCATCCCCCCACCACTCCCCTCTCCCTCTCCCTTTGAATCGAGCACCCACATCATACCATCAGCCGCCGAGAAGCTCAACCACAGTCCAGTCATGGAGATGGTGGAGTGTGGGGCTTCTGTCAAGCTCTTTGGGCAGGTCATCCCTCTGCTTCCTCAGAGAGGCCCCTCTCCATCTGCCACTTCAGACGACGAAGAACATGCAAAGCCCAAGGTAATAGACTAATTAATCATGAATTAACCATATGCATCTCTTGATGCTGGCAGCCGGTTTTGGTTTTGGATCGCACTGAAATAATTAATTCACCTAATACGTACGTCTCAGGAGATGGAAGGCTTCTCTGAAGCAGTAGAGCAGAAGGAGAGGTCTGACGCGAAACCGAGAGAACCCGAGGAGGAGGGAGGAGGAGGAGAGGCGAGGAAGGCGGCTTTGAAGAAGATCTTACCATGCCCACGGTGCAGCAGCATGGACACCAAGTTCTGCTACTACAACAACTACAATGTGAAGCAGCCGCGCCACTTCTGCAGGGACTGCCAGAGGTACTGGACCGCCGGCGGGACGATGCGGAACGTCCCCGTTGGCGCCGGCAGGCGCAAGAGCAAGAGCTTCTTCGCCGACAAAATTAGCTGCAGGCACGTAACCATATCAACCGCCCCCCACGACGTCGTCGACGTTCTCCACTCGGTAGTACTGCCATTCCCGATCAACATCAATGGCGAAGCCAACGGGGATACGTTGAAACAACTAATCGATCACGAAGGAGGCAAGATCGATTCCCGTCCGGCGCCTCGTCGAAATAATAATAATATTCCTCCCGCTGATCGTACCCGTCCGCCCTCGACGACTGTGCTAATCAGCTCAGACGAACAACAGGTCAACAAGGTCGACGTTGCTGGTAATACTCATCAGCAGGATGCCAGGAGGGTCGACATTAACGTCTGCCACGTGCAACCACGTCCCTGCTGGGTTTACCAGTGGAACATTCCAGCTGCTGGTAGCTACCCAATTGTGTTCCATCCGATGATCCCCACGTACGCGGCGCCGTCGCCGCCGAGCGCTGGATCGTCGTTGGGCAAGCACCCGAGGGATGAGAACAAGCAGATCCCCACGCAATTTGTTGGCAACGATTCTGCAGATAAGTGTGATGGTGCTGGAAATCCCCAGGGTCAGTGGAGGCGGCGGCTTTGGGTGCCCAAGAGCTTGGGGATCAACGACGTCGGTGCCGACGAAGTCGCGAGGAGCTTTGTCTCGGCGACGGTGGGGACGCAGAAGGATGAAGCTGGAAGGAGGAGGGTGTCCCATGGAGGATCGTTCAGCCCCTCCTCCTCCTCCGCTTGTCCAAAGGCGGAGGAGGAGATGGGAGCGATCGCGCGGAACCCCGACGCCGCCGCGGCCGTGGGCGCCAACCCGGTTGCGCTAGCACGTTTCCTGAATCAAAACGAGTGCGCCAATGATTGGTATTAGTTACCGAGGCTTTTTCCCAAAAGGGGAGCCTGACAATTTAATCGGTGGTGTGTTCGTCTCATTTGGGGCTGTGATTCGATACGATGGGATTAGATTAACTTGTGAGGCGGGATTTTAGGAGATAATGTACGTAGGCCCTAAGTACATTCATGTATGTCGTAAAGACTATCTTTCTATAGATTCTATACACCAAGACAAACTGCAAGCAACCTCAGCAGGACCCCCTCCGGTTTACTTCTCCGTCAATTTTCTCTTCTAATTTAATGTTTTTTTCCTCTTTAAACCACAAGGAACTTTAGCAGGACACGTCACCACCTCCACCACATACCACCCCCCTTGATCGGGGCTTTAAGTGATAGGGGATTCGAATAAACAAAAAATCGTAATCAAATATATAGAAAGATATGTAAGAGGTTGGTAATTCAGTTCCAACCGAAAGGATGTACGTCTAGAGGGAGAGTGATGCTCCAAAGTTTCACAATAGTTGGTGGTGATACAAGTTCTCTTGGTCTCTCTCTAAGGTTGCGTGAAGAGAGCCCCTAAAGGCTTCTCTTGTCTATTTATAGTATAAAAAATATCTAACAGTATTTAATCCTTCAACATATTTCATGGATTTCCTACCTCGTCTGTTATCTGGCTATAAATAGCATTTGTGACGTCATCGTTAGTGCTGATGCAAATATTGTTGTACCTTTTCAACTCCACTCAACTAGATTCTTTGGCAGGTCAGACCCAGCATTGGCCTGGATTCGCCTTGATATTGGCATGCCCAAATTTGTCTAGACATAGGCTGGTCGTGTTCGCCTGGATCCGCCTAATTGTTGGATATTCGGGTGGCCGGATTCATCAAACCCTCGGGGAGATGGATCCTTTGAACTTTGTCCGAAGTTTTAAATCCGAGGGAGCTTTTGCCCTTCATCATATGCTTCCACTCTCTAGCTAGCGGATGTTGTTGAGAGAGTAAACAATCTATAAAACTTAACATATGGATGGTGCCCCTAAATGATATCCCGACTATCTTCCAAGTGAGGTGAGCATTTGTCATAAGTTATGCGTTTTAATTTCAAGCGGGTAGAGCGCCATTATTAATGTGCTGTATGACCACTAAGATTTGTAGGGAATGTAAGCATGCCTGCCTGAGTTCCTGTCAATCTTAAGAAGTCAACATTTAATGAAGGGAACGTAGGCGTGGTCTGCCTAAGTTCCTATCGGTCTTAAGAGGTCAACTTCCTGGGTAAAAATGTGACATATGCGTCACCTTTCGCGAGTGGTGGCAAATTACTGTGGAAATTTGTTTTGTCCTTTTGTGTGAAAAGACCAACATTAATTGCCCTCACTATGACTCATGTTTGGCTCAAATGTCGTAATGGACAATGTTGCGATCTCTATAACTATGGTGAAATGATATACGCGAAGAGGCATTTAGGGTCTGTAATGAAGATCGAGGTCATTTCAGATTTGGCGGGGTCTTTTGAAATTAGCACCGCATATCGCGAGACTTTATTTTTCGAAGTTTGCACCCTGCAGGAGGAGAATCCCCCCGGGGGTTATAAATACAGGTGCGGGGCAGAGTTACTGCCCCACCTACTTGCTTTTACTATCGCAGTCCTATCTTGCGAACTCGCCTTCGCTCCTCTGACGAGCTATGAAAGCTTTCGTTCGTTAGAAACACTGCGTCTGGAGTAGCGGAGGCATGACAATGTCTGGACTTGCAGGCAAGGCTAAGTCCAGCTCTTCCTTGTTGGGCCTCTCCCTTAAGAGGAGGGAGTTGTATAGCTTTAGTTTCGACTTTCGCAGTGGGTCCACCATTGAAGAGTTCCTGGCGACGCACGGACTCGATGGAGTCCAGTTCCACCCTTGCGAGTCCATGACCCGCCTCTGCTCCAATGGGATAGTGGATATGTTTATAATTTGTATGCCATAGAGCATGGCTTGCGGGTGCCTTTAAACCCCTTTTTGGTTTCCTTCCTTTGTTACTACAATCTCGCTCTCTTTAAGCTTAGCTTAAACTGTTGGCCTGTTCTCAACGCCTTCACTGTTATTTGTTTCCACTTGGGGTTCGTTCCCTGATTAGGCGTATTCCACCTAATTTTTGGGCTCATGCCCCTTAAGGTGAAAAGGGGCAACCTCCCTCTGGTACATGTGCTTTGTATAGCTGGCACACGTAATACTGGATAGTCGATCTCCCTGATAGTTTGAAAGAGCAAGATTGCCACTTTTTCTTCCTCCATAACATTGAGAACCTAGTAATCCCCACTACGTGGCAAGGCCCACCTGAAAGAGATTTTCCACCTAGCTCTGAGGAACTTGATTCATCCATGCAGGCAGACGTAGACAAGATAATGACATTTGAGCTGATTGCCCGGTCAGAGCTAAGGCGGAGGGATGTTTGGCCGGCATTGACATGGGTTGCAGATTCCTATTCCACGCCATGTAAGCTGGGAAGTAGTAGATTTAGATAGCTTATTTCTTCTACCATTTGATTAACTTTTGTTTTCCCTTGTTCCAGCTTTTAGGCAGTTTGTCCATCTGGATACCCTTAGGTGGCGACCCAGCGGTTCATCTCACGGTGGGTCCCGACGTGGGGAGGCAGGGGACAAGCCCTCGGAGAGGGGTGAAGGGAGTGGATCTTCTCATCCCAAGGAGAGGAAAAGGAAGTAGCAGGCGGCGAAGAGGAAGAAGTCCCCCTTAAGCACTTAAGGAAGAAATACACTATGACTCCTCCAATGGGAGAGTCGGCGGCACTCGCTCCTTTGAGCCCAGGAAGGGTTGAGACAACAGATGCCCCAGTAGATTCGCCTCGTCCATCTGCCCCGCCCAAACCGATTGTACCGGGCGATCCCCGCTTGAGGCCCCTGGGGAGGTGGTCGAGAAGGGGAGTGTAGGTCTTCTCGCCCCTCCGACTAGTTCTTTGAGCGACTTTGCAAAGGTGGCATAGGAGGTGGTGATGTGCGGTTGTGCTTGTGTGTTAAAAAGTGTCGTTATAGTTGCATTTGCAACGTCGATTTTAAAATAAGTAAACGGAGATGAGTCCGAGTGTCGGTCTCAGGGAGGCGTGAAAATCGAATTTTACTTATCACTTGTTGTCGCGGAAAGTGCAGAGTTTTGCTTGCGAAAGGTGCAGTTTTGAAAAGCGAGAGAGAGATTTGGGTTAGAATGTTCCTTATTTGATCATGCAACTTAAACGGAAATTAAAGTGACAATTGAACGGAAAATAACTTCATTAATCATGCACTTTTAGTTCATAGCTTACAACATTAAATACATGCTTCAAACAAAAGTAATGGAAAGCTTAAAAGAGAGAGAGAGAGGGTGGAGAGCGATGAGGCAGCCACGACGGTGGAGGAGGCTCCGTCGGTGGCTCATCGTCTCCGACGATTAAAAGAGGGCCTAAAGCTAGCTAAGAGAGGGGTGGAGTAGTTGCAAGGGATGTGAATGCCTTGAATGAGTGGTTGAGGGGTTTAAATAGGGTTAAGGGCTTTCTAAAAGAAGGAGCTTTAGCGACGTCCGGAACGTTGCTAAAACCACTCCAAAAGCATCGGTGAAGCCCTCTAGCCCGTCGGTCAGCCGCCTGCTCTATTTCTTCTTCACGCGCGATCCGCGGCCGCTGCGTGAGAGCTGTCCGATCAAAGATCGGATGACTGAGATCTCTCCTCGGCTCGCTTGGATCGCGCCTCGGGCACGCGTGTGCACGGGGATCATCGCCTGGCATGCGCGCGCGCGTAGGCACCCGTGAGTTGTGGCCGCGTCGTGTGGCGAAATCTCGGCCGCCCGGTTCTGATTGGCCGGCCTAATTTCGCCATGTGCAACCTTCGTCTTCGAATTCACTCTCTGCGCGGCTCGAACCCGTGTCGCTTGCGTGCAGGCGTGCGCGCTAACTGTTGTGCCACGCCCGCACTTTGTCGCGGCGGCTGAAGGCGGGCGCGCGAGTCTCGGTCGTTATCGAAGATCGACGGTCGAGATCTGATCTTGACTGGATGAAGAGGCGGCATGCGGTGGAGAAGGGGTGACGTGGCGCAATGAGGCCCATTGATCTCCAGATCAACGGTTAGAACTTCTTGGGCCAATTGTAGGAGCTCCGGATGTCGGATTTGGCCGATCTTGAGTCCGTTGGACTCCGTTCATCGTTTTGAATCCATCCATGTGGTCCGATTGCTCATCTGAGGCCTGCTTTGACAAGTACTTACACAAATGGCCATTAATACAGTTTTATAAGCAATCTTGGTACATGATGCATGTAATGCTCCCATTCTTCTTATGTTGTGCCTTTTATTCTTAAGATGGGTCATATTGAACATAATTATCACCCCCTTGTACAGTATTATCATACCCCCATGCTTACTCCTTGCTAGTCCCTAGCAAGGTTTATTCTAGCCTTTATTTCCTTTTAGAATTTAAGAAGTAAAATCTTAGATACTTCGTTACTTGTCAATAAGAGGAAATATATGAAGATCTTAATCTACAAAAACTAAGTAGCGCCCGGGTGTCTGCCAAAATATGAATCGCCCGAATCCTTGCTTTAATGTATATAACTATACATATGTATATGTGTATATATATATATATATATATATATATATATATATGTTTTTTTAGAATTTTTTTCAAAATTCAGTGTGGGTTGGTAACTTTTTACGGTTACCCAACCCACCCAAAACTCGGTCAAAACCCTAAGCGCTACGCATCTTGGTGTGAAAGTTGTGATAGACTCACTTAACGGTAATTGAAATAGACTTCGAGTTTCTACGCCTCTAGGCGACCGGAAAAGGAAATAAATTTGCCTGAAGGTGTATTTGTTCGATTGGTAGCTTTCTCCCGACATTTGTTTTAATTGGAGTTAACACAAGGATTTTTTCCAGTGTATATCTCCCTGGCTTGTACTTTCTCGCTTCTTCCTTAAGTGTTTTGGTCTTTTTGTGCAGTCATTGAGCTGGGTTCTGGACAACCGACCAATGGGCTGTTACCCATGATCACTTGCCAGCCATACTTGTGCGGTGAAGTGTGGTTTATTTTCTTTTCTTCTCCTTTTTTTTTTTGTAAGTGGCTTCCCTGATCTCAAATGTACCTAGAGGCAATGAAGAAGAAATGGCCTGTGGCTGAGTTCTGGACAACCTGCCAATGGGTTGTTACCGACGATAACTTGCCAGTCATACCACTCTAGAGAGTTCATTAGCTACCCAATTTCTGTCAAAATCTTCGAGAAGTGAGTAGGTGCAAAAATGTGTGCAGATGCTTAGACTCAAAGTTTTTTTGAGTTAGAGGGTGAGTTGATAAGTCGTATACTTATCACCTTATTTAGTAGGTGGATTAGAATAGCTTAAGGTTGCAAGGATTCGAAGCTAAATCCATAGTTTAACGAACACCAGGGCTGATTAAGCCTGAAGGCCTGAAAAGTCTAAGTGTTTAAGTTCTTTTTGTATTATTTTCCACTATTGACAAGTTTCTAATGCCTAAGTTTTCTTCCTAAATTTAATTTTTTTTATTTGATTTAGACTGATTAAATGAGCTCAGCATTATGTAATTTATCACCCCCCCATGCTTAAGTTGGACAATGTCCTCATTGGCAAGTACATGGATGCATAAGGGTTCAAAAAGATAGTACCTGAGTGACGTAAAATACCGGATCAGTCGGAATCCTCTAGGTTGCCTCCCAGGAAGTGTTGAGTTTAACGCCTCCAGCTAGGCGGTGCTCCGTATTAGCCCTCAACTAGGGTGACACTTTCCTTTGGGGGAACCTGGGCCAGGAAATGCTTAAATCTTTGACCATTAACTGTAAAAGTGTGCCCAGTGTTAGGATCAGCGATTTCAACTGCCCCATTAGAGTAGGGCTTAACCACCTGAAATGGCCCAGTCCATTTGGACCTGAGTTTCCCTGGGAAGAGTTTTAGGCAGGCGTCAAACAGCCAGACTTACTGGTTAGGCTCAAAGGTTTTTCTATGAATGAGTCGATCGTGGACTACTTTCATTTTCTCCTTATACATCGACTATTATAAAAGGAGTCCCGACGAATTTCTTCGAGCTTAGATAATTGGAGCGTCCTCTGCGCACTGGCTAACCGGGGATCCATGTTACATTGCTTGACAGCCTAGTAAGCCCGGTGTTCCAATTCGACAGGAAGATGGCAGGCTTTGCCAAAGACTAGGCGATAAGGCGACATGCCTATCGGGGTCTTGAAAGCGGTCCTGTATGCCCACAGGGCATCATCAAGTTGTGTGGACCAGTCTTTCCTGTCAGGTCTCACAGTCTTCTGTAAAATATTCTTGATTTGTCTATTTGAGACCTCGGTCTGGCCGTTTGTTTGCGGATGATACGGGGTAGCAATGCGGTGGTTTACCCCGTATTTTCTAAGTAGGGCACGGAATTGGGAATGAATAAAATGGCTTCCACCATCACTGATCATGGCCTTGGGTATTCCAAATCGGGAAAAGATGTTCTTCGTAACAAAGTCCATGACAGTCCTGTGGTCGCATCGGCAGGTGGCAACGGCTTCAATCCACTTGGAAACATAGTCTACCAAGACCAGGATGTACTTGAAGCCGTTGGATGGTGGAAAGGGGCCCATAAAACCGATACCCCAAACGTCGAAGATTTCGACAATCAAAATAGGTTGAAGGGGCATCATATCTTTCTTGGTCATGGTCCCCAACATTTGGTAGCGTGAGTAAGTCTTGGCAAAGTTGTGTGCATCCTTAAATAAGGATGGCTAGTAAAATCCAGACTGCAAAACTTTTGTAGCTATTTTCTTTCCAGAGAAGTGGCCGCCACAAGCCTAGTCATGACAAAAGGAAAGCACACTCTGAACTTCGTCTTCGGGGATACACCTCCTGATGATCTGGTCAGTACAGAGGCGAAACAGCATGGGATCATCCCAGAAATAGTGCTTGGCCTCAGCCAAGAACCTGTCCCGTTGCTGTCTAGACCAGCTATGCGGGGTTTGTCCTACACCGAAGTAGTTGACGTAGTCAGCATACCACGGCATTTTCTTATCTTGCACGACCAGGATGTGTTCATCAGGGAAGGCGTCAGATAGAGGTATGGAGGGTCCAATGTGGTCTGGATGAAGTCTAGACAAGTGGTCAGCCACCACATTTTTCGATCCGGCCTTGTCTCGGATTTCCAGGTCAAATTCCTGTAAAAGTAGGATCCATCTGATGAGCCTTGACTTTGCGTCCTTTTTGGCCAACAGGTGCCGGATGGCTGAATGGTCAGTGTAAATAGTCACGTGGGATCCCAGCAAGTATGATTGGAACTTTTCAAGTCTAAAGACTACAACGAGCAACTCTTTCTTTGTGACCGTATAATTACGTTGGGCCTCGTCCAACGTTTTGCTCGCATAGTAGATCACCACGGGCTTCTTGTCTTTCCTTTGTCCCAGGACAGTGCCTATGGCAAAATTTGATACATCACACATAATCTCAAAGTCTTGGGACCAGTCTGGGGGTTGAAGTACAGGTGCGGTGGAGACTATGTCCCGGAGGGTGTGATAAGCCTGGATGCAATCAGAAGACATGTGGAAGATGGCGTCGCTGGCTAGAAGGTCGGTCAAGGGTTTGGAAAGCTTGGAAAAGTCTTTAACGAACCTTCGGTAGAAGCCAACATGTCCTAGGAAGGAGTGAATCTGTCGGACCGAACTAGGTGGAGGAAGTTTGGAAATTAAATCAGCCTTAGCCTGATCTACCTCGATGCCCCTATGCGATACGATGTGATCGACGACAATTCCTTCTTGAACCATAAATGGCTCTTTTCCCAACTTAACACCAGGTTAACCTCGATACATCATTTTAGGATTTTCTCCAAGTTGCTCAGGCAATGGTCAAATGAATTCCCGAACATCGAGAAATCATCCATAAAGACCTCTAAGTATTCACCCACCATTTCTGAAAAAATAGCTAGCATGCAACGCTGGAAGGTCGCAGGTGCGTTGTATAACCCGAACGGCATTCGACGGAATACAAACGTGCCATACAGGCAAGTGAATGTGGTCTTTTCCTGATCTTCCAGAGCAATTGCGACTTGGTTATATCCTGAATATCCATCCAGGAAGCAAAAATACTTCTGCCCTGCTAATCTTTCAAGGATTTGGTCAATGAATGGCAAGGGGAAATGATCCTTCTTAGTGGCTTCATTGAGCTTCCTATAATCAATACACACCCGCCATGCGGTGGTGGTGTGGGTGGGGATGGATTCGCCATGATCATTGGTGACAACGGTGAGCCCAGCTTTCTTGGGAACCACTTGAGTGGGGCTCACCCAGGAGCTATCGGAGATAGGGTAGATGATGTCGGCGTCAAGCCACTTGATAATTTCTTTTTTAACGACCTCCCGCATATTTGGGTTTAAACGTCTCTGCATCTGGCGGGAAGGTCGGGCCCTGTCTTCCAGGTAAATCTTATGGGTGAAATAGGTGGGGCTAATTCCTCTTAAATCTGAAATGGTCCAACCAATGGCAGCCCGATGTTCTGAAAGGGTCACAGTCAACCTGAGTTCCTGATCCTTGGTTAGATGAGAATTAATAATCACTGGGAAGGTCTGGTCAGGTCCCAAGAAGACGTACTTGGGATTCTCGGGCAATGGTTTTAGTTCAAGTGCGGGTGGTACCACAGTCGATGGGAAGGGAAAGGGCGAGAGTTGATCAACATCGATCTCTTCAAATGGTGTCGTGTGATGGTACTCAGCCTTACAGAGGTCCACGGGTAATGATGGTGACGGGTCAGAACAGTCACTACGGGTTTGGTGGTCTGATACAGTACTGAGGGTGAGGCATTCCTCGATTAGAGTATCCACGGGATCATGTTCCTCAATGCAATAGCAATCAAAAGACTTTGTCGCCTAGAAGATATCCAATTGCATTTTCCTGTCCCCGAAGGCGATTTCCATACATCCCGTGTCGCAATCAATGTTTGCCTTAGCCGTAGCTAAGAAAGGTTTGCCTAAGATTATGGGTGCGTTCTGTAATTTTTCAGGGACTTCCATGTCGAGCACCAAAAAGTCGACCGGGAAATAGAAGTCCTTGACCCGTACAATCACGTCATCGACAACCCCCTTCGGGGTTTTCACTGATCTATCAGTTAGCTGGATGGTGACAGGGGTTGGTGTCAACTCTCCAAAACCAAATTGGTGGTGTAGGGTTGTTGGAATCAGGTTGATAGAAGCACCTAGGTCTAGGAGCGCTCTATCAAACGTTATGTCCCCGATATTGCAGGAAATCAGGGGCACTCATGAGTCAGTTCGCTTGAGTGGAAGGTTGCTTGATATTACGGAACTTGTTTGCTCAGAGAGTACCACCTTCCTAGGTGCTTGAGATCTCGGCTTACGCTTGGGTGTACAGGCATCCTTTAAAAACTTTGCGTAAGCAGGGATGTGTTTGACGACTTCAAAGAGCGGAATATTAATCTGTACTTGCTTAAAGATTTCCAACAGCTCAGCTTCCACAACATTCTTCTTTTTCTTGATTGTTTCCAAGGCCTCAAGGTAGGGTGTCTAAATGTGGATTAGTTCTATGTCTGGGTCCTTGGTTGATGCCTCTTCTGAGTCGGGTATTTCAGCGGGCGAAGTCTCGGGGATAGTCGGCCATTTGGGATCTTGGGTTTTGGTGTCGCTTCTCAAGGTCACCGCATTCGCAGAGGCACTGGGGCCATGGGTTGATCCTTGAGAAGACGAGGACGAAGAAGCACCAAACCCAGGAGGTGTTTGCGAGGCTGGCTGGACCATGTGAGCCTACCTGGGGTTGCTTTGGAACCCTCGCGAATTGGGGCCTCTGTTAATTATGTTTCGCGGGTTCGGTTGTGGTTGGGAAGGTAGGGATCCTTGTTGTTTACAGTCCAAGAGTTGGCTTAACTGTTCCTCTACCAAGGCCATTTCCTCCTGATGTTTCTGGTTCATATCAGCCATCATCTTTATTAGGCTATCCATTTGATTTTGTGGGGTAGGGGTCACTCTATTCTGATTATATTGGGGTCTAACTGGTGGTCCTTGCTGATAGGGGGGCAAGTGTGGCTGTTGGTTTGGCCTGGGCTGGTTTTGGAATTGCGGTGGTTTCTGGTTTGTCCAACCAAAGTTGGGGTGGTTACGCCAGCCAATTGATGTAAACACATTTACACTACTTAAGATGTCTATTTATGTATGTTCTTAAGCATAGGATTGCATTTCATGATATAAATATTGCATTACATGCATCATCATGCATTTAGAATACTTTGAATAAAATGGAGGTTAATTGTCTCATTTTATGTGCTTGGACAGGGAAAATATTTTATCAGGGCCTCGGATCAAAGATCCAACCGTATGGATGTGATCAGGGCGACGATTGGAGTTCAACGACTCCAAGATCGCCCTAATCAGGCATCCGTAGCATCAGATAGTGACCCAGGAACCCTAGAAGATCAAGGGCCAGGATGGTGTAAATCCCCACTTCAGATGGTAAATCTGACCACATGGATGAATTCGGATCGACAATCGTAGCCCAACGACACAAAAATCAAGTCAATCCGACATCCGTGGCACCATCTACAACTTCCAGAAGATGGACGGCCAAGATAGCGCCACGTGGTGCCATCTCAGCCGCCCAAGCGGCCGCTTCATCTTGTGAAGGCCCCGCGCCCGATCGCTCTCCACCGTTGGATCTTAATCCAACGGCTGTGGGCGCTCGCAGTTAAAAACGCCCGCTCGATTATTCGCGCCCCATAGCGCAGCGGTCGAGCACGCTATCGCGAGCGCGGGGAGCGGGTTCGATCCGCGGCGAGGTGCTGGAGGGCGCAAGCGATTGGGCACTGGTGGAGCGTCGAATGGAGATCGGACGGCCGCGCGTGCCCGATAGAGTCGACGCGCGATTGGACGCGCGATTGAACGCACAATCAGACGCGCACAGCGCGCGGGCGCGGACTCATCTTAAGCTGTCCGATCTCGCGATCGGACGGCTGAAAAGCGCTGGACGTGCGCCGGCGTTGAGGAGCGGGCAGCCGAGGAGGCGCGCGTGGGCGCGGAGGCGACGCCCATGTCGGGGCTTTAGTGATGGATTTATCCATCACTAAAGACCCCTCTTTTATTATTTTGAAATTATAATGTCCATTTTGCCCCCACTCCTTGCAACTATAAAAGGAGACCCCCTCCATACGAAATTCTCATCCCTTCTTTCTTCTCTCTACCCCTCCAAAGCTCAAAAGAAGCTTGTCCCACACCCGGGATGCTTCTTGCGAGATAAAGTCCAATTTTCGTTTCCCTTTGGAAGTGGATCCCGCGATGACGACGGCGTGCTGCTCCGTTCCCGTTCTTCTGCTCTGTCCTCCTTCGTCCTGCTTCATTCTCCTTCGTCCAGGCGTCGTCCCATCCAGCTCGTCCTCCAAGCAATCGTCGAGGAGGATAATTTCTCTCTCCCATTCTTATTTACAGCTTTTCTAGTGTAGAATTTTCCTGCTTTATAGTGTAACTTTTATAAACAATTGAATTATTGAATGCATGTTCTCTTTCTCTCTATCTCTCTCTCTCTCTCTCTCTTTCTCTCTCTCTCTCTCTCATAGTTTGATAGCTCCATTGTAATTATATCGCCTTGCTTATAAAGAAAATCCTAAAAAAATATAATTGCGAATATGGATCAACGTAGCCTCCCTGTGTTCGACCCGGAATTATTTTCGGTATAAATTTTATTTGTTGAACACGAATTCTTCGCTTTTTGAACTACATCGACAGGTTTTCCAAAACCAATCTCGTAAGCGTAGCGATTCGGAAAACACGTTCAACACCAATGTTGTAAGTGTTGGAGAAAGGGTCTGGTTTCGCATAACCTTGGACAGCTTGCACATCTTCAAGGATAGACGATGTTGATAGAGAAGGAAGGGAGTAATCATGGGTTGAGGGAGCAAAGGTCCCTCCTTGGAACGTGGTCAGGGGTTGTTCCAGGTTCAGTTGGGTTAAGGGCTGGACCAGGTCAATATTATGCACTCCCTTTGCTAGGGAGAAAGTCTGTAAGGGGTTCCTGGTCTGGTTTAGTAGCTCATCAATCTTTTTGTCCACCAATTCCACTTGATCTAACTTCTTGGCAATGATGTCCATGTCAACCATTTTAGAATTTGCCTGCACCTCATAAATCCTGCCATGGGGTTGACTGGAACTGTTAAACTCGTTCATGGAGGCATTGTTGAGCGAATTCTCGCTCATAGACTCAAAGAGCTCAAATGCGCTCTCCTCGTCTTTGTTCAGGAAGTTTCCCCCACATGAGGCATCGACGAAGTTCCGTAGGTTGCTGTCCAGACCGTGGTAGAAGATCTGGGCCAATTGCCACCTTGGAACTTCGTGGTGCGGGCATTTCCTCAAAAGTTCATTAAATCTTTCCCACGCCTCATGAAATTGTTCTCCACCCTGGGGTGTAAAGGTAGTGGTAGCTCTTCTGAGGGCATTGGTCTTTCCTATGGGGAAGAATTTCTTTAAAAATGCATGCCTCAGTTCTTTCTAGGTGGTAATGGGTCTACCTAGGGTTCTAAGCCAATGAGAAGCCTTGTCTCTTAATGAGAAGGGGAATATCTTGATTAGAACAATGTCAAGGCTAATGTTCCTAGGTTTCATAGTTTGTGCTATGCGGTCGAGATCCTCTAGGTGCTGAAAGGGATCCTCATTTGAGCTTCCATGAAAGTGGCTCTGGATCAGACTTAAGACATTCTGTTTTAGCTCAAAATCATCTCCCCCCTCGGGGATCCTAAGGTGTGGCTCGACTCTAATAGCTGAGGGATTATAGAAATCGCGGAGGGGCCTCGGCTAATCCTGAAATGGTGGTAAATCAAGTGGTGGTTGCCCTGGTATGTTTTGGAAAGGTGGTGGTGGTTGTTCTTGTGGGTTCTGTAACCGTTGTGTGGCTTGCATGATGGTGTGGATTTATTGTTGCTGAAGCCGGTGGTTAGCATTAATTTGAGCTTGGATGATGGCCATAGCGTCTGGTAGGGGTTGATCTTCAACCTCATCTATCCTAAGTTCAGCCATGTTTTCAACAGAATTGCGTCGCCTAGATTCCTGCTCCAAAACACACAACTCGGGATGCAGCGAGCATCTCCCGTGCAAACACTAGAGAAGAACAGGAGGGGATGCAGAGGGTGACAGATGCGAGAAATGTGTTTCAATCAAGCACACAAGCCTAGTACTTATGGTCTATTCCTTAGGAGACCTAGAAATCTCACAAAGGGTGATTAAGTTCGTAAGCACTGGACTCCCCTTCCCAAGGCTAATCTGGCCAGGTTGATTATGAGGGGATTGTAGGGAAGGTTCTTCCTTTGGCTTGCGCCTCCGGTTCCGTAGACCCCACAACCGCGGTTGTTTCACACTGCTCCGCAGCCTAGTCACCAGATTCTACCAAGGGAATGAAAGCCAAGTGCCCAGCGAACAAAACCTCGCCTTTCGAGACTTAACTCAGTCCTGCCTAGGGCACGTCTACTCAGTTTTAAAGGGTTAGGATAGTGCTTGTGCTTAGGGTTATGTGATGAGGCGTTGATTGGGGCGGTGCCTCTTAATTTTTCACTTTCAAGGTGTGTGCTTCTAGCAAAACATGATTTTCAAGCAAGGATTTGTTAAGATGTGGTGTCTTTTAGTGTTTCATCCTTACTTTAGTACTTTTTAGGGTTGACGTGTCTTAATATTTTCAAATAAGTTTCAGTGGGCATGTCAAGTTCTGCACACAATTTGGTGAAAGTAGATTTTCTTTTATTCTGTAGTGGCTCTAAAACCCTAATGTACTCATCCTAATGATCATGCAGCTTCTATTAGATGAGTCGATTTTAGGGTTGAGTGGTGCGGCCCAGGTCAACTCACGGTGGCTTCGAAAACACTACTCAAGAAAAAGAAAAAAATACTCCAAGAATTTATTCAGAATGTTAGAGTGTGCATTTTCTTTTTTTTGGGTGATGTGTTAAGGATGTGGGTCAAGCAATCATACACCACGCCAATTTTTTTTTTCAATTTTTACAATTTTTTTAGTTTTTTCATGCAAGCAAACAATCATGAGAGAAAAATTACTCACTACCGGTCCTCGTAGCGCCTACTCCCTTGCTACCGTCGTGGGATGCGTCGCTTCGCTGTCCACGCGTCGAATTCCTGCAACCATCAAGTAAAAAGGAAAATAGGGCATTAGACGATGTGAGAATGAATGTGGAATGGAGGTGAAAAAACAAATCCGTTGCCTCCCCGGCAACGGTGCCAAAAACTGACGTGTAGTGCGTGTGTGTTAAGAAGTGTCGTTATAGTCGCACTTGCAACGTCGATTTTAAAATAAGTAAACGGAGATGAATCCGAGTGTCGGTCTCAGAGAGGCGTGAAAATCGAATTTTACTTATCACTTGTCGCGGAAAGTGCGAAGTTTTGCTTGCGAAAGGTGTAGTTTTGAAAAGCGAGAGATAGAGAGAGAGAGATTTGGGTTAGAATGTTCCTTGTTTGATCATGTAACTTAAACGGAAATTAAAGTGACAACTGAACGGAAAATAACTTCATTGATCATGCACTTTTAGTTCATAGCTTACAACATTAAATACATGCTTCAAACAAAAGTAATGGAAAGCTTAATAGAGAGAGAGAGAGGGTGGAGAGCGACGAGGCAGCCACAGCGGTGGAGGAGGCTCCGTCGGTGGCTCGTCATCTCCGACAATTACAAGAGGGTCTAATGCTAGCTAAGAGAGGGGTGGAGTAGTTGCAAGGGAAGTGAATGCCTTAAATGAGTGCTTGGTGGGGTTTAAATAGGGTTAAGGGCTTTCTAAAAGAAGGGGCTTTAGCGACGTTCGGAACATCGCTAAAACCACTCCAAAAGCGTCGGTGAAGCCCTCCAACCCGTCGGTCAGCCGCCTGCTCTGTTTCTTCACACACGATCTGTGGCCGTTGCGTGAGAGCCGTCCGATCTAAGATCGGACGACTGAGATCTCTCATCGGCTGCGCTTGGATCGTGCCTCGGGCGCTCATGTGTGTGGGTGTCATCGCACGCGTGGGTGCCCGTGAGTTGTGGCCGCGCTGTGTGGTGAAATCTTGGCCGCCCACTGCTGATTGGGCGGCCCAATTTCGCCGCGGGCAACCTTCGTCTTCGAATTCATGCTCCGCGTGGCTCGAACCCGCGTCGCGTGCGTGCGGGCGTGCGCGCTAACCATTGCTCCACTCCCACGCTTTGTCGCAGCGACTGCGGGTGGGCGCGTGAGTCTCGGCTGGATGAAGAGGCGGCGTGCGGTGGAGTGGGGGGACTTGGCGCAATGAGGGCCGTTGATCTCCAGATCAATGGTCAGAACTTCTTGGGCCAATTGTAGGAGCTCTGGATGTCGAATTTGGCTGATCTTGAGTCCGTTAAACTCCATTCGTCGTTCTGAATCCATCCGTGTAGTCCGATTGCTCATCCGAGGCCTACTTTGATAAGTACTTACACAAATGGCGATTAATACAGTTTTCTAAACAATCTTGGTACATGATGCATGCAATGCTCCCATTCTTCTTATGTTGTGCCTTTTATTCTTAAGGTGGGCCATGTTCAACATAAATATCACCCCCTTGTGGAGTGTTATCAGGCGGCGATGTCGGGAGATTTTTTGGGTGACAACACTTTCAACTTGCCATACAACAGGTGGAGTTTGACAGGGGCACGAGTTTTGGTGGAACCCTTTGATCGAGGGGGTTTTGGGAAGATAGGATAGAATATTGGGTCTGTGAGGGGATCCGTGCTAGAGGGGGCCCATGAGGGCCCCGTGCTTGGCTGGGGGACTCTGGCTCAGGGAAGCTCCTCCAACAGTGCCCCGCATGTGGAAAGGCAGGTGCTCCGACATCTGTAGGATGTCCTATTTTGTGCTACCTCCCGTTAGGGAGGGATGAACTTCAAACATGTTTTCTTCTATTATTTACTTGCGGTAAGTTCTTTTTCCTCATTATGTTTTTCATTCCTACTTCTGTAAGATATTGAATCTCAAATTCCAATCATTGCTTTTTGACAGGTTGAGACTCTCGGAATCCCTTTTGTCCCTTTTTTGTCGTGATTGGCGATGTATCGTCTGATATCACTAAACTCAACATCCCCACCGAGGTGGCTGATATGGCTGCTAAATGGGCAGTGACCACCAAGGTGAAGCAGTGGACCTTTTCTCGACTGTGCAAAGAGACTATCGCCGCCTGAGAGAAGGCGGAGAAGGCTACTGAGGAGGCTACCAAGAAGCTTCACTTGCAGCAACAGGTAGTCAGTAGGTGTCCCGCTTGCAACAGGAGCTGAAGGAAGCCCACTTGGGGTTGAAGAGAACTGGGCCCTTGGCCAGGATGCTTAAAGAGAGTCTCATCAATATTCACAAGAGAGATCTTGTGAAGTTGTGAGACTTGATCGATTGCCTGCACATTTCTTGTAACAACTTACTTTGGCTAAAGAAAGAAGTGCAGGTGTTGAAGGTTGCCCATTCCTTGGCTGTGGAGGGATATGAGGCGGCTCTTAGGGAGGAGCACCTTCGCCTGGAAACGACTATAGATGATCTTGCCACTCTAAAGGCAAGCTATGAGAAGGCGAAGGCGGCCCTGGAAAGCCTTTGGGATGACCTCACCAAGGTCCATCAGATCTCCAAGGACAGGGCCAAAAGGGTGCTGGAGCTAGAGAATGCTACTCAGCCAGAGTTAGACCTCAAGATAGTCATGGAGTTCTTCGCCTCAACCCGTCTATGAAGGACAGTCGTGACCTCGTCTCAAAGGAGGCCGGCAAGTACACATTGGCAGCTGCACAAGCTCTACTGGAGGGCAGACAAACCACCATGGAGGAGTTGTGCGGTTGATTTATGGACTAGCTCATGTCCGAATTTGACCGTCAGAAAGTTGAGGGTCTTAGTGTGGACAAGGCTCCCATCCTACCACCTGAAGACTAGCCGGATAAGCCGGGCCTGTCAGGAGCTGTGAAGCAACCTTCTTGCCCAATTAGCCCATCGTATGAAGCCTCTTTGCCTCCTCCGACTCTTCGTGTTGATCTTCCCGAGGACTTCGAGTGAAGCAGTCCACCACTTTGCAATGTTATTATTTTCCTCCTTTTTTATCTTTTTCCTTTTTTGATGGGCCATTTGATGGGAATAGCCTTTACTGGAAGATGTAAGACAAGACATTTAGAAGAAATGAAAGAAAGTTTCTTTCTTTTATTTTCTCTTCTCTCTTTCTTTTTTCTTATACATGGTACAATCGTAAATTACTCTCATACCAAGTTTGAGGAACTGGCTTGCTGCCTAGGGTTTGCAACTCGTAGAAGTCAACTGGACTGTCTTTACGAATTTTGTAAGGCCCCTCCCACGGGGCATCCAGCTTTCTGCTCGAGTTGCTTGATATGGAGACTTCACTCTTCCGCAGGACGAGATCTCAGTCGAAGAACCTCCACTTGTGAACTCGCTTGTTGTAGGCAGCTGCGGTCATCTCTTTGTAGTTTAATGCTGCCTCTGATGCTTCCTTCCTTAGCTCATCCACCAAGTCCAAGACCAGGTGGACTTGATCATTGTTAGTGTTGGGGTCGTATGGTTGTATCCGGTACGTGGGAAAGATTGTCTCTATGTGCAGTCAGGCTTCCATGCCATACACCAGACTAAAGGGTGTGTGACCCATGAAAGTCACTTTGGCTAGTCTTGTAGCCCCACAATAGGTCCAACAACTCCTCGACCCATCTTCCCTTCGAGGAGTCTAATCATCTCTTTAGCATTGATATGATGGTACAGTTGATTACTTCTGCCTGTTTGCTTGCTTGAGGATGCCCCACGGACGTGAAGCATAGGCGGATGTCACAGCATGCGCAAAATTCCCTAAACTTCTTGTAAGCAAACTATGTACCATTGTGTGTCACAATGTATTGAGGTATAACGTATCGAGTTATGATATTCTTCCAAACGAACGATACGACCTTGTCGGCTATTGGTCTAGTCATGGCCTCAGCTTCTTTCCACTTGGAGAAGTAGTCCACTGCCACCAATATAAAGCACCTCATGGAACTGTTCCCTGCCCTGGAGTGTAAAGCTGGTAATGGCTCTTCTGAGGGCATTGATCTTTCCGATGGGGAAGAATTTCTTTATGAATGCATGCTTCAGTTCTTCCCAGGTGGCAATGGGTCTTCCTAAAGTCCTAAGCCAGTGAGACGCTTTGTCTCTTAGTGAGAAGGGGAACATCTTGATCAAAACAATGTCTAGGCTAATGTTCCTAGGTTTTACAGTCCGGGCGATCCGATCAAGATCCTCTAGGTGCTGGAAGGGGTCCTCATTTGAGCTTCCATGGAAGTGGCTCTGAATCAGGCTTAGGACGTTTGGTTTCAACTCAAAATCATCTCCCCCCTCGGGGATCCTAAGGTGTGGCTCAATCTGAATTGCAGAAGGATTGTAGAAGTCGCAGAGGGGCCTAGGTTGGTCTTGGAATGGTGGTGGATAAGTGGTGGTTGCCCTTGCAGGTCATGGAAAGGTGGTGGTGGTTGCCCCTACGGGTTCTGCAACCGGTGTATGGCTTGCATGATAGTGTGGATCTGTTGCTGCTGAAGCCGGTGGTTTGCGTTGATTTGGGCCTGGATGATGGCCATCGTATCTAGTGGAGGTTGGTCCTCAACCTCATCTACTCTAGGTTCGCCCATGTCTCTAGCAAGATCAAGTCTCCTGGATTCCCGTCCCAAAACAAACAACTCAGGATGAAGTGATCGTCTCCTGTGCATACACTAGAGAAGAACAGGAGGGGATGCGGAGAGAGACAGATGCGAGAAGTGTGTGTGCACAACCAAGCTAGCATGCCTAGTCCTTATAGTGTATTCCTTAGGGGACAGAGAAATCTCCAAAGGAACGATCAAGTCCGTAGGCATGGGACCGCCCTTCCCAAAGCTAATCTGGCTAGGTTGATTATGAGGGGGTTGTGGGGAAGGTTCTTCCTTTGGCTTGCGCCGCCGGTTCCGTAGACCCCACAACCACGGTTGTTTGACACTTCCTCGCAGCCTAGTCACCAGATTCTATTAAGGGAATGAAGGCCAAGTACCTAGCAAACAAAACCACGCCTCTTGAGACTTAATCTAGTCCTTCCTAGGGCCCATCTACTCTGTTTAATGGGGCTAGATTAGTGCTTGTGCTTAGGTTATGTGATGAGGCGTTGATTGGGGTGATGCCTCTTAGTTATCCAATTCGAGTGTGTGTGCTCCTATCGAAACATGATTTTCATGTAAGGATTTAAGATGTGGTGTCTTTTAATGTTTGTCCTTACTTTGTGTCTTTTAGGGTTGTGTCTTAATGTTTTCAGGCAAGTTTCAAGTGGGCATGCCAAGTTTTGCACACAATCAGTGAGAGTAGATTTCCTTTAATGTGAAGAGGCTCTAAAACCCTAAAGTGCTCATCCTAGTGTTCATACAATTTCTACTGGATGAGTTGATTTTAGGGGTGAGTGGTGTGGCCCAAGTCAAACCACAGTGGCTTCGCAAACACCACTCAAAGAAAAAGAACACTCCAAAAGATTAGGTCTTTAAGAATGTTAGAATGTATTTTTTTGTTGGGTGATGAGTTAAAGATGAGGATCACTCAATCATTCACCATGCCAATTTTTTTCTGATTTTAATTTTTTTTTTAGATTTTTTTAGGCAAGCAAACAACCACAGGTAGAGAACTACTCACAATTGGTCCTTGCTGCGCTTACTCCATCTCCACTGTTAGGAGTCGTGCTCCTTCACCGTCCAAGCGCCAAGTTCCTGCAATCAATCAAGTAGAGAGAGAAAATGCATTAGACAATGTGAGCATGGTGCAAAAATGAAAGTGAAAAAATAACTCTGTTGCCTCCCAGGCAACGGTGCCAAAAACTGACGTGCTACGGACGCATTTGTTTAAAAGGATTGTTGTAGCTTGCGTTCGCTGTGTTGGTTTTAAATAAAGAAACGGACGTAAGTCTGAGTGTCAAACACAGGGAGGTGTGAAAATTGGATTTTTTTGTCACTTATTGTCATGGAAATGGCGGGTTTTTGCTTGCAAGAAAACGCAGGAGAAAAGTGAGTAGGGAGCGAGAAAGAGAGAGAGAGAGAGAGTAGGGTTAGAGTTCTTTGAAGTCATGGCATTCATGCAACTTTAAATTAGAGAAGACTTGATAACAAGAGAGAGATAAATGCTAAATAGGGAACGCCATCATTTAATCATGCAACTTTGAGTTTTACAAATACAAACATAGATGAATGCTTAAGTGAGATAAAGCTAAGCTAGAGAGAGAAAGAGAAAGAGGAAGAGGAGTCGGCAAGTTGGCCACGGAGGTGGAGGTTGGCTCCATCGGCAGCTCGTCGACTCCGGCGCTTACAAAAGAGTGCTAAGGTGGCTAGGAGTGGGGTACAACACTTGCAAAGGTATTGAATGCCTTACATGGGTGGTTGGAAGGGGTTTATATAGGAAGAAGGGCTTTCTAAATGAAGAAGGGGTTTTGTGACGTCCAGGATGTCGCTAAAACCCTTCCCAAAACATCGGTGAAGCTCCCTACCCGTCGGTCCCATGCATGCGCTGTGCTTCTTCTCTTCGCGCCGTGCTTGTAATCCTCGTGCACGTGCTATGGACCGTCTAATCGCAGATCGGACGGTCGAGATTGCTCGTGGGTCGTGCCTTTGGATTGCGCCTGCTGAGCTCACGCCCCATGCGTCTTCGCAGGCGTTTGGCGTGAGCGTCTGCGATGGTGCCGCGTCGCTCACTTCTACGCCGTTCGTTCACAGATGAGCGGCTGTAATCGCACGCCTCGCGATCGGTCTGAAATTGAAGTGCAGCAGGTGCCTCGAACGCGCGCCTCCTGTGCATGTAGCGGGGGCGTGACCGCTGCGCTGTCCTTCACGAATGGTCATAGGGAGGGGATCGGGTTTGAGTGCTGCCGACCGTTGGATGGAGATCCAACGGTCGGATCTTCGTGTAAAGGCGTGCTCGCGGATCTCCTGCTGAGGCGCGAAGGCGCTCCTGTGAGGATGGCTCTCCGATCGGACGGCTCAGATCGTCCTGCAACTTGATGGAGGAAGTTGGTGTGGCCTGGTGGTTTCTGATCAGGCGCCACATGGCGCATTGTGGGCCATTGATTATCAGATCAATGGCTAGAACTTCTTGGGTCAATTGTGGGAGCTTCGGATGTCAGATTTGGTCAATTTTGAGTCTGTTGAACTCCGTTCGTCATTTTGAATCCATCTGTGTAGTCCGATTGCTCATCTGAGGTCTATTTTGACATGAGCTTATACAAATGACCATTAGCAGTGCATTATGAGCAATCTTAATGTGCAATGCATGTAATTCTCCCATGCCCATTTACGATGTGTTATCTGTGCATTTTATCCTTAAGACAAACCCCAATTGGCAGAATTATTACTCCAAAATGTAGTGTTATCATCAATGTATCTCAAAAGATCTTTGGGATAAAAAGAATTAGAGAAGCAAAATAATGGAAATTTGAATCACCAATTAAATCCTCTCAATTAAGCATGCATCCCAATTATTCAATTCATTCAAATAAATCAACAGTATTCAATCAAATAATCGACGTCAAGTTAAGCACTTAAATGTCAAGCACAGAGTTTCACCAGACGTTGGCCTCCTTTCTCAGACAGCTTAAGTGCTAAGGCACTAAGCCTCAATAAGCACACAAGAACAAAAGCCTCTTAAGGTCTTCTCAAGCACAGCACAAGGCCAACCTTCCCAGAAGCTAAGTGTTAGCCTTTTCCTTCAGCACTTATCCCAAGGCATGTATGCACACATCTCGAAGCAAAACCCTCCCCCCTCACAAATCCCCTTCTTTCTCTCAAAACCAGGCCTTGTCGGATTGGGACTCGGGTAATTGGGTCTTGGGTATAGGTCCAAGTCCGCCGACGTGTTTGGCGAACGAGGGTGCTCAGGCATGTGAGTGAGGGACCCGATCCCTCATAACTTGGCCGAACAACTCATGTCACTTTTTCCACTTATACCGCTCAGCTTGCTCTTTCACCTACGAGGAGGCCTCTTCTTCTCGCACATAGCTGCAGCCAAGCCTGAAGAAAATGAAGATGTTGCTGCTGCTATCTTGGCTAATTGGAGGTGTAGGCACCTTTGCGGTGCCAACTCGCATTTGATAAAGGTTGGGGTGAAGCAGGAGAGGATTAGATGAAGTGTGACAGCGTCGAGGAAGATGACGGCGATGGCTAACGGCCAGCGAACCTGAAAGGAGGAATACGGGCCCAAATGCCCAAGTCAGTATGACTAACAAGGTTGCTGTGAGGCAAGGAAGATGATGGCAGTGTTCATTTGGTGATCGGGTGAGTATGGAGGTCTGGCGGAGTCAAGGAGGGTATGCGGAGGAGATAGGGTTCGGTGGGGGTTTTAAGGGCGTGAACCCCTCAATTTCTTGATGGGTTTTAGTGGGCGTGAGGTGGCGATGCTTTTGGAGGTGGTCACATGGAGTTTGGTGCAGTGTGGTGTGTGGAAGGCCTCGTCGAAGGCTTGGACGGAGCGGAGGAAGACAAAAGGAGAGACATTAGATAGTTAGTCGATTTGATGTGGGGAAGGAGTGGTTCTAACCTAAAGAAGGAGAGAGAGAGATTGGCTTAGTCTAAGGGATGAAAAGGAGGAAATTGGCACCGACTGTGATTGGTCGGCGCCGAAGGGGATGAAGTCTCCTTAAAAGAGGATAGCAACGAGGAAGGGTCGAAGGCACCCCTGATTTAGCTGTCGAGGAGCGGACGAAGTTGGGGGAGAAGGAGAACAGGCCAATTTGACCGTTAGCCGACAGTAGGAAGAGATTGATGAGGTGTCGCCGGAGCTGTGGCAGAGGAGGCTGGAGAGAGGGATTTGTTGAAGAAGTACGGTCAAATCGAGCTAAGGGGAACGGTATGAGGTTTTAGAGCTTTATATAGAGCTTCTCGGCAAGCTCTAGACAAGGAAAGGGCTCTACATGGCTAGAGATTGAAGGAAAAACACCCATGAATCTCATGCATTCGCACGAGCTTTTCGTGCAAGATCTGAGTCCTAAATCACGTCCAAACAAATCCTCACCGTGTGAACATCAATCCCACCAAATTTGGTGGAATTTGGTGATGATCTGATGGTATTTTTGCATGGTCAAAAGCTTCTTGGAGGTCGATTGACCTCCAATGGCAGCAAGGACCCATTTGCGAGGAAGATAAGGATGTTAGGGACCTATTGGCAAGGATTTCGAAAGTTAGGGCTTAATTGAGAGGAATAGAGTTTAAATGGATTGAAATGCAAACTAGCCCAAGATGGACTCTTATTGGGCCCAAATTTTGGTACCAACCTAATTTAGACCCAAGGAATCTGATGGTGAAGTCGGATTTTGAGTTTTGATCAAGTTTGACTAGGCAATTTGTGAAGAAATCTAAATTAGGGTAGAATTCCATCTGTGACTCTGTTCAAGGTCAAAATAAGTTTAGATGGTCAAACCAAGGATACCAAAACTCTTAGAGTATTTTTCTATGAATTTTAGGAGGTTTAGATGAATTTTAACTTGATCGAAACCTCTGTAATTTAAGGGGGTCTAAAATTAGGGTTTTGGATGCTGTATTAGTTCTCGAAATGTATGAAACCCTGTTTCTGTCTATGTGACCCACTTATTTTACTTTTAATGCTCATTTGACCTTAGATTAACCCTTGGCAAACCCCATGGTTACTCTTCATTTATGATGTGATGTAAAAACTGTAAAATTAACCATGATTAATGTTTTCTTCTCAAACTGGCTTTGCATGGAATTATGGCTCTCAGGCCACTATGTAGGAGCATTTGTCACTCAATCTTGACTAAATAAAGCTATTTATGGCTCATGATAGTGTTACCATCAACGAGGGGTCGGGTCCCCCATGCATGCACTCACCTGCACGCTTTCACTCACCCGCGACCACTACCCGCGGGTCTGGACCCTATCCGAATCCGATTACCCGCCTAAATCTATACTCGATTCTGAGAGAAGAGGAGAGGAGAAATCCTGAGGAAGAGAGGGGAGGGTTTTGCTTCAGGATTTGGTTTCCTGTTCCCTCGAGATGCGTGCATGCTTGTGATGAGAGGCTTATCATGGCTTCTAATTACTGCTAATTAACTAGTCTTCCTAGTTAATTAGTTAGGAATATGTATATATAAGGGTTAATTATGAAATAAGGGATAAACAATTAAAGGACCTTAAAATAAGTTAAAAATGATAAATTATAAGTTAATTAATATTATTAATGACTTAATTAATAAATGGGCTCAAAATACCACTAATTAGTTACCTAATTAATATCTTATTTAACTTATGTAAAATTTAAGACCTAAATCTTAAATAACTTAAGTAAGTTTATAAGTTAATAAATATAAATAAATAGGTCAAAAATGTGAATACAAGACTTTAATATAATATTTAGCTAAATTATAAATATATATAAAAAGTTAGAAAAGAAAATAATTTAAATTAACCTTAAAAGCCTCTGTTTGCATTTTGGTCCTTAGAATTCATTGCAATTGAGTCCTTTCTTTTCACCTAGGTCCTTATCCTTCCTCACATTCAGGTCCCTATGTACACTTTCTTCTTCTTCATTTCTTCTTCAGCCATTTGAATGGCTGACGACAGGCGGTGCTGTCACACTCCGATCACCATCCATCCTGCGTTTGTCTACCCTCGTCAAGCTTCTGGAGCATGCGCTCACCGCCACCTTTCCATCCATCGGTCTGGATGAAGCTGTAATCCTAATTAGGGTTTGAAGATAATCTCACCGACGTCGGAGAAGACACCGGTGGTTACCTCACACCTAGACACTATACCGTCCAGATTCAACCTCCTCAACAGCCAAAACCTATAAATACCCCTCCACCTCTCCGATTTCAACAATCGGCTCCCTTCCCTCTTCCCCCACTGTAGCTGATGATAGGCTATTGCCTCCCACTCCGGCGACCTACTTCCATCTCCACACACCTCCTCCGATTATTTCAATCAATCACCGAGCTCCGCCGTCCTCTGCCACACCTTTGATCAAGGTGACGACTTCGGACTACGCTTCTGCTCCACGAATTCGCCCGTCGGACTTCTTCCTCTACCCCTCTAATTTCCTCCTCCGTTACAATCATCGACGAAGACTTCTTTGCCCCCTTCGTCTAGGTAATAGTAGGATAGGTAAGATAGAGTAATTAGTTTAGTTAATTAGGTAGTTTAGTTAGGTTAAAAGTTAATTCTTTCCATCGTCTTCCTTAGCTCCAGCGAGTTCTCTGAGCTCTACTGGTGCATCTTTTTATCTTTTCAAATCACTTATCACAGTTCATAATCTTTCATGATCATTTTTGACGTATCGATTTCTTGATTATATCACTTAAACGCCTAATCCACCTCCACCTTCACCGGTGGCCTCCGCTGTCCACGGCTTAGGTTTTGGAGGTTACCATCACCCATCCATATTCTAAGGGCTCCAATTTTACACCTAATTAGTATAATTAACTCTTATAAAGTAAATGCCCAAATTTCACCTTATCTCTGAGCTCGCTGTCAATGGCGACTCAGAGATGAATTATTTATCTAATTAAATAGTCTATTATCATCGCCACACTCCAGTAAATAGTTCTCTCTACTCAATTGAGTGAGAGAACTTGATCTGAGTTCCAGCGAACTTAGATCGTGATTTTTCTGAATTCATTGCATATCTTCTGTTTTAATCTTACAATTGATAAATTGATGAGCTCCTGAGGTTTCTTGAAATCATAGGAAACTTTTCAAATTCTTCCTGGTTAGTTTTAAGGCCTTCTGTGCATTGTCAGTCATCCTTTTGAACTCACCGGAGCTCCGGCGAGCCGAAAGTGTTCTTCAGTCCTTAGAACTCTGTACAGAGCTCCAGATTGATTACTAATGACCTGAGGATTCTGTTCCAGTCGTTAATTTGATGTCTTGAGGTCTGGAACTCTACATAGGTCTTTGTCTTCTCCAACTCCAGCAGAGTTGGAGATGACTACTTGTTGGGGTTCAGTTCAATCTAAGTTGTCCAGAAGCTTGAGAAAGGCATGATGGAGGCATTCTTATTGACTGCTTACTCAGAGAAACTATAGTTTGTTCTGTCGAACAAACTCAGTTAGGATCTCAGGCGACAAGTCCTGAAACCCTAGGATTTCTGGTTAAAATTACCTCGTGAGACCTTGAATCAATTTCTGAGGTGAATTAGAATCTTTCCAGATCTTTAATTTGTTTAGAGAAGCTTTAGTTCAAAAAGTCAATTTCTGGAGCCTTTTAGTCAAACTCAAGTCTGATGAAGAGAATTCTGGAGTAAATTTGACGTTTATTGAGTTGAATCTAATGGCAGAATGATTTTGATGTTGTTGGAATAAATTTAAGTTGTTTTATTGAGGATTCAGTCCAAATCTTGTCACTTCACAGTTTGGGTTCTTTTGAATCCAAAACTATTATTGAGTCTATTTGTCAAGATTCTAACCTAATTTCCACACAGATCAGTTTGTTAGAACTTCTTGGAGTTGTGCAGAATCTTCAGAAGCTGTTTCTCTTTTTGTTCAACTGATCAAAACTTGAAATGGAGTTCTGAAGCTCCTGTAAGAAGCTCTTGAGTTTCTTCCTCTTCCTGAAGCCTTACAACATTCTTTTCCTTCATTTGATGCGGAGTCATTTACTGAGATTGTTTAAGACCTCAACTAGAGATCAGAGGTTTCCCTGCAGGTCAAAAAACCTGAGATCACCTACTGTAGGCCATGAATGGCCGTGCGAACCTTCCACTTTCGCCCTTCAAATCGATGGGCAAGATCTGTTATGAGCATCAAATTGATGCTATAATCTCGTAGAGCACCTATAGAGTTTTCCAACAAGCCTTTGATTGCTCAATTTGGAGCTCTATGCTGCTAGAAATCATCAGCTGAAGTTCAGCCTGGAGGAGACTTAAATAGTCCCACATCGAGAAATAGTGAGTCACTGCATCGGTATAATACGAAAATGTGTATAGGACGTTTCGGTTGTCAGCGCTAGGTGTAAAGAGAAATTGGCTTGTGTGCAAGTGCGTGCGTTGCACGTGCCTGTGCGGGTGTGTGCGTGTGTGTGCGCAGGCATATGCCTGGGTGCATGGGCCCATGAGCAAGCGTGTGTGTGGGCTTGGGAGGCCAGAGACTATGCATGGTTTGAATTGGAAATAAAACACCTAATCAAAATTAGGCTTGGACCCAGTAGGGTCTGGTCCCACCCTCTAGGGGGTGCTGTGTATCCCCGACCGGTCCGAGTCCCCCACTATAAAAAATCAAATTTTTGGTTTAGTGAAAGATTATATACACAAACTTAAAGAAGAAAAAGAAAGAGAGTTGGACAGGGCAAAGGAGATGATAAAGAGAGCTCGAGAGAGAGAGAGGGCTGAAGATTAAGAAAGAAAAGAAGAATGAACAAAGACAAAAAGAATAGAAAAAGAAAATTCTAAGGGGACTGAAGAAAGAAAAAACTGAAGATGGATAATTAGATGTCTAATCTTCTTGTTAGATGTCTAATTTGTGCTTTCATTGTTATCTTTTCTTCTGTATTTTGAGCTTAAATGATGAAAGAAGGCATTTGTACTCATTTGATAAGCTTTTTCTTGCCTTAATACTTTGTAATTAGATGAAATGATTGTAATAAACATGTTTACTTGGTTTTTAATGAAAAATCACTTGTGTAAATATGATTTTCTATTCATGGAATGTTGCATGTACTAATTGATTAATTTTTATGCAATGTTCATAGGCTTAAAGTATCTTAATTTAATTCTTAGTCAATTAATTAATTCTTAATTATTCCTTAGCAATTAATGTGAATTAAGATTAAGTTATGCCTCCCAATGAACGACCTGGACTCAACTAATTAAAAAGAACTTAAAAATATAAAATGTTAGGTTAACTTGACCCTATACTACACAATCGACATATAATCAAGTTAACCTAAGTTCCTTTCTCATGTGATTAATTAAGCCTAAATAACTTAATTAACTGTGTTGAGGAATTAAACGACCATTTTAATGGTGCTGTTGCCGGGGTGGTAACTGTAGTTTATATTCGCCATTACTATTTTTGTTTTGTATATAATTTCTTCTTACTGATTAGCTTGTTTTGTTTTATTTTCTGTCTTCTTTTCAGGGTTACCTTTGTGGGTATTCTCAGGAAAGGAGGCAAGTTTTTTATTTCTGTTTTTCTAATCACTATATATACCATTATGAGTATCTTTTTCTTAGTCTTTGGTGTAGCTTGTATTTTTGCATTTAGTTAGAAAAAAATTAAAAAATACAAAAATACGCATACCTTCTTGACTAGCAGCAGCATGTTTTAGGCATACACGTTTAGGAGTGCACATACCTGCTAGTTTAATTACGAAATCTGACTCGGTAAATTTTTTCTACTGTTTTTCTCTCATCAGTGGGAAAACACGCATAAAATCACGTAGATCCCTGTCATTGGATAATAACAAGACCATATTTTTGTTTGAAAATACATAGAAAGTGGACACCTTACTTATGTCTATCATTTTTGTGAAAAGATTAAGCAAAAAGAGGATAAATAAAATTTGTGACTCAATCTGTTTGCAGAATGTATGCGGGTTTTATCGCTCTCGTCTGTTGCATTCTATCGCACACACAGCGTGATCACTGGAGTCACACGAGTCTAATTTTTCTACATCTCCTCTTTGCACCTCTTATGGCTTTGGTCGAAGATCAACAAGTCTGTCTCACTACTTAGCCTCGTGGAGCTTGTAGTGAGCGGTCTCGATCCTAGACCTTAGACCTTTGAGCTTTAAGGATACTCACTTACGTAGACACAGGTTTAGGATGCATATTTTGATATTGATACTATACTTGTTTGCATCCAAATTTATCTTTGCGTATTATAGGACTCTCTTCTTTCCTTTGAAAGAAGAGAAAAACCCTCTTTTTATGCTGTTTTTGGGTCTTGTTTGCCGCTGCTTTTAGTGGCGTGAGTGTGCCTTTGCACATTTTTTCTGGTATATGCACGGGAGGCGATTCCTGAAATCGCCTCTCGTATCTCCGTTGACAGGTATTCCTAAGTCGATTGCACCTAAGCAACTTATAATTTTCCCATCTGATACATCTGTTTTTTCTGCATTTGATCCTATGAACCAACTGCAGAACTAGAATCCCGAGATCCCTTCCTCTTCTGGTCAGGGGGAGATGTCGCCTTTTGATGTTCATGAGGCGCTCCTGAACCAGAACCTTTAAATGCTCGAGCAGAACTGTCAAATCAATCTATTGACGGCTGCTCTTCAGAATCTACAGAATCTGCAAGCCCGTCCTCCACCTTGACCTGAGGCAGGTTTTGAAAACCTTGATTCACCGATTCCTCATCCTAGGCCTCTACTTCGAGATTATTATAATCCATCTAATGCACAAGTAGAGCTTAATGTTAGGATTCCCATTGGGGAAAATGATCTAGAATTAAAGCCAAATATTATAGGTCTAATCCCACATTTTCATGGATTTGCATCCAAGGATCCGTTTCAACACATTGAAGATCTTGAGAATTTATCTCAAACTCTTGGTCTTCGAAATCAAAGCCGGGAAATCCTACTAATGAAGATGTTCTCCTTTAGCCTTAAGGATAAGGCTGCCTACTGGTATAGAACAATTGCATGATCAATCTCGACTTGGGCTGAACTCGAATCCGCATTTTTGAAGAAATTCTTCCCTATTGGTCGCACCAATGCATTAAGGCGAGCTATCACGACTTTTACTCAGAATCAAGGAGAACCAATGCATGTAGCATGGGAGCGCTTCCATGAATTGCAAAGGAAATGCCCACATCACGACATCCCTCGTTGGCAACTAATGCATATCTTTTATTATGGATTACAAGAAGGCATTCGCAATCTAGTCGATGCCTCTTGTGGAGGGAATTTCTTAAATCGCGACGCAGAATCCGCCTCAAAATTGTTTGAAGGGATGATGGAAAACTAGATCAATAACGCATCTATGTCACAATTCACGCGGGGCACCAATACAACGCATCAAAATCTGCAGAAGGGCATTCACGAGATCGGGAATCTATTTAGTTCCAAGGATTTAGAGATTATAGTAGAAAAATTGGACAAAGTCGACATCATAGCGAAGCATCTCGACGAGGTTCGAAACACGATGAAATCTCTTATACCTCTTCTCGCTACGCAGAATTCTGTGTGTTTGCCTGTTTCGCAAATTCCCACGGGGAGGGAATTTGTGAATAATTTGGATTCGGGAGATCCATCTTCCTTGGGTTTTCTATCTACTCCCGCACCAACCCAAGGAGGGACCTTTGTCCCAAAATCTTTCCCACCTCTGTCCCCACCTCCTGTTTTTGCGAAAAACACGTCATATCCTTCTAATTTGAATGTCATTCAGGGATATGCACCAAGATCAAACCCATATTCTAATACCTATAATCCTGGATGGCGAAATCACCCTAATTTCTTTTGGTCCGACCATTCACAAAGACCATCATATCCGACTCAGACCAGGCAAAACCTGCCTACGTTGCCGTTTCAGCAACCAAATGCGAGGCCATTTTACGTGGGTTCGCAGAACTTCGCGGGGCCAAATAGAGATTCGCAGCTCGATCAGATTTTGCGAGCTGTGACTGAGAGCCAGAGATAGATTGCTGGGGCTCTTGTTGAAGTGCAATGGCAATGTTTGGCAGAACTGGCTGATCTAAGGTGCCAAATCACGCAATTAGCTAAATCTCGTCAGCTAGGGGCTCTTCCATCCCAGTCAATTCCGAACCCTAGGAATATCCAGCAAAGATCACATCATGGCTTTCAAAATCCAAATCAGGGACAAGCCCATTTCCTTAATCAAATACCCCTGATTCAAAATCCAAATAAGAATCCACCTTCTAGTACTCATGATTACGAGTATCAAAATTAGTAGCAATCTTTTTCAAATCAAGGCGACCAGCCTCTACTTTCTAATCTGTCTTTCCAAAATCAGGCATCTTCTTTACTAGCTTCTTCTTCGCATGCGGGTATTAACTCTGTTACAACCCACTGTGGAACTTTCACTAAGGATCCAATAGATCCACAAATCCTATCCCAAGACCGTAGTACATCTAGAACAGCCCCTGTTTCTACACAATGGAACAGGAAATCCAAGTCCCATTTCCCGAAGCTTTGAAGAAGACTAGGAAACAAAAGCAACCTGTTACATTAGATGAGGATTTAGTTAAAATTTTTGAACAGGTACACATTAATATCCCACTCCTAAATGCTATCAAACACATTCCGACTTACGTGAGATTTCTCAAGGAGTTGTGTACTCCTAAGCGTAAGCCGAAGAATGGAAGTACAGTCGTACTCTCAGAGCATGTGAGCTCTATCATCTCGAGTACGCTTCCCTTGAAAAGGAAAGACTCGGGTTCTCCATTTATTTCCTGTATAATTGGGGACCGGTGTTTTGATAGAGCTCTCCTAGATTTAAGAGCATCTATTAACCTCATTCCTTCATCTTTGGTAGATCATTTCCAAATACAAAATCTTAAATCTACTAATGTGACTTTACAACTTGCTGATAGATCTATTAAGTCACCTAAAGGAATGTTGGAGGATATAATTGTAAGAGTTTGGGACTTTTATTTTCCTATGGATTTTATTGTACTTGATATAGAAGTACTCAAACACATTAGAGATATCCCAATTATTTTAGGGAGACCCTTTTTGGCCATAGCAAAGGCCAACATAGATTGTGAATTTGGAAATATTAAACTAAAATTTGGGGAGAAGACAATTAAATTGGATATATTTAGAGTTTCTCGAGGATTAGATTGCAAATGGGTTGAGGAAATTAGATCTATTTCAATTTTTGAGGATGACCATAGTTCCTTAGATCTAGAAAGCACATCTTTTGATATCTTATACCCTCAAAATGAAAACCCGCTATTAGAATCTACACTCGATCCTGAATCTGAATCTCACGACTCATTTCATTCACTTATTGCAATCGAAAATCCCACCCCAAATCCTACTGTTGATCCTACTCCTGCATTAGAATTAAAGCCATTTCTTGATACTCTTAAATATGTTTATCTCGAACCTAATCAAACATATCCTGTAATCATCAATTCCAATCGATCTGAATCACAAGAATCGAAATTGATTAAGGTTTTACGAGATCATAAGAAGGCAATTAGGTGGACTTTACACGATCTCACCGGGATTAGCCCTAATTATTATACTCATCGTATCTATATAGAGGATGGGGCACGACCTTCAATAAAATCTCAAAGATGCTTGAATCCGAATTTAAAGGAGGTCGTTAAGAAAGAAATAATCAAGTGGCTAGATGCTGACATTATATATCCTATATCTGATAGCCCTTGGGTGAGTCCAATTCAAATGGTATCTAAAAAGGCAAGACTCACCATAATCAAGACTGAATCTGGAGAAACCATTCCCACACGAAATGCAAATTCGTGGCGGGTTTGCATCGATTATTGCAAGCTCAACACGGTTACAAAGAAGGACCACTTTCCTTTGCCATTCATTGATCAAATCCTTGAGAGATTAGCTGGAAATAGGTTCTTCTACTTCTTGGATGGTTATTTTGGATATAATCAGGTAGCAATTTATCCTGAAGATCAAGAGAAAACAACTTTCACCTGGCCCTTCGAAACCTTTGCTTTCCAAAGAATGCCATTTGGGCTTTGTAATGCACCTGCGACTTTTCAACGTTGCATGTTAGCCATTTTTACTGAGATGGTAGGTGAATGTATGGAAGTTTTCATGGATGATTTTTTAGTCTTCGGGGAAACATTTGATATTTGTCTGGATAATTTGTCGAAGATTCTTAAGTGGTGTCCTCAGCTGGGAGAAGAGCCATTTTATGGTTCTAGAGGGCTTTGTACTTGGCCACCTCGTGTCTGAGCGAGGTATCCAAGTAGATCAAGCCAAGATCAATTAAATCTCAAATCTTCCAATTCCTGACTTGATCAAGGGCATTAGATCTTTTCTCAGGCATGTTGGATTTTATAGAAGATTTATACTCGACTTTTCGAAAATTGCCGGACCACTTACAAACCTCCTCACAAAGGACATGACTTTTGAGATGAGTGAGTGTATATCTACATTTGAGACATTGAGAGACAAAGTTACACAGACTCTAATCTTGCAACCACCTAATTGGGATTTACCGTTTGAGATCATGTGTGATGCATCAAATTACGCAGTTGCAGCTGTTTTGGGACAGAAGATTGAGAAAAATCCGGTAGTGATTTACTATGCTAGTAAGACTTTGAATGAAGCACAAAAGAATTATACGGTTATAGAAAAGGAATTACTAGCAATAGTATTTAGATTAGAAAAGTTCACATCTTATATATTTGGATCTCGAATCGTTGTGTACTCTGATTACTCTGCTATTAGGCACCTATCTAAAAAGGACATGAAACCTAGGTTGATCAAATGGATCTTGCTTTTGCAAGAATTTGACCTAGAAATTCGTGATAAAGCATGACGATAGAATGTTGTTGCTGATCATCTTTCCTGCCTTCCTTCTGATTCTATTGAATCATCTCCTCCAATCACCGAGCACTTTCCTGATGAACATCTTTTGACTATATTGTCAGATCTTCCTTGGTATCCATATATTGTCAATTATTTGGTCACACATCAATTTCGACCAACTGGGATGGGAATCGCAAATCACGACTCAGATCAAAAGCCAAATACTATTTTTGGGAAGATCCGTATCTATTTCGACTCTCCAATGATCAAATCATCAGGTGATGTGTTTCCTCTTCTGAGATTGATTCTATTCTTTCTTTTTGTCATGACCAGGATTGTGGTGGTCATTTTTCTGGTCGTAAGACCACTGCAAAAGTTCTCCATTGCGGGTTTTATTGGCACACTTTATTTGCAGATTCACAGACATTTTGTAAGGCATGTAGTCGCTGCCAAACTCTTGGTAGCATTTCCCGAAAAGACATGATGCCTCTGAATCTGATTATCATATGTGAGATCTTTGATATTTGGGGCATAGATTTTATGGGTCCGTTTCCATCTTCTTCTGGCTTCGAGTATATTTTACTTGCTGTTGATTCTGTATCTCATTGGATCGAAGCCATATCCACACGCACAAATGATCATCGAGTTGTCATTCCTTTCATACAGAGTCATATTATTGCTCATTTTGGGGTACCTCGTGCTATCATTTCATTCGGTGGATCTCATTTTAACAACGCCTAGTTTAGGAACTTACCTAGAAAATATGGGGTTACACATCGTATTTCTACACCTTATCATCCCCAAACCAATGGGTAAACTGAGGTCTCTAATCAGGAGATTAAGAAGATCCTTCAAATGACAATCCGACCAGATAGGAATGATTGGTCTTCCCATTTAGATGAGGTTTTGTGGGCTTATAGGACTGCCCATAAAACACCAATAGGCATATCACCATACAGACTTGTTTATGGGAAACCCTGTCATCTTCCCGTATAAATTGAACACGAGGCCTATTGGGCAATTAAAGCCTGTAATTTGAACCTCAAGAAGGCTGGTGATCACTATAGGTTGCAGCTTAGTGAACTTGAGGAATTACGTCATGATTCCTATGAGTTCAAAGTTGTATAAGGAAAAACTTAAAGCCTTCCACGATAGGCACATTTCTGCAAATCTTTTGCACCTGGTCAGAAGGTGTTGCTCATTGATGACCGTCTGAGGCTCTTCCTTGGGAAACTTTGGTCTAAATGGCAAGGTCCATTTATTATTGTTAGAGTCTTCGACGATGCAGCTGTCGAAATCACTGAATCCAATAAGGATCAACCCTTCAAAGTTAATGGTTAACGTTTAAAGCCTTTCTTGGAACCACATGTTTTGGGTCTTGTTGGAGACTGTTACATGCCCCACTAGAGTTTTTCACCTATCTTGTATATAGTTGTTTCGTGTTTTCTACACTTTTTTCTACACATACACTCGAATCTGTATCGGAATTGTCACTTATTTTACACTGATTACCTTCACTTAGTCTGACTGACCACTCTGACCTTTGGTCAGAATAAAAATCCTTCACAAAGAGATCTTTGATCTCCTCTATCTGACTCCTTTCGTCACCTTACACTAAGTGAAATGTAATATCTTTTCCATCCTTCTTACAATGAGAACATTGTAATATTTTGGCTTAGGGGGTGTGAAGTGACAATTTCACTTCAAGTGTATTTGTAGATAAAAGTAAAAATGTAAAAACATAAAAAATGATGAAATATCCACGAAATTTAAAAAAAATTAAAATACCAAAAATTTAAAAAAATTAGAAAATTTAAAAATACCCTAAAAATTTGAAAATTTTTTGAAAAATTCATAAAAATTTGAAAATCTCATAAAAAATAGAAATATATAAATATAAAAATTAAAAATTACAAAATCATAAAAATAATAAAGGGGTTTTATAATAAAGAAGAAAAAGAAGAAAACACCAAAAATATGTTTAAACTTAATTATATTAATAATTAAGAGATTAGTTTTGCTTTCAGATCAAAAACCAAAAATAAAAAAATATATTTTGTGAATAGTATTTTTATAAGAGCATAGAATTCTCATTTAGATTTTTACTTAAATAATCTTTTCAAAACACACATCTGTTTGCGAAAATTTTAAACGGGATTTTGTTTAAGTTAGAATCTGAACTCTAAAGTTCTGTTTTTCTACTCTTTACCTTGAAATAAAGTAACTAAGGTGTATTAAGTTTAAAACTTAAGTATTGGAAGTAAATTGTAACTTTCTTGGTCAATTAGACTAAGTAAATCCTTACACTTTATGAACATCTGTTTTTATCATCAAGTTAAGGAAAAAGGCTAGATATTCAGAGTTAATTAAGTAAAGAGTTGGTAGAATCTTAGTCTTAAGGTTTATCAGACTATAGTTAGCTTAATCAACTAAGGGCATTCATCTAGACTTAATAAGTTGCGTCTTGACAGATCCTGCGGGAGGAAACTAAGAGTTTAAAGGACCTGAGAGTGAATGGCTTTGCTATCCAAGCTCTAGTTTGAAAGCTAAGTAACCTAAGTATCCAAAATTCACACACATAGAGTTGTCTTGTTGGCATCTGAGACCGCGAAAACATAGAGGTTAAGAGATCGATTCTAAATCCTCTTTAGTCCAAGGTTTTCGCGGGGCGACTTTCGAAATGGTGAAGGACGTGCCACTCACCTAGAAAAATGATATGGAGTAATATGTTGGTAAGAAAAATGAGGAGGAGAAAAGAAAAAAAAATAAAATGAAACACCCTGCAGTTAAGCACCTCGCTACAAATGGGTGCTTATGCAGTTTATCCACCAAATAAAACATCTCGGTACAAATGGATGCTACCCTTCCTTCCATCAAATAAAAGAGAACCTCCCTACATATGGGTGTTCTATCCTATAGAAAAGAGTTGAAAAAAATATGGAGATAAAAATTAAGATTAAGAGATCCAGTGATCCATCGGGGAGATATACACAAAAAGTATTGACCTCGGATAGAAAAATGGTGATGAGAAAGCAACTAAATCTGGGTAAGGCCAAGCCAAAGGCTTGAATTGGTATAACCTGGATATGAAATTAATGTCTTAAGATCTAGATTTTTGCAACATTGGATGCTATTTGAGTCGCTGAATCGGGGTTTAAAAAGTGTTGCGTTGAAGTATAGCTGAAATAGCGTTCAAAACAAGTACAATTTTATTATTCAAATATATTCCGAGGTCGAACACAGGAAGCAAATGAAATTCACACACTAATCTCAATAATAAATGCCAATTGAACACATAATACTACTCAGAAACTAATTAGGAGTGTAGAGTATCAGTATATGAAGAGTAAAAAAGAATTGTAGACAAAATAATAGCTACTCAAATTGACTAAAGAAGGAAATATAAAATTCTAACGTCTGATTTTGCAATCAAACGCCTTAAATGATTTTGCTACAGTATCCTTCTTTTCTTCCTTCTTCTGATTTCTCTGATGCTGTCTTTCTTCTTCTGCCTTCAGCCTTTTCTTCTTCTTCACTTCTTTCTTTGCCTTTGCGAGCCCTCTCTTCTTCTTCCTTCTTTTTCCCTTAGCTTCTTCTGCCCTTAGCTTTCTCTGTTTTCTCCTTCCTTCTTCTTCTCTTTCTCTGCCTTCTACCTTCTCTTCTTCCTCTGAATTGGCTAAGTGTTGAGCTAATCTCTCCAGAGCAAAACCCTCCTACCCTTGCGCAGCTCTCCTCTCTCTTTCTCTCTTTTCTATTTCAGTTCTCGCTCTCCCAGAGCCTTAACCGGTCGGGTAATCGAACCTAACGTAGATCCGGGTCCAGGCTCAACTGCGTGTGTGGTGAGCGAGGAGTGTAAGGTTAGGTCAGCCAGGTCCCCATATTAGGTGTTGCGGACGAGTCCGGTGAAGGGGGGGAGGAGGACCTCACCCTCAGTGTTGGAGGTGAAGAGCCTCTGGCACTTTTTCAATTTATGTGCACGAAGGTGCCTTTCCACTTCCGAGGTGGGACTAAATGTCCCACCTTCTTCCGCACATCGCAGCAGAAGCAAGGCTTGGCCAAATTGAAGGGGTGTGATTGCTGGAGCCTTCGCTTGAGGGCTCAGATGCATGCGCGCCTCAAGTCCGCACAGCTTGGGGCTATTTCCTGTAGCAGAGCGAGACCTGGGACGGCTTGAAGCTTGCTTCAAGCTTAGCAACAATGGCGGACCATGGTCGGATACCTGAAATCAAGAACAAGGGCCTTATGGCCACATCGGAATGTTCAGAAATATCGTCAAGGCACGACAAATGTGACGGTGGTCGTGGCGTGGAGCGAGGGTGGCTGTGGTGGCCAGACGGTGAAGGGAAGGGACGGTGAAAGTAGGTCTATTCAGGGAGGAGTTTGGGTAAGTGGCGCGGTGAGTGGAGTGAGGGGAAGTGATCAGGGAGGTGAGGCAGAGGTCGTAGGGTGGTCGGTGAGTTGGATGGAGGTGTGTAGTGATGGAAACATCTCGCCGAAGGTATCGCCGGAGATGGAGGAGGTGAAGGTGTTCGGTGGTCGATTTTGAGAAATAGAGGGGAAGAAAGTGTGAGAGAGAGGGTATCTAAGACCTACTTCTAAGGGACGAAAAGGACAGGAATCCCACGCTGGTATGGTTGCCAAACATGGGGAAGGAGAAGCCTCCGTAGATGAGGTGGCGGCGAAGATGGGGTAGGAGAAACGTTGGCCGGTATTGCACGACGCGGACAACTGTGGTGGAGATAACCCGGCCACTGGTATTGTGGTTGGGCAACGAGAGAGCTAGGGAGAAGCCACCAGAGCTTGCAGAGAGTTGTGGCCGGTGAGGGAGAGAGGAATGTGAGGGAATCCGACCCAATTTCAAGCTAAGGAGACTCGTTTGGGTCTGGGGAGTCTTTGAATAAAGATTTAAGGAGGTTTTGTGTTTGGAAGCCAATCTTCCAAGCAAGGAAAACTCGTCGGGGATGGAATCTCTCAAGAAACCCAAATCTCTCATACATTCGCATGAGAGATTGGGAAAGAATCAAGGATCAAAGGTGGGTTCAGATCGGTGGGAATTACTCAGAGAATCTCCCTTCCAATTTTGGAAGGGATTCTCCAAGTAATCAAGGAGAACTCTCCTTTTAAAGCTTGTCGGAGTAGGATTCCTCCACTATAATGGTGGAGGGACCTATTTGTGAAGATGATGAAGAAGCTATGGGGCTAAATGCAAGAGTTTTTGAAAGTTAGGGGTAGAAATGTAATCAGGCTGGACCTTTTTGTAAACTAGGTCAAGGTAAACTCATCTTGGGTCCAAGTTTTGGTACAAACCTAATTTGGACCTAAGGAATCCAATGGTGAAGTTGGATTTTGGGTTTTACCACGTTTGACTGGGAAATTTATGTAAAAATCTAATTTAGGGCAAATATCTGTCTAGGACCCCATTTTAGGTCAAGATGGGTTCTAATGGCCAAATTGAAGGTACTAAATCCTACAAATTATTTTTCTATGATTTTTAGAGGATTTAAGTGAATTTTATCCTAACCAAAACCTTGGTTAATCAAGTTGGTCTGTTTTAGGGTTCTAAAAGTTATTTAATTCTTAGAACTCATGCAAACCTATTTCTGCCAAGTTCAACCCATTTGTTATCTTATTAAGAGCATTTAACCTTTGTTTAGCCCTTGAGAAAACCCGTGGTTGTACTACATTGGTAAAATTACAATTTTACCCCTTGTTTCTTGTGTTTCTCTTAGAAAGGTTGTGCAGTGAATTATGACCTTCAGTTGGTTATGTAGGAGCATTTATTCTCTTCATTGGGTTAAAATGAGCTAATTAGGGCTCATGATAGTGTTCCCATCAGATGCCTTTAGGACAATTCTCTTAACAAGCATGGTTGCTTTAAAATCATAGCTACTGAACCCTTGTATTGGGTAATGAACCTAAGAAATCAGGTTTTGAGGACTTGCAGTTGAGGCCTAAAGGAGGAAGGTTGACAAAACCCTAGGTCTAGAAGTTTATCCTTGGTATTGTAGGTTGGCAAATTAGGGTTTTTCTGCTTTGAATTTGGTTAATAATGAGTATCTGGCCAATTTGCTAAAACTCATATTGATAAAAATTACATTTCATAAACTTAAGGATTAACTTAAATCTATTGAGTTTTTGAGTTACAATTTAATTTCCAACTCTTAAGTTTTATTTTCTTAAAACACTTTGAATTCTGAGTTTCTAAGGTTTAAAGTGATTACAAAAAATAATTGAGTTAATAAGATTCTGATTTTTGATAAATTTCCGTTAAAAACTTTATTTTTAATAGAGTGTGTTTTGAGAAGGGTATTTAAGTTTTTAAGTCTAAATTAATCTTTTGCAGAATACTCTGTATATTTATGAATATTTATTTTTATATATAAAGATTTAAAAAAAATTGAATATTCGAAATTCTGGCCTAAGCATTCCTCTACTTAGTTTTTATTTATAACAATTTAAACCCTGGTGTTTAAATCATTTCATTTCTTGTTAATTTTGCTAAGAACTAGCAAAACCTTGGCTTGGGGTATGATGGGAGGCTCATCATGGCTTCTAATTACCCCTAATTAGCTAATCTTCCTAGTTAATTGGCTAGGAATATGTATATATAAGGGTTAATTATGAAATAAGGGACAAACTGTTAAAGAACCTTAAAATAAGTTAAAAATGATAAATTATAAGTTAATTAATGATGAGAACCTCATCATGAGCCCTAACTAGCTTATTTTGACCTGAAAAAGAAAATAAGAGCTCCTACATAACCTAAAGAAGGGCCTAATTCAAGGAAGAAATGCTCTGATAAGAAAACATGAAACAAAGGTTAAAACTGTAATTTTATCATTACAGTATGTCAATGGGATTTCTCAGAGGCTAAACATCGGTCAAATGATCTTAATAAGATAAAAAGTGAGTTGGTTCAATCAGAAATGGGTTATTGTGAGAGCTAGGAATTAAATGACATTCTATAACCCTAAAACATACTCACATAATTCAACAAGGTTCTGGTCAGGATAAAAATCAATTAAACCCTCTAAAATTCATGGAAAAATATCCCCTAGGGTTTATAACCTTCAATTTGGCCTTTGAAACCTATTTTAACCTAGATTGGGGTCCTACCTCATTATTTGACCTAATTTGGGTTTTTGTGTAAAATGTCCAGTCAAACGTGGTCAAACCTGAAATTAGGTTTGTACCAAAATTTGGACCTAAGGGGAGGTCATCTTAACCTACTTTGTAAAATAGTCCACCCAATTACATTCTAGCCCCTAGCTTTTGAAAATCCTTGCACAGACCCCCTAACTTCCTCGCCACCCTTATAATTAGGTCCCTCCACCTTTAAAGTGGAGGAATCCTACTCCGGCGAGGAATGGAGGGAGATTACTCCCTGATTCCTCAGAGATCTCCCAGATTTGGAAGGGAGATTTTCTGAGGAATTCCCTTCCATCTGAGCATGATTTCAGGATTTGATTTGCATCAAATCTCTCGTGCGAATGCACAAGAGATGTGGGTGTCTCCCTGTATCCTACTCCGGTGAGGACTTTTGCGCTTGGAAGCTTGCCTTCCAAGCACAAGAGCCCCTGCTAGTGCCTATAAAAGGACCACCACCTCCAGCCGTACCTTGTCAGCTTGACTTGGCCGGAAAACCACCTCCAATTCTTCCCTTCTCCTCTGGCCAGGTGTCCAGCAGGCTCTGGTGACTGCTCTTCCTCCTCATTGGTAGATCCATCTTCATCTCTTTCCTCCGCGTCGTGCAATACCCATGCGCATGCTCCAGCCCCGTCGTCATCGCCGCTCTCCATACACTGGACATCTTCTTCTCCGGCGGTGGCAGGTACGGCCAGCCGCTCCTCTACCCCCCTTCGTCCACTTAGCTAGGTTAGAACGTTTCCTCTCTTTCCCCTCTTTATTTCCCCTATCTTTATTGCTATTTTTATTCCCTCGATGCCGCAGACCACCTCCATCGTCTCCACCTCCGGCCAACCACCGGCGAAGGTGCTTCCACCGCTCAATACCTCCACACACCTCGCCACTGACCTCAGAACCTTTGCCATCACTCACTGATCACATTCCGCCCCTTCACTGACCGCCATCACTTCCCTAAACGGCCACCGAACACACCCATTAGCCCAGCCATAGAGCGACCTAGGCATGCATGCCTAGGCTGCCCCGCGGCCAGCCACCCACCGTCTCACCTTCGTCGTGACACAGTGAAGCTCCCCATCTATTTTAATGAGGCCGTAAGGCCGTGTTGAGTGATTTCAGGTCACGCCCCCTTTCCGCCATTGGAGCACGAGTAAGGAGCTTGTAAGCTCACGTCAGGCCGCATCAACCCAAGTGCTGCGCTCCAAGAGGTGCGGGTTGGACTCACGCATGCATCCAGCCAGGCAATTGGCTTTGAGAGAGACTGCAGTAGCGGCAATTAGGCAAAGTCCTCCTACGGGCGTACAAGCAAAGCAGGTGGGAATTTTAGTCCCATCTCGTAAACTCAGGAGTGAGGTGAGTTCCTTATATTGATTTTGTGTTTTTAGCTTACCGCCTCAAGTGACACAGGGTGAGGTCCCTCGCCCACGTACACCCGCCTCGTCCGTGACCTATGCCTCGCGAACCTGGCATGACCGACCCGATTAACCCTCGCACTCCTCGTGCACCGCACCCACATCGGTGCGCCTGGACCCGGGCACGCGAACCCGACCCAATTACTCGCCTCTGGGAGAGCGAACCCGAGAGAGAAATAGAGAGAGTGCGACGCGGGGAGGGTAGGGGTAGGTTTTGCTCCACTCTATGCAGGGAAAGAAGAAGAAGGAAGGAAGAGGATGGTGCAGCCGTAAGCAAAGAAGAGAAAGGAAGGAAGAGGCTAACGCAAAAGACAAGGCCAAGGAAGGAAGAAAGGAAAAGGAAGGAAACAAAGGCAAAGAGGCTAAGAAAGGAAGAAGAAGGACTTGCGGCCAAGCAGAGAAGGAAGAAGAGGCAGAAGCAAGGAAGGCAATCAAAGAAGAGGAAAGAAGGCACTGTGCAAGAGAAGTCAGAGAAAGAAGAACCAAGCCAAAGAAGAGAAAGTCAAGGAAAAGGAGAAGTAAATGAAGGAAGATGAAGTGCAGAGAAGCCAAGGGAAAGAGACGGCACTGTAGCAGAGGAAAGGCAAGCCAAAGAAGAAGAAGACAGAAAGAAGAGTCAAGGAAGAAAGGCAAAGAAGGCACAGCTAAGGCAGAAGAAAAGTGCTGAAGACAGAAGCTTAAGCCAAAGAAGAAAAGAAAGAAGCTAAAGAAGAGAGAGAATCAGACTTTTGCCCCATTCATCTTGCTCTCTATATTCTTGCTACATTTTAATTCATAAACTCTTGCATGACATTCTGAATTAGATTTTGAGTAGATTTAAGTGTTCAATTACATTGATTGCGATTAGTGAATAAATTCCATTTGCGCTTTGTGTTCGACCTCGGATATTTAGGTTTTCAAGTAATAAAAACTTCTTATTTGTTATCAACACTTGATCTCCTATACTACTACGCGACACAACATCTTTTATCATTTAAAAGCCCCGATCGAGCGCCTATCAACATTTTAGCGCCGTAGTGGGGAAGATCAAGTGGTGTTAACAATTAATATTATTAATAACTTAATTAATAAATGGGCTCAAAATACCACTAATTAGTTACCTAATTAATATCTTATTTAACTTAAGTAAAATTTAAGACCTAAATCTTAAATAACTTAAGTAAGTTTATAAGTTAATAAATATTAAGAAATAGGTCAAAAATGTGAATACAAGGCTTTAATATAATATTTAGCTAAATTATAAATATATATAAAAAGTTAGAAAAGAAAATAATTTAAATTAACCTTAAAAGCCTCTATTTGCATTTTGAGCCTTAGAATTCATTGCAATTGAGTCCTTTCTTTTCACCTAGGTCCTTAGCTTTCCTCGCATTCAGGTCCCTGTGTACACTTTCTTCTTCGTTTCTTCTTCAGCCGTTTGAACGACTGACGACAGGTGGTGCTGTCACCCTCCGATCACCGTCCATCTTGCGTTTATCTACCCTCGTCAAGCTTCTGGAGCATGCGCTCATCGCCACCTTTCCATCTATCGGTCTGGATGAAGCTGTAATCCTAATTAGGGTTCGAAGATAATCTCACCGGTGTCGGAGAAGACGCCGGTGGTTACCTCGCACCTAGACACTATACTATCCAAATTCAACCTCCTTCTCAACCGTCAAAACCTATAAATACCCCTCCACCTCTCCGATTTCAGCAATCGTCTCCCTTCCCTCTTCCCCCACTGTAGCCGATGATAGGCTATTGCCTCCCACTCCGGCGACCTACTTCCATCTCCACACACCTCCTCCGATTATTTCAATCAATCACCAAGCTTCGCTGTCCTCCGCCGCACCTTTGATCAAGGTGACGACTTCGGACTACGCTTCTACTCCACGAATTCGCCCACCGGACTTCTTCCTCTACCCCTCTGATTTCCTCCTCCGTTACGATCATCGATGAAGACTTCTTTGCCCCCTTCGTCTAGGTAATAGTAGGATAGGTAAGATAGAGTAATTAGTTTAGTTAATTAGGTAGTTTAGTTAAGTTAAAAGTTAATTCTTTCCGTCGTCTTCCTTAGCTCCGACAAGTTCTCTGAGCTCGATTGGAGCATCTTTTTATCTTTTCAAATCATTGATCACACTCCATAATCTTCCATGATAATTTCTGACATATCAATTTCTTGATTATATCACTTAAATGCTTAATCCATCTCCACCTTCATCGGTGGCCTCCGCTGTCCATGACGGAGGTTTCCGAGGTTACCATCACCCATCCATATTCTAAGGGCTCCAATTTTACACCTAATTAGTATAATTAACTATTATAAAGTAAATGCCCAAATTTCACCTTATCTCCGAGCTCGCTGTCAATGGCAGCTCAGAGATGAATTATTTATCTAATTAAATAGTCTATTATCATCACCACACTCCATTAACTACGACGAGCATCTCTTAACACTCGACGATTACATAGTAACACCAGGTGGGCCAGAGCGTCTGCTGGGAGGTTCTTGGATCGAGGTACTTGACTGACTGAGGCAGTCTTGAAATCCGACAACTCCTCCTTGACCTTGTTAACGTATTGATACGATCAACCACAGTTTGTATAAAAAATCATCGTTGTTATAGTATGTGTCACAAATACAAACCATTTTCGCGTTAATTTTATTTAATTATATAATTTTTACTGATTTATTCCAAGTCATTCACTGGGAGGCAGTTATTGATATACATCACTCTCTATGTCCAACATTATTCTTTAATTCCAAAAAGATCAATTTTATGAACAATCATAAATGAATGTTTTAATGAATGAAAGAATTAACTAATTTATGTATTGAAATGCTTGCAAACACAAATATACAAACAAGCATCAAATACTATATATATATATATAACTTATAATGCTAATTCTTACATATATATACGATAATAAGTAATCACACATACTATACTAACTTAACTTAGTATGTTAACATATATAGTAACATATATAATTAGTACAGCGACAGATATAAACATCGCTAAACCCTAGCAAAACTGTGTACAAAAAAAGGTAAAATCTAGGGTCTATAGTGACACCTATTCTGTCTACAGTGACAGATAATTCTATCAGTAAGGCTATACTGTTATTTATATACATACATAGCTCAAACATGACCTATACTACGAATACTTTTAATATACATATACTTTACCGTATACTTATATACATACACTATATACACATATGTATATCTTCTTCGTTCTCCTTTTTCTTTCTCTTCCTAATCATGGCTCTCATTCTCTCTTTCAATTTAAACACTTAGTTTCTTTTTCTTTCTTCTCTTCTTAACTTAGCCGCTCTCTCTTCTTAATTAATCCCCTTATTAGGCCTTACTTAGTTTTAAAATTAGGATTATTACTTGGCGGGCAGCCTTTTCAAGGGAAACACGGTACCCTTTCAGGCGAGGCCAGACCTCTACTAAGAGCCACCCTAATTCGTTAATTAGGCCTCTTAATCATGTTTTATGCTCAGTAATGAGCTTAATAAAGCCCTCGCACAGTGCATGGCTCCCAGCCACACACCGCACACCATTCACACATCAATGCTCATCAATGTCTCAGATATGCTCATAAGGGTATAAGAGGGGATCGGTAATTCGCGCCCAGCGCATGTCGAGTGATGGACTAAGATAACAAAAACAACTTATAGCACTCAAAGCGCTTGCACGTTCACGATGTTGCACTTACTTTAGCACCTCTTAAAGTTGGAATGCCAGCGAAATTGTTTTGAGTTCATGGTTTTGGCCCTCGATTTGAGGGTCATAATTTATTATAAATTAAAAATAAATTATATGATATTAAAGTATTTATATAGTACTACATAATTGAACAATTAATTTACAAAATTAATTATGTTTATTATGTAAATAAATTAGCTAAAATTTGTAAATAATCCAACCTGATTTCAGGGTTTATTTCTTAATTAATGTGTAAATTAGTTAATGTACGATCCAATTAGCCTATTACAGTAGTAATATACATATTAAAGTATTTATTACAGATTTTTATTGTATTTTACACAATTTATTTTGATTTTATTTACAATTAAATAGCTTATTTCATGCTGTCTCACATGTAAATTAGGTTTAAATAGTATAATACATTATAAATATAGTAAATTAGTTTAATTTACATAAAATACATTAATATAAATGTACAGTATAAATTAGTTCAGTTTTAACTTAATTTACTAATTTATTTTGATTTAACTTAATAACTTAGGTAATAACTTAATAAATTCAGTATTTATTATATATACATAATTAAATTTCTAGTATACATAACACGTATATAAATATGTATACACAATATAAATAGTAAATACAATTTTATACAGAGTTTTATAAATTTATTTAAGTTATAATACTTATAAGTTAGTATAAATAATAACTAGTTATATAATTATGTTATATACAGTTTAACTAATCTTAAATATATAATATACATTATATAATAAATATATAAGTTATATATATCTATTATGTACATATCTTACATTATATACAAATATATAGCTTAGTATAAGTTATATATACAAGTATATGCATACTATATATAGTATTTTTTTTAGTATTTTTGAGGTTTTTCTGATTTTTATGAGTTTTATATATTTTATGGAGGTAGGAGATGAGAAAGAAAGAAAGAGATGAGATGAATAGATTATTTTTTTGTGTTTTTGTGTTAAAGGATTTTTATTGAGTTAATAGATATACTGAACCGTCGGCTGGTATGTCCTACCAAGCGGAGGATTCAAGTGACCTCAAAACGTTGCATATGGGTAGAGAAATAGTTAATCGTACTCAATACACCTTTATTTTATTTTTTTGGATTTTTTATAGAATTTTTATTTATTTAAAAGTTTAGGTCATGTTAGGCCTTAATTGGTGTGTTCAAGTGAATCCTAAGGTCTAAATTTTAGTTATAAGGTCTGAAAGTTTAGTGGGATGCCTTATATATGTTTAACAAATCAAATAGAAGATATTCCCATAGATAACCATGGTTTTCACCTCAATTTTCCATTCATTTTTCATGTTGGATAGTTATACATAAATTTTAGCTGACAATAGAATTTAATGTCAAATTACAAGCAGTGAAAACAAGTCAGCTAATTTAAAAGACTAAAACCTAAGCTACTGTCCTATTGTCTTCAGATGTAGTAGCAGCTGCAGGAGTAGTCAGCAACCATTGCAACAAGAACAGGGCCTTCAGTTGCTAAAACGGCAACTGTAGGATCTATTCTTGCTGTTGCAGCCCAATTCAGATCATCTGAATTGAATTCAGACATCCTAAATAAATTCCAACTGTCTGCAGTAGTGTTTGAATTCTAATATTAGTGGCTTTTATCTATATTTCAGTACATGAACACCCCAAAATCAGACTAATTAAGACTGATCTGGGGATGTTTATCTACTGAAATAAGATCTAATCTTCTTCCTTAAAACCTTCATAAAGAATCATGCAAGTGAAAAATAGGGGAGGAATAAAATGTCGCCCCATTTGGGGCTTTTGATTTAGATCTTACATTGATTTCTCCACTTGATCACCTTGAACACCATTAATGGATGTTCAAGGCAATCATATGGATAGATCAAGACCCGTTGGGTCCTTGTTCAACCTCAAATCAGTCTTGCTGATCAACCTTGGCCAAACTCTCCAACGTAGGGATTTATTTAGATACATGCTCATCCATATAATCAAAACAAAACTCCAAAACATTGGAATCATTGCATATACCTAATCAACCCCATCCAATCTCAAAAAGATCGATTAAATATGATAAAATCCAAATGAATTTCAGATCACTAATCTGAATAGTAACACCATTTTAAATAAGATCGAGCAATTCGAGTTAGTGAATTAAGATCGAGGGTTCTTATGAATTTGTGAGATGAATGAGAGACACCCCAATGTGGGTTATGATGCTAATTTTAGATCTGAGGTTCAAAGCCTTTAGATTTGAAATTAGGTCTAATGAAGGGGTGATTTACGGATTTAATTGTGAGGAAAAATAGAGAACATGAATTTGTGCTATGAAGGGGGAGGTTAATGATCAAATGAGCGAGATGGATTCATCTTCTCTGATCTGAAAGGATCAGAGGAGGTGGATTGCGAATTCTACACTACATTAATCTAATCCTAGCTAGCAATCAATCCAATGAATTTCCTACATCAGATCTACTTCTATTCTACTCTAAATTATACTAACTAAATTGCAATTAACTAGGAAACAAGGAACTCCCATTCTAATCAGATGAATGTGACCTGTTGAGAAGATCTGCAGCTGGTGCCTGCAACGACGAAAGGGGGAGGATCTCCAGTGGATTGAAAGTCCATTAGTGGGACTCAGGGTCGCCCTCAGGTGCTATATGGTCCTCAGTAGCGAGGAGAGTCAGAGAAGACGGAGTTCCTTACCTCATGGTGCCAGAACAAGGTTGGGTGGAGAGGAGAAAGTGGAGAGGACGAATAGATCATCCATAAGAAAGTAGGAGAGGAGGTCAATCCCTCACGTGCGCAGCTGTGGAGCTCCTTAAGTGGAAAGACAGTGGATCAGAGCACCGAGGTGGTGCGATTAGTCTCCAAGGGCTTAGGCTATGGGGATTTTAGGAGAGAGCGCACACAAGCTTAAATCAAATCCTAGCTGCTAGATCATATCTGGGAGGAGAGGTGACCACACCCGCCAAGTCACAAGAAAGTTCGATTCAAATCGAGCCACATTTCAAGCGATCAAGAGAATGAACGGCCACGATGGTGTCAATTCTTCACGACTACAGTAGCATGAAAGCTGTAGGTGGGCGCTGAGGGTTTATTGTAAAAATTGCAAGGAGGGACCCTCAACAAAGGGGTAGAAAGATTACACAGAAACCCATAAGTAGTTAAGAAACGTTTCAGAGCAGTCCTTAAGGCTTACAAATAGGTCCATGCTGTCTACAAATGGGTCCTTGGAGGTTTTCTTATGAACAAAATATGATGTATAAAGAACCTACTTGTGAATCTTTAATTGTAAGGCCCTAGTGATGTCCACATGCACCCAAGATTTTATTGAAGCTCAATTGAACATTTTAGAAGTTAAGTACACTTCTGATTTGGAATTTTGAGCTTATTTATGTGTTCAATTTGCACTTGGATCACTATTTAACCTTCTTTAATAGAATATCTCATTTAATGACCTAATTATGCATTTTTAACACACAATTGATGTTTTAGGTCTTTTTCTCTATTTTCCACAGTTAACCCTTTTCATGTGTTAATTTGATTGTGTTTAACTTAGTTTCTAACTTAACTTAGGCGATTTAGATATGATGAGTCGCAACTCATCACATATAATATCATATTTGAATCCCTGGCTTGGTACTCACCATTGACTTTATTGGCGACCAACTGGGAATTCAGATGGATTTCCAGCGAGGAGTTGCCTCTTGACTTGGTCAAGCAGATGTCGTCTAGCATGGCCTCATACTCTATCACATTGTTAGACACGGGAAAGATAAGTTTGATGGTGTACTTATAAGTAGTGCTATCTAGGGCGGTTAAGGCTATGGCTACTCTAGACCCGGCTGTCGTGGAAAAGCCATCCACATACAACCTCCAAATCAAAGTAAGGGAGGCATCTGGATTTGTGTACTTTGCAACGAAGTCTGCTAGGACTTGACCTTTGATTGATCTCCTTGACTGGTATTGAATGTTGAATTTTGCCAACTCCATGGCCCATTTAATCTACCGTGCAGACCCTGTGGGTTTATGCAGCATTCGGCATAGAGGGTAGTTGACAAGACTGCTATTGAATGGACTTGAAGGTACAGACATAGTTTTTTGGCGACAGTCACCAAGGCTAGGCCAAATTTCTCGACCACAGTATACTTAGCTTCTGCGCCTTGATAGGTTTTGCTAATAAAGTATACTAGTCATTGCCCCCTTCTCGTTTGCCGACTAGGACAGTGATGATGGCGGACATAGATGCCGCCTGGTACAAGAATAAAGACTCCCCAGCCTTAAGAGCCATCAAGATGGGAGGACTTTTATGGGCTTCCTTTACTTCTTTCAAAGCCTTCTGCCAATGAGGAGTGCAATGGGAGGCTGTATAGCCTTTGCCCTTTTTTATACATTCAAAGAAGGGGAGACATTTGTCAGAAGATCGAGATGAGAATCGGCCTAAACAGGCGATCTTGCCGACTAATGACTATATCCCTTTCAAAGTACTTGGTGGTTTGAAGGCCATGATCACCTGAATTTTGTTGGGGTTGGCTTTTACTCCTCTGTTAGAAACCAGGAACCTTAGGAATTTCCGTTGAAATGCGATAGACACATTTTTCAGGGTTCAAGCGCTGGCAGGTGTCCCTTAAGACATGGAACACCTCTGACAAATATTCTAAGTGCTGCGGGAAATTTGATCCTTTCATCAACATGTCATCAATATACACCTCAAATGATTTTCCTATTAAATGAAAAAAAATCATTTTTACAAGGTGCTAGTAAGTTGCTCTAGGATTTTTTAAAACAAAAGGCATGACTTTATACTGAAATAGACCCCTATCTATTATAAAGGAGGTATGAGGTCTATCTATTGGACAAAGACTTATTTGATGGTACCCTCTGTAAGTGTCCAAGAAGGACATGCGGGATTGACCACTACAGGAGTCCATTAAAGCATCGACCCTAGGTAAGGGGAGCTCACCCTTTAGGCATGCTTCATTCAGGTTGGTGAAGTCAACGCACATCCGCCACTTGTCTTTCGCCTTTTTCACCATGACTATGTTGGAAAGCCATGCCAAGTACAAGGATTCTTCAAAGAAGCTGGCTTCTAAGAGCTTCTAGACTTCTACTTCAGCCACTTGCCATTGTTCAGCTAACTTGTGCCTACGTGCCTGTTTCATTGTTTGAGCACACGCTTGAATATTGAGGTGATGCTAAAATAAAGACACGTCAACTCCTGGTAGGTCATTGGTGGACCATGCGAATTTGTCCACATTGGCCCTTAGCAAAAGTAGCAGCTCCTAAATTTCGAAGGGATCAAGATCCGCCTCGACCTTGATGAGCTTAGTCGCGTCATCAGGGTATAGCTGTATAGCCATGGCTGACAAGCCTGGTTGAAGCTCTAATGTTGCTGGCAAATCAGCTAGATTTGTTTCCTGCTGAATCGCCTAGATTTGGCTTCTTTACTTTCCCCACTTTTGTGGTTTGCGGAGCCCTGGCTCCATGGCTTACTCCAACTTGATCCGAAGGAGTTCGTGCCTAGCTGTTTGATCCCCATGCAATATCCCCACTCCTTGAGGAGTTTGGAAGAGCATGAACTGGAAATAAGAAAAAGGGATTACTTGGAAGGCATGGGTTGCTGAGTGGCTGATAATGCCGTTAATCCAACCACAATGAACGTAGCTATTTTATTTAGGTGCTTGTCCCCATCATAGATAGATAAGGGTAAGCTAATATCTCCCTTCAACATCACCTTGTGGTTCTCAAACTCCACAACCGGGTGAGTTGACGGGGAGAGGTGCTCTTCTTTGAACCCTAACTTTAGCAATGTTTTCCAAAATACCACGTCCATTGCATTGCCTTTGTCCACCAGAAGCCTAGGCTTGAGTTGCCCCGACAATAGGAGAGTCACCGGTGGTGGGATAGTGTGCTCTGTCGAGTTAGGCAGGGCGAAGAACAACTTGGAGGCCACTTGCTTGCCTGTACCTTTCTCGCCCTTTTGAAGGGTGGTAAATGCATTATCGAGCATCCACTCGGGGGGAGTAGTTTGCTGGCATAGGGCGGCGTTGACCCTGAAGATGACCTCGACCTCTGCACTCATTAGCTCAGGCGGCGAGAGGTGAGTGTTTTGGGGTAGCACTGCCTTTACCGTTAGGACTTGACGGCAGTTGAAGGTCGTGGTCACCTCGAGCTTGGGACCAGTATGTATTTTTATTTTTATTACTCGAAAATAGAAAATTTTCGAGGTCGAACTCAGGGAGTAACACTTGATTTTAGAAACGTACAAAATCATAATTTACAATATAGATATATATTGGTTTACAAAAAAAGATTAAAGAAAGGAAAATTTTCTCTTCTTTTCTTCTCTCTCTCTTTCTTCTTCTTCTGCCTCTTTCTTTCTCTCTTCAGACGTCTGACTCGAAGGGTCAGACGACTTAAACTCCACTTGCTATAGTATTCTGCTTCTTCTGCTGGTTCTTCTTCCTCTTGGCTTCTTCTTCCTCTTTTCTTCTTCTTTGTTGTGCGAGGCCTTCTCTGACTTCTTCTTCTTTGCTGCTTCTCTTTCTCTTCTTCCTCTTTGCTTCTCTGCTGGTTCTTTTTCCTCTTGGCTTCTTCTTCTTTTCTTCTTCTCTTCTACGCCAAGTCCTCTTCTGACTTCTTCTTCTTTGCTGTTGCACTATCTCCACCTCCTTCTTCTTCTCTTGCATTCTTGCACGATGTAAGGTTAGGCAAAACCTAACCCCTATCCTCCCCTCGTCTCTCTCTCTCTAATTCACTGCAGGGTTCGCTCTCCCCGAGCCTTAATCGGGTAAACGGGTGGAGTCACGCTCCCAGGAGCAGGCGCACCGGCGTGGGTGGTGCGCGAGGTGTGCACAGGCAAGGTTACTTGGATCTGGGTGTAAGGTCCGCAGGGAAGGTGTCGCGAACGAGGCATGGCGGGGGTGTGAGGAACCTCACCCCAGTGTGTTTCGAGGCAATAAGCCTGAAACACAAAATCAATTTATGTGCGGGCACCCGCCCGCACACTTCCAAGGTGGGACTAAAGACCCTCCCGCTTCCGTGCTTGCGCCCACGGCAGAAGTCCTCGCAATTGCAGCAGGTGTGGAGTCTCTTGACTCCACTCGAAGTCTGGGTGCATACGTACTGCAAACCTGCACCACCTGATGGCTTCGCCTGGAGCTGAGCGCGACCTGGAGCAGCTTGAAGCTTGCTTCAAGCTTCAAGCTCGGCGATAATGGCGGAGAGCGGCCTGACCCTGAAATCAGTAGCACGACCTTTCGGCCCTGTCAGACCACAGGAAAACCTTCACCGTATCACGGCGAAGGTGAGGCGGGGGTTGGCTGGCCACAGGGCGGCCTAGGCATGAGTGCCTAGGTCGCTCTGTGGCCGTGTTTACGGGTTAGGTCGGAGGGTGTTTAGGGAGGTGTAGGCGGTCGATGGATGGGTGGAAGATGTTCAGTGGTCGATGGTGGAGGTGAGGAGGTTGGTGGCGAGACATGTGGAGGTGTGGAGTGATGGGTGCGTCTCGCCGGAGGTTGGCTGGAGATGGGGAAGATGGCGGAGGACAGTGGCTGTCAAGTGGTAATTCGTGAAATAAATTGAGGGGAATTGAAGAGGTGATAGAGAGGAGTAAGTCTAATCTAATTAGCAGACGGAAGATGGGGAGGAGGCGGCGAGCGGCTATGCTGTCGTCGCTGGAGAAGACAGTGCCCAGGGGAGAAGATGACGACGAGGAAGAGGTGCTGAAGGGTGCCTGTTGGTGCGGCCAGGCACAGTGGACGATGGTGAGAGTAACCCTACCACCGGTATGGTGGCAGGGTGACGAGATGCGGCGGAGGAAGGTTGCCGGAGCCTGCGGGCGAATGGCCGGAGGAGGAAGAGACGAATTTGGAGGGAATTCCTTAGCTAAGACAAGTTCAAAGGAAGCGGCAGCCCCTGCCGCTCCTTAAATAGGGGCTGGTAGGGAGGGAATCGCGAGGAGGAGGCGTGGGCTCCTCGCCGGAGGCATGGTCGGAAAAAGACCCATACCTCTCGTGCGTTCGTACGAGAGGTATGATGGCCGGCAGGGCATGGGAACTGGTCCATGCAGAAGAGGACAATGTAGGGGATCCTCCTTTCAAATCTAGGGCCGGCTCCCCAAGTCTGTGCAACACCAACCTCCGCGCAAAGTCGTCGGAGGTATGGCCTGCACAATGCGGGGGCAGAAGGACCTGATTGAAGAAAGAGATGAGAAAGGTAAGGGGATAATTGCAAGGGTCCAAGAAGCTAAGGGTCAAAAAGTAATTATTGAGGACCATTTTATAAAGTGGGTCAAGGCAGCCTTTTCTTAGGTCCAAATTTTGATATAACCCTAATTTGGACCTAAGGAATCTAATGGTGAGGTTGGATTTTAGGTTTGACCTTGTTTGACCAGAAATTTTGCACAAAAATCCAAATTAGGTCAAAAATTGGGTATGATTTTCAATCTAGGCCAAGATAGGTTCTAATGGCTAAATTGAAGGTTCTAAACCCTAGGGGATATTTTTTAATGAATTTTAGAGGTTTAATTGATTTTTTTCTTACCTGAAACTTCATGAATTAAGGCAGGTTTGTTTTAGGGTTACAGAATGTCATTTAATTACTAGATTTTGTCATAACCCTTTCCTGATCGAAGCATCCTACTTTTTCTATTATTAAGTCCATTTGACCTGTATCTAAACCCTTAGAAATCCCATTTATATACTGCAATGGTAAAATTACAATTTTATCCCTTATGAATTATTTTATACACAGATTTGCAATTCCATGATTTAGGCTTTCCCTTAGGCTATGTAGGAGCTTTTGTACACTTAATTAGGTTAAAATGTGCTAGTTATGGTTCATGATGAGGTTCTCATCTTACGTCAATGCCTAACTTTTGCTAGTCTCTTAGCGAAAATTTAAGTTTTTAACCTCTATTCTAGACCATGAATTCCTTTCATCAAATTTGATAAGTGTTTTTTCTCATGTATCCTTGATTAAGTAGAATGCCAACCATAGGCCTAAAAGGTACTCTAGTACCAACCAAGATCCAGATCTGTCTTGCTTTAGCCTGAGTCTTTAGCAAGGGTTTTTAAGGCCTATAGGAACTAACCTAATGTTTATTGGACTCCGTGGTTAAAGCACTCGTGCTTGAGATATTTTTAGCCTTGGTTCAGTCTGCAGTGCATGTTGCAAGAGAGAGACAGAAGGTTTATTTGTTTGGAGAGTTTTCTCTCTCTTTTCTTTTTAATTCTATCTTAGGATTGGCTTCACAACCCAGTCTATATCGGATTCTTCGTCCCCATCATCAATCCTCAAAGGTCCCTGGCAATCGATGCTCCGAGATAGCACCGCCCATGGTAACCCTCAGAACCCTGGCTTTCGAGATTTCGAGATAATCCCGTCCATGGTGTTCCGTGGCCGAATTCAGACCCTGGCAATTAACACTTCGCGATAATGCCATCTATGAAATCTGAACCAGAAAAGTGCTTACATGCCCTCAGTAGGATATGTAAATATCCTAGGAGACAAGCACCGAGGATATGATATGTTGTTACACATCTTCGAGGGTAATTTCCCACCTCTCTGCGCCGGGAACTCATCCAAATCAACTTGTGTTGATCGGCCGCTCTTAGTCTAGGTGATATTTTCAGAATATTTGAAATGCTTCTGCATGATTTTGATATTTATGCTCGCTGAACCAGACTGTGTGTGTGAATTTGGGTGCTTAGGTTACTGAGTCCTGTAAATCGAAGGTCAGCTAACGAGGTCGAATACTCCCTAAGCCATAGACTTAACACTTAAGCTTTTCATTTTCCTCAACCTCTTGAGGAATATCTAGCTATTAATGGGTACTAAGAGTCTAGCCAAGAATGCCCAAGGTTTACATTCTTACTAATCTTGTTCTGTACTTTCGCTTTACTTTTCCTTAATGTGGTCTAGAACTTTGGTTAATTCCTTAATTTCTTACTAATGACTATCCCTTTCCTTTTACATTTTGAGCTCCTTTTTAGCATTCTGCTCTTTTTCACCTCCTCCTGTAAAGTTTATCAGCATTTTCTTCCTCCTCCAAAGTTTTTCTTTTTTCTGTATATGCGGATTTTTTTATTGAAACCTTTTCTTGTTATGTCATTTCATTGCACTTTCATACCCCCCCATGCCTAAGGTTTGCAATGTCCTCATTGTACATTAAATGGGTTTTTATTTGGTCAGGTTCAAGCATTAGGATAGATATTTAGGTGAGTGGATGGGTCGAGGTGACTGTTGCGGACAATTTCTAATCTCAGGTACAAATACCTGAGGTGAAGTTGGTTGTCCTAAGGAATGAACCTAAAGTGCAAAGAAATGTCAGAAAAGGTTTTGGTTTTTCAAAAAGAATGACGGGCTACCTCCCGTTAAGGGCTGAGTTTTACGCCATCGACTAGGCGCAATAAGCTCAGGGAGAATGGAGGATAAATGATGACTCAGCCAAATCTGTATTGGTTACGTCAATGAACGGTTTGAGTCTCTGACCGTTCACGACGAAAGGTTCGGAATCATGGCTGAGTGGACTGATCTCGACGGCTCCATTTCCAAAAGTTTGTCGGACAAGATATGGTCCGACCCACTTGGATCGCAGTTTTCCAAGGAAGAGTTTGAGTCGGGCATCGAAGAGTAGGACCTTCTGACCAAGGTGGAAGATCTTTTCTAGATATGTGCTTGTCATGAAAAGCTTTAGCCCGCTCTTTGTAGATTCGCGAGTTCTCATACGCATCAAGGCGTAATTCATCAATCTCGCTTATCTGAAGCTTTCTGTGGGTTCCAACCTTAGAAAGATCTAAGTTGCAGCTCCGTACTGCCCAATAGGCTCTGTGCTCCAGTTTGACGGGAAGGTGACACGCCTTCCCGTACACCAGTCTAAAAGGAGACATGCCCAATTAGGTCTTGTAGATGGTCCTATAAGCCCACAAAGCTTCCGGGAGTTGGGATGATCAGTCTTTCCTGTCAGGTCGAACAGTAACCTGCAGGATTTTCTTGATCTCCCGATTTGATAGCTCAACTGGACCATTAGTCTGAGGGTGGTAAGGAGTAGAGATTCGGTGAGACACCCCGTATTTGGTCATCAGTGACCTGAACTGAGCATTGGTAAAATGGGTCCCTCTATCAGAGATGATTGCACGAGGAATCCCGAACTGTGAGAAGATATTTTGATGAATGAATTTGATGATGCTCTTGTGATCACAGGTTCGGGTTGGAATGGCTTCGATCCATTTAGACACGTAGTCCACAGCGAGTAGAAAGTACTCGAAGTCGTTTGAGATGGGGAAGGGGCCCATAAAATCAATCCCCCAAATATCGAAAATCTCGCATACGAGAATTGGCTGTAAAGGCATCATGTCGCAATGGCTCATGTTGCCCAAAGTTTGGCAATGATTGCATGCCTTACGGTGACTATATGCGTCCTTAAAGATAGTGGGCCAGTAAAAGCCACACTGGAAGATTTTTGATGTGGTTTTATGCCCAGAAAAATGGCCACCGCATGCCTGGTCATGGCAGAAAGAGAGAATGTCATTGATTTCGCCCTCTAAGACACATCGCCGGATGGTTTGGTCAGCACCTATGCAGAATAAGTACGGGTCTTCCCAGATGTAGTACTTGGCAGCGGAGCGCAACTTGTCTTTCTTGGCCTTTGGCCAATCAAACGGAATCTGGTGTGATGCCAAGTAGTTTACTATATCAGCAAACCATGGAGGCTTGGTACTAATAGTCAAGAGGTGCTCATCAGGAAAATACTCCATGATGGGTCCAAAAGGGTCGATGATCTCAGAAGGAAGGCAAGACAAGTGGTCAGCTACCACGTTCTGTCTTCCCGCCTTGTCGCGAATCTCGAGGTCGAATTCTTGCAACAGCAAGATCCATCGGATTAATCGAGCCTTCGCGTCCTTCTTTGCAAGGAGATGCCTCACAGCTGTGTAATCCGAGTAGATTATGACGTGGGAACCCAGGAGATAAGATCTGAATTTTTCGAGGATAATACTACAGCTAGCAGCTCTTTCTCCGTAACCGTGTAGTTACGTTGAGCCTTGTCAAGTGTCTTACTAGCATAGTAGATGACCACGGGTTTCCCGTCAATTTTCTACCCCAGAATCGCTCCTACAGCAAAGTCAGATGCATCGCACATGATCTCAAAAGGTTGAGACCAATCAGGGGACTGTAAGATCGGGGCTTGGGTGACTCGGTTACGAAGGATCTCAAAAGCTTTAGTGCATTCCTTGGAAATCTCAAAGGGTACATCCTTGGAGAGAAGTGTAGCTAGGGGGCACGCGATTTTCGAGAAATCAGGGATGAAACGACGGTAAAAACCGACGTGCCCTGATAACGCTACACAAGGGGGTGATAATTATGTTGAATATGGCCCATCTTAAGAATAACAGGCATAACATAAGTAGAATGGGAGCATTGCATGCATCATGTACCAAGATTGCTTATAAAAATGTATTAATGGCCATTTGTGTAAGCATTTTTCAAAGCAGGCCTCAGATGAGCAATTGGACCACACTGATGGATTCAGAATGACGAACGGAGTCCAATGGACTCAAGATCGGCTAAATCCGACATCCGGAGCTCCTACAATGGGCCCAAGAAGTTCTGACCGTTGATCTGGAGATCAACGACCCATATTGCGCCACATCAGCCCCCGCTCCACCGCGCTCCGCGCCTTCATCCAGCCGAGATCAAATCTCGGCCGTCGATCTCCGATCGAATGGCCGAGACTCGCGCGCCCACCCGCGGTCGCCGCGACAAAGCGCGGGTGTGGCGCAACGGTTAGCGCGCACGCCCACGACGCAGGTTCGAGCAGCGTAGAGTCGAAATTGAAGACGGAGGACGCACGCGGTGAAATTGGGCCGCCCGATCAGCAGCGGGCGGCCGAGATCTTGCCACGTGGCGCAACCGTAGCTTACGCGGGCGCATGTTAGGAAGCCCTTAACCTTATTTAAACCCCTTCCAACCGCTCATTCAAGGCATTCACTCCCCTTGCAACTACTCCACCCCTCTCTTAGCTAGCTTTAGGCCCTCTTGTAGTTGCCGGAGACGACGAGCCGCCGACGGAGCCTCCTCCACCGCCATGGTTGCCTCGTCGCTCTCCACACACACACTCTCTCTCTCTTCTAAGCTTTCTATTACTTTTTTTGAAGCATGTATTTAATGTTGTAAGTTACAAACTACAAATGCATGATTAATGAAGTTATTTTCCATTCAATTGTCATTTTAATTTCCATTCAAGTTGCATGGTCAAACAAAGAACTTTCTAACCCTAAACCCTCTCTCTCTATCTCTCTCTGTCGCTTTTCAAAATCGCATCTTTCGCAAGCAAAACTCCGCACTTTCCGTGACAACAAGTGATAAGCAAAAATCCGATTTCCACGCCTCCCTGAGACCGACACTCGGACTCACCTCCATTTACTTATTTTAAAATCGACGTTGCAAGTGCGACTATAACGACACTTCTTAACACATACGCACAACGACACGTCAGTTTTTGGCGCCGTTACTGGGGTGGCAACGGATTTGTTTTATCACCTCCATTCCACATTCATTCTCACATCGTCTAAAGACTTATTTTTCTTTTTACTTGATGGTTGCAGGAATTCGGTACATGGACGGCGAAGCGACGCATCCCACGACGGTAGCAAGGGAGTAGGCGCTACGAGGACCGATAGTGAGTAATCTCTCTCTCATTGTTTGCTTGCATTAAAAAAAAAACTAAAAAAAAATCGTAAAAACTGGAAAAAATTGGCGTGTGGTGACGTTTCCCAACCGCGGCTAGTCTTTATTTTAATGCTTATTACAGTAATGTCGTTGTGGTATAAAATAAGACAGCTACGGTTGCCATTACCATTAAAATTTTACTCGGAAATAGTTTCCCGAGGTCGAACTCAGGGAGCTACTGGAATTCTAGAAGTACAATGTTTCTTTATTACAAAAATAAGAGAGAGAGAGGGAGAAATAGATTTTTGTCTTTTGGCTTTTTCTTTTTCTCTTCTTTCTCTCTTTGCTTGTCTTCTTCTTCTCTTCTTTCTCTTTTCTTTATCTTTACGGGTCTTCTTCCTTGGCTCTGATTGCCTTCAGTTCCTCTTCTTCTTCTTCTGCTTGTCTTCTAGTTCTTTTCTTCTTCAGTTCTTCATTTTCTTGTCGCTATCTTCTTTCTTCCTTCTTCTCTTTTCTTTCTCTTCAGCTGCAGAGCCTTTTCTTTCTTTTTCTTCTTCTCTGCTTTATCTCCTCTGAAGCTTCATCCGTCATCTGATGTCACAGTCAGACGACTTAAACGGCGGTCTGCTACAGTGCTTCCCCTCTTTTCTTCCTTTGCTTCTTCTTCTTCTCTTCTTCCCGCTTCTTCTTCCTTGGTCTTCTGCCTTGCTCAGCTGCAGAGCCTTTTCAGCGTTTCTTCTTCCGCTCCTCTTCTTCTTCCTGCGGCCAAGTGGTGAACCTTCTTCCTTCGCGCCCTGTTCCTGCACAAGGGATAGAAAAACCTAGCCCTTCCCTCTACCCGCACGTCTCTCTCTCTCTGTAAACCACTCATAGGAAGCTCTCCCAGAGCCGGGTTATCGGGTCGGGTAGCGTACCCGTGACCAGGCGCACCGACGTGGGTGGTGCTTGAGGAGTGCAGGATAAACGGGTCGGCCAGGACCGCATGGCGTGGGTCGCGGACGAGGCGGGCGAGTGGGCGAGGGGACCTCACCCCGTGCTCTGAGGCGCTTAGGTAAAAACACAAAATCAATTTAAATGGGTGCGGCGCTTCGAAATCTTACGTTGTGGGACTAAACTTCGTCCCTTCTCGCGCGTGCCCGCAGGAAGAATCGTGACCTTGCCTCAGCAGCTGTGTCCTCGCTTCCCTTCGTGTGCCAGCTGCCTGCCTTCACCTGGGTCTCTCCAATTCGCCTCGGCTAGAGTCCTGCTGCTTCGAGGCCTGGAGCTCGCTTGGAAGCTCCTTGCTTCATCGCCAATGGCGGCCGGGGCTGAAAATCTGCCTAACACAAACAGGGCCTCTCGGCCTAATCAGACCACAGGGAAACCTTCGCCGTGGTACGGTGAAGGTAGTGCGGGGTGCAGCAGGTTGCGGAGCGGATTCTGGCGGCAACCCTAGGTCGGACTGCAACCGGAAAAATGGGTTTGATCGGGGGAGTGTTGTGGAGGTGTGGAGTGGCAGTGGAGGGGTGGGGGGTGTTGGGTAGGGTGAGGCGGAGCTTTTAGGACAGTTGGCGAGTTGTGTGGAGCGGCGGATCGACGGGGGCAACTCGTCGAAGGGTTGCCGGAGGGATGGAAGATGATGGTGGTCGGGCGCAGTCGAGGGGTAATCAACTAAAAGGCAGTGGGGAAAAGAAACAGGGGACGAAGGGAAATAACAGTAACCTACCTACTGGGACGAAGGGGGCTGGAGTAGGGTGGCAGTCGTATCGACTGTCGCAGGAGAAGAAACACCCAGAGGGAGAGAGCTGTGGCGAGGAAGAGGGCAGGGAGGCGCGCGCTTGGTACGGCGCGACGGGGGGAGATCAGGCGAAGGTGGCTCTTCTGCTGGTATTGCAGCAGAGCGACGAGACGGAGGAGGAGGAGCCGCCGGAGCTGGTGGGTTCCTATCGGAGTGGGGAGAGAGGAAGGGTTGGGGTTTTCTCCGTCAAGACCAAGCTGTCCCAACCGGCTGGCGACGCTGGTCTTTATAAAGGCGGTGGCAGAGGGGTGGACGTAGGGAGGCGACGTGCCTCCCTCGCCGGAGAATGGCCGGAGGTGTGACCCATACCTTCCGCGCGTTCGCACGGAAGGTGTGGGCGTCGTCAGGTGGCATGGCGGTGTCCCTGCGACAACAGATGTCGCAGGGAACACCAGGTTCAATTTGCAGGACATCCCCCTCACCCTGCGCGACGCCATGCTCCGCGCAAAGTTCTCGGAGCATGGCGCTGCGTAGAGACTTGCAGGAGGGACCTAAAGGAAAAGAACGACGAGGAAACTAGGGGCCAAAATGCAAGGGTTTCGAAAGTTGAGGGTCAAAAAATAATAGATGAGGACCAAATTGCAAAGTCGGTCAAGATGGTCTCTTCTTAGGCTCAAGTTTTTATGCATGACTAAATTGGACCTAAGGATTTTAATGGTGAATTTTGTTTCTAGGTCAGACCTTGTTTGACCAGCAAATTTACGTAAAAACCCAAATTAAATCATTAATTGGGCATGGTTCTCAATGTAGGTCAAAATGGGTTTCGAAGGCCAAATTGAAGGTTCTAAACCATAGAGATTATTTTTCTATGAAGTTTAGAGGGTTTAGTCGATTTTTACCCTGCTTCGAACCTCGTAAATTGCAGTGGGTTTATTTTTTAGGATTACAGAATGTCATTTAATTCCTTGGAGTTACTGTAGCCCTTGTTGGATCAGATCATCCTACTTTCCTTCTTATTAGGTTAGTTTGACCTATGTTTGGACCCTGAGCTACCCTGTTTGCAGATTGTGTTGGTGAAATTGCATTTTTACCCCTTATGACTTATTTTCTTCTTAAACTCAGAATTCTCTGAGTCAAGCCTTTCTTTGAGTTATGTAGGAGCTTTTTCTCGCATATCTAGGTTAGATTGTGCTAGTTAGGGTTCATGATGATGTTCTTATCAGTGTGGTGTATAATTGCTTGACCCACATCCTTAACACATCACCCCACAAAAAAATGTGCACTCTAACATTCTGAATAAATTCTTGGAGTGTTCTTTTCTTTTTCCTGAGTGGTATTTGCGAAGCCACCATGAGTTGACCTGGGCCGCACCACTCAACCCTAAAACTGACTCATCCAATAGAAGATGCATGATCATTAGGATGACTTCACTAGGGTTTTAGAGCCTCTACAGAATAAAAGAAAATCTACTTTCACCGAGTTGTGTGCAGAACTTGATGTGCCCACTGAAACTTGTTTGAAAACATTAAAACGCGGTAACCCTAAAAAGTACTAAAGTAAGGATGAAACAGAAAAAACACCACATTTTAACAAATCCATGCTTGAAAACCATGTTTTGCTAAAAGCACACATCTTGAAAAGTGGAAAATTAAGAGGCACCTCCCCAATCAACGCCTCATCACATCACCCTAAGCACAAGCACTATCCTAACCCTTTAAAACTGAGTAGACGTGCCCTAGGCAGGACTGAGTTAAGTCTCAGAAGGCGAGTTTTTGTTCGCTAGGCACTTGGCTTTCATTCCCTTGGTAGAATCTAGTGACTAGGCTGCGGGGCAGTGTTAAACGACTGCGGTTGTGGGGTCTACGGAACCAGAGGCGCAAGCCAAAGGAAGAACCTTCCCTGCAATCCCCTCGTAATCAACCTGGCCAGATTAGCTTTGGGAAGGGCAGTCCAGTGCTTACGAGCTTAATCATCCTTTTAGAGGTTTCTAGGTCCCCTAAGGAACACACCATAAGGACTATGCTTGTTTGCTTGATTGAGTACACAACTCTCTCTCATCTGTTTTTCTCGCATCCCTCCATTTCTTCCAAACCATGGATTTCAATGCCGATCCATCTTAGCCAAACTACCCCCAACAGGATTTATATGCTAACCCAAGTAGGCCATACCCACAACTTACTTGGGCTAACCAACCACCAAGTTGGGGATACGACCTTGAATATCCCTCTTGGCCCAACTGTCCCAATTATGACCAAACCGCACCAACCACTTATTGGAATACACCCAACATAGCCACCCAACGGTATGATTCAAATCGTGGGGCTCCATATCTCGATTCTCCTCATGACGCCTCTTCATTTAGGTCCTACCCACTCTACTGTGATAGGACCTACACTTTAGGAGAGCACCAAGAACCCTACCCTTCTCAAGATAATAACCAAGAAAGGTCATCTGAATTCAACAACCTTTCCTACTTGACCTTTGGATTGGAAGGAGTTCTAGACAAATGGAAATCAGAAAATGATAAAAAATCTAGGCAAGCCCAGGATCATCAACCTTTGATTTGGTCCCCTGATGAAGAATCTGACTGGGAGGAGAACTTAGAACCACAACTATTCTAGAGTAGGACCAAATAGAGAATGGTTCCTTTTGAAGAACTAGACCCTGAACATGATAGAATAGAGGACCCACCCAAGAACCTAAACAACAGTGTGGATTCTGATCCACAACCTCAACCATACTCTCTTAACCTGGATTTCAAGGAGGAAATCCAAAGGACACCAAATGACACCATGTCAATTCTTGATAACCTCCAGTTAGAACTACACAGATAGAATCAAGAATTGGTTAAAGGGCAATAGGCCATGGTGGATTTGTTCCAACAATTGGGGGAAGAAGGCCATAGAAAGCTGCTGCGCACAACGCCATTCACGAAATTCATTAAGCAACGACCTACCATGATCAATTGGACTACACCCAGTCATCCTGATTTGGTTCAGTCCACCATTGATACCCCTCCGGAGTTGGACAGCTCAGTGGATAAGGACAGTAAGGATTCCTCGAAACACAATTTGGGGAGTGATGAGAACCTCGTCATAAACCCTAAACTAGCACCATCTAACCCAGATTTGCAAGAAAAAGCTCCTACATAACTATAGAAAGGCTTGACTCAGAGAAATTCTGAGTTTGTAAAGAAAATAGAAACTAAGGGGTAAAAATGCAATTTCACCAATCCAATCTGAAAATAGGGTAACTCAGGGTCCAAACATAGGTCAAACTAACCTAATAAGAAGAAAAGTGGGATGAGTTGATCCAATAAGGGCTACAGCAACTCCAAGGAATTAAATGACATCCTATAACCCTAAAAACAAACCCACTTCAATTCATGAGGTTCGAGGTAAAGAAAAAATCGACTAAACCCACTAAAATTCGTAGAAAAATAATCTCTATGGTTTAGAACCTTCAATTTGGCCTTAGGAACCCATTTTGACCTACATTGAAAATCATGCCCAATTAATGACTTAATTTGGGTTTTTACGTAAATTGACTGGTCAAACAATGTCTGATCTAGAAATAAAATTTGCCATTAGAATCCTTAGGCCCCATTTAGTCATGCATAAAAACTTGAGCCTAAGAAGAGACCTTCTTGACCGACTTTGCATTTTGGTCCTCATCTATTACTTTTTGACCCTCAACTTTTGAAACCCTCGCATTTTGACCCCTAACTCTTCTTTTTTCTTTGCATTTGGGTCCTCCCTGCAAAACCCTGAGCAGCGCCATGCTCCGGTGACTTTGCGCGGAGCATGGCGCCGCGCAGGGTAAGGGAGACCCTCTGCCAAGTCAACCGGGGGTTCCCTGCGACATCTGCCGTCGCAGGGACACCTCCATGGTCTCTGCAACCACCCATACCTCCTGTGCGAACGTGCGGAAGGTATGGGTCTCCATCTCCGGCGTCCTCCGGCGAGGGAGGCACGTCGCCTCCCTCCGTCCTCTCTGATTCCACCTCTATAAAAATCGCCCAGATCCACCGAACTCAACAGCTCGGTTTTGACAGAGAAACCTCCCCCCCTTTCCTCTCTTCCCACTCCGGCAGAAGCCCCCCTGCTTCGGCGGTTCTTCCTCCTCGTCGCTCTGCCACATTACCAGTAGCAGAGCTGCCTTCACCCGCTCTTCCCACGTCGCGCCGTACCCAGCGCGCGCTCTCCCGCTCTCTCCTCGCCGCCACCCCCTTCTCACTGGGCATCTTCTTCTCCGGCGACAGTCGATACAACTGTCGCCCTACTCCGGTCCCCCTCGTCCCTCCAAGTAGGTACAGTTCTTTCGCTTCCTCCCCTCTTTCTTTTCCCTACTTCAATTTGTTCAACCACCCTTCAACCCCGCCAAATCGCCCTCACCTTCTCCATCTCCGGCCAACCTCCAGCGACTCGCTCCCATCATTCCACCACCCCACACGACTCACCGCCCGACCCAAAACCTCCGCCTCATCACGCTGAACAATTTCCACCCCTTCACTGCCACTCCTCACCTCCACATCACTCCCCCGAGCAAACCCATTCCCTCGGCCACAGTCCGACCTAGGGCAGCCCCTACACATCGCCCCATGCCTCGCCACCACCCGCACGAGCTTCGTCGCACTCCGGCGAAGCTCCCTGCACCTTCTGATTAGGCCGAGAGGCCGTTTTGCTGTGAATAGGTCACCCGTCCTCCGCCGCCATTGCTGAGCAGGTGAAGCTTCTTCCGCTTGCAACTGCACCCTCGCTTCGCCCAGGCCAGACTTTCCAGGATGCGAGGTTCGCCCTTGCGCACCTGCCCAGGCCCTCAGCTGGGGAGAAAGCTCCGCGCATAGCCGCGATTGCCTGTAGCTTTCTCAGCTGCAAGCGCCCAATTGGGGTGGGACATTTAGTCCCACCTCGGAAGACTCTGAAGCGGCACGCCTGCATAAATTGTAAAAGTGCTGTAGGCATATCGCCTCAGCACACGGGGTGAGGTCCCTCTCACCCGCTTCACCCGCCTGGTCTGCGAGCTCATCACGCGGATCCGGCCGACCCGACCCGACTTGACTCGAACACTCCTCGCCCACCACGCACGTTGATGGGCCTGGACCCGGGCGCGACCCGTACCCGAATACCCGGCAGCTCTGGGAGAGCTATCCTACGAGTGAATTCTGAGAGAGAGAGACGCGGGAGAGGGTAGAGTAGGTTTTTGCCTTCTGACCAAACTGTGAGTGTGCAGGCACAGAAGAGAAAAGAGAAGATAAGAAGAAGAAGGACTGCGAGAAGAAGAAGAAGAAGAAAGCCACAGAGGAAAGAAAGAAGACGCACTGTAGCAAAAGCTACTTAAGTCGTCTGATTGAAAAATCAGACGACGCCCTGAAGAATGAAAAGAAGAAGCAAGGAAGGAAAAGAAAGAAAGAAAAAGAAGAGGAGGATCACCACTGCCGCAGAGAAGAAAGAGAGAAAAGAGAAGACAAGAAGAAGAAGAAAGAAAGAAGAAGAACAGAAGGAAGAAGACTGAAGAACCCAAGAGAAGAGCACAGAAGAGAAGAAGACAAAGACGAGAAAGAAGAGAGAAGAAGAAAAAGCCAACAAAATAAATCTCTCTCTCTCTCTCTTTTCACTTTTGTAATAGAAACTTTGTACTTCTAGAATACAATTTGCTCCCTGAGTTCGACCTGGGAAAACTTTTATTTTCCGAGTAACAAATTATATTAAACTGGTAACTGCTCCTCTATACTATACTACAACGAGATATTAAAACCATAGAGGATTGGCGCCGAACCAGTTTTTGGCGCCGTTGCTCTAGAAGCTTTGAATTTCTTTTAAGAGATTGCTAATCTTTTTCTCTCTCTTATGTGCAGGTAAAAATTGGAAGAACAGCCGCACAACACACACTCCAACAAAACAGGTAATCTTCATCAGCCCTTTCTTAACTCCCTTAAAATCTAAAATGGAACGAAAAGAAAAATCAACTTAGGGCTACCTGCATCATACATAGTAATTCCTCAAAGTTGCCTAAATTTTTCATTTCAACACATTTTAACTCTCCATCCAACTAAGGTAACTAGGGCTAAATCCTTCTTGATTGAGCCCTAGATACTACATTTTTGAGGCAACTGAACTGGACCAACTAGAGCCAACTCAGGAATTAAAAAGCTAGGGTTTTTAGAGACACACCTTCTATTAACAAAGAAAAGATCTTCCCAAAAAGAGGTGTACCTAAACCTTGTTTGAAAAGATCTATACAAGAGAAACCCTAAACAATTGGCTCTCTAAACACTTGAACCCTAGAAGAAAGGACCCAAAAGCTCTCAAAAGAACAAGAGGTGAAGTTGACCCCTTGGGTCAACCAACCTTAAAATTAGGTCACTTCTTCACTCAAAATACCTAAGAGTTCAAGTGAAACCTTAAGCACCCTGATCTTAAACTAAAATTGGTATACTTAAGAGGTCAAGATCCCCATTCTGGTCTACCTGGAACCGCAGTGACAAGAGAGGTCAGGTGGGGGAAACCCTGTAACCCGTGGGGACACTCTACCATGTAGGGGTCTTTGCGGGACTCCCTCTCTGGCTGCCCAGGTAATTCTCAGGTGGATAATCTTTCTGATCAAGGGGTCCATCTGCCCCGCACCTCCATAGTCACCCAACAATTTTTGGGTTCCTCGATTGGGTCCAGCACCTTCTTATCTCATCCAGTCCTTCAGTATTTGGCAGGAGGTCCTTGAAACCTCCTTCAGAAATTTATTTCCCTCCCTCCCCGAGGTCAAGCCTCGCAGCCCTTGTTTGTGCAACCAATCATTCACGTAGCCCCTTTTCTGGTGATTCTGAACAAAGTCCCCTTCTTCCATATTGATTCAAACTTCGACTCTATATCTTGATTCCACCACTTGATTCAAAGATGCAGCCACTACCATTCAGAAAACCTGAATATCAGAGATCCATGAAAGATAAGATAATTAAGGATGCCTTTGAATTCTATCAAATCAAATATAAACCCTCAACACCGATAGAAAACATTCAGCTTGATGTCCCAGCAACCACAACTTGCATCATAAACTGTGCCCAAATTTTGTTGACAGAAATTTCAAAAGGATCAACCCGAGATATGCTCATGACAAGATACATTAAGATAGAAAAATTACACCAATCTGAATACCTTCAATGCTTGACAAATCCTATACTTTGGGAACAACACCAAGATGACCTGATAAAACGGGTAGAAATGATCTGATCACTAGAACAAATTATCAACCAGAAATACCCGTATATACCAGAAACAGAGGATGAACCATCTTGGAACAATATTAAGGAACAATCCAGTTTCCCAGATCTCGGGACTGAGGCACAAAGTGGTTGTGGAATCCCAACCCAGATAGAAGACAACATTGAATTAGATATTACAGGAGAACACAATGTTGAGCCGAACTTAGACCATGAATTGCCAAGCCTAGAATTCCAAAACTCCTGCAATAATGAGATCAGAACTGAACCTTTTGAGGGTATAAATTCCGCCCCTTATTTTGATAAGGTGGCCCTCGAAGGTTATTCGGACTTAGGTTCTAGCAATTCTACCGACATCCTAAACCTAGAACCTAGATCTAAAACTTATTGGGAAGATTATGAGGCCTCATATGAGAAAGATCAAATTTTTACAGAATATGATTCCAGGCCTCTATTTGATGAATATCCCTCTCCAACATCCTCAGGAAATCTGATCAATTTTTCAGAAAACATGCCAATTTATGATACAGAAACTGAGGAGTTGAATGAGCAGGGTTTGAGCCCAGAATTGACATATAGGCTAGAACCCAGTCAGGCTGCTGATTCCACATCTGATGATTTATGCTACGGTGGAATTCATGATCAAGAATCTCATTTAGAACTCAATTTTCACAAACTCTCCGACAACTTCAGATCTAACTATAATTGCGGAGAGACTCTTCTTCCTGAACACACCAGGCCCATCTACGACCTCAGTCCACATGACTCTGACTCCGACTCTGAGGTCCTGATTCCCGAGATCACTGGTAACACAGAATCATTCCTTTTTGATCCTCAGGAACCAAAAACAGAAAATGCCAAGAGTGATTGCAACACAGAATTCATATCTTTTCTCAGTTCAGATTCCCTTCATCCTACAGACACTCTTCAGGCATTTGATAGCTACCCAGAGGACTCTCTACAGAAAACCACCTGTCATTCCTTTCTAGAAGAGCCCTCATACACGATTGCCACCTCGTCCACACACACAGAACGGATCAAAACCTCTTCCCAACCCCGACCCACAACCGGACTCAATTTCTATTTAGATTCACCTCTCACCGAGCCGATTGCATTTCCACATCAGGTTTGGAACACTGATCAGACTACATATCATGCTCCATCATTCTCTAATCACCCCTATAGGGTTCCTGCGTCAATCATTGATTATTCTACGGGTCCCTACTCTGACCAGGCTGATTCAACTCAGCCAAACCCTGCATTCACACTTCCACATCCATCTGAGCTTCATAGTATATGGTGGGTTCCACACCTTTTGATCTTCATCTATCAACCCACCAGATTGATTGGGTTTGGGCTGCATCATCAGCCTGTCGATTTGAACAAGCACCTGGTTGGACCAACCAGGCTCTTAATCAAGGTGCTTGTCTTACAAAATTCTGCTGATTTGACCATCCCTTCTCTATCGCATTTCCCGCTTGGCTGAAGGCACCAAATTTAGCGCTTAACAGGAGGCAACCCGTCATTTTTCTAAAAATCCAAAACCTTTTTCACACTTTTGTGCACTTAACATTCTCCCTTATAGACAGCCGACCCCACCTCAGATGCTTGCATCTGGGATTAGAAATTGTCCGCAAAATTCATCCCAACCCATTCACTCATCCAAATTTCTGTCTTAAGGAATGAACTATGTAAATAAAAAACCCACTAAGTCACAATGAAGACATTGCAAACCTTAGGCATGGGGGGGTATAAAAGTGCAAAACAACTTGTAAGAAAAGGTTTTAAACAAAAAAATTCACATATGCCAAAAACACCATAAAAAATAAAAATTTTTCACCAGTAAAAAAAAAAAAAAGAGAGAATAAGAGGAGAAAGGAAATTTTGTGGGAGGAGAAAAAGCAACAAAATGAAAAAGGAGCACAAAATTATGAGAAAAAAGTAGTCATTAGTAAGAAACTAAGGAATTAACCTAAGTTCTAGACCCCATTCAAGAAAAGAACTGAAAAGTGCACAATGGGATTAGTAAGAACGCAAACCTTAGGCATTCTTGGATAGACTCTTAGTACCCATTAAGATCTAGACACTCCTCAAGTGGTTGAGGAAAATGAAAAGCTTAAGCATTAGGTCTAAGGTTTAGGGAGTATTTTACCTCATTAACTAACTTTTGGTCTATGGGACTCAGTAAACTAAGCACCCTAACCTCACACACAGCCTGGTTCAGTAAGCGTAAAAATTAAAAGCGTCACAAAATTCTGAAAAGTACACCTAGAATAGGAGCGGCCGATCAATACAAGTTGATTTAGACGAGTTCCCAGCGCTGAGAGGTGGGAAATCCCCTCGAAGATGCGTAACAAAATATCATCTCCTCGGTACTTGTCTCTTAGGATATTTACATATCCTACTGGGGGCATGTAAGCACTCTACTGGTTCAGATTCCATGGATGGCATTATCACGAAGTGTCAATTGCCAGGGTCTGGATTCGGTCATGGAACACCATGGATGGGATTATCTCGAAATCTCAATAGCCAGGGTTCCGGGGGTTGCCATGGGTGGTGCTATCTCGAAGCATCGATTGCTAGGAACCCTTGAGGATTAATGATGGGAGTAAGGAATCTGATACAGACCGTGTTGAGAAGCCAATCCTAAGCTAGAATTAAAAAGAAAAAGAGAGAGAAAACTCTCCAAACAGAAAAATTTTCTATCTCTCTCTCTTGCAAAACGCACTGCGAACTGAGCTAGGGCTAAAATCATTCCAAGCACGGGTGCTTTAACCACAAAGTCCAATAGACCTTAGGTTAGTTCTTGTAGGCCTTAAAAACCTTTGCTAAGGACTGAGGCTAAGGCTAGACAGATCTGGATCTTGATTGGAACTAGAGTACCTTTTAGGCCTATGGTCAGCATTCTAACCTAATCTAAGCTCAAATGAAAAAGCACTTATCTGAAGCTATTAAAAACTTCATGGTCTAGAACAGAGGTTAAAACCGTAGGTTTTTGCTAATGGACTAGCAAAAGCTAGGCATGGGGGTATGATGAGAACCTCGTCATAAATCCTAAACTAGCACCATCTAACCCAGATTTGCAAGAAAAAGCTCCTACATAACTATAGAAAGGCTTGACTCAGAGAAATTCTGAGTTTGTAAAGAAAATAGAAACTAAGGGGTAAAAATGCAATTTCACCAATCCAATCTGAAAATAGGGTAACTCAAGGTCCAAACATAGGTCAAGCTAACCTAATAAGAATAAAAGTGGGATGAGTTGATCCAATAAGGGCCACAGCAACTCCAAGGAATTAAATGACATCCTGTAACCCTAAAAATAAACCTACTTCAATTCACGAGGTTCGAGGTAAATAAAAAATCGAATAAACCCTCTAAAATTCATAGAAAAATAATCTCTAGGGTTTAGAACCTTCAATTTGGCCTTAGGAACCCATTTTGACCTACATTGAGAACCATGCCCAATTAATGACTTAATTTGGGTTTTTACGTAAATTGACCAGTCAAACAAGGTCTGATCTAGAAATAAAATTCACCATTAGAATCCTTAGGCCCCATTTAGTCATGCATAAAAACTTGAGCCTAAGAAGAGACCTTCTTGACCGACTTTGCATTTTGGTCCTCATCTATTACTTTTTGACCCTCAACTTTTGAAACCCTCACATTTTGGCCCCTAACTCTTCTTCGTTCTTTGCATTTGGGTCCTCCCTGCAAAACCCTGAGCAACGCCATTCTCCGGCGACTTTGCGCGGAGCATGGCGCCGCGCAGGGTAAGGGAGACCCTCTGCCAAGTCAACCGGGGGTTCCCTGCGACGTCTGCCATCGCAGGGACACCTCCATGGTCTCTGCAACCACCCATACCTCCCCTGCGAACGCGTGGAAGGTATGGGTCTCCATCTTCGGCGTCCTCCGGCGAGGGAGGCACGTCGCCTCCCTCCGTCCTCCTCTCTGATTCCACCTCTATAAAAACCGCCCCCGTCCACCGAACTCAATAGTTCGGTTCTAACGAAGAAACCTCCCCCCCTTTCCTCTCTTCCCACTCCGGCAGAAGCCCCCTGCTTCGGCGGTTCTTCCTCCTCCTCCTCGTCGCTCTGCCGCATTACCAGCAGCAGAGCTGCCTTCACCCGCTCTTCCCGCGTCGCGCCGTACCCAGCGCACGCTCTCCCGCTCTCTCCTCGCCGCCACCCCCTTCTCACTGGGCATCTTCTTCTTCGGCGACAGTCGATACGACTGTCGCCCTACTCCGGTCCCCCTCGTCCCTCCAAGTAGGTACAGTTCTTTCTCTTCCTCACCTCTTTCTTTTCCCTACTTCAATTTGTTCAACCACCCTTCAATCGCGCCAAATCGCCCTCACCTTCTCCATCTCCGGCCAACCTCCAGTGACTCGCTCCAATCATTCCACCACCCCACACGACTCGCCGCCCGACCCAAAACCTCCACCTCATCATGCTGAACCATTTCCACCCCTTCACTGCCACTCCTCACCTCCACATCACTCCCCCGAGCAAACCCATTCCCCCGGCCACAGTCTGACCTAAGGCAGCCCCTACACGCCGCCCCACGCCTCGCCACCACCCGTACGAGCTTCGCCACACTCCGGCGAAGCTCCCTGCACCTTCTGATTAGGCCGAGAGGCCATTTAACTGTGAACAGGTCACCCGTCCTCCGCCGCCATTGCTGAGCAAGTGAAGATTCTTCCGCCTGCAGCTGCAGCCTCGCTTCGCCCAGGCCAGACTCCCTAGGACGTGAGGTTCGCCATTGCACACCTGCCCAGGCCCGCAACTGGGGAGAAAGCTCTGCGCACAGCCGCGATTACCTGCAGCTTTCCCAGCTGCAGGCGCCCAATTGGGGTGGGACATTTAGTCTCACCTCGGAAGACTCTGAAGCAGCACACCTGCATAAATTGTAAAAGTGCTGTAGGCTTATCGCCTCAGCACACGGGGTGAGGTCCCTCTTGTTGGTGCTAGAGCACCACGATCATTTTTTTGATGATAACAAAACACGTGTCATTTAATATTTGCGCTTTGAGTCCTAGATTTCAGATCAATCGCAAATGGATACGTGATTAGACGGAGTTCGAGCTCGCATCCAGGACGGATTGGAGGAGCGTGATGGAAAACAGAAGAGATTCGCGAGGAGCGATATATTGAAGAAGGAAGGAGATGAAGAATAGGATAGATTTCCTTCTCTTGTACTCATTGTATTTTTCGTTTCTTTTGTTTCTCTCTATTTTTGTTCTTAGATTATGTTAAAGAGCCTCAAAGCACCCTAACAGTAGTCCTAGGAACACCCGCACAATCCTAGGATACTTAAGTTTTCTGTAGAGAACTTAGAAAACCAATATAGGATTCAAACAGAGTTTCCAGACGTCTAATTCCCAAATCAGACATCTGATAAAGTATTTTAAGACGTCTGACTGTTGTTTCAGACGTCTGATAACTGTTAGGCTGGACATAGCTAGTTCTGTCTGATGAAATCAGACGTCCAGACCTTAGACCAGACGTCTTAGGAGACGTCTGATGGATTTGCCAGACGTCCAATTAGTGGACCGTTGGCTGGCTTAGCAAACACTCAAGATTATGACCGTTAGAGCCTTATCAGACGTCCTAAGGCCTTTCCAGACGTCTGATAAATGACCGTTTTGCCTCGGCTGACCCAAAATCTCTTCTCAGAGATTTTCTAGCCATTGCAACGTTTGGAAAATCCATTCCCACAGTAAAAGTAGGTTTCCAGACGTCCAGACATAGTGTCAGACGTCCTATATGTCGTCTGATGGACTTGCAGTAGAACCCTGTTTAGATCTGATCCAAGTCAGGAAGAGACCCGCCCAAAATCAGACGTCTGACCTTGGAATCAGACGTCTTAAAGTGAACTTCCAGACGTCTGATAAGCCTGTCAGAACAATGATTGTTCCTGATTTCGGGCTGATTCTCTTGGGCTTTGTTCCCAACGGCTATAGAACCTTTCCTAAGCCTTCCAAAGCCTTCCTAAGGCCTCTATAAATAGAGGGGAACCTTTGCAACACAAACACACACCTAGATACACTAAGAGAAACACAAGACACACTTAAGCAACATAGTTCCACTCTCTTGTGTCCTAGCTAGCTCTTGCTCTCCAAGCTTAAGTTCCATTCATCTTGAGAGCATCAAGCTTCGCGCACCCGCTCTCCCGCCGTAGTTCACGAGAGCGAAGTTGCGCCGTCGCGTGGCACACGCACCGCGTCATCAACTCGACGCACTCCTCGCAAAGGGGAGTTTCCTAATTCCTATAGAAGCTCGGTTTATAATTACTTTGTTGGCTCTATAGGACTTGTTGTTTCTTTTATCTTTGTTATTTGGTTGGGTATTCGCTTTACGAATTCCCGTCTCCTTCGTGAGACAAAATCCTTCTCGTGGAGAGAAGGGGTTGAGGTACGCTACCCTCGTTTAAGTAGCGTGATTGTATTGAGGTTGAATCACCCTCGTTTAAAGTGATTCGGTTTAGTGGATTTTGATCAACTTGGTTGATCGGAAAATCCTAACTCGAGAGGGTTAGGTGGTGGTTTTCACCCGATTTGGATTTCCACCTAAAAATACTTGTGTACTTGTGTGATTGATTTTTTGTGAGATTGTTTATTTTATTTCCGCAATTATTACGTCACCCCCTCCTGGTAGGGCCGAAACTTTCACCTCTCACCCGCTTCACCCGCCCAGTACGCGAGCTCATCACGCGGATCCGACCGACCCGACCCTACTTGACTCGAACACTCCTCGCCCACCACCCACGCCGGTGGGCCTGGACCCGGGCGCGACCCGTACCCGAATACCCGGCAGCTCTGGGAGAGCTATCCTACGAGTGAATTCTAAGAGAGAGAGATGCGGGGGAGGGTAGAGTAGGTTTTTGCCTTCTGACCAAACTGTGAGTGTGCAGGCACAGAAGAGAAAAGAGAAGATATGAAGAAGAAGGACTGCGAGAAGAAGAAGAAGAAGAAATTCACAGAGGAAAGAAAGAAAGAAGACGCACTTTAGCAAAAGCAATCAGACGACGCCCTGAAGAAAGAAAAGAAGAAGCAAGGAAGGAAAAGAAAGAAAGAAAAAGAAGAGGAGGATCACCACTGTCGCAGAGAAGAAAAAGAGAAAAGAGAAGACAAGAAAAGAGAAGACAAGAAGAAGAAGAAAGAAAGAAGAAGAACAGAAGGAAGAAGACTGAAGAACCCAAGAGAAGAGCACAGAAGAGAAGAAGACGAAGACGAGAAAGAAGAGAGAAGAAGAAAAAGCCAACAAAATAAATCTCTTTCTCTCTCTTTTCACTTTTGTAATAGAAACTTTGTACTTCTAGAATATAATTTGCTCCCTGAGTTCGACCTGGGAAAACTTTTATTTTCCGAGTAATAAATTATATTAAACTGGTAACTGCTCCTCTATACTATACTACAACGAGATATTAGAACCAGGGAGCATTGAGAACAAACATCAGGAGGAAACTAAGAATGTGAGGGGAGAGGCCTTGGCATCCAAATCTAATCGGCCCAAGAGAAGCAATCCGGTGGGAATAGTAGCCAACATCGGAGATGGAGAATGGAGTTACAATTTCAAAGAAATTAATTATGAATCGGTTGGAATCCCCATCACAAAGTTGGAGGAGGGCCGAGAGAAAGAATATGATTTAGAGGATGAAATTGACCCTACCTCTAATGCAACCCCAAACGGTGAATCTAATACAAAGGAGGTTGAAGAAAATATGCTTGAGATCGAGGGCTTGGAGGGAATGAGCAATGAAACCATAGTTGCGGAAGAGATGGATTCGTCTTTGGAGAGAGGCCTCATGCTTGATTGTTGGGCTCATTATGAAACTCTGGACTTTGTTACCTGTCCTACCAGAATAAAGATCCCGCAACCTGAATGCACTGGAATTGATACACTTTCGATGGATTACAATTTTATGGGGACACGAGCTGAATATAAAACCTACATCTTTAGTGTCTGGCATGTCATATTTGGGGTGCGTTCGTCTACAACAACTTGTTTGCATGCCCACAGACTAAGAGAGGATCTGACACGAGCATGCATGATACATCTGTTGCAGAATCCCCACCCCTTAGGAACGAGACTCCACCACAACCTTATTTGCATCTGTGGACTTCTGATTTTGGGTCTGGTTAATTTTGAACATACCTCCTTGACCCAAACCATTCCTGTTTGTGCACCGCCCAGCTGGAGGCGTTAAACTCAGCACTTCCTGGGAGGCAACCAGAGGATTCAGACTGATCCGGTATTTTACGTCACTCAGGTACTATCTTTTTGAACCCTTATGCATCCATGTACTTGCCAATGAGGACATTGTCCAACTTAAGCATGGGGGGGGTGGTAAATTACATAATCCTGAGCTCATTTAATCAGTTTGAATAAATAAATTTAAAAAAAAAAAAGAATTTAGGAAGAAAACTTAGGCATTAGAAACTTGTCAATAGTGGAAATAATACAAAAAGAACTTAAACACTTAGACTTTTCAGGCCTTCAGGCTTAATCAGCCCTGGTGTCCGTTAAAATATGGATTTAGCAGCGAATCCTTGCAACCTTAAGCTATTCTAATCCACCTACCAAAGAAGGTAATAAATATACGACTTATCAACTCACCCTCTAACTCAAAAAAACTGAGTCTAAGCATCTGCACACATTTTTGCACAGACTCACTTCTCGGAGATTTTGACAGAAATTGGATAGCTAATAAACTCTCTAGGGTGGTATGGCTAGCAAGTTGTCGTGGGTAACAACCCATTGACAGGTTGTCCAGAACCCAGCCACAGGCCATTTCTTCTTCATTGCCTCCTGGTACATTTGAGATCAGGGAAGGCACCTACACAAAAAAAAAAGGAAGAAGAAGAAAAGAAAATAAACCACACTTTACCTCACAAGTATGGCTGGCAAGTGATCGTGGGTAACAGCCCATTGGTCGGTTGTCCAAAGCCCAGCTCAATAATTGCACAAAAAAGACCAAAACACCTAAGGAGGAAGAGGGGAAGTAGTACAAGCCGGGGAGATATACACTAGAAAAATCCTTGTGTTGACCCTAATTAAAACAAACGTAGGGAGAAAGCTTCCAATCAAACAAATACACCTTCAGGAAAATTTGTTTCTTTTTCCAGTCGCCTAGAGGCGTAGAAACTCGAAGTCTGTCTCAATTACCGTTAAGTGAGTCTATCACAACATTCACACCAAGATGCTTAGCACTTAGGGTTTTGACCGAGTTTTTGGTGGGTTGGGTAGCCGTAAAAAGTTACCAACCCACACCGAATTCCGAAATAATTCTAAAAAACTATATATATACATATGTATAATTATATACATTAAAGCAAGGATTCAGGCGATTCGTATTTTGGCAGACACCCGGGCGCTGCTTAGTCTTCGTAGATTAAGATCTTCGTATATTTCCTCTTATTGACAAGTAATGAAGTGTCTAAGCAATTACTTCTTAAATTCTGAAAGGAAATAAAGTCTAGAATAAACCTTGCTAGGGACTAGCAAGGAGTAAGCATGGGGGTATGATAACACTACACAAGGGGGTGATAATTATGTTGAATATGGCCCATCTTAAGAATAACAGGCATAACATAAGTAGAATGGGAGCATTGCATGCATCATGTACCAAGATTGCTTATAAAACTGTATTAATGGCCATTTGTGTAAGCATTTGTCAAAGTAGGCCTCAGATGACCAATCGGACCGCACTGATGGATTCAGAATGACGAACGGAGTCAAACAGACTCAAGATAGGCAAAATCTGACATCCGGAGCTCCTACAATGGGCCCAAGAAGTTCTGACCGTTGATCTAGAGATTAACGGCCCATATTTCGCCACATCAGCCCCCGCTCCACCACGCGCCGCGCCTTCAACCAGTCGAGACTCGCATGCCTGCCTGCGGTCGCCGCGACAAAGTGCAGGCATGGCGCATCGATTAGCGCGCACGCCCGCACGTACGAGACGCGGGCTCGAGCCGCACGGAGTCGAAATCGAAGACGGAGGACGCACGCGGTGAAATTGGGCCGCCCGATCAGTAGCGGGCGACCGAGATCTCGCCACGCGGCGCAACCGCAGCTCACGCATGCCCGAGGCGCTATCCCAACGCAACCGAGGAGGATTCTCAGCCATCCGATCTTCGATCGGACGGCTCTCGTTTAGCAGCCGCAGATCGCACGAGGAGAAGAAATGAGGCGGGCAGCTGACCAACGGTTGGAGGGCTTCACCGACGCTTTTGGGAGTGGTTTTAGCAACGCTCTGGACGTCGCTAAAGCCCCTTCTTCTTTTAGGAAGCCCTTAACCCTATTTAAACCCCATCTAACCACTCATTCAAGGCATTCACTCCCCTTGCAACTACTCCACCCCGCTCTTAGCTTGCTTTAGGCCCTCTTGTAATCGCCGGAGATGATGAGCTGCCGACAGAGCCTCCTCCACCACCGTGGCTGCCTCGTCGCTCTCCACACACACTCTCTCTCTCTCTCTTTTAAGCTTTCTATTACTTTTGTTGAAGCATATATTTAATGTTGTAAGCTATGAACTACAAATGCATGATTAATGAAGTTATTTTCCGTTCAATTGTCATTTTAATTTCCGTTCAAGTTGCATGGTCAAGCAAAGAACTTTCTAACCCTAAACCCTCTCTCTCTCTATCTCTCTCTCTCGCTTTTCAAAACCGCATCTTTCGCAAGCAAAACTCCGCACTTTCCGTGACAACAGCAAAAATTCAATTTCCACGCCTCCCTGAAATCGACACTCGGACTCACCTCCGTTAACTTATTTTAAAACCGACATTGCAAGTGCAACTATAACAACATTTCTTAACACACGCTCACAACGACACGTCATGCCCCAGAAAAGATCGGATGTCCCTGATCGAGCTAGGCATAGGAAGTCTAGAAATCAGATCAACCTTGGCTTGATCCACCTGGATGCCTCTCTCAGAAATTAAGTGTCCCAGGACGATCCCCTCAGGCACCATAAAGTGGCTCTTTTCCCCGGAAAGAACCAGATTTACGTCAATGCAACGCCTGAGTATGTGAACTAAGTGCTAGACGTAATCGTCAAATGATGCCCCGAAAACTGAGAAGTCATCCATGAAGACTTCCAGATAGTCGCCTACCATATCAAAGAATATGGCAAGCATGCATCGCTGAAAAGTTGCAAGTGCATTGTTGAGACCGAAGGGTATCCTTCGGAACGCGTACGTCCCAAAGGGGCAGGTGAACGTGGTCTTCTCTTGGTCCTCCAGATGAATCACTACTTGGTTATAACAGGAGTACCCGTCAAGAAAGCAGAAGAATCTATTTCCCGCTAGTTTCTCGAGAATCTGATCAATGAACGGTAGGGGGAAATGATCATTCTTCGTGGAGGAATTGGGTCTTCGGTAATCTATGCAGACTCTCCACGAGTTGGCTATACGGGTAGGTATGACCTCTCTCATTTCAGTCGTAATGGTGGTGAGCCTTGCCTTCTTAGGCACAACCTGGATTGGGCTCACCCAACGACTATCGGAGATCGAGTAGATGATCCCTGCATTTAACCACTTAATGATCTCCTTTTTCACGACCTCCTGCAGATTGGGATTCAGACGTCTCTGCTTCTCACGTGAAGGTCATGCGCCCTCTTCAGAATAGATGTGGTGTGTGCAATAAGATGGACTTATTCCAGTCAAATCATCAAGAGTCCAGCCAATAGCTTTGCGATGTTGCTGGAGAACAGCAATCAGACGGGATTCCTGGTCATGTGTGAGTTTGGAGTTTATAATCACTGGAAATGTCTGATTGGAACCCAAAAAGACGTATTTCAAATGATTGGGAAGGGGTTTGAGTTCAAGAATGGGGTTATCAGCAGCAGCGGGTGGTTCAGAGTGGGTGTGGGGTACAAGGGTAGGAGTTATGGGTCTATCTAGGTCAAGTTCTAACTCCTCTAATTGCGATTTTAGATCGTCTTGTGGGTGGTGAGGGATAATCATGTTGTCCTTAATTTATGGTTCATCAACCACGGCTCTGATGTCACAAATTTGTTCAACGACACCGCAATTAATCCCTTGTTGGGTCTTAAAAATATCAATTTTGAGAGTTTGATTTCCAAATTTTAGCTCTATTTCGCCCTCTTCACAGCTTATGTTGGCCCTTGCAGTGGCCAAAAAAGGTCTCCTTAGTATGATTGGTGTATCCCTTGGGTTTTCAAGTGCGCCCATATAAACTATGAAATCTACAGGGAAGTAGAAATCCCGCACCCTAACAATAACATCCTCAAGAATTCCCTTAGGTGACTTGATAGATCGATTAGCTAACTGTAATGTCACCTCAGTCGGTTTCAGTTCAGATTCTTCTAGATGATTAAGTAGGGATGTGGATATTAAGTTTATGGAGGCACCTAAGTCCAATAATGCTCTATCAAACTGGGTCTTACCGATCTTACATGAAATCAGGGTAGTGCCTGGGTCTTTTGCCTTGGGTGGGAGTCTACTCAGGATTACAAAGCTGGCTTGCTCTGATAGTACAATTGGACTCCCACTCTTAGTTCACGGCTTACGCTGAGGTGTACACACATTCTTCAAGAATCGTGCGTAAGCCGGTACATGGCGGATTGCATCCATCAAGGGGATGTTTATTTGGACCTACTCAAAGAGCTTGATCAGGTCCACCTCAGGAGCCATGGGTTTAGTTGTCCTCTTTCCGTTGGTCAAGGCCTTGGGAAATGGAACCTTGGTTGGTTCCTTTAGGATAGGTCCAAGTTTTTGATCTGGGACAGGGATAGGAACATCCTGGATGACTATCCTAGGGTTTGGGTCACTACCAAGCTTGAAGTGGTCTGGATAAGGTGGATCTTGGGTTGCCTTACCACTACGGGTTGTTACAGAATTTATTCCTGCCTGGTTCCGATTGGGGGTTGGTAGGATGGGCTGCTGCTGTTGGTAACCCGCATAGGAGGTTGATGCTTCCATCCCATCTGGTGATGGAACAGAAGGGGCCTGATAGATCAAGTGTGCTTGGCTCAGGTTTGGGTTCATAACGCACCGCTGGGTCGGCACACTATTCGGGTTAGGAAGAGGCTGAGAAGGAAATGTGCCAGGTTGGCAATAATGTGCCAACTGGGCAAGTTTGTTGCGGACCTCTATGATTTCGTCCTTATGCTGATTCTGGATAGCTGCATTCGTTCTCTGAATGTCAGCCAGAGTCTGGAGGATAAGGGACATTTGATCTTGGTTGGGCCTGGATGGATAAGTGGGGTTGGTCCGAGGCTGAGGCGGCATATAAGGACGAGGGGCTTGTGGACGGGGTTGAAAGGGTGATCTTGGGTTTTAAGAATTTCTCGCCCACTAGAAATTAGGATGGTTTCGCAATCCAGCTTTGAAGGTGTTGGAAAATGGGTCATTCTGGATGGCGTTGAGGTCCTCCAAGTCTGAGGAGCCTTAGAAAAGTTGGAGAATGGGGGAGTAGGGTTCCCCCGGCAAGGAAAGAAAGGATCAAAGATCCCTCCGATCCTAGAGTCAGATGGGGGTGGATAAGAGTCCATCCCAGGAGATGGTCGGTGGAAAATGTTTTGCACAGTTTCCCGTAAGGGAGGGGGCTGTGCGAAGGAGTTCTACGTAGAGGTGGCTCGCTGCAAGTGCTGTGTCAACTCGTCCACCTTCTTCTCAATGGTTGAGACCTTGTCCAATCGACTAGCCATTAATTCCAGGTCGACTGATGAGGACAAGCCCTACATCTCATGTGCCCCCTAAGGTTCGTCACTACATGGGAATTCGTTCGGTCGAATAGTCCCATGGAGTCATTATTGATGGAGTTCTCGCACATATTCTCGAGAATCTCCCACACGGTGCCTTCATGTTGACCCACGATATTCTCTCCGCAAGTTGCATTGACGAACAATCTAATATCTTCACGGAGTCCTTGGTAAAAAGACTGGACTTGTTCCCATTTAGGAACTCCATGATGGGGGCACTTTCTCATGAGATCCCGAAAATGATCCCATGCCTCATGAAGAGGTTCTCCCATTTGTTGCATGAAGTGAGTAATCTGATAGCGCAAGGCGTTTGTCCGACCAATGGGGAAGAACTTCTTCAAGAACTCGGACTAAAGTTCTTCCCAAGTGTTGATCGGGCGGGTCTATGTTTGATACCAATGAGCCGCCTTGTCCATAAGGGAGAAAGAGAATATCTTCATGAGTAAGATATCCAGATTCTGTGCATCTGACCCGAAAGTCTGGGCCAAATGCTTAAGCTGTTTGATTTGCTGGAAGGAGACTTCAGAGTTATGCCCATAGAATTTAGGTATGGCATGAATCATGTTGGGCTTCAATTCGGAATCAGGTCCTCCAGTCAGGATTCTAACTCGAGGCCCAATTGCCACCGCAGCGGGTTATAGTGATCTCGCATCATGGGGCGCTGCGGTGGGTTCATGAAGTTTCGGAAGAGATCATTGAGTCGCTGGAGCTGGTTGATGAGAACCTCATCATGAACCCTAACTAGCACAATCTAACCTAGATATGCGAGAAAAAGCTCCTACATAACTCATAGAAAGGCTTAACTCAGAGAATTCTGAGTTTGTAAAGAAAACATGTCATAAGGGGTAAAAATGTAATTTCACCAACACAATTAGTAAACAGGGTAACTCATGGTCCAAACATAGGTCAAACTAACCTAATAAGAAGGAAAGTGGAATGATTTGATCCAACAAGGGCTACAGCAACTCCACGGAATTAAATGACATTCTGTAACCCTAAAACAAACCCACTTCAATTCACGAGGTTCGAGGTAAAGTAAAAATCGAATAAACCCTCTAAGATTCATAGAAAAATAATATCTAGGGTTTAGAACCTTCAATTTGGCCTTGGGAACCCATTTTGACCTACATTGAGAACCATGCCCAATTAATGATTTAATTTGGGTTTTTACATAAATTGGCCAGTCAAACAAGGTCTGATCTAGAAATAAAATTCACCATTAGAATCCTTAGGTCCCATTTCGTCATGCATAAAAACTTGAGCCTAAGAAGAAACCTTCTTCACCGACTTTGCATTTTGGTCCTCATCTATTACTTTTTGACAATCAACTTTCGAAACCCTCGCATTTTGGTTCCTAGGTTCTTCGTCGTTCTTTGCACTTAGGGCCCCCCTGCAAATCTCTGAGCAGCGCCATGCTCCGGCGACTTTGCACGGAGCATGGCGTCGCGTAGGGTGAGGGAGGCCCTCTACCAGTTGAATCGGGTGTTCCCTGCGACGTCTGTTGTCGCAGGGACACCGCCATGACCTCTGCCATCGCCCACACCTTCCGTGCGAACACGCGGAAGGTATGGGTTGCAACTCCGACCATTCTCTGGCGAGGGAGGCACGTGCCTCCCTAAGCCCACCCCTCCGCCTTCGCCTTTACAAGGACCGCCGTCGCCAGCCAACAGGAGCAGCTCGATCCTGAAGGAGAAAAACCCCCATTTTTCCTCTCTTCCCACTCCGGCAGAAACCCACCAGCTCCGGTGGCTCCTCCTCCTACGTCTCGTCGCTCTGCTGCAATACCAGCAGCAGAGCCAACTTCACTCGCTCTTCCCGCGTCGCGCCATACCCAGCGTGCGCACTCCCGCTCTCTTCCTCGCCGCCACCCTCTCCCTCTGGGTATCTTCTTCTCCGGCGACAGTCGATACGACTGCCGCCCTGCTCCAGCCCTTTCGTCCCAGTAACTAGGTCAGAACTACTCCCCATCACCCCCTCTTTCTTTTCCTCACTGTCTTTCATTCGATTAAACCCTCGACCGCTCCTGTCCACCGTCACCTTCTTCGTCTCTGGCCACCCTCCGGCGAGATGCTCCCATCGCTCCGCCGCCCCACACGCCTCGCCGACCCTCGCATAACCTCCGCCTCATCACGCTGAACAACCTCCGCCCACCCACTGCCGCTCTACACCCACTCATCACTCCCCCGAACACACCCACTCCTTCGGTCACAGGGAGACCTAGGCACGCACGCCTAGGCCGCCCCACGACCTGCTGCACCTCGCACCACCTTCGTCGTGCCATGGCGAAGGTCCCCCGCTGATCTGATTAGGCTGAGAGGCCCTTTTCGTGTCTGGCAGTTTCGATGCCCTGCCGCCATTGACGCTGCATTGAAGCAGCTCCACGCACGCTCCAGGCTTCAGAACTCAAGGGCTCCAGGTGCTGCGAGGTCGGGAGGGTACTGAGAAGGCAGCTAACCCAGCAATCGACGCGAATAGAGCCTGCAGCTGAGGAAGCAAAGCTGCGGTCTGCTGCGGGCGCGCAAGGAGAACAGTGGGTTTTAGTCCCACATCGATAAGCGACGAAGCATACACACGGTTTATATTATTTTTGTGAATTCTACTTAACGCCTCCGAAAGCACTGGGGTGAGGTCCCGCACCCACTCACCCGCCTGGTCCGCGAGCTCACCACGCGGATCCGGCGGACCCTACCCGACCCTATCTGAGCACACCTCACGCATCACCCACACACCAGTGCGCCTGGCCACGGGCACGAAACCTAACCCGATTACCCGTGGCTCTGGGAGAGCGTCCTGTGAGTGATTTGCAGAGAGAGAGACGTGCGGGTAGAGGGACAGGGTAGGTTTTGCTCTTTGTGCAGGGACAGGGTGCGGAAGAAGAAGAAGGAGAAGGAGAAGGCCAAAGAAGAAGAAGAAGAAGGTCACACTTGGCCGCAGGAAGAAGACAAAGCAAAGAAGAAGAAAGAAGAAGAAGACCGCAGGAAGAAGAAGAAGAAGACTGAGAGAAGAAGGAAGAAGAAGCACAAAGGAAGCACTGTAGCATACACCACTTAAGCCGTCTGATTGAGAAATCAGACGACGAATGGAGCTCTGCAGACAAAGCAAAGAAGAAGAAAAAGAAAAGAAAAGGTGCCGCAGCTGAAAGAAAAGAGACCAAGGAAGAAAGAAGAAGAGAAGAAAAGAAAAGAAGATAAAGAAGAGAAGAAGAAGACAAGCAAAGAGAGAAAGAAGAGAAGAAGAAAAAGCCAAGAAACAAAATCTACCTCTCTCTCTTTCTCCCTCTTATTTTTGTAATAAAAGCATTGTGCTTCTAGAATTATAGTAGCTCCCTGAGTTCGACCTCGGAAGAAAAATATTTCTGAGCAAAATTGTAATAGTGGCAATGACGACAAACTGTAGCTATTTTATCTGTACCACAACGACATTACTATAACAAACAAAAGACCTAGCTTCGGTCGCACTGCTACTACTGGTGCTCAAGATTATTCTCTTCTTCAACAGGTTGAGCCATTGTGGAAGAAGGGGAATTAGGTTCAGAGTCAAAAGAGAGTTCTATGTGGAGTGGTTGTCGCACAAACAAGGGTACCGAGGCTTGGCCTCGGGGAGAGTGAATTTCTAGAGGAGGTTTCAAGGACCTCCTACCGAACATGTACTGATGGATTGGACGAGGTTAGAAGGTGCTAGACCTAATTGAGACACCCAAAATGTTGGGTGACTATAGAGGTTCGGGGCGGATGATACCCCTTGATCAGAAGGTCGTCCACCTGAGAATTACTTGGGCAGCCAGAGAGGGTGAGTCTCGCAAAGACCCCTACACGGTAGAGCGCCCCCACAGGTTACAGGGTTTCCCCCACCCGACCTCTCTTGTCACTGAGATTCCAAGTAGACCAGAATGGGGACCTTGACCTCTTAGGTCTACCACTTTTAATTAGGATCAAGGTGTTTAGGGTTTCACTTGAACTTTAACCTTTTGTGTGCAAAAAGTGACCTAATTTAAAGGTTGGTTGATCCAAGGGATCAACTTCACCTATTAGTTCTTGTGAGAGCTTATTAGGTCCTTTCTTTTATGGTTCAAGTGATTTAAGAGCCGGATTGCTTAGGGTTTCTCTTAATAGATCTTTTCAAGCAATGGCTTAGGCACACTTCTTTTGGGAATTTCCATTTCTTGATTAGATGGTGTGTCTCTAAAACCCTAGCTTAGAATCCTAGGTTGGCTCTAATTGGTCTAGTTAGTTGCCTCAGGATTAGGTAACTAGGGCTCAAGTAAGAAGATTTTAGCCCTAATTACCTTTAGTAGATATGCAGATAGAATGTGTTGAAATTAAAAAGCAGGCAACTCTTATGATTTACTATGTATAAAAGACAGGTAACCCTAGATTGATTTTTCTTTTTCTTCTTTGGAATTTAAGGGGCTTAAAAGAGAGCATAGAAGATTACCTATCCCTTGGTGTGGTTGTTGTGTGGCTACTTGTTCCTTCTTTCCTTCATGTGCCTGCACAACAAAAGAGAAATTAAGTCAGTAGTTAACCAGAAATTGTGATTTAATAGCTTCTAGAATGCCCATTACTCCCCGGCAACGGTGCCAAAATGAAGGTCGTGGTCACCTCGAGCTTGGGACCAGTATGTATTTTTATTTTTATTACTCGAAAATAGAAAATTTCTAAGGTTGAACTCAGGGAATAACACTTGATTTTAGAAGCGTACAAAATCACAATTTACAATATAGATATATACTGTTTTACAAAAAAAGATTAAAGAAAGGAAAATTTGTTCTTTTTTTCTTCTCTCTTTCTTCTTCTTCTGCCTCTTTCTTTCTCTCTTTAGACGTCTGACTCCAAGGGTCATATGACTTAAACTCCACTTGCTACAGTGTTCTGCTTCTCCTGTTGGTTCTTCTTCCTCCTGGCTTCTTCTTCTTCTTTTCTTCTTCTCTGCTGTGCGAGGACTTCTCTGACTTCTTCTTCTTTGCTGCTTCTCTTTCTCTTCTCCCTCTCTGCTTCTCTGCTGGTTCTTCTTCTTCTTGGCTTCTTCTTCTTTTGTTCTTCTCTGCTACGCCAAGTCCTCTTCTGACTTCTTCTTTGCTGTTGCACTATCTCCTCCTCCTTTTTCTTCTCCTGCTTTCCTGCATAGTGTAAGGTTAGGCAAAACCTGACCCTACCCTCCCCACGTCTCTCTCTCTCAAATTCACTCCAGGGTTCGCTCTCGCAGAGCCTTAATCGGGTAAGCGGGTCGGGTCAAGCGCCCAGGACCAGGCACACCGGCGTGGGTGGTGGGCGAGGTGTGCACAGGCAGGGTTACTCGGATCCGAGTGCCAGGTCTGCGGGGAAGGTGTCTTGGACGAGGCGTGGCGGGGGTGTGAGGGACCTCACCCCAATGTGTTTTGAGGCGATAAGCTTGAAACACAAAATCAATTTATGTGCGAGCGCCCACCCGCACACTTCCGAGGTGGGACTAAAGTCCCACCTGCTTTCGTGCTTGCACCCGCAGCAGAAGTCCTTGCAATTGCAGTAGGCGTGGAGTCTCTTGACTCCACTCAAAGTCTGGGAGCGTACGTGCTACAAACCCGCACCACCTGATGGCTTCGCCTGGAGCTGAGTGCGACCTGGAGCAGCTTGAAGCTTGCTTCAAGCTCGGCGATAATGGCGGTGAGCGGCCTGACCCTGAAATCAGTAGCACGGCCTTTCGGCCCCGTCAGACCACAGGAAAACCTTCACCGTATCACGGCGAAGGTGAGGCGGGAGTTGGCTGGCCACAGGGCGGCCTAGGCGTGCGTGCCTAGGTCGCCCTGTGGTCGTGTTTACGGGTTAGGTCGGGGGGTGTTTAGGGAGATGTAGGCGGTCGATGGGTGGGTGGAAGATGTTCAGTGGTCAATGGCAGAGGTGAGGAGGTTGGTGGCGAGACATGTGGAGGTATGGAGTGATGGGTGCATCTCGCCGGAGGTTGGCTGGAGATGGGGAAGATGGCGGAGGACAGTGGCTGTCGAGCGGTAATTCGTGAAATAAATTGAGGGGAATTGAAGAGGGGATAGAGAGGAGTAAGTCTAACCTAATTAGCAGACAGAAGATGGGGAGAAGGTGGAGAGCGGCTGTGCTGCTGTCGCCGGAGAAGACAGCGCCTAGGGGAGAAGATGACGACGAGGAAGAGGTGCTAGAGGGTGCCTGCTGGTGCGGCCAGGCACAGTGGACGATGGTGAGAGTAACCCTGCCATTGGTATGGTGGCAAGACGACGAGATGCGGAGGAAGGTCGCTGGAGCCTACGGGCGAATGGCCGAAGGAGGAAGAGACGAATTTGGAGGGAATTCCTTGGCCAAGACAAGCTTAAATTAAGCGGCAGCCCCTGCCGCTCCTTAAATAGGGGCCAGCAGGGTGGGAATCGCGAGGAGGAGGCGTGGGCTCCTCGTCGGAGGCATGGTCGAAAAAAGATCCATACCTCTCGTGCGTTCGTACGAGAGGTATGGTGGCCGGCAGGGCATGGGAACCAGTCCATGCAGAAGAGGACAACGCAAAGGATCCTCCTTTCAAGTCTGGGGCCAGCTCCCCAGGTCTGTGCAGTGCCATCCTCCGCACAAAGTCGTCGGAGGTATGGCCTGCACAGTGCGAGGGCAGAAGGACCTGATTGACGAAAGATATGAGAAAGGTAGGGGGGTAATTGCAAGGGTCTAAGAAGCTAAGGGTCAAAAAGTAATTATTGAGGACCGTTGTGTAAAGTGGGTCAAGGCGGCCTTTCCGTAGGTCCAAATTTTGGTATAACCCTAATTTTGACTTAAGGAATCCAATGGTGAGGTTGGATTTTAGGTTTGACCATATTTGATCAGATATTTTGCATAAAACCTAAATTAGGTCAAAAATTAGGTATAGTCTCAATTTAGGCCAAGATAGGTTCCAATGGTCAAATTGAAGGTTCTAAACCCTAGGGGATATTTTTTAATGAATTTTATAGAATTTAATTGATTTTTTTCTTCGTGAATTAAAGTGGATTTGTTTTAGAGTTATAGAATGTCATTTAATTGCTAGATTTTGTCATAACCCTTTCCTGATCTAGTCATCCCACTTTTTCTCTTATTAAGTCCATTTAACCTATATCTAGACCTTTAGAAATCCCATTTATGTACTGCAATGGTAAAATTACAATTTTACCCCTTGTGAATTGCTTTATACTCAGATTTGCAATTCCCTGATTTAGGCTTTCCCTTAGGCTTTGTAGGAGCTTTTATACACTTAATTAGGTTAAAATGTGCTAGTTAGGGTTCATGATGAGGTGCTCATCAGTAGTGTTTTGCAGGGGGGCCATGGAGATACTGCCTGCTCATTCTTACGGGCTATAGACTCGTCTGGCTCCTGGTTTGTCACGAAAACCATATTAAGCCCCTGAAGTTGTTGAAGCTTTTCCTTGTAGTACTCCTCTGAAACCACCATGCCTTTGTCTTTGCCTTCATTCCGCTTGACGAAATGAACCAAGTTTCCATGCCAGATTTGGGACTCAATTTGGTCTCACAGATCCTAGCAATCTTCTGTGGCATGGCTTGAGCCTGATGGTACTTGCAGTAGGGCTCGGTGTTAGCCTTCTTCTTAAGAGGCTTTCGCAGGGGTAGGAGGTCCTTGTCGGTGGACCACACCTCATCCAACACGTTCGCCTGATGCTCGCCTAATTCACGACCATGGGAGTGTATTCTTCAAAGAACTCTCGCCTGCGTTGGCGGGATCCGTTGTTTTGGCCCTTGCTAGGCCTCTCTCTTCTCTGATCTTGGAAGTTTGCCTTTCATTTATTGAAGTGACTTCCTCTGCAGATGGATACAGGCGCTAATTCTCTTTTCTCTCTTTTCTTCCATAGAACAAAGGTCATCTTCGTATCCGTCTGCTAATCGACTATGGGAGCAGAACGAGTCATCCTACTCTACAAACCTCATAGCCCGGTCCCATAATTCCGCATGTCTCCAGGCAGGAAATTGTCGATATCATACCAGAACCTGTAGGTCAGGAGACCTAACTTGAAGTACTAGATGGTGATGGCACCATAGTGCCTTTTGCACTTAAAGTATTGCACCTTAAACTGGTCCAAATATGATGGAAGGACTCCTTTTTCAGCTACCAAACCTCCGACAGCCTCTCTGGGTTATCTCTAACCCTATGTTGCCCCGCGAAATACTGGCAGAATTTAAGCGGGTAGGGAGCTTTAAACGGGCTAGGAAAGGTTTTCCCTTTCTGGTTACTAAGCTCACATTTTAACTTCTTGAGTTGTTCATGGGTAGGGAGCTACAATCAAACACACAGAAAGATGTCCAAAAGGTTGTGACCCAGTTCCACCCGAAGGGGTGTACATCAGGGGGCGGGGGGGGGGGGGGGTTGGGCGATGCTCCCAAAGTTTCGCTATAGTTGTTGGTGATACAAGTGATTGCGTAGCAATCATAGGTCCTAATATACTTGAATTAAGTTAGATCCTAGCTTAACTTAGCCATTATGCATACATGTGCATAATACTTTGCATCATAGTTGATTCATTAGTTTTGTAAATAATAATGTCATATTATGTTCTAATTGAAAGGTATTAATAATTGTAGGTAATTCGGGGCTGCGGATGACTGATCCAATCATATGGATCTGCTCAAAACAACAATGGGAGTCTAATGCCTCTGAGATCGCATTGATCAGACTCTTGTAGCATCCTATGGAATCCGTAGAAGAGCAAGGGGCAAGAGGCAAATTGGTGGAAATTTAGACCTCAAATGTCAAATCCAACCACACGGATGGATCCGAATCAACGATTGCATTTTAATGACGCAAGAATCATCATGATCAGAGGCATAGAGCACCATCTACGAAGAAGAGAAGATGGACCGCCATGATGGCACCACATGGCGCCATCATAGCCACCTAAGTCCACCACCCCACATCTCTGAAGGAAGCGCCCCCGTGCATTGTGGGCTGTTGGATCATCAACCAATGGCCACCATGCGCCCACGTCACCTTGCCCTCACGCCTCTTCAACTGAGAAGAGATCTCAGTTGTTTGATGAATTGGATCTTCATCCAACGGCTGAGAGTGGCTGAACCTTAAAACATAATCACAACCATTTGCAAACGTAGCTCAATGGAGAGTGCGCTCGCACAAGAGCGAACGACGTAGGGTCGAGGCATGCGGAGGGGGGAATTGAAAGAGGTGGTGTGCTTGGATGAAATAGAGCCGTCAAATTAGCAATCAAGGGCGACGGTGCGGACGAGTGGCGTGCGATCAAGCGTCAAATGAGGCGGTGTGGAACACGCACGCAGCGACAGGCGGTTAGACGCGCCGATATACGTGGCTCAGTGAGACAGTAGCGTGCGCGTTCTCAACCATTGATATCTGCAATCGAACGATCGAGATTAAACGCGCGTGCGCACTCGAGATCTCAGCAAAGGTGGCAGCGAGCGTGTGAGGATGACCGCGCGATCGTGATCTAAAGGCTCAACGTGCACCACGTGTCAACATCCTGAGCGATGCGAGCATTGGAGGCGTTTTGGAAGGCCTTTTGAAGCGCGATCTGATCCGTTGATCTCCTGATCGACGAATTTGATCAATCTGAGGTTGTTGCACGAGTTGGAGGGCTCAAATAAAGCTATAAAAAGAGCCCCAAGGCCCCCAGTTGAAGAACAACTCTCTCCAGACCCTCTCCAAGTCTCCAAATCTTCTTCTCCGACTCTCTCCCTCTGAAGCACCCACCAAGCCACCTTGGTGCACCATTGCTGCTCTCCCCAACCTCTCTAGAAGGCCACCACGGACCACCCGTGGTGGCCTTATTCTGCTAGATGAGATAGTGATTTTATTCATATTCTAGTTTAGTTCTACAACTCTGTTAGTCATAAACTCTAATTCTATTTGACACTTCATGATCAACCAGCTTACTTGATTTGCTTTATATGTATATATATATAAGTTTGCAAGTAGTAGCATGCAATTCTAATTTAGTTTATGAAATCAGAAGCATTTTTTGCCTCCCTGAGTTCAAGTGGGATTCATCATTCGTTAAAATTATATTTGTTTCGACGTATTTCACGCTATACTACAACGTATTCATTCTTTTAATGCGATATACGAGACAGACAACAAGTTCAGTTGTTCTCTCTCTAGAGCTACGTGAAAAGAACCCCTTGGGGTCTATTTTATTTATTTATAGTACAAAAAATATCTAACATTTAATCCTTAACGTATTTCACGGATTCCCTTGTTCGTCCGTTGTCTAGTTGTAAATAGCATTTTTGATGCCACCATTAGCGCTGACGTGATATTGTTGCCACCTCTTCAACTCCAGTCAACCAGATTCTTTGATGAGTCAGGCTCGCCTGGATCAGGCTAGATTTTGGTGGGCCTAGATACATCTAGACATAGGAGGGTTAGGTTCACCTGGATTTTGAATTTTGTGTGAAATTTTAAATCCAAAAATACTTTTTTACCCCTCATCACCCCCGATTTAGTCTTCCATCAATTTCCACTTCAAATTAATGTTTTTTTTCCTCTTCTCTTTTTTTATTTAAATGAATATTTTTAATATAGTGTGCGCATAAATAAAAGTGCATTTCTTTCCTACATTTACATATATGTCTATACTTAAGCGGTATTCAAATATGTATAATATAATACAAAAAAATATAGATATAGAGATCAATGGAAGTTATTTTAAATTTCTAACTAATGGAGTTCATTGTATTGTTCCAACAATAAGAATCTTTATAATGAAATCACCAAAAAGAAAGATGATCCTATTAACTTAATATAATATTTATGTATATACATTGACATTTCGAATGATTTTTCATATTCACAACTTAAATTTAGTATATAAACTTTAAAATAAAATTTGAAGGAAAAAAATAGATATACAAACAAATAGATTTAAAGGAAATAAATAACAAACATATGAACTTTAAAAAAAATTCAACCAAATAAAACATGAAATCACGCTGCATTGGAAAAAATGTATAAGGAATTTAAAAAAAACAAAGATACACCCTCCTTTATATATATATATTATTTTTCTACCATAATTCCGATAATTCCGCATGTCTCCAGGCGGGAAATTGTCGATATCATACCAGAACCTGTAGGTCAGGAGACCTAACTTGAAGTACTAGATGGTGATGGCACCATAGTACCTTTTGCACTTAAAGTATTGCACCTTAAATTGGTCCAGATATGATGGAAGGACTCCTTTTTCAGCTACCGAACCTCCGATAGCCTCTCTGGGTTATCTCTAACCCTATGTTGCCCCGCGAAATACTGGCAGAATTTAAGCGGGTAGGGAGCTTTAAACGGGCTAGGAAAGATTTTCCCTTTCTGGTTACTAAGCTCAAATTTTAACTTCTCGAGTTGTTCATGGGTAGGGAGCTGCAATCAAACACACAGAAAGATGTCCAAAAGGTTGTGACCCAGTTCCACCTGAAGGGGTGTACATCGGGGGGGCGGGGTTGGGCGATGCTCCCAAAGTTTCACTATAGTTGTTGGTGATACAAGTGATTGCGTAGCAATCATAGGTCCTAATATACTTGAATTAAGTTAGATCCTAGCTTAACTTAGCCATTATGCATACATGTGCATCATACTTTGCATCATAGTTGATTCATTAGTTTTGTAAATAATAATGTCATATTATGTTCTAATTGAGAGGTATTAATAATTATAGGTAATTCGGGGCTGCGGATGACTGATCCAATCATATGGATCTGCTCAAAACAACAATGGGAGTCTAATGCCTCTGAGATCGCATTGATCAGACTCCTGTAGCATCCTATGGAATCCGTAGAAGGGCAAGGGGCAAGAGGCAAATTGGTGGAAATTCAGACCTCAAATGTCAAATCCAACCGCACGGATGGATCCGGATCAACGATTGCATTTTAATGACGCAAGAATCATCATGATCAGAGGCATAGAGTGCCATCTACGAAGAAGAGAAGATGGATGGCCATGATGGCACCACATGGTGCCATCATAGCCACCAAAGTCCACCACCCCACATCTCTGAAGGAAGAGCCCCCGTGCATTGTGGGCCGTTGGATCATCATCCAACAGCCACCATGCACCCACGTCACCCTGCCCTCACGCCTCTTCAACTGAGAAGAGATCTCAGTTGTTTGATGAATTGGATCTTCATCCAACGGCTGAGAGTGGCTGAACCTTAAAACATAATCACAACCATTTGCAAACGTAGCTCAATGGAGAGTGCGCTCGCACGAGAGCAAACGACGTAGGTCGAGGCATGCAGAGGGGGGAATTGAAAGAGGTGGTGTGCTTGGATGAAATAGAGCCGTCAAATCAGCAATCAAGGGCGCCGGTGCGGACGCGTGGCGTGCGATCAGGCGTCAAATGAGGTGGTGTGGAACACGCACGCAAGGACAGGCGGTTAGACGCGCCAATATACGTGGCTCGGTGAGACAGTAGCGCGCGCGTTCTTAGCCGTTGATCTCCGCAATCGAACGATCAAGATTAAATGCGCGTGCGCACTCGAGATCTCAGCAAAGGTGGCAGCGAGCGTGTGAGGATGACCGCGCGATCGTGATCTAAAGGCTCGGCGTGCACCACGTGTCAACATCCTGAGCGATGCAAGCATTGGAGGCGTTTTGGAAGGCCTTTTGAAGTGCGATCTGATCCGTTGATCTCCTGATCGACGGATTTGATCAATCTGAGGTTGTTGCACGAGTTGGAGGGCTCAAATGCCTACTTTGTCCCATAATAAAGCTATAAAAGAGCCCCAAGGCCCCCAGTTGAAGAACACTCTCTCCAGACCCTCTCCAAGTCTCCAAATCTTCTTCTCCGGCTCTCTCCCTCTGAAGCACCCACCAAGCCACCTTGGTGCACCGTTGTTGTTCTCCCCAACCTCTCTAGAAGGCCACCACGGATCACCCATGGTGGCCTTATTCTGCTAGATGAGATAGTGATTTTATTCACATTCTAGTTTAGTTCTGCAACTCTGTTAGTCATAAACTCTAATTCTATTTGACACTTCATGATCAACCAGCTTACTTGATTTGCTTTATATGTATATATATATTAGTTTGCAAGTAGTAGCATGCAATTCTAATTTAGTTTATGAAATCAGAAGCGTTTTTTTCCTCCCTGAGTTCAAGTGGGATTCATCATTCGTTAAAATTATATTTGTTTCGATGTATTTCACGTTATACTACAACGTATTCATTCTTTTAATGCGATATACGAGACAGACAACAAGTTCAGTTGTTCTCTCTCTAGAGCTACGTGAAAAGAACCCCTTGGGGTCTATTTTATTTATTTATAGTACAAAAAATATCTAACATTTAATCCTTCAACGTATTTCATGGATTCCCTGGCTCGTCTGTAGTCTAGTTGTAAATAGCATTTTTGATGCCACCATTAGCGCTGACGTGATATTGTTGCCACCTCTTCAACTCCAGTCAACCAGATTCTTTGATGAGTCAGGCTCGCCTGGATCAGGCTAGATTTTGGTGGGCCTAGATCCATCTAGACATAGGAGGGTCGGGTTCACCTGGATTTTGGATTTTGTGTGAAATTTTAAATCCAAGAATACTTTTTACCCCTCATCACCCCTGGTTTACTCCATCAATTTCATCTTCAAATTTAATGTTTTTTTTCCTCTTCTCTTTTTTTATTTAAATGAATATTTTTAATACAGTGTGCGCATAAATAAAAGTGCATTTCTTTACTACATTTACATATATGTCTATACTTAGGCGGTATTCACATATGTATAATATAATCCAAAAAAATATAAATATAGAGATCAATGGAAGTTATTTTAAATTTCTAAGTAATGGAGTTCATTGTATTATTCCAACAATAAGAATCTTTATAATGAAATCACCAGAAAGAAAGATGATCCTATGGACTTAATATAATATTTATTTATATACATTGACATTTCAAATGATTTTTCATATTCACAACTTAAATTTAGTATATAAACTTTAAAATAAAATTTGAAGGAAAAAAATAGATATACAAACAAATAGATTTAAAGGAAATAAATAACAAACATATGAACTTTAAAATAAATTCAACCAAATAAAACATGAAATCACGCTGCATTGGAAAAAATGTACAAGGAATTTAAAAAGAACAAAGATACACCCTCCTTTATATATATATATATATATATATATATATTATTTTTCTAAAAATCCCACTCCTTTGAGATCCCATCAAGATACTATTTTGATTATCTCTCCAAGTTACTTAAATCTTCCCTCAAATTTAGAGAACTTCTCACATATTTCAATGTAAAGATTATTTTCACAAGACATGTCCAACCTATGCACTAACTTTTTCTTTATTTAGAAATATGAAATAACAAAGTTATCATATGAAATAATAATTAATGTGTTGTTAACTTACCACATTAGCACACTTCTAAATTACTTATATGACACCATAATTCATTGAGAATTACGTAATTTTTCCTTACACAAATCATTTATAATTTATTTGAATTATTATTTTATCTAAATATGCTTAAAATACATCCTCTTGAATCGAAATAAAATATTTTATGATATGAAATTTTAGAAACCTTGACAATGTAACTTTTTTGGTCAAAAAAAAATATCTCAAATAGATTATTTTTTTTTATCACCTATGGTATATAACTCTACAATCAATTTGACTTCTATCTTTTTAATAGGTAATATTTTTAGAGTCTCGAATGCTTTCGATTATCAAATTAATATAAAAAAAATTAGATTATAATTTAAATTTCGTTAGAAAGTTTTATTAACTTCTTTTTTCACTAAAATAGACTTTTTTTTAAAGTAAAATCATATATCTACAGTTAGATATTTGAGTTTTATCAACTCCTACGACTAAGCGCGGACAATATCACTGATATATAAAAAACGACGTGCAACTAGGGGCTGTTGTAGTGGTGCGTACACTTGGTCGTGGTCAATTATTATTTTTGGTTACGTTAGTATTGGTCATTCCATTTGTCTCTTCGAAGTCCGTATCTATTTTTAGCTCCAACCTCCGGTGCCTTGCCATGCAACACCTTGGAATCTCTCTTCTACTTTTTGAGAGATGTTTGGGGGCACCTGGGTTCTCAGGGGCTGTTTGCTTAATGAGGTAAATTCTGTAGGTAATGAAATTGGGGGTTAAATATGAGATAAAATGATTTTGATATTTGGAGGAGATATGGGTCTAATCATAGGATAAATAAGGTATTTGAGAGGTTAGGTGAAGTAAATATCTCACAAGAGGAGGGATAAATTTATTCTATCTCCCCCCTTGAATAAGTTTATCCTGAGTTTTGAAGTTTTCTCCCAAGATAACTTTATCTTGAGATAAAGCTCGCAAGACATGAGATAAATCATTGTATCTTGCATAACAAACGTGTCCTAAATGAATTAACATAGATCCCATGATGGGAGTAGGGATAAGCATTGAGCTGAGTTGGCTTGACTTAACCTGAGGCTCAAGCTGATTGGGTCGGTTTAAGTTTGAGGTTGAAATTAACTTGGGCCGAACTTTAATTATAAATATGACACATTTATTAAATAAGTTGGGCCTAGGATCGAGGTGACCCAAACTCAACTCAACCCATGTGATTCATTTATGAGCACGGCCTAAGATTTGGCCTAGTAGTCCGATTTCATATCAATATATATATCCTATATGTATCACATGTTAAATAGTAATTAAACATGGATTGCTCTTGTAATTTTTTAACCAACAAAATCATAAAACTTACACTTTTTGCAATAGCAAACTATGCAATCCTACATTCTCATTTAAAGTAGATATGAACTATTGACTTCTACTCATAGGCAAGTACAGATATATAAGTTGCCATTTAGTAGAAGTTATATGAAATTATCTCATGAAAGAAACAATGGTTAAGCTGGTATTAATCATAATGACTCAACCCATCCTAAGCCTTTTTTTTTCTTTTTTGGTCGAGTTGAACTTGAATCAAGAAAATTTTATTTTGAGATAGCCTTTCGATCAAATTTTCAATCCATTTATTAAATATACTTTAGTTGAGCTAAGCCAGATATGTAAGGATCCAAGTCAATACTCATTCTTGGGTGGAGGGCGCCGTGTGGGGGTGGGCATCCAGGTGAGTTCCCGGGTGCCCCTACCACTGTTTGTACTCTTTGAATGAAATCCCAATCAGATAAATCGTAGCATAGCTTGAGCTTATCTTTGTATAAATTAGCTGATTTGTTGAACTTTACATTGTTTCTTTAGTTTCATGTGTGGCAGATCGTGAGTTGTGACAAACCACATCTTTTTTTTTTCTTTGAAAGATTAAATTTTCATTAAAAGTAAAGTATCCAATGTAGGAGAATGCATCTCATAGGAAAAGGAAAAGATAAAGAAACCTAACATCTTCAACAGGGGGTGGATATGTCTCTTAAGAACGAGGAAAGATCAAAACTAAAAAATAAATAAACAAAGAAACATAAAAAAGAGAAAAAGAACATCCCAAGATCAAAAATTGAAAAATCTCCTAAAAAAAGAACAACCTCACATCTTTGTTAATATGGTAAAGTGCGAACGAAATAAAATCTTAAAGGTCATGCTAACGAAGAAATTGAATAAATTGACTATTGATTCACATAAGAAATCTCAATTGTGAAAAACAAGGATTCACACACGTGCATATGTTATTTGTGGCTAAACTCTCTCATAATACTTGTTTTCTATATTTACCAAGTAAGGGAACACTAATCGGAGAATGGGGACATGCGTATTGCCTTTTTTCTCTATCAATAGAAAGAAAACGCTTGGTGCAAAGATAAGGGAATCCCTTCGCATCCTTTTTCATCTCGCGTTGTTTGTAAAGATACGCGGATGTATTTTTGGGGAGATGACAAATGTATGGAAAGGAGAAAGGCATATCACTCGCGGTTGTTCGAAAAAGCAGGAGGGAAATAGTGGAAAGGAAAGTGAAGGTGACGGCCATAGGAGAGGAACATCGTAGAGCCTACTTTTTGTCCTGTTGCTGATGATGATCGATGGAGCTTCTTCCCCCCCCCCCCCCCCCCCCCCACCAAAAGCTCTCCATTTTTTCGTCTCATGCGGCCACAAGCAAAGTACAACCTCAAGGGTTTTGATTGATCGATGTTAACATGTCGTGAAGTAACCCTTAGATCTAGTTTAGAGGGGGATAATTTCTATTAAAATAGAGGTTAATCTTATTCAGTAGAAAAGATATTTTGATTCAAATTAAGAGGATTTGATCATGGATAATTTATTTTAAAATTAACGTGGAATAATTATATTTTTATAAATTATTTTATTTATTTTTATAAGTTAACTTAGAAATTTTCGAAATCATCACAAATTAACCCATCAAAATAATCTTTATAACTTTCAAATAAAAATAAAGTATAATCCAACTATAAAAAAATTATCCCATAAAATATATCACCCCATGGAAACAAACTCTTCGAAAATGTACAAGCTAATACAGATTACTTAATTGAATGGCTTGTTGTAGTCTAGCAACTTGAAGGGTAAGAAAATTCAAATTTGCAACCAAAATTATCTAATACTTGCATTAGTTTGTAGGAGGGTTGTAGGGAGCATTAACCTGCGAAGATAGATGACCTTTATGCTCCCTATATATATATATATATATTGAATTTAGCTAAGACATATAGGAGCTTAATATGACCACATCCTCTGTTCTTAAGATTGGCAAAACTATGGTTATATCCTTCCAAGTGGTGTAAGAGACTGTATTTGGCTGTTCACGATATTTTATTTCGGTTCGTCGCTAAAGGAGAAAAGCTTTATGCGCTGTGGATCATAAAGAGGAAGGAGAAAAATGAAGGATGAAGCTAGAACGAGCATGCAAGTCGGGTATCGGACAAAAAATGCCAATATGGTTTGATTTTAATGTTCCAATAGGATATATATAGTCTAGAATCATACTCAATATGCACCATCAAGAATTAGGGAAAGAAAAATCAAGTGCCAAAGGAATACAAATATTTACGTAGAAACCCCTTAACGATGTCTAATATCCTCAGGATCTCCATAAATTAACAATACCCGATTCGTTGGGCTCTCAATGGGAGGGATACTCTCGTTGAAGCTTCTTCTACCGTCCAGGCTGCAATTGATGTGTTGTCAACAATAGGCTTCCCTACGAGTAAGAAGAAGGATGATTTGTCACTGTATGTCTTGCTTGTGAAAGAGAGTACTTTAGTGTGAAATGAGTTGGATTCTCCCTGCTTTAAATGTAGGAGGAAGTATTGAGAGAGACGTGTGGCATCTTAAAAATAGCCTCACACGAAAAATTTAGGAAAATTAGTAATATGATACAAAGGATTAAGAATTATTTTTTAATAAATTAAAGTGAATTATTTTGGATGGTCATCTTAGATTCATTGTATCTATACTTAACAAATTATTAACATTAGTTTTTCTCATTTGACTACAGTGTAAACTTGGGTCATCATAGAGATAAATACGTGATCCGTTGTTGAAAAATGGCACCTGTAAAGATCCAATAACGTGACTGTCACCTTGTGTGAACGAGAGTTTTAGTGGTGACCTTTAGTGCTAACCATTAGTGTAACCCATGTTAAGGTGGACTCCAGCTATAGTTCATTAGGATTGAGCATGGGGGATTGAGTAGTAGGCAAAACATCTAATGTGTCAAGACTTTCAATAAGAGAACCACCAGCCTATCCAGCAAAAAAATGTCATTATTTTGATTTCTGTCTGGTATCTTAAAATATATTAATTGAAAATTAAAATATACTGATGTATTTAATTTACCAAGTGGAAACATTTCTTTACTTTCTGACAGAAAAACCCCAACGCTAACCACACAGCCTAGCCCTATCTAGAGAGTTCCACTCCTATCTTATGCCCTAAGTTTCCCCTGCTTGGGGCCTCTTGCCCCCACCCCCCCTCCACTTTCGTCCTCCCCCCTTAAGCTTGTTTTGGGCTCATCGCTTTGTCTTTCCATGAAGTGACTCCTATGTTTGCTTCAACTCTTCTGGCAACCACCTTCCTTGCCTCTCCTCTCCGACCTCAACATTTGGAGTTTCAACGTGGAGCTTTCGGCCCCCTTCTCCCTTTGTCCCTGCTTCCATGGGGATGGAGACAGAGGGTGATGGGCAAGCAATTCGATGGGTTGGGATGAATTGCTTCGGCTTTGCCTTTCACCTCTTCAACTTTGCATCGGGGCCATGCCAGAGGCCACAATTACATACGATCAAAATGCTGTCAGATCTTCTTCGGCTTTCGAGCTTCCCGAATCTCAGTGGTGCAGATCATTGGAGCCTCATCTTCAGCGACGTCATCATCTTAGAGCGTGGGGCAATCGTTCTGGTGTTATGACCCAAACCTGGCTCCTCATGGAACCTGGGAACGGCCTGCCTTGACTAATCCTAAGACCCAGTCGTCTATCGAGAAACAACCAAAATGTACAAAACATACAACAACCACACATGCAATGTAGCTAAGCAATTAAATCAAAAGACAATAACAGAAATAGAACAAAAGCCCAGAAAGGACAACATGCCACAGGCGGAAAAATAGAATTCACTAACTAGCCATTACACTAGAATGAAAAGACATAAGCAGCAACATACGTTCCAACATACAAAATGTACTCACTGCAGTAAAGGTGTCACAAAAGCGGAACGAAAAAGAGACAGTCTACTGTTCGGCTCGACTAGGCCCAGCATCCTCTGCAGCAGGTGGTGCTGGCTATTCAACTTCCAAACTTGAACATGTACACATATAATTGTTGTCAGCTAAAGGCTGAGTAGAGTGGCACATAAGAGCACTTAAGGCACCTAAATATAAAAGAAAGTAGTAAACTATTCATGCATTTCCTAGTTACTCGTTATCATCTGTTTTCGTTTATAATCCACTATGTGTTTAATTATTCGCGTATTCTAGTAAGGTCCACATCATTACTTAATCCACATATTTCCTAACGGAACGATCTTGATGCAGTTTTCCCACGATGTAGGATGCCCACATGGCACTCTTCTGGCCGAGAGAGTACCCCGTGGTAGCCCTACACCCAATCTACCATCTCGGGGTCATGGTCGCGACGTAGCAGAGACTACGGCACGTGCAATAAATGCGCGAGTAGCTACCCTGCACTGACACGCGGTCAATCCTTTCCGCTAGCGGATAACTCAAACGTACAGCACAGAATAGAACATGGGCCACTAGTCTTGCGTACCCTTGCCCGACTATCCTGATTTGCCTAGCGGGCCTAACAGGAGTCGGTGTAAAGAGGCCAATCCTAACCCCGTGTCCTAACCCAAGGGGAGGCTAGCTTTCTCCATATACAAAAGTGACGGTAACTCTTCTCGGTACCACGTACACGAGGGCCAGCTCACTTTCCATACCCAAGTCTAAACAGCCAACCAACATGCCTGTATAGGCAAAGTGTTCCATCATACATCAATATCCATGTCACCGTACCTAGATTCCATTCCAAGTTTCCCATAGGGTTCGTGCATAATACCCATCTCATTTCCATACATGGCATGTATCTCTCTATTCACATTCTACTTTCATAATCATAGAACAAGCATTGTGATTCAACAGGATAAGCATTCAATCTTATCAATTTAAATATTCAATTGCTCATAGTAGGGAAATGTAACACCATGCATTCTCAAATTATAACAAGGGAGGTTCAGGTGGTGTACACACACCATTCTCTACCCTAGGGTTCATCTCATGTCTTAGGTTTCAGGCAGATATTTCTAATTTAGCATGCACTTAACAAATTAAATCACATGAGTAGAGAGAACCACTCTACCAAAGTGTACGGGTGGTATGGGGGCACGAATGGTAGATTCCGATGCCTCCGTAGGTCCTGTGTGCACTACAGATTAGAGACCTATTCCAAACGGTTGGTCAAACTAGACATTAATAACGTTGACCAAAATTCCAGCATGTCAAAACAAGCTCAAAACAATATCAAAACGACCCTAACACGTTGGGAATTCCGAAAGAAAATCAACAATACTTCATTTGCGCAAAACCGACTTCATTTGGACCCTGAACCAGCCCAAACATGCGCACCCTGACCAAAATCATACGTCTAAAGTAAGTCCCAGATGTCTTAAACGTGCGTAGAATCTCACCTCGAGCTCCTGCTTCTGTTCCAGTCGTCTGTTACCTCTCACATCCATTTGAGGATGTCTCCAGACATCTGACACTGCTCCCGGTCATCTAGGAGAGTAGTCGGACGTCTGACGTTACTTCCAGACATCCTAAAGTGCCTCAAATGCTGCACCAACGCGCCTTCCTAAAGTCTCAGGCACACGCGCAGCAGAAAAATGACACCCTAACAACTGCAGCAGTACGCATGCACAACATAGAGTTCAGGTAGAGAAATACCTCGGTACTCTACGTGCTACCAGACGTCCTAAGCTCCCTCCGGACATCTGACGATCCCTCCAGACATCTGGCGAATGTCGTAGACATCTGATAACACAGAAAAATGACTCCTAACTCCGCGTGCAGGACCTTCCTTGCAACGGCTCTCCTTCTTGCCTCGCAGCAGTAGCTTCTCCTCCTGCTGCTCTCCCACTCTCTCTCTTTCTCACCCGAGCTCCTCCTGCTACTCCCCTCTTCCTCCTGCACACACTCCTCTCCCCTCACGCTCTCCCTCTCCCTGCTGCTCTCATTCTCCTTCTCCCTCACTCACGATTACAAGGTGGAAGAAGGGAAGGAGGTGGGCGATTGTTGAAGCAAAGGGTGGAGGGGTGGTGTGGGTGTCGGGGGGGTTTGGGGTTTTATAGGGGAGTGAGTAGGGTTTGTGGGGTGGCATGGGGAGTTGTGTGGGACCAGGTCATTTGCAATTTCGACCCTGCAGAAACTCATTTTTCCTCTGGAGCCCACAAAATAAGTCCTAGGGGGTTTAAAATTGCGATAAACCCCTCCAGAAGTCAAAAATTCCACATGGGCTATTTTTGGTGTACAGAAAAATTACGAGAAAACCCCTAAATTCTAGAAAAATCCAAACAACCCTTGGGAAAGGTCATTTCATCTAGGTTGTCACGTATTGATTCCGAGGGCGATTTTTTTATACCTTTTCTTCCTTTTTTCTTTTATTTTCTTCCTATTTTATCTCCTGTGTCAAGAGTTCTCCTACTCTTCATGGTAGGGTGTTTATTTTCTTTCATTCTTGAACAGGGTTGGTTGTCCTTTTATCTTCCCCCTCAGGGTTCAGCATCCTTATAATCTTTGCATTCTCATTTAATAGAAAACTTTATTTTAAAAAAAAAGTTTTTTAAGTAGTAGAGTTTTGATCCAGTATGTTCTGACGGAAAATTAAAATACAACGATTTAAAATCGAACAACACCGATGCATTTGATATATTGAGCGGGGATGTTTCTTTACTTTTTGACAAAAAAAATACCATTTCAATTAGATCACTAGTGTATTTTGATTTTTATTGGATATGTTCCAGTGCAAAATTAAAATACATCGATTGAAAATTAAAATATACTGATACATTTAATTTATCGAGCAGGGACGTTTCTTTTCTTTTTGATTAAAAAATGACATTTCAAAATAATTTCTTGGGTAGTAGAGTTCTGATATGGTTTTGATTTTTTACTGATGCAATAAGGTGCAGGCTAAAAACTAGTTGCTCTTTATCCAATTACCAAGAGATAGAATAAATCTGACCTCACAACATCAAGTTTTACGATTTTCTTGTTCTTTAGCATGACTGATCAAATCACATTTCACTCTCACTCACTACTTATCATACAGTGGACAAATACACACCTCCTTTTTACATAGAGTTTTCAAAAACTCAATAGCTGTAAAACCTAGTTTACTTGAGGGATAACCCCTCAAAAGGAGGGCTAACCCCTGTTTACTTGATTACTTAACCCCTCATCTGATAATTCGAATTTAGCTACTTTAACATTTGTTTGTCTAACATCAGTTTCAATTATTATTAGCTAAACTTGTTTTAAAATTGTACACTAGTACTTATGCCTCTAACAATTCTTGCGTTTCATATTCTTAATACTACTACCAAGTAAACACTAAAAGTGTTAACATCACAATTTAACACAAATTCAAATAAATACAAATTAATGTTAGTATCACTTTACACGTAAGTACAATTACGACTTAACACTAATTTCATATTTCTTAACACTACTTTCTTAATCCTCCAGGTAACTAACTCTAGAAGTCAACTGCAACTTAATGCTTCCCTCAACATCTAATGATGACTTTACTCTCTGAATTTGTCACGACCCGCTCTCGGCTCCCTATAGGACCCGAGAACGGGTGACAATCGACGACTACCGCTAGGTATAGTCGCTTCTCGCCACGAGGATCATTAATGGTTTTCATTGCAGTACTTCTTTTTGAGATGATAAGTCGACTAGTCATTAGTCAGGTACGTAATGAATAGTCAGCTTGGCTCGACGATCCCCCAAGACCCAACCATTCAACGAGAAACAACCAAATACCATATTCATTCTACAATCACACGAGTAATGTAACTAAGCAAAAAATATATCACTGACAGTAAAAGAAAGAGAACAGTAAACCACTAGATTTTTACAGGATACAGCGGAAAAATACTGATACAAGTATAGCCATCATAACAAAGAACTGGTAGAACTCTCTGCAGTGGAACAAAAGAAAGGAACTATGGCTGGGTTCTACTGGGCCCAGTGCCCTCAGCAGCTGGTAGCTCTAGCTGCTGGAATCCCTAACCTGAACATGGTTACAAAAGCCGGAGTCAGTTAACACTGAGTAGAGTGGTGGTTAAGTTATTTACATGCAACATAATTAAAACAGCAATCAACTAAACAATCAATTGTCGGTTATTTATTTTCTTCCGTTTCTGGTTTATGTGTTTCCGGGTCGAGTACGCTAATCAGGTTCCATGATATTGCTCAATCTTCTTGTTCCTTAAGGGAACGATCTTGCTTGTAGTTTTCCCTCAATGCAAGATGTACCCGTGGCACTCTCCTGGCCGAGAGACTCTCTCGTGGTAGTCCTATACCCAGTCTACTACCCCAAGGTCACGATCGTGACGTAGCGATAACTACGGCACGCGTGATAAGCACACGGGTAGCTACTCCACACCGGCACATGGTCAGTCGTTTCCGCTAGCGGGTACGCCCAAACGTATAGCATGGAATAGTACGAGGGCCTTTCCCTTTTAGAACAGAACAGGGGTCTCGCCCCTCCACAGTCCGCATATCCTCGTCCGACTATCCCAGTTTGCCTAGCGGGCTAACAAGAGTCGAAGTAAGGTGGTCATACCTAGCCCCAGGTCCCATGGGGCTGCTAGCTCCCCGTACACTAAGTAGCTCACCTCAGTATCACGTATGTGAGGGCTAAATAGGAGTCGACGTAGAGTGGTCAAACCCACCCTGTGTCTCAACCCAAGGGATGGCAAGCTCCCCTCCACTCGAAAGGGATAGTTGCTCCCTTCAGTACCACGTACACTAGGGCCAGCTTACTTCCCTTAACCAAGTCCGAACAGTCGCCCGTAGGTAACGTGTTCCAAAACCATCAGGCTTTCCGTACTACAGTATTCTTGATTTCTTCATAAATTTCCTGTAGGATTTGTACATAGACTTTCTCATTTACATATCTGATGCATAACAGGAAGCTCAAGATTCCACAATCGATTACTCAGTACAGACATGTTGAAATGACCCATTGCCTTTTTAATCGAAAAAGACGTCTAGATTTTCAGTCAGACGTCTGTCCAGACGTCTGGACACAGGCCTGGATGACTGAAAGTGGGAATTTTCGTACGTTCCTTTGCGCTCTGCGGGTGGGTGGCGCGCAAAGCTTCTCTCTCTCCTCCACACCTCTCACCCCTAAACCCTAATCCCCTCCTATTTAAGCACCCTCTTCCCCTCACCCACGCCACTCTCCACCAACCACTAGCACCTCCAGCTGTCCCCCCTGTGTAGCTACGGCGAGGGAGAGAGAGGGTGAGCGAGGGAGAACAAGAGAGAGGGAGAGGAAGGAAGAGCATGAGAGAGGAGGACTAAGGTTGGTGGAACTTCGGGAGCTTAGCGGAGATCGTGCGGCCGGCGGCAGGCACGTGCACGAGGAGGAGCGGCTCGGGGAGCCAGCCTCCCGGCCCTCTACAGCTGCTGAAGCTGCTGCGGTGCATTGTGGACGGCGTTGCGAGGGGAGCAGCGTCGCAGAGGAGATTCTGTGTTACGACCCGGTTCCTAAATCCCTGCAAGACACGAGATCAGCCCGACTCGACTGATCCCAAGACCCAGTCGTACAACAAGAAATAACCAAAAAGTAGGAAAAAAAATCACATTCACAATGCTATGCAACTAACAGTAAAAAGAGTACAAGTAGTAAGGGAAGAAAAGCTGTTAACAGTACATATTACCACCACAACAATAAAACAGTAACAAGGTACACGAACGTAGAGGTACAAGAGTCTGAACTCACTACATAGAAAGTACTAAAAGAAAACTACTGCTATTGGGCTCTTCTGGGCCCAACACCCTCTGCAGCTAGAGACTCAGGTTACTCAACACCTGGACTTGAAAAGGGATTATGAGTAACAGAGTCAGCGAACGCTAAGTAGAGTGGCGACCAACTAACTAAAGTAGTAAAAGTGAACAGGTAGCTGTTTATTCCAATTTCCTTATTTTACAAGTTATTCCTTTTCACCAATTAGATTATTAATCAGGTCTCTTTCTTGATCTCGAATGTTCCTCGTGGGAACGATCTTGATTGCAGTCTTTTCCGAAGAGTAGAAGTCGCACGTGGTGCTCTTCTGGCCGAGAGAGTCCCCCGTGGTGGTCCTACACTGAGTCAACTACCCCAAGGTCACGGACAGACGTAACGGTGACTACGGCACGCGCGATAAACGCACGGGTAGTTATCTCACATTGGCACGCGATCAGTCGTTTCCACTAACGGGTACGCTCAAAGTACCGCACGGAATAGTATAGGGCCTAGCCCTCTCAGTAACAGGGGCCTAACCCCTCAGAACCAAACAGCGGTCTCACCTCTCCACAGTCCGCGTACCCTCGTCTGACTACCCTGGTTTGCCTAGTGGGCCAAGCAAGTCGGTGTATGGTGGCTAGCTGAATCCCGAGCCCCTTGGGGTGGCTAGCTCTCTCCCTACACTAGTAGCTCTCCCTAATACGGTGTACACGAGGGCCAAGAAGTCGATGCAGAGTAGCCAATCCTAACCTCGGTTCCCAACTCAAGGGCAGCTAGCTCCGCTCTACACTAAACAGGAGAGCGTCGCTCTCCTTGGTACTACGTACTCAAGGGCTAGCACACTTCCCCACTCACATTTCCAGATCCATACCATTTATTCCCAAGAGCTCTACTCCTAACTTCCTATAGGGTTCATGCTCATATTTCTCATACCATTCCATACTAGGTTTCATCATTCACATTTCCATTCTCAAGTTATACACATGCAACTCGTATTCTAGCATTTAACGTATACAACAGGTAAGGTCACATGTAACTGTTTAACTAGCACAGGTAATTCATATTTCACAGGCAACTCTTGTTCATTAACAGGCAGTTGTTTTCTATCTACTCATTCAAGACTATAATTCAATCACACATACAAACATTTCAAGTGTTTCCCGTCCTAGGATTCATGCCACATCCTAGGTTCTAATCATTCATTCCACACATGCATTCAGGTTTATAATTAAATTAGGGGAAGCCACTCAACTCGGCATTCGCTAACTCTATTACTCGTAATCCCTTTTCAGGTCCAAGTGTTGAACAGCCCGAGTCTCCAGCTGCAAAGGGTGTTGGGCCCAGTAGAGCCCAGTAGCAGTAGCTTTCTTTTAGTACTTTCTATGTAGTGAGTTCAGACTCTTGTACCTCTACGTTCCTGTACCTTGTTACTGTTTTACTGTTGTGGTGATAATATGTACTGTTAGCAGCTTTTCTTCCCTTACTGCTTGTACTCTTTTTACTGTTAGTTGCATAGCATTGTGAATGTGGTTTATTTTCCTACTTTTTGGTTATTTCTTGTTGGATGACTAGGTCTTGGGATCAGTCGAGTCGGGCCGGTCTCGTGTCCTGTAAGGATTCGAGAACCGGGTCATAACAAGATTGTATCAGAGTAAGGTCATCCCGAGAAATGAACCAACTAGCTTAAGAATACTAATTCATGTGCATGTTACTAGAGTAACTACCACAACGTACCTTTTGACATATGTTCTGAGATTCTTTTGCTGAATGTCCGTTAGAGTTGACATCTTTTTGTTTCATTTTTCGCGTCTCCTTACAGGAGATGCCTCGACGTGGAGTCCTTGAGGCAGGTCGCAGACGCGGTCGTGGACGAGGTCGGAGGGGCGGACGTGCTGGGACCTAGGTTTCAGTGGACCAGCCACTTCCTCCGGGAGTTCAGGCCTAGGACCTCACCCAGTTGATACGAGAGACAATACGAGAGGAGCTCCACCCACCTCCACTAGCGTCTCTCCCTGGGGACGTTGAGGGGGAGTCGTCTGTGGGACCACGAGACTGACACAGCGCTGGATGTGGGGTAGGGGGTGGTCCTCCATCGCCCCCACCGCACTCTGACACTTTCGAGCACAAGCCCTCCCTGCCTGGAGGTGTGCCCGTTCCCCCACTAAAGCGATACTACTAGATTTTCGAACAGTTCCAGAAGCTGAAGCCCCCCTCCTTCAAGGGGGATGAGGACTTGACTGAGGCGGAGGACTAGTTGGAGCAGATCGAGAAGGTGTTTGACACCCTTCTCTCCCCTGCAGAGTGCCGCATGGCCTTTGCCACGTACCAACTGGAGAGTGCGGCACACAGGTGGTGGAGGATAGTCAAAGGCCAGGAGAGGGCAGAGCCGACGTGGGAGCAGTTTGTGACCCTCTTCTGCGAGCAGTACCTCTCGCAAATGTAGTAGGATTAGAGGAGGCGGGAGTTCCACACTCTCCGCTAGTGGACAATGACTGTTAGCACGTATCGTACAAGTTTTCTGGAGCTGTCACGTTTCGCTATGACAGCTGTGGCTACTAAGGAGGAGCGCCTGTGGAGGTTCACTGAGGGGCTTCAGCCTGCCATTCGGGAGTATGTCAAACACCTGATGCTGCCCACGTTCTCGAGAGTGGTGGAGGCAGCTATGATGTATGAGGAGACCAACCCAGCCGCACGTGACACTGACAGTGGACAGAAGAGGCCCTACCAGCCAGAGTACTCACAGGGCCGACGAGAGAAGAGGCACGCGACTCCCGCGGGAGAGCTATCCCGCTTTGCGGGGCCGTCAGTGGCTTTTGGGTGACCCCGACAAGGGCCAGCTGCCAACACTGGACCCCTGCCCAACCATCAGTAGGGACCTATCGAGGGCGAGAGTCGAGTTCCCTCTACTACCAATGTGGCCAGCCGGGCCACATCAAGAGGGACTGCCCATCTAGGGCCGGAGCGCAGTAGATTTTCCCCGCACTGAGCACTAGAGGTCAAGTAGGTGGCCGTGGTTCCCAGGCGTGTGGGGGAGGATAGCAGTCGCGGGGAGGGTATCGGCCAGCGGCTACCCGTCTGATGCAAAGTGTGGCTACTTCTGCACCGAGAGCTGAGGGGCGTACCAACGCCCTGACACAAAGAGACGGTAGAGCATCAGGTTCCATGGTGGCAAGTATGGTTACCGTTTCCAACAGATTAGTTTACGTACTTTTTGATTCCGACGCCACGCACTCGCTTGTTGCTGTGAGTTTTGCTTTCAGTTTGGGACAGGATTGTGTGTTGTTAGAGGATCCTTTTGTGATCAGAGGTCCAGGTGGTCAGCTGTTTGTAGCTGAGGAGGTCTACACAGGCTGTGAGGTCAGTATTGGGGGACACAGCCTCCCCGTTGACCTGATCGTAATACTTATGGAGGACTTTGGCGTGATTCTGGGGATGGATTGGCTGTCTACTTACTACGCGTTGGTGGGTTGTTTTGAGAGGAAGACCGTCTTCTCCATACTGGAGATGACTTCCTTTGAGTTTCACAGACAGCCGGTGGACGGAGGTTTCAGGTGCATTTCTGCATTTCGAGTAGCAAGACTTCTGGGCCATGGGTGTGAGGGCTTCCTGGCTTGTGTAGTGGCAGAGCCCAGCCCCATGGCAGACTTTCAGAGCATCCTGGTGGTCAGAGTGTTAAGACCCGTGACATCAAAACACTTTAAGACGTCTAGGAGTTGCTCCAGACATCTGGTCAGACGTCTGGACACCTTCCCAGACGTCTGAAAATAATTTTTTTCATGCATACGACCGCGAGTCTGCGCGCATGTCACACGCAGACTGCACCCCACCCGCCCTCTTCTCTTTCTTCCTCCCCTCGCTGACTTGCAGAACTGCCCCCCCCCCCCCCCCCCCCCCCCCCCCCCCCCCCCCCCGTGCTTACAAATATTCTCCCCTCTCCCTCGTTCACCACCCCATCTATCTCCTCCTTCCTCCAGAACGAGAGCGAGGGCAGCAGCTGTAGTCGAGTGCAGCGACGGAGAGGAGAAGGGCAGCGAGAGACGGGAAGAGAGGAGAGCACGCAAGCCGTGAGAGAGAGAGAGCTCGTCGAAACAGCTCGAGGTTGGTTGGCATGCACGAGGCAGAGCATTGTGCTGGGGAGGTTTCCCCCTGCTCTGCTGCAGCTCAAGCAGTAGGCGGACGAGCGCAGCGCGGCCACGCGCCACGGGAAGAAGACGAAGGAGGTTCTGATTCTGGGAATTTTTCCCAGAATCAGAAGTCTGGACCTACATCCAGACGACGTGGACGACATCTGGAAGAAGCTCCAGACGACTGAGAGGTACGTACTGTGCCTATACCTTCATTTTTACGGATACGACCATGCAGGCCATTCCGCCGAAACTCTGTTGCGTGCTGTATTGAGAGCTTTTGCGTGCGCATGCAGGATTCGCTTCGGGAAGGCGCGAAACACGCCCTCCCATGCGGTTCAGACGTCTGGGCGAGTCACCAGACGGCGGAGACCGTCCCCAGACATCTGGAGAGGTGGTCAGACGTCTGGAACTAGGTTCAAACAGTTCAGCAGGATCTCTGGACGTCTGAGGACTAGCACAGAGTGAGGTATGGATCTTCACTCCTTTTAAGACGTCTGGAAGATGTTCCAAACGTCTGATTTGAGGTAGAATTGTCGTTTTTGACCTGTTTAGGGTCCGTTTAAGGTCCGATTTTCGCATTTAAGATTCCGTTCTTCTCCGTATAAATTCCTCTACTTGTTTGAAATACTTTTATCATGTTCTGAGTGGTTCCTTATGGTTGATCCTTGTGTTAGGACTTCATTCTATTGTAGATTTGGGGGTTGCGGAGGCACGTGAACCCGCCGATCAAGCCCCCATTACTCCCGATTTTGCAGGTAGAGTGGCTTCCCTTAGTTAATTACAAACATAAATGCATATCTCGAATAAATGATAGATCCTAGGGTATGACATGAATCCTAGGACCAGAAAAACTACATTGAATGATAGATCCTAGGGTATGGCATGAATCCTAGGACCTGAACACTAGATTGAATAATAGATCCTAGGGTGTGGCATGAATCCTAGGAATAGAAACACTGGAACGAATGTCTTGAATGCCTGAATTGTAGTCTTGGATGAGTAGATAGAATAATGATAACTGCCTATAATTGGATAACAGCTGCCTGTGAAATGTAGAGTACTATTGTTAGTAACTGCTACATGTAATTCCTGTTGTTTGAAAACTAAATTCGAACTGTTTGTATATAAATTGGAAAAGAAAGATTAAATGTTGGAAACACGTGCTATATGCGAATAAAATTGAAATGATGAAACCTAGTATGGCTTGGCCTGAGAAACATGAGCATGAACCCTATGAGGAATTAGGAGAAGAGCTCCTGGAAATAAATAGAATGGGACTGGAAATGTGAATGGGAAAGTGTGTTGTCTCTTGGGTACGTGGTACCAAGGGAAGCACATACTACCTGTTTAGTGTAGAGCGGAGCCAGCCGCCCTAGGGTTGAGACCCGGGGATAGGTCTGGCCAGTTTATACCAACTTTGGCCCTCGCGTACACAGTACCGAGGAGAGTTACTTGTGTAGGGAAGGAGCTAGCCACCCCATGGGGCCCGGGGTTCAGCTAGCCGTCCTACACCGACTTGTTAGGCCCACTAGGCAAACCAGGGTAGTCAGGCGAGGGTGCGTGGACTGTGGAGGAGCAAGACCCCTGCTAGTTACCGTGGAGGGGCTAGACCCCTGTTACTGAGAGAGCTTTGCCCTATACTGGTTCCGTCTGTGCTTTGGACGTATCCGTTAACGGAAACGACTGATCGCGTGCCAGTGCGGGGTAGCTACCGGTGTGTTTATCGCGCGTGTCGTAGTCACCGTTACGTCTATCAGCGACCTTGGGGTGGTTGACTGAGGGTAGGACCACCATGGGGGACTCTCCCGACCGAGAGAGCACCACGTGCTACTTCTAGTTTTCGGAAAAGAATGCAATCAAGATTGTTCCCACGAGGAACATTCGAGATCAAGAAAAAGACCTGTTAAATAAACCAAGTGAAGAAAGAAAGAATAATTAGTTAAATAAAGGGAGAAATTAAAAACAACAGCTACTTGTCCATCTTTACTACTTTTCTTAGCTAGCTGGTTGCCACTCTACTCAGCGTTTCACTGACGTGTCGTACTTACCACCCTTTTTAGGTCCAGGTGTTGAGCAGCCAGAGCCTATGGCTGCGGAAGGTGCTGAGCCTAGTAGAGCCCAGAAGTTGTACTTGTGTTGTACCCATTTTCCGTAGTAGTGAGTATTTTGTTACACTTTGTACTCTTTTATTGTAAACTTCATATTTCTGTACCGTTTAAATTTCTTTACTGTTGTGGTGGTGTGTACTGTAGTAGTTTACTTTCTTACTGTTGTACTTTTGTTACTATTAGTTACTTGCATGGTGAATGTGGTTTATTTTACTACTTTTTTGTTACTCCCTCGTTGGACAACTAGGTCTTGGGATCAGTCGAGTCGGTCCGATTCTCGTGTCTTGTAGAGATTCGGGAACCGGGTCGTAACACAGAGAGTACCCCGACGTGCTTCCAGAGGAGTTGCCAGGACTACCACTTGAGCGTGAGATCAAGTTTGAGATCTCACTGGTATCGAGGACCAGCCCCATTTCTACAGCACCTTACAGGATGGCACTACTTGAGCTGCGAGAACTTAAGTCCCAGTTACAGGAACTATTGCAGAAGGGCTTTGTGAGGCCCAGTGCATCCCCGTGGGGAGCCCCGTGTTATTTGTGAAGAAGAAGGATGGTACCCTATGCCTTTGTGTTGACTACAGACAGCTGAATCGGGTCACTATCAAGAACAGGTATCCACTGCCGAGGATTGATGATTTGTTTGACCAGTTGAGAGGTGCCACGGCATTCTCCAAGATAGGTTTGAGATCTGGCTACCACCAGTTGAGGATCAGGGAGACCGACGTCTCCAAGACAGCTTTCCGCACCCAGTACAGACACTACGGGTTTTCGGTCATGCCGTTTAGGATGACCAACTGCCCCGCTACTTTCATGGATTTAATGAAACGGGTGTTCAGGCCGTATCTGGATCAGTTTGTGGTGGTATTTATTGATGATGTTCTCATTTACTCGCGGGATCAGGCGCAGCACGGACAGCACTTGCGGATGGTTCTGGACACGTTGAGATGACGTAGGCTGTATGCCAAATACAGCAAGTATGATTTTTGGTTGAGGCAGGTGACCTTCTTGGGTCATGTGATTTTAGGGGATGGCTTAGCTGCGGATCCAGCCTAGGTAGAGGCAGTACTCAGGTGGGAGAGGCCACGTACAGTGACAAAGATCCGTAGTTTCTTGGGACTAGCAGGTTATTACCGGCGGTTTATAAGAGGTTTCTCACAGATTGCGCGTCCTATGACTCAATTGACCCGGAAGGATGTGCCCTTTGCTTGGACAAATGCTTGTGAGGCATGTTTTCAGGAGTTGAAGGAGAGGCTGACTTCGGCTCCTGTGCTCACCATCCCAGATAGCAGCGGCGGTTTCGTTGTCTACACAGACACTTCGTTGCAGGGGTTAGGGGGTGTGCTCATGCAGCAGGGTCACGTTGTCACTTACGCTTTACGGCAACTGAAGCCCCATGAGCATAGCTACCCTACCCACAACTTAGAGCTGGCAGCTGTTGTCTTCACGCTGAAGACATGGAGGCACTACCTTTACAGTGAGACTTTTGAGATATTCATGGATCATAAGAGCCTCAGGTACTTGTTTGATCAGAAGGAGCTTAACATGAGACAGAGACGTTGGTTAGAGCTCCTGAAGGACTATGACTACAGCATCTCATACCATTCGGGGAAGGCCAACGTGGTGGCTGACGCCTTGAGCCGGAAGGTGCCCGCCCACTTGGCCAGCTTATAGGCATAGAGTTGGAGACTTATGGAGGAGTTGGGCAGTTGGCGATCCCTGGAGTTACAGGGGCATTGTGGGGCAATGATAGTGACCCGACAGACGAGACCAGAGCTGATAGATCACATCATCACAGAGCAGATGGCAGATACATATCTGCAGTCATTAAGAGACATAGTACTGTCAGGGGACCCAGGAGAGTTCTCTTTTTCAGACGAGGTACTGCGCATAAGGAGACATTTGTACGTTCCAGAGATGAGGAGTTGTTGAGAGATTTCCTGACAGAGGCACACAGGTCTAGGTTCACCATACATCCCGAGAACACGAAGATGTACCATGATTTGAGATGTGACTTTTGGTGGAGAGGGATGAAGCGGGATGTAGGTGAGTTCGTGCAGCAGTGTTTGGTGTGCCAGCAGGTGAAGGCCGAGAATCAGAGGTCTGCAGGGCCATTGTAGCCACTTCCTGTGCTAGAGTGGAAATGGGAGAGCATCACCACGGACTTGGCGGTGGGCTTGCCCGTTACCCAACGAGGACACGACGCAGTCTGAGTGATTGTAAACAGATTGGCGAAGACGGCACGTTTCTTACCAATCTGAGTCACCTTGGGACTAGCGCAGTTAGCAGAGAGATATATTCGTGACGTGGTACATCTGCACGAAGTTCCACGCAAGATTGTATCCGACCGGGATACCCATTTTACTTCCCAATTTTGGCCTTGGGGACACAATTGAGGTTTAGTACGACGTACCACCCTTAGACAGACGGACAGTCAGAGTGCACGATATAAACACTGGAGGACCTCTTACGCACCTATGTACTGGACTGAAGGGGCTCTTGGGAGGAGCACTTGCCCCTAGCAGAGTTTTCTTATAACAATAGTTATCACCCGAGTATCGGCATGGTATCCTACAAGGCTCTGTAAGGACGGAGGTGTACTGCTCCTTTGAGTTAGGTTGAGGTGGGAACCAAGTGGGAGGTTGGCCCTAGGTTGATCCGGTAGAGTCAGGAGGTGATTGAGCAGATTCATAGATGACTTCGCACTACCAGGAGCAGACAGAAGAGTTATGCCGATCAGAAGCGCAGAGAGGTGCAGTTCGAGGTTGGGGATCACGTCTTTCTTCGTGTTTCGCCCATGAAGGGCCTGTAGCAGTTTGGGGTGAAAGGGAAGCTTGCGCCGAGGTTTGTGGGACCCTTTGAAGTTTTGGAGTGGGTAGGACCCGTTGCTTATAGGCTTGCCCTTCCTCCACAGCTTTCCGGTGTGCATGACGTGTTCCACGTGTCCAACCTCAGGAAGTACGTCGTCGATCCCAGCCACATTCTGAGCCATGAGAGTGTCGAGGTGGGTGACGACCTGACCTACCCCGAGAGACAAGTACAGATACTAGACAGAGCCATCCGGAGTTTGAGATGGAAGCAGGTACCCCTGATGAAGGTCTTGTGGAGGAGCTAGAGATACGAGGAGGCTAACTAGGAGCCTAAGGCAACGATGCGAGAGCGGTACCCGGAGCTTTTTGAGGGTACGACTTTTCGGACCGGCTTCGGTCCTCTTTAAGTTTGTTATGCGTATATAGTTCTTTTCCCGCAACCTAGCTAGCTTAAGTTTCGGGCACGAAACTTCCTTTAAGTTTGTTATGATGTAAAGACCCGTTCTGTCCTGAGCCTTTTAAAATGTCTAGACTGTCTGTTAGACATCTGGTCAAATGTCTGGACTTCTTCCCAGACGACTGGAAATTTAAATTTTTGTGCAAGCTTTCGCGTCTGCATGCGAGCGGCGTGCAGACAATATCCTCCTTTTCTCCCCTTCTTCTCTCTTCCCTCCTCCACCGAACCCTAACGCACTCTTTATAAACCCCACTTCTCCTCGCTCGTTCTCCCCACCACACAGCCACCTTCTTCCCTTTCCTCTCCACCGCAATGAGAGGAGTGAGCGCGAGAGCGGCGATGAGGAGGAGAGAAGGAGGAGTTTGAGCTCGCGAACTCGTGTGGGAGCTAGCAGGAGAGCGCATGGCCGGAGCGATGCGTGCGGGAGGAGGAGAGCGTTGGGGGAGTCATCCCCGACACTGCTGCAGCAAGAGCTGCAAGCGAGGAGGCAAAGCGCGGCTGCACGCGGCGAGGGCAAGCAGGAGGTTCTGGTTCTGGGTTTTTCCCAGAATCAGACGTCTACAGTGACGTCCAGACGATGTAGTGGACGTCTGGAGACGACTCCGAACATCTAAAGATAGATCTTAGCGAAGGTACGTTCCCTTTGCGGATATGGCCATGCAGGCCACTCTACAACTACGCTCTGCGTGGCTAATCTTAGGAGATTTTGCTGTCGCGTGCAGGAATTGCTTCGAGAAGGCGCGGGACACGCCCTCCCACGCGATTCATACGTCTGAGCAGCTTACCAGATGACTGAAAGCACTCCCAAACATCCAGAGAGTAGGTCGAACGTCTGGAGCTGGGTCCAAAGGAGGTCCTAGACGTCTGAGGTCGATGTAGAGCCTGAGGTGCATTTCTAGACACTTTTAAGACGTCTGGACATTGTGCCAGACGTCTGATTTGAGTCAGTAACTCTGTTTTTGACCAGTTTAGGATCCATTTGTGGTCTATTTTACGCAAACTAGATATCGGTGTTTTCCTTGTGAGTTCCTCTACTTGTTAGAAGACTTTCTATACTGTTTTGAATGTTTCATTGTGATTGTTCCTTGTTATAGGACTTCGTCCCATTGTGGGTTCGAGGCTTGCTGAGGCACGTGAGCCTGCCGTTCGAGCCCCCAATACTCCTGGGTTGTCTGGTAGAGTGGCTTCCCCTAATTTAATTATAAACATGAATGCATGTGTGTAATGAATGATTAGAACCTAGGATGTGGCATAAATCCTAGGACAAGAAACACTTGAAATGTCTGTATGTGTGATTGAATTGCAGTAGATAGAAAACAACTGCCTATTAATGAACAAGAGCTGCCTATGAAATATGAATTACCTATGCTAGTTAACAGTTACATGTGACCTTACCTGTTGTATACGTTAAATGCTAGAATACGAGCTGCATGTGTATAGCCTGAGAATGGAAACGTGAATGATAGAAATACGAGCTGCATGTGTATAACCTGAGAATGGAAATGTGAATGATGAAACCTGGTATGGAATGGTATGAGAAATATGAACATGAACCCTACGGGGAGTTAGGAGTAGAGCTCTTGGGAATAAATGGAATGGATCTGGAAATGTGAGTGGGGAAGTGTGCTGGCCCTTAACTACGTAGTACCAAAGAGAGCGACTGTCTCCTATTTAGTGTAGAGCGGAGCTAGCCGCCCTTGGGTTGGGACCCGGGGTTAGGATAGGCCACTCTACACCGACTTCTTGGCCCTCGTGTACACCGTACCGGGGAGAGCTATTAGTGTAGGGAGAGAGCTAGCCACACCACGAGGCCCGGGGTTCAGCTAGCCACCCTACACCGACTTGCTAGGCTCACTGGGCAAACCAAGGTAGTCAGACGAGGGCGCGCAAACTGTGAAGGGACGAGACTCCTATTTGGTTCTGAGGGGTTAGACCCCTGTTACTGAGAGGGCTAGGCCCTATACTGTTCCGTGCTATACTTAGAGCGTACCCGTTAATGGAAACGACTGACCGCGTGCCAGTGTGGGGTAGCTACTCGTACTTTTATCGTGCGTGCCGTAGTCACCGTTACGTCTGGCCATGACCTTGGGGTGGTTGACTCGGTGTAGGACCACCACGGGGGACTCTCCCAGCTAAGAGAACACCACGTGCGACTTCTACTTTTTGGAAAAGACTGCAATCAAGATCGTTTCCACGAGGAACATTCGAGATCAAGAAAGAGACCTGATAAATAAACCAATGGGTGAAAAGGAATAATTTGTAAAATAAGGAAATTGGAATAAACAGCTACCTGTTCACTTTTACTGCTTTACTTAGTTGGTTGCCACTCTACTCAATGTTCGCTAACTCTGTTACTCATAATACCTTTTCAAGTCCAGGTGTTGAGTAGCCCGAGTCTCCGGCTGCAAAGGGTGTTGGGCCTAGTAGAGCCCAGTAGCAGTAGCTTTCTTTTAGTACTTTCTGTGTAGTGAGTTCAGACTCTTGTACCTTTATGTTCCTATACCTTGTTACTGTTTTACTATTGTGATGGTAATATGTACTGTTAGCAACTTTTCCTCCCTTACTGCTTGTACTCTTTTTACTGTTAGTTGCATAGCATTGTGAATGTGGTTTATTTTCCTACTTTTTGATTATTTCTTGTTGGACGACTGGGTCTTGGGATCAGTCGAGTCGAACTGATCTCGTGTCCTGTAGGGATTCAGGAACCAATTCGTAACATTCTGGTACTGGAAAAGTTCCAGTATCAGACATCTGGAGAGGCACCAAGACGTCTGGAGCTGAAGCCGGACGTCTGAAAGCATAATATCGTGCGAGGTACGTGTTTCCTGCACTACTTTCCGCCATGCAGACCATAGCACAGGAAATGTTTGGTTGTTAATGGGTGTACGTTTTCGTATGCAGGTGCGAGGTATTGGAAAGGCGCGTGGTGCGCTTTTCCAAGCGCTTTTGGACATCTAACCGCATCGCCAAACGTCCGACGGCCCTTCTAGACGACTGGAAGGAAGATAAGACATCTGGAACTCTCCTCAGACAGTTGTAAAGGAGTCTGGACATCTGAGACAGCTGCAGCAAGTGAAAGGTAAGATCTGGCGTCTTTTAAGACATCTGGGACTAGTCCCAGATGTCTGATTTTGGACAGTAATCGTGTTTTTGGCCCATTCAGGGCCCAAACGGAATCGGATTTCCGTAAACCATGTACCGTTGTTTTCCACTCGAGTTTCTCTACGTGTTCGTGTTGAGTACCTACTGTTTTAAGGTCGTCTGATGTAAATTAGTCTCTGGTACAGGTTACCAGTCAGTGGCGTGTTCGGGGCCCGCAGAGACGACGAGAGCTACAGTGCAAGCCCCCATTCCTCCTGTGATACCCGGTAGAGTGGTTTAATTCATTTGTTAAGATGTGAATAAAGAATATGCTTGCTTAGATTAAATTGATTGAAACTCTAGGATGTGGAATGAACCCTAGGGTAGAAATGTATGAGCCTGATGATGATCTACTCTATTTACTTGAGATGTATGTTAAAATACCAGCTGCCTGTATGTGAATGAGAAATTGAACTGTGAAACCACAAGTTGCATGTATATGAATGAGAATTGAATTGTGAAAACACGAGCTGCCTGTATATGGATGAGGAACGTGTTATGAAACATGAGATCTAAATATGAATAAATGAGATAAATATGAGCATGAACCCTACAAGGAATTAAGAGTAGAACTCCTGTATATGAAAGGAATCTAGAATGTAGACTGGAAGTGAGCTGGCCCTTGTGTACACGATACCAAGGAGAGCAACTGTCTCTTTTAGTGTAGAATGGAGCTAGCCGCCCTTGGGTTGAGACCTGGGGTTAGGATTGGCCACTCTACACCAACTCCTATTGGCCCTCTCATATGTGGTACCGAGGCGTGTTACTAGTGTAAGGAGGGAGCTAGCCACCCCACAGGACCCGAGGTTAAGCTAGCCACTCTACATCGACTTTGTTAGGCCTGCTGGGCAAACCGAGGTAGTCGAATGAGTACGCAGACTGTGGAGGGACGAGACCCCTGTTTGGTTCTGAGGGGCGAGAGCCCTGTTCTGAGAGGGTAAGGCCCTATACTGTTCCATGCTATACTTTAGGTGTACCCGCTAACGGAAACAATTGACCGAGTGCCAGTGTGGGGTGATGAGAACCTCATCATGAGCCATAACTAGCTCATTTTGACCCAATACAAAGGATAAAAGCTCCTACATATCTCAAGGAAAGGCTTAACTCAGAGAATTCTGAGTTTGAGAAGAAAACCAGTCATAAGGGGTAAAAGTGCAATTTTACCAGTATAATCTGCATACAGGGTAATTCAGGGCCCAAACACAGGTCAGAACAGCTTAATAAGAATAAAAGTGGGACGAGATGATCTAGCAAGGGCTACAGCACTTTCAAGGAACCAAATGATAATCTGTAACCCTAAAACAACCCACTTCAATTCACAAGGTTCGAGGCAAAGTAAAAATAGAATAAACCCTCTAAAATTCATAGAAAAATAATCTCTAGGGTTTAGAACCTTCAATTTGGCCTTTAGAACCCATTTTGACCTACATTGAGAACCATGCCCAATTAATAACTTAATTTGGGTTTTTGCGCAAATTGACCGGTCAAACAAGGTTTAATATGAAAATAAAATTCACCATCAGATTCCTTAGGTCCTAATTAGTCATGTATAAAAACTTGAGCCTAAGAAGAAACCTCCTTGACCGACTTTACACTTTGGTCCTCATATATTTACTCTTTGGCCCTCAACTTTTGAACCCTCGCATTTAGGCCCCTAACTCTCCTTCGTTCTTTGCAAACAGGTCCCTCCTGCAAAACCCTGCCAGCACCATGCTCCGGCGACCTTGCGCGGAGCATGGCGCCGCGCAGGGTAAGATGGAGGACCTGGCATGTGTACCGGGGGTGCCCTGCGTCGTCAGCCGTCGCAGGAGCACCCCCATGGTCCTTGCAGCCCCCCCTACCGGCCGTGCGAACGCACGGACGGTATGGGTTCGAATTCCGACCATGCTCCGGCGAGGGAGACACGTCGTCTCCCTCCGCCTTCCTCCCTGCTTCAACCCTATAAATACCCCCCGCCGCTCCACCGACGAAGGCAGCCTGGATCTGACGGAGAAAACCCCCAATTTTCCTCTCTTCTCACTCCGGCAGACGCCCACCAGCTCCGGCGGTTCTTCCTCCTCCTCCTCTTCGCTCTGCCGCAATACCAGCAGCAGAGATTTCTTCCCCTGCTCTTTCCGCGTCGCGCAATACCGGCGCGCGCTGCCTCTGCCCCGTCGTCACCGCCGTCCTTCCCCCACTGGGCATCGTCTTCTCCGGCGACAGTCGATACGACTGTCGCCCTGTTCCTCCCCCTTCGTCCCTGCAAGTAAGTTAGACCTACTCCCCTTCTCCTCCTCTTTCTTTCCCCGCTTTCGATTTAGTCAATTAAGCCCTCTACCGACCCTGTTCACCCTCATCCTCTCCGCCTCCGACCACCCTCCGGCGAGCCGCTCCCATCACCTCAGCGACCCACACGGCTCGCCGACCACCGCAGAACTTCCGCCTCCTCACCCTGATCCTCTTCCGCCCCTCCACTTCCCACCAAACACCCTCTGCAGACCCACCGAACACACCCACTCCCTCGCTCACAGTCTGACCTAGGACGACCTAACAGCTCCATCTCGCCCCCTGCAGACCCCCTGACCACCTTCGCCGTGCCACGGCGAAGGTCCTCCGCCTGTCTGATTTGGCCGAGAGGCCGTGCCATTGGTTTCAGGTTCCAGGCCTTGACCGCCATTGGCGAGGAAGCTCGAAGCCTGCTCGAGGTTGCTCCAAGCCGAGATATCCCAGATTGAATAGCCACGGCCAGCGCGGAAGAGTCTCACGCACACACCCTGGCCCTCGATTGGAGCTGTACGCCTCAACAGCCGATGCAATTGGGAGCACCATCCCTGCTGCAGGCGTAAGAGAATTGGGGTGGGACATTTAGTCCCACCTCGGAATCTCTCAAAGGCGCGCGGACACATAAATTGAAAAACTGCCGTATGCTGTTTGCCTCAGTTACCACGGGGTGAGGTCCCTCTCACCCGACCCGACCCGACTCGGCCTCGTCCGTGACCACGCTCCGCGGACCTGGCCCGACCCGATTAGACTGACCTGCACTCCTCGCCCACCACGCACGCCGGTGGGCCTGGACCCGGGCCCGACCCGAACCCGATTACCCGATAGCGCTCTGGGAGAGCTTCCGAGGAGTGATTTCAGAGAGAGAGATACGCGGGGGAGGGGGGTAGAGTAGGTTTTTGTCTTGACGAATAAACTCTGAAGTGTGCAGGCCAAAGAAGAAGAAGCAGACCCGCTGAAGAAGAAGGAGCTGCTGCACTGTAGCGAAGGCATTGTTAAGTCGTCTCAGCACCGGGGCAGACGACGGAAGGTCAGCAGCCAAAGAAGAAGAAGACCCGCTGAAGAAGAAGGAAGAGCAACGGCCATCGCGAGAGAAGAAAAAGAGAAGTCAAGGCAGGTGAAGACAAAGAAGAAGAAGGAATGAAGAGAAGCAAGAAGCAAGAAAAGAAGAAGATGATCTGACGAAAAAGAAAGAAAGGAAACAAGAAGAAGAGCACGAGGGGAAAATCTGAAGAAAGCAGAAGAAGAAGAAGAAGAAGAAGAAGAAGAACAGGAAGAACCAAAGACAAAGAGGAAGAAAGAAGAAAAGAAGAAGAAGCCAATTTTTCATCTCTCTCTCTCTCTCTCTTTATTTTTGTAATAGAACTTGTATATCTCTAGAATACAACTTGCTCCCTGAGTTCGACCTCGGGAACTCTTTCAGTTTTCCGAGTAATAAAAATTTTATATGAAACGTTGGTGACAACCGGCTTTACTACAACGATATAACACGAACCGGTCGCGAACCGACGCATCATTTTGGCGCCGTTGCCGGGGAGCAACGGCTATTCTAGAGGTAAACATTCCTGTTTCTTTTAAGTTCTGATAATCTCCTCTCTTTTGTGCAGCTACAGGAACGCAAGAAGACAAGCAACCACACCAAAGACAGGTAAATTTTTCCTCTCACTATTAACCCCTAAGCTCTAAAGAGGAAGAAAAGAAAAGAACAAGCAATATAGGGTTAACCTGTCTTCCATATTTAGTAACCATAAAAGTTGCATGTTTTCAACTCATTATTTCTGCACACTATTAAGGGTATTTAAGGGCTAACACATTCTTGCTTGAGCCCTAATTACCCAACAAAGAATTAACTGGACCAAGTAGAGCCAACCTAGGATCCAACACTAGGGATTTAGAGACACACTCCTTAAGCAAGAATTGAGAAAACCAAATGAAGTGTGCCCAAGCCCTTGTCTGAAAATACCTATTCAAAGAAAATCTAAAACAATTGGCTCTCTCTAAACACTTGAACCCTAAAAGACAGGACCTAAAAGCTCTCAAAGAAAACAAGAGGTAAAGTTGACCCCATGGGTCAACCAACCTTAAATTAGGTCACTCTTTGCACTTAAAAGACTAAAGTTCAAGTGAAACCTTAAGCACCCTGATCTTAAAATTGGTAGACTTAAGAGGTCAAGATCCCCATTCTGGTCTACCTGGAACCGCAGTGACAAGAGAGGTCGGGTGGGGGAAACCCTGTAACCCGTGGGGACGCTCTACCGTGTAGGGGTCTTCGCGGGACTCTCCCTCTCTGGCTGCCCAGGTAATTCTCAGGTGGACGATCTTTCTGATCAAGGGGTCCATCTGCCCCGAACCTCTATAGTCACCCAACAATTTTTGGGTGTCTTGATTGGGTCCAGCACCTGCTTATCTCATCCAGCCCTTCAGTATTTTTCAGGAGGTCCTTGAAACCTCCAATAGAAGTTCACTCTTCCCGAGGCTAAGCCTCGGCTCCTTTGTTTTTGCAGAAATCATTCACATAGCCCCTCTTTCCTCTGATTCTGAACAAAATCCCCTTCTTCCATCTTGATTCAAACTTTGATTCCACCACCTGATCCAATTATGCAGCCTAATTACCTAGCAAGACTACCATTCAAGAAACCTGAATATCGGAGATCTATGAAAGATAAAATGATCGAGAATGCCATAAGATTCTATGAAAAAGAAGAAAAAACCTCAACACCAAGAGGAGATATTCAGGTTGATGTCCCAACAACCACATCCTTCATCATGAACTGTGCCCAAATTCTATTGACTGGAATTTCAAAAGGATCAACCCGAGATATGCTCATGACAGGATACATTGAGATGGAAAAATTACACCAATCTGAATACCTTCAATGCTTGACAAATCCTGTACTTTGGGAACAACACCAAGATGCCCTTATAAAACGGGTAGAAATGATGAAATCAGTAGAACAAATTATCAACCAGAAATACCCGTATAAACCAGAAACAGAGGATGAACCATCTTGGAACAGTATTAAGGAACCATTCAGTTTCCCAGATCCCGGGATTGAGGCACAAAGTGGTTGTAAAATCCCAACCCAGGTAGAAGATAGCATTAAAATAGGTTGGGAAGTTGCAGGAGAACACAATGCTGAGCCAACCCTAGGCCATAAATCACCAAGCTTAGAACTCCAAGACTCCTGCAATAACAAGATTAGAATTGAACCTCTGGAGGGTATAAATTCCACCCCTTGTTTTGATAAGGTGACCCTCGAAGGTTATTCGGACTTAGGTTCTAATAATTCTACCCACATCCTAAGCCTAGAACCTAGATCTGAAACTTATTGGGAAGATTATGAGGCCCTTTATGAGGAAGATCAAATTTTTACAGGATATGATTCCGGGCCTCTATTTAATGAGTATCCCTCTCCAACATCCTCAGGAAATCTGATCGATTTCTCAGAAAACATGCCAATTTATGATACAGAAACTGAGGAGTTGGATGAGCAAGGTTTTAATAGGGTCTATCCTACCAGCTTAGAACTTGAACAGAACATCTTTTTGAGCCCAGAAGTGATATATAGGCTAGAACCCAATCAGGCTGCTGATTCCACATCTGATGATTTCTGCTGTGGTGGAATTCATGATCATTTTCGCCAACTCTCCGACAATTTCAGATCTGACTATAATTGCGGAGAGATTCCCCTTCCTGAACGTGCCAGGCCTATCTACGACCTCAGTTCACATGATTCTGACTCTGACTCTGACTCTGAGGTCCTGATTCCCGAGATCACCGATAACACAGAATCATTCCTTTTCGATCCTCAGGAACCAAAAACAGAAAATGCCAAGAGTGATTGCAACCCAGAATCCAAATTTTTTCTCGAATCCGATTTCTTTCATCCTACAAACACTCTTCCGGCATTTGATAGTTACCCAGAGGACTCTCTGCAGAAAATCACCTATCATCTGTTTCTAGAAGAGCCCTCGTACACAATGGCCACCTCATCCGCACACACAGAACGGATCAAAACCTCTTCCAAACCCCGACCCGCAACCGGACTCAATTTCTATGCTGATTCACCTCTCACCGAGCCGATTGCATTTCCACATCGGGTTTCGAACATTGATCAGACTACATACCATGCTCTATCATTCTCTGATCACCCCTGTAGGGTTCCTGCATCAACCACTGATTATCCTACGGGTCCCTACTCTAACCAGGCTGATTCGGCACAGCCAAACCCTGCGTTTACACTTCCACATCCATCTGAGCTTCATAATTTCTGGTGGGCTCCACACCTTTTTATCCACATCTATCAACCCACCAGATTGATTGGGTTTGGGCTGCATCATCAGCCTGTTGATCTGAACAAGCACCTGGTTGGACCAACCAGGCTCTTAATCAAGGTGCTTGTCTTACAAAACTCTGCTGAGTTGACCATCCCCTCTCCATCGCATTTCCCGCTTGGCTGAAGGCATCAAATTTAGCGCTCAACGGGAGGCAGCCCGTCATTCTCTTTGAAAACCTGAAACTTGTTCTGACACCTTTCAGCACTTGAAGTTCACACTTTAGGACAGCCGACTCCACCTCAGGTGCTTGCATCTGAGATTAGAAATCGTCCGCAACAGTCACCCCGACCCATTCACTCATCAAAACAGCTATCCTAATGTATGAACTTAGTCGAATAGAAACCCCTAGGTTACAATGAGGACATTGCAAATCTTAGGCATGGGGGGGTATGAAAGTGCAAAAACTCGTAAGAAAAGGTTTCAAACAAAAAAATTCACATATGCCAAAAATACCATAAAAATTAAAAAATTTTCGAAAAAGAATAAGAGGAAAAGAGGAGAAGGAAAATTTTGTGAAGGAGAGAAGAAACAAAATGAAAAAGGAGCACAAAATTATAAGAAAAGTTGATAGTCATTAGTAAGGAACTAAGGAATTAACCTAAGTTCTAGACCTCATTCAAGAAAATAACTGAAAAGTGCACAATAAGATTAGTAAGAATGAAAACCTTAGGCATTCTTGAATAGACTCTTAGTACTCATTAAGATCTGGACACTCCTCAAGAGGTTGAGGAAAATGAAAAGCTGAAGTATTAGGTCTAAGGCTTAGGGAGTATTCGGCCTCGTTAACTAATTTTTGGTTTACGGGACTCAGTAACCTAAGCACCCTAATCTCACACACAGCCTGGTTCAGTAAGCGTAAAAATCAGAATCACGCAGAAGCGTCGCAAAAATCTGAAAAGAACACCTAGAATAGGAATGGCCGATCAACACAAGTTGATTTGGACGAGTTCCCAGCGCAGAGAGGCGGAAAATCCCCTCGAAGATGCGTAACAAAATATCATCTCCTCGGTGCTTGTTTCTTAGGATATTTACATATCCTACGGGGGGCATGTAAGCACTCTGCTGGTTCAGATTCCATGGATGGCATTATCTCGAAGTGTCAATTGCCAGGGTCTGGATTCGGCCAAGGAATACCATGGATGGGATTATCTCGAAATCTCAATAGCCAGGGTTCCGGGGGTTGCCATGGGCGGTGCTATCTCGAAGCATCGATCGCCAGGAACCCTTGAGGATTGATGATGGGAGCAAGGAATCTGATACAGACCGTGTTGAAAAGCCAATCCTAGACTAGAACTAAAAAGAAAAAGAGAGAGAAAACTCTCCAAACAGAAAAAACTTTCTATCTCTCTCTTACAAAACGCACTGCGAACTGGGCCAGGGCTAAAATCATTTCAAGCACGGGTGCTTTAACCACGAAGTCCAATAAACCTTAGGTTAGTTCTTGCGTGCCTTAAAAACCTTTGCTAAAAGACTGAGGCTAAGGCTAGACAGATTTGGATCTTGATTGGTACTAGAGTATCTTTTAGGCCTATGGTCAGCATTCTAACCTAATCTATGCTCAAATAAAAAGGCACTTATCTAAAACCATTGAAAACTTCATGGTCTAGAACAAGGGTTGAAACCTTAAGTTTTTTTTGCTAAGGGACTAGCAAAAGCTAGGCATGGGGGTATGATGAGAACCTCATCATGAGCCATAACTAGCTCATTTTGACCCAATACAAAGGATAAAAGCTCCTACATATCTCAAGGAAAGGCTTAACTCAGAGAATTCTGAGTTTGAGAAGAAAACCAGTCATAAGGGGTAAAAGTGCAATTTTACCAGTATAATCTGCATACAGGGTAATTCAGGGCCCAAACACAGGTCAGAACAGCTTAATAAGAATAAAAGTGGGACGAGATGATCTAGCAAGGGCTACAGCACTTTCAAGGAACCAAATGATAATCTGTAACCCTAAAACAACCCACTTCAATTCACAAGGTTCGAGGCAAAGTAAAAATAGAATAAACCCTCTAAAATTCATAGAAAAATAATCTCTAGGGCTTAGAACCTTCAATTTGGCCTTTAGAACCCATTTTGACCTACATTGAGAACCATGCCCAATTAATAACTTAATTTGGGTTTTTGCGCAAATTGACCGGTCAAACAAGGTTTAATATGAAAATAAAATTCACCATCAGATTCCTTAGGTCCTAATTAGTCATGTATAAAAACTTGAGCCTAAGAAGAAACCTCCTTGACCGACTTTACACTTTGGTCCTCATATATTTACTCTTTGGCCCTCAACTTTTGAACCCTCGCATTTAGGCCCCTAACTCTCCTTCGTTCTTTGCAAACAGGTCCCTCCTGCAAAACCCTGCCAGCACCATGCTCCGGCGACCTTGCGCGGAGCATGGCGCCGCGCAGGGTAAGATGGAGGACCTGGCATGTGTACCGGGGGTGCCCTGCGTCGTCAGCCGTCGCAGGAGCACCCCCATGGTCCTTGCAGCCCCCCCTACCGGCCGTGCGAACGCACGGACGGTATGGGTTCGAATTCCGACCATGCTCCGGCGAGGGAGACACGTCGTCTCCCTCCGCCTTCCTCCCTGCTTCAACCCTATAAATACCCCCCGCCGCTCCACCGACGAAGGCAGCCTGGATCTGACGGAGAAAACCCCCAATTTTCCTCTCTTCTCACTCCGGCAGACGCCCACCAGCTCCGGCGGTTCTTCCTCCTCCTCCTCTTCGCTCTGCCGCAATACCAGCAGCAGAGATTTCTTCCCCTGCTCTTTCCGCGTCGCGCAATACCGGCGCGCGCTGCCTCTGCCCCGTCGTCACCGCCGTCCTTCCCCCACTGGGCATCGTCTTCTCCGGCGACAGTCGATACGACTGTCGCCCTGTTCCTCCCCCTTCGTCCCTGCAAGTAAGTTAGACCTACTCCCCTTCTCCTCCTCTTTCTTTCCCCGCTTTCGATTTAGTCAATTAAGCCCTCTACCGACCCTGTTCACCCTCATCCTCTCCGCCTCCGACCACCCTCCGGCGAGCCGCTCCCATCACCTCAGCGACCCACACGGCTCGCCGACCACCGCAGAACTTCCGCCTCCTCACCCTGATCCTCTTCCGCCCCTCCACTTCCCACCAAACACCCTCTGCAGACCCACCGAACACACCCACTCCCTCGCTCACAGTCTGACCTAGGACGACCTAACAGCTCCATCTCGCCCCCTGCAGACCCCCTGACCACCTTCGCCGTGCCACGGCGAAGGTCCTCCGCCTGTCTGATTTGGCCGAGAGGCCGTGCCATTGGTTTCAGGTTCCAGGCCTTGACCGCCATTGGCGAGGAAGCTCGAAGCCTGCTCGAGGTTGCTCCAAGCCGAGATATCCCAGATTGAATAGCCACGGCCAGCGCGGAAGAGTCTCACGCACACACCCTGGCCCTCGATTGGAGCTGTACGCCTCAACAGCCGATGCAATTGGGAGCACCATCCCTGCTGCAGGCGTAAGAGAATTGGGGTGGGACATTTAGTCCCACCTCGGAATCTCTCAAAGGCGCGCGGACACATAAATTGAAAAACTGCCGTATGCTGTTTGCCTCAGTTACCACGGGGTGAGGTCCCTCTCACCCGACCCGACCCGACTCGGCCTCGTCCGTGACCACGCTCCGCGGACCTGGCCCGACCCGATTAGACTGACCTGCACTCCTCGCCCACCACGCACGCCGGTGGGCCTGGACCCGGACCCGACCCGAACCCGATTACCCGATAGCGCTCTGGGAGAGCTTCCGAGGAGTGATTTCAGAGAGAGAGATACGCGGGGGAGGGGGGTAGAGTAGGTTTTTGTCTTGACGAATAAACTCTGAAGTGTGCAGGCCAAAGAAGAAGAAGCAGACCCGCTGAAGAAGAAGGAGCTGCTGCACTGTAGCGAAGGCATTGTTAAGTCGTCTCAGCACCGGGGCAGACGACGGAAGGTCAGCAGCCAAAGAAGAAGAAGACCCGCTGAAGAAGAAGGAAGAGCAACGGCCATCGCGAGAGAAGAAAAAGAGAAGTCAAGGCAGGTGAAGACAAAGAAGAAGAAGGAATGAAGAGAAGCAAGAAGCAAGAAAAGAAGAAGATGATCTGACGAAAAAGAAAGAAAGGAAACAAGAAGAAGAGCACGAGGGGAAAATCTGAAGAAAGCAGAAGAAGAAGAAGAAGAAGAAGAAGAAGAAGAAGAACAGGAAGAACCAAAGACAAAGAGGAAGAAAGAAGAAAAGAAGAAGAAGCCAATTTTTCATCTCTCTCTCTCTCTCTCTTTATTTTTGTAATAGAACTTGTATATCTCTAGAATACAACTTGCTCCCTGAGTTCGACCTCGGGAACTCTTTCAGTTTTCCGAGTAATAAAAATTTTATATGAAACGTTGGTGACAACCGGCTTTACTACAACGATATAACACGAACCGGTCGCGAACCGACGCATCATGGGGTAACCACCCGTACGCTTATCACACATGTCGTAGTCACCACAACGTCGCGACAGTGAACTCGGGGTGGTTGACTGGCTGTAGGAATACCGCGGGGGACTCCTGGCCAGGAGAGCACCACATGTACCTTCTACTCCACGGAAAAAACTGCAATTAAGATCATTCCACGAGGAACAAGTATGATTAAGAAATACTTGGATCCCTTATGAAGTCAATAAACCAGAAATACATAGATGAAATAAATAGAAAAGAGAATAAAACCTGGTTGCTTGTTGTACTTTACTTGCACATAAATAATATAAACACCACTCTACTCATCGTTCGCTGACTCTATCTTTTTATAACCCTGTTCAGAACCAAGAGTTGAGCAGCCCGAGTTTCCGGCTGTAGATGGTGTTGGGCCCAGCCGAGCCCAGCCGTAGTAGTTTCTTTCCAGCTCTTTTGTTTCTGCTATAGTTGTAAGTACTGGACTTTTAAATTATCGTTCCTGTTACTTTCCGTTTTCTTTCCACTGTTAATGTTGTGGTGGCATGTACTATTTTGAAATAGTTTGTTCTACTTTCCTTTACTGTTTCATTTTTCCTTCTGCCTAGTTATAATGCATGTGTGAATGTGGTATTATTTTTCTGCTTTTGGTTATTTCTCGTTGAACGACTAGGTCTTGGGATTAGTCGAGGCGAACCAGTCTCGGGTCCTGTAGGGATCTGAGAACCAGGTCGTAACACATGTATTATAGGTAGTACAGGTAGCTCATGATTTATCACGGTAACTCATTCATTTCTTAGCTACACCTACATTTCTTCTAGCCCTAGTGTTCATTTCACAACCTAAGGTTCATTCGAATATATCTAAAGTAGCATGCATTCATCTCTTTCGATCCTAGGGTTCATTTCACAACCTAAGGTTCAATCGAATAATTCTAAAGCATACAATTTAATTATTAATTCTGGAGTTAGAGAAAACCACTCTACCAGTAAACCGGGTGGAATGGGGGCTTGTACGATAGCTCCCAACATCTCCGCAGGTCCCGTATATTCTACGAACTGGAGACTTATAACATGAATCGACCAGTCAAATAAGCTCAAAACTGCATAGACACTATATCATTACGTAGGGAAACTTAAACGGAAACCAATGATGTTTCGTTTGCGAAAATTCGACTCCATTTGAGTTATGAATGGGCCCAGAAACTCCACTCTAACCAAAACCAGACGCCTAGTAAGAGTCCCAAACATCTTAAACGCACTTAGGGTCTCACCTTGCTCGAGGCACCTTCTTTCGAATGTCTGGAATTTCGTGCAGACGTTTGAGGTGTTTTCAGACATTTGGAGATGCTCCCGGACGTCTGAAACTACCTTGGTCCTCGCATTGATGCACCTTCCCAACCTCTGACACATGCACGTGAAGTCAAAATTTGGTAGGGAGAAAAATAATCGAAAGAAAATGCGCCATCAGACATCCAGTATTACCTTTAGACGTCTTGTGGTCCCTCCAGACATCTGATTCTACGGAAAAATAACTCCGCAGAGTCGTTTCCGAGCTCTCTCTCTTGCACCATAGAAGCTGCAACTATTGCAGCACTTCCCCATCTCCTGCTTTCATGCGTCCAGCCTCCTCTGCTCTCCACTTTCTCCTCTTGCTCCCTGCTCTCCCTCTCCTCTCATCTATGATGTGGGAATGTATGGAGGAGGAGGGGGGCTTATGTGGAGCTCGAGGCGTGGAATGGGGAGGAGTGGGGAGGAATGGGAGAGAAGTATGGTGGAGGGGTGAGGTGCCGCCGGTTAGGGAGGTGGCGTATGGTGAGGGAGGGGGGTGGTGTACGTGGGGTAAGAGAATGGTGTGGGAGAAATTTTGAGGGTATCCCTGTAAGTTTTTCCTTTCCCTCCACATACCCACAATAAAACCTAAGGGGTTAAAATTACATAAAAATCTCTAAAAATTTCAAAAATGCTAAAAGAAGCTCGGAAAGAATCATTTCAGAATTTCTATCTAAGACGGCATAGCTTAAATCCTATGACAATTCCGATGTTATGTGGCCCTTAATTTTTAATGGATCGACGATTGTGTACTATCACATTCATGTCCGGATCCATTAGAAACATATATTCTTCTTCTACTTGAGCACCTCCTTTCTCGTATACGAGTCTGCATTTGAAAACCTCAAATGTGTGGTGCGATTAGTCAAGTATTCAAATCACCAAGTCTTCCATTATCCCTCTTTTCACACCATTACTACTGTACCTTTAATTAGGTTCCTCTCAACCATGACAGTTTAATGTCCAACTTATTCAATCTTCCCATGTTTCTTCCAAAATGCTTCAGATCTTCCGGGAAAAGATAAAAAATTATAATGGCAAATAAATAATAATACAGGTGGGATATGTATGCAGTTACATTCATTCTGCTATCATCCCTCTCATTTTCCCTTGGAGTTCATAACATAACTCGATTCTAAAACGTGGACGGTTCGTAAGCAACGACCAAACAAGAAGCCTTCAGATAGATGCTTTGCATCATCAGATTATAAGAGATCAATTTCCACGATGATTGAGATTTGACATCATATGAGCAAGCAGACTTACACAAAGAATACATAGGATTTAACGTGGGAAAAAGCATGTGGCTAAATTAAAGATACAAAGCTTCGTAAGAAAATTAGAATAGTGGATATAAAATCTAAAGGTGACACATTTTGTAATATTAAAAGTTGAAAGTAACTAAAAAAACGTAAATTTAAAAATTAAGATTATCTCACATGTCTCTTCGTTACGTAAAAAAATAATATAAATATTATCACGAGATCAAATTTATCACTATATATTTAAAAAAGTCATCGCTATTTTCAAATAAAGAAACGAAATCCTTATACGTTGATACAGAAGCATCTTAAATCCACTGTAAAATGATGGTGACCTTTTTCAAGTAGGGTTGACTTTCATCACCTAATAAAATTTATATATTTTTTTTCATTTATTTACATTAAATATTAGTTGCACGGCAGATATCATGTCCACCGTATCTATACATTACTGACCACGTCACATTTATACTTTTGTTTTTACATTTTGGCCAGCGAAAAAATTACCCTTTGTTCTCGTCTAAATCGGGAGGCCCTCTTAATTTCATCTAGTACTTCCTATCATTGCTCATCCCCAGAGGAATATCATCTCCTTCTGGACTTGGAAAAAAAAAAGGTAGTAGAGTCACATTATATTAAGGAACAAAATTGTTATTGTTTCCAAGTTTCCATCAGATCCAGGACGAAAAGCAACAATTGGGGCGTGGATATATTCGACAGGTAGACATGGGGAATGTGGTGATTCTGAAGCCACATATACGACTACGAAGAGTACATGTCTACCCGCCGAAAAAGTCAGAGGGAAGTGGGGGAGATCATTGGCATTTATGTATGTATCCATACAAAGTTAATATCTCCCTGCCCCCATCCACGTACCAATTATCAAATTTACACTGAAAAGGTGCTCGATCTAAGGTGGACGAAAGGCAATGCCCTGCAGCCTTTGGTGCTACAATTTAATTAATTTGCTCGCACCAAGAGACGATGTATGACATGATTGCTCTACTTTCACAAAACAGTCACTCGGAAATATCCCAAGTGGTATCGGTGGGTGGAGATATTATATCTTTATGCAATTATATGAAGCGCCTCACGGTGGGAAGGAGAGGTTCCTGACTCGTACTGTTATGTATCCATGTGGCTGTTGGATTCTCCAATTAATTAATCCCGGTGGCCACACCTTTGACTCTTTATTTTGTGTCTGCCCTTTCCCTCATGCATGTCTCCACGGAAAAGCAACTTTTTTTTTTGAAGTAAATATTTTCGGAAAGAATGAAGACGTACCATATAAGGGAAAGAAAGATGAAGAATCTTTGACGTTTTCAACGAGGGAAAGATTACTTTTTACGTAGAAATGGAAAAAAAATAATAAAAAAATAAAAATTTAGAAAGAAGATAAAGAAATAAATGTGAAAGAAAAGAAAGACCCGTCTCGATATCAGAAATTGATTAACATTTTGAAGGAGATCGATCTCGTAACGAGATGAATCTTGAAAAATTATACCAACGATTAAATCAAATAAGTTGACTAACAGGTTAAGATCGATTTCTGATATGAGTTAGAAACTCGACTGTATTAAGTCTGATTTCTCACGTGATTCCTAACAAAATTCAACTATACTAAAAAGAAAGAAAAAGAAAAGAACAACCAACAACAACGAACAGGAACAAGCAACCAACGAACCACACGATGGACACGTAAATCGAGTCACGTCAGGAACCGTCGCACGGAGGTCACAAAACCGTAGCACGACGGTTGCTGGCAAGCCCCCTCCACACACCACGGAATTGAGACCGTTGGACGTCGTCACCCAACCCTTCCGCCACTCGTCGTCGAGGCTCCTCCACCGCTGCTCGATGCTGTGCATGTCACGAGCCGCAACGAAGCTCCACAGGATCAGAGAAGAGCTTGCCGTTCGTCACTCACCCCAATCGAAGGAGGAAACACCCCTGCCGCCTCGTCGGAGTCCAATCACAACAATCTACTAGATAATTTGCTTGCCGAGTTAGAAGTTGATGGAGTAACCCTAAAGGTGGGGAAAACTCCGACGTGAATGGGGATTCCCGATCGGCCATCGAACTGAAGCTGCTGGGTGACGGAAAATGCAACTTCTAATTAATAAAAATTTATACGCCTCGAGATTATCTTCTCTTGTGGCTGTGAATATTTCGCAATATTACCGTACGTGAAGGGATCCTTAAATTCCCTTTAGTCTTCCGACAGTAATAAATTAGACAAGATGTATGTTTATAGTAAATTTACAGAACAGGACGAGCAATTGGTGTTAGACATTGTTGATGGAACAGATCGAAAGAACGGAGGACAATCATGAACAGGCAGAATAAGGGTATAGATACATCCTCCTATGTAGCTTATATGTACTTGGAATCCTCACGTTTCTTTCCAAACACTTCGGTTTAATTCACAATTTAAGCCAAACGTTATCGCTTCCTACGAATGTGGATTCATACCTCCCTACCTATCTACAAAGATACGTACATAATATATGTATGTATTTATGCATTTATGTAATACGAACATTTTTCGATATGTGGAAATTTTAGTTGAAGTTTAATCACGTTGCAGTTAATCTTTTTGAAAATATCAGAGTCTATTGAATTGCTTCTAGCTAGGTATATATAATGAAGTCAGTAGCTTCTCTTTTCTGTACTAAAAATTGTTGCATTTCAAAGGGAGGCTTCTACCAATATATAAGCTATAACACATCTACCGTATATATATTCATGTTATTTTACAAATATTAAAACTTGATAAAAAAAAATTTGTCCAAGTGATTTTTCACTTCACTACTGTAGTCTTGAATACAGAAAGATCCTACATGCATATCCCTGAGGGCATCCATAGATAAATTTCTCATGTTCTATATATGTGAAATACCTTCGTCCTTTTGGAAGCAACTTCATTAATTGTCATTTTCAATTTACCCGATTCAACCCCATCCCAAGGGTATTTTATGTTTCAATTGTATTTGTATTGTAGTCATAACTATCCTAACACTATTATTCTTAAACATTTTGCAAATCACAAGGATTATATTTAGCAATATATAAGGCAATAGAATTGTCATCATCAAATGATCGTTGGTCCAATCACTTGATCATGACCCAACAGTTATTTAAGCACAATTTTATCAAATATGCATACAGCTGAGTTAAATTTAACATACTTAGAAGGTATTATGATCGATGTCAACGTTACAATTAAATCACATATGTACTTTACTATTCAACTCCAAATATTTGAACATCGTTTTTGGCAAACCTATAAAAATAATAATTCTTCCAACTTCTAAAGAAATTCCTTTTTGTAAATATTTTGGCATATTTGGTCTCCTTTATTTACTATCTATAGGGAACGATCAACATCATTTACTGTTTAGGACAATTTTGATCAAGTTCAATCAAAAGCTCATAGACAAAGACATATTCTTTGCTACTTATTTGTTTGATATTCAATGGTATTTTCCTCTCTCATATCTACAACACTATTGCTTTTTTTTTAACAATAAATTAGTAAAAAATCCTCTTCATTTTCTATTTATTTTAGACAAATATGCCATAAGCACAATGAAATTATCAACACTTGAGCATAATCATAAATGCCAAAATGAATAAAGACGTATTCTTTGCAACTTGACATTTTGTTTGGTATTCAATGGCACTTTCCTTTCACATATCTACATCGTGTTGCTCCTTTTTACTATGAATTAGTAATCTCTCCACTCTCTATCTATTTCAGACAAATGTGCTTAGTACAATGAAATTCTCAATAGTTGAAAAGTAACCCTATATATACATATACATATGCATACATACACATCTATATACCTACATGTGTGTGTGTATAGCATTACTTGTCAATTTACAAAATATTCTAATATCTCCATGCTTACAACTTCTAACATCACATATTTATTCATTAAGACCTTCCATACATGTTGTCAACCTCCACTAGATGATCACTTATAGTTGACACCTGCTAATAACTACTTCTAATCACAAACATAATTAATGCATGTTTCGCACATTCATCAAAATACTTTTACAACACTAATAATAGTGTTGTACTGATATAATTTTTTATCTACTTCTTAATTACCACATTATAATCATTATCCTTATCATTATTATCAACACCATCATTTTGTCCTATGTTTATAAATTTCAAAAAGCACATCTTTTCTAATGCACAAATGAGGACAAAAATTGCATCAATTGCAACACATATCAACCTAAATGCTTGCCTAGGTAAACAAAGTAATCTCTTATTATTCTATGTCATTCTTTCAATTGCTTGTGTTACATATGTATCATTAGAGTGAAGATTAGCCAAGCTCACCAATAAAATTAGTCATCTTTGCATCTTTGCTTTCAATGATGTTGCTGAGACTCTACTTGTAATTCGAGCATAGGTCCACCTACTCCTTTGCATTCTTTTAGTAATTACGATCAAAAACATATAACCTTTTATCTTCATTATTATTTTAAATTGGATAATTTTCAACTTCTACTCAAAGACATCATCAAGGATCATTTCTTAAAGAAAAAGATAATCGAGATATTGTTTTGTTGCATCCAGGGACATCAATGCAAACCCTATCATTGAAGTAACACCTTCATGAATCCCACTCTTAACCTCGATAAATATATGTTCTTGCAATATTTTAATTAGAATTTTTCTCTTTTTGTGAACGGCCACTTAGGCTTTATAGCTCAATGTACTCATTTATCTTCTCTTCTAGTCATTTGCTTTTTAATGCTACGATCGAAGTTTTGTTATGTTGCTGAAGAGACTATCCACACAAAGTGCAGGGTCCATCTAGTGATCGGAAATTAAATGTAAAAGCTAATGGTCTTTCTTTTCTACAGTACGGTTCCTACGTGTAATTGTTAAAGGATTTAAAGAAGAGGAAAATCGTTGCACATTGGCCTTCAAATGGACTTCAAAAGAACATCATATAATATGCAGATGCGCATCCAATACTCTCTCTCTCTCTCTCTCTCTCAACATCCAAAGGATCATTGTGTCGAGTAGCATGCACATCAAAGTCCAAGTGACGTGGATACAAAGAAGAACGGTGCATCTTTATAGGTCTATATCAATACATAAATGCTCAAGTGTAAGAGCAGAAGACGACAAAACAGATATTTCTCTCAAATGACTTGGAACGCTATGTTTTGTCTAAGGGATATCTTTGGTGAAAAAAATATTTTATGGGAAATTTAAAAGATTGGAGGAGAATATTGAGTCATCATATTAAATTATCATATTATATCACATTAATATCAATAAATATTAAAATATATTTACTCTATCATAAGATATGCATCAATATCATATCAATAAATCAAATATTTTATCTCACTAAATAAATTCTTAACCAACTTATCCCACCACCTATATATTTTATCCTGAAATATCCTTATTTCTCTAGCAAATGCAGCAGAAGTTTCCAGATGCAAAAAAAGAGGGGTAGGGTTGGACATATTATTGTAGGCATTTTAGTAGGAGGAGGTTCCATCAGCAGAAAGGCTGAGCAAGTGCAGAAATGTTTGCGTCCAGATGACTTGGAATGGGGCCCATGGCAAGCCGCATGAAGCATATGTGAAAGCCACTAAATATGAGCTTCTTTTCTCAGGTTTTTGATAACCTTTTGGCAGGACAAGATTTCTTTCATTGATTGCTCATTTGGCCAACTAGAAGCCACTTGCTTTTGTAGGGAAAAAGATCTCCCTAGTGCGCGAACAACCCCGTTGGCTTATCACAGGCCAATGCCTCCCCTTATGCTGGAATGGAACTTATTCAAAAGGAAATTAAGGAAGAACCTGTCGTAGTAATGTATTATATGTTACTTTTAGTGATTTTCCTTTTTTTCCATTTTCCTTGAGCAAAGCCGAAGAGATTCATATTAATTTTCCAGTGACAAACAACCCAGAAGGGAAAACGTTTAATTAAGTTAATTAGATGGGCAAGAAGCAGTAGTGATCTCCCCAATAGCACACTGATCGGCTCCCCGTGGGTATGGGAGATCCAACTTAAAAGGTCATCGGGCTCCTTAGAATAGGTAGTTCGATCGGGGCATCAAAATAATATCACAAATGGCACAAGAATTGCTTATCCAGTTTCACCGTAAGGGATATGCATCTGGAGGAGAATGCATTAGAATTTCGTGAGGTTATAGAGTATACAATCTCTCCATTTCTCTCAAATTGCTTGAGAGGGACTTGGGTGTCCTCCCACCTATATATATCTAGTGTTGAGATGGAGATACCGGTGACCTCTCGAGCGAATTGGGCTAGGGCTTCAAGTAGGATCTCCCGATCAAATCTTGCTTCCAATGAGATTTCCTGAGCAAGTCGTGCTTCCAATAGGATTTCCTTAGCGGATCGTATTTCTAGCAAGATTTTCTGAGCATATATGCTACCAGATTATTAATAGTGACTGCTAATGTCAGCATTTATTGGAGGTGCAGGCCTACTGTACTCTTGTTGAACCTTCAACGGATAAGTCCTTCTCGGTCTGGTTGTGCCCCACCTAATCGTATGTAGGCTGGTTGGTTTGCCAGATCTGCCTGCGTAGGGGATTTTTCTTAGATGTAGGTTGGTCGAATCTCAAAATCCATCTATATCCAAACTTCTCAAGATTGGATCTTTTTTTTTAATCTATCACGGGATTTCAAGATTAAAGATATTTTTTATCCCTCATCACGCACAAAAATAAAGAACTTCAACATCTGATAGCGATAGAAAATTCCCTGATGTAGCACGAAATTGGCTGATCCAAATAACCCACGAGTTCCTTGCTTATCTGTTACCTTCTCTTGGAGATCTAGCTTTTAGTGGCTATTGAGTTGGCTTTTACTCCATGGATTTCTCATCAACGATGGCAAACTGTACACGCTGGTGTTGTTTGACATGGAAAATAGATTCGTAGAATAAATAAAAGAATATAAAAGAAGTGAAATGGAATAAATAAGATGGTATCTCATAGGTGAATTAAATAAGTTACTTCACATTTATTCATCAGGTAATCTATTACTTGAACCTATTTAAAAAAAATTAATTTAATATAAATAAATACCAAAATTTACTTATTCCCCTGCTACTCTCTATTCATTTATTAACTCCGTAACATATTTTCATAGTAACAAGAAAATACTGCATCTTTTTTCGTTGTTTTTTTTCGTTCTTTAGAAGTTATCCCATCATGGAATATAGGTAACGAATTAAGTTAGGAATTTTATTAACATAATAAAGGCAATTACGACGTTGGTGGAGGTCAAATAATTAACTTCATATTATCACTGATATTGCGCTTGCGACGTCATGATGTAACAGAATAAATAGAAAAACAAAAAAGAAACAAGTGTCACTTCCAAACTGGCTGTTTCACCCAGAACTTGTAACTGACATCCGGGTCAGAGAGGCTGATCCCTCTCCTCTTCTTAAACATGAGTAGATGATTCCGGCCTTGGTTTGCGATTAGATACCGACGGCGAAGGCCATAAACCAGTGGCAACAAGTTGTGGATAAGGTAGTGTAGGCGAAAGGCCTCTTGTCCACAATCCCATCCAAAACCATCACTATTGCCCTCGATAGGAAACAACCGCCTATTAGGCCTTTTACCAACGATTAAGAGGTGTCGGAAAAGTCCATCTACGCCCACGGTTGGCACCGTTATCAGCATTCGTTTCTCCGTGGACAGCTCCCTGTGACAATAGTTATAAACTGTTACTGAATGTGTCATTTATATAAAAAAAAACCACCATGATTACTTGACAATCAAAAAGCCATGCTAAGGGGTAGTTTCTTTTTTTGCCTGCATTTGCTCGGGAGATGTTTGGTTTACGGGTTAAGTATTTAACCCGTTACTTAATTCATCTTTTATTTACATCGTGTTAAGTATACTTAAGTTGAGGTAAAGTTATTTTACCTTTTCTGTAGAATAACTTTAACATGTCAAAATACGTTAACTCACTTATTTTATCATTTATTACACTCCAACTTATTCTATAAACTTATTTTCCTTACCAAACGAGATCTTAAAGAGTTAGGTCCCATTTAGTAAGGGAAATAAGTTTATGGAATAAGTTGAAGGAGTGGAATAAATTGTGGATTAAATGAGTTAATCTGTTTAAACATTTTGGTGGGTTAAAATTATTCCACAAAGAACGTGTAATAATTTCACCCTAGGTTAAATCCATTTAACTCGACGTAAATAACAGATGGGTTAAGTGGCAAGTTAAATACTTAACCCGTCAACCAAACACCTCCTTAACTTGTATAATTTTAACCCTGTTTTTAAAGGATGTTAGTAAAATATGTGTTAACTCCTCCACACCAAAACTCCACTTTTCAAAAATTGATATTAACTTCGATTTAAGTAAATAAGATAAGGGTTAATATTACAACTTAACACTAGTTTAAGTAAATAGAAACTGATGTTAATACCATCCTGTAAGTAAATAAAAATGATGATTAACATCACTTTCACATTTCTTAATATTCCTTTCCTAACCTCCGAAGTAAACTAATCCTAAAAGCTACATTTGGTTGGGGAATTAGTTAGCCCCAAGATAAAATTGGAGTAGAATAAATTGTATAAAGTATTTGTTGGGATGATGAAATAAGTAATAGGAAAAAAATGATTAACATGGTGATATAATGTTAGTAGATAATATTTTAATATTACGATGTGAGCATAGAATTACATTATATTAAAATGTATATATTTTTGTATATTTTAGTATTGATAGGACGAAATGAGATAATTTAATAATGATACATTTTAATAGATGTTGATTTGATGGAGTATGAGATATTGTATCCCTTTAACTTTAAAATTTATCATTTGAATAACCCTAAATTATAGGATTATGTTATATTAAAATGTGTATATTTTAATCTATGTAATGAGATAATTTAACAATGATATATTTAGGACACGAGTATGAAAATATATGTCGTAATATAATCAAACGGTTGAAAATAAAAATTAACTGATTGAAAATCAAGCATAACAAAGCACAGTTGAAAATGATTTTTAACTTAAAAATTAAAACACATCGATTGAAAATGAAAATTCATCGATATATTTTACCTTTCTATTAGTAGTAAATAATTTTTCACTTGGAACATAATTTTACATCTATGGAAAGTGATTTTTCACTTAGAAAGTGTTTTTTCATATGTGCAAAGTAATTTTTACCATTGGAAAATTAAAATACACCGATTGAAATCACCATTCTCACTTTGTGTATTATAAAATGTGTTGCAACGTACACCTATTTACTTTTTCACTATATTTTAACAAATATTGATTTGATTTGATGGAGTATGAGAAATTATATCCTTTTAACTTTAAAATTTATCGTTTGAATATCCCTTTAACTTTAGAATATAGCTTGAATTATCCCTTAACCAAATAGTGCCCGTGAGTAGGGATGTGCATGGGCTGGTCCCTTATGGGTTAGGCTCGAATTAGTCCAAACTCATTTAATAAATGGGTTAAAAAGATAATCCAAGACTCAACCTACAATAAATTTTCTTGACCCAAACTCAACGAGATCCAAAAAATAATGGGCTCGAATCGAGCCTGGTTAACCCATTTATTAATGGCTTGATTGTTCATTTTACTTATACCTTAAAAAAAATATAAGTGGAGTTTCACCTTAATAATTATTTTAAATGTATAAAAAAAAATGACTTACAAAGGATAATTATCTTTTTCAGTTATGTAAATGATGAGATTATTAAATTTTCCTTTTGTGTATATTAAAATATTTTTAAGTCATTGTAGGTACATGTATGATCAAATGATTTAGCTACATGCATTTCAAATATTTGACTTGAATATTCAACATATATAATATATGACAAGCCAATCAAATGTAATCAAAGGAAAATTACAATAAAAAATAAAAGTACTCATCTTTTGTGTTCATATTTAGTTTAAATTTAGATGTTCACGCTTTCTCTATGGTAAGAAGTCAACAATACATATCTAGTTCGAATAAGATTGTAGGATTACATTACACAACTTACAGTTGCAAGGAACATAGGGGTTAAGGTTTCACTTGTTAAAATATAGCAAAGCATTCAATGTTTATTTAGTGTTAATAAATGATGCATATATGATATATATTCTGATAAGCAATATAAATATATATACATATATGATATATATTAATGTAATCAAGCCAATAGGCTAAGCCTTAAGAGGACTCCATAAATAGGCCAATGGACCAAATTAAAATCGGATCACTTTGACCCAAGACCCAACCTATTTAATAAATGGATCATATTTATAATTCAAGTCCGACTCAAATTAATTTCGAACTCAAACTTAAGCTAATCCAATTGAGTTAGACCTCAAGTTAGGTCGAGTCAACCTGACCTAATACTAAACCCTACCTGTGAGGTAATGTTTTTCTTACTGGAAGTTAACGGAGAGGGCAAATGCACTCACTCAGACACGTGTATGGGTACATAGCCATGTAAGTTTGTTTATTTATGTGTACGCTTCTTTCAAGGAAAGATAGCTATTATATTCACGAAGAAGTAGGAGGAGGAGGAGGAAAGGAGGAGGCCACGCATTCCAAAGAGCTTATAAATATACCAACCAATGAGGTGCTACCTTAGTCGTCAACAACAGACATAACCATTCAACTATATTTGCAGCATTTCGAATTCAGCAAACCTACCAAGTGGTGATCGAGGTGCACCATGGAAGTTTCTTTTGCATCACACCAGCCGTACAATTAGCGCAGCCGATGGTAGAAACATTGCACAGTACTCAATCAATCCCGTACCTCAACCTATAGCACACAAGCAATAGTATAGCACTCTTGTGTCATACTGTGGCAACGATAATTCAACAAACGGTTGAAAAGTGGCCATTTTATGAGGTTTGAGGTAAAAGGGCTAACCTTGAAATGAATCAAAACAATGTCACCAACTCATAAGATTAAGTCAATTTATGTAAAAGCCTGGCCCTAATTTTGGAACAACCCAAGAATAAAAAAAATCAGGTCACATGCTTTTGATGGCAGTAGCTGCCCAGGGTAGTAATACTACTTACAGCAATCCTTTTATATATAGGCATTTTATCTACAACCTATTAATGAATTTGCACCCTCCTTCCACCCTTGTCTCCTTTGCGGAAATGAGCATATGTACCCATGCTTTAAGTATATCTATTGTAGATGAAAAAGGTGTTGGTGTAAGGACATAACGACCATTTATTTTGATGATAACAAAATACTTGTTAATTAACATTTACTTTTGAGTCTAAGATTTCAGGATAATTGCAAATAGATATAAGTATGAAGAGCTCACATCCATGGTAAATTAGAGGAACTTGACATAGGAGAAGGAGTTTCGCGAGGTATGAAAACTTGAAGAAGGAAGGAGATGAAGAATATGATAGATTTCCATTCATCTTGTTCTCTGTATTATTGTTTCTTTTGTTACTCTTTATTTTCTTTCTTAGATGCATGTTAAAGAACCTTAAACTATCAACACTGTAGTCCTAAAAACACTTGCGCATCTCTAGGATACTTAGGTTTCTCGTAGAGGATTTAGAAAACCTAAATAGATTTCAGACAGCCCATTCAGACGTCTAATACTAAAATCAGACGTCTGATAGTGAATTTTAAGACATCTGAATGTTGAATCAGACGTCCAGAAACACTTAGGCTGAGAACCACTTACTGTCTGCTAGATTTAGATGACCAGCCTTTTGTCTAGATGTCGTAGAAGACATCTGATGACAGTGTCAGACGTTCAATTAGTGGATCGTTAGCTTACAAAATATGATCGTTGAGAATTGACCCTTGATCTTCTATCAGACATTCTTAGATGACCTCGGACATCTGAAAAGTGAACGTTAGCCTTCGGTTAAGCCAAAATCACATCTCTTGAGGGATCTAGCCATTTATGTATTGGGAAATCCATTCCCGTAATTAATTAGGTTTCCAGACATCTAACCTATCATCTGATCAACTTACACTGAAACCCTATTTAAATCTGACTTAAGTCAGTAAGGAAACCCATCTAGGCTTAAATATCTGATTTAGTTTTCAAACGTCTTAAGAGTGACTTCTAGATGTCTGATAATTTTCCCAAACATCCAATGACCTTGTTAGAATAATTAATTATTCTGATTACGATCTAATTTGCCTTGGATTTGCTCCAAATGGCTACCTAAGGCTTTCAAAACCTTTCTAAGCAATCTATAAATAGAGGAACACCTTTGCCTTGCAAAGACATACCAAGTAATACATTTCCACATCATTTTATATCCCTTTGATCATAAGAAGTGATCTTGCTCTCTAATCTTTTGTTCTCAATTAAGAGAGCATCATCTTCGCTGTGCACTCACTCTCCTTTCGCAATTACAAGAACGACGAAGTACCATTACATGGTTCACACATCCGCATCGTCAAGTCGACACATTTTCAGCAAAAGGAAGTTTTCTTGCCTATAGCAACTAGGTTTTCATATTTGTGACTCTATAGGTTACTTTGTATTTATCTTTGTTATTTAGTTGAGTATTTACTTTATGAATTCTCATCTCTATAGAAGGACAAAATGTTCCTCGTGAAGAGAAATTTGAGACACGCTACCCTCAGATTCAAAATAACGTCAGTTATAAGAAGTTAAACTATCCTTGTTTAAATAATTCGATTAGTAGATTTTAATTGACTTTATCGATCAAAAAATCCTAACTTGAAAAGATTATGTAGTAATTTTCACCCAATTTAGATTTCGACCTAAAAATACTTATACAATTATGTAATTGATTATTTGTGTAAGATTATTTATATATTTCCACACTCTATTTTTATATTCTATAAATCTTACCCCCGCTCGTAAGCATCTACAAAAGGGTGTATCTAAACATTGACCTACACATGCTTCCAAGAAGAATTTCATTAGTGCAGTGAAAGCTGATCAAGCAGTGAGGTCAAAAAGGGCAAAAAGTGGAAACATCAACGGGTGGATCCCATAATTGCTGCCTATCCTCCGTGGGAGGAGCACATTGTCAAAAAAAGCAATCACCGCGAAGGATTAAAAAAAAGTAGGAAACTTGGAAAAGGAATCGAAAAGTGCCGAACGCCATCGTTCCCTCCACCAAACCTCCGCTCTCTATTTTGATAGATATCATCTCTAGATGGTATGCTTGAAACCTGACCCACCAACAAACAAGATTATTACTTTGAGAAAAGCATGAAAGGATTTGGCAGAGTGGATGTCAAAACCTTGACGATCGATCCCCATCCACAGGTAGGCTCGCACACTTTTCCCTAGTCAGATTCCCATAGATGCTTCTCTATTTAAAAAGGTATGCCCTACAACTCACGAATAAAAGAAGCCAGACTATACCACTGAACAACTTGAGGCGGCCAAAACTACTCGTACCTAACTTTCCTTTTAAGAATGAGAGGAAAGTCAAACGAGAAGAACCCACCCATACACGGAACATGTTGGCCTACCCTCTCTCATTTAAGGCCTGTTCCTCCTGCGGCCAAGGCATGGAGATTTGCAACACCCATGTGCCAATCTGAAGACTTACCAAAGATCTCAACAATGAGGCAGACCATCTTAGCAATAATGATCTTCACCATTCTGCTACTGCTCTCCCCTTCTCAAGGTAATCCCTCACTTGGCTGCTCATCGTTTAGCTTTCCTTTCTTGCTCTTGTTCTAAGCATCTAGAATTAATCCATCTGCAACTGGGGATAGGAAATGCAAGGAACATTGGTAATGATGCTGTAAACCTTCGGAGGTATCTTTCTGGCAAGGTGAAGGTTCATCACTCCTCCCCTGTTAGCATAGCCTTGGTCTTGTGGTGCATATGTTTGGCAAAGTAAGATGTACTGTTCCTTTTCTGCAGAATGGAAAAGCCATGAGGGAACTGCAGCAGGGTGGGTTGGTGTATACCACGGACTACATGCAGCCAGGACCAAACACCAATCCAAGATCTGGAGCAATCCTCCCAAGCCCACCATCACATCCCTGAAATTAAGAGTTCAGGAATGAGGTGTAATCGCTAAAGCACGATGTTTGGTATTATGAAAAGAACGAAGTTTTGTGTGTATCTACGATGTAATAAATTTGTTGTGTTGAGATTGCAGGTTGTATTTACCTTTGGACTTGTTGATAGTTTTCATATCTTGAGCTCCAAATGGATCTTCCTCTTGATCCACTGACTTGAGCTCAGCTGGTTCCAAGCTACAACAATGCTAATGTTTAGACTCTATGTGGCATACCTTCCTTTATGTCTATGTACTTGAAGTTTAGAAAGTTATCACTTGTCGAACCAAAAGAACCTTGTTTGTGCCACTGGTTGAGTGGAAAGTGACTGAGCTGCTTCCATATCCAGATTTAGAGATTATGTACTTGGCATTAAATCCATTTCTCTTCAAAAATCCTACTATTTTTCCTAAAATTGTTGGATTGCTTTAGTCAGTGGCATATGTCAGAAGCATTTTGGTGCTGCAATAAGAAATATGCAATGCTTACATATGTAAGGACTACACGATTTTACTCAAAAAGAACTCCTTGATTCCATGATCCAACTATGTAGCATACAACAATGAATTCAAGCATACAAAAACAAAATCAACTAATAATTAGATGCCTGTGGTGAATTTTGTAAGAATTTCATCAACGATGTCAGCGAGTAAACTCCACGGTGCAGAGTTCGCTCATTGGATGTTACAGCCCCCAGAGTCTTGTACACGCTGAGCATTTCCATAGGCTGCAAGTTCAAGAAGATCCATATCCCTACCTGCATACAATCAATGACAAATGTATCCATTAATTCTGGAATGGAGAACAAGCATGACGCTAACAGTCTCTTGCATAAGAAAGAATTGTCTTTAGAGGAAATTTTACAAAATATCTACAACCGAAGAGTTTTAACATGAATGTTCTGCAAAACATACCTGATACCTTACAGTAGGCACTCTTTTGAATTAATCCAGCTTTAGATATATCCGTGCTGTTTCCTTTTGATCGATTGACTTTAGCCTTCAAACGAGTAAGTCACGAGGCATCATACAACAATAAAATAATAAGTTTGAAAGAGTGGCATGCACCAGTCATTGGAGTCTTCTTAACCATCAGGGCTTTTCAAGAAACGAGTATCAATAATGAACATAGGAACATGGCACCCAAAGAAATTTTATTTGCTAAACTATTAAAACCATGCATTCTCCACATTAAGTGAAGCCCATGTTAGAGATGGTGATATTACGTTTATTTTATTTTTCTTTATTTCTTATGGATCATGATGTTATTTTCTCACACCTCTTCTCATTATAAAGAAGTGTATGGCTCCTATGATGAAAATAATACATTCTTTTCTTCAACTTTGGTATCAGAGTACCAAGTTGGGGACTCCACCAAAGAAAAAATCCTAACCTACCTCAAGCCCCCCACCACCGCCACCATCACTGTCGGATGCCATCGCCACCGCCACTACCAGCGGCAACGCCGACACCGCCTTGTCGCCGCAGCAACAACAAGGTTGCCACCTCCAGTGCCTGTGGCACTAGTTGCTACAACAGGCCGCCGTCGCCTCCAGCACCTGTAGCGCCAATTGCTATAGCAAGCCGCCACTGCCTCCAGCACCCACCCCTCATCGTCGTTTGCGTGCTTGCTGCTGTAGCACGCCGCTGCATTTTGCTGTGCGTGCTGCAGTAGTGGGCCGCACCTAGTCATCGCCGTCGACTCTTCTTACCACCGTCCAGGCCATTGGAGAGGGGATTCTTTGCCACCAGAACTTCATAGGAAGGTTCTTAAGTCTCTTGGGGATGAAGTCTTGAATCAAGAACCTTCCTATGTATAGTATGACTTCCTTTGATCTTGTGGTCTAATTACGAGGTATGTATTCCTCAAACATTTATGTTTAATGCAGGAATTTAGATGTGTCATTGTTTCTCTGGATGTGATCTGTTTGACATTGGTGGTAGAGTATGTGAGTATAGTGCACCAAGAGCAATACAAGAGCCACCATGGAGCAAGGTGGCTGATCGACTCTGGTGCATCACAGCATCTGTGCAGTGATCCGACCTATTTCCACTCGCTACAGTCCGTTCCTCTAGGGAGGATTGTACAAGTAGCTGATGGTAGACACACCCCAGTGAGGGATAAGGAGGAAGTGTCTATGATCCCCAGGTTGCATTTGTTTGATGCGTTACAAATGCCAGAATTCCCGCTTAGCCTATTGTCCGTGAATAGAATCACGAAGGATCTCAACTGCAGAGTGATCTTCAATGATGTCGGATGTGTTGTCCAAGACAAGCTCACCGGGAAGATTGTTGTTAAAGGTACAGAAGAGAATGGCATTTACCGTTTGGGACAGGAGCCGTTTACAGGAGTTACTCGGTATGGTAGCGAGAGTGTTCTACAGTGGTATGTTCGTCTTGACCACTTATCTCTGGATCACCTCAGAAGGGTGATACCACATATTTCTCCAACTGCTACTATACAGTGTGAGGCTTGCCAATTGGGTAAGTATCATCGGTCCTCTTTTCCAGCTAGTACCTCTCCTGGATGTTCGACATTATTTCAGTTGCTACATATGGACGTATGGGGACAGAACAGAGTCCTAGACCGAATGAGACACCAGTACTACCTGGTTGTCTCAGATAATTTCTCTAGAGCCACATAAGTGTTTTTGTTGAAGAGCAAGGCAGAGGTTGGAGGATGCATAGAGACTCTTCTTCTGGAGATTAGCACACAGTATTCAACAATAGTGAAGATGGTGCGGACTGATAATGCCCTTGAATTTTGCACTGCCAGACTTAAGGAGTTCCACAGGACCTGTGGAATTGTCCACCAGACCACCTGTCCTTACACTTCACAGCAGAACAAAGTCACAGAACAGAAGCACAAACACTTGTTGGATGTTGCCCATACATTATTGATTCATCACATCGTGCCGCAGAGATACTAGGGGGATGCAATTCTGATAGCAACTTATCTCATTAACAGGATGCCCAGCTCAATTCTTCACAAGCAGATACCGGTTCTTCTTCTTCATCAAGATGGTGAGTTATTTCATGTGTCTCCCAGGACCTTTGGATGTGTTACATTCGTTCATGTGTCGTCACCTGGTCGTGACAAGCTGGCTCCTTGCACTATCAAGTGCGTATTTTTGGGGTACTCTAAGATACAGAAGGGGTATCGTTGCTATGATCATCTACAAAATAGACATTATGTCAATGCTGATGTGACTTTTTATGATGATACACCATATTTCTCAGTCACTGGACAGAGGAGCTCTTGTGATGATGTTGCATTTCTTCCTCTGCCTATTCTGTGTACAGAGACTCAGGTGTCTACTTCTCAATCCAGACCTTCAGCTGATATACAGATGAGCTCTTCCTCCATGGATGACTTTGAGAGATTGCACAGGCCATTACATACTTATCACAGGCATCACACTACTTTTCAGAGGCCTCCTCCCTCACCAGCAGCTGATGGTTCACACGTAGTTGAAAGGGTGCCAGTGACAGGTTGGTTAGACCTGACTCCCCAGACAGTATAGATCACCACAGTGGCGATGCTCCTTCTGCAGCAACTCAATCAGAGGTACCAGATGATTTAAATCTCCCTATTGCCATTAGGAGGGCACAGCGCACCTAAGTCTATATAGCGTGTCGCAGGTAGTTTGACTACCGATGGTCTTGCTCCTCAGTTTAGCAGCTTCTGTCAGGTACTTACAACGTCACACATTCTGTTTACCTACTAGCAGGCCATGCTTGATCCAAAGTGACGTCAAGCAGTGGAGGATGAGATGGCAATCCTTCGAAGTAGACGGACTTGGGATCTCATCTCGCTTCCTACTAGCACACGACTGGTTGGCTCCTGATGGGTCATTGCCTTGAAATATAAACCCGATGGGTCTATTTCAAGGTATAAGGCTAGGCTAATAGCAAAGGGATTCACCCAACCATATGGAGTGGACTTCTTTGATACCCTCCTATTGCGCAGCTTGCCACTGTCCGAATACTTATTTCTGTTGCTACTCATAGAGACTGGCTATTATACCAGCTGAATGTGAAGAACGCATTTCTCTACGGTGATCTTTAGAAGAAGGTTTATATGCAGCAGCCCTGGGTATCGAGGTTCAGGGAGAGTGTGTGTGCAGATTGAGGAAAACAATCTATGGATTAAAGCAGAGTCCAAAGGTCTGGTTTCAGAAGTTATCAGAGGTACTCCACCAGATTGGTCTGAGGTGCTCTACTTCAGATCACTCCTTATTTACTAGGAAGACTGACAGGGGTACTGTGGCGCTCCTGATATATGTAGGTGATCTTATCATCACTGGGGATGACAGAGATGGGATAGATGAAGTCAAGAGACACTTATCAGAGAAGTTTGTCATGAAGGATCTAGGACAGTTGAAGTATTTCTTGAGAATTGAAGTTGCACGTGGCAGGGATGGAGAAGTACTCTCTCAAAGGAAGTATGCTCTTGATCTTCTTCAAGAGACCGGCATGTTAGCAGCAAAGGCTGCAAACATTCCCATGGATCCCAAGGTCCATTTATATGATGAGAGATCTGAGATGGTTGACAGTAAAACCTATAAGCAGCTGGTGGGTAAGCTTCTTTACCTCACCATCACTCGTCTAGACTTGTCTTTGTCTGTTGGTAGGGTTAGCCAGTTTATGGATAAGCCAACTAGGCAACACTGGGAGGCTGCAATGCAAGTGCTTATGTACGTAAAGAAAGCATCAGGACAAGGATTATTGTTCCGCAAAGAAACATCCATGGGGATTGTAACATACTCTGATGCTAATTATGCTGGTTGTGCTAGGGACAGAAAATCTACCACAGGATTTTGTACCTTTATTGTAGGCAATCTGGTTGCATGGAGGAGCAAGCAGTAAGCAATTGTATCTAGATCCAATGCCGAGTCAGAATATAGGGCCATGGCCTAGACAACCGCTAAGATGGTCTAGGTCAAGTCGATTCTATTAGATTTTCATGTTCCTCTGGATAGATCTATGGAGATGCGGTGTGATAACAGAGTAGCGACTTACATTACCAATAACCCTATGTTCCATGAGAGGACAAAGCATATTGAGATTGACTGCCAATACACTAGGGATCTCATTCAGCGTGGAACGCTACATACCACGAGTGTCACTTCTGAAGAGCAGGCTGCAGATGTCTTCACAAAGTCCCTTGCGAGATCTGCCTTTGAGGCATGTTGTTCCAAACTGAGCATGATAGGTATTCGTGCTCCAGCTTGAAGGGAGGTGTTAGAGATGGTGTTATATCTATTTTATGTCTTTTTATTTCTTGTGGACCATGATATTCTCCCACACCTCTTCTTTTTATAAAGAAGTGTAGGGCTCCTATAATGAAAATAACGCATTCTTTTTTTCAACTACTATGTTAAATGCATTCTTTGCTTCATTCAAATATAATCTACACCGTATCAAACCATAAAATCAAATAAGCAAGATTATATTAGCCCATATAACACTTCGGATGGTTCTAAAAAGACCTAAGGATGTAGCCGCTGCATGAGGGGATGAATAGTGTAAAAAAATATCAAACAACGGCACAAACAAAATTCAACGACAAGAGTACAATGATGCATAGTGGAAACCTCTTAATAAGTAGAACCACTACCTAGCCACCCTTGAAATTTTTCTAACCAATTCATTTCATCAAATCCATCCCAATATGATAAGACATATGATAACCTCTTAATAGGAAACCAGAGACGAGTTCATGGGTGTTTCTAGTCTATCAACCCAATACAACCAGCGACGAATGTGTATATGTTCTATTATGGAATTTGAAACACTACTGATGATAACTTACAAGGTAGCATGGGCACTAATTACTAGGACTTAGCATTCAACAGGTTACATATATAGTATACCAGCTACCAATGAAAGTCTGTACAAGAAAAAGGAAGATGCATTTATACCTGCAAAACCTGGCAGTTCTCCAAAGTGCTCTTTCCACCCTGGAATCCATAGATACCATGATTAGAAAACATGAACGTCCACAGTTTGGAAGAGATGTCTCTAGATATTTTCACAACTTATTTGAAAGCTTTTCAGAAAAGTATCTCTCCTTCCTTTCAAACAAAAAAAAGAAAAGGATCTCTCATTATACAAATTAAAGCTGTAGCACTGATGTACAAGGCAATACCATAAAACAATGATTGTATACTGAGGAAAAGAGTTTGAACATCTAATACCATAAAGGATGGAAGAAAGTATTTCCACACAGATAGCTAAGCGTGTGAAAAAACTAATCTGGATAGTCCATAACTAAAACAATACATAGCTGATTAAGACCAAACAAGTGTTTTTTCATGTTATTTCAAAATTATTGGGTGAAAATCCGTAATGAGATACAATGAAATTGCAGGTGTTATAGTTTCTTTGAAGAGGAATTGCAGTGTGTGTGACATGAAAAATTGATCAATGACTGGACTGGAAGGACTGATTTCCCAAATACCGTACATACAGCTGTTGTAGCCAAAATAAATGAAGCAAGAACGCAGCCAGCCTTCATTACAGTTTAGCATTATCTCCTCCTCACAAACCAACTTCATGAATCAAACCTTGCAAATAATATCCTTTAAAGTATCACCACGAAGCTTTTTCCACATCAAGTGGGGTTAGTTATATTCTATATGGATTCTTCCACGGTACATATAAATTGTATAAGAATCATCTCTTTATAAATGTTTCTATTCAGATTGTGGAATTTCCTTTCCATGAGGAATAATTACTAATACAAGCATTTAGTTTAGGAAGGTAATGAAGAAAAGTATTAATCCAAAATGCAAATTGTTTCTCTTAATCATGGTCACCAGTAATATCCTTCAAGAGACATTTCATTAGAAATCTTTTTATTAGGATTACCTAATCACCTTTGCAACAGGAATAGCTACAAGAGCAAGCACTTAGATTAGACAAGTAAAGAAATGTATTAATTTCAAAAAGCAAATCATCTTTGAGGTTTCATTTGTGTGGAAACGAAATCAAACCAAAACAGAGAAACCAATCACATATGGACACATGATTTATGTGGAAGCCTCCTCTATGGGAAGAAGAAAACCATGGGAGCAAGCCCTAGTCCTTTCTCAACAGAGGCTAGGGTTCTTTTCTAGAAACAAAAAAGGTGGTGTTATGATATATAAAGCTATGGGTATAAATGGATCCACCACAAGATCCATGCAACCATTTACACAATAACTCAACACCCCCCCCCCCCTCAAATTAGACATGGATATTAAATATGTCCAACTTGCCAACATTTTCCGCAAATTGTGTCATGACAAGCCCTTCAGTAAAGACATCTGCGATCTAGTCATTGGACCAAATATAAGGCTCACACACTTCGCCTAATTCAATTTTCTCTTGTGTGAAGTATTGGTTCAATTTTCAATAAGCTTACATTCACCGAGATGGAACAAGCTCAAGGAGCCCATGTTGAGGTATCCGAGTCTCAACCCTCTTCTAGTCAGGCGGCAAGTCCCTCCTCCACTCAACCTGGACCATCCTCTTTAATAGCAGCTCCACCTACTCCACCTACACACTCTTTAGATCCCTTTTCGATCCATGTTCCCATTTCAATTTGGCCTGCACCTTCTCACTTCGACTACGAGTAGGGTCACCTGGATAGGAATTTCGCTATCAAGGATTCCATTGATCCCTAGGGTGTCGTGGACAGGATATCTATTCTTATGCACTGTTAGAGAGAGGAGACTACATGTCAGTTTCAGCATGATGGTGCAGTACCTTGATCGCCTAGGACAGGCAATTAACTCTCTTTCGCTCCGTGATCGTTGATCTTCCAAACAACCACATGGTCCTTCCTTTGCTCCACCACCTTCACCACAACCTCCTCCACCAACAGATGACAGATCAGCACCTCAGTCATCTTCACCACCGAGGCAACCAACACCAAAGCCTATTGTTACTTCCTTTGCTCGTAGACGACTGCAACTTGGTGCACCTGGCCCCTTCGCTTTTATAGGCCTAGATTCCAGTAACATGGATTTGGACATGGATTTGCAAGCGAATTTAGATGCTTTCCTTAGTCAAATTTCTTGAGTAGTTGTCATATTTATGGCTTGTATGAGACATTTTAGACTTTCTTTCTTCTACTAGACTAATATTGTGGTGGTTTCATTTTGGACTTGCTACTTATGCTTACTATGGGCACCATTTGCTTATATTTATATGCTCTATTTCATGTTCACAATAGTTTCTCTTTCTTTTGTATGGTTGACATTCTCGTTAGTAATTAAAGATCATGCCTTAGATTCCATTTGAAAGGAAAAAAAATTGGTCCACATCAAATTGAATTTTGATTAGAGCTTATTCACTTATGCTTGGCGAAAGAAGAATTTTCAAATAGTGGATATCTTTTTGTTGATAAGAAAAGAGGGAGATAATTATGTATGATTACATTAAACTGGTTTAAAAAGATTATGCCATGCAATCTTAGTAACTTGTACTTGATATTTAAGATTGAATTATCACATGCATAATTGAATTTTGTTATCATAAAAAAGGAGATTATTGAGACCTCTATTTTGATAAAATAAAATTACGTTTTAAAACAGGATTATGCTCGCAAAACTCAATCAATTGAATCATGGATCAAGATGAAGAGCTCATGTTCAAAGTCAATTGTAAATCTTTCTTGAGTGTAGAATTTGATGTAAAGAAGCTTAGGATTTCATTTACGCTTTTCTAACGTTTTTATTATTAAGTTTAATTTCAAGTTGATCGACCAAAATTATAGGTTTGATCGATCAAACCAATGGATCGATCAAAATAGGATGATTAGTCGACCAAATAACCAAAATAAGAGTCTCTTTACTATGTTATTGTGTAATTAGATCAACCAATTATAAGTTTGATTAACCAACCATTGATTGATCAATAAATTAATCCGATCAACCAAACTTAAAATTGATTGACCAATCAGTAAATTTTGATCAATCAAATTAATTTGAAAACTTTCCTAATCTAGTTGTTTTTCACCGATAAATAGGACTCGTTGACAGCCTTTTTAAAACACAACTTTCAAAGCATTTTCATAAAGAAAAAGCACTCCAACTCTCTTTCGATTCAAATAGCTCTCGTGCTTTCACGCTCATTTCAATGCTTTTCAAAGCACATTGCTCTACGCTTCTAAGAAAAGCTCGTTTTGCATTATTTTATTTCCAAAAATTCCATAGATTTTTATTTGTAATCTTTATTTCTTGCTTTGATTGAGACCTAACATGTTAGGAATCTTAAGTTGCTACTTTTCTTAGTAGGTAAAAAAAAAGTGGTCATTGTAAGAGATTATACCACCCTCATTCAAGTGATACATATAGTGGATTGACTAGCAGGCAACTAGTCGAGAACATCATGAGTTGGGGGTTTAGGTGGTGGTTTTTACCTGCAAGGGTTTCCACTATTAATCGAGGTGCCTTTGTCTCATGCTTGTGGTGAATTTTTAGTTTAATGCTATTTTCTTTTTTTTTAAGCAAATGCTATTTTCTATTAGACTATTCACCCCCTCTAGTGTAGACGATTAGATCCTTCTAGGGCAATTTCAATGGAAACAAAATCAAATGAGAATAAAGAAATCAATCACACGTGGACACACAATTTACATAGAAACCCTCCTCTATAAGAGAGAAAACCACGGGAGCAAGAGTCCTAGTCCTCCTTTCTTAACAAAGGCTAGGGTTCTTCACTAGAAACAAAAGACGGGGATATACATGGATCCACCCCAAGATCTGTATACCTATTTACATAATAACTTAACAGGAAGGGGGAATGTGAAACCCAGAACAAGCATTGAAGACAGATTAACTTGCAAGTTATTGCATTTTTGTGTTTGGATGCTAGTATATGGCTCATCATGGAAATGAATTTACAAACAAAATTAATGTGATTTAATGTAGGTAATTATGATGTTCATATAGGTACTTTAAGTCACATCAAATTCTTAATATCTAGAGTTATACTGTAGCAAGGAGTAATTGGGTGGAATAATTTCTTTAGGTGGAATAATGTCTCTAGCAAGGAGTATGTCCACCACTCGCATAAGAAATTTCATAATTAAAACCCTTAACCTGGATTTCCTTATCCACCTAGAAATTCCAAGGCAAATACAACATAATCCCAACTCTTTCCCTTTCAGAAGAGACCCTGGAATATAAGACACGAACATAATTCTTATGCATGAAATTATCTCGTCCCTCCTCCCACATATTATTGACATGAACACCCTCCCCAAGATTAGTCAATTTTGCATGAACTCCTCCCTCCGACATGTTATTAGTGTGGAGATTTTTTAATAATTAGGTGCCACGTGGCAAAGTCCAATTGACCCACTTGTAGTTGCGCAATATGTCTAGGTATGTGTTTTAGGAAAATTGGTTTAGGATTGATTATTTTCCAAATATGTTTTGTACCAACTTGTGCCTAATTTATTGAGTCTTTATTTAGAGATTTGGTTGTTTTAGGAAATAGGATTAGTGATTTAATTTGATTTAGATTGGTTCTCTATTTATAGAGATCAAATCTCTTCATTTGTTCCTTGAGTTGCAATACCATTTTCTACTTCAAAACCCCCTCCTTTCTTCTTCACTGTTGACTCCTTCCTCTCTCTCTCTCTCTCTCTCTCTCTCTCTCTCTGCACCATTATTGAAGAAGAAGGGCTCCATGCCACACTTCCAAATCTTCACAATTAGCATCTCTAGAATTCCATCATAGTCAATTAACTTTCAATTTAACGACAATATGATGTATATCAAGCACCACAATGGCTCATTTTATCCCCCTCTTTCTAAATAGCTAGAATGCACAACCACTAAGTGATTTTTATGTTTTGGAATCTCATTGATTATACACTTCGGAATGATACGTGGATGTCATATATGTTTGCATGAGTAGTAGTGATGTAATGCCCCCTACACCCTTAGTTTACAAACTTAAAGGCCACAGAATCCACAGCTAGACCAATACTTGCAACTAACACCAAGTGACAAAGGATAAAAGAGAAATAGTTGAGATAACTTATAGCCATCAGAAGCTCACTTGCCAACCAAGTTGAATTCAAATCGGAGATAAACTAACTGAATGTATTTTGCCAACTTAGTCATGTGATGAAACTAAGGATAATGTTAATGTAGCATTAGATTAGCCAACTAACTCATAAGGTCCAATTTTTACCTTACCAAAATGTATAACCATACTTTGGAGATATATGATTCCGTGTCCTCTTCAGTGATTTATTTTCTTGGTTTCATATGTGTTCAGAAAATAAGTTGTGTTATTCCATTAAACAAGCCCTAACCCTTTTTATATAGAGAAAAGACCTAAGGATAATACGAAACAATAAAACTCTTTACCAAACAAGAAAAACTAAAAATGGGAAAGACAACCAATCCTAACAAATTTAGTCCTAATCTATTTTATTCTCTAACACTCCCCCTCCCCCTAAGTTGGAGCGTTTAACACCCAACTTGTTACAAGAAACAAAAGTGAACTCTCCCCCTAATGTAGACATTTGAAGGAGCAGGCAAGAAATCGGAGGAGCAAGTGACAACTGTAGCAAAAGTAGCACCCACAGTAGACAGGCAGCAGTTGCAGAAGTACTAGATGCAGTGGCAAAAGTAGCAACAATAACAAATTATAGACAACTGTAGCAGAAGTAGCAACTATAGACGACAGTAGTATAGCTATAGTAGAAGTGGCAGCAATAACAAACAACAAAAGATTGTAGTAAAAGTAGCAGCCACAGACAATAGTAGATATGGGTGCAACAAAAGTAGCAAATATGGTAGACAATAGTAGGTTGTAGCAATAAATGGGGAAATGTTCCCAAACAACAATAGTGGTAGACATCCGGAGGAGCAGGCAACAATGCAGATTATAGTGAAAGTAGTAGTCGTCGTCAAGTACTAAAAGTTGTACCAAAATAACAACATGAAATAATGGTAGCATGATCATAGCAATAGTAGCATTCGTGGATGATCGTAGTAAGGCTATCGCAGTAGTAACAACCAAGCACAAGGAAACGTTTCTAAGCAGAGGTGGGAAACAAGGGTCATCACTTAAATTCCCTACCAGTCATCCCCTGTGTCCATAGATGATCGTAGTAAGGCTATAGCAGTAGTAACAACCAAGCACAAGGAAACGTTTCTAAGCAGAGGTGGGAAACAAGGACCGTCACCCAAATTCCCTACCAGTCATCCCCATCACCGTGATAACCAGTAATAGGAGCGAATGCTCCAAACACAGTGATTCAATCAATAGTAATAGCAGTAGTATTGGTCACAAGAGTTGTGACAATAGCAACAGTAAACGAAGAAGGCTCGCTCCACAATAGAGATTGCAAACGTTGCAATTTCCATGACAGAAAATTCAATATGAAGGAGGATCCCCCTCTCAATACAGATTAGGGGATTTAGAGTATGTCATTAGGATGCTTGGATCCCAAGCAGGTAGAAGCAAGAGACAATCATGTACATGTGATGCATGCAAAACAGGGGTAGGAGGCACATAAGTAGGCACAAGGTAGCGCATAAGAGGCATGCGCTAGGTGTGCAAATGGGTAGTGCTAATGCGCAACACCACCAATAGTGTGTGCACAAAGGTAGGTAGGGTGCACATGTTGCACTGAAAGCAAGGACCTTGCGCGTAGTGGCATGTGGTCCAAGAGGTGTAGTGCACAAAAGGTGTGTGAAGGAGCAAGGCACCATGCACAAGAGCACAAAGGTAGACAGGGTGCACATGTTGCACTGAAAGCAAGGACCTTGTGCGTAGTGGCATGTGGTCCAAGAAGTGTAGTGCGCAAAAGCCGTGCGAAGGAGCAAGGCACCATGCACAAGAGCACACAGCAAGTGCACCCTGCATGCATTGGTGCACAATAGGCAAGGAAGACCCACACATGGTGCGTAGTGGGCAAAGAAGGGGCATGTGTGTAGGCATGCAATGGCTACTACTCCCTCTTTACGTGCATGAAAAGAAGCTATGCACACATGGAGAGAGGCGGTGACGACGATGGCAGTAGACCTCTCTCTCTCTCTCATAGGCCTAGCGTTAGAGTTTCTTTCCTTAGGATGATCCCTACTTGGATATCATGTTGGAGAAAATGAATTGTGTTATTCCATTAAGCATGCCCTAGCCCTCCTTATATAGAGAGAGGACCTAGGAATAATAGGAAACAATAAAACTCTTTACCAAAATAAGAAAAACTAAAAATAAGAACGACAACCAATCCTAACCAATTTAATGCTAGTCTATTTTATTCTCTAACAGTATGCCTTAGCAATTGACTCCCTAGATATTAAGAGGGTCAAGTCCAGCACAAACTCCAATAGTGATGCATAATATCCAAGAAAGGAGACAGTTGGATTGCATGCATCTCTTGGTGATTCCTACCTCTCAACTTTCTACCCGAATGATATCACACATTCCCGTCATCCCATGAGCATTTTAGGCAGTTGCATCTTAATGCCAGATTTGCCACCTCATAGACCTTACCCTAAAATAACTAACCATTATTTCTAGCATATTCTTTCCAACCATTTAATATAGGCAGGAGTGGTCCCTCAATGTACTCCAACATATCCAAGCATCAACTGCAATATCTTCCTGTAATTCATTCTTTACTAGCCAGGGATGCTAGATTCCTAATCCAAACAACCGTATGTTCCAAGTATAAGGAGGATTTGCTATGCATCAACTAAAGAAGCAAGAAGCTTTTCCATTTTTGCTAAGGAAGAAGCTTTTCCATTTGACAACCATAAGTTAAAAATGTGCTTTCTACCATGCCATCTACAATAAGTATTGAATTAGCACCAGATGGGATGAATAGTGCTCATAGAAAATTAAACTTAGTAGCAAAGCAATTACAAAATAATGCCAAAAAACAATAGCGGGAACCCTCTTCAGCTAAAAGTCACTATCTAGGTTTCCTCATCTTGGGATTTTACCCAACGGTGTATTGAAAACAACTAACCATGTAATTTAAAACAAGGGTAGTGTGCTCTTGTGTAAAGATCTCCTCTTGGATTTCCAAGAAGTAATTTATCTTCTTCTCTATACAGAAGAAGGGACTTCCAACACCCTACATACCCTGTACAATTTATGAAAATAGGGAGTGAAATGTAGTTGAGGCTATGGAGTCAAATAGAATAAGACTGAAGAGTACCCTCAAGATTTCGAAATGAGGAACATAGGATTATAAGGCTCTACTGGAGAAAGAACATAAGAGTGCACAGAGAGCTCTGAGAGGCTACAGAATTCTGGCAATGAGGGAAATTGTGAATATAGTGCTTGTGAGCATGTATTCATCAAACAAGAGCCTAGGGATCAACCATACCTTTAGACCTCAATTTAGTCGTCCTATGGCAAGTAAGAAAACGCTTAATTAAGGCAGGGAATAATGAACCAATAAAGTTTTGGAAAAATAAATAGATCATGATCTCTGGATCCAAAGTTGAACATCTTGGAAAGAGGTTCCGGTAAACTTTGGAAATTTGGAAATAATTAGGGATGAGAGAATTCATTCATAATCGTACTGACAAGGATTGGACACCTAGACATTTTTTATCAATCGGACGTCTAAAAGTGAAGATTATGAGGAAAAGGGTTGGATGTCCAAAAAAATCTTGAGAATGATGATTTTACCAGGATCCATCTGTTGCTGAGTTTTGGATGTCAAGACTTACAACTAAGGGTTTAAATGCCTGAAAAGGTGACCTTTACAAATTGGGAATTAATTAACCACCAATCAACTTCCAATCTGATATTCATTAAGTACCAACAGTAATAAGTCAAATGCCTAGGTGGCAAGTTTGGGCATTCTATGTGATTCAAGAAAACACTTGATGTCCCAAATGAATTAAGGTCATCTGATAGGTTGAAAAACCTTTAATATCTAAGAATTGTTTGATAACCTAAGTTGTTTCCAAGAGTGACCTAATACGCCTAGGAAGCTTAAAATTTCTGACTCTTTAACAAATCTTCTACAAAAATTTACATTAAAATAACAAAAAGTTCAGTAAACTTTGAGGCTTTACTTCTTTAAAAAAATAAAATAAAATCATCTCCTTTCTTTTGCTTGCTTTAACATAACTCTTCTTTGATTAATACTTAAGATGTTACTCATGCAATTATGGGTAATTTTTTGTTAACATTGAAATCAAGATCAATTAGTGCCTTAGCTTATGTGCACCATCAAGTATCACGAGTCAACTTACACAGTAGGAATATACTAATTAAGGGTGAGAAAATATGAAGTCATCATGTTTGAAGAAGAAAAATGCAATTATTACATAATCTATAACCAATCACTCTTGTGGACAGAATTACATCCTATGGCTTCTTTGCACTAAATGTATCCATGGACTGCTAGAAAGTGTTGCATATTCTCGCATTAACGAACCCTAATAAGAGAACACGATGTCCATGTACAACAGTATAACCTATCCCCATCACCCACAACGCACCCTCTTGTTCATGAAATCAGATGTTCCATTCTCTGGTCAAACAGCCATGGAAGGATCTGCTCTCTAATTCAAGGTCGCATTCGACATATGCGTGTATATATCAATTCTCTTTATCTTCGTCTGCGTACCTTCTTCCCGCATCTTCCTATTGTCTAGACAAATAATAACTACGAGGCATAACCACAAGAAAGAAGGAATAACTGGCTAAACTCATCTCTATAATGTAGGAGGTGTTTTTCTTTTGGAGGGGTGTGCACAGGGAGATTATGTGCCCATCAAGTAAAATAAGCTCCATGCAGATCATGATGTGAACCTAATGACAAGAACCCTTTCTTGGCATAGAATTACCCATAACTCGTGAAATGCCTCCATAAGCAGATCAAAATTAACTTGCGACCCCAAATCTCTAGGTCCCATGGGTGCTTGATTATGGGACCGCGTATTCTTTTCGGTGTGTTTGGTTGTGAGGAATCGCTAGGGTTCCAAATAAAGACCTCAATTGCCACGCCCATCAAAGATCAACATCACCATGCACGTTCATAACAGCATCATCAATAACCGGGTAAAGAAGGGGGAAAGTTAAAGGTCAAGGAGAGGATACCTTACCTTGGAGAAGGGGACGATGTGGTCGTAGTCGTGGCAGAGGCAACCGGAGCAGCCGACGAGCTTGCGGAAGACGAGGTTGCCGAGGGGGTCCCTCCTCCAACGATCGGGGTCCCTCCCCTTCACCTTCTCCGCCTTCTCCCAGCACTGCTGCTTCACGCTGTGCGGGAAGCTCCGCGGCTCCGCGTAGTAGTAGTACTCCTCCGACTCCGACAACCCCACCTCCGCCACGGACCTCCGCCGGTGCCGCTGACGTGGAGGCGAAGGAGAGGCGGAGATGGGAAAGGCGGACTCCGTGGGCAGCGAGGCTGAGGGGGATGCACCCTTCCTAGTCCTCCTCACCACGCCATCGTCAGAGCTCATGTTGGAGAGGAGGTGGTGGAGAGTGGGAGATGAGGGAACCGTGTCTCCTCCTCGCCAACGACCATACGGAATGGAACTGCGGTTCAAAAGTTCTATCCTCTACTTAATCTCAAATTGGGGGTCACCTTACTTGCCCACTCCCGTAAAAAGTTCAAATTGGGGGGGGGGGGGGGGGGGGGGGGGGAGGTGTTTATTGCACCAGCTCATCCGAATTTTTCTTAGGTAGCGTTTGGACGAGGGGTGGTGAGTGGAATAGGGGTTGCCGTATCGGATTGGAGTGGGTAAGGGAGGTTTCCGAGTGGGGAGGGGGAATTTTTCAAATTTTAAAAAAATTAATAATTATTTTATCAAAATTCATTAACTATGTCTCCTCTTCTATAAAATTAACACATCAATCATTAATAATTTTACAAATCACTATAATCTCACTTATCATTATAATCATATCAATCAAACATCTTATACACTTATTCTACTCTTATTCTATCTCGATATAATATTATTTTCCTACCAAATGAAACCATGGATCCAACCTATGACGAGAGATACAATTACGTGTAATAATAATTTTCTAAACAATTACCCTATATTTATATTTGAATATCAGAAAAATTATTCTACATGATTAAGATGTGATTATACGTAATATAATGAGATAACCTAAATGACCATTCTATCTTAGTAGTTGGATAATCACCCATCATAACTTACTTTGCTTCTACAAGGATTGATTTTCAATCTAAGATAAGTTATCCTAAATTAATCATTTGTGATTCAAGTTAATCTAATTTGACAATTAAATTTGATTATCTTCAACTTAAAAGAGAAAATCCATCAAATAAATTAGGCTTCCAGATGGGAGTTAACCCTACAATAAGGTGTATCTAAATCCACGTTTAGGGTATAACCTGAATTTGAAGAGGGATAAATCATCCCTCCTGTTTTTTCTCTGCTAACCTGTCGAATTAAAGGATTAAGTCTCTCGTTCGGTAAACGCCACCACGGAATTACCCCGTGTTCCTCCAAGTAAACAAGAAGAGGGATATCCCTCGATTTTCTGTTTGACAAACGGTGTATGCTCAATCATGGATTATGTTCATGGACTTGGAAGTAGGGAGGTTAACTTTTCATCCTTACGAACATCACAATAACTCTAAGCTGTAACGGAACTGAAAATGCATATTCTTTCTTTCCATATATATTGAATGAATTTAAAAATAAGAAATAAATTAATATAATTGGTTCCTATTCAAAATAGGTTAATTTCTCGAGCTTTGCACGGGACAAACGCTAGAAGAGGTTTCATACTCTTGATAACATGTCTTGATTGAGAAGGTTGATTGGCCTGCCATAAGATGTCTTTATTAGGAGAGAATGTTGATCCGATACGTTTCTTCTTTTTTCTTTCTTAAAAAATAAATAAATGTAGTTATAGTATATTTTAAAATGTATAAAATAAATATGGTGGTGATATATTTTAATTTTTTATCGATGAAAATTAGTTTTTATAATTGAAAATTTATTTTTTATAAAAAAAATTACTCTCATAAATAAAAAATTATTTTATAAGTGAAAAATTATTTAACATCAATAAAAATATTAAATATATCGATATAATTTAATTTTTAATTAATTAAAAATTATTTTCAATCGATGTTAATTTTCAACCGATTCAGACCGTGCGATAAAAAACAATACTCGCACCCTTTTTATTTTTTTCCTTTCCAAAAAAACTTTGCCCCTGTCAACTCTAGAATATAACAGTCCATCTCCATACAAATTAAGCTAACTCCACAACGTATCCCATCGCGAACCGTCACACGGCCCATCTCCACCACACCAATCCAGCTAAGGCCTCCAGCTAATGCCGCAACATAGCCCATCTTTTACCGTTATAAAGCCTATTTATATAACCCATATCTTTCCCGTAGAACAGAGAGTCCTTTTTTTTTCTTTCGGCCCCAGCACCAACCAACCTGTTGAAAAGAGGATAAACATGAAACGATCCCTTATGGCTTATTTTACGTAGTCATTTTCTTGAATGATGTTTTGCCGTCATGACTTACCCCTTACGATTGATTATTAATAGCTAGTCAGAACTCATTCACAATATTCCTTTATTAAGATAGATATATTTTGAGAGGAAAATACTCCTTCTTTATCTTATCCTTTATCCCACATTTGGATAAATTTGACTCCACTTTGACGCCTCTATCTTGAAAGAAGCTCGTTTATCCTCCAAAGGTAGAATAACTTTGTTCCAGCCGTGATATAATTTATATTCTTATTTTTGATGAGACGTGGCGTATGTTTTGTTATACTATTGTCCTTTTTTTTTATTTCCATTGTTTTATCTAATAATAACTTGAATTTATTATTCATATTATCTCAATCGTCAGGTTGATAGTCGAATCAGATTATTCCAATTTGACTCGCTAATTAGTCAATTCAAGTCTATTTAAACAAAAGGAATCAAATATAAATATAAGTTTCAGAATTGATAGCTTAATAAATTAAATTATTTTATAATAAACTCTATTCGAGAAGATTGCTTGCAAGGCGGCAAAATGCTCTAGTTACCAACCCCAAGCGTGGGCAGACAAAGACGTGTCAACCACCCGGCAGACCAGGCGGAAGCCCAGGTTAAAAAAATACAAAAAGACAAAAACAATAATATGTTCTTACAATCAAGATAATTAGATTTTAACAGTGGAGGTAATTGAGGAAGGAAAGAAAGACAGGATCGTCACTTGAAGAATTATCCAAGGTTGCTAACTCAATTCCTGACTCAGGAGTAGCAAAAGGTGCCTACTTCACCTAGCTGCTCGAGCGACGACCACAAGGAGAATGACCTAGAAATCATTGCCCCGAACAATACAGTGCAACGATATAAGAATCAAAGCAATTGACCTTGAAACAATGTCATTGCACGAGAAATAAGGTGACAGAACAAATGCTAAAGCAACCTATTTCACTCCTCAAGAACAAATAATTACCCTCTTCAATGTCTATATTAGGGAATACCTATATCCGTAAAGGGAACATCCCCTTCCAAAAAAGAACTATAGTAAACATTTGAGGGCAACACCCCCTACCTAGTTTGGGCAACCAATGTTCTCATGCCATTGCATTTTGTGTTGCAAACTGCTCACCAACTCTCCTACTCTCACTCTCTTATCAAGCTAGACTAACTCAATCAATTTATATTTTTGGATATCTTAATAAATGATGGGCATTTCCCAATTATGAAAAAAATAATTCCGTTGGTATTACCTGGTATGAAGCTACTACATTATTTTTCGTGAATTTTTTAAGGAATGTTAGATTTTCATCAAAGGGAACGTATTTGTGCTTTTTTGGCCCATTGTAAGCATAGTGTGCAAAGGATATTACCCTGACCCTCACACCCTCTCCCACCAAACACAAACACATACACACAAAGTTTTAAAAATCAAATTGAATCGATCAATTTAACTGTAACTCGATGCCTTACACTGATTGAATTAACTAGTTCAGTTAATAAAAATCAAAATCGATGTGAAACAATTAAAATAAGGTTGAATTGATCAATTTGGTAAAATCAATCGTCTGATTTGACCATTTTCTTAAGAACTACTTTTGTTGAAAAAATATATATATATATATATGACCGTAGAATTTGAAAATAAAAATTTAAAGATATACATGTCCTTCAAGTTTAAACTCTTAATTTTGATTCTAACTTTTATTTTTGTTTAGTGTTTCCTAAAAGTATCTCAATTTTAGTGTAATTAGAGTTGTAAAATTAATTTTCCTACTACAAAAATTCATTGACTTTTCATCTAACACTGGTATAACCCGGTTGAATCTATTGAACCAATATAAATTAAATCAAAGATCTTATGATTTAATTTTTTTCAATTTTTTTATATGCTAATGTCATACTGATGTCCTCGTTAGCATAGCTGATACAAGCTACCAATTGTGTCATTAAAAAATCAAACTAACACCTATCTAATTCAATGACTAATTCAAGCTTTAAAACATCACACTTCACCATGAATCATACCAATCTAATTTCATTTTTATGATACAAAATTAAGTAGAAAAATTTGTATATGTAGGGTTAGAAGAGGATCCAGTAAATTTTTTTTACCAAAAAAAATTCAAAGTCATGTGAACTCTCTGACATGTACTTACTTACCCCCACTACCATTCGTTCCTCTGGTATTTTGGTAAGAGAATGTGGGTCAAACTTAAGAAATAAAATACTTAAAGTATTGAAACTCGGAACTAATGCAAACGACAATGCTTCTCCCACACGAACTAAATATTTAGTTATAAAATAAATTATAACGGTGATTTTTAATTATAAGACAAATTATATCAATAATATTTTGACTTTAAACTTAATTGTACTTTTCAATTATAAACTAAATTATACAAGTGATATTGAAATATTACACATGTGGTATTTACCTATAAATCAAATTTCATCAGTTCCAACATAACAAATATTAGTGGTGACATCAACTTTTTAAAGATACATTACATTTCACGTTCCATTGTGTGTTTCTCTACCCACATCTAAATATAGTTCAAAGTCATGTAATCCCCAAGCAATTCCCAAACTTTCCCAAAACTCCCGTCCATTCTTTGTTACCTATGAGAAGTCACGGTTACGAAGAATTATTTGAAAAATAAATAAACAATTAACACATTTTGCGACATTATACAAAGATTTAACAAAAATGAGTATTGGAATCCTTATTAATAAATTGAGTACGAATCTAGGTTTACAGATTTGGAATAAATTTGAATTTAAATTTTTTTAATAAATCAAACCTAAGTATAGATAGATTCAGTGATATCCAATTTAATTACGAGTGCATACCTCGCATTTTGCACAGAAATATGTAACACAAATTTATGATATGTTTTAATATCACATAAATCATATAGGGAGCATTTGGGTGAGAAGAATAACAAATTATGTAGTTCTATATCACGATGTTGGATATAGTTTAGTTCTAAATTTTATAATCAAATTATCTTAAAAAATCATGTAAAGCACATATTTTTATTGAATTCAACTGTGAGAATATTAACGGAAATGAAAACTTGATTGTTTCAAAATTTAATTTGATAAATACTTCTATTCATATAAGTAGATGTGGTTTAGTACATTTGTACGTGTGAATGTTTAGTATACTATCCAACATTCATTATTTAAATCTAATTTTGTAATATATGGACATGAATTATTGAGTTACGTTTCTACAATATAAGTATTTCATTAAACATTCCATTTTTTTTACCAAGACAGTTTTTGCAAAACTTGGAAACAATGCAATTAAGATTTTTTTTAAAAATCAACAACAGCAAATGGCCACTAGCTCATGTCATCATCTTTTTTTTTTTTTTATCAAAGAGAGGACTGATAATTAAAACTAATATTTTAGAGAATGAGTATTGCAATCTTATAACTAAATTTCGTTGTTAGAACATAGATGCTCCCCACCCACTTCCCTACCCCCACAGTAGGGATGAGCAATGAGTCTGACCATTTAGCGTTAATCTGAGGCCTAAGCCAGGTCCATTTAAATAAGCTTTCCGTGGGTTTGACTTAGGTTCATTTTAATTGTAAAATTATGACCTAAGTTCATGGTCGACCTAAAGTAATTCGGTAAGGATGGAGACGGTGAGGCTTATTTATTATTTAAACAAAATTAAATATTTAATTTAGTAAGTAAAAATTAAAAAAAAAAAAAAAATTGCATACTTTAATCTAATCAATAATAAATATGAAAGTACTGATCATTAAAATAATAAATTAATTAAAATTATACCCTTTCAAATGTAATATACTTATACATAATTTTAATAATATAATAATAAAGAAATAAAAAAATATGAATATCCAAATAGATAACGAAGAAATCGAGAAGAATTACGTTACTTAGTAAGTAATCATTTATATTTACTATTTTAATTTTTGAATATATTACACATATCGAGCTTGGGCCAACCCAAATCTTGCTCTTGATCCATTTAAGTGGTAGACAAAAAATCCTAAACCCAAGTTTGACCCTTACACTTCCTTTAGCCGAGGCCTGAGCTGGGCTTGGTGGGCCGGACCCAAGGCAGGGCTCGGATGACTTGACTCGATGCTCAACCTTACCCGCACAGAAACCCGACCTTAGAGCGTTACCGCCGCCAGCGAAAGCTTGAGGGCCCCGATCGGTCTCAAAGAGCCGACGATCGGGGGACCCCCGCCCCTCCTTTTCCTCCGATTCTCCATGTCCATACTCTACCACCTTGGATGCGTCGTTTTTCACCGTAGACACCCACCATCTCGATGGCCGATCCGCCGTCCGTCATCCACGCTCCTGATTCAAGGCGTGAATACCTTAATATGTGCCGTTCACCGGTAGATATGAAGCTTCGCTGCATACGGCTAATGGCTCGCCCTGGTAGAGGGTCCTGCCATATGCTCCAACGCCGAGGATGGTCGCCATTACCTCCGACCTACATAACGATCGCGCTCAGGTCGTCGAATATGGTTGTTGTAGGTTGTGGGTCTCCCAAGGGTGAGATCTCGGCCTTTACCTAATTTGTCCCGTTGCTGGTGTGGTCGTCCCGCTCCCTCTAAAGCTAAGCTAGTCTTTTCATCTTTGGGATCCTTCTTCGTGCCTACGCTACCGCTCTTCGGAGCTGCTTTCCCGTACCAAAGTGGCAATCGATGGGCAACAAGACCCCTCGATTTGTCCCGTTGCTCTTTTCTATTTTGTATTGTTTCGTTTTTTTCATTTTATTTTTTTGTTAAATTTTGGAGTTTCCCCACTTTGTGAAATAGTGTTTCCCATAAGTAGAGTTGTCTCCTTTTCCTCTCCTGATTGTCTCCTCTTTTCGTCCCTTCATGTGACATTCTATTGTAACAATTTTGTTCCTAGTAACAAAGTTTTATCTAAAAAAAAAAAGACGGTGGTTGGATAAAGTATATATCATAGTATGTGAATATCATTAGATATTCAGAAAATATTATTTACAATTGAATTTCTCAGTAAAGATCAGAAGGCATAAAAAAAAGATTTTAGGAGACTAACGAATAGATGCAAAAATTTAGATAAGTAAATTTCAAATACCAAGATAAAAAAAAAAAAAAAAAAAAACCCAAAATCGTCATCAACGTGACCTCCCCAAGATTTGAATCCGTGCCTCTCCTTCCTTGCATGTTGCCCCCTTGGCCATCGTAACACTCGTGCATTTTCTTAATTAATTGAACAATGAAAATATACATGTGACCTGACATAGCCACTTTAGCTACGTTTAGGTTACAACATTTTTTCCACGGGCAATAACAGATGTTAAAGAGTAAAGATCGATCCCCTCTTCCATGTTTAACTCTCCAATGGATGCCTGGATAGTACAGGGGCTTAATTTATTTGAGGACTAATTTATTTTACGGGTTGGCCTTCATTTACATGATAGATTAACTTTCACGGTCTTAATATATAGTTTTGGAAGATTAACATCTATTTTATTAATATCAATTTTAAGAAATATTAATAAAATACGTGTTAATTTCGTAATTTCTTTTTATCTAAATTCTATTCTACAAAAATTAATGTTAACATCAATTCAAGTAAACATTACAGCGTAACATCAATCTCAGTAAATAAAAATTGATGTTAACATTATTTTACAAATAAATATAAATAAAAGTTAACACCTATTTTATATTTTTTAATATTAATTTCTTAACTTCTTAAATAAATTAACTTATAATTACGTTAAAAAATATAAAATTGTTGTAAACTGCTAATTATATTTACTTGTAAAATAATATTAATATCAATTTATATTTACTTAAATTGATATTAAATTATAATATTTACTTAAATTAACCTTTATAATATTTATTTAATAATAATATTAAGAATATAGCATAAGAACATCGTCATAAGTGCAAGTGACGTGCAAATTTATTACGGACTTCCCCAGCGTCGATGGACGTATTAAACCAGCCCTAAGAATATAACAGCAGGGGGAATTGTCAAAATTTTATACAGTCTAACGTAACGGAGGTAGCTGTGATGTTTAACACATACTTTTCGCAAGATAGGATTCTTAATTTAGATAGATTATACGTGATGTGATGGAGCTCCAAATATAAAACTTAAGTAGAAGTACCAACAAACAACTGAACCTGGCCATCAACGATCGCTACTTTTTTTTTTTTTTTTTTTCTTTTTTCAATTTGATATGGACATGGGAATCCCGAAGCGACCTTAATAATTCTAGAAAGAAAAGCTGGAGTGGGGGGACATGCATCTGAAAACAAGAAAGTCGTGGCGCCTCGTGAGCTTTATATATTCCCCGATTCCCTTCGGTGGGACCATAGGCATTGCACAAACTCGCCTGCTTTGCACGCAACACTTTAGGGACAATGGAGACAAAGAGAGTTAAAAGGGTTATCTATGGATTTTATCGTGTTTTTTTTCATCCTATCAACGCAAAATTTTATATAATTATTTTAGATCGTTTCAATTAAATAATAATGACATTTACTCACTTTAATTATTAAAAATTCCTTAATACATTCTATGTTCTCTCTTTTAATATTAAATAAATATTTATTAACATTCCTTATTTCTACTTATATTATTAAATAAATATATACAAATATCACATCACTGCATCGACTATTTCAATTATATACTTAATTTTATTCTTATTTCATCCTCCAAACAAACATTCATCTTCGATTTTAATTTATACATACACTATTTTATCCGCTCCCCAAACGAGTCGCAGATGACGCCTTCGGTGGGGTCGGGACGCTTCCGGAGTCACTTAGATGTATGTACCCGTCACCCTCCTCCCCAAGGCCCATCATCCACGTCATCATCTCGGAATATACTTTGCTTGTGTAAGAATATGTCATAAAAGCAAGGAAAGTATCCACCTCCGATCCGCCTTTCTCTCACTTCATTTGTCCCTCTCAACCGTGCAGCTGTATTCAACTTCACATATTCCCCATGGTTTTTCTGACAGTATGGAATATGAACCGATTAGATTGGATGGATTCACAAGGCAATTGGATTGGTTTGGATCGGATCTTAGTTGAATTTTACTTTTTGCAATTCCTCAAAGAACATATTAGGTTGCATGTTGAGGTTATAATTTGAATCTGATTTCATCTGTAATCGAAAAAAATTGTTACTTGTTTGTATTTAAAGATATTCCCAGGTGCATGAGATTCATACCAAATATCTCAAGACCCTCCTTCAGGCACCAGCTTCTACAAGGCTGATCCTTCTCAGACTCGTTTAGTTTCTTTACCTCCTTTCCAATCTTCAATGAAGTGCTTCTCTCTCTCTGGTTTGAAGCCGGACTGCCACTTCCACCGCCATATGTATCTTCGTGATAAAAACAAGGAGAAGAAATAAGCCTTGAATTTTCAACTTTATCATATATTAAAAAGGTATGAAGGGGATAAAAACTTTCCAAATAATGGGAAGCTTGACGTAAATGATATTTAAAATTTTTTAAATTATTTAACTGTCGTAAAAATTCTACATTTATATAAATATCATAAAAAAAAGTTAACTTTATTTATATAAATGTTAATTCTTATGTCAATATAAATCTAAAAGCATAAATCAACGAAGTTGACTTTTTTATGAAATTTATGTGAGTATTTTTTTTAATGTTTAATTAATTTTGAAAGTTTTTTTTAATGATATTTATGTAAAACTCACAAAAAAAAAAAAAAAAAAGATAATTGCTGTTGTTAGGATTCCTTTCAAGAAAGAATACTCATCTGGATGGATGCAGTAACGCAGGGAAAAAGGAGTAACCAACGTGACGGAAGTGTGGAAAAGTGCAATATGATCAAAAATTTTATGAGTTGCATTTGATCAAAATTAGATTACAATTCATTTTCAAAATAGTAATCTCGAATCAACATATAAATGGTAGAGAAATATATGTATGAGGTTTAGTAATTTAATTTCATCATAAATAATTGTATGTTTAGAAGGAGGATGATGTTCTCAATAAACACTAATATTTGAGTATTATAAATTTTCTGTATCTTTTTACCTCTCAGATTACGTAAAAATATAAAAATAAGTTTGTCAATTATATTTATAGATTGGGATTCCCTTAGTTCGCAACCTTTTTTTTATTTTCACAATCTGGAGATCCTAACCGACAGGTTATCATAAGTTAATTCTGTGCTTCACGTGATCTTCTAAGCGTGTCAATTGAAAGCTTCTAGAAAGATCTACCATTCAGTCGGACGTGCGAATTCGAGTGAATTATTCCATTATAAGGGATTGAATTTTTATCATTTATCAGATGGTCAAATTCTCCGTGCGACCTCATTTATGAGGTAATTTTTCTACGTCATCATAGATTAAATTGTAATGATGAAATTTCCATTTGTAACATCGGAATAGATTATGGAGTTGGAAAGCTAAAACAACTCTAACTCAGGGCTTATGTGTCTACGTATGAGCTTTTCTTTTTCTAAGAATATTGCGCGTGCTTTTATTTACCGAAAGGCGCTGCAGGTGGACGTAACCGTTGGTGTTGACAGAACCGAATCGTTCGATTGGTGGTTGTGTCTGCTAATTAGGTAATGGAGCTAAAGAGTAAAAGTTCATACGCCGAAATCCTCGGCGAGGAAAAGAAGATAAAACATTGCTTTAGATTGGCTGTCCTTTTTCTAATTTTTTTATAATGATTCTAAGACCATGGGTATAATTTTATAGCAAAGTAGGGGAAGGAGGCCTCTCATACAGACACTAAGGTAGGGTATGGTACAAATGAAACTCACACCACGGGCAAGATTAGTTAGTGGATCCACCACCAAATGAGCATGTTGTGATAAGCAATCCTTTTCTTTTTCTTAATTTTACTAAACTATTATGGTAGTTTCAATGTTCTTCTCCCACGTGAAACCCTAGCTACCACTCTATGTATCTTTCCCCTTGTGCTGTCAGATATGGGCCCCCAACCAACCATCAAGAGCTGGTCGAGGCTCCCTCTCCCACATCTCTGCCTTTCCTTCACCCCCCATTCTCTCTATGCACCTTGAGAGATCCGTTTTCACCTCAATCCTTGTTACAAAGTTCGCAATTGCTTTCACCCTACCCTTACGACTAAGGTTAAGTAATGGACCTACTTCTTAACGGTCAACTTGGGCTTATCCCGAGTTTATTTAATTAATCAGGTCTACCATCAAATCCAAATTCATTTAATTTATAAAATCTTAATTTAAGTCTAACTTAAAGTAAACAGATCAGGACTCGGACGACCTGAGTTTATTTATTATTCAAAATAAAAAGATAAACTATAATTTAGCAAATAAAAATCTTAAATATAATTTAAAAATTTATGTAACATAACCTTAATGGATAACAAACATGTAATCATTAGAATAATAAAATAATGAAAATTATAACTTTTCAAATTTAATATACTTACATGTAATTTAAATAATAGAACGAAAAAATAAAAAATAGTCATTGAAGAAAATTATATAATTTACTAAGTCATCTTTGATATTTTTTATTTTTAAATTTTAATATATTACACATATATATTATTTACTTAAGAAATATATTTGTTGAGCACTGTACTCATAAGTGACCAAATAATTTTATCTTTATGATCGTCGAATCATATACTCGATGGATGAAACCACCGTCATTATGCAGTGATTTTATGTTGTCCACTCAAAATTACTTATTATTTATAAAATTATTCAATGAAATTTGTTATGTTATTAATGAATAATATATTTATTAAATATTCGTCGTCATTCAACCGAGCATTCTCCTATACATTTTTTAGCGTTCCATCATTTTGCTCATCTTTCCCAGAAGTACTCTTTGTATTACGGGAGTTCGTAACATTTGTTGTTCAACTTCTTTGTAGTACAAAGCCTGTAACATTTGTTATTCAGTTTCTTGGTATCAGAAAAGTTTATTACATTTGTCGTAGCATATTTTTTTGTTGGCTCAAGTGTGACCCTTAAAATTATGGGCGGGGGTTTGAGTTGGACCTTAGGTTGATCAAGGTGGTTTGACCCGATGTTCAACCCACTTGTGACTTGTTGTCGTGACTACATCTTCTTGACGTCTGGTTGACGTAACCTCAGCCTTAAGTTTGATTCTTTTTGCCCTTTTGTCACCCTCCTTGATCAACCAACGGTCCTCTCGAAGGCCCTTCTTGTCATATTTGCATGTAAAATCCTTTCGAGCTTTCTTTGTTTAGTGGAATTTGCGAGGATTGCAGGGGTTTTACATGGGAGTTACCTTCTTCCTCATGCAGCCTGACTATAGAGATTTTCATCCACATCCTTGTTGTGCCTAAAGCTTGAAGGTATGCGATTGAAGTTGTGGTACATACCGATTGTATCTTGGAGATGGGAAGATGCACAATGGCAGCTTCCCTGGAGATAGGTTTGCGACTATTGTTCGATTGGTGGTCTAGGATTTGGTTGATGATGAAGATCATGCAACTAAGGACTCACTCTCTACTCCCACGACTTCTCATTTCTTATGGGAACACGCTTGAATCTGTACTCCCTCACAAATGAGTTGTTGGCCGATATGCTTTGACCTCGAAGGCACTGTCATAATCTAGTAGTGTGGAGTAGTTGTTCGTGTCTACTACGGACTAGTGTTAGGAGGGCATTTCTTTTCTTCTTTAATTTGCTTTTGTTTATCTTTATTGTTGTTTTGTTTAAGTTTGGATCCCATGCCATGGGGAGTACCTTTCCCAGTCTTTCGAGGGAGAGTAGCAGTTGTCTCTTTCCCTCTCGTCCATTAAGGTTGCATCTTATTGTATCTGTTTCATTTTTATTAATGCAATATCTACTTCACAAAAAAAAATTATGGTAGTTTCAAATAAGTAAAATGTAAAGAAATATATTTTACAACATGTAATATAAAATAGAAGTGGGAATCATATCCCATGTTTCCCTCGTGTGTACACCGCCTCCAATTAGGTAAGACCTACTAGCAAATGCCACACGAAAAGTTACATGTCCCTTACAATATACATGGTGAGATCCACAACGAGTCAAAAAATAAGAAATCATCATTGATTTTCACAAAATCAATGGTTGAGATGCAAAAATTCATTGATGATATTTGCAGGTTGAGATGCAAAAATCATTGATGGTATTTGTTTGAGATACAAAAGTCATTGGTGATTTTTTATGTATGATGAGGGATAAGAAATGCCCTCAGGTCTAAAACTCCGCGGTAGATTCAAAAAGAAAGATTCGACCCAGAAAGACTTGGATACAACCAAGCTTGGGATCCAACCTGTACACATCTAAGGAAAATCTTCTACGCAGATAGATTCAAGAGCCCAACCAGCTTGCACATAGAAGAGGTCGAATACAGCTGGACCCAAAGGATCCCATCCGTTAGAGAGGACAATGAAAGTACAGCAAGGCTACACCTTTAATAAATGCTAACAATGGCTGCCACAATTAATAATCTGACAAGGCGCCCACCCTATTAAGTGGCGTATCTGTTTAGAAAATCTCGCTAGAGGCTCAATCCCAACGCTATAAATAGTGAGGAGAGATCCTCGGGCAAGTGATGTAAACACATTTACACTACTTAAAATGTCTATTTATGCATGTTCTTAAGCATATGATTGCATTTCATGATATAAATATTGCATTACATGCATCATCTTGCATTTAGAATAGTTTGAATAAAATGGAGGTTAATTGTCTCCTTTTATGTGTTTGGACAGGGCAAATATTTTATCAGGGCCTCGGATCAAATATCTAACCATATGGATGTGATCAGGGCGACGATTGGAGTTCAACGACTCCAAGATCGCCCTAATCAGTCATCCGTAACATCAGATAGTGACTCGGGAACCCTAGAAGATCAAGGGCCAGGATGGTGTAAATCCCCACTTCAGATGATAAATCCGACCGCACGGATGAATTCGGATCGACGATCGCAGCCCAACGACACAAAAATCGAGTCAATCCGACATCCGTGGCACCATCTACAACTTCCAGAAGATGGACGGCCAAGATAGCTCCACGTGGCGCCATCTCAGCCGCCCAAGCAGCCGCTTCATCTTGTGAAGGCCCCATGCCCGATCGCTCTCCGCCGTTGGATCTTAATCCAACGGCTGTGGGCGCTCGCATTTAAAAGCGCCCGCTCTACCATTCGCGCCCCATAGCTCAGTGGTCGAGCGCGCTATCCCGAGCGCGGGGCGCGGGTTCGAGCCGTGGCGAGGAGCGGCGGGCGCGAGAGATTGGGCGCGGGTGGAGCGTCGGATGGAGATCGGACGGCCGCGCGCGCCCGATAACGTCGACGCGCGATTGGATGCGCAATCGGACGCGCAATCAAACGCGCGGGGGGGGGGGGGGGGGGCGCGCAGCGCGCGATTGCGGACGTACCTTAAGTCGTCCGATCTCGCGATCGGACGGCTGAAAAGCGCTGGACGTGCGTGGACGTTGAGGAGCGGGCAGCCGAGGAGGCGCGCGTGGGCGTGGAAGCGACGCCCAATCCATCACTAAAGACCCCTTATTTATTGTTTTGAAGATGTAATGTCCATTTTGTCCCCACTCCTTGCAACTATAAAAGGAGACCCCCTCCATACGAAATTCTCATCCCTCCTTTCTCTTCTCTACCCCTCCAAAGCTCAAAAGAAGCTTGTCTCACACCCGGGATGCTTCTTGCGAGATAAAGTCCAATTTCGTTTCCCTTTGGAAGTGGATCCCACGACGACGACGGCGTGCTGCTCCGTTCCCGTTCTTCTGCTTCCTCCTCCTTCGTCCTGCTTCATTCTCCTTCGTCCAGGCGTCGTTCCATCCGGCTCGTCCTCCAAGCAATCGTCGAGGAGGATAACTTCTCTCTCCCATTCTTATTTACAGCTTTTCTAGTGTAGAATTTTCCTACTTTATAGTGTAATTGATTTTTCGCTTTCTAGTGTAACTTTTATAAACAATTGAAATATTGAATGCATGTTCTCTTTCTCTCTCTCTCTTTCTCTCTCTCTCTCTCTCTTAGTTTGATAGCTCCATTGTAATTATATCGCCTTGCTTAACAAAAATCCTAAAAAAATATAATTGCGAATATAGATCAACGTAGCCTCCCTGTGTTCGACCCGAAATTCTTTTCGATATAAATTTTATTTGTTGAACACGAATTCTTCGCTTTCGAACTACAACGACAGGTTTTCCAAAACCAAACACGTAAGCGTAGCGATTCGCAAAAAACCCGTTCAACAGCAAGCCCTCACGCAAGCTCGAGGCAAGAGAGAATCCTGTAATCTCTTAAGTTCTAGTGCATAGTTGAGAACACTATCCTCCCCCCAAACTACACCCCTTGTGGTGGAACTGGGTTACCAAATCTTCCTATCTCTTTTGTGATTGCTCAATGTTCATCGGGTTGAGCCCTCCCATCGCCTGGGGGGCTCGACCACCCCTCCTAGCAACCGATGTTAATGGCCATAAGGCGCCCACTGCCTCTACAAATCTTTTGGTGACCATCCGAGGCCCATCAAATGGAACCATCTATGGGAAGCATCAACAAAAATGGCATCGCTCTTCTAGGCATCCAGTGGCTGGGAGGTGGCACCCATCCAGTGCCCTACCTCAACCTCCCTAGGTGAGAACTTCTACAGTGGTCTTAACCACTCGTGGCCCATCCCTCTTAGAGGGGGGGGGGATAAAAATTTGGCGCCTCCACACCCCGACGACACCCTTAGCACACCGATCCTAGTAAAAGGAAGTAAATGTGCCCTAGCCAACAGCTCAAGGTCCCAAAGCAAACCTCCTTCCTCGAGGCGCAGGCCAGGAAGGGGAAATACGAAGTTGAGGTCGGAGGCCCTGGGTATACGCCCCTATGCATACCACCTGCCCACTTAAAAAGGGGGGGTAATGGCAGCCTCTCGCTAGAAGCGTTCAAGGAGGCAGTTGAGGCCTGGCGTGGAGGGACAACAAACCCCAACTGTGCCGTTGGGAGTCACCCCCGAGTAAGGACGGCACGTAGCCACCCTGTTAAGAGAACTTCACCAAGTGCCAAAGGGCTAAAGACAACCCCGAGAGGTTGTTAGGAGTCGGGTGGTGGAAGATTGAGCCCTTCCAGTCCTACCTGGATTAGTTCGAGGCTCAACACTTCATGGGTAGAAGGCCCCGTGAGACGACGATTCCCCGGCACCCTGAGCCGGATCGTTTGGCTCGAGAGCTCAGGCATGACGTCACTGAGCACGCCCCAAAGCACCCAGCGAGGCTCTAAGCAAAGCCGTAAGGATTGTGGAGCGAGGCAACTCCTCCTGTTCCTGCGATAGATTGGCCAAAAGACGCGGTAACGATGCCAGCCTCATAGAAGGTGAGAGGACCCCTTGGTAGGCGTGCCCCAATGCTCATTCGTGGGAGCGGTCCTTTCCACAGGTGAAGGGCTGCCTTCCCCGAGATAGCAACCGACCCACTAAGGGTCGCCATTAAGGGTCTCATCAGACAAAGGAGTTCTTTGAGAAACGCACTCCCTGGACCATGAACCAAGTGAACGTGTTTGAGGGAAATCAATCCACCGAAGGTCGCTGTTACAGACCCTACTAAGCGAGGTGGAAGTCCCTTGGGAAATGCACTCCCCTGGTCATAAATTAGGCAGATGTGCTTGAAGGGAGCCGATCCACGAGTAAGGACCGGTTGCCCCCAAGACCCACCAAGTGAAAGGATAGAAGGCCTATGGAGGGCCTGGAAGACCACCTAGAGAAGGATCATTAGCGATTGCAGGCAACTTGTATGGTCTTCCTTACAGACTGTAAGCCAGGCCAATCAACACCCTACCCAAGTAGGCAGGCGACGTCACCTTGGCTCCTCGTCTGGAGGACACTGCCACCAAATTCTGGCTGCGACGCACGCATTACCCGAGGTCCTCTCCTCTTGTCGCCTGAGCACATTAGCATAGAAATTGAGGTAACCTCGGGATCAACATTGCCCAGGACAAATGAGCCACTCCTTCAGAGTCAATTCTCCCAAGTACCTCCCGTCAATCTTCAGTAGGGCAAGAAGGGCACAATCAAGTAAGCATTGTTCCAGCTAATAGACTCCTCGACTGATTAGGCGGAGCGCCTGGGTGTGCTTCGGCAAAGCTCCCCCAGTCGGAGCAGCTCCGATCCAAATCATTTGGAGAGTACACTCCCTTGCCATGGACCAGGTGGAAGTCTTGGCTATGACTCTCGCGTTACCCGAGGTTCATGCCTCTGGCCTCTTAATGCCGGTGAGGCGTGTTTCGTCTTTAGGGTTATTATGATTTACAGTCATTGTGGTATATGGCAAAACAGCTACTAGATTACTACAATTTTTTTACTCAGAATAACAAGTTTTCCTAAGGTCGAACTCAGGGAGCAACTATGATTCTAGAAGCATAAATGTTCACAATTATGTTACAAAAATAATAAGAGAGAGAGAGAGAGAGAAAGAGGGAGAGAGAGAGAGTTAAAGTTCTCTTTTGTTGGCTTCTTCTTCTTCTCTCTTCCTCTTCTCTTTTTCTTGTTCTTTTGCTTTGGCCTTTCCTCTCTTCTTCTTCTTCTTTCTTTTTTCCTGCCTTCTTCTTCTTTCTCTTTTCTTTCTCTTCTGCTCTACTTCTTCTTTCTTTCTTCTCTTCTTCTTCTTTCTTTCTTCTCTTCTTCTTTCTTTCTTCTTCTTTCCTTCCTTGCGGCTATGTCTTCTTTCTTCTTTTTCTTTCTTTCTTCTCAGCCTGCCTTGTTCTTTTCTTCTTTCTCTGCTTTGCTTCCTTCTTCTCTTTCTTTCTTCTTCTTTGTGCTATGGCCACTGCCATTCCGTCGTCTGACTTGGTGCTTAGACGACTTAACTATGGGTTTGCTATAGTGCGGCTTCTTCTCTTCTTCTTCAGCTCCTCTCCTTTCTTTCTTCTTCAGCTGCTCAGTGCGGCTAAGGCTTCGGCTGCTCCTTCTCTCTTCTTCTTCCTTCGCCTGCTTCCTCTTCTTTTTCCTTCTTCCCTACGCGCACACACAATGATCAGTGCAAAACCTACCCCTACCCCTTTCCCACGTCTCTCTTTCTCTCTGAATCTCTCTAAGGAATGCTCTCCCAAAGCCGGGTAATCGGGTTCGGGTAGCATGCCCGGGACCAGGCCCACCGGCGTGCGATGGTGGGCGAGGAGTGCTTGGTCGGGTAGTCGGATCTAGCCCAGACCCGCGGGGCGTGAGAGCGGGCGAGGGCGAGCGAGTGCGTGGCGCGCTGCGTGCGTGTGAGGGACCTGACCCTTGTGTATCGAAGGCAAACAGCCCGATACACTTTTTGAATTTAAGTGTGGGCGCACGGCCGCACACTTACGAGGTGGGACTCAAGTCCCACCTCCAGATTTTGCACCCGTAGTTAAGGAAGCCACTGCCAATTGGGGCAGCTGCGAGGCTTGCAACCAAATCTCAAGCCTGGGTCCGCGCTGCCTGGAACGTGGGCCTAGGCTGGAGATGGCTTGGAGCTGCGAGCGAAGGAGCTGCAATAGCTCAACAATGGCGGCGAGGGGAAGCTGACCTGAAAACACAAGGACGGCCTCTCGGCCACATCAGATAACGTGGAAAGCTTCGCCGGAGTGTAGCGAAGGCAGTGCGGGGGTCGATGAGGCGCGAGAGCGCCTGTGGCGGTGGACCTAGGTCAGGCTGTGTGCGTGAAAATGGGTCTGTTCGGGGGGTGGTTGGGCGGTGAATGGCAGTGAATGGAGTGGGGGAAATGGTCGAGTGGAGTGAGGGGGAGCTTCTGGGCTTGTCGGCGAGGGGTGAGGTGGTCTGTGGAAGCGAAATGACCTCGCCGGAGAAGGTGATCGGAGATGGAGCAGATGGAGGTGGAAGTGGCGATCGGTGGATAAAAAGGGTAAATCAGGAAGGGGAAAATGTAAGGGAGAGAGAGAGGAAGATTTTTACCTAGTTAATCGACGAAGGGGGAGAGGGAAGCATCCGGCTCGTGCCTGCTAGAGCTGAGGACGAAGATGCCCAGGAGGAGGTTATCGGCGATGAGGAGGTGGTCTGAGGGCGCCAGCTGGTACGGCCTGGCGCGGACGATGGGGCAGAGTGAACTCTGCTGCAGTTAGGACAGCAGAGCGACAAGGGGGAGGAGGAGAAGATCGCCGAAAGCTCGGGCGTTCTGACCAGAGAGGGAGGAGATGAAGAGTAGGGTTTCTCTTGGCCAGAAGAAGCTTGAAGGAGACGGCAGACCTTGCCACTTCTTATAAAGGCCTTGGCGAGGAGAGGGGTTCGAGGAGGCGACATGCCTACCTCGCCGGAGACTGGTCGGAAAGGATACTCATGCCTCTCGTGCATTTGCACGAGAGGCATGGTCGGTTGCAGAGGTCAAGGGAGGGTCCCTGCAACAGAGGACGTCGCAGGGAACCCCCATCTGTTCTAGAGGATGGCCGCCCTACCCTACATGGCTCCATCCTCCGCGCAAGGTCGCCGGAGCTATGGTGCTGCGTAGAAATGGCAAGGGGGACCGTTCTGCAAAGAACGACGATAAGGGTCAAAAAGTAAATTAAGAGGACCAATTTGTAAAGTCGGTCAAGATGGTCTTTTCTTAGGCCCAAATTTTTATACCAGACTAATTTGAACCTAAGGATTTTAATGGTGAAATTTGAGTTGAGTTTGGACCATGTTTGACCGATCAATTTACGTAAAAACCCAAATTAAGTTATACATTAGGCATGGTTTTCATTTTAGGTCAAAATAGGTTGCAAAGGCCAAATTGAAGGTTCTAAACCCTAGGAAATATTTTTCTATGAATTTTAGAGGATTTAGTTGATTTTTATCCTGCCTCGAACCTCATGAATTAAAGTGGGTTTGTTTTAGGGTTATAGAATGTCATTTAATTCCTAGAAGTTGCTATAACCCTTTTCAGATCAGATCATCCCACTTCCCTCCTTGTTAAGCTTGTTTGACCCGTGTTTGGACCCTTAATTACCTTGTTTGCACACTGCATTGGTGAAATTGCAGTTTTACCCCTGATGATTTGTTTTATTCTTTAACTCAGAATTCTCTGAGTTGAGCCTCTCTTTAGGTTTTGTATGAGCTTTTTCAAGCATATTTGGATTAGATTGTGCTAGTTAGGCTTCATGATGAGGTTCTCATCACCTCTCGGGTGTGTCAGCGCAGGGGCCAAGGCAACCCCCAAGAGCGACATCACCTTCGAGAGCTCGACATCCTTAATAATTAACCTCCAGCGGCAACGCCAGCATAACTGCAAGACGCTCACCTGTAGCTACAGAGGTTGGGCTAGCCCTCGAAGCTAACAAGCCACCCCTTTCGGGTCAGTGCACCTATAGCATCTTCACCACTCCGGTGACCATACCTTTAAGCCCAACACGGAAAAATCCTCCTGGACCATCGGCGACCTACCGGATGAAGGCCTTACTACCCCCAATACTCAAGCGACCATAACTCAGCCAAGCTACAGCAGGAAGCTAAGGCCAAAGTAAGGGAGCTTGTTGTCCTCACATCGGGCCTACCTCTCCAAAGTGGTGGTAGCTCTTAACAAGGCATGTGCATGAGCTTCACCAACCTCAACAAAGCCTACCCTGAGAGGCCAAGTCCCTTACTAAGGGTGGACACTCGACGGACGTTGACGCGAGTCCGCCTTAGTACAGAGCCATGCAATTTGGCCCTCGCCCACTACAACATACATGGCTTTCACCGTCGGTTCAAAACCGACAGCAAATCTCAAATAACCGACGAAAAGCAGCGACGTCGTTAATACCGTCGCTATTTTGCTTTGTTGTCATTTCAAGGCTAATTCGACATCAAAATAATGTTTGACCATCGGATAGATTGGAGATTTCGATGTCGTTTCACAACCAACGGCACTGGTTTTTGCCGTCGATTATTACATAACCGACAGTATATGTAAGTCACTTTTTCCTTCCTTTACGGGCCCTTTTTTATTTTCACCATCATTTAAGTAACTTTACCATCGCTTCTATAACTGATGGTGAAAATTTTTACTGTCACTTATTTAAATAAGCGATGACAGATATGTGACGGTAAAAATAATTTAGCCATTACTTATTCATCAAACCGACGACATAAAATGGGAATAGTGATTTTATCGAACCTTCTATGCTGTTGGTTATTATATAAATGATGGTAAAGCTAGTTATACTGTCACCTATATGTCGTCGCTTATTTGAATAAGCGACGGCAAATGTATGGGTTTTTTTTTATTACTAAATGATAGAAACTGCCTACTAACCTACTTAAAGTTCTTACTTTTATAATAAAACAAGTAATGAAAATGAACAGAAATTTATATTTTATAAATACAAAATCTAGTACATTAAAAGTTTGAAAATGAAATATTTATATAAAAAGAGTTACATAAAAAACATAAGAAAAGAAAATGGATAGAAATCAAGATACAACTGCCCCAATGCCACCAGCTCCACCTGCACCACCCATGGAGTGTTCGTCGTCTCGTTTGTAGATCCTGGAATCTGTGGAAGACAGATACTCTGACTAACTCTTATTCTGAATAAGGGTTATAAGCATCTGAAGCTTATCATCCATGGCATTCATCTTATTCTTTATCTCTACCTCTCTCTTCTTCCTCTCCTCCTCTCGTCTTTATAGTGTGTCGATCTTTTGATGCAGCTGATCGACAATACTAGATGAGATGACACCTTTCCTTTTATACCAGATGGATAACGAGTATGCTCTCCCTACACTACGAATGAAACCACCGTTGTCTAGTGGCATCACTCTCATAAATGCCACCTCTACATCCAAAGGCTGCTGAACGCTATCGGAGGTCTCGTTAGTGGGGGGATGTACTAATTGTACCATTTGATCCTAAATGTATTAAAAAATATTATTATAATATATATACAAAGTTATAAATTTTTTGAGTTTAGGAAATTTACGTGTTTTTCCTGGTATGATTAATGAATCCACTTACGAGCACCCTCAGCTGCTGGCTTACTGTGGGTGACTTCGTAGATTTCCATCCTAGTCATTTCCATCCCATAATGTACAGTGGACTGAAAATATAAAAATGATACAACTAGGTTAAAATAACTTTAAAATTAAGTAATAATTAATTGAAAAGTAATTTCAATACTTACATTACGATTTCTGACTGTCTCGATGCTCCTTCGACCCAAACAATGGGTCTGTGATGGAGCTTTAGCCCCATTGGCCTTATTTCTTTTTGCTTGCTCCTGTAGACATATATAATAATATTTTTTGTGAATTTAAGATATATGAAATTAATAGAATAATTTGTAATCGTTTACTAACCTCCGTCTTTGGATTCATCCAATGCTCGCATGCCTTTTTCCAATCGTCAGGCATGACATCAGGAGGTGCATCACCCATTGCCTTCTCGGGTGAACGCCTGTTCAAGAACCACTAAATACCAAATATAAATTGTTAGACCTAATATAAGAAATTATGTATATAATAAAAATGTAAATACTTAAAAAGTTTTATATTTCTCTTGGTTTTCGTCCTCTAATTCCTGTGAATTTTGGCGGCGTACTTAAGGATATATTGGGAGGCATTGGGGGCGTCACCTCAATCATAGTTTTGCTACATTAATTTTAAAAAAATATATGTCAACGTTACTTTAAAATAATTTTAAGATAAAGTTATAAAAGAAATAACTTTTGTAAATGAAATTACCTCCAACTGAGGGATGAACTGCCTCTTCAGCTTTGCAGGCACCTTCCTCCAGTCTAAATAGGAAATAGGCACAATGGTCTTAACAATTGTACCCGCTCGACTGATAATGCCCTGGTAATTCTCCACCTCCCTTTAGATCTGAGCCTAATTGTTAAACTGACGCCCTCGGGGATACATTAGAGGTCTAGATTTTTTGTCTTCCCCTGCCCTCTTCTTAGTCTACCTGCGTAAACATTAATCATATTCATTATATATTTTTGAAGGGATATAATTTACTTCTTAAAGGTAAATGATTTCCTACCCAAACTTCAGCCCGCCAATGAGGGGTCGACATAAACTAGGGATGTACTCCCCACCATCTCATCCTCCGCCTCCTCGCCCTCCTCCTCTCCCTCCTCTCCTGCCTCCTCCCCCTCAACCTCATCTGATCCTCCATAATCTGGATCATCCTCTACTCGGTCTAGGAAGGTTTGAGCAATCTCCTTCCCCTTTCCCTTCCTACCCGCATGTAGTAAACGTGTCATCTCCACGGGTCGTATGAAATGTGAATGGAGGAGTGGCTGAACCTGCTATCGAAGAGGTGGCTGAGCCTGCTGTAGGGGGGTGGCTGAGCCTGAGGAGACAAATCGGGTTGCATGGAGGGTTGTGTCTTAGGAGGACCCATTTTTTGGATTTTTTATTAAATAACTTCATCTGCAACAAGTAAAAAATGTAATAATTAATATAGCAATATATAAATTATTAATGAAAAAAGTTTGCTAAACCTAAAAAAAAATAATTTAAACAGAAATGAAAGAAAGCAAACAAATTGTTACTAGCCTTAGATGTCAACATCTATTGCAAATAAATAACCTTCTTCTGTTAATTCTTGGTATACATCAGATTATGCGTGAAAATGGTTGCGCGGTATTGTTCTTATCCATCCCCTTTGGCAATTATCGAGGACATAGAAAACTTGTGCCGCTTGACATGCCAATGTGAATGGCTCATCAGACTGAGGAATTTGATGATTAGGATTTCAACTCAAGAAATTGTGTTTGTTATCAATTTTGAAATCGGTGCCCTCTTTAAAAACATCAAACCAATGACATTTAAATATGACAATTCTACGATCATATCTAAAGCTGATCTCCACAAGTTCTTTGATTTTATTATAGTATCCATCTGGATCGGTGGAAAGATCTAAATTAACAACTTCGGCATGATGTGTAACCTTTCTATCATCAATTTCTTTTATTCTGAATCTAAACCTATTTATTATATACCCAGAGTAGTAATGTGCATAATGTAATGGTGAATCGGCAATTACATCAAAATCCAGTACCCATCGTGGGTCCTTGTCCTCTTTCAATTGATGAACTCGGTCTTTAAACCAATTTAAGAAGCCAAATTCGTTTGTCCTAGAAAGAGGTAATCGTTCGAATTCCTCGTAAAATGGATCAATTTCAGGAATTTGTTTTAAACTATATAAATGCGCGCAACGTCTATCATTTTCTGAAATAGCCTTATACTCTGTATAAAGGATCGACCTTTCTCTGATATCAAAAATTGACATTCTTTATCACTGTCATTGTATTCACCCTCATAATTCCTTTGAAGTTTATTAAAGCGGTTGTCTGTTTCATTCATGTACATGGACGTAAAATTAATACACTCCACGAGATAGCCTTCTACAATTGATCCTTCCGACTTTACCCTGTTCAAAACATAATCTTTGAGCTTTTTAAAAATCGCTTCACAGGATACATCCATTTGAATTGTATAGGTCCACCGATTCTCGCTTCATTTGTAAGATGCAACGTAAGATGAACCATTACATCGAAGAAGGCTAGGGGAAGAATTTGTTCTATCTTATAGAGAGTAATGACTATTTTTTTATCCCAGTAATCCAAGGTATCATTTCGTAGCGTCTTCGAACAAACAACTTTGAAAAACCTACTTATCTATGTGATTGAATCAACAACTGGCTCTAGTAGTATCCCCCATATCGCCAGTGGAAATAATACTTTTATATAAACGTGTGAGTCATGACTTTTTAAACTAGATATCCTTTTCTACGCTTCATTCACACAATGGGAAAGCTGCGAAGAAAATCCATCTGGCACCTGAATTTCCTTTAAGAAGGAGAGTAGTCCATTCTTCTGGTCATAAATCAAGCTGTAAATAGCAGGTGAGAAGTAATCATCATCGTCATGAATATGTAGCTCCAGACGTATCCCTAAACTCTTCATGTCTTTCCCTATTTTCACTATGTCCTTTGGATCGTCGGTCAGATTTAATGTGTCTAAGATGTTATCCATCACATTCTTTTCAATGTGCATTGGTGGCGTAGGGTTTTGTTGTGTTATTTTAAAGTCCTAGGCGTTGTAGTATATCACGAAAAGCTATCACCAGTTTATAATTTATTACTCGGAATTAAAAGTTTCCCGAGATCGAACTCATGGAGCACACGTCATTCTAGAAACATAATTTCACAATTTTGTTACAAAAAGAATAAAAGAGAGAGAGAGTGAGTGAGCAAAAGTTCTCTTTTCGCTTTTTCTTCTTCTCTCTTCTTCTTTTCTTTCAGCCGGTTCTCTTCTTCAGTGTGCCTTCTTTCTTCTTCTTTTCCTTTTCCTTCTCTTCTCCTTTCTTCTGCGTCTTCTTCTTCTTTGCTGCAGAGGCTCCCTCCTTCTCTTTTCTCTTTCTTTTTCTCTGGCCCGTCCTCCTCTCTTCTCTTCTGCTCCGCTCCTTCATTTCTTTCTGACGTCTAATTCAAAAATCAGACGCCTTATCTGATCAGCCTCTCCTTCTTCTTTTCTTTCCTCTTGTCTTCTCTGGCTTCTTCTGCTCCTCTCCTTCCTTCTCCTTTCTTCTTCTCTGCAGCTAAGTCCTAGCTGCTGCTCTTCCTCTTCTTCTTTCTTTCTTCCCTCCTTCTTCTCCTCAGCAGCTCCTTGCTTCTTCCTTCTTCTTCCCTGTGGCTGCTTCTCCACGGCTAAGTCCTTGCCGCCCTTCTTCTTCTTCTTTCCTACCTATTCCCTGCACACACACACAAAGCAAAACCTACCCCTACCCTTCCCGTGCGGCTCTCTCTCTCTCTGAATCTCTCTTGGGTACGCTCTCCCAGAGCCGGGTTATCGAGTCGGTTGCGCGCCCGGGTCCAGGCGCATCGGCGTGGGTGGTGCGCGAGGAGTGCACAGGAGTGGGGGTAGTCGGGTCAGGTCCATGTGGGAAGAGCCGCGGATGAGACCCGGGTGATAGGTGAGAAGGGACCTCACCCCAATGATTCGAGGCGAAATGCCTAGAGCACCTTTTCAATTTATGTGTGGGAGTGCCCCCACACACTTCCGAGGTGGGACTAAAGTCCCACCTCCACTCCTCGCACCAACAGGCAAGAAGCTTCGAGCAATTGGGGTAGCAGCGAAGGCTCACGACCCCAATTGAAGACCTAGGCACGCTCGCGGAAGTCTTCCGCGTCGCCTAGGGCTTGCCTTTGGAGCTGAAGAGGCTTGGAGTTGCTCGCTAAGCAGCTCCTGCTGTTCGTCAATGGGGGCGAGGGGGGCAAGACCTAGAAACACTAAAACGGCCTCACAGCCACGTCAAAAAGCTCAGGAAGCTTCGCTAGAGTACGGCGAAGGCAGTGCGGGGGTCGACGTGGCGTGGGGAGGCCAGAGTGTGCGTTCCTAGGGCACACTGTGTGCGTGAGTGGGTGTGTTCGGGGGGTGTTCTGGGTGTGTGGAGTGGCGGTGTGAGTGAGGGAAATGATTGAGTGGAGTGAGGGGGAGCTTCTGGGCTTGTCGGCGAGGGGTGAGATGGCCTGTGGAGGTGGAGCGACCTCATCGGAGTTGGTGGCGGGAGGTGGAACAGATGGAGGTGATAGTGGCAGTCGAGGGGTTAAAAGTGACAATTGAAGAGGGGAAAATTAAGAGGAGAGTAAGAGGGAGCGTTTTACCTAATTAACTGACGAGGGGCGGGGGGGGGGGGGGGGGGGGGGGAGGCGCTCGGCACGTGTCTGCCGACGTCGGAGACGAAGGTGCCCAGAGGGGAGTAACGGCGACGAGGATGAGGTCGGGAAGGTGCCAGCTGGTGCGGCCTGACGTGGGAAGACGAGGCGGAGTGAGCTCTGTTATAGGTATGGCAGCAGAGCGACGAGGAGGAGGAAGAAAGGTCACCGAAGCCTGCGGGCGTCTGACCGTGGGAGGAGGAGACGAAGTTGGGGGGGATCCTCAGCCAAATCAGGCTTATCCCAAACGGCTGCCCCTGCCGTTGCTTATAAAGGTGCTGGCGAGGAGAGGATCTCGAGGGAGCGACGTGGGGAGCTCGCCGGAGAATGGCTGGAAAGCAGACCCATGCCTTTCGTGCATTTGCACGAGAGGCATGGGCAGCCTCAGGTCAAAGGGGAGGGTCCCTGCGAAAGAGGAAGACGCAGGGAACCCCCCTTTCATTCCTGAGAGCGGCCCCCATGCCCTGCACGGCTCCATCCTCTGCGCATGGTCGCCGAAGGTATGGGTGCCTGAGTGGGGTGGCAGAGGGGCCGTCTGCAAAGAACGAAAGAGAAGATAGGGGGCTAAATGCAAGGGTTCAAAAAGATAAGGGTCAAAAAGTAATTCAAGAGGACCAATTTGTAAATTCGGTCAAAATGGTCTTCTCTTAGGCCCAAATTTTTGTACCAACCTAATTTGGACCTAAGAAATTCAATGGTGTAATTTGATTTTAGGTTTGACCACGTTTGACCTATCAATTTGCATAAAAACCCAAGTTAGGTCAAAATTTGGGTATGGTTCTCAATTTAGGTCAAGATAGGTTGCAAAGGTCAAATTGAAGGTTCTAAAACATAGGGAGTATTTTTCCATGAATGTTAGAGGATTTAGTTGATTTTTATCCTTCCTAGAACCTTGTGAATTAAAGCGGATTTGTTTTTAAGGTTACAGAATGTCATTTAATTCCTAGAAGTTACTATAACTCTTTTCGGCTCAGGCTATCCCACTTTATTTCTTATTAAGTCCATTTGACTTGTATTCAAACCCTTAGACACCCTGATTGTGCACTGCATTAGTAAAATTACAGTTTTACCCCTTATAACTTGTTGTATTCTTCAATTTAGAATTCACTGAGTTAGGCTTTTCTTTAGATTTTGTAGGAGCTATTTCACACTTATTTAGATCAAATTATGCTAGTTAGGGTTCATGATGAGGCTCTCATCATGCATAATATCTAAATTACGACATATTGTAAAATCTTTCCAACATGGCAGCTCCATAAAGAAAATGTTTTTCTTTCAAAATCCAGAATTCCTCGAGGCCATCTGGTTTTGTTTGAATAGTCGACCCAATGTATCTCACCCATTTCTTGTAATCTCTCCATTATAACTTGACCTGGCAACCTGATAGAATCTATACTAAGTTTATTTTTTGGATTTTTCTTTGAATACAAACACGTCCTGCCATCAAATTTACTCCTAAACTGTGACATTCGCCATCTATGTTCAATAGATAGAAATCTGCGATGTCCTAAGTAACAGAATTTCTTACTTTCCGGCAGTCGTAGATGATGAGTATCTTCCATACAGACTGGGCAAGCAAGCTTTCCTCTAGTGCTCCAACCTGACAAATTTACGTACGCCGGGAAGTCGTTTATGGTCCACAACAATGCTGCATGGATACTGTAAAATTATTTCTTTTCTACATCATATGTCTTCACATCGATGAACCACAACTATTTTAGTTCATCAATTAATGGCTAGAGATAAACATCTATTGCATTTCTTGATTGTTTTGGACCGGGGAATAGTAGGGTCAGCATCATGAATGGCGATCTCATATACAACCAGGGAGGTAAGTTATAAGAAACCATTACCACTAGCCATATAGAGTACGACGGCTACATATTCTTAAATGGATTGAATCCATTGCTTACAAGACCCAACCGCACGTTCCTTGCTTCTAAAGAGAGTGAATTGTTTCTTTCGTCAAATCTCTTCCACTCCTCTGAATCAGTAGGATAACGTATTCTTCCATCTTAAGATTTACAATCCTAGTGCCATGTCATCCACCATGCAGTTTTACTTAATATAAAAAGGCGTTGAAGCCTAGGTGTCGGTGGGAAGTAACGAAGAACCTTCTAGGGTTGTTTCCACTTACTTTCATTTTGACCTTCCTTATATCTCTCAAGTCCACATTCGGGACAGTTACTCAAATTTGTGAATTAATTTCTGAAAAAAATGAAGTCATTCGGACATGCATTGATCTTCTGATAGCCCAAACCAAGCTTACGAATATGTTTCCTTGCAACATAACATGAAGCCGGAAAACCATTAAGATTATTCAATAGCTCAGCAATAAACTGAAGTATTTCCGACATGAATTTAGCACTAACTCTATTCATAACCTTCAGTGAAACATCTTCAACAAAAACGACAACTTTGACATTTTCGTAACACCGAGAGCAATAGGATCCTTAGCTGCCTTAACAACATCGTAGAACAAATCACAACTGAATGGATCTTACTCATCTGTATTTATATCATCTCCTACTCTCATCTCATTCAACATGTCATGTAGTTCTTCACCTTCGCTATCACCAAGTTCCTCGTCGATCTCTTCGTCAACAATGCTCTCATTGTTTATGACTTTCTCAGTCAACTCCTCTCCATGAGCTACCCAAGTAGTATAATGCTGCCACCACCTATTGCAAATCAAGTGCTCAAGTACAGTATTACGATCATCTAAGGAACCATTCAAACATCTTCTGCATGGGAAGAAGATATTCTCAAATTGACCTCCTCGCCTAAATATCTTTCTACCATCATCAAAGGCCCAATCTAGGAATGAAATTACTCCATCCTTATATATGGTGTAATTTGAACCCCACAATCCAATTCAAGATTATCCATTGTAACCTAAAATTTAATGTAAACAAATCACTTATTATGAAGGGAAAGGACCAAATGATGTGTATCTTGATTAAGATTTTCACTTTATAGCCCATCCTCAAAGATTTGATCACAACTTAGGTTTGCTCGTTACATGTAACCTTAGTATGGTGAAATTTCGACAGCATCTCCCTGTACTTCTCTAGTATACCCCTCAATACTAACCTTAGCTAGATTTCCTTTAACACCCAATTAAGGGCACCGTAGGAAACTAGATAAGATTAGTTGGTATACCAGAGAAGAGAAGGAAGAAGCAACCGAAATTTCACCACATAAGGTTATATGTAACGGGAAAAACTAAGCTGTGATCAAATCTTTATGGACCTTCTTTAGTTCAGTACTTCACCGCACTAAAGTCAATTGAGTCTTATGGCATACTACAAAGACAACACATCATGCGTATAAGTGAGGCATACACACACTTCCTGCATTGTCTGTATAACATGATCATAAGTCTCGACGGGCGAGTAATTTGGACACAATTTGATTCGGAGGACTTTTACCCTATAGGTTAGAATACCTAATGTTTGGTCTCGCGTGCATATATCTTTTTTAGCAAGTGTGTGCATCTAAACAATAAGTAATTTGAATATTAAAGAAATTCAACAAAAAAATAAAATATTATTCAATTAAATTAAAAAAATTGAATGTATATATACCTCCAACTACTACAGCCTTCGAGTTACCTGACATCGATAACCTGAATTTTCAAAAGCAAAATTAATTAAATAACAGATTATAATCTTAAATATTAACAACAAATATATTAACATAAGATCTTCGATGATGGGGAATTTAGCAAGCAATGAGACAAACAACCAATGGATAACCAATATAGCACAGTACATATTGATGCTTGACCATTCTACTCAATAGAAAGGCAACTGTGATAATAGGTTGGAATTGCTCTTTCTGGGTCTCTCTTTTGAAAGCCACAAATTCAAATGATTATCCTAATCCTTCAAAGCCACACAAATCACAAAACTTTCAACACCTGCATCACCTCCACATTTAGGGACTCCTCAAAGTCATTGGCATATGTCATAGTAGAAGTACCACCCATCTAATCTTAAGAAATCACATCTAAAAAATAGGCAGCATACATCCTCCACAGCATCCACATCTAATCTACCTAGTCAGCATCCATGTGCTTCCAAAAGATTGTCAAGAACCTCATCCTTTTTATTAATTGAGCAAAAATTTACTTTGTATGGATAATGTATGAACATGGATTAGTTTACAATCCCTTAATAAATTATCAATCTATCTAATTGACCACACCATCAACTCCCTTCTTGATTGCCAATGTAGACAAGTTTCTATCTTAAGTAAGAGGAGCAGCAACTCCATTAACCTGGTATTTCATAGTCTGTCACCCACCAGTGGCATCCACAAGTCCAAACCACTCTTCAAAGGCCTCTCTGACAAAGAAAACCCTCCACAATGGCTGCTAAACAACCTAGGAACCAAGAACCCAACATTCATCTAGCTAGCCAAAAAATGAGCAATTCCCCATCATCCAAGAAAGCAAAGAAGTTGGTGGCAACTAGGCCAAAGAAGTTGGGGTAGGAGGAGGAGGTAGGTGGAGGGGGGGTGAAGGATGAGGAGGCGGACAGGAGGCGGAAGGGCGCGGAGGACCAAAAGGAGGAGGGGGTTAGGGAGGAGGGGGTGGTAGGAGGGGAAGGAGGCCGTTTGAGGGGAAGGAGGGGGCTAGAAGGAGAGGGAGGAGGAGGAGGAGGGGGTGACAAGAGGGGGAGGGTGTCGGGGAGGAGGAGCTCGGGGATAGAGAGGAGGAGAAGGAGGCTGTCGGAGAAGGAGGAGGAGGGTGTCAGGGAGGGTGTAAGGACCCGTTACCTTTTAGCCTTTTAAGACGTCTGGAGTCTCAGTCAGACATCTATCCAGACGTCTAGACACATTCCCGAACGTCTGAAAGTGAAATTTTTCGTACTGCGCATTGCACTCTGCGCGTGGGCGGCGCGCAGAGACTTGCTCTCACCTTCGCCCTCACCCTGTAAAACCCTAAACCCTCTTATATATACCCCCCTCCTTTCTCCTCTCCACTCCACACACCACAACCACCACCACCTTCAGTTTCTTGTGCAGGAGCGGCGAGAGGGGGCGAGCGAGGGAGAATGAGAGAGAGGAAGGAGCAGAGCGTGGAAGGTCGGAGGACCTTCGGGAGTTCAGCGAGCTCACAGGACCGACGGCGGGCGCGTGCGTGAGGAGGAGAGGGCTCAGGGAGGCGGCCTCCCGGCCCTTTGCAGTGGCTAGAGCTGCTGCGGCGCGTGGCGAGCGAGCAGAGCGAGCTGCGAGGAGTTTCTGATACTGGGATTTTTATAGTATCAGACGTCTGGAGAGTCGACCAGACGACCGTGGCGGCAGCTGGACGTCTGGGTCTGAGACCAGACGTTTGAAAGCACTTATATAGCAAGGTACGTTCTTTTTTGCGGTTACGACCATGCAGTCCTCACTGCAGAAGCTGGTCTAGCCTGATTTGGACCTGCGATTTCGTATGTAGGTAAAGGCCCTTGGGAAGGCGCACAGAACTCTTTTCCACACGTTTTTGGACGTCAGATCACATCACCAGACGTCCGGAGGTGCGTCCAGACAACCGGAGGAATTGTCTGACATCTGGAACTGCCTTCAGACGATCGCAGAGAAGGTCTGGATGTCTGAGGATATTGCAGGAACATAAGGTAAAATCTGACGCCATTTAAGACGTCTGGGATTATTCCTAGATGTCTGATTTTGAATAGTAGGCACATTTTTAACTTGTTTAGGGTTCGATCGGGGTCCGTTTTATGTAAACGAAATACTTGTACTTTCCTCTTGAGTTCCTCTACGTACCAGAGTCTGTTTTACACTGTTCTGAACTTCCCTTTTGTGATGTATTCCCTGGTATAGGGTTTCAGCCTATTGTGCGATTGGGGCTCGCAGAGATGTCTAGGTCTGCGGTTCAAGCCCCCATTACTCTCGTGTTTCCTGGTAGAGTGGTTTAATTCTATTAATGATATTTAAATAATAATATGCTTGTGGAAATAGTTGAATGGAACCCTAGGATGTGGCATGAACCCTATGGTAGAGAAATGAATAAGCCTATTTGTACTATATGGTTCACTTGAATGTGTGATTAAGATAAATTGCTAGTAAATGCCTGTATTATAATTACGAGCTGCCTGTTAGAATATGAGCTCCCTGTGTTTATGAAACTACCTGTGAGAACACCAGTTGCATGTTATTAAGAATTGAACTATGAAAACATGAGCTGCCTGTATACGGATGAGAAACGAATTATGAAAGATGAGATCTGGATCGAGATAAATGAGGTGAACGTGAGCATCAACCCTATGGGAAATTAGGAGTAGAACTCCTATGGATAGACGGAAACCTGGAATGTAGACGGGAAGTGTGCTGGCCCTTGAGTACGTGGTACCAAGGAGAGCAACTGTCCCCTTTTGTGTAGAGTGGAGCTAGCCTCCCTTGGGTTGAGACCCGGAGTTAGGATTGGCCGCTCTACATCGACTCCTGTTGGCCCTCGCATACGTGGTACCGAGGCGAGCTACTAGTGTACGGAGGGAGCTGGCCACCTCACGGGGCTCGGGGTTCAGCTAACCACCCTACACCGACTTGTTAGGCCCTCTAGGTACACCAAGGTAGTCAGACGAGGGTGCGCGGACTATGGAGGAGCGAGACCCCTATTTGGTTCTGAGGGGCGAGACCCCTGTTCTGAGAGGGCAAGGCCCTATACTGTTCCATGTTGTACTTTGGGCGTACCTGCTAACGGAAACGACTGACCGTGTGTCAATGCGGGGTAGCTACCCATGCGCTTATCACGCATGCCGTAGTCACCACTACGTCTTGACAGTGATCTCGGGGTGGTTGACTGGGTGTAGGACTATCACGGGGGACTCTCCTGGCCAGGAGAGCACCACGTGTACCTTCTACTCTACGGAAAAGACCGCAATCAAGATTGTTCCCACGAGGAACATGCAAGATCAAGAAATATCTGGATGCTTGAGAGAAATGGGTGAAACAAAAATATATAAAACAGATAAATATAAATGAGAATTTAACCTGTTGCTTTTACTATTTTGTACTTAGATAATGTAGATACCACTCTACTCAACATCCGCTGACTCTGTCTTGTCATAACACTGTTCAGGACCAAGAGTTGAGCAGCCCGAGTTTCCAGCTGCAGAAGGTGCTGGGCCCAGTCGAGTCCAGCCATAGTTTTCTTCAGTACTTCCTTTTCTTTTTCTCTACTGTTGTAGTAAGTAATGGACTTTTAGTTACTGTTCTGCTACTACTATTTATTTTTCGCTTTCCGTTGTTGTTGTTGTGGTGGTATGTACTGAGACAGTTGTTCTATTTCCTTTACTGCTTTGTACGTTTCTTCTGCTTAGTTATATTGCATGTGTGAATATGGTTTGCTTTCCTGCTTTTGGTTATTTCTTGTTGAACGACTAGGTCTTGGGATTAGTCGAGGTGAGCCTGTCTCGGGTCCTGCAGGGATCCGGGAACCGGGTCGTAACAGAGGGGGAGGAGGACGATGAGCAAGGCCACCGAGGAGGAGGAAGGGCAACAGGAGAAAACGATTGGCGAGGAGGAGTGGCAATGCACGAGGAGGAGGATGACGAAGACAAGGAGGAGGGGTGGCGACGAGGAGCTCCGGCGGCGTACTGAGGGCTTTGGGAAAATGAATATGTGATGGGGGAGGAGAAGGCTCTACGCATGACTATGATGAATAGATCTTTACCGTCGGTTATATCAGAAACCGACGGTGAAGGATAAATTGAATCCCCCCTCCATCGCGCCAAATTTTGGTTGAAAATTTTGACCGACCTTTTGTCGATCTCTACTGTGGGTTATATCAAAAATCGATGGTAAATTAAATCCCTCCTCCATCGCGCCCAAATTTTGGCTGAAAATTTTAACCGACCTTTTACCATCGCTTATTCATATAAATGACGGCAAAGCTTCAATTATAAGACGTCTTGGATAAATGTCAGACATCTAATGCTAAGATGCTTTCCTTCCTGTTTTCACAAGATCAAAATAGAGTTATAGATAAGTTGCACAGACGACAGGCTGGACGTCTGACAATATGCCAGACGTATGGAAAGACAAATCACTGTGGAAATCGATTTATCACAGACAAATACATTCCTTTGCCGTCGCTTATTACACTAACTGACGGTAAAAATATATTTGTTGTCGCTTATTCAACAAACCAACGGTAAAAATTATATTTGCCATCGCATACTACAGCAATTACGAATATTAATGACAACTGCATGCCCAATCGCTTTTCTTCAATTGATGGTTGGTCGAGAACAGACCTTCTTCATCGCTTATTTTAATAAGCGACGGTAAAAATAATATTGCTGTCGGTTTTATTAACCGACGGCATATCACATTTTTCTAGTAGTGGCCTAAGGTGTTTCAAAAGGCACCTACTAGCACCCTGACCTTGAAAAGGGGAGTATTCAAGTTCTCACCCGAAAGCCCCTACTCTCCAACAGAGAGGCAAGAAAGAGACACAGCAAGCCTGACAATCATGGCCAGGATATCGGCTTGCTCGACAACCAACATAGTTATTCCCTGTGTTTGAAAAAAATCCCGCATCTTGCCCCTAAGCAATGGCTAAAATAGGTGGACGAGATACTGGGCCTACAGTTGAGCTGCAAAACACACAAAAAGACTCCCATAGATCACACACCTTTTCCAGTCGGGTATACAACATGGGGTCCTGACTACCACTATAGGAGACCCTTCCCACCTACGGTACCCGCCTGCAGTAGACAGGTTGACAAATTTGTAAAAGAGGTTGCCTCCGTGTCAAGTCATTCGAGCAAAAAATGAAAGTGCCCCGTATAAGGGATTAAACAAAATTTGTAAAAGTAGTCCATACGACTCTTGTGAGTAATAGATCCTAGGTGGCAAACCAATCCCTCATACTTGACATGTGAGCAATTCATTATCACAGACCAACAGGCAATAAAAATAAAAGCCTTCCTATATATATGAGAGGAGTTGGCTATTACATTCCCTGAGACCATCACTCCCCGCTGGACCACAACGAAAAGAAAAGAAAAAAGGGGGGCAACGTTATGACAGAAATACAAAAATAATAGCAACACCACCTATTAGAACTCGATGGCTTCATCCCCAATCCTCAACAGCATTCGCCCCTAAGGATGAAGGTAGCAATGCAAGGCAAGACAGCCATCCTTGCAGCACAACAAGTTCCTAACAGACCCAACTGATGTAGACACATTTATTTAGGATAGAAAACTTATTTATGTATGTTCTTAGGCTTAGATATGCATTCCATATTATAAATATTACATAGCATGCATCATTCTGTATTTAAAATAGTGTATATAAATTTTAGGTTAATTGCGTCCTTTTATGGCTAGGAGAGGAGATTTAATTTAGGGCCTCAGATTGATAATCCAACCGTACGAATATGATCAGGTCGACGATCGGAGACCAATGCTTCCAAAATCGCTTTGATCAGAGTCCTGTAGCACCATACACAATTCGAGGAAGATCAACAGCCAAGGGACTAGGTGACGTAATCTGAAGCTTCAAAAGACAAATTTGACGCATGGATGGATTTAGGTCAACGATCGCAGCTCAACAGCGTGAAAATCAACTCAATTCGACATTTGTAGCAGCCCCCACAAAGGAAAGAAGATAGATGACCCAGATCATGCCATGTGGTGCTATACAGGCCGCCTAAGGGCACCCACCAACCGCAGCATGGGCGTGCACCAGTGATGAGAACCTCATAATGAACCCTAACTAGACATTTGACTTAAATAAGTGTACAAAAGCTCCTACAAAACCTAAGGGAAAGTCAAAATCAGGGAATTACAAATTTGAGTATAAAATAATTCACAAGGGGTAAAACTGTAATTTTACCAATGCAGTACATAAACAGGATTTCTAAGGGTCTATACACAGGTCAAACGAGCTTAATAAGAGAAAAAGTGAGATGATTCAATCAGGAAAGGGTTATGACAAAATCTGGGAATTAAATGACATTCTGTAACCCTAAAACAAACCTGCTTTAATTCATGAAGTTCCAGGCAAGATAAAAATCAATTAAACCCTCTAAAATTCATGAAAAAAACATCCCCTAGGGTTTAGAACCTTCAATTTGGCCATTGGAACCTATCTTGACCAAGATTGAGAACCATACCCAATTTTTGACCTAATTTGGGTTTTTATGCAAAATGTCTAGTCAAACATGGTCAAACCTCACCATTGGATTCCTTAGGTCCAGATTAGGGTTATACCAAAATTTGGACCTAAGGAAAGGTTGCCTTGACCCACTTCACAAATTAGTATTCAATAATTACTTTCTGACCCATAACTTTTTGAACTCTTGCACTTACCCCCTCAACTTTCCAGTCGTTTTCTGCGAACCGGTCCCTCTGCCACCCGTAGCAGCAGGCCATACCTTCAGCGACTTTGCGCGGAATATGGCGCCGTGCAGGGCATGGGAGCCGGCCCCAGAAACGAGAGGAGGATCCCCTGCGTTGTGCTCTTTCGTATGGACCACCTCCCATGCCCTGCCGACACCCATACCTCTCGTGCAAACACACGAGAGGTATGGATCTCCAACTTCCCACGTCTTCGGTGAGGTTTTCCCCCCACTCTCGCGCGCCTTCCGGCCTGCCCTCGCCTATTTAAGAAGCAGCACGCTCTGCGGCTTCTCCCAAGCTTCGTTTGGCCTTAGATTCCCCCTCATCGTCTCCTCCCAACTCCGGCCAACTGCCAGAGCTTCCGACGACTCTCCCTCTCCTCTCTCATCGCCCTGCCACCATACCAGTGGCAGGGTTAACTCTGCCATCCTCTGCAGCGCCGCGCCATACCAGCGGGCACTCTCCGACCCCTTTTCCTCGTCGCCGCTCTCTCCCCTGGCACCTTCGTCTCTGGCGACGGCAGCACCGGCCGCTCGCCACTTCCGCACCTCCCCCTTCACTCTAGACTCGTAGATAAGTTTCGCTTACTCTCCCCTTTATTTCCCCCTGTTAATTTGTTGTTTCGACCCCTCAACATCCACTGTCCATCACCACCTTCTCCACCTCCGGCCAGACCTCCAGCGAGGTGCTCCCGTCATTCCACTCACCCATCCACCTTGCCAAACACCCCAGAAGCTCTGCCACCTCCCACTGATCATCCTTCGCACCTTCACCAACTACCACACACACTGCACACCTCCACCGACCTAACCCACCATCACGGCCACAGTGCAACCAAGGCACACACGCCTAAGTCACCTCGCGGCTAGCCAACCCCCGCCTCACCTTCGCCGTGATACGGCGAAGGTTTTCCTATGGTTTGACAGGGCTGCAAGGCCGTATTCATGCATTTCAGGTTCCGTCGTCCCTCCGCCATTGACGAGGAAGCTTGAAGCAAGTTTACTGCAGCTTCAGGTCTCTCTGCTCCAAGTGAAGTGCCCCAGGTTGCGCAGAAGCCCTTCGCACACAACCCTTGCCAAGTGATTGGCTTTGAGGACCCTTGCAGCTCCGGCAATTGAACGCAACTCTTGCTGCGAGCGTTCGTGAAATGAAGGTGGGACATTTAGTCCCACCTCGGAAAGTTCTGAGGAGCAGCACCTGCATAAGTTGAATTCTTGCCAATAGCTGTTCGCCTCTGAATCACAAGGTGAGGTCCCTCTCACCCGAATCGAATCGGCCTCGTCTGCGGACCTGGCCTGACCCGACTACCAGTGCACACCTCGCCCACCACCACACGCCGGTGGGCCTGGTCCCGGGCACGTACACCCGACCCGTATACCCGAGAAGGCTCTGGGAGAGCGAACCGAAGAGAGAAATGGAGAGAGAGAGAAACGCGGGAAGGGTAGGTTTTGCTTAACCGGGTGCCTGTGCAGGGAAGCTAAAGAAGAAGGAGGAAGAAGAGGATGCGGCCAAGGACTTAGCCGCATCAAAGACTAGGAGCTGAGAAAGAAGGAAAGGAAGAAAAAGAAGAGACAGGAGCAGAAGCTGAACAGGAGAAGCCAACTGAAGAAGAAGAAGAAGGCACAAAAAGAAGAAGGAGGAGGTGCAACTCAACAGTGAAGAGCTGAAGCCAAAGGAGGAAGCTGCAGCTAAAGAGAAGAGAAGAAGAAAAGGCCAAGAAGAAGAAGCAGCAGCAGCCAAAGAGAAAGGAAGAAGAAGAAGACGAGCACTGTAGCAAACGCTACTTAAGACATCTGATTCATGGAATCAGACGTTTGAAGACAGAAAGAAGAGAAGAAAAAATTTTATTCCCTCTCTCTTTAATTTTTGTAAAGCAGTATATTGTAGTGAATTGTGAATTTTTATGCTTCTAGAATTAAGTTTGCTCCCTGAGTTCGACCTCGGAACATTCTAAATTTCGAGTAATAAATAAATTAAATTGATCATTTTTTTTTCGCAACATACTACAACAAACATATCTTTAAAACACTACGAAATCGACCGATCAATTTTTGGCACCGTTGTCGGAGTGCAACGGGCATTCTAGAAGCTATTAAATTACAATTTTTGATTGACTACTGACTTAATCTCTCTTTTGTTGTGCAGGCACAGGAAGATAAGAAGGAACATGCAGCCGCACAACAACCACACCAAGGGACAAGTAATCTTCTATCCTCTCTTTTAAGCCCCTTAAATTCTAAAGAGGTTTAGGGTTACTTGCCTTTTATACATAGTAAATCACAGAGTTTCCTGCTTTTAAATTTCAACACATTTTATCTGCATATCCACTAAAGGTAATAAGGGCTAAAACATTCTTGCTTGAGCCCTAGTTACCTAATCCTGAGGCAACTAACTGGACCAATTAGAACCAACCTAGGATTCTACGATAAGGTTTTAGAGACACACCTTCTAATCAAGAACTGAAAATTCCCAAAAGAAGTGTGCCTAAGCCATTGCTTGAAAAGACTTAATAAAGAGAAATCCTAAGCAATCCGACTCTTAAGTCACTTGGACCACAAAAGAAAGGACCTAATAAGCTCTCATAGGAACTAATAGGTGAAGATGATCCCTTGGATCAACCAACCTTTAAATTAGATCACTTTTTGCACACAAAAGGCCAAAGTTCAAGTGAAACCCTAAGCACCTTGATCCTAATTAAAAGAGGTAGAGTTAAGAGGTCAAGGTCCCCATTCTGGTCTACCTGGAATCTCAGTGACAAGAGAGGTCGGGTGGGGGAAACCCTGTAACCCGTGGGGGCGCTCTACTATGTAGGGGTCTTCGTAGGACTCACCCTCTCTGGTTGCCTAGGTAATTCTCAGGTGGACGACCTTCTGATTAAGGGGTATCATCCGCCCCGAACCTCTATAGTCACCCAACATTTTGGGTGTCTCGATTGGGTCCAACACCTTCTGACCTCGTCTAATCCATCAGTGCATGTTCGGTAGGAGGTCCTTGAAACCACCTCTAGAAGTTCACTCTTCCCGAGGCCAAGCCTCGGTACCCTTGTTTGTGTGACAATCACTTCACATAAACCTCTCTTCTGACTTTGAACCTAATTCCCCTTCTTCTTCCACAATGGCTCAGCCCGTTGAAGAAGAGAATAATCTTGAGCACCAGCTCCAGCGACTCAATGATCTCTTCTAAAACTTCATAAACCCACTGCAGTGCCCCATGATGCGAGATCACTATAATCCCGCTGCGGTGGCAATTAAGCCTCGAGTCAGAATCCCGACTGGAGGACCTGATTCCGAATTGAAGCCCAACATGATCCATGCCATACCTAAATTCTATGGGCTTAACTCTGAAGACCCCTTCCAGCATATCAAACAGCTTAAGCATCTGACCCAGACTTTCGGGTCAGATGCACAGAATCAGGATATCTTACTCATGAAGATGTTCTCTTTCTCCCTTATGAACAAGGCGTCTCATTGGTATTAGACACAGACCCGCCCGATCAACACTTGGGAAGAACTTCAGTCCGAATTTTTGAAGAAGTTTTTCCCCGTTGGTCGGACAAACGCCTTGCGCCATTAGATTACTCACTTCACGCAGTAGATGGGAGAACCTCTTCATGAGGCATGGGATCGTTTCCAAGATCTCATGAGAAAGTGCCCCCATCACAGAGTTCCTAAATGGGAACAAGTCTAGTCTTTTTACCAGGGACTCCGTGAAGATATTAGACTATTTGTCAATGCGACTTGCGGAGGAAATATCATGGGTCAACATGAGGACACCGTGTGGGAGATTCTCGAGAATATGTGTGAGAACTCCATCAACAATGACTCCATGGGATTATTCGACCGGACGAATACCCACGGAGCGACGAACCTTAGGGGAGCACATGAAATGCAGGGCCTGTCCGCATTAGTCGACATGGAATTAATGGCCAGTCGATTGGACAAGGTCTCAATCATTGAGAAGAAGGTGGATGAGCTAACTCAGCACTTGCAGCGAGCCACCTCTGCATAGAACTCCTTCGCACAGCCCCCTCCCGCACGGAAAATTGTGCAGAAAATTTTCCACCAACCTTCTCCTGGGATGGACTCTTATCCACCCCCATCTAACTCCAGGACCGGAGGGACCTTCGATCCTTTCTATCCTTGCCAAGGAAGCTCTACTCCCCCATTCTCCGACTTTTTTGAGACTCCTCAGACCTGCAAGGACCTCAACGCCATCCAGAATGACCCATTTTCCAACACCTACAATCCTGGATGGCGAAACCATCCCAATTTCCAGTGGGTGGGAAATTCTCAGAATCCAAGACCACCCTTTCAGCCCCGTCCACAAGCCCCTCGTCCTTATCAGCCGCCTCAGCCTCGGCCCAACCCCACTTATCCATCCGGGCCCAACCAAGATCAAATGTCCTTTATCCTCCAGACTTTGGCTAACATTCAGAGAACAAATGCGGCTATACAGAAGCAACATAAGGACGAAATCACAGAGGTCCGAAATCAACTTGCCCAGTTGGCAAATTCTCGCCAACCTGGCACTCTTCCTTCTCAGCCTCTTCCTAACCCGAATAGCATGCTGACCCAACAGGGCGTTATGAACCCAAACCCAGGCCAAGTACACTTGATCTATCAGGCCCCTTCTGTTCCATCACCTGACGGGATGGAAGCATCAACCTCCTATGCGAGTTACCAACAATAGCAGCCCATCCTACCAACCCCGAACTAGAACCAGGTAGGAATAAATTCTGTAACAACGTATAGTGGTAAAGCAATCCAAGATCCACCTTATCCAGACCACTCCCAGCCTGGTAGTGACCCAAACCCTAAGACAGTCATCCAGGATGTTCCTATCCCTGTTCTAGATCAAAAACCTGGACCTATCCTAGAAGAACCAACCAAGGTTCCATTTCCCGAGGCTTTGACCAAGGGAAAGCGGACAACTAAACCGTGGCTCCTGAGGAGGACCTGATCAAGCTCTTTGAGCAGGTCCAAATAAACATCCCCTTGATGGATGCGATTCCCCACGTACTGTCTTATGCACGATTCTTGAAGAACGTGTGTACACCTCAGTGTAAGCCGCGAACTAAGAGTGGGAGTCCAATTGTACTATCAAAGCAAGCCAGCTCTGTAATCCTGAGTAGACTCCCACCCAAGGCAAAAGACCCAGGCATTCCCCTGATTTCATGTAAGATCGGTGAAACCCAGTTTGATAGAGCATTATTGGACCTAGGTGCCTCCATAAACTTGATACCCACTTTCCTACTTAACCATCTAGAAGAATCTGAACTGAAATCGACTGAGGTGACATTGCAGTTAGCCGATCGATCTATCAAGTCACCTAAGGGAATTCTTGAAGATGTTATTGTTAGGGTGAGGGATTTCTACTTCCCTGTAGATTTCATAGTTTTAGATATGGACGCACCTGAAAATCCAAGGGATATACCAATCATACTAGGGAGACCTTTTCTAGCCACTATAAGGGCCAACATAAGTTGTGAAGAGGGCCAAATAGAGCAGAAATTTGGGAATCAGACTCTCAAAATTGATATCTTTAAGGCCCAACAAGGGATCAATTGCGGTGTCATTGAACAAATTTGTGACATCAGAGCCGTGGTTGATGGACCACAAATTGAGGACAACATGATTACCCCTCATCAGCCACAAGAAGATCTAAAATCGCAATTAGAGGAGTCAGAACTTGACCCAGATAGACCTATAACTCCTACCCTTGTACCCCGCACCCACTCTGAACCACCCGCTGCTGCTGATAACCCCATTATTGAACTCAAACCCCTTCCCGATCATTTGAATACGTCTTTTTGGGTTCCAATCAGACGCTTCCTGTGATTATAAACTCCAAACTCACACCTGATCAGGAATCCCGTCTGATTGATGTTCTCCAGCAACATCGCAGAGCCATTAGTTGGACTCTCGATGATTTGACTGGAATAAGTCCCTCTTATTGCACACACCGCATCTATTCTGAGGGCGCACAACTTTCACGTGAGATGCAGAGACGTCTGAATCCCAATCTGTAGGAGGTCATGAAAAAGGAGATCATTAAGTGGTTAGATGTAGGGATCATCTACCCAATCTTCGACAGTCATTGGGTGAGCCCAATCCAGGTTGTGCCTAAGAAGGCAGGGCTCACCACCATCACGACTAAAATCGGAGAGGTTATACCTACCCGTATAGCCAACTTGTGGAGAGTCTGCATAGATTACCGAAGACTCAATTCCTCCACGAAGAAGGATCATTTCCCCCTACCGTTCATTGATCAGATTCTCGAGAAACTAGCGGGAAATAGATTCTTCTGCATTCTTGACGGGTACTCCGGTTACAACCAAGTGACGATTCATCCAGAGGACCAATAGAAGACCACATTCACCTGCCCCTTCGGGACGTACGCATTTCGAATGATGCCCTTCGGTCTCTGCAATGCACCTGCAACATTTCAGCGGTGCATGCTTGCCATATTCTCTGATATGGTAGGTGATTATCTAGAAGTCTTCATGGATAACTTCTCAGTTTTTGGGGCATCATTTGACGATTGCCTCCAACACTTGGCTCACATACTCAGGCGTTGCATTGACGTAAATATGGTTCTTTCTTGGGAAAAGAGCCACTTTATGGTGCCTGAGGGGATCGTCCTAGGACACTTAATTTCTGAGAGAGGCATCCAGGTGGATCAAGCCAAGGTTAATATGATTTCTAGACTTCCTATGCCTAACTCGATTAGGGAAATCCGATCTTTTCTGGGGCATGTCGATTTTTACCGTCGTTTAATTCCTGATTTCTCGAAAATCGTGCGCCCCCTGACTACTATTCTCTCCAAGGATGTACCCTTTGAGATTTCCAATGAATGCACTCAAGCTTTTGAGATCCTTCGTGATCGAGTCACCCAAGCCCCGATCCTACAGTCCCCTGATTGGTCTCAACCCTTTGAGATCATGTGCGATGCATCTGACTTCGTTGTAGGAGCGGTTCTGGGGCAGAAGATTGACGGGAACTCGTGGTCATCTACTACGCTAGCAAGACACTTGACGAGGCTCAACGTAACTACATGGTTATGGAGAAAGAGCTGCTAGAGGTAGTATTTTCCCTTGAAAAATTCAGATCTCATCTCCTGGGTTCCCACGTCAAAATCTACTTGGATCACACACCTGTGAGGCATCTCCTTGCTAAGAAGGACCCAAAGCCTCGATTAATCTGATGGATCTTGCTGTTACAAGAATTCAACTTCGAGATTCACGTCAAGGCGGGAAGACAGAACGTGGTAGCTGACCACTTGTCTCGCCTTCCTTCTGAGATCATCGACCCTTCTGGACCCATCACGGAGCATTTTCCTGATGAGCACCTCTTGACTATTGGTACCAGGCTTCCATGGTTTACTTATATAGTAAACTACTTAGCATCACACTAGATCCCATATGATTGGCCGAAGGCCAAGAAAGACAAGTTGCGCTCCGATGCCAAGTACTACATTTGGGAAGACCCATACCTAGTCCGCATAGGTGCTGACCAAATCATCCGGCGATGTGTCCCGGAGGGCGAAATCAATGACATTCTCTCTTTCTGCTATGACCAGGCATGAGGTGGCCATTTTTCTAGGGACAAAACCGCATCAAAAATCCTCCAGTGTGGCTTTTACTAGCCCACTATCTTTAAGGACGCATACAGTCACTGTAAGGCATGCAGTCGTTGCCAAACTTTGCGCAACATGAGCCATCGCGACATGATGCCTTTACAACCGATTCTCGTATGCGAGATTTTCGATATTTGGGGGATTGATTTTATGGGCCCCTTCCTTATTTTGGATGGCTTCGAGTACATTTTACTCGCTGTGGACAACGTGTCCAAATGGATCGAAGCCATTCCGACCCGAACCTGTGATCACAAGATCGTCATCAAATTCATTCATTAGAATATCTTCTCACGGTTCGGGATTCCTAGTGCGATCATCTCTGATGGAGGGACCTATTTTACCAATGCTCAGTTCAGGTCACTGATGACCAAATATGGGGTGTCTCATCGAATCTCTACTCCTTACCACCCCCAAACTAATGGTCTAGCTGAGCTATCAAATCGGGAGATCAAGAAAATCCTGCAAGTTACTGTTCGACCTGACAGGAAGGATTGGTCGTCCCGACTTCCGGAAGCTTTGTGGGCTTATAGGACCGCCCACAAGACCCAATTAGGCATGTCTCCTTTTAGACTGGTGTACTGGAAGGCGTGTCACCTTCCCGTTGAACTGGAGCACAAAGCCTATTGGGCAGTACGGAGCTGCAACTTAGATCTTTCTAAGGCTGGAACCCACAGAACGCTTCAGATAAGCGAGATTGATGAATTATGCCTTGATGCGTATGAGAACTCGCGAATCTATAAAGAGCGGGTTAAAGCCTTTCATGACAAGCACATATCTAGAAAGATCTTCCACCCTGGTTAGAAGGTCCTACTCTTCGACGCCCGACTCAAACTCTTCCCTAGGAAACTTTGATTCAAGTGGGTCGGACCATATCGTGTCCAATAGATTTTTGGAAATGGAGCCATCGAGATCAGTCCACTCAGCCACGATTCCGAATCTTTCATCGTGAATGGTCAGAGACTCAAACCGTTCATTGACGTAACCATTATAGATTTGGTTGAGTCATCATTTATCCTCCATTCTCTCTGAGCTTATTGCATCCAGCCGATGGTGTAAAACTCAGCGCTTAATGTGAGGCAGCCCATCATTCTTTTTGAAAAATCAAAACCCTTTCTGACATTTCTTTGCACTTTAAGTTCATTCCTTAGGACAGCCAACTTCACCTCAGGTACTCATACCTGAGATTAGAAATTGTCCGCAACAATCACTTGACCCATCCACTCGCCTAAATTTCTGTCCTAATGCTTGAACCTGACCAAATAAAAACCCACCTAATGAACAATGAGGACATTGCAAACCTTAGGCATGGGGGGTATGAAAGTGCAATGAAATGACATAATAAGAAAAGGTTTCAACAAAAAAATCCACATATACGAATAAAAAAAAAACTTTGAAGGAGGAGGAGAAAAAGAGCAGAATGCTAAAAAGGAGCACAAAATGAAAGAGAAAAGGGATAGTCATTAGTAAGAAATTAAGGAATTAACCAAAGTTCTAGACCACATTAAGGAAAAGTAAAGCGAAAGTGAACAACAAGATTAGTAAGAACGCAAACCTTAGGCATTCTTGGCTAGACTCTTAGTATCCATTAAGATCTAGATATTCCTCAAGAGGTTGAGGAAAATGAAAAGCTTAAGTATTAGGTCCAATGCTTAGGGAGTATTCGATCTCGTTAGCTAACCTTCGATTTACGAGACTCAGTAACCTAAGCACCCAAATTCACACACACAGTCTGGTTCAGCGAACATAAATATCAAAATCACGCAGAAGCATTTCAAATATTATGAAAATGTCACCTAGATTAGGAGCCGCCGATCAACACAAGTTGATTTGGACGAGTTCCCGGCGCGGAGAGGTGGGAAATTCCCCTCGAAGATGCGTAACAACATATCATCTCCTCGGTGCTTGTCTCCTAGGATATTTACATATCCTACCGGGGGCATGGAAACACTCTGCTGGTTCAGATTCCATGGATGGTATTATCACGAAGTGTCAACTGCCGGGGTCTGAATTCGGCCACGGAACACCATGGACAGGATTATCTCGAAATCTTGAAAGCTAGGGTTCTGGGGGTTACCATGGGCGGTACTATCTCGAAGCATCAATTGCTAGGGACCTTTGAGTATTGATGATGGGGACGAGGAATCCGATACAGATCGGATTGTAAAGTCAATCCTAAGCTAGAAATAAAAAGAACAGAGAGAGAAAACTCTCCAAACAATTAAACCTTCTGTCACTCTCTTACAAAACGCACTGCAAACTGAACCAAAACTAAAAATATCTCAAGCACGGGTGCTTTAACTACAAAGTTCAATAAACTGTAGGATAGTTTCTGAAGCCCTTAAAAACCTTTGCTAAAGATCGAGACTTAAGCTAGACAGATCTAGATCTTGGTTGATACTAGAGTACCTTTTAGGCCTATGATTGGCATTCTGACCTAATCAAGGATACAAGAGGAAAAGCACTTATCAAAATTGATGAAAGAAATTTATGGTCTAGAACAGAGGATAAAACCTTAAAATTTTTCTAAGGGACTAGCAAAAGCTAGGCATGGGGGTATGATGAGAACCTCATCATGAACCCTAACTAGCACATTTTGACCTAAATAAGTGTACAAAAGCTCCTACAAAATCTAAGGGAAAGCCTAAACCAGGGAATTACAAATTTGAGTATAAAATAATTCATAAGGGGTAAAATTGTAATTTTAACAATGTAGTACGTAAACAGGATTTCTAAGGGTCTAAACACAGGTCAAACGAGCTTAATAAGAGAAAAAGTGGGATGATTCAATCAGGAAAGGGTTATGACAAAATTTGAGAATTAAATAACATTCTGTAACCCTAAAATAAACTCGCTTTAATTCATGAAGTTCCAGGCAAGATAAAAATCAATTAAACCCTCTAAAATTCATGAAAAAAACATCCCCTAGGGTTTATAACCTTCAATTTGGCCATTGGAGCCTATCTTGACCTAGATTGACAACCATACCCAATTTTTGACCAAATTTAGGTTTTTGTGCAAAATATCCAATCAAACATGGTCAAACCTAAAATCCAACCTCACCATTGGATTCCTTAGGTCCAAATTAGGGTTATACCAAAATTTGGACCTAAGAAAAGGTTGCCTTGTCCTACTTTAGAAGTTGGTCCTCAATAATTACTTTCTAACCCTTAAACTTTTGAACTCTTGCACTTACCCCCTCAACTTTCTCGTCATTTTCGAAGAACCGGTCCCTCTACCACCCGCAGCAATATGCCATACCTCTGGCGACTTTGCGAGGAGGATGGCGCCGCGCAGGGCATGGGAGCCGGCCTCAGAAACGAGAGGAGGATCCCTTGCGTTGTCCTCTTCCGCATGGACCTCCTCCCTTACCCTGCCGGCACCCATACCTCTCGTGCGAACGCACGAGAGGTATGGGTCTCCGACTGCCCACGTCTTTGGCGGGATTTTTCCCCCTACTCTCGCGCGCCTGCCGGCCTGCCCTCGCCTATTTAAGAAGTAGCACGCTCTGCCGCTTCTCCCAAGCTTCGTTTGGTCTGAGATTCCCCCTCCTCTTCGTTGTTGGTGCTAGAGCACCACGATCATTTATTTTAATGATAACAAAATACGTGTCATTTAACATTTGCACTTGGAGTCTTAGATTTCAGGTCAATTGCAAACGGAGATGTGGTTAGACGGAGTTCGAGCTCGCATCCAGGATGGATTGGAGGAGCTTGACGGAGATTAGAGGAGCTTCGTGAGGAGCGATGACTTGAAGAAGGAAGGAGATGAAGAATAGGATAAATTTCCTTTCCTTGTCTCGTATTTTTGTTTCTTTTGTTGCTCTTTATTTTTTTACTTAAATTCATGTTAAAGAGACTCAAAGTATCCTAACAGTAGTCCTAGGAACACCTGCACAACCCTAGGATACTTAGGTTTTCTATATAAAACTTAGAAAACCAAAATAGGGATCAAACAGCCTTTTCAGACGTCTAATCTGAAAATCAGACATCTGATTATGACTTTTAAGACGTCTGACTGTTGACTCAGACGTCCGATTATGCCTAGGCTAGACATAGTTAGTTCTGTCTGATGAAATCAAACGTCCAAACCTTAGTCTAGATATCTTAGACGACGTCTGATGACTTTGCCAAATGTCCAATTAGTGGACCATTGGCTGCCTTAATAAACACTGAAAGATATGACCGTTAGAGCCTTATCAGACGTCCGTAAGTGTTTCCAGACATCTGATAAATGACCGTTTTACCTCGGCTGACCCAAAATCTCTTTTCAGAGATCTTATAGCCGTTGCAATCTCTTGGAAATCCATTCCCACAGAAAAAGTAGGTTTCCAGATGTCCGAACTTAGTTCCAGACGTCCTGTATGTCGTCTGATAGACTTGCACTAGAACCCTGTTTAGTCTGATTCAAGTTAGGAAGGAAACCCACCTAAAATCAGACGTCTGACTTTGTTTCCAGATGTCTTAAACTGGTTTTCCAAACGTCTGATGCCAAGATCAGACGTCTGATAACCCTGTCAGTGTAATGATTAACCCTGATTTCGGCCTGATTTTCTTGGAGCTTGCACCCAACGGCTATGGAAGCCTTCCAAGGCATTCCAAAGCCTTCTTAAGGCCTCTATAAATAGAAGGGAACCTTTGCCACTTAAAAACACACCTAGACACACCAAGAACAAGCATTTCCACTCTTTTGTGTCCAAGAGAAGCTCTTGCTCTCCAAGCTCAAGTTCTACATCTAGAGAGCATCAATCTTTTGCGCACTCGCTCTCCCGCCGTAGTTCATGAGAGCACCGTTGCGCCGTCGCATGGTTCACGCATCCGCGTCGTCAACGTATTTCCACCAAAGGGAAGCATCCTAATTCCTATAGAAGCTTAGGTTAAGATTATCTTTGTTGGCTCTATAGGACTATTTGTATTTTTACTTTGTTATTTAGTTGGGTATTCTCGTTGCGAATTCCCATCTCCGCCGAGGGACAAAATCCTTCTCGTGAAGAGAAGGGGTTGAGGAATGCTACCCTCGCACTTGTTGCGTGATTGTAATTGAGGTTGAATCACCCTCGTTTAAGTGATTCGTTTAGTGGATTTGACCAACTTGGTTGATCAGAAAATCCTAACTCGAGAGGGTTAAGTGGTGGTTTTCACCCGATTTAGGTTTCCACCTAAAAATAATTGTGTACATTGTGCGATTGCTATTTTTGTGAGATTATTTATATTCTATTCCGCACTTTATTACATCACCCCCTCCTACCAGGGAAACTACATTCGTCTCCTCCCAACTCCGGCCAACTGCCAGAGCTTCCGACGACTCTCCCTCTCCTCTCTCATCGCCCTGCCACCATACCAGTGGCAGGGTTAACTCCGCCATCCTCTGCAGCGCCACACCACACCAGCGGGCACTCTCCGACCCCTTTTCCTCATCGTCGCTCTCTCCCCTAGCACCTTCGTCTCCGGAGACGGCAGCATCGGCCGCTCGCCACTTCCGCACCTCCCCCTTCACTCTAGACTCGTAGATAAGTTTCGCTTACTCTCCCCTTTATTTCCCCTAGTTAATTTGTTTTTTCAACCCCTCGACATCCACTGTCCATCACCACCTTCTCCACCTCCGGCCAGACCTCCGGCTAGGTGCTCCTGTCATTGCACTCACCCATCCACCTCGCCAAACACCCCAGAAGCTCCGCCACCTCCCACTGATAATCCTCTGCACCTTCACCAACTGCCACACACACTGCACACCTCCACCGACCTAACCCACCATCACAGCCACAGTGCAACCTAGGCACTCATTCCTAGGTCGCTTCGTGGCCAACCAACCCCCGCCTCACCTTCGCTGTGATACGGCGAAGGTTTTCCTATGGTTTGATAGGGCCGCAAGGCCGTATTCATGCATTTCATATTCCGATGTCCCTCCGCCATTGATGAGGAAGCTTGAAGCAAGCTTGCTATAGCTTCAGGTCTCTCCGCTCCAGGTGAAGTGCCCCAGGTCGTGCGGAAGCCCTTCGCGCACAACCCCATCCAAGTGATTGGCTTTGAGGACCCTTGCAACTTCGACAATTGAACGCAACTCTTGCTGCGAGCGTTCGCGAAATGAAGGTGGGACATTTAGTCCCACCTCGGAAAGTTCTGAGGCGCAACACCTCAATAAGTTGAATTCTTGCCAGTAGCTATTCGCCTCCGAATCACGAGGTGAGGTCCCTCTCACCCGAACCGAACCGGCCTCGTCTGCGACCCACACCTCCGCGGACCTGGCCTAACCTGACTACTCGTGCACACCTCGCCCACCACCACATGCCGGTGGGCCTAGTCCCGGGCGCGTACACCCAACCCATATACTCGAGAAGGCTCTGGGAGAGAAAACCAAAGAGAGAAATGGAGAGAGAGAGAAACACGGGAAGGGTAGGGGCAGGTTTTGCTTAACCGGGTGCCTGTGCAGGAAGCTGAAGAAGAAGGAGGAAGAAGAGGATGCGGCTACGGACTTAGCCGCATCAAAGAGCAGGAGCTGAGGAAGAAGCAAAGGAAGAAAAAGAAGAGCAGGAGTAGAAGCTGAAGAGGAGAAGCCAACTGAAGAAGAAGAAGAAGGCACAAAAGAAGGAGGAGGTGCAACTCAATAGTGAAGAGCTGAAGCCAAAGGAGGAAGTTGCAGATGAAGAGAAGAGGAGAAGAAAAAGCCAAGAAGAAGAAGCAGCAACAGCCAAAGAGAAAGGAAGAAGAAGAAGACGAGCACTATAGCAAATGCTACTAAAGACGTCTGATTCATGGAATCAGACGTCTAAAGACAGAAAGAAGAGATAAGAAAAGAAGAGAAGAAAAATTTTTATTCCCTCTCTCTTTAATTTTTGTAAAGCAATATATTGTAGTGAATTATGAATTTTTATGCTTTTAGAACTAAGTTTTCTCCCTGAGTTCAACCTCGGAACATTCTAAATTTCGAGTAATAAATAAATTAAATTGATCATTATTTTTCGCAACATACTACAACGAACATATCTTTAAGACACTGCGAAATCGACCGATCAACCAGCAACAAGCATGTTGTGCGTGGAGCATGTCCGGCACGTGGGGCACGGTGATGAGAGATTCATCATGATCTCTAATTACCCCTAATTAACTAGTCTTCCTAGTTAATTAGATAAGGTTATGAATTTATAAGGGTTAATTATTAAATAAAGGATATTTAGTAAAGGACCTTAAAATAAGTTAAAAGTGATATTTTATCATTCAATTAATATTATTAATAATTTAATTAATAATTAGACTCGAAATCTTATTAACCATTTCCTTAATTAATAAGTTAAGTAACTTAAACATAATGTATGCATAAGTATATAATAACTTAAGTAATTTTACTTAATCTAATAAATTAACCTAAAAAGGTTAAAAATGTAAATTCAAGGTAAAAACATAATATTTATCTTATTTACTAACATATAAAAAAAGTTGAAAAAGATCTAAGTTAAAATTAACCTTTAAAACCTGAGTTTACATTTTGGTCCCTAAAACTCATTGCAATCGGGTCCTTAATTTTCACATAGGTCCTTAGGTTTCATTGCATATAAGTCCCCACTGCCTTCTTCTTCTTCATCTGTTTGGATGGCTGACAACGGAGAGTGATGCCACCGCACGATCACCGCCCAGCCGACATCATCCTTCCTTCTCTGAGCTCTTGGAGCTTGCGCTTACCACTCTATCTTCATCCATCGGTCTGGATTACTCGTAAATCCTAATTTTTGGTGGGAGTTAACCTCACTGTTGTCGGAGACGATGCCGGAGGTTAAGCTCCCTAAGCTTCCTCTTCATCAAGACCTCGCCACTTTCTTCGTCGCCATCCACAATAAATACCCCCTCACCCCTCCGATTTCTCTCAAGTTGGCTCTCTTCCCTCTTCTTCACTGCAGCCGACTTCGATAGGTTATTCTCTCCGCAACTCAGGCGACCTTCCACATCACTCTCCGACTTCCTCCATCCATCTTGATTAGCTGAGGAGATCCGCCAAGGTCAGCTGCGTCTCTGGACACAGGCAACGACCAAGGAGATCCTCTGCTTCACCTCACATATGCCCGCCGAAGATCTTATTCTTTAACCCTCTGAATTCGTCATCCGCTATGAACCATCGGTGGAACCCTATTGACCCCTTCATTTAGGTAATGGTAGATTAGGAGTAGGAGTAGGAGTAGGATAGTTTAGGTAGGTAGTTAGTTAGGTAGCTTAGTTGTAATTCTAGATTTCAGATGTTCATCTTCTCCGACTCCAAAGAGCTCCTTGAACTTGCCAGAGCCTTGATTTTGTCTTTTTAACTCGTTGTTCACCTTCCTTTAACCCTCACAATCACTTCTAATCCATTAAAACATTAATTTGATCACTGTTTCGCCTAAATCACCTTCACCTTCACAGCTACTGTCGCTGTCCATGGTGACAGTATCTGAGCTTAGATCCACCTCCATAGGGTCCTCCATCATCTATTCATCACCTAAGGATCCTAATCCACACTTTAATTTGTATAATTTCCATCTATAATTTAAATGCCCAGTTTGTGATTAAGCTCCTGAGCTCGCTGTCAATGGCGGCTCAGGAGTAGTCCAAATTATTAATTATATACATATTTAAGATTGCAAATATCTGTTGACATGTTTTGACCACAAAATTGAGTGGTAAAACAAGTCCTGAGCATTAACCAACTCAGATCCTTTAAGAAGTGAATTCACTGTCAAACCTTAACTCTAATAAACAAATGGAGAATTAATTGAGTCCCTGAGGTTCCTTGCAACCTCAAGAACCTTTGCAGATTAAAAATGGCACAATTCCACAATATGTACACAATTTTCACTTTTTCTAGACTCACCAGAGCTTCGACGAGTCAAAATTGAGCTTCAACCTGAAGAACTTAGTGAAAAGCTCCAGATCAATGATTTAATGAACATTGATTGCTTTGAGGTTGTTTATTTGAGGATTAAGTGTCTGCAGCTTGAGATAGGTCTTTATCTTCTCCAACTCCGGCAGAGTTGGAGAAGTCTATTAGTTAGGTTAAAGGTACATTTAAGGTGTCTAGAAGCTTCAGTGCAATGAACTGAAGCTGTTCATAACCTCAGCCCATTGTAGAAACTTCCCAAACTCTCTGACGAACAAAGTATTTTTGGAGCTCAGGCGACGAGCCTGGAACCTTAATTTCTAGGGTTAGAACACCTATTAAAGAGGCTGAACAATTTCCTGGGGTTGAGAAGAACCCTATTTTAGGCTCCAATTCCTTGTAAGAAGGCATTAATCAGAAAGTCAATTTTTAAGCCTTTCAGTCAAACCTGAGGAGGAAATTCTGATTCTGAGCTCAATTAGATGATTTGAGAAGTTAGAATTGATTCTGAGAATCTGTTGATAGTTTTAGAATGATTTTACTGAGCTTAGACTTGTAATTTTGGTTGGAATTTAAACTTGCCAGTTTAGGTTATTTTTTAACCCAAACTGACAACAGAAGCTTTTTGATGAGATTTAATCTTAAATCCTACCCAGTTGAGTTTGTTGAAACCCTTAGAATCTATTTTAATCGATTAAGAATGTTCTTCTGTGTCTGTACACCTATTCTTAAGTTTAAAACCTGTCTCTGAAGCTTTTAGAGAAGCTTGAAGCTTCTCTGTGTTACCTGAAGCCTCTAAGAGTTCAAAACCCACACTAGTAGCTGCGAAATCATCTGTAGAACTTATTCAAAGCCTTAGCTGAGAGAGGGAAGTCCAGCTGTGGACTCTTTGAAGCCTTATTCCACTTTACAGGCAATAAAACCCCATAGGAAACCCCTAAATTTACTCTTCAAATTGAAGAGGAAAACACCCTCTTAACTTAAAATTGACCCTACAACCTTGTAGATCTACCTTAGAGCTTTCCATCAAGCTTTGAAATGCTTGATTTGGAGCTTTGAGCTAGGAGAAATCGTCGGTTGAAGTCAGGTTTGGAGGGGGAAACATAGTTCCACATCGGTAAACTACAAGCGCCTGCCTTAGTATAAAACTGATTTGTTGTATAGGCATGGCAGTTGTCAAGCGCTTGGCGCGATTTGAACATCTGACCATTCTGAGCTTGTGTGTGTGTGTGTGTGAGCATGTGTGTGCCTGCAGGTGTGCACCCGAGTGGGCGTGTGCGATGTTGGCCTTGGGAAGGCGAGGCCTGGGAGGCGGTTGAACCGGTTCGGTTCGAGAGAGGATCGGTTTGGCTCAAGAGAAATAAATCGAAATTGAACCCTAGTGAAACCAGGCGAGGACCGAGTAGGGTCTGGTCCCACCTTGTAAAGGGTGCTGTGTATCCTCGAAAGGACCTCGCCGCAAATAAAAAAATATTTTTTTTGCTAAAGAGCAAATAAACCCGATTCATCTAAGAAGAGAAAGAAAAGAGAGTGAAGGAGCTGATGGCTAAATGTTGAGAAGCCAATGAAGACTAAGGAGGAGGCTTAAGGAAGACTAAGGGAAGAGAAAGGCAGAAGCAGGTGCAATAAAGGAAGAAGAAAGAAAGAGAGCTCGAGAGAGAGTAAAAAAATAAAGGATACATAAAAGGAAAAGAGAGAAAGAAAGAAAGAAAGAAGAAGAAGAAAAGACAGAGATAGAGGTTGAAGAAATAAAGAAAAGAAATTATTTTTCTTGTATTATTTTTAATTTCTTTTTGTTCTTAAATGTTGTAATAAGACATGTTTTAATAGAAGAACTTTATATTGGCTTAATTTATTTAAAATAAATTGGAAATTAACATGTTTACTTGTTAATAAAGTAAATCATTTGAGTAAATATGTTCTTTTATGGGATTTTGCATATTACTTCATTTTAATCAATTTTTGGCAAAATTCATGTTCTTAAAATTAACATAATTATACCTCCTATACTTATAGATAAAAATAAAGATAACTAGTGAATTTAAAACGAATTATACCTCCCAGCGAACGACCTGAACTCAACTAATAAAAATTTCTAAAATGTTAGGTTAATTCGACCATATACTACTAATCGACACAACTTCAAGTTAACCTAGGTGACTTTTCTCTACTCTTAACTAAGTAAAATTAACTTAATTACTGAGTTGAGGTAAGGAACGCATCACACGAGCATGTGGAGTGCACACCAGCAATGCCAACGCACGTTAGCGAGCGCTGCGCAGGGGTGCATTGGTCTTCAGCGACGTCTACAGTAGATCTTCAGCGACATTTATGGACGTCACTAATTGTCCATGTGCAAAAAGTCTCTTCTTCTCCACTATAAAAGGACCCCTACCCCTCCCACTCTTCTTCATCTCTTCTTTTCTCTCTCTTACTACCTCTAAGGCTCTAGAAAGATCTTGTCCCATGCCCGGAATGCTCCTCTAGAGTAGAAAATAAAATTATTTTCTCGCCTCTCATCCACCTTCGTGGAACATCCCGTGGTCGTCCTCTCACCACCTTCGGGAAGTAGATTGTCGCTGCGACGTCGTCCCGTCCTGCCCTCCATCCTCTGACAGCGTTCTCCTTCATCCAGCCTCTTACCACCTTCGTTCGGGCGCCATTAGAGCAAGTCGTCCTCCAAGCGACTGTTGAGAGTGATTCTTCTCACCACTCTTTATCTTTTCGCTTTCTAGTGTAGTTTTTCATTTTCTTATCTATAACAAACTCTATATTGAAAATATATGTGATTGTTTCTCTCTCTCTCTCCTCTCATATTTTGCAAATAGATTAGTTAGATAAAGTTTTGTTGATCTGATCTCTTGCTTTATAAAAATACTAAAAAAAATCATAAAATACGAAAACAACAAAAACAAATAAAACCAAAACTGCAGATTTCAAAACCAAACATTCACCTCCCTGTGTTCAACCTGGGACTCACCTTAAGTTTTGATTATAAATTTTATCTGGTAACAGATTTCTACGCACTACAACGACGAGTTTTCTAACTTAAATCTTTCCACGTACGAAATCAAGCCCACCACCAGCCTAAGCACTTCCTTTTTAGGAGCTGATCTTCTCGATTGGCCTAATATACCCTGGCTAGCCTACTCATGGAGTTCTCTACCGCCGAGATATTCCATCCCCCGAAAAAGGGGTTGGTGCTTCTAGAACATGTACCTCCTTCAAAAGGAATGTGTAGAAAGAGGTAGATGAGCGCTTGGACAAGTCTTGAAGGGCCGCAACATTCGCCGCATGCACCCCAACAAGACTCTCCTCCAACTCCATGACTAGCAGCGAGCTTGGCCGAGAAAATCACCTTAGCCCACGGCAAACCTAGCCCAACTCCTCCGGCAGCCAGGACGCTCCGCCCACTTGTTCTTGCTGAGGGTGGAGCTCCCACATGGCCTCCTCTAACGCGTCAAGTGCCTCCCCCAAGACTGCCAAAGACTCCCTAAAAAGGGCGAGCAAGTATTCTCCTCAAGTGCCCCGACCTGCCTGACGGCCATGACGCGTCGTTGCGTGACGCGAAGGCACCTCCAAGGGGCTCGATCTGGTAAAAGCCATGATAAAAGACATCAAAAACTCACCCCTACCTAAGGAGAGGACAAAAGGAGAGCCACCACGCAGAGGCAATGAAGCAAGGCGTGGCCAAAGCCCATACCCCCTTGTGGGAAGGCAGCTCAGGCGACAGGGAATGCTAGGAGCCGAAAACCCTGTTGCTCCAGGCAAGGGACGCCGCTCAGAGCCGTCACCGTAGTCAGCACCACCTCCTTGGGCATGAGGTCTCCAACAGGCCCCTCCATGAAAGATCCCCAGATAGACCAACCGTCTGGTCGATGGTGGAAGGGGCCATCAGACCAAAAGAATTTGCTCCTGTTGTCACCCTCATCGAGCCTCGCTCCACACTTGGCCGGGTAAATACACTGTCTCACAAGGAGCAACCGGTAACTGCAGTTCCCCCGCCACCCTTGTAGAGCCACCAAAAAGAGTCGAGCAAGGTAGCAGAACGCTAAGCCTCCACGTTGGAGCAATCTCCACTTAGCTCCAGAATGGGACTGGTACTCGTCAGGCGATCCAGACGAACCCAAAGGGGTCGACAACGCTACTGGGACATCCTCTGCTTCATCCCCACTCGGATTCAGGAGAGCAAACGTAGCTGACTCCCTAAGCCTTAGTTTACGACACGGGTTAGCTAACCCGTGTTAGCAAAGTTGTAATAGGGGTTAAGAATGGGGGTTATCCTGTGATGTGACAGGGGGTAAGAGAGAGAGATAGAAAGTTAAGTGGGGGGTTGGGCCAACCCCTCTTTAAATCGGTGTTAGGATAACACAGGTTATCAACCCAAAGAAGGGTTGAGTTATCCCCCAAGATAAATGGGGTTAACCTCCAAAAAGAAGGGTTAACCCCCTCCGTAAACTAGGCCTAAGTAGGTGGAATTAGGGGTTTTTATTCCGCCTAAGTGTTTGGATGTGTTTTTTGTCACATCAAAGAATTAGAAGTATTTATTTCACCTGATGTATTTAGTAGGAGGAATAAACAAATTTTATGTGGTGAAGTTGAGGGAGATGAGAGAGGTGGAATAAATCAGCAGAATAAATGAATTCCACCTCTTCAGTGGAATTCGTTTATTCCGGAATCCACCCCTTAATTCCGGAATCCACCGACGCCGGAATAAAAACTGCTAAACGTGGAATTCAGCCTTAATTCCCCCTCTATTCCGCCAACCAAACAGCCCCTAAGGGAACTCGATTTGCCTCCTTTTGCTACTTGCTTCCCTCTTGAACTCCTCAAAGAAAGGGGGGACCAAAGCTACCCTTTCCTGCGAAGCACAGGCGGGCCAAAAGTCCATGAATGCCTTAAAGGGCACCTTGGCTACAAAAAACCTGACAAAAATCCTACAAGCCCTCGCCTCAGCCCATGCACCGAGCAGGGGCAACAAAACGGACCTACCTTCTCCCAAAGGCCTGGACATAGTTACTCTCCAAACAGAACCCTGACAACAAAATCTTAAGCAAAGGCAGGGCTCCTCAAGATAGCTACAAAGTTGTCTGGACGCAAAAAATAAGGATGAAGGGGAATGAACTCCGCCCCACCCCAAACTCCTATTTATAAGCCCCTTGAGGGCGGTGCCATCACCCAACCCACCCCTACAGGGTGTGGGTTTACAAGGAACGAAATCCCCGAGAACATGGCATAGATTCCATAGTATCCAACCCAGACTGACCAAATCATTTGTCAGGATTGTTCTCTCAATATAACACCTCTTAAGGCCGGCAAGCTGCCTCTTAAGATCGGTGGAAAACCAGGCCCTTGTAGTCACATTCCCTTAATATGGCCACCTCTTAGGGCCGACAAGCTACCTCTTAAGGTCGGCAGAAATACAGGCAAATACATCTTCAGGATCCTCTAGAGGATGGCAGTACACCAGGCGAAGGCCCCCGAACTCACCTCTTAAGCTCAAGCAACATAATAAGCGAATGCAAGCTCGAGACAAATTCCGCTCCATAACAAATGCTTCCATGCTTAAAGAAACAGCCGAGGCATCACCTATCGTGGAGTTTTCACCACTACAGTTATTCTCTCGGCAAGTGTCCACTAGCCAGAGTGTAAGAGGCATATGATGAGGGGAAAAGAGTGCCCTCGTACCCGAAACTCTGCGATAGGCCCGAAAAGAATGATCCAACCCAAAAAGACTTGGATACAGTAGGGCTTGGGGATCCAACCCGCCTACATCCAAGGAAAATCTTCTGTGCAAACTGATCTGGGAGCCCAACCCACCTGCACGTAGAAGAGGTCGGATATTGCCGGACCCAAAGAATCCTATCCGTTAGAGGAGACGACGAAAGTACAGTAGGGTCATGCTCTCAATAAATGCTGACAATGGCTGCCATAATTAATAATCTGACAAGGTGCCCACCTTGTCAGGCGGTGTATCTATTCAAAAGATTTCGTTGGAGGCCCAATCCCAACGTTATAAATAGTGAGGAGAGATCCCCAAGCGAGCTCTCACGTAAGCTTAGGGTAAGAGAGAAAATCCTATAATCTCATAAGTTCTAATGCATAGTTGAGAGCACCATTTTCCCCCCAGACGTTCACCCCTTGCAGTGGAACTGAATCACCAAATCCCCCTATCTCTTTTGTGATTGCTCGATATTTATCGGGTCGAACCCTCCCATCACCATGGGGAGCTCAACCACCCCCTCCTAACGACGGATGTTAATGGCCATAAAACCTCCTTGCCTCTACACATCTTTCGGTGACTATCTAAGATCCATCAATACACATGCAAAAGTTACATATATTTGATTGTGGGGGGAGGAGGTGAGCAACCGCATAGGAGCCCACCAAACATATAATTTAGGGAGAGCGAGGGTGTCATCTGCCCATTTTGCAAAATCCTTACCGGCGTCCTTTCGGATAGTTTGCTGCAAATTCTCTTTTGCGTAAGTTTCAAGATTCCTTCCATTGTAATCTCGCTATATTACATACATCTTGAAGCTCAAACATATGATTGGACTAACGAGATAACTGATCCCCATTCAGTCTGGAATGGGGACACATGCCACATACGTACACGCATACATTCTCAATGGGATAACCATGAGTAGGTTGAATTCTGCAAAGGAATTTCTACTTGAAATTGTCTACTTGATTCTTTTGTCTATTTCATAGCATCGAATGAGCCGGTTCTAGAATAGTTAGATAACGACAACATTATAAAAAGATTGGCTTTCCTTATTTTGATTTAAGAATATACCACCACTAGGATTTTTTTTTCGTTGGTTAAATCTTTTGCCTTCCTTAGGAACCCCGCAAGGACAATGCCAAATTTTCTCCGTCGAAAGAAGACCAGATTAAGGGAAATTTTGAGTAAAATCCACAATAAACTTAAGCCCAGATTGACCTTGCTTAAGAATAACTGAAATTTAGAGGAAAGTCAAAAGAGGACCAAGCCAATAAGACGTGGGGAACAAATTAAGTCACCCCAAATGGGTAGAAGAAGAGCCTACATGGCTTTTGCCATGATCAGAAAAGGAATAGAAGGGAGACTAGTCAGACAAGAAATCACTTAACCTTCCCCGTGACAAAGAGCAACCCAAAGAAACCAGTCTACCAGACCTCTGAAAACCAGGGATGAATTTCACATGTTTCGCAAAAAAGTTACATTGGTGGTCAGAACCAAAAGAGATTAAAGGCTATTTACTTTCCCAAAGAAAGAAGCCACGCACAGCAAGGAGATTTTAACTAATTAATCAAAGAAACTTCCAATTGCCTGGGATTAGGAAAAGACAAACTTTAGTTCCATATATCATATCATCTCACAAACTATAAGAACGCATGTCATCAGGTAAACGGGTCCTCGTTGGAAAAGGCAAGAGGGACAAAGTCTAAATATAAAAGACCACGTTAGCACTCTACATTGGTGGTTGCCATCTATAAGCGACTTCTTAGATGTCAAGATACGCAGGCTCCTATCTATAAATATACGTAAGGAGTGTACGCGTGGGTTCTTTCCCCACTACCCCCTCTACCCTTCCCCAAACAAAAGACATGTTGGATAGAGATGTAAATTTAGGTAAATTTGACTTGAATTTGATTCAATCCGATTAGAAGAGAATGGATAAAACTCAACCTAAATCTAATAGGATTTAGGTATGTGTTTTATCCAAAAAAAAATCGACTGAGTATGAGTATGGCTACCGGTATGGATCTATACCTAGTTACCCGACCTGAGTATCCGAGCAAATTCTCCATTTACCCAAGATATATAAATCTTTTCCTAAATCCCTCGTTCCCTAAACTTTAATCGCCCTTATGATTTCTTATATGATTTTGAAGGTTGTGAATATTTATGTAGCTTCTATTGAATATTTATTTTAGGGATAAATATTTTTTATTTGAAATGTACTTATATTTTATCTTTCTTTATATTTTTTATTTTTAATATATTTTTCTTAAAATTTTTTTCTAATAATTTCAATGAAAATCATTAAAATTAGAGTTATCTGAACTTCAATGTTTCAGATTCGTTAAAAATGAAAAATTAATTAATTATATTATAGATTTTTTTTTAATTTTAACTTAAATATGATTGGATTATAAAATTAATTTATAAATTATATCCGATAAGTAAATAAATATGAAATAAGTAGATGGATATTGACATAAATTTAAATTTTTATATCCCATAAGTAAATAAGTAATAAATGTATAAATTTAATTAAATTTAACCCGAACCGATCCATTTACCTATCCCTAAAGTAGACATTAGATACAAAGGTTGGACCGCACCATTTGATATCCGTTCCGTTTCAGTTGAAAGGAGAGTCGTGTGAACGGCAATGCAGTTGATCCCTCCACCAAAGTACATCTCCCACGATAACAGAGGACGTGTCAAGTACCAAAACTACACATGCTTGCTTAAGGTCACTCCCATGTACGTTGACGTGCTGGACTTAAACACGAGCTGTGTTGGAGTTCATGTGAAGATTAGCTCAGCAGAGAAGTCCCCTCACCATAGCATGATGTGCGGGACTTTTAAATCATACGTCCTTTATTAACCCCTCCTCGAACTTGAGTATCCCCTCGTAGTCAATCTGGTTATGTGCTGAAAATGAAAGTGCATGTGCTATGTTTTCTTCGCATTTACTCATCCAAAAGGTTCTCTCACCAATGTAGGTATGTGCCGATTGTGAAAGTGCACATGCTTTATTTAATCCCCAGCTAATCTTTCATGTGGTCGTCTCACCTGAGTGGGGATGTGCTGAGTGTGAAAGTGTCCATACCTATTCTTCCATGCAGTCCTATGATGGATGTTGAGGTTGTTCTAAGTAATATAATGTACCTATGTAAATTATCGGTAATATTTTAAAAATTATTTATGATATTTAATTCAAATGAAAAAACTTATCACGGATGATATTTTCAAAGTCATCGGTGATATTTAATTTAAAAATTTAAGGGATTGCAAACGACTAGCCCGAAATTTCATATGCCAAACACAAGGACAATTATGCAAAACAAACAATACCTTGATGATTTTAATCCAATAGCTTGAGTTATCTTAATTAAATGAAGGGAAGCTCTTACACAAATGAGCCATCCATCATCTCAAGTCAATTACAAGTTAATCCACCTATGTGAAACAAGCATATCCTTGGGAAATTTTCCACCAATCTGTGCATGCTAATCTTTGCTGCTCCAAAATTTAGAAGAATTCTAGGAACTTTATAGTAGTGATCAAGGAAGATGAATAACTTAGAAGGTAGTCAGTGAATCAAGATAAAATAAAGTTAATCGAAACATCAATTTATTTTCAAAGCCTTCAAAATCATTGCTTTTGTATGCCATGAGGGAATTTTTCCCATTCAATTGTGCTATGTCCCCAATGATCAATGCCTAGACCTAAGCTCATAATTGGAGAAAATTTGACTTATCGACTTATCGAATGTGAACCAATGAACAAAAATCAACCACTTTCACTGCCTTTCCATCATTTTCCCTATTAAACCCTATGGAATAGATGATAACAGATTTGACCTTGACTATAGAAGTGGTGAGGCATTAACGGTATTGGATTTATAGCAGTCAAAGGATAAACGTTCCAATTAAAAATTCCTCTATTTCGGCAACCATATGATTTAAGAAGATTTAGAATTAGGTCAATTATAGAATTGGAAAATGGAGTGATTGTGCCAACTAAAATCATATGCATATTATACATAACATCAGCCAATATACTCCGTAGTTGTGTTACACCTTTTTGTGAAATGTGGCTACACGAGCCATTGAAATCAAATATCCATTGGATAACGACAAGTTTACTAAGGATAACTTATCAACCAGCATCATCTCTGGTTGTCGCATTGTTGAAAGATGGGATGGACGTGCTGATTTGCGTGGGGTTTCGTCTTCCACTCTCGCAGCATCTCCCCCACAAAAGAATCATGCTTGATTTTATGCCTACATACGTCCGAGGTATTAAATGGTATAATTTGGTTACCAATTTGTCGATTTTTGTTAGCATGGATTGAGTCGATTGTCAACAATTTCTTCGGCAGCGTTGTCATCATGAAAAGGCGTGGAACAATTGTTCCAATTTGCTATGAGATCTTGTTACAAGAAAGTTTTCTTTTTTACTTTCTTTTTCTTTTGATTTTCTCTCCAGTTTTGGAGTTCTCTCATTACCGGTGGTAACTCCCCCTGGTCGAGGGGACCGTTTTACCTCTCTTGTGAGGAGTAGTGTTCGTTATCTCTTCCTCCCTCATCCTTTGAGACTGCATTTAGTTATAACGGTTTCATTCCTTCTATAGAGATTTTATTTTGTCAAAAAGAAAGTTATCAATACTTATAGCCTATTATTCAATTTTTAGAGTGTGTAATATGGTACTACTTTCGGGACATTGCAACTTCACCCCGTAGTAGTCTTTTTTTAATTATAGCTCCTCCACTTCTTAAGTTATCATTTCCTCCCATTACAGAAAGCTCAACTCTGGTTCAATTATAATGATTGAAACCTACAACTGGTTCTAATTTGAAAAAATTAATCTTAACAACTTATTAAAATTAAATGAACCTAAATCAATTAACCAAATTCGTAAACCTAAGTTATCATGTAATAGTCTTCATTATGTATGACATTTTCCGAGTTTATAATGCAACAATATCTTTGAAACATTACAAGGTGAGAGTAAGTTCCTTTTTTCTACAGCGTGCAATATGCGAGAGTTCAGGAAACAGAAAAAAGCAAGCAGATAGTTATCGCATGGTCTTACTCATCTTGATTGTGTCGATTTTCATGATTCTAAGTTCAGACAGGCCTAAAGAATATTTGAATAGCTCCAATCCCAATGTTCAGGTGCTTGGGGCCAAAGCACAATTTATGACTTTTGCTCTGAATCACAACTTCTTAATTTTACAATTACGTTTTCAAAGATGCATTTTCAGATCGTAGCTTTTTGAACTGACTCATAAGTCGAATCAAAGATCACTCATAAGTCGAATCGAAAACCATGTTTTATCTCAAACACATTACATCGTAATTGCATCCAAAACAACCGTGTAGTAGACAACGAAGGAAAAAAAAGGCCTAATTACCACTCTCCCGTGGAAATGAAATCAATTACAAATTGCCAAGGCCACATGCAAATAAAAGTTTCGATGTCCATTCAAGCACCGGACAGGTACCAACACTCCAAAATTGATACGTGGAACAAGGGAGGAGGCATATCCGATGGATACACCAAAAGACATTAGAATAAAGACGCACATACACACAGTTTACTTTAGCCGATTCCAGGAACAACGTGCCTTGTCTTGTTGCAACACCGCTCTCCCCACTTTCCAGAGCGTGTTTTCAGGCTTTTTTTTTTTTTCCCCCTCCTCCCACTCCACGAAACAAGACGTGCCAAGCAGGCAAGAAGTGGTGATATCGTTCTCACGGGAGACGGAGAGGGAGAAGGGAAAATCGAACCCAGTTTAATCTTCGCAACATCATTATTAGATGGACGTTAATCATCTCCGCGTACCGAGAAAGAAAGAAATTCGGGAACAATTCAAAGTAAACGAGAGAGCCCTCAAAAGAGATCTGCATTAGATTCTTTGATTCCCCCACCCCTATAAAGGCCAAAAGCAATCTGCCACGTGCCCCACCCACCATCAAATAAAAAGAATAATGCAATCTTCCTCCAAGGCGTGCAGAAAACACCCACTGCCATTTGACATTGATGCACCATTCCCATGGTAAAAGGAAAACAGCTACAAAGGAATCATCTAATGTCCATATAATAACAACATCAACCCTCTCCTGACATCTCATCCCATGGAGTCGGTATAAATAAACTAGTTAATTATGTCAGAACCTAACCTACGAAATCATATCCAGCAATACCACATTTAGATCTTGTGTTACTAGAAGCCCGAGGGTAGCACGCTGAGAGGAGAGCAGAGGCGTGGAGAGGTGGTAAGAGAGATATCCCTCCCATGTACTTTCACTTTGCTTTTTATTTCTCTACTTTTGAGACACTAACTCGAACTGTTTTGCTTTAATTCCGAAACCACCCCCCCCCCCCCCCCCTTGCAGCAAAGATTCTCCACCTTTCAAGGTCAAAGAAATGGAGAAGGAAAGCAAGCAAACAGAGAAAGCAAAGGGAAGGAGGAATCTCACATCCACAGCTCACGAATATATTCCTCACCACTTACCGACACATTGCAATTCCTACATCAGAAAGTAAGAGTTACTCCAATCGATGTTCCATCACACACACACACACGCACGCACGCATATATATAGTCAATGCAATCAAGAGTGGAAGGGGTCCCTTGTAACTAACTTAGCTCATGAACCTGTAGACATCACAGCATCATCTTGGTCATGGATTCGCAGCAGATGGTTGGTAAGTTCGTCGACCAGCAAGGGAGCCTTCAGAACGCCGTAGCTAAGCCAAGGCTCAAGTGGACTAGAGCTCTCCACGAGCAATTCGTAGCGGCAGTGGCACGCCTCGGAGGAGCTGATAGTAAGTAGAAAGAGATTTCTTTCGAGGTTCTGATCAGCCAATTAGTTGTGTTCATGGAGAAGCATATGCTTGCATGGATTGCAGAGGCCACACCAAAGTCGGTGATGCGGATAATGGGAGTCCCTGGGCTCACCCTCTACCACTTGAAGAGCCATTTGCAGGTATGATATAAATCTCCCTCTTCCCGTAACAGCCATAGCAATTGGAGGATATGTGCTCTGGAGCCTGATTCATGTTTCTTTTGCTTCAGAAATATAGGCTTGCCAAGAATCGTGGGGCGGATGCCAGGCAGAATGACGATGAAAAAGAAGGTAAACGAGCTGCTATCAATCAACTTCAGATTTTGATTCCTAGATATGAAGTCCTTCTAGATGAAAACCAAAGAATTTCAATTGCAGGTTGTAGCAGACCCAGCTTCAGAGATGACTGGGATCATGGAGACACGGACATGGACATTAGCAGCAACCCTACCGAGATCAATGAGTAACTAGATCTTAACTTTAATCTTTGCCTTTATTATATTCCCTGGTTTGAAGGTTGCCCAACAACTCAAAATGGAAACATCGTACAACTTTTCAGGAGTATGTTGCAGATGCAGATGGAGGTACAGAAGCAGCTGCAGGAACAGATTGAGGTACTATTACTATCCCAAAACACTAACCTTTTCCATAAACTGGTGTAGGAATCCAATCTATGGGTACTGATTGGTGTGCGCACGTATACTGATTGTATAGGTCCAGAAACATTTGCAGCTAAGGATAGAAGCACAGGGGAAGTACCTGCAATCCGTGCTGAAGAGGGCCGAGGAGACGCTCACAGCTTACCATCTAAGCTTTACAGTCCAGGAGCCCAAGGCTAACCTTGCACTTCAACATGGCAAAGACCATTCCGACGACAGCTGCGTGACGACTTCGGAGAAATCGGAAAGGAAGAGCCACGACAAGGCATTGAGAAAATCTGCAGACCACTCTGTGGAAAACAGCCTTGACACCAACAGGAATCTCAAAGGATCAGAGAGAAGTACGTGTGCTCAGGAGTCGCAATCTGCTGTTCAGAGCAACAGAAAGGAAGCATGTGCTGAGGAACAAACAAGCCCAGAGTCTTGTGAAGAGCTTTTTGATTTGAACAGGTAGCCAATTTGTTGAGAGGAGTTGTCAACAAAATCTTGTGAGAGGTCTATACAATTTTATAGTTGCCCATCAGCAATCGTGTTGATCAGCCTGATATCATATATAAAAAAAATCTCTGCACCCCGGATTGTAAAATCGTGAATCGTATCAATATGAACATCAGAAACTCCATCTCAAACACATGCATGAAAATTAGAAAAAAAACCATCTCTACACACGCAAACTCGGGGTCGGTTCATTCTGTTTGGTATCTTAATCTGTGCACACGAACTTTAGATATTAAATGAAAAGAAGAGAACCTGAAAATTCTTCCTTTTGAGAAAAAGGAAGAGAAACCCAGTACCGCAATCCATGAAATTCCACAAGTTACTTACAGAAAAACCATCACTTTATTTTTTTTGCAAATTCCTTTACTGTAGAATTCTCAATTGCTACAAAATAGAAAGCAATCTGTGCCTCCAACAAAACAAAAGAAGAAATAAAAACACAAACCCCGAATCCTCGATCGTCGGTAAAACAACTCGAGGACCTTCACGTAACACTTCCAACCCACTTGTCTTCCCCGTCCCCTTCCTGCTGCCTTCCTTCCTCTCCTCTCGATTCTTCCAATCCCTGTTCTTGCTCTCCTCCTCCTTGCCACAGTTGTTCTTGCTTTTCTTCCACTTGTTGTTGTTGTTGCAATTGTTCTTGTTGTTGTTGCTGCTGCTGTTGCTCATGTTCTTGTGATCCTTGCTGTTGTTGTTGAGCTTCACCCCAAATCAATCAGATCCTCACCAAAACGGCAAAACCTCTCCTCTCCGCCCCTTCTTCCCCACCACCTTCCTCAGCCTTCTTCCCACCGTCGTCCTCCTCCTCCTCCTCCGGCATCCTGTACCTGCAAATGGGGCACGATCCGCGCATCCCCAACCACTTGCCAATGCAATCCCCATGATATCTATGCCCGCAAGGCATCTCCTTTACCACCGCCACCTCCTCCTCCTCCACCTCCAAAGGTCGCTCCTTTTCCTCCCCCTCCTCCTCCTCTACCTCCAGAGATCGCTCCTCTCGTAACCTTTCCAAGCACACGGGGCACTCCCCCTCCGCCGCCTCGACCGTCTTCATCGCCAAGATCGAAGCTTTCGAAGCCGGGGGTAGGCCCCGCCTTCCCCCCTCTGCCTCGGACAGGGCGAGCACCTCGCGCATCGCCGCGGCGAGGGGATCGGTGCCGACGTCCTCGTCCCCGCCGCTGCCATGGAAGACGATCATCCTCTGGGAGAGGGGATTGAGGGCCACGAGCCGGTCGGGCTCGGTGGGGCCCGCGTGGCCCTCCGGGGGCGGCTGCGCGCGCACGACCCCGAAGAAGACCGGGAAGAACATGGAGAAGCTGAGGGTATTGGTGCTGCCGGAGGTCTGCGACTCTTGCGACGGTTCTGCCGACATTTCCTCCTCCTCCACCTCTTCCTCTTCTTGTGCTGATGCTAAGGATGTTGCCGTTGGTGTTGTCGTAGATTGGAGTTTGCAGTGGAGATTTTTTTGGTTGCGAGTTGAGGTTGAGATTGTTGTTGTGTTGGACGTGGATGGGGTTGGCGGGTATATAAATGGGAGAGTCGGTGGGAATGGTGTCGAAGGATCTGGAAGTCTAGAGAAGACGGTGGAAGAGGAAGAAGAAGCGGCAGACGGAAGAGGCCGCGGAAATCTTAAAAACAGCAGCGGAATATTTTATTCGGGATTTTTCTTTCGTTTCTCTTGGAGATTTAGATTGTCCTGCTTCCGTGGCAGATAGATTTTTGTAGGGCTGTCGAAGCTTTATTACCATCCACAGTAGTGAAAGAAACACAATTGCAATAGGCGGTGATTTTAATAGATGTGTTTTAATTTTTATTTTTATTTTTTTAAGTATATTGATCTATTTTAATTTTTTTTATTGATGAAAATAATTTTTTAGTTAAAAAGTGAAATATTTTCTCATGTGAATTTTGAGATTTTGGATTTAGATTTTTAATTTTAAGGTTTAGGATTTAAAATTTATGAAAAATAATTTGTTATTTTTAAATTTAAGATTTAAAAAATTACACCTCAAAGTATTTCAGTTGAAATATATTTAATCGATATATTTTAATTCTTAACTAATTAAATTTAAAATATATTAATTAAAAATAAAGATATACGAATATATTTTATCAAGCAATCGACACTTGCTGCAACATATGGTACAACGTACTTATCATCATCGCCAATTATTCAAGGGGGTAGTTTTAGGCCGACGTGCTTGTAAAAGCCATACAATATTCCGTTTCACACAGAGGCCCCTCATAAAGTCAATACCGTTGCAGTGGTACTTTGGAAGTAACTCACGGAAACCTCAAACTGCACTAACGGAGGAGGTGGTTTGCAGGAAAAGCACGCCACTAACCGGATTGGGAGTACGTGTGTGACGAAGATTCTGGAATGGTCCGGAGTAGGAATTGAGGAAGGAAGAAGAGTATCAGAAATAATTTTGGGGGCCTCCAGGAAATGGGAAACTGCGCAACGAACGCGTCCGGGTGGTTGGGATAGGTAATGGATGATGGGTTGAAATGTTAAGAACCGTTCAACCGTTCTTAAAAGATTTAAAACCAAAAAAAAACAGAAAAATTCGATTTTAATTTTGAATTTTAGTATCTTATTTTTTTTAAAACTTTGCATTAACTAATAAAAAATCACATAAAAAATCATGTTTCATTAAAATAAATAAATAATAAATCCATTCCAATCGAAACCAATTTAAAATTTTACAAATTAGATTAACCTTTAAAATAAATTAGATTGGATCGCTAAAATCTCAGTTCAAAATAAAGTAGATTAAATTATGAAATTATTAAAATCCAACCAGCACCCCTGGCTCCCTAGCTATCCGTGGGTGGGAATGAGAGAATGCATATACATTTATTTATATATCAGTGTTTTCTTTCCTTTTTTTTTTTTTTTTTTTTTCTTTAAATGATCGGAACTACAGGAAACCATTTCGAGAACCCAGAATTATAAATTAACAAATAAGTCCCTTGTAGACGCTCGATTTCTAAGCTTGAACTCTACTGTCATTTTTACAGTGAGGATCTTCGAAACATCTCCGAGGAAACACGTATACATGTTCTCCAAAATCAGACGCTTTGGTCCATGCATGGTGGGCAGTACAATAACCTCAACTAGTTCGGGTATACAAGAGGATAGCAGATAATCAAGAATTATTCAGTAGGCATGTGATTATTACTCACTCTAATACGCTTTTAACAATCTGACAGATCAAAAGAATTATATCGATTACAACGAGTTAAGAAATCAATTAGAAATCCAGATTGCATCCGTTAAAATAATTGTCATATCCAGTAGGATTACAGTAATCTTACATAATTCCAAGCAATCATGGATGCAACCTTGCAACTAATCAGACCATAACTATGTGAATACATCATGCATTCAAGCCTATATTCTCTTAGCTAGCAACTCTCGATCACACCCGGGTCCTGATTACAGATCCTGCGAAGGAGAATGGTTGAATGCACCACGTGGGCGACGGCAGTTTGAAAACAGCCTCCACGAAAACAATTTTGCAACCAGAGGATTCTTCTACTCTATGTTCCCGCAAGTGTTCAAGCAGCTAGCGACCGAGGAAGCCATATTGCCTTATGGGAATCTCAAAGGCCTGCATCCTTTCCCCTCTGGAAAATCCATTGCGATCGTAGGAAGATATCTCCGAGATTTTCAGATTCACACAAGCTTTGATAAGCTCTTCCCCCAAGCTTTGAGCTGCTTCCTGCAGAAATGCAGTTTGTTTATAGAAGAAAAGGAATTACTTAACCACCACCTCCCACGATCTAACGCTCCTAATCGTCACCAACCAAGCAGAGATAAATTTAAATACCAAACCACTGAGCTAGAGGGACATGATAAAATGAAAATTACTTCTCCAGCATAAAGTGCTGAATTCCAAGGTTATTTTGAAAAGCAAATCCACATGTGATCTTGAGGATCAGTTTGCCGGCATGTGTAAAAATACACTTGGAGGTACAATGATATCCACATTTATTCATCCCCATCAATATATCTTAGCAAGCACACAAGAAATAAACAGAGAACTAAACTAAGCCAGTTAGCTATAAGTCCATTTTTCTCGTTTCACGACCAGTTTAACTGATTTAGATTTTTCTGCAAGCACATGCGTAAAGATTTGTAGTTGGCTCAACTCCAAGGTTCACAAGGTTGGCCACCAAAACTGAGTACTCAGTCGAGTATTCTTACGTGGAAAGGGAACCACATCACATATAGATATAAAGCCTCACATGCAGCAAAGCATATATGTGAGCCAAGTATTCCACATACAAGGCTGAGTGCTCAGCCACATTGGTAGCAAATCATTTAATACAACTATTTTTTTGGAACGATATATTTGTAAGAGATAATTTATGAAAGTAGAATTCATCTCTCTATATATTTTTAGGAATCATCTCTTTTCAAATTGTAGGAGATATACTTTAATTTATTTAGAATTTGATTTATTTTCATATTTAGGATTAGGATTGAAAGTAGGATCGATCACTTTCCATATAAAGGGATGAACTTTATTTTTTTCCTTTGAAATTTGAGATGAATGAATTCTAATTACAAAAATCTCCACAATATTACTATATCAAATAATTTCACTTTTACTTTATTTGAAGAACTTATGTTTTGTTTATAATGTTTAAGTTTTCTAAAAGGTGGCTGTTTTCACATGGACATTCCCCTCTTCATTTAATTAGTATTAAATTTTAATTATTTCATATTTTTAATTCTAAAAAATATGAGAATGTATATTTACCCTAGTACTCTCCCACATACTAAGTACTCAATAGGTTTAACTGCATACCATATACCGTCATTATAAACCTTGCACAACCCCTACAAAGGAACATGAATATCCACTGCCCTCGAAAATATCACCCAATTTGCATAAAACTAGTTTCACACGGTTGAGTATAGGGACTTTTTTCTCTATTTTACTATATTTGGGGTATCTTTGTAATTTTCTCAAACCTCTCTACTATAAAAGAAGGTAGGGTTTCTATTTTGTATAGAGACTTTCATTTTCTTCAACATGGTATCAAAGCAGTAGTCCTAGGCCGATCCTTTGGTATCCCACCAAATATCTTATCACAAGGTGATTGAATCCTCAAGATCATGAAGATTCAATCGATGATCTCGTGGATTGGGGGAGCAGCAGTAGTAATGCGCTCTGCCCCTTCGTCACCGCTACCACCGCACCAAAGGCAGGCCCCATCACCCCTAAGGCCCCTGCCATCACCCCCAACGGGGGCTCCTTCGGTGATGCAGGTGCAGGCAGTGATGGCCCCTATCACCGCTCCTCTTCGCTCCCATCGCCCCCAATGGGGGCCCCCTTATCGTTGCAGGGGCTGTGACTGACAACCCCTACCACCGCTACTATTGTTCCAGCGAAGAGGCCCACTGCCTCTAGAAGCACTGCGGAGGGCCCCATCGTCGCTACAGGTGGCGCGGTGGCCTGCCAAGCCCTCGCTGCTAGTGAGGAGGTAGTCGGTGGCTCTGCTAGACACGTGTTGCAGGCCACAGGCCCCTCCCTCACCACCGGCAGATCCACTATGGGTCTATTAGTGGTCCAATCATGGCGCGTACCATCCTGGTTCACCGTTTTTGATGTCCTCATGTACGTGATGATGTGCATGTCACACTTCTGGATCATGGTACCTTCTCTCACCATTGACTATAGCGATGAGTCTTCTCTTGCATAACAAGGAGGTGACACAATCACCAAGAGGTTCTTTCTCACAAGTGAAGGGGTTTGCGGTTGCAACCCAAGACAACACAAGAAAGAAGAATAAAATCAAAGAACGGTGGATAATTGATTCAGGTGCTTTTGTCCACCTCACAGGAGATGTGCAACGTCTTGTAGATCCCAAGGCTCCATGTGGGATCAAGGAGGTTAGGAGGTTAGGGTGGCTAATGGGGCCACATCACCTATTACTGTAGTGGGGCAGGTACGTGCTTCTCAAAAGATGTTGATAGTTCATTGCGCCACAAAATTTTCGATGAGTCTACTATCAGTTAGTTGCATTTGTAAGTGAAAGTTCCCTACTAAGAGGGGGTAACGTAATAATTGCGGAAATAAAATATATAAAGCAATCTCACAAAATAAGCAATCACAAAATGTGCACAAGTAATTTTTAGGTGGAAACCCAAACCGGGTGAAAACCACCACCTAACCCTCTCGAGTTAGGATTTTCCGATCAACTTAGTTGATCAAAATCCACTAAACCGAATCACTTAAAACGAGGGTGATTCAACCTCAATACAACCACGCTACAAGTACGAGGGTAGCGTTCCTCAACCCCTTCTCTCCACGAGAAGGATTTTGTCCCACGAAGGAGACGGGAGTTCGCAAAGCGAATACCCAAACAAATTACAAAGGTAAAATAAAACAACAAACCTATAAAGCCAACAAAGTAATTAACCTAAGCTTCTATAGGATTTAGGAAACTTCCCTTTGCAAGGAGTGCGTCGATGATGACGCGGGTGCGTGAGCCACGCAACGGCGCAATGTCGCTCTCGTAGACAACGGCGGGAGAGCGGGTGCGCGAAGGCTTGATGCTCTCAAGAGAATGAAACTAGAGCTTGGAGAGCAAGGGCCTCAATTGGACACAAGAGAGTGGAAGTATGTTGCTTAAGTGTGTCTTGTATTTTTCTAAGTGTATATTTGTGTTGCAAAGGTTCCCCTCTATTTATAGAGGCCTTAGGAAGGCTTTGGAAGGTTTAGGAAAGGTTCTATAGCCGTTGGGAACAAAGCCCAAGAGAATCAGGCCGAAATCAGGACAATGATTACACTTGACAGGGTTATCAGACGTCTAACTCTGGAATCAGACGTCTGGAAGGCCACTTTAAGACGTCTGATTTAAAGGTCAGACGTCTGATTCTATGCGGGTTTCTCCCTGACTTGAATCAGATCTAAACAGGGTTTTTGTGCAAGTCCATCAGACGACATATAGGACGTCTGGCACTATGTCTGGACGTCTGGAAACCTACTTTTACTGTGGGAATTGATTTCCAAACGTTGCAACGGCTAGAAAATCTCTGAGAAGAGATTTTGGGTCAGCCGAGGCAAAACGGTCATTTATCAGACGTCTGGAAAGACCTAAGAACGTCTGATAAGGCTCTAACGGTCATATACTTGACTGTTTGCTAAGCCAGCCAACGGTCCACTAATTGGACGTCTGGCAAATCCATCAGACGTCTTCTAAGACGTCTGGTCTAAGGTCTGGACGTCCGATTTCATCAGACAGAACTAACTATGTCCAGCCTAACAGTTATCAGACGTCTGAAACAACAGTCAGACGTCTTAAAATACATTATCAGACGTCTGATTTTGGAATTAGACGTCTGGAAAGTCTGTTTGAACCCTATATTGGTTTTCTAAGTATTCTACAGAAAACCTAAGTATCCTAGGGTTGTGCCGGTGTTCCTAGGACTACTGTTAGGGTTCTTTGAGGCTCTTTAACATGAAATATCTAAGGAAATAAAGAGCAACAAAAGAAACGAAAAAATACAACAAGTACAAAAGAAGGAAATCTATCATATTCTTCATTTCCTTCCATCTTCAATCTTTCGCTCCAAGCGAACCTCCTCTGTTTTCCGTCAAGCTCTTCCAATCCGTCCTGGATGCGAGCTCGAACTCCGTCTAAACACGTCCTCATTTGCAATTGACCTGAAATCTAGGACTCAAATTGCAAATGTTAAATAACACGTGTTTTGTTATCATCAAAACAAATGATCGTGGTGCTCTAGCACCAACAATCTCCCCCTTTTTGATGATGACAAAACCATAAATAATAATGCATAGAAATCCTCCCCCTTTTTGACATTATCAAAAAGGTTTGATTGGTTTTACATTTCATATAACTCCCCCTTAAAACATGCTCTTCTATGAATTTATTTTGACAAAGGTAATATTCTCCCCTTTTTGTAACAACAAGATAGCTATTATTTTTCTCCCCCTTATTAAAGGAAATTTAGCTACCTTATTTCTCCCCCTTAAAAATTGACAATTTGCTCATAAAATTTTTAACTCCCCCTATCTAAATGCTACTGATAAAAAGATAGGGTAAAGGGTTTTACCTCACCTACCATGGCCAATAAAATGGCCCGAATGGTGGTGGTGGATGCCACATCGGATGGGGCTCCCATCCGTAGCTTGGAGGCCCGGGCATTGGCGCCGGTCTCCAATCTGGTGGTCGACGTGCGGCGGGTCCATCGTTTGTTCGCCGTCTCGGCGGTCTTCTTGTTCTCCTCCTTGGTCTACTCCTTGGTTCCCCTAACTTGAGTTGACCAGCCTTGAGCTTGTAAGTCCAGTCCCTTATGTTGTAATTATCCCTGAACCCTACAAAATAAGATTCTAATTCTTTTTTCGGTATCCAAGTGGACTTGGATCCGGATTTGTTAGAAGGTCTCCTTGATGGAGATCCTTTCTCAATCTTAGGGCTATAAAAATCATCTACTTTATTGATTAGTTTGTTAGAGTTTTCCCTAAGACATGCAATTTCTTTTTCTATAGTATTCATCTTAGTCTTTAAATCAGAAATTTCTAACTTAAGACTATCATTTTCCTCAATCAACTTATTATTTTCATTGATGAGGTTATGATTTTCTAATAACAGGTTATTATTTTTAGGACAAGCTTCTATGTCCTTAAGTTGTTTTTCTAACCTATCATTTTCATTTTTAAGAAAACTAAGGTTATTCTTCATGCTTTTGTTTTCTATTTTTAGTGATTTACTAATCTCAAATAATTTATTAAAAGCTTCTTGTAAATCAAAATTTACCTCATTGTCGCTGTCGCTTCCGCTTTCGTTGTCGCTATTGCTTCCTCTGGCCATGAAACCAAAGCAAGCGGTTTCTTCTTTTTCTTCTTCTTCTTCCTCCGAGCTTGTCTCCTCATGAGTGCCTTCCAACCTCCTCCATATCTCGTGGGCAGTGGTGCACTCTTTGATTTTCTCGAACTCCTTCAGACTCAATGCGCAATACAGGGCATTCATTGCCTTTGCGTTGAGTGAAAGCTCTTGAATCTGCAGTTGCGAATAGCCTCCTTGGGGTCGCTTCGGGATCTCGTATGGGGTTTCGCAACATCCCCATATCTCAAATTCAGTGGCTGGGAGCCACGTCTTCATCCTCAACTTCCAATATCCAAAGTCTCTCCCGTCGAAATAGGGTGGTCGGACGGTGGACTGCCCTTCGGAGATTCTGATTGCTGATGTGCTTCCCTCCATTTGATCTCTTGCCGGCTGTTACTCCGATCTCGCAAGACCTGCTCTGATACCAATTGAAAGTTCCCTACTAGGAGGGGGTGACGTAATAATTGCGGAAATAAAATATATAAAGCAATCTCACAAAATAAGCAACCACAAAATGTGCACAAGTAATTTTTATGTGGAAACCCAAACCGGGTGAAAACCACCACCTAACCCTCTCGAGTTAGGATTTTCCGATCAACCTAGTTGATCAAAATCCACTAAACCGAATCACTTAAAACGAGGGTGATTCAACCTCAATACAACCACGCTACAAGTACGAGGGTAGCGTTTCTCAACCCCTTCTCTCCACGAGAAGGATTTTGTCCCACGAAGGAGACGGGAGTTCGCAAAGCGAATATCCAAACAAATTACAAAGGTAAAATAAAACAACAAACCTATAGAGCCAACAAAGTAATTAACCTAAGCTTCTATAGGATTTAGGAAACTCCCCTTTGCAAGGAGTGCGTCGATGATGACGCGGGTGCGTGAGCCACGCAACGGCGCAATGTCGCTCTCGTAGACAACGGCGGGAGAGCGGGTGCGCGAAGGCTTGATACTCTCAAGAGAATGAAACTAGAGCTTGGAGAGCAAGGGCCTCAATTGGACACAAGAGAGTGGAAGTATGTTGCTTAAGTGTGTCTTGTGTTTTTCTAAGTGTATATTTGTGTTGCAAAGGTTCCCCTCTATTTATAGAGGCCTTAGGAAGGCTTTAGAAGGTTTAGGAAAGGTTCTATAGCCGTTGGGAACAAAGCCCAAGAGAATCAGGCCGAAATCAGGACAATGATTACACTTGACAGGGTTATCAGACGTCTAACTCTGGAATCAGACGTCTGGAAGGCCACTTTAAGACGTCTGATTTAAAGGTCAGACGTCTGATTCTATGCGGGTTTCTCCCTGACTTGAATCAGATCTAAACAGGGTTTTTGTGCAAGTCCATCAGACGACATATAGGACGTCTGGCACTATGTCTGGACGTCTGGAAACCTACTTTTACTGTGGGAATTGATTTCCAAACGTTGCAACGGCTAGAAAATCTCTGAGAAGAGATTTTGGGTCAGCCGAGGCAAAACGGTCATTTATCAGACGTCTGGAAAGACCTAAGAACGTCTGATAAGGCTCTAACGGTCATATACTTGACTGTTTGCTAAGCCAGCCAACGGTCCACTAATTGGACGTCTGGCAAATCCATCAGACGTCTTCTAAGACGTCTGGTCTAAGGTCTGGACGTCCGATTTCATCAGACAGAACTAACTATGTCCAGCCTAACAGTTATCAGACGTCTGAAACAACAGTCAGACGTCTTAAAATACATTATCAGACGTCTGATTTTGGAATTAGACGTCTGGAAAGTCTGTTTGAACCCTATATTGGTTTTCTAAGTATTCTACAGAAAACCTAAGTATCCTAGGGTTGTGCCGGTGTTCCTAGGACTACTGTTAGGGTTCTTTGAGGCTCTTTAACATGAAATATCTAAGGAAATAAAGAGCAACAAAAGAAACGAAAAAATACAACAAGTACAAAAGAAGGAAATCTATCATATTCTTCATTTCCTTCCATCTTCAATCTTTCGCTCCAAGCGAACCTCCTCTGTTTTCCGTCAAGCTCTTCCAATCCGTCCTGGATGCGAGCTCGAACTCCGTCTAAACACGTCCTCATTTGCAATTGACCTGAAATCTAGGACTCAAATTGCAAATGTTAAATAACACGTGTTTTGTTATCATCAAAACAAATGATCGTGGTACTCTAGCACCAACAATCTCCCCCTTTTTGATGATGACAAAACCATAAATAATAATGCATAGAAATCCTCCCCCTTTTTGACATTATCAAAAAGGTTTGATTGGTTTTACATTTCATATAACTCCCCCTTAAAACATGCTCTTCTATGAATTTATTTTGACAAAGGTAATATTCTCCCCTTTTTGTAACAACAAGATAGCTATTATTTTTCTCCCCCTTATTAAAGGAAATTTAGCTACCTTATTTCTCCCCCTTAAAAATTGACAATTTGCTCATAAAATTTTTAACTCCCCCTATCTAAATGCTACTGATAAAAAGATAGGGTAAAGGGTTTTACCTCACCTACCATGGCCAATAAAATGGCCCGAATGGTGGTGGTGGATGCCACATCGGATGGGGCTCCCATCCGTAGCTTGGAGGCCCGGGCATTGGCGCCGGTCTCCAATCTGGTGGTCGACGTGCGGCGGGTCCATCGTTTGTTCGCCGTCTCGGCGGTCTTCTTGTTCTCCTCCTTGGTCTACTCCTTGGTTCCCCTAACTTGAGTTGACCAGCCTTGAGCTTGTAAGTCCAGTCCCTTATGTTGTAATTATCCCTGAACCCTACAAAATAAGATTCTAATTCTTTTTTCGGTATCCAAGTGGACTTGGATCCGGATTTGTTAGAAGGTCTCCTTGATGGAGATCCTTTCTCAATCTTAGGGCTATAAAAATCATCTACTTTATTGATTAGTTTGTTAGAGTTTTCCCTAAGACATGCAATTTCTTTTTCTATAGTATTCATCTTAGTCTTTAAATCAGAAATTTCTAACTTAAGACTATCATTTTCCTCAATCAACTTATTATTTTCATTGATGAGGTTATGATTTTCTAATAACAGGTTATTATTTTTAGGACAAGCTTCTATGTCCTTAAGTTGTTTTTCTAACCTATCATTTTCATTTTTAAGAAAACTAAGGTTATTCTTCATGCTTTTGTTTTCTATTTTTAGTGATTTACTAATCTCAAATAATTTATTAAAAGCTTCTTGTAAATCAAAATTTACCTCATTGTCGCTGTCGCTTCCGCTTTCGTTGTCGCTATTGCTTCCTCTGGCCATGAAACCAAAGCAAGCGGTTTCTTCTTTTTCTTCTTCTTCTTCCTCCGAGCTTGTCTCCTCATGAGTGCCTTCCAACCTCCTCCATATCTCGTGGGCAGTGGTGCACTCTTTGATTTTCTCGAACTCCTTCAGACTCAATGCGCAATACAGGGCATTCATTGCCTTTGCGTTGAGTGAAAGCTCTTGAATCTGCAGTTGCGAATAGCCTCCTTGGGGTCGCTTCGGGATCTCGTATGGGGTTTCGCAACATCCCCATATCTCAAATTCAGTGGCTGGGAGCCACGTCTTCATCCTCAACTTCCAATATCCAAAGTCTCTCCCGTCGAAATAGGGTGGTCGGACGGTGGACTGCCCTTCGGAGATTCTGATTGCTGATGTGCTTCCCTCCATTTGATCTCTTGCCGGCTGTTACTCCGATCTCGCAAGACCTGCTCTGATACCAATTGAAAGTTCCCTACTAGGAGGGGGTGACGTAATAATTGCGGAAATAAAATATATAAAGCAATCTCACAAAATAAGCAACCACAAAATGTGCACAAGTAATTTTTATGTGGAAACCCAAACCGGGTGAAAACCACCACCTAACCCTCTCGAGTTAGGATTTTCCGATCAACCTAGTTGATCAAAATCCACTAAACCGAATCACTTAAAACGAGGGTGATTCAACCTCAATACAACCACGCTACAAGTACGAGGGTAGCGTTTCTCAACCCCTTCTCTCCACGAGAAGGATTTTGTCCCACGAAGGAGACGGGAGTTCGCAAAGCGAATATCCAAACAAATTACAAAGGTAAAATAAAACAACAAACCTATAGAGCCAACAAAGTAATTAACCTAAGCTTCTATAGGATTTAGGAAACTCCCCTTTGCAAGGAGTGCGTCGATGATGACGCGGGTGCGTGAGCCACGCAACGGCGCAATGTCGCTCTCGTAGACAACGGCGGGAGAGCGGGTGCGCGAAGGCTTGATACTCTCAAGAGAATGAAACTAGAGCTTGGAGAGCAAGGGCCTCAATTGGACACAAGAGAGTGGAAGTATGTTGCTTAAGTGTGTCTTGTGTTTTTCTAAGTGTATATTTGTGTTGCAAAGGTTCCCCTCTATTTATAGAGGCCTTAGGAAGGCTTTAGAAGGTTTAGGAAAGGTTCTATAGCCGTTGGGAACAAAGCCCAAGAGAATCAGGCCGAAATCAGGACAATGATTACACTTGACAGGGTTATCAGACGTCTAACTCTGGAATCAGACGTCTGGAAGGCCACTTTAAGACGTCTGATTTAAAGGTCAGACGTCTGATTCTATGCGGGTTTCTCCCTGACTTGAATCAGATCTAAACAGGGTTTTTGTGCAAGTCCATCAGACGACATATAGGACGTCTGGCACTATGTCTGGACGTCTGGAAACCTACTTTTACTGTGGGAATTGATTTCCAAACGTTGCAACGGCTAGAAAATCTCTGAGAAGAGATTTTGGGTCAGCCGAGGCAAAACGGTCATTTATCAGACGTCTGGAAAGACCTAAGAACGTCTGATAAGGCTCTAACGGTCATATACTTGACTGTTTGCTAAGCCAGCCAACGGTCCACTAATTGGACGTCTGGCAAATCCATCAGACGTCTTCTAAGACGTCTGGTCTAAGGTCTGGACGTCCGATTTCATCAGACAGAACTAACTATGTCCAGCCTAACAGTTATCAGACGTCTGAAACAACAGTCAGACGTCTTAAAATACATTATCAGACGTCTGATTTTGGAATTAGACGTCTGGAAAGTCTGTTTGAACCCTATATTGGTTTTCTAAGTATTCTACAGAAAACCTAAGTATCCTAGGGTTGTGCCGGTGTTCCTAGGACTACTGTTAGGGTTCTTTGAGGTTCTTTAACATGAAATATCTAAGGAAATAAAGAGCAACAAAAGAAACGGAAAAATACAACAAGTACAAAAGAAGGAAATCTATCATATTCTTCATTTCCTTCCATCTTCAATCTTTCGCTCCAAGCGAACCTCCTCTGTTTTCCGTCAAGCTCTTCCAATCCGTCCTGGATGCGAGCTCGAACTCCGTCTAAACACGTCCTCATTTGCAATTGACCTGAAATCTAGGACTCAAATTGCAAATGTTAAATAACACGTGTTTTGTTATCATCAAAACAAATGATCGTGGTGCTCTAGCACCAACAGTAAGGACTTGGGGTACTGTGTTATCTTTTATGAGGGCTATTGCTACTTTCAGAACAAGTAGACAGGAGAGATTATAGGTGGGGGCATAGAGCGGGATGGATTCTATTAGCTTGACACACCTACATTATTTGCAAGGGTTGCATCCATAGCATCTAATCCATGGCTATGGCATAGGAGACTTGAGCATCCCTTGCTCAAGAAGATGAGCCAGATGTATCCCAGCTTGCCAAACTCTCTGACGTTACAGTGCAAGTATTGTCAGCTTGGGAAACACCACAGCAGTACATATTCACAGAGGGACACCAAGGTAAGTGCTGCCCCCTTTGCCTTAGTACATTGTGATGTATGGGGACCATCCAGAGTACCTACTTCGAGAGGACACCAATACTATGTGGTTATTGCGGATGATCATAGTCGCCTCACTTGAGTTTTCTTGATGAAAACACGTAGAAATTCCACAGATTATTCAGCAGTTCTTGTCAGAGGTTCAGACTTAGTATAATCGTACAGTTAGAGTCTTTCGCAGCGATAATGACTTGGATTTTATGCAATGAGATGTGCAGGATCTCTTTTTTTCCCAAGGCATCATTCACCAGATATCTTGTGCTCACACATCTCAGCAGAATGGTGTGGTGAGCACAAGCTTCGTCATCTTCTGGACATTGCTAGGGCCCTAATGATCCATATGAAGGTCCTTAAGCAATTCTGGGGAGATGCTATCCTTACTGCAACATATCTAATCAATCGGGTGCCTTCGTCAGTCCTTCGAGGGTGGATTCCTTTCCAGGTGATTTATCTAGAGTGTGGCAAGTCATTTACTTTACCTTTGCAGGTGTTTAGATGTACTTGTTTTGTCTAGCCATACGGCAACCAAGACAAGTTCTCTCCGAGAGCGGCTAAATGTGTCTTTCTTGGACGCAGAAGGGATACCAATGTTACGACTCGAGCCGCAGGACCTCAGAGGAGGGAACGTCTATACATGCTACCCTGGAAAAGACTCAGGTATATCACCGGAGACCACACACTTTGCTTGATTAGGGGCCTGATTTAGAGTCAGCAGCTAAGAGCAGTTTAGACATGGAGGAGAAGGGATCCTTGAGGAGATCTAGTAGGGATGGTACTCTCCATCCTCTTTCTCAGTACGTAGGTGTTCCTCATCTTAAAGATGGCATTTGTCAATTTGCTTCAGCTATCACTACTGCTGCTATTCCCAGAGATTTTGTCCAAGCTTCACATGATCCTAGGTGGCAAGCTGCAATGGATGAAGAGATATAGGCCCTACAGTTGCGACAGACTTGGGAGTTAGTACCTTGTCCTGAGGGTGCTATCTTGATGGACTGCAGATGAGTCTACACTATTAAGTATATACCTAATGGGACAGTAAACAGTTATAAGGCTAGGCTTGTTGCCAAATGCTTTACACAAACATATGGAGTAGATTACTTTGAGACATTTTCTCCAGTAGCACAAATTACCACTATTAGGATTATTATATCTATTGCAGTGATTACGAGATGGCCCCAACATCAGCTTGACATTAGGAATTTTTTTTTTGTATGTGACGGATCTAAGGAAGTATATCTGCGACAACCACCAGGTTATAGCACCTAGGGAGAGCATGTTTGTCATCTGAAGAGGGCAATATATGGATTGAAACAGAGCCCTCGTGCCTGGTTTGAGAGGTTCGGTACTGAGATTAGGAAGATTAAGTTCCAATGATCTGCTTCTAATCATTCAGTGTTCATCAGGGAGACAGAGTACGGCGGACATTCACGTGTTGTTCTTTTAGTTGAGTATGTGAATGATATGATCCTTACAGGAAATGATGAGGATGGCATTGCCCAGACCAAGTCCTTATAGGGCTACATTCGTTACCAAGGGCTTGGGTGAGCTAAGATATTTTCTGGATATTGAGGCTGTACGACGAGAGTTAGGCTTATCCTTATCACAGAGGCTGTATGCACTTCAGATTCTTCAGGAAGCTAGTTTGCTTGGGGCTAAGCCCTCTACTATACCTATGGAGTCACTGCCTACACGTCATTCTGATGAGGAGGATCTTTTATATGATGATGTTACTCAGTACCATAGTACAGTGGGTCACTTACTCTATTTTACCATTACGAGGCCTGATATCAGTTTTGTAATGAGTAGGGCTAGTCAGCATATGCAAGCTCCACGTTATAGCCATTGGCATAAGGTTTGCCTCATCTTGAGGTACCTCAAAGGGACACCAGGTAGAGGGTTATATTACAGAGACAGTGGCAGCCTAGACATACTTGCTTACTTTGATACGGATCATGCTGGATCTGTGGAGGATCATCGCTCTACTTCCAATTTTGCAATCTATATTGGGGGAAATCTTGTCTCCTAGAGGAGTAAGAAGCATAGTGTTGTGACCCGTTCAAGTGTTTAGGCGGAGTATAGAGCCATAGCCCAAGCTGCTTGTGAGATTATGTGGATTGTATCCGTCCTGCAATATCTTGGTATCTAGGCTGCTCTACCTGTTCCACTGTTCTGTGACAATAAATCTGCCACCTATATTACCTCGAATCCAGTCTTTCATGAGAGGACCAAGCATATCAAAATTGATTGCCATTTTGTTCGTGATGCTGTATCAGTGACAAGATTAGTACCCCTTATGTCTTCTCAGAGCTTCAACTAGCTAATATATTTACCAAGGCTCTAAAGAAGAAGCATCTGGACTTCGTGTGCGACAACTTGGGTCTTGTAAATATCTACACCTCAACTTGAAGGGGAGTGTTGAGTATAGGAACTTTTTTATCTATTTTACTATCTTTGGAATATCTTTGTAATTTTCTCAAACCTCTCCAATATAAAAGAGAGGCTAGGATTTCTATTTTGTACAGAGACTTTCATTTTCTTCGTTGAACTAAAACACGGTTGGTCAAGATAGTCATCATATAAAAAAATGAAGCTCCTATTAAACCTGAAAATCCGGAAGTATTGTAGCTGTCAAGTTGCAATAGGCAAAGGACTCTGCAAGGGACTCCAATGCCTGTATTATTATCCTTTGCAGGTCAAGCATCTCTTCTTTGCTCGCCTGCTCTGTCACTGCATGGTCATATATTAGACAGCTGTAGCTTAAGCAGTGCCAAATCAGTGCACTGATGCAAAATTTCCGCAATCCAGATATGGGAGCTAGAAAAACTGGGACTGCAACATGATACCAGACAGTTGAATGTGGTGTCCATCTTGCCATCTTGTAGGCAATGTGTGGTTGGAAAGAAGATTATGCAAAGTCTACCGTGGAGGGGAACATGTGTTTGGAGAATCTAAGACCATTTGATGCTAGATAATAATTTCATCAAGCCTGCTACCTTGTTATCATCCAGTTAAACATTCTCACATAACAATGAAATATTTTAGCATCAGATTCTGAGTTGTAGAGTTTTGAGGAACAAAATTTGTAGAAAAAAAAAAAAAACAGATCAGCACAGGATATCAGATGAGCATCTCCCAACATCCTTTATCCCACTGCTCTCCCCATCACACTGTTGATAACACTGCAGGATGTCCCTTCATACCAATCTAACAAACAACTGATTTCCACAAAGCAGCTCGCAATATCCACCAATCCACTGAGACAGCCATAAGCAACACCAGCATCAAAGATGTACTAGCATCCAGTGTCTACATGGCCAATTTAGGTAAAGTAGATGTCAATCACAACTAGGTTGCAGCATAACTAAGTGTAATGACTTTCTAGGGGATTCGTTTGCAATTTGGAGCTCTAAGCGGATTAATAGTGATTTCTTCCCCAGCAACATTCCAAATCAAATTGCAATCCATGTTGCACCTGATTCTCTTTAGATTTGAGGCAACACATACGGCTCCTTTTTTCATCGCACACATTGTTCAGGGGATATAAGGGTAGAAATATCTATATGATCCCATGGAGTATAGAAGATAGCACATGGGCAGCCCTCCACAGTCAAGTTCCCACTTTAGATCCAAATTGAGGTCAATCCACCCCAGGTGCATCTTTGTTGAGGGCAAAAGACCCCTCCTACCATTGAAAAATCACTAAAAACTGATTGGCGCCTTGTAAGTAAGCCCCTTCGCCAACACCAAAGGCCCTCACACTACGAAGTAGGTGGAGAAGGTATTGGCATGGTCTTGGGACGTTGCGATGGGTGCTGATGGTGGCTTCAAGCTACCTAAGGAAGAGGAGGCATCGTTAGCAATCACCTTGTTGGCCACACCCACTCTAACGTCATTCAAGAATCAAGACCCTTTCCCACAATTCACCACCTTTTATATGGTCAATCCAACTTCGAACCATTCACTCATTAGGAGCTTTAGTACCACATAGCTGATGTCGTCCAACAACTCCTGCCATAGGCCATTCATAATGGGGGAAGGGAGCATAAGCATCGAGCTGCCATCCTCACTTCCAAGTTTTCAAGTCATGTTGCCTCCTATGGGTCCCTCTGCTACTACTGTGCTCAATGTGAAGTCACTAAAATGCTCGAGCCATAGGCACTCAATGAGGGTCCCAAGGAAGGTACTTCATGCTAGCTGCCACTACTCTAAGAAAAGGTACCATCTCTAGTCATTACCCACAGGTTCACATGGAAAACTCTGAAGTTGGCATTACCCATGAGTTTTCATATGCTTGATGGTCACTCTGTTTTGGTGATTCAGGAAGTCTAAATTAAAGACAAGAAGGTTGTATTTAGCAGTGGATTAAGTGGTGGGTGAACCCAGTTTTTTTCTGTGAACAGCCTTAAGTAGGTTTATAGATATTGTTGAAGTTGGAGATGCATGGAGGCCTTCTTCTTCGTTGGCTGCATGCGTGTGGAGAGAGGAGAGGAGAGGAGTCGGCAGTGAGAGAGAGAGAGAGAGGAGAATAGTTGGGGAGAGAGGAGAAGAGTTCTTTTGGAATAGAAAGTTTATGATTGGAACTCAAGCATAAACTTAGTGCATTGCCCTCCTTTTATAGAGAGGCAATCACCATAACAAACTTACAAAACAAGAAACAAATCAAATCACCAAATCCTAATCTAGACTTTCCTAAAACTCTCTAACTTGACAACTAAGAAACCAAAATATCTTTCAACAAAACTTGTCATATGTGGCACAAAACAAACTAGGAAACACTACACCAAATCCTAAACTTCATGCGCCCAATAGTCGGACAACTGGACTCTGCCACGTGGCCATTAACCGTTGACGTGGCCTTTAGTCCAAGCTATCAGATATAACATGCATAGTTAAATTAGAGGGTCAAGTAGTTGGTGACATTTCCAATGAATACAACATCAAAGATAAGATACATAAGCTACAACTCCCTCGTTAGTCAAAATATATATCAACTTGCGTTTCAAAAAAAATGTCTACCTATCAGATCTAAGTCCACAATTTAGCACACTATAAACAAAATAAAACAAGTCCAACATCAAATACAAAATACATAAACAACATTTCCAATCATCTACTTAGACATCAATTCACTCATAAGATCTTACTATTTGACATCCCACAACAAAAAGAAGCGTGTTGCCTCCACTTAGCCATGCATAAAAGTTGACCAATTAAAAGTCAATTGCCAACTAAAGCAGTCTAATGGTCATCCCATGAGCATGGAGATCGTTGGCATACTATTAGACAAGCAATCTCGGAGCAAATGTAGCCAGAAGCCCATAAGGCTTCCCATGTCCACACCATGCGATTTGGGTCATTTTAGTTCTAGTGTTCTATAGTTTATAGCTTTATGCCCTTCCCAACCATCAATCTTTGTTGCTTGAAGCAAGCATCTTTCTTCTCCATAGGAACTACTACACGTAAAGCACATAAGTAGCCGTCCAATGTGAAAGCATATGGATAGGGAGCTTTAGAACCACTCCACCCTTATCGTCACCTACAAAGGCAAGCATCACCAAAATCTGCCAATTCCATGAGGTTGTTCTCTTGGTGGCATAGGCTAGACAAACTATGGAGATTCAACCCTAAGTTATTGAAGATTCAATCCTCAAGTTTGAGGAGGATCTTTCATCCTTAAGAAAGAAGCATAGGGTGAATTGACCTCAAACAAAAACTAGGTGGGGGTGGGGTTGCTAACTCCCAAGGCAAACCAAAAGGGTCCGCCTTCTTTACTCTTAAAGATATGCAGTAGCAGTATTGATAAGAGCCCATGGATACAAAGGCTAGCAGTAGCTTTATGAATGAGTTTAGCGAATATTCTCTATGCATAATATGGGAGGTAAAGTTTGGGGAGGAAGCACATTGTCAGGCATCAGCTATGGATCTCATTGTAGCTCCCAAGAAGATAAGAGATCATATGATATGTTCCCCAATAGTTTCTACATTACCAGACACAACATATACTAAAGGTAAAAAGACCCCAATATTTCTACATTACCACACAACACATATCAAAGGTATCTGCCTGCCTTTATACAGCTAACCATCAACAGGATGGTTCAATTAATCAGAATGACGCCCACAGAGTAATATCTTCTATGACCATTTTCCATCAGATTGCAGGTGCAAGAGTACCTGCCTGAACAATTATTACCATCAGTGTTGTTCTTCAGCAGCAGGATTGTCATCGACAATGCTAAACAGAACTAGGTATTGGCTGACTTTCTTTCTCCTATCCTTGTGAAATGCTTGCTTACCAGGGATCATAGCTTTAGCTACAGAACCAGGTGCAGACGTGATCAGGGACACAACTCACTTTCCAGACAGATAAAGCTCACGTTGAAATGTCAGCTAATGTCAATAACAATATGTCACAGTTTGTTGCACCATCTATCTCTAACATGAAAAACTAATGTGAGCATAACGAATTCGTAGAAACCCATGATCTACATGAAAATGGCACATGAGAGATGGCATGATGAAAAATGATCATATGGATCAGCCTTTCAAAATCTAGTTGGTACTGATGCAATTTGCAGGGAAATTGCTGAGTCAGCTTACAATCATGGTTTCACAACTTCACATATCAAGGTACACCTTCCAATTCATGCTGACTTTGCCATGCCTCCAGTGACATCATTCATGGAATATCATTTCCCTCATTTAGCTGAAATCTTGGCCGTCTAGACGCATTTGGGAGCTTTTGTTTTTTTTTTTTTTTTTTTTGAGAACAAGAAGGATGACTACTTGGAGTCAGTAGTCATCCAAGCCATCCAGAAAGACATCTAGATTAATAGAAAGCCAAGGTAAGTTCACTGGAGAAATCAAGACTGCCATGACAAAGCAAAACGCACGACATTCTCCACATAATGTTAGCGACCAACATCGGCAACTTTCCACTAGAAAACATAAATTGATCAAATTGGAGAACAGCCAAACATCCGAGAAGCCAAAAAGAGGCAACAAAATCAAGAGCAACAGTAAAGCCCCCATCCGAGAATGTCGTGACGCAATTGAGTACCACAGCACTTTCACGTGGATCCATAGAAAAATGCAACTGGGCTAAGCAGGCTGAGTGCACTACTTACAATGGTACTGCAGGGGGGATCTCCGCGGATGGACTTCTGCAAGGTGGTAGCATAGAACAAGGTCTTCTTGTTCTGGTCATCAGCCAGCATGGCGTAGAGCTGCTTGTCCGAGCAGAACACCGACAGCCTCGGCTTGTTAGCGGTACCATTGAACTTAAAAGCGCACGCATTGAAGAAACGTATACATAACATCAGAACCAGAGGTATATGTGCTTGATAAGTACAAAATTCTTTCTTCACAGTGGAAAACAATGGTCGGCAGAACAACTCACGCAACGGAAAGACCCCAAATCGAAGACAAAGATCGTGAGGTGGGAAGAAAAGATTTTTCCGGATACCCAAATCGAAAAAGGTTGTTTTGGAGTGAAATCTCGTAAAGAGATGCACCTTGCGTCGCAATCTGCGGTTCCTGACTTTGGGGCTCTCCGTGCGTGCGGGGTTCCGAGACTTCGCCTCCACCCTGAGGGCGCCGCGGCGTCTGAGGGTGCTGGGGGAGGAGAGGGGTGGGGGTTTGGACGGTGGAACCCGTTGCAGCAACCGGAACATGGGGGAGGGAGTTAGAGCCATTGGACCGATGCGCTTCTGCGTTGGAAATTTTACCACCGGATACATATGCGAGGCCGCGTTTGCAGATATGTATGTCAATTTGCTTCGGCGTATGACAGTATGATCCAGTTAGAGTGAAAAAAAAATCAGATCTCACGTGATTAGGCATGCAAATAGAATGTCAAAGGATTTTCAGTACACCTTCATCTAAAGAAACCAACGATTCTTTCAATGTTCTTTTTATCCGCAGGATAGATTGTTACATGGTAAAAAGGAAAGATTTATATGTTAGGAGAAATTAATATATATCCTTTGATTTGTATAAGATATTACCGGTGGTTTATTAATCTATCATTTTAAATATGAATTTCGTACATTTTAAAGTATTGCTTAATCAGTTCTACGATGGCTCTCTTGAATGTTTAAACAAAGGATAGTCATACTTTGCACTTAATTTGTACTTAAAAAAATGCAGACATTTAGCAGTTCGAACAAATTCCATCATTAACATGGTTGTGCACAACAGAAAAAAGGGTTTGGCTTCTAAACATTTTTTTCCTACATAAATTACTTGCCTTAACTAGGATCAATGGAGGAATTTTCGGTGGAAGAGCATGTAAAGATAATAGGGCATGTAAACTTAAAGAAACTGTGGTCACCAAATACCATCTTGGTTGCTCGAGAGTGGTTTTAAGCATAGAAAAAAAAAAAGAAAAGAAAATAGTGAGAGAGAAGAACTAGAGAAATTAAGAAAGAGAAGGTTGTACATTGCATCCAACATGTGCTAAGTTATACACCTTTAATTGGGTGAATATCAAATCTAAATAAATGATCAAGGCATTAATTGCAAATCCCAAGGATGCTACCAGGAAGTAATGTTTGAGATAGAGTGCGTGATACAATATATTAGCTACGTGATGATGTACGCATATGTTAGTCGATCATCAATATAGGAAAATCAAGACATCACAATCAATTATAAGGTGACGCATAGTAATAGTAGTAGTAGTAAAGATCTACCTTTCAACTTCCTGGAATGTTAATCTTTCAAGTTCAAGGTCGTAGAAATCATCATATACAGAGTAAAAGTTGTAAATGTTAGTACAAGTGCACCACGATCATTGATTTTGATGATAACAAAATAATTGTAATTTAACATTTGCATTGAGTTTGTAGTTTTAGATTAAATGCAAATGATAGCAAGTGTGCAGAACTCAAGCTCAAGGAGCATGCAGGAGGTTGATGATGAACAAAAGCATTGCGGAGCGCAAAGACGAAACTTTAGTCTTAAAGCGTGAAGGAGAATGAAGAATAGGACTTAGAATCTATTGTAATATTTTATTTTGTTTGCTTTTTTTCATTTTAGATTTGTTGTTAAAGAGCTCAAAGTATAACACCGTAAGTCCTGGGAACACTCATCCATTATTATGGCACTTAGGAAAAAACAAACACTTAGATAGAAAGCCAAAACCATAATCAGACAGCCTAAACAAACATCTAATATCATCTTTTCAGACGTCTGATGTTTAGATCAGACATCTAAATATAGAGCCGTTGGATTTGTCAAAACAAAATCTTCTCGAGACACTTAGTCAATATTTTAATATGATTATCCGACTTCCAAGACCCTATCCAGACGTCTGATAAAGAGACGTTGGACTTAGTTAGACCCAAATCCAACTATTAGCTTCTCAAGAATCAATTCCTGCAGAGTTCCCTTATTCCAGACGTCCAATAATATGTACAGACATCCAGTATGACGTTTGACCACTAGACTCTACATCCCTATTTGGATCTAATAAAATCTAGGAGCAACCCCCACATAATTAGACATCCGAAAAGATTATTAGATGTCCTAAAACTCAAAATCAGACATCTAACCCTTAGAGACAAGATCCCCTTTTTAGATCCAATTATTTCCAGGAACACCATCCTTCAGGTTTAAACATTCGAAAATATAGTCAGACGTCTAATATGTCCTTATCTAACGTCTAACCGAAAAGTAGACATCTGATTCTACTATTAGAGTCATTATAACCCTAATTTCGGCCTGATTCTTCTTCGATTTTATCCCAATGGTTATGAGGCCTCTCCAAGGCATTCTTGAATATTCCTAAGGCCTTTATAAATAGAGAATGACCTCTCCTTTGTTAACATAGCTAAAGAGACAATTATTTCTATCGTTTGAGTGTTTAAGAGAGATCATTTAGAATAGAAGTCCCTGCTTTCCAAGCTTTCTACCATACATCTAAGAGCACCAAAACTCTACCACATTTCACGCATGCTCCCTTCCGCATAAGGGAAGTCTTTTCGCTTATAGTAGCATAGTTTAATCTATATTTTGTGGCTCTATAGGTTTTCTGGTATTTTCGTTTTCTTGGTTGAGTATTCACATGGTGAATTATCATCTCTTTTGTGAGACAAAATTCTCTTCGTAAAGAAGAGGGATTGAGGTACACTATCCTTGGTTGTAAAATAGTGCGATTTGTATTGATGTTATACTACCCTTGTTTTAAGTAGTGGATTTGATCGACTTGGTCCATTGAGATATCCTAAGTCGAGAGGCATAGGTGGTGGTCTTTACCAAGGTTGAATTTCCACTTAAAAATACTTGTATCTTGTGGTGATTAATTTGTGGGATTATTTTTATTTGCATTTATTTTTATTTCGCACTATTCACCCTCCTCTAGTGAAATTTCAGTAAATGTATATATAATACAAGTGGAAAACACTAAATGATAATGCTTTAATTATGACCATGATCTATAGCTCGGTCAAAAGTTCCTTTATAATGGAAAAAATTTAGGAAATCATTTTAACTACTCATTTAGCAGAGAACGTGATTATTTTTTTTGTTTGTACAAGAGATTCAATTCTTACCTATGTTTCTTGATGATGTCATCTTCCCGTAAACTTGTGAACACCTCGTCCACTTGTTCATCATGGAGGGTAGGTGCATTCTCAAAGAATGAAATATCATTAATATTGATGATGACGTAGGGCTCATTTTGAAATTAGGTATAAACTCTATTTAGAAGGTTATGGAACAACTAGGAGATCCTTAAAACTCTTCTTCAATAGTATTGAATGTTATGTCCTCTAAACCTTCAAAATATGCTACACCAAAATTTTTGCATAGATCATCTTTAATAGCAAAACTTTTTTCAATTTCAAGGTCTTCATTCATTATTGAACTTGACTCAATTGATTTATTCTCAAATGATACGAATTTGAACTTCAAAAGTTGTATCCGGAGGATATAGTTGCATTATCTTTATTGCAAATTTTATTTGACTTGTGAGTAATTTCAACACGCATTTCATGTAGTTAATCATCTCCCATAGGCCAAAGTAAATTTGATTTCAAATCACTTGTAGAATCTATTGAGTAATTCTTTCGTCTCTATTTTATTCTTCATTATTCTAATATGATCCTAAATATACTCAAGCTAGTAATCTTCACTTTTCTTGAATCACCACCTCCTCAACTAGCATCTCAAAGAAAGGATGATCGCTTTCTTTTGAGTCATCCTTAGTTGTTTAGATAGGCTATGATAAGGAAGGAAGGGGAAGATTGGGAAGAAGGGAAGGGGTACGAAGGACAAGGAGGTTAAGAGGGGGTGGTGGGAGGGGATTGGAAAAGAGGGTGGCAAGATCACAAGCTATCGGTCAAACACCACTACTATAAAATAGGCAATTTGCAATGGTTATTTAGTGACGGTTTGATAACCGTTGCCAATGCCCCTGCCGCTTGACGAATGATCTCTCTTTTGAGCTCCTTTGGACAATCCGCCAATCAAAAGAAGAGAGGGGGATAATGCTCTTCACCACCTTGGAGAGCCTACTGTTAAATGAAGGGAAGTCTGGATCTTCTCCACAAGGGGTAATCTTCACCTTCACCCTCGTGCCTTCTAATATAGCCTCCACGTCCCTATTCCTCATCAGACCTGTTACGACCCGGTTCCCGAATCCCTACAGGACCCGAGACCAGCTCGACTCGACTAATCCTAAGACCCAATCGTCCAACAAGAAATATCTAAAAAGCAGGAAAGTAAACCACATTCATTATGCAAAGTAACTAACAGTAAAAGAATACAAGCAGTAAATGAGTAAAAGCTGCTAACAGTACATATCACCACCACAACAGTAAAGTAGAACAAAGTACAGAAACAAAAACGGTAACAATAGTTTAAAACTCACAAGTAGAACAGAGAGTACAACAAAAATAGGAAACTACTGCTGGGCTCGACTGGGCTCATCACCCTCTACAGCCGATGACTCGAGCTGTTCAACACCTGGACCTGAAAAGGGTTACGAGTAAAATGGAGTCAGTGAACGCTGAGTAGAGTGGTAACCACACTAACTAAAGCAGCAAAAGCTAACAGGTAAATTTATCTTTTCCAATTATTTTATTTTACAAGTCATTTCTTTTCACTCATTGGTTTACTTTCGGATCTCTTTCTTGATCTCGCATGTTCCTCGTGGGAACGATCTTGATTGCAGTCTTTTCCGAAGAATAGAAGGCACACGTGGTGCTCTCCTGGAAAGGAGAGTCCCCCGTGGTGATCCTACACCCAATCAACCACCCCGAGGTCACGGACAAACGTAGAAGTGACTACGGCACACGCGATAAGCACACGGATAGCTACCCCGCACTGGCACGCGGCCAGTCGTTTCCGCTAGCGGGTACGTCCAAAGTACAGCACGGAACAGTATAGGGCCTAGCCCTCTCAGTAACAAGGGTTTAGCCCCTCAGAACCAAACAGGGGTCTCGCCCCTCCACAGTCCACACACCCTCGTCTGACTACCCTGATTTACCCAGTGGGCCTAACAAGTCGGTGTAGGGTGGCTCTCTCCCTACACTAGTAGCTCTCCCCGGTACAGTGTACGCGAGGGCCAATAGAAGTTGGTGTATAGTGGTCAATCCTAACCCCAGGTCCCAACCCAAGGGCAGCTAGTTCCGCTCTACACTAAACAGGGGACAGTCACTCTCCTTGGTACCACGTACTCAAGGGCCAACACACTTCCCACTCACATTTCCATATCCTTTCCATTCATCTACAAGAGCTCTACTCCTAATTCCCCGTAGGGGTCATACTCATATTCACCATGTTGTTCCATACCAGGTTTCATCATTCACATTTCCATTCTCGTATTTACATATGCAGCTCATATTTCCACAATTAACATATGCAACAAGTGATATCACAGGTAACTATTTAACTAGCACAGGCATTTCCTATTCCAACAGGCAACTCGTATTTATTAACAGATAATTGTTTACAATTCTACTAATTCATTTATGACTGTAATCTTAAACACGCATACAAACAGTGCAACTGTTTCTCGTCCGATGATTCATGCCACATCCTAGGTTTCTAGTTATCTAACTTCACATATGCATTCATATTTTATATTTAAAACAGGGGGAAACCACTCTACCAAACAATCCGGGAGTACTGGGGGCTCGAACGGCATACTCACGTGCCTCTGCAAGTCCCGAACACGCAACAGATCGAAGTCTTATACCAAGGAACATATCACAATGGAACATTCAAAACAGTATATAAGGATTTCTAACATGTAGAGGAACTCACAAGGAAACCATAGATATCTCGTTTGCGTAAAACAGACCCCAAACGGACCCTAAACGGGTCAAAAACAGGACTGCATAACCAAATCAGATGTCTAGCACAAGGTTCAAACGTCTTAAAAGTCACCAGGGTCTTACCTTAAGTTCCTGCGTCGACCTCAGACGTATAGGACCCTTACTTGACCATCTGGACTCAGCTCCAGACGTCCGACCTCTCCTCCAGTCGTCTGGGAGTGCTTCCAGTCGTTTGGTAAGTTGTCCAGACGTCTGAAATGCGTGGGAGGGCGTGCCTCGCACCTTCCCAAAGCTTCCCCTGCGTGCGACAGACAAAATCTCCCCCTTTTAGCCAAATAGATTGGCTCTACGGTGCGGCCTACATGGCCGTAACCGTAAGAAGAACGTACCTTCACGAACCTTGCTTTTAGACATCCAGTGTCGTCACCAGACATCCAACCCGTCGTCTGGACGGCACTCCATATGTCTGATACTGGGAAAATCCCAGTACCAGAGCGAGCTCCCGCTCCTCTCGCCGCGGCTCCTCCCTCTCTCCTGCAGCTCCGGCTGCAGCAGGAAGTTGGGGATGGCTCCCTCGACGCACTCCTCCTCCCGCACACGCCGCTCCAGCTGTGCACCCTTCGACGAGGTCCCACGAACTCGCGAGCTCAACCTCCTCCTCCTTCACACCACTCTTCCTCCTCACTCCTCACTCTCGCTCCCTCTCTCTCTCTCATCCCTCTCACGGCAGTGGAGAGGAAGGAAGGTGGTTGTTAAGACCCGAGGCACCAAGACCGCTTTAAGACGCCTGGGAGTTGGCCCAGATGTCTGATCAGACGTCTGGACGCCTTCCCAGACGTCTTGAAATAAATTTTACGTGCGTACAGGAGCGAATCTGCGCGTAGACGTGTGCAGACTGACTTCCCAGCCGCCCTCTTCTCTTTCTTTCTTCCCCCGCCGACTTGCAGAGCCCCCCTCGTGCCTACATATACCCCTCCTCTCCCTCACGCCACCCCACTCCCTTCCACCCTTCTTCTCCTTCTCCCTGCTAGCGAGAGCGCGAGCGAGAGAGAGCGGCAGAGCGGCTGCTGCGAGCTTGTGGGGAGAGAAGCTGCTGCGAGAGGAAGTAGAAGCTCGACCGTGAAGGTGCAAGCTTTCCGGGGCTGCTAGAGCCAGCCGGCGGGAGGACGGCGAGCGTGGGGTAGCGTGGAGGAGCTGCTGCAGCTCGGGCAGCAGGCGGACGAGGCGCGGCCGTGCGTCGCGGGCGGAGAGCACCGGCCAGGAGAGCACCACGTGTCACTTCTACTTTTCGGAAAAGACTACAATCAAGATCGTTCCCAAGAGAAACATTCGAGATCAAGAGAAGGATCTGAGAAATAAATCAATAGTGAAATAATAGAAAGACATAAATAAAGAAAGTAAAAATATAACAGCTACTGTACACTCTACTACTTCTTTAGCTTTTAGTTGCCACTCTACTCAGCGTTTCGCTGACGTGTTACCCTCGTTACTTTTCAGGACCAGGTGTTGAGCAGCCAGGGTCAGCAGCTGCAGAGGACGCTGAGCCTAGTAGGGTCCAGTAGGGTGACCTGTAGTTCTTTCTGTACTTTTCTTCCATTGTAGTAAGTAGTTTTCTTTATTACTCCCTGTACTTTCTTTATCGAAAACTTTATGTAATGTACATGTTTATTTCCCTTCTGTTGTGGTGGTGTATACTGTAGTATTTCCTTTTCTTACTGTTGTATTTTGTTACTGCTAGTTATATTCATGGTGAATGTGATTTATTTTACTGCTCTTTTGGTTACTTCCTCGTTGGACGACTAGGTCTTGGGATTAGTCGAGTCGGTCCGATTCTCGTGTCTCGTAGGGATTCGGGAATCGGGTCGTTACAGTGGTGGTGGTGGAGTGGAGAAGAGAGGAAGGGGGGTAAGGGCTCTTATATAGAGAGCGGCTAGGGTTCGGTGAAGGGGAGAGAAGAAGAAGAGAGAGAGAAGAAAGCAGTCTGCGTGCAACCAGCGTGCAAAACAGACCCTGCGTATAAATTTTTCAATTTCCAAACGTCTAGGAAGGGGTCCAGACGTCTAACTGACAATCCAGACGTCTTAAAAGGCTTAAAGCAGAACGGATCTTTACAAGACCTCTTACTTTCTTCATTGAAATCAATAGTTACAACAGTATTATGAATAAAGAGTAAATACAAAATTTAATAACTTTTAAAATATAGAAAATAACAATTTACTTACCAGCAGTACTAGGCCCTGCCTAATCAGGGTCTATGTCAGCCTCAAGCTAGCCAACCTCAGCATCCCCCCCCTCGTCCTTGTCATCATCTGAGTCCTGTACGCTGTCCCCATCCCCCTCATCCTGGTTAGGGTCGTCACTCCAGGATGGATATATGTGTGTGTACGAGGGGGATTGAAATTGAGAGTAGGTACTAAATATGTATCGATAGTAAGAATGTAGGGGTCCTGGGAGGGAGTGGGTTGGGTAGGGAAGGTCTGGGTGCAAGGAGGCCATGTACAGGGAGGTTGAGTGATAGGTGGTTGCATGGTAGGAGGTTGTGTGGTATAGGGGTCCTGGGTATCGGAGGTGGTGTTAGGACTCCTCCAATGAGAAGCCCACTTCTTCAATTTCATCATCTGCATAGCACAAAAAAACAATTAGTGACAAAAAAACACATAAATATATAATTCATATGAAAACATGTATATAACTGAAAGCAACCATCAATGTTACCCTGAAACAGTACTAGTTGTGTAGAAGGAAAAAAATTAACAGAACTGTGTCAACAACTTATAATAAGAGTAAACAAATTATTATATTAGAATAGTATAAGAATGATTTATGATGAAATTTATATTCTAAAAAAAAGGTTAGTAAATTATACCTTATATATCAATGTTTATTGCACGTGAATCTAAATCTGATTGTTGAAATTTTTGATATGCTTTAGGTTCTAATTCAAGTTCCCCTTCCTTTTGAGAATCATAATAATTACGTGGTATTATTCTAATGGGAATTATCTGAAAGCACTAAAGGAGGGTGGTTAATGCTAAAAAAGGAGATAAATAAACTAATTCAAGTTAATGCAATTTCAAGATATACTCAAGCAAACCACAAATGAACACAAGGATTTACAGTGGAAACCCAATCCTGGGAAAAATCACTACCTAGATCTCCCAATGTAGGATTTCACCCTGAGTCCAACTCAGAATACTAACCAGTACTTATGGGATACCAAACCTTTTTACAAACCCTCTTGATATCCCAATCAAGAGCAAAGGGTATCTAACCCTTTTTCAATCCCTCTTGATATTCCAATCAAGAGCAAACCCCTCTTTCTCAAGAGGAAGGGAATCCACAACCCAGGCCCTCAGATTACAAGTATATTAAAGAATAAAACAGAATTAAAACATAATTTAGTTCCTATGGATAGCCCCAATAAGATATACAATTAATTATATGAACTAGGTATCTAGGGACTAAAATAACTCCCTTAGTGATTGTGGGAAGATGATGCTGCTGGGAGTTAAAGTGATGAAGCTTTAAGCAAGTGTGAGTTGAAGAATCAAAGCTTCAATCACTTCCAAGAATACCAAATCTATGCTTTAGCTGAATGTGGACTTGAATGCACTTTAGAGTGTGTTTTTGGGGTGTTCTCTCTCTTCCAAAGAGTGAAAAATCATCTTATATATATAGAGGGGTGAATTGACTAATTTTGGTTTGCATAAACCCCCTCTCCAACAACTAAAAGGTTCATCAATTGGATTTGCCAACGGCTAACTAATATGCTCCAAAAGTGTTTATCTAACGTTAAGTAGAAGTCATCAACGTTAGGTGAACTATCTAACGTTAAGTACTCAGTTAAGTCTAAAGTTCGCTATCTCCTGGAGATGTTCAATTTGGCCCAAAATAGCTTCCCTAACGTTAGGTAACCTTTATCTAACATTAGGTCAACTACCTAACGTTAGGTACAAAGTTCAATGCAAAGTTTGTTATTCCCTAGAGCTCAAGGTGCCTCAACCTTACTACCTAACGTTGGGTATATACTACCTAACGTTAGATGAACTATAAAAAGTCCTCTAATTGTCCAAATTAGTCTTGATGATTTTATAGGGTTCTAGGATGATCCTTTAAGACCTAAGGATATATTTTTATCATATTTTGACATATTTAGACTATGTGTGGTGTTATTGTGAGAATTACATATGAACACCTTATGTTTATGCTAATATGAAATCTAATCAGAGCTCTCCTTACATTCTAAAGAATAAAATATTACAACTTAATTCCTATAATACAAGAAGACCTAAACTTGAAGAGCATGATCCTCTCCTTCTTCTTGAATTCTGATTTCGTCAAGAGAGCTTAAAATCAATCTTACAATATCTATGCATAAGATCCAATTTTAATCTCAATTACTTGATATGTTTGTTATCATCAAAACCATCATTAAAGGCTAATGTGATGCCTAATTGCTTATATACCAACATTATCTATCCACTTTTGCTATTATCAATCACGTAGAAAACTTGAGAGACTTGACAGGCTAACCTGAACGATTCAATATTCTAAAGAATTCGACGGCTGTTATTCAGACTTATATACTTGTGCTTTTTATTAACCTTAAACCCGGCGCCTTCCTTGAAAATATCAAACCATTCACACTTGAAGAGGATAATTCTACGATCATATCTGAAGCCGATATCGAGAATTTCCTCAATATGTCCATAATAACCATCACACCTGCTGACTAATTCGAAAGAGATAACACTAACTTGCTATATAGCCTTTACATTATCAATAGATTTGATTCTGTATCTGAAACAGTTTATGATGTACCTAGAATGGTAATGTCCATAACTCAATAGACGATCGGATATTACGTCAAAATCTTCCACCCACCGCAAGCTGTTATTTTCTTTCATTTTAGTAACACACTGCTTAAACCACTCAGAAAAGATTACATTGCATGCATTTGGATGTAACAATTGTTTAAATTCATCATAAAAAAGGTCGACTTCAAGAATTTGCTTTAATATATACAAGTGTGACAACTGCCGATCTACTTCTGGAATCTCAATAAATTCTGTATGCAGAATCGACCTTCCTAGAATTTCAAAAATAGAAAGACAATCGCCGTCATGTTCATTGTATCCTCTGTCATAATTTCTCTCGAAATGATTGAATTCGTGGTCTGTCTCACCTAAATACATGGTACAGAAATTCATGGATTTCTCAACTAAATATCATTCGACAATTGACTCTTTCGGCTTAGCTTTATTTAACACGTAATCCTTCAGTTTTGTCAAATAACTCTCTAAAAGATACATCCATCTATATTGAACTAGCCCTGCGATCCTTGCTTCATCTGCCAAATGTATTATTAAATGCACCATTATGTCGAAAAAAACTGGGGGAAAGTCTGTTCCATTTTACATAATATGATGACAACTTATTTGTCCCAGTAATGTAGCATTTCAGCATCTAAAGTCTTCGAACAGATAGCTTTGAAATATCAACTTTTATCTATGAAAACATCTACAACATGATTAGGTAAGACTCCACATATAGCCAATGGAAAAAATTCTTTGCATATAAAAATGCGAGTCATAACTTTTTAACCTACTAATCTTTTTTTGAGATTCATTAACACAGCGCGACAACTGTGATGAGTAGCAATTTGGCATCCATATCTCCTTAAAAAATGAGAATATTTTCTGAATTTGTTCAGGCTTTAAGTAGTATATAGCATCTAGGAATTCAACACTACCATCACCCTTCTCTGTCGTATGTAACTCTGGATGAATGCCCAAAATCTACATATCTTTTCTTATTTTTATTGTGTCTTTTGGACTATCTGTTAAATTTAGCACATCAAACATATTGTCCATGATATTTTTCTCTATGTGCATCACATCCAGGTTGTGACGGACTGTCAGATCTTTCCAATATGGGAGTTGCATGAAGAATATGCTTTTTTTCTTAAAGCCTAATGCTTTAATGTAGTAAGGTCTTTTTTAAAAATACACCACAATATTATATTTCCATGTTCTTGTAATTTCTGCATTATTGTTACTCCTGACATCATAACAGAATCTGTGCTTAGCTTATTTCTTGGATTCCTAGAAACATATCAACAAGATTTGCCATCAAATCTCTCTTTGAACTATGTTGTTCGCCATCTATGGTCAATTGGAAGGAATCTACGGTAACCCAGGTAACACAACTTGCTGCTTTCAGGCAATCGAAAATAATGTGTGTCATCCATACAAATTGGATATGTCAATGTTCCTTTTGTACTCTATCCAGACAGATTTGCATATGTTGGAAAGTTAATGATAGTCCATAGAAATGCAATACTCATCATAAAGAATTCTTTCTTTCCTACGTCGTATGTTTGAATACTATTATCCCATAATAGTTTCAATTTATCCACCAACGATTGCAAGTATATATCTATAGCATTTCCTGGTTACTTTAGGCGTGGGACCAACAATGTTAGCATCATAAACGACGATCGCATACACAGCCAAGGAGGTAGGTTGTAAGTTACCATCACCACTAACCATATTAAATATGACGGATACATAACCTTAAATGGAATCCGTCGCCTGCAAGATCCAATCTTACACTACGTGATTCCTACACGAATGATACATGTCTGTTATTAAATTTTATCCACTCATCAGAATCTACGGGATGACAAATGAGGCCATCTCATGATTTGTTCTTCTCATGCCATTTCATCCGGACATTAATTTAAATGTGGCTCTATTAATAGCCTTCATCCGAAATAATTTCAATAGAAATGTCAACCTTGACATAGAGCTCACTCTAGGAGCAAGCGGTTCATCGGCTACCTTAATAGCATCATAAAAGTTATTACAACTTCGTAACATATCACCATCATCCACAATGTTATCTGCTGCTCTAAGTTCATCTAACATCTCCTCGATTTCGTCACCTTCAATATTATCGGTAGGCTCCTCATCAACATTCATTGAATCAGTTTCATAAGTTTCTATAATGAATTCTCCATAAACAATCCACTTAGTGTAATGTTGCCACCAACCATGACATATTACGTGCTCCAACACAGTGTTACGATCATGTACTTCATTTAAGCACCTTCGACAAGCATAAAAAATCAATTATAAAAGTTCCCATTGTCTGAATGATTTCTTATTATCATGAAATTCCCAATCCAAGAACTCCCTCACTCCATTCTTTTATCAAATATAATCTAAATTTCTCACACTAATTCAAGACTTATCCATAGTAACGTAAATAATTATTAATAGATATAAAGTTCTCGAAGTTAATGTCATATTACATTTATATATGTCTACACTTAAATGTTCCTAAATCACCCACTAATTATGAACAGACATTGACATGTTATATATGTATTTGTATTTTCACTTACTTAAAGATTTGATTACAACGTTATTTGTTACATGTAATTGGTATCTGGAGAAATTTCGGCAGCATCTCCTTGCACTTCTCCAGTATACCCCTCAAGACTAATCTTAATTACATTCCCAATAACTCCCATTTAAGGATGTTTTAGAAACGTAAATAAGATCAGTTGGTATACCAGAGAATAGCGAAAAGAAACTACCGAAATTTCTCTAGACATCGATTTAATGTAACAAGTAATCCTAAGTTGTGATCAAATCTTCAAGGACCCCCTTAGTTCAGAACTTTTCTGAATTAAGGATGATGACTCTTATGGCATACTATCAAGATAAAACTTCGTACATGTAAGTGAGGTCTACACACACTCTACATTATCCATATAAAATGATTATAAGTGTCAACGGGTAAGTATTTTGACACAATTATCCCCTCTCAAATCCTATAACCTAGGGGTTAAAATACCTATTATTTGGCCTCAAATAGATCTACATTATGCAAGTATGTATGTTTATAAATTCATTAAAAGAAAAAACTTCATTAAAAGAATACAATTCGCAAAGAAATCAATAAATTATAAATGTTCTCATCTCCCTTCCCTCCTATACCCTACCTCCCCTCCTCTTCGCTTCTTTTCACCATTCTTTCCCTCTTCTCCCTATCCACCCTCTCCTCCTTTGCTTCTTCCAAAATCTTCTTATCTATCTCTCATACTCTCCGACCTCCTTTTTAATATTAATTCTCTCCTTCCTCCTCTCCTTTCCAAGGTTCTTCTAAATATTTATTCTCTACTTCCTCCTCTCCTCTAATATCCTCTCCTCTCCTCTCTACCTATCCTCTCCACATTAACTCAAGATAACAACATTACCTCAAACAGAATTAACTAAGTAGGTACACCCTACAATCATGCATTAACATTTAAAATAGAATTAACTAATTAGTACACCCCACAATCACGCATTCACATTCAAAGCATAATTAACTAGTGGGTACTCCCCACAATGATGCATTCACATTTATATACAAATTAAAATGCATACACACGTTCATACCTCGACAAAGACGTCTCCGACGATAAGCTTAACCTACATTGAATTGCACAAATAAATCATAATAAATAAAACTTTCTAATACAAAAAATAAAATATAAATAAAAATAAAAATTAGGGAGAGCTTGTGTGGAGGAGGAGGGGGGATGGTTAAGGGAGGAGGAGCAGGGGTGGGGGTGGTGGAGGGGAGGGCGCAGGGGCAAGTGGCATCGGTGGACGGTGACGCGAGGGTGACGCGGGGCGTAGGGGGCAGCCATGGGCGGGGGGTCGGGGAGGGGGCGGCGACATGTCTCTAGGGGGGGGGGGGGGGGGGGGGGGGGGGGCAGTGCGTGGGACAGGGGTCGGGAAAGTGGGCGTAGGGGGTGGCTCACTGGAGGACGGAGAGTCGATGGCGTGGGGGGGGGGGGGGGGGGGGGGGGAAGCAGCAGCCGTGGGGGGGGAGGTCTCGAGCCTGCGGGAAGGAGAAACGAGGAAGAGGTGCGGGGTGGAGTTATAATCACCAATGGCGACGGTTGATCGGATCAACCATCGCACATGCACGTATGGCAACTTTTCCACTTGCGCATAGTAGATATTTTTGCGTGGCGACACACGTTCACGGCAGTTGATACGATCAACCGTCGCAAATTGCGACTTAACTTTCTCTCGCATGCACATTAGCAATTCGCGACGATGGATCAACCATCGCGAATGCGCGTATGGCAACAATTTGAAAAAATTTTCTTAATCGGTTAATAACTTATCTTAATCGATTAATCGAAGAAGGCTGCAAGTTCTCTTATAGGTACTTTTTTTAATCAATTAATATATTTTCTTAATCGATTAACGTGCTCTGGAGACTTTTTTTAATTGGTTAGCGTGCTCTTTTCTAATCGATTAACCTGCATCTTGCGACAGTTAATCCTTAACTGTCGCGAATACACGTATGGCAACTTTTTCGCTCACGCGCGTGAGTAGATATTTTCGCGCGGCGACACACATTCTAGTGGTTAAGAATTAACCATCGTAAGATGCGGGATTTTTTCATTCCGCCACCAAGATGAAAATTTCCCTCCCGCAAGTTTCGATCGTTGATTCACTGTGGCGACGGTTTTTACCTAACCATCGCAAAATTTCTACCAAAATACCCCTCGCTGACACGAAACACACTCCCAACTAAAGGATTGTGACATTCGAACACATAACCATCGCTACTTAAGCACTATTAGTGACAGTTTCGTGATTGTCACAAATTAAATGCTATCAATAGTGATTTTTCTTGTAATGTATAAGGTCATATGATGGATTTGATCCATCCTTCCGAGGTCATGGGCGAGAACTACAAAATTGTTCTGTGGACTCCTGTGACACCAGAGGAGGCCTTAAGGACCATGATGCCTCTAGAGCACGAAGGCTTCGTCCGTAACAGTGGGAGGAGTGCGACGATCTCCTCCTGGTATGGTAGGAAAGGATCCTCCTCGTCAACCTACGTTGACACTCTACGTAAAGAAGTTGAGACTTTATAACGTTGAGATGTGAAGCGGGTGAAAAGGTTCGACGAGATCACCTCACAACTGCAGGCTGCCACTCGTAGGATGGAGTACCAAGAGGAGTTGTTGGAGCGGCACAAGCAGTAGGAGGAGGTCTTGTCCTATCTTCAAGGTGGTAGTGGACCTCATCGTTCGTCGTTCCACATTCCGATGTGTGGCGACGATGATGGTGGCGATTCTGACGCTGGTGGCGTACGTGCCCCAACGTACTTCTATGTTTTGATATTATTTTTCATTTTGTTGTAATATTTGAATTTCGTTTATATACATAAATTAGTTTTATAATATAATTTCTTTTTATTGATTATTTTGAACAATTTATATTGTTTTGGAACTTCTGATATTTGTTGTATGTAACTAATTTTAATATTAAATAAATGAATTGCTTTAAAAAAAATTTAAAAAACTATTAGCAATGATTATTAAGTAAATTGTTATAAATTATAATTGGTAACGATGGTAAAATTGTCGCTATATGGCTTCATTGATTTTAACATGAGGTATTGCATTATTTTTGGCGACCATATACTCAATTGGCCATGATTTTTATAACAGTTGTCATTACAAATAGAGGATAGTTTTACAAATAATCATCCTTAAAAGTGTGTAATTTTTTGACACGTAATTTGAGTTTTACCAAAAAAATTGGCAACGACTTAATAAAAAATCATTCGCAATTTAATTTAGTGACGATTGTAAAATCGTCCCTAAAAGCTACTTCCCAACCCGCCCCCATGTGCTGAGAAGGCGATGATTAGAGAATTTAACCATTGCTAAATGAAAATAGTGAAGCAATATATAGCGACGATCTTTAACAACGATTTTACAGGATTTGTTGACAATTTACAACCATCGCAAAGCGCACCTACTATTGTAGTACACGTATGTCCATGATATGTCACTTGAAGGCCTCATAAGTATCATTGCATTGTGCATGTACATGCATTCAACAAGCAACCCTTTTTACGTGTGAGCATAATATGATCCCGAGGGTATGTCATCATTATGTTTCCACATACACAAATGTATAGGTACAAAAAAAAAATACATATGCTATACTAAAGATGAAAGTGTAAAGTCATTTGTAGTCAAGAAAATACCACTTGTTTCTTCGTAGAACACCTAAATAGCATCATTGGATCAAAGTGGAAAATTACTTTTTCTTCGATCATGACTTAAGACGGGATCAAGTTATCCTACCTCTTTGTAAAATGATTTTAGCTCACCAAATCTCTCAAATGAGTTAACTCACACGTTCTATCATTTCATCCTACTCCTTCCACATCCTTCTAATTATTTTACAAATCCATTCCTTTACCAAACACTACCTATGTACATGCATGTATGTGATGCAGGTTGCAAGCATTTGTCTATATAGGTTTGAATAGATCATGTGCATCCAGCTCATACTCATGTTCACATGTTCATCGTACTCGCCGTTAAGTAAGGATTAATAGGATGGGACGTTATAAATATGCTTTGATAGGGTAGGAAATCTTCTTCGCCTACTTGTTTATGAATTCTTGGCAGGGTTAGCACTAAAAGGTGGAGATTAAATCACTAAAAACGCTGAAAAGGTTTTGTTGTGGTCAAAAGCAATCTTCAAACTCACAAACAGTGCTTCTGTTGGGTTTTTGATGGATGCAACAGAGACGGGATATGCTAGTATCTACCAGGTGTATACGCCCAACTTTTTTATTAAAATCCTTTTTTGTTCAAATGTAAAAATGTGTTAATTAGAAGAAAAAAAAATCGTGTTGGGATATAGTTTAATTGAACCATTGCACTAACAAGCAGCCCCTTGCACTGAGCCACTGACCCTGTCGTTGACGATAAAAATATCTCTTCCAAATTCGGCGTAGATACCTCCAACTTTTCTTGAGCTCGATAAATTTTGAGGTCATCACAGATACCCGAATCAGCCTGTCAATCTCTCGTTGGAAAATTAACGAAAAATCTAACCGTCGTTTTCGTGTGATTACTTCCCCATCCCCATACCATATGCCACTCTCCTCCAGATCCATATGGGCAACCCGACCCCTCCTGTCCCTCTTTCGAACACGTGGCTCGTTCACAGCCACCACCAACCCTTCCTAAACGCGTCATCCCAAGCTCCCCTCTCCATCCGCCAATTTCCAAAAAAAACAGACTTCCACGTGTCTTTATAAACTTCTGCTATTATATAAATACCCCTGTATTTCTCGTGTTTACAGCATACCCTAGAAGATCGACATCTTTCGAAAAACTGCCTCTCCAGTTTAAGTCATCCAAGGCTCTCCTTCAGCCAATTGGATTGACTGACCAAAAGGTTCAACGAAGATGGGGGCATCAACAGACGGTGGAGATGGCTAATGGCCATCAGAGACGTGATAAAGAAAATCTTCGTCATTTCCTTAGTGAAGCAAATATTATATCGTGGTAATCATACCTTACCAAGGAAAATATTGCAAATGCAAGGCAAAAGGTTGTCAAAATTTACATGCACTACCTCTCAAGGCTCGTGGAATTCGAATGATTTTTCATATTTTAGAATAGTTAAAATGCTAGAAATGTAAAAGTTAATGGAAAGAAAAAAAAAAAGTAATATGATGAAAATGTAAATTTTATTTCATAATTAATATTTAATATATAATAATAAAAGAGTGTAAGATTTGTTATGTAATGAATTTATTTCATTGAAAAAAATTATCATTTTGAATTAAAATATATAGATGATAAATAATTTTACACCGGTGATAAATTATTTTAGATGATTTTACGTTGGTGATAAATTATTCCAAGATATTTTTACATCAATATAATCTTATTTTGTATCAATGTAAAATTATTTCAAAAGTGATGTGGTGATTCTGTATTAGTGTAAAGCGATTTTGACCTATGAACTTAGGATTTATAATTTAAGACTTAAATTTATGAAAAATAATTTCACATATAAGTAATAATTTTTTACTTAAAAAATAATTTTTAATCTTCGAATTTAGGATTTAATCTTTAGTATTTAAGATTAAATCTTAAACTTTAAGGTAGAATATTACTTTTCAAATATAGTGAAGAAATACTTTAAATTTAATTTTACACTGGTATAATTTTAATTTACACTAATTCAAAGTAAAATTACATTGATGTAAAATTATTTCGAAGATGTAAAATGATTTAAAAAATAATTTGAACGATTTATATCCATACAAAAGTAATTTATTATTGATTTTAATCATATCATGAATATTTTTTTTATATAAAAATAAAATAAATCAAATAAATATCACATTCACACCCTTTTACGTCAATATTGATGAATGTTTGCTCCTACGAGCCATTGCAGTCCTGTTTATTGAAATTACTGACATAATTACAGCCAATAGCACCTTATTCCAAGAAAAGATTCAATTTGCATGGTGGACTGTGGTGTAACTTTGCGACCAAATATCTACTGTATTTTCCCAAAAAGGGGAATCAAATATTCTCCCATCCACATTCTTTCGCGAAAGAGAAAAAAGAAAAACCGAAAGAAAAACGAGAGGCATTTGCTGCAAAATAGGGTAACAGCCGCGCGGACTTCCGTCAAGATGAAAAGATCACTCATAATCTTCGCAATATGAAAAAGTTAGCAGAGCATTGCCGTAAATTTCCAATCCAAAAACCCAAAAAGCAAAATAGAATCAGAAAAATCCACTCAGATTATCCTCAAGAATCCTCATCCGACTATCCTTCCCAATCGAACGGCCCACAACCCTCCTTCCCCCAAACACCCTATCCCATTCGGATTTCCCCCCTCCATTAATACCGCCTACCCTCCTCTGCGCCCTCCCTGCCCGAACAGGGAACCCAAAAAACAAAAGAAGGGACATTTCGTCGAACACTTCAATGGCGTCGGCCACCATAACCCCGACCTCCAACCCAACCGCCGCTACCCGCCTCTCCCCTTCGAAGTCATCCCTCCACTCCTTCGTCGGCCTCCGCCAGCAGAAGCAGCACCACCACCACCACATCCCCTCTTCGGCCGCCGTCTCCGTCCACCGCCGCCGTCAGCCGGAACTGGTAGTGAGGGCCTCCCGGAGCAGCCCGAAGCTCTCCGGGCGCCCCCTCCGCGTGGCGGTGGTCGGGGGCGGCCCGGCGGGCGGCGCGGCGGCGGAGACGCTGGCGAAGGGAGGTGTGGAGACGTACCTATTTGAGAGGAAGCTGGACAACTGCAAGCCTTGCGGGGGGGCAATACCGCTGTGCATGGTGGGGGAGTTCGAGCTGCCGCTGGACATCGTAGACCGGAGGGTGACGAAGATGAAGATGATATCGCCGTCGAACGTGGCGGTGGACATCGGGAGGACGCTGAAGCCCCACGAGTACATCGGGATGGTGAGGAGGGAGGTGCTCGACGCGTACCTCAGGGACAGGGCCAAGTCGCTTGGCGCAACCATCATCAACGGGCTCTTCCTCAAGATGGACATCCCCAAGGACGGCACCTCCCCCTACGTGCTCCACTATAACCACTACGATGGTGAGTCAGAGCTATCTGTTTGGTGGCTTTGGTATTTCTGTGACGGTGGGCTAATTTGATGAATCTTTTATGAGAAGAAGGAGGCCAATTGTGGTGGGACCCACGCTGTAGCTCCAACCTCGAATCACCTGCCGACCCAGGATGACTCCAGGGTTGCCAAGTTGGAAGGTCCGGCTTTGTAGAAGTTTAAAGTTTAAGGTTTGGATAAATTTTAGGAAATCTTAAGGGGGTTATTGTAGGATGTAGATGTGATGTATGTGAGCGAATTGGTAGGGATATATATAATTAATAAGAGATAGATGTGATGGATTGTGATAGATATATTGAGAGAGAAATAAAATTTTTACATTAACAATTATGATTGTTACGTAGGATAAAATCTCCTTTTAAAATCATGTTAAATAAGACCTAAGATTTGATTTACTAAAGGAAATAACCCTTTTGTTATCCCAACTCATATTAGAGGTTGAGATAATTCTTAAGTTAACTTCTATTTATCTCTCTTCTCTCATGTCCCCTTGCATACAATTTTTCTCAATATATCCCTTCATTCTAATATAAATAATAAAATATCAACTGACTTACTTCCCAATCTCAAAGACAAGTATGTGTTTTCCAACTTTATTCTCCATTCAAATCCTCATATTTAAGTAAACACTCTTTTTTCACTTTACATGTTACTCATGTTCAGTAAACACAAACAAGAGTTAACATTCATTCTCAAGTAAATATAAATAGGAGTAATTATCTATTGCAAAGAAGCTAACGCGAATTGGTTAACCCTTTTCGTAAACTAACCCTAACTCTCTACGCTAGCTTAGTTGGAAGTTAACCTATAAAGTTAAGAGTTAACTCTTATCTACCTTGACCTAGAACCCCATCATGATTTTTTTTGTGAAAATCAAAAGTTGGACTTTTTAGGATTACTTTACTTTAGAGGTTAGGAAAGTATTATTAAGAAATATGAAATTTATGTTAATCTATAATTAGTATTTACTTGTAAAGTAATATTAACATCAATTTATATTTATGAGAAATTGATATTAAATTATGGTGTGAACTTTTGTAATGCTTACTTAATAGTTGTGTTAAAAATATGAAACATGAAAGGTGTTGGAGATATGAATGGTGTACGATTTTAACACGGATTTAGTTATATTGGTGAAAAATATGTTAAAGTGACCAAACTTGAATTGGGATTAAATAGACAAGTAAATAGTGATTAACCTCTTTTTTAGGAGATTAATCTCCCAGGTAAATTAGACCTTAACCCTTTTAGCCCTCTTAGCTATCTCTGACTACCGTAGTTGAAAGTTAACTCGTAAAGTTAAGGGTTAAATCTCATTTACTTTGTGGGTTTATTCCAACCTGAGCTTTTACGGAGTAGGGGAGAGGCTTTTCTTTTCTTTAATATAAATAGCTGTGGGGATGTTTTCCAGGATCCACGGTTCGAGAATTTTGGTTTTTCTGTGATACGCAGTCGCATCCAGGGTTAACCCGGGCACAGAACTAGATGGGAAACATGGGTTGACCTCCAGGTTGATCCTCTTGCAAGGTAAACAATAGAGGGATGACCCACTCCCGAAGATGCAAAACCTGGATTTTCCAGACCCGCTGTGTATTGTAGCCCTCGAGAAACAGTGCTTGGGGGGTCCTGTTTGGGGGTACTGTGTTTTGATTTCCGAGAACCTCGGAAAATATTAGATTTTTCAAGAAAAAAAATTGTTGTTGAAGAGGTTTTTTATTTTAGTTCTTTTGGAAAAAAAAAAAAAAAAAAGTAATGCCGAAAGTAATCATGAGTACCTTACGTAGAGGTCCTTGGACTTCATCGTCCATTGCAATGTCATTTGTCCTGGACCTCGGAAGGCACCGGTCCCTTTTTAGCGATTTCAGATTTTACTAAGTAGAATTTGGACATTGGTACCTTTTAGAAATCCAGGGATGATGTCGAAGTTCGAGTGGAAGTTTAGGTACTTTGTGTAAATTACGCAGTAATTTTTTAATATCGAGATAATATAAATTGCCCAAGTGATGGACATTAATTTAAGATTGTTTTAAGGTCTTTTTGGTCCACTGATCATGAATTGTCATTTTACGAATCTGTCTACTTGCTGATTTTAGTGACTTTTTCTTAATGTAATGGGCTTAAAGATGTGAGGGAACGTGAAGAGGCTGCTTGTTCTCACTTGGTTAATTGTATAGATGCTACACTAAGCACTAAAAAGTCAGTGATTGTCTTGATTTGCTCTCATCGACTTCCTTCATCAATAGTCAATACATAAAAGTTCTTATGCAAGGAACAGTGTTACACTAGCTCATTTTGATTCAAGTAAATGCATCAAGTAGCAACTAGTCCCTACCAATCGTATATCTTGGCTGGGACTGCTCTGATTCCCTATCCCATTTAGATCCAAAGGAATTTTCTTGATGTTGATAGCATTTCTTGTAAATAAAGGTACTTCATGCACTGGGAAGCCCACTAGGCTTGAGGTCGATGCCGTCATTGGTGCAGATGGTGCTAATTCACGTGTGGCCAAGTCTATTGGCGCTGGCAATTATGAGTACGCCATTGCCTTCCAGGTAAATTGCATGTTTTCTTCCTCCCTAAATACAATCTCTGCAAAGATATCCCATTTTTCATTCTAATTTACAAATGTATCACTGTAAATATTATCCCTATTGTTGTTTATAATGAAATATTTCTTACAATCTGTTCTACAAATTTTCCTTAGAAAAAAAAAACTGCTCTACAAATGATGGTGCAGTCAGCATAGTTAGATTAAACCTCTTGTGAACATGTTGGTCTTCAAAAAAGAAGATGCTAGTTCATGATACAAAAAAGTCATATTGATCACACATTTGACATGGGTCTCTTCAATATCAGATCTCTTTTTTCAGCTAATTCAATTTGTAACATAGGAGATATGATGGATCTTGAAGTTTTGGATGTGGATGGTAGATTTTGGCTGCTCCAAATCTAGCATCCATGTTCATCCATTTGTTTATTATTTTGGGCATTGAAGTTGTAAATATAATTCAGGACATAGATATGAATGGAAGTCAACACCACATGTAGGCTACATATGTTTACAGAGTATTAGATTTGGTATTGGTTTAATTCATTTTGACCATACTGTTCTATATGCTAAAAAAGATTCTATATGAAAACATTGACCTTTTGGACGAAAACAGGAGAGAGTGAAGATCCCCGATGACAAAATGGAGTACTACCAGGAACGAGCAGAAATGTACGTGGGAGATGATGTCTCGCCTGACTTCTATGGATGGGTTTTCCCCAAATGTGACCATGTTGCCGTTGGTACTGGCACCGTCACACACAAGAGTGAGATCAAACGCTTCCAGAATGCAACACGCCTTCGTGCCAAAGACAAGATCGAAGGTGGAAAGATCATCCGCGTTGAGGCCCACCCCATCCCTGAGCACCCTCGCCCCCGTCGGTATGCAGCAAACCCAAAATTACCCATCTCCCTATCTATTACATGGTCCCTTCGAGAAATCGAATTCTACGACACTGCCATGTTTTCTGTGATTCGAGAGATCCCTTGCTGACTTATTCCCATTATGTCTGGAAATTTGTTGTTGTTTTTCTTATTTTGCTTCCCATTATGTAGCCCTTATAGTTTCACCAGATATGGGCTCTTTGCATGTCATTTGCTTATCTGATATTGACGCACGTATCATGACAGGTTGCTGGGGAGGGTGGCCCTCGTGGGGGATGCAGCAGGCTACGTGACTAAGTGCTCGGGGGAGGGGATCTACTTTGCGGCAAAGAGTGGGAGGATGTGCGCAGAGGCAATCGTGGAGGGGTCAGAGAGGGGGACAAGGCTGATCGATGACTCCGACCTCAAGAATTACCTGCATAAGTTCGACAAGGCATACTGGCCTACCTACAAGGTGCTGGACGTACTGCAGAAGGTGTTTTACAGATCCAACCCTGCCAGGGAGGCCTTCGTGGAGATGTGCGCCGATGAGTACGTGCAGAAGATGACCTTCGACAGCTACCTCTACAAGACAGTCGTGCCCGGGAACCCGCTGGATGACATCAGGCTCGCCATCAACACCGTCGGCAGCCTCGTTAGGGCCAATGCCCTGCGCAGGGAGATGGCTAAGCTCAGCAACTAAATCAAATTTACTTTGGCCTGTAAACTCAATTTCTTGAATAATTTGATGAACTACTTTTGTAAAAGGCAGTCTGGAATAGCGAAGCTGGAGAGAAGAGGTAGGGATAAAACCAGAGTGAGGGAGAATGCTCAAAGGTGTGTGTATGTAGATGCTTCACTGGAGATGAACTGAGTTGATTTTTGTTCATACTAGAGAAAATAGCCCGTGGGAAATTAATTTGTTAAGAAGAGGCAAAAGAAACATGTCTTCTTCTATAATTGTCACGCATCCATAATATACCATGTGCCTGGTAGATTCTAGCTTTTATTTGTATTCATCTGCCAAGAGAGTAATTTGAAAGGCCAACGTACATGACGTGCCTATGTATGCTTGCACGTTTAGATGCAAATTCAAAGTAAAGTCCACATATTCAATAAATTATTTTCCTTAATCATGTATGTAAGTCGTGACAGAATCATAGAGGTGAGGTGGTCTGGATGGTGGAGTGGGGTTCATGGAGGATGGTCTTGATGAGATGACAGAGGTGGGTGATTGTTGTGTTTGTTACATTAGTCATGAAAAGCGGAGGCAATCGTGGAAGATATATGTGCAGATGTCGGGATATCTTCTGTGTTTGTTACAGAAGTGCCAAGAATAATTGAGATCATAGAAATAAGCAAAGATTGAAAGTAGAAGACAGCAAGTTGGGCTTGCGTGAAAAGGGAAAGGGTGGGAATGGATAAAAAAAGGTCATGTTTTCTTGTGTCCATTATTAATATAGCAAATGATCAACCTACAAATAGATGGAAAAGGAAGAATCGATTGGAACTAAGTTCACTAACAGATGGAGATAACTTTTTTATCAACCACCTCGTAGCAAACCAATATCTATAGTTTTGCAAATTGGAGAGATGTACCACATGATGTCATCTAGATATTTAAACATAATGAAAGAAAAAGAGCTATAAGGAAAGTTGGAAACAATAGGAAAAAAGGGCACAGAGAAAACATATCCCTCGTCTGATACCAGCGGATTGATTAAGAAAATAATTGCCGAAGGGTTCACAGGAAGGGAAGTTAGGGGGTGGGGTGTTGTTAAGGGGTTGTGTCAAGATTTACCTGTGCGGAAGAGAGGGCCATTGCAAGTGGTGGGGGGATGTCGATCCATGCGGGGTAGAGAAGATGTGGAGATGGAACTGTGGGAAACCTATCTCAATAAAAAGATCAGCGCTTCATTTTAGTTATAGTGTGATTTTCTTAACCTACTGGTCACTTAGTATATTTTTCATCCCTTTTTGCTAGTTTTCTGATGCAGGGTGTACATGGAAGGATGAGGTCGATCCACAAACTGATTCGATCTGTCGTGTTCGAATTGGAATGTGTATGGGATTTGATCATCGGCTGGAGAAGGGATTGCATTAGATTAAGGAAACGGGATTGTATACAAATCCTGTCGTTTCACTTATGCTCCATGTATGAGTAGAAGTCGCATACACCTTTTGTGATGGCGTTCGCCTTGTAACGAGGGAAAGGAGGTGTGAACCAGAACAAAACAGGAAGCAGGAAGTAGTTCCAGAAATAAATTAAAATATTCAATTTCTCGACCAACATAAAGAACACAATAATCGCATTCTCACTGGTTATTGTTCATTACATTTTTATTAACTAGAAAAATTCAAATATCCCACTTTGTTTCTACCTCCTTGGAGGGCATAGTTAGTTGGGCAGTTGTCACTGCTTGTTGTTAATGGCTGTGGGGGTTTACCCCTATAAAAGCGAGAATACAGCATGGGGATGAGAGATGTTGAATATATAAATGGGTCTCTACCGTTTCTCTGATAGGTCTCCTTCCACCATCTCCTGTTTCTTATTTCTTTTCTATCCTCTTCTCATCTCTTCATTTCTGAATTCTGAATCAAAAATCTACCAAAGTGGTGTGAAGCTACTTGTGGCCTCCCTTCAGCAACCCTGTCACCTGAGATGGTAGTGATCCAACTAACGATAACCAACCCTTTTTTTTTTTTTTTTTTTTGAGAGATAAAGATGAACAAAATTGGCAGTGAAACTTTATGAAGAGTCTAATTGAAAGTTATCAAGCAGGAGCGGTAAGGTTCGGAGCAAGAAATTGCCAGACAAATGGGAAGCCGAGTTATTTTAATCTCTCTTTTCCAGTCTTGAATACTTCCTTAAGTAAAAAGATTTGAGTCTGGTAAGTTTTCTTGAGAAAATGAAGTTTAAGAACGGGGCTACAAACCAAGCAACACTTTTTGTTCCAAATAATTAGGAAGCTATTTTGGCTTCCTTTCTTCCCGAGAAAGATGCTCTTCAATGGTTTCAATGGTAGAAAAACCAGACTTACTTGGGATGAACAATTAGATGGGTTACAAGGGAGAACTAGGCACACAACTATTTGTGAATCCACGTGGTACACTCGGTAAATTAAACAGGCTGGTTCAATGCTTGATTATCAACTTGAATTTGAGTACCTTTCAGATAAGGTCCATGCTTTTCTCAAAAAACACTTGTTGGCTACATTCTTGAGTGGTTTGCATAACAATTACAAGAAAATAAGTTTTTAATCAAATTTCACACCGTTCCAGGAAAGACACTTCAAAAGGGGTTGTTACCAAACCCAAGGACCAGTAGCAATCAGCTCTTAAGCCTCCCATTCCCCTTCAAATAAAAAAAAAATCTACATCTCAAAATGAAGAACGATTTAGGGCTTGTCCTTTAGATATCGGGAAACTTGGTGATTTTTTACACAATTGCTGCTGGAATCGTTTGCAAGAACATACATATCACCAACTTCTTACTACCTACACAAATAATCCTAAAAAACTTGTTCTGCTTACGTCAATAGAATTGTCGAGAATTCTTTCGTGCAGAATTTGATGACACAAGGATTTGTCTCATTTCAAGACTTCAATGCCAAACATTCTCTGATGGTATGATAAAATTCTAATGATATGTCCTTAGAAGTCTGGTTCGACCATGTGATACTAAATATCAATGACTTGTAACACAAGGTAAATAGTTAGGAAAAGTAACTCTAGTTTCCTACCATCAACCCCTCTGAAAAAAGGTTTATATATCGTGAATGGATGACTGCTTGGTAACCTATTCATCTTGACAACTTTTTGCCTGCGGGGAAGAAATCAAGAAGGGGAACCTGCAGCCTACTACCCTTGTTCTGTGCATACACGTTGAACAGTTGAGATGGGATGGGTGTGAGGATGGATAAAGTTTAGAGTATACTAACTATTGCACATGTCTTAAAAGTGAATAGGATAAAAAAAAAAGTGTGAACTAGAAAGAACTAAAGAAAATCATTACAATGAAGTTATGTGCTGCTCAAAAATCAAACTGAATACCTAAATTGATAAGAGAACTCGCATTTGCTGAAAAGCTGTATACAAGGATAAAGAGGGCAGGTAAAAAATCCCTCTAACGTGGCAGACACTACCTAAATAGAAAGATTCCCTACGCATGTATCTGCACAGAAGTCCTAGTGTGTAAACCCTAGACTCTGACCTAACCAAGTTGTCGAAAGGCCTTCCTGTGTGTTTGTGTTAAGGGAATCCTCCTGGTAATGCACTTCAGCAGCTCCAATGTTATTATAGCTTCTCTTCCCTCTCTACCCTCAGCCAGTCCGTATCTCGGTAGGCCTCTGTACCAGCAGAGCTCCCTTTGTAACAATTAGCCTAAGCACATGCATTATCATCTGGAGGCCCCATTCTCTAGCAAATTGTCAAGTTAAAGAGGAGAGAAAACAACAGAAATGCTGTTTACACCCTTTCTATGTACACATCAGCGCTCCCCACAGCACATAGCCCGACCTGTCTCATGCAGATTCTTCCAAAGGCATAACATATCTCTAGGTCCTTGGTAGTGAGCTACCAAGTAATCCATTTCACATCCTTCATTATAGATTCTTCCCTCGTTCAAGTAGTAGACCCTCTTACCCCTTTTCTGCATGTCTGCAATCCATATTCCCATCGCCACATCCTCAAGTTTGAACATCTGGACAAGAAGCAAGCACATGGTAACTTCAGCACAAGCAATTTCATATTAATAAGTGTTGGCATGAAGATAACACCATGTCCCCACAAATCCATCCCTATTTTTGCAATCCACACGAATCCATCCCTACATTGTGGATGCATACGAGATGTTTATGCTATGAATCTAACAGCATGTCCTTCAGGAGGACCTTAGGTAGGGATGGATTCTTATATTTCAGTGTTGGGGCTTACCGTGAAGCCTCTTTGATGATCGATATAGAATCTTCACACAAAATCAGAATTGCCTGTCGTACTTGTTATATATTACGTCCACTATATCACTTTTGTATTTTAAGGATTGGAGTGCAGTAAAACATGAAATGAATGGAAGGTTTTGTTTCAAATATTTACCCTTAAGCTTCCCTTTTTATACTGCTTGTAGACATCCTCTGCTATATCTTGAGAGATCACGTATCCAGGACCATGAGCCCAGGGAGGATATGCTTCATCTGGCCATTCCTTCATAAAAAATAAAAAATAAAAAACCCGAAAAGAAAAAGCAACATGTTCAATAGAGCAAGCTTACATTTCTCAAAGCACTGACGAAGAAAAACTAGTTCAAAAAGAACGTCTCTTCAAAGGCTACTCAACACATGTACAAGTATCAAATCTAAACTGCTACCTTAACTAAGAAACTTAGTATTCAATTATCTTGAACAACTCTTTGATGAAAATGCTAGTTTGTTATGTTGTGTTGAGTTACATGTAAATGGGTATACGGCTCCTTCGGTGTGGGTCCAAATAACCCGGTTTATGTATTATAACACACCCCTGTCTTTTGGTCTTAGTGAAGAGAATCCTTAGCCTCCGTCGAGAGGGGAGGTCTAGGATTGTTACTCTCAAGATTTTCTCCCTTTCAGAGGAAGGTTTTCACGCAAATAATGTGTCTCATGTGATTGTTCTTTTATCAATTGATTTCAACATGGTAGTAGAGCTTTCAATCGTGGGGTTCTTGTGTTGAGCAGGGAACTCTCCGCAGCCTTGTGCATGTTGAGGGCTCCCAAATATCTAGTGCACGTTGGAGCTTCCGTTTTGCATTGAGGCTTCGCTGTGCAGCTTGGGCATCTCTGTTGTGCCTGCTGTTGTTCATGGGTGTCGACCTTTCTTTGTGGCCGTTTGTGATCAAAGAAGGTCATGGAAGAGTTGTTTTCACCACCCCCAAGTCAAGGAGAATTGCCGCTAACTGGCTGGATCATTCCCCAACTGGTAGGTTCGAGGGGGAGGATCACAACAGGTCTAACTGGTTAGCTTATAGTTTGATTGGCCAGCCTTGTTCCAGTCAATTTGACCAATTCTGGCCAACTGGTTAGCCTCTTCACTGACCGATCAGACCGGCTTCACCCCAATCTGGCTGACCGGTCAACCCTTCTTGCTACCTGATCAAGGCTGTTAGGTGGCTGCTACTTGTTTCTCAAGGCTACTAAAGGCTGGTACTTGGTTGAAGAGTGGTTGCTGCTCGTTGTCTAAGGCTGTTAGAGAATTTACGAAAGAGTGCTTTAGGATTAATTAAATTAGGAAAAAGTTATTTTATCCTATTTTGTAGGGATTTGATTTGATTAAGATTTAATGTGATTGAGTTAGTTTCTATATTTAGTAAGTATGATTAGGATTACCTTTGTAATTCTCTCTCTAGAGTGGGGTTAGGGATTGTTCTTGTCTTTCAATTTAATTCCAATAAAATCTATTGTCAAAATCTTTGACATGAGAATGCTTCCAAGGAATTCCATGAATTGTCAACTCTCTCTTACATGCAGTCTCCACGGGTTCTCTGTGCACGTGCCATCGTGGCACTTTTATCTCCATGCCCGTAGCATACACGCATAAGACTATCTGCCCACTACACCTCTGTGCGTGGGTCTTTGTTCGTGCACAAGCCACATGCGTCGTTGCCCTTTCTCTGTGCACAATCTGCACCAACCCTTAGCACGCTCACATGTGATCTACACTGGCCACGTGTCTAGTCGCACATAATCTGTGATGACTTCGCACACATTTGTGTGCATCCTACTATGGACGCACACGCACAAGTACGCATCACACATGCTAGTCCATGCACCTTTGTGTGCGATCTCTTCCTATGCATGTGACCCACGCCACGTGCATCTCTGCACCTCCTTATGCAGGCTTGCGTGATTAACGTCACTGATCACGATGTCAACTTTGGGATCGACTTCCACTACTATTGAAGCCAAGACCTTAGCCTCTATTATTGCTTATCTAGACCAAGGCGCTAAGATTTCTAATCTGGCATCTTAACTTCTCAATTGAAGTTTATGATTAGTGGGGACTTTGAGTAAGGCTCTCCCTCTACCACTACATGCTTGGGAACGTTTCCCAATGTGTGACTACTATTACTACTACGACCATTGTATTTGTGGTCACTACAATTGCAGTGACCATTATGTGTGGAGCTACTACTTCTATTCAGCCTTATGTCTATTGTCTTTGGCCATTACAATCATTGTCTTCTATTACTACTTTGTTACAATGTATATTATTCTACAGTGACTGCTACTTCTACTATAATCTGCACTGCTATTTGCTCTTCTGGATGTCTGCATTAGGGCGGAGTTCTTATTTTGCTATGCCTCCTACAAGTTGGACGTTGTACACTCTAACTTGGGGGAGAGTATCAGAGAATTTAGGAAAGTATTTTAGGATTAGTTAAATTATGCAAAAATTATTTTCTCTCTTTCTATTTTGTGGAGATTTAATTTGATTAGGATTTGATGTAATTGAGTTTATTTCTATATTTAGTTAGTAGGACTAGGATTACCTTTGTAATTCCCTCTCTATATAAAGAGGGGTTAGGGATCGTTCTTGTCATTTAACCTCATTCCAATAAAATCTATTTCCAAAATCTTCGACAAAGGCTGTTCCATGGATATTGGGGCCTAGATTCTACTTAGATCTTCAATGAAATTAGTGGCTATCGAACTTGGCCTACTTTATCCAAGGTTGGTGATAATTGGGGTCACAATCCTGGATTAAGGTACTCTTCTTTATTCTCTCTACCACGAAATTGGCATACCTAGTTGTATTCCCTTGGTGTAAAAGGGGTACAGGTGGTCCCACTTATTCTTGTTTGTGCATTTTTCTCATGGTTCTTTGTGGCTATATATATTGTGATTGTGGCTGCATGTGTGGGATCTGAGACATCCATCATGAAGCCAGTGGAAGATGACTCTAGTCACGCACTTGTTACTCAGGAAGAAAGATATGATTATGCTGTCTTCAGATGATTGGATTCTTGATTACAGAGCTATGGGCCACATGATTGGGAATTCGCGTTGGTTTTCCCAAATACAGGCTTGGTTCAGGGAAGGGAACTATCACCATTACTGATGAATCTAGTGTGAAGGTAGCAAGGAAAGGTAGTATACATCTCATGAACCGAGCTCGACTCAATAATGCCCTTCTCTGAATCTATTGTTTGTTAGCAAGAGCAACAAGGAATTGAAGTGCAAATTGATATTCTATGAAGATAGATGTGTCTTACAAGACCTCAAGACATGGAAGAAAATGAATTGCTCTTGAGTGCAATGGGTTGTATAAATTGAATGGAAAAATTGCTTTGGCATTTAAAGCTATGTTGCAATCTTGGGGAACAAACAATGCAAAGATTCAATAATTTTTCCTATGGCATAAGAGACTTGGGCACCTCAACTTTCCAGCTTTGCAAATTATTCCCAAATCTTTATTCAAGAATTAGACGTGTAGGACTTAAATTGTGAAGTCTATTAGTTTGCAAAGCATCAAAGAGTTTCTGTTGAGTCGTTTATATTTTTTAGGGTTGCTTTGTTATTGTTTATTTTTTATTGATTTTCCTCTACAATTGTTCCCACACCTCTCTATATAAAGAGGTGTAGGGTTTCTCTTTGGAATATGATTAATCATTTTGTTCAACTTGGTATCAGAGTGCGATCCTAGGCCGGGTTCTGATATCCCACCCAAATCAAGCCCCAAAAATCGTCCACCGTAACCCTAATCTCTTCTCTCCTCCCACCGAAGCTACCAGCAACAACCAGCGGTAGCAGCAACAAGCGGCAACAGCAAGCGACAATAGCAACAGCCGGTGCCACCCAGCAAGGCTACCGACACCGCCCATGTAGGGCAGTGCAGGTGCTGCTGGGTGCACCAACCTGTTGTAGGGCATGTATGCTAAAGAGGAGGGCCTCCTTTATGGTGGATTTTGGGTCCCCTTTTGCTTAAAAAAAAAAATCATGTTAAGTTTCTAATTTGCTTCTTCCAACACTCAACATCATGTTTCTTGGCATATTCTCCTTGGCTTTCATATGACTTGGTTGAAGGAAGATAGCCTTCCCTAATGATGAGGCAAGTATCTTTGACGAACAGAGATTGGCAAGTGATACAGTAACCATCACCAAGAGTGAGTATGAGAGACTACTCCGAGGTTGCAGCCATCATGATGGTTTAGGGGAAGCTCCGACTTAGTGCCTCTTGCAAATGACAAGAAACATGATAGCATCAAGTGGTTGGTTGATTCATGAGCCTCAAGACACCTTAATGGAGATCGAAGTTGGTTTACTAATCTCAAACCCATGTCTGCAAGCAGGACGGTTCAAGTCGCAGATGGCAGGCACTCCAGGATAGAGGGTCAAGGAGAGGTGCCAGTGACCTCCAAGTTGAGACTGCCTGATGTTCTGTTTGTGCCAGACTTTCCCATTAGCCTACTCTCGGTCAGTAGTATCACTAAGGAGCTTAATTGTCGGGCTATTTTTGATGAAGTGGGATGTGTCTTTGAAGACAAATTGATAGGAAGGACAATTGGCAGTGGTCATGTAGAGGGCAGTGTTTATCGTCTGATTCAATCTCCATTTGCTGCTATATGTCACGAAGGCATCACTTTTACTGCTGGGAGTACTTTTCAGTGGCATCTTAGACTTGGGCATCTTCGTTTGGATAGTCTTCGACGTGCTATTCCACACATATCCTCTGCAACCAAGATCACTTGTGATGCTTTTCAAATGGGCAAGCACCACCGTGCCTCTTACCTGGTGAGTACTCATCTTAGATCCACAGCCTTGTTTGAGTTGCTACATATGGATGTTTGGGGTCCAAGCCGAATTCCAGATAGATAGGGTCATCAATATTACTTGGTGGTTGTTGATGGTTTCTCATGTCTATCATGGGTATTTCTCTTGAAAAATAATTCAGATGTTGGATCTATTTTTGAGCATTTTTTGTTGGAAATAAAGAATCAATATTCAGCTGTTGTTAAAGTAGTGAGGTCTGATAATGCACTTGAATTCTGCACCATCAAGTTGTCTACTTTTTATAAATCCCATGGAATTATACATCAGACCACATGTCCTCATATTTCTCAACAGAATGGGGTGATTGAGAGGAAACATCGCCACCGTTTGGATGTAGCCCGTACTTTGTTAATTCATCGGTGTACCACAGTTATACTGGGGAGATGCCGTTCTTACTACGTGTTACTTGATCAGCAGAATGCCCAGTTCAATACTTCATGAGCAGATTCCTTGGCACATCTTATACCCTGACCGAGAGCTTTTCATGTGCCACCACGAGTATTTGGCTGTGTTGCCTTTGTTCATCTTCTTTCCCCAGGTCGAGACAAGCTTACACCACGGGCAGTTAAGTGTGTATTCTTGGGGTACTCACGGACTCAAAAGGGTATAGATGCCTGAATCCCATTACTGGGAGGCACTATGTGAGTACAGATGTTACCTTTCATGAGTCCATTCCGTATTTTTCCACGGCTGCTCGAAGAATATCTCCTGAGGTTATAAATGTGCCCATGCCTATCCCGCTTATTCCCTTGGAGCAGATACATGTTTCTGCTCCCCTTATTGCTACTACTGGACCCGTTAGGTTTTCTGAGCTCACTATTATCTACAAACGTCCTCATAGCACTTTGCAGATACCAGATATTCGAGTAGTTACACAGGCACCACCTTCTCCAGTTCAGATGGCCATGGACAATTTGCATACTGATGATACAGGATCTAGGGGTGATGCTGCAGATCCAGATATAGATGCTCTTGCACCAGAGTTAGTACAAAATAATTAGTCAAATGATATTGACCTTCCTATTGCCGTTAGGAAGGCACCTCGCACGTGCGAGTCCAGATATCATGTTGCAGCCAGTCTAGCTACTGATGGACTTGGATCTACTTTTGGGAGCTTCTATCGTGCACTCTCTGCCACCCAGGTTCCCACTACGTACCAGCAAGCCATGCTTGGTTCGAAATGGCGTCAGGCTATGGAGGATGAGATGGCTGCTCTTCGTTCCAGAGCGACGTGGGAGCTTACTTCACTTCCTACAGGAGCACGAGTGGTTGGATGTCGTTGGGTCTTTGCCTTAAAATACAATCATGATAAATATATTTCAAGGCATAAGGCTCAGTTGGTTGCAAAGGGATTTACTCAGACCTATGGGGTGGATTTGTTTGACACTTTTTCTCCAGTGACACGGCTATCAACAATGCAGATTTTGATGTCTGTTGTAGCCCATCTTGAGTGGACTCTCTACCAGCTTGATGTGAAGAACGCCTTTCTATATTGTGATTTTCAGGAGGAAGTTTACATACAGCAGCCTCCGGGATTTGAGATTCAGGGGAAGTGTCTATAGACTCCGGAAAGCCATTTATGGACTTAAGCGGAGTCCGCATGCATGGTTCCAGAAGCTGTCTGAGGTGATACAGGTGATAGGCCTTCAAAGATCCTCTGCAGATCATTCCTTGTTTGCTTGGAAGAGTAACAAGGGAGTTGTTGTACTTCTGATATATATTGATGACATCATTATTATTGGTGATAATGAGGCTGGGATAGTTGAGGTAAAAAAAACCTTGGCTGATAGGTTTGTAATGGACTTAGGCCAGTTGAGATATTTTCTAGGCATTAAAGTAGCAAGAAGCAAAGAGGGCATTGTACTTTTACAGTGTAAGTATGCTCTTGATATACTACAAGAGACAGAGATGTTGGGGGCTAAGCCTGCCAACATACTCATGGATCCCAAGAGGCATCTATTTGATGCTGAGTCAACACCTGTTGACAGCAGATCTTATAGACAGTTAGTGGGCAAGCTGTTATATCTTACAATTACCAGGCCAAATATTTCCTTAGCAGTTGGGAAGTTGAGTCAGTTCATGGATAGGCATACCAAACAACATTGGGAGGCAGCAATGTAGGTGCTTAGATATCTAAAGAAAGCACCTGGGCGTGGCATATTATTTACTAGAGGCACATCGATGGCAGTGGTTGGCTATTCTGATGCAGATTATGCTGGTTGCTTGACGGATAGAAAATCAACTACTGGTTTATGCATTTATGTTGCTGGGAACTTAGTCACATGGCGAAGCAAAAAGCAAGGAGTGGTGTCTAGATCCAGTGCACAATCTGAGTATCGTGCTATGGCTCAGATTGCTACAAAGATGGTGTGGGTGAAATCAGTTTTACAAGATTTACATGTACAGGTGGAGAAGCCTATGGAGATGCAGTGTGATAAACGTGTTGTCACTTATATTGCTAACAACTCTGTTTCATGAGCGCACCAAACACGTCGGGGTTGACTGTCACTACATCCGAGATCTGATCCAGCGTAGAGTCATCTATACCACTTTTGTTTCTTCTAAGAACCAGGCAGCAGATATTTTCACCAAGCCTCTTCCTCGATCTACGTTTGACGTCTGTTGTTCCAAGCTAAGCATGATTGACACCTATGTTCCAGCTTGAGGGGGAGTGTTGAGTCGTTTATATTTTTGAGAGTTGCTTTGTTATTATTTATTTCTGATTGGTTTTCCTCTACAATTGTTCCCACACCTCTCTCTATATAAAGAGATGTAGGGTTTCTCTTTGGAATATGATTAATCAATTTGTCCAACTGTTTCATTGGCTAAGTGTGAACATAGAAGTACTACCCTTTGTCATTGGTTTATTCAGATGTAGGGGATCTACAAAAGTCAAACCTAATACTTTTACTTTTATTGATGAATATTCTCGATGTATTCTTGTTTACTTGATGAAGAGTAAAACAAGGATTCCTCGCATTGTTCGAAGATTTGTTAATATGGTCGAGAATTAGTTCAAGATGAGAGTTCGAAAGTTTTGACCAAATAATGCCTATGAGTACATTGAAAGCTCTCTAATGGTATTTTTCAAAGAAAATGGAATTGTATATGAGACATGCTCGTATACTCCTCAGAAAAATGGCATTGCAGAGAAGAAGAATCAACATCTTCTGAATGTAACATCAGCTTCGTTACTCTAAGGAAAGGTTCCTAAACGTTACTAGCCAGAATCTGTATTGACAGCAGCATACCTGATAACTCATATGCTAACTTGTGCACTCAAAGGAAGCAAGATTGTGCTTACAATCTCATAAAGAGATGTTAATATGTTTCGTTTTAGTCCAAGTTATAAATGTTTTTAATCATCTCTCACCTTATCCATCATCCCTAAGAATGTTGGAGTGGTAAAGTTGGATCCCAAGTGGATAGAAGCAATGAATCAAGATGCGAGCGTTGATTAAAATTCATATTTGGGATGCATTAGATATACCCAAGGATACACATATTGTGTAATCAAAATGGATCTACACTATAAAGTACAAACTAGATGGGCATGTGGACAGATATAAGGCAAGGCTAGTTGCAAAGGGGTTTGTACAAAAATATGGCATAGATTATTTAGAAACATCTGCACTTGTTGCAAAGATGAATTCCGTGTGGGTTGTTCTTGCTCTTGCAATTCAGTTCTCATGGCCATTGTTCCAACTTGATATGAAGAATGCCTTCCTAAATGGAGATTTGAAAGAAGTGTACATGCATATATCCCCATGATATGAACAAAATGGGAAGTGTTGCAAGGTGAGAAAATCACTCTATGGGCTGAAACAATGTCTTAGAGCTTGGTTTGAGAGCTTTCGTACTAGCAGCTATGAAGAGATGGGGGTACAGATAGGGAAATGATGATCACAAGTTGTTTATCAAGCGTTGCACTACTGGAGTCTCACTTCTCTTTGCATACATGGATGACATGATTGTTATAGGGGATGCTGTGGAAGAAATATCCAAACTCAAAAAGGAACTTGCTAATAAATTCGAGATTAGAGATTTAAGGAGGTTGAAATACTTTCTTGGAATTGAAATTGCAAGATCAAGTGCTAGTCTTTTCTTATGCCAATATAAATATGTACAAAACATGTTGAAGGAAACTGGGAAACTCAGGTGTAGGCCAGCAACCACACCTAGTGAAGCTAATCATAGGCTACAAAAGGGAAGATATCAGAAGCTTGTTGGAAAATTCATATGCCTCACACTCAACAAGCATGACATCACCTATGCATATGCAGTGAATACCATTAGCCAATTCTTGCATGCTCCCACTGATGTACATCTTAATGCTGTGAATAGAATTCTATGCTACTTGAAGAAGAGTCCAAGAAAAGGATTACCATTCACAAGAAGAATATATTGGAAATTGAAGGCTATACAGATGCCAATTGTGCTGGATCAATTGATGACAAGGGGCCTTTCACATGATTTTCCATCTTCCCAAGAGGAAACTTGGTCATTTGGAGAAGCAAGAAGCAGTATGTGCTAGATCCAATGTAGACAAAGCTGTAGCACTTTGTGTTACAGAGATGTTGTCAGTGAAGATCATGTTGTTTGACATTGGTGTGCCTACCAAGCTACCCATGAAATGATATTGTGATAATAAGTCTACAATCAACTTGGTGAATAATCCAGTATTGCATGATCATGCTAAACATATGAAACCGGTCGCCATTTCATTAAAAAGAAGATTGATGCTGGGAAGTTGTCTTCCTTATCAAATCCAAGGACCAAGTTGCAAATATCTTCACTAAGGGGCTTTCGACAACTAAATTTGAAGAAAACGTGGGGAAGTTGGACATGTTCAATATCTATGCCTAACTTGAGAGGGAGTGTTGAGTTACATGTAAATGGGTATATGGATCCTTAGGTGTGGGCCTATATAACCCAGTCTATATATTGTAACATACCCCTTGTTTTTTGGTCGGTGAAGAAAATCCCTCGCCTCCATTAAGAGAGGAGGTTTAGGGCTCTTGCTCATGTGATTTTCTCCCTACCATAAAGGAGGGTTTCTACATAACTGGTATCTCGTGTGACTGTTCTTTTATTGATTTATTTCAACATTTTGATTAAGAAAAAATAATGTTCTTTAGGTTATTTTCCCAAGTGGTTTTGGAAATCAGATTTTCAAGATAATCCATCTTTTCACAGGTTATGAATTAACATACTTTTATATGATTCAAAAGAACCCAAAAATATATTTAAGGACGAGTTTGGCTTAAGTATTTTGGAGTACTATGAATCCCTATATGCAATAAGCTTGCTTCTTCCTTGCAATTTGCTATGAAACATCTGTGGGAGGCATTGCCACATCATCTCCTAGAAGTGTGACACCCAATTCAGCGATGGAATGCACATGTAGCACACCTGCTATAAGATGAAACACCAAAAGACCTGCACACCTGCTACAGGATGAGGCCCTACTTTGAGTTGCCATGTGGGAGAGGCCTATTCTCAAGGTCTCTAGGGGAGAGGCCTACTCTTAAGATCTCCAATTGGGAAGGCACCAATACTATTTAAGGTCTCTATAAGAGACTCGTTAAAGATCAATTTTAACAGTTCATCTTTTGGTCTCCAACTTGTAGCTAATGTGTTGTCATAAGCATACTAATGTAACTTCGTCATTACTATGAACCTATGACCTAGTCACACCATTTGCAAGTGTTTCCTTTTGCTCGTGAAAGTAAGAATTTACATTGAACAAGCTTAACATTCCATGCTCCAGCTTGATGGGCCTGTTGAGACTTTGGATCTTGAGGAAGTCCAATTACAAAATTTAGTCCCACCTTGTGTAAATGGGAACTAGAGATGCGTGTGGCCCATATGAAGGCCCTTGTACCCCTTTTGTTCATTGAGAAAAAATATATAGAAGAACACACTCATAAGGCCTTATCTTTGTTAAAAGGGTTAGCATGTAAGTAAAAGTTTTCTTTCGTGGTGCTCTAGATATTATGCTCATTTTATTTCTCTTTTTTATTATTTAATAATCTCTAAGTATCATTTTATAATAGGAAGGTAAGGATAGGGCAACGGAAAAAAGCATTAGATCCTTTAAGGTACTAGTTCACCATCAACCACATATCAAACCCTAATACTCTTTAAAGGTCACCATCATGTGTGGGCTATACATATTAACCATGATTGGGAAGTTGGATTTGAGCTACAATGTCAGGGAGATAAAAGCAAAGTAGCAGGTTAGAAGCGTATTGGATTTCTTCAGTCAGGGAGGTATCTAGTTTGACCTATTTAAATGAGGGATTGAATGAGATATAAGCAACCTAGTGGACTCACTTCAATTTCCTTGATGGTAAATCCACGTTGTGCCCTCTTCTGAGCCCCCACTCCAAAATTGTGGAAGGGCTTTCTCACACAACTTGATCTGGGGAGCCACCCTCCTTGTAGGTCATAATTGGTTGAAGAAGCATCAAACAAGTTGGATTTCCTATTTGGATTTAAATATACTATCAGTATATAGACAATACAATTGACTAATAAAAGATCATATGGGTGTAGAAAAGGCCAACTCATTAAACCAAAGATACCTTTTCAATTTCTATTTCACGCTGCACCCTTTTCTTGAAATTCTAATTGTTTATCAACCTCTTCCTCTTGCCATCCCTTGGAATAGCACTGGAGACAAGGATATAGCCAGATGAGGTTGAGAGAAAGAGTTAGAAGCATTTTGTTATTTATGTGTATTTTGAGAGGAATAGTTAACCTCTGCGATCTTAAGTCATTTTCATGTATTTTGTTATTTCTTGAGTCAGAGCATTTTCTTTTTCTCCAAGAAGAACTTATATAATTTTTCCACCATTGGGAGGAAGACTTGTCTAATTCCAAAAACCCTAGGTACTCGTATATAAAGAGACTCGTTAGGTAAATTACAGAGTTATACATGCGTAACAAGAAAATAACAAATACAAGAAAGCAAAGACAACTAATAGATACCTAATAACTCTTAACACTTCCCCTTAAGTTGGAGCATAAATATCTGAAATGCTCAACTTGGAAGAAAGATACTTATTGAGAGAATGTGTAGTTCAGTAATAGGATATGAGAGATCCAATTACACGAGAATAGTACCACATCATGTAATGTGGAGAGTTGGAGTGTGTGGTGGCCTATAAATAGTTATTGTACCCGTCATTTGTTTCTTCAAAAGAATACATTCGTATCACACCCATAGGAGCACTTCTCCCGTGATTTTATTCCCGCTCTTCGTGAGCAGGATTTTCACGTAAACCTAAGTGTTCATTCCTTGATTATGCTTTGATATTTTGTTAATACGCTTCTGCTTATTATGTTCTACAACATCGTATCAAAGCAAGTCGATGCTCAGGATATTTTTTTTTTTTTTGAGATTATCTTTATCATTTGTTCTTGGAAGTTCTATTTTGTTTCATGATCGTCAAAAGAAGAGCATGTGGTAGAAGTGGAGCATTAAAGATGCGTCCCATGGTCAGTTGGGTTCTTTAAACCCTAACATGCGATAGAGGCTTGTGGTAACACCAATGGAAGATGATGGTCGAGGCCACGCCACACCACGCAAAGGCAAAGCAGGAGAAAGTGTAGCAATAGGCTCTACTACACGAGGCAAAGCGAGTGCAACGAGCAAGGTGGCATGCGACGAATAGCATGAGGTGGTGTACGACGCAACGCAATCCAAGGCGAGCACCTCCTTCATTGAAGATCGCAATAATCGCTGACAATTCTTAAGCGACCGCGAGATTGGCAGTGAGATATGTGGCGTCGATCAACGAAAGGAAGCACACACGAGGAAATGGAGCGACGACGTGAGTCGACCACCGCGTCAATGCTAGAAGTTATCGATGAAGAGGCGACGATATAGGTGGCATGAAGAGGAGAGGTGCGACAAAGAAGCTGCCGTGGTGTGGAATGAGGACAACTACTACAGCTACGTTGTGGGTTAGGGTTTTAAAACCCTAAAAACCTTGGGGTAAAAAAATGCATCTTTATCCCCTTCTTTCTATTGTTAGCTTGTTAGTCTTATAAAAGAAAAAAAGAAGAAAGAAAGAAAGAAGAAAAAGAGAAAGGAAAAAGGGGATGATGAAAAAATAACCAAAGAAGAAAACAAACAAGGACAAAAATGAGGAAAAAAAATGGAAGAAAAATTATTGATAAAAAAATGATGTTTCAAGAAAAGAGAAGAATTTCCGCTAGTGAGTTTCTTCTATTTGTTTCTTCACCCATATGACTATGAGAGAAAAGGGAAGTGTTAGCGTTAGCCTTATATTATCGTTGATCCCATATGAGAGACTCATTGTTCGAGGTCCTCACATTAGAGAAACATTCTATCTGGTCCCCATATGAGAGAAACACTTTTCAAGTTCTTATATGAGAGAAATCTACAGAGAGATTTCCGTGTATAAGAGGTCAGTCTTTGGGGTCTCTAAAGGAGAGGCCTACGTCAAGTTCCCGTACAAGAGATGCTAAAGTTTCCAGATCTCCAAAGGAGAGGCCCATGTCAAGTTTCTATGTGGAAGAGGCCCAGTTTCGAGGTCTCTAGAGGAGGGGCCCATGTCTGAGATCTCTAATGGGAAGGCACCAACACCAGTCGAGATCTCCAGAGAAGAGGCCCATGACAAAGCCAACAATCAGTTTGTCTAGTAGACTCTAGCTCTTGCTGATGTATCGTCATCAACATGCCCGCCTACAAGTAAGAACAAGGATACAACTAACGTCATTTGCCTGCAGAAGAGCCCTGACCCAGTTGTACCAGAGCATTTCATGCTCTAGCTTAAGGAGGAGTGTTGAAAGAATTTGTAGTTGGATAATTGGATATGAGAATTCAATTACAAGATAATAGTACATCGTGTAATGTGAAGAATTGGAGTGCCTGGTGGCCTATAAATAGGTGTTGTGCCCCCCATTTGTTTCTTGAGAAGAATACATTCATATCACGCCCACTGGGGTACTTCTCTCGTGATTTTCTCCCCGCTCTTCGTAAGGTTTCCATGTAAGCCTAAATGTTCATTCCTTGATTATGATTTGATATTTTGTTAATATGCTTCCACTTATCATGTTTTACAACAATACTCCAATCTCTTCTTAGCTAAGGCCTTAGTAAAGATATCAGCAATATGGTCGTCACTGGAGATGTATGGTGTAGAGATTCTACAAGTTAGTACTGCATCTCAAACAATGTGACAATCCACTTCTGTATGCTTCATCCTTTCATGGAGTACTAGATTGTTTGCAAAAAAAAAATAGCAGCCTTATTATCACAATACATAGGTATAGGGCTAAAGACCTCTACACTAAAGTCATGTAGAATGGACCTGATCCAAGAAAGCTTACAAGCGTATGGGCCATGACCCTATACTGACTCCGCACTAGACCTAGAGACAACATTTTGTTTCTTGCTTCTTCAAGTGACTGTTGCCACCAACATATGTGCAGTATCCTATTGTGGATCACCTATCTTCATAAGCACCGACATAATCTGCATTTGAATATTCACACACATCAAAGTGGCCATGTCTCTGGAAGAATAATCCCTTGCCAGGAGAGCTCTTCAAATATCGCAATACCTAATAAACTCCTAGCTAGTGTGTCTCTCTTGGCTCTTGCATAAACTAACTCAGCCCTCCCACTACATATGATATATCGAGCTTCGTCACTATAAGATATAAGAGCTTTCCAACCATAACTCTATACCTAGTAACATCCTCTAACACTGAACTATCAGTGCCTGCAAACCAAGGAACTAAATCTAGTGGTATACCAACAGGTTTGCAGCCTAGCATCCCTGCCTCTTGAAACATGTCCAACACATACTTCCTTTGCTAAAGAATCAATCCTGCATCAATGTGGTGTAACTTAATGCCTAGGAAGTAACTGATTAGGCCAAGATACTTGGTTACAAACTGTACATGTAAAAAGGCCTTAGTCTCCTTTAAACCCTTTATGTCACTCCCAATAAATAAAATATCATCAATACACACAATCAGAATAATAAAGTCTGCCTGTGTGTGCCTAGTAAACAAAAAGTGGTTATATGTAGATCGAGTGAACCCAAAACTCTAAACCGCAACACTGAACCTGTCAAATCAAGCTTTGGGCTCTATTTCAACCCATATATCGCCTTGCGTAGCCTGCATACCTTATGACACTTCCCCTGACTAGCAAATCTAGGAGGCTACTACATATACACCTCATCAAGATCTCCATACAAGAATATATTTTTGATGTCAAGTTGACGTACAAGCCAACTCTAATTTGCGGCTATAGACAAGAGAATCCTGACCGAATTCAACCATGCAACTGGTGAAAGGGTCTCAAAATAATCCTCACCAAAGGTCTGAGTGTAGCTTTTGGCAATCAGCCTCATCTTGTAGCGTTGGACAAAACCATCTAGGAGATATTTAGTAGTGAATACCCTTCTACATCCAACATTTGTCGCACCCAAGGGTAGATCCACAAGCTCCCAAGTACCCCTAGACCGAAGAGTATCCATCTCTTCCTCCATTGCTCAGATCTAGCCAAGATCCTTAAAAGCCTCTGTATAATTCCGTAGTACCTAATGATTGTCAACTGCAAGAAAAAGTAACTGTCCTATTGTAGGTAACCGATCAATAGACATATAATTTGACAAAGAATATCTAACACATGACCGTGGAGCCTTCCGTTGTGCAATAAGATCTAGGTCAGCACCCTCAGTAGTATGAGATACCTGATCTCCATATGAATCAACAGAATCAGTAGGAGATTGAGCACAATCATGATGTGCAAGGATGGTGGAGAGAGGCTCCACATGTGGAGGTGGATTTCAACGGTGAAAAGTCCTCGAATAGTAAGTAAATGGCTCAGGATCCTGGGAGTTTGTATTTGGTAGATGAGATGGCTTTGTGGGCTCTAGAGACAATGCAGTTGACATAGGAAGGGGAATATCCTATGGCACAGACTAAAACGAGAAACTCCCTTTCTGGGAATAAAAGGGAAGATCCTCAAAGAAAGTAACATCAGCACTCACATAAAACTTGTGAACCATTGGATCATAACACCGGTATCCCTTTTGAGTTCATGAGTATTCCAAAAAAACACACTTTACTAACCGAGGAGATAATTTATCCACCTTGAAGAGATGAACAAAGCAAACACAACCAAATACCATGGGAGTAAAGGGAAAGGCATCTTAGTTGGAAAACAAAACAGAATAAGGTGTCTTACCTTCCAACATAAAGAATGGCACCCTATTTATAAGAAATGCAATAATAAGTACTACATCAACCTAAAACTGGGATGGTACAAGCAACCGGAACATCATCGTATGAGCCACATCTAACAAGTGTCGTAAGTTGCATTCAGCCACCCCATTTTGTTGTGAAGTGTGAACACAAGAAGTCTTATAAATAACTCCCACGAAGGTGAAAAACTAAGCCATTGGCATTAACAAATTTCAATCCATTATCATTCCGCAAAACTTTTATAGTGGTAGAGAACTGAGTCTTTATTTCATTAAAAAATTTTGGATACGTTTTTCCTTCATCATAAAAACACATAACATGCAGGTATAATCATCAACCAAAACAAGAAAAAAATGAAAACCCCTAACACTATGAACCCTACACAGGCCCCATAAATCAGCATGCACAAGATCAAAAGGAGACTCAGGCTTTCTGCAAGAAGACGAATGATGGTGTTTACCAAGCTAACAAGCATCACAAGAAAAAGAATCTAGGAACTTCAAATCTGGAAATTGACGATGGAGGATGGGGATACTTGGGTGACCTAGGCAAAGATACCACTGTAAAGCGGTAGTAGCAAAAGCGACAACAGCGGTAGAAGTAGGTGGCATACAAGGTTTAGGAAGCTGGTATGCAGTATGCAGTCGGTGGAGTCACCACATAGAGTAAACAGTATGAGAATATGTGGTTTTGCATTTTTTATTTTAAAAAATATAAAATAATTAGTCAACTTATTAAAATTTGTGTAATGACAAATAATACATAAATAATAAACACTAACCACAACTAAAATGAGACCTAAACACACGCCCAAAATTATAACAATCAATCCTACAACAAATTAGACCTAAAATGCTTTTTTTTTAAATGGCAAACCTAAAATATATTTTATCACAAAATTGGCCACCTACTCAACCGACTACTTGGGTATTCGACCTGAGTAGTTTACCTTGCCTACTTAGTGGACTACCTAAGGATACTTAGTGCAGAGAGGGCAACGCTAACAAGTATGCAGCCACATAGTTGGCCTACTCAACCATCTTCTTGAACATTGGTGGCAGGTTGAGGCAGTAGAGGCCATTCTACGCAAGTCCAATCCACCTCAACATCTATAGATCCTACAAGAAAAAATATTGATCATGAAACACAACTCTACATCCTAAGGCCTTGATAATTAAACTAATAGACATCAAATTTAATGCAAATTTGGGTGTATGCATGACATCAGACAAAGTAAGAGAGTTGGAATGAGATACATCCCCAAGACCAATGACAGGAGACAAATCACCATCTACTACCTTAACCTGCAATGGCGTGGCAAGAGAACGAAGAGATGAAAAAATAGTAGAATCTCCTGTTATATGAGAGGAGGCACCTGAATCGGCTATCCATGCTAGAGCATATGAGATCTGAAAAACAATGCAGTGGTACCTATAGGATGTGTAACTGACGCCTTGGCTGTAGTGGTAGTTTGTGAAGTCATCAACCTATCATATTCTACCCTGGAGATAGCAATCTAACTCTCAGTGTCCTAAAACTAAGTATTATCCTCCTTCAAAGTAACCTAATTAGCACGAGGACCCTGACCCTGAGGGTACCCATACTTAATCCAACATCTGTCAATAATATGACCAACTCTATGGAAGTACTCATAAAATAGGCTCCCTCTGCCATGGCCTCGTCCACTTCTCAGAGTACCATGATCGCGGACACCTCGACCACCAAAGTTTGGTGCTTCCCGACCACGACCAAGAGATGCCAAGGCATATGAGTCATAACTAGGCACAAGCTCTGAGATCTCCAATCTAGAAAGTTGAGCATGAATCTTATGTCGAAGTAGGAATCTCCCCAAAAGTCTACAATTAGTCCTTGACTGCTTTGTACTCATGACCCAAGGTAGCAAGGAACTGTACAGATTAGATAGACTCTCTACTTGGCCATGACTGCAACGTCACCTGTCAATGGCTGATAAGTATCCTGCTCATCCTACAAATTTTTTAGTCTCATAACACTCGACTAAGGGCATAGTCCCCCTCTTAAATGTGTGAATATCCTTAATCACACGATACAATCTGGTTATATTGCTCTTTTAGGAATGAATCTCATGTTGTTACATTATGTTATGGGTGTTCATGTCATTTTTATTTCTATTTGGAGTTCTATAATATTTTCCCTTCACCTCTCCCTATAAAAGAGGTGTAGGGTTTTCTTTGCAAAATAAGACTTCTCTTTTTATTCAACTTGGTATCAGAGCCAAGTTGGGGACTCCACCTCCAAAACCCTAACCCTACCACCAAGACTCACCACCGGCCAGCAGTAGCGCCACCACCGCTGCCACCGGCCAGCAGTAGCGCCACCACCGCCACCAGCTAGCGCCACTGCCAACAACAGCAGCAGCAACGCCGCCGCCTGCAATAGCGCCGTCGCCCAAGCATAGGTGCCGCCGCCACCCACTTAGCAGCAGGAGCAGCAGTAGGAGGGCTCCTCGACCCTTCTCTTCTCCAGTTCCCTCTTCTTGCTGCTGGGTCCCTTCTAGCGGTAAGGAGAGGGCTATATCCCTGTTTTTCCTTTGCAACGAGATTTAGGAAGGTCCTTGGATCGTTGATGGAGTTCTAAAGCAAGGACCTTTTGGAAAGGAGTTTGGAAATTCAACTTTGATGGTATAATCAAATCAAAATTTTCATTACTGTTTTGGTGTGTGTATTCTCCTATTAATGCATGTTTTTGGGGTGTGTATTCCTTGTGATTTGTTGACAGAAATTTGAACCGCATGTGTGCGAATTACAGGGTGTGTATTCCCCTTTCAGTTCAATTTTGGAGGTGTGTATTCCCCTTTGTGATATTGAATCTGTGCAGTACGTGTTATTGAAGAAGTTTTGGGGCACGTATTCCCCTTTGTAGTATCACAATCAGATCTGCAGGTATTTGCAGAAGAAAAATCAGATTTGGGGAGTGTGATTTTGTGAACATGGCAACTCCTTCAAAATCAAAGATTATGTTGGGAACTGCCATGGGTGACTCTTCTTCAACCACTAGTATGACATGGTTGATTGACTCAGGTGCCTCCAATCATTTAGCTGGTAATCTGCAGTGTTTTGAGCAGATTCAATCTGTTTCTCAAGGTCGCACGTTACAAGTGCCTGATGGGCGACGTACTCCTATTAGTGGTCAGGGGAAAATTAATGTTACCCCATCTATGCAGCTCATCCGAGTTCTGTTTATTCCAGATTTGTCCATGAACTTACTCTGTTAGTGAAATCATCAAGCAAATGAATTGTCGTGTCATCTTTGATGAACTTGAATGCATTTTCCAAGATCAAATAACAGGGAAGACTATCGGTAGTGGATATGAAGGTGTTTAACCACTTGTGCAGGGTCCCATGGTTGTAACTTGTCAAATTAGTTCCACTTCAGAGAGTGCTTTACAATGACATAGACGGTTGGGCCATCCTTTTTTGAAAAAATTACACAGACTTATTCCACATGTATCCCTAACTACACAGCTTTCCTGTGATGCATGCCAACTTGGGAAACATCATAGATCTTCCTTTCCAACTGCTACTAGACCACATACGTCTTCATGTTTTTAGTTAGTACATCTTGATGTTTGGGGTCCCAATAGGACACCTAATAGAGTAGGACATTGGTATTATTTGATTCTGGTTGATGATTTTTCCCGATTGTCTTGGCTATTTCTCATGAAGAACAAGCCTGAAGTGGGTCCTCTAATTGAGAAGTTCATGTTGATGATAAGAATCAGTTTGATGTCTGCATCAAGACTGTCGGGTCTGATAATGCATTGGAATTTTGTACTCACCAACTGACGAATTTCTTTGGTTTGCATGGTATTATTCATTAAACCTCATGTCCCCACACCTCTCAGCAGAATGGGGTTGCCGAGAGGAAGTATAGGCACATTCTTAATATGGCCAAAACTCTCCTTATTCATAACAGTGTACCACATAATTACTGGGGAGATGCAGTTCTCACAGCCTGCTGTCTTATTAATAGATTGCCCTCCTCCGTGATCCATGAGCAAGTACCATGGCATGTGCTATATCCAAATGTAGAGCTGTTTGATGTTCCACCCAAGACATTTGGGTGTGTGGCTTTTGTACATCTTCTTAGACCTAGGCGAGATAAATTAACACCTAGAGCAGTTAGGTGTGTGTTCTTTGGCTACTCTTGTACTTAGAAGGGATATCGATGTTTTTATCTGCTACACCAGAGGCATTGCATTAGTATAGACGTCACCTTTCATGAAGTTGTACCTTATTTTTCTGCTGCTGCCAGATAAGTGCAGAGTGTACCAGAATATGCTCCTGTGCCAGTTGCTCCTATACCATTTAGTGTATTCATAGATAGTAGTAGTTCTTCTCAGGCTACTAGGCCATCTGCCAGCACATTCAGGCCGATACCAATAGATGAAAGAACCTTCAAGGGTCACATGTATCAGTTACCAGTTGTCTACAGGGCAAAGCCTCCTTCACCTATTCCATAATCTCCTCTTGTTAATGTTGATAACCTGAAGGCTACTTCCACTCAGGAGATTCCTACAGGTACAGATACTCACACAAAGGAGGCTCCTTTAGATACAATGTCAGCAGGTGTGGAGGTTGAGACCACTGAGAGTGCTTCGCCTGCAGATGTTTCTCTAAGTCCTGTTTCCATCAGTACTGATATGATATGCCTATTACTACTCAGAAGGCTTCTCGATCATGTGCCCATTACCATCTGGTTGGGAGTGCAGTATCTACTCATTCTCTAGGTGCTGCGTTTCATATATTTACAGTTGTTGTATCTAGTTCTGAGACTCCTACATCCTATCAGCAAGCACTTCTGAATCCACAATAGAAGGCTGCAATGGAGGAGGAGATGGCTACCCTTCGTAACAGAGGCACCTGGGAGCTTGCTTCTTTACCATCTGACGCACATTTTGTTGGAGCGAGGTGAGTCTTTGCCTTGAAATACAATTCCGATGGGTTTATTTCTTGGTACAAGGCTCGTCTTGTCGCTAAATAATTCACTCAGACTTATAGAGTAGATTTCTTTGATACCTTCTCGCCAGTGACTCGACTCTCTACTGTTCGTATTCTCATTTCTGTGGCTGCGCACTCTGGTTGGGCACTTCATCATTTAGACGTCAAAAATGCTTTTATTTATGGAATCTTCCAAAGGAAATATACATGTAATAGCCTCCAAGATTAGAGGTTCAAGGGGAGTCCGTGTGCAGACTACATAAGGCAATCTACGGCCTTAAGCAGAGTCTCGGAGCATGGTTCCAGTGACTATCAGAAGCATTTTAGTCATTGGATTACAGAGGTCATCGTCTGACCATTCTTTGTTTGTGAGAAAGACCAGTAGGGGTGTTGTGGCTCGACTTGTGTATGTAGATGATTCGATTCTCACAGGTGATGACACAACTAGTATATCCCCGGTCAAGGAGTACTTGGCAAAGCAATTTGTGACGAAGGACCTTGGGAGACTCAGGTACTTCATTGGTATTGAGATTGCCACTAGCAACTAGGGGATTGTTATGTCCCAGAGGAAGTATGCTTTGGATATTCTTCAAGAGGCTGGCATGCTTGGGTCTAAGGGAGCAAATATCCCTATGGATCAAAAGGTTCACCTATTTGATGAGTTTGCTCGACTGATGGATAAGAAGGCATATAGGCAGCTTGTAGGTAGATTGCTCTATCTGACTATCACTAGGTCAGATATCAGCCTTCTAGTAGGCAAGTTAAGTCAGTTTCTAAATAGGCCTACAAATGAGCATTGGCAGGTAGTAATGCAGGTGTTGAGGTATATTAAGGAGGCTCCAGGCCGAGGACTTATTTTCCAGAGATGAGCTCTTATGACTGTTGTTGGGTACTTTGATGCCAACTACATAGGTGATATTAGGGACAAGAGGTCCACCACAGGTTTCTATACCTTTGTTGCAAGAAATCTGGTGACATGGAGGAGTAAGAAGCAAAGCGTGGTGTCATGTTCCAGTGTTGAATCAGAGTATTGTGCTATGGCACATACTGCTACTAAGATGATCTGGATACGGTCATTATTAAAGGATCTCCATGTTACTATTAAGGAGCCTATGGAGATGTACTTTGATAACAAAGCTACCACGTATATAGCTAATAACCATATGTTTCATGAACGAACAAAGCATGTGGAGGTAGATTGCCACTATACTAGAAGCCTGATTCAGCAAGGCCTACTTCGCACTTCCTGTTTAGCTTCATCAAAGCAGACTGCAGACATGTTCACCAAGTTCTTGTCATGTCTCTTGTTTGAGAAGTGTAGAAACAAGCTGAGCATGGTTGATATATATGCTCCAGCTTGAGAAGTGTTACGTTATGCTATGGGTGTTCATGTCATTTTTATTTCTATTTGGAGTTCTATAATATTTTCCCTTCACCTCTCTCTATAAAAGAGGTGTACGATTTTCTTTGCAAAATAAGACCTCTTTTTCTTCAACTCATGCAACACATCCTACATTCTCTTAGCAAAGGAACAAGACATGACCTGTTTTGCAATGTGCTCCGTCATACCATTGAGCATGCATGTGGCGACTCAATCATTATTTGCCTCCCAATCTTCCATCTTTGCCGCGCTTGTAGGTTCATCTTTAAGGAGGATGTACTTCTTATGGGATCCCATGAACCATGTAAAGGAAGTAGACCACAACAAAAAATTTGAACCATCAAGTTCGATGGTGGTGCCTTGCATATGAGGTCATACGCTCATGGTAGAACTCTTCCCCACAGAGTCGATAAGAACATCCTTGTTGTTGGCCATGATGCACGATTCGTGTAGATCAAAGATATGTTCTCAACCAATAACAATTACTACATAGAGATCACAACAAGAACCCACATACCAATCTAAAATTCTAGAATTCAAATCATGTTCGAAGGTGAATGAAATCAAGATCCTTCCCTTTAGAACACGTACATGCTGCCAAGACAAGAGTGCCTTAACAGCAGTACGAGGATATCCTAGAGGTGAGAGGAGGCACTGGAGATCAACAAGAAGGCACCAACAGGCGAGAGGAGGCAAGAGAAGCCCCTGCAAGCGGTCACCAACAATGCTAGCAGCACTCCTGGTTTGCCGATGGCGCTACTTGCAATGGCTAGCAGTGCTGCTATATGGCCACCGTAGAGAGGACTAGCAGGAGGGGTGGCGTCGGTGAAGGAGAAGCATGTGCAAAAGAGGGTAGAAGGCCTTAGTTTCTATGGGATACCGAGCACCGACCTAAAATCGTCACTTTGATACCATGTTGGGGGGAAGAGTTGTCTTATTCCAAAAAACCCTAGGGACTCTTGTATAGAGAGAGTTTGGGTAAATTACAAAATCACACATACGTAATACGAAAATAAAAAATACAAGAAATAAAAGAAAACTAATAACTCAACAGCTATCCTCACCCGTTGTAGGGAGTTGACCAAAAATTTTGTTGGTCGATCGGTTCAAGTATAGCAGGTTGACTAAGCATCAACAGCTATACCTATCTAACAAGTCTACACTAATTTCCATATTTTTGTTGCAACCTTTGTCAACCATTAATGTTTCAACGAGTATATCACTTGCTTCCACACCTCTAGAGTGTTCCTAAGTCCATTTCAGGGAAGTTTTTCTTTGCTTATAGGAGCTTAGTTTAACTTATCTAGTGGGCTCTATAGGTTGTATTTTTTATTTTTGTTTGAATATTTGGATTCTGAATTCCTGCCTCTATTGGAGTCAAAATACTCTTCGTAGAGAAGTGGTTGAGATACACTACCCTCATCTAAAGTAGTGTAATTTGTATTAAGTTTGGGTCACCCTCATTCAAGTAATACGTTAATAGTTTGATCGATTTGGTCAATCATAAAATCATAAGTTTGAAAACTTAGGTGGTGATTTTTACCAGGATTGGGTTTCCACCTAAAAATTTATATATCTTTTGTGGTGAATGCTTGTGTGAGATTGTTATTGATTTTATTAGTTCATCATTTATTTATATCACACTCTGCATCCCCCTCCAGTGTAATTTCAAGGACCCCACGGACAAGGGTCTCTACGAGCACCACCACCACGACAAACAACACGACCACCAAAGGACACCTTGTGACAATGTAATCACCACAAACAACAATACGAAGGTCTCAACACAATCGCAGACTCCCTCAACTCACACAACTTATGGGATCCTTCAACATGCACATATGCGCGGAGTATTTCTGATGATCACGAATCGAAATCTACTTTGATGACATGTGGAAACGAAATCAACAAGAATAGAGAAATCAATCACACATGGACATGAGATTTACGTGGAAACCCTCCTCGATGAGAGGGAAAAAACCTCAGGAGTGAGTCCTAGACCTCTCTCAATGGAGGTTAAGGATTTTCTTCTATAAGAAAATAAGAAGAGAGAGGGCATACAATATGCAGTATCTTGGGTTATATGGATCCGCCCCAAGGTCTATGTACCTGTTTACAATAGAACTTAACATAAATGACCACGTTTTCATGCTTCCACAATGCCATAGGACGAATTGTTCATCTTAACATTCCATGGTTTCTATTCAAAGCATTGGTGTCCATATTCGATGGAAAGTGGTTGCAAGTTCATGTGCTGGATATGTCGAATCTTTCTTGCTCCACCACATGGTGAAATTTCAGTATGATCTCACATGGTTGAACCATCTAGGATTTAGGGAGAGAATCGAGGGGTTAAGCACCAAATACGCTCTCACATCACTATTTTTGTATAAAGATCAACAAGTGAAAAAGCATTTAACCCAAGCCAAAAAGGGGCCAAAAATCACAAGAACAAAAACAATCATCCTACCCTTTCCTTTCTTCAATGCTACATTTTTCTTTCCCAAGGATGGGATTGGATCTACCCTAAAGGGTTGGTCATGACAGTTTTGGAGTCCTTTCCTATTTACGATTCTAGTTCTTTGCTCCTATCCACTTCGCTACAAGTCACTAGGTTTAGACTAAAAAAGAAACTTTAAGAAACGAGATGACGCAGGTAGCAGAGTGGAGGAACGAAGGGATGGATTCTCCTTTCTTTAGGAGGACTAAGTCATAGAAGAGGGATCAGGGTGCTAACATCACTAAAAGTCCATATTTCATATTTATAGTCTCTCAGTGCCCAATCAAGCAGTCCATGCCCCAATAAGAATCCAATTGCTATAGTTTAAGTGGGAGTTTCCTCAAATCAAAACTATTCAATTGGAGTTTGAAGACAAAATAGAGTTCTTCGGAGCAGATGGACCACAGAAGAAGGGAAATCCCATGCTTACATCATGCCTTATTCTTTGGGCTAATCCTACTAACTACAAAAGCAACTTCACTAGGTTGAGCCTACCCAGACGATGAAAACCTACGAAACAAGAAAGTCCCGTGTGCTGACTGAACTACCATACAAACGAGCTAGGTTCAACACCTAGAGTCAGGGAGTGAGTGATGCCCACTACTGATGTCATCTTCATGCTTATCTTGACCATCCCTCGATCGAGTATGTTCAAACTGGGAAATATACTGGTGTTAGATGGTTGCGAGTCATGAAAGTGGACTAAATACCAAGGAGGACCTAGTCTACGAAGAAGGCAAGAAAGGTCGAAAGTTTGAAGTAGAACTAGAATACAGTGGATCATTCCCCAATGCACAAACGAAGCCCTCTTTTCATTTCTTTTTGCTACTACTTAGGTGATCAGATCATGAGGTTACTCTTTCTCTTGAGAGTTCGCCTTTTTTTAACTATTTGGTATTGAAATTTGCAGGTCTTGTCTCTTAGACTGAGTTTACTTTCAGATGTATAATTCATGAAAAGTTATAATGCTTAAAAAATCATTCCTAAAATGTTAACTAAAGAAATCATATTCCAATGTTTCACTTCTAAGCTATTAAAGGAAAATTTCTAAATGGAGGAATTCTCCAAAGGGATGTGTTAAAACGTCCTGATATTTTAAAAGCAAACTTAAACCACCATCATGTTATTGAATCATTGTGTCATCGACTGGCTTTCTACAAAGCATTCATCTAAAGCTCTTGTTGGAAACCTTTCTGCAGCAAAGCCCCCTCTCAAACATGAAAAATAAGTAGGTGCCTAAGACATGAAGTTGGATCTTTGAACAGGATTATGGGGAAGACTTATTTATCAAGATCATTGTCAGTTCCTCGGATTAATGTTGAGAGGATTATGTGTTGGTTTAGTGCCACATTGAAATGTGGGCTTTGTGTGTGTGATGGCCTATAAATAGGCGTGTATTCCTCCCATTTCCTTTGAGAAGAAATACAGAGAAAACATGTCCATAGGGCGCTTCTCCTGTGGTTTTCTCTCCGCTCCTCGTGAGTGGAGTTTCCATGTAAACCCAAACATTTCATTATTGTTTATTGCTTTTATTTATGCTTCTGCTTGATTATTTTATTCAACTTGATAGCAATTCATTCTTGGGTTTGTTCTAAGATTTTTAATCTTGCTACTATTCTTATCAAAAGTTTCATTCAAAGGAGTTCCAATTTCTTTTCATTCGAAGGAGCCAACAGTGAAATGGAGGCGTTGCGGATCACGAACTAAGAAGGACGAGGTCTTGATGCTCGAACACTGTTGTTGATTCAATGCTGATAGCGATGGGTCTTGGTGCAATCCACACACAGAGGTGAAGCAATGGAAGAAGATGGAGGGGAGCACCACGCAGGAGGCGATCTCCTTCTTGGCTCATTCGATGCTCGCATGAATGGTAAGGGACAGGTTCCCCCTTGCGAGGGTGGTGGTGGAGCACAGCAAAAGTGTGGAGGAGCACCATGGAGGCGGCAGCAACGAGATCCTTGGCAGTACGATGATGATGCTACAAGTGAGTAGAAAGAGAAGATGCAGGAGGATCGCAATGAGGATCTCAGCGGAGATCTCACATCAAGATCGCTCGCACAAGTTGGAGATCTAGATCTTGCAGCACGAGATCGACGATGACCTTGGCGATGGAGATGGACTTGATCACACTAAAGTTCTCACGCGAGATTGGAGGAAGAGAGATCGCTACATTAGCAATGGAGGTGTCGATCTCACTCTTAATAAGCTGCAACGGCAGATCTCGCACGAAGATGGTGGGAAGTCTTGCGACAAAGTTGCTGTTGCTACGTCTAGAGCACTGGCAGCGTCGCTGGGGCTCGGAGGACCCCTGTAGCATCGTGTAAGATGAAGCAGCGCTCGGAGGAGCTTCATGAGGGTAAGGAAGATCTCGCGCGATCCTTACACCGCTGGCGATGGAGGCGATGATGGTGGCAGAGATCTCACGAGATCTAAATCGGCAAGGAGGTTTGATGTTGATCACAGCGCAAGATCAACGACGTTGAAGACTGGCAATATGGTAATGGTAAACAGTCTTGCGTGGGATGGCGAGGACTGCGGCGTGGATCTTAGCAGCATGGTCCTTGACGATGTTGGTGGCGATGGAGCAAAAGAGGTCGCACGGTTGGTTGGGTTCTTGATTGAAATCCTAAGATCTTGTGGGCACTTTATAGCTTTGGTTTTCTATTATGCCCTTTTGGTCAACACTAATGCAAAAAAAAAGGGAAGAAAAGAAAGAAAAGGCACGAAAAAAAAGAAGGGAAAAGGTGGAAAAAGAGTTAAAAAAAAGGAAGAGAGAGATTGAAAGAAAAAAAGCAAAAAAAAGGGAAAGAAAAAAAATTAAAAAAAGGAAAATGATGAGGTTTATGTGTAAGAAAAAAGATGGAGAAGTCTAGGTTTTATTAGTTTTATTTTCTTCTTGTTATTGTCTTCTCCCATACGAGGATGGGAGAAAAGGGGGAGTGTGGAAGTTTATTGTAGTCACCCCCATTTGAGAGTCCTTTTTGTTCATGGACTCCACATGAGAGACCTTACTCTGGGAGGTCTAGAGTTTCGAGATCCTTAGATGGACTCATTTCAGGTTTCTAGGTAAGAGATCAAGTTTTGTGAACTCCAAAGAAGGAGATCCACCTTCAAGGTCTTCAGAGGAAGACCCAATTACAGGGATACTGAACGGGGAGCCACTAGCACCAGATCTTCAGAGCCAGCTACAGTCCATCTAGCAGCTCCAGCCTGTGTTCCCACCTACAAGCAAGAACCAGTCCAGAGTGTTGTTTGGTCTGCTGTGTAGAGTGGATTTGTGTTACAAGCTGAGCATTCCATGCTCCAGCTTAAGGGGGAGTGTTGAGAGGATTGTGTGTTGGTTTAATACCACATTGAAAAATGTGGACTTTGTGTGTGTGTGATGGCCTATAAATAGGCGTGTACACCTCCCATTTCCTTTGAGAAGACATATAGAGAAAACACACCCATAGGGTGCTTCTCCCGTGGTTTTCTTCCCACTCCTCGTGAGTGGGGTTTCCACGTAAACCCAAGTATTCCATTATTATTTATTGTTTTGATTTATGATTCCAATTGATTATTTTATTCAACTATTAATATGGATGGAGTGTTTCCATTGGAGCCCAATTGCTCCAATAAACACGTCATATTTGTTCGCTATCTATCATCATTATGTGCACTATCGACTATAGCAACATCACCCCCGCACCCCCCCCCCCCCCCGGCCCCAACTCTCAACGATCTTCTCTGTCACTTCATTCTCATCAGCTTTAGCTTCGTTAGTGATGATGCCTCAAGCTTAGTCTGGCTGGCAGTAGGGGCGAGGGATTTGAAGGGAGGGGGGAAGCCGGGGGGACTAAAGCTCAGGAGGCAGCAGGAGAAGGTGAAGTAAGTGGTTTCATCTAGGAGAGAAGGGAGAGGGGTCCATGGCTGAGACCAAGGAGGCTTTATGGTAGGAGGGAGGGGTTGACCACAACATCGTTATAGGAGGCAAAGTTGTAGGAGGGGAAGGAAACATCGGTCAATAGATGAAATTGCAAACGAAGGTGTTGCAAGAGGAGTTGGGGAGGTGTTGGCAAGAGATGTGCAGTGGAGTGGGGAGAAGGTGGAGGAGGGGAAAAAGGAGACAGGTCGGTGGTGTTGTCGCAGGTGAAGAGGAGGGGGTGAGGAGGAGAATTGAGGGAGGCGTAGACAATGTAGGAGAGGGTGTCTACAATGAGAAGGGGGACAGGATTAGGAGGAAGGTAGTGGTGGTGGTGGAGGCAGATATAGAGATGAGCTCTGTTGATTTGCGTTATATTGTGAGAGGCATTTTGTCCTCATATTGTTTTGTTGAACTTATGTCATAATTTTTCCCTCACCTCTCTCTATATAAAGAGGTGTAGGGACGACTTAGTAATTACAAAAAATCATTTTCTTCAACTTGGTATCAAAGACAAGTTGGGGACTCCACCAAGAAAACCCTAGCCCTACCACCAAGCCTAGCCACCGCCACCGATAGCAACACCAATGCCACCGTCGCCGCCGATCATTGCAATGGCAGGAGGGGCAGTAGGAGGGTCGTTTCAACCCCTCTTCTTCTCTAGCGACTTCTCCTTGCTACCAAGTCTCCTCCGGCGGCAGGGAGAGGGCAGTAAGCCCTACTTTCCCTTGCAACAGAGTCTAAGAAGGTCCTTGACATGTTGGTGATGGAGTTCTAAGATAAGGAACTTCCGGAAGGTGTTTAGAAATTCGTCTTTGATGGTATAATCAAATCAGTATTTTGATGCATCTTTTGGGGTGTGTATTCCCCTGTTGATACATGTTTTGGGGTGTGAATTCCCCTTGGATTGTTGACCGCGTGTAAGCAGAGTTTTTGGGGTGTGTATTCCCCGATTGATACATATTTTGGGGTGTGTATTCTCCATTTCTATCAGACTTCAAATTTGTGTTTGAAGGTGCTTGTGGTGTGTTGTCACTATTGCCTCAGCGTCATCAGGGTCCGGAGTGACGTTAGAACAGATTGAAGAAACTGTAGTCTACAAAAATTCATTTTTTGCTCCTATTGTGAAACTTAATGAGACCAATTATCCACGTTGGTCTCAGACATTTCTTGTGACTGTGGAAGGACATAAGAAGCAACATGTCCTCATAGAAGCACCACCCAAGCAGAAGACAAGGAAATATGTAACCTAGAATAGAGATGATGCCATAAGAAGGGCCTGGATACTAAACAGTGCGATACCTCACATTGGAGATAAAGTCATGTACTACAAAACTACCAAACAGATGTGGGATGGCCTGAAGGATGCATATTCTTATGAACTTAACTCCACCCAAGTCTTTCAGATTCATTATGACCTCTATCACTTGAAGTAGGAATCCATGAGTCTCTCACAATACTATTCCACCATGAAAGGGCTCCTGGAGAAACATAATGCATGCAGACCCATGTGAAACTCAGCCAAGTGTAGGAATCATAAGGAGTACTAAGCACTTGTTTCTAACAAGGCTTAATGATAGTTATTCTGCTGCACGCTCACAGATCTTGACATTGTCTGATCTTCCTCCTATTAAGGAGATATACAAGAGACTTCGCAGGTTGCAGGTCCAGTCTATGCCAAAGGTTGTTACTAGTCATACCTCCTCTGCTCACGTAGCTATGAATACTCGTGGAGGATGAACAAGAGCCTTTAGAGGCAGAGGCAGGGGGCGTGTTGATGGTGGTCGTAGCAAGCCCATCTGCTCCTATTGTGGGAGATTTAGCCACATTGAGGCCAAGTGTTGGAATAAACTTAGACAGCCTGCAATTGCCAACCAAGTTTCTGTGACTACAGCTCCAACCGTGTCTACTGAGGTAATGACTCTTGTAGAGGCAGACTATGATGCAGTCGTACAGCGTCTAGCTTAGTTGACCCGTGAGTAACCCCAGTCCGCAAGCATTGTTGCTTATGCCTCCGCCTTGGTTGATTGATTCAGGTGCCTCAGATCATTTGACAGGGAATTCCCAGTGTTTTGGGAATATGTAAAAGGTACCACAGGATTGCTCAATATAGCTTGTAGATGGTAGGCATGCACCCATCTGTGGTAAGGTAAGAGTGTCAGTTACTCCCTCCATGCGCCTCTAATGTTTATTATATGCCTGACATGGCAATACAGTTACTGTTTGTTAGTATTATTACTAAGCAGTTGAATTGTCATACCATTTTTTATGCGGTTGGATGTAGTTTCAGGATAACATGACGGGGAGGACGATTGGTGGTGGCCATGAGGGGATGTATACCGACTAATTCAGAGTCCTGTTACTACAGCCTATCAGACGAGTACTACTGTGAGGAGTATCGTGCAGTGGCACAGACGACTAGGCCATCCTCCATTGGACAAGCTACGCCAGATCATCCCTCACCTTTCACCTACCATGAAGATTCAGTGTGATGCCTGTCAGCTGGGGAAGCATTACCGTGACAATTTTCCAGCTTTTATCTAGTCTAATAGTTTTGTTTCTTTTGATTTATTGCATTGTAATGTTTAGGTTCCTAATCGTGCAGCAGACCGACAGAGTTATCAGTATTATCTGTTACTTGTGAAAAATCTCTCGTTTATCATAGATATTTTTTATGCGGAATAAATAAGAGGTTGGATCCATTATTCAATAATTTGTAATGTTTGTGAAAATTCAGTTTGGTGTGTGCATTAAGAAGATCAAAACTGATAATGCCTTAGAATTTTATACTAAGAATTTGGCATCCTTGTATAGGTCACTTGGCATTGTACATCAGACGTCCTACCCTCACACGTCACAGCAAAATGGGATTGCTAAAAGGAAACACTGCCACATTCTGAATACAGCTAAAGCCTTGCTCATCCAAAAGTGTTCCACAGTTATTGGGGAGATGTTCTCACTGTTTGTTATCTCATTAACAGACTTCCTCTGTGCTTCATGAGTAGATCTTATGGAACATTCTTTACCCTGACTCAGATTTGTTTACTGTGCCACCAAAAACTTTTGGTTGTGTGACATTTATACACCTCCTTGGGCTTGGTCGTGATAAATTAACTCCTACAGTAATTAAGTGTGTATTTCTTGGTTATTCGCACACTCAGAAAGGATATAGGTGTTTTGACCCTATACACAAGAGGCACTATGTTAGTGCAGATGTGACCTTCCATGAATCTATTTCGTATTTTTCCACCTTAGGTAATGAATTAAAGGAGGTTGAGATGACTGTGTCGATGCTTGTACCTCCTGTATAGGGTTGCTAATCGAACTGAATGGTTCGAATTCAACTCGAATTTGTTCGATAAAATATTCGACAAAAGTTCGTTCAGAAAAAAACAAACCGAACATGAACATTAAAACTACGATCGTTAGCTTAACGAACCGAATATGAACGTAGCGTATGTTTGTTCAATAAAAGTTCGAGTTCGAAAACACATATACACAAAAATGTGTGATATAATTTATATAATTATGTATTTATGTAGAGATAAAGAATTCATTTTATTAAAAAAAAAAAATTAACCCTTCCCACCCAACCTTAAAAACCAAAAAAAAAAAAAAACCAAACCCACAAGGCCAAGCTTGCTCCCTCCGTTCTCCTTGAACTCAAGTCTCGATTTCTCGAAGACCTCAGGTCCTCAACCCCTCCCCTCCCTTCACTAACAAGTCACAAGTCCCACTCCCACAACCAAAAACCCTAAGCCCCTCCAGATTCACCTCCACACTCCCCTCTCCCCTTCCCTCACAGATCATCTTCCAGACCCCACCATTCCCACAAGCCTCTCCTCCAACCAAACCCTGACAACCTCCCACTCTGATCGACCTCCTCCATCTCCACCTCCCCTTCTCCCTCTCCTTCCCCGTTAGAGAGCAACGAGTCTCGATGGCTCCACGACAAGCAGTGGTGGCTGCGTAAGGAGCAGCAGTGACTCAAAGAGAAGCGGTGGCTCCGAGATGAGTCCCGATGGAACGCCAAGCGTGAGTCGCTCCTCTGCGAGATCGTCGCCCTCCGTGAGAGACTCGAGGCGATCGAGCGAGGGGGAAGGGATCCGGTAAGCGTGGAGGTACTCCTGAAAGCCCTCAAGGAGTAGGGGGTGCCATCGTCAATGCTGGTGCAGGAGCCAGAGATGGAGATGGTTCTCGAGGGGGTGGCGGAGAAGGGCAAGGAAGTCCATATGATTATTAAGTCATCTATTTTTCTTCTTGACATACAACCCAAGGAGTTTTTTTTTTGTAGTTAATTTAGATGTACATGTAGAATATGATTAATCAATTTCTAACCCACTGTGAAAATTAAATTTATAGTACATACAAGTAGAAATCTTGTTATAACATGGAGTTATAGTGCTAGAGATAAGTCTAAAGCCATGGTCATCTATGTCACACAGGATATGTTTGTCCAAAACCTCTACTAGGCTTCAGTTACTGGTCAAATAAGCTACAATTTTTTCTCTCTTTCTACAATCAAAGTTATCAAGCTCTTTTTAAGACAAGTTCAATACCTGATGTTTCTTGGGCATCAAGAAGAGCTCATGATAACTTGTATGGTCGGTCGCTATAGGAAACCTAGCTCCCAATACATCACTGTATTTGATGTCTTATGAGTGCTTAAATGCTTTTATATTTCCATTTCTATTTCAGCTTTATATTTTTTATATGAATGAGTAGGAATTTGATCACAAGTCTTAGGAGGAACATTGTGTCCTACTTCTGAAAATATTCTTATCTTTCAAGCAGATTTTGTTCCCCTTCCTGCTTGTAGTCTCACTACACAGTATGATTATGCAACCGAGCATGATATGAAGCTACATATAATAATAACTGAAGCTGGTTTGTCTCAAACTGGATTGGTCGAGGTAAATCCATAACCCCTTTCTGGAGTACAATTAAGTTGAAAAATTATCTATTTATTATTTAGTAGTTATTTTATTAGTACTTATGATAGCTCTATGCCTTTTTCTTTAGCATTCTTGTTGAAGGTGGCAAAATGTCTTTTTTTTAGTGCTTTCCATTAAAGATAATTATCGAACGAACTATTATCGAATGAACTATTAGCAAACATACTGTTATCAAACGAACAATTATCAAACAAACTGTTAACAAACATATTGTTATCGAACATATTATCAAACTTAATCAAACGTGTTCGTTCGAACAAAGTAAACGAACTAATAACGAACCGAACTAGAACGTTCGATTTCGTTATCGAACCAAACTTGAATATTAGTAACCGAACATTCAACGAACTCGAACTGAACTCGAACATTGAATATTTTATCGAACTCAAACATTGAATATTTTATCGAACTCGAACATACCTAAAAAAGAGGTGCTAATCGAATTGAACGAACTCGAACATACCTATGTTCGAGTTCGTTCAATTCGATTAGCACCTCTACTCCTATAGCCATGGAGGATTTCTCTCAAAGTAGTGTACCTACTACATAGTAGAATGTGAGCTCATTTAGAGTTGTACCACCAGATGATAATACCTTTCAGGGTGCTACATATCAGTTTCCTGTCAGTTACAGAGAGAAGACACACCCCTCTCCTCTTCAGCTCCCTACTAAGCCATCACCGTCCTCCCCCACTCAAGTATGTGTTGAGGATACTGACGATACTTCTCCTGATACTGTGTCTCCAAGTTCTACCTTTATGCCCACAGATAAGGATATTCCCATTACTATTAGAAAGGCTCCACGATCTTGTACCCAGTATCATGTTGCTGGGAATGTTGTTTCTGTTGATTCTTTAGGTACAGAGTTTCATGCATTCACTACTGCAGTTTCCAGTGCTGAGATACCTACCTCTTACTAGCAGGCTCTACTACATCCACATTGAAAGGTAGCTATAGAGAAGGAGATGTCTGCTCTTAGTGACAGAGGCACCTGGGAGTTTACTAGTTTACCTTCTGGTGCGCACCTTGTTGGAGCCAGATAGATCTTTGCCTTGAAATACAACCCAGATGGGTCTATTTCTCAGTATAAGGTTCTTCCTGTGGCCAAAGGATTCACCCAAACTTATGGGGTGAATTTTTTTAACACATTCTCTCCAGTTGCTCGGCTCTCCACAGTTCGTATACTGATTTCTGTTGCAGCTCATTATGGATGGTACCTACACTAGCTGGATGTCAAAAATACGTTCCTCTATGGAGATTTGCAAGAGGAGATATATATGCAGCAACTACTTGGATTTGAAGTTCAGGAGGAGTGTATAATGCAGGCTTCGTAAGGCCATTTATGTTCTTAAACAAAATGCCCCTGACAATATAACGTAACATAACAAGCTCAAAGGAGAAGAGAAGAAAGGGGAGAGATCAGGTGGTGATAGGGAGGGGACACATCATACTGACGTGCACAACACCTTGTTATAGTATATAGTATAGATTACAAAAAAAATATAGATGGCCCTTACATAACAAATAACAAAGAGTAAAATAAAAAAGATATGGATAATACCCTTGATCCAAGGGTATTAAGTTGCAAGAGTTAACCCTCGACATCTATCAATGTTAACTCTCAAATTATTAAGATGCAAGAGCTGTTTCATTAAGTTTTAAATATTGGATATTTGGTAAAAGATAATACCCTTGATCCAAGTGCTGATCTTAATGATAAATGCTTTAAAGAGATTATCTACAAATGTAACATGTCTTGCAAATTTGCAATAGAAAGAATGTGAGAAATTATACCAATTCCATTAAAAAGGATAATCAAATATATATAATTGTATGAGGTGATTAGAAAGTTGTGCACCAAATGTTGACATAATAGCATAAACAGGAGTGCATGGGCAAAGAAGAGGATATAAAATATGCCTCCTTTTTCTCCTGTTGAGTTGTATGGGTACTTTGGTTATTTTGCTATTGTATGAGGGTGTACTCCATTCTTTCTCTTTGTACCTCTCTATATAAAAGCACCTAGGGCTCTGTGAAATAACAATTTCACTCATTTCACCTAATTAATATTAGAGTAGCTAGACCGATGCTCAGGTACCCCACCAACCCTGAGCCTTCAACACATAACTCCACCACAGGCCTTCTCTCTCTTCAAGGGGTGCTGCCAGCCCCTTCCTCTTCATCTTTGATGCAGCCAGCAGTACCAACAGGCTTCCCACCAGCAACAGCAACAGGCTTCCCACCAGCAGCAGCAGTGCCACCGAGGCCTTCTCCCCCCTTCAGCGCCACCACCGTAGCACTCCAAGGAGGAGCAACGGTGCCAGTAGGGCCTCTTATTGCCCTAGCACACATTTGCACCTCCGTGGTGGCTGCATCTTGTCTCCAATGATCTGAAACAAGTGATTTCATATATGATTTCATGTTTTCTGGGTAACTTATGATCTGAGCAATATATCTTCATCTCTATTGTTCCTACAAACCAAAACACCATGGGAGACCACAAAGATGTGTCACTCAATGCATTGATTTAAATGCCGATAGCATGCCATCGACAAGGCCATTTCCGAGCAAGGGTCGTGCCGACATGAAGAAAACGTCAATTTACAGGGATTTCGTCGGCATGCCCTCGGCACTTTTGGCATGCCATCAGCATGGTCGGCATGCTGGCAAAATTGGTGCCCATGTCGAGGTTGCTATTGATTTTTTTAATTACTTTTGCTATTTTTGTTGGTATGCCTCGGCATGCCCATAGAAAAACAGGCATTTCCACAGCATGCCCTCGGCATGCCGACGAAATGCACACTTGGAATTTCATCGGCACGACATCGAAGTCAGCATTTCGAACCTTGACTCAATGGGGAGATTATCTACCACAAGTGCATCCTCTAATATACAAGGAACATCTATTAAGTTAGATGACACCAACTTTCTCCTTTGATCCACATCTTTTTCTCGATTCATACGTTCTCACCAAAAGAAATATATCCTCACACAGAAGCCACCAACTGTGAAGTCAGATGATTGGGAGGATGACAATGACTAGGTGACCACTTGTATGCTGAACAATATGAAAGATACGATAGCGAAGTAGGTTATGCCCTATTAATCCATCATGAAGATATAGGAAGTGTTACACGAAATTCATTCTTACAAGAGCAATATCACCTGCCTTTATCGTGTCGTGGATGAGCTTCACACACTCAGGAAAGACACCATGCCCCTTGCCAAATATTATGGGACCATGAAGAACTTGTGGGGCGAGCACGACATTCACCAGCCCATATCATCAGATGTTCCAATCAAGACCAAGCAACGAGAAGACATTAAATCCATACAGATGCTCTCTGGCCTTAGACCTAAGTATAAGGTCGTAAAGGATCAGTTTATGACTATAGACGAGATTCCTACACTTACTCAAATCTACGCCCGCTTATCCAGATTAGAGATTTCAGATCTAATCCCTTTGTCTAATTCCCCTACCATGGCATCTATCAGCCATGGTTGTGGAAATCCTGGTTCTGGAGGTCATGGTGGCTGTGGCCATGGCCGTGGTTGTGCTCGTGGTGGTCGTGGTCGTGGCAAAAGCATCCTTTTCTATGAGTACTGTCATAGGAATGGGCATACCATTGACAAGTGCTGGGTGAAGCATGGTTATCCTCAAGGGATGGATCCTCGGGCAAATCAAGTTATTGCAAAGGATGTTTCTTAGCCTTAGGACGATGATAGCCAAGTTACTATCTTCAAGGCTGAATATGAGAGATTTATTGCTTCCCAAGCTTCTACATCTGCATGGGTGTTGGTACTCCAGACCACAAGTACTATTGCGATGTCAGCTAGGCCTCATGCTCTGACCTGGATTGCAGACTCAGCTGCCTCTCATATTACTAGGAATGTTGATCTTTTCTCTTCCCTCCAAGATCATACTACCCAATTACAGGTTAAGGTAGTAGATGGGAGATTATCACCTGTTACAAGCCTTGGAATATATCTTTATCTCCTCTACCACTATCTCATGTGATACATGCACCTAGATTTACACTGAATCTGATGTCCATTAGCCAAATTACCAGCGATTTGAGATGCACACAATTTTTCATGACCAATATTTCTTCTTGCAAGACCTCCAGATAATGAGGCGGATTGATGGACTTGAGCAGAACGGCCTTTACTACCTCCACGTTCCACCTCCACCCACAACTATTGCTGTGTTTGCCACTACTACTATTCCATGGCATCTGCGCCTTAGACATCCCAGTATCCCTGTGCTCTGTTGCCAGTTCCCTGACTTGAAGTTTTCAGATTCCTTTCCATGTGAGGCTTGTCAACTCGGCAAACATCACTAGGCTTATTTTCCTTCCCAAAATAAAAGAACTAAGTCTGTTGTTGACATTGTCCATGCTGATGTTTAGAGTCCATGTAGGGTTTGTAGTATCAGGGGTTTTCGTTACTTTCTTGTTTTAGTTGATTGTATCTACATGTCATGGGTGTTTATGATGAAGGAGAAATCCGAAGTCCCTATACTTATTCAAAATTTCTTTTAAAAAGTAAAGACTCAGTTTCCAATTGGCATAAAATTTTTCTAAAGTGATAATGGGCTTGAATTTATTCATTCCAGGTTAACAAAGTTTTCCAGTCCATGGGGGGGTTATCAACCAAATGTCTTGTGTTCACACCTCCCAACAAAATGGGGTTGCTGAACTTAAGCTTCGTCACTTATTGGATGTGCCATGCACCATCATGCCCAAATGAATGTCACCTCAATTTTGCACAGATGTTCTTCTTACCACTACCTTTCTGGTTAATCATGTGTCCTCTTCCGTGTTAGGTGGTAAGACCCCTCATTCGATTCTTTTCCCTGGCAACGATCCTTGTCCGATTACTTCCATTGTTTTTGGGTGTATCTGTTTTGTTCATTTATTTAACGTGGATAAACTTTCCGTCTATTAAATGCATTTTTCTGGGATATTCTAAAACTCAAAAGGGATACCAGTGTTATGATCCTGCGACACACAAGTTTTATGTTTCTACTAATGTCACTTTCTTTGAAGAGATCCCTACTATCCTAAGACAAGGGACTCTTCCACTCAAGCTATACCACAAAAGGTTCCTCTCCTTATGCCAACTACACCGCTACCAAAGCCCTTCAAGCTTTCTCCACCACCACAACTAGATGAGCATGCACCTCCATCATCCTTCTACCATCCTAAAACCTTCCTGCGCAAACCCCATCCTACTACTCAGGTTGAGGAGCCACTATCCACCATCCATGTTCAGTCCTCTGCCAACGCCAATGACTTGTCTAAGGATCAGGTAACTCCTACTATTGAGAGCACATATCTAGATCTTCCAATTGCTAAGGGAAGGCCCAGAGATCATGTGCTAGATATTCAATTTCTCAGTTTATGTCACTTGATCTTTTACCTACAGTAGGGCAACATCCATCTCTGACAGTTGGCAACCACCAGGTTCCAAGAAACCATACTAATACCTTTCAGGATCCATCCTGGAATCTTCCCACGAGACTTGGGAGCTTGTGGGCCTACCCCTGAGCGTTAGAGTGGGGTGTAGGTGGGTGTTTACCCTTAAGTGCCATCTAGATGGATCTGTTGCGTTGAGTGATACAAGTCCTGTTTGTTGCCAAAGGGTGCACCCAAACCTTTGCAGTGGGCTACTTTGAGACATTCTCTCTGGTGGCCCATCTAAACCCTGTTAGAATTCTACTCTCTGTGGTTGTCAATCAAGACGAGACTGTTCATCAGCTAGACATCAAGAATGCCTTCCTTTACAGTGATCTGGAGGAGGAAGCCAACATGCAGCAGCATCAAGGTTTTATGGCTAAGGGGGAGTGTCAAGAGGGTGTGCAAGTTGAAGAAGGCGATCTATGGCCTAAAACGTAACTCGAAGGTGTGGTTTGAGAGGTTTAGTAGAGAGGTCCAACAACATGGCTTTACCAAATCTACTTCTGACAACTTTGTGTTTACAAGCTCAATTATTTTAATTTTCTATGTGGATGACATCTTAATTACAAGGAGTGACAAAGATGACATAGAGAATACCAAGACATTGTTGCATTCACAGTTTGCGACTAAGGATATGGGTTCGATTAGTTACTTTCTTGGCATTGAAGTACCACATATTTATAGGGGACTTATCTTATCTCAGAGGAAGTACGTGCTGGACATGCTGAAAGAGGCCAGTATGCTTGGGTGTAAACCAACTTGTGTGCCAATGGATCCGTCGTTGCCTCTAGCATATTCTGATAGTCCATTACTGGATGTGACTACATACCGTGTAATGGGTGGGAAGCTCTTGTACTTAACAGTTACTAGGCCTAACATTGTGTTTGCAATGGGACAGCTTAGTGTTTGCACTGGGATGGAGTTTGCTAGGTACTGCCGCTACTGCGATATCTCAAGCGTGCTCCTAGGAAGGGGTTCTCCTCCCAGAAACACGATCATCTTGATGTTTGGGGCTACTCCGATACAGACTATGCTAGGGCACATGAAAATAGAAGGTCTACCACTGGATCTTACACATATGTGAGGAGCAACCTTATCACAATAAAGAGCAAGAAGCAGGGTGTTGTCTCCAGATCTAGTGTAGAATCGAGTACAAGGCAATGGCACACACGACCTGCAAGCTACTATGGGCTAGACTTATTCTACAGGATCTTGTGTCTAGATTTTCGATCCTATTCTCATATTTTGTGATAATAAAGCTACCTCTTTCATTGTTACTAATCTAACATTTCATGAGCAGACCAAGCATATTGAACTGAACTGCCATATCATTAGAAATGCCATTTTAGCAAAGAAAATTTATACACCCTACATTGCAACTGAGAATTAAATTGTAGACATCTTCACTAAGGCACTCTCCAAGAAGCGTCTTGAAAGTCTATGTTCCAAGCTGAGTATGTCTGATGTTTATGCTCTAGCTTGAGGGGGGGTATTGAGTTGTAAGGATACTTTGGTTATTTTGCTATTTGTATAAGGGTGTACTTTATTCTTTTCCCTTTGTGCCTCTCTATTTAAATGCACCTAGGGCTCCGTGAACTAACAATTCTACTCATTTGACCTAACATCTCCTTTCTAAGCTGCCATTCCTTCCTTCTCTCCTCTCTTCTCTCATACACACCACTCTCTCCTCCCCTTTATGGACATTCACAATAGGTGAATGTGTAGAGCATCTGGGGTGGTGCAAGGGCAAAGTAGTTCTTTTTGCCATGAATTATTTGTTGTTGTCTCCACACAAAAATATATAATCTTCACTTCACTTCCTATTTGCATCTCATTAAATGGGGACGATGGTCATTGCTTCTTCCGCTAGAGACATCGAGTAGGATTTAATCCACATCAACCACTTACAACATTTAATCTCGTGTAAGCAGGTATAATTCTTCCTCACTTGTATTGTTTGTAATTGTTTCTTGGATTTTTTTTTTGAGAAAAAGTTTTTTAAGTCAATCCAGTATACTTCAATGATACAATATTCATGATCATACTTCTTTTCAAAATAAAAAAAGAGTCATACACCTTGTTGTTGTGTGATCTTAATTATAAAAAGCACATTCCATGCCATATTACTAGAATCCATGTCTCTTCTACATGGCACATCATAGACATCTCCACCAAGACACCTCATGTAACCTTCTTAAGAGGCAACAACTTCAACCTAAGCAAGACTTGTATCCATAATCCAACTTAAATGGAAGTTTCGAAAGTTATTTATACTTAAGTAGGTCTCTTCTTATTTCTATTATTTGCTATCCCATTCTAGGGCCATAAACAATTTACTTTTTTCCTAATACTTTATATATTGAGGATTAGATGTAACCAATGAATCCTAGCATTCCTCTACAATGATCTAATAGTAAACTCCACATTAAGAATGTGGAGATTTGAGGGAAAAAATGAACTTGGATGATATGAAACAAGAGTCATTGACCCTCTTTTTACATATGAGGGCAAAGGCAAACAAGAAAACCAAAATTACACTTAACTAAAAATAATTATAACATAAAATAGAAAAGACAACTCTGATTTATTTCCTGATAAATAGAAAAGACAATTAAATGTCATCTCTGATTTATTTCCTAACACTCCCCCGTAAGTCGAAACGCGGAAGCAGTGAAGACTTAGATCTTGTAGGCATTCATGATAGTGCAGACCAACGATAATCATAGGTAGTAGAAGATAGAATAATCAGCTTCGGCATCCGCATTAACTTGTGTTTCTACTTGTACATCCCGCGTAAGGTGCTGGATACGTGAGAAATCACGACTATGACTTGGGTGTTGCTGCTCCCACGTCTAAGAGTCGAAAGATAATGAGGCTTGATCTTCTTGAGTGCGCATTGGTCACACGGGTGCAATTGCTCCGACACCCCACGAGCCAATGTATCATACTTGGTTTCTGCAAGCATGCATACAATCACCTCGTTGCCATTACTCCTACGCCCTAAAAGCCAGCTAAAATGCTCTAGGTGCGTGAGAGTGCATTCCATCTATGTGGTGATGCAAAGATCGACGATGATCAAAGCAGCAATTGGTGGTGGTAATATCTTCGATTGTCGTTGCAACCGCTGTTGGTGGGTTCCAACATTGAGAAAAGGAGAGAAGAAAAAGATCAATGGAAGAAAAGAGGGAAGGAGATTGACGTGGAGAGAAGGAGCCACCCCGGTGACTCACCAGAGGCCGACAGTGCCACCAAAGACCCCCTCTCCCCTCTCTAGGGCTTCTTCTCTCCTAATCTTAAGCCAAAGAGATCAGTGACTCCAATACCATGTGGAGATTTGAGGGAAATAATGAACTTGATTGATTTGAAAAGAGAGTCATTGCCCATGTTTTTATAGATAGAGGGCAAAGGCAAACAAGGAAACTACAATTACACTTTACTAAAAATAGCTATGACTAAAAATAGAAAAGATAACTAAATGACATCTCTAATTTATTTCCTAACAAAGGAAATTAAATTTGCTTAAGTAAAAACAACATCAAGAAAAATTTTCTCGAAAAGCCTACTTAAAAGAGTGCTGATCTCGGAGTAACTTCCAGGTACAAAATTAGTCATTTATCCACTAACTTTTTCTTTTGAACCCTTGCAAGCTGATCTTGGGAGGATTTTCAGCATCAATTTATCAAACTAAGATATAATCAAAATTTTCACGCTAGTACTGCAATCACCATATCTTTATCCTTACCCTACCAATGACTATCAATCTGCTGAAACTGTATATACCTCGACGCTTATGTACCACTTGCTATTAGGATCGCGATGTGGCTGGGAATCCGAGTTGATGCGTCCATATAGCAAGCCATGAGATACATTTAAATATTCTAATGAGCGAATCATCTCATCCACGCGAACAAAGGCATCATCGTCTGTCTTCATTAGGTGCTTGGCAGAAATAATGCTTGTCTGCATTTAAGAGGCATATATACATGCATAGTACATTAAAAAACAAGCTCGTGATGGGAATTATAGGGTAAAAGCAATTGGTTAATCTACAAGCTGTTCACTTACACCATATATGCAAATAGCTAGAGTTTTCCAAGTGATGAGATGGTAATAATCTACAAAAGGCATCAGTTGAACATCTCCATATGTGCGGGCTTCATACCATACCTCCTCGTTCACAACTGGATTTGTATGCTGAAAAAGCGCACAACTATTTAATCGAAAAAACAGTTACTGGGTAAAAAACAGCAATAAAAAGAGGGCAACACGGTCAAGTGTATAAGAAAAAATTTGTTAGCTACATGTCTGCCAAGCTGGAAATGCTGCTTTGTATTTTGCATTGTTTCCTAAGGAAAAAGAAACCAGATAGAATCTTTTAAAAAGGGTCTAATCCGGTAGCCGCACTCAATAACAATGACATCTAACAGTTTGATAGGAAATATTTCTTTGTCTAAATTAAAAACAAAAATATTGTGAAAAACAAGCTCAAATCTGAACCCTAAATGTTGACTACAGAAAATGCAAGGAAAAAAAGAAATGAATAAAATGAACCCTACTGGTCATGTCAAAGGGGTTTAGATTAGATAGATGTTGGAAAACGAATATGGTGACAATTGACTAGAGAAATACAGGGAAAAAGATGAATAAAATAGAGCCTACTGGTCTGTTTCGAAAAAACTAGAGCCTACCGGTTATGTCAAACGGGTGTGAATAGATGTAGAAAGATAAATATAGATATCAAAATTAAGGAAACACCAACCTATGTCTGGCAGAGACTCGATGGATACATTGGGCATATGGATCTGCACTAAAAGACAATAGGCATGTAAATGAAATAAAGGAGTCTGCATCCATAAGCTTATATTTTTGTGCATGCCCATCTCTGTCCAAGAAGCAGGTTTGAGACCCTTGAATGTGCCCAATCATCCCCAACCATTTAAGTATTCCCCTGCCACTTTGCTCCGCTACACCAACATGAGAATATCCCACAGGCAGGAGACAAAGTCAAATAAGCTGACCGTGATGAAGTGTCCATCTTCTATAACGTAGCAGACTCTTTTCCATGGTTCAGGTACCAGCCACAATATGATTAGGATTATCTTTTATTGCTAGTAAGAGACATAAGGTATCATTGAGTGGATCACTACGATATCATACTTAATTAAAGCCATCAGTCTTCAATCAGAATGCTAAAAAAAAAATAGCGTATTCAAATTCAAAGATAAGTGGATGTCCTTGTTTTGTATCATGTTGAAATAAAGAAATAGCATTACTCTCAATGAAAACCCTAGTCCTCTTTTATAAGAAAAAGAATTAGGCTAATTACATAAATACCTCCTCCAGATAAATAAAAATACCAACACCTCCTTATAACTCAACACTGCCCCTTAATTTGGAACGTATATGTCATTGAGCCCCAACTTATTACTCAAGAAATCGTGTCGTTTCTTCTTAAGGGACTTAGTAAAAATGTCCGCAACCTGTAGCTCAGAAAAAATATAAGGGATACTTATCTTGCCCTCTAGAACATCATTCCATATGAAATGACAAGAAACCTCTATATGCTTCATCCACTTATGAAAAATAGGATTAGAGACAATATACGCAGCCGATTTATTATCACAGTAGAGTGTCACCAGGGTATCAAATAGCACCCCTAAATCCTGCAAAAAACCAACCATCCACATGATCTTACATGCAGCCTGTGCAATGGACTTATACTCGGCCTCTGCACTAGAGTGGGCAATAACACTCTATTTCTTGCTCCTCCATGAAACAAGATTTCCTTCCAAATAGACAGCAAAACCAGACATAGACCTCTTGTCCTCTATTGATCCAGCATAGTCTGCATCAGAATAGGCCACAAGATGTAGAGTACTACTCACACTATAGTACAGACTACGTCCTGAGGTACCCTTCAGATATCTCAAAATAAGACACATCATACTAATGATTGTACCTGGAATTCTGCATAAAATGGCTGGTGCGACTGACTACAAAGCTAATGTCTAGACGTGTAATAGTCAAATATAATAAACGACCAACAGTACTACGGTACCTGATAACATCCTCAAACAAGGGATTTGTCTCATCTAAGCGGTGACTAGTAGATGCCACTACTGGTATCTCTAATGGTTTGGACCCAAGAAGTCCAACCTCCTCTAAGATCTGTAAAGTATACTACCCCTTAGAAAAGGACAAACCTCTCTCCTAACAAATAACCTTTATCCCAGAAAGTAGCGAAGATCACCTAAATCTTTGGTGACAAAAGTGAATTGGAGAAAAGCTTTTGTCTTTGCTATGCCATCAGTATCATCACCTATCAGAATTATATCAACATAGACTACCAAAATAATCATGCTTCATATCCCACCATGCTCAGTTCGTCTAATGAATATAGAATGGTCAATGATAGATCTTTGAAATCCCAGTTTCTTAATCTCTAGATTGAGCCTCTTAAACCAAGCTCATGGACTCTGCTTCAGGCCATAAATGGCCTTCCGTAAGTGGCAGACAAGCTCCCCCTTACTATTATAACCTGATGGCTATCTCATATATACCTCCTCAACCATATTGCCATATAGAAAAGCATTCTTTATATCAAGTTAATGCAAGGGCCACTCTCTAATTACTGCAAGTGATAAGATAATTCTAATGGAGGTAATACGTGCAACAGGTGCAAAAGTCCTAAGGTGATCCACCCCATATGTCTGGATGAATCCCTTGGCAATAAGTCTTGCTTTACATCTCTCCACTGTCCCGTTAGACCTGCACTTGATGGTATACACCCATCTGCAACCGACAGCACTGGCACCCTTAAGGCCAGTTTAGATAGAGGGATATATTTCATGGGATAATTTTTTTGCAGATAGGTTATCCTGCATTTTTTTTTTAAAGTTATAAGGGTTATCCCGGTGGGTTAACCTATGGCTATTTGGAAAATTTATAGGTTAACTTGAGAAAATACATGGGATAACCCACAAATATAGCTTATCCCACATCAACCCCGAAATAACTTATCCCAAATTAAGTTCCCTTAACCCGGTTCAAAATATTCCTCTTACCAAATAAAGTTAACCTCTATTTTGATGAGTTATCCCCCTCACCAAACTAGGTCTTAGGACATGGAACAAGATCCCATGTTCTCCTAATCTGAAGAGCCTCCATCTCCTCATCCATGGCCGCTTTCCACTTTGAATCATGGAGTGCTTGCACAAAATCTCTGGGAACAACTGCAGTAGTAATAGCAGACACAAACTGTCTAGCCTCCCCCTGGAAATGAGAAACTATAGTGTAACAAGAAATAGGATGAAGAGTAGTATCAGATCTCCTCTGCACAGTCTCCTCCCTATCTGACTCATCTCTGTCTGAAAAAGTAATAAGCTGAACAAGCTCCTCACACGCAAAATCTTGTAACTGTGATCTCCTGTGATGTACCTATGTCTCCTCTATGGCAGCTTCTATAGATGATCCTTCTTCTGAAAAATAAGGAATCTTCTCAAAGAATGCCACAACAGAAGTAATAAGGTATCTCCTGCGTGCTGTATCGTAACACCTGTAGCCTTTTTGGGTCCTAGAATAACCCAGAAAGACACTTTGTGGCACCGGGGGCAAACTTATCCTGGATAACATAATTCTAAACAAAACATACACCTCCAAACACCCACAGTGGCACAGGAAAAACCCCAGTACAGTCAGGATGTATAATCTAATATGGGATACGACCCTGAAGCACAGAAGATGGGTGCCAGTTAATCAAATATGCTGCTGAGAGTATGGCATTACCCTAGAATTGCCTAAGAACCTTCATATGAGATATCAAGGTCTTAGCAATATCAAGCAAATGTCGCAACTTGCACTCTGCAGCTCCATTCTGCTGAGAAGTATGAGCACAAGATGTCTGATGAATGATCCCTTTGTCCCGGAAAGCTTCCTACAACTCACTATGCATAAATTCTTTTTTTTTTCTTAACTAAACTATGCATAAAATCTAATGCATTATCACTGTGAAATACTTGAACAATAGTACCATACTATGTCTGCAACTCAGACAGAAAATGTTGAATAATAGTAGGAATCTCATTATGAGCCTTTCATTAGAAACACCCATGTAAGCCTACTACTGTCATCAACCATAGTTGCAAAATACCTATGTCCAGCAGTAGAGACAACTCTAGACGGTCCCCAAATATCACAATGTACTAAGGAAAATGGAGCTAAACTCACACTAGCATCTCTCCCTAGGTAGCTATTCCTGTGATGCTTCCCCAATTGACAATCTTCACAGTCCAAAGCCAAGGAGTCTCGCAACTCTGGATGCATTTTGCGCATCTTCCTCACAGAAGGATGCCCAAGTCTCCGATGCCAAAGCAAAAGGTCATGGGAGATAGACATTGCCCCAGCAAACAACATAGGCGTGTCCAAATAATAGAGACCATCTCGCTCTATGCTATTGCCAACTATTTCCCTCATGTTTCGATATTGGAAATAACAATGCTTCTCATCAAAAACAACACGACATCCAAAATCTCTGCAAATCCTGCTCACTAACAAAAGATTCATGGAAAATTCAGGAACGTAATATACCTCATCTATCTTCATCTTGGACGTAGCATCTACACACCCAACTACAGTCACAGGAGAGGTCATTCCATTGGCCACCCGCACTTCTTGCAATCCTTGTGGGATCACAGAATTTTTCAAACGATCTTAGTCACCAGTAAGATGTACTCAGGCTCCATAATCTATCACCTATGCACTTCTGTATCTCCTCTTCTTCTCAATTTCTTGGACCGCACACACTAGTCTAATAAATCCTGAAGTTGATTTTGTTGAATCAACTTTCTTCCACATAAGCAAGAGAAGACTCATCGCCATCAAGACAAGGCGTAAGAGAAGGCTTACCACGCAACAGAGAGCACCACCTGCCAGGGACCCCCACTCCCAGCCAGCTGTCTTGCCGATGGTGGACTGGCCAACATCAAAGCCACCAGCAGCAAGCGGTGGAGAAGAGTCTACGCACTACAGGATGGCAGCATTGAGGCAGGGAGATGCCAGCAGGCAACGCCAGTCAACGGCAGATCGGTAGTGGACCGACATGGAGATGCTATCAAGGTGGGGCAGACTAGCGACGACAATGTCGGTCCTCTGCTAGTCAGCAGCGGCACTCCCAATGCCCGCTAACCGTCCTCCAGTGGTGATGGGGAAGAGATCTTTGTGATCTCCCATGAGATCACCTCCACGTAGGTGATCCAATTATATTTTGGTGAATTTTCAGTAAGATATCAAAGCACCAGTTTAAAATCGTTACTCTGATACCATGTTGAAATAAAGAAATAACATTACTCTAAAATGAAAACCCTAGCCCTCTTTATAAAAAAGAAGACTGGACTAATTACATAAGTACCCCTTCAAGATAAATCAAAATACTAGCATCCCCTTACAACTCAATAAAGTCAAATGGAGGAATTTCCTTGGTGTTTTAAAATTTAAATTATTAAACATGTTACTTAGATATTTCACCAAATCAATGAGGAAGGAGTTTAAGATTATCGAATAGCTGAAACTATCGCAGTTGAGGAATTAATATATTTTTATCTTAACAAGAAATAAGTTCTGCAAGCGAGGAATTAATATATTTTTATCTTAACAAGAAATAAGTTCTGCAAGCCTGAAGTTACCAGACATAATCCACACTTAAATTATCAGTCTAATGCCAAAGATTGATCCATGGTGAAGCATCTAAGAATAACTCATACCAGGCCAACAAAAAAACGAACTGCAACTGCTCCGGAGTGCACAGCATCATACTGGAACCATGTCCTCCTAGCAGCCATTCTTAGCTTGAAATTATTCGCTGTAGAAAATATGCCAATTAAAAGATTTACAGGCTTTTTGAGAGGCAAAGAAGGTGATTTGAGAGCTTCTAGATCAACAACATGGTCAAAATCTTCTGATGCAGGTAACCCATTGGCCAGCACAGATATCAGCTTTATATCACCAGAAATTCTCACTTCACTAGCGAGCCATGGCTCCAAAGTCTAATAAAAAGAAAACATCTGATTAACATTGAGTTGGAAAGGATTGCTTCTTAAATTTCACATGAAGTGAGGAGAATGAAAGTACTTCACGGTGAGCGAAGGATGTAATATGTTTTCCATCAACGGTCATGTGAATTCCTTCTATTCCCACTCTAAGAGTTGCTACAGCAAGATGCCCTTGTCTGAAAGGAAAATATTTTCTCTCTAGAGCAGCACCCTTAGCTAAGAGATGATTCCTTGATTTATTGGAATGTTTTTGTGGAACTCCCATCTGCTTCACATCCATACCCACTATTTTGTTGCATTGATCTAAGCCATCAACTGAAAGGAGAAAAATAGAAAAAGAAGACTTAAATTGGGACGATAGAACAGAAATCACATCCATTTGCGTAAGATAGCAAATAGGGTCACTAAATATATGCTTAATTACTCTTTAAGCTTTAGGATTTTTCTCAGATATTTCTGTACCACTTCTTTATTCCCATCCAATGGCTAAGATTGGCATTTGGTATTCAGACCACCTGATTACTTCGAGAAAATGAGAGTGGAAAAAAACGTAAACCTATAATCTTGCAATTGCTAATAAATTATGAGAGACCATGGACTGTAGATTAAATACAGACAAAAAAGGATAAACATTTTCATCATAAATATTATCCATTGCAAATGAGCAATACAAAGGAAAATAATGACGTCACTTGCATTCATCATCTATGACCCTCCTCTTAATGCTAAAAAACCTCATCGACAGAGAGAGTTGGCATTCCACAGTAAGATATGGAATGGTGATTTTTGTTTCAATGGAGGTCAGAACAATGAACCAAAAAAGACATCAAGAAAATGACAAATTATGTGGTGCCATTTTGTGCTGTGAAATTAAATGGTTATATCCACCATGAACTAATCTTATTGATTTCTCATTCAACTGTCATCAGTTACATAGGCAACTAGGATGCCGAGCTCTCAAGAAATCGTGGCATCTACAAGTCAAGTGGGTTTATTAACACAAATTACGATTGTGGATATAACTATGTAAGTTAGAATAAGTGAATCTAAGTCTTCCTCTGTAGCCTTACCTCTCAATATATAGAGGTAGGAAAATTATATAAATTCTCCTTAGAGAAATAAAAAATGCTACAACTCAAAATAATAAAGTACACACAAATGACTTAAGACCGTTGGGGCTAACATTTCCCCTCAAGCTGAAGTATAAATGCTAATCATACTTAACTTGGAACAACAAATATCAAAAGATAATCGGGCCTGTGCATTAGTGAAGATATCTATTGTCTGGTTATCAGAAGAGACATAAGCAATGAGGATACCTCGCTAGATCAAGTCTCATATGTTGAACCCTAGTTCCATCTCTCTTCTGTGTTTTGATGTTAACAAAATCATTTTAAAATCTAATATGTTTATGAAGTGATTACAGGTCAAAAGAATCTATGGATGCAAGTAAAAAGATTGCACATGAAGGAAGAAGTTTTTTGAAGATTTTAGTTTTTATTATATCTTAGAATTTTTGTATGTCTCCGAACAAGTAAAATATAATCTAGGTATTAAAATCAAAGTAGAGATAACTATGATTCAAAATATCGTTCATTTACTCGATTCTTAACTCAAAGTCGACTCTTTCAAAATAAAGTCGCCTAGGGTAGATTGGATTTCTCAACTGATCAACACTAATGATCTTTGGTACTTGCTTGGCACAGGTTTGGACCTAAGTTCCAAACTGTGAACATCAAGTACCGGTACTCATCATAAGTACCGGTACATGTAGATCACAGGATCCAAGACTGTGTGTCACAAGTACCGGTACTCACAATGAGTACCGGTACCTAGTAATTTGGCTGTATTGACTGTATGTAGTCAGTACCGGTACCAAGGGTTCAGTACCGGTACCAACTAACCAATGTGACCAGTCTGAACGGCTAATTTGCAATTAATCATAATTCTAATGTTCCTAAAATACCCCTAATGGCTAGAATTCGTGGGAGAGGTGATTAGTGGTCTATATAAGCACTCTTTGAGTGTTGTTTTAGACACATCTCAAAAAAAGAGAAATATACTCTTACCTACACCTTCAATTCTCCATTTTCAAGCTAAAAGAGAGTTTGTTTTGTTGCATACATTTCAAGGCATCTCATCATTTGCAACAAATCTTCAAAGGCGATCGTATTTTTTTTGTAATCAATCATTTGTTTTACGCCTTAGTTTTCTCGTTAGATTTAATTATACTTGTTATAAGATATATTCTTGTTGGAGACTTAGGAAATAGTTGTAAGCTTCTATTTACATTTTGCTTACACCTATATCTTTATCTTTTCTTCATATCTTGTAATTGGGTTGAGATAACCCGTTAATTACCTCTGATATTAGTAAATTGATTCCCTCTGAGTTAAGGGAATCGGGTTAAAAATCCTAAGTCGGGAGACTTAGGTAGTGGAATACCCAGGTGAGGGGAACCACTATACACTTGTGCCTTTTGTGGTTTGATTTGTCTTGCAACATTTTATTTCCCACACTATTCATCCCCCCTTCTAGTGTGCTTGTCATTTCCAGTTCCTACATCGTATGTAATGACAACCTCCACATGCTTGGTTCTCTCATGAAATATTGGGTTGTTGGCAATGTAAGTAGCCACCTTATTATCACACCTCATCTCCATAGGCACATCAACAGGAACATGCAAGTTTGCAAGAAGAGATCTCACCCACATTATCTTGATCGTCGTGTGTGCCATAACCCTATATTCTGACTCCACATTAGACCCGGAGACAACTTCCATTTTCTTACTCTTCCAAGTCACTAGATTTCCTACCACATAGGTGCAAAATCCAGTAGTGGATTTCCTATCTACCAAATATCCTGCATAGTCTGCATCCGAGTAAGCCACAACACTCATAGATGTCTCCTTAGTAAATAAGACCCCCCTCCCTGGTACTCTCCTCAGGTACCTTAGCATTATCATTACAACATCCCAATGCTACCTAGTAAGTCTATCCATGAACTAGCTCTATTTCCCAACAGTCAGAGAAATATCAAGTTTAGTAATGGTCACATACAGAAGCTTGTGCACTAGACCTTTGTATTGCCGACTATCCACTGCCTCAACCTCCTCACCATGCAAGTGCACCTCGGGATCCATAAGGATATTAACTAGCTTTGCCCCCAGCATACCCATCTCCTATAATAAGTCAAGTCCATACTTTCTTTCGGAAAAAACAACACCCTTCTTGCTCCATGCCACCTCTATCCCAAACAAGTACCTGAGAGAACCAAGATCCTTTATAACAAAATTGGTCGCTAAACTCTTTTTGACCTCAATGATACCATGGCCCTCATTCCCAGTAAGAATGAGATCATCCACATAGATCAGGAGTGCCACCAAATAATGTGTCATCCTTTTGACAAATAAGAAATGATCTGAAGAAAACCTCTGAAAGCCCAATGTCTCAACAACCTCTGACAACTTCTAGAACCATGCCTTAGGACTCTACTTCAGGCCATAGATCGCCTTACGTAGGCGACACACTCGGGAACACTCCCCCTAGCCTCATAGCCAAGAGGATGCTGCATGTAAACTTCTTCGTGCAAGTCACCATACAGGAAAGTATTCTTGACATCAAGCTAGTTGAGAGGCCAGTCGTACTGCACTGCAATAGAAACCAAGATGCAAATAGCAGGAAGTTGCGCCACTGAAGAGAATGTGTCAAAAAAATCTACCTCATATGTCTAAGTGAATCCCTTGGACACAAGGTGGGCTTTATGTTTCGCAATCGTCCCGTTGGGATTATACTTGATGGTAAACACCCATCAGCATCCAACAACATAAGCTCTTAGAGGCAAGTCTGCAAGCTCCCAAGTGTCATGGGAGCAAAAAGAGGCCATCTCATCCTCCATGGCCTAATGTTGGTACCACTTAGGATCAAGCATGGCCTGCCGATGACTAACTATAATGGATGTAGCAGAAAGAGCATGACAGAATTTGCTATAGGCCCCACCTAAAAATGCAATGGACACAGCATGTGATATATGATATTTGGCACAACTCCATGGGACCTTGCGAACTGTAAAGGGAAGATCCAGATCATCTGTTGCAAGAGGCATCATCTCAATACTAGGTACAACCTCACCACTTTCATCTTGTAGACACCCTATTTCACTATACATAATCTCATCGGTATGTAAATAACCTGTGGTTGCCTAAGGCAGGGGAGGAGCTAGCACAGAGGAAAAGGGATCCTACCGGTATGTAACAGAACATTGATAGGTGATAAGAGGATCTTAAAACCTAGTAGACTCCAAGGAAACAAGCTCATGGGGTTGTAGCTCAGAGGGTGGTGACACATCGATCAGGATAGCCTCCAGGAGCATAAGAGGAATGGGCATAGGTGCCTCAACAACCTCAAGAAAGAGACTCTACCCCATAGTGGAGAAATACGGGATAGGCTCATGGAAAGTGACATCTGCACTCACACAGTGTTTGTGTTAGGCTATCATAACAGCGACACCCCTTCTGAGTACAAGAATATCCCAGGAAAACACATTTAACAGCTCTGGGAGTGAGCTTATCCCAACCAAGAGTGGTAATGAGAACAAAAGCAACACAGCAAAACACACTAGGAGGAATATGAAATAACTTACCCTCAAGATAGAGAAGTTGCAAGGGAATCTGTTCATATATAGCAGAAGAGGGCATCCTCTTAATCAGTAGCACGTCATAAGAACAGCATCACCTCAATATAGAGAAGGGACACTAAAATGAATGAGCAACATGCGTGCCACATCAAGAATATGCATGTGCTTCTTCTCTACGACCCCATTCTGTTCGGACGTGTAAGGACATGTAGTCTAATGGATAATCCTATGAGATTTATGACGGGACGATTTTCACTTTGAAAGAAATTTTGCACATGAAATGACATGTTGTAGTATGCAAGTGGTGGAAAACCAGTTGTCAAAACAATTAAGATAAATCACTTGAGAAGAGCAGGTCGTATCCATAGGGAAGCTTATGCCCGTAAAAACTCACACACAACGAAAACCATATGTTCACGAAAATGCCGAAGAAATTGAGCCAAAATCCCCTTTCAGATTAAGAAATCAATGCGAGATAATGCTAAAATCTCATTTATACGAAAGAAGAGGGTTACGATCGTAAAATCAACATAATAAAATATTCATAACTAAAAATCCCCTCTCCTCAATGGCACATGAATGTAAATATTAATACCACACAAAACAAAGCACTTGCTACAAGTGTTCTCCAGGCACGGAGGAGACGATGACTAGAGACGTAAAGCTCGCCGAAGGTAGTTGCCGTCGAGGGCTTCGCAATGGCGGTTGCAGCGAGGTGTGGGGTGGCCAGAGCTCACTAGATGGCGGAGATGAAGGTGGTGGGTGGCCAGCTGCAAGCTGTTGTTGGAGCTCGCGGAGGAGAGGAGGTGACACGCAGGGGGGTACAGGCTGTGAGGTGGGTCACGCAGGCCACTAGGGCGCTCGCAACGAAGTGGCAACACCGGTGGGTGTGGTGGCAATGCTACGCGCTGGGTTGCACGTGGCCTCTGCTGCACACGAGCGAAGGCGCAGCAAGGGGAAGGAGAAGCGGTGCACGAGCATTATTAGGTGTGCACAGGTAAGCTGTTGCAGCTTGCAGCTGCTGCGCAAGCACCGTGCATGGTGCGAGAGGAGGTGAAGCGACGGTGGTGTTGGCGATGAAGAAGCACGGTGAAGGGGGTGGTGATGGCGATCAGTTCTTCTTGGTGTGTTGTTGCAGAGAACAAAGAAGATGATGATGACGAAGAAAGAGAAAGGTGGTACGGATGGAGCGATGGTGGTTTCGGTCTGAGAGGGCAAGGATGGTGGTGTACAGAGGGTGCGGTGATGGCGGTAAAGAAGCAGGTAAGGGAGGGCGATAGCATGCACGCCTATGCGTGCTCGCGGTAATGCAAGCGAGCTCCGGACGGCTGTGTGGCCTGTCACGCCACACGCCTACGATGGTGAAGGCTCGCTACCACGATTGAGGCTAATGGTGGTGGAGTGGGAATGTGCACGATGCACGCACGATGGAGTTGGGGTGGAGGCCTCCTCGATCCCGGTTGTGGCTCCTGCTTTCTTATAGCTACAAGAGAAGAGAAACAGATGGAGGAACGTTCAGATCCACCTTCTTCGGCTCCCCTTCATTGCCGCTTTCAATGGCCAGTTGTGCGACTCATGCATCCGTTGGAAGAGAAGAGTGAATAATCAAATAAAAACAAATGAGGGTTATTTATGCACAACTCCTCACACAATACTCATAATCCTATTTCAATGCATGTAATATGTGTATGCATGCAAATTAAATTATAACTATCCTACATAATGCATGCTATCCTAATTAAGTTCTAAATCCTATTTACATATGAATAAAATATGAATGCAAGCAAAATTAAACTAATCTATTTACATACTAATATATGGTATGAATATGTTACTATTAATCTAATGATTAGGCATTTACATAACTAATTAGCCCACAAATATGGGCTCATCAATTTATAAAACATAAACAATCACTGAATATAGAACTCAAAAGCATTGTCTAAACATTTTTAACACAAATGTCAAATTAATTTTCTATTTCTAAAATAAAATGTTCTAACACAATGCCCATATTAAACTTATTATTTACCAGGAACATCTAAGACAAACGAGAAAAATCATCTACAATAACCATGACCTAGTCGATCAAGAATATGACTAGGCACCTACACATCAACATGAACAATATGAAATAACTCAATAGACCATGGGCTCTAACTAGTAGGATTTGAACTACAATGATGTTTGCCAAGTTCACAAGCATCACAGGTGATAATAGTAGATAGAGAAATATGTGAAATGACACGACGAAGCCTTTCTAGAGAAATGTGACCAAGACGAAGATGCCACTGGAATAGAGAGCCAGCAGAGAAAGTGACACCTGCATGAGAGTCAGCAGCATAAAGAGATTGGAACAGGCAATAGACACCCCCTCCTCATGGCCGCCACCAATCGTCCTCCCTGTAACGACTCGAGCCTAGGCCCAAGTCTAATCGAGAAAAACTGGCCTTGACAACTTGTTAGTACATGCCCAATGGACCCAAGCAACCACCCAAAATGCTTAAGCCCAAGTTGTCAAGTAGTAATCCTCAATCCTTATATCCCACCACTCACTTTCATGAGTTTACGATGTAAGACTATATTTGGGAGTGTTACAATCTCTCCCACTTGAAATCCCGACAACCTCGTTAGAGTTCGCTACTCCCAGTAGTAGTAGCGGCTCCGCCTTATGGCGCACTCTTTTGTCGTCTTAAGGGCAGCCCTTTCCTCCTACTAAAGGGAGTTTGACTCTGATACCATTTGTAACGACCCGAACCTAAGCTTGAATCTAATTAAGAAAAATTGACATTAACAACTTATTAGGTACAGACCCAATGAACCTAAGCAACCACCAAAATGCTTAAGCCCAAGTTGCTAAGTAGTAATCCTTAATCCTTTTATCTCACCACTCACTTCCATGAGTTTACAATATGAGACTATATTTGGGGTGTTACACTCCCTATCGGGATACCTTAAAAAGTGCAAGTAGTAGCGTCAAATATAGCACAACAATTCAACTCCTTAGTAATCTTGCTAACTAACAACAAACTAATGAGAAAATTAGGCACAAGAAGAACATCATTCAATCTCATGGTGGGGGTAACAGAAACCTCCCCCTACCCTACAATCTGAGAGTACCTCCCATCTGCAACCTATGCTGTCCTCTCAAGTGGAACGGATCGGATATGACGAAAACACCGTCAATCTCCACAAAGATGTCGGGAAGCCCCAGAGTCAACTAGCCAATCTATATCACAATGATCATTAGTAGTAGTGGTGAAAGCAAGCTTTGCACCTAATGGAGGAATGAATGTAGCAGTCTTTGAGGCAAACGATGTCTCCTAGGACAATTGTGCAAGACGCTGCAACAACTCATCATGTTCGTCGTAGGCACAAATACCATGTCAATTGACTACTCTGTAGTAATAATTACTTGATTAGTCATGGGAGGACGACCATGCTTAATCAAGCATATATGTCAATATGTCCAGTCTTGCCACAGTATATGCAAGTTTGGCATCCTCGTTAAGTAGATCCATGACCACAGCCTCTGCCCCATACGGTAGGGGTACCACAACCACGACCCTGAATAGTAGCAAGGGCTATGGTCTGTCCTGCAAGCTCAGTAAGAGTAAGAGTAACAGAAATTCTACTCATCAAGCTATATGCTTCCCAAGGTAGGAAGCTTAGAGAGAGTAGCAATATAATCTAATCCAAGGCTTGCCAAAAACTAGAGTATTGCTGCCTCACAACGATAGGCTCTCTAAGTAGCACACATGCAAATAGGTCTGCACACGTTATACTTCTTCAACAAACCCTTGAATGTTGAATAGTATTGTGACTGCATACGACCCTCCCGACAAAGCTGAGAGAGCTCGCTAAATATCTAGAAGGTTGCTAGATTCTTCTCATGGGAATAGGTATCATGAAGACTATCTCACATCTCCTTTGTAATCCTATAGTGCATAATCTCATCACCAATCCTCAGAAAAATGTTGTTCATGATCCAGACACGGACCACGGCATTATTCTTCTTCCTAGATGCATTTTTCCCAGTCTTGTCTTATGGTTCTAGTTGAAGCAAAACATACTCATCGTGTCCTACAATCATTAGGAGGGCCTATGACCACCGGGCATAATTGGTCCCATCTAGCTTCAACATGGGACCAAAAGGAACTCTTGTACCCTCCTATCTCCAAAACTTGCTCCGATGTCACCTCAAATGAACTCTCAGACGTCATCGTGCTTCAACCAGACCATAAACAATCTTGCTACAGAAAGAAGCTGAAAATCATATCATCAGGGCGGATTTAGGATCAAGAGGTTATGCAAAACCAATCCTAGCAACACCACATGGCACTACACAAAGACGAATAACACCCAACGATGCTACGAGAAAGAGAACAACACCATGCGATGTTGTTCAATGTGTCACACAACACTTTGAGAAGCAAGGTAGCATTGCACTGCCCTTAGAACCTTGTTGCACTGCACATAAACCGAGGAGGCGACAAGAATGCACGACGAGGTAGTGCTACTGGTGCTCAGAAGCCACAATGGCAACACTAGGGGGTACAACAACCACACGGGACAATGCTATGATCAGCGTTGGCCCCCAACAACACTGCTGGCGCACTAGTGGCACTCTAGTACTCGACAATGTTGCACAGGGGGTTGTGCTAGTCGACGCTGCCTTATGGGTGCTAAGGGAGGCCACTGATCGACCAAGAGAGGTCAATGATGACACTGGTGGCGCCTCCTCGAGTTCCACTAGGGTTTTTTTTGGTGGAGAGAAAGGGAATATGAGAATTAAGGTAGGTATGACACAAATCTAGAACTGTCACTCTGATATTAAGTTAGAACAAATGAGTTAAGTCTTATTCCATAGCCCTACCTCTTAATATATAGAGGTGAGAAAATTATATAAGTTCTCAATGAAATAAAAAATGTTCCAACTCAAGAAATAACAAAGTACACATAAATGACTTAAGATCGTAGGAGTTAACAATTTATGATGTATGGAAAATAATAAGTGAAAAGCAAAGAACATAGCATGCACAAACATGAAAGAGAATGGTATTCATAACATAAAATCAGTAAGCATTTATATCTTAAGGAAAAAAATGTTATTGAAAATGTCAAGTAGGTAAAATTCACAAATATATGTATATCTAAAAAATACCAACTAAAATAGCTTACCTTTCTCATTCTCTTCAGGATCTTCAGGACAACGCTCCTCATAACCCCAATCCTGAGCCATGGACCACGTATTCTGAACAATAACAGGATTGTCTGTGACCTTGTCACCACTGAGCCTGACATTATAATGCAAAATTATAGGAGGGTCAGGTTCTCCAGGTAGTGATGCCATGGTTAAGTCAATCCGGAATTCACCAAGAAGGCCTACAGGTGCCCCTATAAAGGTGATGGAAGAACCTTGGGTCAACCCACAGGGCAACTTCATCCTGAACCAATCACCACTAAAATCTGAGGAGTTCATTTTTCTGATTGAATACGGACAATGTTTCTTGTCTGCTCCTTTCCGGGAACTATTGTTCTTAGAACTTAACAATTTTTCTTCTTGAACCGAATGCACGAGGTTCTCCCACGCGACCCTTGCTTCTTTAATGGCTTCAATAGCATGTGGTACATGCTCACTATTTTTAACCATCTGCTTCAGATGGTTCCAGGTTTGCAAAGACCGCTGCTCCACACTAGTAAAATTCCATTGACCAAAAAGACCAGAAACTAACGTTTTTGTTGGGACCACCTCCGAAATGTTTCCTAGGGATTGCGCCGCAACCCAAACACCATCATCTCTCAAGTGGTACTGATTCGATGAATTCAAGTCGGATGACCAAACATTTTTGAATGACTTTTCTAATAGAGGGCTGTCTATCATGCCATACCTGACAACCACCAAAACAAACACAAATACCAGTAGAGCCCATCCACGCCACTGCTTCATTATCAACAGCCAACACTTTAAGCGAGCAACTGCAATATTCTAAAACCACTCAACCAAAGGAGACCATAGGATGCATGCATCAGGCAATTTCATCTCTTTGAATTTTCCATGTTACTACTTCACCATACAGATCTGAAAAGGGTGCAATACCAAGGCAAAACAAAATGAAGGCCAGTCTAAAACAACTCCTAACATGCAGGTGCCCGAGCCAAAACTTCTTGTTCGCTAATTAAGTGTTTCAGCAATCTAACTAGCAGCACAAGGACCTCCATGGTAATTATCCACCTAATGCATGGAAGATGTGAACAGATTACCTGCAAACAGGAGGAAAAAGGTTAGATATACAGAGTGATAAAGAGGGCATCTACGGATGTCCCCTTACCAAAAGCAACCCTTCCAAAAACAGTCGAGTGTTGAAAACCCAACACGAATTCCACGCGTCATTCAGGGGAAAGATTCCAACTTAACGGACCCACGAAGAGATATCAGCTAAAAAACACTACCCACGAATCCCAACCCCTCCCAGATCTCTCCATTCCACTTAGAAGCAGAAGCTCGACACCCAGCTTAAAACAATGCAGCACCACTTCTGCCCTACCACCGGGATGTTAGCACACTATAAAGAACAACCAGTTGGGTACCCAAGAAACTAAACGTTGCTGATCTTCAGACAGATGTAAGCAATTAACAGTTAGGTACAGCAACGGAGCCCACCTGACACTAACCGACAAACAAAGAACCAGCAGATCTACCAACCACACGAAACTCCGCGCTACAGAAAGAAGCTACCAACGAACATAGCATCAACGTAAACGAAGAAGAAGAAGAGAGGTGATGTTGGTGAACGTGGTGATGACGGTAGCTCCTCGGAGGCAAACAAGAAATGGTGAGAATAGCGTCTGGGGAAGGCAATGTTAAAATTTTCGAGGAGTTCGTAGATAGAGTTGGACTTCGCAACGGAGGTGGAAGAGGGGAAGGCGAAGACGGTCAGGTCAAGAACAGCACGGTTTTTTTCCTGCTTTCGTTTTCTTCTTCTTTTTCTTCTTCTTGTTTTTTTTTTTCTCCTTTCTTTCGTCTCTGCTTTCAAAGGAGTGACGAGGGGCGTCCTCGACGACACCACCGCCTTGACCGCGTTTGCAGCAACCGCTAGCTTTTATTGAGCTAAGTTTTCGCGTGGCACCCTCTCTTGTTCAGTTCATTAATTAAATAAAAGTCTCCTTGTTTCAGAGGTTACTTACATATGGGAAGAGAATGATGTTGGGGCTACTAGATCTAACAAATCTCCAATGGCTTCTTTCCAAGCCCTGATCTATTATTGGCAAAGACATCACCTCACGTAGTCAATTTTTCTTCCTTGGAAGAGTGTAACTCATTTGCCTAATTAACCACACTTTCCTTACCTTGATATCTAAAGATAAAGCTATCTCTTCCCTCACTGACTTCAAGCCCATTACCTACTGCAATTTTTTATACAAATGTATATCCAAAATTCTAGCTAACAGACTCGTTCCTCTCTTACCGAAATTGGTGGCACTAAACCAAGGGACCTTCATAAATGGTGGATCCATCTCTGATTGCTCCATGCTGGTACAAGAATTCTTATCTCGCTTCAATTCTATCGATGTTGCTCCAAGAATGCACGTTAAGGTGGATATTTCCAAAGCTTTTGATACCATACGTCGAGACTTTATTATGAGGACTCTCTCTCCCTGGGGCTTCTGCAATACGTGAATCTCTTAGATTAAGGGATGCATCTGAGAGTCATCTGTCTCTCCTCTTGTAAAAGGCGTGCCCGCTGGCCTCTTCCCAACATCTAGAGGTCTGAGGCAGGGGGACCCACTCTCCCCACTTCTATTTACTTTGGCCCTCAACTCCCTTTCGTTGCTACTCGATATCCAAGTTCGTTAGGGGCGGATCTAGTTAGCCAAAGTGGGGGGTGTTGAATTCCCCTCCCACCTACTATTTGGTGGCTTATGAAGAAAATGATGGCCCTCAACCTAAGGCAACCCTTTTTATAGACCCACTACTAGGATTAGGGTTGGGATTGGTGGGAAAAATACTAATATTACTCTTAGTTTTGGTTCACCTACATTATTTCCTTATTGACTTGTTTTGAACCTAACTTAAGTTACATACATTGGATTTGCACGAAACAAGCAATGTTGAAAAGTTCACAATAAGAGGAATTCAGTGATACCATATATGGTACCTTTTTGATGATGTTTGACCAAGTGTTGACCGAAAACACTCTTTTTTTTTATGTTTTATGAGACATTCATACTTGCACCAGACCTATTTCGTATCTATGGGCTTGAAATGACTCGAACCACTCTAAAATGACTCAAGGCTCGAATTTTAGGGTGTTACACAAGGTGGCTGACTAAGATCCCTCCTCTATAGTACAAGGCTCCCTTTTATAGGGTATGAGCATGAACCCTTCGAGAGAGCCCTCACAGGTTGCCTTCTCGAACCACCCATGTAAGGCATTGAATTCACTTAGCAAGTGTTATACCTCCCTCCTAGCTTCCCTTAGCATCCCTTGTAATCAACAGAGTCGATGAACCACCGACAGAGCCCTCTTCCACCGCCGTGGCTGCCTCGCCGTCTCCCCTCTCTCTCTTTCTCTCCCTATACTCTAGCTTTACTTTCCTTTTGTTTAAGCATTTAGCTATTGTTGTATTTGTAAAACTTAAAGTTGCATAATTAAATGGCAATGTTCCTTCTCTAGCTATTGTCTCTCTTTTTCATGAGTTTTCCTTAACCTTGTATTGCCTGAATGTTGCGATAAAAAGAATTCTAACCCTACTCTCTCTCTCTCTCTCTCTCTCTCTCTCTCTCTCTCTCTCTCTCTCTCTCTCTCTCTCCCACGTTTTTCCGCAAGCAAAAACCTGTCATTTCCATGACACTAAGTAACAAGAAAAATCCGATTTTCACGCCTCCCTGAGTTCAACACTCGGACTCACCTCCGTTTCTTCATTTAAAACTGACGTTGTGAATGCAAACTACAACGATCCTTTTAAACAAACGCATTCGTAGCACGTCACAATAGCATCTAACAATGAGTGTCAATCAGTTCCCTATATGGCTTGTTGTTATCACATCGAACCTACTTTATGGGATCTCCACTTAGTTAGGTTGGGTTGTTGCTGCAGGTAAACTCCCAATGGGTCTCAGTAGCCTAGACTTAAGGACTAAAGATCTATCAAATCCTTTAATAAACGAATCTGTTGTGTTATCCTTGGATCCTATAAATTCCACATCAATCACTCCTTGAGACATTAAATCCCTTACAGACTTGAGTCTGATTTGGATATGTCTCTTTGTTTTCTAATTAAACTTTGAACTCTTAATTTTTGCTATAGCAATCATGCTATTACAATGTAAAGATATCACAGGAATTGGCTTCCCACCAGAGGGATTTCTGTAAGATGACCCTTTAGCCATTCAACCTCAATTCTAATGGTGGTCAAAGCACATAGCTCAGCCTCAAAGGTAGACCAGGCTAAAATGGTCTGTTTTGCAGACTGCTAGGAGACTGCACCGCCTCAAAGGGTAAAGACATACCCTGTAACGCCATTACTCCCGGAATCCTCCATTTGACCGATCCAACTTACATCACTATATCATTCCAAAACTGAAGGATATTTACCATAATGCAAATTAAGGGAAACGGTTCCCTTTAAGTACCTAAGTACTCGGTCTAAGGCATCCCAATGAGTATGGTCAGGACAACTTATGTATCGATTCAACTTAGACACGGAAAAAGAAATATCTAGTCTAGTACAGTTAGCCAAACACAGCAAGCTTCCTATAATCTGTGAATATCTTAGTTGTAAAACAGGTGTTCCACTTTTATTCTTATCGAGAGTTTTTGATGAATCAAAAGAAGTACTTACCGCCTTACAATCTTCATAGCTAAATTTCTCAATAACCTTCTCAACATAATGAAATTGAGAAATAGCTATCCCCTCTGCTAACCGAATTAGTTTGAGTCCTAGGATCACATTTGCAACACCCATATCCTTCATCTCAAACTTATTACTCAAGAACAACTTAGTTTCATTCACAATTCTAATGTCTGACCCAAACAATAATATATCATCTACATATAGGTATAGAACAATACACATATCACCCTTAATCATAAAGTAGACACACTTGTTAGATTTGTGATCTACAAAGCCAAAATATAGTATAGTTTTATCAAACTTTTCATGCCGTTACTTGGGTGTTTATTTCAAACCATAAAGAGATTTAACAAGTTTGCAAACTTTTTTCTCATTCCCAGGAGCTACAAATCCCTCAGGCTGGTCCATATAGATCTCCTCCTCAAGATCGCCATGAAGAAATGTGATCTTCACATCCATTTGGTGGATAGTGAGATCATAAATGGAGGCCAATGCAATAAGCATTCGGATAGTAGTTATCCTAGTTACTGGAAAATAAGTATCGAAATAATCGATTCCTTCCATTTGCTTGAACCCCTTAGCAACGAGTTTAGCTTTTTATTTTTCAATAGATCTCTTAGGCTTGAGTTTTCTCTTAAACACCCACTTACACCCAATAGTAGAACACCCTAGAGGTAAATCAACCAACTCCCAAGTGCCATTAGAGATGATTGAGTCAATCTCATTCTTAATGGCATCTTTCCAGTGCTTAGCTTCAGAAGAATCCATAGCATCACGATAAGTAAGGGGATCGCCCTTAATTTGGTAAGTAATAAAATCACTTCCCAAATCCTTCACAATTCTTGGTTTTTTACTTCTCCTAGGTTCAGAGTCTTCTACTTGATTGGGTTCAAATGGGAAGAGCTAGCCCCCACATTAGACATTCTTTCCACTTAATCAGGAATAGAATCAAATGTGGTGGCTAGATTATCTGGAGTCACATTTTGAGGTAATTCAGTCTTCATAGGGAAAATATCTTCAAAAAAATGTAGCATTGCGAAGCTCAATAATAATGTTGACATCTATGCCTGAAATATCAAATTTTATAATAAAAAATCTATAGGCATAACTATTATCAACATAACCCATAAAGACCGCGTCAACTGTCTTAGGTCCAAACTTCTTCCTCTTGTGTTCTAGGATAACCACTATTGCAAGGCAACCCTACACTTTGAGGTATTTGAAACTTGATTTCTTGTTTCTTCAAATCTCAAATGGACTACTTTCCTTATGCTTGAGGGGAACTTTACTCAGAATATGGCATGCCGTATTCAAAGCTTCCCCCCACATGTAAGTAGGTAATCCTGAGCTTTGCAAAAGAGCATTGACCATGTCAGTTAGGGTCCTATTCTTTATGTTTTCTATCCCATTAGATTGAGGGGAATAGGGGGTTATCACTTCATAAAGTATATCAAAAGCTTGGCACTATTCATCAAATAAATTGGACGTATATTCCCCTCCTCTATCTGACTTCAATCTTTTAAGAGTTTTCTCAATTTGTGTTTCTGCTTTCCTCTTAAAGATAAGGAATTTACTTAATGCATCATCCTTAAACTTAAGCAAATACACATAGTAGTATCTACTACTGTCATCTATAAAGATGATAAAATACTTTTTATTGTCCTTAGTCAACACAACATTAAACTCGTAGATATCCGTATGCATCAAATCTAGAACCTCAGTATCTCTAGTAATAGAATGAAAAAGCTTCCTAGTTTATTTAGCCTGCACACATATCTCATATTTCTTAGTTTTATTTATGATGTGTTCATGAATCATATTTAATTTCATCATTCTTTTTAAAGAATTGAAATTTACATGACCTAATCTACCATGCCATATATCACAAGATTCAATATTACTGCAAACAGATTGAATCGAATGAAAACTAACATTATTTAGAGCATTTCTAGATGATACATCCACATCACTTCGGACTCTAAATAATAAATCAAAATATGCTAAATGCCCATTTCCATAAAATATTCCGTGTCTCAACATAACAACTTTATTACATTTAAAATTAACATAAAACCCTCTCTAACTAACAAGGAACCAGAAAGAATATTCTTCTTCACACTAGAAACGTGTAACACCTTACGCAGTGTCCAGACTCGCCCCAAGGAAAACCTTAAGTCGACCAGTCCAAATCCCAACACCATGGCTACGGAGTCGTTCCCCATCTTCACAGTCCCGCCACTGCAGGTCTAATAGGAAGAAAAGAACAATTTATCAGTACAAATATGTACATTGGCTTCAATATCCACGAGACATTCAATAGGATCATGAATAACATAGAGTTCGGGTTTTATTGAGACATACCCATTGTGGATTTTCCCTACTAGGAGGGGTGACGTAATAATTGCGGAAATAAATATAAACAATCTCACAAAATAAACAAACACACAAGTACACAAGTATTTTTTAGGTGGAAACCCAAACCGGGTGAAAACCACCACCTAACCCTCTCGAGTTAGGATTTTCTGATCAACCTAGTTGATCAAATCCACTAACCGAATCACTTTAAACGAGGGTAATTCAACCTTAATTACAACTACGCTACAAGTACGAGGGTAGCGTTCCTCAACCCCTTCTCTCCACGAGAAGGATTTTGTCCCACGAAGGAGACGGGAATTCGCAAAGCGAACACCCAACTAAATAATAAAGATAAAATAAACAACAAGTCCTATAGAGCCAACAAAGTAATTATAAACCTAGCTTCTATAGGAATTAGGAAACTCCCCTTTGCAAGAAGTGCGTCGAGTTGATGACGCGGTGCGTGAGCCACGCGACGGCGCAACTTCGCTCTCGTGAACAACGGCGGGAGAGCGGGTGCGCAAAGCTTGATGCTCTCTAGAGAATGGAACTAGAGCTTGGAGAGCAAGGGCTTCTCTTGGACACAAAAGAGTGGAAGTAAGTTGCTTAGGTGTGTCTCTTGTTTCTCTTAGTGTGTCTAGGTGTGTCAAGGCTCCCCTCTATTTATAGAGGCCTTAGGAAGGCTTTGGAAGGCTTAGAAAAGCTTCCATAGCCGTTGGGAACAAAGCCCAAGAGAATCAGCCCGAAATCAGGAACAATCATTGTTCTGACAGGCTTATCAGACGTCTAATTCTGGCATCAGACGTCTGAAAGTTCACTTTAAGACGTCTGATTTCAAGGTCAGACGTCTGATTTTGGGTGGGTCTCTTCCTGACTTGAATCAGATCTAAACAGGGTTCTAGCGCAAGTCCATCAGACGACATATAGGACGTCTGGCACTATGTCTGGACGTCTGGAAACCTACTTTTACTGTGGGAATGGATTTTCCAAACGTTGCAACGACTAGAAAATCTCTGAGAAGAGATTTTGGGTCAGCCGAGGCAAAACGGTCATTTATCAGACGTCTGGACAGTCCTATGGACGTCTGATAAGGCTCTAACGGTCATATTCTTGAGTGTATGCTAAGCCAGCCAACGGTCCACTAATTGGACGTCTGGCAAAGTCATCAGACGTCTCCTAAGACGTCTGGTCTAAGGTCTGGACGTCTGATTTCATCAGACAGAACTATCTATTCTATGTCCAGCCTAACAGTTATCAGACGTCTGAAACAACAGTCAGACGTCTTAAAGTACTTTATCAGACGTCTGGAAATGCTGTTTGAACCCTATATTGGTTTTCTAAGTTCTCTACAGAAAACCTAAGTATCCTAGGATTGTGCAGGTGTTCCTAGGACTACTGTCAGGGTACTTTGAGGCTCTTTAACAAAATATTCTAAGGAAATAAAAAGAGCAAGAAAATAAAGACAAGAGATATAAGAAAGGATTAAAAAGAATCTATCCTATTCTTCTTGTCTTCTATCTTCAATCTGTCGCTCCACGCGAACCTCCTTTGTTCTTCATTAAGCTCCTCCAATCCGTCCTGGATGCGAGCTCGAGTTCCGTCTAAGCACGTCTACATTTGCAATTGACCTGAAATCTAGGACTCAAATTACAAATGTTAAATAACACGTGTTTTGTTATCATCAAAACAAATGATCGTGGTGCTCTACCTCCAACACCCATCGCTAGCCTCGACCTCCTCGACGATTACATTCACCTGAAAATTCTCATCTGTGATTTTCAGCTAAGCTTTATTAGAAGAACAATCCTTCTTCCAATGTCCAACCTGCCCACAGTGCCAGCATGGTTTGTTCTTGGATTTCTTCTGGATCTTGGGTTTGACCTTCGTTTTATTTTTATTATTTTTATTTTTATTCTTCTTGCCCTTAGATGTCACGACATTCACCTTAGACTCCACAGGCATTACAGGTTTCTGTTGCCTATGCTCTTCCTCAATAGCAATGGCTATTATTAAGTCATCAAGAGAAATCTTTCCCTTCCTATGCTTGAGAGTCATTCCGAAGTTCTCCAAAGATTTATGGAATTTCTCAATGATATACATAACTTGAAACTTTTCAGGAAGTTTTATTTCAGCATCTTCTAAACCATGGAGCAATAACAGAAATTCGTATGTCTGCTCTGATACCTATTTACCCTCAACCATTTGGAATTTAAGGAATTTTGTGATAGAGTATTTTTCAATACTAAAGTCCTCGGTATTATACTTCTTGTCCAACTCCCATATCCCCTTCGCAGTGCACGTGGATGTGCTGTACACATCAAACAACACATTGGACAATGCCAATAAGATGCAACCATGACAAATACGGTAACACTCATTCAACACATCCACTACCTTTTGGTCTTCAGGAGTGGGTTTTTCCTTATCGAAAATCGGGCAATCGGTTTCCAACACCGAGATCAAATCAATGGTGGTCAACCAAATTCTCATGTGTTGTTGCCAACGCTTGAAATTTTGCCCACCAAATTTCTCGGGCATACCAGATAAGTCTACACGTGATTTAAAAGTCATTTCCAACATCTCAAATATTTTAGATTTAAGCGATACCTTCTCTAAGATTGTTGAAATATTAACGTATATGGGAAAGAAATAGATAAAAACATATGCATTTCCAACGTTTTTGCATAGATCAAAAATATTAATCAAATAAGTCAAACATGATTTGGCAAGATCCAGAATAAAATAAAGAACAAATAACATGCAATAACACAAATAAACAAAACGAAAAGGGATTAGATTTTACTCCAATCGAAGCATCCATTAAGGATTTCCCTTGGAGAAGGTATCGCCTCCCACAATACTGGTGCGTTGGGGTCTGACGAACTCCTCCCAGGATATGACGATCCACCTCCACGATTCGACGCACTCTGATCTTGGATGTTCTCGAAAACCACCTTGGGAGAACGAAGCCGAGGCAATTTGGTTTCCAACCAAATTCTCGATTAATCTATCAACTGAATGGTTTGATCAACCAAAAACTTCCCATGGATCTCTGATAAATGGTAATTTATCATCATTCTTATGCATTAAAACAAACCTAGCTCTTAAAATTTTACTTCGCAAATGGGTTTTGAGGCTTCATTTAGGCATTAATTAGGTTAGGCATGCATTGTATTTTTTATTGTGTTTTAATGTGTTTTTGTGAGTGTTAGGGATAAATAGATTGCCAGATCCCTAGTACCCTAGCACTTAGGAAGACAAATGGTAAAGGAGAAGCTCTCACCACCTGGAACTCAGCTTGATCCAACTCACCATAGCTAGAATTCAGCTCACCTGAATTAGGGTTAGCTCATCCTAGCTCCATTCAGCTCATCTCAGCTGAATGGCAACTCAAGAGACCTCATCTTAACTCACCCTAGCTCAGGTCAACTCAGATCCAGCTCAACTTAGCTGAGTCTAGCTCATCTCAACTCCCATTAGTCCACAAGGAGCTCTAACTAGCTCAACTGAGTTGACTGGAGTTTACCCTAGCTCAGGTCTAGCTACATCCAGCTCCACTCAACTCTAGCCAGCTAAAGATGATTTCATTCCAGCTCAGGAAGCTTAAGTCCAGCTCCCAAGGACTTAGCTTAGCTCAACTCAGTTGAATTAAGCTACCTTAGCTGCCTCAACCAGCTTAATCCTCCCCGAGAGCACCAAACCCAGCTCACCTCAACTCATTATGGTAGAAGCCAGCTTACTTTAGCTTGGCTTAGCAGTTAGCAAAGAACTAGCAAGCTCAGCCAGCTAAAATAGCTCCATGCCACCCCCTTCAACAGCTGCCAGCTCCATTTCAACTCCAGACTTCTTCTGTCCAACTCCTCTCTTCAAACCCTAGCTCTAATTGCCTCCTCCTCTACTCCATTACTAGCTAAGCTAGCTTAGCTTAGCTAGCATCCAGCTCTTTGGCCATCCTCCACCTGCAACTCAACCCTAGCTAGCTCTACCAACTAAGCTTACCTAGTCCACCTAAGCTACCTGAACCTCTACTCTATTTTGGTGCCAAGATGGACACCTCTTAGCCCCTCAACTACACCCAAAAGACACCTTGTTTTGGCGCCAAAATAACCTCCTAGAAGCCCTCCCTTTTGGCGCCAAAACACCCCCACATCATGGCCCTACACATAACCCTACAACCTATCCTAGCCATCCACCTAACCCCCCCTTCTAGAAGCCTTCATGGTGGTGCCAAAACCAAGGCACCTCTCCACCACATAACTACCACCTTCACATCCCCCCACTTGGCGCCAACCATCCTCCACCATAAGATCACCTAACCACCTCCTAAAAGCCATCCTAGCCCTACACTTCATCTCCACCATAACCACCACCTTCCACCCCTATAAAAATCCATCACCTACCACCATTTTCATCATCCTCCATTAGTGTTTAATTCCACCTACATCCACCTACACCTACGGCCGAGAAGAAGGAGTAGAGAAGAAGATTAAGGGGGCACATCACCCGCCCCTTTGGTGCCTTCTTCTCCCCACTTTCTTCAACTTGTGCCATGCCAAGGAGGAGGAGCATTCTACTTCAAGGAGGACGGCCAGGCAAAGGAGAAGGACTTAGGGTGAACGTCCACTCTTGGAGAGAAGCATAGGACACGCCCCTTAAGGGTTTTCCTTGGAGGACATCATTTTGGTGGAGCTATAGAAGGAAGGAGGTGAAGACCTTCTTTTCAAGCCTGGGAGCTACCAGGCTTGGAGTAAGAAGAGCTTCATCCTCTTCATCACCATCATCATCTAAAGGATTTGTCTTTATTTTGTTTTTCAATTTGTTTTTGTAGAAGCATTCATCTACTAGTAGACAATTTTCTTTAATATAAAAAAAAGAAATTGCCTCGATTTCTTGTTGTACTCTTTTTATTGCATTGCCTTGCTTCATCTTTAGTGTAGTTTCACTCCTCCTTTCTAATTAACCTAGGCTTCCACGTGCCTAGGTTGAGTTTAGAAAGAGGATAATTTTTGTCACTTAGATTAGCATAGTAGGTGTAGTAATTTTTCCCTCCAACAACTTCTCATGTTGCCTTAATTTCAAAAACATAAAAATGATATATTGAAAAAGACCAAAAAGAAAGGTGAATTCCATTTTTGAAGCAAGAGATTTAATTTTTGCAAACTTGCCTCCTTGGATGACCCTAAATACTCCCCTATCTAGGTCTTACAAATTTTAAAAGCGAATCCATTTTTGTGCGTTGCAACGACTTAAAATCCTAAATTAACAAATCGTGCAAAAATGCGATCTCCTTGTGCAAGATCAACAAAAGTTATTGGAGATTTTTCTACCAATCTCATGTCAAACGAACGCACCAAGAAAGAGAGACAAGAACGAGAGAGAGAGAGGGAGTGGAGAGAGCTTTTTTGCTCTTGTTGTATGTCAAATGAGAGCCCCCTCGTGACCCTTATATAGAGCCCACGATCCTATGTTTAAGGAAATTTCCGTTTTATAGAAACACAGCAATTGATCGACCAAAATAATTGGGACGATTAAACTTCACTAATTGGTCAACCAAACTAAATTAATTGATCGACCAAAACAATCAGTCAACCAATTTTGCATTTTGATCAACTAATTCAGGTCAAAATCACGAAATTAAAAATCTGTAGCAAAAGAAGTCCAGGTTCCAAGTTTCAAATTGATTCTTACCCGAGCCTTAGCCTGAGCCTAAGCTAGAGCTAGAGCCGGGGTGGGGCAGGGCGCATGCTGTGCGTGTGTGGTCCCTAGCCCTACCTCTCATTCTTTGCTACATAAGCTATGAGAGGCAGAAGCCTTTTACACTATTATGATCTAGTTCCCGGATCCCTACAGGACCTGAGATAGGCTCGCCTTGACTAATCCCAAGATCCAGTTGTCCAACAAGAAATAACAAAAAAATAGGAAAGTAAACCACATTCACATATGCAATATAACTAAGCAGTAAAGGAAAGTAAAGCTGCTGTTTCATTACATACCACCATAACAACAGAATAACGGAAACTAAAGTAACAGTAGAGACAACAGTAACTAAAAGTCTGATACTTACTACAACAGTAAGGGAAACAACAAGAAAGTGCTAAAAACTACGGCTAGACTCAACTAGGCCCAGCACCCTCAGCAGCCGGAAGCTCGGGCTGCTCAACTCCTAGATCTGAGCAATGTTATGAAAAGACAGAGTTAGCGAATGCTAAGTAGAGTGGTATCTATATTATTTAGAACAGTAAAAGCAACATGTTTAATTCTCTTTTCTATTTATTTTGTTTTATGTGTATTTCCTTTTCACCCATTTTTCTCAATATCCAAATATTCTTGATCTTACATGTTCATCGTGAGAACGATCTTGATTGTAGTCTTTTTCGAAGAGTAGAAGGTACACGTGGTGCTCTCTTGGCCAGGAGAGTCCCCTGTGGTAGTCCTACACCCAGTCAACCACCTTGAGGTCACTATCATGACGTAGCGGTGACTACGGCATACGTGATAAGCGCACGGGTAGCTACTCCGCACTAACACGCCCAAAGTACAGCACGGAACAGTATAGGGCCTAGCCCTCTCAAAAACAGGGGTTTAGCCCCTCAGAACCAAACAGGAGTCTCGCCCCTTTACAGTCCGCACACCCTCGTCTGACTACCCCGGTTTGCCTAGAGGGCCTAACAAGTCGGTGTAGGGTGGCTAGCTAAACCCCAGGCCCTGTGAGGTAGCTAGCTCTCTCCCTACAGTAGTAACTCGCCTTGGTACCGTGTACACGAGGGCCAATAGGAGTTGATGTAGAGTGGCCAATCCTAACCCTAGGTCTCAACCCAAGGGCGGCTAGCTCTGCTCTACACGAAAATGGGACTGTTAAGCCCGTGCTGTTTGAGCCTTTTAAGACGTCTGGAATGTGGGTCAGACATCTGGACACCTTCCCAAACGTTTGAAAATCGAAAATTTTGAGTACGAGCTTGCGTCTGCACGCGTGCTGCGTGCAGACAGTACACTTCCCTCGTTTTCCTTCTTCTTCTCTCTCCTTTCGCCCCGACGAAACCCTAAACCCACACCCTTATATAAAGCCCCCTCCTCTCCCTCGTTCCACCCCACTTCCCAGCCACCTTCCTCCCTCCATCCAGCGAGAGCAGTAGAGCGAGCAAGAACGGTGGAGAGAAAGAGCGACGTGAGAGGAGAGGAGCAGCGTGAGAAGGAGAGGAGAGCAAGCTTGCGAGCTCGCGTGGGAGCTCGTTGGTGAGCTCACGGCCGGAGCGGCACGTGCGCAAGGTGGAGGAGTGCGTCGGGGAGGTCCTCCCCGACACTGTTGCAGCCGGAGCAGCAGGTGAGAGGGCGCGGAAGCAGGTTCTGGTTCTGGGTTTTTCCCAGAATCAGACGTCTGGAGCGACATCCAGACGACGTAGCCGACGTTTGGAGGAGGTTCCAGACGACTGAGGAGTAGACTTCGCGAAGGTACGTCTTCTTTGCAGATACGACCATGCAGACCGCTCCGCCGAGGCACTATTGCATGCCTTTTTGAGGAGATTTGGTGGATTTCGCGTAGGAGTGGCTTCGGGAAGGCGCGGGACACGCCCTCCCATGCACTTCAGACGTCTGGGCGAGGCACCAGACGACGGGAATCGCTTCCAGACGTCTGAAGAGGTGGTCGAATGTCTGGAACTAGGTCCAGACGGTCCAGAGGAGTTCCTGGATGCCTGAGGTTTGACGCAGGACTTGAGTTATGGCACTGAACACTTTTAAGACGTCTGGAAGTTGTTCCAGATGTCTGATTTGAGTCAGAAACACCATTTTTGACCCATTTAGGGTCCGTTTGAGGTCCTTTTTCCGCAAATAAGATACCGATGTTTTCGTATGAATTCCTCTACTTGTTAGAAGACTTTCTATACTATTCTGAATATTCTCTTGTGATTGATCCTTATGATAGGACCTCATTCCGTTGCAGGTTTGGGGCTTGCTGAGGCACGTGGACCTGCCGTTCAAGCTCCCACTACTCCTAGGTTTATTGGTAGAGTGGCTTTCCCTCAATTTAATTTCAACTTAAATGCATGTGTGGAATGAATGATTAGAACCTAGGATATGGCATGAATCCTAGGACTAGAAATACTAGAATGTCTGTATTGAATGAATGAATTGCAGTCTTGAATGAGTAGATAGAATGATAATAATTGCTTGTAAATGAATAACAGTTGCCTGCGAAATATGTAGTATTTGTGTTAGTTAACTGTTGAATGTAACTTTCCTGTCGCACATGTGAAATGACGTAATATGAGATGCATGTATATAATTTGAAAATGGAAAGGTGAATGTTGGAAACACGAGCTATTTATGAATAAACTGAATATGGAACAGAGTTACAAATTGCATGTGTATAACCTGAGAATGGAAATAGAAATGATAAAACCTATTATGGAATGGCACGAGGAGTATGAGCATGAACCCTACGGGGAATTAGGAGATGAGCTCTTGGAAATAAATGGAATGGATCTGGGAATGTGCTGGGAAGTGTGCTGGCCCTTGAGTACGTGGTACCAAGGGGAGTACATGTTACCTCTTAGTGTAGAGGGGAGCTTGCTGCCTTCAAGTTGAGACCCGGGGTGGGTTTGGCCACTTTGCACCGACTCTGTGGCCCTCATGTACACTGTACCGGGGAGAGCTACTAGTGTAGGGAGAGAGTTAGCCACCCCATGGGGCCTGGGGTTTAGCTAGCCGCCCTACACCACTTGTTAGGCCCATTGGGCAAATCAGGGTAGTCAGGCGAGGGTGCGCGGACTATGGAGGGACGAGACCCCTGTTTGGTTCTTAGGGGCGAGACCCCTGTTACTGAGAGGGCTATGTCCTATACTGGTTCCGTACTGTGCTTTGGGCGCACTTGCTAACGGAAACGACTGACCATGTGCTAGTGTGGGGTAGCTACCCGTGCACTTATCGAGCGTTCCGTAGTCACCGTTACGTCTGTCCGTGACCTTGGGGTGGTTGACTGAGTGTAGGACCACCACGGGGGACTCTCCTGGCCAGGAGAGCACCACATGCGACTTCTACTCTTCAGAAAAGACTACAATCAACATCGTTCCCACGAGGAACATTCGAGATCAAGAAAGAGACCCGATAAATAAACCAAGTGATGAAAAAGAATAATTAGTTAAAGAAAGTAATTGAAAAACAAAAGTTACCTGTCCACCTTTACTGCTTTAGTTAGTTGGTTGCCACTCTACTCAACGTTTGCTGATTTTGTGTACTCACAACCCTTTTCAGGTTCAGGTGTTGAGCAGCCAGAGTCTACGGCTGTAGATGGTGCTGGGCCCAGTAGAGCCCAGTAGTTGTAGCTTCTTGTTATACTTCTTTTTGTTGTAGTGAGTAGACTCTTGTACCCTTATATTTTGTACTCTTTTATTCTGCACTTTATATTCTTGTACCTAGTTATTTTTCTACTGTCGTGATGGTGTGTACTGTAGTAGTTTTACTTCTTTACTGCTGTACTTTTGTTACTGTTAGTTTCTTACCATAGTGAATGTGGTATACTTTCCTGTTTCTTAGTAACTTTCTCGTTGGACGACTGGGTCTTGGGATCAATCGAGTCGGTCCGGTCTTGTGTCTTGTAGGAATTTAGGAACCGGGTCGTAACAGGGACAGTCGCTCTCCTTGGTACCACGTACTAAAGGGCCAACACACTTCCCGTCTACATTCCAGGTTTTCAACTAACCACAGGAGTTCTACTCCTAATTCCCCGTAGGGTTCATGCTCATATTCACCACATTTATTTCGATCTAGATTCCACCATTCACAATTCAGTTCTCATTTATATGCAGGCAACTCGTGTTTCCATAATTCAATACATGCCACTGGTGATTTCACAGGCAATTGGTTATACATGCAGCTCATATTCTAATAGGCAATCCACAATTATTTTATAGGCAATTGATAACAGTTTATCTCAATTTTTGCATACAAGTACCTTATACCATACAAACGATGCATTCATTTCTCTACCCTAGGGTATATGCCACATCTTAGGGTTCCAGTCAGTTAATTCTACAACACATGCTTATTTGAATATTATTAAAGGCATTAAACCACTCTACTAGACAATTCGGGAGTACTGGGGGCTCGAACCGTAGACCCAGGCGTCTCTGTGAGCCCCAAACATACAGCAGGCTGAAACCCTATACCAGGGAATACATCACAAAAGGAGGGTTCAGAACAGTGTATAAAGGTTTCTAGTACGTAGAGAAATTCGTAAGGAAACTACAGGTACTTCGTTTGCGTAAAACATACCCCGATCGGACCCCAAACGGGTAAAAAATGTACCTACTGTCCAAAATCAAACGTTTGGGAATAAGTCCAGACGTCTTAAAAGATACAAAAACCTTACCTTAAGTCCCTGCGGTGTCCTCAAACGTCCAGGCCTCCTCTGCTATCGTCTGAAGACAGTTCTAGACGTTGGGCCACTCCTCCAGTCGTCTGGAAGCACCTCCGGACGTCTGGTGATCTGATCAGACGTCCGAAAGTGCGTAGGAGAGCGTTCCGCGCTCCTTCCCAAGGCTGCTCCTACATACGATAGTTGTAGCCCACACATCAGGCCCGACATCTCCTCTGCAATGAGGCCTGCATGGTTGTAACCGCGAAAAAGAACGTACCTTCACGATAAATGAGCTTTTAGATGTCTAGCCTTAACCCCAGACGTCCAGATGCTCCGCCAGCCGTCTGGACTCCATTCTAGACGTCTGATACTGAGAAATTTCCAGTACCAGAATGTAAAGACCCATCCTATTTTTAGCCTTTTAAGACATCTGGAGTGTCAGTTAGACGTCTGTCCAGACGTCTGGACCCTTTCCCAGACGTCTAGAAATTAAATTTTTGTATGCTTTCTGCATTCTGTGCGCGGGCGGCATGTAGAACTCTTCTCTCTCTTTCTTTTTCCTCCTCCCTCCATCCTGCAGAACCCTAGCCGGCCTTATAAAAGGCCATCCCCTTCCTCTCCTCTCCACTCTACCACTACCACCACACCCCCCACTCCACTGTCGTGAGTAAGGGCGCGCGAGAGAGAGAGTGAGAGCGAGGAGGGTGCGTGATAAGGGGGGATAAGGCCAAGGTCGAGAGCTTCGTGGAAGCTCGTCGGAGGCTCACACGGCCACCGCGACGTGTGCGGGAGGAGGAGGGCATTGGAGCGTCGTCCTCGACCACCTGCAGTAACTGGAGCTGCGGCGGAGCGAGAGGAGATGCTGTGGAGTGCGGCGAGAAGCGCAGGAGCACGGTTTGATACTGGGGTTTTTCCAGTATCAGACGTCCGGAGTGTCTTCCGGATGACCGGCTGGATGTCTGGCGTCAACACCAGACGTCTGAAAGCATCTGTATCGCGAAGGTACGTCTTCTTCGCGGTTACGGCCATGTAGGCCGCACTGCAGGCGATTTGGTTTAGGCTAAAGTGAGTTGCTGCTCTGTCGTGCATAGGAGCAGCCTTGGGAAGGTGTGCGGAATGTCCTTCCACGCACTTTCGGACGTCTGGACAGCTTATCAAACGACCGGAGGCGTTTCCAGATGACCAGAGGACTGGTCAGACGTCTGGAACCGTTTTCAGACGATCACAGGGGAGTCTTGGACGTCTGAGGTCACTGCAGGAGCTTGAGGTGAGTCTCTGTAACTTTTAAGACGTCTGGACTTGTTTTCATACATCTGATTTAAGTCCGTAGACACATTTTTGACCTGTTTGGGGTCCGATCAGGATCAGTTTTACGCAAACAAAGTATCTATGGTTTCCTTGTGAGTTCCCCTACGTATTAGAAACCTTTATACACTGCTCTGAACCTTCCGTTGTGATGTGTTCCTTGGTATAGGACTTTGACCTACTGCTTGTCTAGGGCTCGCAGAGGCACGTGGGCCTACGATTCGAGCCCTCAGTACTCCCGGATTGTCTGGTAGAGTGGTCCACCCTTGTTATACTCATTAAATATGAATGCATCTATGAAAAATTAGACAACTGGAAACCTAAGATGTGGCATGAACCCTAGGACAAGAAATGGTTGAACCAATTGTTTTGCGTAATTGAAATTGTATATATATTGATGAGCTAAATTGCTAGCCACTGCCTGTAAATAAATATGAGCTGCCTGAGATAACTAAACAGTTACCTGTGATATCACTTGTTGCATGTATTAAATTGTGGAAATAAGAGCTACCTGTGTATAACGAGAACTGAATTGTGAATGATGAGACCGAGATTGGAATAATATGGTGAACATGAGCATGAACCCTTCGGGGAGTTAGGAGTAGAGCTCCTGTGGTTAGGTGGAATAGTCATGAATGTGGACGGGAAGTATGCTGGCCCTTGAGTACGTGGTACCAAGGAGAGCGACTGTCCCCTTTTCGTGTAGAGCGGAGCTAGCCGCCCTTAGGTTGAGACCTGAGATTAGGATTGGCCACTCTACACCGACTCCTATTGGTCCTCGTGTACATGGTACCAAGGCGAGCTACTAGTGTAGGGAGAGACTAACCACCCCACAGGGATCGGGGTTCAGCTAGCCACCCTACACCAACTTGTTAGGCCCTCTAGGCAAACCGGGGTAGTCAGACGAGGGTGCGCGGACTGTGGAGGGGAGAGACCCCTATTTGGTTCTGAGGGGTAGACCCCTGTTTCTGAGAGGGCTAGGCCTTATACTGTCCTGTGCTGTACTTTGGGCGTACCCGCTAGAGGAAACGACTCACCACGTGTTAGTGCGGGGTAACCATTCGTGCGCTTATCGCGCATGCCGTAGTCACCGCTACATCTTTCAGTGACCTCGAGGTGGTTGACTGGGTGTAGGACTACCACGGGGGACTCTCCCGGCCATGGGAACACCATGTGTACCTTCTACTCTTTGAAAAAGACTCCAATCAAGATCGTTCCCACGAGGAACATGCACGATCAAGTAAAAAATCTGAATGTTAACAAAATGGGATGAAAAAGGAATTACTGGTAAAATAAAATAACTCGAAAAGATAAATGTACCTGCTATTTTTACTGCTTTAGATAGTATGGTTACCACTCTACTCAGCGTTTGCTGACTCCGTCTTTTTCACAACATTGTTTAGGTCCAGGAGTTGAGCAGCCCGAGCTACTGGCTGCGGAGGGTGCTGGGCCCAGTCGAGCCCAGCTGTAGTTTTCAACACTTTTTGTTGTACTCTCTTTACTGCTATAGTGAGTTTCAGACTCTTTGCTACTGTTCCTGTTACTGTTGCTTTTGTTCCATTTTTTCAGTTGTTGTGGTGATATGTACTGAAATAACAGCTTTTACTTTCCTTACTGCTTGTACGTTTTTACTGCTTAGTTACATTACATATGTGAATGTAGTTTATTTTCCTGCTTTTCGATTATTTCTTGTTGGATGACTAGGTCTTGAGATTAGTCAAGGCGAGCCGGTCTCGGGTCCTATAGGGATTCGGGAATCGGGTCGTAACATAGAACCTGCTACCAGCGCTCTTCACCGCGCACCTCCTCGCATCGTCGTAGCTCCAGTCGCTGTAGGTGGTCTAGGCTGCCTCCCCGGGATCTCTCCTCCTCCCGCATGCACTCGCGGTGGCCGTGCGAGCTTCGCCGAGCTTCCACCGAAGCTCTCTGACCTCGGCCTCCTCCTCACCCTTTCACTCTCCCTCACTCGCCTCCTCTCGCCACTCTCGTAGGCTTTGAAGGTGGAGGTGGTGGTGTGTGGAGTGGAGAGGAGAGGAGGGGGGCTTTTATAGATGCTGGGGGTTTAGGGTTTGGGCAGGAAGGGAGAAGGGAGAGAAAGGGAAGAAGATGTTTTGTGCGTCGCCCACACGTAGAGCGTAGAGCGCGTACCAAAATTTCATTTTCAGACATCCGGGAAAGGGTCCAGATGTCTGAACAGATGTCTAACTGAGACTCCAGATGTCTTAAAAGGCTAAAAGTGGGACGGGTCTTTACATACACCCACAAAGAAATTTATCTACTTCTAGTATGGGACTAAAAATCTCTCCCAAATCTCAATAATTTCAACATGAATTCCCACATCACCATATAATAATTACATCCCAATTGATGTAATTAAGCTCACAAATCCAATAAACTCATGTAGGGTTGTTTGAGATGCTTTTCATTTTGCTTAGCGAATTCGAGCGAGGGGTTTTCGATTGACACAACTTGGTCTTGTTTGCCTAATTTTGGGATTTATGGACCTTTGTCTAGTGGATTGAACTTTTCCTCCGTCATCATATAGATAGCAGGGATGGAGCAAAAGTGAATTGTTGCATGGTCATAATTATAGCCACCTTTGCTCAGTGCTGTTAAAATGCCTTGAAATAACAATAAACAAGATAGACACTTATAAATCTCACCTTTAGGAGAACATGGATATGTATAAACAGATGAAGTTGAGAACTGAAGGCAATTTCATTAATATGTGCAAACATGAGGTGGGATGGGGTGGGGGTCCCTAATGATCTAGAAGATGGTGTAGTTTCCAACTGATGGTAAGGCCTCAGTATCGTTGCAATCGCAAGGGTAGGGGGCTACCATGTGGAATCCTGCACGAGCAACAATTTGGTGGCGCGACGAGTGCTAGAGATTGGGGGAACCATGGAGGGGGAAGTTTGAGAGGAGATGTTGTTCGAGGGAGAAAAGAGGGTGCCTATGAGAAGGTTAGAGTAGGGTTATGGGGCTAGAGGATGATGAGGAAGAAGGTCAAGGGACGGTTGTGCTAGGGAAGAGAACATGGGGAATGTACACAAAATCTTTTAAATACACACGCATACATACGAACACGCATGCACACGTACATACAATGTTAGAATTTGGAATGGAATATTTATTTATTTATTTATTTTGACAGATAGTATTTATTTATTTATTTTAACTAGGATTATATTAACGAAAATCACACGATGCTAGAATTTAAAATGAATTATTTATTTATTTGTTGTCAAAAAGTGGGAAAACGAAGATTATGATGTAGGTATTATTTTCGTACTTTACACAATTAGTCTACTTGATATTTGATATTTAATATAAAGAAATAAAATTATCCAAGGCTTGTTATGGATAGTTTACACCACATTTAAAAAATTATCACACCATTTTAACTTAAAAAATGGATAGGTGATAAAAAATTTTACATCGATGATACATTTTGGTGATTTTGCACATGTCCAAAGTGATTTTGACATATAAATTTAAGGTTTAAGGTTTAGGTTTAGGTTTATGGAAAGTGATTTCACGTATGTGAGATGATTTTTCACCTTAAGGTTTAGGATCTAGAATTTAAGCTAAACCCTAAACACTAAAGACTAAACCTTAAATCCTAAGATGAAAAATTACCTTTAAGTGAAAAATCACTTCTCACACGTGAAAAAACACTTGAAATTTAATTTTGCACCCGTGAAAAAAATATTTTACACCGATGCAAAGTAGTTTAAAGTAATGTGTAATCTTATTTTACACCGGTGCAAAAAACTTTATTGCAATAGTGTAAAGTAGTTTAAAGTAAGATTATATCAATATAATATTACTTTGCACCTATATAAAATTTTTTGAAGATACAAAATAATTTTACATAACTACTTACCTCTACAAAAATAATTTATTACTAATTTCAACAATAATAAATCTCATCATATATCAATATTTTTTTATATAAAAAAATAATATTTATAACTATACTTCAACTTTTATAATTTTCAAAACGCACGTCCTTAATGATTTTGACTAGGATGTTGTTACCAGAAACCATGGGCTGCTGTAAGAGCATCTCCCCTTCCATACTAAAATGGGTTGTTTTTGACGTATATCATACGCTCATCCAAATGCCACCAAACAAGCAAATCCATGCTTCCCTTCCATCCTCCCTCTCTCTCCATTGGTTCTCTCTTTGTATAAATATTTAAATGAGAAACCATCTTCGTGCTATTAGAGGTTTCTCGATTAATTTATTTCCTTCCTTTGATTTTTAATTTGATCTGCATTTACATAACAACGTAGAATTGAAGTATATATATGTGTGTTCTTTGTTCTTACACCAACCAACATGTATACCTTTATCTGGTATTCCTTTCATATTTCTTCGCTTGGAAGGTTTTGTTTAATTTTTTTTACCTTTTGCAGGCGGAAGGTCTTGTTTAGTTGATATTATGGGATAACAACAAAATATAAGGACATTAAAACCAATCATTTTATTTTCTCACAGCAAAGAAAGATTGTTGTGCGAAAAATAATTAATGTTGGATTTTTTTGAACTTACTTTTGACCCATAATATGGAGGAAAGAAGTGAAAGGGTTCCGTAAAAATGCTAACAATTTCTTTGCAGTATCAATCGATATTGAATCAAAGTGCATATTCAATACCCCGTCAAAAGCAACGATCGTTACTAGCCGTAAGAGTAGTGCCAATACTATATGATATATTTAGCATCATTATTTTGTAATACTCATACACGGGATATTTTAATGCTGACAATAGGACGCCCGTTTGCAGATCTGCGTGCATGCTACTTTTCTTCCGTTTGTTTTTGATGCAAATGCGAAAAAGAAAACTTGAATTGTTTCGAAAGGAAAGGCAGGAGCTACTCGTATATTTATTCCCTGATTGATGTCACGATGATGAAGTACTAGCGTTATCGTAAAGTTTTATGCATATGTTATGCCACACCTCCTTCTGAATATATTATAGCCAGCTCTTAACGTCACATTAATAAAGGTGTAATTGTGAATAGAATAAAGAATTTGGTGTGCAGCTCTTGTCAACATGACGTGCGACCGCTTCCCTCTACTCGGAGAAGAGCCCCTCCGCTGCAGCGATCGGATTCCGATCGGTCATTTGGAGCTGATTAGGGCTCCCCTTCTTTCGGCTCTCCTCCTCCTTGTCCCTCGGGATTCTCCTATCTTTATCGTGGGTGATATGCATGGCCGTTGTTGGTGTGTAGTGGCCATGCACGGGAGAGGCATCGGTAGGTGCGGCATTGATGTGATGACGGCGAGGCGATGTTTGCTGTGGGTGCAACTTCGTGTGACTTATCTAAGACGTTTGGTGGTTGCTTCCCCTTCCTCGTGTTGGTCTAAGTTGTGATGGCTTGTTCGTGAGCGCGACAGTGAGATCGGCGGTGGAGGGTGAGCATTAGCGAGGGCGACAGTATGTGGAGTCGGAGGGTCAGTCAGCAGTGGTTAAGTTGTAGTGTTTGTTGGTGTTTTCTCCTTTGTACAGGTCGTATGTTACTGCGGTTGTTTGTGGTGGTTTGTGTGTTGATGGTCTTGAGCCCTTCTTTTTTTCTTTTAGTGTAGATTTTTTTTCCCTGGGGATCACATGTGATCCTGAGCTTCCTTCGATCGGATTTCTGACGCGAGTAAGGTGTCAATTTCGACCTTCGGGTCAATGTATTTTGAATTTCCTGTTAACACGATCTTCGAGATTTTTATCTCATTGGTACTTTATCGATCTATGAGCATGATATCGATCTCCTTTGGGAGATCATACGATTCTAATCTGAGGGATGCTCTCATTTTAATTCTTTTTTATTTGTTGATGTCGTTTTTTGTGTTTTGAGTTTCTCCATTTTTATGAATTATTTTTTCTCCTTCACAAGTGAAGTTTCTCAATTTCTCCATTTTCCTTTAGATTGTATAGAGATTTTCCTTTAATAAAATATTTATTTTTTTTAAAAAATTGTGAATAGAAAATGATTTTGGGATGACATCAATTAGCGCCCTTGTTATTTCATTGGATATTTTACATTTCAAATTCTGTCAGTACCCTTTCTAGAGAGTGCCCTAGAGATGAGCATTAGATGAGATCTTCACGGGTTAAGTTTGTCTTCGTTCTAAGCTCAATTAATAAATTGATTAAAAGGGCATATTTGGGTTTAATTTGAAATAATTTTTTTTGCTCAAGCTTAACCTAGTTCGACCCAAAAAGTAATGGGTTCGGGTTGGGTCAAGTCAGATCTATTTATTTATGATTTAATTATTTATTTCACTTATACCTGTAAAATAATATGTAAGTAGAGTTTCACATCAATAAATATTTTAAAAGTATAAAAAATAATATGATTTTGTATAAGTAAGAAAAAATGATTTGTAAAGGATAATTATTTTTTTTAATTATGTAAATGATGTGATTATTATATTTGACTTTTGTGTATATTAAGAGATCTTTAAGTTCTCGTAGGTACACATCTAGCATTGCAAATATTTGACTTAAATATTCAACATATATAACATATGACAAGTCAACCAAATGTAATTAAGTAATGGAAAATTACAATAAAAAATAGAAGTACTCATCTTATGTGTTCGTATTTAGTTCGAATTTTGATGTTCACGCTCTATTTCGAACAAGATTGTAGGATCGTATTACACAACTTATAATTACAGGGAGCATGGGAGTTAAGGTTTTGTTAGTTAAAAAATAGTAAAAACAATTAACGTTTATTTAATATTTAATGTATGATGCATATATGATATATGTTTTCATAAAAAATATAAATATATATACATATATGATATTTATTAATATAATTGAGTAAATGGGTCAATGACCAAAGTTAAGTTTGAATCACCTCCTAAGGTTCCACCCATTTAATAAATAGATTATATTTATAACCCAAACCTAATACAAGTTAATTTCAAACTCAGATTTATGCCGATCAAATAAAATTGAACCTTAGGTAGGTCGGGTAGGTTTGACTCAATGTTCAACCCTAGCTCGTACTTAACAAAGGAGCATTTGGATGTTGGAAGTTTATAAGGATAAAGCTGCCTTGGACTCAATACACGCGAACGCCTTTTGGAGTCCATTTCGTTAAGTGGGCTAGCAGGCTAGGCATGGATCCTATAATTTCTCAAATTGTCAGTTCAATCCTAAACCCAAAATAAATGACCTTGGGTTAACGCGAGGTATCCTATTTGCATTTGTAATTTTTTGTATTCAAAATTTACACTTATCTTTAAGATGAAATTACTTAAACTGAGTTCTAAAGCCTAGATAAACAAATGGAACTCATCGAAGATAGATACAAAAATGAGTTTAAACAAATTTACTCCTAACGTACTCTTTAATATTGAGCGGGTAACCATGGGAGAGTAAAGAAGGCTACTTGCTTGTGAGTTATGAATAAAGAGATTTATAAGTTAATTAATCTTAAGATTATAAAGTTACATCATGTACTTGTCTTTTTGCTTTAATGATAAACATTGTATCTATTTGTATATACATGTATTTGTGTATATTTTACCATGTAAGCATCACAATCGGCATCTTGGGTGATTCAGGTTTGGGCCTAGCCCCATTTATTAAATGCAAAGAAATCTCAATCCTAAGACCGGCCCAAGATGATTACTGGTTTGGGCTTGGGCTCAAATTGAACTACATGGGTTGAGCTTTGGGTTAATCCCCGCTGCACGATCAAATGCTTACTCGCAGGTGTCCATTTGCCTTTCTACGTGTCTAAATTTGGTCTGGATACTTACACATGCATCCCTAGGAATATCTTTGATTGCAAAATATCTGAGCTTATTGCGATTTATGTAGATGCCCATCCATCAAAGGGCAACAGTAACTCTATGGACCAAATAAAGTAAGATATCTTTATTTTTGGAGAAGAGGGAATGACTAATTTTTAACTTATCTTTCTCCTCAAAACCCTCAATGTGGTTCAATCATTCTCCCTCCTCTACCAATCTCCTTCTTTAATCTGATTCCTAGACTCTTTTGCCTCTCTATTGTGTTCCTCATCCTTCACCTCCTCCTTGATTCTATTGTTTTGGACCAAATCTTTTAACATGTTGGAGGTGATCTACCTTGGCTACCCAATAATTGACACTAAACTTCAAGCAAGATTGAAAGAAACAATTCTTACAAAGTATCAGAAGAAATTGGGGTTTTGAAAAGGGAATGCACCTTTTCAAGAAAGTCAGAATCTTCGCATGTTCTCTAAAAAGCTTTGCAAGATACCAACTAAGATGACATGACATTTGACAGGGGGTATCAAGACAACAAAAAACATTTTATGTCAAGGCTTGGAAGGAGATAACCATACCTAAGCATGTAGGGAGATTGGGAATTAGAAACATAGTGCTTACTAATCTCACCTCAATGAGAATGGCTTAGAAAATTCACAAGGAACCTGAAGAACCATGGCACTCATTACTAAGCGACAAGTTTTTTTCTAATACCTCACTTCATCAAGTGCAGCCTTGACTGTTATGAGGTTCTTCCTGGTTGGTTGAGATAGAAAGCAAATCCAAACATGGAGAGACTCTTGGATAAGGGGCTTTAATGGACATCCACCACCTGCGGCCATTGTTGCTCTCCTCTCAGTCAAAGATTTGATTCTACATGATGGAGGAGGATGGAATGAGGAGATGCTATATCAGCACCTTAAGGCAAATTTAGTGGATAAAATCATAGTGGCTCTAATTTGTGTAGGACAACTGCATGAGTTTATTTGGAGTGAACATGCCACTGGGAGGTTCACAGTTAAGTCAACCCATGAATATCATTAATAAGGATGTTGGTTGGAAAATATAAAAGTTGATGTATAAATGTGATCTCAACTTACGTTTATTTTTTTTATGTAAAAAAAGTATTATATATGGTGGGATCCACCACTGTTGAAATCAATAATAAATCACTTTGGTACGGGTGCAAACCACTCAAATTACTTTTAGAATCACTTTACACTGATGTAATCTTATTTTGTATCTGTGAAAAACCACATTGCACCTTTAAAATAATTTTGTTTAGGTGCAAAGTAAGATTGCACTGATGCAAAATTAAATTTCAAGTTTTTCTACACCTATGACAAGTTATTTTACACGTGAAAGGTGATTTTTCACCTTAAGGTTTAGGGTTTAGTCTTTAGTATTTAGAGTTTAGCTCCTTAAACCCTAAATCCTATACCCTAAACCCTAAGGTGAAAAATCACCTTTCAAGTGAAAAATTACTTCTCATATGTAAAATCACTTTCTATAAATGCATGGGTGCAAAATCACTTTAGACAAGTGAAACTACCATTGGAATAATTTATCACGTGTGTAAAATGGGATTACACTTGTGCAAAGGTACCTTAGAATAATTTATCACCAGTGCAAAGTAGTTTATCATCGGTGCAAAGTTATTTATCACCTATACATTTTAAGTTAAATTGGCGTGGTGATTTTTTTGAATGTGGTGTAAACCACTACATAACAAATCTTACGTTTTTTTATTTCTTTACATTAAATATTAATTATTAAGTGGATTCATGTTCTCAACGTTGTGTGAAATATAAAAATAATACCCCACATCATTTTTTATGTCATAACTTATATTTCTCTACTTTTGATCATTAATAATTAAGGTGGATTTATGAGACTTAATGCTGGGATTCACAAGGAAAGGTTGCAAGAAACCGAGGTTCCTGCAACTTTAGTTCATGGTGGTGCGTTTGTTCCGATATCTCAAACTCATGGAAGGGAGCAACTAAATTGCTGCATCGAGCATGTAGCTCTTTAGTGCAGAAAGATTTGACGGGAAGATCTTGCCTTCAGGATAGCCAATGCTCCGAGGAGTTGTCTTTAGTAATACCATTGTTTAGCCAAACACTATTGTGATCTTGACATGTATATATGGAGAGGGGTGTTGGCCTCAAGTCTTTTTTTTTTTTTTTTTATCTTAAAAAAAAAAAACCAAGGATTTAAGTAATGGAAAGGAATAATCGAGAAGAAACCCCAACAATGGGGGAAGCGTCGGCAACAAAGAAGAAAAACAGGACAATCACACCGAAAACATGGATTTTGAAGGTGATGTTGCGACCTCTCAAAGAGTCTCTATCTTCCTTTACATCTATAATTTGGAAGAGATGGGGAAAAGTTATTGAAACCACCAACCAATTGTGAGAGAGACGTCCAGAGCACATCGGCCACGTACTGGTAACTGGGAAAAATATCATTTAGTACTATCGGGTAGATATTGGGATTTAGACATGAAACAAAGTAATAGTTATCGCAAGCCTGCTCTTAACCTTCGTAATATCTCATCCGTTGGTTGCATGTGGCTCTCCACACTTCACGCCCACTTGTGACTGCTGCAGCCTCGTTTTTTCCTTTTTGTTCACACATAGCGTCGAGATCTCGATCTTCCGTGGGAGACGATATCAATCCCACAACTTCTCAAGCAAAAGTGACGAGGCGTTGAATTTTCCGTGGGAATACCATTGACTCTGATCCCATTTGTCCATCTTCCCATAGCATTAATCGTAGGCCTATAAAAGGGGCGTGCACGAAACAAGAGGAGAGCCATGGTAGAACTGGAGACGTAAAACATGGCTACCACTGGCATCCCATCGGCTCTCCTTTCAGTAGCTACTCTTCTCATCGGAGCTGCGACCGTCGCCACCGCACGCGACTTCGATTTCTTCTACTTCGTCCAGCAGGTAATTAAGCCCAACTTCATGCCAAACTGGATCATAAATTCTAGATCCCAATGCCGTCGGGTTGAACATCGATAATAAATTAATCCTGACACCTTTGCGTAATTCACACGATCGATATAAAGTGGCCAGGGGCCTATTGCGACGCCTCAAGGCGCTGCTGCTACCCGTCGGCCGGGAAGCCCGCCGCGGACTTCAGCATCCATGGCTTGTGGCCAAACTACGAGGATGGTTCCTACCCCGCGAATTGTAACTCGAGCAACCCGTTCGACCCCTCCCAGGTAACAAATTGAACTTATATATCCTTCGCCTCCTACGAGCAAACATCATCGAAATGCCGATTGGTTTTAGAGCTATAGCTAACCTTAGTTAGTGCATATAAGTAGATAGGCAATGCTCTAAGAAGCGAGATGCAGAAGAGGTGGCCATCCCTAGCATGCCCCAGCAGCAACAGCATGTCCTTCTGGGCGCACGAGTGGAACAAGCACGGCACGTGCTCCGAGTCCTTCCTCGACCAAAACGGCTACTTCCGAGCGAACCTCGCCCTCAGGAAACGAGTCGATATCTTGGGAATCCTCCGAAACGCTGGTTAGCTTAGCCTCGATCGTCTAGTTAGTCAATTGAGAAACATACATTGTTAGTTGTTGTCTTCTTAGTTTACATACTGTTTTGGATGTTAAATTAACTAGCTATTGATTTATTGTGATCAAATAATTAATGCAAATAGGGATTCGACCGGACGACGGTTTCTATAATTTGAGCAGCATAAGGGACGCTGTAGAGGCGGCGACGGGACACACCCCGGGGATCAAATGCAACAGGGACAGGTCTGGTAATTCGCAGCTGTACGAAGTGTTCATGTGCGTGGGTAAATCCGGAAAGAGGTTCATCGAGTGCCCCGTGCTGCCATTTAGCAATTGCCCAGAGAAGATCCAATTCCAATCTTTCTAAAGGAGTTCCAAGTGTGCATCCGTAGCATCTTGCAGCTGGATTACTTACTTCGCGTTGAGTTTATATACATGGTTACAGTTTGTTGGAAGTCTCATACATGCATGTACTTTCTGTATTGTACGCCTGGATACTTTTTGCTGTAAGTCTCTGTCTTCGCCTGCGGTGGGTGAGGGATGAATGATATTTACTCTCGTTTTCATCCATCACGTTCTTTCATCACCGATAGGATCTTACCTTTTGCTGCTCTTCTTATCGATATCCATTTAGGTAAAAAAAAATTTAGTTTTGACGAAATATATCCAAACTTCATACAAAATACAGGTAATATTAATTACAACGTCCTTTTTTTGTGAGTTTTGGATGTAATGGTCTATGATTTGGGGAGGAAGATGGGAATCAAAGAGGTGGGAAGGGAATTAAACTTCCTTCTGCCTAACTTTATCTGCTCTTCTTCTTCAATCAAGGAAGTATACAATTACGATGGAGTGGACTTGCTGGCTCAACTTTCCACGCGAAATTAACTCCGGGGAAGAGGAGAGAGAGAGTATATTGTTGCTACATGGAAAATCCTCCGATCCTCTCTTTAGCTACATCATTCGATGGATGTTGCAATTTCTCTAATTTAAATATGCAATGATTTCAATACATTTTGACTAATCGATTAATTTCTTTACTTTAGTAACGGTGGTTCTGAAAAAGTAGTCCTTACAACTCGTCAAGTTTCATACCTCCCAAATTGTTTAAAGCTTCTTTGTCGAGTAGTAATTTTTAATTCTTATAATCATCAATTTTTGTGGGTTTTCATATGGTGTAATGTGTATCATCGAAATATATAAAAATCCCATCTCTTGTAATTCAGGTAACTCACCTTGTCATGTTAGGAAAGATGCAGTTTGGAGAGCCCGTGTCCTAGAGAAGTTTTGTATAAATACAGGGTCCCAAGGGGTTTGGTTTTTGCCATACCTTCTGTCGTTTCCCATGCTAACAAGGTTTTCTCTTCAAATATGTATATATACTATAATTTTGTATAATTCTTTGCATTAAATACTGGTTTAGCTAGCTCCGATATTTTCCCCTTTGATTGATGCAAATTAACCCAAAGGTAGCTATTGTTTGGGCCTTTGCTTCACGTGAATAAGATGTGATCTCTGATAATATCGCAAATTCAATCAGTTACGTTGGAACCACCGGATCACATTCACTGTCAAGTAAAAACTTAATTAAGTTAAGTTTGTCCAAATGGATATTCGTCTTGTCTTTTAAAGCTCTGCCTATTTTTTAGCTTTACAAGAAGTGTAGGCTTCGAAAACAGAGGCAAATGGTTTTTTGGATCAATAGAGAGGTTTAAATGAAATGTAAATTCTCTTTCACCAGATTGTTGAGGGTTTAATTGTTCTTGAAATAAGAAACTGGGAATGATAATAAAATTGTGTGCATTGTAACTAAACTAGAGGGAATATTGATTAATAACAAACTAATATGGATATATTTGTGAACAATTATGTGTAAATTTGGTTTCTTCCGAATTCCATTCCATTTGGGAGGAAACGTGCAGACTGAGAGCACGAACTTGATAGAGAAATTAAATAATTTTTTAAAAATCTAATTTCTATCTATTTCCGTACAATGAAAAATATCACACCTTCCGCATCCGAAGGTCGAAGGAAAATTATCTGTCTTGTCTTTTCATTCCTTTCCTTTTTAATTCGCTCTTTTTCCAAAGCAAGCACAGATCCACGACGAGACGGATACAGGATCGAGGAGAGTTTGTGATAGGAAACAGAGAAAGCCTACGTCATGTTCGAAGGGAAAGAAATACATTACATCCTTGTTAACGAAAGAACACTCTATGCTAATCAGAAGCATATGTTGCCCGAACACTATCAACTGAAAAAACGATCGAGAAGCTGTTAAATCTTGTTCGGAAACGACTTATTATCCATAGAGTTCCCATCTTCGATATCCAAATAAGTGCCTTGAAGTATCGACGTTCGATCGCAAGTGGGAAACGAAACCAGTTCGTCAAAACGACAGCTCAGACGTTCTTCTGGTTCGCAAAGACGCGTTTCAGTGTTTCACCATACCGTGAACTCTTATGCGTATATTAATTATTTAATACGTTTTGCCATGTGCATGTAATAGTCCACGTCGGCTTCAATCTCGTCTCCTCATTTATTTATTTCTTCCCAAATCTGAACTCCTCCGTTGTCCACAAACTACGAGTTCAGATAAAGGGTATCAGCCTTTTCCTTTTTTTTTTTCCGAAAATTTGCTTCCATTGAAAAGGGGAAGGACACGAAACAAGAGACTAAAGGGAGAGAAAGTAACACCTAATCCTCAAGAGGGAAAGAAAAAAACTTACAGGAAATTTTGCCTGCAGCATTACCGTATGATCGAAACTTACAGGAAAATTAAGCTATCTTCGACATTCATTATTGCTACGTATCGGAATAGACAGATATTTTATCATTTATTTATTTACTTATTTGGTGATAGTTATTTCCTTTTTGTCAAGGTGAAATTATGTGGCCACCTTTTTTCCATTTTACATATTATAATTTTTGCCTTTCGTGAATAAACCCTTATATGAGAAGATGTTTATTCCAGAAGCCACAAAGATTGTCTATCATCCATAAAAAAACACACTAAACCATGCACTGTATACTTACAGGGGATATACAGTGCTGAATGTGCCAGAGATCAGAGTGTTGATGTGAATTAATGCCAATAGAAAGAGCAAGGAAATCTGAAAAAATGGCAATTGGGGCCACCAAAGTGGAGTGGCAGAGCCTTCAGATTGGCATCTAGAGGTCATTGGATCAAATCTAACGCCCAATGTCTTTACCCTTCCAAACAAAAGAGAGAGGAAAAAAAAAAAGAGCAATTGGTTCATCCTTGTTATTCAAAGGTTCTGTTGCAGGAGGTTGAGTCCAACAATAATTTGATCATAGGCTTTATCCATAAACTACTACATTTTGGAATGTGTTGAAAGAAGGGCCATTGCTTGAACCAAAAGTGTCATAAAAAGAGCCATTCCTTCAACCCATGATATGTTAGAAACGAATTGGTCATGAAAAAGAGGGGAGGATATGATCTAGAGGTTTCTTGGGAGGGGTATTTCGTGGGATTAGGATTCTCTACAATGGTTTCCTGAATAAGAGTAAGGAAATTTTCTTGGTTTTTTTCTCTCAATATATTCCTAAAATCAAGATAGGAATTCATTTCGGACATATAATTAATGTAGAAATAGAGCATCTAGGGACGTGCATATGGCATGTGGATTGATTTAATATCACTCTCACCATGCCGCACCAAAACGATGCTTTACCCCCTTAGATGTTCAGTCAACTATTGCCTCTCAATGCATTTTTGAGAGAACTATAGTTAGCTCTGGATTTGTATTTCACCATAACCACAGATCATCTGTTGATTGTTCATCAACAATCGATTCAAACCTTCATTTGGTTTCATCCAAGCTTCATCTTGGTCACGAATAAATCAACCAAGTTTGGGTCCATAAGTAGCAACAACTGTTCCATGGAGTTTGCTTTTGTTATAGCTCTATCGGTTCCCCTAACCAAGCCACTGCCTATATAAGTCACAGGCTCTTTTTTCACAAGCACGCGACCAAAGATCCCATTTTTCTTTTCTTTCATTGCTCTGAAGCTCGTGGTCTCATTTTCCTTACGTATATATATGTTGTCAATGGCAAAGAATAGAACAATTTGGGGGTGATATGTGTCTTTAATGCAGTATTCGCAATAAGGATAAAGAAGGAGAAATCTTGAAAACAATGGGAGCTTACTTATCTGAGGAGTTTTGTCCTGCAGTTGGGACCACCGGACTTGGGATATGGGGATTGGCTTTCATGTGTTCAAAAAACCAAAGTAAGAAACCCGTCACGTTGGATAAGTTCTTTGCCACCAAATTAGTGTTTAACCTTCTCTAAAGCAGTTCTTCATTTCCTTGCCATGTATGGTGATCATCCACCAATCTTAGTCAAGATGCATTGGCAAGAGGCCAAGAGAATATGGCTACCTGGAAATTCAAGTTATTAGTCGTCGCTTGAAGTACTTTCTTGTAAGGTGTTGATTACGGAAATATATATAGAGTAAGGATATAGGGTACTTTCCATGTCAAGCAAACCAAGGGAACTTCAATCAAACATTTCCAAATGGGAAACAGAGGAGACCAAGAAGTGGGAGGAGGAGAAACAGGTGATTAAGGATAGGATGCTCGAGCTATAGGAAGGAGAATGTAGGAGTCAAATCTTGAAAGAAGAAAAAAACTTAAGAATACAATAAAGTAAAGTCCTCCTAAAGAAGAATTATGTTGTCAACAAAGAGCAAGACACCGGTTGTTCTGATGTATAATAGATAGAGATAGGGACACTTGCTTCTACCATATTTACGCATGAGGAGGAAAAGGACACAAGCATTTGGCTTGGATAGAAAAATGGTGATTTTGGAGGAAAAACCTGACAAAATCACAGTTTTGTAAGACACTATACTATCCTCTTTGCAATATTGGAAACCACAAATGTCACCTCTTGTATTTTGAGTCATGGGATGTGACAACGATTAAGAGAGGGCTTGAGAAGCTAGCGTTCCGAAAGAAGAGATTGAAAGCACCCTTGCAAAGCACCCCTTAAAGAGAGCCCTAGGCCATATGGATTCCTCTTGTCTTCTTCCAAAGTAGTTGGAACATCCTTTCAAATGATATCATTAATTTAGTGTAGGAGACATTTGATTCAAGATGAATACCAAGGGATTTAAACGACACCTTTGTTGCTATCATCCCAAAAGAAGGCAACGATGAACGAATCGAAGGATTTCAAGTGGATTGGTCTCACTAACCCGCTCCATAAATAGATAGCCAAACCAGCAAAACATGGGCTCAAAGAAGTTCTTTAACGCGTTACCACCATCAAAGCATCTTCTTGGAAGGATGATCGATAGCAGATAATGTCATCGTGAAGGAAAAAATCCTACATCCCAGACAAAGTAGGAAAAAAGGTTTATGGCCATCAAAATGGATGCCGAAAATGCTTTTGATTGCATAATTGAAGGTTTCCTTACCAATTAGATTATTCTCCTCAATTGATTTCCTTAATTCAATATGTTATTACTGGCTTTAACCTTACGTGTTTTAAAATAATGGTGCTATCTCCATTAGAATTATGCCAAAAGGGGTATTTGCTGGGGGTATATCCTCTCCTCGTCCCTCCTTATTCCTGGCCCTGAGTTTTTATCTGGTCTATTCAGTAAATCTCAACTCATAAGTTGCATACATGGCTTCAAAGTCCTCAGAAAGGCATCTGCAGTCACCCACCCAAAGCTCGCAAATGGAACTCTAATTTTTGGCAAAGCAACTCCCTTGGTAGCAATTTCCAAATGAGGTGTGTAATGCACAGCCAGAAAAAAGGCACTCACTATTTGAATGGTTAAACAAAAACCAGCTAATGAACTGAAGCCCTGCAATAAGTGGTTGGACAACGGAACTGTGCAGGTGTGTGCGTGTGTATAGTAGTTTATTTTATTTCCTTCACCTAGTTTTTACTCCCCTTGCTGAGTTTTTAGCTCACCCCTTATTTTTCTAATTGTGTGCTTTGCTGCCCATTGGTTGGCAATGGAACATGCACCACCAACAGGATAGCAGGGATGTGTCGGTTGCCTCTTTCTTCGTGATAAGTATTTTCTGTACGGTCTTTAAGTAGCTTCATTTTATCTTAATTTCTATTTCAACAGTGTTATAGGCTTTAATTTTCTAACCTACAACGTAAACTAACCTTAAGAATTTTGTGTTGTGTTGGAGGAGGAGAGGGTTGAAGGATGATGTTCTGGTAATAATTTATTTTTCATTTGATGTGTGCTATACCTATTCTTATCGATAATGCTACACTTTTGATCTCAAAAGGAGTTGATGCTCCTTGGATCATGTATCTTTAGTACAATAAGGAGATACTTGTTTTTTTTTTTTTTTATTTATTATCTTTTTATCGTAGAATGTGCTCTTTTACTAGTTTAAAAGACATGCTATCCAAATCAAGGTTTCCATCGAATACTGTATTTTCTATTTGAACTTGTTGGAAAAGATTACTACACAAAAAAGGGACTTGTCTATATATTTATTCTTAGATGTATCTCGCTTTTTAAAACACGCATGTTGGGTCCCATTTTATGTTAAGCGTAACAAGTTGGATCTTGTCATAACGAAGCTGCAGTGAAGTAATCAACTATTAACCTGTGCAAAATCGTCGATACCATTTGGGAAAATAATATGCTTACTTGCAAATCAGAAGATCCGAAATCAAGCTTTTCTAACTTTCTATAGCCTTATAAATGACAATAAATTTCTTATATATTTGAATGGATTCAAAGATACTCTGTATCCAACATGAGTTTTTATTTTGTTTATCTATTCGTAAAATAGTGCCAATTCGTCGAGGAGGCTCGATTCTCAGCATGGTATGCCCATGGTTTTAGTTTCAAGTTTTAACACAGTGGAAAAATGAGAGGTTAAAAATCTTACTTTAATAAATTCCAAAGACTTTTAATAGCTTCACATCATAAGATTTGTTTTGACGACGAATAAATGACGATGAAAAGACTTTATCACTCCATCAATCTCTTGGTGGCTGTTAGCTTCCACCCTAAAAAGGAGAAGAAACGGAAAGCACACGAAGCTGAATTGCCTCCCCCCTATCGAAAGATGGGGGACTCATAGCTACATCAAATGCTCACGGCATCTTTGGGAGCATATAGCTCATGCACAACACCTGTGCATGACTTTACTAATGCTCTCTTATAAAAAAGAGCAATGATTAAATTAATAAGTATTTTAAGTATTTGATCTCAACTTCTCATCTCACTTCACAAATTCAATTTAAATATCACATATACTTTCTAGGATCTATGCTCCCCTTTTTCTAAGGGAAAGGGCGTTGGTTTGAGCTTTTTATTTCTCTAACAAAAAAAAAGGAGAACATAGATCTAAGCACTGGACCCTTTTTTTCAAGAGGCGAAAGCAAGGGTCGAATTTGAGGGCCATGGACAAGAGTGTAAAAAACAATGCTTTTAGAATGTACGAAAATATTTAATAGATCCTCCAACAAGGAGATTATTTTATTTAAGAGAAACATTTTTACTAAGTAAAGATTCAAGTTAACAACTACACCTTATTTTATATAATTAATTTTTAATTCGTATGTAGCAACAAAAATGTAAAAGTTAGTCATTGTGATAGTATAAATATTTATTGTGAAAATATAAAAGTCAATCACAGGAAAGTATAAAAGTCAATCATATAAAAGTCTAATATGATTTTTCATCGGTGTATCTTAATTTTTTGTCGGTGGAAAACTAACATATCATATGTTGTAAAATGTATTGCTCGATATATCTTGATTTTTGATTAGTAAAAAGTAAAAAATAACGTTAAAAAATAAAAAAATATCGCATATTGAAAAATACATTATTTAGTATATTTTGATTTACAATCAGTATCTTAGATTATGTTTACATTCTTAATTTTATATATATATTATTCCATATTCTCGAAAGAATATACTTAATATTAGTCTCTAATGTAAGAGTACAAGATAAGAAGACTGACGGTGGAGACGAAATTCAAAACGATCGCACGAGCTAAACAATATGTAAGAAAAATGAAATAAAAAAAAGGAAAAGTGATGATAGAGAGAGGAGAGGCATTGTAGCATGCAAGAAAAAATGAGGAAAAAAAGGTAACGTGATGGATATTGTAGCATATGTTAGAAAAAGAAAAAAAATGAAAGGCAACTACAGTAACTGCCCTCATTGCTTCGCTTGTTCCGCTTTTCACGTGATTCAGTAGCTGCCAAATTAATTTTTTTTTAAAAAGTAAAGTGATCCAAATATATTAAAAAAAGAAAAATAAGTAAACAGCATCATGAACAGTGGCTATGTCTAGGGCCATGTCAATAAACTCAATATCAAGTTGAGTTTTGATTCTAGCAACGTGGATCAATTAATCTCCTCCCTCAATCTTTATTTTCTTGTTATGATTCTTCAATATGCAATACAAAAAAAAATAATTTTTAGTGACAAATTAGATAGTAGCATATAATGTATTTGCCACTAATTTTTTTGATTTAGTGGTAATGTTTTTGTATATGCTACTATAATATTTTTGTAGGTAACAATTAATTTTTATGGTAAATATATATATTGCTATATGTATGATTTAGAGGTAAAATAAAATTATGCTACTATTTTCCCTTTTGTCAAACAACTATTAGCATTAGTGACAAAAATATTTAACTCTATATAAATGATGCATATTATTATACTAATATTTTAAAAGTAACTTGTGACAATAAAAGTATACACCACTACAAATCTTTTGATAATTGGAAGTGATCCAAATTAATTAAAAAAAAAGAAAATTAAGTAAATAGTGTCGTGAACAGTGGCTATGTCTAGGGCCATGTCAATAAACTCAATATCAAGTTGAGTTTTGATTCTAGCAACGTGGATTAAGTAATCTCCTCCCTCGATCTTTATTTTCTTGTTATGATTTTTGAATATACATTACAAAAAAATAATTTTTAGTGACAAATTAGATAGTAACATGTAGTGTATTTGCCACTAATTTCTTTGATTTAGTGGTAATATTTTTGTATATGCTACTATAATATTTTTGTAGGTAACAATTAGTTTTTATGGTAAATATATATACCACTATATGTATGATTTAGAGGTAAAATAAAATTATGCTACTATTTTCCTTTTTCAAACAACAATTAGCATTAGTGGCAAAAATATTTACTTCTACATAAATGATGCATATTATTATACTAATATTTTAAAAGTAACTTGTGACAATAAAAATATACACCACTAAAAATCTTTTGATAATTGATAATTAATATTAATAGTAAATATGTGTTCCGCTGTATGTGTATAATATATTTAATTATTATTTTTAGACAACATTTAGAAATAAAAACTTATAATCCATTTGACGATAAAATTTATGATTACAAAAGTACTTAATTTTTAAAATGATACTAATATAATATTTCAAAATTGATCACAATAACCTTAAAAGGGATAAGAATAAAGGTTATAATTGATTACCTAAAATTAATTTTTAATCCTCATGTTGCAGTGAGAATGTAAAAGTTAGTCATTGTGGTAGTATAAATATATGTTGCGAAAATATAAAAGTCAATCATGGTGGGAGTACAAAAGTAAATCATATGAAAGGCTAACATGATTTTCCATCGGTGTATCTTGATTTTTGGTCGGTGGAAAATTAATACATCATGCATTGTAAATTGCATTGCCCGGTATATCTTGATTTTCGATCGGTGAAAAGTAAAAAATATTAATTGAAAATCAAAATACTGCACATTGCAAAATGCGGTATCTTAGATTATGTTTACATTGTTTGATTTTGAAATGACCTGTCACCTTCTGGTAGTTTAAGACGTCTGGAGTGCTCATCAGACGTCTAGAGAGAGAGCTAGACGTCTGAAAGTACCTTTCTTTTCCGTACGTACCGTACGCACACCACGCTTTTCCCTCACCGCCTCTCCCCTCCCTGTGACGCCCACTCCACACCACTCCCTTGCCCATGCCCTTGCCCTCACCTCCTCTCTCTCTAAAAGCCCCCCTCCTCCTCTTCGTCTCACACTATCGCAGCTGAGCTAGAGAGGGAGAGGGAGAGAGAGCGAGCAGAGAGCAAATTGTGGGTCTGAGCACGAGAGTGGAGGGAGCTGTGCTGCTCTACTGCAATTTCTGCAGCGAGGGAAGCCCAGAGCGGTTCCGCGGAAGTCATTTTTTTGCGGAATCGGACGTCCGGAGTGACCTCCAGACATTGATGCCGACGTTTGAAGGTGGGATGAGACCTCTGGTAGAGATTTATTTTTTTCCCATATTTTCTTTGCCAAGTCATGACAATGCACCGCATGTGTCAGAGGTTGGGAGGGGCATTGGAGCAAGGACCGAGGTAGTTTCAGACATTCGGGAGCATCTTCAGACGTCTGACGGAACCCTCGGATGTCGGCACTGCATTCCGGACGTCCGATAGAGGCGCCCCGGGAGAGGTATGCCTATGAGTTAGTTTAAGACGTCTGGGATCTCTCCCAGACATCTGATTTCTGTCAGATCTCGTGTTTTTAGGCTCGTACAAGGCGCAAATGATGTTGATTTTCCGTAAATGAAACGTCTTTATTTCCTATACGTTTTCTCTATATAATAGTACCTTATCTGTAGCATTTTGAACCATTTTGACTTGTCAATTCATGTTTTAGGTCTCCAATCCGTCGAGTGTACGGCACTTACAGAGACGTCGGGAGTTGCTGTACGAGCCTCCATTCCACCCGGTTATCCTGGTAGAGTGGTTCTAACTATAAATCTCCAAGTTAATAAAAGGCATGCAATTAGTTAAAATCTAGGATGTGAGATGAATCATAGGAAGAAATAAACGTATACTCTAGAATACAGCTATTCAATTGAACCCTAGGTTGTGATATGAATACTAGGGCTAGAGAAAAATGCATGTGAATAATTGGGTAAATCATGAGCTATATGTATTATCTGCAATGGACCACATTATGAACAAACCTGTACTGTGATTGAGCTAGATAAAGGGAAAGTAATGTATGAACGCTACGGGGAATATGGAATGAGACAAGAATACCGTAGCATGGAGAATCGAATGGTTCTGAAATTGCTGCCCACGGGCAGCCGTTAAAGGAAGTGAGTTGACCTTCGTGTACGCAGTACCGAAGAGAGCAATTATCCCTTGTAGTGTAGAGGGGAGCTTGTCGCTCTTAGGTTGGGACTCGGGGTGAGTTTGGCCACTCTATGTCGACTCCTGTTGGCCCTCGCATACGTGGTATCAAGGTGAGTTACTTAGTGTAGGGGGGAGCTAGTTGCTTCAGGGGGCCCAGGGTTAGGCATGGCCACCCTACACAGACTCTTGTTAGCCTGTTAGGCAAACCGGGATAGTTGAACGTGGGTACACGGATTGTGGAGGGGTGAGACCCCTGTTCTATTCTGCGAGGGCAAGACCCTGTACTGTTACGTACTGTATGTTTGGGCATACCCACTAGCAGAAATGACTGACTGCATGCCAATGAAGGGTAGCTACCCCGCCCACTTATCATGTGTGCCGTAGTCACTTCTACGTCGCGACCATGACCTCGAGGTGGTAGACTGGGTGTAGGACTACCACGGGAGAACTCTTTTAGCCAGGAGAGTGCCACGTGTGCATCCTACATCACAGGAAAACTGCAAGCAAGATCGTTCCTTTAGAGAACAAGAAGATTAAGTAATGTAATGGATCCTGATTAGAGATCTCCACACAGCAAACCATTATGAGATATTGGAATCGAAAAGTAATCTGTTAAGCTACTTGTTAAATGCATTTTATGTTTTAGTCGCCACTTTACTCAGTGTTAGCTAACTTCAGATGTATAACCTTGTACAGGTTAGGAATTTGAGCAGTCCAAGTCACCTGCTGTTGAGGACGCTTAGTCTAGTCGAGTTCAGCTGTAGTGTCTGCTGCTAGTGAGTTTCTATAGTTACACTTTTCAGTACTTTTCCACTGTATTCTCTATCATCTATGTACTAGTTTATGATTCTGATGGCTATATTTCTGCTCTTGAAGGTATGTAATATTTTAGTATTACTGTTCTGTTTCTCCTTTATTACCAATGTCTTTCTGCTTAGTTACATTATTGTGTGGTTGTGGATTGTTGCATGTTATTTGGTTATTTTTTGTTAGACGATTGGATCTTGGATTCGTTGAAGCGAGCCAATCTCAGATCTTATAGGAATCTGAGATAGGGTTGTGACGGATTTTATATATGTATTATTCCTTATTATCATAGAAATATATTTAATATTAATTTTTAATATAAAAATATAAAATAAAAATATCGGAGATAGGGATGAAATTTGAAATAAACACGTCAACTAAACTATAAAAATAAAATAATAAAAAATGTTAATGGAGATAAGAGAGATACTGTAGAATAAAAAAAAAAAATAACGTGATGGATTCTGCATCGTATATTAAAAAATAAAAAATGAAGACAACTATGATAGCTGCACTCACTTCACTTATTCTACTTTTCACGTCAAAGCTGACAAATTAATTTTAGAAAAATAATAATAAAGTGATCGAAGAGCTGTCAAATTAATTATGAAAAAAACGAAAAATAATTTAACAGCTCCGTAAATCTGAAAATATGATGTGATCTTCATGTGCTGTAAAGGTTGGGATGAGTTATGATTCGGTTTAACTTGTGCTCTTTTTTTTTTCCCTCTATTTTATTTAAATTAACTTCTCACCGTTGGATTTGGCGAGACACAAATCATCCGTTAGATCTAGGTCAAGTCCGAAACCCTACCTTTAAGAGCTTCCTCGCCGACGAGCTTCCCTTTCCTCTGGTCTCTCTCTCACACGATTTCCGTCTGGAGAAGAAAGGGAAAAGAGGAGCGGAGGAGAGATGGTGCAGCGCCTCACCTACCGCAGGCGGCACAGCTACGCCACCAAATCCAACCAGACCCGTGTCGTCAAAACCCCCGGTAAAGATCCCATCTTTGCACCACCTCGCTGTTACCCACTTCTTAGATCCTGTTCCTCCCGTGGAAAGATTGCAACTTTATGCTTAATCGCGCTCATTTCGATGTGGGTTTTTGTTGGTTCCTCGATTTGTGGCCCTATTCGCGAGCTTGATTGGATCGGGTTTGTGGGTGCAGGTGGGAAGCTCGTTTACCAGTACACGAAGAAGAGAGCCAGCGGGCCCAAGTGTCCGGTCACTGGGAAGAGAATCCAAGGGGTATTCATGTTGCTAAAGATGCCTTTTTTTTTTCCATCTTCTGCTATTTTAGCTTTTCCCATTCGCATTGTTCTTGCAAGATCTGCGTGGCAGTTGTTTCCAGTAGATGAATTCCGATTATGTGACATTGTTTTTTCTCTTTATGTTGCTATCATATGGAACATGACGTGAAATGTTGGTTTAGGTTGTTACGATTCAAAGAGCAATTGGTATTTTCAATTCAAAATGCTATCAGCAGCGAAAGTGGGTTTGATATCTATAGTTTATGGAGGTGTTCTCGATTACGAGGAAATGAGAATTCTTTATTAGATTCAACCATTTGCCCATCCCTTTAATTGAAGCCTTCCTTGTGAAATTTTTACGACTACAAAGAAAGATTCATTAGAAAATAAACTAGCTTGTGTTTGGAGATGCCTATCTGAATGTTCTTGGTGGTTGACCACAACTCGTTTCATGAAAGGGATTCATGGACCCTCTGGTCACCATATCTTCATGGAGTCTTCATTAGCTTACGTGGAGCATTGAAAAGGGATTGAAGTTTGAATTGGTATGTTCCTCTTTGGGAATGTTTTGGTCGTTGCTGATTAAGGATGCGATGTTATTGTTAATGGCTTGCTTATTTTAATAAATAGATTGTGTTTAAGATGGAATTCCTTCTTCTCTAAAGAAGGATGAAATTTATTCTCTTAGTCAACAACCAAAGGGGAAAATAATTTTCATTATAACTGAGAATGTGAAATTGGCTTAGCATTCTCAAAACAGCAGTCATTACTAGGTAGTTCCTCGAAGAAATCCATGATTTATGTTATGGAGTGTTATCCTCTTATTTATAAGTAGATGCCCACTCAGCCTGCAAACCAATTAACTTGACTAATTCACTTCTATTATTTATTTATTTTTGTCCCTTTTACCTTTTAAACTTATCACAACTACTTTCATTTTTTACCTTTTGAATTAAATAGTTTATATATGTTCTTGTCCTCTATAAGATAGAGCATGCACAAAGGGCACAATTATGTTCTACTAGACATATGAAGAAAAATTGGCATCACAACCAAAATCTACATGTAGGACATTTTTTGATAAAGCAGAATCTCCTGGCCCCTTACAAGTATATGATATGGGTTGGGGGTTTGCTAAACTGGGGAGAGCAATGACAATGATTTGACTTGTCATTACTTTGGATGCATCATAGGAAGAATCTAGTTGTCATCTTCATGGCGAAAATGCCTAGCACCAGTTATGCCTGCGTGGGCAAAGGCTTAGCTTTTCCTAGTACTACATGCCAAAAAGTGTTGGAATTTGTAATCCAATTGAGTTGCAAGTTGGCTTTCGGCTGCCTCAGCCCATCCCTTATTTGGGCATGGGCTGGCAATAGAATGGTTCAGTTCACCACAGTTGCCTTCGTTGATCTGATCTTTAAGTTGACGTCATATTTGGTTTGCATTAATATTATTTTTTTGGGAGAATTCTCTTTTTCTAAATATGTTTGATATGTTTCAGATCCCTCACTTGAGACCTGCTGAATACAAAAAATCCAGACTGTCTAGGAATCGACGAACTGTCAATCGTGCATATGGCGGTGTTTTGTCTGGAAGTGCTGTAAGGGAAAGGTAAGCTTCTTGGTTGCCACATGTCTCCAGTGATTTTTCATGCTCTTTTTAATGGGATCCTAAAATCTTTATGGGGTTTTGCCCATTATAGGATCATTCGAGCATTTTTGGTAGAAGAGCAGAAGATTGTTAAGAAAGTCTTGAAGATCCAAAAGGCTAAGGAGAAGCAATCTGCTAAGAGTTGAGTGATGTAGCTTCGGACAGATGAATTCCTATTTTTGGTTCTCTTTTTGCTGCTCTTGAAATTTTTGTTTGAGAGTTTGTCGATGTCCATGCTTTCTTGTTGGGAAAATTTGCTGTGTTCATTCTAGGGACAACATTTTTCCCATGTGTGTTGTGGTTTTGCACCAACTGTATTCTCGATTTTGATAGAGACCTTATCGTCGACTTTTGACATTAATACTGGCTTAGATGATATCTAGTGGATGGATTGGCATTAGTAAAATGTCAGCTTAAGTCAGGTATTGTAAGTTCATGCAAGACTTCATTCCTTAGTCAGGCTTTTTGTTTTTTGTTTTTTTTGTTTTTTTTTGGGAAATGTACTTGAATGCTTCAGTTGTACCTCCTTTATCAGGTAAGCAGTAGTGGCATAGCCGAAACATAGCAGCTGAACATGGAAACAGGCATTCAAGAAAGCATATTTAGAAATTAAGTTCCCCCTTGCAACCAATTTTTACGGTTTTTTTGTCTATTTGCGCTGGGAAGGAATTCATTCCTTACCTTCTAACTTTGCTACGTTGGGATTATTCAAGGCATTCGGGTATCCATCCTGGTAGACCTATTCTGTCTTAAGCTGGTCCAAGTGTGGTATTAGGGTATTTGTCCTGTTCGTTGGACGGTCTCGAGGGCTTTAAGTGGTGAACACAAATGGCTGTCACCGGCAGATAGACGGTGGTTAATTACATTTTTTTTAAAATTATTTTTTTTAAAGGACGGATGCAGCTGATATTTCTTTGTTTAGTTGGTTTAATTATGAGTGTATTCACGATTAGGAGGGAGTGTGGTTATGCTAACAGTGGAGTGAGGTTCTACTCTAGGCTTTTGGCATCAGCTAAGCATTGCACTTTTGAGCTTGACAGCCTTTTAATAAACCGAAGAATGAAAAATGGTAACTACTAAATCAAGGAATTAAAGACAATGCGAATTCTGCAATGTATTAGTAATTTATATTATAGTTGCTTAATATTTATTGCACTTCCTTTTCGATTCTGTTTTGGGAAATTTCGTATGTTGCTACGGGAATTACACTCATTTTACGCCATTTTAAGTTGATTTCTCAATTGTATTTAATAAACCGAAGAATGAAAAATAGTAACTACTAAATCAAGGAATTAAAGACAATGCGAAGTCTGCAATGTATTAGTAATTTATATTATAATTGCTTAATATTTGTTGCACTTTCTTTTCGATTCTATTTTGGGAAATTTCGTATGTTGCTACGGGAATTACACTCATTATAGGCCATTTTAAGTTGATTTCTCAGTTGTATTTAGATGTTTTCTTAAGCAGTAATTTAAGAGTTAGTTTACGGGTCAGAAAATTGATGGTAAAAAAAAAAAAAAAAAAAGTTGAAATTGATGTTTACATGTTAACATAAATTTTTACATTCTTAAATAGATGTTAAGCTATGGTCTCAACGGTTGTGATTTTTACTTGAATTGCTATTAACATTAGTTTTTGGAGAAAAATTTAGATGTAGGGGCATTAGGAAGTTAACATTTATTTTGTTAACATTCCTTAAAATTGACATTATTAAAACAAGTGTTTAATCCATCAAAATAGGTACTGGATTATAAGGATTAATCTTCCAAGTAAATTAGTGTTAAGATGATTTATATCAGTTTCTTTGAAGACCACCTGAGTTGCTGCAAAATGAACTACTTGTTGCATGTTATTCCAAGTTATGTTCAGGATTCTTTTAATTGAGGCCTTTCCTCGGATCCCAAATGCTCTGTTCTGATCGCTCTTCGGAGTTCTATAAACCTCTTTGATCCACTAGTACAAAGTTTGCCGGTTTTCTCGCAATATAGATGTTAGCATGCTGACTTCAAATTGTCAGATACAGACATAGCTAATAGTGTAATTCATACAGATTTGAGATGTATCCTTTGGCATCTGGAGATTGATCATCCGCGGCTGGTGTATGTCTATGAACGTACAAAATTTAGTGGCATGCATGCTCCATGCTCGTAATAACAAATTATCGGGGAAACTACAGATAAATTGTATAATTTCTCGATTTGTCCGTATTATCCCGAGTGTTGGTGGTGTTAGTCATCTCCATGTTGTTTCATTTTTTATCTGATGTCTCATATGAATAAATTCATTCTATGAGACGGTGAACTAGAAAAGCCCTAATGTAACTTAAAAAGGAACTCAGGAGTTGTGACGGGCTCACCCTATGGTAGTGTTTGTATTTCGGGATGAGTTTTGTAAGTGGAGGAATTGAGGGACAAGTGGGAGATAAGTTTGATTTCGATATTTGGAGGAGGTATGTGTCAGATTATGAGATAAATGGGGATAAGCTTGTCCAATCATTTATCTTAGGATTTCTTTCCATCTGTTTTTTAGGATAATGTTTACCAAATAAGAAATGCATGGTCATACCCTTCGAAACAAACCGCGCTTATACGTGCACGATACTATATACGTGGCAAGTTATTGGAAACAGATAGGTTTGCCTGCCAGGGTTTATACGCAAATGGCATCCGCCTGCAATAAATCACGAAAAAGGTATTTCACGTTGTAGACGCAAAAAACCGAAAATACACAACCACGTAGATCGAAAACTAAAAATGATTACCAAATGGAAAGGGTAAAAAGCCCATGGGATGCGTGCATAGGTGCTCAAGAGGCAGGCACTCTTATGGTAATTTAGTAGGGTGTCAATCCCTTCAAATGGGGGATTAATCCCTATTCATTTGATGTTTCAATGGGTGTTATCCAAATCCAGATGGTCCTTACTCTCATAATATGCTACCCTTTGTACGTCCTTGTTGACATCAAAGGGTAACTCCTATTTCAACTTTGAAGTAAATGGAAACGTGTTAACCCTGTCTCAACGACTTAATAAAATTAAACAAAAGGAAGAGGTTAATGAATTCCAACAAAAAAAAAAAAAAAAAAACGTGATCCTACCAGGTTAAAAAGTAAATAAACATATTTTATAACGTATTTTATAACACATAAATGGAGAATGATGGTTTTATTCAAGGATTTAAAAATCAGATTGGTTATCGAACCGATCAAACTTCGATTTTGATTTTTAGTATTTTAATTGTTAATTCGAATCGATCAAATCAGTGATGACATCATCATTAAAATTGAACTGAAAAAAATCCGATCGATTATACTTAGATTTGATTTGTATTGGTCAAATTGGATTGAATCAAGTTAAATTGAAATTTAATATATAAAAAACTAAATATAACAATTATAAAACTAAAAACATGCACATGGTTGTTTGTCATTCCTCTTCTTTTAAATTACCTAATGATCAAGGCGAAGTCCTTAAGTAGGTATCATGGTCATCAATCAATTACAAGGATTTGTTTAATGGCATGAGGTGAAATGAAAAGATATCAAAGATATAGCTTAAATGAACTTGCACTTACAAGGATAGGCTTTTTGTCTGGTGATGAGTTGGTAAGTTCTCTTTTGGATGAGTTGTGAGATAAGTTGTCAACACTTCACTTAAACTTTTGCCAATAAAATAACCTTCTTAACAAACATAAGCGACCAAATTCCATTGCCTTCTTAAGAACAACAATTGTGTAACATTTAATACTAGGTAGAGAGAGTTTCTATGCATAAGAAAGGTTAAGTACCAATGCTAATCAAGTAAACTCAATTTGTATGGAATTTCACAAAATCCTAAGGCTCGCAACCCTCTCACATGATCCCATTTGAATATATGCATTTAAATTGTAATTCTATATCTCTAGCTGATATAGTATTCAAAGTTTGTTATGATCTATTTTACGGGAACTACCACTATCCATACTTCACACCATGCTGAATGGTTTTAATAATATTAAAAATGAGAGTCAGTAAATAAATGCATACTTACTGCATCCATCTGAACATCCTGATCTGGAATATTTTGCCTCATCTTGTGCAAGCCATTTTTTAGTTCTTCTAGATTTATGTGCCCATTATCCGTGCATCCATCTTTTGAAATATCTCCTTTACATTGGCTACCTTTTTAACTGACAAATGATCAGCCACCACTTGTAGTTACAAAAAATAATCCCACTTGAGAGTCTTTAGTGATAATGAATACCAACGCTACAATGTTAACAACATTAGCATCCTATAATATAAAAAATTATCAGAATAAATAGCCCAATATCAAATATCTTAGCATCAAATGGAAGCTTCATGGAAACAGCTTGAATGCCACCTTAAGGGCTTTCTTCTTCAATTTGTTCATCACAGAGAATTGTTGAAGTTACGCCGTGACAATTTCACCTAATAAAACATTAGGAGCCTTCTTCACATTTTAAAACCACGGATGCTCTGCAATATTGAGATCACACATCAAATCACCCATATTTTGAGCTATGCTTATTTAAGGTTATAAGAGAGTTTCCATCTCTGGATAGGAATTACAATCAATCGCAGTTAAATGATTTCAAACAAAATGATTATCATTAAAAAAAAATAATAATAAAAGAAAACTTGGTATACAAATAAGGTATGATTCTTGCTTGAAGAAGATAGAAAAATACATATAACCACAAAGTGACCTATAAAGAGTCATGTTCGACCTATTATGGAGTAGACATGGTGACGTTTTAGATTCAGGCATTTACACTAAGGTGAGGAGGGGGAAGGGCGTTGACTGGTAGGGCCACAGGAGTGGCGAGACTCAAGAGGTCCAAGTCCGGTGGGGTGTTCAGTGGCGTTAGGGTAGGAGACTTGTCCATGTCGTCAATGCCTACAGTCGTCGTCTACTCGTTGTCAACGTTGCTTACAGCATCATTGTCGCTTACAGTTGTCAATGGGTCCCTTTCGCAACTTGCGTGGACGAGGTCATTGTCATCATTGACTTGTCATTGTTGTTGCTTACAGTCATCAGTGGGTCCCCTTCGTAGCTTGCGTGGACGAGGTTGTCGCTGTCATCGATCAAGTGGAGGGCAGGACTGCAGCAGGGCGTCGAGCTCTCGAGGTTGAGGGTTAGGGCAGTTCCAACTTCCAAGGATTGAGGTCTCGAGGTCAAGCGGGTAGTCTCAAGGTCGAGGGATATGGAGGATTGAGAAACTAAACTTTTGGGAGTTGAAGAGGCGTAGTGAGCGCAACACTTAATTTTTTTTTTTCATTGGGGATTGGTTGAATCGGGAATCCGATTCACCGGTTTGAACCGGTCGAATTGGATTTTTCTCGATTCAAATGCTTCGAAACCTGCTATGCAAAAATCGACTGGTCCGGTCCGATTTTTGAAACATTGTTTTCAGCTAATGTATTTCAATTTTCCACTGGTGGAAATCATTTTCCATAGATGAAAAACTACCTTATAAGTGAAAAACCACTTCTTATAGGTGAAAAGTCACATTCCAAGTGAAAAATTGTTTACCACCAATAAAAAGGTAAAATACACCAGTATATTTTTATTTTCAACCGATATATTTTGATTTTTAATCGGTTGAAAATTATTTTCGATCGGTGTATTTTAGTTGAAAATCATTTATACTCGGTGTATTTTAATTTTCAATCGGTTAAAAATCATTTTCAATAGTTGTATTTTGATTTTCAACCTGTTAAAAATCATTTCAGGCTGGTGTGTTTCGGTTGGAAATAATTTTCAACTAGTTGAAAATGATTTCCCACCGATATATTTTGATTTGCTTGATTTTCGACATTGATTCTGACTGTACGTTGTAAAACGTACATTTCCGTACTCGTATCATTCTTTAAACATCTCATGTAAGCTAGATCTTACTTTAATGATATTTATGAAAGAAAGTTGGTTTTCTTACCTCACCCTCATCTAATCCAAAGACCACCCTCTACTTTTAAAGGGATGGAAGCAGTGGTAGTTTAAATTGGTTCTTTTCGAAGATTGTATCTTTTTTTTTTTTCTTTTGTGCAAAGGGTGATTTTCATTAGTAACCAAATACCGCAGATGGAAAGGTAGGGAAATTCCAACTTCCTTGTCTATTACAAGATAAACAATACCTAGCCAAGATGTGAGCTGGCTGAACATCCTCTCTAGGCACTTTAAATACCTTGAACCCTTGATGCATCTTCAAGATATTTATAACGTTCTGAATAACATACCTGGCCTCCCAATATGGCTGCTGGAGGGCTAGGACCTGACTAACCAACTTGATGGCATCAGAAATAATCGCCACCTCCAATAGTCCGGCATCTAGAGTCATTTTTAGAACTTATAGAGTTGCCCATGATTCTGTAGAATGAGCTGAATTAAAGTTTCCCTTCATCGCCTTGGCAGAGAGTGGATGAAAAGAAGCATCTAGCAGCACTGCTGCAACCATCACTTCATCCGAACCCACTGCAGCATCCACCATAATTGTTGCCATCCTTGGTAACTGACTTCTAGAAGATGTTATCAGGTTCCTGATTGAATCATTCTTTGATCTTATCTGATCATTCTTCATAGTAACAACACTGGATATTTGCATTTCATAAAATTTTGCCATTGCAAGGGCCCCTTAGGTGACCACCATTGCGTCAGGCATTGCTCCTTCCATCACAACTTTACACCTATGCGCCCACAATGCATGGAGAATATAGAACACTAAATTCAATTCCTTGCATTGCCTGCCTCCTTAAACCATCGATCCATCTGCAAGGCTGAGTTCCACCAGGTATCATGCATGAAGTCCACATGGACTCCCTAATGAAACCAGATAGCACGTATGAAGGCACAACCATTGATCAAATGTGGCAAAGTTTCATCAGCTACACCACAAAAAGGACAAGAGGATTCAGTTAATTTCATTCTTCTTGCAATTAACGCCCTGACAGGGAGTGCATTCATAATGGCTCGCCACAAAAACGTCATTGTCTTCGGTGCTAATTCTGAAATTGTGTCCATAATCTCCTGCAGCCTCTAATCTGATCATCGCCAACCATGGAATCAACTTCACATTCAGCTGGTAGAGCTTGATAGACAGATTTAATCGAAGATTCCCCCATTGGATTCGGTTTCCAGATTAGTACGTCTTCTCCTTCATGTATCGAGGTTTTTTTAATTTCCTGCAACTCGTCCTCAAACATTCTTTCTATTAACTCCTCATCCCAGCATTTGGATTCTCCATTTAGCAATTCTTCTACCTTTGTCCTTCTTGAAGCTTCATTATTTTTTAACCAAATCTGAACAATCATACTTCTTAACCATCGGTCAGATCAAACATTCACTTTTGCCCCATTGCCTATCAGCCATAAAGCAAACTTCTAAAAGTACTGCTTGATACAATTCAGAGACTTCATAAATTCTGAATCAAGAGGTTTAACTATATATTCAGAAAAGTTTCCTACAGGAAAATACTAGACTCTTAATTGTGATTTCCAAAAATCATTTAACTCTATGGTTATCTTCCAGACTTTTTTAATCAGGAAGGTCATGTTAATTAATCTTGTAGATCGAAAACCCAACACACCCATATGCCTGGTTATAGCTGATATTCTTCTGCATCCGTTGTTGATTCTTGTCTTAAAAAGAGGAAAAAAAAAAGGAGAGAGAACTAATACCAAAGCAGTTATATGCCATGTTAGCTTCTCTACACTGCCTCGACCTCGGTGGCTCGCCGGTGTACGGCTATTGCAGATGGGTGACGACGACGACGGTCGTGCGCGCTCTGAGGCGGTGCTTGTGGCTTCGGTAGCTACGGGCAGCTTAGCTGTTGTTGGAGTTGTTTCGTTTAGTGGAGTGATTTGTGTGACCTCAAATTTAATCTGATGCGGTTTAGAGAGTGCCGATTGACGCTTTGTTGATTTTATGAACGTGAGGTCGATCCCTGTTAGGAGATCATTCGATTTTGATCATGAGATATTTTTTTTTTCTTTTTTATTTATTATCTTGTTATTTTATATTTTACTGTTCCCTTATTCTATAGAATAGTTTTTCTTTTTCTTTTAAAGATCATGTATTTTTATCTTTTCCTTAAGTCTATTATATTGAATTCTTCCCCAATGAATGAAAATTAATTTCTATAAAAAATAAAAAAAACTTCTCTACACTGCTCATCCGTCATGTACGTCCTCGGTAGACAAGAATTTACCTACAGAATTTCGTCTGCCTGCAACTTAAAATTTATCACGTTTTGCGTGGATGAAATGAAGCCGATCTGGTATATCGACGGTCTGACTCGAATGTGATCTAAATTCGATTAAAATTAATGTTTAGTGTGCGCGTTGGTTCAGGAATCCAGAAGTCAAAATTATTAACAAAATTATAGTGTTTAATAGAAAAATATCAAATCATAATTTGAAAATGTGATTCTATTTATCAATTATAATACGAAAGTTTAACATTATTTTTAATTATTGTATCTTAATTTTTAATTAATAAAAAATCAATACATAGTATGTTATAAAATATATCTAAAAAAAATACACTACACATTAAAAAAAACATTGCAGAGAGAAATATAAATTAAAAATCAACGTATCATATGTTGTAAAATATACTACACAATATATTTTTATTTTTAATTGATATCTTAAATTATATTTATATTACCTAATTTCATATTAATTAAATATTAATATAATTATATATTATTTTACACTTTCACGTGAACACATCAAATATTTGTCTCTAATAAAAAATAGTAAAAGATGAAGAAATTAATAATAAAGATGAAATTTAAAATAAATATATTTGCTAAATTATGCGTAAGAAAATAAATAAGTTAAGAATAAAATTAAAAAAAAAAAGGAGATGGGTTAAAGAATAAAAAAATAAAAAATTTCGAACGATTCCACGTGTACTGCTGCAGCAGACGAAGGGAAAGGAAAAATAAAAAAAAATGCTACGACGAAATGAATGAAGCATCGTACAGATGCTGAGGTTATGGAATTGTTATGATACCATGTAGCGTTTAAAATTTTATGAACAGAAATTTCCTCTACCTGAATGGTCAAAGCCAACACCTGCTTTCTCTCTCTCGAGAACAAAGACAGCACCTACCGAGATCCAACTTAATCCATGAATTGACCTATTTCCATTTAGTTATTGAATCTTGCATCACCTCTGGATCGAGATTTAAAAAAAAAATCACATCATAAATTGAAAAAGGTAATAAAAAGTAGGATAATTTAGAGAGCAACTTAAAAAATAACGTGGAGAAATCTGTAAGTCTTAATTTTTTATTTTACATAGATGTATATTTACTTGGTAATTGATGTTTAATATAAAAAAATAATAGAATGTAAGTTTTGTTACGTGGTAGGTTTCACTGTATTCAAAAAAATTACCATATCACTTTAACTTAAAACGTATAGGTGATAAATAATTTTGTACTGGTGATAAATTACTTTCTACCTGTGATAAATTATTATGGGTGATTTTACACTGGTGTAAAATCATTTTGCATAGATGATTAATTATTCTAAAGTGTCTTTATATCGGTGTAATTTCATTTTGCATCAGTGCAAAATTATTTTAAAGGTGGTTTCACCCGTGTAAAGTGATTTTGATCGGTGATAAACTACTTTCCACAGGTAATAAATTATTTTATGTGATTTTACACAGATGATAAATTATTTTAAGATGACTTTGCACCGGTGTAATCTCATTTTATACCGGTACAAAATTATTCCAAGGGTGGTTTCACTTGTGCAAAGTGATTTTGCACTCGTGCAACGTGATTTTGACCCATGGATTTAGGACTTAGGATTTAGAGTTTAGGTTTATGGAAAATAGTTTCATGTATGAAAAGTGATTTTTCACCTTAGGATTTAGTGTTTAAGGAACACTAAAGGTGAAAAATTACTTTTTAAGTGTAAAATTACTTGTCATAGGTGAAGAAACACTTAGAATTTAATTTTGTGTCGGTGACATTTCCTCTCTTTTACTCTAGTGACATTTCCTTGTGCATCTCTTCTTGGGCTTTCCATCTTGCGCATCTTCATCCTATTCCCCCTGACCTTTTCCTTAAAATTCTTAAAGGGGACTACCCTCAATATGGCTCCAAAGGTATCAAGGGCATCATCTTATTCATTTGGTACCACATTTGACGGGCCAGGAATAAATGTAGAAACAAGGGTTTTGTCTTTAAGGAGATCCCTTACTTTCTTGAGCATAATTGGAGGAGATTCAACATGGTCTCCTGGTTCTGTCTCTTCCGTCTCACTCGTTTTGCCCTCTCTTGGGTTTGTCCTTCCTTGGGTTTAAGGTCAACTTTTCCACCTTCTAGTATAATTCATACTCCTTTATAGCTTGGGTTACTCGTGACTCTATGGGTAACTTCTTTAAAGCGGCCATGTCTAAAATTCCCGCATTCAACATCGATTTAGCTATTCTCAGCTCCATTCACCACTTCCTTAATTTTTGGCCCCACAGAAGCACCCCTGTTATCTTAGAGGTTGATTCTTCCATGATTTACTTCCTGTGGAAAGGCAAGCTGAAAGTTCCTTGGAGGGCTCGTTGGCATTACAACCATTCTTTTTGCCTCATGAACCACCACATGTTGCTGCAATTCATTCACCCCTACGTGAACGGTCTGGCTAATCTGTTAGCCACTTTAGCGAAAGGGCCTTGGAGCTTCATCAATTTGGATCACCTTGACCCCAGATCCAAAGATATCATCAGGTTGGACAAATTCCATTTCCCCTACATCATTAGTTGAGGTTTGGCTTACTTCGTGCTGCTTTCGCTTTTCTGTTTGCTGGTTTTTTCTGTATTAGGCCACGAGTCATGATCCTCTTTGTTAAGACCCGTGTCATTAAGCCTTTTTAAGACGTCCGTACTTTAGGTCAGACGTCTTGCAAGACGTCTGGACTCATTCCCAGATGTCTGAAAATCAAAATTTTTCGTGTACGTCCTCGCGTCTGCGCACGTGCTGCGCGCAGACAGTACGCGACCCTCTTTTTCTTCTCCTTCTCTCTCCTCCCACTCGACGCAAACCATAACCCCCTCCTCTCCCTCACACCACCCCTCCACTTCCAGCCACCCTTCTCCTTCCTCCAGCGAGAGCAACGAGCAGCGAGCGTGAGCGGCATGGGAGGAGCAGCAAGGGGAAGAGAGGAGAGCAAGTATGCGAGCTCGTGTGGGAGCTCACCGGGGTGCTCATGGCCAGTTGACGCGTGAGCAAGGTGAAGGAGTGCGTCAGGGAGGTCCTCCCCAACACTGCTGCAGCTGGAGCAGCAGGCTAGTGGGAGCGGCGTGGCCACGTGCGGCGTGAGGAGGCAAAGGCAGGTTCTGGTTATGGGATTTTCCCAGAATCAGACGTCTGGATCGATATCCAAACGACGTAGCCGACATCTGGAGGAGGTTCCAGACGATTGAGAGGTAAGCTTTGGCAACGTACGTTTCCTTTGCGGATACGGCCATGCAGGCTGTTCCGCTGAGGCGCTGTTTCGTGCCTTATTGAGAAGATTTCACTTGATTTGCGTAGAGGTTGCTTCAGGAAGGCGCGGGACGCCCTCCCACGCAATTCGGACATCTGGGCGAGGCACTAGATGACGGGAACGTTTCCAAACGTCCGGAGAGGTTGTCGGACGTCTGGAACTAGGTCCAGACGATCCAGTGGGGTTCCTGGATGTCTGAGGAGTGGCGCAGGACTTGAGGTATGGCTCTAGACTCTTTTAAGACATCTGGGTGGTGTTCCAGACATCTGATTTGAGTCAGAATTACTATTTTTGACCCGTTAGGGTCTGTTCGAGGTCCGATTTTAGCATTTAAGATACCGTTGTTTCCGGTATGAATTGCTCTACTTGTTGGAATACTTTCTATACTGTTCTGAGTAGTCTCTTGTGAATGATCCTTGTGATAGGACCTCATTCCGTTGCGAGTTTGGGGTTTGCTGAGGCACGTGGACCTGCTGATCAAGCCCCCACTACTGCTGGGTTTACTGGTAGAGTGGCTTCCCCTTTAATTTAATTACAACATAATTGCATGTGTGGAATGAATGATTAGAACCTAGGATATGGCATGAATCCTAGGACTAGAAATACTGGAATGTCTGTATTGAATGAATGAATTGCAGTCTTGAATGAGTAGATAGAATGATAACAACTGCCTGTAAATGAATAACAGTTGCTTGCGAAATATGTAGTATTTGTGCTAGTTAACTGTTACATGTAACTTTCCTGTCGCACAAGTGAAATGGCATAATATGAGCTGCATGTATATAATTTGGAAATGGAAAGATGAATGTTGTAAACACGAGCTACCTGTGAATAACCTGAATGTGGAAATGTGAACGATAGAATTACAATCTGCATGTGTATAACCTGAGAATGGAATTAGAAATGATGAAACCTGGTATGGAATGGCACGAGGAATATAAGCATGAACCCTACGGGGAATTAGGAGATGAGCTCCTGGAAATAAATGGGATGGATCTGGGAATGTGTTGGGAAGTGTGCTGGCCCTTGAGTACGTGGTACCAAGGGGAACGCATGTTACCTCGTAGTGTAGAGGGGAGCTTGCCGCCTTCGGGTTGAGACCTGGGGTGGGTTTGGCCACTTTGCAACGACTCTGTGGCCCTCGTGTACACTATACCGGGGAGAGCTACTAGTGTAGGGAGAGAGCTAGCCACCCCACGGGGCCCGGGGTTCAGCCAGCCGCTCTACACCGACTTTTAGGTCCACTGGGTAAACCAAGGTAGTTAGGCGAGGGTGCGTGGATTGTGGAGGGGCGAGACCCCTGTTTGGTTCTTAGGGGCTAGACCCCTGTTACTGAGAGGGCTATGTCCTATACTGGTTCTGTGCTGTGCTTTGGGTGCACCCACTAACGGAAATGACTGACCGCGTGCCAATGCAGGGTAGCTACCCATGCGTTTATCGCACGTGCCGTAGTCACCGTTACGTCTGTCAGTGACCTTGGGGTGGTTGACTGAATGTAGGACTACCATGGGGGACTCTCCCGACCAGGAGAGCACCACGTGCTACTTCTACTCTTCAGAAAAGGCTGCAAGCAAGATCGTTCCCACGAGGAACATTCGAGATCAAGAAAGAGACCTGATAATTAAATTAAGTGGTGAGAGAAAGAATAATTAGTTCAAGAAAGAAAGAAATTGAAAAACAATAGCTACCTGTCCACCTTTACTGCTTTAGTAGTTGGTTGCCACTTTACTCAGTGTTCGCTAACGTTTTGTACTTATAATCTTTTTCAGTTCCAGGTGTTGAGCAGCTAGAGCAGACGGCTGCAGAGGATACTGGGCCCTGTAGAGCCCAGTAGTGGTAGTTTCTTTTGTACTTGTTGTAGTAGTGAGTAGTGATGGGAACCTCATCATGAACCCTAACTAGCACAATCTAACCTAGATATGCAAGAAAAAGCTCTTACATAACTCAAAGAAAGGCTTAACTCAGAGAATTCTGAGTTTAGGAAGAAAACAAGTCATAAGGGGTAAAACTGCAATTTCACCAATGCAATTTGTAAACAGGGTAATTAAGGATCCAAACACAGGTCAAACAAACCTAATAAGAAGGAAAGTGGGATGATCTAACGAGGGTTACAACAACTTCAAGAAATTAAATGACATTCTGCAACCCTAAAACAAATCCACTTCAATTCACGAGGTTCGAGGCAGGGTAAAAATCAACTAAACCCCCTAAAATTCAGAGAAAAATAATCTCTAGGATTTAGAACCTTCAATTTGGCCTTAGAAACCCATTTTGACCTACATTGAGAACCATGCCCAATTAATGATTTAATTTGGATTTTTACGTAAATTTGCCAGTCAAACATGGTCCAACCTAGAAACAAAATTCACCATTAAAATCCTTAGGTTCAAATTAGTCATGCATAGAAACTTGAGCCTAAGAAGAGGCCTCCTTGACCGACTTTGCAATTTGGTCATCTTCATTTACTTTTTGTACCTTATCTTTTGAAACCCTTGCAGTTTGGCCGCCAGCTTTCTCGTCGTTCCTTGCAGAACGGTCCCTCCTGCAAAGCTCTGCGCAGTGCCATGCTCCGGCGACTTTGCGCGGAGCATGGCACTGCGCAGAGCGAGGCAACCGCCCTGCAAAACGTACGCGGGGTTCCCTGCGACGTTCTCTGTCGCAGGGACTCGACTATGCTGCCTGACGACCCCCACACCTTCCGTGCGAACGCGTAAAAGGTATGGGTCTCATCTCCGAACACACTCTGGCGAGGCTGGCACGTCGCCAGCCTGCGCCTCCCTCTTCGCCACCCCCTTTATAAGAACCAGCACCCCTTGCCGATTCTTGCAGACTTGTCTTGGAGGAGAAACCCTCAAACATTCCTCTCTTCCCTCTCCGGCAGGAAACCCACAAGCTCCGGCGACCACTCCTCTTCCTTCTCGTCTCTCTGCTACCATACCAGCAGCAGAGTCCGCTTCGTCTTGTCTTCCTGCGTCCCGCCGCACCAAGCGCACGCCTCCCTGCCCACTTCCTCGTCGCCGCTCTCTCCCTCTGGGTATTTCTTCTCCGGCGACAGTCGATACGGCTGTCCGCCTCTCCGGCCCCCTTCGTCCCTGCAAGTAGGTTACAATTACTCCCCATCTTCCCCTCTTTCTTTTCCCCACATTATTTCATTCAAATCGACCCTCGACTGTCCCTGACCACCATCACCTTCCCCGTCTCCAGCCACTCTCCGGTGAGTTGCCCTAGTTGATCCGCAGCTCCACACAACTCGCCGACCGTCCCAGAAGCTCCGCCTCATCACACTGAACGCCCTCCGCCCCTCCACAGTCCCTTCGCATTCACTCAACACGCCACCGAACACACCCATTTTTCCGGCCACAGGACGACCTAGGCACACACACCTAGGCCACCCCATGGCCTGCCGCACATCTCAACATCTTCGCCGTGCCACGGCGAAGGTTCCCTAGTAGTTTGATTAGGACGAGAGGCCCTTTTAGTGCTTGACAGGTCTGCTGCCCCGGCCGCCATTGTCGACGATTCAAGAAGCTCCCAAGCGAGCTCCAGGCTTCAGAGCTCCAGGCTTCCAGCTACTGCGGATTGGGGAGACTCCTGCGAAGGCAGCCAGTCAGCAAGCGAAGGGAATCGAGGCTGCAGCTGAGGAGATTGCGAGGAGGTCTTCCTGCGGGCACGCGCGAGGAGAAGCAACCAGTTAGTCCCACATCGTAAGTTGACAAAGCGCCGCACTGGTTTAAATTGATTTTGTGCATACGGCTGATCGCCTCTGAATCCACTGGGGTGAGGTCCCTCGCCCATCACACCCTCCTCGTCAGCGGATTCACCTCGCGGACCTGGCGGACCCGACCCGACACTACCGAGCACACCTCGCGCACCATAACACGTCGGTGCGCCTGGTCCCTAGGTACGCAAACCGACCCGTTAACCCGGTGATGAGAACCTCATCATGAGCCATAACTAGCTCATTTTGACCTAATACAGAGGATAAAAGCTCCTACATAACTCAAGGAAAGGCTTAACTCAGAGAATTCTGAGTCTAAGAAGAAAACAAGTCATAAGGGGAAAAAATGTAATTTTACCAGCACAATCTGCAAACAGGGTAACTCAGGATCCAAAAATAGGTCAAACTAACCTAATAAGAAGGAAAGTGGGATGATCTGATCTGATAAGGGCTACAACAACTCCAAGGAATTAAATGACAATCTGTAACCCTAAAACAAACCCACTTCAATTCACGAGGTTCGAGGCAAAGAAAAAATATACTAAACCCTCTAAAATTCATATAAAAATAATCTCTAGGGTTAATAACCTTCAATTTGACCTTAGGAACCCATTTTAACCTACATTGAGAACCATGCCCAATTAATGATTTAATTTGGGTTTTTACGTAAATTGGCTGGTCAAATAAGGTTTGACCTAGAAATAAAATTCACCATTAGAATCCTTAGGTCCCATTTAGTCATGCATAAAAACTTGAGCGTAAGAAGAGACCTTCTTGACCGACTTTGCATTTTGGTCCTCATCCATTACTTTTTGACCCTCAACTTTTGAAACCCTCTCATTTTGACCCCTAATTCTTCATCGTTTTTGCATTTGGGTCCTCCCTGCAAAACCCTGAGCAGCGCCATGCTCCGGCGAGGCATGGCGCCGCGCAGGGTGAGGGCAACCCCCTGCCAAGACAACGGGGTGTTCCCTGCGACGTCTGCTGTCGCAGGGACAACTCCACGATCTTTGCCATCGCCCACACCTTCCGTGCAAATGCGCGGAAGGTATGTTTCGCGATCCGGCCATCCTCCGGCGAGGGAGGCACGTCGTCTCCCTCCGCCCTCCTCTCTGATTTCGCCTCTATAAAAACCGCCACCGTCTGCCGCATTAAGCAGCTCGGATCTGACGAAGAAACACCCCACTCCTTCCTCTCTTCCCACTCCGGCAGAAGCTCTCCAGCTCCGGCGGTTCTTCCTCCTCCTCCTCGTCGCTCTGCCGCAATACGAGCAGCAGAGCCACCTTTGCCCGCTCTTCCCGCGTCGCACCGTACCCAGCGTGCGCTCTTCCTCTCTCTCCTCGCCGCCGCCCCCTCTCTCTGGGCACCTTCTTCTCCGGCGACATTCGATACGACTGTCGCCCCACTCTGGCCTCCTTCGCCCCTATAAGTAGGTAACAGTTACTTCTCTTCCTCCCCTATTTCTTTTCCCTATTTTAATTTGTTTAATTAGACCCTCGACCGACCCGACCACCATCACCTTCCACGCCTCCGACCCACCTCCGGCGAGTCGCTCCCATTATTCCGCCACTCCACACGACTCGCCGACCGACCCAAAACCTCCGCCTCATCCCACTGAACCGTTTCCGCCCCTTCACTGCCACTCCTCACCTCCACATCACTCCCCCGAACAAACCCATTCCCCCGGCCACAGTCCGACCTAGGGCAGCCCCTACACGCCGCCCCACGCCTCGCCACCACCCGCACGAGCTTCGCCGCACTCCGGCGAAGCTCCCTGCACCTTCTGACTAGGCCGAGAGGCCGTATCTCTGTGAACAGGTTACCCGTCCTTCGCCGCCATTGCCGAACAGGTGAAGCTCCTTCATTCTGCAGCTGCAGCTTCGCTTCCGCCCAAGCCTGCGCTCCAGGACGCGCGGATTGCATCCACGTAGCCGCCCAGGCCTTTAGCTGAAGAGAAGACCTCGCAACAGCGGCAATTTCCTGTAGCTCTCTCAGCTGCAGGCACCAAATTGGGGTGGGACATTTAGTCCCACCTCGGAAGATCCTGAAGCGGCACACCGGTTTAAATTGCAAAAGTGCTATAGGCTTATCGCCTCAGCACACGGGGTGAGGTCCCTCTCACCTGCTCACCCGGCCTCGTCTGCGACCACCCCCCGCGGACCTGGCTCGACCCGTTTACCCAACCTGCACTCCTCTCCCACCACCGCACGCCGGTGGGCCTGGACCCGGGCGCGACCCGTACCCGAATACCCGGCAGCTCTGGGAGAGCTATCCTACGAGCGGAATCTGAGAGAGAGAGACACGGGGGAGGGTAGAGTAGGTTTTTGCCCTTCTGACCAATCTGTGAGTGTGTAGGCACAGAGGAAGAAGAAGAGGAGAAGGCAGACCGCAGAGAAGAAGAAGGCCGACGAAGAAAGACTGAAGGAAGAAGGAGGAGCACCAAGCAGCACTGTAGCAGCGGCGACTTAAGTCGTCTGATTGGAAAATCAGACGACGCTCTGCAGAGGAAGACAAGAAGAAGGAAAGAAGAGCAGGCACCGCAAAGAAAAAAAGGAAAGAAAGAAGAAGAAGGAACTCTGCAGCTGAGGTAGAAAGAAGAAGAAAGAAAAGAGAAGCTAAGGAAGAAGACGAGAAGCGCAAGGAAGACAGAGCTGAAAGAAGAGATGAAATAAAAGAAGCAGAAGAAGAAGAGGAACTGAAGGCAGTAGATCCGACAAATAAGAAGAAGAAAGAAGACAAAGATGAGAGAAAGAAGAGAAGAAAAAGCTAAGAGACCAACCTATCTCTCTCTCTCTCTCTCTTATTTTTGTAATAGAAATATTGTACTTCTAGAATACAAGTTGCTCCCGGAGTTCGACCTCGGGAACTCTTTTATTTCCGAGTAACAAATTGTATTAAACTGATAACCACTTCTCTATGCTATACTACGACGAAGTAATAAAAACTATAGGGGAGTCGCGCTCACCAGTTTTTGGCACCGTTGCCAGGGAGCAACAGCTATTCTAGAAGCTTTAAATTTCTTTCAAGAGATTGCTAATCTTTTTCTCTCTCTTATGTGCAGGTAAAAATTGGAAGAGCAGCCGCACAACAAATACTCCAACAAACAGGTAATCTTCATTAGCCCTCTCTTAAACTCCCTAAAAATCTAAAAAGGAACAAAAAGAAAAATCAACTTAGGGCTACCTGCATCATACATAGTAATTCCTCAAAGTTGCCTAAATTTTTCATTTCAACACATTTTAACTGTCCGTCCAGCTAAGGTAACTAGGGCTAAAACCTTCTTGATTGAGCCCTAGATACTACATTTTTGAGGCAACTAAAATGGACCAACTAGAGCCAACTCAGGAATTGAAAAGCTAGGGTTTTTAGAGACACACCTTCTATTAACAAAGAAAAGATCTTCCCAAAAAGAGGTGTACCAAACCTTGCTTGAAAAAATCTATACAAGAGAAACCCTAAGCAATTGGCTCTCTAAACACTTGAACCCTAAAAAGAAAGGACCCAAAAGCTCTCAAAAGAACAAGAGGTGAAGTTGACCCCTTGGGTCAACCAACCTTAAAATTAGGTCACTTCTTCACTCAAAAATACCTAAAAGTTCAAGTGAAACCTTAAGCACCCTGATCTTAAGAGGTCAAGATCCCCATTCTGGTCTACCTGGAACCGTAGTGATAAGAGAGGTCGGGTGGGGGAAACCCTATAACCCGTGGGGACTCTCTTCCGTGTAGGGGTCTTCGCGGGACTCACCCTCTCTGACTGCCCAGGTAATTCTCAGGTGGACGATCTTTTTGATCAAGGGGTCCATCTGCCCCGCACCTCTATAGTCACCCAACAATTTTTGGGTGTCTCGATTGGGTCCAGCACCTTCTAAACTCATCTATTCCAACAGTGCATGTACGGTAGGAGGTCCTTAAGACCACCCTTAAGACCTCCTTTACAAATTCACTCTCGTCTAGGCCAAGCCTCGACGCCCGTGTGTGTGCAGCAACCCCACCACATTATTCTCTCCTCTGATTCAGAACCAAGCTCTTCTTCTTCCCCCATCATGGCTCAGCCAATTGAGGAAGAAAATAATCTGGAGAATGAGCTCCAGCGACTCAATGACCTCTTCCAAAACTTCATGCACCCACCGCAACGTCCTATGATGCGGGACCATTACAATCCTGCTGCGGTGGCCATTGGGCCTCGAGTCAGAATTCCGACTGGAGGACCTGATTCCGAATTGAAGCCCAACATGATTCATGCTATCCCTAAATTCCATGGGCTTAATTCTGAAGATCCCTTCCAGCACATCAAACAGCTAAAGCATCTGGCCCAAACTTTTGGGTCAGACGCGCAAAATCGGGATATTCTTCTCATGAAGATGTTCTCCTTTTCTCTTATTGACAAGGCCGCTCATTGGTATCAAACTCAGACCCGGCCGATCAACACTTGGGAAGAACTTCAGTTCGAGTTCTTGAAAAAGTTCTTCCCTGTTGGTTGGACCAACGCCTTGCGCCATCAGATTACGCAGTTCACTCAACAAACAGGGGAACCTTTCCATGAGGCATGGGATCGTTTTCAGGATCTCATGAGAAAGTGCCCCCATCACGAAGTTCCTAAATGGGAACAGGTCCAATCTTTTTACCAGGGACTCCTTGAGGACATCCGTCTTTTCATCAATGCAACTTGCGGAGGAAATATCATGGGTCAACATGAAGACACCGTGTGGGAGATTCTCGAAAACATGTGAGAGAACTCCATCAACAATGACTCCATGGGATTATTCGACAGGACGAATACCTGCCCATCGACGAATCTTAGGGGAGCACATGAGATGCAGGGCCTATCCGCATCAGTCGACCTGGAGTTAATGGCCAGTTGATTGGACAAGGTCTCAATCATTGAGAAGAAGGTGGATGAGCTGACTCAGCACTTGCAGCGAGCCACCTCTGCGCGTAACTCCTTTGCACAACCTCCTTCCACACAGGAGACTGTGCAAAACATTCTCCACCGATATTCCCCTAGGATGGATTCATATCCATCCCCATCTGATTCTCGGATCGGAGGGTCATCCGATCCTTTCTACACCAGCCCGGGGAATTCCATTCCCCCTTTCTCTGATTTTCTAGAGGTTCCTCAGACCTGCGAGGACCTCAACGCCATCCAGAACGACCCATTCTCCAACACCTATAACCCTGGATGGCGAAACAATCCCAATTTTCAGTGGACGGGAAATTCCCAAACCCAAAGACCACCTTTTCAATCCCGCCTACAACCCCCTCGTCATTACCAGCCACCTCAGCCTCGGCCCAACCCTACTTATCCATCAGGGCCAAATCAGGATCAAATGTCCCTTATCCTTCAGACTCTGGCTGACATTCAAAGAACGAATGCGGCTATCCAAAAACAACACAAGGACGAACTTACAGAGGTTAGAACTCAACTGGCCCAGTTGGCAAATTCTCGCCAGCCAGGCACACTTCATTCCCAACCTCTTCCTAATCCAAATAACGTGCCAACCCAGCGGCGCGTTATGAACCCAAACCCGGGCCATGCCCATATGATTTATCAGGCCCCCTCTGTTCCTTCACCCGACGGGATAGAGGCCTCCACTTCTTTTGCAGGTTACCAGCAGCAACCTATCTTACCAAACCCAAATCAAAATCAGGCTGGATTAAATTCTGTAACAACACGTAGTGGTAAAACAACTCAAGACCCGCATTATCCAAACCACTCCAAGCCTGATAACCAAGACCCTAGGATAGTTATCCATGATACCACTATCCCAGATCAAGAACCCGGACCTATCCTAGAAGAACCAACCAAGGTCCCATTTCCCGAAGCCTTAACCAAAGGAAAGAGAATAACCAAGCCCGTGGCACCTGAGGAGGTCCTGGTCAAGCTCTTTGAGTAGGTCCACATAAACATCCCTTTGATGGATGCAATCCGCCACGTACCGGCTTACGCACGATTCTTAAAGAATGTGTGTACACCCCAGCGTAAGCCGCGAACCAAGAGTGGGAGTCCAATTGTTCTGTCAGAGCAAGCAAGCTCTGTAATCCTAAGTAGACTCCCACCCAAGGCTAAAGATCCTGGTACTCCCCTGATTTCTTGCAAGATAGGTGATACACAATTTGATAGAGCATTGCTAGACTTGGGTGCTTCCATAAATCTGATACCCACATCCTTACTTAACCATCTAGAAGAATCTGAGCTGAAACCAATTGAGGTGACATTACAATTAGCAGATCGATCTATAAAGTCACCAAAAGGGATTCTCGAGGATGTTATTGTGAGAGTGCGGGATTTCTACTTTCCTGTAGACTTTATAGTCTTAGACATGGATGCACCTGAGAACCTTAGGGATACACCAATCATTTTAGGGGGACCTTTCTTGGCTACTGCAAGAGCCAACATTAGCTGTGAGGAGGGCCAAATAGAGCTCAAATTTGGGAATCAAACCCTGAAAATTGATATATTTAAGGCCCAACAAGGAATCAATTGCGGTGTCATCGAACAGATTTGTGATGTTAGGGTTTTGGTTGATGAAACACCCTTCCAGAATGACCTGATTATACCTCATCAACCGCAGAAAGATCTTGACCCGCAAACTGAGGAGTCGAATCCAGATACGAACAACCCAGTAACTCCTACCCTCGAACCTCACGTCTATACTGAACCACCCGCTGCTGCTGATAACCCCATCCTTGAACTGAAGCCCCTTCCTGCTCACTTGAAATACATCTTTTTGGGTTCTAATCAGACCCTTCCTGTGATTATCAATTCCAACCTCAATCCTGAACAGGAATCCCGTCTGATTGCTGTCCTCCAGCAACATCGCAGAGCCATCGGGTGGACTCTCGATGATTTGACTGGAATAAGTCCCTCTTATTGTACTCATCATATCTATTCAGAAGAGGGTGCACGACCTTCTCGTGAAATGCAGAGACGCTTGAACCCCAATTTGCAGGAGGTCGTTAAAAAGGAGATCATCAAGTGGTTAGATGCCGGGATTATCTACCTGATCTTCGATAGTCGTTGGGTGAGCCCAATTCAGGTGGTGCCCAAGAAGGTAGGACTCACCACTATAACGACTGAGACCGGAGAAATCATTCCTACCCGATTAGCCAACTCGTGGAGAGTTTGTATAGATTACCACCGACTCAATTCCTCCACGAAGAAGGATCATTTCCCACTGCCTTTCATTGATCAAATTCTCGAGAAACTAGTGGGAAATAGGTTCTTCTACTTTCTTGACGGGTACTCCGGTTACAACCAGGTGGCAATCCATCCTGAAGACCAAGAAAAGACCACGTTCACCTGCCCCTTCGGAACATACGCTTTCCGAAGGATGCCTTTCGGTCTTTGCAATGCACCCGCTACTTTTCAGCGGTGCATGCTTGCCATATTCTCAGATATGGTAGGTGATTATCTGGAAGTCTTCATGGATGACTTTTCAGTTTTTGGAGCATCATTCGACGATTGCCTCCAACACTTGGTCCAGATACTCAGGCGGTGCATTGATGTGAATTTGGTTCTTTCCTGGGAAAAGAGCCATTTCATGGTGCCTGAGGGAATTGTCCTGGGACACTTAATTTCGGAATAAGGCATCCAAGTGGACCGAGCTAAGGTTGATCTGATCTCTCGCCTTCCTATGCCTAGCTCGATCAAGGACATCCGATCTTTTTTGGGGTACGTCGATTTTTACCGTCGATTTATCCCTGATTTTTCAAAAATCGTGCGCCCCCTTACCACTCTTCTCTCCAAGGATGTACCTTTCAAAATCTCCAAGGAATGCACTCAAGCATTTGAGATCCTACGTGACCAAGTTACCCAAGCCCCGATCCTACAGTCCCCTGATTGGTCTCAACCCTTTGAGATCATGTGCGATGCATCTAACTTCGCTGTAAGAGCAGTTTTGGGGCAGAAAATTGACGGGAAACCTGTGGTCATTTACTACGCCAGCAAAACACTGGATGAGGCTTAGCGTAACTATACGGTTACTGAGAAAGAGCTGCTAGCTGTAGTATTTGCCCTAGAAAAATTTAGATCATACCTTCTGGGTTCCCGTGTCATCATATACTCGGATCACACAGCTGTGAGGCATCTCCTTGCAAAGAAGGACGCGAAATCTCGATTAATCCGATGGATCTTGCTGTTGTAAGAATTTGACCTTGAGATTCGCGACAAAGCGGGAAAGCAAAATGTGGTAGCTGATCACTTGTCCCGTCTTCCTTCTGAAATAATTGACCCTTCCGGACCCATCACTGAGCATTTTCCCGATGAGCACCTGCTGACTATCTGTACTAGCCTTCCATGCTTTGCTAATATAGTAAACTACTTGGCATCTCATCAGATCCCGTCTGATTGGCCGAAGGCCAAGAAAGACAAATTGTGCTCTGATGCCAAGTATTACATTTGGGAAGACTCGTACCTCTTCCGCATAGGTGCTGATCAAATCATCCGGAGATGTGTCCCAGAAGAGGATTTCAATAATATCCTCTCTTTCTGCCATGACCAGGCATGCGGTGGCCATTTCTCTGGTCATAAAACTGCATCAAAAGTCCTCTAGTGCGGCTTTTACTGGCCCACACTATTCAAAGATGCATACAGTCACTGCAAGGCATGTAGTCGTTGCCAAACTTTGGGCAACATGAGCCATCGCGACATGATGCCTATGCAGCTGATTCTCGTATGCGAAATCTTTGATGTTTGGGGGATTGATTTTATGGGCTCATTTCCTATTTCGGATGGTTTTGAATATATTCTGCTGGCTGTGGACTACTTGTCCAAATGGATCGAAGCCATACCGACCCGAACCTGTGATCACAAAATCGTTCTCAAATTCATTCATCAAAACATTTTCTCAAGGTTTGGGATTTCTCGTGTTATAATCTCTGATGGGGGGACCCATTTCACGAATGCTCAGTTTAGGTCACTGATGACCAAATACGGGGTGTCTCACCGAATCTCTACTCCTTACCACCCCCAAACTAATGGTCTAGCTGAGCTGTCAAATCGGGAGATCAAGAAAATCCTGCAAGTCACTGTTCAGCCTGACAGGAAGGACTGGTCGTCCCGACTTCCAGAAGCATTGTGGGCCTATAGGATCGCCCACAAAACCCAATTAGGCATGTCTCCCTTTAGACTGGTGTACGAGAAGGTGTGTCACCTTCCCGTAGAATTGGAGCATAAAGCCTATTGGGCAGTATGGAACTGTAATCTAGATTTTTCGAAAGCTGGAACCCACAGAAAACTCCAAATCAGCGAGATTGATGAATTACGCCTAGACGCGTATGAGAACTCGCAAATCTACAAGGTGCGGGTTAAAGCCTTTCATGACAAGCATATCTCAAGAAAAATCTTTCATCCTGGTCAGAAGGTCCTACTCTTTGATGCCCGACTCAGACCTTTCCCGGGAAAGCTGCGATCCAAGTGGGTCGGACCATATTTAGTCCGATAGGTTTTTGGAAATGGAGCTATCGAAATTAGTCCACTCAGCCACGATTCTGAACCTTTCATTGTGAACGGTCAGAGACTCAAGCCGTTCATTGATGCGACTTCTACTGATTTGGCTGAATCATCTTATATCCTCCATTCCCCTTGAACTTATTGCGCCCGGCCGATGGCGTAAAACTTAGCGTTTAACGGGAGGCAACCTGTCATTTTCCTAAAAATCCAAAACCTTTTTCTGACACCTTTTTGCACTTAACGTTCACCCTTGTAGACAGCCGACCCCACCTCAGATACTTGCATCTGGGATTAGAAATCATCCGCAAAATTCATCCTGACCCGTTCACTCATCCAAATTTCTGTCTTAAGGAATGAACTAAGTAAATAAAAAATCCCTAAGTCACAATGAGGACATTGTAAACCTTAGGCATGGGGGGGGTATAAAAGTGCAAAACTCGTAAGAAAAGGTTTTAAACAAAAAAAATTCAAATATGCCAAAAACACCATAAAAAATTAAAAAAAAAAAAGAATAAGAGGAGAAAGGAAATTTTGTGTGAAAAAAAAAATGAATGAAAAAGGAGCACAAAATTATGAGAAAAAAGTAGTTATTAGTAAGAAACTAAGGAATTAACCTAAGTTCTAGACCTCATTCAAGAAAAAAGAACTGAAAAGTGCACAATGGGATTAGTAAGAACGCAAACCTTAGGCATTCTTGGATAGACTCTTAGTACTAATTAAGATCTGGACACTCCTCAAGAGGTTGAGGAAAATGAAAAGCTGAAGTATTAGGTCTAAGGCTTAGGGAGTATTCGACCTCATTAACTAACTTTTGATCTACGGGACTCAGTAACCTAAGCACCCTAACCTCACACACAGCCTGGTTCAGTAAGCGTAAAAATCAAAATCACGCAAAAGCGTCACAAAATTATGAAAAGTACACCTAGAGTAGGAGCGGCCGATCAATGCAAGTTGATTTGGACGAGTTCCCAGCGCGGAGAGGCGGGAAATCCCCTCGAAGATGCGTAACAAAATATCATCTCCTCGGTGCTTGTCTCTTAGGATATTTACATATCCTACTGGGGGCATGTAAGCACTCTGCTGGTTCAAATTCCATGGATGGCATTATCACGAAGTGTCAATTGCCAGGGTCTGGATTCGGCCACGGAACATCATGGATGGGATTATCTCGAAATCTCAATAGCCAGGGTTCCGGGGGTTGCCATGGGCGGTGCTATCTCGAAGCATCGATTGCCAGGAACCCTTGAGGATTGATGATGGGAGCAAGAAATCTGATACAGACCGTGTTGAAAAGCCAATCCTAAGCTAGAATTAAAAAGAAAAAGAGAGAGAAAACTCTCCAAACAGAAAAATTTTCTATCTCTCTCTCTCTTACAAAACGCACTGCGAACTGAGCCAGGGCTAAAAGCATTTCAAGTACGGGTGCTTTAACCACAAAGTCCAATAGACCTTAGGTTAGTTCTTGTAGGCCTTAAAAACCTTTGCTAAGGACTGAGGTTAAGGCTAGACAGATCTGGATCTTGATTGGTACTAGAGTACCTTTTAGGCCTAGGGTCAGCATTCTAACCTAATCTAAGCTCAAATGAAAAAGCACTTATCTGAAGCTATTAAGAACTTCATGGCCTAGAACAAAGGTTGAAACCTTAAGTTTTTGCTAAGGGACTAGCAAAAGCTAGGCATGGGGGTATCATGAGAACCTCATCATGAGCCATAACTAGCTCATTTTGACCTAATACAGAGGATAAAAGCTCCTACATAACTCAAGGAAAGGCTTAACTCAGAGAATTCTGAGTCTAAGAAGAAAATAAGTCATAAGGGGTAAAAATGCAATTTTACCAGCACAATATGCAAATAGGGTAACTCAGGATCCAAAAATAGGTCAAACTAACCTAATAATAAGGAAAGTGGGATGATCTGATCTGATAAGGGCTATAGCAACTCCAAAGAATTAAATGACAATCTGTAACCCTAAAACAAACCCACTTCAATTCACGAGGTTCGAGGTAAAGAAAAAATCTACTAAATCCTCTAAAATTCATATAAAAATAATCTCTAGGGCTAATAACCTTCAATTTGGCCTTAGGAACCCATTTTGACCTACATTGAGAACCATGCCCAATTAATGATTTAATTTGGGTTTTTACGTAAATTGGCCGGTCAAACAAGGTCTGACATAGAAATAAAATTCACCATTAGAATCCTTAGGTCCCATTTAGTCATGCATAAAAACTTGAGCCTAAGAAGAGACCTTCTTGACCGACTTTGTATTTTGGTCCTCATCCATTACTTTTTGACCCTCAACTTTTGAAACCCTCGCATTTTGGCCCCTAATTCTTCATCGTTTTTGCATTTGGGTCCTCCCTGCAAAACCCTGAGCAGCGCCATGCTCCGGCGAGGCATGGCGCCATGCAGGGTGAGGGCGACCCCCTGCCAAGACAACGGGGTGTTCCCTGCGACGTTTGCTGTCGCAGGGACACCTCCACGATCTCTGCCATCGCCCACACCTTCCGTGCGAACACGCGGAAGGTATGGGTCGCGATCAGGCCATCCTCCGACGAGGGAGGCACGTCGTCTCCCTCCGCCCTCCTCTCTGATTTTGCCTCTATAAAAATCGCCACCGTCTGCCGCATTAAGCAGCTCGGATCTGACGGAGAAACACCCCACTCCTTCCTCTCTTCCCACTCCGGCAGAAGCTCTCCAGCTCTGGCGGTTCTTCCTCCTCCTCCTCGTCGTTCTGCCGCAATACGAGTAGCAGAGCCACCTTTGCCCGCTCTTCCCGCGTCGCGCCGTACCCAGCGTGCGCTCTTCCTCTCTCTCCTCGCCGCCGCCCCCTCTCTCTAGGCACCTTCTTCTCCGGCGACAGTCGATACGACTGTCGCCCCACTCCAGCCTCCTTCGCCCCTATAAGTAGGTAACAGTTACTTCTCTTCCTCCCCTCTTTCTTTTCCCTATTTTAATTTGTTCAATTAGACCCTCTACCGAGCTGACCACCATCACCTTCCACGCCTCCGGCCCACCTCCGGCGAGTTGCTCCCATTATTCCGCCACTCCACAGGACTCGTCGACCGACCCAAAACCTCCGCCTCATCCCACTGAACCGTTTCTGCCCCTTCACTGCCACTCCTCACCTCCACATCACTCCCCCGAACAAACCCATTCCCCCGGCCACAGTCCGACCTAGGGCAGCCCCTACACGCCGCCCCACGCCTCTTCACCACCTGCACGAGCTTCGCCGCACTCCGGCGAAGCTCCCTGTACCTTCTGACTAGGACGAGAGGCCGTATCTCTGGGAACAAGTTACCCGTCCTTCGCCGCCATTGCCGAACAGGTGAAGCTCCTTCATTCTGCAGCTGCAGCTTCGCTTCCGCCCAGGCCTGCGCTCCAGGACGCGCGGATTGCAACCACGCAGCTGCCCAGGCCTTTAGCTGAAGAGAAGACCTCGCAACAGCGGCAATTGCCTGCAGCTCTCTCAGCTGCAGGCGCCAAATTGGGGTGGGACATTTAGTCCCACCTCAGAAGATCCTGAAGCCGCACACCGGTTTAAATTGTAAAAGTTCTATAGGCTTATCACCTCAGCACATGGGGTGAGGTCCCTCTCACCTGCTCACCCAGCCTCGTCCGCGACCACCCCCCGCGGACTTGGCCCGACCCGTTTACCCGACCTGCACTCCTCGCCCACCACCGCACGCCGGTGGGCCTGGACCCGGGCGCGACCCGTACCCGAATACCCGGCAGCTCTGGGAGAGCTATCCTACGAGCGAAATCTGAGAGAGAGAAACGCGGGGGAGGGTAGAGTAGGTTTTTGCCCTTCTGACCAATCTGTGAGTGTGCAGGCACAGAGGAAGACGAAGAGGAGAAGGCAGACCGCAGAGAAGAAGAAGGCCAACGAAGAAAGACTGAAGGAAGAAGAAGGAGGAGCACCAAGTAGCACTGTAGCAGCGGCGACTTAAGTCGTCTGATTGGAAAATCAGACGACGCTCTGCAGAGGAAGAAAAGAAGAAGGAAAGAAGAGCAGGCACCGCAAAGAAAAAAAAGAAAGAAAGAAGAAGAAGGAGCTCTGCAGCTGAGGCAGAAAGAAGAAGAAAGAAAAGAGAAGCTAAAGAAGAAGACGAGAAGCGCAAGGAAGACAGAGCTGAAAGAAGAGACGAAATAAAAGATGCAGAAGAAGAAGAGGAACTGAAGGCAGTAGATCCGACAAATAAGAAGAAGAAAGAAGACAAAGATGAGAGAAAGAAGAGAAGAAAAAGCCAAGAGACCAACCTATATATATCTCTCTCTCTCTTATTTTTGTAATAGAAATATTGTACTTCTAGAATACAACTTGCTCCCTGAATTCGACCTCGGGAACTCTTTTATTTCCGAGTAACAAATTGTATTAAACTGGTAACCACTTCTCTATGCTATACTACGACGAAATAATAAAAACTATAGGGGAGTCGCGCTCACCACCCGGCTCTGGGAGAGCTTCCTGTGAGCGGTTTGCAGAGAGAGAGAGATACGTGCGGGTAGAGGGGAGGATTAGGTTTTGTTGTGCCTTGTGTGCAGGAACAGAGCGCCGAAGAAGAAAGGCTAAGTACTTAGCCGCAGGAAGGAGAAGGAAGGAGCTCTGAAGAGAGGCTGAGCAGAGAAAAGGCAAGGCAGAAGAAGAGAGACCGAACAGAAGAAAAAAGAAAGGAAGGAGAAGAAGAGAAGCACTGTAGCAGACCTGCAGTTAAGTCGTCTGACCACTGCATCAGACGACGGTTGAGCAGCGGCCAGAGGAGATAAAGTAGAGAAGAAGGAAGAAGAAGAAAAGAAGAAGACTCTGTAGCTGAAGAGAGGAGAAGAAGACAGGACGAGCAGAAGAAGAAGACGGACAGCCAGGAAGAAGAAAAAGAACAAAAGATGAAGAAGAAGACTTGGCCGCCAGAGAAAAAGAAATCAAAAGAAAGAGAAAGAAAGAAAGAAATAGGAAGAAAAGAGAAAAAAGAAGAAGAAGAAGAAAGAAGAGGGAAGAAGACAGAAAGCACAAAAAGAAGGCACAACCGTGAGAGAAGAAGCCAAGACAAACAAAATTCTCTCTCTCACTCTCTCTCTGTCTCTCTCTTTCTTATTTTTGTAATCCAATAGAGAAACTTTGTACTTCTAGAATTCTAGTAGCTCCTTGAGTTCGACCTCGGGAAAACTATTTCCGAGTAAAAAATTCTATTGTAATGACAACCGTAGCTGTCTTGTCTTATACTATAACGACTGTACTATAATAAACATAAAGATGCAAAAACAGCCAAAGCGGTTGCATCATTTTGGCGCCGTTGCCGGGGAGCAACGGCCATTCTAGAAGCTTTAAACTCTTTATTTAAGAATTTCTAATCTTTTCCCTCTTGTGTGCAGGTACAGGAAAAATTAGGACGCAGCCGCACCACAGCCACTCCAAGGACAGGTAACTTCTATCTTCTCACTATTAAACCCTAAATCTTAAAGAGTAATAAAAAGAAAGAAAAAATATATATAGGTATAACCTGTCTTTCATACTTAGTAACAGCTACATGTTCTCAAAACTACTATTCCTGCACATAGTATTAAGGGTAACTAAGGGCTAACACCTTCTTGCCTGAGCCCTAATTACCAAATAAGGAGTTAACTGGACCAAATAGAGCCAACATAGGAATTAACACCAGGGTTTTAGAGATACACTACTTAATCAAGAATTGAGAAATCCCAAAAAGAAGTGTGCCTAAGCCATTGATTGAATATACCTATTCAGAAAAATCCTAAGCAATTGGCTCTCTAAAGACACTTGAACCCTAAAAGACAAGACCTAATAAGTTCTCAAGGGAATCAATAGGTGAAGTTGACCCCTTAGGGTCAACCAACCTTCAACTTAGGTCACTCTTCACAATCAAAAAGCTAAAAGTTCAAGTGAAACTTAAGCACCCTGATCTTAAACTAAAATTGGTAGACATAAGAGGTCAAGATTCCTATTCTGGTCTACCTGGATTCTCAGTGACAAGAGAAGTCGGGTGGGGGAAACCCTGTAACCCGTGGGGATGCTCTACCGTGTAGGGGTCTTCGCGGGACTCACCCTCTCTGGCTGCCCAGGTAATTCTCAGGTGGCCGATCTTTTGATCAAGGGGTCCATCTGCCCCGCACCTCTATAGTCACCCAACATTTTGGGTGCCTCGATTGGGTCCAGCACCTGCTAAACTCATCTCTTCCAACAGTGTATGTTTGGTAGGAGGTCCTTGAAACCTCTTTTAGAACTTCACTCTCCTCGAGGCCGAGCCTTAGTGCCCTTGTTTGAAAAAACAACACTTCACATCGACCTCTCCTTCGACTCCGAACCTAACTCACCTTCTTCTTCCACAATGGCTCAGCCAGTTGAGGAAGAAAACAATCTGGAGCACCAGCTCCAGCGACTCAATGACCTCTTCCAGAACTTTGTGCACCCACCACAGCATCCTATGATGCGGGACCATTATAACCCTGCTGCGGTGGCTATTGAGCCTTGAGTCAGAATCCCGACTGGAGGACCTGATTCTGAATTAAAGCCAAATATGATTCATGCTATACCTAAATTCCATGGGCTTAATTCTGAAGACCCCTTCCAACACATCAAGCAGCTAAAGCATCTGGCCCAAACTTTTGGGTCAGATGCACAAAATCGGGACATTCTCCTCATGAAGATGTTCTCCTTCTCCCTTATGGACAAGGCCGCTCATTGGTATCAGACTTAGACCTGGCCGATCAACACTTGGGAAGAACTTCAGTTCGAATTTTTGAAGAAGTTCTTTCCTATTGGTCGAACCAATGCCTTGCGCCATCAGATTACTCACTTCACTCAGCAAACGGGAGAACCTCTCCATGAGGTATGGGATCGCTTTCAGGATCTCATGAGAAAGTGCCCCCATCACGGAGTTCCTAAATGGGAACAAGTCCACTCTTTTTACCAGGGACTCCGTGAGGATATCGGGCTTTTCGTCAATGCAACCTGCGGAGGAAATATCATAGGTTAACATGAGGACACCGTGTGGGAGATTCTCGAAAACATGTGCGAGAACTCCATCAACAATGACTCCATGGGATTATTCGACAGGACGAATACCACGCATCGACGAACCTTAGGGGAGCACATGAGACGCAGGGCTTGTCCGCATCAGTCGACTTGGAACTAATGGCCAGTCGATTGGACAATGTCTCCATCATCGAGAAGAAGGTGGACGAGCTAACTCAGCACTTGCAGCGAGCCACCTCTGCGCATAACTCCCTTGTACAACCTCCTTCCACACGGGAAACAGTGCAAAACATTCTCCACCGATCTTCTCCTGGGTTGGATCCATATCCACCCCCATCTGATTCTCGGATCGGAGGGTCATCCAATCCTTTCTATACCAGCCCGGGGAATTCCATTCCCCCTTTCTCTGATTCTTTGGAGGTTCCTCAGACCTGCGAGGACCTCAACATCATCCAGAATGACCCATTCTTCAACACCTACAACCCTGGATGGCGAAACCATCCCAACTTCCAGTGGGTGGGAAATTCCCAAACCCAAAGACCACCCTTTCAGCCCCGCCCACAACCCCCTCGTCCTTACCAGTTGCCTCAGCCTCGGCCCAACCCTACCTATCCATCGGGGCCAAATCAGGGCCAAATGTCCCTTATTCTTCAGACTCTAGCTGACATTCAAAAAATGAATGCGGCTATTCAAAAGCAACTTAGGGACGAACTTACAGAGGTTCGAAATCAACTGGCCCAGTTGGCTAATTCTCGCCAACCAGGCACACTTCCTTCCCAACCTCTTCCTAACCCGAATAACGTGCCAACACAGCGGCGCGTTATGAACCCAAACCCGGGCCAAGCACACATGATTTATCAGGCCCCCTCTGTTCCTTCACCCGACGGGATGGAGGCTTCCACTTCCTATACGGGTTATCAGCAGCAACCCATCTTACCTAATCCTAACCAACACCAGGCAGGGCTAAATTCTGTAACAACCCGTAGTGGTAAGGAAACCCAAGATCCACCCTATCCAAACCACTCTAAGCCTGGTAGTAATCCCTGTTGGTGCTAGAGCACCACGATCATTTGTTTTGATGATAACAAAACACGTGTTATTTAACATTTGCAATTTGAGTCCTAGATTTCAGATCAATTGCAAATGTGGACGTGTTTAGACGGAACTCGAGCTCGCATCCAGGACGGATTGGAGGAGCTTGACGGAAAACAGAGGAGGTTCGCGTGGAGCGAAAGATTGGAGATGGAAGACAAGAAGAATAGGATAGATTCTTTTTTATCCTTTCATGTATCTCTTGTATTCATTTTCTTACTCTTTTTGATTCCTTAGAACATTATGTTAAAGAGCCTCAAAGTACCCTAAAAGTAGTCCTAGGAACACCTGCACAACCCTAGGATACTTAGGTTTTCTGTAGAATACTTAGAAAACCAATATAGGGTTCAAACAGCACTTCCAGACGTCTAATTCCAAAATCAGACGTCTGATAAAGAATTTTAAGACGTCTGACTGTTGTTTCAGACGTCTGATAACTGTTAGGCTGGATATAGTTAGTTTTGTCTGATAAAATCAGACGTCCAGACCTTAGACCAGACGTCTTAGGAGACGTCTGATGACTTTGCCAGACGTCCAGTTAGTGGACCGTTGGCTGGCTTAGAAGACACTCAAGATTATGACCGTTAGAGCCTTATCAGACGTCCTTAGGCCTCTCCAGACGTCTGATAAATGACCGTTTTGCCTCGGCTGACCCAAAATCTCTTCTCAGAGATTTTCTAGCCGTTGCAACGTTTGGAAAACAAATTCCCACAGTAAAAGTAGGTTTCCAGACGTCCAGACTTAGTGCCAGACGTCCTGTATGTCGTCTGATGGACTTGCACAAAAACCCTGTTTAGATCTGATTCAAGTCAGGGAGAAACCCGCATAGAATCAGACGTCTGACCTTGAAATCAGACGTCTTAAAATGGCCTTCCAGACGTCTGATTCCAGAGTTAGACGTCTGATAACCCTGTCAAATGCAATCATTGTCCTGATTTCGGCCTGATTCTCTTGGGCTTTGCACCCAACGGCTATGGAAGCTTTTCCAAGCCTTCCAAAGCCTTCCTAAGGCCTCTATAAATAGAGGGGAACCTTTGTAACAAAAAGACACACTAAGAGACACACCTAGAGAGACATATACACACTAAGACACACACCTTGCAATACACTTTCAAACCTTTTGTGTCCAAAGAAAAGACTCTCTTGCTCTCCAAGCTCAAGCTCCATTTTCTTGAGAGCATTCAACCGTTGCGCACCCGCTCTCCCGGCGTTGTTAACGAGAGCGACGTAGCGCCATCGCGTGGCACACGCACCGCGTCATCGTCGACGCACTCCTTGCAAAGGGGAGTTTCCTATTTCCTATAGAAGCTAGGTTTAATTATTTTGTTGGCTCTATAGGACTATTGTTTCTTTTATCTTTGTCTTTTGGTTGGGTATTCGCTTTGCGAATTCCCGTCTCCTTCGTGGGACAAAATCTTTCTCGTGGAGAGAAGGGGTTGAGGAACGCTACCCTCGTACTTGTAGCGTGGTTGTATTGAGGTTGAATCACCCTCGTTCAAAGTGATTCGGTTAGTGGATTTGATCAACTAGGTTGATCGGAAAATCCTAACTCGAGAGGGTTAGGTGGTGGTTTTCACCCGGTTTGGGTTTCCACCTAAAAATACCTGTGTACATTTTGTGATTGCTTATTTTTGTGAGATTGCTTTATATATTTCATTCCGCATTTTTTTGTCACGCTGATCTCACCCCTCCTAGTACAAGGGTAGAACCTTCAATCCCAACCCTATGACAGTAATTCAGGACGTTCCTATCCCTGTCCCAGATCAAAGACCTAGACCTATCCTAGAAGAACCAACCAAGGTTCCGTTTCCCGAGGCCTTGACCAAGGGAAAGAAGACTACCAAGCTCGTGGCACCTGAAGAGGACCTGGTCAAGCTCTTTGAGCAGGTCCACATAAACATCCCTTTGATGGATGCAATTCGCTACGTACAGGCTTACGCATGATTCTTAAAGAATGTGTGTACACCCCAACGTAAGCCGCGAACCAAGAGTGGGAGTCCAATTGTACTGTCAGAGTAAGCCAGCTTTGTAATCCTAAGTAGACTCCCACCCAAGGCTAAAGATCCTGGTACTCCCTTGATTTCCTGCAAGATAGGTGATACCAAATTCGATAGAGCATTGCTAGACTTGGGTGCTTCCATAAATCTGATACCCACATCCTTACTTAACCACCTAGAAGAATCTGAGCTAAAACCGACTGAAGTGACATTACAATTAGCTGATCGATCTATAAAGTCACCAAAAGAGATTCTCGAGGATGTTATTGTAAGAGTGCGGGATTTCTACTTTCCTGTAGACTTTATAGTCTTGGACATGGATGCACCTGAAAACCCTAGGGGTACACCGATCATTCTAGGGAGACATTTCTTGGCTACTGCTAGAGCCAACACCAGCTGTGAGGAGGGCCAATAGAGCTCAAATTTGGAAATCAAACCCTAAAAATTGATATATTTAAGGCCCAGCAAGGAATCAATTGTGGTGTCATCGAACAGATTTGTGATATCAGGGCTTTGGTTGATGAAACACACTTTGAGAATGACCTGATTATACCTCATCAACCACAAAAAGAGTTTGACCCGCAAACAGAGGAGTCAAACCCAAATTTAGACAAACCAATAGCTCCTACCCTTGAACCTCACTTCTATTCTGAACCACCCGCTGCTGTTGATAACCCCATCCTTGAATTGAAACCCCTTCCCGATCATTTGAAATACATCTTTCTGGGTTCTAATCAGACCCTTCCTGTGATTATTAATTCCAAGCTCAATCCCGAACAGGAATCCCGTCTGATTGCTGTCCTCCAGCAACATCGCAGAGCCATCGGATGGACTCTCGATGATTTGACTGGAATAATTCCCTCTTATTGCATGCATCGTATTTATTCAGAAGAGGGCGCACGACCTTCTCGTGAAATGCAGAGACACTTGAACCCCAATCTGCAGGAGGTCGTGAAAAAGGAGATCATCAAGTGGTTAGATGCAGGGATCATCTACCCAATCTCCGATAGTCACTGGGTAAGCCCAATTCAGGTTGTGCCTAAAAAGGCAAGGCTCACCACCATAACAACCGAAACCGGAGAAGTCATACCTACCCGATTAGCCAACTCGTGGAGAGTCTGTATAGATTACCGACGACTCAATTCCTCCACAAAGAAGGATCATTTCCCACTACCTTTCATTAATCAGATTCTCGAGAAATTAGTGGGAAATAGGTTCTTCTACTTTCTTGACGGGTACTCCGGTTACAACCAGGTGGCAATCCATCCAGAGGACCAAGAGAAGACCACGTTCACCTGCCCCTTTGGAACGTACGCATTCCGAAGGATGCCTTTCAGTCTCTGCAATGCAGCCGTGACTTTTCAGCAGTGAATGCTTGCCATATTCTCAGATATGGTAGGTGACTATCTGGAAGTCTTCATGGATGACTTTTCAATTTTTGGAGCATCATTCGACGATTGCCTCCAACACTTGGTCCAGATACTCAGGCGGTGCATTGATGTGAATTTGGTTCTTTCCTGGGAAAAGAGCCATTTCATGGTACCTGAGGGAATTGTACTGGGACATTTAATCTCGGAGAAAGGCATCCAAGTGGATCGAGCTAAGGTTGATCTAATCTCTCGTCTTCCTATGCCTAGCTCGATCAGGGACATCCGTTCTTTTCTGGGGCACGTCGATTTTTACCGTCATTTCATTCCTGATTTCTCGAAAATCGCGTGCCCCTTGACTACTCTTCTCTCTAAGGATGTACCCTTTGAAATCTCCAAGGAATGCACACAAGCCATTGAAAACCTTCGTGACAGAGTCACCCAGGCGCCTATCCTACAAACCCCTGACTGGTCTCAACCCTTTGAGATCATGTGCGATGCGTCCGATTTTGCTGTAGGAACGGTTCTGGGGCAGAAAGCTGACGGGAAACCCGTGGTCATTTACTACGCTAGCAAGACACTTGACGAGGCTCAGCATAACTACATGGTTACAGAGAAAGAGCTGCTAGCTGTAGTATTTGCCATTGAAAAATTTCGATCTTATCTCCTGGGTTCCCACGTCATCGTCTACTTGGATCACACGGCTGTGAGGCATCTCCTTGCCAAGAAGGATGCGAAGCCCCGACTAATTTGATGGATCTTGCTGTTGCAAGAATTCGATCTCGAGATTCACGACAAGGCGGGGAGACAGAACGTGGTAGCCGGCCATTTGTCCCGCCTTCCTTCTGAGATTATCAACCCTTCTGGACCCATCACGGAACATTTTCCTGATGAGCACCTGCTAAATATTAGTACTAGACTTCCATGGTTTGCTGATATAGTAAACTACTTGGCATCTCATCAGATCCCGTCTGATTGGCCGAAGGCCAAGAAAGACAAATTGCGCTCTGATGCCAAGTATTACATTTGGGAAGATTCGTACCTCTTCTGCATAGGTGCTGACCAAATCATCCGGAGATGTGTCCCAGAAGAGGAAGTCAATAATATTCTCTCCTTTTGCCATGACCAGGCATGCGGTGGCCATTTCTTTGGGCATAAAATTACATCAAAAGTCCTCCAGTGCGGCTTTTACTGGCCCACACTGTTCAAAGACGCATACAGTCACTGTAAGGCATGCAGTCGTTGCCAAACTTTGGGCAACTTGAGCCATCGAGACATGATGCCTTTGTAGCAGATTCTCGTATGCGAAATCTTTGATGTTTGGGGGATTGATTTTATGGGCCCCTTTCCTGTCTCGGACGGCTTCGAATACATCTTACTCGCGGTTGACTACGTGTCCAAGTGGATAGAAGCCATTCCGACCTGAACCAGCAATCATAAAATTGTTCTCAAATTCATTCATCAAAACATTTTCTCAAGGTTCGGGATTCCACGAGCAATAATTTCCGACGGAGGGACCCATTTCACAAATGCTCAGTTTAGGTCACTGATGAACAAATACGGGGTGTCTCACTGAATCCTACTCCTTATCACCCCCAGACAAATGGTCTAGTTGAGCTATCAAATCGGGAGATCAAGAAAATCCTGCAGGTCACTGTTCGGCCTGACAGGAAGGACTGGTCGTTCCGACTTCCGGAAGCCTTGTGGGCCTATAGGACCACCCACAAAACCCAATTAGGCATGTCTCCCTTTAGACTGGGTATGGGAAGGCGTGTCACCTTCCCATTGAACTGGAGCACAAAGCCTATTGGGTAATACGGAACTGTAATCTAGATCTTTCAAAGGCTGGAACCCACAGAAAGCTTCAAATTAGCGAGATCGATGAATTACGCCTTGATGCGTATGAAAACTCGTAAATCTACAAGGAGTGGGTTAAAGCCTTCCATGACAAGCATATCTCTAGAAAGATCTTTCATCCTGGTCAGAAGGTCTTACTCTTTGATGCCCGACTCAAACTTTTCCCTGGGAAGTTGTGATCCAAGTGGGTCAGATCATACTTGGTCCGACAGATTTTTGGAAATGGAGCCGTAGAAATCAGCCCACTCAGCCATGATTCTGAACCCTTTGTTGTGAACGGTCAGAGACTCAAACCGTTCATTGATGTAACCTTTACTGATCTGGCTGAATCATCTTATATCCTCCATTCCCCATGAGCTTATTGCGCCCAGCCGATGGCGTAAAACTCAGCGCTCAACGGGAGGCAGCCCGTCATTCTCTTTGAAAACCTGAAACCTTTTTCTGACACCTTTGTGCACTTAAGGTTCACCCTTTAAGACAACCGACTCCACCTCAGATGCTTACATCTGAGATTAGAAATCGTCCGCAACAGCCACCCCGGCCCATTCATTCATCAAAACATTTGTCCTAAGGAATGAACTAAGTTGAATAAAAACCCCCTAAGTCACAATGAGGACATTGCAAATCTTAGGCATGGGTGGGTATGAAAGTGCAAAACTTGTAAGAAAAGGTTTTAAACAAAAAAAATTCACATATGCCAAAAACACCACAAAAATTAAAAAAAAATTAAAAAAAAATTTTTGAAAAAAGAATAATAGAATAAGAGAAGGAAAGAAATTTTGTGGAGGTGGGGAAAAAGAAACAAAAAAATGAAAAGAAGGAGCACAAACTGAAAAAAAAAAGTGATAGTCATTAGTAAGAAACTAAGGAATTAACCTAAGTTCTAGACCTCTTTCAAGAAAAGAAATGAAAAGTGCATGGTGAGATTAGTAAGAATGCGAACCTTAGGCATTTTTGGATAGACTCTTAGTACCCATTAAGATCTAGACATTCCTCAAGAGGTTGAGGAAAATGAAAGGCTTAAGTATTAGGTCCAAGGCTTAGGGAGTATTTGGCCTCATTAACTAACTTTTGGTTTACGGGACTCAGTAACCTAAGCACCCTAACCCCACACACAGCCTGGTTCAGTAAGCGTAAAAATCAAAATCATGCATAAGCGTCGCAAAATTCCGAAAAGAACACCTAGAGTAGGAGCGGCCGATCAACACAAGTTGATTTGGATGAGTTCCCAGCGCGGAGAGATGGGAAATTCCTCTCGAAGATGCGTAACAAAATATCATCTCCTCGGTGCTTGTCTTTTAGGATATTTGCATATCCTACTGGGGGCATGTAAGCACTCTGCTGGTTCAGATTCCATGGATGGCATTATCACGAAGTGTCAATTGCGAGGGTCTGAATTCAACCACGGAACACCATGGACGGGATTATCTCGAAATCTCAATAGCCAGGGTTCCGGGGGTTGCCATGGGCGGTGCTATCTCGAAGCATCGATTGCCAAGAACCCTTGAGGATTGATGATGGGGACAATGAATCTGATACAGATCATGTTGAGAAGCCAATTCTAAGCTAGAATTAAAAAAAAGAGAGAGAGAAAACTCTCCAAACATATAAATCTTCTACCTCTCTTTCTTGCAAAACGCACTGAGAATTGAGCCAGGGCTAAAATCATTTCAAGCACGGGTGCTTTAACCACAAAGTCCAATAAACCTTAGGTTAGTTTTTGTAGGCCTTAAAAACCTTTGCTAAGGACTGAGGTTGAGGCTAGACATATTTGGATCTTGGTTGGTACTAGAGTACCTTTTAGGCCAATGGTCAGCATTCTAACCTAATCTAGGTTCAAATGAAAAAGCACTTATCTGAAATCATTAAGAACTTCATGGTCTAGAACAAGGGTTAAAACCTTAAGTTTTTGCTAAGGGATTAGCAAAAGCTAGGCATGGGGGTATGATGAGAACCTCATCATGAACCCTAACTGGCACAATCTAACCTAGATATGCAAGAAAAAGCTCCTACATAACTCAAAGAAAGGCTTAACTCAGATAATTCTGAGTTTAGGAAGAAAATAAGTCATAAGGGGTAAAATTGCAATTTCACCAATGCAATTTGTAAACAGGGTAATTAAGGGTCCAAACACAGGTCAAACAAACCTAATAAGAAGGAAAGTGGGATGATCTAACGAGGGTTACAGCAACTTCAAGAAATTAAATGACATTCTGCAACCCTAAAACAAACCCACTTCAATTGATGAGGTTCAAGGTAGGATAAAAATCAACTAAACCTCCTAAAATTCATATAAAAATAATCTCTAGGGTTTAGAACCTTCAATTTGGCCTTAGAAATCCATTTTGACCTACATTGAGAACCATGCCCAATTAATGATTTAATTTGGGTTTTTACGTAAATTGGCCAGTCAAACATAGTCCAACATAGAAACAAAATTCACCATTAAAATCCTTAGGTTTAAATTAGTCATGCATAAAAATTTGAGCCTAAGAAGAGGCCTCCTTGATGGACTTTGCAATTTGGTCCTCTTCATTTACTTTTTGTATCTTATCTTTCGAAACCCTTGCAGTTTGGCCCCCATCTTCCTTGTCGTTCTTTGTAGAACGGTCCCTCCTGCAAAGCTCTGCGCGGCGCCATGCTCCGGTGACTTTGCGCGGAGCATGGCGCCACGCAGAGCGAGGCAACCGCCCTGCAAAACGTACGCGGGGTTCCTTGCGACGTTCTCTGTCGCAGGGACCCGACCATGCTGCCTGACGACCCCCACACCTTCTGTGCGAACGCGCTAAAGGTATGGGTCTCGTCTTCGACCACACTCCGGCGAGGCTGGCACGTCGCCAGCCTGCGCCTCCCTCTCTGCCACCCCCTTTATAAGAACCAGCACCCCTTGCCGGTTCTTGCAGACTTGTCTTGGCAGAGAAACCCTCAAACATTCCTCTCTTCCCTCTCCAGTAGGAAACCCACAAGCTCCGGAGACCACTCCTCTTCTCGTCGCTCTGCTGCCATACCAGTAGCAGAGTTCGCTTTGTCTTGTCTTCTTGCGTCGCGCCGCACCAAGTGCACGCCTCCCTGCCCACTTCCTCGTCGCCGCTCTCTCCCTCTGGGTATTTCTTCTCCGACGACAGTCGATACGGCTGTTCGCCTCTCCGGCCCCCTTCGTCCCTGCAAGTAGGTTACAATTACTCCCCATCTTCCCCTCTTCCTTTTCCCCACATTATTTCATTCAAATCGACCCTCGACTGTCCCTGACCACCATCACCTTCCCCGTCTCCGGCCACTCTCCGACGAGTTGCCCTAGTCGATCCGTAGCTCCACACAACTCGCCGACCGTCCCAGAAGCTCCGCCTCATCACACTGAACGCCCTCCGCCCCTCCACAGTCCCTCCACATTCACTCAACACGCCACTGAACACACCCATTTTTCCGGCCACAGGACGACCTAGGCACACACGCCTAGGATGCCCCGCGGCCTGTCGCACAGCTCAACAGCTTCGCCGTGCCACGGCGAAGGTTCCCCAGTAGTTTGATTAGGCCGAGAGGCCCTTTTTGTGCTTGACAGGGCTGCTGCCCTGGCCGCCATTGTCGACGATTTGAGAAGCTCCCAAGCGAGCTCCAGGCTTCAGAGCTCCAGGCTTCCAGCTGCTGCGGATTGGGGAGACTCCTGCGAAGGCAGCCAGCCAGCAAGCGAAGGGAATCGAGGCTGCAGCTGAGGAGATTGCGAGGAGGTCTTCCTGTGGGCATGCGCGAGGAGAAGCAACCAGTTAGTCCCACATCATAAGTTCACAAAGCGAAGCACTGGTTTAAATTGATTTTGTGCATATGGCTGATCGCCTCCGAATCCACTGGGGTGAGGTCCCTCGCCCATCAAACCCGCCTCGTCCGCGGATTCACCTCGCGGACCTGGCGGACCCGACCCGACACTACCGAGAACACCTCGCGCACCATAACACGCCGGTGCGCCTGGTCCTTGGGTACGTAAATCGACCAGTTAACCCGGCTTTGGGACAGCTTCCTGTAAGTGGTTTGTAGAGAGAGAGAGATACGTGCGGGTAGAGGGGAGGGTTAGGTTTTGCTGTGCCTTGTGTGCAGGAAAAGAGCGCCGAAGGAGAAAGGCTAAGTACTTAGCCGCAGGAAGGAGAAGGAAGAAGCTCTGAAGAGAGGCTGAGCAGAGAAAAGGCAAGGCAGAAGAAGAGAGGCCGAACAGAAGAAAAAAGAAAGGAAGGAGAAGAAGAGAAGCACTGTAGCAGACCTGCAGTTAAGTCGTCTGACCATTGCATTAGACGACGATTGAGCAGCGGCCAGAGGAGATAAAGCAGAGAAGAAGGAAGAAGAAGAAAAGAAGAAGACTCTACAGCTGAAGAGAAGAGAAGAAGACAGGACGAGCAGAAGAAGAAGACGAACAGCCAGGAAGAAGAAAAAGAACAAAAGAAGAAGAAGAAGAAAGAAGAAGACTTGGCCGCCAGAGAAAAAGAAATCAAAAGAAAGAGAAGCAAAGAAAGAAATAGGAAGAAAAGAGAAAAAAGAAGAAGAAGAAGAAAGAAGAGGGAAGAAGACAGAAAGCACAAAAACAAGAAAGTAGAAGGCACAGCCGTGAGAGAAGAAGAAGAAGCCAAGACAAACAAAATTCTCTCTCTCTCTCTCTTTCTTATTTTTGGAATCTAATAGAGAAACTTTGTACTTCTAGAATTCTAGTAGCTCCCTGAGTTCGACCTCAGGAAAATTATTTCCGAGTAAAAAATTCTATTGTAATGACAACCGTAGCTGTCTTATCTTATACTATATCGACTGTACTATAATAAACATAAAGACACAAAAACAGCAAAAGCAGTTGCATCAAGTAGCATCTTGTACCTTTATATTCTGTACTCTTTCGTTCTGCACTTTATATTCCTGTACCCGTTTACTTTTCTACTGTTGTAGTGGTGTGTACTGAAGCAGTTTACTTCTTTACTGCTGTAGTTTTGTTACTGTTAGTTGCTAGTATGGTGAATGTGGTTTATTTTACTGCTTTTTGGTTACTTTCTCGTTGGACGACTGGGTCTTAGGATTAGTCGAGTTGGTCCGGTTTCATGTCCTGTAGGGATTCGGGAACTGGGTCGTAACAAGATGGTATTAGAGCAAGGTCGTCCCGAGAAGTGAACCAACTAGCTGGAAAATAATCAATTCACGTGCTTGTAACTAGAGTAACCACCACAACGTACCTTTTGACATCTGTTCTGAGGTTCCTTTGCTGAATGTCAGTTAGATTTGACATCTTCCTGTTCTGTGTTCGCGTCTCCTTGCAGGAGATGCCTCGACGTGGAGCTATTGAGGCGGGCCGCGGACGCGGCCGTGGTCGAGGTCGAAGGGGCGGATGTGTCGAGCCTGACGTCTCAGTGGACTAGCCACTACTTCCGGGCATTTAAGCCCATGACCTCGCCCAGCTGATACGGGAGATCATACGAGAGGAGCTCCACTCGCCTCCACGGGGGCCTCTCCCTGGGGCTGCGGAGGGGGTGTCCTCTGTGGGACCGCGAGATAGACACAGCGCTGGACGTGGGGGAGGGGGTGGCCCTCCACCGCACCCACTCTCCTCTGACACTTCCGAGCACGAGCCCTCCTTACCTGGAGGCGTACCAGTTTCCCCACTTCAGCGCTATTACGAGCTTTTAGGATAGTTCCGGAAGCTGAAGTCCCCCTCCTTCAAGGGGGATGAGGACCCGACCGAGGCGGAGGATTGGTTCGAGCAGATCGAGAAGGTGTTTGACACCCTTCGCCCCCTGCGAAGTGCCACGTGGCCTTTGCCACATGCCAGCTGGAGAGCGCGGCACACAGGTGGTGGAGGGCGGTCAGAGGTTAGGTGAGGGCTGAGCTGACTTGGGACCATCTTGTCTCCCTCTTCTGCGAGTAGTACTTTCCCCAGACATGGCAGGATCAGAGGATGCGGGAGTTCCACACTCTCCGCCAGGGGACGATGACCGTGAGCGTGTATCGCACGCGTTTTCTGGAGTTGTCCCATTTCGCCGCGACAGCTGTAGCTACTGAGGAGGAGCACCTGTGGAGGTTCACCGAGGGGGTCCGGCCTGCTATTCGGAGGTATGTTAAACCCCTGAAGCTGCCTACGTTCTCTAGAGTGGTGGAGGCAGCTATGGCATATGAGGAGACTAACCCGGCTGCACGTGATACTGATAGCAGACGGAAGAGGCCCTACCAGCCAGACTACTCACCGGGCCAGCGAGAGAGGAGGCACGTGGCGCCCGTAGGAGAGCCATCACACTTTGTGGGGTCGTTAGTGGCCTTTGGGGGCCCCCGACAGGGGCCAGCTGCTAGCACTGGACCCCCGCCCAACAGTCAGCAGGGACCTACTGAGGTAGGGAGTTGAGTTCCCCTTTGCTACCAGTGTGGCCAGCTGGGCCACATCATGAGGGACTGCCCGTCTAGGGCTGGAGGTCAGCAGATGCTCCCTGCACTGAGCACTGGAGGACGAGCAGGAGGCCGCGGTTCCCAGGTGCGTGGGGGAGGACAGCAGTCGTGGGGAGGGTACCGGCCATCGGCTACCCATCCGACACAGAGTGTGGCTGCTTCGTCCGCACCTAGAGCTGAAGGGCGTATTAATGCCCTGACACACAGAGGTGCCAGAGCTTCAGGTTCAGTCATGACAGGTATGGTTATAGTTTCCGGCAGACTAGTTTACACACTTTTTGATTTCGGCGCCACGCACTCGTTTGTCGCTGCTAGTTTTGCTGTCAGTTTGGGGCAGAACTGTGTGTTGTTAGAGGATCCATTTGTGATCAGAGGTCTGGGTGGTCAGCTGTTTGTAGCTGAGGAGGTTTACACAGGTTGTGAGGTCAGTGTTGGGGGACACAGCTTCCCCACTGATTTGATTGTGATACTGATGGAGGACTTTGGCGTGATTCTGGGGATGGACTGGCTGTCCGCTTACCATGCTTTGGTGGACTGTTTTGAGAGGAAGATCGTCCTCTCCATACCGAAGATGCCTTCTTTTGAGTTTCACGGACAGCCAGTGGACGAAGGCTTCAGGTGCATTTTTACACTTCAGGTGGCGAGACTTTTGGGCCAGGGATGTGAGGGCTTTTTGGTTTGTGTAGTGGCAGAGCCCAGCCCCGTGATAGATTTTCAGAGTATCTCGGTGATCAGAGAGTACCCCGACGTGTTCCTAGAGGAGCTGCCAGGACTACCGCCCGAGCGTGAGATCGAGTTTGAGATCTCACTAGTACAGGGGACCAGCCCCATTTCTACAACACCTTACAAGATGGCACCACTTGAGCTGCGAGAGCTCAAGTCCCAGTTGCAGGACCTTTTGGAGAAGGGCTTTGTGGGGCCCAGTGCATCTCCGTGGGAAGCCTCGGTATTATTTGTGGAGAAGAATGATGGTACCCTACGCCTTTGTGTAGACTACAGATAGCTGAATAGGGTCACCATCAGGAACAGGTATCCGCCACCGAGGATTGATGACTTGTTTGACTAGTTGCGAGGTGCCACGGTATTCTCCAAGATAGACTTGAGGTCTGGCTACCACCAGTTGAGGATCAAGGAGACCGACTGTTCTGAACGCGGCTTCAAGACGTCTTTTAAGACGTCTGGGAGGTGGCCCAGACATCTGGAACCCCTTCCAGATGTCTGGGATTTTGATTTCTACGGCACGCGCGATTTCGTTTGCACGCCTGCGCGCGCAGACCAACGACGCCTCTTTTCCCCTCTCTCCTCCGCAGGCGCAGCGCTGCCCCCCCTCTCTCTCTCCTCGCGCGGCTTTAAAAGGGCCCTCGCCCTCTCCCTCACTCTCATCTCCTCCACTCCCTTCTTCTTCTTCTTCCAGCCGGAGTGCGAGTGCGAGCGAGTGACGGCAGCGGCAGCCGCGGCGAGTTGCGGGAGGAGGTGTCGCGCGAGGGAGGAGACGCTCGGCCGTGAGGGCTTGAGCTTGCCGGGGCAGCTGGAGCCGGCTGGTGGGGAAGCAGCGGGCGCGGAGTGATGCGGGAGGGCTGCTGCAGCTCGAGCAGCAGGCAGACGAGGCGCGGAGCGGCCGTGTGTCGCGGGCGGAGAGCGCGTCGAGCTCTGATTCTGGAAGTTTTTCCAGAATCAGACGTCTGGGCTTCCAACCAGACGACGGTGAAGACGTCTGGAGGACTGTCCAGACATCTGGCAAGTAAGTTATTTTTTCGTCCTTCATCCTTTTCTGCGACTGTTGTACTGTGAACGATGAGTGGGTACGTGCAGGCTTTGAGATTCTCATCCAACGCGAATCAGACGTCTGGCCGTAGTGCCATGAAGGACTTCCAGACGTCCTGGGTGACCATCGGACGTCTGGGAGTTAGGCCAGATGCCCCCGCAGGCTTCTGGACGTCTGAGAGACTACGCAGAGCAAAGGTATCATCTGATCCACTTTTTAAGACGTCTGGAAGATGTTCCAGACGTCTGATTTTGGACTGTTTCGTCGTTTTTGACCCGTTTAGGGCCCGTTCGGAGTCCGTTTTCCGCGTTTCGAGTTGCATTTTTTCGGAATAAAATCCTCTACCCGTTTACAATAATTATATACTGTTCTGAGAAACTCCTTGTGTTTGATCCTTGTGTTAGGACCCCATTCCATTGCAGTCTCGGGGGTTGCGGAGGCGCGCGGGATTTCCGACCACGCCCCCAGTACTTCTGTTGTAGTTGGTAGAGTGGCTTTAGAAATTATTAGCATAAATTGTTACAATTATGGAACAATTAATAGAACCTAGGGAATTGCATGAATCCTAGGAATGAGAAATCATATTGAATGATAGATCCTTCGGTATTGCATGAATCCTAGGGCTGGAAATTAGATTGAATGATAGATCCTAGGGTACGGCATGAATCCTAGGACTGGAAAACTAGTGAAATGAATATAGATATTGCAGTCTTGGAAATTGTGGAAAGGAAATAATAGCTGCATGTAAATTGATTTTAACAGCTGCTTGTTATGAATAAATGAACATGATTGAGAATATGGGTTGTATGAACGTGAAACCGAAAAGGGGGAAACCTGAATGTGCTGAGTTAAAAGAGCTGGAACCCTAGTTATAGACGTCTAAGAGCTCATGTCAAAAGATATGTTGTGGTGGCTACTCTAGTTATAGACATGTGAATTGGATATTTTCCAGTTAGTTGATTCACTTCTCGGGACGACTTTGCTCTGATACCATCTTGTAACGACCCGATTCCCGAGTCCCTACGAGACACGAGAATCAGACCGACTCGACTAATCCCAAGACCTAGTCGTCCAACGAGGAAGTAACCAAAAGAGCAGTAAAATAAACCACATTCAACATGAAATATAACTAGCAGTAACAAAATACAGCAGTAAGAAAAAGAACTACTACAGCATGTACCACCACAACAGTAGAACAACATTTAACATAACATGAACTACAAGTAAAGAAAAGTACAGAGAGTAACAAGAACTACTCACTACAGTGGAACAAAAAGGGCACAAAAGAACAGTGGTAACTCTACTGGACCCTACTCGGCCCAGTGTTGTCGACGTTTTAGTGGGGGTTTAAAGGATGTCACGTTGTAGTATAACCGACAAAACGTCTAAACAAATATAAAGAATTTTATTACTCGAAGACCGGAGTATCCGAGGTTGAACACAGGGAGCAATCTCAGTACTTTGTAAAATCCAAGAATACAACTGTTAAATGCAAATATAATTGATTCAAAGAGTTTTAAAAAAAAAGATTTAAAAAAAGTAGAATTAGACGTCTGATTTATGTATCAGACGTCTTAAATGTGATCTTTCTTTCTCTCTTCCTTCTTCTCCTTTCTGCTTCTGTATCTTTCCTTCTTCTGCTTTGCCTTTCTAATCTCTTTGCAATCTTCCCTTGTCCTTCTTCTTCTTCTCTGCGAAGACTTCTAATCTTTTCTGCTTTCCTTCTTCTCCTGCGAAGGCTTCTTTCTTCTTCCTCTGTCTTCTTCTTTGGCTTGCTTCAAGTCCTTCTCCTGCAGCGGCCAAGTCCTTCTCCTGCGATCAACCTGCCTGCACAGGAGCAAAACCTAACCCTTCTCCCTCTACCCGCGCGTCTCTCTCTCTCAAGCAACTCACTCTGAGCTGCTCTCCCAGAGCCACAGGCATAATCGGGTCGGATCGTACCCGGGACCAGGCGCACCTCAAGGTGGTGTGATGCGCGAGGAGTGCGTAGGTCTAGGTCGGGTCAGCTCCACCAAGTCCGCGTGGTCAGGCCGCGGACGAGGCGGGTGGGGCCAGTGAGGGACCTCACCCCTGTGCTTTCTGAGGCGATAAGAGTATATCACAAAAACAATTTATAGTGTACCTGAGGTTTGTAATCCCACGATGTGGGACTAAAGGTTTCGTCCTTCCCTCACGTGCGCCCGCAGACTCTCGTGTGCAATTTCCCACGTTGAAGGCCCTGCTGGTGCTCCTCGCTGAACTCAGTCACCTCGCGACACTTGCGAGAGTCTGCTGCACCTGCCGCCTGGGAAGCCTGACGCCTGCTGCTGCTCCAAGCTTCCTGCTGCTTCGGCTGTTAATGGCGGCCGGGGCGTTCACCTGAGATTCCACAGAACGGCCTATTGGCCCAATCAGAATAGCTGGAAACCTTCGCCGTAGCACGGCGAAGGCGGTGGGTGATGCTGCAGGTTGCCGGTCGGCCTAGGCGTGCGCGCCTAGGTCAACCTGTGGCCGGAGATGGTGGGTTGGTCGGGGGGTGCTTGTAGAGGTCTGGAGTGGTAGTGATGGGGTGGAATGGGTTCCTGGTGGTGAGGCGAAGCTCACGAGGTGGTTGGCGAGCCGGGTGGGGGGCTGGAATGGTGGAAGCGGCTCGCCGGAGTGAGGTCGGAGGCGAGGAAGATGGAGGCGGTGAGGTACTGTCGAGGGGTAATCAAGTAAAATAGTTGGGGGAAAAAAGAGAGGAGAGGATGGAGAACGTATCTGTGATTGTCTGGAAGGAAGGAAGGCGGCGGAGAGGACGGCTCGTAACTGCCGTCGTCGGGGAAGAAAGACCCTGAGGGAGGAAGCGGTGACGAAGACGAGGTCAGAAGCGCGCGCGCGGGGTACAGCGCGACGCGGGAGGAAGCGGCGGAGAGGACTCTGCTGCTGGTATGGCAGCAGAGCGACGAGAAGGAGGGGAGGAGGTCGTCGGAGCTTGTGGGTCGTTTGGCCGGAGATGGGAGAGGGAGGAATTTGGAAGAGATCTCCGTCAAAATCAAGCTTGCCTTCTGCGGTAGGGTCTGGGGTGTCTTTTATAGGTGCTGGCCGCACCTACCAGCGCGTGAAGACTGCGCAATTAGGTCTGCCGACTCGCCGGAGTTGGAGGGAAGGTGGATACCCGAATCTCTCGTGCGTTCGCACGAGAGATTGGGTTCACACCAGCGAATGTAATTGGCTTTACAAGGAAGGGAATTCCTCAGAGAATCCTCCTTCCATTTCTGGGAGGGAATCTCTGAGGGATTAGAGAGCAATCTCTCTCGAAACTTCGCCGGAGCTCGGTTCTGCCCTAGCAATGGCGGCAGGACCGGTTTGCAAAGGAGGCGAAGAACCTAGGGGGCTCTCTGCAAAGGTATTCAAAAGATAGGGACCAATTTGTGATTTGGGTGTACTAAATTGCAAAGTAGGTCAAGATGACCTCTCCTTAGGTCCAAATTTTGGTACAAACCTAATTTTGACCTAAGGAATCCAATGGTGAAGTTGGATTTTAGGTTTGACCTCGTTTGACTTGACATTTTGCGTAAAAACCCAAATTAGGTTAATTGAAGAGCTAGGACCCTAATCTAAGTCAAACTAGGTTCCAAAGGCCAAATTAAGTGCTCTAAACCCTCGAGGATGTTTTTCCATGATTTGTAGAGGGTTTACTTGCTTTTTGTTCTGACCGGAACCTAGTTAATTTAAGCGGATCTGTTTTAGGGTTACCAAGTGTCATTTAGTTCCTAGATTGCACATGAACCCATTTCTGATTAACTCAACCCACTTTTTATCTTATTTGGACCATTTGACCTCTGCTTTGCTTCTGAGAAATCCCATTTATGTACTGCAATGGTAAAATTGTAGTTTTAACCTTTATTTCATATTTTCTTCTCAGAGCACTTGTTCCTTAGTTAGGCCTTCTTCCAGGTTATGTAGGAGCTTTTATCTTCTTTATTGGGTCAAAATGAGCTAGTTATGGCTCATGATGAGGCTCTCATCATACCCCCATGCCTAGCTTTTGCTAGTCCCTTAGCAAAATTTCAAAGTTTTAACTTTCATTCTAGACCCTGAGTGTCTGTCAACAACTATGAAAAGTGCTTGTCTTTTTATTTTGTGATTTAGGTAAGAATGCTGATAATAGGCCTAGAGGTACTCAAGTACCAACCAAAATCCAGACCTGTTCCGCTTTAGCCTCAGTCCTCCGCAAAGGTTTCTCCGGCCCACAGAAACTAACCTAGGGTTTGTTGGACTCCGCGGTTAAAGCACCCGTGCTTGAGACATTTTTAGCCTAAGTTCAGTTTGCAGTGCGTTTTTTTTTTGTAAGAGAGAGATAGAAGATTTATTTGTTTGGAGAGCTTTTCTCTCTCTTTTCTTTTTATTTCTAGCTTCGGATTAGCTTCTCAACACGGTCTGTATCGGATTCCTCGTCCCCATCATCAATCCTCAAGGGTCCCTGGCTTTCAAGATTTCGAGATAATCCCGCCCATGGCAACCCCCAGAACCCTGGCTTTCGAGATTTCGAGATAATTCCGCCCATGGCGTTCCGTGGCCGACTCCAGACCCTGGCGATCGACATTTCGTGATAATGCCGCCCATGATATCTGAACCAGCAGAGTGCTTACATGCCCCCGGTAGGATATTTAAATATCCTAAGAGACAAGCACCAAGGAGACGATATGTTGTTACGCATCTTCGAGGGGAATTTCCCGCCTCTCCGCGTTGGGAACTCGTCCGAATCAATTTGTGTTGATTGACCGCTCCTAATCTAGGTGACTTTTTCAGAACATTAAACGCTTTTCACGTGATTTGGATGTTTTATGCGCACTGAACCAGACTGTGTGTGAATTTGGGTGCTTAGGTTACCGAATCCCGCAAATCGGAGGTCAGTTAACGAGGTCGAATACTTCCTAAGTCTTGGACCTAATACTCAAGCTTCGCATTTTCCTCAACCTCTTGAGGATTATCCAGATTTTAACGGATATGTGAATTTTTTAAGCTAAAGGTACTAGCCCAAAAGGCCTAAGACCAGCGTTCCCGTTAATCTCTTGTTATATCTCCGTAGCACTTTTCTTTTCTTTTTCTTGATTCGGTCTAGAACTTCAGTTAACCCCTTAATCTTTTACTAATGACTATTTCTTTTCATTTTCATTTTGTGCTCCTTTTTGTCATTTTTCCTTCTTTTCCTCCTCTCATTTGTATGACCCTGAATTGTTCCTCCCCTCTATCAAGTCTCTCTCTCTCTCTTTTTTTTTTATGTGAAACCCTTTCTTGATATGAATTTTCTGACATTTTGCACTTTCATACCCCCCCATGCCTAAGATTTGCAATGTCCCCATTGTAAATTAGGTGGGTTCGAATTCAGCTTAGTTCATGTATTAGGACAGGTGTGTGGTGAGTGAATGGGTCGAAGCGACTTGTTGCGAACGATTTCTAATCTCGGGTAGGTATACCTGAGGTGAAGTCGGCTGTTCTAATGGATGAACCCTAAAGTGCAATATGAGTTCCGCATAGAGATGTCAGAAACGGTTTCGGGTTTTTCAAAGAATGACGGGTTGCCTCCCGTTAAGCGTTGAGTTTTACGCCATCGGCTGGGCGCAATGAGCTCAAGAGGAATGGAGGGTAAAGGACGACTCAGCCAAATCTATATTGGTCAAGTCAATGAACGGCTTGAGTCTCTGCCCGTTCATGACAAAGGGTTCAGAATCGTGGCTGAGTGGGCTGATTTCAATGGCTCCATTTTCGAAGATTTGTCGGACTAGGTAGGGTCCGACCCACTTGGATCTTAGCTTTCCTGGGAATAATTTTAGTCGGGCATCAAAGAGTAAAACTTTTTGACCAGGATGAAAGACCTTTCTAGAAATGTGTTTGTCGTGAAAAGCTTTAACCCGTTCTTTGTAAATTCGCGAGTTCTCATACGCGTCGTGGCGTAATTCATCGATCTCGCTCATTTGAAGTCTTCTGTGGGTTCCAGCCTTAGAAAGGTCGAGATTACAGGTCCGTACTGCCCAATAGGCTTTATGCTCCAATTCGACGGGGAGGTGACATGCCTTCCCGTACACTAGTCTGAAGGGAGACATTCCTAATTGGGTCTTGTGGGCGGTCCTATAGGCCCACAATGCTTCTGGAAGCCGAGAAGACCAATCTTTTCTATCAGGTCGAACAGTAACCTGAAGGATCTTCTTGATCTCTCGGTTAGATAGCTCAGCTAGACCATTAGTTTGGGGGTGGTAAGGAGTAGAGATTCGGTGTGACACCCCGTATTTGGTCATCAGTGACCTGAACTGAGCGTTCGTAAAATGGGTCCCTCCGTCGGAAATTATAGCACGCGGAATCCCGAACCTTGAGAAAATGTTTTGATGGGGGAATTTTATAACGACTTTATGATTGTTGGTTCAGGTTGGAATGCCTTCTATCCACTTGGACACATAGTCAACTGCGAGTAAGATGTATTCGAAGCCATCCGAGTTCGAAAAGGGTCCCATGAAATCAATCCCCCAAATATCAAAAATTTCGCATACCAAGATCGGCTGTAGAGGCATCATGTCTCTATGGCTCATGTTGCCCAGAGTCTGGCAACGGGAGCATGCCTTACAGTGATCGTATGCATCCTTGAAAATTGTGGGCCAGTAGAAGCCACACTGGAGGACTTTCGATGCGGTTTTATGTCCAGAAAAATGTCCACCGCATGCCTGGTCATGGCAGAATGAGAGTATGTCTTTGATTTCTACTTCCGTGACGCACCGTCGGATTATCTGATCAGCACCAATGCGGAAAAGATACGGGTCTTCCCATAGGTAATACTTGGCATCGGAACGCAATTTGTCCTTTTTGGCCTTCGACCAATCGGGCGGAATCTGATGTGATGCCAGGTAATTAACTATATCGGCGAACCATGGAAGACTTGTACTGATAGTCAAGAGGTGCTCATCAGGGAAATGTTCTGTAATAGGTCCGGAAGGATCAATAATTTTAGAAGGAAGACGGGACAAGTGATCAGCTACCACATTGTGCTTTCCCGCCTTGTCGCGAATCTCGAGGTCAAATTCTTGCAATAGCAAGATCCAACGGATTAGTCGAGGTTTCGCGTCCTTCTTGGCAAGGAGATGCCTTACAGCTGTGTGATCCGAGTATATGATAATACGGGAACCCAGAAGGTATGATCTAAATTTTTCCAGGGCAAATACTACGGCCAGCAGCTCTTTCTCAGTAACCGTATAGTTACACTGAGCCTCATCCAGTGTTTTGCTGGCGTAGTAAATGACCACAGGTTTCCCATCAATTTTCTGCCCCAAAACTGCTCCTACAGCGAAGTCAGATGCATCACACATGATCTCAAAGGGTTGAGACCAATCAGGGGACTGTAGGATTGGGGCTTGGGTGACTCGGTCACGTAGGATCTCAAATGCTTGAGTGCATTCCTTGGAAATTTCGAAAGGCACATCCTTGGAGAGAAGATTGGTCAGGGGGCGCGCGATTTTGGAGAAATCAGGGATGAGGTACTGTCGAGGGGTAATCAAGTAAAATAGTTGGGGGAAAAAAGAGAGGAGAGGATGGAGAACGTATCTGTGATTGTCTGGAAGGAAGGAAGGCGGCGGAGAGGACGGCTCGTAACTGCCGTCGTCGGGGAAGAAAGACCCTGAGGGAGGAAGCGGCGATGAAGACGAGGTCAGAAGCGCGCGCGCGGGGTACAGCGCGACGCGGGAGGAAGCGGCGGAGAGGACTCTGCTGCTGGTATGGCAGCAGAGCGACGAGAAGGAGGGGAGGAGGTCGCCGGAGCTTGTGGGTCGTTTGGCCGGAGATGGGAGAGGGAGGAATTTGGAAGAGATCTCCGTCAAAATCAAGCTTGCCTTCTGCGGTAGGGTCTGGGGTGTCTTTTGTAGGTGCTGGCCGCACCTACCAGCGCGTGAAGACCGCACAATTAGGTCTGCCGACTCGTCGGAGTTGGAAGGAAGGTGGATACCCGAATCTCTCGTGCATTCGCACGAGAGATTGGGTTCACACCAGCGAATGTAATTGGCTTTACAAGGAAGGGAATTCCTCAGAGAATCCTCCTTCCATTTCTGGGAGGGAATCTCTGAGGGATTAGAGAGCAATCTCTCTCGAAACTTCGCCGGAGCTCGGTTATGCCCTAGCAATGGCGGCAGGACCGGTTTGCAAAGGAGGCGAAGAACGTAGGGGGCTCTCTGCAAAGGTATTCAAAAGATAGGGACCAATTTATGATTTGGGTGTACTAAATTGCAAAGTAGGTCAAGATGACCTCCCCTTAGGTCCAAATTTTGGTACAAACCTAATTTTGACCTAAGGAATCCAATGGTGAAGTTGGATTTTAGGTTTGACCTCGTTTGACTTAACATTTTGCGTAAAAACCCAAATTAGGTTAATTGAAGAGCTAGGACCCTAATCTAAGTCAAACTAGGTTCCAAAGGCCAAATTAAGTGTTCTAAACCCTAGATGATGTTTTTCCATGATTTGTAGAGTGTTTACTTGCTTTTTGTTCTGACCGGAACCTTGTTAATTTAAGCGGGTCTGTTTTAGGGTTACCAAGTGTCATTTAGTTCCTAGATTGCACATGAACCCATTTCTGATTAACTCAACCCACTTTTTATCTTATTTGGACCATTTGACCTCTGCTTTGCTTCTGAGAAATCCCGTTTATGTACTGCAATGGTAAAATTGCAGTTTAAACCTTTATTTCATATTTTCTTCTCAGAGCACTTATTCCTTAGTTAGGCCTTCTTTCAGGTTATGTAGGAGCTTTTATCTTCTTTATTGGGTCAAAATGAGCTAGTTATGGCTCATGATGAGGCTCTCATCACCCAGTGTCCTCTGCAGCCGCTGACCCTGGCTGCTCAACACCTGGTCCTGAAAAGTAACGAGTGTAACACGTCAGCGAAACGCTGAGTAGAGTGGCAGCTAAACTAAAGAAGCAGTAAAGTGTACAGAAGCTGTTTTATTTTCTTTCTTCCTTTATTTACGTCTTTCTATTGTTTCACAATCTATCTATTTCTCAGATCCTTCACTTGACCTCGAATGTTCCTCGTGGGAACGATCTTGATTGCAGTCTTTTTCGAACAGTAGAAGTAATACGTGGTGCTCTCCTGGTCGGGAGAGTCCCTCGTGGTGATCCTACTCTCAGTCAACCACCCCAAGGTCATTGACAGACGTAACGGTGACTACGACACGCACGGTAAACGCACGGGTAGCTAACCCGCACTGGCACGCGGTCAATGGTTTCCGTTAACGGGTGCGCCCAAAGCACAGCACGGAACCAGTATAGGGCAGAGCCCTCTCAGTAACAGGGGTCCAACCCCTCCACAGCAACCAAACAGGGGCCTTGCCCCTCCACAGTCTGCGCACCCTCGCCTGACTACCCTGGTTTGCCCAGTGGGCCTAACAAGTCGGTGTAGGTGAGCTAGCAGAACCCCGGGGCCCGTGGGGTAGCTAGTACTCGCCCTACATGTTACGAACGCGGCTTCAAGACGTCTTTTAAGACGTCTGGGAGGTGGCCCAAACGTCTGACCAAACGTCTGGAACCCCTTCCAGACGTCTGGGATTTGATTTCTGCGGCAAGGTGGATTTCGTCTGCGCGCCTGCGCGCGCAGACCTGCAGATGCCTTCTTTTTCCCTCTCCTCCTGCGGGCGCAGGCGCTGCCCCCCTCTCTCTCCCTCCCCGCGCGGCTTTAAAAAGGGCCCTCGCCCTCTCTCTCACTCTCATCTCCTACGTTCCCTTCTTCTCCTTCCAGCCGATGCAAGAGTGAGCGAGCGGCGGCAGCGGCTGCCGTGGCGGGTGTGCGGGAGGAGGATTTGCGCGAGGGAGGAGACGCTCGGCCGTGAGGGCTCGAGCATGCCGGGGCAGCTGGAGCCGGCCGGCGGGGGAGCAGCGGGCGTGGAGTGACGCGGGAGGGCTGCTGCAGCTCGAGCAGCAGGCGGACGAGGAGCGGCGCGGCCGTGCGTCGCGGGCGGAGAGCGCGTCGAGCTCTGATTCTGGAGATTCTTCTAGAATCAGACGTTTGGGCTTCCAACCAGACGACGGTGAAGACGTCTGGAGGACTGTCAAGACATCTGGCAAGTAAGTTATTTTTCGTCTTCATCCTTTTCTGCGACTGTTGTAATGAGAACGATGAGTGGTACGTACAGGTTCTGAGATTCGCATCCAACGCGAATCAGACGTCTGGCCGCAGTGCCAGACGACGGGAACGACTTCTAGATGTCCGGGGTGACCATCGGACGTCTGGGAACTAGGCCAGACGCCCCCGCAGGCTTCTAGACGTCTGAGAGACTACGCAGAATAAAGGTACCATCTGACCCTCATTTTAAGACGTCTGGAAGAGGTTCCAGACGTCTGATTTTGGACTATTTCGTTATTTTCGACCCATTTAGGGCCCGTTCGGAGTCCGTTTTTCGCGTTTCAAGTTGCGTTCTTTTCTGAATATGATCCTCTACCCGTCTATAGTAATTATATACTGTTCTGAGAAACTCCTTGTGTTTGATCCTTGTGTTAGGACCCCGTTCCATTGCAGTCTCGGGGGTTGCGGAGGCGCGCGGGATTTCCGACCACGCCCCCAGTACTTCCGTTGTAGCTAGTAGAGTGCTTTAGAAATTATTAACATAATTTGTTACAATTATGGAACAATTAATAGAACCTAGGGCATTGCATGAATCCTAGGAATGAGAAACCAGATTGAATGATAGATCCTAGGGTATTGCATGAATCCTAGGGCTGGAAAACTAGATTGAATGATAGATCCTAGGGTACGGCATGAATCCTAGGACAGGAAAACTAGGGAAATGCATATAGATATTGCAGTCTTGAAAACTGTGGAAAGGAAATAATAGCTGCATGTAAATTGATTTTAACAGCTGCCTGTTATGAATAAATGAACATGATTGAGAATATGGGTTGTATGAACGTTAAATCGGAAATGGGGAAACCTGAATGTGCTGAGTTAAAAGAGCTGGAACCCTACGGGGAATTAGGAGTAGAACTCCTGGAAAGAGAATGAAATGGAAATGAGAGGAAAGATGTGGAGGTGCGTTGTCTCTTGGATACGTAGTGCCAGGGGAAGCACCTGTTACCTGCTTAGTGCAGAGCGGAGCTAGCCGCCCCAGGGACCCGGGGTTAGGTCTGGCCACTTTGTACCGACTTGTTGGCCCTCGTGTACACAGTACCGAGGAGAGCTACTAGTGTAGGGCGAGTACTAGCTACCCCACGGGCCCTGGGGTTCTGCTAGCTCACCTACACCGACTTGTTAGGCCCACTGGGCAAACCAGGGTAGTCAGGCGAGGGTGCGCGGACTGTGGAGGGGCAAAGCCCCTGTTTGGTTACTGTGGAGGGGTTGGACCCCTGTTTGGTTACTGTGGAGGGGTTGGACCCCTGTTACTGAGAGGGCTCTGCCTTATACTGGTTCCGTGCTGTGCTTTGGGCGCACCCGTTAACTGAAACGACTGACCGCGTGCCAGTGCGGGTTAGCTACCCGTGCGTTTACCGCGCGTGCCGTAGTCACCGTTACGTCTGTCAGTGACCTTGGGGTGGCTGACTGAGAGTAGGATCACCACGGGGGACTCTCCCGGCCAGGAGAGCACCACGTGTTACTTCTACTGTTCGGAAAAGACTGCAATCAAGATCGTTCCCACGAGAAACATTCGAGATCAAGTGAAGGATATGAGAAATAGATAAATTATGAAACAATAGAAAGATGTAAATAAAGGAAGAAAGAAAATAAAACAGCTACTGTACACTTTACTCCTTCTTTAGTTTTAGCTGCCACTCTACTCAGCGTTTCGCTGACGTGTTACACTCGTTACTTTTCAGGACTAGGTGTTGAGCAGCCAGGGTCAGCGACTGCAGAGGACGCTGGGCCGAGTAGGGTCCAGTAGGGTTACCACTGTTCTTTTGTGCCCTTTTTGTTCCACTGTAGTGAGTAGTTTTTGTTACTCCCTGTACTTTTCTTTACTTGCAGTTCTTGTTATGTTATAAATGTTGTTCTACTGTTGTGGTGGTACATGCTGTAGTAGTTCCTTTTCTTACTACTGTATTTTGTTACTGCTAGTTATATTTCATGTTGAATGTGGTTTATTTTACTGCTCTTTTGGTTACTTCCTCGTTGGACGACTAGGTCTTGGGATTAGTCTAGTCGGTCCGGTTCTCGTGTCTCGTAGGGACTCGGGAATCGGGTCGTTACACCGACGTCTCCAAGACAGCTTTTCGCACTCGGTACGGACACTACGAGTTTTTGGTCATGCCGTTTGGGCTGACCAATGCCCCCACTGTTTTCATGGATTTGATGAACCGTGTGTTCAGACCATACCTGGATCATTTCGTGGTGGTATTTATTAATGATGTGCTCATTTACTCTCGGGATCAGGCGCAGCATGGACAGCACTTGCGGATGGTTTTGGACACATTGAGACGACGTAGGCTGTATGCCAAGTACAACAAGTACGAGTTTTGGTTGAGGGAGGTGACTTTTCTAGGTCATGTGATATCAGGGGATGGCTTGGCTGTGGATCCAGCCAAGGTTGAAGCAGTGCTCAGGTGGGAGAGACCACGTACAGTGATAGAGATCTGTAGCTTCTTGGGACTAGCAGGCTACTACCGGCGGTTTATCAGGGTTTTCTCACAGATTGCATGTCCTATGACACAGCTGACCTAGAAGGACATGCCCTTTTCTTGGACAGACGCTTGTGAGGCGTGTTTTCCGGAGCTGAAGGAGAGGCTGACTTCAGCTCCCGTGCTTACCATCCCAGACAGCGGTGGCGGGTTCGTTGTGTACACAGACGCCTCTTTGCTGGGGTTAGGGGGTGTGCTCATGCAGCGGGGTCATGTTGTTGCTTACGCTTCGCGGCAACTGAAGCCCCATGAGCATAGCTACCCTACCCATGACCTGGAGCTACCTGTATGGTGAGACTTTTGAGATTTTCACAAATCATAAGAGCCTCAGGTACTTGTTTGATCAAAAGGAGCTTAACATGAGACAGAGACGTTGGTTAAAGCTCCTGAAGAACTATGACTGCAGCATTTCCTACCATCTGGGAAAGGCCAACGTGGTGGCTGATGTCTTAAACCGAAAGGCGCCCACCCACTTGGCCAGTTTACAGGCACAGAGTTGGAGACTCATGGAGGAGATGGGCAGTTGGTGACCCCTAGAGTTACTGGGACACTGTGGGGTAGTGACTGTGACACGACAAATGAGGTTAGAGCTGATAGACCGCATCATCACAGGACAGATGGTTGACCCGTACCTGCAGTCGTTGCGTGACAGAGTACTGTTAGGGGACCCTAGAGACTTCTCCTTTACCGACGAGGTGGTGCGCAAGAGGAGACGTTTGTGCGTTCCCCGGGACGAGGAGCTGTTGAGAAAGCTCCTGACTGAGGCACACGGTTCCAGGTTCACCATACATCCCGAGAACACAAAGATGTATCATGATCTGAGACGTGACATTTGGTGGAGGGGAATGAAGCGGGATGTAGGTGAATTCGTACAGCAGTGTTTAGTGTGCCAACAGGTGAAAGTCGAGCATCAGAGGCCTACAGGGCCGTTGCAGCCACTTCCAGTGCCAGAGTGGAAGTGGGAGAGCATCACCATGGACTTGGTGGTGGGCTTGCCCGTTACCCAGTGAGGACACGACGCTGTCTGGGTGATTGTAGACAGATTGACGAAGACGGCAAGTTTCTTGCCGATCCGAGTCACTTTGGGACGAGTACAGTTGGCAGAGAGGTATATCCGCAACGTGGTACGTCTGCACGGAGTTCCACGGGAGATTGTATCCGATCGGGATACCCGCTTTACGTCCCAGTTTTAGGCTGAGTTTCAGCAGGGCTTGGGGACACGGTTGAGGTTCAGTACAGAATACCACCCTCAGGCATTTTGCGTGCCTGTGTACTGGACTGGAGAGGCTCTTAGGAGCACTTGCCCCTCGCGGTGTTTGCATATAATAACAGCTATCGCTCGAGCATCGGCTTGGCACCCTATGAGGCTCTGTACGGACGGAGGTGTATTGCACCCTTGAGTTGGGTTGAGGTGAGGACCAAGTGGGAGGTTGGCCCCAGGCTGATCCGGCAGAGTCAGGAGGTGATTGAGCAAATTCACAGGCGACTCCGCACTGTCAGGAGCAGACAGAAGAGCTATACCGATTGGAAGCACAGAGAGGTGCAGTTTGAGGTTGGGGATCACGTCTTCCTTCGCGTTTCGCTCATGAAGGTCCTACAGTGTTTTAGGGTGAAAGGGAAGCTAGCGACGAGGTTTGTGGGGCCCTTTGAGGTCCTGGAGCGGGTTGGACCCATTGCTTACAGGCTTGCCCTTCCTCCCCAGCTTTCTGGTGTGCACAACGTGTTCCACGTGTCCAACCTCAGGAAGTACGTCGCCGATTCTAGTCACGTTCTGAGCCACGAGAGCGTCAAGGTAGGTGATGACCTGACCTACCCCAAGCGGCCAGTGCAAATTCTAAACAGAGCCGTCTGGAGTTTGAGACAGAAGCAAGTACCCCTAGTGAAGGTCTTATGGAGGAGCCAGAGGTACGAGGAGGCTACCTGGGAGCCTAAGGCGGCGATGCGAGAGCGGTACCCGGAGCTCTTTGAGGGTACGTCTTTTCTGACCGGCTTCGGTCCTCTTTGAGTTTGTTATGCGTATGTTATTCTTTTTCTGCACCCTAGCTAGCTCAAGTTTTAGGGATGAAACTTCCTTTGAGTTTGTTATGTTGTTAAGACCTGTGTCATTAAGCATTTTTAGGACGTTGTTTACGCGGCTAGATCGTGTTTTAACAGATATCTCGTTGTAATATAGATGAACTCTCTGCGAAAACAAATAAAAATTTATAACTCGAAATGTAGAATATTCCGAGGTCGAACTCAGGGAGCAAACTTGATTCTAGAAGCATACAAATTCACAAATAATTATATACTATTTTACAAAAATTAAAGAGAGAGAATGAACAAAAAAAATCCTTTTCTTCTTTTCTTTCTTTCTTCTCCTCTTTTCTCTTCCTTCTCTTCTTGCTCTGCCTTTCCTTTTTCGGACGTCTGATTCTTTGAATCAGACGCCTTATCTGCCCCTTTGCTACAGTGCCTCGCAGCTTCTCCTCTTGGCTTCTTTTTCTTCTCTTCTCTATTCGGCTTCCTTCTTCTTCTTCTTCTTGCACTGTGCCTTCTCCTTCTTCAGTTGGATTCTCTGCCTTCCTGTCTTCTTCTTTCTTCTTCTGTTGCAGCTCTTGGCTGCTACTTCTCTTTTTTCTCTGCAGCTTCCTCCTTCCTGCCTTCTTCTTCTTCTTTCTTCAGCAGCTGTCCTGTGCGGCTAAGTCTTCAGCCATTCCTCCTCCTTTCTTCTTCTCTTGCTTCCCTGCATGTTACACAGTTAGGCAAGACCTAACCCCCTACCCGCCCCACGTCTCTCTCTCTCTCTATTTCTCTCTCAAAGGTTCGCTCCTAGAGCATTCGCGGATATACGGGTCGGGTAACGTGCCCGGGACCAGGCCCACCGGCGTGCGGTGGTGGGCAAGGAGTGCTTGGTCGGGTAATCGGGTTCGGACCCAGGCTCGCGGGGCATGAGCGCTGGCGAGGGTGGGTGCGAGCGCATGGCGCGCTGCGTGCGTAGGCGAGGGACCTGACCCCTGTGTATCGAAGGTGATAAGCCTAATGCACTTTTTCAATTTATTTGCAGTGCTGCGCTCAGACGCTTACGAGGTGGGACTAATGTCCCACCCGCTGTTGCTCACACACCCGCAAGAGATCTTCCCCAATTGCCACAGCCTCGGTCGCTTGCTGAGCCAATTGCTTGGCTGTGTGAGTTCGCGACGCCTATTCGCACCTCCTGGGACTCTGACGACTGGAGCGCACAACCTGGAGCTCGTGAGCAAGCTTCTTCGCGTCCGCGTCAATGGCGGAAGAGGGTCGAAACCTGAAATGCGGAAACACGGCCTTGTGACCCTGTCAGATCAGAGGAAAACCTTCGTCGTATCACGACGAAGGTGAAGTGGAGGTTGGTTGGCCGCGGGGCAGCCTAGGCGTGCGTGCCTAGGTCACTCTGTGGCCAGAGTTATGGGTTAGGTCAGGGGGCGTTTGTGGTGCTGTAGGCGGTGTGTGAGTGGGTGGATGATGTTCAGTGGAGTGTGGCGGAGGTTGTGAGGTGGGTGGCGAGACGTGTGGGGTTGCGGAGTGGCGGATGCGTCTCGCCGGAGGGTAGTCGGAGATGGGGAAGATGGTGGTGGACCGTGGTTGTCGAAGGGCGTTTTGTGAAATAGGTTGAGGGGAATTGAAGTGGGGAAAGAGACGAGTAGTTCTAACCTAATTGAGTGGAAGAAAGGGGAGAAATGGCGGCAGGCAGTACCTGCTGTTGCCGGAGAAGAAGGCACCAGTGGAGGGAGAGCGGTGACGACGACGGGGCTGGGGGCACACGTGAGGGTGTTGCACGACGCGGAGGAAGGAGGTGAAGACAACTCTGCCACTGGTATTGTGGTAGAGTGACTGGAAGGAGGAGGAAGAGTCGCCGGAGCTTGTTGGTCAAATGGCCGGAGGAGAAGAGAAGAATTTTGAGGGAAATCTCCGGCCAAATTAAGTCTGCCCGGTGCAGAACGATCTGGGCTTGCTTAAATAGGCACTGGCAGGCGGTTCATCGCACTGGGGTGGCCAGAAGTCGACGCCAGAGGCATGGTCGGAGAGGATACCCATACCTCTCGAGCGTTTGCACGAGAGGTATGGGGTGATTCACGGTATGGGGAGCTGCTCATGCGGAAGGGGGTTTCGCAGAGAGCTCCCCTTTCAAGTCTAGGAGCAGCTCCCCAGGCAAGCACGGAGAAAAATGCCCCGCGACGTCGCCGGTGGTATGGGTCCCTGGTGCAATGGTAGAGGGACCTGAATGAAGAAAGTGATGAGAAAGTTGAGGGGGTTTTTGCAAGACTTCAAAAGGTTAAGGGTCAGAAAGTAATTGTTGAGGATCAATTTGTAAAGTAGGTCAAGGCAAACTTCCCTTTGGTCCAAATTTTGATATAACCCTAATTTGGACCTAAGGAATCCAATGGTGAAGTTGAATTTTAGGTTTGACCACGTTTGACTGGTCAATTTGCACAAAAACTTAAATTAGGTCAAAAATTAGGTATGATTCTCAATCTAGGTCAAGATAGGTTCCAATGGTCAAATTGAAGGCTCTAAACCCTAGGAGATATTTTTTCATGAATTTTAGAGGGTTTAATTGATTTTTATCTTTCCTAAAACTTCGTGAATTAGGACAGATTTGTTTTAGGGTTACAGAATGTTATTTAATTTCTAGAAGCTGCTGTAACCTTTTTCAGATCAAATCATCCCACTTTCTCTCTTATTAAGCCCATTTTCCCTATGTTTAGATCCTTAGACATCCCATTTGTGTACTGCATTGGTAAAATTACAGTTTTACCCCTTGTGAGTTGCTTTATACTCAAATTTATAATTCTTTGATTTATGCTTTCCCTTAGGTTTTGTAGGAGCTTTTGTATACTTATTTAGGTCAAAATGTACTACTTAGGGTTCATGATGAAGTTCTTATCAGAATTTCGTACTTTAGGTTAGACGTTTGGTAGGACGTCTGGACTGAGGGTCAGATGTCTTGCAAGACGTCTGGACTGATTCCCAGATGTTTGAAAATCAAAATTTTCGTGTACGTCCTTGCGTTTGTGCATGTGCTACGCGCAGATCGTACGCGACCCTCGTTTTCTTCTCCTTCTCTCTCCTCTCGCCCGACACAAACCCTGACCCCACACCTTATATAACCCCCTCTCCCTTACACCACCCCCTCACTTCCAGTCACCCTTATCCTTCCTCCAGCGAGAGCAGTGAGCAGCGAGCGTGAGCGGCGTAGGAGAGGAGGAGCAACGAGGGGAAGAGAGGAGAGCAAGCACGCGAGCTCGTGTAGGAGCTCTCTAGGGTGCTCACGGCTGGTCGGCGTGTGAGCAAGGTGGAGGAGTGCGTCGGGGAGGTCCTCCCCGACACTGCTGCAGCCAGAGTAGCAAGCGAGCGGGTGCGACGCGGCCAGGCGCGGCGCGAGGAGGCGAAGGCGGGTTCTGGTTCTGGGATTCTCCCAGAATCAGACGTCTAGATCGATATCCAGATGACGTAGTCGACGTCTGGAGAAGGTTCCAGATGACTGAGAGGTAAGCTTCGTGAATGTACGTCTCCTTTGCGGATACGGCCATGTAGGCCGTTCCGCCGAGGCGCTGTTTCGTGCCTTATTAAGAAGATTTCGCTTGATTTGAGTAGAGGTTGCTTCGGGAAGGTGCGGGACACGTCCTCCCATGCAGTTCGGACGTCTGGGCGAGGCACCAGACGACGGGAAGCATTTCCAGATGTCCGGAGAGGTTGTCGGACTTCTAGAGCTGGGTCTAGACGGTCTAGTGGAGTTCCTGGACGTCTGAGGAGTGGCGCATGACTTGAGGTATGGCTCTGGACTCTTTTAAGACGTCTGAACGGTGTTCCAGATATTTGATTTGAGTCAGAATTACTATTTTTAACCCGTTTAGGGTCCGTTTGAGGTCCGATTTTCGCATTTAAGATACCGTTGTTTCCCGTATGAATTCCTCTACTTGTTGGAATACTTTCTATATTGTTCTGAGTAGTCTCTTGTGAATGATCCTTGTGATAGGACGGGGTTCCATTGCGGGTTTGGGGTTTGCTGAGGCACGTGGACCTGCTGATCTAGCCCCCACTACTCCTGGGTTTACTGGTAGAGTGGCTTCCCCCTTAATTTAATTACAACTTAATTGCATGTGTAGAATGAATGATTAGAACCTAGGATATGACATGAATCCTAGGGTTAGAAATACTGGAATGTCTGTATTGAATGAATGAATTGCAGTCTTGAATGAGTAGATAGAATGGTAACAACTGCCTGTAAATGAATAACAGTTGCCTGCGAAATATGTAGCATTTGTGCTAGTTAACTGTTACATGTAACTTTCCTGTCTCACAAGTGAAATGACATAATATGAGCTGCATGTATATAATTTGGAAATAGAAAGATGAATGTTGTAAACACGAGCTACCTGTGAATAACCTGAATGTGGAAATGTGAACGATAGAATTACAATCTGCATGTGTATAACCTGAGAATGGAATTAGAAATGATGAAACCTGGTATGGAATGGCACGAGGAATATAAGCATGAACCCTACGGGGAATTAGAAGATGAGCTCCTGGAAATAAATGGGATGGATCTGGGAATGTGTTGGGAAGTGTGCTGGCCCTTGAGTACGTGGTACCAAGGGGAGCGCATGTTACCTCGTAATGTAGAGGGGAGCTTGCCGCCTTCGAGTTGAGACCTGGGGTGGGTTTGGCCACTTTGCACCGACTCTGTGACCCTCGTGTACACGATACCAGGGGGAGCTACTAGTGTAGGGAGAGAGCTAGCCACCCCACGGGGCCTGGGGCTCAGCTAACTGCCCTACACCGACTTGTTAGGCCCACTAGGCAAACTAGGGTAGTTAGGCGAGGGTGCGTGGACTGTGGAGGGGCGAGACTCCTGTTTAGTTCTTAGGGGCTAGACCCTTGTTACTGAGAGGGCTATGCCTTATGCTGGTTCCGTGCTGTGCTTTGGGCGCACCCACTAACGGAAACGACTGACCGCGTGCCAGTGCGGGATAGCTACCCGTGCATTTATCGCGTGTGCCGTAGTCATTGTTATGTCTGTCAGTGACCTTGGGGTGGTTGATTGAGTGTTGGACCACCACGGGGGACTCTCCCGGCCAGGAGAGCACCACGTGCTACTTTTACTCTTTGGAAAAGACTGCAATCAAGATCGTTCCCACAAGGAACATTCGAGATCAAGAAAGAGACCTTATAATTAAATTAAGTGGTGAAAGAAAGAATAATTAGTTAAAGAAAGAAAGAAATTGAAAAATAATAGCTACCTGTCCACCTTTATTGCTTTAGTAGTTGGTTGCCACTCTACTCAGCGTTCGCTAACGTTTTGTACTCATAACCTTTTTCAGGTCCAAGTGTTGAGCAGCCAGAGCACACGGCTGCAGAAGGTGCTAGGCCCAGTATAGCCCAGTAGTAGTAGTTTTTTTTGTACTCGTTGTAGTAGTGAGTAGCATCTTGTACCTTTATATTCTGTACTATTTCGTTCTGCACTTTATATTCCTGTACCCATTTACTTTTCTACTGTTATGGTGGTATGTACTGTAGTAGTTTACTTCTTTACTACTGTACTTTTGTTACTGTTAGTTGCTAGGATGGTGAATATGGTTTATTTTACTGATTTTTTGTTACTTTCTCGTTGGACGACTGGGTCTTGGGATCATTCGAGTCGGTCCGGTCTCATGTCCTGTAGGGATTCGGGAATCGGGTCATAACACTCTTTCTTTGTACTCAGTAGGTTTTGGTTTAGTCCACCTACCTCCTTTTTGCTGTCTCCAGGGAGTGGCAGATGAATAATATTAACTCCCGCTTTTCAAAAAAAAAAAAGAACTTCACCCGGTGTAATATTATTTTGAATTTCTTTGCACCTGTGCAAATTAAGATGTACAAGTGCAAAGTAGTTTAAAGTAAGATTACATGGGTGTAATCTTACTTTGCACCAGTGTAAAATTATTTTGAAGGTGAAAAGTGATTTTATGTTGGTGTAAAGTAAGATTGCATCGGTTCAAAATGATTTTGCACCGGTGTAAAGTAGTTCTGAAGGTAATTTGAGTGATTTGCACCCGTACAATAGTAATTTTTTGTTTATTTCAATAGTGATGGATCCTATAATGTGAGTACTTTTTTTACTTAAAAAGAAGATACATTAAGTAAGGACCACGTTCATACTGTTGTACATTAAATTTTACGTTTCCCAAGCTGCATCCAACGAAAAAAAATGTAAAATGTCACGATAAATGTTAAGAATTAATGTCCAAAAACTTGGATTTAAGTAACTTTAGTGGTTGGTATGGATCGGTTTGGCCTAAACTCGGAAAGCTTACTAGGTCAAATTTCTCGGTTAAAGTCATGCTTAAACACACGTCCACGAAACGCTTGCCCCGATCTTTAGCCAAGATGGATGATTTTATAGTTATCTAGTTCAATGTTAAACGGTGGGTTGAATGGTATGGTTGAATGGTGGGATCTCTTAACCGTGACAGAAGAGGTAGGCTTAACTTTGAGTTTATTACTTAGATGATTTCGGTCATAAAAAATATAAATAACTGTGGGGGGGGGGGGGGGGGGTTGTTATTGGAAGCTAGTGGCTTCATCTTATGCTAACTCAGGAGCATTATTAGTACATAGGTTTAGATCGGGTTGCGACGTAATCCAAATCCAATCTATGATTTGCAAGTTGAGAATTTTCTTATTTAACCCAACCTGTTTAGCTATTGAACTCAACCTATCCTAATTTATAAAATCAGGTTGGATTGAGTGGGTCATTGACTAGTGAAAGTGTATATTTTCTACTGACTTTCTATGTCTTTTCTAGTTAATAAACAAAAAAAATTAAATTCACAGAGAACTTGAATCTTATAAAAAAATAAATAAATATGTAAAATAAAAAAATAAAGATATATCTAAAATTAATGAGAAAAGATGAATGCATACTTAATAATAAACTAGATAGATACATATAAAAACTTCAGTTTATATCAATAATTGATAACAAATATAGAGAGGGTGCTTCGGTTGTGGTGGTGGGATTCCTTTGGTGATGAAGAGATGAGTGGTGCATCGTCGGGTACTCGGATGGGGGGGGGGGGCGCTAAGGGAGTAGAGAATTTGTCGTTGCCATCAAGGTGAGGAGGGTGTATCATCTAGAGCTTGGAGTAGAGGAGAGGTGTTGCTTGAAGTGGAACTGCGAGGTATGGTGAGGGCAGAGGATGTCGCTTGAAGTTGATGGAGGTAATTATGAGATAGATGAGGGGTCGATGAAGGCTGAAAATTGGGAACTTAGGATGCAGGAGCGAGGAGATGTAGATTTTGCTGAGTCATATATATATTTATATATCGAGTTGTGGGTTGAGTTAGATTAGTTAAATTTTAAATTTAACTTAACTCATTTTTTTATCAGGTTGAAAAAATCAACCTAACTTATCGTAACTCTCAATTCAATTCGTGTACATCCCTAGTTGATGAAAGCTTTCTTCTTTTGAAAACTATCCAACCCCTGGATGGCATTGTAGCTTCTAATTGCACAATGTGCACAAGGAAAAATAACATTATTTTTGGTCTGTTTTGACGAGGATATTCCATGTCACGTAGGATGCTTATTCTGATGATACAGGCTGAAGATCATACATTACTACGACACTTAAGAAATTCAAATGGTCCTTCAATAAGCAAATTTAGGATCATTTAATTGGCACAAGAGGGCAGGTGGTCAACGTTGATGTCGTGAAGTCCAAGAGGTCTTCTTTGGAAGTTGTTTCGTTTTTATAATAGAAAAAGCCTCATATCTTGAAGCTTTAGTCATCAAATGGGCAACTTCATTGCATCCGCATAGGAATTAGGAAAGCAAAGTCAAATAAAATAACATAAGATTTTGTCAAGAATGGGATTCGAACCCATGCCCTTTCGGACCAGTACCTGAAACTGGCGCCTTAGACCAACTCGGCCATCTTGACTTCTTGCCTGTGGGAATTGTAACAAACTTACAGTACTTATTCCAGGAATTACCCTTTCTTTGAGCACATTTGCAATTGGAAGTTATTCCTAACTAGCTTTTCGAGCAATTTGGTTGAGAAAATCAATGTCCTACGGTCTAACCAATTAGGATTAAAAGAGAATCAATAGATTTTTTTTTTTTTGAGAGCAATTTGTCCTTCTTGAATGCTGCTATAGCAATAATTCTCTGCTCTGTCGTGTTTTACGAATATGCTGGCTTTGAAAAGGAAGCTAATTAAGAAGATGAAATTCTTCGAATCTTGTCACATATGTTTGGTATCCCAGAAAATTAGTAGTAGCTAGGTACGGTGAAATATGGCCATGATTCCTTCTCAAATACATATTTCCACTCTTAGATTCAAGACATGCAGGGTAAAATGAACCTTACATGGTAACGTTACCAAGGAACAAATCTAGACTAGATAAGATTTTCATTACATCCGAGGAAAGAAGTTCATATGTTGTTCCAAGTGGAGAACTACAGGTTCTTACACATCTTTTATACCACAAAACAAAATCCAGATGTGTTATTTTCTACTTCTTTCTAAAGTTAAGTACTTGCTAATTATATTTCTTAAACACCAGGGCACTGATCACCTCCTCTATTACAAAAATGGACCAAACTGCAGACTCAACATTCGATAAGTTAAGTCGTCTACAAAGAGGCCTGATCCTATCGAAACAAAGTCTGTCTATATCAGAGCTCTTTCTATATCTGCTCCGTTAGCTTTGGTGTTAGGCTTTGCTCCTCCGATCCATAGGTTCTTCAAGTGTAACACTTAGCCATGTAGCTCCCGGACATATTCTCACTTGAACATGGCATGGATTCCCACTGCGTGTTCCCCTTCCACACCTCCGGCAGAGTTGGGACAGCAACATTGAGCGGGAAATTCGCCTGCCAATGACCCTCATTGTTGGATTGTGGATCGCTGCTGCTGATGCTCTTCTTCATGCACATCTCTTCCCCATTGATCACTACTGCAGGGAAACTGGGAATATTATTGCAAGCACTCTCATGCTGCTGCTGGCTGAAAGCTATGGTGGTGGTGGTGGTGGTGGGGGCCCTCCCAAGTTGATGATCCCCAAACACCAGTGAAGGGGGGATGCTCATCAGAATGGACGCGGCCATGTCAGTAGTGTTGCAGCTTGAAGGTGAGAAGCAGAAGCTCGCCGGCATCTCCGTACTCGGAATGGCATTCAGGTGAGGCGCGCAGCTGGTCGTGCTCGCCTCGTTCGACAGTTGCGAGACGACGTCGCTGCCAAAGTACATATCTGAGTCCGTGGGCTCCGGTAGCTGATGAGCTGCCCAAGAATGCGTCAGGGCAGCTCTCTGCGCCATGGAGCTCGTCTTCTTAAAGATCCTGCAGATTGCCCACGAGTCCTGTTTAATTGCGAGTCAGCGTTAGCAAAAAAGAAATTGATCTCGACAACTTATCGAGTTAGCTTCTGCTAACTCAGCTATTACACATGTAGGATATATAACTAACGAAGAAGGTAAAAATTAGGTTGTGGTTGGGTTACATTGGGAGGGATTTTCTTGTCCAGCACTGGCTTCTTGGAGTCGGTGGTGGAAGGCAGCCTGAACTCATGCATCATCCAGTCGGTCTTGACGCCTTTGGCCGCCCTTCCCTTGTAAAACACCAGGGATTTCTTGAGGCCAATGCACTTGGCGCCTTCCGAGGAGTATATCGGCCGGTCCGTCCCGGTCGCCTTCCAGAATCCGGCGCTGGTGACTCGGTTGGGCCGTGCGCTGTTGCGGTACTTGCGGTCCCTCGGGCAGTAGAAGTACCATTCCTTCTCCCCCGTCGTCGCCAATTCTTCTCGCAAAGAAGAAGGCAAAGAGGAAATAGATAAACCTTTCTTACGCCTTAATTAATTTGATGCGAGAAAGGAGGCTCAATTAATTTCTCAAGTTTTACATACTGAAAATCGAGTACGTACACATAGTTTTAGTTACAAATTAAATGAGCACTAACAGAAACAATCGCACAAAGCAAACATGCAAACACAAATTCTATTTTTGAAAACTTAAGTACGATGGAAGAGCATAAAAGAAAAAAAAAATGTAAAGGAAAAATCTAGACTGTAGTAGCATGTAAAGATATTTTAAGTACACATACTGCATATATGGCAGGGATGAAAAAACAAAGCAGAGAGAGAATTAGGTTCATGAACTTGTGTGAGAGTGTCAGTTGAAGGGTAGGCCTTATACTTGGAAGATCCCATGGATCATATTTGTAGATGTCAAGCTGCCTGATGAGCTCGATGGAAAGGGGCTTCTGCTGGATCTTCCTCTTCAAGTAGAACCCCACGAGCTCCTCATCTGTGGGATGGAATCTGAAACCAGGCAACATCTCATCATCTACCCTCTCAACGTCACAACACCTGATCTCCTCTTCCATGGCTCCACCAACCCCACCATCCACCTTATGGTAACCACCGCAAGTACTAGTCATCATGCATGCAAGAAGGACAATTAACAGCTATAGCATGCGTGGACTCGAAGCAGTCTCTTGTTCGAAGCTAAAGTGGACCCGATTAAGGAAACAAAGATCTAGCTGGTGATACTGCTTGAGGTACGAAGGAAGAGATAGAAATAGGAGGAGGGGCTCAATTCCCCAGCAAGCGAGTTCCTTCACTATGCCCAAAGCAATCGCATATGCTTCCTGAGAAGGGTCTGCTCATCCGAATGCTCGCCTGATTGTTCGGGTCCCTCTCTCTTGCAGAGGGTCTCGTTGGCCGTGAGGAGTGCAGTATTATCGAAACTTAGAAGCGTGCCTCTCGTTTAGATTAATTGATGCCATTCAAATCGTATCGTTGACTGTTTTAATTAGCCAAGTAATTGCTTCCTCCATGGCATTATTATAATTTTACGAGAGGGAGATTTCCCACGTATGACTTCTTTGAAAAATTGGTTGCATACGTGCCCTAGCTAGCTTTTCCTCGAACGTGGGAAATGTTGAATTGGGCTCCCTTATGTGACTTTTTTGCTTCATGGTGAAGTCAAGGTCTGAAATCAAAATGGTACGATTTTCCAGATATCTGTACGTACGTCGCAAAGAATAGTTTTACGTAGGACTTCTATTGGTAAAGAGGATGGATGCATTTAAGTCATGCGCCTGTAAAACATTTTCCCTCTAACATATATGGGTATTTCTGGCAATAGGTACCTATATAATGTGGGTATACGTACGTTTCAGTTTCTGAGAAGGGTGTTAATCGAAAATTCTCCTTAATAAATGACCTGCAGCCTAAAGAAGTTTTAAGTTTCAACGAGGAGTGATCTCAAAGGAGAACCCTACCCACGAAGATTGCAAGATGGGAGGCACATTTTCAGATGCATGATGTACTCAATTTGTTTATTACATAAAGGCAAATGGTGACAAAACTATGGTATGTAAGTGGAAAGGGTTATTTTATGGACTTTGGGCATTAAACTCTTCCCAAGGTGCATATACTATTCGATCCCGAAAATTCCCACTGAAAATTCCTTCGAAATGCCTTTTCATTTTTCTATCCGGTTAACAATGGTAGCATGATCCAAAAATTCCCACGATAGCATTCTTTAGTTTTATTATTATTATTATTATTATTATTATTATTATTATTATTTGACTATATTTCATATTCATGACGCATACTTACGATATTTTTGGGTCTTACCAGCTGGATATATAGGAAAAAAGACTAATCGAAAGAAATTAGAAGATTTGGGCGACACAAAAAGTGGGAAAAGAGAAATAAATATTGCAGCGAGCTCCCTATCGTCGAGTCCACACGTTGAGCTGAGGATCCGATAATCTGGAGGTATAATTGACAGATAAGCACGGAATACAGATGATAAAAACCATAAACACCCCAAGAATGGTGCACATGGGCATGTCAATGGATGATGATTCCTATTTGATGGCTTTGTCAGCATCACAATTTTCACCAAATAAAAAAAAAAAAAAACGGGTTTTCAGTCCATTCACATATAGGATAGATGGATGCCATTGGAGATCCTTTGGTATATCAATAGGGAGTTATTTTGGAGATCCTTTGGTATAACAATGACTTTGAACAGTCATAAATTGAATGCAGCGATATTGCACGGGCAGGAAAGTGTCCTGTATTGGCGCATTTGTTTCCCTTCTTCCTAGAAAGGGAAAGGATGTAGGCGATGAATTATCTGCACATGTTAGCTTTTAGAATGTGCCCAATCTCTACATAAACTCTTATCCAAAGTTTTCCTTTCAATTTTTTTTTTAATTTTTTACCATATATTATTTTCGAGATTGAGGAACTGATATCCTAGAAGTGATAGAGAAAGATGTTGGAACAAATCAGTCGCTACTCTAACCAAGTATTGTACAATGGCAATTAATAGCTTGTGTTATATCACGATATGTTTCCGATTTTTTACAGAATTTGAGAACGACTCGTCTCGATTAATTACAAGATATAGTCATCCAATGAGAAATAACCAAATGCATACTATTCCATAACTACACGTGTAATGTAACTAAGTAAAAAATATATAATAGACCGTAAAAGAAATAGAACAGGAAATTACAAGGATATTACATAATACAGCGGAAAGGTACGGTTAACAAATATAGCCATCACAATTATAACAAAAATAGTACGGAACCGTTACTACAGGCTATCAGTACTCACGAATGACAAGTGATCTACAATAGAAACAAGAGAAAGATTACGGCTGTGCTCGACTGGACCTAGCGCCCTCAGCAGCCGGTGGTGCTGGCTGCTCAGATCCCTGACCTGAACATGGTTACAACTCTGTGGTCAGCTAACGCTGAGTAGAGTGGTGGTTAAGCCATTTACATGCACTTGAAATGACCCGCCGCCCTTTTAGTCGAATAAGATGACTGGAGTGTCAGTCAGACGTCTGTCTAGACATCTGAACATAGGTTCGAACGTCCGAAAGTGGGAAAAATCGAAACCTACTTTTCCTCCGCACATGCGTGGCACGTGGACCGTTCTCTCTCCTTGCGACCCCCTTACCCGAAACTTTAATCCTCGCCTTTTTAAACCCCCCCTCCCCCCCCACACACTTTCTTTCTTCTCCCCATCACCATCATCCATTGCCCCCTCCCTCTCCTTTCCCTGCCGGCGACCACCTTCGTCACCGTTGCCTTTTTCCTCCTTACCGCGGGCGAGTGCGTGAAGGGGAGAGGGAGGGAGAGCGTGAACAAGTGCGTGAGGGAGAGTGAGAGGGAGTGAGTGAGCAAACTCGGTGGCACTCTGAAGGAAGCATGCAAGTGCGCGGTTGAGAGCTCGTGGAAGGAGCCGAGGACGTGTGCGAGGAGGAGGGGCTCGCAGGCAGAAGTTCTCGACCTCTTACAGTTGTGGGAGATGCTACTGTGGCACCTGTAGGCGAAGGCGCGAGGAGGACGGGCCGTGCGAGCAGATACTGGATACTGGTTTTTCAGTATCACACGTTTGGAGAAGCATCAAGATGTCCAGAGTCGAAGCCGGACATCTGAAAACACTTTTTCGCGTTGAGGTACTTGTTTCCTGCACGCCTTTCCGCCATGCAGACTGTAGCGCATGACCTTTTTGGCTGAAAATGGGTCTGCGTCTTCATACGCAGCTGCAGGGTGTTGGAAAGGCACGCGGTGTGCGTGCCTTTCCAGGCACTTTTGGACATCTGACTACATCGACAGACGTCCGATAGCACTTCCAGACGACTGGAAGGAAGGTCCGACGTCTGGGACTTCCCTCAGACGGTTGCAGAGAAGTCTGGACATCTGAGGCAGCCGTAAGAAGTGAGAGGTAAGATCTGACGTCTGGGAATAGTCCCAGACGTCTGATTTTGAATAGTAACCATGTTTTTGGCCTATTCAGGGTCTAAACGGAATCAGATTTCCGCAAACGAAGTACCGTTATTTTTCACTCGAGTTTCTCTACGTGTTCGTGTTAAATACCTATTGTTTTGAGCTTGTCTGATGTGACTTAGTCGTTGGTACATGTTACCAGTCGGTGGAGTATTTGGGGCTTGCGGAGACGACGCGATCTGCGGTGCAAGCCCTCATTCCTCCCATTATACCCGATAGAGTGGCTTATTCAATTGTTAAGCTCTAAATAAAGAATATGGTTGCTTAGAATGATTGGATTGAACTCTAGAATGTGGAATGAATCCTATGATAGAAATACATGAGCTTGTTTTGAGCTATACTGTTTACTTGAGATGCATGTTTAACTAAATTGCTAGAAATGTGAATTAGATGAGTTATGAGTTGCTTCGTCAGACATGGAAACACAAGCTGCCTGGTTTATAATGAAAAATGGGGAATCAAATAATGAGATGTGGATATTGATAAATGAGATGAATACCAGCATGAAACCCTACAGGGAATTAGTAGAAGAACTTCTATAGATGGGAAGTGAGCTGGCCCTTGTGTATACGGTACCAAGGAGAGCCACTGTTCCTTTTAGAGTAGAGGGGAGCTTGCCACCCTTTGGGTTGAGATCCGAGGTATGTTTGGCCACTCTACGACGACTCTTGCTTGGCCTAGCATACGTGGTACCGAGGTGGTCTAATTAGAGTAGAGGGGAGTTTGCCGCCCTTTGGGTTGAGACCCGGGGTGGGTTTGGCCACTCTACGACGACTCTTGCTTAGCCTTGCATACGTGATGCTGAGGTGAGCTACATAGTGTAGGGAGGGAGCTAGTTGCCTCACGGGGTCTGGGGTTAGGACTAGCCACCCTACACCGACTCTTGTTAGGCCCACAGGATAAACCAGGATAGTTGAATGAGGGTACGCGGACTGTGGAGGGGCGCGACCCCTGTTTGGTTCTAAGGGGCGAGACCTCTGTTCTAAGATGGCAAGGCCCTGTGCTGTTCCGTGCTGTACTTTAGGCGTACTCGCTAGCGGAAACGACTGATCGCGTGCCAATGAGAAGTAGCTACCTATGCGTTTATCACACGTGCTGTAGTCATCGCTACGTCGCTACAGTGACCTCGTGGTGGTTGACTGGGTGTAGGACTACCGCGGGAGACTCTCCCGGCCAGAAGAACACCACGTGTACCTTCTACACCACGGGAAAGACTGTAATCAAGATCGTTCCCATGATGAACAAACAACATCAATAAACACATGGATTCGTTGTGAAATAAATGAACCAGTAATACCTAGTTGAGATGAATGTAAATGAGAATTAAATAATATAAACATCACTCTACTTAGCATTCGCTGACTCTGTCTTTTCGTAACCTTGTTCAGGATCAGGAGTTGAGCAGCCCAAGTTTTTGGCTGCAGAGGGTACTAGGCCCAGCCAAGCCTAGCTGTAGTCGTTTCTTTCCAGCTCTTTAGTTTCTGCTTTTGTAGTGAGTACTAGACATCTAGTTTACTGTTTTTGCTACTTTCTGTCTTCTTTTCCACTGTTGTGGTTGTGATGGCATGTTTTACCTTGTTGAGACTTTTAGCTCTGTTGTTCCTTTACGTCTCATTTTTTTTTCTTATGCTTAGTTATATTGCATGTGTGGATGTTGTTTATTTCCTGCTTTTGGTTATTTCTCGTTGGACGACTAGGTCTTGGGATTAGTCGAGGTGAGCCGATTTCAGGTCTTGTAGGGATCTGGGAACTGGGTCTTAACAGTAATTAAACAAACAACTAACTACACATGTATGTATTGGTTATTATTATCATCTATTTCCATTTGTCTTATGTACGCGTTTCTGAGTCAGGATCCATAATAGTGCTTAATTTTCTTGTTCTCTAAGGAAACGATCTTACTTGCAGTTTTCCCTCGATGCAAGATATAACGTGGCACTCTCCTGGCCGAGAGAGTCCCCCGTGGTAGTCTTACACCCGGTTTACTACCCCGAGGTCACGGTCGCGATGTAGCGGTGACTACGGCACGCATGATAAGCGCACGGGTAGCTACCCCGCACTGGCACGCTATCAGTTGTTTTTGCTAGTGGGTACGCCCAAACTTACATCATGGAACAGTACAGGGCCTTGCTTTCTCAAAACAGAATATGGGTCTCGCCCCTCCACAGTCCGCGTACCCTTGTCCAATTATCCCGGTTCGCCTAGTGAGCCTAACAAAGAGTCGATGTAGGGTGGCTAGTCTAACCCCGGGCCCCATAGGGTGGCTAGCTCCCTCCCTACACTAAGTAGCTCATCCTGGTACCAAGTACGCGAGGGTCAAATAGGAGTCGGTGTAGAGTGACTAGTCCTAACCCCGGGTCTCAACCTAAGGGACGGCTAGCTACCCTCTACACTAAAGGGACAGTCGCTCTCCTCGGTACAACGTACACAAGGGCCAGCTCACTTTCTATTACTAGGTTCGAACAGACGCTCGTAGGCAACATGTTCCATGACCCATCAGGTTTTCCGTATTACTGTATCTTGACTTTCTTTTAAATTCCCCGTAGGGTTTGTACATATACTTTCTCATTTCCACATCTGATTCAATAAATGCATAACAGGAAACTTATGATTTCACAATCACGTCCATCAATTATTCAATACATAGCATGTGTTTCTGTTCATGTTATGGTTCATTACATATAGCTCATGATTCTCTACTTTCAGGAAACAACAATTTAATCATTCATTAAATGTGCATTCATTCTTTTCAGCTCTAGAGTTCATTCCATGTCCGAGGGTTCAATAGAATATTTCTAAAGTAGCATACATTTATCTCTTTTAGCCCTAGAGTTCATTTCACAACCTAGGGTTCGACTAATTCTAAAGCATGTAATTTAATTATTAAATCCGAGATTAATGAGAGAACTACTCTACCAGGATAATCGGGAGATGTGGGGGCACAGTCGATGGAGCTTGCAACCCCCGCAGGTCTCGTGCACACCACAAACGAACGACCTATCACCTTAACTCACATGTCAAAATAAGCTCAAAATTGCATAGACATTATACCATTACGTAGGGAACCTCGAACGAAAACCAATGATATCTCATTTGCGGAAAATCGACTCCGTTTGGGCTCTGAACAAGCCTAAAAACACAATCTTGATCAAAATCAAACGTCTGGGAAGAGTCCTAGATGTCTTGAGTGAACTCAAGGACTCACCTTGCTCAGGGCACCTCTTTCGGACGTCTAGAACTCTGTATAGACGTCTGAGGGTGCCTTCGGATGTCTGGCGACACTCCCGGATGTCTGAAAACTACCTCGATCCTCGCACCGATGCGCTTCCCCAACCTCTGACACATGCACGTGAGGTCAGAACTCGATAGGGAGAAAATAATTGAAAAACAATGTGCCATTAGATGTTTGGTATTACCTCTAGACGTCTGATGATCATTATGGACGTCTGATTTTGCGAAAAAATGACTCCACAGAACCGTTTGTGAGCTCTCTCTCTCCCTTGTGTCTGCTGCAACCAGCTTCTCTTGTCTCTTCCCCCTCCTCTCCTGCACGCACCCTTCCCCTCCGTGCTCCTTCCACTCTTTGCTCTCCCTTTCCTTCTCCTCTCGGCTTGCTATGTGGCAAGCAAATGGAGGAGGAGGGGGGGTTCTTATGGAGGTGGGAGGTGTGGGGGAAGGGATGGCGTAAGGCATGGTAGGTATGGGGAGGAGTGGGGAGGAATGGGGGAGATGGTAGAGGGGTAAGGTGCTCGTGGGTGATGGAGTGAGGGGTGAGGGGTGTGTGTGTGTGGGGTAGGGGGATGGTGTGGGAAAATTGTGGGGCACCCCCGCAAGTTCTTCTCTTTCTCTCGTATATTCACGATAAGAAACCTAGCTAGGTTAAAATTGCATAAAAAATTTAAAAATTTTCAAAAATGCCAAACAATTTTTGGGAAGGATCATTTCATGTTACATTAAAACCTTATCGTCAACATGCACATCATCACTACAAGAAAAAAAAAAAAAATTCTAGACACCCATTACCATGCACACATCACTGCAAGAATTGAAAATAGATCTAGACATTCATTTTGTAAACATGTGGATACTATCATTTAATCAAAACTAACGTTAACTAATTAAGATCTATCCTGACATATCTAGACATTTGGTTCAAACATCCTCAAAGACTATTGTTACAAATCAAATATCTTAAAAGAATATGTCAGGATAAATCTCATTTGATGATTATTTTGATTAAACATCCACATTTATTTGGATATTTAGGAAAATAAATATTTATTATTTATTTATTTATTTATTTATTATTATTATTATTTTTTAGTGCGTAGTCTATTTCATACAATGCATCTCGGTGTGGTTCAGGTGGGCCAAGAGATTTGCTGACCTGGGAGAAGATGACTGGAAAGTTTTCACCTCTACCCAATCGTTGCCAAGACATCTCCTAGGTGTGTTCGTATTAGATAAAGTTTAGATGCCTCATGTGCTTTGATGAGGTGTGTCTGGTTGGGTTGTATTAGGGTATAAGTCGTGATCCCTTTTCTTATTTTATAATGGATTTACTTTAGTTCTCTTATCCTTCTTATTTTTTTTTTTTGACTTTGAAGGAATGGAAGGGGAATAAGATTGCTTTTAAATATTTATTTAAAATAATAATAATAATAATTAAAAGGTAGTCACCCTGAACAGTTGATAGGAAGGACAGATCAAGCATCTTAGAGGACCTGGATGACCACGATGCTAATCATGTTTTGGATCTGCGGTAGTGGGGATTATCGTTCAACTTAAATACATCCTCACCGTTTCAATAAAGTAATATATAATTTTTTTTTATTTGATAAAAAGTAATATATAATTTTATCAATCTTTATAAATGGATTAGTATCGATAAACACTCTTCGAAGGATGACAAAGATATCTCCTCTCTGGTAGCGGTCGTTCTCATCATCTTATCATTGGTAGGACTTTCAAAGATCTCAAGTATATCTCTACCTCCGAATAAGTCAACCAATTTTTGTTGGATGGTTATCGCTTATTTTAAACCAGATAATTAATGTGGCGACGAATTGTGTCCGATTCCATTGCAAGATTGTTGAAAAATAGAACCGCTTGAGTAGTTGATCCGTCAAAGAAAAGGCAAGGCCGAAAAATTTCCAACCATCGTATCCGCCGAATTGAGAGCAACATGTGAAAAGATAACTCTTGCATATTGATGAGGATATTATATATTATTTTTTTTTAACGATTATTTTGGGGGGGGAAACAAAGCCCTCTCCGTTGATGCCCATGGAATTGGGGCCTAAATACCGGACCTCGTTTGCAGCGCTGCTTGTCTATTCATTGACTTCGGCTCCAAATCACCCAAGCGTGCAACCAAAGTTTTTTACTATTTCGTTATTTTACTTAGGCTGCCTTTGGAAATTGCAATGAGGAAAATTTGGAGATTCTGGTTTGAACCATCAAAAGGTTATGGTTGAGAATTCTACCGTGTAACTTTTCTTTTTTTTTTTTTGCTCAATATGCAAACAAATATCTCCCTCTCATTCTCTCTCTCTCTCTCTCTCTCTCTCTCTCTCTCTCTCATATTTTGTTTCAAAGGTTAAAATTTTCTTGAAATGAAATAACTACCTACCGTAGAATTTTGGTCATTTTTATTACTTTATCAACAATTTACACTTAGTTAAAGAATGAGGGTATATGATGAGGGATAAAAAATATCTTTAGATTCAAAACTTCACACTCGATCTGGTAAAGGATCTAGCTATCTAGACACAGAGCATACAAGCAGAATCAGACCCTGTCTCGCTTGAGATCAGCCAGATCTCTAGTCAACACTAGTCCGATTTACCAGAAGATCCTGCGTAGCCTGGGTGAAAGATACGAAATGATGGATCTGACAACCTGCATCCTTACAACTACCACGTAACCTGACAAGTAGAGGTATTGAAATTCGTCAAGGAGAGTATTCCTCATGTTATAAATAGAGAGGGAAACCCCCAGTAGAGGGAAACTCCTCCCCGGAGAAGGAATGAGATTATGTAATATCACCAAAATAAATTCTAGTGTATAATTGGGAGTTCTATTTTCCTTCCAGACGTACACCTTTTAAGTTAAAATTGAAAAATCAAACCTTTATCTTCTTGTACATTTACTTGATTTTTTTTATATCTTCCTATACAATAGATGATCAATGTCTAAGTAATATCTCTTACGTTAAAAAACCTTTTGATTGAACTTTCCGGAGGCCCATCACTAACCAAATCTCTGTTTTTTTTTTTTTATGGACTAAAGAGCTTTCCAAGTCGGTTTGGTCAAATTTTTGTCGGATTTCTTGTTTATTTCAACCACCCTAAGTTAAACTTAGGATTGCTTAGCTGAGAGGCTTTGCCACTACTGGTTACAGAGAACGTGTTTAACGCATTAATTAATTTTGTGAGCTTTCGCAAAAGTTATCAACTAGAGAGGCACGTGCTAAACCCATGGTTTCAACGGTCAACCAATGGTCGAGAACATGAGGTCTCATCGAGAAGGTCAGAGTTCAGATCCTACCTTACTCCAAAAGAGAGAACCCACACGCTGAGCCATGTTAAGACGCTTGAGCAAACAACTGAATCCACGTCTCCATTGCTATAAATTAGGGTATTTTCTGCGGGGCACCTATATCTATAACTTTATCCAGACTTGTATATATCCATTTATACACAAAAGTCACAGACTCATCACATACTACGTACATACATATAGTAGACACCTACTTCTTATAAATTCGTTTTTTTTTCTTTTATATATATATATATATATATATATATATATATATATATATATATATATAATTTAAATCATGTTACCAACACAAATCACGTACGCCCTTCATGTGATGATTGGGTTTTCCGATTAGTGGAGGGCTGACTGGGTTGAGCTGCTTCACGGATTCAAAGCAAGCTTGTTGGGACTGGGCTTAATGCTGCACAGGAAGCAAGGAGACTGCTCATCCTTCCAACACAATCTTCCTATCGAAATCGCAGATGAAGTGTACTTTTATAAGCTCCTCGATTGGTACACTCCGCAAGATTCCAAGACCTAATCTACAATGCTTCACATTCACTCAAGCAAGCATATCCCAAGGTCGACTCCTCGAAACTCGATCGCCCCTAATGAACCTTCGATTTCAACAGTTACCTTCTGTAACTTCAAAGTTAAGCTTGATCTTAAATGCCATTAAGGGACTGGAGAACTCCAAAGACGCCTTTGAAGTGCGACTACCCTTGATTAATTATTAATTTTTTAGTTCCCTGATTTATGCCGTAGTCTTCAGAAAATAGCCAGGGATAAGACCACTCATCATTCATGAAGCTCATGCGCTAATTGCTAGAAGTTAATTGGCTGGAGAAGTTAGGGAAGCATTCAAATTTATTGGAGACACAAAATTATAGGCTGCAACCATGCAATACATTTTTTTTATGCAGTAATAATAAAATAATCTCTTGGCTAAAAATACTTTCAGTAATAATAAAGTATTTCTCATTGGCAGTGATGGACCTAGGATTTCAAAATAGGGAGGACACTAATAACCAATTCCTTAAATTTGTTTGCATTTTTATTGTCAAAAAATTTATTCTAAAGGAAAAATTCTCATAGCAAAAGGAATTGTGCATGATATCTTTGTAGTATTAGTAGGATACTTATCAAATAATATAAGAAAATAGTGCAATTGAAAATATGAAATCGTAAGTTTCTTTGTAACATATGAATTGAGGAATTGTTTTCTATTGAATCAAAACTAAAAAGAAGATTAATACCTACATTACAATTGATCTCATTTGATCTTCGTCGTTCGAAAACACTCTATTATGATATGACACTAAAGAATCATTCATCCATTATCTCCTGTTTCATTTATTTTCAAATAACTGAAATTGTTCATTGATTTTTTTTAGACTTACACAAGTCTCAGAGGATGTATTCATATTGCAACGTCTTGTCTCTTTCGGTAAGAACAACAAATTTTTTTTTATGGTCGTAACATTTTCGATAAAAATAATATTATTACTAATACATAAGTCAAAGTTTCAATTACCCCCAACAGAGTCAATTTCATGGACCAGACGAAATGTTTTAAAATTTGAATTGGATGGTCGACTCAATTGAAAATCAATGTCTTATTGATGGGATCGTCTGATTCAAGTACTAAAGGTCAAAATTGGTGTGAATCGGTTATAATTGTGTCAGACTGATCGGCTAATCGATTTGATCATTTCCTTAAGAATTAAAAAATAAAAAATAAATAATTTTGATTGTACCTTTTTATTTTAGGATTTACTAATAATATGTTAATTTTATCGTAATTAAAGTTATAAAATAATTTTTTTACTCCATATCTTCATTGATTTTTTTTGAAATTTAATTCAACTAATTTAGTTCAACTACTATAAATTGAACCAAAAATTTCACAAGTTTATTTTTTCATATGTTGATATTATTATCCATTCAACTAGCACAAAGAACCACTAATAAAAAATAAAATTAACATCAATTTAATAATTGATTCGATTTTTCAAATATTAAACAGCGGTTCCTTCCTTGAAGGTTAAAATAATTTCTAAACTAATAAAAGAAAAGAGGATATATTAATTTTTTCAATTTTTGGATTTATCTTGTCAGATAGTGCCCTCCGTAGGGCTACCTCTCCTGTGAAGGGAGGCATTAGGGAAGAGGCAAGTGGAAATTTGGAGGTTGGAGATGGATGTAGGAGGTATGGAAGTGTAAAATGTAAGATGATGGAATTGAGGCTTTTAAAAATGATGGCTCTTATTTTTGTATTTTTTCTTTTTGTTTTAATTTTTTTTTTTAAGGTAAAGCCAGTCCTTCCTTTCCTAAAATTTTAAGGGGGGGGTTCATATGCCCCACCATGCATTAAGGTAGGTCCGCTCCTACTTGTTAGGTCCATCTCTGCACCATATTTATATCCTTTAGATGGGGCTGTACAGAGTGCTTGAAACATGATACTTATAATCTCCGAAGACTAAACTATAAAATATTTTATATTTAGAGATTTGACAATGAATTGCATATGATAAATGGAGGAGAAATTGTACAAATATGTAGTTAGCCAACTAAGCATATGATTAGTCAACTAAGCCGAAATGAATTGAGAATTTAGGTTCTCTCGAGTGGCCTTGTGTCATATTTAGCATTATTAATGGCTGCCACTTGTCTACTAAATATGGTGAATTTTTGCAATACCCCTCCTTGTGCATTTACCATGGGATTGTGTGAAAGTAGTGTGAAGACATTAAAAGAGTTGAAAATTCTTGTGCCTTCTCAGGTTGGCGAGTAATGATAAATTATAATGACTCAAGTCTAAATTTGAGTTCAATTGAGAAAATTGACTTTGGTAACTTGTTGGACATCAAGCTAATAGTTCAAGATAATCACTCAAAATACCTTTGTTAAAGTTGAAGTAGTAATTTTCAATTCTTTATAACCCACTATTCAATGTTACACTAATTTCGAGGTATTAAAACCCCTCCAACTTATATTTGTCGCATCCTTCTTGTGACATGACTCAAAACTTAAATTAACTCTTTGTAATGCATTGTAATAGTTTCACATCCTGAGCAACATTTTCTTACTGGTATTATTTACGCTGTGGAGGATAGCCTTTCATCCTATTAAAGGAAGTCTAGCTTCAACACTACCACTGATAGGCCAAAGTGATAAGAGAAAATTTGCTCTTGATAACTTGTTTTACATTAGTCTAATGAACCCAAGGTAACCATCTAAAGTACTTAGGTCTAAGTTATTGAATAGTAATTATCATTTTCTATCGAGGGTAGGGAACATGTAGCTATGTTACGTATGTATAGTTAATATTTCAAAATGAAAACATTAGGATTGAAACTATTTAATAAAAACATGAAGTGTATCAAATTTCATCAAAATTGAACAACCCTAGCTAACATCTTAATAAAGTAGAGTCAAATTTTGTAATACTTATGTTGTTGAAATTGGTCCCTCTTCGATGTAGGGGTTAGAAGTATCGAATTGAATTGAAATTTTGTGCATAACTTATTTATGTGGAGTGGTCTTAATCCCCAAAATTTTATATCAAACCATTACTTGTAGTGAAAAATATTAGCTAAGCAACATCTAACTTATGTGTAGTTAAGCTTCACATTCCCTTTTTATTTTCTATAACATACTACTTTCCTGAGCTTACAATGTCTTATTATTCTTTGGTTTTTTATACAAAGTTTGAAAAATAATCTTTAAATAATTAACGTACTCAAAAGTGATATATCATTTGCAAGAACCTATTAGGCTTCTCGCATTAATGTGAGGGTTACACGTGAGAGTAGGCAAAACAAGGGAGATGAAAATGGGGCCATTATGACTTTCTTGGGTAGTGGATCAATGGTTAAAGAGTATCAGATGCAAAGCTCCCGTCAAGACAAACAAGCAAAGTGCCTTCTTCTTTGGGATTTGATGAATTGATGTCCCAACATCACATTTGAAGTTCTGTAACTAGATTCTCTATTTCTGAATTCTGAGGTGAATTTTGTTGGGCCCATTATGGTCCATCCCATTAGGGACAATCCTAATTGGAATAGGATTCAAATTATTCCTTATCTTATTAGGAAGAGGAATTGTAGGTTAATCCTATTGAGAATATATAGGATTAATGGGTCACATGGAACCTCTATGAATAGGGGTTATAGGCAACCCTAATGGATCTTCGCAACATGAGATACCAACAAATTCTCTCCGCCAAAAATTAGAGGAGAGAGAGAGAGAGAGAGAGGAGAATAATTATTGGGGAAGGAAGTTTCAAAAGCTCGTTCTCAACGATTTGAGCGTAGTTTCACCATTGTTGGTTCCTAGGGTTTATGCTCTCTAGGTAGGAGTTTGGTGGAAAATTTATCTAGGGTGAAACTGGGCATGGCATTGTCCATATCTCTCTCTATGGTTTATTGGTATGTAGATTTCGATGTAATCCGGTACAAAAGTATTATAGTCTCATATTTTATATAGTGGAGTTTTCCATGTAAATTGCGTTGTTCTTATGGTTTGCTTGATTTGATTTGGTTCCATAATTATCCACAATGGTATTTATATTTATATATTCTAGTGCATCGATTTGGTCTCACTCCCCCAACAATTAGTATTAGAGCATTGGTTGGCGTTATTATGGAATCGAGTATGATGAATCACATGATTTCTCTCAACAGGAGCAATTGGATTATATGGAAGCCCATGATGGAAGACCTCTTATACTTCAAAGGGCTACATGGACCTCTAGAAGGTGAGAAGGCACTGCCAAAGAAGACGAGTCTAGATGAGTGGAAGGCACTTGCTGTAGAGTTCTAGGTGTTAATTCACAATTGGTTAAATGATAATGTTTATCATCATGTTTCCACAGAGGAAACTGTGTAGGCTCTTGGAAGAAGTTGGAGGTTCTTTATGAGAGAAAAACCAGGGAATATGGCTTTCTTGATACAAGAACAAGTAAATATGAAATATCAAGATGGTTCTTCTATTTTTGAGCACCTAAATAAAATATGAAGAATATTATCAATCAACTATCTTCTATGAAGATGATGATTGATGAGTTGCCTGCTGTTCTTCTTAATTTGCTACCAAACAATTAGGAGACATTGATGGTTTTTATAAACAACTTGGCACCATAAGGAAAAGTCTCCATGAGTCAAGTGACTAGAAGCTTATTGAATGAGGAATTAAGACTTAAGGGTGCTGACACTTTTGGATCTAGAGCACTCATTGTCAAAGAAAGAGGTAGATTCGAGTCAAGAGATAAGAAGAACCAGAATAAAGAAAGGAGCAAGTCTAGTTTGTGTAAGAACGTGATCTACTACGACTATGGTGGAAAAGGCCACTACAAGAACCAACGTAAGAAGCCAAAGGAGTGTAAGAAGGAGGCAAAGAAAGTGTTAGAAAAGAAGGTAGATGCTGAGGAAGATGTGGTCATATTAGAAGGTGATATAGCGATTTTGACAACATCGATCAAGTCTCAAGTCATGCCTCTATGTATGCTAAGAAACATATTTGGTGGTTGATTTCGGAGTATCATATCACGAAACTTCACATATGAGTTCTTGACAGATTATAGGGCATGTGACTTTGGCAAAGTTAGGATGGGTAACTTGGGAACATCAAGGATTATTGGGATAGGCAATATCCATCTTGAGACCACTATGGGATATCATCTGATACTCAAGAATGTAAGGCATGTAGAGGATCTCAGATTGAATCTCATGCCGGTTGGAAGGTTGGACGATGATAAGAAGGCTACCAACACTTTCAGTGAAGGAAAATGGAAGTTGGCAAGGAGCTCTCTCATCTTAGCCAAAGGCAAGAAGTGTTGTACCTTATACAAGACAACAAGTAAGATGTGCATTGAGTAGTTGAATATTGTTCAAGATTTGTCTATGGACTTATGGCATAAGAGACTGGATTACATTAGTGAGAAGGGCCTAAGAATTCTTGCCAAGGGGGAGCTACTTCCAAACTTGAAAGGTGCACACTTGGATCCATGCGTTCATTACTTTGTTGGCAAATAAGACGAAGTTTTGTTCATAAGAATAGCTCCACAGAGAAAATCTGATCATAGTAGGACATCCCTGAGCCTATTAGCTAGGGAGAACTAATTTGATTTGATAGTATGAGGACTAGTCGGGTAGGCAATTAAACATAGGGGATTTTATGTAAATGCTCCTAAAAACATAGATAGTTACATTTATATCTTATCTTTTTCACATTTCTATATGTACACCTAAAAACATTTGATAATTTATGTGGCATACACTTTTGTCAAATAGTCCATCATTTTTAATGGATGCAGATTACATTATGAATATAGTTTTATTGAGGAACTCATAAAGTTTTTTGTTTGAACTTTTCATTCTTCTTATCTTCTTCCTTTCTCTCTTCCCTAATTTCTTCTTTCTCCACACATCACCTTCCTCCTCTTACGATTCTCCTCCTTTCTCCTTTCCCTTAAGGGTGCATGAGGTGCAGCAAGGTCATCCCTTTCTCCTCCCTACACCATGAGGTGCGACAAGGTCACCCCACTCTCCTAGCTCCATTAGTGCCTCTATTGACCACCCCAATGGCACCCTCAATCTCAATCTCCAAGTCCAAACAATCTTGTCTGCAGTCTTCAATGGTGAGGACCTTGTCCCATTTGTCTGTTGAGCATTTGCCTCTAAGAAGCTTGAGTTCGTAGGGATCCCACTCCTTTTTCTCGATACCTAACTTGATGCCCTCTTCTAGCCCTGCAATCTCTCTCTCTTCCTCCCTTCTTTGCATCCAAATCCTTAACCCCTATTGTTGCATCAACTCCCATCTCTATCTATCTTTCGATCTAGATGTGAATGGCTATGAGTGTGATTGGGAGGGAAGAGTTGTGGAGACTAGAAAAGAAGACCTTGGGAATGGGAGGATAAGAGAGTGTGCATGCATGTGCATGCGCGCATGGAGAGAGAGAGAGAGAGAGAGAGAGAGAGAGAGAGAGAGAGAGAGAGATTTTTGAGGTTGTCCACACCAAGCATCACATTGTGTGTAACCTTAACAACTAGTTCTCTACATCTGCATTAGTCAAAAGGAGGTGGTAGGAGAAGAAGGAAATGTAGATTCGTCCCTAGCAGGAGGGGTGACGTAATAATTGCGGAAATGAAAATAAAACAATCTCACAAAATACAATCACACAAAGTACACAATAATTTTTAGGTGGAAACCCAAACCGGGTGAAAACCACCACCTAACCCTCTCGAGTTAGGATTTTTCGATCAACCAAGTTGATCAAATCCACTAAACGAATCACTTTAAACGAGGGTGATTCAACCTCAATTACAACCACGCTACAAGTGCGAGGGTAGCGTTCCTCAACCCCTTCTCTTCACGAGAAGGATTTTGTCCCACGAAGGAGACGGGAATTCGCAAAGTGAATACCCAACCAAATAACAAAGATAAAATAACAAATAATCCTATAGAGCCAACAACGTAATTTTAAACCTAAGCTTCTATTGGAATTAAGAAACTCCCCTTTGCAAGGAGTGCGTCGGATCGATGACGAGGGTGCGTGAGCCACGCGACGGCGCAACGTCGCTCTCGTGAACTACGGCGGGAGAGCGGGTGCGCGAAGGCTTGATGCTCTCTAAATGAAGAATTAGAGCTTGGAGAGCAAGAGAGACACAAAATGATTTGAAAGTGTATTGCAAGGTGTGTCTTGTGTTTCTTGGTGTGTAAAGGCTCTCCTCTATTTATAGAGGCCTTAGGAAGGCTTGGAAAAGCTTCCATAGCCGTTGGGTGCAAAGCCCAAGTGAATCAACCCGAAATCAGGAACAATCATTGCACTGACAGGGTTATCAGACGTCTGATTCTGGCATCAGACGTCTGGAAGACCACTTTAAGACGTCTGAAAATAAGGTCAGACGTCTGATTTTAGGCGGGTCTCTTCCTGACTTGGATCAGATCTAAACAGGGTTCTAGCGCAAGTCCATCAGACGACATATAGGACGTCTGGCACTATGTTTGGATGTCTGGAAACCTACTTTTTCGTGGGAATGGATTTGCAACTGCTAGAAAATCTCTGAGAAGAGATTTTCGGGTCAGTCGAGGCAAAACGGTCAATTATCAGACGTCTGGAAGGGCTTAAGGACGTCTGATAATGCTCTAACGGTCATATCCTTGAGTGTATGCTAAGAGAGCCAACGGTCCACTAATTGGATGTCTGGCAAAGTCATCAAACGTCTGGTCTAAGGTCTGGACGTCTGATTTCATCAGACAGAACTAACAATGTCCAGCCTAAATGTTATCGGACGTCTGAATCAATAGTCAGACGTCTTAAAATACATTATCAGACGTCTGATTTGGGAATTAGACGTCTGGAAATGCTGTTTGAATCCTATATTGGTTTTTTAAGTTTTCTACAGAAAACCTAAGTATCCTAGGGTTATGCGGGTGTTCCTAGGACTACTGTTAGGGTATTTTGAGGCTCTTTAACATGAATCTAAGTAAAAAGATAAAGAGCAACAAAATAACGACAAAAGTACATGAAAGGAATAAAATGAAATTCTATCCTATTCTTCTTGTCCTTTCATCTTCAATCTGTTGCTCCTCGCGAATCTCCTCTGTTTTCCATCAAGCTCCTCCAATCCATCCTGGATGGAGCTCGAACTCCGTCTGGTCACGTCTACATTTGCAATTAACCTGAAATCTAAGACTCCAAGTGCAAATGTTAAATAACACGTGTTTTGTTATCATCAAAACAAATGATCGTGTTGCTCTAGCACCAACAATCTCCCCCTTTTTGATGATGACAAAATCATAAATAATAATGTAAAAAATCCTCCCCCTTTTTTACATTATCAAAAAGGTTTGATTAATTTTAAATTTTTTTATAACTCCCCCTTAAAATGTGCTCTTCTATAAATTTCTTTTAACAAAGGTAATGTCCTCCCCCTTTTTTATAACAACAAGATAGCTATTATTTTTCTCCCCCTTTCTAAAGGAAATTTAGCTACCTTATATCTCCCCCTTAAAAATTGACAATTAGCTTATAATTTTTTTGCTCCCCTTATCTAAATGCTTATGATAAAAGGATAGGGTAAAGGGTTTTACCTCACCTACCATGGCCAATAAAATGGCCCGAATGGTGGTGGATGCCACATCGGATGGGGCTCCCATCCATAGCTTGGAGGCCTGGACATCGGTGCCGGTCTCTAGTCTAGTGGTCGACGTGCTGCGGGATCATTGTTTGTTCGCCGTCTCGTCGGTCTTCTTGTTCTCCTCCTTGGTTCTCCCAACTCGAGTTGACCAGCCTTGAGCTTGTAGGTCCAGTCCTTCGTGTTGTAGTTATCCCTGAAACCTACAAAACAGGATTCTAAATCTTCCTTCGGTATCCAAGTCAGCTTGGATCCGGATCTGTTAGCGGGTCTCTTTGACGGAGATCCTTTCTCAACCTTAGGGCTATATAGGTTATTTACCCTATATATCAATTTATTTGATTTCTCCCTAAGACGTGCAAGTTCATTTTCTATAATATTCATCTTAGTCTTTAAATCAGAAATTTCTATTTTTAGATTAACATTTTCCTCAATCAATTTATTATTTTCATTGATGAGGTTTTGATTTTCTAATAATAGGTTATCATTTTTAGGACTAGCTTCTAGATCCTTAAGTTTTATTTCTAACCTATCATTTTTAGATTAGCTTCTAGATCCTTAAGTTTTATTTCTAACCTATCATTTTTAGATTTAAGAAAACTAAGATTCTTTTTCATGCTTTTGTTTTCTATTTTTTGTGATTTACTAAGCTCATACAACTCATTAAAAGCATCTTGTAAATCCCAGTTTACCTCATTGTCGCTGTTGTCGCTGTCGTTGTCACTTTCTCCGATTGCCATGAAACCAAGGCACGCGGTTTCCTTCTCCCCGAGATCTTCTTCCGAGCTCGTCTCCTCATGAGTGCCTTCCAACCTCCTCCATATCTCGTGGGCGGTGGTGCACTCTTGGATTTGTTTGAATTCCTTCGGACTCAACGCGCAATATAAGGCATTCATTGCCTTTGCGTTGAGTGAAAGCTCTCGAATCTGCAGCTGCGAGTAGCCTCCTTGGGGTCGCTTCGGGATCTCGTATGGGGTTTTGCAACATCCCCATATCTCGAACTCAGTGGCTTGGAGCCACGTCTTCATCCTCAGCTTCCAGTAAGGGTAGTTGCTCCCGTCGAAGAACGGCGGACGAGTCGTAGACTGGCCCTTGGAAATCCTATCCGCGGAACTGCTTCCCTCCATAGATCTTCTTGCTGGGTTGTTACGCCGAAACAGCAAGACCCGCTCTGATACCAATTGTAGATTCGTCCCTAGCAGGAGGGGTGACGTAATAATTGCGGAAATAAAATATAAACAATCTCACAAAATACAATCACACAAAGTACACAAAGATGTTTAGGTGGAAACCCAAATCGGGTGAAAACCACCACCTAACCCTCTCGAGTTAGGATTTTCCGATCAACCAAGTTGATCAAAATCCACTAAACGAATCACTTTAAACGAGGGTGATTCAACCTCAATTACAACCACGCTACAAGTGCGAGGGTAGCGTTCCTCAACCCCTTCTCTCCACGAGAAGGATTTTATCCCATGAAGGAGACGGGAATTCGCAAAGCGAATACCCAACCAAATAACAAAGATAAAATAACAAATAATCCTATAGAGCCAACAACGTAATTTTAAACCTAAGCTTCTATAGGAATTAAGAAACTCCCCTTTGCAAGGAGTGCGTCGGATCGATGACGCGGGTGCGTGAGCCACGCGACGGCGCAACGTCGCTCTCGTGAACGACGGCGGGAGAGCGGGTGCGCGAAGGCTTGATGCTCTTTAGATGAAGAATTAGAGCTTGGAGAGCAAGAGAGACACAAAATGGTTTGAAAGTGTATTGCAAGGTGTGTCTTGTGTTTCTTGGTGTGTAAAGGCTCCCCTCTAATTATAGAGGCCTTAGGAAGGCTTGGAAATGCTTCCATAGCCGTTGGGTGTAAAGCCCAAGTGAATCAACCCGAAATCAGGAACAATCATTGCACTGACAGGGTTATCAGACATCTGATTCTGGCATCAGACGTCTGGAAGACCACTTTAAGACGTCTGAAAATAAGGTCAGACGTCTGATTTTAGGCGGGTTTCTTCCTGACTTGAATAAGATCTAAACAGGGTTCTAGTGCAAGTCCATCAGACGACATACAGGACGTCTGGCACTATGTTTGGACGTCTGGAAATCTACTTTTTCATGGGAATGGATTTGCAACGGCTAGAAAATCTCTGAGAAGAGATTTTCGGGTCAATTGAGGCAAAACGGTCAATTATCAGATGTCTGGAAGGGCTTAAGGACGTTTGATAAGGCTTTAACGGTCATATCCTTGAGTGTATGCTAAGAGAGCCAACGGTCCACTAATTGGACGTCTGGCAAAGTCATCAGACGTCTCCTAAGACGTCTGGTCTAAGGTCTGGACGTCTGATTTCATCAGACAGAACTAACAATGTCCAGCCTAAATGTTATCGGACGTCTGAATCAATAGTCAGACGTCTTAAAATACATTATCAGACGTCTGATTTGGGAATTAGACGTCTGGAAATGTTGTTTGAACCCTATATTGGTTTTCTAAGTTTTCTACAGAAAACTTAAGTATCCTAGGGTTGTGCAGGTGTTCCTAGGACTATTGTTAGGATACTTTGAGGCTTTTTAACATGAATCTAAGTAAAAAAATAAAGAGCAACAAAATAACGACAAAAGTACATGAAAGGAATAAAATGGAATTCTATCATATTCTTCTTGTCCTTCCATCTTCAATCTATCACTCCTCGCGAATCTTCTTTGTTTTCCATCAAGCTCCTCCAATCCATCCTGGATGCGAGCTCGAATTCCGTCTGGTCACGTCTACATTTGCAATTAACCTGAAATCTAAGACTCCAAGTGCAAATGATAAATAACACGTATTTTGTTATCATCAAAACAAATGATCGTGGTACTCTAGCACCAACAGGAAAGAGATGGATGGAGGAAAAGGAAGCTAGGTAGAGGAGAAAAGGAGGAAAAAAGGAATGAAGAGATTAGATAGAAGAAGTTACAAGGGTCTCTTCAAAAAAGTATATTCATATTTTAATCCACACCATTGACGATGGAGTACACTTATGTTCATATTTTAATCCACATCCATTGGAGATGGAGTACACAATGTAAACTATCCACCTTTTTGGGATGGAGGAGGGGTGGGGGAATATGTATGTAAATATAAAAAAAATAGTGATATACGTGTAATTATATATGTCTTCAAGGGCATTTATATAAAAATGTTTTAATCGTGAGTCTAAATGCATATATTTGACCACCTAAGAATAGGAAATAACCCTAGATATTGATGCATGCCCTTTTTAACTACGCTGAACACTATTTCACAAGGCATTAGATGAACTTGGTGGCAAGGGAATGTCTGTTGACCCAATAGCAAGGTGATACGTGTCTAATTGACAAGGGAAATATCTAGTCAACTAGTCGTATTAGTAGGTTTTCTATGAAGTTCTTTAAGCCAAACTCAACAAATAGGATGGTGGCATATGTGCAGTTGACTAGCTCTAAAAGAATGGTCTTGGGAAATCTCTATCCATCTCTCCAAGCTAGGGACGTTCATAGAAGAAAGTAATAAAAAGACAAAATAAGCTTGGAGTTCTAATCCAAGAGTCACATGCCCAACCTAAGGCATGATTGAATCATCAATGAATGTGGAAACAAAAAATTTAGTTTCAACTTGAGATAAATAAATTTTATCCCACATGAATAAGATAACCTGTAGGATAAGGAAAATTTATCCTACACACATATCCTCATGTAATTTGATTTAACTATTCATGTTGGTAATGTTCATTATAGCTACTTCCATGCAATCGTCATTTGTACTATCTTTATATATGGTAACCCACAAAAAATATTTCTCATCATCATTTATCGTACTATTTATCTTATCTATGATATGTTAGTTATCCCACCTACTTACCTCACATCTAACAAAAGGATTTAATTTACCAATTAATGACCAAATTCTTGGAGCTAGAAATACAAAGATGGATGTCTGTGTACGGTCAGAGCTCAAATGGAAGTATGTTAATTAGCAAGCTCATCATCCAACGCTTGCTACTTTACTAGGCCTGATAATGCTTACAGCCACTTTACTAATACTTAAGGAGATCGTCCAGCTTCAAGGGAAGGGGTGACTTCTCAGGGAGGTGTCAACCCTGGATGTATCATAAATCTATTTGAATGATCCTGCCCTTGCCAGCCCCAAGTTCCTGCCACTAATAGTCCTGGTGATTATTTCATCAAGGTCTATTATGTAAATGATAATGACCTACGACAATGAAAGTGGCTTGCCCAAATTCTATAAAAATAAGTTGAGTTACCAAGTATTAGGTAGAATTACTAGTGCAGGTATGATTAAGAATCAAGTAGGTTCATATATCCAAACAAGGGAATACCCTCCATGAGAAAAGTCCTATAATTGATTAAGAATCGTAGACTATAAAGTCCATTACCTAAATTTGTTAATAATTGGCATTATTAAGCTTTTACTTATCCTTGTACTCTTTCTCTTAATCATCTAGGCTTTGGCAGTGAGAGATGCACTTCATGAAGATATTAGGAAGTGCATGGTAAGCAAAATTGTGTGGCTAAATTCCTATGTTTCAAGCATTTCTCTGCAACAGTAAGTTATCTGCTTGCTCAGCCACATAAGGAGATGGAAGAGCATAAGATTTATGACTGTTTGGCTCTTATGCTGGGTAGGAAAAACAAAGCTGACACCAAAATATATAATATCTCAGAATTACATTTATATATTAAATATCTCTCAAAGATGTTGCAAGTTGACAAGGAAATGTTTGTTGATGAACAAGGAAATTTACAAGGCCAAATCCATAATTATCAAGCATTTCTCTGTTAGTAACAGTAATTTCTTTTGACCAATTACAACATATAAGAGAGTATAATCTGCATGATTGTTTGTCCTTTTACCAATAGTCTTTGCAGGAGCATTCTCCATTTTTGAAGTGATGAAAACGATTCAGATCTCTGAGAATTATCTGCCGCCCAAAAACTGCAGAGATAAGCTTCGCAACAGAGTGGCAATCTCTGCAAACACGAAGGTTTTTCACAACACGAATCGTCGTCCCAGGAGGGGTATTTATGAGACCATAAGCAATTGCTAACTTCTCGCTGTGATATCTGAGACTGATTTCCTTCTCCTTCTCCCCCAGGTCCAAGTGAAACACATTTGAAGTATCAGGGACATATCCAACCATCTTCAATTGGTCCAACAATTCGTCGAGGATTTTACGCAGTTCTTTGGATCGTGGATGCTTTCCATCAGCAGCAAAGAATTCATGGACACTATTATTTATTTCTATGGAGCTGCATCCTGGTACCTTCACTACTTTCCTATCTTTCATCAACTTCCTTATGTGATTCACATCTTCTGATCTACCACTAATTGCAGACAAGTTGGACAGCATCACATAATCTCCACCATGCGAGTCATCCAATTCACAAATCCTCTCAAACACACGCTTACCAAGCTCAACATTTCGATGCATCCCACATGCCGATAAAAGTGTTCTCCACAATATTGCCGTAGGCTTGATAGGAAGGTTCTCGATGAAAGCATATGCCTCATCCAAGCGCCCCGCTCGTGATAGCAAATCCACAATGCATCCAAAATGCTTAACCTCTGGCACAATGCCATGGACACCTTTCATACTATAGAAATAGTGAAGCCCTTGCTCCACTAGCCCAGTATGGCTGCATGCATACAACAGGCCAAGGAACGTAACAGCATCCGGCTTAATCCCCTCCTTCTTCATGCCTTTGAACAACGAAATCGCCATATCACTCTGCCCATGAATTGCATAAGCCGTAACCATCCCTGACCACGCCTGTGTGTCTCTCGATTTCATCTCTTCGAACACGGATACAGCATCTTCCAGGCTCCCGCACTTGGCGTACATGTCAATCAGCGCGGTGTTCACCTTTAAGTTCGAGCTGAAATCGCTTTTCTTGACAAACTCATGCAACCACCTCCCCAACTCCAACGACCCCATCAATGCGCACGATGAGAGGACGCTAAGCATGGTGATGGAAGTTGGGGGGAGCCCAATAGACTGCATCTCCCGAAACAGCGCCAGTGCCTCGCCGGGCCTACTACTCCTTGCACATGCCGTGATCATGGCATTGAAGGAAACCACACAGGGCCCATCCACCTTCTCGAACAACCTCCGTGCCGCTCGCACGTCGCCGCACTCCGAATACATGCCTATAAGCGTGGGGTGGATGTACTCGTTCTCGTGAAGCCCGAGTTTAATTGCCATCCCATGAGCCTGCTTCCCTTCCTCAAGCGCCCTAGAATTTGCGCATGCCTTGATCAATGAAGAGAACGTGTAGTCGTCGGGCATAACACCGATGCTGAGCATGCGGGAGAAGAGCGTGAATGCGTGGATCGGGGTGTGGCTGTGCGCGTACCCACGGGCCATGGTGTTGAAGAGCACAATTCCTGGTTGGGGAATTCTGTCGAACAGGTGTCGGGCGTGGTCCATGGAGGACAGGGTAGCGAGGCGCGTGCAGGAATGGACGAGTTGGGTGAGGGTGGGGAGGTGATCGTGGAATTGGGTCTTGATGGCAAGGGCGTGGATTTGCTGGATTTCTCTGGTGCTGCGGCATTTGGTTAGGAGGGAAAGGGGTAAGGATGAGGAGGAGGAGGAGGAGGAGGAGGAGGACTGTGGCAGTTGGTGGTTGGTCTCTATGGCGGGAACTGTACCGAGAGAGGCCATCTTTGGCTGGACTTTTTGGGGGATTATATGTGCATTTGTGTATCTATGCGGTGTAGTTTTTAATTTCAGAACCTCCGCTGTAGGTGATGAGATTTTTCCGACCTTTCTCAGAAAAGAGGGCAAAAGAAATCCTTGGAGGCTCCGGTTTTTGGAATGCGAAAATTGGGTGCTTTTTTTTTTTTTTTTCCTTTTTTGTCCTTTTTGCTAACTTATAATCCCCGTACCTACATCTCAAAACAAGTTTGGATGTGGGGGTACAGGTTACTAGTGTTGGAGGAAAGATGCTCACGCTGTGATTCAGAAGATAACAGCACGCAATGGAACTTGAACCTACGCATTCTCCATCTATTCTTCCAGTTGGTGTTTAGTTACTGAAACTAGGAAAGTGGAATAAACATAAAAATTGAAAGAAAGTGAAATAAGCAAAATTAGGAAAGTGAAATAAACATTACAATCGAAAGAAAGTGAAATAAGCAGTAGTTGTTGCAACCACTGCAAATTAATTCCACCTTCAAGATGAAATTGGTTTATTTTAGAATTGAGGTATTAAGTGTACCAAACATGAAATAAATGGCCCTATCTTGCGTACCAAACATCACCTGAATGTTTGAGTTGATTGTAGGTTATTTGATACAGAGGCTTATAATTCTGAGATTTGGTGGCAATATTTGCAGTTGGCGATCATGATGTCTTTTACTTTGTGTGTAGTTATCCAACCACTGCAAACTTGTATAAGTAGAACATGATTTTCGACTAAAGTGGCTAAAACACTCAAACATGAAGCTAACTTAGCAGCCAAATCGTCAAGGCAAGGCCTAGCTAGCAACCACCTGAATGTTTGAGTTGATTGTAGGTTATTTGATATAAAGGCTCATAATTTTGAGATTTGGTGGCGATATTTGCAGTTGGCGATTATGGTGCCTTTTACCTTGTGTGTAGTTATCCAACCACTGCAAACTTGTATAAGTAGAACATGATTTTCAAATAAAGTGGCTAAAACACTCAAACATGAAGCTAACTTAGCAGCCAAATCATCAAGGCAGGGCTAGCTAGCAAAATTAATTATCTTCCAATTAAGTTGAATGAGAACCTGGTGTTTTTCCTACAACGAAGAATAAAGACTTGAACACTAGCCTTTTATAATTAATGTTGTGGTGTTATATCCTCTTTATTTTCTTCCTCTATTCATGACTTGTAATTGGATTTGAAGAACTTGACATCCTTGTAATCCTCTTCCTTTGCTGACCACTCCATCCTTATGTAATGTCCACCCCTCTACGTCCATCACCTAACCCTTCCAATAAAAGTCAAACTTCATTGCAAAGTTGCAATGAGTAATTTCTTGAAGCAACATTAGTATTCCACGATGAGAAGGTGTATATTTTCCTAGGGATGTCCAATGGGTTGGGTGGAGTTCGACTTGAAATGTTATAGTGGACCCTTTTATAAACATGTTGAGTCTCGGGTGAACCCATTTAGTAGGTAAATCTAAACTCACATAGAAGTGATTCAACCTATTTATCTACAGGTGACCATTTAGTTAAATGGGTCCATGGATTGATTAGGTCTATGGGTTCTAATTAGATTGGCAGGTCATATCTAGATCCTAATTGGCTTCTATCTAAAACCTATTAAGCTTCATTTAGATGTGGGGTAAAGTTTACCTCATGTGGATAGCATAATTAGTGGGATAGGGGAGATTTATTTTATACACGCAGATCCTATGTAGTTTGATTTGACTGCTCGTATTGATAATGTTCACTACACCCACCTCCATGCGATCGACAATTGCGCTATTCTTATATACTGTGTAACCTACTAGAAATACGATCTCATCACTATTCATCGTATCATTTATCTTACCCATGATACGTCAACTATCCTACCCACTTATCCTACATCCAAACAAACCCTTAGGGTCCATAGTTCCTGAACCAATACTAATCATGCCAAATACAGGTCCATGGATCCAAATGGGATCTGTGGGTCAAATTTTAAATGGGTCCAGTGAGTCCTAACGAGCTTGCTAAGCTTTTTTGTGATCCAACCTATTTAATATTCGTGTTGGGCCAAACTTGATCCATGGAAACTTAATCGAGTCCAAGTTGGATTCCATTAGGCTAAATAGGTCTAGATCTTTTGATAGCTCTACTCGCATCATTCTTGTATTTTGCTTCTCCTCCTTTGTTCTTCTGTTGTGCCCTACCCTCATATCATCTGGTGTAGGATGCATATAGAGGTATATGTGTAAGTGAGTTTTTACAAGATGTCCCATGTATAGCCAATTAGAGAGATGGGTGATTATTAGGTTAATGGACCATATATAGACTCAAGTTACACACAACTACTCTTATATGGATTTTGACATGATTGATTAATCCAATAACCACTCATCTCACTCAAGTGTCAACAGTGGCATTCATATAGATAACGTAAGAAACCTAAGTGACATTATACCTAATGCTATTCAAATCTAATGCATATTATTTTTTTAAAAAGGCAAAAATTTAATGCATATTGTTAGGCTATTCAAATAAATCCAAGATCAATTTAGAGGTACTAGAATTTGTCAAACAAAGTGCACTCTTTTGTATACATCAGGAGTCTAAATGAAAAGGGACCGGAAAAGCTTGAACGCAATTCTCATAGTAATGGATGTAAACACAATGGAATTGTTGACGGGTTACACATTTGTGTAGTGATAAAACTATTCATTGTTTCTTCAAGATTTCTTCAAATTCGATCTTCTTCCCAACTAAACTATATGGCTAAGAGAAACCATGAACCAAAAAAGAAGAGCTTGCACTGCCCACTACTAAAGATTTGTGGTAGATCATTAGGCCATACATCACTCTTAGCATATCTAGATGATAAGTAGGAACATGAATTGAAACATCCTCGAATCACAAACATAGGTTGGAAATATTAATGCCACATAAAATATGCTTTGTAAGGTAGCTGTGAATATGAATAACAGTTAAAGCCATTCCCATACATTCAATATTAAGGTTACACACGTGCCAGATGATCGAGAAAAAAACTTGATTAAGATATAATTTCAGATTAGGTTATCACCACTATCAGAAATTCTTGGAACTCTGGCGCCTTGGTGCAGCACACAAAATACAAAGTATTGCGATCCTCGCCATGAAACATTTCGACAAGCCAAATAGTCGCTTTGCCATGTACTTTTGATGACCCATTGAATTTCTTCCACTTCAAGTATAGTCATTCAACTCCTTCCACCCAACATAGGCCTTTCTCATCTCTCGAGCATCTTTTCTTCATGCATCATCATTGGGAGACGGCTCAGCTACTCACAACCTGCCTCGGAGAAAGGTGATTCCGAGCACACGCCAGTGGCGCCACTGTCGGAGGACACACCTTCAAGCTCACCAATATCTAATGTCCAATAGCCAACAATAAAAAATTTTCAAAAATAAATATTTTAAGTAGTGGATACTCAATAATCTATTTCCAGACATCTACTAAACACATTCCATAAAACTTACTATAAGACATTTTACAAACGACTTCCCAGCACAAAATAAAATAAAATAAAATAAAATTTTAGAAATACACTAATATACCCAACATACAGTGGCAATTTTGGCCTTTCAAGTACGAAATACTGTATCCCCTGTTAGGCCGTTACTAATCATCCTTGTGTGGCAAGCCTTCAGTGGCATTATGAAGTACTCCATAGCAATATACCCCTACCCTATTTGATCCCTACAAAAATCTTCCATGTAACAGCTTTTCCTTACCAACGGATATATGCAAAAAATGGCTGGAGGCATTGTTCTTTCCCTTCATATCAGAGAACAAAGCATTTTTTCCTATCTTCACGAGTTTGTCTGATTAAACACTACAGCACATGACCAACGCAACCCATCAGTTGCCTGCTTCTATGGCATCCAAGATGATGATGACACAAGCATTCGACTGTTACAGAGGAGTGAAATACCATTTTGATAAGGAGACTTTTCAACTAAAATTTCTACCAAGAAAAACTGGCACAGCTCATGCAACCCCAACTGGGACCAGAATACAAAGCGAGCTGAAGGAACAGCAGGCAATAAGTTGATCACAAAGCAGTAATACCTGTGTGCCTCCATGCTGATGGGCATTTCCAACTGGGTCACGATTGACATGATAGAATGGAGACGTGGATTTGTTGGTCCTAACCTGCTCACTGAACAACAAGCATTAGTGAAACATGATGCTTAAAACAATGAAAATGCAAGAGCGCTCTACAACTAATTGCTGTGTAGGATGCATTTATGGTTATGGATAATCTCTATGTTGTAACTTGGCAAATAGATCTTAGTCTGTCCCTCCAAATGTTCAGACTGTGGATAACAGAACCAGCAAGTTAAGATATGCATTGCATTGGTATTAGAATTGAGAACTGACAATATAGTACATGTAAAGTAGTTCAACTTACAAAAGATGCCCCAAAATTTTGTTGCTAGAAATGCAAACAACGAAAAGATCAGAAGAATTCACACCTCCGATTTGCATCAAAACACCACCTAGGTTTTCACCATATCCTTGTCCTTCAACTCCATAATCCTGACTCCCTCAGACAGTTTTCAGAGAGGGTCAGACTGCCATATCAACCAAACTTGCACGATATATCAGATTGCTGTTTTTCTTTGACTTGTTGTTTGATCCAATCCAACATTCTGATTCACCTTATGCTCCTTTACCACAGCACCAGAGAAACTGCCTTATTTGATGAAACAATCCCTTGGCAATGAAAAAGATCTGGACTGAAGGCACAAGCAGCTGGATATACTCGAATCATTTTAAGCATAAACTCCCAAAAAATAGAGGAAATGCCACAAATATGAACATGTAGTTGCAATTATAGATTATTACATTTCAAAGTGGAACACCGGCTACTGCAAGTGCAAGTTTACTAGTCTATTTAATATCAGTAAAGGATTTTTGGCAAAACATTTCACCTTGGTAAGGAGTGCATAGGTAGTAGTGTAAATGGTCAGTTAGAGGTATCAATAAGATTACCTGAGAAATTGCCAGAACACCTTTGCTCATGGTGTCTACCCCCTTACTGCAAGGAGGGATACTAGACTTCCAGTAAGGCAAGGCAATCCTTGAGGTGGATTGAGTCACGACTTCTCACTCAAGAAGGCTAAGCTGTCCCCTTGGAGAACTTGTGGGCTCCATCCTGCATCATTCTTGTTGAGTTCCAGCATGTTCCTGTTCTGGATGGCCAGCATCTTGCTATCCCACTCACAATGATCTTGATAAATTTGCCCTTAATGCTGTGGGAATCAAGAGTACTCAGTATGTGCACCATCCTCCAGTCTGGCTTTGAATAAGCTTTGAAGACTATGAAAGAGAACTTGTACAGCACTGTCTGTAAGATTCTACATAGCTCCCAATTGACTTTGCATTAAAAAAAAATGAAGAATTTTGAAGAACTTCAGTCCGAAAGAAATATACACTATTTTTTGTTACTTGAACACATTTTTGAAACAAAGAAAAATGGAAAGACCCTCAATATTGTTAGAATCTAGAGTCTAACTTGGATACGTCAATGTGGGATCACTTAGAAACCAGAATTTTATCCACTCATGCAGCTTATTTGGGTGCATTCCATCAAAGAATGTCTATGGTTCTCCCAGCAAATTGGAGTTGTCCATTGGAAACCCAAAGATCTGCTACACGTGGACGACACATACAAAATGCACACTCCTTAAATAATTTTGTGCTAGATTACAATTTTCTTGTTTACCATATTGATCGTGTTTCATCCTTGGTCCTTGATGGTAAAGAACTCTTCTCTATTCTCACTCTAGATTGTAAGTTGTTCCTGCATGAATTAGTTGTTTTAGAGATAATTTAGGAGTTAGGAATAGAAAATTGAAACTATCTCTTTCTATGTTTTGTTTCTTTCCTAATTATAGGGGTATAATTTAGTTTGTTTGAGATGAGATTTGTTTCCATATTTAGGAGTAGGATTAGGATTGATCCCTCTTTGTATAAAGGGATCAACTCTACTTGTTTTTTTTGAGATTCAAAATAAAGTTTTTTAGTCATCAAAATCTCCACATGGTATTAGAGCGGGTCCATCCTGGGATCCCAACGTATTCCACTATGCTCTAGACCTCAAGGTGCATGTGTAGCCCCCATGACTTCTATTTGCGACACCATGTGTTGCTCTATTGCTGAGATCTTCATCTCAGTTCTCTCTATGTCGATCTTCATCTTACTCGAAGTGCCGCCAAGCATCAGTGCTTGGACTATCTCAGAAGTAGCACCAATTAAGGAGGACCGATATGGTCCTTGCATTGCTGTGTGGGCCCCTATCACGTGGCAAGGGCAACTACATGATCGAGCAACACCATGCGAGAAGGTTGAATCGATTTTGGCTTGGTCAATGATTCGGTCCAACCACATTCATTGCCTCGATTTGTGTTGGTGTCGATGATGATATTCTTGGTGTTGTTTGTCTCGAGGATACTATTGTTGCGTCGCCATTACGTGGCTGTGAGTTCAACATGCTAGACTTGGGATACAGGCAGTCTAATGATATGTTTCATAACCCCTGTGGAAAGTTTGAGGTTGAAAATTGATTTTTTTTGTTGGAAATTGCCATGCCAGCGATCTCTTCTGAGGAGCGAGGCTTCCTCTACTACTGTTGTTGCCACAAATCTTGTGGCCAATACTACTGCTTAGGAATATTTCCCATGTTTGGTTGCTACTACTGCTATGACCATCGTGTGGTTGCTACCTTTTCTATGATCTTTGTGTCCTGCTACTAGTCTGCTATAGCAAATCCTATGGTGACTACTGCTTCTACTATAGTTTGCACTACTTCATGCTTTTTCGAGTGCTTGCATTAAAGGAGTGTCCTATTAGCTCAAAGGACTCTACTGAAGCCTCAATCCACATCATGATTGATGCTGAAGATGTCGATGAGTGGTGGGGTGACTGAGCCACGCACTTAGCCCTATTTGTAAATGCCTACATCAACTTTTTGCCTTTTGCTAAGGTGAAGAATTTTTTGCTAATGTAAGGCAACTCTCAATGCTTAGGATTGTCTCCCAGATCAATATCAATTTTAGTTGACCAATCTATGCCGATTCAGTGCTTAGGATCAACTCCTGTGTCAATTTTAGTTTCAGTGCTTGGGATCGTCACCTAACTAAAACCTCTAAGTTAGTTTTCTGTACCAACTCTAAGTGCCCATTTGGAGGTGGTGTTAGTGGGGGGATATCCCCCCTTTGGGTTTTTGTTAGAGTTTTTGGGGAGGTTTATCCTATCAAATCACAAAAACCTTCACTCCCACTTTTAATATTAAATAAATGCCCACTAATATCTTCCACTCCCACTCTTAATATTGAACAAATACCCACTAATATCCTCTACTCTCACTTTTAATATTAAACAAATATCCACTAAGATCACATCAATACACCAATCATTGCATCCCACCTCTTAAACCCTCACTTATTCCACTATCCAAACAAACATTCCTTTCCACTTATCCTATCCCTATAGTGTTTTATCCCCCGTCCAAACTGGCCCTAAGGGAGTTGGATATTCACTGATGAAGAGATTATTGTTTGCATGCTTGAAGATCAGTCCATCTGCATGCCAAAACACTTGTGTGTCTCTACTTGCACACCTGTTTGCTTGCTCCATCCCTGAACTATGTCAGAAGGAGGGAGTCCTACTGCTGGTGCACTACTACAAGTTGGGCGTTGCACGCTCCAATTTAGAGAGTGTTAAAGATAATGTAGGAGTTAGGAATAGGAAATTGGAATTATCTCTTTCCATGTTTTGTTTCTTTCCTAATTATAGGGATATGATTTAGTTTGTTTGAGATGTGATTTGTTTCTGTATTTAGGAGTAAGATTAGGATTCAAACCTACTTGTTTTCTTTGAGATTCAAAATAAAGTTTTCCGATTATCAAAATTTCCACAAATTGGTTGTGTATTTTTCAATTATTCCATAAAAAACTTGCCTATTAGGTATGTGAAGTGTTTTTGCTGGAAATCCTCTGATGGGAATAAAACACCACTACATGATCCATTACTGATGAACCTATGTAAGTATTAAGAGAACCATCTTAGGAAACACCACATGCTATTTCTTAGGCATCCTCAATTAAACAATCTATAAGAGGTACGTTAGAAATACCAAAATATGAACGCACCAAGGACATCGTCAACTACACCAGTATTGATCCTTTACCTATGCCTCTTAACATATACAGACGTAAACCTAAGCAATCTCCTACTATTACACTGCTTGGATTAGATTCAAGAACGCTAATAAGAACTCTTAAAGATTTTTGTTAGAATATGGGTTATGGTCTTTTTGTTATTTTGTTTTCATAAGTAGACTCCCTTGTAATTTTTCCCTCCTTTCTATATAAAGAGAGGCTAGGGTTTCTTTTGAGGTTTTTTATGACATTTCATTTCTTTCCATATGGTATTAGAGTGACGGTCTTAGGCCGATGTTCGATACTCGCTTGACTCCCTTCTCTTTTCTTTCTTCCAACACAAGAAAATAAAAAAAGGGAAGGAACTCTAGTTGCCGGGTCTCAAGGAGGAACAAGACCATCATCGATGGCTAGCGGCCCATTGACAAGGGACTTGCAACCCCTTTGGTGATCATTCCTAGCCATCGTGAGGCCATTGGAGGCCTCGAATATATATTTAAAATGTCACCTTTGGCCTTTTACGATCGCCTGGCCCTCTACAACCTTGTGTGGCCATCTTTGACCAGCGCATGGGCTTCCAATCACCACTAGCTCCATCGCCAATCAATCGCCAGGGTGGCTTGATTAGCCCCCAGTGCCACCGCTAAAGGGTTTTGTGACCACTGCCAGAGGGTTTTGTGGTTGTTTTCATCACCAGCAGTGCCATAGCACCACCAACACCACCCTGGCACTAACACTAGGTTTTGCTCAGCCTTGTTGGACTACTACCTAGCCATGATTTGATGGGATTTTTGGCCAAATCCTCTTCAATGACCTTTTGTGGTTGTTTCCAATGTGAGCCTGAGACTTGCACATGCACATGACGGTCCCATATGTGCATGATTTATGTCGATGTTGACCGTTGTTTGCATGTCCTGATTCCCATTCCACGATGATCATGCCTTCTTCACTACTGTTGCTACTACTTGGGATTGTCTCCCACTGCCTACCTGTTTATGTTTCCATAGTTATCTTCACTTAGTGATTCTCTTTGCCTACTACGATTGTGGATGGATGCCTTTCTTTTTATCAGACGAGGACACACCCAGTGCCTGTATTGCTTGCATTGCAAATGTGTCAGGAACGCATTTTCCATTTACAATTCCCGGATGGTAGGTGATAGATTTGGGAGCTTCTACACATCTTATTGGGGATGCTGACTCTTTATGTGACACCAGACTTGCCAAACAAATCACCTTTTTTAAGGTATCTAGTGGCAGTAGTTTGTCAGTAACTACTATGGGTGATATCCAGTTTTCTTCACGATTATTGTTGTCAGAGGTCACTGTGCACTAGAGTTCCCCATGATTCTTCTATCAGTTAGCAGATTTTTGCAAGGATCTTAAGTGCCGAGTTATTTTCAATGAGTGTCACTGCTATTTTCAAGATAAGAAAACCAATGAGATTATTGATAGAGTGGAGAAGAATGGTCTTTATTATCTTAACATACCTTCTCACTTTAGAGCCATTTCAATCACTATGGATCCACTTTTAGCATCATTGTCTTGGTCACCCTTCTTGTAGGAAGATGCACCAGATGTTCCCAAAGTTTCCTACCTCTGCCAGATTTGATTGCGAGCTTGGTCAACTTGGCAAACAACATCAGTCTACCTACTGCAGACAAGCTGAGGGACAAAGCTCATCTCCATTTCACTTGATACATTGTGATGTCTAGGTGTCCTCTGTGTTAGCAATATTGGAGGTTACAGATACTTTGTGGTCTTTGTGGAAAACTAAAAACGATCCACTTGGGTCTTTCTTATGAAGGGTTTGTTAGAGCTCCTTCATATTGTGTAACGCTTCTTCATAGAGGTGCAAAATGTATACTCATCTTTTATTTAGATCTTCTATAGTGACAGTGCCTTAGAGTTCATACAGAATGAGCTCCAGTCCTTTATTAGCAATGGTACCCTGCACTAGACATCATGTGCATATACCTCTCAGCAGAATAGGGTGGCTGAGAGGAAGTTGAGGCACATACTAGATAGTGCACGGACACTTTTGGTATTCATGAAGGTGCCTAAACAGTTGTGAGTAGACTCAGTTCTTACAACAACGCACCTCATCAACCAGGTCCCATCCTCTGTTCTACAATGCAACATCCCTTATTAGATCTTCCATCCGGAGTCTGATCATCCATTTGCCCTGCCCCTACGAGTATTTGGCTATACCTATTTTGTGCATGACTTTGGATAACAGGACAAGTATTCTCCATGGGCAGTGAAGTATGTTTTTTTGGGTTATTCATAAACCTAGAAGGGATACAAGTGTTATGATTCAACCAGCATGAGATATATCGTTACAGTAGATGCTACCTTTTTTGAGAATGTTCCGTTCTCTGAAGAAAGGTCCAGTGTCGAACTTGTACCCTGTCAGACGTAGACATGCCATGGACAAGATCAAGAACCTCCTCTCCTTTTGCTACCTATCATGCATGTTACTCCATCATAGGTGTAGAGTCAGGAAGATGCTGATGAGAGATTAATTGCAGTAAGGAAGCTTGTCCACTCCTGCACTTTACACCCTATGGTGAACTATACCTCCATTGCCCATATGAACCGAGACTTGTAGTAGTTTTCACAAGCCTTGCTTAGTACAATGATACCATGTGGCCACTCAGAGGCATCACAAGATCTACAGTGGAAGGCTCCTATAGATACAAAGATGGACGCCTTGACTTCTCGTGGCACATGAGAGCTTGTGCCTTGTCCTCCTAGCGTAAAACTATTTGACTGCAAGCGGGTGTATACTATAAAGTATCTGGTAGATGGTACTATTAATAGATTCAAGGCTAGGCTTGTCGTCAAAGGATTCACCCAGACATGGCATTGACTATTTTAAGACTTACTCACCTGTAGCACAAGTCTCCTCTATATGGGTTACTCTATCAGTTGCAGTCAACAAGAACTAACCCCTCTTATAGCTGGACATCAAAAATACTTTCCTTGAGGTGTATATGTAGCGACCTGCTAGTTATGATGTTAAGGGGGTGTATATTTGTAGGTTGGAAAGGGGGCTTGGTTTGATAGGCTAAGTGCAGCAGTTATGGAGATTGGTTTTAGGAGATCTACGTTGGATCATTCTATTTTTATTAGACAAGCCACCATTGGGGTTGTCATCTTAACTGTGTATGTTGATGATATGATCCTGATTAGAGACGACGTCATTGGTATCTAGGAGGCTAAGGTCTTCTTACAAAAGGTCTATGTCACCAAAGATCTAGGAGAGTTGAGATATTTCCTGAGAATAAAGGAAATAACACATTAGCATGGTTTTGCACTCTCTAAGAGAGTATATGTTGGAGATCATTAAGGGGCAGCGCTTCTAGGCACTAAGCCATCAACTATACCAATTGAGTAGAAGAGAAGACATGCAGAGATCAATGATGATCTACTTTTTAAGGGCATTCATAGATACAAGAGTACTGTCAGCAAGTTACTGTATTTGAACATCACACGACCATATATTAGTTTCGCTATAAGCAAACCCAGTCAGCTCATGGATAAGGTTCGAAACGCTGATTTCGATGCCGTTTCGATAAATTTTTAAATGTACATTTTACCGGTATGCTGACAAAAATGGTAGAAATAGTTAAAACAATAAGAATTTTAAAAATAACTATTTCAATGGATAAATATTTTCATTGAAGCCCTAAATCCTATCTTTTACTTTATATGCGATATGTCGATACATAACATGTGCAGTAGTAGCAGCAGAACAACACCATGAGTAGCAACAACAGCAGTAGTAGCATGCCGACTGCATGCTAATGGTTTTGTCGGCATGCCAGCGAAACACCTACATGTCGACATATAATAAATACATGTCGATATGGTCCTATTGCAAAAACTGTCATTTTGTCGGCATGCCGCCGACATTTAAATCACTACTTATGGACAAACCACACTATAGCCATTGGCATAATGTTTGTCTCATTTTGAAGTACTTGAAGGAAACACCTAGAAAGGGGCTCTACTATAAAGCCAATGGGCATCTTGACATATGCTCTTACTCAGATGCAGACAATGCTGGATTGGTTGAGGACAAGAAATCCACCATAAGTTGCGTTATATTCTTATGAAGCAACCTTGTGTCTTAACATTGCAAGAAACAAATGGTGGTTGCTCATTTTAGTGTCAAGGCAGAATATATGGCCTTGGCTCATGTAGCTCGTGAGGTGATGTGGATCACCTCCTTTTGGCATATCTTAGGATTCATGTGCAGACCCTAGTTCTTATGTTCTGTGACAATAAGTTTGCCACCTATATTACCTCGAATCCGGTATTTCATGAGTAGACAAAATACATTGAGGTGGATTGTCACTTCATCAGGAATGTAGTAATAGAAGGGAGGATAATCACTTCTTATGTTACATCAGAGCTCCAGATCATTGACATCCTTATGAAGGTGTTGGCAAAGAAAAGACATTATGTTTCTGTGTGACAAATTGGCCTTGATGAACATCTACGTTTCAACTTGAGGGGGAATATCAAAATATGGGTTATGGATTCCCTTGTCAATTTTCCCTCCTCTTTATATAGAGTGAGGCTAGGGTTTCTTTTGAGATTTTTTTAATGACATTTCATTCCTTTCCACAATTTCATTATTTGTAAATTTCCTGTGTACCTTTTTCTTTTCTTTTCATTATTTTTCTGAAACTTGATTTGAAAGAAGGGAGCGAGACTCAGTATTCTCTAAGTTGTTCTGTATACACTCCAAATAGGAGGTCTGACAGGATTACTTCCTACAAGTCGACTGGGCATTTTTTGAAAGGCAAAGTCCATTGGGCATCGACAGAGCTCCAGGAGAAAAAAAAACTACATATATTTATGTAGTGTCACTGAGCACATTTATTTACTTTATCGCATGACTTGGATCTATAGGGAACTGCTAATAGAACCTTTCTTGCAATGGCAAGGTAACGACAAGGACTACCAAAATATTGGTGGAAAGCATATATCAACTCCTATCAAGCGTGTTATGCAGCATGATCCTCTCCAATCAGACTTGAGCATGCCAAAAAAGAAATCATGGGATCCAGAGAAAGGCAACACAATGGTAGAACATTTAACTCCATGCTATTACCTCATAGAAATAAAAAACATGGTGCACATAGGAACCTGGCAGAAATAATAAGCCTCATTTGGAGTATCTAGCATCTGTTATGTATTTTTGCTTTACTTAATACACAGCTCATGTTCAAATATTAGGAATGCATAGGAGCCTATAAATATCTATTTGCAAGCAGGTTACAGTGAACTTAGGTGCAGGACATCAAATGATAATTTTGAGCTTGTTTCTACATTCACCAGCAAACTTACTTTTAAGGTCAGGAGACTCGGCTTGGGAATTTATCACAGAAAATAATACATTCTCAGCAGCCTTATTGCACGCATCCTTTGCATCCATAAGCTGTATATAAGAACATTAAGAGCACATGTATGAGTAGGCATATATCTTTGGAACATAAACTTAGTATAAAATACATATACATTCCATGTAAAAACACCAAATAAAATGAACAAGACAAGATAGATGCATGTACAACTTGTTTATGATAGCAATGAACAACGTAACAATAAAAAGATGTATAAAGGCACACAGGTCTCACCTGAATTACCAGACAAATGGCTCCAACTGTGAATTGTATCCGTGTTCTCCATCCTGACAAGAACCATGTTCGTATTTTCACCAAACCGCATGAGATTTTCTCCTCTGAAAGTGGGAATTCCAAAAAAAAAGACAAGAAAAGGTAAAATCATGTGCATTGAGATTTTTTTTTATTTTTTATAGCCTGCTTACCTCTAGAGACAGCAATTCACTAGATTTCAGAGCTCATATGATAGTGGACAATGGTTCTGGGGTTGAAACACCAAGCTAGAAAAACAGCGTTCAATCTTGAGTTTAGTAAACATGTCCATGTGCTAAGACTTTTTGCACCTACCTCAATCCACAGAAGTTTACCAAATCAACAATTTACTTTAAGTTTCTGCTGCTTTATAGTTGATGATTTCCTATTTCTGATTCCATCATAAAGCAGTTCATATGCAAAATATGTTATATGTCCTTTCTTCAACAAGTTCTCCAAAAGGATCTTTGGAGCTGCTACTGCCTTTTTATCAGCCTCAAAGATAGTATTTACCACCTCTGGTACTATTCCTAACCTTACCATTGTATGGATTACCTGAACAGCCTCATGTACTTTGTGATTAAAGCAAAGAATGTTAAGTACTCGCCCAAAAGTTACCATTGATGGAGTAAAGCCCTTTTTTATCATTTCCATTAGATACTCATGTGCTTGATCGATCTTTTGAATCTTTACAAAACCTTGAACCATGACACGATAAGTGAAAGCATCGGGAGTGCACCCCTTTTCCATCATCTCAAAAAATAATTTTTCTGCCATGCATAAGTTCAGTTTTTCAGAAAATCCATTTATTAATATGTTATATGTCGCTGCAGTGGGGACAAATCTCCCTCTTCTCATTTTCTTTAACACTCCATATGCCGCATCAAGGTTGTTTTTCTTGCAAAATCCATGTATCAACGTGTTGAAGCTAATGGAATCTGTAGTTAACCCTTCTCCAATCATCTTGGAAAGCAATTTGGAAGCCTCGTCTATCCATCCTGCCCTACAAAGGCTCTCTATCAGAATATTATAGGATATGACATTAGGTGTACAGCCTCTTGCTTTGATTTCTTTGAACAGCTCAACAACATCATCAGTCTTCCCAGCTTTACAAAGACCATCCAACACAGAATTATAGGTTACCACATCAGGTGTCACCCCGTTCGTCCACATCCTATCAATCACGTCAAGCGCATTATCCATCTTCATCAACTTACAGTAGCCATCAACCAACGAATTATATGTAAAGACATTGGGAACAAACTGCCTAAATATAGCTTCATTCATAAGTCTATCAGCTTCAGATACATAACCCATCTTACAAAGCCTATCGATAACCATGTTATATGTCCAACTATCAGGCACACATCCATTCCCGGGCATCTCCTCTATAATCCTCAAAGCTTCCAAGATGAAACCCTGCCTCGTCAAGACCTTGACAAGCGTGTTGTAGACCATGATATCCGGCTTCAGCCCTCTTCTAATGCACTTGTTGAACAACTCCACTGCTCTCTCCACATCCCCAACCTCACCCAACCCGTTGATCAATGAGCCATAAGTAATGCAATCGGGAATGAACCCTTTGAATGCCGCATCCTTCAGGACATTCCATGCATTTAAAAGCATACCCATCTTGCAGTACCCGTCTATAAGCGTATTATATGTGAAATTATCCGGCGAGCATCCCTCGTTGACCATCTTGCGCAAATACCTCTCGGCCTCCTTAACCTCTGACTTCCTACACAACCCGCGTATCAACGTATTATAACTTACGGCATCAGGCACAATTCCTGCTTCATTCATCTGATCCAACAAGGCAGCAGACTCCTCCACCCTACCATTCTCGCAGAGGCCTCTCATGAGAATGTTGTACGTGTACAAATTCGGCAAGTAGCCTCTCTTGAAAACCTTCCCCAGAAGACCATGACTCCCCACAGCATCACCTCTCTTGAAAAGTGCGTGAATTACTTTATTGAAAGCCACCATCTCAAGAAACACACCTCTCTGGAGCATTTCGTCGAACAGGTTGCCTGCATCTTCGCGGGAGCCCTCCTCAATCAGGCCGCCGATGACCGCGGCGTAGACGATGGAATTCGCATCGAGGTTCCTATCGGGCATGATGCGGAGGAGGCGTAGGGCAGCGCGGGGCCTCCCCGTGCGGCAGAAGGCCTTCATGCGGATGGCGAAGGTGCAGGAGTCGGGTGCGATATCCCTGTGGAGCATCCGGAGGTAGACCTTGTGGGCCTGGTGGTGGAGGCCGTGGCGGACGAGGGCGTCCATGACGGCGTTGTGGGAGAGGAGGGAGGGGTGGCAGCCGTGGAGGTCCATGGTCTCGAAGACGTCGACGGCCTCGCGGAGCCGGCCGTGCCTGGCGTAGGCGCGGATGGCGGAGGCGTAGGCGGGCTCGAGGGAGGGGGAGGGGGGTCGGAGAGTGGAGCGCATGTGGGAGAGGAGGGGGCCAACGGCGTCGAGGAGGGAGTGGTGGGAGGAGAGCTTGCCGAACATGGACTTGTAGGTGGGAGGGGTGTGGGCGTCCGGGGAGGCGTAGAAGAGCTCCAGGGCCTTGAGGGGGTCCCTGTGGTGGAGGATCACCGCGGCTACGTGCTTGGGAAGGACAGGTCTACTGCTACTGCTGCTCATGGCGAGCGAGAGTGGTGGCGGTTTGCCGCCGGGGGATATGGCTGTGTGGGGGGCGCTGTACGGGTTGTTGGTTGGCACTCGGTTGGGCGGGAGACTCCTCTGTCTTCCTCGCTTTTAAGGTGGTCCGGTTGTTTGTACTTTTTTTATTTTCAACGATCTAAGGTAGATTTTGGTGGGTGGATCACCCTGGAAAAATTATAATTAGGGGATGAACAAGATGTTTGTGTTTTTTTTTTTTTCATCGGCAATCGGTGGGATCCCAGTTATAGTGTTTGAGTCACGCGATATTTATTAAGATCGATATATTGATAATTGTTATCTATTTATTATAGAATATGTGAGAGAGTTTCACTTAAGAGGTGTCAATCGGCTGTGTGTTAAAGTCGATATATTTAAGGCTTATGATATGATAGATCATAAGTTTCTTTAGAAGGCTTTAGATACGTTGGATTTCTACAAGTAATGTATCGAGTGGATGAGTAAATGCATCAGTAGGCTGTCCATCTCACCTCTTGTTAATGGCTAACCGTGTGGGTTTATCATCACAAAGAGAGGCCTGCGCTAAGGAGACCCCCTCTCCCCATTGTTGATTACCGTAGGCATTAGCATCCTTTTCGCATTATTACTAATCTAAGTACAGCGTGGTAGGCTGTCCATCCACATTGGGGGGAGGGGGGGCGAGGGGGAATTATATTTCCCACCTCCTTTTGCTGATGACATGCTGATTTTTGGCAAGGCCACGAACGAGTCAGCATGTGCTATTAGATGTGTGCTGGATTTGTTTTAAAGAATGTCGGGGCTGAACCTAAACATGAACAAAAGTAGGGTCTTTATCTCAAAATATGCTTATACGAAAATGGAGCTATGCCTCGTGCTTGGCATGCTAGAGGGTCGATTATGATCGCTATATTTGGGGACACCATTACATGAGAGGCAAGGGTCGGACCATTCCAGGCGCTGGTGGAAAAAATCAAAAAGACCATGGAAGGGTGGATAGGGAAATTGCTATCAAGGATGGGGAGGGTTCAAGTGCTGAAGTGGGTGGTTGAGGGGATAATGCAATTCTAGATTTGTATGTTAGTCAATCCGACGTCCATTCTCAAAAAAGTCACAAAAATGGAAGTAATTTTTTTGTGGGGGAATAAAGCCCACCCCCACAGTTGGTGTGATGTTTGCCATCCCCTTGAGGAAGGGGAATTAGGCCTGAGACAATTATTCGACTTGGAAAAAATGATGCTGCAGTGATACTGAAGAAAATCTTAGATCCATCGAAGAAGGGTGTGGATGTGGAGGAGATATGGATTGTAGACGGTTTCACAGTAGGATAAGTTGTTGGGGGATTCGAGATGCTAGAGAAATTTACTGAGATATTTTGTCCCTAAAACCCACACTCATTTCTGAGGATGATAGTCGGGCTACAATTTTATCAAGACCTTCGACACGCATAGACACTTGGAATGTGGCTCTTTGATGGTAAAACTATCATCCATCATAACTAGCTTAATTTAGCCTAATTTTAGTGATAAATGCTCCTTAATAAGCATCTGAGAGTCGTAATTTCATTCTGAACGGAATGCAAAAAGATGAGAAATCTCATTAATTCTGTTGTTTTAATGAGAAATCACGAATGCAGAATAAATGAGGGGTCAATCAATGGTCAAATGAACTTAATTTCCCAAGAAGTAGACTCGAATTAACTGAAATAGAATTTTTTGTGATTTAATGATTAATTTAATAATAAAAATTCTAATTACAACCTCACTTCAATTAAATGAGTTCTAGTAGAAATAAATATAATCTAAACCTTCTAAAAAATATTTAAAAATATTTTATGAGGTTTGGAACCTTCATTTTGACCAAAGGAATCCATTTTGATTAAAAATAGAGACTTAGGCGGGAAGTTGCTTTGTTTTAGACTTAAGTGTAAATTAACCAGTCAAAATGCATCAAAACCAAAATTTAAGGTTACCATTAGATTTCTTGAGTTTAAATTAAGTTAGCCTCAAGTTTTGAGCCCAATTGAAGTTCGTCTTGACCTAATTTGCATTCTAGCCCAATTCTCTTTGAATATTACACAAAACCCCCTAGGTTTCAATTTGCTCTTGCATTTAGGTTCCTCCACCATCATCGTCTCCCTCGTCCAAAGAAGGAATGCAACAACTAATTGGAACCCAAATCCATCAACTTTCGTTTGGAGATTTCTCTTCCAAATCTCAACCAAATCCCTCCAAATTTGAAGTGATTGATTACAAGAAGATCCTCTATCACTTGCACCAAGTCTTAAGATCTAATTTGGAGCTTAAGATATCTAGCGAGCTCGTAAAATCCACAATTTTGGGTTGCCAAAATTGCATGGAATTCTTGAGAATTCCAAGCAATTGAAGGGCAAAAACTCCTCTGTATAAGCTCAAGCATCCTCCCAAGTCAAAATTAATCGAGTTTGGCCGTGTTTCAACCCTCTCCACACACAGTAGTCCTCCACCTTGGCTCTGGTGAGCCCCTCCGTTCTCCTTCTTCTGCGCATGCTAAGGACCAATTGGCACCACCATTCTCTTCCTCTCTTCCTTGTGACCCTTGCCGGCTAAAGCAAGGTTGTTTTGACCTCATCGTCCTTGCCGTTCCACCTGTCGGCTTCGTCTTCTTTCTCACGTCTGGCCAGCCAACGCCGGACGTGATTCGCCCTCCATTGTCTAAAATAGGTAGTGTTTCTTCTTCTCCTCCTCTAGTTTAGTTTAGGCCTTTAGTCTTAGGAAATCAAGGCCTTAAACCCACCGTTTTCCACCTTCTCCGTGGCCCGCGAGAGCTCCGGCGAGCTCTAACGGCCACCATGTACAGCTAAACACCAAATCACCACCACCATCACCTTTGTCGTGCTCCGGCAAAGCTCTTGAGGTATCTAATTTGGGTCGAGAGGCCATATTTGTGTTTTAGGACCTTGCCATCATCATCATCTTCTCTAGCGACACTCTCCTCCATCCGACGTCGCATAATTCCAGGAAGCAAGCTTCCTCTACGTAGAATCACTCAAAGGATCTCTCCAAGCCATTGGATTGAAGATCCAATGGTTGTCTTGCCCTAATAGAGCCATCCATCGTCATGTTGCGACTTGCTGAGAAATGGAGGAAGGAACCTCCAAAAGTCCCACATCATAGGATATCAAATCGGAATTGGCTACAAAAGGGATTGCTTCCCTTAGTTGTTTGCCTAAGACCACAGGGGGTTGGGTCCCCTACCCACACGCCCATACACACGCTCATGTGCCTGAATACACGCAGGTGCGTGTGCATACACCCGATCTGGTCCAGGTTTTACCTTGGTTTATGTGTGTGCTTGGGCCGATTTTTATGCTTGCTGTTAAGAACCATTCTGTCCTGAGCCTTTTAAGACGTCTGGACTGTCAGTCAGACGTCTGGACCCCTTCCCAGACGTCTGGAAATTGAAATTTTTGTGCAAGCCTTCGCGTTTGCGCACAGGCGGTGCGCAGACAGTACCCTCTTTTTCTTCCCTTCTTCTCTCTTCCCTCCCCATACGAACCTTAACGCACTCTTTATAAACCCCTCTTCTCCTCTCTCGTTCTCCCCACTCCACCACCAGCCACCTTCTTCTCTTCCTCTCCACCCCAGCGAGAGGAGCTAAGGCGAGAGAGAGAGAGAGCGTGAGAGCAGCGATGAGGAGGAGCGACGTGAGGAGAGGAGGAGCTTGAGCTCGCGAGTTCGTGTGGGAGCTCATTGGAGGGCGCATGGCCGGAGCGGCGCATGCGGGTGAAGGAGAGCGTCGGGGGAGTCGTCCCTAACACTGCTGCAGTCGGAGCTGCAGGCGAGGAGGCGCGGTTGCGCTCGGCGAGGGCGAGCAGAAGGAGGTTCTGGTTCTGTATTTTTCCTAGAATCAGACGTCTAGAGTGACGTCCAGATGACGGAGTGGACGTTTGGAGGCAACTCCAGACGTCTGAAGTCAAATATTCGTGAAGGTACGTTTCCTTTCGCGAATACGGCCATGCAGGCCGCTCCGCAGCTACGTTTTGCGTGGCTTAATGTGGAGGTTTTTACTGTTGCTTGCAGGGGTTGCTTCGGGAAGGCGCGGGACACGCCCTCCCATGCATTTCAGACGTCTGGGAAGCTTACCAGATGGTTGGAAGCACTCCCAAATGTCCGGAGAGGTGGTCGGACATCTAGAGCTGGGTCTAGACGGTCCATAAGAGGTTCTGGACATCTGAGGTCGACGCAGAGCCTGAGGTGCGTTTCTAGTCACTTTCAAGACATCTGGACATTGTGCTAGACATATGATTTGAGTCAGTAACTCTATTTTTGACCCATTAAGGGTCCGTTTTACGCAAACAAGATATCGGTGTTTTCCTTATGAGTTCCTCTACCTGTTAGAAGACTTTCTATAACGTTCTGAATGTTCCATTATGATTGTTCCTTGCTATATGACTTCGTTCCGTTGCAGGTTCAGGGCTTGCTGAGGCACATGAGCCTACCGTTCGAGCCCCCAATACTCCTGGGTTGTTTGGTAGAGTGGCTTTCCCTAATCTAATGATAAAACTGAATTTATGTGTGGAATGAATGATTAGAACCTAGGATGTGGCATTAATCCTAGGACGAGAAGTTGCCTGAAAATGTCTGTATGCATGGTTGATTTGCAGTCTTGAATAAATAAAGAGAAATGATAACAACTGCTTGTTAATGAATAAGAGCTGCCTATGAAAAAAATGAATTACTCGTGTTAGTTAAACAGATACATGCGACATACCTATTGTATACGTTAAATGATAGAAATACGAGCTACATGTGAATAACCTGAACACAGAAATGGGAATGATGAAACCTGGTATGGAATGGCATGAGAAACATGAGCAAGAACCCTACGGGGAATTAGGAGTAAAGCTCCTGGAAATAGATGGAATGGATCTGGAAATGTGAGTGAGGAAGTGTGTTGGCCCTTGAGTACGTAGTACTAAGGAGAGTAACTGTCCCTTGTTTAGTGTAGAGCGGAGCTAGCCGCCCTTGGGTTGGGACCCGGGGTTGGGATTGGCTACTCTGCACCGACTTCTTGGCCCTTATGTATACCGTACCGGGGAGAGCTAGCCACCCTAGGGGCCCGGGGTTCAGCTAGACACCCTACACCGACTTGTTAGGCCCATTGGGCAAACCAAGGTAGTCAAACGAGGGTGCGCGGACCGTGGAGGGGCGAGACCCCTGTTTGGTTCTTAGGGGCTAGACCCCTGTTACTGAGAGGGCTACACCTTATACTGTTCCGTGCTATACTTAAGCGTACCCGTTAGTAGAAATGACTGACCGCGTGCCAGTGCGGGGTAGCTACCCATGCGCTTATCACACGTGCCGTAGTCACCGTTCGTCTGTCCTTGACCTTGGGGTGGTTGACTAGGTGTAGGACCACCATGGGGGACTCTCCCAACCAGGAGAGCACCACGTGCGACTTCTACTCTTCGGAAAAGACTGTAATCAAGATTGTTCCCACGAGGAACATTCGAGATCAAGAAAGAGATCTGATAAATAAACCAATGGGTGAAAAGGAATAACTTGTAAAATAAGGTAATTGGAATAAACAGCTCCCTGTTCACTCTTACTGCTTTAGTTAGTTGGTTGCCACTCTACTTAGCGTTCGCTGACTTTGTGTACTCGTAACCCTTTTCAGGTCCAGGTGTTGAGCAACTCAAGTCTCCGGTTGTAGAGGGTGTTGGGCTCAGTAGAACCTAGTAGCAGTAGTCTTCTTTTGTAGTACTTTTTGTTGTAGTGAGTTCAGACTCTTGTACCTTTACATTTCTGTACCTTTACGTTCCTGTACCTCGTTACTGTTTTACTGTTGTGGTGGTAATATGTACTGTAGCAGCTTTTACTTTCTTTACTGCTGTACTCTTTTACTGTTAGTTGCTTAGCATAGTGAATGTGATTTACTTTCCTGCTTTTTTGTTATTTCTTGTTGGACGACTGGATCTTGGGATCAGCCGAGTCGGGTCGGTCTCATGTCCTGTAGGGATTCGGGAACTGGGTCATAACACTTACTGTGAAGGGTTCTCTTGGGCTTGAATTCTCACTAAGTGTTGAGGCTTTACATATAGTTGAAAACCATTTTTTTGCTTCAAACACTTTATATGTTTTGGAGTTTGATACATTGCATTACATTGAATAAATATGTTCCTTTTCATCTCAATCTCTTGAGGTTCGCTTTAATTTCTTGATTAGTGGTTTATATTCGATTATTTACTCCCTGAGATGAGCTCGAACTCACATTCGAGATATAAATTTGATTATTTTTGTCGCTTTAGTCGCTATACTATAACATGTATTTAAAACCTGACTTTACGCGCTAACATTCGTCAATCATGATAGAAGAATGATGAGTTAAATTCATTTGGGTTGCTGGGTGCCCTCTAAAGTGGTTAGCGTGTACATTACTTGGCCAGTGTAACAAGCTGTTGTTATGGGAGAGATTAAGGGGTTGGGGTGTACAGGGCCCTTCATAATGCCCCCTTTGCCTTGCTGCAAAATATTCCAAGGACCACATTTTCTTCAGATGGCCATTTAGCATGGCTATTTGGGCCTAAGTGTGCTCCTCACTTAATCTCAATTACCTAATGGAGTTGTTTATCCCACAAGTCATGCAGGTGGCCATGCGGTGGGGAGGGGATTTGAAAATACCTCGACATGCTCTTTGGGCAACAATACGAAACTTGTGGAAGGAGTGAATCATGAGAGTCTAGGTGTTCCAATGTGAAACAAGATAGTTTATATTGAACCATGTTTGTCTTTGAATTGGTCCTTACTGACCATGTTAGTTCTTGAGTCAGATTTTTACTTGGTTACTTGTATTTTTTAAATCACTTGAGTAAAAATTACCTTCTTTACTAAAAAAAAAAAGGCAAAAAATCACATGCAATCTTTTGTAGTCATGTAATGATTTCTAAAAGGATGATGATAGGTGTACACCGATTTGTACACTGATGGCATTATCATCATCCTCTATATCTAGCCTAATTTAGCTAAGTTCTAAGGTTAAATACACATAATTATTATACAAAAGGGTATAATTCAATCAGAGCTGAATAAAGAGGAATTATTAATGCAAAAAGGGGTTAATTCTACTATTTTAATAGACAATTATAAATATAGAATGGATAAGGGGTAAAATTATGGTGAATTAAAGGTCAATTGAGCTTAAATTTCCTAAAAGAGGGTTGGTTTTGACTAATTCAGGATTTACATTCAAATTGAATGTTAATTCTTAATTAAAAATCCTAATTTCGACACCACTTTAATTAAAATAGCTCCAATGGAAATAAATATAACATAAACCTTCTAAAAATAGTTTAAAAATATTTTATAAGGTTTGAAACAGTCAATTTGACAAACGAAACCCATTTCGACCTAAAATAAAGACTAGGCAGGTTTTGTGATACATTTTGGGTCTAAATGCAATTTAACCATACAAATATCATCAAAACTCAAAATTAAAGTTACCATTAAATTCTTTAGACCTAAATTAGGCTACCATAACAATTTGGGTTCATTTTGACTTCATCTTGGCCTAGTTTGCATTTTGACCCTTAAAAACCCAATTTCATGAGAAGAAACCCCTATCTTTCGAGTTTTATTGCAATTGGCCCCTTAACTCTTCATCTTATTCACATTTTCGTCCTTGCCAGCACATCACCATCAATTGAGCTCCACGTCGAGCTTTGGAGCTCGATTTTCGGTCGACCTAAGCCCTAGTTGAGCATGAGCTCTAAAGAGGACTTGTTCCCCAACCATTCCTGCATCTGTTGGCGAAGACCACATCGCCAGAGACCCTCTCACGAGCTTGATTTTTGTGGTAAAAAATCTTCCATCTCCCATGTCCATCTGAGTTTGTTTTCTCGAGTTCTCGCCTCTCTATGCACGGCTTTGGGTCTATAAAGCATGGCCTTGGGTCTATAAAGCATGGCCATCCTCCAAACTTCATTTTGGTGCTCGTTTTGGCGTGAACTCCTCCTCCTCTTATTCTTCATGCCATTAATGGATACCTTGGAGGTTCTTAGCCCCATCATTTTGCCGCTCTATCAAAGAAATTGTTAGAGGGCTCCTCTTCCACTCGTCACCGTTCTCCCCATCAAAGGAAACAACTCCTCTACTCCCTCGTCGCACCAATTCCCTCGTCGACATCTTCTTCTTCGTGGTCGGCCACCATGCTGGCCACCTTCTCGTCCTCTCCTCCTCCTAAGTATTCGATCTTCTTCCTCATCCTCTCTAGAGTAACTTAGGCTCCTTAGTTGTAGGTTTAGACCTTAAAATCACCTCAACCACCGTCATCTTCCACGCAATCGGCGGGTTCTCCAGCAGAAATCTAGCAAGCATGCCTCACCTCTCCACGCCGCCTCCCACGTCGACAACCACCCCATAAGCTCCACCTCTATGGGGGAAACAAAAGCCCTCTCTCAATTAAGGGATTCAAGCTTCGCCGTACTCCCCCGGACACACCTACTCTATGCCGCTGTCGATGCGCTCGGTAGCCCTCCTCCGACTTTGAAGCACCAATCCAACCACGCCACCACCTTCAGTGAACCACGACGGAGCTTCTCGACCTATTGGTTACGAGCTTTGATCTAATTTTTACATGGTCAACTGATGTAAACACATTTACACTACTTAAGATATCTATTTATGCATGTTCTTAAGCATAGGATTGCATTTCATGATATAAATATTGCATAACATGCATCATCTTGCATTTAGAATAGTTTGAATAAAATGGAGGTTAATTGTCTCCTTTTATGTGCTTGGATAGGGCAAACATTTTATCGGGGCCTCGGATCAAAGATTCAACCATATGGATGTGATCAGGGCGATGATTGGAGTTCAATGACTTCAAGATCGCCCTAATCAGGCATCTGTAGCATCAGATAGTGACCGGGGAACCCTAGAAGATCAAGGGCCAGGATGGTGTAAATCCGCACTTCTAATGACAAATCCGACCGCACGGATGAATTTGGATCGACGATCGTAGCCAACGACACAAAAATTGAGTCAATCCGACATCCGTGGCACCATCTACAACATCCAGAACATGGACGGCCAAGATGGCACCACGTGGCGCCATCTCGGCCGCCCAAACGACCGCATACATTCTCTGAAGACCCCGCACCCGCTTCCTCTCCGCCGTTGGATCTTGATCCAACGGCTGTGGACAGCCGCGCCTAAAAACGCCTGCTCGACCATTTGCGCCTCATAGTGCAGCGGTCGAGAGCGCTTGCGCGAGCTGCAGCGAAGGGGAGGAAGGCGTGGGCGAGCGAGCGATGGCGGGCGTTGGATCGTCATCGGGCGTCTCAGATCCACCAATAGAGATCACGCACTATTGCACGCGCGGCAAGGACGCGCGATCGTACGGGCTGGACGAGCGCGCAGCTGTGGGCGAAGATGAATCTTAAGTCGTCCGATCTCGTGATCGGACAGCTGAGATTTAGAGAACGTGGGCGTATGCGTTGAGCGCAGGCAGCTGGGGAGGCGCGGGTGGGTGCGGGTGCTATGCCCACGTTGGGGCTTTAGTGACGTTTTATCGGTCACTAAAGACCTCTCATTTATTATTTTAAATATGTAATGACCATTTTGCCCCCACTCCTTGCAACTATAAAAGGAGACCCCCTCCACATGAAATTCTAATCCCTTCCTTCTCCTCTCTACCTCTCCAAAGCTCAAGAGAAGCTTGTCCCACACCCGGGATGCTCCTCGCGAGATAAAGTCCAAATTTTCGTCCTCCTTCGGAAGTGGATCCCATGACGACGACGGCGTGCTGCTCCGTTCCCGTTCTTCTGCTTCGTCCTCCTTCGTCTTGCTCCGTTCTTCTTCGTTCAGGTGTCGTCTCATCTGGCTCGTCCTCCAAGTAATCGTCGAGGAGGATAACTTCTCTCTCCCATTCTTATTTATAGCTTTTCTAGTGTAGAATTTTCCTGCTTTATAGTGTAGCTGATTTCCCACTTTCTAGTGTAACTTTTATTGATTGTATAAACAGTTTGAAATATTGAATGCATGTTCTCTTTCTTTCTCTCTCTCTCTCTCTCTCTCTCTCTTAGTCTGATAGCTCCATTGTAATTATATCGCCTTGCTTTTCAAAAATTCTAAAAAAAATATAATTGCGAATATAGATCAACGTAGTCTCCCTGTGTTCGACCCGGAATTCTTTTCGGTATAAATTTTATTTGTTGAACACGAATTCTTCACTTTCAAGCTACAACGACAGGTTTTCCAAAACCAAACACGTTAGCGTAGCAATTTGAGCGTTCAACATTTTGGCGCCGTTGCCGGGGAGGCAATGATCTTTGATTTCTCTTCGCGTTTTGTAACTTACAAATCATTTACCTCACTTCTCTCCTTTCTTATTGTGATTGCAGGTACTCTTTCGAGACAAGCAATAGCGGTAGATTGGAGTAAAGTGCTGTGGAAGGTTCTGTGAGTTATCCCCCACCTCCCACCCATTAGATTTCATTCCACAACATAATAATTCAAACATCAATCAACCTAGGTGTTTTTATAAACTCTAAGGTTAGATTGTTTGTTGTTTGACACCCATACTCACCCCACACCTCACATTAAAAAAAGAAAAAAATTAAAAAAAATCTCACAGAGGTACACAACCTCATCTGATTTTCTTACTCAACCGGTAAACCGATTTTAGGAACCGGTACACACATTCAAACACATAGTTGAGTAGAAATCATATTAGGTAATCATTTGTGTGCCTAATTAAGTGGTGCATCAGGCCAATTGTTTGAGTTAATTGTGCCGCACCACTTCAAATAAAATCAACTCATCAAGTAGCTGCCAATTAGGTTCAACTCTTAGGGATTTACCAGGCACTCCATATTCTTTTTAAGCTTTAAAGGAAAACATCTTCACTTGTGCTTGCAAAACCTGGTGTGCCAACGAAACCTGTTTGAAAACACCTAAAGTTGAATCTTAAAAGCTACTAAGCAAGATTTGAACCTTAAAATTCACCGCATCAAAAACAATCTTGCTTGAAAACCACTGGTTGTGCACGCACACACAAATCAATCAATCATTAAGGGCACAACCCATTTAAAGGGCCCATCACATTCCAAAGCACATTCAAACCTAGCCCTAAATAAAATAGAGTAGACATTGGCCTTAAGGATTGGACTCGCTTTCAGAACCCAGAATGAGATTATTTTTTATTAGTCTGTTTCTACTGTTCAATCTGATGTCTAGTTAGAGGAGCAAAATCAAACGATTGCGGCTGGGGGGTACACTAGGAACCGGAGGCGAAAGCTAAAGGAAGAACCTTCTCCCTAGTCCCTCCTTCTAACTGGTTGGATTAAACAGACTCAAGTAGAGTAAATCATTTATAGTCTTAAGGTGGGTTTTGGGAGTCAGTAGATCCTTAGGCTATCCCACTTAAGGACAACCTTGTTTTGTTGTGCTGTAGGGTCCCTATCCCCAGTCCTTCCGACCTTCTCTTAGTTTATGCTGGGAAGACGGTCATTGAATCCCCGATTGGAAGGACCGTTAGAACATTCTAGGAGGCGAAAGTTGGATTTTGGTCAATTTGATCCCATGGCCGAACAACAGCCTCCTCTGCTTGGAAATCCACAGGAAGAATTTCGAAGGCAGTTGGAATAAATGCAAAGAATGCAGGAATGGTTCCAGAGAATGCAGGGCGCTCAACCCTTGAAGGATTTTTATGATCCTTCAAATTACGGGGAACGTCTCAGCGTCCAGATTCCAGCCGATGTCGTAGAAATCAAGCCCCAGGTGTTAAGCCTGATTAAACATTATCATGGGCTTGGCTCCGAAGATCCGTTTCAGCACTTGGAGGACTTGACCACTTTGGTCCAAACCACCAAGGCTCGAAATATAAACGAGGAGCACATGATCATGAGGCTCTTCCCCCACTCTCTCAGGGATAAGGCCGCGCATTGGTATAGGACAATAGGAAGACCAATTACAACTTGGAATGAGTTGAAATCGGCCTTTCTGAAGAAATTCTTCCCAGTTGGTTGTACCAATGCTTTGAGACGAGCAATCACTACCTTTACCCAGCGGCCGGGGGAGCAGTTTCATGTGACCTGGGAGCGATTCCAGGATTTATTGCGGAGGTGTCCACACCACGAGGTGCCGAAATGGCAACTCGTGTAGATTTTCTTTCATGGGTTGACTGAGCAACTCAGAAATCATGTGGATGCTTCTTGCAGAGGCAATTTCCTCAATAAAGATGCAGATAGCGCACATGATTTATTTGAGGAAATGAGTGAGAATTCAATTAATCATGCCTCCATGGATACTTTTAACCGGTCCCAGCAACCCAGATCAAATGTCAATGAAGTCCATGACTCTCATTCATTTGATATGGAATTGATTTGTAATAAACTTGATAAGGTGGACTTGGTTGCTAAAAGAATGGAAGAGTGGATGACTGGCAATTCTATGAACAACTCTCGATCCACTCAATCCCAAAATTCGGGATTCCATTCCTCACGAGCTCCTTTTGGACGGGAGTTCGTGAATCAACTCGATGTCACTCAACCTATGAGTCAGCATTTTTCGGAACCCCACGGGTTCCTAACTGGGGCCTTTGATCCCAGTTTTTCTGATCCTTCCCTTTCTTTCTCTCCATCCTCACCTTATGAGGATGTCTGCGCAGTACAAGAGAATGTTAGATCCAACCCCTACTCAAATGCCTATAATCCAGGTTGGAGAAACCACCCTAACTTCTCTTGGAAAAATCTGGGGCAACAGACCCAATTCCAACCTGACAATTATGCTCCGCAACGACCAATGGGTCAGGGTCAAGTATATACTCAGTTGGCTCCGAATCAGGTCAATCAGCCAGCTTGGAATGCTCGTCAACCCGTAGGGTAGGCTGATTTGAACCGTCAAATGGTAGAGATGCAAGGATCTATGCTCCAGCTCATGCAGCAAATGAAAAAGTCGCTGGACAACTTGCAATCCGGGCTCATTGCTAACTCTCGTCAACCCGGATCTCTACCATCCCAACCCGTACCTAACCCGCGAAACATTATGAATTCGGGCAATCAAGCCCAAGGGTACTGAAATTAGAGGGACCCGCACGCACATGCTCAGGTGGTTGAGCAGGGTTCCTCGTCTTCTTCTTCTGCAAATCAACAATTCATGGTCAATCAAGTCCCTCCAATCTTTTTTAACCCTCCCCAGACCCAAATTCTTACGCTTTTGCAAATTCTGTAACTTTGAGGAGTGGTAAGAAGACTCAGGATCCACAACACTATTCTGATCTTTTGAATCCTGAAGAACCTGAGGAGAGAGAGGAGAATTCTAGAGGAGAAATCAAGGCTCAGGAACCTGATTCCAAAAATCTAACTCATGTTCCTTTTCTTGAAGCCTTAACTAAATCAAAGAAGAAGAAGTCTGTTGATAGCAATGAGGAGCTTCTGAATTTATTTAAGAATGTTGAGATCAATATCCCGCTCCTTGATGCTATCAAGCACATATCGGCTTACGTAAGATTTTTAAAGGAATTATGTACACAAAAGCGTAAGTCTAGAGAATCTGTTCCGAGGAAGGTGGTACTCTCCGAGCATGCTAGTTTTGTTATCTTGCACTACCTCCCTTAGAAAAAGAGAGATCCTGGTGCTCCTTTGATTTCTTGTGTTATCGGAGATTACACATTTGATAGAGCACTTTTGGATCTCGGTGCATCCATTAACCTAATTCCGACTTCTCTCTACGAGAAGTTTAGGTTAGGTGAACTTCGGTCAACTTCAGTAACGTTACAGTTAGTGGACCGTTCGGTCACAAACCCGCGAGGCGTTATTAAAGATGTTATAGTTAAGGTCAAGGATTTTTATTTTCCTGTAGATTTCTTTGTCCTTGACATGGATGTACCGGATAATCTTAGGAACACGCCCATCATTCTGGGGCGTCCGTTCCTGGCTACCGCAAAGGCCAACATTAATTGCGAAAGCGATAACATAGAAATCGCCTTTGGGGACCAACGAATGAAATTGGATATTTTTTAGGCGATCAACAAATTTGAGGATTGTGGATTTATTGAGGAACTTGATGAGGATAATGTTAATATTGAAACTTGTTTGATAGTTTCTTCAATTGAAAGTTCCTCTTTGGTTGATGAATTTGACCCGCAACCCTCTGACCTGACATCTTCGGAAGAGGTTACTGATTTTGTTCACTCACAACCTCTTCCTCTTATTGAATTTTCAGCATCTACCCTACCATCAATCATCACCCTACCCCAGCTTGAATTGAAACCATTGCCCGAGAATTTGAAATATCAATTTTTAGGACCTCAGAATACGCTTCCTGTGATTATCAATGCTAAATTGACAAAGGAGCAAGAGATTAAATTGATCAAGGTCCTAAAGGAACATAAGGGGGCAATTGGTTGGACCATTCATGACCTCAAGGGGATCGAGCCATCTTACTGTAATCATAGAACATTTTTGGAAGATGGATCCCGCCCTTCTCGCCAGATGTAGAGGAGATTGAATCCAAATATGCGAGAAGTGGTCAAAAAGGAAATCATCAAGTGGCTCGATGCAGGAATTATTTATCCAATCTCTGATAGTCCTTGGGTAAGTCCCGTTCAAATTGATCCAAAGAAATTCGGGATTACTGTTGTGACTAATGAGAGAGGTGAATCTATCACAACTCGTTCAGTTTCCTCTTGGAGAGTTTGTATTGATTATAGGAAGCTGAACACAGCCATTAAAAAGGATCATTTTCCCCTGCCCTTCATTGATCAAATCTTGGAAAAATTAACCGAGCAGAAGTACTTCTGTTTTCTTGATGGCTACTCGGGATACAACCAAGTTCCTATCCATCCCGAGGATCAGGAAAAAACTACTTTCACCTGTCCCTACGGAACCTTTGCTTTTCGTAGGATGCCTTTCGGGTTATGCAATGCACCTGCGACTTTTCAAAGGTGTATGTTAGCCATATTTTCTGACATGGTGGGAGAGTTTATGGAAGTCTTCATGGTTGATTTCTCTGATTTCGGATAATCATTTGACTCTTATTTGGTTAATTTGGAAATGATTCTTAAGCGATGTATCAAGACACGACTGGTTCTTAGCTGGGAAAATAGTCATTTCATGACCCAAGAGGGCATCGTTTTGGGTCATGTAATCTCTGAACGGGGAATTGAAGTAGACAAAGCTAAGGTTGATGCTATCGCTAAACTTCCTCCTCCCACATCTGTTAAACAAATCAGATCATTTCTTGGCCATGTGGGATTTTATCGAAGATTCATCAAGGATTTCTCGAAGGTTGCGTGTCCTTTGAGCAATCTTCTTGCCAAAGAAACGCCGTTTGTTTTTTACGAATCATGCCGAAAGGCATTTGATTTCCTGAAAACAGCAGTCACCTGTGCTCCATTTTGCAACCACCAATTTGGACAGCCCCTTTTGAGATCATGACCGACGCTTCTGATTACGCGGTCGGGGCTGTCCTGGGTTAGAAAATTGATTGAAAGCCCTCTGTCATTTACTACACTAGTAAAACTCTGGATGAAGCTTAGAGGAATTACAGTGTTACTGAAAAGGAATTACTAGCTGTAGCATTTGCTTTGGAAAAATTCAGGGCTTATCTTTTAGGGTCTCATGTTATCGTTTATACCGACCACTCGGCCTTGATACATCTCTTGGCTAAAAAGGATGCTAAACCCCAGCTTATTCGTTGGATTCTTCTTCTTCAAGAATTTGATCTTGAAATCAAGGATAAAACTGGGGTACAAAATATGGTTGCGGATCATTTGTCGAGACTCCTAGGTGATTCTTCTTGTCCGGACATTTTGATTGCTGACACTTTTCTGGACGAAACCATTCTTATAGTTTTAGGTGTCCACACCCCATGGTTTGTTGACATAGTTAACTATTTGGCCGTTGGTCAAATCCCTCAGGATTGGACCAAGCAACAACATGATAGACTCAAATCTGAGGCCAAATATTACTTCTGGGAGGACCCTGAACTGTATCACATCGACTCTGATCAGATTATTCGCCGATGCATACCGGAGAATGAATTCAACAGTATACTCGAGTTCTGCCATGCATCTGGGTGTGGTGGACATTTCTCCAGAAAAAAAGATGGCTGCAAAAATCTTGCAATCTGGCTTCTATGGGCCGTCATTATTCAAGGATGCCCAAGACTTCTCAAGGTCATGTTCTTGATGTCAGGCACTCGGGAGCATAACTAAGAGAGACATGATGCCCCTAAACCCTATTCTTCTTGTCAAAATTTTCGATGTTTGGGGCATCTATTTCATGGGACCCTTTATCCCTTCATTTGGACATCAGTACATTCTTGTTGCTGTTGCTTATGTGTCCAAATGGATTGAGGCGATTCCCACTCGAACCAATGACCACAAGGTGGTCATCAATTTTGTCAAGAAAAATATCTTCAGTAGGTTCGGGATTCCTAGGGCTATCATCAGTGATGGTGGCACTCATATTACTAATGCCCAATTCTAGAATTTATTGGCCAAATACGGGATTAATCATCGAATTTCCATACCTTACCATCCCCAGACGAATGGACAAGTTGAGATCTCCAATCAAGAGATCAAGAACATTCTGCAAAAAATGGTTAGGCCTGATCGCAAGGATTGGACTCAAAAGCTTGAGGACGCTCTTTGGGCCTACCATACGGCGTATAAAATGCCCATCGACATGTCTCCATTCCGTTTGGTGTATGGAAAGGCGTGCCATCTACTCGTAGAGATTGAACACAGGGCATTCTGGGCAATCAAACAATGCAATTTAGATCTGAATCTAGCTGGGAAGACCAGGAAACTCTAACTATCTGAGTTGGAGGAGCTTAGAAATGATGCTTATGAGAATGCCAAAAGCTACAAGGCTCGGACCAAAGCTCTACATGATCAATTGATTTCCCGTAAGAGCTTTGAGCCAAACCAAAAGGTCTGGTTATTCGATTCTAAACTTAAGCTCTTTCCTGGCAAACTTAGATCTAAATGGAATGACCCATTCATAATTGATCATATTTTTCCAAATGGTGCCGTTCAGATTTCTGACCCAAAGACGAGTAACACCTTTAAAGTCAACGGTCAACGTCTGAAGCCTATTGTTGACCGTAATCTTCCAGAACCTGTCTCAGACTCTGTTACTCTAGCCATTCTGTGACTTCTTTGGCTGGACTTCGCCTAGCTGACGGCATTAAACTCAGCAGTTGTACATATGACACAAGGCTGATACGAGCTTCATATCCAGGTGACATCTTTCATATTCTACCCTTTCTTTCATGTCTCTTTTTCAATGAGGACATTGCATCAGCTAGGCATGGGGGGGTGGATTCATTTTTGAATTATTTGGTCAGCTTTGTGAAATCCATATAAATTGTTTTTCTCTTCTTATTTATATAAAAAAAAATCAAAATTAGGGTGGATTCATTTTTGAATTATTTAGTCAGCTTTGTGAAATCCATATAAATTATTTTTCTCTTCTTATTTATATATATATAAAAAATCAAAATTAGGTTGGTGTTATGAACATGGGCATCAGATGTAGTTTAAGATGTCTGGGAAGTGTCCCAGACGTCTGGACAGACGTCTGAAACCCTTCCCAGACATCTGGTATTAAATTTTTTCGGTGTACGGGTTTGCGTTTGCGTGCCTGCGCGCAAACGACTGAACCCGCCGCCTTCGTTTTTCCCTTTCTCTCCCTGCAGGTGCCGCTTTCCTTCTTCTCTCTCCCCACGGATGCCTTATAAGAACGCTCCCCCTCTCCCTCACCCTCACTTCGTCGTCTTCTCTTCTCCTTCTCCCTGCCAGCGAGAGCGCGAGCTAGCGAGAGCGGCAGCAGCTGCTGCTGCGAGCGTGCGGGAAGGAGGGGTGGTTGCGAGAGGAAGTAGATGCTCAACCACGAAGGTGCGAGCTTGCTGGGGCAGCTAGAGCCGGCCGGCGGGAGAGCAGTGAGGGTGGGGTGGCGTGGAGGAGCTGCTGCAGCTCGGGCAGCAGGCGGATGAGACGCGGCGCGGCCGTGCGTCGCGGGCGGAGAGCGAACAGGGTCCTGATTCTGGGAAAATTTCCCGGAATCAGACGTCTGGACTTACGTCCAGATGACGCCTAAGACGTCTGGAGGAAGGTCCAGACGTTTGACAGGTACAATAATTTCCTACCTTCTCCTTTTTACGAGTGTACGGCCATGCAACCGTCCGCCGCGTTCTTCTGCACCCTTTGTGATGAGAGCGGGTGTGTGTGTACGTAGGTTCTACTCGGGAGGGCGCGAGGGCTCGCCATCCCACACTGATCAGACGTCTGGCCACAGTACCAGGCGACGAAGAGGACCTCCAGACGTTTGGGGTGACAATCGGACGTTTGGGAACTAGGACCAGACGATCCAGCGGGGTTCTGGACGTCTGAAGGACTGCGCAGACTGAGGTATGACCTGATCAACCTTTTAAGACGTCTAGAAGAAGTTCCAGACGTCTGATTTTGAGTAGATTTGTCATTTTTGACCCGTTTAGGGTCTGTTTGGAGTCTGTTTTCCGTGTTTCAAGTTGCCTTCTTTCTAGATTTATTTCCCCTACCTATTTGCAGTAATTGTATACTGTTCTAAGAAACTCCTTGTGATGATCCTTGTGTTAGGACCTCGTTCCATTGCGGCTCTGGGGGTTGCGGAGGCGCGCGGGATTACCGACCATGCCCCCAGTACTCCCGATTTCGCGGGTAGAGGGGCCCTTTAATTTATTTGTAACGACCCGATTCCCGAATCCCTACGAGACATGAGAACCGGACCGACTCGACTAATCCCAAGACCCAGTCGTCCAACGAGAAAGTAACCAAAAGAGCAGTAAAATAAACCGCATTCACCATGTATATAACTAGCAGTAACAAAATACAGCAGCAAAGGAAAGAAATACTACAGTATATACCACCACAACAGCAGAGAAATAAACATGTTCATAACATAAAGCTTACAACGAAGAGAGTACAGGGAGTAATAGAAAACTACTCACTACAGCGGAAATAAAAGTACAGAAGGTACTACAAGTAACACTACTGGGCTCTACTAGGCCCAGCGCCCTTTGCAGCCGTTGACTCTGGCTGCTCAACACCTGGTCCTGAAAAGGTAACAAGGGTGACACGTCAGCGAAATGCTGAGTAGAGTGGCAACTAAAAGTTAGAAGAAGCAGTAGAGTGGACAGTAGCTGTTATATTTTTACTTTCTTTATTTATGTCTTTCTATTTTCACTATTGATTTATTTCTCAAATCCTTCTCTTGATCTTGAATGTTTCTCGTGGGAACGATCTTGATTGCAGTCTTTTCCGAAAAATAGAAGTAACACGTGGTGCTCTCCTGGCTGGGAGAGTCCCCCGTGGTGGTCCTACCCTCAGTCAACCACCCCAAGGTCGCTGACAGATGTAATGGTGACTACGGCACGCTCGATAAATGCACAGGTAGCTACCCCGCACTGGCACGCGGTCAGTCGTTTCCGTTAACGGGTGTGCCCAAAGCACAGCACGGAACCAGTATAGGGTAGAACCCTCTCAGTAACTGGGGTCCAACCCCTCCTTAGTAACCAAACAGGGGTCTTGCCCCTCCACAATCCGCGCACCCTTGCCTGACTACCCTGGTTTGCCCAGTGGGCCTAACAAGTCAGTGTAGGAGGGCCAACAGAACCCCGGGGCCCATGGGGTAGCTAGTACTCTCCCTACACTAGTATCTCTCCTCGGTACTATGTACACGAGGGCCAAAAGTCGGTACAAAGTGGCTAGACCTAACCCCGGGTCCCTGGGGCGGCTAGCTCCGCTTTGCACTAAACAGGGGGACAGTCACTTTCCTTAGTACTCCGTACTCAAGGACCAGCTCACTTCCCCAATTCTATTCCATTCCCTTTCCAGGAGTTCTACTCCTAATTCCCCGTAGGGTTCAAGCTCTTTTAACTCAACCAATTTAGGTTTCACCGTTCCAGCTTTACGTTCATACAACCCATGTTCTCAATCCTACTTATTCATTCATAACAGGCAGCTGTTAACCAATTTATAGGCAGTTATCATTACCTTTCTACTATTCCAAGACTGCAATATTTATATATTCAACTAGTTTTCCAGTCCTAGGATTCATGCCGTACCCTAGGATCTATCATTTAATCTAGTTTTTCAATCCTAGGATTCATGCAATACCCTAAGATCTATCATTCAATCTAATTTCTCAGTCCTAGGGTTCTTGCAATACCCTAGACTCTATTAATTGTTTCATAATTGTAACACATTTTGTTAAATAAATTAAAAAGCCACTCTACCAGCGAAATTGGGAGTACTGGGGGCGTGGTCGGTAATCCCGCGCGCCTCCGCAACCCCCAAGACTGCAACAGAATGGGGTCCTAACACAAGTATCAATCACAAGGAGTTTCTCAGAACAGCATACAATTACTGTAAACGGATAGAGGAATTAATTCTGGAAAGAACGCAACTCGAAATGCGGAAAACAGACTCCAAACGGGCCCTAAACGGGTAAAAAACGACGAATCTATCCAAAATCAGATGTCTTAAAAGGTGGATCAGGTCGTACCTCTGTCTGCGCGGTCCTTCAGACGTCCAGAAGCCCGCTGGAACATTTGGCCTTGGTTTCCAGACGTCTGATTGTCACCTCGGACATCTGGAGGTCCTCTCCGTCGTATGGCACTGCGGCCAGACGTCTGATTCATGTGGGATGGGGAGCCCTCGCGCCCTCCCGAGTAGAACCTGCGCACACACACTCCTGCTCTCAGTACGACGAAACGTAGAAAAAAAATCGTGACGGACGGCTGCATGGCCGTACACGCAAAAAAAGGAGGTGAGAAATATCTTACTTGTCAGACGTCTGGACCGTCCTCCAGACGTCTTCGGTGTCGTCTGGACGTAAGTTTAGATGTCTGATTCTGGAAAATTTTCCAGAACCAGAACCTGATTCGCTCTCCGCCCGCGACGCACTGTCGCGCCGCGCCCTGTCCGCCTGCTGCCCGAGCTGCAGCAGCCCCTCCGCGACACCCCACACCCGCCGCTCCCCCACCGGTCGGCTCTAGCTGCCCGGCAAGCTCGCACCTCCGCGGTCGAGCTTCTTCTTCCTCTCGCAACACTCCCTCCCACACGCCCGCTGCAGCCGCTGCTGCGCCCTCGCTCGCTCGCTTGCTCGCAGGGAGAAGGAGAAGAGGAGACGGTGGAGTGGGGGTGAGGGAGAGGGGGAGCGCTCTTATAGGGTAGCCGCGGGGAGAGAGAGAAGAAAGCGGAGCCTGCATGGAGAGAAAACGAAGGCTGCGGGTTCAGTCTGCGCACGCAGGCGCGCAGACGCGAACCCGTACGCCGAAAAAATTTATTACCAGACGTCTGGGACACTTCCCAGACGTCTTAAACTGCTTCTGACGCCCATGATCGTAACATTATTTAACAAAATTTGTACAATCATGAAACAATTAATAGAGTCTAGGGCATTGCATGAACCCTAGGGCTGAAGAATTAGATTAAATGATAGATCCTAGGGTATTGCATGAATCCTAGGACTGAAGAACTAGATTGAATGATAGATCCTAGGGTATGGCATGAATCTTAGGACTGGAAAACTAGCTGAATATATACATTGCAGTCTTGGAAAAGTGGAAAGGAAATGATAACTGCCTGTAAATTGGTTAACAGCTGCCTGTCATGAATAAATAAATATGGTTGAGAACATGGGTTATATGAACATAAAGTTGGAACGGTGAAACCTAAATTGGCTGAGTTAAAAAAAAAAGCATGAACCCTACAGGGAATTAGGAGTAGAACTCCTGGAAAGGGAATGGAATAGAATTGGGGAAGTGTGCTGGCCCTTGAGTACGGAGTACCCAGGGAGAGCAACTGTCCCCCTGTTTAGTGCAGAGCGGAGCGAGTCGCCAAAGGGACCCGGGGTTAGGACTGGCCACTTTGTACCGACTTTTGGCCCTCGTGTACACAGTACCGAGGAGAGTTACTAGTGTAGGGAAAGCACTAGCTACCCCACAGGTCCCGGGGTTCTGCTAGCCCTCCTACACCGACTTTTTAGGCCCACGGGGCAAACCAGGGTAGGCAGGTGAGGGTGCGCGGACTGTGGAGGGGCTGGACCCCTGTTACTGAGAGGGCTCTACCCTATACTGGTTCCGTGCTGTGCTTTGGGCGCACCCGTTAACGGAAACGACTGACCGTGTGCCTGTGCGGGGTAGCTACCCGTGCGCTTATCGCGCGTGCCGTAGTCACCGTTACGTCTGTTAGCGACCTTGGGGTGGTTGACTGAGGGTAGGACCACCACGGGGTACTCTCCCGGCTAGGAGAGCACCACATGTTACTTCTACTTTTCGGAAAAGACTGCAATCAAGATCGTTCCCACGAGGAACATTCAAGATCAAGAGAAGGATCTGAGAAATAAATCAACAGTAAATAAATGGAAAAGTATAAATAAAGAAAGTAAAAATATAACAGCTAATGTACACTCTACTGCTTCTTTAGCTTTTAGTTGCCACTCTACTCATCGTTTCGCTGACGTGTCACCCTTGTTACCCTTTCAGGACCAGGTGTTGAGCAGCCAGAGTCAGCAGCTGCAGAGGGCACTGGGCCTAGTAGAGCCCAGTAGTGTTACCTGTAGTACCTTCTGTACTTTTCTTTCTGCTGTAGTGAGTAGTTTTCTGTTACTCCTTGTACTCTCTTATTTGTAAGCTTCATGTTATGTACATGTTTATTTCTCTTCTGTTGTGGTGGTATATACTGTAGTATTTCCTTTCTTTACTGCTGTATTTTGTTACTGCTAGTTATATACATGATGAATGTAGTTTATTTTACTGCTCTTTTGGTTACTTTCTCGTTGGACGACTGGGTCTTGGGATTAGTCGAGTCGGTCCGATTCTCATGTCTCGTAGGGATTCGGGAATCGAGTCGTTACAGTTGGATTATTTGGACCTGAGTTATTTTCAATCATTAAGAAATTGTCTACTTAGGAATTGAACTTTCAAAGACACAACAGCGCCCGAGTATCAACCAAAATGTAGGCCGCCTCAAGCCCTCGCTTTATTCAAAGAAAAATTTCTTTTTTCTCTTTTTCTTTTTTCTAATTTTTTTGGATTTTCAAATTTTAGGGTTTAAGGATGGCTTTCTACGGCCATTCAACTCACCCAAGATTTGATGAGAACCCTAAGCTTTAAGCATCTTATTGTGATTGTGATAGACTCATTGACCGACAATTAGAGTGGACTTCGGATTTCTACACCTCTAGGTGACCTAACAAGAATTCTGCCTAAAGGTGTATCTTTACAACCGGTAGCTTTCTCTCTACTTTTATTTTTTACGAGATCAACACAAGGGTGAATCCAGTGTATATCTCCCCAGTTTATTCTACTTCTCCGTTTCTTTCTAAGTGTTTTGGGAATTTTTAATGCATTTACTGAGCTGGGTTCTAGACAACCGGTCGATGAGCTGTTACCACCGACAACTTGCCAGCCATACTCGTGCGGCGAAGTGTGGCTTATTTCTTTTTTTTCTTTTCTCCTTTTCATTTTGATTTTTTTTTTTGATTTTTTATTTTTGATTTTTTTTAAGTAGGTGACTTCCCTGGTCTAAGATTTACCTAAGGGCAGGAAAAAGAGAAAGGTCCAGTGACTGGGCTCTAGACAACCTACCTATGGGCTGTTACTTACGATAACTTGCCAGCCATATCATCCTAGAAGGTTCATTAACTACCCAATTTCCGTTAGAATCGCCGAACAACGAGTCAGTGCAAAGAAAGTGTGTAGATGCTTAAAACTCAGAAATTCCCTCAAATCAGAGGGTAGGTTGATAAGTCATGTACTTATCACCTAACTTATTTATCCAATTACAATAGAATTAAGATGGAGAGGACTCAAAGACAAATCCACATTTTAGTGGATACACAGGCTAATTAAGTCCAAAGACTTGAAGGGTCTTTGTATTCAGATCCTAATGTAAAATTTCTTAGGATTGAAAAGTCCTAATGTCCAACTAATCCTTCCTAATTTTTTTTATAAATATCATATAGTTTTTGCTAGGGACTAGCAAAAGATAGGCATGGGGGTATGATGTAAACACATTTACATTACTTAAGATGTCTATTTATGCATGTTCTTAAGCATAGGATTGCATTTCATAATATAAATATTGCATCAACCAACCTACCCAACCACGATGACGACCTCGCTCCGGTCCCCACCTCTGTCGTCCTCATCACCGCCCATCACAGCCAAAAGATTTGTGAAGTCGCGTGGAAACCATTACCACCCTCGGCAAGGAGTTTTGTGCTCGGAAGCTCGCCGACCTCCACCACGTTTCGACGGCCTGCACGCCTCCCGATTGCCAAATGAAGGAAAGGAGGAGAGGAGGAAGAAGAAGGCAAAGGACCTCTTTGCAAAGAAAGAAAGCCCACAGGAACCAAAGAGCAGGGATCCAATTACCCAAATGTAAGGAAATTAGTCTTTCAAATATTGATTCGTATGCTTTGTTGATTTGATTTAAGATTTGGATGAGATTTTATTGTAGTTTCCTGCTCAAATATTCTTCATTTAATGCTTAATCAAATTCATAGTTGATTTATTTATTTTATTAAGCATCAAATGATTAATGCACTTGAATTTGTAATTAATATCTGTATGTGTAGAACTAAGTGTAGAAATTGAACTTGTTTCCTGTATGTAATTTATTCCATATCACAGGTTCATCAAAAACTTGTAAATAACTTTGATGGTGGTATGCGCGCAATGAATTATTCCTAACGAACGACTTCAGAATACTTTTATTTTGAGCTAAATAAATTTTAAATGTTAATTACATTTCTATCAACTACACTACAACATGATTTTTAAACACGGTAGAAGCAAGTTAACATACACCCTCACACAGGCTGTATGACACCGTCTGGTCACATGACGATGTCATGGCTCATGACACCCCTCGCTAATAAGGGGTGTACAAATTGGTGTACACTTTCATGTAAATCTTTTCCTTTCTAAAAAGATCAAATTGCAATGATGTCCATGAAAAGTTTCTAACTTTTACATGAGGTGTCCTTGGGTTTATAGTCGTTAGTGGTTAAAGGAAACAAACAACAAATGGTCCTTTAAGTGATGAATAGGCATGCTTGACTGTTGAAGGAAAGGGAAACAAGTCGAACTGGCCAACTTCAATTAACTTGACATTGTAAATGACCAAAATCTTGCTAATTGAATGGGGCTCAACAGCTACACGGAAGGGGTTTTTGCCTATAAATTAGCAAAGAATGAATAAGTAGATGAAATTATGAAGGGGAAAATCTTATTTCATTAATTTTTATATTGTTTATGTACACAAGCCTATATTTTTTGTGTTGATTACATTGTTGGCATCGAATGTAAAGATGGAATCAAGCTCCTATATTTCCATCCATAAGGGTTTTATTCTAGTAAGGTGTGTTTATAAGCTTTTTAATAATATGAAGACTTCTGAGAAGCTGTGGAGTAAGGACTTGAAATTTTAAACATGTAGCACTAAGTCATGTGATTTCTTTTAGTGGGTTGACAATAGGTATTGCAGATCATACATTAGAAAAGCAAAATTAGTTAATCCATGACATTTGCATGACCAAGGAGAAAGTGAACACAAGAGAATAAAATCAGAGATATGAAAATGCATCTAAAATGACTTGACGTTGTACATAAATAAAAGTGGTTATAATTTGGATAGTTGCCCATGTAGCTATAAGGATGATTTATGGAGAAGTTAATGCATTGAAGATGTAGCTAGATTGAGCTTTGGCTTGTTCCACTTGTTCCCAAACATTCATTCTCTATATATAACACAATAAACATACATCCCCTACTCAAAAACAAACACAGAATAGTCTATACCCTTGTCAAATGTATATAAGTCTGGTTCATATGCAAATACACAACATTAACAACCACATAATAATCACTTCCTTGAGTGGCAACCTAACTTAATTGAGATTATAAGGCTTGAGATTAGCTAGGCTTTGCTTGTACAATGATTGTTGCCTTACATGTATTCTTGTAATGCCTAAGACCACCACACTTCTTGTTGTGATCGAACGGTTCAACCCTAGTGACATCACAGAAGTGTGAAATCCAATCATTTAGAACTTTTCTTCGATTCATGAAATCGATTAATGCCCAAAATATCGAATATATAGTAATCAATGAAACAAAGAATTGAAAATTTGGAACCACGTGGAGAACTAATTTCTTTCCATTCTGAGATCCCCACAAGTATCGAGATATACTCGACAAAGTAACATAGCACAACACCTCACATGTTGTGCCTCTTACAATAAGTCATGGCTCATGGGACTCCCTTCTTCTCGATAAACGGATGAGATCCGTCACATTGAAAACACTCAATCCCGTGTGTGTCGCAAATCTCGTGGTGACACTTGCCTCAAATCTCCTTTAAAGTTGACCTATGCAAGCCCAGAACATGCACCTGATAGAAATTGGACATCCAGCAAGGATGCATCAATGTTAACCAAGTCAAAGGCATAGACAACTAACAAATGGCAAAAGGTGATTGATAGGAAGCAAATGAAAGTTTTTGGGAAAGGAAGCTTCCATAGAAAGATTTCACATCCCAAAAATCTATAAATAGAGGATATATCACTAAATTCAAGGACTTTTTCTGGCACACACACTAGTTATATCACTTTGAGTTTTGATATTAGTTAGCTCTTGCAATCAACTCAAGCAATTTCATATTTTGCTTTTGGCCACTTTTTCGAATTCCTCCATTTTGTATCTTTTCACTAATCACTTGAAGGTGATTTGTTGCAAACTTTAATAGGATTCCAGGTCGGGGTTTATTGTTATCTATGTCTTTCTCTTAATCTCGAAGAAATGAAACTTGACATTACATTTATGAAATGATTACATAATGATTTGATTATAGTTGTTAAATCATGACTTCATGGGATATGATCTTTCAATGCTTCATAAGAATGACCGAAATAATCTATTATCTCATTAGATATGCTTCATAGGGATCTATCTCCATGTTCTTTTCCTTCTTACTAAAAGAAGGTTTGGTTTTCTTGACGGTTGAAAATTGTAGGTAAGGCCTACAAAATCATATGAAATAGGTGTCACCAATAGGGCATTGTAGAAGACCCTTTCTTGATGGGTCTACCATAAACTATGGGCAAATTCCCCTTGCCTACCCACTCGCCAATGAGCGGGACTTTTACCTAGGGTTCTGGGAACTTTTGCCATGGTTTAATACTTGTTGCCCATGGTTACAAATCGTTGAAAAAAGTTGAAGACGATGATAGAAAATTGTTGCCAAAAGTCACCCACTGAGCATAAGTAAATTTGTTGTGCAACTTTATGTGACAGTTATATATAACTTTTGTCAATTGGTTAGAACTATCGGTAAAGATTTTTTTGGAAGAAAAAAATTAATTTTAATTTATCAATTCTTTTGAAAAAGCTGTAACTTGTGCAACTAGATACATTCACACAAACATTGATAGATTTAATCACACATTAATAATAATTCATACATTTACGAACATGCATGCATACACCACACCTTACATTTAACCAGTGGAACAAAATATATGATACATTAAAAAACCTCAATATACATAACATGGAATGAAATTATATATAAAAATTCTTGAATACAAAAAATAATATAGTGCCAAGCATGTGCCCAACACTTCCTACCCTAAGTCAGCAGCAAGGTCGTCTTCTTGCTGAAATGTGAAGTGAAAGTTGGAGTGCTTTGGTGACTAAAACGTCCTTATCTATCCATGCCACTGTCACTGCTGCTTCATGTACCATCGTTGCTCCTGCATCTATTAGCATTACTGCTCCACTTACCATTGCTTACATCTTTTCCTCTCCTCATTCTCTCTCCTTAGTTGATGCATCTCCTCCATAAGTTGTTCATACTTTGACCTTGATGTTGACCCCTTCCTTCCATAGCTTATGGTCTCGCTTGCTCTAATACTACAAGTGAAACCTACATTCTTTGGCGGCATGATGCTCCAAAATGCCTCAACAATAGTCACGGCCAAAACTGTCTCATCCTTTCCCTCAAGAAGGTGCATCGAGTTCAACATCTTTGCTTATATATAAATGTAGTTGAATCCTAATGTCGATTTCTAGTGATCTTTTTCAACTAACCTATATACATTTATATAATTCCAAATTATGTACATGTTTTCCCTGTATGAATTGTTAAGCTAGTCATGTATGCCATCTTTGTTAACCCTGCTGTGAGAATACTCATAGACTTCAACCCGAGTCATGTTGGTACTGCTCTCTTTTTTGGACTATATGGTAATTTGAGTTGTTCTTTAAGGGTTAATTTACTTGGGAGATTAGGAAACCGGTGTTAAGAAATGCTATGAGACCCTTTTACCCCCTTTGAACTAAATAGCACCGATGATATTTAGGCATGAACAGGTAATATTTGAGTTTCAAATTGAATCGCATCAGTGATATTTCAGTTCTAAACCTAATATCATGGGTGATATTTCAATTCTAAACCAAAATATCACCAGTGATATTTGAACCAAATATCAAGTAAGAGGTGAATTACTTACAAACTTTAACTTCAAGGAGTCTATACTCATCTGACCCAAGTAGTGGGTTTTTATTAGACCTTTCGCCAAGATAGACATCGATCACATTGTTCAGTGACTACAAGCTTGGAATTAGAAGCGTTATCATCATGAAAGATGATCGCATACACATCTAAGGAGGCAAGTTATATATAAAGACAACTACGGGCTACGTTGCATACAAGGAAGACATGTTCTTGAAAGAATTGAATCAATCGTTGGTAAGACCTAACTTTACATTATGCGCCTCATTAGCAAATTCTCAATACTTGTTATTGACTGCAATCCACTCTTTCGAATCTATGGGATGATACATATGCTTATCGCATGACTTGTGATTATGCTGTCATGTCATCCATTGTGCAGTTCTCCTAGACATTAAAAGGTGTTGCAGCTTAGAAATCGAGGGGAAGTAATGCAAACACTTTTGTGACCGTTTCTTCTCATGAGCAATTAAATTCTTTTCGACATTGTACCTGCCTCGCCAAAATGTGGGCAACTATCCAAGATAGTATAATGTTTAAAGTACAACATGCTATCGTTTGAACATGCATTAATCTTCTTGCTCTTCAATCCAAGGACACAAAACTGCTTCTTCACTTCATACTAGGTTTTAAAGGGACCTTTTGGATTATTCAACAACTCTCCAATAAACTTTAGAACATCTGACATCATCTTTGATGTACCCCTATTCATAACCTTAATTTGAAATATTGTCAGGAGAAATGATAACTAAGACATGTTACTGATTCACAGGGCAATGAGTTCATTTGAAGCCCTCAGTGCATCATAGATTTCATTACAATCTTGAAATGCGTTGATGAGAACCTCATCATGAACCCTAACTAGCACAATTTAATCCAAATAAGTGTGAAAAATCTCCTACAAAACCCAAAGAGAGGCTTAACTCAGAGAATTCTGAGTTAAAGAATAAAATAAATCATAAGGGGTAAAACTGTAATTTCACCAATGCAGTATGCAAACAGGGTAATTAAGGGTCCAAACACAGGTTAAACGAGCTTAATAAGGAGGGAAGTGGGATGATCTGATCTTAAAAGGGTTATAGCAACTTCTAGGAATTAAATGATATTCTATAACCCTAAAACAAACCCACTTTAATTTACGAGGTTTGAGGTAGGATAAAAATCAACTAAATCCTCTAAAATTCATATAAAAATATTCCCTAGGGTTTAGAACCTTCAATTTGGCCTTTGCAACCTATTTTGACCTAAAATGAGAACCATGCCCAATTAATGACTTAATTTGGGTTTTTGTGCAAATTGACCGGTCAAACATGGTCCAACCTAAAATCAAATTTCACCATTAAAATCCTTAGGTTCAAATTATTCTGGTATAAAAATTTAGGCCTAAGAAAAGACCATCTTAACCCACTTTACAAATTGATCCTCTTAATTTACTTTTTGACCATTATCTTTTGAAACCCTTGCATTTAGCCTCTTAATTTCTCATCATTCTTTGTAGAACGGTCCTCCCTGCCATTTCTGCGTAGCGCCATACCTCCGGTGACCTTGCGCGGAGGATGGCGCAGCGCAGGGCAGGGTAGCCTTCCTCTATAATAGACGGGGGGTTCCCTGCGACGTCCTCTGTCGCAGGGACCCGCCCATGACCTCTGCAACTGACCATGCCTTTCGTGCGAACACACGAAAGACATGGGTATCCTTTCCGGCCACTCTTCGGTGAGGCAGGCACGTCGCCTCCTCGGTCCCCTCTCCTCGCCAAGGCCTTTATAAGGAGCGGCAAGGTCTGCCGTCTCCTTCAAGCTTCTTCTGGTCGAGAGAAACCCTACTTTTCATCCCTTCCCTCTCCAGTCAGAGCGCCCAAGATTCTGGCGATCTTTTCCTCCTCCTCGTCGCTCTGCTACCCTACCTGTAGCAGAGTTTACTCTGCCCTGTCGTCCTCACCAGGCCGTACCAGCTGGCACCCTCAGACCGCCTCCTCGTCGCCGATACCCTCCTCCTGAGCATCTTCATCCTCAGCTCTGGCAAGCACGAGCTGGACGCTTCCCTCTCCCCCTTCGTTGAGTAAATAGGTAGAACTCTTCCTCTCTCTCTCCCTTACATTTTCCCTTTCCTGATTTTCCCTTTTACTCCACCGCCCGTCACTTCCACCTCCGTCTGCTCCATCTCCGATCACCTTCTCCGACGAGTCCATTCCACTTCCACAGACCACCTCTTCCCTCGCCGACCAGCCCAGAGGCTCCCCCTCACTCCACTCAACCGTTCCCCCCTCTTCAATCACTGCCAATCACCGCCCAACCACCCCCCGAACAAACCCATTTTCACGCACACAATCTAACCTAGGTCCACCTCCACAGGCGCTCTCGTGCCTCGCCGACCACCGCACTGCCTTCGCCGCACTCTGCCGAAGCTTCCCACGTTATCTGACTTGGCTGAGAGGCCGTCACTGTGTTTTTAGGTCAGCACCCCCTCACCGCCATTGTTGAGCTGCTGCAGCTCCTTCACTCGCAGCTCCAGGCCTTCTCCAGCCCAGGCGTGAGTCCCAGGTAGCGCAGATTGACTCCGCGAAGGTGCCCAGGCTTGCGATTTTGGGTCGCGAGGCTCGCAGCTGCCCCAATAGGTAGCAACTCCCTTGTCTGCAGACACGCAATCTGGAGGTGGGACTTTAGTCCCACCTCGTAAGTGTGCGACCGCGCGCCCACACTTAAATTGAAAAAGTGTATCGGGCTGTTTGCCTTCGATACATAGGGGTCAGGTCCCTCACACGCACGCAATGCGCCACGCGCTCGCTCGCCCTTGCCCGCTGATGAGAGCCTCATCATGAGTCATAACTAGCTCATTTTGACCCAATAAAGAAGATAAAAGCTCCTACATAACCTAGAAGAAGGCCTAAATGAAGGAATAAGTGCTCTGAGAAGAAAACATGAATTAAAGGTTAAAACTGCAATTTTACCATTGCAGTACATAAACAGGATTTCTCAGAGGCAAAACATAGGTTAAATGATCTAAATGAGATAAAAAGTGGGTTGAATCAATCAGAAATGGGTTTATGTGCAATCTAGGAATTAAATGACATTTGGTAACCCTAAAACAGACCCGCTCAAATTAACAAGGTTCCGGTCAGGATAAAAATCAAATAAACCTTCTAAAAATCATGGAAAAATATCCTCTAGGCTTTAGAACAGTTAATTTGGCCTTTGGAACCCAGTTTGACCAAGATTAGGTTCCTAGCTCATCAATTGGCCTAATTTGGATTTTTACGTAAAATGTCCAGTCAAACGTGGTCAAACCTAAAACCCAACTTCACCATTGGATTCCTTAGGTCCAAATTAGGTTTGTAACAAAATTTGGACCTAAGGGGAGGTCATCTTGACCTACTTTGCAATTTAGTACACCCAATCACAATTTGGTCCCTATCTTTTGAAATCATTGCAGGGAGCCCCCTAATTTCATCGCCACCTTTGCAATCAGGTCCTGCCGCCATTGTTAGGGCAGAACCAACCTCCGGCGAGGTTTAGAGAGGGATTACTCTCTGATTCCTCAGAGGTTCCCTCCCAGAAATGGAAGGGAGATTCTCTGGGGAATTTCCTTCCATCTAAGGCCAATCACAATCTCTGGTGTGAATCCAATCTCTCGTGCGAACGCACGAGGTATTTGGGTATCTAACCTCTTTCCTTCTCCGGCGAGCCATCAAAGGCAAAGGCGTGCCCTCCACGCTCTGAAAGCACGGCCTAGTGCCTATAAAAGAACCCACACCTCCGGCTGCTCAATTTCAGCTTGACTTGGCTGGACGTCCACCTCCAATTCGTCTCTTCTTCTCCGGCCAAGAACCCAGCGAGCTCCGGCGAGCCCCCCTCCCCTCCCTCTTCGCTCTGCCACAAAACCAGTGGCAGAGTTATCTTCCTGATTCCCCTCCGCGTTGCGCAACACCGGCGCACGCCGCCTTAGCACCGTCGTCGCGCCGTCCTCCTCCACTGGGCAACGTCTTCTCCGGCGACAGCAGGTACAACTGTCCACCTCTTCGTCCCCTTCGTCCCTGTAAGTAGGTTAGATTTGTTCTCCATCTTCCCCTCTCTCTTTTCCCCCTGTTATTTTATTTAATTGCCCCCCCGACATTGCCTGACCACCTCCATCTTCCTCGCCTCCGACCGACCTCCGGCGAGCCGCATCCACCATTCCGCCCCTCCACACGGCTCGCCAACCGTCTCATAAGCTCCTCCTCACCACAAGGAACAATCTCCGCCCATCCACCATCCCTCTATGACTCCACCACAGCCCCCCGGACAACTCCACACTTCCGGTCGTAGGACGACCTAGGTACGCACACCTAGGCCATCCCACGACCTGCAGCACCATTCACCACCTTCGCCGTGCTGCGGTGAAGGTGCCCAGCTGGTCTGATTAAGCCGAGAGGCTTGTTTTGAGTGTGACAGTATCGAAGCCCCTACCGCCATTGACGACGGGTGAAGAAGCTTCAAGCCAGCTCCAGGCGTCAGGTCTCCAGGCTTTAGGCGCAGCAGATTCACGCAAGCAGTGCGAAGCCCTCGGGTCCAGCAAGGAGCACTGCGAAGCCTGCAGCTGTGGCGATTGCACGAAGGTTCTGCGGGCACGCGCGAGATTGGGGCAGGCCTGATAATCCCACATCGGCGAGATACGAGGCGCGGGTATGCTTTAAATTGATTTTGTGTTGTACGCTCGTTGCCTCCGAATGCACAGGGGTGAGGTCCCTCACCTGACCCACGCTCACCTCGTCCGCGGTTTCACCTCGTGGATCTGGTGGGATCCGACCCGACCCATCCTGAGCACTCCTCGTGCATCACCCACCTGTTGGTGCACCTGGTCCCGGGTGCGAGATCCGACCCGATTACCCGTGGCTCTGGGAGAGCGTGCTTGAGCGAATTGCAGAGAGAGAGAGTGACGTTCGGGTAGAGGGGAAGGGTTAGGTTTTGCTTCCCTATGTGCAGGCAGGCCGGGCGGTGAAGAGAGGAGACATAGCTGCAAGGAGAAGAAGGAAGAAGAAGTAGAAGAAGAGGCTGAGCAAGGCAGAGAAGAAGAAGAAAAAGAGACTGCTGAGAAGAAGAAGAGAAAAGAGAAGGAAGAAAGAAAGGACTGCAGAGCCAAAGAAGGAGAAGAAAGAAGAGACCAAGGAAGAAAAAGCCTTCGTAGAAAGCCAACACAGAATCAGAAGAAGATAGAAGGAAGAACAGAAGACCAAGGAAGAGAAAGAAGCAAGGAAAAAGAGAGGCTGCAGAGAAAGAAATATCAGAAGAGAAGAATAACACTTTTAAGACGTCTGATCACAAGATCAGACGTCCAATTTCATTTCTTTTGTCATAATTACTTTTAGCCGCAGACATTCATATTTGAATTAAAGTTTTGAGTAAATTAGAGTGTTCAATTACATTTGAGATTAGTAGTAATTCCAATTGCTCCCTATGTTCGACCTTGGATACTCCGATTTTCGAGTAATAAAATTCTTTATTTGTCGACGACGCTTGATCACCTATACTACGACGTAATAACTGTTAAAACACGATCGAGCAAGTCGCTTCAACAAAATGGCGCCGATGCCGGGGAGCAACGCACAATTTACCACTAGTCTCTACATTCTTTTTATCATATTGAACAATAACTTGCCCTACTTTGCTTTGTTTTGATCTTGCAGGTATTTCACGAGAGAATCCCTTCTGCAAGTCAACCACTCCAGGGAAGGTAATTTCTTTTCTTCCTTAATCATCCCCTAATCCTGAAAAGATAAAAGGAAGAAAATCAATTTAGGAATCAATTGCCTTCTTTATATAGTAATCACCATCTTTAAGGCAAACGTTTCCTAATTTTGCAAAAATTTTTTCAAATGTTCTTGAAGTTGGGGCGATTTTTTTAGAGTTCATCCCACAAATTCATGTGCCTAATAGAAACAACGCTTAATCTCTACGAACAACACATTTCTTGCTTTTAAGTCCAAAGAGAACCTTTTCAAAAAGAAAAAGAGGATTGGAAATAGAACCAAATTAGGGTTTCTACAGTAGGATCTTGAAGTGCTAGTCACACATGCCTGTAGAAATGGAAATAAACCCTCCCGCATCAGTGTGCTACCCAAGCCCTTGATTGAAGAGATATTAACAAGACAAACCCTAAAAATTGAGCTCTAAAATCACTTGAATCTTAAAATTTTTGGACCTAATAACCTGGGAGTCAAATCAGGGTGATCTCTAGGCTCCAAACCTAGAATCATTCTGCTATCTATAGGACAGGTCAGGTGAAGTTGACCCCTTGGGTCAACCAACCTCTAAATTAGGTCACAACATCAACACATCTAAAGTTCAAGTGAGAACCCTAAAGCACCTGTGAAATAAAAGTGGTAGACTTAAGAGGTCAAGGTCCCCATTCTGGTCTACCTGGAATCTCAGTGACAAGAGAGGTCGGGTGGGGGAAACCCTGTAACCCGTAGGGATGCTCTACCGTGTAGGGGTCTTTGCGGGACTCTCCCTCTCTGGCTGCCTAGGTAATTCTCAGGTGGACGATCTTCTGATCCAGGGGTCCATCCGCTCAGAACCTCCACCTCCATAGTCATCCAAACATCTTTGGGTGTCTTGATTGGGTCAAAAACATCTCCAGTCCCTCATCTTTTCTCTTTAGAGCACACATACACATTTTCAGTGGGACTCGTATTTAGATCTGATCGCTTCATAACTTGATTCTACATCTTGATTCATAAACTCTGATTCTACATCTTGATTCCACCACCTGATCCAAATATGCAACCAAACCACTTAGGACTACCATTCGAGAAACCTGAATATCAGAGATCCAAGAGAGATAAAATGATTGAGGATGCCATGAAATTCTATGAAAATGAAGAAACCTCAACAACAGTAGGAAACATTCAGGTTGATGTCTCAACAACCACAACCTTTGTCATAACGTGTGCCCAAGTACTATTAGCAGAAGCCAACAAAGGATCAACCTGTGACTTGTTCATTACTGCATACATTGAGATAGAAAAACTGCACAATATTGAATACCTTCAATGTATGACAAATCCTCGACTTTGGAAGCAACACCAAGATAGTCTTCAAAAATGGGAAGAGATAATGAGATTAGTAAAACAAGTTATTGACCAGAAGTACCCGTATATACCGCAAACAGAGGATGAACTATCTTGGGACAACATCGAGGGTAAATCTGATCTCGGGTGTGAGGCACAAAATGGTTGTGGATTCCCAACCCAGATGGAGTATAATGTGCCTAATATTGAAGAAGGTTGGGAAGCTCCAAATGCAGGAAAATACAATGTTGAGCCCATTTTAGAATCCCAAAACTCCTGCAAGAATGAGAGTAGAACTGAACCTCTCGAGGGTATAAATTCCATCCCTTATTCTGATAAGGTGACCCTCGAAGGTTATTCAGACCTAGATTCTAGTAATTCAACCCACATCTTAAGCCTAGAACCTAGATCGGAAACATATTTTGAAGATTTCAAGGCCCCATATGGAGAAGATCAATCTTTCAATGAAGAATATAACTTTGGGCCTCGATTTGATGAATATCCCTCGCCAACCTCCTCAGAGGAACGAATCGATTTTTCGGAAGTCATACCAATCTACGACACAGAAATCGAGGAGTTGGACGACCGGGGTTTCAATTGGGTCTGCCCTACTAGTTGAGAACCGGAGCTTCTACCAGATAGGGACACCTTTGTAAGCTCAGAATTCACATTTAGGCTAGACCCCAATTAGGCTGCTGAGTATACAACATATGATTCATTCTATGGTGGAACTCATGATCTGGAATCTCATTCAAATTTTGATTTTCGCAAACTCTCCGACGATTTCGAATCTGACCATAACATCGGAGAAAATCTGCTTCCTGATTATAACAAGCCAATCTTCTTTGAAGCCACCTGCTCCACATATACAGAACCAATCAAAACCCGTTCTCTACCCCGACCCGCAACCGGACTCAATTTCTATTCCGATTCACCTCTCATTGAGTCGTTTGTAGATGATTCAACTCCATATCTATATTGGGTATCGAGCACTGATCAGACCGAAAATCAGGAGCCATCTTTCTTTGATCACCCCTGTAGGGATTCCACACCTTACATTGATTATTTTTCGGAACCCTACTTTGACCAGGTTGAGTCGACTCAGCCTAAACCCGAGTTTTCACTTCCATATTCATTAGAACTTCACTGCATATGGTGGGTGCTGCATCTACTGATCTACATCTATCAACCCACCAGACTTATTGGGTTTGGGCTGCATCATCAGCCCACTGATCTGAATAAGCACCTGGTTGGACCAACCAGGCTCTTGATCAAGGTGCTTGTTTTACAAAATTCCACTAATTTGACCACTCCCTCTCCACCCCATTTTCCGCTCGACTGAAGGCATTAAATTTAGCGTTTAACGGGAGGCAACCCGTCATCCCAAAAATAGAGACCCGTCTGATTATCCGTCCGTACTCCACGTCTATTGCACCTTGAGTTCAGCCTTAGACAGTTGATCCCACCTCTGGTACACGTATCAGAGCTTAAAATCATCCGCATCATTCATTTTCAACCCATTCACCCACCCGATGTATCCTGTTCTAAGTCCCTGACCTCAACACTATTTCACACCCTTTGTTTACAATGAGGAAATTGCAAAACTTAGGCATGGGGGGGTGATAAAGTGCATACATACAGAACCAAGAAAAAGTCAGGTGTCTCACACACAAAAAAATTCACATAGGTCAAAAACACAAAAAATTGAAAAATTATGAAAAAGAACAGAAAAAAAATGGGGGAGGGAGGAAATTTTGTGAGCCACATATTCATAAGAAGGCGAAAAAGAGCAAAAATGACGAAAAAAGGAGCACAAAATGAGAAAGAAAAGAAATAGTCATTAGTAAAAGATTAAGGAATTAACTGAAGTTCTAGACCAGATCAAGAAAAGAAATAAAAGAAAAGTGCTAAGGAGACATAGCAAGAGATTAGCGGGAACGCTGGTCTTAGGACTCTTGGGCTAGAATCTTTAGCTTAAAAATTCACGTATCCGCTAAAATCTGGATAATCCTCAAGAGGTTGGGGAAAATGCGAAGCTTAAGTATTAGGTCTAAGGCTTAGGAAGTATTCGGCCTCGTTAACTGACCTCCGGTTTGCGGGATTTAGTAACCTAAGCATCCCAAATTCACACACAGTCTGGTTCAGTGCGCATAAACATCCAAATCATGCAAAAGCGTTTAATGTTCTGAAAAAGTCACCTAGATTAGGAGCAGCCAATCAACATAAGTTGATTTGGACGAGTTCCCAGCGCGGAGAGGCGGGAAATTCCCCTCGAAGATGCGTAACAACATATCGTCTCCTTATTGCTTGTCTCTTAGGATATTTAAATATCCTACTGGGGGCATGTAAGCACTTTGCTGGTTCAGATACCATGGGCGGCATTATCACGAAATGTCGATCGCCAAGGGCTAAATTCGGCCACTGAACGCCATGGGCAGGATTATCTCGAAATCTCGAAAGCCAGGGTTCTGGGGTTTGCCATGGGCGGGATTATCTCGAAATCTCGAAAGCTAGGGACCCTTGAGGATTGATGATGGTGACGAGGAATCCGATACAGACCATGTTGAGAAGCTAATCCGAAGCTAGAAATAAAAAGAAAAGAGAGAGAAAATCTCTCTAAAAAAATAAATCTTCTATCTCTCTCTTACAAAAAAATTCACTGCAAACTGAACTTAGGCTAAAAATGTCTCAAGCACGGGTGCTTTAACCGCGGGTCCAACAAACCCTAGGTTAGTTTTTGTGGGTCGTAGAAACCTTTGCGGAGGACTGAGGCTAAAGCGGGTCAGGTCCGGATTTTGGTTGGTACTTGAGTACCTCTAGGCCTATTGTCGGCACTCCTACCTAATCACAAAAGAAAAGGAGAAGCACTTATCATTGTTGACAGACACTCAGGGTTTAGAACGGAAGTTAAAACCTTGAAATTTTGCTAAGGGACTAGCAAAAGCTAGGCATGGGGGTATGATGAGAGCCTCATCATGAGCCATAACTAGCTCATTTTGACCCAATAAAGAAGATAAAAGCTCCTACATAACCTAGAAGAAGGCCTAAATGAAGGAATAAGTGCTCTGAGAAGAAAACATGAATTAAATGTTAAAACTGTAATTTTACCATTGCAGTACATAAACGGGATTTATCAGAGGCAAAACATAGGTCAAATGGTCTAAATGAGATAAAAAGTGGGTTGAATCAATCAGAAATGGGTTTATGTGCAATCTAGGAATTAAATGACATTTGGTAACCCTAAAACAGACCCGCTCAAATTAACAAGGTTCCGGTCAGGATAAAAATCAAGTAAATCTTCTAAAAATCATGGAAAAATATCCTCAAGGGTTTAGAACAGTTAATTTGGCCTTTGGAACCCAGTTTGACCAAGATTATGTTCCTAGCTCATCAATTGACCTAATTTGGATTTTTACGTAAAATGTCCAGTCAAACGTGGTCAAACCTAAAACCCAACTTCACCATTGGATTCCTTAGGTCCAAATTAGGTTTGTACCAAAATTTGGACCTAAGGGGAGGTCATCTTGACCTACTTTGCAATTTAGTACACCCAAATCATAATTTGGTCCCTATCTTTTGAAATCATTGCAGAGAGCCCTCTAATTTCATCGCCACCTTTGCAATCAGGTCCTGCCGCCATTGTTAGGGCAGAACCAACCTCCGACGAGGTTTAGAGAGGGATTACTCTCTGATTCCTCAGAGATCCTGTAACGACCCGGTTCCCGAGTCCTTACGAGACACGAGAACCGGACCGACTCGACTAATCCCAAGACCCAGTCGTCCAACGAGGAAGTAACCAAAAGACAGTAAAATAAACCACATTCAGCATGAATATAACTAACAGTAAGAAAGTACAGCAGTAAGGAAAGAAACTACTACAGTAGGCACCACCACAACAGTAAAACAACATTTATCATATAACAAAAACTGCAGGTAAAGAAGGTACAGCGGAAACAGAAACTACTCACTAGAACAGAAACAAAAAGGGGTACAAAGCTGGGGTAACTCTACTGGACCCTACTCGGCCCAGCGTCCTCTGCAGCCGCCGACCCTGGCTGCTCAACACCTGGTCCTGAAAAAGGTAACGAGTGTAACACGTCAGCAAAACGCTGAGTGATGTGGTAACGTCGGTTTCAGTTATATCGTTGTAGTAAAGCCGGTTGTTACCAACGTTTCATATAAAATTTTTTACTCGGAAAAATAAAAGAGTTCCCGAGGTCGAACTCAGGGAGCAAGTTGTATTCTAGAGATATACAAGTTTTATTACAAAAATAAAGAGAGAGAGAGAGAGATGAAAATTTGGCTTCTTCTTCTTTTCTTCTTTCTTCCTTTTTGTCTTTGGTTCTTCCTGTTCTTCTTCTTCTTCTTCTTCTTCTTCTTCTGCTTTCTTCAGATCTTCCCCTCGTGCTCTTCTTCTTCTGTTCTTCCTTGTTTCCTTTCTTCTTTTTCTTCAGATCGTCTTCTTCTTTTCTTGCTTCTTGCTTCTCTTCATTTCTTCTTTTTCTTTGTCTTCACCTGCCTTGACCTCTCTTTTTCTTCTTTCGCGATGGCCGTTGCTCTTCCTTCTTCTTCAGCCTGTCTTCCTTCCTGCTCTGGCTGCTGACCTTCCGTCGTCTGCCCCGGTGCTGAGACGACTTAACGATGCCTTCGCTACAGTGCAGCAGCTCCTTCTTCTTCAGCGGGTCTGCTTCTTCTTCTTTGGCCTGCACACTTCAGAGTTTTTTCGTCAAGAGGCAAAAACCTACTCTACCCCCCCTCCCCCGCGTATCTCTCTCTCTGAAATCACTCTTCGGAAGCTCTCCCAGAGCGCTATCGGGTAATCGGGTTCGGGTCAGGCCCGGGTCCAGGCCCACCGGCGTGCGTGGTGGGCGAGGAGTGCAGGTCAGTCTAATCGGGTCGGGCCAGGTCCGCGGAGCGTGGTCACGGACGAGGCCGAATCGGGTCGGGTCGGGTGAGAGGGACCTCACCCCGTGGTAACTGAGGCAAACAGATGGTGGCACTTTTGCAATTTATGTGGGTGTGTGGCTTCAGAAACTCCCGAGGTGGGACTATCCGCGCACCCCTTTTCTCTCACGCCTGCAGCAGGGATGGTGCTTCCAATTGCAACAGCTGTTGAGGCGCGCAACTCCAATTGAGGGCCAGGGTGTGTGCGCAAGACTCTTTCGCGCTGGCCGTGGCTCTTCAACCTGGGATATCTAGGCTTGGAGCAACCTCGAGCAAGCTTCGAGCTTCCTCGCCAATGGCGGTCAAGGCCTGGAACCTGAAATCAATAGAACGGCCTCTCGGCCAAATCAGACAGGCGGGGGACCTTCGCCGTGGCACGGCGAAGGTGGTCAGGGGGTCTGCAGGGGGCGAGATGGAGCTATCAGGTCATCCTAGGTCAAACTGTGAGCAAGGGAGTGGGTGTGTTCGGTGGGTCTGCAGAGGGTGTTTGGTGGGAAGTGGAGGGGCGGAAGAGGATCAGGGTGAGGAGGCGGAGGTTCTGCGGTGGTCGGCGAGCCGTGTGGGTCGCTGAGGTGATGGGAGCGGCTCGCCGGAGGGTGGTCGGAGGCGGAGAGGGTGAGGGTGAACAGGGTCGGTAGAGGGCTTAATTGACTAAATCGAAAGCGGGGAAAGAAAGAGGAGGAGAAGGGGAGTAGGTCTAACTTAACTGCAGGGACGAAGGGGGAGGAACAGGGCGACAGTCGTATCGACTGTCGCCGGAGAAGACGATGCTCAGGGAGAGGGGCGGCGGCGAGCAGAGGGCTGGAGAGGCGCCAGCTGGGTGCGGCGTGGCGCGGGAAGAGCAGGGGAGGAGGTCTCTGCTGCTGGTATTGCGGCAGAGCGAAGAGGTGGAGGGGGAGGAAGTCGCCGGAGCTGGTGAGCGTCTGCCGGAGGAAGAAGAGAAGAAAGCTGGGGGTTTTCTCCGTCAGATCCAGGCTGCCTTCGTCGGTGGAGCGGCGGGGGGTATTTATAGGGTTGAAGCAGGGAGGAAGGCGGAGGGAGACGACGTGTCTCCCTCGCCGGAGAATGGTCGGAATACGAACCCATACCGTCCGTGCGTTCGCACGGCCGGTATGGGGGGCTACAATGACCATGGGGGTGCTCCTGCGACGGCTGACGACGCAGGGCACCCCCGGTATACATGCCAGGTCCTCCACCTCACCCTGCGCGGCGCCATGCTCCGCGCAAGGTCGCCGGAGCATGGTGCTGGCAGGGTTTTGCAGGAGGGACCTGTTTGCAAAGAACGAAGGAGAGTTAGGGGCCTAAATGCGAGGGTTCAAAAGTTGAGGGCCAAAGAGTAAATATATGAGGACCAAAGTGTGAAGTCGGTCAAGGAGGTTTCTTCTTAGGCTCAAGTTTTTATGCATGACTAATTAGGACCTAAGGAATCTGATGGTGAATTTTATTTTCATATTAAACCTTGTTTGACCGGTCAATTTGCGCAAAAACCCAAATTAAGTTATTAATTGGGCATGGTTCTCAATGTAGGTCAAAATGGGTTCTAAAGGCCAAATTGAAGGTTCTAAACCCTAGAGATTATTTTTCTATGAATTTTAGAGGGTTTATTCTATTTTTACTTTGCCTCGAACCTTGTGAATTGAAGTGGGTTGTTTTAGGGTTACAGATTATCATTTGGTTCCTTGGAAGTGCTGTAGCCCTTGCTAGATCATCTCATCCCACTTTTATTCTTATTAAGCTGTTTTGACCTATGTTTGGGCCCTGAATTACCCTGTATGCAGATTATACTGGTAAAATTGCACTTTTACCCCTTATGACTTGTTTTCTTCTCAAACTCAGAATTCTCTGAGTTAAGCTTTTCCTTGAGATATGTAGGAGCTTTTATCCTTTGTATTGGGTCAAAATGAGCTAGTTATGGCTCATGATGAGGTTCTCATCATACCCCCATGCCTAGCTTTTGCTAGTCCCTTAGCAAAAAAACTTAAGGTTTCAACCCTTGTTCTAGACCATGAAGTTTTCAATGGTTTTAGATAAGTGCCTTTTTATTTGAGCATAGATTAGGTTAGAATGCTGACCATAGGCCTAAAAGATACTCTAGTACCAATCAAGATCCAAATCTGTCTAGCCTTAGCCTCAGTCTTTTAGCAAAGGTTTTTAAGGCCCGCAAGAACTAACCTAAGGTTTATTGGACTTCGTGGTTAAAGCACCCGTGCTTGAAATGATTTTAGCCCTGGCCCAGTTCGCAGTGCGTTTTGTAAGAGAGAGATAGAAAGTTTTTTCTGTTTGGAGAGTTTTCTCTCTCTTTTTCTTTTTAGTTCTAGCCTAGGATTAGCTTTTCAACACGGTCTGTATCAGATTCCTTGCTCCCATCATCAATCCTCAAGGGTTCCTGGCGATCGATGCTTCGAGATAGCACCGCCCATGGCAACCCCCGGAACCCTGGCTATTGAGATTTCGAGATAATCCCATCCATGGTATTCCGTGGCCGAATCCAGACCCTGGCAATTGACACTTCGAGATAATGCCATCCATGGAATCTGAACCAGCAGAGTGCTTACATGCCCCCCGTAGGATATGTAAATATCCTAAGAGACAAGCACCGAGGAGATGATATTTTGTTACGCATCTTCGAGGGGATTTTCCGCCTCTCCGCGCTGGGAACTCGTCCAAATCAACTTGTGTTGATCGGCCATTCCTATTCTAGGTGTTCTTTTCAGATTTTTGCGACGCTTCTGCGTGATTCTGATTTTTACGCTTACTGAACCAGGCTGTGTGTGAGATTAGGGTGCTTAGGTTACTGAGTCCCGTAAACCAAAAATTAGTTAACGAGGCCGAATACTTCCTAAGCCTTAGACCTAATACTTCAGCTTTTCATTTTCCTCAACCTCTTGAGGAGTGTCCAGATCTTAATGGGTACTAAGAGTCTATTCAAGAATGCCTAAGGTTTGCATTCTTACTAATCTCATTGTGCACTTTTCAGTTATTTTCTTGAATGAGGTCTAGAACTTAGGTTAATTCCTTAGTTCCTTACTAATGACTACCACTTTTTCTCTTAATTTTGTGCTCCTTTTTCATTTTGTTTGTTCTCTCCTTCACAAAATTTTCCTTCTCCTCTTTTCCTCTTATTCTTTTTCGAAATTTTTTTTTTTTTATGGTATTTTTGGCATATGTGAATTTTTTGTTTGAAACCTTTTCTTACAAGTTTTTGCACTTTCCTACCCCCCCATGCTTAAGATTTGCAATGTCCTCATTGTAACCTAGGGGGTCTTAGTTCATTCCTTAAGACAGAAATTTGGGTGAGTGGATGGGTCGGGTTGAATTTTTGCGGACGATTTCAAATTTCAGATGCGAACATCTGAGTTGGGGACGGCTGTCTATAAGGGTGAACTTCGAGTGCTGAAAGGTGTCAGAACAAGTTTCAGGTTTTCAAAGAGAATGACGGGCTGCCTCCCGTTAAGCGCTGAGTTTTACGCCATCGGCTGGGCGCAATAAGCTCAAGGGGAACGGAGGATATAAGATGCCTCAGCCAAATCAGTAGAAGTTACATCAATGAACGGCTTGAGTCTTTGACCATTCACGATGAAAGGTTCAGAATCGTGGCTGAGTGGACTGATTTCGATTGCTCCATTTCCAAAAACCTGTCGGACCAAATATGGTCCGACCCACTTAGATCTCAGTTTTCCTGGGAAGAGTTTGAGTCGGGCATCAAAGAGTAGGACCTTTTGACCAGGATGGAAGATCTTTCTTGAGATGTGTTTGTCGTGGAAGGCTTTAACCCGCTCCTTGTAGATTTGTGAGTTCTCGTACGCGTCTATGCGCAATTCATCGATCTCGCTGATTTGGAGTTTTCTGTGGGTCCCAGCCTTGGAAAGATCTAGATTACAGTTCCGTACTGCCCAATAGGCTTTATGCTCCAGTTCAACGGGAAGGTGGCATGCCTTTCCGTACACCAATCTAAAGGGAGACATGCCCAATTGGGTCTTGTGGGCGGTCCTATAGGCCCACAATGCTTCCGGAAGTCGGGACGACCAGTCCTTCCTGTCAGGTCGAACAGTGACCTGCAGGATTTTCTTGATCTCCCGATTCGACAGCTCAGCTAGACCATTAGTTTGGGGGTGGTAAGGAGTAGAGATTCGGTGAGACACCCCGTATTTGGTCATCAGTGACCTAAACTGAGCATTTGTGAAATGGGTTCCCCCATCAGAGATTATTGCACGAGGAATCCCGAACCTTGAGAAAATGTGTTGATGAATGAATTTGAGAACGATTTTGTGATCACAGGTTCGGGTTGGTATGGCTTCGATCCATTTGGACACGTAGTCCACAGCCAACAGAATGTATTCGAAACCATCTGAAATAGGAAAGGGGCCCATAAAATCAATCCCCCAAACATCAAAGATTTCGCATACTAGAATCGGCTGCATAGGCATCATGTCGCGATGGCTCATGTTGCCCAAAGTCTGGCAACGACTGCATGCCTTGCAATGACTGTATGCGTCTTTGAACAGTGTGGGCCAGTAAAAGCCGCACTGGAGGACTTTTGATGCGGTTTTATGCCCGGCAAAATGGCCACCGCATGCCTGGTCATGGCAGAAAGAGAGGATATTGTTGACTTCCCCTTCCGGGACACATCTCCGGATGATCTGATCGGCACCTATGCGGAATAGGTACGGGTCTTCCCAAATGTAATACTTGGCATCGGAGCGTAATTTGTCTTTCTTGGCCTTCGGCCAATCGGACGGGGTCTGATGAGATGCCAAGTAATTTACAATATTAGCAAACCATGGAAGGCTAGTACCAATAGTCAGCAGGTGCTCATCGGGAAAATGCTCAGTGATGGGTCCGGAAGGGTCTATCATTTCAGAAGGAAGACGGGACAAGTGATCAGCTACCACGTTTTGTTTTCCCGCTTTATCGCGAATCTCGAGGTCAAATTCTTGCAACAGCAAGATCCATCGGATCAATCGAGGTTTCGCGTCCTTCTTTGCAAGGAGATGCCTCACAGCCGTGTGATCCGAGTATATGATGACATGGGAACCCAGAAGGTATGATCTGAATTTCTCTAGGGCAAATACTACAGCTAGCAGCTCTTTCTCAGTAACTGTATAGTTACGCTGAGCCTCATCGAGTGTTTTGCTGGCGTAGTAAATGACCACAGGTTTCTTGTCATTTTTCTGCCCCAAAACCGCTCCTACAGCGAAGTCGGATGCATCACACATGATCTCAAAGGGTTGAGACCAATCAGGGGACTGTAGGATCGGGGCTTGGGTGACTCGGTCACGCAGGATTTCAAATGCTTGAGTGCATTCCTTGGAGATTTCGAAGGGAACATCCTTGGAGAGAAGAGTGGTCAGGGGGCGTGCGATTTTTGAAAAATCAGGGATAAATCGTCGATAAAAACCGACATGCCCTAAAAAGGATCGGATGTCCCTGATCGAGCTAGGCATAGGAAGGCGAGAAATCAGATTAACCTTAGCTCGATCCACTTGGATACCTTTCTCCGAAATTGAGTGTCCCAGGACAATTCCCTCAGGCACCATGAAATGGCTCTTTTCCCAGGAAAGAACCAAATTCACGTCGATGCACCGCCTGAGTATCTGGACCAAGTGTTGGAGGCAATCGTCGAATGATGCTCCGAAAACTGAAAAGTCATCCATGAAGACTTCCAGATAATCACCTACCATATCTGAGAATATGGCAAGCATGCATCGCTGAAAAGTAGCGGGTGCATTGCAAAGACCGAAAGGCATCCTTCGGAAAGCGTATGTTCCGAAGGGGCAGGTGAATGTGGTCTTTTCTTGGTCCTCAGGATGGATTGCCACCTGGTTATAACCGGAGTACCCGTCAAGGAAGCAGAAGAACCTATTTCCCGCTAATTTTTCGAGAATTTGATCAATGAAGGGTAGTGGGAAATGATCCTTCTTCGTGGAGGAATTGAGTCGACGGTAATCTATACAGACTCTCCACGAGTTGGCTAATCGGGTAGGAATGATTTCTCCGGTCTCAGTCGTTATAGTGGTGAGTCCTGCCTTCTTAGGTACGACCTGAATCGGGCTCACCCAACGACTATCGGAGATCGGGTAGATGATCCCGGCATCTAACCACTTGATGATCTCCTTTTTCACGACCTCCTGCAGATTGGGGTTTAAGCGTCTCTGCATTTCACGAGAAGGTCGTGTGCCCTCTTCTGAATAGATATGATGAGTACAATAAGAGGGACTTATTCCAGTCAAATCATCGAGGGTCCATCCGATGGCTCTGCGATGTTGCTGGAGGACAACAATCAGACGGGATTCCTGTTCAGGATTGAGGTTGGAATTGATGATCACAGGAAGGGTCTGATTAGAACCCAAAAAGATGTATTTCAAATGAGCAGGAAGGGGTTTCAGTTCAAGGATGGGGTTTTCAGCAGCAGCGGGTGGTTCAGTATAGATGTGAGGTTCAAGGGTGGGAGTTATTGGGTTGTTCACATCTGGATTTGACTCCTCTATTTGCGGGTCAAGATCCTTCTGTGGTTGATGAGGAATACTCAAGTCATTCTGGAGGTGTGATTCATCAACCAAAGTCTTGATGTCACAAATTTGCTCGATGACGCCGCAATTAATTCCTTGTTGGGCCTTAAATATATCAATTTTCAGTGTTTGATCTCCAAACTTAAGCTCTATTTGGCCCTCCTCACAGCTGATGTTGGCTCTAGCAGTAGCCAAGAAAGGTCTCCCTAGAATGATTGGTGTATCCCTAGGGTTCTCAGGTGCATCCATGTCTAAGACTATAAAGTCCACTGGAAAATAGAAATCCCGCACTCTTACGATAACATCCTCGAGAATCCCTTTTGGTGACTTTATAGATCGATCTGCTAATTGTAATGTCACCTCAGTTGGTTTCAGCTCAGATTCTTCCAGATGGTCAAGTAAGGATGTGGGTATCAGATTTATAGATGCACCTAAGTCTAACAATGCTCTGTCAAATTGGGTACCACCTATCTTACAGGAGATCAGGGGAGTTCCAGGATCTTTTGCCTTGGGTGGGAGTCTACTAAGGATTACAGAGCTGGCTTGCTCTGACAGAACAATTGGGCTCCCTCCCTTGGTTCGCGGCTTACGCTGGGGTGTACATATATTCTTTAGAAATCGTGCGTAAGCTGGTACGTGGCGGATTGCATCCATCAAGGGGATGTTTATGTGGACCTGCTCAAAGAGCTTGACCAGGTCCTCCTCAGGGGCCACGGGTTTGGTGGTCTTCTTTCCCTTGGTCAGGGCTTCGGGAAACGGGATCTTGGTTGGTTCCTCTAGGATAGGTCCAGGTTGTGGGTCTGGAACAGCGGTACCTTGGATAACTATCCTAGGGTCATGATTATCAGGCTGGGAGTGGTTTGGATAACGCGGGTCCTGAGTTGTCTTACCACTACGTGTTGTTACAGAATTTAATCCGGCCTGATTTTGGTTTGGATTTGGTAGGAGGGGTGGCTGCTGCTGAAATCCCGTACGAGAAGTAGAGGCTTCCATCTCGTCTGGAGATGGGGCAGTAGGGGCCTGATAAATCCATTGAGCGTGGCCTAAATTTGGATTCATAACGCGCTTCTGGGTTGGCACGTTATTTGGGTTAGGAAGGGGTTGGGAAGGGAGTGTGCCTGGCTGGCGAGAATTTGCCAACTGGGCCAGCTGAGTTTTAACTTCAGTAAGCTCGTCCTTGTGCTGTTTTTGAATGGCCGCATTCGATTTTTGAATGTCAGCCAGAGTCTGAAGGATTAAGGACATTTGATCTTGATTTGGCACTGATGGATAAGTAGGGTTGGGCCGAGGCTGAGGCGGCTGGTAGTGATGAGAGGGCTGTGGGCGGGACTGAAAAGGTGGTCTTTGGGTTTGGGAATTTCCCGCCCACTGAAAATTTGGATGGTTTCGCCATCCAGGGTTGTAAGTGTTGGAGAATGGGTCGTTCTGGATGGAGTTGAGGTCCTCGCAGGTCTGAGGAACCTCCTGAGAATCAGGGAAAGGAGGAATGGAGTTCCCCCGGCTGGTGAAGAAAGGATCGGATGATCTTCCAGTCCAAGAATCAGATGGGGATGGATATGGATCCATCCCAGGGGAGGATCGGTGTAGGATGTTTTGCACCGTCTCCTGTGTGGAAGGAGGTTGTGCAAAGGAGTTACGCGCAGAGGTGGCTCGCTGCAAGTGCTGAGTCAGCTCATCCACCTTCTTTTCAATAATTGAGACCTTGTCCAATCGACTGGCCATTAATTCCAGGTCGACTGATGCGGACAGGCCCTGCGTCTCATGTGCTCCCTTAAGATTCGTCGCTGCGCGGGTATTCGTCCTGTCGAATAATCCCATGGAGTCATTGTTGATGGAGTTCTCGCACATGTTTTCGAGAATCTCCCAAACGGTGTCTTCATGTTGACCCATGATGTTTCCTCCGCAGGTTGCATTGACGAAAAGGCGGATGTCCTCACGGAGTCCCTGGTAAAAAGATTGGACTTGTTCCCATTTAGGAACTCCGTGATGGGGGCACTTCCTCATGAGATCCTGAAAACGATCCCATGCCTCATGGAGAGGTTCTCCTGATTGTTGAGTGAAGTGTGTAATCTGATGGCGCAAGGCGTTGGTCCGACCAACGGGAAAGAACTTTTTCAAAAACTCGGATTGAAGTTCTTCCCAAGTGTTGATCGGCCGGGTCTGAGTTTGATACCAATGGGCGGCCTTGTCCATAAGAGAAAAGGAGAACATCTTCATGAGAAGAATATCCCGATTTTGCGCATCTGATCCAAAAGTGTGGGCCAGATGCTTTAGCTGTTTGATGTGCTGGAAAGGATCTTCAGAATTAAGCCCATGGAATTTAGGTATAGCGTGAATCATGTTGGGCTTTAGTTCGGAATCAGGTCCTCCAATCGGGATTCTAACTCGAGGCTCAATGGCCACCGCAGCAGGATTGTAGTGGTCCCGCATCATAGGACGCTGCGGTGGGTGCACGAAGTTTTGGAAGAGGTCATTGAGTCGCTGGAGCTGGTGTTCCAGATTATTTTCTTCCTCAACTGGCTGAGCCATGATGGGGGAAGAAGAAGAACTTGGTTCTGAATCAGAAGAGAGAATAATGTGAGGGTGTTGCTGCACAAACACGGGCGTCGAGGCTTGGCCTTGACGAGAGTGAATTTCTAAAGGAGGTCTTAAGGGTGGTCTTAGAGACCTCCTTCCGTACATGCACAGTTGGGAGAGGTAAGTTTAGAAGGTGCTGGACCCAATCAAGACACCCAAAAATGTGTTGGGTGACTATAGAGGTGCGGGGCAGATGGACCCCTTGATCAGAAAGATCGTCCACCTGAGAATTACCTGGGCAGCCAGAGAGGGAGAGTCCCGCGAAGACCCCTACACGGTAGAGCGTCCCCACGGGTTACAGGGTTTCCCCCACCCGACCTCTCTTGTCACTGCGGTTCCAGGTAGACCAGAATGGGGATCTTGACCTCTTAAGTCTACCAATTTTAAGATCAGGGTGCTTAAGGTTTCACTTGAACTTTAGTCTTTTTAAGTGCAAAGAGTGACCTAATTTAAGGTTGGTTAACCCAAGGGGTCAACTTTACCTATTGTTTTCTTTAAGAGCTTTTAGGTCCTGTTTTTTAGGGTTCAAGTGTTTAGAGAGAGCCAATTGTTTAGGATTTTTCTTGTTAATTATTTTCAATCAATGGCTTGGGCACACCTCTTTAGGATTTCCTCAATTCTTGATTAAGGGGTGTGTCTCTCCTGAAATCCTAATGTTTGACCTTATGTTGGCTCTACTTGGTCCATTTAACTCTTTGTTGGGCAATTAGGGCTCATGCAAGAATGTGTTAGCCCTTAAATACCCTTAATAGTGTGCAGGAGTGATGAGTTGAAAACATGCAACTTTTTATGGTTACTAAGTATGGAAGACAGGTTAGCCCTATATTGCTTTGTTCTTTTCTTTTCTTTCTCTTTAGAGTGTAGGGGTTAATAGTGAGAGAAAAGATTTACCTGTCTTCGGAGTGGTTGTCGTGTGGTTGCTTGTCTTCTTGAGTTCCTGTAGCTGCACAAAAGAGAGGAGATTATCAGAAATTAAAAGATACAGGAATGTTTACCTCTAGAATAGCCGTTGCTCCCCGGCAGCGGCGCCAAAATGATATGATGACGTCGGTTTCAGTTATATCGTTGTAGTAAAGCCGGTTGTTACCAACGTTTCATATAAAATTTTTTACTCGGAAAAATAAAAGAGTTCCCGAGGTCGAACTCAGGGAGCAAGTTGTATTCTAGAGATATACAAGTTTTATTACAAAAATAAAGAGAGAGAGAGAGAGATGAAAATTTGGCTTCTTCTTCTTTTCTTCTTTCTTCCTTTTTGTCTTTGGTTCTTCCTGTTCTTCTTCTTCTTCTTCTTCTTCTTCTTCTTCTGCTTTCTTCAGATCTTCCCCTCGTGCTCTTCTTCTTCTGTTCTTCCTTGTTTCCTTTCTTCTTTTTCTTCAGATCGTCTTCTTCTTTTCTTGCTTCTTGCTTCTCTTCATTTCTTCTTTTTCTTTGTCTTCACCTGCCTTGACCTCTCTTTTTCTTCTTTCGCGATGGCCGTTGCTCTTCCTTCTTCTTCAGCCTGTCTTCCTTCCTGCTCTGGCTGCTGACCTTCCGTCGTCTGCCCCGGTGCTGAGACGACTTAACGATGCCTTCGCTACAGTGCAGCAGCTCCTTCTTCTTCAGCGGGTCTGCTTCTTCTTCTTTGGCCTGCACACTTCAGAGTTTTTTCGTCAAGAGGCAAAAACCTACTCTACCCCCCCTCCCCCGCGTATCTCTCTCTCTGAAATCACTCTTCGGAAGCTCTCCCAGAGCGCTATCGGGTAATCGGGTTCGGGTCAGGCCCGGGTCCAGGCCCACCGGCGTGCGTGGTGGGCGAGGAGTGCAGGTCAGTCTAATCGGGTCGGGCCAGGTCCGCGGAGCGTGGTCACGGACGAGGCCGAATCGGGTCGGGTCGGGTGAGAGGGACCTCACCCCGTGGTAACTGAGGCAAACAGATGGTGGCACTTTTGCAATTTATGTGGGTGTGTGGCTTCAGAAACTCCCGAGGTGGGACTATCCGCGCACCCCTTTTCTCTCACGCCTGCAGCAGGGATGGTGCTTCCAATTGCAACAGCTGTTGAGGCGCGCAACTCCAATTGAGGGCCAGGGTGTGTGCGCAAGACTCTTTCGCGCTGGCCGTGGCTCTTCAACCTGGGATATCTAGGCTTGGAGCAACCTCGAGCAAGCTTCGAGCTTCCTCGCCAATGGCGGTCAAGGCCTGGAACCTGAAATCAATAGAACGGCCTCTCGGCCAAATCAGACAGGCGGGGGACCTTCGCCGTGGCACGGCGAAGGTGGTCAGGGGGTCTGCAGGGGGCGAGATGGAGCTATCAGGTCATCCTAGGTCAAACTGTGAGCGAGGGAGTGGGTGTGTTCGGTGGGTCTGCAGAGGGTGTTTGGTGGGAAGTGGAGGGGCGGAAGAGGATCAGGGTGAGGAGGCGGAGGTTCTGCGGTGGTCGGCGAGCCGTGTGGGTCGCTGAGGTGATGGGAGCGGCTCGCCGGAGGGTGGTCGGAGGCGGAGAGGGTGAGGGTGAACAGGGTCGGTAGAGGGCTTAATTGACTAAATCGAAAGCGGGGAAAGAAAGAGGAGGAGAAGGGGAGTAGGTCTAACTTAACTGCAGGGACGAAGGGGGAGGAACAGGGCGACAGTCGTATCGACTGTCGCCGGAGAAGACGATGCTCAGGGAGAGGGGCGGCGGCGAGCAGAGGGCTGGAGAGGCGCCAGCTGGGTGCGGCGTGGCGCGGGAAGAGCAGGGGAGGAGGTCTCTGCTGCTGGTATTGCGGCAGAGCGAAGAGGTGGAGGGGGAGGAAGTCGCCGGAGCTGGTGAGCGTCTGCCGGAGGAAGAAGAGAAGAAAGCTGGGGGTTTTCTCCGTCAGATCCAGGCTGCCTTCGTCGGTGGAGCGGCGGGGGGTATTTATAGGGTTGAAGCAGGGAGGAAGGCGGAGGGAGACGACGTGTCTCCCTCGCCGGAGAATGGTCGGAATACGAACCCATACCGTCCGTGCGTTCGCACGGCCGGTATGGGGGGCTACAATGACCATGGGGGTGCTCCTGCGACGGCTGACGACGCAGGGCACCCCCGGTATACATGCCAGGTCCTCCACCTCACCCTGCGCGGCGCCATGCTCCGCGCAAGGTCGCCGGAGCATGGTGCTGGCAGGGTTTTGCAGGAGGGACCTGTTTGCAAAGAACGAAGGAGAGTTAGGGGCCTAAATGCGAGGGTTCAAAAGTTGAGGGCCAAAGAGTAAATATATGAGGACCAAAGTGTGAAGTCGGTCAAGGAGGTTTCTTCTTAGGCTCAAGTTTTTATGCATGACTAATTAGGACCTAAGGAATCTGATGGTGAATTTTATTTTCATATTAAACCTTGTTTGACCGGTCAATTTGCGCAAAAACCCAAATTAAGTTATTAATTGGGCATGGTTCTCAATGTAGGTCAAAATGGGTTCTAAAGGCCAAATTGAAGGTTCTAAACCCTAGAGATTATTTTTCTATGAATTTTAGAGGGTTTATTCTATTTTTACTTTGCCTCGAACCTTGTGAATTGAAGTGGGTTGTTTTAGGGTTACAGATTATCATTTGGTTCCTTGGAAGTGCTGTAGCCCTTGCTAGATCATCTCATCCCACTTTTATTCTTATTAAGCTGTTTTGACCTATGTTTGGGCCCTGAATTACCCTGTATGCAGATTATACTGGTAAAATTGCACTTTTACCCCTTATGACTTGTTTTCTTCTCAAACTCAGAATTCTCTGAGTTAAGCTTTTCCTTGAGATATGTAGGAGCTTTTATCCTTTGTATTGGGTCAAAATGAGCTAGTTATGGCTCATGATGAGGTTCTCATCATACCCCCATGCCTAGCTTTTGCTAGTCCCTTAGCAAAAAAACTTAAGGTTTCAACCCTTGTTCTAGACCATGAAGCAAAAAACGAAGAAAGACGTGGTCCCCGACCTCGAACTGCACCTCTCTGCGTCTGCGATCTGCGTAGCTCTTCTGTCTTCTCCTGACAGTGCGGAGTCGTCTGTGGATCTGCTCAACTACCTCCTGACTCTGTCGGATCAACCTGGGGCCAACCTCCCACTTGGTCCCCACCTCAACCCAACTCAAGGGTGCCGTGCATTTCCGTCCGTACAGAGCCTCGTAGGGAGCCATGCCGATGCTCGAGTGATAACTGTTGTTGTATGCAAACTCTGCCAGGGGCAGGTGCTCCTCCCAAGAGCCCCTCCAGTCTAGTACACAGGCACGCAAAAGATCCTCAAGTGTCTGTATCGTGCGTTCCGACTGTCCGTCCGTCTGGGGGTGGTAAGCCGTGCTAAACCTCAACCTCGTCCCCAAAGCCTGCTGAAACTCAGCCCAAAACTGGGACGTAAAGCGGGTATCTCGGTCGGATACGATCTCCCGCGGAACTCCGTGTAGTCGCACCACATCACGGATATACCTCTCTGCCAACTGTGCTGGTCCCAAAGTGACTCGGATCGGCAAGAATCGTGCCGTCTTCGTCAATCTATCCACTATTACCCAGACCGCGTCGTGTCCTCGCTGGGTAACAGGTAAGCCCACCACCAAGTCCATGGTGATGCTCTCCCACTTCCACTCTGGCACTGGAAGCGGCTGAAGCGGCCCTGCAGGCCTCTGATGCTCGGCTTTCACCTGCTGGCACACTAAGCACTGCTGCACGAACTCACCCACATCCCGCTTCATCCCTCTCCACCAGAACTCGCGTCTCAAGTCATGGTACATTTTCGTGTTTCCGGGATGTATGGTGAATCTGGAACCGTGTGCCTCAGTCAGGAGCTCTCTCAACAGCTCCTCGTCTCTGGGGATGCACAGTCGTCCCCTCAAGCGCAACACCTGGTCTGTGAAAGAGAAGTCCCCTAGGTCCCCTGACAGTACTCTGTCGCGCAAAGACTGCAAGTACGGATCGGCCATCTGTCCCGTGATGATGCGGTCTATCAACTCTGGTCTGGTCTGCCGTGTCACCGTCACTGCCCCACAGTACCCTCGTAACTCTAGAGGTCGCCAACTGCCCACCTCCTCCAAAAGGCTCCAACTCTGTAACTGTAGACTGGCCAAGCTTGCGGGCGCCTTACGGCTCAAGGCGTCAGCCACCACATTGGCCTTTCCCGGGTGGTAGGAGATGCTGCAGTCGTAGTCCTTCAGGAGCTCCAACCAACGTCTCTGTCTCATGTTGAGCTCCTTCTGGTCAAAAAGATATCTGAGGCTCTTGTGATCTGTAAAAATCTCGAAGGTCTCACCGTACAAGTAGTGCCTCCATGTCTTCAGCGCGAAGACAACAGCTGCCAACTCTAGATCGTGGGTAGGGTAGGTATGCTCATGGGGCTTCAGTTGCCGCGAAGCGTAAGCGACCACGTGACCCCTCTGCATGAGCACACCTCCTAACCCCTGCAAGGAAGCGTCCGTGTACACAACGAACCCGCCACTACTGTCAGGGATGGTGAGCACGGGAGCCGAGGTCAACCTCTCCTTCAGCTCCAGAAAACACGCCTCACAGGCGTCTGTCCAAGCGAAAGGCACATCCTTCCGAGTCAACTGTGTCATAGGACGTGCAATCTGCGAAAACCCTCTGATGAACCGTCTGTAGTAACCTGCCAGTCCCAGGAAACTGCGAATCTCAGTGACTGAACGCGGTCTCTCCCACCTGAGCACTGCCTCGACCTTGGCGGGATCCACCACCAGGCCGTCTCCAGAGATCACATGACCCAAAAAGGTCACCTCCCTCAACCAGAACTCGCACTTGCTGTATTTGGCGTACAGCCTGCGTCGTCTCAGAGTGTCCAGAACCATCCGCAAGTGCTGTCCGTGCTGCGTTCGATCTCTAGAATAGATGAGTACATCATCTATGAAAACCACCACAAACTGGTCCAAGTACGGTCTGAACACCCGGTTCATCAGGTCCATGAAAGCAGCGGGGGCATTGGTCAGCCCAAACGGCATGACCAAAAACTCGTAGTGTCCGTACCGGGTGCGGAAAGCTGTCTTGGAGACGTCGGTCTCCCTGATCCTCAACTGGTGGTATCCAGACCTCAAGTCGATCTTGGAAAACACCGTGGCACCCCGCAACTGGTCAAACAAATCGTCAATCCTCGGCAGCGGATATCTGTTCTTGATGGTGACCCTATTCAGCTGTCGGTAATCCACACAAAGGCGTAGGGTCCCATCCTTCTTCACAAACAGTACCGGGGCTCCCCAGGGAGACGCACTGGGCCTCACGAAACCCTTCTCCAAAAGGTCCTGCAACTGAGACTTGAGCTCTCGCAGCTCAAGCGGTGCCATCCTGTTTGGCGCGGTGGAGATGGGGCTGGTCCCTGGTACTAGTGAGATCTCAAACTCGATCTCACGCTCGGGCGGTAGTCCTGGTAACTCGTCTGGAAACACGTCGGGGTACTCTCTGACCACCGGGATGCTCTGGAAGTCTGCCACGGGGCTGTGCTCTGCCACCACACAAGCTAAGAAGCCCTCACACCCCTGGCTCAAAAGTCTCGCCGCCCGAAGTGCCGAAATGCACCTGAAACCTCCGTCCACTGGCTGCCCGTGAAACTCGAAGGAAGGCAACTCCGGAATGGAGAAGACAATCTTCCTCTCAAAGCAGTCTACCAAGGCGTGGTAAGCGGACAGCCAATCCATCCCCAGGATCACCCCAAAGTCCTCCATCTGTATCATAATCAGGTCAGCTGGCAGGCTGTGTCCCCCGATGCTGACCCCGCAACCCGTGTACACCTCCTCAGCTACAAACAGCTGACCACTCGGACCTCTGATTACGAACGGGTTCTCTAACAATGTATAATCCTGGTCCAAACTAACTGCGAAACTGTCTGCGACAAACGAGTGCGTAGCGTCGGAATCGAAAAGCGTGTAAACGAGTCTGCCAGAAACTGAAACCATACCTGCTACCACGGATCCCGAAGCTCTGGCGTCCCTGTGTGTTAGGGCGTTGATACGCCCCTCAGCTCTAGGTGCGGACGAAGCAGCCACACTCTGCGTCGGACGGGTAGGTGCTGGCCGGTACCCTCCTCGCGACTGCGGTCCTCCTCCTCGCGCCTGGAAACCGCGGCCTCCTGCGCGCCCTCCAGTGCTCTGCGCGGGAAGTATCTGCTGACCTCCTGCCCTAGATGGGCAGTCACTCCTGACGTGGCCCGGCTGGCCACACTGGTAGCAGAGGGGAACCCGACTCCCGCCCTCAGTGAGTCCCTGCTGTCGGCTAGGCGGGGGTCCGGTGCTGGCGACTGGCCCCTGTCGAGGGCCCCCAAAGGCCACTGATGGCCCTGCACAATGTGACGGCTCTCCTGCGGACGCCACGTGTCTCCGCTCTCGCCGGCCCTGTGAGAAGTCTGGCTGAAAGGGCCTCTTCCGCCCGCCGTCGGTCTCTCGCGCGGACGGGTTGGTCTCCTCGTAAGTCATGGCTGCCTCTACCACCCTCGAAAACGTCGGCAGCTTCAAGGGTTTGACATACCCCCGGATCGCAGGCCGGAGCCCCTCGGTGAACCTCCAAAGGCGCTCCTCCTCAGTGGCTACCGCTGTCGCTGCAAAGCGGGACAGCTCCAAGAAACGCGTGCGGTACGCGCTCACGGTCATCGTCCCTTGGCGGAGAGTGTGGAACTCCCGCCTCCTCTGGTCCTGCCACGTCTGGGGAAAGTACTGCTCGCAGAAGAGGGTGACGAACTGGTCCCACGTCGGCTCGTCCCTCTCCTATCCCCGGACCGCCCTCCACCACCGGTGTGCCGCACTCTCCAGCTGGTACGTGGCAAAGGCCACGCGGCACTCCACCGGGGGGCGAAGGGTGTCGAAGATCTTCTCCAGCTGCTCAAGCCAGTCCTCTGCCTCGGTCGGGTCCTCATCCCCCTTGAAGGAGGGGGGCTTCAGCTTCCGGAACTGTCCGAAAAGCTCGAAGTGGTGCTGTAGGGGAGGTGCTGGTGCACCTCCAGGCGAAGGTGCCTCGTGTACAGAAGTGTCGGAGGAAGGTGGGGGCGGCAGGGGCCCATCCCCTCCCTCGTGTCCGGCGCCGCGTCCGTCGCGTGGTCCCACAGAGGACTCCCCCTCTGCAACCCCAGGAGGAGGTGCTCGGGGCGGTGGGTGGAGCTCCTCTCGTACAATATCTCGTATCAGTCTGGCGAGGTCCTGGGCCTGGATGCCAGGGAGTGGTGGCTGGTCCACCGAGACGTCAACGACAGCACGTCCACCTCACCGACCTCGCCCTCAGCCGCGCCCGCGGCCAGTCTCGCCAGTCCCACGACGAGGCATCTCCTGCAAGGAGACGCGAAACAAAACGGAAACGTCAAAACAGACGGTACCTAACAACACTTCTAAGAGCTCATGTCAAGAGATATGTTGTGGTGGCTACTCTAGCTATAAACATGTGAATTGGTTATTTTCCAGTCAGTTGATTCACTTCTCGGGACGACCTTGCTCTGATACCATCTTGTAACGACCCGGTTCCCGAGTCCCTACGAGACACGAGAACCGGACCTACTCGACTAATCCCAAGACCCAGTCGTCCAACGAGGAAGTAACTAAAAGACAGTAAAATAAACCACATTCAGCATGAATATAACTAACAGTAAGAAAGTACAGCAGTAAGGAAAGAAACTACTACAGTAGGCACCACCACAACAGTAAAACAACATTTATCATATAACAAAAACTGTAGGTAAAGAAGGTACAGCGGAAACAGAAACTACTCACTAGAACAGAAACAAAAAGGGGTACAAAGCTGGGGTAACTCTACTGGACCCTACTCGGCCCAGCGTCCTCTGCAGCCGCCGACCCTGGCTGCTCAACACCTGGTCCTGAAAAAGGTAACGAGTGTAACACGTCAGCAAAACGCTGAGTAGAGTGGCAAACTAACTAAAGGCAACAGTAGAGTGTACAGTAGCTGTTATGTTCTATTACTTCCTTTATTTACATCTTTCAATTTTTCCCACTATTTCAATTACTTCTCAGATCCTTTACTTGATCTCGGATGTCCTCGTGGGACGATCTTGATTGCAGTCTTTTCCAAAAGTAGAAGTAGCACGTGGTGCTCTCCTGGCCGGGAGAGTCCCCCGTGGTGATCCTACCCTCAGTCAACCACCCCAAGGTCACTGACAGACGTAACGGTGATTACGGCACGCGCGATAAACGCACAGGTAGCTAGCCCGTACTGGCACGCGGTCAGTCGTTTCCGTTAACGGGTGCGCCCAAAGCACAGCACGGAACCAGGGTAGAGCCCTCTCAGTAACAGGGGTCCAACCCCTCCACAGTAACCAAACCGGGGCCTTGCCCCTCCACAGTCCGCGCACCCTCGCCTGACTACCCTGGTTTGCCCTAGTGGGCCTAACAAGTCGGTGAAGGAGGCTAGCAGAACCCCGGGGCCCGTGGGGTAGCTAGTACTCTCCTAACACTACTAGCTCTCCTCGGTACTACGTACACGAGGGCCAACAAGTCGGTACAGAGCGGCCAAGCCTAACCCCGGGTCCCTGGGGCGGCTGGCCCCACTCTGCACTAAAATAGGTACAGGTACTTCCCTTGGTACTGCGTACCCAAGAGACAGTACAAACTACATCTCAGTTCCATTCCTTTTTCTTTCCAGGAGTTCCACTCCTAATTTCCCGTAGGGTTCCAGCTCTTTATTTCAGAACATCATATGTTTCACTTTCCAGATTCACGTTCTCAATTTCCATGATCTCAAACATGTTTCTTTGTTCATAACAGGCAGCTGTTAATTAATTTCACATGCAGCTTATATATTCCTTTCCATTTTTCCAAGACTGCAGTAATATACATTCCACTAGTTTTTCCATCCTAGGATTCATGCCATATCCTAGGATCTATCATACAATCTAGTTTTCCGGCCCTAGGATTCATGCAACACCTAGGAGCTATCATTCCATATATTTCTCATTCCTAGGATTCATGCAATGCCCTAGGTTCTAGTTATGGTTCCATACTTTAACATATTTTATTAATACTTAAAACCACTCTACCAGGTACAACGGGAGTAATGGGGGCGTGATCGGGAATCCCGCGCGCCTCCGCGACTCTCAAGACTGCAACCGAACGAGGTCCTATCACAAGGATCAAACACAAGGAGTGTCTCAAAACAGTGTATAGCTACTGTAGGCGGGTAGAGGAATAAATTCTGAAACGAACGCAACTCGAATCGCGGAAAACGGAGCCCAAACGGGCCCTAAACGGGTCGAGAAAGATGATACTGTGCAAAATCAGACGTCTGGAACTCCTTCCAGACGTCTTAAACGGTGGATCAGAGAATTACCTGTTCGGCTTGGTTCCCCGGACGTCCAGAAGTCTGTGGGGACGTCTCTCCTAGATCCCAGACGTCCGATGGTCACTCCGGACGTCTGGAGGTCACTCCCGCCGTCTGGTACAACTTCCAGACGTCTGATTCGCAAAGGATGACGAATCAGAACACCTGCGCACAGCCAACCCCCCTCCCTCAGTACGGTCAGTCGATAAAAGAAGAAGAAAGCGGAAACTCACCTTTCAGACGTCTGTATGATCTCACAGACGTCGACCTTGCCGTCTGGATATCAATCCAGACGTCTGATTCTGGAAATTTCCAGAATCAGAACCTTGCTCGGCCTCCGCTCGCGACGCCGCCCGCGTCGCACCTCGCGCGTCCGCTGCTCCGCCCGCAGCAGGTCCCTCTCCGCGACGCTCTGCGCCCCCTGCGCCCTCCGCCGGCCGGCCAAGCCGCTCCCGGCGAGCTCGCCCTCACGGCAGAGCCCCGCCCTCGCACGCCGCAGCTCCTCCGCGCCTACTGCGGCTGCCGCTGCCGCTGCGCCCTCGCGTCCGCTCGCTCTCGCGCACAGGCAGGAGAAGAAGGAGGAAGATGGTGGAGACGGGAGGGGAGGCGCGCCCCCCCCCTTTTAACGCCGCGCGGAGAGGAGAGAGAAGGCGGTCGCAGTCGCCTGCCGCCGCAGAGAAAGAGGCAGGATCGCAGGTCTGCGCGCACAGGCGCGCAGACGAATATCCCGTGCGAGCATAACTGTTCGCCAGACGTCTGTAAACTATCCCGGACGTCTGGTCAGACGTCTGGATGTGATCCCAGACGTCTTTACAGATGTCTGGGCCACCTCCCAGACGTCTTAAAATACGTCTGGGGCACGCGCTCGTTACAGATCCCCTCCCAGAAATGGAAGGGAGATTCTCTGAGGAATTTCCTTCCATCTAAGGCCAATCACAATATCTGGTGTGAACCCAATCTCTCATGCGAACGCATGAGGGATTTGGGTATCTAACCTCTTTCCTTCTCCGGCGAGCCATCAAAGGCAAAGGTGTGCCCTCCACGCTCTGAAAGCACGGCCAGTGCCTATAAAAGAACTCACACCTTCGACCGCTCAATTTCAGCTTGACTTGGCCGGACGTCCACCTCCAATTCGTCTCTTCTTCTCTGGCCAAGAACCCAGCGAGCTCCGGCGAGCCCCCCTCCCCTGCCTCTTCGCTCTACCACAAAACCAGTGGTAGAGTTATCTTCCTGATTCCCCTCCGCGTCGCGCAACACCGGCGCACGCTGCCTCAGCCCCGTCGTAGCCGCCGTCCTCCTCCACTGGGCAACGTCTTCTCCGGCGACTGCAGGTACAGCTGTCCGCCTCTCCGTCCCCTTGTCCCTGTAAGTAGGTTAGATTTGTTCTCCATCTTCCCCTCTCTCTTTTCCCCCTGTTATTTTATTTAATTGCCCCCCCGACATTGCCTGACCACCTCCATCTTCCTCGCCTCCGACCGACCTCCGGCGAGCCGCATCCACCATTCCGCCCCTCCACACGGCTCGCCAACAGTCCCATAAGCTCCTCCTCACCACAAGGAACAATCTCCGCCCATCCACCATCCCTCTACAACTCCACCACAGCCCCCCGAACAACTCCACACTTCCGGTCGCAGGACGACCTAGGTACGCACACTTAGGCCGTCCCACGACCTGCAGCACCGTTCACCACCTTAATCGTGCCACGGCGAAGGTGCCTAGCTGGTCTGATTAAGCCGAGAGGCTTGTTTTGAGTGTGACAGTATCAAAGCCCCTACCGCCATTGACGACGGGTGAAGAAGCTTCAAGCTAGCTCCAGGCGTCAAGTCTCCAGGCTTCAGGCACAGCAGATTCGCGCAAGCAGTGCGAAGCCCTCGGGTCCAACAAGGAGCGCTGCGAAGCCTACAGCTGTGGCGATTGCACGAAGGTTCTGCGGGCACGCGCGAGATTGGGGCAGGCCTGATAATCCCACATCGGCGAGATACGAGGCGCGGGTATGCTTTAAATTGATTTTGTGTTGTACGCTCGTTGCCTCCGAACGCACAGGGGTGAGGTCCCTCACCTGACCCACGCTCGCCTCGTCCGCGGTTTCACCTCGCGGATCTGGCGGGATCCGACCCGACCCATCCTGAGCACTCCTCGTGCATCACCCACCTACCGATGCGCTTGGTCCCGGGTGCGAGATCCGACTCGATTACCTGTGGCTCTGGGAGAGTGTGCTTGAGCGAATTGCAAAGAGAGAGAGAGACGTTTGGGTAGAGGGGAAGGGTTAGGTTTTGCTTCCCTATGTGCAGGCAGGTCGGGCGATGAAGAGAGGAGACTTAGCCGCAAGGAGAAGAAGGAAGAAGAAGCAGAAGAAGAGGCTGAGCAAGGCAGAGAAGAAGAAGAAAAAGAGACTGCTGAGAAGAAGAAGAGAAAAGAGAAGGAAGAAAGAAAGAACTACAGAGCCAAAGAAGGAGAAGAAAGAAGAGACCAAGGCAGAAAAAGCCTTCGCAGAAAGCCAACACAGAATCAGAAGAAAATAGAAGGAAGAACAGAAGACCAAGGAAGAGAAAGAAGCAAGGCAAAAGAGAGGCTGCAGAGAAAGAAATATCAGAAGAGAAGAATAACACTTTTAAGACGTCTGATCACAAAATCAGACGTCCAATTTCATTTCTTTTGTCATAATTGCTTTTAACCGCATACATTCATATTTGAATTAAAGTTTTGAGTAAATTAGAGTGTTCAATTACATTTGAGATTAGTAATAAATTCTAATTGCTCCCTGTGTTCGACCTTGGATACTCCGATTTTTGAGTAATAAAATTCTTTATTTGTCGGCGACGCTTGATCACCTATACTACGACGTAATAACTGTTAAAACACAATCGAGCAAGTCGCTTCAACACCCGCGCTCACGCCCCGTGGGTCTGGGCCGGATCCGACTACTCGACCAAGCACTCCTCGCCCACCACCGCACGCCGGTGGGCCTGGTCCCAGGCGTGCTACTCGAACTCGAATACCCAGCTCTGGGAGAGCATTCCTAAGAGAGATTCAGAGAGAAAGAGAGATGTGGGGAAGGGGTAGGGGTAGGTTTTGCACTGATGGGTATGTATCTGTGAAGGGAAGAAAGAAAGAAAGAAGAAGAGGAGGGGCGGCCGAAGCCTTAGCCGCACTGAGGAGCTGAAGAAGAAGAAAGGAAGCTGCACTGTAGCAAACCCATAGTTAAGTTGTCTGAGCACCAAGTCAGACGATGGAAGGCAGCGGCCAGAGCACAAAGAAGAAGAAAGAAGACACAGCCGCAAGGAAAGAAAGAAGGAAGCAGAGAAGAAGAAGAAGAAAGAAGAAGGCAGGCTGAGAAAGAAAAGAGAAAGAAGAAGAAGATCACCACAGCCGTAGGCTAAAGAAGAAAGAAGAAGGTAGGAAGAAAAGAAGAAAGAAGAGGAACGGCCAAAGCAGAAGAAGAGAAAGAGAAGAGGAAGAGAGAAGAAGAAGAAGCCAACAAAAGAGAACTCTAGCTCTCTCTCTCCCCCCCTCTCTCTCTCTTATTATTTTTGTAACATAATTGTGAACATTTATGCTTCTAGAATCATAGTTGCTCCCTGAGTTCGACCTCGGGAAAACTTGTTATTCCGAGTAAAAAATTTTGTAGTAATCTGGTAGCTGTTTTGTCATATACTGCAACGAATATAAATAAATATAAAGACGAAACACGCGACACCGTCGTTACTATGCGTCTTAATAATCAACATTCTTGCTATAAGAAGCCCTTATTTTGTGTAACATATTATTGACATAATCATCACTAGAATATTCAACATATTCCTCCTCAACATAACTCACAGAGTAAATATAGTCTGTCCTCGCTCCACGAGAGTGTTTAGACTGTGTAATGTGGCTACCAACCATTATATATCACATGCTTGAATATAGTATTTCTATTTGGTAGAAACTCATTCGTACACCTCTTGTCTAGGAAAAAAATGTATTCAAGTATGCCTCCATGTCTAAACCGCTTCCTATCCTCCTTGTAAGCTAGTCTACAAATGTGCTTGCTCCATTCTTATACCAAAAGTAATTTGATTCCTGCAAGTCAATTCAAGGCTTATCCACGGCAACCTAGAAACCTAGAATGTCAAGAAACCTAAGTTACTATAAGAGTATATGGTTGATTGTATAATTTAATCATTTTTTTCACTTGATAGCCTATCTCTAAAGATTTTGTCATAACTAGGTGTTATTACATGTAATTCATGTTTTGAGAAATTTGTGTAGCATCTCTTTACACTTCTCCGACATACCCCCTAAGATTAACCTCAAGTAGATTCCTTTGATGCCCAATCAAAGTTGCTTAAGGAACCAACCTAAGACCAATTGGTATACTAGAGAAGAGTAGGAAAATAAGTTACATGTATGTTAAGTAACAAGTAACAAGTAGCACCTAGTTGTGATTAAATCTTTGAGAACCCTCCTTAGTTTGAACCTTTTTTGAATTTAAGATGATCAAAACTTATGACATGTTATAAAGACAAAGCACAAAGCATGCATGTTAGGTATACATATAGTAATGCATTGTCTGTATGATGTGATTACAAGTCTTAAATTGGCAGGTATATTAACATATATGCTAAAGTTAATCACCATCCACAACATTTGAGAAATTTGTTTCAGTTGTTATATGCGGACGTGACTAGATAATATAGATTTCTAATCATTGTTGCCTACATTTTAAAAAAAATCTAGTAGAATTCCCTTATATAATGGTTATTTCCCCAACTTGTAAGGATATTACACATTTAAGAAATTGTCGGTTCACTTTGCAAGCCAAATTCAAGAGAATAAACTAAATAAAGTGGGTACATTGTACATATACATCTACCTAAGAGAGTTTCCCTTTAAATGTGGTCATTTCTACAAACCATATATTTCACATAAAATATAATATAAGTGGACACACCCCACGTGACAAAGTATAAAACCCACACTAATGTAATAAAATGTGTTATCAAAGATTATCTCGGAACGGTGGCGTGTGACCTCTTGTGGAAGCTTGAGCAAACTCTTAGTGAACCTCGATCACCAGTACACGAAACACCTATAGACAAAAATATATCCATTTATTAATACACATGAAACCATTCATTAAAAAATTTATACACATTTAAATGTGAAGAAAACTGCAAGGAATACCTCAAATGATGAGGTAAATAATAAACCCTCATAAAACAAGCCCAAAAGGCCCATTAAAGGTGGCCCAAGAGTCAATTTATCCAGAGGCAAAGCATGCTTGACTTAGTAAAGACCCGAAGGCAATCCTCCTAGAAAGGGTAAGACGATGACACAAGAACTGAAGTGACATCACAGGAATAGAGATGCTGGCATGGTTAACAAGGAAATTCGACGGGAATAGTTTTGCCCATATAATCACTGTTGGTTTTTTTTCTAAGGACCCCTTATGTAAGGAAACCTGATGTATCTGAAAGGGGCTTGAAGGTCTGGACAATGTACTCCCAACCATACTTTAGTGAATAGTTGAGGGTTGAATCCCTTCCCCAAAAGTACACCCTCAGGGTGGAACCGGGTCACCAATTTGTTGTTCTTATAGCTGGTTGATGGCATGCTTGCGTTACTCCCTGCCCATGTACTTTTTGTCGAGTTTGATGGGCTCGATTATCGAAGAAAAGCAGATATCACCGATGATATTTATCATATTGCACCAGTGCTATTTCAAATATCACCAATGATATATGATTCAAATTGAAAATAATATTTCAAATATCATTGGTGATATTTGGTTCAAAATTGAAATATCACAGGTGCAATTTAGTTCAAAACTTAAATACCACCTATTCATGTCTAAATATCACAAGTGTAATTTAGTTCTATAAACTACAAAATATATAGTGGCTGAAACTCAAAATACAAGCATAAACATTTCTCCATGGAAACCTAATAGAAGAGTGGATAAAACCTAAGGAGTCATATATTTGGACTTTGTCATTGTTTGCTTACAAGAAATAATGGTTCCTTTTCTCTGTTATTCCCAAATCAGTTTTTCATTCATTGTTTACATGTAAAAAAAAGTGAGCGATGGCGGATGGAGAAGGAGAAGAAGGGGATGCAAAAGACAAAGAGGAGGTGGAGGAGAAGGGTTACCTTTAGGTGAAGAAAGTGGTGGCACTAAAGCTATCGGAGGCTGTGGCGAGGTCGAGGATGTGACTGAAGGAGGCAGATGCTAAAGTTGGATGATTAATAGAGGAAGAGGTGGGCAACACTCAGGGGTCGAGGGTGGGGTTTGGGGTTAAATGAAAGTTGGGTTTGGGGTTTGGTGGGAGAGAAAAAACCTACTTTAGGTTTAGTTTAATTTTGCTCCCATCCCTCTTTAAGGCTTTCTTTTCTCTTAGTTTCATAGCTTGTGGAGATGATTTTTAATCCTTATAAATGACCTTTTTTCACAGTTGTAAATTGTTTACATGTTTTTCCCCGTGGACTCACCTCCAACATTGGGGAAATGATATGTTTGCTTATGGTTTTAAGATCGTCAAATAATATTGACTTTTTCCATAGTTGTACACCATCTACAAAAGATAGGGAGACTCCAACCTCTCTTAGACCTTTCCTCATGGACACGCCTCCAATTGTGGGAAATGGTTACATTTACCCATGGGTTTAAAACCTTCAGGCCCCATTTATTTCGTGTGTTAAGTGTTTAACACGTCCGGAAATGAGTTAACATGCTTGGAACTTAACACATATGGCCGGAAATGAGTTAACACACCTAGAACTTATTCCACTCCTCTCTGTAGAATAACTTTAATACACCACTTAACACACCTAATATTCAAATAGGTTAACTCACTTATTTCACCATTTATTATACTTCTTTTCTATTCCTCTACTTATTCTACAAACTTATTTCCCTTATCAAATGAAGCCTCAGGATGTATCTGTCACAAAATCCTTATTTTCTAACTGTATCTTTCCCCAATTAGGATAATTATCTTGAAATGCTATGTCAAGATAGAATTTACTTGACGTTAGTTTTTAATTAAACATTCAGATAATGTTATAATTATCTGAATATTTAAGAAAGAAACATCTAAAAAAGTTATTTTTCTTACAGCGATACTCTATCCATTTATAGTTATGTACATCCAAATCCAATATCTATACCTACTTAGCCATTTGGTACCTATAAGTTAACAATCGTGGACATCTCTTATTAACGGCGATATAAGTAGGTACATCTCCTTCAATATTCTTCAATAATTTGAATTAAAGAATGCAATGAAAAAAATAAAATTCTAAAGGCAATTAAAATCTTAAGATGACGTGCTTAAATTAATGCAAAATTTCTAAATATAATTGCAAGTTATTGTGTACATATTTTTTGTTTTCTTCAAAAATAGTCTCAAGCATGACATATTAGACAAAATGAAAAATAAATAGAATATAAAGAACTTACCTACCTGGAAATGAAGGTGGCCAAATATGAAAATGATTAAAATAAATGTGTAATCCTTAAAAAAAATTCAAAAACACATATGAAAAAAAAGTGATAAAAATATTTCAAATAATAATTTGTCATACCTAACCACGCTAAGAGGATGTATATAAAGAAAATAAAAAAAAAAACCACAAAAAAGAGATGCAGCAAGAATAACACAAATAAAAATAAAACAAAAATAACAAAAAGACAAAAATACTTACGTGGTGTGTTTGAATATGCGTGCTGTATCGTTGTATCCAACGTGCATAGAACCAACTGATATGAATGGGGAATGTATGGTGTGATTTTTTTGAGATTGAGAGGGGGGGTTGAGAGTTGTAAGGAGTAATGGGGGAGGGGAAGGGGATTAAATAGGAAATAGGTAAGGGAAAAGTTTGGGGCCATAGGAGTGGGGGTACCCATTGGGGGCTTGGAGAAGATTTTGGTGGGGAGATGGACTTCGTAAGCTCGTCCTTAACTTATTAGCCACAAGAAGGAAATATCACCATTTTGTTAGCCTCTATATGCCTTGAGGAGCAGACACGTGTCGCTTAATTATTGGATCGTGCATGGCCACCTCTTCTATAAGAGACCTAGGTAGCATTGGCTATGTGGTGATGAGCAAAGAGGTATCATCTTTACCTTCTATATTGCTACGTACATCTGCTCCTCATCTTCTCCATAAACAAACACCGTGTGCCCCTCAAAATTTTCCACTACCAAATAGCAAGGAGATGAGAATGCACCTTACACTATAATAAGTTCCACTTTTGACGTCGATTGATAATTGACGGCAAATCCTTTTTAACCAACGCCAAAAAGCAACGGCATAAGTAGCATCATTGTTTCTTTTTTCTGTTGGTTACAAGGAACATTCGACGTCGAAATATCGTTCATCCAGCGGATGGATTGGATCTTTTGCCGTCGGCTGGTAATCGATGGTAATTAGATTTCCCGTCACTTATCAAAAAAAGCGACATTGTTGTTATGTTACTTTTTCCGACGTTAACGCACCATTTTTTGAGTTTTGACGTTGTTTAATATAAAATGTCATCTCTTGTACGAGCGATGGCAAAAATATTTTTGTTGTCGCTTTCTGTAATAAGTGATGGAAAAAACCTTTTATTCGTAAAAAAACTTACCTTTTTTTGCCGTCGCTTTCTATAATAAGCGACGGTAAAAACCTTTCATTTATAAAAAAACTTACCTTCTTTTGTCATCAGTTATTATAGAAACTGACGGAAAAAATATTTTTGCCATCACTTTTTATAATGACCTACGGTAAATAGTCACTTTGTTAAAAAAATTTACCTTCACTGCCATCGGTTATTGCAAGAACCGATGACAAAGGTCAAGGTATTTTTTTTTAATTCTTAAAATTAGGATCCTTATACAATCTTAAAAAAAATATGACTTTCTGAAAATTCTATACATAAAGGAATTACATACGAAAGTAAGGAGCTCAAAAGAAGTAACAAACCTTAACTACATGGTGGATCTCAAAAGTACAATATATAATTAAATGTTGAAAGGATAATCAAACATTGTAATTGACTATAACAGGTTGGTTCCTTCTAGAATTCACACAATAAAAAGCCTAACATATACAAAAAAATGATCCAAGCAAATGATCCTAATGATCTTGCAAATTATGGGGTATTTAGTCCTAGAAGAGTTTCTCAAGTTACAGGAAGAGATGTTGATTCTAGTGCTGACAGATTGCAGCTAGTTAGGATAGGAATAGATGAAGATGAAGAGGATGATGCCAATGAAAGGAGAGTATTATGATGTGTTATTAGACAGTCATTAGTAATCAATTTTTAATAATACTCAACAACCCGCAAGCTAATTCTTGCTATTAGATGGCAAAACATCTATGAAAAAATAACTTTTATAAGCTGACTCATAGAATACTGAAGGGAGATCTTCCCAAATGTTTATCAACATTAACTCTTACATGGATCCAATAAGTTACAATTGTTTTAAAAAATCCATACCATTATTTCTGATCAAACGAATGGAACTAGAAACCAAATGAGTACAACACAAGTGCGAGGTTGTTGACAAGCACCCTCTCGCTCTGCACCTCCACCTTTTGGTTCCCATAGCTGTCAATGTTGGTAATTTGCCTGTAGGGGCTTTCCTGTGAACCAATAGAGTGCAAGTGCTTTGTTAACTTGTATTGTTTTCTAGAAATTTAGCTATTTTAGTGAAAAACAACATTAAACTTTCTCCCTACAAAGGTAATTGCTCTATATGGGAGCATTTGATTCATAAATATGTAGTTGATCACTTGAGAATTATTAATTCATAAATATATAGATCATGAAAAGGAAAAGTTTCATGCATACTATATATGTTAAAATTCTTGTTGAGGATTTGGCTGGAAGTTGGTACGATACCTGGTTTTCTTTGTTTCTTTGGGATAAATCTCTTACTTTTTTCCTCTCTTGTTTTTGGGGGTGGTTGAGTAATCCAAACTAATGTACTTTTAGCTTGTATATGATCAATCCGACTGGCAACACACCAAAAGGTCATCTTTTGAATATGATTTTAATTAGGTGTAGCCTCTATAAAAAGATTTTAATTAGGTGTAGTTTCAGCCTGTTGTGTTTTGTGTAAGAATTTCATGTTTGACCCTTAGCATGTTGATGTATGAGTAGGCGTTCATCGAATATTTTCTATACTTCTTATAAGAATGTATAAGAAATTTAAGGACGAAATACTAAAAGAGACTATGTTGCTTTATCAATTATAGAGTACAAGATGAGGAATTTTTACCTGCTTCTCATGTCCACCAATGTTATTGTGATCTTCAATGGGCTTCTCGTCAACTTCTAATGCCTTCGAGGGTTGTAGGAGACCTTTTGCATGCAAAAAAATGAAGGGATATTTCTGTCTACTTAAAAACACTCATAAAACTAAGGGGCTGAAACCTGTTGAAAATCCGACAGAGTTTCCCCTGTTTTTCCAATATTTTTCAAAATCCTATACTTGAAATGAAGACCTATGCATTCATACCACAACAATTAGTGGGTACACCCCACATTCCAAACACATGAAGCAAAAATATGAATACAAAATAAGCGGGCACACCCCGCAACCATAAAGTACACATAGTATATATCTAATTAGGCAGTCCATCTAAAATTGCTAGAATTTTTTGTAAATGTATTGTAGGATCATCGAACTAGGCATGAAAATTATAGTAGGATCACAAGATTTCACACCATCTTCAGAGGAAATAAAAAAAGATGAATGAATGCATGTATAAATTGCATTAATGAAAATGATAGCTTAGGTGTGAATTTGAGTGACATCTTTGTATATGAGAACTTTCTAATATGTTTCAAATGCTAATTCCCTTGGGTTATCAGTTGATAATTAAAGATGAATTAGCTTTTAGAAATGGAGAAAATCATTATAGCGATTCGTACATTTCAATTGTTTTTATGCTCACCTGCTAATACCTCTAACTGAGAAAGATTGTGTCAAGCAGTCAAAGCAACTCATACCTTCCAATGGATCTCAAGGATTTGGGAGATGAACCATCCTAGGGAAACTTGCATATCTCCACAAACCTATAAATCATAGTGTAGGTTTGTCGTCAGCTCGTCCTATAAACCTACAAATCATGGTTAACTTGCATTTTTAACCATGGGAGGGACTCAAATGGGTCCTACTTTGTTATCGGCCCATCCCTTAAGAAGATAATGAAAGAAGAAACTAAAAATAATAAGAGTAACCAAAGTTGAATATGAATGCCCTAATATTCAATAATTACATACTTGTTTGGACTCCTTTCTATTTGGAATCCATGACTGATGGGAATACCATCATGAGCCATAATTAGCTCATTTTGATCCAATTAAGTCAATAAATGCTCCTACATAACTGTCAGAGAGTCATATTTCACTTCATAATCGTTCTGATGGAAAAATAATAATCTAGGATTAAAACTGTAATTTTACCAGCATATCATGAATTCAGTACAACCATGGATTTTCCTAAGAGTTAATTAAGAGTCAAATGGTCTTAAAAGGATAACAAGTGTGATAGAACAGACAGAAAATGGTTTGCACATGTTCTGAGAATTAAATGACTTTTGAAATCCTAAAAACAGACCTGCTTAATTAACTGAGGTTCTGATCAAGATAAAATTCACATAAACCTTCTAAAATTTATAGAAAAATATTCTTTAGGGTTTGAAACCTTCAATTTGACCATCAGAACTCGGTTTGACCCAGAACAGAGTCTTAGATAAACATTTGCCCTAATTTGAATTTTTACATAAATTACCCAGTCAAACGTGGTCAAAATCAAAATCCAACTTCACCATTGGATTTCTTAGGTCTAAATTAGGTTTGTACCAAAATTTGGACCCAAGATGACTTTGTCTTGACTTAGTTTGCAATTTGGTCCTGTCTGATTACATTTATGCCTTTAACTTTCAAAATATTTTCAAATAGACCCCTAACTTTGTTGTTGTTCTCACAAAAAGGTCCCTACTGCGATTAAACCTATTTGTACTTGCTCCGATGACCTTGATTTGGAAAGAACTCCTTGATTTCTTGACGAATCTCTTTAAAATTTGAAAGGGAAGTTCGTCAAGAAATTTCAATTCTTTTGAACCAAATCCCACGTCCTAAAACTTATCCAATCTCTCATGCGAACATATGAGAGATTTGGGTATCAAGGAATTTCCCAACTCCATAAGGCTTTCCAAGCTTGGGAAGCTTTCCAAGCCCAAAACTTCCTCTTGAGGTCTATAAAAGAACCTCCTGATCAGACCGTTCTCCCTACGCTCGTAATCGGCCAAGATTCCCCACTAATTCCTCTCTCTCTCTCTCGGCTGAAAGCTTCTTGATGTCCGGTAAACCCCTCCGTCCATCTTCATCCTTCGTTTGCAATACTAGCAGCGGAGTCATCCTCCTCATTTCTTCCCGTGTCGAGTCGTACCAACCGGCGCCCTAATCTCCTTCTTCCTCTCTGTCTCCCTCTCTTCGGAGCTGTTCTCTTCTTTGGCGCCGGCAATGCCACAACCGGTGTCGGCAATGCCACAACCGGTGTCGGCAACGCCACAACCGGTGTCGGCAACGCCACGACTGACGCCTTCTCCTTCCCACTTCGTCCGTTACTTCCTTCAATTGCTCTCTAACCTCTTCCTCATCACATCAACACTTTCGACACGTCGTTTCGACCTCAACCATGCCTCCCCAACTCCATTGTCCATCGCTCCGACCACACCTCTGGCGAGGTACATCTCACTCCACACACCACCAAACCCCTCGCTGACTACCTCAAAACCTTCGCCACACCTCTCTATTCATTTCCCCTCTCTCAATTTCCCATTTCATTCACTCACATCACCCCCGAATAGACCCATCACCAACCACCTTCTCCAAGTTCATCCTACCACCACGCACCCCATCCTCACACAAAACCACTGCCATTACGTTCGCCAACGTCCGGCGAACCTCCTGAGGTGTTTTGATGCGACCGAAAGGCCTTATTTTCTATTTCAGGTTCCAGGCTGGAGCTTTGCTGCCGCATTGTCTTCTCCGGCAGTGTTCGTGGTGCTCTAACCACGAAGTCCCCAGGTGTCACCCTCAGGTAGTGCGGACTACCTCTAGGAACATCCCCAGGTGGTCAATTGGGAGCATTGACCACTCCAAGGACGCCAATTGAAGGTCACCCGCTACTGCTATTCGTGCGAAGAACAAGCGTGGCATTAGTGCCACATCGTGAACAGACGCCTGCGCAACCACGCATAAATTGTATTTGTTAAGTGAGCTATTCGCCTCAAAACACGGGGTAAGGTCCGTCTCACCCACGCACTACCTCGTTCGTGACCTCTGCCTGCGGACCTGGCCTAACCCGTTGTTACGACCCGATTCCTGAATCCCTACGAGACACGAGAATCGGACTGACTCGACTGATTCCAAGACCCAGTCGTCCAACGAGAAGTAACCAAAAAGCAGTAAAATAAACCACATTCACCACGCAAGCAACTAAAAGTAACAAAAGTACAGTAGTAAAGATAAACTACTACAGTACGCACCACTACAACAGTATAAAATTAAAAACAGGTACCGAAATATGAAGTTACAATAAAAAAGTACAAAGGTGTAACAAAATACTCACTACTACAGAAAACGAGAACAACAAAAGTACAACTACTGGGCTCTACTAGGCCCAGCACCCTCCGCAGCCGTAGGCGCTGGCTGCTCAACACCTGGACCTGAAAAAGGTGGTAAGTACGACACGTCAGCGAACGCTGAGTAGAGTGGCAACCAGTTAACTAAGAGAAACAGTAAAGGTGGACAGGTAGCTGTTGTTTTCAATTTCTTTCTTTATTCAACTAATTATTCTTTCTTTCATCACTTGGTTTATTTATCATGTCTTTTTCTTGATCTCGAATCTTCCTCGTGGAAACGATCTTGATTGCAGTCTTTCTCGAAGAGTAGAAGTAGCACGTGGTGCTCTCCTGGCTGGGAGAGTCCCCCATGGTGATCCTACCCTCAGTCAACCACCCCAAGGTCGCTGACAGACGTAACGGTGACTACGGCACGCACGATAAACGCACGGGTAGCTACCTCGCACTGGCACGCGGTCAGTCATTTCCGTTAACGGGTGCTCCCAAAGCACAGCACGGAACTAGTATAGGACATAACCCTCTCAGTAATAGGGGTCTAGCCCCTCCACAATAACCAAACAAGGGTCTCACCCCTCCACAGTCCGCGCACCCTCGCCTGACTACCTTGGTTTGCCCAGTGGGCCTAACAAGTCGGCGTAGGACGGCTAGCTGAACCCTGGGTCCCGTGGGGTGGCTAGCTCTCTCCCTACACTAGCAGCACTCCCCGGTACCGTGTACGCGAGGGCTAGAAAGTCGGTGCAAAGTGGCCAAACTCACCCTGGTCTCGACCTGAGGACGGCAAGCTCCCCTGTACACTAAGAGGTAATATGTGCTCCCTTTGGTACCACGTACCCAAGAGACAACACACTTTCCCATTCACTTTTCCAGTTCCATTCTATTTATTTCCAGGAGCTCTACTCTTAATTCCCCGTAGGGTTCGTGCTCATGTTTCCTCAGGCCAAGCCATACTAAGTTTCATCATTTAGGTTTATTCGCATATAGCAGGTGTTTCCAACATTCAATCTTTCTTTTCCAATTTATATACAAGCAGCTTGTATTTAATTTCAACCAATAGAAATTACATGTAGCAGCTACTAACAACAGTACTCTACATTTCACAGGCAGCTGTTATCCAATTACAGGCAGTTATTATTCCATCTACTCATTTCAACACTGCATTTCAGGCATTTAATACAATCGCTCCAGTGTTTCTAGTCCTAGGATTTATGCCATACCCTAGGATCTATCATTCAATCTAGTTTTCAGGTCCTAGGATTTATGCCATACCCTAGGATCTATCATTCAATCTAGTTTTTCTGGTCCTAGGATTCATGTCATACCTTAGGATCTATCATTTATTCCAGATATGCATTTATGCTTGTAATTAACTAAGGGAAGCCACTTTACCCGCAAAATTGGGAGTAATGGGGGCGTGGTCGGCAGGTCCATGTGCCTCTGCAACCCCCAAATTCGCAACAAAACGTGGTCCTAACACAAGGACTAACCACAAGAAACCACTCAGAACATGATAAAAGCATTCCAACAAGTAGAGGAACTTATACGAAGAAGAACAGAATCTAAAACGCGGAAATCGGACCTCGAACGGATCCTAAACTGGTTAAAAACGACAATTCTAACCTAAATCAGACGTCTGGAACATCTTCCAGACGTCTTAAAAGGAGTCTAGATCCATACCTCACTCTGTGTTGCTCCTCAGACGTCTAGAGATCCTGCTGAACCGTCTGGACCTAGTTCCAGACGTCCGACCACCTCTCCGGATGTTTGGAGATGCTCTTCGCCGTCTGGTGACTCGCCCAGACGTCTGAATCGCATGGGAGGGCGTGTCCTGCGCCTTCCCGAAGAGAAACCTGCACGCGTACATGAAAATTCTCAAATACAGCATGCTACAGAGTTTCAGCGGAACAGTCTGCATGGCCGTATCCGCAAAAAGGAAGGTATAGGAACAGTACGGACCTATCAATCATCTGGAGCTTCTTCCAGACGTCGTCCACGTCATCTGGATGTAGGTCCAGATGTCTGATTCTAGGAAAATTTTCCAGAATCAGAACTTGCTTCGTCTTTTTCCCGCTGCACGCGGCTGCGCCGCGCTCGTCCACCCGCTGCTCTAGCTGTAGCAGCGTTGGGGAGGACTTCCTCGACACAACACTCCGCCTCGCGCACGTCGACCAGCCTCGAGCTGTTCCGGTGAGCTCTCTCTCTCTCACGGCTCGCGCGCATTCTTCTCTTCCCTCTCGCTGCTCTTCTCCTCTCCGCCGCTGCACTTGACTGTAGCTGCTGCTCGCTCTCACTCTCTCTCTAGTGCTGGAGGAAGGAGAAGACGGGTGGGGTGGTGAACGAGGGAGAGGGGAGAGGAGTATTTGTAGGCGTGAGGGGGGAAAGGTCCTGCAGTCAGCGAGGGGAGAGAAAGAGGAGAAGGCTGCTGGGGTTTAGTTTGCGAGCGGCACGCGTGTAGACTCGCGATCGTACGCACGCAAAAATTAATTTCGAGACGTCTAGGAAGGTGTCCAGATGTCTGACCAGACGTTTGGACCAACTCCCGAACGTCTTAAAGTGTTTTCATGTCACGGGTATTAACAACATAACAAACTCAAAGGAAGTTTCGTCCCCGAAACTTGCGCTAACTAGGGTGCGAAAAAAGAACAATATACGCATAACAAACTCAAAGAGAACCGAAACCGTTTCGAAAAGACGTACCCTCAAAGAGCTTCGGGTACCTCTCTTGCATCGCCACCTCAGGCTCCCAGGTAGCCTCCTCGTATCGCTGGCTCCTCCACAAGACTTTTACCAGGGGTACCTGCTTCTGTCTCAGACTCCGGACGGCTCTATCGAGTATCTGCACCGGCCACTCTAGGTAGGTCAGGTCGTCACCCACCTCGACGCTCTTATGGCTCAGAACGTGACTGGAATCGGCGCCGTACTTCCTGAGGTTGGACACGTGGAACACGTCGTGCACACCAGAAAGCTGGGGAGGAAGGGCAAGCCTGTAAGCAACGGGTCTAACCAGCTCCAGGACCTCAAAGGGTCCCACAAACCTCGGCGTGAGCTTCCCTCTCACCCCAAACCACTACAGGCCCTTCATGGGCAAAATGCGAAGGAAGATGTGGTCCCCAACCTCAAACTGCACCTCTTTGCGTTTCCGATCTACATAGCTCTTCTGTCTGCTCCTGACAGTGCGGAGTCACCTGTGAATTTGCTCGATCACCTCCTGACTCTGCCGGATCACCCTGGGGCCAACCTCCCACTTGGTCCCCACCTCAACCCAACTCAAGGGTGTCGTACACCTCCGTCCGTATAGAGCCTTGTAGGGTGCCATGCCGATGCTCGAGTGATAGCTGTTATATATGCAAACTCCGCCAGGGGCAAGTGCTCCTCCCAAGAGCCCCTCCAGTCCAGTACACAAGCACGCAAAAGGTCCTTAAGTATCTGTATCGTGCGCTCAAACTATCCATCGGTTTGGGGGTGGTATGCTGTACTGAACCTCAACCGTGTCCCCAAGGCTTGCTAAAACTCAGCCCAAAATAGGGACATGAAACGGGTATCTCGATCGGATACGATCTCCCGTGAAACTCTGTGTAGACGTACCACGTCGTGGATATACCTCTCTGCCAACTGTGCTGGTCCCAAGGTGACTCGAATCGGCAAGAAACGTGCCGTCTTCATCAATCTGTCCACGATCACCCAGACTGCGTTGTGTCCTCGCTGGGTAATGGGAAAGCCCATCACCAAGTCCATGGTGATGCTCTCCCACTTCCACTCTGGCATTGGAAGTGGCTGCAATGGCCCTGCAGGCCTCTGATGCTCAGCCTTCACCTGCTGGCGCACTAAGCACTACTGTACGAATTCACCTACATCCTACTTCATTCCCCTCCACCAAAAGTTGCGTCTCAAATCATGGTACATCTTTGTGTTTCCGGGATGTATGGCTCCTCGTCCCTGGGAACGCACAAACGTCCCCTCATGCGCAGTACCTGGTCTGTAAAAGAGAAGTCCCCAGGGTCTCCTGACAGTACCCTGTCACGCAATGACTGCAAGTACGGGTCGGCCATCTGTCCAGTGATTATGCGGTCTATCAGTTCTGGCCTCGTCTGTCGTGTCACGGTCACTGCCCCACAGTGCCCCAGTAAATCTAAGGGTCGCCAACTGCCCATCTCCTCCAAGAGGCTCCAACTTTGCGCCTGTAAACTGGCCAAGTGTGCGGGTGCCTTCCGGCTCAAGGCGTCAGCCACCACGTTGGCCTTTCCCGGGTGGTAGGAAATGCTGTAGTCACAGTCCTTCAGGAGCTCCAACCAACGTCTCTGTCTCATGTTGAGCTCCTTCTGATCAAACAAGTATTTGAGGCTCTTATGATCTGTGAAAATCTCAAAGGTCTCACCGTACAAGTAGTGCCTCTAAGTCTTCAGCGCGAAGACGACAACTGCCAGCTTCAGGTTGTGGGTAGGGTAGCTATGCTCATGGGGCTTTAGTTGCCGCGAAGCGTAAGCGACAACGTAACCCCTCTACATGAGCACACCCCCTAACCCCTGCAAAGAGGCGTCCGTGTACACAACGAACCTACCACTACTGTTTGGGATGGTGAGTAAGGGAGCCGAAGTCAGCCTCTCCTTCAGCTCTTGAAAACACGCCTCACAAGCGTCTGTCCAAGAAAAGGGCACGTCCTTCTGGGTTAGCTGTGTCATAGGACGTGCAATCTGCGAGAAGACCCTGATAAACCACTTGTAGTAGCCTGCCAGTCCTAAAAAACTGCAGATCTCAATAACTGTACGCGGTCTCTCCCACCTGAGCACTGCCTCAACCTTGGCTGGGTCCACAGCTAAGCCATCCCCGGAGATCACATGACCCAAGAAGGCCACCTCCCTCAACCAGAACTCGCACTTGCTGTATTTGGCGTACAACCTACGTCGTCTCAGTGTGTCTAAAATCATTCGCAATTGTTGTCCGTGCAGCATCTGATTTAGAGAATAGATGAGCACATCATCAATAAATACCACCATGAACTGGTCCAGGTACGGTCTGAACACCTGGTTCATCAAATCCATGAAGGCAGCAGGGGCGTTGGTCAGCCCAAACGGCATGACCAAAAATTCGTAGTATCCATACCGGGTGCGGAAAGCCGTCTTGGAGACGTTTGCTTCCTTGATCCTCAACTGGTGGTACCCAGACCTCAAGTTTATCTTGGAGAATACCGTGGCACCCCGCAACTGGTCAAACAAGTCGTCAATCCTCGGCAGTGGATACCTATTCTTGATGGTAACCTCATTCAGCTGTCTGTAGTCCACACAAAGGCGTAGGGTACCATCCTTCTTCTTCACGAACAGTACCGGGGCCCCCCATGGAGATGCACTGGGCCTCACAAAGCCCTTCTCCAGAAGGTCCTGCAACTGAGACTTGAGCTCTCGCAGCTCAAGTGGTGCTATCCTGTACGGTGCTGTAGAAATGGGGCTGGTCCCCGGTACCAGTGAGATCTCAAACTCGATCTCACGCTCGGGCGGTAGTCCTGGCAACTCATCTGGGAACACATCGGGGTACTCTCTGACCACCAGGATACTTTGGAGGTCTGCCACAGGGCTGGGCTCCTCCACCATGCAAGTTAGGAAGCCCTCACACCCCTGGCTCAAAAGTCTCTCCGCCCGAAGTGCAGAAATGCACCTGAAGCCTCCATCCACTGGCTGCCCGTGGAACTCGAAAGAAGGCAACTCCGGTATGGAGAAGACGATCTTCCTCTAAAAAATAGTCCACTAAGGCATGGTAAGCAGACAGCCAGTCCATCCCTAGAATCACGCCAAAGTCCTCCGTCTGTATCATAATCAGGTCAGCGGGAAGGCTGTGTCCCCCAACACTGACCTCACAATCCGTGTAAACCTCCTCAGCTACGAACAGCTGACTACCCAGACCTCTGATCACAAACGGATCTTCTAACAACACACAGTCCTACCCCAAACTAACAGCAAAACTGGCAGCGAAAAATAAGTGTGTAGCGTCGGAATCGAAAAGCGTGTAAACTAGTCTGCCGGAAATCGTAACCATACCTGCCACCACTGATCCTGAAGCTCTGGCATCCCTGTGTATCAGGGCGTTGATACGCCCCTCAGCCCTAGGTGCGGACGAAGCAGCCACACTCTGAGTCGGACGGGTAGCCGCTGGCCGGTACCCTCCCCGTGACTGCTGTCCTCCTCCTCGTGCCTGGAAACCGCGGCCTCCTGCTCGCCCTCCAGTGCTTGGTGCAGGGAGCATCTGCTGGCATCCTACCCTAGAGGGGCAGTCCCTCCTGATGTGGCCCGGCTGGCCACACTGGTAGCAAAGGGGGACTCGACTCCCGCCCTCAGTGGGTCCCTGCTGACGGCTGGGCGGGGGTTCGGTGCTAGCAGCTGGCCCCTGTCCGAGGCCCCCAAAGGCCACTGAAGGCCCCGCAAAGCGTGACGACTCTCCTGCGGGTGTCACGTGCCTCCTCTCTCGTTGGCCCTGTGAGAAGTCTGGCTGGTAGGGCCTCTTCCACCCGCTGTCAGTGTCACGTGCGAACGGGTTGGTCTCTTCATACGTCATAGTTGCCTCCACCACTCTCGAGAACATAGGAAGCTTCAGGGGTTTGACATACCCCCGTATAGCAGGCCGGAGCCCCTTGGTGAACCTCCAAAGGTGCTCCAACTCGGTAGCCACAGCTGTCGCTGTGAAACGAGACAGCTCCAGGAAATGCGTGCGGTACGTGCTCACGGTCATCGTCCCCTGGCGGAGAGTGTGGAACTCCTGCCTCTTTTGGTCCTGCCATGTCTGAGGGAAATACGGCTCGCAGAAGAGGGTGACAAACTGGTCCCAAGTCGGCTCGTCCCTCTCCTGACCTCTGACCGCCTTCCACCACCTGTGTGCCACACTCTCCAGCTGGTCCGTGGCAAAGGCCACGCGGCACTCCACAGGGGGGCGAAGGGTGTCAAACATCTTGTTAAGACCCGTATCACCAAAACCCTTTAAGACGTCTGGGAGTTGATCCGGACGTCTGGTCAAACGTCTGGACACCTTCCCAGACGTCTGGAAATTAATTTTTGCGTGCGTACGATCGCGAGTCTATGAGCGTGCCACGCGCAGACTGAGCCCCAGCCACCCTCCTCTCTTCCTTCTTCCCTCGCAGACCTGTAGAACTTTTCCCCCCTCACGCCTACAAATATCCCCTTCCCTCTCTCTCGTTCACCACCCTACATCCATCCATCCCCCGTCTTTCTTCAGCGAGGGTGAGAGCGAGCAGCAGCTGCTGCCGGGTGCAGTGGCGGAGAGGAGAGGTGCAGCGAGAGGGAAGAGAAGAGAGCTCACCGGAGCAGCTCGAGGCCGGCCAGCATGCGCGAGGCGGAGTGTTGTGTTAGGGAAGTCCTCCCCGACGTGGCTGCAGCTAGGGCGGCGGGCGGACGAGCGCGGCACGGTTGTGCGCAGCAAGAAGAAGATGAAGGAGGTTCTGATTCTAGGATTTTTCCCAGAATCAGACGTATGGGACTACACCCAGACGACGTGGACGATGTCTGGAGGGAGCTCCAGACGAATGAAAGGTACGTATTTCCTCCTATGTCTCCTTTTGCGGATACGGCCATGTAGGCTGTTCCGCGAAAGGTCTGTCGTGTGCCTTGCTGAGGGATTTTTGCGTACGCGTGCAGGATTCGCTCCGGGAAGGTGCAGGACACGCCCTCCCACACAGTTCAGACGTCTGGGCGAGTCACCAGACGGCAGAGAGCGTCTCCAGACGTCCGGAGAGGTGGTCGGACGTCTGGAGCTGGGTCCAGATGGTTCAGCAGGATCTCTGGACGTTTAAGGAGCAGCGCAGAGTGAGGTATGACCTGGACCCCCTTTTAAGACGTTTGGAAGATGTTCCAGACGTCTGATTTGAGTCAGAGTTGTCGTTTTTGACCCGTTTAGGGTCCGTTCAAGGTCCGATTTCCGCGTTTAAGATTCCGTTCTTCTCAGAATAAGTTCCTCTACTTGTTTGAAATACTTTTATCCTATTCTGAGTGGTTCCCTGTGTTGATCCTTGTGTTAGGACCTCGTTCTGTTGCGGATTTGGGGGTTGCGGAGGCATGTGGACCTGCCGATCACACCCCCATTACTCCCGATTTTGCGGGTAGAGTGGCTTCCTTAGTCAATTACAGATATAAATGCATGTTTGGAATAAATGATAGATCCTAGGGTATGGCATGAATCCTAGGACTAGAAACACTGGAACGATTGTATTGAATGCCTTAATTGCAGTCTTGGATGAGTAGATAGAATAATAATAATTGCCTGTAATTGGATAACAGCTACCTGTGAAATGTAGAGTACTGTTGTTAGTAATTGCTACGTGAAATTCCTGTTGTTTGAAATTAAATATGAGTTGCATGTATATAAATTGGAAAAGAAAGTTTGAACATTGGAAACACGTGCTATATATGAATAAACCTGAAATGATGAAACCTAGTATGGCTTGACCTGAGAAACATGAGCACGAACCCTATGAGGAATTAGGAGTAGAGCTCCTGGAAATAAATAGAATGGAACTGGGGAAGTGAGCTGGCCCTTGAGTACGGAATACTGAGGAGAGCGACTGTCCCCCTATTTAGTGCAGAGCGGAGCTAGCTTCCCTAGGGTTGGGACCTAGGGTTAGGACTGGTCACTTTGCACCGACTCTGTGGCCCTTGCGTACACGGTATCGGGGAGAGCTACTAGTGTAGGGAGAGAGTTAGCCACCCCACGGGGCCTGGGGTTCAGCTAGCTATCCTACACCGACTTGTTAGGCCCACTGGGCAAACCAAGGTAGTCAGGCGAGTGTGCGCGGACTGTGGAGGGGCTAGACCCCTGTTACTGAGAGGGCTCTGCCCTATACTAGTTCCGTGCTGTGCTTTGGGTGCACCCATTAACGAAAACGACTGACCGCGTGCCAGCGTGGGGTAGCTACTTGTGTGTTTATCGCGCGTGCCGTAGTCACTGTTACGCCTGTCAGCGACCTTGGGGTGGTTGACTGAGTGTAGGACCACCACGGGGGACCCTCCCGGCCAGGAGAGCACCACATGCTACTTCTACTCTTCGGAAAAGATTGCAATCAAGATCGTTCATACGAGGAACATTCGAGATCAAGAGAAAGACCTGAGAAATAAACCAAGAAAGAGTAAATAGATAAATAAAGAAAGAAATTAAAAATAACAGCTACCTGTACACCTTTACTGTTTTTCGTAGCTAGCTGGTTGCCACTCTATTCAGCGTTTCGCTGACGTGTCGTACTTACACCTTTTTCAGGTCCAGGTGTTGAGCAGCCAGAGCCTACAGCTGTGGAGGGTGCTGGGCCTAGTAGAGCCCAGTAGTTGTACTTGTGTTGTACCCGTTCATGTAGTAGTGAGTATTTTGTTACACTTTTGTACTCTTTTATAGTAAACTTCATAATTCTGTACCTATTTTAATTCTCTACTGTTGTGGTGGTGTGCAGTATAGTAATTTACTTTCTTACTGCTGTACTTTTGTTACTGTTAGTTACTTGCATGGTGAATGTGGTTTGTTTTACTGCTTTTTGGTTACTTTCTCGTTGGACGACTGGGTCTTGGGATCAGTCGAGTCGGTCCGAATCTCATGTCCTGTAAGGATTCGGGAACCGAGTCGTAACACACCTTCTCGATCTGCTAGAGCCAATCCTCCGCCTCGGTCAGGTCCTCATCCCCCTTGAATGATGGGGGCTTCAGCTTCCGGAACTGTCCGAAAAGCTCATAGTGGCGCTGAAGTGGAGAAGCTGGTACGCCTCCAGGCAAAGAGGCCTCGTGCTCAGAAGTGCCGGAGGAAGGTGGGGGCGGTGGAGGCCCACCCTCTCCCCTACGTCCAGTGCCGTGTCCGCCTCGTGGTCCCACAGAGGACTCCCCCTCTGCAGCCCCAGGGAGAGGCGCTCGTGGCGGCGGGTGAAGCTCCTCTCGCACGATCTCCTGTATTAGCTGGGTGAGGTCCTGGGCCTGAATGCCCGGGAGCAGTGGCTGGTCCATTGAGGCGTCGGGCTCAACGCGCCCGCCCCTCCAACCTCGTCCACGACCGCGTCCGCGACCCACCTCACCAGTCCCACGTCGAGGCATCTCCTACAAGGAGACGTGAACACAGAATAGAAAATACGTCAATTCAAATCGACATTCAATGAAAGAACCCCAGAACAGATGTCAAGAGATACGTTGTGGTGGTTACTCTAGTTACAAGCACGTGAATTGGTTATTTTTCAACTAGTTGGTTCACTTCTCAGGATGACCTTGCTCTGATACCATCTTGTTATGACTCGATTCCCAAATCCCTACGAGACACAAGAATCGGACCGACTCGATTGATCCCAAGACCCATTCGTCCAACGAGAAGTAACCAAAAAGTAGTAAAATAAACCACATTCACCATGAAGCAACTAAAAGTAACAAAAGTATAGCAGTAAAGATAAACTATTACAGTACGCACCACCACAACAGTATAAAATTAAAAACAGCTACAGAAATATGAAGTTACAATAAAAAAGTACAAAGTGTTGGTGCTAGAGCACCACGATCATTTGTTTTGATGATAACAAAACACGTGTTATTTAACATTTGCACTTGGAGTCTTAGATTTCAGGTCAATTGCAAATGTAGACGTGATTAGAAGGAATTCGAGCTCGCATCCAGGACGGATTGGAGGAGCTTGATGGAGAACAGAGGAGATTCGCGATGAGCGATAGATTGAAGATGGAAGGACAAGAAGAATATGATAGAATTCCATTTTATTCCTTTCATGTACTTTTGTCGTTATTTTGTTGCTCTTTATTTTTTACTTAGATTCATGTTAAAGAGCCTCAAAGTGCCCTAATAGTAGTCCTAAGAACACCGGCACAACCCTAGGATACTTAGGTTTTCTGTAGAGAACCTAGAAAACCAATATAGGGTTTAAACAGCATTTCCATACGTCTAATTCCCAAATCAGACGTCTGATAATGTGTTTTAAGACGTCTGACTGTTGATTTAGACGTCTGATAACATTTAGGCTGGACATAGTTAGTTCTGTCTGATGAAATCAGACGTCCAGACCTTAAACCAGACGTCTTAGAAGACATCTGATGACTTTGCCAGACGTCCAATTAGTGGACCGTTGGCTGGCTTAATAAACACTCAAGGATATGACCGTTAGAGCCTTATCAGACGTCCTTAAGCCCTTCCAAACGTCTGATAATTGGCCGTTTTTCCTCGACTGACCCGAAAATCTCTTCTCAGAGATTTTCTAGCCGTTGCAAATCCATTCCCACGAAAAAGTAGGTTTCCAGATGTCCAGACATTGTGCCAGACGTCCTGTATGTCGTCTGATGGACTTGCACAAGAACCCTGTTTAGATCTGATTCAAGTCAGGAAGGAACCCGCCCAAAATCATACGTCTGACCTTGAAATGAGACGTCTTAAAGTGAACTTCCAGACGTCTGATGCCAGAATTAGACGTCTGATAAGCCTGTCAGAACAATGATTGTTCCTGATTTCGGGCTGATTCACTTGGGCTTTGCACCCAACGGCTATGGAAGCTTTTCGAAGCTTTCCAAAGCCTTCCTAAGGCTTCTATAAATAGAGGGAAACCTTTGCAACACAAACACACACCTATCCACACACTTTCACACTCTTTTGTGTCCAAAAAGACTCTCTTGCTCTCCAAGCTGTAGTTCTACATCTTGAGAGCATCAAGCTGTTGCGCAGCCGCTCTCCCTCCGTTATTCACGAGAGCGACGTTGCGCCGTCGCATGGCACATGCATCCGCGTCGTCGACGCACTCCTTTCAAAGGGAAGCATCCTATTTCCTATAGAAGCTTAGGTTAAATATTACTTTGTTGGCTCTATAGGATTACTTGTTTTATCTTTATTATTTGGTTGGGTATTCGCTTTGCGAATTCCCGTCTCCTTCGCGAGACAAAATCCTTCTCATGAAGAGAAGGGGTTGAGGTACGCTACCCTCGTCTAAGTAACGTGGTTGTAATTGAGGTTGAATCACCCTCATTTTAAAGTGATTCGGTTTAGTGGATTTTGATCAACTTGGTTGATCGGAAAATCCTAACTCGAGAGGGTTAGGTGGTGGTTTTCACTCGGTTTGGGTTTCCACCTAAAAATACTTTGTGTACTTTGTGTGATTACATCTTGTGAGATTGTTTATATTTTATTTCCGTAATTATTACGTCACCCCCTCCTGGTAGGGAAACTTCAGTTGGTATCAGAGCAGGTCTCGCGTTATCGGCATTACAAATCGGCGAGGATCTAGATATGGAGGGAAAAGCATTCGTGTGCACCGAAGGACACGATACCTCGCGACCACCATACTTTGCAGGTATAGATTTCGTTTATTGGAAAAATCGTATGACTATGTGGTTGCAGGCCTATAACTTCCGGGTGTGGGAAAAATGCGAATCCGCATTTGTGATTCCCAAGAAACCCGCAAGAGGTTACTTAGAAGATCAGGTTCGGAATCTCAACCTCAACGCAAAGGCAATGAATGCCTTGTATTGCGCGTTGAGTCTGAAAGAGTTTGAGCAAATCCAAGAGTGCACTATCGCCCATGAGATATGGAGGAAGTTAGAAGACACTCATAAGGAGACAAGCTTGGAAGAAGATCTCGAGGAGAAGGAAACCGCGTGCCTTGGTTTCATGGCAATCGGAGAAAGTAACAACGATAGCAACGACAGCGACAATGAGCTAAACTCGGATTTACAAGATGCTTTTAATGAGTTATTTGAGCTTAGTAAATCACTAAAAATAGAAAACAAAAGCATGAAAAAGAATCTTAGCTTTCTTAAATCTGAAAATGATAGGTTAGAAATAAAACTTAAGGATCTAGAAGCTTGTCCTAAAAATGATAACCTATTATTAGAAAATCATAACCTCATCAATGAAAATAATAAATTGATTGAGGAAAATGATAGTTTAAAGTTAGAAATCTGTGATTTAAAGACTAAGATGAATATTATAGAAAATGAACTTGCATGTCTTAGGGAAAAATCAAATAAATTAATAAATAGGGTAGATAACCTATATAGCCCTAAGGTTGAGAAAGGATCTCCGTCAAGGAGACCCGCTAACAGATCCGGATCCAAGCTCACTTGGATACCGAAGAAAAATTTGGAATCTTGTTTTGTAGGTTTCAGGGATGACTACAACACAAAGGACTGGACCTACAAGCTCAAAGCTGGTCAACTCAAGTTGGGAGAACCAAGGAGTAGGCCAAGGAGGAGAACAAGAAGACCGACGAGACGGCGAACAAACGATGGACCCGCCGCACGTCGACCACCAGACTGGAGACCGACGCCAATGCCCGAGCCTCCAAGCTACGGATGGGAGCCCCATCTAATGTGGCATCCACCACCACCATTCATGCCATTTTATTAGCAATGGTAGGTGAGGTAAAACCCTTTACCCTATCCTTTTATCATAAGCATTTAGATAGGGGAGCAAAAAATTATAAGCTTAGTGTCAATTTTTAAGGCGGAGATATAAGGTAGCTAAATTTTCTTTAGAAAGGGGGAGAAAAATAATAGCTATCTTGTTATAAAAAAGGGGGAGGACATTACCTTTGTTAAAAGAAATTTATAGAAGAGCATGTTTTAAGGGGGAGTTATAGAAAATTTAAAATCAATCAAACCTTTTTGATAATGTCAAAAAGGGGGAGGATTTTTTTTGCATTATTATTTATGGTTTTGTCATCATCAAAAAGGGGGAAATTGTTGGTGCTAGAGCACCACGATCATTTGTTTTGATGATAACAAAACACGTGTTATTTAACATTTGCACTTGGAGTCTTAGATTTCAGGTCAATTACAAATGTAGACGTGATTAGACGGAATTCGAGCTCGCATCCAGGATGGATTGGAGGAGCTTGATGGAGAACAGAGGAGATTCGCGAGGAGCGATAGATTGAAGATGGAAGGACAAGAAGAATATGATAGAATTCCATTTTATTCCTTTCATGTACTTTTGTCGTTATTTTGTTGCTCTTTATTTTTTACTTAGATTCATGTTAAAGAGCCTCAAAGTACCCTAATAGTAGTCCTAAGAACACCGGCACAACCCTAGGATACTTAGGTTTTCTGTAGAGAACCTAGAAAACCAATATAGGGTTTAAACAGCATTTCCAGACGTCTAATTCCCAAATCAGACGTCTGATAATGTGTTTTAAGACGTCTGACTGTTGATTCAGACGTCTGATAACATTTAGGCTAGACATAGTTAGTTTTGTCTGATGAAATCAGACGTCCAGACCTTAGACCAGACGTCTTAGAAGACATCTGATGACTTTGCCAGACGTCTAATTAGTGGACCGTTGGCTGGCTTAATAAACACTCAAGGATATGACCGTTAGAGCCTTATCAGACGTCCTTAAGCCCTTCCAGACGTCTGATAATTGACCGTTTTGCCTCGACTGACCCGAAAATCTCTTCTCAGAGATTTTCTAGCCGTTGCAAATCCATTCCCATGAAAAAGTAGGTTTCCAGATGTCCAGACATTGTGCCAGACGTCCTGTATGTCGTCTGATGGACTTGCACAAGAACCCTGTTTAGATCTGATTCAAGTCAGGAAGGAACCCGCCCAAAATCAGACGTCTGACCTTGAAATGAGATGTCTTAAAGTGAACTTCCAGACGTCTGATGCCAGAATTAGACGTCTGATAAGCCTGTCAGAACAATGATTGTTCCTGATTTCGGGCTGATTCACTTGGGCTTTGCACCCAACGGCTATGGAAGCTTTTCGAAGCTTTCCAAAGCCTTCCTAAGGCTTCTATAAATAGAGGGAAACCTTTGCAACACAAACACACACCTATCCACACACTTTCACACTCTTTTGTGTCCAAAAAGACTCTCTTGCTTTCCAAGCTGTAGTTCTACATCTTGAGAGCATCAAGCTGTTGCGCACCCGCTCTCCCTCCGTTATTCACGAGAGCGACGTTGCGCCGTCGCGTGGCACACGCATCCGCGTCGTCGACGCACTCCTTTCAAAGGGAAGCATCCTATTTCCTATAGAAGCTTAGGTTAAATATTACTTTGTTGGCTCTATAGGATTACTTGTTTTATCTTTGTTATTTGGTTGGGTATTCGCTTTGCGAATTCCTGTCTCCTTCGCGAGACAAAATCCTTCTCGTGAAGAGAAGGGGTTGAGGTACGCTACCCTCGTCTAAGTAGCGTGGTTGTAATTGAGGTTGAATCACCCTCGTTTTAAAGTGATTCGATTTAGTGGATTTTGATCAACTTGGTTGATCGGAAAATCCTAACTCGAGAGGGTTAGGTGATGGTTTTCACCCGGTTTGGGTTTCCACCTAAAAATACTTTGTGTACTTTGTGTGATTGCATCTTGTGAGATTGTTTATATTTTATTTCTGCAATTATTACGTCACCCCCTCCTAGTAGGGAAACTTCACAAAGGTGTAACAAAATACTCACTACTATAGAAAACGGGTACAACAAAAGTATAACTACTGGGCTCTATTAGGCCCAGCACCCTCCGCAGCCGTAGGCGCTGGCTGCTCAACACCTGGACTTGAAAAAAGTGGTAAGTACGACACGTCAGCGAACGCTGAGTAGAGTGGCAACCAGCCAACTAAGAGAAATAGTGAAGGTGGACTAGTAGCTGTTGTTTTCAATTCTTTTCTTTATTCAACTAGTTATTCTTTCTTTCATCACTTAGTTTATTTATCAGGTCTTTTTCTTGATCTTGAATGTTCCTCGTGGGAACGATCTTGATTGTAGTCTTTCCTGAAGAGTAGAAGCAGCACGTGGTGCTCTTCTGGCCGGGAGAGTCCCCCGTGGTGATCCTACCCTCAGTCAACCACCCCAAGGTCGCTAACAGACGTAACAGTGACTATGACACGCACGATAAACGCACGGATAGCTACCCCGCACTGGCACGCGGTCAGTTGTTTCCGTTAACGGTTGCACCCAAAGCACAACACGGAACTAGTATAGGGCATGGCCCTCTCAGTAACAGGTGTCTAGCCCCTCCACAGTAACCAAACAGGGGTGTCACCCCTCCACAGTCCGCGCACCCTCGCCTGACTACCCTGGTTTGCCCAGTGGGCCTAACAAGTCAGTGTAGGACGGCTAGCTGAACCCCAGGTCCCGTGGGGTGGCTACCTCTTTCCCTACACTAGCAGCTCTCCCCGGTACTGTGTACGTGAGGGCCAGAAAGTCGGTGCAAAGTGGCCAAACTCACCCCGGTCTCGACCTGAGGACGGAAAGCTCCCCCCTACACTAAGAGGTAATATGTGCTCCCTTTGGTACCACGTACCCAAGAGACAACACACTTTCCCATTCACTTTTCCAGTTCCATTCTATTTATTTCCAGGGGCTCTACTCCTAATTCCCTGTAGGGTTCGTGCTCATGTTTCCTCAGGCCAAGCCATACTAGGTTTCATCATTCAGGTTTATTCGCATATAGTAGGTGTTTCCAACATTCAATCTTTCTTTTCCAATTTATATACAAGCAGCTCGTATTTAATTTCAACCAACAAAAATTACATGTAGCAGCTACTAACAACAGTACTCTACATTTCACAGGCAGCTGTTATCCAATTACAGGCAGTTATTATTCCATCTACTCATTTCAACACTGCATTTCAGGCATTTAATACAATCGTTCCAGTGTTTCTAGTCCTAGGATTCATGCCATACCCTATGATCTATCATTCAATCTAGTTTTCAGGTCCTAGGATTCATGCCATACCCTAGGATCTATCATTCAATCTAGTTTTTCTGGTCCTAGGATTCATGTCATACCCTAGGATCTATCATTTATTCCAGATATGCATTTATGCTTGTAATTAACTAAGGGAAGCCACTCTACCCGCAAAATCGGGAGTAATGGGGGCGTGGTCGGCAGGTCCACGTGCCTTTGCAACCCCCAAATTCGCAACAGAACGTGGTCCTAACACAAGGATCAACTACAAGAAAGCACTTAGAACATGATAAAAGCATTCCAACAAGTAGAGGAACTTATATGAAGAAGAATGGAATCTAAAACGCGGAAATTGGACCTCGAACGGATCCTAAACTGGTTAAAAACGACAATTCTAACCCAAATCAGACGTCTGGAACATCTTCCAGACGTCTTAAAAGGAGTCTAGATCCATACCTCACTCTGTGCTGCTCCTCAGACGTCTAGAGATCCTGCTGAACCGTCTGGACCTAGTTCAAGATGTCCGACCACCTCTCCGGATGTCTGGAGACGCTCTCCGTCGTTTGGTGACTCGCCCAGACGTCTGAACTGCGTGGGAGGGCGTGTCCTACGCCTTCCTGAAGAGAAACCTGCATGCGTACGCGAAAACTCTCAAACACAGCACGCTACAGAGTTTCAGCGGAATGGCCTGCATGGCCGTATCCGCAAAAAGGAAGGTATAGGCACAGTACGTACCTATCAGTCGTCTGGAGCTTTTTCCAGACGTCGTCCACGTTGTTGGGATGTAGGTCCAGATGTCTGATTCTGGAAAAATTTTCCAGAATCAGAACCTGCTTCGTCTTTTTCCCATTGCGCGCGGCCACGCCGCGCTCGTCCACTCGCTGCTCTAGCTGCAACAGCGTCGGGGAGGACTTCCCCGTCACAACACTCTGCCCCGCGCACGCCAGCCAGCCTCAAGCTGCACCGGCGAGCTCTCTCTCTCTCACTGCTCGCACGCTCTCTTCTCTTTCCTCTCGCTGCTCTTCTCCTCTCCGCTGCTGCACTCAGCTGCAACTGCTACTCGCTCTGACTCTCGCTCTCGTGCTGGAGGAAGGAGAAGACGGGTGGGGTGGTGAACGAGGGAGAGGGGAGAGGAGTGTTTGTAGGCGTGAGGGGGGAAAGGTCCTACAGTCGGCGAGGGGAGAGAAAGAGGAGAAGGCTGCTGGGTTCAGTCTGCGCATGGCACGCGTGCAGACTCACGATCGTACGCACGCAAAAATTAATTTCCAGACGTCTGACCAGACATCTGGACCAACTTCCAGACGTCTTAAAGTGTTTTCATGTCACAGGTCTTGACACCTGTTGTTCACGCGGCTAGATCGTGTTTTAACAGATATCTCGTTGTAATATAAATGAACATTCCGCAAAAATAAATAAAAATTTATAACTCGAAAATCATTGTATCCAAGGTCGAACACAGGGAGCAATTCGAGTATTCCAAAACTTGAGAACACAACTTTTTAATAAAAATAAATGACTAGTTCAGTAGAAGTGACAGGATAATGTTATGGAGAGAAATTGCTCAAAAAGAATTGGACGTCTGATATTGCATCAGACGTCTTAAAATTATCTCTCAGATTCTTTTCTTATGTTTGTGATTTGCTTTGCTGCAGCTATGGTTTCTCTTTTTCTTTTTCTTCCTTAGCCGCTCCTGCTCCTTTTCTTTTCCCTTCTCTTCTTGATTCTCTTCTTGCGGCTAAGTCTTGGCTTTCTTGCTTCTTAGGTTGCCTTCTTCTTTTTCTTCCTCTGCTTTCTTGCTTCTCCTCTTTGTCTGCCCCTTGATCTCTCTCTTCTTCTTTCTCTTGGTCTACCGTACCTCTGCTACAGGGTGTCCTTCTTCTTCTTCTTCGCTTGCAGCGGCTAAGTCCCTGCTTCCTTCTTTTTTAGCTTCCTCCTTAGCATCCTCTTCCTGCACAAGCAGCACGCAACAAAACCTATTCCCCTACCCTTCCCACGCGTCTCTCTCTCTTTGAATCTCTCTTCTGTACGCTCTCCCAGAGCCGGGTTATCAGGTCGAGTCGCGCGCTCGGGTCCAGGCTCACCGGCGTGGGTGTGGTGTGCAAGGAGTGCACAGGAGGATAATCTGGTCGGGTTACCAGGTCCACGGGCTAGTTCACGAACGAGGCGTGCATAGGTGAGGAGGGACCTCACCCTAGTGAATTGGAGGCAGCCTGATGATATCACAAAATCAATTTAAAGTACTCAAAGAGGTCACTGCTTACCGAGGTGGGACTAATGTTCCACCGCTTTTGCTCGCGCGCCTGCAGGAGATCGTTCCTCCAATTGCAGCAGCTGCAGGCCTCGCAGCGCCAATTGCTGGAACAGCTGACTGCACGAGACCTCCCCGCACCTGCTGGACTTGGAACTCTGAAGCACTTCAGCCTGGAGCGAGCTTTCAACCTCCTCGAGTCGTTGCTAATGATGGCTGGAGCTCAGACCCTGCACGGCACAAAAAGAAGCTTGCTACTCTATTAGACCACAGGAGGACCTTCACCGTGTCACGGCGAAGGTGAGGCGGTAGGTGGCAGGCCGCAGGGTGGCCTAGGCGTGCGTGCCTAGGTCGCTCTGTCGCCAGATGGATGGGTTAGGTCGGGGGAAGTGTGGAGTGCTTTTGGCATCCTGTAGATGGGTGGAAGGTGTTCAGTGGAGTGTGGCGGACGTTGTGAGGTGGGTGGCGAGACGTGTGGGGTTGCGGAGTGACGGAAGCGTCTCGTCGGAGGGTGGCCGGAGATGGGGAAGAGATGGGCGAACAGTGGCGGTTGATGAGAGCCTCATCATGAGCCATAACTAGCTCATTTTGACCCAATAAAGAAGATAAAAGCTCCTACATAACCTAGAAGAAGGCCTAACTGAAGGAACAAGTGCTCTGAGAAGAAAACATGAAATAAAGGTTAAAACTGCAATTTTACCATTGCAGTACATAAACGGGATTTTTCAGAGGCAAAACATAGGTCAAATGGTCTAAATGAGATAAAAAGAGGGTTGAGTCAATCAGAAATGGGTTCATGTGCAATCTAGGAATTAAATGACACCTGGTAACCCTAAAACAGACCTGCTTAGATTAACAAGGTTTCGGTCAGAATAAAAAATAAGTAAACCCTCTAAAAATCATATAAAAACATCCTCTAGGGTTTAGAACACTTAATTTGGCCTTTGGAACTTAGTCTGACCTAGATCAGGGTCCTAGCTCCTCAATTAACCAAATTTGGATTTTTACGCAAAATATCCAGTCAAACGAGGTCAAACCTGAAATCCAACTTCGCCATTGGATTCCTTAGGTCAAAATTAGGTTTATACCAAAATTTGGACCTAAGGAGAGGTCATCTTGACTTACTTTGCAATTTAGTACACCAAAATCATAAATTGGTCCCTATCTTTTGAATACCTTTGCAGAGAGCCCCCTAGGTTCTTCGCCTCCTTTGCAAATCGGTCCTGCCGCCATTGCTAGGGCAGAACCGAGCTCCGGCGAAGTTTCGAGAGAGATTGCTCTCTAATTCCTCGGAGATTCTCTCCCAGAAATGGAAGGGGGATTCTCTGAGGAATTCCCTTCCTTCTAAAGCTAATTACAATCGCTGGTGTGAACCCAATCTCTTGTGCGAACGCATGAGAGATTTGGGTATCCACCTTCCTTCCATCTCCGGCGAGCCGGCAGCGTTGATTGCGCGGTCTCCACGCGCTGGTAGGTGCGACCAGCACCTATAAAACACCCCCCAGACCCTGCCGCAGGACCCGAGCTTGATTTGGTCGAGTGTCCACCCCCAATTCGTCTCCTCCTACCCGGCCAAAAGTCCCAGCAAGCTCCGACGAGCCCCCCTCCCCTCCCTCTTCGCTCTGCCACAAAACCAGTGGCAGAGTTAGCTTCCTGACTTCCCTCCGCGTCGCGCAGTACCCGCGCACGCCGCCTCAGCCCCGTCGTCGCCGCCGTTCTCCCCCACTGGGCATCATCTTCTCCGGCGACAGCAGGTACTGCTGTCCGCCTTCCGTCCCCTTTCGTCCTTACAATTAGGTTAGAATTCCTCTCCATCCTCTCCTCTCTCTTTTCCCCCTGTTATCTCATCTGATTACCCCTCGACCGACGCTGACCACCCTCATCTTCCACATCACCGACCGACCTTTGGCGAGCCGCTTCCACCATTCCAGCCCCCCACACGGCTCGCCAACCACCTCGAGAGCTCCGCCTCACCACCAGGAACTCGCTCCACCCCACAACTGCCACTCCAGACCTCCATAATCACCCCCCGAACAACCCACCATCTCCGGCCACAGGTTGACCTAGGCACTCATGCCTAGGCCGACCTGCGGCCTGCAGCATCGTCCACCGCCTTCGCCGTGCCACAGCGAAGGTCTCTAGCTGATCTGATTGGGTCGAGAGGCTTATTTTGTGCATGACAGTGTTTGAGCTCCTGCCGCCATGGACAACCTCTGATGAAGCTCCAACGAAGCTCCAAGCACCCGGTCTCCCAGGCTACAGGTGCTGCATACTCGCGCGAGTGTCGCAAGGTGAGTGAGGCCAGCAAGGAGCGCCAGCAGAGCCAGCAGCTGTGGCGTTTGCATGCAGGTCTGCGGGCGCGTGCAAAGGCAGGGCGGAACCTTTAGGCCCACATCGTGGAATCGCGAGGTGCGGGCATACCATAAATTGAATTTGTGCTTTACTCTCATTGCCTTCGTAAGCACAGGGGTGAGGTCCCTTACTGACCCCACACCTGCCTCATCCGCAGCTTGACCTCGCGGATTTGGCGGATCCGACCCGACCTAAACCTACGCATTCCTCGCGCATCACACCACCTGCAGGTGCTCCTGGTCCCGGGTACGATCCGACCCGATTATGGCTGTGGCTCTGGGAGAGCGTCCGAGTGAATTGCTTGAGAGAGAGAGACGCGTGGGTAGAGGGAGAAAGGATAGGTTTTGTTCTGTGTAGGCACAGGCTGAACGTTGAGGAAGAAGGACTCGGTCGCGACAAGGAAAAGAAAGAAGGAAGAAAGGAAAGGCAGGAAGAACAGAGAAGAAGAAGAAAAGAAAGCAAACACAGCAGAAGAAAAAGAAGAAACAGAGAGACTGCAGAGGAAGAAGAATAATCAAGAAGAAAAGGGAACCTACTTTTAAGACGTCTGATCTTGTGATCAGACGTCCAATTTCATTTCTTTTTGTCCTAACTACTTTTAATCGCATACATTCATAGTTGAATTGATATTTTGAGTAAATTAGAGTGTTCAATTACATTTTGACTAGTAGTAAATTCCATTTGCTCCCTGTGATCGACCTCGGATACTCCGATCTTCGAGTAATAAAATTCTTTATATTTGTTTAGACGTTTTGTCAGTTATACTACAACGTGACATCCTTTAAACCTGCACAAAACGTCGACAACAGCGGTCGAGGGGTGTTGTGTGAAATAGAATGAGGAAAATGAAAGTGGAAGACGGGGAGCTTATCTGGATTGTTGGGAGTGAAGGGAGGCAGCGGAGACGGACGGCTCGTTTGTGCCGTCGTCGGAGAAGGCGGCCCTAAGGGAGATAACAGCGACGAGGAGGACAGGAAGGCGTGCGCTGGTGCGGCACGACGCGGGAGGACGAGGCGGAGTGAACCCTGCTGCTGGTATGGCAGCAGAGTGACGAGAGGGAGGAGGAAGAATCGCTGGAGCTTGCGAGCTACTTGGCCGGAGAGAGGGGAGATGAAATCTAGGGGATTCTACGGCCAAAACAAGTCTGAGAGATTCGCAGAGGGCCGGGGGTCCTTTTATAAGTGTTGGCCGAGCTTCTGGTGCATGGAGGGAAAGCCTTCTGCCATCGATGTCTCGTCGGAGAAGGAAGGTTGTTGGGGTTCCAAATCTCTCATGTGCTCGCACGAGAGATTGGATTGAAATCAAAGATTGTGATTAGGCTCAGATGGAAGGGGATTCCTCAGAGAATCTCCCTTCCAAATTTGGGAGGAGATCTCTGAGGGATCAGGGAGTATTCCCCCTCTCTTCCTCGTCAGAGTAGGATTCCTACCCATTAATGGTGGAGGGACCTGTTTGTAAGAGTGGCGAGGAAGTTAGGGGGGTTTGTGTAATGATTTTCAAAAGATAGGGGCCAAAATGTAATTGGGTGTACTAATTTGGAAAGTAGGTCAAGATGACCTTCCCTTAAGTCCAAATTTTGGTACAAACCTAATTTGGACCTAAGGAATCCAATGGTGAAGTTTGATTTTTGGTTTGACTACGTTTGACTGGACTTCTTGCATAAAAATCCAAATTAGGTCAATTGATGAGCTAGGACCCCAATCTAGGTCAAACTAGGTTCCAAAGGCCAAATTGAATGTTCTAAACCCTAGGGGATAGTTTTCCATGAATTTTAGGGTGGTTACTTGATTTTTATTCTGACTAGAACCTTGTTGAATTAAGCGGATCTGTTTTAGGGTTACAAAATGTCATTTAATTCGTGGATTGCATATGAACCCATTTCTGATTGAACCAACCCACTTTTTATCTTATTCAGATCATTTGACCTATGTTTTGCCTTTGAGAAATCCCGTTTATGTACTGTAATGGTAAAATTGCAGTTTTACCATTTATTTCATATTTTCTTCTCAGAACACTCATTCCTTCAATTAAGCCCTTATCTAGGTTATTGAGAAGCTTTTATTCTCTTTGTTGGGTCAAAATGAGCTAGTTAGGACTCATGATGAGGCTCTTATCACCCGTTAACCCACCTAAGCCTACACTCCTCGGTTGCGATCACGCCCGCAACCCTGGACCCGGGTATGCTAGGACCGATAACTCGATTACCCCTATGGCTTTGGGAGAGTGGATCCTAAAGAGAGAAAGAGAGAAGGGGAGCCTGCGCAAGTAGGGGGAGGGTTTTTCTCTTGGTGAAAATCGGCTAACACTTAGCTAAATTCAAGAAGCCTCTCCCCTGCTATTGTGTGAAGAAAGCCAAAGAAAGAAGAAGAGGAAAGGAGAGTTGTAGAGACAGAGAAGGAAAGGAAGAACAAGGGCCGTAGTTGAAAGAAGAAGAAAGGTAATGAAGTGAAAGAGAAAAGAAGAAGAATAGAGAGGCTTGAGCAGTTTAAGCCGTCTGATTAGTAAATCAGATGATTGGTTTGATTGCATTTCATTTCATGCATACATTGAGTTCATTAGCTATCATTGTAAGAAGTATTTAGTGATCTAAATTGCCATTTTACTCCATTATTTTTGCAGTCTGACACTCGATGCTAGTGCTACTTTATTCTGAAACAGTTTTTATTTACAATTTCATAGCTTTCTTATCTTAAATTGCAATTCTGAGAATTGAATTCCATATTTCTCCCTGTGTTTGACCTCGGAACTTTTTTGAGTAATAAATTTATTTGTTTGAGCACTATATGCAACGCGACAATTTTAAAACACCAATTTAATGACCCGAACATTTTGGTACCGTTGCCGGGGAGCAACGAGCAATTTAGAACTCTTGATTGCAATCCCTGACTTGGATTCTAACTTGCTCTCTTTTGTTGTGGTTTGTTTAAGGGGGAATATATTCTGGGAAGATCAGCCGCACATTAAACACGTCAGGGGCAAGTAAGTTCTAACTACTTTCTCTCTTATGCCCCTGATTCTGAAAAGGTTAAAAGGAAGAAATCAATTAGGGCTACTTGCATTCTATCCTTAGATAATTCATCAAGTTGTCTGATTTGATACATTCTATTTAGACAATAAATCTTGATCTGTGCACCCACTTGAAGCTTACGGTATCTAGGGCTATCACATTCTTGCTTGAGCCCTACGTACCACATTATGACAAATTAAATTGGACCAAATCAGAGCCAATTAAGGATTCCATTTTAGGAGGAGGAAAACGAGGCGGAGGAGGGCTGTGGGGAGGATGAAAAGGATGAGGGTGTGGATGAGGAGTAGGAGGAGGAAGATGAGGAGGAGGAGGTTTTCGTCGAGGAGGAGGGCGGCGGCAAGGAGGTTTTCGACGAGGAGGAGGAGGGACGACGACGAGGAGCTCTGCGACGAGGAGAAGGAATTCTGCGGATGAGGAGGGAGGAGTGTGCGTAGTGTGGGGGAGGAGAGGGTTCTATGAGGGATACAAGTTTTGACATTCGTCGTCAGTTTAATTAATAAGCGACGACAAATGTATAATTCAATTTCAATTCTTACGTCCAAAATTTTGCGGCAAATTTTAAGTCAACATTTACCGTCGCTTGTTATAATAAGCAACGATAAATGTATAATTTAATCTTAATTCTCACGTCCAAAATTTTACGGTAAAGCCTAAGTTGATATTTGCCATTGCTTATTATAATAAGCAACGACAAATGTTCATTACATAATATTTTTTGAACGAGGTAGGGGTACTAAATTTTAGTGTAGTCTTCGCCATCGCTTATATCACTAAGCGACGGCAAAAATATTATTACCGTCGCTTACGCAACCGATGATATCAAACCGATGACAAATCATTTTTTTTAGTAGTGTTATTATATTTCATTCATTTGCTCCAGCTCATAATCGCACAAATAATTATACGTAAAAAACGAAAAGATCATTGCTTATCGGGAGTTCCATCGAGGAGTGCTAAATGCTAATGAGTGGCCTTTAGTTGCGCTCACTATAATTGCAAATAAGTGAATGCACGCTAATATGTGTTACATGAATATTATGATTGTTCGCTCCTCTTAATTGGCCGTTACAGGTAGATCCCATTCTATATCCTCTACTATTGAGTGATGGTAATGGGAGCACATGTACTTAGTATTTCTTCTTACGAGTAATTGTGCTCATATATATAATCTCACCGGATGGAAACAGAATGAAATTAATTCCCACTTGTTGCGCAGCTCAAACGGTGGTGATCTCTAACTTGATATATATACGAAGCACATGCAAAGGACATGCATTGAGCCCCTACCGTATAGAATGGGGTTCAGTCCCAGAAGAAAAAAAACGGACTCTAAATTGTGAAACAATTCGGAAATCGTCCTTCGTTTTCTGAAATATTTCTTAATCTTCACTGAAATGCCATTAATTAGTTCACTTTCTACATCTGAAGAGAAGTAAATGAAATTGCAAGATTAGCCCTTACATCTTGCAAATACAAGATAATTAAAAATCTGAACGTGAATCAAACAAAGAAAATGAAACGCTTGAAAATGATAATTTCACCGCTGGAAAAGTGTGGTATCTTACAACGCTACAAGGTACTTTTGTTAGTGATCATATAGAAATTGTTGGTCTAAAATTTCAGAGTATTTCTGCTGTATAAGGTCTAAATGCAAATCAAATCCAGGTAATCTTAAAGCATTCATCGAGGGGATAAGCACTTGATCTCTGTAACTGAGAGGTTAGCTCTAATTTCCCACAGCTTCATAACAAATTGTATGAGCGAGATTTCTAAGTGGCTTGTATATACATGGAAGGAAACTTGCCTATCTTATGTTTATTCTTAATGCATCCGAACGCCGAAAAGATCACCATGTCAAATACCATTTGGATAAATGGAAATCTCATCTTTCTCCAGGAAACGACTAATTATAAGCAAATTTCCGACTTCGCCTCATGCATAAACCTCGTTTTCCAGTGATGAGCAAACTGCACCCTACAATTTAACCATAGTTTGGCTTCTAAATTTAACAATTAACGATCCCACTCAAGAAGAATGCCAACAAGAGCCCAAAATCCACCCAAGAATAATTATTAAGATACTTAAAAGTGGTATCCCAACCAAAAAATGGAGCTGCTAATTATATCCCAGAAGTAGTGGCTTAGGTAATTGGGCCAACAATTCTGCTAGTCCCATTATCAAATTTCCCTTATCACCACTACCATTACCAGGTGCATGGATCTTTCAATAATAGACGCCAAAATAACTCAAGCCACTTTTGAAACAATAATGGTTCCTAATTAACGAAAATAATCATAATTCTAAAGAGACCATTATTACAGTTAATGCCATTAGGAGATGAGGCTCGTGGGCGTTATCGATTGTCACAAATCTCCTCCCTCGAATCCCCCCCTCTCCCCCACGCAATCTTAATCTTGTAACTCCACCCGAATTTATGATCACCCTTTTCTCTCTCCCCAATTACAGTCCCCATGCATCCACATTATGCTTTGATTGGCACGTCTCCTCCCTCCATCATTCCCTATCCCCTCCACTCTCTCATATATATCCATTGCTGCAACCAATGCATGCACAACCCCCACCATTACCTCCCAATCCTCTCCCATCTCTCTCTCTCTCTTCATCTCCTGATCCCTTCGATGGGCAACTACAGTCTGGGCAGCTGTTTGAGTTATGAGGAAAAGGCCACAGGAGAACATTCTCTGGACTCCATCAGGTGATATATATATATATATGTTAATTACTCTATATATGCATCAAACTATATATGTTGTATGGTATATTTTATTTGTATGTACTAATACTTTGTCTGCTTACAAATCATCATCAGCTGCAGTGACGAGATTCACTACCCAAAATGGGATTGGCAGTGCACGAGCGACTTCCCCATACTTACTGATGACGTCTCTAACATCGATTACTACTTCCCCAGCGACCTCTTTCAAGGTGGAATTTTCGTACACCTAAAAGTTTAGACATACATATAAGGTTGCACTTGCACCACCCGAGAGTGCAAGTCTTGTTTAATTTGGTTAAATAACCGGCGAATGCGCTTTGTTCTCTCAGATGATTTCGAGTTCCCCAGCATGTTTGTCGACGAGATCGAGCCCACCGAGTGGAATGTGACGAGCGGCGGGCAAGATAACGTCGACGTGGAGGAGGGCGAGAGAGGGCTGAAGGGGAAGAAGGGAGAGGAGGAAGTGGCCATCGAGATAAAGGAGGATGAGAAGGAGAGTAGCAGCAGCAGCTGCAGCAGTAGAGTTGTGGTGAGGGGAAGGGAGGAGAGGGTGTTGACGTTTGAGGAGGTGTCGCGTTACTTCTACATGCCGATCACGCAGGCGGCGAAGGAGCTCAACGTGGGGCTCACCCTCTTGAAGAAGAAGTGCAGGGAGTTGGGCATTCCCCGGTGGCCTCACAGGAAGATGAAGAGCCTACAGACCCTCATCAGAAACGTACAGGTATCTATCTGTAATCTTTCATCATGGATGACTTAACTATATATATATATATATATATATATATATATATATGTTTAATATCATCTATACATATGTGTGTGGCATGTCGGAAGTTCCGATTTATGTACGTGCATCATCTGCATTTGCGATGTGCATATCTATTTATGCTACATGTGTAGAGAGAAATAATATATATCAATTGAAAAATGTTTAACGCAACCCCATCTCATCTAAAATCCTACCCATGAAATCTTGAGTTATGGATATATGAAGGAGCATGCGACAAAAACCCACACCCCTCCTTGGCTGGATTGTTGACCTCACCCATGGCTCAGATTTTATGAGTAAATTTTTGGGTGAGATTCTTTGGATGTTTTTATTGCTGACATATCAATATGTACATGAATATGTTTTGACAAACCCACACCCATCCCTTACAAAAATGAAGACACATGTCTCCTCGCCAAAGCTGCTTGGATGTGGAAAAGAATTAAAATAATGGTAAACGGTGGTGATTATTGTGCATGAAATGAAATGTAAAAAATGGATGTGAGTTTCCCAATTCTCGTCTATTTTTACCTAGATGGAAGTGTGTATCCATGATATTATTTCTAATGAAAAAGATATTCCCGCATATTGAACCCTTACGAAATGTGAGTTTGTTCATGATACGATGATTTTTTAAGAACCCGAGAAGGCTTTTATGGGTGCATATGTTGCCGACGTATATTTTGCTTTCTCCAAAAAGGATTCCATACCGAAAGAAGAAGGCTGCCAGTTGAAGTTTTTGGATTTTGCTCAACGCTGTCTTTCAAAAATATTCTTGATATTCTACATGATCTTCCACATCACTAGGGCACCTGCAATATCGATCTCTGCGAGAAATGACAAAAGGCGGCTCTTAATTAAATAACCCATATATTTGATGACTCACTGAAGTTGGATTCACCGGATCAAGAGATAATTAAGCAAAATGTAATCAGAAAGAAGCGTGCTGTGATATGATGGGTCTTTAATTAACTTAAACCTCATCTTACCCTTTTTAATCTATTATGTGGGGGGAGATGTGTTTGTTGTTGGGTCAACATTTGTGAACAAAAACGATAATACTTCTGGTGCATGTAGGACTTGGGAAGGGATGGAAGAGGAGAAGGAGAAGAGCAGCTGAGGTGCGCGATAGAGATACTAGAGCAGGAGAGGAAACTAATGGAGAAGATCCCCGGGCTTCAGATGGAGGAGAAGACCAAGAGGCTGAGGCAGGCATGCTTTAAAGCCAATTACAAGAAGAGGCGGCTCATGGACGGACTCCCGATCACGGATCCGGAGGTGGATGCTGTGGGGATCATCAAAGAACCCCTGGGCTTGACTTGTCATGATGAAATATAAGATTCTGATTAAATAGATAGGTAATGGCTAGATGGTGCTGAGAGAGGGATGTGGGAGCGTGTATGACAGCTTCTTCTAAAATTTAGCTACAATTATGCACAATCTATATTTCGATCTAAAAGTTGCTTATAATGTGCGCAATCTATATTTCAATCTGTTACTCATTCGGCTGAATGATATGCAATATTATTGCAAATGAGAACAGCAGTTTACGGTAAAGCCAATTGGCTGATGATATTAATTATTTGGATCCCATTTGACTAAGAGGAATAAATTTATATAATAAGATGAATGATTGGTATAAATGATGGAAGAAATAAGTTAATTTATTTAAATATTTTGATAAATTAAAATTATTTCACATAAAAATAGATTAATTTTACCTAATTTAAATAAAAAATAAATTAAATGATAGATTAAATATTTAATTCGTCAATCAAATACAACCTTAGTGATTAGTTTATATCAAATGAAAATTAATTAGATAGAGAGGACGCATAAAGCTCCTTAATTCGAGCATTTTTACGCACATGTGAGAAGGCGTTAATACCGTTACAGAACTTCACCTCGTCGTCGAGCGCGTGGTGGAGTCTTTGGATTTCATGCATGTGCGTATTCCCAAGTTTCGAATCCAAACGTGTTTAGTACACGGGATATCCCGCAATAACTGGATACGATAGGAGATGACAGATTTGAACATCCGTGGATTATCAGATGTGATCACTGGCGTGGTTCGTCGTCGATTTGATGGGACAACCGGTTGGATTTGGGTTAAGTGCTGAATACTACCTTACTTGGTTAAGCTCCATGAAATTAATTAGATATTTGATGCATCAAATAGAACTTACATATATTACGAATATCCTAGATTTCCATTAAAATAATAGAATTGCTTGGTTTTGAAGATCAGAGGCACCTTCTCCGTGTAAAAAAGGATTGATACATAGGTATAAAATAGGAATAGGATCATGCACATACACTTCAGTCAAGGAAGCTCCTGGTAGCCTTCTTTTCACAAGCTCTTTAAGGTAAAGCTCCTAAAGCCAATGTGGGGGTGGGGGGGAGGGGGGTGGAAGAACATTCTTTGCTGTGGAGGAGGTGATCCTCAAGGCCCTACGTAACTTTGTTTGGCTACTGGCCATTTTGTTCGGTGACCCTTCCCATTATAGGTATCTATTTCCATCTTACCGACCCACAATTGGAATTTTGATGGTTATAATTCATTCTCTTCATATTATCTCTATCTACGGGGGCATCTTTCGAGTATTTAATTTCTTCCTTTTACAAGAATTCCATGACACCCATTGACCTTTTGACATGGAATACTCATGATTTGACCCAAAGTTTTACTATTGCCTTAATGACAAACCTTTGTTGGCGTGATCTCTCATCCAATTCTCATTTAAGATGAACTTTGTTTCACTAGCAATTATTGTTAGGATTGATCAGTGTGCGATACTTGATTCTTTATATAAGATCATTCATTATGTTGTCTCTTGCTTTTGGATTGGTTCTACCAAGTTCATTAATGCCAAACTAGGGTTATTTATCTTTTAACCCTTCTGTTCCTCCTTTAAATAAGCTTCAATCCCTGCATCTTCCTTTCTTTCTACATTAGAACATGTGAGAACTAGATATTATTGTGAGGTAAGTTTCTTTTCTCTTTATTGAGGAGAGTTCATGCATTTATTTCTTATTAACCTTATAAACCTAAGATGACTCACAAATTAAGATTAACATATTACACCAGTTGAATTAAGCATGTCGATATGTGATTCCTCATCAACCATTTTGAATTAGTACAAAATGGAGTCCCAAGTTTGAATTATCAATGTACACCACAAATCCTATGCTATTGGACGAATTTATACCGTAGGTGTAACAGTTAGTTGTTAACCTCTGCTTTAACTCCTGGAAACTCATTTCAAACTCCTTAAACAAAACATACTTTGTATCTTTATTAGTTTGTTTGGTAATCGAAATTGCAATCTTTGAGAAGTTTTGCATGAATTGCCTATAATATCTAGTCGAAACCAAGAAAACATTGTACTTTGGTAACTATTTTTGGATGTGCCCACTTTGGCTAGGTCCAAAGAGATACCACCACATGTTACAACAAGACAAAGGAAAGTTAGCTCATGCAACCACATAACTTGAGTTGTTGAAGTTCACATACAATTTATGCCTTTGTAATGTTTCAAGGATTGTCCTTTGATGTTCCTTATGTTGTTCTACATTGTTATAATAGATCAACACTTCATCTATGAATATTACCAAAATTGATCTAACATGGCTATAACACTTGGTTTATTAAGTTTATGAAGGTGGTGGGGGCATTGATCACTCTAAAAGGCATCAATAAATACTTGTAATGACATAGCCAATGCTATGTTAGGTATATCACCTTCATTTATTTTCAATTGATGGTACCTCAATCTCAAATCAGTTTTCGAGAAATAAGCAACCCTTTATAGTTGATTGAACAGGTCATCAATTATGGGGAGTGGATACTTGTCGTTAATTATTACTTTATTTAGTTCCCTATAGTCAAAGAGCCTTAGGGACTCATCTCCCTCTTTCTCTCCCTTTTTTTCAACAAATAGCATTGGAGCACCTTATGAAGAAACAACTCCTAGCGTTTTGCAACTATGCTTTCAACTCCTAGTGTTCTGCAGTGACATTCTATATAAGGGATCGAAATTGGTTCTGTACATAATACTCTCCATTGCATAATTAAGAGAAATCTAGGTAATTCCTCAAGGAATAATTGGGATATATATTCATAGAACATTGGTAGTTTACCTGACTTATAAATGGTGTTTATTTCGATCAATATTGGTAGTATTTGCTAAATACCCATTCAACCACTGTCTAATAATTGAACTTCATCCAAGGTGGAGATCACTAAAGAAAGATTTTCTTCACATTCTCCTAGAAAAGCCAAATTGTGCTATAGTAGGAAGCAAAAATTTTTCTCACTTCTTGAAGTAGTCAAGAAGTGCAAGATCACCTACCAACTAATCCAATCTGAAGATGACATCGAAGTCTCACATTTCAAGGACTAAGTGATTGGTATAAAACTCGTGTCCACCAGTTATCAATACATAATCCTATCATGTGCTAAAAGTTTGTCCTCATGTTATTTCTAAAATATTTTCTTCTTGGTTTGGTTTTGCCATTAATTCCATGAAAACAAAGGGAATGTGCAAGCCTGCATCCAAACATGACCAAGAATTTCTAGATTTTAGACATACCTTGAAATATAAAGGTTGAGCTTGAGCATCTTGAAGAGACAAAGTGTACACCTAATATAAAATACACTTTGGGCATTTTGGGGAAAAGACCTTCTAAGATAACCTCTCTATTTGAATTACTAACATACTATGGATGACTTGCACCTCCCTTAGTGTATCAATCAACAATTCAAACAATTTCTTTTATTATAATTTCCTTTCTTCTTCTTAAACCTTTTTATCAACTTTTGTGATTTGTTGACTAGATCGCTCGCTAGCATAGTGTTAGCCATCACATTTTACACCTACGTAGGAAGTGATTTTGGTCTCACTAGGTGGATCTCATTGGATTAGACCTTCAATCCTTTCATGCCTATGTTTGACTTCTACCCTTTGAATGTATGGAAATATATGGAATTGCTAGATCTACTATTTGATAGTAACACCATCATCTTTGATAATTGGCCTACTTTAGTCTAATTCTAAGAGCAAATGCTCCTTAATTATCAAAAGAAGGGCATAATTCAATTCTATGTTGAATGCGAGAAAAAAAATAGGAAATTGAGTTAATTCTGTTGTTTTAGCGAGAAATCATGAATTCAGATTAGCTAAGGGGTAATCAGTGCCTAATTTAATGTCAAATGAACTTAAATTTCCAAGAAGTGAGCTCGAAATGATTGAATCAGGGTTTCTGAGATTTGAAGATTAATTTAATAATAAAAACCTCAATTACAGTCACACTTCAATTGAAATGGTTATGATGGAAATAAATGCAATTTAAACCTCCTAAAATCATTGAAAATATTATATGAGGCTTGGAGCAATCACTTTGACTGAATGAACCCTTTTTGACTTAAAATAGGAACTAAGGTTAATATTTAATATATTTTGGGTTAAACTATAAATTTACCAGTCAGACTTTATAAAAACCCAAAATTAAAGTTACCACTAGATTTCTTGGGCCTAAATTTGATCACCCTAAAAAGTTGAGACTCTTTGGACCCTATCTTCTTCGAGTTGCAAAATAGTCCCTAACTTTTGAATTTCTTACATTTTGATCCAAAATTTCTTACATTAATGTCCTTGGCTGATGTCACACTGATATTAGTCAACCTTCTTCTTCTTCCCCTGCCTAAACAAGCAGCAGCTGTGACAACCTTCAATGGAGAGATTTGATTGATGATTTGGTCACCCACCAAATTCGGTGGGATTGGTCGTGAGATCTTCCTCTATCTAGCAAAAAAATGTTTGGAGTTCCCATTTGGAGCAAATATTCTCCCATTTGTCCGATATTGGTGAGTCAAAAACCCACCAATCTCACAGCCAAATCTAAGCAAATTGAGTTTGATTTGTGCTTTGATCAATTCTATTTAGGCGTACGAGCCTTAGGAAGAAAGCTTCGTGCGAAATTTGGCGATAAATCCTCTCTTTCTCTTCTTCCTCCATCTCCATTACTTAGCAACTTGAAGCTCCTCTATCTCGATCGTCCGCACCCTATCCTCGCAATAGAAAGAGGGCTTTCCCTCTTCGTTCGGTGAAGCTTCCTACAAAGCTTCAAGCTCCCCCTTGTCATCAATCGCTCCAACCACCTCCCCCCTTCGTCGCCTATAAGCCCGCTACCGCTACAGGTTCCCTCTACCTCTCTTAATCAATTAGCATAGGGTTTTCATTCTAGGCATTTAGGTGTATCTTTAGGGTAGATTAATTTGGAGGTTAGTCTCCTCCAACACCTTCTTCCCCCTTCCGCCATTGACGATTGGAGGAGCTTCTTCGATAGCTCTCTCTAGCCACCCTTGCCTGCAACTAACACTGGAGCTTCCCAGGTGTTTAATTGGGTAAAAGCTCGTATTCATTCTTTCAGGTGCTCGTCAGCTTCACCTCCTTCTCCGGTGTTGAGCGGCCACCTTCGGTGAGCTATCGCAAAGGTAATGCCCTCTCCTCTCGCGGAACCATTGTGGGAAGGAATCTGGGCGGTGAATTTCAAGATCCACGGCAAATTGAGTTTCAATTGATCAATAGCTTCCTCGCTGCGAAACAAGGAGAAGCCAGACCTTTAGTCCCACCTCGTGGAGTGAAGGAGCGCCAACTCGCTACATTAGGATCCGTGTTTTCTTACCCTTCACCCAGAAGCAGGGGGTTGGGTCCCCATACGCATGAGCACAGGCCCGCCCATACACACGGGTCGGGTTGACCTGGTCTTGATTCTACATAGAGAGATTTGAGGCCCATTGGTTCAAGTTTGGGCCCAGAGTAGAGGGCCAATTTTGTAAGGCTTTGGGCTGGCTCTTAATTAGGCTTGGACCTGCTGAAGGTTGTGGCTTTGAGAGGCTCTCTTTGGTTGCCATTTGCCTAAGTGTTGAGGTCAATCTTACTTGAGTTAAAAACCAATTTGTTTGCCTTAACACTTACATTTATTTTTTAGTACTAATAGCAACATTCTTTGAGTAATATATTTATTTTTGGAGTAAGCTCTTGTGCCTCTTTTTATACTCTTCTTATTAGTGGTTTAAATTACGATTAATTTACTCCCTTAGACGATCTTGGAACTCAACCATCTATGATTATAAATTTAAATATTTTTGTCGCTTTAGCTATTGTATTACGATGCGTATTTTAAAACTCGACAAAAGCATGTTAACACTATTGGATTGCATTTATTTAGCATTCTACGATCACTGCGCTAGTTTGAGTCAATAAGGTTCTGGACTAGGACTAGTAGTGATCTAAAGTGAATGAGTGGATTTAGGATTAGCTAAAACCTCCACTTTTTCTTAACTTCATCTGCTAGTGCTCCTTTAACGAATTGATTTAGTTCTAAACATTTTGGCTCGAAATTCAGACAAAAACAAATTCCCTTATTAGGAACACCTTCTATTTTGTTCTCATGAATTACAAGGATGGTATTAGTTTTTAAATAATTGAAGGAACCTCTCCAACCAATAATCTATGCTTTTGATTTGAGGATCCACCTATATTAACTGCAATAGACAAGTGTTCTATTAACTTAAGCATGACAAATTAACTTTTAAAACTTCCTTAAGATGTTTTAAGAAGTAAGGATTGAGTAGTAAAGGTGAAAGGAGGAGGGAAAATGAGATTTAAAGAAAAAAAGCATGTTCATTATGCATCTGGGAACTTGAAGTATTGGGCTAGGCGACTAAATTGGGTTGGGAGGCAACAAATAGGGGCACACCACCAGTTTATTTTCTCAACTCATTTGGACAACCAGATAAAAAGCTTAGATGCCTAAACGTAGAGATGCCCAAATGACCTAATGATCATTTACGATGAATTAGGTGCCATTAGGATCACTATTTTTAACCATTTGAGGCAGATCTTTGAGGGTGTGGACTGGGTATAAAAACCATCAAAAGCTCATGGATTAAATAAGATTTTGTAGGAATTTCAAGTGGTAAATTTTGGGTTATAGGAGGAGATGGAAATGCCAACCGCTAGGACTTTCAATGTTGCTTTCTAGAAGTCAAGTAAGGCGTGTAGCAAATGAAGGATGGTGGCACAGATTTGATGCAAGTAGTTACTAGTAGATGAATGATTCACTCGAGGCATCACAGAAGCGTAAGAGATGGATGCTTTAAAACTTTATATTGAAATCAATTTTGATGCTTATAAAAACAAATCGATCAAGAATCAAAACACCTAGATTGGAACAACATAGAAAGAACTAGTTTCCTCTTATCCCATGAAATAGAGGTGTTACCTTCACAGGAGCACAACACCTCACGTATTGGACCTACATAATAAAAAGTCGTTCCACAAATTGAGACCTTTCTTCCTGATGGGTGGATGAAGTTCTTCGTGTTGAGGATGATCAACCTAAGTGCTTCATGAACTCCTTTGTGAATCATAAAGATGATGATCGTTCTCTTTCTTTAGAATCAGTGAAGGTAGGAATCATTGTGTGGTCTAATATGTGTATTGGACGACCAATACAAATGTCAGACATATAGTTCATACACAAATTGAACATCTAACAAGGTCTTTAATCCAAAGGCCTAACTAGAAGCCTGATAAACTTCCTATATGTCCAAAATGAGAGGAATTGGGAGAGGGGGGTGGCAACACCTCCTATGTTAGATTTGTTCATATTTAAAGGCTTCCACCCTAATATCCAGAGCGGAAGGGAGAGGCTGGCAGGGGCCATGTTCCCCGCCTTCCAATCGCTACCCTCCTTAATAGACCAGATGCTGTGCATGACCTATTCGATAAAGCATAAAGCATGTGGCCTCTTCTAGAAGTTACGGAAACGTAACGGGTACATATTCCTATTCCAAAATCGCCACCGTCCACCATCATTTTCATTTTTTAAAAATTGCCCTTCATTTATGAGCCCCATATTATCACCATGTGACCTCCCCCTTGGCCACTTGGCCACCCTGGCAAAAAAAAAAAAAAAAATCACCACATGTTGCATTCTATCCAAAAATGCAATCTAACAAGATAAATCACCCAATTTTCGATCTTCCAAGGAATGCCTCGCGAATTTCTCGAGTACGCCATTCTAACACTCTTCAACTTCACGTATTCATCTTATGTCCCACAGTGCCAATGCTCTCTCTCTCGCAACGAGTCCTTTATATATATATATATCTCTCGCTGGAAATCAACTTTTTTTTTTTAAATATATATTATTAATAGAAAAAAAAGGAAAGTATCCGTTAACCTGAAAGTAAGGGGGAAGAGAAAATACTGAACGTCCTCACGAGGTTAAGGTTATTTTTTTTTTTTGTAAAAAATGAAGGGAAGTTAAAATATAGAAAATTCATACATAAAAAGTAAATGAAAAGGAAACTAAAATGTCTCCAAGTGAAAATTGGATTACCTCTAGAAAGAGAGTAACTCCATGCTCATAGGTACTATAAGTGTCGGCGAGATAAATTCGAAGAATACACTTAACGAGAGGTCGAATTACACTGACTCGAAAGTCGAAAACGACCACTGACAAATATCAATATACTCGACTATAAAAAATACGGAGTCACACGTAGTCCCAGCAAAACAAAACTAAACTCAAAAATAAAGAAAAAGAATAGAACCAAACACAACCACACAAATAGAGATCGCTAAAACGACCGCCAGATCAATGACCTGACTAGCAGCCACGCCCACCATCCGTAGCAATGCGTCGTCGGGGAGTTGTCGCACGTCGTCAACCACGCAGCACTGCATGTCGAGGTCGAAAAGACGCTAGCCACATCCATCGCACAGCTCTGCCCGACGTCAAGGAAGAACTTCGAGGATCGAGGTCGATCATGGAGTGCCACATGTCGAGCAGTGAGACCAAACTCCGCCGTCAACAGTCGGTGCCGCACCTGCACTCGCATCGGTCAACCCCAGTATGATGTTGCACATTGCTGACAAAGACGACACGTCGTGGTCGAGATGTCGAGCCCAACCGCACCATCGTATGACACGACATGTCAACCCCCTCTTGTCAACCTTACGACGATCACTCGACGAGCACCACACCTCGCCGTGAGCCCCCTCAACCACGTCGCAACATTACTATCACAGCAAACACTACGAGCGATCACATGTCAAGTTAGAGGCTCTACCGATAAAGAGGAGAGGTCCGAAGGAAGAGGAAGATCCATTGAATTGGAGGGATCCGATCGGCCCCATACGCTGAAAATCAACTTGATCGTGCCCAATGCTGACCATCCTTGTGCGCCACATCCCGACCCTCGAACGTCCAGCGGCTAATCAGTGCGTCCTCCCTTCCCAACTTTTACTGGTGCTCTCTCCGACTCTACAAGTCCCATCACCTTGCTCGCTGTTACCTTTCTATTCCCTCTCATTTAATGCTTGTTTAAAAATGGGCCACAATGCCATCGGCCAACAATAGATCCCTTCACAGAACCTTATATTAAAATTACCGTCTAAACAAGCCTAGGGTGGAGCATTATTGGGTCGGATCATTTCGATCTCAACGCAGACTCGACTTTAAAAAGGTCGACCAAACCTGTGTTCAAATATTATATGGGTCGAGTTTAAGTTTTAAATTTTAAAAAAATTTAAGTTTAGATTCTACTCAACTCAAATTCGAAAAAATCTAAATATGTCCCTTGGGTTTGTTTATATATAATTTTGTAATATTATTTTATGATATATATAATTCTATACATATAAGTTTTAAAGTATGATTTTTGAATAGGGATCACAGATAGTTGAGATGCGGTAACTATTTAGATAATGTATAATTTTAACTGAAAAGTTGATATGCTTATATTTTTTTAATTTTTGTTGAGTTTGTTTAATACAAAATAATTAAGGTAGATTAGAAAAAAAAGTTATTTCCTAGGATAAATTTTCTCATCCAAAGTTCATTTGTTAAATGTATGTAATCTAAAGATATAAGATAACGTGTTTAGTTGAGTTATATTTTCTTTCATAGTAGTATATGTTATTCGTAGTAGTATCTATGAAGTTGTAAAATTATAATATAAGCATTACAACATTTCGAAATTATTATAATTATGCCTATACAATTTCAATTTAGACCTTAATGGTTTTAATTGATCTTTACTTAGATAACAATAAAATATAAACTTTAGTAGATTTAGATAGATTTTATTTAAAAATTCATGAAAATATGTCATATTAGATTCTTTTGACTTCAGACTCGACTCTAAACTTTGTCTCAAATAGTAAAATTAAGCTCAACCTAACCCAACCATGGGTCCATAACATAGGCCTTGAACTAAACTCGAACCTTGATTTAATAAAAATCTTAACCCAAGACTCAAATAATAAAATAAATATTATCAAATTTGGGTCAATCCAACCCAATGCCCTACCCTAAGCCTGCCTGCCTCAACCCCACTCCAACAACCATAAAGAGTTTTTTACTTCAGAGGTTTTGAGATTCATGAAGGTACAGTGTTGTTGTTTGTTCAATGGTTTAATAATTCCAGGTTTGATTTTGATGTATCCTAAGACCTTGTTTATCCTTGCTTTCTTCTACCTGCTCACACCCTTAATATTATCCAGTGACATCTCATAATTATAATTTTGGGGTACGGTACTTCGGCCCTCCTATTACAAATTCCTAATATGATACAGAAATCTAAAATTCTTATCTTAGGATACTTACGGACAACGGTCAATTATATGAACATTCTTCTGCGTAAATTTCTATTAAAAAGACATAAAAAAAGCACGCAGAATGGAAGAAATCCATCTGTCTTTCTCAGCATGCCAACAATTAGCCTGTCTTTTCCACCTCAAATCCACGGTAATCTTTCTTCTCACCAACATCACCACCCAAATAAATGGACTCCACTTGGCTGCACACAACATCCCACACACGACCTTACAAAACAAATCCGAGCCGTAAAATTTTGGTATATAAGATAAGAGAGCGACCGACGAAACTTTCTAACGGTGAGGCCTACGTCTCGGAGGGGGGAGTGGATGCATAACACGTGTCATCAAGGGGAGAGTGGATGCATGACACTCGTATGACATGTAAAATATTAGAAGAAGATTTTTCCATATACATAGATTAACGAATAAGTTTATAATTGTAATCATTAGATCATGATCCAACGATTCATAAAAATATTATTTATTACATAATGATGATTTTTTAATTCAACGAATACGACGACTTTTATCATATAAAGTAATATATTATTCTAAATAATAAAACAACATTCTAAAATAAATATGATTGTGTTTACTATAAATAGATGAGACGCATGAAATGTACTTATTTGAAATTAAAAACAAGGTGTCATTCTTGTTATAATTGTGAAAATATTCTAACGAAACTGCATATGTGTTGTACATTTAAGGTATAAGTTTATAAAATAGAAGCATACGTATTGTAAAGAAAGTAATAGAATTTGTAACAGAATAACATATGTATTGTAATATTAAAATATGTATTACAAAGATATATATAATATTCAAATAAATAGAAAATATATAATATAGTATACGCGTCTATGAAATATAATGAATTGTATAAGTGTTGTATTCATATAAAATAAATAAATTACATGTTATATTCCGTAATACAAATAAATAATAATTTGACTTTTGATTATATTTCTATTATATTCGGCACCAGAAATGAAGTTTTTATGATTAACACTTAATGGAATACGTTGGTAAGAAGGAAAATATAAAATGTTCAATGTTGATAAAAAGATTGTAATACAATATTATGATAACATTTTTAACCAAAGGTGTTGTAACATACACCTGTAACTTGTTACATTGTATTACAATTTTTATTTTATCTTTGTTACGACCTGGTTTCCGAATCTCTACAGGACACGAGACCGAATCGACTCGACTGATCCTAAGATCCAGTCGTCCAACGAGAAAGTAACCAAAAAGTAGGAAAGTAAACCACATTCACCATGCTAAGCAACTAACAGTAACAAAAGTACAACAGTAAAGAAGTAAAACTATTATAGTACATACCACCACAACAGTATAAAAGTAACCAAGTACAAGAATATAAGGTACAGAATATAAGAGTACAAACGTAAAAGTACAAGAGTCTATTCACTGCTACAAAAGAGTACAGTAAAGGAACTACAGCTACTGGGCTCTATTAGGCCCAGCACTCTCTGCAGCCGTGGGCTCTGGCTGCTCAACACCTGGATCTGAAAAGGGGTTATGAGTACACAACGTCAGCGAACGTTGAGAAGAGTGGCAACCAACTAACTAAAGCAGTAAAAGTGGTCAAGTAACTTTATTTTCTAATTTCATTATTTCACAATTTATTCCTTGTCACCCATTGTTTATTTATCAGATCTCTTTCTTGATCTCTAATGTTCCTCATGGGAACGATCTTGATTGCAATCTTTTTTTAAGAGTAGAAGGCACACGTGGTGCTCTCCTGACCGGGAGAGTCCCCCGTAGTGATCCTACATCCAGTCAACCACCCTAAGGTTATGGACAGACGTAACGGTGACTACGGCACGCGCGATAAGCGCACGGGTAGCTACCCCGCACTAGCACGCGGTCAGTCGTTTCCGTTAGCGGGTGCGCCCAAAGCACAGCACGGAACCAGTATAGGGCCTAGCCCTCTCAGTAATAAGGGTCTAGCCCCTAAGAACCAAACAGGGTTCTCTTCCCTCCATAGTCCGCACACCCTCGCCTGACTACCCTGATTTACCTAGTGGGCCTAACAAGTCGGTGTAGGGCGGCTAGTTGAAACCCGGGCCCCGTGGGGTAGCTAGCTCTCTCCCTACACTAGTAGCTCTCCCTGGTACAGTGTACACAAGGGCCACAGAGTCGGTGCAAAGTGGCCAAACCAACCCTAGGTCTCAACCCGAAGGCGGCAGGCACCCCTCTATACTAAGAGGTAACATGCGCTCCCCTTGGTACCATGTACTCAAGGGCCTGCACACTTCCCAACACATTTCCAGATCCATTCCATTTATTTCCAGGAGCTCAACTCCTAATTCCCCGTAGGGTTCATGCTCATATTCCTCAGGTCATGCCATACCAAGTTTCATTATTTCTATTTCCATTCTCATGTTATACATATGCAACTTGTATTTCTATCATTCACATTTCCATACACAGGTCATACACAGGTAGCTCGTATTTCCATCATTCACGTTGCCATTCTCAATTTATATACATGCATCTCGTATTATGTTATTTAATGTATACAACAGGAATTTACATGCAACAGTTTGCTAGCACAAGTACTTTACATTTCACAGGCAGCTATTATTTATTTATAAGCAATTGTTATCATTCTATCTACTCATTCAAAATTGCAATTCAATCATCCATACAGACATTACAAGTGTTTCTTGTCCTAGGATTCATGCCATATCCTAGGTTCTAATCATTCATTCCACACATGCATTTAGGTTTTAATTAAATTAAGGGGAAGACGCTCTACCAGTAAACCCAAGAGTAGTGGGGGCTTCAACGGCAAGCTCACATGCCTCAGCAAGTTCCGAACCTGCAACGGAACGAAGTCCCATCACAAGGATCAATCACAAGAGAAAATTCAGAACAGTATAGAAAGTTTTTTAACAAATAGAGGAATTCATACGGAAAACATCGGTATCTTAATTGTAGAAAATGGACCTCAAACGGACCCTAAACGGGTCAAAAAATAGCGTTTCTGACAAAAATCAGACGTCTGGAACAACTTCCAGACGTCTTAAAAGTGTCCAGTGCCATACCTCAAGCCCTGCGCCAACCATTAGACGTCCAGGAACTCTTCTGGACCGTCTGGACCTAGTTCCAAACGTCCGACCACCTCTCCGGATGTCTAGAAGCGCTTCCTGTTGTCTGGTATGTCTCCCAGATGTCTGAAATGCGTGAGAGGGCATGTCTCGCGCCTTCTCGAAGCGATTCCTGCACGCCGATATCTGATCTTCTCAAAATGTCATGTAAAAAGGGGTGTCGGCGGAGCGACCTCCATGGCTGTATCCGCAAAGGGATGTACCTTTGTGAGACCTCCTCCTCAGACGTCTGGAACCTCCTCCAGATGTCAACTCCGTCGTCTGGACGTATCTCCAGACGTCTGATTCTGGGAAAGACCCAGAACCAGAACCTGCTTCCGCGTTCTCACACCATGCGTGGCCGTGCCGCGTCCTCTCGCCTGCAGCTCCGGCTACAGCAGTGTTGGGGAGGACCTCCCCGACGCACTCCTCCGCCTCGCGCACGCACCACTCCGGCCGTGCGCTCACCGGTGAGCTCCCACGCGAGCTTGCAAGCTCAACTCCTCCTCTCCTTCTCACGCTGCTCCTCCTCTCCTTCTCATGCCACTCCCGCGCTCTCGCTCGTGCTGCCTCTCTCGCTGGAGGGAAGAAGGAAGGTGGCTGGGAAGTGGGGGAAACGAAGGTGGAGGAGGGGTTTATATAAGGTTGGTGTTTAGGGTTTTGCTGGGGCGGAAGAGAGAGGAGGGAAAAGACGAGGGTACTGTCTACGCGCAGCACGCGCACAGACGCGAGTTCGTACCCAAGATTTTTGATTTTCAGATGTTTGGGAAGGTGTCCAGACGTTTGACCAGACGTTTAACCTACAGTCCAGACGTTTTAAAAGGCTCAAACAGCACGGGTCATAATAATCTTATTTTTGCATTGTGTTACGATTGTTGAAGTTAGTTAATGTGCTGCAACGAACACCTGTGTCTTACTGATTGTATTACAATATAATATTATTAAAGTTGTGTTGCAAACCAATATAAAGGTAACCATAATGTGTTACAGCGCAACAATATTGGCTTGTATTACAAAGCATTAAGAAATGTATTATGATTGTTGAAGTCAGCTGATGTGCTGCAACGTACACCTGTGTCTTATTGCGTTGTGTTACAATATAACATTATTAAAGTTATGTTACAAATCAATATAAAGGTAACCATTGTAATACTACAATTTATTACATAGTGGGATGTTTATAATTTTTCCATGAAGTATTACAAATTCATTGATAATGTCTTGAATAATGTTCATTCAAAGTGTAATAGCACTACCTGTCCCAAAAATAATATAGATGGCGAGAGATGTATGAAAAACAACTGCGATAATATGACATGGAAATAAAAACAAATAATCTGATTGCATACCTGGATGTCCCGAAAAGAATGTAATAGGGTAAGGAACATACTGTAAATCAATGTTATGCAAGGCTAATGTAAACTAACGCGTATACACATAATACGAATGGTTCCTAAAATCTTGGTTTGTTACTTAAATCTTGGACACTCAATCAAAATTTTTTCTAAATATAAAATAAAGTCTATTATGAAAATGTAACGGTGATAGTGGTTTTGCAAACCCATCGATTTGTAACGCAAGTGGTTTTATCAATCATTTAATAAATCGTATGGTGACAAAAAAAAACTTATTTGTTGGTTTGTGAGTACTGTGCTCAGTGAATACTTTTCCTATATATATATATATATATATATATATATATATATATATAAGAGCATGGTGTTTACAAAATAGGTGATGGATATGTAATATAGTCTATTAGGTTGAGATTGCATGAACATGGTAAATACTAATCATATTAACGAAAGTGGTATTGCAACATCTCTGAGATTGAATGTAATTAACATAAATGTAATCCACATGCATTTATAATTATTAAGTTACTTACAATGTAGGATGCGATAATAATTAACCATATCTACATATTCTAAAGATTGATGTGTAGATTGATTGTAATATAACAACAAAATATTCAAAATCCATGTTAAGTACGTAAGAATTAAAAAAATGTAAGAACCAAGTAATCAAACTGTTTGGTGCTTGAAATTAGAGAAGAATATATGTTACAATTTGTAAAATTCTTGTAACAAAATAGAACGATGTTTGTAATGATAAATGTATGCAGTTATAATAGCTTTATGGATAAGTTTTAACAAATAAATTGGTTCTTGTAATAAATCAAATAAAATATTATAATAATAACTATTTGTGAAACTCTTTAAATATTACGTGCAATATGTCGTAGATACTTTGCAATACATAATATATTGTATCTAATATGTATATCACATACAATCAAATTACAACTGTATAAGATTTTATTTAATTAAATATAAATATTTTTGTAATGCATGCATGATTTGTTCCTGACAGACAATAAGTATGGAGACACACATGTAACGTATTATTGTAATACGTTGTCTCCTGACATCTCCTAGTAGTGAATAGTTGTAATGTTCAATACATGATATTGTAATACGTTACTTTCATTCAATATAAGTTTTGTGTTACAAAGATACATTAACTAACAAAGATGTTGGAAGTTGAGTTGTAAACAAGCTAACAACACATAAAATAATAGAAAGTCAGTTCTAATACTAGCGAACAATATAAAATAATGGATAATCGAGTTATAATCTAAAACATCAACATATGAAATAATAAATAGTTAAGTCATAATAAAATTAAGAAATACATAATTAATTATAATATAAGCAATTAATGTTGGAGGGATTCATTGTTATATACTATATATAATAAGGTAATTATGATTGAATACTTTCAAAATTAATCTATAATTTATGTGAATTAATTAAAATAATTTACAATAAAATAATTATGATTTCATCCGATCATTGTACAATCCAATAGTCATCACTTTAAATTTTATATAAAATTTGTAAATATACTATTCAATAGATATTTTTCATATATATATATATATATATCGAATCAAAAGACACCGTTAATTTTAAAATACATCCGCTGAATCCAAACCAGTCCTCCACTCCATTCACATCCCGCGCAAACCACGGGGAGATCCTCCCTTCCGATCAAAAACATTAAACACAAAAGGAAATAAATATATAAGTTATGTGAGGGGGCGGGGGGGTGCGATCGGAATTTGTGGATAGAATGGGAATGGATTAGAGACTTTTTCAAGAGGATTTCGTAACTTTTTATTTACATAACATCAACATTATTTTTCATAACAAATTAACATTAATATCCACTTAAATCATAATATATCCACTCTCACCAATTTCATATATATAAAATATATGTACTCAAATATAATATATGGACTCACAACATATTATAATATTAAAATAACATATACTAACACAATATTATCATATCAATCATTATAAGATCCCAATCATCATAAAATCTCTAATCAAATACTCCCGGTTTGATCTCACTCCAGCCCTATTCTAAAATAGTCCAAATATCCCGTCAAACAAAACCTAAAGGCTAATTTACTTAAAGGATTAGGGAAGTGGTGTTAAGAAATGTGAAACTGATGTTAACCTTTAATTGTGTTTACTTGCAGAGTGGTGTTAACACCAATTTGTATTTACTTAAATTAGTATTACATTGGAGTGTTAATTCTTGTGGTATTTACTTAATGGTATTAAGAATTTAAATCAGACACCGCAAGAGTACAACAAAATCGTGTGACTTAAATACGGGTTTGCCTAGCACTAGTAGCAACTGATGCTAGACAAACCAATGTTAAGAGCTCTTAACCGGTGTTAATCAAAAGAAGATTAACCCTCTAAGTAAATAAGGGCTAACCCCTCAAAAAGAGGGTTAATCCCACAGGACCCATTTGGTTGGAGAATAATTTGGAGGGATAAAAAGGAGTAGGAAGAATTAAGGAATTTTATTCCACCTGGGTGTTTGGTTGTGGACGTTGTCACGTCGAGGAATTAAGGTGGTTAATTCCACATGAGTTGTTTAGTTGGAGGAATGAAAAGGTGGAATTACCAGAGAAAGTTGAAAAAATGGTAGATAGATAATTTTGCCCTTGAGGTTAATGGCATATTTTTTTTTTATTTTAGTTAATATTTTAAATGATGAAGTCAGTTGTATGCCTTGTATCCGTTGGTGGAAGTATATTGTTGGAGATAAATTTTGAATTCCTACTTTTGTCTTGATAAAATGACAATAATGGATTTGTGCATCAACATCATGTGAGTCGCTTCTTACAAACTCGTAAGTTATGTTATTTTCTGATATGGAACTTATTTTTACATAAAGTTATCAACTCTATTATTGTTTATTTAAATTGGAAAGATGAACTTGTGTATTATTTGATAGCGACCTTCGTAAATGGTGGTAAGTTACACCAACAGAAGTCTGTAAAGTGAAGAAAGGAGGATAGAGAAAATATTGAATAGAGACTTGGTAAAATGGAAAATTTCATTGAATTAATGAATTATACTATTACAATGTTTGACTAAACAAGATCAACTCAATCATGTATATTACATAACTTGTTAGGTTACAGATGTAGACTTAGCAATATAAGTTGTATACATCTCAACTTTTATTTCTAAGTACAATGGTTTGATTTTGATAGCCATTGCAATGCAATCGAAACTCCTTCACTTAGGCGTTGTTCATCTTAAACATCCAAGGCACAGATTCCGTTGAAAATTTGGAAAGAAACGTGGTGAAGTCATCAAAGATAAGATTGAGATTCGTACATGTATGAGAACCTGCAATGGAAGAATCAAGAAATTAATTAGCAAGTTATTAGAAAGTATGTATAAGTGTAGAAAGGTCTCGATACTTATCTGTCAAGAACTAGAATAAGATGAACATCTTCAAATATTGATGCATCCTATAAGCGCGAATGGTAAACAACCTACGTATAAATTTTTAAGCATTTGCTCAAAAGTGCTCGTCATTACAAGATGTGTAATGACATGAGCTTTCATCAATATAATGTTTCTTGCATGAAAATGTTAGAATACATTCTTCGTAGTATAAAACCTATCAAATTAAGGATATACTTAGAGGGAGACAATTCAACTCAACAACACTAGACATAAAAAAATAGTTCAGACCTCACAGGAAGCTATCAAGGCAGCAGTTGTGTTTGAAAAGTAGAAAACTAAACCATCAAGGCAGACCAAATTGAACCAGCAATAATACAGCAAGAACCAACCCAGCAACCCAGCAAGAACCGACCTAGATAACCCAGCAACCCAATCAACCTAGCAAGAACCATCCCACTAACCCAGCAAGAACCAAAACTGATGTTAAAACTTGATCAGTCCTTCAAATGATATGAAGAACTTTGTAAATGCATCAGCTAAGCTAACATTCAAAAATTCATTTACCAGCAAAATGGAAAATTGACCCCGATGTTGATCAGGTCTTCAAGATAGTAACATCACTGCAATCTCTATCCAAAATTGCAGCAAGCAAAATGACCCTCACTCATCTCCCATAGCTCTATATCCTCATCCATCTTTTATTCAGCATTCATCAAGCAACTTCCATCCAATCCTCCAAATTCTTTATTCATTTGGAGTCGCTGCCTCAAAAAGAAAATAGGAAAAAGGGGTCATTCAAGTAATTTAGATATGTAGGCAATTGGCATGAAGTTGTATGTAAAGTAGATGAAAAGGAAGTAAATAGGAGAAATGAAAAATTAATGATTTCAGTACATAGGTTATACGCATCTATGGCCAATACCAATCAAAACAAGATGTAGCCAATTGTCAGAAGTGGATATGAATTGTAGAAGCAATATCAAAATATGTCACGACCCGATCCCAGATCCCTACAGGACCCGAGACCAACTTGCCTCGACTAATCAGAAGACCCAGTCGTCCAACAAGAAATAACCAAATAACATTCATCAAACCACAATTACACAAGTACAGTAGCTAAATAGGAAGAAATTGACAACAACAGCGGAAAAAGAACGGTAACACTACAATATTACATGTCATAATACAGCCATCACAAAAAAAAAAAGAGTACATATAACGGAAACAAGGCTATAGTAACTCACAACTCCAAACAGTAGAAATAAAACTAGGCTTGACTAGGCTCAGCGTCCTCAGCAACCGATAGCTCGGGCTGCTCAAATCCCTGACTTGTACAAAGATATACATCTGGAGTCAGCTAATGTAGAGTAGAGTGGTGGCTAAGAAGTAACATGCATTTAACAAGTAGTTTAGCATATAACTTTCCGTTTCCAACTATCTTATACATGTTGGTACGTAGAGATCTTTAATCAGGATTCATCACATTATATAATCTTCTTGTTCCCTACAGGAACGATCTCGCTTGTAGTTTTCTCGTGATGCAGGACGTACACGTGGCACCCTCTTGGCCAAGAGAGTCCCCACCCGTGATAGTCCTACACCTGGTCTACCACCCCGAGGTCATGGTCGCGACGTAACGGTGACTACGGCACACGTGATAAACATGCGGGTAGCTACCTCACACTGGCACGCGGTCAGTCATTTCCGTTAGCGGGTACACTCAAACGTACAGTGCGGAACAACATAGGGCTTTGCCCTCTCAAAACAGAACTGGGGTCTCGCCCCTCCAAAGTCCGCATACCCTCGTCTGACTATCTCAATTTACCCAGTGGGCCTAACCAGAGTCGGTGTAGGGTGGCCAGTCCTAGTCCCAGGCCCCGTGGGGAGGCTAGCTCTCCCCCTACACTAAGTAGCTCACCTTGATACCACGTACGCGAGGGCCGACCAGAGTCGACGTAGAGTGGCCAAACCCTCCCCGGGTCTCAACCCAAGGGTGGCAAGCTCCCCTCTACTACAAGGGATAGTTGCTCTCTTCGGTACCATGTACATGAAGGCCAACTCACTTCCCTTAACAGCTACTCGTGGGCGGCATATTCTAGAACTGTCCGGTTCTCCGTACTATGGTATTCTTGTCTACATTCCCCGTAGGGTTCGTACAAGAGCTTTTTTCTACATCTGGGTTGGAATATATGGAACAAGCAGTTCAATTTCCATTTTTATCACAGTATGTAGTCCATTCCAGATAATATAGGTAGCTTTTGATTACTTAATTGTAACGACCCGGTTCCCGAGTCCCTACGAGACACGAGAACCGGACCGACTCGACTAACCCCAAGACCTAGTCGTCCAATGAGGAAGTAACCAAAAGACAGTAAAATAAACCACATTCAGCATGAATATAACTAACAGTAAGAAAGTACAGCAGTAAGGAAAGAAACTACTACAGTAGGTACCACCACAACAGTAAAACAGCATTTATCATATAACAAGAACTGCAGGTAAAGAAGGTACAGTGGAAACAAAAACTACTCACTAGAACAGAAAAAAAAAGGGGTACAAAAGGCTGTGGTAACTCTACTGGACCCTACTCGGCCCAGCGTCTTCTGCAGCCGCCGACCCTGGCTGCTCAACACCTGGTCCTGAAAAAGGTAACGAGTGTAACACGTCAGCAAAACGCTGAGTAGAGTGGCAAACTAACTAAAGGCAACAGTAGAGTGTACAGTAGCTGTTATGTTCTATTACTTCCTTTATTCACATCTTTCAATTTTTCTCACTATTTCATTTATTTCTCAGATCCTTTACTTGATCTCGAATGTCCTCGTGGGAACGATCTTGATTGCAGTCTTTTCCAAAAGTAGAAGTAGCACGTGGTGCTCTCCTGGCCGGGAGAGTCCCCCGTGGTGATCCTACCCTCAGTCAACCACCCCAAGGTCACTGACAGACGTAACGGTGACTACGGCACGCGCGATAAACGCACAAGTAGCTAGCCCGCACTGGCACGCGGTCAGTCGTTTCCGTTAACGGGTGCGCCCAAAGCACAGCACGGAACCAGGGTAGAGCCCTCTCAGTAACAGGGGTCCAACCCCTCCACAGTAACCAAACCGGGGCCTTGCCCCTCCACAGTCCGCGCACCCTCGCCTGACTACCCTGGTTTGCCCTAATGGGCCTAACAAGTCGGTGAAGGAGGCTAGCAGAACCCCGGGGCCCGTGGGGTAGCTAGTACTCTCCTAACACTACTAGCTCTCCTCGGTACTACGTACACGAGGGCCAACAAGTCGGTACAGAGGGGCCAATCCTAACCCCGGGTCCCTGGGGCGGCTGGCCCCACTCTGCACTAAACAGGTACAGGTACTTCCCTTGGTACTGCGTACCCAAGAGACAGTACAAACTACATCTTAGTTCCATTCCTTTTTCTTTCCAGGAGTTCCACTCCTAATTCCCCGTAGGGTTCCAGCTCTTTATCTCAGAACATCATATGTTTCACTTTCCAGATTCACGTTCTCAAAATCCATGATCTCAAACATGTTTCTTTATTCATAACAGGCAGCTGTTAATTCAAATTACAGGCAGCTTTATATTCCTTTCCATTTTTCCAAGACTGCAGTATTATACATTCCACTAGTTTTTCCATCCTAAGATTCATGCCACATCCTAGGATCTAGCATACAACTAGTTTTCCAGCCCTAGGATTCATGCATCACCTAGGAGCTATCATTCCATACATTTCTCATTCCTAGGATTCATGCAATGTCCTAGATTCTAGTTATGATTTCATACTTTAACAGATTTTATTAATAACTTAAGCCACTCTACCAGGTACAACGGGAGTAATGGGGGCGTGATCGGGAATCCCGCGCGCCTCCGCGACTCTCAAGACTGCAACCGAACGAGGTCCTATCACAAGGATCAAACACAAGGAGTGTCTCAAAATAGTGTATAGCTACTGTAGACGAGTAGAGGAATTAATTCTGAAAAGAACGCAACTCGAATCGTGGAAAACGGAGCCCAAACGGGCCCTAAACGGGTCGAAAAAGACGATACTGTGCAAAATCAGACGTCTGGAACTCCTTCCAGACGTCTTAAACGGTGGATCAGAGAATTACCTGTTCAGCTTGGTTCCCCGGACGTCCAGAAGTTTGCGGGGACGTCTGTCCTATACCCTAGACGTCCGATGGTCCACACGGACGTCTGTAGGTCACTCCCGCCGTCTGGTACAACTTACAGACGTCTGATTCGCAAAGGATGGCGAATCAGCGAACCTGCGCACGGCCAACCCCCCCTCCCTCAGTACGGTCAGTCGACAAGAAGGAAGAAGAAAGCGGAAACTCACCTTTCAGACGTCTGTATGATCTTACAGACGTCGACCTTGCCGTCTGGCTATCAACCCAGACGTCTGATTCTGGAAATTTTTCCAGAATCAGAACCCTGCTTGGCCTCCGCTCGCGACGCCGCCCGCGTCGCACCTCGCACGTCCGCTGCTCCGACCGCAGCAGGTCCCTCTCCGCGACGCTCCGCGCCCCCTGCGCCCTCCGCCGGCCGGCCAAGCCGCTCCGGCGAGCTCGCCCTCACGGCAGAGCCCCGCCCTCGCACGCCGCACCTCCTCCGCGCTCACTGCGGCTGCCGCTGCCGCCCTCGCGTCCGCTCGCTCTCGCGCACAGGAAGGAGAAGAAGGAGGAGACGGTGGAGACGGGAGGGGAGGCGCGCCCTTTTAAGGCCGCGCGAGGAGGAGAGAGAAGGTGGTCGCAGCGCACCTGCAGCCGCAGAGAGAGAGAGAGGAATCGCAGATCTGCGCGCACAGGCGCGCAGACGAATCTCCCGTGCGAACATAACTGTTCTCCAGACGTCTGTAAACGATCCCGGACGTCTGGTCAGACGTCTGGATGTGATCCCAGACGTCTGGTCCGACGTCTGGGCCACCTCCTAGACGTCTTAAAAGGCGTCTGGGGCACGCGTTCGTTACATTAATCATTCACATGTATTTTCCTTTAGCCCTAGTGTTCATGTCATAACCTAGGATTCAAGAATTTACTATAGAGTATGCGTTTATTCCTTCTTAGGGTTCATCTCAAGTCCTAGGATTAACTACTTGCATGTATTAATTTAGAGATTTATGGTTATAACCACTCTACCAGGGTAATCGGGTGGAATGGAGGCTCGTATAGTAGCTCTCGATGTCTCTGCAGGTCCTGTACACCTGACGAACTAGAGACCTAAAACATGGATCGATAGGCCAAAAAGGTTTAGAATGATACAGACAAGGTATCATTACATAGAGAAACTCGTATGGAAAACAGAGACGTTTTGTTTGCGGAAAATCGATAACATTAGGGCCTTGCACGGGTCCAAAAACACGCGGTCAGACAGAAATCAGACGTTTGGAATTTAGTGCCGTCATCCAAGGGTTCCGTTTGACGTCTGGAGGTGCTCTCGGACGTCTGAAACTGCCTCGGTCTGCCTTCTAACTTCTGACACATATACGTACACTGTCAGGACTTTGGCAGAGAGGAAATACGGAAAGTAGATCTCTACCAGACATCTCACTCTACCTTTGGATGTCTGGTAAGACATCTGGATGTCACTCCGAATGTCTGATTCCACGGAAAATGACTTCCGCGGATCCACTCTAGCTTCCCTCGCCGTAGGCGTTGTAGTAGAACAATGCAGCACTCTCTGCTTGCTCTCACTCTGGCTCCTTGCTCTCTCTCCCTCTCGCTCGGCTCCCTGCTCTCTCTCTCTCTCTCGCTCGGCTGTGGTGGTGTGAGACAGAGAGGAGGAGGGTATATGAAGGGAGGAACGGTGAGGGGAGAGGGATGGCTGTCGCAGGGAGTGGTCCGAGGTAAGGCTGTTTGCAGGGTGAGACGTGAGGCGTGGGTGAAGAGAGTGGCGTGTGCACGATACGTGCCGAAAAGAAAAAGTCTGTTTAGACGTCTAGCTCTTTCAACAGACGTCTGGATTGATGTCTGGCGAACATTCCAGACGTCTTAAAGGACCGAGAGGTGACGGGTTGTTTCAAAATAACTGAAGAGATGTGAAAGTTACTTTGAAATACATCTGAAAGCATGCTTAGGAGGCCAAACTGATAGTAGATGCTGAATACATTAACTTAACAATGTATAAAAGCAAACTGAGATTAGTAGTTTGTATGATTACAGCATTTCTGAAATAACTAGTGGATAATATAGCTGCCATCAACTTTATGCAGAGTAAATGAAAGCAAAACAAGTAGAAAAACCAAAAGATACGATTACAGTCCAGCCTCGCTGATATGTCAAAGAACAATCGAAATAAAATGAATCCAACTACTTGAGATGTTCATGAAATGTAATAGGAAGAAGTAGATAGGGAATGTGAAACTTATTATGAAATAAATCCATAATATGCAATGGAGGGCAAACCAATAGCTGATGCAATGGAGGGCAAGTACTATAGTTGCCATGAACTACTATTAGGAATACATGAGAAAACAACAAAAGAGAAACCAAGACAAAGAATAACAAATGTGGCAGTTATTGTGAAATAGAAGTTAAAGCATAGAACGTAGTACAAACCCATATCAGATAGTTGATGAAGTTTCAATTGCAACATGTACAAAATAGAACTATGCAAATGTTCTTGGGTTACATAAAATCTGGAATAAGCAAGAGATAATAGAAGTACAAAAACAAAACTTAAAGCTAATTAAAGACTTAAATTTGCATACCTGAGGTAATACAAAATGATCACCGATGGGAAGAAATTGATGAAGAAAGCTATTAATAGACTTACTTTGCTATATCTTGTCAATTATGTTCCAATTATAAAATACATGTTGTATTAGTTGTCTCACAAACTTGCACATTGTAGAGAAATATTAATTACAATCGAAAGAAGGCGATATTGAGAACATGTCAATTTGACTATGGTACACCATTAACCTATATGGAAGCGTTCAACGTTGAACTCCACTTCTAGAAGTGGTCATGGAGAGTGTGCATCTTAGTATTTGTTGTGGGTATAGTTTAGATTGTTCCAAATTTAAAGGCCCCACATATCATTCGATCGACACCTATTAGTTAAGATGGTGAAAGAGTTTCCCTTTAACTTTGTGTTGCATAGGGTTGCTGCGTTGCAGCCATCCATTCTTTGCAAACACGAAACCTTCGGTGATAAGTGAACCATTTCTTTCTCTTGTAGTGTTACATGGGGTTGCTACATTGCAGCCATCCATGCCATGTAAACACTTCATTTAATTTGCCCTCAAATTTCCCATCAAAACAAATAATAAGGTCACCCTCAAGTGTGGGATACCAATTAATGGATGCAGTCGTCATTGCCATTGTGGACAAGGTGGACAGAACTTGCAATCAATTTGTTAGTACAAATATAAAAGAGAAATAATAATTAAACAACATACATAGTAATATCTAAATAGAAGAAACAACCTAACTACTTAATAATTTTGTAGCAGAAGATAAGCAAGTTCACTAGGAAGAGCGAACCTAGTAGTAGCAACATCATTGAGTATTCAACATTTACTACTTATTACAGTACGATTACTATTTGTTCATTAACGATAAAGACTCTGCGATATCATATGATAATATGGAGTATGTGAGAGAACAACTTCATTCCATCATTAAGTCCTCTATCAGACGATAGTATGGAATGGGAGGTCCTTCAATTAAATAGCTTCCAAATCATTGACTTATGAAAGAAAGAGTTCAGTCATCTAAATTCATTATGTTTACACCTACTAAAGAAAAAAAAGCATAATTAATTTCATATGCTCAAAAAATCCCATGCTTTCGACGTAGGAGGGAGTAATAAATGGCTTGCATCACACCACTCCCAACTCTCATTCTGTAAGACCGTATTTATGAGCAGGAATTGTCGTTTGAGAATTTTCTACCTACTTTTCACAGCAGACACGGGAAATGCATCTTTGGACTAGAGGTGGAAAGAACGAGCCACATGATGCCATCCAAGCCGTGATGCTATACCTCCATGCCAATCTCCAAAACTCTTCACTTAAGACATGCTCATAATGAGAATGTGGTCCGTGTCATCGGACCAAGACGAAAAGAGACGTGGCATCTTACAGTTTTCGAGGATGACAAGCGCAACGGATTTCGACAAAGAACATAGCACAACACTAAATATCATAATAACGTAAATAATAGTAGGACATGTTCAATAAAGATTACATGCTCAAGCTACGATATGATGTATTGAACATAACATTAAAGTTCAACGATATATAAGAACTTAATTGCAGGTAGTCTACATCCTAAGATTATTGAAATGGTTGACCATTCCACTATACCGCTCTTCAACACTTTGAACTGCTACCTCAACCTCCAGGTCTGATACCCTATCCTGCAACTCAACATTTCGAGCGTTAGACTCCTGCAATTCATGTTGGAGCCTTTGCAGCTTCTCATTCTTATAATCAAGAGCACTCTCCTGAAATTGCACTAGAGGGGGGGTGAATGGTGAAATTATAGAATATTGTAATACAAAAAATTCAATCACACAATGTACTCAATTATTTTTAGGTGGAAACCCAAGATGGGTGAAAACCACCACCTAAGCCGATCTCTTGACTTAGGATTTTCGATCACAAGGTGATCAATCCACTAACCACACTACTTAAACGAGGGTAGTGTACCTCAATTACAAATCCCACCTCCGATCCCTAAACGGAGGTTTCTCCCTTCAAAATGAAGAGACGGGGACCCGACAGGCCGGGTACCCAAAGTACAGAAATTAAGAAGTAAAATGACACCTATAGAGCACCCGAATAATTTAGTTGCTTTCTTATCTACTAAGCATGAAAAGAACTCCCTGATGATTTGCAGAACAGAGTGAGCCGGGAGTATGGATTTGCCCTTTGATCAGAGTATTAGCACAACACAAGGGCAAGATGGAGCTTAGAGTAGTGAGCAAGAGATTTTTCTAATGGAATTGTATCTCAAGAGGTGTGTCTTGCCTAAGAGGAGTTGTAGTCTATTTATAGGCAAGTTTGGAACCTTCAAGAACACTTGGGAGAGCTCTTCTAGCCGTTGGAGATAAATCCCAAGAGTTTAGGACGAAATCCACACAAAATTAGGGTAATGATGAGTCTGACAGCAATATCAGACGTCTAATTATAGGATCAGACGTCTTATGAGACGTCTGATTATTCTTCTGGTCGTCTAATACTGTAGGCCATCCAAGACAGATTCCATTGGATCAAAAGAAGGACGTCTGATATTTTCACATAAGACGTCTGATTATTTTATTGGACGTCTAATGAAGGGTGGATTCATTCCTGTTATCTTTAGATCAAAACAGGGTTCTAGGTTTAGAGGATCAGACGTCGTTGTGGGCGTCCGGGGACATCACTAGACCTCTGAAAACCTAAATACTCCCCCCTACTTCTTCTGCCAAAAGATTATGTGGCCGTAAACAGATACGCACAGAAAATCATGGCCAACGGTTCAAAGGCAGACGTCTGGAAGTCAGTCAAGACGTTTGGAAATTGTTTTTTCCTAAGCCAAGTCTAACGGTTAGTATGAGGACGTCTGGGTAAAGAATCAGACGTCTGTGTAAGGTTATCGACGTCTGAAAGTGAAGTCCTTCGACTGATGTTTATGAGGAGACAAACAAAGGCAGAACTCTTTGAAATTAGACGTTTGAGACACTTGTCAGACGTCTGAAAATTGTCCTGGATGTCTGATAAAAGTATAAATGTTGGATTTTTGTTTCTAATTTATCCTAAGTGTAGAGAGCCTAAGTTAGCTATTTATAGGTTATGTTTGGGGGCTCTTTATAATATTTCTAGACTCAAATAAAATGAAAATTACAACCTTTGAAAGTTTACATGAAAAAACCTAAGACCTAATACTTATGCTACTTGTCTTCACGCTTTTAATCTCCCGTCTTGGAAAGCTTTTTGAAATCCTGCAAATATGTTATTACAGAGAGAAAACAATATGCTACTCTTTATTTTTTATTTCATTTTATTCATTTTGTAAAATCATCAAAATATTATATGCGAGTGGTTGAACTAACATCTCCAACTCTGCAACACGATCGATCAACCAATCTACCTGTTTGTCACTGTCATCCCACCTCCTTGTTTGTGATATTTTCCTCTCTAACTTCCCCACCAAACCAGACAAGAAGGTGAGCTCTGCTCTCATAGCTACAGAAGTAGATTCATGTACCTCTAAAGGAACCCTGTATCCACATCCTTGATGGGAGATTGAAATATAAAAAGACTGTTGATAACATATACAATTTTGGAAGGTAGAAGGCATCGTACTCACATCACTGCTACGTGGACAAAAATAGTATAACCTCTGCAGGGTCGTGTCATCTTGACCATTGTCCTCAAACAGCACCTGATTACATAGCTCATGGCACGTGCATTGTCTGCCATGAAACCAAAATGGACCAAATCGTGGTGTAACCTCCATTCTTGCATCGTGACCCTAAATTTTGTGCATAATTGATCGTTTAATTTTCAACACAGTTAATTAAGTTAATTAGACTTAATTAATTGCATAAGAATGTAACTTAGGTTAACTCAATTTTATGTCGGAAATGTAGTATAGGGTCAAGTTAACCTAACATTTTAGATTTGAAGTTCTTTTTTTTTTAACTGATTGAGTCTAAGTCATTCACTGGGAGGTATAATTATAAGCTTAATTCACCATTAACAACTAATGCATAATTATCAACTACTTAATTAACCAAGTTAACAATCACAATACATTTAAGCTCATGAATAATTGCACAATATATTGACAATAAAAGCATGCAATATTCCATTAAAAAGAGCAAGTTTATAAGAAATATTTGTCATTATAAACGAAAGAAAACATGTTTATTACAAATGTAACGTACAAAATATGTTTACGAGAAATTTCATACCTTATTACAACATTTAAAAAAAAAGAACAATATAATAGTTTTAGCCTTTCTTTCATTTCCTTCTTTAATCTCTTAAGCCCTCGTCCTTTTCTTATCTTATCTTTTCTTCTTCTTCTTCCTTACTGTGCAACTTACGTCCACACTTAGTCGATTTCACATCCAATTTAGCCAATTAACCTCTTTTTAATCCAAAATTATGTTTATTTAATGGGAGTCCTGGCCTTTCAATTATACACAGCGCCCACAAGGGGGCGGGACCAAACCCTACTCAGTCAGGCCTAGTTCATTTATTATGTGGATTTTTCATACTTTTAGCTCATGCACAGTCATGGCCCATTCACAGGCCCACATCCACGCCCACTCTCGGGCCCATACACACAGGCATACGCCTGCGCACACACACACCCGCACAGGCACGTGCACATACACGCACCCGCACTGCTCAAAATACATGTTTGGTTTTGTGCGCCCAGCACCGTCGACTAAAGCGCTGGATGCACAAAATCAAGATATACCACAACGGGCGTCCACAAATTACCGAGGTGGGACTAAGTTCCCACATCCAGGCCGATCTTCAAATGAAGATTCCAGCCGATTGACTGGGCCAAATCGAGCATTCCAAAGCTCGATCGAGAGCTCTTGAGAAGCTCTACCTAATTGGAACACCAATTTGGTGTTTGGATCAACTCTGATCCAACAATTTCTAGGCTGAAACATGGCTATCCGCCATAGCTAGAACAGTTGTAGAGAGGACAACAGCAAGTCTCTTGACCTGCAGAAGGAGATTTTTGCCTTTAACTGAAGGCTTGAGTGCCTTTAGTGAGTCATTCCGCACCAAATGGAATAGGTATGAAGTCTGGAAGAGGCTTAGGAGATGCCAAAAGCTGAGAAACTTCATTCTCAGTATTTAGAGCTCAGAATTGAACTCCAATCAGGTCAACAGACAGATAAAGACCTCAAGAAGAAGTCTGAATTGAATCAAGAGGCTAAAAACAATTGATTTGGGTAGGAGTTAAGTTCTAATTTTGTCAAAAACACTCAAGAACAATGTTGGGTTCAAATGAACCCAAACTGCTTAGACCTTCGAAACTATCTCAATCCTCAGTTAAACACATCAAATTAGATTAGAATGTACTCCAATTCAATCCAGTAACTCAATCAATCCATAAAATCAAGGAATCAAACTTCTAACCCTCAAGTTCTTCCTAGGGTTGGCCATTATAGCTCAGAAATTGATTTTCACAAATATAATCCTTAGACTTCAATTGACGGCTTGATTAAGATCACATCATCCTAAGGAATTGATTCCACACATCAAATTAGGGTTTTGATGACTTTGGAAGTGGTTTTAGGTGTCGCCGCCTGAGATCCAAAAGTGGTTTGTTCGGTGGGAAGAATCAGAGATTGCCGCTACAAATAAAAACCTAGAACAAATTCCCTAGGTTCTTCTGATACTTACGAATCTGTTTCCAGATTTAACACCTCAATAGATAAGCTTCTCCAACTCCACCGAAGTTGTAGAAGACAAAGCTCAGTAAGGAGCTTAGATCAATGAAACCCACTAAAGAGCTTGGATCCTTGATCCTAAGGCCCAAGAGAAGTGAACTGGAGCTCTAGAGGATCTAACAATGGCTGAAGCTTGGATTTAGTTCGCTGGAGCTCGTCGGAGCTCCGGTGAATTCAGAAATAAGTGTCTGGAGTGGAAAACTCCACAAAATAGACCGTGAGTGGTCTAAACAAGCTCCTAAGGTTATAAGGAACCTCAAGAAAATGACAAATGCATCAATTGAAGAACTTGACACTGAATTCATCAAGAATTCAGTGAAATTACAACTTGAGTTCGACAGAGCTTAGGAACTTATCTCCCTCAAAATTAGATGAGGGGAACTGCTCAGTAGGATGTGGCGATGGTGAACAAATGACTAATTAGGTGGAAAAACTCCTCTTGAGCTGCCATTGACAGCGAGCTCAGGAGGTTGAGGTGATTTGGGCATTTTGTATACAGATGTTTATTTAGCTAATTAATAAGTCAAACGGAGCCCTTATTTGATGTAAAAGTGATGGAGGGTCCCAATTGAGTGTGAATTACGTTGTTGACCTCCGCCATGGATAGCGGAAGTCATCGGTGAAGGTGGAGGTGGAGGTGGACTAGGCGCATAAGCTGATAAAACTCATGGGAAAGAAGTGATATGTGTTAAGACCGAGACATCAGACACTTTTAAGACGTCTGGGAGTTGGTCCAGACATCTGGTCAGATGTCTGGATGCCTTCCCAGACGTTTGGAAATAAATTTTTGCGGCGTACGATTGCGAGTCTGTGTGCGTGCACGAGCAGACTGCACCCGCCGACCTGCAGGCATCTTCTTTTTTCCTTCTCTCTCTCCCCCGACGCCTTCAAAGATCATCTCCCCCCTTCCCTCTCCCTCACCACCACTCCACCGTCTCCTCCTTCTTCTCCAGTGTTAGCGTGAGAGTGAGAGAGCGAGGGCAGCAACTGCTGCCGGATGCGCGCTAGGGGGAAGAGGTGCAGCGAGAGGGAGAAGAGGTAGAGCGCGTGAGGAAGAGAGAGTGAGCTCGCCGAAGCAGCCCAAGGCCGGCCGACGGGCACACAGCGGGAGTGTGGTGCTGGGGGAAGTTACCCCGGTGCTGCTGCAGCTTAGGCAGCAGGTTGACGAGCGCGGCGCGGCCGCGCGCAGCGGGAAGAAGGCGAGAAGGTTCTGATTCTGGGAAATTTTCCCAGAATCAGACGTCTGGACCTACGTCTAGACGACACGGGAGACGTCTGGAGGGAGATCCAGATGTCTGAAAGGTATGATATTCTCAACTTTCTTCTTTTTGCGGATGCGGCCATGCAGGCCGTTCCGCCGAAAGCTCTGAGACGTGGTTGTGTTGAGAATGTTTGCGTACACATGCAGGTTTCGTTTCGGGAAGGCGCATGGACACGCCCTCCCACACAGATCAGAAGTCTGGGCACAGCACTAGACGATGGAGTCTCCAGACGTCCGGAGTAATAATCAGATGTCTGGAACTAGGTCCAAACGGTTCAACGGGATTCTGGATGTTTGAAGAACAGCTCAGAGTAAGGTATGACCTGGACCATCTTTTAAGACGTCTGGAAGGTGTTCCAGACATCTGATTGGGGTCAGAGTTGTCATTTTTGACCCGTTTAGGGTCCGTTCGAAGCCCGATTTCCGCGTTTAAAATTTCGTTCTTCTCAGAATTAGTTTCCCTACTTGTTTAAAGTACTTTATCCTATTCTGAGTGGTTCCTTGTGTTTGATTCTTGTGTTAGGACCTCATTCTGTTGTAGATCTGGGGGTTGGGGAGGCACGTGGACCTGCCAATCACATCCCCATCACTCCCGATTTTGCGGGTAGAGTGGCTCCCCTTGGTTCTTTACCAACGTTAATGCATCTTTGAGATAAATAATAGATTCTAGGGTATGGCATGAATCCTAGGGTTTGAAAACTAGATTGAATGATAGATCCTAGGATATGGCATGAATCCTAGGGTCTGAAAACTAGATTGAATGATAGATCCTAGGATATGGCATGAATCCTAGGGTCTGAAAACTAGATTGAATGATAGATCTTTGGATATGTCATGAATCCTAGGACTTGAAAACTAGATTGAATAATAGATCCTAGGGTATGGCATGAATCCTAGGACTGGAAAACTAGATTGCATGATAGATCCTAGGGTGTGGCATGAATCCTAGGAATAGAAACACTGAAATGAATGTCGTGAATACATGAATTGCAGTCTTGGAAAAGTAGATAGAACAATGATAATTGCTTGTAATTGGATAACAGCTGCTTGTATATGAATGGATATTAACTGTTGGGAACACGGGCTATATAAGAATAAAACTGAAATGATAAAACTTAAAATGGCTTGGCTAGAGAAATATGAACATGAACCCTACGGCGAATTAGGAGTAGAGCTCCTGAAAGGTAAATGGAATGGAATTGGGGAAGTGAGCTGGCCCTTGAGTATGGAGTACACAGGAGAGCGACTGTCCCCCTGTTTAGTGCAGAGCGGAGCTAGCCGCCCCAGGGACCCGAGGTTAGGTTTGGCCACTTTGTATCGACTTTTGGCCCTCGCGTACACAGTACCGGGGAGAGCTACTAGTGTAGGGAGAGCGCTAGCCACCCCACGGGCCCCAGGGTTCTGCTAGCCGTCCTACACCGACTTGTTAGGCCTACTAGGCAAACCAGGGTAGTCAGGCGAGGGTACGTGGACTGTGGAGGGGGAAGACCCCTGTTTGGTTATTGTGGAGGGGCTCGACCCCTGTTACTAAGAGGGATCTGCCCTATACTGGTTTCGTGTTGTACTGTGGGCGCACCCGTTAACGGAAATGACTAACCGTGTGCCAGTGCGGGGTAGCTACCCGTGCGTTTGTCGCGCGTACCGTAGTCACCGTTACGTCTGTCAATGACCTTGGGGTGGTTGACTGAGGGTAGGACCACCATGGGGGACTCTCCCGGCCAGGAGAGCACAACGTGCTACTTCTACTTTTCGGAAAAGACTGCAATCAAGATTGTCCCACGAGGAACATTCGAGATCAAGAAAAAGGTCTAAGAAATAATTCAAGAATGAGTAAATAGAGAAATAAAGAAAGAAATTAAAAATAACAGCTACTTGTCCACTTTTACTGTTTTTCTTTGCTAGCTGGTTGCCACTCTACTTAGCGTTTCGCTGACGTGTCACCTTTGTCACCTTTACAGGACTAGGTGTTGAGCAGCCAGAGGCTGCGGCTGCGGAGGGTGCTGGGCTTAGTAGAGCCCAGTAGTTCTACTTTTGTTGTACTTGCTATACCATTTTTTTGTTGTAGTGAGTATATTCTGTTACAATTGTACTCTTTTATTGTAAGCATCATATTTCTGTACCTGTTTAATTCTCTACTGTTGTGGTGGTATGTACTGTAGTAGTTCTTTTTTTACTACTGTACTTTTGTTACTGTTAGTTACTTGCATAGTGAATGTGGGCTATTTTGCTGCTTTTTGGTTACTTTCTCGTTGGACGACTGGGTCTTGGGATCAGTCGAGTCAGTCTGATTCTCGTGTCCTGTAGGGATGTAGGAATCGGGTCGTAACAATATGGAACCACAAAAAGCAAAGAAAGATGATAAGCAAGTTTAAAAAAATCAAATGAATGCTTCAGACCAGCTCAAGGAGCTTGCCGAAGTTGAAGAAGACGGTGGAAAATCTAACATTACAATTAACTACCTACCTAATTAACTACGCTAACCTACTCTAACTTACCTAACCTACTGTTACTTGGACGAAGGAGGTAGAAGATCTCCATCGACGATTGTAATGGAGGAGGAAATTAGAGGGAAGGGGAAGAAGTCCGGCGGGCGAATTCGTAAAGTGGAAGCAGAGTCTGGAGTCGTCGCTTTATCTAAAGGCACAGCAAAGGACGGCAGGGCTCGGTAGATGGTGGAAGTGATCGGAGGAAGTGTGTGGAAGTGGAGATAGGTCATTGGAGTAGGAGGGAATATCCTATTAGTTAGCTACAGTTGGGGGAAAAAGGTAGGGAGCTAACTGCTCAAATCGGAGAGGTGGATAGCTATTTATAGGTTGCGATGAAGGTAGAGGGGGATGTATCTGGACGGGAAAGAGTATAGGTGTAAGGTAGCCACCGGTGAGCTTAACTTCGAACCCTAAATAGGATTAGAGCTTCATCCAATCCGTTGGATGCAAAGAGGAAGGTGAGCGGAAGCTCTGGAGAAGCAGCGAAGGAGTTCAAGCGAGGGATGGGTGGTGATCGAGCGATGTGGTGACCGGACGCTCTCAGTCATCCAGTGTAAGGAAGAAGAAGAGGAAGAAGACGTCGGTGTACACAGGGACGTAAATACAAGAATTCCTTAGGACCTAAACTAAATAAAAGGACTCAATGGAAATGGAAACCTAAGGACTAAAATGTAAACTGCGGTTTTCAAGGCTTATTTTAATTTAATTCTTTTTCAAGTTTTTATATATGATTATAAATTAGATAAATATTATATATATACCTTGAATTTACATTTTTGACCTTTCTAACTTTATTTATTTAATTGATTAAGTTACTTAAGTTATTACATACTTAGGGTTAAATATTTATAATGTTAAATTAAATATTAATTAGGTAGCTAAATATTTATAATTTGAGTCTAAATTATAATTTAAATTATTAATAACATTAATTGACATTTAATTTAGTATTATTAACTTATTTTATAGTCCTTTAATATATTGTCCCTTATATTATAATTAAACCCTAAATGGACATATTCCTAGCTAATTAACTAGGAAAACTAGTTAATTTGGGGTATTTAAGAGTCATGATGAGTCCCTTATCAATAATTATTGTAACAAATGGTTGATGATATAATTGTTACATTGGACAGTACGTACATATCTAGACACAATTCATTAAGCAATAAAGTTCATTAGGATGGCATATTAGATAAATAGTATGCTATAGGAGCAAAATAGAAGGTAGAACATAACTCCCACAATAGAAGTGCAATCAATATTGTTTCCTTAATGCCTTCTGCATCGTATACTGTTGTAGTCCGCCCATAAAGAACTTGCTATACGATCGCGCAGTACCTCGCCTACCCTTACATCGGAGTCGTCTACCTTACCGTCAATGTCATCGTTGTCATTGTCGTTGTCCTCATCCAATAGTCTCTGATGAAAGCCTGGATCGTCAGGATCATGACGACATAGGAAGTTGTGAATGATACAAGCCGTCATGACCAAGCATCGTTGCACCTTAATGATATAGAATGGTCGATGATCTAGTAATCGGAATTTGGCTTTTAAAGCACCAAATGTCCGCTCAACAACGTTAGGAAGTTGGGCATGACGGTGATTGTATATCTCCTTCTCAATACGGCATACTTTCCCCCTGTATTCGTTCAAGTGGTATGACAAACCACGGTTTGGAGCTAGAAATTGATTTGTATTTGCAAGACCCAAATTGTTACGACCCGATTCCCGAACCCCTACAGGACACGAGAATTGGATCGACTCGACTGATCCCAAGACTCGGTCGTCCAACGAGAAAGTAACCAAAAAGCAGTAAAATAAACCACATTCACCATGCAAGTAACTAACGGTAACAAAAGTACAGCAGTAAAGAAAAAGAACTACTACAGTACACACTACCACAACAGTAGAGTATTAAAAACAGGTACATAAATATGAAGTTTGCAATAAGAGAGTACAAGTGTAATGGAAATACTCACTACAACAGAAAAATGGGTACAACAAAAGTACAACTACTGGGCTCTACTAGGCCCAGCACCCTCCGCAGCCGTAGGCTCTGGCTGCTCAACACCTGGTCCTAAAAAGGTGACAATTATGACACATCAGCGAAACGCTGAGTAGAGTGGCAACCAGCTAGCTAAGAAAAGCAGTAAAGATGGACAAGTAGCTATTGTTTTTTATTTCTTTCTTTATTCTCTATTTACTCTTTCTTGATTTATTTCTCAAGTCATTCCTTGATCTCGAATGCTCCTCATGGGAACGATCTTGATTGCAGTCTTTTCCAAAAAGTAGAAGTAGCACGTGGTGCTCTCCTGACCGGGAGAGTCTCCCGCGGTGGTCCTACCCTAAGTCAACCACCCCAAGGTCGCTGACAGACGTAACGGTGACTACGGCACGCGCGATAGACGTACGGGTAACTACCTCGCTGATGAGAACCGCATCATGAACCCTAACTAGCACAATCTAATCCAAATATGTGTGAAAAAGCTCTTACAAAACCCAAAGAGAGGCTTAACTCAAAAAATTCTGAGTTAAAGAATAAAATAAATCATCAGGGGTAAAACTGTAATTTCACCAATGCAGTATGAAAACAGGGTAATTAAGGGTCCAAACATAGGTCAAACGAGCTTAATAAGAAGGGAAGTGGGATGATCTGATCTGAAAAGGGTTATAGTAACTTCTAGGAATTAAATAACATTCTGTAATCCTAAAATAAATCCACTTTAATTCACGAGGTTCGAGGCAGGATAAAAATCAACTAAATCCTCTAAAATTCATAGAAAAATATCCCCTAGGGTTTATAACCTTCAATTTGGCCTTTGCAACCTATTTTGACCTAAAATGAGAACCATGCCCAATTAATAACTTAATTTGGGTTTTTACACAAATTGACCATTCAAACATGGTCCAACCTCAAATCAAATTTCACCATTAAAATCCTTAGGTTCAAATTAGTTTGGTATAAAAATTTGGGCCTAAGAGAAGACCATCTTGACCGACTTTACAAATTGGTCTTCTTAATTTACTTTTTGACCCTTATCTTTTGAAACCCTTGCGTTCAGCCGCCTAACTTATTATCGTTCTTTGCAGAACGGTCCCTTCTGCCATTTCTGCGCAGCACCATACCTTCGGTGACCTTGCGCGGAGGATGGCGTCGCGCAGGGCAGGGCGGCCGTCCTCTAGAACAGACGGGGGGTTCCCTGTGAGGCACAAAGTGGTTGTGGATCCCCAACCCAGATAGAAGACAACATTGAATTAGGTTGGGAAATTGCAGGAGAACATAATGTTGAGCCAACCCGAGACCATGAATCACCAAGCTTAGAATTCCAAAACTCCTGCAATAATGAGATTAGAAGAGAACCTCCTGAGGGTGTAAATCCCGCCCCTTATTCTGATAAGGTGACCCTCGAAGGTTATTTGGACTTAGATTCTAGTAATTTCACCCACATCCTAAGCCTAGAATCTGGATCTGAAACCTATTGGGAAGATTACGAGGCCCTACATGATGAAGATAAAATTTTCAATGAACAGTACGATTTTGGGCCTCTATTTGATGAATATTCCTCTCCAATTTCCTCAAAAAATCAGATCAACTTTCTGGAAGTCATGCCAATATACGATACAGAAATCGAGGAATTGGACGAATGGGGTTTCAACTGGGTCTGTCCCACCAACTTGGAACTTGAGCCTAGAAGAAACACCTTTAGGCCAGACCCCAGTCAGGCTGCGGAATCCACATCATGTGATTTGTTCTGTGGTGGAAATCATGATCTTGAACTTGATTTTCGCGAACTCTCCGACAATTTCGGATTTGACTATGATTTCAGAGAGACTCTGCCAAACTACGACCTCAGTTCACATGACTCATTCTCAGACCTTGACTTCGAGGTCCCAGTTCCTAAGATCACTAATTTCAATAACATAGAATCATTCCTTTTCGATCCTCAGGAACTAAAACCAGAAAATGCCAAGAGTGATTGTGACCCAGAATTCAAATCTTTTCTCGATTCGGATTTCCTTGATCCCATAGACACTCTTCAGGCATTTGATAGTTACCTAGAGGCCTCTCTACAGGAAACCACCAGTCATTCATTTTTAGAAGAGTCCTCATACCCAATTGAAGCTACCTCTTCCACACATACAGAACCAATCCGTCTTCAACCCCAACCTGCAACCAGACTCAATTTCTATTTTGATTCCCCTCCCACTGAGCCGTGGGAAGAAGTTCCTCACATACACCGGGTATCGGACATTGATCAAACTAAAGACCATGCTCCATCATCTTCTAATCACCCCTGTAGGATTTCCACGTCATTCACTGATTATTTTACGAATCCCTACTCCGACCAGGCTGATTTGACTCAGCCACAACCCACATTCACACTTCCACATCTGTCTGAGCTTCACAGCATATGGTGGGTTCCACACCTCTTGATCTGCATTTTTCAACCCACCAGATTGATTGGGTTTGGGCTGCATCATCAGCCTACTGATCTGAATAAGCACCTGGTTGGAGTAACCAGGCTCTTAATCAAGGTGCTTATCTAACAAAACTCAACTGATTTAACCATCCCTTATCTGTCCCATTTCGCGCCCAGCCAATGGTGTAAAACTCAGCGCTTAATGGGAGGCAGCCCATCATTCTTTTTGAAAAAACCCGAAACCTTCTCTGACACCTTTTCGCACCTAAGGTTCATCCTTTAGGACAGCCGACTCCACCTCAGGTGCTTTCATCTGAGATTAGAAATCATCCGCAACAGTCACCCCGACCCATTCACTCATCAAAACATCTGTCCTAATGTATGAACTAAGTTGAATAAAAACCCTCCTAAGTTACAATGAGGACATTGCAAATCTTAGGCATGGGGGGCGTTTGGAAGTGCAAAACTCGTAAGAAAAGGTTTTAAACAAAAAATTCACATATGCCAAAAACACCATAAAAATTAAAAAATTTTTGAAAAAAGAATAATAAAATGAGAGGAGGAAAGAAATTTTGTGGACACTACTAAGGAGGAGGAGAAAAAGAACAAAAAGATAAAAAGGAGCACAAAATGAAAGAAAAGAGATAGTCATTAGTAAGAAATTAAGGAGTTAACCTAAGTTCTAGACCTCATTCAGGAAAAGAAATGGAATGTGCACAGTAAGATTAGTAAGAACACAAACCTTAGGCATTCTTGGATAGACTCTTAGTACCCATTAAGATCTAGACATTCCTCAAGAGGTTGAGGAAAATGAAAAGCTTAAGTATTAGGTCCAAGGCCTAGGGAGTATTTGGCCTCATTAACTAACTTTTGGTTTACGGGACTCGGTAACCTAAGCACCCTAACTTCACACACAGCCTGGTTCAGTAAGTATAAAAATCAAAATCACGCAGAAGCGTTGCAAAAATTCTGAAAATGACACCTAGGGTAGGAGCAGCCGATCAACACAAGTTGATTTGGACGAGTTCCCAGTGCAAGGAGGTGGGAAAATTCCCCTCGAAGATGCATAACAAAATATCATCTCCTCGGTGCTTGTCTCTTAGGATATTTACATATCCTACTGGGGGCATGTAAGCACTCTGCTGGTTCAGATTACATGGATGGCATTATCACGAAATGTCAATTGCCAGGGTCTGAATTCGGCCACGGAACACCATGGATGGGATTATCTCGAAATCTCAACAGCCAGGGTTCTGGGGGTTACCATGGGCGGTGCTATCTCGAAGCATCGATTACCAGGAACCCTTGAGGATTGATGATGGGGACAAGGAATCTGATACAGACCGTGTTGAGAAGCCAATCCTAAGTTAGAATTAAAAACAAAAAGAGAGAGAAAACTCTCCAAACATATAAATCTTCTACCTCTCTTTCTTACAAAACGCACTGCAAACTGGGCCAGGGCTAAAATTATCTCAAGCACGGGTGCTTTAACCACAAAGTCCAATAAGCCTTAGGTTAGTTCTTGTAGTCCTTAAAAACCCTTGTTAAAGACTGAGGATGAGGCTAGATAGATCTGGATCTTGGTTGGTACTAGAGTACCTTTTAGGCCTATGGTTGGCATTCTAACCTAATCTAGGTTTCAAAAGAAAAAGCACTTATTTGAAATCATTAAGAACTTCATGGTCTAGAACGAGGGTTGAAACCTTAAATTTTTGCTAAGGGACTAGCAAAAGCTAGGCATGGGGGTATGATGAGAACCGCATCATGAACCCTAACTAGCACAATATAATCTAAATATGTGTGAAAAAGCTCCTACAAAATCCAAAGAGAGGCTTAACTCAGAAAATTCTGAGTTAAAGAATAAAACAAATCATCAGGGGTAAAACTGTAATTTCACCAATGTAGTATGCAAACAGGGTAATTAAGGGTCCAAACATAGGTCAAACGAGCTTAATAAGAAGGGAAGTGAGATGATCTGATCTGAAAAGAGTTATAGCAACTTCTAGGAATTAAATGACATTCTGTAACCCTAAAATAAATTCACTTTAATTCACGAGGTTCGAGCTAGGATAAAAATCAACTAAATCCTCTAAAATTCATAGAAAAATATCCCCTAGGGTTTAGAACCTCAATTTGGCCTTTGCAACTTATTTTGACCTAAAATGGGAACCATGCCCAATTAATAACTTAATTTGGGTTTCTGCACAAATTGACCTGTCAAACATGGTCCAACCTCAAATCAAATTTCACCATTAAAATCCTTAGGTTCAAATTAGTCTGGTATAAAAACTTGGGCCTAAGAGAAGACCATCTTGATCGACTTTACAAATTTATCCTCTTAATTTACTTTTTGACCCTTATCTTTTGAAACCCTTACGTTCAACCCCCTAACTTCTCGTCGTTCTTTGCAGAACGGTCCCTCCTGCCATTTCTGCGCAGCGCCATACCTCCGGCAACCTTGCGTGGAGGATGGCACCGCGCAGGGCAGGGCGGCCGTCCTCTAGAACAGATGGGGGGTTTCCTATGACGTCCTCTGTCGCAGGGACCCGCCCATGACCTCTACCATCGACCATGTCTCTCGTGCGAACGCACGAAAGGCATGGGTATCCTTTCCGGCCACTCTCTGGCGAGGCAGGCACGTCGCCTCCTCGGTTCCCTCTCCGCGCCAAGGCCTTTATAAGGAGCAGCAAGGTCTGCCGACTCCTTCAAGCTTCCTCTGGCGGAGAAATACCCCACATTTCATCTCTTCCCCCTCCGGTCAGAGTGTCCGAGCTTCCGACGACACTGCCATTCACCACCCAACCACCCCCTGAACAGACCCATTTCTGCGCACACATTCTGACCTAGGTCCACCTCCACAGGCGCTCTCGCGCCTCGCTGACCACCGCACTGCCTTCACCGCACTCCGGCGAAGCTTCCCACGTTATCTGACTTGGCCAAGAGGCCGTCACTGTGTTTTCAGGTCTGCAACCCCTCGCCGCCATTGTTGAGCTGCTGTAGCTCCTTCACTCGTAGCTCCAGGCCTTCTCCAGCCCAGGCGTGAGTGCCAGGCAGCGTGGACTGACTCCACGAAGGCAGCCAGGCTTGCGATTTGGGTCGCGAGCCTCGCAGCTGCCCCAATAGGCAGAAACTCCCTCGCCTGCAGACGCGCAATCTGGAGGTGGGATTTTAGTCCCACCTCGTAAGTGTGCGGCCACGCGCCCACACTTAAATTTAAAAAGTGTATCGGGCTGTTTGCCTTCGATACACAGGGGTTAGGTCCCTCACACGCACGCGGCATGCCACGCGCTCGCCTGCCCTTGCCCGCGCTCACGCCCCGTGGGTCTGGGCCGGATCCGACTACCCGACCAAGCACTCCTCGCCCACCACCGCACGCCGGTGGGCCTGGTCTCAGGCGCGCTACCCGAACTCGATTACCCGGCTCTAGGAGAGCATTCCTAAGAGAGATTCAAAGAGAAAGAGAGATGCGGGGAAGGGGTAGGGGTAGGTTTTGCACTGATGGGTGTGTATCCGTGAAGGGAAGAAAGAAAGAAGAAGAGAGGAGGAGCGGCCGAAGCCTTAGCCGCACTAAGCAGCTGAAGAAGAAGAAAGGAAGGAGAGGGGCTAAAGAAGAAGGAAGGAAAGAACTGTAACAAATGCGCAGATAAGCCATCTGAGCACCGCATCAGATGTCGAAAGGGCAACAGCCAAAAGAAAAAGAAAAGAGGAAGGAAGGTCAGCGGCTAGAGCAGAAAGAAGAGGAAAAGAAAAGAAGCAGAAGCAGAGAAGAAGAAAAGAAGAAGAAAGAACAAGGCAGGCAGAGAAGAAAGAAGGAAGAAGAAGAAAGGAAGACTTTGCAGTTGAAAGAAAGAAAAGAGAAAGAAGAAGGAAGACACGGCCGCAAGGAAGAGAAGAAAGAAGGAAAAAGAAGAAAGGAAGACTCTGTAGCTGAAAGAAAGAAAAGAGAAAGAAGGAAGACACAGTCACAAGGAAGGAAAGAAGAAGAAAAAGAAGAAGAAAGAAGGCAGAAGCCTCTACAGCCGCCAGAAAGAAAAGAAAAGAAAGAAGAAAGCAGAGAAAGAGAAGAGAAACATCAGCTGAAAGAGAAGAAGAAAAGAAAGAAGAGGAGAGAAGAAGAATCCAAGAGAACTTTTGCTCCCTCTCTCTCTCTCTTGTTATTTTTGGAACATAATTGAGAACTTCTATACTTCTAGAATGATGGTTGCTCCCTGAGTTCGACCTCGGGAAAACTTGTTATTCCGAGTAAAAATTTGTAGTAATCTGGTAGCTGTTTTGTCATATACTATAACGACTGTAAACCATAAATAACCATAATGATGAAACACGGCTCACCACTTGCACTGGCACGCGGTCAATCGTTTCCGTTAACGGGTGCGACCAAAGCACAGCACGGAACCAGTATAGGGCAGAGCCCTCTCAGTAACAGGGGTCCAACCCCTCCATAGTAACCAAACAAGGGTCTTGCCCCTCCACAGTCTGCGCACCCTCGCCTGACTACCCTGGTTTGCCCAGTGGGCCTAACACTCTACCTGCAACCCCCGGGAGGGTCAAAAATAAGGGAAGCCACTCTACCTGCAAAAGCGGGAGTAATGGGGGTGTGATCGGCAGGTCCACGTGCCTCCGCAACCCCCAAAGCCACAACAGAACGAGGTCCTACACAAGGATCAATCACAAGGAACCACTCAGAATAGGATAAAAGTTTTTCAAACAAGTAGAGGAACTAATTTTGAGAAGAATGGAATCTTAAACGTGGAAATCGAACCTTGAACGGACCCTAAACGGGTTAAAACTGACAACTCTAACTCAAATCAGACGTCTAGAACACCTTCCAGACGTCTTAAAAAGTGGTCCAGGTCATACCTCATTCTGCGCTACTCTTCAGACGTCCAAGATCCCGCTGAACTGTCTGGATCTAGTTCCAGACGTCCGACTATCACTTCGGACGTCTGGAGACTCTCTCCGTCATCTAGTGCTTCGCCCAGACGTCTGAATCGCGTGGGAGGGCGTGTCCTGCGCCTTCCCGAAGCGAAACCTGCACGCGTATGCAAACACACTCTCAACACGGCATGAGACAGAACTTTCGGTAGAACGGCCTGCATGGCCGTATCCGCAAAAGGAAGCGGAGGAAGAAATACGTACCTCTTAGACGTTTGGGGCTCCCTCTAGACGTCGCCCGCGTCGTCTGTATGTAGGTCTAGATGTCTGATTCTGGGAAAATTTCCCAGAATCAGAACCTCCTCGCCTTCTTCCCGCTGCACGTGAGCTCGCCATGCAGCCGCTCGTTCGCTGCTCGAGCTGCAGCAGCACCAGGGGAGATCTCCCCCACACGACGCCCCTCTGCGCACACGCCGGCCAGCTTCGAGCTACTTCGGCGGGCTCTCTCTCTCTTCCTCGTGCGCTCTCCCTCTTCTTCCCTTTCGCTGCTCCTCTTCCTCTCCACACGTGCCTGGCAGCAGCTGCTACCCTCGCTCTCTCCCTCTCGTGCTCAAGCTGGAAGAAGGAGGAGACGGTGGGGTGGTGGGTGAGGGAAGAGGGAAGGGGTATTTGAAGGTGTGGGGGGAGGTGTCCGCAGGATGGTGAGGGAAGAGAGAGAAGAAAAGAGGGCAGCGGGTTGCAGCCGCGCACAGACTTGCGATCGTACGCACGCCAAAATTTATTTCCAAATGTCTAGGAAGGCGTCCAGACATCTGACCAGACGTCTGGACCAACTCCCAGACGTCTTAAAGTGAGTTTGATGTCTTAGTCTTAACACAAATCAACCAAATATGTTCTCCTTTGTGGGACACGAAACTTTCCAAACTCCAATGCCCAGTTTAATATACGCATGTTAGCTGCTGAACCTTCAAATCTGCTGACAACATAAACGAATTCCATGTTGAAGTCATCGGTTGCGAGGACATTTTGACTTGTCCAGTCTTTCCGACAATGATATCTCTTGGCCTGTTATGTCGGAACAGTCACGTGGATGTGACATCCATCAATTGCTCCAATACAGTCCTTCAAGGAGAGTGTTAACAACGTATTATGTTAGTGTTAGTATGTATGTGGGAAGGATATTCCGATTTGAAATATTAATTTCAATTGAGAAATTTACCTTAAAATAAGGATAGTACTTCGAGCTATCCCTTATGGTGCTATGAACGGGTGCATTAGGATCTGGAACGCATACGAGGAGCTTCCTCAACTTAAGGATTTGTCTAAGCATGTGATTGACATACCTACTAATTGTCTCCCCCGAGAGTTGGAATCGCTCCATCAAGTGGCAATTGGAACCACCATACACCAACATTGACATGAAAATTCTCAACTGCTCCTCCACCGTGGTGTCCTTGGTATCCCTCATATTTGTTCTGCTTCTTAGAAGTTCAACAAATGACATGAACGGTCCTAAGTGCATCCAGAACTCAGCATGGCACCTGTCGTAATGACCAGATAGCATCTGGTGCACCCATGAGTGGCCTGACATGGATGTAGTATTATGCGGTATTCGTTGACGAACTGCATGTTGAGCCATAATTAGGATAGGCATGACCATCTCAATTATTTGGAGGTTTCAACCTCCTCTGTACTACAATGATCTGATTCAGAGCTCGTACTTGTACGGCTTTAGCTACTAGTAATCTCATATTTGGAATACTCCAAGGAAGACATCCCTGAAAGTATAACTCATAATTTGAAGTATTTAAACCGTACTGTTCACTTATTGAAAATCATCAAGAACATGAGTAAAACTATTTCACTAAATGGCAAAATGCATAATATATGACTGTAGTGAAGTAGACAAAAGGATAACGAAATAGGAAACATGATCGCAAGGAATGCAACTGATAATGTTCCAAATTATTACATGCCAAAGGGTTCCAAAACTGAACAACAACATAATAAACTACAAAGTTAAAGAATAGAAACATGTCATGCAAGTCCTACTTCAGTACAGACTCTAACCAATTGATGAAGGCATCTGGGATGCCAATAATATTCTTGAAAATTGCATGATTTCTACTCCATACAAAATATTGTGCGAGTCTCATTGTATTTGCACCAGAAAGGTTTGGTACTCTCTCGGTAACCATTGCCATACATTGAGCAATCTCATTAGAGGTATCCATCTTTTTCGCCTAAGGCTGAGACCTAATAGTGACTAGGTCATGCAGAAATGAACTAATTTGGGCTATTCCATCTGAGATCTAGGCATCCAGATGCTTAGAGCTTGATTGTCTTCTTTTTCCACCACTGGAACTGTCATCTCCATTGGGCCTTTTCCCGTTACTACACCGCGATGAATGAGGGTAGGGTGTCTGTATATCAATAGGCCTATCAACGGATGGAGTTTGGAAGGGGTTGGAGGATGAACCCTGAAATGGTCCGTGGCCCTTTTGGATTGTTTAAGACGTCTGGATGAGCCATCAGACATTTGTCCAGACGTCTGGATGGAGGGTCAAACGTTTGAAAGTAGAAGAATCAGACTTGCTGTTCTTTTTCGCACGCGCGCTGCACGTGCACTCACCTCTCTCTCCTCACCCAAATCCTAAACCTCTTCTATTTAAACCCCCCTCACCCATGCCACTCTCCACTAGCCACCGCCACCTTCATCCACCTCCGTCCTTCCTTCCTCCCTTCCTTCTCGCACGACGAGAGGACGAGAGCTGAGAGAGAGAGATGGGATGTGGAGGAGGAGGGGAGAGCTCGAGAGAAGGGGAGCTCGCAAGGGAGCTACGGGGCATGGGAGGAGCTCATGCTCGAGGAGGAGGAGCTCACAGAGGTGGGCTCGCGGCCTCCTGAAGCTGTCGATGTTGCAGCTGCCTGCGGAGGAGAAGCTCGTGGAGGTTCTGTGTAGTGGATATTTTCCAATATCAGATGTTTGGATCATCTCCCAGACGTTTGGAGTAGCAGAAGGACGTCTGGAGCTAAAGCTGGACATCTGAAAGCATGTGCAGTGCTAAGGTACGTGCTTTTGTGCGGTTACGGCCATGCAAGCCTCACCGTCGGGATCTTGTCTAGCCTTTTATGAGGTCTGTGTACGTACACAGGGGGCAGGCTGTTGGAAAGGCGCAGGGTGTACCCTTCGAGGTGCTTTTGGACGTCTGGACACATCGCCATATGTTTGACTGTACCTTCAGACGATCGGAAGAAGAGTCCGATGTCTGGAACTCACCTCAGACGATCGCGGAGGGGTCCGGACGTCCAAGGTAGCTGCAGGGAATCCAGGGTAAGTGTTGACGTCTTTTAATACATTTGGGATTAGACCCAGACGTCTGATTTTGGACAGTGTGAGTGTTTTTGGCCTGCTTAGGGCCTAAACGGAATCGGATTTCCATAAATGAAGTACCGTTGTTTTTATCTTGAGTTTCTTTATGAGTTAGTGTCACTTGTATATGGTTTTGGACTCGTTTGATGTGGTTTGTAAATTGTATAGGTCTCCAGCCAGTCGAGTATGTGGGAGTCGCAGAGGTGATAGGATCTACGATTTGAGCCCCCATTCCTCCTGCATTTGCCGGTAGGGTGGTTTACATAAATATTATGATTTAAATAAATGAATTGCATGCTTAGAATAACTTGAATGAACCCTAGTATGAGAATGAATCCTAGGGCAGAAATAGATGAGTATGGTTTGAGCTGTACCGTATGCTTGAGAAACATGTAGAATCCTAGGATGGGAATGAACCCTAGGGTAGAAACAAATGGTTGACCTATACTGTATACTTGAGAGACATGTAGATCCCTAGGATGAGAATGAACCCTAGGGTAGAAACAGGTGGTTTGAGCTATACTGTTTACTTGAGATGCCTGTAAGAACTTTAAATGCTAGTAAATGCACTGGTTACTTAGTATGATGTCTTGTCAGTAGAAAATCACGAGCTGCCTGTTTTAAGAATGGAATCTGAAACGTGAATAGAGAACTCTGAAAGTCTAGATTATGAAATGAAGTATCAGCATGAACCCTACGGGGAATTAGGAGGAGGACTCTTGTAGACGGGAAGTGAGCTGGCCCTCGTGTACGCGGTACCAAGGAGAGCTACTGTCCCTTTAGTGTAGAGGGCTACTAGCCACCCGTTGGGATGAGCCCCGGGGTTAGGTCTAGACACTCTACACTGACTTAGTTTGGCCCTTGTGTACGTGGTGCCAAGGTGACCTACTTAATGTAGGGAGGGAGCTAGCTGCCACAGGGGACTCGGGGTTAGGACTAGGCTCCCTACACCTACTCTTGTTAGGCTCACTGGGTAAATCGGGATAGTCAGATGAGGGTACGTAGACTGTGGAGGGGTGAGACCCCTATTCTGTTTTGTTCTGAGAGGGTAAGGCCCTGTACTATTCTGTGCTGTAACATTAGTTGTACCCACTAGCGAAAATGACTGACCGCGTGCCAGTGTGGGATAGCTACCCGTGCATTTATCATGAGTGTCGTAGTCACCGCTATGTCACGACCGTGACCTCGGGGTGGTTGACTGGGTGTAGGATTACCACGGGGGACTCTCCCGGCTAGGAGAGCACCACGTGCACCTTCTACATCATGGAAAAGACTGCAATCAAGATCGTTCCCTTGAGGAATAGTCCAAATCGAGAAATGTTTAAGTAAATAAAGGAATAACAAAATTAGAAATATGTTAACAACACTTGATCGGGTTTTAAAAAGGTGGCATTGCAGTATAGTCGAAAAAGCATTGAAAACAAATAAGAATTTTTTATTACTCGAAAACCTAAGTATCCGAGGTCGAGCATAGGGAGCAAATGGAATTTATTCATTAATCTCAATAATGTAATTTGAACACTTAAATCTACTCAAAATCTAATTCAGAATATAATGCAAGAGTTTATGAATAGAATTGTAGCAATAAAAGAGAAATTTAATCAGATGTAAAAATATTTGATTCTTCTTCTTTGGAACTTCTCTTCTCTTTCTCTTCTTCCTTTCTTTGGTTTTTCTTTGCTTCTCTGCCTTTTCCTTCTTAGCTTCTCTTCTCTCTTCTTTGAAATTTCTTCTTCTTCTTTGGTTCTTCTCTTTCTCTGCATGCTTGCCTTATCTTCTCCTTCTTTTCCTCTCTGACTTTGGCTTCTTGGCTCCTTCTTCCTTGCTGCCTTCTCCTTCTTTGTCTTCTTTTGCCTTGATTTCTCCTTCCTTCTTCCTTGGCCTTGACTTCTTTCTTCCTTGTCTTCTGCCTTCTCTGCTGTAGTGCCTTTGCTTTTCCTCCTTAGCCTTAGCTTCCTCTTCTTTTCCTTCTTCTCTGCAGCTGCACCTTCAGCCTGCTCTTCCTTCTTCCTTTCCCTGCACACACTAGTGCAAAACCTACCCCGACCCTCCCCGCGTACACTCTCTCTCTATTTCTCTCTTCGGTTTGCTCTCCCAGAGCCAATCAATCGGGTATTCGGGTCGGGTTATACGCAGCCAGGTCCAGGCGCACCGGCGTGGGTGGTGCGCAAGGAGTGCTAGGTAAATGGGTTGGCCAGGTTTGCGTAGGCGTGGGTCGCGGACGAGGCGGGTGAGCGGGCGAGGGGATGAAACGACCCACCACCCCTTTGGCCATTTAAGACGTCTGGGATGTTCACTAGATGTCTGGAAATGCTTTTAGCGCGCAACGTGCACGCACCATACTTCCTCCCTCACCGCGCCCTCTCCTGTGATGCCACTCCGCACCATGCTCGCCTCTCCATTCCCCTCACCTCCTCTCCCTTTATATACCTCTCCCCCCTCCCCTTCGTTGCCACCCCATAGCCGAGAGCGGGTGAGAGCGTAGTGAGAGCGAAGCACTCGAGCGAGAGGAAGCACGAGAGCGGAGGATGTAGCGTCGTTCTGCCGCGGCACCTGCAGGCAAAGGGAGCCAAGAGCGGATCTGCGGAAACCTTTTTCCGTGGAATCAGACGGTTGGGGAGACACCCAGACGTCTTATCGGACGTCCGAAGGTAGGGCAAGACGTCTGGTAGAGATCCACTTTCCGTACTTTTCCTCTCTGACAAGTCCTGATAGCGTATGTATGTGTTAGAGGACGGGAGTGTAGCTGAGGTAGTTTCAGACGTCCGGGAGTACCCCCAGACGTCTGACAAAGTCCTTGGACGTCGGCATTGAGTTCCAGACGTCTGATAGCGGAACACCAAGAGAGGTATCCCTGAGAACTATTTTAAGACGTCTGGGACCTTTCCCAGACGTCTGATTTCCGTCTGATAGCATTTTTTAGGCTGTATAAGGCCCTATTATTATCGCTTTTTCGCAAACGAACCGTCTCTATTTTCCATACAAGTTTCTCTGTATAATGATACCTTATTTATATCTTTCTGAACCTTTTGGCCCATTAATCCATATTTTAGATCTCCAGTCCGTCGAGTGTACGGGACCTGTGGAGACATCGGGAGCCATTGTACAAGCCCCCATTCCACCTGGTTACCTAGGTAGAGTGATTACAACCTTAATCTCTAATTTAATACATGCGAGTAAGTAATCCTAGGACTTGAGATGAACCTTAGGAAAGAATAAACGTATATTCGAGAATAAATTCTTGAACCCTAGGTCATGGCATGAACACTAGGGTTAGAAGAAACTGCATGTGAATGATTAAGTAATCAAGAGCTGCCTATTTTTAGCTAAAATGGACCCCTACTGCATGTGAATAATTGAGTAATCGAAAACTGCTTGATTTTAGCTAAAATGGACCCCTACTGTAATAAAATGAAAATTGAACTGTTGTCCCGAACATTCCAACCCCGATGTGATAAAGCAATTCCTGTACGAACCCCACAAGAAATGTAAACATGAACATCGTACCTAGAAGAACCAGATGGTTCTGGGAATGCTGCTTATGAACAGCTGTTAAGGGAGGTAAGCTGACCTTTGTGTACGTGGTACCGAAGAGAGCAACTATCCCTTGTAGTGTAGAGGGGAGCTTGTCGCCCTTGGGTTGGGACCTGGGGTGGGTTTGGCCACTCTACGATGACTCTTACTGGCCCTCGTGTATGTGGTACCGAGGTGAGTTACTTAGTGTATGGGGGAGCTATCCACCCTAGGGGGCCCGGGGCTAGGTATGGCCACCCTACACCGACTCTCGTTAGCCCGTTGGGCAAATCGAGGTAGTTGGACGAGGGTACGTGGACTGAGGAGGGCAAGACCCCTGTTCTATTCTGAGAGGGCAAGGCCCTACACTATTCCGCACTGTACGTTGAATCGTACCCGCTAGCGGAAACGACTGACCTCGTGCCAGTGCGGGGTAGCTACTCGCGCGCTTATTACGTGTGCCGTAGTCACCGCTACGTCACGACCGTGACCTCGGGGTAGTAAACCGAGTATATGACTACCACGGTGGGACTCCCCCAGCCAGGAGAGTGCCACGTGGGCATCCTATATCACGGGAAGCTGCAAGAAAAATCGTTCCTATAGGGAACTAGAAGATTAATTAACAAATCCTAATTAGAGATCTCTACGCACCCACATGTATAATATAATTGAAAAATGGAAAAATTCTATGTTAAATGCATGCTACTTCTTAGCCACCACTCCACTTAGCGTTAGCTGACTCCAGTCAAATATATTCTGTACAGGTTAGGGATTTGAGCAGCCCTAGCCACCGGCTGCTGAGGACGCTGGGCCTAGTCGAGCCTAGTTTTAGTTCTACTGCTTGATAGTGAGTTTTTATAGCTTGTATTCTATTACGTGTATTCTTTAATGTGGTGGTTGTAATATCACTATTCTCTTTCCCCCTGTTGAAACTTTCTTTTGCTTAGTTACTGTACTTTTGTGATTGTGGTTTGTTGAATGTTACTTGGTTATTTCTTGTTGGACGACTAGATCTTGAGATAAACCGAAGTGAGCCAGTCTCAGATCCTGTAGGGATTTCGGTCCGGGTCGTGACAAGATGGTATCAGAGCAAGGTCGTCCCGAGAAATGAACCAAGTAGTCTGGAAAACACCACACTTGTACATGTAACTAAGATAGCCATCACAACAGTTTCTCTTGGTTATTATATCTGAGTCTCATGTCTCCTATTTGGTTAAGTAGGCACCAATAATCTCGTTCCTCCTCGATCTTTGAGTAGGAAATGCCTCGCCAGGGAGCTATTGAAGCAGGCCGCGGACGTGGTCGTGGCCGAGGATGTGGTCGTAGGGGAGGATGAGCGATGGCTGAAGATAGAGCCGCTCCACCTCTCCTCCCGGGCATCCAGGCCTCGGACCTCGCCCAACTGATCCGGAGTCTTATCCGTGAGGAGCTCCATCAGCCTCCTCCTCAGCCTTCCCTTCCTGAGGATGCGGAGGGGGAATCCTCCGTGGGGCAAGTGAGTCGCCACGGCGCTAGACAAGCTGTAGTGGGAGGGGGTGATCCTCTACCACCCCCTTCAGACACTTTAGGGCATGAGTCTTCCTTGCCTTGAGGTGCATCCCTTCCTCCGCTGCGACTACACCATGAGGTCTTCAGCCAATTCAGGAAGCTGAAGCCCCCCTCTTTCAAAGGGGAGGAAAGCTCATTTGAGGCAGAAGATTGGTTGGAACAAATGGAGAAAATCTTCGACATCCTCTGTCCTCCTACAGAATGCCGCGTGGCCTTCGCCACATATCAGTTGGAGAGTGCAACCCGCAGGTGGTGGAAGGCGGTCAGAGGATAGGAGGAGGGAGAACTGATGTGGGACCGGTTTGTGGCGCTCTTCTGTGAGCAGTACTTCCTACAAACCTGGCAGGATCAGAGGAGGTGGGAGTTCCACACTCTCCGCTAAGGGGCAATGATAGTTAGCGCATACCGTACGTGTTTTCTGGAGCTGTCACGCTTCACCCCGACAACCGCATCCACCTAGGAAGAGCGCTGTGGAGATTCACCGAGGGTCTCCGACCTACTATCCGGGGGTACGTAAAACCCCTAAAGCTAGCTACCTTCTCCCGCGTAGTCAAGGCTGCCATGACCTATGAGGAAACCAACCCGTCCGCATGAGATATTGATGGAGGAGGACAGAAGAGGCCCTACCCGCAGGAGCACTCACAGGGTCGCCAGGAGACGAGGCACCAGACACCGGCAGGGGAACCGTTCCGTTCTGTGGGTCCACCAGGGACCTATGGGGGTCCCTGATAGGGATCAGCCGACTGCAGCAGACCCCCGCCCAGTCACTAGCAGGGACAACAGACAGAGGGAAGTCGCGTACCCCTCTGCTATCAATGTGGCCAGCCGGGTCACATACGGAGGAATTGTCCATCTAGGCTGGAGCACAACCGACACTCCCAGTACCGAGCACTGGAGGCCGATCTGGTGGCCATGGACACCAGCCCCGAGGAGGAGGACAGTAGTCACGAGGTGGGTACCAGCCCGCTACCTCCTGCTTGACCCAAAGCACGGCTGTTTCCTCTGCCCCAAGGACTGAAGGGCGTGTTAACGCCCTAACTCATGGAGATGCCAGAGCTTCGGGCTCTGTAGTGGCAGGTATGGTTACTATTTCCGGCAGACTTGTCTACACTCTTTTCGATTCTGGAGCCACGCATTCATTTGTTTCTACGAGTTTCGCTGTCTGCATGGGAGTGAGCAGTGTGCTTTTAGAGGAGCCCTTCCTGATTAGAGGACCAGGTGGGCAGGTATTTGTTGCCGAGGAGGTTCTTGCTGACTGTGAGGTCATGATAGGGGGATACAGTCTTCTGATAGACCTGATCATAATCCTGATGGATGACTTCGATGTAATCTTAGGGATGAACTGGTTGGCCGCTTACCACGCCCTTATAGACTATTTTGGGAGGAAGATCGTTTTCTCCATACCATGACTGCCTCCCTTCGAGTTCCACGGCCAGCCTGTAGATGGAGGATTCAGATGCATCTCCGCACTTCGAGCAACGAAGCTATTGAGTCAAGGATGCGAGGGCTTCCTTGCTTGCGTTCTAGCAGAGCTTGGCCCCGTGGACAGTATACAGAGTATCCCGGTGGTCTGTGAGTACCCCGACGTCTTCCCAGAAGAGCTGCCAGGACTGCCACCTGACCGCGAGATCGAGTTCGAGATCTCACTGATACCAGGAACAAGCTCCATTTCTTCAACACCGTACCGAATGGCCCTGCTTGAGCTGCGAGAGCTCAAGAAACAGCTACAGGACCTGCTAGAAAAAGGCTTCATAAGGCCCAGTGCCTCTCCGTGTGGAGCCCCCATCCTGTTCGTAAGAAAGAAAGATGGTACTCTTCGGCTGTGCATTGACTACAGACAGCTGAACCGGGTCACCATCAAGAACAAGTACCCGTTACCATGCATAGATGACCTCTTTGACCAGCTGAGGGATGCCATGGTATTTTCAAAGATGGATTTGAGGTCAAGATACCATCAGCTGAGGATTAGGGAGACCGACGTCTCCAAGACAGCCTTTCGTACATGGTACGGCCACTATGAGTTCTTGGTCATGCCGTTTGGATTGACCAACGCCCCTGCCGCATTTATGGACTTGATGAACCGTGTTTTTCGGCCGTATCTGGATCAGTTCGTGGTTGTTTTCATCGATGATGTGCTCATTTATTCACGAGACCAGACGCAGCATAAGAAACACCTTCACATGGTCTTGGACACCTTGAGACAGCATAGATTGTATGCCAAATACAGCAAATGAGAATTCTGGTTGAGACAAGTCACCTTCCTGGGCCATGTAATCTCAGAGGACGGTTTAGTTGTGGATCTAGCCAAGGTAGAGGCAGTACTCAGGTGGGAGAGACCACGTTCGGTGATTGAGATATGCAGTTTCCTGGGGCTGGCTGGTTATTACCGACGATTTATCCAAGGGTTCTCACAGATTGCTCGCCCTCTGACTCATTTGACTTGGAAGGACGTACCCTTCGCCTGGATAGACGAGTGTGAGTCTTACTTTCAGAAGCTGAAAGAGAGGTTGACTTCAGCTCCTGTACTCACCATCCCTGATAGTAGCGGCGGATTCGTCATCTACACAGATGCCTCGTTGCAGGGATTAGGGGGTGTACTTATGCAGCGGGGTCATGTTGTTGCATATGCTTTGCGGCAACTGAAGCCCCACATGCATAAGTATCCCACCCACGACCTAGAACTAGTAGCAGTCGTCCTAGCATTTAAAACCTGGAGGCACTATTTGTACGGAGAAACGTTCAAGATTTTCACTGACCACAAGAGCCTCAGATATCTGTTTGACCATAAGGAGCTCAACATGAGGCAGAGACGTTGGTTGGAACTCCTGAAAGACTCCGATTGCAGCATCTCCTACCACCCAAGAAAAGCTAATGTGGTGGCTGACGCCTTGAGTCGAAAGGCGCCCGCCCACTTGGCTTGCTTACAAGCACGAAGTTGGGGGCTCATGGAGGAGTTGAGTAGCTGGCGACTCCAGGAGACACAGGGGTTTTCCGGGGCAATGACAGTCGTGAGGCAGACACAACCAGAGTTGGTGGATCGCATCATGGTTAAACAAATGACAGCTCATATCTATGGGCACAGCGGGACCGAGTATTGGTAGGGAACCCAGGAGATTTCTTTTTCACTGACGGAGTTCTGCGTATGAGGGGACGCTTGTGCGTTCCTAGAGATGAGGAGCTGTTGAGGGAGCTCTTGACCGAGGCTCATGGATCCAGATTTACCTTACATCCCAGGAACACGAAAATGTATCACGACCTACAACGTGATTTCTGGTGGAGAGGCATGAAGCAGGATGTTGGCCTTTTTGTCCAGCAATGTCTGACATGCCAGCAGGTGAAGGCCGAGCATTAGAGGCCCGCAAGGCCATTGTAGCCACTTCCCATTCCAGAATGGAAGTGGGAAAGTGTCACTATGGATCTGGTAGTGGGGTTACCTGTGACACAGAGAGGACACGATGCAGTCTGGGTGGTTGTGGATAGATTAACGAAGATGGCACGGTTTCTGCCAATCCGAGTCACTTATGAACCAGCACAGTTGGCAGAGAGATACATCAGAGACATAGTATGCTTTCACGGGGTTCCCCACGAAATTATTTCAGACAGGGACACTCGTTTCACTTCCCAGTTCTGGGCAGAATTTCAGCGAGCCTTGGGGACTTGTTTGAAGTTTAGTACAACCTATCACCCCTAGACAGATGGACAGTCAGAGCGCACCATTCAAACCCTTGAGGACTGATGAGAGCCTCATCATGAGCCATAACTAGCTCATTTTGACCCAATAAAGAAGATAAAAGCTCCTACATAACCTAGAAGAAGGCTTAACTGAAGGAACAAGTGCTCTGAGAAGAAAACATGAAATAAAGGTTAAAACTGTAAATTTACCATTGCAGTACATAAACAGGATTTCTCAGAGGCAAAACATAGGTCAAATGGTCTAAATGGGATAAAAAGTGGGTTGAATCAATCGGAAATGGGTTTATGTGCAATCTAAGAATTAAATGACACTTGGTAATCCTAAAACAGACCCGCTTAAATTAACAAGGTTCCGGTCAGAATAAAAATCAAGTAAACCCTTTAAAAATCATGGAAAAACATCCTCTAGGGTTTAGAACACTTAATTTGGCCTTTGAAACCCAGTTTGACCTAGATTAGGGTCCTAGCTCTTCAATTAACCTAATTTGGGTTTTTACGAAAAATATCCAGTCAAACATGGTCAAACCTAAAATCCAACTTCACCATTGGATTCCCTAGGTCAAAATTAGGTTTATACCAAAATTTGGACCTAAGGGGAGGTCATCTTGACCTACTTTGTAATTTAGTACACCAAAATCATAAATTGGTCCCTATCTTTTGAATATCTTTGCAGAGAGCCCCCTAAGTTCTTCGCCCCCTTTTGCAATCCGATCCTGCCGCCATTGTTAGGGCAGAACCGTGCTCCGGCGAGGTTTAGAGAGGGATTACTCTCTAATCCCTTAGAGATTCCCTCCCAGAGATGGAAGGGGGATTCTCTGAGGAATTCCCTTCCATCTAAAGCAGATCACGATCTCTGGTGTGAACCCAATCTCTCGTGCGAACACACGAGAGATTTGGGTATCCACCCTCCTTCCATCTCCGGCGAGCCAGCAGAGTTAATTGCGCGGTCTCCACGCGCTAGAAGGTGCGGCCAGCACCTATAAAAGACTCCCCAGACCCTTCCGCAGATCCCAAGCTTGATTTTGACGGAGATCCCCTCAAATTTCCTCTCTCCCATCTCCGGCCAAAAGGCCCGCAAGCTCCGGCGACCTCCTCCCCTCCTTCTCGTCGCTCTGTTGCCATACCAGCAGCAGAGTCAACTCCGCCGCCTCCTCCCACGTCGTGCCGTACCAAGCGCGCGTGCCCCTGCCCTCATCCTCGTCGCCGCTTCGTCCCTCAGGGTCCTTCTTCCCCGACGACGGCAGTTACGCGCCATCCACTCCGCTGCCTCCCTTCCTTCCAGATCACCCCAGATACCCTCTCCATCCTCTCCTCTCTCTTTTCCCCCTGCTATTTTATCAAATTACCCCCCGACAGTGCCTAACCACCTCCTTCGTCCTCGCCTCCGACCGCCCTCCGCCGAGCCGCCCACACCACTCCGCCCCTCCACACGGCTCGCCAACCCTCTCGTGAGCTCCGCCTCACCACCAGGAACTCATTCCACCCCTTCACTGCCACTCCAGACCTCCACAATAACCCCCCGACCAACCCCACAACTCCGGCCACAGGCTGACCTAGGCACGCACGCCTAGGCCAACCTGCGGCCTGCAGCACTGCGCATCATCTTCGCCGTGCTACGGCGAAGGTTTCTAGCTAATCTGATTGGGCCAATAGGCCGTTCTTGTGTATGACAGGTCGCAGCTCTTGCCGCCATTGAAGGTCGAAGCAGCGAGGAGCTTGTAGCAGCTTCAGGCACCAGGGCGCCCAGGCTGCAGGTGCAACAGACTCACGCGAGTGTCGCGAAGCGAGTGAGGCCAGCAAGTCGCACTGCGAGGCCAGCAGCTGGGGCAATTGCACGACGGAAGCTCTGCGGGAGTGCGTGAAATAGGGACTGATCAGATAGTCCCACATCGTGGAATCGCGAAACACAGGTATAATATAAATTATTTTTGTGTTTTAAGCTCACTGCCTCCGTAAGCACAGGGGTGAGGTCCCTCACTTGCCCTTACACCCGCCTCGTCCGCGGCTTGACCTCATGGATCTGGCGGGATCCGACCCGACCCTAACATTGAGCACTCCTCGCGCATCACCACCTGCCGGTGTGCCTGGTCCCGGGTGCGAAGCCAACCCGATTACCCGTGTAGCTCTGGGAGAGCGTCCTTGAGCGAATTGCAGAGAAAGAGAGAGACGTTTGGGTAGAGGGACGGGGGTAGGTTTTGCTTTGGCTGTGGTGTGCACAGGAAAGAAGAAGCAAAGGAAGAAGCGAACACTTAGCATCTGTAGAAAAGGAAGAGAAGAAAGAAGAAGAGGCTGTGTAGCAGAAAAAGAAGGAGAAGCTTTCGTAGAGAACCAAAGAGAAGGAAGAAGGAAGGCAAGGCAGGAGAAGAAATAAGAAACAAGAAGCAAAGGTAGAAAGAGAAAGAAGCAGAAAGGAGAAGAAGAGAAGAAAGGGGATTACATTTAAGACGTCTGATACAGAAATCAAACGTCCAATTCTATTTTCTTTTACAAATCCTTTTTAAAATTCTCTTTGAATCATTCATTTTCACTTAACAGTTGTATTTTTTGGTTTTAAAAAGTACTGAGATTGCTCCCCGTGTTCGACCTCGGATACTCTAGTTTTTCGAGTAATAAGATTCTTTATATTTGTTTAAACGTTTTGTTGGTTATACTACAACGTGATACACTTTAAACCCGCACAAAAATGTGAGAACATTTTTGGCGCCGTTGCCGGGGAGCAACAGACACTTTTAAAGCTTTTGATTACAACTGTTCTATCTAATATCTGACTTAACTTCTCTCTTTTGTTGTGTTCAAACAGGGAAAGCAAAACAAAAAGGAAAGAACAATAACTGCACAACAAATTCTCCAAGGAACAGGTAATTTCCATAAGCCCTCTTTCTTAACCCTCTCAAAATCTAAAAAGGAAAAAAAAAAGAAAAGAAAAATCAACTTTGGGCTACCTGTTTCATAATTAGTAACTCATTAAGTTTCCTGATTTTCATTTCAACACATTTTTATCTGTTCATCCAACTAAGGCAACTAGGGCTAAACTTTCTTGAGTGAGTCCTAGGTGCTAATTTATGAGGCAACTAAATTGGATCGACTAGAGCCAAGTTAGGGATTGCAAAGGTAGGGTTTTTAGAGACACATCTTCTCTTAAAACAAAGAAACAAATTGTCCAAAAAGAGGTGTGCCTAAACCGTGTTTGAAAAGATCTATACAAAAGGAACCCTAAGTAAATCAGGCTGTTAATCCATTTGAACCATAAAAGAAAGGACCTAGAGGCTCTCAAAGGAACAAGAGGTGAAGTTGATCCCTTGGGTCAACCAACCTTAAAATTAGGTCACTTTTGCACTCAAAATACTTAAAAGTTCAAGTGGAACATTAAGCACCTTGATCTTAAAATAAAAAAAGGTAGACTTAAGAGGTCAAGGTCTCCATTCTGGTCTACCTGGAACCGCAGTGACAAGAGAGGTAGGGTGGGGGAAACCCTGTAACCCGTGGGGACGCTCTACCGTGTAGGGTCTTTGCGGGACTCTCCCTCTCTGGCTGCCCAGGTATTTCTCAGGTGGACGATCTTCTGATCCAGGGGTCCATCTGCCTCGAACCTCTATAGTCACCCAACAATTTTTGGGTGTCTTGATTGGGTCTAGCACCTTCTAATCTCATCACATCCTTTGGTGCATGTTCGGTAGGAGGTCCTTAAGACCACCCTTGAGACCTCCTTTAGAAATTCACTCTCGTCGAGGCCAAGCCTCAACGCCCTTGTTTGTGCAGCAACCCCACCTCATAAATCTTTCATCTGATTCAGATACTGATTCTCCTTCTCCCATCATGGCACAACCCATTGAAGAGGAGAATAACCTTGAACACCAACTTCAACGCCTTAATGATCACTTTCAGAACTTTGTAAACCCACCGCAGCGACCTATGATGCGAGATCACTATAATCCCGCTGCGGTGGCAATTGAACCCTGAGTACGAATCCCAATTGGAGGACCTGATTCTGAACTGAAGCCCAATATGATTCATGCCATACCGAAGTTCCATGAGCTTAACTCTGAGGATCCATTCCAACACATCAAACAACTCAAGCATCTGGCCCAGACCTTCGGGTCAGATGTACAAAATCGGGATATCCTACTCATGAAAATGTTTTCGTTCTCCCTCTTGGACAAGGCCGCACATTGGTATCAAACTCAAACCCATCCGATCAACACATGGGAGGAACTGCAGTCCGAATTTTTGAAAAAATTCTTCCCCGTTGGCCAGACGAATGCCTTGCGCCACCAGATCACTCATTTCACTCAATAACCGGGAGAACCTCTTCACGAAGCTTGGGATCGATTCCTAGATCTCATGCGAAAGTGCCCCCATCACGGAGTTCCTAAGTGGGAACAAGTCCAGTCTTTTTATCAGGGACTCCGTGAGGATATTCGTTTATTCGTCAATGCAACGTGCGGAGGAAACATCATGGGTCAACATGAGGACACGGTGTGGGAGATTCTCGAAAACATGTGCGAGAACTCCATAAATAATGACTCCACGGGCTTATTCGACAGGACGAATGCCCACGCATCGACGAATCTAAGAGGGACACATGAGATGCAGGACCTGTCCACTTCCGTCGACTTGGAACTGATGGCCAGTCGGTTGGACAAGGTTTCTATCATAGAAAAGAAGGTGGACGAGCTAACTCGACATTTGCAGCAAGCCACCTCTGCGCAAAACTCTTTTGCACGACCTCCTCTGGCAAGGGAAACTGTGCAAAACATATATCACCAATCTACCAAGGGTATGGACCCATATCCACCCCCGTCTGCCTCTCGGATCGGAGTGACCTCCGATCCATTCTACTCGAGTTGGGGGAACTCTGAACTCTCGTATTCTGACTTTCCTGAGGTTCCTCAGAACTGCGAGGACCTCAACGCCATCCAGAATGACCCATTTTCCAATACCTACAACCCTGGATGGCGAAATCATCCTAACTTTCAGTGGGTGGGAAATTCTCAAAGACCACTATATCAACCCCGTCCACAAGCCCCTCGTCCATATCAGCCACCTCAGCCTCGGCCTAATCCCACCTACCAATCCAGGCAAAACCAGGATCAACTGACTCTTATCCTTCAAACACTGGCTGACATTCAAAAGATGAATGCGGCAATGCAAAAACAGCACAAGGACGAGATCACAGAGGTTCGCAACCAACTGGCCCAGATGGCAAATTCCCGCCAACCTGGCACCCTTCCTTCGCAACCTCTGCCCAACCCAAATAACGTGACGACCCAGAGGCGCGTTATGAATCCAAATCCAGGCCACGCACATTTGATTTATCAGGCCCCTGCTACTCCATCACCAGACGGGATGGAGGCTTCAACATCTTATGCAGGATTTCAGCAGCAGGCACCCCTCCTACCTAACCCAAACCAAAATCAGGCCGGATTGAACTCTGTGACAACACGGAGTGGTAAAATAACCCAAGACCCACATTATCCAAACCACTCCAAGCCTGATAATAGCCAAGACCCTAGGATAGATATCCAAGATACTACTGTCCCAGATCAAGAACCTGGACCTATCCTAGAGGAACCAGCTAGGATCCCATTTCCTGAGGCCTTGACCAAAGGAAAAAGGACAACCAAACCTGTGGCTCCTGAGGAGGATCTGGTCAAGCTCTTTGAACAGGTCCAGATAAAAATCCCGTTGATGGATGCAATCCACCACATACCGGCTTACGCAAGATTCTTGAAAGACATATGTACACCTAAACGTAAGCCGCGAACCAAGGATGGGAATCCAATTGTACTGTCAGAGCAAGCCAGCTCTGTCATCTTGAGAAAACTCCCACCCAAGGCTAAAGACCCAGGAACTCCCTTGATTTCTTGTAAAATTGGTGAAACCCAATTTGATAGAGCCCTACTAGATCTAGGTGCCTCCATAAATTTAATACCTACATCCCTCCTTTACCACCTTGAAGAATCTGAACTTAAACCCACTGAGGTGACATTGCAGTTAGCCAATCGATCCATCAAGTCACCCAAAGGAATACTCGAGGATGTCATTGTTAGGGTACGAGATTTTTATTTCCCAGTGGACTTCATAGTACTGGACATGGATGCACCTAAGAACCCAAGGGACACACCAATCATACTAGGGAGACCCTTTTTGGCCACTGCTAGGGCCAATATAAACTGCGAGGAGGGCCAGATAGAATTGAAATTTGGGAATCAAAATCTGAAGATTGACATTTTCAAGGCCCAACAAGGGATTAATTGCGGGGTTATAGAGGAAATATGTGATGTCAAAGCTGTGGTTGATGAATTGCATATAGAGGACAACCTGATTATTCCTGATCAACCACTAGAGAATCAAAAACCGCTAACAGAGGAGTGCGAACATGATCTAGACACACCTATGACTCCTACCATTGCTCCTGATACAAACCCCGAACCACCCGCTGCTGCTGACAACCCTGTCATGGAACTAAAACCCCTTCCTGAACATCTGAAGTACGTCTTTTTGTATTCAAATCAGACGTTTCCTGTGATTATCAATTCTCGACTCACACCTAACCAGGAACTCTATTTGATTTCTGTTCTCCAGCAACATCGTAGAGCCATTGGATGGACTCTCAATGAGTTGATTGGTATAAGCCCTTCATACTGCACACATAGAATCTACACAGAAGAAGGCGCACGACCTTCAAGAGAAATGCAAAGACGCCTAAACCCTAACTTGCAGGAGGTCGTAAAAAAGGAGATCATAAAGTGGTTAGATGCAGGGATCATCTACCCGATCTCTGACAGTCGTTGGGTGAGTCCAATACAAGTGGTGCCTAAGAAGGCAGGACTTACCGTCATCACGACTGACCTCGGAGAAGTCATTCCTACCCGAATAGCTAACTCGTGGAGAGTCTGCATTGATTACAGAAGACTCAATTCCTCCACGAAGAAGGATCATTTCCCACTACCGTTTATTGATCAGATCCTCGAGAAACTAGCAGGAAATAGGTTCTTCTGCTTTCTTGACGGGTATTCTGGTTACAACCAGGTGGCAATCCATCCAGAGGACCAAGAAAAGACCACATTCACCTGCCCCTTCGGGACGTACGCGTTTCGAAGGATGCCGTTCGGTCTCTGCAATGCACCTGCAACTTTTCAGCGGTGCATGCTTGCCATATTCTCAGATATGGTAGGTGATTATCTGGAAGTCTTCATGGATGACTTTTCAGTTTTTGGACAATCATTTGACGATTGCCTCCAACACTTGGTCCAAATACTCAGGCGGTGCATCGAGGTGAATTTGGTTCTTTCCTGGGAAAAGAGCCATTTCATGGTGCCTGAGGGAATTGTCCTAGGACATCTAATCTCGGAGAAAGGCATCCAAGTGGATCGAGCTAAGGTTAACCTGATTTCCAAGCTCCCTATGCCTAGCTCGATTAAGGACATCCGATCTTTTTTGGGGCACATCGGTTTCTACCGTCGATTCATCCCTGATTTCTCCAAAATCGCGCGCCCCCTGACCAATCTTCTCTCCAAGGATGTGCCTTTCGAAATTTCCAAGGAGTGCACTCAAACATTTGAGATCCTACGTGACCGAGTCACCCAGGCCCCGATCCTACAGTCCCCTGATTGGTCTCAACCCTTTGAGATCATGTGAGATGCATCTGACTTCGCTGTAGGAGCAGTTTTGGGGCAGAAAATTGACGGGAAACCTGTGGTCATTTACTACGCCAGCAAAACACTGGATGAGGCTCAGCGTAACTATACGGTTACTGAGAAAGAGCTATTGGCCGTAGTATTTGCCTTGGAAAAATTCAGATCATACCTTTTGGGTTCCCGTGTTATCATATACTCGGATCACACAGCTGTGAGGCATCTCCTTGCTAAGAAGGACGCAAAACCTCGATTAATCCGATGGATCTTGCTGTTGCAAGAATTTGACCTCGAGATTCGTGACAAGGCGGGAAAGCAAAATGTGGTAGCCGATCACTTGTCCCGCCTTCCTTCTGAAATTATTGATCCTTCTGGACCTATTACAGAACACTTTCCTGATGAGCACCTCCTGACTATCAGTACAAGTCTTCCATGGTTCGCTGATATAGTTAATTACCTGGAATCACATCAGATTCCGTCCGATTGGCCGAAGGCCAAAAAGGACAAATTGCATTCCGATGCCAAGTATTACCTATGGGAAGACCCGTATCTATTCTACATTGGTGCTGATCAGATAATCCGACGGTGTGTCGCGGAAGTGGAAATCAAAGACATACTCTCATTCTGCCATGACCAGGCGTGCGGTGGACATTTTTCAGGACATAAAACCGCATCAAAAGTCCTCCAGTGTGGCTTTTACTGGCCCACAATTTTCAAGGATGCATACGATCACTGTAAGGCATGTTCCCGTTGCCAGACTCTGGGCAACATGAGCCATTGAGACATGATGCCTCTACAGCCGATCCTGGTATGCGAAATTTTTGATATTTGGGGGATTGATTTCATGGGACCCTTCCCGATCTCGGATGGCTTTGAATATATCTTACTCGTAGTTGACTACGTTTCCAAGTGGATAGAAGCCATTCCGACCCGAACCAACAATCATAAAGTCGTTATAAAATTCCTCCATCAAAACATTTTCTCCAGGTTCGGGATTCCGCGTGCTATAATTTCCGACGGAGGGACCCATTTTACAAATGCTCAGTTCAGGTCACTGATGACCAAGTACGGGGTGTCACACCGAATCTCTACTCCTTACCACCCCCAAACTAATGGTCTAGCTGAGCTATCTAACCGAGAGATCAAGAAGATCCTTCAGGTTACTGTTCGACCTGATAGAAAAGATTGGTCTTCTCGACTTTCGGAAGCATTGTGGGCCTATAGGACCGCCCACAAGACCCAATTAGGAATGTCTCCCTTTAGACTAGTGTACGGGAAGACATGTCACCTCCCCGTCGAGTTGGAGCATAAATCCTATTGGGCACTACGGACCTGTAATCTTGACCTTTCCAAGGCTGGAACTCACAGAAGACTTCAAATGAGCGAGATCGACGAGTTACGCCACGACGCGTATGAGAACTCGCGAATTTACAAAGAACGGGTTAAAGCTTTTCACGACAAACACATTTCTAGAAAGGTCTTTCATCCTGGTCAAAAGGTTTTACTCTTTGATGCCCGACTCAAATTATTCCCAGGAAAGCTAAGATCCAAGTGGGTCGGACCCTACCTAGTCCGGCAAATCTTCGGAAATGGAGCCATTGAAATCAGCCCACTCAGCCACGATTCTGAACCTTTTGTCGTGAACGGCCAGAGACTCAAGCCATTCATTGACACGACCGATATAGATTTGGCTGAGTCATCCTTTACCCTCCATTCCTCTTAAGCTCATTGCGCCCAGCCGATGGCGTAAAACTCAGCGCTTAACGGGAGGCAACCCGTCATTCTTTGGAAAAAAAATAAACCGAAACCTTTTCTGACATCTCTATGCGGAATTCATATTGCACTTAAGGTTCACCCATTAGAACAGCCGACTTCACCTCAGGTATCCCTACCCGAGATTAGAAATCGTTCGCAACAAGTCATTTTGACCCATCCACTCACCACACACCTGTCCTAATGAATGAGCTAAGCTGAATTCGAACCCACCTAATTTACAATGAGGACATTGCAAATCTTAGGCATGGGGGGGGTATGAAAGTGCAAAATGTCAGGAAATTCATATCAAGAAAGGGTTTCAATAAAAAAAAAAAAAAAAAGAGACTTGATAGAGGGGAGGAACAATTCAGGATCATACAAATGAGAAAAGGAAAAGAGTAAAATGACAAAAAGGAGCACAAAAGGAAAATGAAAAGAAATAGTCATTAGTAAATGATTAAGGGGTTAACTGAAGTTCTAGACCGAATCAAGAAAAAGAAAAGAAAAGTGCTACGGAGATATAACAAGAGGTTAGCAGGAACGCTGGTCTTAGGCCTCTTGGGCTAGTATCTTTAGCTTAAAAATTCACGTATCCGTTAAAATCTGGATAGTCCTCAAGAGGTTGAGGAATATGCGAAGCTTGAGTATTAGGTCTAAGGCTTAGGAAGTATTCAGCCTCATTAACTAACCTCTGGTTTGCGGGATTCGGTAACCTAAGCACCCCAAATTCACACACAGTCTGGTTCAGTACGCATAAACATCCAAATCACGCGAAAAGTGTTTAATGTTCTGAAAAAGTCACCATTGATGTTAATCCCATGATATGATGGTTGACTTGATGCTAGCAACTCCTCGAAACTGAAGCAGGGGTCATTGACATCAAATCTACGCATTGTCGGGTCGTGTGTGGCCTTGTTGTATGGCTGCTGCTAGTAACGACTGCCAATAGAATCCCTGTTTTGAGAATTTGGGGGTATATCGCTTTCACCCCGTGGTAGAGGACTATTGTCTTCTGATGAGTCCAACATTCATTGAGACCACATTGCATGCTCTCCAGTAGTAATGCCCCTTCCAACTATGGTGTTTATCTCATCATAGTATGGGAATGCAAGGCCCCTCAATTTTTGCAACTTTGGTGGCAACTGAGATGTGCGACATGGAAATTAATGTGGTGAAATGGAAAAGTTATAAGAGAGATAAGGAAATGGGAATTATGAAGTACCTCATCCTAGATGGATGCAGATGGTGCTAAAGGGCACTTAGTAACAGGGTCCAAGCCCCACCCACTAATGTTGAGTAGACGATGGTAGCTACAGAAGTTCTTCTTCAAAGTCTTCTATCTATGCAGGATCTTAGAATGATCATATCCCAATTTCATCTCCTATTCAAACTCCAAGACTATGTCCATCCAAGCATGTTTGAAAATGATCCCCCATCCCAATGTCTACGGTCATAATGATCCAACAAAATTATGATTAATTTCCAATCTTGGTCGTTGGTCCATTTCTTCGCTCTTCTACTCCTCAACGCACTAGAGCCAACTTCTTCAGGGGTAGATGAGCGATTTTTGTTGTTCATCTGATTCCTTTACCAAATTTGGAATTATTACTCATTAGCAAGCGAGATGGAATACGATAGCAACCCAAACTAGTGAAATGTAACTATTTCATTTGGGTTCACAGGAGTACTTCATGTAGGAGTAGAAATCCTACTTCCATCTACCATTGTTGCCTCCACCTATACAAACAGTAATGTTCATCCTAATCCAACAAGTCACGAGACAAGTTCTCTGAGCATGGGAGGTTGCATGTGAATGCCTTGGATTTAATTGGATTGTAATTTGATTTAAAGTAAAGGACTTGGATGAAGTTCTTTTTATTTACTTATTTCATGTAGATTTTTATTAAATATGTCATCAAAAAAACATTAATATTTCCCTTGAATTAAATAGTCTCTCACCCTACCAAAGGAACTATCATCAAATTGAGATAATAAATAACTCCTATTTCAATCAGCATGCATAATTGAAAATACAAAGACATGTAACTTGAATTGCCACTTTAAAGAAAAATGTAATACTTTCACATCTGGGCAACTTATAGTTGATTTCTAATCATTGGGTAATGTTTGCTTCTTACATGCTTATGGTAAGCTTAATTTTTATCAGATTAAAAAAATGACAAGCTATCTCATTAAGTAAATCGTAGTGTGAAATTAAGTCAGAAAACAACTAAGTGACATTACATACTTGGTCAAATAACTGGTAAATATATAGCTCTTGACATTACGCATCACAATGGGCTTTCAATAATTAGATGCCAACACTTATATTATTTCCCATACCTTACCTACATGACCACATGTTACATAAAAATAAAGCATAATGATTTCATGTTTCAGACACATTATTGGGATACCATCTTAATGGATGTATCGCAAGGAATCGTACTGGTCACATTGTGATGATACAGAAATCTATTTTAAAGGAAATATATGAAATATCAAAATCTATGCCTTATCTGTAGCAAAGCTTCGATGTTTTTATGTTTCAATTGTAATCTATGTTTAAACCATGGTGTGCAAACGATGGCATCTTCCTATGATTAGAATCAAGAGAAAGAGGATCGTACCAAAATAGCCTCCTTGAGTGGAAATAAATGATAAACGGTTGGAGAGATGAACTTTCCTCTTTATGACAAACGTGAGCGCTGATATACGATAGAATAATTATCGGAAAGAAAAAAACATTCGATCGAAAGTACAGAAAAGGGGAAATCCCCACAAATTGGACTTTTCTTTTTTCCAGAAAGGTAAAAGACCAATAAAATAACAACCACCCTACTGAAAAGTATTCGCACGAAAAGCAAACTTGCTTAACCACCTCAATGAAAATCAAACAACCATCTCAATGAGAATCAAATTTGCACTAGAAACAACCATGTCATTGAAAAACTAACTTGTTGAAAATTGGCAGGTAAATTGAAGGGCAGCAACACAAAAGAAACGAATACCATCATAAAAGGGAAGAAAAGTGTAGATGTCCATTACAAGCTACCAATAAAAGATTAGGGAAGAAAACCACATTCAAAGATGTTGTCCTCCTTTTAACATGTTCTGAAGACAAAAGAACAAAAATGAAACCTCAACCTGAGATCAGTTACTGCGATAAGGAACACCTGAGAATTCAAACAAACGGGCTAAAGACTTCGACAAACACAACCCATCTCAGAAAACGGGGTAAAAAAACAAATTCCCTTCCTGTACGCATATGGAATTAAGAACCACGTTGAATTAAACTTCCCCCTCAACCCGTCCAACAAGATTTACTTGCCACATGGATGGCATGAAGAAACAAGCTAATCGTTCCACAACAACCCATCCAATAAAGAAGAAATGAAATCACGTGCGGGGAAAAAAATCAATGAACCAAAAAAGGAACAATCCAATGAAATTACAACAGACAAGGGCGTCAAAAATATTAAGAAAGAACCAATCTTCTCTTCAAAACACAAACCATAGACACGGACCAGCCAAAGACCCAATCATTGCAGCTAATTCTAGGGAGAGGTGAGGTGGGTATCTCACCTGAGGTGCCACAAATCCCCCTCGGCATGTACTAATGGGAGTTGTTCCCTCCCTACTATCCTCCAAATTAACTTGCATCAGTGAAAAAATCCATTGAATTTGCAGGATGATTACTAACCTCATATGATCATCCTTTGTACCCTAAAAAAAAATTATACTATAAATTACACTCAACAAACCGTAAACAAATTCCAACACAAAGAAGAAGCAATTCCCTTTACCTCATTAGCAATAAAGATCCACACTAGGATGAGAAATATAAGCATTAAAAAACTTTCAAACATGATAAACTCTATACCTATTTAGTACATGGTTGCAATAGAAAATCCTATAGTCGATATTGATTAAATTTTGTTTAGTTGCTCTTTTCACTTTTACAAGAAAACACGAAACACAAAAAACTTGAAGCAACAAAAAATGTAGCCATTTTGTAGAGATTTATGGGCTTATTACAACAACAACAATAATATAATTCCCACAACAGTTAATGCAACATGAAAACATAGGTGATACTAACCCTAAACTACCTAAGTATTGTCAAGTGTAAATGTAAACAAAACAAACTAAAGAGAAGATTTGGTTGCTCTACATGCCTCTGCACATCACATACCTGCCTAGCAGTTATTGCCTAAGATTGTTGTGGAGAATCCTGATCTGCTGCAGCAGCAACAAAGAATCTGATCTCCACCCGTTAATCCGACTTTCAGAACATAACACTGATAACACCACGCAAGGGGGTAGTAATTGGGTTGAATATGGCCCATCTTTAGAATAAAAGGCACAACATAAAGTAGAATAGGAGCATTGCATGCATCAAGTACCAAGATTGCTTATAAACTGTATTAATGGCCATTTGTGTAAAGCATTTATCAAAGCAGGCCTCAGATGAGCAATCGGACCGCACGGATGGATTCAGGACGACGAACGGAGTCTAACGGACTCAAAAGCGGCCAAATCCGACATCCGGAGCTCCCACAATGGGCCCAAGAAATCCTGACCGTTGATCTGGAGATCAACGGCCTAGAACGCGCCACGTCGCCCCACCCCCGCCGGCCGCACGCCCCCAAGCCAGCCAAGGACGCATCTCGGCCGTTGATCTTCGATCGAACGGCCGAGATCCGCGCGCTCGCCCGCGGTCGCCGCGACAAAGCGCGGGCGTGGCGCAACGGTTAGCGCGCACGCCCACGTCGCGGCGACGCGCGTTCGATTCGCGCGGAGCGAAAATCATCTGCGGGCGAAGGGCGCGGCAAAATTGAGCCGCGCGATCAGAAGCGAGCGGCTAGGATCGCGCCACGCGGCGCGACGACAGCGCCCCACCTCCCACGCGCGCGCGCACGCCGGGCGGAAACGCGCGCGCACACGCGCGCCCGAAGCGTGATCCTAGCGCAGGCGCGGGAGGATCTCAGCCGTCCGATCATCAATCGGACGGCTCTCGTTCGACGCCCACGGATCGCGCCTGAAGAGAGAGAGGGGCGGGCGGCTGACCGGCGGCAGAAGACCTTCACCGACGTATATGGAAGCGGTTTTAGCGACGTTCTGGATGTCGCTAAAGCACAGTCTTCTTTTAGGAAGCCCTTAACTCTATTTAAACCCCCTTCTACCACCATTCAAGGCATCCTCTCCCACTTGCAACTACTCCACTCCTCTCCTAGCTAGTCTTAGGCACTCTTGTAATCGCCGGAGACGACGAGCCGCCGACGGAGCCTCCTCCACCGCCGTGGCTGCCTCGTCGCTCTCCACTCTCTCTCTACCTCTCTCTCTCTCTTTTAAGCTTTCATTTACTTATGTTGAAGCATGTATTTAATGTTGTAAACCATGAACTATGAATGCATGTTTAATGAAATTGTTTTTCATTTAGTTTCCTTTTTAATTTCTGTTTAAAGTGCATGATCAAAATCAAGAGCTTTCTAACCCTAAACTCTCTCTATCTCTCGCTCTTCAAAACCGTTTCTTTCGCAAGCAAAACTCCGCCTTTTTCGTGACAACAAGTGGTAAACAAAATCCGATTTCCACGCCTCCCTGAGATCGACACTCGGACTCACCTCCGTCTACTTCTTTTAAAACCGACGTATCAAGTGCAACTATAACGACACCTCTTAACACACACGCACGAAGGCACGTCAGTTTTTGGCGCCGTTGCCGGGGAGGCAACGGATTTGTTTTATCACCTCCATTCCACCTTCATTCTCATATCGTCTAATGCCCTATTTTCCTTTTTACTTGATGGTTGCAGGAATTCGGCGCATGGACGGCGAAGCGACGCATTCCACTATGGTAGCAAGGAAGTAGGCGCCTCGAGGACCGATAGTAAGTACTCTCTCTCTCATTGTTTGCTTGCGTGAAAAAGCTAAAAAAAATCATAAAAACTAAAAAAAATTGGCGTGGTGAATAATTGCTTGACCCACATTCTTAACACACCACCCTACAAAAAAATGTACACTCTAATATACTGGACAAATTCTTGGAGTGTTCTTTTATTTTTCTCTTGAGTGGTGTTTGCGAAGCCACCGTGAGTTGACCTGGGCCGCATCACTCAACCCTAAAAACTAACTCATCTAATAGTAGCTGCACGATCTTTAGGATGAGTACACTAGGGTTTTTAGAGCCTCTACAAGATAAAAAGGAAATCTACTTTCACCAAGTTGTGTGTAGAACTTGACGTGCCCATTGAAACTTGTCTGAAAGCATTAAGACACGTCAACCCTGAAAAAACACTAAAGTAAGGATGAAACATTAAAAGACACCACACCCTAAAAATTCTTGCTTTAAAACCCTGTTTTGTAGAAGCACACACCTTGAAAAGTGGAAAATTAAGAGGCACCACCCCAATCAACGCCTCATCACATTACCCTAAGCACAAGCACTATCCTAACCCGTTAAAACTGAGTAGACGTGCCCTAGGCAGGACTGAGTTAAGTCTCAAAAGGTGAGGTTTTGTTCGCTAGGCACTTGGCTTTCATTCCCTTGGTAGAATCTGGTGGCTAGGCTGCGGGGCAGTGTCAAACGACCGCGGTTGTGGGGTCTATGGAACCGGAGGCGTAAGCCAAAGGAAGAACCTTCCCTGCAATCCCCTCGTAATCAACCTGGCCAGATTAGCCTTGAGAAGGGAAGTCCAGTGCTTACGGACTTAATCACCCTTTGTGAGATTTCTAGGTCTCCTAAGGAATACACCATAAGGATTAGGCTTGCGTGCTTGATTGAAACACATTTCTCGCATCTGTCGCCCTCCGCATCCCCTCCAGTTCTTCTCTAGTGTATGCACGGGAGGCGCTCACTGCATCCCGAATTGTGTGTTTTGGGGCAGGAATCTAGACGACGTAACTCTGTTGAAAACATGGCTGAACCTAGGGTAGATGAGGCTGAAGATCAACCCCCACCAGATGCTATGGCTGTCGTCCAGGCTCAAATCAATGCTAACCATCGGCTTCAGCAACGACAAATCCACACCATCATGCAAGCCATACAACGGTTACAGAACCCGCAAGAACAACCACCACCTTTCAATGACATACCAGGACAACCACCACTTGATTTACCACCGTTTCAGAACCAGCCAAGACCCCTCCGTGATTTCTATAACCCTTCTGCCATTAGAGTCGAGCCACACCTTAGGATCCCCGAAGGGGGAGACGATTTTGAGCTAAAACCTAATGTATTAAGTCTAATCCAGAGCCACTTTCATGGAAGCTCAAATGAAGACCCCTTTCAGCACCTAGAAGATCTCGACCGCATAGCAAGAACAGTAAAACCTAGGAACATTAGCCTTGATATTGTTCTAATCAAGATGTTCCCTTTCTCATTAAGAGACAAGGCTTCTCATTGGCTTAGAACCCTAGGTAGACCTATCACCACCTGGGAGGAACTGAGGCATGCATTTTTAAAGAAATTCTTCCCCATAGGAAAGACCAATGCCCTCAGAAGAGCTATCACTACCTTCACACTCCAGGGTGGGGAACAATTTCATGAGGCATGGGAAAGATTCAATGAACTTTTGAGGAAATGCCCACACCACGAAGTTCCAAGGTGGCAATTAGCCCAGATCTTCTACCACGGTCTGGATAGCAACCTACGGAACTTCGTCGATGCCTCATGCGGGGGAAACTTCCTAAACAAAGACGAGGAGAGCGCGTTTGAGCTCTTTGAGTCTATGAGCGAGAATTCGCTCAACAATGCCTCCATGAACCAGTTTAACAGATCCAGTCAACCCCGTGGTGGGATTTATGAGGTACAAGCAAATTCTGGAATGGTTGACATGGACATTATTGCCAAAAAGTTGGATCGAGTGGAATTGGTGGACAAGAAGATTGATGAGCTTCTAAACCAGACCAGGAACCCCTTGCAGACTTTCACCCTAGCAAAAGGAGCACATAATGTTGACCTGGTCCAACCCTTCACCCAACTAAACTTGGAACAACCCCCAACCATGCTCCAAGGAGGGACCTTTGCTCCCTCGACCCTTGATTACTCCCTTCCTTCTTCATCAACATCGGCTATTCTAGAAGATGTGCAAGCCGTCCAAGGATATGCAAAACCTGACCCTTTCTCCAACACTTACAACACCGGCTGGCGTAATCACCCCAACTTTGGTTGGACAAACCAGAAACTACCGCAATTCCAAAACCAGCCCAGGCCAAACCAACAGCCACACTTGCCCCCCTATCAGCAAGGACCACCAGTTAGACCCCAATATAACCAAAATAGGGCGGCCCCTCCCCCACAAAACCAAATGGACACCCTAATAAAGATGATGGCTGACATGAACCAAAAACATCTGGAGGAAATGGCCTTGGTAAAGGGACAGTTAAGCCAACTCTTGGACTGTAAACAGCAAGGATCTCTACCTTCCCAACCACAACCAAACCCGCGAAACATAATTAACAGAGGCCCCAATTCGCAAGGGTTCCAAGGCAACCCCGGGCAGGCTCATATGGTCCAACCAGCTCCACAAGCACCTCCTGGGTTTGGCGCCTCTTCATCCTCATCTTCTCAAGGATCACCCCATGGCCCCAATGCCTCTGCAAATGCGGTGACCTTGAGAAGCGGCACCAAAACCCAGGATCCCAAATGGCCGACTCTCCCCGAGACTTTACCCGACTTAGAAGAAGCACCAACCAAGGACCCAAGCATGGAACCAATCCAGACACCCTATCCTGAGGCCTTGGAAACAATCAAGAGAAAAAAGAATACTGTGGAAACTGAGGAGCTGATGGAAATTTTTAAACAAGTACAGATTAATATTCCGCTTCTAGAAGCTGTCAAACACATCCCCGCTTACGCCAAGTTCTTAAAGGATGCCTGTACACCCAAGCGTAAGACGAGACCTCAAGCACCTAGGAAGGTTGTACTCTCTGAGCAAGCCAGTTCCGTGATATCAAGCAACCTTCCACTCAAACGAACTGACCCAGGAGCACCCCTGATTTCCTGCAACATCGGGGACATGACATTTGATAGAGCGCTCCTGGACCTAGGTGCTTCTATCAACCTAATTCCCACAACCATGTACCACCAATTTGGTTTTGGGGAGCTGGCACCAACCCCTGTCACCATCCAGCTGGCGGATAGATCAGTGAAAACCCCGAAGGGGGTTGTCGAGGACGTGATTGTACGGGTCAAGGACTTCTATTTCCCAGTCGACTTTTTGGTGCTCGACATGGAAGTCCCTGAAAAATTACAGAACGCACCCATAATCTTAGGCAGACCTTTCTTAGCCACGGCTAAAGCAAACATCGATTGCGACACGGGATGTATGGAAATCGCCTTCGGAGACAGGAAAATGCAATTAGATATCTTCCGGGCAACAAAGTCTTTTGATTGTGATTACATTGAGGAACATGATCCCGTGGAAACTTTAATCGAGGAATGCCTTACCCTCAATTCTGTCTCAGACCACCAAACCCGTAGTTCTGACTCGCCACCATCATTACCTGTGGACCTCTGTAAGGCTGAGTATCATCACATGACACCATTTGAAGAAATCAATGTTGATCAACTACCGCCCTTTCCATTCCCATCGACTGTGGTCCCACCCGCACCTGAACTTAAACCATTGCCCGAGAATCTCAAGTACGTCTTCTTGGGACCTGGCCAGACCTTCCCAGTGATTATTAATTCCCATCTAACCAAGGATCAGGAACTAAGATTGACTGCAACTCTTTCAGAACATCGGGCCGCCATTGGTTGGACCATCTCAGATCTAAGAGGAATTAGCCCCACCTATTGCACCCACAAGATTTACCTGGAAGACGGGGCCCGACCTTCCCGCCAGATGCAGAGACGGTTAAACCCTAACATGCGGGAGGTCGTTAAAAAAGAAATTATCAAGTGGCTCGACGCCGATATCATCTACCCTATCTCTGATAGCCCCTGGGTGAGCCCCACTCAAGTGGTTCCAAAGAAGGCTGGGCTCACCGTTGTCACTAATGATCATGGCGAATCCATTCCCACCCGCACCACCACCGCATGGCGGGTGTGTATTGATTATAGGAAGCTTAACGAAGCCACTAAGAAGGACCACTTCCCCTTGCCATTCATTGACCAAATCCTTGAAAGATTGGCAGGGCAGAAGTATTTTTGCTTCCTGGATGGATATTCAGGATATAACCAAGTCGCAATTGCTCCGGAAGATCAGGAAAAGACCACATTCACTTGCCCGTATGGCACATTTGCATTCCGTCGAATGCCGTTCGGGTTATGCAACGCACCCGCAACCTTCCAGCGTTGCATGCTAGCCATTTTTTCAGAAATGGTGGGTGAATACTTGGAGGTCTTTATGGATGATTTCTCTGTATTCGGGAATTCATTCGACCATTGTTTGAGCAACTTGGAGAAAATCCTGAAACGATGTATCGAGGTTAACTTGGTGTTAAGTTGGGAAAAGAGCCATTTTATGGTTCAGGAAGGAATTGTCCTCGGACACATCGTTTCGCATAAGGGCATCGAGGTAGATCGAGCTAAGGTTGATTTAATTTCCAAACTTCCTCCACCTAGTTCGGTCCGACAGATTCGCTCTTTTCTAGGACATGTTGGCTTCTACCGAAGGTTCATCAAAGACTTTTCCAAACTTTCCAAACCCTTGACCGACCTTCTAGCCAACGACGCAACTTTCCACATGTCTCCTGATTGCACCCAGGCTTATCATACCCTCCGGGACTTAGTCTCCACCGCACCGGTACTTCAACCCCCAGACTGGTCCCAGGGTTTTGAGATTATGTGTGACGCATCAGATTTTGCCATAGGCGCTGTCCTGGGACAAAGGCAAGACAAGAAGCCCGTGGTGATCTACTACGCGAGCAAAACGTTGGACGAGGCCCAGCGTAATTATACGGTCACAGAAAAAGAGTTGCTTGCTGTAGTCTTTGGACTGGAAAAATTCCGATCATACTTACTGGGATCCCACGTGACTATCTACACCGACCATTCAGCCATCCGGCACCTGTTGGCCAAAAAGGATGCAAAACCCAGGCTCATCAGATGGATCCTGCTTTTGCAGGAATTTGACCTGGAAATCCAAGACAAGGCCGGATCGAAAAATGTGGTGGCTGACCACCTGTCAAGACTTCATCCAGACCACATTGGACCCTCCCTACCTCTATCTGATACCTTCCCTGATGAACACATCCTAGCCGTGCAAGACAAGAAAATGCCATGGTATGCTGACTATGTCAACTACCTGGTTATAGGACAAACCCCGCACAGCTGGTCCAAACAGCAACGGGACAGGTTCTTGGCTGAGGCCAAGCACTATTTCTGGGATGATCCCATGCTGTTTCGCCTCTGTGCTGATCAGATCATCAGGAGGTGCCTCCCCGAAGACGAGGTTCAGAGTGTGCTTTCCTTTTGTCACGACCAAGCATGTGGCGGCCATTTCTCTGGCAAGAAAACAGCTGCAAAAGTTTTGCAGTCTGGATTTTATTGGCCGTCCCTATTCAAGGATGCACACATCTTTGCCAAGACTTGCTCACGATGCCAAACACTAGGGACAATGACCAAAAAAGATATGATGCCCCTTCAGCCCATTTTGATTGTCGAAATTTTCGACGTTTGGGGTATCGATTTTATGGGCCCCTTTCCATCATCCAACGGCTTCGAGTATATCTTGGTCTCGGTAGACTATGTTTCCAAATGGATTGAAGCCGTCGCCACCCGACGATGCGATCACAAGACGGTCATGGACTTTGTAAAGAAGAACATCTTTTCCCATTTTGGAATACCCAAGGCCATGATCAGTGATGGTGGAAGCCATTTTATCCATTCCCAGTTCCGTGCCCTACTTAGAAAATACGGGGTAACCCACCGCATTGCCACCCCGTATCATCCACAAACAAATGGGCAAACTGAGGTCTCAAACAGACAAATCAAGAACATTTTACAGAAGACTGTGAGACCTGACAGGAAAGACTGGTCCACACGACTTGATGATGCCCTGTGGGCATACAGGACCGCTTTTAAGACCCCGATAGGCATGTCACCTTACCGCTTGGTCTTTGGCAAAGCTTGCCATCTCCCTGTCGAATTGGAACACCGGGCTTACTGGGCTGTTAAGCAATGTAACATGGATCCCCAGTTAGCTGGTGCGCAAAGGACTCTTCAATTATCTGAGCTTGAAGAAATTCGTCGGGACGCCTTTGACAATAGTCGGCTATATAAGGAGAAAATGAAAGCCGTCCACGACCGACTCATTCATAGGAAAACCTTTGAGCCAAACCAACAAGTCTGGCTATTTGATGCACGCCTGAAACTCTTTCCAGGGAAACTTAGGTCCAAATGGACAGGACCATTTCGGGTGGTCAAGCCCTATTCCAATTGGGCAGTCGAAATCGCCGATCTTAATACCGGGCACACCTTTACAGTCAATGGTCAAAGATTGAAGCATTTCCTGGCCCAGGTACCCCCCAAGGAGAGTGTCACCCTTGTTGAGGGCTGACACCAGGCACCGCCCAGCTGGAGGCGTTAAACTCAGCGCTTCCTGGGAGGCAACCCAGCGGATTCAGACTGGTCTGGTAGTTTACGTCACTCAGGTACTATCTTTTTGAACCCTTTTGCATCCATGCATCTGCCAATGAGGACATTGTCCAACTTAAGTATGGGGGGGATGGTAAACTGCATAATCCTGAGCTTAATTAATCAGTCTGAATGAATAAATTAATTGATTAAAAAAAAAAAAAAAAAAAAAAATGAATTTAGGAAGAAAAACTTAGGCATTAGAAACTTGTCAATAGTGGGAAATAATACAAAAAGAACTTAAACAGTTAGACTTTTCAGGCCTTCAGGCTTAATTAGCCCTGGTGTCCATTAAAATATGGATTTAGCGGCGAACCCTTGCAACTTTAAGCTATTCTAATCCACCTAATAAATAAGGTAATAAGTATACGACTTATCAACTCACCCTCTAACTCAGGAAAACTTTGAGTCTAAGCATCTACACACATTTTTGCACAGACTCACTTCTCGGAGATTTTGACAGAAATTGGGTAGCTAATGAACTTTCTAGGGTGGTATGGCTGGCAAGTTGTCGTGGGTAACAGCCCATTGGTAGGTTGTCCAGAACCCAGCCACAGGCCATTTCTTTTTCACTGCCTCTAGGTTTATTTGAGATTAGGGAAGCCACCTACGTAAAAAAAAAAAAAAAAAAAAAAAAAAAAAAAGAAAATAAACCACACTTCACCGCACAAGTATGGCTGGCAAGTGATCGTGGGTAACAGCCCATTGGTCGGTTGTCCAGAGCCCAGCTCAATAATTGCACAAAAAAAGAAGACCAAAAACACCTAAGGAAGAAGCGGGGAAGTAGTACAAGCCGGGGAGATATACACTGGAAAATCCTTGTGTTGACCCCAAGTAAAATGAACGCAGGGAGAAAGCTACCAATCGAACAAATACACCTTTAGGCAAAAATTTATTTTCTTTTCCGGTCACCTAGAGGCGTAGAAACTCGAAGTCTGTCTCAATTACCGTTAAGTAAGTCTATCACAACATTCACACCAAGATGCTTAGCACTTAGGGTTTTGACCGAGTTTTGGGTGGGTTGGGTAGCCGTAAAAAGTTACCAACCCACACTGAATTCTAAAAATTCTAAAAAGACATATATAGATATATACGTATACATAAGTATAGTTATATATACAAAGCAAGGATTCGGGGCGATTCGTATTTTGGCAGACACCCGGGCGCTGCTTAGTCTTTGTAGATTAAGATCTTCGTATAGTTCCTCTTATTAACAAGTAACGAAGTGCCTAAGCAATTACTTCTTGAATTCGCCAAAAAAATAAAGGCTAGAATAAACCTTGCTAGGGACTAGCAAGGAGTAAGCATGGGGGTATGATAACACCACGCAAGGGGGTAGTAATTGGGTTGAATATGGCCCATCTTTAGAATAAAAGGCACAACATAAAGTAGAATAGGAGCATTGCATGCATCAAGTACCAAGATTGCTTATAAACTGTATTAATGGCCATTTGTGTAAAGCATTTATCAAAGCAGGCCTCAGATGAGCAATCGGACCGCACGGATGGATTCAGGACGACGAACGGAGTCTAACGGACTCAAAAGCGGCCAAATCCGACATCCGGAGCTCCCACAATGGGCCCAAGAAATCCTGACCGTTGATCTGGAGATCAACGGCCTAGAACGCGCCACGTCGCCCCACCCCCGCCGGCCGCACGCCCCCAAGCCAGCCAAGGACGCATCTCGGCCGTTGATCTTCGATCGAACGGCCGAGATCCGCGCGCTCGCCCGCGGTCGCCGCGACAAAGCGCGGGCGTGGCGCAACGGTTAGCGCGCACGCCCACGTCGCGGCGACGCGCGTTCGATTCGCGCGGAGCGAAAATCATCTGCGGGCGAAGGGCGCGGCAAAATTGAGCCGCGCGATCAGAAGCGAGCGGCTAGGATCGCGCCACGCGGCGCGACGACAGCGCCCCACCTCCCACGCGCGCGCGCACGCCGGGCGGAAACGCGCGCGCACACGCGCGCCCGAAGCGTGATCCTAGCGCAGGCGCGGGAGGATCTCAGCCGTCCGATCATCAATCGGACGGCTCTCGTTCGACGCCCACGGATCGCGCCTGAAGAGAGAGAGGGGCGGGCGGCTGACCGGCGGCAGAAGACCTTCACCGACGTATATGGAAGCGGTTTTAGCGACGTTCTGGATGTCGCTAAAGCACAGTCTTCTTTTAGGAAGCCCTTAACTCTATTTAAACCCCCTTCTACCACCATTCAAGGCATCCTCTCCCACTTGCAACTACTCCACTCCTCTCCTAGCTAGTCTTAGGCACTCTTGTAATCGCCGGAGACGACGAGCCGCCGACGGAGCCTCCTCCACCGCCGTGGCTGCCTCGTCGCTCTCCACTCTCTCTCTACCTCTCTCTCTCTCTTTTAAGCTTTCATTTACTTATGTTGAAGCATGTATTTAATGTTGTAAACCATGAACTATGAATGCATGTTTAATGAAATTGTTTTTCATTTAGTTTCCTTTTTAATTTCTGTTTAAAGTGCATGATCAAAATCAAGAGCTTTCTAACCCTAAACTCTCTCTATCTCTCGCTCTTCAAAACCGTTTCTTTCGCAAGCAAAACTCCGCCTTTTTCGTGACAACAAGTGGTAAACAAAATCCGATTTCCACGCCTCCCTGAGATCGACACTCGGACTCACCTCCGTCTACTTCTTTTAAAACCGACGTATCAAGTGCAACTATAACGACACCTCTTAACACACACGCACGAAGGCACGTCAAACACAGAATCATGTTTGTTAACAATTCGTCAAGAGGAAAATCAAGCCAGAAATAGAAGAAAGTACAGGGGCAACACTAGATACCCTCCTCCTCTTCAAGTTCCTCTTGCTCTTCGATGAGCAAAAGGAGCACAACCCATGCCACCACTTGTAGCAACCACACAAGCAATTTACAATGAACTCTACCCCTCACTCTCCTCACTGAACGCCATGAATGAGGATTGATGCGACCACAGGAGGAAAACACAGGGCTAAGAGGTGTCATTGTGAAGATGGGATATAAGAGAGAAAGGTCCTTTTATCAACCAAGTCGACCTCCTACTTGACCCTGCAGATTTCGTCATTTTATTCAAGCAAAGGTGTGCTTCGAACCAAGCAAAGCTAAAAAGGAACACGGTGAACAAGATGACGTCATGTATTAGGGAACTAAAGAAGGCGAGAGGGACCCGCCGTTAATGGAGTCAACAAGTCAAGAAAGGTAGGTGGGGAAATCGACAACCAAGCAAGCTAAAAAGTGCATCACTACCAAGAACCTAATAAAGCAAAGCCGCAAACCCTATTCAAAGGACACTGTAAACGCAAAAGTGCATAATCCCCAAAAAATGGTAACCGAAGACCACAACCTGCAATCGAAACTGAAATCCTCATCGATCATTCTGGAAAGTGCGCAAATCGTCAGTAATAGAGCCTATTATCCAGACAACTAATTCCAATTTCTAAGATAACCCAATAATAGAAGGAGCTTCGAGAATAACTCATCTTCATCAGAGATAATCGACGAAGAAGAGGTTTATGTCCATCTGCGTCGTGGATCCGTGATGAAAACTGTAATCACCCGTCACACTTTTAGCTTTTTAAGACGTCTGGGGTCTTAGTCAGACATTTGTCCAGACATCTGGACCCTTTTCCAGATGTCTGAAAATGAAATTTTTGTATGCACACTACGCCCTGTGTGTGGGCGGCACGCAGGACCCTCTTCTTCTCTCTCTCCCTTCCTTCCTTCCCTAAACCCTAAACCCCCCCCCCCCCCCCCCCGCCTTCTATATAAGCCACCCCCTCCCATCTCCTCTCCACTTGACACACCAGCCTCCACCACCATCTTCAGTGTGCGAGGGAGAGAGAGAGGGGGAGAGCGAAGGAGAGTGCGGGAGGAGGAGGAGGCCGAGGTCGGGGAGCTTCGGTGGAAGCTCGGCAGAGCTCGCACGGTCACCACCGGCACATGCGGGAGGAGGAGAGAGCACGGGGAGGCAGTCTCCCAACCCTCTGCAGCAGCTGAAGCTACGGTGGCGTGAGGCAGAGAGGGCGGAGAGCACTAGAAGGAGGTCCTGATACTGGAAGTTTTCCAGTATTAGACGTCTGGAGTGGAGTCTAGACGACTGGCAGAGTACTTGGACGTTTAGAGCTAAGGCTAGACGTCTGAAAGCTCATTTATTGCAAAGGTACGTAATCTCCCTGTGCCATGCATATCACAGCGCAGGGATATTTGTTGGCTGACTGCACTTGCGTTGTCGTACGCAGGTGCAGCCTTGCGAAGGAGCGCGGACGCTGCACTTTTGGATGTCTGATCAGATCACCAGACGTCCGGAGGTGCGTCCAAACGACCAGAGGCATTGTCCGATGTATGAAACTGCCTTCAGACGATTGCATAGAAGGCCTAGATGTCTGAGGACACTGCAGAGACTTAAGGTAAGGATCTGGTACCTTTTAAGACGTCTGGACTTGTTCCCAGACGTCTGATTTTGAACAGTAGGCATGTTTTTGACCTGTTTGGGGTCCTATCGGGGTCCGTTTTACGCAAACGAAATACCTATATTTTCCTCGCGAGTTCCTCTACATACTAGAGTCCTTTGTACATTATTATGAACTCTCCTATTGTGATATATTCCTTGGTATAGGATTTCAGCTTGCTACTTGTTTGGGGCTCGCAGAGATGCTTGGGTCTGCGGTTCGAGCCCCCATTACTCCCGAGTTGCCTGGTAGAGTGGTTAATTTTGTTAATAATATTAAATAATAATGTGCTTGTGGAAATAGCCAGATGGAACCCTAAGATGTGGCATGACCCTAAGATAGAGAAATGAATGAACCGTTTATGTTGTAAAATGTGCTTGCATGAATGATTGAGTTAAACTGTAGCAATTGCTTGTATTACAATTGTGAGTTGCCTGTTAGAATATGAGCTACCTGTAATTAATGAATAATTACTTGCGAAATCATCAGTTGCATGTATCGAAATATAAAAACCCGAGCTGCCTGTATATGCATGAGAGATAAATTGTAAATGGTGAAATCTGGATCGGAAGAAATGAGGTGAACATGAGCATGAACCCTACGGGAAATTAGGAGTAGAACTCCTGTGGATAGATGGAAACCTGGAACGTAGACGGGAAGTGTGCTAGCCCTTGAGTACATTGTACCAAGGAGAGCAACTGTCCCCTTTTTGTGTAGAGCGGAGCTAGCCTCCCTTGAGTTGAGACCTGGGGTTAGGATGGGCCACTCTACACTGACTTCTGTTGGCCCTCGTGTACACGGTACCGAGGCGAGCTACTAGTGTAGGGAGAGAGCTAGCCACCCCACGGGGCCCAGGGTTCAGCTAGCCACCCTACAGCGACTTGTTAGGCCCTCTGGGCAAACTGGGGTAGTCAGACGAGGGTGCGCGGACTGTGGAGGGGCGAGACCCTTGTTCTGAGAGGGTAAGGCCCTATACTGTTCCGTGCTGTACTTTGAGTGTACCCGCTAGTGGAAACGACTGACCACGTGTCAGTGCGGGGTAGCAACCCGTGCACTTATCACGCGTGCCATAGTCACCGCTACGTCTTGACAGTGACCTCGAGGTGGTTGACTGGGTGTAGGACTACTACGGGGGACTCTCTCAGCCATGAGAGCTCCACGTGTACCTTCTACTCTATGGAAAAGACTGCAATCAAGATCGTTCCCACGAGGAACATGCAAGATCAAGAAAATCTGGATGTTTGAGAAAAATGGGTGAAAAGGAAATACACATAAAATAGGTAAATAGAAAAGAGAATTAAACCTGTTGCTTTTACTATTTTAAATAATATAGATACCACTCTACTTAGTGTTCGTTGACTCTGTCTATTCATAATACTATTCAGGACCAGGAGTTGAGCAGCCTGAGCTTCCGGCTGTGGAGGGTGCTGGGCCCAGTCGAGCCCAGCTGTAGTTTTCAGCACTTCTCTTTCGTTCCTTTACTATTGTAGTAAGAATTGGACTATTAGTTACTGTTAGTCTTTACTGTTTATTTCTGCTTTCTGTTGTTGTTTGTTTTGTGGTGGTATGTACTGAAACAGCAGATTTACTTTCCTTTACTGCTTTGTATGTTTCTTCTACTTCGTTCTATTGCATATGTGAATGTGGTTTACTTTCCTACTTTTTGGTTATTTCTTGTTGGACGATTGGGTCTTGGGATTAGTCGAGTCGAGCTGATCTCGGGTCTTGTAGGGATCTGGGAATCGGGTCATAACAAGATGGTATCAGAGCAAGGTCATCCCGAGAAATGAACCAATTGGCTTGAGAATAATCATTCACGTGCATATAACTAGGATGGCCACCACAACCCATCGCCTTGATATTTGTTCCGAGTCTTTTCTCGAAGTAATTCGGTATCGTTGACTCTATTGTTCTGTCTTTCGCGTTTCCTTGCAGGAGATACCTCGTTGGGGAGTTTTCGGTGCGGGCCGTGGTCGCGACCGTGGACGAGGTCGGAGGGGCAGATATGCCGGGCCTGAGGTACCAGTTGACCCATCTCTTCTCCCAGGCGTTTAGGCCCAAGATCTTACCCAGCTGATCAGGGACATTGTGCGAGAGGAGCTCCACCAGCCTCCACGGGCACCTCTCCCTGAGGACGTGGAGGGGGAGTCCTCGGTGGGACAGAGAGACCGCCGCAGCGTCGGACGAGCAGGAGGGGGAGGGGGTGGTCTTCCACCGCCCCCACCGCACTCTGACACTTTCAAGCATGAGTCCTCCTTGCGTGGAGGCGTGCCTGTTCCCCCACTGCAGCTGCACCACGAGCTTTTCGGACAGTTTTAGAAGCTGAAGCCCCCCTCCTTCAAGGGGGATGAGGACCCGTCTGAGGTAGAGGACTGTCTGGAGCAGATAGAGAAGGTGTTCGACACCCTTCGCCCTCCCGCAGAGTGCCGTGTGGCTTTTACCACATACCAGCTAGAGAGCGCAGCGCACAAGTGGTGGAGGGCAGTCAGAGGCCAGGAGAGGAGAGAGCCAACGTGGGACCAGTTCGTGACTCTCTTCTACGAGCAGTACTTCCCACAGACCTGGTAGGACCAAAGGAGGCGGGAGTTCCATACTCTCTGCTAGGGGACGATGACCGTTAGCGTGTATTGCATGCATTTCCTGGAGCTGTCACATTTTGCCTCGACAGCCATGGCTACGGAGGAGGAGCACCTGTGGAGGTTTACTGAGGGGCTCTGACTTGTTATTCGGGAGTATGTCAAACCCCTAAAGCTGCCCACCTTCTTACGAGTGGTTGAGGCAACCATGACCTATTAGGAGACCAACCCAGTTGCACAAGACACAAACAGCGGACGGAAGAGGCCATATCAGCCAGAGTACTCTCAGGGCCGTCAGGAGAGGAGGCACACGACACCTGTAGGAGAGTCGTCTCATTTTGCGGGGCCAGCTGCCAGCACCGGACCCCCGCTTAGCCACCAGCAGGGATTTACTGAGAGAGGAGGTCAAGTTCCCCTCTGCTACTAGTGTGACCAGCCGGGCCACATCAGGAGGGACTGCCCATCTAGGGTCGGAGCACAGTAGATGCTCCCTGCACCAAGCGCTAGAGACCGAGTTGGTGGTCATGGTCCCCAGGTGCGTGTGGGAGGGTAGTAGTCATGAGGAGGGTACCAGCTAGCGGCTGCTCACCCGACTTAGAGTGTAGCTGCTTCGTCTACACCAAGGATTGAGGGGTGTATCAACGCCCTGACACACAGAGACGCCAGGGCTACCGGTTCAGTGGGGGCAGGTATGGTTACCATTTCTGGTAGATTTGTGTACGTACTTTTTGATTCCGGCGCTACACACTCTTTGTTGCTGCGAGTTTTGCCGTTAGTTTAGGACAAGGAAGTGTATTGTTAGAGGATCCTCCAGTTGTTTGTAGCTGAGGAGGTCTACAAGGACTATGAGGTCAGTATAGGGGGACACAGCCTCCTCGCTGACCTGATTGTGATACCGATGGAGGATTTTGGCGTAATCCTAGGGATGGACTAACTGTGCACCTATCACAGCCTGGTGGACTGTTTTGGGAGGAAGATCGTCTTCTCCATACCGGAGTTGCCTCCCTTTGAGTTTCACAGACAGTCGGTGGATGGAGGTTTCAGATGCATCTCCACGCTTCGGGTAGCGAGGCTTTTGAGTCAGGGGTGTGAGGGCTTTTTAGCCTGTGTAGTGGCAGAGCCTAGCCCCGTGGTTGACTTTTAAAGTATTCCGGTGGTTTTTTCGTACCCTGACGTGTTTCCAGAGGAGCGCCAGGACTACCGCCCGAGCGTGAGATCGAGTTTGAGATCTCACTAGTACTGGGGACCAGCCCCATTTCTACTGCACCGTACCGGAAGGCACCGCTTGAGCTGTGAAAGCACAAGTCACAATTATAGGACCTATTGGAGAAGGGCTTTGTGAGGCCGAGTGCGTCCCTGTGGTGAGTCCATGTGTTGTTTGTGAAGAAGAAGGATGGTACCCTGCGACTTTGTGTCGACTACCGACAGCTGAATAGGGTCACCATCAAGAACAATTATCTGTTGCCGAGGATTGACGACCTTTTTGACCAGTTGCGAGATGCTACAATGCTCTCCAAGATAGATCTGAGGTCAGGCTACCACTAGTTGATGATCGGGGAGACCGACGTCTCCAAGGTAGCTTTTTGTACCCAGTATGGGTACTACAAGTTCTTGGTCATGCCGTTTGAGTTGACCAATGCCCCCGCTGCTTTTATGGATTTGATGAATTGGGTTTTTAGACCGTACTTGGACCAGTTTGTGGTGGTGTTCATTGACGATGTACTCGTTTACTCGCAGGATCAGGCGCAGCATAGACAGAATCTATGGATGATCCTAGACAGTTTGAGGCGACGCAGGCTGTATGCTAAGTATAGCAAGTGCGAGTTTTGGTTGAGGCAGGTGACTTTCTTGGGACATGTGATCTTAGGGGATGGTTTGGCTGTGGACCCAGCCAAGGTCGAGGCCGTACTCAGGTGGGAGAGGCCACGTACAGTGACAGAGATACGTAGCTGTTTGGGACTGGAAGGTTACTGACAGAACCCATTTTCATGCGTTTTGAAAGTTGTTGGAATCGTAGTATAGTCGTGCAAAAATGTTCGTCAAAAATTAAGTTTGTAAAAATAGCGAGACTTTGAGTCCCGGTTGTTCGTCTCTGGGAGGCATTTGTTTACTTCTGAAATCGATCTTCTTGCCTCTCTACTTTGTTTAAAAACGCACGTCGGTTTCCAATCTCCTAATTAAAATTTCACCACTTCTGTTATGAACTCGGATTACGTGCGCGTGCGTTAAATAAATTACAAAGGTGAACGTGTGAGTTTCTGTGCGCATGATTCTAGTGAGGTGGTGACTATTTACGGAGAATGCGTCTATTGTTAGATTTTCGATATTCTCGGGAAACGACATGCTTGTTGCGAATAGATAAACAACTAAGAAACAGGCAACTTGAATCACGCAAAAAGAATGACAATTATTAAGCTCATGGTGATTTCAAACATATATATATATATATATATATATGCATTTTCATTCATTTCATTGGAGAGTTGTTTGCAACAAGAACTTTAGAGGAAAGCTTATACATAAATGCTTGAAATGGAAATCTAGCTACCAGAAAACGACTGCATACAAGAATCAATGGGGAGATTTTGCATGCATCATTGGGGGAGAATAAAGACTACGCTATTAAGAAATAATAGAAAGCAATAAAATTATGAAGAGCATAAACTAAATCTAGCAGAACGGAAGGGCATTCAAGGGTGGTCCCTGATGGCCTTGGAATGCTCGGGAGAAGAATGAAGGGCGGCCAATGTAGCTTAGGCCGACCCTTGGAGAGAGAGAGGGGTGATCCAGCATCCTGGCATGATGTCCTCCATGGTGGTAGTGAGCTCGTGAAGATGGAGTGGCTAACCTAAGTGGAGGTGGGCGTGAATGGAACCAATGGAGCCAAGAGTGTGAATTGCCAAGGAAGTGAATAGGGTCACTTGGCCACCCATGGGGTCTTTTTATAGACTCAAGGGCTTCTCTCTAGAGAGGTGTGGAACTCTCTAGAGAGAGTCCAAGAGTGGTCAGCCACATGAGGATAGAGGTGGTTTTTGAGATCCAAAAATTGTGGATCTCAATTTGAATGTCTCTTGGTTGCTAAATTTGGCAACCAAGAGGTGGCGCCACTTCAAGAGAGTTCTAGAGAACTCTAGAGAAGTGTGTGTGCGTGAATGGCTGTGTGTGTGTGGTCGTGCCGTATGTAGCTAGGTGGCTTAGGTTAGGTCCTAAGGGGTTTAGGTAGGTGTATGTCATGAATTAGGGTTACAAACCCTAATTGCTAAGGGGAAAATGCAATTAAACTTAACCTAAGTTTAATTGGATGAGTGTGAACCTAATTGAGAGTGAAATAACTCAATTGGGTTGGGTTTAGGTCAATTGGACTCTCACTAAGTCCAATTGAACTTGTGTGGGTTAAAATCTAAGCTCAATTGGACTTAATGAGTCCAATTGACTTAGGTGAAGGTAATTGACTTTGATCTAAGTCAATTGGATTTGGTGAGGACCTAATTAGGTCCTTAGGTAGGTATAGAGGTGATGTAATAGGGTTAGGATACCTTAATTTAGGTTCCTATGGGGTTGGGATTAGGTTTAGGGAGCTAGAGATCCAAGATCAAGACTTGAATCTCAAAACAAGGACTGGAGACCAGTATCAGACGTCCAATAATGTGGTCAGATGACTTATACTAAAAAATCAGAAGTCCAGACTTCAGTTCTAGACGTCCAATCTGAGTCAGGGGGAAATCAAGGTTCTGTTTTGGGTATTCTGCAGAAATTGGACTTCTGACAAAGTGTCTGGACATCCAATAACACTGCAGAAGTGGGTTTGAGGTGTGCGAGAGTTGGCTAAGGGTCCTGGACGTCATATAACTTATCTAGATGTCCATATAAGGGTTGGAACTAGGGTTTTAGGGCTTCTTAGGGTGTTGTGACCTAATCTAAGGGTGGCTAAGGCTTGGGGAAGTCTCTAGGCTATCCTAGGGCTAAGATGGACCTAAGCTCTTCACATTTTACTGCTTTATTTCTACTTAATAGAATAGAAAACCTTTAACTCCCTAACATTATTATTTCTACATCTAATCTAAGCCTTCTGCTTCAGCTCTACTGCAACTCCCTTTATTCCTGATCCTGCTTCAGATCCAGCTCTAGATCCTGCTCCAGATCAGCTTATTGTCTGCAATCAACATAATGCACTTAATCAGCACATTATGACATTATTTTATGCATAGCTAAAGTAAAGCAGTAAAGATGCAGATAATGCTTATGCATGCATGAATTTCCTAACTTATGCTAAGTCCTAGCCTAATCTAGGTCAATTAAGACCTATGATTGCTGTACAGTCAGTTACCATTGGCAGTTTATCAGAGGATTCTCTCAGATTGCGCATCCTATGACCTAGCTGACTCGGAAGGACATGCCCTTTGCTTGGACAGATGAGTGTGAGGCATGCTTTCTGGAGTTGAAGGAGAGACTGACTTGAGCTCCTGTGCTTACCATCCCGGACAGCAGTGACGGTTTTGTGGTTTACACAGACGCTTCGTTACAGGGGTTAGGGGGTGTGCTCATGCAGTGAGGTCACGTTGTTGCTTGTGCTTCGTGGCAACTGAAGCCCCATGAGCATAGCTACCCTACCCATGACTTAGAGCTGGCAGTTGTTGTCTTCGTGCTGAAGACATAGAGGCACTACCTTTACGGTGAGACTTTTGAGATTTTCACGGATCATAAGAGCCTCAGGTACTTGTTTGACCAGAAGGAGCTCAACATGAGACAGAGACGTTGGTTAGAGCTCCGGAAGGACTACGACTGCAGCATCTCTTACCATCTAGGGAAGGCTAATGTGGTGGCTGACGCCTTGAGTCGGAAGGCGCTCGCCCACTTGGCCAGTCTACAGGCATAGAGTTGGAGACTTATGAAGGAGTTAGGCAGTTGGCGACCTAGGGAGCCACAGGGGTATTGTGGGACAGTGACAATGACACGGCAGACACGACCAGAGCTGATAGACCGCATCATTGCAGGACAAATGACAGATCCGTACTTACAGACATGGCGGGACAGGGTGTTGATAGGAGACCCAGGAGACTTCTCCTTTATAGACGAGATACTACGCATAAGGGGACGCTTATGCGTTCCTAGGGACGAGGAGTTGTTGAGAGAGCTCCTGGCTGAGGTGCACGGGTCCAGGTTCACCACACATCCTGGGAACACAAAGATGTATCATGATCTGAGATGCGACTTTTGGTGGAGAGGGATGAAGCGGAATGTTGGTGAGTTTGTGCAGCAGTGTTTGGTGTGCCAGCAGGTGAAGGTCGAGCACCAGAGGCCTGCAGGGCCGTTGCAGCCACTTCTTGTGCCAGAGTGGAAGTGGGAGAACATCACCATGGTCTTGGTGGTGGGTCTACCGGTTACCCAGTGAGGACACGACGCAGTCTGGGTGATAGTGGACAGGCTGACGAAGACGACACGATTTCTGCCGATCCGAGTCACCTTGGGACCAGCACAGTTGGTAGAGAGGTGCAGTTCGAGGTTGGGGATCACGTCTTTCTCCGTGTTTCACCCATGAAGGGCCTGCAGCGTTTTGGAGTGAAAGGGAAGCTTGCGCCAAGGTTTGTAGGGCCCTTTGAGGTCCTAGAGTGAGTGGGACCCGTTGCTTACCGGCTTGCCCTTTCTCCCCAGCTTTCTGGAGTGCACGACGTGTTCGACGTGTCCAACCTCAGGAAGTACGTCGTTGATCCAAGTCACGTTCTGAGCCATGAGAGCGTCGAGGTGGGTGATGACCTGACTTACCTCGAGAGACCAGTGCAGATACTAGACAGAGCTTTCCGGAGTTTGAGACGAAAGTAGGTACCACTGGTGAAGGTCCTATGTAGAAGCCAGCAGTACGAGGAGGCGACCTGGGAGCTTAAGGTGGCGATGCGAGAGCAGTACCCGGAGCTTTTTGAGGGTACGTCTTTTCGGATCTACTTCGGTTTTCTTTAAGTTTGTTATGCGTTTTATGTTCCTTGTTCCGAACCCTAGCTAGCTCAAGTTTCAGGGATGAAACTTCCTTTAAGTTTGTTATGATGTAATGACCCGTCACACTTTTAGCCTTTTAAGACGTCTGGGGTCTCAGTTAGATGTCTGGACCCTTTTTCAGATGTCTGAAAATGAAATTTTTGTACGCACACTACGCCCTGCGCACGGGCGGTGCGTAGGACCCTCTTCTTCTCTCTCTCCCTTCCTTCCTTCCCTAAACCCTAACCCCCCCCCCCCCCCCCCCCCCCCCCCCACGCCTTCTATATAAGCCACCCCCCTCCCATCTCCTCTCCACTCGACACACCAGCCTCCACCACCACCTTCATTATGCGAGGGAGAGCGAGAGGGGGCGAGCTGAGGAGAGCACGGGAGGAGGAGGAGGCCGAGGTCGGGGAGCTGCGGTGGAAGCTCGGCGGAGCTCACACGGTCACCGCGGGCGGGTGCGGGAGGAGGAGAGAGCGCGGGGAGGCACTCTCCCGACCCTTTGCAGCGGCTGGAGCTGCGGCAGCGCGAGGCGGAGCAGGCGGAGAGCGTTGAAAGGAGGTCCTGATACTGGAAGTTTTCCAGTATCAGACGTCTGGAATGGAGTCCAGACAGCTGATGGAGTACCTAGACGTCTGGAGCTAAGGCTAGACGTCTGAAAGCTCATTTATCACGAAGATACGTAATCTCCCTACTCCATGCATATCACAGCGCATGGATATTTGTCGGCTGACCACACCTGTGTTGTTGTATGCAGGTGCAGCCTTGGGAAGGAGCGAGGACGCCGTGCTTTTGGACGTCTGATCAGATCACCAGACGTGTGGAGGTGCATCCAGATGATTGGGGCATTGTCTGACGTCTGGAACTGCCTTCAGACGATCGCAGATAAGGCCTGGACGTCTAAGGACACCGCAGGGACTTAAGGTGAGGATCTGGTACCTTTTAAGACGTCTGGACTTTTTCCCAGACATCTGATTTTGAACAGTAGGCACGTTTTTGACCCATTTTGGGTTCGATCGGGGTTCGTTTTACGCAAACGAAATACCTGTATTTTCCTCGCGAGTTCCTCTACGTACTAGACTCATTTGTACATTATTTTGAACTCTTCTTTTGTAATGTATTCCCTAGTATAGGGTTTCAGCCTACTGTGTGTTTGGGGCTCGCAGAGACGCCTGGGTCTGTGGTTCGAGCACCCATTACTCTCGAGTTGCCTGGTAGAGTGGTTAATTCTGTTAATAATATTAAATAAGAATGTGCTTGTGGAAATAGCCAAATGGAACCCTAGGATGTGGCATAAACCCTATGATAGAGAAATGAATAAACCGTTTATGTTATAAAATGTACTTGCATGCATGATTGAGTTAAACTGTAGTAATTGCTTGTATTACAATTGTGAGTTGCTTGTTAGAATATGAGCTGCTTGTAATTAATGAATAATTACCTGCGAAATCATCAGTTGCATGTATCGAAATATGAAAACTCGAGCTGCCCGTATATGCATGAGAGATAAATTGTGAATGGTGAAATTTGGATCGGAATAAATGAGGTGAACATGAGCATGAACCCTATGGGGAATTAGGAGTAGAACTCCTGTGGATAGATGGAAACCTGGAACGTAGACGGGAAGTGTGCTGGCCCTTAAGTACATTGTACCAAGGAGAGCAACTGTCCCCTTTTTGTGTAGAGCGGAGCTAGCCTCCCTTGAGTTGAGACCTGGGGTTAGGATGGGCCACTCTACACCGACTCCTATTGGCCCTCGTGTACGCGGTACCGAGGCAAGCTACTAGTGTAGGGAGAGAGCTAGCCACCCCACGGGGCCCAAGGTTCAGCTAGCCACCCTACACTGACTTATTAGGCCCTCTGGGCAAACTGGGGTAGTCAGACGAGGGTGCGTGGACTATGGAGGGGCGAGACCCTTGTTTGGTTTTGAGGGGTGAGACCCCTATTCTGAGAGGGCAAGGCTTTATACTGTTCCGTGCTGTACTTTGGGTATACCCGCTCGCGGAAACGACTGATCGCGTGTTAGTGCGGGGTAGTTACCCGTGCGCTTATCACGCGTGCCGTAGTCACCGCTATATCTTGACAGTGACCTCGGTGTGGTTAACTGGGTGTAGGACTACCACGGGGGACCCTCCCGGCCAGGAGAGTACCACGTGTACCTTCTACTCTACGGAAAAAACTGCAATCAAGATCATTCCCACGAGGAACATGCAAGATCAAGAATATCTGGATGTTTGAGAAAAATGGGTGAAAAGGAAATACACATAAAACAGATAAATAGAAAAGTGAATTAAACATGTTGCTTTTACTGTTTTAGATAGTATAAATATCACTCTACTCAGCGTTTATTGACTCTGTCTATTCATAATACTATTCAGGAACAGGAGTTGAGCTGCCCGAGCTTCCGGCTGCTGACGGTGCTGGGCCCAGTCGAGCCTAGCCGTAGTTTTTAGCACTTCTCTTTCGTTCCTTTACTGTTGTAGTAAGTATTGGACTGTTAACTACTGTTAGTCTTTACTGTTTATTTCCGCTTTCCGTTGTTGTTTGCTTTGTGGTGGTATATACTGAAACAATAGATTTAATTTCCTTTACTGCTTTGTACGTTTCTTCTGCTTAGTTATATTGCATATGTGAATGTGGTTTACTTTCCTAATTTTTGGTTATTTCTTGTTGGACGACTGGGTCTTTGGATTAGTTGAGGCAAGCCGGTCTCCGGTCCTGTAGGAATCCGGGAATCAGGTCGTAACAAAAACCAATCGCCAGAAAACGAAGCAGATATTGCACCTTCTCAAGCATTGTCTCCAGCTCGCCCGTCGCTAGGGTTTTGCGAGAAAACGGCAATGATGTCTGCCCTCGCAATCGAGAGCAGGAGTCGATCAGCCTTGACGTGTCTCCCCTTCTCGATCAGCCTCGACGATCAGCATCTTCTTGATCAGCCTCGACTGACAGCTTCAGCCCTTTCTCGATCGGCCTCGACGGGTCGCCCCTCCGCATCGGAGGTTACGATTTCGTGCGAGTGAAGGATGTTCGCTGGAAAAGGGGCATCGCAACTGGAAACCATCGATGTGGAACAAACAAAGGAATAACTCAATTCTGGGGGAGGCATGGAAGCAGTAGAACCTGTCATTAAGCCTGCAACACCAAAGCAAACTATTCCATAATTTAGCCTTCCAAACAAAAAATTAAAATCCAATTCCACGTACCAAACAGAACCTCAAGCAAACTAACTTCAAAAGAAAATTAACCAAATGAAGAACCCCAAAACCGGCGGTGGCTCTTCATCCTAATCCTAATGCTGTCCGCAGCGCAAAGCAGCAAGTGATCTTTGTAATCCACCTTCTGACTTCGGACCGAAACCCAAAGGTCTTTCTTAGATGGTCTACCAGGAGGAGATGATGAAAGACATTACATTAAGGAGCTCAATTGGATGAAAGTGCTTTCTATCGAAATGTCGGCTCTCTGGCCCCCCTTGCCAGTCGGACTTTCCCCTCCTTCCCATAACTACATAATCAGAATAGAAGTTATTAGGTCTATATAAGGGATATCAAGGATGCTCGCCCACACACAGTGTACCTCCCCACCTGATCATCACCTCATTAATCTTCCCACCTCCGCTTCCCCTGTAACAGCGACCGGCGAGCCTAACCACCACCCAGACCAAAACGAACCCAACAGCGTTGGTTCCCATTACACATCACCTTTCTTCTTCCCCACCCCCGCACAGTACTAGTTTACCCCCTTCGCCTCCACCAGCACCACCACCATCTCAAAACAAACACCACATGCCCACACCCCCACCAACCGACCTCTAAAGCCTCATGGACCCCCCACCCTTCACCCCCACCACCCAAACCTCCCATCACCACCCTCCTCCACCACCACCACCAGCACCACCATCAAACCTGGACATCAAAGCCCCCATCCCCATCTCCTTCTCCAACGGCAACTCCTCCTCCCCACCCCTCAAGAAGCACCACCCCCACCCCCATCTCCACCATCACAATAAACAGTACGTCTACCGGGAGTGCCTAAGGAACCACGCGGCCTCCCTCGGGGGCCACGCCCTCGACGGCTGCGGCGAGTTCATGCCCTCCCCGTCCTCCTCACCCTCCCTCCCCTCCTCCCTCACCTGCGCCGCCTGCGGCTGCCACCGCAACTTCCACCGCCGCCTCCCCTCCTCCCCACCCTCCTCCTCCCCATCCTCCTCCCCTTCCTCCTCCTCTTCCTCCTCAGAAGAGGACTACTCCTATCTCCAAGTCCCCTCCGCTCCGCACATGCTGATGGCCCTTCGCTCCGCCGCGCCCCCATCAATCCCACCCCCTCCTCGCAAGCGGTTCCGCACGAGGTTCAGCCCCGAGCAGAAGGAGCGCATGCAGGAGCTCTCGGAGCGCATCGGGTGGCGCCTCCACAAGCGCGACGACAAGCTCGTCGAGGACTCCTGCCGCGAGATCGGCGTCCGCAAGGGCGTCTTCAAGGTCTGGATGCACAACAACAAGCATAACTTCCACCCCCGCACCAACGGGCCGGTGGACACCCCCCCCACCACCGCCACCACCACCACCTCCTCCCCGGTCGCCGTCCAGGCCCCCCCTGCGGCCAACGGGAACGACGATTACCACGCTCTTCCCCCCGTCAACGGCGGCGGTAACAGTTAATTAGAACATTGGTATATATATATGTGTGTGTGCGTGTGCGTGTGCGCGCGCTTATTAATTTTTCCATTGCCGCTGCTGTTCTATATTATTCCCTGGTAGTTGTTGTTTGGTTTTTATTCATCTAGTAGAGTTGTTGAGAGAGAACAATGGCATTGATGCCTGGGGATTAATTAATTCCTCTGTAGGATCTGCTCCTCGATTACTTATGTTCGAGGATACAGAATTCGATCATCTGGAAAGGAAGTAGGAATCGATCCCTACGCTTTGCTAGAGTGCAATTAATAATAGTGGGATATGTAGCTTACAAATTCATTGCTTATCTTTACATATCTCTAGTTCCCTTCCTTCCTTGATGGAAAATAAGTTTTTGTAAACCGGCTTAAATGATCGCTGGGTGAATCTTCAAATCTTACCTTACTCCTCCAGAAAAAAAAAAAATTGTGAAAGATATTATACCGATTTCTTTTTTTTTTTTTTTTTTCTTTGACTCAGAATCCCAACATGTCGGCCTGTAAATGCTCAAGTGAAAGCTCCAACTTTTAACCAACGATGCTTTAGGCCCTACTTGTTTGTAGGGATTACGCTGCCTATGCTATCGTTTGGGTCTTTTAATTTCAAGTTATAATAATTCTATGATAAAGCCTTCAAAAGGATGGGATGAGTTCGTCTCGGGATTGTGTGAGAAAATACCCACACGTATCTTCTTAAACACCCCGTGAAGCCATGGAGTCATTCCTTCCCTGTGAATTACTATTCAAAAGATGTACATAATATGGCTGGCTTTGTTGTTGGTTCAAGAGGTTCGATAAAGTGTTTCTGCTATCTCTTGGTTAAGCCAAGAGTTAACGACGGAATGTTTGCCTTTAAAGAAGGGGATTAGGCAAAATTTCTTCTACTCCCGACAAGGGCAAAAGCTGCGGGGGGTACAACACACAATTCAAAGTGTTCCCCTTTTCTGGGTACCACGCAGGCAGGCAAACCATGTTTAGGGAGATCCTAATCATTATTCCCATTTGCAATCTTTGTTGGCTTTCCCAGACTTTACAGCACCGTCGGTGTTTCCCTCTTGCAGCCTGCTATTACCGTCCCTCGCCGTCGAATTCATGGTTTGATTCTTTTGCTGGGTCTAATTTTTTTTTTTTTTTTTTCTTCTTTCACCCCTTAAACCATCCCTTTTTGAAGTACGTAAGGTGAGAAGCCATTGGCTCCTCAATTTAGTCATCTCATGCCATCACCTGTCCCTTTGGCATTTAATCTTCGACCAACAACTGTCCTTTTTACGATTTGTCTGAAATTGTAGTTATTGCATTTGATGAGGGATGCTGGGGTTCTAATTTTGGTTATCATACCCATAATGTGTCGGTTCCCTTTTGAACCCTTTACCTCGTACACTCTTTTATCTTGTGCCCTGGTGCTGGAAACGGTATATATATTTCCTGATTTTATTTGTTTATATGCAGTAATCTAGGTAGGATGTCCCATTCGACGATAGTGTATCATGCATGTAGACTTCTCAATGCCCTATTATGATACTCGGTTTAAGGTTTGATCACAATACCCATCTGCTATTCACAATGTAAAGTAAATACGTACGTTACCATATTTGTCTACCAAAGCACAAGATGCTGATGCCGAAAGAGCCATGCGAAGGTCCTTACTATGTTCAATGTTCGTATAAATTTACTTTCGAGTACAAGCAGCCTGACATTATGTATGAGGGTAAATTTGAATTAAAAAAAAGAATCCTAATTTCAATCAGAGAAAATTATGTATGAGGGTAAAATGGGGCTTTCTAAATGAGAGATATTTAATTATTCTCGATGCATTCATAGAATCCTGTGGATGTGGATATTCTAATAGAAGTAAGAGTTTTATAAAATTTCAACTCAGTAACAACTTTTCAATGCAGTTGTTTGGAGAGAAAATTGACGCCCTCGGTGAAATAAATAAGAGTCTTTCATTCAAATAAAATTTTGAGTCTTTCATTCTAATAACGGTAGGCCTAATTCTTGAAAATTTTACGGCAATATATAATTTGCAATCGGTATTAAGATATTGGAAGAAACCAATTGGCTACCTCTTTGGGAGGACCTCACTTTTTACGCTATTATAATGTACAACGAAGTTACTCATAAAAAGTAGCTCTATTAGTCTGTGGGTAATGTAGAAAATAAGTATGTTTTTCATATTCATATAAGGTTAACAACAAGGAAATATTTTCATATCCTGTGTCGTATTCTGTGCAACTCATTTCCGAAGACGTGTTCGGTTTTCGATGCAAATGCTAAAATCATTTCCTTTATTTAGTGAATGAGTTATTATGTTTTCATAAAATATTTTACAGTCGAGAAGGAGCACAAGTCATGGAATGAAAGAAATGAAGTTAGTTTATCTGGAGGAGAACATCTCGGTTAGGAAATGTAGAACCCTTATTTGCATTTAGGTACAAAGAGGGAAAACCTCTTGTCTTTGTTTACTCAACCTGTAGATGCTGGTAGTTGGGTGTCCGTTGAGGGGCTCATTTTCTCTCATGGTGAAGCACATGTGGTGAAGGTCGTGCTGTCTTGGAGGGGGTGGTGGTCATTGTCCGTACTCTTTTGGTGCCTAGGTCGATGAGAAAGTTGGAGATCTCTTTTTAAGTTTGGGATCATGTGTGATCCCGCACTTTGCACGATTGAAATTTATTTGATTCTTGGATTCTGATGTCTATCGATTTTTTATTGATGTGTATGGTGAAGATTGTTAGGTTTATGTTTTGATGTCATATCTACGAACATGGAGTTAATATTTTTTCTAATTCAAAAAAGTTTGACTAATTTCTTTACTTTGGGATGTTTTCTTTACTTTTTTTTTTTTTTATATTTTCATTTCTTTTTTCTGTTATGTTTTAGTTTTGACTCCATCTAGATGGAGTTTCCTCCGTACGATGAAGAATAACTTTCCTTTCTTACGATCGTGTTCGAATTTCTCTTTCTTCATTTCTTTTTAGGTTACGTCCTTTTATATGGATAAATGCTTATCCTTTAAAAAAGGGGAATTGAGTTAAAAAAAAGAGGATGCCTTTTGCAGAACAACAACCATTGAAAACGAGGATATTTTTCGTTTGAGGTATCCCTTGATATATCAAGCTAAATGCATACTAAGTTTCCGGGATATTCCTGATGATAAACAGGGGGTTATCCCTTGTCTTTGGGATATCCTCTATCGTCAATGGGCAGTTAGGGTTTAAATCTAGCCGTGGTGTGGATCTGACTGTAGACGTGGTGTAGCTTATACAAACGGTGTTGTATGGTTCCATAACAAAGATTTTATTTTACCCGATTCTGTGTGCACGTTTAATTGTGGATTGATAAGATAAGGTTAACGTTTGATGAGTTGTCTTCTCTTCACAATTTAATTATATTTGAATGGGAATACATCAATCTTGACAACCTGTCCCTGACGATGTGTTGTTGAATCGTTCAGTCTGAAACAGCGCAATTAAGGAGGTCAAGAAGAAGAAAGATTAGTAAGCGGTTGTTATTTAGTCAATTTTCATCGAATTTGTGTAGGAATTCCTCGCACGGCCTGTTAGCCACACGTAACAAAGTGATAAGATTTAGCCCTTGCTACCTCATTAAATTATTCACATTTTGGTCCCAAAAATGGTAGTTGATGAATTATTGCACCGGATTAATGTCAACTAATTGGTGTCTAAACTCACATTCCTTGGGATCTATACCTCAAATGATTCCTTTATACTTGCTGATTATTGTTAATATAGCGAGGAAGCAACCTCTCTGTTTGCTATTCTAGCAGTTTTTTTTTTTTTTTTTTTGGGTTACTATTGTTGGATCCAAGCAGCGCTCTAAGTTGCCCTCGTGGAACCATCTAAAATAGAGAAAGCTCCAACTAACACTTGGACGTCAGTGGATGTTTAAATCAATTCCAAAAGAAAACTCCAATCTCACGTCTGGGAGATGCACGAGTCAACTATAGGACAATTAGGTCTACTAAGCAGAGCAAAATAGATTCAGATTGCTCAGCTCAAATGGTCCATATGCATTTTATACGTGCATTCCATCTTGCAAAGTGAACCTTAAAAATCCCAAATGCATGAGATCCAAAAACCATTGCTTTTATATGCCATATTAATGGGCTCCTGCAAGTTATCTATGAGAACAGGGCTACAAAATTTTGATCCCCATGAGAGATATTAGGATCACAATTATGATGCCAATCCTCTATGATGTCCCTCCATTGTCGAATATATCGAATCGGTAAAAGAAGACATGGTGCGGTATTATTATTGGTTGGTGATAATAATGTTCGGTTGGTAGGGCTCATCAGATTTGGGACTTTACCCCCCTTCTCCACCCCCCCCACCAACAATTCCTGGCCTCCATATTCCACTCACGTCCTTACTCACATGGGGTGAAACCTATAACGAGACAGAGAAGGTGTTATCCTCTGCTGTATAATATCCATTTTGTATTTGCAGAGAGGACGTCATCACCATCATCTTCTAGAGATACTGCTTTGAGTGATTAAAAAGTGCAAAAGAATGGAAATGATTTGCCTTGGTGATAGGGATGAAAAGTTCTCCCGTAAGTTAAATAAAATAAAAGAGCCATGGAGGATCAAGAGTCACGAGCCCACAAAAATAAGATCAGGATCTAAGACTGACGATCAATGCTAACTATCCATTTGAGATTGATCTGTTGCTCGACAGAGGGATTTGACAAGCTCATTTGAGGTAGGTAGATTTGTTGCTCGACAGAGGTAGGTGGATCAATTCCCCAAGAGAGACCCGACAAGAGAGGTTAGGTGGTCATCGGATTAAACAACTTTAGATGCTTGCTTAATATAGAGTGGCGGTAGATCTTGATAGAAGGATAAGTAGGAATATTGGTAGGGAAGCCAGACAAAAAGACTTTGCTAAATTATAAGGCAGACAATGCCTTGCCACAATTATCCTTGTTGGACATGGATGACATGGTCGAATCCAATCTTTGCAAAAATTAAGCAACAAACTAATCGAGCGTCAGAAATCTCAAGATGGTTATGGATGGATAATCTCAAAGATATTATGCATCAAAAATCTTGGGATGATTATGAAAGGATAATCTCAAATATATTGTGCACCAGAAATCTCGGGATGGTTGTGGAAAGCTAATCCTGAGGATATCACTAATAAATTATGGTTACCAAAAATCTTGGGGAATTATTTCCATAAAATGGGCAATGGGTGCTCACGCTTGGGCCACAGAAAAATCTTGAGAGAGAGATTACTTGTACTCTTTATTTCCTCCTTTTTCTCATGTACTTAGTGAAAACTTTGAGGGTTAAATCCCCTCCCTAAACCTACTCCCTCTCCTAAAGGTGGAACTGGATTACCAATTCTTATGTGACATTCTGCAATTGTTTTATTTTCTTAACCAAATCCTCATCTTATTTCGAACTCCATAGGACTCCAGGAGAGGGCCCTGATCAATTGGCGTTATTTGTAGGAATTTCTAATATTCCTAAGCATATTTTTGCCCATCTCTATCATGCTCCATGGCTCCCACAACACATCATGGCTCCAAGGTTAACATCGACCATGTGCTTAATGAAGAATCCAGTGTCGCGTAATCTTGTTGTCAGTGTCAATAGGAGGAAGGCGACCACCATAAGAAGGTGAAGGTCGGATATAACTAGAAGAAGGTTGGCAACAACCAAAAAATGAAGGAGATTGTTCAAGTGGAGGAGCCTCCTTTAGGCCCTATTCAATAGGCCTAGAAGGAGGACCAGGAGTATCTCGACCAACTCTTCGATCTTTAAGTAGAGTGAGAGAAGATATTGGGCTACCTCCACAATGTGAGGAAGCGTAAGGAGGTTGCTCTCCAATAGAAATTGAACCCTCCTCAGGACGGATTAGATGAGTAGGTGCAGTGGTGCCGCGTGGTAAAAGAAGAGAACACTTACCTCAGAGAGTAGATAGAGGAGCTCAAGTAGGATATCAGGAATAGGGGAGGTGAGGCTCCACAAGCCTTGCCCCCACCTTCGACCCCATGAGACTCAGACGGACAATCTGACTCATGGGCCTTTCAATCCAATGGGGGAGGGTCATTTCTTGAGATCATTCGTTAAGTGACCCAGGCAGTGAGGGGGGTCCTCCCACGGGCATACGTTACTAGTTACCCATTCACTAAGAAAGTGATGAACACGCCTATCCCAAAGAAGTTTAAGCACCCCACACTCCCATAGTATGATGGTACCACAAACTTTAATAGATTTGCTGGTAATTATCGGTAAATGATTCTCATCAGGTATTCTTGTCATATTTAGTCAAGATGGCTCATGGGTGGTTCAAAGAGCTCCGACAAGCGAAATGTCTTGCTTTCAAGAGCTGTTTGATAAGTTCTGCCAATAGTTTGATCGCCAACAAAGGGTTAGAGATAACCTCGAGTGCCTGTTAGAGATCTGACAATGGAAGGGAGAATCCTTCCACTCTTGTCTCAATTGTCTTAAGGTCCAATACTTTAAGTACAGGAGGCCTTACAACACCATAGCCATCTAGTATTTCAAGTCGAATCTCTTGACCCAATGCTTCTGGTATGACATCCATGATTTTTCATCTCATAACATGGTGGAACTATGGGATCAAGCAACAAGATTCGCAGAGCAACATTAAGGAAGAACATGATAACGGGTTGGATGAAGGGGTGGAGATAGATGGACTGTAGCAGAGATGGGTCAGGGATGGAGGGGTGGGGCCTGCTTCTATTAGAGGAAAGACGTCAACCTGAGAACTTGGGGAACTGAGAGAATCCCTATTGTGATAATGGGTTGAAGTAACTTAGGAGAGATGGATATTAGGAGTAAACCCCTTACAGTAGATCGAACAAAGATCTTCGCAAAAGTCATGGCCACCAACTAAGATCTCCTACCACTACTCCCTCCCCTCAAGCATAAATCAAATACAAGTCCTTACCATCGCTATCACAAAGTGAAAGGCCATGCTATAGAAGATTGTAAGGATTTGAGGGACCAGATTGAATACCAAATCTAACACAATAACTTGGCCTACTTTGTGAAACACTATAAGGGACTTGACAAGGACAGAAAACCCATGGAGGACCCTAAAGAATATCATCGGGACAAGCTGCAATAGCCGAGGGGAAATGATATGGTTTTGGTAGAAGAAGTGACACATGAAGATGTTATCCATAGGTCTCAATAGAGATCTGTAAAGACCTGTACTGTCCTGAGCCTTTTATGAAATCTAGACTGTCGGTCAGATGTCTGGTCAGACGTCTGGACCCCTTCCCAGACGTCTGAAAATCAAAATTTTGGTATGAGCCTTCGCGTCTGCACGTAGATAGTACCTCTCTTCTCTCTCTTTCCCTCTTCCCTCCTCCACCGAACCCTAATGCACCCTTATATAAACCCCTCTCCCCCTCTTCCTTTCTTCCCCACTTCACCACAGCCAGCCACCTTCCCTCCTTCCTCTCCACTATAGCGAGAGGTGCGAGCGCGAGAGAGAGAGCGAGAGCGAGCGGCGAGGAGGAGAGGCGGTGTGAGGAGAGGAGGAAGAGCTTGAGCTCGCGAGCTCGTGGGAGCTTGCCAAAGGGCGCACGGCCGGAGTGACGCGTGCGGGAGGAGTGCGTCGGGGGAGCCGTCCCCGACATTTGCTGTAGCCGGAGCTGCAGGCGAGGAGGAGAGGCCATGGCTATGTGCGGTGAGGGAGAGTAGGAAGAGGTTCTGGCTCTGGGATTTTCCCAGATTAGATGTCTGGCGTGCCATCCAGATGACATATTGGACATCTGGAGATGCTACCAGACGACTGAAAGCAAATCTTCGTGAAGGTACGTTCCTCTTGCGGTTACGGCCATGCAGTCCACTCCGCAGCTATGATTTACGTGGCTAAAAATAGGAGATTTGGTTGTCGCATGTAGGGATTACTTCGGGAAGGCATAGGGCATTCCCTCCTATGCGTTTCGGACGTCTGGACAGCTTACCAGACGACCGGAAGTACTCTTAGATGTCCAGAGGAGAGGTAGGACGTCTGGAGCTGGGTCCAGACGGTCTATACGAGGTTCTGGACATCTGAGGTCGACGTAGAACCTGAGGTGAGTTTTTGGTTACTTTTAAGATGTCTAGACCTTGTGTTAGACGTCTGATTTAGGTCTGTAGTCTTATTTTTGACCCGTTTAGGGTCCGTTTGAGGTCTGTTTTATGCAAACAAGATATCGAAGTTTTCCTTGTGAGTTCCTCTACTTGTTAGAAGGCCTCTTATATTGTTCTGAATATTTCATTGTGGTATGTTCCTTGTTATAGGACTTCAATTAGTTGTGGGTTCGGGGCTTGCCGAGGCACGTGAGCCTGTCGTTCAAGCCCCCAATACTCCTGGGTTGTCTGGTAGAGTGGTCTTCCCTAATTTAATTATAGAACCTGAATGCATATGTGGATTAAATAACTAGAACCTAAGATATGGCATGAATCCTAGGACAAGAAGTATTTGCAATGTCTGTGTGCGTGTTTGAAATTGCAGTCTTGAATGAATGAATAAAAATGTTAACAACTGCCTGTTAATAAACAGGAGTTGCCTGTGAAATATGAATTACCTGTGCTAGTTAAACAGTTACATGTGACATTTCTTATTGTATATGTTAAATGATGGAAATACGAGCTGCATGTGTATAACCTGAGAATGGAAATGTGAATGATGAAACCGAGTATGGAATGGCATGAGAAATACGAGCATGAACCCTACGGAGAATTAGGAGTAGAGCTCTTGTGAATAAATGGAATGGATTTAGAAATGTGAGTAGGAAGTGTGCTGGCCCTTGAGTACGTGGTACCAAGGAGAGCGACTGTCCCCTTCTTAGTGTAGAGTAGAGCTAGCCGCCCTTGGTTTGGGAGTCGGGGTTAGGATTGGCCACTCTGCACCGACTTCTTGGCCCTCGCGTACACTGTATCGGGGAGAGCTACTAGTGTATGATGAGAGCTAGCCACCTTACACTGACTTGTTAAGCCCACTGGGCAAACCAGGGTAGTCAGACGAGGGTGGGTGGACTGTGGAGGGGTGAGACCCCTGTTTGGTTCTAAGGGGTTATACCCCTGTTATTGAGAGGGCTAGGCCCTATATTGTTTCGTGCTGTACTTTGAGCGTACTCGTTAGCGGAAACGACTGACCGCGTGCTAGTGTGGGGTAGCTACCCGTGCGCTTTTCGCACGTGCCGTAGTCATCGCTACGTTTGTCCGTGACCTTGGGGTGGTTGACTGGGTGTAGGATCACCATGGGGGACTCTCCCGACCAGGAGAGCACCACGTGTGCCTTCTACTCTTCGGAAAAGACTGCAATCAAGATTGTTCCCATGAGGAACATTCGAGATCAAGAAAGATATATGAAAATAAACCAATGGGTGAAAAGGAATAACTTGTAAAATAAAGAATTGAAATAGATAGTTTACTGACATGCGGTTGTGCGTGTGTGTTAAGAAGTGTCGTTATAGTCGCACTTGCAACGTCGATTTTAAAATAAGTAAACGGAGGTGAGTCCGAGTGTCGGTCTCAGGGAGGCATGAAAATCGGATTTTGCTTATCACTTGTTGTCACGGAAAGCGCAGAGCTTTTGCTTGCGGAGGTGCGGTTTGAAAAGAGAGAGAGAGATAGAGAGAGAGATTAGGGTTAGAGTGTTTCTTGTTTGATCATGCAACTTAAACAGAAATTAAAGTAACAACTGAATAGAAAATAACTTCATTAATCATGCACTTTTAGTTCATAGCTTACAACATTAAATACATGCTTAAACAAAAGTAATGGAAAGCTTAAAAGAGAGAGAGAGAATGGAGAGCGACGAGGCAGCCACGGCAGTGGAGGAGGCTTCGTCGACGGCTCGTCATCTCCGGCGATTACAAGAGGGCCTAAAGCTAGCTAAGAGAGAGGTGGAGTAGTTGCAAGGGAAGTGAATGCCTTGAATGAGTGGTTGGAGGGGTTTAAATAGGGTTAAGGGCTTTCTAAAAGAAGGAGGGGCTTTAGCGACGTCCGGAATGTCGCTAAAACCACTCCAAAAGCGTCGGTGAAGCCCTCCAGCCCGTCAGTCAGCCGCCCGCTCTATTTCTTCCTCACGCGTGATCCGCGGCCGCTGCGTGAGAGCCATCCGATCGAAGATCGGACGTTGAGATCTCTCCTCGGCTGCGCTTGGATCGCCCCTCGGACGCGCATGTGCGTGGGCATCATCACCCGGCGTGCGCGCGCACGTGGGCACTCGCGAGCTGTGGCCGCACTGAGTGGCGAAATCTCGGCCACCCACGCTGATCGGGCAACCCAATTTTGCCGCGCGCAACCTTTGTCTTCGATTTCACGCTCCGCGCTGCTCGAACCCGCGTTGCGTGCGTGCAGGCGTGCGCGCTAACCATTGCGCCGCGCTCGCGCTTTGTCACGGCGACTGAGGGCAGGCGCGCGAGTCTCGGCCGTTTGATCGAAGATCGACGGTCGAGATCTGATCTCGGCTGGATGAAGAGGCGGCGTGCGGTGGAGCGGGGGTGACGTGGCACAATGTGGGCCGTTGATCTCCAGATCAACGGACAGAACTTCTTGGGCCCATTATAGGAGCTCCGGATGTCGGATTTAGCCGATCTTAAGTCTGTTGGACTCCGTTCGTCATTCTGAATCCATCCGTGTAGTCCGATTGCTCATCTAAGGCTTGCTTTGACAAGTGCTTACACAAATGGGCATTAATATAGTTTTATAAGCAATCTTGGTACATGATGCATGCAATGCTCCCATTCTACTTATGTTGTGCCTTTTATTCTTAAGATGAGCCATATTCAACATAATTATCACCCCCTTGTGCAGTGTTATCATACCCCCATGCTTCCTCCTTGCTAGTCCCTAGCAAGGTTTATTTTAGCCTTTATTTCCTTTCAGAATTTAAGAAGTAATTGCTTAGACACTTCGTCACTTGTCAATAGGAGGAAATATACGAAGATCTTAATCTACAAAGACTAAGCAGCGCCCGGGTGTCTGCCAAAATATGAATCGCCCGAATCTTTGCTTTAATATGTATTTGTATATATATATATATATATATTAGAATTTTTTTCGGAATTCAGTGTGGGTTGGTAACTTTTTACGGCTACCAACCCACCCAAAACTCGGTCAAAACCCTAAGTGCTAAGCATCTTGGTGTGAATGTTGTGATAGACTCACTTAACGGTAATTGAGATAGACTTTGGGTTTCTACTCCCCTAGGTGACCGGAAAAGGAAATAAATTTTCCTGAAGGTGTATTTGTTCAATTGGTAGCTTTCTCCCTACGTTTGTTTTAATTGGGGTCAACACAAGGATTTTTCCAGTGTATATCTCCCCAGCTTGTACTACTTCCCCGCTTCTTCCTTAAGTGTTTAGATCTTTTTGTGCAGTTATTGAGCTGGGCTCTGGACAACCGACCAATGGGTTGTTACCCACGATCACTTGCCAGCCATATTTGTGCAGTGAAGTGTGGTTTATTTTCTTTTCTTCTCCCTTTTTTTTTTTTTGTAGGTGGCATCCCTGATCTCAAATGTACCTAGAGGCAATGAAGAAGAAATGGCCTGTGTTTAGGTTCTGGATAACCTGCCAATGGGCTGTTACCCACGACAACTTTCTAGCCATACCACCCTAGAGAGTTCATTAGCTACCCAATTTCTGTCAAATTCTCCGAGAAGTCTGTGCAAAAATGTGTGCAGATGCTTAGACTCAAAGTTTTTCTGAGTTAGAGGGTGAGTTGATAAGTCGTATACTTACCACCTGATTTAGTAGGTGGATTAAAGTAGCTTAAGGTTGCAAAGACTCGAAGCTAAATCCATATTTTAACTGACACCAGGGTTGATTAAGCCTGAAGGCCTGAAAAGTCTAAGTGTTTAAGTTCTTTTTGTATTATTTTCCACTATTGACAAGTTTCTAATGCCTAAGTTTTCTTCCTAAATTCAAATTATTATTTTTTTTATTTATTCAGACTGATTAAATGAGCTCAGGATTATGCAATTTACCATCCCCCCATGCTTAAGTTGGACAATGTCCTCATTGGCAAGTACATGGATGCATAAGGGTTCAAAAAGATAGTACCTGAGTGACGTAAACTACTAGATCAGTCTGAATCCTCTGAGTTGCCTCCCAGGAAGTGCTGAGTTTAACGCCTCCATCTGGGCGGTGCTCCGTGTCAGCCCTCAACGTGGGTGACACTTTCCTTTGGGGGAACCTGGGCCAGGAAATGCTTCAATCTTTGACCATTAACTTTAAAAGTGTGCCTAGTGTTAGGATCAGCGATTTCAACTGTCCCATTAGAGTAGGGCTTAACCACTTGAAATGGCCCAGTCCATTTGGACCTGAGTTTCCCCGGGAAGAGTTTTAGGCGGGCGTCAAATAGCCAGACTTGTTGGTTAGGCTCAAAGGTTTTTCTATGAATGAGTCGGTCGTGGATGGCTTTCATTTTCTCCTTATACAGTCGACTTTTGTCAAAGGCATCCCGACGAATTTCTTCGAGCTCAGATAATTGGAGCATCCTCTGCGCACCGGGTAACTGGGGATCCATGTTACATTGCTTGATAGCCCAGTAAGCCTGGTGTTCCAATTCGACAGGAACATGGCAGGCTTTGCCAAAGACTAGGCGATAAGGAGACATGCCTATCGGGGTCTTGAAAGCGGTCCTATATGCCCACAGGGCATCATCAAGTCGTGTGGACCAGTCTTTTCTGTCAGGTCTCACAGTCTTCTGTAAAATGTTCTTGATTTGTCTATTTGAGACCTCAGTCTGCCCATTTGTTTGTGGATGATACGGGGAAGCAATGCGGTGGTTCACCCCGTATTTTCTAAGTAGGGCACAGAATTGGGAATGGATAAAATGGCTTCCACCATCACTGATCATGGCCTTGGGTATTCCAAACCGAGAAAGGATGTTCTTCTTAACAAAGTCCATGACAGTCCTGTGATCGCATCGGTGGGTGGCGACGGCTTTAATCCATTTGGAAACATAATCTACCGAGACCAGGATGTACTCGAAGCCGTTGGATGGTGGAGAGGGGCCCATAAAATCGATACCCCAAACGTTGAAGATTTCGACAATCAAAATAGGCTGAAGGGGCATCATATCTCTCTTGGCCATGGTCCCTAGCGTTTGGCAGCGTGAGCAAGTCTTGGCAAAGTTGTGTGCATCCTTAAATAGGGACGACTAGTAAAATCCAGACTGCAAAACTTTTGCAGCTGTTTTCTTTCCAGAGAAGTGGCCACCACAAGCCTGGTCATGACAAAAGGAAAGCACACTCTGAACTTCGTCTTCGGGGATACATCTCCTGATGATCTGGTCAGCACAGAGGCGAAACAGCATGGGATCATCCCAGAAATAGTGCTTGGCCTCAGCCAAGAACCTGTCCTGTTGCTGTCTGGACCAGCTGTGCGGGGTTTGTCCTACAACCAAGTAGTTGACGTAGTTAGCATACCACGGCATTTTCTTATCTTGCACGGCCAGGATGTGTTCATCAGGGAAGGCGTCAGATAGAGGTAGGGAGGGTCCAATGTGGTCTGGATGAAGTCTAGACAAGTGGTCAGCCACCACATTCTTTGATCTGGCCTTGTCTCGGATTTCCAGGTCAAATTCCTGCAAAAGTAGGATCCATCTGATGAGCCTGGGCTTTGCGTCCTTCTTGGCCAACAGGTGCTGGATGGTTGAATGGTCAGTGTAAATAGTCACGTGGGGTCCCAACAAGTACGATCGGAACTTTTCAAGTCCAAAGACTACAGTGAGCAACTCTTTCTCTGTGACCGTATAATTACGTTGGGCCTCGTCCAACGTTTTGCTCGCGTAGTAGATCACCACGAGCTTCTTGTCTTGCCTTTGTCCCAGGACAGCGCCTATGGCAAAATCTGATGCATCACACATAATCTCAAAGTCTTAGGACCAGTCTGGGGGTTGAAGTACAGGTGTGGTGGAGACTAAGTCCCGGAGGGTGTGGTAAGCCTGGATGCAATCAGAAGACATGTGGAAGATGGTGTCGTTGGCTAGAAGGTCGGTCAAGGGTTTGGAAAGCTTAGAAAAGTCTTTAATGAACCTTCGGTAGAAGCCAACATGTCCTAGGAAGGAGCGAATCTGTCGGACCGAACCAGGTGGAGGAAGTTTGGAAATTAAATCAACCTTAGCCCGATCTACTTCGATGCCCCTATGCGATACGATGTGACCGAGGACAATTCCTTCTTGAACCATAAAATGGCTCTTTTCCCAACTTAGCACCAGGTTAACCTCGATACATCGTTTTAGGATTTTCTCCAAGTTACTCAGACAATGGTCGAATGAATTCCCGAATATAGAGAAATCATCCATAAAGACCTCTAAGTATTCACCCACTATTTCTGAAAAAATGGCTAGCATGCAATGCTGGAAGGTCGCAGGTGCGTTGCATAACCCGAACGGCATTCGACGGAATGCAAACGAGCCATACGGGCAAGTGAATGTGGTCTTTTCCTGATCTTCCGGAGCAATTGCGACTTGGTTATATCCTGAATATCCATCCAGGAAGCAAAAATACTTCTGCCCTGCCAATCTTTCAAGGATTTGGTCAATGAACGGCAAGGGGAAATGATCCTTCTTAGTGGCTTCATTGAGCTTCCTATAATCAATGCACACCTGCCATGTGGTGGTGGTGCGGGTGGGGATGGATTCGCCATGATCATTGGTGACAACGGTGAGCCTAGCTTTCTTGGGAACCACTTGAGTGGGGCTCACCCAGGGGCTATTGGAGATAGGGTAGATGATATCGGCGTCAAGCCACTTGATAATTTCTTTTTTAACGACCTCCCGCATGTTTGGGTTTAAATGTCTCTGCATTTGGTAGGAAGGTCGGGCCCCGTCTTCCAAGTAAATCTTATGGGTGCAATAGGTGGGGCTAATTCCTCTTAAGTCCGAAATGGTCCATCCAATGGCGGCCCGATGTTCTGAAAGGGTCGCAATCAACCTGAGTTCCTGATCCTTAGTTAGATGAGAATTAATAATCACTGGGAAGGTCTGGTCAGGTTCTAGGAAGACATACTTGAGATTCTTGGGCAATGGTTTAAGTTCGGGTGCGGGTGGGACCACAGTCGATGGGAATGGAAAGGGCGGGAGTTGATCAACATCGATCTCTTCAAATGGTGTCGTGTGATGGTACTCAGCCTTACAGAGGTCGATGGGTAATGATGGTGATGGGTCAGAACAGTCACTACGGGTTTGGTGGTTTGATACAAAACTGAGGGTGAGGCATTCCTCGATTAGAGTTTCCACGGGATCATGTTCCTCAATGCAATCGCAATCAAAAGACTGTCGCCCGAAAGATATCCAATTGCATTTTCCTGTCCCCGAAGGCGATTTCCATACACCTCGTGTCGCAATCAATGTTTGCCTTAGCCGTAGCTAAGAAAGGTTTACCTAAGATTATGGCTGTATTCTGTAATTTTTCAGGGACTTCCATGTCGATCACCAAAAAGTCGACCGGGAAATAGAAGTCCTTGACCCGTACAATCATGTCCTCGACAACCCCCTTTGGGGTTTTCACTGATCTATCAGCTAGCTGGATGGTGACAGGGGTTGGTGTCAGCTCCCCAAAACCAAATTGGTGGTACAGGGTTGTTGGAATCAGATTGATAGAAGCACTTAGGTCCAGGAGCGCTCTATCAAACGTCATGTCCCCGATATTGCAGGAAATCAGGGGCGCTCCTGGGTCAGTTTGCTTGAGTGGAAGGTTGCTTGATATTACAGAAGTTGCTTGTTCAGAGAGCACAACCTTCCTAGGTGCTTGAGGTCTCAGCTTATGCTTGGGTGTACAGGCATCCTTTAAAAACTTGGCGTAAGTAGGGATGTGTTTGACGGCTTCAAGGAGCGGAATATTGATCTGTACTTGCTTAAAGATTTCCAACAGCTCCTCAGTTTCCACAACATTCTTATTTTTCTTAATTGTTTCCAAGGCCTCAGGGTAGGGTGTCTGAATGTGGATTGGTTCTATTTCTGGGTCCTTGGTTGGTGCCTTTTCTGAGTCAGGTATTTCAGCAGGTGAAGTCTTGGGGAGAGTCAGCCATTTGGGATCCTAGGTTTTGGTGCCGCTTCTCAAGGTCACCGCATTCGCAGAGGCATTGGGGCCATGGCTTGATCCTTGAGAAGACGAGGAAGAAGAAGCACCAAGCCCAGGAGGTGTTTGTGGGGCTGGTTGGACCATGTGAGCCTACCCGAGGTTGCTTTGGAACCCTTGCGAATTAGGGCCTCTGTTAATTATGTTTCGTGGGTTCGTTTGTGGTTGGGAAGGTAAGGATCTTTGTTGTTTACAGTCCAAGAGTTGGCTTAACTGTCCCTTTACCAAGGCCATTTCCTCCTGATGTTTCTGGTTCATGTCCGCCATCATCTTTATTAGGGTATCCATTTGGTTCTGATTATATTGGGGTCTAACTAGTGGCCCTTGCTGATAGGGGGCAAGTGTGGCTACTGGTTTGGCTTGGGCTGGTTTTGGAATTGCAGTGGTTTCTGGTTTATCCAACCAAAGTTGGGGTGGTTACGCCAGCCAGTGTTGTAAGTGTTGGAGAAAGGGTCTGGTTTCACATAACCTTGGACAGCTTGCACATCTTCAAGGATAGCCGATGTTGATGGAGAGGGAAGGGAGTAATCAAGGGTTGAGGGAGCAAAAGTCCCTCCCTGGAACGTGGTCAGGGGTTGTTCCAGGTTCAGTTGGGTTAAGGGCTGGACCAGGTCAATATTATGCGCTCCCTTTGCTAGGGAGAAAGTCTGTAAGGGGTTCCTGGTCTGGTTCAGTAGCTCATCAATCTTTTTGTCTACCAATTCCACTCGATCCAATTTCTTGGCAATGATGTCCATGTCAACCATTCCAGAATTCGCTTGCACCTCATAAATCCCGCCACGGGGTTGACTGGACCTATTAAACTGGTTCATGGAGGCATTGTTGAGAGAATTCTCGCTCATAGACTCAAAGAGCTCAAACGTGCTCTCCTCGTCTTTGTTCAGGAAGTTTCCCTCGCATGAGGCATCGACGAAGTTCCGTAGGTTGCTGTCTAGACCGTGGTAGAAGATCTAGGCCAATTGCCACCTTGGTACTTCGTGGTGTGGGCATTTCCTCAAAAGTTCATTAAATCTTTCCCACACCTCATGAAATTGTTCCCCACCCTGGAGTGTAAAGGTAGTGATAGCTCTTCTGAGGGCATTGGTCTTTCCTATGGGGAAGAATTTCTTTAAAAATGCATGCCTCAGTTCTTTCCAGGTGGTGATGGGTCTACCTAGGGTTCTAAGCCAATGCGAAGCCTTGTCTCTTAATGAGAGGGGAAACATCTTGATTAGAACAATGTCAAGGCTAATGTTCCTAGGTTTCATAGTTCGTGCTATGCAGTCGAGATCCTCTAGGTGCTGAAAGGGGTCCTCATTTGAGCTTCCATGAAAGTGGCTCTGGATCAGACTTAAGACATTCGGTTTCAGCTCAAAATCATCTCCCCCCTCGGGGATCCTAAGGTGTGGCTTGACTCTAATAGCGGAGGGATTATAGAAATTGCGGAGGGGCCTCGGCTGATCCTGAAATGGCGGTAAATCAAGTGGTGGTTGCCCTGGTATGTCTTGGAAAGGTGGTGGTGGTTGTTCTTGTGGGTTCTGTAACCGTTGTATGGCTTGCATGATGGTGTGGATTTGTTGTTGCTGAAGCCGGTGGTTAGCATTAATTTAGGCTTGGATGATGGCCATAGCGTCTGGTGGGGGTTGATCTTCAACCTCATCTACCCTAGGTTTAGCCATGTTTCCAACAGAATTACGTCGCCTAGATTCCTGCCCCGAAACACACAACTCGAGATGCAATGAGCGTCTCCCGTGCATACACTAGAGAAGAATAGGAGGGGATGCGGAGGGCGACAGATACGAGAAATGTGTTTCAATCAAGCACACAAGCCTAGTCCTTATGGTATATTCCTTAGGAGACCTAGAAATCTCACAAAGGGTGATTAAGTCCGTAAACACTGGACTCCACTTCCTAAGGCTAATCTGGCCAGGTTGATTACGAGGGGATTGCAGGGAAGGTTCTTCCTTTGGCTTTCGCCTCCGGTTCCGTAGACCCCACAACCGCGGTCGTTTGACACTGCCCCGCAGCCTAGTCGCCAGATTCTACCAAGGGAATGAAAGCCAAGTGCCTAGCAAACAAAACCTCACCTTTCGAGACTTAACTCAATCCTGCCTAGGGCACGTCTACTCAATTTTAAAGGGTTAGGATAGTGCTTGTGCCTAGGGTCATGTGATGAGGCGTTGATTGGGGTGGTGCCTCTTAATTTTCCACTTTCAAGGTGTGTGCTTTTAGCAAAACATGGTTTTCAAGCAAGGGTTTTTTAAGATGTGATGTCTTTTAGTGTTTCATCCTTACTTTAGTATTTTTTTAGGGTTGACGTGTCTTAATGTTTTCAAACAAGTTTCAGTGGGCACGTCAAGTTCTGCACATAATTTGGTGAAAGTAGATTTCCTTTTATTCTGTAGAGGCTCTAAAATCCTAATGTACTCATCCTAATGATCATGCAGCTTCTATTAGATGAGTCGATTTTAGGGTTGAGTGGTGCAGCCTAGGTCAACTCACGGTGGCTTCGTAAACACCACTCAAGAAAAAGAAAAGAACACTCCAAGAATTTATTTAGAATGTTAGAGTGTACATTTTTTTTGTGGGGTGACGTGTTAAGGATGTGGGTCAAGTAATCATACACTACGCTAATTTTTTTCAATTTTTACAATTTTTTTTTTTAGTTTTTTCACGCAAGAAAACAATCATGAGAGAAGAATTACTCACTATCAGTCCTCGTAGCGCCTACTTCCTTGCTATCGTCGTGGGATGCGTCGCTTCGCCGTCCACGCGCCGAATTCCTGCAACCATCAAGTAGAAAGAAAATAGGGCATTAGACGATGTGAGAATGAATGTGGAATGGAGGTGACAAAACAAATCCGTTACCTCCCCGGCAACGGTGCCAAAAACTGACATGCGGTTGTGCGTGTGTGTTAAGAAGTGTCGTTATAGTCGCACTTGCAACGGCCCAATTTCGCCGCACGCAACCTTCGTCTTTGATTTCACGCTCTGCGTGGCTCGAACCCGCGTCGCGTGCTTGCGGGCGTGCGCACTAGCCGTTGCGCCACGCCAACGCTTTGTCGCGGCAACTGCGGGCAGGCGCGCGAGATCTGATCTTGGCTGGATGAAGAGGCGGCGTGCGGTGGAGTGGGGGTGACGTAGTGCAATGTGGGCCGTTGATCTCCAAATCAACGGTCAGAACTTATTGGGCCTATTGTAGGAGCTCCGGATGTCAGATTTAGCCGATCTTAAGTCCGTTGGACTCCGTTCGTCGTTCTGAATTCATCTGTGTGGTCCGATTGCTCATCTGAGGCCTGCTTTGGTAAGTGCTTACATAAATGGCCATTAATACAGTTTTATAAGTAATCTTGGTACATGATGCATGCAATGCTCCCATTCTACTTATGTTGTGCCTTTTATTCTTAAGATGGGTCATATTCAACATAATTATCACCCCCTTGTGTAGTGTTATCATTTACCTGTTAGCTTTTACTACTTTAGTTAGTTGGTTGCCACTCTACTCAGCGTTCGCTGACTTTGTTTACTCATAGCCCTTTTCAGGTCCAGGTCTTGAGCAGCCCGAGTCACTGGCTGCAGAGGGTGTTGGGCCCAATCGAGCCCAGCAGTAGTCTTGCTGTTGTAGTAATTTCCTTTGTTAGTGAGTTCAGAACTCTTGTTACCATTTACATTCCTGTACTTTGTTTCCGTTTTACTGTTGTGGTAGTGATATGTACTGTTAGCAGCCTTTACTTCTTTTATTGCTTGTACTCTTTTACTGTTAGTTACTTAGTATAGTGAATGTGGTTTACTTTCCTATTTTTTGGTTGTTTCTTGTTGGACGACTGGGTGTTGGGATCAGTCGAGTCGAGCTGGTCTCGTGTCCTGTAGGGATTCGAGAACCGGGTCGTAACAAGATCTCCTGGAAGGGGAATACCACAAACATGCCTTAGCCTTCCTTGCGAGAAGGCGAATAGTTTGAGGGGTAAACTTGGATCTACGCCAAGCTAACTGCCATGATATCCCTCAAGGAGGGGCAGTTGAAGTGATATTTGGCGTAAATGCCAATCCCTACCCTACTCACTCGGAGGTGATCACTAATACTATGACAATTATGCTAGTTGCTCGATGGAGAGATGGTAATCCTTGCTAAGAGGAGGAGAAAGTAGTAACTATGCTCTTTCATCTCTTGCCACAATCGAGGACTCATTTAGGCCCCTTAATGATTACCCTCCTTGTAGTAGGAAAGAAACAGCCATGCCTCCTTGTAGATGAGGGAAGCATGGTAGGTGTATTATTCCCAAGACCCTCCTCAAGCTTAGCTTTGAGGAGAAGGATCTGACCCCTTGGGGAAATAGATCTACTAGCCACTATCAGAGATGGTGACCAATGTATCAACCATATAGCCACGTTCATAGAGGCCAACATAACTGCAACTTTTGATGGGAAAATAAGATAGTCAACTACCCATGGTTTTCGTTACGACCCGGTTCCTGGATCCCTACAGGACCCGAGATCGGCTCGCCTTGACTAATCCCAAGACCTAGTCGTCCAACGAGAAATAACCAAAACAAGAAAATAAACCACATTCACACATGCAATATAACTAAGCAGAAGGAAAAACGAAACAGTAAAGGAAAGTAGAACAACTATCTCAAAATAGTACATGCCACCACAACAACAACAGCTGAAAGAAAATAGAAAATAACAGGAACAGTAACTCAAAGGTCTAGTATTCACAGCTATAGCAGAAACAAAGAACTGGAAAGAAACTACTACGGTTGGACTCGGCTGGGCCCAGCTCCATCTACAGTCGAAAACTCGGGCTGCTCAACTCTTGGTCCTGAACAAGGTTACGAAAAGACAGAGTCGGCGAACGCTGAGTAGAGTGGTGTTTACATTATTTATGTGCAAGTAAGTAAAAACAAACAGGCATGTTTTATTCTCATTTCTTTTTATCTCATCTATGTATTTCTGGTTTATCTATTTCACAAGGTATCCAAATATTTCTTTATATTGCTTGTTCCTCGTGGGAACGATCTTGATTGTAGTCTTTTCCGTGGAGTAGAAAGTACATGTGGTGCTCTCCTAGCCGGGAGAGTCCCTCGTGGTCATTGTCGAGACGTAGCGGTGACTACGGCACGTGTGATAAGCGCATGGGTAGCTACCCCGCACTGACACGTGGTCAGTCGTTTCTGCTAGCGGGTATGCCCAAAGTACAGCACGGAACAGTATAGGACCTTGCCCTCTCTGTACAGGGGTCTTGCCCCTTAGAACCAAACAGGGGTCTTGCCCCTCTACAGTCTGCGTACCCTCGTCCGACTACCCCGGTTTGCCCAGTGGGCCAAACAAGGTCGGTGTAGGGTGGCTAGCTTAACCCCGGGCTCCGTGGGGTGGCTAGTTCCCTCCCTACACTAGTAGTTCACCTTGGTACCATGTACGCGAGGGCCAACAAGAGTCGGTGTAGAGTGTCCAGTCCTACCTCGGGTCTCAACCCAAGAGGTGACTGATTCCCCCTCTACACTAAAAGGGATAGTTGCTCTCCTTGGTACCGTGTACAAAAGGGCCAGCATACTTTTTGTCTACATTCCAAATTCCTTTCAAATACAAAAGTTCTACTCCTAATTTCCCGTAGGGTTCATGCTCATATTCATCTCATTTATCCATATTCAAGTCTCATGTTTCATAACTCGTTCCTCATCCGTATACAGACATCTCATGTTTTCATAATTCAGTTCTCAATTATAAACATACAACTTGTGGTTTCATAGTTCAATTACTCATTACATACAGGCAGCTCATATTTTCACAATTCAATTCTCAAACATGTACATGCAACTTGTGGTTTCACAGTTCAAATTCTCATTACATATAGGCAGCCCATATCTTAACATTCATTTTCTTTATTCACATCTTATCACTTGAATTAAACCACTCTACCGGGTATCACGGGAGGAATGGGGGCTTGCACCGCAGATCTCGTCATCTCCACGGGCCTCAAATACACCACTGACTGGTAACCTGTACCAGCGATTAATTTACATCAGACGAGCTCAAAACAATAGATACTCAACATGAACACATAGAGAAACTTGAGTGGCACATAGCGGTACTTCGTTTGTGGAAATCCGATTCCGTTTGGGCATTAAACGACCAAAAACACGGTTACTGTCCAAAAGCAGATGTCTAGAACTAGTCCCAGCCGTCTTAAAAGACGTCAAATCTCACCTTGTGTCTCCTGCGGCTGCTTCAGACATCCAGACTCCCTCTGCGACCGTCTTGGGGCAGCTCCAGACGTTGGACAAGGCCTCCGGTCGCCTGGAAGTACCTTCGGACGTCTGGCGACGTAATCAGATGTCCAAAAGTACTTGGAAAAGCGCACCACGCACCTTCCCAAAGCCCTCACCTGCGTACGAAAATTGCAGGCACAAACTCAGCCCGACATCTCCTGCGCTACACACTGCATGGCGGAAAGTAGCGTTGAAAGATACGTACCTCACGTGATATTGTGCTCTCAGATGTCCGGCTTCAGGTTCGGATGTCCTGGTACCTCTCCAGACGTCTGGTCGATGCATCAGACGTTTGATACTGGAAAATTTCCAGTACCAGAACCTCCTCCGCAACGCTCCTCTCCTCACAATGCTGCCTGCAGCGCACCACAGCAGCTTTAGTAGCTGCAGAGGGTTGGGAGGCTGCCTCCTCAAGCCCCTCCTCGCGAGCCCGCCACCAGCCATGGGAGCTCCGCTGAGCTCTTGAAGGTCCTTCAACCTTCACGCTCTCTTCCTTCCTCTTCCCTCGCTCACCCACTCGTCCTCCCTCGCTCGCCCTCCCTCTCATCACTCTCGCTCTCCCTCGCCACTGCCGCATAAGGAGGATGCTGGAGGTGGTGGTGGTTGGTGGTGAGGGGGTGAGGGTGGTGGGAAGGGGGGTTTAAATAGGATGGGTTTAGGGTTTAAGGGGGGTGAGGGTGCGGAGGAGAGAGAGGCTTCTACGCGCTACCCGTACGCAAAGCGCAAAGGGACGTTTGAAAATTCCCACTTTCAGACGTCCGGGCATGTATCCAGATGTCTGACTGAAACTCCAGACATCTTATCCGACTAAAAGGGCAATGAGTCATTTCATCATAATAAACTTAAAGAAAGTTTCATCCTTGAAACTTGAGCTAGCTAGGGTATGGAAAAAGGAACGTAAAAATGCATAACTTAAAGATGACCGAAGTAGGTCTGAAAAGACGTACCCTCAAAAAGCTCCGGGTATCGCTCTCACATCGCCTCCTCAGGCTCTGATGTGGCGTGGGGCGCGTATGTTTAAAAGAGTCGTTATAGCTTGCGCTCGCAACATCGATTTTAAAATGAAGAAATAGATGTGAGCCCGAGTGTCAATCTCAGGGAGGCGTGAAAATCAGATTTTTCTTGTCACTTAATGTCACAAAAATCGTGGGGTTTTTCTTGAGAAAAGGCGCGGGTGAAAAGCAAGTGAGAGAGGGAGAAAGAGAGAGAGGGAGGGAGAGAGAGAGAATAGGGTTAGAATTTCTTCATTCACAGCATACAATTCAAACATAAAAGAGAGCAAGCAATTGAATAGAAAACAATTTCATTTGACATGCAACTTTAGTTCATAATTACAACACTAGATAAATGCTTGAACATAAGTAAAGTAAAGCTTAAGATAAAGAGGGAAAGAGAGAGAGATGACGGTGAGGCAGCCACGACAATGGAGGGGGGTTCCGTCGGTAGCTCGTCGTCTCCGGCAATTACAAAGGGAGCTAATGGTGGCTAGGAGGGGGTAGAACACTTGCAAGTGGAATGAATGCTTCCCATGGGTGGTTGGAAGGGGTTTAAATAGGAAGAAGGGCTTTCTAAATGAAGAAGGGTTTTAGTGACATCCGGGACGTCGCTAAAACCCTTCCCAAAATGTCGGTGAAGGCCCCTGCCCACCGGTCGCTCGCGTGCATCTGTTCTTATTCGCGCCTGATCTGCGTGCGTGCGTCGTAAGCCGTCTGTTGAACGATACGAGTTGCTACACTAACGTGTTTGATTTTGAAAACCTGTCGTCGTAGTATGAAAGCGAAGAACTCGTGTTCAACAAAGAAAATTTATATCAGAATAGAAATCCTAAGTTGAACACAGGGAGGCAGACGTTTGATTTAAAAACACTCATTTGTTTTATTTGTCACGAAGCAGAATAATTGATTAGAAACTATCTAATTATTTACAATAAATAGAAGAGAGAGAGAGAATGAGAGAGAGAGAATATTACAAAAATCAAAAAGAGATGTAGAATGAACATAGAATTTATCATTAAAATGATTGTTCATTAAACATTACAACTAGAAAGAGGGAAAATGATTACACTAAAAATCAGTAAATCTATTGTAGAAAGCAGTAAATCTACTCTAGAAAGCAGTAAAAAGAATGGGGAGAGAGATATCCTCCTCGACGGTTGCTTAGAGGACGAGCCGAACGGGACGACGCCTGGATGAAGGAGGACGGAGCAGGACGAAGGAGGATGAAGCAGGAAGAACGGGAACAGGGCAGCACGTTGTCGTCATCGAGGGATCCGCTTCCGAAAGGGGGACGAAAAATTGACTTTATCTTGCGAGAAGCATCTCGGGTGTGGGACAAGCTTCTCTTGTGCTTTGGAGAGGGAGAGAAGAGAAGGAAGGGATGAGAATTTCGTGTGGAGGGGGTCTCCTTTTATAGTTGCAAGGAGTGAGGGAAATTTGGTCATTTTAATTTGAAAAACATTAAATCAGGGGTCTTTAGTGATGGATAAAATCATCGCTAAAGGCCCATCGTGGGTTACGTGTGGTGGAGCATGCACGCCCACTCGCCTGCTCACGCGTGTAATGCGCATTCATGTACTACCGATCTCAGCCGTCCGATCGTGAGATCAAACGGCTTATCTCGTGCCTTTGCCCACTCCTCAACGCGTGCCTGCCCACGTCTGATCTCACTGAGGCGTGGGCGTGCAATAGTGTGTGGGCACTATCAAGCGCTCGCAGCTGCTATATCCTCATCGCAAGGTCGCACCCGCCCGCTTGCCACACCTGCACACCGTGCCTTTGTGATTCGAACCCGCGCCATCGCCACAGTTAAGCGCTCTTGTCCACTGCACTATGCACGCGGGTGGGCGGGCGCTTAACTTAAGTGCGGATGCGTCCCAGCCGTTGGATCTTGATCCAACAACAGGGAAATGTTGATGCGGACGCCTTCAGCGGGTGTGTGCGGATGATTGGGCGGCCGAGATGGTGCCACATGGTGCCATCTTGGCCGTCCATCTTCTGGATGATGTAGATGGTGCCACGGTTGTCGGATTGAGTCGATTTTTACGCCGTTAGGCTGCGATCGTCGATCCGAATCCATCCATGCGGTTGGATTTTTCATTTGAAGTGCAGATTCACACCATCTTGGCCCTTGCTCTTCTAGGGTTCCTTGATCTCTATCTGATGCTATAAATGTCTGATTAGGGCGATCTTGGAGTCGTTGAACTCCAATCGTCGCCCTGATCACATCTGTAGGGTTGGATCTTCGATCCGAGGTCTCGATAAAATGTTTGCCCTATCCATGAACATAAAAGGAGACAATTAACCTCCATTTTATTCAAACTAATCTAAATGCAAGATGATGCATGTTATGCAATATTTATAGTATGCAATGCAATCCTATGCTTAAGAACATGCATAAATAGACATCTTAAGTAGTGTAAACATGTTTACATCATACCCTCATGCCTATCTTTTGCTAGTCCCTAGCAAAAACTATATGCTATTTATAAAAGAATAAGGTTGGATTATTTGGGTATAAGTTATTTTCAATCATTAAGAAAATGTTTACTTAGGATCTAAACTTTCAAAGACACAATAGTGCCCGAGTATCTATCAAAATGAAGACCGCCTCAAGCCCTCGCCTTATTCAAAGAAAATTTTCTTTTTCTCTTTTTCCTCTTTTCTAATTTTTTTGGATTTTCAAGTTTTAGGGTTTAAGAGTGGCTTTCTACGGCCATTCAACTCACCCAAGATTTGATAAGAACCCTAAGTTCTAAGCATCTTATTGTGAATGTGATAGACTTGTTGATCGGTAGTTAAAACGGACTTTGGATTTCTACGCCTCTAGGTGACCTTAAAAAGAGAATTCTGCCTAAAGGTGTATCTTTACAACCGGTAGCTTTCTCCTTACTTTTATTTTTATGGGGTCAACATAAGGGTGAATTCAGTGTATATCTCCCCAGTTTATTCTACTTTTTCGCTTCTTCCTAAGTGTTTTGGGAATTTTCAGTGCATTTATTGAGCTGGGTTCTGGATAACCGGTTGAGGAGCTGTTACCACCAACAACTTGCCAGCTATACTTTTGCGGTGAAGTGTGGTTTATTTCTTTTTTTTTTCTTTTTGACTTTCTTTTCTTTTTTTCTTTTTAAGTAGGTGGCTTCCTTGGTCTAAGATTTATCTAAAGGTAGCAAAAAGAGAAAGGTCCAGTGACTGGGCTTTGGACAACCTACCTATGGGCTGTTACCCACGATAACATGCTAGCCATATCACCCTATAAGGTTCATTAGCTACTCAATTTCCATTAGAACCGCTGATTAACGAGTCAGTGATAAGATAGTGTGTAGATGCTTTAGGCTTAATGTTTCCTCAAATCAGAGGGTGGAATGATAAGTCGTGTACTTATCACCCAAACTTATTTACTCCAATTAAAATAGAATTCAGGTTGGCGAGGACTCGAAAAATAAATCCACATTTTAATGGATACACGGGCTAATTAAGTCCAAAGACCTGAAGGATCTTTGTGTTCAGATCATAATGTAGTATTTCCTAATATTGAAAATTTTCTTAAACCCAAGTTCTCTTTCCTAATTCCATAATTTTTTTTAATAAAAGAAAATAAAACAAATCTACGGAGCTGACGAATAAATTCAGAGATGAATATCCACCCCCCATGCCTATCTAATGCAATGTCCTCATTGTATTAAGAAGACATAAAATAGAGTGAAATAGAGTAGAAAGCACCTGAATTGCGTGAATGTCAGGTCCGCATCGAGATAGAAGCTAAAAAGAACTGTATATGTGCTGAATTTAGTGCCTTCAGCTAGGGACACTATATAAAGAAGAGAAATAAAGAATTCACAGGTGCAGGTCAAAATCGGAATAAACATAACAAACCTCTGACCTGTCAGCAGATGTCCATAAATGTGGACCAGATTGTGGTGCAGACCCATACCCCATAATCAAGATTATCTCAGGTTTTGGATAAAAATTACCCAAAACCTAAAATCAGTATGCAAGCGAGGTCGGGCCTGTGATTTATGAGGATGAAACCCAAGACCAAAGAGTTGGGATACAGAGATATCAAAAGGATAATCGATGAATGTGTGCTTGGGTTGAACATCCTCAGAACAAATGTCATAAGGGTTTTGGTTTGATGGTTTCAGATGAAATGAAACCCTTAGACGCAGTCTTCTACTTCCTCCGGAGTTAGCTTCCCAAATCAGAACTTCCCAGCTTCTATCCTCCTCATTCAGAATGTTAAATTCCAGGACCTCTTGCATATTAATTACCCCATTTGAAATTTCCAAGTCTAAAAGATGTGGTTGAATCAGAATTGACTTGGGTTTAATTATCTTAGAAATAGAATCATCACTAAGCTCATTGGGGTGTAACTGACAATCAGGGCATTTGATTGAATCATCTAGAAAATGTGATTCTGGATCCATAATGTAAGCCCTAATAAAATCAATTTCCTCGGTTATTGGGCTATCAAATGATCTTTTAGATTCCTTAGGCCCAATCGTCTCACAGAAATCGTGTTCTGTAAACTCGTGTGAGACTTCGCAACTTGAATCTTCACCATCAGAATCAAAGAAATCAAGATCCGTATTAATGTATGTCTCAAAATCATCTGTCACTTTCTGTTCCAAGGTGACATATGTTTCCTCGTACCCTGGCTCAGGGATCTCAGGTGAAGAAATCAGATCATCCTTAATTGGTTTCTCTAATTCAATCTGGTCAGCCTCGTAACACGAGTTCCCCCAACAAGTGCCTGAGCGGGTTCTGACATTGGCTCTCCTGAAGGGAGTTCATCCTGGGAATCATCCCACGACTGAACTAAAGCAACCACAAATCTCATCCTCAATTTCGCTAACTTCCCAACCACAACTTACCCAGGTTCTTATCCTTAACATCCTGAAGCCAATCCAATAAATACTTGTTCAAATCATCAATCATTTCAATCAAAGGCTCCAATCTCTCAATGCAAGGTATTGGCTGAACTTCTAAGGATTGTATGATATTCCTCAAGTTAGCCAGAACCTTATCTTGAACCTGGTTACCCTGAACCAAATGAGTTGTTCAGGGTTGGGCGGGTTTGGGATCAGTGTAGAGGAGTTAACGAATTGAGATTCATTATACCCTTCCTGATAATAGGTCATTTCGGATTATTCAAAAGGTGGTGATGACCTAAAGGCAGTGTAATCAGAGGATGGTAAAGAATTAGTGTATCCTTCTTGATTATAGATCGTATTAGGTTGTTCATGAAGGGGTGATGATCTATAATCGATGTGGCTCTGAGAAGGATAGAAATCACAATCATAGTGTTCAGGGTTAGACCCTAAACATGGAGGTCCGGAACTATATCCCCAATCCAAGTTATCCCAACTAACTAATGGTTGATTACAGTACGAGTCGGGATAATCATCATGTTGAGGATAATTCAAAACAGGAAGGAAAGAGCAGGAATGAGTGTAATATGTGGAAGGATTCATGAGAGACGGGAGGAAGAAAGGCGTCCTGCAATACAAATAATCAAACCTGTCCTTAAGTGGGCTAGCCTAAAGACCTACAGACTCCCAAAACCCGTCTTGAGATAAAGGAACGATTTGATCTACTTTTATCTATTCAATCCAACCAGTTAGAAGGAGGGACTGGGGAGAAGGTTCTTCCTTTGGCTTGCGCCTCCAATTCCTAGTGTACCTCCCAGCCGCGATCATTTGATTCTGCTCCCCTAGCTAGACATTAGATTGAACAGTAGAAACAGACTAATCGAAAATAATCTCGTTCTGAGCTCTGAAGAGCGAGTTGAATCTTTAAGGCCAACATCTACTCTGTTTTATTTAGGGCTAGGTTTGAATGTGCTTTGGAATGTGATGGGCCCTTTATCTGGGTTGTGCCCTTAATGATTGATTGATTGTGTGTGCGTGCACAACCAGTGGTTTTCAAGCAAGATTACTTTTGATGCGGTGAATTTTAAGGTTCAAATCTTGCCTAGTAGCTTTTAGGATTCAACTTTAGGTGTTTTCAAACAAGTTTTGTTGACACACCAGGTTTTGCAAGCATAGGTGAAGATGTTTTCCTTTAAAACTTAAAAGAATGTGGAGTACCTGGTAAATCCCTAAGAGTTGAACCTATGTGACAGCTACTTGATGAATTGATTTTAATTGAAGTGGTGCGGCCCAATCAACTCAAACAATTGGCCTGTTGCACCACTTAATTAGGCACACAAGTGATTACCTAATCTAATTTCTATTCAATTATGTGTTTGGATGTGTGTACCGGCTCCAAAGATCGGTTTACCGGTTGAGTTTGAAAATCAGATGAGGTTGTGTACCTTTGTGAGATTTTTTTTAATTTTTCTTTTTAAATGTGGAGGTTGGGGTGAGTGTGGGTGTCAAACAAACAAACAATCTAACCTTGGAGTTTATAAGAATACCTAGGTTGATTGATGTTTGTGTTATTATATGGTGGAATGAAAACTAATGGGTGGGAGGTGGGGGATAACTTACAGAACCTTCAACAGCACTTTACTCCAATCTACCACTTTTGCTTGTCTTGAAAGAGTACCTGCAATCACAATAGGAAAGGAGAGAATTGAGGTAAATGATTCGTAAGTTAGAAAACACGAAAAAAAAATCAAAGAGCGTCGCCTCCCCGGCAACGGCGCCAAAATGTTGAATGGTACGAGTTGCTACACTAATGTGTTTGGTTTTGAAAATCTGTCGTCGTAGTATGAAAGCGAAGAACTCGTGTTCAACAAATAAAATTTTATACCGGAATAGAAATCCCAGGTCGAACATAGGGAGGCGGATGTTTAATTTAAAAACACGCGTTTGTTTTATTTGTCACGAAGCAGAATAATTGATTAGAAACTATCTAACTATTTACAATAAATAGAAGAGAGAGAGAGAATGAGAGAGAGAGAATATTACAAAAACCAAAAAGAGATGTAGAATGAACATGGAATTTATCATCAAAAAGATTGTTCATTAAACATTACAACTAGAAAGTGGGAAAATGATTACACTAGAAGTAGTAAATCTACTCTAGAAAGTAGTAAAAAGAATGGGGAGAGAGATATCCTCCTCGACGGTCGCTTGGAGGACGAGCCAGATGGGACGACGCCTAGATGAAGGAGGACGGAGCAGGACGAAGTAGGAAGAACGAGAACGGGGCAGCACGTCGTCGTCGTCATAAGATCCACTTCCGAAAGGGGGACGAAAAATTGACTTTATCTCCCGAGAAGCATCCCGGGTGTGGGACAAGCTTCTCTTGAGCTTTGGAGAGGGAGAGAAGAGGAGGGGATGAGAATTTCGTGTGGAGGGGGCCTCCTTTTATAGTTGCAAGGAGTGAGGGCAATTTGGTCATTTTAATTTGAAAAACATTAAATCAGGGGTCTTTAGTGACGGATAAAACCGTCGCTAAAGCCCCATTGTGGGCGACGTGTGGCAGAGCGTGCGCGCCCACTCGCCTGCTCTCACGTGTAACGCGTGTTCACTACTGCTGATCTCATGATCGGACGGCTTATCTCACGCCTCCGCCCGCTCCTCAACGCGCGCCCGCTTGCGTCTGATCTCGCGTGAGGCACGGGTGTGCAATAGCGCGTGGCTGCTATCGAGCGCCCGCAGCCGCTCGATCCTCATCGCATGGTCGTACATGCCCGCTCACCGCACCTCTACGATTCGAACCCTCGCCAGCACCTCAGTTAAGCGCTCTCACCCACTACACTACGCCCGCGGATGGGTGGGCGCTTAACTTAAGCGCGGATGCATCCCAGCCATTGGATCTTGATCCAACGGTGGGGAAACGTTGATGCGGACGCCTTTAGCAGGTGCGTGCGGATTATTGGGAGGTCATGATGGCGCCACGTGGTGCCATCTTGGCCGTGCATCTTCTGGATGATGTAGATGGTGCCACAGTTGTCGGATTGAGTCAATTTTCGCGTCGTTAGGCTGCGATCGTCGATCCAAATTCATCTGTGCGGTTGGATTTGTCATTTGAAGTGAGGATTCACACCATCTTGTCCCTTGCTCTTCTAGGGTTCCCTGATTTCTATCTGATGCTACAGATGTCTGATTAGGGCGATCTTGAAGTCATTGAACTCTAATCGTCACCCTGATTACATCTGTATGGTTGGATCTTCGATCCGAGGTCTCGATAAAATGTTTTCCCTGTCCATGAACATAAAAGGAGACAATTAACCTCCATTTTATTCAAACTAATCTAAATGCAAGATGATGCATGTTATGCAATATTTATAGTATGCAATGCAATCCTATGCTTAAGAACATGCATAAATAGACATCTTAAGTAGTGTAAACATCTTTACATCACCATCCGATCGAAGATCGGATAGCTGAGATCTCTCGTGGGACGCGCGCCTAGATCATGCCCACGCCCCCGCGTCATCGTGGGCGTCGACTTTGGACGTGTGAGATCGCGCCGCGTCGCTCCATTCGCGCCGTCTGCTATTGATCGGGCGGTTGAATTTACGCGGTGCACGCCTTGCCCTCGCTTTTCAGTGCAGCGCGATTCGAACCCGCGTCGCGTGAGTGCAGGTGAATGCTTCGACTGCTGCGCTGCCCTACGTGGATGGTTGCGACTGTGCGTCGGTGCTTGGCTGCTGTCGACCGTTGGATGGAGATCCGACGGTCATGATCTACTACGAGCGAGGAGTGTAGTGATGGCGCTGGCGATGGTGCAGCGTTCTCAGCCGTTCGGTCGAAGATCGGATGGCTCAGATCGTTCTGCGATTGATGGAGGGGGTTGGGTGAGGCATGCAGGCACTGATCGGGTGCCACGTGGTGCCTTATGAGCCGTTGATCGTTTGATCAATGGCCATAATTTCCTGGGTTAATTGCGGGAGCTCCAGATGTCGGATTTGGTCAATTTTGAGTCTATTTGACTCCGTTCGTGACTCTGAATCCATCCGTGCAGTCTAATTGCTCATCTGAGGCCTGTTTTGACAAGTACTTATACAAATGGCCATTAATACTATTTTATAAGCAATCTTGATGTATGATGCATGCAATGCTCCCATTCTATTTATGATGTGTTATCTGTGCATTTTGTTCTTAAGATGGACCCTAATTAATAGAATTATCACTTGATGATGTAGTGTTATCATACCCCCATGCTTACCCCTTGCTAGTCCCTAGTAAGGTTTATTCTAGCCTTTATTTCCAGTCAGAATTTAAGAAGTAACTACTTAGACATTTCGTCACTTGTTAATAGGAGGAAATATACTAAGATCTTAATCTACAAAGACTAAGCAGCGCTTGGGTGTCTGCCAAAATATGAATCGCCTGAATCCTTACTTTAATGTATGTATATATATGTTTTTTCTTATTTTTAGATTTTTTTGGAGTTAAGAGTGTGTTGGTAAATTTTTACGGCTACCCAACCCACCCAAAACTCGGACAAAACTCTACGTGCTAAGCATCTTGGTGTGAAGATTGTGATAAACACACTCAATGGTAATTTAGACAGACTTCGGGTTTCTATGCCCCTAGGTGACCGGAAGAGGAAGCGTTTTGCCTGAAGGTGTATTTGTTCGATCGGTAGCTTTCTCCCTACATTTGTTTTAATTGGGGTCAACACAAGGATTTTGCTAGTGTATATCTCCCTGGCTTGCTGATAAACGTCAGTTTATCATCATTCTTATTCATTTAAACAAACCTAGCTCTTAGGATTTTACTCCGCAAATGGGTTTTTGGGCTGCATTTAGGCATCAATTAGGTTAGGCATGCATTGCACTTTTTATTATCTTTTTAATGTGTTTTTGTGAGTGTTAGGGATATGCAGATTGTAAGAACTCCAAAACCCTAGCACTCAGGAAGGCAACTGGTGACGAAGAAGCTCAGACTAACTGGAACTTAGCTTGATCCGGCTCACCATAGCTGGATTCCAGCTCACTTGAACTAGGGTTAGTTCATCTTAGCTCCATTTAGCTCATCTCAGCTGAATGGCAGCTCAAGAGAGCTCATCTTAGCTCACCCTAGCTTAGGTCAGCTCAGATCTCGCTCAACTTAGCTGAGTCTAGCTCATCTGAGCTCCCATTAGTCCACAGGGAGCTCTAGCTAGCTCAGCTGAGTTGACTGGAGTTCACCCCAGCTCAGGTCCAGCTACATCCAGCTCTACTCAACTTCGGCCAGCTAAAGATGACTTCATTCCAGCTTAGGAAGCTCAAGTTCAGCTCCCAGGGACTCAACTTAGCTCAACTCAGTTGAGCTAAGCTACCTTAGCAGCCTCACCCAGCTTGATCCTCCCTGGGAGCATTAGACCCAGCTCACCTCAACTCCTTTCAGCAGAAGCCAGCTTGCTTTAGCTTGGCTTAGTAGCTAACAAAGAACTAGCAATCCAAGCCAGCTAAGGTAGCTCCTTGCAGCTCTCTTCAGCAACCACCAGCTCTAGTGCAGCTCAAGATGACTACCTCCAGCTCTTCTCCCTGAAAACCCTAGCTCCAAATGCCTCCAACTCTACTCCCTACTAGCTAAGCTGCTTAACTTAGCTAGTCCACCTCCATGACACCAAAACCTACTACCCTACTACCTAAGCTCTAGCAAAAAGACCACCTACTCATACTTTATTTTGGTGCCAACTATCCCTTCCATCACCACCCTACATCCACCATCAAAAGCCATCTCCACCCTCCATTTTTTCCCTCCAAAATATCCTTCTAGAAGGCATTTTTGGAGGGAAAACCAAGGCACCTCTTCATTTCCCTCCCATTTTTCCCTCCAAAAATATCCAAGCACCCCTTCATTTCCCTCCAAAAAAACACCATAACCACCCCCCTTCCCATCCTATAAATACCCTACCCTACCACCACATAATTCCCATCCTCCATTAGTGTATTTTGCTACCTATACCACCTATACCTACGGCCAAGAAGAAGGAGTAGAGAAGGAGATTAAAGGGGCACATCACCAGCCCTTTTGTTGCCTTCTTCTCCCCACTCTCTTCAACTTGGGCCACGCCAAGGAGGAGGACTCTTCCACTTCAAGGAGGATGGCCAGGCAAAGGAGAAGGACCTAGGGTGGACGTCCACCCTTGGAGAGAAGCTTAGGGCACGCCCCCTTAGGGCTTGCCTTGGAGGACATCATCTTGGCGGAGCACAGCAAGGAAGGAGTTGAAGGATTCTTTTCAAGATTGGAAGCCACCAACCTTGGAGCAAGAAGCCCTCTTTTTCACCATCTATCTAGAGGATTTGTGTTTGCTTTTCTTTATTTTAATTTTTCTAGTAGTAGAAGCATTCCTCTACTAGGCTTTTTTTTGTAAAACACTTTTCATCAATATAGTTGCCTTCTTTGCAATTTTCTATTTTGCATTTCTAATTGCTTTGTTTTTAACATTCTTCACTCCCTCTCCTTAATTATTCTAGGCCCCCACTTGCCTAGAGTGAGCTTAGGGAGAGGCTCTACTTGCCACTTAGAAGTAGTATTTTAAATTGAAGTGTAAATCACCTTCCTGCCACCATTTCGCATGTTGTCTTAATTTAAAACAAAAAAAAATGATATATTGAAAAATACCAAAAAGAAAGTTGAGATTTGTATTCCAAGCAAGAGAATCACTTTTGCAAACATTTGGCCTCCTTGGACGACCCTAGATACTCCCCTATCTAGGAATATAAATTTAAGAGTTGATTGATTTTACGCGTTACAACGACTTAATTAACAAACCGCGTAAAAATCCGCCATCACTTGCTCTACTTCCCCGCTTCTTCCTTAAGTGTTTTGGTTCTTTTTGTGCAATTACTGAGCTGGGCTCTGGACAACTGACCAATGGGCTGTTACCCACGATCACTTGTTAGCCATACTCGTGCGGTGAAGTGTGGTTTATTTTGTTTTCTTTTTTTTTCTCCCTTTTTTTTTATTTGGTAGGTGGCTTCCCTGATCTCAAATTTACCTAGAGGCAATGAAGAAGTGGTCCCGTGGCTGGGATCTGGACAACCTGCCAATGGGCTGTTACCCACGATCACTTACCAGCCATACCACCCTAGAGAGTTCACTAGCTACCCAATTTCTGTCAGAATCTTCAAGGAGTGAGTCTGTGCAAAAAACTGTGCAGATGCTTAGACTAAAAGTCCTTCGAGTTAGAGGGTGAGTTGATAAGTCATATACTTATTACCTTATTAGTTAGTGGATTAGAGTAGCTTAAGATTGCAAGGATTTAAAGCTAAATCCATATTTTAACGGACACCAGGGCTGATTAAGCCAGAAGACCTGAAAAGTCTGAGTGTTCAATTTCTTTCCGTATTATTTCCCACTATTGACAAATTTTTAATGCCTAAGTTTTTCTTCCTAAATTCATTTTTTTTCATTTTTTTTTAAAATTTAATTTTATTCTATTCAGACTGATTAAATGAGCTCAGGATCATGCAATTTACCACCCCCCCATGCTTAAGTTGGACAATGTCCTCATTGACAAATACATGGATGCAACAGGGGTTTGAAAAGATATTACCTGAGTGAAGTAGAATACTTGATCAATCTAAATCTTCTGGGTTGCCTCCCAGGAAGTGCTAAGTTTAATGCCTCCAGCTGGGCGGTGCTTTGTGTCATCCCTCAATGAGGGTGACACTCTTCTTTGGGGGAAGCTGGTTTAGGAAGTGTTTCAATCTTTGGCCATTAACTATAAAAGTATGTCCAGTGTTCGGGTCAGCAATTTCAACCGCCCCATTGGAGTGAGGCTTGACCACCCTAAAAGGTCCTGTCCACTTGGACCTGAGCTTCCCTGGAAAGATTTTTAGGCAGGCATCGAAAAGCCAGACTTGCTGGTTAGGCTCAAAGGTCTTTCTATGGATGAGTCGGTCATGGATGGCTTTCATTTTCTCCTTATACAGTCGACTGTTTTCAAAGGCGTCCCGATGAATTTCTTCGAGCTCAGAGAGTTGGAGCGTCCTTTACGCACCGGCTAACTGGGAATCCATGTTACATTGCTTGACAGCGCAGTAAGCTCGATGTTACAATTCGACAGGAAGGTGGCAGGCTTTGCTAAAGACCAGGCGATAAGGCGACATGCCTATCGGGGTCTTGAAAGTGATCCTGTATGCCCACAGGGCATCATCCAGTCGTGTGGACCATGTTAGTTCAACCACTCGTATATAATATTTTGATGATTTTACAAAATGAAGAAAACGAAATAAAAAATAAGCGTAGCATATTATTTTCTCTCTGTAATAACATATTTGCAAGATTTCAAAAAGCTTTCCAAGATGGGAGATTAAAAGCATGAAGACGAGTAGCATAAGTATTAGGTCTTAGGCTTTTTCATGTAAACTTTCAAAGGTTGTAATTTTCATTTTATTTGAGTCTAGAAATATTATAAAGAGCCCCCAAACAAAACCTCTAAATAGCTAACTTAGGCTCTCTACACTGAGGATAAATTAGAAACAAAAACCCAACACTTATACTTTTATCAGATGTCCAGGACAATGGTCAGACGTCTGATTTTCCACTTTAAGACGTCTGACAAATGTATCAGACGTCTAATTTCAAAGATTTCTGCCTTTGTTTGTCTCCTCATAAACATCAGTCGAAGGACTTCACTTTCAGACGTCGATAATCTTTAACAGACGTCTGATTGTTTACCCAGACGTCCTCATACTAACCATTAAACCTCGTCTATGCCAAAAACAATTTCCAGACGTCTTGACACACTTCCAGACGTCTGCCTTTGAACCGTTGGCCATGATTTTCTGTGCGTATCTCTTTACAGCCACATAATCTTTTGGCAGAAGAAGTAGGGAACAGTATTTAGGTTTTCAGACGTCTGGTAATGTTCTCGGATGTCCATAACGACGTCTAATCCTCTAAACCTAGAACCCTGTTTGGATCTGATGACAACAGGAACGAATCCACCATTCATTAGACGTCCAATGAAATAATCAGACGTCTTATGAGACAATATCAGACGTCCTTCTTTTGATCCAATAGGGTCTGTTGAGGATGTCCTGCAATATTAGACGACCAGAGGTAAAATCAGACGTCCTGTAAGACGTCTGATCCTATAATTAGACGTCTGATGTTGCTGTCAGACTCATCATTGCCCTGATTTTGTGTGGATTTCGTCCTAAACTCTTGGGATTTGTTTCCAACGGCTAGAAGAGCTCTCCCAAGTGTTCTTGAAGGTTTCAAACTTGCCTATAAATAGACTACAACTCCTCTTAGGCAACACACACCTCTTGAGATACAATTCCATTAGAAAAATCTCTTGCTCACTACTCTAAGCTCCATTTTGCCCTTGTGCTGTGCCAATACTCTGATCAAAGGGCAAATCCATACTCCCGGCTCACTCCATTCTGCAAATCATCAGGGAGTTCTTTTCATGCTTAGTAGATAAGAAAGCAACTAAATTATTGGGGTGCTCTATAGGTGTTATTTTACTTCTTAATTTCTGTACTTTGGGTATCCGGCCTGTCGGGTCCCCGTCTCTTCATTTTGAAGGGAGAAACCTCTGTTTAGGGATCGGAGGTGGGATTTGTAATTGAGGTACACTACCCTCGTTTAAGTAGTGTGGTTAGTGGATTGATCACCTTGTGATCGAAAATCCTGAGTCAAGAGATTGGCTTAGGTGGTGGTTTTCACCCATCTTGGGTTTCCACCTAAAAATAATTGAGTACATTGTGTGATTGAATCTTTTTTTATTACAATATTCTATAATTTCACTATTCACCCCCCCTCTAGTGCAATTTCATTTGGTATCAGAGCAGGTTTTCCGCCTACAGGAGTAACATCCGCTGAAAGATCACATGGAGGGGAAGGCCATTTTCACAAGCAGATTGGAGGGGCAATCCACCACTCGACCACCACTCTTCGAAGGAACCAACTACACTTACTGGAAGCTGAGAATGAAGATGTGGCTTCAAGCCAACGATTTCTCCATTTGGGAGAAATGCGAATCCGCATACGTCATTCCTGAGAAACCAGAAACAGGTTACACAGTGGAGCAAATCCATCACCTTGGACTGAATGCCAAGGCAATGAACTCACTCTACTGCGCTCTCAGCTCGGAGGAATTCAACCGCATCAGCCAATGCGAAACCACCCACGAGATATGGAGAACCTTGGAGGTAACTCACGAAGGTACATCTAAAGTTAAATCCTCAAAGATAAACTTGTTATCGCAGGAATTCGAAGCTTTCTTTATGAAGGAGAATGAAAGACTTGGGGACATGTACACCCGATTCACGTTAATCGTGAATAACCTCAAGTCTTTAGGAAAGACATTTATAAAGGGGGAGCTTCAAGGGAAGCTCCTTCGCTCCCTTGGACCTGAGTGGGAACAGAAGGTAACGGCAATAGAAGAAGCCAACCAAGTAGAGGATCTAGACATGGAAAATCTACGTGGGAATCTCATGGCTTACGAATCAAAAATGGAGCAAAAGAAGAAATTAATCTCATCGGAGCCAAAGAAGAAGACCTTAGCCTTCAAAGCTACTTCTGATGATGAGGTAAGTACCGATGACGAAGAAATTATTTTATTAGCTAAAAAGTTTAAAAAGTTTCTCAGAAATAGAAGAGAGATCAAGGGAAGGAAAAGAGAGGAAGAACCTCTAATTTGCTATAATTACAGAAAGAGAGGTCACATAAGGAAAGATTGTCCCTTACTCAAAAGGGATGATGAGAAGAAACCCAAGAAGCCTTCCGACTACAAGATCTCCAAACCGAAAGGATTCAAGAAGAAGGCGTTTCAAGCAACATGGGATGACTCCACCTCCGAAGAAGAAGAGGAGGAGGAAACAAATGAAAAAACGGCATGCTTGGGACTAATGGCAACAAATGATGGTTCCGAGTCTGAATCTGAGGAACCTGAGGTAAACCCCTACTCTTTAGATGAATTACAAGATGCCTTTGATTCATTATATGTAGATCTTAAGAAAACAAAAACCCAAAGCAAGGCTTTAAAAGAAGAAAAGTTAGAAAATAAGAGATTAATCAATGATCTTGAAGAAAAGAATCTAATTCTTACAAAAGAAACCACTGCTTTAAATATGCAAAGAAGAAATCTAATGATTGAGAAAGAGTCATTAACAAATGATTTGTATACAGCAATGAGTGAACAAAAATTTTTAGATAGAGAAGCATTACTCGACAAAATCCATGTGCTTGAAAAATCAAACTCTTTTAAAAAGGATGAAAATGGCTTACTTAGAGTAGAGATTAGGGCATTAGAAGATAAACTAGATATAATGAAAATAGAGATAAATCATCTCAAAGAAAAGTCAAACCAACTTCTTGAGGACCTAGCCAAATTTACAAAGGGGAAAGATAACTTGGACAAACTCATTGCCCATCAAAAGCCTTTCTCAAGTAAATTTGGATTAGGCTTTTATGAACCTAGTCAAAGTGAGCCGAAAAAGGACCCTCCTCTAAAGTAGACCACTAACAAATATGGATCCACTTTACAATGGATACCGAAAAGACAACTCTCACTTTGTTTTGTAGGGATGAAAGGACATCATAATGTCAAAAATTGGATATACAAAATGAAGGATGGACGACTCAAATTAGAAAGACCTATAGAAACACCAAGTCACCATCGAAGATCTTTTGTAGGAGGAAGAAGGTCTACAAGGAGGAAGACAAGGAGACCACCGCCACCAAGGAGGCCGATGGGTGATGGACTCCGGATGCTCCAAACATATGACAGGAGACAAGCGCCTATTTTTGGACCTCCAACTTACGGATGGAGGAACAGTTACATTTGGCAACAACCACAAGGGCCATATTATTGGCCTTGGTAAAATAGGTAACCCTCTCTCTCCCATCTCAAATGTTTCTCTAGTTAAAGGACTAAAACATAATCTTTTAAGTGTAAGTCAAATATGTGATAAGGGCTTTAAAGTAGTGTTTACGTCTAAAATGTTTGAAATTATACATGCATTAACCAATGAAACCCTTCTTAAGGGAACTAGATTTAAAGACATTTATGTCGTATAATTTGATAAAAATGGCACTTATGAATGTCTTATAGCAAAAGATGAGTTAAGTATATGGCATAAAAGACTAGGACATGTTCATATGAAGCTGGTTCAAAAATTAGCTAAACATGAACTAGTCCGAGGTCTTCCTAAAGGAAAATTTTTAAATGAGCCTATTTGTGATTCATGTAAATTAGGTAAGATTATAAAATCTAGTTTTAAAAGCAAAGAAGTTATATCCACATCAAGACCTTTAGAATTACTTCACCTAGATCTGTTTGGACCAACAAAATATGAGAGCCTCAGTGGATGCAAATATTGCCTTGTAATTGTAGATGATTTTTCAAGGTTTTCATGGGTCTCCTTCTTGAGATCCAAAGAAGGTGTGTTTTCCGTCTTTTCTGTTTTTTGTAGGAAAGTTCAAACTGAAAAAGGCTACCAAATCACTCGTATCCGTAGTGATCATGAGGGTGAGTTTGAAAATTCCATGTTTGATGATTTTTGTCAAGAGCATGGTATTGCTCATGAGTTTTCTTTTCCTCGAACACCTCAACAAAATGGGGTGGTTGAGAGAAAGAACCGTACTCTTCAAGAGTGTGCTCGAACATTGCTCATAGACTCGGGGTTACCGAAGTACTTTTGGGCTGAGGCGGTTAACACGGCTTGTTACGTGTTAAATCGCACCTTAATTCGATCCGGATTGCGAAAAACTTGTTTTGAACTATACTATGGGAAAATACCCAAAATTAATTATTTTAAAGTTTTTGGATGTTGATGTTTTGTCTTAAATACCCGCTCTAATTTAGATAAATTTGATGCCAAAGGTGAAGAAGCCATCTTTATTGGTTATTCCTCACGTAGTAAGGCATATCGGGCTTTTAACAAGACCACATTAATAGTGGAGGAAACCCTCCATGTTTCCTTCGATGAATCTCCTCATTCCTCCATTGACCGAGTCAATATGGATGATGAAGATGATTCTACTATTGATGTGTCTAACATTCCAAACTCCAATATCCATAATCTTCCAAAAGATTGGATATATCAAAGGGATCATCCCGAAAGTCAAGTCATTGGAAGTGTTTCTGATGGCGTTAAAACCCGATCTCGTTTTAGTTGCTCCTTTGGTCTCTCCGCCTTTGTATCTCAAGTTGAACCCAAGAGTGTCGAGGAAGCGTGCTCTGAAGAAACTTGGATGATGGCCATGCAAGAGGAACTCAACCAATTCCAAAGGAATGAAGTTTGGGATTTAGTACCTAAGCCTGAAGGGCAAACGGTAATAGGTACCAAATGGGTATTCCGGAACAAGTTGAATGAATCCGGTATGGTTATTCTAACAAGGCTCGGTTGGTAGCACAAGGGTACAACCAAGAAGAAGGAATTGATTTTGATGAGACCTATGCTCCCGTAGCTCGACTCGAATCAATTCGCATGCTTCTTGCTTATGCCGCCTTTCTTGGTCTTAAACTCTTTCAAATGGACATTAAGAGCGCATTTCTTAACGGATTCATTAAGGAGGAAGTTTTTGTAAAACAACCTCCTAGTTTTAAGTCTCATGATAAGCCTCATTTTGTCTACAAATTAAACAAGGCACTATATGGTCTAAAGCAAGCTCCTAGAGCTTGGTATGAAAGGCTCAAAGACTACTTGTTAAATGCAAAATTCTCTATAGGGGAAGCTGATTCCACGTTATTCATTAAAAGAAAAGGAAAAGACATTTTATTAGTTCAAATATATGTAGATGATATTATATTTGGTGCTACTAATGAATCTATGTGTAGAATGTTTTCAGAAATTATGCAGGATGAATTCGAAATGGGTTTGATGGGTGAGCTCAAGTTTTTCTTGGGCTTGCAAATCACTCAACTCGAAATTGGAACCTTTGTGTGTCAATCAAAATACACAAAGGAGATGCTGAAGAAATTTGATATGAACAAAAGTAAAGGGAAGAACACTCCTATGAGTGTCACAACTTCCCTAGACTTGGATGAATCAGGTACGCCCATAGATCAAAAGCTCTATCGTAGCATGATTGGATCTTTACTGTATTTAAATTCCAGTAGACCTGATATTTTGTTTAGTACCTGCTTATGCGCTAGATTTCAATCAAACCCTAAACAATCACACCTAAATGCTGTAAAATGAATATTTAGATATCTAGTTGACACATCTGATTATGGCTTATTCTACCCTAGGAGTCCACAATTCAGCTTAGTTACATATAGCGATGCGGACTACGCAGGTAGCCGCACCGATAGGAAGAGTACTAGTGGGACGTGTCAATTCTTGGGCGAATCACTAGTCTCTTGGTTCTCAAAGAAACAATCTAGTGTAGCTCTATCAACTACAGAAGCTGAATACATAGCCGCCGCACTAGCATGTTCCCAAGTGCTTTGGATGAAAAATACTTTGAAGGATTTTAACTTGATATTTAATAAGATAAAAATATTATGTGATAATACTAGTGCTATCAACCTCTCGAAAAATCCTGTACATCACTCTCGCACAAAACATATTGATGTTCGACATCACTTCTTGAGAGATAATGTACTTAAGGGAGAAATCGAAGTTGAATTTATTTGTACTGAATGCAATTAGCTGATATTTTCACTAAACCTTTGAATTATGATCGCTTTAATTATATACGTAGGAAACTAGGCATATGTAAGCTAAGTGACATTTGAAGAATTTAGTGATTTAATGGAACCTCCTTTGTCGTGAGAATAGATAGAACCTTGATTCACTAAGTTAGAAGCCTTCATTCTCAGTTCAAACATCCAAATGCACATTCTGTCTAATATCAGACGTCTGATTTAATCATCAGACGTCTGATTTAATCATCAGACGTCTTATACATTAAAATTCGTCGTCTAAACATCTGGGACAGACGATTTTATGTAACAAAACAGTCATATTAGACGTTTGGAATCCATCACAGACGTCTGTCTCGTCTTCCAGATGTGTTGACAGACGTCTATCTCGGAGACCAAACATGTACTACCTGTCGGACGTCTGAATATGTGGTTAGACGTCGCATGGGTCGTCTGACAGGAAAATCGGACGACCCTGTAACTTTAGGCGAAAATCCAGGAAGGTCTGTCTGCAGAAATCGGACGTCTAATATTAGATTTAGACGTCTTTTGTGTCGTCTGAGGCAGAAATCAGACGACAACCTGGAGAATAAATCATTTTCCAGGGGAGGATGCCTGCAGAAATCAGATGTCTAATTATATAATTAGTCGTCTGATGAATAAAACAGATGTTGCCATAAAAAAGGGCTAAAATCCCTCAGGCAAATCCCGACGTCTGACATCATCCCCAGACGTTTGATCTGGGAAGAATCTGTGCATCGCGATTGTTCTCTGGATGGTTTGAAATGCAAATCTCCCCAACTTCAGGGGGAGACTTTCTCCGTGACCTTGGGATATAAGATCCCCTTCGCAAAGGTCCCACTCTCCGCTCCAAAATCCCTACCGCTCTCCCTCACACCCGAAGGCCCACAGCAGCAGTCGACGAAGTTCTGCTCGCCGCTAGACGACCATCGCGCCTCCTCGACGACTGACGGAACTGCTGCTCCTCTGCGCGCGTCCTCCCTGCCTCTCGACCGCGCATTTGGAGGCTTCCCTCCTCCCGTGGGTATACCCTCTCAACTCCTAGGGTGTCTCCATGCCTTTTACCCACGACCTTGCAGCATCTAGTAGCTTCTTGATTTACTTGACCTACTTGCACATTTCATATCATTATCAGCCTTAGAACCCTAACCCTCGGTCAAGAAAACCCTGTTAGCCCTAGTTGCATCTTCCATGGCAAGGGTATTGACTGGTCGATCTTTCGCTTTTAAGTCGTTTGTAGTTTAATGTGGTGGAAAAATCGACTAATCAATTTTTAACAAGAAATAACCACTCGCAGAGGAGCGGGTCGTATCCATAGGGAGGCAATAACGTATTAAAATTCGCACCACTTAAAAATGTTTGTTCGTAGTCAATTTGGACAAGAACCAAGCCAAGATTGCCTTTAGATTAAGGTTTAAGCAAGAAACAATGCTGAAATGGCAATTATGAGAAACTACAGGATATTTTCCGCAATGCAGAGTCAATAGAATATGATTAAAATGTGGCAATGGCAGAAAATGTAAATTTTAATTAACGTTTTACTGTAGCAAAACAGGGAAATTTTTCCCCGTTGTCTTGCGCGACGAGGAGCCGATGGCCGGGCGCAGGAAGCTCGGAGGAGGTCCCTTGGATCAAGGGCTTCGAATCGGTGGTGGCGGCGAGTCGCGCGGCGGTCGGAGGTGGCCGGACGAGCTCCGGCGGAGGTGCTGCAGCCGGCAGCTTGCGCAGCCTGTTGGCGTGAAGTCCGCCGCCTGCTGCTGCTGCGGGGGTGGCTGCTGCCGCTGCCGTGGGCACTGCTGCGGCTGGCGTGGCAGGCGTTCATCTGCAGGCACGGGGAAGAGGCCGCTGCAGGCGGTTCTGCAAGCGCGGCGGAGGGTGCTGCAGCGCGGTTGGAGGATGCTGCAGCGCGTTCGTCTGCAGGCGCGGGGAAGAGGGCGCTGCAGGCGGTTCTGCAAGCGCGGCGGAGGGTGCTGCAGCGCGGTTGGAGGATGCTGCAGCGCGGTTGGAGGATGGCGTGCGCTGCAGAGGGTCTGCAGAGGGCGCTGGCGCGATTGGCATGGGCGGTGGTCTGCAAGCGCGTGGAGATGGCTGCGGTGGTCTGCAGGCGCGGTTGATGGTGGGCGCGGGTGTGCTGCAGGATGATGGGCGTGGGGAAGGTGGCGTGGGCTGATCTGTAGGCGTGCGTAGGTCTGCAGCCGGTGAGCGGTGGAGGGCGCAGGCGTGGGTGCGCTGAAGGTTCTGCAGGCTGTTGAGCGGAGGCGTGGCTGTTGGAGAGTTGAGGCGCGTTTGAGCTGAAGGTTGACGGACGTGGGTGCGCTGAAGGTTCTGCAGGTGTGGGAAGGGGTCTGCAGGCGACTTCAGGCGTGTGCGGTGAAGTGAGCGGGTAACTTCAGACGTCTGGGAAATTCCCCAGACGTCTTAAGTTACTGAGAGGGTGGCTGAATCAGTAGGTTGGTGATGGTGGTCGGCGATGACGGCGAGGGAGTTGCACGCTAAGGTGCTCACGGTAATGCAGGCGAGCTCCGGATGGCGGTGTGGCCTGTCACACCACACGCCCACGGTGGTGGAGACTCGCCGCCACGGTAGAGGCCGGCAGTGTGGAGTGGAAGAGAGAGGTTCTCTCTGCACAGTGGTGGGTCGGTGGCGGAGGCCTCCTGAGCTCGGCTGCCTCCCTGCTCCTTTTGTAGTGGCCTGAACAAATTTGAAATCAGCAGCCGACCAGATCCACCACATCCGCTCCCCCTTGAATGGCTTCTTCACTGCATCAGTCGGGCGTTGGAGTGGCAACCAGCTGTTCTGAAAGAAGAAGAATAAAGAAAATATTATTAAAATATTAGGGTTATTTATGTATAGACCCTCAACTTCTATGTTAATAAAAATAATATACCTAATTGGTCATCTAATTAGATGAATGCTATTCTAAGCTAATTCTAAATGCACTTAAGATATGAATGCAATGTATGGATTATGTAATTAGATTAAAACTATGAATTAATCTATTTACATCCTAATTTATACTAAATAAATGTTAGAATTAATCTAATGTATAGGCACTTAAATACTTAAATAGCCCACAACTATGGGCTAATCAGGTATTACCTCATGAGGATCAAGCCGACTCTTTAGTGGCTTGAATCCAAAGGTATATTGCCACAACTACATGGCAGGTTGCATTGCCTCAAGGCATACTGCCACACATTTTTTCAATGATGATTGCATTGTTTGAATCTATGTTTTGGGTGAATGTTGTTTGGTTGGTTGAATGTTCTTGTATGGATGTTTCTTTTTTGCAGGTATTCTATCCTCAAAACACCACCCATTTTTTTTTTTTTTTTCAAAAACCTAACCGCCCATTCCACCAAATATGCCTCCCTGTAGGAAGCAAGTTGAGGGATCTTCCACTTCCTCTTCCACTTATTTGGCAGATCAATTGTGGGGCGACATCGCTAGGCAGCGATTTCGTCGTTTCGCGAATGCCAAAGTTAAATGACCTCGTTTTATTGTTTGGAATGATTTTGCCCATTTGAACCTTCGGGAACACTTCCAAACTCTCCATCTCTTTCAATATTTTGACCGTCAATTCCACTCCGGCATTGGAACTTTTGGTGTGTTCCCTGATCTTTGCCGTCTCTTTTATGCCAACATCGTTGAGGACTACAGCAACGATGAACTTGAACTCCATACCCGCCTATTTGGTCATGAAATACACATCACATCCGAAACTATTTTCGACCTTCTAGCCATCCCCAATGAGGGTAATGATTTCAATGATATTCTAAGGCAATACGACCCAGAAATCATCAATCAAGAGTTAGTTCTCCCTGAAAAATATGTTGAAAACCTTGGCACCCTACCGTGCAAAAATCTCAAACCCCTTCCACGTCTACTCTCTCGCATTTTTGGGTGGGACCTCCTAAGCAAATCAGGAGGTTTTGATTACATCTCGCGCCAACACAGGGCGCTCCTTTTTGCGGCCGTCCGTCATATTCCTTTCAATTATTGCCTCCTCATTTTTCGCGTCATGAATAAAGACCATGGGGCATCACTTCCATTTGGGTCTATTCTATCCAAAATCTTTTCAACCCAGCGGATTTCCATAACTGACCAAGCAGTTGACAAGAAAATTGAGCCTTACAACCGGGCCACAGCCGCCAAGATGCATATACTTAGGGAGCATCTTGAGCCCGCTGACGAGCCCATGGAAGAAGAGCCCCTTCCACCCTTTTCAGACTTCCATGAACCACGACCCCTTCAAATAGAAGCTCCCCGCTCGAGCTTTGATGAAGCATGGGATCCAGCCACAGATTCCCTCTCCTCCGGCATCTCCCTCTTGCTGCGTCGAACCGGCGAGATGTACACCTACATGGGAAGCATGCGCCGCGACATCGACAAACTTAGATCAAATGTTCAAACTTTGCAGATGGGACAAGGACCCGCTCGTCGCCGCCGCCGCCAAGATCAGGAAGAATAGTTTAGTGCTTCTATTTTTCTACCTTTTATTCCAAGTTTGTATTAAGGGGCCTTGACCCCATACTTAATATTTTTGGGAATAAATAGTTGGTCCATGCTTAAATATTTCTATTCCTAATCAATTTTCCTTAAAGCCTTGTCATCTTTTAAACATGCAATTTTATTCATGCACTCTACTCTGTAGATATCACTCTTGTAGTTTGGATTTCAACTCCCTTTAACAACCCTTCATGATGATATTCAAAAAGGGGGAGAAGAATGTAGGTAAGAACTTAAGGAATAATATAAAAACTTCTTAAATAGATAAAGACTACCAAGTACAACCTTTAGGGGGAGGAAATAGGAACCTACAGCTATATTTTGAAAATCATCAAAAAGGGGGAGATTGTTAGTTCAACCACTCATATATAATATTTTGATGATTTTACAAAATGAAGAAAATGAAATAAAAAATAAGCGTAGCATATTATTTTCTCTCTGGAATAACATATTTGCAGGATTTCAAAAAGCTTTCCAAGACGGGAGATTAAAAGCGTGAAGACGAGTAGCATAAGTATTAGGTCTTAGGCTTTTTCATGTAAACTTTCAAAGGTTGTAATTTTCATTTTATTTGAGTCTAGAAATATTATAAAGAGCCCCCAAACAAAACCTTTAAATAGCTAACTTAGGCTCTCTACACTTAGGATAAATTAGAAACAAAAAGCCAACACTTATACTTTTATCAGACGTCCAGGACAATGGTCAGACGTCTGATTTTCCACTTTAAGACATCTGACAAATGTATCAGACGTCTAATTTCAAAGATTTCTGCCTTTGTTTGTCTCCTCATAAACATCAGTCGAAGGACTTCACTTTCAGACGTCGATAATCTTTAACAGACGTCTGATTGTTTACCCAGACGTCCTCATACTAACCGTTAGACCTCGTCTATGCCAAAAACAATTTCCAGACGTCTTGACACACTTCCAGACGTCTGCCTTTGAACCGTTGGCCATGATTTTCTGTGCGTATCTCTTTACGGCCACATAATCTTTTGGCAGAAGAAGTAGGGAACAGTATTTAGGTTTCCAGACGTCTGGTAATGTTCTCGGACGTCCATAACGACGTCTGATCCTCTAAACCTAGAACCCTGTTTGGATCTGATGACAACAGGAACGAATCCACCATTCATTAGACGTCCAATGAAATAATCAGACGTCTTATGAGATAATATCAGACGTCCTTCTTTTGATCCAATAGAGTCTGTTGAGGATGTCCTGCAATATTAGACGACCAGAGGTAAAATCAGACGTCCTGTAAGACGTTTGATCCTATAATTAGAAGTCTGATGTTGCTGTCAGACTCATCATTGCCCTGATTTTGTGTGGATTTCGTCTTAAACTCTTGGGATTTGTTTCCAACGGCTAGAAGAGCTCTCCCAAGTGTTCTTGAAGGTTCCAAACTTGCCTATAAATAGACTACAACTCCTCTTAGGCAACACACACCTCTTGAGATACAATTCCATTAGAAAAATCTCTTGCTCACTACTCTAAACTCCATTTTGCCCTTGTGCTGTGCCAATACTCTGATCAAAGGGCAAATCCATACTCCCCGCTCACTCCGTTCTGCAAATCATCAGGGAGTTCTTTTCATGCTTAGTAGATAAGAAAACAACTAAATTATTGGGGTGCTCTATAGGTGTTATTTTACTTCTTAATTTCTGTACTTTGGGTATCTGGCCTGTCAGGTCCCCGTCTCTTCATTTTGAAGGGAGAAACCTCCGTTTAGGGATCGGAGGTGGGATTTGTAATTGAGGTACATTACCCTCGTTTAAGTAGTGTGGTTAGTGGATTGATCACCTTGTGATCGAAAATCCTGAGTCAAGAGATTGGCTTAGGTGGTGGTTTTCACCCATCTTGGGTTTCCACCTAAAAATAATTGAGTACATTGTGTGATTGAATCTTTTTTTATTACAATATTCTATAATTTCACTATTCACCCCCCCTCTAGTGTAATTTCAGACCAGTCTTTCCTGTCAGGTCTCACAGTTTTCTGTAGAATGTTCTTGATTTGTCTATTTAAGATCTCGGTCTGCCCATTTGTTTGCGGATGATACGGGGTAGCAATGCGGTGGTTAACCTTGTATTTTCTATGTAGGGCACGGAATTGGGAGTGAATAAAATGACTTCCACCATCACTGATCATGGCCTTTGGTATTCCAAACCAGGAAAAATGTTCTGCTTAACAAAGTCCATGACAGTCTTATGATCGCATCGGCAGGTGGCGACGGCTTCAATCCATTTAGAAACATAGTCTACCAAGACTAGGATGTACTTAAAGCCGTTCGATGGTGGAAAGGGGCCCATAAAATCAATACCCCATACGTCGAAGATTTCGACAATTAAAATGGGTTGGAGGGGCATCATATCTTTTCTGGTCATGGTCCCCAGTGTTTGGCAACGCGAGCAAGTCTTGGCAAAGTTGTGTGCATCCTTAAATAGGGAAGGCCAGTAAAATTCGGACTGCAGAACCTTCGTAGCTGTTTTCTTTCTCGAGAAGTGACCACCACAAGCTTGGTCATGATAAAAAGATAGCACACTCTGAACTTCGTCCTCAGGGATACACCTCCTGATGATTTGGTCGGCACAGAGGCGAAACAGCATGGGGTCATCCTGGAAATAATGGTTGGCCTCGGCCAAGAACTTGTCACATTGCTGTCTGGACCAGCTGTGCGGGGTCTGTCCTACAACTAGGTAGTTGACATAGTCAGCATACCAAGGCAGTTTCTTGTCTTGCACAGCCAAAATGTGTTCATTGGGGAAGGTGTCAGATAAAGGCAGGGAGTGTCCAATGTGGTCTGGGTGAAGTCTGGAGAAGTGGTCAGCCACCACATTCTTTGATCCGGCTTTGTTGCGGATTTCCAGGTCGAACTCCTACAAGAGCAAGATCCATCTGATGAGCCTGGGCTTTGCGTACTTTTTAGCCAACAGGTGCCGAATGGCTGAATGGTCAGTATAGATGGTCACGTGGGATGCCAGCAGGTAAGGTCAGAACTTCTCAAGTCCGAAAACTACAGCGAGTAATTCTTTCTCTGTGACCGTATAATTTCGTTGGGCCTCGTCCAACATCTTGCTCGCGTAGTAGATCACCACGGGTTTCTTGTCTTGTCTTTGTCCCAGGACAGCGCCTATGGCAAAATCTGATGCATCACACATAATCTCAAAGTCTTGGGACCAATCCGGGGGCTGTAGTACAGGTGCTGTGGAAACTAAGTCTCGAAGGGTGTTATAAGCCTGGATGCAATCAGAGGTCATGTGGAATATGGCGTCGTTGGCCAGAAGGTCGGTTAAGGGTTTGGAAAGCTTGGAGAAGTCTTTGATGAACCTTCGGTAGAAGCCAACATGTCCTAGGAATGAACGGATCTGCCAGATCGAGCTAGGCGGAGGAAGTTTGGAAATCAAATCAACCTTAGCCCAATCCACCTCAATGCCCCTATGCGATACGATGTGACCGAGGACGATTCCTTCTTGAATCATAAAATGGCTCTTTTCCCAACTTAACACCAGATTAACCTCGATACATCATTTCAGGATTTTCTCCAAGTTGCTCAAATAGTGGTCGAATGAATTCCCAAATACAGAGAAATCATCCATAAAGACCTCCAGGTATTCACCCATCATTTCTGAAAAAATGGCTAGCATGCAACTCTGAAAGGTAGAAAGTGCATTGCATAACCCGAACGGCATACAACGGAATGCAAACGTGTCGTACCGGCAAGTGAATGTGATCTTCTCTTGATCTTCAGGAGCAAGTGCGACTTGGTTATATCCTGAATATCCATTCAGGGAGCAAAAATACTTTTGCCCTGCCAATCTTTCAAGGATCTGGTCAATGAATGGCAAGGGGAAATGATCCTTCTTGGTTGCTTTATTGTGCTTCCTGTAATCAATACACACCCGCCGTGCGGTGGTAGTGTGGGTGGGGATGGATTCGCCATGCTCATTGGTAACAACGGTGAGCCTGGCTTTCTTTGGAACCACTTGAGTGGGGCTCACCCAGGGGCTATCAGAGATGGGATAGATGATGTTGGCGTCACGCCACTTGATAATTTCTTTCTTAACGACCTCCCGCATGTTTGGGTTTAACCGTCTCTGCATCTAGCGGGAGGGTTGTGCCCCGTCTTCCAGGTAAATCTTATGAGTGCAATAGGCGGGGCTAATTCCTCTCAAGTTTGAAATGGTCCATCCAATGGCAGCTCGATGTTCCGAAAGGGTCGCGGTCAACCTGAGTTCCTGATTCTTGGTTAGATGAGAGTTAATAATCACAGGGAAGGTCTGGTCAGGTCCCAGGAAGACATACTTGAGATTCTCAGGTAGTGGCTTTAGTTCGGGTGCGGGTGGAACAACAGTCGAAGGGAAAGGGAAAGGTGGGAGTTGATCAACATCAATATCCTCAAATGGTGTTGTTTGATGGTAATCAGCCCTACAGAGGTCCATGGGCAGCGATGGTGACAGGTCAGAATAGTCGTTACAGGATTGGTGGTCTGAGACAGACTAAGGGTGAGGCATTCCTCGACGAAAGGTTCCACGAGATCATGTTCCTCAATACAATTGCAATCAAAAGACTTGGTCGCCCGGAAGATATCCAACTACATTTTCTTGTCTCCGAAGGCGATTTCCATACATTCCGTGTCACAATCGATGTTTGCCTTAGTCGTAGCTAAGAAAGGTCTGCTTAAGATTATGGGTGTGTTCTGTAGTTTTTCAGAGACTTCGATGTCGAGCACCAAGAAGTCGACCAAAAAATAGAAGTCCTTGACCCGCACAATCATGTCCTCAACAACCCCCTTTAGGGTCTTCACAGATCTATCAGCCAGCTGGATGGTGACAAGTGTGGGTGTCAACTCTCTGAAACTAAATTGGTGGTATAGGGTTGTTGGAATCAGATTGATGGAAGCACCTAAGTCCAGGAGCACTCTATCAAATGTCATGTCCCCGATATTGCAGGATATCAGGGGTGCTCCTAGGTCAATTCGCTTGAGCGTAAGGTTGCTTGATATTACGGAACTTGCTTGCTCATAGAGCACAACCTTCCTAGGTGCTTGAGGTCTTGGCTTACGTTTGGGTGTACAGGTATCCTTTAAAAACTTGGCATAAGCCGGGATGTGCTTGACGGCTTCGAGGAGAGGAATATTAATCTGAACCTACTTAAAGATCTCCAAAAGCTCCTCAGTTTCCACAACACTTTTCTTCTTGATTGTTTCCAAGGCCTCATGGTAGGGTGTCTGAATATGGATAGGATCTATTTCTGGGTCCTTGGGTTTTTCCAATGCCTCTTCTAAGTCAGGTATTTCAGCTGGTGAAGTCTCGGGAAGAGTCGGCCATTTGGAATCCTAGGTTTTAGTGTCGCTTCTCAAGGTTACCACATTCGCAGAGGCATTGGGACCATGGGTTGATCCTTGAGAAGACGAGGATGAAGAAGCACCAAACCCAGGGGGTGTTTATGGGGAGGGCTGGACCATGTGAGCCTGCCCGGGATTGTCCTGGAACCCTTCCGAATTGGGGCCTCTGTTAGTCATGTTTCACGGGTTCGGTTGTGGCTGGGAAGGTAGGGATGCTTGTTGTTTACAGTTCAAAAGTTGTCTTAACTGTCCCTTTACTAAGGCCATTTCCTCCTGATGTTTCTGGTTCATTTCAGCCATCATCTTTATCAGGGTGTCCATTTGGTTTTGCGGGGGAGGGGCCACCCTATTTGGATTGTATGGGGGTGTAATTGGTGGTCCTTGCTGATAGGGGGGCAAGTTTGGCTACTGGTTTGGCCTGGGATGGTTCTGGAATTGAGGTGGTTTCTGGTTTGTCCAACCAAAGTTGGGGTGATTACGCCAGCCGGTGTTGTAAGTGTTGGAGAAAGGGTCAGGTTTAGCATAACCTTGGACAGCCTATACTTCTTCAAGGATAGCAGATGTCGATGGGGAGGGAAGAGAGTAATCAAGGGTTGAGGGAGCAAAAGTCCCTCCCTAGAACGTGGTCAGGGGTTGTTCCAGGTTCAATTGGCTTAAGGGCTGGACCAGGTCAACATTGTGAGCTCCCTTTGCTAGGGAGAAGGTCTGTAATGGGTTCCTGGTCTGGTTCAGTAGTTCATCAATCTTTTTATCCACCAATTCCACTCGATCTAATTTCTTGGCAATGATGTCCATGTCAACCATTCCGGAATTTGCTTGTACCTCATAAATCCCACCACCGGGTTGACTGGATCGGTTAAACTGGGTCATAGAGGTATTGTTGAGTGAATTTTCGCTCATAGACTCAAAGAGCTCAAACGCGCTCTCCTCGTCTTTGTCTAGGAAGTTTCCCCCGCATGAGGATCGACAAAGTTCCGTAGGTTGCTGTCCAGACTGTGGTAGAAGATCTGGGCCAATTGCCACCTTGGTACTTCGTGGTGTGGGCATTTCCTTAATAGTTCATTAAATCTTTCCCACGCCTCATGGAACTGTTCTCCACCCTGGAGTGTAAAGGTAGTAATGGCTCTTTTGAGGGCATTAGTCTTTCCTATGGGGAAGAATTTCTTTAAGAATGCATGCCTCAGTTCTTCCCAGGTGGTGGTGGGTCTACCTAGGGTTCTAAGCCAGTGAGATGCCTTGTCTCTCAGTGAGAAGGGGAACATCTTAATCAAAACAATGTCAAGGCTAATGTTCCTAGGTTTCACAGTTCGGGCTATCTGGTCAAGATCCTCTAGGTGCTAGAAGAGGTCCTCATTTAAGCTTCCATGGAAGTGACTCTGAATCAGACTCAAGACATTTGGTTTTAGCTCAAAATCATCTCTCCCTTCGGGGATCCTAAGGTGCGACTCAACTCTAATAGCGGAAGGATTGTAGAAATCGCAAAGGGGCCTCGGTTGGTCCTGGAATGGTGGTAGATCAGGTGGCGGTTACCCTTGTGGGCCTTGGAAAGGTAGTGGTGGTTGCCCTTGTGGGCTCTGCAACTGGTGTATGGCTTGCATGATAGTGTGGATCTGTTGTTGCTGAAGCCGGTGGTTTGTGTTGATCTGGGCTTGGATGATGGCCATTGTGTCTAGTGGGGGTTGGTCCTCAAGCTCATTTGTCCTAGGTTCAGCCATGTTTCTAAAAGAATCAAGTCGCTTGGATTCTCGTCCCAAAACAAACAACTCGGGATGCAGTGAGCGTCTCCCGTGCATACACTACAGAAGAACAGAGGGGATGCGGAGAGCGACAGATGCGAGAAGTGTGTGTACAACCAAGTAAACAAGCCTAGTCCTTATGGTGTATTCCTTAGGGGACCTAGAAATTTCAAAAGGGTGATCAAGTCCGTAAGCACTGGACTCCCCTTCCCAAAGCTATTCTGGCCAAGTTGATTACGAGGGGATTGCAAGGAAGGTTCTTCCTTTGGCTTGCGTCGCTTGTTCCATAGACCCTACAACCGCGGTCATTTGACACTACCTCGCAGCCTAGTCACCAGATTCTACTAAAGGAATGAAAGCCAAGTGTCTAGCGAACAAAACCCCACCTCTCGAGACATAACCCAATCCTGCCTGGGGCACATCTACTCTGTTTTAAAAGGGCTAGGACGGTGCTTGTGCTAGGGTTATGTGATGAGGTGTTGATTGGGGTAGTGCCCCTTAGTTTTCCAATTTCAGTGTGTGTGCTCCTATCAAAATATGATTTTCAAGCAAGGATTTTTTTAAGATGTGGTGTCTTTTAATGTTTCATCCTTACTTTTGTGTCTTTTAGGATTGACGTGTCTTAATATTTTTAGACAAATTTCAGTAGGCACGACAAGTTTTGCACATAATTCGGTGAAAGTAGATTTCCTTTTGTTGTGTAGAGGCTCTAAAACCCTAATGTGCTCATCCTAGTGATCATGTAGCTTCTATTGGATGAGTCGATTTTAGGGTTGAGTGGTGCGACCCAAGTCAATTCAAGGTGACTTCGCAAACACCACTAAAAAAGAAAAAAGAACACTCCAAGAATCTTAGATTATTCAGAATGTTAGAGTATTTTTTTTTTTTTTGCTGGGTGATGTGTTAAGGATGTGGATCAAGCAAACATGCACCACGCCAATTTTTTTTCAATTTTACACTTTTTTTAGATTTTTAAGCAAGCAAACAACCATGGATGAAGAAATACTCACGACCGGTCCTTGTTGCGCTTACTCCCTTGTTACCATCATGAGTTGCACTGCTTCCCCATCCAAGCGTCGAATTCTTGCAACCATCAAGTAGGAGGGGACAAGGGGTTAGATGATGTGAGCATGGATGTAAAATGGAAGTGACAAAATAAATCCGTTGCCTCCCCGGCAACGGCGCCAAAAGCTGACATGGCGTGGGGCGCGTATGTTTAAAAGAGTTGTTATAGCTTGCGCTCGCAACGTTGGTTTTAAAATGAAGAAATGGATGTAAGTCCGAGTGTCGATCTCAGGGAGGCGTGAAAATCGGATTTTTCTTGTTACTTAATGTCACGAAAATCGTGGGGTTTTGCTTGCAAAAAGGCACTGGTGAAAAGCGAGTGAGAGAGGGAGAAAGAGAGAGAGAGAGGGAGAGAGAGAGAATAGGGTTAGAATTTCTTCATTCACAGCATGCAATTCAAACATAAAAGAGAGCGAGCAATTGAATAGAAAATAACTTCATTTGACATGCAACTTTAGTTCATAATTACAACACTAGATAAATGCTTGAACATAAGTAAAGTAAAGCTTAAGATAAAGAGGGAAAGAGAGAGAGAGAGAGAGAAGATGGCGAGGTAGTTATGACAGTGGAGGGGGGTTCCGTCGGCGGCTCGTCGTCTCCGACAATTACAAACGGAGCTAATGGTGGCTAGGAGGGGGGTAGAACACTTGCAAGTGGAATGAATGCCTCCCATGGGTGGTTGGAAGGGGTTTAAATAGGAAGAAGGGCTTTCCAAATGAAGAAGGGGTTTTAGCAACGTCCGGGACGTCACTAAAACCCTTCCCAAAATGTCAGTGAAGGCCCCTACCCACCGGTCTCTTGCGCGCATCTGTTCTTCTTCGTGCCTGATCCGCGTGCGTGCGTCGTAAGCCGTCCGATCGAAGTTCGGACGGCTGAAATCTCTTGTGGGGCGCTTGCCTGGATCGCACCCACGCCCTCCGTGTCATCGCGGGCATCAGCTTTGGATGCGTACGATCATGCCATGTTGCTCCATCCGCGCCGTTTGCTGTTGATCGGGCGATTGAATTTATGCGGTGCGCACCTTTGCACTCTCATTTCAGTGCAGCGCGACTCAAACCCGTGTCGCGTGAGTGTGGGTGAGCGCTTCGACCGCTGTGCTACCTTGCGTGGATGGTTGCGATTGTGCATCGGTGCTCGACTGCTGCCGACCGTTGGATGGAGATCCGACGGTCGTGATCTGCTGCGGGCGAGGAGTATGGTGATGGCACTAGCGATGGTGCGGCGTTCTCAGCCATCGGATCAAAGATTGGACGGCTCAGATCGTTCTGCGATTGATGGAGGGGGCTAGGCGAGGCGTGCGGGCACTGATCGGGAGCCACGTGGTGCCTTGTGAGCCGTTGATCGTCAGATCAACGGCCATAACTTCTTGGGTTAATTGCAGGAGCTCCGGATGTCGGATTTGGTCAATTTTGAGTCTGTTAGACTCCGTTCGTCTCTCTGAATCCATCCGTGTAGTCCAATTACTCATCTGGGGCCTGTTTTGACAAGTACTCATACAAATGGCCATTAATACTGTTTTATAAGCATTCTTGATGTATGATGCATGCAATGCTCCCATTCTATTTATGATGTGTTATCTGTGCATTTTGTTCTTAAGATGGACCCAATTAACAGAATTATCACCCAAAGATGCAGTGTTATCAGGCTCCCAGGTCACCCTAGGCTCTCAGGTCGCCTCTTTATACCGCTGCCTTCTTCATAGAACCTTCACTAGTGGTACATGCTTCCGTCTCAGACTCCGGATGGCTCTGTATAGTATCTGTACTAGCCTCTTGGGTTAGGTCAGGTCGTTACCCACCTCAATGCTCTCGTGGCTCAGAACATTACTGGGATCGGCGACGTACTTCCTGAGGTTGGACACGTGAAACACATCGTGCACTCTAGAAAGCTAGGGAGGAAGGGCAAGCCGGTAAGCAATAGGTCCTACCCGCTCCAGGACCTCAAAGGGCCTCACAAACCTCGACGCAAGCTTCCCCTTCACCCCAAAATGCTGCAAGCCCTTCATGGGCGAAACACGGGGAAAGGCATGATCCCCAACCTCGAACTGCACCTCTTTGCGCTTTCGGTCAGCGTAGTTCTTCTGCCTGCTCCTGACAGTGCGGAGTCATCTGTGGATCTGCTCGATCACCTCCTGACTCTGCCGGATCAGCCTGGGACCAACCTCCCACTTGGTCCCCACCTTGACCCAACTCAAGGGTGCAGTGCACCTCCATCCGTACAGAGCCTCGTAAGGTGCCATGTCGATGCTCGAGTGGTAACTGTTATTGTATGCAAACTCTACTAGGGGTAAATGCTCCTCCCAGGAGCCTCTCCAGTCTAGTACACAGGCGCGCAGAAGGTCCTCAAGTGTCTGTATCATGTGCTCTGACTGCCTGTCCATCTGGGGGTGGTAGGCAGTATTGAACCTCAAATGTCTCCCCAAGGCCTGCTGGAACTTAGCCCAGAACTGGGAAGTAAAACGAGTATCCCTATCGGATACGATCTCACGTGGGACTCCGTGCAGGCGTACCACAACTCTGATGTATCGCTTTGCTAACTGTGCTGGCCCAAAAGTGACTTGGATCGGTAGAAACTGTTTCGTCTTCGTCAACCGATCTACAATCACCTAAACTGCATCGTATCCCTGCTGGGTAACTGGTAGACCCACCACCAAGTCCATGGCGATGCTCTCCTACTTCCACTCTGGCACAGGAAGTGGCTGCAATGGCCCTGCTGGCCTTTGGTGCTTGGCCTTCACCTGCTGGCATACCAAACACTGCTGAACAAACTCACCAACATCCTGCTTCATCTCTCTCCACTAGAAGTCTCGTCACAAATCATGGTGCATCTTTGTGTTCCCGGGATGTATGGTGAACCTGGACCCGTGCACCTTCATCAGAAGCTCTCTCAACAACTCCTCGTCCTTAGGAACGCATAGACGTCCCCTCATACGCAGGATCTCGTTTGAGAAGGAAAAGTCTCTTGGGTCCCTTGTCAACACCCTGTCTCGCAGCGTCTGTAAGTACGGATCGGCCATCTGCCCTGCGATGATGTGATCTATCAGCTCTGGTTGTGACTACCACATCACTGTCACTGCCCTACACTACCCCCGTGACTCCCAGGGTCTCCAACTGCCCAACTCCTCCATGAGTCTCCAACTCTATGCTTGTAAGCTGGCCAAGTGGGCGGGCGCCTTCCAGCTCAAGGCATCGGCCACCACATTAGCCTTCCCTAGGTGGTAGGAGATGCTACAGTCATAGTCCTTTAAGGGCTCTAACCAACGTCTCTATCTCATGTTAAGCTCCTTCTGGTCAAACAAACACCTGAGGCTCTTATGATCTGTGAAGATCTCGAAAGTCTCACCATAAAGGTAGTGCCTGCATATCTTCAGTGTGAAGACAACTACTGCCAGCTCTAAGTCATGGGTAGGGTAGCTATGCTCATGGGTCTTCAGCTGCTGCGAAGTGTAAGCGACAACGTGACCCCACTGCATGAGCACACCCCCTAACCCTTACAACGAAGCGTCGATGTAAGCCACGAACCCGCCACTGTTGTCTGGGATGGTAAGTACAGGAGTTGAAGTCAGTCTCTTCTTCAACTCCTGAAAACACGCCTCACACTCATCTGTCCAGGTAAAGGGCACGTCCTTCCGGGTCAGCTGGGTCATAGGACGTGCAATCTGAGAGAATCCTCTAATAACCCGCCGGTAATAACTTGCTAGTCCCAAAAAGCTGCGTATCTCTGTCACTGTGCGTGGCCTCTCCCACCTGAGTACGGCCTCTACCTTGGCTGGATCCACAGCCAATCCATCTCCTGAAATCACGTGGCCCAAGAAAGTAACCTGTCCCATCTAAAACTCGCACTTGCTGCACTTGGCATACAGCCTGCGTCGCCTCAAGGTATCTAGGATCATGCGTAAATGCTGCCCATGCTGTGCCTAATCCCGTGAGTAAACGAGTACGTCGTCGATGAACACCACCACAAGCTGGTCTAAATATGGCCTAAAAACACGGTTCATCAAATTCATAAAGGCTGCGGGGGCATTGGTCAGCTCAAACGGCATGACCAAGAACTCATAGTGCCCATACCGGGTACGGAAAGCTGTCTTGGAGATGTCAGTCTCCCTGATCCTCAACTGGTGGTAACCTGACCTTAGATCTATCTTGGAGAACATTGTGGCATCTTGCAACTAGTCGAAGAGGTCGTCAATCCTTGGCAGCGGATACTTGTTCTTGACAGTGACCCTATTCAGGTGTCGGTAGTCGATACAAATTCGTAGGGTACCATCCTTCTTCACAAACAGCATAGGGGCTCCCCACGGGGATGCACTGGGACTCACAAAGCCCTTCTCCAACAGGTCCAGTAGCTGTGACTTGAGCTCTCGCAGCTCAAGCGGTGTCATCTGGTATGGTGCAGTAGAAATGGGGCTGGTCCCCGGTGCCGTGAGATCTCAAACTCGATCTCACGCTCAGGCAGTAGTCCTGGCAGCTCCTCTGGGAAAAGGTCGGGATACTCGTAAACCACCGGGATACTTTGAAAATCAGCCACAGGGCTAGGTTCTACCACGACACAGGCCAAGAAGCCCTCACACCCCTGTCTCAAAAGCCTCGCTGCCCGAAGCGCGGAGATGCATCTGAAACCTCCATCCACCGGCTGACCGTGAAACTCAAAGGGAGGCAACTCTGGTATGGAAAAGACGATCTTCCTCCCGAAACAGTCTACTATGGCGTGATAGGCAGACAGCTAGTCCATCCCTAGAATCACGCCAAAGTCCTCCATCTGGATCACTATCAGGTCAACGGGGAGACTGTGTCCCCCTATACTGACCTCGTAGTCCGTGTAGACCTCCTCGGTTACAAACAACTGGCCACCTAGGCCTTTGATCATAAACGGATCCTCTAATAGTACACTGCCCTGCCTCAAACTGATGGAAAAACTCATAGCAATAAAGGAGTGGGTGGAGCCAGAATCAAAGAGTACGTACACCAATCTGCCAGAAACAGTAACCATACATGCCACCACAAAACCCGAAGCCTTGGCATCTTTGTGTGTTAGGGCGTTGATACGCCCCTCAGCTCTCAGTGTAGACAAAGCAGCTACACTCTAGGTCAGGCGAGCAGCAGCTGGCTGCTACCCTCATCGTGACTGCTGTCCTCCCCCACGTGCCTGGTGACCACGACCGCCAGCTTAGCCTTTAGCACTCGATGCGAGGAGCATCTGCTGTGCTTCGGCCCTAGATGGGTAGTCCCTCCTGATGTGGCCCGGCTGGCCACACTGGTAGTAGAGGGTACACGACCTCCTCCCTCAATAAGTCCCTACTGGCGACTGGGCAGGGATCCGGTGCTGGCAACTGGCCCTTGTCTGGGGTCCCCAAAGGCCACTGGTGGCCCCGCAGAATGAGATAGCTTTCATGTGGGCACCATGTGCCTCCTCTCCAAATGGCCCTGAGAGTACTCTGGCAGGTAGGGCCTTTTCTGTCCGCTGTCAGTGTTTCGCGCAGTCGGGTTGGTCTCCTCGTAAATCATGGCTACCTCGACCACACGAGAGAAAGTGGGTAGCTTTAGGGGTTTGACATACCCTCGAATAGCAGGTCGGAGCTCCTCAGTAAACCTCCACAGGCGCTCCTCATAAGTAGACACAGCCGTCGGGGCGAAACGTGACAGCTCGAGGAAACGCGTGCGGTATGTGCTAACCGTCATCGTCCTCTGGCGGAGAGTGTGGAACTCCCGCCTCCTCTGGTCCTACCAGGTCTGTGGAAAGTACTGCTCGCAGAAGAGAGCCACGAACTGGGCCAACGTCAACTCTCTCCCCTCCTGGCCTCTGATTGCCCTCCACCACCTGTGTGCTGCGCTCTCTAGCTGGTGCATGGCAAAGGCCACGCGACACTCCACAGGAGGGCGAAGGGTGTTAAACACCTTCTCTATCTACTCCAGCCAGTCCTTTGCCTCAGATGGGTCCTCATCCCCCTTGAAGGAGGGGGGCTTCAGCTTTTGGAATTGTCCGAAAAGCTCATGGTGTAGCTACAGTGGGGGAACGGGCACGCCTCCAGGTAAGGATGGCTTGTGCTCGGAAGTGTCAGAGTGTGGTGGGGGTGGTGGAGGATCACCCCCTCCCCTTCCTGCTCATCCGACGCTACGACGGTCTCTCTGTCCCACCGAGGACTCCCCCTCCATGTCCTCAGGGAGAGGTGCCTGTGGAGGCTGGTGGAGCTCCTCTCGTACGATGACTCTTATCAGCTGGGCGAGATCCTAGGCCTGAATGCCTGAGAGGAGAGGTGGGTCAACTAGTGCCTCAGGTCTGGCACGTTCACCCCTCCGACCTCGTCCACGGCCACGACCACGGCCTGCCTCAAGAACTCCCCGATGAGGCATCTCCTGCAAGGAGATGCAAGAGATAGAATAAGAGTTGTCAACGATACAAGATTACATCGAAAAAAAGACTTAGAAATGAATATCAAAGCGGTACGTTGTGGTGGCTATCCTAGTTATATGCACGTGAGTTGTTATTCTCAGCCAATTGGTTCATTTCTCGGGACGATCTTGCTCTAATACCATCTTGTTACGGCCCGGTTCTCGGATCCCTACAGGACTCGAGACCGGCTCACCTCGACTAATCCCAAGACCTAGCCGTCCAACGAGAAATAACCAAAAGTAGGAAAATAAACCACATTCACACATGCAATATAACTAAGCAGAAGGAAAAACGAAACAGTAAAGGAAAATAAAAATGTCTCAAAATAGTACATGCCACCACAACAACAACAGCTGAAAGAAAACATAAAGTAACAGGAACAATAACTCAAAGGTCCAGTACTCACAACTACAACAGAAACAAAGAACTAGAAAGAAACTACTACGGCTGGGCTCGGTTGGGCCCAGTTCCCTCTACAGCCAGAAACTCGGGCTGCTCAACTCCTGGTCTTAAACAAGGTTACGAAACGACAGAGTTAGCGAACGTTGAGTAGAGTGTTGTTTAAATTACTTATGTGCAAGTAAGTAAAAACAAACATGCAGATTTTATTCTCATTTCTTTTTATCTCATCTATGTATTTCTAGTTTATCTATTTCACAAGGTATCCAAGTATTTCTTGATCTTGCTTATTCCTCGTGGGAACGATCTTGATTACATTCTTTTCCGTGGAGTAGAAGGTACACGTGGTGCTCTTCTGGCCGGGAGAGTCTCCCGCGGTAGTCCTACACCCAGTCAACCACCCTGAGGTCACTGTTGAGACGTAGCAGTGACTACTGCACGCGTGATGAGATTATGGGTAGCAACTCCGCACTGACACGCGGTCAGTCATTTCCACTAGCAAGTACGCCCAAAGTACGGCATGGAACAGTATAGGGCCTTGTCCTCTCAGTACAGGGGTCTCGCCCCTCCACAGTCTGCGTACCCTCATCCGACTACCCCGATTTGCCTAGCGGACCTAAAAAAGTTGGTGTAGGGTGGCTTGCTTAACCCCGGGCCCCGTGGGGTGGCTAGCTCCCTCCCTACACTAGTAGCTCACCTCGGTACAACATACGCAAGGGCCAACAGGAGTCGGTGTAGAGTGTCCAGTCCCACCCCGGGTCTCAACCCAAGAGGTGGTTGACTCACCTTCTACACTAAAAGGGATAGTTGCTCTCCTTGGTACTATGTACACAAGGGCCAACACACTTCCCGTCTACATTCTAGATTCCTTTCATACACAGGAGTTCTACTCCTAATTCCCCATAGGGTTCATGCTCATATTCATCTCATTTATCCATATTTAGGTCTCTTGTTTCATAACTCATTCCTCATCCGTATACAGGTAGCTCGTGTTTTCATAATTCAGTTCTCAATCATAAACATGCAACTTATGGTTTTATAGTTCAATTGCTTATTACATACAGGCAGCTCGTATTTTCACAATTCAATTCTCAAACATATATATGCAACTTGTGGTTTCACAGTTCAAATTCTCATTACATACAGGCAGCTTGTATCTTAACATGCATTTTCTTTATTCGTATCTTATCAATTGAATTAAACCACTCTACCAGGTATCACGGGAGGAATGGGGGCCTGCACCGCAGATCTCGTCGTCTTTGCGGGCCCCGAACATGCCACCGGCTGGTAACCTGTACTGGAGACTAATTTACATCAGACGAGCTCAAAACAATAGATACTCAACACGAACACGTAGAGAAATTCGAGTGGCAAACAACGGTACTTCATTTGCGGAAATTCGATTCCGTTTGGACCCTAAACAGCTAAAAACATGGTTACTACCCAAAATCAGACGTCTGGAACTAGTCTCATACATCTTAAAAGACGTCAGATCTCACCTTGTGTCTCCTGCGGCTGCTTCAGACATCCAGACTCCCTCCGCGACCATTTGGGGGTAACTCTAGACGTCGGACAAGGCCTCCGATAGTTTGGAAGTACCTCTAGACGTCTGGCGATGTAATCAGACATCTGAAAGTACTTGGAAAAGTGCACTACGCGCCTTTCCAAAGCCCTCACCTGCGTACGAAAATTGCAGGCACAAACTCAACCCAACATTTCTTACGCTACACGCTTTATGGCGAAGAGTAGCGTAGGAAGATACGTACCACACGCGATATTATGCTTTCAGACGTTCGGCTTCAGCTCTGGACGTCCTGGTACCTCTCCATACGTTTGGTCGATGCATCAGACGTCTGATATTGGAAAATTTTCAGTACCAGAACCTCCTCCGAGACGCTCCTCTCCTCGCAATGCCTCCCGCAGTGCACCGCAGCAGCTTCAACAGCTGTAGAGGGCTGAGAGGCCGCCTTCCCGAGCCCCTCCTCCTCGCGCGTGCACCCGCCATCGACCGTGAGAGCTCCACCGAGCTCCCGAAGGTCCTCCGACCTTCATGCTCTCTTCCTTCCTTTTCCCTTGCTCACCCTCTCGTCCTCCCTTGCTCACCCTCCCTCTCGTCACTCTCGCTCTGCCTCGCCACTGCCGCACAGGGAGGATGCTGGAGGTGGTGGTGGCTAGTGGTGAGGGGTTGAGGGTGGTGATAAGGGGGGCTTTAAATAGGATGGGTTTAGGGTTTAAGGGGGGTGAGGGTGCAGAGGAGAGAGAGTCTTCTGTGCGATGCCCGTGCACAGAGCGCAAGGGGATGTACAAAAATTCCCACTTTCAGATATCCGGGCATGTGTCCAGACGTCTGGACAGACGTCTAATTGAAACTCCAGACGTCTTATCCGACTAAAAAGGCAACGGGTCATTTCAGTTTTGGTGTTATCCTGTCCTCTTACTTGCAGCTGGTCCTATTCCATTCCCCATTGAGAGTTAGAATAGTCCATAGAGATCAGGTGGTCGAACGGGAGTTGCTTTGCCTAGAGCTTGAGTGAAGCATGTAAAGAATTCCTCTAAAGTTGCAGAAATGGGGAAAGAAGATGACCATGGTAAATGCTATTTGAGGAGACAACTCCCAAGGCCAAGATGCACCCGTAGGTCTCCGCCCAGGGTTATCTATAATGATGGTTCAATTCTATTCAAGCTAGGCAGACAAGCTAGTGTATATTGGGGTGGACTTGGACTCTAATGACGTATGAGGCATCCTTGAACTCCTTCAAGTGAATGCGGATATCTTTGCTTGGTCTGCTAATGACATGAGGGGGGTGAATCCAATTATCATTCAACACCACCTGAACATTCAGCCGAGTGCCCAACTAGTGTAGCTGGCTCACCATCATAAATCAGCTGAGCAATAGCAAGCGAACCCTGCAAAAGTGGAGAAACTGTTGGAGGCAGGATTTATAGAGAAATCCTTATATCCTGAATAGCTCTCCAATGTGGTAATGGTCAAAAAGGCCAATGGCAGGTGATGAATGTGTGTTGATTTCACTAACTTAAATGATGCATGCCTAGAAGATGAGCTCTCACTCCCAAAAATTGATGCCTTGTTCGACTCCTACTCTGGGAAATCCCATATTTCTTTTCTTGATGCAAACAATGGTTATTACTAGATAAGTTTGGCCCAAGCAGACAAACCCCACACATCCTTCATAAGAGATAGAGAACTTATCCAATGTCGTGTGATGCCATTCGGTCTAAAAAATGCCAGCACCACTTATTGGTGCCTTGTAAACCATATTGTTAGGAAAGGCATTCAAAGGGGGCAGCTTCCAAGAGCATCTCCAAAATTTGACTAAGGTTTTCTATATCTTACTAGAAAATTACTCAAAATTAAACCTAGAGAAGTGCGCCTTTGGCATTTCATCTGAAAAGCTTTTATGGTTCTTAGTATCTTAGCAAGGCATTGAAGCCAATCCTAACAAAATTAAGGTGATAATGGAGTTAAAACCTTCTGCCAACCTCAAGATAGTACAATCTTTAGTAGAATGGATAATAGCTTTGGGAAGATTCCTCTCTAGGTCTAATAGCTTTGGGAAGATTCCTCTCTAGGTCGTTCGACAAATGTATCGCTTTCTTCTAGTGTTTCAGGAAGGGAAAAGGCTATAATTCCAAACATTGGACTTCGTAATGTCAAGAGGCTTTGGACTTGATTATGGATTATCTCCAAAATCTTCTTATCTTGTCTGCCCTACAACTGGGTGAGCCCTTATATATTTATCTCACCATTTCAAGCTCAGTTGTCAATGTGGCTTTAGTACATAAGGAAGGAAGCATCCAATGAGTGGTTTACTTTATTTGTAAAACTTATTAAGGTGTAGAGGGTAAGTACCCTTCTATCGAGAGATTGAGATTAGCCCTCATCACGACCATCGAAAAGTTGTGCCTATATTTTGAAGCCCATACTTTCATTATCCTTACTGATCAACCCCTCAGAAGAATGCTACACAAGCCACTATGGTTGAATTGGTAGATACATTGGGCCCTTGAGCTGGCAAAATTCAGTATTAAGTATCAATCACGCCTGGCTATCAAAAGTCAAGTATTAGTAGACTTCTTGGCAGAATTTACTATGGTGGATTATTTAGACGTTAGCCCATGAAGGTTGTATGCAGATGACTCTTCAACAACAAATGGAGTAGGAGTAGGTGTCGCCCTCTTGGCCCCTGATGACCATATCTACAAATACTCTATTGAGTTGGGCTTCTCGACAAAAAATAACATCGCAGAATATGAACTTTTGGCAAGGCTATGCTTGGCCAAACTAATGAGAACCAAGAGCCTTAAAGTATTCACTAACTCTCAATTGGTTTCCAACCAAGTGAAGGGGGATTTCCATGCAAAAGAACCCAATATGGCCTTATATACAAAAGAGGCCAAGTTGGCCATGTTAGGATTTGAAAAGGTGGAGATTAGCTGAGTCCCCAGAGCAGATAACCCTTAGCAAATGCTTTAGCCAAGCTAGCATTAGCCATGACTAAAGGGGAAGAAGACATCATTTCCCTTGAGGAGTTGACTGTACCATCAATAAACTAGTTGAAGGCCATGCAACTTGAACCCAATAGTTCATGGATTCACCCATCGTGAAATACCTATTGACAAAGAGGTCTCACCAGGGATTGCTAAGCATAAGTCATTCTGTTTGAAGGCTAATCAATATGTGTTGCTTGATTGAAATGACCCTTTCCTAGGATTGTTTGATGTTTCTAGGATTCGTAGGGGTTTTTGTGTAGTTTTTGAACCCCCTAGGTTTTTGAACACCCTTGCAATTTTCCCCCACCACCACTCCCTTATCCGCACACCCTCTTTTTCCCCCTCATACCTACGGCACGCCGCACCTTTACACCCCCTACGGCACCTTCACTCTACACCATGCCTTCCCCCATGCCTCCTCCACCCATATAAAACCCCTCCGTTTCGTTCCCACACCACCACAGTTGAGCGGGAGCGAGGGAGAGAGCAGAGAGCAGAGGAGATAGGAGGGCCTGGGAGGGAGTCGGAGGGAGGAACATTGCGACGAGGTGGTGCTGCCGTTGCTGCAGCTTTAGCTGTGAAGAGAAAAGGGTCGAAAATAGTTTTGCAGAATCATTTTTTCCGTAGAATCAGACGTCCAGAGTGACCTCCAGACGTCGGGTCGGACGTCCAGAGGTAATACCAGATGTTTGATAGAGCATTTCTTTTCAATTACTTTTCTCTTTACTGAATTCTCACTTCACGTGCATGTGTCAGAGGTTGGGAGGCGGGTCGGTGCGAGGACTGAGGTGGTTTCAGACGTCCGAAGAAACCCTCAGACGTCTGCAAGAAGTTCCAGATGTCTGAAAGAAGGCACCTTGAGCAAGGTATCCCTACGAGTTCGTTTAAGACGTCTAGGACTTTTCCTAGATGTCTGATTTTGGTCAGGGTTGGTGTTTTTGGGCTCGTTCAGGGCCCAAATGGTGTCAGCTTTCCACAAATGAAACGTCATTGGTTTCCATTCCAGTTTCTCTACATAATGATACATTGTCCTTGCCATTTTAAGCTCGTTTGACCTGTTAATTCATGTCATACTTCTCCAGTCCATCGAGTATAAGGGACCTGCGGAGACGTCGGGAGCTACTGTACGAGCCCCCATTCCACCCGGTTATCCTGGTAGAGTGGTTTTACATAAATTTCAGAATTAATAATTAAATTGCATGCGTAGAATTAACTCAAACTAGGTTGTGAGCTGAATCCTAGGATTGAAGAGTTAAATGCATGTTGCTATAAAATCGAACCCTGGGATTGTGAAATGAACCCTGGGGTTGGAAGAACTGAATATATGTTTAGTGAATGATCAAATTGTTTCCTAGAAAGAAATAAACCATGAGCTGCCTGTAAATGAACGATGTTATTCCTACTAAGTAATTGACGGTAGAATTTGAGTTGCACATTTTTCGTATAATGAACCAGATATGGGAATAAGCACGAACCCTACGGGGAAGTTAGAAAGAAACCAGGAATACTATAGTACGGAAAACCTGCGGGTTTTGGAACATGTCACCTATGGGCGATTGTTCGGACTTGGTTAAGGAAAGTGAGCTGGCCCTTGTGTACATAGTACCGAGGAGAGCAATTATCCCTTTGGGTAGGGGGGAGCTTGCCGCCCTTTGGGTTGAGACTTGGGGTGGGTTTGGCCACTTTACGTCGGCTCCTGCTTGACCCTCATGTACATGGTACCGAGGTGAGCTACTTAATGTAAGGAAGGAGCTAGCCGCCCCATGGGGCCCGGGGTTAGGACTAACCACCCTACACTGACTCTTATTATCCCGTTTTGCAAACCGGGATAATCGAACGAGGGTACGCGGACTGTGAGGGGCGAGACCCCTGTTTCTGAGGGACGAGACCCTGGTTCTGAGAGGCCAAGGCCCTGTACTGTTCCGAGCTGTACGTTTGGGGCGCACCCATTAGCGGAAACGCTTGACCGTATGCCAGTGCGGGATAGTTACCCGTGCGCTTATCACGCATGCCGCAGTCACCGCTACATCGTGACCGTGACCTCGAGGTAGTGGACCAAGTGTAGGATTACTACAGGGGACTCTTCCAACCATAAGAGTGCCACGTATACATCCTGCATCATGGGAAAACTTCAAGTAAGATCGTTCCCTCAGGGAACAAGAAGATTGAGTAATGTTATAGAACCTACATAGAATACTCGGATCAGAAAGCCGATAATTGGGAACGGATGATAATAAATAACTTGTTAAATGCATGTTTAGTTAGCTGCCTGTTACATTATATGCTTTTAATCACCACTCTACTCAACATTAGCTGACTACAGAATTTATAACCTTGTTCAAGTCAGGAATTTGAGCAGCCAGAGCCACCGGTTGCTGAGGGCATTGGGTCCAGTCGAGCCCAACTGTAGTTTTCTGCCATTTCTTTTCCAAAGTTTTGTTAGTAGTGAGTACCTGTAGCTTATCGTTGTATTTCTGTTATATCTGTACCAGTTAATGTTGTGATGGCTATACTTGTATTCATACTTTCCACTGTATAATACTCGTGGTTTGCTGTTTTCCTTCCTTTATTTTCAGTCGTATATTTTTCTACTTAGTTACGTTACTTGTGTGGTTGCGGAATGATTATGGCATTTGGTTCTTTCTCGTTGGACGACTTGATCTTGGGGTTAGTCAAGGTGAGTCAGTTTCGGATCCTGTAGAGAATCGGAAGCGAGTTGCAACATTGATGAAGTCCTTTATAAGAGAGGGTACAATACTCCCTCGTAAGATATATATCTCAATAAACCTAAAGTAGATCAGGCCTTTGAAGATATCTATGAAGAGATTTGTAGAAACCACAAGAGACACAAAGCGATGGTAGCCAGACTCTCACACAGTTCAGTTATTTCTGACCACAAACAACTCAACAAACTAAATGACTTATGAAGGTTAAACTTGGTTACTAATCCCTATGTGTCATCGTGTGAGTATTTTATTTCTTTGATCGGATCCTATAGGACTCTAGGAGATGACTCCAACTACCTATGTTTGCCTATTTATAATTTATACAATATTTCCTCGAAAGTCATCTTCTTAAGGTTGACCTTTCCCTTTGTACGCTTCTCTTTCGGATACAATGTAGGAAAGGATTTGGGTTCTGCGTAGGCCATCGAAGATTAAAAAGGAGAAGATACGCAGAAAATGATAAACATCATGGAGCTTTCGCCCGTGTTCCGATCTACAACGAAAGAAGAGATATCCTGTTTCGAGGCAATAAGATACTACTTAATCAAGGCCCAGCAAATGGTATTAGAATGACATCATGGCAAGTTATGGGAGGACACGACCCCGCCATGACATGAATGTATAATCAAATGCATGCAGGCACGATATGTGGTATGATTTGGGCAAAGTGATAAGGTCGAGATCCTCCATCGGGAATATAATAGGGATTTTAGTGGTCGAAAAATAAAGAATAAAAAGGTTGCTTTAGACGAAAGAAATCCGGAAGAAGTAAGTTAGAAAACATGCTGGTCTGATTTTGACAGGAAGCTTAGGCTTTAGGATAAAGATGTAATCTTCAAGATTTCATACGGGACAAAGTACATCTCGTCAAGTTGGAGTAACGAGTATTGAGATTGTGAAAGAGGAAAAAATCTCGGCCAAGTAAACCCCTCACCGCAGAATGTGGAAGGTGGACCTTTCGTTGAGTTCAGCTTATCTTTTGTTTAGCGGTCACCAAAGGGGAAAATTCACGTCCCTCAAGGAAGTCACTTGAGAACCCATTTGATAATCAAGTGATAAGGAGTGCAAATTGTGGTCATAAGTTGAGGGAACTCTACCCATCCACTCTATTTTCGTAAGATTATTTGAAGACGCTAAGTTAGAGATAGACAAGAATTTATTTTTGTGAAAAAGATAATACTCATATATTATAAGTTAATTCCCATGTCAAAAATTATCTTTTTATTTTAATTTTTTTATGTAAATGTCACTATAATCGTTTGAATTTATTAAAATTACATTGACTTCCATATATTATCGGATTCGTCACTGAAATCGTTAATCCATTTATGAAATTGTCCTCATGGTTAACTTCCATCGACATTGAGTTAGTAAACGTTAACTATGCGGAGTTATCAGTTGAGTCAGACTTCTTTTGGTAGGCACTTGCAGCCGTTAGTTGATAGTTCTTGAGGAAAACTTGAAACAATATCCCTTACCCTCCAATGGTTGGATCATATGACAACCAAACATCTTAAGCATATCAGATTCATTATTTATCTCAGCATATTTTCGGGACGCGAATTTGGAACTTTATACTTCATCGTCAGTACGCTCCCTATCTCCCATTCATACATCTTCAACAATATCTCTGTGAAATCAAACCAGCAAGTTCTGTTTGGATCAAGGCCTATCACTTTCTCATCACCTCTCTCATACTTCTCCCCTGTTGATCCCCTCATAGATTTGAAAATTCCTCTATATCTCATATGGACCTCAATGATACTGTTTCATGCGTTGAATCGATTTTTAAGATATTGTGTTGTAATATAGCCGAAAGAGCGTTCAAAACAAATACAATTTTATTACTCGAATTTAAAGTTTGAGGTCGAATACATGGAGTAAATGGAATTCACGCACTAATCTCAACAATAAATATAAATTGAACACATAATACTACTCAAAATCTAATTAAGAGTATAAAGCATGAGTATATGAAGAGTAAAAAATAATTGTAGACAAATAATTGAGAGCATATAAAAATTGGATGTGTGCTACAGTGCTTTGCTTTGATTTCTCTTTCTTCTTCTTCTCTTCTTTTCTCTTCTCTTCTCTTCTGCCTTTCCGAGTCTTCTTCTTCAGCTTCTTCTCTTCTCTTCTGCCTTTGCGAGTCTTCTTCTTCAGCTTCTTCCTCTCTTCTCTTCTGCCTTTGCGAGTCTTCTTCTTCAGCTTCTTCCTTCTTCTCTGTCTTCTCCTTCCTTCTTTCTGTCTTTAGCCTTCTCTTCCTTAGCTTCTTCGCTGCCTTCTTCTCTGGCCCTTCTCTTTCTTCTTTGGCCTTCTCTCCCTTTTCTCTTTCTCTACCTTCTACCTTAAGCTTCTTCCTTCTCTTTCTTTCTCTGCCTTAGCTTCTCTGCGTCCTTGTCTTCTCCTTCCTCATCTTCAGCTTCGCTTCTCCTCCTCTTCAACCTGTAGAGCGAAACCTACCCCCTACCCGTGCGCACTCTCCTCTCTTTTCTCTCTTAGGTTCTGCTCTCCCAGAGCAACGTGTTCTCGGGTAATCGGGTCGGATACGTACTAGGGACTAGGCCCACCGACGTGCGGTGGTGGGCGAGGAGTTCAAGTCGGGTCGGGTTAAGACCAGGTCCGCGGGGCGTGAGCGCGGATGAGGCTGGTTCGGTTCAGGTGAGAGGGACCTCACCCCATGATTCGGAGGCGAACAACTATTGGTGGGAATTCAATTTATGTAGACACGGCTGCTCTTCCAGTTCCGAGATGGGACTAAATGTCCCACCTCCCTTTGCACGTCGCAGTAGCAGATGCGTGGTTGGTGAGGCTGCAAGGGCTTTTGACTCTAATTGAGAACCTGAGTGCATTCGTGCCTCAATTCCGCAACGCTTGGGACTCTCGCCTGGAGCAGTAGTAGCTAGAGCACAGCAAGTGAGCTTCAAGCTCCTTCGTCCATGGCGGTTGGTGTGTCTAAACCTGAAAACATGAGAACGGCCTCGCGGCCATGTCAAATTGTCCAAGGAGCTTTTTTGACGCACGACGAGTGTACTGCGATGGTTGGCGAGGTGTGGGGATGGCTGTGGTGGTAGATCTAGGGCTTGCTATGGTCGTATAAGTGGGTGTGTTCGGTGGTATGCTTTGGCGGTTAATGGAGTAAATGGAGTGAGGGGAATTGATCAGTGAGTAGAGGCGGAGGTCGTAGGGTGGTTGGAGAGGTGGATGGAGGTGTGGAGCGACGGGGGCACCTCGCCGGAGGGATTGTCGGAGGTGAAGAAGGTGATGGTGATCAGTGGTGTCGATGGTTGGTTTAGGGAAATAAAGAGAGGGAGCAGGAGTAGAAGAGAGAGGGAATCTAATGAACCTAATCTAAGGACGAAGGGAAAGGGAATCCCACGCTGATATGGTCGCCGGACGTGGGGAAGATGAATACCTCCGTAGGTGAGGTGGCAGCGAGGATAGTGCAGAGGTAACATCGGCCGGTGTTGCGCGACGCGGATGAATGAGAGGAGGATAACCCAACCACTGGTGTTGTGGTTGGGCGACGAGAGAGAGAGGGAGTAGCCGCCGGAGCTTGTGGAGGGTTGCTGTCGGTGAGGAGAGAAGAATGGGAGGGAATCCGACCTAATTTCAAGCTGAGGGAATGCGGTTGGATCAGGGGCTTCTTAAATAGGCCTCTAAAGAAGGATTTGTGCTTGGAAGCCAAGCTTCCAAGCAAGGCATGGTCGCTGGAGTTGGAATCTTCAAAAGATCCAAATCTCTCATGCGTTCGCATGAGAGATTGGGTACAAATCATGGATCATAGATGGGTTCAGACTTGAGGAGATTACTCAAAGAATTTCCCTTCTAATTTTGGGAGGGATTCTCTGAGTAATCAAGGAGAAATCACCTTCTAAAGCTCGTCGGAGTAAGACTCCTCTATTATAATGGTGGAGGGACCTATCTGTGAAGATGATAAGAAAGTTAGGGGGCTGATTGTAAGGATTTTTGAAAGATAGGGGTAGAAATGTAATCAGGTTGGACCTCTTTGCAAAGTGGGTCAAGATGAGTTTCCCTTAGGTCTAAATTTTGGTACAAACTTAATTTGGATCTAAGGAATCCAATGGTGAAGTTGGATTTTGGGTTTGATCACGTTTGACGGGACAATTATGCAAAAACATAATTTAGGGTAAATATTTGTCTGAGACCCCATTCTAGGTCAAGATGGGTTCTAATGGCCAAATTGAAGGTACTAAACCCTAGATGATATTTTTTTATGATTTTTAAAGGGTTTAGGTCAATTTTATCTTGACCAGAACCTTGGTTAATCAAGTGGGTCTATTTTAGGGTTTCAAGAAGTCATTTAATTCACAGGGTACACACAAACCCTTTTTTGTCAAATCTAACCTACTTTTTATCTTTTTAAGACCTTTTGACCTTTGTTTAGCCCTTGAGAAAACCCGTTGTTGTACTGTAATGGTAAAATTACAGTTTTACCCCTTGTTTCTTGCTTTTCTCTCAGAAAGGTTATTTAGTGAATTATGACCTCCAGTAGGTTATGTAGGAGCATTTATTCTCTTCATTGGGTTAAAATGAGCTAGTTAGGGCTTATGATGGTGTTCTCATCAGATACCTTCTTCACCTTCGTACCACCCCATTGTAATTGTTTCCACCTTTACATAAAACAAGTTGCAAGTTAATAGACATTATAAGCCTTAAACTCTAATCGAAAACCCTATCAATCCAAATCCCTTCAAACAAACCTTAATCCCAAATATCCACCATACCCTCACCCTAAAATCATCAAAACCCATTATCAAAACCCTAACTATCGTAAGTCCTGAATCCTGACTAAAAAACACTGACACGGGAGGGACAATGAATCACAACCATGCATTCAAAAAAAAAGAATGATGTGTGAGGGGAAAAATGAATGACAATGGAAGATGGAAAGTAGTGGACCGACACCATTAATGGGGAGGGATTGCTCTAACCTTGCGTCACAAGAGGCGGTAGAGGTAAAGAAGCTTCTCGCTCCCTATGGTTGGTTAGGCACCGATTATTGCCTTCGATGAGTACGACAATCGAAGAAAAGAGCAAGTTCAAAAGAACTGAGATGGGAGATTGATGATGACCGTGAGTGCTTGACCGAAGATCTTCGTTCCACTTATCTCTCCACTTCTCTAACCAATCACGAATGATGCCTCGAGAAGGGAGATTGATCGACGTAGGAGGGTTTACCCCTCGTTTCCCGCCACTGGCCAATGGGATGTTTGAAAGTTCCCTGACAACGCATCAATCCTCACGCATCCTAAACAGATACCAATCGTTCAATTATATCCCAAGACTTTGATTTTGCGATGAAATTTAAATACTAACGTAATCGTAGTTAACATTCCACTAACCTTGATTTGTTTGATGACGGAAAATTAATGGAGTGATAATTTTTCTAACAACACATATTTTAGTGGTAAATTCGATGATATATGAAAGTTAATGATATTTTAATAAGTTCAAACGAGTGTGGGACATTTACATAAAAAAAATTATTTTATTTTATTATCTTTTGCTAGTGTGCTCCTTTGACGTTCGAATTTCACACGACTATTTTTCAAACCCAAACCGATGCTCTCCCTCCATTTGATTAATGTCGCCTATCCTCAGCCAGTAAATTAATAATGTTATAAGATTGCATGTTTGTATGCATACTCGAGGTTAATTAGACGCGATATATGTCATCTAGCATACGCTATCCAGTAGACTTCAATTGCAACGAGAAATATATAGTTCCGTGAATTTAGATATCCATGAAGGGGTGCTTGTTTGGTTGATTAAGTAAATTTGTTACTATTTAATTTATCTTTTATTTACATGGGATTAGGTAAATTTAACCTACGATAATATTATTTTACTATTTTTATGAAATAATTTTAAATTTTCAAAATATTTAAATATATTAGCTTATTTATTTCACTCATTTTCTATACTTTTATTTATTTCATAAATTTATTTTCCTTTACAAACGAAACCTAAGGGTACACTTTTCTCTTGAGTAGGGTCGAGAGTGTTTTCCTATGTCTAGACCTTTTGCTTCCTATTGGGTAGGGAACGTTCCTATATCCTTGTTTGGTGCATCAAATTTGATTGAATATTTTTCTGGTCTCACCAGACTCCAGTCATTCTTGATTTCTAGCTATTATTTCCTATCGAGACCTCTATTATTTTTCTCCAGTTACGACGATATATGCCAATCATGGATTTGGGTTGGATTCACTCGTGAGAGTGGGTATTTCGCTTTCTTAGATTCTTTGATCTGAAACGCTTATCCTCCAGGCATCTCTTAGTTCTTATATATCTTGCTGCTCTTATCCCTTTCAACGATACTCTCAGGAATCTGATCATTTGAAGGAAATAGAGAGAGCAGCTATTAAAAGAATCGGAAGTAGTCTCGGTGTCAGAGAAGCCCCACCGTCGACGTTAGTTGATGAGGCCCAAGTTATTAGGTTTGGATGGATGAAGATGCTATGAACACATGAGATGACTTACTTTTTATTATAATCAAAATCAATCTTTGAATACTGCCCATGCATTGGTACCATTGTAAATGATTTTTTACCTTAACCTGATGGATCACTTTCTTTTTATAATTTAAATTTGACGTATCCATACGAGTATGATAAATTTTCTGGAAATCATTCAAATCCATCCCCTTCATATAAATGATACTTATCTATCAGTATCATTGTGAATGACTCTTCATCTGATCCTTGTAATTTAAATTCGTATAGGTAAAATAATTACCGAGGAGATCATCCAAATTCATTTGATCCTCCTCAATATGCAAATCATTTTCTATGTTTTCTTAAAACTTTAACATTGGCTTTGAGATATGATATCAAATGATAACATGCAACACATACACCCCTTACGGTACATAAAGAGATAAGGCTGGATGAATAACCTCAACTTTAACTCAACCACATATGATTCATCTAGTTATGAGGATAATCAAACTACTTTACCTTATAATCTTAGTTGGTCATATCAATTTACTTATTCACTTGAGCTGCATATGACTTAGCCCACCTTTAATTGATTGCATTATGATAGTTTCTCCATACGTCGAAAACAACTTGACCGTACGCATTCGTGTGCAACCACGGTGTCCAAGTGTGATCCCAATGAAGAAGTCATGGAGGAGGACAATGAGATCCATGCAAATGAACAAAGTCCTTTCAAAAGGGTCTCAATTAGATCTGCTGCTTGCCAAAGGGAGAGCTCTCTACTCATGACCAACACTAATCCTAGTCACATAGGATTGTAGCCAGGAGCAAGAAGCCTTCCTCGAACTCCACACATCCAACTGAGACACAAAGATAGCGACCACTTAATAAATGTCTAAGGATTTTCCGTTTAGAACTATATATGCAACTTGAGTTCCGAGCACGCATGAGATTTCTTCTCTGTATGTAAGAAAAAGTAAAAAGATGAAAATCCTAGTCTAATTAATGATCAGATAAATTCAATCATTTGCCATTTTGACGATGAGCACAACAATGGGTCTAGAATTTTTCTTAAAAATTTGGTCACGGTTGGAGGAGAGGAGGAACTCGCTAATGGCCCTAAGCTGCCCTCTCAACCACTTTCTCCGAAAGATAGATCAATAAAGCATGCAATAACGCAAGCTGATCAGGAGGAACGCTAATGAGCCTATACAGAGAGGTCCACGTCTTGAAAAAAAGCTTATAACAAAAACCATTATAAACCATGCAAAACGGCTTATAACAAAGAGGTCCATGTCTTGCATCGTCCAATGACGAAATCGGCCTATACAGCCAATCACTCGAGAAATTACTTCTCCCCGCCAAGATATGTCTGCTACAAATTCTATGATGGGAGAATAGTCACTCTTATTTTTGAGAAGAGATGTGAGATGATGAGAGAATATGTAGAAGGCAGATAGACGACGGAGATTTGCGTGAGATGGGAAGAGATCATATGCAGGGGTTTGCATACGTCTTAAGTGGGCCTTCAAGGGCCTATTGTCAATTGTGGGCCGAATGATGGAATACTTAACACATTGTTTCGCTAAAATGGGCCTTGATTTTAATGTCGAGAACAATCCTTGTCAGCTTATCCATATGGATGTGAATGGGAATTCCGAAGTCTATGGAGAATCCCCGGACAAGGGCAGTTAGTGGGGATACTAGATCAATGTCATTACAGGGATGATGAGGTTGACACTTGAATGATTTTTTAACGCTAGGAGAGGGACATAGGCCACTGTTAGGGGCTGTTTGGTTTTAATTTTAAAATTATTTTATTCTAAAATTAGGTGTTTAATTTTGAAAGAAAATAATTTATTTCTTATGATTTTATAATGTGACATTGTTTGAGAACTCTTTCTTGAAGGGATAAACTGCAAAATGGTGCATTAGAATAACTGTTCTCTTAGGCATCATTTGGTTATGAAGAAATCAAATTGGGATATCCCATTTGGATGAGATGGATGATGGTAGTTTGTGAGATATCTCACGAGCTTCATGATTTTTCCATGAAATCTGCTCTGCTGCATCTTCTCTCAATTTTTGATATAAAAAAATATATTATCCTACCATGTGACAATCACTTATCCCACTACACAATGAGACATTCATTACCATTTCCACCGTATCTATCTTGGGAAAAAATTTTGTTCCACACCGAAACGTATTCCTAGGACTTTTAAAGAGAAGACTCTAGGGCTCTCCCTTTAGACCATCTTTGGAGGGAAGTTGCTTTTGACAATTACGTAATTGCCTCTATTTACTTCCATCGATTGGTTCCCCATGATGAAAATGTTGGATTAAAATTTAATATATATATATAAAATAAGTAAAGTGACTATCATCTTAAACTCATAATTTAAAGTGATCAAATAAGTTTAATAATTTTATATAGGCTAAAATGTAAAAGGATTAGTGTGGTTATGTTCATATATGTGCAGAAACCTATTTTGTGATTAACACTTTCTCGATGGGCGGAAGTATAAATCACCAATGCAATTAGTGTGATCAATTGCATTAGTACTAAGGAGTTATGGTCCCCAATAGTCCCACAACTAATTCTCTAAGATCACCCCCATCGTGACTTAGAGAGGAAGTGTGAGAGACCTATAAGGAGGAGAAGAAGGATGGCTGGAGAAGAAGATCATCTTCTTTTAACGTAGTCCATCAGGATCTAGGGTGGGATCTGTTGGAAGACCTCTTACCACAGTCCTTTTGCTTTGTTTCTAAGATGAGTACAAGTGTGATCTTCCTCTATAAGTACCTTTCAATTTCTATAAATGTGCATGATGGCAAACCAAGGTAAACCAATGTCTTTGCATATTGTTGTCTTCATATTTATACATAGTTCTTTATATATATTCATATGTCCAAATATTTTGCCTAGTTCACATTCTTGATTGACAAAAGATTAAAAGTCATATCGTATTCCTGGAAACCTGGAAATACATTCTGTAACCGTCGTAAGTACCGGTACTAAAGATGAGTACCGATACTCATGCACTGCTGCTTGTAAAGTATTAAGTGAACTTTAGGTTACTTGTACCGGTACTCTTTATGAGTACTGGTCATGGGTGCTTTAACCATGAATTTCAACGAACCTTAGGTTAGTTCTTGTGGGCCTTAGAAACCTTTGCGGTGGACTGAGGCTAGAGCTGGTCAGGTTCGAATTTTGGTTGGTATTTGAGTACCTCTAGGACTACTATTAGCATTCTAACCTAATCTACAAAAGGAAGCACACATCAGAGATCTGAACACATGGTTTAGAAATTAAGTTAATTCCATGAGATTTTGTTAAAGGACTAGCAAAAGCTAGGCATGAGGTATGATGGGAATACCATCATGAGCTATAACTAGCTCAATTTGATCTGATTAAGTTATTAAATGCTCTTACATAACCGCCAGAGAGCCCTAATTCATTACATAATTATTCTGAGTGAAATACAATAGAACAAGGGTAAAACTATAGTTTTAACAGTATATCTCAATAGCAGTACAATCATGGATTTTCTCAGGGGTTAGTTAAGGGTCAAATTGCCTTAAATGTCCAACAAGTGGGTTAATACAGACAGACAAGGATCTTCGCGTGTTTTGAGAATTAAATGACTTTTGAAACCCTAAAAACATGACCCGCTTAATTAACTGAGGTTGTGGTCAAGATAAAATTCACCTAAACCCTCTAAAAATCATAAAAAAATATTTCTAGGGTTTGGTACATTTAATTTGACCATCAGAACCCATCTTGACCTAAAATAGAATCTCAGACTGATATTTGCCCTAATTTAGATTTTTGAATAAATTACCCAGTCAAATAAGATCAAAACCTAAATTTAATTTCACTATTGGATTTCTTGGGTCTAAATTATGTTTATACCAAAATTTGGGTCCAATCTGAGGTCATCTTGACCAAGTTTTCCTTTTGGTTCAATCATACTCTTTTTATCTCATTCAGATCCTTAGCATTTTGAATTCCTTACAAATGGACCACTAGCTTTGTCATTGTTTTCACAGAAAGGTCCCTACCGCCATGAATCCTAATTCTACAAACTTCGACGACCTTTGATTGAAGAGAACTCCTTCTCTGATCAATCAATCCCTTCTAAAATTGGAAGGGAGATTCCTTGAGGAGTTCTCTTTCCATTGAATCCGTCCAAGAGTCCTAAAAGCTTTTCTAATCTCTCATGCAAATACATGAGAGATTAGGGTATCTTGAAATTTCTATCTCCGGCGAGCTTTCCATGCTTGAGAAGCTTGCTTCCCAAGCTCAAAACTCCCTCCAGATCAGACCGAACTTCTCAGACTCGATTTCGGCCAGAGAATGCCCAATTTCTTCTTTCCTCATTTGGCTGAAAAGCTCCTCAAGCTTCGGTGACTCCCTCCGACTCCTCTCGTCGTCTGACCACAATGCCAGTGGCAGATTCGTCTTCTTTACCTTCCTCCGCATCGCGCCATACCAATGGGCGTCCCTAATTCTCCGTTGTCGTCGCCGTCCCCATCCCCATCACCAGAGTGTCTTCTTCCTCGGCATCGGCCTACCAACACCGGTGCCGTTCTCCCTTTTTCGTCCATTAAATTAGGGTTAGATTAGCTTCTTTAGGTCCTTAGGTTAATTTCCTTCTCCAAAAAGCCAAAACTAACCCTCGACTCAACACGCTCACCTCCGTCTTCCCTGTCTCCGACCGCTCCTTCGGCGAGGCGATTCCACTGCTACGCAACTCCATCCGCCTCACCGACCACCTCAAAACCTTCACCTCATCCTCCCACACAAAAACCCTCTCCTTATCTCTCCATTCACACACCCAACACTTCCCCCGAACAAGCCCATCACCGGCTTCCTTCCCCGACTCTGACCAACCACCACACACCTCCGCAAGCCACGAAAACACCACCAATGCACTCCACACCCTACGACAAAACTCCTGAGCTTATTTAATTAGGTCGCAAGGCCGTGTTTATGTTTTTAGGTATTCACCTCGTCGCCATTAATAGCGCTCCTTTGAGGAGCCTGAAGAAGGTCTCTTGCTGCCACGAGCCCCAGATAACTTTCCCAGGCAGTGTGGCTTACTCTCAGGAAAGCGCCCAGGCTGCTAATTAGAGACACTAAGGCCCCTACAACCGCAATCGAAGGCGCCATCCCTCGCAGCTGCACGCAGAAGAAGCCCTGTGGGATAGTCCCACATCAGGCACTGACAGTTGTGCCACAATGCATATATTGATTTTATGCTAAGGGCTTAACGCCTCAACTAGCACACAGAGGGTGAGGTCCCCGCACACCCCTCACATGTGCCTCACTCGCGACACCTAACTCGTGGGTCTGGTTCACCCATATACTCGCCTAAGCCCTGTTCACAACTTGCTCACAACTCACTGCCGGTGAGCTTAGTCCCAAGTGCACGTGTGCCCATTTACCCGACTACCCTGATTGTGGCCCTACGAGGGTGGAACCTAGGAGGAAGAGAGAAAGAGAGAGAGCGTGGGGTAGGGGGGTTTTGCCCTGTGCGACACTTCATGAGAAGAAGAGGAGAGCAGCTGAAGGACTTAAGGAAGAAAAAGAAGAAGGCACAGTGAAGAGAAGAAGAGAAGAACAGCTACATAATAGAGAAGGCTTGAAGAAGAGAAGGCTTTATTTAATTGCTTAAGTGGTCCTGGATATTGTGGGTTTATTTGGCATTCTAACTATTATATGTTTATCTAGATTAAATAATTGGTGATCTAAATCACAACTATTTTTATTCTAGATTTCTTTTTGATATGCCAAACTCTTGTTAGACTTATATTCTACATTGATGATCAAATTTGAGTAATTAGTATTCATTTCTTAGCATTATTTATCTCATTTTCTTGTACTCATTTACTTATTAATTGAGATTAGCGCTTGAATTCCTATTTGCTCTCTATGTTCAACCTCTGACTTTCATTCGAGTAATAAATATTATTTATTTTTCACACTGATTCAAACTATATTACAACGCATTGATTTTAAAATCCATTTTAGAGTGACTAATAGCCATTAAGGAGATCCATTAGGGAAAGGAGTGTCATTTTGGATGATTATGTGGTATTCCTTTAGGAACATGAAACGGTTATTGGGGTGATGAAAGATGATCTTATCAGCTTCCGTCAAGTAATGAAAAGTTCAAATCATGAAAAGTGGATAGAGGCAATGGAAGAAGAAATGAAATCAATGAAAGACAATGGCGTTTGGGATATTGTTTCATTATCAGAAGGTGCGAAATCCATTAGTTGCAAATGGATTTTAAAATCAAATGAGATTTGAAAGGAAAAGTGGAACGATGCAAAGCGCATCTTGTCGCTAAGGGTTTTTCCTAAAAGAAGGGCATTGACTATTAGGAGACATTCTTTCCTGTTTCTTCTAAGGATTCATTAAGGTTATAATGGCACTTGTGGCCCATTTTGATCTTGAGTTACATCAGATGGATGTAAAGACTGCATTCTTTAATGGTGACATTGAGGAAACCATTTATATGACTCAACCCGAACATTTTATAAGGGGTGATCCAAAGAGCATGGTATGCAAACTAAAGAAATCCATCTATGGACTCAAGTAGGCATTCAGACAATGGTATTTTAAGTTTCATCAGGTGATTCTCTCATTTAATTTTGAGGCGAATCTCGCTGATGAATGTATATACCATAACTTCTGTGGGAGCAGGTATATCTTCTTGGTCCTGTATGTTGATGACATTTTACTTGCTACTAATGATATGAGTATCCTTTTAGACACTAAGAAATTTCTTGCCAAACACTTTGCCATAAAAGATCTTGGAGATGGTTCATTTGTGTTAGGGATTGAAATATGTCGAGATCGTTCTCGTCATATTCTTGGCTTATCCCAAAGAAGCTATATAGATAAGGTACTCAAGAGGTATGGCATGCAAGATTGCAAGCCATTGGACACTCCTGTGGCTAAGGGAGACAAATTTAGTCTCAATCAGTGCCTCTTAAGTGATTTGGACAAACGAGAGATGCAAACAATTCCTTATGCATCTGTCATTGGCAGTAAAATGTATGCTCAAGTCTGTACTAGGCCAGACTTGGCATACATCACAGGCATGTTGGGTAGATACCTGGCAAACCCAGGAAAAGACCATTGGAGAGTAGCCAAGAGAGTACTGAGATATTTGCAGAAGACACGGGATTATATGCTCACCTTCAGAGGTTAGAAAAACTTTAGGTTTATGGTTATACTGACTCAGATTTTGCTGGGTGTTAAGATAGAAGAAAATGTACTTCCGGATATGCATTTCTGATTGCCATTGGTGCCATCTCTTGGAAGAGTGCAAAACAGTCACTTATTGCATCTTCCACTATGGCAACAGAATTCATAGCATGCTATGAGGTATCCAATCACGGAGTATGGTTGTGGAACTTTATATCGAGTTTGCGCATAGTAGATGGCATTGACAGGCCACCACAACTATTTTGTGATAATCAGTCTGCAATCCTCTATTCTAATAACAATAGGAGCTCCTTCAAATTGAAGTACATTGAAATCAAGTTCCTCGTTGTTAAAGAAAGGATACAGAATGGATAACTATCTATAGAGCACACTGGTACAGACTCCATGGTTGCGGATCCGCTTACTAAAGGAATAATACCCAAGATGTTTCATGAACACGTAGCTTCTATGGGTCTTATGTCCTTACAGAAATTTCAGCTTTAGTGTGAGTTTGTAAATTTTATAGTGATCATTTTGTAATAGATAATTTCAGTTATTCAGTATTTCAATTTTTTGGTTATGTATAAAATTTTGTAAAGCTTTATTTTTGTTATGAAATAAACAAAACTTAAAGTTTTCAATTCAGTAATTTTGATTGTCCATTCTGAGAAGTAATTTGGTTTTGGTTTTGGAAGTAATCTCAATTCGGAGGACTAGTTGGGAATAGGCATGCGTTGATTGCATTGGCATGTAATTTCCATGCTGCACATCCACACGTTTCTAGTTATCTTTTGCATTAGTGTATGTGGTCATTGTTGGTTTAGTTACTAGGATGTAGCAAAAGCCACCTTGGCTCTATTACTAGTGTAACTGGTAGATTAGATTGGTTTTAGATATGCATTAAAGATATGACAGCAAAGTTGAGCTCAAATTTAGTTTCATATGTTGTTTGATTAACAGGTTACATACAGTCCAAGTGGGAGATTGTTGGATTAAAATCCAACATATGGACTTGTATATGCAAATTTACATATAGATATAATCAAATAACAATAAGTAAAGTGACTGTCATCTTAAGCCCATAATTTAAAGTGATCAAATAAGTTTAATGGTTTTATATGGGCTAAAATGCAAAAGGATTAGTGTGCTTATATTCATATATGTGCAGAGACCTATTTTGTGATTAACACTTCCTCGATGGGCGGAAGTGTAAATCACCAATGTAATTAGTGTGATCAATTACATTAGTACTAAGGGGTTATGGTCCCCAATAGTCTCACCACTAATTCTTTAATATCACCCCCATCGTGACCTAGAGAGGAAGTGTGAGAGACCTCTAAGGAGGAGAAGGAGGACAGCTGGAGAAGAAGATCATCTTCTTCTAGCGTAGACCATCAGGATCCAGGGTGGGATCTGTTGGAAGATCTCTTACCGCAGTCCTTTTGCTTTGTTTCTATGATGAGCATAGGTATGATCTTCCTCCATAGTTACCTTTCAGTTTCTATACATGTGCATGATGCCAAACCAAGGTAAACCCGTGTCTTTGCATGTTGATGTCTTTAGATTTATACATAGTTCTTTATATATATTCATATTTCTAGATATTTCGCCTAGTTTACATTCTTGATTGACAAAAGATTAAAAGTCACTTCGTATTCCTGAAAACCCAGAAATATATTATGTAATAGTCGTAAGTACCGGTACTAAAGATAAGTATCGGTACTCATGCACTACTGTTTGTAAAGCATTAAGTGAACTGTAGGTTGCTTGTACCAGTAGTCTTCATGAGTATCGGTACACACAAGCTCCAGATTGACTCCAGGATGACTTAAGTCCAAAACTGGAACTTACATGTACCCGTACTCATGATGAGTACCGGTACACATGAGTCTCAGATCAGGTTCTGGACTTGAAGTCACCAGAACTTGTAGCTTACAAGTACCGGTACTCGACATGAATACCGATTTTGGTAGGCTACAGGTGGTGTGCCCAGTACTCAACAAGTACCAGTACTCTTGATGAGTACTGGTACTTGTTGAGACCAGGTGTTTCTTGGGGAGATACTAGTACTCACTAAGTATCGGTACTCTTTATGAGTACCGGTACATAGTGAGTATTGGACAAGTACTCATCTGGACATGGGTTCTAAATTGTAACCCATGTGTATCGGTACTCAGCATTAGTACCGGTACTTATTGGGATATAGGACTCATAACTATAACTTAATGATACCAGTACTGATCTACTAGTACCGGTACCCAGCTAATATAAAGTTTAGTTGAGTTAAGTTGTGGCACAGGTCCATCCTAAGTCAGAGGTGGGTTATTTACAGTTAAGCCCTTAAGGGTTTAAGGAATTTCCCAACAGAAAAATCTCCCAACTTCCTACATGTGTTGGGGGCTCAAATGCTTTCATCAAATGCATTCATTCACTCCACTAGTTACCTTCTCTATTTGTCTTTCTCTAATGGTCTCATTTGCTGCTTCTTTCCCTTGTATGTAGAGATGATGCCTCATTCTTCTCACGTGATAGTTGATGTGGTGATTATCATCCTTATGATTGTGTTGGATCTCTTGGGATCTTCCATACCCTTAATTCTACCCAACATCGTGATGCTTAGATCTCCTTTGAGGTATTTTAGAACTATTACACAAGATTCAAATTTGTTGCTTTCCACCAAGACAAAAGGATATTCCTCCTTGTTTCTCTCTATTTTAGGGCCAAATGACAATCATACTAGGAATTAAGGGACATTAGAACTGCATAGGGAGAGACTCAAAGGTTACGAGGGAAGACAAGCGATTCATCCGTGATATCTTAAAAGCATGTAAAACAAGTTGTTTTAAAATTTTCTTGAGTTGACAAATCGGTCGATGCTCGAACATTGAATTACTTAAGAAATAAAACACCTAAACTAGAATCATTTGAGAACAACTAATTTCTTTTCATTCAGAGGTCCCTACGAGTATCAATATTACCTCTAGGTGGCGTAACATAGCACGTTACATGTTGTACCTCTTATAATAAGTCTCAACACAACCTTGGAACTTTCTTCTCAACGGGTGGATGAGACCCTCGATATTGAGAACACCCAATCCTCCTTGCATCCTAGAAATCCTTTCCATTTTCGAAGTGGTGTTTGCCTCAAAACTTCTCGCACATGCATGATCAGGGAAGCACTAGTAGGGTCATAAACTCACGACCCTTTAATGATTGGTCACCTGAGAGGTTCGTCGGTCGACCATAATAATCTCATAATATATGAGCCTAAGAAGCCAAAGGCCCATCCAAGAGGTCCCCAAAGCTCAATTAGAGCTCTCAAAAGCGACTAAATGGATCCACCTACTAAGTAGATTTGGCAAAGCATGAAGGCGGGAGCTTGCTAAGAGGTAGCTAAACTTTGGAGGAGATTTAGTCAAAGGTAACCACACAGGTGGGACTAACCAAATGGGTGTCCATACCAAAGGCTCCCCCATTAAAGAGATTTGTTGAAGTTCCCCTAACTAAAGAATGACCTTTAATGGGGTTAACTATACTTATTTAAGTAGATGAATTTCTATAACCAAATAACGACTACTTGAGGATGTCGTGCCCACCATAAATGATGACAATACTCACAACAAATTCATTGAGATCCTCACAACATACTTCTAAGGAGTAGATGACAATGAGAAAAGATGGAAAGCCTAGAAGAGACGAGGCCATTAATTAGCCCCAACAAAGAATCCTCTACCAATTATAAAACAAACTTTCCTTAATAAGCAATGATGAAGCCTAACACAATTATGATTGTTGTAGTCTATAAAATGACATGTAGAGATGGCGTGGGAGATTATCTTAATTATTCCATGTTATTCTATTCGTTTAGAAAACTAGTATTGAGAAAGAGTGACTTTCATATCACATTCTACACCTGGTTAGGTTTCCTTCCTAAATGTATACACCACCAAGTGGACTGGGTAGGTAATGTCTGTGGATTTGCTTTCTAGTGCCAATTCAAGTCTTTGGTTAGGTTCTACCTTCCCCCTAAACCTAGGTGGAATTCTAGGTGCATGCATCATAATATGAGATTTATAATAGGATGAACAAACAATATCATGGTAGCCAATAAGTAAACATGAGGACGAAAAACAAAGTCGACAATCAAACAAATCCACCATAAACAACAAAAATGAACAAGCGGAAGTTATAGAGTTTTATGTTTTGAAATGTCTCTTTCAAAATTTAACAAAAGCACCCAAAAATTAACTTTTGTTTCCTCAGGTACCAAGATCATGACAACCCACATGATCAATCAAGTACAAAGCAACTCAAAACTAAATACAGATAAGGAAAAGTAAAGCAAATTATTCATCTATAAGATCGATAATCGAGTATCATCCACACTCATGAAAACAATAAACGAGAATTTCAATTACATCAATTCAAAATAACTAAATCTACCACTAAATCCTTTAATACTAATTTCATAAAAATCGTGGAGCACTTATTCCCCACGACAAGTCCACCTCATCTTAATCAAAAATATTTGTCCCATCAACAAAGATAGACGGCAAAGTTAACTAAATATGTAATAATAAAATATGGTAACATCGCACCTACCACTATTATATGCATCGAAGATAATTTAATTTATACAATTTTAATGATTTGTCAATTAATACATCCCATCAAAATCATTCGAAAACATAGTATTATTGAATTATTAAATATTATTTATTCACACCTTTTGTTGGCACTACAACCTAAATTCGGATAGGACCCAGCTTTCTCCCGGTAAAATTTTATAAAATAATTTTAAATAAGAAAAATCAATCGTGAGGCCCCTTATCATCACCTCAAAATAATATGACATTATATCTAAGTCGTTCGCCTCCTGCGGTGAGTACTGTTCTGGAGTAGTATAGATTTAACCCATATGAGTGCAAGTGATCATAAGTGGAGTTATTTGTGATACCTTGCTGGATATAAGTCTTTCTTAAACTAATTAATAACAATATCTAATCCTTTGCGGTAGGTGGTGTCAATTAATTGTTCTTACTTATTAGTTGATCTAATTATTTTAAATTCACAAAATCAAGAAATAACATCATAAATTATACTTTATTCATTAATAAGTCCAAGATGAGCTAAACAAATGCAATAGTCAAATCCTACAAGATAACAAGAGAAATTGGCGCACATATAGTCGTAGATTAAGGAGCACGCCTCTCTCACAGTCATCTTCCATGTGCTTATTGGTAACTCTCACCATTCTTCAGTTCGGTTGGAATGTGACTCTACCCATTTGTATTTTTGGTAGACGAGAAAAGTTCTGGTGGCATGCTTGGCTAAACAAGCTTACTCGGATGTCCTCAAGCTCAAACACAAAGTTGCAATGCTATCCTTTATCTGCCCTATTGCTAATGCTCTTGCCTCTGTGATTGCTGATGTGGCAAAGACCGAAAGATTTGCACCAACTCTGAGATTCTTAATAGGCGTATCCAATGCATCATCAAATTGGATAAGCTCCAGTTTCCCTCTGTTATCCATTGATTTGTTTTTATGTTTGCTTTTTGGGTTGCTATTTGTCTTTTTACTTTATACTAGGTCACGAGTCGTTGTCCCCTTTAATATGTACTCGGCAGGTTTTGATTTGGTCCCCCTTCCATTTTAAAAGTCTTCAGGAAGTGGAAGATGAACAAGATTTGCTTCCATATTTCTAAAAAAACAAAACAAAATAGACAATTATCTTAATTTAAAACTATATATCTTAATCAATTGCGACAATCTGATTCAAACTTTTATTGATAGAAAATAACATAGATAGTGTCTAATAGCATACACGATGTTATATTTTCTATGAATGAGTGTATACTTCTACGTATAATACTGTGTACATCTATCACTGTCCAAACTTTACAATTATGACGACAATATCTCTCTCAAATAGGCGGTTCAAAGACTAGAAACAAGAAAAGGAAAGGAGAAGATGCATGATACCTTTAATTTATCGATTCAAGCCTCGAATCCATGATCGTCGGCTCTCCAAACTTGTGTGCTCATCTTCTCCATGTCCAATTGTTGATACAAGGGTGGAGATTTAAGAGTGACGACAGTGGTTGATTTGGGTTTCACAGTGTTAATGGTGTTGGTTTTTTTAAGCAGGTAACGGCTAATGCCATCGTGATTAGAGCAAGATTTTTAGATAGGGCGAGAGGGATGTAATGACTAAGGCCGGTGCAAGACTTTGGGATGCTTTTTTATCACAACTATCCTCTTTCCTTTTTCCTTTTTTTTTTCCTTTGTTTTTCACGATGAACCCCTCTTTAAAGAGTTAAGAACCAGTCCCTGTATATAGGCCAAATTAGGAGTAAGATGGGAGGTTACGTGGACAAAATATATAAACGAGATTTAGATGGTGATTACAGACAGACGACGGAATAGATGAGGGAAGCAAATTAAAGACGCGGTATGGTCAAACTGATTACGTGAGAATGGAGTCAGGAGATTGGACAGGGAGGTCTGAGAACAAGAGAGGACGAAAGCCGCGGCGATGTGACTCTCAAACGCCAAATAAAAGACAGACTCGAAGAGTAGTGACCAAGCGAGAGATGGTGCTGATAAAACGGGATGGACCAATCGTTTAAGAACACCCAATCATAGGATGGTAGTGTTTGAAGTCGCAACGCTGCCATCCATTCGCACAAGTCACACGATGATGGTTTTGATATATATACAGGAAGTACGCATGAGATAGGTAATGCACTAAAAAATAATCTTACATCCTAAATTCATAAAAGTGAGGGTAGGTTATAAGTATAAAATATTAATATTTGATAATTTAAACTTGAGTATTTGAAGTGATTGCTTAGACATATACGACCTACATTTAATAAGTTATCAAATTTAATATTTTTTTTGATAAGATTCGAATTTAGGCTTACATCTTTTTTTGATAAATTACATTTTAAATAAAAAATAAATAACATTACAACATGTCTTACTTTTATCGTCGGTTAAAAATCGACACTAAATCTGAAATCACAAATGGAATTCAGCGATGCTGTTATTACTGTCGTTGTTTTGTTTTGACGTCGGTTAGAGGGCTAATCCGATGTCAAAATAATGTTTGATTATTGGACGGATTGAATATTTTAACGTTATTTCAAAATCGACGGGAAGCCGTCGGTTCTCTCATAAGCGACGATATATGTAAATCACTTTTTCTCATCTTTACGTACTTTTTTTTTTATTTATACTGTCGTTTAAGTAACTTTATTGTCACTTCTATAAGCGACGGCAAAATTTATTTTACCTTCATTTGTATTAAAATCGACGGTATAGATGTGACTGCAAAAAGATTTTTGCTATCGCTTATTCACATATGTGACAGGAAAAACATTTTTGTCGTCGCTTATCCTAGGAAGCAACGGCATAAAATGGGAATTGTGATTCTTTCGAACCTTCTATGATGTCGGTTACTAGATAAACGACAAAAAATATACTTTTATCGTCACATATATGCCATCGCTTAGTTGAATAAGCGATGGCAAATGTATGTGTTCTTTTTTTTTAATTACCAAATGATGGAAACTACATACCAAACCTAGTTAAAAGTCTTGCTTTTATACAAAAACAAGTAATGAAAATGAAGAGAAATTTATATTTCATAAATATAAAATCTATTACATTAAAAGTTTAAAAATGAAATATTTACATAAAAAGGTAACATGAAAATCATAAGAAAATGGATAGAAATCAAAATGTAGCTGGCCCAATGCTACCAGCTCTACCTGCACCACTCATGGAGTCATTGTTGTCTCGTCTGTAGATGCTGGGATCTGTTGAAGACGGATGCTTAGACTGACCCTTCTTCTGAAGAAGGGTTATAAGAGTATGAAGCTTATCATTCATGGCATTCATCTTATTCTTTATCTCTACCTCTCTCTTCTCCCTCTCCTCCTCTCATCTTTGTAGTTTGTTAATCTTTTGATGCAGCTGATCAATGACACTAGATGAGACGGCACCTTTCCTCGCATACTAGGTGGATAACATGTATGCCCTCTCCGCACTATGAACGAAACCACCGTATTCCAATGGCATCACTCTCCTAAATGTCTCCTCTGCATCCAAAGGCTATTGGATGCTGTCGGATGTCTCATCAGTGGGGGGATGTACTAATTATATCATTTGGTCCTAAATGTGTTAAAAATATTATTATAATATATATATACAAAGTTATAAATTTTTTGAGTTTAGGAAACTTACGTGTTTCTCCTGGTATGACTCATGAATCCACTTACAAGTACCTTTAGCTGCAGCCTTACTGTGGGTGACCTCGTAGATATCCATTCTAGTCATTTCCATCCCATCATGTGTAGTGGACTGAAAATATAAAAATGATACAATTATATTAAAATAAGTTAAAAATTAAGTCATATTTAATTGAAAAGTAATTTCAATACTTACATAACAGCTCCTGATTGTCTCGATGCTCCTTCGACCCAAACAAGGGATTTGTGGTGGAGCTTTAGCCCTATTGGCCTTATTTTTTTTGCTTTCTCCTATAGACATACATTTTTTATAAATTTAAGGTATATGAAATTAATAAAATAATTTTTAATCATTTACTAACCTCTATCTTCGGATCCAGCTAATGCTTGCATGCCTTCTTTCAATCATCAGGCATGACATCAGAAGGATAATTCTCCATTGCTTTCTCGTGTGAATTGCAGTTCTAAAAAAATTAAATATCAAATATAAATTGTTAGAAATAATATATGAAATTATGTATAAAATAAAATTGTAAATGTTTAAAAAATATTATATTTCTCTTGGTCTCCGTCCTCCATTCTCTGTGGATTTTGGCGACATGTTTAAGAATATATTGGGAGGTATTGGGGTCGATACCCCAATCGTAATTTGCCTACGTTAATTTTTTTAAAAAATACGTCAATTTTAATTTATAATAATTTTAAGATAAAGTTAGAAAAGAAATAACTTTGATAAATGAAATTACCTCCAACTGATGGAGGAATTGCCTCTTAAGCTCTGCGGGTACATTCCTCCAGTCGAAGTAGCAAATAGGCACAATGGACTTAACAATTGTGCCGACTCGACTGATGAAGCCCGGGTAATTCTTAATGTCCCCTGTGATTCTAAGTCTGATTGTTATTCTCAGGCCCTCAGGGATACACTGGAGGTCTAGATTCTTTGTCTTCCCCTGTCCTCTTCTTATTTTACCTGCGTAAACATTAATCATATTCATTATATATTTCTGAAGTTATAATAAACTTAAAATATATAAGTAATTTTAAACTTAAAGGTATGTGAGTTTTTACACCAACTTGTGCTCGTCGGTAAGTGATCCTCATGAACTGGGGACATATTCCCCACCATCTCATCCTTCGCCTCCTGCCCCTCCTCCTCTCCCGCCTCCTCCCCCTCCTCTCCTCAAATGACCTGCCGCCCTTTTAGTCGGATAAGATGTTTGGAGTATCAGTCAGACGTTTGGACATAGGTCTGGACATCCGAAAGTGGAAAAAATAGAAACCTACTTTTCCTCCGCGCGCACGCGGCATGCGGATCGTTCTCTCTCCTCTTGACCCCCTCAACAGAAACCCTAATCCTCTCCTTTTTAAAGCCCCCACACCTCCTTTCTTCTCCCCGTCACCACCAGCCACCACCCCTCCCTCTCCTTCCCCTGCCGACGACCACTTTTGTCGTTGTTTCCTTTTCCCCCTGCTACGAGCGAGTGCGTGAAGGAGAGTGGGAGGGAGAGTGTGAACAAGTGTGTGAGGGAGAGTGAGAGGGAGCTAGCGAGCGAGCGAGCGTGAGAAAGAGGGCGAGGCCTTGCAGGAGCTCATCCGTGAGGAGTATCTTGCTGTGGGAGCGGCGGCGTGAGCTCGGTGGCGCTCGGGATGAAGCTCGCAAGTGCGCAGTCGAGAGCTCATGGAAGGAGCTGAGGACGCGTGCGAGGAGGAGGGGCTCGTGGGCAGAAGTTCTCAGCCTCTTGCAGTCGCGGGAGACACTGCTGTGGCACCTGCAGGCGAAGGCGCGAGGAGGACCGGCTGTGCGAGCAGATACTGGATATTGGTTTTCCAGTATCAAATGTTTGGGACAACGACCAGACGTCTGGAGAAGTATTAGGATGTCAGGAGCCGAAGTCGGATGTCTGAAAATACTTTTTCACGTGGAGGTACGTGTTTCCTGCATGACTTTCCACCATGCAAACCGTAGCGCATGACCTTTTTGGCTGAAAATGGGTCTACGTCTTCATACGCAGCTGCAGGGCGTTGGAAAGGCACGTAGTGAGCCTTTCTAGGCACTTTTGGACGTTTGACCACATCGACAGACGTTTGACGGCACTTCCAGACGATTGGAAGGAAGGTCCGATGTCTGGGACTTCCCTCAAAAGGTTGCAGAGGAGTCCGGACATCTGAGGCATCTGCAGGAACTGAGAGGTAAGATCTGACGTCTTTTAAGATGTCTAGGAATAGTCCCAGATGTCTGATTTTGGATTGTAACTGTGATTTTGGCCCATTCAGGGCTCAAATAGAATTGGATTTCCACAAACGAAGTACCGTTATTTTCCACTCAAGTTTCTCTACGTGTTCATGTTGAGTACCTACTGTTTTGAGCTTATCTGATGTGACTTAGTCGCTGGTACAGGTTACTAGTCGGTGGCGTAGTCGGGGCCCGCGGAGACGATGCGATCTGCAATGTAGACCCCCATTCCTCCTGTTATACCCGATAGAGTGGTTTATTCAATTGTTAAGCTCTAAATAAGAATATGGTTGCTTAGAATGATTGGATTGAACTCTAGGATGTTGAATGAACCCTAGAGAAGAAATGCATGAGCCTATTTTGAGCTATACTATTTACTTGAGATGCATGTTTATTTAAATTGCTAGAAATGTGTATTAGTTGATTTATGAGTTGCTTCGTCAGACATTGAAACATGAGCTGCCTGTTTTATAATGAAAAATGGGGAATCGAATAATGAGATTTGGATATTGATAAATGAGATGAATACTAGCATGAACCCTACGGGGAATTAGTAGAACTCCTGTAGACGGAAAGTGAGCTGGCTCTTATGTACACGGTACCAAGGAGAGCCACTATCCCTTTTAGAGTAGAGGGGAGCTTGCCGCCCTTTGGGTTGAGACCCGAGGTGGGTTTGGCTACTCTACGATGACTTTTGCTTGGCCTCGCGCATGTGGTGCCGAGGTGAGCTACTTAGTGTAGGGAGGGAGCTAGTCGCCCCACGGGGCCCGAGGTTAGGACTAGCCACCCTACACCGACTCTTGTTAGGCCTACAAGGCAAATCGGGATAGTTGGACGAGGGTACGCAGACTGTGGAGGGGCGAGACCCCTGTTTGATTCTGAGGGGCGAGACCCCTGTTCTGAGAGGGTAAGTTCCTATGCTGCTCCGTGCTGTACTTTAGGCGTACCTGCTAGCAGAAACGACTGACTGCCTGCCAGTGCGGGGCAGCCACCCGTACGCTTATCACACATGCCGTAGTTACCGCTACGTTGCGACAGTGACCTCGGGGTGGTTGACTGGGTGTAGGACTACCGTGGGGGACTCTTCGGCCAGGAGAGCACCACGTGTACCTTCTACACCACAGGAAAGACTGCAATCAAAATTGTTCCTATGAGGAACAGACAAGATCAAGAAACACATGGATCCATTATTAAATAAATGAACTAGTAATACCTAGTTGAGATGAATGTAAATGAGAATTAAATCTAGTTGCTTGTTTTACTTTAGTTGCATATAAGTAATATAAACTACACTCTACTTAGCGTTCACTGACTCTGTCTTTTTGTAACCCTGTTCAAGGCCAGGAATTGAGCAGCCCGAGTTTCCGGCTGCAGAGGGTACTGGGCTCAGCCGAGCCCAGCTGTAGTCATTTCTTTCCAGCTCTTTAGTTTTCTGCTGTTGTAGCGAGTACTAGACATCTATTTTACTGTCTCTGCTACTTTTTGTCTTCTTTTCTTCTGTTGTTGTTGTGATGGCATGTTTTATCTTGTTGAGACTTTTAGCTCTGTTGTTCCTTTACGTCTCATTTTTCCTTATGCTTAATTATATTGCATGTGTGAATGTGGTTTATTTCCTGCTTTTGGTTATTTCTCGTTGGACGACTAGGTCTTAGGATTAGTTGAGGCGAGCCGATCTCGGGTCCTATAGGGATCTAGGCACTGGGTCATAAAAAGATGGTATCAGAGCAAGGTTGCCCCGGGAAATGAACTAAATGGTCTGGAAGTGACTACTCATATGCATGTAACTAAGATACCCATCACAACGTTTAACTTTAATCTCCGCTTTCGAGTCGTATTTCTCCATGTAATCGGGTGTTATTGACAGTCCTTGTTCTTTTAGTTTCATCTACTTGTAGGAGATGCCTCGTTGTAGGCATAGGGGCAGACGTGTCGGGCTTGGGACAAGTGCTGCCTTGCCTTTCCTCCTGAGTGTCTAGGCCCAAGACCTCGTCCAGTTGATCCAAGAGGTAGTCCGAGAGGAATTTCAGCTTCCGCTAGCTCTGTCACCCCCTGCCTCCTCCGAGGGTGTGGAAGGGGAGCCTCCTGCAGCACGGCGGAGTCACCATAGCATTTGACAAGTCAGAGGAGATCAGAGGGGCCCTACTAGTTGGAGCGCTCACAGGGCCATCGGGAGAGGAGGCACGCAGCGCCTGCAGGAGAGCCATCTCGTTTTGCGGGACCACCTGTAGCCTTTGGGGGCCCAGACAGGGGCCAGCTGCCATCATTGGACCCCCACCCAGCCACCAGCAGGGACCCACTGTGGGAGGAGGTCATGTACCTCTCTGTTACTAGTGTTGCCAGCTAGGCCACCTTAGGAGGGACTGCCCATCTAGGGTTGGAGCATAGTAGATGCGTCCCACACCGAGCGATGGAGACCAAGCTGGTGGCCGCAGTCACCTGGCACGTGGAGGAGGACAGTAGTCACAGGGAGGGTATCGGCTAGCTACTGCTCGCCCGACCCAAAGTGTAGCTGCTTCATCTGCACAGAGAGCTGAGGGGCATATCAACACCTAACACACAGAGACGCCAGGGCTTCGGGTTCTGTGGTGGCAGGTATAGTTACCATTTCTGGCAGATTAGTGTACGTACTTTTTAATTCCGGCACCACCCACTCTTTTGTCTCTACAAGTTTTGCCATCAGTCTGAAGCAGGGCAGTGTACTGTTAGAGGATCCCGTTTGTGCTCAAGAGGCCCAGGTGGCCAGTTGTCCGTAGCCGAGGAGGTCTACACAGACTGTGAGGTCAGCATAGGGGGGACACAGCCTTCTCGCTGACCTGATTGTGACCCAGATGGAGAATTTCAGCGTGATTCTAGGAATGGATTGGCTTTTTTCCTATCACGCCTTGGTAGGCTGTGTTGGGAGGAAGATTACCAACCCCATGCGGAGTTGCCTCCCTTTTTAGTTCCACGGCCAGCCGGTGGCTAGAGGGTTCAGGTGCATCCCTACGCTTTGGGCAGTGAGACTCTTGAGCCAGGGGTGTGAGGGTTTCTTAGCTTGTGTTGTAGCAGAGCCCAGCCCCGTAGCTGACTTACAGGATATTCCGGTAGTCTGCGAGTACCTGATGTCCTTCCGAAGAAGCTGCCAGGACTACCGCTTGAGCGTGAGATCGAGTTCGAGATCTCACTAGTATCGGGGACCAACCCCATCCTACTGCATCGTACATGATGACCCCACTTGAGCTGTGAGAGCTCAAGTATTAGTTACATGACTTGATGGGGGAGGGCTTTGTGAGACCCAGTGCGTCCCCGTGGGGAACCCTTGTATAGTTCATAAGGAGGATGGTACCTTTCAGCTTGGTGTCGACTACAGACAACTTTCGTACTCGGTACGGGCACACGAGTCCTTGGTCATGCCGACGAGCTAACCAATGCCCCACCCTTTCTTGGATATGCTGAACCGTGTTTTAGGCCATACTTATTCCCATTTGTGGTGGTGACCTTCGGGGGCATATGGGTCTACTCTCAGGATCAGAGTGGCGCAGTGGAAGCATGGTGGGCCCATAACCCATAAGTTACTTTCGTAGGCCACATGATTTTAGGACATGGGGTGTGCACATGCAGCGGGGTCATGTTGTCGCTTACGCTTCGCGGCAACTGAAGCCCCATGAGCATAGCTACCCCACCTGGCGAAACGGTGGCAGCAACTAGCTTTTCTTAAGTCGTTGTAGTACAGATAGTTATTGCCATCATTTGCTAATATATAATTTTTTTACTCGAAAAATAAAGAGTTCCCAAGGTCGAACTCAGGGAGCAAGTTGTATTCTAGAGATATACATGTTCTATTACAAAAATAAAGAGAGAGAGAGAGATGAAGGTTTAGCTTCTTCTTCTTTTCTTCTTTGTCTTCTCTTTAGCTTTTGTTCTTCCTGTTCTCTTTTTTTTTTCTTGCTTCAGATCTCCCTTCCGTGCTCTTCTTCTTCTTTTCTTCTTGCTTCTCTTCTTCTTCTGCTTGGCTGCTCCGTCTCTCTTCTTTTCTTCTTTCTTCTTTATCTTCACCTGTCTTCAGGACGTCGTCTGATTTTCCAATCAGAAGACTTAACCTGCGGATGCTACAGTGTTGCTTCAGTTCTTCTTCCTCAGTCCTCTGCTTCGGGCAGCCCTGGCTGCTCTTCTTCCTTCGGTCTTCTTCTCCTTCTCTGTTCAGCGGCCGTCTTTCTTCTTCTTCTCTGCCTGCACACTTGCACAGCTTGATCAGAGGGGCAAAACCTAATTCTACCCTCTCCCCCGCATTTCTCTCTCACGGAAGCCGCTCTTAGGAAAGCTCTCCCAGAGCTGCCGGGTATTCGGGTACGGGTCGTGCCCGGGTCCAGGCCCACCGGCGTGCATGGTGGGCGAGGAGTGCAGGTCGGGCTTAGTCGGGTCGGGCCAGGTCCGCAGGGCGTGGTCGCGGACGAGGTCGAGTCGAGCGGGTAAGTGAGAGGGACCTCACCCCGTGCTCAGGAGGCAACAAACCTAAGGCACCTTTTGCCTTTATGCGGGCGCGCTCCTTCGAAAATTTCCGAGGTGGGACTAAATGTCCCACCCCAATTGGATGCCCGCAGCTGAAGACGCTGCAGGAGTTCGCGGTTGCACGCGAGGCCTTTGCCCCAGCTGCAAGCCTGGGACGCTTCGCGGAGATGCCCCGCGCAGCCTGGGAGTCGAACCTGGGCGAATCGCACCTGGAGCTGCAGGTTGAAGGTGCTCCTTCCACGCAGCAATGGCGACGGCGGTCGAGATACCTGTCCACAGAGGAACGGCCTCTCGGCCTAATCAGATACGCGGAGAACCTTCGCCGTGGCACGGTGAAGGTGGTGGGGGGTCTGGCAGGCGGCGGGGCGGAGCGTGAGGGTCGCCCTAGGTCAAACTGCGGGTGGAGAAGTGGGTTTGTTCGGGGGGTCTGCAGAGGGCGAGTGGCGGGAAGTGGAAGGGCGGAGGTTGATCAGGGTGAGGAGGCGGAGGTTCTGTGAGGGTCGGCGAGGCGTATGGGGCTGTGGAGCGACTGGGGCGTCTCGCCGGAGTTTGGCCGGAGGCGAAGGGGGTGACGGTGGACAGGAGCGGTCGAGGGTTTAATCAAATAAAAGACAGTGAGGAAAAGAAAGAGGGGGAGATGGGGGGAAGTTCTGACCTAGCTACGGAGACGAAAGGGGCTGGAGCAAGGGGGCAGTCGTATCGACTGTCACCGGAGAAGAAGATGCCCAGGGGAAGGGGCGGCGGCGAGGAGAGGGCCGGAGAGGCGCCAGCTGGGTGCGGCGTGGCGCGGGAAGAGCGAGGGAGGACAACCCTGCAGCTGGTAGTGCGGCAGAGCGACGAGGAGGAAGAGGAGAGGCCGCCGGAGCTGGAGGGCTTCCTGTCGGAGTGGGAAGAGAGGAAGTGGGGGTCTTTCTCCGTCAGGACCGAGCTGCTGAGAACGGCGGAGCGACGGCGGTATTTATAGGGGCGGAATCAGAGAGGAGGGCGGAGGGAGACGACGTGTCTCCCTCGCCGGAGGACGCTGGAGATGGAGACCCATACCGTCCGTGCGTTCGGACGGCCGGTATGGTGGGTTGCAGCGACCAGGGGGGTGTTCCTGCGACGGCTGACGACGCAGGGCACCCCCGGTTGTCTTGCCAGACCCTCCCCCTTACCCTGCGCAGCGCCATGCTCCACGCAAGGTCGCCGGAGCATGGTGCTGGTCAGGTTTTGGCAGGAGGGACCTGGATGCAAAGAACGAAGGAGAGTTAGGGGTAGAAATGTGAGGGTTCAAAAGTTGAGGGCCAAAAAGTAAATAAATGAGGACCAAAGTGTAAAGTTGGTCAAGAAGGTTTCCTCTTAGGCTCAAGTTTTTATACATGACTAATTGGGACCTAAGGATTATGATGGTGAATTTTATTTCCAGATTAAACCTTGTTTGATCGGTCAATTTACGTAAAAACCCAAATTAAGTTGTTAATTGGGCATGGTTCTCAATATAGGTCAAAATGGGTTCCTAAGGCCAAATTGAAGGTTCTAAATCCTAGAGATTATTTTTATATGAATTTTAGAGGGTTTATTCTATTTTTACTTTGCCTCTAACCTCGCAAATTGAAGTGGGTTTGTTTTAAGGTTACAGATTATCATTTAGTTCCTTGGAATTGCTGTAGCCCTTATCAGATCATCTCATCCCACTTTTATTCTTATTAGGTTGCTTTGACCTATGTTTGGACCCTGAGTTACCCTGTTTTTAGATTGGATTGGTGAAATTGCATTTTTACCCCTTAGTTTCTATTTTCTTTGCGAACTCAGAATCCTCTGAGTTAAGCCTTTCCTTGAGTTATGTAGGAGCTTTTATCCTTTGTATTAGGTCAAAATGAGCTAGTTATGGCTCATGATGAGGTTCTCATCATACCCCCATGCCTAGCTTTTGCTAGTCCCTTAGCAAAAACTTAAGGTTTCAACCCTTGTTCTAGACCATGAAGTTCTTAATAGCTTCAGATAAGTGCTTTTTCATTTGAGCTTAGATTAGGTTAGAATGCTGACCATAGGCCTAAAAAGTACTCTAGTACCAATCAAGATCCAAATCTGTCTAGCCTTAGCCTCAGTCCTTAGCAAAGGTTTTTAAGGCCCACAAGAACTAACCTAAGGTCTATTGGACTTTGTGGTTAAAGCACCCGTGCTTGAAATGATTTTAGCCCTGGCTTAGTTCGTAGTGTGTTTTGTAAGAGAGAGAGATAGAAAATTTTTTTGTTTGGAGAGTTTTCTCTCTTTTTCTTTTTAATTCTAGCTTAGAATTGGCTTTTCAACACGGTCTGTATCAGATTCATTGCTCCCATCATCAATCCTCAAGGGTTCCTGGCAGTCGATGCTTCGAGATAGCACCGCCCATGGCAACCCCCGGAACCCTGGCTATTGAGATTTCGAGATAATCCCATCCATGGTGTTCCGTGGCCGAATCCAGACCCTGGCAATTGACACTTTGAGATAATGCCATCCATGGAATCTGAACCAGCAAAGTGCTTACATGCCCCCAGTAGGATATGTGAATATCCTAAGAGACAAGCACCGAGGAGATGATATTTTGTTACGCATCTTCGAGGGGATTTCCCGCCTCTCTGCGCTTTGAACTCGTCCAAATCAACTTGTGTTGATCGGCCGTTCCTACTCTAGGTGTTCTTTTCAGAATTTTGCGACGCTTCTGCGTGATTTTGATTTTTACGCTTATTGAACCAGGCTGTGTGTGAGGTTAGGGTGCTTAGGTTACTAAATCCCGTAAACCAAAAATTAGTTAATGAGGCCAAATACTCCCTAAGCCTTAGACCTAATACTTCAGCTTTTCATTTTCCTCAACCTCTTGAGGAGTGTCCAGATCTTAATGGGTACTAAGAGTCTATTCAAGAATGCCTAAGGTTTGCATTCTTACTAATCTCATTATGCACTTTTCAGTTATTTTCTTGAATGAGGTCTAGAACTTAGGTTAATTCCTTAGTTCCTTACTAATGACTATCACCTTTTCTCATAATTTTGTGCTCCTTTTTCATTTTGTTTCTTTTCTCCTTCTCCTTCACAAAATTTCCTTCTCCTCTTTTCCTCTTATTCTTTTTCGAAAATTTTTAATTTTTATGGTGTTTTTGGCATATGTGAAATTTTTTTTTTTGTTTGAAACATTTTCTTACAAGTTTTGCACTTTCATACCCCCCCATGCCTAAGATTTGCAATGTCCTCATTGTAACCTAGGGGGTTTTTATTTAACTTAGTTCATTCCTTAAGACAGAAATTTGGATGAGTGAATGGGTCGGGTTGAATTTTGCGGACGATTTCTAATCCCAGATGCAAGCATCTGAGGTGGGGTCGGCTGTCTACAAGGGTGAACCTTAAGTGCAAAAAGGTGTCAGAAAAAGGTTTTGGATTTTTAGGAAAATGACGGGTTGCCTCCCGTTAAGCGCTGAGTTTTACGCCATCGGTTGGGCGCAATAAGCTCAAGGGGAATGGAGGATATAAGATGCTTCAGCCAAATCAGTAGAAGTCACATCAATGAACGGCTTGAGTCTCTGACCGTTCACGATGAAAGGTTCGGAATCGTGGCTGAGTGGACTGATTTCGATTGCTCCATTTCCAAAAACCTGTCGGACCAAATATGGTCCGACCCACTTGGATCTCAATTTTCCTGGGAAGAGTTTTAGTCGGGCATCAAAGAGTAGGACCTTTTGACTAGGATGAAAGATCTTTCTTGAGATATGCTTGTTATGGAAGGCTTTAACCTGCTCCTTGTAGATTCGCGAGTTCTCATACGCGTCTAAGCGTAATTCATCGATCTCGCTGATTTGGAGTTTTCTGTGGGTTCCAGCCTTGGAAAGATCTAGATTACAGTTCCGTACTGCCCAATAGGCTTTATGCTCTAGTTCGACGGGAAGGTGACACGCCTTTCCGTACACCAGTCTAAAGGGAGACATGCCTAATTGGATTTTGTGGGCGGTCCTATAGGCCCACAATGCTTCCGGAAGTCGGGACGACCAGTCCTTCCTGTTAGGCCGAACAGTGACTTGCAGGATTTTCTTGATCTCCCGATTAGACAGCTCAGCTAGACCATTAGTTTGGGGGTGATAAGGAGTAGAGATTCGGTGAGACACCCCGTATTTGGTCATCAGTGACCTAAATTGAGCATTTGTGAAATGGGTCCCCCCATCAGAGATTATTGCACGAGGAATTCCGAATCTTGAGAAAATGTTTTGATGAATGAATTTGAGAACGACTTTGTAATCACAGGTTCGGGTCGGTATGGCTTCGATCCATTTGGACACGTAGTCCACAGCCAACAGAATGTATTCGAAATCATCCGAAACAGGAAAGGGGCCCATAAAATCAATCCCCCAAACATCAAAGATTTCGCATACTAGAATCGGTTGCATAGTCATCATGTCGCGATGGCTCATGTTGCCCAAAGTCTGGCAACGACTGCATGCCTTGCAGTGACTGTACGGGTCTTTGAATAGTGTGGGCCAGTAAAAGCCGCACTGGAGGACTTTTGATGCGATTTTATTCCCGGCGAAATGGCCACCGCATGCTTGGTCATGGCAGAAAGAGAGGACATTGCTGATTTCCTCTTCCGGGACACATCTCCGAATGATCTGATCAGCACCTATGCGGAAGAGGTACGGGTCTTCCCAAATGTAATACTTGGCATCAGAGCGTAATTTGTCCTTCTTGGCCTTCGGCCAATCGGACGGGATCTGATGAGATGCCAAGTAATTTACTACATTAGCAAACCATGGAAGGCTAGTACTGATAGTCAGCAGGTGCTCATCGGGAAAATGCTCAGTGATGGGTCCGGAAGGGTCAATTAATTCAGAAGGAAGACGAGACAAGTGATTAGCTACCACATTTTTCTTTCCCGCTTTGTCGCGAATCTCAAGGTCAAATTCTTGCAACAGCAAGATCCATCGGATTAATCGAGGTTTCGCATCCTTCTTTGCAAGGAGATGCCTCACAACTGTGTGATCCGAGTATATGATGACACAGGAACCCAGAAGGTACGATCTGAATTTTTCTAGGGCAAATACTACAGCTAGCAGCTCTTTCTCAGTAACCGTATAGTTACGCTGAGCCTCATCGAGTGTTTTGTTGGCGTAGTAAATGATCACAGGTTTCCCGTCAATTTTCTGCCCCAAAACTGCTCCTACAGCGAAGTCGGATGCATCGCACATGATCTCAAAGGGTTGAGACCAATCAGGGGACTGTAGGATCGGGGCCTGGGTGACTCGGTCACGCAGGATTTCAAATGCTTGAGTGCATTCCTTGGAAATTTCGAAAGGTACATCCTTGGAGAGAAGAGAAGTCAAGGGGCGTGCGATTTTCGAGAAATCAGGAATAAATCGTCGATAAAAACTGACATGCCCCAAAAAAGATCGGATGTCCTTGATCGAGCGAGGCATAGGAAGGTGAGAAATCAGATCAACCTTAGCTCAATCTACCTGGATGCCTTTTTCCGAAATTGAGTGTCCCAGGACAATTCCCTCAGGCACCATGAAATGGCTCTTTTCCCAGGAAAGAACCAAATTCACATCGATGCACAGCCTGAGTATCTGGACCAAGTGTTGGAGGCAATCGTCGAATGATGCTTCGAAAACTGAAAAGTCATCCATGAAGACTTCCAGATAATCACCTACCATATCTGAGAATATGGCAAGCATGCATCGCTGAAAAGTAGCGGGTGCATTGCAAAGACCGAAAGGCATCCTTCGGAAAGCGTATGTTCCGAAGGGGCAGGTGAACGTGGTCTTTTCTTGGTCCTCAGGATGGATTGCCACCTGATTATAACCGGAGTACCCGTCAAGAAAGCAGAAGAACCTATTTCCCGCAATTTTTTCGAGAATTTGATCAATGAAGGGCAGTGGGAAATGATCCTTCTTCGTGGAGGAATTGAGTCGGCGATAATCTATACAGACTCTCCACGAGTTGGCTAGTCGGGTAGGAATGATTTCTCCGGTCTTAGTCGTTATAGTGGTGAGTCATGCCTTCTTGGGCACGACCTGAATTGGGCTCACCCAACGACTATCGGAGATCGGGTAGATAATTCCGGCATCTAACCACTTGATGATCTCCTTTTTCACGACCTCCTGCAGATTGGGGTTTAAGCGTCTCTGCATCTCACGAGAAGGTCGTGTGCCCTCTTCTGAATAGATATGATGAGTATAATAGGAGGGACTTATTCCAGTCAAATCATCGAGAGTCCACCCGATGGCTCTGCGATGTTGCTGGAGAACAGTAATCAGATGGGATTCCTGTTCGGGATTGAGGTTGGAATTGATAATCATAGGAAGGGTCTGATCAGAACCCAAAAAGATGTATTTCAAGTGAGCAGGAAGAGGCTTTAACTCGAGGACAGGGTTTTCAGCAGCAGCGGGTGGTTCAATGTAGATGTGAGGTTCAAGGGTGGGAGTTACTGGGTTGTGTATGTCTGGATTCGACTCCTCTGTTTGCGGGTCAAGATCCTTCTGTGGTTGATGAGGCATAATCGAGTCATTCTGGAAGTGTGATTCATCAACCAAAGTCCTGACGTCACAAATTTGTTCGATGACACCGTAATTAATTCCTTGTTGGGCCTTAAATATATCAATTTTTAGGGTTTGATTTCCAAACTTAAGCTCTATTTGGCCCTCCTCACAGCTGATGTTGGCTCTAGCAGTAGCCAAGAAAGGTCTCCCTAGAATGATTGGTGTATCCCTAGGGTTCTCAGGTGCGTCCATATCTAAGACTATAAAGTCCACTGGGAAATAGAAATCCCGCACTCTTACGATAACATCCTCGAGAATCCCTTTTGGTGACTTTATAGATCGATCTGCTAATTGTAATGTCACCTCAGTTGGTTTTAGCTCAGATTCTTCTAGATGGTCAAGTAAGGAGGTTTATGGATGCACCCAAGTCTAGCAATGCTCTATCAAATTGGGTACCACCTATCTTGCAGGAAATCAGGGGAGTACCGGGATCTTTTGCCTTGGGTGGGAGTCTACTGAGGATTACAGAGCTGGCTTGCTCTGACAGAACAATTGGGCTCCCTCCCTTGGTTCGCGGCTTACGCTGGGGTGTACATATATTCTTTAGAAATCATGCGTAAGCTGGTACGTGGCGGATTGCATCCATCAAGAGGATGTTTATGTGGACCTGTTCAAAGAGCTTGACCAGGTCCTCCTCAGGGGCCACGGGTTTGGTAGTCTTCTTTCCCTTGGTCAAGGCCTCGGGAAATGGGACCTTAGGTGGTTCTTCTAGGATAGGTCCAGGTTGTGGATCCGGGACAGGGGTGGGGACGTCCTGGATTACTGTCCTAGGCTTGGGATCAATACCCGGCTTGGAGTGGTTCGGATGAGGTGGGTCTTGGGTTTCCTTACCACTACGGGTCGTTACGGAATTAAGTCCTGCCTGGTTTTGGTTGGGATTGGGTAAGATAGCTTGCTGCTGGTAACCTGCAAAAGAAGTGGAGGCCTCTATCCCGTCAGGTGAAGGAACAGAGGGGGCCTGATAAATCATATGGGCATGGCCCGGGTTTGGGTTCATAATGCGCCGCTGGGTTGGCACGTTATTAGGATTAGGCAGAGGTTGGGAGGGAAGAGTACCTGGCTGGCGAGAGTTTGCCAACTGGGTCAATTGGTTACGGACCTCTGTAAGTTCTTCCTTGTGTTGTTTTTCAATAGCCGCATTCGTTCTTTGAATGTCAGCCAGGGTCTGAAGGATAAGGGACATTTGATCCTAATTCGGCCCAGATGGGTAAGTAGGGTTGGGCCGAGGCTGAGGCGACTGGTAAGGACGAGGAGGTTGTGGGCGTGGTTGGAAGGATGACCTTTGGGTTTGGGAATTTCCCGTCCACTGAAAGTTAGGATGGTTTCGCCATCTAGGGTTATAGGTGTTGGAGAATGGGTCGTTCTGGATAGCGTGGAGGTCCTCGCAGGTCTGAGGAACCTCCAGAGAGTCAGAGAAAGAGGGAATGGAATTCCCCTGGTAGGTGTAGAAGGAATTGGAAGGACCACCGGGCAAAGATTCGGATGATGGGTCTATCCTAGGAGAAGGTCGATGGAGAATGTTTTGCACAGTTTCCCTTGTGGAAGGAGGCTGTGTGAAAGGGTTATGCGTAGAGGTGGCTCGCTGCAAATGCTGAGTCAGCTCGTCCACCTTCTTTTCGATAATTGAGACCTTGTTCAATTGACTGGCCATTAATTCCAGGTCGACTGATGCGGACAGGCCCTGCGTCTCATGTGCTCCCCTAAGATTCGTCGATGCACGGGTATTCGTCATGTCGAATAATCCCATGGAGTCATTGTTGATGGAGTTCTCGCACATGTTTTCGAGAATCTCCCACACTGTGTCTTCATGTTGACCCATGATATTTCCTCCGCAGGTTGCATTGACGAAAAGACGGATGTCCTCACGGAGTCCCTGGTAAAAATACTGGACTTGTTCCCATTTAGGAACTCCGTGATGGGGGCACTTTCTCATGAGATCCTGGAAACGATCCCATGCCTCATGGAGAGGTTCTCCTGATTGTTGAGTGAAGTGCGTAATCTGATGGCGCAAGGCGTTGGTCCGACCAACGGGAAAAAACTTCTTCAAAAACTCGGATTGAAGTTCTTCCCAAGTGTTGATCGGCCGGGTCTGAGTTTGATACCAATGGGCGGCCTTGTCCATAAGAGAAAAGGAGAACATCTTCATGAGAAGAATATCCCGATTTTGCGCATCTGACCCAAAAGTTTGGGCCAGATGCTTTAGCTGTTTGATGTGCTGGAAGGGATCTTCGGAATTAAGCCCATGGAATTTAGGTATAGCATGAATCATGTTGGGCTTCAATTCGAAATCAGGTCCTCCAGTCGGGATTCTGACTCGAGGCTCAATAGCCACCGCAGCAGGATTGTAGCGGTCCCGCATCATAGGACGCTGTGGTGGGTGCACGAAGTTTTGGAAGAGGTCATTGAGTCGCTGGAGCTGGTGCTCCAGATTGTTTTCTTCCTCAACTGGCTGAGCCATGATGGGGGAAGAAGAAGAACTTGGTTCTGAATCAGAAGAGAGAATAATGTGAGGAGGTTGCTGCACAAACACGGGTGTCGAGGCTTGGCCTTGACGAGAGTGAATTTCTAAAGGAGGTCTTAAGGGTGGTCTTAAGGACCTCCTACCGTACATGCACTGTTGGAAGAGATGAGTTTAGAAGGTGCTGGACCCAATCAAGACACCCAAAAATGTGTTGGGTGACTATAAAGGTGCGGGGCAGATGGACCCCTTGATCAGAAAGATCGTCCACCTGAGAATTACCTGGGCAGTCAGAGAGGGAGAGTCCCGCAAAGACCCCTACACGGTAGAGCGTCCCCACGGGTTACAGGGTTTCCCCCACCCGACCTCTCTTGTCACTGCGGTTCCAGGTAGACCAGAATGGGGATCTTGACCTCTTAAGTCTACCAATTTTAGGTTAAGATTAGGGTGCTTAAAGTTACACTTGAACTTTAGTTCTTTGAGTGCAAAGAGTGACCTAATTTAAGGTTGGTTGACCCAAGGGGGCAACTTTACCTCTTGTTTCCTTTGAGAGTTTTTGGGTCTTGTCTTTTAGGGTTCAAGTGTTTAGAGAGTCAATTGTTTTAGGTTTTCTTTGAATAGGTATTTTCAGACAAGGGCTTGGGCACACTTCATTTGGTTTTCTCAATTCTTGCTTAAGGAGTGTGTCTCTAAATCCCTAGTGTTGGATCCTAGGTTGGCTCTACTTGGTCCAGTTAGCTCTTTGTTGGGTAATTAGGGCTCAAGCAAGAATGTGTTAGCCCTTAAATACCCTTAATAGTGTGCAGTAATAATGGGTTGAAAACATGCAACTTTTGATGGTTTACTGAGTATAGAAGACAGGTTAGCCCTATATTGCTTATTCTTTTCTTTTCTTCCTCTTTAGAGTTTAGGGGTTAATAGCGAGAGGAAGAAAAATTACCTGTCCTCGGAGTGGTTGTCGTGCGGTTGCTTGTCTTCTTGATTTTCTTGTATCTACACAACAAAGGAGAGATTGTTAGCAATGTAAAAACAGGAATTTGATTATCTCTAGAATAGCCGTTGCTCCCCGGCAACGGTGCCAACTGGCGAAACGGTGGCAGCAACTAGCTTTTCTTAAGTTGTTGTAGTACAGATAGTTATTGCCATCATTTGCTAATATATAATTTTTTTACTCGGAAAATAAAGAGTTCCCGAGGTCGAACTCAGGGAGCAAGTTGTATTCTAGAGATATACATGTTCTATTACAAAAATAAAGAGAGAGAGAGAGATGAAGGTTTGGCTTCTTCTTCTTTTCTTCTTTGTCTTCTCTTTAGCTTTTGTTCTTCCTGTTCTCTTTTTTTTTTCTTGCTTCAGATCTCCCTTCCGTGATCTTCTTCTTCTTTTCTTCTTGCTTCTCTTCTTCTTCTGCTTGGCTGCTCCGTCTCTCTTCTTTTCTTCTTTCTTCTTTGTCTTCACCTGTCTTCAGGACGTCGTCTGATTTTCCAATCAGACGACTTAACCCGCGGATGCTACAGTGTTGCTTCAGTTCTTCTTCCTCAGTCCTCTGCTTCGGGCAGCCCTGGCTGCTCTTCTTCCTTCGGTCTTCTTCTCCTTCTCTGTTTAGCGGCTGTCTTTCTTCTTCTTCTCTGCCTGCACACTTGCACAGCTTGATCAGAGGGGCAAAACCTAATTCTACCCTCTCCCCCGCGTTTCTCTCTCACGGAAGCCGCTCTTAGGAAAGCTCTCCCAGAGCTGCCGGGTATTCAGGTACGGGTCGTGCCCGGGTCCAGGCCCACCGGCGTGCGTGGTGGGCGAGGAGTGCAGGTCGGGCTTAGTCGGGTCGGGCCAGGTCCGCGGGCGTGGTCGCGGACGAGGCCGGGTCGAGCGGGTAAGTGAGAGGGACCTCACCCCGTGCTCAGGAGGCAACAAACCTAAGGCACGTTTTGCCTTTATGCGGGCGCGCTCCTCCGAAAATTTTCGAGGTGGGACTAAATGTCCCACCCCAATTGGACGCCCGCAGCTGAAGACGCTGCAGGAGTTCGCGGTTGCACGCGAGGCCTTTGCCCCAGCTGCAAGCCTGGGACGCTTCGTGGAGATGCCTCGCGCAGCCTGGGAGTCGAACCTGGGCGAATCACACCTGGAGCTGCAGGTTGAAGGTGCTCCTTCCACGCAGCAATGGCGACGGCGGTCGAGATACCTGTCCACAGAGGAACGGCCTCTCGGCCTAATCAGATACGCGGAGAACCTTCGCCGTGGCACGGCGAAGGTGGTGGGGGGTCTGGCAGGCGGCGGGGCGGAGCGTGAGGGTCGCCCTAGGTCAAACTGCGGGCGAAGAAGTGGGTTTGTTCGGGGGGTCTGCAGAGGGCGAGTGGCGGGAAGTGGAAGGGCGGAGGTTGATCAGGGTGAGGAGGCGTATGGGGCTGTGGAGCGACGGGGCATCTCGCCGGAGTTTGGCCGGAGACGAAGGGGGTGACGGTGGACAGGAGCGGTCGAGGGTTTAATCAAATAAAAGACAGTGAGGAAAAGAAAGAGGGGGAGATGGGGAGAAGTTCTGACCTAGCTACGGAGACGAAAGGGGCTGGAGCAAGGCGGCAGTCGTATCGACTGTCGCCGGAGAAGAAGATGCCCAGGGGAAGGGGCGGTGGCGAGGAGAGGGCCGGAGAGGTGCCAGCTGGGTGCGGCGTGCCGCGGGAAGAGCGAGGGAGTACAACCCTGCAGCTGGTAGTGCGGCAGAGCGACGAGGAGGAAGAGGAGAGGCCGCCGGAGCTGGAGGGCTTCCTGCCGGAGTGGGAAGAGAGGAAGTGGGGGTCTTTCTCCGTCAAGACCGAGCTGCTGAGAACGGCGGTATTTATAGGGGCGGAATCAGAGAGGAGGGCGGAGGGAGAAGACGTGTCTCCCTCGCAGGAGGACGCCGGAGATGGAGACCCATACCGTCCGTGCGTTCGCACGGCCGGTATGGTGGGTTGCAGCGACCAGGGGGGTGTTCCTGCGACGGCTGACGACGCAGGGCACCCCCGGTTGTCTTGCCAGACCCTCCCCCTTACCCTGCGAGGCGCCATGCTCCGCGCAAGGTCGCCGGAGCATGGTGCTGGTCAGGTTTTGGCAGGAGGGACCTGGATGCAAAGAACGAAGGAGAGTTAGGGGCAGAAATGTGAGGGTTCAAAAGTTGAGGGCCAAAAAGTAAATAAATGAGGACCAAAGTGTAAAGTTGGTCAAGAAGGTTTCCTCTTAGGCTCAAGTTTTTATACATGACTAATTGGGACCTAAGGATTATGATGGTGAATTTTATTTCTAGATTAAACCTTGTTTGACTGATCAATTTACGTAAAAATGTAAATTAAGTTGTTAATTAGGCATGGTTCTCAATATAGGTCAAAATGGGTTCCTAAGGCCAAATTGAAGGTTCTAAACCCTAGAGATTATTTTTATATGAATTTTAGAGGGTTTATTCTATTTTTAATTTGCCTCGAACCTCGCGAATTGAAGTGGGTTTATTTTAAGGTTACAGATTATCATTTAGTTCCTTGGAATTGCTGTAGCCCTTATCAGATCATCTCATCCCACTTTTATTCTTATTAGGTTGCTTTGACCTATGTTTGGACCCTGAGTTACCCTATTTTTAGATTGGATTGGTGAAATTGCATTTTTACCCCTTAGTTTCTATTTTCTTTGCGAACTCAGAATCCCTCTGAGTTAAGCCTTTCCTTGAGTTATGTAGGAGCTTTTATCCTTTGTATTAGGTCAAAATGAGCTAGTTATGGCTCATGATGAGGTTCTCATCACCACCCATGACTTAGAGCTGACAGTAGTTGTCTTCGCACTGAAGACATGGAGGCACTACCTTTACGGTGAGACTTTCGAGATCTCCATAGATCATAAGAGCCTCAGGTACTTGTTTGACCAGAAGGAGTTTAACATGAGACAGAAACGTTGGTTAGAGCTCCTGAAGGGCTACAACTGCAGCATCTCCTACCACCCAGGGAAGGCCAATGTGGTGGTTGACACCTTGAGCTGGAAGTCACCCACCCACTTGGCTAGCTTGCAGGAACAGAGTTGGAGACTCATGGAGGAGGTGGGCAGTTGGCAACTCCGAGAGTCACGGGGGTACTGTGTGGCAGTGACAGTGACACGGCAGGCACGATCAGTGCTGATAGACCTCATCATCGAAGGATAGATGGTCGACCCGTACTTACAGACACTGCTGAACAGGGTGCTGATAGGGGACCCAGGAGACTTTTCTTTCTCGGACGAGATACTACGCATGAGGGGACACCTATGAGTTCCTAGAGACGAGTTGTTGAGAGAGCTCCTGTCTAAGGCGCATGGGTCCAGGTTCACCATACATCCTAGGAACCTAAAGATGTACCATGATTTGCGACGCGACTTTTGGTGGAGAGGGATGGAGCGGGATGTTGGTGAGTTCGTTCAGTAATGCTTAGTATGCCAGCAGGTGAAGGTCGAGCACTAGAGGCCTACAGGGCTGTTGCAGCCACTTCCTGTGCTAGAGTGGAAGTGGGAGAGCATCACCATGGACTTGGTAGTGGGTCTACCCAATACCCAGCAGGGACACGACGTAGTTTGGGTAATAGTAGACTGGTTGACGAAGACGGCATGGTTCCTACCGATCCGAGTCACTTTTGGGCCAGCACAGCTAGCAGAGCGGTACATGACAGAAAGCCGTTTTCGTGCATTTGGAAGTTGTCGGAAATCGTAGTATAGTCGCGCAAAAACGTTCATCAAAAATTGATTTCTAAAGATAACGAGACTTGAGTCCCGGTCGTTCGTCTCTGGGAGGCGTTGCTTTTACTTTTGAAATCAATATTTTTGCCGCTCTACTTTGTTTAGAATCTCATGCTAGTTCATGATTATTACGTATTTACGTACGACATGCTTAGTTGAAAGAATATTAAGAGTTAGAAACAGGAAACATTAATCACGCAAAAGATAATAGCAATCATTAAGCTCATGGTGATTTCAAACAGATAGAGATATATATATAAAAATGTGTTTTCATTCATTCATTTGGGAGTTGTTGCACAAGGAATCTAGAGGAAAGCTCGTACAAAAATGCTTGAAAATTAAATCTAGCTACTAGAAAATGATCGCATACAAGAATCAATGGGGGGATTTCGCATCCATCATTAGGGGAGAAGTAAGACTACACTACTAAGCAGTAAATAAACGCAGTAAATATACGACGAGCATAATCTAAATCTAGCAGAATGGAAGGGCATTTAGGGGTGGTCCCCGATGACCTTTGAATGGTTGAGAGAAGAAGGAGGGGCGGCCAATGGAACTTAGGCCGACCCTTGGAGAGAGGTTGGGGAGCTGATCCAGCTTCCTGGCGTGGAGATGGTGGCCTCCATGCTGGTGCTCAAGTCGTGGAGGTGGAGTGGAGATGGAAGTGGTTATTCTAAGTGGAATGGATGCTAAGGAAGTGAATGGGTGCAAATGGCCACCCAAGTGGTCTTTTTATAGACCTAAGGGAAGCTCTCTAGAGAATTATGGAATTCTCTAGAGAGGCATATGGTGGGAGCTCGTGGGAGAGTGAGAGAGAGAGGGTGGATGGTGGTTTTTAGATCCACCAAATGTGGATCTAAAAATTGAATGGCTCTTGGTTGCTATTTTTGGCAACCAAGGCAACCACACGTGGTAGAGAGTTCTAGAGAACTCTAGGCTAGATATTTTCGTGTGGATGGTGTGTGTGGGTCGAAACTTAGGTAGCTAGGTGATGAGAACCTCATCATGAACCCTAACTAGCACAATCTAACCTAGATTTACGAGAAAAAGCTCCTATAGAACTTATAGAAAGGCTTGACTCAGAGAATTCTGAGTTTGTGAAGAAAATAGGTCATAAGGGGTAAAAATGCAATTTCACCAACACAATCAGTAAACAGGGTAACTCAGGGTCCAAACATAGGTCAAACTAACCTAATAAGAAGGAAAGTGGGATGATTTGATCCAACAAGGGCTACAGCAACTCCAAGGAATTAAATGACATCCTGTAACCCTAAAACAAACCCACTTCAATTCACGAGGTTTGAGGCAAAGTAAAAATTGACTAAACCCTCTAAAATTCATAGAAAAATAATCTTTAGGGTTTAGAACCTTCAATTTGGCCTTGGGAACCCATTTTGACCTACATTGATAACCATGCCCAATTAATGATTTAATTTGGGTTTTTACGTAAATTGATCGGTCAAACAAGGTCTGATCTAGAAATAAAATTCACCATTAGAATCCTTAGGTCCTATTTAGTCATGCATAAAAACTTGAGCCTAAGAAGAGACCTTCTTGATCGACTTTACATTTTGGTCCTCATCTATTACTTTTTGACCCTCAACTTTTGAAACCCTCACATTTTTGCCCCTAGGTTCTTCGTCGTTCTTTGCACTTAGGTCCTCCCTGCAAAACTCTGAGTAGTGCCATGATCCGGCGACTTTGCGCGGAGCATGGCGCCACGCAGGGTAAGGGAGGCCCTCTCCCATTGAACCGGGTGTTCCCTGCGACGTCTGCTGTCGCAGGGACACCTCCATGATCTCTGCCATTGCCCACACCTTCCGTGCGAACGCGCGGAAGGTATGGGTTGCTGCTCCGGCCATCCTCCTGCGAGGGAGGCACGTCGCCTCCCTGCGCCCACCCCTCCGCCTTTGCCTTTATAAAGACCGCCGTCGCCAGCAGAAGAGGGTAAGCTGTCTCTGACGGAGAATAACCCCCCATTTCATCCTCTCTAGTTCCGACAGACGGCCTGCAGCTTCCGGCGACCAACTCCTCCTCCTCGTCGTTCTGCTGCCTTACCTGCAGCAGGGTTCCCCTAACCCTTTCGTCTGTGTCGTGCTGCACCCGTTGACACCCTCCGCCTACCTGCTCGTCGCCGATCTCCCCTTCCAGGGCCTCTTCTTCCTCAGCTCCGGCAGGCACGAGCCGGTGGCTCCGCCCTTTCCCCCTTCGTCCAAAACTTAGGTAAAAGCTTCCTCTCCTCCTCCTCTAAATTCCCCCTGTCAATTTGTATTTTTGCGCCCCCATACACAACTTCCACCTCCACCTACTCCGTCTTCGACCACCCTCTCCGGCGAGCCCATTCCACCTCCACAAACCCCCTCACTCCTCGCCAATCACCTCAGAAGCTTCCCCTCACTCCACTCCACAGCTTCCCCCATCTCATTTCCTGCCACACGCCACCTAAAGACCCCCCGAACAGACCCATTTTCCCAACCACAGTCCGACCTAGGGCTGCCACCGTACACCACTTCACGCCTCGCCACCACCCGCACGAGCTTCGCCGCACTCCAGCGAAGCTCCCTGCACCTTCTGACTAGGCCGAGAGGCCGTATTTCTGTGATCAGGTCACCCCTCCTTCGCCGCCATTGCTGAGCAGGTGAAGCTCCTTCACCTGCAACTACAGCCTCGATCTCGCCCAGGCGTTGGTCCCAGGTTGCGCGGAGTGTCTCCGCGAAGACTCCAGGGTCTGCAGTTGAGGTAAACCCCTCGCGAGCTACTGCAATTGCCGCGAGTTCCTCACCTGCGGGCGCTAGTCTGGGAGGTGGGACTTTAGTCCCACCTCGGAAGCACGCGGCTCAGCGCCCGTGTATAAATTGAAAAAGTTTTCGAGACTATTTGTCTTCGAACACAGGGGTCAGGTCCCTTACACACGAGCACCCCACGCGCTTGCCCTCACCCGCGCTGACGCCTCACAGGTCTGGGCCGAATTCGGATACCCGACACTGCGCACACCTCGCCCACCACCGCACGCCGGTGGGCCTGGTCCCGGGCGCAATACCCGTACCCGAATACCTGGCTCTGGGAGAGCGATCCTATGAGGGAAATCTGAGAAAGAGAGAGACGCGGGGGAGGGTAGGGGTAGGTTTTGCTCTGACCAGCTATGTGAGTGTGTAGGCAGAGAAGAAGAAGAAGGAAGAAGGTGGTCGAAGCCTTGGCCGCTCAGGGTAGAGAAGAAGAAGAAGGACTGCGAGAAGAAGGAAAAAGATAGAGAAAGAAGAAGAAGACCACAGGAGAAAGAAGAAGGAAGAAGAAGCACAAAGGAAGCACTGTAGCAGATGCCACTTAAGTCGTCTGATTGAGAAATCAGACGACGGAAGAAGCTCTGCAGACAAAGTAAAGAAGAAGAAGAGAAGAAAAGGTGCCGCAGCTGAAAGCAAAGAGAAGAAGAATAAAGAAGAAAAGAAGATAAAGAAGAAGAACTGAAGAAGATCAAGCAAAAAGAAGAAAGAAGAAAGAAGAAAGAAAGAAGACAAGACAAGAGAAAAAGAAGAGAAGAAGAAAAAGCCAAGAAACAAATCTACCTTTCTCTCTCTCTCTTATCTTTGTAATAGAAACATTGTACTTCTAGAATTCTAGTAGCTCCCTGAGTTCGACCTCGGGAAAAATATTTCCGAGTAAAATTGTAATAGTGGAAATGACTATCTATACCTCAAGGACATTTCTATAACAAAAAAAAAACTAGCTTCGGTCATACCGCCATTATTAGGTTGATTAGGTTGGGTTCTAGTGGGTTTAGGTCAAGGTAGGTCTCAAATTAGGGTTATAAACCCTAATTCACTAAGGTAAAGTGCAATTAAACTTAATACAAGTTTAATTGGGTGTGTGGAAACTTAATTGAGAATAAAATAACTTAATTAAGTCAGGTCTAGGTCAATTGAACTCTCACTGAGTCCAATTGGACAGTGTGTGCTGAGATCAGGGCTCAATTGGATTCAATGAGTCCAATTGAATAGCCTGATGGAATTGACTAAGATCCAAGTCAATTAGGTTTAGTGAGGACCTTATTAGGTCCTTAGGGAGGTCTAGAGGTGATGTACTAGGGTTAGGGCACCTTAATTTATGTTCCTATGGGGTTGGAATTGGGTTTAGGGACCTAGAGATCCAAGATCAAGGCTTAAATCTCAAAACAGGAATTGGAGAGCAGTATCAGACGTCTTATACTCAAAAATAAGAAGTCCAGACTTGTTGTCTGGACGTCCAATCAGAGCCAGGAAGGATTTCGGGTTCTGTTTTGGGTATTCTGCAGAAATTGGACGTCTGACAAAGTGTCTGGACGTCCAATAACACTGTAGAAGTGGGTTTGAAGTGTGCGGGAGTTGGCTAAGGGTCCTGGACGTCGTAAAACTTATCTGGGCGTCCAGAGAAGGGTTGGAACTAGGGTTTTAGGGCTTCCTAGGGTGCGGTGACCTAATCTAAGGGTGGCTACCGCTTGGGGAAGTCTCTAGGCTATCTTAGGGCTAGGATGGACCTAAGCTCTTCACATTTTACTGCTTTATTCCTACTTAATAGAATAGCAAACTTTTAACCCCCTTACATTATTATTCCTACATCTAAACTAGGCCTTCTGCTCCAGCTCTGCTACAACTCCTGTTATTCCTGATCCAGCTCCTGATAAGCTTATTCCCTGCAATCGACATAATGCACTTAATCAGCACATTATAACATTATTTTATGCATAGCTAAAGGAAAGCAGTAAAGATGCAAACAATGCGTATGCATGCATGAATAATCCTAACTTATGCTAAGTCCTAGCCTAATTTAGGTCAATTAAGACCTATGATTGCTGCGCAATCATACCCCCATGCCTAAATCTTACTAGTCCCTAGCAAATACAAGACTAAATTATTTACAGCAAGGGTCCCTAAGGGACTGGTTATCTTATCAAGTGTTTGCATAGAGATTTTTCTCCCTTTTGTTTTCATCCTATGCTCTAGAAATCCAGACAATCGTGAAGGTGCAGCTATGTAGCTTTTGCAATGGATTTGAGTGAAAACTAATACACCTCTAAAGCTTGTACTTGACCCCTAATAAAAATTCTAGCGGGATAGGCAGATTTCTTCCCTCGGGGTATTCAAGATATTCTATGAATTTCATCCTGGCTTTGGGCTTAGGTAGAGAATCTTTGAGGGAAAGGATTATATATTTGGTGGCTCATTCTCACTTGGTGCTACATAGAGACTAGTACTACAGAATCCAGATTCTCGAATTACTAAGTAACTTAACTTAGAGAAAGACGAGAAAAACTATGCTTTCTTTGATTCCTTTGTATTCATTCTCTCTTGCTCTTTTTCTTTCTTTTTCTTAGAGCTCACAACCTCACCAGATTCACACATAGGATCTGTATTTGGTGATCTCACTAGGCATTAACACTTTAATTGAGTTCTCATAACCATAACACTAAGTCGGGATTCCTCAGCCAGTATTCGGGCGATCAAAAACACAAGAAAAATAGGTTAAGGCCATATTTGGTGGTGCTCAATTTTATTTGGTGGTATTGCCTTGATAAACACTAAATATTCATTCTTTTCTTCTTTTTCTAATTTTTTTTTCAGTTTTTCTTTCTTTTCATCATTCTTTTGCTTTTTCTTTTTCTCATTTTTTTAAATTTTTTTTTTTCAGCATAACACAACTGGCATACATCCATGAACTTTATGAAGGAGGCATTATTGGGGATTGGTGGTACTCAAGAGACATTGGGTGGCTTATTTGGTGGAAGTGCCTACTCACGGCACCGGAAGAGACGGATAGGACGGTGTATTTCTGACCTTGACATCGATACCCTCCTTCAGCCGAGGATTCCGTAAAGAATGGTCGTAACCATCCACCTTAGCCCTAGTTTTATGAAAACTCGCTCTCTGCGTATTTGCCTTATTCGGTGGCTCTCACAATTTCGCACACAATGCATACGCAGGAACCGAGAGCGAAACTATGTCTCATCTTAGAGCATCATCACCTAATTATCTAGGATTCCAGATTCCTCGCACTAATCTTAGAGCACCAGTACACTTTACTCTCATCTCACACTATTTGGTGGATTTTTGGAGGAAAATCTGCCTAACTCCCAAAACATTGTCCAAGGGTTCAGGAAAAGAAGCACTGCTTCTCGACAGACTGAAGACGTTTATCAGCCTTCACCGTGAATCCATTGCAAATTCTACGTGTGTGTGAAAGGTTGTACTGGATTCCAGATTACAGGAATCAACTAAAGAATAAAATCCCTAATGCATTCTCTTAATAAAATAATCTTATTCATGAATGTAATATGTATATATGCTATAAACATATAACCTCATATAATTTGTACTTCGTGAATTTCCCGTATCGGGTTACAATCGGCTTGACCCTAAATTTAGAACAAAAGGTGAGAGGGTGAGTCAGAATTGGTTGTTGCGAACGATTTCTAGCTCCAATGAGAGCACTGGAGATGGAGTTGGTTGTTCTTTTATTTAAGGTCCTAAAGTACGTTTTGCATGCAGCTCCGAGGTTTTCCTAAGTGTTGGCAAAAAATTTTTTTCAGTTTTTCTGTATCTACCCTCCCATGCCTAAGTTCATGCATGTCCTCATGCATGAATGTAAAAGAAAATAAATGCTGCAGGGAGAGAATGGGTAGAAATCACCTGTAATTGCTCATGAAATTATATTTAGCACCGGCCAACCTGTTAATATGCAATATAAAAGGGAAATATGCTAAAACAAAAATATGCTATGTATAAAAATGGTTATATATAAATGATGGTGGAATGTGGGGCGAATGGTATCTATATGTGCTGAGTTTAACGCCTCCAGCTGGGCGAGCACTCAATCACACATCCTCACTAAGATGAACAGTCTCGTCAGGTGGAGGAGGTTCCTGGGCCAAAAATGGCTTGAGGCACTGGCCATTTACCGTGAATATATGCCCAGATTTGGGTCCTTGATTTGGACTGCCCCATTAGGATATGGTTGCATCACAACATACGGGCTAGTCCATTTGGACTTAAGCTTCCCCGCAAACAGTTTCAGTCTTGAATCAAATAACCAGACTCGCTGGTTGGGCGTGAATACTTTCCTCCGGATGTGGCGGTCGTGAAAGGCCTTGGTCTTGTCCTTGTATATTAATTCATTCTCATAGGCCTCCCGCAGGATTTCTTCTAATTCACTGAGCTGAAGTTTCCGTTCTCGACCTCCTGTATCGAGGTCGAGGTTGCATTTTCGTACAGCCCAAAAGGCGCGGTGTTCCAACTCTACAGGAAGGTGACAGGCCTTGCCATATACCATGCAATATGGTGACATTCCGAGTGGGGCCTTGTATGCGGTCCGATATGCCCAGAGTGCATCGATTAATTTGTCGGACCAGTCCTTCCTATCTGGTCTAACCGTCTTTTGGAGAATCAACTTGATTTGACGGTTAGACACTTTAGCCTGCCCATTGGTCTGCGGGTGATACGGGGTGGCTATGAGGTGATGTACCCCGTATTTCTTTAATAACGACCTGAAATAGGCGTGGATGAAGTGGCTTCCCCCGTCGCTAATCAGAGCACAGGGTATTCCGAATCTCGCAAAAATATTTTGCCGTACGAAAGAAATGACGGTCATGTGGTCAGCTCGTCTTGCCGGGATGGCCTCGACCCACTTCGAGACATAATCAACGGCTAGCAATATGTACTCGAAGCCATGCGAGTTCGGAAAAGGGCCCATAAAATCTATGCCCCAGACGTCGAACACTTCTACGACCATGATGGATTGGAGTGGCATCATGTCTCTCCTGGTCATAGAACCGATCGATTGACATCGTTTGCAGCGTTGGGTGTAATCATGTGTTTCTTTGAAGATGGTTGGCCAGAAAAATCCTTACTGCAAAATTTTTGCAGCTGTTTTCCGTCCTGAGAAATGGCCACCACACGCATCATTGTGGCAAAAAGATAACACACTGGGGATTTCAGAGTCTGGGATGCATCTGCGGATAATCTGGTCTGCTCCAATGCGGAAGAGTAGTGGGTCATCCCAGAGATAGTATTTGGCCTCTGCAATGAATTTAAGTTTCTGGTCTTTGGATAGGTTCACGGGAATTTTTCCTGCAACAAGGTAGTTCGTGAAATCCGCATACCAGGGGAACTCAACAGAATGAATTGCCAAAAGTGATTCATCCGAAAATTGTTCATGGATAGGCAGGGAATAAGGAATGTGGTCTGGGTCCAATCTGGATAGGTGATCCACCACAGCATTTTGTTTCTCGGCTTTGTCGCGGATCTCGATATCAAATTCCTGTAATAGAAGGATCCATCTAATGAGTCGTGGTTTGGCATCCTTCTTTGCCAACAAGTGCTGAAGGGCGGAGTGGTAAGTGAAGATGATGACCTTGGACCCTAATAAATATGATCTGAATTTCTCCAACCCGAATACTACTGCTAGCAGTTCTTTCTCGGTGACAGTATAATTGCGTTGAGCCTCATTCAGCATCTTGCTAGCATAGTATATGACAAAAGGTTGTTTCTCCCGACGTTGGCCTAAAACAGCACCGACGGCAAAATCAGAAGCGTCGCACATCATTTCGAAATCAAGCGACCAGTCGGGTGGTTGGAGAATCAGGGAGTCAGAAACTATGCTTCATAAAGTCTCGAAGGCGCTGAGACACGAGGTATTAAATTCAAATGGGACATCGGTAACCAGGAGATTCGTCAAAGGCTGCGCAATTTTTGAAAAATCGCGTATAAATCTCCGATAGAAGCCGACATGACCCAAAAATGATCTAATCTGCTTGACTGAGCTAGGTGGCGGTAAGTGGGAGATGATCTTTGATTTAACACGGTCGACCTCGAGTCCATTTTTGGAGATCCTGTGCCCTAGTACTATACCATCCCTCACCATGAAATGACTTTTCTCCTAGGATAGTACTAGGTTTACCTCAATACATCGTTTCAGGATCTTGGTGAGGTTATCAAGACAAAACGTGAAATCATCTCCGAAAATAGAGAAATCATCCATGAATACCTCCACATAATCCCCAATCATGTCAGAGAAGATAGCCATCATACAACGCTGAAGTGTCGCTGGTGCGTTGCAGAGGCCAAAGGGCATCCGCCTAAAGGCAAATGTTCCAAAGGGGCATGTGAATGTGGTCTTGTCCGGATCTTCCGGGCTAATTGCTATCTGATTATACCCGAAGTATCCATCCAGAAAGCAGAAGAAACTGCATCCGGCTAACCGTTCCAAGATCTGATCAATGAACGGCAAAGGAAAGTGATCCTTCTGGGTAGCCGTGTTCAGTTTCCTGTAGTCAATGTAGACCCGCCAAGATGTCGCAGTGCGGGTCGGGATGGATTCGCCCTTAACATTATTTATAATGGTGAGTCCTGCTTTCTTGGGCACTATCTGAATCGGACTCACCCACTGGTTGTCTGAGATTGGATATATAATGCCTGCATCCAGCCATTTGATGATCTCCTTCTTAACAACCTCTAGCATATTCGGGTTTAACCGTCTTTGAGGTTGTCTCGAAGGTTTAACCCCCTCATCCGTGTAAATGTGATGATTGCAATATGAGGGGCGAATACCGCGGAGATTAGCAACACTCCACCCGATAGCAACCCTATGGTCTTGAAGTGTAGAAATTAATTGTTGCTCCTGTTCTTGGGTTAACTGGGCATTGATAATGACTGGATATGTCTCACTTTCGCCCAAGAACACGTACTTGAGTGAGTCAGGTAAGGGCTTCAATTCAATTACGGGTGGGTAAGAATCAGAACTGAGAGTGGGAGGAGTAGAATCGAGGATGGGAATCCGCTGATCCATGTCCACGTGAATTCCCACTGAGTCGGTCCCTGTGAAATCTGTTGTGACTGCGTTAACGGGAAACCCGTTAGCTGTAGTCACGTCTTCTTGTGATAACATGGGCGATTCAGTAATATATGGATCAAGATAGCTGGATTCAGGGGTGCTGTGGTCAGAAGCACACCCCAAACAGCCAGATCTTCGGGGAGATATGTGTAATGCAGTGGTTTCAATCCCGTGTGGATCGAGGTCCGAGAACCCTGATAGTGTAGACGAATGAGACATTGGGTCGTCACAAAGGAGCCCAATGTTACCACAGTAAGCTGAATCTTCATCTTCACCATCCTCCTCTATTCGATCACAGTCGAAGTTCTTTGCTACCCTGAATATGTCTAGTCGAAGTCGCTCATTGCCTAGGGAAATCTCCATACACCCGGATGCACAATCGATGTTCGCTCGGGCTGTCGCCAGAAATGGGCGACCCAAAATAATTGGTGCATCTCGGAGATTAGGAGGAACTTCCATATTGAGAACGAAAAAATCTGCGGGAAAGCAGAACCCATGGACTTTTATGATCACTTTCTCAACCACCCCCCTCGGTGTTTTGACTGATCTGTCAGCCAGCTGAATCGTAACCGAGGTGGGTTTCAACTCCCCAAATCGAAATCGATCAAATACGACTATGGGAGTTAAGTTGATGGACGAACCCAAATCTAGAAGGGCTCGATCAAATGGAGAATCCTGCAAAAAGCAAGATATGAGTGGGGTGCCAGGGTCTTTCTTCTTCGGCGGTAGGTCAGCTAGAATCACGGCGCTAGCTTCTTTCGACAGTACCGCCTTTCGTCCAATTCTCGGCTGTCGCTTCGGGGTACAGTAGTCCTTGAAGAACCTAGCGACAGTGGGAATGTGATCGATAGGCTCGAGGAGGGGGACCTGAATATGTACTTCTTTAAACATCGATTTCTGGTCCTCGAAATTTCGCGTGTCCTTTTTCCGTACTATATTTCATGTCAAAGCCTCAGGAAAAAGGACGGGAATCTCAGGGTTGAGTGGCCTCTTACCCTTATCTACCACAGGTGGCTCCTGAGATGCTGAAGGAGTCGAATCTGCCTGAGGCGAAGGGTGGGAAAAATCAGAACCCGCCTGCCTAGGTGGTGGGTCGAATGTCTTCCTTCCGCTCCACAATGAGACAGCGTGTGCATCAGCTTGCTGTCCATGAGGTGGTGGGGGAGCGGATGGGGTAGAATACGCGGGATTCTGCAAAGGCGGCTGGCCTTGTGCGTAACTGGGTGGTGCAGGAGGTGCCTGTAGTATGGTGTGTGCCTGTCCCTGCGGTGCCTGAAACGTAGGTGGGGTGCCCTAGTTCTGCACATATCGAGGATTTGGTATGGGTTGGGAGGGAAAGGCTCCCTGAGTCCTATGCTCCTGCAACAGCTGGTTCTGCATATTTTGTATGGTCTAAATCTGATCAGCCATCGCCTTCATTATCTGCAAGCTATCTTGTGTAGACTTCCTCATTGATTCTTGCAGCTCCTCTTTCAGCGCCTCCAAAGGGTCGGCCCGCTTTGGAGTCTGGTTGGCAGCTTGGTGCAGCGGCTGGTATAACGAGCAGGGTTGCTGCTGTTGAGGCGGGAATGGCTGCTGCCTAGGATACGTGTTTTGTGCATTCCCGTATTTCCTGGTCTGGTAGTGTGGATCTTGATGTGGTCTCTGTGAATTACCAGACCAGGAGAAGTTCGGATGCTGGCGCCAACCAAGGTTATGTCTCTGAATACGGGTTATTACGCCCGTATCCTTGGATAGCGCTGATGTCCTCGTAGGCCGAAGATGTCTGAGACGTATATCCGTCAAAGGGATACGCATTATAATCTGCGGGTGGTGCGTAACCCTGGTCGTAGGGTGCCTGATCTGGATTATTCACAGGATCCTGATATGCGAGATCTCGTAAATACGGAGAAGGTGCATCCCGAGTGAGTAGATTAACTCGAGCAGGTGGAGCTCGAGGTGCATAAGAGGATCTTGCGGCGACAATGCTCAAGTCAGATTGACCTTGACTGATCTGGTCAATCTTCCTCTCAATTAGGTTCATTCTATCCAGCTACTTGACGATGATATCCATGTCGGTTCGAATAGAATCGGTGTGAGCCTCATGGACACCAACCCGCTGCTGACCAGGCCGCTAGAACTGGTTCATAGATGCGGCATTCATCGAGTTCTCCGTTAATGATTCAAACAGCTCAAATGCACTGTTCTCGTCTTTTGTGAGAAAATTCCCGCCGCTAGATGCATTGGCCAGATACCGATGTGTGTCATCTAGCCCATGGTAAAAAATCTGAGCTAAGTGCCATCTGGGTATACCATGATGCGGGCATTTTCGGAGAAGGTCATGAAATCTATCCCATGCTTCATGTAATTTCTCCCCAGCTCCCTGGGAGAAAGTCATGATTGCGCGCCGCATTGCATTTGTTCGACCGATTGGGAAGAACTTTTGCAGGAATTCACGTCGTAATTCCGGCTAGGTTCCAATTGGCTTCCCAATAGTCTTGAACCAGTATGAAGCTTTGTCCCTTAGAGAGAACGGGAAAAGCTTCATCAGAACGATCCCGAGATCAATATTCCTGGGTCAGATCATTTCAGCGAGTTGACTCAGGTCCTCAAGGTGCTGGAATGGATCTTCGCTTGAGTTCCCATAGAAATGAGTGCTGATCAACCCAATTACATTGGACTTGAGCTCAAACGCGTCTCCGCCTGCGGGAATTCTGACTAGCAATGCGACGATAGGTGCAGCTGGGTCGTAAAAATCCCGCAGTTGTTCTCCTCGTGGCGGGTGCTGCATCCTATCAAGCGCTATCAGAATACGATCCATGCTCTGCTAATGCCGCTCCTTAGATTCAGTGACCCGGGCTTCTAGACGAGCCATCGGGTCCAGATTCTCAATGTCTTGACCCGGTCTAGGTCCAGGTCCAGGATTTGCCATGGTGGCTCTTGGAGTAGAAGAAATGTGGGGAGAAGATGGTCCGAGAGAGGTGACTCGCCTCCTTGGGAGTGGCTCCCAAGGTCCAACCAAGTGAGGTCGAAGTGACCTCCTTCCGTGCATACACCGCCCAACCCCTGGGTTGGTGTAGCCACGTAGGACAAGGCTAAGGCCCTGTCAATCAAATAGTCCTTATAGATCAGGTGACCAGATTTTTCTTTATGGATTTAAATTCCTGAAGATAAGTTTGTCGTACAACCGACTGAAAGTGAATCCCACCTCTCAAGCTAACCCAGCCAGTCTGGTTACGAGGGGACTAAGGGGAAGGTTCTTCCTTTGGCTTACGCCTTCGGTTCTGTTGACCCTCGAGTCGCGGTCGTTTGACATTACCCCGCAGACTTAGTCACCAGGTTTGGCAAGAGAGATTAAACTCACCCAGTAGTACGACAACAAACTCGGGTTGATTTCGTATTTTAAAGTTAATTTTAACCCATTTTCTTTAGTGGGGTTTGTGGTGAGTGGCCCACAAGGTGACCAAGTTCACCGGCTAACTAGACTTGATTAAGTCTAAGTTAGCCCAATGTGTGGTCTCTAGTTGTAACCCTAAGGGTTTGACCTAGGTTGCATGCACTTCTAGGGTTTTTCTCTGTTTCAGCAGACCAAAAAATTAATGTTGATTTTCTACTAATAATTGGAATCAAATTCATTTGAAATTTTGCGAGTAGATTCCTTTTTCAATCAGTTTTTCAGAGAATATTTTTTTTGGAATTTTTACTATTTCAATCGAATTTTTAGGGAATTTTGAATATCAGGGGGTCAGATCTGGAATTTTGACCCCTGGTCGATTTTTCGCTTTGAAATAGTATCAAATGATCTTCAAAAATTTGGAAAAAATATGGAAAATAAATCCAATGAGATCATCTTTCAAACCCCACCATTTTTAGTCAAAATAGATTTGTGAATTGCTCAAAATTACTTTTTGAAATTTGAAAAATTTTGAATCTGGGTCAATCTGACCCCCGTGCACTTCGTGAATTTTTAAAAATTTTATACTTGAAATTTTTTCCAAATAATGGTGGCGTTTGAAATATGGTTTGAAAATTAAAGTTTACCCTGAATTTCAGAATTTTTTACTTACTATTTTTTCGGAAATCGAATTTTTAAGTCAAGCTTGAAATCTGGCCAAAAATTAGGAGATGGTGGAAAAGATTTTTAAAGAGGTTTGAATTGAAATCTAGGCTTTCCACCAAAAAGGATGTTTTATTTTTCAAAACTTTTGCACGTTTTTTTTTAAAAGAAATTTTCAAAAGATTCACAGAAAATATATATAAATATATATTTTTTTTTCAAACTAACCTAAGCTCCAAAAGAAATCTAATCTAGATTTTTTTTTTCAAAATTTTCCTTTTTGATTTTTTTTTCTTTTTCACGAAAATGAGAAAAATCCTTTTTTTTTTAAAAGAGATTGCAGAAAGTAGATTTAATCCTAGGGTTCAGAAAATAAACCTAATCTGCGATAGATGATGTGCACCTGATTTTTCTTTGCCACGCTCAATGTGTGCGCGGATCCCGTTTTCGTTCCGTGTTGTCCTGCACATCAAAAACAAAGTAGAGGCAGATTTGTCAGTGATAGATTAAAAGATCGAAATCAAGAAAAATGACATTGCTTCCCCGGCAACGGCACCATTTGACAGAAATCCGTTTTCGCGCATTTGGAAGTCGTTGGAAATTGTAGCATAGTCGCGCAAAAACGTTCGTCAAAAATTGATTTCTAAAGATAACGAGACTTGAGTCCCGGTCGTTTGTCTCTGGGAGGCGTTGCTTTTACTTTTGAAATTGATCTTTTTGCTACTCTACTTTGTTTAGAATCGCATGCCGGTTCGTGATTATTACCTATTTACGTACGACATGCTTAGTTGCAAGAATATTAAGAGTTAGAAACATGCAACATTAATCACGCAAAAGATAATAGCAATCATTAAGCTCATGGTGATTTTAAACAGATAGATATATATATATATATATATATATATATATATATATATATATATATATATATATATATATATATATATATATAAATGTGTTTTCATTCATTCATTTGGGAGTTGTTGCACAAGGAATCTAGAGGAAAGCTCGTACAAAAATGCTTGAAAATTAAATCTAGCTACCAGAAAATGATCGCATACAAGAATCGATGGGGGGATTTCGCATCCATCATTGGGGGAGAAGTAAGACTACACTACTAAGCAGTAAATAAACGTAGTAAATATACGAAGAGCATAATCTAAATCTAGTAGAATGGAAGGGCATTTAGGGGTGGTCCCCGATGGCCTTTGAATGGTTGAGAGAAGAAGGAGGGGCGGCCAATGGAACTTAGGCTGGCCCTTGGAGAGAGGTTGGGGAGCTGATCCAGCTTCCTGGCGTGGAGATGGTGGCCTCCATGGTGGTGCTCAAGTCATGGAGGTGGAGTGGAGATGGAAGTGGCTATTCTAAGTGGAATGGATGCCAAGGAAGTGAATGGGTGCAAATGGCCACCTAAGGGGTCTTTTTATAGACCTAAGGGAAGCTCTCTAGAGAATTATGGAATTCTCTAGAGAGGCATATGGTGGGAGCTCGTGGGAGAGTGAGAGAGAGAGGGTGGATAGTGGATTTTAGATCCACTAAATGTGGATCTAAAAATTGAATGGCTCTTGGTTGCTATTTTTGGCAACCAAGGCAACCACACATGGTAGAGAGTTCTAGAGAACTCTAGGCTAGATATTTTCATGTGGATGATGTGTGTGGGTCAAAACTTAGGTGGCTAGGTTGATTAGGTTGGGTTCTAGTGGGTTTAGGTCAAGGTAGGTCTCAAATTAGGGTTATAAACCCTAATTCACTAAGGTAAAGTGCAATTAAACTTAATACAAGTTTAATTGGGTGTGTGGAAACTTAATTGAGAGTAAAACAACTCAATTAAGTTAGGTCTAGGTCAATTGGACTCTCACTGAGTCCAATTGGACAGTGTGTGCTGAGATCAGGGCTCAATTGGACTCAATGAGTCCAATTGAATAGGCTGATGGAATTTACTAAGATCCAAGTCAATTAGGTTTAGTGAGGACCTAATTAGGTCCTTAAGGAGGTCTAGAGGTGATGTACTAGGGTTAGGGCACCTTAATTTATGTTCCTATGGGGTTGGAATTGGGTTTAGGGACCTAGAGATCCAAGATCAAGGCTTAAATCTCAAAATAGGAATTAGAGAGAAGTATCAGATGTCTAATAATAGAATCAGACGTCTTATACTCAAAAATCAGAAGTCCAGACTTGTTGTCTGGATGTCCAATCAGAGTTAGGAAGGATTTCGGGTTCTGTTTTGGGTATTCTGCAGAAATTGGATGTCTGACAAAGTGTCTGGACGTCCAATAACACTGCAGAAGTGGGTTTGAAGTGTGCGGGAGTTGGCTAAGGGTCCTGGACGTCCTAAAAGTTATCTGGACATCCAGAGAAGGGTTGGAACTAGGGTTTTAGGGCTTCCTAGGGTGTGGTGACCTAATCTAAGGGTGGCTAAGTCTTGGGGAAGTCTCTAGGCTATCCTAGGGCTAGGATAGACCTAAGCTCTTCACATTTTACTGCTTTATTCCTACTTAATAGAATAGCAAACTTTTAAACCCCTTACATTGTTATTCCTACATCTAAACTAGGCCTTCTGCTCTAGCTCTGCTACAACTCCTGCTATTCCTGATCCAGCTCCTGATCAGCTTATTCCCTGCAATTGACATAATGCACTTAATCAGCACATTATAACATTATTTTATGCATAGCTAAAGGAAAGCAGTAAAGATGCAGACAATGCGTATGCATGCATGAATAACCCTAACTTATGCTAAGTCCTAGCCTAATTTAGGTCAATTAAGACCTATGATTGCTGCGTAATCAGTACATCAGGGATGTGGTGCATCTGCACGGAGTCCCTTGCGAGATAGTATCTAACAGAGATACTCGCTTCACTTCCCAGATTCTGGGTAGAGTTCTAGCAGGCCCTGGGGATGCATCTGAGGTTCAGTACCGCCTACCACCCCCAGACCGACGGGCAATCAGAGCGCACCATACAGACACTTGAGGACCTCCTGTGCATGTGTACTAGACTAGAGAAGATCCTGGAAGGAGCATTTACCCCTGCCAGAGTTTGCATACAACAACAGTTATCATTCGAGCATCAGCATGTGTTAACGCGGCGAATTCGAGTTTTAAAATGAAGCATTGTAATATAGTCGAAATCACTTTGAAAACAAATACAATTTTTATTACTCGAAAAAGGTTCCGAGGTCGAACACAGGAAGCAATATGGGATTTAGAAATCAAGATCACAATTTAACTTGTAAAGTATTGCAATAAGAATTCTAAGTATCAATGTGCCAAAAAGATGGGAGTAAAATGGTGGTTTAAATCACCATATACTCTTGCAATAATAGCTAAGGAACTCAATATATTTGTATGAAATGAAAGCTCAAATCTGTTGTCTAATTTGGAAATCAGATGACTTAAAGTGATTTTCCTTTTCTTCTTTTCTTCTTCCTTCTCTAGCTTTTGTCTTTCTCTTTAGCTTCTTCTCTTTCTCAGCTACGACTTTCTCCTTTTTCTCCAAGCCTTCACCTCTTCTTCTTCTAAGCTTTGCTTTGCAACTCCTCTTCTTCGGCCCTTCTTTTCTTCTTCAGAATTTGAATAAGTGTCAGGGCCAAGCTTCTCAGGGAAAAAGCCCCCTGCCCCTGTGTAACTCTCCTCTCCTCTCTTTCTATTTCGATCTCACTCTCCTAGAGCCACAGTTGGGTAATCGGACCTAGAAAACCCAGGTCCAGCCTCACCAGCGTGCCATGGTGAGCGAGGAGTGCAGGTTAGGTTATCGGGTCGAACCAGGTCTGCGGGTATGTGTCACGTACTAGGCCGGGTGAGCGGGTGAGAGGGACCTCACCCCGTGAACTAAGGCGAACAGCTTTCGCGACTTTTTCAATTTATTTGCCTCAGCGCGCTTTGCAGCCGACGATGTGGGACTATCCATGCCCCTCTTCTTCGTGTGTTTGCAGTAGAGATCCTTCCTTCACAATTGTAGCAGCTGTTGGGCTCGCGTCTTCAATTGACTGCTGGGATGTGTTCGAGGGTCGATTCTGCGTGACCTGGAGCTGAGACCTGGGCGTAGCAAGACCTAGAGTGAGCTTCAAGCAAGCTCGAAGCTTGCTTGTCAATGGCAGACAGGGTGAGTTCCTGAAATCAACAAAATGGCCTTTCAGCCATGTCAGAATGCTCAGGGAGGGTCGCCGGTCAACGGCGAGTGCGATGAGGGTGTTTGTGTGGTGTGTGGATGTCTGTGGGTGCGTAGCGAGGTCGAACTGTATGCGTGTGAGTGGGTGCGTTCGAGGGTGCGTGTGAGTGAGTGAAATGATGAATAAAGAGAGGGGAAATGATCAGGGAGGTGTGGCGATGGTTGTAGGGTGGTCGGCGAGAGATTTGGTGGTTTGTGGAGGTGAGATGGTCTCACCGTAGGGGATGGCCAGAGATGGAAATGATGAAGTTGCGGAGAAGCGTCGGTGGTTGGATTTGGAAAATAAAGAGAGGAGAAGAAAGTAGGGGAGATAAGGAGCTTAGCTAGGAGGTAGGTGGATGAAGTGAGGCAAAGATGGTGCCGAATGCAGTGTTGCTGACGCCGGAGATGAAGGTGGCTTCGGTGAGGGAGAAATGGTGAGGACGAAGGAGGAAAGGGCGTTTGCTGGTACGACGAGACGTGGAAAGGGGCAAGGAAGAGGAATCCACCATTGGTATTGTAGAAGGACGATGAGGAAAGGCATAGGGGATCGTCGAACGTCTAGGAGCCTTTAGCTGTGGAAGAGAGAGAGGAATTGTGGGGACTCACGATTGATTTCGAGCGTGAGGAGTTCGGGAAGATCTGGTGGTTCTTTTATAGGGATCCAGAGGCAAGGAAAGCTTGGACATCAAGCTTTCCAGGCTCGGAAACCTTCGTCGGATTTGGGTATTTCTTGAGACCTAAATCTCTCATGCGTTCGCATGAGAGATTGGGAAGGATTCAGTGCACAAGGATGGGTTCAGATTGGAGATAAATTCTCAAGGAGTTTCCCTTCCAATTTTGGAAGAGATTCGCTAAGAAATCAAGGAGAAATCTCCTTTCAAAGATCGCCGGAGTAGGTTTCCTTCATGATAATGGCAGGGGGACCTAATTGTGATGACAACGAGGAAGTTAGGATCTTTGAAAGTTGGGTGTATAAATGTAATCAGACAAGACCATTTTGCAAACTAGGTCAAGACAAGCTCACATTGGATCAAAATTTTGGTACAAACATAATTTGGACCTAAGGAATCCAATGGTGAAGTTGGATTTTGGTTTTTACCATGTTTGATTGGGTAATTTATGCAAAAACCCAAATTATGGCAAATATTTATCTGAGACTCCATTTTGGGTCAAGATGAGTTCTGATGATCAAATTGAAGGTACTAAACCCTAGAGAATATTTTTATATAATTTTTAGAGGGTTTAGGTGAATTTTATCCTGACCAGAACCTTGGTTAATTTAGTGGGTCTGTTTTTAGGGTTTCAAAAGTCATTTAATTCTCAAAACATGTGCAAACCCTTTTCTGACTGATCTAACCCACTTGTGACCTTTTTAGGACCTTTTGACCCTTAATGAACCCCTAGGAAAATCCATGGTTACATTGCATTCAAGATGTGTTGGTAAAATTGTAGTTTTAACCTTACTTTCCTATTTTTCTTTTAAAATGAATATGCAATGACTTGTGACTCTCTGGCGGTTATGTAGGAACATTTATTGATTTAATTGGGTCAAAATGTGCTAGTTATATCTCATGATGGTGTTCCCATTGGTCGGTAAGATTTTCGCTTGCAAGAATACTGTATTAGAATACTATGTCGTTGTAATGTGTAGATCGTGGTGGAAAATCCCGAACAAAAATATTTCAATAAAACTAACCATGAAGAGTTAGGTTGTATTTACAGGGAGGAACAGATGCAACAAATCCATGATTATTTCTCCTAGTATGTATTTAATTGAGTGCGAGATCCGTGCTCAAATTCGATGTGAAATGCGACAAAAAGAAGAAGACACACAATAATTTCAGAATGCGAGGCTATATGCGTAATTTTCCTTTCCTGAAATAAATCGCAATGGCATATAATGTAATTAAATTCCAAGATATGGTTCTTCCTCCTTTAAGTTTGTTGACATTTCATGCATTTATATAGAGACCAAAGCCAACGTATAAGGATATGAATGCATGGGGAAGTACTTTGGAACTTGAGGGCAAGCATGCAATAGTCACTTAACTAAATTTATCCATCAAATATCTCAATAGTTCTTATGGAAATGGCATATTTGGTAAAAACAAATAGGGCATTTACTGTTGAGAAACAGGGGGTGAATTCCCCTTGTGCCTGCACTAGCGAGGAAGCACAGCCGGGTGTACGAAGTTCGATGAAGGTCGGCCAGGGCGAGGGCTGTGCGTTGGTGGTTGTGGAGTGGTTGATGATGCTTGGTGGTGGCTGGCTGGCTGAAGTGGTCACCGGCGGGTGGTTGGTCTGGAGGACGATAGTGATGGCGGTTGGTGTGTCTGAAGACCTGGAGGTGCTCGTGAAGGCGAGGGGAGTCCAGAGGCATCGATGGTGCGTAGAAAGGAGGGCAGAGCAGCCGGCTACGTGAAGGTGGAACTCGACGGTGATGGGTTCCTTCGACTTGGTTGCAGAGGTTGAAGATGATGGGAAGATAAGGAAGGGAAGAGACTTGCTGTGGAAGTGGGTGCTTACGATGGAGCTGTTGTGTGAGGAGCTGGTGCATGCGCGAGGGCGTGGCTTCGTGCGGACTAGCCGCGTGGTGAGGCTTGAGGCCGAGGTCACTGGCTGCGTGCATGTATGAGGGCACTCGTAATGGGCTGTGGCGTTGATGTAAACACATTTACACTACTTAAAATGTCTATTTATGCATGTTCTTAAGCATAGGATTGCATTTCATGATATAAATATTGCATAACATGCATCATCTTGCATTTAGAGTAGTTTGAATAAAATGGAGGTTAATTGTCTCCTTTTATGTGCTTGGACAGGGCAAACATTTTATCGGGGCCTCGAATCAAAGATCCAACCGTATGGATGTGATCAGGGCGACGATTGGAGTTCAACGACTCCAAGATCACCCTAATCAGGCATCCGTAGCATCAGATATAGATCGGGGAACCCTAGAAGATCAAGGGCCAGGATGGTGTAAATCCATACTTCAGATGAAAAATCCGACAGCACGGATGAATTCGGATCGACGATCGCAGTCCAACGACACAAAAATTGAGTCAATCCGACATCCGTGGCACCATCTACAACTTCCAGAAGATGGACGGCCAAGAAGACGCCACGTGGTGCCATCTCAGCCGCCCAAACGGCCCCTTGCATCTTGTGAAGACCGCGCACCCGTCTCCTCTCCGCCGTTGGTTCTCGATCCAACGGTTGCGATGCGCCCGCGCTGAAGTCAAGCGCTCGACACAAACGCGACTGCAGCGCAGCGGTCGAGCGCTTTAACGCGAAGCAGCGACGCGCGTTCGAGCTGCGCCCCGCAGAAATTGGAGCGGTGGCGCGCCTCCAATCGACCGCACGATCGCGATCCAACGGTCGCGCGCGCCCGATAGCGCCGACGCGCGCGTGAATGCGTGATCGCACGCATAGGCGGGCGGGCGGCAGCGGTGAAGGCGCTATTTTAAGCCGTCCGATCGCGAGACTTCGCGGACGTGCGCAGGCGTTATGCACGCGGGCAGCCGAGCGGGCGCGCGTGGGCGCGGCGGCGACGGCCACGTCGGGGCTTTAGTGACGAATTTATCCGTCACTAAAGACCCCTTATTTATTATTTTGAAGATGTAATGTCCATTTTGCCCCCACTCCTTGCAACTATAAAAGGAGACCCCCTCCATACGAAATTTTCATCCCTTCTTTCTCCTCTCTACCCCTCCAAAGCTCAAGAGAAGCTTGTCCCACACCCGGGATGCTTCTCACGAGATAAAGTCCAATTTTCGTTCCCCTTCGGAAGTGGATCCCGCGACGATGACGGCGTGCTGCTTCGTTCCCGTTCTTCTGCTTCGTCCTCCTTCGTCCCGCATCGTTCTGCTTCGTCCAGGCGTCGTCCCGTCCGGCTTGTCCTCCAAGCAACCGTCGAGGAGGATTTCTCTCTCCCTATTCTTTTTACCGCTTTCTAGTATAGATTTACTGCTTTCTAGATTAATCTACTCGTCCTCCAAGCAATCGTCGAGGAGGACATTCCTCTCTCCATTCTTTTAATGCTTTCTAGAGTAAAATTATCGCTTTCTAGAGTAATTGTTTTATGCTTTCTAGTTGTAATGAACAATCTCTTCAATACAAAAATTTCTTGTTTATTCTACATCTCATTTTGATTTCTCTGTGTAATATTCTCTTTCTCTCTTACTCTCTCTCTCTTCTATTTATTGTAAATAATTAGATGGTTCTAAATTGAATTATTCTGTAACAAATAAAAAGAAATGCGTAGTTTTTAAATCAAACGTTCGCCTCCCTATGTTCGACCCGGAATTTTAATTTCGGTATAAATTTTATTTGTTGAACACGAATTCTTCGCTTTCGAACTACAACGACAGGTTTTCCAAAATCGAACACGTTAGCGTAGGTTCGTAATCGTTCAACATTTTGGCGCCGTTGCCGGGGAGGCAACGATCTTTGATTTCTCTTAGCGTTTTGTAACTTACAAATCATTTACCTCACTTTTCTCCTTTCTTATTGTAATTGCAGGTACTCTTTTGAGGCAGGCAAAAGCGATAGATTGGAGTAAAGTGCTGTAGAAGGTTTTATGAGTTACCCCCCACCTCTCACCCATTATATTTCATTTCATCACATAATAACTCAAACATCAATCAACCTAGGTGTCTTTATAAACTCTAAGGTTAGATTGTTTGTTGTTTGACACCCATACTCACCCCAACCCCCACATTAAAAAAAAAAAAAATCTCACAGAGGTACACAACCTCATCTGATTTTCAAACTCAACCGGTAAACCAATCTTAGGAGCCGGTACACACATCTAAACACATAATTGAGTAGAAATCAGATTAGGTAATCATTTGTGTGCCTAATGAAGTGGTGCAACAGGCCAATTATTTGAGTTGAATGGGCCGCACCACTTCAAATAAAATCAACTCATCAAGTAGCTGCCAATTAGGTTCAACTCTTAGGGATTTACCAGACACTCCACATTCTTTTTAAACTTTAAAGGAAAACATCTTCACCTATGCTTGCAAAAACTTGGTGTGCTAATGAAACTTGATTGAAAACACCTAAAGTTGAATCCTAAAAGCTACTAAGCAAGATTTGAACCTTAAAATTCACCACATCAAAAATAATCTTGCTTGAAAACCACTGGTTGTGCACTCACACACGAATCAATCAATCATTAAGGGCACAACCCATTTAAAGGGCCCATTACATTCCAATGCACATTCAAACCTAGCCCTAAATAAAACAGAGTAGACGTTGGCCTTAAGGATTGGACTCGCTCTTCAGAACTCAGAACGAGATTATTTTCGATTAGTCTGTTTCTACTGTTCAATCTGATGTCTAGCTAGGGGAGCAGAGTCAAACGATCGCGGCTGGGGGGTACACTAGGAACCGGAGGCGCAAGTCGAAGGAAGAACCTTCTCCCCAGTCCCTCCTTCTAACTGGTTGGATTGAACAGACGGAAGTAGATCAAATCGTTCCTTTATCTCAAGACGGGTTTTGAGAGTCTGTAAGTCTTTAGGCTAACCTATTTAAGGACAGGTTTGATTGTTTGTATTGCAGGGCACCTTTCTTCCTCCCGTGTATCATGAATCCTTCCACATATTTCACGCATTCCCGCTCTTTCCCTCCTGTTGTAAATTATCCTCAACATGACGATTATCCCAACTCGTATTGTAATCGACCATCAGTTAGTTGGGATAATTCGGATTGGGGATACAATTCCGGACCCCCATGTTTAGGGTCTAACCCTGAATACTTTGATTCTGATTTTTATCCTTCTCAGAGCTACATCGATTATAGATCGTCCTCCTTTCATGAACAGCATAATACGATCTACAATCAAGAAGGATACACCGATCCTTACCCATCCTCTGATTTCACTGCCTTTAGGTCATCACCATCTTTTCAACAATCTGAAATGACCTATTATCAGGAAGGGTATAATGAATCTCGATTCGTTAATTCCCCTGCATTGAGCCCAAACCCGCCCAACCCTGAACCAACTCATTTGGTTCAAGTTAACCAGGTTCAGGATAAGGTTCTGGCTAACTTGAGTAATATCATTCAATCTTTAGAAGTTCAGCCAATGCCTTGCATTGAGAGATTGGAGCCCCTGATTGAAATGATTGATGATTTAAACAAGTCTTTGTTGGACTAGCTCCAGGATGTTAAGGTTAAGAACCCGGGTGAGTTTCTACTTGGGAAATTAGCAAAATTGAGGATGAGATTCGTGGTTGCTTTGATTCAATCTTGGAATAATTCCCAGGATGAACCCTCTTTAGGAAAGCTAATGATAGAACCCACTCAGGCACCTGTTGGGGGGGACACGTGTTACGAGGCTGACCAGATTGAATTAAAGCAACCAATTAAAGATGATCCGATTTCTTCACCTGAGATCCCTGAGCTGGGTTACGAGGAAACGTGTGTCTCCTTGGAACACAAAGTGACAAATGATTTTGGGACATACATTGATACGGATCCTGATGGTGAAGATTCAAGTTACGAAGTCTCACGCGAGTTTTCTGAACCCGATTTCTGTGAGACAATTGGGCCTGAGGAATCTAATAGATCATTTAATAGTCCAATAACTGAGGAAACTGATCTTATTAGGGCACACATTACGGATCCAGAATTGCATTTTCTGGAAGAATCAATTCAATGCCCTGATTATCAGTTACACCCTGTTGAGCTTATTGATGATTCTAATTCTGAGATAATTAGACCCAAGTCAATTTTGATTCTGCCACATCATTTAGACTTGGAGATTTCAGACGGGGTGATAAATGTACAAGAGGTCCTGGAATTTGATATGCTGAATGAGGAGGATAGGAGCGGGGAAGTTCTGATTTGGGAAGTTAATTTTGGAGGAAATGGAAGATTGAGTCGAAGGGTTCCTTTTAAGCTGAAACCATCAAATCAGAACCCTTACGACATTTGTTTCGAGGATGTTCAACTCAAGCACACATTCAACGATTATCCTTTTGAGCTTCAATTCTCTGTAACCCGACATTTTAGCCTTGGGTTGCATCCTCATAAATCGCAGGCCCGACCCCGCTTGCATTCTGATTTTAGGTTTTGGGTAATTTTTATCCAGAACCTAAGATATTCTAGATTATGGGGGATGGGTCTGCACCACAATATGGTCCACATCTGTGGACCTCTGCTGACAGGTCAGAGGATTCTTCTGTTCATTCTAATTCTGACCTGCACATGTGAATTCTTCATTTATTTTCTTTGTATAGTGTGCCTAGCTGAAGGCACTAAACTCAGCACTTATACAGTTCTTTCTCGTTTTCATCTTGGAGCGGACCTGATATTCACGCAATTTAGGTGCTTTCTACACTTTTCCACTCTGTTTTATGTCTTTTTAATACAATGAGAACATTGCATTAGATAGGCATGGGGGGGTGGATATTCATCTCTGAATTCATTCGTCAGCTCCGTAGATTTATTTATTTTCTTTTATAAAAATAAATAAATAAATAAAAATTTCGGAATTAGGAAAGAGAATTTGGGTTTAAGAAAATTTTCAATCTTAGGAAATACTACATTAGGATCTGAACACAAAGACCTCTCAGGTCTTTGGACTTAATTAGCCTGTGTATCCACTAAAATGTGGATTTGCCTTTGAGTCCTCGCCATTTTAATTGGAATAAATAAGTTTGGGTGATAAGTACACGACTTATCAACCCGCCTTCTGATTTGAGGGAATTTCGAGTCTTAAGCATCTACACACTTTCTTTGCACTGACTCATTGTTCGGCGATTTTTACGGAAATTGGATAGCTAATGAACCTTCTAGGGTGATATGGCTGGCAAGTTATCGTGGGTAACAGCCCATAGGTAGGTTGTCCAGAGCCCAGTCACTGGACCTTTCTCTTTTTGCTGCCTTTAGGTAAATCTTAGACCAGGGAAGCCACCTACTTAAAAAAAAAGGAAAAAAAAAATCAAAAAGGAGAAAAGAACAAAAAGAAATAAGCCACACTTCGCCGCACGAGTATGGCTGGCAAGTTGTCGGTGGTAACAGCTCATCGACTGGTTGTCCAGAACCCAGCTCAGAAAATGCACTAAAAATTCCCAAAACACATAGGAAGAAGCGGAGAAGTAGAATAAACCGGGGAGATATACACTGAATTCACCCTTGTGTTGACCTCGTTAAAAAATAAAAGTAGGGAGAAAGCTACCGGTTGTAAAGATACACCTTTAGGCAGAATTCTTTTTGAGATCACCTAGAGGCGTAGAAATCAGAAGTCCGTTCTAATTGCCGGTCAACGAGTCTATCACAATCACAATAAGATGCTTAAAACTTAGGGTTCTCATCAAATCTTGGGTGAGTTGAATGGTCGTAGAAAGCCACTCTTAAACCCTAAAATTTGAAAATCCAAAAAAATTAGAAAAGAGTAAAAAGAGAAAAAGAAAATTTTCTTTGAATAAGGCGAGGGCTTGAGGCGGTTTGCATTTTGGCTGATACCCAGGCACTGTTGTGTCTTTGAAAGTTCAGTTCCTAAGTAGAAAATATCTTAATGATTGAAAGTGACTCAGGTCCAAATAATCTAACCAAATTCTTTTATAAATAGCATATAATTTTTGCTAGGGACTAGCAAACGATAGGCATGGGGGTATGATGTAAACACATTTACACTACTTAAAATGTCTATTTATGCATGTTCTTAAGCATAGGATTGCATTTCATGATATAAATATTGCATAACATGCATCATCTTGCATTTAGAGTAGTTTGAATAAAATGGAGGTTAATTGTCTCCTTTTATGTGCTTGGACATGGCAAACATTTTATCGGGGCCTCGGATCAAAGATCCAACCGTATGGATGTGATCAGGGCGACGATTGGAGTTCAACGACTCCAAGATCGCCCTAATCAGGCATCCGTAGCATCAGATATAGACCGGGGAACCCTAGAAGATCAAGGGCCAGGATGGTGTAAATCCATACATCAGATGACAAATCCGACCGCACGGATGAATTCGGATCGACGATCGCAGTCCAACGACACAAAAATCGAGTCAATCCGACATCCGTGGCACCATCTACAACTTCCAGAAGATGGACGGCCAAGATGACGCCACGTGGCGCCATCTCAGCCGCCCAAACGGCCGCTTGCATCTTGTGAAGACCGCGCACCCGTCTCCTCTCCGCCGTTGGATCTCGATCCAACGGCTGCGACGCGCCCGCGCTGAAGTCAAGCGCTCGACACAAACGCGACCGCAGCACAGCGGTCGAGCGCTTTAACGCGAAGCAGCGACGCGCGTTCGAGCCGCGCCCCGCAGAAATTGGAGCGGTGGCGCGCCTCCAATCGACAGCACGATCGCGATCCAACGGCTGCGCGCGCCCGATAGCGCCGACGCACGATTGGACGCGCGCGTGAACGCGCGATCGCACGCATAGGCGGGCAGGCGGCAGCGGTGAAGGCGCGATTTTAAGCCGTCCGATCTCGCGATCGGACGGCTGAGACTTCACGGACGTGCGTAGGCATTACGCACGCGGGCAGCCGAGCGGGCGCGCGTGGGCGCGGCGGCGACGGCCACGTCGGGCCTTTAGTGACGGATTTATCCGTCACTAAAGACCCCTTATTTATTATTTTGAAGATGTAATGTCCATTTTGCCCCCACTCCTTGCAACTATAAAAGGAGACCCCCTCCATACGAAATTTTCATCCCTTCTTTCTCCTCTCTACCCCTACAAAGCTCAAGAGAAGCTTGTCCCACACCCGGGATGCTTCTCGCGAGATAAAGTCCAATTTTTGTTCCCCTTCGGAAGTGGATCCCGCGACGACGACGGCGTGCTGCTTCGTTCCCGTTCTTCTGCTTCGTCCTCCTTCGTCCCGCTTCGTTCTCCTTTGTCCAGGTGTCGTCCCGTCCGGCTCGTCCTCCAAGCAACCGTCGAGGAGGATTTCTCTCTCCCTATTCTTTTTACCGCTTTCTAGTATAGATTTACTGCTTTCTACATTAATCTACTCGTCCTCCAAGCAATCGTCGAGGAGGGCATTCCTCTCTCCATTCTTTTAATGCTTTCTAGGGTAAAATAATCGCTTTCTAGAGTAATTGTTTTATGCTTTCTAGTTGTAATGAACAATCTCTTCAATACAAAAATTTCTTGTTTATTCTACATCTCATTTTGATTTCTCTATGTAATATTCTCTTTCTCTCTTACTCTCTCTCTCTCTCTTCTATTTATTGTAAATAATTAGATGGTTCTAAATTAAATTATTCTGTAACAAATAAAAAGAAACGCGTAGTTTTTAAATCAAACGTTCGCCTCCTTGTGTTCGACCCGGAATTTTAATTTCGGTATAAATTTTATTTGTTGAACACGAATTCTTTGCTTTCGAACTACAACGACAGGTTTTCCAAAATCGAACACGTTAGCATAGGTTCGTAATCGTTCAACAGGCGTATAGAGGGGTTGGTGTTGCACGCTATGGTTGGCTGCGGTGAGAGGGTGCACAGTTGGTTGCGGTCGGTGAGGGGCTCACAGTGCGCGCGGCTGGCTGTGGTGCATGCTCTCTTCATGGTGGAGAGGGCGAGTCGATAGGGGGGGTGGTTTGGTGATGTGGAAGGTGTTGAGGCCGCACACTGTCACCATGCGACTGGCGAGAAGGAGAAGGAGCAGAGGTGCAGTACGCCTAAGCCATGGTGTACGTCGAGTCCACGGTGCATGTAGGATCCATGGTGCTTGCCCCGGCCATGGTGTTGGCTCTGTTTCATGGTGGTCGAGAGGGAGGTGATCCCCCCGCCGAGAGAGAGGAGAAGATTCATTATCCCATGCGACTTTTATCTCCCCCCTTCTGTTCTTCTTCACCAGCAAATCCCTTACTAAAATTGGCTGCCGTTAGCCGTTCGAAGATTTAGGTGGCCGATTTGTTAAGGTCGGTGAGATCCGGGAGATCCCGGGAGGGGGGGGGGGAATCTTGTCAAAAGACCTTGGTTTCTTCGCAAATTTGTTCCTCCTCTCCCATTTTCCTGGTTACTGTTAGCTCTTAAAATAGCCTGATTGAGTGGATCAGATGGTGGAGATGGAGAGGGTGCGCTGTGTGTGTGACCTGCATGAGAGAGAGGCACGTTGAAATGCAATATAACATAAGTTATTCCTACAATAATGAAATATAAAATAATTATTTATATACATAATAAGTTATAGAATGCAATAGAATATATGTAAACTTAAGTAATTATTCTATGACCTAATGTAGTTATTAACAAACATAAAATGTAAGAATAAAGTTAACTTAGGTGTGACAATAGTCCATTAAAATGGACTCATCAAATACCCCCATGCCTAAGATTTGCTAGTCCCTAGCAAAAGTGAAAAATAATAGAAGTAATCAGAAGATTTATTCTTTCCTTATTCCAAAAAATTTAGAGCTCCAGACAAATGTGAAGTGATAGTAGCCTAGGTAACGGATCCAAGTGAGAAGCCAACTTACATTTGAAGTTCATACTTAACCCTTGATAAATATTTCTTTCAGGATAGGCAACTACTTCCCTCAAGGATAAAGCAGAAAATAATCTGTTATTTGACCCCGGCTTTTTAGCTTAGGTAGGAGAAACTGAGTTGAATGGATTCATATTTGGTGGTACGTACTCATCTGGTGCTACATGTAATCTAGTACTACAGACTCTAGATCTCTAGACTACCAAACAAGTCAACTCAGAGAGAGGCTAAACAACTGTGCTCTCTTGATGTTCCTTTGTGCTCATTCTTTTCCTTATTTTTGAGATCACAAATCTCTCCAGATTTTGTAAATATACTCACTATTTGGTGGCCTCACATGGCATTCACACTTCAATTAAAGTCCTAATAACCCTACAACTAAGTTAGAGGACCTCAACCAGTATTCGAGTGGTCAGAAATACTGAAAAGTAGGTAAGGGTAATATTTGGTGGATCGCAATGGGTGTTTTTATTGTTGCCTCAAAAACATCGTCACGAAGATAAAATTATAAAGTTAGCCTCTTTTCTTTTTCTTTTCTCTCTCTCTCTTTTATTTTATTTTATTTTAAATATAATTATTTCTTTTTTCTTCTTTTTCTTTCTTTGTAAATCAACATAACACGACGCAAACTTTTATTTATGAGGCATTATTAGGGATGATGATGGTCAAGAGGATATTGTGTAGCTTATTTGGTGGAAGTGCCTACTCTTGGCACCAGGAATGAATGGATAGGACAAGCATACTTCTGACCTTTGACACTATTACCCTCCTTCAGCCGAGGACTTTATGAAGGACGGTCGTAACCATCCACCATAGTCATAGCTTTATTAAGACTCAATCTCTGTGTATCTGTCATATTTGGTGATTCTCAGGAATTCACACAATGTACGCACACAGGAACAGAGAGCAAAAACTATGCCTAACTCTGAGGTATCATCATTTAATTGTCCAAAACTTAAGAGTCCTTGCACTAGACTTAGCGCACCAGTAATCTCTCTACTTTCTTCTCACAAATATGAGGTGGATCTACTAGAATATAGTATGCCTGACTCCCTATTAACTGTGCAAGAGTTCAGTAGACTAAAAATGCTTATTGGTTTTCTTCAAAGATCCATTACCCAATCTACGTACAAGTGAAGTAAATGTACTGTATTCTAAACTTAAGAAACAATTTAAGAAGAAAAATCTTTAATGACACCTTCATGATAAAGATGTTTTGCTAGGGACTAACTAATTCAGCTCAAGATTTTTTTTTTTAATATGCTAATGCACCTAACCTAAATGCATGAATACTTCCTAAAATGCAAAAACCAGCCCCCCATGCTTAAATCATACAATGTCCTCATTGTAAAATTAAAACAAGGGGAGAAAGGAAGGAAATCACCTAATGATGGTGTTATTCTGAATGCTGGGTTGCCTCCCAACAAGCGCTGCATTTTCTGTTAGCAGCCAGACTTACAGGGAACCTGTAAGTCTGGTTCTAGACAGAAAAAGCTAGGCCCTAAAAATATGCGTAACAGCATGGGCCTAGAAAACAGGTAGCCACGGATGTTGGCGAGCTGATGATGCAGCGTGATTCCAAATGCTCGCCAGAAGATATGAAAATAGAGAACCTCGTAGGCTACCTCGGGAGGTCTAGGAATAACAAAAGGAATATGAAAAGGGACCTCCCGAAACGGAATAAGTGGAGGATAACAAGGGTCCTCCACAGCAGGAAGGATTTTAAAAGATATAAACATTATTATTTCCAACCCTTTAATGGCGAGACTAAAAGTACAAGCATCAATCCACACTCGCCATTCTACCTGAGTATGTACGAGCCTAATATGTTCTCTAGAAAGAATGTACATGAGCAGAGATCTGAGCCAAGGATCTGTTAGGGAGTGTAAGGGTTGTTTGTGGTGTTGGAAGGTAATGATTAACTCTAATGAGGGCTTAGTTGGTGTTGGGTCCAATTCCAACAATGATTCAGATTGTGTATTCTCCCTAACAATTAATACAGAAAAATTCACGTCACCCTACCTATCATTAATGATCGGAGTCATATTTTCACCTTCCAGTATATGTGAATCAATGGTGGACTTCAAATTAAATTCCATTGATGGCAGGGTCAAAGCAATAGAATCATTTTCATTAATTTCATCCCTGAATTCTTTTGGTTCACTCAAGTTTTTGTCGAGGTGTATATGTGATTCACCAGTAAAGAGAGGAGTTGGATCAATATCCTCAATTATTTCTGAAGGAGGATCCGTCTTAATGTTTTGGAGTAAGCCTATATCACTCAATTCTTTGTTCTTCTGGGGGCATAAATTCTCAATTGACGTGTTTTGTCCCGAGAGTCTCCCCTAGGCTTCTCACTATTGTGTTTGTCCTCCTCCAATATCAACTCCTGGTTTTGTGGAGGATGACTCTCAAAAGAAGGGAGGAATCCGGATTTCACCAGATTATTTATATCCTCCAGGGGTAAGTCCTCGAATAATAAATAATCCCCCTGTGATTCACTCCATATTTTCAGTCCAGTTTCCTCCGTTGGGTCATCCTCATCATTTAAAATAGACTCTTTATATCCCTGAGACTAAAATTGATGTAATTCATCCTCCATTCCTTTAGGGTCACCTTCATTGGGTGCATTCAAATCCTCAGAATGCTGAATGGTAGGTGTTGATTCCCTAAGTGGAGGGTCAGGATTACGCTCACTAAGGGTAGAATGGGATTCCACTAGATAATTAATTGGGGAAGTGATATGAACAATACGACCTTGACCCGGGTTATCAGAGGCAAGGAAAATACTGTCATTAGGGTCAAGGTCCTCAAGAGGTACCATCTTCCCTTTCTTTTGACTCCAATATAGCTCAGGTGGATAATTACTAGGATCGTTCTCCTTTCGTGGCCGTGTCTCATTGGGAGAGTCTAAGTGATAGCTACGTAAAATTGGACCCCTATTGTCATTGGTTTCTTTAGAATTATTTTCATGATCACGGTCGTATGGGTAGGGATCAGAAGTACTAGGAAGAGTGTAGCTAAGCTGTCTAATTTCTTTGTTCAATTGTTGACTATTCATCAACATCTCTCCCATAGTCTCCATCACTTATTTTTGTTTTTTTTGCATTTCTATCATAAAAGAGGAGAGGCTACTACTATCAGATTGGGGAGGATAGTCAATCTTAGGCTCTGGTTGCCTAGGGGTATTGATCCAACCTCGATATGGAAAATCATGAAGGGTGGGAGGGTTGGGTGTTTGCATAGTAGTAGGGATTCCAGGGTTGGAAAATCCCGCTCCTTGGCTCTGCTCAAAAGTGGGAGCTATCGGGCCAATACTCCCAGGATAGGAATATGAATGATCCCATGAATTGTCAATGTACCCATCGAAGGATGGATATGCTCAGGGCATGGGATCCTGGTTAAAATGATAGGAGTAAGGATAGTCCATTTCTTTCAATTAAACAGGTTAAACTCTCTTAGGATTTAAAAGAAATCAGAAACTTCCTAGAGAGTTCTACCGCTGTCAAAGCAAACACAAATATAGTGGGATGTGTTTTTAGTAGATTTTAGGTCTTAGGTGTTTAGTTGGTGTCCAAATAAGTTTTGCAAGAATTACGCTTCCTAGGTCGACTTTCGTTGGTGCCTACAACCTACTCGCAAGGGATGGAAGTCTCGAATCGAGCCTACGCACGAGGAACCAAAGTAACTTGGTGGATAGGCTTGTTGATTTTCAGCTAACTTCCCTTGTGGTGCAAAGAGGAGAGGTAGAAATTTATCTAGTGACCTTATGTGTGAGGTGCACAGTATCTCAAGTGTGCAATCATACGTTTGCGTTTTGAGTTTTGAAATCTCGCAAACAAGATCCTTTTGCACACAATTTTAAGTCACAGATTTTAAGGTCCAACCTCTTAGTAGTCCCAATTTTTAAAGTGGCCACTGAATTAATTCTATTCAAGCACTTTAGTGGTCTTAGATTTAGGTTCAATGTAGATACATGACAGGTAATTGATGCTCAAGAAAAAGGTGTACCTTACTCCAGCTTTCTTCAATGCAGGGATGTCTGCAATGTAATTAAGATAAACTAGATGCTGCTCATTTAGTCTTAGATGATCGCCCTATTGATATGCAGCTTCTAGTGGCAGTTCGATATATATATATATCATAATAAGCAAACAAACCTAATTTAACTAACTAACCAACATGTAGTTCAAACAATTCGAATAATCCTATAATCTAAATAAAATGGGAACACACTCCCAAAAATACTCTCCCACATACAAAAGCGATAAGCAATAAAAGCACTGGGAACACGTTCCCAAAAATGCCCAACACGGGTCCACAAGACAAAAATTAAATGTCTAAGGTCTATCTAAACTAATCTAAATCTAAAAGAAGCAAATAAATGTCTCTGGTCGCTGATCCTTCCTCCACGGGCGTAGGATCAAGGCCCACGTGCTCCTGTTGTTGCCCTCTAGGAGGCATCAAGGTCCACCAAGAATATCACCTCTGTCATGCACACTCATTGCATTCATTTCTTGCAAATAGATGCACCTCCCATAGAAAAGATAAGGAATGATCAAATAAATGCACAACTCAGAATAATTAGAAATAAAGTTTGGTGAATTTATTGCGTATGTTGCCTCCCTGGCAACGGTGCCATTTGGTCGGTCGGATTTTCACTTGCAAGAATACTGTATCAGAATACTATGTCGTTGTAATGTGTAGATCGTGGTGGAAAATCCCTAACAAAAATATTTCAATAAAACTAACCACGAAGAGTTAGGTTGTATCTACAGGGAGGAATAGATGCAATAAATCCATGATTATTTTTCCTTGTATGTATCTAATTGAGTGTGAGATCCGTGCTCAAATTCGATGTGAAATGCGACAAAAAGAAGAAGACACAATAATTTTAGAATGCGAGGCTATATGCGTAATTTTCCTTTCCTGAAATAAATCGCAATGGCATATAATGTAATTAAATTCCAAGATATGGTTCTTCTTCCTTTAAGTTTGTTGACATTTCATGCATTTATATAGAGCCCAAAGCCAACATATAAGGATATGAATGCATGGGGGAAATACTTTGGAACTTGAGGGCAAGCATGCAATAGTCACTCAACTAAATTTATCCATCAAATATCTCAATAGTTCTTATGGCAATGGCATATTTGGTAAAAACAAATAGGGCATTTATTGTTGAAAACAGGGGATGAATTCCCCTTGTGCCTGTGACAACGAGGAAGCATGGCCGGGCATACGAAGCTCGGTGAAGGTCAGCCAGGGCAAGGGCTCCGTGTTGGGGGTCGCGGAGTGGTCGATGATGCTTGGTGGTGGCTGGCTGGCTGAAGTGGTCACTGGCTGGTGGTTGGTCGGGAGGACGACAGTGATGGCGGTTGGCATGTCTGAAGACCTGGAGGTGCTCATGAAGGCGAGGGGAGTCCGGAGGCATCGATGGTGCGTAGAAAGGAGGGCAGAGAAGCCAGCTACGTGAAGGTGGAACTCGGCGATGATGGGTTCTTTCAGCTTGGTTGCAGAGGTTGAAGATGATGGGGAAGATAAGGAAGGGAAGAGACCTGCTGTGGAAGTAGGTGCGTGCGATGGGGCTACTATGCGAGGAGCTGGTGCATGCGCGAGTGCGTGGCTTCGTGCGGACTGGCCGCGCGGTGTGGCTGGAGGCTAAGGTTGCTGGCTGCGTGCATGTACGAGGGCACTTGCAATGGGCTGTGGCGCATAGAGGGGTTGGTGTTGCATGCTATGGTTGGCTGCTGTGAGAGCGGTGAGAGGGCGCGCAGCTGGCTGCAATTGGTGAGGGGCTTACAGTGCGTGCAGCTGGCTGCGGTGCATGCTCTCTTCACGGTGGAGAGGACGGGTCGGTGGGGGGGGGGGTGGGGGTGGTTTGGTGATGTGGAAGGTGTTGAGGCCGCACGTTGTCACCATGCGACTGGAGAGAAGGAGGAGCAGAGGTGCAGTACGCCTAAGCCATGGTATACGCCGAGTCCACGGTGCAGGCAGGATCCATGGTGCTCGCCTCGGCCATGGTGTTGGCTTTGTTTCACGATGGTCGAGAGGGAGGTGATCCCCCCACCGAGAGAAAGGAGAAGATTCATTATCCCATGCGACTTTTATCTCCCCCCTTTAGTTCTTCTTCACCGGTGCAATTCAAGGGGTTTTAAATCCCTTACTAAAATTGGCCGCCGTTAGCCGTTCGGAGATTTGGGTGGCCGATTTGTTGAGGCTTGTGAGATCCAGGAGATCTCCGTGGGGGGGGGGGGAATATTTTCAAAAGACCTTGGTTTCTTCGCAAATTTGTTTATCCTCCTCTCCCATTTTCCCAGTTATTGTTAGATCCTAAAATAGCCTAATGGAGTGGATAAGGTGGAGGAGATGGAGAGGGTGCGCTGTGTGCGTACCTGCATGAGAGAGAGGCATGTTGAAATACAATATAACATAAGTTATTCCTATGATGAACACACATAAATTCATGATAAATTGCTTATTTTTGATAGTTCCTAGGCTTAGCATTGCATATCATGTTATTAATATTGCATAACATCCATTGCATGGCATTTAGGATAGTTGTATATTTTGTATATTAATTCCTTCATTTTATATGGCCAGTGGGCAATGCGACATCCATACAGGTTTCAGATGGAAAATCCGACCGTACAGATGGATCCAGAGCGACGATCGCAGTTCGGCATCGCGGGAATCATCTTGATCTGAGCACCGTAGCACCCTCTACAAGAAGAAGAAGATGGACGGCCCAGATGGCACCACGTGGTGCCATCCAGGCCGCCCAACACTAGCCAGCAGCACCGCTCAACTCCTTCATCTGCGCCCTTCAATCCTAGTCGTTGGATCAAGATCCAACGGCTGGGAAGCGATTGCACCAAGCCGCTCCACACGACACAAGGGAAGGTTTGCCGCAATGGTTGGAGCGCTGGTTTGCAAAGGGGGGAGCGGGTTCGAATCCCTGCAACCCCTCCAATTCATAATTGGGCGGGCGCATGGAGCGACAGCGCCAGCGCAAGGCAGCGCGCGTGTGCACGTGCATGATAGCACATGGCAAGGGCGCACGCCAGCACATAGCAAGCGTGCACACAGCAGGGCACGAGCGGTCAGCGCACGTGACGAGCGGGGCAGCGTGGCGCGAGTGCAAGGGCGGTTGGTGCCAGCTTTCAGCGATAGCTGGGTTGACCTACAGCGATGCTTACAGCCGTCACTATTTCATTGCAAACCAGCAGAGCCACCTAAGGGCGTGAGTGGAGGTGAGTTGTCTACGACAACGTTTATAGTGATGGTCTGGAGGTTGCTAAAGGTCCTTTAATCCATTTTTAGCCTCTTCTCCACTATAGAAGGACCTACACTCCCTCCCCCCTTCCAAGCCATCTCTACCTACTGTACTCCCACCTACTCCCAAGCTCTAGCAAGCTTACCAACTCTCCATTAGAGCTTGTTCTCAAGCTCCCAAGGTGCCTATTAGTGTAGCGAACCTCTGCCCCACCAAATACTCCAACTTCCCGTCTCCCTTCATAGGTCACCTTGGAGCCGTCCTCCCACCTCCATTCCGGTAGCAGATCACCTCCGTCTTCTCACCTCCATTCCGAAGCCACGCCAAAGCTTTCCTCAACACGACGTCCTCCTGCATCTCACCTCCGTCATCCTGCTCCTCACCTCCTTCGTTCGAGCTTCCTCCTGGTGCTGTTGTCTCGCCGAACAGCCGATTAGGGAGATTTCCTCTCACCCCCTCTCTTTTTATGCTTTCATAATTTATTGTAATTGACATTGGAAGTAATATATATCAGATTTGTTCCACATCACTATCTTGTGATACGTTTGCTTGTTCTCTTTTATTTCAAAAATACAAAAAAAAATAACAAAACCCTAAAATACCAAAAAGAAACGAAACGAAGCGCGATTTTCATGTAAAGTAAATGTCGCCTCCCGGTGTTCAACCTGGGACTCCCTTAGAGTTTTGGTATAATTTTATCTGATCGACGTGTTTTGCAACTACGACGATGGGTTACTTGTAACCCCAATTTCTAACACGCGAAGCACGCTCGACCATTTTGACGCCGTTGTCAGGGAGGCAACGGAATTTACTTTATTGTTTATTGCGTTTCTTTGCATTTACATAGCACTAACCATACTTGTCATTGATCTACTGTCTTGCAGGTACCTGATGTAAACAGATTTACACTACTTAAAATGTCTATTTATGCATGTTCTTAAGCATAGGATTGCATTTCATGATATAAATATTGCATAACATGCATCATCTTGCATTTAGAGTAGTTTGAATAAAATGGAGGTTAATTGTCTCCTTTTATGTGCTTGGATAGGGCAAATATTTTATCGGGGCCTCGGATCAAAGATCCAACCGTATGGATATGATCAGGACGACGATTGGAGTTCAACGACTCCAAGATCGCCCTAATCAGGCATCCGTAGCATCAAATAGAGATCGGGGAACCCTAGAAGATCAAGGGCCAGGATGGTGTAAATCCGCACTTCAGGTGACAAATCTGACCACACGGATGAATTTGGATCGACGATCGCAGCCAAACGACACAAAAATCGAGTCAATCCGACATCCGTGGCACCATCTACAACTTCCAGAAGATGGACGGCCAAGATGGCACCATGTGGCGCCATCTCAGCCGCACAAACGGCTGCTGGCATTTTGTGAAGGCTCCTGCCCGATCGCTCTCCACCGTCAGATGGAGATCCAACGACTGTGGCCGCCCGACGATTAAAACGTGCGCTCGACCATCCGTGCCCCGCAGCGCAGCGGTCGAGCGCGCTTACGCGAGCGCGGGGCGCGGGTTCGAGCCGCGGGGAGTGGATTGGAGACGCGGGTTATTGAGGCGCGTGGAGCGTCGGATGGAGATCGTGTGGTCGTGGGCGCCCGATAGCGCTGACGCGCGATTGGACGCCTCGCGTAACACGTGATCGCACGCGCAGGCGGCGGGTTGCAGCGGGCGCGGACGCGATTTAAGCCGTCCGATCTCGCGATCGGACGGCTGAGACTTCGCGGACGTGCGTAGGAGTTACGCACGCAGGCAGCCGAGCGGGCGCGCGTAGGCGCGGCGGCGACGGCCACGTCGGGCCTTTAGTGACGGATTTATCCGTCACTAAAGACCCCTTATTTATTATTTTGAAGATGTAATGTCCATTTTGCCCCCACTCCTTGCAACTATAAAAGGAGACCCCCTCCATACGAAATTTTCATCCCTTCTTTCTCCTCTCTACCCCTCCAAAGCTCAAGAGAAGCTTGTCCCACACCCGGGATGCTTCTCGCGAGATAAAGTCCAATTTTTGTTCCCCTTCGGAAGTGGATCCCGCGACGACGACGGCGTGCTGCTTCGTTCCCGTTCTTCTGCTTCGTCCTCCTTCGTCCCTCTTCGTTCTCCTTCGTTCAGGCGTCGTCCCGTCCGGCTCGTCCTCCAAGCAACCGTCGAGGAGGATTTCTCTCTCCCTATTCTTTTTACCGCTTTCTAGTATAGATTTACTGCTTTCTAGATTAATCTACTCGTCCTCCAAGCAATCGTCGAGGAGGACATTTCTCTCTCCATTCTTTTAATACTTTCTAGAGTAAATTTATCGCTTTCTAGAGTAATTGTTTTATGCTTTCTAGTTGTAATGAACAATCTCTTCAATACAAAAATTTCTTGTTTATTCTACATCTCATTTTGATTTCTCTGTGTAATATTCTCTTTCTCTCTTACTCTCTCTCTCTCTTCTATTTATTGTAAATAATTAGATGGTTCTAAATTGAATTATTCTGTAACAAATAAAAAGAAACGCGTAGTTTTTAAATCAAACGTTCGCCTCCCTGTGTTCGACTCGGAATTTTAATTTCGGTATAAATTTTATTTGTTGAACACGAATTCTTCGCTTTCGAACTACAACGACAGGTTTTCCAAAATCGAACACGTTAGCGTAGGTTCGTAATCGTTGAACATTTTGGCTCCGTTGCCGGGGAGGCAACGATCTTTGATTTCTCTTCGCGTTTTGTAACTTACAAATCATTTACCTCACTTTTCTCCTTTCTTATTGTAATTGCAGGTACTCTTTTGAGGCAGGCAAAAGCGGTAGATTGGAGTAAAGTGCTGTAGAAGGTTTTGTGAGTTACCCCTACCTCCCACCCATTAGATTTCATTTCATCACATAATAACTCAAACATCAATCAACCTAGGTGTCTTTATAAACTCTAAGGTTACATTGTTTGTTGTTTGACACCCATACTCACCCCAACCCCCACATTAAAAAAAAAAAAATCTCACAGAGGTACACAACCTCATTTGATTTTCAAACTCAACCGGTAAACCAATCTTAGGAGCCGGTACACACATCTAAACACATAGTTGAGTAGAAATCAGATTAGGTAATCATTTGTGTGCCTAATTAAGTGGTGCAACAGGCCAATTATTTGAGTTGATTGGGCTGCACCACTTCAAATAAAATTAACTCATCAAGTAGCTGCCAATTAAGTTCAACTCTTAGGGATTTACCAGGCACTCCACATTCTTTTTAAACTTTAAAGGAAAACATCTTCACCTGTGCTTGCAAAAACTTGGTGTGCTAATGAAACTTGATTGAAAACACTTAAAGTTGAATCCTAAAAGCTACTAAGCAAGATTTGAACCTTAAAATTCACCACATCAAAAACAATCTTGCTTGAAAACCACTGGTTGTGCACTCACACACGAATCAATCAATCATTAAGGGCACAACCCATTTAAAGGGCCCATCACATTCCAATGCACATTCAAATCTAGCCCTAAATAAAACAGAGTAGACGTTGGCCTTAAGGATTGGACTCCCTCTTCAGAACTCAGAACGAGATTATTTTTGATTAGTCTGTTTCTACTGTTCAATCTGATGTCTAGCTAGGGGAGCAGAGTCAAACGATCGCGGCTGGGGGGTACACTAGGAACCGGAGGCGCAAGCCGAAGAAGAACCTTCTCCCCAGTCTCTCCTTCTAACTGGTTGGATTGAACAGACGGAAGTAGATCAAATCGTTCCTTTATCTCAAGACGGGTTTTGAGAGTCTGTAGGTCTTTAGGCTAACCTATTTAAGGACAGGTTTGATTGTTTGTATTGCAGGGCACCTTTCTTCCTCCCGTGTATCATGAATCCTTCCACATATTTCACGCATTCCCGCTCTTTCCCTCCTATTGTAAATTATCCTCAACATGACGATTATCCCAACTCGTATTGTAATCGACCATCAGTTAGTTGGGATAATTTAGATTGGGGATACAATTCCGGACCCCCGTGTTTAGGGTCTAACCCTGAATACTTTGATTCTGATTTTTATCCTTCTCAGAGCTACATCGATTATAGATCGTCCTCCTTTCATGAACAACCTAATGCGATCTACAATCAAGAAGGATACACTGATCCTTACCCATCCTCTGATTTCACTGCCTTTAGGTCATCACCATCTTTTGAACAATCTGAAATGATCTATTATCAAGATGGGTATAACGAATCTCAATTCGTTAATTCCTCTACATTGATGTCAAACCCGCCCAACCCTGAACCAACTCATTTGGTTGAGGTTAATCAGGTTCAAGATAAGGTTCTGGCTAACTTGAGGAATATCATTCAATCTCTAGAAGTTCAGCCAATACCTTGCATTGAGAGATTGGAGCCCCTGATTGAAATGATTGATGATTTAAACAAGTCTTTGCTGGATTGGCTCCAGGATGTTAAGGATAAGAACCCGGGTGAGTTTCTACTTGGGAAATTAGCAAAATTGAGGATGAGATTCGTGGTTGCTTTGATTCAATCTTGGAATAATTCCCAGGATGAACCCTCTTCAGGAAAGCTAATGATAGAACCCGCTCAGGCACTTGTTGGGGGGGACACGTGTTACGAGGCTGACCAGATTGAATTAAAGCAACCAATTAAAGATGATCTGATTTCTTCACCTGAGATCCCTAAGCCGGGTTACAAGGAAACGTGTGTCTCTTTGGAACACAAAGTGACAAATGATTTTGGGACATACATTGATACGGATCCTGATGGTGAAGATTCAAGTTGCGAAGTCTCACGCGAGTTTTCTGACCCGATTTCTGTGAGACAATTGGGCCTGAGGAATCTGATAGATCATTTAATAGCCCAATAACTGAGGAAACTGATCTTATTAGGGCACACATTACGGATCCAGAATTGCATTTTCTGGAAGAATCAATTCAATGCCCTGATTATCAGTTACACCCTGTTGAGCTTATTGATGATTCTAATTCTGAGATAATTAGACCCAAGTCAATTTTGATTCTGCCACATCATTTAGACTTGGAGATTTCAGATGGGGTGATAAATGTACAAGAGGTCCTGGAATTTGATATGCTGAATGAGGAGGATAGGAGCGGGGAAGTTCTGATTTGGGAAGTTAATTTTGGAGGAAATGGAAGATTGAGTCGAAGGGTTCCTTTTAAGCTGAAACCATCAAATCAGAACCCTTAGGACATTTGTTTCGAGGATGTTCAACTCAAGCACACATTCAACGATTATCCTTTTGAGCTTCAATTTTCTGTAACCCGACTTTTTGGTCTTGGGTTGCATCCTCAGAAATGGCAGGCCCGATCCCGCTTACATTCTGATTTTAGGTTTTCGGTAATTTTTATCCAGAACCTAAGATATTCTTGATTATGGGGTGTGGGTCTGCACCACAATCTGGTCCACATCTGTGGACCTCTGCTGACAGGTCAGAGGATTCTTCTGTTCATTCTAATTCTGACCTGCACATGTGAATTCTTCATTTCTTTTCTTTGTATAGTGTGCCTAGCTGAAGGCACTAAACTCAGCACTTATACAGTTCTTTTCATTTTCATCTTGGAGCAGACCTGATATTCACGCAATTCAGTTGCTTTCTTCGCTTTTCCACTCTGTTTTATGTCTTTTTAATACAATGAGGACATTGCATTAGATAGGCATGGGGGGGTGGATATTTATCTCTGAATTCATTTGTCAGCTCCGTAGATTTATTTATTTTCTTTTATTAAAAAAAAAAATTCTGAATTAGGAAAGAGAATTTGGGTTTAAGAAAATTTGCAATCTTAGGAAATACTGCATTAGGATCTAAACACAAAGAGCCCTCGGGTCTTTGGACTTAATTAGCCTATGTATCCACTAAAATGTGGATTTGTCTTCGAGTCCTCGCCATCTTAACTCTATTATAATTGGAATAAATAAGTTTGGGTGATAAGTACACGACTTATTAACCTGCCCTCTGATTTGAGGGAATTTCGAGTTTTAAGCATCTACACACTTTCTTTGCACTGACTCGTTATTCGGCGATTCTAATGGAAATTGGGTAGCTAATGAACCTTTTAGGGTGATATGGCTGGCAAGTTATCGTGGGTAACAGCCCATAGGTAGGTTGTCCAGAGCCCAGTCACTGGACCTTTCTCTTTTTGCTGCCTTTAGGTAAATATTAGATAAGGGAAGCCACCTACTTAAAAAAAAAAAAAATCAAAAAGGAGAAAAAAACAAAAAGAAATAAGCCACACTTCGCCGCACGAGTATGGCTGGCAAGTTGTCGGTGGTAACAGCTCATCGACCGGTTGTCCAGAACCCAGCTCAGAAAATGCACTAAAAATTTCCAAAACACTTTGGAAGAAGCGGAGAAGTAGAATAAACCGGGGAGATATACACTGGATTCACCTTTGTGTTGACACCGTTAAAAAATAAAAGTAGGGAGAAAGCTACCGGTTGTAAAGATACACCTTTAGGCAGAATTCTTTTTGAGGTCACCTAGAGGCGTAGAAATCCGAAGTCTGTTCTAATTACCGGTCAACGAGTCTATCACAATCACAATAAGATGCTTAAAACTTAGGGTTCTCATCAAATCTTGGGTGAGTTGAATGGTCGTAGAAAGCCACTCTTGAACCCTAAAATTTGAAAATCCAAAAAAAAGAAAAAAAAAGAAAAAAATTGGAAAAGAGTAAAAAGAGAAAAAGAAAATTTTCTTTGAATAAGGCGAGGGCTTGAGGCGGTCTACATTTTGGCTGATACCCTGGCATTGTTGTATCTTTGAAAGTTCAGTTCCTAAGTAGATAATTTCTTAATGATTGAAAATAACTCAGGTCCAAATAATCTAACCTAATTCTATTATAAATAGCATATAGTTTTTGCTAGGGACTAGCAAAAGATAGGCATGGGGGTATGATGTAAACAGATTTACACTACTTAAAATGTCTATTTATGCATGTTCTTAAGCATAGGATTGCATTTCATGATATAAATATTGCATAACATGCATCATCTTGCATTTAGAGTAGTTTGAATAAAATGGAGGTTAATTGTCTCCTTTTATGTGCTTGGACAGGGCAAATATTTTATCGGGGCCTCGGATCAAAGATCCAACTGTATGGATACGATCAGGGCGATGATTGGAGTTCAACGACTCCAAGATCGCCCTGATTAGGCATCCGTAGCATCAGATAGAGACCGGGGAACCCTAGAAAATCAAGGGCCAGGATGGTGTAAATCCGCACTTCAGATGACAAATCCTACCACACGGATGAATTCGGATCGACGATCGCAGCCAAACGACACAAAAATCGAGTCAATCTGACATCCGTGGCACCATCTACAACTTCCAGAAGATGGACGGCCAAGATGGCGCCACGTGGCGCCATCTCAGCCGCCCAATTGGCCGCTTTCATTTTGTGAAGGCTCCCACCCGATCGCTCTCCACCGTCAGATGGAGATCCAACGGCTGTGGCCGCCCAGCGCTTAAAACGTGCGCTCGACCATCCGCGCCCTGCAGCGCAGCAGTTGTGCGCGCTTACGCGAGCGTGGGGTGCGGGTTCGAGCCGCGGCGAGTGGATTGGAGACGCGGGTTATTGAGGCGCGTGGAGCGTCGGATGGAGATCGTGCGATCGCGGGCGCCCGATAGCGCCGACGCGCGATTGGACGCCTCGCGTAACACGTGATCGCACGCACAGGCGGGCGGGTTGCAGCGGGCGCAGACGCGATTTAAGCCGTCCGATCGCTGAGACTTCGCGGACGTGCGTAGGCGTTACGCACGCAGGCAGCCGAGCGGGCGCGCGTGGGTGCAGCGGCGACGGCCACGTCGGCCTTTAGTGACGGATTTATCCGTCACTAAAGACCCCTTATTTATTATTTTGAAGATGTAATGTCCATTTTGCCCCCACTCCTTGCAACTATAAAAGGAGACCCCCTCCATACGAAATTTTCATCCCTTCTTTCTCCTCTCTACCCCTCCAAAGCTCAAGAGAAGCTTGTCCCACACCCGGGATGCTTCTCGCGAGATAAAGTCCAATTTTTGTTCCCCTTCGGAAGTGGATCCCGCGACGACGATGGCGTGCTGCTTCGTTCCCGTTCTTCTGCTTCGTCCTCCTTCGTCCCTCTTCGTTCTCCTTCGTCCAGGCGTCGTCCCGTCCGGCTCGTCCTCCAAGCAACCGTCGAGGAGGATTTCTCTCTCCCTATTCTTTTTACCGCTTTCTAGTATAGATTTACTGCTTTCTAGATTAATCTACTCGTCCTCCAAGCAATCGTCGAGGAGGACATTTCTCTCTCCATTCTTTTAATGCTTTTTAGAGTAAATTTATCGCTTTCTAGAGTAATTGTTTTATGCTTTCTAGTTGTAATGAACAATCTCTTCAATACAAAAATTTCTTGTTTATTCTACATCTCATTTTGATTTCTCTGTGTAATATTCTCTTTCTCTCTTACTCTCTCTCTCTCTTCTATTTATTGTAAATAATTAGATGGTTCTAAATTGAATTATTCTGTAACAAATAAAAAGAAACACGTAGTTTTTAAATCAAACGTTCGCCTCCCTGTGTTCGACCCGGAATTTTAATTTCGGTATAAATTTTATTTGTTGAACACGAATTCTTCGCTTTCGAACTACAACGACAGGTTTTCCAAAACCGAACACGTTAGCGTAGGTTCGTAATCGTTTAACAGTACCCTAGCATGGAGATCCAAGTGCGGTAGATCAAAGTAAAGTGCAGGTAGAGTACTCTGTAAGTGTCCTCCACCTTCCCCCCCACTAGTTCATTTCACCACAATTATAACCAAGACCTAATCTACTTAGGTGTTTGCATAAACCCTAGGATAGACTTTGTTTGTCTTGTTTGCCACCTTCACCCATCTCACCCACATCTTATATAAAATAAAAAAACAAAAAGATATTTTCTGTGGGACGAATCAATTTACACACTCTATACACCCACATTTGAGGCACATAATCGAACTTGATTTTCGTCTACTCAATCGGGCTTCCAACCTGTGGACCTGGTATGTGAATTCAACACATAAAAGAGTAGAAATCATATTAGGTTGACTACCTTTTTGTGTTCCTTAATTGGTGGTGCATTTGAGCCAATTGAGTGAATTGTTTGGGCCGCACCACCTAATCTAAAAGAGGTTCATTTTCTAGCTGCCCCATAGGATTCAATAATTAGGTCAAGCTAGGCACTCCATATTTTTCTTGATTTCTAAAGGAAAATACTTGAACGTGTGCTTTCAACAACAAACTTGGTTTGCCTCACAAAACTTGGTTGAAAACACCTAATATTTGAATCCTAAAAGCTATTAAGCAAGATTCAAATCTTAAAACTCACCTCATCATTAATAATCTTGCTTGAAAACCTCTTGGTTGTGCACATTCACACATTCTCAAACAAATCATTAAGGGCCCATCACATTCCAGAGCACCAATTTCCCAAGCCCAACTAAAATCAATTAGACGTTGGCCCGAAGGATTCATTCGCTCGTCGGGATCTAGATTGAGATTATTCACGATTAACCTGCTTATACTAGTCAATCTGATGTCTAGCTAGGGGAGTAGCGTCAAACGACCGCAGCTAGGGGGTACACTAGGAACTGGAGGTGCAAGGCAAAGGAAGAACCTTCTCTCCAGTCCCTCCTTCTAACTGGTTGGATTGCTTGGACATAATTAGAGTAAATAGTCTATAATCTTAGGACGGATTCTGAGAGTCTATAGACCTTAGGCTACCCATCGAAGGACAGGCTTGTATTCTTGTGCTGCAAGGTTCCCTCCTTTCCCCATCCTTCTAACTTCCTTCTAGTGTATGCTTGGGAGGAGGTCATTGAACCCTAGATTGGAAGGACCTTTAGACCATTATAGGAGGTAGAGGTTGAGCTATAGCCAAGCAGATCCCATGGCTGATCAACAACTACCTCCTCTACCTCCGAACCAGTAGGAGTCGATTCAGAGGCAATTGGAAGAATTGCAGCAGATGCAGGAATGGTTCTAACGCATGCATGGTCAGGGCGCTCGGCCCTTCAAGGATTTTTACGATCCTTCAAACTATGGGGAACATCCCGGCGTCATGATTCCCGCCAGAGACATTGAAATCAAGCCCCAAGTCTTAAGTTTGATTAAGCATTTCCATGGGCTTGGCTCGGAGGATCCATTCCAGCACCTGGAAGATCTGACCACGTTGGTTTAGACCACCAGAGCAAGGAATGTGAATGAAGAGCAAATGATCATGAGGCTTTTCCCCCACTCTCTCAGGGATAAGGCCGCACATTGGTACTGGACTATAGGAAGGCCAATTGAAGCTTGTGCTGCTCTTAAGTCGACTTTCTTGAAGAAATTCTTCCCTATTGGAAGGACTAATGCCTTGCAACGGGCGATTACCACCTTTGCCCAGCGGCCAGGGGAACCGTTTCATGGTGCCTGGGAGCGATTCCAGGAACTTTTAAGGAAGTGTCTGATGTAAACACATTTACACTACTTAAGATGTCTATTTATGCATGTTCTTAAGAATAGGATTGCATTGCATGATATAAATATTGCATAACATGCATCATCTTGTATTTAGAGTAGTTTGAATAAAATGGAGGTTAATTATCTCCTTTTATGTGCTTGGCCAGGGTAAACTTTTTATCAGGGCCTCGGATCGAAGATCCAACCATACAGATGTGATTGATGAGAGCCTCATCATGAGCCATAAGTAGCTCATTTTGACCCAATAAAGAAGATAAAAGCTCCTACATAACTTAGTAGAAGGCCTAAATGAAGGAATAAATGCTCTGAGAAGAAAACATGAATTAAAGGTTAAAACTGTAATTTTACCATTGCAGTACATAAACGGGATTTCTCAGAGGCAAAACATAAGTCAAATGGTCTAAATGAGATAAAAAGTTGGTTGAGTCAATCAGAAATGGGTTCATGTGCAATTTAGGAATTAAATGATATTTGGTAACCCTAAAATAGACCCGCTTAAACTAACGAGGTTCTGGTCAGGATAAAAATTAAGTAAACCCTCTAAAAATCATGGAAAAATATCCTCGAGGGTTTATAACACTTAATTTGGCCTTTGGAACCCAGTTTGACCTAGATTAGGGTCCTAGCTCATCAATTGACCTAATTTGGGTTTTTACGCAAAATATCCAGTCAAACGTGGTCAAACCTAAAATCTAACTTCACCATTGGATTCCTTAGGTATAAATTAGATTTTTACCAAAATTTGGACTTAGGGGGAGGTCATCTTGACCTACTTTGCAATTTAGTACACCCAAATCATATTTTGGTCCCTATCTTTTGAAATCATCGCAGAGAGCCCCTAATTTCCTCACCACCTTTGCAATCAGGTCCTTCCGCCATTGTTAGGGCAGAATCAACCTCCGGCGAGGTTTAGAGAGGGATTTTTCTCTGATTCCTCAAAGATTCCCTCCCAGAAATGGAAGGGAGATTCTCTGAGGAATTCCCTTCCATCTAAGGCCAATCACGATCTCTGGTGTGAACCCAATCTCTCGTGCGAACGCACGAGGGATTTGGATATCTAACCTCTTTCCTTCTCCGGGGAGCCATCAAAGATAGAGGCGTGCCCTCCACGCTCTGAAAGCACGGCCCAGATCCTATAAAAGAACCCACACCTCCGGCCGCTCATTTTTAGCTTGACTTGGCCGGACGTCCACCTCCAATTCGTCTCTTCTTCTCCGGCCAAGTACCCAGCAAGCTCCGGCAAGCCCCCCTCCCCTCCCTCTTCGCTCTGCCACTAAACCAGTGGCAGAGTTATCTTCCTGATTCCCCTTCGCGTCGCGCAACACTGGCGCACGCCACCTCAGACTCGTCGTCGCTGCCGTCCTCCTCCACTGGGAAACTTCTTCTCCGGCGACAACAGGTACAGCTGTCCGCCTCTCCGACCCCTTCATCCCTGTAAGTAGGTTAGAATTGTTCTCCATCTTCCCCTCTCTCTTGTCCCCCTGTTATTTCATTTAATTGACCCTCGACCATCGCTGACCACCTCTATCTTCCTCGCTTCCGACCAACCTCCGGCGAGCCGCTCCCACCATTCCGCCCCTCCACACGGCTCGCCAACCGTCTCCTAAGCTCCACCTCACCACAAGGAACACTCTCCGCCCATCCACCATCCCTCTACGCCTCCACCACAGTCCCCCGAACACACCCACACCCCCGGCCACAGGTTGACCTAGTCACGCACGCCTAGGCCATCCCACAGCTTGCCGCATGGCTCACCACCTTCGTCGTGCCACGGCGAAGGTGCCCAGCTGGTCTGATTAGGCCAATAGGCCGTGCTTGTGTTTGACAGGATTTCAGTCCTACCGCCATTGACGATTGAAGCAGCTTCGCAGCAGCTCCAGGCGTCAGGTCTTCCAGGCTTCAGGCGCAGCAGATTAGCGCAAGCAGTGCGAAGCCCTCGGGTCCAGCAAGGAGCACTGCGAAGCCCGCAGCTTTGGCAATTGCACGAAGAAAGCTCTGCGGGCGCGCGCGAGATTGGGGCAGGCCACATAGTCCCACATCGACGAAACGCAACGCGCAGGTATGTTTTAAATTGAATTTGTGTTACCTGCTATTCGCCTCCGAACGCACAGGGGTGAGGTCCCTCACCTGACCCACGCCCGCCTCGTCCGCGGTTTCACCTTGCGGATCTGGCGGGATCCGACCCGACCCTTCCTGAGCACACCTCACGCATCACCCCACCTGCCAGTGCGCCTGGTCCCGGGTGCGAAATCCGACCCGGTTACCCGTGGCTCTGGGAGAGCATCCTTGAGTGAATTCCAGAGAGAGAGACGTTCGGGTAGAGGGAAAGGGGTAGGTTTTGCTCTCTGTGTAGGCAGGATGAACGTTGAGGAAGAAAGACTTAGCCGCGAGGAAGAAGTAGAAGAAGAGGCTGAGCAAGGTAGAGAAGAGAAAGAAAGGACTGCAGAGCCAAAGAAGGAGAAGAAAGAAGAGACCAAGGCAGAAAAAGCCTTCGTAGAAAGCCAACACAGAATCAGAAGAAGATAGAAGGAAGAACAGAAGACCAAGGAAAAGGAAGAAGCATTCGCAGAAGAGAAAAGAAGAAGGAAGAAGGAGAGACTGCTGAGAAGAAGAGAAAGAAGCAAGGCAAAAGAGAGGCTGCAGAGAAAGAAATATCAGAAGAGAAGAATAACACTTTTAAGACGTTTGATCACAAGATCAGACGTCCAATTTCATTTCTTTTGTCAGAATTACTTTTAACCGCATACATTCATATTTGAATTAAAGTTTTGAGTAAATTAGAGTGTTCAATTACATTTGAGATTAGTAGTAAATTCCAATTGCTCCCTGTGTTCGACCTCAGATACTCCAGTTTTCGAGTAATAAAATTCTTTATTTGTTTGAACGCTTTTTCGGCTATACTACAACGTGACATTCTCTTTAAACCCGATCAAGAGCGTACGAATAGTGATCAGGGCGACGATTGGAGTTCAACGACTCCAAGATTGCCCTAATCAGGCATCTGTAGCATCAAATAGTGACCGGGGAACCTTAGAAGATCAAGGGCTAGGATGGTGTAAATCCGCACTTCAAATGATAAATCCGACCGCACGGATAAATTCGGATCGACGATCGCAGCCTAACGACGCAAAACACCCGTGGCACCATCTACAACATCCAGAAGATGGACGGCCAAGATGGCACCACGTGGCGCCATTTCGGCCACCCAAGCACCCACATGCAACCACTGAAGCCTCTGCATCCTCCCCCTCTCCGCCGTTGGATCTCTATCCAACAGCTGTGAACGGCTGCACTTCAAATCGCCCGCTCGACAATCTGCGCCCCGCAACGTAGTGGGCGAGGGCGCTATCGCGAGCAGTGGATGCAGGTTTGTGCCACAGCGAGGAGGCGAAGGGCACGGGCGAGCGGGCGCGGGCGTGCGTCGAATCTTGATCGGACGGCCATCCATGCTCAATAGCGATGACGCGCTATTGCACGCTCGCGCTCACGCGGCATCGTATGCGTTGGGGCGGGCGCGCAGCAAGCGGGGAAGGTGCAATCACAGCCGTCCGATCTTGCAATCGGACGGCTGTGGATGGCTGAACGTGCGGCAGGAGTTGAGAGTGAGTAGCCATGGAGGCGAGCGTGGGGAGCGGCCACTACGCCCACGTTGGGGCTTTAGCGACGATTTTATCCATCACTAAAGACCCCTTATTTAATGTTTTAAAGATGTAATGACCAATTTGCCCCCACTCCTTGCAACTATAAAAGGAGACCCCCTCCACACGAAATTCTCATCCCTTCCTTCTCTTCTCTACCTCTCCAAAGCTCAAGAGAAGCTTGTCCCACACTCGGGATGCTTCTTGCGAGATAAAGTCCAAATTTTCATCCCCCTTCGGAAGTGGATCCCGTGACAACGACGACATGCTGCTCCGTTCCTATTCTTCTGCTTCGTCCTCCTTCGTCCAGGCATCGTCCCGTTCGGATCGTCCTCCAAGCGACCATCGAAGAGGATATCTCTCTCCCCATTCTTTTTACTGCTTTCTAGAGTAGTTCGACTCATCCTCCAAGCGACCGTCGAGGAGGATATTTCTCTCTCCATTCTTTTAATGCTTTCTAAAGTAGATTTACTGCTTTCTAGTGTAATTATTTTTTGCTTTTTAGTTGTAATGTTTAGTGAAACAAACAATCTCTTTAATGATGAATTCCCTGTTCATTCTACATCTCGTTTTGATTTCTGTTCGTAATACTCTCTCTCTTACTCTCTCTCTCTTCTATTTATTGTAAATAGTTAGATAGTTTTAATCAATTGAATTACTTCATGACAAATAAAAACAAACGCGTTGTTTTTAAATCAAACGTCTGCCTCCCTGTATTCGACCAGGAATTTCCATTTCGGTATAAATTTTATTTTTTGAACATGAGTTCTTTGCTTTCAAACTGCAACGATAAGGTTTTCAAGACCAAACACGTTAGCGTAGCAACCCAACGTCTAACATTTTGGCACCGTTGCCGGGGAGGCGACGCACTTTGATTTTTTTTCTTCACGTTTTCTAACTTACAAATCATTTACCTCACTTCTCTCCTTTCTTATTGTGATTGCAGGTACTCTTTTGAGACAAGCAAAAGCAGTAGATTGGAGTAAAGTGCTGTGAAAGGTTTTGTAAGTTATCCCCCACCTCCCACCCATTAGATTTCATTTCACCACATAATAACACAAACATCAATAAACCTAGGTGTCCTTATAAACTCTAAGATTAGATTGTTTGTTGTTTGACACCAATACTCACCCCAACCCCCACATTAAAAAAAGAAAAAAAAATCTCATAGAGGTACACAACCTCATCTGATTTTCAAACTCAACCGGTAAATCGATCTTTGGAGCCGGTACACACATCCAAACACATAATTGAGTAGAAATCAGGTTAGGTAATCACTTGTGTGCCTAATTAAGTGGTGCAACATGCTAATTGTTTGAGTTGATTGGGTCGCATCACTTCAATTAAAATCAACTCATCAAGTAGCTGCCACTTAGGTTCAACTATTAGGGATTTACTAGGCACTCCACATTCTTTTTAAGCTTCAAAGGAAAACATCTTCACCTGTGCTTTCAAAAACCTGGTGAGCCAATAAAACTTGTTTGAAAATACCTAAAGTTGAATCCTAAAAGCTACTAAGCAAGATTTGAACTCTAAAATTCACCACATCAAAAGTAATCTTGCTTAAAAATCATTGGTTGTGCATGCACACACAAATCAATCAATCATTAAGGGCACAACCCATTTAAAGGGCCCATCACATTCCAAAGCACATTCAAACCTAGCCCTAAATAAAATAGAGTAGACGTTGGCCTTAAGGATTGGACTCGCTCTTCAGAACCAAGAATGAGATTATTTCGATTAGTCTATTTCTACTGTTCAATCTGATGTCTAGCTAGGGGAGCAGAATCAAATGATCGCTGTTAGGGGGTACACTAGGAACCAGAGGTGAAAGCCGAAGGAAGAACCTTCTCCCCAGTCCCTCCTTCTAACTGGTTGGATTGAACAGACAAAAGTAGATCAAATCGTTTCTTTATCTCAAGATAGGTTTTGGGAGTCTGTAGGTCTGTAGGCTAACCCAATTAAGGACAGGTTTGATTGTTTGTATTTCAGGGTGCCTTTCTTCCTCCCATGTCTCATGAATCCTTCCACATATTACACACATTCCCGCTCTTTCCCTCCTGTTGTGAATTATCCTCAACATGATGAATATCCTAACTCGTACTGTAATCAACCATCAGTTAGTTGAGATAATTCGGATTGGGGATACAGCTCTGGACCTCCGTGTTTAGGGTCTAACCCTGAACACTTTGATTGTGATTTTTATCCTTCTCAGAGCCACATCGATTATAGATCGTTACCCTTTTATGCACAACCTAATACGATCTACAATCAAGAAGGATACACTAATTCTTACCCATCCTTTGCTTACACTGCCTTTAGGTCATCACCACCTTTTGAACAATCTGAAATGACCTATTATCAAGAAGGGTATAATAAATCTCAATTCGTTAATTCCCCTGCATTAACCCCAAACCCGCCCAACCCTGAACCAACTCATTTGGTTCAGGTTAACCAGGTTCAAGATAAGGTTCTGGCTAACTTGAGGAATATCATTCAATCTTTAGAAGTTCAGCCAATACCTTGCATTGAGAGATTGGAGCCCCTGATTGAAATGTTTGATGATTTGAACAAGTCGTTGTTGGATTGGCTCCAGGATGTTAAGGATAAGAACCCGGGTAAGTTTTTACTTGGGAAATTAGCGAAATTGAGGATGAGATTCGTGATCGCTTTGATTCAATCATGGGATGACTCCCAAGATGAACTACCTTCAGAAAAACCAATGATAGAACCCTCTCTGGCACCTGTTGGGAGGGACACGTGTTACGAGGCTGACTAGATTGAATTAAAGCAACCAATTAAGGAAGATCTGATTTCTTCACTTGAGATCCCTGAGCCGGGTTACGAGGAAACGTATGTCTCCTTGGAACAGAAAGTGACAGATGATTTTGGGACATATATTGATACGGATCTTGATTTCTTTGATGGTGAAGATTCAAGTTGCAAAGTCTCACGAGTTTACAGAACACGATTTTTGTGAGACGATTGGGCCTGAGGAATCTGAAAAATCATTTGATAGCCCAAGAACTGAGGAAACTGATTTTATTAGGGCACACATTACGGATCCAGAATCGCACTATCTGGAGGATTCAATTCAATGCCCTGATTGTCAGTTACACCCTGTTGAGCTTATTGATGATTCTATTTCTGAGATAATTAGACCCAAGTCAATTTTGATTCTGCAACATCATTTAGACTTGGAGATTTCAGATGGGGTGATTAATATACAAGAGGTCCTGGAATTTGACATGCTGAATGAGGAGGATAGGAGCCCGGAAGTTCTGATTTGGGAAGCTAGTTTTGGAGGAAGTACAAGATTGAGTCGAATGGTGCATATTAAGCTGAAACCATCAAATCAGAACCCTTACGACATCTGTTTTGAGGATGTTCAACCCAAGCACACGTTCAACAATTATCCTTTTGAGCTTAATTTCTTTGTAACCTGACTTTTTGGTCTTGGGTTACATCCTTATAAATCGCAGGCCCGACCCCGCTTGCATACTGATTTTAGGTTTTGGGTAATTTTTATCCAGAACCTAAGATATTCTCGATTATAGGGGATGGGTCTGCACCACAATCCGGTCCACATCTGTGGACATCTACTGACAGGTCAGAGGATTCTTATGTTTATTCTGATTTTGACCTGCACTTGTGAATTCTTCATTTCTCTTTTTTGTATAGTGTGCCTAGCTGGAGGCACTAAATTCAGCACATATATAGTTCTTTGTAGTTTTCATCTCGGAGCGGACTTGACATTCACTCAATTCAAGTGCTTTCTACGCTTTTCCACTCTGTTTTATGTCTTTTTAATACAATGAGGACATTGCATTAGATAGGCATGGGAGGGTGGATATTCATCTCTGAATTCATTCGTCAGCTCCGTAGATTTGTTTTATTCTCTTTTATTAAAAAAAAAAAATTGAATTAGTAAAGATAACTTGGGTTTAAGAAAATTTTCAATATTAGGAAATACTACATTATGATTTGAACACAATGACCCTTCAGGTCTTTGGACTTAATCAGCCCGTGTGTCCACTAAAATGTGGATTTGTTTTTCAAGTCCTTTCCATTTTAATTCTATCGTAATTAGAATAAATAAGTTTTGGTGATAAGTACACGACTTATCAACCTACTCTCTGATTTGAGGGAATTTTTGAGTTTTAAGCATCTGCACACTTTCTTTGCACTGACTCGTTGTTTGACGATTTTAACGGAAATTGGGTAGCTAATGAACCTTCTAGGGTGATATGGCTGGCAAGTTATCGTGGGTAACAGCCCATAGGTAGGTTGTGCAGAGCCCAGTCACTAGACCTTTCTCTTTTTGCTGCCTTTAGGTAAATCTTAGACCAGGGAAGCCACCTACTTAAAAAAAAAAAAAGAAAAGGAAAAAAAATCAAAAAGAAAAGGAGAAAAGAAAAAAAAAGCTACACTTCACCGCACGAGTATGGTTGGCAAGTTGTCGGTGGTAACAGCTCATCGACCGGTTGTCTAGAACCCAGCTCAATAAATGCACTAAAAATTCTCAAAACACTTAGGAAGAACCGGAGAAGTAGAATAAACCGGGGGGATATACACTGGATTCACCCTTGTGTTGACCTTGTAAAAAATAAAAGTAGGGAGAAAGCTACCGGTTGTAAAGATACACCTTTAGGCAGAAATTTTTTTGAGGTCACCTAGAGGCGTAGAAATCCGAAGTCCGTTTTAATTGTCGGTTAACGAGTCTATCACATTCACAATAAGATGCTTAAGACTTAGGATTTTCATCAAATCTTGGGTGAGTTGAATGGCCGTAGAAAGCCACTCTTAAACCCCAAAATTTGAAAATCCAAAAAAATTAGAAAAGAGGAAAAAGAGAAAAAGAAATTTTTCTTTGAATAAGGTGAGGGTTTGAGGCGGTTTGCATTTTGGCAGGTACTCAGGCACTGTTGTGTCTTTGAAAGTTAAGATCCTAAGTAGACAATTTCTTAATGATTGAAAATAACTCATGCCCAAATAATCCAACCTAATTCTTTTATAAATAGCATATAGTTTTTTCTACGGACTAGCAAAAGATAGGCTTGGGGGTATGATGTAAACACATTTACACTACTTAAGATGTCTATTTATGCATGTTCTTAAGCATAGGATTGCATTGCATACTATAAATATTGCATAACATGCATCATCTTGCATTTGGAGTAGTTTGAATAAAATGGAGGTTAATTATCTCCTTTTATGTTCATGGACAGGGCAAGCTTTTTATTGGAGCCTCGGATCGAAGATCCAACCATACAGATGTGATCAGTGCGATGATTGGAGTTCAACGACTCCAAGATCGCCCTAATCAGACATCTGTAGCATCAGATAGTGACCGGGGAACCCTAGAAGATCAAGGGCCAGAATGGTCTAAATTCACACTTTAAATGACAAATCCGACCGCATGGATGAATTCGGATCGACGATCGCAGCTTAACGACGCAAAAATCGAGTCAATCCGACACCCATGGCACCATCTACAACATCTAGAAGATGGACGGCCAAGATGGCGCCACGTGGTGCCATCCCGATTGCCCAAACGCCTGCATGCAACCACTGAAGCCTCCGTATCTGCCCCCTCTCCGCCGTTGGATCTCGATCCAACGGCTGTGAACAGCTGCACTTCAAATCGCCCGCTCGACAATCTGCGCCCCGTAGAGTAGTGGGCGAGGGCTCTATCGCGAGCAGCGGACACGGGTTCGAGCCACAGCGAGGAGGCGAAGGGCACAGGCGAGTGGGCGTGGGCATGCGTCGGATCTTGATCGGACGGCGATTCGCTCTCAATAGCGATGACGCGCTATTGCACGCTCGCGCCTCACGCGGCATTGTACGTGCTGGGGCGGGCGCGCAGCAAGTGGGGAAGGCGCAATCACAACCCTCCGATCTCGCAATTGGACGGCTGTGGATGGCTGAACGTTCGGCATGCATTGAGAGTGAGCAGCCGAGGAGGCGCGCGTGGGGAGCGACCACTACGCCCACGTTGGTGCTTTAGCGATGATTTTATCCATCACTAAAGGCCCCTTATTTAATGTTTTAAAGATGTAATGACCAATTTGCCCCCACTCCTTGCAACTATAAAAGGAGATCCCCTCCACACGAAATTCTCATCCCTTCCTTCTCTTCTCTATCTCTCTAAAGCTCAAGAGAAGCTTGTTCCACACCTGGGATGCTTCTCGCGAGATAAAGTCCAAATTTTCGTCCCCCTTCGGAAGTGGATCCCGCGCGACGACGACGACGTGCTGCTCCGTTCCCGTTCTTCTGCTTCGCCCTCCTTCGTTCTTCATCCTCCTTCGTCCAGGTGTCGGCCCGTCCGGCTCGTCCTCCAAGCGACCATCGAGGAGGATATCTCTCTCCCTATTCTTTTTACTGCTTTCTAGTATAGATTTACTGCTTTCTAGAGTAGTTCTGCTCGACCTCCAAGTGATTGTCGAGGAGGACATTTCTCCCTTCATTCTTTTAATGCTTTCTAGAGTAAATTTATTGCTTTCTAATGTAATTGTTTTCTGCTTTCTAGTTGTAATAGTGAAACAATCTCCTTAATGATGATTTCCTTGTTTATTCTACATCTCATTTTGATTTCTGTTTGTAATATTCTCTCTCTCTTACTCTCTCTCTCTCCTCTATTTATTGTAAATAGTTAGATAGTTTTAAATTGAACTACTTCGTGACAAATAAAAACAAACACGTAATTTTTAAATCAAACGTCTGCCTCCCTGTGCTCGACCTAGAATTTAAATTTCGGTATAAATTTTATTTGTTGAACAAGAATTCTTCAATTTCAAGCTACAATGACAAGTTTTTAAAACCAAACACGTTAGCGTAGCAATTCGTACGTTCAACAGTGTCCACACCATGAGGTGCCGAAATGGCAACTCGTGCAGATTTTCGATCACGAGTTGGTTGAGCAACTTCATAATCACGTGGATGCCTCCTGTGGAGGCAATTTCTTCAACAGGGATGCAGATAGTGAATACGACCTGTTTGAGGACATAAGCGAGAACTCAATTAATCATGCCTCCATGGATGCATTCAACCGGTCCCAACAACCTAGGTCAAGTGCTAATGAGATCCAGGATTCTCATTCATTTGACATGGGATTAATTTGTAATAAACTGGATAAAATGGACTTGGCTGCTAAGAAAATGGAAGAATGGATGTCTGGGAATTCAGGAAACACTTCTTTACCCACTCAATCCCAGAATTCGGGATTCCATCCCTTACGAGCTCCCACGGGGCGGGAATTCGTGAACCAACTCGATTCGATTCAACCTGTGAGCCAGGATTTCTCGGAACCATATGGGTTCCAAACTGGGGCCTTTGATCCCAATTTCTCTGATCCTTCCTTCTCTTCATCCTCGTTTTTTGAGGATGCATATGCAATGCAGGAGAATGTTAGGTCCAACCCGTATTCCAACACTTTTAACTCGGGATGGAGGAACCACCCTAACTTCTCTTGGAAAAATCAGGGGCAACAGACTCAATCTCGACCCAGCAACTATGCATCTCAAAAACCCATGGGTCAGGGTCAAGTATACACCCAGTTGCCCCCGAGATCGGTTAATCAGCTATCTTGGAATGCCCAACAATCTGTGGGGCAGGCTGATTTGAACCGCCAGATGGTGGAAATGCAAGGGCCCATGCTTTAGCTTATGCAACAAATGAAGACATCCTTGGATAACTTGCAATCCGGGTTAATTGCAAACACCCGACAACCTGGATCCCTTCCATCTCAACCCGTACCAAACCCACGTAATGTGCAAAATCAGGCAATAGAGCCCAAGTGATGAGAGCCTCATCATGAGCCATAACTATCTCATTTTGACCTAATAAAGAGAATAAAAGCTCCTGCATAACTTAGAAGAGGGCTTAATTGAAGGAATAAGTGTTCTGAGAAGAAAACATGAAATAAAGGTTAAAATTGTAATTTTACCATTGCAGTACATAAATGGTATTTCTCAGAGACAAAACATAGGTCAAATGGTCTAAATGAGATAAAAAGTGGGTTGATTCAATCAGAAATGTGTTCATGTGCAATCTAAGATTTAAATGACATCTGGTAACCCTAAAACAGACCTGCTTAATTCAACAAGGTTCCGATTAGGATAAAATTCAAGTAAACCCTCTAAAAATCATGGAAAAATATCCCATAGGGTTTATAACATTCAATTTGGCCTTTGAAACCTAGTTTGACCTAGATTAGGGTCCTAGCTCATCAATTGACCTAATTTGGGTTTTTACGCAAAATATCCAATCAAACGTGGTCAAACCTAAAATCCAACTTCACCATTGGATTCCTTAGGTCCAAATTAGATTTGTACCAAAATTTGGACCTAAGGGGAGGTCATCTTGACCTACTTTGCAATTTAGTAAACCCAATCACATTTTGCTCCCTATCTTTTGGAAACCATCACATAAACCCCCTAGCTTCCTCGCCAATCTTACAATCAGGTCCCTCCACCATTAATGGGGAGGAATCCTTCTCTGGCGAGGAAGGAGGGGGGATACTCTCTGATCCCTCAGAGATCTCCCAGAATTGGAAGGGAGATTCTCTGAGGAATCCCCTTCCATCTGAAATCAATCATGATCCCAGATTTGCACCCAATCTCTTGTGAGAATGCATGAGAGATTTGGGTATTTAACTACCTTCCATCTCCAGCGAGACGTCGGAGGCAGAAGGCGTGCCCTCCACGCACTAGAAGCTCTGCCAGCACCTATAAATTAACCCCCAACTCCGGCCGCACCTTTTCATCTTGACTTGGCCGGGATTCCACCTCAAATTCATCTTCTTCTTCTCCGACCAAGGGGTCCAGCAAGCTCTGGCGAGCCCCCCTCCTCTTCCTCGTCGCTCTGCCACAAAACTAGTGGCAAAGCCGTCCTCCTCATCCTCCTTCGCGTCGCGCAACACTTGCACGAGCTGCCCTAGCCACGTCGTCGCCGCTGTCCTCCTCCACTGGACACTTTCTTCTCCGGCGACAGCAGGTACTGCTGGCTGCCTTCTCATCCCCTTCGTCCCTTTAGTTAGGTTAAAATTATTCTTCTCTATCCCCTCTTTCATTTCCCTCATTTTATTTCACCAAACGCCCCTCGACCGCTGCTGTTCACCACCATCTTCTTCATCTCCGGCCACCCTCTGGCGAGGCACTCCCATCACTCTGCAGCCCCACACGCCTCACCGACCATCGCATAACCTCTGCCTCACCTCATTGAGTACCCTCCACTCATCCACAGTCCCTCTACACCGCCCCAACAGTCCCCCAAACACACCCATCTGTCCGGCCACAGGGCGACCTAGGCACGCACGCCTAGGCTGGCTCGCTGCCTGCCACCTAGCTCCTTACCTTCGTCGTGACACGACGAAGGTCCCCCGGTGATCTGATTAAGCCGCAAGGCTCTTTTTGTGTCAGACATATTTCACGCCCCAGCCGCCATTAGCGGTGACTCGAAGAAGGTTCTTACTTGCTCCAGGCAGCAATTCTTCAGGGCTCCAGGTCCAGCTAGCTCAGGGAAGCATCACGAAGACAATCGACCCAGCAAGTGACACTGCAAAGTCCGCAGTAGTGGCAATTGAAGGACGGACTCCTGCGGGCGCACGTGAAATAGAGGTGGAACAACAGTCCCACCTCGTTAAGTCACAAAGCGCTGGAGTGAGTTATATTGTTTTCGTGATATGAGCCCGTTGCCTCCGAACACGCATGGGGTGAGGTCCCTCACCTATTCCCACCGCCTCGTCCGTGAGTTCACCACACGGATCTGGCGACCCGACCCGACACTATCTTGAGCACTCCTCACGCACCACCCTCATGCCGGTGTGCCTGGACCCAGGTGCGCGATCCGACCCATTTACCTGGCTTTGGGAGAGCATGCTGAAGAGTGGTTTACACAGAGAGAGATGCGTGGGTGTGGGTAGAGGGATAGGTTTTGCTTTTCTTTGGTTTGTGCAGGGAAGGCAGAAGGAAGAAGTGAAGCTGACACTTAGCCGCTAAGGAGAAGAAGGAAGGAAGCCATTACAGAGGAAAAAGAGAAGGAAAGGAAGAGGCAAAGGAAAAAGAGAAGAGGAACTGAAGAAGAAAGAAGAAATAGAGAAAGGTAAAGACAAGAAGAAGAAGAAGAAGAGAAACTGAAGGCAAAGAAAACAAAACCAAGGAAAGGAAGAGAAAGCAGAGCCAAGGAAGAAGAAGACCCGTAGAGAGAAAGAATCTACAGAGAAAAGAAGACAAAAGAAAATAGGAAGAAAGAAGCAAGGAACTGCAGAGAAGAAAGAAGAGGCATAAAGAAGAAGAAAGGAAGAAAATCAGAAGAAGTACAAGAGAAGGGAAACATTTTTTTAAGACGTCTGTTCCCATGATCAGACGTCCAAATTCTTCTTTTTGCCACAATTAATTTTGAAACTCATGCATTTATATTTGAATTAAGTTTTGAGTAATTAAAGTGTTCAATTACATTCTTGATATTAGTAGTAAATTCTAATTGCTCCCTGTGTTCGACCTCGGATACTTAGGTTTTCGAGTAATAAATCTTTATTTGTTGACAGTTCTTGGTCACCTATACTACGACGTAACTAACTGTTAAAACACGATCGAGACCATGTCAACACCAAGGGTACGGGAATCAAAGGGACCCACACGTGCATGCTCAAATGGTTGAGCAGCGTCCCTTTTCTTCCTCTTTTGGTTACATGACCAACCAAGGCCCTCCAATCTTCACTAATCCACCACAAGACCCAAACCCTTATGCCTCTGCAAACTCTGTCACCTTGAGAAGTGGGAAGCAGACCCAAAACCTAGAATTACCTTCTAGAAGTCAAAATCCTGGGGAGCTTGAGAAAGAGGAGGAGGCTGAAGAAGACAATAAGGCCCAGGGACCAGAAATTGAAAATTCCACCCATATCCTGTTCCCTGAGGCCTTGTTGAAAACCAAGAAGAAGAAAACCCTAGACAGCAACGAGGAGCTTTTGAATTTATTCAAGAGCGTAGAGATTAATATTTTGCACCTCGATGCTATTAAGCATATCCCGGCTTATGCTAAATTCTTGAAAGAACTGTGTACCCAAAAGCATAAGCCGAGAGAACCCACTTCGAGGAAGGTGATTCTCTCTAAGCAGGCAAGTTCTGTAATCCTGCATCACCTTCCTCAAAAGATGAAAGATCCAAGTGCCCCCTTGATCTCATGCATTATTGGGGAATACACTTTTGATAGGGCACTATTGGACCTAGGTGCATCCATTAACCTAATCCCAACTTCTATTTATGAGAAGTTTGGGTTAGGTGAACTCAGGCCAACCTCAGTAATGCTACAATTAGCGAACCGATCGGTCACCACACCGAGAGGCATTATTGAGGATGTAATTGTCAAGGTTAAGGATTTCTATTTTCCTGTAGATTTCCTTGTCCTCGACATGGATGTACCTAATGATTTGAGGAACACGCCCATCATTCTGGGGCATCCGTTCCTAGCTACCGCCAAGGCCAACATAAACTGTGAAAGCGGTAGTATGGAGATCGCCTTTGGGGATAAGAAATTAACTTTGGATATTTTTAAGGCGATAAGAGGATTTGAGGATTGTAGATTCATTGAGGAACTCAAGGATCAGGATCTTGAGACGTGTATGACAATCAATGCAGTCGGGGACTCCATTAGCTTTAGCAAACCCAACCCATAACCCTCCTCCATGGTAGACCTGCCACATCCTGAACAGGCTATTGATTTTGTTCATTCCCAACCTCTTCCACTGGATCGTCCTGATGAATCTTCATCAGCATCCTCCCTTCCTTCTATTCTAAACCCACCCCAGCTGGAATTAAAACCATTGCCCAAAAATTTGAAATATGAGTTCTTAGGACCTGAAAACACCCTCCCTGTGATTATTAGTGCTGATTTGACTAAGGAGCAAGAATTGAGGTTAATTAAGGTCCTTAAGAATAACAAGGAGGCAATTGGTTAGACCATCCACGACCTTAGGGGGATCGAGCCATCTTATTGTAATCATCGTATTTTCATGGAAGATGGATCTCGCCCTTCTCGCGAAATGCAAAGGAGACTAAACCAGAATATGCGAGAAGTGGTTAAGAAGGAGATAATTAAGTGGCTCGATGATAGGATTATTTACCCAATCTTAGATAGTCCGTGGGTTAGCCCCGTTTAGATTGTACCCAAGAAGGCGGGAATAACTGTTACGACTAATGAGAAAGGGGAAACCTTCACCACTTGTTCAACTTCTGCTTGGAGAGTTTATGTAAACATGGTTACACTACATAAGATTTCTATTTATGCATGTTCTTAAGCATAGGATTGCATTGCATACTATAAATATTGCATAACATGCATCATCTTGCATTTAGAGTAGTTTGAATAAAATGGAGGTTAATTGTCTCCTTTTATGTTCATGGACAGGGTAAACTTTTTATTGGAGCCTCGGATCGAAGATCCAACCATACAGATGTGATCAGTGAGATGATTGGAGTTCAACGACTCCAAGATCGCCCTAATCAGACATCTGTAGCATCAGATAGTGACCGGGGAACCCTAGAAGATCAAGGGCCAAGATGGTGTGAATCCACACTTCAAATGACAAATCCGACCACACGGATGGATTCGGATCGACGATCGCAGCCTAACGGTGCGAAAATCGACTAAATCTGACATCTATGGCATCATCTACATCATCCAGAAGATGAACGGCCAAGATGGCACCACATGGCGCCATCTCAGCCATCCAACTAGCCCTCAAGATCGTCGCTGCCTCTCCAAAGAAAATCCAATGCGTGATCTGGGTCATTGGATCTTGATCCAACGGCTGTGGATGCACACGCCTGATTTCATCCGCGTGACACAATCCACCGCGCAGCACAGCTGTTGCGAGTCGTTGCGCGATCACAGGACGCGAGTTCGACTCACGATCTGCGACGTGCGCACGATTAAATTCAACGGCTTGATCGGCTGTGGACGACCCAAATCGCTCGATCGGGCGCACGCGCTATTGCACACTGCGCCTCACACGGAATCACACGAGGGCGCGTGCGTAGAGGAGGCGGGCGGAGGCGCGATCTAAGCCGTCCGATCGATCAGTTGGATGTGCCCGTGTGTTACGCGAAAGGAGGTGAGCGGGCGTGCGCGCACTGCTCACTACGCCCACGTTCGGGCCTTTAGCGACGGTTTTATCTGTCATTAAAGGTCCTGAATAAATGTTTTCCAAATTGGAATGACCAAAATGCCCCCACTCCTTGCAACTATAAAAGGAGACCCCCTCCATATGAAATTCTCATCCCTTCCTTCTCTTCTCTCCCTATCCAAAGCTCAAGAGAAGCTTGTCTCACACCCGGGATACTTCTCACGAGATAAAGTCAATTTTTCATCCCCCTTTCGGAAGCAGATCCCAAGACGACGATGACGTGTTGCCCCATTCCCGTTCTTCCTACTTCGCCCTCCTTTGTCCTGCTTCGTCCTCCTTCGTCCAGGCGTCGTCCCATCCGGCTCATCCTCCAAGCGACCGTCGAGGAGGATATCTCTCTCACCATTCTTTTTACTACTTTCTAGAATAGATTTACTGCTTTGTAGTGTAATCATTTTCCCGCTTTCTAGTGTAATGAACAATCGTTCTAATGATAAAATTCCATGTTCATTCTTCATCTCTTTTTGGTTTTTTCTCTCTCTTATTCTCTCTCTCTCTCTTATATTTATTGTAAATAGTTTAATAGTTATAATCAGTTAATTTACTTCGTGACAAATAAATCAAATGTCCGCCTCCCTATGTTCAACCCGAGATTTTTATTCCGGTGTAAATTTTATTTGTTGAACACGAGTTCTTCACTTTCATACTACGACGACAGGTTTTTCAAAACCAAACACGTTAGCATAGCAACCCATGCGTTCAACATTTTGGCGACGTTGCTGGGGAGGCGACGATCTTTGATTTTTTTCTTCGCATTTTTACAACTTACGAATCATTTACCTCACTTCTCTCCTTTCTTATTGTGATTGCAGGTACTCTTTCGAGACGAGCAAAAGCGGTAAATTGGAGTAAAGTGCTGTGGAATGTTTTGTAAGTTATCCCCCACCTCCCACCCATTAGATTTCATTCTACCACGTAATAACACAAACATCAATCAACCTAGGTGTTCTTATAAACTCTAAGGTTAGATTGTTTGTTGTTTGACACCCACACCCGCCCCAACCCCCACATTTAAATAAAGAAAAAATATATCTCACAGAGGTACACAACCTCATCTGATTTTAAACTCAAACGGTAAATCGATATTTGGAGTCGGTACACACATCCAAACACATAATTGAGTAGAAATCAGATTAGGTAATCACTTGTGTGCCTAATTGAGTGGTGCAACTGGCCAATTGTTTGAGTTGATTGGGTCGCACCACTTCAATTAAAATCAACTCATCAAGTAGATACCACATAGGTTCAACTCTTAGGGATTTACCAGGCACTCCACATTCTTTTTAAGCTTCAAAGGAGAACATCTTCACCTGTGCTTTCAAAACCTGGTGTGACAACAAAACTTATTTGAAAACACCTAAAGTTGAATCCTAAAAGCTATTAAGCAAGATTTGAACTCTAAAATTCACCACATCAAAAATAATCTTGCTTGAAAATCACTGGTTGTGCACGCACACACAAATTAATCAATCATTAAGGGCACAACCCATATAAAGGGCCCATCACATTCCAAAGCACATTCAAACCTAGCCTTAAATAAAATAGAGTAGACGTTGACCTTAAGGATTCGACTCGCTCTTCAGAGCCTAGAACGAGATTATTTTCGATTAGTCTGTTTCTACTGTTCAATCTGATGTCTAGCTAGGGGAGTAGAATCAAGTGATCGCGGCTGAGGGATACACTAGGAATCGGAGGCGCAAGCCGAAGGAAGAACATTCTCCCTAGTCCCTCCTTCTAATTGGTTGGATTGAACAGACAGAAGTAGATCAATTTGTTCCTTTATCTCAAGATGGGTTTTGGGAGTCTATAGGTCTTTAGGTTAGCCCGCTTAAGGACAGGTTTGATTGTTTGTATTACAGGGCACCTTTCTTCCTCCCATCTCTCATGAATCCTTCCATATATTACACGCATTCCCACTCTTTCCCTCCTGATTTGAATTATCCTCAACATGATGATTATCTAGACTCGTACTGTAATCAATCATCAGTTAGTTGGGATAACTCGGATTGGGGATATAGTTCCGGACCTCCATGTTTAGGGTTTAACCCTGAACACTATGATTGTGATTTCTATCCTTCTCAGAGCCACATCGATTATAGATTGTCAACCTTTCATGAACAACCTAATACGATCTACAATCAAGAAGGATACACTGATTCTTACCCATCCTCTGATTACACTGCCTTTAGGTCATCACCACCTTTTGAATAATCTGAAATGACCTATTATCAGGAAGGGTATAACGAATCTCAATTCGTTAATTCCCCTGCATTAACCCCAAACCCGCCCAACCCTGAACCAAGTCATTTGGTTCAGGGTAACCAGGTTCAAGATAAGGTTCTGGCTAACTTGAGAAATATCAAATGAGGGTAACCAGGTTCATGATAAGGTTCTGGCTAACTTGAGAAATATCATATAATCTTTAGAAGTTCAACCAATACCTTGCATTGAGAGATTGAAGCCCCTGATTCAGATGATTTGAATATGTATTTGTTGGATTAGCTCCAGGATGTTAAGGATAAGAACCCAGGTGAGTTTCTACTTGGGAAATTAGCGAAATTGAGGATGAGATTTGTGGTTGCTTTAGTTCAGTCATGGGATGATTCCCAGGATGAACTCCCTTCAAGAAAGCCAATTTCAGAATCCATTCAGGCACCTGTTGGGGGAGACACGTGTTACGAGGCTGACTAGATTGAATTAGAGCAACCAATTAAGGAAGATCTGATTTCTTCACCTGAGATCCCTGAGCTAGGGTACGAAGAAACGTATGTCTCCATGGACCAGAAAGTGATGGATGATTTTGAGACATATATTAATGCGAATTTCGATTTGCAAAGTCTCACATGAGTTTACAAAACATGATTTTTATGAGACGATTGGACTTGAGGAATCTGATAGATCATTTGATAGCCCAATAATTGATGAAACTGATCTTATTAGGGCTCACATTACGGATCCATAATCGCATTTTCTGGAGGATTCAATTCAATGCCCTGATTTTCAGTTACACCCCATTGAGCTTATCGATGATTCTGTTTCTAAGATAATTAGACCCAAGTCAATTCTGATTTAGCCACATCATTTAGACTTGGAGATTTCAGATGGGGTGATTAATATGCAAGTGGTCATGGAATTTGACATGTTGAATGAGGATAGGAGCCGGGAAATTTTGATTTGGGAAGCAAGTTCTGGAGGAAGTAGAAGATTGAGTCGAAAGGTTCCTATTAAGCTGAAACCATCAAACTAAGACCCTTATGACATCTGTTCTGAGGATGTCCAACCTAAGCATACATTCAATGATTATCCTTTTGATCTTGAATTCTCTGTAACCCGACTTTTTGGTCTTGGGTTGCATCCTCATAAATCGCAGGCCCGACCTCGCTTGTATACTGATTTTAGGTTTTGGGTAATTTTTATCCAGAACCTGAGATATTCTCGATTATGGAGTATGGGTCTGCACCATAATCTGGTCCACATCTGTGGACATTTGCTGACAGGTCAGAAGTTTCTTATGTTTATTCTGATTCTAACCTGCACCTGTGAATTCTTTATTTCTCTTCTTTGTATAGTGTGCCTAGCTGAAGGCACTAAATTCAGCACGTATACAGTTCTTTTTAGTTTTCATCTCGGAGCGGACCTGACATTCACGCAATTCAGGTGCTTTCTACTCTCATCCACTCTGTTTTATGTTTTTTCAATACAATAAGGACATTACATTAGATAGGCATGGGGGGGTGGATATTCATCTCTGAATTTATTCGTCAGCTCCATAGATTTGTTTTATTTTTTTTTATTTAAAAAAAATTTGTGGAATTAGGAAAGAGAACTTGGGTTTAAGAAAATTTTCAATCTTAGGAAATAATACATTATGATTTGAACACAAAGACCCTTCAGGTCTTTTGACTTAATCAGCCCGTGTATCCACTAAAATGTGGATTTATTTTTCGAGTCCTCGTCAACCTAAATTCTATTTTAATTGGAGTAAATAAGTTTGGGTGATAAGTACACGACTTATCAACCTGCCTCTGATTTGAGGGAACTTTGAGTTTCTAGCATCTACACACTTTCTTTGCACTGACTCATTGTTCGATGATTCTAACGGAAATTGGGTAGCTAATGAACCTTCTAGGGTGATATGGCTGGTAAGTTATCGTGGGTAACAGCCCATAGGTAAATTATCCAGAGCCCAATCACTGGATCTTTCTATTTTTGTTGCCTTTAGGTAAATCTTAGACCAGGGAAGCCATCTACTTAAAAAAAAAAGGAGAAAAGAAAAGAAAAAAAGAAATAAGCCACACTTCATCGCACGAGTATGGCTAGCAAGTTGTCGGTGGTAACAGCTCATCGACCAATTGTCCAGAACCTAGCTCAATAAATGCACTGAAAATTCCCAAAACACTTAGGAAGAAGTGGAGAAGTAGAATATACCAGGGAGATATACACTGGATTCACCCTTGTGTTGACCCCGTAAAAAAATAAAAGTAGGGAGAAAGCTACCGGTTGTAAAGATACACCTTTAGGCAAAATGCTTTTTTAGGTCACCTAGAGACGTAGAAATCCGAAGTCTGTTTTAACTGTCGGTCAATGAGTCTATCACATTCACAATAAGATGCTTAGAACTTAAGGTTCTCATCAAATCTTGTGTAAGTTGAATGGTCGTAGAAAGCCACTCTTAAACCCTAAAACTTGAAAATCCAAAAAAAAAGAAAAGAGGAAAAAGAGAAAAACAAAATTTTCTTTGAATAAGGCGAGGGCTTGAGGCGGTTTGCATTTTGGCAAATGCTCGAGCACTGTTGTGTCTTTGAAAGTTCAGATCCTAGGTAGACATTTTCTTAATGATTGAAAATAACTCATGCCCAAATAATCCAACTTGATTCTTCTATAAATAACATATAGCTTTGCTAGGGACCAGCAAAAGATAGGCATGGGGGTATGATGTAAACATGTTTACATTACTTAAGATGTCTATTTATGCATGTTCTTAAGCATAGGATTGCATTGCATACTATAAATATTGCATAACATGCAGCATCTTGCATTTAGAGTAGTTTGAATAAAATGGAGGTTAATTATCTCCTTTTATGTTCATGGATAGGGTAAACATTTTATCGGGGCCTCGGATCAAAGATCCAACCGTACAGATGTGATCAGGGTGACGATTGGAGTTCAACGACTCCAAGATCGCCCTAATCAGACATCTGTAGCATCAGATAGTGATCGGGGAACCCTAGAAGATCAAGGGCCAAGATGGTGTGAATCCACACTTCAAACGACAAATCCGATCGCATGGATGGATTCGAATCGACGATCGCAACCTAACAAAGCGAAAATCGACTCAATCTGACACCCGTGGCACCATCTACATCATCCAGAAGATGAACGACCAAGATGGTGCCACGTGGTGCCATCTCAGCCATCCAACCGGCCCTCAAGACCATCGCTGTCTCTCCAAATAAAATCCAACGTGCGATCTGGGCCGTTGGATCTTGATCACGGCTGTGGATGTGCGTGCCTGATTTCATCTGCGTGACACAATCCACCGCACAGCGCAGCGGTCGCGAGTTGTTGCGCGATCACAGGATGCGAGTTCGACTCGCAATCTGCGACGCATGCACGATTAAATTCAACCGCTTGATCGGCTGTGGATGGCCCAGATCGCCCAATCGGGCGCACACGCTATTGCACGCTGCACCTCACACGGAATCACACGCGGGCGCGTGCACAGAAAAGGCAGGCGGAGGCGCGATCTAAGCCATCCGATCGCGATCGGCTAGACGTGCTCGTGCGTTATGCGCGAGGAGGTGAGCGGGCGCGTGCGCGCTGCCCACTACGCCCACATTCGGACCTTTAGCGACGGTTTTATCAGTCACTAAAGGTCCTGAATTAATGTTTTTCAAATTGGAATGACCAAAATGCCCCCACTTCTTGCAACTATAAAAGGAGACCCCCTCCATACGAAATTCTCATCCCTTCCTTCTCTTCTCTCCCTCTCTAAATCTCAAGAGAAGCTTGTCCCACACCTGGGATGCTTCTCACGAGATAAAGTCAATTTTTCGTCCCCCTTTCGGAAGCGGATCCCATGACGACAATGTGTTGCCCCGTTCCCGTTCTTCCTGCTTCACCCTCCTTCGTCCAGGCGTCGTCCCGTCCGGCTCGTCCTCTAGGAGACCGTTGAGGAGGATATCTCTCTCCCCATTCTTTTTACTACTTTCTAGTGTAATCATTTTCCCACTTTCTAGTGTAATGAACAATCGTTCTGATGATAAAATTCCATGTTCATTCTTCATCTCTTTTTGGTTTTTTCTGTCTCTCTTATTCTCTCACTCACTCTCTTCTATTTATTGTAAATAGTTAAATAGTTCTAATCAATTAATTTACTTTGTGACAAATAAAACAAACACATAGTTTTTAAATCAAATGTCCACCTCCCTGTGTTCGACCCAGGATTTTTATTCAGGTATAAATTTTATTTGTTGAACACGAGTTCTTTGCTTTCATACTACGACGACAGGTTTTTCAAAACCAAACACATTAGCGTAGCAACCCGTGTGTTCAACAAGAGTCTGTATTGACTATAGGAAGCTGAACACTGCCACTAAAAAGGATCACTTTCCCTTGCCATTCATCGATCAAATCCTCGAAAGGTTAGCTGGGCAAAAATATTTTTGCTTCCTAGACAGTTATTCGGGATATAACCAAGTCCCTATCCATCCTGAAGACCAGGAAAAGACATCTTTCACATGTCCCTACAGAACCTTTGCATTCCATAGAATGTCGTTCGGGCTTTAAAATGCGCCTGCGACTTTTCAAAGGTGCATGATGGCCATCTTTTCTTACATGGTGGGAGATTGTCTTGAGGTGTTCATGGATGATTTCTCCATTTTTAGAGATTCTTTTGAGTCTTGCCTGGCTAACCTGGAATTGATCCTTCAGAGATGCATCAAAACATGGCTAGTCCTTAGCTGGAAAAAGAGCCACTTTATGACTCAAGAGGGAATCGTCCTGGGTCACGTGGTTTCTAATCGGGGAATTGAAGTTGATAGAGCTAAGGTGGATGCTATCTCTAGACTTCCTCCACCCACATCCGTAAAACAGATTCGCTCTTTCCTTGGGCATGTGGGTTTTTATAGAAGATTCATTAAGGATTTCTCGAAGGTTGCTCGGCCCTTAAGTAACCTTTTGACCAACGACGCGCCGTTCAAGTTTGATGAATCATGTTGTAAGGCATTTGATTTATTGAAAACGGCCGTTACCTGTGCCCTGGTATTGCAACCATCGGTCTGGACAGCCCCATTTGAGATTATGGATGACGCATCTGGTTATGTAATCGGGGCTATCTTGGGTCAAAAGAATGAGAAAAAGCCCTCTGTGATTTACTACACTAGCAAAACTTTGGATAAGGCCTAGAGGAATTACACCGTTACTGAAAAAGAATTGCTAGCCGTAGTTTTCGCTTTAGAAAAATTCAGGGCTTATCTGTTAGGTTCTCGCGTCATCATCTACACCGACCACTCGGCCTTGAAACATCTTTTGGCCAAAAAGGATGCCAAACCTTGGCCTATTCGTTGGATTATGCTGCTTCAAGAGTTCGATCTTGAAATCAGGGATAAAGCCGAGGCACAAAATGTAGTGGTGGATCACCTTTCGAGAATCCTAATTGATTCTCCTCATCTGGATGTTTTGATCTCTAATACTTTTCTGGATGAAACATCCTCACAGTCTCGGGAATCCGAACCCCCTGGTTTGTAGATATTGTCAATTATTTGGCCATTGGTCAAATCCCCCAGGATTGGACCAAACAACAACGAGATAGACTTGTATGTGAGGCCAAATATTATTTTTGGGATGATCCCGAGCTGTGCCTCATTGGCACAGATCAGATTATTCGCCAATGCATCCCAGAAGTCGAGTTCCATAGCATACTTGAGTTCCGTCACATATCTGCATGTGGTGGACACTTTTCCGGGAAAAAGACGGCCGCAAAAATTTTGCAATCCGGATTTTATTGGTCGTCATTATTTAAGGATGCCCAAGAATTCTCTAAGTCATGCACCCGATGCTAGACACTCGGGAACATGGCTAAGAGAGATATGATGCCCCTGAACCCAATTCTTTCCATCGAAATTTTTGACATTTGGGGCATTGACTTTATGGGACCCTTCCCTCCTTCATTTGGACACCAGTATATTCTGGTCGCTGTTAATTACGTGTCAAAGTGGATTGAGGTAATTCCCACCCGGACTAATGACCACAAGGTGGTCATCGATTTTGTGAAGAGAAATATCTTCAGTTGGTTCGGGGTTCCTAGGGCAATTATCAGTGATGGTGGCACACATTTCACTCATGCCTAGTTTTGAAATTTACTGGGGAAATACGGGGTGAGCCATCGGATTTCCACACCTTACCATCCTCAGACGAACGGATAGACCGAGGTCTCCAATCGGGAGATCAAGAACATTTTGTAGAAAATCATTAGGCCTGATAGGAAGGATTGGACCCAAAAGCTAGATGATGCTCTTTGGGCTTACTGTACGGTGTACAAAATGCCTATCGGTATGTCTCCGTTCCGTCTGGTGTTTGGGAAGGCATGTCACTTACCCATAGAAATTGAACACCGGCCATTTTGGGCCATCAAGAAATGTAATGTGGCCCTTGAGTTGGCCGGGAAAACCATGAAACTCCAACTATCTGAGTTGGAGGAGCTTCGAAATGATGCTTATGAAAACTCTAGAATCTATAAGGCAAGGACCAAAGTTCTCCATGACCAGATGATTTCACATAAGAGCTTTGAGCCGAACCAAAAGGTTTGGCTTTTCGATTCTTGATTGAAGTTTTCCCCGGTAAACTCAGGTCTAAGTGGGGCGACCCGTTCGTTATTGTGCAGATTTTCCCTAACGGGCCCATCGAAATCTTTGACCCAAAGACGAGTAATATTTTCAAGGTCAATGGACAACGTTTCAAACCCTTTATTGACCATGTACTCCCTGAACCTGTCTCAGACAAGGTTGCTCTTACCTTGCCATAACCACCACGGGCTGATCATCACCCAGCTGAAGGCACTAAACTCAGCACATGTAAAGACTGTTCCAAGCTAACCAAATTCTCACGAAAACCAGGTGCTATTCTTCCACTTCTACTTTCTTACATGCTTTCATTTTTTTCACAATGAGGACATTGTAATAGCTGAGCATGGGGGATGGACATATTTTATAACCATTTTGTTAGCTGTAACAGTGATTTCTTGTTATTTGATTCGTGTTAAAAATAAATAAATAAATAAATAAATGAAAATTTGAAAAGATTACAAAAAAAAATTAGAATTAGGAGATGAGAACTTAGGCATTAGGAGTTGGAAACTTTAGGAGTTGATTATTTGAGACCTACATACTTAGACTCTTCAGGTCTTCGGGCTTAATTAGCCCAGGTGTCCACTCGAATGTGGATTTAGTCTCGAGTCCTCGCCAATAACAATTTATTTTAATTTGGTAAATAATTTGGGATGATAAGTATGCGACTTATCAACCTGCCCTCTGATTTGGAGGGACTTTAAGCCTAAGCATCTACACACATTTTTTTTGCATTGACTCACTTTCCGGTGGTTTTTACGGAAATTGGGAAGCTAATGGATCGACTTGGGTGGTATGGCTGGCAAGTTGTCGGTGATAAGAGCTCATCGCCCGGTTGTCCAGAGCTCAACCACAAGACCATTTTCATTGTACTGCCTTTAGGTAAATCTTAGATCAGGAAAGCCACCTACTTAAAAAAAAAAGAAAAGAAAGGAGAAAATAAAAAAAATAAATAAAACCATACTTCACTACAAGAGTATGGCTGGTGATAAGACAATTTTTGCTTTCGAATAATGTATTAAGATGATTTGTTGTTGTAGGATCAAAGTGGTGGAACATCGCTTAACAAAATAATTAAAATTAAAATTAAATCACTCACAGAAGAGCGGGTCGTGTCCACAGGGTAGCAATGATGCAATAAAATCACGAATATTTTTCTCATATTCGTTTAGTCAAGTGCGAAATCCAGAGTCAAATCTGACATGAAATGTGACGAAAAGAAGATACACAATAACTCGAAAATGTAAGGGTATATGTGAAATTTTTCCACACTGAAATATTCAATAAATATGTGATGAATCTATGTAATTTCCAATTGACATGCATTAGATAAAATTTGTGCACATCTTAATCTAAAACCAATGTCAAAAGATGTGAATAACAAAAGCCACGCAATTATAAGAAAGCATGAGTATGAAGTCGCAATTTCACCACAATAAAACAATCATAAATCAAAATTAATTTTTTGTGACAATGGCATGAAATGTAATTATTAATTGAGGTTGAAACAGAGGATTCTACCTCTCTCCTCCTCATGCATGGGAGAGAGGATTGTTTGAAGAACTCTTCTGGACGTAGATTGCCTGGAGCGAGGGCTCTGCAATGGCAGTGGTGGCAAGTTACAAGACGGCTAGAGCCGGCCTGCCGGAGGAAAGAAGTGGCGGCAGTGGAAGAGGCTACTGCTGGCCGCGCTTGCTGTAGGCACAAGGAGGAGTAGCACACGGGCGCTGGGGGTGCTGTAGGTGCACGAAGGCGTGGGTGCGTGGGCGCGCGGGCGTTCTGCAGGCCGCTTAGGCGCGCGAGATCTTGTGGCCGTGCAGTTGCAGGCGCTGCAGTGGGCGACGTGCGGGCGCTGCAACAGGGGCGAGTGGAGGCGAAGGCACGAGGACTGTGGGTGCGAGGCGAGGGCGCGCTGGAGAACTCGCGCTAGGTAAGGGTGCATGGTGGAGTCTGATGGCGTTGGTTGCAGGTGTTGTAGGGAGGCGTGAGGTCTAAAGCGGGGGCGCCGAGCACGCGGGAGTGGTCTGATGGAGCAGGGGGCTACTGGCGCGTGGGTGAGGGTGTGCAGGTGCTGGCGTGTGCACTGGCTGAGGTGAGGGCGTGCGGTGGAGGAGGTGCTGGTGCGTGGGTTGGCAGGGTCAGTTGGCTAAAGATGAAGTGAGGGCACACGGTGGCAGGCGCGCTTGGCATGGTTGAGGCACGAGCAGGAGAAATTGTAGGGACTCTTGGCGGTGTGGGCTGTCACCCCACACACCCACGGAGGTGGAGTCGCACTGCTGCGGTGGGAGGCAGGTGGTATGGGATGGATGAGGAGCAAGGTCCTCTAAGCACAGTGAGGAACAAATGGATGGTGGCCTCCTCCTTAACAGCAGCTCTTCCTTCTCTTTTGTATCCACGGCTACCAAGATTTGAAATTTAAAACACCGTGGAATCAATGTGATGTGTAGGAGGAGGAGACGGAGTTGGAGGAGTTACCTGCAAAGGAGAAGAAGAATAAAAGAATAAAATAATTAGGGGTATTTATACATAACTCCTTAACCTCTATGTTAATTAAAATAGTGCACCTAATTAATTAACTAATTAAATGTATGAACCCTAGGTTAATTCTAAATTCATGAATTATGCACTTAAGCTAAAAATATGAATTAATTTATTTACATCCTATTGTATGCTATGTAAATGTTAAAATTAACTTAATGTCTAGGCATTTAGATACTTAAATAGCTCACAAATATGGGCTAATCAAATACTCCCATGCCTAGTTTTTTCTAGTCCCTAGCAAATCCAAGCAAAACCTAGCACTCCAAGTAAAGTAGCTAACCCAATCGGTCTTCCTTTAGAAACATATTAAGTGAAGACTTTAGACCTAAGGTTCCCAAGTAGTTGCTAAGTTACAGACTAGGTCGGCTAAAGACGAGTTGCAAGCACAAGTTTCCCTGATTTCTGACTCTACCCTAGGTTTATTTATCCTTGAGATTAAAGCATTCGTGCATGTGCATTGGTCTAAGTTATTTGTAGTTAGTCTGACTGCCAACCTAGAAAGGAAAAAGGATTTTTTTTTAATAATTTATATATATATTTTTTGTTTGATTCCTCTAAGTCTAACCTCGGATTTGTTGGAACCTTGTTCCACATCTTGTTTTGGTGTTAACAAAATTATTATGAATTAATGTTTTTAATTAAGTACTTTTTAGATTTAGGTGAAGATCAAGGCAAACAAGAAGTGATGGAGGCTTGATGAAAAGGAGAAGATGATGATAATGAGGAGGCAAGATGACAAGGATGAATCGAGAAGAAGATCATCTTTGATCCTTTGCTTTTTTTCTAGTTTAGATTTTATTTTAATAGATTGTATGCCTCTTAACAAGAGAACTTAACTTAGTAAAAATAAATTATAAATAAATTAGGATTTATATTGCGATCGTTTTCGAAGTACGTAATGGATTAAATTGCTTAAAACAGGTACTTGTACGCAAGTACCGGTACTGTTCATCAGTACTGGTATTTGCAAGGCATAGGTTTGAGAATTCATCTCAAACTGTAAACAACAAGTACCGGTACTAACCATGAGTACCGGTACAGGTTGGCCACAAGTTGAAGGCTTTATTCTGGCCTGAACCTTACAAGTACCGGTACCCATGATGAGTACCGGTATTGGTAGGTTACTGTGTCTATGTAGTCTCAAACCTGGGAGTCACAAGTACAGGTACCTATGATGAGTATCGGTATTGGGACTCAAGTACTGGCGGCAGTGAGCTGCTAGTACCGGTACAGGCACTTTAGTACCGGTACCAAATAGCCGTTGGCTTAATTCTGAATGGCTAGAAAATAAATTCCAACAAAGTGAACATTGGAAATTAATTCCCAACGTCTAGTAGATGAATCCTTGAGGTCCTAAACTCTATATAATGACCCTAGGACTCTTTGTTTGCAAAGAAAAAAGATTAGAAATAGAAGAGAAATTCCTAGAGCTATATTTCCCAAATTTCCACCATATTCACAAGAGAAGAAATCGAGTTTGCTACTCTCAATCTCTCTATGTTTTGCAAACACTTCAACGACGTGATTTCTTCACACATTGTTAAAGCGATTCACGCTCATTCTAGGCTCTCAAATTGGTAATATTATTCTATATATTGTTGAGAGGCTTAGGTTCTTGTTGTAAGAGTTTTCTTTCTTACACCAGTTTCACTTGTATTTTGAGCATTTGCTCGTTGGGTTGTAACAAACCCGTTCTTGTAATTGAGTTGAGGTAACCCGTTAATTACCTCAATTAGTAAATTGATTCTCTCGGGGTTGAGAGAATCGGGTTAAAAATCCTAAGCTGGGAAGCTTAGGTAGTGGAGTACCCAAGGGAGGGGAACCACTATATATCTTGTGCCAATTTCTATGATTGTGTTTTGTGCAAATTCATTTTTTTTATTACTAATTTGTTTGCTTAAGTATTTGCACATAGCCATATCTTTTTAGATCCTACAAAGTGGTATCAGAGCGGGTTGCGAAAAGAAGTGACAATTCTCTTTCGCTATGGCATCTCCAGTAAAGCGCACCAAAGGATAGTCATCCACATGTCCTCCCTACTTTGATGGGATGGACTATGGATACTGGAAGAGGAGGATGCAAATCTTCCTCAAAGCCATGGATGAAGATTCGTGAACTCTCATTCAAGAGAGATACATGGATCCGCAGTCGCAAGAAGGAGTGGCATGGACGGCGGATCAAAAGAAGAAGATCGTGGGCAACACAAGGGTGATGAATGCACTGTATTGTGCATTATCAAGAGAAGAATTCAACCGCATCTTAGCGTGCAAGTCAGCATATGAGATTTGGAATACTCTTGAGGTCTCCTACGAGGGTACAAACAAGGTAAAAGAAACTCATATTTCTATTCTAACCGAGAATTATGAGTGTTTCATGATGGAGAAAGGTGAAACGATCAAGGAGATGTACACAAGATTTGGAGAGATCGTGAATCCTATGAAGAACCTAGGGGTCAAGCTGAAAGAAGAGCAGCTTGTAAGAAAGGTTTTAAGATCACTTACAAGTGATTGGTCTCCAAAGACCACAGCCATCCAAGAGGCAAAAGATCTCTCTACTCTCTCCTTAGATAAGTTAATTGGAAGCCTCATGGCATATGAAGTCCAACTAGAAAACGTGAAGAGGAACGAGGAGAAGATATCTAGCAAAAGGAAGAACATTGCTTTTAGAGTAATTAAGGACTCATGCTCAACAACCTCAGAATGGGAAGATGAAGAAATGGTGACACAAGGAAGTTTCAGAGATTTCTTCAAAAACAAGGTAAGCAAATTAATAAAGTTTCAACTAATGTTATTTGTTATGAGTGCAAGAGAAAGGGGCACTTGAGGAAGGATTGCCTTATGAACAAGAAGAAGGAAGACAAAAGGAAAGACACAAAAGAAGTCAAGAAGAAGAAGAGGAGAGCTTTAAAAGCAACATGGGATGATAACGATTCCGACATGGACACCGACTCTAGTGAATTGGATGACGACGAGATCGCTCATCTATGTTTGGCAGCAACTATAGAAGATATAGAAGAAGAGGTAAACCCTGATTTTTCATTTGAAGAATTATTAGAAGCATATAAAGAACTATATCATAAAGCTAGGTTATTTAAAAAGGAAAATAAGGTTTTAAAGAATAATTATCAAACATTAGAAGTAGAGAAATCATGTTTAGAAATGGAATTAGAAATGCCGAAAAAGACTAACAATCAGTTGCATGAAAAGATATTAGAACTAGAAGATATTTATGAACACTTTGATGACACTTTGAATAATTTAAAAATAACTAGGCTGAATACAGAATTTTGTAATAATTTAAAAGCAAGTTCAATAATAAGAACATACAAAATAAATCACATGCACCTAGGCATGCATGGATGTACCAAAAGCTCAAAAATCCTAAGAGTTATAGATCTAACACAAAAGTGATCTATAAATCTCAAGGTTTGAAAGGTACTAACTCTAAAGGACCCACAAGAAAATGGGTACCTAAGAAAGATATTTTACATTGTTTTGCAGGTATAGATCAAAGAGATTAGTGGGTGTTCAAGGCACACAACGGAACATTTCAACCTTTCTATTGGTTGAATGAAGATCAAGAACGATGGCGTAATGGAGCTTGGTACCCACAATCATCATTTTACTATTGGTAAATTTTTTGGTATGATATTCTTTACCCTTTCATTTTTTTGTGATTGACAAAGAGGAGGAGAAAAATAAATGGCAAATAGTAATATTTTTAGGGGGAGCTTATATTGAGGGGGAGGATTAAAATGAAAATTTTTCCTTCATATAACATTGCTAAAAATTATTTTATCAATTTGCAAAATAGTTTTGTCAACACCAAAAAGGGGGAGATTGTTGGAACCTTGTTTCACATCTTGTTTTGGTGTTAACAAAATTATTATGGATTAATGTTTGCAATTAAATACTTTTCATATTTAGGTGAAGATCAAGGCAAACAAGAAGTGATGGAGGCTTGATGAAAAGAAGATGATGACAATGAGGAGGCAAGATGACAAGGATGGATCGAGAAGAAGAAGATCATCTTCGATCCTTTGTTTTTTTTCTAGTTTAGATTTTATTTTCATAGATTGTATGCCTCTTAACAAGAGAACTTAACTTAGATCATAAAAATCAATTAGAGATAAATTAGGATTTATATCGCGATTGTTTTCAAAGTACGTAATGGATTAAATTGCTTAAAATAGGTACTTGTAAGCAAGTATCGGTACTGTTCATCAGTATTGGTATTTGCAAGGCACATATTTGAGAATTTGTCTCAAACTGTCAACAACAAGTACCGGTACTAACCACGAGTACCGGTACAGGTTGGCCATAGGTTGGAGGCTTTATTTTGGCCTGAACCTTACAAGTATCGGTACCCATGATGAGTACCGATATTGGTAGGTTACCGTGCCCATGTAATCTCAAACCTGAGAGTCACAAGTACCGGTACCAATGATGAGTACCGGTACTGGGACTCAGGTACTTGCGGTAGTGAGCTGCTAGTACCAATACAAGTACTTTAGTATCGGTACCAGGTAGCCGTTGGCTTAATTCTGAATGGCTAGAAAATTATTTCCAACAAAGTGAACATTGGGAATTAATTCCCAATGTCTAATAGACGAATCCTTGAGTCCTAAACTCTATATAATGACCCTAGGACTCTTTGTTTGCAAAGAAAAAATATTAGAAATATAAGAGAAATTCTTAGAGCTATATTTCCCAAATTTCCACCATATTCACAAGAGAAGAAATCGAGTTTGCTGCTCTCAATCTCTCTACGTTTTGCAAACACTTCAACGACGTGATTTCTTCACACATTGTTAAAGCGATTCATGCTCATTCTAGGCTCTCAAATTGGTAATATTATTCTATATATTGTTGAGAGGCGTAGGTTCTTGTTATAAGAGTTTTCTTTCTTACACCAGTTTTCACTCGTATTTTGAGCATTTGCTCGTTGGGTTGTAACAAATCCGTTCTTGTAATTGGGTTGTTGATTCTCTCAGGGTTGAGAGAATCGGGTTAAAAATCCTAAGCTGGGAGGCTTAGGTAGTGGAGTACCCAAGGGAGGGGAACCACTATATATCTTGTGCCAATTTTTGTGATTGTGTTTTGTGCAAATTCATTTTTGTTATTCCTAATTTGTTTGCTTAAGTATTTGCACGTAGCCATATCTTTTTAAATCCTACATGATCAGCTATCAACACGGTCTGTGTCGGATTCATTGTCCCCATCACCATACCTCGAAGGGTGCCTGGCTTTCGATCCTTCGAGATAGCATCGCCCATAGCGACCCCAAGAACTCCTGAAAATCGACACTTTGAGATAGTATCTCCTATGGATTTCGTAAGTGAATTCAGGCCTATGGCAATCGGCACTTCGAGATAGGGCCACCCATGGTACCTGAACCGCACAATGCACTTACATGCCCCCAATAGGATGGATATCTTAAGAGACAAGTACCAAGGAGGTAATATGTTATCATCGCATCCTCAAGGTGAGTATATACTCCACCTCTCTTGAGGCAGGAACTCTTCCAATCAAATTGTGTTTTCAAGCCTCTCCTAAGTCAAAACTAAGAGAACCAAATTTCTTCTAAGAAAGGAATTAAGGTGATCACTTACTTATACAAGACCAAGTGTGTGAAATTTGGATGCTTGGGTTACAAGGACCTGTAAACCAAAAGGTAGAACAAGACTCCAAGTACTACCCCACCTTTTAACTCAATCCCTGGCTTTCCTTCCTCAACCTCTTGAGGAATGGTCCACAACTTAACTCCTACTTAAGTTTTTAACTCCACAAAGGACCTTAAAGGTCTAAAGTTAGTAGCTCAGTTAGCTTCTAAAGTTCAACCCTAGAATCAACTTAGTCTAACCTAAAGCCAGTTAAGCTCAATAATATAATTTTTTTTTTTTTCAATGCAAATGTATGCAATGCTGAATGCTTTAACTAAATGCATGAATGCACTATGTATAAATGCTATGTATATCCCCAAGTACACCCCCCATGCCTAAAATATGCAATGTCCCCATTGCATAGAAGGATATTACCTGGGTTAGAGATGGGCTGCTGTTCTTTTGTTAGCAGCTGAGTAGCCAAAGAACCTGTACATCGGTTCAAGGATCGTAGAAATAGGCCCTAAAAATGAGCAAAGTAATGCTGGCCTAGAAAATAGGTAACCTAGGATATTGGTGAGCTGATGATGAATCCCAATAGCAAATGCTCGCCCAACTAAGATGGGAATGAAATCTTCCCAGGTCACCAGAGGAGGTTCTAAAGGATAAATTGGCATAACAACCTCCAAAGGGGTACGGGGAGGATGACAAGGATCCTCCAAAAGGAATGGGGAAGGAATGGTGCAGAGATAAACCCCCAGGGTAATGGACTGACTAAAGAAATCATTAATCCATACCCGATACTCCATTACAGGAAATATTATTTTGTTAAGCCCCCCTGTCAGAACAAAAGTGAGCATATCTCTAAGCCAAGGATCATCTAGGGTGTCCAAGTTCGAGGTTGCGGGATGGTCATAAGATCTAGGTTGGGTTTAATCAGCTCGGTATCCATCCCTAACAATCTTTTAAAATCCTCAATTGCATCCCTAGCATTCCTTGCACTATCACAAGTATCTTCCTGCACTTCATCAGGAGTCAAAATTTTGCCTTCATACATAAGCAAATCAAAGGGTGACTTCGAATCAAATGAAGGCAGGTTGGAAGCAACAGATCTAGAGATTATCCTATCAATGTCATCCCCGAGTTCTTGTTCTTTACTCAAATCTTCCCCGGAGTCTATATGTGAATCCGCATAAATCTTAGAAGTTGCTTCCAAATTTTCCATCATTTCATCATGAGGAGAAATATCATCGATGGGTGTGCTAAGGAAACCTAATTTGATCAAATTTATGACATCCTTAGAGGCTAACTCTTCAAATAAGACATAATCACCCTTAGTGTCACTCCAAATCTTGAATGTAGCTTCCTCACATAATTCATCTTTCTCCTCATCATACGATTCATCATATACCCGAGGTCTAGAATCATTTAATATCTCAGCAGATCCCCTAGGGCACTCTATCTGGGGTAAATGGTTTACACTGGTAACATCAGACTCCTCAGATAGGTCAATTTCTTTAAGGTTAGGTTCCCTAAGGGTGGGCTTGAGTTCCATCTCGTGATCAGAAGGGAGGGTAGGATTAACAACTTGACTTCGTCCCACTTCATCAAATGTCACGAAAATACTATCATCTGGGTCGAGGTCTTCCAATGGTACCATCATTCCCTTCTTTTGACTCCAATATAATTCAGGTGGATACTCAACCTTATCATCATCTTCCTCGGGTTGCCACCTTTCTTCATCCATTGCATAGCTACTTTCATATGTATCTTCCTCCCACTTAAGGCGTGGATCTCTCAAGGAAGTGACATCTAACGGGGAGGTTTCAAAATCGATTCTCGAAAAGTAGCTATTCTCCCTTACATAATCCCCAAAATTTCCCTCCAACTTAAAGTGTGGCTCTCCCACAGGAGATGCATCTAGTGTAGAGGGGTGCATGTCATCCTCAATGGGTAGATTGGGTGGCTAATTTCATCTCTTTCTTGTTGGCCTACTCTCGAAGATTCTCTTAACAATTCAATCATTTCGTCTTGCATTTTTTGTATTTCCATCTTCGAGGAAAGGTCATCATTTCTATCGGGAGAGAAGTCAGGCTTAGGCTTATAGTACCCAAGAGTGCCTGTCCAACCATTATACTTATTCAGGGAGGGTGGGTTGGGTATTTCTATGGTGTGTGGGATATTGGGCAAAGCAAATCCCGCTCCTAGGTTTTGCTCACTGATTTGGGGCTTAACCAGGCCAATACTCCTATAATAGGAGTAAAACAAATCCCAATGATTGTCATTATGTCCATCGAAGGATGGACCATCTCAGCGTAAGGGATCGAAGAGTGCAGAGTGGGGGTATGGGTGTGGGCAAGATGTGAAAGGATGAAAATCCATGTGGTTCATTCTAACTCACACCTCAATCAGAATTCCCCAAGCAAAGAACAATTCAAAAAGGACTTTTTAGGTCATTCCCAATTTAGGCTTTTGATTTTAAGTCAGATTGTAGGTGACAATATAATTTGTTCAATCAATTTACATGCTTATTGTCGACCTATGGATCGCCTAAGAAAACCTAGTTGGAGCTTAGGTGTTCTTCCCTAAATCTCAAATGGTAGAGCAAATCCAAAGACAGAAGATCGAGGGGTGCAAGTAGGCCTAAGCCTTCCTTTGAAGCTATGCTTTCGCAGTGCTTCTCAACTACCCCCAAAAATCTGTGATAGGGTATCCTCCTCTTTGGATTTACAAACCTTTGATCTTAAGTTCCGAACACTTCAGAATCCAACGGTAGGAGGGCTCTTGTCCTAGTAGTTCCAACACATAGGAGTGTCTAAATGCGTGCCGTGGTGCAAGAAATATAAGTGTGCATACACCGCAAAAAAGATTTTGAATTTTGAATCGTACGCCATGTTTGAAAATCAAGTCCTTGATTTTTAAATTTCCCTCCTTTAATTAGTCCTTTTTCAAGAATTAAATGTGACCACTTGTTGGATCTATTCAATACAGATTAGGTGGTCTTGAAATTAATCCAAATGCATTTTTATGACAAGTAGAAATGCAAAGTTAGAAGTGCATACCTGATTCCAGCATTCTTCATGCAATATGCAAGATAGGAAATTAGATCTAGATGCTACTCATTCAATCCTAAATGATACGACCTAAGGGTAGGTAGCTTCTAGCAGGTAGCTCGTGTTTTTGTTTTTGTTTTTTTTTTTAGCTACTTATGCATAAGCAAATTAAAGGTAAACAATTCACAAAATAAATTAAAAACCTAAATCTAAAGAAAAGGGAACAGGATCCAAAAAATTACCCAACACGAGCCTAAAACAAAATCGGGGAACAAACCCCTCAACTGTACCCCAGAACAAGGGTTTCAAACCAAATGTGCAATGAAAAATTAAGTCTAAAGTCTTAATCCTACTCTAATCAAATCAACGACTAAATGTGCAGAGATGATCGTCGTATCCTCGTCCTTCCCCTCCTAGCGATCTAGTTCCTTGCAAGGTAGCTCGAACAATTTCTCCTCTGGCGACGTCAAGGGTTGTTTCTCATGATGGCTGGTGTGATTGCGAGTCGTAGAATGTGTGTCGCAGATCGTTGCACTCGCATCAGGAAAAAAAATCCAGAGTTAAATATGGTTCAAAATTTAAATCAATGTGAATGAATGAATGAATGAATGCGATTTAATTAAGCCTATTGCTTCCTCGGTAATGGCGCCATTTGATAAGTCGATTTTCGCTTTTGAACAATGTATTAAGATGATTTGTCATTGTAGGATCAAAGTGGTGGAAAATCGCTTAACAAAATAATTAAAATTAAAATTAAACCACTCACAGAAGAGCGGGTTATGTCCACAGGGAGGCAATGATGCAATAAAATCACGAATATTTTTCTCGTATTCATTCAATCAAGTGTGAAATCTAGAGTCAAATATGACATGAAATGCGACGAAAAGAGGATACACAATAACTCGAAAATGTAAGGGTATATGTGTTTTTTTTCCTCACTGAAATATTCAATAAATATGTGATGAATCTATGTAATTTCTAATTGATATGCATTAGAGAAAATTTGTGCACATCTTAATTCAAAACCAATGTCAAAAGATGTGAAAACAAAAGCCACGCATTATAAGAAAGCATGAGTATGAAGTCGCAATTTCACCACAATAAAATAATCATAAATCAAAATTATTTTTTTTTGGCAATGGCATGAAATGTAATTATTAATTGAGGTTGAAACAGAGGATTCTACCTCTCTCCTCGCGCATGGGAGAGAGGATTGTTCGAAGAACTCTTCTGGACATAGATTGGCTGGAGCGAGGGCTTCGCAACGGTGGTGATGGCAAGTTGCGAGATGGCCGGAACTGGCCTACCGAAGGAAAGAAGTGGCGGCAGTGGAAGAGGCTGCTATTGGTCGTGCTTGCTGTAAGTGCAAGGAGGCGTGTCACGCGGGTGCTGGGGGCGCTGCAGGCACGTGGAGGCGTGGGCACACGGGCGTTCTGCAGGCTGCTTGGGCACGCGGGATCTTGTGGCCATGCGGTTGTAGGCGCTGCAGTGGGAGACGTGCGGGCGCTGCAGTGGGGGTTGGTGGAGGTGAAGGCGCGGGGACTGTAGGTGCGAGGCGAGGGCGCACTGGAGAATGCACGCTAGGCAAGGGCACACAGTGGAGTCTAATGGCATTGGCTGCAGGTGCTGCAGGGAGGCACGAGGAGGTCTGAAGCAAGGACGCTGGGCGCACGGGGGTGGTTTGATGGAGCGGGGGGCTGCTGGCGCGCGGGTGAGGGTGTGCAGGTGCTGGCGTGTGCGCTAGCTGAGGTGAGGGCATGCGGTGGTGTAGGTGCTGGTGCGTGGGTTGGCAGGGTCTGATGGCTGGAGATGAAGTGAGGGCACGCGGTGGCAGGCGCGCTTGGCATGGTTGAGGCACGAACAAGAGAAATTGCAAGGACTCTTGGCGGTGTGGGCTGTCACCCCACACGCCCATGGTGGTGGAGTCGCACTGCCGCGGTGGGAGGCCGGTGGTATGGAATGGATGAGGAGCAAGGTCCTCTAAGCACAGTGAGGAACAAAGGGGTGGTGGCCTCCTCCTCAACAGCAGCTCTTCCTTCTCTTTTGTATCCATGTTGATGCGAAACTCGATCATGTTTTAACAGTTAATTACGTCGTAGTATAGGTGATCAAGCGTCGTCAACAAATAAAAGTTTTATTACTCGAAAACCTAAGTATCCGAGGTCGAACACAGGGAGCAGTTGGAATTTACTACTAATCTCGAGAATGGAATTGAACACTTTCATTACTCAAAACTTTAATTCAAATGTAAAAGCATGAGTTTGAAAAATAATTGAGGCAAAAAGAAAGAATTGGACGTCTGATCATGGGATCAAACATCTTAAAAGATGTTTCCCTTCTCTTATTTTTCTTCTAATTTTCTTCCTTTCCTCTTCTCTGTGCTTGTTCTTTCTCTTCTGCAATGCTTCTTTTCTTCCTATTTTCTTCTGTCTTCTTTCTTTCTTCTCCTGCAGTATCTCTCTCTACGGGTCTTCTTCTTCCTTGGCTCTGCTTCCTTCCTTGGTTGTGTTTACCTTCAGTTCCTCTTCTTCAGTTCTACTCTTTTTCCTTCTCTTCTTCCTCTACAATGGCTTCCTTACTTCATTTTTGCCTCTGCTTGCCTTCTGCTTCCTTTTCTTCTTCCCTTGCTAGCAGCGGCTAAGGGTTGGCTTCACTCCTTCCTTCTTTCTTCCTTCCCTGCACAACCACAGCAAAGCAAAACCTAACCCTCTACCCACACCCGCGTGTCTCTCTCTGTGTAAACCAGTCTCAGCATGCTCTCGTAGAGCCGGGTAAACGGGTCGGATCGCGTGCCCGGGCCCAGGCGCACCGGCGTGAGGGTGGTTTACGAGGTGTGCTCAGGACAGGGTCGGGTCGGTTCACGCCAGATCCGCGTGGTGAACTCGCGGACGAGGCACAGTGAGATAGGTGAGGGACCTCACCCCAAATGCGTTCAGAGGCGACGAGCGTATATGACAAAAATAATATAAATCACTCTACCTCTTTGTAACTTCACGATGTGGGACTAATGGTTGCTGCCTTCGATCGCGCGTGCCCGCAGAAATCCATGCCTTCAATTCCCGCAACTGCAGGCTCTGTGGCGTCGCTCGCTAGACCCCTTGGCTTCGCAAGACCTGCCCACGTTCACAACACCTGGAAACTTGCGGTCCTGAGGCCTGGAGCAAGCGTGGAGCTTCTTCAAGTTACCGTCAATGGCGGATGGAGCTTGAGATTTGTCAGACACGAAAAGAGCCTCTCGGCTTAATCAGATCACCGGGAGACCTTCTCCGTGTCACGGCAAAGGTGAAGAGCTAGGTGGCAGGCCGCGGGGTGGCCTAGGCGTGAGTGCCTAGGTCGCCCTGTGGCCGGATGGATGGGTGAGTTCGGGGGACTGTTGTGGAGGCTTATAGGGACTGTGGATTGGCGGAGGTTACTCAGTGAGATGAGGCGGAGGTTATGCAATGGTCGGCGAGGCATGTGGGGCTACGGAGCGATGGGAGCGTTTCACCGGAGGGTGGCCGGAGATGAGGAAGGTGATGGTGAGCAGCGACGGTCGAGGGGTTTTTGATGAAATAAAAGGAGGGGAATGAAAGAGGGGATAGAGGAGAATGGTTTTAACCTAACTAAAGGGACGAAGGGAATGAGGAGGCGGACGGCAGTACCTGCTGTCGCCAGAGAAGAAGACGTCCAGTGGAGGAAGACGGCGACGACGACAGGGCTAGGGCAGCGCGCGCGGGTGTTGCGCGACGCGGAGGAGGATGAGGAAGGCGGCTCTGCTGCTAGTTTTGTGGCAGAGCGATGAGGAAGAGGAGGGGGGCTCGTTGGAGCTCGCTGGACCTCTTGGCCGGAGAAGAAGGAGATGAATTTGAGGTGGAATCCCGGCCAAGTCGAGCTGAGGAGGTGCGGTCGGAGTTAGGGTTTAATTTATAGGTGTTTGGCTGTGCTTCTGGTGCATGGAGGGCAAGCTTCTAGCCACCAACGTCTCGCCGGAGATGGAAGGTGGTTAGATACCCAAATCTCTCGTGCGTTCGCACGAGAGATTGGGTGCAGATCTGGGATCATAATCTGGCTCAGATGGAAGGGGATTCCTCAGAGAATCTCCCTTCCAATTCTGGGAGGGGATCTCTAAGGGATCAGAGAGTATTCCCTCTTTAATCCTCGCCGGAGAAGGATTCTACCACCAATAATGGTGCAAGGACCTGATTGTAAGATTGGCGAGGAAGCTAGGGGGTTCAATATGATGGTTTTCAAAAGAGAGGGACCAAAATGTGATTGGATGTACTAAATTGCAAAGTTGGTCAAGATGACCTCCCCTTAGGTTCAAATTTTGGTACAAACCTAATTTGGACATAAGGAATCCAATGGTGAAGTTGGAATTTAGGTTTGACCACGTTTGACTAAATATTTTGCATAAAAACCCAAATTAGGTCAATTGATGAGCTTGGACCCTAATCTAGGTCAAACTAGGTTCCAAAGGTCAAATTGAATGTTATAAACCAAAGGGGATATTTTTCCATGATTTTTAGAGGGGTTACTTGATTTTTATCCTGACCGAAACCTTGTTGAATTAAGCAGGTCTGTTTTAGGGTTACTAAATGTCATTTAATTCCTGGATTGCACATGAACCCATTTCTGATTGAATCAACCCACTTTTATCTCATTTAGACCATTTGACCTATGCTCTATCTCTGAGAAATCCCATTTATGTACTGCAATAGTAAAATTACAGTTTTAACCTTTATTTCATGTTTTCTTCTCAGAACACTTATTCCTCCAATTAAGTCCTCTTCTAAGTCATGCATGAGCTTTTATTCTCTTTATTATGTTAAAATGGGCTAGTTATGGCTCATGATAAGGCTCTCATCAATCCACGGCTACCAAGATTTGAAATTCAAAACACCGTGGAATCAATGTGATGTGTAGGAGGAGACGGAGTTGGAGGAGTTACCTGTAAAGGAGAAGAAGAATAAAAGAATAAAATAATTAGGGTTATTTATACATAACTCCTTAACTTATATGTTAATTAAAATAGTGCACCTAATTAATTAACTAATTAAATGTATGCAACCCTAGGTTAATTCTAAATGTATGAATTATGCACTTAAGCTAAAACTATGAATTAATTTATTTACATCCTATTGTATGCAATGTAAATGTTAAAATTAATTTAATGTCTAGACATTTATATACTTAAATAGCCCACAAATATGGGCTAATCAGCTAGCAAGTTGTCGGTGGTAACAGCTCATCGGCCAGTTGTCTATAACCTAGCTCACAAAAAAAAAAAAATGCACCATAATTCCCAAAACACCTACGGAAGAAGCGGGGAAGTAGAATAAACCGGGGAGATATACACTAGGTTTGCCCTTGTGTTCACCCTATATAAAAGAAAGTAGGGAGAAAGCTACCGATCGTAAAGATAAACTTTAGGCAAGGTCACCTCGAGTCGTAGAAATCTGAAGTCCGTTTTAACGGCTGTCTAGTGAGTCTTTCACTATTTTTCACAAGATGCTTAGCACTTAGAGTCATTTTCGAGTCTTGGGTTGGTCGGGTAGTCCTAAAAAGTTATCCCGTAACTCTCAAACTTCAAAAGTATAAAAAAATTAGAAATGAAGAAATTTTTTTTTTTATCTTCTCAAATAAGATGAGGGCTTGACGGTCTGCATTCTGGCAGGCACCCGGGCATTGTTGAGTTTTTGTAATTAGGTCTTGGGGTTGAGATTTTCTAAAGCAATTAATGAATTTTGCCTAATTACTCGAACCTTGATTCTACTCTTTTACATAGCATTTAGGTTAATTTTGCCAGGGACTATTAAAAAGTAAGTATGGGGGTATGATGAACACACATAAATTCATGATAAATTGCTTATTTTTGATAGTTCCTAGGCTTAGCATTGCATATCATGCTATAAATATTGCACAACATCCATTGCATGGCATTTAGGATAGTTGTATATTTCGTATATTAATTCCTTCATTTTATATGGCCAGGGAGGCAATGCGACATCCATACGGGTTTCGGATGGAAAATCCGACCGTATGGGTGGATCCGGAGTGACAATCGTAGTTCGGCATCGCGGGAATCATCTCTATTTGAGCACCGTAGCACCCTCTACAAGAAGAAGATGGACGGCCCAGATGGCGCCACGTGGCACCATCTAGGCCACCCAACACCAGCCAGCAGCACTGCTCAACTCCTTCCTCATCCGCGCCCTTCAATCCTAGCCGTTGGATCAAGATCTAACAGCTGGGAAGCGGTTGCACCAAGCCGCTCCACACGACACAAGGGAAGGTTTGCCGCAATGGTTGGAGCGTTGGTTTGCAAAGGGGAGGCGTGGGTTCGAATCCCCGCGGCCCCTCCAATTCATAATTGGGCGGGCGCATGGAGCGGCAGTGGCAGCGCAAGGTAGCGTGCACGTGCACGCGCACGACAGTGCGTGGCAAGCGCGCACGCCAGCACATAGTAAGCGCACACACAGTAGGGCGTGTGTAGTCAGCGCGCGTGATGAGTAGGGCAGCGTGACGTGGGCGTAAGGGTGGTTGGTGCCAACTTTCAGCGACAGCTGGGCTGACCTACAACGACGCTTACAGTCGTCACTATTTCATTGCAAGCCAGCAGAGCCAGCTAAGGGCACGAGTGGAGGTGAGTTATCTACAGTAACATTTCTAGCAATGGCCTGGAGGTCGCTAAAAGTCCTTTATCCATTTTTAGCCTCTTCTCCTCCACTATAGAAGGAACTACACCCCCTCCCTTCCAAGCCATCTCTACCTACTCTACTCCGACCTACTCCCAAGCTCTAGCAAGCCTATCAACGCTCCATTAGAGCTTATTCTCAAGCTCCCAAGGTGCCTATTAGTGTAGCGAACCTTTGCCCCACCAAATACTCCTCCAACTTCCCATCTCCCTTCATAGGTCACCTTGGAGCTGTCCTCCCACCTCCATTCCGGTAGCAAATCACCTCCATCTTCTCACCTCCATTCCAGAGCCACGTCGAAGCTTTCCTCAACACGACGTCCTCCTGCATCTCACCTCCATCGTCCTGCTCCTCACCTCCTTCGTTCGAGCTTCCGCCAGGCACCGTCATCGCACCAAACAGCCAATTCGGGATATTTCCTCTCACCCCCCTCTCTTTTTATGCTTTCATAGTTTATTGTAATTGGCATTAGAAGTAATATATATCAGATTTGTTCCACATCTCTATCTTATGATACATTTGCTTGTTCTCTTTTATTTCAAAAATACAAAAAAAAATAACAAAACCCCAAAATACCAAAGAGAAACGAAACAAAGTGCGGTTTTCACGTAAGGTAAACGTCGCCTCTCTGTGTTCGACTCAGGACTCCCTTGGAGATTCGGTATAAATTTTGTCTGATCGACGTGTTTTGCAACTATGATGATGGGTTACTTATAACCCCGATTTCTAACACGTGAAACACGCCAGACCATCATACAATAATGAAGTATAAAATAATTATTTATATACATAATAATTTATAGAATGCAATAGAACATATGTAAACTTAAGTAATGATTCTATGACCTAATGTAGTTATTAACAAACATAAAATGTAAGAATAAAGTTAACTTAGGCATAACAATAGTCCATTAAAATGGACTCATCATCCGTCAAACCCCCATGCCTAGCTTTTGCTAGTCCCTTAGCAAAATTTCAAGGTGTTAACTTTGATTCTAGACCATAAAATCTTTTGATACTTAAAAACTTTGCTGTGTGCTTCCTTTTGTAGATTAGGTTAGAATGCCAATAGTAGGCCTAGAGATACTCAAGTACTAATCAAGATCCGAACCTGACCTGCTCTAGCCTCAATCTGCCGTGAAGGTTTTTAAGGCCCACAAGAACTAACCTAAGGTTCGTTGAACTCCGCGATTAAAGTACCCGTGCTTGTAACATGTTTTAGCCTTAATTCAGTTTGCAGTGCATTTTTGTCAAAGAGAAACAGAGGAATTTCTCTTTATTTTTGGAGAGTTCTCTTTCTTTTCTTTTTATTTCTAGTTTCGGATTAGCTTTAAAACACAGTCTGTATCGGATTCCTAATCCCCATCATCAATCCTCGCAGGGTCCCTGGCAATCGATGCTTCAAGATAGCACCACCCATGGCAACCCCTAGAACCCTGGCTTTCGAGATTTCGAGATAATCCCGCCCATGGCGTTCTGTAGCTAAATCCAGACCCTGGAAATCGACATTTTGGGATAATGTCACCCATGGCATCTAAACCAGCATAGGGTGCTTACATGCCCCGGTAAGATATGTAGATATCCTAGGAGACAAGCACCGAGGAGACGATATGTTATTGCGCATCTTCGAGGAAAATTTCCCGCCTCTTTGCTGGGACCTTGTCCAAATCTACTTGTGTTGATCAGCTACCCCTAATCTAGGTGACTTCTTCAGAACAATTTCAATGCATTTGCGTGATTTTGATACTTAGGCTCACTGAGCCAGACTGTGTGTGGATTGGGGTGCTTAGGTTACCAAGTCCCGCAAACTAAAGGTTAGTTGGTGAGGCTGAATAATCCCTAAGCCTTAGACCTACTACTTATGCTTCGCATTTTTCCCAACCTCTTAAGGACTATCCAGATCTTAGCGGGTACTTGAATTTTTAAGCCTAGGATTATAGCCCAAAAGGCCTAAAATCAGCATTCCTACTAATCTCTTCTTTGTTTCATTAGCACTTTTTGCCTTTTCTTTCTTTTGATATGGTCTAGAACTAAGTTAATTTCTTAATCTCTTACTAATGACTATCTCTTTTTCTTTTCAAATTGTGCTCCTTTTTAACATTTTTAACTCCACCCCTTTTTCTCCTCAAAGTCTGATATACCATCAAAATTTCCTCTCCTCTCATATTTTGTTCTTTTTCAAGAATTTTTTTATTTTTTTGGTATTTTTGGAATATGTGATTTTTTTGATGAAACCCTTTCATGTGAAATGATTTTCACGGCGTTTTGCACTTTACTACCCCCCATGCCTACAATTTGCAATGTCTTCATTGTAAATTAGGTGGGTTTGAGTTCAGCTTAGATAATTCATTGGAACTGGTGTTGGGTGGGTGAATAGGTCGGGATGATTGTTGCGGATGATTTCAAGCTCAGGTACGGATACCAGAGGTGGAGTCAATTGTTTTAATGGATAAACCCTAAACTGCAATATGAGTTCAGCATAGGATGTGTCAGGATGGGTTCTGGGTTTTTCAAAAATGATGGGTTGCCTACTGTTAAGCGTTGAGTTTAACGCCATCAGTTGGATGCAATGAGTTCAGGGAGAATGGAGGGTAAAAGATGTCTCAGCCAAATTTGTATCGATAAGTTCAATGAATGGTTTGAGTCTCTGACCATTCACGACAAAAGGTTTTGAATCGTGGCTGAGTTGATTGATTTCGATGGCTCCATTTCCAAAGATTCGTCGGACAAGGTAAGGTCTAATCCATTTTGATCTGAATTTTCCTGGGAATAGTTTGAGTTTGACATCAAAGAGTAGGACTTTTTGACCAAGGAAAAAAATCTTTCTGGATATGTGCTTATCGTGAAAGGCCTTAACCCGCTCTTTGTAAATTCGCAAGTTCTCATATGCGTTGTGGCGTAATTCATCGATCTCGCTCATTTGAAGCTTTCTGTGTGTTCCTGCCTTAGAAAGATCGAGATTGCAGCTCCGTACTGCCCAATAGTCTTTGTGCTCTAATTCGACAGGGAGGTGACATCCTTCTTGTACACTAATATGAAGGGAGACATACCTAATTGGGTTTTGCGGGTGGTCCTATAAGCCCACAAAGCTTCCGGAAGTCAGGATGACCAGTCTTTCCTGTCAGGTCAAATAGTGATCTGGAGGGTTTTCTTGATCTCTCAATTTGATAGCTCAGCTAAACCATTGGTTTGGGGGTGATAAGGAGTAGAGATTCGGTGTGCTACCCTGTATTTGATCATCAGTGATCTGAACTGAGCATTAGTGAAATGGGTCCCTCCATCAGAGATTATGGCACGTGGAATCCTGAACTGAGAAAAGATGTTCTGATGAATGAATTTGATTACTACCTTATGATCGTTGGTTCGGGTCGGAATGGCTTCGATCCATTTGGACACATAGTCAATAGCGAGCAGAATGTACTCGAAGTCGTCTGAAACAGGGAAGGGTCCCATAAAATCAATCCCCCAGACATCGAAGCTTTCGCATATGAGAATCAGCTGTAAGGGCATCATATCACGGTGGCTCATGTTGCCTAAGGTCTGGCAACGAGTGCATGCCTTACAGTGATTATATGCGTCTTTGAAAATTGTGGGCTAATAGAAGCTGCACTGGAGGACTTTTGTTGCGGTTTATGACCAGAGAAGTGTCCACCGCATGCTTGGTCATGGCAGGACAAGATGTCTTGAATTTCCGCTTCCGGGATACATCATCGGATGATTTGATCAGCACCAATGCTGAAGAGATACGGGTCTTCCCAAAAGTAGTACTTGGCATCGGAAAGTAATTTGGCTTTCTTGGCCTTCGGCCAATCGGACGGGATCTGATGTGATGCCAGGTAGTTTACTAGATTAGCAAACCATGGAAGCCCTATACTGATAGTCATTAGGTGCTCATCAGGAAAATGTTCTGTAATGGGCCTAGAAGGGTCAATAATGTCAGAAGGAAGGCAGGACAAGTGATCAGCTACCACGTTCTATTTTCCCACCTTGTCATGAATCTCGAGGTCAAACTCTTGCAACAGAAAGATCTAGTGGACTAGTCGAGGTTTCGCATCCTTCTTCGCAAGGAGGTGCCTTACAGTAGTGTGATCAAAGTAAATGATAACACGGGAACTCGGAAGATATGATCTGAACTTTTCTAGCACATATATTACGGCTAGTAGCTCTTTCTCAGTAACTGTGTAGTTACGCTGAGCCTCGTCAAGTGTCTTGCTAGCATAGTAGGTGACCACGGGTTTCCCGTCAATTTTCTGCCCAAGTGCTACACGTACAACGAAATCAGATGCATCGCACATGATCTCAAAGTGTTGAGACCAATCAGGGGACTGTAGGATCGGAGCTTGAGTAATTCGATCACGCAGGATCTCAAATGATTGAGTGCACTCCTTGGAGATTTCAGAAGGGACATCCTTAGATAGCAGATTAGTCAAGGGCGTGCAATTTTTGAGAAATCAGGAATGAATCGACGGTAAAAACCGATGTGCCCCAGGAAGGATCGGATGTCTTTGACCGAGCTACGCATAGGGAGTTTGGAAACCATATTTACCTTGGCTCAATCAACCTAGATGCCTTTCTCATAGATGAGATGTCCTAGGACAATTCCCTCAGGAACCATGAAGCGGCTCTTTTCCCAGGAAAGAACCAAATTCACGTCGATGCACCGCCTGAGGATCTGGACCAAGTGTAGGATGCCATCGTCAAATGATTCGCCGAAAATTGAGAAGTCATCCATGAAGACTTACAGATATTCACCTACCATATCTGAGAATATGGCAAGCATGCATCGCTGAAAAGTAGCAGGTGCATTGCAGAGACCGAAAGGCATCCTTCGGAATGCGTACGTCTCAAAGGGGCAGGTGAAAGTGGTCTTCTCTTGGTCCTCAGGATGGATTGCCACCTGGTTGTAACCAGAGTACTCGTCCAAAAAGCAGAAAAATCTATTTCCCGCTAGTTTTTCCAGGATCTGATCAATAAATGGTAGTGGAAAATTATCTTTCTTCGTGGAGGTATTGAATCTTCTATAATCAATGTAGACTCTCCACGAATTTGCTACACGGGTCAGTATGATTTCTCCGGTCTCAGTCGTGATCATGGTGAGTCCTGCCTTCTTAGGCACAACCTGGATTGGACTCACCCACTGACTGTTAGAGATCGGGTAGATGATCCTAGCATCTAACCACTTAACGATCTCCTTTTTCACGACCTCCTGCAGATTAGGATTCATACGTCTCTACATTTCACTTGAAGGTCATGTGCCCTCTTCAGTATAGATGCAGTGTGTGCAGTAAGAGGGGCTAATATCAGTCAAATCATCAAGACTCCATCCAATGGCTCTTTGATGTTGCTAGGGAACAGAAATCGAATGGGATTCCTGATCAGGTGTGAGTCTGAAGTTGATAATCACAGGAAACGTCTGATTGGAACCCAAAAAGACGTACTTTAGATGATCGGGAAGAGGCTTTAGTTCTAAAATAGGGTTATCAGCAGCAACGAGTGGTTCAGGGTGGGTGTCAGGAGTAAGGGAAGGAGCTATGGGTGTGTCTAGGTTAAGTTCGAACTCCTCTAATTGCAGGTTTTGATCCCCTTGTGGTTGATCATAAGTAGTCAGGTTTTCCACGATATACCGATCGTCAACCACAACCTCAATATCACATATTTGCTCTATAACCCTGTAATTAATCCCTTGTTGGGCCTTAAAGATGTTGATCTTTAGTGTCTGGTTCCCAAATTTTAGTTCAATTTGGCCCTCCTCTCAATTAATGTTGGCCCTAGCAGTGGCTAGAAAGTATCGGTGTGTTTTTCAGATTCTCTGGGGCATCTATATCCAAGACTACAAAATCCACCAGGAAATAGAAATCTCGAACCCTAACAATGACATCCTCAAGAACTCCTTTAGGTGACTTAATAAATCGATCTGCCAACTGTAATGTCACCTCTATTGGTTTTAGCTCAGATTCCTCAAGATGGTCAAGTAGGGATGTAGGTATTAGGTTTATGGAGGCTGCTAAATCCAATAATGCCCTATCAAATTGGATATCACCAATTGCACAGGAAATCAGGGGAGTACATGGGTCTTTTGCCTTAGGTGGGAGCCTACTCAAAATGACAGAGTTGGCTTGCTCCGATAATACGATTGGACTCCCACTTTTGGTTCGCGGCTTATGCTTAGGTGTATACACGTCTTTTAGAAATTGTGCGTAAGTTGGTACATGGTGAATTGCATTCATCAAGGGGATGTTTATATGGACTTGTTCAAAGAGCTTGACCAAGTCCTCTTCAGGTGCCATGGGTTTGGTTGTCCTCTTTCCCTTGGTCAAGGCCTCGGGAAATGGAACCTTAGATGGTTCCTCTGGAATAGGTCCAAGTTCTTGATCTAGGACAAGGGTATCCTGGATGACTATCTTAGGGTTTGGGTTAGCACTACCAGGCTGAAAGTGGCTTGGGTAAGGTGGGTCCTGTGTTGCTTTGCCATTACGAGTCGTAACTGAATTCAGTCCTGCCTAGTTCTGGTTTGGTGTAGGTAAAATAGGTGGCTTCTGTTGAAATCCTGAGTACGATGTCGAATCTTCCATCCCATCGGGTGATGGAGTAGAAGGGTCCTAATAAACCATGTGGGCTTGGCCTTGATTTGGGTTTATAACACGCCTCTGATTTAGCATGTTATTGGGATTAGGTAGAGGTTGTGAAGAGAGTGTACCAGGTTGGCGGGAATTTGCCATCTGGGCGAGTTGATTGCGAACCTTGTGATCTCATCTTTGTGCTATTTCTGCATGGCCGCATTCGTCTTTTGAATGTCAGCCAGAGTCTGAAGGATAAGAGTCATTTGATTTGCTTGAGTTGGCCCAGATTGATAGGTGGGATTAGGCCAAGGCTGAGGCGGCTGATATGGACGAGAAGCTTGTAGACGGGGCTGATATAGTGGTCTCTGATTCTGAATGTTTCCCGCCCACATGAAATTAGGATGATTTCTCCATCCAGGGTTATAGGTATTAGAGAATGGGTCATTTTGGATGGAGTTGTGGTCCTCACAGGTTTGAGGAACCTCAGAAAAGTCAGAATACAAGGGTTCAGAGTTCCCCCAACTAGAATAGGCAGGTCCGGAGTTTCCTCCAACCCTAAAGTCAGACAGGGGTGGATACGAGTCTAACCCTTAAGAAGATTGGTGGTAGATGTTATGCACAGCTTCCCTCCCAGAGGGTGATGGGAACACCATCAAGAGCCCTAACTAGCTCATTTTGACCCAATGAAGTCAATAAATGCTCTTACATAATCGTCAAAAGGTCATAACTCACTGTATAAGCATTCTGAGGGAAAAATAAGAAACTGGGGTTAAAACTATAATTTTACTAATGCAATACAACCACGAGTTTTCTCAGGGGCTGAATAAAGGTCAAATAATCTTAATAAGATAATAAGTGGGTTAGATCAGACAGAAATGGGTTTACGTGTGTTCTAAGAATTAAATGACTTTTGAAACCCTAAAAATAGACTCACTTAATTAACCAAGGTTCTAGTCAGGGTAAAATTCACTTAAACCCTCTAAAAATCATATAAAAATATTCTCTAGAGTTTAGCACCTTCAAATTGGCCATCAGAACTCATCTTGACCTAAAATGGAGCCTCAGACAGATATTTGCCCTAATTTGGGTTTTTACATAAATTACCCAGTCAAACATAGTCAAAACCAAAATCCAACTTCACCATTGGATTCCTTAGGTCTAATTATGCTTGTACCAAAATTTGGACCTAAGGGGAACTCATCTTGACCTAGTTTGCAAAAAGATCCTATCTGATTACATTTATACCCCTAACTTTCAAAAATATTTGCATTCAACCCCCTAACTTCTTCTTCATCTTCACAATTAGGTCCCTCTATCATTATCGCGGAGGAAACCTACTCCAATGACTTTCAACTTAGATTTTCTCCTTGATTGATTGATGAATCCCTTCCAAAATTGGAAGGGAGATTCATCAAGTAATCCTCTCCAATATGAACCCGGTTAGATGCCCTGATTCTTTCCCAATCTCCCATGCAAACGCATGAGAGATTTGGGTCTCTTGAAGTTTCCTTCTCTGGTCAAAACCCTCTCTCAAGACCTATAAAAGACTCCCCGGCGTCCAACCATTCTCCTTAGCTTGAAATTGGGTCGGAATTCCCCCTATTCCTCTCTCCTCTTCGGTCACAAAACTCCGCAAGCTCCGACTGTCTCTCCCTAACTTCTTCATCATCCGACCACAAAATCGGTGGTGGATTCACCTTCCTCACCGTCCTAGACGTCGAGCAATACCAGCCGTCGCCTCTCCTACAGAGGTTCATCTTCCCCACGTCCGGCAACCTCACCGGCGTGGGATCCCTTTCCCTTTCATCCCTTAGAGTAGACTCTTAGGTTCCCTATCTCTCTTACTTTCTGCCCCTCTATTTCCCAAAACCGACCACCAATGCTACTGAACACCTTCATCTCCTCCATCTCTAGCGACTCCTCCGGTGAGGTGTTCCCACCACTACGCACCTCCATCCACCTCATCGGCAAGCTCACAACCTCCATGGCACCTTCTCGCTCATTTCCCCTCAGTCCATTCGCTCCATCATCCACCCAAACACCTTTCCGAACAGACCCACTCTCACCGACCGTTCTCGTCACCGTCCAACCACCACAGCCACCCTCACTCCACGCCACTGCCACTATCACATTCGCCGTGCCACGACGATCTTGTTGAGCATTCTGATGAGGCCATAAGGCCCCTTTTCTTGATTTCAGGTAGCGGGTCAAGACCCGCCATTGCTGCCGAGCTTCAAGCAAGCTTCAAGCTACTCCAGGTCTTGCTACGCCCAGGGGATACCTCCAAGCTGTGTGGAATTGAGGCGTGCAGGTGTCCAAATTGGCCGAGTACCCTGCTGTTACGTTTCGCGAAAGACAGGTGGGACATTTAGTTCCACCTCGGATATGAAGAAGTGCTTTCAGCCACATAAATTGAATAAGTGAATGGGGCTATTTGCCTCCAAACACTGAGGGTGAGGTCCTCCACCTTCACTCGGACTCGTCGTGACACCTCACCCGTGACCTGGCCGATCCGACTACCCACTTAACCTGCACTCCTCACTCACCACTACACGTCGGTGCGCCTAGACCCGGGTATGCACTAGGTCCGATTACTCGATCGACTGTGGCTCTAGGAGAGCGAGATTGAAATAGAAAGAGAGAAAGGGAGAGGAGAGTTGCGTGGGGGAAGGGGGGTTTTTTCCCTGAGAAGTTTGGCTCCAACACTTAGTCTAATTTAGAAGGCAGAAAGGCCAGAGAAGAAGAAAGCCTAAGGAAGAAGAAGGAAGAAGAAGAAGAAGAGAAGGATTGCAGAAGAAGGAGCAAAGAAGAAGAGGCAAGCCTAAGAAGAATAAAAGAGAAAGGAAGAATCAGAGAAATCAGAGAAAGAGAAGAAGAAAAGAAGAGGGGTACTATAGCAAACGTCATTTAAGACGTCTAATTGCAAAATCAGATGTTTGATTTCATACTCCCTCCTTTAAGTAGATTTGAGTAATTATTCTATGTATTAGACTTATAATTGGTGATTCACATCACCATTATTTTGTCTAAAACTCGTTTTACTCTTCATATACTCATATGCTCTACATCCTAATTAGTTTTTGAGTAATATTTTGTGTTCAAATTATAGTGTGTGAATTCCATTTTCTCCCTGTGTTCGACCTCGAAACTTTTTCGAGTAATAAAAATTGTATTTGTTTTCAAAGCGATTTCGACTATATTACAATGCTTCATTTTAAACATCAATCTCGCCTTGTGAACAGAGGGCGGCTGTGCAAACGGGTTTTGCGCAGAGGTGGCTCACTGCAGATGTCGAGTTAGCTCATCCACCTTCTTCTCAATAATAGTGACCTTGTCCAAATGACTAGCCATTAGTTCCAAGTCGACAGAAGAGGACAAGCCCTGCGTCTCATGTGTTCCCTTTGATTTCGTCAATGCACGGGCATTCGTCCGGTCGAATATGCCCATGGAGTCATTAATGATGGAGTTCTCGCACATATTCTCGAAATCTCCCACACAGTGTCTTCGTGTTGACCCATGATATTTCCTCTGCAAGTTGCATTGACGAATAATCGGATATCTTCACGGAGACCCTGGTAAAAAGACTGGACTTATTCCTATTTAGGAACTTTATGATGGGGGCACTTTCGCATGAGATCCAGTAAAAGATCCCATGCTTCATGAAGTGGTTCTCTAGGCTGTTGTGTGAAGTGCATGATCTGGTGTCTTAAAGCATTCGTCCGACCAATTGGGAAGAACTTTTTCAAAAACTCAGATTGTAGTTCAACACATGTGTTGATTGGACGCGTTTGAGTCTGATACAGTGAGCTACTTTGTCCATGAGAGAGAAGGAGATATTTTCATGGGAAGAATATCCCGATTCTGGACATCTGACCCGAAGGTCTGGGCTAGATGCTTGAGTTGTTTGATGTGCTGGAAAGGATCCTCGGAATTAAGCCCATGAAATTTCGGAATAGCATGAATTATGTTGGGCTTGAGTTCAATATCAGGACCTCCAGCCGAAATTTGGACTTGAGGTTCGATCGCCACCGCGACGGGATTGTAATGATCTCGCATCATAGGACACCGCGGTGGACTCACAAAGGCTTGGAATAGATCATTAAGGTGCTGAAGCTGATTCTCGAGGTTGTCTTCTTCCGCGGCTTGTGCCATGATGATGGATGAAGGAGAATTAGGTTTAGATGAATCAAAAGAGATGTCTATGTGATGGGGTTGCTGCACAAACATGGAAGTCGAGGCCTGGCCTCGACGGGAGTGAATAACTAATGGAGGCCTCAAGGGTGGTCTTGAGGACCTCCTACCAAACATGCACTAATGGACTGGACAAGAATAGAATGTGATGGACCCAATTAAGACACCCAAAAATTTTGGATGACTATAGAGGTTCGGGGCGGATGATACCCCTTAGTCAAAAAGCTGTCCACCTGTAAATTACCTAGGCAGCTAGAGAGGGAGAGTCCCATAAAGACCCCTACACGGTAGAGTGCCCCCAAGGGTTATAGGGTTTCCCCTACCCAACCTCTCTTGTCACTGATAGTCCAGGTAGAACAGAATGGGCACTTGACCTCTTAAGTCTACCAGTTTTATTAAGAGTAAGGGTGCTTAGGATTTTACTTGAACTTTTAAGATGTATTGAGTGCAAGAGTGACCTAATTTAAAGATTGGTTGATCCAACAAGGTGGGTCAACTTCACCTATTTGTCCTTAGAGAAATTTTAGGTCCCTCTTTTAAAATTCAAGTGAGATTAAGAACCTGATTTTAGGGTTTGCTTGAATAAATCAATTCAACCAAGGCTTAGGCACACATTGTTTGGGAAAGATCAGTTCTTGATTATGTGTGTCTCTAAAACCCTAACTTGGAATCCTTACTTGGCTCTTGTTTTGGTCCAATTTAGTTAGTCCAAATGTGATATCGAGGGCTCAAACAAGAATGTGATAGCCCTAGTTACCTTAAGTGGGTGCACAAATCAGGTTTTATTGTTTAAATCAAATCAGGCAACTTGATGAATTATCTAAGAATGGAAAGCAAGTAGCCCTAATTTATTTTTTCTTCCTTTTAGCCTTTTCAAAATCAGGGGCTTAAGAGAGAGAGTAATTAGAATTTACCTGCCCTAGCATGTTTGATGTGGGGCTAAACTTTCTTCAATGTATCTTCTCCCTAAAACAACCACAGCAAAAGAGATATAGCAAGTTAGAATCTGAATCAGGAATTGCAATCAAGAGTTCTAAATTGCCCGTTGCTCCCCGGCAATGGCGCCAAAATGTTAACGTGACAAAATCGAGTTTTAAAATGAAGCGTTGTAATATAGTCGAAATTGCTTTGAAAACAAATATGGGATTTAGAAATCAAGATCACAATTTAACTTGTAAAGTATTGCAATAGGAATGCCAAGTATCAATGTGCCAAAAAGATGGGAGTAAAATGGTGGTTTAAATCACCATATACTCCTCACAATAATAGATAAGGAACTCAATATATATGTATGAAATGAAAGCTCAAATCTGTCGTCTGATTTGGAAATCAGACGACTTAAAGTAATTTTCTTCTTCTTCATTTCTTCTTCCTTCTTTGGCTTTTGTCTTTCTCTTCAGCTTCTTCTCCTTCTCAGCTACGAATTTCTCCTTCTTTTTCTCCAAGCCTTCACCTCTTCTCCTTCTGAGCTTTGCTTTGCAACTCCTCTTTTTCAGCCCTTCTTTTCTTCTTCAGAATTTGGCTAAGTGTCGGGGCCAAGCTTCTCAAGGCAAAACCCCCTACCCCCATGTAACTCTCCTCTCCTCTCTTTTTATTTCGGTCTCGCTCTCCTAGGGCCACAGTCGGGTAATCAGACTTAGAAAACCTGGGTCCAGGCTCACCGGTGTGCGATGGTGAGCGACGAGTGTAGGTCGGGTTATCAAGTCAAACCAGGTTCACGGGTACGTGTCACGGACGAGACCGGGTGAGCGGGTGAGAGGGACCTCACCCCGTGAACTGAAGTGAACAGCTTATGCGACTTTTTCAATTTATTCGCCTCCGCACGCTTTGCAACCGACGATATGGGACTATCCGCGCCCTTCTTCTTCGTGCGTCAGCAGCAGAGATCCTTCGCAATTGCAGCAACTGTTGAGCTTGCGTCTTCAATTGACTGCTGGGATGTGTTCGAGGGTCGGTTCCGCACGACCTGGAGCTGAGACCTGGGCATAGCAAGACCTAAAGTGAGCTTCAAGCAAGCTCGAAGCTTGCTCGTCAATGGCGGATAGGGTGAGTTCCTGAAATCAACAAAACGGCCTTTCGGCCACGTCAGAATGCTCAGGGAGGGTCGCTGGTCAATGGCGAGTGAGATGAGGGTGTTTGTGTGGTATGTGGATGTCTGTGGATGCGTAGTGAGGTTGAACTATGTGCGTGTGAGTGGGTGTGTTCGGGGGTGCATATGAGTGAGTGAAATGATGAATAAAGAGAGAGGAAATGATCGGGGAGGTGTGGCGATGGTTGTAGGGTGGTCGACGAGAGATTTGGTCGTCTGTGGAGGTGAGATGGTCTCGCCGAAGGGGATGGCCAAAGATGGAAACGATGAAGTTGTGGAGAAGCGTTGGTGGTCAGATTTGGAAAATAAAGAGAGGAGAAGAAAGTAGGGGAGATAAGGAGCTTAGTTAGGAGGTAGGTGGATGGAGTGAGGCAGAGATGGCATCAAATGTGGTGTTGCAGACGCTAGAGATGAAGGTGGCTCCAGTGAGGGAGAAACGGCGAGGACGAAGGAGGAAAGGGTGTCTGCTGGTATAGCGAGACGTGGAAAGAGGTGAGGAAGAGGAATCTACCACTGGTATTATGGAAGGACGATGAGGAAAGGCAAAGGGGATTGTCGGACGTCGAGGAGCCTTCAACTGTGGAAGAGAGAGAGGAATTGTGGGGACTCACGGCCGATTTCGAGCGTGAGGAGTTTGGGAAGATCAGGTGGTTCTTTTATAGGGATCCAGAGGCAAGGAAAGCTTGGAAATCAAGCTTTCCAAGCTCGGAAACCTTTGTCGGATTTGGGTATTTCTTGAGACCCAAATCTCTCATGCGTTTGGTGCACAAGGACGGGTTTAGATTAGAGATAAATTTTCAACAAGTTTCCCTTCCAATTTTGGAAGAGATTCGCTAAGAAATCAAGGAGAAATATCCTGTCAAAGATTGCCAGAGTAGGTTTCCTCCGCGATAATGGCTGGGGGACCTAATTGTTAAGACAACAAGGAAGTTAGGGGGCTGAATGCAAGGATTTTTGAAAGTTGGGGGTATAAATGTAATCAGACAGAACCATTTTGCAAACTAGGTCAAGACAAGCTCACCTTGGATCCAAATTTTGGTACAAACCTAATTTGGACCTAAGGAATCCAATGGTGAAGTTGGATTTTGATTTTGATCACGTTTGATTGGATAATTTATGCAAAAATCTAAATTAGGGTAAATATCTATCTGAGGCTCCATTTTGAGTCAAGATGGGTGCTGATAGTCAAATTGAAGGTACTAAACCCTAGAAAGTATTTTTATATGATTTTTAGAGGATTTAGGTGAATTTTATCCTGACCAGAACCTTGGTTAATTAAGTGGGTCTATTTTTAGGATTTCAAAAGTCATTTAATTCTCAAAACATGTGCAAACCCTTTTCTGACTAATCTAACCCACTTGTTACCTTTTTAGGACCTGTTTTGACCCTTAATGAACCCTTAGGAAAACCCGTGGTTGCACTGCATTCAAGATGTGTTGGTAAAATTACAGTTTTAACCTTACTTTCTTATTTTTCTTCTAAAATGAATATGCAATGACTTGTAACTCTCTGGCAAATATTTATGAGCATTTATTGACTTAATTGGGTCAAAATGTGCCAGTTATGGCTCATGATGGTGTTCCCATCAGCATGGCACCTTACGAGGCCCTATACGGATGGAGGTGTATCGCACTTTTGAGTTGGGTCGAAGTGGGGACCAAGTGGGTGGTTGGTCCCAGGCGGATCCTGTAGAGTCAAGAGGTGATAGAGTAGATTCACAGATGACTCCGCATTGTTAGGAGCAGGCAGAAGAGCTATGTCGACAAAAAGTGCTGAGAGGTGTAGTTCAAGGTTGAGGATCACGTCTTCCTCCGTGTTTCGCCCATGAAGGGCTTGCAGCATTTTGGGGTCAAAGGGCAGCTAGTGTCGAGGGTTGTGGGACCCTTTGAGGTCTTGGAGTGGGTAGGACCCGTTGCTTACTGGCTTACCCTTCCTCCCCAGCTTTCTAGAGTGGACGACGTGTCCCACGTGTCCAACCTCAGGAAGTATGTCACCGATCCCAGTCACGTTCTGAACCCCGAGAGCATCGAGGTGGGAGATGACCTTACCTATCCTGAGAGGCCAGTGCAAATATTAGACAAAGCCGTATGGAGTCTGAGACGGAAACATGTACCATTGGTGAGGGTTCTATGGAGAAGCCAGCGGTACGAGAAGGCGACTTGGGAGACTGGGGCGGCAATGCGGGAGCGGTACCTAGAGCTTTCGAGGGTATGTCTCTTCGGACCTACTTTGGTCCTCTTTAAGTTTGTTATGCATTTTTACGTTAGTTCTGCACCCTACATAGCTGATGTAAATACATGTACACTACTTAAGATGTCTATTTATGCATGTTCTTAAGCATAGGATTGCATTTCATGATATAAATATTGCATAACATGCATCATCTTGCATTTAGAGTAGTTTGAATAAAATGGAGATTAATTGTCTCCTCTTATGTGCTTGGACAAGGCAAACTTTTTATCAGGGCCTCGGATCGAAGATCCAACCGTACGGATGTGATCAAGGTGACGATTGGAGTTCAACGACTCCAAGATCGCCATAATCAGGCATCTGTAGCATCTGATAGTGACTGGGGAACCCTAGAAGATCAATGGCCAAGATGGTGTAAATCCACAATTCAAATGAAAAATCCGACTGCACGGATGGATTCGGATTGACGATCGTAGCCTAACGACGCAAGAATCGAGTCAATCCAACACCCGTGGCATCATCTACAACATCCAGAAGATGGACGGCCAAGATGGCACCACGTGGCACCATCTCGACCGCCCAATCACCCACACGCAATCGTTGAAGCCCCTGCATCCACCCCTCTCCGTCGTTGGATCTCGATCCAACGGCTGTGAATGCATGCGCCTCAAATCGTCCGCGCGACACAATCCTTCGCGTAGTGTAGCGGTCGCGAGGCGCTGCGCGTTCACAAGATGTGGGTTCGAGCCGTAGCAAGAAGGCGAAGGGCGCGGGCGAGCGTCGGATCTTGATCGGGTGGCCGTCCACGCTCGATAGCATCGACGTGCTATCGCACGCCCGCGCCTCACGTGGCATCGCACGCATTGGGCAGGCGCGTAGTGAGGCAGGCGAAGGCGCGATCTGGGCCGTCCGATCGCTGTGTGCGGTGAGCATTAGGCGCAAGCAGACGAGCGGGCGCGTACGTCCAACGCCCACTACGCCCACGTTGGGGCTTTAGCGACGGTTTTATCCGTCACTAAAGACCCCTTATTTAATGTTTTAAAGATGTAATGACCAATTTGCCCCCACTCCTTGCAACTATAAAAGGAGACCCCCCTCCACACGAAATTCTCATCCCTTCCTTCTCTTCTCTACCTCTCCAAAGCTCAAGAGAAGCTTGTCCCACACCTGGGATGGTTCTCACGAGATAAAGTCCAAATTTTCGTCCCCCTTCAGAAGTGGATCCCGCGACGACGACGATGTGCTCCCTCATTCCCATTCTTCTGCTTCGTCCTCCTTCGTCCTGCTTTATCCTCCTTCATCCAGGTGTCGTCCTCTCCGGCTCGTCCTCCAAGCGACCGTCGAGGAGGATATCTCTTTCCCCATTCTTTTTACTGCTTTCTAGAATATATTTACTGCTTTCTGGAGTAGTTCGACTCGTCCTCCAAGCGACTGTCGAGGAGGATATTTCTCTCTCTATTCTTTTAATTCTTTCTAGAGTAAATTTACTACTTTCTACTGTAATTATTTTCTGCTTTCTAGTTGTAATAGTGAAACAAATATTCTTCTTAATGATGAATTCCCTATTTATTCTACATCTCGTTTTGATTTCTGTTTGTAATATTCTCTCTCTCTCTTACTCTCTCTCTCTCTTCTATTTATTATAAAGGAGTTCTAATCAATTGAATTATTTTGTGACAAATAAAAATAAACGTGTTATTTTTAAATCAAATATCCGCCTCCCTATGTTCGACCCGGAATTTTCATTTCGGTATAAATTTTATTTGTTGAACACGAGTTCTTCGCTTTCAAACTACAACGACAAGTTTTCCAAAACCAAACATATTAGCGTAGCAATTCATTCGTTCAACAATAGCCCAACTTTCGGGGATGAAACGTCCTTTAAGTTTGTTATGTTGAAATGATTCGTCGCCCTTTTAGTCGGATAAGACATCTGGAGTGTCAGTCAAACGTCTGGACATAAGTCCAGACATTCAAAAGTTGGAAAAATCGAAACCTATTTTTCCTCCACGCGCACGCGGCGTGCGAACCGTTCTCTCTCCTCACAACCCCCTCACTAGAAACCCTAATCCTCTCCTTTTTAAACCCCCCACACCTCCTTTCTTCTCCCCGTCACCACCAGCCACACCCCCCCTCTCCTTCCCATGTCGGCGACCACTTTCATCGCCGTTGCCTTTTTCCCCCTTGCCTCAGTGGAAGGAAGGTCCGACGTCTGGACTTCCCTCAGACGGTTGTAGAGGAGTCCGGACATCTGAGGCAGCAACAGGAATTGAGAGGTAAGATCTAACGTCTTTTAAGACGTCTGGGAATAGTCCCAGATGTCTGATTTTGGATAGTAACCATGATTTTGGCCCATTTAGAGCCCAAACGGAATCAGATTTCCTCAAACAAAGTACCGTTGTTTTCCACTCGAGTTTCTCTACGTGTTCATGTTGAGTACCTACTGTTTTGAGCTCGTCTGTTGTGACCTAGTCGCTGTTACAGGTTACCAGCCGATGGCATATTCGGGGTCTGCGGAGACGACCCGATCTGTAGTGTAGGCCCCCATTCCGCCCGTTATACCCGGTAGAGTGGTTTATTCAATTTTTAAGCTCTAAATAAAGAATATGGTTGCTTAGAATGATTGGATTGAACTCTAGGATGTGGAATGAACCCTAAGGTAGAAATGCATGAGCCTATTTTAAGCTATACTGTTTACTTGAGATGCATGTTTAACTAAATTGCTAGAAATGTGTATTAGTTGATTTATGAGTTGCTTCGTCAACATGGAAACATGAGCTACCTATTTTATAATGAAAAATGGGGAATCGAATAATGAGATCTGGATATTGATAAATGAGATGAATACCAGCATGAACCCTTCGGGGAATTAGTAGAAGAACTCCTGTAGACAGGAAGTGAGCTGGCCCTTGTATACACGGTACTAAGGAGAGCAATTGTCGCTTTTAGAGTAGAGGGGAGCTTGTCGCCCTTTGGGTTGAGACTCGGGGTGGGTTTGGCCACTCTACAACGACTCCTGCTTGGCCTCGCGTACGTGGTACTGAGGTGGGCTAATTAGAGTAGAGGAGAGCTTGCTGTCCTTTGGGTTGAGACCTGTGGTGGGTTTGGCCACTCTACGACGACCCTTGCTTGGCCTAGCGTACGTGGTGCCGAGGTGAGCTACTTAGTGTAGGGAGGGAGCTAGCCACCCTACGGGGCCCAGGGTTAGGACAACTACCCTACACTGAATCTTGTTAGGCCCACAAGGCAAATTGGGATAGTCGGAGGAGGGTACACGGACTTTGGAGGGGCAAGACCCCTATTCTGAGAGGGCAAGGCCCTATGCTGCTCAGTACTGTACTTTAGGCGTACCCGCTAGCGCAAACGATTGACCGCGTGCCAGTGCGGGGTAGCTACCTGTGCGCTTATCACGTGTGCCATAGTCATCGCTACGTCGCGACAATGACCTCGGGGTGGTTGACTGGGTGTAGGACTAACGCAGGGGACTCTCTTGGCCAAGGAGCACCACGTGTACCTTCTACACCATGGGAAAGACTGCAATCAAGATCGTTCCCATGAGGAACAGACAAGATCAAGAAACACATGGATCCATTATGAAATAAATGAACCAGTAATACCTAGTTGAGATGAATGTAAATGAGAATTAAATCTAGTTGCTTGTTTTACTTTAGTTTCATATAAATAATATAAACACCACTCTACTTAGCATTCGCTGACTTTGTCTTTTCGTAACCCTATTCAGGACCAGGAGTTGAGCAACTCGAGTTTCCACCTGCAGAGGGTATTAAGCCCAGCCGAGCCCAGCCGTAGTTGTTTCTTTCCAGCTCTTTAGTTTTCTGTTGTAGTGAGTACTAGACATCTATTTTACTGTTCTTGCTACTTTCTGTCTTCTTTTCCGCTGTTGTTGTTGTGATGGCATGTTTTACCTTGTTGAGACTTTTAGCTCTTTTGTTCCTTTACATCTCATTTTTCCTTATGCTTAGTTATATTGCATGTGTGCATGTGGTTTATTTCCTACTTTTGGTTATTTCTCGTTGGACGATTAGGTCTTGGGATTAGTCGGGGCAAGCCGGTCTTGAGTCTTGTAGAGATCTAGGCACCGAGTCGTAACATCTCCTGCCTCCTCTCTCTCCTCATCTGATGCTCCATAATCTGGATCATTCTCTACTCGCTCTGGCAAGGATTGAGCAATCTCCTTCCCCTTTCCCTTCCCCCCCTGCATGTAGTATTCATGCCATTTCCCCGGGACGTACGAAACGTGATTGGGGGGGAGGCTGTTGCCGGGGGGATGGCTAAACCTGTTGTCGGGGGGGTGGCTGATGTTAACATGGCGAAATTGAGTTTAAAATAAAGCATTGTAATATAGTCGAAATCGCTTTGAAAACAAATAGATTTTTATTACTCAAAAAGATTCTGAGGTCAAACACAGGGAGCAAATGGAATTCACACACTAATCTCAATAATTAATGTAATTTGAACACAAAATATTACACAAAAACTAATTTGCAATCTAGAGCATATGAGTATATGATGAGTAAAAAGAATTTTAGACAAAATAATGGTGATTTGAACCACCAATTATAAGTCTAATACGTAAAATGATTACTTAAATTTACTAAAGGAGAGAGTATGAAATCAGATGTCTGATTTTGCAATCAGATGTCTTAAATGACGTTTGCTACAGTACCCTTTTTGCTTTTCTTTATCTGTGTGCCTCTTCCTTCTTCTTTTCTACGGCTGAACCTTCTCTTTTCTTCTTCTTTCTTTCTCTGACCCTTTCTTTGTAACACTTCTTCACTTCTTCTTCCTCTTCCTCTTCTTCTTCACGCACAAAGGGTGGTCATCTTTGGCTTTCCTCTTCTAAATCTGGCTAAGTGCAAGCCGGACTTCCCTGTGGCAAAAACCCCCTGCCCCCGTGTAACTCTCCTTCTCTCTTTCTCTCTTAGGTCACGCTCTCTCAGAGCCACAGGGTATCCGGGTTATCGACCTAGCGTACCCGGGACCAGGGTAGACTGTAGTGGGTAGCAACCGAGTGTAGGCTAGGCAGGTTATCGGGTTGGCCAGATCCATGGGGGAGATGTCACGGACGAGACCAATGAAGGTGTAGGAGGACCTCACCCTTAGTGATTGGAGGCAAACAACCCCATTAACTTTTGGGTATTATGCGGCTACAAGTGGTTCTTCATATCCGAGGTGGAACTAAATGTCCCACCTTTCTTCCACGCAACGCAGCAGCAAGGTATTCAATCAAATTGACGGGGCTGCGACTGCTGAAGCCCTCGTGTGAGGACTTGGACTCCTGCAATCCTCAATTCCGCACGGCCTGGAGTTATCCCATGGAGCGGAAATGCCCTGGAGTAGCTTGAAGCTTGATCGAAGCATGGTGTCAATGGTGGGTTTGGCCTGATACCTGAAATTCAAGAAAAGGGGCCTTATGGCCGCGTCAGAAGGTTCAACAGGATCACTGTGGCACGGCGGATGTGACGGTGGCAGTGGCATGTTGCGCAAGTGGTTGTGGTGGCCAGACAGATGTGATTATGGTCGGTGAGAGTGGGTTTGTTTGGGAGATGGTTTGGGTGAATGGAACGGCAAATAGGGAGATGGGAAATCAGCAGGGAGGTGCGGTAGAGGTTGTGAGCTTGTCAGCGGGGTGGATGGAGGTGCCTAGCAGTGGGAACACATCGCCAGAGGAGTGGCCAGACTGGAGGATGAAGAGGGTGAACGGCGTAGTCGAGGGGTTTTTTTTGGTTTTTAGTAGAGAAAACTAATCTAACGGTCTTAAGGAAGCTTAATTACCTACGCTAAGTAAATGAGAGGGAGAGGACAACACCGTTGATGGTATGTCGGAGCTGGGGAAGAAGGTGCTCCAATGAAGGGAGTGGCGACGACGGAGGTAGAAGGGCTCCTGCTGGTACGACCAAGAGCGGATAAGAGGGAGAAAGAGAATCCGACCACTAGTTTTGTGACTGGATGACGAAGGATGGTCAGGAGGAGTCACTGGAGCTTGAGGAGCTTCGCAGCCGAAGAGGAGGGAGGAAGAGTAGGGTTTTTGGCTGGAATTCAAGCTGAGGAGATCGGCAAGCTCTGAGGGTCCTTATAAAGGGCTTTAGAGAGAGTTTGAGCTTGGAAGCCCAGCTTCCAAGTTAGGAATGCTCGCCAGATTTGGGAGTTTCATTGACACCCAATTCTCTCATGCGTTCACATGAGAGATTTAGAAAGATTCAGAGCACATGGATAGGTTCAGATTGGAGAGTTCTCAAGGAGTTTCCCTTCCAATTTTGGAAGGGATTTGCCAAGTAATCAAGGAGAACTCCCTAGTCAAATATCGTTGGAGTGGGTTCCCACCGCGATAATGGTGGAGGGACCTAATTGTGAAGATGACGAGGAAGTTAGTGGGCTGAATGCAATGGTTTTTGAAAGTTGGGGTAAAAATGTAATCAGACAGGACCATTTTGCAAATTAGGTCAAGATAAGCTTATCTTGGGTCCAAATTCTGGTAAAAACCTAATTTGGACCTAAAAAATCCAATGGAGAAGTTGGATTTTGGTTTCGACCACGTTTGACTAGATAATTTTGCAAAAATCCAATTTAGGGCAAATATCTGTTTGAAACTCCATTTTGGGTCAAGATGGGTTCTATTGGTCAAATTGAAGGTACTAAACCCTAGAGAATATTCTTCTATGATTTTTAGAGGGTTTAGGTGAATTTTATCCTGACTAGAACCTCGGTTAATTAAGTGGGTATGTTTTTAGGGTTTCAAAAGTCATTTAATTCTCGAAACATACGCGAACCCTTTTCTGACTGATCTAACACACTTGTTACCTTTTTAAGACCTTTTGACCCTTAATGAACTCCTAGGAAAACCCGTGGTTGTAATATATTCATTATGTGCTGGTAAAATTACAGTTTTAACCCTAATTTTTTGTTTTTCCCTTAGAATAATTATGCAGTGAAATATGACTTCCTGGTGGTTATGTAGGAGCATTTATTGACTTAATTGGGTCAAAATGAGATAGTTATGACTCATGATTGTGTTCTCATCATACCCCCATGCATAGCTTTTGCTAGTCCCTTAGCAAAATTTCAGAATATTAACTTTGATTCTAGACAAAATCTTTTCATACTTAAAAACTTTGTTGTGTGCTTCCTTTTGTAGATTAGGTTAGAATGCCGATAATAGGCCTAGAGGTACTCTAGTACTAACCAATATCCGGACTTGACCAGCTCTAGCCTCAGTCTACCGCGAAGGTTTCTAAGGCCCACAGGAACTAACCTAAGGTTCGTTGAACTCCGCGATTAAAGCACCCGTGCTTGTAACATGTGTTAGCCTTGGTTTAGTTTGTAGTGTGTTTTTGTCAGAGAGAGACAGGCGAATCTTTCTTTGTTCTTGGAGAGTTTTCTCTCTCTTTTCTTTTTATTTCTAGCTTCAGATTGGCTTTACAACATGGTCTGTATCGGATTCCTAGTCCCCATCATCAATCCTCGCAGGGTCCCTGGCAATCGATGCTTCGAGACAGCACCGCCCATGGCAACCCCCAGAACCCTAGCTTTCGAGATTTCGAGATAATCCCGCCCATGGCGTTCTGTAGCTAAATCTAGACCCTGGAAATCGACATTTCGGGATAATGTCACCCATGGCATCTAAACCAGCACAGGGTTCTTACATGCCCTGGTAAGATATGTAGATATCCTAGGAGACAAGCACCGAGGAGACGATATGTTATTGCGCATCTTCGAGGAGAATTTCCCGCATCTTCGCGTATGGAACTTGTCCAAATCAACTTGTGTTGATTAGTCACTCCTAATCTAGGTGACTTTTTCATAAAAATTTAAATGTATTTGTGTGATTTTGATACTTAGGTGCACTGAACCAGATTGTGTGCGGATTGGGGTGCTTAGGTTGCCGAGTCCCATAAGCCAGAGGTTAGTTAACGAGGTCAAATATTCCCTAAGCCTTAGGCCTAATACTTAAGCTTCGCATTTTCCCCAACTTCTTGAGGACTATCCAAATTTTAGTGGGTACTTGAATATTTAAGCCTAGGATTATAACCCAAAAGGCCTAAAATTAGCATTCCTACTAATCTCTTCTCTGTTTCATTAGCACTTTTTGCCTTTCTTTCTTTTGATATGGTCTAGAACTAAGTCAATCCTTAATCTTTTACTAATGACTACTTCTTTTCTTTTCAAATTGTGCTCCTTTTTAACATTTTTATCTCCTCCCCTTTTTCTCCTTAAAGTCTGATATGTCATCAAAATTTCCTCTCCTTTCATATTTTTGTTCTTTTTCAATTTCTTTTATTTTTTTGGTATTTTTGGAATATGTGATTTTTTTGTGAGAACCCTTCCGAACTTTGAATTTTTGTATGCTTGCACTTTACCACCCCCCATGCCTAAGTTTTGTAATGTCCTTATTGTAAACGAAGGGTGTGAAACAGTTTTGGGTTCAGGAGTTAGAACAAGATTATCGGGTGGGCGAACGGGTCGAGAATGACTGTTGTGGATGATTTCAAGATTTGGCACATGTACCAGAGGTGAGATCGACTGTTCTAAAATCAAACTCAGGGTGCAATATACGTAAAGTACAGAAGGATAATAAGAAGGATCTCGATTTTTTTTGGAATGATGGGTTGCCTCCCGTTAAGCGCTAAATTCAACCCCTTCAGCCGAGCGGGAAATGGAATGGAGGAGTGGTCAAATCAGATGAGTTTTGCAGAATAAGCACCTTGATCAAGAGGCTGGTTGGTCCAACCAGGTGCTTGTTCAGGTCAATAGGCTGATGATGCAGCCCAAACCCGATCAATCTGGTGGGTTGATAAATGTAGATCAAGAGATGTGGAACCCACCATATACTTTGGAATTCGAAATGGTATGGAAGTGTATAGCTAGGGTTTGGCTGAGTCGAATCAGCCTGATCAGAGTGGGGATCCTTAAATGAAAAAGAATCAGTGGAGGATGTAGGAACCCTACAGGAGTGATCAGAGAAGGATGGGGCGTGATTTGTAGTCTGATTGATGTTCAAAACCCGATAAAAACGTGGAGGAGAATCATTTGCAACTAGCTCATTAAGAGGGGAATTAGAATAGAAATTGAGCTCGGTTGCGGGTCGGGGTTGAAAACTGGTTTGGGTAGGTTCTGTATAAGTTGAAGAGGTGGCATTAATACGAATTGTGTGTGAGGGCTCATCTAAAAGAGTGGGTTCATTTAGAGAGTCCTCATAGTAGCCATCAAACTCAAAGGTAAATGTTTAAAAAGTGTTTATAGGATGAAAGAAATTAGAGTCAAGAAAAGATTCGAATTCTGGGTTGTAGTCACTCTCGGCACTTTTGTTTTTGATTCCTGAGGATCGAAAAGAAATGATTCCATCTTAATGGAACCTGGTTTTGAATCAGTGATCTTGGGATCAAGGACCTCAGAGTTAGAGTCGAAGAATGGATCATGTATGCTGAGGTCGTAGATTGGCTGATAGTCGTCAGGAAACAATGGTTCTCTGAAATCATAGTAAGATTCGAAATCATCAGAGAAATTGCGAGAATCAAGTTTTGAATTTGATTCGAGATCAGAGGTTCCACCATAAAATAAATCACAAGATGTAGACTCAGCAACCTGACTTGGGTTTAGCCTATTCGTAGATTCCGTGCTTAAAAAGGTGTCCCTATTGGGTCTGGGCTCGGGTTTTTGGCTTATAGGGAAGACCCAAGCAAAACCCCAATCTTCCAACTCCTCGATTTCTATATTGTAGATTGACGTGACTTTTGAAAAATCAATCTGTATTTCTGACGATGTTGGAGAGGGACATTCATCAAATAAAGGCCCAGAATCATAATCCAAATTCAAACTTTGATTTTCGTCATACGGGGCCTTGTAATTATCCCAAGAAGATTCAAATCCAGATTCTAGGCTGAGGATGTAGGTTGAATTACTAGAATCTAGGTCAGAATTGCCATCGGGGGTCACCTTATCAGAGTAAGGGGCGGGATTTACACCCTCGAGAGGTTCTGATTCAATCTCATTATTACAGGAGTATAGGAATTCTATGCTTGGCGAACCAAGATTTTGGTTTTCTAGGACTGGCTCAAAATCATGTTCTCCTGCAATTGGGACCTCCCAACCTATTTCAAGATCAGGCATATCATATTCCATTTAGGTTGGGAATCTACAACAACCTTGTGTCTCAAACCTAGGATTTGGGAAATCAAATAGATCCTTAGTATTGTTCCAAGATGTTTTGCTGAATGTTTGGGGAATGTATGGGTATTTTTGATCAATTATCTACTTTAATAATTTTATCATCTCCTCCCGTTTTTCAAGATCATTTTGGTGTCTTTCCCAAAGTATAGGATTTGTCATGCATTGAAGGTATTCAAAGTTATATAATTTTTCTAACTCAATGTATCCTGTGATGAGAACATCCTGGGTGGATCCATTTATTACTTGTGTTATCATTACTTGGGCACAGTTTATGATGAAGGTTGTTGTTGTCGATACATTAACTTGAATGCCTTCGATTGGTTTTGAGGTTTTGTAATCAATCTCATAAAATCTAAGGGCATCTTCAACCATTCTATCTTTCATGGATCTTTAAGATTCAAGTTTCTTCAATGGTTTTCCTAAGTAGCCAGATGCATTTTTTAATCAAATGGTGGAATCTAGATGTAGAATCGAAATTCAGATTCAGAGTGAAGTGATTTGATCTGAATAGAACTCCCTAAGATGCTCTGTGTCTGTGCTTTAACTAGAAGGGATGAGATACTGGATGTGAATCTGACTCAATTAAGGCACCCAAAGATTTTTGGATGACTATAGAGGTTCGGGGCGGATGATACCCCTGGATCAGAAAGTCATCCATGAGTCCCGCAAAGACTCCTACACGGTAGAGCGCCCCATGAGTTATAGGGTTTCCCCCACCTGACCTTCCTTGTCACTGAGGATCTAGGTAGACCAGAATGGATAACTTGACCTCTTAAGTCTACCAGTTTTATGTCCTAATTTGTGCCTTTGTTTTTACTTGAATTAACAGTTGATTTGACTTGTGACCAAATTTGGAGGTTGGTTGGCCTACAATGTAGACCAACTTTACCTAACCGACCCTAAAGATGGCAGAATGAACTCTAGGTCAAGACCTAGAAATCATCCTGATTTGACTCTCAGGTTATTAGGTCCAAGGATTTTAGGGTTCAAGTAAATTTAGAGCCTGATTTTAGGAATTTTCTTGATTAGATCTTTTCAATCAAGGGTTTGGGTAGTACACAAATGCGGGTGGGTTTGTTATCTTTTATGCAGGTAAATGTGAACTAGCACTCCAAAACCCTAAAAATTGAAACCCTAATTGGTTCTATTTCCAATTAAAACAAATGTTCACTTTAAGCCTTTAAGCAAGAAATGTGTTTGCCCAACAGTGATTTAGAAATTAAGTGTAGATTCTAAATAGGCACACAAATTTTGTTTTTGGGGTAGGGAATTCTTAGAATCGCTTCAAACTTCTCTTAGATTTGAAAAGAATTTTTGCAAATCAGGAAACTTGCCCTTTTAATTGATGATTACTATAACAAATATGGTAGGTGATTCCTAATTTATTGTTTCCTTTTTTTCTTTTATCTTCCCAAGATTAGGAGGTTGATTAGGGAAGAATGGAGAAGTTACCTGCCCTGGTGTGGTTGTTTTGTGTGAAAGATCTCCTTGTGAAGTATCTCGCAAAATCATAAGAAAGCAAACAAGGCAAATTAGTGCTAAAATATAATCAAATAAGAGAATAGTGATGGATTGCGCATTGCTCCCCAGCAACAGCGCCAAAATGTTTATCGTGGCAAAATCGAGTTTAAAATAAAGCGTTGTAATAGTCGAAATCACTTTGAAAACAAGTAGATTTTTATTACTTGAAAAGATTTCGAAGTCAAACACAAGGAGCAAATGAAATTCACACACTAATCTCAACAATTAATATAATTTGAGCACAAAATATTACTCAAAAACTAATTTGCAATCTATAGCATATGAGTATATGAAGAGTAAAAAGAATTTTAGACAAAATAATGGTGATTTGAATCACTAATTATAAGTATAATACATAGAATAATTACTCAAATTTACTAAAGGAGAGAGTATGAAATCAGATGTCTGATTTTGCAATCAGGCATCTTAAATGACGTTTGCTAGAGTACCCCTTTTGCTTTTCTTTGTCTGCGTGCCTTTTCCTTCTTTTCTGTGACTGAACCTTCTCTTTTCTTCTTTCTTTCCTTGACCCTTTCTTCGTAACTCCTCTTCTTATTCTTCACTTCTTCTCTTCTTCCTCTTACTCTCCTTCTTTACGCATAGAGAGCGGTCATCTCTAGCTTTCCTCTTCTGAATCTGGCTAAGTGTCAGCCGGACTTCCCTGTGGCAAAAACCCCCCTGCCCCCGCATTACTCTCCTCTCTTTCTCTCTTAGGTCACGCTCTCTCAGAGTCACAGGGTATCTGGGTTATCTGACCTACCATACCCAGAACCATGGTTGCCTGTAGTGGGTAGCAGCCGAGGAGTGCGGGCTAAGTAGGTTATCGGGTCGGCCAAATCCGTGGGGGAGATGTCACGGACGAGACCAGTGAAGGTGTAGGACCTCACCCTTAGTGATTGGAGGCAAACAACCCCATTCACTTTTGGGTATTATGCGGCTACAAGTGGTTCTTCATATCCAAGGTGGGACTAAATGTCCCACCTTTCTTCTGCGCAGCGCAGCAGCAAGGTATTCAATCAAATTGATGGGGCTGCGACTGCTGAAGCCCTCGCGTGAGGACTTGGACTCTTGCAGGTCTCAATTCCGCACGGCCTGGAGTTATCCCCTGGAGCGGAAATGCCTTGGAGCAGCTTGAAGCTTGCTCGAAGCATGGCGTCAATGGCAGGTTTGGCCTAATACCTGAAATTCAAGAAAAGGGGCCTTATGTCCCCATTAGAAGGTTCAACAGGATCGCTGTGGCACGGCGAATGTGACGGTGGTAGTGGCGTGCTGTGCGAGTGGCTGTGGTGGCCAGACGAATGCGGTTATGGTTGGTGATAGTGGGTTTGTTCGGAAGATGGTTTGGGTGAATGGAACGGCGATTAGGGAGATGGGAAATGAGTGGGGAGGCGTGGTAGAGGTTGTGAGCTTGTCGACGAGGTGGATGGAGGTGCGTAGCGGTGGGAACACCTTTCCAGAGGAGTGGCCGTAGCGGAGGACGAAGAGGGTGAACGACGTAGTCGAGGAGTTATTTTTTGGTTTTAGTAGAGAAAACTAATCTAGGGGTCTTAAGGAAGCTTAATGACCTATGCTAAGTAGATGAGAGGGAGAGGATAGCACCATTGATGGTATGCCAGAGCTGGGGAAGGAGGTGCTTCAATGAAGGGAGCGGTGACGACGACGACGGAGGTAGAAGGGCTCCTGCTGGTACGGCCGAGAGCGAATAAGAGGGAGAAAGAGAATCCAGCCACTGGTTTTGTGACCAGATGACGAAGGATGGTCAGGAGGAGTCGTCGGAGCTTGAGGAGCTTCGCGACCGAAGAGGAGGGAGGAAGAGGAGGGTTTTCGGCTGGAATTCAAGCTGAGGAGATCGGCGAGCTCTGAGGGTCCTTATAAAGGGCTCTAGAGAGAGTTTTGAGCTTGGGAGCCAAACTTCTAAGCTAGGAATGATCGCCAGATTTGGGAGTTTCATTGACATCCAATTCTCTCATGCATTCGCATGAGAGATTGGGAAAGATTCGTAGCACATGGATGAGTTCAAATTGGAGAGGATTTCTCAAGGAGTTTCCCTATCAATTTTGGAAGGGATTCGCCAAGTAATCAGGGAGAACTCCCCAGTCAAAGATCGTCGGAGTAGGTTACCACCGCGATAATGGTGGAAGGACCTAATTGTGAAGATGACGAGGAAGTTATGGGGCTGAATGCAAGAGTTTTTGAAAGTTGGGGGTAAAAATATAATCAGATAGGACCATTTGCAAATTAGGTCAAGATAAGCTCATCTTGGGTCTAAATTTTGGTACAAACCTAATTTGATCGTAAGGAATCTAATGGTGAAGTTAGATTTTAGTTTTGACCACGTTTGACTGGGTAACTTATGTAAAAACCCAATTTAGGGCAAATATCTATCTGAGACTCCATTTTGGGTCAAGATGGGTTTTGAGTTCAAATTGAAGGTACTAAACCCTAGAGAATATTTTTTGATGATTTTTAGAGGATTTAGGTGAATTTTATCCTGACCAGAACCTCAGTTAATTAAGTGGTCTATTTTTAGGGTTTCAAAAGTCATTTAATTCTCAAAACATATGCGAACCCTTTTCTGACTGATCTAACCCACTTGTTACCTTTTTAGGACCTTTTGACCCTTAATGAACCCCTAGGAAAACCCATGGTTGTTCTGCATTCATTATGTGCTTGTAAAATTACAGTTTTAACCCTAGTTTCCTATTTTTCCCTTAGAATGATTATGCAATGAGATATGACTCTTTGGCGATTATGTAGGAGCATTTATTGACTTAATTATGTCAAAATGAGCTAGTTATGGCTCATGATAGTGTTCCCATTAGCTGAGCCTGAGGTGATGAATCGGGCTAGGTGGATGCTTACGTCTCAGGAGGACCCTTTCTTTTGGGATTTTTCTTAAACAACTTAATCTGTAACAAGTATAAAATACAATAATTAATTCAGTTGAAAATCATTAATATATAAATCATCAATGAAAAAAGTTTGCGAAACAAAAAAGAAATATTTAAAAATTTCAACAGAGTTTCCCTTTAAATTTGGAGGTTTCTCTATAAACTTGCATATTAAAATTAAATCATCATTGCGTAGTAAATAAATCTCCACCATATCACCAGCTTTAAACTATGTGAAGCCTTTTTCAAGTTCCTTAACTCATTTTAACGTCGAACCTAATTCCATGCCATATAGCCTCATCTAAACATCGTAGAATTATATCCTTTGATCATTTGACATAAATATAAACATATAACATTATAATCTTAACAAATTCCTTTTGTGTTAAAAAGGCTATTATTTTACCGTATGACTTGGAAATTTCAAAAAGTGGAATTACCTTTTAACCAAAAATAAAGTGATGTTCCTCGACAAGGCTATTTTGTGCATATATAGTATAGTCTATTCTATGCATATCTGACTCAAATAACTGACATAGTTTTCCTTCCTTTTTCCCTTGATCGACCAGTTTATCGAAGTTTCAACAAATGATTTGGTGTCAATGATTATGGTCAAGACTAGAAAATGCTTTTGAGCATGATTATTTCTTCTTATTTGCTTTTGGTAGTATAGGTTTCTTAAATTTGAATATGAATTTGATATAAACAGAAATGAACCAAAGTAAAGAAATTGTTACTAACCTTAGATGTCCACATCTACTACATTTGAATCTATATGACATTCTTTTGTTGATTCTTGGTATGCTTTAGACTATGCATCAAAATGATTGCCCGATATTGTTCTTATTGATATAACCCATCCCCTTTGGCCATTATCGAGGACGTAGAGAACTTATACCTCTTGACATGTCAATGTGAATGGTTCATCAGACTGAAGATTTTACAGACTACCATCCGATCTGATAGAAAGGATTGTTCTTCCCGCCTTTCTGATGCGTTGTGGGCATATAGGACAGCTCACAAAATCCCATTAGGCATGTCTTCTTTTAGACTTGTGTACGGGAAACACTGTCATCTTCTCGTAGAACTTGAGCACAATGCCTATTGGGCCATCAGAAAGATAACCTGGACTTAGAGAAGGCTGGTGATCATAGAATATTAGAAATTTCCAAGCTAGATGAATTAAGGAATGAATCTTATGAAAGCTCTAGAATTTATAAGGATAAATTAAAATCCTTCCATGACCGTCACATTCATAGGAAGTCATTTCAATCTAATCAAAAAGTCCTTTTTTATTCTAGACTTAAACTTTTCGCAGGGAAACTAAGATCCAAGTGGACTGGACCTTTCAAAATCTTGATCATCTTTGATAATGGAGCCATTAAAATCACTGAGATTGACAAATCTAAACCTTTCACTGTCAATGGACAAAGACTAAAACCTTTTATTGAGTCACATGATATCAGACTTGTCAATTCTATTATTTCGCTCCTACATTTTGAATTACCTACTGGGTTTACGCCTAGCTGAAGGCGTTAAACTTAGCAAGCCTATCCTTATATATAGCTATTTTTCCCTTTTTTATTTTCACCTTTCTTGCATTAGGTGTCTACCCTTGCATTTTAAGCATGCATTCATTGTCACATATGTCATGCATTTCACCTCTTAGCCTGACTTTCCACTCTGATCTTGTATCAGACTTGAAATCGTCCGCACAGAGATTTTATCTCCTCATTCCGACTTCCTTTCGTTACCTAGTCTAGGATAGTGAAAAGTATAGCATGCATTTGCATCCACCCTATTCATTCAATGAGGACATTGTATCATTTAAGCATAGGGGGTGTAAATGGTGAATCATTTACTAAAATGCAATTGTAGAGACACATTGTATATAGTATAGTATTATCAAAAATACAAAGGAAATTGAACAATTTTGAAAATTTTGAAAAAATTACAAAGTCAAAAATACAAAAAAATGAAAAAACACAAAAACTCTAAAAATACAATAAGGGACCTGAACTTGAGTGACTGAGGGAGAACTCCAAAAGAAAATTAAGGAGAGAAAAAGTTTTAAAGAAAATACAAGTGTTTAACTATGATCTTCTAGCTGAAAATAAAAATAGAATAAGTGTTTATGGACATTCAACCTTTGTTGGTTAGACTTTTCGAGCCACTGTAGCTTGATTCACTCAGGCTTTGGCTTAATACACTGTAAGCTTTGACAAGATAGACCAGGATCTCTCCTAACTATAGGATATATTCTTGTACCCGAGTCACCAATACAGGATTTGCTGGTTTGCTTTGTTTTAGGAGTCTAAGTAACTTTGGTTTACATGACACAGTGTCAGGAAAGATCGTGTGAATTTGAAATTCAACCTTAGTGTTCATTAGGGAAGGTGGAGTCCTTACCTGTGCATGTAAGTAAACTCTTTGTCCTAGTCTTTAGTCTTGTGTCTAGGAGAAGCTCTTTCCACCAAAGAACTCACCCACCAAATAAGTGTGATCTACCAAATAAAGTTGTCAGAGACATACTAACAATTATATTTAAAAACAAAAAAGAGGGCATTCTTTTGAATAAGTCAAGTATGTTCTCCAAGTCTTGTAAATACAAAATTCCACCAAAAAATATTTTCAGGGTTCAATACAAATACCCTATTCCACCAAATATTCTTTGAGCTACAAATGTAATAAGAGTTGGGTTTGCGTATTCCTCGTTTCTTGAGAGTCAATTCGAAAACATAAGCTGAAGCTAGGACCAACCTGGACTTAAAAAGAAGTGAAACCCCGGGATTGAGTTTTAAAATCCACCTGGTTAGTCCTGACCCATCACTACGCACAGCCATAACCTCTTAGCGTCTGAGTCTTTGTAAAACCCCCTGAGTCCTGGAATTCAACTGAAAGGTTTAAATATCAAGAGTCCTTGTTAGTCGAGAGATGGTCTATGTGATATCGGTCTTAAGTTCTGGTCAATCTTCTTAAGCAATAGGTTCTCATAATATCCAAACATAAACACAGTTGGTTTATCAAAGGAAAAATATTTCAGCTTAAAGGTCATCTTTAAACACTTAACTTTTTGAGAAAAAGAAAACAAGAAAACTAGATATCTCATCACACTTACCTTGCTAATACTTAAACTGCTATGTACCTTAATGAGTTGTTTGTTAAGGGACTAGCAAAACCTAAGCATGGAGCTATGATGAGTTGCGACTCATCATAGCTAAATCACCTAAGTTAAGCTAGAAACTAGGTTAAACACTATGGAATTAACACATAAAAAGGGTTAAGTGTGGGAAATAGAGAAAAAGACCTAAAACATCACTTTTGTGCTAAAAAAGCATAATTAAGTCATTAAATGAGATATTCTATTAATAAATGTAAAATGGTGATCCAAGTGCAAATTGAACACACAAATGAGTTCAAAATTTCAAATCAAAAGTAAAATTAACTTCTAATATGTTCAATTAAACTTCACTAACAATCTGGTTGCATTTGGACATCCGGAGAGCCGTTCATTTAAGGATTTGCATTTAGGTCCTTTACACATCACATTTTGTTCACTAGAAAGCCTCTAAGGACCTACTTGAAGGCCACATGGACCTTTTTGAAAGCTCATAAGGATCACTTTGTAACAATTTCTAACCACTTATGGGTTTGCTCACACTTCTTCCACCGTTTCACGCAGGGGCCTTGTGTGCAAAAACACCAATAGAGCCTTCAGTACCTGTAGCTCGTGTGCTACTGTAGTCGCGAAGAACACCGTCCATCCCTTGAACAACATTGATCGGTGGCTCCCCATCAATCGAACCTTTGCACGACTTGGCACGTGTGGTCACCCGTTCCCCTAGATCTGATCTAATGTGGTTTTTCATTTTAACTCTTCACGTGCTCCTCTCCTTGAATCCTCACCGTGAATGACCTAAGTGCCTATTTTCACCCTCGCGGTGAGTTCACTCACTGATCGTTCTACTTAAGGAGCTCCCATGCCTCGCACGCAAAGGATCGACCTCCTCTCCTACTTCCTTGAGGTTGATCTCTTCGTCCTCTCTAGTTTTTCCTCTCCACCCAACCTTGTTTTGGTGCCATAAGCAAAGGAATTCCAACTTCTCCAACTCTTCTCGCCACTAAGGACCACATAGCACCTGAGGGCGACCCTGAGTCCTACTAGTGGACTTTCAATCCGTTGGAGATCCTCCCCCCTTTGTCACTACAGCCAGCAGCTACAGATCTTCTCCATAGGTCTCATTCTTCCATTTAGATTAGGATTTACTATTTTCAATTGTAGCTGTAGTGATAATTAAAGTAAGCTAGGAGTAGAATTAGTTGCAAACATGTTCTAATTTGGTTGCGGATTTAGTAGTTAGATAGGAGTAGACTAGAGTAGAATTCACACTCCACATCATCTAATCAATTCAGATCAGAGGAAATGATTTCACCTCCCCCACTAATCATTAATCCCCCCTCTTCATATTTTCGCTTCCCTTTCTGATGTCCCTCGATTTTATTTCACAATCCACCCACTCATTAGAGTCAAATCCTCATCCCATTTCTTTCCATCTTTGAGATGAGGATTTACGCTCAAAAACCACCTAGTCTTCCATTCATGTCATTTTGTTCATAAAGACCCCTGATCTTGATTTAAAATGGAATTGATTTGCATGATCTGATTTTGATTTGGTTTTCAATGCGAAATTGTGAGATTTTGATCAACTTGGGTTTTAAAGAGTGTTTAATCAAGTAAATTGATATGTTTTTGAACAGATCTGTCCATAGCAGTGAATATAAGATGAATTCTGTTGGTAAACTTTTCCTTAGATGAGCCATGGTGAAATTGAGCTTGAATGGAAATTTTCATGATTTTCAATGTGTGGGAGAGCCAAGGAGAATCAACCTTGTTGATTTGAGGTTCTACCATGTCGTTTTGAGTGGAATTGTTGTTTGGGATTTTGATTTCAAACCTCAGGAATTGTCAATATTCCTTAAGGTTTAAGAGAATTGAGATTCAAGTGGGCTGAGTTTAATGGACTGATCTAAGTTCCTCCTTCATGCTGTCTATAGCATTAGGAAGATGTTAGATCAGGGCATTTTTCCTGATTTGAAACAAGGACTATTGTTTAAAGATTTTTGATGCAGCATTTGACACTTTAATTTGATTTCAATGTGATTTTCAGACTTTATCAGCCCTTTGAAGTGCTTACTGATTTAGTTTTTGAATCCCAAATTAATCCATACAGTATAGTGCTTCTTCAGCAGGTACATATCAAATGGTTTTCTAACCCTAAACTCAATGAAATTCACTCTTTGATTTGGGCACTTTGTGATCCTTGATCAGACTTTCTTAAGTCTGATCTGGGATTCTTGGATATTGAAATCCAAGTTAGGCCGCTGGAACTAAGGAAATGGCTACAACAACATCCCTTTGAACTTGTTTAAAAAGTATGGTTTGATTGAAGGACGTTTGAGCAGCTCTTTAAGAGTTACTGAGAGTCACAGCAGTTGCTGCTGCTGCATCAGCAATTACTGCTACTGCTTGCTGATTGCTGCTCATTGTCTAAACTGATAGGGTAGTAGCTGAGGTTTTGGGTTTATTAAATGGCTAACCTATTTTATAATATTGTATACTACCTCGTACATGCTTTCATGTATTGTTAATGCCCTTAAACTTCATTTAGATAGCTTGTAATTCCTTAATTAACTTCTATTGTCAACTATTCATGTGTATAACTGCCTATATTTAGAAATTGAATCAAATCAAGTGGAAAATCATGTTTAATTGCTTAAACACCTCCTTTTTGTCTTGTTGGATGTTCTAAGGTGCTTAAACCACTTTTCCAGCTTTTAGTTTAGAATTCTAGGCCCTAGGTTCCACTTTAAAATCCTTTGAAGGCCTAGAAGTGTGCTAAACTTTGCACATAAATAAAAATATTATAAAAAATCCAAAAAAATAAAATAAACCTGTCTTGGTGAAGATTAGGTATTTTTCTAGGTTCACACCAAGTTTCATGGTGTTCTGAACCCTCTACTTGGTAGAATATACCAGCTGACGGTTCAGTATACCTCTTAACTTAACAAAAATCTTAAATAAAAAATGACAAAAAGACATTCTCTCTCTCATCCATTTCTTTCTTTCTCATCCCCTACCTCCATAAAATATATAAAACCCATAAAAAAAAGGAAAAACTCTAAAATACACAAAAATATTATGTATAGTATGTATATACCTGTATATATAAGGACTATAGTAAGTTATACATGTATATATCGTAAAATCGATGTATAATAGGTGTAAATAACTTATATACATATTATATATTGTAAATTACATATTTAAGATTATTTAAACAGTATATATCTTAATTATATAATTATCTACTATTTATATTAACATATAAGTACTATAACCTAATTAAATTTATAAAACTCTTTATATAAATGTAACTACTAATTGTACTGTGTATATTTGTTTATATATGTATTATGTATATTATAAACCATGTATCATAATTTAATTATGTATATTGAATAAATACTGAATTTATTAAGTTATTACCTAAATTACTAAATTAAGTTATAACTGAGATAAGTTATACTGCACATTTGTATTATAATTTTTATGTAATTTAAACTAATTTAACTATATTTATATTGTATTATACTATTTATACCTAATTTATATGTAGAATAGCCTGAAAATTGATATTTAAATGTAAATAAACTAAAATAAAACTTGTAAAATACAATAAAAATGTGTATTAAATACTTTAATATGTATATTAATACTATACAGTATCAATTAGACTATTAATTAAGTAATTTATATGTTAATTAAGAAATAAACCCAATAAACAATATATATAAATTGTAAACTTTGACTAATTTATTTATATAGTAAATGTAATTAATTTTGTAAATAAATTATATAATTAAGTAGTCCTATGTAAATACTGTAATACCATATAATTTAATTTTAAATTAGATTAATTTATGACCCTCAATTTGAGGGCCAAAATCCACAAAATCAAACAAGCCATGCTGGATTTCAGCGCGCACACCCCTGTGGCATAGTGCCACATCGTGGGTGGAAAAGCTTACGCTGCACCTTTATTGTTTTTGTCCCTCCCCTTCTTCAGTCGTCACAGGTGCTGGGCACCCGAAACCCTTTCCCTCTTATCCCATCTGAGCATGACATTGGCATTGATTTGGCATTAATACTTGAGTGCGGTGTGGGTCGGGGGCCTGGCACTGTGTATGGACCTGAATGGACCCATTAACAAGCTTAAATCGGAATTAAGAGGCTTAATAATGAACTATGGGTGGCCTTAATAGCAGTCTGGTCCCACCCCTTGAGAGCATTGTGTATCCCTCGAAAGAGCCGCCTGCTAATTAAAAATCTTAATTTTTCTTAAAATTAACAGTAATTGTGTCTTAATCACCTAAGAGGAGGGAAGAAAAAACCTTAAATTCAGCTAAGTGTGAGTGTGAGAGAACAGAGAAGGGTTAAGTAGAGAAGAAGAGACGAGAAGAAGAACAGAAGAGAAAGAAGAAGAATAACCGTATATATGTATATGTATATATATAATATGTATATATAAGTATAAAGTATATATAATATACTGTAGATAAATAATATAATAATATAGCATATGTAGTATATAGAGTGTTTTGAGCTCATATATGTATATAAATAACTTATGAGATTTAGTGACAGATAAGTATTTCATTGTAGATAGAATAAATGTCACTGTAGACCCTCATTTTGACCTTAGTTTATGTATATACTTTTTCCTAAGGTTTAGCGACATTTATATATGTCGCTGTACATACTATATATATTACTATAGATGTTAATATATCAAGTTTAGTATGCTGTATATTATACCATATTATTTTATAGATATGTAAGTATTGTTATTATAAGTTATTAATAGATAGAATATAGTATTTAATTATAGTGTTTGATGCTTGTTTGTAAGTAGATGTTTGCAAACATTTTAGTTCATTCTTTTGTACATAAATTGTTTCATTCTTTCTTTCATTAATTCATTCATATTTGTATATAAAATTAATCTTTTTGGAATTAAAGAATAATATTGGATTTAGAGAGTGATGTATATCAATAATTGCCTCCCAATGAATGACCTGGAATAAACCAGTAAAAATTATGTAATTAAATAAAATTGACTCGACAACGGTTTGTATTTGTAACATATACTACAATAACGACATATTTTTATAAGAACTGTGGTCGATTGTTTCAGTACCCAGAGTGGTAATATGCATAATGTAATGATGAATCGACAATTACATCAATATCTGGTATCCATCGTGGGTCCTTATCCTCTTTCAATTAATGAACTCGGTCTTTACACCAATCTATAAAGCCAAATTCGGTTGTTCTTGAAAGAGGTAATCGTTCAAATTCCTTATAAAATGGATCAATTTCAGGAATTTATTTTAAAATATATAGATGTACGCAACATTTATCATTTTTTGAAATAGCCTTTTATTCTGTATGAAGGATCGATCGACCTTCCTCTAATATCAAAAATTGACAAACATTCTTCATCACTATCATTGTATTCCCCCTCATAATTCCTTTGAAGTTTATTAAAGTGGTTGTCTATTTCATTCATTTACATGGACGTAAAATTTACACACTCTTCCATGGGATAGCTTTTTACAATTGATTCTTCCGGCTTTGCCTTATACAAAACATAATCTTTAAGCTTTTTCAAAAACTTCTCCACACGATTCATCCATCTGAATTTTGTAGGTCCACTGATTCTTGCTTCATTTGGAAGATGCAGCATGAGATGAACCATTATATCGAAGAAGGTTGGGGGAAGAATCTATTCCATCTTACAGAGAGTAATGACTATTTGTTTATCCCAGTAATCCAGCATATCATTTTGTAGCATCTTCGAACAAATATCTTTGAAAAACCTGCTCATCTCTGTGAATGAATCAACAACTGACTCTAGTAGTATCCCCCATATCGCCAGTGGAAATAATACTTGCATATAAATGTGTGTGTCATGACTTTTCAAGCCAAATATCTTTTTCTGTGCTTCATTCACACAACGGGAAAGCTACGAGGGAAACCCATTTGGCACTCGAATTTCCTTTAAGAAGGAGAGCAGTCTACTCTTTTGGTCCTGATTCAAGCAGTAAATAGCAGGTGTGAAGTAGCCATCATCCTCATGAATATGCAGCTCCGGACGTATCCCCAAACTCTTCATGCCTTTTCTTATTTTCGTCGTGCCCTTTAGATCATCGGTCAGATTTAATACGTCTAAGATGTTATCTATCACATTCTTTTTGATGTGCATAATATCTAAATTATGATGTATTGTAAGATCTTTCCAGTATGACAGCTCCTTAAAGAAAATATTTTTCTTTCAAAATTCGAAATTCCTCGAGGCCATCTAGTCTTGTTTGAATGGTCGACCCAACCATATCTGACCCATTTCTTATAATCTCTCCATTATACCCTGACCCGGCAACCTGATAAAATCTATACTAAGTTTATTTTTTAGATTTTTCTTTGAATACAGACGCGTCCTGCCATCAAATTTACTCCTGAACTGTGACGTTCGCCATCTATACTCAATAGGCAGAAATCTACGATGTCCTAAGTGATGAGAGACTCATCATGGCTCTTAAATACCCCTAATTAACTAGTTTCCCTAGTTAATTAGCTAAGAATATGTTTAATTAGGGTTTAATTATGATATAAGGGACAAAATACTAAGGACCATTAAAATAGCATAAAAATACTAAATTAAATATATATTATTCATAATTATAATTTAAATAATAATTTAGACTCAAATTATAAACATTTAGATACGTAATTAATAGTTAAATTAACATTATTAATATTTAACCCTAAGTATGTAATTAACTTAAGTAATGTAATCAATTAAATAAATAAAACTAAAAAGGTCAAAAACTTAATTTCAAGGCATGAATCTATTATTTACCTAATTTACAATCATATATAAAAAGTTAAAAAAAGAATTAAATTAAATTAAGCTTAAAATGCCTCTATTTACGTTTAGGTCTTTAGGTTCTATTCCAATTGAGTCCTTTTTCTCACTTTTAGGTCTTTAAGTTTATTTTCACACAGGTCCCTATGAGCACAACTTATCTTCTTTGTTTTCTTCATCCTCATCAGCATGGACGGCTGACGGACGTCGGTTACTGCACCGCCTGATTACCCTTCATCCCTTGCCTGAACTCCTTTGCTGCTGCTCCAGAGCTTCCACTCATCTTCTTCGCATCCGACAGACCAGATGATTCTTTAATCCTATTTAAGTCTAGCAGTTAAGTTCACTGGCGTCGGAGATGACACCGATAGGTATGACGCACCTAGACCTCTATCCGTCCAGATACAACCCCCTCTACCACCACCACAACCAATAAATAGCTATCCGTCCCTCTGATTTCAAGGGTTAGTTCCCTACCTTCTTCCCCCAACTAAGCTTTCCAATAAGCTATTCTCTCATAATCTGGCGACCTTCCACCATTTCCACCGACTCCCTCCGATCATTTCCACCTGTTGTCGAGCTCTGCCGTCCTCCACCGCATCTCTGGACAAGGCAGCGACTCCGGACTTTATCTCCGCTTCATGTATTCACCGTCGGACTTCTTCCCCTTCCCCTTTGATTTCCTCCTCCATTACAAACTTTGACAGAGACTTCTCTTCCCCTTTCGTCCAGGTAACTGTAAGATAGGCAAGTTAGAGTAGTTAGTTTAGTCAATTAGGTAGCTTAGTTAGGTTAGATGTTAAATTCTTTTGCCGTCTTCTTTAGCTCTGGCAAGCTCCTTGAGCTCGTCTGGAGCATTCGTTTATCTTTTTAATTCGCTGAACACCTTCCTTTTCCTCTCACGATTCCATTTCTTATCTTTTCCTTCTGTTTTATCAACTTATGCGCCTAATACATCGTCACCTTCACCGACGACCTCCGCTGTCTATGCGGAAGTCTCTGAGCTAGAGCACACTCATTTGGGGCCCTCCGTCACCCTTTCATCACTTCAGGGCCCTACTCTACCTTCTAATTCACTTAATTAAGCATCTAAACACTTAATCCACCAACACCTTCACCTGACACCTCCTTGTCTATAGTGAGGTGTTCAGAGCCGTTTCCACATTCAATTAGGTCCTCCATCACCCTCACGATACCCTAAGGACCATCCTGACCTACTTAATTGCTCCTTTAAGTCACCGGAGCATAAACGCCTAAATTTCTTCAGCCTCCTGAACTCACTGTCAATGGTGGCTCAGAAGGAGTTAAATCACTTAATTGAACATCTATTGACCATCACCACATCCTAATTAATAGTTCCCCTCATCTAAATTTGGGGGAGATCAGTTCTTGAGTTCTGTCAAACTTAAGGCTTTGATTCCATTAAACTCTTGATGAATTCAGTGTTAGGTCCTTCAATTGAAGCAATTACCATCCTCTTGAGGTTTCTTGTAACCTCAGGAACATGTTGAAACCTTTCTTGGTCTATTCTATGGAGTTTTTAACTCCATTCACCAATTCCTGAGTTCACCGGAGCTCTGGCAAGCTCTGATGAATGGAATTTGAGCTTCAGCCTCTAGAACTTCTTGAGAAGCTCTAGATTGCTTCTTCTCAACCTAAGGATTAAATTCTAGGAGTTTGAATTGTGCTTTAATGAACTGAGCTCCTTACTGAGCTTTGTCTTCTCAAACTTCGATGGAGTGGGAGAGGCGATTCTGTTAGGGTTTAAAACTCTCAATTAGGTCCAGAAGCATGTGTAGAGCTTGTAGAATTCATTCTTGACCTTTAATTGATAGAACCTCAAAGATTCTCCATCGAATAACCCTCCTTTTCATCTCAGGTGGCGATGCTTGAAAGCATTCCTAATCTCATCAAAACATGATTTTTGTGTGTTAGATCAATTCCTGAGGTTAAATTGAGTTAGATTAAGGCTTTAATTTGATCTATGAAACCCTAAATTAGAAAGTCAAACTTTGCAGCTCATAGGTCAAACCTGGAGTCAATTCAAGGATTTAGTGTTTAAAACTCTGATTTAATGGGTTAAACAAATTCCTGGAATGATTCAGAATAAATTTAGACTTATTTCAATGTGTTTTATTGAGGTTTAATTGAGATTTGACCTACTGCACACTCTGGGTTATTTCTGGAACCCAATACTATTTTTGAGGTTTTTTTGGTGAATTTCCAACTCAAATCCTACCCAGATCTATCTCAAATGACCTCTTGAATTAGTTCAGATCTTTATTTGAGGTTGTTCTCTTTCTGTTGAACAAATTTGAGCTCAATTTTGAGCTGTGAGCTCTTTCACGAAGCTCATCAGCATTTGCTCCTTTATGAAGCCTTGCAGACCTTTCTTCTTCCCCAAATTGGTGTGAAACACCTCACTGAAGGCATTCAAGAATTCAATTGAAGGAAAAGTCCCCATTTGTAGGTCAAATGACCTATTTCATCTTCTCTGCAGCTGTTTCAATCATGGCGGACAGTTGTGTCTCATCCTTGAAATCGACGGATCAGAGTTGATCCAAGCATCAAATTGATGCTGAAATTGTGTAGAGTGCATCTAGAGCTTTCCATCGAGCCTTTGCTCAATTGGTTTGAACACCTAAGTCGATGGGAATCCATCTTTGAAGTCAAGCCTAGATCAGTAGATGCGCGAAGAGGAGACGAGATAGTCCCATGGCGGGAACTTAGGAGTGCACGCCATGGTATAATACCATTTTGCGCAACAACCCTCTCAGTTGTCAACGCAAGATGCAAACAGAATTGAGCAATGGCTACGTCGGTGCGTGTGTGTGCACGTGCCCGGGTGTGTGTGTGCGCAGGTGCATGCATGTGGGCCCAAGCGTGGGTGTGGATGTCAATGGGCTTGATTGGGCCTAGTTCCGTGCATGATTTAAAATACGAATAATCCACCTAATAAGAACTAGGCACAGGCCTAGAAGGGTTTGGTCCCACCCATGAGGGTGCTGTGTATCCTCGAAAAGCTCATGTTGCCCATTAAACAACTTTTTGATTAAGTAAAGGATTAATGGGTTAAGTGAGATCTAAAGTTGGCAAAGTGTGGACGTAAGTTGCACAGTTAAGAGAGAAATAGAGAAGAGAAGAAGAGAGGATGAGAGCTAAAGAAAGGCTAAAAGAAACCTAAGGAAAAAGAGAAGAGAGGAAGATGAAAATAAGAGAAGGGCAGAAGCTGAGGGAAAAGTAAGAGAAAAATAAAGAGGAAGAGAGAAGAAAGTTTTAAAAAGAAGAGAATTGATAGAGAGATCAGACGTCCTCATTACATATCAGAAGTCCAAGTTAAATTCTTTTAAGTCATCTAACATTTTTTTCAGACGTTTGCTGAAGGCTGGAACTATTATAATTCACATTCTTGAGCTTTAATTGTTGTAAAGGCATTATTGATCCTTGTATTACATTTTATGCTTTATATTCTTGTAATATTTTGTAATAAATAATGTTTCTATTTGTTTTTTTTAATGTCAAATATTTCTTGTAAACATATTTCTTTTTAAATGGAATATTGCATGCTTTTAATTGTTAATCTCTTGTGCTATACTCATGAGCTTAAAGTATTGTTAATTATAATCTGATTAATTAATTAGTTGTTAATTAATGCTTAGGGATTAATAGTGAATTAAGTTTACTATTATGCCTCCCAGTGAATGACTTGGACTCAACCAGATAAAAAAGAATAAAAATATAAAATGTTAGGTTAACTTGATCTTATATTACATTCACGACATTAATTTGACTTAACCTAAGTAACTTTTTGATGCAATTAATTAAGTCTAATTAACTTAATTAATTGTGTTGAGAATTAATGCATCACTAACTAATAGAATTTCTTACTTTCCGGCAGTCGTAGGTGATGTGTGTCTTCCATACAGACTGGGCAAGCAAGCTTTCCTTTAGTGCTCCAACCTGATAATTTTGCGTACGTCGGGAAGTTGTTTATGGTCCACAATAATGCTGCATGCATATTGTAAAATTTTTTCTTTTCTACATCATACGTTTTCACGCTGGTGTACCACAACTATTTTAGTTCATCGATTAATGGTTAGAGATAAACATCTATTGCATTTCTTGGTTGTTTTGGACCGGGGATTAATAGGGTCAGCATCATGAATGATGATCTCATACACAACTAGGGAGGTAAGTTATAAGTGGCCATTACCACTATCCATATAGAGTACGACGGTTACATACTCTTAAATAGATTGAATCCATTGCTTGCAAGACCCAACCGCACGTTCCTTGCTTTTAAAGCGAATGAATTGTTTCTTTCGTCAAATCTCTTCCACTCCTCTGAATCAGTAGGATGACGTATTTTTCCATATTGATATTTACAATCCTGGTGCAGTGTCATCCATCGTGTAGTTTTAGTTGATATAAAAAGGCATTGAATCCTAGGTGTCAGTGGGAAGTAAGGAAGAACCTTCTAAGGTTGTTTCCTCTTACTTTCATTTTTACCTTCCTTATATCTCTTAAGTCCACGTTCGGGACAGTTACTCAAGTTTGCGAATTCATTTATGAAAAAAATGCAGTCATTCAGACATGCATTGATCTTTTGATAGTCCAAACCAAGCTTACGAATCTGTTTCCTTGCCTCATACCATGAAGCTGGAAAACCATTAGGGTTATTCAATAACTCAGCAATAAACTGAAGTATTTCTGACATGAATTTAGTACTAGCTCTATTCATAACCTTCAGTTGAAACATCTTTAACAAAAATGACAACTTTGACATTTTCGTAACACCGAGAGTAATAGGATCCTCAGTCACCTTAATAGCATCATAGAACGGATCACAATTGAACGGATCTTCCTCATCTGTATTTATATCCTCTCCTACCTCATCTCATTCAACATTTCTTGTATTTCTTCACCTCCGCTATCAACAATTTCCTCGTTGATCTCTTCGTCGACAGTGTTCTCATTGTTTATGACTTTCTCAGTCAACTTCTCTCCATGAGCTACCCAAGTAGTGTAATGTTGTCACCACCCATTACAAATAAAGTGCTTGAGCATAGTATTATACTCATGTAAGGAACCATTCAAATATCTTCTGCATGGGCAGAAGATATTATCAAATTGACCTCCTAGCCTAAATACCTTCCTATCACCATCAAAGGCCCAATCCAGGAATGAAACTACTCCATCCTTATATCTGGTGTAATCTGAACCCCGCAATCCAATCCAAGATTTATCCATTGTAATCTAAAATGTAATATAAACAAATCACTTATTAGGAAATGAAACGACTAAATGATTTGTATCTTGGTTAAGATTTTCACTTTATAGCCCATCCTCAAAGATTTGATCACAACTTAGGTTTGCTCGTTACATGTAACCTTAGCACAGTGAAATTTCGATAGCATCTCCCTGCACTTTTATAGTATACCCCCCAATACTAACCTTAGCTAGATTTCCTTTAACACCCAATTAAGGGCATCGCAGGAAACTAGATAAGATTAGTTGGTATACCAGAGAAGAACAAGAAGAAGCAATCGAAATTTCATCGCACAAGGTTACATGTAACGAGCAAAACTAAGTTGTGATCAAATTTTTAAAGGCCTTTAGTTCGGTACTTCATCAAACTAAAGTCGATCGAGTCTTATGGCATGCTACAAAGACAACACATCATGTATGTAAGTGAGGTATACATACACTTCATTGTCAGTATAACATGATCATAAGTCTCGACGGGCAAGTAAGTTGGACACAATTTGACTCAGAGGACTTTTACCCTAGGAGTTAGAATACCTAATGTTTGGCCTCGTGTGCATATATCTTCTTTAGCAAGTGTGTGCATCTAAACAATATGTAACTTGAACATTGAAGAAATTCAACAAAAAACTAAAATATCATTTAATTAAATTAAAAAGATTGAATGTATATATACCTCTAACTACTCAAACCTCCGAGTGTACCCGACACTGGTAACCTGCAATTTCAAAATCAAAATTAATTAAATAATAGATTATAATCTTAAATGTTAATAGCAAGTACATTCTCATTATAAGGACTTGGTAAAAATTTACAAGTGATCATATATATCCTCCCCAAATGCACATCCATTTAGGTGAAATCGAATCACCAAATCCTTATCTTATGTGTGATTATTTGTTCTTTTGAGCAAACCTTTCCCCTATCCATAAACCCGATAGAGCTCAATAAAGAAGGGCTCCGGTCAATTTTCTTCCCAAGAATCATACTTGTAATTAGGTTGCAAGCTGTTCCCCTCATTTCTAGACCTGGAACTTGGGAGCCAGACCATGAAGCCCACGCTTAAATGGAAGACAAAATAATAATTTAAGAATGATTTATCAACCATAGCACAACCCGAACCGACCCAACACAACCAAATTCCTAAACCCTGGCCCAAACCAAACATGCAAACCATAGCCCAAGTCAAATCCTAAACCCTAAACGCTAACCCAAACCAACCGTCCAAACCCTTGCCCAAGTTAAATCCTAAACCCTAGCCCAACCCAACCACCCTAACCCTCCCCCAACTCAAACCCTAAAACCCTAGCCCAAGCACCATATACATAACCTAATACCAAACCTAAACAACATATATTAAACCTAACTAAACCTAGGGAACACAATGTTCTAGGTCCACCGCCTAAATTCTAAACATTAAAATAATTTTTGAAAAAATTTGACAGAGTTTCCCCTTATAGTTTGAAGTTTTCTATAAAACTACATAGCAAAATAATACCCATCATAAAAGTGAGCACACCCCACATTAAATTTCATTTCAATCAAACAAGTGGGCACACCTCACATTCACAATAAGTCATACATCCATTCAATGAAATTAATAACAATATGTGGGCACACCCCACATCTAACAAAAGCCTAAAATATCATTACAATAAATTTAAAACATTAAAATTATACCTCGAATGACTGTAGCTTCCATGAATGGTTGTCATCGATAACCTGTAATTTCATAAACACAATTAATTAAACAACATATTATCATGTTATTCAAAAAATTAAAACTTATAGAATAGAGGTGACAGCGACGATAATAGGAGGAGGAGGAGGGCGACAGGAGAAGGAGGATGAGGAGGGGGTAGCAAGACGAGGAGGAAGAGGAGGAGGCCAGCAGTAGAAGAAGGTGGAGGGGTAGGGCAATAGGATGGGGAGGAGGAGGAGGGGGGCGGTAGGATAGGGAGGAGGAGGGGTTAGGTAGGACAGGGAGGAGGAGGAGAGGGGTGGTTAGGAGGAGGAGGGGGAGGAACCAAGGAGGAGGAGGAGGAGGGGGGTTGTGGTTAGGAAGTGGAGGAGGATGGGGACGGTCAAGAGGAGGAGGACTGGGAGGAGGAGGACGAGTACGTTGGCGGGGTGGGGAGGATGAGGAGGGAGAGGAGGAGGAAGAGAAGGGGGCCGTAAGCGGAGGAGGAGGAGGGGGAGGAACCAGGGAGGAGGTGGGGGAGGAGTCGAGGAGGACTACGGGGAGGGTGCAGATCGTAGGAGGATCGAGGAGAGGTGGCGGCGGCTGCAGGAGGAGGACGAGGGGCAGGAAAGGTGGAGGGGGCGGTGAGGAGCAAGGAGCATTGGCGGAAGTGGAGGGGGAGGGGGCCGATCGTAGGAGGTGGAGAGGCGGCGGTCGGAGGAGGAGGATGAGGAGGAGGAGAGCCGGAGGGGGCCGGGAGGAGGAACGGAGGTGGAGGGTCTCACCTGAGATGGCGAGGAGCGGCGGTGGGGAGGGTTTTGTGTTGGCTCTGGGGAAGATGAACAGTGATAGGAGGTTGGTGCCGCGTGCGGTAGATGAAGCGAGATACGCCGTCGTTTAATCACCAACCGACGATGAAAGATGAATTAAATCCCCTCTAGATCGTGCCTAAATTTTGGCTGCTAAATTTAGCCTACATTTTCCCATCGCTTACTGCACTAACCGATGGCAAAAGTCACTAATTCCACTCAAATTTTAGGTGCAAATTTTAGCCGTCTTTTCCCTGTAGCTTATTAAACTAACCGACAGTAAAAATATATTTACCGTCGCTTCATGAACCGACAGAAAATATTAATAATAACTGCACGCACAATCGCTTTTCTACAACTGATAGTAAGTCAAGTACAGGCCTTCACTATGACTTATTTGCATAAGCGACGGTAAAAATAATTTTACCGTTGGTTAGTAAGTAACCGATGGTATATCCCACTCTTCTAGTAATATAACCTAGCTACAAGCAATATATATATATATATATATATATATATATATATATATATATATATATATATATATATATATATATATATATATATATTTGCATCTTTTTTGATTGTCGGAGTTTCTTAGACGGAGGAGGAATCAAGAACCCATGTTGGTACCGAAGGCAACGGTGATTGAAGAAGAAAGGTCATTCCGTCTAATTGAGCTGTTAACAAATACCACTCTAGAATATATGCCCTTTGGTAAATAGGAATATATGTATTCTCTCTTTTCTAACATTTTCTCTTCTCGTGTTACCATTGGAAATGTACAAATAGTTGATAATTAGTGGATTTGCTAAACACAAGTACGCATTACAAATAGTTGATCAAAGTTGGCGTGCACCTTATTCGTTAATCAGATCTAAAGCCTCTGATCGAGGAGATAAATGACCAGAGGACGTGTCAAACTTGATTATTGCTTCCAAATGCTCTAAACGTACTCCTTCGATAGCATACATATATCACAATGTTCATATGACCTCATTGCGAAGCTGATCAAGAGAAATCTAATAAAAATTCATAGTTGTATTAGGATAATACAACCATAGGGAACGCGATATTCTACTAATCTAGCAGTGGAAGGTGCTTTCTACCTTTGCGGATGTAGCTATTGAATATAGATCTAACGAATCCAAACCAAAAATCCAAAATGTCAGGGTGCAAAGTTGGCTGTCCACGTGGGATTACTGTGGTGCGTTATAATCCCTTTAAAAGGGAAGTCGTAAGAATAAATATCTATCAATTAGGATTTAATGTATATGTTTAGACAAAGCCTAATAAGGAAACTAGCTAAAGAAATGACAACGATCGACATGACATTTCATATGCAAGATCCCTATTTTGAGTTAATTTTTGCATTTTTTTTCAAAGAAAACCAAGAGTTAATTTTAGTGATCCCTACTTCTTTAAAGATTAATTTACTTGAAGAATTAAAAAAGTAATTTAAGGAATATGAAATTGATGTTAATCTTTAATTGTGTTTACTTTTAGAGTGGTGTTAATATTAATTTGTATTTATTTGAATTAGTATTAAGTTGAAGTGTTAATTTTTTTGTGATGTTTATTTGTTAATGATATTAAGAATTTAAATTAGAGATCGTAAGAACACAACAAAATTATGAAACCTAAATATAAGTTACTGATGTTAAACAAATCAGTATTAACCCCTTAAGTAAATTAGCCGTGAAAGTTGAAAAAAAAAAAAGAAAAACTAGGCCAAGATCAAGCTGCATAGAGAAAAATCAAAGGGCCCACTGACCCTTACAACTAAAATAAAAGCAAAGATAGGACGTAAACTTGAAGAAGTTGACCTAATACACAACAATAGTAATTAGGGAGAGATATGTGTTCTTTCACTAGCTAATGTCTTGGGAGCGTGGGTTGTATGCTTGCTATCAAGTGGGCCCATGGGTAGCATTGACGTAGACAATAGAACACGGAGGTGGACTTCCAACATCATCACTTGAACCCTATTCTACCCAATTGAAATTCACAGAGTAGACAATCCATCGAATCACTTCTAAATGCACCATTCCTTCCCTTTGTTTTTCCTTGAGTTATCTAATCGACGGACGTCAACCCCTATCATCCCCCATAATTGTCATTCTTTTTATTTGATGACATGTGATGCCAATTAAAGTAGAAGAGGATTTTTATTCAAAAAAACTGGTAAGAATGTTTCTACGAGGTCGTGCCTTTAATTTGAGTCAATCAAGCTTGATTTTCACCTGACACAACTAACTCGAACTACTCACTCAAATAACTTCACCTATGATATTTCAATTGGATCATGGATGATAATTTTTTAAATCCAAACCAAATACAATCAAAATCATATGAACTCACACAATGAATTAAATGCCCACCCGTGAAATGATTTCTTATAATACGTAGGCAGATGATACTTCTTGTCAGTGGATTTTGAGATCTTTGAAGTTGGACCGTGGGTTTGCAAATTTTCTACGTACATGTATAGGCTTTGATGATTAGTTTCAATACTCAAAGGGATTATCTCCTACTTTTTCTAATCTACTATGCTTATAACATTGTAATCTACACTTCTTATTGACCCTTGGATCATCGGGAAAGATTTGAATGGTATTCATTCCACTTACTCTTCGTAACAAATAGGCTAATTTCTTTTTGACCTAATCAAAAGTTTTATTTCTTGGGGAGATGTTTCAATGAAGTAATCAACAGTTCTAGTGTAATGGCAAACTCAATAGAAGAGGACTTTGGCTAACTCCTTAACCTAACCTGTGTGATAATTTGGAAGCGATCTCAATTTAGCAACATCAAACAAGTGATGGTCTCTGGAGAAAGTTGACATCCTTATTCAAATTAGAAACAAGTGATCACATCAGATGATTTTTTGATGTGCTATTAGATCATCTAAATCATTTAGATCATCGAATCAACATATATTGCATTTTTTCGATTTAACTAAGTACATTGCCCTATTTGTATTAAATGACTTAATTTATGTATTAGAAAATAATTTAATTCTTTTATTCAGATGTAATGTAATCATATTGCATTATTCGGATGACTCACTCAATGCATACAAAATCCAACACCATCCATAGTTGCTAAAGGTTTCATGAGATGTGACTCATCATAACTAAAATGCCAAACATTATTAGAAAAAGTACAATTTGCAACGGTTTTCTTGGGATGATTTTCTACCCATCGCTAATTAACATATTTAGAGACAATTATTAAAGAAACCGTGCCCTAAAGTGCCATCCCTCCTCCCCACAAAACAAAATGTATTTGCCGGGTCCTGGGATAAGGTGTAGCGATGGTTAATTAATTAACCGTCACTAAAGGTTCGCTTAAACTCCAATTCCAGGAACTTTTATTAATTGATTAATAAATTCTCTTAATCGATTAACGCACTCCTTCCTCTCGTGGAGGTGAAATATTCGCTAAATGGCGACGATTAACTATATAACTGTCAATGTCCTTAAAAATGGGCGTCACCTTGAAATTTTATGGCAAGAACCAATTGAATTAGTGAGGGTTATTGGTAAAACCATCTCTAAGCATGCCTCCATATTGGCTTTTGGTGACCGTGTTAGCGACTGTTTTTAAGAACCGTTGCTAAAGGTTAAGATATTTTCCGCCAGCAATCAGCCTTCTCCTCTAGTGAGCTCTTCTTCTCTTCTCCTCTTCTCCACTCTTCACCTTCGATCATCGTGCCACTGAGTTCCTTTGCGTTGTCATCCTCGTCTGTGTTGGCCTCGTTCGCGTCGTCCTCGTCTGCGTTGACCTCATTTACCATCGCTGTCACCTCGACCTCGTCGGTATTGCCTCCTCTTCCTTCACCTCCACCATACTGCCACCCCACCCCCTTACGCCGCTGCTGCTGCCGCCCGCCCATGCTGTGCCACGCCACCCGGTGGCATTGCAGCCACTACCATTTGCGCCCGCACATTGCTACCTGGGCCCACGGCCGCGTCACTGTCACCCAACCCTGCTACTGCTGCGCCACCCCCCTACGCCGCAACAGTTCCTCCCCTTCCCCAATAGTTCCCCCTCTCCACATTATTATTTTTATTTAGTTGTTAATTTTATGAAATTAATTATTTGTTTCAATTTATTTGCCTGTAAATTTATGTAGTTGTGAAATTGTTAAATATGAATTAATTTGCATCTAAATTTATTTTTTGTTTAATTTGCATGTAATTAAGTTAGAAGTAAATTGCATGTCAAAATAATTTGCTTCTAATTAGGTTAGAAGAAATTTCATGTAAATTTAAGATAATTAATTTACCTCTCTTTTATTTTAATAATTTGTTTGAAGTTATAATTTTGTGATATTAAGTAACTTGCATGTATAATTGTGGGGTATGCTTACATGTTTACATTATTTGTGTTGTTTGATTTAAATGTGGGGTGTGCCCACATATTTAATTTTTCCATGTCAAATCTATTATGTTAAATGTAGGGTCGCAGACTGATTGTGCATGGATTCGATGTGAATCCATAGAGTAGCTTGCGTGGCTGGTCGCATGCGCGGGTGCCAGCATGGTGCAATTGGTGCTAAGCCTTAGCAGACGGATAAGATTTAGGTTTAGAGTTTAGGGTTTTGGATTTTGGGTGTTGGGTTTAGGGTTTTGGATTTAGGGTTTTGTGTGTATTGTTTAGGATTTTGGATTTAGGGTCTTGAGTTTAGAGTTTAGGTTTTAAATTTAGGGTTTAGTGCTTAGGGTTTGGGTTTAAAATTTAGAGTTTAGTGTTTACGGTTTAAGGGTTATGATTTAGGGTTTTTTTATTGAATTTTAGTTACAAAAATTTAATTTAAATTTAGGTTTAGGTTTTGGAGTTAGGGTTTTTGATTTAGGTTTTTTAGGTTTACGACTTTTGATTTTTGTTTTCGATTTAGGGTTTCGGGTTTAGTTTGGCTTTGGCTTTTGGATTTTGAGATCAGGATTTAATGTTTATGGTTTAGGTTTCTTGTGCATAAAATTTACATCTAACAATTTAATTCAAAAGTTAAAATTTCGATTGTCAGGCTCTTAGTACCACACATACTTACATAAATTTAGAAGCACTTCATGACAAACAATAGGAATTCTAATCCACTGATCGAGAGAACTTCCCCACCTTTGCCTCCTCAAGCGAGCTCTCCTTCCGTCCGATCGCTCCTACCCATCCCTGTTGTCTTCCCTCCCCTTGCGAGATCTACGCTCCACCCATCCCGCCCTGCAGCACTGTAGTGCTGCTACTGTTGCTCTTGCTCTCTCGTCTCTCTCCCTTCTCTCATCCTCTCATTGAGAGGTGTAGTCTCCTCTTCTCGCCACTCATGCATGTGTGCCTGTGTTGTCTAATGGTGCACGTAGCTTCAGTGCTAGGGTTTCGTGTTATTTAAAGTTCTAGGCGTTGTAGTATATCACGAAAAGCAACTACCAGTTTACAATTTATTACTCGAAATTAAAAGTTTCCCGAGGTCGAACTTAGGGAGCAAACTATGATTCCAGAAGCATATGAATTTACAATATATATGATTTTACAAAAATTAAGACAGAGGAGAGAGAGAGCAAATATTCTCTTCTTGGCTTTTTCTTCTTCTCTCTTCTTTTCTTTTAGCCAATTCTCTTCTTCAGCCTGTCTTCTTCTTTCTTCTTTTTTTTTTCTTTGTTGCAGCTGCCTCCTTCTCTTTCTTTCTTTCTTCAACTGCTATGTCCTTCTTCTTCCTCCTTCTCATCTTCTCTGATTTTCTTCTTTCTTCTACATCTTCTTCTTTACTGCAAAGGCTCCCTCCTTCTCTTTTCTCTTTCTTTTTCTCTGGCCTGTCCTCTGCTCTTCTTTTTTGCTTCACTCCTTCCTTTCTTTTCGACGTCTGATTCAGAAATCAAACGCCTTAACTATGCTGTTGCTACAGTGCCCCTGCTGTCTTCTTTTCTTCTGCTCCTTCTTCTCTTCGCTGCGGCCTCTCCTTCCTTCTCCTTTCTTCTTCTCTGCGGCTAAGTCCCAGTCGTTGCTGTTCCTCTTCTTATTTCTTTCTTCCTTCCTTCTTCTCTTCAGCAGCACCTGTTCCCTGCACACACACACACACAAGCTCAGCGCAAAACCTACCCTGCCCTCTTCCCGCGTCTCTCTCTCTCTGAATCTCCCTTTGGTATGCTCTCCCAAAGCCGGGTAATCGGGTCGGGTTGCGTGCCCAGGTCCAGGCGCACCGGCTGGGTGGTGCGCGAGGAGTGCACAGGAGTGGGGGTAGTCGGGTCGGGTCAGATCCACATGGGAAGAGCCGCGGACGAGACCTGGGTGATAGGTGAGGAGGGACCTCGCCCCAGTGATTCGAGGCGAAATGCCTATAGCACGTTTTCAATTTATGTGTTGGCATGCGCCCACACACTTCCGAGGTGGGACTAAAGTCCCACCTCTGCTCTGCACGCCTGCAGGCAAGAAGCTGCGAGCAATTGGGGCAGCAGCGAAGGCTCGCGACCCCAATTGAGAACCTGGGCACCCTCGCGGAAGTGTCCCGCGTTGCCTGGGACCCGAGCCTGGTGCTGAAGGGACTTGGAGCTGCTCGCTAAGCAACTCCTACTGCTCGTCAATGGCGGCAAGGGGGGAGAGACCTGAAAGCACGAAAACGGCCTCATGGCCATGTCAGACAGCTCAGGAAGCTTCACCAGAGGACGACGAAGGCGGTGCGGGGGTCGGCGTGGCGGGAAAGTGATTGTGGCCATGTGCCTAGGGCACACTATAGAGGTGCAGGTGGGTGTGTTTGAGGGGTCATCTGGAGGTGTGGGGCGATGAATGGAGTGGGGGAAATGCTTGAGTGGAGTGAGGGGGAGCTTCTGGGCTTGTGGCGAGGGGTGGAATGGCCTGTGGAGGTGGAGCGATCTCACCGGAGTTGGTGGGCAGAGGTGGAGCAGATGGAGGTGGTAGTGGCAGTCGAGGGGTGAAAAATGCCAATTTAAGAGGGTAAAATAACAGAGAGAGAAAGGCGAAGGTTTTAACCTACTTAATTGATGAAGAGGGAAAGAGGGGGCACCCGACGCGTGCCTGCCGGAGCTGGGGACGAAGGTGCCCAGAAGGGGGATAACAGAGACGAGGAGGGGATCTGAAGGCACCAGCTGGTGCGGCCTGGTGTGGGAAGACGAGGCGGAGTGAGCTTTGCTGCAGGTATGGCAGCAGAGCGACGAGGAGGAGGAAGAAAGATTGCCGGAAGCTTGGGCTATCTGATCAGAGTGAGAGGAGACGAAGTTTCAGGTGTTCTTCGGCCAAAATGTGCATGAAGGAAACGGCTGCCCCTACCGCTCCTTATAAAGGCGCTGGCGAGGAGAGGATCTCGAGGGAGTGACGTGGGGAGTTTGCCGGAGATATGGCCAGAAATCAGACCCATGCCTTTCGTGCGTTCGCACGAGAGGCATGGGCAGCCATAGGTCAAAGGGGAAGGTCCTTGCGAAAGAGGACGACGTAGGAAACCCCTCGTTCGTTCCTGAGAGTGGTCCCCATACCTTGCGCGGCGCCATCCTCCGCACAAGGTCACCGGAGGTATGGTGCCTGCGTGGGGTGGCAGGAAGGACAATTCTGTAAAGAACGAAGGAGAAAATAGGGTGCTAAATGCAAGGGTTTAAAAAGATAAGGGTCAAAAAGTAATTCAAGAGGACCAATTTGTAAAGTCGGTCAAGATGGTCTTCTCTTAAGCCCAAATTTTTGTACCAACCTCATTTAAACATAAGGAATTCAATGGTGTAATTTGATTTTAGGTTTGACCATATTTGACCGATCAATTTGCGTAAAAACCTAAATTAGGTCAAAATTTGGGCATGGTTCTCAATTTAGGTAAGATAGGTTGCAAAGGCCAAATTGAAGGTTTTAAACCCTAGGGAGTATTTTTTCATAAATTTTAGAGCATTTAGTTGATTTTTATCCTGCCTAGAACCTTGTGAATTAAAGCGGGTTTGTTTTTAGGGTTATAGAATGTCATTTAATTCTTAGAAGTTGCTATAACCCTTTTTGGCTCAGGCTAACCCACTTTATTTCTTATTAAGCCCATTTGACCTATATTCGGATCCTTGGACACCCTGATTGTGCACTGCATTGGTAAAATTACAGTTTTACCCCTTATGACTTATTTTATTCTTCAATTTAGAATTCTCTGAGTTAGGCTTTCCTTTAGGTTTTGTTGGAGCTTTTTCACACTTATTTAGATCAAATTGTTCCAGTTAGGGTTCATGATGAGGCTCTCATCATCTAACCCTACAAAAACCTAAACAATGAATTGATAACCCAACCCTTCTTCCATCCTACTATCCACCGCTCCCATTCACCCCCCCTTCACCTTCCACATGCTTCTATCATGGCCTTCCAAGTGCTTCTATCATCGTCTTCTCGGACCTCTTATTTTCAAGCGAGACAACACCTGCATGCACCTCTACTTTTTTATTTTTTCCTTCTCTGGCCATTTCAAGATAGATACATATATGTTCATCAGCACCTATCTATCATCTGATTGCTTCTCCTTCATCTTCTTAAGTTGCCAATCACTAGTTTAGTTTTGCCTTTCTCCCAAGATGCATGCAAGTCTGCTGTGCCTACATGATGATGATGATGATGATGATGATGATGGTGATGATGATGTCTATCAGTCTACATAGGGGTTTTAGCTAGTCTTTTTTTTCTTTTTTTTTTGGGTTTCTAATTGATGTCTTTGTTGATTATCTCAACACTATGTAGCAAAACTTTGAACCTCTTGGAGCATTTTCCAACCTTTGTTCTGTCTAATGCTTTGCATGTGGTTTTGCATTTTTGTTGATTCCTTTTTATAGTGAAAGATGATATTTTGGTGCTTTTAGTGTGACAATATTGTGCTAATATAATGAATAAGGATGCTAACATCTAGGTCGATTTAGGGTTTTGGGTTTAGTTTGGCTTTGGCTTTTGGATTTTGAGGTTAGGGTTTAGGTTTCTTGCACATAAAATTTACGTTAACAATTTAATTTAAAAGTTAAAATTTTGATTCTTAGCTCTTAGTATCACACACACTTGTACAAATTTAGAAGCATTTCATGGCAAATAATAGGAATTCTAACCCCTATGTAATAGGTTATGGGAGGGATATATTTGTGTCAAAACACTAGCTTGTCAAGACTTATGATCATGTATATGGACAATGCAGAGTGTGTGTATACCTCATTTACATGAATGATACGTTATCTTTATAACATGACATAAGTGTCATCATCCATAGTTCATAGAAGTTCTGAGCTAAGGGGGGTTCTTGAAGATTTGATCACAACTTAGGGTTACTTGTTACATATAATTATTGTGTAGAGCAATTCTGGATGCATTTTCTCACTCTTCGCTGGTATACCAACTAATCTTAGCTTCATTCCTGAAGTGTTCTTTAGTGGGAACTATTTGGATAGTCTTGAGAGGTATACTGGAGAAGTACGGGGAGGTGCTGCCGAAATTTCTTCACACACTGGTTGCATGTAACAATTAACATTGTGATTAAATCTTTGGGGATGGGCTATCAAGTGAAAATCTTCTTTAGAGCGGCATAACAAGCAGTGAGAGGTCTTGTTCTATCTTCGAGGGGAGGTGGTGGTGGTGGTGGACCTGATCATTCATCATTCCACATTCTGAGGTATGACAATGACGATGATGGTGGTTCTAGGGCTGGTGGCGTAGGTGCCGTAGCATAATGTATATGTGTTTATATTTTTCCTATTCTTGTTATTGTTGTAATATTTGACCCTCATTTATAAATATATATATACAGAAATTAGTTTCATTGTATAATTGCTTTCTATTGACTGTTTTGAATAATTTACGTTATTTTCATGCATTTATGATTTCTTTTGTATAATTACATAAAAAAAAGTAAAACATTACTAGCGACAATTTAACAATCATCGCAAATGCATGTATGGCAGCAACACTAGGAACTTTTATTAATTCATTAATAACTTGGTCTCACCTGACATTTGGGGACGGTTATTAAACCATCCCAATAGGGTTATTAACTATCCCTAAAAGTATGGAAATTTTTGGCGCATAAATTGGCTTCCTGCCAAGAAAATTGGCAAGGGTTTAATTGATAACCATTACCAATTCATTTTAGGGATGGTTTTAAAACCGTCGACAAAGCTCATTTCCATGTTCGCCTGTGTGCACTCAGAAGTCGACGATAAGGGATTGTAACCATCGCCAAACAAAAACAACGATGCGATATACTGCGACAATGGGTGGTGACGGTTTATAGGGTTTTGGTGGTGGTTTAGAACCACCGCAAAACCCTCATACTGTTGTAGTGAAAGTTAAGCTAGAAACTATGTTAAACACTATATTATTAACATAATAAATGGGTTAAGTGTGAGAATTAATGAAAATGACCTAAAACATCAAATTGGTGTTAAAAATGCATAATTAGGTTAATATTTGAGATATTATATTCATTAAACGTAAATCGATAATCCAAATGTAAATTAAACACATATTTGAGTTCAGAAGTATAAATCAAGGGCTAAATTAACTTCTAATATGTTCAATTAAGCTTTCATAAAAATATCATAGAATTTGGACATCATAAAACCTTGCATTTAGAGCATTACATTTAGGTCCTTTTGTCATCACATTTGTTTACATATCAATACTGCGGGGGCATACTTGAAAGCTTGTAGGGACCTTCTGGTTATCATTTTCACCACTTATGGGTTTCTCTCGCAATATTTACATCGATTCACCTTGAGGGCTTTCTTGTAATTTCTCTAATACACCTGGGTGCAACTCCTCTCTACCTATTCCTCATGAAGAACACGAGCCACCTTGACTGTTGATTCCATTCCTCTCGATCTAATGGTCGATCATCCATCTGAGATTGTGTGCCTTCACGCGAAGCATCGTGACCACCTTGAGATCCCATAAAATGGTGGGAGTTTGGTTTAAAACTTCCTGTGCTCACCTCCTTCTCATCTCTACCAATCAGGCCCAAATTGTTTATCACCACCTGCGATGCCCAGATCTCCCTTCAATGCCTACTTAAGCAACTCCCCTAAGCTCGTACGATGGAGGCGAACCCCCTCCTACTTCCTTGGGTTCTCCATTCGTCCTCTCCAACTCCTCCTATCCTCTTCACGCAACTCCATTGGTGACGACGATGGAGTTCTTCTTCCCTACTTCCTCCACGTTGCTAGGGATGACGTATGCTTGAGGACATCCTTGAAGCTTCACTAGTAAGCTTTTCACTAATTGGAGATCTTCCCCATTTCGTCCTCTTCAGCCACCAGCTATTAATCTAGGAGAATCCCCTTCTCATTAGATTAGGATTTACTGCTTTCTAGGTAGTTTTAAATGCTTTCTAGATTAGTTAGAAGTAGAATTAGATAATTGATTCATCACTTGTCAGTTTAGATTAGGAGTAGATTAGATTAGATCTGATTTGCCCTCTCTGATGAATTTAGATCAGAGAGGTTGTTTTGCATTCATTCGTGTGTTCACTGATCTCCCTCATTGATCTCCGTCATCACCTCATGATCACATTTTACTGATTTCCTCACAATTTAATTCATAATCCACCCCATCTACACAAGCATATTTAGATATGAAGTTTTCCAACTTCCAGATCTAAATAGTGCTCAAATACACCTGAGGGTCTTCCCATTCGCTTCATATGTTCACAAGGACCCCTGATATGGATTTGACTGCATTGATTCACTCAATTTATTTGGATTTATGCCCAATTGTAAGATTTGGAGTCAATTTGATTTGAAGCGATTTAATCGAATGATTCGAGTTTTTAATCATTTAGTTGGGTGTAATGTAAGGATTCTGAGGTGTTTTGATTTAGTTTGTATATTCAGATGAGCATACACCCGATTGGAGCTTTGGTTTGGGTAGTTTAGGCTAAGGAGAATCACATCTTTTGATTTGAGGCCTTAACCATGACCCATCTGGTTTGTATGGGATTGCCTGAGGTCCTAATTGATAGTGTTTAGGAGCTCTCGATGATCATATCACCTAGGCAAATCCAAAATGAAAGCCCAATCTGGGTGACATTGCTTCCTGATTCAAAATTATTCCAATATGATATTCAAGGCTTAACTAAGATTTAATATATTTTGATGAAGATTCTGAAGTGATTCACAAGTGGAATTAACATGTTGACGAGCTAAATCAAGGTTTTAGAATCACTTCATTGCAATATAGCTGAATTAGCGCATGAACAAATACAATTTATAACTCGAAAAATCGTTAGAAAATTCGAGGTCAAACATAGGGAGCGAGTACAGTAATTAATCTCAACGATATCAATATCACCACAAATATGAGCAATTATAACAAGAAGAATAATAGGGTGACTGGTTTGGTTTGAAGAATCAGAGATGTGTGGTCCTCCTTTGGTGGCCTAGATTGGAAATTTTGGCTGGTCCTTGGTTGAGTGGGTTGATAGGGTCACGGGTTTTGTGGTTGGGGTTGGAATTGTGGCCTTGAATTCGTGTTATTTCCTGACCATGTGAAATTGGGATGATTTCACCATCTAGGGTTATAGGTGTTTGAGAAAGGATTATTTTGGATGACATAGAGATCCTCGCAAGTTTGAGGAACTCCAGAAAAATCAGGATACGAGGGTTTAGAGTTTCCCCAACTTGAGCAGGAGGTTCTGGAGTGTCCTCTGTAACCAAGATCAAACGAGGGAGAATATGGATCCATCCCCTGAGAAGAGTGGTAGATATTGTGTGCAGCCTTCCTACATGAGGACGGGTGTATGTATGGATTTTGTGGTGCAGTGGTGGTCCTGTGTAGATGTCGATTGATGTCGTCCACCTTCTTATCAATAATGGAAACCTTATCCAATTGACTGGCTGTCATCTCCAGATCAACGGATGTGGAAAGGCCTCGAGTCTTATGTACCCCTAGATTGTTTGTCAATGCGTGGGTGGTCTTCCAATCATACACACCCAATGACTCATTGTTCAGGGAGTTCTCGCACATAATCTCGAGAATCCCCCAAATCGTGTCTTCATGCTGACCCATAATGCTGCCACCACAGGTTGCATTGACAAATAGCTTGATATTGTCACGGAGCCCATGGTAGAAGGATTGGACTTGTTCCCACTTCAGGACTCTGTGATGGGGCCATTTGCGCATGAGATCTAGAAAATGATCCCATGCCTCATGTAAAGATTCTCCCACTCCTTGTGAGAAGTGCGTGATTTGATGCCGCATAGCATTGGTCTAAACAATGGGATAGAATTTTTGCAAGAAAGCGATATGAAGTTCTTCCCATGTGTTGATCTGGTGAGGGTATGTCTGAAACCAATTGGCGGCTTTGTTAGCTAGAGAGAAGGGTAAGATTTTCAAGAGTAGGCCATCTCGATTCTGCATGTCTACCCCGAATGTGTGGGCCAGATGCTTTGGATTCTTAATGTGCTAGAAAGGATCCTCAGAGTTCAAGCCATGGAATTTTGGGGTCATGTGAAGCATACTAGGCTTGAGCTCCACCTCAGGTCCTCCCGTAGGAATGTGGATTTGCGGTTTGATCTCCACTACTGTGGGTTGATGTAGGCATTGATTTGATCTCTGAAGTCATAGAATTGTTGTGGTTCAAAGTTAGGTTGTTCTTTTTGATGATCCATGGTTGTGGCTGGAGATTCAAATTCAGATGAGGAAGAGTTGGAAGAGATATCGATGTGATCAGGTAGTTGCACAAACAAAGAAGTCAAGGCTTGGCCTCGATGAGAGTGGAAAGCTAGTAGAGGCCTCAAGGGTGGTCTTAAGGACCTCCTTCCAAACATAGCCCAATGGAGTAGATGAGGGACAGAAGGTGTGATGGACCCAATCAAGACACCCAAATATCTTTGGATGACTATAGAGGTTTGAGGCAGATGATACCTCTAGATCACAAAGTCGTTCACCTGAGAAATACCTGGGCAACCAGGAAGGGAGAGTCCCACAAAGACCCCTACACGGTAGAGCATTCCTATGGGTTATAGGATTTCCCCCACCCGACCTTCCTTGTCACCGTGAATCCAGGTTGACCAGAATGGATAACTTGACCTCTTAAGTCTACCAATTTTAAGTTAAGATGAGATGCTTTGGATTTCACTTGAACCTTAGAATGAATTTGTGAGTGGTGACCTAATTTGAAGATTGGTTGACCCCACAAGGTGGGTCAACTTCACCTGTGTTGTCCTTGAGATTATTAGGTCCCAATTTTAGGATTCAAGTCGATGTTTAAAGCTTGATTTTAGGGTTTGCTTGATTACGTGAATTCAACCAAGGCTTAGGAAACACATAATTTAGGAGAGTAGATTCTTCTTTAAGCAAGTGTGATCCTCAACCCTAGAGTGGAAACCTTAATTTTGGCTCTAATTGGTTCAATTAGTTTTGTCCAAATTTTGCACATAGGGTTCAATTAAGAAGGTGAGTAGCCCTAGGTGTCTTAAATCCCTAATAGGTGTAGAAATCAAGATCAGGATTTTTTCTAAATCAAATCAGGCAACTTGATGATTAATTCTAAGTAGAAAATGCAAGTTGATCCTAATTGATTTCCTTTTTAACTCTTCTTGGAATCAAGGGCTTAAGAAAAAGGAGATGAAATTTACCTGCCCCTGGCGTGTTTGATGCGGGGTTGATCTCCTTGAGTGTCTCTGTACAATCACAACCAAAAAGATAGATCAAGTCAGTATCAAATTAGATATTGTAATCAAAGAGATTAAATTGTGCATTGCTCCCCTGCAACGGCGCCAAAATGTTGACGGGCTAAATCAGGGTTTTAGAATCACTTTGTTGCAATATAGCCGAAATAGCGCATGAATAAATACAATTTATAACTTGAAAAATCGTCAGAAAATTCAAGGTTGGACACAGGGAGCAAGTATAGTAATTAATCTCAACGATCACAATATTACCACAAATATGAGCAATTATAACAAGAAGAATAATAAAAAATGATATACCAGAAAACTCAAGTTTGAAAGTGCAAAAAGATTAGAGTAAAATGGTGATTTGAATCACCAAATTACTCTTTTAAGTTTTACAAGCACACTTAATATATGAACATTTAATTTCGACCACAGTATATCAACTCCCTCAGAATATCAGATGACAGAATAGGTGCTCAGATGTCTTAACTAGCAGAGGAAAAGGAAGCCTCTTTTCTTCTCTTCAGGCCTCTTCAAGAGAAAGGCCAAACACATCATAGTTCATGCTCACAGAGGCAAAGGCCTTTATTCGGTGAAGTGTAGAGAGAGCATAGCAGAGGGCAAACTCTCCCCCTTCTCTTTCTCTTTCCTTCTCTTCTTTCTCTCAAAGACCCGGGGTTAGCTAGGTAATCAGGTATACGGTCAGAGGTCCAGACTCGCCGGCGTGGTGTAGCGAGTGAGACGTGCGTATGCTCAGAGCAGGGACCCGACCCTAGTGTTCTTGGGCGGAAGGGTGTGAACACAATTTCCTCTTATGTTCTTGTGGGCCTCAGCAACCCATGATGTGGGACTAAATTTTCCACTCCTTGGCGAAGCTACAGCAAAGTCTTCCTTAAGCAATTGCAGCTGTGGCTGATGATGCATGGCCTGATTGATGAGCCAAGAGCCTTTGTGGAAGTCTTTCGCAGCCACTGGGAGTGTTGCCTGGAGGTTTCATGGCCGGAGCACTTGCAGACGAAGTCGAAGGAATCGAGGTGGCGACGGAGGTTCGACGAGGCACTTGAAAAGCAAAATACTGGTGCTACGCCCCAATTAGAAAGCTCAGGAGCTTCGCCTGGACTTGGTGAAGGTGATGGTGGCAGTGGCGTGCAGTGAGAGTATGTGTGTGAGAGTGGCGAAGGCGGAGAAGGTCGGAGTTTGTGGAGGTGTTCGGTGGAGGGCTAGGGCAAGCAATCCCCTCAATTTCTTGAGGGGTTTTGCTCATGAGGGTTCGATGATGCTTTTGGGACTGGTGGGGGGTGGATTGGTGTAGTGTGGTGGTGGGAATGTCTTGCTGGAGGTATGCTGGAGAGGTGGAAGATGGCGGTGGAGTGGGCGCAACGATGGTCGAAGCAGAGGTCTGGAGTTGTTGTGATGATCAGTAAATGCTAAGGCATCGACGAGAATAGCTAGTGGACAAGGAGGAAGTGGAGGAAGCACCGACTGTGATGGGCCAACGCTGGAGAAGATGAATGCTTTGGGAGAGGGAACGATGACGAAGAGAGGGTCGGAGAGCTCCTCGCTGGTATTGCAAGGCGCGGAATGAAACAGGGAAGAAGAACCATCCGCCTATTGTACGCGAAGACCGACGAAGTGAATGGAGGAAAGTGGTCACTGGAGATGAGTCGGAACTCGCCGGAGGTAGGGGAAAGGAAGATGTTTATGGCCCAAAAATTCGCTAAAGAGGTGAGGTAGGCGAGAGAGGTCCTTTATAGGCCCTAGAGAGAGCTTCCAAGCTTTGAAACAAGCTAGAAGAACTCAAAAAATTTGATTTTAAGTCTTCGGATTTTCAAGAGTTCACATGAACTCTTGGACGATTTTGGGAATGTGAGATTGAGCTCAGATGAAAGGAGATCTAGTCAGGAGTCCATCCATTTTTGGGAGAGATCCACCGCAGATTCAGGGAGAAAAGCTCGATTGAAACCTTACATGTATGGACGGAAGGTTCCAATGGTGGTAGGGACCTATTCGTGAAGAGGATGAAGAAATTGGGGGCTTTTTGTAAGATTTTAAAAAGTTGAGGGGCTCTTTGTAAGAAAAAGAGTCAGATCAGGATTAAAATGCAAACTAGGTCAAGATGATCTCAGATTGGGTCCAAATTTTCGTACAAACCTAATTTGGACCCAAGGAATCTGATGGTGAAGTCAAATTTTGGTTTTGACTAAGTTTGACTAGATAATTTATGCAAAAAACCTAAATCAGGGTAATTTCCTAGTTGAGACTCTGTTTTAGGTCAAAATAGGTTCAGATGGTCAAATCAAGGATACAAAACCTTATAGAATATTTTATTTGATTTTTAAAAGGTTTAGGTGAATTTTATTCTAACCAGAACCTCAATTAATTGAGCGAGACTGAATTAGGGTTTTGGATGTCCATTAATTCTTGAAATACGTGAAAACCAGTTTCTGTCTGCATGAACCCTCTTATTAGACATTAATAACCATTTGACCTTTAATAAACCCCTGAAATACCCCATGGTTATTCTATATTTATGAAATGCAGTTAAAATTGCAGAAATAACCATGTGTTCATATCTTCTTCTCAAAATAGAATATTATGCATATATGACCCTCTGATGGTTATGTAGGAGTTTTTATCCACTTTATCAGACCAAATTGGGCTACTTAGGGCTCATGATGTTGTTCCCATTATAACATCTAAATTAATCCATCCCTCTTGTGCTGTCCATGGTAAAGAGGAAGGGATTACTAGCATTTTAGGATTTGAAATCAGTTGATGGGTTTTTAGTAAGTTCAAGATCATTCAAGGAGTATTTGAGATAGATTTCAGTGTGGATTTCAGTGGTGTAATTCAGATCCAAAAGAGCAACAACAACTTCTTTATTGTTGGATCTGAATGGATTTTTAATTGGGGTTTGATCCCTGTTTAAAAAGAATTTGAGTATGAAATGGTTTTTGAGTTGAAGCACACTTAGATCTGGGTTTTCCAGATCTGAAATGATGCAAAGGACCAACAAATCAGACCTATTGGATCTGATCTTCAAGTTGAACAGTAGTAGCAACAGATCTATTGAACTACTAAACAACAATAGCAGCAGCTGGGTCTGGGATGAATTTCAAGGAATTTGAGTTGAGGTTGAGAGTTGAAATGAGTTTGCTGATGTTGTGGACTAATAGAACTTTACATGGCAACATTCATGTACATTGAATTGAGTTAGAATTGAGATTGAACAATATGTTTCTTGTTTTAAATCTACTGTCAAGTATAGAAGACTGTCTAATCTATCCAAAATGACTTTGTAATGAAATTCATGGTGAAAATCATGTTGAATTGTTCACATATCTTTTTTGTGATATGCTGAGTGTGTTTGATTGGTTATTTTCCTATTCTAGCACATAGAATTGATTTAGAGGCCTTAGGTTATTAGTTGAATAACTCATTTAGGCCTCGTGTGTGTGAGATTTGTAAATACATAAAAAATACAAAATATTTTTAAAAAATTAAAATAAAGTTGTCTTGAGTAGGATTAGATAGTTTTATAGGTGTGTGCAAAGTTTTAGAGTAATCTAAACCCTCTAACTAATAGAACATACTAGTAAACGGTTTAATATACTGTGAGATTGAATAAATGAATTCAAAATGAAAAACACAAAAAAAGTCTCCCTTCTCTAATCTTACCTTCTCTCTCTCTCTTCTCGTATATCTATAAAACATGAAAAAATCATTAAATCTTGAAAAAGTCCAAAAATACCAAAAAATACCTTGTATATAGTATATGTAGTTGTAAATATCAATTAAATACTAAGCTAATTGTAAATAATAAAATATATGTTTATAATGTACATAACTAACTTATATATGTATTATATATATTTAAATAAATATTTATGCTGAGGTATAATGTATATATTTGAATTATATAATTCTCTATTTATTTATAATAGATTATATGTACATATATTTAGGTAATTATAAATAAATAGGTATACATGTATAATTGTATTTATAACTACATTTACTTATTAAAGTAATTATTATATATTTTACTATACCCATATATTTATTTATTTAAGTAATTATTGTATATAATTATGTTATTAAGTTAAATAGCTAAGTTATTAAAATAAAATAAGTTAGTAAATTAAGTTATTATTGAAGTAAGTTATGTTGTATACTTGTATATACTAGTTTTAAGTATTTTCAACCTATTTATTATGTATTGATATTGTATAACAATATGTATACTGCGTATTAGTATTTATATATCTGAAACGTGTAAATAAATGTATATAAACTAAAATAAATGACCAAAAATAAATTAAAAATGTCTAACAAACACTTTATAATGTATATTAACTAATTTATAGGTCAATTGAGTCATTAAGTTATTAATTTAAATATTAATTAAGGAATTAAGTGGTAATTTAACATGTACAATTTGCTAACTTCAACGATTTTTTAAATATAATTAAATAAATAATTATTATAAATTAAGTATACAATTAGGTAGCCCTATGTATAGGGTTTAAACTTATATAAGTTATTTTGAAAATGAACATCATCAGGGCACTCAGATCGATGCTCAAAATTGGCCTCGTCGGGCGTGTTTCAATGTGAGTTGCACTATTGATATCCGATGTAGTTAGTCTCACATTGTGGGTCTTCGAGTGGTTGGCACACTATAAATGCACGAGTGCCTGTGACACTCCCGGTCATCAACGTTGGGCACAAATGAAATGAGCATAGAGGTTCCTCGATTTGCATGCATGCCTACGGGCATGTGCATGTGTGTATGCGAGCACATGTGTGTGGGCGTGTGGGTGTGGGCCTATTGGGCATGAAATTAGATAGAAATACACCTAATTAACAAACTCGGGCCCAGTCTAGTAGTGGTTTGATCTGGCCTACTAGGGATGTTGATCCTACGAAAGACCTGGGCCCACCAACCAATAATTTTACACTAAGTTATATTTAATTAAGCTTAAGTTAAAATAAAAGGCTAAGTGTTATGTTATTGAGTGTGTGTGTGTGTGTGCAAGAATTGTGTTAAGTGTGTGGTATGAAATATAAGCATAGTAAGTGTTAAATACATAGAGTATTAGTATATATATTTAGAGTAAGTACTAATACACATTTCTTTTGACCTTATTTTGTATATATATTTGTAAAGTCTTCAGTGACGTTTATATCTGTTATTATGGATATAATATATATTACTATAGAAACTATATACGTTAGTATAGTTTAGCTAGTATATTTATTTAGTGCTTTTGTGCCTCCTCCTTGGGCATTGATTAGCATGTTGTATATAGTTAACATAGAGTAGTTTAAATTGGTTTTTGATACCTTCATACTTGTGTACATAATTAAGGCTTTGTAATTAGTAGTAATTGATTCATTTTGTATACAATTAACCTGCTTCATTCATTCATTCCTTTTTTTTTAAATATAATTGGCATTTTTGGAATAAAAGAAAATTTTTAGATAATAGAGAGCGATGTATATCAATAACTACCTTCCAGTGAAGGACTTAGAATAAACTAATAAAAATGATGTAAATAAATAAAATCATCTGACATCCGTCTGGATTGCATCTATACTACAACATAATGATGACTAATTAACGTGCAGTCTAGATAGTCAATCAAAGCTACTAATGGCCTGAATAGGCCAGTCATGCATAGGTCGAAAGATGATTTTTTAAGTGAAACTCCACTAAAAATAGAACCTAGGACTGCTTTCCAAGTGTGGGCAAGAGGTAGAAGGATGGGTGAATGACGCCAATACGAAGGGAGAGCATGAGCTTTGAGGAAAATCTTGTATAGTGTGTAGATATTCGGTGAGAATGTTTTTATTGGCTAAAATGGATTTCTATTGAATCTAATTTTAATGTTTCTTGGTTTTTTCTAGAAGTCTTCATAATTAGATTTCTATGAATATCAACAAGGGATCAGAAGGATTAATTAGGGAACAATTTGGGATAAACATCATGTCATTCCAGTGCATTTGGAGTGCAAGAACTTCGTAAGGATGAATAGTTGACCATGCAAAGTGAATATCTAGCTATGTAAGTAAAAATGATGGAATGATGACAAGCAAACCTAGGTTAATTAATAACTTAGGAGTCAAGTCATTTAAGTGCCTTGTCAACTCATATTGTAACATAAACATCTAGTTGGCATAGATCTTTAGGCATGGAATCTATAAATGGTAGAATCGAGCATTAAGGGGAAATGTCCTTGTAGCCAACTATGAAAGGAGTGTGGTAAGGTAACTAAGGTTCATAGGAGTACAGTAAGGTGACTAAGATTCATAGCTAGCCATGTGAAAGGAGTGTAGTAAGGTAACTAAGGTTCATAGGAGTATAGTAAGGTGACTAAGATTCATAGCTAGCCATGGCTAAGGGAGCCGATACCAATTTGGATAATAAACATAGATTGAAATAGAAATGGATTTAGAATAAGACCTTGGGAATGCGAAGGCATGACCTTTTTATTCATGATACTAGTATGGGATGTACCACAATTTTTTAATTTTAAAAATATAATATGATTAGTATTAATTTATTAGTATGGGAGAAGTTATTTTAAATAATTTAGTGTTTTGATAGAATTATAAATAAATATTTTTTGAATTTTCATATTTGCACAAAAATATTTACTTATATCTAAAGAAGCATTTTATTTGATAGAAAAGTCTATTTTCAAAGTTTATATTTTGATGTTTAAAAAGAATTTAGAATGACTTAAAGTGCAAAACTATTTTTATTTTATCAATTTGGTAAAGCCATCACTATTCTAGTTGAAAATTTATTTGAATATTCATTTCTATACTCATTGTCACTAGTTTATGTATTGGCTATTGTGATATATATAATTTAAATTTGACTATAGGAAAGTCATTTTGGATAATACTCCCTACACTATCCTACTAAAAAATTTGGGTTAGAAGAATATGGTATAAATGAGAAGGGTATAGGTGCATATAGATTGCTAGGGGAAATGAGAGTGTAAATGGTTTGTGGTGCATAGCTGCAAACGATGGGTGGGGTGCATATAGAAATGACCAAAACCAAAATATACAGGTGCAAAATGGTTATGAAAGTCACCACCACCACTTTAAACCAAAATACATAGGTGTAATATCATTTTGCGCCGATGTAATCACCACTTTAAACCAAAATGCACAACTGTAATCTCATTTTTCACCTATGCAAAAATGGTTCCAGAGTGATTTTGTATCAATGCAATCTTATTTTCTACAGGCGCAAAATGGTTTTGGATTTATTTTACACTGGTGCAAAATAGTTTTAAAGGTGATTTTGGTGTTGTACATCAGTGTAAAATGGTTTTTTTCTTGGTTTAGAAGTGATGATAGCTTTTTTGAATAGTCGTGGACCCTGATCGAGCTCCTTCGTAAACGGATGATTCGACCCAATAATCACATACAAGCAATCATAGAAAAGAGACAAGAGAGTTGGTGACCCAATTCCACTGCAAGGGGTGTACATATGGGGGGAGGGCAGTGCTCCTGAATTTCCACTAGAATTAGCAGTAGTACAAAGTCTCTAGTTTTCTCCCTCATAGATTGTGTTGAGAGGGCCTTTGAGAGCTTCTCTTCCTTATTTATAGCACAGGAAATATCCTAACAACATAAGATCTTCCACAATGGTTCTAGCAGATTCTCTGACATGTCCATTATTTGGCTATTAATAGTGCTGGTAATGCCATCGTTACTGCCCTCATAATCGTAGTGGGTGTTATCGCCGCCATTTTGACTCTAGTCAACCTGAGTCCTTTGGTGGGTCAGTCCTATTCGGATCCATCATGGGTGTAGGCAGGTCAGGAGGAGCTGGATCCACCTGTTTGCTTAGTATCTGGGTAGCCAGATCCTTTCTTTAGGCTTCGTGCAAAGTTTTAAGTTCGAGGGCGCTTTTTGCCCCTCATCAGACCCTATCACTTGTCAGTAATTGATGGTAACACCACCATTAGCCAGAACTAACTTGAATTAGTTGAAATCAAGTGACAAATTCTCTTGAATAATTGCTTGAGGATAGTAATTCCACGTAAATCCATTTTGAGAAGAAAACATTAAAAAGGGTTAATTCTACAATTCTAACATCATACCATGAATGCAGAGTAACCACAGGGGTTAATTGAAGGTCAAATGAGCATTAAAGTCCAAAGAGTGGGTTCACAAAGATAGAAATAGGGTTTCATGCTTTTAGAGAACCGCATCAAAACATAAAATCCTAATTTCAAACCCGCTTAAATTAAAGAGGTTCTAATCAGGATAAATTTATATAAACCTATTAAATTTCATAGAAAAATATTCTAAGAGGTTTGGTACCCTTGGTTTGACCATCTGAACCCATTTTGACCTTGGATAGAGCTTTAGACGGGATTTTACCCTGATTTGGACTTCTACGTTAATTGTCCAGTCAAACATTGTCAAAACTCAAATCCATCTTCACCATTAGATTCCTTGGGTCAAAATTAGTCTAAGGCCAAATTTTGGGCCCAATCAGAGTCCATCTTAACCTAGTTTCCATTTCAGTCCCTTAAATCTCTATTTCTCTCACTTAAACCCTAATTTTCGAAAGACTTGCATTTAGTCCCCTATACCCCACTGTCTCAATTCGACATAGCCTTGATCTGATGCTACGCGAAAGAACAAGGTGGGACATTTAGTCCCACCTCATGAGTAGACGAGCCTCCAGCAGCACATATAAGGAATTCGTGTTGACGCCTTATTGCACATGAACACGGGGGTCGGGTCCCCTCTCACACATATGCACTCCTTGCTCACCTCTCACACCCGGTGAGCCTGGTCACTGCTCATACCTGATAACGCAATTATTGTGCATGCCTGTTTACCTAATTAAAGAGTGATAAGAGGGGAAATACTGGGGAGGGGGTGGGTTTTGCCTTGGGGTGCATGCTGATATTCCCAACACTTAGCATCTCTGAGGCTTTGCCTTGAGATGTCTTTGTGTTGTGCTTGGCACCCTTGTGCATCTGTGATGTAAACACATCTATTTAGGTTAAAATGCCTACTCATGCATGTTCCTAGTCTTAGATTTGAATTTCATGTTATAAATATTGCATATCATGCATCATTCTGCATTTAGAGTAGTTGTATATATTTTGGGTTAATTAGGTCCTTTTTATGATCAAGAGAGAAGAAGATTTATTTTAGGGCCTCATATGGATGATTGGACCGTACGGATCTGAGCAGAACGACGATCCGAGGCTAATGCCTCTGAAATCGTCTAGATCGGAGTCTTGTAGCATCATATGAAGTCCGAGGAAGATCAACGACCAAGAGGGCAATGCGACATCCTTACGGGCTTCGGATGGAAAATCCGACCATACAGATGTATCCGGAGCGACAATCATAGTCCGGCAACGTGGGAATCATCTCGATCTGAGCACTATGGCACCCTCTACAACAGGAAGAAGATGGACGGTCCAGATGGCACCACGTGGCACCATCTGGACCGCCCAACACTGGCCAACACCCACTCTTCATCATGGCATCACCCATGCTCAACCATTGGATCTTGATCCAACGACAGAGGATTCCTCTCCACCACGCACCCTTAAAACATCTTCACAACAACCTCTTAGTCACGACGCATTGGTTGTGAAGGCACCTTACAAAGAGATGGCACGGGTTCGAAACCCGCTGCCCCCTCAATTGGATACTTGAGGTGCGGCGCAGTAGCTAAGCACGCACACATGCACACACGCGGGAGCGCAACTAAGCAGCAGCGCAAGGTAGCGCAGCTGCTGACAACGCAGCGCCAGTGCATGAGCATGCACACGCAACAAGGAAGTGCGATGTGTGCGCCAGCTGAGCATGAGCAACGGGTGGATCTTCATCGACAGCCTAGCGGACAGTTAGTGATGCTTACAGCCGTCGCTAATTGTTTGCAGGTGCAAGGCCAACTGTGCACGCCAGCAGGCATGAGCTGGCTACAGCGACACAGTGATGTCCTAGAGGTCGCTAATGGTCCCATGCCTATTCTAGCTTGTTCTCCTCCACTATAAAAGGACATACACTCCCACCCTTCCAAGCTATCTCTACCTACTCTACTCCCACCTACTCCCAAGCTCTAGCAAGTCTACCAACTCTCTGTTAGAGCTTGCTCTCAAGCTCTCAAGGTGCCTATTAGTGTAACGAAACTCTGCCCTACCAAATACTCCTCCAACCTCCCATCCCCATTCATAGGTTGCCTTGGAGTCGTCCTCCCACCTCCATTCCGGTAGCAGATCATCTCCGCCTTCTCATCTCCATTCCAGTGTTGCGCTGAAGCTTTCCTCTACCCGACGTCCTCCCGCTTCTCACCTCCGTCGTCCTGCTTCCCAACTCCTTCATACGAGCTTCCACCAAGCGCCGTCGTCTCACCGAACAGCCGCTTCGGGAGATTTCTTCTCACTTGCCTCTCTTTTTATGTTTTCTAGATTATTGTAATTAACATTCATGCAATATATCATATTCGATTCTATCTCTCTCTTGTGATTCTTTGTCATTTTATTTCAAAAACAAAAAAACAACAAAACCACAAAACACCTAAAAGAAACAAATCGAAGGACGATTTTCGTACAAAGTAAACGCCACCTCCCTGTGTTCGACCCGGGACTCCCTTGGAGCTTCGATATAAATTATATTTGATTACGAGTTTCGCAACTACGACAACGAGTTACTCGTAATCCTGATTTCAAACATGCGAAACCTGTGCGATTAGTCTGCTTGCTAAGGTTCTATGCCTTAGTTGTGCTGTGAATGGTTAAGTCCTCTAACCTTAGGGTCTGACAACTGATTGAAGGTACTGTGGGAGTATTTGAGGCCTGTGTTGCTTGGCTTTGGCTTGAAACTCTGATACTGTGGAATATTTACAAGGATAGGTGGTTGAGGCACTGTTGGAAAATTTAAGTTAATTGAATACTTGGGATGCGCTTAATTTCAGGGAGTAATTGGTGATTTAAATCACCATTCTTTTGGAGTTTTGATCTTCTTTTTGTCGCTCTATTTCTTGAGATACATTGGTTTATCATTGAATATCTTTAATTGTGATCCATTAATTGTGCTCATTATTTCTATATTGTGATTAGCGTGTGAATTCCATATTTACTTCCTGCAAACAACCTTGGACTCAATTTCCTGATTTCGAGCACTCTTATAAATTCAAGTGTTGTCACGATTTTTGTCCTATACTACGACATGTATTCCTTAAAACGACGATTCTTGTGCATCAACATTTTGGCGCTATTGTTGGGGAGCAACGTGCAATTCACCACTAGTCTTATCTTATTTGATTAAGCTTACTACTCACTTGCCCTATTTGCTTTCTTTATGATTTTGTGAGGTACATCACGAGAAGATCTTTTGTGCAATCAACCATTCCATGGGTAGGTAAAATTCTTTCTTCTTCCCTAATCAACCTCCTAATCTTAAGAATAGAAAAGGAAACAAATGAATTAGGATTGACTTGCTTTATTTTTTTTAGTAATTATCATTTAAAGTCAAAATTTCCTGATTTGAGAAATTAATTTGATATCTGATTGAAGTGAGACGATTTGATTAGAGATCCCCATCTTGATTTCTTGTACTTATTAGGGATTTACGCTTAAATTCACAACATCTTAGACTACTCACTTTCTTACTTAAGTCCAAGGTGTTACATTTAAGATCAAATTAGACTTGAAATAGAGCCAATTAGGGCTTTTACTTTAGGATTGTGAAGTGTTAGTACACATTTACCTACATTAGAAGAAATTGACATTTCTACATTTGTGTGCTACCCAAACCCTTGTTTGAAAAAATTTATTCTAGAAAATCCTAAAATCAGGCTCTAAATTCACTTGAACCCTAAAATTTTGGACCTAATAACCTGAGAGTCAATTCAAGGTGATTTTGGGTCTTGACTCAAATTTCATCCTCAATCTTTAAGGTAGGTCAGGTGAAATGGTCCACTTTGTGGGTCAACCAACCTCCAAATTAGGTCACAAATTAAATCAACTTCTAAATCAAGTGAAATTCAAGGCACAAAATTATGACTAAAATTGGTAGACTTAAGGTCTCATTTCATACATTCTGGTCTACTTAGAATTATAGTGACGATGAAGGTCAGGTGGGGGAAACCCTATAACTCGTGGGGAGGCTTTACCGTGTAGGGGTCTTTACGGGGCTATCCCTCTCTGGCTGCCCAAGTAATTCTCGAGTGTGTGGATTTCTGATTTAGAGGTATCATTTGTCTCGAAACAACCTTAGCCATCCAACAATCTTTGGGTGCCTTGATTGGGTCCAAGAAACATTTAGTCCCTCATCTATTCTCTAGAGCATATACATAGGAAAGGTCCCTAGGTTTTTGACTTAGAGGCCTCAATTAGAGTTGATCTTCTTGGGGAAAAACTAATCTGATCTGATCAATTTGATCTGGACTTGAATTTGATTCTACATCCTGATCCACCACCTTATTTGAACATGCAACTTGACAACATAGGAAGACTATTTAGGAAACCTAAATCCCAAATGATCATGGAAGACAAAATGATCGAGGTTGCTCTTAGTCATCATGATGAGTATTACAAAATCTCGTATCCATCTAGGAACATTCAGGTTACAGATGATAACGTCATCATCAGCCATATCTAGCTTTATTTAGTCATAATCCATTGATAAATGCTCCTACATAACCACTAGAAGACCATAATTCACTGCATATCCATTTGGAGAGATTGACAATAAAACATGGGTAAATCTGCAGTTTTAATAGAATATCTTAATTACAAAATAATCACAGGATTTCTCAGGGGTTAATTAAAGGTCAAATGGTCATAAATGTCTAATAAGAGGGTCCGTGCAGACAGAAACGAGTTTTTATAGAATTAAATGACATCTGAAACCCTAAAAATAGACCTACTTAATTAACTGAGGTTCTGATCAGGATAAAATTCACCTAAACCTTCTAAAAATCATAGAAAAATATTCCCTAAGGTTTGGTATGCTTGATTTGACCATTGGAACCTAATTTGACCTAAAATAAAGTTTCAGACAAACAGTTGTCGTAATTCAGATTTCTACGTAATTTACCTAGTCAAACTTGGTTAAAACCTGAATCCGACTTCAGCATCAGACTCCTTGGGTCCAAATTAGATTTGTACCAAAATTTGGGCAAAATCAGAGATCACCCTGACCTAGTTTACATTTCAGTTTTGTCTGACTCTTTTCTCTCACACATGCCCCTAACTTTCAAATTCTTTGTAAGGACCCCCCCAACTTCTTCATATTCTTCACATCTAGGTCCCTGCCACCATTTGGAGTAGGTTGCACCTCACTGACGAGATTCAAGCGAAATTTTCTCACTTGTTTCTCAATCAATTAGTCTCAAAATTGAAAGAGAGATTACTTGAGGAATTCTCTTCCAATTGAGACTGGCCTTGACTCCTAACTCTTTCCCAATCTCCCATGCAAACACATGGGAGATGTGGGTATCCTACATGTGCGTAAGCCCCAAGGTTTCAAGCTTGGTTTCCAAGCTTGGAAGGACCTCCTAAGGCCTATAAAAGACCTCCTTAAGCGAACCTTACCTCCTTAGCTTGTTTTTGGCCGGAAAACCTCCTTCTTCCCTCCTCTCTGGCCAAATGCTCCATGAGCTCCGGCAACCTCCTTCGGCCACCTTCCTCATCTGCTCTCATAGACTATAGCGAGCGGATTCTTCATCCTCAGTTTCTTCCGTGCGTCGCAATACCCACGACCGCCGCCTATCTCCCCTCGTTGTCGTCGCTTCTCCCACTGGAGGTTTTATCTTCCCTACGTCGACGTTCCATCGACGTGGGCATTCCCCCCTTTCATCCGTTAGTTTAGGGTTATATTAGTTCCTTTAGAGTCTTAGTTTAGTTTCCCCTACACAAAATCCAAAAAGAAGCCCTTGAGCACATGCAAGCCATCTTCGTTCTCCACTCTGGCCACATCTCCGGCGAGGCCTTCCCATCATTCCACCACACCACACACCTTGCCGAAACTCCCTACACATCCGCCTCATCCACACACATAGAACCCCCATCTTTATTACACATTCCACCCATCCAAATGCTCCACCAGACACAACCACCTTCTCCGACCTACTCCGTCTTCAACAGCCATCTCCGACCACCCTCACAACACGCCACCGCCACCAATTCCTTTGCCGCATCTTTGTGATCCTACTGAGCTTCTCTGACAAGGCAGCAAGGCCGTACCATGTGTTTCAGGTTCGCCAGCCATTGCCGCCATTACTGAAGCTGCTTCGAGCAAGCTCGAAGCGTGTTCTTGAGGCACTTGCTCCAGGCACAACCTCCAGGTTGTGTGGAGTTGTTCAAGGCATCTACCTAGGTGCTCAATTGGGAGCGTTGAAAAGCAGTTGCTGGCGCATGTGAAGGATGTGGGAAAGATAGTCCCACATCGTGGGATTAATAGCGAGTGAAGCCACATAAATTGATTTCCTTCATACGGTTTATCACCTCGAACACATGGTTTGAGGTCCCTCACACCCGCACATGACCTGACTTGACTAGCCTCTTACTCCTTGGCTGCAACACCTACGCACGTAGCCCTGGACTCGGTTATGGATATTCGATTACTCGATTCAGGTACAAATTTCAGAGAAAAGAGGAGAGGAGGAAGGAAAGAAAGAGAGAGCGGGGGAGGGGAGGGTTTTTCTCTTGAAGGTATTGTCCAACACTTAGCTGTTAAGGGAGAAGGCCCTGAGAAGAAGGGAAGAAAGGAAGAGAAGAGGAAAGGCTACAGAGAAGGTAGAAGAAGAAGAAGAAGAGGCCAAGCAAAGAAAGAAGAAAAGAAGAAGAACAACAGAAGATTGAAGACATTGTAGCAGGTGATAATTAGGTCGTATGATTCTCAAATCAGATGCCTGATCACTGTTCATTTATTTAGCATGATTGAGTAGTTGATATATATGTGCTTAGACTAATAATTGGTGATCTAAATCATCATTTTTTTGTCTTAAATATATTTTTATCCTCTTTAACTCTTGAAATACATTGAGCATCATTGAATATCTAATGTGACATATTAATATTCATTGAATATCATTCTTGCATTATTCCTGTGCTTATTTATGTTTTAATTGGAGATTAGCATGTGAATTCCTACTTACTCCATGTGTTCGACCTCGGACTTCATCTAGATTTTCGAGCTATAATTTTTATTTGTTGACAGGCGATTTTGAGTATACTGCAATGCAACGATTTTATAACATCGATCTCGCCTCGTCAACACTAGAAACAACAACCCACATTATGAACTGTGTCGGAATGATATTTACACAGATGATACATGGTTCATCCCAAGACTCTCCAATGACAGAATACATTGAATTAAAGAGATTGCACAATACTGAGTATATACAATGTTTGTCAAATCCACAACTTTGGGAGATACACTAAGGTCTCATTGACAAACGTGGGTATATGCTAAATATGTTACAACAAGCCATTGATAAAAAATACCCATATAAACATTCAGAAATTGATGAGACATCGAGGAGCAATGTTGAAGATCAATATGATTTCCTAGAGCTTGGGATAGAAAATCAAAGTTGTTGTGGACCCCCAACCCAAATGGAATCCAATTCTAACTTTGTCCAGAATGACATACCTGATCAAGATGTTGGTTGGGTGGATCCAGTTGCAGGTGTTCCTGATTCTGAACCAACCTTAGAGAGCCATATAGCTGGTCCATCATGTCTTGATTTCCCAAACACCTGTGATGAGCTTGAGTCAGAACCTCTCAAGGATGTAACTCCTGAACCTTATCCTGTTAAGGTAATCCTCGAGAGTGATTTTGATATCCCAATAGAACCATGTCCAGATTCTAGTGACTTAATTCCTAACCCTGACCTATAATCAAGATTTGAGCTTATTTGGGATGATCATGAGGCCCAATGTGATGAGAACCAGATTTTAGATCTGAACTATGATTCGGGGCTTGTATTTAATGATCACACCTCTCTAAACTCTTCAGAGGGACAAATCAATTTGTCAGAAGTCACGTCAATTTACGATATAGAATTAGAGAAGTTGGAAGAGTCGGGATTTGATTGGATCTACCCTAGGATCCTAGAACCTGAACCTATGCCTAATAAGCACACCTCTTTGAGCTCGAAATTTGAAATTAGGTTAGATCCAAGTCAGGTTGTTGATTCTATGCATCATGATTTGTTCTATGGTGGAAATCCTAATCTAGAATCAGGTTCAAAAATTGATTTTCGCAGATTCTTCGATGATTTTGAATCATACTCTGATTTAGGAGAACCTTTGTTTCCAAATGATTATGAGCCAATCTATGACCTCAGTATCCATGACCCATTCTTTGACTCTGAGGTCTTTGATCCCGAGATCATTGGTTCAAATTCCTATTCTATTAAGTTGGAATCATTCTGTTATGATCTGCAGGAATCAGAAATAGTATGTGCCGAGAGTATCCACAATCCAGAGTTCCAAGCTTTCACTAACTCAGATTTCCATGATCCTATAAGCACTCTCCAAGCATTTACATTTGATTTGGATGAGCATCATGAAGACTCTCTAGATGAACTTATCTTTGAATCATTTCTAGAAGAGCCCACACCTCACTCTAATTTCGAACAAGCCACACCTCATTCAGAGCCTTTCAAAATACGATCCCAACCTCGACCCTCCACCGGAATCAATTTTTACTTTGATTCAACTCTCTTTGATATGGTTGTATATGATTCATCTCCATCTTTTGATCAGGAATCAAACATTAATCAGACCGTTAATCACAACTTATCCTTCTCTAATCCCACCAGTAGGGTTCCTACATTCTCCATTGATCCATTGACTTTTGAGGACCCCTACTCTGATCAGGCTGAACCGATTTAGCCAAACCCTAGATTCTCACTTCCACATCTTTCCGAGGTACATAGCATTTGGTGGGCTCCATACCTATTGATTCACATCCATCGACCCACCAGATTTATTAGGTTTGATCTTCATCATCAGCCTGTTGACTTGAACAAGCACTTTGGTTAGACCAACCATGCTACTCATCAACGTGCTTGTTCTACAAAATTCCTCTGATTTGACCACCTCTTCTGCTTGACCACCTTCTGCTCGGTTGAAGGCATTGAATTTAGCGCTTAACTGGAGGCAACCCGTCATTCCAAAAATCGAGACTCTTCTGATCATCTTTTGAGCTACTCTCTTATTGCATTTTAGTGTTTAACTTTAGAATAGCCAACTCCACCTTTGGTATCTGTATCAAAGCTTGAAATCATCCGTAATAGTCATCCTGACCCGTTCACCCACATTTAACCCTGTTCTAAACCTTGAACCAAGTTGAATTCACACCCACCTAGTTTACAACGAGGACATTGCAAAACTTAGGCATGAGGGATGTTAAAGTGCAAAACACAAATGGAAAATCAATTCTTTAAGGGGTTCTCACAGAAAAATACATATAAAAAAAATGAAAAAGGGGAGGAAAATTTTGAAGAGGAAAAGTGGAGGAAATGCAGAATGCAAAAAGGAGCAAAATCAAGTAAAAAATGATGATAGTCATGGCAATTGATTATGGAATTTACTTAAGTTCTAGACCAAATCAAAACAAAGATTAAGTCCTGAAATGCTAGAGACCCGGAAATTAGTAATGAGTGTTGCTCTTAGGCCTCTTGGGCTTGGTTTAGGGATTAAACCTCACGTATTTGTTAAGATCTAGATTAGTCCTCAAAAGGTTGAAGAAAGTATGAAGTTGATGTAGTAGGTCTGAGGCTTAGGGATTATTCAGCCCGGTTGCCTGCCCTTTGGTTTGTGGGACTTGGTAACCTAATTACCCAACATCACACACTAGTCTGGTTCAATGCGCTTAATGAAGAAATCATGCCAAAAGTGATATATTATGAAAAGTCATCTCGAAGATCTAGCTTAGGAGTGGCTCAACAACACAAGTTTATTGGACGAGTTCCCGATGCAGAAAGGTGGAAAATTCTCCTCGAAGATGTGTAGTAACATATCGTCTCCTCGGTGCTTGTCTCCCAGGATATCTAAATGTCCTACGGGGGGCATGTAAGCACCTTGTGCTGGTTCAGGTGCCATGGGCGGGATTATCTTGAAATGTCGATTGCAAGGGAGTGAATTTAGCTACAGAATGTCATGGGTGACACTATCTTGAAGTGTCAAAAGCCAAGGTTCTGAGGGTTGCCATGGCCGGTGCTATCTAGAAGCATTGAAAGCCAAGGTCCCTTCGATGATTGATGGTGGGGACAAGAATTCTGATACAGACTGTATTTAGGGCCAATTCAAGGCTAGATCTAGGGAAATATAAAATGAAAAGAGAGAAAACTCTCCAAATGAAATATCTTTCTTCATCTCTCTCTTATCAAAATGTATTAGCAAACTGAACCTGGTTATGATACGTTACGCATGAATGTTTTAACCGGTGGGGTTAACGAACCTCTAGGCAGTTTTTGCGGGCCTTAGGAACCTCCGCGGCAGACCCAGAATGAAGCTGGTCAAGTCTGGATCTTGGCTGGTACTTGAGTACCTCTAGGCTTATTATTGGCATTTTAATCTAATTTCGAGAGAGTGGCACAAATCAAGCATCTCAACATCAAAAACATGGTATAAAGATCTAGTTTCTTCCATAGGATTTCACTAGGGACTAGCAAAAGTTAGGCATAGGGGTACGATGGTAACACCATCATTAGCCATAACTAACTTGAATTACTTGAAAACAAGTGACAAATGCTCCTGAATAATTACCTGAGGACAGTAATTCCAAGCAAATTCATTTTAAGAAAACATTAAAAATGGTTAATTTTGCAGTTTTAACATCACACCATGAATGTAGAGTAACCATGGGATTTTCCATGGGTTAATTGATGGTCAAATGAGTAGTAAAGTCTAAAGAGTGGGTTCACACAAACAGAAATAGGGTTTCACGCATTTCGAGAACCGCATCAGAACATAAAATCCTAATTTCAGACCTACTTAAATTGTTCAGGATAAAATTTATCTAAACCTCTTAAAATTCATAGAAAAATATTCTAAGAGGTTTAGTAGCCTTGGTTTGACCATCTGAACTCATTTTCACCTTGGACAGAGCTTCAGGCGAGATTTTACCCTAATTTAAGATTCTGTGCAAATTGGCCTGTCAAACATTGTTAAACTCAAATTCATCTTTACCATTATATTTCTTGGGTCCAAATTATGCTGACGGCAAAATTTGGGCTCAATCAGAGTCCATCTTGATTTAGTTTGCATTTTAGTCCCTTAAATCTCTATTTCTCTCACTTAAACGCCTAACTTTCGAAAGACTTGCATTTAGCCCCCTATCTTTATCGTCTTCCTTTTATTATGGTCCTGACCGCCATTGGCGGTGGGAACGCATCTACAGCAAGATTCTCGTGGAGATTTTTCCCTCAGATCAAGACCAAATCCCTCCAAATTTGGAGGGATTGTGTAAGAGAAGTTGCCCAATCTGATGAACCAACTCAAGAACCATAAATCGAATCCTAGAGCTCAGGAGAACTCTGAGAAATCAGGGCCTCCTTTCCATAGTGGGTTGCTCCAATTCAAGGTTTCTAGGCAATTGAAGCCCAAAACCTTCACCTATAAATGATCACCAAACTTTTGCCATCCTGCTTATCCAGGTCTATGCCAAAATTCCCCTCGTCCCTCCTTTCTGGATACGAACTCCATTGGCTTCAGCGACCTTCTCAACCCCTCTCTTCAGGACCTTCGACAGACAAATTGGGCATCCTACCTTGATCCTCATCTTCTTTCGCTCCTCGTCGTACCTAGCAGGAGCTCTATTCTCCATCGTCGTCGCCACTTCTCATCACCGGAGATTTCATCATCCTCAGTTCCGACGAAGTGAGCCCCTGAGGATTCCTATCCCTTTCATCCCATAATTTAGGTCACTCTCTCTCTCTTAATCTCTAGGTTAGTCTTAGGCATTTAGGACGTAGATTCAACCACTACATCGCCTGCTTCCTCATCGTCTTCTTCGCCTCTGACGTAGCTTGGACGAGCTCGCCACTCCGCAATAGAACACTAGACCACTCAATATCACCGCCAAAACCTTCGCCGCATCACCCTCATCAAAACCCCTCATGAAATTCCGCCATCCACCACACAGACCCATCTTTGCAATCCTTCATCGACTCTATTCGACCAATAGACATGCCCACGCACTCGAATAACACCACCATCACCTTCGCCACACTACAACAAGTCTTCTAAACATTCTAATTGGGGATCTTAGCCCGTTTTCGCCTTTTTCAAGGTTCACCGGACATCTCATCTCCACCGTTCATCACCTTCGTTGACCGCCATACTACGACTCACTCCGACCTCATTGCAACATCCAAGCGCTACGGTTCCAAGCCAACAAGAGCTCTAGGCTCTCAATCGAAGTAGCAGACAACATCCACTACCTCAACTTGACGAAGCCTTCATCTGCTTCTACGCGAAGGAGAAAGGTGGGACATTTAGTCCCACCTAGTTAGCAGACGAGCCTCTAGCAGCACATATAAGGAATTTGTGTTGACGCCTTATCGTCCATGAACACAAGGGTTGGGTCCCCCTCACGCATATGCACTCCTCGCTCCCTCTCACGCCCGATGAGCCTAATCACTGCTCATACCTAATTACCCGGTTACTTTGCAAGCCCGTTTACCCAATTAGAGAGCGATAAGAGGAGAAATACTAAGGAGGAGGAGGACGATTTTGCCTCGTGGTGCTTGATGATATTCCCAACACTTAGCTTCTACGAGGCTTTGCCTTGAGATGGCTTTGTGCTATGCTTGGAGCCCTTGTGCATCTGCTTGCTGAGGCTCTATGCCTTGGTTGTGCTCTAAATGGTTAAGTCATTTGACCATAGGGTCTGACGACTGATTAAAGGTATTGTGGGAGTATTTGAGGTCTTTGTTGCTTGGCTTTGGCTTGAAACGCTGATACTGTGGACTTATTTACGAGGATGAGTGGTTGAGGCACTGTTGGAAAATTTGAGTTAATTGAATAGGTGGGATGTGCTTAATTTGAGGGAATACTTAGTGATTTAAATCACCATTCTTTTAGAGTTTTGATCTACTTTTTGTCTCTCTATTTCTTGAGATACATTGGTTTATCATTAAATATATTTTTGAGTAGATTATTCATTGAATATCTTTAATTGTGATCCATTGATTGTGCTCATTATTTCTATATTGTGATTAGTGCGTGAATTCCATATTTACTCCTTGTGAATGGCCTCGAACTCAATTTCTTGATTTCGAGCATTCTTATAAATTCAAATGTTATCGTGATTTTTGTCCTATACTACAATGTGTATTACTTAAAATGTTGATTCTTGCGCATCAATAGTACATGCATTACTTTTTAAGTAAAGGGGAGACACATGGCATGGTCTCCTTTTGAATTTACTTTTTTTGCTACCCTCAGATACTTGCATTGTAAAATGCATCAAATTACGTGTTTCTATACCCTACATCCAAAAAAATAATCCATTTTTATATTCTATCATGAGATCACATTCTATATCGTGGGAGGGAAATAGTTTAGAACTTTCTGAGATTAAATACTTGGATAACTAAACATGAAATAGATTCTCACATATAAATATTTCATTCTTTAAGTATCCCATAGGTAAAGATATATAGAATCTTAACTTCAATAACTATTATGCCCAGTAGGTAAATGTGATGTGGGACAAAAATAACCCTCACAAAGTAAAGCACAATCGGCACTTGAATCCGGGTCTGCCTGCATCTTGCTGGATCTGGACAAGCCTGGCCCATCGAAGGACCCAATTTTACTGAAGTTAGAGAGACGGTGGAAAAAGTACGGTTGGATCATGTCCTCAATAAATGCTGACAAATGGCAACCGTAATAAATAAACTGACCAAGCGAACACCTTGTTAGGTGGCATATCTGGTTAGAAGATCTCATAGGATCTTTTCTGGGTGTAATAGACACTTCCTTGTACTATAAAAGGAGGGAGACCCTTCGAGGCTCACCCCATGCACCCCCAGGGAACAGGATTTGGGGCTCTCGCCTAGAGCAATCCATGAGAGGCAATCTGAGAGAGAGAAACTCCAGGAGACTATAACACCTAAATTTCTAGTGGATTTTATAGGAGTCTTGCTCTCCCCCCATACATACACTCCCTGTGGTGGAATTTGGTTACCAATCTTGTGCCTCTTACTTGTGATTGTTTGTTTGTGGTTATGTTACGTTTCCAATGTCAAATAAATTCTTTGAAGGCCTCCTGGGGCCTTGACGGTGGCTCTCGGGGCTCATCAAATGGCGCAGTCTGTGGGAAGCATCAACAAAACTGCCATCACTCTTCTGAGCATCTAGTTGCTGGAGGGAAACACCTCTACAGTGCTTGTTAAAGTGCGAAATTGGTGTTTTAAAAGATGTAATAGTCGTAGAAAGTCGAAATAGTGCGAAAATAAATAAAATTTATAACTCGAATGAAGTCCGAGGTCGAACGTAGGGAGCAAGTGTTGCAATTAATCTCAAAGATCACAATAAAATCACAAATATAAGTAATTCATAATGAGACTTTCATGCAAGAATGATATTTATAAGAGAATCAGTAGCAATGTGCAAAGAGAATGGGGTAAAATGGTGATTTAAATCACTAATTACCCCTTTACAATTATACCAAATAAATGCATAGTATCAACCAATTAACTCCACGCAATGTCAAGTAAGCAATAAGTCCACAGTGCTGGTAGTCAGAGGTATTAGACGTCGGGCGCTTGTTGAACTTATTTACGAAGCTACGCCAACGTGTTCGGTTTTGGAAAACCTGTCGTTGTAGTTCGAAAGCGAAGGATTCGTGTTCAACAAATAAAATTTATACCGAAATTAAAATTCCGGGTCGAACACAGGGAGGCGGACGTTTGATTTAAAAACTTCGCGTTTCTTTTTATTTTGTCACGAAGAAATTCAATTTAAACTATCTAAGTATCTACAACAAATAAAAGAGAGAGAGGGAGTAAGAGAGAGAGAAAGAATACTATACATGGAAATCAAAATGAGATGTAGAATAGACAAGGAATTTATCATAAAAGAGTTCGTTCGTTACAACTAGAAAACATAAAACAATTACTCTAGAAAGCATTAAAAGAATGGAGGGAGAAATGACCTCCTCGACTATCGCTCGGAGGACGAATAGACTACTCTAGAAAGCAGTAAATCTATACTAGAAAGCAGTAAAAAGAATAGGGAGAGAGAATCCTCCTCGACGGTCGCTTGGAGGACGAGCCGGACGGGACGACGCCTGGACGAAGGAGAACGAAGCAGGACGAAGGAGGACGAAGCAGAAGAACGGGAACGAAGCAGCACACCGTCGTCGTCGCGGGATCCACTTCCGAAGGGGGACGAAAATTTGGACTTTATCTCGCGAGAAGCATCCCGGGTGTGGGACAAGCTTCTCTTGAGCTTTGGAGAGGTAGAGAGGAGAAGGAAGGGATGAAAATTTCGTATGGAGGGGGTCTCCTTTTATAGTTGCAAGGAGTGGGGGCAAAATGGACATTACATCTTCAAAATAATAAATAAGGGGTCTTTAGTGACGGATAAAACCGTCGCTAAAGCCCTCAACGTGGGCGTAGCCGCCGCGCCCACGCGCGCCCGCTCGGCTGCCCGCGCGTAACGCCTACGCACGTCGCTTGATTTTCAGCCGTCCGATCGCGAGATCGGACGGCTTAGATCGCGTCCGCGTCCGCTGCGTAGCGCGCCCGCCCGCGTGCGATCGCGCGTTACGCCCGGCGTGCAATCGCGCGTCGTCCTGATTGAGCGCGCGCAGCCGTTGGATCATCATCTGACGCTCGTGCGCACCCGCTCGCCCGCGCCTTCCACCCCCTCACCGCGGCTCGAACCCGCAACCTCCGCTTCGCCCGCAGCTGCGTCGCCGCTGCGCTACGCGGGCGAAATGGTCGCGCGGACGCTTTTAAGCGCGAGCGACCGCAGCCGTTGGATCGAGATCCAACGGCGGAGAGGAGATGGTGCGCGGTCTTCACAAGACGCATGCGGCCGATTGGGTGGCTGAGATGGCGCCACGTGGCGCCATCTTGGCCGTCCATCTTCTGGAAGTTGTAGATGGTGCCACGGATGTCGGATTGACTCGATTTTTGTGTCGTTGGGCTGCGATCGTCGATCCGAATTCATCCGTGTGGTCGGATTTGCCATCTGAAGTGCGGATTTACACCATCCTGGCCCTTGATCTTCTAGGGTTCCCCGGTCTCTATCTGATGCTACGGATGCCTGATTAGGGCGATCTTGGAGTCGTTGAACTCCAATTGTCGCCCTGATCATATCCATACGGTTGGATCTTTGATCCGAGGCCCCGATAAAATATTTTCCCTGTCCAAGCACATAAAAGGAGACAATTAGCCTCCATTTTATTCAAACTACTCTAAATGCAAGATGATGCATGTAATGCAATATTTATATCATGAAATGCAATCCTATGCTTAAGAACATGCATAAATAGACATTTTAAGTAGTGTAAATGTGTTTACATCATACCCCCATGCCTATCTTTTGCTAGTCCCTAGCAAAAACTATATGCTATTTATAAAAGAATTAGGTTAGATTATTTGGACCTAAGTTATTTTCAATCATTAAGAAATTGTCTACTTAAGAACTGAACTTTCAAAGACACAACAGTGCCCGGGTATCAGCCAAAATGCAGACCGCCTCAAGCCTCGCCTTATTCAAAGAAAAATTTCTTTTTCTGTTTTTACTCTCTTTTTTTTTTTTGGATTTTCAAATTTTAAGGTTTAAGAGTGGCTTTCTACGGCCATTCAACTCACCCAAGATTTGATGAGAACCCTAAGTTTTAAGCATCTTATTGTGATTGTGATAGACTCGTTGACCGGCAATTAAAACGGACTTCGGATTTCTACGCCTCTAGGTGACCTCAAAAAGAATTCTGCCTAAAGGTGTATCTTTACAACCGGTAGCTTTCTCCCTACTTTTATTTATTTATTTTTTTTTTAAACGGGGTCAACACAAGGGTGAATCCAGTGTATATCTCCCCGGTTTATTCTACTTCTCCGCTTCTTCCTAAGTGTTTTGGGAATTTTTAGTGCATTTTCTGAGCTGGGTTCTGGACAACCGGTCGATGAGCTGTTACCACCGACAACTTGCCAGCCATACTCGTGCGGCGAAGTGTGGCTTATTTCTTTTTGTTCTTTTCTCCTTTTTGATTTTTTTTTCTTTTGTTTTTTTTTTTTTTTTATTTTTTAAGTAGGTGGCTTCCCTGGTCTAAGATTTACCTAAAGGCAGCAAAAAGAGAAAGGTCCAGTGACTGGGCTCTGGACAACCTACCTATGGGCTGTTACCCACGATAACTTGCCAGCCATATCACCCTAGAAGGTTCATTAGCTACCCAATTTCCGTTAAAATCGCCAAACAATGAGTCAGTGCAAAGAAAGTGTGTAGATGCTTAAAACTCAAAATTCCCTTAAATCAGAGGGCGGGTTGACAAGTCGTGTACTTATCACCCAAACTTATTTATTCCAATTATAATAAAATTCAGGTTGGCGAGAACTCGAAAAACAAATCCACATTTTAGTGGATACATAGGCTGATTAAATCCAAAGACCTGAAGGGTCTTTGTGTTCAAACCATAATATAGTATTTCTTAAGATCGAAAATTTTCTTAAACCCAAATTCTCTTTCCTAATTTTGATTTTTTTTTTTTAATAAAATAAAACAAATCTACGGAGCTGACGAATGAATTCAAAGATAAATATCCACGCCTCCATGCCTATCTAATGCAATGTCCTCATTGTATTAAAAAGATATAAAACAGAGTGGAAAAGCGTAGAAAGCACTTGAATTGCGTGGATATCGGGTCCGCTCCGAGATGAAAATGAAAAAGAACTGTATATGTGCTGAGTTTAGTGCCTTCAGCTAGGCACACTATACAAAGAAAAGAAATGAAGAATTCAGAAGTGCAGGTCAAAATTAGAATAAACAGAAGAATCCTCCGACCTGTCGACAGAGGTCCACAGATGTGGACCAGATTGTGGTGCAGACCCATCCCCCATAATCGAGAATATCTTAGGTTCTGGATAAAAATTACCCAAAACCTAAAATCAGAATGCAAGCGGGGTCGGGCCTGCGATTTGTGAGGATGCAACCCAAGGCCAAAATGTCGGGTTACAGAGAATTGAAGCTCAAAAGGATAATCGTTAAATGTGTGCTTGAGTTTGACATCCTCGAAACAAATGTCGTAAGGGTTCTAATTTGATGGTTTCAGCTTAAAAGGAACCCTTCGACTCAATCTTCCATTTCCTCCAAAATTGACTTCCCAAATCAGAATTTCCCAGCTCCTATCCTCCTCATTCGGCATATCAAATTCCATGACCTCTTGTATATTCATCACCCCGTCTGAAATCTCCAAGTCTAGATGATGTGGCAAAATCAAAATTGACTTGGGTCTAATTATCTCAGAATTAGAATCATCAATAAGCTCAACAGGGTGTAACTGATAATCAGGGCATTGAATTAATTCCTCCATAAAATGCGATTCTGGATCCGTATCGTGTGCCCTAATAAGATCAGTCTCCTCAGTTATTGGGCTATCAAATGATCTATCAGATTCCTCAGGCCCAATCGTCTCACAAAAATCGTGATCTGAAAACTCGTGTGAGACTTCGCAACTTGAATCTTCACCATCAGGATCCGTATCAATGTATGTCCCAAAATCATTTGTCACTTTGCGTTCCAAGGAGACATACGTTTCCTCGTAACCCGGCTCAGGGATTTCAGGTGAAGAAATCAAATCATCCTTAATTGGTTATTTTAATTCAATCTGGTTAGCTTCGTAACACGTGTCCCCCCCAACTGGTGCCTGAGCGGGTTCTGTCATTGGCTTTCCTGAAGAGAGTTCATCCTGGGAATTATTCCAAGATTGAATCAAAGCAACCACGAATCTCATCCTCAATTTCGCTAATTTCCCAAGTAGAAACTCACCCGGGTTCTTATCCTTAACATCCTGGAGCCAATCCAACAAAGACTTATTTAAATCATCAATCATTTCAATCAGGGGCTCCAATCTCTCAATGCAAGGTATTGGCTGAACTTCTAAAGATTGAATGATATTCCTCAAGTTAGCCAGAACCTTATCTTGAACCTGATTAACCTGAACCAAATGAGTTGGTTCAGGGTTGGGCGGGTTTGACATCAATGTAGAGGAATTAACGAATTGAGATTCGTTATACCCATCCTGATAATAGGTCATTTCAGATTATTCAAAAGATGGAGATGACCTAAAGGCAGTGAAATCAGAGGATGGGTAAGGATCAGTGTATCCTTCTTGATTGTAGATCGCATTAGGTTGTTCATGAAAGGAGGACGATCTATAATCGATGCAACTCTGAGAAGGATAGAATTGAGAATCAAAGTGTTCAGGGTTAGACCCTAAACACGGGGGTCCGGAATTGTATCCCCAATCCGAATTATCCCAACTAACTGATGGTCGATTACAATACGAGTTGGGATAATTGTCATGTTGAGGATAATTTACAATAGGAGGGAAAGAGCGGGAATGCGTGAAATATGTGGAAGGATTCATGAGACACGGGAGGAAGAAAGGTGCCCTGCAATACAAACAATCAAACCTGTCCTTAAATGGGTTAGCCTACAGACCTACAGACTCCCAAAACCCGTCTTGAGATAAAGGAACGATTTGATCTACTTCTGTCTGTTCAATCCAACCAGTTAGAAGGAGGGACTGGGGAGAAGGTTCTTCCTTCGGCTTGCGCCTCCGGTTCCTAGTGTACCCCCCAGCCGCGATCATTTGACTCTGCTCCCCTAGCTAGACATCAGATTGAACAGTAGAAACAGACTAATCGAAAATAATCTCGTTCTGAGTTCTGAAGAGCGAGTCCAATCCTTAAGGCCAACGTCTACTCTGTTTTATTTAGGGCTAGGTTTGAATGTGCTTTGGAATGTGATGGGCCCTTTAAATGGGTTGTGCCCTTAATGATTGATTACTTTGTGTGTGCGTGCACAACCAGTGGTTTTCAAGCAAGATTATTTTTGATGTGGTGAATTTTAAGGTTCAAATCTTGCTTAGTAGCTTTTAGGATTCATCTTTAGGTGTTTTCAATCAAGTTTCATTGGCACACCAGGTTTTGCAAGCACAGGTGAAGATATTTTCCTTTAAAGTTTAAAAAGAATGTGGAGTGCCTGGTAGATCCCTAAGAGTTGAACCTAATTGGCAGCTACTTGATGAGTTGATTTTATTTGAAGTGGTGCGGCCCAAACAACTCAAACAACTGGCCTGATGCACCACCTAATTAGGCACACAAATGATTACCCAATCTGATTTCTACTCGATTATGTGTTTGGATATGTGTACCGGCTCCTAAGATTGGTTTACCGGTTGAGTTAGAAAATCAGATGAGGTTGTGTACCAATGTGAGATTTTTTTTTATTTTTTTCTTTTTTTAATGTGGGGGTTGGAGTGAGTATGGATGTCAAACAACAAACAATCTAACCTTAGAGTTTATAAGAACACCTAGGTTGATTGATGTTTGAATTATTATGTGATGAAATAAAATCTAATGGGTGGGAGGTGGGGGATAACTTACAAAACCTTCCACAGCACTTTACTCCGATCTACCGCTTTTGCCTGTCTCGAAAGAGTACCTGCAATTACAATAAGAAAGGAGAAAAGTGAGGTAAATGATTTGTAAGTTACAAAACGCGAAGAGAAATCAAAGAGCGTTGCCTCCCCGGCAACGGCGTCAAAATGTTGAACGATTTACGAAGCTACGCCAACGTGTTCGGTTTTGGAAAACCTGTCGTTGTAGTTCGAAAGCGAAGGATTCGTGTTCAACAAATAAAATTTATACCGAAATTAAAATTCCGGGTCGAACACAGGGAGGCGAACGTTTGATTTAAAAACTTCGCGTTTCGTTTTTATTTTGTCACGAAGAAATTCAATTTAAACTATCTAAGTATCTACAACAAATAAAAGAGAGAGAGGGAGTAAGAGAGAGAGAAAGAATACTATACATGGAAATCAAAATGAGATGTAGAATAGACAAGGAATTTATCATAAAAGAGTTCGTTCGTTACAACTAGAAAACATAAAACAATTACTCTAGAAAGCATTAAAAGAATGGAGTGAGAAATGTCCTCCTCGACGATCGCTCGGAGGACGAATAGACTACTCTAGAAAGCAGTAAATCTATACTAGAAAGCAGTAAAAAGAATAGGGAGAGAGAATCCTCCTCGACGGTCGCTTGGAGGACGAGCTGGACGGGACGACGCCTGGACGAAGGAGAACGAAGCAGGACGAAGGAGGACGAAGCAGAAGAACGGGAACGAAGCAGCACGCCGTCGTCGTCGCGGGATCCACTTCCGAAGGGGGACGAAAATTTGGACTTTATCTCGCGAGAAGCATCCCGGGTGTGGGACAAGCTTCTCTTGAGCTTTGGAGAGGTAGAGAGGAGAAGGAAGGGATGAAAATTTCGTATGGAGGGGGTCTCCTTTTATAGTTGCAAGGAGTGGGGGCAAAATGGACATTACATCTTCAAAATAATAAATAAGGGGTCTTTAGTGACGGATAAAACCGTCGCTAAAGCCCTCAACGTGGGCGTAGCCACCGCGCCCACGCGCGCCCGCTCGGCTGCCCGCGCGTAACGCCTACGCACGTCGCTTGATTTTCAGCCGTCCGATCGCGAGATCGGACGGCTTAGATCGCGTCCGCGTCCGCTGCGTAGCGCGCCCGCCCGCGTGCGATCGCGCGTTACGCCCGGCGTGCAATCGCGCGTCGTCCTGATTGAGCACGCGCAGCCGTTGGATCTTCATCTGACGCTCGTGCGCGCCCGCTCGCCCGCGCCTTCCACCCCCTCACCGCGGCTCGAACCCGCGACCTCTGCTTCGCCCGCAGCTGCGTCGCCGCTGCGCTACGCGGGCGAAATGGTCGCGCGGACGCTTTTAAGCGCGAGCGACCGCAGCCGTTGGATCGAGATCCAATGGTGGAGAGGAGATGGTGCGCGGTCTTCACAAGACGCATGCGGCCGATTGGGCGGCTGAGATGACGCCACGTGGCGCCATCTTGGCCGTCCATCTTCTGGAAGTTGTAGATGGTGCCACGGATGTCGGATTGACTCGATTTTTGTGTCGTTGGGCTGCGATCGTCGATCCGAATTCATCCGTGTGGTCGTATTTGCCATCTAAAGTGTGGATTTACACCATCCTGGCCCTTGATCTTCTAGGGTTCCCCGGTCTCTATCTGATGCTACGGATGCCTGATTAGGGCGATCTTGGAGTCGTTGAACTCCAATCGTCGCCCTGATCATATCCATACGGTTGGATCTTTGATCCGAGGCCCCGATAAAATATTTGCCCTGTCCAAGCACATAAAAGGAGACAATTAACCTCCATTTTATTCAAACTACTCTAAATGCAAGATGATGCATGTAATGCAATATTTATATCATGAAATGCAATCCTATGTTAGGAACATGCATAAATAGACATTTTAAGTAGTGTAAATGTGTTTACATCAGCGCTCAAGGTAGACGACTTAAACGTCATTGCTACAGTGCATTGTAGAGAGCCCTTTCTTCTTCAGCTCTTCCTCTTCCTTCTATTTTCTTTTGTTCTTCTTCTTCTTTTCTTCTCATGCACAAGGGGCTTCTCAAATCTCACAGCAACTAAGTGTTGGGCTCTTTGAAGAGCAAAACCCCCCCCTCCTCTATTTCTCCTCTTTCTTTGGTAATTAGGTAGGTAATCAGGTAATCAGATATTCGATTGACTAGGGCTACCAGCGTGAGTGGTAGCCGAGTGCACTAGGCGGGTATACGGATCCAGGTGTGTGCGCTGAGCGTGTAAGGGGACCAGACCCTCGTGTTCTTGGGTGAAGGGGTAGGATCACAAGAACAATTTATTCACCTGCTGAAGCTCTCCCACTTTCGATGTGGGACTAAATCCCATGACTATTTTGTGTGAGAGGAGCTGCTGAAGACACATACAATTGAAGCAGCAGGAGTGCTTGTTGCTCCCAATTGGAAGCTTAGACGGGTTCTTGGAGGTATTCCGCACTGCCTGGAGGTAGCGCCTGGGGCTGGTGTAATGAGAGCATAGCGTCGAGCTTTCTTAAAGAAGCTCTATCAATGGCGGCGACTGGTGGTGGACTTGAAACACGCAAACGGCCTAATGGCCAAGTCAAAAAAGCTCAGTAGAAGTGAGAAGTGCAAGCATCTTTGTTTTGATACACAAAAATTATGTTTATTGCTAGACTAACATTTGAGGACTATCTCAGATTAAAGTATCAAAGAGTTTTTCAAGACGAGAAGATAGTTGTTGATGTGCGACTTTTTTCATTTATTTGAATCTAGGACATTATTGTAAGGAACCTCAAATAAAACTCAAATACGAATTTTTCGTGCATCTCTTTTCAAAACCAAACTTTTAGGGTTATTGATCGACCAAACTATTTAATTGATCGACCAAATCACTTTGATCGACCAACCTAATTAATTGACTGAAAAAACCAGCTCATTTTAGGAAGTTGAGAAAAATCTTCTTGATTGACCAACTAAGCTAATTGATCGTTCAATCAGTAATCGACCAACCTTATTAATTGATCAACCAAATTTCCTTTTGATCAACCAATTTAGTTTCCTATTCAGGCAAAACTTTTTGTATAAAAAGTGGTCTCACGTAGCCCATTCCTTTACAACTTTTAAATAAAAACACCATTCAAAAATAGAGCATCTCATGCTTATTTCTAAAGGCTTTCACGTCCCGTTCTTCATGCTCTTCGAAAAGCATGACACCTCGAACCTTAGCGAAAAATCAGTTTGATCATTTATTGAGGTTCCATAGAATTTATATTTTTGTCATACTATTTTGTTGTTTTTGATTTGCGGATTCCAAGTCTATTTGGAAGATCTGTGTTGTTTTTACTTCTCTTCAGGATAAAAGAGAAGTGGTTGAAAGAGGTTGTGCCATCCTCGTTCAAGTGGTACGTTAGTGGATTGACTAGCGGTGCCTAGTCGGAAAAATCCTATGCTGGGAGGCTTAGGTAGTGGTTTTCACCCAGATCGGGTTTCCACTATAAATCAGGTGTACTCTATGCTTGAATTCTTGTTGCTTTATTTTGATCTGTGCATATATTTTTTAAGCAATACTATTCACTCCTCCCCTCTAGTATTTAGTTGCGATCCACAGGATATTCCTAGCATCCTCACAAAGATGCGGCGAAGGCAGTGGTGGCGGTGGCCTGCCATGAATGTGGTCAGAGGTGGTTGGCGAAGACAAAAAATGATGGTGAAAAGGGTTGCGTTCGGTGGAGCAATTAGTATAGCAATCCCCTAAATTTCTTGAGGGGCTTTACTTGTGTGGTCACAGCGATGCTGTAGGGACTGGTGGCGGCCGATTTAGTGGAGTGTAGCAGTCGTGCGAGCTCACCGGAGGTACACTGGCGAGGTGGAAGACGGAAGTGGATTGGGTGCAGTAGTGGTCGAACTGGTGTTGTGGTGGCACAATGATGATGGACTGATGCTAGGGAGTCGAACGAACTAGTTGTTGGACAAAGAGGAGCTAAGGGGGCGCCGAGTCTAGTATGGCCGATGTCGGAGGAGATGAATGCTCTAGTGAGAAGGAACGACGACGATGGAGGGTTAGGAAGCACCTTGTTGGTATGGCGAGGTGTGGAAAGACGAGGGGAGTTAGAACCGACCGCCTATGGTATGTGGCGGCCGGCGAAGAGGCTGGTGGTAAGAGGGTCGCCGGAGTCAAGCTTGGAGCAAGTTGGAGGTATGAAAAGAAGAGGGATTTTGGCTCAAAAGCTTGCTAAGGAGGTGAGGTTGTCCATGATGGTCATTTATAGGCCTTCAAACAAGCTCCTAAGCTTGGAAACAAGCTTGAAAGGTTTAGCTTTTCAGGAAGAAGGATTCTTAAAATCCTTAGATTCACACAGGCGATTGAGACAGATTTGGAGCTTGGGAAAAGGTTTAATTGATCAGGAAACTCCTCAGGTCCATCCCTTCCAAATTTGGAAGGGATTGGTCAACCAATCAAGGCAGAATCAGAGATTGAAGCTCGGATCTAATGGGTTCACACCTGCCATGGCAGTAGGGACCTAAATGTGAAGAATATAATGGAGTTAGGGGGTCTTTGTAAGGATTTTCAAAATTTAGGGTTGTATGTGAAAAAGAAAGAGTCTGAATGGACCAAAATGCAAACTAGGTCAAGATGATCTCTGGTTGGGCCCAAATTTTGGTACAAACCTAATTTGGACCCAAGAAATTTGATGGTGAAGTTTGATTTTGATTTTGATTTTGACCAAGTTTGATTGCATAATTTATGCAGAGACCCAAATTAAGGTAACTATCCGTTTGAGACTATTTTAGGTTAAAATGAGTTCAGATGGTCAAATCAAGGATACCAAACCTTATGGAATATTTTTCTATGATTTTTATAAGGTTTAGATGAATTTTATTTTTACCAGAACCTCAATTAATTAAACAGGTTTGAAATTAGGGTTTCGGATGTCCATTAATTCTTGAAATGTGAGAAAACCGGTTTCTATCTGTATGGACCCTCTTATTAGACATTAATGACCATTTGACTTTTAATTAACCCCTGGAATCCCCCGTGGTTATTCTGCACTTATGAATTGAAGTTAAATTGTAGAAATAACCCTGGTTTCTTATCTTCTCAAAATATGACATTATGCATATATGACCCTATGATGGTTATGTAGGAGCTTTTATCAACTTTATCAGACTAAATTAGGCTAGTTAGGGCTCATGATGGTGTTCCCATCAGTGCCCTACCTTGGCCTCTCTACCTACGAGAAGACGCAACCAACTCCTTCTGCCTACCACGGCTGTATCCTCCTTAAAAAACAAGAAGAGAAAGAGTTGGTCGCAAGGACAGCCCCTCCTTGCAGGCAGGTGTCTCATCACCATCAAACATCCCTTGCGGGTGGGTGACCCTCCTTATGTGCTCTCTTAAGGGCACATCAAGAGAGTTGAGGAAGATAAAAAAAAGGGAGAAAAGAGGATGGAAGAAGTCATTTCAAGGATAGCCTCTCCCGGTAAGTAAGTGTCCCATCACCTCATTACATACTGATAAACGTCAATTTATCATCATTCTTATGCATTAAAACAAACCTAGCTCTTAGGATTTTGCTTTGCAAACGGGTTTCTAGGGTACATTTAGGCATTAATTAGGTTAGGCATTCATTGCATTTTTTGTTTTGTTTTGATGTGTTTTTGTAAGCATTAGGAATAAACAGATTGATAGATCTCGAGAACCCTAGCACTCAAGAAGGCAACTGGTGAAGGAGAAGCTCAAACCAGCCGGAACTCAGCTTGATCCAGCTTACCATAGCTGGATTCCAGCTCACTTGAACTAGGGTTAACTTATCCTAGCTCCATTCAGTTCATCTCAACTGAATGGCAGCTCAAGAGAGCTCATCTTAGCTCATGCTAGCTCAGGTCAGCTCAGATCCAGCTCAACTTAGCTAGGTCTAGCTCATCTCAGCTTCCATTAGTTCACAGGGAGCTCTAGCTAGCTCAGCTGAGTTGATTGGAGTTCACTTCAACTCAAGACCAATTTAATCCAGCTCCACTCAACTCCAGCCAGCTGAAGATGACTTCATTTCAGCTCAGGGAGCTCAAGTCCAGCTCCTGGGGAGTTATCTTAGCTCAACTTAGTTGAGCTAAGCTACCTTAGCTACCTCAACTAGCTAGATCATCCCTGGGAGCACCAGATCTAGCTCACCTCAACTCCTTTTAGTAGAAGCCAGCTTACTTTAGCTTGACTTAGCAGCTAGCAAAGAACTAGCAAGCTAAGCCAGCTAAAGTAGCTCCATGCCACCCTCTTTAGCAGTTGCCTGCTCTAGTTCAGCACCAAACTTCTTCTGTCCAACTCCTCTCCTCAAACCCTAGCTCCCATTGCCTCCTTCTCTACTCCATTACTAGTTAAGCTAGCTTAGGTTAGCTTAGCTAGGCTCCAGCTCCCTTGGCATTTACCACCTTAAAACCCCACCTAATTAACTCCACCTAAGCTCCACATAAGCTAACCCTACTTACACTTAACCTTGGCACCAACCTAGCCTACCCACTACCTCCAAAAGCCACCAAAATGTGGCGCCAAAACCACCTATAACTACCCTTGTTTTGGTGCCAAAAACTCCCTCAAAAAATCCCTACATCTCATCCCTACACCTACCCTTTGAACCACATCTAGCCATCCACCTAACCCCCCCTTCTAGAAGCCTTCATGGTGGCGCCAAAACCAAGGCACCTCTCCATGGTTGGCGCCACCTTTAGGTGCCTCTCCACCACCATAACCACCACCTTCACATCCCCCCACTTGGCACCAACCATCCTCCACAATAAGATCACCTAACCACCTCCTGAAAGCCATCCTAGCCCTACACTTCATCTCCATGCCAACCACCACCCTCCACCTCTATAAAAACCCATCACCTACCACCAAAAAAATCATCCTCCCATAGTATATTTTTGTTGAGCGCGGAAAACTACGCTATCGAAATTGGTTTCGAAAAACCCGTCGTTGTAGTTCGAATTACGAAAAAATCCGTCAACAAATAAATTTATACCGAAACTCTAAAATTCTGGGTTGAACACAGGGAGGCTACATCGATCTAAAATCCATGATTATATTTTTTGCATGTTTTTGTTTTGAAAATGAGATAATTACAATGGAACTAATATAAATAATAAGAGAGAGAGAACAATCATTTGATATGATCAGAATGTTTTTACAACTACAAAGCAGGAAATGATTACAACTAGAAAGCAAAAAATTCTATTCTAGAAAGCGATTAAAAAGAAGGGAGAGAGATGTTATCCTCCTCGACGAATGCTTAGAAGATGAGCTAGACGGAGTGACGCTTGGAAGATGGAGGGCGGAGCGGGAAGAAGGAGGATGAAGCAGGAAGAAGCGGGAACGAGGCAGCATGTCGTTGTCATCGCGGAATCCACTTCCAGAACGGGGGCGAGAAAATTGGATTTGGCTCTCGAATAGCATCCCAGGTGTGGGACAAGCTTTTCTGAGCTTTGGAGTGGGAGAGATGTGAAGGAAGGAATGAAGAAGTGGAGGTCAGGTCTCCTTTAATAGTTGTAGGAATTGAGGGCAAAATTGTCATTTCAAGCTTAAAGCATTAAAATCAAGTCTTTAGTGACGGATTTATCTGCCATTAAAGGTCTGATTGTGGTCGACGTGCGTGTGTCGCGTGCACCTCCCCACCTGCCACGTTCAAAACGCATGCTCACGTCCTTTAAATCTTAGCCGTCCTATTTGCTCAGATTTTTCCTCACACGCGCCTTCATCTGCGCTTAACCGCGCGTTCACGTGTGATCAGGCATGCGCAAATGCATTTGATCGCGCGTACACGTGATTGGATGATCCGAGCCACCTGCAGCCGATAGCGTGGTCGCCATTAAACGCTCACGCGCTACGGATGGCAAGTTGAACACGCGTTGCGCGCTCACGCAACACCGCTCGACCACTATGCTAGTGGCGACTCTTTGTCACACTTACAATTTAAGCGAGCACACTTCACGGTCATTGGATCAAGATCCAGTGGCCTAGATCACGCCTCACCGCACCTTCAGAAGATGGGGAGCAGTGTTACGGCTGATTTGGGTGGCTGTGATGGCCCCACGTGGCGCTATCATGGCCATCCATCTTCTGTGACATGTAGAAGGTGCCACAGATGTCGGATTGAGTCGATTTTTGTGCCGTTAGGCTACGATCATCGATCCGAACCCATCCATGCAGTTGGATTTATCATCTGAAGTATGGATTGGTACCATCTTAGCCCTTGATCTTTAGGATTCCTCGATCTCTATCTGGTGCTACGGATGTCCGACTAGGGTGATCTTGGAGTCGTTGAACTCCAATCGTCACCCTGATCAGATCCGTATGGTTGGATCTTCGATCCGAGTCCTCGATTAAAAATCACCTTATCCTTGACCATAAAAGGAGACAATTACTATAGAATTTATATAATTTGTCCTAAATGCGTAATTATGCATGTTATGCAATATTTACAATGCATAATGCTACTATGACACTAAGAACATGCATTAATAGACATGTTTGGCTATTTAGATGTATGCACATCACAACCCCATGACTATCTTTTGCTAGTCCTTAGCAAAAAATACATGCTATTTATAAAAGAATTAGAGTTGGATTACTTCGGCAAAAGTCATTTTCAACATTAAGAAATTTTTACTTAGGACCTGAACTTTCAAAGACACAACAGCACCCAGGTATCTGCCAAAATGCTGACCACCTCAAGCTCTCATCTTATTCAAAGAAAGATCACTTTTTCTCCTTTTTCTTCTTTTCTACTTTTTTTGGATTTTTGAGTTTAGGGTTACAAAGTGGCTTTCTATGGCCACTCAACTCAACCAAGACTTGATGAGAACCCTAAATTCTAAGCATCTTTTTGTGAAAGTGATAGACTCATGGATTAGCAATCAGAATGGACTTTGGGTTTCTATGCCCCTAGGTAACCTTAAAAAGAATTCTACCCAAAGGTGTATCTATACGACCGATAGCTTTCTCCCTACTTTTCTTTTTATGGGGTCAACACAAGGGTGAATCTAGTGTATATCTCCCCGGCTTATTCTACTTCTCTGCTTCTTCCTAAGCGTTTTAGAAATTTTTACATGCATTTCTTGAGCTGGGTTCTGGACAACCTATCAATGGGTTGTTACCACGATAACTTGGCAGCCATACTCGTGCGGTGAAGTGTGGCTTATTTCTTTTATTTTCTTTTTCTCCTTTTCTTTTTCTTTTTATTTTCAATTTTTAGACTTTCTTTTTCTTTTTCTTTTTTTTTTAAGTGGGTGACTTCCCTTGTCTAAGATTTACCTAAAGGCAGCAAGAAAAAAATGGTCCAGTGGCTGGGCTCTGGACAACCTACCTATGGGTTGTTACCCACAATGACTTGCCAGCCATACCACCCTAGAAAGTTCATTAGCTACCCAATTTTCGTTAAAATCGCCGAACAACAAGTCAGTGACAAATAGTGTGTAGATGCTTAGACTTAAAGTTCCCTCAATCAGTGGGCAGGTTGATAAGTTGTGTACTTATCACCCAAACTTATTTAATAAAATTAAAATAGAATTTAGGATGGCGAGGACTCGATAAACAAATCCACATTTTAGTGGATACCTGAGCTGATTAAGCCTAAAGACCTAAAGGGTCTTAGTGTTCAGATACTACTGTAATATTTCCTAAGATTGAAAAGTCCTAATGCCCAAGTATTCTTTCCTAATTCAATTTTTTTTATGTATATATAAGAAAACAAGTGGAATTTACAAGAATTCCATAGAGCTAACAAATTAATTCAGAAATGAATCCACCCCCCCATGCCTAGCTAATGCAATGTCCGCATTGAGAATAAAAGGCATGAAAGGAAGGTAGAATGTAGAAGATATCACCTGAATATGATGCTCGGGTTAGCTCTGAGTCGGATTGTACAACTACTGAGTTTAATGCCATCAGCTAGGCAAAGTCCAGCCAAAGAGATCACAACATGATGAGAGCAACCGTGTCTGAGATGGGTTCTGGAACAATATAGTCAATAAAAGGCTTTAGACGTTGACCATTGACTTTGAATGAATTACCCGTCTTTGGGTCAGAAATCTGAACCGCCCCGTTTGGAAAAATCTAATCGATGATGAACAGGTCGTTCCATTTTGACCTAAGTTTGCTGGGAAAGAGCTTAAGTCGAGAATCAAGGAGCCAGACCCTCTGGTTCAGTTCAAAGCTCTTGCGGGAAATCAATTGGTCATGAAGTGCTTTGGTCCAAGCCTTGTAGATCTTGGCATCCTCGTACGCGTCATTTCTAAGCTCCTCTAACTCAGTTAATTGGAGTTTCCTGGTCTTTCTACCTAAACTTAAATCCAAATTACACTACTTAATTGCCCAAAATGCCCTATGTTCAATTTCTACGGGTAAATGGCATGCCTTTCCATACACCAGACGAAATGGTGACATGCCGATAGACGTTTTGTATGCCGTACGGTAGGCCCAAAGAGCATCCTCAAGCTTTTGAATCCAGTCTTTACGATCAGGCCTAACCGTCTTCTGAAGAATATTCTTGATCTCCTGATTGGAGACCTCAGCCTATCCATTCGTTTAGGGATGGTAAGGTGTGGAGATTCTGTGATTTACCCTGTATTTTTCCAGTAAATTACGAAATTGGGCATTAGTGAAGTAAGAACCACCATCACTGATGATGGCCCTCAGAATCCCGAACCGAGTGAAGATGTTCTTCTTCACGAAATCAATAACCACCTTGTGGTCATTGATTTGGGTGGGAATGGCCTCAACCCACTTGGACACGTAATCAATAGTGACGAGAATGTACTGGTGTCCGAATGAAGGGGGGAAGTGTCCCATGAAATTGATGCCCCAAACGTCGAAGATTTCGACAGGAAGAATCGGGTTTAGGGGCATCATGTCTCTCTTGGTTATGCTCCCAAGTGCCTGACATCGAGAACACGACCTCGAGAATTCCTGGGCATCCTTGAATAAAGACGGCCAATAAAATCCAGATTGCAAAATCTATGCAGCTGTCTTTTTCCTGAAGAAATGTCCACCCAACGTAGATGCATGGCAAAACTCGAGTATACTTTTGAATTCAATCTCCAGAACACATCGACAAATAATTTGATCAGAGCCAATGCGATGCATTTCAGGGTCCTCCCAGAAGTAATATTTGACCTCATATTTGAGTCTATCTCGTTGTTGCTTGGTCCAATCCTGAGGGATTTGACCAACGGCCAAATAGTTTACAGTGTCAGCAAACCACGGGGTTTAGACACCTGAAACTGTAAGGATAGTCTCATCTGAAAAAGTATCAACAATCGGAATATCTGGACGAGAAGAATTACTCAAAAGTCTCGAAAGATGATTCGCCACCACATTCTATGCCCCGGATTTATCCTTGATTTCAAGATCAAATTCTTGAAGCATAAGAATCCATCAAATAAGCTGGGGTTTGGCATCCTTTTTGGCCAAGAGATGTCTCAAGGCCGAGTGATTGGTATATATGATGACGTGAGACCCTAAGTGGTAAGCCCTAAAGTTCTCCAAAGCAAATACTACAGCTAGTAATTTCTTCTCAGTAACAGTGTAATTCCTTTGGGCCTCGTCCAAAGTTTTACTAGCATAGTAGATGACAGAGGGCTTCCTGTCAATTTTTTGACCCAAAATAGCCCTGACCGTGTAATCAGAAGCGTCGGTCATGATCTCAAATGGGGCTGTCCAAACCGGTGGTTGCAACACCGGAGCACAAGTGACTGTCATTTTAAGAAAATCAAGTGCCTTATGGCATGATTCGTTGAAATCAAATGGCATATCTTTAGCAAGAAGGTTGCTCAGAGGGTGAGCAACCTTAGAAAAGTCCTTGATGAACCTCTTATAGAATCCCACATGACCTAAAAATGATCGAATTTGTTTGACAGATGTAGGAGGAGGAAGTTTAGGGATAGTATCAACCTTATCTTTGTCAACTTCGATACCCTGTTCAGAGATTACATGACCCAAAACGATGCCTTCTTGTGTCATGAAATGACTCTTTTTCCAGCTAAGGACCAGTCTTATTTTGATGCATCTTTTAAGAATCATTTCAAGATTAGTCAAGTAAGAATCAAATGATTCTCCGAAAATAGAGAAATCGTCCATGAAGACTTCCATAAACTCTCTCACCATGTCAAAGAATATGGCTAGCATACACCTTCGAAAAGTCGCGGGTGCATTGCATAAGGCGAAAGGCATCCTACAGAAAGCAAAGGTTCCGTAGGGACAGGTGAAAGTCATTTTTTTCTGATCCTCGAGATGGATAGGGACTTGATTGTATCTTGAGTAACCATCTAGGAAATAGAAGTACTTCTGCTCTGCTAATCTTTCAAGGATTTGATCGATAAAGGGCAAAGGGAAATGATCCTTTTTTTTGGCTATGTTCAGCTTCTTGTAATCAATACAAACCCTCCAAGAGGAAGCTGAATGAGTTGTGACAGATTCTCCTTTCTCGTTAGTCACAACGATAATCTTGGCTTTCTTGGGAACAATTTGCATGGCACTTACCCAAGGACTATCAAAGATCGGATAAATGATTCTTGCATCGAGCCACTTGATAATTTCCTTCTTGACCACTTCTTACATATTAGAGTTTAATCTCCTCTGCATTTGGCAAGAAGGCCAGGATCCATCTTCCAAAAATATTCTATGATTACAGTAAGATGGCTTGATCCCCCTAAGGTCATAAATGGTCCGACCAATTGCCTCCTTGTGTTCCTTTAGGAGCTTGATCAACTTAATCTCCTGCTCCTTAGTTAATCTGGCACTGATAATCATAGGGAGCATCTTTTGAGGTCCTAAAAACTGATATTTCAAATTCTCAGGCAATGGTTTCAGTTCGAGTTGGGGTGGGTTTTGGATTGAGGGTAAAGATGATGTTGAAGAAGATTCATCAAGCGGAAGAGGTTGAAAGTGAATAAAATCAATAACCTCTTCAGAATGTGGCAGGTTTGCCACAGAGGGTTGCGGGTCAAATCCAACACAACAAGAGGAACTTTCAATTGCAGAAACCGCCATACAAGTTTCAATATTCATGTTATCATCCTTAAGTTCCTCTATAAATCCACAATCCTCAAATTTGTTAATCGCCTTAAAAATATCCAATTTCAATTTCTGATCCCCAAGGGCGATTTCCATGCTATCTCTTTCACAGTTGATATTGGCCTTTGCAGTAGCTAGGAACGGACGCCCCAGAATGATGGGCGTGTTCCTTAGATTTTCAGGTACATCCATGTCAAGGACAAGGAAATCTACAGGGAAATAAAAATCATTAACCTTAACGATAACATCTTCAATAACGCCTTGCGAATTTGTGACCAAACGGTCCTCTAACTGCAGCGTTACTGAAGTCGGCTGAAGTTCACCTAATCCGAACTTCTCGTAAAGAGAAGTCGAAATTAGGTTAATAGATGCACCTAGATCCAAAAGTGCTCTATCAAAAGTGTAATCTCTGATAACACAAGAAATCAAAGGAGCACCTGGATCTCTCTTTTTCTAAGGAAGGTGATGCAGGATAACAGAACTAGCCTGCTCGGAGAGTACCACCTTCCTCGGAACAGATTCCCTTAACTTACGCTTCTATGTGCATAAATCCTTAAAAAATTTAGCGTAAGCCAGTATGTGTTTGATAGCATCGAGGAGCGGAATATTGATTTCAACATTCTTGAATATATTGAAGAGCTCCTCGTTACTATCAACAGGGTTCTTCTTCCTAGGTTTAATCAAGGCCTCAGGAAAAGGAACATGAGTTAGATCTTCAGAATCAGGTTCCTGAGCCTTGATTTCATCTTTGGAGTTCTCCTTTTTCTCAAACTTTCCAGGATTTGGTAGATCAGAACAGTGCGGTTGTGGATCCTGAGTTTGTTTTCCACTACTCAAAGTAACAAAATTAGCAGATGCATACCGGTTTGGTTCTTGGGGAGGGTTAGGAAAGATTGGAGGGGCTTCATTAGCCAAAAACCTTTGATTTGAAGAAGCAGAAGAGGAAGGACCCTGCTCAACCACCTGAGCATGTGCATGTGGGTCCCACTGATTCCCGTACCCTTGGGCTTGATTGCTCGGATTCTGGATATTACGTGGGTTGGGTACTAGTTGAGATGGCAGAGATCTGGGTTGACGAGAATTAGTAATGAACTCATTTTGCAAGTTGTCCAACGAGGTTTTCATTTGCTGCATGAGCTGAAGCATAGATCCTTGCATTGCTACCATCTATCGGTTCAAATCAGCTTGCCCTATAGGTTGACGGGCATTCCAAGATGGCTGATTGACCTGATCGGGGGTAGCTGAGTGTAAACATGACCCCGACCCATTGGTCTTTGCGGAGCATAATTGCTGGGTCAAAATTAGGTCTGCTGCCCCGGGTTTTTCTAGGAGAAGTTAGGGTGGTTCCTCCAACCCAGATTATAATCATTAGAATAAGGGTTGGACTTAACATTCTTCTGTACAACATAGACATCCCCATAGGGTGAGGATGGAGAGAAAGAAAGGGAGGGATCAGAGAAACTGGGATCAAAGACCCTAGTTTGGAACCCATGGGGTTCAGAATAATGCTGACTCACAGGTTGAGCAGCATCAAGTTGATTCACGAACTCCCGTCCAGAAGGAGCTCACGACAAATGGAATCCCGAATTCTAGGATTGAGTGGATCGAGAATTGTTCATTGAATTTCCAGCCATCCACTCCTCCATCCTATTAGTAACCAAGTCCACCTTATCTAGTTTATTGCAAATCAATTCCATATCGAATGAATGAGAGTCGTGGACTTCATTAACATTCGATCTGGGTTGTTGGGACTGGTTAAAAGTATCCATGGAGGCATGGTTGATTGAATTCTCACTCATATCCTCAAACAAATTGTGTGCACTATCTACATCTTTGTTGAGGAAATTGCCTCCGCAAGAAGCATCCACGTGATTTCTGAGTTACTCAGTCAACCCATGGTAGAAGATCTGCATGAGCTGCCATTTCGGCACCTCATGGTGTGGACACCTCCGCAATAAGTCCTAGAATCACTCCCAGGCAACATGAAACTGCTCCCCCAGCTGCTGGGTAAAGGTAGTAATCGCCCTTCTCAAAGCATTGGTACGTCCAATAGGGAAGAATTTCTTCAGGAAAGCCGATTTCAAATCATTCCAAGTTGCAATTGGACTTCCTATAGTCCTGTACCAATGAGTGGCTTTATCCCTAAGAGAGTGGGGGAAGAACCTCATGATCATTTGCTCCTCATTCACGTTTCGTGCCTTGGTGGTCTGGACCAAAGTGGTCAAGTCCTCCAAGTGCTGAAACGGGTCTTCAGAGCCAAGCCCATGGAATGTTTGATCAGGCTTAACACTTGGGGCTTGATTTCTATGTCTCCGGTAGGAATCTGGACGCCGAGACACTCCTCGTAATTTGAAGGATCATAAAAATCCTTCAAGGGCTGAGCGTCCTGCATTCTTTGGAACCATTTTTGCATTCTCTACATTGTTCCAGTTGCCTTTGAAATACCTCCCATGGATTTTGAGGCAGAGGAGGCTGTTGATCGGCCATGGGATCAATTTGGCCAAAATCCAATCTACGCCTCCTAGAATACTCAAGTGGTCCTTCCAATCGGGGATTCAATGACCTCCTTCCCAACATAAACTAGGAAAAGGTCGGAAGGACTGGGGATAAGAACCCTGCAGCACAACAAAACATGTCTGTCCTTAAGTGGGGTAGCCTAAGGATCTACAGACTCTTAGAATCCGCCTTAAGATTATAGACAATTTACTCTACTTGCATCCAATCAATCCAACTAGTTAAAAGGAGGGACTGGGGAGAAGGTTCTTCCTTTGGCTTGCGCCTCCGGTTCCTAGTGTACCCCCCAACTGCGGTCGTTTGACGCTACTCCCCTAACTAGACATCAGATTGATCAGTACAAGCAGGTTAATCGTAAATAATCTCAGACTGGGCCCCGAAGATCGAATCAGTCTTTAAGGCCAACATCTACTTGATTTTATTTAGGCCTAGGATTGTACTACTTATGGAATGTGGTGGGCCCTTAAGATGGGTTGTGCCCTTAATGATCAATTGAGTATGTGTGAGTGCGTGCACAACCAGGGTTTTCAAGAAAGATTATTTGTGATGAGTAGATTTTAAAGTTCAAATCTTGCTTAAGTACTTTTTAGGGTTTGGAATTAGGTTAATTCAATCAAGTTCGAGGCAAACCAGGTTTTCAAGCACGGATGAAGATCTCTTTCCTTTGAAATCAAAAGGTAAAGTGAAGTGCCTGGTATTGACCTAAATTGAAAACCCTAAGGGGAAGCTACTTGGTAAGTTGATTTTAGGTTAAATGGTGCGGCCCAAACAACTCAAACAATTGGCCAATATTGCACCACTGAGTTAGGCACAAAAAATGGTTAACCTAGACTGATTTCTACTCTTTTATATGTTGATTTACGTGTACCGATTCCATAGATCAGAATTCGGTTGAGTAGAAGAAAATCAATTAGGTTAAGTGTCTTGAATGTGGGTGTATGTAGTGTGTATGCTAATTTACCCCACAAGAAATATCTTTTTGTTGATTTTTTATATGCGGGTAAGATGACTGTGACTGGAAATCCAAGCAACCAAACTAACCCTAGTATTTATGCAAACACCTAGGTTAATTGGAGTTTGAATTAATGTGGTGAAATGGAATCTATGGAGGGGGAAGAATGGGGAGCACTTACAGTTGTCTTCAACTGCACTTTACTCTGATCTACCACTTGAAGATCCCCTATTAAGGTACCTGCAAAATAATAGACAACAAATAAAGCAAATTAGAAAATAATAAAGTACGCGAAATGTGGAAAGGAAATCAAAAATCATTGCCTCCCCGGCAACGGTGTCAAAATGTTGAGCGTGGAAAACTATGCTATCGAAATTGGTTTCGAAAAACCCGTTGTTGTAGTTCGATTTGCGAAGAAATCTGTCAACAGATAAATTTATACCGAAACTCTAAAAATTCCAAGTCAAACACAGGGAGGCTATGTCAATCTAAAATCCGCGATTATATTTTTTATATGTTTTTGTTTTGAAAATGAGATAATTATAATGGAACTAATATAAACAATAAGAGAGAGAGAGAGAACAATCACTTGATATAATCAGAATGTTTTTACAACTACAAAGCAGGAAATGATTACAACTAGAAAGCAGAAAATTCTATTTTAGAAAGCGATTAAAAAGAAGGGAGAGAGATGCTATCCTCCTCGACGAATGCTTGGAAGACGAGTCGGACGGAGCGACGCCTGGAAGACGGAGAACGGATCGGGAACAAGGAGGATGAAGTGGGAAGAAGCGGGAATGAGGCAGCACGTCATTGTCGTCGTGGGATCCACTTCTAGAACAGGGGCGAGAAAATTGGATTTGGCTCCAGAATAGCATCCTGGGTGTGGGACAATCTTTTCTTGATCTTTGGAGAGGGAGAGAGGTGAAGGAAAGGATGAAGAAGAACTGGAGGTCGGGTCTCCTTTTATAGTTGTAGGAATTGAGGGCAAAATTGTCATTTCAAGCATAAAGCATTAAAATCAGGTCTTTAGTGATGGATTTATCCATCACTAAAGGTCTAATTGTGGCCAATGTGCGCACGCCGCACGCGCCTCCCCACCTACCGCGCTCAAAATGCATGCTCACATCCTTCAAATATGAGCCGTCTGCCTTCTGATCGCGAGATCAGACGGCTCAGATTTCTCCTTGCGCACGCTTTCATCTGCACTTAACTGCGCACCCACGAGCGATCGGGCGTGCACAAACACGTTTGATCGCACGTGCACGCGATTGGATGATTCGAACTGCCTGCAACCGATCTCGCCGTCGCGATTAAATGCTCACGCATTACGGATGGCGAGTAGAACGCGCTTCGTGCGCTCGCGCAACGTCGCTCGACCGCTGTACTAGCGGCGGCTCTTTGTCGTGCTTACGATTTAAGCACACGCGCTTCACGACCGTTGGATCAAGATCCAACGGCCCAGGTCATGCCTCGTCGTGCCTTCAGAAGATGGGGAGCGGTGCTGCAGCTAATTTGGGCAGCTGTGATGGTTCCACGTGGCGTCATTGTGGCCATCCATCTTCTGTGACATGTAGAAGGCGCCATGGATGTCGGATTGAGTCGATTTTCGCACCGTTAGGCTGCAATCATCGATCTGAACCCATCCGTGTGGTTGGATTTGTCATCTGAAGTATGGATTGGCACCATCTTGGCCCTTAATCTTTAGGCTTCCTTAGTCTCTATCTGGTGCTACGGATGTCCAATCAGTGTGATCTTGGAGTCGTTGAACTCTAATCGTCGCCCTGATCAGATCCATATGGTTGGATCTTCGATCCGAGGCCTCAATTAAAAATCACCCTGTCCCTAACCATAAAAGAAGACAACTACTATACAATTTATACAATTTATCTTAAATGCGCAATTATGCATGTTATGCAATATTTACAATGCATGATTCTACTATGACACTAAGAACATGCATTAATAGACATTTCTGGTTATTTAGATGTATGCACATCAATTTTCCACTCTAATTCCACCCATAACCCACAGCTAAGGAGAAGGAAGAGAGAAGAAGATTAAGGGGGCACATCACCTGCCCCTTTGGTACCTTCTTCTTCCCATTCCTTCACCTTGTGCCATGCCTAGGAGGGGGAGCAATCCATCACTAGGAGGACGGCTAGGCAAAGGAGGAGTTTTTAAGGTGGACATCCACCCTTGGGAGAAGCAAGTGCATGCCTCCCCCTTGGACTTGCAACTATCTTGGAGGACACCTTCCTGGAGGAGCCTTTCAAGGAAGGAGAAGAAGGTGCCCTCTTTTCAAGTCAGGGAGCTACTCGGCTTGGAGCAAGAAGCCCCCTCTTCTTCACCATTTTATATAGAGGATTTGTGTTTTTCTTTTCTTGTATTCTCAAGTAGAGTAGAAGCATTCCTCTATACGTTTTGTGTAAACAATTTCTATCAATTCAAGTTGCCTTCAGTTATCTTTTTGTTGCATAGTCTTTTAGAATTTTTGTCTAGCATTTTTTTCACTCCCTCTCCCTAATTACTTTATGCCTCCACGTGCCTAGGGTGAGCTTTGGGAGAGCTCTACTTGTCACCTTAGTAGTAGTGTAGTGAATTAGGTGTAGGCTATTTTCTCACTATCAACAATTCGCGTGTTTCCCGTCATTTCAAAACTATAAAAAATATATATTTGAAAAGATCAAAAAGAAAGTTGATTTCCATTTCCAAGTAAGAGACATATTTTGCAAACATTTGACCTCCTTGGACAACCCAAGATACTCCATATCTAGGTTTTATAAATTTAAAAGTGACTCGATTTTTGTGCATTATAACGATAAAGCCCTAATTTTACAAATTGTGCAAAAATCCATTCACATACAATGCACCTTGCTCGTGATGTTGAGTCTTTCGGCCCACTCCAATACTCTCCAACATGCACTACGCAAATGCCTGCCAAGGCATGAAGCCCATAGCTTTCTCCTCCCACTTCTCATCCATAAGTGATCTCAACAGCGAACTCCCTCCGCTCCACTCTTGGCTGTGAACTCGGCTCCACGCCCGATAACAAGCTCCTTCCGCTCCTTGTCCAAAAGTGAGCTCGGCAGCGAAGTCCTCCTGCTACACTCTCGGCTGCGTGCTCGGCTCTACTTCTGGCAGCAAGCTCCTCTAGCTCCTCGTCCAGAAGTGAGCCTAGCAACAAGCATTGGTAGCGTCACACAGCTCCTTTGACTCCATGCTCGGCAGCGAGCACCTACGCCTTTGGGCCCTCACTAGAGTCCCCGACCTCGTGTCCCTTGAGGGGATCCAGTAAGGGTGCTCTCCACCCATAGGGGCCACCTAGACAAGGCTGCCTAAATTTTTCCCTGCTGGAAAGGTTCATCCGCCTCCATGTTATGGGATTGAGCCTGAGGATAAGAGGCTCATCCTCCTTGACTCTCTTCCACGATCAAGAGGGAAAGGCCGTGAAGCCCCAACCAACAATCCTTTCCCCTTTTTCTTTAAAAAAAATAGTGGTGGGGGGGGGGGGGGGGTGTGAAGGAGGAAAAAGGGGAATGTTGGAGCCATCATGTCCGCCTACTTCTTAATAAAAAAAAATAGAGAGAGAGAGAGAGAGAAAATGGAATGGATGGAGAGTTATCCCATGCCATAGCTTGCCTAGAGGGGCATGCAATTTCCCCATCCACATGATGGTGGCTAGCAGATCAAGTGGACATCCATGAGCACTAGCCCCTGCTACCATTTAAATAAAATAATGGGGGGGGAGGGGGAGTGCGATGGCAAATTGCCATCCGCCCAGCGAAGCAGTTCTAATGGATAAAAGGAAGGCATCTTTTGGCTACTTGGTCTCACTTGACAATCGAGGCTTCTGACCAATGCATTTTTCCTTTGCCGAAGTCTCCTCCTGCTTGTGAGACCTTATTGCCTACAGCTAGAAATGATCTCCATGCCTAACCCAAATGAATGCCGGCACAATAAATTCCCCCGAGGTTGCCCATAAGCATAGGCTGCCAGCGGGTACCAAGCCAACGTGGACCCCAGGCCCGGTACTGAAGTCTCATCGACACAGACAGTGGGTTGAGACCAAGTTAAAGTCGAGGAATGAATCCCCACTTGTTGCAGCCACCTGACCATGCTCAGCCAGGTGGTTTGCTTTCAAACAAACATAAAAAGGGAGATCTACTTGCTAAGATCTCTCCGCCTGACCATGGCCACCTCGTCTTGATGGCCCAGCTAAAAGGTCGGCTTATGGTGGAAACGATGCTCCACTCATTTTATGCAAAGATACGTAAAATTCTCCTATTTCATAAAATAGAGATTTATTTTTGCAAAATTTATATTCCACTTACCTCCCCACCTGCCTGCAGACTAATACACACCGACATAAAAACCCTCTTGCATTTCCAACAGGCAGACGCCACCCGCATGGGACAGGTTGCCAGCGGGTACCCCAACTAAAGCGAACCCCAGGCCCCCTACGAGTGTCAGCAATGTGTGAGGAACCTTGGCATTGTACTGTGGGCTATCTCTTAAGGACCTAGGGAGTGCACGGGTACTCCAGTCCTGCCAACACGAAAAATGGGTCGAGATCGAGTTTGAAGTCGAGAGCTAAATTCCCTCACTTCTATTAAAGTTTATATTTTACTAATCACCTGGTTTTTCAGGAGATGATTCCCGAACGACCTCACCTTCCCTCTCTCAGGAGGCGAGCGGGCGAATGGGGACAATCGAAGCCCCTCCCCCTCCCTCCCTCCCTCAGAAGGCGAGCGGGCAAGTGGGGGCATGCAAGTGCCTACCCTCCTCTCCCCATGAGGCGAACGAAGGCATCAAGGCACCTATCCCCTTACACTACCAAGCGATAGCTATTGGGTTCAAGGGTGACCTCGGCACAGGGGCAAAAAAGAAGTACACTCTTGCAGTTGACACAGTCTGACTACGAGAGTCGGGGCTTATGATGTGGGACAAAATAACGCTCGCGCAGTAAAGCAGAATCTACCTTTGGATCCGGGTCCGCCTGCATCTTGCCAGATCCGAACAAGGCCGGCCCACTCGAGGACCCGATTTTACTAAAGTTAGAGAGGCGGTGGAAAAAGTAAGCAGAGTCATGCCCTCAATAAATGCTGACAATGGCGGTTGCAATAAATAACCTCACCAAGTGCACACCTTGTAAGGTGGTGTATCTGGTCAGAAGATCTCATATGATCTTCTTTAAGTGTAACAAGATACTTCCTTGTATTATGAAAGGAGGGAGACCCTTCGGGGCTCACCCCATGCACCCCCAAGCAACAGGATTTGGGGCTCTCCCCTAGAGCAATCCATGAGAGGCAATTCGAGAGAGACAAACTTCGAGATATTGTAATACTTTCATTTCTAGTGGATTTTATGAGAGACTTACTCTCCCCCAAGACATACACCTCCTATGCTGAAACTATGTTATCAATCTTATACCTCTTGCTTGTAATTATTTGTTTGTGGTTACGTTACATTTTTAATATCAAATAAATTCTTTGATAGTCTCTCAGGACCTTAACGATGGCTCACGGGACTCATCAGTAAGTCACTTCGATTTACTTAGTTTTTATTATCAAGAATAATCTTGCAAAATTAAAAAAATTGATCATAAACATGGATTTACTCTATGCAAAAAATAAATAAAGTAAATTATTTTTTGAAAGGATAAATAAAGTAAATTATAAAAAGAGACTTAACTCTCTAATGTTGCTCAATCATTTTTTAGAACATATAATTTGAATATATTAACGTATCATATCCACTAAGTTCGTGTACGAAAGTAATATTTATTTTATTAGTTACCATCCTTTGCATATATATTAAATATCATCAAATTGAAAGAATTAAGTATTAATAAATTTATTATCAAAATATATTAATAATATATATTATTTTAAATATATAAGTTTCTCCTCTAAATAAAATATAATTATTAACAAAATTAATACATAAAGATATATTATTAATATATATATTGTTTATCTTTTCCAATCATACGTATCAAATGTTCCACTTAATTTGAGAGAGAGATGGGTGCGGGCATTGCTTAAGTGGAAACAGAGACGATTTGAGTGTGTGAGTAAGAGAGAGAGAGAGAGAGAGAGAGAGGTGTAGGAGGGAAGGGGGCGGGGGGTTGTGAAGGATAGAATCAGGGAAGAGAGAGAGACGGGAGAGGGCAGGTGATGAGATAACGATGGGGTGGGGACATGCGGGATGAGGAGTCTAAACAAAATATATTTAGAGCGTAACTCATTGTTTTAAGGATGTGGATGCACTTTGAAAATGTTTAAATGTTCAACTACGATGGAAAAGCCTAATTGTTCTTTAGCTGCATTTTATTCGAATTTATGGGATTCTCATTTGAAAGGAACAAAGATGAGAAGTCCACATACTCAATTCCATCTTAAAAATAGGTTTTCTTGGGGTAAATGCATATTTTTTCATGTAATTCAACAATGCATTAGTAGAAAAGGTGTTGTTCTTAACGGTGAATTTTTTATCATTATAAAACGTAACAGTTGTCAATAGTCTGGTCATTAACTTTCTCATCAACTCATAAGCGGAGTAGTTGAGAGCATTCTCAATCATTTATAACAGTCGAGAATAATAAGATAGTTGACCGTTATTCAATAAACGGTTGATGATAACCTCCTTGGAATGGTCGATCTCAAAAGTTATTTTTGAAATACATACCTCGACTGTTATATCGAAAACAATCAAGAAAAGTGAAGCCAAAAACCCCAGCGCACCCCCAACCCCTTCCCCTTTCACTGCTTTCTTCCCTAGCCAAAAACCTTTGCACCTCCCCTTCTTTCTTCTCTGACGCACATCACCTCTGCTCCTCCAACCTCCTCCCTCGGTAAGGATTCAATATCCTCTGCCTCCACCCCCTCCTCTCCTCGATGCTGCTGCCCTCCGCCCTTGCCACCACCCTCCCTCCGAGCGACCACCACCACCTCCACCTGCCACCATCACTTGCCTCCGCCCATTGCCTCCACGGTGACCACCTCCACCTCGCCTCCTCCCTCCACGACCACCAACCCTGCACCTACCAGCACCGTGACCACCAACCCTCCTCCTCCTCAATCCCCTTCCTTAATTGGCTGTGCCCTCTCCTCCTTCCCTCACCACCACAATCGGCCAACCACCACCAACACCTCCTACTGCCACCAGCACCATGACCTCCCACTGCCACCACCACTACCTCAAGCCACGACTACCACTACCACCTCCTACAGCAACCACCACCACCTCAGGCACCACCACCACCACCTCCTCCTCCTGCCACCACCACCACCACCCTAATTTCCCCCCTTAAGTTTAGATTAATTTATTTTTTTTAATGTACTACTTAGATTAGAAATTTAATTATGAATGCAATTAAACTATATACTTCAATGTTTAGTTAAATTATTAGTGTTTAGTTAAATTTAGTTTAAAATGTTCAATGCTTAAATTATTATTGTTAACATGAATGTTTAGTTAAATTATTGTTCAATGTTAGGCATGAATGTTTGGTTTATTATTACGTTTTGAGTTATGGATTTAGGTTATAGGGTTTTAGGTTTAGTGTTAAGGGTTTAGGTTATAAGGTTTAGGGTTTACTGTTAAGGGTTTAGGTTATAGGGTTAGTTAAGGGTTTAATGTTCTTAGAGTTTAGGTTTAAGTGTTTTTTGGGTTTAGGGTTTAGTGTTTTTAGGGCTTAGGTTTTAGTGTTTATAGGGTTTAGGGTTTTTATGTTATAGGTTTTTTGTGTTTAGGGTCATGGGTTACGTGATGGGTTTTTTATGGCTTAGAGTTTAGGACTTATGATTTATGGCCTTGGGTTTAGGGTTAAGAATTGAATGCCTAAGGTCTTAGGTTTTGATTTAAGGTTTACATTTACGGTTTAGAGCTTAAGATTTGAGGGTTGATGTGAAAAATTGGCGTGATTTGAAATTAGGGTTTTGATTGTTGTATCACGTCAAATCGCAATTGTTTTTAAATTTTATAACCTAAATATTTGTACATCTAAAGTTGTCCAAGGAGGCAAGTTTGCAAAATTTGAATCTCTTGCTCGAAAAATTGGAAATCAACTTTCTTTTTTATTTTTGAATATTAAATTTTATTTGGTTTTTGAAATAACGGCTAATGGCAAATTTATAAGCGAGAAAGCACCTACACCTTAGTTACTAGAATTAAAACCTAAGTGACACGCAATTTCTCTCTCTAAGCTCACTCTAGGTACGTGAAGACCTAGAGTAATTAGAGAGAGTGCGTGTGCACTAAGGAAAAAGCAATACAATGCAATAAGAATTGTAACAAAAATTTAAAGAAGGAAACTTTTACTAAAGGAAGATATTATTTTACAAGTAAACAAATGCTTCTAGTAAAAATTAAAAAAAGATAAAAATAAAAACTCAATATCCCCCTGATGATGATGATGAAGAGGGGAGGGTCCTTGCTCCAACTGCGGCTGCTCTCGTAGTTGAAAAGGATTCCTCCTTCTCCTACTCCTTGAACTGCACCTCCAAGGTGTGTCCTCCTCCTAGCAAGCCCTAGATGGGGCGTGCCTTAGCTCCTCCAAAGGTGGATGGTTTCCACCTCAAAAGCTCCTCCAAGAGTGGGCGTGCACCACCCTTATGACCTCCTCCCAAGGTCCTAGTTTCCTGGCTTCCCCTTTGGCTGGCTCGAGCACAAGAAAGAAGGGAAGAGAGGAAGGTACCAAGGGGACAGAGTGTCCCCTTAATCTTCTTTTTCTTCTTCTTCTCTTGGCCGTATATGGAAGGTGGAAGTATGGTAGAAAATTATGTAGCCAAAGGTGGTTTAATGGTGGTGGGTGTTGGTCTTTCTATAGGAGTGCAAGGGGGTTAAGGGTAGTTAATGGATGGAGGGCTAGGATGGATTGTAGAGGGTGGTTAAGTGATCCTAGGGTTGTTAATGGGTGGCCCCAAAATGGGGGGATTCTTGGTATTTGGCACCAACCTTAGGTGGGGACTAGGGTTAAGGACTGATGGTGGTAGGGTTAAGTGGCGTGTAGGGTATGTGTAGGGTTAGGATGGTGTTGTAGGGTGGTGGTTGGTGAATGGAGGGTAGATATAAGGTGGTGCCAAAAGGGGGGATGTATGGAGTGGAGGTTATGGTGGGGTTAAGTGGTTTTGGTGCCACTTTAGGATGGTTAAGGGAGAAGGTTAGGTGGTGCCAACATAAGAAGGGTTAGGATAGGTTGTGGTGTTGATTGGGTGGTGGTGATTGAAGGTGGTGTTGGCGCCAACATGAAGGGGTGTGGGTAGGAGATTTTGGCTCCAACTAGGGGTGGTTTAGGGTTGGTTAGATGTGGAGTTAGGTGGTTAAGGTTGGCACCACATAAACTAGAAGGGGGTTTATGTGTTGGGTAGAGATAACCTTATGTGGTGATGTGTAGGGTGGAGATTTAAGGAGGGGTTGGCATCATTTTGAAGGGCTGTGTGTGGGTGGTTTTGGCACCAACATGAACGGGTATGATGGGTTGGTGGTTGATGAGGGTTGGCGCGAAAAGTAGGTGAGTTAGGTTAAGGTTTAGTTAGGGTTAAGGGGAAAGGGTGGACGACCATGGAGTTGGAGTAGGTTGGGAGCTTAGCTAAGCTAGCTTAGTGATGGGAACACCATCATGAGCCCTAACTATCTCATTTTAACCTAATGAAGTCAGTAAATGCTCATACATAATCAACTGAAGGTCATAATTTATTGCATAACTATTCTGAGAGAAATACAAGAAACTATGGTTAAAGCTGTAATTTTACCAGCTTATCACGAATGCATTACAACCACGGGTTTTCTCAAGGGCTAAATAAAGGTCAAGTGGTCTTAATAAGATAACAAGTGGGTTGAATTAGACAGAAAAGGGTTTGTGTGTGTTCTAAGAATTAAATGACCTTTTGAAATCCTAAAAACAAATCCACTTAATTAACCAAGGTTCTAGTCAGGATAAAATTCACTTAAACCCTCTAAAAAACATAGAAAAATATTCTCTAGGGTTTAGTACCTTCAATTTGGCCATCATAACCCATCTTAACCTAAAATGGAGTCTCAAACAGATATTTACCTTAATTTAGGTTTTTACATAAATTACCCAACCAAATATGGTCAAAACCAAAATCCAACTTCACCATTGGATTCCTTAGGTCCAAATTAGATTTGTACCAAAATTTGGACCTAAGGACAACTTGTCTTGACCTAGTTTGCAAAAAGGTCATGTCTGATTACATTTATACCCCCAACTTTCTAAAACCCTTGCATACAACAACCTAACTTCCTCATCATCTTCACAATTAGGTCCCCCCACCATTATTGCGGAGGAAACCTACTCTGATGACCTTCAACTTGGATTTTCTCCCTGACTGATTGATGAATCCTTTCCAAAATTGGAAGGGAGATTCATTAAGTAATTCCCTTCAATCTAAGCCCGTTCATATGCTCCAGATCTTCCCCAATCTCTCATGTGAATGCATGAGAGATTTGGGTCTCTTGAAGCTTGCAAATCCGGTGAGCATTCCTTGCTTGGAAGCTTGGCTTCCAAGCACAAAACCCTCTTTGAAGACCTATAAAAGACTCCCAAGGGTCCAACCGTTCTCTTCTTGCAATTGGCTCGGAACTCCCTCTCTTCCTCTCTCCTCTTCGGCCGCAAGTCTCCGCAAGCTCGGTGGTCTCGCTCTGACTTTTCTCGTCATCTGACCATGAAACCAGTGGTGGATTCACCTTCATCACTGTCCTCCGTGTTGAGCAATACCAGCCGTCGTCGTTCTTTCCCCATCTTCGCCATCGCCACTCCTACGGAGGTTCGTCTTCCCCACGTTCGGCAACCACACCAGCGTGAGATCCCTTTCCCTTTTTGTCCTTAGAGTATACTCTTAGGATTCCCGATCTCTCTTACTTTCTTCCCCTCTCTTTACTTCCCAAAATCGACCACCAATGCTACCGAACACCTTCATCTCCTCCATCTCCGGTGACTCCTCCAACGAGGTGTTCCCACCACTACGCACCTCCATCCACCTCGCCGACCACCCTACAACCTCCACTGCACCTTCCTGCTCATTTCCCCTTACTCCATTCGCTCCATCATCCACCCAAACACCTACCCGAACAAACCTACTCTCACCGACTGTTCCCGTCACCGCCCGGCCACCACAACCACTTGGGAAACACGCCACTACCACCGTCACATTCGCCATGCCACGGAGATCCTGTTGAGCATTCTGATGCGGCCATAAGGCCCCTTTTTTTGAATCTCAGGTGTCAAGTCAGAACCGCCATTGCCGCCGAGCTTCGAGTAAGCTTCAAGCTGCTCTAGAGTGCTTCCGCTCTAGGGGATACCTCTAGGCTATGCGGAATAGAGGCTTGCAGGAATCCAAGGCTTCACTCAAGGGCATTAGCTATTGTAGCCCTGTCAATTTGACCAAGCACCTTGCTGTTGCACTGCATGGAAGAAAGGTGGGACATTTAGTCCCACCTCAGATATGAAGAGGCGCCTGTAGCCGCATAAAACCAAAAAGTGACAGTGGTTGTTTGCCTCCAATCACTGAGGGTGAGGTCCACCTACACCTTCACCCAGCCTCATCTGCGACACCTCACCCGCGGACCTGGCCGACCCGATTACCCGCTGACCTACACTCCTCGCTCACCACCGCACGCCGGTGAGCTTGGACCCAGGTATGCATTAAGTTTGATTACCCAACCGACTGTGGCTCTGGGAGAGCGAGACTGAAATCAAAAGAGAGAAAGACAGAGGAGAGTTGCGTAGGGGAAGGGGGGTTTTTGCCCTGAGAAGTTTTGGCTCCAATACTTAGTCGGATTCTGAGAGAGGAGAGCTAGAGAAGGAAGAAGGAAAGAAGGCATGAGCTAAAGGGCCAAAGAAGAGAAGAAGTGGAGAAGAAGAAAGCTTGAGGAAGAAGAGAAGAAGTGAAGAAGAAAAAGAGGAGTTACAAAGGAAGAATCAGAGAAAGAAAAAAGAAGAAGAAGAGAAGTGAGGAAGAAGGAAAAGGCACACAGACAAAAGCAAAAAGGAGTACTCTGATTTCATACTCCCACTTTTAGTAAATTTGAGTAATTATTTTATGTATTAGACTTATAATTGGTGATTCAAATCACCATTATTTTGTTTAAATTTCTTTTTACTCCTCATATACTCATATGCTCTACGTTGAAAATTAGTTTTTGAGTAATATTTTGTGTTCAAATTACATTAATTGTTGAGATTAGTGTACGAATTCCATTTGTTCCCTGTGTCTGACCTTGGAATCTTTTCAAGTAATAAAAATTGTATTTGTTTTCAAAGCAATTTCAACTATATTACAACGCTTCATTTTAAACAACGATTTCACCTTGTAAATATTTTGACGCCGTTGCCGGGGAGCAACGTGCAATTCACCGCTATTCTCTACGTTATTTGGTTATATTTGAGCACTGACTTGCCCTATTTGCTTTACTGTGATTTTGCGAGGTACTTCACATGGAGATCTTCCTTGTAAATCAACCATTTCAGGGTAGGTAACTTTTCTATTCTTCCCTAATCAACCTCCTAATCTTGGGAAGACAAAAAGGAAACAATCAATTAGGAATCACCTGCCTTATTTTTCATGGTAATTTTCAGGCAAGTTTCCTGATTTACGAATTTTTTTTTCAAATCTCATTGAAGTTGAAGCGATTTTATTTAGAGTTCCTACCTCAAATTTCCTATGCCTATTAGGGATTATGCTTAATTTATAATCTTCTTGGACTACGTACTTCTTGTTTGAAGTCCAAGGAGAACATTTTTGAAGATCAAAGTGGACTTGGAAATAAAACCAATTAGGGTTTCTGCATTAGGATTTTGGAGTGCTAGTTCACACTTGCCTGCATAAAAGGAAACAAACCCACCCGCATTTGTGTACTACCCAAGCCCTTGATTGAAAAGATCTAATCAAGAAAAATCCTAAAATCAGGCTCTAAACTCACTTGAACCCTAAAATCCTTGGACCTAATAGCCCAAGAGTCAAATCAGGGTGATTTCTAAGTCTTGACCTAGAAGTTCATTCTGCCATCTTTAGGATAGGTCAGGTAAAGTTGGACTACATTGTAGGCCAACCAACCTCCAAATTAGGTCACAAGTCAAGTCAACTTCTAATTCAAGTGAAAACAAAGGCACAAATTAGGACTAAAATTGGAAGACTCAAGAGGTCAAGTTATCCATTCTGGTCTACCTAGACCCTCAGTGACAAGGAAGGTCGGGTGGGGGAAACCCTGTAACCCGTGGGGGCGCTCTACCATGTAGGGGTCTTTGCGGGACTCTCCCTTCCTGGCTGCTGATGAGAGCCTCATCATAAGCCATAACTAGCTCATTTTGACCCAATAAAGAAGATAAAAGCTCCTACATAACCTAGAAGAAGGCCTAACTGCAGGAACAAGTGCTCTGAGAAGAAAACATGAAATAAAGGTTAAAACTGTAATTTTACCATTGCAGTACATAAACGGGATTTCTCAGAAGCAAAACATATGTCAAATGGTCCAAATAAGATAAAAAGTGGGTTGAGTTAATCAGAAATGGGTTTATGTGCAATCTAAGAACTAAATGACACTTGGTAACCCTAAAATAGACCCTCTTAAATTAACAAGGTTCTGGTCAGAATAAAAATCAAGTAAACCCTCTAAAAATCATAGAAAAACATCCTCTAGGGTTTATAACACTTAATTTGGCCTTTGGAACCTAGTTTGACCAAGATTAGGGTCCTAGCTCTTCAATTAACCTAATTTAGGTTTTTACGCAAAATATCCAGTCAAACGAGGTCAAACCTGAAATCCAACTTCTCCATTGGATTCCTTAGGTCCAAATTAGGTTTATACCAAAATTTGGACCTAAGGGGAGGTCATCTTGACCTACTTTGCAATTTAGTACACCCAAATCACAAATAGGTCCCTATCTTTTGAATACCTTTGCAGAGAGCCCCCTAGGTTCTTCGCCTCCTTTGCAAACCGGTCCTGCTGCCATTGCTAGGGCAGAACCGAGCTCCGACGAGGTTCGGAGAGGGATTGCTCTCTAATCCCTCAGAGATTCCCTCCAAGAAATGGAAGGGGGATTCTCTGAGGAATTCCCTTCCTTATAAAGCCAATTACAATCGCTGGTGTGAACCCAATCTCTCGTGCGAACGCACGAGAGATTTGGGTATCCACCTTCCTTCCAACTCCGGCAAGTCGGCAGACCTAATGGCGCGTTCTCCACGCACTGACAGGAGCGGCCAGCACCTATAAACCACCCCCCAGACCCTGCCGCAGGAGGAGAGCTTGATTTAGCCGAGTGTCCACCCCCAATTCGTCTCCTCCTACCCGGCCAAAAGTCCCAGCAAGCTTCGGCAAGCCCCCCTCCCCTCCCTCTTCGCTCTGCCACAAAACCAGTGGCAGAGTTAGCTTTCTGACTTCCCTCCGCGTCGCGCAGTACCCGCGCACGTCGCCTCAGCCCCGTCGTCGCCGCCGGTCTCCCCCACTGGGCATCATCTTCTCCGGCGACAGCAGGTACTGCTGTCCGCCTTCCATCCCCTTTCGTCCTTACAATTAGGTTAGAACTCCTCTCCATCCTCTCCTCTCTCTTTTCCCCCTGTTATCTCATCTGATTACCCCTCGACCGACGCTGACCACCCTCATCTTCCACATCACCGACTGACCTCCGGCGAGCCGCTTCCACCATTCCATCCCCCCACACGGCTCGCCAACCACCTCGAGAGCTCCGCCTCACCACCAGGAACTCGCTCCACCCCACAACTGCCACTCCAGACCTCCATAATCACCCCCCGAACAACCCACCATCTCCAGTCACAGGTTGACCTAGGCACGCACGTCTAGGCCAACCTGCGGCCTGCAGCATCGTCCACCGCCTTCGCCGTGCCACGGCGAAGGTCTCTAGCTGATCTGATTGGGCCGAGAGGCTCGTTTTGTGCATGACAGTGTTTGAGCTCCTGCCGCCATGGACGACCTCTGATGAAGCTCCAACTAAGCTCCAGGCATTAGGCTTCCCAGGCTGCAGATGCAGGAGACTCACGCGAGTGTCGCGAGGTGAGTGAGCCCAGCACGGAGCGCCAGCAGAGCCATCCGCTTGGGCAATTGCATACGAGTCTGCGGGCGCGCGTGAAATCAGGGCGGAACCTTTAGTCCCACATCGTGGGATTGCAACACTCAGGTACGCTATAAATTGTATTTGTGCTTCATTCTCACTGCCTCCGTAAGCACAGGGGTGAGGTCCCTCACTGACCCCACACCCGCCTCGTCCGCGGCTTGACCGCGCAGATCTGGCGGATTCGACCCGACCTAAGCCAACGCACTCCTCGCGCATCACACCACCTGCAGGTGCGCCTGGTCCCGGGTACGATCCGACCCAATTATGGCTGTGGCTCTGGGAGAGCGTCCATGAGTGAACTGCTTAAGAGAGAGACGCGCGGGTAGAGTGAGAAGGGTTGGGTTTTGCTCCTGTGCAGGCAGGCTGAACGTAGGAGAAGGACTTGGCCGCTACAAAAGAAGAAGAAGGAAAGGCAAGCCAAAGAAGAAAAGAAAGAAGGAGCAAGACAGAGAAGAAGAAGAAAGAAAGAAGCCTTCGCAGGAGAAGAAGAAGAAGAAGAAGAAGGCTTCGCATGACAAGAAAGAAAGCAGAGAAAGAAGCAAACGAAGAAGAAAATGAGAGACTGCAGAAGAAGAAGAAAAGGAGAAATACTTTTAAGACGTCTGATCTTGTGATCAGACGTCCAATTTCATATTTTTGTCCTAATTACTTTTAATTGCATACATTCACATTTGAATTGATATTCTCAGTAAATTAGAGTGTTCAATTACATTTTGACTAGTAGTAAATTCCATTTGCTCCCTGTGATCGACCTCGGATACTCCGGTCTTCGAGTAATAAAATTCTTTATATATGTTTAAACGTTTTGTCGGTTGTACTACAACGTGATATCTTTTAAACCTGCACAAAACGTCGACAACATTTTGGCGCCGTTGCCGGGGAGCAATGCGCAATTTACCACTAGTCTCTACATTCTTTTTATTATATTGAACACTAACTTGCCCTACTTTGCTTTGATGTGATCTTGCAGGTACTTCATGAGAAAATCTCTCCCGCAAGTCAACCACTCCAGGGCAGGTAATTTCTTTTCTTCCTTAATCATCCCCTAATCTTTGAAAGACAAAAGGAAGAAAATCAATTTAGGAATCAATTGCCTTCTTTATATAGTAATCACCATCTCTAAGGCAAAACATTTCTTGATTTTGTGAAAATTTCTGCAAATATTCTTGAAGTTGGAGTGATTTTTTTCCCATCCCACAAATTCTTGTGCCTAATTGAAATAACGCTTAATCTCGGCGGAACACACACTTCTTGTTTATAAGTCCAAAGAGAACTTTTGAAAAAGAAAAAGAGGATTGGAAATAGAACCAAATTAGGGTTCCCACATTAGGGTCTTGAAGCGCTAGTCACACATGCCTGTGTAAAAGGAAATAAACCCTCCCGCATCAGTGTGCTACCCAAGCCCTTGATTGAAGAAAGCTAAATAAGACAAACCCTAAAATTGAGCTCTAAAATCACTTGAATCTTAAAATTTTTTTGACCTAATAAACTGGGAGTCAAATCAGGGTGATCTCTAGGCTCCGAGCTTAGAATCATTCTGCCATCTATAGGACAGGTCAGGTGAAGTTGACCCCTTGGGTCAACCAACCTCTAATTAGGTCACAATACCAAAAACATCTAAAGTTCAAGTGAGAACCCTAAAAGCACCTTTGAAATAAAAAGTGATAGACTTAAGAGGTCAAGGTCCCCATTTTGGTCTACCTGGAATCTCAGTGACAAGAGAGGTCGGGTGGGGGAAACCCTGTAACCCGTAGGGACGCTCTACTGTGTAGGGGTCTTTACGGGACTCTCCCTCTCTGGCTGCCCAGGTATTTCTCAGGTGGACAATCTTCGGATCCAGGGATCCATCCGCCCCGAACCTCCATAGTCATCCAAACATCTTTTGGGTGTCTTGATTGGGTGAAGAACATCTCCAGTCCTGCATCTTTTCTCTTTAGAGCACACACACTCATTTTCAGTGGGACTCGTTATTCAGATCTGATCGCTTCATAACACATCTTGAGTCAAACTCTGATCTTGATTCCACCACCTGATCCAAATATGCAGCCGAACCACCTAAGACTACCATTCAAGAAACCTGAATACCAAAGATCCATGAGAGATTAAATGATTGAGGATGCCATGAGATTTTATGAAAATGAAGAAACCTCAACAACAGTAGGAAACATTCAGGTTGATGTCCCAACAACCACAACCTTTGTCATAACTTGTGCCCAAGTACTATTAGCAGAAGCCAACAAAGGATCAACCCGTGACTTGCTCATTACTGCATACATTGAGATAGAAAGATTGCACAATAGTGAATACCTTCAATGTATGACAAATCCTCGACTTTGGAAGCAACACCAAGATAGTCTTGAAAAACGGGAAGAGATAATGAGATTAATAAAACAAGTGATTGATCAGAAATACCCGTACATACCACCAACAGAGGATGAGCTATCTTGGAACAACATCGAGGATAAATCTGACCTCGGGTTTGAGGCACAAAATGGTTGTGGATTCCCAACCCAGATGGAGTATAATGCACCTGATATTGAAGAAGGTTGGGAAGCTCCAAATGCAGGAAAAGACCATGATGAGCCCATTTTAGAATCCCAAGACTCCTGCAAGTATGAAAGTAGAACTGAACCTCTCGAGGGTGTAAATTCCGTCCCTTATTCTGATAAGGTGACCCTCGAAGGTTATTCAGACCTAAATTCTAGTAATTCAACCCACATCCTAAGCCTAGAACCTAGATCTGAAACATATTTTGAAGATTTCAAGGCCCCAGATGAAGAAAATCAATCTCTTAATGAAGAATATGATTTTGGGCCTCGATTTGATGAATATCCCTCATCAACCTCCTCAGAGGAACGAATCGATTTTGCTGAAGTCATGCCAATCTACGACACAGAAACCGAGGAGTTAGACGAGCAAGGTTTCAATTGGGTCTGCCCTACTAGCTTAGAATCTGAGCCTCTACCAGATAAGGATACCCTTTTAAGCTCAGAATTAACATTTAGGTTAGATCCCAGTCAGGCTGCTGAATATACAACATATGATTTATTCTATGGTGGAACTCATGATCTAGAATCTCATTCAAACTTTGATTTTCGCAAACTCTCCGATGATCTCGAATCTGACCATAACATCGGAGAACATCTGCCTCCTGATTATAACATGTCAATCTTCTTTGAAGCCACCTGCTCCACATATACAGAACCAATCAAAACCTGTTCCCCACCCCAACCCGCAACCGGACTCAATTTCTATTCCGATTCACCTCTCACTGAGCCGTTTGCAGATGATTCAACTCCATATCAAGACCAGGTATCGGGTACTGATCAGACCACAAATCAGGAGCCTCCATCCTTTGATCACCTCTGTAGGGATTCCACACCCTACATGGATAATTTTTCAGAACCCTACTTTTACCAGGCTGATTCGACTCAGCCTGAGCCCGAGTTTTCATTTCCATATCCATCAGAACGTCACTGCATATGGTGGGTTCCGCGTCTGCTGATCTACATCTATCAACCCACCAGACTTATTGGGTTCGGGCTGCATCGTCAGCCCACTGATCTCAACAAGCACCTGGTTGGACCAACCAGGCTCTTAATCAAGGTGCTTGTTTTCCAAAACTCCATTGATTTGACCACTCCCTCTCCACCCCATTTTCTGCTCGGCTGAAAGCATTAAATTTAGTGCTTAACGGGAGGCAACCCGTCATCCCAAACACAGAGACCCGTCTGATTATCCATCTAGACTCCACGTCTATTGCACCTTGAGACCAGCCTTAGACATATGATCCCACCTTTGGTACACGTATCAGAGCTTGAAATTATCCGCCTCAGTCATTTACGACCCATTCACCCACCCGATGTATCCTGTTCTAAGCCCCTGACCTCAACACTAATTCCCACCCTCTGTTTACAATGAGGACATTGCAAAACTTAGGCATGGGAGGGTGATAAAGTGCATACATACAGAACCAAGAAAAAAATCAGAAGTCTCACACACAAAAAAATTTGCATATGTCAAAAACGCAAAAAAAAATTGAAAAAAATTAAGAAAAAGAACAAAAAAAATGGGGGGAGGAAATTTTGTGAGCCACTTAAGCATAAGGAGGAGAAAAAGAAGAAAAATGACAAAAAGGAGCACAAAATGAAAATGAAAAGAAATAGTCATTAGTAAAAGATTAAGGGGTTAACTGAAGTTCTAGACCGAATCAAGAAAAAGAAAAGAAAAGTGCTACGGAGATATAATAAGAGATTAGCGGGAACGCTGGTCTTAGGCCTCTTGGGCTAGTACCGTTAGCTTAAAAATTCACGTATCCGTTAAAATCTGGATAATCCTCAAGAGGTTGAGGAAAATGCGAAGCTTGAGTATTAGGTCTAAGGCTTAGGAAGTATTCGGCCTCGTTAACTGACCTCCGATTTGCGGGATTCGGTAACCTAAGCACCCAAATTCACACACAGTCTGGTTCAGTGCGCATAAACATCCAAATCACGCGAAAAGCGTTTAATGTTCTGAAAAAGTCACCTAGATTAGGAGGATCAATCAACACAAATTGATTTGGATGAGTTCCCAGCACGGAGAGGCGGGAAATTCCCCTCGAAGATGCGTAACATATCGTCTCCTCGGTGCTTGTCTCTTAGGATATTTAAGTATCCTACCGGGGGCATGAAAGCACTCTGCTGGTTCAGATACCATGGGCAGCATTATCACGAAATGTCGATCGCCAGGGTCTGGATTCGGCCACGGAACGCCATGGGCGGGATTATCTCGAAATCTTGAAAGCCATGATTTCGGGGGTTGCCATGGGCGGGATTATCTCGAAATCTCGAAAGCCAGGGACCCTTGAGGATTGATGATGGGGACGAGGAATCCGATACAGACTGTGTTGAGAAGCTAATCCGAAGCTAGAAATAAAAAGAAAAGAGAGAGAAAAGCTCTCCAAACAAATAAATCTTCTATCTCTCTCTTACAAAAAAAGCACTGCAAACTAAACTTAGGCTAAAAATGTCTCAAGCACGGGTGCTTTAACCGCGGAGTCCAACAAACCCTAGGTTAGTTTCTGTGGGCCGTAGAAACCTTTGAAGAAGACTGAGGCTAAAGCGGAACAGGTCCGGATTTTGGTTGGTACTTGAGTACCTCTAGGCCTATTGTCGGCATTCCCACCTAATCACAAAAGAAAAGGAGAAGCACTTATCATTGTTGACAGACATTCAGGATCTAGAACGGAAGTTAAAACTTTGAAATTTTGCTAAGGGACTAGCAAAAGCTAGGCATGGGGGTATGATGAGAGCCTCATCATGAGCCATAACTAGCTCATTTTGACCCAATAAAGAAGATAAAAGCTCCTACATAACCTAGAAGAAGGCCTAATTGAAGGAACAAGTGCTCTGAGAAGAAAACATGAAATAAAGGTTAAAACTGTAATTTTACCATTGCAGTACATAAACGGGATTTCTCAGAAGCAAAACATAGGTCAAATGGTCCAAATAAGATAAAAAGTGGGTTGAGTTAATCAGAAATGGGTTTATGTGCAATCTAAGAACTAAATGACACTTGGTAACCCTAAAACAGACCCGCTTAAATTAACAAGGTTCCGGTTAGAATAAAAATCAAGTAAACCCTCTAAAAATCATAGAAAAACATCCTCTAGGGTTTAGAACACTTAATTTGGCCTTTGGAACCTAGTTTGACCTAGATTAGGGTCCTAGCTCTTCAATTAACCTAATTTGGGTTTTTACGCAAAATGTCCAGTCAAATGAGGTTAAACCTGAAATCCAGCTTCTCCATTGGATTCCTTAGGTCCAAATTAGGTTTATACCAAAATTTGGACCTAAGGGGATGTCATCTTGACCTACTTTGCAATTTAGTACACCTAAATCACAAATAGGTCCCTATCTTTTGAATACCTTTGCAGAGAGCCCCCTAGGTTCTTCGCCTCCTTTGCAAACCGGTCCTGCCGCCATTGCTAGGGCAGAACCGAGCTCCGGCGAGGTTCGGAGAGGGATTGCTCTCTAATCCCTCAGAGATTCCCTCCCAGAAATGGAAGGGGGATTCTTTGAGGAATTCCCTTCCTTATAAAGCCAATTACAATCGCTGGTGTGAACCCAATCTCTCGTGCGAACGCACGAGAGATTTGGGTATCCACCTTCCTTCCAACTCCGGCAAGTCGGCAGACCTAATGGCTCATTCTCCACGCACTGACAGGAGAGGCCAGCACCTATAAAACACCCCCTAGACCCTACCGCAGGAGGAGAGCTTGATTTGGCCGAGTGTCCACCCCCAATTCGTCTCCTCCTGCCCGGCCAAAAGTCCCAGCAAGCTCCGGCGAGCCCCCCTCCCCTCCCTCTTAGCTCTGCCACAAAACCAGTGGCAGAGTTAGCTTTCTGACTTCCCTCCGCGCCGCGCAGTACCCGCGCACGCTGCCTCAGCCCCGTCGTCGCCGCCGTTCTCCCCCACTGGGCATCATCTTCTCCGGCGACAGCAGGTACTGCTGTCCGCCTTCTGTCCCCTTTCGTCCTTACAATTAGGTTAGAACTCCTCTCCATCCTCTCCTCTCTCTTTTCCCCCTGTTATCTCATCTGATTACCCCTCGACCGACGCTGACCACCCTCATCTTCCACATCACCGACCGACCTCCGGCGAGCCGCTTCCACCATTCCAGCCCCCCACACGGCTCGCCAACCACCTCGAGAGCTCCGCCTCACCACCAGGAACTCGCTCCACCCCACAACTGCCACTCCAGACCTCCATAATCACCCCCCGAACAACCCACCATCTCCAGTCACAGGTTGACCTAGGCACGCACGTCTAGGCCAACCTGCGGCCTGCAGCATCGTCCACCGTCTTCGCCGTGCCACAGCGAAGGTCTCTAGCTGATCTGATTGGGCCGAGAGGCTCGTTTTGTGCATGACAGTGTTTGAGCTCCTGCCGCCATGGACGACCTCTGATGAAGCTCCAACGAAGCTCCAGGCATCAGGCTTCCCAGGCTGCAGATGCAGGAGACTCACGCGAGTGTCGCGAGGTGAGTGAGCCCAGCACGGAGCGCCAACAGAGCCATCCGCTTGGGCAATTGCATACGAGAGTCTGCGGGCACGCATGAAATTAGGGCGGAACCTTTAGTCCCACATCGTGGGATTGCAACACTCAGGTATGCTATAAATTGTATTTGTGCTTCATTCTCACTGCCTCCGTAAGCACAGGGGTGAGGTCCCTCACTGACCCCACACCCGCCTCGTCCGCGGCTTGACCACGCGGATCTGGCGGATTCGACCCGACCTAAGCCAACGCACTCCTCGCGCATCACACCACCTGCAGGTGCGCCTGGTCCCGAGTACGATCCGACCCAATTATGGCTGTGGCTCTGGGAGAGCGTCCATGAGTGAACTGCTTAAGAGAGAGACGCGCGGGAAGAGTGAGAAGGGTTAGGTTTTGCTCCTGTGCAGGCAGGCTGAACGCAGGAGAAGGACTTGGCCGCTACAGAAGAAGAAGAAGGAAAGGCAAGCCAAAGAAGAAAAGAAAGAAGGAGCAAGACAGAGAAGAAGAAGAAAGAAAGAAGCCTTCGCAGGAGAAGAAGGAAAGCAGAAGAAGAAGAAGAAGAAGAAGAAGAAGGCTTCGCAAGACAAGAAAGAAAGCAGAGAAAGAAGCAAACGAAGAAGAAAATGAGAGACTGCAGAAGAAGAAGAAAAGGAGAAATACTTTTAAGACGTCTGATCTTGTGATCAGACGTCCAATTTCATATTTTTGTCCTAATTACTTTTAATTGCATACATTCACATTTGAATTGATATTCTGAGTAAATTAGAGTGTTCAATTACATTTTGACTAGTAGTAAATTTCATTTGCTCCCTGTGATCGACCTCGGATACTCCGGTCTTCAAGTAATAAAATTCTTTATATATGTTTAAACGTTTTGTCGGTTGTACTACAACGTGATATCCTTTAAACCTGCACAAAACGTCGACAACAGCTGCCCAGGTAATTCTCAGGTGAACGACTTTCTGATCCAGGGGTATCATCCACCCCAATCCTCTATAGTTATCCAAAATCTTTGGGTGCCTTGATTGGGTCAATATCACAATCCAGTCCCTCATCCCTTCTATTTAGAGCACACACATAGACTTTCTTGGGAATCTTTTTCAAATCTAATCAATTTTGATCTAAACTTGAATTTTTGATTCTACATCTTGATTCCACCATCTGATTCAAAAATGCAGCCTGGCTACTTAGGAAAACTATTGAAGAAACCTGAATCTCAAAGATCTATGAAAGATAGAATGGTTGAGGATGCTCTTAGATTTTATAAGATTGATTACAAAACCTCAAAACCAATTGAAGACATTTAAGTTAATATATTGACAACAACAACCTTCATCATAAATTATGCCCAATTATTATTAACAGAAGCAACAAATGGATCAACCCGGGATATTCTCATAATAGGATACATCGAGATAGAAAAATTGCATTACTTTGAATATCTCCAATGCATGACAAATTCTGTACTTTGGGAAAACACCAAGATGATCTTGAAAAATGGGAAGAAATAATAAATTTATTGAAACAAGTTATCGATAAAAAGTACTCGTACATGCCCCAAACAGTTAATGAAACATCTTGGAATAATATTGAGGATCAACATGACTTCTCAAATCCCGGGTTTGAGACACAAGGTTGTTGTGGATTCCCAACCCAAATGGAATATGATATGCCTGATCTTGAAATAGGTTGAGAGGTCCCAATTACAGGAGAACACGATTTTGAGCTAGCTATAGAAAACCAAAACCCTGGTTCGCCAAGCATAAAATTCCTAGACTCCTGTAATAATGAGATTGAATCAGAACCTCTTGAGGGTGCAAATCCCGCCCCTTACTCTAATAAGGTGACCCCTGAAGGCAATTCTAACCTAGATTCTAGTAATTCAACCCACATCCTTAGCCAAGAATCTGGATCTAAATCTTCTTGGGAGAATTACAAGGCCCTGTATGATGACAAGCAAAGTTTGAATTTGGATTATGATTTTGGGCCTTTATTTGAAGAATGTACCTCTCCAACATCCTCAGAAATACAGATTGATTTTTCGAAAGTCATGCCAATCTACGATATAGAAGCCGAGGGGTTGGAAGAGTAGGGTTTTGATCGGGTCTTCCCTACAAGACAAAAACCTGAGCCCAGATCCAAGAGGGACATCTTTTTAAGCTCGGAATCTACAAATAGGCTAAACCCAAGTCAGGTTGCTGAGTTTACATCTTGTGATTTACTCTGTGGTGGAACCTCTGATCTCGAATCAAATTCAGAACTTGATTCTCGCAATTTCTCCGACAATTTCGAATCTTACTATGATTACGGAGAACCATTGTTTCCTGACAACTACGGACCAATCTATGACCTCAGCACACATGATCCATTCTTCAACTCTGACTGTGAGGTTCCTAATCCCGAGATCACTGATTTAAATTCAGATTTCATTGAGATGGAATCATTTCTTTTCGATCCTTAGGAATAAGAAACAAAAAGTGCCGAGAGTGACTACAACCCAGAATTCAAATATTTTCTTGACTCCAATTTTCTTCATCCTATAAACACTCTTCAGGCATTTACCTTTGAGTTTGATGGCTACTATGAGGACTCTCTAAATGAACCCACCTTTAAACCCTTACTAGAAGAGCCCTCACACACAATTCGTATTGATGCCACTTCTTCTATATATACAGAACATATTCAAACCCATTTTCAACCTTGACCCGCAACCGGACTCAATTTCTATTCTGATTCCCCTCTTAATGAGCCGGTTGCAGATGATTTTCCTCCACATTTTTATCGATTTTCTGACATCGATCAGACTACAAATCATGCCCCATCCTTCTCTGATCACTCCTGTAGGGTTCCTACATCCTCCACTGATTCTTTTTCATTTAAGGATCCCTACTCTAATCAGGCTGATTTGACTCAGCCAAACCTTAGCTATATACTTCCATACCACTTCGAATTCCAAAGTATATGGTGGGTTCCATATCTCTTGATCTACATTTATCAACCCACTAGAGTGATTGGGTTTGGGTTGCATCATCAGCCTGTTGATCTGAATAAGCACCTAGTTGGACCAACCAGGCTCTTGATCAAGGTTCTTGTTCTGCAAAACTCATCTGATTTGACCACTCCTCCATACCATTTCCCACTCGGCTGAAGGCATTGAATTTAGCACTTAATGGGAGGCAACCCGTCCTTCCAAAAATTGAGATCCTTCTGATTATCCTTATGTACTTCATGTCTATTGCACCCTGAGTTTGGTTTTAAAACAGTCGATCCCACCTTTGGTACATGTGCCAGAGCTTGAAATCACCCACAACAGTCATTTCCGACCCGTTCGCCCACTCGATAATCCTGTTCTAAATTCCTGAACCCAAAACTATTTCACACCCTCCGTTTACAATGAGGACATTGCAAAACTCAGGCATGGGGGGGTGGTAAAGTGCAAGCATTCAAAAATCAAAAGTTCAGAAAGGTTCTCACAAAAAAATCACATATTCCAAAAATACCAAAAAAATAAAAAATTCTTGAAAAAGAACAAAAATATGAGAGGAGAGGAAATTTTGATGGCATATCAAATTTTGAGGAGAAAAAGGGGAGGAGTTAAAAATGTCAAAAAGGAGCACAATTTAAAAAGAAAAAGAGATAGTCATTAGTAAGAAATTAAGGAATTGACTTAGTTCTAGACCATATCAAAAGAAAGAAAATGAAAGGCAAAAAAAGTGCTACTGAAACAAAGAAGAGATTAGTATGAACGCTGATTTTAGGCCTTTTGGGCTATAATCCTAGGCTTAAAAATTCAAGTACGTGCTAAGATCTGGATAATCCTCAGGAGGTTGAGGAAAATGCGAAGCTTAAGTATTAGGTCTAAGGCTTAGGGAGTATTCGACCTTGTTAATTGACCTCTTATTTGCAGGACTTGGTAACCTAAGCACCCCAAACCACACACAGTTCGATTCAGTGTGCATACGTATCAAAATCACACAAATGCATTTAAGTTGTTATGAAAAAGTCACCTAAATTAGGAGCGATAAATCAACACAAGTTGATTTGGGCGAGTTCCCAGCACGGAGAGGTGGGAAATTCCCCTTGAAGATGCGTAATAACATATCGCCTCCTCTGTGCTTGTCTCCTAGGATATCTACATATCCTACCAGGGGCATGTAAGCACCCTGTGCTGGTTCAGATGCCATGGGCAGCATTACCCAAAATGTCGATCGCTAGGGTCTTGATTTAGCTATAAAACACCATGGGTGGGATGATCTCTAAATCTCGAAAGGCAGGGTTCTGGGGGTTGCCATGGGCAATGCTATCCCGAAGCATCAATTGCCAGGGACCCTGCGAGGATTGATGATAGGGACTAGGAATCCGATATACTCTGTGTTGTGAAGCCAATCCGAAGCTAGAAATAAAAAGATAAGAGAGAGAAAACTCTCCAAAAACAAAGAAAAATTCTTCTGTCTCTCTCTGACAAAAACGCACTGCAAACTAAACCGAGGCTAGAACATGTTACAAGCACGGGTGCTTTAACCGCGGAGTTCAACGAACCTTAGGATAGTTCCTGTGGGCCTTAGAAACCTTTGTGGCAGACTGAGACTAGAGCTGGTCAGGTCTGGATCTTAGTTGGTACTTGAGTACCTCTAAGCCTACCATCTTCATTCTAACCTAATCTACAAAAGGAAGCACGCATCAAAGTTTTGAGTATCAAAAGATTTCATGGTCTAGAATCAAAGTTAAGACCTTCAAGTTTTGCTAAGGGACTAGCTAAAGCTAGGCATGGGGGTATGATGGGAACACCATCATGAGCCCTAACTAGACCATTTTGACCCAATGAAGTCAGTAAATGCTCCTACATAACCAACTGAAGGTCATAATTCATTGCATAACCATTCTGAGAGAAACACAAGAAACTAGGGTAAAAGCTGTAATTTTACCAGCTTAACACGAATGCAGTACAACCACGAGTTTTCTCAAGGGATAAATAAAGGTCAAGTAGTCTTAATAAGATAAAAAGTGGGTTGAATTAGACAGAAAAGGGTTTGTGTGTTCTGAGAATTAAATAACTTTTTGAAATCCTAAAAACTGACCCACTTAATTAACCAAGGTTCTGGTCAGGATAAAATTCACTTAAACCCTTTAAACATCATAGAAAAATATTCTCTAAGGTTTAGGACCTTCAATTTGGCCATCAGAACCCACCTTGACCTAAAATAAAGTCTCAAACAGATATTTGCCCTAATTAAGATTTTTGCATAAATTACCCAGTCGAACGTGGTCAAAACCAAAATCCAACTTCACCATTGGATTCCTTAGGTCCAAATTAGGTTTGTATCAAAATTTGGACCTAAGGACAACTTGTCTTGACCTAGTTTGCAAAAAGGTCCTGTCTGATTACATTTACACCCCCAACTTTCTAAAACCCTTGCATATAGTCCCCTAACCTTTTCATCATCTTCACAATTAGGTCCATCTACCATTATCGTGGAGGAAACCTACTCTGACGACCTTCAACTTGGATTTTCTCCCTGATTGATTGATGAATCCCTTCCAAAATTGGAAGGGAGATTCATCAAGTAATTCCCTTCAATCTAAGCCCATTCATATGCTCCAGATCTTCCCCAATCTCTCATGCGAATGCATGAGAGATTTGGGTCTCTTGAAGCTCCTAAATCCGGTGAGCATTCCTTGCTTCCAAGCACAAAACCCTCTCTGAAGACCTATAAACGACTCCCAAGGGTCCGTTCTCTTCTTGAAATTGGATCAGAACTCCCTCTCTTCCTCTCTCCTCTTCGGCCACAAGTCTCCGCAAGCTCTGGCAGTATCTCTCTGTCTTTTCTCATCATCCGACCATGAAACCAATGGCAGATTCACCTTCATCACCATCCTTCGCATCGAGCAATACCAGCCGTCGCCATTCTTTCCCTGTCTTTGCCGCCACCTCTCCTACGGAGGTTCTTCTTCCCCACGTCTGGCAACCACACCGACGTGAGATCCCTTTCCCTTTTTTTCCTTAGAGTAGACTCTTAGGATTCTAGACCTCTCTTAGTTTCTTCCCCTCTCTTTACTTCCCAAAATTGACCACCAACGCTATTGAACACCTTCATCTCCTCCATCTCCGGCGACTCCTCTGGCAAGGTGTTCCCACCACTACGCACCTCCATCCACCTCGCCGACCACCCTACAACCTCCACTACACCTTCCCGCTCATTTCCCCTTACTCCATTCGCTCCATCATCCACCCAAACACCTTCCCGAATAAACCCACTCTCACCGATTGTTCCCATCACCGTCCGACCACCACAGCCACTCGGGCAACATGCCACTGCCACCGTCACATTCGCTATGCTATTGAGATCCTGCTGAGCATTGTGATGCGGCCATAAGGCCCCTTTTCTTAAATCTCAGGTGTCAGGTTAGAACCGCCATTGCCGCCAAGCTTCGAGCAAGCTTCAAGTTGCTCTAGGGTGCTTCCGCTCTAGGGGATACCTCCAGGCTATGCGGAATAGAGGCCTGCAGGAATCCAAGGCTTCATGCAAGGGCATTAGCTGTTGCAGCCTGTCAATTTGACCAAGCACCTTGCTGCTGCACTGCGCGGAAAATGTCCCACCTCGGATATGAAGAGGCACCTGCAGATGCATAAAACCAAAAACTGACAGCGGCTGTTTGCCTCCAATCACTGAGGGTGAGGTCCACCTACACCTTCACCCGGCCTCATCCACGACACCTCACCCGCGGACCTGGCCGACCTGATTACCCGCCTAACCTGCACTCCTCGCTCACCACTGCACGCTGGTGAGCCTGGACCCGGGTATGCGTTAGGTCTGATTACCCAACTGATTGTGGCTCTGGGAGAGAGAGACTGAAATAGAAAGAGAGAAAGAGAGAGGAGAGTTGTGCAGGGGAAGGGGGGTTTTTGCCCTGAGAAGTTTTGGCTCCAATACTTAGCTGGATTTTGAGAGAGGAGATCCAGAGAAGGAAGAAGAAAAGAAGGCATGAGCTAAAGGGCCAAAGAAGAGAAGAAGTGGAGAAGAAGAAAGCTTGAGGAAGAAGAGAAGTGAAGAAGAAAAAGAGGGGTTACAAATGAAGAATCAGAGAAAGAGAAAAGAAGAAGGAAGAGAAGAAGTGAGGAAGAAGGAAAAGGCACACAGACAAAAGCAAAAAGTAGTACTCTAATTTCATACTCCAGTTTTAGTAAATTTGAGTAATTATTCTATGTATTAGACTTATAATTGGTGATTCAAATCACCATTATTTTGTCTAAAGTTTTCTTTACTCTTCATATACTCATGCTCTACATTGAAAATTAGTTTTTGAGTAATATTTTGTGTTCAAATTACATTAGTTATTGAGATTAGTGTGCGAATTCCATTTGTTCCCTGTGCTCGACCTCAGAATCTTTTCGAGTAATAAAAATTGTATTTGTTTTCAAAACGATTTCGACTATATTACAATGCTTCATTTTAAACAACGATTTCGCCTTGTAAATACTTAGCTAGTAGAGTAGAGGATGGTGGAGCTAGGGTTTGAGGAAGAGGGAGCTGGGAAAATTTTCTGGAGTTGGACTAATGCTGCATTGGAGTTGAGGAAGCTGAGGGAATCTTTATGAAGACTCAACTACTAGCTTAGCTAGCTATTTTTCAAGTTAGTAGCTAAGCTAGGGTAGTTGAGCTGGTGTGAGTTGGTTTCAACCTATCTGGGGCTAGGTTGAGTAGAGCTGCCTCAGATGGAGACTCTTGAGCTATCTTAGCTACTAGTTGACAAGTAGTAGCTAAGCTAGAAAGAGTTGAGCTGCAATGAGCTAAGTGGAGCTGAAGGGAGCTGGTCTTGAGTTGAAGTCAACTTAGTTGAGCTAGTTGGAGCTCCCAATGAATTGACTGGAGCTGGGATGAACTAGTCTCAACCAAATTGAGCTGGATCTGAGCTGACTGAAGTTAATGTCAACTTAGTTGAGCTAGATAGAGCTCCCAGTGAATTGAATGGAGCTAGGATGAACTAAACTCAACCAAGTTGAGCTGGATCTGAGCTGACTTGAGCTAGGATTAGCTAGAATGAGCTGCCCTGAGCTGCCATCCAGCCAAGATGAGCTGAATAGAGCTAAATGGAGCTAACCCTAACCCAAGTAAGCTGGCATCCAACTAAGAGGAGCTAGATCTAGCTGAGTCCAGCTGAATTTAACTTCTTCACCATTTGCCTTCATGAGTGTCAGGGTTCTAGGGTTCTGCTTATCTGCTTTAACCCTAACACTCAAATGAACATGTTAAACATAACAAAACAATGCAATGCATGCCTAACCTATATGATGCCTAAATGCATCCCAAAAACCCGTTTGCGTAGTTAAAATCCTAAGAGCTAGGTTTGTTTTAAGGCATAAGAATGATGATAAACTGACGTTTATCAAGGGTTAGGGTTATGAATTTAGGGATTAAGTTAAGAAGCTTAAGGTTTAGGGTTTTAGAAAGAAGAGAAGGAAGAGAATGGAGAGGGAGTAAGAGGAATATGAAGAAGATTAGGGGTTGAGTGGGTGAGGTGGTGGAGAGGGTTGGAGTGGAGCCAGTTACTATTAGAAAAGTAATTTATGAATGAACGTTTGATATGTAGATTTCATTATGAAATTTTTATTATAACTTTATAGATACAGACACTTGCACAAATTTAGATACACCTGATGACAAATAATAAGAGTTCTGACACCTAAGGTATAGGTAGTGAGAGAGATATAATTGTGTCAAAGTACTTGCCCGTTGAGACTTATGATTATATTATACGAAAAATGCAGAGTGTGTGTATACTTCGCTTACATGCTAGATGTTTTGTCTTTATAGCATGCCACAAGAGTCGTCATCTTTAAGGGGGTCCATGAAGATTTGATCACAACTTAGGGTTACTTCTTGCATGTAACTAATATTTGGAGAAATTTGGATCGCATTTTCTTCCTCTTCTTTGATATACCAACCAATTTTAACTCCGTTCTCGAAGCGCCCTTTAAAGAGAGCTATTAGGAATGCAGTTAAGGTTAATCTTGAGGGGTATACTGAAGAAGAATGAAGAAATTATGCCAAAATTTCTCCAAACACTGATTGCATGTAAGAAATAACGTTGTAATCAAATCTTCTTGGATGGGCTATCAAGTGAAAATCTTCTTAAAATATACTTTTTTCTTATTCAAATCTAACTTATGAGTGGTTGTCATTAACATTTAGGTTAATTATCATCGATAAGTCATGGATTAGTCTAAGAAATTCAAATTACCATGAATATAAGAATGGAGCGATTTCATTTCTGGAGTGGGCATTTAATGATAATAGGAAGACATTTAAACGATGAGACTTCCTTCAGCTAATTTTATGCCCATGTAGACACTGTTTGAATGAGTTTTTCCATGACCGAGACACAGTTTTTGAGCATGTGATATGTAACGGTTAGTGTGGCAGTATTACGTAAATTAGACAGCTTATGTTGAGTAAATAACACGAGAAGTCAGAAATGAGAGAATTGACACTTTTAAAGAAAGTGATGATAATCAGGGAGATGCATGAATTGGATGAAATATTACATGATATAAGAGCAGCAGAAACTGAGGATGCAGATGACGATGAGACATTAAGAGATTGTAATGAGTTTTACGATGCAGTCAAGGTAGCAAAGGATCCTATTGCTCCTGGAATAATATCAATGTCGAAGTTGTAATTCCTTCTGAAATTGATTCAGATGAAAGTGATGAATAGAGCCATAGTGAAATTAATGTCTGAGGTCCTTGAATTCATTGGGAAGTTGCTAAATAATCCTACTGGGTACCTTGGCTCTTAGCATGATGTGAAGAAGCAGATACGTGAGCATGGATTGAAATGCAAGAAGATAGATGCTTTTCGTAATGACTGTCCTGTGCAGAAATGAGTACTCAAGGTTGAGTAACTAAATGTGGTGAGGAGAGGTATAAGGTGGGTAAGCCAACAAACACAAATAGGAAGAAACAACCAGAGAAGGTTCTCTATTATTTTTCACTGATCCCTAGGCTACAATGCCTATTCATTTCCAGTAAAATAGTGAAACTGATGGTGTGGTTAGGAGAATAAATCCAAAGATGGATGCATCCATCATCAAACAGATTCTGATGAGTGGAATACATTTAATGAGAACTATGCATTATTCGCAAAGTAGTCACGGAATGTGAGACTGGGGCTTGCAAGCGACGGATTCAACCTATTCAAAAACATGTATCCGTCATATTCCATATGGACAGTGGTCATGTTCACTTATAACTTACCTCCATGACTATGCATGTGATCTGCATTCATGATATTAATCCTCCTTATCCCAAGACCCAAGCAACCAAAAAATGCAATAAATGTTTATATCCAACCGTTAATTGATGAACTGAAAGTCTATGGTACAGTGGTGTTCAAATATATGATGCACAAAAGAAACGATTCTTGTAGTTGCACTCAGCATTACTGTGGAAGATGACTTTCCAGCATATGCTAATTTGTCAGGATGGAGTACGAAGTGGAAGTTCACATGTCCAATCTGTATGAATGATACTCATCACCTGAGATTGTCTGAAGGTAAGAAGTTCTGTTACTTAGGGCACTGCAGGATTTTTCCCATTGAACACAGATGGCGAACGTCACAATTCAAGGACAGATTTGATAGTAAAGCATGTTGGTATTCGTCGAAGAATACAAAAAATAAACTCAGTACAAGTTCTATTAGGTTGTTGAGGATGAAAATAATGGATACATTTCAATAGCTCGATGAAATACATTTGGGTCATCCTTTCAAGAATGACTTAACTTCTTGTGACATTTAGGGTTTAGAAAGAAAAATATATTTTTTATGGAACTTCTATATTGGAAGGATTTGACTGTGCGACACAATTTAGATGTAATGCACATTGAGAAGAATGCAATGGACAACATTCTTGACGTGTTAAACCTAACAAACAACCCAAAGGATACAATTAAAATAAGAAATGATATGAAAATTTTGGATATTTGTCCTAAGTTTCATGTTAAAGAAAGAGAGTCTTACTTTCAAGAAGCTATATACAATCTTAACGAAGAGCATAGGCAAAGGATTTTCTCATTTCTTAAAGACATTCAGGTTCCATATTAGTATTCATCGCAGCTTTCACATTGCATAAATGAAGCACAGAAGAAGACTATTCTGTTGAAAAGTTATGATTCTCATGTATACATACAAATCTTATTCCCACTAGTAATACGTGGAGTGATGCTTGATTCGATAGTCGATTCTTTTATGGAGATGACCATATATTTTAAAGTCATCTGTTCGAAGACATTAGATCTCGAATTGCTTCAGATAAGCAAATTGTGATCACACTTTATAAAATGGAGTAGATTTTCCCACTTGCATTCTTCGATGTGATGGTTCATGTCACGCTTCATCATGCAAATGAAGCGAGAATTGTTGGACTCGTGCAATACAGATGGATATATCCAATTGAACGATATTTAAAGAAGCTAAAAGATTATGTCATGAATAAAGCAAAGCCAGAAGGGTCAATCGTGGAATGATATCTTGTAGAGGAATGTATTAACTTCTATGCATCTACATGAATGAGAAAGACAATCAATTTAATCTTCTTGAATGGAATTATTGTGGAGGATTTAATAGTAATAATGAAGATTTCCTGTTCATATTTAACATCGGACGAAGGTCGATCCTTCGGACGGAGTTCGAGCCCATCTCGGAAATGGACCGACGATTGGTGCAATTGTACATTCTGAAGCAAATTTCAGAAGTGGATAAATTTTATAATGAATTCAAAGAATCATCTGTGCCATCTACATGCAACTTTCAGTTCCTTGATTGGTTCAAGGATCGTGTAAATAAACAGAAAGAACAGGGGGATCCATGGTGGGTACAGGATTTTGATGTAATTGCTGATACACCTTTGATATATGGACGTTACCATTCGGGTTGCATAATTAGCGATTTTAGATTTAGAGTACAGTCCATTGATGATGTGAAGGCCACGCAATAGGCGGGAGTCGTCGTCAATTGTGACCTAAGCACAGGTTGTGATGGGTATTACGGCCAAATTGAAGAGATTGGGGAATTGAGTTTCAGGTTTGACCGTAGGGTGGTTCTATTCAAGTGTGATTGGTTTAATGTTTTCAAAGAAGGCGTTGGACTCAAAGTCGATAAGAAACACGATTTCTTGAGCTTAAGTATGAACCGTTACATTCTTCAGTCATCAGAATCTTTCACACTAGATTGTCAGGTCGCACAAGGATTCTACGTGCCTGATAATAGTAAAATGGGTGGATAAAACCCGTTAGAGCTCTACCCCGTGAACAATATGATGCGGGAAAAGATCTCGACACAGATGTTGAATCTGAAGCATATAAGCAAAACTTACAAAGTGAAGAAATTGCCCCTGTTACAACTAACATTCATATATATAAGGTAATTCATTGAAAGTATTAATCCGTAACCCACAAATAAAAATAATTTAAAAAGTTTTTACATGTCTATTTTGTTTAAATTTCCTTTAAAGTGTTTCATTTTTTTTCAAAGCTTACATACATTTATTTTTAGAAACTGAAATTTATTTTATTACCTTCTCATATAGATTCTTTGCATTCTTATACTATTTTTGCATCGTTTCTAGACCATTTCGTCACTATGGTGATGTTCCTCTACCACTTTTGTTTTTAAAATGCTCTTTTGTTGTAAAAGTAAGATGTGCCTACTTAGGTTTATTTTATGTGTGGGGTGTGCCTACTTAGGTTTATTTTATTTATGGATGATGTCTTTACTTTTTTCCTTGGTAATTATGTAGGGTATGCCCACTTACATTTAATATGTATATTGAATGTTTTGTGTTGAATTTGGAGAAGAGGAAGGGGAAAGGAAAATAGAGGAAGCAAGGGAATCTGAAGGGAAAGGGAAAGGGGGAGGGAAATGGAGGGGGTAATGAGAAGGAAAAAGAAGAAGAAGGGAAATGGGATTAGTCATGGGGGAGGAAGGGAATGGTGAGTGGAATAGTAATGTGAAGAGGATGAAGCGAAACAGGAAGGGAAATGGAGGTGGGAATGCATGGGAAGGAAGGGAAATGGAGGGAAGGGGAATGTAAAGAAGGAGGGAAGGGAGAATGGATGGCTAAAGAGGAATGTGGAGAAGAGGGAGGGGAAGGGGAAAGGGAAATGGAGGGGGGAAAAGAGAAGGAAAAAGAAGAGGAAGGGAAAGGGGAAGGGAAATGGCAGAAGGGAATGGGAAGGAAAAAGAAGAGGAAATGTAGGGGGAAGGTATTTTTTCTACACTTCTTTTATTTTCATTTATTTCTATATTTGTTTCATATAGGATTTTTGAAAAATCACAATATCTAGGGAAAATGCTGTCGAATTTTTTTTTAAAATATCTTATTATTTGTTTTATTTTTACACAGGTTCTAGTCAATAAGAAGACTAATAGGAGTGGTAGAGATGATACCCCCCAGATAGGAGCCTCACCCTTAAGCTCCCCGCCAGCAGCACCCAGCTCAATCCCCCTATAAGGAGCCCCAGGCACCCTACCAGCAGTTTCTAAGGCCTGGAGATGTGGCTCGATCTCTAGAGTCGGGGGAGGGGGGTTAGGGGAAGGGGAAGAGTTTGATGCCTCCTCCGATGGATTTCGAGGTAGAGGATCCTGACTACGAGAATCACGCCCTCGCTGATGGTAACACCATCATTTGTCATAACTAACCTAAATTAGTCATAATCAAGAAATAAATGTTCCTAAATGATCGACTGAGGACCATAATTCCACTCTGATATGTTTTGAGAAGACAATAAAATAAAAATAATTATGTTGTTTTAACATCACATCACAGGTGTAGAAGAACCATGGGATCACTCAGGGGTTAATTAAAGGTCAATTGAGCACAAAAGTCTAAAAAGTGGGTCCTCACTAACAAAAACAGTGTTTCATGCATTTCGAGATAAAAACAGGACACAAATCCCTAATTACCAACCCCACTTAAATTGGAAAGGTTCTGGTTAGGATAAAATTAATCTAAATCTCCTAAAATTCATAAAAAAATATTCTAAGGACTTTGGTACCATTGGTTTGACCATTTGAACCCATTTTGACCTAGAACAAAGTTTGAGATGGGAATTTGCATTGATTTGGGCTTTTCTGCAATATACCCAATTAAACATGGTCAAAAATCAAATCCAAGTTCACCATTAGATTCCTTGGGTCCAAATTAGGTTGTCACCAAAATTTAGGGCCAATCAAAGTCCATCTTAACCTAGTTTGCAATTTAGTCCCTAAAATCGTTGTTTCTCACTTCAAGACCCTATGTTTCAAGTTTCTTGCATTGAACCCCCTATCTTTGTTATCTTCATTACACTTTGGTCCATGCTGCCATTAGTGTGTTAACACACCTTCAGGTTGAGATTTGAGAGAGGATCTCTCTTAAATTAGATCCAATTCCCTCCAAAATTTGGAGGGATTGATCTTGAGTAGATACCTGATCATTTGAACCATCTCAGGAACCCCAAATCGATTCCTATAGCTCAGGTAAACTCAAGGAATTTGGGGAACATTTTTTCCTAAAATCACAGACAAATCATACACATTTCTTCATTTAAAGCTCGATTTTGAGCTCTATAAAAGCTCCTCTAGGTCCCAGCTTCCTCTTGAGCCTGGTCTATGACTAAAAATTATCTTCTCTTCTTTCTCCGACCACCTCCTCCACGAATCTAGCGAGCTTCTTTGATCTCCTTCCTCCAGACATCCAACCGCTAAATTAGGCGGTCCAATTTATTCCTCAACTGCCTTTGCTTCTCGCCGACCAACACAGAAGCTTCCTTGCCCTTTCATCCTCGCCAATCCTCTCACCAAAGGTCTTCGTCCCTTCCATGACTGGCAAGCCAAGCCGACGTGGAATTCTACCTCCTTCCTCCCTTACATTAGTTCTTTTTCTTCCTCTCCTTCTTTAGGTTAGATTCAATCCCTTCTCACTCCAATTTCAGCCACCGAACCACCATCTCCCTCTCCATCTTCTTCGCATTCGACAAAGCTCCAACGAGCTTCATTCGGCCACCACATCGCACCAAATTCAACATCACTACCACCATGACCTTGCTCTCCCTCTATGGAACAAAAGCCCCAATATAATTGGGAGCTTTGACCACTCCAACTCCTGGCCGAACGACCCACGTCTGCACCATCATCTTCGACGTCGTTTGGCCACCACAAGCTCCCATTCACCAAGCCTCACCCACCATTGAGTTCATCACACCACGGCGATCACCAAGAACTTTCTGATTAGGGCTTAGAGCCCGTATTTCATAGTATAGGCCCTCGTCGGAGCTCCGACTACACAGACGACATTGCCATCGCTCTCCGCCTCTCTCCAGCTGCCAAACACCCCACCACCAACACCTAAAGGTGAGACTTCATCCCATGAACCAAGCGCCACCTTCAATTGGCCATAGCAACAACAGCACCAGCAACAATTGATCAAGAGAAGGGTCTGTAGCTGAAGTGCGAAGAAAGAACGATTTTAGTCCCACATCGGTGGGATTCTTTTTTTTAAATGCTTATTTAGCGCATTTGTGACACAAGGGGGTGAGGTCCCCTGCTCACTCACTGTACACTTCTCACCCACCACCTCACATCGGTGGGCCTAGTCCCTTGGCCCGGATCCGATTACCCATTACTATACACCCCGTGTACTCGGTTATGAATTGAGGATAGAAGAAGATTCTGAAGGGTGTGGGGGGTGGTTTTGCATTGTCCATGACTTGGGATGTGTGCACAAACACCCAACACTTAGCAATTTTGTGTTCAGAGGCTTATGCTTGTGCTGAGGCTTTGGTAACTTAAGGCATATAACGTTAGGGCCTGACGTTTGATTATGATATTGGTTGAGGCACTGTGGATTTATTGAATATTTGGCTAACGTAGATATTTGTGGTTAAGTGGTTCAAGACCACTGTTGAAAAATTGGAGTTACTATTGACCTTAAGATATGTGCTTAATTTGGGGATATAATTGGTGATTCAAATCACCATTTTTAGCTTTCATTTATATTCTTTTTATCCAACTTATTTCTAAGACACAATTGCTATTATTGAATATATTTTTGAATAGATTATTCATTGAATATCTTGTTATGATTAATTATTGTGCTCATTTGCTTATCATTGCGATTAGTGTGTGAATTCTATATTTGCTCCCCGCAAATGACCTTGGAACTTACGATTATTTTTCGAGCACTTATAAATTTAAATGTTGTCGATTCGCTTTTATTGATTATACTACGACACGTATTTTAAACTAGACGAAAGAGGCTATCAACACCCGCCGATGAGGAGGATAGTGCTTCATTTGATGAGGAGGACGTTGGGTTTGATGATCAGCCAGAGTAGTCGGTTGACCCAGATCCTTCCCAACTAGGAAGTTCTGCACCATGCTCTCACCGTACTGGCATGAAAGTTTAATAAATGTTATGATTTATTTATTTCTTTGTCATTTTATTTTATGTTATAATCCTGTCTTCCAGGTGCATGTAGGGGAAGAGGTCCCACGCAGAAAAGGGACCTAAAGAGAATTTTGCATGGGGTCTGCATTTAAGTCAGGATTACACCAGCGGGAAAGTAGTGGAGTATCCTCCATTCGTCAGCAGACTAGGTACGCTGACAAAAGCGATCATCCCACTCTCCTACTTCGATTAGAGGAAGGTGCCAAAGGAGCTGAAGTGGCAGCTCATTCGAGAGTTAGAAGTAATTGGTAAAAATTAATAACTTATTTACATTGCTTTATATAATTTTAAATTATTTAATAATTTCTGCTCTCCTACTAATGTAGGCGATCTTCGATTGGGGTAATGATCTGAACATCTCTAAAGATTCACAAAGATTGGAGGTTGAAGATGAAGAGTAAGGTAAAAGATAAATTTTAATTGTATTTATTTTTTTCTTTTACCATAATTCTAATATTATTTCTATCATTTCAAATATATTTTTTAGTATTATAAGAACAGGAATCATGATGAGGCATTGTATAGTCGACCTGTTCTAATACAACAGCACAATTGGAAGGAAGCGTGTGAGCATTAGTATGATCCAGCAACTCAGGTAAAAGTATTGCATATATTATTTAACTAATTTCAAGTTAAGAAATTGTACCTTTATTTCAGGAATAGGTCAAGAAGAATAAGGAAAATATGGCTAAAGCTCCATCGAAGACCCATGTCTTGGGTAGGAAGAGTATATGCGGGATGAAATCCCTATACGTAAGTATTTTTAATTATTATTTCTTTTAAACCTTGCAATATTTCTAATTTGTTTTAATTAGTTCTTTTAAATATTGCAGTCTATCATGCATGAAGGTACCCAACTTGATCAGGTGGGAGTATATGAGACCACTCATAACAAGTTGAGTAATGTAGGAAATAGAGAGTAGCTTCATGACACATACCAGTAGAGATACATAAGTTAAATTACATAATATTTTTATTTCATTTAGTAGTTATAATTAAATGAAATTACTTAACATAATTCAATTTCTATCAGGATAATAAGATCAACTTAATGTATCCTCTTGAAGATGCCAACTTTGGTACAGTTTAGCAGCCACTGACAGCAGAGGAGGCATTTCAGACTGTCATGCCACCTGAGCATGGTGGGTACATTGTAGCGCAAGGAGGTGTGAGACCGTTTCCACCTAGTATGGGAGAAAGGGGGCATCATCCTCTTCAGCTGAGGTATAGGAGATGAGGAAGGAGATTGCAGCATTACACCACCGAGATAAGGAGGAGTAATAGATTGATAAGCTAAACACGCAGGTCAAGGACACTGCGATGCAGTTCAAGGAGCCGACAGAGCAGTTGTAGTAATCAATTTAGACCATCACGGGGCACTTAAAGGTACTTCAGCAGGGAGGTAACGATCACCCATCCTTTCATCAATATAGAAATCATCATGACGACGACGATTTAGGTGGTGGTGTTGGAGGTGTTGCTGCCGCAACCTGATTGTTGTATTTTTATATATACTACCGTTTGTACATGTAGTTTGTAGATATTATTACATATATGAAAATTTTTTATCATTTCTAGTAGTTTGAATGAATGCAAATGTTTTAAGTTGTGTGATTATATTTTTATAGGATTTTTAATTTTCTACCGGTCTTCCACACAGTTAAAACCTTCAGTAAAAAAAAATTATAACTATTTTCGACCGTTTTACAATGGACGAGAATAGACTGTGATCGAAATTGCAACGTGTTATCGATTGTTTAAAAATAGATGAGAATATTAGTATTCTCAACCGTTATAAACAAATGGTCGAGAATAATGATATTTTCGACCATTTGTTTATAACTCGACCGTTGTAAAATGGTGGAGAATAGTAATATTCTGGTTTGTTTTTACCTACCAGTCAGGAATATTACCTTACTCGACTGTCTAAATAGCAGTCAACGTAGATGTTTATGTCAACAGTGTATTTAGAACAGTTGAGAAAAACTTTTCTTGACTATTGAAAACAAATGACAGAAACAACCATTCGTAGAATGAGGATCCTTTTTTCCGTCGGTAACATTTTAGAACAGTCGAGAAAATGGTTGGCAATAATGAATATTGTAGTGATGGGAGAATACCATGCAAATTTTATGCCTAGTTTACGGTGGGGGTTAAACCCTCTGTTTGGGGGTTAACCCCTGTTTACCTTAGAGGTTAACCCAACCCTTCTTTACCTACTTAATCGGTGTTATCCTAACACCGGATGGCAGGCGGGCTGCCTCACCCCCCAATATAACCCTCGTTCTCTCTCTCCTCGTCGCGACTTTTCCCCGCACCATTCTGATGAAGATGGCCTTCATTTTCACTGCTCTATGCTTTCCCTCGCTCCTATTCTCTACTTGATGCTTTCCCTTGCTCCTGTCCGCTGCTGGGTGCTTTCCCTCGCAGCTCTCCACGCATCGCCTCGTTTCGATCGATTCTTGTCATGAAAGCGGAAGCAAGGCAAGTGGTGGTTAGCCTTTGGCGCCATTCAATGATCGGTTGCAGGTCCTCTCCTCTATTTAGGGCTACTGTTTACCTATGTGGTTCCTTACCGAAGTTAGTAGGTTTCCATTACTCGCTTGCTGTTACCGAAGTTCTTCCTACTTGTTTGAGATGGGCAATTCTAAGGTAATGTTCCCCTGTGAACTGGGAATCCGAGTGGTTCTCATGAACGCACATCACCTTTATTGATTCACTATGTTCGTCGTTGTATGCATTGATGGGCGATATGAGTTGACAAGCCTCTATAAAGGGGGCATCATTGGCGATGTTTCCCTCCATGCGCACCCATAACCCTAATCTGGTGGGTTTCTTCTTTCTTTGCTTCTTTTTCGTTTCAAAGGTCCTTTCTCTTCCTTTGTAGTCATTCTCCACTTGTGGGTTTTGTTTGTTTGCATTCTTGTGTTTGGCTTGTGCTTGAAATGGAAGATGAGATTGGTTTCAGGATCTATCTGGGCAGTTCATTATTTTACGATAACCATTTGCTTTTGAATGGTTTGATCTTGTGGGGTGAAAGATAGGGGTTTCAGTTTGTTTTTGTTTTGCTAACCTTGGAGTAGGATCTTGTTTGATCAATATTTTCCGATATCCTGATTGTTTTGGATTGCATGGATGTTGTTTAGGTGGTTTTAAATTTTATTCTTTGTTCTTCTTCTTTTTTTTTCCCTCCATCAGGGATTAATTCCCCACTAGCATAAAACATGGATATTGCTAACCAAATGTTAGTTTTATTCTCACATAGAGTTCTTACCATCTGTATGATCTATTTCGAAGCTTCTTTGGCCTAAGTGGTCTTGGCTTCGGTTTGGTGGATTACGACTTCACCGAGCAAATTTGTGAGGTAACAATTCTTATCTTTTCCCTTCTCTTTTGATCTGATTGTGTCCTTCATCTTCATGTCTTGGTTTTTCCCTTCATCATGTGTATTAAAAGTGAAATATCAAGTGCATCAAGGATTTTCCTGGACATGTATGATCCAAATAAGTATAAAGGTTGAAGTGATGTAGGATGGGAGGAGGGCTTTGCTTGGACTCCAGTTATTCATTGTCCTTGCCTCACTATGTATGTTTTGATAAAACCATGCTACTTCAGTTCTAGCTCCTTACTCTTTCTTTAGTGTCATTCCTTTTTACCAAGACATCAAGTTGCCACATTTTTATACTGTAACGACCCGGTCCCCGAGTCCCTACGAGACACGAGAACCGGACCGACTCGACTAATCCCAAGACCCAGTCGTCCAACGAGGAAGTAACCAAAAGACAGTAAAATAAACCACATTCAGCATGAATATAACAAACAGTAAGAAAGTACAGCAGTAAGGAAAGAACTACTACAGTAGGCACCACCACAACAGTAAAACAACATTTATCATATAACAAAAACTGCAGGTAAAGAAGGTACAGCGGAAACAAAACTACTCACTAGAGCAGAAACAAAAAGGGGTACAAAGTTGGGGTAACTCTACTGGACCCTACTCGGCCCAGCGTCCTCTGCAGCCGCCGACCCTGGCTGCTCAACACCTGGTCCTGAAAAAGGTAACGAGTGTAACATGTCAGCAAAACGCTGAGTAGAGTGGCAAACTAACTAAAGGCAACAGTAGAGTGTACAGTAGCTATTATGTTCTATTACTTCCTTTATTTACATCTTTCAATTTTTCTCACTATTTCATTTATTTCTCAGATCCTTTACTTGATCTCGAATGTCCTCGTGGGACGATCTTGATTGCAGTCTTTTCCAAAAGCAGAAGTAGCACGTGGTGCTCTCCTGGCCGGGAGAGTCCCCCGTGGTGATCCTACCCTCAGTCAACCACCCCAAGGTCACTGACAGACGTAACGGTGACTACGGCACGCGCGATAAACGCACAGGTAGCTAGCCCGCACTGGCACGCGGTCAGTCGTTTCCGTTAACGGGTGCGCCCAAAGCACAGCACGGAACCAGGGCAGAGCCCTCTCAGTAACAGGGGTCCAACCCCTCCACAGTAACCAAACCGGGGCCTTGCCCCTCCACAGTCCGCGCACCCTCGCCTGACTACCCTGGTTTGCCCTAGTGGGCCTAACAAGTCGGTGAAGGAGGCTAGCAGAACCCCGGGGCCCGTGGGGTAGCTAGTACTCTCCTAACACTACTAGCTCTCCTCGGTACTACGTACACGAGGGCCAGCAAGTCGGTACAGAGCGGCCAATCCTAACCCCGGGTCCCTGGGGCGGCTGGCCCCACTCTGCACTAAACAGGTACAGGTACTTCCCCTGGTACTGCGTACCCAAGAGACAGTACAAACTACATCTCAGTTCCATTCCTTTTTCTTTCCAGGAGTTCCACTCCTAATTCCCCGTAGGGTTCCAGCTCTTTATCTCAGAACATCATATGTTTCACTTTCCAGATTCACATTCTCAAAATCCATGATCTCAACCATGTTTCTTTATTCGTAACAGGCAGCTGTTAATTAATTTTTACAGGCAGCTTTATATATATTCCTTTCCAATTTTCCAAGACTGCAGTAATATACATTCCACTAGTTTTTCCACCCTAGGATTCATGGCATATCCTAGGATCTATCATACAATCTAGTTTTCCGGCCCTAGGATTCATGCAACACCTAGGAGCTATCATTCCATATATTTCTCATTCCTAGGATTCATGCAATGCCCTAGGTTCTAGTTATGGTTCCATACTTTAACAGATTTTATTAATACTTAAAGCCACTCTACCAGGTACAACGGGAGTAATGGGGGCGTGATCGGGAATCCCGCGCGCCTCCGCGACTCTCAAGACTGCAACCGAACGAGGTCCTATCACAAGGATCAAACACAAGGAGTGTCTCAAAATAGTGTATAGCTACTGTAGGCGGGTAGAGGAATTAATTCTGAAACGAACGCAACTCGAATCGCGGAAAACGGAGCCCAAACGGGTCCTAAACGGGTCGAGAAAGACGATACTGTGCAAAATCAGACGTCTGGAACTCCCTCCAGACGTCTTAAACGGTGGATCAGAGAATTACCTGTTCAGCGTGGTTTCCCAGACGTCCAGAAGTCTGCAGGGACGTCTTTCCTAGATCCCAGACGTCCGATGGTCACTCCGGACGTCTGGAGGTCACTCCCGCCGTCTGGTACAACTTCCAGACGTCTGATTCGCAAAGGATGACGAATCAGACAACCTGCGCACAGCCAACCCCCCTCCCTCAGTACGGTCAGTCGACAAAAAGGAAGAAGAAAGCGGAAACTCACCTTTCAGACGTATGTATGATCTCACAGACGTCGACCTTGCCGTCTGGATATCAATCCAGACGTCTGATTCTGGAAATTTTTCCAGAATCAGAGCCCTGCTCGGCCTCCGCTCGCGACGCCGCCTGCGTCGCACCTCGCGCGTACGCTGCTCCGCCCGCAGCAGGTCCCTCTCCGCGACGCTCTGCGCCCCCTGCGCCCTCCGCCGGCCGGCCAAGCCGCTCCTGGCGAGCTCGCCCTCACGGCAGAGCCCCGCCCTCGCACGCCGCAGCTCCTCCGCGCTCACTGCGGCTGCCGCTGCCGCTGCACCCTCGCGTCCGCTCGCTCTCGCGCACAGGCAGGAGAAGTAGGAGGAAGATGGTGGAGACGGGAGGGGAGGCGTGCCCCCCCCCTTTTAACGCCGCGCGAAGAGGAGAGAGAAGGCGGTCGCAGCCGCCTGCAGCCGCAGAGAAAGAGGGCAGAACGCAGGTCTGCGCGCACAGGCGCGCAGACGAATATCCCGTGCGAGCATAACTGTTCGCCAGACGTCTGTAAACTATCCCGGACGTCTGGTCAGACGTCTGGATGTGATCCCAGACGTCTTGACAGACGTCTGGGCCACCTCCCAGACGTCTTAAAAGGCGTCTGGGGCACGCGCTCGTTACAATATAACAAACTCAAAGGAAGTTTCGTCCCCGAAACTTGCGCCGACTAGGGTGCGGGAAAAAGATGTCCAAATAACCATAACAAACTCAAAGAGGACCGAAGCCGGTCCGAAAAGACGTACCCGCGAAAAGCTCCGGGTACCGCTCCCACATTGCCGCCTCAGGCTCCCAGGTGGCCTCCTCGTACCGCTGGCTCCTCCACAAAACCTTTACCAGGGGTACTTGCTTTCGTCTCAACCTGCGGACGGCTCGGTCTAGGATCTGCACTGGCCGCTCGGGGTAGGTCAGGTCGTCGCTCACCTCGACGCTCTCGTGACTCAGTACGTGGCTGGGATCGGCTACGTACTTCCTGAGGTTGGACACGTGGAACACGTCGTGCACATCAGAAAGCTGCGGGGGAAGGGCAAGTCTGTAAGCAACGGGTCCAACCCGCTCCAGGACCTCAAAGGGCCCCACGAACCTCGGCGCGAGCTTCCCTCTCACCCCAAACTGCTGTAAGCCCTTCATGGGCGAAACAAGAAGAAAGACGTGGTCCCCAACCTCGAACTGCACCTCTCTGCGTCTGCGATCTGCGTAGCTCTTCTGTCTGCTCCTGACAGTGCGGAGTCGTCTGTGGATCTGCTCAACTACCTCCTGACTCTGCCGGATCAACCTGGGGCCAACCTCCCACTTGGTCCCCACCTCAACCCAACTCAAGGGTGCCGTGCATTTCCGTCCGTACAGAGCCTCGTAGGGAGCCATGCCGATGCTCGAGTGATAACTGTTGTTGTATGCAAACTCTGCCAGGGGCAGGTGCTCCTCCCAAGAGCCCCTCCAGTCTAGTACACAGGCACGCAAAAGGTCCTCAAGTGTCTGTATCGTGCGTTCCGACTGTCCGTCCGTCTGGGGGTGGTAAGCCGTGCTAAACCTCAACCTCGTCCCCAAGGCCTGCTGAAACTCGGCCCAAAACTGGGACGTAAAGCGGGTATCCCGGTCGGATACGATCTCCCGCGGAACTCCGTGTAGTCGCACCACGTCACGGATATACCTCTCTGCCAACTGTGCTGGTCCCAGAGTGACTCGGATCGGCAAGAATCGTGCCGTCTTCGTCAATCTATCCACTATTACCCAGACTGCGTCGTGCCCTCGCTGGGTAACAGGTAAGCCCACCACCAAGTCCATGGTGATGCTCTCCCACTTCCACTCTGGCACTGGAAGTGGCTGAAGCGGCCCTGCAGGCCTCTGATGCTCGGCTTTCACCTGCTGGCACACTAAGCACTGCTGCACGAACTCACCCACATCCTGCTTCATCCCTCTCCACCAGAACTCGCGTCTCAAGTCATGGTACATTTTCGTGTTTCCGGGATGTATGGTGAATCTGGAACCGTGTGCCTCAGTCAGGAGTTCTCTCAACAGCTCCTCGTCTCTGGGGACGCACAACCGTCCCCCCAAGCGTAACACCTGGTCTGTGAAAGAGAAGTCCCCTGGGTCCCCTGATAGTACTCTGTCGCGCAAAGACTGCAAGTACGGATCGGCCATCTGTCCCGTGATGATGCGGTCTATCAACTCTGGTCTGGTCTGCCGTGTCACCGTCACTGCCCCACAGTACCCTCGTAACTCTAGAGGTCGCCAACTGCCCACCTCCTCCAAAAGGCTCCAACTCTGTAACTGTAGACTGGCCAAGCGTGCGGGCGCCTTACGGCTCCAGGCGTCAGCCACCACATTGGCCTTTCCCGGGTGGTAGGAGATGCTGCAGTCGTAGTCCTTCAGGAGCTCCAACCAACGTCTCTGTCTCATGTTGAGCTCCTTCTGGTCAAAAAGATATCTGAGGCTCTTGTGATCTGTAAAAATCTCGAAGGTCTCACCGTACAAGTAGTGCCTCCATGTCTTCAGCGCGAAGACAACAGCTGCCAACTCTAGATCGTGGGTAGGGTAGGTATGCTCATGGGGCTTCAGTTGCCGCGAGGCGTAAGCGACCACGTGACCCCTCTACATGAGCACACCTCCTAACCCCTGCAAGGAAGCGTCCGTGTACACAACGAACCCGCCACTACTGTCAGGGATGGTGAGCACGGGGGCCGAGGTCAACCTCTCCTTCAGCTCCAGAAAACACGCCTCACAGGCGTCTGTCCAAGCGAAAGGCACATCCTTCCGAGTCAACTGTGTCATAGGACGTGCAATCTGTGAAAACCCTCTGATGAACCGTCTGTAGTAACCTGCCAGTCCCAGGAAACTGCGAATCTCAGTGACTGAACGCGGTCTCTCCCACCTGAGCACTGCCTCAACCTTGGCGGGATCCACCGCCAGGCCGTCTCCAGAGATCACATGACCCAAAAAGGTCACCTCCCTCAACCAGAACTCGCACTTGCTGTATTTGGCGTACGGCCTGCGTCGTCTCAGAGTGTCCAGAACCATCCGCAAGTGCTGTCCGTGCTGCGTCCGATCTCTAGAATAGATGAGTACATCATCTATGAAAACCACCACAAACTGGTCCAAGTACGGTCTGAACACTCGGTTCATCAGGTCCATGAAAGCAGCGGGGGCATTGGTCAGCCCAAACGGCATGACCAAAAACTCGTAGTGTCCGTAGCGGGTGCGGAAAGATGTCTTGGAGACGTCGGTCTCCCTGATCCTCAACTGGTGGTATCCAGACCTCAAGTCGATCTTGGAAAACACCGTGGCACCCCGCAACTGGTCAAACAAATCGTCAATCCTCGGCAGCGGATATCTGTTCTTGATGGTGACCCTATTCAGCTGTCGGTAGTCCACACAAAGGCGTAGGGTCCCATCCTTCTTCTTCACAAACAGTACCGGGGCTCCCCAGGGAGACGCACTGGGCCTCACGAAACCTTTCTCCAAAAGGTCCTGCAACTGAGACTTGAGCTCTCGCAGCTCAAGCGGTGCCATCCTGTATGGCGCGGTGGAGATGGGGCTGGTCCCTGGTACTAGTGAGATCTCAAACTCGATCTCACGCTCGGGCGGTAGTCCTGGTAACTCGTCTGGAAACACGTCGGGGTACTCTCTGACCACCGGGATGCTCTGGAAGTCTGCCACGAGGCTGTGCTCTGCCACCACACAAGCTAAGAAGCCCTCACACCCCTGGCTCAAAAGTCTCGCCGCCCGAAGTGCCGAAATGCACCTGAAGCCTCCGTCCACTGGCTGCCCGTGAAACTCGAAGGAAGGCAACTCCGGAATGGAGAAGACAATCTTCCTCTCGAAGCAGTCTACCAAGGCGTGGTAAGCGGACAGCCAATCCATCCCCAGAATCACCCCAAAGTCCTCCATCTGTATCATAATCAGGTCAGCTGGCAGGCTGTGTCCCCCGATGCTGACCCCGCAACCCATGTACACCTCCTCAGCTACAAACAGCTGACCACTCGGGCCTCTGATTACGAACGGATTCTCTAACAATGTATAATCCTGGTCCAAACTAACTGCGAAACTGTCTGCGACAAACGAGTGCGTAGCGCCGGAATCGAAAAGCGTGTAAACGAGTCTGCCAGAAACTGAAACCATACCTGCTACCACGGATCCCGAAGCTCTGGCGTCCCTGTGTGTTAGGGCGTTGATACGCCCCTCAGCTCTAGGTGCGGACGAAGCAGCCACACTCTGCGTCGGACGGGTAGGTGCTGGCCGGTACCCTCCTCGCGACTGCGGTCCTCCTCCTCGCGCCTGGAAACCGCGGCCTCCTGCGCACCCTCCAGTGCTCTACGCGGGAAGTATCTGCTGACCTCCTGCCCTAGATGGGCAGTCCCTCCTGACGTGGCCCGGCTGGCCACACTGGTAGCAGAGGGGAACCCGACTCCCGCCCTCAGTGAGTCCCTGCTGTCGGCTCGGCGGGGGTCCGGTGTTGGCGACTGGCCCCTGTCGAGGGCCCCCAAAGGCCACTGATGGCCCTGCACAACGTGACGGCTCTCCTGCGGACGCCACGTGTCTCCGTTCTCGCCGGCCCTGTGAGAAGTCTGGCTGAAAGGGCCTCTTCCGCCCGCCGTCGGTCTCTCGCGTGGACGGGTTGGTCTCCTCGTAAGTCATGGCTGCCTCTACCACCCTCGAAAACGTCGGCAGCTTCAGGGGTTTGACATACCCCCGGATCGCAGGCCGGAGCCCCTCGGTGAACCTCCAAAGGCGCTCCTCCTCAGTGGCTACCGCTGTCGCTGCAAAGCGGGACAGCTCTAAGAAACGCGTGCGGTACGCGCTCACGGTCATCGTCCCTTGGCGGAGAGTGTGGAACTCCCGCCTCCTCTGGTCCTGCCACGTCTGGGGAAAGTACTGCTCGCAGAAGAGGGTGACGAACTGGTCCCACGTCGGCTCGTCCCTCTCCTGTCCCCGGACCGCCCTCCACCACCGGTGTGCCGCACTCTCCAGCTGGTATGTGGCAAAGGCCACGCGGCACTCCACCGGGGGGCGAAGGGTGTCGAAGATCTTCTCCAGCTGCTCAAGCCAGTCCTCTGCCTCGGTCGGGTCCTCATCCCCCTTGAAGGAGGGGGGCTTCAGCTTCCGGAACTGTCCGAAAAGCTCGAAGTGGTGCTGTAGGGGAGGTGCTGGTGCACCTCCAGGCGAAGGTGCCTCGTGTACAGAAGTGTCGGAGGAAGGTGGGGGCGGCAGGGGCCCATCCCCTCCCTCGTGTCCAGCGCCGTGTCCGTCGCGTGGTCCCACAGAGGACTCCCCCTCTGCAACCCCAGGAGGAGGTGCTCGGGGCGGTGGGTGGAGCTCCTCTCGTACAATATCCCGTATCAGTCTGGCGAGGTCCTGGGCCTGGATGCCAGGGAGTGGTGGCTGGTCCACCGAGATGTCAACGACAGCACGTCCACCTCGCCGACCTCGCCCTCGGCCGCGCCCGCGGCCAGTCTCGCCAGTCCCACGACGAGGCATCTCCTGCAAGGAGACGCGAAACAAAACGGAAACGTCAAAACAGACGGTACCTAACAACACTTCTAAGAGCTCATATCAAGAGATATGTTGTGGTGGCTACTCTAGCTATAAACATGTGAATTGGTTATTTTCCAGTCAGTTGATTCACTTCTCGGGACGACCTTGCTCTGATACCATCTTGTAACGACCCGGTCCCCGAGTCCCTACGAGACACGAGAACCGGACCGACTCGACTAATCCCAAGACCCAGTCGTCCAACGAGGAAGTAACCAAAAGACAGTAAAATAAACCACATTCAGCATGAATATAACTAACAGTAAGAAAGTACAGCAGTAAGGAAAGAACTACTACAGTAGGCACCACCACAACAGTAAAACAACATTTATCATATAACAAAAACTGCAGGTAAAGAAGGTACAGCGGAAACAAAACTACTCACTAGAACAGAAACAAAAAGGGGTACAAAGCTGGGGTAACTCTACTGGACCCTACTCGGCCCAGCGTCCTCTGCAGCCGCCGACCCTGGCTGCTCAACACCTGGTCCTGAAAAAGGTAACGAGTGTAACATGTCAGCAAAACGCTGAGTAGAGTGGCAAACTAACTAAAGGCAACAGTAGAGTGTACAGTAGCTATTATGTTCTATTACTTCCTTTATTTACATCTTTCAATTTTTCTCACTATTTCATTTATTTCTCAGATCCTTTACTTGATCTCGAATGTCCTCGTGGGACGATCTTGATTGCAGTCTTTTCCAAAAGTAGAAGTAGCACGTGGTGCTCTCCTGTCCGGGAGAGTCCCCCGTGGTGATCCTACCCTCAGTCAACCACCCCAAGGTCACTGACAGACGTAACGGTGACTACGGCACGCGCGATAAACGCACAGGTAGCTAGCCCGCACTGGCACGCGGTCAGTCATTTCCGTTAACGGGTGCGCCCAAAGCACAGCACGGAACCAGGGCAGAGCCCTCTCAGTAACAGGGGTCCAACCCCTCCACAGTAACCAAACTGGGGCCTTGCCCCTCCATAGTCCGCGCACCCTCGCCTGACTACCCTGGTTTGCCCTAGTGGGCCTAACAAGTCGGTGAAGGAGGCTAGCAGAACCCCGGGTCCCGTGGGGTAGCTAGTACTCTCCTAACACTACTAGCTCTCCTCGGTACTACGTACACGAGGGCCAGCAAGTCGGTACAGAGCGGCCAATCCTAACCCCGGGTCCCTGGGGCGGCTGGCCCCACTCTGCACTAAACAGGTACAGGTACTTCCCCTGGTACTGCGTACCCAAGAGACAGTACAAACTACATCTCAGTTCCATTCCTTTTTCTTTCCAGGAGTTCCACTCCTAATTCCCCGTAGGGTTCCAGCTCTTTATCTCAGAACATCATATGTTTCACTTTCCAGATTCACATTCTCAAAATCCATGATCTCAACCATGTTTCTTTATTCGTAACAGGCAGCTGTTAATTAATTTTTACAGGCAGCTTTATATATATTCCTTTCCAATTTTCCAAGACTGCAGTAATATACATTCCACTAGTTTTTCCACCCTAGGATTCATGGCATATCCTAGGATCTATCATACAATCTAGTTTTCCGGCCCTAGGATTCATGCAACACCTAGGAGCTATCATTCCATATATTTCTCATTCCTAGGATTCATGCAATGCCCTAGGTTCTAGTTATGGTTCCATACTTTAACAGATTTTATTAATACTTAAAGCCACTCTACCAGGTACAACGGGAGTAATGGGGGCGTGATCGGGAATCCCGCGCGCCTCCGCGACTCTCAAGACTGCAACCGAACGAGGTCCTATCACAAGGATCAAACACAAGGAGTGTCTCAAAACAGTGTATAGCTACTGTAGGCGGGTTGAGGAATTAATTCTGAAACGAACGCAACTCGAATAGCGGAAAACGGAGCCCAAACGGGCCCTAAACGGGTCGAGAAAGACGATACTGTGCAAAATCAGACGTCTGGAACTCCCTCCAGACGTCTTAAACGGTGGATCAGAGAATTACCTGTTCAGCGTGGTTTCCCAGACGTCCAGAAGTCTGCAGGGACGTCTTTCCTAGATCCCAGACGTCCGATGGTCACTCCGGACGTCTGGAGGTCACTCCCGCCGTCTGGTACAACTTCCAGACGTCTGATTCGCAAAGGATGACGAATCAGACAACCTGCGCACAGCCAACCCCCCTCCCTCAGTACGGTCAGTCGACAAAAAGGAAGAAGAAAGCGGAAACTCACCTTTCAGACGTCTGTATGATCTCACAGACGTCGACCTTGCCGTCTGGATATCAATCCAGACGTCTGATTCTGGAAATTTTTCCAGAATCAGAGCCCTGCTCGGCCTCCGCTCGCGACGCCGCCCGCGTCGCACCTCGCGCGTACGCTGCTCCGCCCGCAGCAGGTCCCTCTCCGCGACGCTCTGCGCCCCCTGCGCCCTCCGCCGGCCGGCCAAGCCGCTCCTGGCGAGCTCGCCCTCACGGCAGAGCCCCGCCCTCGCACGCCGCAGCTCCTCCGCGCTCACTGCGGCTGCCGCTGCCGCTGCGCCCTCGCGTCCGCTCGCTCTCGCGCACAGGCAGGAGAAGTAGGAGGAAGATGGTGGAGACGGGAGGGGAGGCGCGCCCCCCCCCCTTTTAACGCCGCGCGAAGAGGAGAGAGAAGGCGGTCGCAGCCGCCTGCAGCCGCAGAGAAAGAGGGCAGAACGCAGGTCTGCGCGCACAGGCGCGCAGACGAATATCCCGTGCGAGCATAACTGTTCGCCAGACGTCTGTAAACTATCCCGGACGTCTGGTCAGACGTCTGGATGTGATCCCAGACGTCTTGACAGACGTCTGGGCCACCTCCCAGACGTCTTAAAAGGCGTCTGGGGCACGCGCTCGTTACATATACAATGTGCGGAAAGGTACTGTGAGGTTGTCCTCTTCTCTTGTCTTTGATCTTGCATAAGATCTTTGCTTAAATATCAATAATGAATCCCTTTTCTCGCAAAGTCGAAGTTTGATATAGTCGTATGCTTAGCTTAGTGGAGTCCTTCTCATTTCCCTCAACATGAGGATTAAGATCTCACTAACGGTTAAATTGGGATTAGGGAAGATGTACTAATCATAAACATGGTGTTCTACTGAACAAATACTGCCTGCTGGAGACTTGATCTTAATTGCAAATAGGTGTTTTGTTAAGATAACTACTTAAACAAGATGTAATGATCTGCCTGCTAGAGACTTGGACCGAATGAATTTGGCATGATCCAGAATGCTTTTTAGTTGTGTTCATCTACCTGAATGAATTTTAAATGATATGCCTACTGGAGACTTTTTAGCTGAGAGTGTTGCCTGCTTTTTAGCTATATATTTGCCTGAATGAATTTGCCTACTTTGTAGCTGAGAGTGTTGCCTACTTTTTAGCTTTTTAGTTGTGTATTTTAAATGATCTGCTTTTTAGCTATGTATTTGCCTACTTTTATCATGCAAACTGGTTCTGAAACATTGAGCATTGTCCTGTATTGTCATGAATGAATTTAGCATCAGACATTTTTAGCTGTGTTGATCTACCTGCTGGAGACTTTTTAGCTGAGAGTGTTTAATGATCTGCCTGCCTTTTAGCTGTGTTTAATGAAGATTACATGGCATTATGTTTCATCAGCTCAAATAGAGTTTGTTCTGAGTAGATGATACTCTGATTGGGTGTGATTCCTCTTTTGACAGTGCCATGAAATTAACTGAGGACCTACTGGAGACTTGGGCTGAGGAAATGAATTAATTGTGATGAGTGTTTTAAGTTTAAATGTAATTTTCAAGATGTTTTCATGTTAGATGAACTTTAGAAGCATTCGTTTTCTGTTGTTTAACTTTGGATTGAACTAAATAGCATGCAAAACCTTGTTGAATTCTTTTGTCAGCAATTAATGAACCTAATATCTATCCAAATTCCATCTCTTGACTTATTCCAATGTTTAATACATGAAATTGAGTTTGAAACGGATCCTTTATTATGTATGGAATATGAAGATCATATGAGGTTCCCATGTAATATCAATTGCTTTTAAGTGGTATAGGTAAAAATCCTTAGATCAATTGCTTTCAGGTGATATAAGTAAAAATCCTTAGTTAATTAGTATCAAACTAAGTTAATTAATTAACTTATGACTATAATAAGTATCGAAACTAGGATGACTAATAGAAATACTATAATCTTTGAAAATCCCTTTTTAAAGTCCATCCAGATCATGAAAAGGATTGTGTTAAAATGTCTTGTTAAAGTCCATCAATATCTCCTTGTGCTTTATGTAAGATTACTTGTGCTTCATGATTTACTTGTGCTTTTCATTCAGATGTTGCCTTAGTTGTGGTTTTGATTTGATATTTGAAATGGTTTGGAAATTACATATCAGTGCTAAAAATTCTTATTTATCCCTTCTCTTTTGATCTAATTAACTACATCATCATGTCTTTTTTTTACCCTTTCTTCTGTTGATGATAAAATCGATTTGGTTGTTTCCTGTTCCTATGCTTTTACCATATTGATGAATTTGCTTCCCAGTGAGGATGCATTTAAAAAAGGTCAGTTTATATTTCAGCAATGTTTTCATCAGTTTACCTATTTATTTATGTTGGTGCTAGAGCACCACGATCATTTGTTTTGATGATAACAAAACACGTGTTATTTAACATTTGCAATTTGAGTCCTAGATTTCAGGTCAATTGCAAATGTGGACGTGTCTAGACGAAGTTCGAGCTCGCATCCAAGACGGATTGGAGGAGCTTGACGGAAAACAGAGGAGGTTCGCGTGGAGCGAAAGATTAAAGATAGAAGACAAGAAGAATAGGATAGATTCTTTTTAATCCTTTCATGTACTTTTATCTTTATTTTTCTTGCTCTTTATTTTCCTTAGAAATTATGTTAAAGAGCCTCAAAGTACCCTAAAAGTAGTCCTAGGAACACCTGCACAACCCTAGGATACTTAGGTTTTCTGTAGAATACTTAGAAAACCAATATAGGCTCAAACAGCATTTCCAAATGTCTAATCCCAAAATCAGACGTCTGATAAAGAATTTTAAGACGTCTGACTGTTGTTTCAGACGTCTGATAACTGTTAGGCTGGACATAGTTAGTTCTGTCTGATGAAATCAGACGTCCAGACCTTAGACCAGACGTCTCAGGAGACGTCTGATGACTTTGCCAGACGTCCAGTTAGTGGACCGTTGGCTGGCTTAGAAGACGCTCAAGGATATGACCGTTAGAGCCTTATCAAACGTCCATAGGACTTTACAGACGTCTGATGAATGACCGTTTTTCCTCGGCTGACCCAAAATCTCTTCTCAGAGATTTTCTAGCCGTTGCAACGTTTGGAAATCAATTCCCACAGTAAAAGTGGGTTTCCAGACGTCCAGACATAGTGCCAGACGTCCTGTATGTCGTCTGATGGACTTGCACAAAAACCCTGTTTAGATCTGATTCAAGTCAGGGAGAAACCCGCATAGAATCAGACGTCTGACCTTGGAATCAGACGTCTTAAAGTGGCCTTCCAGACGTCTGATGCCAGAGTTAGACGTCTGATAACCCTGTCAACTGTAATCATTGTCCTGATTTCGGCCTGATTCTCTTGGGCTTTGCACCCAACGGCTATAGAACCTTTCTTAAGCCTTCCAAAGACTTCCTAAGGCCTCTATAAATAGAGGGGAGCCTTTGCAACACAAAATACACAAGGTACACACTAAGAGAAACAAGAGACACACCTAAGCAACTTAGTTCCACTCTTTTGTTTCCAATTGAGGCCCTTGCTCTCCAAGCTCTAGTTTCATTCTCTTGAGAGCATCAAGCCTTCGCGCGCCCGCTCTCCCGCTGTTGATAACGAGAGCGACGTAGCGCCGTCGCGTGGCACACGCACCGCGTCATCGTCGATGCACTCCTTGCAAAGGGGAGTTTCCTATTTCCTATAGAAGCTAGGTTTAATTTTGTTGGCTCTATAGGACTGTTGTTTTATTTTATCTTTGTATTTTGGTTGGGTATTCGCTTTGCGAATTCCCGTCTCCTTCGTGGGACAAAATCCTTCTCGTGGAGAGAAGGGGTTGAGGAACGCTACCCTCGTACTTGTAGCGTGGTTGTATTGAGGTTGAATCACCCTCGTTCAAAGTGATTCGGTTAGTGGATTTGATCAACTAGGTTGATCGGAAAATCCTAACTCAAGAGGGTTAGGTGGTGGTTTTCACCTGGTTTGGGTTTCCACCTAAAAATACCTGTGTACATTTTGTGATTGATTTTTGTGAGATTGCTTTATATTTTCATTTCCGCATTTTATTACGTCACCCCTCCTGGAAGGGAACCTTCAATTGGTATCAGAGCAGGTCTTGCTATTTCGGCGTAACAACCCGGCAAGAGATCAAATGGAGGGAAGCACATCAGCAATCAGGATCTCCGAGGGGCAGTCCACAACCCGTCCGCCGTTCTTCGACGGGAGCAACTACCCCTATTGGAAGTTGCGGATGAAGACGTGGCTTCAAGCCACCGACTTCACAGTCTGGGCCAGGTGCGAGACCCCCTTCGACATCCCAGAGAAACCCGCCAGAGGATACTCGCAGCAGCAGATCCGGGAGCTCTCTCTCAACGCGAAAACAATGAACGCGTTGTATTGCGCGCTCAGCCCGGAGGAGTTCAACAGAATCTCGCAGTGCGCCACCGCATACGAGATTTGGCACACACTCGAGGTAACTCATGAAGGTACCTCTAAGGTAAAAACCTCAAAAATTAATTTACTTTCTCAAGAATTTGAATCTTTTTCAATGAAATCTAACGAGTCTTTAAGTGAGATGAACACTAGGTTCACTCTCATTGTAAATAACTTGAAAGCTTTAGGGAAGACTTTCATCAAGGGGGAGCTTCAAGGGAAGCTTCTTCGTTCCCTTGGACCGGAATGGGAACAGAAAGTCACCGCCATCGAAGAGGCGAACGAAATGGAGGAGCTCAACATGGAAGATCTCCTAGGCAGTCTGATGGCCTACGAGACTAAGTTGAAGCAGAAGAAGAAGGATACACCGGAGCCTAAACTAAAGAAGACTCTTGCCTTCAGAGCCGCGTCGGATAGCGAGGTAAGTTCCGACGACGAAGACTTTAGAATTTTACTTAAAAATTTTTCCAAGTTTTGTAGGGAATTAAATAAAGAGAAAAAGGAGAAGGAAAGCCCGAGACGTTGCTACCATTGCAACGAGAAAGGGCACCTACGACCAAGTGCCCTATTCTCAAAAAGGAGAAGAAAAAGGAAAAGGAAAAATCTAAGAAGAAGGCGTTCCAAGCCACTTGGGACGATTCCAGCTCGGAGGAAGAAGAAGAAAAGGAAGAAATCGCTTGCTTTGGTTTCATGGCCAGAGGAAGCAATAGCGACAGCGAAAGCGGAAGCGACAGCGACAATGAGGTAAGTTATGATCTTCAAGAAGCTTTCAATGAACTTTTTGAGATTAGTAAATCACTTAGGGTAGAAAACAAAGGCATTAAAAAGAACCTTAGTTTTCTTAAAAATGAAAATGATAGGTTAGAAAAACAACTTAAGGACATAGAAGCTAGTCCTAAGGATGATAACCTATTATTAGATAATCATAACCTCATCAATGAAAATAATAAATTGATTGAGGAAAATGTTAGTCTAAAATTAGAAATTTCAGATTTAAAGACTAAAATGAACATTATAGAAAAAGAAATTGCATGTCTTAGGAAAAATTCTAACAAATTAATCAACAAAGTAGACAAGTTTTATAGCCCTAAGGTTGAGAAAGGATCTCCATCAAGGAGACCCTCTAACAAATCCGGATCCAAGCCCACTTGGATACCGAAAAAAGAATTAGAATCTTGTTTTGTAGGATTCAGGGATAACTACAATACACAGGACTGGACCTACAAACTCAAGGCTGCTCAACTCAAGTTGGGAGAACCAATGAGTAGACCAAGGAGGAGAACAAGAAGACCGACGAGACGGCGAGCAAACGACGGACCCGCCGCACGTCGACCACCAGACTGGAGACCGGCGCCGATGCCCGGGCCTCCAAGCTACGGATGGGAGCCCCATCCGATGTGGCATCCACCACCACCATTCGGGCCATTTTATTGGCCATGGTAGGTGAGGTAAAATTTTTAACCCTATCTTTTTATAAGCATTTAGATAGGGGGAGTTAAAAATTAATGAGCTAATTGTCAATTTTTTAAGGGGGAGATATAAGGTAGCTAAATTTCCTTTAGAAAGGGGGAGAAAAATAATAGCTATCTCATTGTTACAAAAAGGGGGAGGACATTACCTTTGTTAAAAGAAACTCATAGAAGAGCATGTTTTAAGGGGGAGTTATAGGAATTTTAAACCAATCAAACCATTTTGATAATGTCAAAAAGGGGGAGGATTTTTATGTATTATTATTTACGGTTTTGTCATCATCAAAAAGGGGGAGATTGTTGGTGCTAGAGCACCACGATCATTTGTTTTGATGATAACAAAACACGTGTTATTTAACATTTGCAATTTGAGTCCTAGATTTCAGGTCAATTGCAAATGTGGACGTGTCTAGACGAAGTTCGAGCTCGCATCCAAGACGGATTGGAGGAGCTTGACGGAAAACAGAGGAGGTTCGCGTGGAGCGAAAGATTAAAGATAGAAGACAAGAAGAATAGGATAGATTCTTTTTAATCCTTTCATGTACTTTTATCTTTATTTTTCTTGCTCTTTATTTTCCTTAGAAATTATGTTAAAGAGCCTCAAAGTACCCTAAAAGTAGTCCTAGGAACACCTGCACAACCCTAGGATACTTAGGTTTTCTGTAGAATACTTAGAAAACCAATATAGGGCTCAAACAGCATTTCCAAACGTCTAATCCCAAAATCAGACGTCTGATAAAGAATTTTAAGACGTCTGACTGTTGTTTCAGACGTCTGATAACTGTTAGGCTGGACATAGTTAGTTCTGTCTGATGAAATCAGACGTCCAGACCTTAGACCAGACGTCTCAGGAGACGTCTGATGACTTTGCCAGACGTCCAGTTAGTGGACCGTTGGCTGGCTTAGAAGACGCTCAAGGATATGACCGTTAGAGCCTTATCAGACGTCCATAGGACTTTACAGACGTCTGATGAATGACCGTTTTGCCTCGGCTGACCCAAAATCTCTTCTCAGAGATTTTCTAGCCGTTGCAACGTTTGGAAATCAATTCCCACAGTAAAAGTGGGTTTCCAGACGTCCAGACATAGTGCCAGACGTCCTGTATGTCGTCTGATGGACTTGCACAAAAACCCTGTTTAGATCTGATTCAAGTTAGGGAGAAACCCGCATAGAATCAGACGTCTGACCTTGGAATCAGACGTCTTAAAGTGGCCTTCCAGACGTCTGATGCCAGAGTTAGACGTCTGATAACCCTGTCAACTGTAATCATTGTCCTGATTTCGGCCTGATTCTCTTGGGCTTTGCACCCAACGGCTATAGAACCTTTCTTAAGCCTTCCAAAGACTTCCTAAGGCCTCTATAAATAGAGGGGAGCCTTTGCAACACAAAATACACAAGGTACACACTAAGAGAAACAAGAGACACACCTAAGCAACTTAGTTCCACTCTTTTGTTTCCAATTGAGGCCCTTGCTCTCCAAGCTCTAGTTTCATTCTCTTGAGAGCATCAAGCCTTCGCGCGCCCGCTCTCCCGCTGTTGATAACGAGAGCGACGTAGCGCCGTCGCGTGGCACACGCACCGCGTCATCGTCGACGCACTCCTTGCAAAGGGGAGTTTCCTATTTCCTATAGAAGCTAGGTTTAATTTTGTTGGCTCTATAGGACTGTTGTTTTATTTTATCTTTGTATTTTGGTTGGGTATTCGCTTTGCGAATTCCCGTCTCCTTCGTGGGACAAAATCCTTCTCGTGGAGAGAAGGGGTTGAGGAACGCTACCCTCGTACTTGTAGCGTGGTTGTATTGAGGTTGAATCACCCTCGTTCAAAGTGATTCGGTTAGTGGATTTGATCAACTAGGTTGATCGGAAAATCCTAACTCGAGAGGGTTAGGTGGTGGTTTTCACCCGGTTTGGGTTTCCACCTAAAAATACCTGTGTACATTTTGTGATTGATTTTTGTGAGATTGCTTTATATTTTCATTTCCGCATTTTATTACGTCACCCCTCCTGGAAGGGAACCTTCAATTTAAGATTACTTATGCTTCATGATTTACTTGTGGTTTTGATTTAGATGTTGGTTTATTTGTGCTTTGAGTAGTAGAAAAAGTTATTTTTCAAAATTTTGAAGTAATATAGAAATTAAAGTGGGTTGATGAAATGAAAGTGGATGTAGATAAAATAAATGTTCTTTTTAGGAAGTAACATATGAATAAATTGTCAATCGATTTGCATAATAATTTCTCACACGACCAACCTTGGTTGTTTTTTTGATTCAGTGAAAATTTCTCACATGAGGAAGCAATATTATCATTTCTGTCTTTATCATCCAGGAGTATTTATGAAATCCCAAACATCTAAGACATTTTGTACATTTCCATATCCCGTTGACCTGGTTGTCTTCAGTAAAACATTAATGTCTTGTCTTTAACGATCGTAAACTATGTATAGGTGGAGTCTGTGGATTTTCGATTTGATTATTTGTCAAGGGAAATGGCTAATGCAAGTAGTTGTGCCAGCCATTGTTTTTATCCTGAAAGGGTGAGGACTTTTGAGGATAAGCATAATCCCGTTGTGAAATTGATTGTTCCAATTGCTCTAATGATCATGTCATCAGAGATGCAAGATGGTGATAACCATGATGTCGGGAAAAACTTACCCAGAGTAAGGTATAAACTTAACATTTGTTGAGGTCTTACCACATCCTGTTGGTAAGATGCGTTGGGGTCTTCCCTTCTTTCTCCAGTTTCCTTAGGGTGACCTATTTTCAATTTGACCTGTAGGATGACTGGAGAAGGTTGTAGCCATGGGAAGGGTGTCCAGCAACCTCGCAAAGGGGGAGGTCCAAGAATTGGAAACTGGATGGGTGATCAGGATAGGTTGTTGATAAGACTTCTCAATGACCACTACAATAATGACTTCATTAATGGATCTTTCACTAGAACTAGCTGGATCGAGATCGTTCAAGAGTTCAACTCAGAGACCGGGTTATGTTATGTCAAAGATCAATTGCTGAATCGATTTAAAAACCCAAAGAAGGAGCACAACACGTTCGTTGCATTGACAAACAAAAGCAGCTAGGGTTAGGATGATCCAAGGAAATGTCCCATCCCTTATGATGACAACCTTTGGGATGAGGTCAGTGAACTTTCCATTAATTTCATAGCATATCACATTGACTTTGTTCCTTTGGTAACATATAACAAATACATGCAGCTTCCGGAACACTTTAAGAAATTACGAGGGAAGATGTTCCCTTTTTACAAGGAATTGGAAGTTATTGCTGGTAGAGAGACTACTAGGGGACTGAATGCGACGTCCAGTCTTAAGCATACCAATGTTGAGGATTTTGGTGAAAATGACAGCCAACCTGATGTCAACCTCTCCCAGATGGATTATTCTCAAAATGAGAACATGACTATGTCCTCACAATCCCCCATCTTGTGGAATTATACTTCCTCACAAGGACCACCTATAGAATCTAGGATGCCCCATGATGTCGAAGGAGATGTAAATGTTAGGTGTAGATCACCACCTTCGAGGGTAACACCAAAACCATCGAAGTATAGATCGGGGAGCAGTGGGAAACATCATTGTAGTGGGGGCTCATCTTCGGAAGGGGTGGACAAGGTGACAACTATGATGGATGAGTTCCTTGCATTTAGCAAGAGCAAGCGACTGTAGGACCTGGAGCGGCAAGAGATTGATAATTATGTTCTTGGATTGAACACGATGTTACCAGATTTGCCAGTGGCTCCCAGATCAAGGATGACTGCTCGCCTATTAGACGCAACTTTTAGAAATATAATGAGGGTCTTTCCTCGCGGTACTGCAGATGATATGGCTGAGTTAGTCAAGATGGTTATGAACGGTGATATCTGACATCGTTCATTCGTTCCATCTTATGTCTCATTGATTCTCCCATTATGCTACTCCTATCAGGTTGTCTTTGTTTTGTTGCTTCGATTTTTGTTGTTATCGTTGATGTGGTGTAGGTCATTGTTTGCTTTACGGGAACACTATCTTATATTTGTAGTATCCTTTTTCTTTAGTATTGAATGTACAAAATGTTTATCCAATGCTAAAACTTTGCCTCATTTCCCTCATTCCAAAACTTCCCTATAGATGGAACCTGGACGACGGTCTGTTGACAGTGATGAGTTGGGGAATTCAATTGTGGAAGTAATGTTTCAAGAAATTGTTTAGTACGTTGCCGACGAAATCCAACGAACCACCTAATCGAGCGGGTTTCGCGTGTTTGAAATCAGCGTTACGAGTAACCCATCGTCTAGTTGAAAAACTCTTGATCAAATAAAATTTATATCGAAACTCCAAGGGAGTCCTGGGTCGAACACAAGGAGGGGATGTTTACTTTGAATTAAAATCGCACTTTGATTTATTTCTTTTTGGTGTTTTAGGGTTTTGTTTTTTTTTATTTTTGAAATAAAATGACAATCAATCACAAGAGAGAGATAGAATTGAAGCTGATATATTGCATGAATGTCAATTACAATAATATAAGAAACATAAAAAGAGAGGGAGGTGAGAAGAAATCTCCCAAAGCGGCTGTTCGGCAAGACAACGGTGCCTGGCAGAAGCTCGGATGAAGGAGTTGGGAAGCAGGACGACGGAGGTGAGAAGCAGGAGGACATCAGGTAGAGGAAAGCTTTAGTGCAGCTCCAGAATGGAGGTAAGAAGGCGGAGATGATCTGCTACCAGAATGGAGGTAGGAGGACGGCTCCAAGGTGACCTATGAATGGGGATGGGAAGTTGAAGGAGTATTTGGTGTGGCAGAGGTTCGTTGTACTAATAGGTGCCTTAGGAGCTTGAGAGAAAACTCTAACAGAGCGTTGGTAGGTGATGAGAACCTCATCATGAGCCCTAACTAGCTTATTTTGACCTAAGAAAGAGAATAAGAGCTCCTACATAACCTAGAGAAGGGCCTAATTCAAAGAATTAATGTTACAAGAAGAAAACATGAAATAAAGGTTAAAACTGCAATTTTACCATTGCAGTACATAAATGGGATTTCTCAGAGGCAAAACATAGGTCAAATGGTCTTAATAAGATGAAAAGTGGGTTGGTTAAGTCAGAAATGGGTTCATATGCAGTCTAGGAATTAAATGGCATCTTACAACCCTAAAACAGACCTACTTAATTCAACAAGGTTCTGGCCAGGATAAAAATCAACTAAACCCTCTAAAAATCATGGAAAAATATCCCCTTGGATTTAGAACCTTCAATTTGGCCTTTGAAACCTATTTTGACCTAGAATGGGGTCCGAACTCATTATTTGACCTAATTTGGGTTTTTGTGTAAAATATCCAGTCAAACGTGGTCAAACCTAAAATCAAACTTCACCATTGGATTCCTTAGGTCAAAATTAGGTTTGTACTAAAATTTGGACCTAAGGGGAGGTCATCTTGACCTACTTTGCAAAATAGTCCACCCAATTACATTCTGACCCCTAACTTCCTCACCACTCTTACAATTAGGTTCTTCCACCATTAAAGCAGAGGAATCCTACTCTGGCGAGGAATGGAGGGGGATTACTCCCCGATTCCTCATAGATCTCCTCCCAGATTTGGAAGGGAGATTCTCTGAGGAATTCCCTTCCATCTGATCATGGTCCCAATCTCTGATTCGCATCCAATCTCTCATGCGAACGCACGAGAGATTTGGGTCTCCAACTGTTTCCATCTCCGACGAGGTCTCTTGTGCTTGGAAGCTTGTCTTCCAAGCATAAGAGTCCCTGCCAGTGCCTATAAAAGGTCCACCACCTCCGGCTGCTCCCATTCAACTCGACTTGGCCGGAGAACCACCCCAATTTCATCTTCTTCTCCTCCGGCCAGGAGTCCAGTGAGCTCCGATGAGTCCTCCTCCTCTTTCTCATCGCTCTGCCACAAATACCAATGGCAGAGCCATCTTCGTCTCTTCCCTCCTCGTCGCGCAATACCCGCGCGCATGCTCCAGCCCCTTCGTCGTCGCCGCTCTCCCTCCACTGGACATCTTCTTCTCCGGTGGCAGCAGGTATGGCCAGCCACCTCCTCTCCCCCTTCATCCACTTAGCTAGGTTAGAATTATTCCCCTCTCTCCCCTCTTCATTTCCCCTCTTTCTATTTCCACTTCCGACCCCTCGACACCGCAGACCACCTCCATCGTCTCCACCTCCAGCCGACCACCGATGAGGCGCATCCACCGCTCCGTACCTCCACATGCCTCGCCAGACACCTCATCACCTCCACCATCACCCACTGATCACCTTCCACCCATCCACTGACCGCCATCACCTCTCTAAATGTCCACCGAACACACTCATAAGCACGGCCACAGAGCGACCTAGGCACACATGCCTAGGCCGCCCCAAGGCCAGCCACCCACCGTCTCACCTTCACCTTGACACTGCGAAGCTCCTCATGTGTTCTAATGGGGCCGACAGGCCGTATTGAGTGAAATGTAGGTCGACCCCCCTTCCTCCATTGACGTTGAAGCAAGCTTGCTTGCAAGGTTGCTCCAGGTCGTGCGCTCCAGGCATAAGAGTTCTAGATGACATGCAATGAGTGCGCGAATGCATCCAGCCTGAGAGTAGGCTTCGCGAGGCACCCAGCTACCCCAATTAAGCGAAGGTCTCCTGCGAGTGCGAGCGCAGAAGCGGGTGGGACTTTTAGTCCCACCTCATAAACTCAGGGGTGAGTGGCATTGTTTAAATTGTTTTTGTGTTCTTAGCTGTTCGCCTCAAGTGACACGGGGTGAGGTCCCTCGCCCACACACACGCCTCTTCCGCGACCTTTGCCCCGTGGATGTGGCTGACCAACCCGATTACCCCTTGCACTCCTCGCGCACTACATCACGTCGGTGCGTCTGGACTCGGGCATGCGAAACCCGACCTGATTACCCGACTCTGGGAGAGCGTACCTAAGAGCGAAATAGAGAGAGAGAGATGCAGGGGAGGGTAGTGATAAACGCCAGTTTATCATCATTCTTATGCATTAAAACAAACCTAGCTCTTAGGATCTTACTCCGCAAACGGGTTTTTGGGCTGCATTTAGGCATAAATTAGGTTAGGCATGCATTGCATTTTTTATTTGTCTTTTTAGTATGTTTTTGTGAGTGTTAGGGATGTACAGATATGCAGATCCTTAAAACCCTAGCACTCAAGAAGGAAAATGGTGAAGGAGAAGCCCAGACTAGTTGGAACTCAGCTCGATCCAGCTCACCACAGCTGGAACCTAGCTCACTTCAACTAGGGTTAGCTCATCCCAGCTCCATTCAGCTAATCTCAGCTGAATGGTAGCTCAAGAGAGTTCATCTTAGCTCACCCTAGCTCAAGTCAGCTCAGATCCAGCTCAACTTAGCTGAGTCTAGCTCATCTCAACTCCCACTCGTTCACAGGGAGCTCTAGCTAGCTCAGCTGAGTTGACAGGAGTTCACCCAAGCTCAGATCCAGCTACATCTAGCTTCACTCAACTCTAGCCAGCTGAAGAAGAACTCATCCCAGCTCAGAAAGCTCAAGTCCAGCTCCTAGGGACTTAGCTTAGCTCAGCTCAGTTGAGCTAAGCTACCTTAGCTGCCTCAACCAGCTTGATTCTCCCCGGGAGCACCAGACCTAGCTCACCTCAGCTCATTATGGTAGAAGCTAGCTTACTTTAGCTCGGCTTAGTAGCTAGCAAAGAACTAGCAAGCTAAGCCAGCTAGAGTAGCTCCATGCCAGCCTCTTCAGCAGCAGCCAGCTCCAATTTCAGCTCCAGACTTCTCCTCCTCAGCTCCTCCCTCCAAACCCTAGCTCCAACACCTTCTCCTCTACTCCTCCATTAGCTAAGCTAGCTTAGCTTAGCTTAGCTATGCTCCAACTTCCTTGGCTTGTACCACCCCAAAAACCCACCTAACAACTCCACCCAACTAGCTCCACCTAAGCTCCACATAAGCTAACCTACTTGGCACCAACCTAACCTACCCACCACCTCCAAAAGACACCTAAAAGTGGCGCCAAAAGCTAGCCCTAACCACCCCCTTAATGCCGCCACTTTTCCCTCCAAAACTCCCCCTCATCTCCACCACACAATTCCCCTTGAATCCATCTCCACCATCCACCTAACCCCCTTCTAGAAGACCCCATGTTGGCGCCAAAATGGTGGTGTCTCTCCACCACCAAAAGACACCAACACCACCATAACCACCCCCTTTAACACCCCTTGGGTTGGCGCGAACTCACCTTAGCCATAGGATCACCAACCACCTCCATCCTTCCATCCTAGCCCTCCATTTCAAGGGGCACCTTAACACCCCATCCTACCCTATAAAAGGACCACTACCTACCACCATTCAAGTCATCCTTGGCTAGCAAATTCACTCTCATATTCCACCTAGAATCCCACGTCCAAGAGAGAAGAAGAAGAAGATTAAGGGGATATTCTGTCCCTTTGGTGCCTTCCCCTCTTCCCTTCTCTCTTGGGTCACGCCAGCCAAAGGAGAAGCCAGGCAAGGAAGATCTTTGGAGGAGATCTTGAAGGTGGTCCATGCCACCTTGGAGGAGATTTTGAGGGTGGTGCATGCCCACCCCTTGGAGAGAGCATTGAAGGTGGAGGCTTCCACCTTGGAGGAACTCTCAAGGAAGGAGAAGAAGGAGGCCCTCTTTTCAAGCCAAGGAGCAGCTAGGCTTGGAGCAAGAAGACTCCCTTCTTCACCATTTTTGCAAGACGATTTGTGTTTCTTTTCTTGCTTTTAGATTTGTTTAGTTCTAGTAGAAGCATTCCTCTACTTGTCCTTGAAAAGAACACTCATTCTACTCAATCAAATTGCCTTCTTTTAGCTTTTTATTGCAGTTGTTACTTTTGGTTCTAGCACTTGTTTCACCTCTTCTTCCTAATTACTCTAGGCCTCCACTTGCCTAGAGTGAGCTTAGGAAGAAGATATTTCTATCTTTTAAATTTTAGTTAAGCATTTGTAGGTGTTAGTACTTTTCGTTACAATTCGCATTTTTCCCTCATCTTTTCAAAATAAAAAAAATTACATATTGAAAAATATCAAAAAGAAAGTTGAGATCTATCTGTAAGCAAGAGGATTAATTTGCAATTTTTGCCTCCTTGGACGACCCTAGATACTCCCCTATCTAGGATATAAATTTAAAAGAGAAAGCGGATTCGCATGTTACAACGACATTAAAAACCCACTTTTACAAATCACGCGATTTCGCTATCAGGTAGGGGTAGGTTTTGCTCTTCAGTGTGTGCAGGGAAGAAGAAGGAAGAGGAAGGAGCAGCTGAAGCTAAGGCAAGGTGAAGCTAAGTAGGGAAGGAAGGACTTAGCCGCAGAAAGGATGAAGAAGAAAGGAAGAATGGAAAGAAGCAGAAGAAAGAGAAGGCAAAGAGGGTGCAGCAAATAAGAGAAGTCAAAAGAGAAGAAGGAAAGACAAGGCAGAAGAAGAAGAAGATAAGGAAGAAGAAGCACTGTAGCCACAGAGGAGAGCTAAGGAAAAGGCTGAAGAAGGAAATCAAGGCAGAAGCCAAGGAAGGAAAAGGAAGAAGAAAGGAAGAAGCTAAGGGAAGGAGAAGCACTGTAGCAGAGGTGCGGCTGAAGAAGAAAGAAGAAAGAAGAAAGAAAGAAATCAAAGTCAGAGAAAGAAAGTCAAAGAGTAGAAGAATAAAGGAAGAAGAAGCAAACGGCCAAAGATAGAAGGCAAAGAGAAGAAGAAAGGGCCAAAGAAAGCAAGAAAGAGAAGGCTAAAGAAGAAGAAAGGAAAGAAGAAGCTGAAGAGAGAGCCAAGCCAAGAATCACCCTTTTTATCCAATTCTTCTCAATCTCTTTTATTTTGTTACATTTTGATATTCATAAACTCTTGCATTTATACTCTGAATTAGGTTTTAAGTAACTCTAAGTGTTCAATTACATTGATTGAGATTAGTAAATAAATTCCATTTGCTCCCTGTGTTCGACCTCGGATACTTAGATTTTCGAGTAATAAATTCTTATTTTGTTTTCGACGTGATTTCATCTATACTACAACGCACATCTCTTAAAACCACGATCTCTCACCTTCGTTAACATTTTGGCGCCCTTGCTGGGGAGCAACGTGCAATTTATCACTAGTCTCTACATTATTTTTTATTCTATTTGAGCACTAACTTGCCCTATTATTTTGTTGTGATCTTGCAAGGTATTTCACGAGAAGATCTCCCGCGCAAGTCAAGCACTCCAGGGCAGGTAATCTCTTTTCTTCCCTAAAATCCATCTAATTCTGAGAAGACAAAAGGAAGAAACCAACTTAGGAATCAATTGCGTTCTTTCTATAGTAATTACCATATTTAAGGCAAAAGTTTCTTGATTTTGCCCAAAGTTTTCAAAATTTATTGAAGTAGAAGCGATTTTTAGAACCAATCCCACAAATTCCTGTGCCTAATAGAAATCACGCTTAATCTCCGCAGACAACACACTTCTTGTTTTAAGTCCAAAGAGAACTTTTTGTGAAAAGAAAAGAGGATTGGAAATATAACCAAATTAGGGTTTCAACAGTAGGGTTTTTGGAGTGCTAGTCACACATGTTTGTTTAAAAGAAAATAAATCCACCCACATCAATGTGCTACCCAAGCCCTTGATTGAAGAGATCTAAGCAAGACAAACCCTAGAAAAATTGAACTCTAAAATTACTTGAATCTTAAAATCCTGGACCTAATAAACTGGGAGTCAAATCAGGGTGATATCTAGGTCCTGACCTAGAATCATTCTGCCATCTTTAGGGCAAGTCAGGTGAAGTTGACCCTTTGAGTCAACTTATGTGAACATGTTTACACTACTTAAGATGTCTATTTATGCATGTTCTTAAGCATAGGATTGCATTGCATGCTATAAATATTGCATAACATGCATCATCTTGCATTTAGAGTAGTTTGAATAAAATGGAGGTTAATTGTCTCCTTTTATGTTCATGGACAGGGAAAAATTTTTATCGGGGCCTCGGATCGAAGATCCAATAGTACAGATGTGATCAGGGCAACGATTGGAGTTCAACGACTCCAAGATCGCCCTAATCAGACATCTGTAGCATCATATAGAGACTGGGGAACCCTAGAAGATCAAGGACCAAGATGGTGTGAATCCACACTTCAAACGACAAATCCGACCACACAGTTGGATTTGGATCGACGATCGTTGCCAAACGACGCAAAAATCTAGTCAAGCCGACACCCGTGGCACCATCTACATCATCTAGAAGATGGAGGGCAAAGATGGCGTCACATGGCACCATCTCGGCCGCTCAATCGTTCGCACGCACCCGCTGAAGGTCTTCGCATCAACCCTTCCCCACCGTTGCATCAAGATCCAACAGCTGCGATGCGACCGCGCTGAAGTTAGGCACTCGACACAAACGCGCCCATAGCGCATTGGTCGACCGCTCTAACGCTAAGCGCAGGCATGCGTTCGAGCCTCACCGCGCAGCAATTAGAGCGGAGGCGTGCGCCCAATCGACTGCACGATCATGATCCAATGGCCACGCGCTCTCAATCAAGATGACGCACCCACGCACCCCTGCACGTAACGTAGCGCAGGCGAGCGAAGACGCGATCTAAGTCGTCCGATCTCGCGATCGAATCGCTGAGATCGTCTGGACGTGCACGTGTGTTGAACTCGCGGGCAAGCGAGCGGACGCGCGCGTGCCGCCCACTACGCCCACGTTCAGACCTTTAGCGACAGTTTTATCTGTCACTAAAGGTCCTGAATTAATTTTTTAAAATTGGAATGACCAAAATGCCCCCACTCCTTGCAACTATAAAAGGAGACCCCCTCTACACAAAATTCTCATCCCTTCCTTCTCTTCTCTACCTCTCCAAAGCTCAAGAGAAGCTTGTCCCACACCCGATATGCTTCTCGCGAGATAAAGTCAATTTTTCGTCCCCCTTTCTGAAGTAGATCCCGCTACGACGACGACGTGCTGCCTCGTTCACATTTTTCCTCCTTCACCCTCCTTTGTCCTGCTTCGTCCTCCTTCGTCCAGGCGTCATCCCGTCCGGCTCGTCATCCAAGCGACCGTCAAGGAGGATATTTCTCTCCCCATTCTTTTTACTACTTTCTAGAATAGATTTACTGCTTTCTAGAATAGATTTACTACTTTGTAGTGTAATCATTTTCCCACTTTCTAGTGTAATGAACAATCATTCTGATAATGAAATTCTATGTTTATTCTACATCTCATTTTAATTTTTGTTTGTAATATTCTTTCTCTCTCTGATTCTCTCTCTCTCTTTTCTATTTATTGAAAATAGTTAGATAGTTCTAATCAATTGAATTATTTCGTGACAAATAAAAACAAACGCGTAGTTTTTAAATCAAACGTTCGCCTCCCTATGTTCGACCCGGAATTTCCATTTCGGTATAAATTTTATTTGTTGAACACGAGTTCTTCGCTTTCATACTACGACGACAGGTTTTTCAAAAACCAAACACGTTAGCGTAGCAACCCGACGTTCAACATTTTGGCGCCGTTGTCGGGGAGGAGACACTCTTTGATTTTTCTTCGCGTTTTCTAACTTACAAATCATTTACCTCACTTCTCTCCTTTCTTATTGTGATTGCAGGTACTCTTTTGAGACAAGTAAAAGCGGTAGATTGGAGTAAAGTGTTGTGGAAGGTTTTGTAAGTTATCCCCCATCTCCCACCCATTAGATTTCATTCCACAACATAATAACACAAACATCAATCAACCTAGGTGTTCTTATAAACTCTAAGGTTAGATTGTTTGTTGTTTGACACCCACACCCGCCCCAACCCCCACAGTAAAAAAAGAAAAATTAAAAAAAATCTCACAGAGGTACACAACCTCATCTGATTTTCAAACTCAACCGGTAAACCGATCTTTGGAGCCGGTACACACATCCAAACACATAATTGAGTAGAAATCAGATTAAGTAATCACTTGTGTGCCTAATTAAGTGGTGCAACAGGCCAATTGTTTGAGTTGATTGGGCCGCATCACTTCAATTAAAATCAACTCATCAAGTAGCTGCCACTTAGGTTCAACTATTAGGGATTTATCAAGCACTCCACATTCTTTTCAAGCTTTAAAGGAAAACATCTTCACCTGTGCTTTCAAAACTTATTTGAAAACACCTAACGTTGAATCCTAAAAGCTACTAAGCAAGATTTGAACCCTAAAATTCACGACATCAAAAATAATCATGCTTAAAAACCACTGGTTGTGCACGCACACACAAATCAATCAATCATTAAGGGCACAACCCATATAAAGGGCCCATCACATTCCAAAGCACATTCAAACCTAGCCCTAAATAAAACAGAGTAGATGTTGGCCTTACGGATTCGACTCGCTCTTCAGAGCCCAGAACGAGATTATTTTCGATTAGTCTATTTCTAGTGTTCAATCTGATGTCTAGCTAGGGGAGTAGAATCAAACAATCGCAGCTGGGGGGTACACTAGGAACCGAAGGCACAAGCCGAAGGAAGAACCTTCTCCCCAGTCCCTCCTTCTAACTGGTTGGATTGAACAGACAGAAGTAGATCAAATCGTTTCTTTATCTCAAGATGGGTTTTGGGAGTCTGTAGGTCTTTAGGCTAGCCCACTTAAGGATAGGTTTGATTGTTTGTATTGTAGGATTCCTTTCTTCCTCTCTCTTATCATGAATCCTTCCACATATTACATGCATTCCCGCTCTTTCCCTTCTGTTTTGAATTATCCTCAACATGACGATTATCCCGACTCGTACTATAATCAACCATCAATTAGTTGGGATAACTCAGATTGGGGATATAGTTCTGGACCTCCGTGTTTAGGGTCTAACCTTGAACACTTTGATTGTGATTTCTATCCTTCTCAGAGCCACATCGATTATAGATCATCAACCTTTCATAAACAACCTAATATGATCTACAATCAAGAAGGATACACCGATCTTTACCCATCCACTGATTACACTGCCTTTAGGTCATCACCACCTTTTGAACAATCTGAAATGACCTATTATCAGGAAGGGTATAACGAATCTCAATTCGTTAATTCCCCTGCTTTGACCCCAAACCCGCCCAACCCTGAACCAACTCGTTTGGTTTAGGATAACCAAGTTCAAGAAAAGGTTCTGGCTAACTTGAGGAATATTATACAATCTTTAGAAGTTCAGCCAATAACTTGCATTGAGAGATTGGAGCCCCTGATTGAAATGATTGATGATTTGAACAAGTCTTTGTTGGATTGGCTCCAAGATGTTAAGGATAAGAACCCGGGTGAGTTTCTACTTGGGAAATTAGCGAAATTGAGGATGAGATTTGTAGTTGCTTTAGTTCAGTCATGGGATGATTTCCAGGATGAACCGTCTTCAGGAGAGCCAATTTCAGAACCTGCTCAGGCACCTGTTCGGGGGGACATGTGTTACGAGGCTGACCATATTGAATTAGAGCAACCAATTAAGAATGATCTGATTTCTTCACCTGAGATCCCTGAGCCGGGGTACGAGGAAACGTATGTCTCCTTAGAACAGAAAGTGACAGATGATGTTGGGACATACATTAATACGGATCTTGCTTTCTTTGATTCTGATGGTGAAGATTCAAGTTGCGAAGTCTCACACGAGTTTACAGAATATGATTTCTGTGAGACGATTGGGCCGGAGGAATCTAATAGATCATTTGATAACCCAAGAACTAAGGAAACTGATCTAATTAAGGCACACATTATGGATCCAGAATCGCATTTTTTGGATGATTCAATTCAATGCCCTGATTGTCAGTTACACCCCGTTAAGCTTATTGATGATTCTTTTTCTGAGATAATTAGACCTAAGTCAATTTTGATTCAGCCACATCATTTAGACTTGGAGATTTCAAATGGGGTGATTAACATGCAAGAGGTTCCGAAATTTAACATTCTGATTGAGGATAGGAGCCAGGAAATTTTGATTTGGGAAGTAAGTTCTGGAGGAAGTACAAGACTGAGTCGAAGGGTTCCTATTAAGCTGAAACCATCAAACCAGAACCCTTACGACATCTGTTCTGAGGATGTCCAACCCAAGCACACATTCATTGATTATCCTTTGGAGCTTAAATTCTCTGTAACCCAACTTTTTGGTCTTGGGTTGCATCCTCCTAAATCGCAGGCCCGACCCCGCTTGCATACTGATTTTAGGTTTTGGGTAATTTTTATCAAGAACTTGAGATATTCTCGATTATGGGGTATGGGTCTACATCACAATCTGGTCCACATTTGTGGACATCTGCTAGTAGGTCCAAGGTTTCATCTTTTTATTTTGATTCTGACCTGCACCTGTAAATTCTTCATTTCTCTTCTTTGTATAGTGTGCCTAGCTGAAGGCACTAAATTCAGCACATATATAGTTCTTTTTAGTTTCTATTTCGGAGCAGACCTGACATTCACGTAATTCAGGTGCTTTCTATGCTATTCCACTCTGTTTTATGTCTTTTTAATACAATGAGGACATTGCATTAAATAGGCGTGGGGGGTGGATATTCATCTCTGAATTTATTTGTCAGCTCTGTAGATTTATTTTATTTTATTAAGAAAAGTGTGGAATTAGGAAGGAGAACTTGGGTTTAAGAAAATTTTCAATCTTAGGAAATACTACATTATGATTTGAACACAAAGACCCTTCAGGTCTTTGGACTTAATCAGCCCTTGTATCCACTAAAATGTGGATTTGTTTCTCGAGTCCTCGCCAACCTAAATTTTATTTTAATTGGAGTAAATAATTTTGGGTGATAAGTACACGACTTATCAACTCGCCCTCCGATTTGAGGGAACTTTGAGTTTCTAGCATCTACACACTTTCTTTGCATTGACTCGTTGTTCGGCGATTCTAACGGAAATTGGGTAGCTAATGAACCTTCTAAGGTGATATGGCTAGCAAGTTGTCGTGGGTAACAACCCATAGGTAGGTTGTCCAGAGCCCAGTCACTGGATCTTTCTCTTTTTGCTACCTTTAGGTAAATCTTAGACCATGGAAGCGACCTACTTAAAATAAAAAAATAAAAAAAATCAAATAGAAAAGGAGAAGAACAAAAAAGGAAATAAGCCACACTTCGCCACACAAGTACGGCTGGCAAGTTGTCGGTGGTAATAGATCATCGACCGATTGTCCAGAACCCAGCTCAGTTAATGCACTGAAAGTTCCCAAAACACTTAGGAAGAAGCGGAGAAGTAGAATAAACCAGGTAGATATACACTGGATTCACCCTTGTGTTGACCCAGTAAAAAAATAAAAGTAGGGAGAAAGCTACCGGTTGTAAAGATACACCTTTAGGCAGAATTCTTTTTGAGGTCACCTAGAAGCGTAGAAATCCGAAGTCCGTTTTAACTGTCGGTCAACGAGTCTATCACATTCACAATAATATGCTTAGAACTTAGGATTCTCATCAAATCTTGGGTAAGTTGAATGGCCGTAGAAAGCCACTCTTAAACCCTAAAACTTGAAAATCCAAAAAAATTAGAAAAGAAGAAAAAGAGAAAAAGAAAATTTTCTTTGAATAAGGCGAGGGCTTGAGGCGGTCTGCATTTTGGCAGATACTCGAGCACTGTTGTGTCTTTGAAAGTTCAGATCCTAAGTAGACATTTTCTTAATGATTGAAAATAACTCATGGCCAAATAATCCAACCTGATTCTTTATAAATAGCATATAGTTTTTGCTAGGGACTAGCAAAAGATAAGCATGGGGGTATGATGTGAACATGTTTACACTACTTAAGATGTCTATTTATGCATGTTCTTAAGCATAGGATTTCATTGCATGCTATAAATATTGCATAACATGCATCATCTTACATTTAGAGTAGTTTGAATAAAATGGAGGTTAATTGTCTCCTTTTATGTTCATGGATAGGGAAAACCTTTTATCGGGGCCTCAGATCGAGGATCCAACCATACAGATGTGATCAGGGCGACGATTGGAGTTCAACGACTCCAAGATCGCCCTAATCAGACATCTGTAACATCAGATAGAGATCGGAGAACCCTAGAAGATCAAGGGCCAAGATGGTGTGAATCCACACTTCAAACGACAAATCCGACCACACGAATGGATTCAAATCGACGATCACAGCCTAACGATGCACAAATCGAGTCAATCCGACACCCGTGGCACCATCTACATCATCCAGAAGATGGACGGCCAAGATGGCGCCACGTGGTGCCATCTCGTCGCCCAATCGTCCACATGCACTCGCTGAAGGTCTTCGCATCAGCCCTTCCCCACCGTTGGATCAAGATCCAACAGCTGCGACGCGCCTGCGTTGAAGTTAGGTGCTCGACACAAACGCGCCCATAGCGCATTGGTCGAGCGCTTTAACGCTAAGCGCAAGCGCGCATTCGAGCCTCGCCGCGCAGCAATTGGAGTGGAGGCGTGCGCCCGATCGGCTGCACGATAGCGATCCAACAGCCACGCGTGCTCAATCAAGATGATGGGCCCACACATGCCCGCGTGTAACGTGGGATCGCACGTGGGCGGGCGCGCAGCGCAGGTGGGCGAAGGCGCGATCTAAGTCGTCCGATCTCGCGATCGGACGACTAAGATCGTCTGGATGTGCGCGTGCATTGAACTCGGGGGCAAGCGAGCGGGCACGCGCGCGTCGCCCACTACGCCCACGTTTAGACCTTTAGCGATGGTTTTATCCGTCACTAGAGGTCCTGAATTAATGTTTTTAAAATTGGAATGACCGAAATGCCCCCACTCCTTGCAACTATAAAAGGAGAGTGCCTTCACACGAAATTCTCATCCCTTCCTTCTCTTCTCTACCTCTCCAAAGCTCAAGAGAAGCTTGTCCTACACTCTAGATGCTTCTTGAGAGATAAAGTCAATTTTTCGTCCCCATTTCGGAAGTAGATCCCGCGACAACGACGATGTGCTGCCTCGTTCCCGTGCTTCCTGCTTCGCCCTCCTTCATCCTGCTTCATCCTCCTTCGTCTAGGCGTCGTCCCATCCGGCTCGTCCTCCAAGCGACCGTCGAGGGGGATATTTCTCTCCCCATTCTTTTTACTACTTTCTAGAATAGATTTACTGCTTTCTAGAGTAGATTTACTACTTTTTAGTGTAATCATTTTCCCGCTTTCTAGTGTAATGAACAATCATTCTGATAATGAAATTCTATGTTTATTCTACATCTCATTTTGATTTTTGTTTGTAAAATTCTTTATCTCTCTTATTCTCTCTCTCCTTTTTATTTATTGTAAATAGTTAGATAGTTCTAATCAATTGAATTATTTCGTGACAAATAAAAACAAACGCGTAGTTTTTAAATCAAACGTCCGCCTCCCTGTGTTCGACCTGAAATTTCCATTTCGGTATAAATTTTATTTGTTGAACACGAGTTCTTCGCTTTCATACTACGATGACAGGTTTCTCAAAAATCAAACACGTTAGCGTAGCAACCCGACATTCAACATCAACCAACCTTGAAATTAGGTCGCAAAATCAAAACATCTAAAGTTCAAGTGAAAACCCTAAAGCACCTTTGAAATAAAAGTGGTAGACTTAGGAGGTCAAGGTCCCCATTCTGGTCTACCTAGAATCTCAGTGACAAGAGAGGTCAGGTGGGGGAAACCCTGTAACCCATGGGGATGCTCTACCATGTAGGGGTCTTTGCGGGACTCTCCCTCTCTGGCTGCCCAGGTAATTCTTAGGTGGACGACCTTCTGATCCAGGGGTATCATCCGCCCCGAACCTCCATAGTCATCCAAACATCGTTTAGGTGCCTCGATTGGGTCAAAAACATCTCCGGTCCCTCATCTTTTCTCTTTAGAGCACACACATAAATTTTCAGTGGAACTCTTTATTCAGATCTATTCACTTCATAACTTGATTCTACATCTTGATTCCACCACCTGATCCAAATATGCAGCCAAACCACTTAAGACTACCATTCAAGAAACTTGAATCCCAGAGATCCATGAGAGATAGGATGATTGAGGATGCCCTGAAATTCAATGAAAAAGATGACAAAACCTCAACACCAGTAGAAAACATTCAGGTTGATGTCCCAACAACCACAACCTTCATCATAACCTATGCCCAACTGCTATTGGCAGAAGCCACAAAAGGATCAACCCGAGACATACTCATCACAGGATACATTGAGATAGAAAAATTACACAATCTTGAATACCTTCAATGTTACGAACGCGGTTTCAAGAAGTCTTTTAAGACGTCTGGGAGGTGGCCCAGACGTCTGGAACCCCTTCCAGACGTCTAGGATTTAATTTCTGTGACACGCAGGGTTGTGTCTGCGCGCCTGCTCGTGCAGACCTGCGAACGCACCCTTTTTCCCTCTCTCCTCTTGCAGGCGCAGGCTGCGCTCTCTCTCTCTCTCTCCCCGCACGACCTTATAAGACCCTCGCCCTCACTCTCATCTCCTCCGCTCCCTTCTTCTCCTTCTTCCAGCCTGTGCGAGAGCGAGCGAGCGGCAGCAGCGGTAGCCGCGACGAGGGTGCAGGAGGAGGTGTTGCGCGAGGGAGGAGACGCTCAACTGTGAGGGATCGAGCTTGCCGGGGCAGCTAGGGCCGGTCGGCGGGGGAGCAGCGGGCGTGGAGCGTCGCTGGAGGGCTGCTGCAGCTCGAGCAGCAGGCAGACGAGGCGCGGCGCGGCCGTACGTCGCGGGTGGAGAGCGAGTCAAGTTCTGACTCTGGAAATTTTTCCAGAATCAGACGTCTGAGCTTCCAACCAGACGACGGTGAAGACATTTGGAGGACTGTCCAGATGTCTGTCAAGTGAGTTATTTTCGTCCTTCTTCCTTTTCTGCGACCGTTCGTACTGAGAACGAGAAGTGGGTACATGCAGGTTCTGAGATTCGCCATCCAACGCGAATCAGACGTCTGGCCGCAGTGCCAGATGACAAGAAGGCCTTCCAGACGTCCGGGGTGACCATCGGACATCTGGGAACTAAGCCAGACGCCCCCGCAGGCTTCTGGACGTCTGAGGGATTACACAGAGTGAAGGTATCCTCTGAACCGCCTTTTAAGACGTCTGGAAGAGGTTCCAGACGTCTGATTTTGGACTGTTTCGTCGTTTTCGACCCGTTTAGAGCCCGATCGGGGTCAGTTTTCCACGTTTCGAGTTGCGTTCTTTCCGGAATAAAATCCTCTACCTATTACAGTAATTATATACTATTCTGAGAAATTCCTTGTGCTTGATCCTTGTGTTAGGACCCCGTTCCATTACAGTCTTAGGGGTTGCAGAGGCGCGCGGGATTTCCGACCACGCCCCCAGTACCTCCGTTGTAGCTGGTAGAGTGGCTTTTAATTTACTTAATCAAATTTGTTACAATTGTGGAATAATTAATAGAGTCTAGGGCACTGCATGAACCCTAGGACTGAGAAGCTAGATTGATTGATAGATCCTAGGGTATTGCATGAAGCCTAGGACTGGAAATTAGATTGAATGATAGATCCTAGGGTACGGCATGAATCCTAGGACTGGAAAACTAGTGATATGTATATAATATTGCAGCCTTGGAAAATGTGGAAAGGAAATAATAGTTGCCTGTAAATTGATTTAACAGCTGCCTGTTATGAATAAATAAACATGACTGAGAACATGGGTTGCATGAATGTGAAACTGGAACGGTGAAACCTAAATGTGCTGAGTAAAAGAGCTGGAACCCTATGGGGAATTAGGAGTAGAACTCCTGGAAATAGAATGGAATGGAACTGAGAAAGGAAGATGTGGAAGTGTGTTGTCTCTGGGGTACGTGATACCAAGAGAGCACACATTACCTCTTAGTGCAGAGCGGAGCTAGCCGCCCCAGGGACCTGGGGTTAGGTCTGGCCACTTTGTACCGACTTGCTAGCCCTCGTGTACGCAGTACCGAGGAGAGCTACTAGTGTAGGGAGAGCACTAGCTACCCCACGGGCCCCGGGGTTTTGCTAGCCTCCTACACCAACTTGTTAGGCCCACTGGGCAAACCAGGGTAGTCAGGCAAGGGTGCGCGGACTGTGGAGGGGTTGGACCCCTGTTACTGAGAGGGCTCTGCCCTATACTGGTTCCGTGCTGTGCTTTGGGCGCACCCGTTAACGGAAACGACTGACCGCATGCCAGTGCGGGGTAACTACTCGTGCATTTACCGCGCGTGCCGTAGTCACCGTTACGTCTGTCAGTGACCTTGGGGTGGTTGACTGAGAGTAGGATCACCACGGGGGACTCTCCCGGCCAGGAGAGCACCACGTGTTACTTCTACTCTTTGGAAAAGACTGCAATCAAGATCGTTCCCACGAGGAACATTCGAGATCAAGTGAAGGATCTGAGAAAGAGATAATTGTGAAACAATAGAAAGACGTAAATAAAGGAAGAAAGAAAATAAAACAGCTACTGTACACTCTACTGTTTCTTAGTTTTAGTTGCCACTCTACCCAGCGTTTCGCTGACGTGTTACACTCGTTACTTTTCAGGACCAGGTGTTGAGTAGCCAGGGTCAGTGGCTGCAGAGGACGCTAGACTGAGTAGGGTCCAGTAGAGTTACCACTGTTCTTTTGTGCCCTTTTTGTTCCACTGTAGTGAGTAGTTCTTGTTACTCTCTGAACTTTTCTTTACTTGTAGTTCGTGTTATGTTATAAAAGTTGTTCTACTGTTGTGGTGGTATATACTGTAGTGGTTCCTTTTCTTACTGCTGTATTTTGTTACTGCTAGTTATATTCATGCTGAATGTGGTTTATTTTACTGCTCTTTTGGTTACTTCCTCGTTGGACGACTAGGTCTTGGGATTAGTCGAGTCGGTCCGATTCTCGTGTCTCGTAGGGACTCGGGAATCAAGTCGTTAAATTCAATGCATGACAAATCCTGTACTTTGGGAACAACACCAAGATAATCTTGAAAAACGAGAAGAAATGATGAGATTATTGAAACAAATTATCGACTAGAAATACCTGTATATGCCATAAACAGAGGATGAACCATCTTGGAACAATATGGAGGATCAATATTGATGTAAACACATTTACACTACTTAAAATGTCTATTTATGCATGTTCTTAAGCATAGGATTGCATTTCATGATATAAATATTGCATTACATGAATCATTTTCATTTAGAGTAGTTTGAATAAAATGGAGGTTAATTGTCTCCTTTTATGTGCTTGGACAGGACAAACATTTTATCGGGCCTCGGATCAAAGATCCAACCGTATGGATGTGATCAGGGCGACGATTGGAGTTCAACGACTCCAAGATCGCACTAATCAGGCATCCGTAGCATCAGATAGTGACCCGGGAACCCTAGAAGATCAAGGGCCAGGATGGTGTAAATCTACACTTTAGATGATAAATCTGACCGCACGGATGAATTCGGACTGACGATCGCAACCCAACGACACAAAAATCGAGTCAATCCGACATCCGTGTCACCATCTACAACTTCCAGAAGATGGACGGTCAAGATAGCGCCACGTGGCGCCATCTCAGCCGCCCAAACGGTCGCTTCATCTTGTGAAGGCTCCGCGCCCGATCGCTCTCCGCCGTTGGATCTTAATCCAACGGCTGTGGGTGCTCACATTTAAAAGCGCCCGCTCGACCATCCGCGCCCCATAGCGTAATGGTCGAGCGCGCTATCACGAGCGCGGGGCGCGGGTTCGAGCCGTGGCGAGGAGCGGCGGGCGCGAGCAATTGGGCGCGGGTGAAGCGTCGGATGGAGATCGGACGGCCGCACATGCCCGATAGCGTCGACGCGCGATTGAACGCGCATTCGGACGCGCAATCAGACGCGCGGGGGGTGCGCAACGCAGCAGGCACGGACGCATCTTAAGCCGTCCGATCTCGCGATCGGACGGCTGAAAATCAATGGACGTGTGCGGGCGTTGCGCGTGCGAGCAGCCGAGCGGGTGCGCATGAGCTGCCCACGTCTCCCACGAAGGGAGCTTTAGTGACGGATTTATCCGTCACTAAAGACCCCTCATTTACTATTTTGAAGTTGTAATGTCCATTTTGCCCCCACTCCTTGCAACTATAAAAGGAGACCCCCTCTATACGAAATTATGATCCCCTTCTTTCTCCTCTCTACCCCTCCAAAGCTCAAAAGAAGCTTGTCCCACACCTAGGATGCTTCTTGCGAGATAAAGTCCAATTTTCGTTCCCCTTTGGAAGTGGATCCTGCGACGACGACGGCGTGCTGCTTCGTTCCCGTTCTTCTACTTCGTCCTGCTTCGTCCTGCTTCATTCTCCTTCGTCCAAGCGTCGTCCCATCCGGCTTGTCCTCCAAGCAACCGTCGAGGAGGATTTCTCTCTCCCTATTCTTTTTACTGCCTTCTAGTATAGATTTACTGCTTTCTAGATTAATCTACTCGTCCTCCAAGCGATCGTCAAGGAGGAGATTTCTCTCTCCATTCTTTTAATACTTTCTAGAGTAAATTTATCACTTTCTAGAGTAATTGTTTTATGCTTTCTAGTTGTAATGAACAATCTCTTCAATGAAAAATTCCTTATTTATTCTACATCTCATTTTGATTTCTCTGTGTAATATTCTCTTTCTCTCTTACTCTCTTTCTCTCTTCTATTTATTGTAAATAATTAGATAGTTTTAAATTGAATTATTCTGTGACAAATAAAAAGAAACGCGAAGTTTTTAAATCAAACATCCGCCTCCCTGTGTTCGACCTGGAATTTTCATTTCGGTATAAATTTTATTTGTTGAACATGAATTCTTCGCTTTCGAACTACAACGACAGGTTTTCCAAAACCAAACACGTAAGCGTAGAGATTCGTGGAAAACACGTTCAACATTTTGGCACCGTTGCCGGGGAGGCAACGATCTTTGATTTCTCTTCGTGTTTTGTAACTTACAAATCATTTACCTCACATTTCTCCTTTCTTATTGTAATTGCAGGTACTCTTTTGAGATGAGCAAAAGCGGTAGATTGGACTAAAGAGCTGTGGAAGGTTTTGTAAGTTATCCCCCATTCTTTCCCCCTCCATAGATTTCATTCGCCACATTAAATCCAAATCCCAATTAACCTAGGTGTTTTGCATAAATCCTAGGAATAGTTTGGTTGCTTGGATTTCCACTCACATTCATTCCACCCTCATTCATAAAAAAAAATAACAAAAAGATAATCTTGTGGGGTAATTTTCAACAAACACACAACACACACCCACATTCAAGGCACTTGATCAACTTGATTTGTTTTCTACTCAACCGGGTTCTGATCCGTGGAACTGGCACACACAAAGCAACATATAACAGAGTAGAAATTATTCTAGGTTAACCATTTTTGAGTGCCTAACTTAGTGGTGTATTTCAGGCCAATTGTTTGAGTTGATTGGGCCGCACCACTTCAAATAAAATAAACTCATCAAGTAGCTGCCAATTAGGTTCAACTCTTAGGGATTTACTAGGCACTCCACATTTTTTTTAAACTTTAAAGGAAAACATCTTCACCTGTGCTTGCAAAACCTGGTGTGCCAATGAAACCTGTTTGAAAATACCTAAAGTTGAATCTTAAAAGCTACTAAGCAAGATTTGAATCTTAAAATTCACCACATCAAAAATAATCTTGCGTGAAAATCACTGGTTGTGCACGCACACACAAATCAATCAATCATTAAGGGCACAACCCATTTAAAGGGCCCATCACATTCCAAAGCACATTCAAACCTAGCCCTAAATAAAACAGAGTAGACGTTGGCCTTAAGGATTGAACTCGCTCTTTAGAACTTAGAACAAGATTATTTTTGATTAGTCTGTTTCTACTGTTCATTCTGATGTCTAGTTAGGGGAGCAGAGTCAAATGATCGCGGCTGGGGGGTACACTAGGAACCGGAGGCGCAAGCCGAAGGAAGAACCTTCTCCCCAGTCCCTCCTTCTAACTGGTTGGATTGAACAGACAGAAGTAGATTAAATTGTTCCTTTATCTCAAGACGGGTTTTGAGAGTCTATAGGTCTGTAGGCTAACCCATTTAAGGACAGGTTTGATTGTTTGTATTGTAGGGTGCCTTTCTTCCTCCCGAGTCTCATGAATCCTTCCACATATTTCACACATTCTTGCTCTTTCCCTCCTGTTGTGAATTATCCTCAACATGACGATTATCCCAACTCGCATTGTAATCAACCATCAGTCAGTTGGGATAATTCAAATTGGGGATACAATTCCAGACCCCCGTGTTTAGGGTCTAACCCTAAACACTTTGATTCTGATTTCTACCCTTCTCAGAGCTACATCGATTATAGATCGTCTTCCTTTCATACACAACCAAATAAGATCTACAATCAAGAAGGATACACTGATCCTGTAACGACCCGATTCCCGAGTCCCTACGAGACATGAGAACCGAACCGACTCGACTAATCCCAAGACCTAGTCGTCCAACGAGGAAGTAACCAAAAGAGCAGAAAAATAAACCACATTCAACATGAAATATACCTAGCAGTAACAAAATACAGCAGTAAGAAGAAGAACTATTACAGCATGTACCACCATAACAGTAGAACAACATTTATAACATAACAAAAACTGCGAGTAAAGAAAAGTATAGAGAGTAACAAAAACTACTCACTACAGTGGAACAAAGAGGGCACAAAAGAACAGTGGTAACTCTACTGGACCCTACTCGGCCCAGCGTCCTCTGCAGCCGCTGACCCTGGCTGCTCAACACCTAGTCCAGAAAAGTAACGAGTGTAACACGTCAGCAAAACGCTGAGTAGAGTGGCAACTAAACTAAGGAAGCAATAAAGTGTGCAGAAGCTGTTTTATTTTATTTCTTCCTTTATTTATGTCTTTCTATTGTTTCACCATCTATCTATTTCTCAGATCCTTCACTTGATCTCGAATGTTCCTCGTGGGAACGATCTTGATTGCAGTCTTTTCCGAACAGTAGAAGTAACACGTGGTGCTCTCCTGGTCGGGAGAGTCCCCCATGGTGATCCTATTCTCAGTCAACCACCCCAAGGTCACTGACAGACGTAACGGTGACTACGGCACGCGTGGTAAACGCACGGGTAGCTAACCCGCACTGGCACGCAGTCAGTCATTTCCGTTAACGGGTGCACCCAAAGCATAGCACGAAACCAGTATAGGGCATAGCCCTCTCAGTAACAGGGGTCCAACCCCTCCACAGTAACCAAACAGGGGCCTTGCCCCTCCACAGTCCGCACACCCTCGCCTGACTACCTTGGTTTGCCCAGTGGGCCTAACAAGTCAGTGTAGGTGAGCTAGCAGAACCCCGGGGCCCGTGGGGTAGCTAGTACTCGCCCTACACTAGTAGCTCTCCTCGGTACTGCGTACATGAGGGCCAGCAAGTCGGTACAAAGTGGCCAGACCTAACCCTGGGTCCCTGGGGCGGCTAGCTCCGCTCTGCACTAAACAGGGGGACAGTCGCCCTCCTTGGTATTCCGTACTCAAGGACCAGCTCACTTCCCCAATTCTATTCCATTCACTTTCCAGGAGTTCTACTCCTAATTCCTCGTAGGGTTTCTAGCTCTTTTAACTCAGCACATTCAGGTTTCACCATTCCAGTTTCACGTTCTTACAACCCATATTCTCAATCATGTTCATTTATTCATAACAGGCAGCTGTTAAATCAATTTACAGGTAGCTATTATTTCCTTTCCGCATTTTCCAAGACTGCAATATGTATATTCATTTCACTAGTTTTCCAGTCCTAGGATTCATGTCGTACCCTAAGATCTATCATTCAATCTAGTTTTCCGGCCCTAGGATTCATGCAATACCGTAGGATCTATCATTCAATCTGGTTTCTCATTCCTAGGATTCATGCAATGCCCTAGGTTCTATTAATTGTTCCATAATTATAACAAATTATGTTAATAATTTCTAAAGCCACTCTACCAGCTACAATGGAAGTAATGGGGGCGTGGTCGGAAATCCACGTGCCTCCGCAACCCCCGAGACTGCAATGGAACGGGGTCCTAACACAAGGATCAAACACAAGGAGTTTCTCAAAATAGTACATAATTACTGTAAACGGGTAGAGGATTTTATCCCGAAAAGAACGCAACTCGAACCGCGGAAAACGGACTCCGAATGGGCCCTAAACGGGTCGAAAACAACGAAACAGTCCAAAATCAGACGTCTAGAACCTCTTCCAGACGTCTTAAAAGGTGGTTCAGAGGATACCTTCGCTCTGCGTAGTCTCTCAGACGTCCAGAAGCCTGCGGGGGCGTCTGGCCTGGTTCCCAGACGTCCGATGGTCACCCCGGACATCTGGAAGTCCCTCCAGTCATCTGGCACTGCGGCCAGACGTCTAATTCGTGTTGGATACGAATCTTAGAACCTGCACGTACCCACTCCTTGTGCTCAGTACGGACGGTCGCAGAAAAGGAAGAAGGATGAAAATAACTTACTTACCAGACGTTTGGACAGTCCTCCAGACGTCTTCACCGTCGTCTGGTTGGAATCCCAGACGTCTGATTCTGGAAAAATTTCTAGAATCAGAGCTCGACTCACCCTCCGCCCGCGATGCACGGCCACGCCGCGCCTCGTCCGCCTACTGCTCGAGCTGCAACGGTCCTTCAGCGACGCTCCACGCCTGCGGCTCCCCTGCCGGCCGGCTCTAGCTGCCCCGGCGAGCTCGAGCCCTGACGACCGAGCGTCTCCTCCCTCGCGCGACACCTCCTCCAGCAACTCGCCGCGGCTGCCGCTGTCGCCGCTAGCGCTCGCTCTCGCTGGAAGAAGAAGAAGAAGGGAGCGGAGGAGATGAGAGTGAGGGAGAGGGCGAGGGCCGTTTTAAAGCCGTGCGGGGAGAGAGAGCGAGAGAGAGAGGCAGCGCCTGCGCCCGCAGGAGGAGAGGGAAAAAGAGGGTATCCGCAGGTCTGCGCGCGCAGGCGCGCAGATGAAATCCACTGTGCCGCGGTTCCAGACATCTGGTCAGACGTCTGGGCCACCTCCCAGACGTCTTAAAAGACGTCTTGAAGCCGCGTTCGTAACAATATAACAAACTCAAAGGAAGTTTCATCCCCGAAACTTGCGCTAACTAGGGTGCGGGAAAAGACGTCATATAAAAACATAACAAACTCAAAGAGGACCGAAGCCGGTCCGAAAGACGTACCCGCGAAGAGCTCCGGGTACCGCTCCTGCATTGCCGCCTCAGGGTCCCAGGTAGCCTCCTCGTACCGCTGGCTCCTGCACAAAACCTTCACCAGGGGTACTTCCTTTCATCTCAAACTGCAGACGGCTCGGTCAAAAATCTACACTGGCTGCTCAGGGTAGGTCAGGTCATCGCCCACCTCAACGCTCTCGTGACTCAGTACGTGACTGGGATCGGCTACGTACTTCCGGAGGTTGGACACGTGGAACACATCGTGCACACTAGAAAGCTGGGGAGGGAGGGCAAGCCTGTAAGCAACGGGTCCAACCCGCTCCAGGACCTCAAAGGGCCCCACAAACCTCGGTGCGAGCTTCCCTCTCACCCCAAACCGCTGCAGGCCCTTCATGGGCGAAACACGAAGAATGACGTGGTCCCCAACCTCGAACTGCACCTCTCTGCGTTTTCGATCCGCGTAGCTCTTCTATCTGCTCCTGACAGTGTGGAGTAGCCTGTGGATCTTCTCGACTACATCCTGACTCTGCCGGATCAACCTAGGGCCAACCTCCCACTTGGTCCCCACCTCAACCCAACTCAAGGGTGCCGTACACCTCCATCCGTACAAAGCCTCGTAGGGAACCATGCCGATGCTCGAGTGATAGTTGTTGTTGTATGCAAACTCCGCCAGGGGAAGGTGCTCCTCCCAAGAGCCCCTCCAATCCAGTACACATGCACGCAAAAGGTCCTCAAGTGTCTATATCGTGCGCTCAGACTGTCCGTCCGTCTGGGGGTGATAAGCTATACTAAACCTCAACCGCATCCCCAGGGCCTGCTGAAACTCAGCCCAAAACTGGGACGTAAAGCGGGTATCCCGGTCGGATACGATTTCCCGCGGAACTCTGTGTAGTCGTACCATGTCACGAATATACCTCTCTACCAACTGTGCTGGTCCCAAAGTGACTCGGATCGGCAACAATTGTGCTGTCTTCGTCAGTCTATCCACAATTACCCAGACTGCGTCGTGTCCTCGCTGGATAACAGGTAAACCCACCACCAAGTCCATGGTGATGCTCTCCCACTTCCACTCTTGCAATGGAAGCGACTGTAGCGGCCCTGCAGGCCTTTGATGCTCGGCTTTCACCTGCTGACACACTAAGCATTGCTGCACGAATTCACCCACATCCCGCTTCATCCCCCTCCACCAAAACTCGCGTCTCAAGTCGTCGTACATCTTCGTGTTTCCGGGATGTATGGTGAATCTGGAACCGTGTGCCTCAGTCAGGAGCTCTCTCAACAACTCCTCGTCCCTGGGAACGCACAACCGTCCCCTCAGGCGTAGCACCTGGTCTGTGAAAGAGAAATCCCCTGGGTCTCCTGACAGTACTCTGTCGCGCAAGGACTGCAAGTACGAATCGGCCATCTGTCCTGTGATGATGCGGTCTATCAGCTCTGGCCTAGTCTGTCGTGTCACAGTCACTGTCCTACAGTGCCCCCGTAACTCCAGGGGTCGCCAACCGCCCACCTCCTCCAAGAGGCTCCAACTTTGTAACTGTAAACTGGCCAAGTGTGCGGGCGCCTTCCGGCTCAAGGCGTCAGCCACCACATTAGCCTTGCCCAGGTGATAGGAAATGCTGCAGTCGTAGTCCTCCAGGAGCTCCAACCAACGTCTCTGTCTCATGTTGAGCTCCTTCTGATCAAAAAGGTATCTGAGGCTATTGTGATCTGTGAAAATCTCGAAGGTCTCACAGTACAAGTAGTGCCTCCAGGTCTTCAGCGCGAAGACGACAGCTGCCAACTCCAGGTCGTGGGTAGGGTAGGTATGCTCATGGGGCTTCAGTTGCCGCGAGGCGTAAGCGACAACGTGACCCCTCTGCATGAGCACACCTCCTAGCCCCTGCAAGGAGGCATCCGTGTACACAACGAACCCGCCACTACTGTCAGGGATGGTGAGCACGGGAGCCGAGGTCAACCTCTCCTTCATCTCCTGAAAACACGCCTCACAGGTGTCTGTCCAAGTGAAGGGCACGTCCTTCCGAGTCAACTGTGTCATAGGACACGCAATCTGTGAAAAACCTCTGATGAATCGTCTGTAGTAGCCTGCCAGTCCCAGGAAACTGCGAATCTCAGTGACTGAACGCAGTCTCTCCCACCTGAGCACTGCCTCAACCTTGGCTGGGTCCACCGCCAAGCCGTCTCCAGAGATCACATGACCTAAGAAGGTCACCTCCCTCAACCAGAACTCGCACTTGCTGTATTTGGCATACAGCCTACGCCGTCTCAGCGTGTCCAGAACCATCCGCAAGTGCTGTTCGTACTGCGTCCGATCTCGAGAATAGATGAGTACATCATCAATGAATACCACAACGAACTGGTCCAAGTACGATCTAAATACCCCGTTCATCAGGTCCATGAAAGCAGCAGGGGCATTGGTCAACCCAAACGGCATGACCAAAAACTCGTAGTGTCCGTACCGGGTGCGGAAAGCTGTCTTGGAGACGTCTGCTTCCCTGATCCTCAACTGGTGGTATCCAGACCTCAAGTCGATCTTGGAGAACACCGTGGCACCCCGCAACTGGTCAAACAAGTCGTCGATCCTCGGCAGCGGATATCTGTTCTTGATGGTGACCCTATTCAGTTGTCGGTAGTCCACACAAAGGCGTAGGGTACCATCCTTCTTCTTCACAAACAGTACTGGGGCTCCCCAGGGAGACGCACTGGGCCTCACGAAACCCTTCTCCAAAAGGTCCTGCAATTGGGACTTGAGCTCTCGTAGCTCAAGCTGTGCCATCCTGTATGGCGCGGTGGGGATGGGGCTGGTCCCTGGTACTAGTGAGATCTCAAACTCCATCTCACGCTCGGGCGATAGTCCTGGTAACTCGTCTGGGAACACGCCAGGGTACTCTTTGACCACCGAGATGCTCTGGAAGTCTGCCACAGGGCTGGGCTCTGCCACCACACAAGCTAGGAAGCCCTCACACCCCTGGCTCAAAAGTCTCGCCGCCCGAAGTGCCGAAATGCACCTGAAGCCTCCGTCCACCGGCTATCCGTGAAACTCGAAAGAAGGCAACTCCTCTATGGAGAAGACAATCTTCCTCTCAAAACAGTCCACCAAAGCATGGTAAGCGGACAACCAATCCATCCCTAGAATTACGCCAAAGTCCTCCATCTGTATCATAATCAGGTCAGCTGGCAGGCTATGTCCCCCGACGCTGACCTCGCAATCCGTGTACACCTCCTTAGCTACAAACAACTGACCACTCGAACCTCTGATTACTAACGGATTCTCTAACAGCGTATAGTCCTGGCCCAAACTAACTGCGAAACTGGCTGCGACCAACGAGTGCGTAGCGCCGAAATCGAAAAGTGTGTAAACGAGTCTGCAGGAAACTGAAACCATACCTGCCACCACCGAGCCCGAAGCTCTGGCATCCCTGTGTGTCAGGGCGTTGATACGCCCCTCAGCTCTAGGTGCGGACGAAGCAGCCACACTCTGCGTCGGACGGGCAGGTGCTGGCCGGTACCCTCCTCGTGACTGCTGTCCTCCTCCTCGCGCCTGGGAACCGTGACCTCCTGCGCGCCCTCCAGTGCTCTGCGCGGGAAGTATCTGCTGACCTCCTGCCCTCGACAGAGAGTCCCTCCTGATGTGGCCCGGCTGGCCACACTGGTAACAGAGGGGAACCCGACTCCCGCCCTCAGCGGGTCCCTACTGTCGGCTGGGAGGGGGTCCTGTGCTGGCGACTGGCCTCTGTCGAGGCCCCCCAAAGGCCATGGATGGCCCTGCAAAACGTGACGGCTCCCCTACGGACGCCACGTGCCTCCTCTCTCACCGGCCCTGTGAAAAGTCTGGCTGAAAGGGCCTCTTCCGCCCGCCTTCAGTGTCTCGCGCGGACGGGTTGGTCTCCTCATAACTCATGGCTGCCTCCACCACCCTCGAAAATGTAGGCAGCTTCAGGGGTTTGACATACCCCCGAATCGCAGGCCGAAGCCCCTCGGTGAACCTCCAAAGGCGCTCCTCCTCAGTGGCTACCGCTGTCGCTGTAAAGCGGGACAGCTCCAGGAAACACGTGCGGTACGCGCTCACGGTCATCATCCCTTGGCGGAGAGTGTGAAACTCCCACCTCATCTGGTCCTGCCACGTTTGGGGAAAGTACTGCTCGCAGAAGAGGGTGACGAACCGATCCCAGGTTGGCTCATCCCTCTCCTGTCCCCGGACCACCCTCCACCACCTATGTGCCGTACTCTCCAGCTGGTACGTGGAAAAGGCCACGCGGCACTCCACCGGGGGGTGAAGGGTGTCGAAAATCTTCTCCAGCTGCTCGAGCCAGTCCTCTGCCTCAGTCGGGTCCTCATCCCCCTTGAAGGAGGGGGGCCTCAGCTTCCGGAACTATCCGAAGAGCTCGGAGTGGTGCTGCAGTGGGGATGCTGGTGCACCTCCAGGCAAAGGTGCCTCGTGCACAGAAGTGTCGGAGGAAGGTGGGGACGACGGCTGCCCATCCCCTCCCCCGTGTCCAGCGTCGCATCCGTCGGGTGGTCCCACAGAGGACTCCCCCTCCGCAGCCCCAAGGGGAGGCGCTCGAGGCGGTGGGTGGAGCTCCTCTCGCACAATATCCCGTATCAGCTGGGCGAGGTCCTGGGCCTGGACGCCCGGGAGTAGTGGCTGGTCCACTGAGGCATCGGCAACGGCACGCCCACCTCGCCGACCTTGTCCTCGGCCATGCCTGCGGCCCGCCTCACCAGTCCCGAGACGAGGCATCTCCTGTAAGGAGACGCGAAACAAAACGGAACACGTCAATATGGAACGATACTTAACGGAAACGTCTAAGAGCTCATGTCAAAAGATATGTTGTGGTGGCTACTCTAGTTATAGACATGTGAATTGGTTATTTTCCAGTCAGTTGATTCACTTCTCGGGACGACCTTGCTTTGATACCATCTTGTAACGACCCGATTCTCGAGTCCCTACGAGACACGAGAACCGGACCGACTCGACTAATCCTAAGACCTAGTCGTCCAACGAGGAAGTAACCAAAAGAGCAGTACAATAAACCACATTCAACATGAAATATAACTAGCAATAACAAAATACAACAGTAAGAAAAAGAACTACTACAACATGTACCATGACAACAGTAGAACAACATTTAACATAACATGAACTACAAGTAAAGAAAAGTCCAGAGGGTAACAAGAACTACTCACTACAGTGGAACAAAAAGGGCACTTAAGAACAGTGCTAAATCTACTGGACCCTACTCGGCCCAGTGTCCTCTGCAACCGCTGACCCTGGCTGCTCAACACCTAGTCCTGAAAAGTAACGAGTGTAACACGTCAGCGAAACGCTGAGTAGAGTGGCAGCTATACTAAAGAAACAGTAAAGTGTATAGAAGTTGTTTTATTTTATTTCTTCCTTTATTTACGTCTTTCTATTGTTTCAACATCTATCAATTTTTCAGATCCTTCACTTGATCTCGAATGTTCCTCGTGGGAACGATCTTGATTGCAGTCTTTTCCGAACAGTAGAAGTAACATGTGGTGCTCTCCTGGCCGGGAGAGTCCCTCATGGTGATCCTACTCTCAGTCAACCACCCCAAGGTCACTGACAGACGTAACGGTGACTACGACACGTGCGGTAAACGCACGGGTAGCTAACCTGCACTCGCACGCGGTCAGTCGTTTCCGTTAACGGGTGCACCTAAAGCACAACACGGAACCAGTATAGGGCAGAGCCCTCTCAGTAACAGGGGTCCAACCCCTCCACAGTAACCAAACAGGGGCCTTGCCCTTCCACAGTCCGTGCACCCTCGCCTGACTACCCTGGTTTGCCCAATGGGTCTAACAAGTCGGTGTAGGTGGGCTAGCAGAACCCCAGGGCCCGTGGGGTAGCTAGTACTCACCCTACACTAATAGCTCTCCTCGGTACTACGTACACGAGGGCCAGCAAGTCGGTACAAAGTGGCCAGACCTAACCCCGGGTCCCTGGGGCGGCTAGCTCCGCTCCGCACTAAACAGGGGGACAGTCGCCCTCCTTGGTACTCCGTACTCAAGGGCTAGCTCACTTCCCCAATTCTATTCCATTCACTTTCCAGGAGTTCTACTCCTAATTCCCCGTAGGGTTTCCATCTCTTTTAACTCAGCACATTCAGGTTTCACCATTTCAGTTTCACGTTCTTACAACCCATATTCTCAATCATGTTCATTTATTCATAACAGGCAGCTATTAAATCAATTTACATGCAGCTATTATTTCCTTTCCGCATTTTCCAAGACTGCAATATGTATATTCATTTCACTAGTTTTCCAGTCCTAGGATTCATGCCGTACCCTAGGATCTATCATTCAATCTAGTTTTCCGGCCCTAGGATTCATGCAATACCCTAGGATCTATCATTCAATCTGGTTTCTCATTCCTAAGATTCATGCAATGCCCTAGGTTCTATTAATTGTTCCATAATTGTAACAAATTATGTTAATAATTTCTAAAGCCACTCTACCAGCTACAACGGATGTAATGGGGGCGTGGTCGGAAATCCCGCACGCCTCCGCAACCCCCGAGACTGCAATGGAACGGGGTCCTAACACAAGGATCAAACACAAGGAGTTTCTCAGAACAGTATATAATTACTGTAAACGGGTAGAGGATTTTATCCCGAAAAGAACGCAACTCGAAACGCGAAAAACGGACACCGAACGGGCCCTAAACCGGTCAAAAATAACGAAACAGTCCAAAATCAAACGTCTGGAACCTCTTCCAGACGTCTTAAAAAGTGGTTCAGAGGATACCTTCGCTCTGTGTAGTCTCTCAGATGTCCAAAAGCCTGCGGGGGCGTCTGGCCTGGTTCCCAGACGTCCGATGGTCACCCCGGACGTCTGGAAGTCCCTCCAGTCGTCTGGCACTGCGGCCAAGCGTCTGATTCGCGTTTGGAGTGGGTACGTGCAGGTTCTAGGATTCGCGTTGGATACGAATCCTAGAACCTGCACGTACCCACTCCTTGTGCTCAGTACAGACGGTCGCAGAAAAGGAAGAAGGACGAAAATAACTTACTTACCAGACGTTTGGACAGTCCTCCAGACATCTTCACCGTCGTCTGGTTGGAATCCCAGACGTCTGATTCTGGAAAAATTTCTAGAATCAGAGCTCGACTCGCCTCCACCAGCGACGCACGGCCACGCCGCGCCAGTCCGCCTTCTGCTCGAGCTGCAATGGTCCTTCAGCGACGGTCCACGCCTGCGGCTCCCCCGCCGGCCGGCTCTAGCTACCCCGGCGAGCTCGAGCCCTCACGGCCGAGCGTCTCCTCCCTCGCGCGACACCTCCTCCAGCAACTCGCCGCGGCTGCCGCTGCCGCCACTCGCTCGCACTCGCTGGAAGAAGAAGAAGGGAGCAGAGGAGATGAGAGTGAGGGAGAGGGCGAGGGCCGTTTTAAAGCCGTGCGGGGAGAGAGAGCGAGAGAGAGAGAGGCAACGCCTACGCCCGCAGAAGGAGAGGGAAAAAGAGGGTATCCGCAGGTTTGCACGCACAGGTACGTAGACGAAATCCACTTTGCCGCTGAAATTAAATCCCAGACGTCTGGAAGGGGTTCCAGACATCTGGTGAGACGTCTGGAAGGGGTTCCAGACATTTGGTCAGACGTCTGGGCCACCTCCCAGACGTCTTGAAGCCGCATTCGTAACAGATCCTTACCCATCCTCTGATTTCACTGCCTTTAGGTCATCACCATCTTTTCAACAATCTGAAATGACCTATTATTAGGAAAGGTATAACGAATCTCAATTCGTTAATTCCTCTACATTGATGTCAAACCCACCCAACCCTGAACCAACTCATTTGGTTCAGGTTAATCAAGTTCAAGATAAGGTTCTGGCTAACTTGAGGAATATCATTTAATCTTTAGAAGTTCAGCCAATACCTTGCATTGAGAGATTGGAGCCCCTGATTGAAATGATTGATGATTTAAACAAGTCTTTGTTGGATTGGCTCTAGGATGTTAAGGATAAGAACCCAGGTGAGTTCTTACTTGGGAAATTAGCGAAATTGAGGATGAGATTTGTGGTTGCTTTGATTCAATCTTGGAATAATTCCCAGGATGAACCCTCTTCAGGAAAGCCAATGACAGAACCCACTCAGGCACCTGTTGGGGGGACACGTGTTACGAGGCTGACCAGATTGAATTAAAACAACCAATGAAGGATGATCTGATTTCTTCACCGCAGATCCCTAAGCCGGGTTACGAGGAAATGTATGTCTCCTTGGAACACAAAGTGACAACTGATTATGGGACATACATTGATACGGATCCTGATGGTGAAGATTTAAGTTGCGAAGTCTCACATGAGTTTTCTGAACACGATTTCTGTGAGACGATTGGGCCTGAGGAATCTGATAGATCATTTCATAGCCCAATAACTGAGGAAACTAATCTTATTAGGGCACACATTACGGATCCAGAATTGCATTTTCTGGAGGAATCAATTTAATGCCCTGATTATCAGTTACACCCTGTTGAGCTTATTGATGATTCTAATTCTGAGATAATTAGACCCAAGTCAATTTTGATTCTGCCACATCATTTAGACTTCGAGATTTCAGATAGGGTGATAAATGTACAAGAGGTCCTAGAATTTGATATGCTGAATGAGGAGGATAGGAGTGGGGAAGTTTTGATTTGGGAAGTTAATTTTGGAGGAAATGGAAGATTGAGTCGAAGGGTTCCTTTTAAGCTGAAACCATCAAATCAGAACCCTTATGACATTTGTTTCGAGGATGTTCAACTCAAGCACACATTCAACGATTATCCTTTTGAGCTTCAATTTTCTGTAACCCGACTTTTTGGTCTTGGGTTGCATTCTCAGAAATCGCAGGCCCGATCCTGCTTACATTCTGATTTTAGGTTTTGGGTAATTTTTATCCAGAACCTAAGATATTCTCGATTATGGGGTGTAGGTCTGCACCACAATCTGGTCCACATCTGTGGACCTCTGTTGACAGGTCGAAGGATTATTCTATTTATTGTAATTCTGACCTGCACATGTGAATTCTTCATTTCTTTTCTTTGTATAGTGTGCCTAGCTGAAGGCACTAAACTCAGCACATATACAGTTTTTCTTAGTTTTCATCTCGGAGCAGACCTGACATTCACGCAATTCAGGTGCTTTCTTTGCTTTTCCACTCTGTTTTATGTCTTTTTAATACAATGAGGACATTGCATTAGATAGGCATGGGGGGGTGGATATTTATCTCTGAATTCATTCGTCAGCTTCGTAGATTTGTTTTATTTTGATTAAAAAAAATCAAAATTAGGAAAGAGAATTTGGGTTTATGAAAATTTTCAATCTTAGGAAAAACTACATTAAGATCTGAACACAAAGACCCTTCGGGTCTTTAAACTTAATCAGCCCGTGTATCCACTAAAATGTGGATTTGTTTTTCGAGTTCTCACCAACTTGAATTTTATTTCAATTGGAGTAAATAAGTTTGGGTGATAAGTACACGACTTATCAACCCGCCCTATGATTTGAGGGAATTTTGAGTCTTAAGCATCTACACACTTTCTTTGCACTGACTCATTGTTCGGTGATTCTAACAGAAATTGGGTAGCTAATGAACCTTCTAGGGTGATATGGCTGGCATGTTATCGTGAGTAACAGCCCATAGGTAGGTTGTCCATAGCCTAGTCACTGGACCTTTCTCTTTTTCCTGCCCTTAGGTAAATCTTAGACCAGGGAAGCCACCTATTTAAAAAAAAATAATATCAAAAAGAAAAGGAGAAAAGAATAAAAAGAAATAAGCCACACTTCCCTGCACGAGTATGGCTGGCAAGTTGTCGGTGGTAACAGCTCATCGACCGGTTGTCCAGAACCCAGCTCAGAAAATGCACTAAAAATTACCAAAACACTTAGGAAGAAGTGGACAAGTAGAATAAACCAGGGAGATATACACTGGATTCACCCCTGTGTTGACCCCGTAAAAAAAAATAAAAAATAAAAAATAAAAAAATAAAAATAAAAGTAGGGAGAAAGCTACCGGTTGTAAAGATACACCTTTAGGCAGAAGTCTTTTTGAGGTCACCTAGAGGCGTAGAAATCCGAAGTCCGTTTTAATTGCCGGTCAACGAGTCTATCACAATCACAATAAGATGCTTAAAGCCTAGGGTTCTCATCAAATTTTGGGTGAGTTGAATGGCCGAAGAAAGCCACTCTTAAACCTGAAAATTTGAAAATAAAAAAAAATTAGAAAAGAGAAAAAGAGAAAAAGAAAATTTTCTTTTAATAAGGTGAGGGCTTGAAGCGGTCTGCATTTTGGCTGAAACCCAGGCACTGTTGTGTCTTTGAAAGTTCAGTTCCTAAGTAGACAATTTCTTAATGATTGAAAAATAACTCAAGTCCAAATAATCTAACCTAATTCTTTTATAAATAGCATATAGTTTTTGCTAGGGACTAGCAAAAGATAGGCATGGGGGTATGATGTAAACACATTTACACTACTTAAAATGTCTATTTATGCATGTTCTTAAGCATAGGATTGCATTTCATGATATAAATATTGCATTACATGCATCATCTTGCATTTAGAGTAGTTTGAATAAAATGGAGGTTAATTGTCTCCTTTTATGTGCTTGGACAGGACAAACATTTTATCGGATCCTCAAATCAAAGATCCAACCGTATGGATGCGATCAGGGCGATGATTGGAGTTCAACGACTCCGAGATCGCCCTAATCAGGCATCAGTAGCATCAGATAGTGACTCGGGAACCCTAGAAGATCAAGGGCTATGATGGTGTAAATCCACACTTCAGATGATAAATCCGACCACACGGATGAATTCAGATCGACGATCGCAGCCCAACGACACAAAAATCGAGTCAATCCGACATCCGTGTCACCATCTACAACTTCTAGAAGATGGACGGCCAAGATAGTGCCACGTGGTGCCATCTAGCCGCCCAAATGGCTGCTTCATCTTGTGAAGGCTTCGCACCCGATCGCTCTCCGCCATTGGATCTTAATCCAACGACTGTGGGCGCTCACATTTAAAAGCGCCCGCTCGACCATCCGCGCCCCATAGCGCAGCGGTCGAGCGCGCTATCACGAGCGCGGGGCACGAGTTCGAGCCGTGGCAAGGAGCGGCGGGAGCGAGCGACTGGGCGCGGGTGGATCGTTGGATGGAGATCGAACGGCCGCCCACGATTGGACACGCAATCGGACGCGCAATCAGACGCGCACGGGGCGCACAACGCAGCGGGCGCGGACGCATCTTAAGCCATCCGATCTCGCAATCGGACGACTGAAAATCAATGGACGTGCGCGGGCGTTGCGCGTGTGAGCAGCCGAGCGGGCGCGCATGAGCCGCCCACGTCGCCCACGAAGGGAGCTTTAGTGACGGATTTATCCATCACTAAAGACCCCTCATTTACTATTTTGAAGTTGTAATGTCCATTTTACCCCCACTCCTTGCAACTATAAAAGGAGACCCCCTCCATACGAAATTTTGATCCCCTTCTTTCTCCTCTCTACCCCTCCAAAGCTCAAAAGAAGCTTGTCCCACACCCGGGATGCTTCTTGCGAGATAAAGTCCAATTTTCGTTCCCCTTCAGAAGTGGATCCCGCGACGACGACGGCGTGCTGGTTCGTTCCCGTTCTTCTGCTTCGTCCTCCTTCATCCTGCTTCGTTCTCCTTCATCCAGGCGTCGTCCCGTCCGGCTCATCCTCCAAGCAACCGTCGAGGAGGATTTCTCTCTCCCTATTCTTTTTACTGCCTTCTAGTATAGATTTACTGCTTTCTAGATTAATCTACTCTTCCTCCAAGTGACCGTCGAGGAGGACATTTCTCTCTCCATTCTTTTAATGCTTTCTAGAGTAAATTTATCGCTTTCTAGAGTAATTGTTTTATGCTTTCTAGTTGTAATGAACAATCTCTTCAATGAAAAATTCCTTATTTATTCTATATCTCATTTTGATTTCTCTGTGTAATATTCTCTTTCTTTCTTACTCTCTTTCTCTCTTCTATTTATTGTAAATAATTAGATAATTTTAAATTGAATTATTCTGTGACAAATAAAAAGAAACACGAAGCTTTTAAATCAAATGTCCGCCTCCCTGTGTTCGACTCAGAATTTTCATTTCGGTATAAATTTTATTTGTTGAACACGAATTCTTTGCTTTCGAACTACAACGACAGGTTTTCCAAAATCGAACATGTAAGCGTAGCGATTCGCGAAAAACACGTTCAACAAATATGATTTCCCAGATCTCAGGTTTGAGGCACAGAATGGCTGTGGATTCCCAACCTAGATGGAGTACAATGTGCCTGATATTGAAGAAGGTTGGAAAGCTCCAATTGCAGGAGAACACAATGTTGAGCCAACCCTAGATGATGAAACACTAGGCTTAGAATTCCAAAACTCCTGCAATGATGAAAGTAGAACTAAACCTCTCGAGGGTGTAAATTCCACCCCTTATTCTAATAAGGTGACCCTAGAAGGTTATTCGGACCTAGATTCTAGCGATTCAACCCACATCCTAAGCCCAGAATCTAGATCTGAAACCTATTAGGAAGATTTCGAGGCCCTATATGAGGAAGATCAATTTTTCAATGAAGAATATGATTTTGGGCCTCTATTTGATGAATATCCCTCGCCAACATCTTCAAAGAAACAAATCGATTTTTTGGAAGTCATGCCAATTTATGATACTTTAATCGAGGAGTTAGACAAGTGGGGTTTCAATTGGGTCTATCCTACTAGCTTGGAACCTGAGTGGCGTTGTTTAAATTATTTTTGTGTTCTTAGCTGTTTGCCTCAAGTGACACGAGGTAAGGTCCCTCACCCACATGCATGCCTCATCCGCGACCTTTGCCCCACGATCTGGCTAACCGACCCAATTACCCCTCGCACTCCTTGCTCACTACACCACGTCGGTGTGCCTGGACCCGAGCACGCGAAACCCGACCCAATTACCCGACTCTGGGAGAGCGTACCTAAGAGCGAAATAGAGAGAGAGAGATGCATGGGAGGGTAGGGGTAGGTTTTGCTCTTCAGTGTGTGTAGGGAAGAAGAAGGAAGAAAGAGGCACAGCTGAAGCGAAGGTAAGGTGAAGCTAAGCAAGGAAGGAAGGACTTAGCCACAGAAAGGAAGAAGAAGGAAGGAAGAAAGGAAAGAAGCAGAAGAAAGAGAAAGAAAAGAGGGTGCAGCAAATAAGAGAAGTCAGAAGAGAAGAAGGAAAGACAAGGTAGAAGAAGAAGACAAGGAAGGAAGAAGAAGCACTATAGCCGCAGAGGGGAGCTAAGGAAAAGGCTGAAGAAGGAAATCAAGGCAGAAGCCAAGGAAGGAAAAGGAAGAAGAAGGAAGGCAGAAGCTAAGGGAAGGAGAAGCACTATAGTAGAGGTGCAGCTGAAGAAGAAAGAAGAAAGAAAGAAATCAAAGTCCAAGAAAGAAAGTTAAAGAGTATAAGAAGAAAGGAAGAAGTAGACAGCCAAAGACAGAAGGAAAAGAGAAGAAAGAGCCAAAGAAAGCAAGAAAGAGAAGAGAAGGCTAAAGAAGAAGAAAGGAAAGAAGAAGCTGAAGAGAGAGCCAAGCCAAGAATCACCCTTTTTATCCAATTCTTCTCAATCTCTTTTATTTTGTTACATTTTGATATTCATAAACTCTTGCATTTATACTCTGAATTAGGTTTTGAGTAACTCTAAGTGTTCAATTACATTTATTGAGATTAGTGAATAAATTCCATTTGCTCCCTGTGTTCGACCTCGGATACTTAGGTTTTCAAGTAATAAATTCTTATTTTATTTTCGAGGCGATTTCATCTATACTATAACACACATCTCTTAAAACCACGATCTCTCGCCTTCGTTAACAGTAGGCTTGCTAGAGCTTGGGAGTAGGTGGGAGTAGAGTAGGTAGAGATGGCTTGGAAGGGAGGGATGTTGGTCCTTTTATAGTGGATGAAAAGAGGCTAGAATAGGCATGGGACCATTAGTGACCTCCAAGCTGTCGCTGGAAGTGTCGTTGTGGGTAGCTTACACCCGCTCACACCCATAGCTAGCTTTGCTAGCATGCAAAGAATTAGTGACGGCTGTAAGCGTCGTTGTATGTCTGCCAAGTTGTCACTAAAGGCTGGTGCCAATCGAGAATGCGCCCGCCCCATGTGCACTACACTGTCCTACCTCATGCGCACGGATTGCGCAGTGGCCCTGCTGGTGTGCGCACAGGCATGCGCTAGCGTGTGCGCTACTGGTGCATGCTGGCACTGCTCATGCACTGGCTGGATTGAGAATGGGGGGACTGCAGGGATTCGAACTCGCACCCCTCCCTTGCAAACCGCTGCTCCCACCGTTGTGCCACGTCCACATGTGTGTCGCAAAGAGTTGTGGCCGCATGGTGAGGGCGAGCTCTCAGTCGTTGGATTTTCATCCAACGGCTGAGATCACTTGATGGGTGGCCTTTGGAAATGTGGCGGGTGGCTTTGGGTGCTCTAGATGGTGCCATGTGACACCATCTGGATCGTCCACCCTTCATTGCTTGCAGAGGATGCCATGGTGCTCGGATCGAGGTGATTTCTACGTTGTCGAACTACGATCGTCACTCCGAATCCATCCGTACAATCGAATTTTTCATCTGAAGTCCGTAAGGATGTCCCATTGCCTCCTTGCCATATAAAATGAAGGAATTAATATGCAAAACATACAACTATCCTAAATGCCATGCAATAGATGTTATGCAGTATTTATAACATGATATGCAATGCTAAGCCTAGGAACTATCATAAATAAGCATTTTATCATGAATTCATGTGCTTATCACCACTCGTGTTTCGCGCATACGGAAACACACTAGAGATTTGAAGGGATTGGTATGGGTAAATATAGTGTTGGAAGGACATTACGACCGGTCAATGGATATGTTTCGAATGGATAGTTCTCAATTCATCAAGTTACTGGATATGTTAGTCCAGAAGGAATACCTAAAACCCACAAAGGAGATGCATCCAAATGAGGCCCTTGCAATCTTTTTATATAGCGTTGGACAAGGTGCTACAAATCGTAACATGCAAGGTTGATTTGAGAGATCAGCATGAACAATAAGTAATTACTACAAGGATGTTGCCTAAGCAATAATGGAGCTTCAATTTGAGTTTATTACCTTTCCAAAGGATTCGGCACCAGTTCCCAACAAGGTAAGAAAAAATAATGACCTATATCCATACTTCAAGGTAAGGTGCTTTGCATAAGCTTTGGTAGGGTTTTTGATTATGAATGAACTTCATTTCTTCTCACTAATCTTCACAGGATGTGATTGGGGCTATAGATGGAACACACATTGAGTTGTGTGTAAACCCTACCGAAGCAAGGAGGTATCGAAACAGACACGGTTGGTATTCACTAAACGTAATGTGTGTTGCATTGATGGATCTATCAATTCAATATTTTGCTAGTGGCTGGGAAGGATCCACTGCCGATATGACGGTACTTCGGTGGGCATTGCAAGATGACAACATTCCAATACCGCCAGGTCGAGTTTATCTTGTGGATTGTGGATATGCTAATACCCATCAATTTCTTGCCCCTTACTGAAATGTAAGTTACCATATAATAGAGTACAACTCTAGGGCAACATGCAACAAGTATCGCAATAAGAAGGAGCTTTTTAACCACCATCACGCAAAGATTCGAAATTGTGTTGAAAGGTGTTTTGGTGTTTTAAAGAAGAGATTCCTTGCCTTGAACTACCCCTCCTTTTACTTTGTTGAAGTCCATCGAGATGTAGTTGTTGCTTGCTGCGTGATTCACAACTTCCTATTGAGAGATGGGGGATGTGATGAATTTTACAACAAAAACTATCAAGCTTCCTCGGGTGATCACCCGTAGAGCAGCAACCACCTCTTAGGACCGATAACCCCGATGACACAACGCTAGACACATCTGTGACATTGAGTCAGGTAGATATTCGGAGGGGCGGCCAGATTAGGGAGTCCATAGTTGATGTAATGTGGGGGGACCACCAAATGAGAAATGCATGAGGATAATGTAATCTGGGGTATCTCGTGTTTTTGCAGTCCTTCGATTGTGTTATACTACTTTATTTGGTAATGTAATAGGTTGTCTGTTGTATGCAGAGCTACATACTTTTTTGAACTTGCATGCAATGTGTCAACTTCTACTATTGGATGTGTTAGGACACGATTTCAGATATGGAGACTGCTCCTAACTACGCTGGACGAGACTGGTATCACAGACATCAGTGCCTCTGTTATGAACCATGCAAGCTAATTTTCGAATTAGAAAACGTTCAAAGTGAAGATCCCCTCGACCGTTTGCTTTATGTGTGTCCTCGTGGGAATAAAGTAAGTAAATCAAATAATCTCGTCATCCTTATAATAAGGGTTGAATTAACATTATGGATTGTTATTTATTTAAATCTAGGGTTACAACAACAAACAACCTGCGCGAGCGAACTTTCCCAACTTCCATACACTGAAGGCTGAGCGTAACTTCTTGGCTCGCTTGTATGCGAAGCTGGAGGCAAAAACTAGCTTAAGGTACCGTGCAGAACTGCAGAGGGCACATGTGGAGGTGGAACGTTTGAAGTCTGAGTTGCGAGAATTGAGAGCGAAGATAGACACTGTGGTGAATGATCCCGCGTCTTCCATAGAGCGCATTAACTTTAATTAGTTAATCCATCCTCCTATTCCATGTAGTATCATATCAAATTGATTAAGCATTTTGGATGTGTTACTTTTCTTTATGACCAGCATCTTCTTGAGGACTTCTTCTCATGATCTTTTAAGGGAAATACCTCTCTGCAATAATGTTTTGTTTGTCAATTTTAAAAGTATTTATCTTAACTTCTTAGTTCACAGGAATGTCTACATCACAAGGATTAAGAATAGTTGAAAGGAGATGCAATTGTGGACACTTTACAGAACTTATCTTTGAGGAAGAAACAAGTCTAAATAATGTGTTAGACAAGCTAAATTACAAGTGTCCTTACAGGAATAGTGTAAGATGCATCTTACAAAATTACTATTATTCGATTGAAGTGCTTCGGAAAATCCCACGTTCACTTTTTCCTTTTAGGGATGAGGATTTCGAAAATCCCCTCTCAACTTCCAACCAACGTTGAAATCCTAAAAGGTCGAGTTAATGTTCATGGTCTCCATATGTTACGAACTTTGCTGTGACCACCGAGAGGAGAAAAGGAAAAGGCTTCAATTGGGGTAGCAATTACATATCTTAACAAACAAATTAGAAAGCAGTGATTTTGAAGCTTAATTGTATCATCAAATATTTATTTCTTACTTCCTTATAAACTAGCAGATGCATCTCTCAAAGTACCTAATAATATACGTATTATATGATGAAGATGTTTCTATAAATAACCCAATCGTTGTTCCAGATAATGATTTTGTTTTATAAATATTTTTTTCATAATTATTCTTAATAAGTTAAATGCCATTTTCAAAACTTCTCACCGTAGGAATGGCATCATTTAGGGGTTGGAACATGCGAAAGGATACATGCCTCGTCATTGCATTAAGAAATTTATAAGATGATGGAGACTATGTTAACGGTACTTTCACAAGAAGTGTCTAGCATATTTTGAGGGATCACATGAGTATCATTTCAATGAGGAGATCCTACTACTTAAAATTATGAACCGCTGGAAATTCCTCAAAAAGAACTATTAGTTGGTCATGGAATTATTAGCTGAGGAGACATGGACATGGGATATCAGACAACATGTTATCGTCCCAGATGATCCAACTTAGTGGAAAAATGTAAGAAACATTCCACTAAGTATTCCTCTCATTATTTATCTTCTAGCAAAGATATATTTTAATTTTTTTTCACTTTGTAGGTTAATGTCAAGTACAAAAGGTTACAAGGTCTTCAATTTCCTTTCCTGGAAATCATGGATGAGCTGGTCGATTAGTTTTCATGTCCGTTCGTTCGTTGGTGGGATCTGATCATCTGTTTGGAGTTCGATGATAAAAATATATCTTCATTTGCTGGTTATTATGTAATAAGTATGATGACTGATAATTTCTTATCACGAACTTTAGATATTTTCTTTTATATTTTTTTCGCTTATTGGATGGTTCCAAATGTAATGTGCTTTATTTTGACATTGTTTTCTTTAGCTTTTTTTTTGCTTTTTGTAAGTTATGCACTTTTTCTTAATATTTCTTTATGTTATCATATGGATTAATAATGTACTACTTTCCGAAGATTTCTAATATGCCTGTACGATACTTTGCAAAATACTTTACGAGGGTTATATAGGCAATGATGAAAGCTTCCAACGCTTGAAGCCAAATCTATTAACCGATTAGATGGTGTTGGTTTAGGTGGCTGGTGAAAATTAAACCAGGCAACCCCATTGAATGTGTTTGCATATGTTGGATGGCTACAGTGTAGCAACCCTATGCAACATAGAAGGTGACGGTTAATTATGTTTGCATGACATGGATGGCTGCAAAGCAGCAACCCCATGCAACACAAATTTCGAGGGTTAAATTCTTTAGACCATCCATAGTTGACAGAATTTGCCTAATGACTAACGTTAAAAATTTCTGTAATAAGGTAATCTGAGCCTACTACAAATTTAATAATCCATTTCTATTACCTACCAGATGTGCCATTGGAGGTTAGTAATTTCACACCTACAATTAATCTTATATATCCATGAATTAAGCTCTCCGTTGATTTATACATAAATCATGTAACTTTTTTCTATAGGTTTCACTTTCTTATTAATTATGTCCAAACAAGGCTTCTTCAAGGCAATATGAAAACTTCTCATTGTTTTGCAGATAAGTTAACAAAAATATCTATTGCAATTACTCTGTTTTCCATTTATTCAAAATTTTCTCATAATATATTTATCTCTATTTAAGGTCATGGATTACAACACTTGTCAAATTGAAAGACTTTACCATATCTGATATGTCAAAGATGAAGACCTCAATTGTAGATCAAAGCTTCTCATAACTTACATTTTTGAAGGAAAATTGAAATCATTTTTTGTAAACGAATAATATCTTTATATTATTTGTCTATTTATTTCTCAATGTAATATGTAATGTACCCATCTTAGTTGTAACAAAGTTGATGCTTCACATGAAAATTGAATGAAATTTATTTCTAATACAAGTTGATTCTCTTTTCTATTTATCATCATTAAATTATATCTATTTAAACAAAAACAATTCAAACTAACTTACATAACATCTCAAGGGCAAACATATCTTTTTTCACTTTAACCCTCATTCTAACCTCCATTCCCAAGTAAACACCATCTTATCACATCACAGGATAACCCATATTCCTAACCTTCATTCAGTAAATACAAAGAGGTGTTAACTTCTCTTTGCAAGTAAACACAAACAAAGATTAACCCCTGTTACAACTTTACTAACCCGTGTTAGCTAACTCGGGCCCTAAACTTACTCTTAATTTCCTCCTCCAATTCCCTCACAGGAGGTCGACGCACAGCACAACAACAACTTATATAGCGTGGGAACTGTGGGAGAAAGAGAGAGAGACGGGGAGAGTTTTACGTGGCGGGATGAGAGGGAACGCACTCTCTTTTAGATATGTTATAGATTTGTGGATACTCAGGCACCATGTAAAGATTGATCTACAATTACGGAGCTATGATACAACCCAAAAGTTTGCACCTATCAAATGGATTGAACAACCTGTAGGTGCACTGGTTCAACTTTTGGGTAGGAGGGCTATTCGGAGGTGATGGCCTACTGCAGAGGTACTAAAAATTTGGCATGTTATTCATAGGGATTTTTTTAAGGAATCAACAAGATTTGTTGGTCCCATAAATATCCTTCTGGAAGATATGTACTTCTTGATGGCGTGAAATACCAGATCCGTTCAAGAGATAACTATTTACGAGTTCGACTGAGTAGCCATGACTTGTGATTAACTATCCCATGAGCCCAAATCTAGTCGATTGTGGCAGGAAAATCTGGGTGGACTAAAGGGTCCGTTGTGGCACTGTTGTAATGCACTGCTGATGCTCAAAGTGTAAGTAAAGCTAGGAGAGCATCTTCCATAACATTCATAGTGGACCTTAAGTCACCTGGCAAGGTGCAGAAACAACAGATGAATTCTAGAAATCTGGAAAGAAATTTTGACGTAGAAAGTTTCATTCAATAAGCAATTTGATAGAAATGAAAATCAGAAAGATGTTTTGATTACCTTGAATTATTTTCAATATATTTCTTTCAAATTATACGGAAAATTCAAATGTTGCATGGGTTATGTATTATAGTTGGCTGCTAATTGCAGGTAAAACTAGCCAACCTTCTGTTTGAAATCTGACATTATACCTTACAATTCGTCGGATAAAGGGCCGATCCTTATCGGGCGCCAGTCGACACGGAATCAATGAATGGACACCGGTTTCTATCGCCTGCATTTAGATCATAAGGGATCTGTGGTCTCCTTGTTTACGAGTGTCTGTAGTCATGTAATCTTCTTTCAATTTGTCACTTTCGAGCAACGCATGAATTTTTTATAGGTAAATTGACGATTCCGCATTATCAATTCTCAGGTAATGCATGATCTGAGATTCGAACTTAGGTCTTTTTCACCGTAGTCAATTATTACCACCAACTGAATTGTACCGGACGATTATCACTAATTTTACGCGAGGATAAAAATGCATGACAAAAGAGTTTTGACATACCTATATACATCATATTATACAATATATGGTACACAACTTGTTACGTGAAGCTTGACGTGTAACGTGACATCATGTCATGTTAAATCGACCTTGTATAAAACTGACGTGTATGTGACCTATCTCAGTAGGAGGACGGTATAGTTGACACTTACGTGGCATCACATATGGATGTATACAAGTTGATGTATACGTTTGGTGTCCACCGAAAATTTTGCAAATAAAAAACCCCTTCTCCGCTATCATATTATAATTAACGATCTGCAGTAACAGTAAATTATGTCTAATTTATATGTCTCGAATTCCATGAATGGGTACGTTAAGCATGATTCCACGAGCCTCTCTGATAAAATCAAAGACAATTCGGTTCGAAATTCGCATATTAAATTGTATACGGATTCCAAATGTTGACTTATGCTTTGATTTGATTACGCAACTGATTAATTATGTTTGGACTCTTGTTCACCGTTATAATAATCACTGATGGGTATTAAAAACCATACACGTCACCGATCGATCGACATGAACCAACAACCAACCGAATCATAAATGCCATGCCAACCAGAAAAACGTAGAAATATATATATGGAAATTAAGATAATTAACCAAGGAAAAGAGGAGTCGATTCCACTAATAATTAACCAAGGAAAACATATAAAGACTAAGATATACATATGTAGGGAGTCCCCGTCCTCAAGGGGTCTCTAAATCGGTGCCTCTCAGGCAGCTGTGGCCCATTTAGAATGTAAATTTCAAAGGCACAGCCAATAATATGGCACCATGGGATTTACTCTTTAGATGTAAATGTAGGTTATGAAATTTGGATAGGCTTCAACTTACAGCAACCAACAAGTGCAGTCGCAAGCCCGTCGGATAGCAAGTCTTAACTAATTTTTGGAGAGATAGATTTATAAGCTATTTAATTTTTCCATCTAAGGTGAGCGTCATCATCGATAAGTGCAGTCACGAAGAAAAACCTTGCGAGGAAGATGATTAAGCTACCTGTACATGAACATATAATTGCAGCCGATCGAGCTTCTCCTCGTCCTAATCTAATTTCGAGGTGAAGACCAACGCAGATGAACGACACACGTACGTCCCAGGGATAGGAGGAAGCGTGTGAGAATATTTTTCTGCTAACATAAATTACTTCCAGCAGTATTCTGTCGTTTAGATGTTGTGAATGCTGCTTTGTTGCTCTACTACTCCGATCTTAGGGCTCATCATGTGTTATGTCCGATTAATTAAGCATCATACCGTACGCACATGTATATACGTATGAAATCAGTCAGTTTATACTATTTAATTTGTCGCATCGTACCATATGACAACAAAGCGTATTAATTTGTGGATGTGGATCGATGCGCAACATGGATCATGGTCAGTAAATTACATCCTAAAATAATGAATTTAAAGCATCTGTTTCACAATCCAACCGCATGTACTACGCGGTGCATTGTTTAGGGTTTGGTTGTTCCTTATCTTAACACCGACAGCCGACAGGGAGCTCAACTCAACAAGCTGAAAACGGAGAGAAGTTCTGTGAATTGGTGTAGGCCCATCTACCTAAAGCTTAAATGCTGCTCGGTGTTTTTTAGTATGTGTACCGTGGAAATTATAGTTGGAGATATAATTAAGAGTCCAAATGCATTCGAAAATTGTTGAACCAAATCAAAGTCTACGAACCGTAAATATGTACGACTTTATGATCTATAAATGCTGTCCTTCCAAAAGAAAACGAGCGATGAAGAACTTAAAAAAGAATTCGACGAAATTCAGTTATTAGAATTAACACTTTAGTGCAGAGAGATTCGAGAAATTCTGTCACGAGAATTAAAATTGCACAAATGTACATCATTTTCTTACGCATTTTCTCATGTCCTAAATTTCACCGGTTTTATTTCACCGGTTCCTTTTTAATACATTACTAGTGTATTTGATCCGGTGGTTCACTGCAGGATCCATGAAAGGTAAAAATCATGGAGAGGAATAGCAATGTGAGAGTTTACGTATGGAATGGTTAGGATATACACGTATGGATATTAAATTTAAAATTAAATATATAAATTTAATTAAATCTATTTTAATACCGGATGTCATTAATGTATAAGATATAATATTTCTTACAAAATAATTTATTCAATAAAAAAAGTAGTTGTATTGCTCATAAAATAAATATATAAATAAATAAAGAATATTGTCATGTATGGAGCAACACAATTAAATTTATTTTTGAGGTATATTAAAATTACTTGTAAAAAAAATCACATAAAGATGTATAATTTATATTTTAAAATTATGATTAAATAGGAAATAGTTATTAGTATTAAGTGGTGTATGACATTGGTTTGTTTTTTCTTCACCTTTAGCTTGATGAGAAAAAAAAAACAAACACCAAATAAAAAAAAACCTAACTAACGGAGAGAAAGAGAGAGAGGTGTTGGGATGTCAATGGGTTGGATTTGAGTTGGATTCTATTATTATCAAATCCATCATCATTTACAAATTTATTCCTCATACCCACCCAAATACAATCATGGAAAATTTGTCCCATACTTGTTAAATTAACGGGTACCTATTTAATTAACGAGTACATTAACATGTTGATTTATATATCATACTATCATTTTAAAATACCATAAGAAAAGAATGTATGTTCCATTATTAAAATTTCTTGAGCACAACCATCTTTACGAGGATATGTAAAACAAAAAAAATCATAATGAAAAAAATTATCAATATTATAAATATATTAACGTTGAGATGGAATTGATTCCCCATAATGTGAGAATAGGCAGCGTCACGTTGCAGTGTTGCTTGAGATTGAATTTGAAAAATTAAAAGTCTAAAAGATGTGAGCTCGTAATCATTTTTAGACCTCATAGTTACATGAGCATTCCATCGCCGAAAGTTGGGAATCTTAGGACATTTGCAATTTCTTCCGTTAGTTGGGAGTTTTCGAGTCTTAGAATATTTGAAATTAATTTTAAAGTCTTGTATGTATGATATATTTATATCAGGTATACGAATTTGAGAGTACCTTTTATGATGTCCAAACCTAAACCTGATCGAATTTGTATCCAAAAACTTAAGTTTACCTAAATATTAAATGGAGTAAATTTTACCCATCCAAATTAGATCGGATTGGATCAGTTCTCCGTTGAAGAGTACCAAATTTACTTCCTTTACAATAAGGAAAAGAGTAATCACTTATTCTTACATCCTAATTAAACATATCTCTCTATTTATCCTTATAATACTTAATTTATCTTAATATAAAAATTATCCTTCTACTTAACGCAAGCTTGATAAAACAAAAATGAATACATATATAATTTGACAATCTCCTTGAACTTTAATCTACCCACATAGATAATTTAATTGTATTTAAATCCATATTTTGAAATAATAATATAATAAATAATGAAAATAAATTAAAAATCATGAGAGAGAGAGAGAGAGTTTCAACCCTACTTAATTAGTTAGTAAGTATAGATTAGTGATATTTAGTTGTATTTTTAGTTTATAATTAAATATCATTTATTATTTTTAAGCATGTAACAAAATATCACAAATGATATATAGGAAAAAACACCGGTGATATTTAATTTTTGGAAGATGTGTGAAAAATCAAAGGAGAAATTATATGAGTTAACTGCAGTCCGTTAATGTTTAACTTGAACAGCATCATGAAATTCGTATTTAGGATTAATACTTAACAAAAAAATTGAAGACGGACTACATGCGGATATTATAGTCGGGGATATAATAAGAAAATCCAAATGCATTCTTAAAATGTTGAACCACATCAACGACTACGTGCAATAAAATATGTACGACTTTATAATCTATGAATGCTGTCCGGCCCACTAAAATAAAACGAGTGACCAAGAGTTAAAAAACCGGACTCGACGAAATTCGGTTATTAGAATTAGCACTTCCGTCGTGAAAATGAAGATTGCAGAAATATACATTATTTTCTTACGCATTTTCTCACATCTAAAATGAAAAGGTAAAGAAATATCTTCTTGTAATGAATCTTGCAACGTATGAAGGGAGAGAATATGATTTCAATTGACGTATTTTACTTTTATATTAATAGAAAATAATCATTTTTTATAAGTAAAAATTATTTTTTTATAGATGTATTCTTCAATTTCGATTGGTGTGATTTGATTTTCAATTGATAAGAAATTATTTTGAACAGATATTAGTTGAGAGACAAAATATACTAACATATTTTTAACTAGTATATTTTGATAATTTTAACTTTTAGTTGATATATTTTAATTTTCAATCATTTGATTTTAATTTTCAATCATTTGATTTTTCTTTTCGTCGAATTGATTTTAATTTTAATTTCTAACCAATTTATTCTTTTAATGAGGACATGAATAGGAGTTGTGTATTACAAAATATATTATAATATATATTCTCAAATTTGAACCTCATATGTCATATTTAATTGTATCATGGATGTTTTTTCAATATATTATTAGCAATATCAAATTGTACACCAAATTTTACATTTGATATGGTAAATTTAAAGTTAAATATCAGTTGTCATTTTTAAATGTATGACAAAATATCATCGGTGATAAATAAAAAAATTGGGATATTTAATTTTGAAAAATATTTTAGAAATCGTATGAGAAATTATTTGAATTAACCACAATCCATTAATGTTTAATACTGAGACAATATCATGAAATTTGTATTTAGGATTAATACTAAACAAAAAAATTAAAATGATCAATATGTTGAATATTTTTCCTTGATATATTTTAAGAGTAATTTTCTTTGATAACAAGCTTATTTACCTATACAAATGCAAGTGCCAAGGATTTTAGAATACTAGTTTCTTTTCGCTATGCTCCGCCCTCTCCATCCCACTCCCTCTCCCTCTCCTTTTTTCTCCCTTGCTCTCATTTTCCCCTTTCCTCTTCCTTTCTCAGGTTGGATATCGTTCTTTCTCTCCTGGTGAGGCCCTTTGGTCCTCCCTCTTCGGAGGGGGGCCTTTGTGCTCATTGCCTCTACGATAGCTTCATTTGGAGCCTCGCTAAGCGCGGTCTATGGCCTTCTTCTTTTTAGGTTTTTTGTTTGATCATCCTTGTGGCTTTGCTTTTCTTGTTTTCTCACTGATCTCTCATCATTTTTTGTTTGGATCTTCTCTTCATCATTTTTGTATGTTCATGCTTTTGCCCGTTGGTGCCTTGGTTCTTGGGTTGGGGCTCAATGCTAGTTCCCCTCCTCCTCAAGGTCTAGATGCGATGGCCTCTCGACCAGGTACTCCTGGATCCTCAAGACCTCCTTCTCGATCGGATGATCCTCACACACTGAAGCATTCTATCGCCTTGGTGGTCGCAGGCTCTCATTCTTCGGAACCTTCTTTTGTGGAGCTGACGTTGAAGGTCAGATGTCCTGAGATGAGAGATGGGGTCCTTGCTACCTCCTTCTCCCCTGACGAGATCTCTGATCTCTCCCTAGTGGTGTGGGCTTGGGGCCCTAAACTGTTACAACCCGGTTTCCAAATCCCTACAGGACATGAGACCAAACCGACTCGACTAATCCCAAGACCCAGTCGTCCAACAAGAAAGTAACCAAAAAGCAGGAAAGTAAACCACATTCACTATGCTAAGCAACTAACAGTAAAAGAGTACAGTAGTAAAGAAAGTAAAACTGCTATAGTACACATCACCACCACAACAGTAAAAAAGTAACAAGGTACAGGAACATAAAAGTATAAAACGTAAAAGTACAGAACATAAAGGTACAAGAGTCTAAACTCACTACTACAAAAGAAGTGCAACAAGAAGCTACTACTATTAGGCTCTACTGGGCCCAGCACCCTCTGAAGCCGTAGACTTTGGCTACTCAACACCTGGACTTGAAAAGGGGTTATGAGTATACAACGTTAGCGAACATTGAGTAGAGTGGCAACCAACTAACTAAAGCAGTAAAAGTGGACAGGTAGCTGTTATTTTTCAATTACTTTCTTTAACCAATTATTCTTTTTCACCACTTGGTTTATTTATCAGATCTCTTTCTTGATCTCGAATGTTCCTCGTGGGAATGATCTTGATTGCAATCTTTTCCGAAGAGTAGAAGTCGCACGTGGTGCTCTCCTAGTCGGGAGAGTCCCTCGTGATGGTCCTACACCCAGTCAACCAACCCAAGGTCACGGACAGACGTAACAGTAACTACGGCACGCGCAATAGACGCACGGGTAGCTATCCTGCACTGGCACGCAGTCAGTCATTTCCGTTAACGGGTGTGCCCAAAGTACAGCACGGAACAGTATAAGGCCTAGCCCTCTTAATAACAGGGGTCTAGCCCCTAAGAACCAAACAGGGGTCTTGCCCCTCCACAATCCACCCACCCTCGCTTGACTACCCTGGTTTGCCCAGTGGGCCTAACAAGTTGGTGTAGGGCAGCTAGCTGAACCCCGGGTCCCGTGGGGTGGCTAGCTCTCTCCCTACACTAGTAGCTCTCCCCGGTACAGAGTACACGAGGGCCATAAAGTTGATGCAAAGTGGCCAAACCCATCCCGAGTCTCAACCCGAAGGGTGGCAAGCTCCCCTCTACACTAAGAGGTAACATACACTCCCCTTGGTACCACATACTCAAGGGCCAGCACACTTCCCAATGCATTTCCAGATCCATTCCATGTATTTTCAGGAGCTCTACTCCTATTCCCTCTTAGGGTTCATGCTCGCATGCCTCACGCCATTCCATACCAGGTTTCATCATTTCCATTTCCATTCTCAAGTTATACACATGCAACTTGTATTTCTATCGTTCACATTTCCATACTCAGGTTATACATAGGTAATTCATATTTCTATCATTCACATTACTATTCTCAGCTTTATACACATGCAGCTTGTATTAAATCATTTAACGTATACAACAGGAAGTTCACATGCAATCGTTAACTAGCATAGGTAATTCATTATTTCACAGGTAGCTTTTATTCATTTACAAGTAGTTGTTAACATTTCTATCTACTCATTCAAGACTGCAATTCAATCACGCATACAGCACATTTTAAGTATTTCTCGTCCTAGGATTCATGCCACATCCTAGGTTCTAATCATTCATTCCACACATGCATTTATGTTTGTATTTAAATTAGGAGAAGCCACTCTACCAGTCAACCCAGGAGGATTGGGGGCTCGAACGACATGCTCACGTGCCTCAGCAAGCCCCGAACCCACAACGGAACGAAGTCCTATCACAAGGAAAAATCACAAGGGAACAATCAGAATAGTATAGAAAGCCTTCTAACAAGTAGAGGAACTCACAAGGAAAACATCAGTACCTTATTTGCGTAAAACAGACCTCAAACGGACCCTAAACAGGTCAAAACAGGGTTACTGACTCAAAATCAGACGTCTGGAACAACTTCCAAACGTCTTAAAAGAGTCCAGGAATGCACCTCAGACTTTGTGTCATCCTCAGATGTCCAGGAACTCTTCTGGACCATCTGGACCCAGCTCCAGTCATCCGACCTCCTCTCCGGATGTTTGGAAGTGCTTCCAACCATCTGGTAAGCCACCCAGACATCTGAAATGTGTGGGAGGGCGTGTCCCGCGCCTTCCCAAAGCAAATCCTGCAACGCCACCACACAATCTTCTCAAAATAGGTATGTAGAAGGGTACCTGCGAAGTGGCCTGCACGGCCGTATTCGCAAAGGGAATGTACCTTTGCGAAACTCTCTCCTCAGACGTCTGGAACCACCTCCAGACGTCCGCACCGTCGCCTGAACGTCGCTCCAGACATCTGATTCTGGGAAAAACCCAGAACTAGAACCTACTCCCATTAGTTCCCGCCGCGCGCGGCCGTGGCTTGCCTCCTCACCTGCAGCTTCAGTTGCAGCAGTGTCGGGGAGGACTCCCCCGACGCACTCCTCCTCTTCCCGCACGCGTCGCTCCGGCCGTGCGCTCTCCGGTGAGCTCCCACACCAGCTAGAGAGCACAACTCCTCTCACACCGCTCCTCCTCGTCGCCGCTCTCGTGCTCACTCGCTCACGTTGAGGTAAGGAGGAAGGGAAGAAGCGGTAGGAGGCTGTGAAGTGAGGGGAACGAGAGAGGAGGGAAAGGGGTTTTATAAGGTGGTGGGTTACGATTTTGCTGGAGAAGGGGGGAGAGAGAAGAAGGGAAGGAAACGAGAGGGTACTATCTGCACGTAGCCCGCGCACAGACGCGAGCTCGTACCCAAAAATTTTGATTTCCAAACGTCTGGGAAGGTGTCCAGACATCTTACCAGATGTCTAACCGACAATCCAAATATCTTAAAAGGCTCAGGACAGAACAGATCTTAACAAAAACCTTCGCTCAGAAGCTCAGGAACTTTTTGGTTAATCATCTAAATATTTGCTCGAACTTTGGTTTGGTCTTGTTGGATGCTCGACATTAGCTTCTTCATTACGATACGTATGTTGATTTTTCCTCTATCTATTATGTTGGCTCAATAGTTATTCATCCTATGTGGTGCCAGTTTATCCGTTGGATGCCTTCCTTTCGCATTGACACTCTTATCTCCATTGTGCCGGTGTGAGTTGGATTTCCTGGCCTTAACCTTCATTTACTCCACCCCAATGCCCTACTTTCCATAGAATATCAGCTAGGGTCCCCTATCTATGTGGATCCTTGCACAATCCAGAGCCTTCAACCTGGTTACTTGAGGGTGTGTGTGGAGATAGATCTTCTCGCCCCTCGTGTTATTTTCAATGGAGATGCTCAGATTGCCCAACGTGTTATCTTTGAAAAGATCCCGTTGTTTTGCCCGAGTTGTATGCTGCTTGGCCATGTTGCTTCCTTGTGTCCGAAATTTACTCTACAGGCTACGACCAAGGAGGATGTTGGCTTGGAGTTCGATGTGATGGAGCCTTGCATGGCTCTTGCAATCCATCTGGATGTCTCTTCGAGGCCAATGTTTGGGGAGGGGATTTTTCAATCACTTAACTTGGATTGTATAACTTCTCCTCTTTCGTCTAGGGGAGTTATGCTTTCTAGCACTAGCTTCAACACCGGCCCGAAGAGGAAGAGGAGTCAGCATTTCCAACTCAGAAGCCGGGCAAAGGGGAAGGAGATTGTAGGTTCGGTACCTCGATCCTCCTCCCCCCCATAGGTGAAAAGTTCCTACTTAGCCCCTACTCCTATTTCGGATTTTGATTCTTCATTGTCTGAGTATGATGTGCATGCCGCTTTTCCCAAATCTGCTCGATTTTTTATGGAAATTTCTTGACCTTTTACGGATGAAGTGGTCTTTGGCTTCCCTACTATCATCAATGCTGATTTCTCTACATCTCCGGTTGCTGAAAGTAGGAATGTCATTCTTTTGCGTGATTTTACGAACAATCGTTGTTTTTCTAATGATAAAGCCGAATCTGATTTTGCTTCTGCTAATAGCGAAGATGTTAAAATTCATATGGTAAAATGTCGCCCTTCTAATGATACTTGCGGGCTATCTTGGGGTATTTACCTTCCCTTTCCCTCTCATCCTCCTCCTCTTGACCCTGATCCACCCTTCATTGCTGAGGTTGGAGGGAGGCAGGGTATCCTAAGCAATGATGAGAATATTCTAGAGGATTTTTCTGATGTTGAGTCTCAAGGCCGTTTGGATTTTTTCGATGCAGAACCCCTTTTCCTTTAGGAAAAGGCATACAAGGCACACTCTCCAGTGATGGCTAGAGGAGTCTGTGGTGGTAAACCCTTGGAGGGAATGGGGAGGATTACCAGATGTCATTTTAAATTGCTTCAAAATACCTTGTCTCTATGAATTGTCTCTTTTGGAATTGTAGAGGCATTCTTAATGCCCCTACCTTGAACCATATTAAAGATATGATTCACATTCATTGTCTTAGTCTCATTTTTTTGTTTGAACCTTTTGCGGATTCCTTATCTATTGACTCCATCTACAACGAGATCTCCTTTCATCACAGCTTGGTCGTTTCGGAGGCTCCTAAGATCTGGTTTCTTTGGATGGACATCATTTCCATTAATCTCCTTGCTTGTATTAATCAGTCCTTAATGCTCCAATGCTCATGGGGTGCTTCTTTAATCAAGGTTACCACCATTTTTGCCTCATGTGATTCTGATCAACGGTTGTGCCTATGGGATTCTCTTATTGACACATCTGTCCTTAGACCTACTCCTTGGATCAATGGGGGTGACTTTAATTGTATTCTCTAGGCTTCCAAGAAATTTGGAGGACTTTCTTTTTCTCAATCTCATGTGGATCCTTTCCAAGATTGTATTCACCACTTGGCCCTTTTGGAGAAGCCTTTATCCAGATCCCAATTCTTTTGATGCAATGGTCGTCATGGTAGTTCCAGGATTTATCAAGAACTTAATCATGTGCTTTTGAACTTGGATGCCTTGCCTTTTGTCTTCTCGGGTTCGTATGCATCTAGAATGAACTAGGACCATGCTCCTATGATCCTTTCTTCATCTACCAATCAGGATTCTTTCCCTCGTCCTTTTCATTTTCAAAACATGTAGCTCAGAGACCAATCCTTTCGGCATTTGGTGCATAATGTTTGGAATAATACCAATGTGAATCTTGAGCTAGATTCAATATCTAGATTCTATTCCAAGCTATCCACTCTTAAGAGGTTTCTAAGAGCATGGAACATAACGACTTTTGGGGATATTCAAGATATTGTCAAGGGCATTAAGACTCGTTATAAGGAAATTGATTCTAGACCTGCATCCCTTTGGGATGATGACCTTGCTGCTAAGCTCAGTTTTACTCAAATTCAACTTGATGATACTCTCACTAAGCTTACTGATTTTCTCCTTCAGAAAGCTAAGATTGATTGGATTAAAGATGGGGAAAGAAACACTAAATTATTCTACTCTACTGATGATAACATCATCATGAGCCATAACTAGCTTTAATTAATCAGAATCAAGTGACAAAAGCTCCTACATAATTGTCTAAGAGTCATAACTCACTGAATATCCTTTCTGAAAAGAGTGCATTAAATCAGGGTTAATTCTGTAATTTTAACAACACATTATAAATGCAGAATAACCACAACTTTTCCAAGGGTTAATCTAAGTTCTAATGATCATTAAAGTCTAATAAGAGGGTCTACATAGACAGAAACAGTGTTTTACGCACTTCGAGAATTAATTTATAACCCAAACCCTAATTTCAGACCCTCTTAAATAACATAGGTTTTGGTCAAGATAAAATATATCTAAATCTTCTAAAAATCATAGAAAAATATTCCATAAGGTTTGATACGTTTGATTTGACTATTGAAACCCATTTTGACCTTAAACAGAGTCTCAGATAGAAAATATCCTAATTTGGGTTTCTACGCTTTTTGACCAGTCAAACTTGGTCAAAACTGAAATCTGACTTCACCATCAGATTCCTTGGGTCCAAATCAGGTTTTTAACAAAATTTAGGTTCAATTAGAGATCATCTTGACCTAGTTTGCATTTTGGTCCAGTCTTACTCTTTCTCTCTCATACACACCCCTAACTTTTGAAATCTTTGCAAAGAGCCCCCTAGGTTTGTCATCTTCACAAGTAGGTCCTTGTCGCCATTGAGGTCAAACCCGACCTCCAAGCAAGATTTGACTACTCCTAAACCTACTAGAATATATACCAAATCCCACCAAATTTGGTGGGATTGATGTTCACACCTAGGAGAATCATCTGGGATTAATTTTGAGTCCCAACTCCTAGTTGATTGCTCTTGTGAATGCACGAGATTCATGGGACCTATTCCTTCAATCACAAGCCATGAAAGGCTTGTTTCCTGTTCTAGAGCTCGTCCTAAAGCTCTATAAAAACCCAGGACAAGAATTCGCTCTTCCTTAGCTTGGTTTGGTCGTACTTCTTTGCCAAAAACCTCTCCCTGTGGCCTCCTTCGACCAGCACCGATAGAAGCCCCCTTCACCCTCTTCTTCCTTGCTGCCCTCTCACTAAAGGTATTCTCTTCCACGACGCCAACCAATCACAGTTGACACCCTCCTGCCCCTTTCGACTGTTAACACTAGGCCCCCTTCCCTCCTCTCCATCTCTACTTCACCTATCCCTCTTTAGACTTTAGTTTCAACCCACGACACTCCCGTGCCACCTCCATCTTCCCCACGTCCGGCGTACCTCCGACGTGACCAACCACCATCCACACCACACCAAACACGCCCACTTAACCACCAGAAGCTCCGCTTCATCCATCCACACAAAACCCCTCACTCAAATCCACCAAATACCCACTCCAACACTCCATCAAACAAACCCACATCTGTTCACCCCTTCCACATCTGTTCGACGACCACACACCCTAACTCACCATGAAACCACCACCACCACCTTCGCCATCATCTAGAGATTCTCCTAAGATGTTTTAATGCAGTCGAGAGGCTGTATCTCAAGCCTCAGGTAGTCGCTGCCCACCGTTGTCGCTGCCATCATCTACGCCCCTATTCGCAGTCCTCCGACGAGCTCGATGCTTGCTTTCACTTCCAAGAGGTTCGGACTTCACATGCGTAGCCAGCTGTAGTGCCAATTGAAGACGTGAGGCCCTCAACTTCTCCAATCAAGCAGCATCCCCTACTGCTAGCGCAAGTGAAAGAAGCCGGTGGGAATAATCCCACATCGTGCGAGAATGAAGTGCTTGAGCGGTATAATACGATTTCGTGCTAAGATCTTATCGCCCAAGCTCTGGGGGTCAGGTCCCCATACACCCTCACACTCGCTTACCCAACCTATGCGCACTCCTAAATTGTGATACACGCCTGCAAGCCTGGTCACTGTACTTGGCCCGATAACCCGTATCTGGATCCGACTATGCCCAGGTCTTGAGAGAGGAGGAGGGAATTGTGAGAGAGCGAGGGAGGGTTTTGCTCTTTACAGGTTTAGCCCCTTTGCAACACTTAGTCACTAAGGAGAAGGTCTAAAGAAGAGAAGGATTCTGAAGAAGAAAGAAGGAAGCTGAAGAAGAGAAGAAGAAGGCTTTTAAAAGCCTTGTGCTGTTAAGTCATCTGAAAGAGAAAAACTTTGTCTGATTTGGTTGTGAACACTGTGCCATTATTTGAATGGTTGATTAGAGTTACTGTTGAATGATTTAAGAACCTAAGTTTAAATTGAATACTTTGGATGCATGCTTAAATTAAGAGGATATCCATGGTGATTCAAATTACCATTATTTTCATTCTCTTTGCTTTTTGCTCCATCATACATTGGTTCTTATTGATATATTTTTTAATATTTGATTCATTAAATATCTTCTATAGCATTTGTTTATTATGCTCGTTTGATGTAAACACGTTTATATCACATAAACTGTCTATTTAAATGTGTTCTTAGGCATAGAATTGCATCACATATTATAAATATTGCATAACATACATCATCTCACATTTAGATTAGTCTGTATAAAATTTAGGTTACTTGTTTCCTTTTATGACTAAGGATAGGGTAACTTGTTAATCAGGGCTTCGGACCGAGGATCCAACCGTACGGATCTGATCAGGGCAACGACATGAGTTCAACGACTCCAAGATCACCCTGATCGGACATCCGTAGCACCAGATATAGTCTAAGGAAGGCTAGAGATCAAGGGCCAAGATGGTGCCAAATCGCACTTTAGATGACAAATCCGACCGCATGGATGGGTTCGGATCGACGATCGCAGCATAACGACGTGAAAATCAATCCAATCCGACACCGTTTGGCATCGTCTACAACACACAGAAGATGGACGGCCAAGATGGCACCACATGGTGCCATCTCAGCCACCCGATCGGCCCTAGGGACCCACTGCTGCATCACTGAAGGCCTTCCATCGTGCGATCCTAGCCATTGGATCTTGATAGAATGGCCATGAGTACGCACCACTTAAAACCTCCGCGCGACACAGATGAAGGCATAGTACAGTGGTCGCGAGGCGTTGCTTGAGCGCGGGGCATGGGTTCAACTCGCGATCCGATGCGTGCGAGCGTTAAATCCAAACCACGCGATCAGCTGCGGACAGTCTAGATCGCCCAATCAGGCATACACAGGATCAGATGCTCCGCCTCATGCCCGATTTGACGTGCGATTAGGCGGTGCAAAGCTGAAGCGGGGAGCGGTTGAGGACGACTTTAAGCCATCTGATCTTGAGATCGGACGGCTGATATCGCCCAAACGTGGGCATACGTTTTAGGAGCGGAAGAGGAGCAGGTGCACGCTGCGTGCACACATGTCGCCCACACAGACCTTTAGCGACATTTAAGTTCGCCACTAAAGGTCTCATATTAATGTTTTTGATATTGTAATGACCAAAATGCCCCCAATCCTTACAACTATAAAAGGAGACCCCTGCCTTGTGAATTTCTCATCTCTTCTTCTCTTCTCTCACCCCTTCTAAAGCTCTAAGAGCTTGTCCCAAACCCAAGATGCTCATCTAGAGTAGAAATCATAATTTTTCCACCTTCGTCCCTCTTCATGGAGCATCCTATGGTTGTCCTCTCTCTACATTCGGGAAGCAGATCCCGCGACGACGACAACGTGCTACTTCATTCCCGTTCCTCCCGCTTCGTCCTCCTTCTTCCTGCTCCGTTCCCTGTCTTCCAAGCGTCATCCCGTCTGGCTCGTCCTCCAAGTGATCGTCGAGGAGGATACTTCTCCCTCCATTCTTTTTACTGCTTTCTAGAGTAGATTACCGCTTTCTAGTATAGATTTTCCGCTTTCTAATAATAATGAGTAGTGTAATGAATAACTTCTTGTAATGAAATCCATGTTTATTCTACATGCCTTTTATTTTTATTTGTAATATTCTCTCTCTTCTATTTATTATTTATTAAATAGATGGCTAGTTTTCGATCAGCTATTCTATTTCGTGATAAACAAAACAAATACGTATTTTTAATCAAACGTCCACTTCCCTGTGTTCGACCCAGAACTTTTTTACGAATTTTTGGTATAAGTTTTATCTATTGAACGGATTTCTTCGCGACTCGAACTACAATGATAGGTTTTCGAATTCAACTGTGAACGCGTAGATTTCCGCTTTCAACATTTTGGCGTCATTGTCAGGGAGGCGACACTCTTTGATTCTTTGCATTTTATGACTTACGAATCGTTTACCTCACTTCTCTCCTTTCTTATTGTGATTGCAGGTACTCTTTTGAGACGAGCAAAAGCAGTAGATTAGAGCAAAGTGCTGTTGAAGGTTCTATAAGTTTACCCCCACCTCCCACCCATTAGTTTTCATTCCACCACGTAATAACACAAACATAAATCAACCTAGGTGTTCTTATAAACCCCAGTGTTAGTTTTGATTGTTTGTTTGACACCTACACCTGCCTTACCCTCCACATTTAAAAAGAAAAATTAAAACAAATCTTATAGAGATACACAACCTCATCTGATTTTCAAACTCAACCGGTAAACTGATCTTGGAACCAGTACACACACCCAAACACATAATCGAGTAGAAATAAGATTAGGTAATCACTTGTGTACCTAATTAAGTGGTGCAACAGGCTGATTATTTGAGTTGATTAAGCCGCACCACTTCAACTAAAATCAACTCATTAAGTAGCTGCCACATAAGTTCAACTCCTAGGGATTTACTAAGCACTCCACATTCTTTTAAGCTTCAAAGGAAAACATCTTCACCTATGCTTTCAAAACCTGGTGTGCCAAGAAAACTCGATTTAAAATACCTAAAGTTGAATCCTAAAAGCTACTAAGCAAGATTTGAACCCTAAAATTCACCACATCAAAAATAATCTTGCTTAAAAATCACTGGTTGTGCACGCACACACACATCAATCAATCATTAAGGGCACAACCCAGATAAAGGGCCCATCACATTCCAAAGCACATTCAAACCTAACCCTAATTAAAACAGAGTAGACATTGGCCTTAAGGATTCGACTCGCTCTTCGGAGCCCAGAACAAGATTATTTTCAATTAGTTTGTTTCTACCATTCAATCTGATGCCTGGTTAGGGGAGTAGAATCAAATGATCGTGACTAGGGGGTACACTAGGAACCAGAGGCGTAAGCTGAAGGAAGAACTTCTCCCCAGCCCCTCCATCTAACTGGTTAGATTGAATGGAAAGAAGTAGATCAAATCGTTTCTTTATCTGAAGACAGATTCTGGGAGTCTGTAGGTCTTTAGGCTAGCGCACTTAAGGACAGGTTTGATTGTTTGTATTGCAGGGCGCCTTTCTTCCTCCCATTTGTCATGAATCCTTCCACATTCTACATGCATTCCCACTCTTACCCTCCTATTATGTCTTATCCTCAACATGATAATTATTATCCCGACTCGTATTGTAATCAACCATCTGTTAGTTGGGATAACTCAGATTGGGGATACAGTTCCTGACCTCCGTGTTCGGGTCAAACCCTAAACACCATAATTGTGATTTCTATCCTTCTTCGAGCCACATCGATTATAGATCGCTACCCATTCATGGACAACTTAATACGATCTACAATAAAAAAGGATACACTAATCCTTACCCATCCCCTGAATACACTTCTTGTAGGTCATTACCACTTCATGAACAACCCAAAATGACCTATTATCAGGGAGGGTATCATGAATCTCAATTCGTTAACTCCTTTGCACTGATCCCAAACCAGCCCAATCCTGAACCAAACCATTTGGTTCAGGTTAACTAGGTCCAAGAAAAGGTTTTGGCTAGCTTGAGGAATTTACAATCTCTAGAAGCTCAGCCACTACCTTACACTAAAGAACTGGAGCCCTTGATTGAAATGATTGATGATCTGAACAAGTATTTGTTGGATTGGCTCTAGGATGTTAAGGATAAGGACCCGGGTGAGTTTTTACTTATGAAGTTATTGAAACTGAGAATGAGATTTGTGGTTGCTTTAGTTCAATCTTGGAATGATTCCCAAGATGAACCCCCTTTAGGAAAGCCAATGTCAGAACCCACTTAGGCACCTGTTGGGGGGACATGTGTTACGAGGCTAACCAAATTGACCTAGAGCAATCAATTAAGGATGTTCTGATTTCTTCACCTGAAATCCCTGAGCCGGGGTACGAGGAAACGCATGTCTCTATGGATCAGAAAGTAATTGATGATTTTTAGACACACATTAATACAAATTTAGATTTCTTTGATTCTGAAGGTGAAGAATCAATTTGCGAAGTGTCACGTGGGTTTACAGAACACGATTTCTGTGAGACAACTAGGCTTGAGGAATCCGATAGATCATATGATGGCTTAATAACTGAGGAAACTGATCTTATTAGGGCTTCTATGGTAGATTCAAATCCCTGCATTAAGGATTCAATTCAACGCCTTGATTCTCAGTTACACCCCTTGAGTTTACTGACGATTCTATTTTTGAAATAACTAGACCCAAGTCAATTCTAATTCAGCCACATCTTTTAGACATGGAAATTTCAGACGGGGTGATTAATATATAGGAGGTCTCGGAGTTTGACATTCTGAAGGAGGATAGGAGTTGGGAAATATTAATTTGGGAAGTTCACCCCGGAGGAAGTAGAAGACCGAGTCTAAGGGTTCCAATTAATCTGACACCATCAAACCAGGACCCTTACGACATTTGTTCTGAGGATGTCTAACCCAAGCACACATTCATTGATTATCCTTTTAATCTCGAATTCTCTGTAACCCGACTTTTTGGTCATGGGTTGCATCCTCATAAATCGCAGGCCCAACCTCGCTTGCATACTAATTTCAGGTTCTGGGTAATTTTTATCCAGAACCTTAGAAATACTTGACCATGGGGTATGGGTCTGCATTACAATCTGGTCCACATCTGTGGACATCTATTGGCAAGTCCTAAGGTGAATCCTTTTATTCTAATTCTGACTTGCACTTGTGAATTTGTTATTTCTTCTTCTTTGCATAGTGTGCCTAGCTGAAGGCACTAAATTCAGCACATATTCAGTTTCTGTTTATGTCAGACCAAACCCGTTATTCACGCAATTCAGGTGCTTTCTACTCTACTCCACTCTATTTTATGTCTTTTTAATACAATGAGGACATTGCATTAGATAGGCATAGGGGGGTGGATATCCATCTTTGAATTATTTCTTCAACTCCATAGATTCATTTTGTTCTTATAAAAAAAAAAATTGTGGAATTAGGAAAGGGAACTTGGGCTTTAGAAAAATTTAAATCTTAGGAACTAAAACTGTATGATTTGAACACTAAGACCCTTTAGGTCTTTGGGCTTAATCAGCCCAAGTGATGAGAGCTTCATCATGAGCCCTGATTAGCTCATTTTGACCTAAGAAAGTAAACAAAAGCTCCTGCATAACCTAAAGGAAGACTTAAGTCAAGGGTTTACTGTTCTAAGAAGGAAACATGAACTAAAGGGTAAAACTGTAATTTTACCATTGCAGTGCATCAACGAGATTTCTCAAGGGTTAAACATAGGTCAATTGGACTTAATAAGATAAAAAGTGGGTTGGTTCAGTCAGAAATGGATTATTGTGCAATACAAGAAATAAATGACATTGTGTAACCCTAAAACAAACCCACTAAATTCAATAAGGTTTGGGTCAGGATAAAAATCAACTAAATCCTCTAAAATTCATGGAAAAATATCCCCTAGGGTTTAGAACTTTCAATTTGGCCTTTGGAACCTATTTTGACCTAGAGTAGGGTCCTAGTTCAGTATTTAATCTAATTTGGGTTTTTGTGCAAAATGTTTAGTCAAACGTAGTCAAACCTAAAATCGAACTTTACCATTGGATTCTTTAGGTCAAAATTAGGTTTGTACCACAAGTTGGGCCTAAGGGAAGTAATCTTGACCTACTTTGCAAAATGGTCCACCTAATTACATTATGGCCCCTAACTTTTGAAAAACCCTTGCACGGAGCCCCCTAGCTTCCTCGCCACCCTTGCATTCAGGTCCCTCTACCATTATAGCGGAGGAATCCCACTCTGGCGAGGATTTGAGGCTGATATCTTCTTGAATCCTCAGAGATCTCCCAGATTTGGAAAGGAGATTCTTTGAGGATCCCCGGTCCTTTGCGCATCTCCCAAGCTTGATTTGGCTGCCAATACCCTCTCAATTTCTTCCCTCCTCATCTCCGGTCACAACGCCCACAAGCTCCTGCGACCTCCCCCCCCCCCCCTCTTCTCGTCACTCTGCCACTATACCAGTGGCAGGATTCGCTTCGCCTCTTTCCTCTACGTTGCGCCGTAGTAGCGCACGCTTCTCTGACCTCCTCGTCGCTGTCATCTCCACCTCAGGGCTATCTTCCCTGATGACGGCACATATGCGTTGTTCGTCTCCTCTGCCTCCCCTTCATTCCAATCACCACAGATAAGTTCCTCTTCTCCCACTCTTTATTTTCCCTCCTTTTATTTCATAAACCACCCCTCGACTGCCATTATTCACCCTCATCTTCCTCATCTCCGGCTGACCTCCGACGAGATGCATCCATCACTCCGCACCTCCACACATCTCGCCACCAACCTCTTCACCTCCACCATCAATCCCTGATCACTTTTCGCCCATCCACTAACCGCCATACACGCCCCACACTTCCACTGAACAAACCCACACACACGGTCACAGTCCGACCTAGGCACGCACGCCTAAGCCGTTCTGAGCCATGCCGACCCATGCCTCACCTTCGTTGTGATACGGCGAAGCTTTCCCTATTGTTTGACAGGGCTGCAAGGCCGTTCTTGTGTCGTGCAGGTCTGAGCCTTTGTCCGCCATTAACACACAAGTGAGCAAGCTTGCTTCAGAGCTCCAGGTCGTACGCTCCAGGCTTCAGGACTTTAGGCTGCACATGTTGAGTGTGCGAGTGAATCCAGCCTGGGAGCAGTCATTGCAAGGCCTTCAGCTACTCTAATTGAGTGATGATCTCCTCCTGCGGGCGCCAGCAAAAGTAGGTGGGACATCTAGTCCCACCTCGTAAACTCAAGGGTGAGCGGTGTGAGTTATATTGATTTTGTGCTTTCAGCTAATTGCCTCCATTACACAGGGGTGAGGTCCCTCGCCCTCACTCGCTCACACCTCATCCGCGACCTGCCTTCGCACTCCTAAACCTAGCACTCCTTGCGCATCACACCCACGCCGGTGGGCCTGGACCCGGGAGCGCACCCGACCCGATTACCCAGCTCTGGGAGAGCATGCCGAAGAGAGAAATAGAGATTGAGAGACGCGGGGAGGGTAGGGGATAGGTTTTGCTGCGTGGAGTTGTGCAGGAAAGAAGGAGCTAAGGAAGGAAGAGGTGCAGCAAAGAGAAGAAAGGGAAGAAGGTAGCTGCTGAAGGACTTAGTAAGGGAAGAAAAAGAAGAAGGTAGCTGGTGAAGGAGCAGAAGAAAGAGAGAAGCAGGGACTTAGCTGGAGGAAGACAAAGAAGAGAAAGAAGAAAGAAAGCAACGGCAGAAGAAAGAGAGAAGTAGGAGCGGCCAAGCAGAAGAAGAAGATAAGGAAAGACAAAGAAGAAAAGAAGAAGAAGAAGCCAAAGAACAAGGCAGAAGAAGCACAGCCATAGAGCAAAGAGAAAGAGAAGACACAGAAGGCCAAAATCACCTATCAAGCACTGTAGCAAAACTCGTTAAGACGTCTGATTTTTCATCAAACATCCAATTTTTTAGCATTGTTTCCACATTGACATTACTCCTTAATTTTGGTAAAATTAGTTATTGCTTTTTATTAAATTGAGAGTTGCACTCTTAAGCTTTGAAATACCCAATTGGTCCCTATGTTCGACTTTGGATACCTTGGTTTTCGAGTTATAAATTCTTATTTATTTTCCTGACGATTTTATCTATATTACAATGTGACATCTTTTAAAACACAAAATCACCTTGTCAACATTTTGACACCGTTGCCGGCGAGCAATGGGCATTTTAGAAGCTTTGATCACAACTTCTAATTCAATACTACTTAATCTCTGTCTTTTGTTGTGCTTGTCTAAGGGGGAAAGTCGAGAAATGAAAAGTAGCCGCACAACAACCACACCAAGGAACAAGTAACTTTCATTAGCCCTCTCTCTTATTCCCCTCAAAGTCTGAAAAGAAAAAAAAACAAAGAAAAATAAATCTAGGGCTATCTGCTTCCATATTTAGTAAATCACCATATTAGCTTGATTTTCATTTTAACACACTTTTAATTGCCCATTCAATTAAGGTAACTAGGGCTAAAACCTTCTTGATTGAGCCCTAGATACCAATTTTTGAGGTAACTAAATTGGACCAACTAGAGCCAACCTAAGGATTGCAAAGCTTGGGCTTTTAGAGACACATTTTCTCTTAAGCAAAGAGGCAAAAACTTCAAAAAGAGGTGTGCCTAAGCCTTGTTTGAAAAGATCTATACAAGAGAAACCCTAAGCAAATCAAGCTCTTAATCCATTTGAACCCTAAAAGAAAGGACCTAAAAGCTCTCAAAGGAACAAGAGGTGAAGTTGATCCTTTAGGTCAACCAACCTTAAAAGTAGGTCACTTTGTGCACTCGAAAGGCTTAAAAGTTCAAGTGGAATCCTAAGCACCTTGATCTTAATTTAAAAAGGTAGACATAAGAGGTCAAGGTCCCCATTTTGGTCTACCCGGAATCTCAATGACAAGAGAGGTCGGGTGGGGGAAACCTTGTAACAACTCGTGAGGACACTCTATCATGTAGGGGTCTTTGCAGGACTCTCCCTCTTTAGCTGCCCAGGTACTTCTCAAGTGGACGACCTTTCTGACTAAAGGGTATCATTCGCCCCGAACCTCTATAGTCACCCAACAATTTTTGGGTGTCTCGATTGGGTCCAGCACCTTCTGATCTCATCACATCCTTCGGTGCATGTTTGGTAGGAGGTCCTTAAGACCATCCTTAAGACCTCCTTTAGAAATTCATTCCCGCCGAGGCCAAGCCTCGACGCCCTTGTTTGTGCAGCAACCCCACCACATAGATCTTTCCTCTGATTCATAACCAAGTTCTCCTTCTTCTTCCATCATGGCACAACCCATTGAAGAAGAGAACAACCTTGAGCACCAACTTCAGCATCTAAATAATCTCTTCCAAAACTTTGTAAACCCACCGCAGCGTCCAATGATGCGAGATCACTATAATCCCACTGCGGTAGCAATCGAGCCTCGAGTCCGAATCCCGGCTGTAGGTCCTGATTCTGAACTCAAGCCCAACATGATTCATGCCATACCGAAATTCCATGGGCTTAACTCTGAGGATCCATTCCAGCACATTAAACAGCTCAAGCATCTAGCCCAGACCTTCAGGTCAGATGCACAGAACTGGGATATCCTGCTCATGAAAATATTTTCTTTCTCCCTCATGGACAAGGCTATTCATTGGTATCAAACTCAGACTCATCCGATCAACACATGGGATGAACTTCAGTCTGAATTTTTGAAGAAGTTCTTTCTCGTTGGTCGGAAAAATGCCTTGCGCTACTAGATCACTCATTTCACCCAACAAATGGGAGAACCTCTTCATGAAGCATGGGACCGATTCTCAGATCTCATGCAAAAGTGCCCCCATCACGGAGTTCCTAAATGGGAACAAGTCCAGTCTTTTTACAAGGGACTCCATGAAGACATTCGATTATTCGTCAATGCAACCTGCGGAGGAAACATCATGGGTTTACATGAGGACACGATGTGGGAGATTCTCGAAAATATGTGCGAGAACTCCATTAATAATGACTCCATGGGCTTATTCGACCGGACGAATGATTGCGCAACGATGAATCTTAGGGGAGCACATGAGACGCAGGACCTGTCTACATCCGTCAACTTGGAACTGATGGCCAGTTGGTTGGACGAGGTCTCTATCATAGAGAAGAAGGTGGACGAGCTGACTCGGCATCTACAGTGAGCCACCTCTGATCAGAACTCTTTTGCACGGCCACCTCTTGCGAGGGAAACTATGCAGAACATCTATCACCAATCTTCTCAAGGGATGGACCCGTATCCACCCCCGTCTGACTCTCGGATCGGAAGGACCTCCAATCCACTCTATTCTAGTTGGGAGAACTCTGAACCCTCGTATTCTGACTTTCCTGAGGCTCCTCAGACCTGCGAGGACCTCAATGCCATTCAGAATGACCCATTCTCCAATACCTACAACCCTGGATGGTGAAATCATCCCAACTTCTAGTGGACAGGAAATTCTCAGACTCAAAGACCACCTTATCAACCCCATCCACAAGCTCCTCGTCCATATCAGCCACCTCAGCCTCGGCCCAATCCCACCTATCAATCTGGGCTAAGCCAGGATCAAATGACTCTTATCCTTCAAGCACTGGCTGACATTCAAAAGATGAATGCGGCAATGCAAAAATAGCATAAGGACGAGATCACAGAGGTTCGCAATCAACTAGCCCAAATGGCAAATTCCCGCCAACCTGGCACCCTCCCTTCGCAACCTCTGCCAAACCCAAATAACGTGCCGACCCAAAGGTGCGCTATGAACCCAAATTCAGGCCACGTACATATGATTTATCAGGCCCCTTCTGTTCCATCACTAGACGGGATGGAAGCCTCGACATCTTATGTGGGATTTCAGCAGTAGCTACCCCTCTTACCAAACCCAAACCAAATCTAGGCAGGATTAAACTCTGCAAAAACTCATAATGGTAAAGCAACCCAAGACCCACATTATCCAAACCACTCTAAGCCTGGTAGTAGCCCAAGCCCTAGGAAAGTTATCCAGGATACCCCTATCCCAGACCAACAACCTAGACCTATCCTAGTGGAACCAACTAGGGTTCCATTTCCTGAGGCCTTAACCAAAGGAAAAAGGATAACCAAACTCGTGGCTCTTGAGGAGGATCTGGTCAAGCTCTTTGAACAGGTCCAGATAAGCATCCACTTGATGGATGCAATCCACCACGTGCCGACTTATGCAAGATTTCTAAAAGACGTGTGCACACCCAAGCGTAAGCCGCAAACCAAAAGTGGGAATCCAATCGTATTATCAGAGCAAGCCAGCTTTGTAATCTTGAGTAAACTCCTACCCAAGGCTAAAGACCCAGGAACTCCCCTGATTTCATGTAAAATTGGTGAAACCCAATTTGATAGAGCCTTACTAGACCTAGATGCCTCCATAAACCTAGTACCCACATCCCTCGTTGACAACCTTGAAGAGTCTGAACTTAAACCGACTAAGGTGGCATTGCAGTTAGCCGACCGATCCATCAAGTCACCTAAAGGAATACTCGAGGATGTCATTGTTAGGGTGCGGGATTTCTACTTCCCGGTGGATTTCATAGTTCTGGATATGAATGCACCTAAGAACCCAAGAGATACACCAATTATATTAAAGAAACCGTTTTTGGCCACTGCAAGGGCCAACATAAATTGTGAGGAGGGCCAAATAGAATTAAAATCTGGGAACCAAACTCTGAAGATTGACATCTTTAAGGCCCAACAAGGGATTAATTGCAGGGTTATAGAGCAAATATGTGATATCAAAGCCATGGTTGATGAATCGCATGTTGAGGACAACCTGATTATCCCCGATCAACCACTAGAAGATCAAAACCCGCAAATAGAGGAGTATGAACCTGATCTAGAGACACCCATAACTTCGACCCTTGTTCCTGATACGGACCCCGAACCGCCCGCTGCCACTAATAATCATGTCATGGAACTCAAGCCCCTTCTCGAGCATCTGAAGTACGTCTTTTTTTGTTCCAATCAGACGCTTCCTGTGATTATCAACACCCAACTCACACCTAACCAGGAATCCCATCTGATTACTATTCTCCAGCAACATCGTAGAGCCATTGGATGGACTCTTGATGACCTGACTGGCATAAGCCCTCGTATTGCACACATCGAATCTACACAGAAGAGGGCGCATGACCTTCACGAGAGATGTAGAGACGTTTAAACCCTAACCTGCAGGAGGTCGAGAAAAAGGAGATCATCAAGTGGTTAGATGTAGGGATCATCTACCCGATCTCCGACAGTCGTTGGGTGAGTCCAATCCAGGTTGTATCTAAGAAGGCTGGACTGACCATCATTACGACTAAAATCGGAGAGGTCATACTTACCCAAATAGCTAACTCATGGAGAGTCTGCACTGATTACAGAAGACTTAATTCCTCCATGAAGAAGGACCATTTTCCACTACCGTTTATTGATCAGATCCTCGAGAAACTAACGGGAAATAGGTTCTTCTGCTTTCTTGACGGGACTTTGGTTACAACCAGGTGGCAATCCATCCAGAGGACCAAGAAAAGACCACATTCACCTACCCCTTCGGGACGTACGCGTTCCGAAGGATGCCTTTTGGTCTCTGCAATGCACCCGCGACCTTTCAGCGGTGCATGCTTGCCATATTCTCAGATATGGTAGATGATTATCTGGAAGTCTTCATGGATGACTTTTCAATTTTCGGAGCATCATTTGACGATTGCCTCCAGCATTTGGTCCAAATACTCAGGCGGTTCATCGATGTGAATTTGGTTCTTTCCTGGGAAAAGTGCCATTTCATGGTGCCTGAGGGAATCGTCCTGGGACATCTAATTTTGGAGAAAGGCACCCAAGTCGATCGAGCCAAGGTTAACTTGATTTCCAAACTCCCTATGCCTAGCTCTATCAAGGACATCCGATCTTTTCTGGGGCACATCGGTTTTACCGTCGATTCATCCCTGATTTTTCAAAAATCGCGCACCCCCTGACTATTCTTCTCTCCAAGGATGTGCCTTTCAAAATCTCCACAGAATGCACTCAAGCATTTGAGATCCTTCATGACCGAGTTACCCAAGCCCCGATCCTATAGTCCCCTGATTGGTCTCAACCCTTTGAGATCATGTGCGATGCATCTGACTTCGCTGTAGGAGCGGTTTTGGGGCAGAAATTGATGGGAAACCCGTGGTCATTTACTACACTAGCAAAACACTAGACGAGGCTCAGCGTAACTACACGGTTACTGAGAAAGAGCTACTGGCTGTAGTATTTGCCCTAGAAAATTTCAGATCATACCTCCTGGGTTCCCGTGTTTTCATCTACTCGAATCACACGGCTGTGAGGCATCTCCTTGCAAAGAAATATGTGAAACCTCGATTAATCTGATGGATCTTGCTGTTGCAAGAATTTGACCTCGAGATTCGTGATAAAGTGGGAAAACAGAACGTGGTAGCTGATCACTTGTCCCGCCTTCCTTCTGAGATCATTGACCCTTCCGGACCCATCACAGAACACTTTCTTGATGAGCACCTCCTAACTATCGATACAGGGCTTCCATGGTTTGCAGACATAGTGAACTACTTGGCATCACATCAGATCCCGTCCGATTGGTCAAAGGCCAAGAAGGACAAATTGTGTTCCGATGCCAAGTATTACATGTGGGAAGACCCGTATCTATTCCGCATTGGTGCTGATCAAATAATTCGATGATGTGTCCCGGAAGCAGAAATCAAAGACATACTCTCCCTCTGCCATGACCAGGCATGCAGTGGACATTTTTTAGGACACAAAACCACATCAAAAGTCCTCCAATGTGGCTTTTACTGGCCCATAATTTTCAAGGATGCATACGATCACTGTAAGGCATGTACCCATTGCTAGACCTTGGGCAACATGAGCCATCGAGACATGATGCCTTTACAGCCGATCTTGGTATGTGAGATTTTTGACATATGGGGGATTGATTTTACGGGACCCTTCCCTATCTCGAATGGCTTCAAATACATCTTACTCACTGTTGACTACGTGTCCAAGTGGATAGAAGCCTTTCCGACCCGAACCGATGATCACAAAGTTGTTACCAGATTCATTCATCAAAACATCTTCTCAAGGTTTGGGATTCCCCGAGTAATAATTTTCGACGGAGGGACCCATTTCACAAGCGCTCAGTTCAGGTCATTGATGACCAAATACAGGATGTCACATCGAATCTCCACTCCTTACCACCCCCAAACTAATGGTCTAGCTGATTTATCAAACTGGGAGATCAAGAAAATCCTCTAGGTTACTGTTCGACTTGATAGGAAGGATTGGTCATCTCAGCTTCCAAAAGCATTGTGGGCCTATAGGACTGCCCAGAAGACCCAATTAGGTATGTCTCCCTTCAGACTAGTGTACGGGAAGGCATGTCACCTCCCTGTTGAATTGGAACATAAAGCCTACTGGGCAGTACGGAATTGCAACTTAGATCTTTCTAAGGTTGGAACCCATAGAAGGCTTCAAATGAGCAAGATCGATGAATTACGCCACGAAGCGTATGAAAACTCATGAATTTTCAAACAACGGGTTAAAGCCTTTCACGAAAAACACATTTCTAGAAAGATCTTTCATCATGGTCAAAAGGTTCTACTCTTTGATGCCCGACTCAAATTATTCCTAGGAAAGCTACAATCTAAGTGGATCGGACCCTACCTAGTCTGACGAATCTTTGGAAATGGAGCCGTTGAGATCAGTCCACTCAGCCACAATTTAGAAACCCTTTGTCATGAACGGTCAGAGACTCAAACCATTCATTGACATGACCAATACAGATTTGGTTGAGTCATCCTTTATCCTCCATTCTCCCTAAGCTCATTACGCCCAGCCGATGGCGTAAAACTCAGCGCTTAACGGGAGGCAACCCATCATTCTCTGAAAAAACCCAAAACCTTTCCTAACATTTTCTTGTTGAATTCATATTGCACTTTAGGGTTCATCCATTAGCACAACCAACTCCACCTCAGGTACCCGTACCCGAGTCTAGAAATCGTTCGTAACAATCACCTCAACCCGTTCGCTCACCTAACACCTATCCTAATGAATGAACTAAGCTGAAATCAAACCCACCTAATCTACAATGGGGACATTGCAAATCATAGGCATGAAGGGGTATGAAAGTGCAAATGTTAGGAAAACTCATATCAAGAAAAGGTTTCAACAAAAAAAAGTCACATATCACAAAAAACCCAAAAAAAATTGAAATTTTTGGAAAAAGAACAAAAAAACTGAGGGGGGAGAGAAAAATTTTATGGGCTATATAAAATATGAGGAGGAAAAGAGCCAAGTGCCCAAAAAGGAGCACAAAATGAAAAAAGAAAAAAAGAATAGTCATTAGCAAAAGATTAAGGGATTAACTGAAGTTCTAGACCACATCAAGAAAAAGAAAAATGAGAAAAAAGTGCTAAGGAGATACAAAGGAGATTAGTAGGAACATTGACTTTAGTCCTTTTGGGCTAGACTCTTAGGCTTAAAAATTCAATTACTCGTTAAAATCTGGATACTCCTCAAGAGTTTGGGGAAAATGCGAAGCTTAAGTATTAGGTCTAAAGCTTAGGGAGTACTCGACCTCGTTAACTGACCTTTGGTTTGCGGGATTCGGTAACCTAAGCACCCCAATCCACACACAGTCTAGTTTAGTGCGCATAAATATCAAAATCATGCAAAAAGCATTTTAATGTTCTGAAAAAGTTGCCTAGATTAGGAGTGGCCGATCAACACAAGTTGATTTGGACGAGTTCCTGGCGTGGAGAGGCAGGAAATTCCCCTCGAAGATGCGTAACAAAAAATCGTCTCTTCGGTGCTTGCCTCTTAGGATATTTAAATATCCTATCGGGGGCATCTAAGCACTCTGCTGGTCCAGATACCATGGGTGGCATTATCATGAAATGTCGATCACTAGGGTCTGGATTCGGCCACGGAACGCCATGGGTGGGATTATCTCGGAATCTCGAAAGCCACGGTTCTAGGGGTTGCCATGGGCGGTGCTATCACGAAGCATCGATTGCCAGAGACCCTTGAGGATTGATGATGGAAACGAGGAATCTGATACAGACCGTGTTGAGAAGCCAATCCGAAGCTAGAAATAAAAAGAAAAAGAGAGAGAAAACTCTCCAAACAAATAAATCCTCTGTCTCTTTCTTACAAAAATGCACTGCAAATTGAACCTAAGCTAAAAATGTCTCAAGCACGGATGCTTTAACTGCAGAGTCCAACAAACCCTAGGATAATTCTGCGGGTCTTAAAAACCTTTGCAGTGGACTGAGGCTAGAGCGGGTCAGGTCCAAATTTTGGTTGGTACTTGAGTACCTCTAGGCCTATTGTTGGCATTCTGACCTAATCACAAAAGAAAAAGAAAAAGCACTTACCACAACTAATAGATGAAACTCATGGTCTAGAACAAAGGTTAAAATCTTAAAATTTTGTTAAGGGACTAGCAAAAGCTAGGCATGGGGGTATGATGAGAGCCTCATCATGAGCCCTAGCTAGCTCATTTTGACCTAAGAAGTAAACAAAAGCTCCTGCATAACCTAAAGGAAGACATAAGTCAAGGGTTTACTATTCTAAGAAGGAAACATGAGCTAAAGGGTAAAACTGCAATTTTACCATTGCAGTGCGTCAACGGGATTCCTCAAGGGTTAAACATAGGTCAATTGGACTTAATAAGATAAAAAGTGGGTTGGATCAGTCAGAAATGGGTTATTATGCAATCCAAGAATTAAATGACATTATTTAACCTTAAAACAGACCCGCTTAATTTAACAAGGTTCGGGTCAAGATAAAAATCAACTAAATCCTCTAAAATTCATGGAAAAATATCCCCTAGGGTTTAAAACTTTCAATTGGCGTTTGGAACCTATTTTGACCTAGAGTAGGGTCCTAGTTCAGTATTTAACCTAATTTGGGTTTTTATGCAAAATATCCAATCAAACGTGGTCAAACCTAAAATGCAACTTCACTATTGGATTCCTTAGGTCAAAATTAGGTTTATACCAAAATTTAGGCCTAAGGGAAGGTCATCTTGACTTACCTTGCAAAATAGTCCACCCAATTACATTAAGGCCCCTAACTTTTGAAAAACCCTTGCACGAAGCCCCCTAGCTTCCTCGCCACCCTTGCATTCAGGTCCCTCCACCATTACAATAGAGGAATCCCACTCCAGTGAGGATTTGAGCCTGATATCTCCTCGAATCCTCAGAGATCTCCCAAATTTCGAAGGGAGATTCTCTGAGGATTTCTCCATCGTCTAAACGCAATCTCCAGATCAAATTTACACCCAATCTCTCGTGCGAATGCTCAAGAGATTTGGGTGTCCTAAGCACCTTCCTTCTCCAGTGAGGATTTTACGCTGGAAGGCTTGCCCTCCAAGCACAAGAAGCTCGGCCAGCTGCTATAAAGGGATCCTCGGTCCTTTGCGCATCTCCCAAGCTTGATTTGGCCATCGATACCCTCTCAATTTCTTCCCTCCTCATCTCCGGTCACAACGCCCACAAGCTCCAGCGACCTCCCCTTCCTCCTCTCGTCGCTCTGCCACCATACCAGTGGCAGGGTTCGCTTTGCCTCGTTCCTTCGCGTTGCGCCGCACCAGCGCACGCTTCTCTGACCTCCTCGTCGTCGTCATCTCCACCTCAGGGCTATCTTCCCCGACGACGGCACATACGCGCCATTCGTCTCCTCTGCCTCCCTTCGTTCCAATCACCAGAGATAATTTCCTCTTCTCCCACTTTTTATTTTCCCTCCTTTTATTTCATAAACCACCCCTCAACTGCCACTGTTCACCCTCATCTTCCTCATCTCCGACTAACCTCCGACGAGATGCATCCATCACTCCACACCTCCACACGTCTCGCCACCAACCTCTTCACCTCTGCCATCAATCCCTGATCACTTTCCACCCATCCACTGACCACCACACATGCCCCACACTTCCACCGAACAAACCCACACACACGATCATAGTCCGACCTAGGCACGCATGCCTAGGTTGTTTTGAGCCACGTCGACCCACGACTCACCTTCGCTGTGATATGAAGAAGCTTTCCCTATTGTTTGACAGGGCTACAAGGCCATTCTTGTGTCGTGCAGGTCCGAGCCTCTATCCGCCATTAATGCACAAGCAAGAAAGCTTGCTTCAGAGCTCCAGGACGTGCGCTCCAGGCTTCAGGACATCAGGCTACACGTGTTGAGTGTGAGAGTGAATCCAGCCTGAGGGCAGTCATTTCGAGGCCTTCAACTACTCCAATTGAGTGAAGATCTCCTCCTGCGGGTGCCAGCAGAAGCAGGTGGGACATTTAGTCCCACCTCGTAAACTCAGGGTGAGCGGTGTGAGTTATATTGATTTTGTGCTTTCAGCTAATCTCCTCTAGTACACAGGGGTGAGGTCCCTCGCCCTCACTCGCTCACTCCTCGTCTGCGACCTGCTCCTGCGGACCTGGCACCCGACCTGATTACCTAAACCTAGCACTCCTCACGCATCACACCCACGTCGGTGAGCCCGGACCCAGGCGCGCACCCGGCACGATTACCCGGCTTTGGAAGAGCGTGCCAAAGAGAGAAATAGAGAGAGATGTGGGGAGGGTAGGGGATAGGTTTTGCTGCGTAGTGTTGTGCAGGAAAGAAAAAGGAGCTAAGGAAGGAAGAGGCGCAATAAAGAGAAGAAAGGGAAGAAGGTAGCGGCTGAAGGACTTAGCAAGGGAAGAAAAAGAAGAAGGTAGATGGTGAAGGAGCAGAAGAAAGAGAGAAGCAGGGACTTAGCCGCAGGAAGACAAAGAAGAGAAAGAAGAAAGAAATCAAGGGTAGAAGAAAGAGAGAAGTAGGAGAGGCCAAGCAGAAGAAGAAGAAGACAAGGAAAGACATAGAAGAAAAGAAGAAGAAGAAGCCAAAGAACAAGGCAAAAGAAGCACAACCGCAGAGCAAAGAGAAAGAGAAGACACAGAAGGCCAAAATCACCTATCAAGCACTATAGCAAAATTCTTTAAGACGTTTGATTTGTCATCAGACGTCCAATTTTTGAGCATTGTTTCCACATTGACATTACTCCTTAATTTTGGTTGAATTAGTTATTGCTTTTTATTAAATTGAGAGTTGTGCTCTTAAGCTTTGAAATACCCAATTGCTCCCTGTGTTCGACCTCAGATACCTTGGTTTTCGTATTATAAATTCTTGTTTGTTTTCGTGGCGATTTTATCTATATTACAACGTGACATCTTTCAAAACACGATTTTGCCTCGCCAACATCGGGTATCTACTAAAATGTGGATTTGTTATCAAGTCCTCGCCATCCTGAATTCTATTTTATTTTATTAAATAAGTTTGGGTGATAAGTACACGACTTATCAACCCACTCTCTGATTTGAGGGAACTCTGTTTATAGCACTTGATCAAGTTTTAGATGAGTCACTTTGCAGTATAGTCGAAAAAGTGTTATAAACAAATATGAAGTTTTATTACTCGAATGTTGAGTCCGAGATCGAACATAGGGAGCAAATGGAATTTATTTACTAATCTCAATAAATGTAATTTGAACACTTAAATTTTCTCAAAATCTAATTCAGAATATAATGTAGGAGTTTATGAATTATAAAATGTAGCAAAATAGAGAGATTGAAAAGAATTGGATAAAATGTGTTTTGACTCTTCTTCTCTTTGACTTTGTTCTTCAGCTTCTTCTTTCTTCTTTCCTTTCTTCTTCCTTCTCTTCTTCCTTGATTTCACCTTCTTGGCTTATTCCTTTTCTTCTACCTTTGCCTTTTCTTCAGCCGCACCTTCTCTGCTATAGTGCTTCTTCCTTCTTTAGTTCCTCAGCTTCTACCTTCAGCCCTTTATTTTTCTTCTTCTTTCTTGCCTTAACTTCCTCAGCTTCTTCCTTAGCCTTTTCTTTAGCTACGCCCTTTGCTTTTCAACCGTGCCCTCTCCTCCCTTTTTTCTTTCTCTGATCTCAGCTTCCTCAGCTTCTTCCTTAGCCTTTTCCTCAGCAGCACCTTCTCTACTACAGTGCTCGCCTTCCTTCCTTGTCTTCTGCCTTGATTTTTCCTTCCTTCTTCTTCCTTGATTTCTACATTTAGCTTTGCCTTTGCTTTTCCTCCTTCTTTCTCTGCGGCTGCACCTTCCTCTTCCTTTCTTCTTTTCCCTGCACACACGAGTGCAAAACCTACCCATACCCTCCCCCATGTACACTCTCTCTCTTTTCTCTCTTTAGTTAGCTCTCCCAGAGCCAGCCAATCAGGTATTTGGGTTGGGTTACGTGCACCCGGGTCTAGGCGCACTAACGTGGGTGGTGCGCGAGGAGTGCTGGGTAAACGGGTCGGCAGCCAAGTCCACAGAGCATGGGTCGCGGACGAGGCGGGTGAACGGGCGAGGAGACCTCACCCCATGATCTGAGGCAACAAGGTAGAAACACAAAATCAATTTATATTACTCATCGCACTCCTAAATTTTCGAGGTGGGACTAAAAGTCCCACCTGCTTCACTCACGCACCCGCAGGAGGTTCTCTGCCTAATTGCTACAGCTGGGTCTCTCTCAAGGCTACTCTCTGGCTGGATGTGTGCACGCACTCCTTTTGCATCACCTGGACCTGGAAACCTGGAGCGCGACACCTGGGTTGAAGCTTGTGAGCTCCTTCGAGCTGACGCTAGTGGCAGTGGAGGCTCAGACCTGCAATCACTCAATACAGCCTTGTGGCCTCATTAAACCACACGGGGAGCTTCTTCATGGCATGGCGAAGGTGCTACGGTAGGTGGCTAGCCGCAGGGCAGCCTAGGTGTACATGCCTAGGTCGCTCTGTGGCCGTGATGATGGGTTTGGTTGGGGGGCAAGTGTGGAGGTGATGGTGGGTGACGAGTCGATTGTTCGCTTTAAAGTCGTTTGCAGTTTTATGTGGTGGAAAAATCGACTAATCAATATTTAAAAAGAAATAACCACTCGCAGAAGAGCGGGTCGTATCCACAGGGAGGCAATGACGTATTTAAATTCGCACCGGTTAAAAACATTTGTTTGTAGTTAGTTTGGACAAGAAGTAAGCCAAAATTGCCTTCAGATTAAGGTTGAATCAAGAAATCATGTTGAAATAGCAATTCTGAATAACTAGAGGATATTTGTCGCAATGCAGAATCAATAAAATATCATTAAAAATTGACAATGGCAGAAAATGTAATTATTAATGGCCATGTTACTGAAGCAAAATAGGGGATTTATTCCCCTTGGTCGTGCTCGACGAGGAGTGGACAGTCGAATGCGGGAAGCTCGGAGGAAGTTCCTTGGACCGAGGGCTTCGAAGTGGTGGTGGTGGCGTGTCACGCGGTGGTCGGAGCCGGCCAAACGGAGCTCCAACGGAGGTGGCTGCAGCCGGTGCTGTAGCTGCTGTTGGTGAAGTGAGCGTGCGCAGTCGCGGGAAGGTTGCTGGCTGTGCGCACGGGACTGTGCGCTCACGGAGGTGGTGCTGGAGCAGCCAGTCCTGCTGCAGGCGTGGGTGCACGCTCTGTTAGCATAAGCACTGCAGGCAGGAGCGCGCGCTGTTGGCGGAAGGCGCGGGAGGACTACTGCAAGCGTGCGGGTGGCGTGGGTGTGCGTGGCCTAGAGTGGATGCGGGAGTGAGCGGGTGAGGTTGCAGGCGGAAGGTGAGCGGGCGAGGTGGTTGTGCGGGTGCGGCTGCAGGCTGTGCCCGCCTTGCATACGGTTGAGCGCTGCAGCCGGTGCTGTAGCTGGCATGGGTGCGCAGGCGGGTGCGCACGAAGGCTGGAGGGCATGCGGGTGGATGTGGAGTGAGCGGGCGAGGGCTACGGTTCAGGTGCTGGAGGTGAAGTGGGCGAGGGCGGTTGTTGTTGGAGTCGGGGGTGGCTTCAGACGTCTGGGAAATTTCCCGGATGTCTTAACTGACTTAGAAGATGATTGCAGCGATGGTGGTTGTTGATGACGACGGCGAGGGAGGTGCACGGCGAGGTGCTCACGATAATGCGGACGACCTCCTCATGGCGGTGTGGCCTGTCACACCATACGCCCACGGTGGTGGAGGGTCGTTGCCGCGGTTGAGGCCGGCAGTGTGGAATGGAAGAGAGAAGCACTCTCTGCACAGTGGTGGGTCGGTGGTGGAGGCCTAGTGAGCTCAGCTGCCTCCTCCTCTCTTTTGAAATCAGCTGCCCGACCAGATCCAACACATCCGCTCCTCCTTGAATGAGTTCTTCACTGCGGCAGCTGCAGCCGTTGCACGTAGAAGAAGAATAAAAAATAATGATAAAATATTATGGTTATTTATATACAAACCCTCAACTTTTATGTTAACCTAAATTAATGCATGCAATGTACCTAATTATTTAACTAATGCAATTCTAAGTTAATTCTAAATGCATTTAAATATGAATAAGATGCATGAATTATGTAATTGAATTATAAATATGAATTAATCTATTTACATCCTAATTTATGCTAAATAAATGTTAGAGTTAACCTAATGTCTAGGCACTTAAATACTTAAATAGGTCACAAATATGGGCTAATCAGCGATCGATGGAGATGTGGATAAGGATCAGTGGATGGTGGCGGAGGTTTTGAGGGGTCTGGCGAGGCGTATGGAAGCACCTTCGCTGGTGGTCGGCCGGAGATGAAGAAGATGGTGGTGTTCTGCGGCGTCGAGGGGATAAAAATTGAAATAAAGGAGGGGGAAATAAAGAGAAGAGAGTGTGGAAGAGATTTGACCTAACTAAGTGGACGAAAGGGGACAGGAGGGCGACCGACCATACCTGCCACCGCTGGAGAAGAAGATTCCAGTGGAGGGAGAATGTCGACGACGAAAGGGCTAGAGGTGTGTGTGCAGGTATGGCGCGACGCGGAGGAAGGAGGTGAAGACGTCTCTGCCACTGGTATTGTGGCAGAGCAACGAGAAGGAGGAGGAGATGTCGCTGAAGCCTGCTAGATACTTGGCCGGAGGAGAAGAGAAGAAATTGGAGGTGGTTCTCCAGCCAAGCCAAGCTAATTATGAGCGGTCAGATCAGGGGGCCTTTTCATAGCATCTAGCAAAGGCTCTTGTGCTTGGAAGGAAAGCTTCCAAGCGCAAGAATCCTTGCCAGAGAAGGAATGTGCAAATGATACCCATATCTCTCGAGCATTTGCACAAGAGATTGGGTGCGAATCAGATCTTAGGATTGCGTTCAGATGATAGGGAATTACTCAGAGAATCTCCCTTTCAAATCTAAGAGGGGATCTCTGAGGAATCAGGGAGAAATCCTCCTTGAATCCTCGTCGGAGTAGGACTCCTCCGTTGTAATGGCAGAGGGACCTAATTGCAAAGGGTGGCGAGGAAGATAGGGAGTCAGTGCAATGATTTTCAAAAGCTAGGGGTCAAAATGTAACTGGGTGGACTGTTTTGCAAAGTCAAGGTGACCTCCCCTTAGGTCCAAATTTTGGTAAAAACCTAATTTGGACCTAAGGAATCCAATGGTGAAGTTAGATTTTAGGTTTGATCATGTTTGACTAGACATTTTACACAAAAACCCAAATTAGGGTAAATAATTAGCTAGGACCCCTATTTAGGTCAAAATAGGTTCCAAAGGCCAATTTGAAGGTTTTAAACCCTAGGGGATATTTTTTATGAATTTTGGAGGATTTATTTGATTTTTATGCTGACCAGAACCTTTTTGTATTAAGTGGGTTTGTTTCATGATTACAGAATGTCATTTAATTCTTAGCTCTCACAATAACCCTCTTCTGATTGAACCATCCAACTTTTCCTCTTGTTAAGCCCAATTGACCCATTTTTAACCCCTGAGAAATCTCATTGATGTACTACAGTGGAAAAATTGCAGTTTTGCCCTTTGTTTCATATTTTCGTCTCAGAACAGTTCTTCCTTGAATTAGGCCCTTCTCTAGGTTATGTAGGAGCTTTTGTTCTCTTTTCTAGGTTAAAATGAGTTAGTTAGGGCTCATGATGGTGTTCCCATCAAACTCTAAGTCTAAGCATCTACACACTATTAGTCGCTGACTCGTTCGGCAGTTGTAACGGAAATTGGGTAGCTAATGAACCTTCTAGGGTGGTATGGCTGACAAGTTATCGTGAGTAACTGCCCATAGGTAGGTTGTCCAGAGCCCATCCACTGGAGCATTCTTTTCCTACTACCTTTAGGTAAATCTTATACCAAGGAAGCCACCTACTTAAAAAGAAAAAGAAAGTTCAAAAAGAAAAGAAAAAGAAAAAGAAAAAGGAGAAAAGAAAGAGAAAGAAACAAAAGAAATAAGCCACACTTCACCGCACGAGTATGGCTAGCAAGTTGTCGGTGATAACAGCTCATCGACCGGTTGTCCAGATCCCAACTCAAGAAATGCACATAAAAATTCCTAAAACACTTAGGAAGAAGTGGAGAAGTAGAATAAGTCAGGGAGATATACACTAGATTCACCCTTGTGTTGACCCCATAAAAATAAAAGTAGGGAGAAAGCTACCGGTCATACAGATACACTTTTAGGCAGATTTCTTTCTAAGGTCACCTTGGGGCATAGACACCCAAAGTCCATTCTGATTATCGATCAACGAGTCTATCACATTCACAAAAAGATGCCTAGAACTTAGGGTTCTTATCGAGTCTTGGGTGGGTTGAGTGGTCGTAGAAAGCCACTCTGTAACCCTAAACTCAAAAATCAAAAAAAAAAGAGAGAGAAGAAGAAAAAGAGAAAAAGAGATCCCTCTTTGAATAAGGCAAGAACTTGAGACGGTCTGCATTTTGGCTGATACCCGGGCACTGTTGTGTCACTGTAGTTTAAATCCTAGTTGAAATCCTTAAGTATTGAAAATAACTATTGCCCAACAAATCTAACTTAATTCTCTGATAAATAGCATGTAGTTTTGCTAGGGACTAGCAAAAGATAGGCATGGGGGTGTGATGCAAACACGTTTATATCACATAAACTATCTATTTACGCATGTTCTTAGGCATAGAATTGCATCACATATTATAAATATTGCATAGCATGCATCATCTCGCATTTAGATTAGTCTATATAAAATTTAGGTTAATTGTCTTCTTTTATGGCCAAGGACAGTGTAACTTGTTAATCAGGGCTTCGGACTTAGGATCCAACCGTACGGATCTGATCAGGGCAACGACAGGAGTTCAACGACTCCAAGATCGCCCTGATCAGACATCCGTAGCACCAGATATAGTTCGTGGAAGCCCAGAGATCAAGATCCAAGATGGTGTCAAACTGTACCTCAAACGACAAATCTGACTACACGGATGGGTTCAGATCGACGATCGCAACCTAACGGCGTGAAAATTGATCCAATCTGACACCTGTGGCACCGTCTACAACACAGAAGATGGACGGCCAAGATGGTGCCACGTGGTGCCATCTCAGCTGCCCGATCAGCACCAGGGACCCGCCGCTGCATCACTGAAGGCCTTCCATCATGTGATCCTAGTCATTGGATCTTGATCCAACGGCCGTGAGCGCGTGCTACTTGAAACCTCCGTGCAACACAGATGAAGGCGTAGTGCAGTGGTCGAGAGGCATTGCATGAGCGCAGGGCACAGGTTCGACTTGCGATCTGCTGCGCACACGCGTTAAATTTGAACTGCACGCTCAGCTACGGATGGTCCAGATCGCCCAATCGGGCATACGTGGGATCAGACGCTTCACCTCACGCCCAATCTGACGTGCGATCAGGCGGTGCTAAGCTGAAGCACGGCGCAGGAGAGGATGACTTTAAGAAGTTCGATCTTGAGATCAAACGGCTGATATCGTCCAAACGTAGGCGTATGTTTTAAGCGCGGAACAGGAGTAGGCGCGCACAGCGCACGCACACATTGTCCACGATGAACCTTTAGCGACGTTTAAGTCCATCACTAAAGGTCCCATATTAATGTTTTTGATATTATAATGACCAAAATGCCCACAATCCTTGGAACTATAAAAGGAGACCCCTACCTTACGAATTTCTCATCCCTTCTCTTTTCTCACCCCTTCCAAAGCTCTAAGAGCTTGTCCCAAACCTGGGATGCTCCTCTAGAGTAGAAATCATAATTTTTCCACCTTTGTCCCCTTTCGTGGAGCATCCTGCGGTTGTCCTCTCTCTGCATTCGGGAAGCGGATCCCGCAATGATGATGATGTGCTACTTCATTCCCGTTCCTCCCGCTTCGTCCTCCTTCCCACTCCATTCCCTGTCTTCCAAGTGTTGTCCCGTCTGGCTCATCCTCCAAGCGATCGTCGAGGATACTTCTCTCTCCATTCTTTTTACTGCTTTCTAGAGTAGATTTACCACTTTCTAGTATAGATTTCCTGCTTTCTAGTCGTAATGAGTAGTGTAATGAACAACTTCTGATAATGAAATCCATGTTTATTCTACATCCCTTTTGCTTTTATTTGTAATATTCTCTCTCTTCTATTTATTATTTATTAAATAGATAGCTAGTTTTCGACCAGCTATTCTGTTTCGTGACAAACAAAACAAACGTGTATTTTTAATCAAGCGTCTGCCTCCCTATGTTTGACCCGGAACTTATTTACGAATTTTCAATATAAATTTTATTTGTTGAATGGATTTCTTCGCGACTCGAACTATAACGACAGGTTTTCGAATTCAACTGCGAACGTGTAGATTTTCGCTTTCAACATCATTCATTTCAATTGAGATTAATGTATGAATTTCATTATTTGCTTCCTATGTTCGACCTCGAATTCTTTGATTCTAAGTTATAAATTTAATTATTTTCGAGTGATTGAGGCTTGGCTACGACGATTACTCCTTAAAACTTCTCGATAGCCTGTTAACATCTACTATTAGGAAGCGTTTTGCTAAGAGGAATAGATCGTCTATCTCTAATGTTATTGGCAATGGGTGCTGGGATACGGCCTCCTCTAAAGCCTCTAATTTCTTTAGTAATCTCCTTGCTTATGAAAGTCCCCTAGGTCCCTTTTCGCTCCTTCGAGTTGTTCCTGTTATTCTCTCTGAGGATGATTCTAATTTTCTTACCCAGGTCCCTGACTCCATTGAAATCTATAACATGATCTCTAATATGCCTTCCAATCGCACCCTTGGGCTTAACGATTTTAATGTTGAGTTTTATACTCACTTTTGGAACCTTATTCATGATAAGTTAGTTCAGACTATCTACCATTTCTTCATTCAGAATCAAGCCCCCCGTGCCTTTAGCAGCACCTTCATCTCGCATATTCCCAGAAAAAACAATATCCATGACATCTCTGAGTATCGTCCTATCAGCCTATGTAATGTCCTTTACAAAATTGTCTCTAGCATTATGGCTAATAGACTTTCTTCCCTTCTCCCCAAGCTAATTTCCCCTGAGCAAGCAAGGCTTGTTAAAGGAAGATCTATTTTTGACCACATTGTGACTGCTTTTGAGCTCACCCAACGTATTGACCGTAAGGCCTTTGGATCTAATATCATCATTCAGCTGGATTTGCAGAAGTCTTACGATTAGGTTGAGTAGGGAATTCTCTATCAAATCCTTCAAAAGTTTGGTTTCTCTTCCTCTGCAATCTTCCTGCTTAAATCTTTTGTGGAACATGAGGGGTCCTCTGTCCTCATTGATAGTATATCCAGCCCTTTCTTTCAGGTGTCTCAAGGTCTTCGTCAAGGTGACCGGATCTCTCCTCTGCTCTTTAACATCTTTATGGAACCCTTCATTCGAGGCATCAAAGAGCTTGCATATCATGAGAAAATCAGACCCTTCTCTGTTAAGCGTGGAGTCCTTCTGACCCTTGGTTTACTTTATGCTGATGATCGATGTGCATACATCTAATTAACCTAAAATGTCTATTTATGCATGTTCCTAGTGTCATAGAAACATCATGCACAAAAAATATTGCATAACATGCATCATTATGCATAGGTCATTTGTAGTAATTGTATAGTAATTTCCTTTTTTTGTGTGTCCAGGGATAGGATAATATTTGTCAGGGCCTCAAATTGAAGACCAACCGTATGAAGTTAATTAAGGCGATGATCAGAGTTCAATGACTCCTAAATTGCCCCAATCAGGCTTCCGTAGTATCAGATGCTGTCCGAGGAAGATCAGAGGTCAAGGGGCAAGGTGGTGTAAAATTCAGACTCTAGACGACAAATCCAACCACCTTGATGGGTTTGGATCGACGATCACATCCCAACAACGTGAAAATCGATTCAATCCGGCATCCATGGCACCACTTACAAATAAGAGAAGATGGACGACCCAGATGGTGCCACGTGGTGCCATCCAAACTGCCCACTGCACTCGACCCAACTTCTTAAAGCGCCACAACCACTCATCTGAGTCGTTGGATCGCCATCCAATGGCCCAGATGGAGCCACGTCTACCTAAAGCTGACCCTCCGATTTCCTGAAGGCAAAGGTCGCTTGATCTCGACCGTTGGATCTCGATCCAATGGTCATGAATGCTCACCCGTTAAATTAGAAGTGCGGCCAAAAAGGCCACGTAGCGTAGCGCTCGCGCCACTCACACATAATGCAGAGGCGTGCGGTCGAGACGTCGTGTGCCTCAAATCAAGCGGGCGAGCGAGGCACGGCTAAATTTAGCTGGACGATCCTTAGCAAGCAGTTGTGAAGTGACCGACACGGCATGCAGAGAGAAGTGTGGAATGCTCACATGCGGGGTGACTCGTGAACAGATGTGCCATCACATGCGTGTGCGTAACATCTGAAGAGGAAGGGGCTCGAGCACTTTTAAGTAGTCCAATCTCTTGATCAGACGACTGAGGTTGATTGAATGTGATGAAGAGCTTCAACATCTGAAGAAGAAGACGCATGCCTTCACCAACGCTCGGCTACAATGGCGATTATATCCGTCACTAAAGACCTCACATTAATTCTAAGACATAGAAAAAAAAGACTCTTATGCCCCCTTTCCTACAACTATATAAAGCCCCAACGCTCTCCACTTTTTCTTCATCCCTTCTCTTCTTCTCTCACCCCCCTCCAAAGCTCTATGCGCTAGTCCCATACTCAGGATGCTTGATGTAGACACATTCATTTAGGTTAAAATGCCCATTTATCTATGTTCCTAGGCTTAGATATGCATTCCATGTTATAAATATTGCATAGAATGCATCATTCTACATTAGAATAGTTTGTGTATATGTTAGGTTAATTACGTCCTTTTATGGCCAGGAGAGAAGGTGATGGGTGACGAGTCATTTTTTTCGCTTTCAAAAATGATAATTAAGAACATTTATCGTTGTATTTCTAAGTGGTGCAAAATTGACTAATCAAAACAATTAGAATTAAAATTAAACCACTTACAGGAGAGCGGGTCGTGTCCACAAGGAGACAATAACCTATTTAAAACTTGTAAGGATTAAAAATAGATGTTCATGAAAAATTTCGTTAAGAAACCAAGTCAAAATTGCTTTTAGATTAAGTAAACAACAAAGTTAATGCTTAAATAGCAATTATGCACATCTGAAGGATATATTTTGCAATGTGGCACAATATAGTACTAATAAAAATCTCACAATGGTAGCTAATGTAATTATTAATTGAGAGTGGAACAGAGGATTCCCTTCGTGCTGGGCGTGCGTGCACGGCAGGCCGCGGCTGGAGACGAGATTCACGGTGAAGGTAAGACCTTCGAGATGCTTTCGATGGTGGTAGTGGTTTGAAGAATGGAGATCGGAGATGGTGGCAGCGAGGAGGAATGGATGGTGGGTAGCCGGCTGCAACCCCTGTTTGCTGCCTGTGGAGAGGAGGGAACGGAGATGGTGGCACGCGATAGCTGCGGAGATGGTGGTGCATGCTAATGGAGGATTGCAAGGAGGTGCACGCACGTGCAGCTGGGGATGGTTGCTGTGCACGGCACGGCTGTGCGTGTTGGGCGGCTACGCTGGCAGAGGCGCAACAAGTGGACATACGCGGGCAGAGCTACTGGAGGAGCAGCTTGGAGCTCTTGCTGCTGTTGTTGGAGATAAGGCGAGGAGGCACACGCGGTCTGCTGTAGTGCACACTCTGTGCACACAGGCGAGGGCTGGTGAGCTGGAGGACGTGCGGCCGCTGCTATTGCGAGCGTTGACGGTGCGCTGCTGGGAGTGTGGGCGTGGTGGCATAGTTGCGAGTGTGCGCTAGAGGCTGGAGCATGGAGGTTGGTCGTGTGGGGATGGTGAGGGAGCATGAGCAGGAGGTTGTACGCTGCTGTGGGTGTGGTGCAGAGGTGCAGCAAGGAGGATGCCGGGATGGTTTTGTTTTGAAAATAGAGGAAGAAGAAGAAGAAGAAGAAGATGGTGTTCGTGGTGCATGGACAGTGAGGATGATTTGGTAGTTGCACGGTGATGGCCAAGCTCACCGGATTGGCACAGTGAGCTGTCACCTTGCCGTCCCAGGGTGAGGTGGAGCTTGGCCTTGGAGACCACGGTGGTGGAGTGGAGTACACGGTGGTGGAGTGGGGCAGTGTCTCCCCATGCAGGGTCGTCTCCTCCTCCCTTTGTAGGTGCAGATGATGAATTTAAAAACCAAGAGGCGGGATCAGATGCACTTCATGGCCAATGAATGCCTGTAGTTGTGCGTGAATGGGTACGCGAGGAGAAAAAGCAGCCATTACCTGTGGAGGAAGAGAATAAGAAAATAATAAAATATTATGGTTATTTATGTACAAATCCTTAACTTCTATGTTAAATTAAAACACTACAAATAATTCACCTAATTGATTAGCTAATCAAATGCATGTAATTCTAAGTTAATTCTAAATGCATGCAATGAATGAATTATGCACATCCTAATATATGCTAGCTAAATGTTAAGGATATCTTAATATCTAGGCATTTACACATTTAAATAGCCCACAAATATGGGCTAATCAATGGGAAGCCCATCATGAGCCATAACTCGCTCATTTTAATTTGATAAAATCAATAAAAGCTCCTACATATTAGTTAGAAGGTCTCTTGGGCAGGTTGAGTTGTTTGAGAAGAAAAGATGAAAACATGGTTATTTACGTAATTTTACCATCTTATCACAAATACAGAATAACAACGGGGCATGCCAGGGGTTTATTAAAGGTCATTTATTCATTAATGACTAATAAGTGGGTCCATGCAGACAAAATGAGTTTTCACGCATGTCAAGAATTAATGGACATCTGAAACCTTAAAAACAGACCCTCTTAATTAACTGAGGTTCTGGTCAGGATAAAATTCATCTAAACCCACTAAAAATCATAAAAAAATATTTTCTAGGGTTTGGCATCCTTGATTTGACCATGTGAACCCATTTTGACCTGAAATAGAGTATCAGACAGACTATTGCCTTAATTTGGGTTTTTGCATAAATTACCCATTAAAACTAGGTCAAAACCAAAATCTAACTTCACCATTAGATTCCTTAGGTCCAAATGAGGTTTGTATCAAAATTTGGACCCAATCAGAGATAATCTTGACCTAGTTTGCAATTTGATCCAATCTGACCCTTTCTCTCACACACATCCCCTCAAATTTTGAAATTCCTTGCAAATACCCCCTATCTTTGTCGTCACTCTTTACAAAAAGGTCCTTCCACCATTTTCATGGAGAAGTCCTACTCCGAAGAGTTTCTTTTAGCAAGAACTCTGTGATTACTTGACGAATCCCTCTCAAAATTGAAAGGGATATTCGTCAGGTAATCTCCTTCCTATTGAGCCATGTCCAAGTCTCCAAATCTCTCTAAAAAGCTCGTGTGAATCCTTCAAAGATTTGACCCTCCTATTTCTCTAAGCTTGGGAGCTTCCAAGCTTGGTTTCGAAGCTTGAAAGCTCACCCTCTGGCCTATAAAAGACCCCCCATGGCATTCCTTACCTCCTTAGCGAGAAATTGAGCCAAATCTAGCCCTATTTCCTCTCCTCCTTGGCTTGCTCTGCCTTGCTCAAGCGACCCCTTCCTCCAAGCTTCTTCACCGGCCGTCACGGACCATAGCTGGCTTCTCTCGACTCCCCAGCTTCTTCCGCACCCTGACATACCCCGAGGCGCTCCCTCCCACTTTGTCATCGCCATTCTCTCCCACCGTTGCTCCCTTCATCTCTGACGCTGGCCACACCAGACCCAGCGTCACTTCTCCCCCTCGTCAACCACTACTTAGTCACCTCGACTCCTTATCTTCCGCACATCATCACCATGCAACTACTTTGCCATTTCGATTGCTCCTACACCGTCCATGTTTCCATCTTCCAACTCGCCGGCGTACCTCCGGCGAGACATTCCAACCACTACAGACCATCACTTCGCCCGCCACCAAGTCATCGAGCATCGCCTTACTCCACTGATCAAAATCCCCAAATAAATTTGGGGCTTTGATCTCTTATTCGCCCCGCTGAACAACCCAACTTCAGCCACTGTTCTCCGCCTTCGCCAGCCACTTCCAATCGCATGCACGGCGTGCCACCACCACCACCACCTTCGCCGCACCTGTGCGATCCTCCTGAGCTACTTTGACATGGCCATCAAGCTTCATTCCTTGTTTTAGGGACTTCACCGGTCTCCGTCGCCGCCACCATCATCTCCAGCTCCAGCTGCAGATCTCTAACTGTGTTCATCTTCAATTCCCTCTCCAGGTCATTCGACCCAGTCCCAGGAAGCCTCCCAAGTGGTCCGTTGGCACTGCCCACTTCTCTTTCGATCTCAATTAACAACTTCACCTACTGCAGCCGCTACGTGAACAAGCATGAGAAGATAGTCCCATATTGTTGACAGTAGGACCCTCAGCAGTGCATATAGTCAAAAAGTGACGAGGGCTTATCACCTTCGAGTCACTGGGGTCAGGTCCCTACCACACCCTCGCACATGCAATGCCTTACGTGCATGTCCACACCCTCACCTATGCACACGCCACGCGGGTCTAGGTAGTGGATCCGGGTACCCGGGTCTGGTCTGGTTGGTCCGATTCTGAGAGAGAAGAGAAGGAAAGAGAGATAGGGAGAGAGAAGGGGGGTTTTTTTCCCTTTGCTGCTCTCTACACTTAGCGAAAAAAAAGGCCTTTGCCTCTGTTGGTGCTGTATTGTGCTTGTGCCTCTCCCTGAGGCCTGAAGGAAAAAGAGAGGCCTTTGCCTCTATTGTTGGTTCTGAGTCACTGTTGCACTATTGAGACACTTAAGTTGACATGGCATTTGGTTGATTGATACTGCAGCATTATTTGAGTATAATTGTAATAGGGTAATTTGGTGATTCAAATCACTATTTTTACCCTTATCCTTTTACCACATTGACTCTTGAATTTATATTTACATCATTTATGCTTGAAATTGCTATTACATTGCTATATTCTTATTTAAAATTGTGATATTGAGGTAAATTGCCATATTAGTCCCTGCGTTCAACCTCAGATTTCTTTCGAGCTATAAATTTTAAGTGTTCTACGCAATTTATCGGCTATACTACAGCGCATTACTTTTAAAACACTGATTCAGCATGTTAACAGAAGGAGATTTAATTCAGGGCCTCAGATGGACAATCTGACCATGCAGATCTGATCAGGACGATGATCGGAGTCTAACACCTCTGAAATTGTCTAGATCGGAATCCCGTAGCATCATATGAAGTCCGAGGAAGATCAATGACCAGGGGGCAATGCGATATCCATATGGGCTTCGGATGAAAAATCTAACCGTACAGATAGATCCAGAACAATGATCACAGTCCGACAACATAGAAATCATCTCAATCCGAGCACTGTGGCACCCTCTGCAATAGAAAGAAGATGGATGACCCAAATGTTCCCACGTGGCGCCATCTGGGCCCCCCAACATAGGCCAGCAGCCACCGCCCAACCCTTCATTATTTGCACCCTCATTGCCAGCCATTGGATCTTGATCCAACGGCTGAAAAGCTTCCTCCACCGCGTGCCATAAGACGTCTTCTCGACAAACTCGTCGACTTGGCGCAATGGTTGGGACATTGGCCTCCAAGGGAGGGGCGTGGGTTCGAATCCCCGCAGCCCCCCCAAATTGAGGATTGGAGGTGCATCTGCCGCGGGCACAAGCAAGCACGCATGCACAGCCGCACAGACGCACAGCCGCGCGCACGCATAGCTGCGTGCAGCGCATGCCATTGCATGCATGCGTGACAAGGAGCACAAGGCACGGGTGCGTGATGCGCGTGCCAGCAGGGGCGAGGGTTGGTACAGTTCTTTAGTGACAGTTGTGCGGATCTTCAATGACGCTTGCAGCTATCACTACAACACTCTACACAAATTTCTTCCTCTTCCCTCCACTATAAAAAGACCCCTACACCTCCATTCTTCACCATCTCTTCCTTTCTTCCTCTCACCACCTCCAAGGCTCTAGAGAGAGCTTGTCCCAAGCCTGGGATGCTCCTCTAGAGTAGAATCATATATTTTCCCTCCTCTCATCCCCCTTCGCGGAGCATCCCGCGACCATCCTCTCACCTCCCTTCAGGAAGAAAATCCTCTCCGCAACGCCATCCTGCCCCGCCCTCCGTCCTCCGGCTCCATTCTCGTTCGTCTCGCTCCTCATCACCTTCTTCCATGCAACATCAAAGCGAGTCGTCCTCCAAGCGACCATCGAGGGGGATTTCTCTCACCCATCTCTATCTTTATTGCATTCGTAGTATCGATTTCCCACTTTCCTAGTTGTAATAAACATTTGATTATAAAAATACATGATTGTTTCTCTCTCTCTGTCTCTCTCTCTTATATTTTGCAATTAGATTAGTTAGATAAGAATTCATCGACCTAATCTCTTGCTTGCTAAAAATACCAAAAAAATTAGAAAAGACAAAAACGACAAAAACAAATATAAGCAAAACATGGATTTTCAAAACCAAACATTCGCCTCCCCGTGTTAGACCCGGGACTCACTTTTCGAATTTTAGTTATAATTATTTGATCGATGGATTTTCTCACGAATCGAACTATGACGACGGCTTTCCTAAATCCAAACCCTTTACGCATGCAAATCCGCTGCTATCGTTTTGGCACCGTTGCCAAGGAGGCAACGATCTTTAGTTTTTCTCACGTTTTCCCTCATTACTTACATATTTTTCTAACCTTTCTTTCATCTTCGATTTATTGTCTTGCAGGAACCCGATCAAGGAGCCAAAGGCGGTAGATTGGAGTAAAGTGCGAGTTGAGACATTTGTAAGTTTAGCCCCCCCACCCACCCACTAGATTTCCATTCCATAACTTAATAACCCAAACTCAAATCAACTTAGGTGCTTGCATCAACCCTAGGATAGATTTGATTGTTTGATTGTCACATCGCCTCACCTCACCCACCCACATATATTTAAAAAAAAAAACTCTTCTTTTGTGAGATTTAATTAAAAGAGACACACTAACACCCACAAATTCTCATCCTGAGGGACACAAGCACTTTGATTCTACCACTTAACTGGGTTCTAACCAGTGGACCTAGTACACTTCAACTCAATGCACATAAGTGAGTAGAAATCAGATTAGGCTAAGACATTGTGTGCCTTAATCTGTGGTGCGGATAGGCCAATTGATTGAGTTGTTTGGGCCGCACCACCAAAAATAGAAGTTATTCATCAGTAGCTTGCAACTTTGGGTTAATCTTTAGGGTTGAACCAGGCACTCCACATTATTTTTTGATTTCTAAAGGAATATATCATCACCAGTGCTTTCAAAACTTGGAGTGTTCACTTGAACTTAATTGAATACACCTAAGATTAAATCCTAAAAGCTACTAAACAAGGTTAAACCCTAAAAGACACATCATCAAATAACCTTGTTTGCAAACCCTGGTTGTGCATTGATGAGAGGCTCATTATGGCTTCTAATTACCCCTAATTAACTAGTTTCCCTAGTTAATTAGCTAGGAATATGCATATATAAGGATTAATCATAAATTAAGGGACAAATCAATCAAAGACCTAAAAATAAGTTAAAAATGATTAATTAAAAGTCAATTAACATTATTAATAATTTAATTAATAAATGAGCTCGAAATACCATTAATTAGTTATTTAATTAATACTTTATTTAACTTAAGTGTAACTTAAGACCTAAGTCTTTAATAACTTAAGTTAATAAGTAAATAAATATAAATAAATGAGTCAAAAATGTGAATACATGGCTTTAATATAATATTTAGCTAATTTATAATTATATATAAAAAGTTGGAAAAGAATTAAATTAAAATTAACTTAAATGGCCTCTGTTTACATTTTAGTCCCTAGAATTCATTGCATTTGTGTCCATTCCTTTTACTTAGGTCCTTAGTTTTTACTGCATACCGACCCCTGTGAGCATTATCTTCTTCCTCCTCTTTTCTTCTTCACACACACAAACAGCTGTCAAGCGGCGGTGAAGACACCACTTGATGACTTTATATCCGACGCCCTTCCTTCCTCGCGAAGCTCTTGGAGCTTGCGCTCACCTCCTTGATTGCATCCATTAGTCTAGATCATCTCTAAATCCTATTTATGGCTTGATAATAACTTCACCGACGTCAGAGAAGATGCAAGTGGTTAACCTACACCTAGATGCATTCCCATCCAAATACAACCCCCTTTATAGCTGTCGCAACCTATAAATACCCATCGACCCCTACGATTTGAGCTGGATCAGCTCCCTTTCCCTCTCCACCTCACCGTAGCTGGTCAGTAGGTTCTTCCGCAACTCCGACATCTTCATTCTCCTTCTTGAGCACGGCCACCAAGGACGCGCTGCCTCTCTCACCACCTCTTCTTCTCCATCGCCCTGCTAACGGCGACTGAGCACCCCACTCTCCCTCTGATCTCCGCTTCGATTAGCCGGAGCTTCTCTTCTCACACAATCTAGATTTCGATCCCTTTCTTCTGCCAACGGCGAGATCCATCACCTCCTTCTTCAGGTAAGTAGTCTTAACTTTTAGGAGTAGGTTTAATTAAGTAATGAAATAGAATTAGCTTAGTTTAGTTAGTTTCTGTAGCTTCGTCTACGGCTCCGACGAGGCCAATTCTGGCCTCATAGGACTTCAACCCACTATCTTACGTAGTTGATATTTTTTCTCTCCTCCTCATGATTCACCTACACGTATTTCCCCTCCAATTTAGCGCTTATATCGCCTAGGCCATCTCACCATCATCGGCGACCTCCGCTATCCATGGCAGAGGTCCCCGAGTTTAATTCACACTCATCTAGGGTCCTTCATCACCTTAGCACATTCTCAGGACCCTAATTCACATTAGAATTCACCTAATTATCCATCTAATTACCTAAACTACTTCACACGCACCTAGACACTTCACTGTCCATGGTGAAGTGTCCAGAAGCTATTACACACTCACTTAAGGTCCATCATCGCCTCCCTAACACCTAAGGATCTTAGCAATTCCATTAATTGCTCCTATAGAGCATCATAATAGAAACGCCTAATTTTCACCTCATCTCTGAGCTCGCAGTTAATGGCGGCTCAGAGAAGGGTAATTCACCCAATTACCTAGTTCATCAGTATCGCCTCACCCTATAGAACCTTTCCCCTCACTTAATTGAGTGAGGGAAGGCCTTCTGAGCTCTGTCGAACACAGAATGCCAGATCCTTGAATTCTAAGAACAATCTTATGTTTTGATCATTCTCTGTGCCAATTGGGGAGATCTTAGGGTCTGTCTAGGTCTTAGGAATCTCCACGGGTCAGTAATGGCCTCATTTACTGAGGTTTCCATCTCTGTATATCAGAACTAAACTCATTGGAGCTCAGACGAGCTCTGGTGAGCCAAAATCGCACTTCAGCCCTTAATAGGATTTGAGGAGTTCCAGACTGCATCGATGAGGCTTAAGGATCATGAATTGGTGATTGGATTAGTGTTTTAATGTCTAGAGCTTGTAAATGACCTCTGTCTTCTCCAACTCTGGCAGAGTTGGAGAAGCTGTTCCATTAGGTTTCAGACCTTGGATTATGGTCCAAAAGCTTGAGTAGAGCCTGTTGAAGCCATCTTTGATCTTGATGGCTCTGAAATCCTCTAGGTTGTTCTGTCGAACAAACCTAATTTCCCACTTTCTTAGTTGTAATAAACATTTGATCATAAAAATTCATGATTGTTTCTCTCTCTCTGTCTCTCTCTCTCTCTTATATTTTGCAAGTAGATTAGTTAGATAAGAATTCATCGACCTAATCTCTTGCTTGCTAAAAATACCCAAAAAATAGAAAAGAAAAAAATGACAAAAACAAATAAATCGAAACATGGATTTTCAAACAAACATTCGTATCCCCGTGTTCAACCTGGGACTCACTTTTTGTGTTTCGATTATAATTATCTAATTGGCGAATTTTCTCGCGAATCGAACTACGATGATGAATTTTCCAAAGCTGAACCCGTTATGTGTGCAAATCCGTCGCTATCACTTGCTGTGTTCGAGGAAAACAACCTTCAGCAAAGATTCAAATTATGTGGCTCTCCAATTTTGGTGTCCACAATGTGGCACTAAATTTGCCACATTTCTCCTATGTTCAGCTACAGTTTGAGTTGCAGGTAATTGAGGCTTTATCTATTGTTGATATGGCCAATTGAAGGCTTGGAGAACTTTGTGAAGGTATTATGTTGCTGCTCGAGGTGGAGGCGAAGCCGGAGGTGGCCGGAGCGCGGAGGATAACAGCGGAGAAGGTGACGGTGACGAAGAGCTCTGATCAACACCTGCAACCATGAAAACTTTCTCGGCTCAATTAAATAGTTCGTGAGGTTCACCTGAAGTGAGGACTGCAATGGCGGTGTTGATTGGTTGAAAGGTGATGTGTGGTGGCCGGATGGTGAAGGGGTGATGGTGGCTTGGATGGGTTCTCCTGCCAATGGTTTGGGTGAGCGAAGCCCTCAATTTCTTAAGGGCTTTTACTCCCCTAAACGTGGGCGAGCTTATGGACTAGATGGAGTGATGTTTTATGTCCTGTCGTGGTCGACCGAGCTCACTAGAGTTTCGGCTGAAGGTGGAGAAGACGAAGTGGGAGACAACGGTGTGGCGGTCGAATCAAGGAGCTATAGGGCTAGAAAGAGAGAGAGAGAGAGAGAGGCTAATTATGCACGAAGGGGAGGTGGGAATCCACATCAGTGTGGCTGTCGGTCGTGTAGGAGACGAAGTTCTCCGACAAGGAGAGTGGCGACGACGACAAGGGTTGCAGGCCCTAGCTTTGGCCCACCAAATGCAGAAGAGGGCAAGGAAGAAGGAAGTGCTCTCAATTTGATTTTTGAGAGGCCGTTGGAGGATAGGGGATGATGTTGTCGAAGTTGAGGTTGGAGATGGCTGGAGGAGAGGAGGCAGACTTGTTCTCTCCTGAAACCTAGCTAATCCTAACCTCTAAACCTCACGAAGCTTATATAGAGCTCAAATTCAAGCTCTATTTGGTGGAATTCGTGCGATTGAGTTGAGATTTGGAATCAAGAAATCACATGTTTTTCTCAAGTTCGCATGAGCTTTTGGATCCTCCTTAGGATTTGGGGTTGCGTTCAAGTGAAAGAGGATCTCTTCCTAACCAATCTCTTCAAATTTGGAGGGATTTGGTTTTGATTGGAAGGAGATTTCATCTATCAAAGGCGATGGTATTTGGGATGACCAGTGTGCAGGCGACAAGGGCATTTCTACGAAGAACATGAAGAAGTTAGGGGATTGTTTGTAATAAACTTGAATCCTAGGGGTCTGAATGTGAATGATAGAGATTCTAAGGACTAAAATTTAAACTAGGTCATGATGGACTATGATTGGACCCAAATTTTAGTCTTAACCTAATTTGAACCCAAGGAATCTAATGATTAACTTGGATTTGAGTTTTGACCACGGTTGTCTAGGCAAATTGCATAGAATTCCAAATAAGGGTAAATTCTCATCTGAATCTCTATTCTAGGACAAAATGGGTTCAGATGGTCAAATCAAAGGTACCAAACCTCATAGAATATTTTTATATGAATTTTAGTAGGTTTAGATTGATTTTATCCTGACTAGAACCTCTTCAACTTAAGTCAAGTTGATAATTAGGAATTTTGGTACTATTTTCTCCCTTGAAATGTGTGAAATCTTGTTTCTGTTAGTGTAGACCCACTTTTTGGTCTTTTATGCTCAATTGACCTTTAATTAACGTGTGAATAACCTCGTGGTTAATCTACATTTGTGATATGATGTTAAAATAGCAGAATTAATCCTAATTTATTATTTTCTTCTCAAAACGGATCAGACTGGAATTATGATCCTCAGACAATTATTTAGGAGCATTTATCTTTTGATTCCAACTAATTCAAGTTAGTTATGATAAATTATTACATTACCATCAGTTCCCCTTCTAAGTCATTATCTTCTAAGTCATCGTCGTCGTTGTTATTAACATCTTCGTTGTTTTCTACAAAATTTTGATGAGGTACCTTGCTAGCTACGACATTCATTATGGTTGATATACCATAATCATCAAGCCCATTATCCTCATTTTCATCACTTTCCTCATTTAAATTACCTTGATGTGCCTCAATGTTAAGGTCAATATTTCTGTGTTCTAAAGCAACTACTTCTTCTACTGGATTTAACTGTTCTTTTGAAATATAGCCTACTTCATCCATGGAATATGTTACGAGAAACCTAACATCCCATAATATAATAAATACAAGTCATTACTAAAATCATAATTTGAACATTAAGGTATGCTTTTATATTGAGGGTATAGTGGTTGTCTTCCTAATGACTCCACTACAACATATAAGTCGATTGTACTCTACATTCTTCCTAATAACTCTAACATCATTTGACTTGATCTGTCATTCTCAATATCATAATCTACCATCTTCGCTTATCCACTTACACTTTAACTGAAGCTTATAATATAATTCAGAATATTAAGTAATATTATACACAGTAGATAACAAATTTTCAAACAAAATATGATAATTAATTGATGTACTCATTGAATAACCATCAATATAATTAATACCAGAAAAAGTAAAAATTACTCTACTACCCCAATAAATTCTAAGTATCACAATATTGTCTGCCATGTCTACATAATTAATAAAATTTAAAAGTGTCATTTACTAAACAAAAAAAAAAGTTAACCTAAAAAAAGCTTTTTTAGATTAGAAAAATATTTTCACTTCTTTCAAAATGTTATATTATATATGATTTTACAAGTAAATATCTTATTTCTCATGTATAATTTTACTTAATTTTTAAAAATTTTATGATTTTTATTTCTCTTTTTTACATTTATAAAATTACGAACTCTCTTTTAAAGTTAATTAATTGTTAATAACTTAATCTTATTACTAATTTTACAATTAAAAAAAGGTTATTTTATTCATTTTCAAATATAATTATATGTTATGTATCAATTTATATTATATGAACATTTAATATATTTTAGTGAAAAAATATCTAGCCAATTTAGTATACATTATTTAAAACATATTACATATATATTTTACACTCTTTACCATTTCATTTATCATTATTTTAAAATGATAATAACTTCTAATAACATATGTTCAACTTTAATCTAATTATTTTTAATAAAATATTATATTTACATTTACTTTTTAATAGAAAACATATACATTAATAATAACAATCATTCAATAATTGCTAAGTAATCTCATTGTCATTATGAAAATTAGATATTTCAATGTAATATAAACTGATTATTAAAAATACAAATTATTTAGATAATCTTTTTTAACATTTTCATTCATTTTAATCTATAAAATATAATTTTATTAGAAATAAAAAATAGCAAATTTATTTAACATTATTTCATATGATATGAATGACATAATTTTACATATTATTTCATTTCATAAAATTATTAATTAATAATATCTTACATATTATTATAGGAATCAAAATAAAAATAAGTAATACAAATATACATGAAATAACTACAACTAACTATTCTTTAAAAAAATAAAGTTACCTTGATTGTTAAAATATAGACGTCGCAGCAGAATGAAAGAAAATTCAGAGTCTCCACGAGATTGAAATCTCAAATTCAGAGCTTCAACGAGATTGCAATCTCAAATTCAGAGCTTGAATGAGATTGCAATGCAGAGTTTTAACATGATTGCGATCTAAAGTTTCAATGAGATTGAAATGAATGGAGGAGGAAATTTTTAAAGAGTGAAGGTAAAGGGATTTGTGATAAGAAGATGGGGAGGGGGTTATTTATATAGATGAGCAGTGGGATGGGGGGAGCGGTGGCGGGGAGAACTGTTAGGTTGGGGTCACCGAATCTTTGACAGGTCGCTAGATCATTCAGTGAACTCTACTTAATGGTCAGCCTCGCCAACAATCGGTCAGGGGTCGTTGGATGATCTAGCGACCAGTTAAAGGTCTGGCAACCTCTATTTCACCTTTTTCCCTGCCCGTTGGAGTGCATGGAGGGCATGATAGGTCGCCAGATGGTCAAGTCACCTTTGTAGGTCTCTCCATCATCCAGCGACTTGTATCTCTTTATTTCTTTAGTATTTCTTGCCCCTTTTCCTAAATTGTCCACCACGACATGCCCCTTTCCCTAAATTGCCCTTACGCTCCTCCCTCCTACATCACTAGTTAATCCAAGTCAAAATTTAAGTCAATTCATCCTAATCTTTGCTCCTACACAACACATCATATTTTAGGATTTGTATCACTTTTTTGGAAGGGAGGGTTTCAATTAAGGCTTGGATTTTTGCTTGGGCAAAACCTTTCTCGTATAGGATATTTCTGGAAGTGGACCCCACACCAATTGTTTGTTTGTTTCCAGCCATTTGAGGGTGGTGATTCTCTATGTGAAAATAGTCATTCAATTGGCTGTGGATCACCGATTTCTCCTGTATAAATGCTTTTGAAATTTTTAATCATATGGATCTAAAAAGTATCATTTAAAGAAGAATATGAAAAATGATCTTGTAAACCAGATATGTGTAAGGTAATCAGTTTAATAACTTCCATATAAACCCTCTATACATTTTGTTATTCGAATTAGTAAAAAATATGCAAGTCCGATATATGTTATTCTTCGCAAACATTCTACAACTTCTTTCAATGCATAATATTACATTTTCCAAATGATTGATATTACAAGGATCTTCCACCTCCTCTCACCATTACTTCCTCGCGCAAGCCTGCCTGAGCAAATGATGGTAATCGTCCTTCTCCTAGTGCCTTTGATTACAAAGGATATCTATTCCAACTTCACGAGGAAGGTGAACAGATGAGAATCGTTGTCGATAGAATCACAATTGGAATCAATATATATTATTATTACGAAATTATATATATATATATATATATATATATATATATATATATATATATATATATATATATATATATATTTATGGTCATTAAAGTGATCTACTTATGTAAATTGATTATTCACATCTATGTGATTTAATACATAGAAACCTTAAGGGAAATGAAATTCCGTGATTGGTGGGATTGTCATTTCATATTTAACTGTTATGGTTCCAAAGGAGGGTGAGCAAAGTAGGCATTCGATTTTTTGCATCCCATCACAGAAAAAGTATAAATAAGGCCCATGACAGAACCCAAGGGGCACGCTCCCATTCGGTCCTCTTCCGCTCTCACTCTCTAAATCCTTTGGAAGTACCATTGCCACCACCGCTCGTTGGACAAGCAAGCCCACAGCTCCAGAGGATCTCCGTGATCTTCTCAACGCTCTTCCACTACAATGGATTCAGGTATCCCTCTATCATTGTTCTTTTCAATTGTTGTGGGTTGATGTTTTGATGTTAAGATTGATTTTGGGATTTGATAGAAAAAATCATTCGATTTTTTATTTTATACATTTTTAAATCCATCAAGTGGTATTAGAGCATTTTCTATTCGTTGAATCATTGCCTTTTCGATTGTCTTAAAGAACAATCCATATGGTTTTTGGGATTATTCTTGAGTTTGGTGTTTGATTCGTTTTCAATCCCATCTTGATGAATCAATACCAACTAATTTTTGCTTCTTATTTTCATGTTCATTTGTATCCCATACATAACCATCAAATCAAGTTTTGTCGATTGGAATCCTGATTTGGGGTTTTCTTCCCAAATCTTGATTTTAAATCATCGCCCTGAAATCGGGCCATAATCGTCTGGTACCGATACTCATTAGGCGCCCCTTGGAGCCTGACCAGTATCCCACATGTACTGGTACTCATTATGAGTATTGGTACAAGTGGGATACTGGTCAGGCTCAGAAGCAATGCCAATATCGATGGAGTAACGGTACTCATGATGAGTACCGGTACATGTGAGATACTGGTCAGCGATGGGGTACCGGTACTCATCATAAGTATCGGTACAAGTTGGATACAGGTATTGGTTCTAGGATTGGTCCAGTATTGATGTAGTACTGATGCAAAAGATCAATATCAGTACACATCATTTTGGTACTGGTACATATGGTCCAGTACCGGTACTTAGTCATTGCAATTGGTACCAGTATCCATCATGAGTACTGGTGCTAGCGTGTTGATTGGGGTACAATTTTGTGATCATGATTTTTTTTTATACGAACATTAGTTATTGGTTTTAATGTATTAAGTACTTTGTCACATTTAGTCATTCTTGCCAAAGCGAATTGCTTCTTGTGCCAGTCTATTTAAAACATTAAAAGGACTGTGTATGTTGTATTCCATGGGGCGCTTAACCTAAAGGTGAACTGCCTCATGACTCAATGCATATGTACACATTTAATGATAAATTTTATGATGAATTATTAGGTTTCATGTGGGTAGTTAAGTTAATCCAAAGATGACTTAATTACTTACATAAGTATTTTCAATAGTTATTTATCATTCTTAAGACTGCCCTTTCCAATATCAATGTTTATTGTCCAAAGACTAAATATTAATGATTGTATTGTTTAGTTTAGTTGATTCTAAGCATGTATTTAGTTTATTTCCTTTGTTTTAAGTTAACTCCTCATCTACCATAATTACCAACCTAAACTCTATTTCAAAACTAAATGGATCTAATTTTAAGTTCTAGAAAGAAAGTGTGCATATCGTTCTAGGATGCATGGATCAAGACCTTGCACTTAGGGTTGATCCTCCCTCCCCTCTTACGGATAAGAGTTCTTCTGATGAAATAAAGAACTCTTTCTGATGATCATGAAGCATGCTATCCTAGAAAACTTTAGGGGTGCTATCTCAGAGGAATTAAATGCTAAGAAATTTCTTGATGAGATTGAGAAAAGATTTGCTAAGAATGACAAAGCTAAGACAAGCAATCTCCCTAACAAACTTGTCTTACTTAAATACAGGGGCATTGGAAAAATTATGGAGTGTTGAACGCGCGAATGGCTTCGCTAACGTGTTCGATGTTGGAAAACCTGTCGTTGTAGTTTGAAAGCGTAGAAATCATGTTCAACAAATAAAATTTATACCAAAATAAAAATTCCGGGTCGAACATAGGGAGGCGGACGTTTGATTTAAAAACTACGCGTTTCTTTTATTTGTCACAAAGTAATTCAATTTAAAACTATCTAATTATTTACAATAAATAGAAGAGAGAGAGAGGGTAAGAGAGAGAGAGAGAATATTATACATAGAAATCAGAATGAGATGTAGAATAAACAGAGAATTTATCATTAGGGGGATTTGTTCATTACAACTAGAAAGCATAAAACAATTGCACTAGAAAGCGAAAAATTTACTCTAGAAAGCATTAAAAGAATGGAGGGAGAAATGTCCTCCTCGACGGTCGCTTAGAGGACGAGCATAACTACACTAGAAAGCAGTAAAAAGAATAGGGAGAGAGAAATCCTCCTCGACGGTCGCTTGGAGGATGAGCCGGACAGGACGACGCCTGGACGAAGGAGAACGAAGCAGGACGAAGGAGGACGAAGCAGAAGAATGGGAACGGAGCAGCATGCCGTCGTCGTCGCGGGATCCACTTCCGAAGGGGGACGAAAATTTGGACTTTATCTCGCGAGAAGCATCCCGGGTGTGGGAAAAGCTTCTCTTGAGCTTTGGAGGGGTAGAGAAGAGAAGGAAGGGATGAGAATTTCGTATGGAGGGGGTCTTCTTTTATAGTTGCAAGGAGTGGGGGCAAAATGGTCATTACATCTTCAAAATAATAAATGAGGGGTCTTTAGTGATGGATAAATCCGTCACTAAAGCCCCAACGTGGGCGTAGCTCCCACGCCCACGCGCGCCTCCTCAGCTGCCCGCTTCCTCAACGCCATCGCACGTTCATTGATTCTCAGCCATCCGATCGCGAGATCGGACGGCTTAAGACACATCTCTGCCCGCTGCTGCGCCCGCCTGGCGCGTGCGATCGCACCTGACGACACGCGTTCAATAGCGCGTGATCTCGATTGAGCGCTGACGGCCGTCTGATTGCAATCCAACGCCCACCATCGCCCGCACGCCCGCGCCTTCCTCACCTTCGCTGCGGCTCGAACTCGCGCCCGCAGCTCGCATAAAGCGCGCTCGACCGCTGTGCTACGAGGTGCAGATGGTCGAGCGGACGCTTTTAAGCGCGGCTGACCACAGCTGTTGGATCGAGATCCAACGGCGGAGAGCGAGCAGGTGCGGGGCCTTCAGGGATTCATGCGGCCGTTTGGGCGACCGGGATGGCGCCACGTGGCACCATCTTGGCCATCCATCTTCTGGAAGTTGTAGATGGTGCCACGGATGTCAGATTGACTTGATTTTTGCATCTTTGGGCTGCAATCGTCGATCTGAATTTATCCATGTGGTCGGATTTGTCATTTGAAGAGTGGATTTACACCATCCTGGCCCTTGATCTTCAAGGGTTCCCTGGTCACTATCTGATGCTACGGATGTCTGATTAGGGCGATCTTGGAGTCGTTGAACTCCAATCGTCGCCCTGATCACATCCATATGTTGGATCTTTGATCCAAGGCTCTGATAAAATGTTTGCCCTGTCCAAGCACATAAAAGGAGACAATTAACCTCCATTTTATTCAAACTACTCTAAATGCAAGATGATGCATGTTCTGCAATATTTATATCATGAAATGCAATCCTATGCTTAAGAACATGCATAAATAGACATTTTAAGTAGTGTAAATGTGTTTACATCATACCCCCATGCCTATCTTTTTCTAGTCCCTAGCAAAAACTATATGCTATTTATAAAAGAATTAGGTTGGATTATTTGAACCTGAGTTATTTTCAATCATTAAGAAATTGTCTACTTAGGAACTGAACTTTCAAAGACACAACAGTGCCCGGGTATCAGCCAAAATGCAGACCGCCTCAGTCCTCTCCTTATTCAAAGAAAATTTTCTTTTTCTTTTTACTCTTTTCTAATTTTTTTGGATTTTCAAATTTTAGGGTTTAAGAGTGGCTTTCTACGGCCATTCAACTCACCCAAGATTTGATGAGAACCCTAAGCTTTAAGCATCTTATTGTGATTGTGATAGACTCGTAGACCGGCAATTAAAACGGACTTCGGATTTCTATGCCTCTGGGTGACCTCAAAAAGAATTCTACCTAAAGGTGTATCTTTACAACTGGTAGCTTTCTCCCTACTTTTATTTTTTTACGGGGTCAACACAAGGGTGTATCCAGTGTATATCTCCCCGGTTTATTCTACTTCTCCGCTTCTTCCTAAGTGTTTTGGGAATTTTTAGTGTATTTACTGAGCTGGGTTCTGGACAACCGATCGATGAGCTATTACCACTGACAACTTGCCAGCCATACTTGTGCGGTGAAGTGTGGCTTATTTCTTTTTTTTTCTTTTCTCCTTTTCTTTTTGATTTTTTTTTTTCTTTTTTTTTTTAAGTAGGTGGCTTCCCTGGTCTAAGATTTACCTAAAGACAGCAAAAATAGAAAGGTTCAGTGACTGGGCTCTGGACAACCTACCTATGGGCTGTTACCCACGATAACTTGCCAACCATATCACCCTAGAAGGTTCATTAGCTACCCAATTTCCGTTAGAATTGTCGAACAATGAGTCAATGTAAAGAAAGTGTGTAGATGCTTAAAACTCAGAAATTCCCTTAAATCAGAGGGTAGGTTGATAAGTCGTGTACTTATCACCCAAACTTATTTATTCCAATTATAATAGAATTAAGATGGCGAGGATTCAAAGACAAATCCACATTTTAGTGGATACACAGGCTAATTAAGTCCAAAGACCTGAAGGGTCATTGTGTTCAGATCTTAATGTAGTATTTCCTAAGGTTGAAAATTTTCTTAAACCCAAATTCTCTTTCTTAATTTCATTTTTTTTTTAAATAAAAGAAAATAAATCTACGGAGCTGACGAATGAATTCACAGATAAATATCCACCCCCTCATGGCTATCTAATGCAATGTCCTCATTGTATTAAAAAGACATAAAATAGAGTGGAAAAGCGTAGAAAGCACCTGAATTGCGTGAATGTCAAGTCCACTCCGAGATGAAAATGAAAAAGAACTGTATATGTGCTGAGTTTAGTGCCTTCAGCTAGGCACACTATACAAAGAAAAGAAATGAAGAATTCACAAGTGCAGGTCAGAATTAAAATAAACAGAAGAATCTTCCGACCTGTCAACAGAGGTCCACAGATGTGGACCAGATTGTGGTGTAGACCCATCCCCCATAATCGAGAATATCTTAGGTTCTAGATAAAAATTACCCAGAACCTAAAATCAGAATGCAAGCGGGGACGGGCCTACAATTTATGAGGATGCAACCCAAGACCAAAAAGTTGGGTTACAGAGAATTGAAGCTCAAAAGGATAATCGTTGAATGTGTGCTTGGGTTTGACATCCTCAAAACAAATATCGTAAGGGTTCTGATTTGATGGTTTTAGCTTAAAAGGAACTGATGAGAACCTCATCATGAGCCATAATTAGCTCATTTTTACCTAATACAAAGGATAAAAGCTCCTACATAACTCAAGGAAAGGCTTAACTCAGAGAATTCTGAGTTTAAGGAGAAAACAAGTCATAAGGGGTAAAAATGCAATTTTACCAGTATAATCTGTATACAAGGTAATTCAGGGCCCAAACATAGGTCAAAGCAACTTAATAAGAATAAAAGTGGGATGAGATGATCTAGCAAGGGCTACAGCAATTCCAAGAAACTAAATGATAATCTGTAACCCTAAAACAACCCACTTCAAATCACGAGGTTCGAGGCAAAGTAAAAATAGAATAAACCCTCTAAAATTCATAGAAAAATAATCTCTAGGGTTTAGAACCTTCAATTTGGCCTTCAGAACCCATTTTGACCTACATTGAGAACCATGCCCAATTAATAACTTAATTTGGGTTTTCGCATAAATTGACCGGTCAAACAAGGTTTAATATAGAAATGAAATTCACCATCAGATTCCTTAGGTCCTAATTAGTCATGTATAAAAACTTGAGCCTAAGAAGAAACCTCCTTGACCAACTTTACACTTTGGTCCTCATTTATTTACTCTTTGGCCCTCAACTTTTGAACCCTCGCATTTTGGCCCCTAACTCTCCTTCGTTCTTTGCATTCAGGTCCCCCCTGAAAAACCTGCCAGCACCATGCTCCGGCGACCTTGCGCGGAGCATGGTGCCGCGCATGGTGAGGGGGAGAGCCTGGCAAGTAAACCGGGGGTGCCCTGCGTCGTCAGCCGTCGCAGGGACACCCCCCTGGTCGCTGTAACCCACCATACCGGCCGTGCGAACGCACGGACGGTATGGGTTTCCATCTCCGGCGTCCTCCGGCGAGGGAGACACGTCGTCTCCCTCCGCCTTCCTCCCTGATTCGGTCCCTATAAATACCCCCGTCGCTCCACCGTTCTTCCCAGCTCGGATCTGACGGAGAAAACCCCCAACTTTCCTCTCCTCTCACTCCGACAGACGCCCACCAGCTCCGGCGGTTCTTCCTCCCCCTCCTCTTCGCTCTGCCGCAATACCAGCAGCAGAGACTTCCTCCCTTGCTCTTCCTGCGCCACGCCGTACCCAGCTGGCGCCTCTCCAGCCCTCTCCTCGCCGCCGCCCCTTCCCCTGGGCATCTTCTTCTCCGGCGACAGTCGATACGACTGTCGCCCTGCCCCGGCCCCTTTCGTCTCCGTAGCTAGGTCAGAACTCCTCCCCATCTCCCCCTCTTTCTTTTCCTCACTGTCTTTTATTTGATTAAACCCTCGATCGCTCCTATTCACCCTCACCTTCTCCGCCTCCGGCCATCCTCCGGCGAGCCGCTCCCATCACCTCAGCAACCCACACGGCTCGCCGACCACCGCAGAACCTCCGCCTCCTCACCCTGATCAACCCCCGCCCTTCCACTTCCCCCACATCACCCTCTGCAACCCCACCGAACAAACCCATCCTCCGACCCACAGTCCGACCTAGGGCAGCCCTTGCACGCCGCCCCACGCCTCGCCACCACCCACACGAGCTTCGCCGCACCCTGGCGAAGCTCCCGGCACCTTCTGATTAGGCCGAGAGGCCGTTTTGCTGTGAACAGGCCACCCGACCTCCGCCGCCATTGCCGTGCAGAAGGAGCTGCTTCCGCCTGCAGCTGCAGGCGCGCCACGCCCAGATTCGACTCCCAGACCTTGCGAGGCGTTTCGACAAAGCATCAGGCTCGCAGCTGGGGCAAAAGCCTCACGTGAAGCTGCGATCGCCCGCTGCTTTCTCCGCTGCGGGCGCTCAATTAGGGTGGGACATTTAGTCCCACCTCGGAAAAGTCTGAAGAGGCGCAGCGGTATAAGGCGCAAAAGTGCTGGAGGCTTACTGCCTCAGCACACGGGGTGAGGTCCCCTTCACCCGCCCGGTTACCCGGTCTCGTCCGCGCTCACGCCCCGCGGACCTGACCCGACCCGACTTATACTGACCTGCACTCCTCGCCCACCACACACGCCGGTGGGCCTGGACCCGGGCGCGACCCGTACCCGACTACCCGGCAGCTCTGGGAGAGCTTTCCCAAGAGTGGCTTCTGTGAGAGAGAGAGACGCGGGGGGGGGGAGGGTATAGTAGGTTTTGTCCTCTGACATAAACTCTGAAGTGTGCAGGCACAGGTGAAGAAGAAGGACCGCGGAAGAAGAAGGAAGCTGAGGGAGACACTGTAGCAACAAGCGGTTTAAGTCGTCTGATTGGAAAATCAGACGACGTCCTGAAGGGAAAAGAAGAAAGAAGAAGAGACGACGTCCTGATAGGAAAAGGAAAGAAGAAAGAAGGAGATCTGAAGAACAACAGAAGAAGGCGAGGCAGAGGAGAACACAAAAGAACAAGGGAAGAACTGAAAGAAGAGAAGCACGAGAAGAAGATCTGAAGAAAGGAACAGCTGAAAGAAAGAAGAAGAACATCACCACTGCAGATAAAGAAGAAGAAGATAACAGAAGATCTGAGACGAGGAGAAGCAAAGAGAAAAGAAGAAAAGACAACAAATTCTTTCTCTCTCTTTCTTTATTTTTGTAAAAGAAACTTGTACCCCTAGAATACAACTTGCTCCCTGAGTTCGACCTCGGGAACTCTTTTATTTTCCGAGTAAAAAAATTATATATTTGAAATGATCGCAATAACTGGCTATACTACAACGCTATAACAATAAAACCCGGTTATATATCTCTCTATCATTTTTGGCACCGTTGCCGGGGGGCAACGGCTATTCTAGAGGTAAACATTCCTGTTTCTTTTTAATTTCTGATAATCTCCTCTCTTTTGTGCAGAAAACTACAGGAAATCAAGAAGACAAACAACCGCACGACAACCACTCCGAGGACAGGTAAATTTTTCCTCTCGCTATTAACCCCTAAACTCTAAAGAGGAAGAAAAGAAAAGAACAAGCAATATAGGGCTAACCTGTCTTCCATACTTAGTAACCATAAAGAGTTGCATGTTTTCAACTCATTAGTCCTGCACACTATTAAGGGTATTTAAGGGCTAACACATTCTTGCTTGAGCTCTAATTACCCAACAAAGAACTAACTGGACCAAGTAGAGCCAACATAAGATTCAACATTAGGGTTTTAGAGACACACTACTTAAATCAAGAATGGAGAAAATCCAAAAGAAGTGTGCCTAAACCATTGATTGAAAAGGAAACCTAAAACAATTGGCTCTCTAAACACTTGAACCCTAAAAGACAAGACCTAAAAGCTCTCAAAGAAAACAAGAGGTAAAGTTGACCCCTTGGGTCAACCAACCTTAAATTAGGTCACTCTCTGCACTTAAAAGACTAAAGTTCAAGCGAAACCTTAAGCACCCTGATCTTAAAATTGGTAGACTTAAGAGGTCAAGATCCCCATTCTGGTCTACCTGGAACCGCAGTGACAAGAGAGGTCGGGTGGGGGAAACCTTGTAACCCGTGGGGACGCTCTACCGTGTAGGGGTCTTTGCGGGACTCTCCCTCTCTGGCTGCCCAGGTAATTCTCAGGTGGACGATCTTTCTGATCAAGGGGTCCATCTGCCCCGCACCTCTATAGTCACCCAACAAATTTTTGGGTGTCTTGATTGGGTCCAGCACCTGCTTATCTCATCCAGTCCTTCAGTATTTTTCAGGAGGTCCTTGAAACCTCCTATAGAAATTCACTCTCCCCGAGGCTAAGCCTCGGCTCCTTTGTTTCTGCAAAAATCATTCACACAGCCCTTCTTTCCTCTGATTCTGAACAAAATCCCCTTCTTCCATCTTGATTCAAACTTTGATTCTATATCTTGATTCCACCACCTGATCCAATTATGCAGCCTAATTACCTAGCAAGACTACCATTCAAAAAACCTGAATATATGAGATCCATGAAAGATAAGATGATTGAGGATGCCCTTGAAATCTATGAAATCAAACCCTCAACACCAGTAGAAAACATTCAGGTTGATGTCCCAACAACCACAGCTTTCATCATGAACTGTGCCCAAATCCTATTGACTGAAATTTCAAAAGGATCAACCCGAGATATGCTCATGACAGGATACATTGAGATAGACAAATTACACAAATCTGAATACCTTCAATGCTTGACAAATCCTGTACTTTGGGAACAAAACCAAGATGCTCTTGAAAAACGGGTAGAGATGATGAGACTTTTAGAAAAAACTATCAACCAAAAATACCCGTATACACCAGAAATAGAGGATGAGTCATCTTGGAACAGTACTAAAAATCAATCCAGTTTCCCAGACCTCGGGACTGAGGCACAAGGTGGTTGTCGACTCCCAACCCAAATAGAAGATAGCATTAAAATAGGTTGGGAAGTTGCAGGAGAACACAATGCTGAGCCAACCCTAGGCCATAAATCACCATGCTTAGAACTCCAAGACTCCTGCAATAACAAGATTAGAATTGAACCTCTGGAGGGTATAAATTCCGCCCCTTGTTTTGATAAGGTAACCCTCGAAGGTCATTCGGACTTCGATTCTAGTAATCCTACCCACATCCTAAACCTAGAATCTAGATCTGAAACTTATTGGGAAGATTATGAGGCCCCATATGAGAAAGATAAAATTTCTAAAGAAGAACATGATTCTGGGCCTCTATTTGATGAATGCCCTTCTCCAACATCCTCAGGAAATCTGATTGATTTTTCAGAAGATATACCAATTTACGATACAGAAACTGAGGAGTTGGATGAGCAAGGTTTTAATGGGATCTATCCTACCAGCTTAGAGCTTGAACAGAACATCTTTTTGAGCCCAGAATTGACATATAGGCTAGAACCCAGTCAGGCTGCTGATTCCACATCTGATGATCTTTGCTGTGGTGGAATTCATGATCATGAATCTCATTTTCGCCAACTCTCCGACAATTTCAGATCTGACTATAATTGCGGAGAGATTCCCCTTCCTGAACACGCCAGGCCTATCTACGACCTCAGTTCACATGACTCTGACTCCGACTCTGAGGTCCTGATTCCCGAGATCACTGATAACACAGAATCATTCCTTTTCGATCCTCAGGAACCAAAAACAGAAAATGCCAAGAGTGATTACAACCAAGAATCCAAATTTTTTCTCGAATCCGATTCCTTTCATCCTACAAACACTCTTCCGGCATTTGATAGTTACCCAGAGGACTCTCTACAGAAAACCACCTATCATCTATTTCTAGAAGAGCCCTCGTACACAATGGCCACCTCGTCCGCACACACAGAACGGATCAAAACCTCTCCCAAACCCCGACCCGCAACCGGACTCAATTTCTATTCAGATTCACCTCTCACCGAGCCGATTGCATTTCCACATCGGGTTTCGAACATTGATCAGACTACATACCATGCTCTATCATTCTCTGATCACCCCTGTAGGGTTCCTGCATCAACCACTGATTATTCTACGGGTCCCTACTCTGACCAGGCTGATTCGACTCAGCCAAACCCTGCGTTTACACTTCCACATCCATCTGAGCTTCATAGTTTATGGTGGGCTCCACACCTTTTTATCCACATCTATCAACCCACCAGATTGATTGGGTTTGGGCTGCATCATCAGCCTGTTGATCTGAACAAGCACCTGGTTGGACCAACCAGGCTCTTAATCAAGGTGCTTGTCTTACAAAACTCCGCTGATTTGACCATCCCCTCTCCATCGCATTTCCCGCTTGGCTGAAGGCATCAAATTTAGCGCTTAACGGGAGGCAGCCCGTCATTCTCTTTGAAAACCTGAAACTTGTTCTGACACCTTTTTGCACTTGAAGTTCACACTTTAAGACAGCCGACTCCACCTCAGGTGCGTGCATCTGAGATTAGAAATCGTCCGCAACAGTCGCCCCGACCCATTCACTCATCCAAATTTCTGTCTTAAGGAATGAACTAAGTTAAATAAAAACCCCCTAGGTTACAATGAGGACATTGCAAATCTTAGGCATGGGGGGGTATGAAAGTGCAAAACTTGTAAGAAAAGGTTTCAAACAAAGAAATTCACATATGCCAAAAACACCATAAAAATTTAAAAAAAAAAAAAAATTTCGAAAAAGAATAAGAGAAGGAAATTTTGTGAAGGAGAAAAGAAACAAAATGAAAAAGGAGCACAAAATTATGAGAAAAGGTGATAGTCATTAGTAAGGAACTAAGGAATTAACCTAAGTTCTAGACCTCATTCAAGAAAATAACTGAAAAGTGCACAATGATATTAGTAAGAATACAAACCTTAGGCATTCTTGAATAGACTCTTAGTACCCATTAAGATCTGGACACTCCTCAAGAGGTTGAGAAAAATGAAAAGCTGAAGTATTAGGTCTAAGGCTTAGGGAGTATTTGGCCTCGTTAACTAATTTTTGGTTTACGGGACTCAGTAACCTAAGCACCCTAACCTCACACACAGCAGAATCACGCAGAAGCGTCGCAAAATTCTGAAAAGAACACCTAGAATAGGAGCGGCCGATCAACACAAGTTGATTTGGACGAGTTCCCAGCGCGGAGAGGCGGGAAATCCCCTCGAAGATGCGTAACAAAATATCATCTCCTCGGTGCTTGTCTCTTAGGATATTTACATATCCTACTGGGGGCATGTAAGCACTCTGCTGGTTCAGATTCCATGGATGGCATTATCTCGAAGTGTCAATTGCCAGGGTCTGGATTCGGCCACGGAACACCATGGATGGGATTATCTCGAAATCTCAATAGCCAGGGTTCCGGGGGTTGCCATGGGCGGTGCTATCTCGAAGCATCGATCGCTAGGAACCCTTGAGGATTGATGATGGGAGCAAGGAATCTGATACAGACCGTGTTGAAAAGCTAATCCTAGGCTAGAACTAAAAAGAAAAAGAGAGAGAAAACTCTCCAAACAGAAAAACTTTCTATCTCTCTCTTACAAAACGCACTGCGAACTGAGCCAGGGCTAAAATCATTTCAAGCACGGGTGCTTTAACCACAAAGTCCAATAAACCTTAGGTTAGTTCTTGTGGACCTTAAAAACCTTTGCTAAAGACTGAGGCTAAGGCTAGACAGATTTGGATCTTGATTGGTACTAGAGTACCTTTTAGGCCTATGGTCAGCATTCTAACCTAATTTATGCTCAAATAAAAAAGGCACTTATCTAAAACTATTAAAAACTTCATGGTCTAGAACAAGGATTGAAACCTTAAGTTTTTGCTAAGGGACTAGCAAAAGCTAGGCATGGGGGTATGATGAGAACCTCATCATGAGCCACAACTAGCTCATTTTGACCTAATACAAAGGATAAAAGCTCCTACATAACTCAAGGAAAGGCTTAACTCAGAGAATTCTGAGTTTAAGGAGAAAACAAGTCATAAGGGGTAAAAATGCAATTTTACCAGTATAATCTGCATACAGGGTAATTCAGGGCCCAAACATAGGTCAAAGCAACTTAATAAGAATAAAAGTGGGATGAGATGATCTAGCAAGGGCTACAGCAATTCCAAGAAACTAAATGATAATCTATAACCCTAAAACAACCCACTTCAAATCACGAGGTTCGAGGCAAAGTAAAAATAGAATAAACCCTCTAAAATTCATAGAAAAATAATCTCTAGGGTTTAGAACCTTCAATTTGGCCTTCAGAACCCATCTTGACCAACATTGAGAACCATGCCCAATTAATAACTTAATTTGGGTTTTCACATAAATTGACCGGTCAAACAAGGTTTAATATAGAAATGAAATTCACCATCAGATTCCTGAGGTCCTAATTAGTCATGTATAAAAACTTGAGCCTAAGAAGAAACCTCCTTGACCAACTTTACACTTTGGTCCTCATTTATTTACTCTTTGGCCCTCAACTTTTGAACCCTCGCATTTTGGCCCCTAACTCTCTTCGTTCTTTGCATTCAGGTCCCCCCTGCAAAACCTGCCAGCACCATGCTCCGGCGACCTTGCGCGGAGCATGGCGCCGCGCAGGGTGAGGGGGAGAGCCTGGCAAGTAAACCGGGGGTGCCCTACGTCGTCAGCCGTCGCAGGGACACCCCCCTGGTCACTGTAACCCACCATACCGGCCGTGCGAACGCACGGACGGTATGGGTTTCCATCTCCGGCGTCCTCCGGCGAGGGAGACACGTCGTCTCCCTCCGCCTTCCTCCCTGATTCGGTCCCTATAAATACCCCCGTCGCTCCACCGTTCTTCCCAGCTCGGATCTGATGGAGAAAACCCCCAACTTTCCTCTCCTCTCACTCCGGCAGACGCCCACCAGCTCCGGCGGTTCTTCCTCCCCCTCCTCTTCGCTCTGCCGCAATACCAGCAGCAGAGACTTCCTCCCTTGCTCTTCCCGCGCCACGCCGTACCCAGCTGGCGCCTCTCCAGCCCTCTCCTCGCCGCCGCCCCTTCCCCTGGGCATCTTCTTCTCCGGCGACAGTCGATACGACTGTCGCCCTGCCCCGGCCCCTTTCGTCTCCGTAGCTAGGTCAGAACTCCTCCCCATCTCCCCCTCTTTCTTTTCCTCACTGTCTTTTATTTGATTAAACCCTCGACCGCTCCTGTTCACCCTCACCTTCTCCGCCTCCGGCCATCCTCCGGCGAGCCGCTCCCATCACCTCAGCAACCACACGGCTCGCCGACCACCGCAGAACCTCCGCCTCCTCACCCTGATCAACCCCCGCCCTTCCACTTCCCCCACATCACCCTCTGCAACCCCACTGAACAAACCCATCCTCCGACCCACAGTCTGACCTAGGGCAGCCCTTGCACGCCGCCCCACGCCTCGCCACCACCCACACGAGCTTCGCCGCACCCTGGCGAAGCTCCCGGCACCTTCTGATTAGGCCGAGAGGCCGTTTTGCTGTGAACAGGCCACCCGACCTCCGCCGCCATTGCCGTGCAGAAGGAGCTGCTTCCGCCTGCAGCTGCAGGCGCGCCACGCCCAGATTCGACTCCCAGACCTTGCGAGGCGTTTCGACAAAGCATCAGGCTCGCAGCTGGGGCGAAAGCCTTGCGTGAAGCCGCGATCGCCCGCTGCTTTCTCCGCTGCGGGCGCTCAATTAGGGTGGGACATTTAGTCCCACCTCGGAAAAGTCTGAAGAGGCGCAGCGGTATAAGGAGCAAAAGTGCTGGAGGCTTACTGCCTCAGCACACGGGGTGAGGTCCCCTTCACCCGCCCGGTTACCCGGTCTCGTCCGCGCTCACGCCCCGCGGACCTGACCCGACCCGACTTAGACTGACCTGCACTCCTCGCCCACCACACACGCCGGTGGGCCTGGACCCGGGCGCGACCCGTACCCGACTACCCGGCAGCTCTGGGAGAGCTTTCCCAAGAGTGGCTTCTGTGAGAGAGAGAGACGCGGGGGGGGGGGGAGGGTAGAGTAGGTTTTGTCCTCTGACATAAACTCTGAAGTGTGCAGGCACAGGTGAAGAAGAAGGACCGCGGAAGAAGAAGGAAGCTGAGGGAGACACTGTAGCAACAAGCGGTTTAAGTCGTCTGATTGGAAAATCAGACGACGTCCTGAAGGGAAAAGAAGAAAGAAGAAGAGACGACGTCCTGATAGGAAAAGGAAAGAAGAAAGAAGGAGATCTGAAGAACAACAGAAGAAGGCGAGGCAGAGGAGAACACAAAAGAACAAGGGAAGAACTGAAAGAAGAGAAGCACGAGAAGAAGATCTGAAGAAAGGAACAGCTGAAAGAAAGAAGAAGAACATCACCACTGCAGATAAAGAAGAGTAAGATAACAGAAGATCTGAGACGAGGAGAAGCAAAGAGAAAAGAAGAAAAGACAACAAATTCTTTCTCTCTCTTTCTTTATTTTTGTAAAAGAAACTTGTACCCCTAGAATACAACTTGCTCCCTGAGTTCGACCTCGGGAACTCTTTTATTTTCCGAGTAAAAAAATTATATATTTGAAATGATGGCAATAACTGGCTATACTACAACGCTATAACAATAAAACCCGGTTATATATCTCTCTATCAGGAACCCTTCGACTCAATCTTCTATTTGCTCCAAAATTAACTTCCCAAATCATAACTTCCAAGCTCCTATCCTCCTCATTCAGCATATCAAATTCCAGGACCCCGTTGAAATCTCCAAGTTTAAATGATGTGGCAGAATCAGAATTGACTTGGGTCTAATTATCTCAGAAACAGAATTATCGATAAGCTCAACGGGGTGTAACTGATAATCAGGGCATTGAATTGATTCCTCAAGAAAATGCGATTCTAGATTCGTAAGGTATGCCATAATAAGATCAGTTTCCTTAGCTATTGGGCTATCAAATAATCTATCAGATTCCTCAGGCTCAATCATCTCACAGAAATCATGTTCAGAAAACTCGCGTGAGACTTCGCAACTTGAATCTTCACCATCAAAGAAATCAGGATCCATATCAATGTATGTCCCAAAATCAGTTGTCACTTTCTGTTCCCAAGAGACATACGTTTCCTCGTAACCCGGCTCAGGGATCTCAGGTGAAGAAATCAGATCTTCCTTAGTTGGCCGCTTTAATTCAATCTGGTCATAACACGTGCCCCCCCCAACAGGTGCCTGAGCGGGTTCTGTCATTGGCTTTCCTGAAGAGGGTTCGTCCTAGGAATCATCCCAAGATTGAATCAAAGCAACCACAAATCTCATCCTCAATTTCGCTAATTTCCCAAGTAGAAACTCACCTAGGTTCTTATCCTTAACGTCCTGGAGCCAATCCAACAAAGACTTATTCAAATCATCAATCATTTCAATCAGGGGCTCCAATCTCTTAATGTAAGGTATTGGTTGAACTTCTAAAGATTGTATAATATTCCTCAAGTTAGCCAGAACCTTATCTTGAACCTAGTTAACCTGAACCAAATGAGTTGGTTCAAGGTTGGGTGGGTTTGATATCAATGCAAAGGAATTAACGAATTGAGATTCGTTATACCCTTCCTGATAATAGTTTATTTCAAATTGTTCAAAAGATGTGATGACCTAAAGGCAGTGAAATCAGAGGATGGGTAAAGATTGGTGTATCCTTCCTGATTGTAGATCATATTAGGTTGTTCATGAAAGGAAGACGATCTATAATAGATGTAGCTTTGAGAAGGATAGAAATCAGAATCAAAGTATTCAGGGTTAGACCCTAAACATGGAGGTCCGGAGCTGTATCCCCAATCTGAATTATCCCAACTAACTGATGGTTGATTATAGTATGAGTTGGGATAATCGTCATGTTGAGGATAATTCACAACAGGAGGGAAAGAGCGGGAATGCGTGAAATATGTGGAAGGATTCATGAGACATGGGAGGAAGAAAGGTGCCCTGCAATACAAACAATCAAACCTATCCTTAAATGAGTTAGCCTACAGACCTACAGGCTCCCAAAACCCGTCTTGAGATAAATGAATGATTTGATCTACTTCTGTCTATTTAATCCAACCAGTTAGAAGGAGGGACTGGGGAGAAGGTTCTTCCTTCGGCTTGCGCCTCCGGTTCCTAGTGTACCCCCCAGCCGCGATCGTTTAACTCTGCTCCCCTAGCTAGACATCAGATTGAACAGTAGAAACAGATTAATCGAAAATAATCTCATTCTGGGTTCTGAAGAGCGAGTCCAATCCTTAAGGCCGACATCTACTCTGTTTTATTTAGGGCTAGGTTTGAATGTGCTTTGGAATGTGATGGGCCCTTTAAATGGGTTGTGCCCTTAATGATTGATTGATTTGTGTGTGCGTGCACAACCAATGGTTTTCAAGCAAGATTATTTTTGATGTGGTGAATTTTAAGGTTCAAATCTTGCTTAGTAGCTTTTAGGATTCAACTTTAGGTGTTTTCAAACAGGTTTCGTTGGCACACCAGGTTTTGCAAGCACAAGTGAAGATGTTTTCCTTTAAAGTTTAAAAAGAATGTGGAGTGCCTAGTAAATCCCTAAGAGTTGAACCTAATTGGCAGCTACTTGATGAGTTGATTTTAATTGAAGTGGTGCGGCCCAAACGACTCAAACAACTGGCCAAAAATGCACCACTAAGTTAGGCACACAAAGATGGTTAACCTAAAATGATTTCTACTCTTTTATGTGTTGCTTTATGTGTACCGGTTCCACAGATCAGAACCTGGTTGAGTAGAAACAAATCAATTTGGTTAAGTGCCTTTGAATGTGGGTGTACGTTGTGTGTTTGTTGAAAATTACCCGACAAAATTATCGTTTTATTTTTTTTTTATATAAATGAAGGTGGAATGAATGTGAGTGAGAATCCAAACAACCAAACTATTCCTAGGATTTATGCAAACACCTAGGTTAATTGGAATTTGGATTCAATGTGGCGAATGAAATCTATGGAGGGGGAAAGAATAGGGGATAACTTACAAAACCTTCCACAGCACTTTACTCTAATCTACCTCTTTTGCTCGTCTCAAAAGAGTACCTGCAATTACAATAAGAAAGGAGAAAAGTGAGGTAAATGATTTGTAAGTTACAAAACACGAAGAGAAATCAAAGATCGTCGCCTCCCCATCAACGGCGCCAAAAAGTTGAACGCGCGAATGGCTTCGCTAACGTGTTCGATTTTGGAAAACCTGTCGTTGTAGTTTGAAAGCGAAGAACTCGTGTTCAACAAATAAAATTTATACTGATATGAAAATTCTGGGTCGAACACAGGGAGGTGGACGTTTGATTTAAAAACTACGTCTTTCTTTTTATTTGTCACGAAGTAATTCAATTTAAAACTATCTAATTATTTACAATAAATAGAAGAGAGAGAGAGGGTAAGAGAGAGAGAGAGAATATTACACATAGAAATCAAAATGAGATGTAGAATAAACAGAGAATTTATCATTAGGGGGATTTGTTCATTACAACTAGAAAGCATAAAACAATTGTACTAGAAAGCGAAAAATTTACTCTAGAAAGCATTAAAAGAATGGAGGGAGAAATGTCCTCCTCGACGGTCGTTTGGAGAACGAGCATAACTAAACTAGATAGCAGTAAATCTATACTAGAAAGCAGTAAAAAGAATAGGGAGAGAGAAATCCTCCTCGATGGTCGCTTGGAGGACGTGCCGGACGGGACAACGCCTGGACGAAGGAGAACGAAGCAGGACGAAGGAGGACGAAGCAGAAGAACGGGAACGGAGTAACACGCCGTCGTTGTCGCGGGATCCACTTCCGAAGGGGGACGAAAATTTAGACTTTATCTCGCGAGAAGCATCTCAGGTGTGGGACAAGCTTCTCTTGAGCTTTGGAGGGGTAGAGAAGAGAAGGAAGGGATGAGAATTTTGTATGGAGGAGGTCTTGATGAGAGCCTCATCATGAGCCATAACTAGCTCATTTTGACCCAATAAAGAAGATAAAAGCTCCTACATAACCTAGTAGAAGGCCTAAATGAAGGAATAAGTGTTCTGAGAAGAAAACATGAAATAAAGGTTAAAACTGTAATTTTACCATTGCAATACATAAACGGGATTTCTCAGAGGCAAAACATAGGTCAAATGGTCTAAATGAGATAAAAAGTGGGTTGAGTCAATCAGAAATGGGTTCATGTGCAATCTAGGAATTAAATGACATTTGATAACCCTAAAATAGACCTGCCTAAATTAACAAGATTCTGATCAGGATAAAAATCAAGTAAACACTCCAAAAATCATGGAAAAATATCCTCTAGGGTTTAGAACACTTAATTTAGCCTTTGGAACCCAGTTTGACCTAGATTATGGTCCTAGTTCATCAATTAACCTAATTTGGGTTTTTATGCAAAATGTTCAGTCAAACGTAGTTAAACCTAAAATCTAACTTCACCATTGGATTCCTTAGGTCCAAACTAGGTTTGTACCAAAATTTGGACCTAAGGGGAGGTCATCTTGACCTACTTTGCAATTTAGTACACCCAAATCACAATTTGGTCCCTATCTTTTGAAATCATCGCAGAGAGCCCCCTAACTTCCTCGCCACCTTTGCAATCAGGTCCTTCCACAATTATTGGGGCAGAATCCTGCTCCTGCGAGGATTAGAGAGGGAATACTCTCTGATTCCTCAGAGACCCCCTCCCAGAAATGGAAGGGAGATTCTCTGAGGAATTCCCTTCCATCTAAGGCTAATCTTGATCCCTGGTGTGAACCCAATCTCTCGTGCGAACGCACGAGGGATTTGGGAATCCACCCTCTTTCCTTCTCCAGTGAGCCGGCGGAGGTAATGGCGTGCCCTCCACGCTCTGAAAGCACGGCCCAGTGCCTATAAAAGAACCCCCAAACCTGGCCGCTCATTTTTACCTTGACTTGGCCGGACTTCCACCTCAAATTCTTCTCTTTCTTCTCCGGCCAAGGATCCAGCGAGCTCCGGCGAGCCCCCCTCCCCTCCCTCTTCGCTCTACCACAAAACCAGTGGCAGAGTCATCTTCCTGATTCTCCTCCGCATCGCGCAATACCCGTGCACGCCGCCTCAACCCTGTCGTCGCAGCCGTCTTCCTCCACTGGGCAGCTTCTTCTTCGACGACAGCAGGTACAACTGTCCGCCTCTCCGTCCCCCTTCATCCCTGTAGCTAGGCTTAATACATTCTCCATCTTCCCCTCTCTCTTTTCCCCCTTTTATTTCATTTAATTGCCCTTCGACCATCGCTGACCACCTCCATCTTCCTCGCCTCCGACCGACCTCCGGCGAGCCGCCCCCATCATTCTGCCCCTCCACACGTCTCACCAACCATCTCATAAGCTCTGCCTCACCACAAGGAACAACCTCCGCCCATCCGCCATCCCTCTATGCCTCCACAATAGCCCCCCGAACTCACCCACACCTTCGGTCACAGGACGACCTAGGCACGCACGCCTAGGCCATCCCACGGCCTGCCGCATGGCTCACCACCTTCGCCGTGCCACAGCGAAGGTGCCCAGCTGGTTTGATTAGGCCAATAGGCCGTATTTGTGTTTGACAGGATTTCAGCCCCTGCCGCCATTGACGGTTGGAGCAGCTCCAATCTTCAGCAGCTCCAAGCGTCAGGTTCTCTAATCTTCAGGTGCAGCATATTCGGGACAGTAGTGCGAAGCATCTAAGTCCAGCAAGGAGCGCAGCGACGTCTGCAGCTGTGGCGATTGCACGAAGGCTCTATGGGTGCGCGCGGGAGCGGGGCAGAACTAATAGTCCCACATCGACGAAACGCAAAGTGCAGGTATACTTTAAATTATTTTTGTGATATTGCCTCGTTGCCTCCGAACACACAGGGGTGAGGTCCCTCACCTTATCCCACGCTCGCCTCGTCCGCGGTTTCACCTCGCGGATCTGGTGGGCTCCGACCCGACCCAATCTGAGCACACCTCGCGCATCACCCACTCGCCGGTGCGCCTGGTCCCGGGTGCGAAATCTGACCCGATTACCCGTGGCTCTAGGAGAGCATCCTTGAGTGAACTTCAGAAAGAGAGCGACGTGCGGGTAGAGGGAAAGGGGTAGGTTTTGCTCTCTGTGCAGGCAGGCTGAGCGAAGAAGAGAAGAAACTTAGCCAAAGAAGCAAAGGCAAGGAAGAAGAAGTCTTCGCAGAAGAGAGAAAGAAGAAAGGAAGAGAGACTGCAGAGAAATAAGAAGAAAGGCAAAGTGAAGACTGTAGAAGAAAGAAAGAAAAAGAAAAAGGGAAAACACTTTTAAGATGTCTGATCACAAGATCAGACGTCCAATTTTACTCTTTTGTCATAATTACTTTTTAACCGCATACATTCATATTTGAATTAAAGTTTTGAGTAAATTAGAGTGTTCAATTGCATTTGAGATTAGTAGTAAATTCTGATTGCTCCCTGTGTTCGACCTCGGATACTCCAGTTTTCGAGTAATAAAAACTCTTTATTTGTTTTGAACGCTTTTTCAGCTATATTACAACGTGACATTCTTTAAACCCGATCAAGCACGATAAACATTTTGGCGTCATTGCCGAGAAGCAACGCGCAATTTATCACTAGTCTCTACATTCTTTTTCTCATATTGAACACTAACTTGCCCTATTTTGCTTTGTTTTGATCATGCAGGTATTTCACGAGAAAATCCCTCCCGCAAGTCAACCACTCCAGGGCAGGTAATTTCTTTTCTTCCTTAAACCATCCCCTAATCCTGAAAAGACCAAAGGAAGAAAATCAATTTAGGAATCAATTGCCTTCTTTATATAGTAATCACCATCTTTAATGCAAACATTTCCTAATTTTGCGAAAATTTTTTAATTCTTCTTGAAGTTGGAGCGATTTTTTTAGATTCTATCCCACAAATTCATGTGCCTAATAGAAATCACGCTTAATCTCTGTGGACAACACATTTCTTGCTTTCAAGTCCAAAGAGAATTTTCGTGAAAAAGAAAAAAGGATTGGAAATAGAACCAAATTAAGGTTTCTACAGTAGGATCTTGGAGTGTTAGTCACACATGCTTGCATAAAAGGAAATAAACTTTCCCGCATCAGTGTGCTACCCAAGCCCTTGATTGAAGAGATCTTAACAAGACAAACCCTAAAAATTGAGCTCTAAAATCACTTGAATCTTAAAATTTTTGGACCTAATAACCTGGGAGTCAAATCAGGGTGATCTCTAGGCTCCAAACCTAGAATCATTCTACCATCTATAGGACAGGTCAGGTGAAGTTGACCCCTTGGGTCAACCAACCTCTAAATTAGGTCACAATATCAAAACATCTAAAGTTCAAGTGAGAACCCTAAAGCACCTTTGAAATAAAAGTGATAGACTTAAGAGGTCAAGGTCCCCATTCTGGTCTACCTAGAATCTCAGTGACAAGAGAGGTCGGGTGTGGGAAACCCTGTAACCCGTGGGGACGCTCTACCGTGTAGGGGTCTTTGCAGGACTCTCCCTCTCTGGCTGCCCAGGTAATTCTCAAGTGGACGATCTTCTGATCCAAGGGTCCATCTACCCCGAACCTCCATAGTCATCCAAACATCTTTGGGTGTCTTGATTGGGTCAAAAACATCTCCAGTCCCTCATCTTTTCTCTTTAGAGCACACATACACATTTTCAGTGGGACTCGTTATTCAGATCTGATCGCTTCATAACTTGATCTTGATTCCAACTCTGATTCTACATCTAGATTCCACCACCTGATCCAAATATGCAGCCAAACCACTTAGGACCACCATTCAAGAAACCTGAATATCAGAGATCCATGAGAGATAAAATGATTGAGGATGCCATGAAATTCTATGAAAGAGAAGAAACCTCAACACCAGTAGGAAACATTCAAGTTGATGTCCCAACAACCACAACCTTTATCATAACTTGTGCCCAAGTACTATTAGTAGAAGCCACAAAAGGATCAACCCGTGACTTGCTCATTACTGCATACATTGAGATAGAAAAATTGCACAATATTGAATATCTTCAATGTATGACAAATCCTCGACTTTGGAAGCAACACCAAGATAGTCTTGAAAAATGGGAAGAGATAATGAGATTAGTAAAACAAGTTATTGGCCAGAAATACCCATATATACCACAAACAGAGGAGGAACTATCTTGGGACAACATCGAGGATCAATCTGATCTCGGGTTTGAGGCACAAAATGGTTGTGGATTCCCAACCCAGATAGAATACAATGTGCCTGATATTGAAGAAGGTTGGGAAGCTCCAAATGCAAGAAAATACCATGATCCCAAAACTCTTGCAAGAATGAGAGTAGAATTGAACCTCTCGAGGGTATAAATTCCATCCCTTATTCTGATAAGGTGACCCTCGAAGGTTATTCAAACCTAGATTCTAGTAATTCAACCCACATCCTAAGCCTAGAACCTAGATCTGAAACATATTTTGAAGATTTCAAGGCCCCAGATGAAGAAGATCAATCTTTCAATGAAGTATATGATTTTGGGCCTCGATTTGATGAATATCCCTCGCCAACCTCCTCAGAGGAATGAATCGATTTTTTGGAAGTCATGCCAATCTACGACACAGAAATAGAGGAGTTGGACGAGCGGGGTTTCAATTGGGTCTGCCCTACTAGCTTAGAACCTGAGCCTCTACCAGATAAGGATACTTTTTTAAGCTCAGAATTCACATTTAGGCTAGACCCCAGTCAGGCTGCTGAATCTATAACATATGATTTATTCTATGGTGGAACTCATGATCTGGAATCTCATTCAAATTTTGATTTTTCCAAACTCTCCGACGATTTTGAATCTGACCATGACATCGGAGAAAATCTGCGTCCTGATTATAACAAGCTAATTTTCTTTGAAGCCACCTGCTCCACATATACAGAACCAATCAAAACCCGTTCTCTACCCGACCCGCAACCGAACTCAAGTTCTATTTCGATTCACCTCTCACTGAGCCGTTTGCAGATGATTCAACTCCATATCTATACCGGGTATCGGGCACTGATCAGACCGAAAGTCAGGAGCCATCATTCTTTGATCACCCCTGTAGGGATTCCACACCTTACATTGATTATTTTTCGGAACCCTACTTTGACTAGGCTGAGTCGACTCAGCCTAAACCCAAGTTTTCACTTCCATATTCATTTGAACTTCATTGCATATGGTGGGTTCCGCATTTGTTGATCTACATCTATTAACCCACCAGACTTATTGGGTTTGGGCTGCATCATTAGCCCACTGATCTTAACAAGCACCTGGTTGGACCAACCAGGCTCTTAATTAAGGTGCTTGTTTTCCAAAACTCCACTGATTTGACCACTCCCTCTCCACCCCATTTTCCGCTCGGCTGAAGGCATTAAATTTAGCGCTTAACGGGAGGCAACCCGTCATCTCAAAAACAAAGACCCATCTGAGTATCCGTTCATACTCCACATCCATTGCACCTTGAGTTCAGCCTTAGACAGTTGATCCCACCTCTGGTACACGTATCAGAGAGTAAAATCATCCGCATCATTCATTTTCGAACCATTCACCCACCCGATGTATCCTGTTCTAAGTCCCTGACCTCAACACTATTTCACACCCTCCGTTTACAATGAGGACATTGTAAAACTTAGCCATGGGGGGGTGATAAAGTGCATACATACAGAACCAAGAAAAAGTCAGAAGGATTCTCACACACAAAAAATTTTTGCATATGTTGAAAACACAAAAAAATTGAAAAATTATGAAAAAGAACAAAAAAATGGGGGAGGGAGGAAATTTTGTGAACCACATATTCATAAGGAGGAGAAAAAGAGTAAAATGACAAAAAGGAGCACAAAATGAAAAAAGAAAAAGAAATAGTCAGCGGTAAAAGATTAAGGAATTAACTGAAGTTCTAGACCAGATCAAGAAAAGAAATAAAAGAAAAAGTGCTAAGAAGACATAACAAGAGATTAGCAGGAACGCTAGTCTTAGGCCTCTTGGGCTAGATTCTTTAGCTTAAAAATTCACGTATTCGCTAAAATCTGGATAATCTTCAAGAGGTTGGGGAAAATGCAAAGCTTAAGTATTAGGTCTAAGGCTTAGGAAGTATTCGGCCTCATTAATTGACCTCCAGTTTGCGGGATTCGGTAACCTAAGCACCCCAAATTCACACACAGTCTGGTTCAGTGCGCATAAACATCCAAATCACGCAAAAGCGTTTAATGTTCTACAAAAGTCACCTAGATTAGGAGCGGCCAATCAACACAAGTTGATTTGGACGAGTTCCCAGCGTGGAGAGGCGGAAAATTCCCCTCGAAGATGCGTAACAACATATCGCCTCCTTGGTGCTTGTCTCTTAGGATATTTAAATATCCTACTGGGGGCATGTAAGCACTCTGCTGGTTCAGATACCATGGGCGGCATTATCACGAAATGTCGATCGCCAGGGTCTGAATTCGGCCACGGAACGCCATGGGCAGGATTATCTCGAAATCTCGAAAGCCAAGGTTCTGGGGGTTGCCATGGGCGGGATTATCTCGAAATCTCGAAAGCCAGGGACCCTTGAGGATTGATGATGGGGACGAGGAATCCGATGCAGACCGTGTTGAGAAGCTAATCCGAAGCTAGAAATAAAAAGAAAAGAGAGAGAAAATCTCTCCAAACAAATAAATCTTCTATCTCTCTCTTACAAAAAATGTACTGCAAACTCAACTTAGGCTAAGAATGTCTCAAGCACGAGTGTTTTAACCGCGGAATCTAACAAACCCTAGGTTAGTTTTTGTGGGCCATAGAAACCTTTGCGGAGGACTAAGGCTAAAGCAGGTCAGGTCCGGATTTTGGTTGGTACTTGAGTACCTCTAGGCCTATTGTCGGCATTCACAAAAGAAAAGGAGAAGCACTTATCATGATTGTTGACAAACACTCTAGGTCTAAAACGGAAGTTAAAACCTTGAAATTTTGCTGAGGGACTAGCAAAACCTAGGAATGAGGGTATGATGAGAGCCTCATCATGAGCCATAACTAGCTCATTCTGACCCAATAAAGAAGATAAAAGCTCCTACATAACCTAGTAGAAGGCCTAAATGAAGGAATAAGTGTTCTGAGAAGAAAACATGAAATAAAGGTTAAAACTGCAATTTTACCATTGCAATACATAAACGGGATTTATCAGAGGCAAAACATAGGTCAAATGGTCTAAATGAGATAAAAAGTGGGTTGAGTCAATCAGAAATGGGTTCATGTGCAATCTAGGAATTAAATGACATTTGATAACCCTAAAATAGACCTGCCTAAATTAACAAGGTTCTGGTCAGGATAAAAATAAGTAAACCCTCCAAAAATCATGGAAAAATAACCTCTAGGGTTAGAACACTTAATTTGGCCTTTGGAACCCAGTTTGACCAAGATTAGGATCCTAGTTCATCAATTAACCTAATTTGGGTTTTTATGAAAAATGTTCAATCAAACGTAGTCAAACCTAAAATCCAACTTCATCATTGGATTCCTTAGGTCCAAATTAGGTTTCTACCAAAATTTGGACCTAAGGGGAGGTCATCTTGACCTACTTTGCAATTTAGTACACCCAAATCATAATTTTGCCCTTATCTTTTGAAATCATCGCAGAGAGCCCCCTAACTTCCTCGCCACCTTTGCAATCAGGTCCTTCCACCATTATTGGGGCAGAATCCTGCTCCGGCGAGGATTAGAGAGGGAATACTCTCTGATTCCTCAGAGATCCCCTCCCAGAAATGGAAGGGAGATTCTCTGAGGAATTCCCTTCCATCTAAGGCCAATCTTGATCCCTGGTGTGAACCCAATCTCTCGTGCGAACGCACGAGGGATTTGGGTATCCACCCTATTTCCTTCTCCGGCGAGCCGGCAGAGGTAATGGCGTGCCCTCCACGCTCTGAAAACACGGCCCAATGCCTATAAAAGAACCCCCAAACCCGGCCGCTCATTTTTAGATTGACTTGGCCGGACTTCCACCTCAAATTCTTCTCTTTCTTCTCCGGCCAAGGATCCAGCGAGCTCCGGCGAGCCCCCCTCCCCTCCGACTTCGCTCTGCCACAAAACAAGTGGCAGAGTCATCTTCCTGATTCTCCTCCGCGTCACGCAATACCTGCGCACGCCGCCTCAGCCCCGTCGTCGCGGCCGTCTTCCTCCACTGGGCAGCTTCTTCTCCGGCGACAGCAGGTACAGCTGTCTGCCTCTCCGTCCCCCTTCATCCCTGTAGTTAGGCTTAATACATTCTCCATCTTCCCCTCTCTCTTTTCCCCCTTTTATTTCATTTAATTGCCCCTCGACCGTCGCTAACCACCTCCATCTTCCTCGCCTCCGATCGACCTCCGGCGAGCCGCCCCCATCATTCCGCCCCTCCACACGGCTCACCAACCGTCTCATAAGCTCTGCCTCACCACAAGGAACAACCTCCGCCCATTCGCCATCCCTCTACGCCTCCACAATAGCCCCCCGAACTCACCCACACCTTCGGTCATAGGATGACCTAGGCACGCACGCCTAGGCCATCCCACGGCCTGCCGAATGGCTCACCACCTTCGCCGTGCCACGGCGAAGGTGCCCAGCTGGTTTGATTAGGCCAATAGGCCGTATTTCTGTTTGACAGGATTTCAGCCCCTACCGCCATTGACGGTTGGAGCAGCTCCAGGTGTCAGGTTCTCCAATCTTCAGGTGCAGCATATTCGGGACAGTAGTGCGAAGCATCTAAGTCCAGCAAGGAGCGCAACGACGTCCGCAGCTGTGGCGATTGCACGAAGGCTCTGCGGGTGCGCGCGAGAGTGGGGCAGAACTAATAGTCCCACATCGGCGAAACGCAAAGCGTAGGTATACTTTAAACACATAGGGTTGAGGTCCCTCACCTTATCCCACGCTCGCCTCGTCCGCGGTTTCACCTCGCGGATCTGGTGGGCTCCGACCCAACCCAATCTGAGCACACCTCGTGCATCACCCACTCGCCGGTGCGCCTGGTCCCGAGTGCAAAATCCGACCCGATTACCTGTGGCTCTGGGAGAGCGTCCATGAGTGAACTTCAGAAAGAGAGTGACGTGCGGGTAGAGGGAAAGGGGTAGGTTTTGCTCTCTGTGCAGGCAGGCTAAGCGAAGAAGAGAAGAAACTTAGCCAAAGAAGCAAAGGCAAGGAAGAAGAAGAAGTCTTCACAGAAGAGAGAAAGAAGAAGAAAGGAAGAGAGACTGCAGAGAAAGAAGAAGAAAGGCAAAGTGAAGACTGCAGAAGAAAGAAAGCAAAAGAAAAAGGGAAAACACTTTTAAGATGTCTGATCACAAGATCAGACGCCCAATTTTACTCTTTTGTCATAATTACTTTTTAACCACATACATTCATATTTGAATTAAAGTTTTGAGTAAATTAGAGTGTTCAATTGCATTTGAGATTAGTAGTAAATTCCGATTGCTCCCTATGTTCAACCTCGGATACTCCGGTTTTCGAGTAATAAAAACTCTTTATTTGTTTTGAACGCTTTTTCGGCTATATTACAACGTGACATTCTTTAAACTCGATCAAGCGCGATAAACTGGTCTCCTTTTATAGTTGCAAGGAGTGGGGGCAAAATGGTCATTACTTCTTCAAAATAATAAATGAGGGGTCTTTAGTGACAGATAAATCCGTCACTAAAGCCCCAACATGGCCGTAGCTCCCGTGCCCACACGTGCCTCCTCAACTGCCCGCTTCCTCAACGCCATCGCACGTTCATTGATTCGATCGGACGGCTTAAGACGCATCTCTACTCGCTACTGCGCCCGCCTGGCGCGTGCGATCGCACGTGACGATGCGCGTTCAATAGCGCGTGATCTCAATTGAGCACTGACGGCCGTCCGATTGCGATCCAACACCCGCCATCGCCCGCATGCCCACGCCTTTCTCACCTTCGCTGCGGCTCGAACCCGCACCCGCAACTCGCGTAAGCGTGCTCGACCGCTGCGCTACGAGGCGCGAATGGTCTAGCGGACGCTTTTAAGCGCGGCTGACCACAGCCGTTGGATCGAGATCCAACGGCGGAGAGCGAGCGGGTGCGGGGCCTTCAAGGATTCATGTGGCCGTTTGGGCGCCCGGGATGGCACCACGTGGTGCCATCTTGGCCGTCCATCTTCTGGAAGTTGTAGATGGTGCCACGGATGTCGAATTGACTTGATTTTTGCGTCTTTGGGCTGCAATCGTCGATCTGAATTCATCCGTGTGGTTGGATTTGTCATTTGAAGAGTGGATTTACACCATCCTAACCCTTGATCTTCTAGGGTTCCCCAGTCACTATCTGATGCTACGGATGTCTGATTAGGGCGATCTTGGAGTCGTTGAACTCCAATCGTCGCCCTGATCACATCCATACGGTTGGATCTTTGAGCTGAGGCTTCGATAAAATGTTTGCCCTGTCCAAGCACATAAAAGGAGACAATTAACCTCCATTTTATTCAAACTACTCTAAATGCAAGATGATGCATGTTATGCAATATTTATATCATGAAATGCAATCCTATGCTTAAGAACATGCATAAATAGACATTTTAAGTAGTGTAAATGTGTTTACATCAGGGAGTACATCATGGAAATGTCTCATTTAACCTCGAAACTAAAGACACTTAAGTTGGAGTTTTTGGATGACCTCTTCATGCATTTAGTTTTTATCTCCTTCCATGCACAATATGAGTAATTTAAGGTCAGCTATAACCACCAAACAGAGAAGTGGATTCTTAATGAGCTCATTTCTCAATATGTTTAAGAGGAAGAAAGGCTGAAATAGGACAAACCAGAGAGTGCTCAACTAGTTTCTAGGCCTAAAAGGAAGTAGGCTAATGATACAACTACTACCAGTTCGTCCTCCTCTAAAGGGAGTTAGAAGAAGCCTAAGGCATCCTGCTTCTTTTGCAAAGGAGGACATGTGAAGGAGTGTACTAAATATCACACTTGGCATGAAAAGAAAGGTACATCACTCTCTTTGGTTTGTTCAGAAGTTAACTATGTTTCTGTACCCTCAGATATTTGGTGAATAGATTCGGAAACTACTATTCTCATTAGTGTGTCTCTGCAGGATTGCCTAAGTTTCTGAATGCCAAGTAATGGTGAAAGATACATCTATGCGGGCGACGGCAAGAAAGTGGAGGTAGAAGCCATTGTAGAATTCAAGCTATCACTGACTACTGGTCACCAATTAGATTAACTTTTATTGTACCCTCATTTAGATGGAATTTAGTTTCTATTTATCTATTAGACAAATATGGTTATTCTTGTTCATTTGGAGATAGGCAATTTCAGTTGTTTCTTAATTCAAATTTAGTTAGTTTTGATTCTTTGTATGTTAGTGATAAATTATACACGTTGCATACGTTTTCCTCCAATTTAGAAACCTTCAATGCAACTTTAAGTGGTACAAAGTGTAAAATAACTCAAGAGATTTCCGCTTTACTGTAGCATAAGCGTTTAGGCCATATCAATAAACAGAAAATGGATAGGCTTATTTTAAATGGAATTCTTGATTTCCTTAATTAGATGAATTTGATGTTTGTGTAGACTATTTAAAAAGGAAAAGAAGAAACAAAAGAGGTGTAGGTGCTACTAGAGCTACAGATGTTTTAGAACTAATACATATGGATATCTGTGGTTCATTCCCTACGGCTTCCTGGAATGGGCGACAGTACTTTATTACACTCATAAACAACAACTCTAGATATAGGTATCTATTTCTCCTTCATGAAATGTCACAGTCTTTGAATGCGTTCAAATCCTATAAGGCCGAGGTGGAAAACCAACTCAGGAAAAGACTAAAGTTGTTAGATCTAACTGTGGTAGTGAGTACTACAACAGATATGATGGATTAGGAGAATAACGTTCAGGACCATTTGCTTCTTTTCTAGATGAGTGCAGCATAGTACCTCAATACACCATGCTTGGGATGCTAAGTGTAAGACCTGTTACATTTTTAGCCGGATAAGACATCTGGAGTTTCAGTCGGACGTCTGTCCAGACGTCTGGACACGTGCCCGGACATCTGAAAGTGGGAAATTTCATATTGCACTTTTTGCTCTACGCGTGGGCGGCGTGCAGAGGCCTTTCTCTTTCCCCCACCCTCACCCCGAACCCTAACTCCCCTCCTATATAAACCCCTCACCTCTTCCTCCTTCACCCCTCACACCACTCTAGCCACCACCACCTCCACCTTCTCCTACGATAACCACGTCCCCCTCCGTGTTTACTGCAGCCGTGGCAAGGAAGGAGAGCCACCGGCGAGGGGAGAGTGGGGAGGAGTGAGAGCGAGAGAGTGCGAGGGAGTGACAACAGGGGAGGAGGACGACGGCCGTAGGAGCTCGGTGGAGCCCAAGGAGGAGTCGTGGGAGAGAGGAGGATGCTGGTGAGGAGCTGCTCCAGCTCCTGCAGTGGCTGGAGCTGCCACTGCGGGCAGAGGTGCAAGCAGGGCAAGCTGCGAGAAGGTTCTGGTATTGGAAATTTTCCAGTATCAAACGTCTGGAGTGAAGCCTAAACGACTGGCGAGGCACCAGGACGTTCGAAGCTAAGGTCGGACATCTGAAAGTGCCAAATCGCGAGGTACGTATCTTCCTGCACCACGCATATTGTAGCACAGGGGATGTCAACTGACCGTTTTGTCTGCAAGTGCTCGTACGCAGGTGTAGGCTTTGGAAACATGCGCGGTGCACTTTCCCAAGTACTTTTGAAAGTCCGATCACGTCGCCAGACATCTAGAGGTACTTTTAGACGACAGGAGACCTTGTCCGACATCTGTAACTACCCCCAAACAATCGTAGAGGGAGTTTGGACATCTAAATCAGCCGCAAGAAGTGTAAGGTGAGTTTTAACGTCTTTTAAGACATCTGGGACTAGTCCCAGACGTCTGATTTTGATCAGTAACCGCATTTTTGGCATGTTTAAGGCCCAAACTGAATCGGATTTTCACAAACGAAGTACCATTGTTTTCCATTCCAGTTCCTCCACGTGTTCGTGTTGAGTATCTACTATTTTGAGCTCATCTAATGTACATTGGTCACTGGTACAGGTTACCAGCCAGTGGCGTGTTCGGGGCCCACGAAGACGACGAGATCTGCGGCACAGGCCCCCATTCCTCCCATGATACCCGAAAGAGTGGTTTAATTCAGTTGTTAATATTTAAATAAGAATGTACTTGGTTGGAATAGTCGGATTGAACTCTAGGATGTGGAATGAACCGTAGGGTAGAAATGAATGAGCCTGTTTGAGCTATATTGTTTACTTGAATGCATGGTTAAGATAAATTGCTAGCAAATGCCTTTAATATAATTACGAGATGCATGTTAAAATATGAGTTGCCTATATGTAATTGAGAAATTAACTGTGAAACCACAAGTTACATGTTATGATTGAGAACTGAATTATGAAAACACGACCTGCCTATATATGGATGAGGAACGAGTTACAAAACATGAGACCTAGATCTATATAAATGAGATGAATATGAGCATGAACCTTATGGGGAATTAGGAGTAGAACTCCTGTGGATGAAAGGAATTTAGAATGTAGACGGGAAGTGTGCTGGCCCTTGTGTACGCGGTACCAAGGAGAGCAACTGTCCCTTTTTAGTGTAGAGCAGAGCTAGCTTCCCTTGGGTTGAGACCCGGGGTTAGGATTGGTCACTCTACACCGACTCCTGTTGGCCCTCGCGTACGTGGTATCGAGGCGTGCTACTAGAGTAGGGAGGGAGCTAGCCACTCCACGGGGCTCGAGGTTCAGCTAGCCACCCTACACCGACTTTGTTAGACCCATTGGGCAAACCGGGGTAGTCAGACGAGGGTACGCAAACTGTGGAGGGGCGAGACCCCTGTGCTGAGAGGGTAAGGCCCTATACTATTCCGTGCTGTACTTTGGGCGTACCCGCTAGCGGAAATGACTGACCGCATGTCAGTGCAGGGTAGCTACCCATGCGCTTATCACGTGTGCCGTAGTCACAGCTACGTCTCGACAATGACCTCAGGGTGGTTGACTGGGTGTAAGACTACCATGAGGGACTCTCCCTGCCAGGAGAGCACCACGTGTACCTTCTACTCTACGGAAAAGACTGCAATCAAGATCGTTCCCATGAGGAACATGCAAGATTAAGAAACACCTGGATACTTGAGAAATAGATGAACCAGAAACACATAAATGAGATAAATAGAAATGAGAAATAAACCTGTTGTTGTTTTTACTGTACTTGCACTTAAATAATGTAAACACCACTCTACTCAACGTTCGCTGACTCTGTCTTTTCATAACACTGTTTAGGACTAGGAGTTGAGCAACCTGAGTTTCTGGCTACAGAGGGTGCTGAGCCCAACCGAGCCTAGTCGTAGTCGTTCTTTCAGCACTCTCGTTTTCTCTACTGTTGTAGTGAGTAATGGATACATATTTTACTATTCCTGTTACATTCTGTTTCCTTTCCATTTTCTATTGTTGTTGTGGTGGCATGTACTATGTTTTGAGACAGTTGTTCTACTTTCTTTACTGCTTCATTCTTTTCTTCTGCTTAGTTATATTGCATGTGTGAATGTGATTTATTTTCCTCTTTTGGTTATTTCTTGTTGGATGACTAGGTCTTGTGATTAGTCGTGGCGAGTCGGTCTCGGGTCCTGTAGGGATTCGGGAATCGGGTCGTATCAAGATGGTATCAGAGCAAGGTCGTCTCGAGAAATGAACCAATTAGCTTGAGAATAATCACTCACTTGCATATAACTAGGATATCCACCACAACGTATCACTTGGATATTCGTTTCCGAGTCTTTTTCTCGATGTAATTTGATATCGTTGACACTCTTGTTCTATCTCTTGCATCTCCTTGCAGGAGATGCCTCGTTGGGGAGTTCCCGAGGCAGGCCGTGGTCGTGGCTGTGGATGAGGTCGGAGGGGCAAACGTGCCGGACTTGAGGCACCAGTTGAACCACCTCTCCTCTCGGGCGTTCAGGCCCAGGATCTTGCCCAGTTGATCAGAGACATCGTGCGAGAGGAGCTCTACCAGCCTCCGTGGGCACCTCTCCCTGAGGATGTGGAGGGGGAGGGGGTGATCCTCCACCACCCCCACCACATTTTGACACTTCCGAGCATGAGCCCTCCTTACCTGGAGGCATGCCTGTTCCCCCACTGCAGCTACACCATGAGCTTTTCGGACAGTTCCAGAAGCTGAAGCCCCCCTCCTTCAAGGGGAATGAGGACCCGTCTGAGGCAGAGAACTGGTTGGAGTAGATAGAGAAGTTGTTCGACACCCTTCGCCCTCTCACGGAGTGCCACGTGGCCTTTGCCGTGTACCAGCTAGAGAGCGCAGCATACAGGTGGTGGAGGGTAGTCAGAGGCCAATAGGGGAGAGAGATGACGTAAGATCACTTCATGGCTCTCTTCTTCGAGTAGTACTTTCCACAGACCTGGCAAGACCAGAGGAGGCGGTAGCTCCACACTCTCCGCCAGGGGATGATGACAGTTAACGCGTACTGCACATGTTTTCTAGAGCTCACGTTTTGCCCCGACCGCTGCGTCTACTGAGGAGGAGCGCCTGTGGATGTTTACTGAGGGCTTAGACCTGCTATTCGGCGGGTATGTCAAACCCTTGAAGCTGCCCACTTTCTCTCGCGTGGTTGAGGTAGCCATGACTTACAAGGAGACCAACCCGGCCGTGTGAGACACTAATAGCCGACGGAAGAGGCTCTACCAGCCAGAGTACTCTCAAGGCCGTTGGGAGATGATGTAAACACATTTACACTACTTAAAATGTCTATTTACGCATGTTCTTAAGCATAGGATTGTATTTCATGATATAAATATTGCATAACATGCATCATCTTGCATTTAGAGTAGTTTGAATAAAATAGAGGTTAATTGTCTCCTTTTATGTGCTTGGACAAGGCAAACATTTTATCGGGACCTCAGATCAAAGATCCAACCGTATGGATGTGATCAGGGTGACGATTGAAGTTCAACGACTTCAAGATTGCCCTAATCAGACATCCGTAGCATCAGATAGTGATCGAGGAACCCTAGAAGATCAAGGGCCAGGATGGTGAAAATCCGCACTTCAGATGACAAATCCGACCACACGGATGAATTCGGATCGACGATCGCAGCCCAACGACGCAAAAATCAAGTCAATCTGACATCTGTGGCACCATCTACAACTTCCAGAAGATGGACGGCCAAGATGGCATCACATGGCGCTATCTCGGCCGCCCAAATGGCCGCACGCATTCTACGAAGTCCCGGCACCCGCTCGCTCTCCGCCGTTGGATCTTGATCCAACGGCTGTGGTCGGCTGCGCTTAAAAGTGTCAAGTCGACCATCCGCGCCCCGTAGCGCAGCGGTCGAGCGTGCTTACGCGACCAGTGGGCATGGGTTCGAGCCGCAGCATAAGGCTGGAGGCGCGGGCGATTGGGCGCGGGTGGAGCGTCAGATGGAGATCGGACAGCCGCGCGCACTCGATAGCGTCCACGTGCAATTGAACGCGCTGCGCGGACGAGCGATCGCACGCGGCCGGGCGCGCAACGCAGCAGGCGGAGATGCATCTTAAGCCGTATGATGAGGATCGTTGTGGGTGCGATAGCGTTGAGCGCACGTGCAGCTAAAGCGGCACGCGTGGGCGCGTAAGCTACACCCACGTCGGGGCTTTAGTGACGGATTTATCCGTGACTAAAGACCCCTCATTTATTATTTTGAAGTTGTAATGTCCATTTTTGCCCCCACTCCTTGCAACTATAAAACGAGACCCCCTCCATACGAAATTCTCATCCCTTCCTTCTCCTTTCTACCCCTCCAAAGCTCAAGAGAATCTTGTCCCACACCCGGGATGCTTCTCGCGAGATAAAGTCCAATTTTCGTTCCCCTTCGGAAGTGGATCCCGCGACAACGACGGCGTGCTGCTTCGTTCCCATTCTTCTGCTTCGTCCTGCTTCATTCTCCTTCGTCCAGGTGTCGTCCCGTCTAGCTCGTCCTCCAAGCAACCGTCGAGGAGGATTTCTCTCTCCCTATTCTTTTTACTGCTTTCTAGTATAAATTTACTGCTTTCTAGTGTAGTTTTGTTCGTCCTCCAAGCAATCGTCGAGGAGGACATTTCTCCCTCCATTCTTTTAATGCTTTCTAGAGTAATTGTTTTATGCTTTCTAGTTGTAATGAACAATCTTTTCAATGAAAAATTCCTTGTTTAATGTACATTTCATTTTGATTTCTCTGTGTAATATTCTCTTTCTCTCTTACTCTCTCTCTCTTCTATTTATTGTAAATAATTAGATAGTTTTAAATTGAATTATTCTGTGGCAAACAAAAAGAAACGCGTAGTTTTTAAATCAAACGTCCGCCTCCCTTTGTTCGACTTGGAATTTTAATTTCGATATAAACTTTATTTGTTGAACACGAATTCTTCGCTTTCGAACTACAACGGCAGGTTTTCGAAAATCGAACACGTTAGCGTAGCGTTCGTAACGTTCAACATTTTGGCGCCGTTGCCGGGGAAGCGACGCTCTTTGGTTTCTCTTCGCGTTTTCTAACTTACAAATCATTTACCTCACTTTTCTTCTTTCTTATTGTGATTGCAGGTACTCTTTCGAGACAGGCAAAAGCGGTAGATCGGAGTAAAATGCTGTAGAAGGTTTTGTGAGTTATCCCCCACCCCCCACCCATTAGATTTCATTCCACAACATAATAATTCAAACATCAATCAACCTAGGTGTTTTTATAAACTCTAAGGTTAGATTGTTTGTTGTTTGACACCCATACTCACCCCAACCCCCACATTAAAAAAAGAAAAAATAAATAAAAAAATCTCAAAGAGGTACACAACCTCATCTGATTTTCAAACTCAACCGGTAAACTTACCTCAGGAACTGGTACACACATTCAAACACATAATTGAGTAGAAATCAGATTAGGTAATCATTTGTGTGCCTAATTAAGTGGTGCATCAGGCCAATTGTTTGAGTTGATTGGGCCACACCACTTCAAATAACATAAACTCATCAAGTAGCTGCCAATTAGATTCAACTCTTAGGGATTTACCAGGCACTCCACATTCTTTTTAAACTTTAAAGGAAAACATCTTCACCTGTGCTTGCAAAACCTGGTGTGCCAACGAAACCTGTTTGAAAATACCCAAAGTTGAATCCTAAAAGCTACTAAGCAAAATTTGAATCTTAAAATTCACCACATCAAAAATAATCTTGCTTGAAAACCACTGGTTGTGCACGCACACACAAATCAATCAATCATTAAGGGCACAGCCCATTTAAAGGGCCCATCACATTCCAAAGCACATTCAAACCTAGCCCTAAATAAAACAGAGTAGACGTTGGCCTTAAGGATTGAACTTGCTCTTCAGAACTCAGAACGAGATTATTTTCGATTAGACTGTTTCTACTGTTCAATCTGATGTCTAGCTAGGGGAGCAGAGTCAAACGATCGCAGCTGGGGGGTACACTAGGAACCGGAGGCGCAAGCCGAAGGAAGAACCTTCTCCCCAGTCCCTCCTAACTTAGATCAAATCGTTCCTTTATCTCAAGACGGGTTTTGCGAGTCTGTAGGTCTGTAGGTTAACTCATTTAAGGACAGGTTTGATTGTTTGTATTGCAGGGCACCTTTCTTCCTCTCGTGTCTCATGAATCCTTCCACATATTTCACGCATTCCCGTTCTTTCCTTCCTGTTGTGAATTATCCTCAACATGATGATTATCCCAACTCGTATTGTAATCAACCATCAGTTAGTTGGGATAATTCGGATTGGGGATACAATTCCAGACCTCCGTGTTTAGGGTCTAACCCTGAACACTTTCATTCAGATTTTTATCCTTAGAGCTACAACGATTATAGATCGTCTTCCTTTCATGAACAACCTAATACGATCTACAATCAAGAAGGATACACCGATCCTTACCCATCCTCTAATTTCACTGCCTTTAGGTCATCACCATCTTTTCAACAATCTGAAATGACCTATTATCAGGAAGGGTATAACGAATCTCAATTCGTTAAATCCCCTGCATTAAACCCAAACCTGCCCAACCCTGAACCAACTCATTTGGTTCAGGTTAACCAGGTTCAAGATAAGGTTCTGGCTAACTTGAGGAATATCATTCAATCTTTAGAAGTTCAGCCAATACCTTGCATTGAGAGATTGGAGCCCCTAATTGAAATGATTGATGATTTAAACAAGTCTTTGTTGGATTGGCTCCATGATGTTAAGGATAGGAACCCGGGTGAGTTTCTACTTGGGAAATTAGCGAAATTAAGGATGAGATTCGTGGTTGCTTTAATTCAATCTTGGAATAATTCCCAGGATGAACCCTCTTCAAGAAAGCCAATGACAGAACTTGCTCAGGCACCTATTGGGGGGGACACGTGTTACGAGGCTGACCAGATTGAAGTAAAATAACCAATTAAGGATGATCTGATTTCTTCACCTGAGATCCCTAAGCCGAGTTACGAGGAAACGTATGTCTCCTTGGAACAGAAAGTGACAAATGATTTTGGGACATACATTGATAAGGATCCTGATGGTGAAGATTCAAGTTGCGAAGTCTCATGCGAGTTTTCTGAACACGATTTCTATGAGACGATTGGGCCTAAGGAATCTGATAGATCATTTGATAGCCCAATAACTGAGCACACTGATCTTATTAGGGCACACATTACGGATCCAGAATCGCATTTTCTGGAGGAATCAATTCAATGCCCTGATTATCAGTTACACCCTGTTGAGCTTATTGATGATTCTAATTCTGAGATAATTAGACCCAAGTCAATTTTGATTCTGCCACATCATTTAGACTTGGAGATTTCAGACGGGGTGATGAATATACAAGAGGTCCTGGAATTTGATATGCTGAATGAGGAGGATAGGAGCTGGGAAGTTTTGATTTGGGAAGTTAATTTTGGAGGAAATGGAAGATTGAGTCGAAGGGTTCTTTTTAAGTCGAAACCATCAAATCAGAACCCTTACGACATTTGTTTCGAGGATGTTCAACTCAAGCACACATTCAATGATTATCCTTTTGAGCTTCAATTCTCTGTAACCCGACTTTTTGGTCTTGGGTTGCATCCTCATAAATCGCAGGCCCGTCCCCTCTTGCATTCTGATTTTAGGTTCTGGGTAATTTTTATCCAGAACCTAAGATATTCTCGATTATGGGGGATGGGTCTACACCACAATCTGATCCACATCTGTGGACCTCTGTTGACAGGTCGGAAGATTCTTCTGTTTATTTTAATTCTGACCTGCACTTGTGAATTCTTCATTTCTTTTCTTGTATAGTGTACCTAGCTGAAGGCACTAAACTCAGCATATATACAGTTTTTCTTAGTTTTCATCTCAGAGCGGACCTGACATTCACGCAATTCAGGTGCTTTCTTCGCTTTTCCACTCTGTTTTGTCTTTTTAATACAATGAGGACATTGCATTAGATAGGCATGGGGGGGTGAATATTCATCTCTGAATTCATTCATCAGCTCCGTAGATTTTTTTTTTATTTTCTTTTATATAAAAAAAATATATATAATTTCGGAATTAGGAAAGAGAATTTGGGTTTAAGAAAATTTTCAATCTTAAGAAATACTACATTATGATTTGAACACAAAGACCCTTCAGGTCTTTGGACTTAATCAGCCCGTGTATCCACTAAAATGTGGATTTGTCTTTCGAGTCCTCGCCATCTTAATTCTTTCGTAACTGGAGTAAATAAGTTTGGGTGATAAGTACACGACTTATCAATCTGCCCTCTAATTTGAGGGAATTTTGAGTCTTAAGCATCTACACACTTTCTTTGCACTGACTCGTTGTTCGGCGATCTTAACGGAAATTGGGTAGCTAATGAACCTTCTAGGGTGATATGGCTGGCAAGTTATCGTGGGTAACAGCCCATAGGTATGTTGTCCAGAGCCCAGTCATTGGACCTTTCTCTTTTTCCTACCCTTAGGTAAATCTTAGACCAGGGAAGCCACCTACCTAAAAAAAAAAAACAGAGAGAAAAAAAAATCAAAAAGAAAAGGAGAAAAGAACAAAAAGAAATAAGCCACACTTTGCCGCACGAGTATGGCTGGCAAGTTATCGGTGGTAACAGCTCATCGACCGGTTGTCCAGAACCCAGCTTAGTAAATGCACTAAAAATTTCCAAAACACTTAGGAAGAAGAGGAGAAGTAGAATAAACCGGGGAGATATACACTGGATTCACCCTTGTGTTGACCCCGTAAAAAAAAAGTAGGGAGAAAGCTACCGGTTGTAAAGATACACCTTTAGGCAGAAGTCTTTTTGAGGTCACCTAGAGGCGTAGAAATCCGAAGTCCATTTTAATTGCCAGTCAACGAGTCTATCACAATCACAATAAGATGCTTAAAACTTAGGGTTCTCATTAAATCTTGGGTGAGTTGAATGGCCGTAGAAAGCCACTCTTAAACCCTAAAATTTGAAAATCCAAAAAAAATTAGAAAAGAACCAAAAGAGAAAAAGAAATTTTTTCTTTGAATAAGGCGAGGGCTTGAGGCAATCTGCATTTTGGCTGATACCCGGGCACTGTTGTGTCTTTGAAAGTTCAGTTCCTAAGTAGACAATTTCTTAATGATTGAAAATAACTTAGGTCCAAATAATCCAACCTAATTCCTTTATAAATAGCATATAGTTTTTGCTAGGGACTAGCAAAAGATAGGCATGTGGGTATGATGTAAACACATTTACACCACTTAAAATGACTATTTATGCATGTTCTTAAGCATAGGATTGCATTTCATGATATAAATATTGCATAACATGCATCATCTTGCATTTAGAGTAGTTTGAATAAAATGGAGGTTAATTGTCTCCTTTTATGTACTTGGACAGGGCAAACATTTTATCGGGACCTTAGATCAAAGATCCAACCGTATGGATGTGATCAGGGTGACGATTGGAGTTCAACGACTCCAAGATTGCCCTAATCAGACATCCGTAGCATCAGATAGTGACCGAGGAACTCTAGAAGATCATGGGCCAGGATGGTGAAAATCCACACTTCAGATGACAAATCCGACCACACGGATGAATTCGGATCGACGATCGCAGCCCAACGATGCAAAAATCAAGTCAATCCGACATCCGTGGCACCATCTACAACTTCTAGAAGATGGACGGCCAAGATGGCGTCACGTGGCGCTATCTCGGCCGCCCAAATGGCTGCACACATTCTACGAAGGCCCGACACGCGCTCGCTCTCCGCCGTTGGATCTTGATCCAACGGCTGTGGTCGGCCGCGCTTAAAAGCATTCGCTCGACCATCCGCGCCCCATAGCGCAGTGGTCGAGCGTGCTTACGTGACCAGCGGGCGTGGGTTCGAGCCGCAACAGAGCGCTGGAGGCGCGGGCGATTGGGCGCGGGTGGAGCGTCAGATGGAGATCGGACGGCCGCATGCGCCCTATAGCGTCCACGCGCGATTGAAAGCGCGGCGCGGACGCACGATCGCATGCGGCCGGGCGCGCAACGCAGCGGGCGGAGACGCATCTTAAGCCGTCCGATGAGGATCGTTGTGCGTGCGATAGCGTTGAGCGCGTGTGCAGCTGAAGTGGCACACATGGGCGCAGAAGCTACTCCCACGTCGGGGCTTTAGTGACGGATTTATCTGTCACTAAAGACCCCTCATTTATTATTTTGAAGTTGTAATGTCCATTTTTGCCCCCACTCCTTACAACTATAAAAGGAGACCCCCTCCATACGAAATTATCATCCCTTCCTTCTCCTCTCTACCCCTCCAAAGCTCAAGAGAAGCTTGTTCCACACCCGGGATGCTTCTCACGAGATAAAGTCCAATTTTCGTTCCCCTTCGAAAGTGGATCCCGCGACGACGACGGCGTGCTACTTCGTTCCCGTTCTTCTGCTTCGTCCTCCTTCGTCCTGCTTCGTTCTCCTTCGTCCAGGCATCGTCCCGTCCGGCTCATCCTCCAAGCAACCGTCGAGGAGGATTTCTCTCTCCCTATTCTTTTTATTGCTTTCTAGTATAAATTTACTGCTTTCTAGTGTAGTTTTGTTCGTCCTCCAAGCAATCGTCGAGGAGGACATTCTCCCTCCATTCTTTTAATGCTTTCTAGAGTAATTATTTTATGCTTTCTAGTTGTAATGAACAATCTCCTCAATGAAAAATTCCTTGTTTATTCTACATCTCATTTTGATTTCTCTGTGTAATATTCTTTTTCTCTCTTACTCTCTCTCTCTCTCTTCTATTTATTGTAAATAATTAGATAGTTTTAAATTGAATTATTCTGTGATAAATAAAAAGAAACGCGTAGTTTTTAAATCAAACGTCTGCCTCCCTGTGTTCGACCCGAAATTTTAATTTCGGTATAAATTTTATTTGTTGAACACGAATTCTTCGCTTTCGAACTACAACGACAGGTTTTCCAAAACCGAACACGTTAGCGTAGCGTTCGTAACGTTCAACAGGAGAGGAGGCACACGGCGCCTGCAGGAGATCCTTCTCCTTCTGTGGGGCCATCGGTGACCTTTGGGGGCCCCAGACAAGGGCCAGTTGCCAACACCGGACCCCCACCCAGTCGCCAGCAGGGACCTATGGAGGGAGGAGGTCGTGTACTCCTCTGCTACCAGTGTGGCCAGTTGTGTCACATCAGGAGGGACTACCCATCTAAAGCCAGAGCATAGTAGATGCTCCCCGCATCGAGCGTTGGAGACTGAGCTGGTGATCGTGGTCACCACGCGCATGGAGGAGGGCAGCAGTCACAAGGAGGGTACCGGCCATCTGTTGCTCGCTCGACCCAAAGTGTAGCTGCTTCATCCGTACCAAGAGGTGAGGGGCGTATCAACGCCCTGACACACAGAGATGCCAGGGCTTCAGGTTCAGTGGTGGCAGGTATGGTTACCATTTCTAACAGATTAGTGTACGTACTTTTTGATTCCGGCACCACACACTCCGTCGCTACGAGTTTTGCCGTCAGTTTGAGGCAGGGAAATGTACTGTTAGAGGATCCGTTTGTGATCAGAGGCCCAAGTGGCTAGTTGTTTGTAGCCGAGGAGACCTAAATTGACAACGAGGTCAGTATCGAGGGACACAGCCTCCCTGCTGACCTGATGGTGATACAGATGGAGGATTTTGGCGTGATCCTAGGGTTGGACTGGCTATCCGCCTATCATGCCCTGGTAGATTGTTTCGGGAGGAGGATCCTCTTCTCTATGCCGTAGTTGCCTCCCTTTGAGTTTCACAGACAGTCGGTGGACGGAGGCTTCAGATGCATCTCCGTGCTTTAGGCAGCCAGGCTTTTGAGCCAGGGGTGTGAGGGCTTTTTGGCCTGTGTAGTGCCAGAGCCTAACCCCATGGCTGACTTTCAGAGTATCCCGGTGGTCTGCGAGTACCCCGACGTTTTTCAAGAGGAGCTACCAGGACTACCGCCTAAGCATTAGATCGAGTTTGAGATCTCACTGGTACCGGAGACCAGCCCCATTTCTACTGCACTGTACCGGATTGCACCACTTGAGCTGCGAGAGCTCAAGTCACAGCTACAAGACCTGTTGGAGAAGGGCTTTGTGAGGTCCAGTGCGTCGCCGTGGGGAGCCCCAGTACTGTTTGTGAAGAAGGATGGTACTCTACGACTTTGTGTCGACTACCGACAGCTGAATAAGGTCACGATCAAAAATAAGTATCCGCTGCCAAGGATTGACGACCTCTTTGACCAGTTGCGAGATGCCACAGTGTTCTCTAAGATAGATCTCAGGTCGGGCTACCACTAGTTCAGGATCAGGGAGACTGACATCTCCAACACAGCTATCTATACCCAATACGGGCACTATGAGTTCTTGGTCATGCCATTTGGGCTGACCAATGCCCCTGCTGCCTTTATGGATTTGATGAACCATGTTTTTAGGCCATACTTAGACCAGTTTGTGGTAGTGTTCATTGACGACGTACTCGTTTACTCATGAGATCAGGCACAGTATGGATAGCATTTACGTATGATCCTGGATACCTTGAGATGACGTAGGCTGTATGTCAAGTACAGCAAGTGCGAGTTTTGGTTGAGGCAAGTGACTTTCCTGGGCCACGTGATTTTAGGAGATGGATTGGCTGTGGATCCAGCCAAGGTAGAGGCCGTACTCAGGTGGGAGAGGCCACGCTCAGTGACAGAGATACGCAGCTTTTTGAGACTGGAAAGTTATTACCGGTGGTTTATTAGAGGATTCTCTCAGATTGCGCGTCCTATGACCCAACTAACTCGAAAGGACATGCCCTCTACCGAACAGATGAGTGTGAGGCGTGTTTTTAGTAGTTGAAGGAGACACTGACTTCAACTCCTGTACTTACCATCCCGGACAGTAGTGCCGGTTTTGTGGTTTACACCAACGCTTCGTTGCAGGGGTTAGGGGGTGTGCTGATGCAGAGAGGTCATGTTGTCGCTTATGCTGCGCGGCAACTGAAGCCCCATGAGCATAGCTACCTTACCCATTACTTAGAGCTGGCAGTAGTTGTCTTCACGCTAAAGACATGGAGGCACTACCTTTACGGTGAAACTTTTGAGATCTTCACAGATCATAAGAGCCTCAGGTACTTGTTTGACCAGAAGGAGCTTAACATGAGACAGAGATGTTGGTTAGAGCTCCTGAAGGACTACGACTACAGCATCTCCTACCACCCAGGGAAGGCCAATGTGGTGGCCGACGCCTTGAGCCAGAAGGTGCCCGCCCACTTGGCCAGTTTATAGGCACAGAGTTGGAGACACATGGAGGAGTTAGGCAGTTGGCGACCTTGGGAGTCATAGGGTATTTTGGGACAGTGACAGTGATGCGGCAGACATGACCAGAGCTGATAGAACGCGTCATCACAGGGCAGATGACAGATTCGTACTTATAGACACTGCAAGACAGGGTGCTGATAGGGGACCCAGGAGTCTTTTTCTTTTCAGACGAGACACTGCACATGAGGGGATGCTTGTTGAAGTTCGACTGGCTCAATCGTGTTTTAATAGTTATTACGTCGTAGTATAGGTGATCAAGCGTCGTCAACAAATAAAGATTTTATTACTCGAAAATCGGAGTATCCGAGGTCGAACACAGGGAGCAATCGGAATTTACTACTAATCTCAAATGTAATTGAACACTCTAATTTACTCAAAACTTGAATTCAAATATGAATGTATGCGGTTAAAAAGTAATTATGACAAAAGAGTAAAATTGGACGTCTGATCTTGTGATCAGACGTCTTAAAAATGTTTTCCCTTTTTCTTTTGCTTTCTTTCTTCTGCAGTCTCTCTTCCTTTCTTCTCTTCTCTCTTCTGCGAAGGCTTCTTCTTCCTTGGTCTCTTCTCTTCTTCCTGCCTTTGCTTCTTTTCTCTTCTGTCTTCTTCTTCTTTTTGTCTGCAGTCCTTCTTTCTTCCTTCTCTTCTCTACCTCGCTCAGACTCGTCTTCTTCCTTCTCTTCTTTTCTTCAACGCTCAGCCTGCCTGCACAGAGAGCAAAAACCTACCCTGTCCCTCTACCTGCACGTCTCTCTCTCTCTGCAATTCACTCAAAGGGCGCTCTCCCAGAGCCGAGGGTAATCAGGTCGGATTTCGCACCCGGGACCAGGCGCACCAGCGTGAGGGTGATGCGCAAGGTGTGCTCAGATAGGGTCGGGTCGGAGCCCACCAGATCCACGAGGTGAAACCGTGGACGAGGCGAGCGCTAGGTGAGGGACCTCACCCCTGTGCGTTCGGAGGCGAAGAGTTAATAACACAAAATCACTTTATACCTCTTCAGCCGCTTGTAACTTCACGATGTGGGACTATTAGTCCCACCTTGCTTTCGCGTGCGCCCGCAGAAGACTCTTCTTCGATTTCCAAGGCTGCGGACTTCGCTGCGATCCTTGCTGGACCAGATAACCTCGCACTACTTGCCCGAGTCCGCTGCACCTGAAGCCTGGAGCTGCTTCAACCACCAATGGCGGCAGGGGCTGAAATAATGTCAAACACAAAACAAGCCTCTCAGCTTAATCAGACCAGCTGGGGACCTTTGCCGTGGCACGGCGAAGGTCGTGCACGGTGAAGCAGGTCGTGGGACGACCTAGGCGTGCGTGCCTAGGTAGTCCTGTGACCGGAAGTGTGGGGGTGTTCGGGGGGCTGTGGTGGCGGCGTAGAGGGATGGTGGATGGGCAGAGAGTGTTCCTTGTGGTGAGGCAGAGCTTATGAGACAGTTAGCGAGGCGTGTGGAGGGGCAGAATGATGGGGGCGACTCGCCGAAGGTTGGTTGGAGGCGAGGAAGATGGCGGAGGTCAGCGACAGTTGAGGGTCGATTGATGAAATAAGGTGGGGGGAATGAAAGAGGGGATAGAGGAGAATAGTTTAAACCTAACTACAGGGATGAAGGGGGACGGAGAGGCGAATGGCTGTACCTGCTGTCGCCGGAGAAGAAGCTGCCCAGTGGGGGAGGAAGGCGGCGACAACGGGGCTGAGGCGGCGTACGCGGGTATTGCGCGACGCAGAGGAGAATCAGGAAGATGTCTCTGCCACTGGTTTTGTGGCAGAGCAAAGAAGGAGGGGAGGGGGGCTCGCCGGAGCTCGCTGGACCCTTGGCCAGAGAAGAAAGAGAAGAATTTGAGGTGGAAGTCCAACCAAGTCAAGCTAAAAATGAGCGGTCGGGTTTGGGGGTTCTTTTATAGGCACTGGGCCGTGCTTTCAGAGCTTGGAGGGCACGTATCCGTCTCCGAAGGCTCATCGGAGAAGGAAAGAGGGTGGATACCCAAATCCCTCATGCGTTCGCATGAGAGATTGGGTTCACACCAGGGATCAAGATTGGCCTTAGATGAAAGGGAATTCCTCAGAGAATCTCCCTTCCATTTCTGGGAGGGGATCTCTGAGAAATCAGAGAGTATTCCCTCTCTAATCCTCGCCAGAGCAGGATTCTGCCCCAACAATGGCGGAAGGACTTGATTGTAAGGGTGGAGAGGAAGTTAGGGGGCTCTCTGTGATGCTTTTCAAAAGATAGGGACCAAATTGTGATTTGGGTGTACTAAATTGCAAAGTAGGTCAAGATGACCTCCCCTTAGGTCCAAATTTTGGTGTAAACCTAATTTGGACCTAAGGAATCCAATGGTGAAGTTGTATTTTAGGTTTGACTACGTTTGATTGGACATTTTACATAAAAACCCAAATTAGGTTAATTGATGAACTAGGACGCTAATCTAGGTCAAACTGGGTTCCAAAGGCCAAATTGAATATTCTAAACCCTAGAGGATATTTTTGCAAGATTTTTAGAGAGTTTAATTGATTTTTATCCTGACCGAAACCTTGTTAATTTAAGCAGGTTTGTTTTAGGGTTACCAAATGTCATTTAATTCCTAGATTGCACATAAACCCATGTCTGATTGAATCAACCCACTTTTTATCTCATTTAGACCATTTGAACTATGTTTTGCCTCTGAGAAAGCCCGTTTATGTACTGCAATGGTAAAATTACAGTTTTAACCTTTATTTCATATTTTCTTCTCAGAGCACTTATTCCTTCATTTAGGCCTTCTACTAGGTTATGTAGGAGCTTTTATTCTCTTTATTATGTCAAAATGAGATAGTTATGGCTCATGATGAGGCTCTCATCATACCCCCATGCCTAGCTTTTGCTAGTCCCTTAGCAAAATTTCAAGGTTTTAACTTTTGTTCTAGACACTGAGTGTAAGTGCTTTTCTTTTTCTTTTGTGATTAGGTAGGAATGACGACAATAGGCCTAGAGGTATTCAAGTACCAACCAAAATCCGGACCTGTTCCGCTTTAGCCTCAGTCCTCCGCAAAGGTTTCTAAGGCCCACAGAAACTAACCTAGGGTTTGTTGGACTCCGCAGTTAAAGCACCCGTGCTTGAGACATTTTTAGCCTAAGTTCAGTTTGCAGTGCATTTTTGTAAGAGAGATAGAGGATTTATTTGTTTGGAGAACTTTTCTCTCTCTTTTCTTTTTATTTCTAGCTTCGGATTAGCTTCTCAACACGGTCTGTATCGGATTCCTCGTCCCCATCATCAATCCTCAAGGGTTCCTAGCTATCGATGCTTCGAGATAGCACCGCCCATGGCAACCCCCAGACCCCTGGCTTTCGAGATTTCGAGATAATCCTGCCCATGGCATTCCGTGGTCGAATTCAGACCCTGACGATCAACATTTCGTGATAATGCTGCCCATGGTATCTGAACCAGCAGAGTGCTTACATGCCCCCAGTAGGATATTTAAATATCCTAAGAGACAAGCACCGAGGAGACGATATGTTGTTACGCATCTTTGAGGGGAATTTCCCGCCTCTCCGCACTGGGAACTCGTCCAAATCAACTTGTGTTGATTGGCCGCTCCTAATCTAGGTGACTTTTTCAGAACATTAAACGCTTTTGCGTGATTTGGATGTTTATGCGCACTGAACCAGACTATGTGTGAATTTGGGGTGCTTAGGTTACTGAATCCCGCAAACCGGAGGTCAGTTAACGAGGTCGAATACTTCCTAAGCCTTAGACCTAATACTTAAGTTTCGCATTTTCCCCAACCTCTTGAGGATTATCCAGATTTTAGCAGATACGTGAATTTTTAAGCTAAAGAATCTAGCCCAAGAGGCCTAAGACCAGCGTTCCTGCTAATCTCTTGTTATGTCTCCTTAGCACTTTTTCTTTTATTTCTTTTCTTGATCTGGTCTAGAACTTTAGTTAATTCCTTAATCTTTTACTAATGACTATTTCTTTTCATTTTCATTTTGTGCTCCTTTTTGTCATTTTTGCTCTTTTTCTCCTCCTTATGAATATGTGGCTTACAAAATTTCCTCCCTCCCCCATTTTTTTGTTCTTTTTCATAATTTTTTAATTTTTTTGTGTTTTTGACATATGCAAATTTTTTTTGTGTGTGAGACTCCTGACTTTTTTCTTGGTTCTGTATGTATGCACTTTATCACCCCCCATGCCTAAGTTTTGCAATGTTTTCATTGTAAATGGAGGGTGTGAAATAGTGTTGAGTTCAAGGACTTAGAACAGGATACATCGGGTGGGTGAATGGGTCGGGAATGACTGATGTGAACGATTTCAGGCTCTGGTACGTGTACCAGAGGTGGGATCAACTGTCTAAGGCTAAACTCAAGGTGCAATAGACGTGGAGTACGGACGGATACTCAGACGGGTCTCTGTTTTTGAGATGACGGGTTGCCTCCCGTTAAGCGCTAAATTTAATGCCTTCAGCCGAGCGAAAAATGGGGTGGAGAGGGAGTGGTCAAATCAGTGGAATTTTGTAAAACAAGCACCTTGATTAAGAGCCTGGTTGATTCAACCAAGTGCTTGTTCAGATCAGTCGGCCGATGATGCAGCCCAAACCCAATGAGTCTGGTGGGTTGATAGATGTAGATCAACAGATGCAGAACCCACCATATGCAATGAAGTTCAAATGGATATGGAAATGAAAACTCGGGTTTAGGCAGAGTCGACTCAGCCTGGTCAGAGTAGGGTTCCGAAAAATAATCAATGTAAGGTGTGGAATCCCTACAGGGGTGATCAAAGAATGTTGGCTCCTGTTTTTCGGTCTGATCAATGCCCGATACCCGGTATAGATATGGAGTTGAATCATCTGCAAACGGCTCAGTGAGAGGTGAATCGGAATAGAAATTGAGTCCGGTTGCTGGTCGAGGTAGAGACCGGGTTTTGATTGGTTCTGTATATGTGGAGCAGGTGGCTTCAAAGAAAATTGGCTTATTATAATCAGGAAGCATATTTTCTTTGATGTTATGGTCAGATTCGAAATCGTCGGAGAGTTTGCAAAAACCAAAATTTGAATGAGATTCAAGATCATGAGTTCCACCATAGAATGAATCATATGTTGTAGATTCAGCAGCCTGACTGGGGTCTAGCCTAAATGTGAATTCTGAGCTTAAAAGGGTGTCCCTATTTGGTAGAAGCTCAGGTTCTAAGCTAGTAGGGAAGACCCAATTGAAACCCCACTCGTCCAACTCCTCGATTTCTGTGTCGTAGATTGGCATGACTTCCGAAAAATCGATTAGTTCCTCTGAGGATGTTGGCGAGGGATATTCATCAAATCGAGGCCCAAAATCATATACTTCATTGAAAGATTGATCTTCTTCATATAGGGCCTTGAAATGTTCAAAATAGGTTTCAGATCTAGGTTCTAGGCTTAGGATGTGGGTTGAATTACTAGAATCTTGGTCTGAATAACCTTCAAGGGTCACCTTATCAGAATAAGGGACGGAATTTATACCCTCGAGAGGTTTAGTTCTACTCTCATACTTGCAGGAGTTTTGGATTCTAAAATGGGCTCGACATTGTATTTTCCTGCATTTGGAGCTTCCCAACCTTCTTTAATATCAGGCACATTGTATTCTATCTGGGGTGGGAATCCACAACCATTTTGTGCCTCAAACCCGAGATCAGATTGATCCTCGATGTTGTCCCAAGATGGTTCATCCTCTATTTGTGGTATATACGGGTACTTCTGGTCAATAACTTGTTTTACTAATCTCATTATCTCTTTCCGTTTTTCAAGACTATCTTGGTGTTGCTTCCAAAGTCGAGGATTTGTCATACATTGAAGGTATTCAATATTGTGCAGTTTTTCTATCTCAATGTATGCAGTAATGAGCAAGTCACGGGTTGATCCTTTTGTGGCTTCTGCTAATAGTACTTGGGCACAAGTTATGATAAAGGTTGTGGTTGTTAGGACATCAACCTGAATGTTTCCTACTGGTGTTGAGGTTTCTTCATTTTCATAGAATTTCATGGCATCCTCAATCATTTTATCTCTCATGGATCTCTGATATTCAGGTTTCTTGAATGGTAGTCCTAAGTGGTTTGGCTGCATATTTGGATCAGGTGGTGGAATCCAGATGTAGAATCAGAGTTTGAATCAAGATGTAGAATCAAGTTATGAAGCGATCAGATCTGAATAACGAGTCCCACTGAAAATGTGTGTGTGTGCTCTAAAGAGAAAAGATGAGGGACTGGAGATGTTTTTGACCCAATCAAGACACCAAAAGACGTTTGGATGACTATGGAGGTTCAGGGCGGATGGACCCCTGGATCAGAAGATCGTCCACCTGAGAATTACCTGGGCAGCCAGAGAGGGAGAGTCCCGCAAAGACCCCTACACGGTAGAGCGTCCCCACGGGTTACAGGGTTTCCCCCACCCGACCTCTCTTGTCACTGAGATTCCAAGTAGACCAGAATGGGGACCTTGACCTCTTAAGTCTACCACTTTTATTTCAAAGGTGCTTTAGGGTTCTCACTTGAACTTTAGATGTTTTGATATTGTGACCTAATTTAGAGGTTGGTTGACCCAAGGGGTCAACTTCACCTGACCTGTCCTATAGATGGTAGAATGATTCTAGGTTTGGAGCCTAGAGATCACCCTGATTTGACTCCCAGGTTATTAGGTCCAAAAATTTTAAGATTCAAGTGATTTTAGAGCTCAATTTTTAGGGTTTGTCTTGTTAAGATCTCTTCAATCAAGGGCTTGGGTAGCACACTGATGCGGGAAAGTTTATTTCCTTTTATGCAAGCATGTGTGACTAACACTCCAAGATCCTACTGTAGAAACCTTAATTTGGTTCTATTTCCAATCCTTTTTTCTTTTTCACGAAAATTCTCTTTGGACTTGAAAGCAAGAAATGTGTTGTCCACAGAGATTAAGCGTGATTTCTATTAGGCACATGAATTTGTGGGATAGAATCTAAAAAAATCGCTCCAACTTCAAGAAGAATTAAAAAATTTTCGCAAAATTAGGAAATGTTTGCATTAAAGATGGTGATTACTATATAAAGAAGGCAATTGATTCCTAAATTGATTTTCTTCCTTTGGTCTTTTCAGGATTAGGGGATGGTTTAAGGAAGAAAAGAAATTACCTGCCCTGGAGTGGTTGACTTGGGGGAGGGATTTTCTCGTGAAATACCTGAAGATCAAAACAAAGCAAAGTAGGGCAAGTTAGTGTTCAATATGATAAAAAGAATGTAGAGACTAGTGGTAAATTGCGCGTTGCTCCTCGGCAACGGTGCCAAAATGTTGAAGTTCGACATCGGCTCGATCGTGTTTTAACAGTTATTGCGTCATAGTATAGGTGATCAAGCGTCGTCAACAAATAAAGATTTTATTACTCGAAAACTGGAGTATCCGAGGTCGAACATAGGGAGCAATCGGAATTTACTACTAATCTCAAATGTAATTGAACACTCTAATTTACTCAAAACTTGAATTCAAATATGAATGTATGCTGTTAAAAAGTAATTATGACAAAAGAGTAAAATTGGACGTCTGATCTTGTGATCAGACGTCTTAAAAATGTTTTTCCTTTTTCTTTTGCATTCTTTCTTCTACAGTCTTCACTTTGCCTTTCTTCTTCTTTCTCTGCAGTCTCTCTTCCTTCCTTCTCTTCTCTCTTCTGCGAAGGCTTCTTCTTCCTTGGTCTCTTCTCTTCTTCCTACCTTTGCTTCTTTTCTCTTCTGTCTTCTTCTTCTTTTTGTCTGCAGTCCTTCTTTCTTCCTTCTCTTCTCTACCTCGCTCAGCCTCGTCTTCTTCCTTCTCTTCTCTTCTTCAACGCTCAGCCTGCCTGCACAGAGAGCAAAAACCTACCCTGTCCCTCTACCCGCACGTCTCTCTCTCTCTGCAATTCACTCAAAGGACGCTCTCCCAGAGCCGCGGGTAATGGGTCGGATTTCGCACCCAGGACCAGGCGCACCGGCGTGAGGGTGATGCGCAAGGTGTGCTCAGATAGGGTTGGGTCGAAGCCCACCAGATCCGCGAGGTGAAACCGTGGACGAGGCGAGCGCTAGGTGAGGGACCTCACCCCTGTGCGTTCGGAGGCGAAGAGCTAATAACACAAAATCACTTTATACCTCTTCAGCCGCTTGTAACTTCACGATGTGGGACTATTAGTCCCGCCTTGCTTTCACGTGCGCCCGCAGAAGACTCTTCTTCGATTGCCAAGGCTGCGGACTTCGCTGCGCTCCTTGCTGGACCAGATAACCTCGCACTGCTTGCCCAAGTCCGCTGCACCTGAAGCCTGGAGCTGCTGAAGCCTGGAGCTGCTCCGAAGCTGCTTCAACCGTCAATGGCGGCAGGGGCTGAAATAATGTCAAACACAAAACAAGCCTCTCGGCTTAATCAGACCAGTTGGGGACCTTCGCCGTGGCACGGCGAAGGTCGTGCATGGTGAAGCAGGTCATGGGATGGCCTAGGCGTGTGTGCCTAGGTCGTCCTGTGACCAGAAGTGTGGGGGTGTTTGGGGGGCTGTGGTGGAGGCGTAGAGGGATGGTGGATGGGCAGAGAGTGTTCCTTGTGGTGAGGCAGAGCTTATGAGACGGTTAGCGAGGCGTGTGGAGGGGCAGAATGATGGGGGCGACTCACCGGAGGTTGGTCGGAGGCGAGGAAGATGGCGGTGGTCAGCGACGGTCGAGGGTCGATTGATGAAATAAGGTGGGGGGAATGAAAAAGGGGATAGAGGAGAATAGTTTAAACCTAACTACAGGGACGAAGGGGGACGGAGAGGCGGACGGCTGTACCTGCTGTCGCCGGAGAAGAAGCTGCCTAGTGGGGGACGACGGCGATGACGACGGGGCTGAGGCGGCATGCGCGGGTATTGCGCGTCGCGGAGGAGAATCAGGAAGATGTCTCTGCCGCTGGTTTTGTGGCAGAGTGAAGAGGGAGGTGAGGGGGGCTAGCCGGAGCTCGCTCGACCCTTGGCCGGAGAAGAAAGAGAAGAATTTGAGGTGGAAGTCCGGGAAAGTCAAGCTAAAAATGAGCGGCCGGGTTTGGGGGTTCTTTTATAGGCACTGAGCCGTGCTTTCAGAGCTTGGAGGGAACGTATCTGTCTCCGACGGCTCGCCGGAGAAGGAAAGAGGGTGGATACCCAAATCCCTCGTGCGTTCGCACGAGAGATTAGGTTCACACCAGGGATCAAGATTGGCCTTAGATGGAAGGGAAATCCTCAGAGAATCTCCCTTCCATTTCTAGGAGGGGATCTCTGAGAAATCAGAGAGTATTCCCTCTCTAATCCTCGCCGAAGCAGGATTCTGCCCCAACAATGGTGGAAGGACCTGATTGTAAGGGTGGCGAGGAAGTTAGGGGGCTCTCTGTGATGCTTTTCAAAAGATAGGGACCAAATTGTGATTTAGGTGTACTAAATTGCAAAGTAAGTCAAGATGACCTCCCCTTAGGTCCAAATTTTGGTATAAGCCTAATTTGGACCTAAGGAATCCAATGGTAAAGTTGGATTTTAGGTTTGACTACGTTTGACCAGACATTTTGCATAAAAACCCAAATTAGGTTAATTGATGAACTAGGACCCTAATGTAGGTCAAACTGGGTTCCAAAGGCCAAATTGAATGTTCTAAACCCTAGAGGATATTTTTCCAAGATTTTTAGAGGGTTTACTTCATTTTTATCCTGACCAGAACTTTGTTAATTTAAGCGGGTCTGTTTTAGGGTTACCAAATGTCATTAAATTCCTGGATTGCACATAAACCCATGTCTGATTGAATCAACCTACATTTTATCTCATTTAGACCATTTGACCTATGTTTTGCCTCTGAGAAATCCTGTTTATATACTGCAATGGTAAAATTGCAGTTTTAACCTTTATTTCATGTTTTCTTCTCAGTGCACTTATTCCTTCATTTAGACCTTCTACTAGGTCATGTAGGAGCTTTTATTCTCTTTATTATGTCAAATTGAGCTATTTATGGCTCATGATGAGGCTTTCATCAATGCTTATGCGTTCCTAGGGACGAGGAGTTGTTGAGAGAGCTCCTGGCTGAGGCGCACGGGTCCAGGTTCACCATACATCTCAGGAACACAAAGATGTATCATGATTTGTGATGCAACTTTTGGTGGAGAGGGATGAAGCGGGATGTTAGTGAGTTTGTGCAGTAGTGTTTAGTATATCAGCAGGTGAAGGTCGAGCATCAGAGACCTGCAGGGCCATTGCAGCCACTTCCTGTGCCAGAGTGGAAGTGGGAGAGCATCACCATGGACTTGGTAGTGGGGTTACCAATTACCCAGCGGGGACACGACGCAGTCTGGGTGATAGTAGACAGGTTGACGAAGATGGCACATTTCCTGCCGATCCAAGTCACCTTTAGACCAGCACAATTAACATAGAGATACATTAGAAATGTGGTGCGCCTGTACGGAGTTCCACGTGAGATCGTATCTGACAGGGATACTCATTTTACTTCCCAGTTCTGGGCTGAGTTTCAGCAGGCCTTGGGGACGCATTTGAGGTTTAGTACCGCTTACCACCCCAGACAGACGACAGTCAAAGCACACCATACAGACACTTGAGGACCTTCTGCGTGCCTATGTGCTAGACTGGAGAGGCTCTTGGGAGGAGCATTTGCTTCTAGCAGAGTTTGCATACAATAACAGTTATCACTCGAGCATCAGCATGGCACCTTACGAGGCTCTGTACGGATGGAGGTGTATTGCACCCTTGAGTTGGGTCGAGATGGGGACCAAGTGGGAGGTTGGTCCCAGGCTGATCTGGCAGAGTCAGGAGGTGATAGAGCAGATTCACAGACGGCTACACACTATCAGGAGCAGGTAGAAGAGTTATGCTGACCAGAAACGTAGAGAGGTGTAGCTCGAGGTTGGGGATCACGTCTTTCTCCGTGTTTCGGCCATGAAGGGCCTGCAGCGTTTTGGGGTGAAAGGGAAGCTTGCACCGAGGTTTATTGGACCCTTTGATGTCCTGGAGCAGGTAGGAACAGTTGCTTACCGACTTGCCCTTCCTCCCCAGCTTTCTGGAGTGCACAACGTGTTCTATGTGTCCAACCTCAGAAAGTACGTCGCCGATCTCAGTCACGTTCTGAGCCACGAGAGCATCGAGGTAGGTGACGACCTGACCTACCCCGAGAGACCAGTACAGATACCAGACAGAGCCGTCCGGAGTCTAAGATGGAAGCAAGTACCATTAGTGAAGGTCCTACGGAGAAGCCATCGGTACGAGGAGGCGACTTGGGAAAATGAGGCGACGATGCGAGAGCGGTACTTGAAACTTTTTGAGGGTACGTCTTTTCGGTCCTACTTAGGTCCTCTTTAAGTTTGTTATGCGCTTTTACGTTCCTTTTCCCTCACCCTAGCTAGCTCAAGTTTCGGGGATGAAACTTTTTTTAAGTTTATTATGATTTAATGACCTGTTACATTTTTAGTTGAATAAGACGTCTAGAGTTTCAGTCAGACGTCTGTCTAGACGTCTGGACATGTACCCAGACGTCTGAAAGTGGGAAATTTTGTACCATGCTTTGCCCTTTGCGTGTGGGGCGTGCAAAGGCCTTTCTCTCTCCCTGCACCCTCACCCCGAACCCTAACTCCCCTCCTATATAAACCCCTCACCTCTTCCTCCTTCACCCCTCACACCATTCCAGCCACCGCCACCTCCACCTCTACCTTCTCCTGCAATAGCCACGTCCCCCTCCGTCTTTGCTACAGCTGTGGCGAGGAAGGAGAGCCATCGACGAAGGGAGAGCAGGGAGGAGCGAGAGCGAGAGAGTGCGAGGGAGTGAGAGCGGGGGTGGAGGATGACGACTGTGGGAGCTCGGTGGAGCTCGAGGAGTCTTGGGAGAGAGGAGGACGCTGGTGTGGAGCTACTCAAGCTCCTGCAGTGGCTGGAGCTGCTGCTGTGGGCGGAGGTGCGAGCAGGGCGAGTGCGAGGAGGTTCTGGTACTGGAAGTTTTCTAGTATTAGACATCTGGAGTGAAGTCCCGATGACTAGTGAGGTACCAGGATGTTCAGAGCTGAGGCTGGATGTCTAAAAGCACCATATCGTGAGGTACGTATCTTCCTATGCCATGCATATCGTAGCACAGGGGATGTCGGTTGACCGTTTTGTCTGCAGGTGTTTGTACGCAGGTGCAGGCTTTGGGAACACACACGGTGCACTTTCCCAAGTACTTTTAGGCGTCTGATCACGTCGCCAGACATCCAAAGGTACTTTCAGACGACCGAAGACCTTGTCCGACGTCTAGAACTGCCCCCAAATGGTCGTAGAGGGAGTCTGGACGTTTGAATCAACCACAGGAATTATAAGGTGAGTTCTGACGTCTTTTAAGACCTTTGGGACTAGTCATAGACATCTAATTTTGGTCAGTAACCGCGTTTTTGGCCCGTTTAAGGCCCAAACTGAATCGGATTTCCGCAAATGAAGTACCGTTATTTTCCACTCGAGTTCCTCCACGTGTTCGTGTTGAGTATCTACTGTTTTGAGCTCGTCTAATGTACATTGGTCACTGGTACAGGTTACTAACCAGTGTCGTGTTCGGGGCCCGCAAAGACAACAAGATCTGCGGCACAAGCCCCCATTCCTCCTGTGATATCCAGTAGAGTGGTTTAATTCAGTTGTTAATATTTAAATAAGAATGTACTTGGTTGAAATAGTCAGATTGAACTTTAGGATGTGGAATGAACCCTAGGGTAGAAATGAATGAGCCTGTTTGAGCTGTACTGTTTACTTGAATGCATGGTTAAGATAAATTTCTTGCAAATGCCTTTAATATAATTACGAGATGCATATTAAAATACAAGCTACCTGTATGTAATTGAGAAATTGACTGTGAAATCACAAGTTACATGTTATGGTTGAGAACTGAATTATGAAAACACGACCTGCCTATATATGGATGAGGAACGAGTTACGAAACATGAGACCTGGATCTATATAAATGAGATGAATATGAGCATGAACCCTATGGAGAATTAGGAGTAGAACTCCTGTGGATGAAAGGAATTTGGAATGTAGACGGGAAGTGTGCTGGCCCATGTGTATGCGGTACCAAGGAGAGCAACTGTCCCTTTTTAGTGTAGAGCGGAGCTAGCTTCCCTTGGGTTGAGACCTGGGGTTAGGATTGGCCACTCTACACCGACTCCTGTTGGCCCTCGCGTACGTGGTACCGAGGCGTGCTACTAGTGTAGGGAGGGAGCTAGCCACCCCACGGGGCTCGGGGTTCAGCTAGCCACCCTACACCGACTTTGTTAGGCCCATTGGCAAACCAGGGTAGTCAGACGAGGGTACGCGAACTGTGGAGGGGAGAGACCCCTGTTTGGTTCTGAGGGGTGAGACCCCTATGCTGAGAGGGAAAGGCCCTATACTATTCCGTGCTGTACTTTGGGCGTACCCGCTAGCGGAAATGACTGACCGCGTGTCAGTGTAGGGTAGCTACCCGTGCGCTTATCACGTGTGCCGTAGTCACCGCTACGTCTCGACAGTGACCTCGGGGTGGTTGACTGGGTGTAAGACTACCACGGGGGACTCTCCCGGCCAGGAGAGCATCACGTGTACCTTCTACTCTACGGAAAAGACTACAATCAAGATCGTTCCCACGAGAAACATGCAAGATTAAGAAATACCTGGATACTTGAGAAATAGATGAACCAGAAACACATAAATGCGATAAACAGAAATGAGAAATAAACCCATTATTTTTACTGTACTTGCACTTAAATAATGTAAACACCACTCTACTCAGTGTTCGCTGACTCTGACTTTTCATAACACTGTTCTGGACCAGGAGTTGAGCAGCCTAAGTTTCTGCAGAGGGTGTTGGGCCCAGCCGAGCCCAGCAGTAGTCATTCTTTCAGCACTCTCATTTTCTCTACTGTTGTAGTGAGTAATGGACACATATTTTACTGTTCCTATTACGTTTTGTTTCCTTTCCATTTTCTGTTGTTGTTGTGGTGGAATGTACTATGTTTTGAGACAGTTGTTCTACTTTCTTTACTGCTTCGTTATTTTCCTCTGCTTAATTATATTGCATGTGTGAATGTGGTTTATTTTCCTGCTTTTGGTTATTTCTTGTTGGACAACTAGGTTTTGGGATTAGTCGAGGCAAGCCAGTCTCGGGTCCTGTATGGATCCAGGAACCGGGTCGTATCACTAAGCATGAATGGTGTTGTTGAACATCACAACAAGACTTTTAAGGATATGGCATGGAGTATGATTAGTCATACCTCTTTGCCTGAGTCTCTATGGATAGAAGTGTTAAAGACAACTGTGTATATTCTTAATCAAGTACCAACAAAAATAGTGCCTAAAACCCAATACGAAATGTGGACTAATAAGGTGCCTAGTCTGAAACATTTTCATATCTGGGGGTGTTCAACAGAGGCTAAGCCACACAGGCCTGCCAAAAGGAAACTGGACTCTAAGATGGTCACCTGGTATTTTGTAGGGTACACTGAGAGGTTGAAGAGTTATAACTTTTATGACCCAACGACTCACTCATTCTTTGAGACTAGGGATGCCCATTCCTTTGAGGATGTTGGTTTGGGGGGTGATAGTCTCCAATTACATTTGAAGAACTAGGGCCTATTCATAAGAAAATCATTGAACAGGGTCATGTTCTTATTCCAAACATTGTTCCAACAAGATCAAGGGAAGAAAGTAATGTGAATAATCTTCTCATCAATCAAACTGAATAACCTTAAAACATTTAAGATCCTGCACCCATTAGGAGATCCAGTAGAGAAAGGAGAAGTGCAATATCTAGTGATTACGCTGTCTTTCTCTAGGAACTAGAGGCAGAACAAATGGATACGGATCCCATTTCCCTCACTCATGGAATGAGGAGTTCCCATTCTCAAGATTGGATCAATTCCATGAATGAAGAGATGAAATCCATGAGTGACACCGAGGTTTGGGATATTGTCCCATTGCCTGAAGGTGTGAAGCCTATTGGTTGTAAATGGATATTTAAAATCAAACGGGACTCACAAGGCAATGTAGAGAAATAGAAGGCTCATCTTGTTGCTAAGGGATTTACTCAAAAGGAAGGCATAACCTATAAAGAGACATTTTCGCCAGTGTCATCTAAGGATTCATTTAGAACTAAAATGGCTTTAGTAGCTCATTCTGATTTTGAGCTATAACAGATGGATGTAAAGACAGTGTTTCTTAATATATTCTTAAGAAAGCTTCTATAAGAGTTAGGATGCTTCCCTTTGCAAGAAGTACGTCGACGACGCGGATGCGTGAACCACGCGATAGCGCTTCATCGCTCTCGTAATCGTGGAGGGAGAGCGAGTGCGCAACAGGAATCAAGCTCTCTAGGTGTAGAACTAAGCATGGAGAGCAAGAGCTTTCTTCTATATGATCTTCTTCTTCTTTAAGACACCAAAGAGTGGAAAGTATGTAGCTTGGGTGTGTCTTGGTGTGTTGTGGAGTGGCAAAGGTTCTAATCAGGATTAATCATTACACTGACAGGGTTATCAGACGTCTGACCCTAGCATCAGACGTCTGGAAAATTAGTTTAAGACGTCTGGGAACAAAGTCAGATGTCTAATTATGGGTAGGTTTCCTTCTTGACTTGAATCAGATCGAAACGGGGTTCTAGTGGAAGTGCATCAGACGACACACAAGATGTCTGGAATGATGTTTGGACGTCTGAAAACCTACTTGTCTGCGGAAATGGATTCCAAAGGGAGTGCAACGGCTATAAAATCTCTGAGAAGAGATTTTTGTGTCAGCCGAGGCAAAACGGTCATGTATCAGACGTCTGGTGTCTTCTACGGACGTTTGATACGAGGCTAACGGTCATTTCCTTCAGTGTTTACTAAGGCAGCCAACGATCCACTAATTGAACGTCTAGCAAAGGCATCAGATGTCTTCTAAGACGTCTGGACTAAGGTCTGGACATCTGATTTCATCAAGCAGAACTAGCTAAGTCTAGCCTAAACATTATCGGACATCTGAGTCAACAGTCAGACGTCTTAAAAGTCATTATCAGACGTCTGATTTTCAGATTAGACGTCTGAAAAGGCTATTTGAACCCTATTTTGGTTTTCTAAGTTCTCTATAGAAAACCTAAGTATCCTAGGGTTGTGTAAGTGTTCCTAGGACTACTGTTAGGGTACTTTGAGACTCTTTAACATGAATCTAAGTAACAAAATAAAGAGAAACAGAGGAAACAAAAATACATAGAGTACAAGGAAAGGAAATCTATCCTATTTTTCATCTCCTTCCTTCTTCAAGCCATCGCTCATCGCAAAGATCCTCTGTTCTCCGTCAAGCTCCTCCAATTCGTCTTAGATGCAAGCTCGAACTCCGTCTAACCACGTCTCCATTTGCAATAAACCTGAAATCTAAGACTTCAAGTACGAATGTCAAATGACACGTGTTTTGTTATCATCAAAATAGACGATCGCGGTGCTCTAGCACCAACAATCTCCCCCTTTTTTATGATAACAAAATCATAAAAGATAATGCAAAAAATTCTCCCCCTTTTTGACATTATCAAAAAGGTTTAATTGATTTTAAATTTCCTATAACTCCCCCTTAAAGCATGCTCTTTTATAAATGAGTTGAATTTCTTTTAATAAAAGTAGTGTCCTCCCCCTTTTTGTAACAAGATAGCTATTATTTTTCACCCCCTTACTAAAGGAAATTTAGCTAACTTACATCGCCCCCTTAATAATTAACAATTAGCTCATAATTTCAACTCCCCCTATTTATATGTTAATGATAAAAGGATAGGGTAAAGGGTTTTACCTCACCTACCATAGCCAATAAAATGGCACAAATGGAGGTGGTGGAGGCCACATCGGATGGAGCTCCCATCTGTAGCTTGGAGGCCCAGGCATCGACGCCGGTCTCCAGTCTGGCGATCCACGTACGGCGGGTCCATCATTTGTTCACCGTCTCGTCGGTCTTCTCGTTCTCCTCCTTGGTCTACTCTTTAGTCCTCCCAACTCAAGTTGACCAGCCTTGGGCTTGTAGGTCTAATCCTTTGTGTTGTAGTCACCCTTGAAACCTACAAAACAAAATTTCAAATCTTTCTTTGGTATCCAAGTAAGCTTGGATCCAGATTTGTTAGCTAGTCTCCTTGACGGAGATCCTTTCTCAACCTTAGGGCTATGCAAATTTTCTACTTTGTTGATTAATTTGTTAGAATTTTCCCTAAGACATGCTATTTCTTTTTCTATAATATTTATCTTAGTCTTTAAATCAGAAATTTCTAATTTTATACAAGCATTTTCCTTAATCAATTTAGTATTTTCATTGATTAAGTCATCATTTTTAGGACTAGCTTCTAAATCCTTAAGTTATTTTTCTAACCTTTCATTTTCATTTTTAAGAAAACTAAGGTTCTTTTTAGTATTTTTATTTTCTATCTTAAGTGATTTACTAAGTTCAAATAACTCATCAAAAGCATCTTGTAAATCGGAATTTACCTCATTGTCGGAGTCGCTTTCTCCTAAGGCCATGAAACCAAAGCAAGCGGTTTCTTCCTTGGGGTTCTGCTCTTCTTCTTCCTCTGAGCTTGAGTCATCCCAAGTTGCTTGGAACGCCTTCTTCTTAGACTTCTCCTTTTCCTTCTTCTTCTCCTTCTTGAGAAGAGGGCACTCTGGTCGTAGATGCCCTTTCTCGTTGCAGTGGTAGCAACGTCTTGGGCTTTCCTTCTTCTCCTTCTTTTCTTTCTTTGATTCCCTACAAAACTTGAAAAATTTTTTAAGTAAAAACTTAAAGTCTTCGTTGTTGGAACTTACCTCCCTATCCGACGCAACTCTGAATTCAAGGGTCTTCTTCGGCTTTAGCTCCGGTGTATCCTTCTTCTTCTGATTCAGCTTTGTCTCATAGGCCATCAGATTGCCTAGGAGATCTTCCATGTTAAGCTCCTCCACCTCATTTGCTTCCTCAATCGTGGTGACCTTCTGCTCCCATTCTGGTCCAAGGGAACGGGGTAGCTTTCCTTGAAACTCCCCCTTGATGAAGGTCTTCCCTAAAGCTTTCAAATTATTTACAATGAGAGTGAACCTAGTGTTCATCTCACTTAAAGATTCGTTAGACTTCATAGAAAAAGATTCAAATTCCTGAGAAAGTAAATTTATTTTAGAAGTCTTTACCTTAGAGGTACCCTCGTGAGTTACCTCAAGTGTGTGCCAGATCTCGTATGCGGTGGTGCACTACGAGATTCTGTTAAACTCCTCCGAGTTGAGTGCGCAGTAGAGGGTGTTCATGGTTTTCACATTCAAAGAGAGCTCACTAATTTGTTGTTGTGAGTAGCCTCCCGAGGGTTTCTCTGGGATGTCAAACGGCGTCTCGCAACGGTCCCATATTGTGAAGTCGGTGGCTTGAAGCCACATCTTCATCTGTAACTTCCAATACCTGTAGTTGCTTCCATCGAAGAAAGGCGGTCGGACGGTGGACTGCCCCTCGACGATTATGGTGGCAGTGACGCTTCCCTCCATCGGATCTTCTTCCTTGGTTGTAACGCCGAAACAGCAAGAACCTGCTCTGATACCATTGTAAATCCCTACTTGGAGGGGGAGAGATTAGCGTGACATAAAAATGCGGAATTAAAATATAATAATCTCACAAAAATAGACAATCACACAATGTACACAATGATTTTTATGTGGAAACCCAACCCGGGTGAAAACCACCACCTAACCCTCTCGAGTTAGGATTTTCCGATCAACCAAGTTGATCAAATCCACTAACGTACTACTTAAACGAGGGTAGTACAACCTCAATTACAACCACACTACAAGTGCGAGGGTAGCATTCCTCAACCCCTTCTTTTCACGAGAAGGATTTTGTCCCTCGATGGAGATGGAAATTCGCAACGCGAATACCCAACCAAATAACAAAGTAAAATACAAGAATAGTCCTATAGAGCCAACAAAGATATTCTTAAACTAAGCTTCCATAGGAGTTAAGATGCTTCCCTTTGCAAGAAGTGCGTCGACGACGCGGATGCGTGAACCATGCGGTAGCGCTTCGTCGCTCTCGTAAAGCGGAGGGAGAGCCGGTGCACAATAGGAATCAATCTCTCTAAGTGTAGAACTAAGCTTGGAGAGCAAGAGCTTTCTTCTATATGATCTTCTTCTTCTTTTAGATACCAAAGAGTGGAAAGTATGTAGCTTGGGTGTGTCATGGTGTTGTGGAGTGGCAAAGGTTCTTCTCTATTTATAAAGGTCCTAGGAAGGCTTTGGAAGGCCTTGGAAGGCTTCCATAGCCGTTGGGTACAACTTCTAAGAGAATCAGGCCGCAATTAGGATTAATCATTACACTGACAGGGTTATCAGGCGTCTGATCCTGGAATCGGACGTCTGGAAAACCAGTTTAAGACGTCTGGGAACAAAGTCACGCCTGATTATGGGCAGGTTTCCTTCCTGACTTGAATCAAATCGAAATAGGGTTCTAGTGGAAGTGCATCAGATGACACATAGGATGTCTGGAAACCTACTTTTCTGTGGAAATGGATTCCCAAGAGAGTGCAACGGCTATAAAATCTCTAAGAAGAGATTTTTGGGTTAACCGAGGCAAAACGGTCATGTATCAAACGTCTGGTGTCCTCTACGGACGTCTGATATGAGGCTAATAATCATTTCCTTCAGTGTTTACTAAGGTATCCAACGGTCCACTAATTGGACGTCTAGCAAAGGCATCAGACGTCTTCTAAGACGTCTGGACTAAGGTTTGGACGTCTGATTTCATCAGACAGAATTAGTTAAGTCCAGCCTAAACATTATCGGACGTATGAGTCAACAGTCAGACGCCTTAAAAGTCATTATCAGATGTCTGATTTTCAAATTAGACGTCTAGAAAGGTTGTTTGAACCCTATTTTGGTTTTCTAAGTTCTCTTACAGAAAACCTAGGTATCCTAGGGTTGTGTAAGTGTTCCTAGGACTACTGTTAGGGTACTTTGAGGCTCTTTAACATGAATCTAAGTTACAAAATAAAGAGCAACAATGGAAACAAAAATACATAGAGTAAAAGGAAAGGAAATCTATCTTATTCTTCATCTCCTTCCTTCTTCAAGCCATCGCTCCTCGCGAAGCTCCTCTGTTCTCCGTCAAGCTCCTCCAATTCGTCCTAGATGCAAGCTCGAACTCTGTCTAACCACGTCTCCATTTGCAATAAACCTGAAATCTAAGACCTCAAGTGCAAATGTTAAATGACACGTGTTTTGTTATCATCAAAATAAAAGATCGCGGTACTCTAGCACCAACAGGATCTTGGTGAAGCCTCTTCTGTATTAGGAATCCAGATACAATGAGATCGTTCTTGGGGTATGCTTGGATTGTCACAAAGGGGATACATTAATACCATTCTAGGGTGATTTGGCATGGAGAATTGCAAACTAGGAGATACTCTAGTGACTAAGAGAGATAAATTCTCTCTTAACCAATGCCCCAAGAGTGAATTTGAAGCTAAAGAGTTGGAAAATATTCCCTATGCATCGGCATTAGGAAGTTTGATGTATGCACAAGTCTGCACGCGGCTAGATCTAGCATACATTGTTGGCATGTTGGGCTAATATTTAAGCAAGTCTGGACCCAACCACTGGAAGGCAGCCAAACAGGTCATGTGCTACCTACAAAGAATAGAGGATTTCATACTCACATGCAGGAGATCAAATCATTTGTAGGTCATCGGATATTCTGACTCTGACTTTGCAAGATGTCAAGAGACCCAAAGATCTATTTCGTGATACATTTCTCTGCTAGCTAGAGAAGCTATCTCATGGAGGAGTGGAAAGCAAACCTTGATAGCTACCTCCACTATGGAAGTAGAATTCATAGCGTGCTTTGAGGACTCAAATCATGGAGTATGGCTTACGAATTTTGTCACAGCACTACGGATCATTGATGGTGTCGAAAGACTAGTTCGGCTTACTGTGACAATAATTCGGCAGTGATGTACAAAGTTAAAACACATTGATATCAAGTATTTAGCGATCAAGGAAAGAGTTCAAAGTGGATAAATGTCCATTGAACACATTGGGACCAACTCCATGGTTGTAGAGCCGCTCACTAAAGGACTAATGGCAAAGGTTTTTTATGAGCATGTTGTTTGTATAAGTGTTGCATTTATTATGTAATACAATAATTCAGTGGGAGTTTGTTCTATTTTGATGTTTCATGTATGGACATATTTTGGATTATGTACATAATAATAAAGTTTGTCATTCTTTGAACTCATTAGTTCTTGCCATGTGATCTCTTGTATGATAAGGTTTTGGACCGGTTGAAAATAGGCATGGGTAGATTACGTTGACATGCAATTTTCATGTTATATACCTTTATCAGATCTATGTACCATTACTTGTGTTAATATATGTGATCATTGTTTAGTCTAGTCGATTTCACAATGGTGAAAACCAATTTTGGTCGTATGTTAAGAAAGTATGGACGAGATTGGTAGAGATGTGATTTATTGTGATGTTGTACTAATGAGCTCATATAGGTATATATGAACGTATGATTATAAGGATGATATATATTGTTCGAGTGGGAGATTGTTAAGTCATAATATGAACCGACATATATTATTATTACGAAATTATACCTTATATATATACATACATTTAGACATCATATTTACGGTTATTAAAGTAGTCAAGTTATGTAAATTAACAATTTACATCTCATAATGATATGAGATTTAATACATAGAAACCTTAATGGAAATGCAATTTTGTGATAGGTGGGATTGTCATTTCATATTTAGCGATTATGGTTCCCGGAGGGGTGCGAGCGAAGTGGTCGGCCATTCGATTTTTTGCATCTAATCGTAGAAAAAGTATAAATAAAGCTCGTGACATAACCCAAGGGGTATACTCTCATTCAGTTCTCTTCCACTCTACTTTCTGAAGCCTTTAGAAGTATCATTGCTACTGCCTCTTATTGGAGAAGTAAGGTCATGACTCCAAAGGATCTCCATGATCTCCTCAATACTTCTGCTACGATGAATTCAGGTATCCTTCTATTGTTTCTCTTTTCAATTATTGTGAGTTGATATTTCGATGATTGGGATTGATTTTAGGATTTGATAGAAAAAATCACTCGATTTTAGGATTATTGTTCAATTTTAATTGTATGCATTTTTAAATCCATCACCTTCTTCTAATTCCTTCACTTACGTTTCAAAATTACACCCTCTCTAGCTTTTGAGTGGTGGGTACGAGACCCACGAAACCCAATCGAGGGGGTTGAGAGGAAAGCTCAAGTTTTTTTTTTTAAATGGAGCATTCAATATAAGGGGGGAAGAACCACTTACAATAGGATGTAACCTCAATTAAGGGAAAAGGAGAGAAGGTGACAAAATTGGACAACCTCGCAAGGAGCGTAAGTTTGCACCCGGTAAAAATGGGGAACTCCTAGAGAGAGGCGAAATCACAACAAAACAAGAAGCAAATAAAAATAGAAAATTACAACAAATCACAAAAAAGGCATCTAAGTAAAATAGATCTAGTTGTGCTCCCCCATATCGTAGAAAGAGCAATGACGTCACGCTTGTAGATATCAACAACGTCACCAAGGATGAAACCTGACGATTAGAACGATTCGCGTAGAGGAGAAAACCAATAGATGTCGGAACCTAAAGCAAAAGGACACATTCTTAGTCGAAGAAGGTTCGGAGTCACACATGATCCCCAACATCAACAAAAGTTCGACCGTAGTTATGAGAGGTGGAACTCAAAACATCAAACAAACATTGAGACTAAATCAGTGAGAGGATAAACGAGGTGAAATGAAACAACGGCCAATGGAAGGAGGTAGGGATACTCTCCCCCTTTATCAAGGCACTAAGAACCTGCTCGGAAGGAAACCTCTACTGCCATTGCAAATACCTCCACGACAGGAACTCTCAACACGTATCCCACCACAAACACGACGAATGCCTCCAACAGGATCCAGCCACCGAAGACACAGCAATCAACACAAAGCTCGCCAACGCAAAAAATAACACGACGATAACAAGTGCATCATCAGAGACCACCCGCCACCACCATGAGTGTCACCTCCGCAAGCCGCAATTTCGTAGCAAGGAACGAACTCACAAGCAACACCACTAACAACGAGCACAGCATCACCGCCACTACCACATCGCCCGTCCCAGCAAGCTGTCAACGAGGTCGAAACTTGCCAAAAAAAAAAAAAAACAACAACACCAGGGGCGGAGATTCCAACGGAGGGGAAAGCAAAAGTTGATGGTTAATCAGAAATTATCATCGAAGGATGCCGATGTTTGTTTGCAATGGCAACACCGTGGAGACTGTTTGATGTGGCGTACGGATTGGCGTAAGGATTTTCAATCCAATCGATGTGGTCGGCTAATACAATCGAAGCAAGCTCACGTTCAAGTGAGTTATATATGGACAAGGTGACAGGAACCTTGTGCATGCATGTCATCCCTCACTTCTTCCTTCGCCTGCTAATATTAGTCTCCTGTCTGTGCATTTAAGCCACTTGAATCGCAGTGATCTAACCAACGTACTTCTCTCCCATCGCCATCACTTAATTTGTAGTACCTTTTGTGTGTCCGCGAGCTCAGGAAGCTTACATGCAGTAGGTATATGTCAAAAAGATAAAACTATAAAAATAAATAAATGCTAAAAAAAAAAAATAGAGAAACATAGATTGCGACATAAAAGTGATGCTTGATATTATTTTTTATTGTACACACTATTGAAAATAATTAATATTTAATATAAAAAAATAAAAAATCTAAAATTTGTTAGGTGATATTTTACTTCACATTAAAAAAGTCACAACATTATTTTAAAATAAAAAATATATGGGTGATAAAAAATTTTACGTAGGTGATAAATTAATTTGCATCGATGATAAATTATTTTAAGGGTAGTTTTATTTATTTAAAGTGATTTTACACATATCCAAAGTAATTTGACCTATGAGTTTAGGGTTTAAGGTTTAAGATTTAACTTCTAAATTCTAAACACTAAAAACAATCCTAAGGTGAACAATCATTTTTCAAGTGTAAAATCACTTGTCATACGTGAAGAAACACGTGGAATTTAATTTTACACCCGAACAAAAAAATATTTCATCAATGCAAAGTAGTTCAAAGTAAGATGCAATCTTACTTTGCACCCGTGAAAAACATATTGCACCAGTGCAAAGTAGTTCAAAGTAAGGTGTAATCTTACTTTATATTCGTGTAAAAAATATTACACTGGTATAAAATAGTTCAAAGTAAAGTCTAATCTTACTTTGTACCCGTGCAAAAAAATATTACACATGTATGAAGTAATTCAAAATAAAATTATACCGATATAATCTTACTTTACATCCATATAAAATTTTTTTAAGGTAAAAATTAATTTTATACAACCATTTACTCCTATAAAATAATTTATTATTAATTTCATCAATAAAAGATCCTACCGTATATCAACATTTATTTACATTAAATAGAAAAGATGACATTTATAACTACAACACAACTTTTACATTTCTCAAACACACATCCTAAACAAACACACGTTACAAATTTTGCAACGATAGAATTAAATAATGTAGTTCCAATCGAACGTATTTTGCTTTCTTTGTTAGCTATGAAAATCGTTAATTTTAGATTTAAAAAATTAGTTTTTATGGGTGTTATCTATTTTCACCCGATTAATTTTGATTCTAAACGAATGAAAATAAGTTGATTGCATTATTGGGGCGGAGTTGTCCGTTAGTTCAGTCATTTCGGTAGCTCTTGAACAAGGATTGCAAGATTTGCTGCTTCTATTTCACACCTATGGAAAGCACTCAATAGGAATGGAGAATCGTTGCAGTTCATGAGGTTATCCACAGAATTACGAATGATTTGGTATCTTTTTGAGTAAACAAAATTGCCATCTATTAGAAAAAAGAAACGATCGTGAAATCCATTGAGCGAATCAGTTGTGGTATATCTTGGTTTTCAATCTCCATCCGTGTCACAAACAGAAGAGAGCACCATAGTTGGGGCCTTTTGGAGTATTTATATGATGATCCTAAATTTCGGCGAGTCAATGCAGGAAACATGGATTGATTTTGCTCTTGCAGCCCGAAAAAGTGGAAGAAACGGATATGTTACGGATGTGGTGACCGTCGTCTATATATATATATATATATATATATATATATATATATGTGTGTGTGTGTGTGTGGTTTGCTTGCAAAGGAAAGAAAGTGATGTGTCGTTTAACTTTAATTTATGGAGGGATGGGCTATATAGGTGTAGAGAGGTCAATCACGTACCTTTTAATTGTACAAGCGTTTAATTAATTAACGCATAATCGAGGACGTCGTTGTCCTCTCATTAGCCTTCGTGATTGAGAACTGACCATGCCGAAACATTGTAGCTATGCACGTGTTAGTATTAGACCAGTAACATATATATATCTATGGAGATGAATTAGAAGTCAATCGCCGATTTGAATACGTATGTAGAATTTTGTTCTGTTGCTCCTATATATAATGCTTACAAATAATCGAAAGAATTTGCAATATTAGTTCTTCCTATTTTACGTTGTACTTTACTTGCGCAATCCTTGGAATTAATTTAAAGTGCTTCTTATTTAATTTGCTCTGGAATCACAACGAGGTGATTTTCGCATTAGATATTTGAGATAGTTACCGCTGGCTCCAATTTTGAATTAATGCAATTAATTTCCTTGCCTCGCTGATCTTGCTTGGAGGCACAGAAGCTGCACAATCTCCGTCAGGCATCGAGCATAATTTAAAGGCGTTGTGCTTTGAGATTGATCGGGGAGTTTAAAACTCTAAACATCAATTACACTACTTTTAATTCTTGCACGTTAACCAGATTAATTTGCGGATAGATTGAAAATTCCAATATAAGATTCACATTATCCTTATTAAAGTTTTGATTATCCTTCCCGCTCATATCCTTGGAGGATTCAGATTTGGAAACTTTCACTTCGTGTGAATATGATTGTTTCCCTTTGGCGCTTTCTATAGAAGCGTATCCTAACTGGTGATATTCTTAGGGCTAAAGGAATTCCTATTGCCTCCCGTTGTTATTGCTGCTCGCGTACTCCCAGTTACGAGTCTTTTGCTAGATTGCTTGGAAAACTAATCTTTCCTTTAATTTGTACCATCTCTTCAATAATCACCCTACAAACTCCCACTTGAGGAAAGCATGTGTAATTGGCTCTTTCATTCTGTCTTCTACCTGGCAAATCCGCAATAGAATGAGAAAAGAGGGTATAAACTCTAGATCTTGGAGAGCTATTCTTGAGGTTATTTAGGCTAACTTACAATCAAGGAATGGGCTAATTACTATTGCTTCTTTTTTTTTAAATCAAAGTTGGGAGTAAATTTTATTTATCTCTCACTTCTTGGAAGCATTCAAAAGAGGTGGGGGGATTAGATCCAAGCACACCTGATATAAGAAAGGAGGAATCATGACTCGTGGCTTAATATAGCAAAGAAAGCCCCACCAGAAAATAGAAGCAAGCCAAAAAAGACAACAAAGGAGAAATAGAGCCCCAGGCAATGACTAGCGGTGTACGTGGGTTGGGTTGAGACTCAACCTAATCCCAACCCGTAATTTTTAGGTTGGGATTTTTTCAACTCAACTTAACCTGTTACACTGCTAAATTCAACCCGTTACACTATTAAGCCCAACCCAACCCAACCCATAAAAATTGAGTCGGGTTAGGTTGGTTTGAACGAGTTGTTGACTAGTCAAAAGATTTAAAACTTATGTTATTTCCTACATATTTTCTATATCTTTCATACTTAATAATAAAATATTTTAAACACATAAATGACTTATATCTTTTAAAAAAATAAATAAAATAAGTAAAAACAAAAAAAAATTAATAGTTGTATAATAACAATTGCATCTTTTCTATAGAAAAGTAAACATATTCTACAAAAAGATTATCTTATCCGCATAATTTTTTTCATAAATATAAGCATTCAAAACAAAAAATTAGATAAGAATCAAATAATTTTTTACTAGTAAGGAAAAAATTAAAGATATACATGTGAGTGTGTTTTAATTTTGTCTAAACAAAAAATTAAATGAGAATCTAAATAATGATATCTAATTCAAGTGTCAAAGTTTGAATACCTTCATCGAAGTTTCAAATAATTTAAGCTAAATTAATGGAAACGAGAGTAAGGGAAGGATGGCCGAGAGAGGAGGTGGTGGCTATTGGTTATAATGAAGGAGGATGGCTGATGAGGGGGTGGTAGGGTGTGTGGTGGTGGTGGTAGCGACTCTAGTGATAGGCTGGGTGGAGGAGAAGATAGAGAAGATGGTGGATGGTTGGTGAGGGGTGGTCGTGAAACGATCCGTCACCATTTGTCATTTAAGACGTCTAAAAAGTTCACCAGACGTCTGGAAAAATCAACAAACGTCTGCAAATACTTTCTCTCATCAACGCATACCATACGTACGCCATGCCTTCTCCCTCACCCACGCCTCACCACGCCTTCCCCTGCGATGCCACTCCGCGCCACACCTCGCCACCTCGTCCCCCTCACCTCTTCTCCCTTTATAACCTCTCCTCTTCTTCGTCGCACACCCCGTAGCAAGACAAGAGAGCAGAGAGCAGAGCGAGGGCGAGAGCGAGTGAGAGCAGGGAGCCAGAGCGACTCTGAGAGGAGAGCGGAGGGTGCTGCGCCATTCTGTTGCAGCACCTGCAAGCGAGGGAAGCTAGACCGATTCCGTAGAAGTCATCTTTCCGCAGAATCCGACGACTAGAGCGACACCCAGACATCTTACTGGATGAGATCTACTTTCCGTATTCCTTCTCTGTCAAAATCCTGACAGTGTACGTTTGTGTGTCAGAAGCTGGAAGGCGGACCGAGGCAGTTTCAGACGTCCGGGAGCACCCCCAGACGTTTGATGAAACCCTTGGACGTCGGCATTGAGCTCCAGACATCTGATAGAGGAACACAGAGAGAGGTATCCCTGAGAACTATTTTAAGACGTCTGGGACCTTTTCCAGATGTCTGATTTTTGTCTAACCACATGTTTTTGGGCCGTGCAAGGCCCTAATGTTATCGATTTTCCGCAAACAAAACGTCTTTGTTTTCCATATGAGTTTCTCTATGTAATGTACCTTGTTTGTATCATTCTGAACCTTTTGGCATATCGATCTATGTTTTAGGTCTCCAGTCCATCGGGTGTATGGGACCTGCGGAAACGTCGGGAGCTACTGTACGAGCCCCCATTTCACCCGGTTACCCAGGTAGAGTGGTTATAACCATAAATCTCTAAATTAATACATGCAAGTAAGTAATCCTAAGACTTGAGATGAACCCTAAGAAGAAGTAAAACTCTAGAATATATTCGTGAACCCTAGGTCATGGTATGAACACTAGGGCTAGAGGAAAATACACGTAAATGATTGAGTAATCAAAAGCTACCTGTATTATCTAAAATGGACCCATACTGTGATAAGAAAGGAAACTAAATTGCTTGTTCCGTACCCTCCAACTCGGATGTGGAAAAAAAAAACTCATGTACGAACCCTACGAGGAATGTAAACAAGAATATTGTAATACGGAGAACCAGATGGTTCTAGAATATGCTGCCCATGGGCAGCTGTTAAGGGAAGTAAGCTGACCTTCGTGCACATGGTACTGAAGAGAGCAACTATCCCTTGTAGTGTATAGGGGAGCTTACTGCCCTTAGGTTGAGACCTGGGTGGGTTTGGCCACTCTATGTCGACTCTTGCTGGCCCTCGTGTACGTGGTACCGAGGTGAGTTACTTAGTGTAAGGGGGTGCTAGTCGCCCCAGGGGACTCGGGGCTAGGTATGGCCACCCTACACCGAATCTTGTTAGCCCGTTGGGCAAACTGGGATAGTCGGATGAGGGTACGCGGACTGAGGAGGGGCGAGACCCCTGTTCTGTTATGAGAGGGCAAGGCCCTATACTGTTCCGCATTGTACGTTGAGGTGTACCTGCTAGCGGAAACGACTGACCGCGTGCCAGTGTGGGGTATCTACCTACACGCTTATAACGTGTGCTGTAGTCACCGCTACGTCACGACCGTGACCTCGAGGTGGTAGACTGAGTGTAGGACTACCACGGAGGGACTCCCCTGGCCAGGAGAGTGCCACGTGGGCATCCTACACCACGGGAAGCTGCAAGCAAAATAGTTCCTGTAGGGAACAAGAAGATTAAGTAATGTGATGAATCCTAATTAGAGATCTCTACGCACCAACATGTATAATATAATTGGAAACGGAAAATTAATTGTTAAACTACTTGTTAAATGCATGTTACTTTTTAGCCACCACTCTACTCAGCATTAGCTGACTCCAATTAAATAATTTTGTACAGGTCAGGGATTTGAGCAGCCTGAGCTACCGGTTGCTGAGGATGCTGGGCCTAGTCGAGCCTAGCTCTAGTTCTACTGTTTGGTGTAGTGAGTTTCTATAGCCTTGTTTCTGCTATATGTACTCGTTTTTATTGTAATGGTTGTATCTTGACATATAATATTACTGTTCCTTTCCCCCTGTTGTTGTTAATTTCTCTTTACTTAGCTAATGTACTTGTGTGATTGTAGTTTGTTGAATGATATTTGGTTATTTCTTATTGGACGACTGGGTCTTGGGATTAGTCGAGGCGAGCCGGTCTCGGGTCTTGTAGGGATCTAGGATCGAGTCGTGACAAGATGGTATCAGGGCAAGGTCGTCCCGAGAAATGAACCAAGTAGTTCGAAAAAAATACCACACTTGTACGTGTAATTGAGATAGCCATCACAACATTCTCTCTTGATTATTGTTTTTGAGTCTTACGTCTTCTCTTTAGTCAAACAGTCACCGATAATCTCGTTCCTCCTCGATCTTTGTGTAGGGGATGCCTCACTAGGGAGCTATTGAGGTAGGCCGCGGACGTGGTCGTGGCCAAGGGCATGGTCGTAGGGGAGGACGAGCGATGGCCGAGGATGGAGCCGCTCCACCTCTCCTTCCAGGCATTCAGGCCTCGGACCTCTCCCATCTGATCCGGGATCTCATACGAGAGGAGATCCATTAGCCTCCTCCTCAGCCTCCCCTTCCTGGGGATGCAGAGGGGGAATCCTCCATGGGGCAGGCGAGTCGCCACAGCGCTGGACGAGCTGAATGGGGGGGGGGGTGATCCTCTACCGCCCCCACCTCCTTCAGACACTTCGGGGCACGAGTCCTCCTTGCCAGGAGGTGCACTGATGAGAACCTCATCATGAGCCCTAACTAGCTCATCTTGACCTAAGAAAGAGAATAAGAGCTCCTACATAACTTAGATAATGGCCTAATTCAAGGAATTAATGTTCTGAGAAGAAAACATGAAACAAAGGTTAAAATTACAATTTTACCATTATAGTACATAAATAGGATTTCTTAGAGGCAAAACATAGGTCAAATGATCTGAATAAGATAAAAAGTGGGTTGGTTCAGTCAGAAATGGGTTATTGTGCAATCTAAGAATTAAATGACATTCTGTAATCCTAAAACAAATCCGCTTAATTCAAGAAGGTTCTGGTTAGGATAAAAATTAATTAAACCCTCTAAAATTCATGGAAAAATATCCCCTAGGGCTTAGAACCTTCAATTTGGCCTTTGGAACCAATTTTGACCTAGATTGTGGTTCTAGCTCATTATTTAACCTAATTTAGGTTTTTGTGTAAAATGTCTAATTGAACGTGGTCAAACCTAAAATCCAACTTCACCATTAGTTTCCTTAGGTTCAAATTAGGTTTGTACCAAAATTTGCACCTAAGGGGAGGTCATCTTGACCTACTTTGCAAAATAGTTCACCCAATTACATTCTGGTCCCTAACTTTTGAAAACCATTGCACGGACCCCCCTAACTTCCTCGCCACTCTTACAATCAGGTCCCTCTACCATTAATGAGGAGGAATCCTACTCCGACAAGGAATGAAAGGGGATTACTCCCTGATTCCTCAGAGATCTCCTCCCAGATTTGGAAGGGAGATTCTCTAAGGAATTCCCTTCCATCTGAGCATGATTGCAAGGTCTGATTTGCACCCAATCTCTCGTGCGAACGCACGAGAGATGTGGGTATCTTCCACATTCCATCTCCGGCGAGGACTCGTGCGCTTGGAAGCTTGTCTTCTAAGCACAAGAGTCCCTGCTAGCGACTATAAAAGCACAACCACCTCTGGCTGCATCTCTTCAGCTTGACTTGGCCGAAGAATCACCCCAATTTCATCTTCTTCTCCTCCGGCTAGGGGTCCAGCGAGCTCCAGCGAGCCTTCCTCCTCTTTCTTGTCTTTTTGCCACAATACCAGTGGCAGAGCCGCCTTTACCACCTTCCTTCGCGTCGTGCAACACCAACGCTCGCGCCATTAGCCCCTTCGTCGTCGTCGCTCTTCCTCCACTGGACATCGTCTTCTCCGGCGGCAGCAGGAACGGCCAGCCACCTCCTCTCCCCCTTCGTCCACGTAGCTAGGTTATAATTACTCCCCTCTCTCCCCTCTTCATTTCCCCTCTTTCTATTTCTACTTTCGACCCCTTGATGCCACAAACCACCTCCATCTTCTCCATCTCCAGCCGACCACCAACAAGGCGCATCCACCGCTCTGCACCTCCACATGCCTCGTCAGACACCTCATCACCTCCGCCATCACCCACTGATCACCATCCAAACATCCATCGACCGCCAACACCTCCACAAACGCCCCCCAACCTAACCCATAAGCACAGCCACATAGCAACCTAGGCACGCACACCTAGGCCGCCCCACAACCAACCAACCACTGTCTCACCTTCACCTTGATACAACGAAGCTTCTCATGTGCTCTAATGAGGCGCAAGGCCGTGTTAAGTTTATTTCAGATCTAAGCCCCATTTGCCATTGACGCTGAAGTAAGCTTGCTTGCAAGCTTCACTCCAGGCCTAAGTGCTCCAGGCATACGAGTCCCATGTGAAGCGAGTTGGTCTTGCGCATGTACGTAGCTAAGCAATAGGCTTAGCAAGCGACTGAATATGCAGCAATTGAAGGCAACATCCTGCAGGCACGCAAGCGAAGCGGGTGGGACACTTTAGTCCCACCTTGGAAGTCTTTAACGTAGGTGTGTAGTATAAGTTGAATTTGTGTTTTAAGCTATTCGCCTCAAGAGACACGGGGTGAGGTCCCTCTCCCTCACACACACATGCCTCGTCGGCGACCTTTGTCCCACATATCTGGTTGACTGACCTGAGTATTCCCCCCACTCCTCGTGCACTACACCATGCCGGTGCGCTTAGACCCAGGTGCGCGAAACTCGACCCGATTACCCAACTCTGGGAGAGCGTACCTAAGAGAGAAATAAAGAGAGAGAGACATGGGGGAGGGTAGGGGTAGGTTTTGCTCTTCAGTGTGTGCAGGGAAGAAGAAGAGAAGGAAAGGAAGGCGCAGCTGAAGCTAAGGCAAGGTGGAGCTAGGCCAAGCAGGGAAGGAAGGACTTAGTCGTAGCAAGGAAGGAAGAAGAAGAAAGGTAGAAGCCAAGGGAAGGAGAAGCACTGTAGCAGAGGTGCGGCTGAAGAAGAAAGAAGAAAGAAAGAAATCAAAGAGAGTAGAAGAAGAAAGAAGAAGATCGCAGAGGAAGAAGAAGGAGAAAGGCACTGTGAAAGAGAAGAAAGAGAAGGAAGCAAGGCAAAGGCAAAAGATCCAAATAAGAAGGAAGAAAGAAATCAAGGGCCGAGAAAGCTAAGTCAAAGAGGGAAGAAAGAGCAAAACTAAAGAGAAAGAAAGAAGAAAGAAGAAAGGCAAAAGACAGAGGAAAATAAGAAAAGCAGAAAGGAGAAGGCAGAAAGAGAGCCAAAGAAGAGAGAGAAGCATATCTTTTAAGACGTTTGATTGTAGAATCAGACGTCCAATTCTTCTATTTTTGCTACAATTTTAACTCCTAAACCCTTGCATTTATACTCTGAATTAGGTTTTGAGTAACTTTAAGTGTTCAATTACATTATTGAGATTAGTGAATAAATTCCATTTGCTCCCTGTGTTTGACCTCGAATACCTTGGTTTTCGAGTAATAAATTCTTATTTATTTTCGAGGCGATTTCATTGATACTACAACGCGACATCTTTTTAAAACCATGATCTCTCCTAGTTAACATGCACCCCTTCCTCCGTTGCGGCTACACTATGAGGTCTTCACCTAGTTCAGGAAGCTGAAGCCCCCCTCTTTCAAGGGGAAGGAAAGCCCGTCTGAGGCAGAAGATTGGCTGGAGCAGATGGAGAAGATCTTTGACACCCTCTGTCCTCTTGCAGAATACCACGTGGCCTTCGCCACGTATCAGCTGGACAGTGTAGGTCACAGGTGATGGAGGGTGGTCAGAGGACAGGAGGAGGGAGAGCTGACGTGGGACTAGTTTGTGGTGATCTTCTACGAGCAGTACTTTCCACAGACTTGGCAGGATTAGAGGAGGCGAGAGTTCCACATTCTCTGCTAAGGGGCAATGACAGTTAGTGCGTATCGTATGCATTTTCTAGAGCTATCACGCTTCACCCCGACAGTTGCATCCACCAAGGAGGAGCACCTGTGGAGATTCACAGAGGGTCTCTGACCCGCCATCCGGGGGTATGTAAAACCCCTGAAGCTGCCTACCTTCTCCCGCATAGTCGAGGATGCCATGACCTAAGAGGAGACCAACCCGTCCATGCGAGACATTGATGGAGCAGCATGGAAGAGGCCCTACCCGCAGGAGCACTCACAGGGTCGTCGGGAGAGGAGGCATCAGGCACCAACAAGGGAGCTTTCCCGTTCTGTGGGTCCACCAGGGACCTTTGGGGGTCCCCGACAGGGATCAGCTGACTGCAGCAGACCCTCGCCCAGTCACCAGCAGGGACAACAGACAGAGGGAGGTCTCATACCCCTCTGCTATCAGTGTCGCCAGCCGAGCCACATACGGAGGAATTGTCCATCTAGGATAGGAGCGCAGCCGACGCTCCCAGCACCAAGCACTGGAGGCCGATCTAGCGGCTGCGGATACCAGGCCCCGAGGAGGAGGACAGCAGTCGCAAGGAGGGTACCGACCCACTACCTCCCACCCGACCCACAGCACAACTGCTTCTTCTATACCGAGGGCTGAAGGGTGTGTTAACGCCCTGACTCACGGAGATGCTAGAGCTTCGGGCTCCGTAGTGGCAGGTATGGTTACTGTTTCCGATAAGCTTATTTATACTCTTTTCGATTTCGAAGCCACGCATTCATTTGTTTCTATGGGTTTTGCTATCTACACAGGGTTAAGCAGTGTACTTTTAGAATAGCCCTTCCTAATTAGAGGATCAGGTGGGTAGGTGTTTGTTGTCGAGGAGGTTTTCACTGATTGTAAGGTCATGATAGGGGGACACAGTCTTCCGGTAGACTTGATCATGATCTCGATGGAGGACTTCGATGTAATCTTGGGGATGGACTGATTGGCCACATACCACGCCCTTGTAGACTGTTTTAGGAGGAAGATTATTTTCTCCATACCACAGCTGCCTCCCTTCGAGTTCCACGGCCAACCAGTAGACAGAGGATTCAGGTGCATCTCAACACTTCGGGCAGCGAAGCTACTGAGCCAGGGGTGCAAGGGCTTCCTTGCTTGCCTTCTAGCAAAGCCCGACCCCGTGGACAGTATACAGAGTATTCCAGTGGTCTGTGAGTACCCCGACGTCTTTCCAGAGGAGCTGCCAAGACTGCCACTTGAACGTGAGATCGAGTTCGAGATCTCATTGATATTGAGGACCAGCCCCATTTCTTCAGCACCGTTCCGGATGGCCCCGCTTGAGCTATGAGAGCTCAAGTCACAGCTACATGACTTGTTAGAGAAGGGCTTCGTAAGGCCCAGTGCCTCCCTGTGGGGAGCCCCCATCCTGTTTGTGAAAAAGAAGGATGGTACTCTTTGTTTATGCATCGACTATAGACAGCTAAACCAGGTCACCGTCAAGAACAAGTACCCGTTACCACGTATAGATGACCTCTTCGACGAGCTGAGGGATGCCACGGTATTCTCCAAGATAGATCTGAGGTTAGGCTACCATCAGCTGAGGATTAGGGAGACTGACGTCTCCAAGACAGCCTTTCGCAGTGGTATGGCTACTATGAGTCCTTGGTCATGTCGTTTGGGCTGACCAACGACCCTGCCGCTTTCATGGACCTAATGAACTGCGTCTTCCTGTCGTATCTGGATCAGTTTGTTGTTGTGTTCATTGATGACGTACTCATTTACTCTCGAGACCAGACACAGCATGAGCAACACCTTCGCTTGGTCTTGGATACTTTGAGACGGCACAGGTTGTATGCCAAATACAGCAAGTGCGAATTCTGGTTGAGACAGGTCACCTTCTTAGGCCATATGATCTCAGAGGATGGTTTAGCTATGGATCCGGCCAAGGTAGAGGCAGTACTCAGGTGGGAGAGGCCGCATTCGGTGACAGAGATTCGTAGTTTCTTGGGGTTGGCTGGTTACTACAGACGATCTATCCAAGGATTCTCACAGATGGCACGTCCTCTGACTCAGTTGACTCGGAAGGATGTACCCTTCGCCTGGACAAACAACTGTGAGTCTTGCTTTCAGAAGCTGAAGGAGAGGTTGACCTCAGCTCCTGTACTCACCATCCCTGATAGCGGTGGTGGTTTTATCATCTACACAGATGCCTCGTTGCAGGGATTGGGGGGTGTGCTTATACGAGGGGTCACGTTGTCGCATACGCTTCGCGGCAACTAAAGCCCCACAAGCATAACTATCCCACCCATGACCTAGAGCTGGCAGCAGTCGTCCTCACATTGAAGACATGGAGGCACTACTTGTACGGAGAGACATTTGAGATTTTCACTGACCATAAGAGCCTCAGATATCTGTTTGACCAGAAGGAGCTCAACATGAGACAGAGACGTTGGTTGGAGCTCCTAAAGGATTACGATTACAGCATCTCCTACCACCTAGGAAAGGCCAATGTGGTGGCTGACGCCTTAAGCAGAAAGGCGCCCGCCCACTTGGCTTGCTTGCGAGCACAGATTTGGAAACTCATGGAGGAGTTGAGCAGCTGGCGACCCCAGGAGTCACAGGGGTATTGTGGGACCGTGACAGTGGCGAGGCAGACACGACTAGAGCTGATGGATCGCATCATGATTGGATAGATGGCGAACCCATATCTACGGGCGCAGTGAGACCGAGTATTGGCAAGGAACCCAAAAGAGTTCTCATTCACTGACAGAGTCCTGCGTATTAGGGTACGCTTGTGTGTTCCTAGAGTTACCACTCAAGCATCGGCATGGCACCATATGAAGCCTTGTACAGGAGGAAGTGTATGGCCCTTGAGTTGGGTCGAGGTGGGGACCAAGTGGGAGGTTGCTCCCCGTCTGATACACCAGAGTTAGGAGGTGATCGAGTAGATCCATCGATGACTGTGTACTGTCCGGAGCAGGAAAAAGAGCTACGCTGATCTGAAGCGTAGGGAGGTACAATTTCAGGTTGGAGATCACGCTTTTCTTCGTGTTTCATCGATGAAAGGCTTGCAGTAGTTTGGGGTGAGAGGGAAGCTTACACTGAGATTTGTGGGACCCTTCGAGGTCTTAGAACGGGTAGGACCCATCGCTTACTGGCTTGCCCTTCCTCCCCAGCTCTCTGGAGTGCATGATGTATTTCACATTTCCAACCTCAAGAGATATATCATTGATCCCAGCCATGTCCTTAGCCACGAGAGCATCGAGGTGGGAGACGACCTGACCTATCCCGAGAAACCGGTACAGATACTAGACCGAGCCATTCGGAGGTTGACACGGAAGGAGGTACCCCTGGTAAAAGTCCTGTGGAGAAGCCAGCGGTACGAGGAGGCGACTTGGGAGCCTAAGTCAGCAATGCAAGAGCAGTACCTGGATCTTTTCGAAGGTATGTCTCTTCGGACCTACTTCGGTCCTCTTTAAGTTTGTTATACGCCGTACGTTATTTTCCGCACCATAGTTAGCTTAAGTTTCAGGGACAAAACGTCCTTTAAGTTTGTTATATTGAAACGACCTGTCACCCTTTGTCATTTAAGACGTCTGGAAAGTTCACTAGACATCTGGAAAAATCAATAGACGTCTAAAAATACTTTTTCTCATCAGCGTGTATCATACGCACGCCATGCCTTCTCCCTTACCCGCGCCTCACCACGCCTTCCCCTGTGATGGCACTCCACGCCACACCTCGCCACCTCGTCCCCCTCACCTCCTCTCTCTTTATAACCTCTCATCCTCCTCCTCTTCATCGCACACTGTTGATGCGGTCTCAATCGTGTTTTAACAATTAGTTACGTTGTAGTATAGGTGATCAAGCGTTGTCAACAAATAAAAGTTTATTACTCGAAAACCTAAGTATCTGAGGTTGAACACAGGGAGCAATTGGAATTTATTACTAATCTCAAGAATGTAATTGAACACTTTAATTACTCAAAACTTAATTCAAATATAAATGCATGAGTTTAAAAGTCAATTATGGAAAAAGTAAGAAATTTGGACGTCTGATCATGGGATCAGACGTCTTAAAAGATGTTTCCCTTGTCCTTCTTCTTCTGATTTTCTTCCTTTCTTCTCCTTTATGCTTCTTCTTTCTTCTCTGCAGTTGCCTTGCTTCTTTCTCTCTACGGGTCTTCTTCTTCCTTGGTTCTGCTTCCCTTGCCTTCATCTTCTCTTCTTGTTCTGCTTGTCTTTACCTTTCTTTATTTCTTCTTTCCTCTTCAGTTCCTCTTCTCTTTTTCCTTCACCTCTTCCTTCTGCCTTCCCTTTCTCTTTTTCCTCTGCGATGGCTTCCTTCCTTCTTCTTCTTTTCCTTTTCTAGCAACGGCTAAGTGTCAACTTCGCTTCTCCCTCCTGCCTTCCCTGCACAAACCAAAGGGGAGCAAAACCTACCCCTCTACCCACACCCGCGACTCTCTCTCTCAGTATATCACTCTTCAGCACGCTCTCCCAGAGCCATGTAAATGGGTCGAGTCGCGTGCCCGGGTCCAGGCGCACCGGCGTGAGTGTGGTGTGCGAGGAGTGCTCAGGAGGGTGTCGGGTCAAGTCGCCAGATCCACGTGGTGAGCTCATGGACGAGGCGGTGAGTATAGGTGAGGGACCTCACCCCAAGTGCTTTCGGAGGCAACGAACCAATAACACAAAATCAATATAAATCACTCCAGCACTTCTCAGCTTACCGAGGTGGGACTATTGTTCCACCTCTATTTCGTGTGCACCTGCAGGAGTCCGTCCTCCAATCGCAGCACTGCAAGCTTCGCGGTGCCACTCTCTGGAACATGTGTCTTCGCGAGGCCTCCCCGAGTTAGCTAAACCTGGAGCCCTGAAGCATTGCAGCCTGGAGCAAGCAAGCAGCTTCCTCGAGTTACCGCTAATGGCAGCCAGAGCGTGAAACCTGCCTGACACAAAAAGAGCCTTGCAGCTTAATCAGACCACAGGAGCACCTTCGCCGTGTCATGGTGAAGGTGAGGGGCTAGGTGGCAGGCCGCGGGGCGGCCTAGGCGTGCGTGCCTAGGTTGCCCTGTGGCCGAAAGGATGGGTTTGATCGGGGGGTAGTTGTGGAGGCATAGAGGGTCTATGGATGAGTGGAGGGTACTTAGTAAGGTGAGGCGGAGGTTATGCGATGGTAGGCGAGACATGTGGGGCTATAGAGTGATGGGAGTGTCTCGCTGGAGGGTGGCCGGAGATGAAGAAGATGGTGGTGGACAACGACGGTTGAGGTGCGTTTGGTGAAATAAGATGAGGGAAATGAAAGAGGAGATAGAGAATAGCAGTTCTAACCTAAATAAAGGGACGAAGGGGGCAAGAAGGAGGCTTGCAGTACCTGCTTTCGCTGGAGAAGAAAGTGTCCAGTGGAGGAAGACGGCGGCGACGACGGGGCTAGGGCAGCTCGCGCGGGTGTTGCGCGACGCGGAGGAGGATGAGGAGGACGGCTCTGCCACTGGTTTTGTGGCAGAGCAACGAGGAAGAGGAGGGGGGCTCGCCGGAGCTCGCTGGACCCCTTAACCGGAGAAGAAGAGGAAATTGAGGTGGAATCCCGGCCAAGTCAAGCTCAAGAGGTGCGGCTGGATTTGGGGGTTAATTTATAGGCACAGGCAGGGACTCCTATGCTTGGAAGCCAAGCTTCCAAGCGTGGGAATCCTTGCCGGAGATGGAAACAGTTAAGGGACCCAAATCTCTCGTGTGTTCGCACGAGAGATTGGGTGCAAACCAGGGATCATGATTGAGTTCAGATGGAAGGGAATTCTTCAGAGAATCTCCCTTCCAAATCTGGGAGATCTCTGAGGAATCAGAGAGTATTCCCTCTCTATTCCTCGCCGGAGTAGGATCTCTCCCCAATAATGGTGGAGGGACCTGCTTGTAGGAGTGTCAAGGAAGTTAGGGGGGTTTATGCAATGGATTTCAAAAGATAGCGACCAAAATGTGATTGGGTGTACTAAATTGCAAAGTAGGTCAAGATGACTTCCCCTTAGGTCCAAATTTTGGTAAAAACCTAATTTGGGCCTAAGGAATCCAATGGTGAAGTTGGATTTTAGGTTTGACCATATTTGACTGGATATTTTGCGCAAAAACCCAAATTAGGTCAATTGATAAGCTAGGACCCTAATCTAAGTCAAACTAGGTTTCAAAGGCCAAATTGAATGTTCTAAATCCTAGGGGATATTTTTCCATGATTTTTAGAGGGCTTACTTGATTTTTATCCTAACCGAAACCTTATTGAATTAAGCGGGTCTGTTTTAGGGTTACCAGATGTTATTTAATTCCTAGATTGCACATGAACCCATTTCTAATTGCATCAACCCACTTTTTATCTTGTTTAGACCATTTGACCTATGTTTTGCCTCTGAGAAATCCCGTTTGTGTACTGCAATGGTAAAATTACAGTTTTAACCTTTATTTCATGTTCTCTTCTCAGAACACTTACTCCTCCAATTAAGCCCTCTTCTAAGTTATGTAGGAGCTTTTATTCTCTTTAGTGGGTCAAAATGAGATAATTATGGCTCATGATGAGGCTCTCATCACACACCTCATAGCAAGATGAGAGAGCAGAGGGCAGAGTGAGGGCGAGAGCGAGTGAGAGTAGGGAGCCAGAGCAAGTCTGAGCAGAGAGCGGAGGGTGCTGCGTCGTTCTGCTGCAGCACTTTGTTTGTTATGCGTAGAGCGCGTGTTTGCAAGGAAAACGTCGTACTATAGTGCGCAATACGATCAAACAAAGATATTCAATAACAGATAACGAGACTTGAGTCCCAGTCGTTCGTCTCTGGGAGGCATTTGTTTTACTTTTGAATTCGATCTTTTACTGCTTTACTCTGTTTAAAATCACACATCGATTTATGATTATTACGTATTGAAGTACGACATGCTTAGTTGCAAGTATATCAGGAATTGAAAACAGGCAACATTAATCACATAAAAGATATTGCAATTAGCTCATGGTGACTCTCAACACATAGCCATATATATATAGAAAATATATTTTTCATTCATTCATTTGGAGAGTGTTTGCAACATGAACTTGTAGAGGAAAGCTTGTACATAAATGCTTAAAATGTAAATCTAGCAACTAGAAAATGATCGCATACAAGAATCTACAGGGGGATTTTGCATGCATCATTAGGGGAGAATAAGGACTACACTACTAAGTAGTAATTAAAAGTAATAAATGTAAAGAGCTAGCTACTAATCTATCAGAAGTGAGGGCGTTCGGAGGTGGTCTCCGATGGCCTTGGAGTGGTGGAGAGGAGAATGAGGGGCGGCCAATGGAGCTTAGGCCAGCCCTTGGAGAGAGAGAGGAGTGATCCAGCATCCCGGCATGGTGTCCTTCATGGTGGTGCTCCACTTGTGGAGATGGTATAACGACCCGATTCCCGAATCCCTACGAGACACGAGAATCAGACCGACTTGACTAATCCCAAGACCCAGTCGTCCAACGAGAAAGTAACCAAAAGAGTAGTAAAATAAACCACATTCACCATGTATATAACTAGCAGTAACAAAATACAGCAGTAAAGAAAGGAAATACTATAGTATACACCACCACAACAGTAGAGAAATAAACATGTGAATAACATGAAGCTTACATTAAAGAGAGTACAAGGAGTACGGAAAACTACTCACTACAGCGGAAAGAAAAGTACAGTAGATACTACAGGTAACACTACTGGACCCTACGAGGCCCAGTGCCCTCTGCAGCCGCTGACTCTGGATGCTCAACACTTGGTCCTCAAAAGGTAACAAAGGTGACATGTCAGCGAAACGCTGAGTAGAGTGGCAACTAAAAGCTAAAAGAAGCAGTAGAGTGTACAGTAGTTGTTATGCTTTTACTTTCTTTATTTATATCTTTCCATTTATTCACTGTTGATTTATTTCTCAGATCCTTCTCTTGATCTTGAATGTTCCTCGTGGGAACGATCTTGATTGCAGTATTTTCCGAAAAGTAGAAGTAACACGTGGTGCTCTCCTGGCCGGGAGAGTCCCCCGTGGTGATCCTACCCTCAGTCAACCACCTCAAGGTCGCTGACAGACATAACGGTCACTACGACACGCGCGATAAACGCACGGGTAGCTACCCCGCACTGGCACGCGGTCAATCGTTTCTGTTAACGGGTGTGCCCAAAGCACAACACGGAACCACTATAGGATAAAGCCCTCTCAGTAACAGGGGCCCAGCACCTCCACAGTAACCAAACAGGGGTCTTGCCCCTCCACAGTCCGCTCACCCTCGCCTGGCTACCCTGGTTTGCCCAATGGGCCTAATAAGTTGGTGTAGGAGGGCTAGCAGAACCCCGGGGCCCGTGGGTAGCTAGTACTCTCCCAACACTAGTAGCTTTCCTTGGTACTGTGTACACGAGGGCCAAAAGTCGATACAAAGTGACCAGACCTAACCCCGGGTCCCTGGGGCAGCTAGCTCCGCTCTGCACTAAACAGGGGGACAGTTACTCTCCTTGGTACTCCGTACTCAAGGACCAGCACACTTCCCCAATTCTATTCCATTTCCTTTCCAGGAGTTCTACTCCTAATTCCCCGTAGGGTTCATGCTTTTTAAACTCAGCTAATTTAGGTTTCACCGTTCCAACTTTATGTTCATATAACCCATGTTCTCAACTGTATTTATTCATTCATGACAGGTAGCTGTTAACCAATTTACAGGTAGTTATCATTTCCTTTCCACTTTTCCAAGACTGCAATGTATATATTCAACTAGTTTTTCAGTCCTAGGATTCATGCCATACCCTAGGATCTATCATTCAATCTAGTTTTCCAGTCCTAGGATTCATGCAATATCCTAGGATCTATCATTCAATCTAATGCTTCAGCCCTAGGGTTCATGCAATGCCCTAGACTCTATTAATTGTTTTATAATTGTATAATTTTTGTTAAATAAATTAAAGGCCACTTTACCCGCGAAATCGGGAGTACTGGGGGCGTGGTCGGCAATCCCGCGCGCCTCCGTAACCCCCACAGCCCCAACGGAACGGGGTCATAACACAAGGATCAATCACAAGGAGTTTCTCAGAATAGTATACAATTACTGTAAATAAGTAGAGGAAATAAATCTAGAAAGAACGTAACTCGAAATGCGGAAAACGGACTCCGAACGGGCCCTAAACGGGTCAAAAACGACGAATCTGTCCAAAATCAGACGTCTGGAACCTCTTCCAGACGTCTTAAAGTTCGATTATGTCATACCTCGGTCTACACAGTCCTTCAGATGTCCAGAAGTTCGTTGGATCGTCTAGTCCTGGTTTCTAGACGTTCGATTGTCACCCAGGACGTTTGGAGGTCCCCTCCGTCATCTGGTACTGTGGCCAGACGTCTGATCCGTGTGGGATGGCGAGCCCTCGCGCCCTCCCGAACAGAACCTGCGCACACACACACACACGCTCTCATCACGAAGAGGCGCAAAAGGACGCGGCGGACAGCTGCATGGCCGTACACGCATAAAAAGAATAAGGTAGGAAATTATTGTACCTGTCAGATGTCTGGACCTTCCTCCAGACGTCTTAGGCGTCGTTTGGATGTAATTCCAAACATCTGATTCTGGGAATTTTTCCCAGAATCAGGACCCTATTCGCTTTCCGCCTGTGACGCACGGCTTCGTCGCGCAACGTCTGCCTGCTGCCCAAGCTGCAGTAGCTCCTCCGCGGTAACCCACGCTCGCTGCTCCTCCGCCGGCCGGCTCTAGCTACCCCGGCAAGCTCGCACCCTCGCGGTCGAGCTTCTTCCTTCCTCTCGCAACTCTCCTCCTTCCCGCACGCTCGCTGCGGCCGCTGCTGCCGCAGTCGCTCACTCGCTCGCTCGCGCTCTTGCTGGCAGGGAGAAGGAGAAGAGAAGACGGTGGAGTGAGGGTGAGGGAGAGGGGGAGCGTTCTTATAAGGCAGCCACAGGGAGAGAGAAGGAAAGCGACGCCTGCAGGGAGAGAAAAACGAAGGTTGCGGGCAGACGCGAACCCGTACGCCAAAAAAATTTATTACTAGACGTCTGGGAAGGGTTCCAGATGTTTGGCCAGACGTCTGGGACACTTCCCAGATGTCTTAAACTATGTCTGATGCCCATGTTCGTAACAGATGGTAGTGGCTAGCCTAAATGGAAGTGGATGACAGCCATAAATGTGGATGGAAGCCAATGGATGTGAATGGAGCCAAGCATGTATGGCCAAGAGTGGATGGGCGCAAATGGCCACCCCTTAGGTCTTTTTATAGACCTAAGGGAAGCTCTCTAGAGAATTATGGAATTCCCTAGAGAGGCCTATGGTGGGAGCTCATGGGAGAGTGAGAGAGAGAGGGTGGATGGTGGTTTTTAGATCCACCAAATGTGGATCTAAAAATTGAATGGCTCTTGGTTGCTAATTTTGGCAACCAAGGCAAAAACACATGGTAGAGAGTTCTAGAGAACTCTAGGCTAGATATTTTCATGTTGATGGTGTGTGTGGGTCGAAACTTAGGTGGCTAGGTTGATTAGGTTAGGTTCTAGTGGGTTTAGGTCAAGGTGTTTCTCAAATTAAGGTTATAAACCCTAATTCACTAAGGTAAAGTGCAATTAAACTTAATACAAGTTTAAGTGGGTGTGTGGAAACTTAATTGAGAGTAAAACAACTCAATTAATTTACGTCTAGGTCAATTGGACTCTCACTGAGTCCAATTGGACAGTGTGTGCTGAGATCAGGGCTCAATTAGACTCAATGAGTCCAATTGAATAGGTTGATGGAATTGACTAAGATTCAGGTCAATTAGGTTTAGTGATGACCCTATTAGGTCCTTAGAGAGGTCTAGAGGTGATGTACTAGGGTTAGGGCACCTTAATTTAGGTTCCTATGGGGTTGGAATTGGGTTTAGGGACCTAGAGATCCAAGATCAAGGCTAAATCTCAAAATAGGAACTGAAGAGCAGTATCAGACATCTTATACTCAAAAATAAGAAGTCCAGACTTCAATTCTGGACATCCAATCTGAGTCAGGGGGAATTCTAGGTTCTGTTTGAGTATTCTGTAGAAATTGGACGTTTAACAAAGTGTCTAGACGTCCAATAACATTGCAGAAGTGGGTTTGAGGTGTGCGGGAGATGGCTAAGGGTTCTGGACGTCCTATAACTTATCTGGACGTCCAGATTAGGGTTGGAACTAGGGTTTTGGGCCTTCCTAGGGTGCGGTGACCTAATCTAAGGGTGGCTAAGGCTTAGGGAAATCTCTAGGCTATCCTAAGGCTAGGATGGACCTAAGCTCTTCACATTTTACTGCTTTATTCCTACTTAATAGAATATCAAACCTTAACTCCCTTACATCATTATTCCTACATCTAATCTAAGTCTTCTGCTCCAGCTCTACTGCAACACCCGTTATTCCTGATCCAGCTTCAGATCCTACTCCAGATCCAGCTCCTGATCAGCTTATTGCCTACAATTGACATAATACACTTAATTAGCACATTATAACATTATTTCATGCATAGCTAAAGGAAAGCAGTGAAGATGTAGATAATGATTATGCATGCATGAATAACCCTAACTTATGCTAAGTCCTAGCCTAATTTAGGTCAATTAAGACCTATGATTGCTGTGCAATCATACCCCCATGCCTAAATCTTGCTAGTCTCTAGCAAATGCAAGACTAAATTATTTACAGCAAGAGTCCCTAAGGGACTGATTATTTTATCAAGTGTATGCATAGAGATTTTTCTCCTTTTTGTTTTCATCCTATGCTCTAGAAATCCAGACAATCATAAAAGTGCAGCTATGTAGCTTTTGCAACAGATTCGAGTGAAAAACTAATTCACCTCTAAAGCCTGTACTTGACCCCTAGTAAAAATTCTAGTAAGATAGGTGGACTTCTTCTCTCGAGGTATTCAAAATATTCTATGAATTCCACCTGAGCTTTAGGCCTAGGTAGAGAATCTCTGAGGGAAAAGATTATCTATTTGATGGCTCACTCTCACTTGGTGCTACAAAGAGACTAGTACTACAGAATCTAGATTCCCAGATTACTAAGTAACTCAAATCAGAGAAAGACAAGAAAAACTATGCTCCCATTTGATTCCTTTGTATTCATTCTCTCTTTCTCTTTTTCTTTTTCTTTCTCTTAGAGCTCACAACCACACCAGATTCACATAAACGATTTGTATTTGGTGGTCTCACTTGGCATTAGCACTTTAATTGAGTTCTCATAACCCTAACACTAAGTCGAAATTCCTCAGCCAGTATTCGGGCGGTTAGAAACACAGAAAAATAGGTTAAGGCCATATTTGGTGGATCTCAAATTTATTTGGTGGTGTTGCCTCAATGCAACTGAACTAAATATTCACTCTTTTTTTCTTTTCTTTTCTTTTTCTTCTTTTTCTAATTTTTTCAATTTTTCTTTCTTTTCTCTTCTTTTTTTTTCATCATTTTTTTTTTCAACATAACACATCCATGAACTTTATTGAGGAGGCATTATTAGGAATTGGTGGTACTCAAGAGACATTGGGTGGCTTATTTGGTGGAAGTGCCTACTTACGGCACTGGGAGAGACGGATAGGACGGTATATTTCTGACCTTGGCATCAATACCCTCCTTCAGCCGAGTGTTGGACCCTAGTTCCATCTCTCTTCTATGTTTTGGTGTTAATAAAACTGTTTTAAAATCTAATATGTTTATGAAGTAATTACAGGTCAAAAGAATCTATAGATGCAAGCAAAAAGATTGCACATGAAGGAAGAAGTTTTGAAGTCTTTAGATTTTATTGTATCTTAGAATTTTTGTATGTATCCAAACAAGTAAAACATAATCTAGGTGTTAAAATCAAAGTAGAGATAACTAAGATTCAAAATATCGTTCATTTACTTGGTTCTTAACTCAAAATCAACCTTTCAAAACAAAGTCGACCAGAGTAGATTGAATTCCTCTAAAAACTGATTTACACTAATGATCTTCGGTACTTGCAACAGGTTTGGACCTAAGTTCCAAACTGTGAACATCAAGTACCGGTACACATCATGAGTACCGGTATCAAGTGGTCATAGTTTGTGCACTGGGTTTTTGCCTGGACTTTACAAGTACCGGCACTCATCATGAGTACCGGTACATGTAGGTCACAGGACCCAAGTCTGTGTGTCACAAGTACTAATACTCACAATGAGTACCAGTACCCAGTGATTTGGTTATACTGATTGTATGCAGTCAGTACCAGTACCAAGAGTTTAGTACAGGTACCAACTAACCATTGTGACCAGTCTGAACGGCTATTTTGCAATTAATCCTATTTCCAATGTTCCTAAAATACCCCTAACGGCTAGAATTTGTGGGAGAGGTGATTAGTGGCTTATATAAGCACTCTTTGAGTGTTTTCTTGATAGCTCAAAAACAAAAATCATACTCTTGCCTACACCTTCAATCCTCAATTTTCAAGCTGAAAAAGAGCTTGGTTTGTTGCATATCTTTCAAGGCCTCTCACCATTTGCAACAAATCATCAAAGGCGATCGTATTTTTCTGCATTCAATCGTTTGTTTTACACCTTAGTTTTCTTGTTAGATTTGTTTATACTTGTTGTAAGAAATATTCTTGTTGGAGACTTAGGAAATAGTTGTATGCTACTACTTACATTTTGCTTACACCTGTATCTTTATTTCCTTTCATATCTTGTAATTGGTTTGAGGTAACCCGTTAATTACCTCTGATATTAGTAAATTGATTCCCTCTGAGTTGAGGGAATCGGGTTAAAAATCCTAAGTTAGGAGACTTAAGTAGTGGAGTACCCAAGTGAGGGGAACTACTATATATCTTGTGCCTTTGTTTTTGTGGTTTATTTTGTCTTGCAATTTTTATTTCCCACATTATTCATCCCCCCTTCTAGTGTGCTTGTGATTTACAGATCCTACACCGAGGATTCCGTAAAGAATGGTCGTAACCATCCACCTTAGACCTAGTTTTATGAAAACTCACTCTCCGCGTATTTGCCTCATTTGGTGGCTCTCAATTCACTAAAAAATGTATACGTAGGAACCGAGAGTGGAAACTATGCCTAATCTCTGAGTATTATCACCTAATTATCTAGGATTCTGGATTCCTTGCACTAATCTTCGAGCACCAATACACGTGTACATGGTACCGAAGAGAGCAACTATCCCTTGTAGTGTAGAGGGGAGCTTGCCGCCCTTGGGTTGAGACCCAGGGTGGATTTGGCCACTCTACGTCGACTCTTGCTGGCCCTCGTGCACGTGGTACCAAGGTGAGCTACTTAGTGTAGGGGGTGCTAGTCGTCCCAGGGGCCTCGGGACTAGGTATGGCCACCCCACACTGACTCTTGTTAGCCCGTTGGGCAAATCGGGATGTCGGACAAGGGTATGCGACTGAGGAGGGGCGAGACCCCTGTTCTGTTCTGAGAGGGCAAAGCCCTATACTGTTCCGCACTGTACGTTGAGGCGTACCTACTAGCAGAAATGACTGACCGCGTGCCAATGCGAGGTATCTACCTACACGCTTATCACGTGTGTCGTAGTCACCGCTACGTCACGACCGTGACCTCGGGGTGGTAGACAGAGTGTAGGACTACCATGGAGGGACTCCCCCGGCTAGGAGAGTGCCACGTAGGCATCCTACATCATGGGAAGCTGCAAGAAAAATCGTTCCTGTAGGGAATAAGAAGATTAAATAATGTGATGAATCCTGATTAGAGATCTCTACGCACCAACATGTATAATATAATTGGAAATGGAAAATTATTTGTTAAACTACTTGTTAAATGCATGTTACTTCTTAACCACCACTCTACTCAGCGTTAGCTGACTCCAGTTAAATATTTTTGTATAGGTCAGGGATTTGAGCAGCTCGAGCTACCAGCCGCTGAGGACACTAGGCCTAGTCGAGCCTAGCTCTAGTTCTATTGTTTGGTGTAGTGAGTTTCTATAGCCTTATTTCTGCTATATGTACTCATTTTTGTTGTAATGGCTGCATCTTGACATATAATATTACTGTTGCTTTCCCCCTGTTGTTGTTAATTTCTCTCTGCTTAGCTATTGTACTTGTGTGATTGTGGTTCATTGAATGATATTTGGTTATTTCTTGTTGGATGACTAGGTCTTGAGATTAGTCGAGGCGAGCCGGTCTCGGATCTTGTAGGGATCTGGGATCGGGTCGTGACAAGTGGTTGTGTGGTGGTGGTGGTGGTGGATCAGTGGTAGCAGGCCAATGGCTCTGGTGGTAGACTCAGGTTGGGCAAAGGGGAAGGTAGTGACTACGATGGATTACTGGTGAGGGGGTGGTGGGTTATGTGATGATGATGGTGGTAGTGACTCTGATGAAGGCTGTCATTAATGTAGAGGTGGAAGAGTGGAGGTAGGAAGATGCTAACCTTGAGCGGCTACGACGAGAACAATGGCAACAACGAGAAGTGAGCCACGACAAAGGTTGTTGGCGACAACAAGAGAAGAATCTCGGTATAGGGCTTGCAAGCAAGAGGGAAACAAAAGAGAAACACACGATGGAGAACACATAGGGAGAGGGAAAAATGAAATTGAGGGAGTGACATGTGTTATTTATGTGGGTTTTTATTTTCTCCTTTTAAGTTTACACAAGGTGTCTTTTTTTCTTTAAAATTTGAATGAATGCTCACGTGTATATGTGTGTGTGTATATATATATCGGGTTGAATCGAATTATGTGTTGGGTTGGGTTTATAAGACTTCAAACCCAACCCACCCAACCTATTTTTTATCGGATTGGGTAAATCTCAACCCAATACAACCAAATCTAAATCACAATCAAACTCAACCCAACCCAATTGAGTTGGGTTTAGATTGAACCCGACCTGTGTACACTCATATCATACACAATAAAACAATATAGGGCATCTGAATCACTGCTTGCCCACTTATTTTTTGTTTACACTTGGAGTGCCCCATTGATGGGTATAATATTAATACTGTGGTCGATGAAATTGCTGATATGACATTTAGGGCATGGATCATTCAAAGCAAAGACGACTGTTTCATTGCTACAAGAGCTGGTCCCTACTCTGCTTCCTCCATGCTTTCTTAAAATTTGTAGGTTCTCCTAATAGCTATGGATTATCCAAACAAACATAATCTCACACCTAACCATGTTGATTCTAAATTTTCTCAATTCTACTAGTGGTGTCATAAATCCCTTTCGCTGCCCTGGGATTCGCAGATTTGTGTCTCTTACCTGTTGAAGTTTAACAACTTTATTCAATCTGTCTCCTTTGTGCACAAGGTGGTGAATTCAGCTGCAAAGTCCTTGGCCAGCAATTGGGCCCATTCCAACATCATTCCTCCTGCAAATGCTCCTTCTTGGAATTTTGTAACTGATATTATGGATCTTCCCATAGAGTGCAGGGTATGCTACAGCTTGACATTTATAGTACCCTTATGTTCTAGCTATTTACCATCACATTAGCACTCATTGCACACCCTACCGTGAGAAGCTTCAAACCAAAAAACATGCTGAGCTGACTACTTGATCCTCTTCTTCATCTCTTGCTGCTTTGTTCCTTGACATTGGGGTACCACCGTATCAACTAATTGACCGGAATCAAGGTTTGACTCCCTAAGTCTATTAACATGGATTCCCTAGGTCTATTAACATGGATGGTACCCTCGAGATTGGAGTAGGCTATCTCCGGTACTCTCTAGTGTTGTATTTGTATTAGGTCACAAGTCATAGTATGTTTTGCTCTTTTGTTTAAATTTGACAGGATTTCGTCTAGTCCTCTTGTCTTTTTTAATGGCTTTCAAGGAGTAGAGGATGAATAAGATTGACTCTTGATTTTAAAGAAGAATTATATATACACACGCAAAACATTTGAAACAATAGACTTCGCAAATCATCCACTTTGTGGTGACTTTGAGTTCTATCGTACATAGTTGTTGGATGTAAGACGCGAGATCCGTGGGAGAGATTGACAAGTAGATTATGGTAATAATGTTTTCTGTGATGAATTTCACTAGAGTAGTGCTATAACAAAAAAAGGTTTTAGTCACGATTAAAACTATCACCAATTAGCACCAGCAATTTCATTCCAAAAAAAAATTAGCATCAACAATAGTCATGAGACAGAAGAGGTTTTGTCATGGTTTCACCCAAAATCATGACCAAAAGCTCTAACTTTTATTCATAATTTAAGAAATGTGACGAAAGGCTTTTGGTTATGATTTCACTTGAAACTGCAACCAAAACCTCCTTTCCTTGACTTAGGGTCAAACCATGACCAATCCATTCCTTTGATTACGATTCATGAACCATGACCGAAAGTCTATGGTAATCATTTTTAAACAGTGATCAAAACACTTTTTTAAAGAGAAAAATGTACTCATTTTTTTTATATTTTACCAAAAAAAACTTACATAACATTTGACATACATTCAACACAAATGTAAACATAGTTATATAATTTTTCTCACGTTCATATACATAAGATCACCGTCCACCACATACATAATACTTAATCATAAAAAAAATACATATAAAATTCATAACCACACAACACATGTACCCATAATTCTCAAATTTTTTTAAAAAATGAGTGCATGTCGTGAAAATAGAAATAAAAGACTGACTATTTGACGGCTTACTAATTTTACTAGCTACAAAATTTCTTACATGGAATTTCTCTTTTTTTTATTTACGAATAAAATAATAAAACTAAGAATGTAACATCTTTAGTCTCTACTTTGTACAAACATATATACCGAAGAGGTCAATAATATAGTCATGCAAATGGATATACAAAATGTTCGTGGATCTAATATGCAGGCCGTAGCTGTTGCAAGGTTTTCTTGTGTGGCCGCTTCTTGATGACGTTCGAAGCCCTCTGCAGCTACAAGAAACCCCAACACCAATCCAAGTGGACATGGCAAGAGAAGGGAAACAGTTTCTGTACATAATTTCTTGACTTCCCGATGGTAGCTGATTTTTGGGTTCTCATGGTCTTTCTTCGGTTTTTAGTGGTTTCTTTTCCCTTTTGTAATATGTACCAACCACAAGTCGTGGTTTTACTTTTAATATATTGACAGGTTTCGATCTAATACCTTTGTCATTTTTTTGAAAGTCTCCTCGGACCGGAGAAAGAATAAGGTCGACTCCCACTTTTGTTAAAAAAATAAATTAGACAAGGAAAAATATCAGATCCAGTAAATTGAATACTGAGCACAATATATTTAAAGAGAATAAGAAAGCTAAAAGATAATTGCTCTCCTAAATCAATCAAGAGATGCGGTAAGGAGGCACAGGGAATAGAAATGGGCCTAAACATTTCTTTAAAAAGTTTAATTAAGAAAGGCAAGGGAAAGTATTGTCACACAACAGTATAATAGCACTTGGCATGCTTTAAGACACCTCAATAAGTCACATCCACAGAGTCAATGGTAATATCAATATGCTTCACCCTTATTATCTTTTCCAATCATTTATATCTTGAAATAGCATTATATATAGGTGATGGCATCGTCATCATTTTTTATTTTTAATTTAATTTGATTAAATTTAAAAGTTAAATTTACCTAATTAATACAATAAAAATATTTAATATAATCGGAGAGGAATAAAGATGAATTAATAAAAAAATGATTAATTATATTATTTTAATAGATAAATTTAAAGGTAGAATCACATAAGGATAAACCTAAAAGTAAATGAATAATCAATTTAGCCTAAATGTTCACTAAATAGGTCTAAACTAGTCTATCTAGGGTTTGTTTGAAGTACAAGTCAGTTAATACATAATTAAACTTTAATTTTTGTCTAACATAAATTGATAGTGTTCTAATAGAAATAAATATGGTCTAATGCCTCTACAAATAATCTAAAAATATTCTACTCGGATTAGAATAATTAATTTGGTCAAAGGAATCCATTTTGACCACAATTAGATATTGACCTAGGTAATTAATTATTGTATTTTGGGTCAAAGTATAAATTAACCATTCAAATGACATCAAAACCCAAAACTGAGGTAACCCTTAGATTTCTTAGGTCCTAATTAGGCTACCATAAAAAGTTGAGCTTATTTGGACTTCTTTTCCACCTACTTTGCACTCTAACCCTCAAGTCTCAAGTTCCTCTCAATCCAGTCCAAATATCATTACTTTTAGGTCCTTTCTTGTATAATGGTCCCTGGTTGACGTCGCGCTAACGTCAGCTGTGTTTGTTCTCAACAACCTCTAACCGAGTTTCTTGTCAAGCTTTGAGCTCGAATTCTGGGCATCCCAGGTGCCATCTTACCACGACCCTCGAAGAGGACTTGATCCTCTCTTCTTTCTGCGCCTGCCGGCGGTCTTCTCAGCGTCGGAGACCCACTCTAGGGCTCCCCATCTGTGGTCAAAGTTGCTTTGCAATTGCAAGCTCCTTGGAGCTGTTCTCGCAACCTCAGGCCCCCTTAAGCTATACTATTTGGCTATAAGGCCTCTCTAGGCCCTTTCGAGCTTCGTCATATAGAAATAGCACGCCCAACACCCTCCTTTTTCCTCTATGCACTACCATTGAAGGACCTTGGGACCCTCCTCGTCTCGTTGCTCTACTAGCCCTCACCACCAACTGAGATCACGACTCGCCTCCCCCCTTCATCGCCGTACTCCCTACCACAGGATACGGCCACTCAGCCTCTTCCTTGGCCCCAATTTCCCCTTTTATTCCTCATCGGAGGTCCACCATCACCACCAGTATCCTCGCACTCTTTCTTCCAATTTCTTTAGGGCTTTTCTTCACCATAGTCCCCTCTACCTTGTTGATACTTCAAACCACTCAGCCAATCATGCACCACCACCGCCGACCGCTTCCATCACGAGCTTTGACAAGCTTCCTCGTTAGCACCTCACACACACCCACTCACCCTTTAGACATAGGTACAAGCTTTGGGCCTTAACCTTGAAGCTCTTGTGAAATGACCCTTCCTAAGGGTTGTTCGTAGATTTCCGAAAAGATAAGGGCGTGAGCGTAATTTTAAACCCCCTGAGTTTAGGTGTGTGGACCCTGCAGGAAGAGAAAGATTTCGCGGGGGGGAATCTCATAAATTTTCTCTCTCTCTTCCAACACAACGCACCCACGCACACACCCACTCACACACCCACCTCTCTTTAAAACCCTCTCCACCCTCTCCATTTCCTCTCCACCCTCACCATCTCCCTCACCTCTCCACACCACCTCCACCTTCGTTCCTCCACCCCTGCCGGCAACCACTCCTCTTCCCTGTGCCCTTGTAGACACGAGTAGGGGAAGGAGAAAAGCTCGAGATGGAGGAGAAGTAGAAAGGGAGAAGAGTGGGTGAGGGAAAGGGAGAGCAAGGAGCTTGGGAGAGAGGGAGAGGGGAGGAGCCGGAGGTGCGACCTCCTGCAACCGTTGAAGGAGCTGCTATGGTCGCTGCGGGTGGAGAGGAGTGCAAGGAGAAGGTCCGCAAGGCGTACTGCGGAACCATTTTCCATAGTATTAGATGTCTGGGACCATATCAAGATGTTTGGAGGATCCTCGGGACATCCGAAGCTGGCATCGGACGTCTGACAGCACGCAGAGTACCGAGGTATGTCCTGCATACGTGCCTGCAAGCACGAACTTATGTTTACGTGTCACACTTTTTTTAAACCCATGCACATGTGCAAGTACAGGACGTGGGAAAGGTGCGTGATGAGCCCTTCGAGGTACTTTAGGACGCTTGGAGACGGTTTCGGACGTCTTACTGCACTCCCAGATGACCAGAGGGAGTGTCAGACGTCTGAGATTTCCCTTAGACAGTTGCAGAGGGGTTCAGACATCTGAGGAAGCCACAGGAAAGCAAGGTGAGATTTTGAGGTTGTTTAACACATCTGGGTCAAATCCCAAACGTCTGATTATAGTCAGTATGCACGTTTTTGGCTCGTTTAAGGTCCAAACGGAGTCGATTTTGCGCAAACGAAGTATCGTTGGTTTCTATTCGAGTTTCTCTACGTGTTAGTGTCACTCATATACTATTTTGAACCCATTTGATGTGTTTGGTCAATTGTATAGGTCTCCAGACAATTGAGTATACGGAGCCCGCAGAGACAACGGGATTTACGATTCGAGCCCCCATTCCAGCCGTGTATCCTGGTAGATTGGTTCTCTCTCTAACTCCAGAATTAATAATTAAATTGTATGCTTTAGAAATATTCAATTGAGCCCTAGGTTGTGAAATGAATCCTAGGGCTGAAAGAGATGAATGCATGCTACTTTAGAAATATTCGATTGAACCCTAGGTTGTGAAATGAACACTAGGGATGAAAAGAGATGAATGCGCTTGTATTGAATGATTAAATTGTTGTGATTCTTACAGAAAATAGTAAATCATGAGGTGCCTGTACCACATTTAATGAACCATGACATGGATAAAAATATCTACGATTACTGAATAATCGATTGTGAAATCTTGAGTTTCCTGTTATGCAATTAATGAACCGGATGTGGAAATGAGAAAGTCTACGTACAAACCCTATGGAGAACTAAAAAGGAACTCGCGTGTATGGAATGAATATCGTATGTAAAAGGGAAGTGAGTTGGCCCTCGAGTACAAGGTACTGAGGAGAACAACTGTCCTTTTTGCATGGAAAGTAAGCTGGCCCTCGTGTACACGGTACCGAGGAGAGCTACCATCACTTTAGTGTAGGGGGAAGCTAGCCGCCCTTAGGTTGAGACTCGGTGTTAGGAATGGCCCCCTACACCGACTCTGGTTACTTTAGTATAGGGGGGGAGCCAGCCGCCCCATGGGTGATGGGAACACTAATTTGAGCCATAACTAGCTCAATTTAGTTATTATCAAGGAATAAATGCTCCTACATAATTACCAGAAAGCCCTAATTCACTATAAATCCATTCTGAGAGAAAGTAAGAAAATAGGGTTAAAACCATAATTTTACCATCATATCATGAATGCAGTACAACCACGAGTTTTCCCAAGGGGTAATTGAGGGTCAAATAATCTTAAATATCGAACAAGTGGGTTCGTACAGATAGAAAAGGGTGTTCATGTGTTTTGAGAATTAAATGACTTCTGAAACCCGAAAGACAAACCTGCTTAATTAACTGAGGTTCTGGTCAGGATAAATTCACCTAAACCCTCTAAAATTCATATAAAAATATTTCCTATGGTTTGGTACCTTCAATTTGACCATTTCAACCTGTCTTGACCCAAAACAAAGTCTCAGATTGACATTTGCCCTAATTTAGGTTTTTGCATAAATTACCCAGTCTAACTAGGTCAAAAAAATAACCAACTTCACCATTGGATTCCTTAGGTCAAAATTAGGTTTGCACCAAAATTTGGGCCTAATCTGAGACTGTCTTGACCTAGTTTGCAATTTGGTCCTGTCTGATTCTTTTATATCACATATATGCCCTTAATTTTCAAAATCCTTACAAAAAGGCCCCTAACTATGTCATCATTTTCACAAAAAGGTCCCTACCACCATGAATCCTATTCCTACAAACTCCTACGACCTAAATTTGGCAAGTCCTTGATTCCTTGACGAATCCCTCTCAGATTTGAACAGGAAGTTCGTCAAGGAATTCCCTTCCATCTGAGCCACTCCTTGGGCTCCAATTCTTTTCCAAAAGGTCATGCGAGCCTTTCAAAGGTTTGGGTACCCTATTTCATAAAAACCTTCTGAGCTTGGAAGCTTCTTTTCAAGCTTGTAAGGGCTTCCTATGGCTTATAAAAGAACCCCTGTCACACGGCCAAGCTTTTCAGCAAGTTTTGGCCTGAGAAATCCTCCTCTACTCCATCTCGGCCTCCTTCAAACTTAGCTCCGGCAACTACTCTCCCCTCTCTTCCTCCGACCATCCAACCATCAAATTGGACGGCCGACTAGCTTCCCGTCATCCTCGCGAACCTCTCTTGCCAACGAGAGGTTGTGCCTCTACCTCAGTCAACGTTGCCACCTTGCTGCCTCTACTTCCTTCTCCGGCTCCGGTCGACCAACACCGAAACCCTCCGCCTCTCTACCACGTCCCTAAGTCCCTTTATCGCTCTCTCTCTCACTCTACTTTTTTCCCGCATGCACAACTCACTCACACTCACTGCACTACCCACACCCTCTTCATCTCCTTCCGCTTCGGCGAAACTCTGGCGACACCCAACTGCCGCTCCACACCTCCATAAGCTTCGCCACTAACTCCAAAAGCTCCACCATCACACGGAGGGCAAAAGCCCTCTACCAATTCACCCTGTTCGCCACTCTATGTCTCCACCGAACTCCATGCTCACCGTACCCATGTTTTAAGGTCGTATGACCTCCTCACCCCACCAAACACCATCGCACAGCCACCATCACATTTGTCATCATCCGGCAATGCTACTGAGCTGGTTTAACAGGGTTGAAAGATAGTTCTTTGGATTTCATGTTCAGGACCTTCGTCGCCATTGCTGCAGCTACTTCAAGCGAGCTTTCATCACGTTCTTGAGTTCGCAGCTCCAGGTCTCGGCATCAGGAGACGTGGAACACCTCCAGGAAGGATCCCAGGGTGCCAATTGAAGGCATCGTCCTTAGCAGTTGCTCCAATTGGAGATCTCATCACTGCAGCAGCGCAAGCAAAGAAAGGGTAGGACTTTAGTTCCACCTCGGTAGCTGAGGAAGCTGCACACAGACATAAATTGAAAAGGTGTTATAGAATGTTCGCCTCAGTAAGCACGGGGTGAGGTCCCCCCGCACGTGCCCACGCATGCCCTTGCCCGCGCTCAGGCCCCAGGGGTTTGGGCTTGGTCTGATTACCTGGATACCCGGGTCAGGTCTGGTTTTCTGGTTCTGAGGGAGGAAGAAGAGAAAAGGAGGGAAAAGGTGGGGGGGTTTTGCTCTACTGCCCTCCTCTTAACTCTTGTGGAATCTTAAGGAGGCCTTTGCCTCTACTAGCGTGTTGAGTTCAGTGCTGTGCCTTCTCTGAAGCTAAGGGAAAAAGAAAAAGAAGAGAAAGAGAGACAGAGAAGAAAGAAGAAGAGAAGAGGATAAGAAGAAGAAAGAAGCCTCTCCTTGAGGCTTGAAGAGAAAAAAGGAAGAGGCCTTTGCCTCTGTTAAAGCATCTAATGCAAGCCTCTACCGTCTGATTGCATACATTTGAGGATTTATTTCCTTGATTGATACTATTGATCTAGTTGCTATTATTGTGAGGAGTAATGGTGATTCAAATCACTATTTTACTACATTCTTTTTGCACATTGATACATGACATTATTGATTAGGTCATTTTGAATTAATTCTGATTGCAAATTCTTATATCTTTGATTGTGATCTTAAGTATTAAATAGCCACTTACTCCCTGTGTTCGACCTCGAACTTTCATTTGAGTTATAAATTTTATTTGTTTTCAAGTGATTTTGACTATACTACAATGTAGCATTTAAAACATCAATCTCGCTCCTGCAAACATTTTGGCACCGTTGTCGGGGAGCAACGCGCAATTACATCTCTTGATTGCAATATCAGATTTGGTACTAACTTGCTACATTTCTTTTGACTTTGATCTATTTCAGGGATTCATTGAAGAAAAATCAGCCACACATCAGCCACTTCAGGGGAAGGTAAAACTCCATTCACCCTCTTCTAAGCCCCCAATTCTGAAAATCTAAAAAAGGGGAAAAATCAATTAGGGCTACTTGCATTCTATTCTTAGACAAATCATCAAGTTGCCTGATTTGATACATTCTAGAGAAACATCCAAACCCTGATTTGTGCACCTACTTAAGATCTTAGGGTATCTAGGGCTATCACCTTCTTGTTTGAAGCCCTAGGTACCACATTTGGATAAAATTGAATTGGATCAAATTAGAGCCAATTAAGATTTCCAATTTAGTGTTTTAGAGACACACTTGCTTAATCAAGAATTAATCTTCCAAAATAATGTGTGCCTAACTCTTAATTGAATTGATCTATTCAAGCAAACCCTAAAATTAGGCTCTTAATTTCATTTGAACACTAAAAAAGAGACCTAAATTTCTCAAAGGACAAAATAGGTGAAGTTGACCCACCTTGTTGGGTTAACCAATCTTCAAATTAGGTCACTATGCACAAAAATATCTTAAAAGTTCAAGAGAAATCATAATCACCCTTGCTCTTAATTTAAAACTAGTAGACTTAAGAGGTCAAGTTCCCATTCTAGTCTACTTGGATCATCAGTGACAAGAGAGGTCGGGTGGAGGAAACCCTGTAACTTGTGGGGGCACTCTACCGTGTAAGGGTCTTCACGGGACTCTCTCTTTCTGGCTGCTCAGGTAATTCTCAGGTGGAACAAGAGGATTAAGAAATGCTTTGGATTCTTATTAGAATAACTGAAACAAAAATACCTAGTTGAGATAAATGGAAATGAATGATTAGTTACTTGTTTCTTTAAATTGCATATAAATTGATTAACCATCACTCTACTCAGCATTTGCTGACTATGGATTGTATAACCATGTTCAGGTTAAGGAATTGAGTAGCCAGCGCTACCGGCTGCTGAGGGTGCTGGGCCTAGCCAAGCCCAGCCATAGTGTTGTTCCTTTTCTGTTCCAGAGCCCTTTTGTAGTAGTGAGTACTTTAGTTTGTATTTACTATTTCTGTTCATTTCCTTCTGTTGTAATTGTGATGGTTATGTATGTCATAGTACTTTTTGACTTTTGGCATGTAATATGTTTGAGATTTCTCGTCCTGTTTTCCCTCATCATCTCTTAGTTATTTCTTCTTAACTACATTGCATGTGTGGTTGTAATATATTTTCTGCTTTTGGTTATTTCTCATTGGATGACTGGGTCTTAGGATTAGTCGAGGTAAGTTGATCTCGGGTCTTGTAGAGAGCTGGGATCGGGTCATAACAAAGATAGTATTAGAGCAAGGTTATCTCGAGAAATGAACCAAATGATTTGAAAGTAACCACTTATGTACATGTAGCTAGGATAGCCATCATAACGTACTACCTTAATTTTCGCTTCCGAGTCTAAATTCCTTATGTAACTTGGAATCATTGACAGTCCATGTTCTTTTTCTTGTATCTCCTTGTAGGAGATGCCTCACCGAGGAGTTCTTGAGGTGGGCCGCGGACGTGGTTGTGGGTGTGGTCGTAGGGGCAGATGTGTCGGACTTGAGGCACCAATCGACCCACCCCTCCTTCTGGGCATCCAGGCCTAGGACCTCGCCTAGCTGATTCGAGACAGTGTGGGAGGAGCTCCAGCAGCCTCCCCCTCGGCCACCCCTCCTTGAGGACGTGGAGGGAGAGTCCTTTGTGGGATAGGGGAGCTGCCGCAGCGCTAGACGAGCTGGAAGGGGAGGGGGTGATCCTCCACCATCCCCACCACCTTCAAACACTTCTGAGCATGAGCCCTCCCTGCCTGGAGGCATGCTTGTTCCCCCGTTGCAGCTCCACCACGAGCTATTCGGCCAGTTCTGGATGCTGAAGCCCCCCTCCTTCAAAGGGGATGAGAGCCCATCTGAGGTAGAGGATTGGCTGGAGCAGATAGAGAAGGTTTTTGACACACTCTGCCCTCCTGCAGAGTGCTATGTGGCCTTTTCCACATACCAGTTGGACAGTGTAGCCCACCAGTGGTGGAGGGCTGTCAGGGGACAGGAGGAGAGAGAGTCATCATGAGACCAGTTCGTGACACTCTTCTGCGAGCAATACTTCCCACAGACTTGGTAGGACCAAAGGAGGTGGAAGTTCCACACTCTCCGCTAGGGGAAAATGACAACTAGCGCGTACCGTACGCGTTTCCTAGAGCTATCATGCTTCACCCCGACGGCTGCGTCTACAGAGGAGGAGCACCTGTAGAGGTTTACTAAGGGCCTCCTACCTGCTATTTGGGGGTATGTGAAGCCCCTGAAGCTACCCACTTTCTCTCGCATGGTCGAGGCGGCCATGACCTATGAGGAGACCAATCCGACCGTGCGAGACATTGACGGAGGACGGAAGAGGCCCTACCATCCAAAGTACTCACAAGGCCATTGGGAGAGGAGGCACACGGCGGCCGCAGAGGAGTCGTCTCGCTCTGTGGAGCCACTAGTGGCTTTTGGGGGCCCCTGACAGGGGCCAGCTAACAGCACCAGACCCCTGCCCATTCACCAGCAGGGACTGATCGAGGGAGGAGGTTGTGCCCCTCCCTGTTACCAGTGTGGCTAGTCGGGCCACATAAGGAAGAACTACTCATCTAGGGCCGAAGCACAGCAAATGCTCCCAGCACCAAGCACTGGAGGTCGATCTGGCGACCGCGGTTACCAGCACGAGGAGGAGGACAGCAGTCATGAGGAGGGTATCGGCCAGTTGCTGCTAGCCCAACCCAAAGCGTGGCCGCTTCTTTTACACCTAGGGTTGAGGGACGTGTCAACGCCCTGACTCAAAGAGACGCCAAAGCTTCAGGCTCCGTGGTGGCAGGTATGGTTCCAATTTCTGGCATACTTGTTTACGTACTTTTTGATTCTGTTGCCACACTTTCTTTTGTCACCACGAGTTTTGTCGTCAGTTTGCACCTAAGCAGTGTACTGTTAGTGGTTTCGTTCCTGATTTGAACACCAGGTGGACAGTTATTTGTCGCAGAGGAGGTCTTCACAGACTGCGAGGTCGCTATAGGGGGACAAAGTCTTCTCGCCGACGTGATCGTAATCCCGATGGAGGACTTTGGCGTGATCCTAGGGATGGACTGGCTGTTTGCCTATTATGCCTTGGTGGACTATTTTGGGAGGAAGATTGTCTTCTATATACCGGAGTTGCCTCCCTTTGAGTTTCACGGCTAGCTGGTAGATGGAGGTTTCAGGTGTATCTCCACGCTTCGAGCAGCGAAGCTTCTGAGCCAAGGGTGTGAGGGCTTCTTAGCCTGTGTCGTAGCAGAGCCTAGCCCTGTGGCTTTCTTACAGAGTATTCCGATGGTCTGCGAGTACCCTAACATCTTTCTAGAGGAGCTGCCAGGACTACCGCCTGAGCATGAGATCGAGTTTGAGATCTCACTAGTACCGGGGACTAGCCCCATCTCTACTGCATCGTATAGGATGGCCCCACTTGAGCTGCGAGAGCTCAAGTCCCAGTTACAGGATCTGTTGGAGAAGGCCTTTGTGAGGCCCAGTGCATCCCCATGAGGAGCCCCCATGTTGTTCGTGAAGAAAAAGGATGGTACCCATCGGCTTTGGGTCGACTACAGGCAGCTGAATCGGGTCACCGTCAAGAACAAGTATCCGCTACCTCGTATTGATGACCTCTTCGACCAGTTGAGAGACGCCACGGTGTTCTCCAAGATAGACTTGAGGTCAGGCTACCATTAGCTGAGGATCAGGGAGGCTGACATCTCCAAGATAACCTTCTGTACTCGGTACGGACACTAGAGTTTCTGGTTATGTCGTTTGGGCTGACCAACGCCCCCGCTGCTTTCATGGATCTGATGAACCATGTTTTTAGGCCATACTTGGATCAGTTTGTGGTGGTATTCATCGATAATGTACTGGTCTACTCTCGACATCAGGCACAACATGGACAGCATCTATGTATGGTCCTAGATACATTGAGACGACGCAGGCAGTATGCCAAGTACAACAAGTGCGAGTACTGGTTGAGACAGGTGACCTTCTTGGGCCACGTGATTTCAAGAGACGGATTGGCTGTGAATCCAGCAAAGGTCGAGGCCATACTCAAGTGGGAGAGGCCACGCACAGTGACAGAAATACGTAGCTTTTTGGGACTGGCAGGCTACTACCGGCGGTTTATTAGGGGATTCTCTCATATCACGTGTCTTATGACCCAGCTGACCAGGAAGGATGTGCCATTCACTTGGACAGACAAGTGTGAGTCCTGCTTTCAAGAGTTGAAGGAGAGATGACTTTAGCTCCTGTACTCACCATCCCCAATAGTAGTGGTGGATTTGTGGTTTACACTGACGCCTCATTGCAGGGGTTGGGTGGTGTGCTCATGCAGTGGGGCCATGTTATCACTTACGCTTCGTGGTAACTAAAGCCCCATGAGCATAACTACTCCACCCATGACTTAGAGCTGACAGTAGTTGTCTTTGCACTGAAGACATGGAGGCACTACTTGTACGGTGAGACATTTAAGATCTTCACGGATCATAAGAGCCTCAAGCACCTATTCGATCAAAAGGAGCTCAACATGAGATAGAGATGTTGGTTAGAGCTCCTGAAGGATTACGACTGCAGCATCATCTACCACCCAGGGAAGGCCAACATGGTAGCCGATGCCTTAAGCCAGAAGGCACTCGCCCACTTGTCCAACCTATAGGCACAGAGTTGGAGACTCATGGAGGAGGTGAGCAGTTGGCGGCCCCAGGTGTCACGAGAGTACTACGGGGCAGTGAGAGTGACGCGGCAGGCATGACCAGAGCTGGTAGACCGTATCATTACCAGGCAAATGGCCGATCCATATTTGCAGACACTGCGGAATAGGGTGTTGACAGGGGACCCAGGAGATTTTACTTTCTCTGACGAGATACCGCATATGAGGGGACATCTATGCGTTCCTAGAGACGAGGAGCTGTTGAGAGAGCTCCTGATTGGGGCACACAGGTCTAGGTTCATCATGCATCTCGGGAACACAAAGATGTACCACGATCTACGACATGACTTCTGGTGGAAGGGAATGAAGCGGGATGTTGGTGAGTTCATCCAGCAATGCTTGGTATGTCAACAAGTGAAGGCTGAGCACCAGAGGCCTGCAGGGTTGCTACAGCCACTTCCTATGCTAGAGTGGAAGTGGGAGAGTATCACCATGGACCTGATAGTGGGGCTACCTGTTACACAGCGAGGATGCGATGCAGTTTGGGTGATAGTAGATGGGTTGACGAAGACGGCGCGGTTCTTGCCGATTCAAGTCACTTTTGGGCCAGCACAACTAGCAGAGCAATACATCAGTGATGTGGTGCGACTTCATGGAGTCCCTCACAAGATCGTATCCGACAAGGATACTCGCTTCACTTCCCAATTCTGGGCAAACTTTTAGTAAGCATTGGGGACTCGTCTGAGGTTCAATAACGCCTACCACCCCCAGACCAACGGGCAGTCGGAGCGCACCATATAGACACTAGAGGACTTCCTATGCGCTTGTGTACTAGATTGGAGGGGCTTCTAGGAGGAGTATTTGCCCCTAGCAGAGTTTTCATACAATAACAGCTACCATTCGAGCATCGGCATGGTACCTTGTGAGCCTCTGTACAGGAGAGCACAGAGTTGACACTTTCCTTGAGTCGGCGATTACCTTCTAACTACTCTCTATCCTTTGCCGAAGCAAGAAGCCTACTTCAAGGCACCTCCAACCACCTCTGGCGAAGCCCCATCGGCTGTAAAGAATAAGAGAAGGAAAAAGAGTCCTAGGGACCTTTATTCAAGAAAAGGACCCACTCACAAGGGTTCCTGAGGTAGGAACGTGAATTTAGGGACCCGATCGCAAATCTCAAGGATTAATTTGAATATCTATTAATTTGTTGAAGGAATTGCTTTATTTCTTGTATATCTTTGGGTCTTACTGCTATAACCTGTCAAACATTCTTGCTAACGTTTATTTAGTGCTTCATGAAATAAATACTTGATTATATTTTTTTAATTGAGCATTAAATAATTCTTGTGCTAATATTTTTTGTACTAGATTTCATCTCTTTAATTTATGTAGTAAAAGTGTGTTTGTGAACTTGTTTAAATTTTAAGATTGACTTCTAATACAAGTTCACAAAAAAATGACTTCTGTAAATAAACGAAATAGTGGTATTCGTGTATTTTTACTCCTAGAGACAATCTTGGATTACTTTTAATTCAAGAATTATAAATTTAAGTGTTAACCCATTTAGTCATCTAAACTATGAAACGACGTAATTTTCTATTCAACTTTAGCGTGTTAACAAATAGGGTGGTCCTTGTTGGTTGGAGGTCACATGCACCATCTAAAGATTGCAACGTTAGTAGGTGATAACCAATGCATTGCCTACTTTCTCTCTGCTTGCTCCACATAAGAAGGACATCAACATCTCCTGTAAAAGATAGGCAATGCTAATGCCTAACACAAAACCAGCAATTAAATTCCCTCCAATATACACTGCATTCAAAAATACCCTTCTCCATGGGACACAACGCCAAAAAGGCATGAAGTTGGTAAAAATCCCTGTGTGCCCATTCACAATTTCTTTTTTTGTTTTGCAAAATAAGAGAGTCAATCTTATTCATCCCCTACTCCCTGGAGATGTGAAAAAGGCAGGGAGACTAAACTAATACCTGCCAGTACACAAAAAGACGGATCACGACTCGTGACCTAGTACATGAAAGCAGCAAACAAGATAACAAAGCAAAGACAATAGGATAACAAAAAGATGAAGCCAGCCAAATCATCATCAAATTGTGTAGGAGAACTGCAGCTTGTCAAGAGAGATAATGCCCTAAATCCTTTGAGGAAGCTATGAGGGCGAAGAAAAGGAGCACCAATCTCCAGCTCCAAGGCTCGCAACAAGGGGAGCCAAGGAGTTAATAGCCATGGATGAAATCTAAGGAATCAATCCGGTCTGCAAACTCTTTGAAAAGGTGAAAGTCTAGTCTAAAATTTCAAGGGACAGACAGCTTTCTTTTCCACTAGTAGAATAGCCCATTCGCAATGCTTACTCGTATTAATTCAACTCTTCCACATCACACTACACTTCATTTGGCAAAGGAATCTTTATCTGATTTATCATCCAATCCCAAAATCTTTTCGATTCCAACTCAAAACAAATGACATGCCCCTATCATGCATACACCTGTGCATAAAAGCAACACTCTCCCACCTCCCAACTAAAATAACTTGAAAAATCATAACTAATCAACAACTATTTTATAAAAGAAGACTATCATTTGAATGTGAATCACCTTTTCCATTAGATTCGCATTGCACTTTTGAAAAAGCATAAGTATAGGACAAAATTTAGACCTTCTATAACAACACCAATGGCTTAAGCACCACGGGATCAACAAGTTTCAGATTTGATTGTGATAAGCACGTATAAATTCATCATAAAATGCTTATTTATAATAGTTTCTAGGCATAGCATTGCATATCATGATATAAATATCGCACAAACATCCATTGTATTGCATTTAGGATAGTTGTATATTATGTACATTAATTTCACCATTTTACATGGCCAAGAGGTAGTGCAACATCTTTACGGGCTTCAGATGAAGAATTCAACCATATGGATGGATTCAGAGCAACGATCGCAGTCCGTCAACATGGGAATCACCCAAGTCTGAGCTCTATAGCACCCTCCGCAAGAAGAAGAAGATGGACGGCCCAGATGGCACCACGTGGTGGCATCCAGGCCACCCCACCTGAGCCAAGGCACCCCCAAGCCCGTTGCAAGATTAGATCCCAGCCATTGGATCTCAATCCAATGGCTGAGATGTGTGCTCCATGGCTGAAGAAGCGCCTCATCTTAGCTAGCCTCACGTAGATCAAGCGAGGAGTCATCTCGACCGTTGGATCTCCATCCAACAGTCGTGGGTGTGGAAGCTTAATTCAAAAATACAACACATAACATCCCTCAGCACAGTGGTCTGCGTCTCAACTCTCAACACGTGTCCATGAATTCGAAGCCCTACGCACGGATTTTATCCGCTGAAGTGCATAAGGAAGGAAATTGAGCTGCTGATGGAAGATCGAGTAGTGAAGGTAGCAGCTACGTGGACGCATAGTTGAGCACGGATGCTGCAAGCGGGTGCCGACGCACATCGAGAACGCACCATCTGACACGTACAACATCCGAAGTTGATGGCGAGGCGCACGATTCAAATTTGGCGAAGGGGCACGATCTCCTCTCGACCGTCCAATCCTTCATCCAACGATCAGGATGCATCCGCACCTGCGTGCGCGACGACAGCTGCGGGAGTGGGTAGTGGGTGCAGGATTTACAATGATAGAAGGGCGGGCCTTTAGTGACACTTGCAGCTGTCACTAAATGGCCTGCGTAGTGCGTGCACCAGCCCAAGCAATGAAGAGGCGCGGATCTTCAGTGACAGCTCGAACCACCTTTAGTGACGCTTATAGCTATCACTGAATGCCTATGTGCGGGACTCTCCTCTTCCCTCCACTATATAAACACCCCTACACCCCCCCATTCCTCTTCATCTCTACCTACTCTACTCCCACCTACTCCTAAGCTTTAGCAAGCCTACCGACGCTTTGTTAGAGCTTGCTCGCAAGCTCCCAAGGAGCCTATTAGTATAGCGAACCTTTGCCTCACCAAATATTCATCTCTCTTCCCATCCCCATTCGTAGGTCGCCTTGGAGCCATCCTATCACCTCCATTCCGGTAGCAGATCATCTCCGCCTTCTCACCTCCATTCCAGAGCCACACCGAAGCTTTCCTCTACCCGACGTCCTCCTGCATCTCACTTCCGTCGTCCCGCTCCTCACCTCCTTCATCTGAGCATCCGCCAGGCGCCGTCATCTCACCAAACAGTTGATTTGGGAGATTTCCTCTCACCCCTCTCTCTTTTTATGCTTTCATACTTTATTGTAATCAACATTGGATTGATATATATATCATATTTGTTCCATTTCTATCTTGTGATTCATTCTGCTTGTCCTCTTTTCAAAAATACAAAAAAAAAAATAATAAAATACCAAAAAGAAACAAATCGAAGTGCGATTTTCAACTAAAGTAAATGTCACCTCCCTGTGTTCTACCTGGGACTCCCTTGGAGTTTCGGTATAAATTTTATTTGACCACGAGTTTTGCAACTACGACGATGAGTTACTTGTAACCCTGATTTTTAAATACGCAAAACACGTGTGATCATTTTGGTACCATTGCCGGGGAGGCAACGGAATTTACTTTATTGTTTATTATGCTTCTTTGCATTTACATAGCACTAACCCCTCTTGTCTTTGATCTAGTGTCTTGTAGGTACCCTAGCATGGAGATCCAAGTGCGGTAGACCGAAGTAAAGTGCGGGTAGATTACTCTGTAAGTGTCCCCCACATTCCCCACCACTAGTTCATTTCGCCACACTCATAACCAAGACCTAATCTACTTAAGTGTTTAATTAAACCCTAGGATAGAATTGTTTGTCTTGTTCGCCACCTTCATCCACCACACCCTTGCATTAAAAACAAAAAAAACAAAAAAGAAAAGATTCTTTCTGTGGGATGAATTAATATACACACTTCATACACCCACATTTGAGGCACATAATCAGACTTGATTTTCATCTACTCAACCAGGCTTCTAACCTGTGGACCTGGTACACGAATTCAACACATAAAAGAGTATAAATCATATTAGGTTAATCACCTTTTTGTGTGCCTTAATCGGTGGTGCATTTGAGTTGATTGATTGAATTGTTTAGGCTGCACCACCTAATCTAAAAGAGGTTTATTTTCTTGCTGCCCCATAAGATTCAATAATTAGGTCAAGCTAGGCACTCCATATTTTTCTTAATTTCTAAAGGAAAATACTTGAACACATGCTTTCAAAAACAAACTTGGTTTGCCTCACAAAAATTGGTTGAAAACACCTAATATTTGAATCTTAAAAGCTATTAAGCAAGATTCAAACCCTAAAACTTACCTCATCATTAATAATCTTGATTGAAAACCTCTTGGTTATGCACATTCACACATTCTCAAACAAATCATTAAGGGCACAACCCATTAAGGGCCTATCACATTCCAGAGCACCAATTTCCTAAGCCTAACTAAAATCAATTAGACGTTGGCCCTAAGGATTCATTTGCTCGTTGAGATCTAGATTGAGATTATTCATGATTAACCTGCTTATACTAGTCAATTTGATGTCTAGTTAGGGGAGTAGCGTCAAACGACCGTTGCTAGGGGGTACACTAGGAACCAGAAGCGCAAGTCAAAGGAAGAACCTTCTCCACAGTCCCTCCTTCTAACTGGTCGGATTGCCTAGACATAAGTAGAGTAAATCGTCCATAATCTTAGGATGAATTCTAAGAGTCAGTAGACCCTAGGCTACCCCATCTAAGGATAGGCTTGTATTCTTGTGCTGTAGGGTTCCCTCTTTTCCCCATCCTTCTGGCTTCTTTCCAGTGTATGCTTGGGAATAGGTCATTGAACCCTAGATTGGAAGGACCTTTAGACCATTCTAGGAGGCAGAGGTTAAGCTATAGCCAAGCAGATCCCATGGCTGATCAACAACAACCTCCCCTACCCCCGAACCAACAGGGGCTGATTTAGAGGCAATTGAAAGAATTGCAGTAGATGCAGAAATGGTTCCAATGTATGCATGGTCAGGGCGCTCGGCCCTTGAAGGATTTTTACGATCCTTCAAACTATGGGAAACTTCCCAGCGTCATGATTCCTACCGGAGACATAGAAATCAAGCCCGAAGTCTTAAGTTTGATTAAGCATTTCTATGGGCTTGTCTCGGAGGACCCATTCCAGCACCTGGAGGATCTGACCACTTTGGTTCAGACCACCAGAGCAAAGAATGTGAATGAAGAGCAAATAATCATGAGGCTTTCCCCCCACTCTCTCAGGGATAAGGCTGCACATTGATATCGTACTATAGGAAGGCCAATTGAAACTTGGGCTGCTCTTAAGTCAGCTTTCTTGAAGAAATTCTTCCCTATCAGAAGGACTAATGCCATGCGATGGCCGATTACCACTTTCGCCTAGCGGCCGGGGGAACTGTTTCATGGTGCCTGGGAGTGATTCCAAGAACTTTTGAGGAAGTGTCCACACCACGAGGTGCCGAAATGGCAACTCATGCAGATTTTCTATCATGGGTTGGTTGAGCAACTCCGTAATCACGTGGACGGCTCCTGTGGAGGCAATTTCCTCAACAGGGATGCAGATGGCGCATACGACCTGTTTGAGGAAATGAGCGAGAACTCAATTAATCACACCTCCACGGATGCATTCAACCGGTCCCAACAACCTAGATCAAGTGCTAATGAGATCCAGGATTCTCATTCATTTGACGTGGAATTAATTTGTAATAAACTAGATAAAATGGACTTGGTTGCTAAGAAAATGGAAGAATGGATGTCTGGGAATTCAGGAAACACTTCTATACCCACTCAAGCCTAGAATTCAGGATTCCATTCCTCAAGAGCTCCCACGGGGCAGGAATTCGTGAACCAACTTGATTTGGCTCAACCTATGAGCCAGGATTTTTCGAAACCTTATGGGTTCCAAACTGGAGCCTTTGATCCTAGTTTTTTGATCATTCCTTCTCTCCATCCTCGTCTTATGAGGACGCATACGCAATGTAGGAGAATGTTAGGTCCAACCCGTATTCCAACTCTTATAACTCAGGATGGTGGAACCACCCTAACTTCTCCTGGAAAAATCAGGGGCAACAAACCCAAACTCGACCATGCAACTATGCATCTCAAAAACCTATGGGTCAGGGTCAAGTATACACCCAGTTGCCCCGAGACCAGTTACTCAGCCATCTTGGAATGCCCAACAATCCGCAAAGCAAGCTGATTTAAGCTGGCAGATGGTGGAAATGCAAGGGTCCATGCTTCAGCTTATGCAGCAAATTAAGACAACATTGGATAACTTGCAATCCGAGTTAATTGCTAACACCCGACAACCTGGTTCTCTACTATCACAACCCATACCCAACCCACGCAACGTGCAAAATTAGGGCAATAGAGCCCAAGGGTACGAGAATCAAAGGGACTCACACACACATGCTCAGGTGGTTGAGTAGGGTCCCTCATCATCTCTTCTGGTTACATGACTAACCAAGGACCTCCAATCTTTACTAGCCCACCTCAAGACCCAAACCCGTATGTCCCTGCAAACTCTGTCACCTTGAGAAGTGGAAAGCAAACTCGGGATCCTAAATTACCTTCTAGATGAGAAAACTCTGGGGAGCTTGAGAGAGAAGAGGAGGAGATTAAAAAAGACAATAAGGCCCAGGGATCGGAAATTGAAATTCCACCCATATCTCGTTCCTTGAGGCCCTATTGAAAACCAAGAAGAAGAAAACCCTAGATAGCAATGAGGCACTTTTGGATTTATTCAAGAGCGTAGAGATCAATATTCCGCTCCTCGATGCTATTAAGCGCATCCTGGCTTATGCTAAGTTTTTGAAAGAACTATGTACCCAAAAGCGTAAACCGAGAGAACCCACTCCGAGGAAGGTGATTCTCTCTGAGCAGGCAAGTTCTGTGATCCTGCATCACCTTCCTCAAAAGAAGAAAGATCGAGGTGCCCCCATGATCTCATGCATTATTGGGGAATATACTTTTGATAGGGCACTATTAGATCTAGGTGCATCCATCAACCTAATCCCGACTTCTCTTCATGAGAGGTTTGGGTTAGGTGAACTCAGGCCAACCTTAGTAATGCTACAATTAGTAGACTGATCGACCACCACACCGAGAGGCATTATTGAGGATGTAATTGTCAAGGTCAAGGATTTCTATTTTCCTGTAGATTTCCTCATCCTTGACATGGATGTACCTAATGATTTGAGGAACACGCCCATCATTCTGGGGCGTTCGTTCCTAGCTACCGCCAAGGCCAACATAAACTGTGAAAGCGGTAGTATGGAGATCGCCTTTGGGGATAAGAAATTAACTCTGGATATTTTTAAGGCGATAATAGGATTTAAGGATTGTGGATTCATTGAGGAGCTCAAGGATCAGGATCTTGAGACTTGTATGACAATTAGTGCACTGGAGGACTCCACCAGCTTTAGTGAATCCAACAAACAACCCTCCATGGTAGACCTGCCACATCCTGAAGAGGCTGTTTATTTTGTTCATTCCCAGCCTCTTCCACTGGATCGTTCTAATGAACCTTCATTAGCATCCTCTTTACCTTCTATTCTAAACCTACCCCAGCTGGAATTAAAACCATTGCCTAAAAATTTGAAATATGAGTTCTTAGGACCTAAAAACATGCTCCCTGTGATTATTAGTACTGATTTGACTAAGGAGCAAGAATCGAGGCTAATTAAGGTCCTTGAGAATAATGAGGCAATTGATTGGACCATCCACGACCTTAGGGGTATCGAGCCATCTTATTGTAATCATCGTATTTTCATGGAAGATGGATCTTGCCCTTCTCACGAAATGGAAAGGAGACTAAACCCAAATATGCGAGAAGTGGTCAAGAAGGAGATAAACAAGTGGCTTGATGCTAGGATTATTTACCTAATCTCGGATAGTCCATGGGTTAGCCTCGTTCAGATTGTACCCAAGAAGGTGTGAATAACTGTTACGACTAATGAGAAAAGGGAAACCTACACCACTCGTTCAGCTTCTGCTTGGAGAGTCTGTATTGACTATAGGAAGCTGAACACTGCCACTAAAAAGGATCACTTTCCCTTACCATTCATCGATCAAATCCCCTAAAGGTTAGCTGGGAAAAAATATTTTTGCTTCCTAGACGATTATTCGAGATATAACCAAGTCCCTATTCATCCCGAAGACCAGGAAAAGACAACTTTCACATGTCCCTACGGAACCTTTGCATTCCGTAGAATGCCATTCAGGCTTTGCAATGTGCCTGTGACTTTTCAAAGGTGCATGCTGGCCATCTTTTCTGACATGGTGGGAGATTGTCTTAAGGTGTTCATGGATGATTTCTCTATTTTTGGAGATTCTTTTGAGTCCTGCCTGGCTAACTTGGAATTGATCCTCCAGAGATGCATCAAAACACGGCTGGTCCTTAGCTAGGAAAAGAGCCACTTTATGACTCAGGAAGGCATTGTCCTGGGTCATGTGGTCTCTAGTCGGGGTATTGAAGTTGATCAAGCTAAGGTGGATGCTATCTCTAGATTTCCTTCACCCACATCCGTAAAAAAGATCCGCTCTTTCCTTGGGTATGTGGGTTTTTATAGAAGATTCATTAAGGATTTCTCGAAGGTTCCTCGACCCTTGAGTAACCTTCTGGCCAAAGACACGCCATTTGAGTTTGATGAATCATGCCGTAAGGCATTTGATTTATTGAAAACGGCAATTACCTGTGCCCCGGTATTGCAACCACCGGTCTGGACAGCCCCATTTGAGATTATGGCTGACACATCCGATTATGCCGTCGGGACTGTCTTGGGTCAAAAGATTGAGAAAAAGCCCTCTGTGATTTACTACACTAGCAAGACTCTGGATGAGGCCTAGAGGAACTACACCGTTACTGAAAAGAATTGCTAGCCGTAGTTTTTGCTTTAGAAAAATTCAGGGCTTATTTGTTAGGTTCTCGTGTCATCATCTGTACCGACTACTTGGCCTTAAAACATCTCTTGGACAAAAATAATGCCAAACCCCAGCTTATTCGCTGGATTTTGCTCCTTCAAGAGTTCGATCTTGAAATCAGGGATAAAGCCGGGGCGCAAAATGCCACTCGACTTATTTTGCTTGCATTTGCATGCATTTTACATTGCTGATTGTTGGAGGAAAGGTACATCCTCTTTCTTTGCATTCTATATTGTTCACGTATGTGCATTTGGATTTAGTTACAAGACCACCTAATTTAATTGAAAAGATCTAACAAGTGGTCACATATTTTCTTAGAAAAGGACTTTAAGTTAAGGAGGAACACTAAAACCAAGGACTTGAATTGAGACATTGTGCTGCAGTTCAAAATTCAAAACTCAAAATTTTTACGGTGTATGCATACTTGTAATCTTGCACCATAGCACATATTTAGACACTCCTAGGTCTTGGAACTACTAGGACAAGAGCCCTCCTACTGTTGGATTATGAAGTGTTCGGAACTTGAGATCAATGGTTTTGTAAATCCAAAGAGGGGGATACCCTGTCACAGATTTTTGGGGGTAGTTAAGAAGCACCACGAAAGCACAGGTTCAAAGGAAGGCTTAGGCCTACTGCATCCCTCAATCTTCCGTCTTTGGTGTTGCTCTACCATTTGAGATTTAGGGAAGAACACCTAAGCTCCAACTAAGTCTTTTTAGGCATTTTGAAGGTCGACAATAGGCGCGTAATTGATTGAGCAACTTGCTTTGTCACCTACAATTTGAATTAAAGTCAAAAGCCTAAATTTGTAAAGATCGAACAAGTCCTTTTGAATTATGTTTGTAGTGCATGCTTGGTAGGAAATCTCTTAGGAGACAACTTGTGTTTGACCCTGAACCTGAAAGAATCTTAAGAAGGAACCTCCCAAGGGAAGTAATGGCTTGTCAAAGGAGCCTTAAGGAATATTTCATTCCAACCAATCAAGCTGGCCCTGCACTACGTAGACCTCGAGGGGACAATCATTATGATATCAAAAATAGTACCATATCCTTGCTGCCCTCCTTTTATGGCACTGCTAGGGAAGACCCTTACAAGCATATAGAGGAATTCACCGAGGTCTGTTCCATGGTGAAGCTGCAGGGCATTACTGATGACACTCAAATGCGGATCCTCTTTCCTTTCTCCCTTAAGGACAGAGCCAAGTATTGGTATCATACCCTTGATGATATTAACACTTGGGATGCCCTGAAGAAGGAGTTTTTGAAGAAGTACTTCTCCATGAGCAAAACAAATCACTTTAGGAGGGAAATTATGAATTTTGTTCAAAAGGATGGGGAAGCTTTCCATGATGCGTGGGAGTGCTTTCATGACCTGTTGAGACTTTGCCCACATCTCCAAGTGCTTAAGTGGCAACTGGTTGAAAGGTTCTACACCGGACTTAATGATTCACACAGGCAGATTGTGGATGGTGCCTATGCAGGAACCTTTCTATCTAAGACTGAGGATGAAGGTTGGAACCTTTTTGATACTTTGAGTGAGAATTCTATTCACTTGAATTCTGCCTACATGGATAGAAAACCTACTCTCATGCAAAGAAAGTTGGAGGCGAATGAGGAAAGGGACACCCAAAATTTAGCCTATCAGATTCAATTGTTGAATCAAAACATGGAAAGGCTTATGTCGAGCCCAGGACAATTCGTATCTAACACCTCCACATCCCAAGCTTCTGAATGCTCCATTTGCCAAGGCAATACACATGCCACTGTGGATTACCACTTGGCCTCCCAATTCCCTGAGCTTGTATAGGCAGATCTGAATGCCGCTCAAGGGTTCCGTCCTAGACCTCGTAATGACCCTTTTTCCACCACTTATAATGAGGGATGGAGGAATCATCCAAACTTTTCCTGGAGACAAGGGAATGTTTCAAATTCAGGGAATTATAAACCACAACCCTTTCAAAATCAACAAATGAACCAAGCTGAAACCTTTGCCCAACCTAAGACCTCTGAGATGGATGAATTCAAGGAAATGTTGAGAACTATGCAAGAAAGTCAAAGTGCCATCATCCAATCTCATGACAAGGCTATACATGAAATGAAATCACAGATAGGACACCTTGTTGAGGCTGTTAGACAGAGGGAAACTGGGAAGCTTCCCAGTATTGCTGAGGTGAATCCTAAAGGAAAAGGGATTGTCTTTAGGGAGCATGCTCAGGCGGTGACTATTCTGAGAAGTGGGAAAGAAATCTCCAAACCCAATGCACCTATAGTCTCACCCTCTGAAAAACCATCCACCCTGACTTTCACCCCCACCGGAGAAGACTTGCCTAAATCTCCTCCACTTGAAATCGCCTCATCAGAAGAAGTTGCCCCCATTCCACCCCTTACTCGACATGACAACCCTTCCACCCAGAGATCGAGAGTGCCCTTTCCAGAGTGCTTATCCACCTCTGGGCAGACTTCTGCTGGCTCATCTGGAGCCAAAGATAAGATGGATGAGATCATGGAAACTTTCAAGCAAGTGCAGATTAACTTGCCTTTGCTTGAAGCTATCAGGCATATTTCGTCTTATGCTCTCTTCTTAAAGGACCTGTGCATGAAAAAGAGGCAATCTAAGAAATAGGTCCAATCAAAAGTTGTCCTGCCTGATTCTGTTAGCTCAATTATTCAACATGGCACACCCCTGAAACTTAAGGACCCAGGAGCCCCGTACATCTCGGTGGTTATTGGTGACTTACAAATTGATAAAGCTCTACTTGATCTGGGTGTGAGGGTGAACATCCTTCTAAGCTATGTGTATGAACAACTTGGGGGAGGCAATCTGAAGCCTAGCCCAATAATCCTCCAAGTTGCTGATCTATCACTTAAGACACCACGGGGAATTTTGGAAGATGTCCTCGTGAGAGTGGAGGATTTCTTCTTCCCTGTTGACTTCTTAGTTTTGGACACTGACCCTACCAACAAGCCAACCAAGCCCTCCATCATTTTGGGCTGCCCCTTCCTTGCTACTTCTCATGCTTCAATCAATTGCAATACTGGGGCATTGAAAATGGGCTTTGGGAACAGGAAAATCTGGGTTAATGTGTTTGATGCTTATAAACAAGCTGAGCTTGAGGATTGTTCTCAAGTTGAGGTGATAGATGACCTGATTGAAGAGACAACCACTGCAATGTTATGTGATGACCCCCTTTAGCATGTCATGCTAAATGAGCATTCCCATCTCTTAGAGGAATGTGAAGGGGATATACTAGAACTTGAGGAATTGCTAGGTGTTTTTGCTGAGTCTCTTTCCCCATCATCTCTGCCCAAGGTAGATCTGCTACCTGAGATGGGGACATCAATTATGAAACCCTCAACCATACAAGCCCCCGACCTTAAGTTGAAACCCCTCCCTGACACTCTCAAGTACGTCTTCCTGGGTGCCAATGATACGCTCGCCGCTATCATTTTGGCTATGCTATTTGAGGCACAGGAAGGAGCCTTGATCAAATGCTTGTCTAGGCACAAGGAAGTTATTGCTTGGAGCATTGCTGACATTAAGGGTATGGACTCTACACTCTGCATGCATCGCATTTATACTGATGATTCCATCAAGCCATTTAGGGACATGTAGAGACGTCTGAACCCTAATATGAGGGAAGTGGTTAAAAAGGAAATCCTGAAGTGATTGGATGCTGGGATCATATATCCCATTGCAGATAGTAAATGGGTAAGTCCTATTCATGCGGTGCCAAAGAAGGCAGGCTTTACTGTGGAATTTAATGACCAAGGTGAACAAGGGGTGACTAAACCCTCAACTGGATGGAGGGTCTGTATTGATTACCACAAGCTGAACATCGCTACCCAAAAGGATCAGTTTCCCTTGCCTTTTATTGATCAAATTCTCGAGAAATTGGCAGGAAATAAGTACTATTGCTTTCTCGATGGATATTCTGGGTACAATCAGGTTGTAGTCTTCCCTGATGACCAGGAGAAGACGACGTTCATGAGTCCTTATGGTACCTTTGCATTCAGGCGTATGCCGTTTAGATTATGTAATGCCCCTGCAACCTTTTAGCGGTGTATGATGTCCATTTTTTCAGACATGATTGATGAGTGTGTTGAAGTGTTTATGGATGACTTCTCCATTTATGGCTCGTCTTTCGACCAGTGTCTCCTGCACCGAGAGAATGTGTTGAAGCGATGTAAGGAGACTGGTTTCATCCTTAGCTGGGAGAAAAGCCACTTCATGGTACAGAAAGGAATTGTACTTGGGCATGTTGTGTCTAAGCGAGGCTTGGAAGTAGATAAAGCCAAGATTGATTCTATTTCCAAACTTCCATTGCCCACGAATGTCAAACAAATTAGATCTTTTCTGGGCCATGCCGACTTTTATAGGCGCTTTATTAAAAATTTCAGTAAAATTTCTAGGCCACTTTGTGACCTGTTGGTGAAGGAATCTTCCTTCAATTTTGATTCAAAGTGTGCCGAGGCCTTTTAAGCTCAAAAGGAGGCCTTGATCTCTACGCCTATTCTCCGAGCTCCTAATTGGACACTCCCATTTGAGCTGATGTGTGATGCTTTAGATTATGCAGTGGGAGCAGTCCTTGGACAAAGGGTTGAGGGAAGACCTCATGTGCTGCACTATGTCAGTAAGACTTTAATCAAACCACAGCAAAATTACACTGTCACTGAAAAGGAATTACTTGCTGTAGTTTTTGCTCTGAAGAAGTTTAGGTCGGTCTTATCTTCTTGGGTCTAAGGTGGTTATTTTCACTGATCATGCGGCAGTAAAACATCTCATTGCCAAGAAGGATTCTAAGCCACGTCTAATTAGGTGGATCCTATTCTTTCAAGAATTTAACTTGGAGATACGTGAAAAGAAAGGAGTAAAAAATGTTGTGGCTGACCACCTGTCTCGCCTTCCACTTAATGACTCTCTATCTAGAGACATCCGCGAGACATTTCCTGACAAAACCCTTATGGCGATAACACCAACTTCACCTTGGTATGCTAATACCGTAAATTACTTGGTCACTGGAGAAACTCCTGTCTCTTGGGATGAGCAGAAAAGAAAGAGATTCATTTCTCAAGCTAGATACTTTTATTGGGAAGAGCCTAAATTATTTAGAATTGGACAAGACCAAGTATTGAGACAATGCGTACCTGAAGAGGACCAATAAAGTGTGCTGAGTTTTTGCTATGAACTTCATTGTGGAGGACACTTTGGTGCTAAGAAAATTGCTTTTAAGGCTCTCCAGCCTGATTTTTGGTGACTTTCATTATTTAAGGATTCTCATAATTTTGTTAAGACTTGTATTAGATGTCAATGGACTAGAATGATTGAGAAGAGGAATGAGTTGCCTCAACGCCCTATTCAATCTATTGAAATTTTTAATGTGTGGGGAATTGATTTTATGGGCCCCTTCCCTTCGTCCCATGATTATGAATATATCTTGGTGGCAGTTGATTATGTCTCTAAATGGATAAAGGCCATTCCTACGTGCACAAATGACCACTCTATGGTTTTGAAATTTATGAAGGCCAATATCATATCTCATTTTGGCTGCTCCATGACCATTATAAGTGATGGGGGACCTCATTTCTGAAACCACCACTTCAATCGGCTACTTAGGAGTCTGGGAGTGACTCACAAGGTCGCTGCCCCTTACCATCCTCAGACGAGTGGCTAAGTTGAAGTGTCGAATAGGGAGATAAAGAACATTTTAGAAAAGACCGTTAGACCTGATAGGAAAGACTAGTCCCAAAAGCTTGTTGATGCTTTGTGAGCTTATCGAACGGCCTATAAGACCCCTTTGGGTACATCTCCCCTTCGGATTGTGTACGGAAAAGTGTGTCATTTACCTGTTGAGCTGGAACATGAGGCACTTTGGGCTATTCGAAATGTTAACATTGATTTAGAAAAGGTGGGTAAGGCACAACTTCTGGAATTAAGTGAGCTTAAGGAGCTGAGGAATGATGCTTATGACACCTCTCAAGCTTATAAAGAGAGAACTAAGGTCTTGCATGATAAGTATATCCTCAGAAAGACCTTTGAGCCCAACCAACAAGTCTGGCTTTTCAATTCCAGACTTAAGCTTTTTTTAGGGAAATTAAAATCTCGTTGGGATGGGCCTTACATAATCACTAAAGTGTTTCCGCATGGAGCTGTGGAGATTAAGAGCCCTTCCTCTTCAGCAACTCCTTTTATTGTCAACGGCCAATGGTTAAAATCATACATTACTTTGGATGGCCATCTGGTTGACGAGGTCACTCTTGAGGAGCCTTAGCTCCTGCCTCAGGTAATATCTTCCTTTAACTATTTTGTTTCCAATGAGGACATTGTTTAAACTAGGCATGGGGGAGAGGACCTAAGGCATCTGCTTATAGCATGTCTACATTTTGCATTCATTCATGCATGTTGAATTAAAAAAAATAAAGAAAAAGAAGAAGAAAAATATTTTGTATTATTGAGCTTAACTGGTTGGGCCTTGCATTCATAAGCAAATCAGAACTTTAGGTTAGACTAAGTTGATTCTAGGTGTCGAACTTTAAAAGCTAAGTGAGCTACTAGCTTTAGACGTTTAGGGTCCTTTGTGGACTTGAAAACTTAAGTAGGAGTTAAATTACGCATCATTCCTTAAGAGGTTGAGGAAGGAAAGCTAGGGATTGAGTTAAAGACTGGGTAGTACCTAGAGTCTTGTTCTACCTTTTGGTTTACGGGTCCTCGTAACCTAAGCATCTACATTTCACACACACTTGGTCTTATGTAAGTGATCACCCTAATTCATTTCTTTAAGAAAAGTTGGTTCTCTTAGTTTTGACTTAGGAAAAGCTTGAAAACACAGTTTGATTGGAAGAGTTCCTGTCGCAGGAGAGGCAGAGTATATACTCACTTTGAGGATGCAATGATAACATGTTACCTCCTCAGCGCTTGTCTCTTAGGATATCCATCCTACTGAGGGCATGTAAGCGCATGGTGCGATTCAGGTACCATGGGTAGTACTATCTTGAAGTGTCGATTGCCAGGAGTTCTTGGGGTCGCTATGGGCGGTGCTATCTCGAAGCATTGAAAGCCAGGCACCCTTCAAGGTACGGTGATGGGGACAATGAATCCGACACAAACCGTGTTGATAGCTGATCCAAGGTTAGACTTAGAAGAATCAAACAAAAATATATTTAAAAAAAATCATTTTTCCTTTCTAAGTTGACAATCATACCAACCTCAAATAACCCAAACCAATGCACATGCACGGATGCTTTAATCTTGGGATCAATAAACCCTAGGGTAGAGTTAGAAATCAGGGAAACCTGTGCCTGCAACTCATCTTTAGCCGACCTAGTATGTAACTTAGCAACTCCTTAGGAGCCTTAGGTCTAAAGTCTGAACTTAACATGTTTCTAAAGGATGACCAATTGGGTTGGCTAGTCTACTTGGAGTGCTAAGTTATTGCTTGGATTTGCTAGGGACTAGCAAAAATTAGTCATGGGGGCATTTGATAAGCTCATATTTGTGAGCTAATTAAATGTCTAAATGCTTAAACATTAAGGTAATGCATCCATTTATTTAGCTTGCATTAGGATGTAAATAGATTAATTTATATTTCTTATTTAATTACATAATTCATGCATTGCATTCATAATTAAAAGCATTGGGAATTGACTTAGAATGGCATGTAATTAGGTGCATTACATACATTATTTTAATTAACATAGAACTTAAGGATTTGTGTATAAATAATCCTAATATTTTATTTTATTAATTCTTCATCTTCTTCCCGCAGGCAACCGCTCCACTTCCTCCGCCTGCGCATTCACTTTTTGCCAGCTGCCTACACTCAAGAACCCATTCATGGAGGAGCAGGAGAGATGGATCTGGTCAGGGGCAGTTGCGACTACAAGGGAGAGGAGGCAGCTGTGCTCGGTGAGACACTGCCCCACTCTACCACTATGCACTCCACTCCACCACCATGGTCTCCAAGGCCGAGCTCCACCACACCGTGGGCTAGCAAGGTGATAGCTTGCCATGCTAATCCGATGAGCTTGGCCATTATCGTGTAACTACCAGATCACCCTCCCGGTCCACACACCACCAACAACATCTTCTTCTTTCTCTTCTTCCACTTCTTCTGCCTCTATTTTCAGAACAAAACCATCCCCGCACCCCTTGCTGCACCTGTACGCCACACCCACAGCGTGCAACCTCCTACTCATGCTCCCTTGCCATCCCCGCACGACCGTCCTCTAGCTCCACTGCAGCAGCAACCGCATGCCCTTGCTACGTTCACCACCCTCCAGCTCCACTGTGGCAGGTGTGTGCCCATCAGTGCATCCCCTTAGCGCACCCACTCGCCTCCTACGCGTGCCCGCACTCCCTGCAGTGGCCGTCAATGCTTGCAGTAGCAATGGCCCTCGCCCACGTGCGTAGAGCATGCGCTACAGCTACACCTCCATTAGCGCGCTGAGTGCGCTACACTTCCGCTGCAGGGACATCCGTTCGCTGTGCCTCCAAGGAGCAACACCTCCAGCGGCCTCCCGCACCACGTGAGTGCATCCCCTTGCTCTCTTCCTCCGCGCTAGCCTTCAGCAGTGAGCTTGGTCGCACAGCAGCCACGCGCGCGTGCACGCCCTTCAGCAACTCCACTTGCATGCACAAAGCAGTAGCAACAGTCACCGCCGCCACTTCTCTCCTCCGTCCAGCCATCCAAGGCCACCTCGTGATGCGCCGTCGCCACCACCGCAAAGGCCTCACTCCGGCCGACCTTTTCTCAGAGTAGCTCCTCTAATGAGCGTCTCTCCCGTGCGCGAGGAGAGAGGTAGAATCCCCTGTTTTAGTGTGTATTTCTATTTACGGAAATTGCCATTGTCAAGAATCATTTTTTTGATTTCTTAGATTAATTAAATTGTGGTGAATTTACTGCTTGATGCTTATTCTTCTAGATAATTGTTAAACCTTATTGATTCATCTCTATATGCATTACATTTAATTTTGAATTACATTTTAGTATGCATGCAAGTGAAAAGTACATGGCATACCCTTGTACATGGACAATTTTCTTACGTGAAAATTACGTCAACAACCCTTGACTTCTCCATAAATTTAAGGTTTGCATCCAGAGCGACATGTGCATTGTTTGATTTGATGAATATTTCAGTGAACTCGATCTCTACCTAATTATAAGTTTAAATAGGTCATTGCCTCCTTGTGGACATTACCCACTCTCCTGTGAGTGATTTAATTTTAATTCTAATTATTTTGATTAGTCAATTTTTCGCCACTTAGAAATACAATGATAAATCTTCTTAATCATCATTTTCGAAAGCGAAAATTTGACTCGTCACTACATGACGAGGCATCTCCTACAAGGAGATGGAAGAAAATAGAGATTGTTAATGACACAAGGCTAAAATATGACTCAAAAGGAGAGATCAAGGTAACACGTTGTGATGGCTGTCATAGCTACATGCACATGAACGGTTACTTCCAGGCCATTTGGTTTATTTCTCGGGACGACCTTACTCTGATGCCATCTTGTTACAACTCGAACTTGGCTCCTTATGGAACCCGGGAATGATTTACCTTGACTAATCCCAAGACCTAGTCGTCCATCGAGAAATAAGCCAAAATTATAAATACAACATTCCACCCATGCAATATAGCTAAGCATTTTTAATAAAAGATAGAAAAACAAAATAGTAGTCTTAAGTAGACATTGCACCACAGGCAAGAAAAATGGAGTTTACGATCTAGCCATCACAACAAAAATATAAAGATGGAACGCAACATTTCAGGTTCCAAATACACTCAAAATACTCACTAAAGTAATAAAATAGTGTCTCAGAAGCGGAAATGGAACGGGAACAAATTACGGCTGGGCTCGACTAGGCCCAGTGCCCTCCGTAGCCGGTGGTACTGGCTGCACACCTCCCTGACTTGAACATAAGTAGCGGATGTCAACTACACGCAGAGTAGAGTGGCAAACTTAAGAACATTTAATGAATTTAACTATTAAAAGCAGTACACTATTTATGTAAATCTAGTTATTCATGTAGTTAACGTCTAGCCCTATTCAAAATCACTAGTTGTTTAGTATTTAGGCATTCTAGGAAAGGTCCATGTCATCACTTGATTTGCATGTTCCCTATGGGAACGATCTTGTTGCAGTTTTCCCACGATGCAGGACATACACGTGACACTCTCCTGGCCAGGAGAGTATCCCGTGGTAGTCCTACACCTGGTCTACCACCCCAGGGTCATGGTCGCGACGTAGCGGTGACTACGGCATGCACGGTAAGTGCACGAGTAACTCCTTGCACTGGCACGCGATCAGTCCTTCCTACTAGTAGGTACGCTCCAACGTACAACACAAAACAAAATAAGAGACACACCCTTTACCAGTCTGCGTACCCTTGCCCGACTATCCTGGTTTTCCCAGTGGGCCGAATAGGATCGATGTAGAGAGGCCATTCCTAACCTCGGGTGCCAACCCAAGGGGAGGCTAGCTCTTTCCCAACACAAAGTGACAGTAGCTCTCCTCGGTACCATATACATGAGGGCCAGCTCACTTTCTGTACATAAGTCCAACCAATCGTCATGCTTGTTTAGGAGAGTTATTCCATCATGCATCAAGGTTTCCATGTCACAGTAAATTAGCTATTATTCTAGTTCCTCATAGGGTTCATTCATAATGCTCGTCTCATACCAATGAGTTGCATATATCTCTATTCACATTCAGGATTCAATCATGGAAACATGCAGTTCGTAATGTAACAGTAAAAGTATTTAACTACATCGTTTAAGTTATCATTCTCTCGCAATGTGGAAATGATCATCATGCATATTTAAAGAAAACACGTTTATATCACATAAACCATCTATTTTTGCATGTTCCTAGACATATAGTTGCATCATACATTATAAATATTGCATAACATGCATCATCCTGCATTTAGGTTAAGTTGTATAAATTTTAGGTTAATTTTTCCTTTTTATGGTCAGGTGATAGGGCGACATTTAATTGGGGCCTCGAATTGAAAATCCAACAGTACCTATCTGATCAGGGCGACGATCGGAGTTCAACGACTCCAACATCGCCTTGATCGAACCTCTGTAGCATCAGATTAATCCGAGGAAGATTAGAGATCAAGGGCCAAGATGGTGTAAATTTGCACCTCAGATGACAAATTCAATCACACGGATGGGTTCGAATCAATGATCGTAGTTCAACAACGAGAAAATCGATCCAATCTGACATCCGTGGCACCATCTACAACACATAGAAGATGGACGACCAAGATAGCACCACGTGGTGCCATCTCAACCACCGACACTGACCGAAGGCACTCGCTCCCTCTCTCTCTCCTCATGAGCTCGTCTGATTCGGGCCATTGATCTTGATCCAACAGTCGCAAGTGCTTGAGTGTTAAATCACAAGAGTGACAAAAGAATGGCCGTGGCACATTGGTAAAGCGTCTTCTCGGATGCGTGATGCGCGGCAGTGGAGGTGCCACGTGGTGCAACAGATGATTGAGGATCACATACGTGCACGATGACGCACAATCCAATGCACCATCGCATGCAGGTGCATGCTGCAACTGAAGACGAAGTGATGCTCGTGCAAATGCATGAACTTGCATTGGTGTTGCGCGAGGAGTAGAAGCGGCAAGCGCGAGCGAGTGCACGAAGCCTATGTTCAGGCCTTTAGTGATGCTTAAATCCTTCACTAAAGGCCCTTGCATTAATGTTTTTAGCATAAAAAGACCTAATTGCCCTCAATCCCTACAACTATAAAAGGAGACCCCTACCACTCGAATTCCTCATCCCTTCCTTAACCTCTCTCCCTCTTTAAGGCTCTAACGAAGCTTGTCCCAAACCTGGGATGCTCCTTTAGAGTTAAAATCAAAGTTTTTCATGTCCCCATTCCGGAGGTGGATCCCGCGACGAAGATGCCCTGCCTCACCCCTGGTTCTTCCCGCTTCGTTCTTTGTCTTCTGTCTTCACCCTCTGTCTTCCAAGAGTCGCCCCGTTTGGCTCGTCCTCCAAGCAGTCGTTGAGGAGGATAACTTCTCACCTCCTTTCTCTTTACTGCTTTCTAAAGTAGATTTTACTGCTTTCTAGTTGTAATATTTCTCGCTTTTTAGCTGTAATATTTCTTGCTTTCTAGTTGTAAAACATTATCCATATTATAAAGTGCTTGTTTTCTCTCTCTTTCTCTCTCACCGAATTCATTGTAATTATCTCTCTTTCTTAAAAAAAAAAATATTTGGGGATTTCAAATCGACGTAGCCTCCCTATGTTCGACCTAGAATTCTTTTCGAGTTTCAGTAAAATTTATTTATCGGCTGATTTCTTCACAAATCACACTACAACGACGGGTTTTCAAAACTCAACTTCTGTTTGCGCAGATTTTCCCCTTCAAGAATATTTAACTTATGTCAAGCAAGGTTCATGTACTGAATGCAAACATACATCATTCTCAATCCTAGGGTTCATTTCGTGACTCAGGTTTCAGGCAGAGATCTCTAGTTTAACATTCACTTAACAAAATTAATCAAAGTGGCAGAGAAAGACCACTCTACCAAAGGGTACGGGTCATATGGGGGCACAAACGATGAATCCCAATGCCTTAGCAGGTCCTGTGCGCACTACGAACAGTACGCCTACACTAAATCATCGGTCAAACCAGGCTTTAATTTCATTGACCAACATTTCAGCATGTCAAACAGGCTCAAGACAGTGTGGGAACAACTCTAAAATTAGGAAATTCAGAAAGGTTTCCAATAATACGTTGATTACGTGATTCCAACTCCATTTGTGCCCTTAACTAGCCTAAACACTCCTCCCGACTCACCTGAACCGAACCAGGTGGGCTGGTCTGGCTCGACCGACCACCTTCCTGCAGTAGACGCATGCATCGACTGAGATTAGACGTCTGGGGTGAGTCCCAAACATCTTAAACGTGAGGAGGTGTAGGATTTGTAAAGCACAAGTACACTAGAAGGGGGGATGAATAGTGTGGTAGATAAAAACTTACAGCAATAACAAATCACAAAAACACACAAGATATATAATGGTTCCCCTCACTTGGGTACTCTACTACCTAAGTCTCCCGACTTAGGATTTTTAACCTGATTCCCTCAACTCTGAGGGAATCAATTTACTAATACCTGAGGTAATCCACGGGTTACCTAAATCCAATTAAAAGATATCAAAAAGAAATAAAGATATATGTGTAAGCAAGAATCAAATAAAAGCTTACAACAAATTCCTAAGACTCCAACAAGTATATTGCTTAATAAGAGTATATAAATTAATCTAACGAGAATACTAAGGCATAAATGAATGATTGAACAATGAAGAACATGATCGCCTTTGATGACTTGTTATAGATGGAGAGAGGCCTTGAGAGGAATGCAACAAATCAAGCTCCTTTTCAGCTAGAAAAATTGAGAATTTGAGGTGTAGGCAAGGATAGTATTTTTGGCTTCTTAATTGTTTGCAAACAACACTCAAAGAGTGCTTATATAAGCGACTAAACACCTTCCCCACGATTACTACCCATTAGGGGCAATTTGGGAAGATTAGAAATAGGTTAATTGCAAAATAGCCATTCAGATTGGTCACAACGGTTAGTTAGTACCGGTACTAAACTTTGGTCACAACGGTTAGTTGGTACCGGTACTAAACTTTGGTCACGCCAGTACTGACTGCCAAAAGTCAACCCAACTAAGTCACTAGGTACCATCACTAATGATGAGTATCGGTACTTGTGACTCACAGATTTGAGTCCAGTGACCTACATGTACTGGTACTAGTGATTAGTACCGGTACTTGTAAGGTCCAGGCAAAACCAAGTGCACAAACCGAGACCACTTGGTACCGGTACTCACGATGAGTATCGGTATTTGTTGTTCACAGTTTAGGACCTAGGCCCAAACCTGTGCCTAGCATGTATCGATACTTATGACCACTACTGGTACTTGCTACAAGTACTAAATATTATAAGTGTAACTCAATTTTTAGAGTTATCCCATCTACTTTATACGACTTTATTTTGAAAGAATCGATTTTGAGTTTTGAAACGAATGAATGAATGATATTCTGAACCCTAATTATCTCTACTTTGATTTTAACTCCTAGATTATGTTTTACTTGTTAAGAGACATACAAAGATTCTAAAATACAATGAATACAAAAAAATCATAGTCTTCTAGTTTTCTTCCTTCATATGTTATCTTGTTGCTTGCATCCCCAGATTCTTTTGACCTGTAATACTTCATAAACACATTAGATTTTAAAATGATTTTGTTAACACCAAAACACAGAAGAGAGATAGAACTAGGTTCCAACATCAGGAACCCTCCTAGCGCTCCTGCTTCTCCTCCCGTCGTTTGCTACCTCTCACAACTGTCTGAGGGTGCAGTGGGACGTCTAACACCACCTCCAGACATTCGAAATCACCTCGGTTGCCAAGTGTGCGTGCTTTCCCAATACCCTTCTCCCTTGCGTAGCTTGCCTCCCTATGCGAGCTCGATCTCCAATCCTGTACACGACACAGATGCCTCGATCAGGTCTCACCTCGGGTCCTTCGTGCGTCTGGACATCCAAAGCTCACTGTGGATGTCTGCGGAGCCTCCCAGCCATCTACCGGGCTTTGCGAACGTCTAATGACCGCACGAGATGTGCCTGCACCTTGCGTGCAGTACCTCCTCGCAGCACGAACTCGCCTAGTTTACAGTGCAGTAGCACCTCGTGCTCTGTGTAGCTGCAGCAATGCCTTCCTCTCCTACTTCCCTCTCCCTCTCGGTCCCTCCTTCTCCCTTTCACTCCTACTCTCGCTCTCCCTCTCCTTCACCCTCACTCACTGCTTGCAAAGCAAAGAGAGGTGGTAGGCACGCCACTCGAGGAAACAGAATGGGAGGATATGGGGGTGCGAAAAATGGGGAGGGGGTTTATATAGGGGTCTAGGAGTAAGGTTTTAAGGCGCGAGTTCAAGTGGGGCTCAAGGAAATTGCACCTGGCCCCGTAGAACAATTTCGGGGGTGTAAAAATTATGTTAGACCCCTCTAAGAGTCACAAAAACCTGCACGGTGTCTCCTTGGTGCGCAGAAAATTACAACAAGGCCCTTAAGGTTCTAGAAAAGCCAAATGACCCTTAGGAAGAGTCATTTCAATAATAAAGCCCTAAAAATGGTGATTTGAGTCACCAATTAATCCCACATTTGAGCACATATATCAAAGTATCAATTCAAGTCAATTTCTCAACAATGGTCTTAAACCACTTATTCAAATATCCACGTATGATAATAGCAAAATAAGTCCATAGTATCAGAGCCAAGGTCAGACGTCAGGCAAGCAAACTAAATAACTTAAAGTTGCCAAAGCACAGCATAAGGAATAAGCCTCAGCAACTCATGGACAAAGGCCAGGAGTAGCTAAGTGTTGAGTGGAGGGAGGGCACGAATCTCAAGGTGTTACAATGCAAAACCCCCTCCCTCCTGCTCAGATCTCTTTCTCTCTCTTAGACTCAGGTGAATAGTAACAGGGTATACGAATCCAAGCCCTGACCCACGAGGAGTGAGTGCGGGCGAGGACACGTGCATATGCGTGTGTGGGAGGACCTCACCCTCGTGCCTTCAGAGGCGAAGATCCAACTATGCAAAAACCTTATTAATCAAAAATCTTTTTAGAGCCCACCGATGTGGGACTATCTGATTGCGCAGCAATCATAGGCCATAATCCACCTAAATTAAGTTAGAACCTAGCTTAATTTAGGCATTCTGCATGCATTCGCATCATACTTTGCATCATAGCTGATTTATTAGTTTTGTAAATAATAATGTCATATTATGTGCTAATTGAGAGGCATTAACAATCGTAGGTAATTCGGGGCTACTGATGATCGATCCAACCATACGGATCTGCTCAGAACGACAACAAGAGCTTAATTCTTCCAAGATCACATCGATCAGACTCCCATAGCATCCTATGGAGTCCACAGAAGAGTAAGGGCCAAGAGGAAAATAGGTGAAAATCCATACCTTAAATGATAAACCTAGCTGCACGGATGGATCCGAATCAGTGATCTCAGTCTAATGGCACAAGAATCATCTCAATCGAAGGCTTACATCATCATTTACAAATGAGAGAAGATGAACAGCCATGATAGTGCCATCACAGTAGCCCCTCACACCGGCCCCAACTCCTGAAGATGTCTCACCGTGCGTCTTGGGCCGTCGGATCGCCATCCAATGGCCATGAGCCACCCACATCACCCGCTCCCTCATGCATTATCAAAGACGATCAAACCTTTCCCATTGGATCTTCATCTCATTAGCTGATGACGGCTGCACACGAGATTGCAAACATGACAAAGCGCTCGCATAGCACGTTGGCTCATGTGTTGGTACGATATCAAAGGGCGAGCGTTCGAACCGGTTGAAGCGAGAATCAGCAAAGGAGCTAGCGCAGATGACATCCATTCATTGGATGGCCATTGGGCAGTGCAGAGATGACCATGCGGCGCACGAAGAAGCCTTGGGCAACGACGCATGCTTTCATGCAAAACCAAATGTGCACGTGCACGTTTGAAATTTTGAAGGCTGTGGCTACAACTTGTTTAAGTTTTTCGATTGTGAGATGGGATGGTTAAGGATGGTGCGTGTGCGGATGCATGATTAGAGGTGCTGCAGTCCAAGAGTAGGCGCGAGGCGAGTGCAGGACCACACAATCTTGGATCGAAGGCTACTAGAGCGCCACGTCTCAGCCAAACGATGCATCCGCACGTAGAGAATGTTTGGGAAGGCTTATTAAGGTGTGATCTGATCCGGTGATCTCCCAATCGATGGATCTGATCACCAGAGGGTTGTTGCATGATTTTGAGGGCTCAAATGCCCATCTTGCCCCTCATAAAAGCTATAAAAGAAGGCCCAATTTCCCCCCAAATGGACATCATCTTCCACCAGGACTCCACCAAAGCCTCTCTAGTTCTTCAAACCTTCTTCTCCAGCTCTCTCCATCTCTGCCTCTCTTCCTCTAAAGCGCCCACCAAGCCACCTTGGTGGACTGCCGTTGCTCTCCCCAGCCTCTCCAAAAGGCCACCATGGACCACATGTGGTGCCCTTATACTGCTAGATGGTGATTTTAATTCTTGTTATAGTTAAGATAGCAAGTACATGTTCTAGTTATAATTCTACTTTGCAACTATGGTTTATTACAATTCATGATCAACTACTGGCTATGACTTGCATTATATATATGGTGATTAGTATTATCTAGTTAGTAATTAGATGTAAATCAGTTATGAAATCCAAAATGCTTCCTACCTCCTTGAGTTTGACTTGGACTCACCTGTTCCGAAAAAAATTATTTGTCGAGATGTATTTCGCACTATACTATGACGGAATCATTTAAAAATGCAATTTACGCCACAAAAAAATTGGTGCCATTGCTGAGGAGGCACGACGATTTTTGATTTCATAGCTAATTTAATTTTTTTTGTGCAAGAAGAACCGAATCAGCGCACACATCGAGCACAGATTTAAAAAAGAAAATCTGCTGCACATATTCTTTACCTTAGATTCAAATTCTTTCTTAATCTTAGGTTAGATTTGAATTTTCTTTAAATTTTTCTTTTTGAAAAAAAAAGTTCTATTTTCATAAAAAAATTAAAAAAAAGGTTGTTAGATTAGGGTTTCCTTTTGAATCCTAGGTCAGAAGTTGCTTAAAAAAAAAAAGAGAAAAATTTGAAAAAGTTTTTCCCACCAAAAAACTTTTGAAAGAGTTTGGCAAAATTTTTTTTTTGAAAAAAATCATTTTGGTGCAAAGGTTTGAAATTTGAATTTCAAACCTTTAGAAACCCATTTCACCACATCCTTGATTTTCAACCTGATTTCAAGGAGCGATTTTAAAATTTATTTGCCAAAAATATATTGAGCTAAAAATTCTAAAATTCTACTGCGAGCTTCATTTTCAAACCACCTTTCAAATGGCATCGTTTACTTGAGAAGATTCGGATCGTGTAATTTTTAAAAATTTGCGAATTACAAGAGGGTCAAACTAACCCAGATTTGAAAATTTTTCAATTTTAAACATCAATTTCGAACAATTTACAAATTTGATCTGCCCAAAAATGGTGAGGTTTGAAACTTGATCTAATTAGATTTCATTTTCATATTTTTACCTAATTTTATAAGTTTATTTGATACTGTTTCAAAGTAGAAAATCGTTCAGGGGTCAAAATTCCAGATCTGATCCCCTGACATTCAAAAATTTCTATTTATTTGGTTGAAATAGTAAAAATTTCAAGAAAAATATTATTTGAAAATATAATTGGAAAAGGAATCTACTTGTCGAATTTCAAATTATTTCAATTCCATTTACGTATCAAAGAATTGTTTTATTTCTGTTGGTCTACTGAAACCCTAGAACTGCATGAACCATAGGTTACGCCTTTGGGGTCAAAATTTCTAGAGACCACACATTTGGGCTAACCTAGATTAAATCAAGTCTAATGGCTAACCGATGAGCTTAGTCGCCTTGTGGACCACTTACCACCCACTGAATTGAAGAAAGAAAAGGGTTAAAAAAATTACAAGAACACACCTAATAACCTACGTTTTTCTTGAAACTACTGGGTGATTTCAATCTCTTCTGCCAAACCTGGTGACTAAGCCTGTGGGGTAATATCAAACGACTGCGGGTAACGGGTACAAAGGAACCGGAGGCGAAAGCTGAAGGAAGAACCTTCCTCCTAGTCCTCTCATAACTAGACTGGCCGGGTTGGCTTAAGAGGCGGGGATTATCTTCAGTCGGTTTCTCGATGAATTTCTTCAATAATTTAAACTTGAACAAAAAATCTGGTCATCTGATCATAAGGACCAATTTGATTGCAAGGCCTTTGACTTATTCTGCCACCAATCCTTGTAACTGGTGTAAGGTCACTATGACCCTTCTAGTGTCTTTTGACCATCTTGATCATGGACTATTGTCAAGCTTTCGTTGAGTGTTAAGGAAATGCATTGTAGTACAGTCGAGAAATATCTCTCAAACAGATAATATTTATAAACTCAAAATCAAGAAATGAAGTCTGAGGTCGAACACTGAGAGTAAATATGGAATTCACAACATTAATTGCATTCAAAATCAATGAGCACAATTAGTTGAGCATTCAAGTAGATATTTAATGACTAATAACCTATCACGTTATTTATTTAATAAAATCCAATGTATCTAGAGATTGCATGGAACCAAAAGAAAATAGAATAAAAAACAATGGTGATTTAGATCACCATTAATCCTCTTAATTAAGCATGCATGCAATTACTCAATCAGAATTCAAATTGTAAACATAGTACTTAAATTATTCAATAGTAGCTCAAATAATACTTAATCAGACGACAGATTGGTTAATTTGAAGAGTTAAAGTGCACAAGGCTCTCAAAGCCTTGTTCTTCTGCTTCTCTTCTTCTCTTCAGCTTCTCTTCTTCACAAGCCTCCTCTCTTCTTTCTCTTCCTCAAACCTCACCTTCTTCAGAGGCATGGCCCTTCTCTTCTTTTTCTCCTTCACAAGCATAAGGGAACCAAGGCCTCAACGGCTAAGTGTCAGCATAGAACACAGAGGAGCAAAACCCTTCCCTCGCTTTCTCACAATTTCCTCTTCCTTCTTCTATCTCAAACCCCAAGAAAGCATATAGTCGGATCTCAATCGGGTTATCGGGTCATGCATAGTGTCCAGGCCTGCATCCGTGGGTCGCAAGCGAGGAGTGGCATAGGTGGGTTAAGCGAATGTATGGGTAAAGGGGACCTGACCCCTGTGACTTGGGAGATTAGCGCTATGCACCAATCCAACTTATGTGTGCACGGGCGTCTTTCCTTCACCGATGTGAGACTATCCCCACTGCTCGTTCACGTGTAGCTGTAGCTATGGAGACTTCATCGATTGGAGCAGCAGCTGAGGTCAAGGCTCTCAATTGAGGGCCTGGAGTGGTAACTGGAGGAATTCTGCTTGACCTGAAGGGTGTAGCTTGGATCTCCCGTGGCCTGATCTTGAAGAACAAGGTGGAGATGATGGCGGTAGCGGAGATGAACCAATGAACAACTGAAACTCAAAGAACGGCCTCTCGGCCATGAGATTTCCAGATAAACATCCCCTTGATGGATGTAATTCCCCACGTACCGACTTACGCGAGATTTTTGAAAGATGTTTGATGTAGACACATTTAATTAGGTTAAAATGCCTATTCATGCATGTTCCTAGGCTTAAATTTGCATTTCATATTACAAATATTGCATTGCATACATCATCTTGCATTTAGAGTAGTTTTGTATATTTTAGTTTAATTACGTCCTTTTTATGGCCAGGAGGGAAGGAGATTTATTTCAGGGCCTCGGATGGATGATCTAACCATATGGATCTGATTAGGATGATGATCGGAGTCTAACGCCTCTAAAATCGTCTAAATTGGAATCCCATAGCACCTTATGCGGTTCGAGGAAGATCAACGACCAGGGGGCAATGTGACATCTTTACGGGCTTTGAATGAGAAATTTGACCATACGGATGAATCCGAAGCGACAATCGCAATCCGGCCACGTAGAAATCACCTTGATACGAGCACTGTGGCACCCTCTGCAACAGAAAGAACATGGATGACCCAGATGGCGCCACGTGGCGCCATCTAGACTACCTAATATCGGCCACGCCCCATGAGCTGATGGAGAGCCATGCCAAATTGCAACCATTGGATCGAGATCCAATGGTTGTGGACACGCCATCGTCCATGTCATCTGAAGAGCTCACCAACTTCGAATCCCGATTATTGGATCTTCATCCAACGGTCGAGGGCTCGAGCCATCTGATCGCTCTGCTTGATAATCCAATGCCTCAGCATAGTCGGGGGAGGTTCCTCTCCCATCCAATGAGAGTGCGGTCAAAGCACGGCTGCTGCACCCAATTTCACAAGTACCGGTGCGATTCGATTGTGCCCGTTGGATGCCATCAAGATGCAAAAGCTTCACCATGTGGTGCTGCTCGATGCGCGCAGTTCGTGCACACAAGATTTGACGCATCGATGAACGCACAATCTCACGTGTAGGTGACCGCAAACTCAAGTGCGTGATCTGGAGCATCCATCAAAGTTCCAACGGTCATGCTTCATCCATGTCTCGCTAGCTTCTGTGAAGCATAGGCATGTGCCTGAGTTGGTGTGGACCTTCAGCAATAGCCTGGGTGGGCCTTTAGCGACGCTTACAGTTGTCACTAATTGCCTGTAGGTGCGAGGACAATTGCGGGAGTGAGTGGTGGGGGCGCGATCTTCAGCAACAGCTGTAGGGGTCCTTAGTGATGCTTGCAGCTGTCACTATAGCCCTCTACACAAATTTCTTCATCTTCCTTCCACTATAAAAGGACCCCTACACCCCCCATTCCTCTTCATCTCTACCTACTCTACTCCAACCTACTCCTAAGCTCTAGTAGCCTACCAAAGCTCCATTAAAGCTTGCTCTCAAGCTCCAAAGACCTCCTATTAGTGTAATATTCCTATTCCCCAACAAATATTCATCCTTCATCCCACCACCTTCATAGGTTGCCTTGCAACCATCCACCCATCTCCATTTCAGTAGAAGATCGCCTCCATCTCTTCACCTCCATTCCAGAGCCTCGGTGAAGCATTCCTCTACTCGATGTCCTCCTGCATCTCACCTCTGTCATCTTGCATCTCACCTCTTTCATCTAAGCTTCCGCCAGGCGCCGTCGTCTCGCCGAACAGCCGATTCAGGAGATTTCCTCTCACTCCTATCTCTTTTATGCTTTCATAGATTATTGTAACAAACATTTGCGTGATATATCATAGTTGTTCCATCTCTCTTGTGATCTATCACTATAAGAAAAAATATCTTTTGGGATAGATATTAGTGACAATAAATTTTACCGTTGCAAAGTTGGTACCTTTTTGTGATGGTTTATCACAAAATTTAAAAAAAAAAAGATTTTGAGACACTAATATACCATCGCAAAGGATTTACTTTCACCCCTCTAAAACCTTTGTTTTCGTGAAAACATTCTCGCACACATTCCCCCTCCCCCCTCCCTACATCCCCCCAAAAATCCCTATTCCATTCTCCTCTTTCTCCCTCTCTGTCGTTGTCAATTGTCTCCTCCCCATCCTCATCTCCGGTAGTGTTTATTGGGTGAGATCAATGTTAAAATCAAAGTGTTGTAGTATAGTTGAAATCGCTCGAAAATAAATAAATTTTATTACTCGAAGTTTTAAATTCGAGGTCGAACACAAGGAGCAAATTGGGGTTTAAGAATCAAGAGCACAACTTTGAGAAATTGAATATGCAATGAAAATCAGAGTTGTAATGCAAAAATGTAAATATAAAGACACTGGATCAATGTATATAAAGAGCACAAAAAAAAAATGACGTCTGATTTGTAAATCAAACGTCTTAAACTGGTGATTGCTACAGTGTTATCTCTGATCTTTTTCTCTTCTCTATCTCTGAACTCTGTCTGGCATCTTCCTTCTTCTTCTTTTCTTTTCTTCGTGCCTGTGCCTGTGCTTCTGTTGCCTTTGTCTTCTTCTCTTTCTTCTTTCTCTGGTGACATCCCTTTCTTCTAACTTCAGCTCCTTCTTCCTTTTCTTCCTCAACCCTTCAGCCTTCAGCTCTTCCTCTTCATCCCTGCCTTCTCCTTCCTTAGCTTCTCTGGCCTCCTCTCACTTTCTTCTTTGGCTTCTTCTCCTGCCTGATAGAGCAAAACCTACCCCTACCCACCCCCGCGATCTCTCTTCCTATTTCTCTCTTAGGATCACTCTCCTAGAGCTGCTTCCCAGGTAATCGGGTCAGGTGCGTGCCCGAGACTAGGCCCACCGGCGTGCGGTGGTGGGCGAGGAGTGCAGGTCAGGTATACAGGTCAGGCCAGGTCCGCGTGGGCAGTGCCGTGGACAAGGCGGTGAGAGGGAGAGTGGGACCTCACCCCGTGGTCAGGAGGTGAAGAGGCTATGTCACTTTCTCCTCTTATTTCACTGCGCTTGCTCAAGACTTTCCGAGGTGGGACTAAACGTCCCACCTTCCTTCGTGCATGCCCGCAGCAGGAGTCCCCTTGATTGCAGCAGCTACGTGGGGCTTCAATGCCAATTGCTCATCTGGAGTTGTGCGCGAAGGGATTCCACACACCAGAGACTTGTAGCCTAGAGCGAGGAGACCTGGAGGAGGCTCCCAAGCAAGCTCCTTGCTTGCATTAATGGCGGTGGGTGTCTGAACCTGTCAACCACAAAAACGGCCTTGCGACCTCATCAGAAGGCTCAAAAAGCTTCTCCTAGACACGACGAAGGTAGTGCGAGGGTCGGCGTGGCGTGGGGTGGCCGGAGTGTGCGTGCCTAGGGTACCCTGTGTGCACGAAAGTGGGTGTGTTCGGGGGGAGATCAGGGGGTGTGGCATGGTGAGTGGAGTGAGGGTTTATGGTCAGTGGAGTGTGGCAATGCTTATGGGGTAGTTGGCGAGGTGGATGGAGGTGTGGAGCGGTGGGAACGCCTCGCCGAAGGTCTGGCTGGAGATGAGGAAGGTGAGGGTGATAGCATGTGTCGAGGCGTGTTTTGAAGAAATAAAGATAGAAAAATGATGGGAACAGAGAGAGGACTTATTTGTGTGTAGGGAGATGAAGGGGGATGCAGAGAAGGCGGCCGGCTCATATTGCTGTCGTCGGAGACGAAGTACTCAGTGGAGGAGGACGGTGACAACGAAGGGGCTGCAAGGACATCGGCTGGTGCGGCGCGATGCGAACGAAGAGGAGGAAGAGAACCCTGCCACTGGTATTGTGGCAGAGCAACGAGGGAGAGAGAGAGGAGTCGCCAGAGCTTGCTGAATTACTGACTGGAGGGGGAAGAGACGAAATAGAGGGTTGCTCAGGCCATTTTCAATCTTGAAAGATGCGGAGGGCTTTGGGTTTGCTTTTATAGGCTCTGGAGGAAGGTTTCGTACTTGGAAGCCAAGCTTCCAAGCATGGCAACCTCACCGAAGATGGAAGGTTAAATTAGACCCAAATCTCTCATGCATTCGCATGAGAGATTGGATACCAAATCGAGCTTGGAATTGTGTTCAAACTGGAGGAGATTTCTTAGAGAATCTCCCTTTCAATTTTGAAGGGGATTCTCTGAGGAATCTGGGAGATCTTTCCCTCGAAACCTCACCGGGGTAGGATTCCCTCCGCTATAGTGGTGAAGGGACCTAATTGCAAAGAACGAAGATAAAGATAGTGGGGTTTCTGCAAGAGTTTTCAAAAGTTAGGGGTAGAAATGTAATTGGGCTAGACCTATTTGCAAAGTAGGTCAAGGTGAATTCCCATTAGGTCCAAATTTTGGCACAAGCCTAATTTGGACCTAAGAAATCCAATGGTGAAGTTTTATTTTGGATTTGACCACGTTTGACTGGGTAATTTACACAAAAAACCAATTTAGGGCAAACATTTGACTGAGACCCTAATTTAGGTCAAAATAGGTTCTAAGGGCCAAATTGAAGGTTCTAAACCCTAGAGGATATTTTTTCATGATTTTTAGAGGGTTTATGTGAATTTTATCCTGACCATAACCTTGTTAAATTAAGTAGGTCTGTTTTAGGTTTACAAGAAGTCATTTAATTCCTAGAATTCACATGAACCCTTTTCTGTTTGAACCAACCCACTTTTTATCTTGTTAAGATCATTTGACCTGTGTTTAGTCCTTGAGAAAACCCGTTGCTGTACTGCAATGGTAAAATTATAGTTTTACCCCTTGTTTCTTACTTTTCTCTCAGAAGGGTTATTCATTGAGTTAGGACCTCCAGTTGGTTATGTAGGAGCTTTTTTTATCTTTTCTGGGTCAAAATGAGCTAGTTAGGACTCATGATGGTGTTCCCATCAGATAGCATCCGATCCGCTTTCTCACCTGCAACCACCTCCTCACTCGCTTGCGACATTCTCTCCTCATCACTTGCGACCACCACCTCTCTCGCTTACGATGTCCTCTCCATTGACTAACCTACGACCTCTCCTCGCTCTCCTCTGACATCCTCAGCATCGATCCTAACCGCTCTCCTCGAGTTGCACTCATTCTTCTTTGGCATCCACCACGTCAGCCCCCCTCCAAGGTCAGCCTTTATCTCCTACTCACACCATCCCTTTCCTCTCCACCTCCTCCTCTTCCTCAGATCAACGTAACCCTTCCCCCCCTCTACCCATTATCCTTTTTTTTCCCATCTTTGATTGATCTTTTCTTTCCATCTTTTATCCTTTTTTTTTTGTCTTATACTTTTCTCATTCAGTAATTGAAGTCATGAATAGATAAAATTAGGGAGTCAAGTAACAACGTGGAGGGAAACAAAGGAGAGGTCATGGAACTAGGCTTATTGGTTTTGGTTTTCTATTCACTTTTTTGGGAGTTGTCCTTTGACAAGTGTTTGCTGGTTTTAAGCAATATATTTTTCTTGTCTGGAGTAGCAATTGTTCTTGGATTGAAATCCACATTCCAACTCTTCAAAAGAAACTGTAAGGGTTGTATACCTTTCATTTTAGGATTCTTTCTTTTATTTTTCCACTGGTTTGTGGTACGAATCCTATTGGAGGTTTATGGATCTTTTGAGCTATTCAATGGATTCCATGCTTCAATACAACCATCTCTGTATGATATTCTAGTAGTTGGATGGATGCAACAATATTCATCTCTGATTCTCAACTGCATGAAATGGAGCTAATATATGGATGCCCCTTGTTTCTTCTTGCAACTTCTACCTTACAGTCATATGGTGCATTGTAATGGTAAATCTGCTTTCAACAGAGTATCACTGTGGGTAGGATGCTTTAGTCAGGTTGTTCCAAATGAAACCAATTATATTCATCATTTTGACTCTCCAATGGGAAATAGATCAAAGTGAAATGGATACTCAATACAGATTTTTATGTAAAAAAATAAAATGTCAGGTGAAAGGTGCTTTGGTCGGTAGTCTCTAAAATGCCAAGTTCTATTGGTCCTACTAATGAAAAGCTGATGATAGAAATCAACAAAGGCTTTCCCAATCTTATATTTGCCATGAAACTCTTCTTGCCTAGATTTGTCTCCTTTTATTTTTAGAAGAATCTTTCAATCAAAATTCTTTGTTTGGTCTTGTCATTACTTTAGATTCTACAATATTTATTTCTATCCTTTATCAATTTATTTTGTCTCTCCTCTCCTTAAGCTCTATTTTGTTTTCTTTAGTTCTCTTCTTTCTTCTCTCAGTCTATCCACCCAGGTAGGCAGAGCATTTGTTTAGAATATCCATAGCTGCTGACAGAGATCTCAAATAGGTTCTACATGCTCTCATCTTTAAATCAGAACCAATTAATGCTACAGGAATGCTTGTTCTACATTAAACTTCTTCAGAAACTCATCTAGTTCATATTTACATCATGATCTGCTTTGAATTGTGATTAAAGACTTTATTCAAACCAACTGATCAGTAGTTGTTGTCAAATATGATTCAGACCATCTGAGATCTGATCTATGTATTCCAAGTATCTCAAAATAACTGTGATATAGAATTAAGTACTTATATATTTTAGAAACCTTGTAACCAACTCAAAAACATTCAAAAGTCGTACACATTCCCCTGTTAAAACTCTTTTAAAGAATATCCGGACAAGCAACAACTGTTGCTGATAAACGATTATTTTGAAACACCTTTCATTCAGATTCTATGATTAAAACTTCACTCACAAAAATCAGATGAGTAAATCAGCATTAATTCCATCCCAAAAGATCATTGTGGCAATAAGGGCATGCTTCTCTAGCAAGAATCATGGGGGGAGGCAAGCTGTGGGTAGCACCGAGCTCCACGCCCATGGCATAGCCACCAGCGGTGGCGGCAAAGACACAGCAAACACCGTTGACCACATTCTCAAGTCACATTGCTACAACGACCTCTCCTCCTAGACCGAGTTATCATTATCTGCTTCTAGTTTGCGAGACCGGGATGTTCTCTCTAAGAGTGATTTATGGGCACACCATCATGAGAAATAACTATCTCATTTTGATCATATTAAGTCAATAAAAGCTTCTACATATCCATCAGAAGGTTTTAAGGGCACAAAACATTGATTTGAGAAGAAGACAAGAATACATGGTTATTTCTACAAATTTGCCATTCTATCACAAAAATAGAATAACTGTGGCTTTTCACAGGTGTTGAACAATGGTTAAATGATCTTAAGAGTCTAATAAGTGGGTTAGAATAGACAGAGAAGGGTTTTCACGCGTTTCAGGAATTAAATGACATCTGAAATCCTAAAAATAGACCTACTTAATTAATTGAGGTTTTGGTTAAGATAAAATTCACCTAAACCCTCTAAAAATCATAAAAAAATATTCTCTAGGGTTTGATGCCTTCAATTTGACCATTGGAACCCATCTTGACCCAAAACACAGTCTCAGACAGATATTTTCCCTAATTTAGGTAATTATGCAAATTACCCAGTCAAAGTAGGTCAAAACCAAAATCCAACTTCACTATTGAATTCCTTAAGTCCAAATTATATTTTTACCAAAATTTGGGCCCAATCTAAAATCACCTTGACCTAATTTGCATTTTGGTCCTGTCTGGCTCTTTTATCTCACACACATGCCCCTAACTTTTGAATCCTTTACAGACAGGTCCCCAAATTTATCGTCTCCTTCAAATAGGTCTCTGCCACCATGAAATCCAAATCCTACATCTTCGGCGAGCTTGATTTGGCATTTTCTCCTTTATTCCTTGACGAATCCCTCTCAGATTTGAAAGGGAAGTTCGTCAAGGAATTCCCTTCCTTTTGAGCCAGATCCTAAGCCCTACAACCTTCCCAATCTCTCATGTGAACGCATGAGATATTCGGGTATCTTTCAAGATCCCATCTCCGACGAACATTCCAAGCTTGGAAGCTTGGCTCCCAAGCTCAAATCGTCCCCTAAAGGCCTATAAAAGAAGCCCCAATGCATACCATCCATCCCAAGCTCGATTTTGGCCAAAAATTCCTCACATTCCTCCTTCCTATTTTGGTCGAAAGGCTCCTCGAGCTCCGACGTTTCCTCTTGACCTCCCTCGCCGTCCGTTCGCAATACCAGTAGCAGATTCATCTTCCTCGTCTTCCTCCGCGTCGTGCCATACCAGCAGGCGTCTCTCCCTCTGTCTTCCTCATCGTTTCCTTCTCACTAGAGTCACCTTTTTCCCCGTCACCAACTGATGAGAGCCTCATCATGAGACATAACTAGCTCTTTTTGACCCAATAAAGAAGATAAAAGCTCCTACATAACCTAGAAGAAGGCTTAACTGAAGGAACAAGTGCTCTGAGAAGAAAACATGAAATAAAGGTTAAAACTGCAATTTTACCATTGCAGTACATAAATGGGATTTCTCAGAAGCAAAACATAGGTCAAATGGTCCAAATAAGATAAAAAGTGGGTTGAGTTAATCAGAAATGGGTTTATGTGCAATCTAAGAACTAAATGACACTTGGTAACCCTAAAACAGACCCGCTTAAATTAACAAGGTTCCGATCAGAATAAAAATCAAGTAAACCCTCTAAAAATCATAGAAAAACATCCTCTAGGGTTTAGAACACTTAATTTGGCCTTTGGAACCTAGTTTGACCTCGATTAGGGTCCTAGATCTTCAATTAACCTAATTTAGGTTTTTACGCAAAATGTCTAGTCAAACGAGGTCAAAACTAAAATCCAACTTCACCATTGGATTCCTTAGGTCCAAATTAGGTTTGTACCAAAATTTGGACCTAAGGAGAGGTCATCTTGACCTACTTTGCAATTTAGTACACCCAAATCATAAATTGGTCCCTATCTTTTGAATACCTTTGCAGAGAGCCCCCTAGGTTCTTCGCCTCCTTTGCAAACCGGTCCTGCCGCCATTGCTAGGGTAGAACTGATCTCCGGCGAAGTTTCGAGAGAGATTGCTCTCTAATTCCTCAGAGATTCTCTCCCAGAAATGGAAGGGGGATTCTTTGAGGAATTCCCTTCCTTCTAAAGCCAATTACAATCGCTGGTGTGAACCCAATCTCTCGTGCGAACGCACGAGAGATTTGGGTATCCACCTTCCTTCCATATTCGGCGAGCCAGCAGCGTTGATTGCGCGGTCTCCACGCGCTAGTAGGTGCGGCCGGCACCTATAAAAGACACCCTAGACCCTGCCGCAGAAGGCAAGCTTGATTTTGACGGAGATCCCTTCCAAATTCCTCTCTCTCCCATCTCCGGCCAAACGACCCACAAGCTCCGGTGACCTCCTCCCCTCCTTCTCGTCGCTCTGCTGCCATACCAGCAGTAGAGTCCTCTCCGCCGCTTCCTCCCGCATCGTGCTGTACCCCGCGCGCGCGCTTCTGACCTCATCTTCTTCGCCGCTTCCTCCCTCAGGGTTTTTCTTCCCCGACGACGGCAGTTACAAGCCGTCCTCTCCGCCGCCTCCCTTCCTTCTAGACAACCCCAGATACGTTCTCCATCCTCTCCTCTCTCTTTTCCCCCAACTATTTTACTTCATTACCCCTCGACAGTACCTAACTGCCTCCATCTTCCTTGCCTCCGACCGCACTCCGGCGAGCCGCCCACACCACTCCGCCACTCCACACGGCTCGCCAACCACCTCGTGAGCTTTGCCTCACCACCAGGAACCCATTCCACCCCATCACTGCCACTCCAGACCTCCACAAGCACCCCCCGACCAACCCACCATCTCCGGCCACAGGTTGACCTAGGCACGCACGCCTAGGCCGACCAGCAACCTGCAGCATCACCCACCGCCTTCGCCGTGCTACGGCGAAGGTTTCCAGCTATTCTGATTGGGCCAATAGGCCATTCTGTTGGATGTCAGGTGTACGCCCCAGCCGTCATTAACAGCCGAAGCAGCAGGGAGCTTGGAGCAGCAGCAGGCGTCAGGCTTCCCAGGCGGCAGGTGCAGCAAACTCTCGCAAGTGTCGCGAAGCAACCGAGACCAGCCAGTAGCGTAGAGGAGTCAACAGCTTGGGCAATCGAGCGACAAAACTCTGCGGGTGAGAGTGAAGGCGACACTAGATAGTCCCACATCGTGGGATTGCAACACTCAGGTACCATATAAGTTTTTTTTGTGTTATCGTCTTAGTGCCTCCGTAAGCACAGGGGTGAGGTCCCTCACACACACCTCGTCCGCGGCTTGACCTCGCGGATCTGGCGGATCCGACCCAACCTAGACCTACGCACTCCTCGCGCATCACCACTTGCCGGTGCGCCTGGTCCCGGGTGCGAACCCGACCCGACTACCCGTGTGGCTCTGGGAGAGCGTCCGTGAGTGCATTGCTTGAGAGAGAGAGACGCTTGGGTAGAGGGACGGGGGTAGGTTTTTACTACTGTGTGGTGTGTGCAGGAAGGAAGAACTGACCCAGGCAGCGAACACTTAGCAGCTGCAGAATAGGAAGAGAAGAAAGAAGAGGCTGTGTAGCAGTGAAAGGAGAAGTCTTCGCAGAGAAGAAGAAGAAGGAAGACAAGGCAGAAGAGAGAGAAGAACGAAGAAGAAGACAAGGGAAGACTGCAAAGAGATCAGAAGAAAAAGAAGAAGAAGAAGAAAGAAGAAAGGCAAGGCAGGAGAAGAAGGAAAGATACCAGAAGCAAAGAAAGGAGAAGAGAGAAAGAGAGATCACATTTAAGACGTCTGATACACAAATCAGACGTCCAATTCTACTTTTTTTTCCCAAATCCTTTTTTAAAATTCTCTCTTTGAATGAATTATATTTGCATTTAAACAGTTGTATTCTTTGGTTTTACAAAGTACTGAGATTGCTCCCCGTGTTCGACCTCGGATACTCTAGTTGTTCGAGTAATAAAATTCTTTATATTTGTTTAAACATTTTGTCGGTTATACTACAACGTGACATCCTTTAAACCCGCACAAAACATTGAGAGCACCGACCACACCACAACTAGCGTCTCTTCTACTCCTCATTGTTTGCCAACTACCTAGATAAGTTCCTTAACTCCTCTACTTCATTCACACACCAACCACACTCCATTTCGACCGCCATCGCACTCGCACGCTCCCCATCTTCCACCTCGCCGGCTTACCTCTGGCGAGTTCGCACGGACACTACGCTCCACCAAATTGGCCGCCACTCATCCCTATACCCTCGATCCCAGGAGCAAAATCCCTGACTTAGTTAGGCCGATTGCCCCTCCTAACCACTTACCGAACACCTCCATCACCACACTCACCTCCCGACCTCTCCCTACGCACACACGCACTCCCACAGCACGCCACCGCCACCATCACATTTGCCGCACTCATACTAAGCTTTCAAACTTGTTTAACAGGGTCAAACCACCCCCTCCCACCCCCCCGCTCTCTTCAAAGTAAAAACCTGCCCAACCCTCACGCTCTCTTTCTTTCTCTCTTTGGGATCCACTCTCCCAGAGCCTTGCATAGTACCGGGCAATCAGATTCAGATCTAAGCACACCCAGGACCAGGGCTGCGGGCGTGGGTTGCAGCCGAGGTGTGTGCAGGTTAGGTGGGTTGGGACAGCACCAGGCCCACGAGGTACGTGTCACGGACGAGGCAGTGTCGGGTGAGAGGGGACCTCACCCCCGTGTGTTGAGGCAAATAGGCTACAACACAAATTCAATTTATGCACTGTTTGGAGTTCTACGCACCCGATGTGGCACTAAAGATAGAGCCTCTTCTTCGTGCAGCTAGCAGCTGCCATTCCTTTGTCAAATTCGCGGTCAGGCTGTGGTCAACCGCTCCAATAGATGACCCAAGAGTTGTCCTGGGATGATTCCGCAGCAACTGGAGTCGAGACTTGGGGAAGGTGAGACCTGAAGCAAGCTTCAAGCGAGCTTGAACTCGCTCGACAAACATTTTGGCATCATTGCTAGGGAGCAACGTGCAACTTTAATCTCTTGATTGCAATATCTGATTTGATACTAACTTTCTCTATCTCTTTTGATTATTATCTGTTTCAAAGGGATTCATCAGAGGAAGATCAGCCACACATTAGAACACTCCAGGGGTAGGTAAAACACCATCCAATTTTCCCTAAGCCCCTGATTCTGAAAAAGCTAGAAAATAGAAGAAATCAATTAGGGCTACTTGCATTCTATTCTTAGATTAATCATTAAGTTTCCTGATTTGATACATTCTAGAGAACATCCAAACCCTGATTTGTGCACCTACTCAGGATTTAAGGATCTAGGGCTATCATCTTCTTGCTTGAGCCTTAGGTACCACATTTGGACGAATTAAATTGGACCAATCAGAGCTAATTAGGGTTTCCAGTTTATAATTTTAGAGATACACTTGCTTGATCAATAATTAACCTTCCCAAACAGTGTGTGTCTAAGCCTTGGTTGAATTGATCTATTCAAGCAAACCCTAAAATCAAGCTCTTAATTTCATTTGAACACTAAAAGAGGGACCTAAATTTCTCAAAGGACAAAACAGGTGAAGTTGACCCACCTTGTTGGGTTAACCAATCTTCAAATTAGGTCACCTTACACAAAAACATCTTAAAGTTCAAGTGAAATCATAAAGCACCTGTGCTCTTAATCTGAAATTGGTAGAGGTCAAGTCCCCATTCTTGTCTACCTAGATCCTCAGTGACAAGAAAGGTCAGGTGGGGGAAACCCTATAACCCGTGGGGGTGTTCTACCGTGTAGGGGCTTTCACGGGACTCTCCCATTCTGATTGCCCAGGTAATTCTTAGGTGGACGACTTTCTGACTAAGGCGTATCATCCGCCCCAAACTTCTATAGTCATCAAAAATTTTTGGGTGTCTTGATTGGGTCCATCACCTACTATCCCTCACCTACTCCATCGGTGCATGTTTGGGAGGAGGTCCTTAAGACCACCCTTGAGGTCTCCATTAGTCATTCACTCTTATCGAGGTCGAGCCTCAACTTCCATGTTTGTGCAACAACCTAATCACATTGACATATCTTTTGATTCAGAACCTACTTCCCCTTTATCAGCTATGGATCACCAAGAAGATCAACCTAACCTTGAGTAACAATTCCATGATTTCCGAAATCAAATCAATGACATCATCAATCCACCGTCACATCCTCGAATGCGAGACCACTATAATCCTGCAACGGTAGAGATTGAACCTCGAATCAACATACCTGCGGGAGGACCTGAGGTGGATCTCAAGCTTAGCATGCTTTATATGACCCCAAAATTTCGCGGCTTGAACTCCGAGGACTTTTCCAGTACATCAAAAACCTAAAACATCTGGCCCACACTTTTGGGGCAAATGTACAGAATTGGGATGGATTACTCTTAAAACTCTTCTCATTCTCTCTGGCTGACAAAGCCGCTCACTGGTTTCAAACTCAACCACACACGATCAACACATGGGGATAACTTCAAACCGCCTTCCTACAAAAATTCTACCCCATTGGTCATACAAATACAATGCGGCACCAAATCACGCACTTCTCCCAAGGAGTGGGAGAATCCTACACGAGGCATGGGATCGTTTTCTGGATCACATGAGTAAATGCCCCCATCACGGTTCAAAATGGAAACAAGTCCAATCCTTTTACCATAGACTCCATGAAGACATCAAGCTCTTTGTCAATGCAACCTGTGGCGGTAGCATCATGGGTCAACATGAGGACACGATCTAGGAAATTCTCGAGAACATGTGCGAGAACTTCCTGAACAATAAGTCATCGAGTGTGTTCTCACGCTTTTGTGCGGGTTTTAAAGAGAATATGACATTGTAGTATAGCCGACAAAGCGTTCAAACAAATAGAGAATTTTATTACTCGAAAATCAGAGTATCCGAGGTCGAACACAAGGAGCAAATGGAATTTACTACTAATCAAAATGTAATTGAACACTCTAATTTACTCAAAACTGGAATTCAAAGGTATCAAAAAAATAATTCAGATAAAAGAGTCAAATTGGACGTCTGATCTTGGGATCAGACGTCTTAAAAGTGTTTTCCCTTTTCCTTTTGATTATTCTTCTTCTTCTGATCTTGCTTTTTCTTTCTTCTTCTGCAGACTCTTTTTCTTCTTCGTCTTCTGTCTTGGCTTCTCTTCTTCTTTCTCTTCTCTCTTTCTGCTTTGCTTCTTTTCTTGCGAAGGCTTCTTCTTCCTGCCTTTGTTTCTTTTCTCTTGTTTCTTCTCCTGCGAAGGCTTCTTTCCTCCTCCTTCTCCTTTGTTCTCTTTTCTGCCTTGCCTTCCTTCTTCTTTCTCTCGGCCAAGTCTTTCTTCCTCAACGTTCAGCCTATGCCTACACAGAGCAAAACCTATCCCTTTCCCTTTACCCGCGCGTCTCTCTCTTAGCAATTCACTCAACCACGCTCTCCCAGAGCCACACGGATAATCGGGTCGAATTCGCACCCGGGACCAAGCGCACCTGCAGGTGGTGATGCGCGAGGAGTGCGTGGGTTTGGGTCGGGTCGGATCCGACCAGATCCACGCGGTCAAGCCACGGACGAGGCGGGTGTGAGGGTAGGTAAGGGACCTCACCCCTGTGCTTACGGAGGCAGTGAGCTTAAAACACAAAAATAATTTATACTATACCTGTGTTTTGCGCTTCCACGATGTGGGACTATCTGGTCAGTCCTGATTTCGCACGCGCCCGCAGAGATTTCGTCGTGCAATTGCCCCAGCTACTGGCTTCGCAACGCAGTTTGCTAGCCTCAGTCGCTTCGCAACACTCGCGTGAACCTGCTGCACCTGCAGCCTGGGAGCCTTGGTGCCTGAAGCTGCTACGAGCTCCTCGCTGCTTCGACCGTCAATGGCGGCATGAGCTGCAACCTGTCATACACAAGAACGGCCTATTGGCCCAATCAGATTAGCTAGAAACCTTCGCCGTGGCACAGCGAAGATGATGCGCGGTGCTGTAGGCCGCAGGTCAGCCTAGGTGTGCATGCCTAGGTCAACCTGTGGCCGGAGGTGTGGGGTTGTTCGAGGGGCAACTGTGGAGGTCTGGAGTGGCAGTGGAGGGGCAGAATGAGTTCCTGGTGGTGAGGCGGAGCTCACGAGAAGGTTGGCGAGTCGTGTGGAGGGGCGGAGTGGTGTGGGCGGCTCGCCGGAGGGCGGTCGGAGGCGAGGACGATGGAGGTGGTTAGGCACTGTCGGGGGGTAATTGGATAAAATAGCAGGGGGAAAAGAGAGAGGAGAAGATGAAGAGGGTATCTGGAGTGATCTGGAAGGAAGGGAGGCAGCAGAGTGGACGGCGCGTAACTGCTGTCGTCGGGGAAGAAGGACCCTGAGGGAGGAAGCGGTGACGAGGATGAGGTCAGGGGCACGCGCGCTTGGTACGGCGTGACGTGGGAGGAAGCGGCGAAGTTGACTCTGCTGCTGGTATGGCAGCAGTGCGACGAGAAGGAGGGGAGGAGGTCGCTGGAGCTTGCTGGTCTTTTGGCCGGAGATGGGAGAGAGGAAATTTGAGGGGATCTCCATCAAAATCAAGCTTAAGATGAGCGGCCGGAGGTGTGGGTTCTTATATAGGAACTGGGCCAGTTGTTCAGGGCGTGGAGGGCACGCCATTGCCTCTGATTGCTCGCCGGAGTAGGAAAGAGGTTAAGATACCCAAATCCCTCATGCATTCGCATGAGAGATTGGGTTCACACCAGAGGTTGTAATTGGCCTTAAATGGAAGGGAATTCCTCAGAGAATCTCCCTTCCATTTCTGGGAGGACATCTCTGAGGAATAAGAGAGTAATCTCTCTCTAAACCTCGCCGGAGCTTGGTTCTGCCCTAACAATGGCGAAAGAACCTGATTGCAAAGGTGGCGAGGAACTTAAGGGGCTCTCTGCAAAGATATTCAAAAGATAGGGACCAAATTATGATTTGGGTGTACTAAATTGCAAAGTAGGCCAAGATGACCTCCCTTTAGGTCCAAATTTTGGTAAAAACCTAATTTTCACCTAAGGAATCCAATGGTGAAGTTGGATTTTAGGTTTGACCTCGTTTGACTAGACATTTTGCGTAAAAACCTAAATTATGTTACTTGAAGAGCTAGGACCCTAATCTAGGTCAAACTGGGTTCCACGGGCCAAATTGAGTGTTCTGAACCCTAGAGGATATTTTTCCATGATTTTTAGAGGGTTTACTTGATTTTTATCCTGATCGAAACCTTGTTAATTTAAGTGGGTCTGTTTTAGGGTTACCAAGTGTCATTTAATTCCTAGATTGCACATAAACCCATTTCTGATTGACTCAACCCACTTTTTATCTCATTTAGACCATTTGACCTATGTTTTGCCTCTGAGAAATCCCGTTTATGTACTGCAATGGTAAAATTGCAGTTTTAACCTTTATTTCATGTTTTCTTCTCAGAGCACTTATTCCTTTATTTAGGCCTTCCTCTAGGTTATGTAGGAGATTTTATCTTCTTTATTGGGTCAAAATGAGCTCTCATCAGAGTGCGTACGATCGGATGTCCACCCATGCATTGACAAGCAATCAGGGGGTACACGAATCCTGAGGCCTTTCCTCATCCGTTGATCTGGAGTTGGTAGCCAGTCAATTTGATAACATCTCCATTATCGAAAAGAAGGTGGATGACATCACTCGTCATCTACACAATTCCACCTCTGCACCTCAAAGCACATACGTGCACCTGCCCACGGAAGGGGATGCACACAGCATCTACCACTCCCCGGGGATGGATGCATATCCGCCCCCATCTGATTATGGCTTTAGAGGCAACTTCAGGTCTGCCCACCATAGTTGGGGGAACTCTAAACCCTGGTACCCTGATTATCTCGGAGCCCTTCAGACTTGCAAGGATCTCCACGCTATCCAGAATAATCCATTCTCCAACACTTACAACTCTGGATGGTGTAATCATCCTAACTTTTCGTGGTCAGGAAATAACCTGAATCCAAGACCTCAATTTCAACCCTGATCACAAGCTCTGCATCCTTATCAGCCCACCCAACCAAGGTCCACTCAAAACTTCCAATCTGGACCACCTAAGGAAGATCAGACATCTTTAATTCTTCAAACCTTGGTTGACATGCAAAAACAACACAAAGAAGAAATCATTGAACTTCGCAATCAAATGACCTAGCTGGCAAATTCTCACCAGCTTGGCACACTTCCTTCCCAACCTATGCCAAATCCTAACAACATGTTGACCTAAAAACATATTGTAAACCCAATCCAAGGTCAAACATGTTATACCCAACCCGATCCAACAACTCATACCTGCGTGTTTTCTCCATCCACCTCAGCTGAGCCCAAACACACGATAACTTACCCAAGCCCACCCCCACAGCAATAGCAAGGTCCGACTTTTCCCCATCCACCTCCCAACCATGATTGTGCTATGATCAATATTTTGAAAAATCAAGAACCCATCCCTAAAGATAGCAAATCCATTCCCTTATCCCAAGTCATATCTCACCTCCACACTAAAGGATTGTCAGAAATTGATGTAACAGGACCTTTGAGGAATGCACAAGTCATGATTCCACTACTTGACATCCTCACTCTCAACCCGACCACACCAGACTTACCTAGAAAAGAGATGGAAGAACAAACAATAGGAAAGATAGTATTGTCTGAAGATATAAGTGCCATAATCCAAAACAGTCTACCTCCTAAGAAATCTGACCCGGGCACCCTACTAATCCCTTGCAATATCGGTGATACAAACTTCAAGTGGGTTGTACTAGACCTGGGTGCTTCAGTCAACCTTATCCCTACCATCCTATTCGAAAAATTACGAATCAAACAGCTAAAACCCACGCAAGTCACTTTGCAACTAGCTGATCGAACCCTGATCACACCAATTGGGATGATAGAGAATGTGGTAATTAAAGTTAAGGATTTTAGCTACTTAACAGATTTCCTAATTCTTGACATGGAGACACCACAACAGATACAGGATATGCTCGCAATTTTGGGAAGACCATTCTTGGCCACTGCAAGAGCCATAATCAATTGTGAATCAAGGCATATGACAATTGCCTCCGGAGATCAACATGCTAAGATTAATATTTTTGAGGCAACAAAAGGAAAATTCTTGACAGAACAACTAGGTTTTATACAGGATCTCATGACCATATCCTTAGAAGAAAACCTAGAACCTAAATTGGAAACCTTTCACATCCTAGATGATGATCTAGTTGAGCACGATGACATGAGCACAATGGAGGCTTTCACATTTGAACTTGAAGATATACCTAGGAATGTTGGGAAACACGGTGACAAACCAAATTCAGAGTCCATGGATATGGAAACATTTCATTTTGAGGATCTCCTAGAATCAGGCTTGGCAGATACTGAGAGTAGCCTCCACCCAGAATATGAATCCTTTACAGAATTTGAGCTACATGATCCAAGAGGCACTTTTCAAACATTCACTTTTGACTGGAAGGAGAATTATAGTAAAGATTCACTGTAAGACCCAAGTTATGAGTCATTTCTTAAGGAAACAATCTCACATTCGGCAAAAGATAATCACGTTGACTCAGTGAGGATTGATCTATTAGGTCACATAGCACAAGAGGAACCACACATCTGGGATACACTAACTAGATCCATTTCTATTGAGCATTGGAATCACCACAATCCTATTGTAGAACCCCATGACCACTATATCTTCCAAATGATTCCTCCGCAAAAACTCAAGAAAGATCATCCAGAAAAGAATCAGCCTAACTTATATCTGAGACATTTTGGAATGACTCTCCACCATGCATTGATACTTACCTGTGGCCATCCAATTCTCATCCATGACGATCATATATGCTCTCCTATCATTTATGCAGCCAATCACATCTCCCAAAGCTTATTGCGCCTAGCTGATGGGGTTAAACTCAGCGCTTAACAGGAGACAACCTGTCATATTCTTGAAAAACCCGAAACCCTTCTTGACACATCACGTGCTGAACTCATATTGCACTTTAGGGTTCGTCCATTAGAGCAGCCGACTCCACCTCTAGTATTTCATACCAGAGCTTGAAATCGTCCGCAACAATCATCCCAACCCGTCCACCCACCTAAACCTGTTCTAATGTACAATCTAAGCTGAATTCAACCCACCAATTTACAATGAGGACATTGCAAATCGTAGGCATGGGGGGTATTAAAGTGCAAAATGCCGTGAGAATTACTTCACAAGAAAGGGTTTTATCAAAAAAATTACATATTGTTTAAAAAAAAAAGAAGGTTGAGGAAAAAGAAGATCCATTTTTGAAAAGGAGGAAAGAAAATTGAAATGAAAAAAAAGGGGAGCACAAAGGAAAAAGAAAATTGAGTCCCTTAGAAATAATTTGGAACCTACCCACCTTCTAGGTTGGATCGAATGATGAACTAAGACCTGAAAGGCTAAAACTTAAGAGATTAGTGGCGAATACCGACCTATTGGATTTAAACATTCATGTACTTGTCAAGATCCAGATTAATCCTCAAGAGGTTGAGGAAAATGCAAAGCTTATGTATTAGGTGATCACACGAGTTTTGCGTGTTTGAAATCGGGGTTACGAGTAACCCGTTGTCATAGTTGCAAAACTCGCAATCAAGTATAATTTATGCTGAAACTTCAAGGGAGTTCCATGTCGAACAGAGGGAGGCGATGTGTACTTTGTATAAAAACATGCTTCGATTTGTTTCTTTTTGGTGTTTTAGGGTTTTTTTTTTTGTTTTTGAAATAAAATGACAAGCAATCACAAGAGAGAGATGGAATCAAATATGATGTAGTGCTCGAATGTCAATTACAATAAACCATGAAAGCATAAAAGAGAAGGGTGAGAAGAAATCTCCCGAAGAGGCTGTTCGGTGAGACGACGGGGCCTGGCAGAAGCTCGAACGAAGGAGTTGTGAAGCAGGACGACGGAGGTGAGAAGCGGGAGGACGTCGGGTAGAGGAAAGCTTCAGCGTGGCTCCAGAATGGAGGTGAGAAGGTGGAGATGATCTGCTACGAGAATAGAGGTGGGAGGACGGCTCCAAGGCGACCTATGAATGGGGATGGGACGATGGAGGAGTATTTGGTGGGACAGAGTTTCGTTACAGTAATAAGTGCCTTGGGAGCTTGAGAGTAAGCTCTAACAGAGTGTTAGTAGGCTTGCTAGAGCTTGGGAGTAGGTGGGAGTAGAGTAGGTAGGATGGCTTGGAAGGGAGGGGGTGTTGGTCCTTATATAATGGATGAGAAGAGGCTAGAATAGGCATGAGACCAATAGCGACCTCCAGGATATCACTGTGTCACTGTAGCCAGCTCAAGCCCGCTCACGCATGCAGTTGGCCTTGCGCCTGCGAACAATTAGTGACGGCTGTAAGCGTTGCTAAATGTCAGCCAGGCTGTTGCTGAAGATCCACCCGCTACTCATGCTCCGCTGGCACGTGCATCACGCGCTCCTTAAAAACATATTCACAACAACTCTGGCTACAGCGCATTGGCTGTGAAGGCACCTCACAAAGAGAGGGCACGGGTTCGAAACCCATTGACCCCTCAATTGGACGCTTAAGGCTGGTGTAGTAGCAAAGCACGCATGCACGCACGCGAGAGAGCGCAACAAAGCGGCAGCGCAGCTCAGCACAGCGCAGTGCCAGCAGGTAAGCATGCACACGCAATAAGGAGCGCACGATGCACGTGCCTGCGGAGCATGAGTAGCAGGTGGATCTTCAGCGATAGCCTGGCGGACATTTAGAACTCTTACAACCGTCGCTAATTGTTCACAGGCGCAAGGCCAGCTGCGTGTGTGACCCTACGAAAATCCTTGATGAATGGGTGAGCCTTGATGAAGAGTGGGTGCTGGCCGGTGCTGGGAGGGCCTAGATGGTGCCACATGGTGCCATCTGGGCCATCCATCTTCTTTATGTTGCAGAGGGTGCCACGGTGCTCAGATCGAGATGATTCCCACGATACCGGACTGGGATCGTCACTCCAGATCCATCCATATGGTTGGATTTTCCATCCAAAACCTGTATGGATGTCGCATTGCCCCCTGACCATTGATCTTTCTCAAACTTCGTACGATGCTACGGGACTCCGATCTAGACGATTTCAGAGGCATTAACTCTGATCGTCATCCTAATCAAATCTGTATGATTCGATCGTCCATCCAAGGCCCTGAAATAAATCTTCTCTCCTGACCATAAAAAGGACCTAATTAACCTAAAATATATACAACTACTCTAAATGTAGAATGATGCGTACTATGCAATATTTATAACATAAAATGCAAACTAAGCCTAGGAATATGCATGATTAAGCATTTTAACCTAAATAGATGTGTCTATATCATTAGGTCCAAGGCTTAGGGATTATTTGGCCCCGTTAATTGACCTCTGGTTTGTGGGACTCGATAACTTAAGCACCCTAAATCACACATAGTCAGGTTCAGTGCACTCTAAAAAGAAAACAATGCCAAAAGGCATTTAATCTGTTCTGAAAAAGGTCCTAAGATCTAGATTAGGAGCAGCTCGAAAACACAAGTTGATTTGGACAAGTTCCCAACGTGGAGAGATAGGAAATTACCCTCGAAGATGTGCAATAACATATCTTCTTCTCAGTGCTTATCTCCTAGGATATCTAAATATCCTACTAGGGGCATGTAAGCACCTTGTGTTGGTTCAGATGCCATGGGCAGCATTATCATGAAATGTCGATTGCCAGGGTCTGGATTTAGCTACAGAACACAATGGGCGGGATTATCCCGAAATCTAGAAAGCTAGGGTTCTGGGGGTTGCCATGGGCGGTACTATCTCGAAGCATCGATTACTAGGGACCTTGCGAGAATTGATGGTGGGAACAAAGAATCCAATGCAGATCGTGTTTAGGGTCAATTCGAGGATGGATCTAACGAAAAATATAATGAAAAGAAAAGAGAGAGAAAGTCCTCCACAAATCAAATTCTCCTTCTATGTCTCTCTCAATATGCACTGGCAAACTGAACCGGGTGCTTTAACCGTAGGGTCCAACGAACGTTAGGATAGTTCCTGCAGGCCTTAGAAACCTTCGTGGCAAACTGAGGTGAAAGATAGTCAGGTCTGGATCTGCACTGGTACTTGAGTACCTCTAGGCCTAATTGTTGGTATTAAGATCTGATTCCAAGAGATGCGGCCTAGTAAGGCATCCTGACGGTTAAATCCAGCCCTGATAACTGGTTCGATTCAGATGGTTTTGCTAAGGGACTAGCAAAAGCTAGGCATGGGGGTATAATGGGAACACCATCATGAGCCATAACTAGCTCAATTTGATCTGATTAAGTCAATAAAAGCTCCTACATATCCATCGGAAGATCTTAAGGGCATAAAACATTGATTTGAGAAGATAAGAATACAGGGTTATTTCTGCAAATTTGCCATTCTATCACAAAAATAGAATAACTGCATGTTTTCTCAGGGGTTGAACAAAGGTCAAATGGTCTTAAGAGTCTAACAAGTGGGTTAGAACGGACAGAAAAGTGTTTTCGCGCGTTTCAGGAATTAAATGACATCTGAAACCCTAAAAATAGTCTCGCTTAATTAACTGAGGTTCTAGTCAGTGTAAAATTAACCTAAACCCTCTAAAAATAATTTAAAAATATTCTCTAGGGTTTGGTACCTTTAATTTGACCATTGGAACCCGTCTTGACCCAAAATAGAGTCTCAGACAAATATTTACCCTAATTTGGGTAATTATGCAAATTCCCTAGTCAAACTAGGTCAAAACCAAAATCCAACTTCACCATTGGATTCCCTAAGTTCAAATTAGATTTGTACCAAAATTTGGGCTCAATCTAAAATCACCTTGACCTAATTTGCATTTTGGCCTTGTCCAACTCTCTTATTTCACACACATGCCCCTAACTTTTGAATCCTTTACAAATAGGTTCCCAACTTTATCGTCACCTTCTTCAAATAGGTCCCTGTAGCCATGAATACCTCTCAGATTTAAAAGGAAAGTTCGACAAGGAATTCCTTTCCTTTTGAGCTATATCCTAAGCCCTATAACCTTTCCAATCTCTTATATGAACGTATGAGAGATTCAGGTATCTTTCAAACTCCCTTCTCCGGCGAACATTCCAAGCTTGGAAGCTTGGCTTCCAAGCTCAAATCATCCCCCAGAAGCCTATAAAAGAAGCCCCAATGCATACCATCCATCCCAAGCTCGATTTTGGCCAGAAATTCCCCACATTCCTCCTTCCTATTCCGGCCAAAAGGCTCCTCGAGCTCCGACGATTCCTCCCGACCTCCCTCGTCGTCCCTCCGCAATACTAGCGGTGGATTCATCTTCCTCGTCTTCCTCCACGTCACGCCATACCAGCAGGCGTCTCTCCCTCCGTCTTCCTTGCTGTTTCCTTCTCACAGGTGGCGCCTTCTTCCCTGGCACTGACCACACCGCAATCGACGTCGCTTCTACTCCCCGTCGTCTGCCAACTCCTATATAAGTTCCCTAACTCCTCTACTTCATTCACACACCAACCACACTCCGTTTTAACTACCATGTCACTCGCACGCTCCCCGTCTTCCACCTCGCCGGCGTACCTCCAGCGAGTTCGCACAGCCACTATGCTCCACCAAATTGGCCGCCGCTCATCCCTACACCTCTACCTCGATCCCAGGAGCAAAAGCTCTAACTTAGTTAAGTTGATTGACCCTCCTAACCACTTACTGAACACCTACATTATCGCACTCACTTCCTGGCCTCGCCCTACACACACATGCATTCCCACAGCACGCCACCACTACCATCACATTCGCCACACTCATACGAAGCTCATGAACTTGTTTAATAGGGCCGAAAGGCCGTATTGTTTGTTTCAGGTCTTTAGGTCATCTCTGCCATTAACGAGTGAATTCAAGCTCACTTGAAGCTTGCTTCAAGTCTCACCTTCCCCAGGTCTCGACTCCAGCTGCTGCAGAATCATCCCAGGACCACTCTTGGGCCATCTATTAGAGTGGTTTACCACAGCTTGACTGTGAATTTGACGAAGGAACGGCTGCTGCTAGCTGCACGAAGAAGAGGCACTATCTTTAGTGCCACATCGGGTGCGACAGAACTCCAAACAGCGCATAAATTGAATTTGTGTTGTAGGCTATTCACCTCAACACATGGGGGTGAGTTCCATGACACGTACCCTGCGGGCCTGGCACTGACCCGACCTGCCTAACCTGCGCACACCTCGGCTACGACCCACGCTCGCAGCCCTGGTCTCGGGTACGCTTAGATCTGAATCTGATTGCCCAATACTATGCAAGGCTCTGGGAGAGCGGATCCCAGAGAGAGAAAGAAAGAGAGAGCATGGGGGTTGGGGGTGTTTTTACTTAGAAGATCAACGACTGACACTTATCCGTTTGAAGAAGAAACCCCCCTCTATGTGTGAAGAAGAGAAGAAGAAGAGAAAGAAAAGAAAAGCCAAGGCAAAGAATAAAGAGAAGAGAAAAAGAAGAAGAGAAGATCAGTGCTTCCCAAGCACTGTAGCATAGTCGACTAATTGGCCTGACCATCGACTGATATTATTGTTGCATTGATATAACTGTTGCATTATTTGAGATACTTGAGCTTATTTGTGCTTAGGGGTAATTGATGATTCAAATCACCATTTTACTCTAATATTTTTGCCTCATTAACATTTGCTTTATCATATATATCATTCTTGCTTGGATTTATTGGTATACATTGATAGAATTGCAATCTTGAGAGTTAATTGTTACTTGCTCCCTATGTTCGACCTCGGATTTCTTTCGAGCATAAATGTTATTTGCTTTCAAACGATTTCGACCTATACTACGATACAGTTTTTATAACATCGATCTCGCTCGACAAACAGTGATCCAATGGCAGTCATATATTCGAAAGGACGAGATGGAACACTTGAGGAGATTGATCAAACAAAAGTTATATTGAATTCATTGAATCCTAGGTGGATTACAAAGTGCACTACTATTTACCAATTTGAGGTTGTGCAGACTTTGGTGTTCCGTATCTATGACATTAGTACAGAGTTTCACAATGTATCGGTAAAGATGCTTAAGTTGGTGGAGCAGCAATTTCTTGGTGAAGCTAGCTGCAGTTTGTTTGAGGTAGTCACCAAACCCTCTAGGTTTGTCATGTTAAGTCTGAAACGAGAAAACAATGGAGGAGAAGCACATCATGCAAAGTTGGGTGAACTTACAATGTAAGCTGAAGAGTCTAGTGGTTCAAGAAATATTATAGAGATGACATTCCAATGCTATGATTTGGAAAATAAGGATGTGTTTTCAAAAGTGATCCTTTCTTGGTGTTGTCCAGAATCACAGATAGAGGTATGCCTTTGCCAATATTCAAGACGGAGGTGATAAAGAATGTTCTCAATCCTAGATGGAAGCCTGTAGCTTTGAACCTTCAACAAGCTGGAAGCAAGGACAAGCCTCTGAACATTGAATCCTTCAATTTCAATGGTAATGGCAAACATGATTCTATCAAAAAATTGGAGAAGTCATTGGCTGATTTGCAAATGCTCTATAAATGTAAGTAGGGAGAGAACTTTTTGCACCATCCACTGTAGGACGTGAGTAGCATAACAAGGTGTTGAAGAGCAAGCTATATGTCAAGGATTTTGCAGAATGTTTAAGGAGAACATTTTTAGATTACATTGCCAATGGATGTGAGCTGAACTTTATGGTAGCAGTAGACTTTACTGCTTCAAATGGAAATCCCTGACTACCTGATTCGTTGCATTACATGGATCCATCAGGATGTCCAAATGAGTACCAGAGAGCCATACTAGAAGCTGGAGAGGTTCTACAATTCTATGACACAGATAAACGGTTCCCTGCTTGTGGCTTTGGTGGAAGGCCAATTGATGGTCCTGTTTCTCATTGTTTCAACTTGAATGGAAGCATGCAATATTTTGAGGTAGATGGTATCCAAGGGATAATGGTAGCTTACTAAAGTGTTGTTTGAAATGTGTCCTTGGCAAGGCCAACCTTATTTGGACCGGTTATCAACACAACAACCTTGATAGCTACCCAATCCCTTACACAGAGTGGGTTGAAATACTTTGTCCCGCTAATAATAGCAGATGGAGTGATAACTGATATTCAGGAGACAATGGATGCCTTGGTGAAAGCATCGGATCTACCTTTGTCTATTCTTATAGTTGGAGTGGGTGGAAATCATCAGAATGTTTTCCTCATTCCACAATGTCATAGTTTGTCTTTCTTACTTGTATAAAGAATTTATACCTCACTAATTTGGAAAAGAGAGGCTTCTCTTTTAACTAAATGGGAGAAATGTTGTGCCTACTCTCGAATTTCCTGGTATCACCAAATCACATTCATAATGATAAGTGGAGGTATAGAAATTTCCTTGAGAAGGAAATGGAAAACTGAACAATTATTTTGACTTTGTCCCCCTAGATAGCCTTTGTAATAACATTTCATGACTCCACTAATTATAATTGTCAAAGAAATAAAGTGTTGTCTTAACGAAAATAGAGTTCCCTGACCTCTTTACATAAAGAGTCACATTGCAAAAATTACATAGTAATCCTAAAGAAAATAGGAAATAGCCAACAGAAAATAAACTGACTCAACTTTAATAAACTAAAGCAAACCTATAACCTAATAATCTTGATAACTCTAACAATAATATTTTCAAAGCTCTACTTATTCACGTTCCATTATACTCCTCATTAGGTTGATTCAAATGGTAGCTTCTTGCTTCTTTTACTAAAGTAGAGGAACAAATAATGACAATTGAAAACAATGTTTGAAGGCTTGTTCCCCTTCTCTATTGCAACATTGGTTTTATGTTGATCCTTAACTTTCAAAGATGTCTTAGGCTTACTTGACCTATTTGTTTGTTATTATTATAATTATAAGAATAACTATGACCTATATTTCAATTAGATCTAGTTATTATTATAAGAATCTTTTAATCAAAATTTTTTGTTTGTTTGGTCATGACATTACTTTCGATTTGGATATTATTCATTGTTTTGCACCTATGTTTTTAGTTTCAATCTTTTTAAGTTATGATTTTGTTGTGGTTACTCTTGTCTACATATTATATTATATTATATTTTTTCTTTCATTCATCTATGAAATTTGAAGACCTTTTAAAATGATATTTTTTTTTAGGTTGTAGACATGGATAAGACATGGATGGAGAAACGGTTTGAAGACATAGAAGCATATGATATTGGAGTATGTCGATTTTTGGATTGGGCGTTTCATGAGGATTGATCAATGTATAGATTTGGATCTAAGAAAGATCGGATATTTTGTCCACGTAAGATTTGTATAAGTACAAGAAAGAGTAATCAAGAAGATGTGCATGAGCATCTTATATTAAATTGTTGGTGGCCAAGATATACAATTTGGAATGTGCATGGAGAGGAAGTTGGAGAGACATCACGACAAGGTCATCATCAGAATGTACAGAATGAGGATGGTGGAAATGATGAGATAATGATGACATAGGAGGGGTTCCTATGGATTCTGAAAATGATATACCAACTAATGTGGATGTTGACGATTTCTATAAAATGTTGTCAGAAGCAGAGGAACCTATTGCTCCAGGGTAAAAGATGTCTAAATTAAATTTCATATTAAGATTATTCAAATTAAAAGTTATTCACCATTCTACGTCAAAGATGATGTCATATGTGCTTGACTTTATTGATGAAATATTAGGTTATCCAAAAGGTTATCCTAAAAATTGGTATCATGCAAAGAAGAGCCTTCGGTCATTGGGCTTGAATTGTGAGAAGATAGATGCATGTCCTAATGATTGTATCTTATTTTGGAAGAATAATGAAAAACTTGAACATTGTCCTCAGTGTGATGCCTCGAGATATAAGTTCCTAGAGACAAGCCTTAATCGAAGTAAGAAAAGAAAGCCAACAAAAGTTCTTTGCTATTTCCCTTTGATACCAAGTCTCCAACAACTATTTATGTCATCAAAGACTGCGGAGTGGATGTCGTGGCATAGTGATAAAAGAATACTAGATTCTGAGGGAATTATGCGTCATCTTGCAGATGTGAAAGAGTGGATAAGATTTGATAACATGCATCCAGATTTTGCAAAGGAGGTTCACAATGTTAGACTTGGTCTTTCTAATGATGGATTCAACCCTTTCGCAAATATGAATAATAATTATATTATATGGCCAGTGCTTGTTGTCACTTATAACCTACCCCCATGGATGTGCATGAAATCTTCTTTAATGATGATGTCGTTACTCATACTAGATTCTAAAGGTCCAATCAATGCAATTGATGTATACTTGCAACCGTTACTCGATGAGCTAAAGTTATTGTGGAATACAGGAGTAGAAACATATGATGCATATAGAAAAGAGATGTTTTCAATGCGAGCATCATTATTGTGGACCATTAATGATTTTCTAGCTTATGCAAATTTATCAGGCTGGAGTACAAAGGAAAAATTTGCTTGTCCAATGTGTATGGATGATACACATAGTCTACAACTAGATGAAAGTGGAAAACAATGTTATTTAGGACATCATCGATTTCTTCCCCATGGCCATAGGTGGAGGGAGCGTCGATTTAATAATATATTCGATGGACAATCTACAGGAGAATGTCTCAGCTTGTCGTGCTTTGCTGGATCCTTCATGTGGCAACAATAGAATTTGGTAGATATACTCGGGTTGCCTTTTTAAGCAACCAAGCACAGGTCGTTGAAGGAAGAAGAGTATATTTTTCCAGGAGCTTCCTTATTGGAAGGATTTGTAAATTCATCATAATTTAGATGTAATGCACATTGAGAAGAATGTGATGGAGAATATTCTTGGGATATTGAATTTATCTAGTAATCCAAAGGATACAATAAAAGCTAGACGGGATCTTCAACAATTAAACATAAAGAGTGGGTTACATCCAAAGGATCTAGCTAATGACAAGTATGAATTACCTGATGCTTGTTACACATTGTCCTTACAGAAATGTCTATCAATAGTAGAATTTTTGAAAAAGATTCGACCTCTAGATGACTATTCCTCAAACCTCTCCAAATGTGTCAATACAACAGATAAAAAAGTATTTGGGATGAAGAGTCATGATCATCATGTTTACATGCAAGTTTTACTACCAATAGCACTTCGTAGGATGTTACCGTCAAATGTGTTTGATCCATTGGTGGAACTGGTTAATTTTTTAAAACTGTATGTTCAAAAGTTCTTGATCCACTTGTTATGCAGAAGTGTGAGGCAGAGATTGTTGAGACATTATGTAAGATAGAGCAAATATTTCCACCGACATTCTTTAATGTGATGCTACATCTAATAGCTCATTTAGCTAGTGAGGCAAAGATTGCTGGTCCAATACAATATAGATGGATGCATCCTATGGAGCGGTATCTCAAGAAACTTAAAGATTATATCAAAAACATGGCACAACCTGAAGGATCGATTGCAGAGGCATATCTATTAGAAGAATGTGTAAACTTTTATGCAATGTATATTGACGGTCCAGACAGTCGATTTAACAGAGAGGAAAGGAACTATGATGGTGGTAAAATGGAACTTCAATTGAATGGTGTTTTATCAATCTTATCATCAAGTGGTAAAGCAATTAATGAAACAACTAGAAAGATAATGCCAAAAGAAGATATGAACTTGGCTCACAACTACATTTTAATGCAGGTTGAAGAGTTGGATCCATTCTTTGACGAGTACAATGAATTGTTTCCATCTCAAGTATGCATGTCTTGTCGTGTAGCCAATTTTCTTTAATGGTTTAAAATTCAGGTCCAAATACTTAAAGAAAATGAAGATAGTAGATGGACACTTGAATTAGATGTCTTAACAGAGAAGCCTTTTACTTATGAGAATTATCATACAGGATTTGTTGTAAAAGGATTTAGATTCAGAATAAAATCCATGGATGTAACAAAGAGAACACAAACGTGTGGTGTTACAGTTAAGTCTAACCTTCACTCAGGTTTAGATGGCTACTATGGAGAAATCATTGAAATTGTTGAGATTAGTTTTATGCATGATATACATGTTGTTCTTTTTAAGTGCGACTGGTTTGATGATTTTAACAAAGATTTAAGATTCATCAAAGACAAACATGGCTACATCAATCTAAAACAGAGTCGTAGATTGGGAATATAAGAACCATTTACTCTCGCAAGTCAAGTTGAGTAGGTGTTCATTGTTTCTGATAATTCTCGAAATGGATGGATCGTACCTATAAGAATAATGCCAAGAGAATATTATAATTTCTTAGAAGGATTTACAACTACTGACAATAATTATGAAACCTAACAACAAGTTCCAAATGAAAATGATCCTTTAAATTAAAAAATTATTGTAAAGGTATAATATATTTCTCTTGTTATGTTTATAATTTTGTTATAATGCATATTCTATTTCATTTATTTTTACATGATATTTTGGTTGGCTTTTATATGAAAATAATTTATTTCTTTGCACAATAGTTTATTTTTTAGAATAATTGATTTGTTTGGTTTTTGTTTGTGACCTGATATGTTTTTCTTTGTTAATTTTTAATGTAGATGACTCCAAAATGTCCACCTCTTCGACGTACAGGACATACTTGTTGTCAAGCATGTCCAAATCTTGGGACTTCTAATCATACTGCTGGTGAAATGGCTTTTCATGAAGAAGATAACGAGGTGATATTCACCTTTTATGTTTTCTTTTGAAAATAATTTTTTTGTAGAAATGAGGGTGATTGAAGGATTGAACATTCACCATAGGTTTCACATCCATTTGCTTTTTCTTCTGAAAACATTTTTTGCTTAGAAAATGACAAGAACAAAGTAATCATGCTTTTGCATCTAATAACATTTATAGCTAGATGCAAACCAGAACGCATGCTAGTACTAACATGAAGATATAGATGAACATTTGGCGAGATAGGCCAAATACTCGAGGTCAAAAGTGGTGTCGAACTCTGTTGAAGCTATGAGTTACTACGCTATCGTATTTGGTTTTGGAAAAACCTGTCGTCATAGTTTAAAAGCGAAGAACTTGTGTTCAACAAATAAAATTTATACCTGAATAGAAAATCCTGGGTCGAACTCAGGGAGGTGGACGTTTGATTAAAAATATGCGTTTGTTTTATTTGTCATGAAGGAGAATAATTGATTAGAAACTATCTATCTATTTACAATAAATAGAAGAGAGAGAGAGAGAATATTACAAACAAAAATAAAAAGAGATGTAGAATGAACATGGAATTCATTATCAAAGAGATTGTTCGTTACACTACTCATTATGACTAGAAAGCAGAAAATGATTACACTAGAAAGCATTAAAAAGAATGGAGAGAGAGATATTGTTGACGCGGCTTGACTCGATCATGTTTTAATAGTTAATTACGTTGTAGTATAGGTGATCAAGCGTCGTCAACAAATAAAAGTTTTATTACTCAAAAATTGGAGTATCCGAGGTCGAACACAGGGAGCAATTGGAATTTACTACTAATCTCTAGAATGTAATTGAACACTGTAATTACTCAAAACTTTAGTTCAAATGTAAATGCATGAGTTTGAAAAGCAATTATGGTAAAAAGAAAGAATTAGACGTTTGATCCCATGATCATAAATGTGTGTTTTCCCTTCTTTGATTCTTCTTCTTCTGATTTTCTTGCTTTCTTCTTCTTTGTGCTTGTTCTTTCTCTTCTGTAGTGCTTCTTGCTTTTCTTCTTATTTTCTTCTATCTTCTAACTTGTCTCTGCTTCCTTTGCTTCAGTTTCTACTTGTCTTCTATTTCTTTTCTTCTTCAATTCTTCTTCTCTTTTTCCTTCGCCTCTTCCTTCTCTTTTCAATGGCGTCCTTCCTTCTTCATTTTTGCCTCTGCTTGCCTTCTGCTTCTTTCTCTTCTTCCCTTGCTAGCAACGGCTAAGTGTTTGCTTCACTCCTTCCTTCTTCCTTCCATGCACAACCACAGCAAAGCACAAAACCTAACCCTCTAACCACACCCGCGTGTCTCTCTCTCTGTAAACCACTCTCAGGACAATCTCCGAGAGCCGAGTAAATGGGTCGGATCGCGCGCCTGTGACCAGGTGCACTGGCGTAAGGGTGATGCGCGAGGTGTGCTCAGGACAGGGTCAGGTCGGATCACGCCAAATTCGTGAGGTGAAACCACGGACGAGGCGGTGTGAGATAGGTGAGGGACCTCACCCTAGGTGCGTTCGGAGGCACTGAGCAGATATGACAAAAATAATTTAAATCACGCTAGCGCCTTGTATGTTACCGATGTAGGGCTAAAGGTTGCTGCCTTCTCTCGCGCACCTGCAGCAGACCACGCCTTTAATTCCCTCAACTGCAGGCTCTGTGGCATCGCTCGCTGGACCCTTTGGCTTCGCAAGATCTGCCCACATTCGCAGCACCTGGAGCCTTGCGGTCCTGAGGCCTGGAGCAAGCGTGGAACTTCTTCGAGTCACCGTCAATGGCAGCAGGGGCTTGAGAACTGTCAAACATGAAACGAGCCTCTCGGCTTAATCAGATCACCGAGGGACCTTCGCCTTGTCACGGCGAAGGTGAAGAGCAAGGTGGCAGGTCGTGGGGTGGCCTAGGCATGCGTGCCTAGGCCATCCTGTGGCCGGATGGATGGGTGAGTTCGGGGGACTGTTGTGGAGGCGTAGAGGGACGGTGGATGGGCGGATGTTACTCAGTGAGGTACGGCAGAGGTTATGTGATGGTCGGCGAGGCGTGTAGGGCTGTGGAGCGATGGGAGCATCTTGCCGGAGGTTGGCCGGAGATGAGGAAGGTGATGGTGAACAGCGGCGGTCGAGGGGTTTTGGATGAAATAAAATGCGGGGAATGAAAGAGGGGTAGAGAAGAAGAGTTTGAACCTAACTAAAGGGACGAAAGGGGACGAAGAGGCAGACAGCTGTACCTGCTGTCGCCGGAGAAGAAAATGCCCAGTGGAGGAAGATGGCAGCGACGACGGGGCTAGGGCAGCGTGCGCAAGTGTTGCGCAACACGGAGGAGGATGAGGAAGACGACTCTGCCACTGGTTTTGTGGCAGAGAAAAGAGGAAGGGGAGGGGGGCTTGTCGGAGCTCGCTGGACCTCTTGGTCGGAGGAGAAGGAGATGAATTTGAGGTGGAAATCCGGCCAAGTCAAGCTGAGGAGATGTGGCTGGAGTTAGGGTTTAATTTATAGGTGTATGGCCGTGCTTCTGGTGCGTGGAGGGCAAGCTTCTAGCCACCGACGTCTCGCCGGAGATGGAAGGTGGTTAGATACCCAAATCTCTCGTGCATTCACACAAGAGATTGGGTGCATATCTGGGATCAAGATCAGGCTTAGATGGAAGGGGATTCCTCAGAGAATCTCCTTCCAATTCTGGGAGGAGATCTCTGAGGGATCTGAGCGTATCCCCCATGTCAACTTCGTCGGAGAAGGATTCTGCCCCAATAATGGCGGAAGGACTTGATTGTAAGATTGGCGAGAAAGATAGGGGGTTGTTGTGATGGTTTTCAAAAGATAGGGACCAAAATGTGATTGGGTGTACTAAATTGCAAAGTAGGTCAAGATGACCTCCCGTTAGGTTCAAATTTTGGTACAAACCTAATTTTGACCTAAGGAATCCAATGGTGTAGTTGGATTTTAGGTTTGACCACTTTTGACTGGATATTTTGCATAAAAACCCAAATTAGGTCAATTAATGAGCTAGGACCCTAATCTAGGTCAAAATAGGTTCCAAAGTCCAATTTGAATGTTCTAAATCCTAGAGGATATTTTTCCATGAATTTTAGAGGATTTAATTGATTTTTATCCTGATCGAAACCTTGTTGAATTAAGCGAGTCTGTTTTAGAGTTACTAGATGTCATTTAATTCCTGGATTGCACATGAACCCATTTCTGATTGATTCAACCCACTTTTTATCTCATTTAGACCATTTGACCTATGTTTTGTCTATGAGAAATCCATTTTATGTACTGTAATGGTAAAATTACAGTTTTAACCTTTATTTCATGTTTTCTTCTCAGAACACTTATACCTTCAATTAGGCCCTCTTCTAGTTTATGTAGGAGCTTTTACTCTCTTTATTAGGTCAAAATGAGCTAGTAATAGATCATGATGAGGCTCTCATTAGGTATCATTCTCGACGATCTCTTGGAGGACGAGTCGGATGGGACGACACTTGGAAGACGGGGAACGGAGAAAGAAGAAGAAGGACGAAGCGGGAGGAATGGGAACTGGGCAGCATGTCGTCGTCGTCGTGGGATCCACTTCTGAAAAGGGGGCGAAAATTTGAATTTATCTCTTGAGAAGCATCCCAGGTGTGGGACAAGCTTCTCTTGAGCTTTGAAGAGGGAGAGGAGAAAGAAGGGATGAAAATTTCGTATGGAGGGGGTCTCCTTTTATAGTTGCAAGGAGTGAGAGAAATTTGGTCTTTTTAAATTGAAAATCATTAATTTAGGACCTTTAGTGATGGATAAATCTGTCGCTAAAGGTTTAAGCATGGGCGTAGTGGCGGTGCACACGCGCCCGCTCATCTCCTCAAGGCGCAACGCTCACCTACGATCTTGAAATCATGACCGTTCCATCGTGAGATGGAACGGTTGAGAGAGATCCTTGCTGCGCCTCCTCATCGCGCGCCTGCACGTGCGATCCCACGTTATGCGTGGGTGTCTGATGGAGCGTGAGCGCTATCGAGCGTGCGCAGCCTCTCAATCGCGATTGAGTGCTCAATCGTGCCCGCTTGCGGCACCTCAGCATCCGCTCCTCGCGACTTGAACGCGTGCCTCGCCTTCTCGCAAGCGTGTTCGACCAACGCGCTGCAAGCGCGTTTGAGTCATGCTTATGATTTGTCTGTGCACGCCCCACAGCCGTTGGATCGTTGGATGAGCATCCAATGGCTGAGAAACGATGATCAGATGAAGAAGAGAAGGTGCGGCGGGTGCAGCGGCCGGTTGGGCAGCTGAGATGGTGCCACGTGGCACCATCTTGGCCATCCATCTTCTGGATGATGTAGATGGTGCCACAGTTGTCGGATTGAGTCGATTTTCACACCGTTAGCCTGCGATCGTCGATCTGAATCCATCCGTGCAGTCAGATTTGTCGTCTAAAGCGTGGATTTATCGTCTATGATCCGAGGCCCCGATAAAAATTTGCCCTGTCCCTAAACATAAAAGGAGACAATTAACCTCCATTTTATTCAAACTAATATAAATGTAAAATGATGCATGCTATGCAATATTTATAGTATGTAATGCAATTCTATGCTTATGAACATGCATAAATAGACATCTTATGTAATATAAACATGTTTACATCACCCCCATGCCTATCTTTTGCTAGTCCCTAGCAAAACTATATGCTATTTATAAAAGAATTAGGATAAATTATTTGGGCATAAGTTATTTTCGACATTAAGAAAATGTTTCCTTAGGATATGAACTTTCAAAGACACAACAGTGTCTGAGTATCTGTCAAAATGCAGACCACCTCAAGCCCTCGCCTTATTCAAAGAAAAATTTCTTTTTCTCTTTCTCTTCTTTTCTAATTTTTTTGGAATTTTGAGTTTAGGGTTTAAGAGTGGCTTTCTACGGCCATTCAACTCACCCAAGATTTGATGAGAACCCTAAGTTCTAAGCATCTTATTGTGAATGTGATAGACTCGTTGATCGGCAATTAGAACGAACTTCGGGTTTCTACGCCTCTAGGTGACCTTAAAAAGAGAGTTCGCCTAAAGGTATATCTTTACAACCGGTAGCTTTCTTCCTACTTTTATTTTTATGAGGTCATCACAAGGGTGAATCCAGTGTATATCTCCCCGATTTATTCTACTTCTCCGCTTCTTCCTAAGTGTTTTGGGAATTTTAAATGCATTACTTGAGCTGGGATCTGGACAACCGGTCGATGAGCTGTTACCACCGACAACTTGCCAGCCATACTCGTGTTGCAAAGTGTGGTTTATTTCTTTTATTTTCTTTTTCTTTTCTCCTTTTCTTTTTCTTTTCTTTTTGACTTTCTTTTTCTCTTTTTTTAAGTAGGTGGCTTCCCTGGTCTAAGATTTACCTAAAGGAAGCAAGAAGAGAATGGTCTAGTGACTGGGCTCTGGACAACCTACCTATGGGCTATTACCCACGATAACTTGCCAGCCGTATCACCCTAGAAGCTTCATTAGCTACCCAATTTCCGTTAAAATCGCCGAACAACGAGTCAGTGAAAAGAAAGTGTGTAGATGCTTTAGACTTAAAGTTCCCTCAAATCAAAGGGCAAGTCGATAAGTCGTGTACTTATCACTTAAACTTATTTACTCAAATTAAAATAGAATTCAGGTTGGCAAGGACTCGAAAAACAAATCCACATTTTAGTGGATACACAGGCTGATTAAGTCCGAAGACCTGAAGGGTCTCTGTGTTCAGATCCTAGTGTAATATTTCCTAAGATTGAAAATTTTCTTAAACCCAAGTTCTCTTTCCTAATTCCATAATTTTTTTTTATAAATAAAAGAAAATAAAATGAATCTACGGAGCTGATGAATTAATTCAGAGATGAATATCCACCCCCCCATGCCTATTTAATGCATTGTCCTCATTATATTAAAAAGACATAAAACAGAGTGGAATAGAGTAGAAAGCACATGAATTGCGTGAATGTCGGGTCCGCTCCGAGATAAATAAAAAAAACTGTATAAGTGCTGAATTTAGTGCCTTCAGCTAGGCACACTATACAAAGAAGAGAAGTAAAGAATTCACAGGTGCAGGTCAGAATCAAAATAAAAAGATGAAACCTCTGACCTGCCAGCAGATGTCCACAGATGTGGACCAGATTGTGGTGTAGACCCATGCCCCATAATCGAGAATATCTAAGGTTCTGGATAAAAATTACCCAAAACCTAAAATCAGTATGCAAGTGGGGTTAGGCCTGCGATTTATGAGGATGCAACCCAAGACCAAAAAGTCGGGTTACAGAAAAATCAAGCTCCAAAGGATAATCAATGAATGTGTACTTGGGTTGGTCATCCTTAGTACAAATGTCGTAAGGGTCATGGTTTGATGGTTTCAGATGAATTGGAACCCTTAGACTCGATCTTCTATTTCCTCCGGAGTTTGCTTCCCAAATCAAAATTTTCCAGCTCCTATCCTCCTCATTCGGAATGTCAAATTCCAGGACCTCCTGCATATTAATCACTGAAGTGATTGGTTCAACCGGGTTTTATTGTTATAACGTTGTAGTATAGCCAGTTATTACCAACATTTCAAATATATAAATTTTTTACTCGGAAAATAAAAGAGTTCCCGAGGTCGAACTCAGGGAGCAAGTTGTATTCTAGAGATATACATGTTTCTTTTACAAAAAATAAAGAAAGAGAGAGGGAAAGAATTTGTTGTTCTCTTTGTTTTCTCCTCGTGATGTTCTTCTTTCTTTCTTTCTTCAGATCTCCTTCTTCTTCTTTGTTCTGCAAAGGTGATGCTCCTCTTTCTTTCTTCAGATCTCCTTCTCTTTTTCTTCTTCTGCAGAGGTGATGCTCTTCTTTCTTTCTTCAGATCTCCTTCTTCTTTGTTCTGCAGAGGTGATGCTCTTCTTTCTTTCTTCAGATCTCCTTCTTCTTCTTTTCTTTTTCAGCCAGGGACGTCACCCCGTCGTCTGATTTCCAAATCAGACGACTTAAACTACCTGTTGCTACAGTCAGCTTCCTTCTTCTTCCGCGGGTCTTCTTCTTCGCCTGTGCCTGCACACTTCAGAGTTTTTCGTCAGAGGCAAAACCTACTCTACCCTCCCCCCCCCGCGTCTCTCTCTCTCTCTGAAACCACTCTTGGGAAAGCTCTCCCAGAGCTGCCGGGTAACCGGGTTCGGGTCAGGCCCGGATCCAGGCCCACCGGCGTGCGTGGTGGGCGAGGAGTGCAGGTCAGTCTTAAGTCGGGTCGGGTCGGGTCAGGTCCGCGAGGCGTGAGCGCGGACGAGACCGGGTAACCGGGCGGGTGAAGGGGACCTCACCCCGTGTGCTGAGGCAGTAAGCCTCCAGCACTTTTGCATCTTATATCGCTGCGCCTCTTCAGGCTTTTCCGAGGTGGGACTAAATGTCCCACCTCAATTGCGCGCCCGCAGCGGGGAAATCAGCGGGAGATCGCGGCGTCACGCGAAGCCTTCTGCCTTAGCTGCGAGCCTGGTGTTTTGTCGGAACGCCTCGCAAGGCCTGGGAGTTGAATCTGGGCGTGGCGCTGAGCGTGGCGCGCCTGTAGCTGCAGGCGGAAGCAGTTCCTCCTGCACGGCAATGGCGGCGGAGGTCGGGTGGCCTGTTCACAAGAAAACGGCCTCTCGGCCTAATCAGAAAGTGCCAGGAGCTTCGCCAGGGTGCGGCGAAGCTCGTGTGGGTGGTGGCGAGGCGCGGGGCGGCGTGCAAGGGCTGCCCTAGGTCGGACTGTGGGTCGGAGGATGGGTTTGTTGGGGGAAGCGTTACGGAGGTGTGGAGTGGCAGTGAAGGGGTGGGGGGTGCTCAGTGTGATGAGGCGGAGGTGCGGTGAGGGTCGGCGAGCCGTGTGGGTTGCTGAGGTGATGGGAGCGGCTCGCCGGAGGGTGGCCGGAGACGAAGGGGGTGACGATGGTCAGGGTCGGTCGAGGGCTTAATTGAATAAATTGAAAGCGGGGAAAGAAAGAGGAGAAGAAGGGGAGTAGCTCTAGCTTACTTGCAGGGACGAAGGGGGAGGAACAGGGCGACAGTCGTATCGACTGTCGCCGGAGAAGACGATGCTCAGGGAAAGGGGCGACGGCGAGCAGAGAGCCGGAGAGGCGCCAGCTGGGTGCGGCGTGGCGCGGGAAGAGCAGGGGAGGAAGTCTCTGCTGCTGGTATTGCGGCAGAGCGGAGAGGTGGAGGGGGAGGAACCGCCGGAGCTGGTGAGCGTCTGCCGGAGAGAGAAGAAAGGAAAGTTGGGGATTTTCTCCGTCAGATCCAAGCTGCCCCGGTCGATGGAGCAACGAGGGTTATTTATAGGGATCAAACAGGGAGGAAGGCGGAGGGAGACGACGTGTCTCCCTCGCCGGAGGATGGCCGGAAACAAGAACCCATACCGTCCGTGCGTTCGCACGGCCGGTATGGTGGGTTACAACGACCAGGGGGGTGTCCCTGCGACGGCTGACGACGCAGGGCACCCCCGGTTTACTTGCCAGGTCCCCCACCTCACCCTGCGCGACGCCATGCTCCGCGCAAGGTCGCCGGAGCATGGTGCTGGCAGGTTTTGCAGGGGGGACCTGATCGCAAAGAACGAAGGAGAGTTAGGGGCCAAAATGCGAGGGTTCAAAAGTTGAGGGCCAAAGAGTAAATATATGAGGACCAAAGTGTAAAGTCGGTCAAGGAGGTTTCTTCTTAGGCTCAAGTTTTTATACATGACTAATTAGGACCTAAGGAATCTGATGGTGAATTTCATTTCTATATTAAACCTTGTTTGACTGGTCAATTTACGCAAAAACCCAAATTAAGTTATTAATTGGGCATGGTTCTCAATGTAGGTCAAAATGGGTTCTGAAGGCCAAATTGAAGGTTCTAAACCCTAGAGATTATTTTTCTATGAATTTTAGAGGGTTTATTCTATTTTTACTTTGCCTCGAACCTTGTGAATTGAAGTGGGTTGTTTTAGGGTTACAGATTATCATTTAGTTTCTTGGAATTGCTGTAGCCCTCGCTAGATCATTTCATCCCACTTTTATTCTTATTAAGCTGCTTTGACCTATGTTTGGGCCCTGAATTACCCTGTATGCAGATTATACTGGTAAAATTGCATTTTTACCCCTTATGACTTGTTTTCTTCTTAAACTCAGAATTCTCTGAGTTAAGCCTTTCCTTGAGATATGTAGGAGCTTTTATCCTTTGTATTAGGTCAAAATGAGCTAGTTATGGCTCATGATGAGGTTCTCATCATACCCCCATGCCCAGCTTTTGCTAGTCCCTTAGCAAAAACTTAAGGTTTCAACCCTTGTTCTAGACCATGAAATTTTTAATAGTTTTAGATAAGTACCTTTTTTATTTGAGCATAGATTAGGTTAGAATGCTGACCATAGGCCTAAAAGGTACTCTAGTACCAATCAAGATCCAAATCTGTCTAGCCTTAGCCTCAGTCTTTTAGCAAAGGTTTTTAAGGCCCACAAGAACTAACCTAAGGTTTATTGGACTTCGTGGTTAAAGCACCCGTGCTTGAAATGATTTTAGCCCTGGCTCAGTTTGCAGTGCGTTTTGTAAGAGAGAGATAGAAAGTTTTTCTGTTTGGAGAGTTTTCTCTCTCTTTTTCTTTTTAGTTCTAGCCTAGGATTGGCTTTTCAACACGGTCTGTATCAGATTCCTTGCTCCCATCATCAATCCTCAAGGGTTCCTGGCGATCGATGCTTCGAGATAGCACCGCCCATGGCAACCCCCGGAACCCTGGCTATTGAGATTTCGAGATAATCCCATCCATGGTATTCCGTGGCCGAATCCAGACCCTGGCAATTGACACTTCGAGATAATGCCATCCATGGAATCTGAACCAGCAGAGTGCTTACATGCCCCCAGTAGGATATGTAAATATCCTAAGAGACAAGCACCGAGGAGATGATATTTTGTTACGCATCTTCGAGGGGATTTCCCGCCTCTCCGCGCTGGGAACTCGTCCAAATCAACTTGTGTTGATCGGCCGCTCCTATTCTAGGTGTTCTTTTCAGATTTTTGCGACGCTTCTGCGTGATTCTGATTTTTACGCTTACTGAACCAGGCTGTGTGTGAGATTAGGGTGCTTAGGTTACTGAGTCCCGTAAACCAAAAATTAGTTAACGAGGCCGAATACTCCCTAAGCCTTAGACCTAATACTTCAGCTTTTCATTTTCCTCAACCTCTTGAGGAGTGTCCAGATCTTAATGGGTACTAAGAGTCTATTCAAGAATGCCTAAGGTTTGCATTCTTTACTAATCTTATTGTGCACTTTTCTTGAATGAGGTCTAGAACTTAGGTTAATTCCTTAGTTCCTTACTAATGACTATCACTTTTTCTCATAATTTTGTGCTCCTTTTTCATTTTGTTTCTTTTCTCCTTCGCAAAATTTTCTTCTCTTTTCCTCTTATTCTTTTTCGAAAAATTTTTTTAATTTTTATGGTGTTTTTGGCATATGTGAATTTTTTTGTTTGAAACCTTTTCTTACAAGTTTTGCACTTTCATACCCCCCCATGCCTAAGATTTGCAATGTCCTCATTGTAACCTAGGGGGTCTTAGTTCATTCCTTAAGACAGAAATTTGGATGAGTGGATGGGTCGGGTTGAATTTTTGCGGACGATTTCAAATCCCAGATGCAAACATCTGAGTTGGGGTCGGCTGTCTACAAGGGTGAACTTCGAGTGCTGAAAGGTGTCAGAACAAGTTTCAGGTTTACAAAGAGAATGACGGGCTGCCTCCCGTTAAGCGCTGAGTTTTACGCCATCGGCTGGGCGCAATAAGCTCAAGGGGAAAGGAGGATATAAGATGCCTCAGCCAAATCAGTAGAAGTTACATCAATGAACGGCTTGAGTCTCTGACCGTTCACGATGAAAGGTTCAGAATCGTGGCTGAGTGGACTGATTTCGATTGCTCCATTTCCAAAAACCTGTCGGACCAAATATGGTCCGACCCACTTAGATCTCAGTTTTCCTGGGAAGAGTTTGAGTCGGGCATCAAAGAGTAGGACCTTTTGACCAGGATGAAAGATCTTTCTCGAGATGTGTTTGTCGTGGAAGGCTTTAACCCGCTCCTTGTAGATTTGCGAGTTCTCGTACGCGTCTATGCGTAATTCATCGATCTCGCTGATTTGGAGTTTTCTGTGGGTCCCAGCCTTGGAAAGATCTAGATTACAGTTCCGTACTGCCCAATAGGCTTTATGCTCCAGTTCTACGGGAAGGTGGCATGCCTTTCCGTACACCAGTCTAAAGGGGGACATGCCCAATTGGGTCTTGTGGGCGGTCCTATAGGCCCACAATGCTTCCGGAAGTCGGGACGACCAGTCCTTCCTGTCAGGTCGAACAGTGACTTGCAGGATTTTCTTGATCTCCCGATTAGACAGCTCAGCTAGACCATTAGTTTGGGGGTGGTAAGGAGTAGAGATTCGGTGAGACACCCCGTATTTGGTCATCAGTGACCTAAACTGAGCATTTGTGAAATGGGTCCCCCCATCAGAGATTATTGCACGAGGAATCCCGAACCTTGAGAAAATGTGTTGATGAATGAATTTGAGAACGATTTTGTGATCACAGGTTCGGGTCGATATGGCTTCGATCCATTTGGACACGTAGTCCACAGCCAACAGAATGTATTCGAAACCATCCGAAATAGGAAAGGGGCCCATAAAATCAATCCCCCAAACATCAAAGATTTCGCATACTAGAATCGGTTGCATAGGCATCATGTCGCGATGGCTCATGTTGCCCAAAGTCTGGCAACGACTGCATGCCTTGCAATGACTGTATGCGTCTTTGAACAGTGTGGGCCAGTAAAAGCTGCACTGGAGGACTTTTGATGCGGTTTTATGCCCGGCAAAATGGCCACCGCATGCCTGGTCATGGCAGAAAGAGAGGATATTGTTGACTTCCCCTTCCGGGACACATCTCCGGATGATCTGATCGGCACCTATGCGGAAGAGGTACGGGTCTTCCCAAATGTAATACTTGGCATCGGAGCGTAATTTGTCTTTCTTGGCCTTCGGCCAATCGGACGGGGTCTGATGAGATGCCAAGTAATTTACTATATTAGCAAACCATGGAAGGCTAGTACCAATAGTCAGCAGGTGCTCATCGGGAAAATGCTCAGTGATGGGTCCGGAAGGGTCAATTATTTCAGAAGGAAGACGGGACAAGTGATCAGCTACCACGTTTTGCTTTCCCGCTTTGTCGCGAATCTCAAGGTCAAATTCTTGCAACAGCAAGATCCATCGGATTAATCGAGGTTTCGCGTCCTTCTTCGCAAGGAGATGCCTCACAGCTGTGTGATCCGAGTATATGATGACATGGGAACCCAGAAGGTACGATCTGAACTTCTCTAGGGCAAATACTACAGCTAGCAGCTCTTTCTCAGTAACCGTATAGTTACGCTGAGCCTCATCGAGTGTTTTGCTGGCGTAGTAAATGACCACAGGTTTCTTGTCATTTTTCTGCCCCAAAACCGCTCCTACAGCGAAGTCGGATGCATCACACATGATCTCAAAGGGTTGAGACCAATCAGGGGACTGTAGGATCGGGGCTTGGGTGACTCGGTCACGCAGGATTTCAAATGCTTGAGTGCATTCCTTGGAGATTTCGAAGGGAACATCCTTGGAGAGAAGAGTGGTCAGGGGGCGTGCGATTTTTGAAAAATCAGGGATAAATCGTCAATAAAAACCGACATGCCCTAAAAAGGATCGGATGTCCCTGATTGAGCTAGGCATAGGAAGGTGAGAGATCAGATTAACCTTAGCTCGATCCACTTGGATACCTTTCTCCGAAATTGAGTGTCCCAGGACAATTCCCTCAGGCACCATGAAATGGCTCTTTTCCCAGGAAAGAACCAAATTCACATCGATGCACCGCCTGAGTATCTGGACCAAGTGTTGGAGGCAATCGTCGAATGATGCTCCGAAAACTGACAACTCATCCATGAAGACTTCCAGATAATCACCTACCATATCTGAGAATATGGCAAGCATGCATCGCTGAAAAGTAGCGGGTGCATTGCAAAGACCGAAAGGCATCCTTCGGAAAGCGTATGTTCCGAAGGGGCAGGTGAACGTGGTCTTTTCTTGGTCCTCAGGATGGATTGCCACCTGGTTATAACCGGAGTACCCGTCAAGAAAGCAGAAGAACCTATTTCCTGCTAGTTTTTCGAGAATTTGATCAATGAAGGGTAGTGGGAAATGATCCTTCTTCGTGGAGGAATTGAGTCGACGGTAATCTATACAGACTCTCCACGAGTTGGCTAATCGGGTAGGAATGATTTCTCCGATCTCAGTCGTTATAGTGGTGAGTCCTGCCTTCTTGGGCACGACCTGAATTGGGCTCACCCAACGACTATCGGAGATCGGGTAGATGATCCCGGCATCTAACCACTTGATGATCTCCTTTTTCACGACCTCCTACAGATTGGGGTTTAAGCGTCTCTGCATTTCACGAGAAGGTCGTGTGCCCTCTTCTGAATAGATATGATGAGTACAATAAGAGGGACTTATTCCAGTCAAATCATCGAGAGTCCATCCGATGGCTCTGCGATGTTGCTGGAGGACAACAATCAGACGGGATTCCTGTTCAGGACTGAGGTTGGAATTGATAATTACAGGAAGGGTCTGATTAGAACCCAAAAAGACGTATTTTAAGTGAGCAGGAAGGGGTTTCAGTTCGAGGATGGGGTTTTCAGCAGCAGCGGGTGGTTCAGTATAGATGTGAGGTTCAAAGGTGGGAGTTACTGGGTTGTTCACATCTGGATTTGACTCCTCTGTTTGCGGGTCAAGATCCTTCTGTGGTTGATGAGGCATACTCGAGTCATTCTGGAGGTGTGATTCATCAACCAAAGTCTTGATGTCACAAATTTGCTCGATGACGCCGCAATTAATTCCTTGTTGGGCCTTAAATATATCAATTTTCAGTGTTTGATCTCCAAACTTAAGCTCTATTTGGCCCTCCTCACAGCTGATGTTGGCTCTAGCAGTAGCCAAGAAAGGTCTCCCTAGAATGATTGGTGTATCCCTAGGGTTCTCAGGTGCATCCATATCTAAGACTATAAAGTCCACTGGAAAATAGAAATCCCGCACTCTCACGATAACATCCTCGAGAATCCCTTTTGGTGACTTTATAGATCGATCTGCTAATTGTAATGTCACCTCGGTTGGTTTTAGCTCAGATTCTTCTAGATGGTCGAGTAAGGATGTGGGTATCAGGTTTATGGATGCACCCAAGTCTAACAAAGCTCTATCAAATTGGGTACCACCTATCTTACAGGAAATCAGGGGAGTTCCAGGATCTTTTGCCTTGGGTGGGAGTCTACTGAGGATTACAGAGCTGGCTTGTTCTGACAGAACAATTGGGCTCCCTCCCTTGGTTCGCGGCTTACGCTGGGGTGTACATATATTCTTTAGAAATCGTGCGTAAGCTGGTACGTGGCGGATTGCATCCATCAAGGGGATGTTTATGTGGACCTGCTCAAAGAGCTTGACCAGGTCCTCCTCAGGGGCCACGGGTTTTGTGGTCTTCTTTCCCTTGGTCAGGGCCTCGGGAAACGGGATCTTGGTTGGTTCTTCTAGGATAGGTCCAGGTTGTGGATCTGGAACAGCGGTACCTTGGATAACTATCCTAGGGTCATGGTTATCAGGCTTGGAGTGGTTTAGATAATGCGGGTCTTGAGTTGTTTTACCACTACGTGTTGTTACAGAATTTAATCCGGCCTGATTTTGGTTTGGGTTTGGTAGGAGGGGTGGCTGCTGCTGAAATCCCGCATAAGAAGTTGAGGCTTCCATCTCGTCTGGAGATGGAGCAGTAGGGGCCTGATAAATCCATTGAGCGTGGCCTAAATTTGGATTCATAACGCGCTTCTGGGTTGGCACGTTATTTGGGTTAGGAAGGGGTTGGGAAGGGAGTGTGCCTGGCTGGCGAGAATTTGCCAACTGGGCCAGTTGAGTTTTAACTTCAGTAAGCTCGTCCTTGTGCTATTTTTGAATAGCCGCATTCGTTTTTTGAATGTCAGCCAGAGTCTGAAGGATTAAGGACATTTGATCTTGATTTGGCCCTGATGGATAAGTAGGGTTGGGCCGAGGCTGAGGCGGCTGGTAGTGACGAGAGGGCTGTGGGCGGGACTGAAAAGGTGGTCTTTGGGTTTGGGAATTTCCCGCCCACTGAAAATTGGGATGGTTTCGCCATCCAGGGTTGTAAGTGTTGGAGAATGGGTCGTTCTGGATGGCGTTGAGGTCCTTGCAGGTCTGAGGAACCTCCTGAGAATCGGGGAAAGGAGGAATGGAGTTCCCCCGGCTGGTGTAGAAAGGATCGGATGATCTTCCAGTCCAAGAATCAGATGGGGGTGGATATGGATCCATCCCAGGGGAAGATCGGTGGAGGATATTTTGCACAGTCTCCTGTGTGGAAGGAGGTTGTGCAAAGGAGTTATGTGTGGAGGTGGCTCGCTGCAAGTGCTGAGTCAGCTCATCCACCTTCTTTTCAATGATTGAGACCTTGTCCAATCGACTGGCCATTAATTCCAGGTCGACTGATGCGGACAGGCCCTGCGTCTCATGTGCTCCCTTAAGATTCGTCGCTGCGCGGGTATTCGTCCTGTCGAATAATCCCATGGAGTCATTGTTGATGGAGTTCTCGCACATGTTTTCGAGAATCTCCCATACGGTGTCTTCATGTTGACCCATGATGTTTCCTCCGCAAGTTGCATTGACGAAAAGGCGGATGTCCTCACGGAGTCCCTGGTAAAAAGATTGGACTTGTTCCCATTTAGGAACTCCGTGATGGGGGCACTTTCTCATGAGATCCTGAAAACGATCCCATGCCTCATGGAGAGGTTCTCCTGATTGTTGAGTGAAGTGTGTAATCTGATGGCGCAAGGCGTTGGTCCGACCCACGGGAAAAAACTTTTTCAAAAATTCGGATTGAAGTTCTTCCCAAGTGTTGATCGGCCGGGTCTGAGTTTGATACCAATGGGCGGCCTTGTCCATAAGAGAAAAGGAGAACATCTTCATGAGAAGAATATCCCGATTTTGCGCATCTGATCCAAAAGTGTGGGCCAGATGCTTTAGCTGTTTGATGTGCTGGAAGGGATCTTCAGAATTAAGCCCATGGAATTTAGGTATAGCATGAATCATGTTGGGATTTAATTCGGAATCAGGTCCTCCAGTCGGGATTCTGACTCGAGGCTCAATGGCCACCGCAGCAGGATTGTAGTGGTCCCGCATCATAGGACGCTGTGGTGGGTGCACGAAGTTTTGGAAGAGGTCATTGAGTCGCTGGAGCTGGTGTTCCAGATTATTTTCTTCCTCAACTGGCTGAGCCATGATGGGGGAAGAAGAAGAACTTGGTTCTGAATCAGAAGAGAGAATAATGTGAGGGTGTTGCTGCACAAACACGGGCGTCGAGGCTTGGCCTTGACGAGAGCGAATTTCTAATGGAGGTCTTAAGGGTGGTCTTAGGGACCTCCTTCCGTACATGCACTGTTTGGAAGAGGTAAGTTTAGAAGGTGCTGGACCCAATCAAGACACCCAAAAATGTGTTGGGTGACTATAGAGGTGCGGGGCAGATGGACCCCTTGATCAGAAAGATCGTCCACCTGAGAATTACCTGGGCAGCCAGAGAGGGAGAGTCCCGCGAAGACCCCTACACGGTAGAGCGTCCCCACGGGTTACAGGGTTTCCCCCACCCGACCTCTCTTGTCACTGCGGTTCCAGGTAGACCAGAATGGGGATCTTGACCTCTTAAGTCTACCAATTTTAAGATCAGGGTGCTTAAGGTTTCACTTGAACTTTAGTCTTTTTAAGTGCAAAGAGTGACCTAATTTAAGGTTGGTTGACCCAAAGGGGTCAACTTTACCTCTTGTTTTCTTTGAGAGCTTTCAGGTCTTGTCTTTTAGGGTTCAAGTGTTTAAAGAGAGAGCCAATTGTTTAGGATTTTTCTTGTTAATTATTTTCAATCAATGGCTTGGGCACACCTCTTTTGGATTTCCTCAATTCTTGATTAAGGGGTGTGTCTCTACTGAAATCCTAATGTTTAACCTTATGTTGGCTCTACTTGGTCCATTTAACTCTTTGTTGGGCAATTAGGGCTCAAGCAAGAATGTGTTAGCCCTTAAGTACCCTTAATAGTGTGCAGGAGTGATGAGTTGAAAACATGCAGCTCTTTATGGTTACTAAGTATGGAAGACAGGTTAGCCCTATATTGCTTGTTCTTTTCTTTTCTTCCTCTTTAGAGTTTAGGGGTTAATAGTGAGAGGAAAAATTTACCTGTCTTCGGAGTGGTTGTCGTGTGGTTGCTTGTCTTCTTGAGTTCCTGTAGCTACACAAAAGAGAGGAGATTATCAGAAATTAAAAGAAACAGGAATGTTTACCTCTAGAATAGCCGTTGCTCCCCGGCAACGGCGCCAAAATGAAGTGATTGGTTCAACCGGATTTTATTGTTATAACATTGTAGTATAGCCAGTTATTACCAACATTTCAAATATATAAATTTTTTACTCGGAAAATAAAAGAGTTCCCGAGGTCGAACTCAGGGAGCAAGTTGCATTCTAGAGATATACATGTTTCTTTTACAAAAAATAAAGAAAGAGAGAGGGAAAGAATTTGTTGTTCTCTTTGTTTTCTCCTCGTGATGTTCTTCTTTCTTTCTTTCTTCAGATCTCCTTCTTCTTCTTTGTTCTGCAGAGGTGATGCTCCTCTTTCTTTCTTCAGATCTCCTTCTCTTTTTCTTCTTCTGCAGAGGTGATGCTCTTCTTTCTTTCTTCAGATCTCCTTCTTCTTTGTTCTGCAGAGGTGATGCTCTTCTTTCTTTCTTCAGATCTCCTTCTTCTTCTTTTCTTTTTCAGCCAGGGACGTCACCCCATCGTCTGATTTCCAAATCAGACGACTTAAACTACCTGTTGCTACAGTCAGCTTCCTTCTTCTTCCGCGGGTCTTCTTCGCCTGTGCCTGCACACTTCAGAGTTTTTCGTCAGAGGCAAAACCTACTCTACCCTCCCCCCCCCCCCCCCCCGCGTCTCTCTCTCTCTCTGAAACCACTCTTGGGAAAGCTCTCCCAGAGCTGCCGGGTAACCGGGTTCGGGTCAGGCCCGGATCCAGGCCCACCGGCGTGCGTGGTGGGCGAGGAGTGCAGGTCAGTCTTAAGTCGGGTCGGGTCGGGTCAGGTCCGCGGGGCGTGAGCGCGGACGAGACCGGGTAACCGGGCGGGTGAAGGGGACCTCACCCCGTGTGCTGAGGCAGTAAGCCTCCAGCACTTTTGCATCTTATATCGCTGCGCCTCTTCAGGCTTTTCCGAGGTGGGACTAAATGTCCCACCTCAATTGCGCGCCCGCAGCGGGGAAATCAGCGGGAGATCGCGGCGTCACGCGAAGCCTTCTGCCTTAGCTGCGAGCCTGGTGTTTTGTCGGAACGCCTCGCAAGGCCTGGGAGTTGAATCTGGGCGTGGCGCTGAGCGTGGCGCGCCTGTAGCTGCAGGCGGAAGCAGTTCCTCCTGCACGGCAATGGCGGCGGAGGTCGGGTGGCCTGTTCACAAGAAAACGGCCTCTCGGCCTAATCAGAAAGTGCCAGGAGCTTCGCCAGGGTGCGGCGAAGCTCGTGTGGGTGGTGGCGAGGCGCGGGGCGGCGTGCAAGGGCTGCCCTAGGTCGGACTGTGGGTCGGAGGATGGGTTTGTTGGGGGAAGCGTTACGGAGGTGTGGAGTGGCAGTGAAGGGGTGGGGGGTGCTCAGTGTGATGAGGCGGAGGTGCGGTGAGGGTCGGCGAGCCGTGTGGGTTGCTGAGGTGATGGGAGCGGCTCGCCGGAGGGTGGCCGGAGACGAAGGGGGTGACGATGGTCAGGGTCGGTCGAGGGCTTAATTGAATAAATTGAAAGCGGGGAAAGAAAGAGGAGAAGAAGGGGAGTAGCTCTAGCTTACTTGCAGGGACGAAGGGGGAGGAACAGGGCGACAGTCGTATCGACTGTCGCCGGAGAAGACGATGCTCAGGGAAAGGGGCGGCGGCGAGCAGAGAGCCGGAGAGGCGCCAGCTGGGTGCGGCGTGGCGCGGGAAGAGCAGGGGAGGAAGTCTCTGCTGCTGGTATTGCGGCAGAGCGGAGAGGTGGAGGGGGAGGAACCGCCGGAGCTGGTGAGCGTCTGCCGGAGAGAGAAGAGAGGAAAGTTGGGGATTTTCTCCGTCAGATCCAAGCTGCCCCGGTCGGTGGAGCAACGGGGGGTATTTATAGGGATCAAACAGGGAGGAAGGTGGAGGGAGACGACGTGTCTCCCTCGCCGGAGGATGGCCGGAAACAAGAACCTATACCGTCCGTGCGTTCGCACGGCCGGTATGGTGGGTTACAACGACCAGGGGGGTGTCCCTGCGACGGCTGACGACGTAGGGCACCCCCGGTTTACTTGCCAGGTCCCCCACCTCACCCTGCGCGGCGCCATGCTCCGCGCAAGGTCGCCGGAGCATGGTGCTGGCAGGTTTTGCAGGGGGGACCTGATCGCAAAGAACGAAGGAGAGTTAGGGGCCAAAATGCGAGGGTTCAAAAGTTGAGGGCCAAAGAGTAAATATATGAGGACCAAAGTGTAAAGTCGGTCAAGGAGGTTTCTTCTTAGGCTCAAGTTTTTATACATGACTAATTAGGACCTAAGGAATCTGATGGTGAATTTCATTTCTATATTAAACCTTGTTTGACCGGTCAATTTACGCAAAAACCCAAATTAAGTTATTAATTGGGCATGGTTCTCAATGTAGGTCAAAATGGGTTCTGAAGGCCAAATTGAAGGTTCTAAACCCTAGAGATTATTTTTCTATGAATTTTAGAGGGTTTATTCTATTTTTACTTTGCCTCGAACCTTGTGAATTGAAGTGGGTTGTTTTAGGGTTACAGATTATCATTTAGTTTCTTGGAATTGCTGTAGCCCTCGCTAGATCATTTCATCCCACTTTTATTCTTATTAAGCTGCTTTGACCTATGTTTGGGCCCTGAATTACCCTGTATGCAGATTATACTGGTAAAATTGCATTTTTACCCCTTATGACTTATTTTCTTCTTAAACTCAGAATTCTCTGAGTTAAGCCTTTCCTTGAGATATGTAGGAGCTTTTATCCTTTGTATTAGGTAAAAATGAGCTAGTTATGGCTCATGATGAGGTTCTCATCAATCACCCCGTCTGAAATTTTCAAGTCTAAAAGATGTGGCTAAATCAGAATTGACTTGGGTCTAATAATCTCAAAAATAGAATCGTCAATAAGCTCAATGGGGTGTAAGTGACAATCAGGGCATTGGATTGAATCCTCCAGAAAATGTGATTCCGGATCCGTAATGTGAGCCCTAATAAGATTAGTTTCCTCAGTTATTGGGCTATCAAATGATCTATCAGATTCCTCAAATCCAATTGTCTCACAGAAATCGTGTTCTGTAAACTCGCGTAAGACTTCGCAAATTGAATCTTCACCATCAGAATCAAAGAAATCAAAATCCTTATTAATGTATTTCCCAAAATCATCTGTCATTTTCTGGTCCATGGAGAGATACGTTTCCTCGTACCTCGACTTGGGGATTTCAGGTGAAGAAATCAGATCATCCTTAATTGGTTGCTCTAATTCAATTGGGTCAGCCTCGTAACACGTGTTCCCCCCAATAGGTGCTTGAGTGGGTTTTGACATTAGCTCTCCTGAAGGGAGTTCATCCTGGGAATCATCCCACGATTGAACTAAAGCAACCATAAATCTCATTCTCAATTTCGCTAACTTCCCAAGTAGAAACTCACCCAAGTTCTTATCCTTAACATCCTAGAGCCAATCCAACAAATACTTGTTCAAATCATCAATCATCTCAATCAGGGGCTCCAATCTTTCAATGCAAGGTATTGACTGAACTTCTAAAGATTGTATGGTATTCCTCAAGTTAGCCAAAACTTTATCTTGAACCTGGTTAACCTAAACCAAATGACTTGGTTCAGGGTTGGGCAGGTTTGGGATCAGCGCAGAGGAGTTAACGAATTGAGATTTGTTATACCCTTCCTGATAATAGGTTATTTCGGATTGTTCAAAAGGTGGTGATGACCTAAAGGCAATGTAATCAAAGGATGGGTAAGGATCAGTGTATTCTCCTTGATTGTAGATCGTATTGGACTGTCCATGAAAGGGTGGCGATCTATAATCGATGTGGCTCTAAGAAGGATAGAAATCAAATCATAGTGTTCAGGGTTAGACCCTAAACACGGAGGTCCGGAATTATATCCCCAATCTGAATTATCTCGACTAACCGATGGTTGATTACAGTACGAGTCAGGATAATCGTTATGTTGTGGATAACTCATAACAGGAGGGAAAGAGTAGGAATGCGTATAAAATGTGGAAGGATTCATGATAGACGGGAGGAAGAAAGGCGCCCTGTAATACAAGCGATCAAACCAGTCCTTAAGTGGGCTAGCCTAAAGACCTACAGTCTCCCAGAACCCATCTTGAGATAAAGAAACGATTTGATCTACTTCTGTCTGTTCAATCCAACCAGTTAGAAGGAGGGACTGGGGAGAAGGTTCTTCGTTCGGCTTGCGCCTCCGGTTCCTAGTGTACCCCCCAGCCGCAATCATTTGATTCTGCTCCCCAAGCTAGACATCAGATTGAACAATAAAAATAGACTAATCGAAAATAATCTCGTTCTGGACTCCAAAGAGCGAGCCGAATCCTTAAGGCCAACGTCTACTCTGTTTTATTTAGGGCTAGGTTTGATAGTGCTTTGGAATGTGATGGGCCTTTTATCTGGGTTGTGCCCTTAATGATTGATTGATTTGTGTGTGCGTGCATAACCAATGGTTTTCAAGCAAGATTATTTTTGATGTGGTGAATTTTAGGGTTCAAATCTTGCTTACTAGCTTTTAGGATTCAACTTTAGGTATTTTCAAACAAGTTTTGTTGGCACACCAGGTTTTCAAGCACAGGTGAAGATGTTTTCCTTTAAAACTTAAAAGAATGTAGACTACCTGGTAAATCCCTAAGAGTTGAACCTATATGGCAGCTACTTAATGAGTTGATTTTAATTGAAGTTGTGTAGCCCAATCAACTCAAACAATTGGCCTGTTGCACCACTTAATTAGGCACACAAGTGATTACCTAATCTGATTTCTACTGAATTATATGTTTAGATATGTGTACCGACTCCAAAGATCGATTTACTGGTTGAGTTTGAAAATCAGATGAGGTTGTGTACCTCTGTGAGATTTTTTTTTTAATTTTTCTTTTTAAATGTGAAGGTTAAGGCAGGTATGGGTGTCAAACAAACAAAACTAACCTTAGAGTTTATAAGAACACCTAGGTTGATTGATGATTGTGTTATTTCATGGTGGAATGAAAACTAATGGATGGGACGTGGGGGATAACTTACAGAATCTTCAACAGCACTTTGCTCCAATCTACTACTTTTGCTCGTCTCGAAAGAGTACCAGCAATCACAATAAGAAAGGAGAGAAGTGAGGTAAATGATTTGTAAGTTAGAAAACACGAAAAAAAAAATCAAAGAGCGTCACCTCCCAGGCAACGGCGCCAAAATGTTGAAGCTATGAGTTACTATACTATCGTATTTGGTTTTGAAAAAACCTGTCGTCGTAGTTTGAAAGTGAAGAACTTGTGTTCAACAAAGAAAATTTATACCGGAATAGAAAATCCCAAGTTGAACTCAGGGAAGCAGACGTTTGATTAAAAATATGCATTTATTTTATTTGTCACGAAGTAGAATAATTGATTAGAAACTATCTTTCTATTTACAATAAATAGAAGAGAGAGAGAGAATATTACAAACAAAAACAAAAAGAGATGTAGAATGAACATGGAATTCATTATCAAAGAGATTGTTCATTACACTACACATTATGACTAGAAAGTAGAAAATGATTACACTAGAAAGCAATAAATCTACTCTACAAAGCATTAAAAAGAATGAAGAGAGAGATATCCTCCTCGACGGTTGCTTGGAGGACGAGCCGGACGAGACGACGCTTGGAAGATGAGGAACGAAGCAAGAAGAAGGAGGACAAAGAGGGAGGAATGGGAACGGGGCAGCACGCCGTCGTCGTCGCGAGATCCACTTTCGAAATGGGAGCGAAAATTTGACTTTATCTCTTGAGAAGCATCCCGAGTGTGGGACAAGCTTCTCTTAAGCTTTGAAGAGGGAGAGAAGAGAAAGAAGGGATGAGAATTTCCTATGGAGGGGGTCTCCTTTTATAGTTGCAAGGAGTGAGGGCAATTTGGTCTTTTTAAATTGAAAATCAATAATTCAGGGCCTTTAGGGACGGATAAATCCGTCGCTAAAGGTTCGAACATGGGCGTAGTGGCGGTGCGCGCGTGCCCACTCATCTCCTCAAGGTGCAAGGCTCACGCATGATCTTGAAATCTCAGCCATTCGATCGTGAGATCGAACGGCTGAGAGAGATCCTCGTTGCGCCTCCTCATCGTGCGCCTGCGCGTGCGATCCCGCGTTACGCGCGGGCGTCTGATGGGGCATGAGCGCTATCGAGCGCACGCAGTTGATCGATCGCGATTGAGCGCTCAATCGCTCCCGCTTGCCGCACCTCAACATCCACTCCTCGCGACTCGAACGCGTGCCTCACCTTCTCGCATGCGCGTTTGAGTCGCGCTTATGATTTGTGCGTGCGCGCCCCACAACCATTAGATGAGCATCCAACGGCTAAGAAGCGATGATCAGATGAAGAAGAGAAGGTACGCCAGGTGCAACGGTCGATTGGACGGCTGAGATGGTGCCATGTGGTGCCATCTTGGCCGTCCATCTTCTGGATGATGTAGATGGTGCCACGGTTGTCGGATTGAGTCAATTTTCACGCCGTTAGGCTGCGATCGTCGATCCAAATCCATCCATACGATAAGATTTGTTGTCTGAAGTGTGGATTCACACCATCTTGTCCCTTGATCTTCTAAGGTTCCCCGGTCTCTATCTGATGCTACAGATGTCTGATTAGGGCGATCTTGGAGTCATTGAACTCCAATTGTCGCCCTAATCAAATCTGTAAGGTTGGATTTTCGCTCCGAAGCTCGTATAAAAAATTGCCCTGTCCCTGAATATAAAAGGAGATAATTTACCTCCATTTTATTCAAACTAATATAAATGCAAGATGATGCATGCTATGCAATATTTATAGTATGTAATGCAATTCTATGTTTAAGAACATGCATAAATAGACATCTTATGTAATATAAACATATTTACATCAAACTCCTGATCAACCACAAAGGATGCATGAACTTCATTAACAAACCTTAAAATTGAAGAAATATCATATTTCCAAAATAGATTTCGCAATCGAGTTTAATCCTCCATAGATAGAATACATGACAACAGTGGCCTATGGAAAGGGAGTTCAATGAATAGGGTGGGAATGCGGAGAGCATTTTTACCAAAATAGTTTAACACATGTAAGAATCGGGATTTTGTGTCATCGTGTAGGGACAAGGGGAGAGCAGGCAATGGATAGGGAAGGGTGGCAAGGGGAGTGGCAGGGGAAGAAGGGTCTTGTGAGGTGAAAAGATAGGGGAAAGGGGACTTAGTCAGGATTCTTTGTGCTGCTAGTTCACTTTAGTCTAGAACGTTTCGCAAACCTTAAACCAAAACCAAACTGATTCACTCGAACTTCAATTTTTTTGGTTTAATTCAGAAACCACTCACAACCAGTTCCAATTCAAAGTGAACCAGTTTGTAATGGTATACTAATTCTTAGATATCAAATGCCTTCGTTTTCACATTTTATATCTTATTTCATATCCTAGGAAAATCAGAGTTCAAGGAATATATAGAGATCGACAGGTTCAACTTTTGAGGAACAGACCAAAGTACCATTCTTTTCACAATTTTTTATTAGCATGTATAACTTAAAACACAATTCAAAAGATATCTACTACTCCAAACTTTCCAAGGTTTTCTACAGTTGATGATCCAGGCAGGACCATTATGGTTGAATGAAAGACATTCCTCTTATTGACTTTCTCTAAAAAAGAATATCAAAAGCATATAAATAAACATAAAAGGCAATTTCTCAAGTGTTGTTAGTCATTGAGTTCATAAACCAACAGGATTTGCATAAAGGGCAAAAATCAGTTGTACACAAAGTCGAGTCGGAGCTAAAGTATAAAATATCCTTTTGACATTATTCTTGTTTTGGCAGTAGGTGGGAATTCAGTCATAAATACAATGTTTAGCTATTTCTGCTTTGTAAACTGTGTTTAGTTTTTCGATAATTGCACATACTGTATAATATTTTATCTATTGTTCAGTGGGCCTTTTCCCTTTCTTTACTCAGAACAACCCAAAAAGTTTTGGAAGCTCTCTAGTAAAGAGTAAAACTATGTTATCATGTTAATTGCTTTTTTCCCCTTTAAATAATGTAAAATTTGGACATTGGTCATTTAGATGTGAGTCCATCTATTCAACCACTGGACCATTTAACTGTGTTGATCCTAGTTGCTTTTGTTCTTGCTTGGGTGCAAACAAGTTTTTTAAATGTTAATTTTGCTTGCATATAACTGACAATACGCCTTATTGAAGTTGTACTGGCCTGGTTTAGAGATGTTGATCTTTGGCATTTGGATTACTTAGTCTTGCCTTTGAAACACTAAGTGTTCCGATTACATGGTGAGTGACGTTAAGTGTGTTGATAGATTTCTTATGATACATTTTTCTTTTTGTCTTGTCATTGAGGTGTGTTCAAGATTTTGTCCATCAAAGTTTCTCATTCATTCTGTCAGTTATCAATGTGGCTAGACATTCCCTCTTAATAGGCAAAGGAAAAATCATTTAGGAAGTAAGCAGGATCAGTTTATATTGGATTTGCCATTTTTTGAATGAACTAAAACTAGACTAGATTTCTTTGATGGATCTGCAAGTTAATGCCACGAAGCATTTGATATTATTAAACGTCACCATAATCTTCATATTCACGTGGATCCATTGCAAAGTTGATTGCCTTTGCAATAATACTATTCAGGTTAACTACTATAAAAGTCATTCATTATTTTCGTTAAAAAAATTTAAATGTCATTGTTTTTGCTCCTCTGCTGTTGTCCAAATCCCACCAGTGACTTTTTCTTACTAATCTCTGCTTTTGGAACACCATCTTTGCTTCTCCATTGACTTAGGACCATGTGTGAAGCCCCCTTGAGGAACTCATCCAGAATGCTCAAAGTACTTATGATTAAGTCGTTCCCTCTTTGTTTGACCTTCGTGGGCAATTAAATGTGCTTACTATCTAAGCTGGCATTATTTGTGGTATTTATTTACAATGGAGTCATTTTTGCAGTGGTATTTCTATAGCTATCAGAAGTTTCAAGCCCTGTATAAAAATGCTTAAAATTTTTTTTTACAAATATCCAAGATGTGTTTAAATATAAAGCATCATTTTTTAATTGGATCTGCTTTATGTAATTTGTTTAAGTGATTAGACTTTTGGTGGCATTATAGGTTTATTGCCTTTCAGTTCCATTTCAGGAAAAACAATGTCACCACTAGTTCATTAGGGCATTATAGGTTTATTGCTTAAGTTTCCCTTTCCTTTTGACAACATTTAGGTTCATGATTTTTATACACCTATTTATAATTTTTTAGATGGTTTTCGAATATCCACTTTCTCGACAATCAAGGGATACTTGTCATCAAGCACGTCTTAGTGTTGGAGCTTCTTATCATACCACTGATGCAATGGCCTTCCAACAAAATAACGATGAGGTGACATTTTATTTGTTAATTATGTTTAAATATGATGCCTTTTTATTATAAATTAATTTGTTGTATTATATTTTATTATAAATCTTCATGCAGCTGATCTCTGATCGCATAACTCATAAACGTTCAAGAGATACTACTCATAACACAAGAGCATTTGAGAATAATGATGATGAAGAGATAACATTATATAAAACTTAATTATTTTATTATCATTGTAGACTGCGTTTTAATAATAATTGATTAAGTTGATTTTTGTATATTGATTAATTTATTTCATATATTTTTTTAGATGGCCCTCGAATAGGCTGAAGATGAGGTGAGACTTTAATAATCAATTAGTTTCTTGTAATAGTTATTTGTTTACTAATGATAATAATAAATTCTTTTCATATGTTAATTTTTTTTAGATGACTTTTACACATCCTAAAAGAAAATGAGGAAAAACACGTTGCAATTTTGTTCATGGTTTTGCACTTGGAGAGACAATCTTTGTTGACATTAAGGAAGGCATTAGTGTTGGATTATATAGTCAAAAGTTTGAAGGTAAAGTGGGAAAATTAGCTCGTGCTATTATACCAATCACCTGCAAAGATTTTAGACTTGATGCGATGAAGGAGATGAAGATGGAACTCTTAAAGTGCTTACAGGTATAATTTCTTAAAATTTAATAAATAATTTAAAATAATTTTTTTGTTATAAATGTTTATAAGTTATAAATGATTGATTTTGTAGGAAATTTTTCGTTGGGAAAATAATCCTTACATCGAACGACAAATTATGAAATAGGTAGCCAAACTCCATCACAATTATCGATACAGGTTGAAGGAAAAGATAAGTTAAATTTGGGAAATAATTATAATTTTTTAGATTTATATTTTTTATGTAATAATTTATTTTTGATGTTTTTAACAGTATTTTAATAAAATTGTTCTTATCTTGGAGATACTTGCTAAAATAACTAATGATGTACATCCCGATGATTGGCATAAACTCATAGATCATTGGACCAGTGACAAGTATAACATAATCATTTGGATTAATTTGAAGTATTAGTAATTGTAATTTTATACCTTAAGTTTTCATCTTAAGCCTTAATTTTTTCATTTGTTTTAAAGTCTCTAATAGAGAGAAACAAGTTGAATAAAGCTAAGGGACAACGTGTTACCCATCGTATGGTTAGAGAAAATTTACATCAATTACATCATAAGCTTGTAAGTATTAATTATTTTTTTTACTTTTTATTTTGTCCTTATAATATATTAAATTACATGGTATAGGCAAAGTAGGGGAATAAAGCTTCAAGGAAAGATCTTTTTATGTATTCCAAAAGTTGAGAAGGTTCAAATGGGTCAAGAGTTTGGTATGATGAGGAGAACAAAAAACAATATGTATGTTTGTTGAATTAATTCTTTTATTAGTTATGTGCATAAATAACTTACTATATAAAATAATTTTTGATAATTTTTTTGCTTAACTAATTGAGTTTTATGTTAATTAGGAATGTATAGAAGATCTTACAACATGGTCAGAGGGACGTAATTCTACTTTAGTGTTGTCAAATCATTATGCTTATTTGCAGGTCACTGGGAAAGAACATCCTGGTTTTGTACGTGGTATTCGTCCTGGTGTTAGCTCATCTACTTATTATGGTAGAGGTGCTTATTCTTCCAATAAAACTCTCGAAACTCGAATGGATAGGATGGAAAAGATGATGGAAAAACTTTTGGATATGCTAACTAAGCAACAAGATGCTTCTTCGTCTCAACATTGTCTTAGTAGTGTAGGAAGTGAAGCAAGCAGGGATATTGAAGATGATGCTTTGAGAATGGAAATGATCTTAACTATGATGATGACTACTTTCTTGATGAGTAGGAACATGTGTTGAATGAGTTAACTTTTGTAGGAATGACTTTTATTTTCAATTACATATGTTTAGACTTTTGTAATTGAGAACATGAATATTGGGTTGAAAATGAATGAAATATATATTTTTTGGTATGCGTAAATGTTATTGTAATGAGTGCTATTAATATTGTAGGTAAAATAATACTGATGAAAGAAAAGTAAATCATAAGAGATTATATTAAAGTAATTTAAATTATTTAATTAGGTAAATAAATTTTGGCACCATATTATTTTCATGAAATGATTCCAAAGAATTTGAGAGGGTAAATTATTGTCGCAAATTTGTCATAGTTTTTAACCATCACGTAAAATCTTTTATGATAGTTTTTAAACATCACTTAAGATCTTTCGTGATGGTTTTTAAACATCACTTAAGGTCTTTCATGATGGCTTTTAACCATTGCGTAAGGTCTCTCGTAATGGTTTATAACCATTGCATAAGGTCATTTATGATGGTTTTTAAGTATCATGTATGGTCTTTCGTGATGGTTTTTAACCATCACGTAAAGTCTTTCGTGATGGTTATTAAACGTCACGTAAGAACTTTTGTGATGGTTCTTAATCGTCACAAATGATATATCATTTGCGACGTTAATTCTTTTTAGGACGTCCCTTTTTGTGACAGTTCATGTTATGTTCCCAAAAATCTTTTTGTGATGATAGTGAATGTTTTTATGATAGTAATATTCTATTGAAATTGACATATTTTCTTGTATCTTGCTTGCTTTTTCTATAAAAACAAAACCCCAAAATGCAAAAAAGAAATAAAACAAAGCGCGGATTTCAAACAAAGTAAATGTTCGCCTCCCCGTGTTCGACCTGGGACTCTCTTGGAATTTCTGTTATAAATTGTATTTGATAGACGCGTTTTGTGAGCTACGACGATGGGTTCTCCAAACCCTAATTTTAATTCACGAAACACGATTCATCAATCTGTGTACACCTAAGCGAAAGTCGCAAACTAAGGGTGGGAGTCCAATCGTCTTGTAAGAACAAGCCAGCTCCATCATTTTGAGCAAACTCCCACCGAAGGCAAAAGATCCTGGTACCCCTTTGATTTCCTGTGATGTAAACATGTTTACATTGCATAAGATGTCTATTTATGCATGTTCTTAAGCATAGAATTGCATTGTATACTATAAATATTTCATAACATGCATCATCTTACACTTAGATTAGTTTGAATAAAATGGAGGTTAATTATCCCCTTTTATGTTCATGGACAGGGGAAAATTTTTATTGGGGCCTCGGATCGAAGATCCAACCGTACAGATGTGATCAGGGCGACGATTGGAGTTCAACGACTCCAAGATAGCCCTAATCAGACATATGTAGCATCATATAGCGACCGGGGAACCCTAGAAGATTAAGGGCCAAGATGGTGTGAATCCGTACTTCAAACAACAAATCCGACCGCACGGATGGATTTGGATCGACGATCGCAGCCTAATGGCGCGAAAATCGACTCAATCCGACAACCATGGCACCATCTACATCATCCAAAAGATGGACGGCCAAGATGGCATAATGTGGCGCCATCTCAGCCGCCCAAACCGACCCAGCTGATCTTGAAGACCACCACGCGTTAGATCTGGACCGCATGATCATGATCCAACCCCCATGGACAACCGCTCCTCAACTCATCTGCACAACCATTTCTCCTCCACAGCGTAGTGGGTGAAAGCGCTTACGTGAGCGAGCAGCGCGTGATCGAGTCGTGAGGAGCAAGCGAACAGGCATAGTGAGCGGGCGCAATTGACCGCTCGATCGTGATCGAGTGGTCACGCACACGCAATAGCGTTGATGCCGCATCGCACGCCCACGCCTTACGTGAGATCAGACGCAGCAAGTGCACATAGAGGAGGCGAGAAGAGAGGCGACTTAAGCCATCTGATCGTGATCAGCTGAACGTGGAGCACGCATTACGCACGAGCAAGCGAGCAGCTGCGCAGGCAATGCCCCACTACGCCGACGATGGGGCCTTAGCGATGGTTTTATCCATCACTAAAGATCCCTTATTTAATGTTTTGAGATTTAAATGACCAAATTGCCCTCACTCCTTGCAGCTATAAAAGGAGACCCCCTCCACACGAAATTCTCATCCCTTCCTTCTCTTCTCTCCCTCTCCAAAGCTCAAGAGAAGATTGTCCCACACCCGGGATGCTTCTCGCGAGATAAAGTCAAATTTTCGTCCCCCTTTCGGAAGCGGATCCCGCGATGGCGACGACGTGCTACCTCGTTCCCGCTTCGTCCTCCTTCGTCCTGCTCCGTTCCCCATCTTCCAGGCATCGTCTCGTCTGACTTGTCCTCCAAGCGACCATCGAGGAGGATATCTCTCTCCCCATTCTTTTTACTGCTTTCTAGAGTTGATTTACTGCTTTCTAGTGTAATCATTTTCCAGCTTTATAGTCGAAATGTTTAGTGTAACGAACAATCTTTCTGATAATGAATTTCATGTTTATTCTACATCTCTTTTAGTTTTTGTTTGTAATATTCTCTCTCTCTCATATTCTCTCTCTCTCTTCTATTTATTTTAAATAGTTAGATAATTTTTAATCAATTATTCTGCTTCGTGACAAATAAAATAAATGCGTATTTTAAAATCAAACGTCTGCCTCCCTGAGTTCGACCTGAGATTTCTATTCCGGTATAAATTTTATTTGTTGAACACGAGTTCTTCGCTTTCAAACTACAACGATAGGTTTTCAAAACTAAATACGTTAGCGTAGCAACTCGTAGGTTCAACATCCTGCAAAATTGGTAATATAGAATTCGATCGAGCCTTATTGGATCTAGGAGCTTTCATAAACTTGATACCTACATCCCTACTAGGCCACCTTGAGGAATTTAAGATTAAACAAACAGTGGTGACTTTGCAATTACCAGATAAATCAATTAAGTCACCTAAAGGAATTCTCGAGGATGTTGCAGTTTGGATTCGTGATTTCTACTTTCCGGTGGACTTTATCGTATTAGAATGTATACTCCTGAGAATTTGACAACACACCGATTATATCAGGAAGACCGTTCCTAGCCACAGCTAAAGCGAACATAAATTGCGAAGAGGGCCAAATCGAGTTGAAATTTGCGAGCAAGACATTAAAGATTGATATCTTTAAGGCCCAAAAAGGAATTAACTATGGTGTTATTGAGCAAGTTTGCGTGGTTGAGGACCCACTCATAGAGGAAAACTCATTTGTTGCTGATACTCAACCACAAGAAGATCATGACCCACAACTAAAGGAGCCTAGACATGACCTAGATACACCTACAGCTCCTACCTTTGCTCCTAAACCCCAACCTGAACCTCCTGCTGCTGCTAATAACCCTATGATGGAATTGAAGCCCCTCCCATATCATTTGAAATACGTCTTCTTGGGTTCAAACCACACATTTCCTATGATCATCAATTCCCGACTTACTCTGGATCAGGAAATGAAATTGATTTCTGTTCTCCAACAGCATCGGAGAGCCATTGCATGGACTCTCGATGATCTGATTGGTATCAGCCCCTCATACTGCACACATCACATCTACACTGAAGAGGTCTCACAACCATCCGAGAGATGCAGAGACGACTTAATCCAAATCTGCAGGATGTCGTGAAGAAAGAGATCATCAAGTGGTCAGATGCTGGGATCATCTACCCGATCTCTGACAGCTATTAGGTGAGCCTGATCTAAGTTGTGCCTAAGAAGGTAGGGCTTACCATGATCACAAAGGAATCCGGAGAGACCATACCGACCCGTATCGCAAACTCATGGAGAGTCTGCATTGATTACAGAAGGCTAAATGCCTCCACGAAGAAGGACCATTTCCGACTGCCGTTTATTGATTAGATACTCGAGAAACTAGCGGAAAATCGGTTCTTCTATTTTCTAGACGGGTACTCCGGATACAATCAGGTGGCAATTCAACCAGAGGATCAAGAAAAGATCACCTTCACCTGCCCCTACAGTACATACGTGTTCTGTAGGATGCCATTTGGGCTATGTAATGCACCCACTACTTTTTAGCGGTGCATGCTAGCCATATTTTCCGATATGTTAGGTGAGTACCTTGAAGTCTTCATGGATGACTTCTTGATTTTTGGTGAATCTTTTGATGATTTCCTCCTTCATCTGGTCCAAATCCTCAGGTGGTGCATTGATGTAAACCTGGTTCTTTCCTGGGAAAAGAGACACTTCATGGTTCTTGAGGGCATGGTCCTAGGACATCTTATCTGTGAGAAAGGCATCCAAGTCGACCAGGCTAAGGTAAATTTGATTTCCAAACAACCTGTGCCTAGCTCGGCCAAGGACATCAGATCTTTCCTAGGGCATGTCAGTTTTTACCGTTTATTCATTCCCAATTTTTCCAAAATCGTGCACCGCCTGACAAATCTTCTGTCAAAAGACACTCCATTCTAGATAACCGATGAGTGCGTTCACGCGTTTGAGATCTTACGTGATCGAGTCACCCAAGCACCTATCCTACAATCCCATGATTGTTCTCAACCCTTTGAGATCATGTGCGATGCATCTAACTATGCAGTAGGTGCAGTACTTGGAAAGAAAATCGACGAGAAACTCGTGGTCATCTACTACACTAGCAAGATACTTGACGGGGCTCAACATAACTACACAATTACTGAGAAAGAACTACGGGCTGTAGTATTTGGCTTAGAAACATTCAGAGTATACCTTCTGGGTTCCCGTGTCATCTTCTACTCGGATCACACTGCAGTGAAGCACTTACTGACAAAGAAGGATGCGAAACCTCGACTAATCTGCTGGATCTTGCTATTGCAAGAATTTGATCTCGAGATTCATGACAAGGCGGGAAAACAGAATGTGGTAGCTGACCACTTGTCTCACCTTCCTTCTTCTGTTATCGACCCTTCCAGACTTATCACAGAGCACTTTCCGGATGAGCACCTCCTGACTATTGGTATAAGACTTCCCTGGTATGCTGACATGGTGAATTACTTGGCATCCCACCAGATTTCGCCTGATTGGCCGAAGGCCAAGAAGGACAAATTTCTTTCTGATGCCAAGTATTGCATTTGAGAAGACCCGTACCTCTTCCGCATTGGTGCTGATCAAATTATCAGACGTTGTGTTCCAGAAGCAAAAATATAGGACATCTTGTCCTTCTACCATGACTAGGCCTGCGGCGGACACTTCTCCAGACATAAAATCGCAGCTAAAGTCCTATAGTGCGACTTTTATTAGCCCACAATCTTCAAGGACGCACACAATTACTGTAAGTCATGTAGTCGTTGCCAAACCTTGGCAACATGAGACACCGTGATATGATGCCTCTACAGCCGATTTTCGCGTGCGAAATCTTCAATATCTGGGGGATTGATTTCATGGGCCCCTTCCATAAATCCGATGGCTTTGAGTACATTCTCCTCGCTATGGACTACGTGTCCAAATGGATCGAAGCCATCCCGACCTGAACCAATGATCATAAGGAGGTAATCAATTTCATTCATCAGCACATCTTCTCCCTGTTCGACGTTCCCCGTGTCATCATTTCTGATGGAGCGACCCATTTCACGAATGCGTAGTTCATATCCCTGATGACAAAGTATGGGGTGTCACACAGAATCTCGACTCCTTATCACTGCTAGACTAATGGATTAGCTGAACTGTCAAATAGGGAGATCCAGAAAATCCTACAGGTTACTATTCGACCTAATAGGAAGGATTGGTCGGCCTGCCTTCCGAAAGATTTGTGGGCTTATAGGATCACTCACAAAACCCAACTAAGCATGTCTCCTTTTAGACTCGTGTACTGGAAGACATGTCACCTACCCGTCGAAATGGAGCACAAGGCCTTTCAAAGGTTGGAACCCATCACCGATTACAGATAAGCAAGATCGAGGAACTATGCAATGACGTGTATGAGAACTCGCGAATCTATAAAGAGCGGGTTAAGACCTTTCATGATAAACACATATCTCGCAAGACTTTCCAGCCTAGTCAGAAAGTACTCCTCTTTGATGCCAAACTTAAACTCTTCCCAGGAAAACTCAAATCAAAGTGGATTGGTCCATTTCTAGACCAACGTTAATTTGGAAATGGAGCTATAGAGATTAATGAACTTAGCTGTGATTCTGAACCTTTTGTCGTGAACGGTCAGAGACTAAAATCATTCATCGAACTCACTAACACAAACCTGGTTGCGTTATCTTTTGATCTCCATTCTCTCTGAGTCCATTGCGCCCAGCTAATGGTGTTAAACTTAGCGCTTAAAGGGAGACAACCCGTCATCTTTTGAAACCCTTTTGACCTTTTTCTTTGCTGAAATCAAAATGCACCTTAGGGTTCGTCCATTAGAATAGCCGACTCCAACTTTGGTGCTTGTATCAAAGCTTGAAATCATTCGCAACAGTCATCCCAACCTGTCCACCCACCACTTTGACCTTGTTCTAATGTACGATCTAAGCTAAACTTAAGCCCACCTAATTTACAATGAGGGCATTGCAAATCGTAAGCATGGGGGGGTATTAAAGTGCAAAACGCTGCGAAAATCAAATCACAAAAGGGTTTCATCAAAATATATATATACACGTTTCTATAAATAAAAAAAAGGAGGCTGAGAGAAAGGAAGACCCATTTGAGCAAAATGAAGAAAAAGGAGGTAAGGAAAAGAAAAAGAAAGAAAGGAGCAAAAAGAAAAACAAAAAGAAGGAAAGAGTCCCTTAAAAATAAATATAAAACTTACCTAACTTCTAGGATGGATGAAATGATAAATTAAGACCTGGAAGCATAAAACCTAGGGAATTAGTGGTGGATACCGACCTTAGGCCTTTTGGATATATTCTAGGGTTTAAACACTCACGTATTTGTTAAGATCCGGATTAATTCTCAAGAGGTTGAGGAAAGTGCGAGGCTAATGTATTAGGTCTAAGGCTTAGCGATTATGCAGCCCCATTGCTTGCCCTTTAGTTTGCGGGACTTGGTAACCTGAGCACCCAAAATCACACACTTAGTCTGGTTTAGTGCGCTTAACAAAAAAAAATCTACCAAAAGTGTTATGTTCTTAAAAGTCATCTCAAAGATCTAGCTTAGGAGCGGCTTGACAACACAAGTTGATTGGACGAGTTTCTGGCAGGAAGAGTTGGGAAATTTCCCTCGAAGATGCATAATAACATATCGTCTCCTCAGCGCTTGTCTCCTAGGATATCTAAATATCCTACCGGGGGCATGTAAGCACCTTGTGCTGGTTCAGGTGCCATGGGTGGGATTATCCCAAAATGTCGATTGCCAGGGCCTGAATTTAGCTACAGAATGCCATGGGCGGCACTATCTTGAAGTGTCGAAAGCCAGGGTTCTAGGGGTTGCCATGGGCGGTGCTATCCTGAAGCATCGAAAGCCAAGGACCCTTCAAGGATTGATGGTGGGGACAAGGAATTCGATACAGACCATGTTTAGGTCTAATTCAAGGTTGGATCTAAGGAAATCTAAAAGATAAAAAGTGAGAAAACTCTCTAAATGAAAAATCCTTGTATCTCTTTCTTACAAAAATTACACTAGCAAACTGAACTTGGACATGTTACATTTATGCACAGGTGCTTTGACCGCTGGGTTCAACGAACCTCTAGGTAGTTTTTGCGAGCCTTAGAAATCTTTGTTGCAGACTGAAACTAAAGCTGGTCAGGTCTAGATCTTGGTTGGTACTTGAGTACGTCTAGGCCTACTATTAGCATTCTGACTTAATTTCTAGAAAATGGAACAAATCAAGTAGCAGAACATCATTGCATGGTCTAAAAACTCTAATTCTTTTCATACGATTTTGCTAAGGGACTAGCAAAAGTTAGGCATGGGGGTATGATGATAATGTCATCATCAGCCATAACTAACTTTAGTTAATCAGAATAAATAGACAAATGCTCCTACATAACCGCCGGAGAGTCATAATTCATTGCATATCCTTTATAACAAGAATGCATTAAAATAGGGTTAAATCTGCAGTTTTAACAGAAGATCATAAATGCAAGGTAATCATGGGGTTTCCCAGGAATTAAATGAAGGTCAAATGAGCATTAATGACAAACAAGAGGGTTCATGCAGACAGAAACAGGTTTTCACATATTTCAAAAATTAACGGACACCCGAAATCCTAAATTCAGACCCTCTTAATTAACATAGGTTTTTTTCAGGATAAAATTCATCTAAACCTTCTAAAAATCATAGAAAAATATTCCATAAGGTTTGTTATCATTGATTTGACCATTGAACCCCATTTTGACCTAAAATAGTCTCAGACAGGAGGTTGCCCATATTTGGGTTTCTATGCAAATTGCTCAAAAAAACTTAGTCAAAATCAAAATCTGACTTTACCATCAGATTTCTTGGATCCAAATTAGGTTTGTACGAAAATTTAAACCCAATCAGAGATCATCTTGACCTAGTTTGCATTCTAGTCCATTCTGACACTCTTTATCCTTCAATCAACCCCTTAATTTTTGAAATATTCGCAAAGTGGCCCCCAACATTTTCATCTCCTTCAAAAATAGCCCCCTGCCGCCATTGAGGTCAAACTCAACCTCCACGCAAGCTTTGACCTCCACGAATCCTATTCAAATCATCATTAAATCCCACCAAATTTGGTGGGATTGATGTTCACACCTGGACAAACCTATGCAAACAAACGGAATCAATGGGTGCTTCTTGATTTCCTAAAGAGCAAATCAAAGCTCTTTCCTAATCTAGAGCCCTCTTTGGAGCTCTATTTAAGCTCTGGAACTCCTACTTTCTCAACTTAGCTTGGTTTGGGCCGCATTTCTTCATCAAACACCTTCTCCCTCCGGCTTCCTCCACCAGCTCCGGCGAGCTCCTTCGACTCCCTTCTTCGTCGGCCGTCACAGACTATAGGCAGCCGGTTTCTCTTCCTCAAGCTCCTCTACGTCTTGTAATACCAGTAGGTGCCTCCTTCCACCGTCTTCCTTGCTGCTTCTTCCCCATTAGAGTCTTCATCTTCTCCGAGATATACTCCTTTTGTAATACCAAGTTTAGACTAGCCTAGAGGATTTTAGGGAACTTGAGAATGCTTTTAGGGATTTTTCGAGTCACACACCTGAAGTAGATGATGTTGATGTCTCAATTGGTGATGTTGAAATGAAAGAAGAGATATCCGAGGAGATCAAGAGACACGAGCCTGGAATAACCCAAATCAACTCATCTAAGAGCCCCATTCAGGAAAGTGAGGAGAAAAGGGGCGGTACCCCTAACATTCATCTACAACTGTGGGAGACATCTGATGGAATCAAGGAAGAAAATCAACCTATGGACCTAGATTTTGGTGAAAGCCCTGAGATGTAAACCTTTCAGTTTGAGGGATCAGTCAGTCGTGAACCAAAATACGACTCCTATATGTTCAAGGATCCCCAAGGTGAGGATTCACAGGATGATTTAGATTTGGATGACTCAAACAATCTAGGGGAATCAAAGCAAAGTCAGGTTGGATTCAATGAAAATGAAGGGATTACAGCCTTAAACACCTAGGTAATGCAGTTTTGCCTAGGGATTCTGACAATCACATGTGCCCTGATGAATCGGGAGTTGACTTAACCACCCTGAACATAGGGCGCAAGTGCCCCAGTTCCTACCAGCCTTGGGGGCTAGTATATTAACATTGGGCGAGGTAGCCCAGATTCTTGCCATCTATTATGGTTAACAGGTACTACTGAGAGCAAAGGAACTAAAATTCTGCCAGCGGGCAGTATCAGTGTGTGTAGGACTTTAGGGTGCATGGGCCTGAGTTCCTACCAACCCAAGGAGCTGGCATTATATTCAGTGGAATGTAGGTTGTGGGAGCCGTAGTTCCTGCCATTCTTAAGGAGAGACATTATATTTTTAGAAAGGAGGGGCATGAGCGCCTTTGTTTGAATTCATGCCAACCTTAAGAGGTGGCTTACCAGCCTCAAGAAACAGCACTATAAGGGAACGACGGGTGGGTCCGTCCATGTGCCGGCCAACCTTAAAAGGTGGTTTGCAAGTCTTAAGAGATGACAATGTAAGGGAATGTCGGGAGCATTCACCCGAGTTCTAACCTACCTTAAGAGATGGCTTGTCGACCTTAAGAGGAGACGATATACAAGAACGTCAAGCGCATCTGTCCAAGAGCCAACCGACCTTAAAAGGTAGTTTACCGATCTTAAGAGACAGCAATATAAGGGACTGCTGGGAGCATCGGCCTGAGTTCTAACCAACATTAAGAGGTGGCATGTCGGTCTTAAGAAGCGATGACATATGGGAACGTCCGGCGCGCCCGTCCGAGTTTGAGCTGACCTTAAGAGGTAGCTTGCCAGCCTTAGGGGGCGGCAATAGACAGGAACGTCAGGCGCATCCATTCGAGTTCTAGCCGACCTTAAGAGGTGACTTACCAGCCTTAAGAAGTAGCAATATATGGGAATGTCAGGTGCAGCCATCCAAGTTCCAACCGGCCTTAAATGGTGTCTTGCCAGCCTTAAGAGACGGCAATATATGGGAATGTCGGGCACGTCTGTTCGTGTTCTAGCCGACCTTAAGAGGTGGCTTGTCGGCCTTAAGAGGTGATAATATGGGGGATCTTGAGGCACATCTTCCCGAAACCCTGCCATCCTCAAGAAAAGGCTTGCGAAGGGTGCAAATACAAACCAATGCCTGGTCTTTGTCAACCTTAAGAGGTGGTTTGCTAACCCTAATGGGTGGTTACCCGCGTAGTGATGTGGCCTAAGCATCGGCCTCCGTGGGTGATAGCTAGTCACGGTGGGGACCAAGTCTTAAGTTTATGACAAAACCAGACATTGATTGATGTCATCGGCACCGATGGCTTGCCCCTCTCCTCCCAGAGTCGCCGCTTCTAGACATGCTCGCCCTATCTTGAACGGGGGTGACAATCCATGGGCCTTTGAGGGTAGCAATATTTCTCCCGACCAAGGTGAGCTCAATAGTGTTGCGAGGGGACCAAAGATCCTGGGCGCAATCTCGAAGTGGCCAGCAAGTAAGCCAGGCTCGCCTTTAACCAAATTGCCCGAACTCGATTTTCCTAGTGGGTCGCTTTAGTTCAACCCTTAGGAGTTTTCGACAAGTCGCCTGGCTCTTGGGGAGATCAGGGAAGTGCCGAGAGGGCTTAGAGGTGGGCGTGTATTAATGATTAGCCTACGAGACTGTCCAGCGCTACTGTTAACCCAGCCACCGCGAGTGTGGCCACTCGATTGAGGTGCACGTTGATTAGCCCATATTTGTGGGCTATTTAAGTATTTAAGTGTCTAGACATTAAGTTATTTTTAACATTTAGATAGCTTACATTAGGATGTAAATAAATTAATTCATATTTTTTAGCTTAAGTGCATAATTCATGCATTTAGAATTAACCTAGGATTGCATACATTTGATTAGTTAATTAATTAGGTGCATTACATACACTATTTTAATTAACATAGAAGTTAAGGAGTTATGTATAAATAATCCTAATTATTTTATTCTCTTTTTTTTCTTTTTCTTCTCCTTTGCAGGTAACTCCTCCGTCTCCGCCTCCTTCACCTGCGCATCAGCATTGATTCTACGCTGGCTTTTGAATTTCAAAACATTGTAGCTATGGCTACAAAAGAGAAGGAAGGGCTGCCGTTCAAAGGAGGCCACCACCCCTTTGTTCCTCACTGTGTAGAGAACTTTGCTTCTCATCCATTCCATACCATCGGCCTCGCATCACGGAAGTGCGACTCCACCACCGTGGGCGTGTGGGGTGACAGCCCACACCGCCAAGAGTCCCTGCAACTTCTCCTGCCCTCGCCTCAACCCTGCCAAGCACGCCTGCCCACTGCGCGCCCTCACCTCAGCCAGCAACCCAAGCCAGTGCCTACATGCCCGCACCTTCACCTCTAGCGCACCCATGCCCCAGCACCCACGCTTTCTCACGCCATTAGACCCCGCGCACCTTCACCTCCAGTGCCCTTGCCTAGCATGCCTATCCACCGCATGCCCTTGCCCACCGCACGTCCTCCAGCAGCGCCTTCACCTCCACGTGCCCACACTTCTTCGCCTTCACCATGCCCCAGCACCCCTGCTTCAGCGCCTCAAGCGCCTCCCTACAGCACCTGCAACCGGTGCCATTAGAACCCACGTGCACCCGCGCAGCCTGCAGAGCGCCCGCCCCTCCATGCGCCCATGCCTCCTCGCACCTACAGTGCCCCCAGCACCCGCGCGACGCCCCTCCTCGCGCCTGCAGCACGCGCAGCCAGCAGCAGCAACCTCCACCACCATCGCTTCTCTCCTCCGTCCAGCCAACTTCGGCCATCTCGGAACTTGCCGCCACCAACGTTGCGGAGCCCTCGCTCCGGCAAATCTACGCCCAGAAGAGTTCCTCGAACAATCCTGTCTCCCATGCACGAGGAGGAGAGAGGTAGAATGCTCTGTTTATGGTGGAATTTGTAATTACATTTCATGCCATTGCCACAAAAATGAATTTCGATTTATCATTATTTTATTGTGGTGAATTTATGCCTTCATGCTCATGCTTCTAGAGAATTGCTAAACCTTATTATTCATCTCTATGTGCATTGAATTTAATTTTGAATTACATTTTAGTATACATGCAAGTGAATAGTACATGGCATATTCTTGCACATGGATAATTTTCTGACATAAAAATTACATTAACACCCATTGACTTCTCCATAAATTTAAGGTTTACTTTCAGAGCTACACAGGCATTGTTTGATCTAGCGAATACTTTAGCAAACTTGATTTTGACCTAATTGCGAGTTTAAATAAATCATTGCCACCCTATGGACACGACCCGCTCTCCTGTGAGTAGCTTAATTTTAATTTTAACTGTTTTGTTAAGCGGTTTTCCACCACTTTGATCCTACAACGACAAATCATCTTAATACATTATTCGAAAGCGAAAATCGACTTATCAAATGGCACCGTTGCCATGGAGGCAATGGGCCTATTAGACTCGCATTTATTTAATTATTTTTTCACACTTTAATTGAGGCATATTTAAATTCGATTTTCTATTTTGTTCGAGGTACACGTATTTGGAGACATCTTGTCGCACAAGCCTCAAAGATCAGGCGATCCTTGACATCATCGGTGGAGTTGCAACACTGGGAGAAGGAGCATCACACCCACCTCAGCAATGCCTTGGTGGACCCTGTTTCCACTGCTGGAGGAGATATTTGGAGGACCACATCTTCATCTCATCCATTTAGCTGTATATAGATTTTATTTTTCTTTCTTCTCTTTATTTTAGTACAGTCATTTGGAAAACCCTTGTTCTGGGGTACAGTTGAGGGTTTTGTTCCCCGATTTTGTTTTAGACCTGTGTTGGGTAATTTTTGGGAGCCTATTCCCTTTTTCTTTGGATCTAGGTTTTCTTTTGTAAATTGATTTCATTTTTCTTGATTGTGCATAAAAAAAATAAAAACACGAGCTACCTGCTAGAAGCTGCATGCCCCTAGGTCGTATCATTTAGTATTGAATGAGCAGCATCTAGATCTAATTTCTTGTCTTGCATATTGCATGAAGAATGTTGGAATCAGGTATGCACTTCTAACTTTGCATTTCTACCTGTCATGCAAATGCATTTGGATTAATTTCAAGACCACCTAATCTATATTGAATAGATCTAAAAAGTGGTCACATATTTTCTGGAAAAAGGACTAATTAAAGGAGGGACATTTAAAAATCAAGGATTTGATTTTCAAACTTGGCGTGCGATTCAAAATCCAAAATCTTTTGCGGTGTATGCACACTTATATCTCTTGCACCACGGCACGCTTTTAGACACTCCTTAGGTTTGGAACCGCTAGGACTAGAGCCTCCTATTACTGAGGTCTAAAGTGACCCAAACTTTAGTTCAGAGGTGAAGTTGCCTCCAAACCTTGCGGATTGAGGGTAGTTAAGAGGCACCACGAAAGCAATGCTTCAAAGGAAGGGTTTAATCCTACTTGCATCCTTCTTTGCTGTGTTTGGTGGTGACTAAAGTTTTTGGGCTTTAGGGAGGATCACCTAAGTCTTAGTTAGGTCTTCTTAGGTGATCCATAGGTCGACAATAAGCGCGTAAATTGATTGAACAAATTGTATTGTCACCTACAATCTGACTTAAAATCAAAAACCTAAATTGAGAAAGACCTAAAAAGTCTTTTTTTTAATTGTGTTTAGCTTGGGGAATTCTGATTGAGGTGTGAGTTAGAATGGACCACATTGATTTTCATCCTTTCACATCTTACCCACACCCTTACCCCCACTCTGCACTCTTCGATCCCATACGCCGAGATGGTCCATCCTTTGATGGACATAATGACAATCATTGGGATCCGTTTTACTCCTATTATAGGAGTATTGGCCTGGTTAAGCCCCAAATCAGTGAGCAGAACCTAGGAGTGGGATTTTCTTTGCCCAATATCCCACACACCATAGAAATACCCAACCCACCCTCCCTGAAAAATTATAATGGTTGGACAGACACTCCTGGGTACTATAAGCCTAAGCCTGACTTCTCTCCCGATAGAAATGACCTCTCCTCCTTGAAGATGGAAATACAAAAAATGTAAAACAAAATGATTGAATTGTTAGGAGAATCTTCAAGAGCAGGCCAACAAGAAAGAGATGAAATTAGCCACCCACTTTACCCCATTGAGGATGACATACACCCCTCTACGCTAGATGAATCTCCTGTGGGAGAGCTACACTTTAAGTTGGAGGGAAATTTTGGGGACTATGTAAAGGATAATAGCTACTTTTCGAGGATCGATTTTGAAACCTCCCCGTTAGATGACACTTCCTTGAGAGGTCCACGCCTTAAGTGGGAGGAAGATACATATGAAAGTAGCTATGCATTGGATGAAGAAAGGTGGCAACCCGAGGAAGATGATGATAAGGTTGAGTATCCACCTGAATTATATTGGAGTCAGAAGAAGGGAATGATGGTACCATTGGAAGACCTCGACCCAGATGATAGTATTTTCGTGACATTTGATGAAGTGGGACGAAGTCAAGTTATTAATCCTGCCCTCCCTTCTGATCACGAGATGGACCTCAAGCCCACCCTTAGGGAACCTAACCCTAAAGAAATTGACCTATTTGAGGAGTCCGATGTTACCAGTGTAAACCATTTACCTCAGATAGAATACCCCAAGGGATCTGCTGAGATTTTAGATGATTCTAGAACTTGGGTATATGATGAATCATATGATGAGGAGAAGGATAAATTATATGAGGAACCTACATTCAAGATTTGGAGTGACACTAAGGGTGATTATGTCTTATTTAAAGAGTTAGCCCCTGAGGATGTCAAAAATTTGACCAAATTAGGTTTCCTTAGCACACCCATCGATGATATTTCTCCTCATGATGAAATGATGGAAAATTTGGAAGCAACTTCTAAGATTTATGTGGATTCACATATAGACTCCGGGGAAGATTTGAGTAAAGAACAAGAACCCGGGGATGGCATTGATAGGATAATCCCTAGATCTATTGCTTCCAACCTGCCTTCATTTGATTCGAAGTCACCCTCTGATTCGCTTATGTCTAAAGGCGAAATTTTGACTCCTGATGAAGTGCAGGAAGATACTTATGATAGTGCAAGGAATGCTAGGGATGCAATTGAGGAATTGGAACGATTGTTAGGGATGGACACCGAGCTGATTAAACCCAACCTAGATCTTATGCCCATCCCGCAACCTCGAAACTTGGACACCCTAGATGATCCTTGGCTTAGAGATATGCTCACTTTTGTTCTGACCGGGGGGCTTAACAAACCAATGTTTCCTGTAATGGAGTATCGGGTATGGATTGATGATTTCTTTAGTCAGTCCATTGCCCTGGGGGTTTATCTCTGCAACATTCCTTCCTCATTCCTTTTGGAGGATCTTTGTCATCCTCCCCCTACCCATTTGGAGGTTGTTATGCCAGTTTATCCTTTAGAACCTCTCTGGTGACCTGGAAAGATTTCATTCCCATCTTAGTTGGGTGAGCATTTGCTATTGGGATTCATCATCAGCTCGCCAACATCCTAGGTTACCTGTTTTCTAGGCAAGCATTACTTTGCTCATTTTTAGGGCCTATTTCTGTAATCCTTGAACCTGATTTGAGGGTTCTTTGGCTACTCGGTTGCTAGCAAATTAACGGCAACCCATCTCTAACCCAAGTAATATCCTTCTATGCAATGGGGACATTACAGATTTTAGGCATGAGGGGGTGTATTTGGGGATATACATAGCATTTATACATCGTGCATTCATGCATTTGGTTAAAGCATTCTTCATTGCATACATTTGCATTGAAAAAAAAAAAACATTTTGTATTATTGAGCTTAACTGGCTGGCCTCGCATTCTTAAACAAATTAGAACTCTAGGTTAGACTAAGTTGATTTTAGGGTCAAACTTTAGAAGCTAAGTGAGTTACTAGCTTTAGACCTTTAGGATCCTTTGTGGACTTAAAAACTTAAGTAGGAGTTAAGTTGCAAACCATTCCTCAAGAGATTGAGGAAGGAAAGTTAAGGATTGAGTTAAAAGGTGGGGTAGTACCTGGAGTCTTATTCTACCTTTTGATTTACGAGTCCTTGTAACCCAAGCATCTAAATTTCACACACTTGGTCGTGTGTAAGTAAGTGATCACCTTAATTCCTTGCTTAAAAGAAATTTGGTTATCTTAGTTTTGACTTAGGAGAGGCTTGAAAACACAATTTGACTGGAAGAGTTCCTGCCGCAGGAGAGGTAGAGTATATACTCACCTTGAGGATGCGATGATAACATATTACCTCCTCAGTGCTTGTCTCTTAGGATATCCATCCTATTGGGGGCATGTAAGCGCATTGTACGGTTTAGGTACCAAGCGCGGCCCTATCTCGAAGTGTTGATTGCCACAGGCCTGAATTCGCTTAAGAAATCCATGGGCGATACTATCTCGAAGTGTCGATTGTCAGGAGTTCTTGGGGCCGCTATGGGCGGTGATATCTCAAAGCATCGAAAGCTAGACACCCTTCAAGGTATGGTGATGGGGACAATGAATCCGACACCGACCGTGTTGATAGCTGATCCGAGGTTAAACTTAGAGGAATCAAACAAAAAATAGATATATATTATTCAAAAAAAAAAATCATTTTTCCTTTCTAGGTTGGCAATCATACCAACCTCAAATAACTTAGACCAATGCACATGCACAGATACTTTAATATTAGGGATCAATAAACCTTATGGTAGAGTCAGAAATCAGAGAAACTTGTGCCTGAAACTCGTCTTTAGCCGACTTAGTCTGTAACTTAGCAACTACTTAGGAACCTTAGGTCAAAAATCTGAACTTAACATGTTTCTAAAGGAAGACCGTTTGGATTGGTTAGTCTACTTGGAGTGCTAAGTTTTGCTTGGATTTGCTAAGGACTAGCAGAAACTAGGCATGAGGGTATTTGATTAGCCCATATTTGTGGGCTATTTAAGTATTTAAGTGTCTAGACATTAAGTTATTTTTAACATTTAGATAGCTTACATTAGGAGGTAAATAAATTAATTCATATTTTTTAGTTTAAATGCATAATTCATGCATTTAGAATTAACCTAGGATTGCATACATTTGATTAGTTAATTAATTAGGTGCATTATATACACTATTTTAATTAACATAGAAGTTAAGGAGTTATGTATAAATAATCCTAATTATTTTATTCTCTTTTTTTTCATTTTCTTCTCCTTTGCAGGTAACTCCTCCATCTCCGCCTCCTCCACCTGTGCATCAGCATTGATTCTACGCTGGCTTTTGAATTTCAAAACTTTGTAGCTGTGGCTACAAAAGATAAGGAAGGGCTGCCGTTCAAAGGAGGCCACCACCCCTTTGTTCCTCACTGTGTAGAGAACTTTGCTTTTCATCCATTCCAAACCACCGACCTCCCACCGCGACAATGCGACTCCACCACCGTGGGTGTGTGGGGTGACAGCCCACACCGCCAAGAGTCCCTGCAACTTCTCCTGCCCGCACCTCAACCCTGCCAAGCACGCCTGCCCACCGCGCGCCCTCACCTCAGCCAGCAACCCATGCCAACGCCTGCATGCCCACGCCTTCACCTCCAGCGCACCCCCGCCCCAGCACCCACGCTTCCTCGCGCCATCAAACCCCGCACACCATCACCTCCAGTGCCCTCGCCTAGCGCGCTTGCCCACCTCGCGTCCTCCAGCAGCGCCTTCACCTCCATGTGCCCATGCTTCTTCGCCTTCACCAAGCCCTAACGCCCCCGCTTCAGTGCCTCAAGCACCTCCCTACAGCACCTGCAGCCAGCGCCATCAGAACCCGTGCGCGCCCGTGCTGGCCTGCAGAGCGCTTGCCCCACCACGTGCCCACGCCTCCTCTTGCTTGCAGCACCCCCAACGCCCGCACGCCGCCCCTCCTCGCACCTGCAGCACGCGCGGCCAACAACAGCAACCTCCACCGCTGCCCCTTCTCTCCTCCGTCCGGCCGACTCCGGCCGTCTCGCAACATGTCGCCGCCACCGTTGCGGAGCCCTCGCTCTGGCCAATCTACGCCTAGAAGAGTTCCTCAAATAATCCTCTCTCCCATGCGCAAGGAGGAGAGAGGTAGAATGATCTGTTTATGGTGTAATTTATAATTACATTTCATGCCATTGCCACAAAAATGAATTTTGATTTGTCAATATTTTATTGTGGTGAATTTATGCCTTCATGCTCATGCTTCTAGAGAATTGCTAAACCTTATTATTCATCTCTATGTGCATTGAATTTAATTTTGAATTACATTTTAGTATGCATGCAAGTGAATAGTACATGGCATACTCTTGCACATGGATAATTTTCTGACATAAAAATTACATTAACACCCCTTGACTTCTCCATAAATTTAAGGTTTACTTAGAGCTACACAGGCATTGTTTGATCTGGCGAATAGTTTAGTGAACTTGATTTTGACCTAATTGCGAGTTTAAATAAGCCATTGCCTCCCTATGGACATGACCCGCTCTTCTGTAAGTGGTTTAATTTTAATTTTAATTATTTTGTTAAGCAGTTTTCCACCACTTTGATCCTACAACGACAAATCATCTTAATACATTATTCGAAAGCGAAAACTGACTTATCACACGTCCTCATCATGGTCTGGTGGAGGAGCGTCGTTTCCGCCCCCTTTGGCCTTTCTCCACGGTCGTCGAAGGTTCACGACCGAAGCAACCGATGGAGGGGGAACATTATTTCAAAGCCTTAGCTGATCTGTCGGCAGGGATACTGTCACCAGAGTGGGGAGGGCATCTTGGATGCACTAACTTGGAGGGAGTGGCTTGTTAGCTCCAAAGGCTAGCTCGACCTTCATTTCAAGAGGTAAGCACCTCGGAGTAGCGTGGGCATCGCTGTCGTTGCCCTTCGGAATCAAATACGCTGGTTGCTGACCTTCCTGGCCAATGATGAGCCTTTGACTGTGGCCCTTGTTTTGCCTGATGAGGCGGGTCTGGTCGTGCTGGTTAGGGCATCTATCGATGATGTATCTACAAGCCCCGTGGTACTCACAATACATCCAATGGGTCAATGGTCCGAGGAGTGTATTCTTCTAAGGGCTTGGATTGATGCTGCCCTACTGTGGGGAGTGTCACAGAATCAAGCCTAGGAGCTCCGCTAGATCAAACGAGGAGGCAATTGACTAGGGCATTGCTTGCTTGGTTGTGCCCTCCTCATCCCACTAAGGGTTGGGGGAAGTGTTGAGAGTGGATAACAAGGTCTTCCGATGGAACGGTCGTGCCCCTACACCATCCGAGGGTGTCTCCGATGGACACTGCTGGGGTCTGCTGCCCTTTGCGCCAAGCTTTGACTAGCTCTTTGAGCTCTTATGTCGGAAGGCTGCAACCATCTTCCTTAGGAGGGGGCAAACGGTATGCACAGGGGAGTATGCTCAAGGTCATTAGCCTCGGCTCGGCATCTCCTTTCTTCCCGAGTCGTGCTTCGAGGGGGAGGTCCGCTTCGGGGCCTTGGGCAACCGGTTGGAACGTACCTGCTTCCCCTTATCAGAGCTAGCGTGGTAAGGGTGTCAACGGGGCATATAGACGCCGAATCCCGACCGGGCCCCTCTTAGGAGGGAGGAGCTGCGAGTGGTTAAGACCATTGCAAGAGTTTTTGCTTAAGGAAGTTGAGGTAGGGCATCAGAGGGGCATCTCCTCCCAGCAGCTAGATGCTTAAAAGAGAGATGGCATTTTTGTTGACACTTCCCACAAATGACGCCATTTGATGGGCCCCTGGAGTCTTCCTTTGGCCATCAAGAGATTTATAAGGGAAGGGAATGTCATGCAGCCATAAGACATCCATCGTTAGGGAGTATATGGCCGAGCCTCCTTGGTGATGGGAGGTCTCAACCCAACAAACCTCAAGCAATTGCTAGGGGCACAAGAGGTTTGATGACACAATTCCACCGCAAGGGGTGTACGTCTGTGGGAGGATGATACTCCCAACTGTGCACTAGAACTTGTAAGGTTATAGGATTTTCTCTCCTTTTTAGCTCCCTTTACTTGGGGGCCACTCCCTCTATTTATATCATGGAAAGACCTCTAGCCTAAGGGCCATTATTACCCTTTCTTTCAAACTGCAGGTCTGCTATCAAGATATAGGTGGTCACTTCCATCTTATCATATCGTGCCCTAGGCTACATCGAATCTCTTGGCATTTCGGGGGGATCTAATCCCAGGTTCGACTAGTCGGAGATGAGTCGGGTTGTGCTGGACCTGCCTGCATGTCCCATGGTCAGGTAGCCAGATCATTTATTGGAATATGTGCAAAATTTTAGATCCAGGGATGAATTTTGCCTCTCATCACTTGGATTTTCGTATAAGTAAACAATTAAGCAATGTACCCTTCTGATATCAAATATTATCCTCATGTTTTCATGATATATTTTGAATAATAAAACCACATAGAAACTCATTATAGGAATGTAATCTCTGCTGGTGCATAAATAAAATTATATGTTATGCATAGTTGTTAAAAGATTAATTTCAGGTTGAAGTTCTCTTGATGAAATCAAAAGCTAAGAAAAAGGAGGGACCATGCTCTTCAAGTTTAGGTCTTCTTGTATTATAGGAATTAAGTTGTAATCTTTTATTCTTTAGAATGTAGTCCTAATTAGATCTCATATTAGCATAAACATAAGGAGTTCATATGTAATTCTCACAAGAACACCACACATAGCCTAAATAGGTCAAAATATGATAAAATATATCTTTAGGCGTTAAAGGATCATCCTAGAGCCCCATAGAATCATCAAGACTCATTTGGACAGTATATACCTAACGTTAGGTAGTAAGGCTGAGCCCACCTTAAGTTCCAGGGAATAACGAACTTTGTGTTGAACTTTGTACCCAATGTTAGGTAGTTGACCTAACGTTAGATAGAGGTTGCCTAACGTTAGGTAAGCTATTTTGAGCCCAATTGGACATCTCCAGGAAATAATGAACTTTGCATCTAACTGAGTACTTAACGTTAGATAGTTCACCTAACATTATATGACTTTTACCTAACGTTAGATAAAACACTTTTGGAGTATATTAGTTAACCGTTGGTAAATCCAATTGGAAGACTTTTTAGCCATTGAAGAGGGGTCTTATACACACCTAAACTAGTCCATTCACACCTCTATATATATGAGATGGTTTCCCACTCTTTGCAAGAGAGAGAACACCCCAAAAACACACTCTAAAGTGCATTCAAGTCACATTCAACTAAAGCATAGATTTGGTATTCTTGGAAGTGATTGAAGCTTTGGTTTTCCAATTCACATTTGCTTAAAACTTCATTACTTCAACTTCCAGCAACATCATCTTCTCACAATCACTAAGGGAGTTCTTTTAGTCTCCTAGATAACTAGTTCATATAATTAATTGCATATCTTATTGGGGTTATCCATAGGAGTTAAATTATGTTTTAATTCTATTTTATTCATTAATCTTCTTGTAATATGTGGGCCCGGGTTGTGGGTTCCCTTCCTCTTGACAAAGAGGGGTTTGCTCTTGATTGGAATATCAAAGGGGATTGAAAAAAAGTTTGGTACCCATTGCTCTTGATTGGGATATCAAGAGGGTTTGTAAAAGAGTTTGGTACCCAAAAAATATCAATTAGTATTCTGAGTTGGACTCGAGGCAAAATCTTAGATTAAGAGATCTAGGTAGTAATTTTTCCTGGGATTAGATTTCCACTGTAAATCCTTGTGTTCATTTATGATTTACTAGAGTTCATATTAAATCTGCATTATTTACAATTAATTATTTTTCTACCACTTTTAACACTAATCACCCTCCTCTCTTTAGTGCACTTTCAATTTCGTGTAAGCTCTTGATATAAGATTAGTGAGTCATTTAAATTATGAGTGTATATTGCTTGCGTTAGTTTTTCTTCTTTCCCACTTAATTTTGAATAAATATAACACAAAATTGCGATTTATTTGGAATTCATTAATAAGGTACAAGCACCGTGAAATTCTCATTTGAATTAGGATACAACACATATAATAACTTTGGTTATGTCCGGTAGAAAGATATTTTTTTCTTTTAATACACTAAAATGTGCAATACCAAGATGATATGTCAAAATATATACTAACAAGGATATTTACGATAAAAGAGAGAGAAAAAAAAGCAAACAAATTAACCTTAGTTAAACTTAAGATGCTAACTCAATAATCATCGTTTAATGGAAATGTTAACCGATTATTTTTGTGATTTCTTAGGTTAGGCCTGTCCTTGATCTTAAGATTAATGTTGCTGCAAATGGTGATAACTCTTATACATCCATGGCATTGATTTATTTTTTTTTTTTTTTAGAAAATTCATACCAATGGGCTACTCCGTTAATAATATTTGGCAACCATGAAATGGTTACACGAACACGCGAACACAAATCCCTACCCCTTGATTGAAACCTCCCACTACTCCTCGCAAGAAATTAAATTAAAGATAAGCAACCGATAACAGTAGCTATAACGACAACCATTCCGACGATCGATATGGTCAATCTTGGCCGATCCCAGGGGATAGGCATTGTGGGCGTCGGATCGGACGGATTCCTCGTCTTGGACACCTCTCGAAGGACGCAAAGAAGGCAGAGGAGCCACCGGAGGTGTTCTCCATGAGAGATTGTTGGGGGGTGGTCGGTGGTGAAGAATGGGACTCTGGTTTGTGTTTGTCTCCCACGGCTTGGGTTATGCGTAATGCTGATGACCCTTACAGAACTGAGCATATGGTGTCTAGCATCTCCAGGGGGTCTGAGTTACAGTTGGAAACAGATTCGACGATTGCTTCATTTTTTGTGGAATGAAAAAATTCCTGTTGCTTGGCGGGCTCGGCGGGAGTATCGGTCACTTCTTGGATCTAAACGGAGGATCTCCTCTGTATCTTGTATCTTGCCCTCTGCCAATGAAATGGCCTCCAACCTTGTGGACGTAGCTACAGCTCATTGGACAAACCTCGAGGACGCTGATCAAATGCCCCGTCGTTTAAAGGGAATTCTCAATCTGCATCGGATTCAACTTCCTTATGTTGTTCCGTGACTTCTTGGCCTCTCTTGTTAGCCTTGCTTTGCTTTGGTTTTGGTTTCCCTTGCTCTGTAATTAGGCTCGCGTCAAGGTCTTCCTTTTGATTTTCCTTTGCACTGTAATAGGTCTCGAGTCGAGATCTGCATCTTTATCTTGTACTACCTCCAAAAAGTAGGGGATAAATAAAAGTTAACTCCTGTATTTCTATTAAAAAAAATACTCTAAAATTATGATATAACATCCAACTAGATAGAGTATTTTCTTAAAATAAAAATATATTAAAAATAACTTTGCTTAATTTGATCGTATCATGTTACATCCAGATCTCTATTTTTACATCAGAGCGCAAAAGAAATGGATTATTAAATTCTACAAACAATCTTAAACAAATAAAAGAAGCGAAAAGGGGAGCTCTTATCTTCTACTGCTCAAGGCAAGATAGCTGGGCACTTTGGAAAGAATTGAGAAAGGGGACAAGGTGATGGGACTGTAAGTCGACATTTGGAAAAATTATAGATTTTGGTTCCATATTGGCTTTTAGAAAAAAAAAATAATTTAGACTAATAAAAGTTCTTAAAATAAAATGAAAAAATAAAATATGGATGTTTAAAACAAGCACTACAGTGAACTTTAATGTGATCTGGAAATATTAAAAAAGAACTCAAGCTTAAGAAGGTTCATGAAATTTTAACAACTCTGCTTTCCTATGGTAATAACTTTCCTTTTTCCCTATGGTAATAACATGCTAGTGTCTTTTCAAGACGTTTATCAACTTCTTGTGTGCATTCATGATGCTCTTCATTTGGATGCTCTTCATTTGTCTTTTGACTACCTCTGATGTCGTATTCTTCTAGACTTAATCCGGCGATGTTCTTGACCACCTCTAATGGCGTTCATAGTTTTGCTAGGAGCAAGAGGTGGTTACACACATATTAGTTATTCTCCCTGCTCTCCCCTCTTTCCACTCTCCCCTAATTTGGGTTTCTACGTAATTTTTTCAGTTAAACTTGGTCAAAACATAAATCCAACTTCACCATTAGATTCCTTATGTTCAAATTAGATTTGTATCAACATTTAGTCCCAATTTGAGATCATTTCGACTAAGTTTGCATTTTGGTCCAAGTCCGACTCTTATTCTCTCAAATAGCCCCTCAACTTTTGAAATCTTTACAAAATGACCCCTAACTTCTTCATCTTCTTTGCGAAGTAGTCCTTGCCACCATCGGAGGTCAAACGACCTCCAAGCGAGCTTTGATCGAGTAGAATCCTACTCAAACTCCAATCAAATCCCACCAAATTTGGTGAGATTGATGTTCACACCTAGGGAAGCTTATTGGGATCAATCTTGACGCCTAACTCCCTCTGATTCGTGCATGCGAACCCACAAAATTAGTGGGGCTCTTCTTGAGTCCCAAGCAAGCTAAGAAGCTTGTTTCATATTCTCCAAGCTCTCCTAAGCCCTATAAATGACACCCCCACGACATTCCTCACCTCCATAACGAGTTTTTGAGCCAAAAATACCTCTTCCTTCCCTACCTCTGGCTCGCTCCAACTCATCTCCGACGACCCCTCTGCCTCCAGCCTCTTCGTCGAATGCCACATACCATAGGCGGTCAATTCTCCTTCCCTACATCTTTCCTCACCTCGCAATACCAGCAAGGTGTCCTCTAACCCTCCGTCATCGTCGTTCTTCATCACGGGAGCTACTTCCTTCTTCGGCCCAGCTCATCACGGTCGACTGATGAGTGACTACTCATCATGGCTAAAAAGCTGAAATTAAGCTAGACACTAAGCAAAACAATATCAAATTAACAGATAAAAAGGGTTAAGTATGGGAATTAAAGAAAAAGACCTAAAACCTTTACTCTGTGTTAAAACTTCATAATTAGGTCACAAAAATGAGATATTCTGAAAGCAAAATATAAATGATGATCCATGCATCAATTGAACACATAAATAAATTTGAAAAGCCAAATCAGAAGTATAATCAATATCTTAAATGTTCAATTAAGCACATATAAAAATTTGAAGACAATTGGACATCATTTAGGTTTTGAAATAGATAGTTTATACTTAGGTCCTTCATGCATTACACTTTGACCCTTAAAAACTCATTTTTGGACCTTCTTGTAGGCCGCAGGGACCCTTTTGAAAGGCTGCAGGGCCCTTCCAGTTATAGTTCTTTTCACTTATGGGCCTGCACGCTATTCTTCTACCCCTTCATCCAAGGGTCTGTCTGCAAAATTTCCTTCATTTCAGAGAGAAGCCTGCTGCTCTTCACGTGCACTGTAGCGCGTGAAGAACACGGCCAATCTCAGCCGTCCGTCGCTCTTCAGATCTTGATCTGCGATTGGATTCGAATGGAACTTTCGCGTAATTCGATGCGTGCATTCACCTCTCTCCCCAGATCTCATCTCACGGTCAGATCTTGTGCTCAGCTCACCGTGCGATTCGCCCCTCACATCCTCGCCACCGGTTGCATCTTGTTTATTCTCACCTGCGCGGTGATCTCAGCCACTGAGCTGCTACTTAAGCACCTCAGTGGTGTCGCGCGCAAGGGATCGCTCCCTCCTACACCTCTTAGCGATCAATTCGTCCACTCCAGTCTCTCCTCCCCATCCAGCCTCTGATTTCACAGCCTTGGCTGTGAAATCATCACCTTCTCTCGACACTCCTCGTTGCTAAGGACTTAGTAGCACCTGAGGACGACCTTGGAGCCTCACTAGCAGACTCTTCCCTCCGCTGGAGTCATCTTCCTCCTTTCTTCCTCCTTAGCCACCGGCTAAGGACCCATAGGTCCCATTCTTCCTATTAGTTTAGGTTTTTAATTCTGCATAATTAGTTTTAGCTGTAGTTAAGTAGTTTAGAGTAGAATTAGCATAATTGTTAGTTTTAGCTGTAGTTAAGTAGTTTAGAGTAGAATTAGCATAATTGTTAGTGTTTAATTTTCGCTGTAGGTTAAAGTAGCTATAGGAGTAGAATTAGTTTTAATTCCCTTCCCTCACCTCCTCTGATCAATCCAGATCATAGGGGAAGAATTCATCAAATTATGTTTCAAATTATCTCCCTCTCCATTTTTTTTCACAATCCAGTTCTGATTTCTTTTTTTACAACAAGTTTTTCTCATGTTTCACCCACACACCCTGATCCAATTTCAGATCTGGCTGGTTTACAACCTCAGATCTGAAATTGGCATCACAAGCACCTAAGGGGCTTCTCACTCACCCCATATTTGATCACAAAAGCCCCTTGATTTTGGGTCGAATTCCTCAGTTTGTCAGATTTCTTTTCAACATGGATTTGAAGGATTTTTGCTTTCTGGATTTCACTGCCTAATCTGACAGATTGAAGATGATTTGAATTTCTTGTTGGCAAGGACTCTGAGAGGTTTTCTGGTGACAGAAACCATCTCAGAAGAGCCATCCTTGAATCTGTTTTGCTATACTGTTAATGCATTCACAAGTTACTGTGAATTCCCTTAATGAATTCTCAGTACTGTTTTGATAATTCAGAATAGCCATACATTTTCTGTTTTGATGATTACTGTGATAACTACTGAGGTGATTTGTATGGTGATTTCCTAACCTAAGGAGTTCTCAATACTCCTTAAGGTTGCAAGAAACTGGGATTTGATCTTATGGTTTTAATTGACTGACGTAAGTCTTCCTTCATGCTGTCTATAGCATTAGGAAGAATTAATTCAGTGATGTTTTTGGATTTAATCTGAAATGAGGTTTTTGATGAGGGTTTTTTGGGCATTTGAATTGAGACATTTAGTGATTTTCATGAGAAATTGAACCCTTGTCAGAATTGGGATTTACTTATCTATTTTTCAGTTGATTTTGATTGATTTTAATCCCAGTTACACAGTGAATTGTTGCATCTTGCAGCTACATATTTCCCTCTTCTCTAAATTCTTCCCTTCTCATCTAAAACACTGAACACTCTGAACACATTCCCCTCTTCTCATCTCTCTGACAGTGGCTGAAGCTACTGTTAGAAAAAGAAAATTAAATACAATCAATCCTTCTTTCCTCAACCTCCTAATACTGTAATCTAATTTAAAATACTATATATATATCTATATATAGGCAGTATTTACATAGTATATTACCTTATAAGTATATATGTAGCATACTGTATAATGTATAAAATTGTATATATCTATATATATGTAACTTATATACATATATACATAAATACTGAATTGAATTTATACATATATAATTACTGAATTGTATTCACATATATACCGATTTGAATTTATTCAGTTATAACCAGAATGTTAAATTAAATTACCTAAACTAGTAATTTAGAGTTATAATTAAGTTAATTGAATATGTAGACCTAGGTTAATATATCTTAAGTAATTTAAGCTAGTTAAAGTATATTTATACCCCTTTTATATTACTGTTATTTAGTTTATAAGTTAAACAGCCATTACTGCTACTTAAACATAAATAAAACATAAATTAATTCAGAAAAATATAATAAAAATATGTATAAAATACTTAAGTATGTAATCTAAATCTGTATAAGGTCAATTAGACCATTTACTAACTAATTTATAAGTAATTAACCAAGAAAGCACTTAAATCAGCCTGTAAAAATAGCCCACTTTAATTAATTTATTTGTATAGTAAACCTAATTAAAATTCAAAATTAATTGAACAATTATATAGTATTATATAAATACTTTATATTCCATAATTTATTTTATTTTTTTTAATAAGTTATGGTCCTTGAATTAAGGGCCAAAATCGCTTCCAGACGCAGCTGCACCCGATTTCCAGCGTAGAATAGCGCCACATCGTGCGCTGCAAATTGCGCGCAGCTCTATAATAGGAATTTGTCTCTATGCCTTAACAGTCGTCACGGGCGCCCGACACCCGAAACAGAGCTTACATATCCGATCCAATTACACTGAACATATTATCTGAGCTTCTATCTGAGCATATGTATCTCTGAGCATTGTGAATTGTGTGGGGTCGAGGGCCCAAGAAGCCTGAGTGCCATGGGGTTGAGACCCTGCGCTGAATCTGGAAACGTAATTAAGCGACCTCATCAAGATTAGGGCGCGCTTATTAGAGGTCTGGTCCCACCCTCTGGGTGCTGTATATCCCTCGAAAGGTGCCCCCGCAAATTTAACACATTTTTAATTGATTAAAGAAAGTTAATGACAGTGTTAAGTGCCTTTACGCCGCTGTATCTGGAACCTGTTAAGGCAGAAACAAAAGAGAAGAAAAAGATATACATATGTACACGTAGTATAGCCCTATTATTTGTATAAGTAAACTTATATAATTACTAACAGAATAAATGACACCATAAACGTCGCTAAAGACCTAAGTTTTCCCTCCTTAGGTTGTATATAGTGTTTTCTGAGATTTAGTGACGCTTATGTCTGTCACTAAAACTGCTGCATGTGTTATTGTAGATAACAGACTAGTATGTTAAGTTAATATACTATAACATCTTAGTCTATTGTGTACTTCCATGTTAGTAGTAATATTATAACCTGTAAAGACAGTTTTTAGTATAGTAATAAATTGTTTGGTGCTTGTTTTTAGTTAGTTAATTTTTACAAGCATTACAATTAACTTTTAGTAAGTAGGCAAACCATTTTTATATTCATTCATTCTTTAATAAGATGTAAAGTTTCTTTTTGGAATTAGAGAATAATTTTGATATCAAAGAGTGAGCGATGTAATTCAATAAATTGTCTTCCAGTGAACGACCTGGAACAAAACCAGTAAAAATTAGATAAGTAAATAATAATAATGGTTGTAATGACTAGTACTCACCCTAACTCACCACTATGACACTCTCAGTGTTACATACTACAATAGTACATCAATCAATCATCATTATCACATCAGTTATCACAAATCCATTGTATTATTACCGATGCCTCCTCCTTTCCCCTTCGTTCGCTACTTAGCCTTAACGACTCCCTATCATCTACTCATCACAACTGTATCACCGCCGCTTCAAATCGACTCCTCACGCACCCTCCACGCCTTCGTCTTCCACCTCACCGACATATCTCCGACGAGACATTCCAGCCACTACAGACCATCTCTCCTCCCGCCACCAAGTCAGCGAGCATTGCCTCGCTTCACTGATCAAAAGCCCCAAAGAAATTTGGGGCTTTTATCTCTTATTCGCCTCACCGGACAACACCTCCTTCATACCACTTCCCTGAGGTCGTCAGACCTTTCCGCTCACCCTCTCACAACTCCACTCACACCATCACACTCGCCGTTCCACAGCGAAGCTGCTAAACTTATTTGACGTGGCCGAAAGGCCTTATTTGTGTTTTAAGGTCACAGGCTGAAGCCACCATTAATGAAGCACCTTCAAAGAGCTTCATATCGTGTTCTTGCGGCAACTACTCCATGCTCCATCTCCAAGCCACCTGGAATGCCTCCAGGTTCACGTCCAAGCTTTCAATTAGGATCAACAAGCACTCCTATTACTTCAATTGAGCGCGTCTTCATCAGTACACCTGTGGGGTTTAGTCCCACATCGGTGGGAGAAGAGCACCCACGCACACTTAAATGGAATTTATGTTTCCATCCCTTTGCCCAATACACCGGGGGTCGGGTCCCCGCTCACGCACCTCCTCGCGCTCACTCCTCACACACTACATCACGCAAGCAAGTCTGGTCCCTGGTCCAATTACTTAATTAGTCGGCTTTGAGAGAAAGATGAGAAAGGGAAAGAGAGATGAAATGACCATTTCCTAGAGTCATTTGGCATTTTCGGAATCCGTAGGGGTTTTCCTGCAGTTTTAAACCCCTTATCTTTTGTTTTGAGGGTTTGTGAGGGGGAGAGGGAAATTTGCAGGGATGTCCCCACAATTTCTCCACCACCTCTCCTCACCGTACACACCCCATTCCCTTCCCCTCACCTCGCACGCCTCACCTCTTCCCCCCCTACGGTGACCACCATCCCCTCCTCCATACCCTTGTCACGGCCTATTCCCAACTCCCTGCAGAACCCAAGGATGGGACGCCTTGACGAACCCCAAGACCCAGTTATCCAGCGAGAAATAATCGAAACACATTCATTCCACAACCACATAAGTAATGTAACTAAGCAAAAAATAAAAATTGATAGTAGAGAAAAAGAACAACAATTATGATAATATTAAGTGCTATCAACGAGAAGTACAAGTACAGAACACAGCCATCACAACAACAACTAGTACACATATGATGTAAACATAGCTGGAATAACATGAACTACAGGAACTCACTACAACACTAGCAGAAGGAAAACTACAAGCAAGATCATTCCCTTAGGGAACAGGAATATTGAGCAATGTCATGGAACCCTATTAGAGCACTCAGATCAACAACACGTAATAAGATAATTGGAATCAGGAGATAATATTTTAAGCTATTTATTTAAATTACATTACATGTTTTAGCAACTACTCTACTCAGCGTTAGCTGACTCCAGATGTTATAACCTTGTACAGGTTAGGGATTCGAGCAGCCAGAGCCATCGGGTGCAGAGGGCACTGGACCCAGTCAAGCCCAGTTGTCGTTTTCCTTCTGCTAGTGTTGTGGTGAGTTCCTGTAGTTCATGTTATTCCAGCTATGTTTACATCATATGTGTACTACTTTTTGTTATGATAGCTGTGTTTTGTACTTGTACCTCTCATTGATGGCACATAATATTATCATAATTGTCGTTCTTTTTCTCTACTGTCAGTTTTTATTTTCTGCTTAGTTACATTACTTGTGTGGTTGTGGAATGAATGTGTATTTGATTATTTCTCGCTGGATGACTGGGTCTTGGGGTTCGTCGAAGCGACTTGTCCTCGGGTTTTGCAGGGAGCTGGGAACGGGCCGTGACAAGACGTCTGATTTTAGTCAAGATTGGTGTTTTTGGGCCCGTTTAGGGCCCAAATGGTGTCAGTTTTCCACAAACAAAAAGTCTTTGGTTTCCGTGCGAGATTCTCTATGTAATGGTACTTTGTCTGTGTCATTTTGAACACTTTTGACCTGTCAACCCATGTCATAAGTCTCCAGTCCGTCGAGTATACGAGATCTGCGGAGACATCGGGAGCTACTGTATGAGCCCCCTTTTCACACGATTACCCTGGTAGAGTGGTTTTTACTCTAATTTCGAAATTAATAAAGTGCATGCAAAAAATTAATTGAACCTTGGATGTGAGATGAACCCTAGGAAGAAGCAAACGCATGCCTTAGAATACATATATTCGATTGAACCCTAGGTTGTGACATAAACATTAGGGCTAGAGGAAATGCATGTTTGGAGAGATGAATGATTGAATAAATCATGAGCTGCCTGTACTACATAAAATGAACCACGTTATGAATAGAAAAACAAACTCGTACTGTGATAAATATGGAAATTGAGCTACCTATTCTCTATGTAACAAACTAGATAAGAAAAGTTCATGTACGAACTCCAAGGGGAATGTAGAACGAGACAAGAATACTGTAGTACGGAGAACCAGATGGTTCTGGAACACATCGCCACGGGCGACTATTCAGACTTGGTTTAGGGAGGTAAGCTAGCCTTCGTGTACGTAGTACCGAAGAGAGCAACGATCCCTTTTAGAGTAGAGGGGAACATGCCGCCCCTTGGGTGGAAATCCGAGGTGGGTTTGGCTACTCTACATAGACTCTTGTTGGCCCTCGCGTACGTGGTATCGAGGAGAACTACTTAGTGTAGGGGGAAGCTAGTCACCCTAGGGGGCCTAAGGTTAAGACTGCCCACCCTACACCGACTCTCGTTAAGCCCACTGGGCAAACCAGGATAGTCGAACAAGAGTACGCGGACTGTGAGGAGCAAGACCCCTGTTCTAAGAGAGCAAGGTCCTGTGCTGTTCCGTACTGTATGTTTGGGCGTACCCACTAGCGAAAACGACTAACCGCGTGCCAGTGCGAGGTAGCTACCCGTGCATTTATCACGTGTGCCGTAGTCACCGCTATGTCGCGACCGTGACCTCAGGGTAGTAGACTAGGTGTAGGACTACCACGGGGGACTCTCCCGACCAGGAGAGTGCCACGTGTACATCCTGCATCGCGGGAAAACTACAAGCAAGATCATTCCTCCGTGTTTCGCCCATGAAGGGCTTGCAGCGGTTTAGGGTGAGAGGAAAGCTTGCGTCGAGATTCGTGGGGCCTTTTGAGGTCCTGGAGCGGGTAGGACCCATTGCTTATCGGCTTGCCCTTCCTCTCCAACTTTCTAGAGTACACGACGTGTTCCACGTGTTCAACTTCAGAAAGTACATCACCGATCTTAGCCATGTTTTGAGTAATGAGACCATCGAGGCGACCTGTCCTCGGGTTCTGTAGGGAGTCGGGAATGGGTCGTGACAAGAGAGAGGAGGGTTTTGCCCTAGGCTGTACCCTCTCTACACTTAGTCACTTAGAGGCCCTTCATGACTCTGTGTTGTGCCTCTCCTTGAGGCTTGAAGAGAAGAAGAGAGGACCTTGAGCCTCTGCTGGTTAAGGCGTCTGACTGCCCATTCTGTCATCTGATACATTAGTTCTGTGGTTCTTAATTTTACAAGTGCTTGATTCGAACAATTGAATAACTTATGATCTTAACATTGTAGGGTAATTTAGTGATTTAAATCACCATTTTACCCTCTACTTTTTGTGTATTGTATCTTGATTCTACTAATATATCATTTTTTAATGAAATTCTCATTATAAATTGCTTATATTTGTGATTCTATTGTGATATCTAAGGTTAATTGCTATAATTGCTCTCTGTGTTCGACCTCAGATACTCTTTTGAATTCGAGCCATAAATTATATTTGTTCACGTGCTATTTTGGCTATATTGCAATAAAGTGATTTTAAAATCTCGATTTATCACGTTAACAATTAGCCTCGGGAATTTTGGCCAAACGACTTGAAACCCATCTCTCTAAGCTAATTTCTCATGAACAGGCTGATTTCATTAAGGGTAGATGCATTTTTTATCATATTGCCACAACTTGACACCTTGATAAAAAGGTACATGGCTCTAATGTCATTTTCCAACTGGATCTTGAAAAGGTGTATGATAGAGTGGAGTGGGGAATTCTTTTCAAAATTCTCAAAGCCTTTGGTTTCTCTAGTCATTGTATTAATCTGATCAGGGCTTTTGTTTATCACAAGGGGTCCTCTATCTTAATTGATAGAAGTTCTTCCCCTATTTTTAAAGCTTCTCGTGGCTTGCGTCAAGGAGACCCTATCTCCCCCTTTCTTTTTGACATTTTCATGGAGCCTTTTATTAGGAACCTGAAACACCATATTGATTTGGGGAGAATCCAAGCCTTTGCCCTTCGTCGTAACATCTCTCCTCCGACCGTTCTTCTCTATGCCGATGACATTATCATCTTTACCAATGGTAACCTCAATTCCATCTGTAACCTCCCTAAATTCATTTTTGATTCGAGGTTGCCTTGAAGCAGAAAGTCAATCTCCAGAAGAGCTTCCGTTATGTTAGGAAAAATTTCCCTTCGGGTTGCCTCCCCTGTCTTCTTGATATCATGGGATACCAAAATGGCTCCTTTTCGTATACTTATCTTGGTTGTCCCATCTTTATGGGGAGAGCTAAGATCTCTTATTATTCCAACATTATCAAAAATGTTCAATCTAAACTTGCAGGTTGGAAAGCCAATCATCTCTCTACTGCTGCTAGAATGCTCCATATTAAGCATGTCCTCGACTCTATTCCTATAGACATTATGGTTGTTATGGATGTCCCCTCCTTCGTTATTCGTAATTTGAACTCCATTATGGATAATTTTTTCTAGGGTAAAACAGTGAACGACTCTCACCATCATTGGATCTCTTGGGATACTATTACTTACCCTCAAAATTCTGAGGGCTTAGGTATTAAAAATCTATCCCTTTTTATCAAAACCTTGAGAATGAAGAGGGTTTGGCAAATTGTCCATGACGACTCTGTCTTCTCTAGCCTGGTCCATGATCTATGGAAATCCAGTAGCCTCTCTCTACTCCCGATGAGATTTCGTAATCTTCTCCATGCCTATGAGGACGTGAAACCTTTCATTAGGTGGGAGATTCATGAAGGGCAGGTGGATTTTTGGTTTGATATTTGGGTTGGGAATTCTACCGTTAGAGATTTCCTTCCCGAGTACATGCTGGTTTAACGTACTCCTGTCAAAGATATCATCTCCTATTTCTCTTCCAATCCTCTCAGAATGCTCATTCCCTATCACATTCGGTTGCAAATTGATAATATCTCGCTGGATGTTATGAAAGAAGCCTATTTGGATACTTCAATCCTTTGGCGCCTTCTCGGTTTCTTTAGCTTATCATTTGGTCTCTGGACCTGTTGTTGAAGATCTTAGTTTCAAAAGTTTATGGAGTCTTAAGCTTCCTTTAAGAATTTCCATTTGTGTCCGACGCATTCTTTCCCATAGACTTCCCACTGATGATAACATCTCTAAGCTAGGCTTCTTGTTGGTCTCTAAATGCTCTTGCTGCCTTCATAATCTGACCATAGAGACCTTCATTGATGTCTTCTCTCACAGCAAGCTGGTTCAAAGAATCTCTAAATGGGTGTTTCAAAAAAAAATTTTATCCCCTATCGATCCTGATCTTTTCTTCTATGGTTGCTTGGTCTTCTCACAGACGAGGCAATACTATTAAAGCCATGATCTGTTACATCTGGTATTATGTTTGTTGGGTTAGGAATAGAAATCGCCATAACAATTTCCATTGGGGTGGCCTAGAGAGTTTCATTGAGTATGGCTGGCTTGACTTTCAAATGTCTAGTTGGATTAGGAGTCAAAAGCCAAAAAACTTGGTTCTCTCTTGGACTCGTCCTACGTCTAGTTTCAAGATTAATTTGGCGACTAAATCTGATAACCTATGTTCTTTGTTGGGTTGGGTTATTAGAGATCATATTGGGAACTTCATTTATGGCGCCTCATGTAAAACTTCGGTTATGATTCATGTAGTTGGTATCATGAGAGCCCTGCTTCATGCCCTCTCCTTTCCTTTGGTTAACTTTCCTTTGCAGGTGGAAGTGGATTCTACTCTGTTATACTATTAATGAAATGGTAAGGTCTAGGTAGCTTGGAAAGCATTCAGTGAATTTAACTGTATTTTGAAAAAGAAAAACCAAATCAAATCTCTATCTTATGCTTACTACACAATTAATCTCTTGGCTTCCAAGATTGTAGATGTTGCTTATGACAATCGGAGGATTTTTAAAAATTGTTCTGATCTCTCATGCAGACTTAAGGGGATTCACCGGTTGTATAGTATTCATTGCCCTTATATTACTGCTTGATCCTTCCTAGCTGGGTTTTTCCATGTTGGTTTGGGTCTCCCCTTTGCACCCTTGCCTACTGTTGCTCGCTTTTGCTGTTGTTTTTGTACTAAGTCACGAGTCGTGATCCCTCTTTTCCTGTATGGGACAGGTTTTGCTCTAACCCTCCTACCTCCCCTTTTTTGGCCTCCAAGGATTAGGGGATGAATAAATTTTGGTTCCAATTAATAAAAAAAAATAGTTCTTGATTTTGTTTTATGCTACTTTCACTTTTGTGATTTTTGTTTTAATGTATTACACTACAAGTCATGATCCATTTTTCTTTTTCTTGTACTCGACAAGTCTTAGCCTATTCTACCTGCCTTTTTATGCCTTCAAGGAGTGAGGAATAAATAATATTGACTCCCATTTAAAAAAAATATGGAAAAAAAAAAACATATTTTGTCACATATTATAAGAATTTTGGAGATCTAAGCATTACCTCTTCAGGTTTCATTGTTTAAATAATAAGTATAAGATTTTGAGTAAGGGAGAGAACAGAAAAGAAAAAAAATATCACGTCAAAGGGGAAGATGTCAACTCTATATGGCATGAGGGTATAAATAAAATGTAACAGCTTTTTGCAAGTAATTATATTACCAAAGATATTCTTGAATGGACAAAGATAAAGAACAATCACAGTTTTGATTCAATGTAAGGATAACGATCACAACAACAAAATGCAGTGGTTATAGCATGCTTCGGCACGTAATGATATCAACAAAATGCAAGCCGATCAAACAAAAAGAAGGAAATATCATGTGCGAGAGGAAGTTGCTTGTCAGCGTGAAAACTCGAGGGCATTGAAAAATAAAGATAACCAGATAACATTCTACATCTGCAGTTAGAGAAGGTGCAAGGATGATGATATTGCATAGAAAAGGGTGCCATTATTACAAAATATCCACCAGTCAATGTTGTCAGTGCTTTGGGATTTAGTTGTACGGAAAATTTCCTCACAATCCTTCAAATATCAAACATTAATAAATTATAATATTTCCCTTTCGTCCGGTTGTATCTCCAACCTTTTGGCAATAAATGACAAGTCAAAATTCTACTTGATCGAATTACTCAAATAAATATTTATTCGATCGGAGAAAAATTTGCGAGGATTAATTTTATAAGGGATGACGTTACAAGATAAATCATCTAAAATCGTGAAGTGTATATGATTAAAGAAAATATAGATCAGGTATTTGAAGAGATATCTGAAGGGTGTTCTCCGACGATAAGAAAAGTTAAGTACATTCCATTCCTTCCACTAGAATTGAATAATTTCACGAAGATTTTATTCCAAAATTATTACAATATAAGAATTTTATTTGAATCTGAGGTAAAACATGATAACTTGCAAGATAATGAAAAGTGCTTTCTAGACACAAAAATCCCTTGCAGATCAATTTAACCCCTTTCCAAGGAATAGCCCATGTTGACGGTATCCAGTCGTAGCTAACAAGAAGCCCCACAAAACAAGGTGAAAGATTGCAAAGGAGGGGAGCCGTCCGCACACTGCAGTAAATAGTAGCCGTCGATAACGAGTGGACTTGTTAACCACCGTCATATTTTCCTTCCTCGGGTCATACTGCTCTTGACTTGGTAAAACCCGTCACCTCCAGTTCAGTGATGAGTAACACGAGAGGCCCACCCTTTGGAGGAGTGTTCATATAATTAAATTTCGCTACAATTCGATGGACTCATCCTACCGACCTTTCAACCTCGACTAATTAATCAATTCAAGGCACCAGTCGTTGTTACTGATAAAGACGTGCTTATCTCTCCGGCCCTCGGACCTACGATGCAATGTGTATAGAGTTACATGTAGTGCAACTTGCCTACATGTTATCTCCTTGCATCCTACTTGGAGATACGTAGATACTCTCCCATTGCTACCAACGTACATGTCGATCCGCTCCAGCTGGTTGTAGCCATACACATGGTCCAAATGGAAGTCTACTAAATGTTCTGAAATGAGCCGGTCCACCTTGCACGCACGCACGTCAGATATTAACTATCCACAAAGTTAACACAACTGGTTATGTTTCAGAATGGTAATTCCAAGCTGATGTTGATCCAGACAAGTTCCTTCATTTGTACAATCATACATACATACATACATACATACATGCATGCATATATATATATATATATATATATATATATCACTATTAAGTTTGGAAACGTGGAATTCGTTATTCAGCTAAACACGATTGTTCTGTATTGTTTAGTGGACATTGATTACACAAGTGTTGGAGTAATCAATGGTAAGCAGTAATCCATCTGTAATGATAATGACCTACGGAGGTTCTGTATGCAAATTTAGGGTTCCGTTCTTCCGGATTTGAAGAGTCAAAATCCTTGGAAGGCATTTCTGGCTTAATTAGCTGGTTTGCATGCGGTAGATGGTGGATACTAACAGATAAAAAGGATGAGATTAGGGTTTTCACAAGTGGTATTGAATGCAGGCAGGTGGTGAGGAGGTGCCTTCTACTACTCTTCCTCTCCTTCACTTGTGCTGACTTTTGATGCACGTCAGTAAATTCCCCTTGCAGGCAATATTTTGACCCGTCTTTCTTTTGTACTCTTACTGCCATCACCTCCCCTCCATCTCCAACCTCAGTGGCAAAGCAGACCTCATGAGTCAGCGGGGGTCCTCCACCAGCCCACCTCACAGGTCCCCCCTGTATGTATGTATATATACAAATATATATCTGTGTGTGTGTGCGAGCGCGCGCAACCCCTTGCTCTAGACACTTATCTGCACCTTCTTAGGAACAAGGGAAGGGAAGTCCACACCCCACAACCCTTCTTGATCTCCCCACCCATTCCCCACATAATCCCCCTCTAGATTTCGAAGAAGAAGTGGTAGAAACAAAAGGGTGGTACTGGAGACATGGGGAGACCACCTTGCTGTGACAAGGCAGGGGTGAAGAAAGGACCCTGGACTCCAGAAGAGGACATCATCCTTGTTTCTTACATCCAAGAGCACGGTCCCGGAAACTGGAGATCCGTTCCTACCAGCACAGGTAAAACAGCATCCCCTCCTCTCTTGATCGCCCTCCTCTTAATTAATTCGAAGCATTAGAACTGGAAATTTCCTTATCTTATGGCACGGAAAAGGTAATACAATCTGTTATCTAGGGTTTTTTTTTTTTTTTCTTCCTGTAATCCCCTTTTCCTGGGGTAAAAGAATTGCTTGGTAGTGTCTTGTCCTATTTGTTTTCCTTCTTTTTGATGCTCTATTTGTTTGATCACCTTCATCAGGGCTGTTGAGATGCAGCAAGAGCTGCAGGCTTAGATGGACTAACTACTTAAGGCCGGGGATCAAACGGGGCAGCTTCACAGAACAGGAGGAGAAGTTCATCATCCACCTTCAAGCTCTCCTTGGCAACAGGTACTTAAACTTGCACCTGCATGCCTTTCAATCCACCCAGTAGTCCAGATCAAAGGTCTTCTGCTGCTGTTACTGTTGCTGTCATGCTGTTTGGATCTCTCTCTCTCTCCTTCTTTTATAAGGATCTCCATTACTACATGTAGCCTGTTTTGGGGCACTGTGGTGGGGCTACCAACTGTTGGGTGTATTGAATGCAGATGGGCAGCAATAGCATCTTACTTGCCAGAGAGAACTGACAACGACATTAAGAACTACTGGAACACCCACCTAAAGAAGAAGCTCAAGAAGATGAGCGAGGATGGGAGCAGCAGCAAAGATGGATCCGTGAGCAGGAGCCTCTCCAAGGGCCAGTGGGAGAGGAGGCTCCAAACCGACATCAACATGGCCAAGAAAGCCCTATGCGAGGCCTTATCCACCACCGCCGCCGCCACCGCCACCACTAGCACAGTAGCAGCAACCTTACCCCACAACCCTCCAACCACCACTTTCTCCACCTCCCTATCCCGGCCGATCCAACCCATACCCCCTCCGTCGACCGCCGTCTACGCCTCGAGCGCCGAGAACATCTCACGGCTTCTCAAGGACTGGATGAAGGACACAACGCCCGCGTCGCTAGCGAAGTCCGAGTCGACCCAGCAGTCGGGGACGGGGACCGCCCATCATAGCTGCGTGACGGCGGCGGAGCAGTCCGCGACGGGTCCCACTCATCATCATAACTGCCCGATGGCCGAATCGTCCCCAAGCATCGACACCGACAACCCCTTCGTGCTGTACTCGGTGACGCCGGAGACCTCCGACAACAGCCTCTTGCAGGAGGAGAGCAAGTCGGACCCGCGCGGCGTCCGCGAGACCCCCCTCTCCATGTTGGAGAAGTGGCTCTTTGATGATCAGCTGAGCGTGTCCCTTGAGGATAGTGATGCGTTGATCTGAACTAGCTAGAATATTGTACTGTTCATCTTAATCTGTGTGTTTTGATCCTAGATTTGCTTTGTTTTGCTTCGTTTTTGTTTGGATCTGATCAGAGGTTGAAGTGATCCATCGGTAAAAGCCTGTGGGAGTGTATTAAGTGTAAATTAGAGGACGTACGTATCTTGTTAGCAGGGTATATAACCTGATGTATGGACTTTTCGAGCTTGGACATGAGGAGTGGCTTTAGGGTTAATTTGACGTGTCCTCTTCTGTTTTATTAGTGTTAGGAGGGGGAGGACTGGTCTTTCTCTCTCTGTTATCAGGTTGAGGGATTCTTCCTGGGAAATATTGTATATACTGAACCAATAAGAACTGATTGGTTCGTTGCATTTGAGAATAATGTCAACTTCTAAATGAGATTTGATTTTCGATTCTGCTGAACGTGTCAGTTTATAACGCGTGAAAGTTTAAGAAATAACGCGTGGAGTAAGAATGTAAGAAGGGGGGAAAAACCGCCTAGCAGATCATAGGGATACATCAAAAACTGTCTTCGAAGAAGTCCTACCAAATGCTCTATGGCTTAGTTTACTTGTAAGGTTAATTACCTGAAAGGAAGTTTAACTCCAATTTACTTTACCATTTAACCTTCCTTTACTTAACATTGATTTACCTGACATTAGTTGTCAGTGGATTTAACAAAGCCTATGTTAAAGTCACATGCAACCCTCTCTCTCTGACACCGATTGCCCTCCTCTCTCTTTAACACCAATATCAATTAAATATTATAAATGTTAACATCACAACTTAACATCAATATAAGTAAATATTAATTTAAATCCTACCATTTTCAAGAAAACAAGCAACAATAAAGGAAAGAATTTTTTAAAAAAAAAATGAAAATCAAAGGAATGTATACATAATAACTCCTGCCCTTCAAACAAAAAGCGAGGTGATCATATATCCAAGTTCTTTTCATGTTGCACAATCATTGGCATTGTTGTCCATGGAAGATTATTGATTTGAGCATTTGTGATGGTGGCAAGTTTCGTAGTCTCGAGTATATAGTTTCAAATTTTTGAGATGGCCTATTTCTTTGTTTAAGGTCACGCTGTAAATAACTTTAATTCAAATTGAAGGAGTAAGCTTCTTATGCTAGTTCAAGTTTTGAAAAATCTTTCAAAAAAGGTGTAGAGAAAACTAAAATTAATTCCATAAAGAAATGATAGACAAATCCTAATGAGAATATCAAAATGAAGTAAAATGTAATTTTTTTTTCAAACACGGGAGCCAATATTATTCACCCCTCACTGCCTGGAGGCCATAAAAAGAGGGAGTAGGAAGACCAGACCAAAACTTGCCCCTTACAATAAAAGATAGACAACAACTCGTGGCCTAGTACAAAAATAACAAGTAAAAGCAAGCCCCAACACACTACAAAATTACCCAATAATATAAGGGAACTGGATCTTATCCAGTTTAAGCAACCCACGACATCTGGTTGAGAGAAACGTTGACGGCTAAATGAACTGCCAAGGGCCTTCAACAGAGCAGGCGATCAGACGAGCCAGATTATTGGCCATAGGATGAATATAAGTCAAATTGATGGCCGAAGAACACCAATCCTTAGCAATCTGCAACGTAGAACACACATACCATGCAACCAGAATTTTTCCATTCTACCAATAATAAAGCAAGGATGAATCCACTTCATAGCATAATTTATCAAAGTTCCAATGCCCACATTGCAGGAATTGGGTAATAGCTTCAATGAGGCCCATCTCAAGGGAAGAGCTGTCAACCTTGGATGTCGCAGCTTCAAACATAGATCCAATATTATTCTGAAGAATCCAAGCAATGGAAAGGGAGCCATTATGGTGGAAAGCTACAAAATTAACCTTGTACCCAATCATTGGAAGAACCCAGGAAATAGCAAAACCCTTTGGATTTTGAAATTTAAGCCAATTCGCCATGCTAAATGATCTCCAATTGCAGTCCAAAAAATGGTAGATGTGCAAGTAACTAAAGTTGTCATTTTTAATCTTGTTACGGATCCACAAGATGTTATGCCAAATAAAAACAATAATCCCCTTGACTCTTCTAGAATAAGAGGTATTGGAATTAATGAAGTTTTGATAAAGATTGTCAGGCGCAATGGGATTAAGGCTAATGTTCCAAAATGTCCAGTTAGAGACAATGCTAGCAAGATTGCTATGGCAAAACAGATGATAATGGGTTTCAGGATTACGGTGATCAACGCAACAAACACATTTAGAGGGCAAATTGAAACCCAACTTTTGGATGTTCTCATCGGTAGGGAGCCTACCACGAATAATCCTCCACGCAGTAAGGCTCATCCTAATAGGAAGCTTAAGGTCCCAAAGGCTGTGAAGCACCAGATTTGTGGGCATAGATTTGAAATTGATGTTGTAAACTGAAGAGACAGAGAATTGGCCACTCGAGGTAGGAGTCCGAACGGGAATGTCTCGTGTCAACAATGACAGTTTGGAGGATATTGGATCGAATAAGAGGGGAAATGAAATAGAGATGATCAATCAGTCCTAACAAGCCAAAGCATCTTTAATCTTCAAAGAGGGAGGGTCAATATCCTGCGAGAGGAAGTCCTTGAGAGGGGAGTCCCCAACCCAAATATCCATCCAAAAAAGATCACCTTCCTTGACCTCCCAAGGAATGAAAGTTTTCATATCATTATAGACTGCGACAAGGGGATTGAGTCTGTTATAACGGTAATGGGTAGTGTTGTGAGCAAGACCATAAAGATTCCTCATGAGAGAAGAATAAGGAGAATCTCCAAACAAGATGTTCCAAATCCTTTTCATCCTGAAGGCTTTAATGACAATGGAAAGGTCCCTGATGCCAAGCCCACCAAGGGGGAGGGGCTTGCAAATGGAAGGTCAAGAGATTCAATGGTGGTGACGGTCCTCCTCCGAGGAATTCCAAAAGAAATTGGCGAAGGTAGATTCAAGGTTGCAGATCACAGCCTTAGGAACTTCAATCACAAAGAGCACATGAATCGGTATGGAGGAGAGGACATGCTTGATGAGGAGAAGCCTAGCAACAAACGAGAGAAGTTTGACTTTCCAAGTTTGAGAGTTTAGAGTGAATTTTCTCCACCAAGCCATGAAAATAGGAGGTCTTCACTCTACTCGTGAAGATAGGGCAACCAAGGTAATTGAAAGGGAAGCTCCCAAGTTGGAAAGTAGTAATAGAAAGAATCCGAAACAATCTATCCAAGGGGAAATGCTCCCCAACATAGCAAAAACTTTTGAGAGAGTTTAATCTTTGACCAAAGTTAGACTCAAAATCATGGATGAAGGTCATAAGATTAGTAGTAGATCTCAGGCTGCCATTAAGAAAAAGAATGATGTCATCAGTGTAGAGGAAGGCAACCAAGGAGGGAATGCCATGTTTAATAGAAAAAGCATTCAGTTGACCCAAGAAAACCAACTCCTTGATACCACGAATAAAGGGTTCCATAAAGATGTCAAAGAAGAACAGAGACAAAGGGTCCCCTTGTCTAAGCCCACAGGAAACTTTAAAGAACAACGAGGAGATACCATCAACTAAGATCGAAGAGCCCTCATGCTCCACAAAACCTTTGAGAAGCGCAATGACTTTGAAGGAGAAACCAAATTTGCACAAAATGCTGTAGAGGGCATCCCATTCAACTCTATCATAGGCTTTTTGAAGATCAAGTTGAAAGATAATATTAGACCCAAAATCCTTACGATTAAGCCTTTGAGTGAACTCAAACGTATATAATGACATTCTACCACTAATTAAAGTTCCAAGCAAGATATTTTTTAGGATGAGTTATTTTCCCCCTCAATGGATCGACATTCACTTTCTACAAGTCATAATACACTGTTTGCTATACTTTGGCCTAGATTTCTTAATTTGGGAACTCTTATATATGACATTCAATTTGTCAAGCAACACATCCTTCTCCTTAGGTATACAACAATTATCAACGATTTGATCTCTCACTTCCTTCACCATCTTATGCAACACCTTTATGGTGAAACTAGCCATGAGACTTGCCTTCTAGTTGCACCATTTGTATTTCTTCATTGCCATCCCAAAGTATTTCAAGGACTGGACATTGAAATGGCCATTGAGCTCCTTATTGCTCACCACGGCTTTGTCTTTGTCAAACTCCTTGGCAAGGAAGGGATCTCTTATATAATGTGTTGATAAAGTTTGAAAGGTAGCAATGGAAAAGAAAGGAAATCATATAGAAAGAAAATAAGTGCAAGTATTTGCATTAGGATCCTTACACATCTTTTTTGGTAATTTGTGGATAATATCATAGCAAATGAAAGTGAATGCTCCCAATCAAACTCTTTTTTGTAGAGTTATGAAGCCCTCCAATTATAAAAGGGTGATGTAAACACATTTACACTACTTAAAATGTCTATTTATGCATGTTCTTAAGCATAAGATTGCATTTCATGATATAAATATTGCATTACATGCATCATCTTGCATTTAGAGTAGTTTGAATAAAATGGAGGTTAATTGTCTCCTTTTATGTGCTTGGACAGGGCAAATATTTTATCGGGGCCTCGGATCAAAGATCCAACCGTATGGATATGATCAGGGCGACGATTGGAGTTCAACGACTCCAAGATCGCCCTAATCAGGCATCCGTAGCATCAGATAGAGACCGGGGAACCCTAGAAGATCAAGGGCCAGGATGGTGTAAATCCGCACTTCAGATGGAAAATCCGACCACACGGATGAATTCGGATCGACGATCGCAGCCGAACGACACAAAAATCAAGTCAATCCGACATCCGTGGCACCATCTACAACTTCCAGAAGATGGACGGCCAAGATAGCGCCATGTGGCGCCATCCCAGCCGCCCAATCGGCCGCAGGAGTCCTGTGAAGACCACGCAACGTCTCCTCTCCGCCGTTGGATCTCGATCCAACGGCTGCGGTCGCGCGCGTTTAAAAACGTCCGCGCGACCATTTCGCCGCGTAGCGCAGCGGCTACGCAGCTGCGGGCGAAGCGGAGGTCGCGGGTTCGAGCCGCGGGGAGGGGGGCGAAGGCGCGGGCGAGCAGGCGCGCACGAGCGTCGGATGAAGATCCAACGGCCGCGCGCGCCCGATAGCGCCGACGCGCAATTGGACGCCCTGGTGGGCGCGCGATCGCACGCGGGCGACGCGCTACGCAGCGGGCGCGGGCGCGATCTAAGCCGTCCGATCTCGCGATCGGACGGCTGAGACGACGCGGACGTGCGTCTGCGTTACGCGCGCAGGCCAGCCGAGCGGGCGTGCGTGGCGCGGCGGCGACGGCGACGGCGGGGCTTTAGCGACGGTTTTATCCGTCACTAAAGACCCCTTATTTATTATTTTGAAGATGTAATGTCCATTTTGCCCCCACTCCTTGCAACTATAAAAGGAGACCCCCTCCATACGAAATTTTCATCCCTTCCTTCTCCTCTCTACCTCTCCAAAGCTCAAGAGAAGCTTGTCCCACACCCGGGATGCTTCTCGCGAGATAAAGTCCAAATTTTCGTCCCCCTTCGGAAGTGGATCCCGCGACGACGACGGCGTGCTGCTTCGTTCCCGTTCTTCTGCTTCGTCCTCCTTCGTCCCACTTCGTTCTCCTTCGTCCAGGCGTCGTCCCGTCCGGCTCGTCCTCCAAGCGACCGTCGAGGAGGATTTCTCTCTCCCTATTCTTTTTACTGCTTTCTAGTATAGATTTACTGCTTTCTAGAGTAGTCTATTCGTCCTCCGAGCGATCGTCGAGGAGGACATTTCTCCCTCCATTCTTTTAATGCTTTCTAGAGTAATTGTTTTATGTTTTCTAGTTGTAATGAAAGAACTCTTTTATGATAAATTCCTTGTCTATTCTACATCTCATTTTGATTTCCATGTATAGTATTCCTTCGCTCTCTCTTACTCCCTCTCTCTTTTATTTGTTGTAGATACTTAGATAGTTTAAATTGAATTTCTTTGTGACAAAATAAAAAGAAACGCGGAGTTTTTAAATCAAACGTTCGCCTCCCTGTGTTCGACCCGGAATTCTTATTTCGGTATAAATTTTATTTGTTGAACACGAATCCTTCGCTTTCGAACTACAACGACGGGTTTTTCCAAAACCAAACACGTTAGCGTAGATTCTCGCGCTTAACATTTTGGCGCCGTTGCCGGGGAGGCAACGCTCTTTGATTTCTCTTCGCGTTTTGTAACTTACAAATCATTTACCTCACTTTTCTCCTTTCTTATTGTAATTGCAGGTACTCTTTCGAGACAGGCAAAAGCGGTAGATCGGAGTAAAGTGCTGTGGAAGGTTTTGTAAGTTACCCCCCACCTCCCACCCATTAGATTTCATTTCATCACATAATAATTCAAACATCAATCAACCTAGGTGTTCTTATAAACTCTAAGGTTAGATTGTTTGTTGTTTGACATCCATACTCACTCCAACCCCCACATTAAAAAAAAGAAAAAAATAAAAAAAATCTCACAGAGGTACACAACCTCATCTGATTTTCTAACTCAACCGGTAAACCAATCTTAGGAGCCGGTACACACATCCAAACACATAATTGAGTAAGAAATCAGATTAGGTAATCATTTGTGTGCCTAATTAGGTGGTGCATCAGGCCAGTTGTTTGAGTTGTTTGGGCCGCACCACTTCAAATAAAATCAACTCATCTAGTAGCTGCCAATTAGGTTCAACTCTTAGGGATCTACCAGGCACTCCACATTCTTTTTAAACTTTAAAGGAAAATATCTTCACCTGTGCTTGCAAAACCTGGTGTGCCAATGAAACTTGATTGAAAACACCTAAAGTTGAATCCTAAAAGCTACTAAGCAAGATTTGAACCTTAAAATTCATCACATCAAAAATAATCTTGCTTGAAAACCACTGGTTGTGCACGCACACACAAAGCAATCAATCATTAAGGGCACAACCCATTTAAAGGGCCCATCACATTCCAAAGCACATTCAAACCTAGCCCTAAATAAAACAGAGTAGACGTTGGCCTTAAGGATTGGACTCGCTCTTCAGAACTCAGAACGAGATTATTTTCGATTAGTCTGTTTCTACTGTTCAATCTGATGTCTAGCTAGGGGAGCAGAGTCAAACGATCGCGGCTGGGGGGTACACTAGGAACCGGAGGCGCAAGCCGAAGGAAGAACCTTCTCCCCAGTCCCTCCTTCTAACTGGTTGGATTGAACAGACAGAAGTAGATCAAATCGTTCCTTTATCTCAAGACGGGTTTTGAGAGTCTGTAGGTCTGTAGGCTAACCCATTTAAGGACAGGTTTGATTGTTTGTATTGCAGGGCACCTTTCTTCCTCCCGTATCTCATGAATCCTTCCACATATTTCACGCATTCCCGCTCTTTCCCTCCTGTTGTAAATTATCCTCAACATGACGATTATCCCAACTCGTATTGTAATCGACCATCAGTTAGTTGGGATTATTTGGATTGGGGATACAATTCCGGACCCCCGTGTTTAGGGTCTAACCCTGAACACTTTGATTCTCAATTCTATCCTTCTCAGAGTTGCATCGATTATAGATCGTCCTCCTTTCATGAACAACCTAATGCGATCTACAATCAAGAAGGATACACTGATCCTTACCCATCCTCTGATTTCACTGCCTTTAGGTCATCTCCATCTTTTGAACAATCTGAAATGACCTATTATCAGGATGGGTATAACGAATCTCAATTCGTTAATTCCTCTACATTGATGTCAAACCCGCCCAACCCTGAACCAACTCATTTGGTTCAGGTTAATCAGGTTCAAGATAAGGTTCTGGCTAACTTGAGGAATATCATTCAATCTTTAGAAGATCAGCCAATACCTTGCATTGAGAGATTGGAGCCCCTGATTGAAATGATTGATGATTTAAACAAGTCTTTGTTGGATTGGCTCCAGGATGTTAAGGATAAGAACCCGGGTGAGTTTCTACTTGGGAAATTAGCGAAATTGAGGATGAGATTCGTGGTTGCTTTGATTCAATCTTGGAATAATTCCCAGGATGAACTCTCTTCAGGAAAGCCAATGACAGAACCCGCTCAGGCACCTGTTGGGGGGGACACGTGTTACGAAGCTGACCAGATTGAATTAAAACAACCAATTAAGGATGATTTGATTTCTTCACCTGAAATCCCTGAGCCGGGTTATGAGGAAACGTATGTCTCCTTGGAACGCAAAGTGACAAATGATTTTGGGACATACATTGATACGGATCCTGATGGTGAAGATTCAAGTTGCGAAGTCTCACACGAGTTTTCAGATCACGATTTTTGTGAGACGATTGGGCCTGAGGAATCTGATAGATCATTTGATAGCCCAATAACTGAGGAAACTGATCTTATTAGGGCACACGATACGGATCCAGAATCGCATTTTCTGGAGGAATTAATTCAATGCCCTGATTATCAGTTACACCCTGTTGAGCTTATTGATGATTCTAATTCTGAGATAATTAGACCCAAGTCAATTTTGATTTTGCCACATCATCTAGACTTGGAGATTTCAGACAGGGTGATGAATATACAAGAGGTCATGGAATTTGATATGCCGAATGAGGAGGATAGGAGCTGGGAAATTCTGATTTGGGAAGTCAATTTTGGAGGAAATGGAAGATTGAGTCGAAGGGTTCCTTTTAAACTGAAACCATCAAATCAGAACCCTTACGACATTTGTTTCGAGGATGTCAAACTCAAGCACACATTTAACGATTATCCTTTTGAGCTTCAATTCTCTGTAACCCGACATTTTGGCCTTGGGTTGCATCCTCACAAATCGCAGGCCCGACCCCGCTTGCATTCTGATTTTAGGTTTTGGGTAATTTTTATCCAGAACCTAAGGTATTCTCGATTATGGGGTGTGGGTCTGCACCACAATCTGGTCCACATCTGTGGACCTCTGCTGACAGGTCAGAGGATTCTTCTGTTTATTCTAATTCTGACCTGCTCATGTGAATTCTTCATTTCTTTTCTTTGTATAGTGTGCCTAGCTGAAGGCACTAAACTCAGCACATATACAGTTCTTTTTCATTTTCATCTCGGAGCGGACCCGATATCCACGTAATTCAGGTGCTTTCTACGCTTTTCCACTCTGTTTTATGTCTTTTCAATACAATGAGGACATTGCATTAGATAGGCATGGGGGGGTGGATATTTATCTTTGAATTCATTCGTCAGCTCTGTAGATTTGTTTTATTATTAAAAAAAAAAAAAAAAAATCGAAATTAGGAAAGAGAATTTGGATTTAAGAAAATTTTCGATCTTAAGAAATACTATATTATGGTTTGAACACAAAGACCCTTCAGGTCTTTGGACTTAATCAGCCTATGTATCCACTAAAATGTGGATTTGTTTTTCGAGTTCTCGCCAACCTGAATTTTATTATAATTGGAGTAAATAAGTTTGGGTGATAAGTACACGACTTATCAACCCGCCCTCTGATGTGAGGGAATTTTGAGTCTTAAGCATCTACACACTTTCTTTGCACTGACTCGTTGTTTGGCGATTTTAACGGAAATTGGGTAGCTAATGAACCTTTTAGGGTGATATGGCTGGCAAGTTATCGTGGGTAACAGCCCATAGGTAGGTTGTCCAGAGCCCAGTCACTGGACCTTTCTCTTTTTGCTGCCTTTAGGTAAATCTTAGACCAGGGAAGCCACCTACTTAAAAAAAAAAAAAAAAAAAAAAAAAAAAAAAAAAAAAGGAGAAAAGAACAAAAAGAAATAAGCCACACTTCGCCGCACGAGTATGGCTGGCAAGTTGTCGGTGGTAACAGCTCATCGACCGGTTGTCCAGAACCCAGCTCAGAAAATGCACTAAAAATTCCCAAAACACTTAGGAAGAAGCGGAGAAGTAGAATAAACCGGGGAGATATACACTGGATTCACCCTTGTGTTGACCCCATTAAAAAATAAAAGTAGGGAGAAAGCTACCGGTTGTAAAGATACACCTTTAGGCAGAATTCTTTTTGAGGTCACCTAGAGGCGTAGAAATCCGAAGTCCGTTTTAATTGCCGGTCAACGAGTCTATCACATCACAATAAGATGCTTAAAACTTAGGGTTCTCATCAAATCTTGGGTGAGTTGAATGGCCGTAGAAAGCCACTCTTAAACCCTAAAATTTGAAAATCTAAAAAAAAAAAAGAGTAAAAACAGAAAAAGAAATTTTTCTTTGAATAAGGCGAGGCTTGAGGCGGTCTGCATTTTGGCTGATACCCGGGCACTGTTGTGTCTTTGAAAGTTCAGTTCTTAAGTAGACAATTTCTTAATGATTGAAAATAACTCAGGTCCAAATAATCTAACCTAATTCTTTTATAAATAGCATATAGTTTTTGCTAGGGACTAGCAAAAGATAGGCATGGGGGTATGATGTAAACACATTTACACTACTTAAAATGTCTATTTATGCATGTTCTTAAGCATAAGATTGCATTTCATGATATAAATATTGCATTACATGCATCATCTTGCATTTAGAGTAGTTTGAATAAAATGGAGGTTAATTGTCTCCTTTTATGTGCTTGGACAGGGCAAATATTTTATCGGGGCCTCGGATCAAAGATCCAACCGTATGGATATGATCAGGGCGACGATTGGAGTTCAACGACTCCAAGATCGCCCTAATCAGGCATCCGTAGCATCAGATAGAGACCGGGGAACCCTAGAAGATCAAGGGCCAGGATGGTGTAAATCCGCACTTCAGATGGAAAATCCGACCACACGGATGAATTCGGATCGACGATCGCAGCCGAACGACACAAAAATCAAGTCAATCCGACATCCGTGGCACCATCTACAACTTCCAGAAGATGGACGGCCAAGATAGCGCCACGTGGCGCCATCCCAGCCGCCCAATCGGCCGCAGGAGTCCTGTGAAGACCACGCAACGTCTCCTCTCCGCCGTTGGATCTCGATCCAACGGCTGCGGTCGCGCGCGTTTAAAAACGTCCGCGCGACCATTTCGCCGCGTAGCGCAGCGGCTACGCAGCTGCGGGCGAAGCGGAGGTCGCGGGTTCGAGCCGCGGGGAGGGGGGCGAAGGCGCGGGCGAGCAGGCGCGCACGAGCGTCGGATGAAGATCCAACGGCCGCGCGCGCCCGATAGCGCCGACGCGCAATTGGACGCCCTGGTGGGCGCGCGATCGCACGCGGGCGACGCGCTACGCAGCGGGCGCGGGCGCGATCTAAGCCGTCCGATCTCGCGATCGGACGGCTGAGACGACGCGGACGTGCGTCTGCGTTACGCGCGCAGGCCAGCCGAGCGGGCGCGCGTGGCGCGGCGGCGACGGCGACGGCGGGGCTTTAGCGACGGTTTTATCCGTCACTAAAGACCCCTTATTTATTATTTTGAAGATGTAATGTCCATTTTGCCCCCACTCCTTGCAACTATAAAAGGAGACCCCCTCCATACGAAATTTTCATCCCTTCCTTCTCCTCTCTACCTCTCCAAAGCTCAAGAGAAGCTTGTCCCACACCCGGGATGCTTCTCGCGAGATAAAGTCCAAATTTTCGTCCCCCTTCGGAAGTGGATCCCGCGACGACGACGGCGTGCTGCTTCGTTCCCGTTCTTCTGCTTCGTCCTCCTTCGTCCCACTTCGTTCTCCTTCGTCCAGGCGTCATCCCGTCCGGCTCGTCCTCCAAGCGACCGTCGAGGAGGATTTCTCTCTCCCTATTCTTTTTACTGCTTTCTAGTATAGATTTACTGCTTTCTAGAGTAGTCTATTCGTCCTCCGAGCGATCGTCGAGGAGGACATTTCTCCCTCCATTCTTTTAATGCTTTCTAGAGTAATTGTTTTATGTTTTCTAGTTGTAATGAAAGAACTCTTTTATGATAAATTCCTTGTCTATTCTACATCTCATTTTGATTTCCATGTATAGTATTCCTTCGCTCTCTCTTACTCCCTCTCTCTTTTATTTGTTGTAGATACTTAGATAGTTTAAATTGAATTTCTTTGTGACAAAATAAAAAGAAACGCGGAGTTTTTAAATCAAACGTTCGCCTCCCTGTGTTCGACCCGGAATTCTTATTTCGGTATAAATTTTATTTGTTGAACACGAATCCTTCGCTTTCGAACTACAACGACGGATTTTTCCAAAACCAAACACGTTAGCGTAGATTCTCGCGCTTAACAAAGGGCTAAGGACCTTTGAGGCATTGTCTTATGGATCAACAATGGTACGTGCTTGATTATAAGGGTACGATAGAGTTCAATAATGAATCAAACCTAGATAATGCAATGTGAAAGTAGCTAATGATCCAAGCCCTTTTGGTACTATATTATGTCTTCACAACTAATATTTTTTCGTCTAACTATGTCCCTAAATTATGAAAAGGGAGTAATGTCCACCACTAGCAAACATGTTTAATGTTTATTGCCGAGTATTTGAAGTTTATAGGATGGAATTATTTCTAGGATTCCATTTTGTTGAATATAATCAAACCTTACCTTCACAAATAGAAAGAGGCATAAAGTTATTTTTTGAAAGAAAGATAGAAATTTCAATCCGAGGGGATCTTGATCACCATCAATCCAAGGATTTGGCTTGACATAGATGGCTCCAATCATAAATGGGAACTATCAACTCCGGTGAATGTTTTTTGTGCCTGGATCAAATCATGTATTCATGTTGTTACAACACTTGCATCCCTTATTTCATAACTGTCATAGAGCACCTTCATTGTTAATGTAGCATAAGTGACATATAATCAGGGAATTTTATTATTGTAGGTTGTAGAGATGAACTAATGGTTCTATTCTTAAAGCTCATCTTCTCTCTTTGAGGGAATCCTTTACAACAAGTAGGAAGCTAGCTAGTTCTCTCTTTAAGGGTATAATCGAAGCTCAAATGCTTAAATTAATCAAGCTCCACAAATCAGCCTTATGAAATATATTGTAAGCTAGGAACACTAAGCTCAATGTGACATATTAGATTAAAAATTTTGCTAAAGCTTTTACAAAACAAAGGAAATACAAGTTACAACTCATAAAATCCTTAGGCACCATTTGTTTTGCAGTATTAGGTAGCATATCCCACCTTTTTTTTAGTGAAATTGGAAGTTAATTTTATTCATATCTTGAGATTGCATAATCTCAGGATTGCTCAAGCTTCTCCCACATCTTCTTAATTCCACCTTCCCCTTGAATTATGATTGCGGGATAGCTTCTCCCACCATCCTTTCACAAAGCAATTGGCTTCTTTCACACTCTTAACAAGCATCGTAAGGGATAACCTCAACTTATTTCATGAAATGTCATTCCATGCATTCAAACAAGAAAAGTGACTTTATCCCACATTTTTTACTTCTCTCACAATCCATAAAACTTAACGCTATCTTATGGGACAATTTTATCGATTATCATTTACTATTTGCCTCCTTATATGGAGTTATGGCAATTTGACCTTCTCAGCATTCAATGGCCTTTCTTCTTCATCGAGGCTTGAAGGAAAGGTCATTACAAATGGTTAGTCATGCTTAAAGCTATAAAGAAGATGAATTCAATAATGCCCAGACTTTCCCATACGAAATTTTGGCCAATCATGTGTTTCACGAGGAAATTCAATCATATATAGAAACACCGTGAAGAGTTAAAATCAACAAAAATAACAATTTGATGCACAATCCAAAGTCTCTCTATCTTCTTCCTTGACTGGCCTAAATAACATCCAAAAGTTTCTACATGCATATCTCGAATGTTTCATTGAATAGCCCTATATATGTATAAAATCCTTTCATAAGTTTCTGTGCTCCAATACGTCCCATTCTTCCATCACAACATTGGTGGCTTGTCGCATACCTTCCTCGATACGGGTACCTATATAATATAAAATCTAGTTTCTTTGATATATTTACAACATGCATGTGCCGCGAGTGAATCTTGATCGTGATCATCGCTCCATCCTCAGCTTCTATATAGAAAATCAAATGATGAATATTTGAAAAATCATCGAGACCCCTACGTAAGTGATCTCGTAATGGAGTAGGTCACATATATTCTTTTGAGACAATCTGCATCAAGTTCCATTAGAATAAGAGCTTCCATGGGGTCGAAGTTCAAAAGATATATTCACTGTTCTAACATTCACTTGGTCACACCTCTTCTTTAATTCTTGTCTATTTGCAATTCAATTGTGATAACATGCTACGGATTACGGAATCTTAACTTGAGAGACGTCATATATATATATATATATATATATATATATATATATATTATGTAAAGGAGTCTCGGAAGCTATAATATTTTTGGAAGCCCAATGGAACATATTTGCTTCTGTGGAGGCAAGGAGCAACGTGAATTCCTCGATTCAATAGCAGGTTCCTATTCCTAAATTGACCCAAAAAATTGACTCATTCCACCAAAATATCTATTTGATCTTAAGATCAAATGAAGTCATCCTTGTAGAAAGATATGTGTAGGATATTTAAAAAGATAATTACCACACAAATTTCTTTCTTTTTTTTCTTTCCAAAGAGGGTGACAATGGAAAGTTATTACCTACTTTACCAACTCCTTTGGAGTAAATTTAGTTCTTTAACCGCCATGGGAATTTGTTAGAAGATGTTTGGAGAATCTCAACCTAAGTCCCTTCAACATGATAAACATTTAGTCAAGAATTAATTATGCTTAATTAAAGTGATAACGAGTAATTATCAATCAACTTTCCTCATCGCAGAAAAATTTAGTCTTTCGTTTCCTCTGGGATTGCAAAATGTACATCGAAATATGATACTTAGAAGTAACTTCGATCTACTTTTACAAGGCACCTTACTGTCGTTAAATACTTTAGCAAAAATAAAAACTTCAAGCATATCAAATTATATGATAGATTAATGGTTAAATACGATAGGGGAACTGCACACTTTATGCTTGCAAGACCAATTAGATTTCGGACGGGTGTATAAAAATGTAAATTTTAATATATTTTATAATATATCAACATGATATATTGAGATAAAATTATCAAAAATTACTTTACGACGATATAAAATTAGTTTATATCAATGTGGCATATCAAAATATAAAATGAATGCATCATATAATATATTTTTCCACATTATAACTTAATTTTGATCTGAGTTGGAAAATCTGGTGCCACGATATGAATGGGTCGCGAATTAAAAGACCGCTGTTTCCACATGCATCTTCTTAAACGAGCCTTAGCCCTCGTGGGAGTTTGCTGTACATCTACTTGAAAAGAGGCGGTGAATAAGTAGTTATTGTTGCATGTCAGTGGACGGCGCATGCACATAGCGGGTTGAACCAGAGATCACTACCAATTTCGGTTATATTTATGCATTAATCTAATATTTATCATACATGGGAAATTGCAGAAATCATAGTTGTAACTACGAGATGATCTATTTTTTTCCGCTAACATCTATTACGCAAAAATTTCAATCTAGTCGGACTGAGCGGGACAAGTACGCGGTAATTTTATACACGTATATTTTACTAGTATAATAAAATATTAAGGTGGTGTTTGATAATGAAAATAAGTTTATTAAATAAATAAAAAAAATAAGAAATGAGTGAAATAAAATAATATGATAAGCATATTTTAATCTTTGAGAATTTAAGAATCCGTTTGGATAAAATGATAAATTTTATAAGATAACTTTTTTACAATTAGATTATCCTCAATTTTTATTTTAAAGTCACAAAAATTATCCTAATATGTTAATCTATGATTGTTCAGAAAACTTTTAGGTTAACATATAAAAATATATGAGATAATCTATAAAAAAAAATTTATTCCACGTTAACTACAAAATAATTTATCTTAGGTTAAAATTTTTTGACCAGAGTAAACATATTCTACCTATCAAATAAGATTAATCTTTATTTTACTGGTTATTCCTTTGTCAAATTAGACCTAAGCAATTAGTAAACTTTATCATGCAGAAGAGATGAAATAATTTTGATGTAAATGGAATGCAAATTAAATGAATAACTAATGCAAGTTAAATTATTTAATCCGTGGAATAAACGAAGCCTAGGTTTACACGCTTTATAGCATTTTAGGGTTGTTTATTATTCTAGTCTTGTTTCTTGAAGGCTGATTTCTAATACATTGGCTGATGTTAGGTACTGATCACCACTCCAATATATTGACAGGGATGGTAAATTTAACACTGGGCCTCATTTTTCTTGAGTTTAGTCTTGTTCTCTTAGTTGTGCCTGTCAGGTTAGATCTCTAACCCCAACTTTCTTGATTGAAATAAAGTTTTATTTTGAAAAAAAGAAAAAAAAAAGTTTACAATTGGTAGAACGAGAATTCAATTTTTACTGATCAAGACATTCACCTTATAAGGCCATATATTAGTTTAATATTTTTTTAATATTTAATATATACAAGCATACGGTTTTGGGACGTACCCACCACTTCCATGGTGATCTGTGAGCCCTTTTTTCTTTTCTTGTGTGGTATCGAGCATATGCATCAATCAATATCAAATTTGAGAACTCCCAGCACTTCCTTAATCTCAAGGTGTGTTCATTGTAATAATCTAATTGGGAATATCTAATGACACTAAATCTCAATAAATTAAAGATGGCTTGATCTCATTATTTTACATCCAATTTCTTGAGGAGATCTAAGATACTAAGAGTTTCCATTATTCACCTTTCTTTTTTTGAAAAATACTTCCATTATTCTCTTAAAACCAATCGTGATTTGGTTCAACCATCCTCCTAAGAGAGTCATGAAAACAAACAGCACAAATCTCATAGCTTTTGTGTGAAGTCTTTCACCGTGGAAATAAAGAGTATAAGCTAAGGACAACATTCTAGGAAACACTAATAACAGTATATATTAGAGATTCTCCTCAATAAATGGCATCAGCAGCCCAATAGTGCTCAACACTAATAACAGTGTATATTAGAGATTCTCCTCAATAAATGGCAACAACAGCCCAATGGTGCTTCGCAAATTTCAGAAACGTACCCTGAAAAATATTCCTTGTCAAACATTAATATTTTAAGGGAGATCCTTCATTTATATTAGAGCATCATTTAACACAAACTTTAACTCAAGCCAAAATTTAATCAAGTCACCCATGCCCTTAATTTCACAGTATATGTATCCTTTAGGATGTGCATCTTTTTTTTTTTTTTTTTGTAAGGGTGGCGTGGATTTTAGTTTTGAGAAGAGCATTTCTCTTTATATTATAAGTAAGACGAAATGGCATCCGCATAAATAGATCTTGGCAGAGCTGTTTAAGTTTCAATCTTTCATATGTTCGTCTAAGCATCAGTGGTAACGGAGACGGAACCTCCTGGGAATATGATGTTGCGGGTATTAAATGCATCACATGTGAAATTGCTCAGAGTTTTCATACGCATTCTCTATATTTACGTCCTCTTCTCCTTTACATTAACTCTCGATTCCCTCCACAATTAATTCCCAATTTCTCACAGGAGGTTCCCTTTATCAAGGATTTGCAGTGTCTCGTGACCAAATGGCAAAGAAACACGAGTCCCTTTTTTACACCCATCATGCAAGAAAAACAAACAGAGAGGGAGGGGAAAGCAATGATGAAAGGGACATTGTGCATGTAGTCACTATGCATAAGGTAAGCGGAATAAATGCTCCTCGCTTTCCACTCGTGATGTAGACCTCATAGGTGAGGTGAGGTGAGGAGAAAGGAACCTTCCCATGGAACCATCGCTCCCATCGGTACCCATCGAAACGGTGATGGGTCATGCACGGCAAAAACCAGCTGTTTATTTCCATTGCTGGGGACATGCGCTTAAAGAAAGTGAGAAGCCCACGGATCACATCCATACAATGGACTGCAACCATATGTAGAATCCAACTCCACCCATCAAGGCTACTCCATTCATCCCCCTCTAATGGGGAATGGTACAATCAGTTGAAATATATATATATATATATATATATATATATATATATATATATATATATATATATGTATTTCTAACATTTTTATATATATCAAAAATATTAAATTAAGTCAAATATTATTTAGTAAGATTCAAAATAAAATAAAAAATAATTAACATGTCATAGCATAAATAAATAAAATAAGAATGTATTAGATTTTATTCCTATCGAAGCATCCATTAAGGACTTCCCTTAGAGAATGTATCGTCCCCAACATTACCGATGCGTCGGGATCTGACGAACTTCTCCCATGATAGGACGATTCACCTTAAAGATTCGACACACTCCGATTTTGGATGTCCTCGAAAATCACCTCAAAAGATCGAAGTTTAAACAATTTGGTTTCCTACCAAATTTCTAATTAATCCACCAATTTAATTGTTTGATTAATCAAAAACTTCTCATAGATTTTTCAATCTCCTTGTACAAGATTGACAAAAGTAATTGGAGATTTTTCTACCAATCTCACATCGAACGAATGTATCAAGAAAGAGAGACAAGAATAAGAGAGAAGGGGAGAGAGTAGAGAGAGCTTTTCTGCTCTTGTTATGTGTCAAATGAGAGCCTCCTCGTGGCCCTTATATAGAGCCCACGACTAGACATTTATGGAACTTCTTGTTGTATAAAAATACGACAATTGATTGACTAATTAAGTTCATTGATCGACAAAAATAATTGGTCGACCAAACTTCACTATTTGGTTGACCAATCCAATCAATCAACCAAACTAAATTCGTTAATCGACCAAAATAATTGGTCGATGAAAATAATTGGTCGACCAATTTTACTATTTGATTGACCAATCCAGGTCAAAATCGTGAGATTAAAAATCCGTAGCAAAAGGAGTCTAAAACGACCCTTTCCAAGGGTTGTTTTGTTTTCTTTTCAAACTTTAGGGGCCTTATCCTAATTTCTACGCACAAAAAGGTATCTGTGCAGAATATTTTAATTCTTGAGGGGTTTAATGCAAAAACCTCCCCCATGCCATGCACCATGCTCCCCCATGCCCCTACACCATACACCCCACCATACCCACACCATATCACTCATGCCCCATACCTCCCACCATACCTCCCCACCATACCCATGCCCATCCCTCACACATCCATAAAACCCCCCCTTCCTCCATTTGTTCTCCACCACAACAGCAGAGTGAGGGAGAAGGAGAGGGAGAGAGGGGAGCAGGAGGAGACCGGAGGAGAGGGAGGGCGGCGAGAGGTACTAAGGGTGCTGCAGGAGTTGCTGCAGCTCCTGAGGTGAGAAGGAAGCTCGCAAGGAGGTTCTGCGGAATCATTTTTTCATAGATTAAGACATCTGCAATACTTGTCAAATGCCTGAAGGGACGTATGGGTCGGACTCCGGACGTTTGGAAAGCATGCCGAGTGCCGAGGTACTAGAGACGTTGGAAAGGTGCGTTGGTGTGGCATTCAAGATACTTTAAAATGTCTAGGAGCATCGTCAGATGTCCGACTGCTCTCCCTGACAACTGGGAGCAATGCCAGACGTCTGGAGACACCCTCAGACGGCAGTGAAGGATTCCAGACATCTAAAAAAGATGTAGAAAGCAAGGTGAGATCCCGCACTCATTTAAGATGTTTGGGACTCTTCCCAAACGTCTAATTTCGATCAAAATGTGTGTTTTTAGGCCAATTCAAAGTCCAAACGGAGTCGATTTTTCGCAAACCAAATATCATTGGTTTGCTTTCGGAATTCTCCACGTGTTAGCATAGTTTCTATTCTATTTTGAGCTCGTTTAACATATTGGTCAACAATATAGGTCTCCAATCCGTGGTGTACACAAGACCCGCAGAGACGTCGGGATCTGTAACGAACGCGTGCCCCAAACGCCTTTTAAGACGTCTGGGATGTGGCCCAGATGTCGGACCAGACGTCTGGGATCACATCCAGACGTCTGACCAGACGTCCGGGATCGTTTCCAGACGTCTGGAGAACAGTTATGTTCGCACGGGAGATTCGTCTGCGCGCCTGTGCGCGTAGACCTGCGATTCCTCTCTCTCTCTGCCGCTGCAGGCGCACTGCGACCACCTTCTCTCTCCTCCTCGCGTGGCCTTAAAAGGGCCACGCCTCCCCTCCCGTCTCCACCGTCTCCTCCTTCTTCTCCTTCCTGAGCGCGAGAGCGAGCGAGCGCGAGGGCGGCAGCGGCAGCCGCAGTGAGCGCGAAGGAGGTGCGGCGTGCGAGGCAGGGCTCTGCCGTGAGGGCGAGCTCGCCGGAGCGGCTTGGCCGGCCGGCGGAGGGCGCAGGGGGCGCGGAGCGACGCGGAGAGGGACCTGCTGCGGGCTGAGCAGCAAACGCGCGAGGTGCGACGCGGGCGGCGTCGCGAGCGGAGGCCGAGCAGGGTTCTGATTCTGGAAAAATTTCCAGAATCAGACGTCTGGGTTGATAGCCAGACGGCAAGGTCGACGTCTGTAAGATCATACAGACGTCTGAAAGGTGAGTTTCCGCTTTCTTCTTCCTTCTTCTCGACTGACCGTACTGAGGGAGGGGGGTTGGCTGTGCGCAGGTTCGCTGATTCGCCATCCTTTGCGAATCAGACGTCTGGAAGTTGTACCAGATGGCGGGAGTGATCTACAGACGTCCGTGTGGACCATCGGACGTCTGGGGTATAGGACAGACATCCCCGCAGACTTCTGGACGTCTGGGAAACCACGCTGAACAGGTAATTCTCTGATCCACCGTTTAAGACGTCTGGAAGGAGTTCCAGACGTCTGATTTTGCACAGTATCGTCTTTCTCGACCCGTTTAGGGCCCGTTTGGGCTTCGTTTTCCGCGATTCGAGTTGCGTTCGTTTCAGAATTAATTCCTCTACCCGTCTACAGTAGCTATACACTGTTTTGAGACACTCCTTGTGTTTGATCCTTGTGATAGGACCTCGTTCGGTTGCAGTCTTGAGAGTCGCGGAGGCACGCGGGATTCCCGATCACGCCACCATTACTCCCGTTGTACCTGGTAGAGTGGCTTAAGTTATTATTAAAATCTGTTAAAGTATGGAACCATAACTAGAACCTAGGACATTGCATGAATCCTAGGAATGAGAAATATATGGAATGATAGCTCCTAGCTGTTACATGAATCCTAGGGCCGGAAAACTAGATTGTATGATAGATCCTAGGATATGGCATAAATCCTAGGATGGAAAAACTAGTGGAATGTATAATACTGCAGTCTTGGAAAAATGGAAAGGAATATAAAGCTGCCTGTAATTTGAATTAATAGCTGTCTGTTATGAATAAAGAAACATGATTGAGATCATAGATTTTTGAGAACGTGAATCTGGAAAGTGAAACATATGATGTTCTGAGATAAATAGCTGGAACCCTACGGGGAATTAGGAGTTGAACTCCTGGAAAGAAAAAGGAATGGAAACTGAGATGTAGTTTGTACTGTCTCTTGGGTACGCAGTACCAAGGGAAGTACCTGTACCTGTTTAGTGCAGAGTGGGGCCAGTCGCCCCAGGGACCCAGGGTTAGGATTGGCCGCTCTGTACCGACTTGTTGGCCCTCGTGTACATAGTACCGAGGAGAGCTAGTAGTGTTAGGAGAGTACTAGCTACCCCACGGGCCCCGGGATTCTGCTAGCCTCCTTCACCGACTTGTTAGGCCCATTAGGGCAAACCAGGGTAGTCAGGCGAGGGTGCGCGGACTGTGGAGGGGCAAGGCCCCGGTTTGGTTACTGTGGAGGGGTTGGACCCCTGTTACTGAGAGGGCTCTGCCCTGGTTCCGTGCTGTGCTTTGGGCGCACCCGTTAACGGAAACGACTGACCGCGTGCCAGTGCGGGCTAGCTACCTGTGCGTTTATCGCGCGTGCCGTAGTCACCGTTACGTCTGTCAGTGACCTTGGGGTGGTTGACTGAGGGTAGGATCACCACGGGGGACTCTCCCGGCCAGGAGAGCACCACGTGCTACTTCTACTTTTGGAAAAGACTGCAATCAAGATCGTTCCCACGAGGACATTCGAGATCAAGTAAAGGATCTGAGAAATAAATAAAATAGTGAGAAAAATTGAAAGATGTGAATAAAGGAAGTAATAGAACATAACAGCTACTGTACACTCTACTCAGCGTTTTGCTGACGTGTTACACTCGTTACCTTTTTCAGGACCAGGTGTTGAGCAGCCAGGGTCGGCGGCTGCAGAGGACGCTGGGCCGAGTAGGGTCCAGTAGAGTTACCACAGCCTTTTGTACCCCTTTTGTTTCTGTTCTAGTGAGTAGTTTTTGTTTCCGCTGTACCTTCTTTACCTGCAGTTCTTGTTATATGATAAATGCTGTTTTACTGTTGTGGTGGTACCTACTGTAGTAGTTTCTTTCCTTACTGCTGTACTTTCTTACTGTTAGTTATATTCATGCTGAATGTGGTTTATTTTACTGTCTTTTGGTTACTTCCTCGTTGGACGACTAGGTCTTGGGATTAGTCGAGTCGGTCCGGTTCTCGTGTCTCGTAGGGACTCGGGAACCGGGTCGTTACAGGATCTACCATTCAAGCCCCAATACCACCAGTATACCCTAGTAGAGTGGTCCTCTCTACTTTTGTGGTTTGAGTTAGTAAAGTGCATGTTAATTTAGAAATATCTTATTGAAACCTATGTTATGAGATGAACCCTAGGACCAAGAACGTGAATGATTTATTTTCAGTGCATGAAATTTGAGAATGCATGTTGTTAAACTTCATACTGTGATAAATGGAATATTTAAATAATGAGGTGATCGCTTATCCCGTAAATGGTAATTTCTTACACTGTAATTTCACAAGCTACCTGTTATATGAACGAGAAATTGGACTGCGAGACAGATACATGCCAAGTACCATGCATGAACCCTACTGGGAACTAGGAAATGAATCATAGTACAGTAATATGGATATTTGATGTATGATGGGACTCATTGTCTACGAGCATGTTGGTTGGTTGTTCGGACTTAGACATGGGAAGTGAGCTAGCCCTCGTGTACATGGTACCGAGGAGAGCAACTGTCTCTTTAGTATGGGAAGTGAGTTGGCCCTCGTGTACATGGTACTGAGGAGAGCAACTGTCCCTTTAGTGTAGGGGGAGCTATCCGACCCTTGGGTTAGGACCCAGGAGTTAGGATTGGTCACCCTACATCGACTCCTGTTAGGCCCACTGGGCAAACCAAGATAGTCGGGCGAGGGTACGCAGACTGTTGAGGGGTGAGGCCCATATTCTGTTATGTGCTGTACGTTTAGGCGTATCCACTAATGGAAAGGACTGATCGCGTACCAGTGCGGAGTAGCTACCCATGCATTTATCATGCGTGCCGTAGTCACCGCTACGTCACGGCCGAGACCCCAAGGTGGTAGACCGAGTGTAGGACTACCACAAGGTACTCCCTCGACCAGAAGAGTGCCACGTGTACGTCATGCATCGTGGGAAAACTACAATCAATATCGTTCCCTTAGGAAACAAGTGGATTAAGGAATGTTGTGGACCCTTACTAGAAATCGAATAAGAAACACATAAATGATTTAAACGAAAAACTGATAATAATACATAACTGGAAATTATATGATTAATTAGCTACTTGTTCCTTTATATTTAACTTTTTAATAACATATACACCACTTTACTCAGTATTAGCTGACCACAGATATATGTAACTTTTTCAGGTCAGGGAGTTGAGCGGCCAGCACCACCGACTGTAGAGGGTGCTAGGCCCAGTCGAGCCCAGCCATAGTTCTACCTTCATTGTTTCCATTTCAGAGGCTTCTTTCTCCTTGCCCTTAGATGTCATGACATTCACCTTAAACTCCACAGGCATTACAGGTTTCTGTTTCCTATGCTCTTCCTCAATAGCAATGGCTATCATCAAATCATCCAGAGAAATCTTTCTCGTCCTATGCTTGAGAGTCATCTTGAAGTTTTCCCAAGATTTAGGGAATTTCTCAAAAATAGACATAACCAGAAACTTCTCAAGAAACTTCATTTCAGCCTTTGCTAAGCCATGGAGCAATAATAGAAATTCGTGTGCCTGCTCCAATACAGATTTACCCCCAGCCATTTGGAATTTAACGAATTTTGCGATAGAGTATTTTTCAATACCAAGGTCCTCGATATTATACTTCTTGTCTAACTCCTCACATAGCCCATTTGCAGTGAACGTGGATGTGCTGTATACATCAAACCACACATTAGACAATGCCAATAAGATGCAACCATAACAAATACAGTTGCATTCCTTCCACACATTCACTGCCTTTTAGCCATCAGGAGTGGATTTTTCCTTATCCAAAATCGGGCAATCGATTTCCAACACCGAAATCAAACCAATGGTGGTCAACCAAATTCTCATGCGTTGTTGCCAACACTTGAAATTTGGCCCACCAAATTTCTCTGACATACCAAATAAGTCTACACTTGATTTGAAAGTCATTTCCGACACCCTAAATATTTTAGATCTAAATGTTACCTTCTCTAAGATTGTTGAAATAAACACATATAGGAAATAAATAAATAAAAATATATGCATTTCCAACATTTTCACATAGATCAAAAATATTAAATCAAGCAAGTCAAACATGATTTAGTAAGATCCACAATAAAATAAAATAAATAACATGTAATAGCACAAATAAACAAAATGAGAATGGATTAGATTTTACTCTGATCGAAGCGCTCATTAAAGGTGCGTCGGGGCCTAACGAACTCCTCCCAGGATACGACGATCCACCTTTAAGATTCAGCACACTCTGATCTTAGACATCCTCGAAAACCACCTCAGGAGAACGAAGCTGAGGCACTTTGGTTTCCAACCAAATTTCAATTGATCTATCAATTTAATGATTTGATCAACCAAAACTTCTTGTGAATCTCTCAATCTCCTTGTGTAAGATTGACAAAAGTGATTAGAGATTTTTCTACCAATCTCTCGTCGAACGAATGCACCAAGAAAGAGAGACAAAAATGAGAGGGGGGGAGAAGTGGAGAGAGTATTTCTGCTCTTATTGTGTGTCAAATGAGAGCCCTCTCGTGGCCCTTATATAGAGCACACGGCCAAACATTTATAAAAATTTCCATTTTATGAAAATACGGCAATTGATCAACCAATTAAGTTTATTAATCAACCAAAATAATTAATCAATCAAACTTCACTATTTGGTCGACCAATCTAATTGATCGACCAAACTAAATTCATTAATCAACTAAAACAATTGATCGATCAATTTCACTATTTGATCGATAAATCCAGGTCAAAAACATGAGATTAAAAATCCATAACAAAAGGAGTCCAAGTTCCAAGTTGATTCTCACCTAAGCCCGAGCCTGAGCCTGAACTGGAGCTGGGGCAAGGCGAGGCACGCATGCATGCGTGGTCCCCAGCTTGACCTCTCACTCTTTGTTACATAAGCCATGAGCAACAGAAGCCTTTTACATCTACCAAGAGATTTGTCCACTTCCAGTATAGGACTAAAAACCTCTCCAAAATCTCACTGATTTCAACATCAATTCCCATGTCACCATATAACAATTGCATCCCAATTGATGTAATTAAACTCTCGAATCCAACACAATCTCCTATAATCCCATCCCAGATGGTGCCATGTGCAAATATAATAAGGGTTAGTTTACTTAAAGGTTACTAAACAGAGGGTAAGAGATGTGAAAGTACCATTGGACTCTTATTTCTATTTACTTGGAATGTTAATGTCAATTTTCGTTTTCACTTACTTAAACTAGTATTAAGCTATGATGTTAACCGTTGCGACATTTACTTAAATTGATGTTAACACTAATTTCTAGAAAATAGTATTTAGATATCAAGAAGTTACGAAGTTAACACCCTTTTTTTTAAATAAGTGGGTAATATATTACTCAAAGTGTCCAATCTTAATTGGATCCTAGCTAACACCTTTCAAAAATGTTGTTAGCTAAATAGCGTTTTCCATCCAAAATAGATATTAAGATTATGTAGGTTAACTCCTCAAATAAATAGAGAGGTTAACCCCTCAAAAGAGGCGTTAAACCCCCAAATAAACTAACCATAGCTCATTTGGAACTTTTAATTCCAAAATTATTTATTCTAGAATTAGTTGTTTAATTTTAAAAGAAAATAATTATTTATTTCTCTCTCTCTCATGATTCCATACTGTAATACTCATTATTGTTTAATTATTTATTGAAAGCTTTTGCTCATCCCTCTCCTTTTGCCATCGCCCCATTCCCCCTCCCTTCTCCTTTCTCTCCCCCTTCTCCCTTTTTCTCCCTTCTCCTCCCCCTTTCTTCTATTGGATCTCACTCCTCTACTAGTGAGGCCCTTTGGTCCTCCCTCCTTGGAGGGGGGCCTCTGCTCTCCTTGCCTTGGCGATGGCTCCTCTTAGAGTCTCACGGAAAGCATCTCTTGGGCTTTTTTTGTTTAGCTTTTCGTCCAATCGTTATTTCTGCTTTTCTTTTTTGGGTTTCTCGATGGGTTTTCCTTGATCTTTGCCTTGAACTTCTTTTCTTCTCCTTTAGCTTGCTTGTGCTTGGTGGTTTTCGGTGTCTTGGTTCTTGTGTCATGGTTCTTCGCCTGGTCGCCTTCTCTTTTCTTTTTGGGTCTAGGGCGATGGACTCCTGTCCAGTTTCACCCAGATCCTCTCAATCTCCTCGTGCGGATGATCTTCCTCCTACAAAGCATTGTTTCGCCTCAATGGTTGCGGGCACCGGCTCCTCGCAGCCTACTATATGGCTTGCGTTGAAAGTCCAACGACCGGAGATGCGTAAGGGGGTCCCTGCTACCTCCTTCTCTCTTGATGAGGTTTCTAAGCTCTTGATGGGTTTTCCACCTCGGTTGTTATGCATGCTTAGGGCCCTAAACCCTTTGCTCAAAGATTGAAGGATTTCTTATTCAATTGCTTGAATATTCGATCAGGCTTCTCCTTTCTTTCGTCAGATGTTTGTCATTGGCTCTTTCGTTGCAGTACCTATTTGGATTTCTATTCTATCTATTCTGTGGGCTCGGTTGTTATCGACCGAATGCATTGCCAATTCATTAAGTGGACACCATCGTTTCGTACTGATTTGCTTATCTCTGTTATTCCGATGTGCGTCGATTTTCCTGGGCTTAACCTTAATCTTCTCCATCCTAACGCCCTACTCTCCATAGCTTATCAACTTGGATCCCCCATCCGTGTTCATCCCCAAACGATCCAAGATCTTAGACCTGGATATCCTAGGGTTTGTGTGGAGATAGATCTTTTAGCCCCTCGTGTGGATTCGGTGTTTATTTTAATGGGGCTCAGATCCCCCCACGTGTTATTTTTGAAAAGATCCCTCTGTTTTGTCCAAGTTGTATGAAGCTTGGTCGTGCTGTTTCTTCATGCCCTAAATTCTCTATGCAGGTTGCGCATAAGGTGGACCTGATGGTTTCCCTATGTCGGCCTCCAGATCATGCCCAAAGGAACCTCTTCCAGAATCCTCTCTTTGTTCTAAGTAGGTTGCTGATGGCTTGGTGCATGATACATCAAAGTCTTGCATCATCCTTGCGCTTCATCAAAACATCCCTCCAGACCTAGAGGATGGGGAAGGGATTTCCAAATCTTGTAACTCGGCCAGTATTAGGGGTGTTCCGATGCCTGGTTCTACCTTCAACACTTGTCCGGAGAAGAAGGGGAGACGTCACATCCGACTACGATGGTGGGCTAAACGTGTTCCACGTTCCACTGATGCTCTGGGGAAGGACATTGTAGGGCAAAACCTCGATCCTCCTCCCCCCCAAAGGTGAAAAGTTCCTACTTATCCCCTTCACCTATTTCTGCAGTTGATTCTACTTTGCTTGATTGTGATGTGCCGGTTTCTTTTCCTAAATCCACTCAATTTTTGATGGAACTTCCTCGATCCTCTATTTTTCCGGATGAAGTTGCTTTGATTTTTACTAGAACTAATAATAAGGATTTCTTAAACTCCCTTGTTTCCACATTGGGAAATTCTGAAAATGGGAAAGCGATTCTCCTACATGATTTCACGAACCATCGACGTTTTTCTGAGGATAAAGTAGAGTTTAATTATACCGTCACTCAAAATGACGATGATAAAATTCAAATGGTGGATGGCGGCTAGGGTTAGGCAAGAAGACGACGACTGGAGGGTGTGGAGGTCTAAGAGGTGGCATCAAAGAGAGAGGATGGAGGCCGGCAGGGCTAACACTCATGCAGCCTACGAGGTCAGCGACTTCTAGAGGAGACGGAGAGGTGGGAATGCAGATATAGTGTGCTACCGATGCAGAAGAAGGGGTCACATGGCGGCGGTTTGCAAATATCCTACGCTGTGTTTGGCATGCGGAGGCTAGGGTCATAAGAAGGATTCATGCAAGAGGGTGGGGAAGAAGGACTAAAACGAAGGCGGACAACAAAGGTGCCAAGAAGCGAAGGGGCGGTGCCACCACCACCGCCAGTGAGTATAGGGCAAGCGTACGATGTTGAAGTCCCTCATATGGAGGAGGTTAAGGCAACGGTGATGGCAATAAACGGTGCCCTGATTGGAGAGATCATGACTGGCTCCTTCTCCCTAGTGCGAATTCAAAACCTGGTAAGATCCCTATCCTTATCATCTCAAGGTTGGAAGGTGGCGCGTCTGGGTGGCGCTCATTTTGTGCTTTTCAACCTGGGTATGATTGATGTGGAAGGTCTTCATTTTTGCACAGCAATCTTCGAGGGGACGACCGTTTTGTGGAGGCTGGTGTCCCCCTTCAATGGGGCCTTGTAGGATCGACCTCCACAGAGGGCGGAGAATATGAGGGGCACTATGGAGATTCAGGGGCTCCCTTTGCATCTCCGAACCAAAGGGGTGGCGGCGGGGGTGATGGCGAGCTTCGTCGCCTTGGCAGAGAATGCAAGGGTGGGCCTCTGCAAAGGGGATGGGAGATCAATCAAGGTGGAGTTGTCTATGCTGAGTGGAGGGCAAATTCTAGACAAAATTATACTCAGGTGTGGGGGAAGCTCGTGGCTCCTTCGACTAAAGCTGGCTATCCTTCATGATGAAGAACCGCAACAGGGGTAGCAAGGGGCACACGAGGCGGAGGTTGGAACGCACATTGCTGACAACAGCTGTAGGCCCTTCGAGACAGATCAGCCGGAACCCAAGAAGAGAAAGGAGCTACATTTCTTAGAGATGTGGGAGGAGGAGATGCAGGGGGTAAAACAACCATCAACAGCGAGCACCATGATGCAAGAGGCAGAAATTAGTAGAGATCATGTGGTGGTGAATCCAGACCAGCAAGGGTAGGAGGTTACACAATTCACCTCAATACACAGTTCAGATCCCTTCTCTTTTATGACCCCGAAGGGCCTAAGCTATGATATGGGGTTGTCCTCAAAGGGTAAGGCTTTGCGCTCCCCTTATAAGCTTCGGGGAAGAACAACTGGTGGAGATCAACAATTTAAGGAAGAGAAGATTGCATCCATTCTATGCGTAGAGAGAAGGGCTGGGGAGCAGCAGGGGGTTAAAGAGCCCAAGGGATGATTATGACTTGGAATGTGAGTGGGTTGCACAACGAGGTGTGGCGAGCTTCGCTGGCTCACTACCTTTGTGAGTGGGAGGTGGATTATGCTCTACTGCAGGAAACTCACATTGAAGGAGGAGTTTCTTTATGGCAATCACTCCTTCAGGGCGATCAAGCTGATGTCCGGGCAATGGATTCACAGGGAAGATCTAGAGGTCTGCCCGTGTGGTGGAAGACATCTAAGTTTGTTCTGAAAGAAGTTTGGAAGGGTCAATTCCAGGTGTCTTGCAAATTTCAATCAGTAGGGGATGGTCAGGACTTGGTCATCTCTTGTATCTATGGTCCATGTATAGATCATTTGAGGAGTAATTTGTGGACTGAACTGCGTCAAATGTTGGGCAGTACTGAGGGTATACTGTGGCTCATGGGAGGAGATTTCAATTGTGTGCTATTAGAGAATGATAGAGGGAACGAAAGAGTTAACCGAGCTTCCCTTGGTTTCCAACTGGTGGTCTCTGAGCTTGGCTTGAATGAGTACCCCTCGGCTGGGGTTGAGTTTACATGGAGGAATGGGAACAGGTTGGTTTCAAAATTAGATAGGATCTTTGGGAATGCAGACTTATTGGCGAGATTCCAACTCTCTGCTATGATAGGAATGCCTAGACCCTTCTTGGATCATACTCCCTTGTTGTGGGATAGTGGGGAGGAATCTATCACAGGTAGTTATTTTAAATTCAAAAGGTCTTGGCTTAAGGAAGAGGGATTTAAAGAGATGGTGAGTCGCTGGTGGGAGCAAAAGCAGGTGGATGGTTCAGCAACCTATCGGCTGGCGAGGAAACTGAAAGATCTGCGGCTAATGTTGAAAGAATATAGGCATACTATCAAGGTGGTGAGAAATCAGCGGAGGACCGAAGCTTTGGCAGTATTGCGTGACCTGGATGAAAAAGAGAACAGAGGGACCTTGGCTGAAGAGGAGTTGGCGCAGAGGAGGATATGGCAAGGGGTGGTTCACGCTGAAGACCTAACGAGAGAGGTGGACTAGAGGGAGAAGTCATGGTAGCTATGGCTGAAGGACGGTGACGCGAATACGAAGTTCTTCCACATGGCAGCCAGCTCTAGGAGGAGGGTGAACCTCATCTCTTCCTTGAAGAAGGGCGGCCAAATTCTAACCTCTTCTGAAGACATTCGTGGGGAGGTTGTCAGATACTTTAAGGAAACCACCAGGGCAGTGGGGAGGGGAGAATGGAGGATGGTAGCATCACGCATGCCATAGATAGATGACTTTGTAGCAAAAAATTTGATTGAACCCATAAGCCAACAAGAAGTGATTGATGCTATGGATGGTCTGAATGTTGAAGGTTCTCCAGGCCTGGATGGGTTTCAAGTGTTTTTTTACAAAGAATTTTGGCTAGTTGTTAAAGGGGATGTCATGGAGGTCATCCAAGAGTTTCAGTGTGGAAATTCAGGTGTGGAGTGACTGAATAAGTCGTATCTTTTTCTCTTGCCAAAGATATGTGGGGCAGAGAAGTTGTCGGATTTTAGACCCCTAGCACTTTCGAATTCAATCTATCTAATAATTAGCAAAGTGCTTGCAAACCAGCTGAGAGGGGTTCTATCTAATTTGATTAGTCATGTGCAGTCGTCATTCCTCCCAAACAGGTCGCTTTAAGAGTCTTTCATTATGACGCAGGAGATGGTGGCGGGATGGCACAGAAGGAAGAGCAAAGCATATATATGGAAGGTTGATTTTAGTAGGGCGTATGACTCTGTTGCATGGTCCTATTTGTGGGAGATTTTCAAGCGACGAGACTTCCCTCCACTCTGGACCCAATGGATGAAAAGATGCATAGTCACTTCATCCTTCTCACCATTGGTTAATGGGAGACCTTATGGGGTTTGATTGCAGCCACGATGCGGAGTGCGACAAGGGTGCCCTTTAGCCCCTCTTTTCTTTAACTTAGCTATGGATACACTGGCTCAGTTTACTTGTATGCTGGACAGTGAGGGTTTGGTGAGGGGATTTTCTATTTCCAACTCCAAGGCTCTGGCACCAATTCTACAATACGCCGATGACACGATTTTTTTTATTGAATAAGGAAGGGAAGAGGCGGAGACCCTCTTCACTTTGGTGAGCATTTTTGGAGAGATTTCGGGCCTTAGACTTAATGGATTGAATTCGTCATTAGTTTGCTTCGGTATGGCAGGTCAAGAGAGGGAAGCAATCTCAACCATCCTACAAACTCCTATGGCTATGCTTCCAATTAGATACCTGGGGCTGCTGCTAAGAGAAGGTAAATTAAAGAAGAGTGATTGGGCCATATTGTTTGAGAAATTTTTAGCTAAACTAGAGGGCTGGAGTAGCAGGTTTTTGTCCAAGGGAGGGAGACTGATTCTCCTTAATTCGATTATCACATTTATCCCCATTTTTTTCTTCTCTATGTTCAGATCTCCAAAGGCGGTTTGGAAGAGGTTAGATGTCATGAGGAAACATTTCTTTAGGAAAGGTGAGAATGCGGAAGGAAAATTCTTGCACCCGATGAAATGGCAGCATCTTTGCAGACCTCGTTCCAAGGGAGGGATGGGGATCCATTCTCTCAAGGAATTCAATGATGCTCTTTTACTGAAATGGGCAGTTAAATTGGCAAATGCTGAAGGGAAGATGTGGCCTCAGCTGATCTTCGAGGCATATGGCAATTCGCAAGTTTAGCTGTGGGTGACTGAAAGAGCGATCTTCGTTCTCGTTGAAAACTTTAATATAAAATGATGTGTCATTGTATTTAATCGCGTGGTAGAAATCGCTTTTCAAAACATTTAAATTCTCAAAACTAACCACGAAGAGTTAAGTCGTCTCCACAGGGAGGAATTAGACTATTAAAAATGAGTAATAATACATCAAGGAATCGGGAATATTAATAGAGGTGCATGCTAACTAGTGCTCTCATTTCCAACATAAATTCTCAATATAGATAATTAATCAAGATGAGGGTGCACATGTAAAATTACCACAATATAATATTCTAAAAAATGACCTTGGTAATAGCAAACAATGTTAATATTAATCTCCTAACTAATGACACCAATGTACTATAATCAATTTCTCATGTTGTATGTCATTCATAAGGAGAAATCAATTATATGTAATTCCAAATTAAGCAAGGGGTGTCCATGCAAATTTGCTGCAATATATTAATTCAGAAAATAAATGAATAGTAGCTTTGACAATGGCATTTTCTGTAATTACTAATTGTGTGAAAAACAGAGGTTTTTGCCTCTCTCTTCCGTGCACGAGCATGGGTTGATGGCTGATGGCGAGGTCGCACGTAGAGATGCGTCTCGACGAGTGCTTCACAATGGCGGCAGTGGCATGTTGCGAGGAGGTCGGTGGCGGCCAGCCGACGGAGATGAACGACGGTGGTGGAGAAGCCGCTATTTCCGCGCGTGCTACAGATGTGCGGAGACGCGAAGGCGTTGGCACACGGGCGCTCTACAGAGCGCGTAGGCGCGTGTGGAGGTGCGGCACTGTAGGCACTAGGTGAAGCGGAGGTGAGGCGCCTGAACAAACCTGCAGTGATGGCGGGCGCGCAAGGTGGTTACGCTGTGCTGGTGCAGGTCCGGCAAGTGCAGGGGGAGCGCCTACGGGCACGAGTGGCGAGGGCGGAGCAGCTGCTGGCACTGGAGAGGGCACGGTGATGCCAGGTGCAGGCGGTGGTGACAGGCAGAGCCTTGCGGGTGCTGCAGAAGAGCGCGCACCTGCGAGCGCTGGTGGTGCTTAGAGTGCGGTGCCTGCGGGGAGCGCTAGGCGCTGGAAGGAGGAAGCGCCTACGCTGAAGAGGGTGCCTGGTGGCGAGGGCTGTGCGGTGCAACGCCTGCGGGCGCCTGCAGGGGCACGAGTGAGGCGAGGGTGGTGCTTGTAGGCTACGGATAGGCGCTGTGCGGGTGCTCAAGGTGGTTGCGCTGGAAGGAGGAAGCGCCTGCGGGCACAGGTGGGGCGGTGCGGTGATGGCAGGTGCAGGCTTGGTGCACAGTGCACGCGATGGTTGCCCGTTTTTGGAAGATGGTTCCCCGCCAGGGGGAAGAAGATCCTGGTCCACAATGCACGCTGCAGTTGCAGTTCCCTGCCAAGGGGAAGATGCAGATGCCCCTCTCCTTTCTCTGCCTCCTCTTTAACTCCTCTCCGTTGCACGTACGTGAGTTAAGGGATTTTCAAATCCCTTAGCTATTTCTGGCCAGCAGCTGTTGAGGGTGCCCGGAGGATGGGGAAAAGAACAACCGCCAATTGTTTGAAAGGGTAATTTACCCTCCCCTCCTTATTCTTTCGCCAAATATTTTTCCTGCACATAAAAAGAACATAAAATCATTACATATTAAGTTATAGAATAGATGTAAGCCTAAATCATGATGCATGCAAACATTCCATAACTTAATGTAGTTATTAACAAACCTAAAAGATACAATTAAAGTTACTTAGGCGTAATATTAGTCCATTAAAATGAACTCATTAGTGATCCCTCCTCATCGCCCGTCACCATTTTGGCTTTCTGTCTGGAAAGCAATGCAAGACAACATGGAAGAATTTGACCTAGCTGTGGGAGATGGAAGACATTTCAAGTTTTGGACAGATCAATGGTCAAGTCTAGGCAGACTGAATAAGGAGTTTCCACGAGTGTATGCTGCAGCTCTAGATAGTAACATCCCTGTTGCTAATTGCTAGGATTCTGCAGGTGGAAGGTGGAATATTGCAGGGGCTGGTTTGCATGAGGGCAGACACACACAGGCCGAACAAGAGAAGCTGTCAGCAGACCTGATGGCATTTCAGCCAGTGGACAAGATAGATGGGTTTAGGTGGAAACATGGGGTGTTCACCCCGACCAAGGCAAACAAAAAGTTGACAGCCTCATTGACTGAGAATCATTCAAGGGAGGAGGTGGATTGCACCAAGATTTGGTCATTGTAGATACCCTTAAAAATCAAAGTGTTCCCTTGGCTTTGTCGTCGGGATGGTCTTATCACCGGTGAAATGAGGTCGAAAAGGATGGGGACTCCTCCCCAAAACTGCCCCCTGTGTACATTTCCTTCAGATGACAGGATGCACCTATTCTCTTCGTGCTTGGTGACAAACTGTGTATGGAGGGACATCTGTGGGGTTGCTCTACCCACGTGGGACGATTTATGGCGGTCCATCTTGATGAAGGGAGGGGAGCAGGGGAAGATGGTGGGCGTAATGTGGTGTGTGTGGCGGGCTTGCAATGACATTTTGTTTAATGGGGGTGTGTTGAATGTTGGGGGTATCATAAGGGAGTGTAGGAGAATTGTTAGAGAGTGGTGTGACTCCCTGTAACTTTTATGCTTTTTCTTAAATAAAATGTTTCCGGTCTGCTATCATCGTCGATAGCATTCCTCATCTTTTCAAAAAAAAAAAAAATTCAAATGGTTAAATGTGATCCTTCTATTAAAACTTGTGGGCTAACATGGGGTATTTACCTCCCCTTGTCCTCACCTCCTCCTCCTCTAGATTTCGACCTTCCCTTCATTTCTGAGGTTGGGGGGCAAGTGGACATCCTGAGCAATGATGCGATAAATCTTGATAATCTATCAGATGTTGTGTCTCAAGATCTATTGGATTTTTTTGATGTGGAACCCCCTTTGCTTCAAGACAAGGCATACAAGGCATACTCTCTAGCGATTGCTAGAGAAGCCCGTGGTGGTCAAGCTTTCCAGGGAACGGGGATTGTTATACTCGAAGTCAATCTAGATCGCTTTAGAAAACCTTATCTCTATGAATTGTCTTTCTTGAAACTGCAAGGGCATTCTTAATGCCCCTACCCTAAACCATCTTAAAGACATGATTCACCTTAATTGTCTTAAACTCATATTTTTGTTTGAACCATTCGCTGATCCCTCATCTATTGACTCGATCAGAAAGGATATCTTCTTCCATCACTGTTTGGTGATTCTGGAGTCCCCTAAGATTCGGTGTCTTTGGAAAGACTGTATCTCCATCAACCTCCTTACTTATATTAATCAATCTTTAATAGTGAAATGCTTGTTCAGTAATTCCACGATCAAGATCTCTACCATTTATGCTTCTTACGAGGCTAAACTGGCACGCTGGGATTTTCTTTCTAATGCTTCGGTCTTGAGTCTGACACCTTGGATTATTGGCGGTGATTTTAATTGTGTTCTTCGAGCTTCTGAGAAATCCGGTGGTCTTCCCTTCTCCCAATCTCAAGTTGAACCTTTTTTATCTTGCATTCACAACTTGGCCCTCCTGGAAATGCCCTTGTCTGGATCTCAGTTCTCGTGGTGTAATGACCGACGTGGTAGTTCCAGGATTTACCAGAAACTCGACCATGTGCTTTTGAATACAGATGCCTTGTTCTTCTTCTCCCTGGATTCTTATGCCTCCAAAAGGAACTCAGATCATGCTCCTATGATTCTTACTACATCTGCAAATCTCTTCTCTTGACCTCATCCTTTCCATTTCCAGAACATGTGGTTTAGAGATCCTTCTTTCCATTAATTGGTTCAAAATGTTTGGAATGAAACTCAGGTTAACCTGGATCTGGATCCCATCTCAAGATTCTATACAAAGCTATCACACTTTCGAGGATATTCATGATATTGTTAAAGACCTTGAGGCTCAATATGAGGCCATTGATCCTAGAGTTGCATCCCAATGGGCTATCGACCTTGCTGCTAAGCTCAGTGACACTTAAATCCAACTTAATGATGCCTTGGCGAAGCATAATGATTTCCTCCTTCAAAAAGCTAAGATTGACTAGATTAAGGATGGGGAAAGGAACACCAAATTTTTCTATTCCACTATTAGGAAAAGATTTGCTCAGAGAAATAGATCGTCTTTTTCTACTACTGTAGGAGGTGGGTGTTGGGATACTGCCTCTTCCAAAGAATCTTATTTCTTCAGGAATCTTCTAGCGTCTGAAAGTCCTCCAGGTCCCTTTCCTTTGCTTGAGGTTATTTGTCCGATTTTGTCTGACGATGACTCTGATTCTCTTACCCATGCCCCTAATTCAACTGAAATTTTCAATATGCTTTCAAATATTCCTTCCAACCGCACTCCTGGTCCTGATGGATTTAACATTGAGTTTTATTCCCACTTCTGGGACCTCATTAAAGATTAGTTAGTTCAGGTCATCTCCTATTTCTTTATCCATCATCAGGCTCCTTGCTCTTTTAATAATACCTTCATTTCGCTTGTACCAAAGAAAATCAATGTCCATGAATCTCCGATTATCATCCGATTAGCCTATGTAGTGTTCTATATAAAACTGTCTCTAGCATCGTCTCAAATAGGCTATCTTCCCTCCTCCATAAGCTCATTTCCCCTGAGCAAGATGGATTTGTTAAGGGCAGATCTCTATTTGACCATATTGCAATCTCATTTGAGCTCACCCAACGTATTAACCGCAATGTCTTTGGCTCCAACATAATCATCCAGCTTGATTTGCAGAAGGCTTATGATAGAGTTGAGTGGTAATATAGACACATCTATTTAAGCTAAAATTCCTAATCATGCATGTTCGTAGGCTTAGATTTGCATTTCATGTTATAAATATTACATAGCATGCATCATTCTGCATTTAGAGTAGTTGTATATATTTTAGGTTAATTAGGTCCCTTTTATGGTCAAGAGAGAAGAGGATTTATTTCAGGGCCTCAGATAGACAATCAGATCGTATGGATCTAATCAGGATGACGATCAGAGTCTAACGCCTCCAAAATCGTCTAGATCGGAGTCCCGTAGCATCATATGAAGTCTGAGGAAGATCAACAACCAGGAGGGCAATGCGACATCCTTACGAGCTTCGGATGAAAAATCTGACCATACAGATGGATCTGAAGTGACAATTGCAGTCCTGCAACGTCGGAATCATCTCGATCTAATCACCGTGGCACCCTCTGCAACAGACAAAAGATGGACGACTCAGATGGCGTCATGTGGTGCCATTCAGGCATCCTAACACCGGCCAGCAGCAACTGAAGGAGCCCACTCTTCATCCGTGACCTCCACTCCCAGCCGTTGGATCTTGATCCAACTGATGAGGTGCCTTCGCGCTTTCAACACCCACGCTATCTTCGCGACTCAAATGCTCCCTTGCCTCAATGGTAGCACGCAGTTTGCAAGCAAGAGGAGTGGGGTCGAATCACGTTGTGCCTCCAATCCAGCAAACAGTGAGGCGCGCTTGATTTCGACCACCCGATCATGCACGAGCGGTCGAGATGCGAATACATGGATGCACAGATGACCGTCGATCCAGCAGAGGTGATCACGTGAGCGTCAACGCACATCTCCACGCGTGCAAGGGGGAGTGCGTGAGTTGTCATGGACCTTCAGTGACAATTGCGCAGGCCTTTAGTGACGCTTGTAGCTGTCACTAATGGCCTACGCTATGCGCACGCCAGCAAAGGAATTGAAGAGCGCCAGCAAGCTTTAGCGATGTTTGGGGGATTGGCTGGCGTGGATCTATAGTGATGCCTTTGATGTCACTAAATGGCCTCTACACGAATTGCCCTCTTCCCTTCACTATAAAAGTACCCCTACACCTCTCCCTCTTCTTCATCTTTTCCTTTCTTCCTCTCATCACCTCCAAGGCTCTAGAGAGAGCTTGTCCCAAGCCCGAGATGCTCCTCTAGAGTAGAAAAGAAAATAGTTTTCCCACCTCTCATCCCTATTCATGGAGCATCCCGTGGCCATCCTCTCATCGCCCTTCGGGAAGAACCTCGCCACGATGCCATCCTGCCCCATCCTCCAGCTCCATCCCCGTTCATCCCACTCCTCACCACCTTCTTCCAGGCAACGTCAGAATGAGTCATCCTCTGAGCAACTGTCGAGGGGGATTCTCTCACCTCTTTCTATCTTTTTGCTTTCGTAGTGTAATCTTTCCTGCTTTCATAGTTGTAAAAAAGCATTTGATTAGAAATCCATGATTGTTTCTCTCTCTCTTATATTTTTGCAAGTAGATTAGCTAGATAAAATTTCATCGACCTAACCGCTTGCTTAATAAAAAATACCAAAAAAATTATAAAAGATAAAAACGACAAAAACAAATAAAAGTGAAACACAAATTTTTCGAAACCAAACGTTCGCCTCCCCATGTGCGACCCAGGACTCACATTTCAAGTTTCAGTTTTAAATTTTATCTGAATGATGCGTTTTGCGAACTACGACGACAGGTCCTCCAAACCCCAATTTTTACCACGCGAAATGCATTCATCATTTTGGCACCATTGCCGGGGAGGCAATGCTCTTTGATTTTTTTTCTATGTTTTTTCTCCTTACCTACCTTTTATCTCACTTTTTCTCTGATCTTACTGTGATTGCAGGTACTCATCCGAGGCATGCCAGAGCAGTTAGATCAGACAAAAGTGAGGATGAAGGTTTTGTAGGTGTACCCCCACCACCCCAATCCTAGTTTTCATTCCATAACCTAATAACTCAAACCCAAATCAACTTATGTGCTTGCATAGACCCTAGGGTAGATTTCGGTTGTTTGATTGTCACTCCACTCACCTTACCCACCCGCATATATAAAAAAATAAAAAAAATATTCTTCTGTTGTGAGATTTAACAAAACGCTACACACTTAACACCCACAACTTCTTATCTAAGGCGCACAATCACTTTGATTCTACCACTTAACCGGGATCTGGCCTGTAGACCCGATACACTTCAACTCAATACACATAAGTGAGTAGAAATCTGAATAAGCTAAACATTCTTGTGTGCCTTAACGAAGTGGTGCAACAGGCCAATTGATTGAGTTGTTTGAGCCCCACCACTCAATTTAAAACTGATCCATCAAGTAGCTTGCCTCTTAGGGTTGATTTTTATGGTTGAACCAGGCACTCCACATTTTTTCTGATTTCTAAAAGAATATATCATCACTAGTACTTTCAAAACTTGGAGTGTTCTACTGAACCTTGATTGAACAAACCTACAGATTAAACCCTAAAAGCTACTAAACAAGGTTGAACCCTAAAAGACACATCATCAAATAACCTTATTTGCAAACCCTGGTTGTGCACGCACACACATTTGAATTGATCATTAAGGACACAACCCATTCAAAGAGCTCATCACATTCCAAGAGCATAATTATCCCAAGCCTAATTAAAACTAAGTAAATGTTGGCCTTAAGGATCGATTCATTCTTCGGAGCTCAGACTGAGATTTTTTATTTTATTAATCTACCTTTGCTGGTCCATCTGATGTCTGACTAGGAGAGTAGCATCAAACGACCGCGACTAGGGGGCACACTAGGAACCGGAGGTGCAAGCCAAAGGAAGAACCTTCTCCCCAGCCCCTCCTTCTAACTGGTTGGATTGACCGGATAAAAGTAGACCAATCGTTTATAATCGCAAGACGAGTTTTGCGAGTCTATAGGTCTTTAGGCTAACCCTCCTAAGGACAAGGTTAATTGCTTGTATTGTAGGGCTCCTTTCTCTCTTCTGATTTTCCTCTTATTCTACCATGTATCCTTCCACATCCTACACTCATTTTCCATTCTACCCTCCTACCACTACCTATCATCAAGATGATTACTATCCCGACACGACTTATGACTACCCATCCACTAGCCGAGATAACTTTGATTGGGGATATGAATCTTGACCTCAATGTCCAAGGATTAACCCTAGACAACAAGACTATGATTACTATCCTTCCCAGAGCTACAATGATTACAAATCTCGATCCTTTGATGATCAAACCAACCTGATCTACAATCAGGAAGGATATGATGATTATAACATCTACCCTCCTGATGAGAACTTCATCATGAACCCCAACTAGCACATTTTGACCTAATAAATTAATCAAAAGCTCCTACATAACCTAAGGGAAGGCCTAAATCAGGGAATTGTTGAGCAGAGAATAAAACATTATATAAGGGGTAAAACTGTAATTTTACCATTACAGTGCATGAATGGGATTTCTAAGGGTCTAGACATAGGTCAAGTGAACCTAAGAAAGGAAAAAGTTGGATGGTTTGGTCAGAAAAGGGTTATGACAAAATCTGGAAATTAAATGACATTTTATAACCCTAAATCAAACCCACTTTAATTTACGAAGTTTCAGGCATGATAAAAATCAACTAAACCCTCTAAAATTCATGAAAAAATATCTTCTAGGGTTTAGAACCTTCAATTTGGCTGTTGGAACCTATTTTGACCTAGATTGAGAATCATACCCGATTTTTGACCTAATTTGATTTTTATGCAAAATGTCCAGTCAAATGTGGTCAAACATAAAATCCAACTTCACCATTGGATTCTTTAGGTCCAAATTAGGTTGATACCAAAATTTGGACCTAAGGAAAGGTCGTCTTAACCCACTTTGCAATTTAGTCCTCAAAATTACTTTCAGACCCTCAACTTTTTGAAACTCTTACAGATGCCCCCTAGCTTTCCTGTCATTTTCTTCAAACAGGTTCTTCTGCCACCCGCTGCGTAGGCCATACCTCCAGCGATTTTGCGCAGAGGATGGCGCCCCGCATGCATGGGGAGCCGACCCCAGATTTGAAAGGGAGGCTCCTTGCAGATCCCCTTACCGCATGGACCAGCTCCCATGCCCTGTCAACCACCATACCTCTCGTGCGAACACGCGAGAGGTATGGGTCTCCATCTGCCACAACTCCGGCAAGATTTTTTCCCACCGCTCTCACGCGCTCCGCGACCAGCAGACACCTATTTAAGGAGCAACACTCTCAGCCGCATCCTTCAAGCTCCATTTGGCTTGAGAATCCCCTCCAATTCCTCTCCTCCCAACTCCGGCCATTCGCCCAGAGCTTCAGGTGACTTCCCCCTCTCCTCTCTCGTCGCTCTACCACAGTACCAGTGGCAGAGCTACCTCCACCATCTTCCGCCGTGTCACGTCGTACCAGCAGGCGCTCTCCAACTCCTCTTCTTCATCGTTGTTTCTTCCCCGGGCACCTTCGTCTCTGGCGACGGTAGCACCGGCCGCTCACCACCTCTGCACCTTCCCCTTCACTCTGGACTCGTAGATAAGTTTCTCTTACTCTTCCCTTTAATTCCCCTCTGTCAATTTGTTATTTCGACCCTTCTACACCACTGTTCACCCTCACCATCTCCACCTCCGACCACCAACTCCGGCGAGGCCATTTCACCACCACAGACAGCTCCACCCCTCGCCAACCGGTCCCTGAGCTTCACCACCTCCCACTGATCACCTCTCGCCCTTCCACCGATCGCACCACCTACTAAAACCATCCCTCGAACACACCCACCAGCACGCACACAGCTTGACCTAGCCACGCACTCACGGCCACTGTCACGCCATGCCACCACTCCCATCACGTTCGTCATGCTCCGGAGATACTCTCTAAACGTCTTGACGTGGCCGAGAGGCCGTTTTACTGATTTTAGGTGTACGCCCCATCTGCCATTAACGAGCAAGATTCAAGCTTGCTCGCAGGCTCGCCCCAAGTACCCCTTGTCCTAGGCTTAAGTCCCAGGCTGCACGGAAGAGCCTCATGCACGGTTCTAGGTCCCCAATTGAAGATGCAAGCCTCACATCTTGCTACAATTGGAAGGGAACCCCCTACTGCGGGCACGTGAGAAAGGAGGGGTGCAGATAGTCCCACATCGGTAGCTGTTGAAGCCACGCACCCACATAAATTGTAAAAGTGACTAACGCTTATCGCCTCAGTCACACGAGGTGAGGTCCCTCTCACCCGCTCACCCGACCTCGTCTGCAACCACCCCCCGCGGACCTGGCCCGACCCATTTACCTAAGCTGTACACACCTCGCCCACCACCACACGCCGGTGGGCCTGGTCCCGGGAGCGTTACCCAACCCATATATTCGAGCAGGCTCTGGGAGAGCGAACCCCTAAGTGAAATAGAGAGAGAGAGAGACACGGGGAGGGTAGGGGTTAGGTTTTGCTTAACCGGGTACATGTGTAGGGAAGAGGAAGCAGAAGAAAAGAAGAGCAGCAGAAGAAAGGAGGAAGAAGCGGCCGAAGACTTAGCCGCACCAAGGAGCTGAAGCAAGAGAAGAGGAAGAGGAGAAGCAAATTGAAGAAGAAGGAGACATAGCTCAAGAAAGAAGAAGAAGAAGCCAAGAAGACCAAGCAGGAAGCAAGAAGGCCGAGACAGAGCAAAAGGGAAAAGAAGAAAAGAAGAGAAGGAAGCTGTCGCGAAGAGGAAGGCCAAGCAACTGAAGAGAAAGAAGAGAAAAAGAAAGGAGAACACGAGCACTGTAGCAAGTGGCTTCTTAAGGCGTCTGATCCATGGAGTTAGACATCTGAAGACAAAGAGAAAGGATGAAAAAGAAGAAAGAGAGAAGAAAAGAAAAGAGATGACAAATTTTTACTTCCTCTCTCTAATCTTTTTGTAAAATAGTGTATTATTGTAAATTGTAATTTTCTATGCTTCTAAAATCAAGTTTGCTCCCTGAGTTCGACCTCGGAGAATTTTTGTATTCGAGTAATAAAATAAAATCAAACTGATCGAACTCGACCACCTCCCTAGTATTCCACTGAATATAGGCCACCTCCATTTTTTGAACAACCCGAGATGACCTACTATCAGGGAGGGACCCGAGAACCTCAATATCTTGACTCCCCTAGATTTAACCCAAACCCACCCAACCCTAAACCAACCCAGTAGGTTCAGGTGAACCAGATCCAGGATAGGGTGTTGGCTAATTTGATGAACACTATACAATCTTTAAAAGCTCAGCCAACATCATGCACTGAAGCATTGGAGCCTATGATAAAAATGATTGATGAGCATAATAGCTCTTATTGGATTTACTCCAAAATGTTAGGGATAAGGGTCTTGGTGAGTTTCTACTTGGGAAGTTGTCAAGGTTGAGGATGAAATTTGTGGTTACCTTAGTCAAATCTTAGGATGATTCTAAAGATGAACTCCCTTTAGGATGACCAGGATGATTCTCAGGCACCTGTCGAGGGGGATACAATTTCTGAGACCTTGGATGACCAGGTTAGGCTAGAGCAACCCATTGAGGATGAACTGATTGATTCACCAGAGATCCCTGAGCTAGGGAGCAAGGAAAAATATGTCTCTTTGAACCAGGAAATGACAATCAATTTTGAGACATATAAATGAGGATCATGAATTCTTTGACTCTGAGGGTGAAGAATATCTTAGTGAAGTCTCACTTGAGCGTAAGGAAGATAATTTTAGTGAGACAAACGAGCTTGAAGAATCTGATGAACCATTTGATAGCCCGTTCATTGAAGTTTTAGATTCGGTTAGGGCTAACTTGGAGGATTTGAATCCTCATTTACTAGAAGATTCAATCAGTAGCCCCATTCCTCAACAACACCGAAAGGGATTGATTTTGATTTGGAAATCATTGTACCCAAGTCAATTTTGAGTTAGCCACGATTTCTGGACTTGGGTAAATCATATGAAGTGAATGATATGCTAAAGGTCCCAGAGCCTAAACACTTGATGTTGGAGGATAGAAATGTGGAAATGAAAATCCGGGAGGTTAATTCTGAGGGAACTATTATTTTGGATCTAAGGGTTCCTGTTGACCTGAAACCACCTAATTTCTACCAGGATCCTTGCGATATCTTTGACGTGCAACCTAAGCTTGAAATTATTGACTATCTTTCTGAGCTGAATTTTAAGTGGCACCTGAACCTTGTAAATCAAATATACATTTTGTCCGACACTTTAGTCTTAGGTTGCACACCACCAAACCATAGGCCTGGCCCTGTAAATACAATAATCTTCGGTTCTGGGTGATTTTCATCCAAAACCTTAGAACCACTCGACCCTGGGGCATGGGTCTGCACCATAATCTGGTTCACATTTGTAGACACCTACTAGCAGGTCCAGTGATCAATATTTTTATTTTGATTCTAACATGTACTTGTGAATTCCTAATTTCTTCTTTGTATGTGTATTATGCCTAGCTGATGGCATTAAACTTAGCACGAGTGTATACTCTCTTTTCTCTGCAGAGCTGACCGGGTTGTCACGAAATTTAGGTGATATTCTGTTTACTCCGCCCTTTTCATGTCTTTATTTTTACAATAAGAACATTGAATCATTTAGCCATGGATAGGTGGATACTTAATCCTAAAATTATTTCATTAGCTCTATAGAATTTCTTTTATTTTCTTTTAAAAAAATGAAAATTCAAAAAGATAAAAAAAAAAAGAATTAGGAGAAGAGAACTTAGGCATTTGGAAGTTATTAATTTTAGAAAATGATACGATAGGACCTAGACACTTAGACTCTTCAGGTCTTCGGGCTTAATTAGGTTGGGTGTTCACTAGTATGTGGACTTAGTCTCAAGTCCTCGCCAATTCAAATTCATCTTTAATCTGGTGAATAAATTGGGGTGATAAGTGCACGACGTATCAACCTGCCCACTGATTTGAGGGGACTTTAAGCCTAAGCATCTACACGCTTTTTGGCATTAACTCACTTTTCAGCAGTTTCTTCAGAAATTGGGTAGCTAATGAACTATATAGGATATATGGCTGGCAAGTTGTCGGTGGTAATAGCTCATCGGCCGGTTGTCCAGAGCCCAACCACAGGACCATTTTCTTCGTACTACCTCTAGGTAAATCTTAGATCAGGAAAGCCACCTACTTAGAAAAAAAGAAAAAAAAATAGAAAAGAAAAAAAATAGAAAAAGGAGAAAATAAAATAAATAAATAAAACAACACTTCACCGCACGAGTATGGCTGACAAGGTACCATGGGTAACAGCCCATTGGCCGGTTGTCTAGAGCCCAACTCACAAAAATGCACAATAATTTCCAAAACACTTAGGGAAGAAGTAGGGAAGTAGAATAAACCAGGGAAATATACACTGGGTTCGCCCTTGTGTTGACCCCATAAATAAAAGTAGAGAGAAAGCTACCGTTCGAAAAGATAAACCTCTAAGCAAGGTCATGTAGGGTCGTAGAAACCCGAAGTTCGTTTTAACGGCCGCCTAATGAGTATTTCACTCTTTTCACTAGATGCTTAGCACTTAAAGTCCTTTTCGAGTCTTGAGCGGGTCGGGTAGTCATAAAAATTTATCTCGAAACTCTCAAACTCCAAAAGTACAAAAACAATTAGAAAAGAAGAAAAGCAAAAAAAAAATGTATCTTCCATTTTCAAATAAGACGAGGACTTGGGCAGGCTGCATTTTGGCAGACACCCGGGTACTGTTGAGTCTTCGTAGTTTAGCACCTTAGTTGAAATTTTTATTGTTAATAAACAACTTAGGCCTAAGCAATCAAGTCCTAATTCTATTTTTATACATAGCATGTAGTTTAATTTTGCTAGGGACTAGCAAAAGAAAGGCATGGGTGTACAATATAGACACATCTATTTAGGTTAAAATGCCTAATCATGCATGTTCCTAGGCTTAGATTTTCATTTCATGTTATATATATTGCATAGCATGCATCATTCTGCATTTAAAGTAGTTGTATATATTTTTGGTTAATTAGGTCCTTTTTTTATGGTCAGGAGAGAAGATGATTTATTTCAGGGACTCGGATGGACGATCGAATCGTACGGATCTAATCAGGATGACGATCAGAGTCTAATGCCTCCAAAATCGTCTAGATCGAAGTCCCGTAGCATCATATGAAGTCTGAGGAAGATCAATGGCCAGGAGGGCAATGTGACATCCTTACGAGCTTCGGATGAAAAATCCGACTGTACGGATGGATCCGAAGCGATGATCGCAGTCTGACAATGTGGGAATCATCTCGATCTAAGCACTGGACAGAAAATGGATGGAACAGATGGCGCCATGTGGTGCCATCCAGGTCGCCCAACATCGGCCAACAGTAACTGTTACAACCCGGTTCCCGAATCCCTACAGGACACGAGACCGGCTCGACTCGACTAATCCCAAGACCCAGTCGTCTAACAAGAAATAACCAAAAAGCAAGAAAGTAAACCACATTTACTATGCAAGGTAACTAACAGTAAAAGAGTACAGACAGTAAAGGAAGTAAAAACTGCTAACAGTACATATCACCACCACAACAGTAAAGTAGAACAAAGTATAGAAACAGAAGCAGTACAACAGTCTAAACTCACTAGTAGAACAGAGAGTACAACAAAAACAAAAACTACTGCTGGGCACAACTGAGCCCAGCACCCTCTACAGCCGGTGACTCGGGCTGCTCAACTCCTGGACCTGAAAAGGATTATGAGTAAACGGAGTCAGCCAACACTGAGTAGAGTGGTAACCAACTAACTAAAGCGATAAAGGCTAACAGGTAAATTTACCTTTTCCAATTATTTTAAGTCATTTATTTTCACCCATTGGTGTACTTTCAGATCTCTTTCTTGATCGCATATGTTCCTCGTGGGAACGATCTTGATTGCAGTCTTCTTCGAAGAGTAGAAGGCACACGTGGTGCTCTCCTGGCCGGGAGAGTCCCTCGTGGTGATCCTACACCCAATCAACCACCCCGAGGTCATGGACAAACGTAGCGGTGACTACGGCACACACGATAAGTGCACGGGTAGCTACCTCGCACTAACACGCAGTCAGTCATTTCCGCTAGCGGGTACACCCAAAGTACAGCACGGAACAGTATAGGGCCTAGCCATCTCAGTAACAGGGGTCTAGCCCCTTAAAACCAAACAGGGGTCTCGTCCCTCCATAGTCCACGCACCTTCCTCTGACTACCCCGGTTTGCCTAGTGGGCTGAACAAGTCGGTGTAGGGTGGCTATCTCTCTTCCTACACTAGTAGCTCTCCCTGGTATGGTGTACGCGAGGGCCAAAGAAGTCGGTGTAGAGTGGCCAATCCTAACCCCGAGTCCCAACGCAAGGGCGACTAGCTCCACTCTACACTAAACAGGGGACAGTCGCTCTCCTCGGTACCACGCACTTAAGGGCCAGCACACTTCCCACTCACATTTCCAAATCCATTCCATTCATCCATAGGAGCTCTACTCCTTATTCCCCATAGAGTTCATGCTCATATTCACATGTTGTTCCATACAAGGTTTCATCATTCACATTTCCATTCTCGTATTATACACATGCAGCTCGTATTTCCACGATTTAACATATACAACAAGTAATGTTGCAGGTAACTGTTTAACTAGCACAGGCATTTCATATTCCACAGGTAACTCGTATTTGTTAACAGGAAGTTGTTTACAATTCTATTCATTCATTCATTTATGACTTCAACCTCAAACATGCATGCAAATAGTGCAAGTATTTCTCGTCCTAGGATTCATGTCACATCCTAGGTTTCTAGTTATCTAAATTCACACATGCATTCATGTTTTATAATTAAAACAGGGGAAAACCACTCTACCAGACAATCCGGTAGAACTAAGGGCTCAAACGGCATACTCATGTGCCTCTGCAAGCCCCGAACACGCAACTGATCGAAGTCCTATACCAAGGAACATACCATAGTGGAACGTTCAAAATAGTACATAAGGCTTTCTAACATGTAAAGGAACTCACAAGGAAACCACAGATATCTAGCTTGTGTAAAACGGACCTCAAACGAACCCTAAATGGGTTAAAAACAGAACTGCAAACTCAAATCAGACGTTTGGCACAAGGTCCAGACGTCTTAAAAGTCACCAAGGTCTCACCTCAAGTTCCTGCGTCCACTTTAGATGTCCAAAACCCTCACTTGCCCGTCTGGACTCAGCTCCAGACATTCGACCTCTCTTCCAACCATCTGGGAGTGCTTCCGGTCGTCTGGTAAACTGCCCAGACGTCCGAAACGCGTGGGAGGGCATGCCCCACGCCTTCCCAAAGCTACCCCTGCGCATGACAGACCAAATCTTCTACTTTTAGCCGCACAAATAGGCTTTGCGGTACGGCTTGCATGGTCGTAACCACAAGAGGAACGTACCTTCGCGAAACCTTGCTTTCAGATGTCCGGTGTCACCACCAAACGTCCAGCCCGTCGTCTGGACGTCATCCAGACGTATGATTTTGGAAAAACCCAGAACCAGAGCGACTTCTGCTCCCCTCGCCACATGCAGCCGTGGCTTCTCCTCGTCTGCAACTCTGGCTACAGCAGGGTGTCGGGGATGCCTCCCCCGACGCACTCCTCCTCCCACACGCGTCGCTCCGGCCTTGCATCCTCTAGCGAGTTCCCATGAACTCGTATTTGTTAACAGGCAGTTGTTTACAATTCTATTCATTCATTAATTTATGACTGCAACCTCAAACATGCATGCAAATAGTGCAACTATTTCTCGTCCTAGGATTCATGCTGCATCCTTGGTTTCTAGTCATCTAAATTCACACATGCATTCATGTTTTATAATTAAAACAGGAGGAAACCACTCTACCAGACAATCTGGGAGTACTGGGGGCTCGAACAGCAGACTCACATGCCTCTGTAAGCCCCGAACACACAACTGATCGAAGTCATATACCAAGGAACATACCACAATGGAACCTTTAGAATAGTACATAAGTCTTTCTAACATGTAAAGGACCTCACAAGGAAATCACAGATATCTAGCTTGCGTAAAACAAACCTCAAATGAACCCTAAACAGGTCAAAAACAGAACTGCAGACTCAAATCAAACGTCTGGCACAAGGTCAAGATATCTTAAAAGCCACCAGGGTCTCACCTCAAGTTCCTGCGTCGACATCAGACGTCCAGAACCCTCACTTGACCATCTAGACTCAGCTCCAGACGTCCGACCTCTCTTCCAGTCGTCTGGGAGTGCTTCCGGTCGTCTGGTAAACTGTCCAGACGTCTGAAATGAGTAGGAGGGCATGCCCCGTGCCCTCCCAAAGCTGTCCCTGCGTGCGATAGACCAAATCTTCTACTTTTAGCCACACAGATCAATTTTGCGATGCAGCCTGCATGGCCGTAACCGCAAGAGGAACGTACCTTCGTGAAACCTTGCTTTTAGATGTCCAGTGTTCTCACCAGACGTCCAACCCATCGTCTGGAAATCACTCCAGACGTCTGATTCTGGGAAAACCCAGAACCAAAGCGACCTCTAGCTCCCCTTGCCGCACGTAGTTGTGGCTTCTCCTCCTCGTCTGTAGCTCCGGCTACAACGGGGTATCGAGGACGTCTTCCTCGATGCACTCCTCCTCCTGCACACGTCGCTCCAGTCATGCATCCTCCGGTGAGTTCCCATGAACTCACGAGCTCAAGCTCCTCCTTTTCTCTTCATGCCGCCTCTCCTCCTCGCTCCTCGCTCTCGCGCCCTCTCTCTCGCTCGTCCCTCTCACTGCAACGGAGATGAAGGAAGGAAGGTGGTGGTGGTGGAGTGGAGAAGAGAGGAAGGGGGAGAGGGTTCTTATATAAGGGAGCAGCTAGGGTTTGGTGGAGGAGAAAAGAAGAGAGAGAAGAGGGGAAAGCTGTCTACACACAACCAACGCGTAGACCCGACCCTACGTATAAAATTTTCAATTTCTAGACATCTGAGATGGGGGTCCAGACATCTGACTGACAGTCCAGGCGTCTTAAAAGGCTCAGAACGGAATGGGTCTTTACATCATAACAAACTTAAAGAAAGTTTCATCCCCGAAACTTGAGCTAACTAGGGTGCGAAAAAGGAAATATACACGTATAACAAACTTAAAGAGGACCGAAGCCAGTCCGAAGAGACATACCCTCAAAAAGCTCTAGGTACCGCTCTCTCATCGTCGCCTCAATCTCCCAAGTAGCCTCTTCGTACCACTGGCTCCTCCACAAGACCTTCACTAGGGGTACCTACTTCCATCTCAGACTCCTAACAGCTCTATCTAGTATCTGCACTGGTCTCTTGGGGTAGGTCAGGTCGTCACCCACCTTGACACTCCCGTGGCTCAGAACGTGACTAGGATTAGCGATGTACTTCCAGAGGTTGGACACGTGGAACACGTCGTGCACACCAGAAAGTTGGGGAGGAAGGGCAAGCCGGTAAGCAACCGGTCCTACCCGCTCCAGGACCTCAAAGGGCCCCACAAACCTCGGCGCAAGCTTCCCTTTCACCCCAAAATGCTACAGGCCCTTCATGGGCAAAACACGAAGAAAGACGTGATCCCCAACCTCAAAATGCACCTCTCTGCGTTTCCAGTCGGCGTAACTCTTCTGTCTACTCCTGACAGTGCGAAGTCATCTGTGAATCTACTCTACCACCTTCTGACTCTACCGAATCATCCTGGGGCCAACCTCCCACTTGGTCCCCACCTCAACCCAACTCAAGGGCGCAGTATACCTCCGTCTGTACAGAGCCTCGTAAGGTGCCATGCCGATACTCGAGTGTTAGTTGTTATTATATGCAAACTCTGCTAGGGGTAAGTGCTCCTCCCAAGAGCCCCTCCATTCTAGTACACACGCACGTAAAAGGTCCTCAAGTGTCTGTATAGTGCGCTTTGACTGTCTGTCCGTCTGGGGTGGTATGCCATACTGAACCTCAATCGTGTCCCCAAGGCCTGCTGAAGCACAGCCTAAAACTGGGAAGTAAAGCGGGTATCTCGGTCAGATACAATCTTACGCAGTACTCCGTGCAGACATACCACATCACGAATATACCTCTCTACGAACTGCATTGATCCCAAGGTGACTCGGATCAGTAAGAAGCGTGCCGTCTTCGTCAATCTGTCTACTATCACCCAAACTATGTTGTGTCCTCGCTAGGTAACAGGTAAGCCCACCACCAAGTCCATGGTGATGCTCTCCCACTTCCACTCTGGCACAGGAAGTGGCTGCAATGGCCCTGCAGGCCTCTGATGCTTGACCTTTACCTACTGGCACACCAAACACTGCTGCACAAACTCACCTACATCCCGCTTCATCCCTCTCCACCAAAAGTCACGTCTCAGATCAAGATACATCTTTGTGTTCCCGGGATGTATGGTGAACCTGGACCCGTTCACCTCAGTCGGGAGCTCTCTCAACAACTCCTCGTCCCTGGGAATGCACAAACATCCCCTCATGCGTAGCACCTCGTCTGTAAAAGAGAAGTCTCCTGAGTCCCCTAACAGTACTCTGTCTCACAACGACTGCAGGTACGGATCTGTCATCTGTCCTATGATGATGTAGTCTATCAGCTCTGGTCTCGTCTGTCATGTCACCGTCACTGCCCCACAATACCCCTGTGACTCTAGGGGTCGCCAACTGCCCAACTCCTCCATGAGTCTTGGTGTGACTCAAATAGGTTTTGTTAATATGGTGATATTATCGTTGAAGTTAGTATAGTGAGTTAACCTAAATCGAGTCTAACCAGCCTCATAAAATTTTTTAACTTGGCCTACTTGATTTTATCTTGGTCGCTTTTAGGCTCAGGGTCGATCTAAGGGAGGCGGGAATTTGAAGGTCAAGGAGTTTCTATACCTTTCCTAAAACGTATCTCTTCCTTGCGTTTATTATGTTTTTTGGTTTTTTCTATTTTTAAGATTTTTTTTGTTTGTGATAATGTTGTCCTTGAGGTACACCCTCAAAATCCAGTCCTTGGCCTTGAGCCAAATGATTCTTGGCTTGTAGCCAACTTGGGGTTTCCAAAAATTGGTCTTGTTATTCTCAAGATCGAGTACCTGCAAGACAAGAATTATCTTTTCTCTTTTACTCTTTTTTTTATCTTTTTAATAGCAAGAAATAAAAGATAAATGAAAACAAGGTAGGTTGCTAGAAAAGAAAGAAATACTTAGCTTAGTACATGTATAGATATATAGTAGACATAATATATATATATATGTATATAGTTATATATTATATATAGGGGTGGAGGTGGAAGTGGAAATGGAGTGTAGCACAGTGTCAAGTTGGTCCACGTCTAGTAAGATGCATCCAACAAGACTGAGTGTTGCGTGAAGTGTGAGCAGATGTGTGTGAGTGTGTGGAAGCGCTTGCTTTGCACGGATATCGGGGAATATCAGCAACTAGTGCAGATATTCCCGCGATATGATGCACGGTGGAGGGACCAGTGCATGGGAGTATGGGTGGTGAAGTGTATATATGGATATGGGTAGGTGGATGTATATATATATATATATTTGTGTGTGTATATATATATATATTTATTTATATTTATATTTATATATACAAATATATATATGTATGTATGTATGTATGTGAGTGGATGTATATATATATGTGTGTGTGTATGTGTGAGTGTATAAGGGTGTGTGTGAGTGTGTACCAGTGTGTGTGTGTGTACGAGTGTGTGTGTACAAGTGGGTGTGTGTGTGTACTGGCGGAGGAGGGGAGCACAGCAGATAAGCCGTCTGTTGCGCTACCCCGTCGTCTAGTGCGCATCGATGCAATGGCGCTATATATATATGTATGTATGTATGTATGTATGTATGTGAGTGGATATATATGTGTGTGTGTGTGTGTATGTGTGAGTGTATAAGTGTGTGTGAGTGTGTACCAGTGTGTGTGTGAGTGTATGAGTGTGTGTGTACAAGTGGGAGTGTGTGTGTACTGGCGGAGGAGGGGAGCGCAACAGATAAGCCATCTGCTGCGCTGCCCCGTCGTCTAGTGCGCACCGATGCAATGGCGCAGACTGGTGCGGGCGAACGCAGCGCAGTGCGTAGCGCTACTGGCGGGCACGGTGAGGCGCAAACGGGTGTAGGCGACAGGCTGGCGCAGGTAGCGGGCGAGGAGAGAGATTGCAATGCCATCGGCTAAGTGAGAAGCGAGCCGGTGGCTACAGTGTCGCGCTAAGAGGCGTGAACAGTAGCTACAGTGCCACGCGGAGCGGGTGACCGGTAGCGGCCTCTTCTGCGTGCGCAGGCATGCTGTGGAGCATCTACGTGCGCGAGAAGAAGCTACGCACACTCTGCTGGTGAGCGTGCAGCATCCGACCAGGCTCCAAGCTGGCGTGCAGTGTTGCTGGAGCTTTTGAGCTTGTGAGCTTGAAGCTCTGGCAATGGCGGAGAAGACAACGGCAGTAAAAACAAAAGGGGAATCCACCACACCAACCTGCTCACGAAAGAGCTGGACGGTGGTGAAACTCACAGTGATGGTGTGAGACCACTGTGGGTTTTCTCCTGCCCATGGTGTGCCTCTTCTCAGTAAGAAGAGGTACTGTGTATGGAGAAGGAGAGGAGAAGAGGTTGACCCAGGTGACGGTGGATCTAAAGGTGTCTGCAAGTGTATGAAGGTGTATGGAAGTGTCTGCCCGCACAAGGGAGAGAGCAAGGCATTATAAAGAGGCGAGGGCATGCCACAGCCATGCTGCTGGCAGCGCACCTCCTGCCATGCTATTGGCAGGAGGTGAGGTGCGAAGAGGCGCGCATGCCCCATGCCCTATAGCCGCGCGAGAGAGAAGAATTCAAAGTAAAATAAAAAAAATGAAAATGGTGAAATTACAATGCCGCACTTGAGGAAGATGTTAATTAATAGATGGCCAATTATTCACACTCTCCTCCCCTCTTTAGAAATGCATGCACGCATCTATTTACAAAGGCAATTACAGCTATGTAAGATGCAATGGTAGTGCTAGGAAATAACACAAGATGGCATATGTACTGGTGTATTTTTGCTGTGCAATCATACCCATATGCCTATCTTTTGCTAGTCCCTAGCAAAACATTTTGTATTGTATTTAGAAATGATCTTAAGCTGAAGATTTTTTCTGAAGCGACATGGGTGTCTTTATCTGTTGGATATCGTGAGAACCAATTGCAGAGAAGACTACTAATACTTTAAGTCTTACATGACATAGACCATCTCTCGACTAACCTGGACTCTTGATATTTAAACCTTCAGTACGATTTCCAGGACTCAGAAGGTTTTGCCATACTCGAGAGCTCAAGAGATTATGGTTTGTGCATAGTGAAGGATCAAGATTGACCAGATGAACATTAAGGCTCAATCCCAGGGTTTCACGAATTTTTAAGTTCAGGTTGGTCCCAGTTTCGGCTCATGTTTTCGGATTGACCCTTAAAAAGATAATGGAAAACTTAACCCCCATTTTATTGCTTTTGTGGCTCAATGAATATATGGTAGAAACAGGGTATTTGTAACATGCCCTGAAAAACTTTTTGGGGAGAAGAATTTACAGACATTTGAAGGATATACTAACTTTTTTGTAAGATTTTCTCTCTTTTTTTTTTTTGAAACAAGTGTCAATATATCTCTTACAACATTATTTGAGGGAGCACACATTTTTGGTGGGAGAGTACCTTTTTGGTGGAAAGAGTTCCTCCTAGACACAAGACTAAAGTCTGGGATAAAAAGTCTACCTGCGCGCACAGGTAAGGACTCCACCTTCTCTAATGAACACTAGGGTTGGATCTTATGTTCACTTGGTCTTTCTTGATATGTGTAGTGTGAACGAAGATTACTTAGGCTCTCGAGTGGAAGCAAACCAATGAATCATGTACCAGTGACTCAGGTACAAGAATACGTTCTTAGTTAAGAGAGATTCCAATCTATTTTATCAATGCTCAAGTGAATTAAGCCAAGCTTGAGCGAATCAAGCTTCTTTGGCCTGGAAAGTCTTCAAAACAGCGGTTGAATATCCACAAACACTTATTGTATTTTTGTTTCAGCCTTCAGATCATTGCTAAATACCTTTTCTTTTTCTTTTTTTTTGAAATAGGCTATGTATATATTTATAGATGAATATGTATAACAGAAGCTGCATGATACCATATAATACCCAGATCCTATGGATGCCTATCTACCCCCCATGTCAAATGATGCTATGTCCTCATATGCATGCAGGGTACAGCATGGTCCAAGGATTAGGGAATGAGAGCTGACGTGCAAGGTATATAGTAGGGAGGTAGGGTGGGTGGATGGTGGGTGGTGAAGTGAAAAGTGAAAAAGTGCAAAGTGAAGTGACATGGAATTGTGTAAGTGATAGTGGAGGAGTGTTGCTAGGATGCCTCCCAACGAGAGCTGAATTTAACGTCCCCAGCTGGACTCAAAGTGAGGTACGAAGTTAGTTACCCTCCAGCAGGGCAACAGTTTCACCAACGGGGGTAGGTTCGTGAGTAAGATAGGGTTTTAATCGCTGCCCATTGACTGTAAATTTATGCCCATATTTGGGATCTTCAATTTCAACGGCCTCGTTGGGAAATGGTCTCGAGGGTAGGGACCAGTCCATTTTGACTTCAATTTCCCTGGAAAGAATTTGAGCCGGGCATTGTAAAGCCAAACTTGCTGAGATGGCTCAAATTCCTTCCGTCGAATTCGGCTGTCATGAAAGGCCTTAGTATGTTGTTTGAAAGTTAAGGTAGAATCATAGGCTTCACAACGGAGCTCTTCCAGCTCCTGGAGTTGGAGTTTCCTTTCTCGACCACACAGGTCTGGGTCAAGGTTACATTGGCGAACCGCCCAATAAGCGCGGTGCTCCAGCTCCACGGGTAAATGACAAGGCTTCCCGTAAATGATTCTATAAGGAGACATACCAAGGGGAGCCTTGAAGGTGGTCCAATACGCCCAAAGTGCATCAATCAGCTTGTCGGACCAATCCTTACGGTCAGGCCGAACCGTTTTCTGGAGAATTTGCTTGATTTGCCAGTTCGACACCTCAACCTGGCCATTCGTCTAAGGATGATACGGAGATGCAATACGATGGTGGATTCCATATTTCCTTAGAAGTGCTCGAAAAGAAGCATGGGAAAAATGACTTCCTCCATCAAAGATAATAGCTCGAGGGATCCCAAAGCGTGCAAAAATGTGGTCTTTGATAAATCGAGTGGATACGACATGGTCAGCATGGCTCGTGGGAATAGCCTCGATCCATTTCGAAACATAATCAACAACAACGAGGATGTACTCAAAGTCGTTGGAAGAAGGAAAGGGATCCATGAAATCGATTCCCCAAATGTCAAAGATTTCGACAGCTAGGATGGGTTGTACGGGCATCATGTCACGACGTGACATTGACCCTAACAACTGGCACCTAGTGCAATATTTGGCATAATTGTGTGCATCCTAGTGAAGGGAGGGCCAAAAGAAATCGCACTATAACAGCTTGGCTGCAATTTTCCTCCCAGAGAAATGGCCTTCGCAGGCCTAATCATGGCAAAAAGATAGCACACTGGGGAATTCGTTGTCAGGAATACAGCGACGGATTATCTGGTTAGCACCTATTCGAAAAAGTAGTGGATTATCCCAGAAATAGTACTTTGCTTCTGCGATGAGACCCTCGCGCTGGTTTTTAGGCCAGCCTCGTGGAAGGGAACCGGAAGCAAGGTAATTTGCAATGTCGGCATACCAAGGTCCACTTGCCACATTAATTGCCAATAGGTGCTCATCGGGAAAAACTTCATTAATCGACAAGGTAAATCCAATGTGGTCAGGGTCCAGTCTCGAGAGATGATCAGTAACAACATTCTGGGCTCCGGCCTTATCGCGGATATCAAGGTCAAATTCTTGGAGAAGAAGGATCCAACGAATCAGTCTAGGCTTGGCATCCTTCTTGTGCATGAGATGGCGAATGGCCGCGTGCTCAGTGAATATAATAACATGCGAGCCCAGAAGGTAAAAGCGAAATTTCTCCAGCCCAAAGATGACCACCAGTAGTTCTTTCTCAGTAGTTGTATAATTACGCTGAGCCTCATCTAACGTCTTACTGGCGTAGTACACCACGAAGGGGTGTCTATCGCGTCTTTGTCCCAAGATGGCTTCAACTGCAAGGTCGAAAGCGTCACACATGAGTTCAAAGTCGAGGGACCAATCATGCGGTTGGAGAACAGGGGCCTTGGTGACAGCATCATGCAGTTGCGTGAATGCTCGTATATAGTCGGGGCCCATATCAAAAGGTACGTCGGTCGATAGGAGATGAGTTAAAGGTCCAGAAATCTTGGAGAAGTCTTTGATGAATCTCCTATAGAAATCGACATGTCCTAAGAAGGAGCGGATTTGCTTGATAAATCCAGGCACAGGTAAATTAGCAATCACGTCAAGCTTAGCTCTATCAACCTCAATGCCCCTATCGGAGATGATATGCCCGAGAACAATTCCCTCATGTACCATAAAATGACTTTTCTCCCAGGAAAGCACGAGGTTCACATCAATACATCTCCGAAGGATATGGATCAAGTTGGCAAGACAATCATCAAATGAAGGTCCAAACATCGAAAAGTCATCCACGAAGACCTCAAGAAAGTCACCCACCATATCATGGAATATCGCCAGCATACATCTCTGGAAAGTTGCTAGCACGTTACAAAGTCCGAAAGGCATCCTTCTAAATGCGAAGGTGCCGAAGGGGCAGGTAAAGGTGGTTTTCTCTTGGTCCCGAGGGTCAATTGCCACCTGGTTATATTCAGAGAATCCATCTAGGAAACAGAAAATTTTATTTCCTGCTAATCGCTCCAAGATTTGGTCAATAAAAGGTAGTGGAAAGTGATCTTTCTTTGTTGCAGTATTAAGTTTCATATAGTCTACACACATTCTCCAAGATGTAGGAGTGTGTGTAGGGATGGATTCGCCCCTGTCATTAATACGGATGGTGAGTCCCACCTTTTTGGGCATGACATGAATTGGGCTCACCCAGGGGCTATCGCTGATCGGGTAGATTATACCCACATCAAGCCACTTAATGATTTCCTTTTTAAAGACCTCCCACATGTTAGGGTTGAGACGTCGCTGCATCTCGCGGGAAGGTCAAGCCTCCTCCTCCGTATATATACGGTGAGTGCAGTAGGAGGGGTTAATGCCAGTTAAGTCAGATAAGGACCATCCAATGGTTGCCTTGTGTTCCATAAGGACCTTTATTATTTTGCACTCTTTCTCCCTGGTCAATTTTGAACTAATGATTACGGGAAGCATTTCATTTGGTCCCAAGAAAACATATTTAAGCGTGTCAGGCAGCTCTTTCAGCTCGAGAGTGGATGGTGAAAGATCTGGCATTTCTTAGGGCGAGAGTGTCCCAAGCAGATTAGAAGAAAGAAATTTAGGAGGAAGAAGTTGGTCCTCAGATTGGCCAAAAAGAGGGGCATCTTGGATTGATGGATCCAAAAAGGGATAGCCCCAGTGATCAGTATGTGGGCTCAAGGTCCCAGTGTGGAGTCGCAATTCCGCCTGATTTGATGAGAAAGAAAGGGCAATCCAGCCTTCAAGAGGGTGGGCCGACGGTGAGTAGCCCGAATATGACTCAGACCACGAGGTATGGGAAGCAGAGAAAACCTCGTCGGAAGTCTGGTCAGGAGAAGGTACGGGTAAGGGGAGGGATGGGGGAACGTCACAACATGTGTCAGTTAGGCGATGGTCTGTATTCAAGGGCAATCCACAGCAATCAGAATAGGTCCCTATAAGTCCGATACACGCACTGACGACCATGTCCTCGTCAGACATGTCATACTCGATGCAATCGCAATCAAAATTCTTGGCTGCCTTGAAGATGTTTAGCTTGAGCTTCTCAGAGCCCACAACAATCTCAATGCAACCTGACTCATAGTTGATATGGGCGCAGGCTGTGGCCAAGAAAGGTCGACCAAGGATGATCGGACAATCAGAAAGTGAGCTAGGAACTTCCATATCCAAAACAAGAAAGTCAACAGGAAAACAGAGACTGTTGACCCTAACCACTACGTCTTCCACCACACCCTTCAGTATTTTAACAGAACGATCTGCCAACTATAACGTGACAGGGGTGGGTTTCAGATTTCGTAAGGCAAATTTCTTGAGCATGATGGTTGGTATAAGATTGATGGAAGATCCTAGATCAAGCAAAGCACGGTTAAAATTGCAGCCTTGGATGCTACAAGAAATAAGTGGTGTGCCCGGATCTTTCTACTTCGGTGGTAGATTTGACAGTATAGCACAACTCGCATGAGGCGAGAGGACCACCGGATTCTTTGTTTTCTTTGACTATCGCATGGGTGTAGTGTAGTCTTTGAAAAATCAGGCGACTATTGGTATATGGTCGATAGCCTCCAACAAGGATTCCTTGATTTCAACATCCCTGAATAAATTACGCAGGTTATCAAAGGCCTTCATATCCTTTTTCTTGCCTTTTGCCTCCCTCAGCAAAGCCTCAGGGAATGGGACTGATTCTGGCGCTAGTTTGGGTGTATTGTCCTCACGAGAATGCAGTGCGCATCCCAAATGAGAGGGCGATGAAAACGATGGGCCAGGATTAGGTCGAGGCAGATCGACGGTTTGCTTAGCGCTCTATGTAGTAATCGCATTGGACATCGTAGGTCCAATGGGATCATAAGGTGGAGGAGGGTTCGCAATAGGGACATACGGGTGATGTGTTGCTGTGGGATTAGCCTGAAATCCCGGTGGAATGCTCAAAGCTTGCAGAATCTAATGAACTTGCCCCTGAGATGGGTGTACCTGTGGTTGAGGATCACAGGGTACAAAATTTCGCGGGTTGGGAACAGGTTGAGTTGCAAGAGCACCCTGAGATCGAGTCACCATGCGTAGTTGACTGATCTCAGCATTCTGCTGTGCCAATTGATGCTGAGAAGAGGTCATGTTTTCTTCATGGCACTTAGACATTTCCATCACCATTCACATCAGTTTATCAAGAGTACTTGATGCGTGTTCTGTTTGAGGTATGTAAGGACCCAATGGCGGATTTGCCATAGGATTAGACTGGGCCCTTGGGATGACGAGTGCGGACAGTCGCATTGGCCCACCCGCGGGATTTTGGCATTGCGGGTTACTGGACCAAGCGAAGTTAGGATGATTTCGCCACATTGGGTTATAAGTAGCAGAGAACGGGTTGTTCCCCAAGGCATAAGCGTCTTCTAAGCCAGAAGATGAGTTCGCATGCATATATGCATCCGAGCACACGGAGGCTTGGTCCTCCATGTCGAAATACTAGCTTGCAGAAGCCAGGTCCACATGACTTACCGAATCGCTCGGCGTGACACTCGGTAAGGACAGTCTTACAGGATTTTTCGGAATAAGCATGGCATTGGAAGGATTAGGGTTGTGACGAAATGATGAGGTGGAAGTGTTTGCCATAGAGCGAGCGGGATTAGCCAGAAGCTCATCCAGCTTCTTGTGCACGACGGAAACTTCATCCAATTTTTGTGCAATAAGGTTAAGATCTGTGGATGAATAGGAGGGTCCCATGTCAACTTCGTAAACATTACAGGGCAGGCTGGTATGATTAAAGGCGCCAATGGAGGCATTGTTCATTGAATTTTCACTCATGTTCTCAAATAATTCAAATGCTCCATTTTCATCTTTATTCATGAAATTCCCTCCGCAGGAAGCGTCTGCAATCTGCTTCAAAGTTTCATTTAGCCCATAATAGAAGGTCTAGGCTATATGCCACTTAGGCAGACCATGGTGCGAACATTTTCGGATGAGGTCATTATACCTTTCCCAAGCCTCATGAAATTGCTCGTCATTTTGTTGCGTGAAAGAAGTTATATCCCAGCGAAGCGCATTGGTTCACCCGATTGGAAAGAATTTCTTGAGAAATGCTGTTTGCATCTCTTCCCAAGAATGGATGTTTCTCCCAACAGCTCGCAACCATTGCGACTCTTTATCCCACAACGAAAACGGGAACATTTTCATGAGGACAATTGATAACCCGATGTGTCTTGGTTTAACAGTTTCAGCTAATCGGGTTAAGTCTTCCAAATGGAGAAAGAGATCTTCAATTGCAAGACCATGGAAGTGAAAGTTAATCAGGCCAATGACATTAGGTTTTAGTTCAAAATCCTCCCCACCCGTGGGGACCCAAATTTGCCCAATGGTCTCTGTAGCAGCGGGATTTTGATAAGAGCTAAGAGACCTAGGCTCCTCCCGTTCGGGAGGATTCTGCATTTCCTCCAAGGTTTCCCTAATGGCTTCAATCTGCTCATTATACATTTCCATTTTGGCTTGGAGGCGGGTTATGGGGTCTACAGCTCCACCACCACTTGGTGGAATTTGAGGGGGGCGATTTCCTCCCTCGGGATTTGGGGGTGGGCACGCAACCATGTTTGTGGAGGAGGATGACAAATCAGTTTCTATCCTTCTAGAATTATCAGACAATTCAAACAATTCAAGATTTTGTGACCTCCTTCCAAACATGCACTATCGTAGGAAGAATTGGGGAGATAAGAAGGGAAAAGGGGATGAGAGAAACAACGCCGTAAGGGTACATTTAATGACAAATCAAAGCAATCAATTTCCTAACCACTACAATGTGCCCTTAGACCTAAAGATCTAAGTTACCTACTATAACAACCTACGAAACCAAATAAGAGCACCGTGGAACCACCGAGCCAGATTGAAAAGCCGTTTGCCCCAGTCTTAGACACCCAATAGCACGCGGGAACCCACACCAGCACGTAGGTACTACACGTAGGTAGTTAGACCTCCAATCCTTAATAGGGGTCAAGTTGCTACCAGTTTTAATTTAGAGGCCTAGGATCAAGTGCTCCAGGAATGTGAAGGACGTTGTATATGGGTAATGCCTAAGTGAGTTGATTTTAAGAGTGTGCAAATCAAGCATGCAACGGGGAAATCTCCCCGAATTGGAGTTTTAGATGGTAAATGGCTTTTAGAATTTCAGCCTTAAGTAGTGTGGATTTTAGGATTCCACTGAGTTACAAATTCAACCAATCTCCAGGTTTTGAGAAAACACAAGTTCTTTTATGCCCAACAAACCCTTCTTCAATGTGAATTAGTTAATGCATGCAAAAAATACAATGAGCTTCCCTAGATGGAAATTTCTATGTGTGGATGCACGAGTTTATTTTAGTCAATGTGAAAGGGAGCCAAAGCACTTCAATTCAAGTGCTCTCAATCACCAAAATGATGTTCCACACAGGGCTCAACCACAAGATGATGTAAAGAAAATTAAAATGTTGGGGTTGAAATATTCGGGATCAAATCTAAGGCAATTGAAAAGTCGTGGTGGGGTTGGAATCAACTCAATTCCAAGTCTCCCCACCAAAAATGTGAACCCGAAATGTGAACAAATGAGGCAAGGAGTAATGGCAATCAATAAATTTTAACTTGCCTCAAAGAAAACGTCACACAATGAAGGATTCAAGATTCTTGGATTTTCGCTATGCGAAGTTTTACTGGAAATCAAGGGGCGGTGGAGGTGATAGCAAACAATCAACAAGTAGTTTCTAATCCACTTGCCCCAAGGAATTCCTAAGAAGTGTTTTTAGGTTTTTTTTTTTGTGACAAGTTAACCTAAGTTACAAAGAGAGAGACACCTACCTCTTCAGCAATGTGTATATATTTATAAGTTCATGGGTAGCTACCCCGCACTAGCACGCGGTCAGTCGTTTCCGCTAGCGGGTACGCCCAAAGTACAACACGGAACAATATAGGGCTTAGCCCTCTCAGTAGTAGGGGTCTAGCCCCTCAGAACCAAATAGGGGTCTTGCCCCTCCACAGTCTGCGCACCCTCATCTGACTACCTCAGTTTGCCCAGTGGGCCTAACAAGTCGATGTAGGGTGGCTAGCTGAACCCCGGGCCCCATGGGGTGGCTAGCTCACTCCCTACACTAGTAACTCTCCCTGGTATGGTGTATGCGCGGGCCAAAGAAGTCGGTGTAGAGTGGCCAATCCTAACCCCGAGTCCCAACCCAAGGGCGACTAGCTCCACTCTACACTAAAAGGGGACCGTCGCTCTCCTTGGTACCACGTACTTAAGGGCCAACACACTTCCCACTCACATTTCCAAATCCATTCCATTCATCCATAGGAGCTCTACTCCTTATTCCCCATAGAGTTCATGCTCATATTCACATGTTGTTCCATACAAGGTTTCATCATTCACATTTCCATTCTCGTATTATACACATGCAGCTCGTATTTCCACTATTTAACATATACAACAAGTAATGTCGCAGGTAACTGTTTAACTAGCACAGGCATTTCATATTCCACAGGCAGCTCGTATTTGTTAACAGGCAGTTGTTTACAATTCTATTCATTCATTCATTTATGACTGCAACCTCAAACATGCATGCAAATAGTGCAAGTATTTCTCGTCCTAGGATTCATGTCACATCCTAGGTTTCTAGTTATCTAAATTCACACATGCATTCAGGTTTTATAATTAAAACAGGGGAAAACCACTCTACCAGACAATCCGGTAGAACTAAGGGCTCAAACGGCATACTCACGTGCCTCTGCAAGCCCCGAACACGCAACTGATCGAAGTCCTATACCAAGGAACATACCACAGTGGAATGTTCAGAATAGTACATAAGGCTTTCTAACATGTAAAGGAACTCACAAGGAAACCACAGATATCTAGCTTGTGTAAAACGGACCTCAAACGAACCCTAAACGGGTTAAAAACAGAACTGCAAACTCAAATCAGACGTTTGGCACAAGGTCCAGACGTCTTAAAAGTCACCAAGGTCTCACCTCAAGTTCCTGCGTCGACTTCAGATGTCCAGAACCCTCACTTGCCCGTCTGGACTCAGCTCCAGACATTCAACCTCTCTTCCAACCATCTGGTAGTGCTTCCGGTCGACTGGTAAACTGCCCAGACGTCCGAAACGCGTGGGAGGGCATGTCCCACGCCTTCCCAAAGCTACCCCTGCTCACGACAGACCAAATCTTCTACTTTTAGCCGCACAAATAGGCTTTGCGGTACGGCTTGCATGGTCGTAACTACAACAGGAACGTACCTTCGCGAAACCTTGCTTTCAGATGTCCGGTGTCACCACCAGACGTCCAACCCGTCGTCTGGACGTCATTCCAGACGTATGATTTTGGAAAAACCCAGAACCAGAGCGACTTCTGCTCCCCTCTCCACACGCAGCCATGGCTTCTCCTCGTCTGCAACTCTGGCTGCAGCAGGGTGTCGGGGATGCCTCCCCCGACGCACTCCTCCTCCCACACGCGTCGCTCCAGCCTTGCATCCTCTGGCGAGTTCCCACGAACTCGTGAGCTCAAGCTCCTCCTCTCTTCACGCCGCCTCTCCCCGCTCCTCACTCTCGCGCCCTCTCTCTCGCTTGCCCCTCTCGCTGCAATGGAGACGAAGGAAGGAAGGTGGTGGTGGTGGAGTAGAGGAGGAAGGGGAGGAGGGGTCTTATATAAGGGAGCAGCTAGGGTTTGGTGGAGGAGAAAAGAAGAGAGAGAGAGAGAAGAGGGGAAGGCTGTCTGCGTGCAGCCAACGCGCATAACCGATTGATGTAAACACATTTACACTACTTAAGATGTCTACTTATGCATGTTCTTAAGCATAGGATTGCATTCCATGATATAAATATTGCATAACATGCATCATCTTACATTTAGAGTAGTTTGAATAACATGGAGGTTAATTGTCTCCTTTTATGTGCTTGGACAGGGCAAACATTTTATCGAGGCCTTGGATCAAAGATCCAACCGTATGGATGTGATCAGAGCGATGATTGGAGTTCTACGACTCCAAGATCGCCCTAATCAGGCATCCGTAGCATCAGATAGTGACCGGGGAACCCTAGAAGATCAAGGGCCAGGATGGTGTAAATTCGCACTTCAGATGACAAATCCCACCACACGAATGAATTCGGATTGACGATCGCAGCCCAACGACACAAAAATCGATTCAATCCAACATCCGTGGCACCATCTACAACTTCCAAAAGATGGATGGCCAAGATGGCACCACGTGGCACCATCTCGGTAGCCCAAACGACGCTTACATTCTATGAAGCCCCGCACCTGCTCGCTCTCCGCCGTTGGATCTTGATCCAACGGCTGTGGTCAGCCGCGCCTAAAAGCGTCCACTCGACCATCCGCGCCCCGTGGCGCATCGGTCGAGCGCGCTTACGCGAGCGGCAGGCACGGGTTCGAGCCGCAGCGAAGGGCTGGAAGGCGCAGACGTTGGATCGCGATCGGATGGCCGCGCGCGCCCGATAGCGTTCACGCGCGATTGAACGCGCAGCATGGACGCCCGATCGCACCCGCCAAGCGGGCGCACAACGAGCGGGTGGAGATGCGTCTTAAGCCGTCCGATCTCGCGATCGGACGACTGAGAACTAATGGACGTGCGTATGCATTGAAGAAGCAGGCAGCCGTGGAGGCGTGCATGGGCGCAGGAGCTACGCCCACGTTGGGGGCTTTAGTGACGGATTTATCCGTCACTAAAGACCCCTCATTTATTATTTTAAAGTTGTAATGTCCATTTTGCCCCCACTCCTTGCAACTATAAAAGGAGACCCCCTCCATACGAAATTCTCTTCCCTTCCTTCTCTTCTCTAACCTCCAAAGCTCAAGAGAAGCTTGTCCCACACCCAGGATGCTTCCCGCGAGATAAAGTCCAAATTTTCGTCCCCCTTCGGAAGTGGATCCCACGACGACGACAGCGTGCTGCTCCATTCCCGTTCTTCTGCTTCATCCTCCTTCGTCCTGTTTCGTTCTCCTTCGTCCAAGCGTCGTCCCGTCCGACTCGTCCTCCAAGCAACCGTCGAGGAGGATTTCTCTCTCCCTATTCTTTTTACTGCTTTCTAGCATAGATTTACTGCTTTCTAGTGTAGTTTTGTTCGTCCTCCAAGCGACCGTCGAGGAGGACATTTCTCCCTCCATTCTTTTAATGCTTTCTAGAGTAAATTTATCGCTTTCTAGTGCAATTGTTTTATGCTTTCTAGTTGTAATGAACAAATCCCCCTAATGATAAATTCTCTGTTTATTCTACATCTCATTTTGATTTCTATGTGTAATATTCTCTCTCTCTCTTGCCCTCTCTCTCTTCTATTTATTGTAACTAATTAGATAGTTTTAAATTGAATTACTTCGTGACAAATAAAAGAAACGCGTAGTTTTTAAATCAAACGTCCCCTCCCTATGTTCGACCCAGAATTTTCATTTCAGTATAAATTTTATTTGTTGAACACGAGTTCTTCGCTTTCAAACTACAACGACAGGTTTTCCAAAATCGAACACGTTAGCGTAGCGATTTGACCGTTCAACACTGACCCTGTGTACAAAATTTTAAATTTCCAGACGTCTGGGAAGGGGTCCAGACATCTGACTGACAGTCCAGACGTCTTAAAAGGCTCAAAATGGAATGGGTCTTTACCGTAACTGAAGGCACCCACTCTTCATCCGCAACCTCCACCTCTAGCCATTGGATCTTGATCCAACGACTGAGGTGCCTCCTCACTTTCAACTCCCATGCTATCTTCGCGACTCAAATGCTCCCTTGCCTTAACGGTAGCGCACACAGTTTGCAAGCAAGAGGCGCAGGGTCGAATCGCGTCATGCCTCCAATCCAGCTAGTGGTGAGGCCACTTGATTTTGACCTCCCGATCATGCACGTGCAGCCAAGATGCGGATATGTGGACACATAGATGACCACCTATCTAGCAGAGCTAATCACACGGGCGTCGACGCACGATCTCCACGCGTGATCCCATGCGTGAGCGGGCGAGTGCGTGAGTTGTTACGGAGATTCAGCGACAGTTGCGCTGGCCTTTAGTGATGCTTGTAGTTGTCACTAATGGTCTGTGCTATGCACACGCCAGCAAAGGAATTGAAGAACACTAACAAGCTTTAGCAATGTTTTGGGGATTGGCTGGTGTGGATCTACAGCGACACCTTTGATGTCTCTAAATGTCCTCTACATGAATTGCCCACTTCCCATCACTATAAAAGGACCCCAACACCTCTCCATCTTCATATCTTTGTTTCTTCCTCTCACCACCTCCAAGGCTCTAGAGAGAGTTTGTCCCAAGCCTAGGATGCTCCTCTAGAGTAAAAAGAAAATAGTTTTCCCACCTCTCATCCCGTGGCCATCCTCTCATCGCCCTTCGAGAAGAAGATCCTCGCCGAGATGCCGTCTTGCCCCATCCTCCATCCTCCAGCTCCATCCCCGTTCGTCCCACTCCTCACCACCTTCCTCTAGGTGATGTCAAAGCGACTCGTCCTCAGAGCAACCGTCAAGGGGGATTCTCTCGCCTCTTTCTATCTTTTTCGCTTTCGTAGTGTAATCTTTCCTACTTTCGTAGTTGTAAAAAAACATTTGATTAGAAATCCATGATTGTTTCTCTCTCTCTTATATTTTCGCAAGTAGATTAGCTAGATAAAATTTCATCAACCTAATCGCTTGCTTGATAAAAAATACCAAAAAAAATTATAAAAGATAAAAATGACAAAAAACAAATAAAAGTGAAACATGGATTTTTCAAAACCAAACGTTCGCCTCCCCGTGTTCGACCCGAGACTCACATTTTGAGTTTCGGTTATAAATTTTATCTGATGGATGCGTTTTGCGAACTACGATAACGGGTCCTCCAAACCCTGATTTTTACTACGCGAAATGCGTACATCAAGTGGGATATTCTTTACCAAATCCTCTGGAAATTTGGTTTCTCCACTTCTGCTATCTCTCTTCTTAAGTCTTTTGTCGAACATGAGGGGTCTTCTTTCCTCATTGATGGTATCTCTGGGCCATTCTTTCAGGTATCTTGGGGTCTTTGCCAAGGTGATCCGATATCTCCCTTACTCTTTGATATTTTTATGGAGCCCTTCATTTATGGTATTAAACAGCTTGCTTTTCAAGAGAAAATCATTATGTTCTCTATCAAGCGCGGCATCCTTCCTCCCCTTGGTTTCCTGCATGCTGATGATGTCATCCTCTTTCTTAATGGAAACTTACAAACAATCACCAATCTTGTTGGAACATTGTTCCACATCTTGTTTTGGTGTTAACAAAATTATTATAAATTAATGTTTGCAATTGAGTGATATTTCAGATTTAGGTGAAGATCAAGGCAAATAGATATGTCAAGAAGGCATGATAGCAAGGAGGCATGATGATAAGGAGGAAAAATGATAAGGAGGAGTCGATAGAAGATCATCTAGAGTTTTTGTTGTCTTTTAGATTAGATTTTTATTTTAGAGAATGTATGCCTCTTAACAAAGAATCAAGTATTAGATCGTAAAATTAATTAAAGATAAAATAGGATTAATATTAGGATAATTTTTCAAAGAACGAACTCAATAATTAAATCTTTGCAAAATCTTTAAATAAAGGTACTTGACAACAAGTACCGGTACTGTTCATCAGTACCGGTATATGCAAGGCACAGGTTTGAGCCTATGTCTCAAACTGTGAACAACAAGTACTGGTACTAATCAAGAGTACCGGTACCTAATGGTCACAGTTTGAAGACTCAGTTCTGGCCTAGACCTTACAAGTACCGGTACCCATAATGAGTATCGGTACAGGTAGGTCACAGTGCCTAGTGAGTCTCAAACCTGGGAGTCACAAGTACCGGTACCCATGATGAGTATCGATACCAGGACTCGTGTGTTAGCTGCAGATAGATAGTGAGCAGCTAGTACCGGTACCTGTACTTCATACCGATACCAATTAGCCATTGGCTCAAATCTAAACGGCTAGAAATTTTATTTTGGTAATATGAACATTGGGATTTAAACCCTAATGTCTAGTAGGAAAATCCCTGAGGTCCTATCTCTATAAATAAACCCTTGAACCCTTAGTTTGAAATATGAAATAGAAGAAAGATTCCTAGAGCATAATTTTCATATTTCCATCATATTTTGAAGAGAAGAAATAGTTTGCAGCTCTCAAATCTCTCTACGATTTGCAAACACATCAATGTGCTTTTCTTACACAATTCAAGGCGATTCACGTCCTTCCTAGGTTCTCAATTGGTATTGTTTTTAATCATTGTTGAGAGGCTTAGGTATTTTTGTTGTAAGATTTCTTGTCTTAGACCAGTTCTTTATTTGTTTTTGAGCTTGTTGCTCGTTGGGTTGTAACAAACCTGTCTCTTGTACTTGGGTTGAGGTAACCCGTTAATTACCTCGTTTTGTAAAGTGATTCCCTCGGGGTTGTGGGAATCGGGTTAAAAATCCTAAGTCGGGAGACTTAGGTAATGGAGTACCCAAGTGAGTGGGGAACCACTATACATATTGTGTCAATTTCTGTGGTTTGAATTATTTGTGCAAATCTTTTTGTTACTACTAATATTCACATTGAGTTTGTTTGTGCTCATAGCCATAAGATTGCATATTCTATAGTAGATCCTACAAATCTATCTAAGTTCCTTCATCTTTTTCAAGATTACTCGAGCCAGCATATTAGCCACACTAAAAGTCATTGTTTTATTGGCAAACACTTTCCCTCCGGAAGGATTACTCGGATTCTTTAACTTCTTGATATCCAATTGGGATCCTTCCCCTTCCAATATTTAGGCTATCCTATCTTTCCTGGAAGAGCCAAAAGTGTCTACTTCTCTCACATTATTGATAAAATCCAATCTAAACTTGTGGGTTGGAAAGCAAATCTTCTATCCTTTGCATCTAGATTGATGCTCATAAAACACGTCATCTCCTCAATACCAATTTATATCCTTTCTACCCTTGACCTACCGAACTCCATCCTCAGAAAACTGGAATCTATTTTCACATCTTTCTTTTCGGGTGACTTGGATATGGATAAACATCATCATTGGATCTCCTAGAAACAAATTGCTACACCCCTTAAGTCTGGAGGATTGGGGGTCCACAATCTCAAATTCTATGTCTTTACTCTTAGAATGAAGCAAGTTTGGAATATCATTTTCTCCAATTCCCCATATTCCACCCTTATGATTCAATTGTATGGTAAGTCCCCTCCTGCTACTCGTACTCTGCCTACATGAATCAGGATTCTTTGGGATACCTATTTATCCATGAAATCGTTGATTCGATGGGCGGTTCATGAAGGTGATATTGACTTATGGATGGATCTTTGGATCGAGGATGCTGTTCTACATGACTTTCTTCCTGATCATACCCCCCCTGACTCGGCACCTATCAAATCTTTCATTGGTAATTTCCTTAACCATCCCCACTCTGGTTACCTCGCGCACCACATTTGTACAAAAATATCTAAGGCCACTCTTGATAACAGCAAGGATATTCCCATATGGATTCCCAACCCCGCTGGTAACTTTACAGTTTCCACTGCTTATCAAAACTTCTTCAAGAATACTCTGGTTAATTCTATTGCCAAAGATCTATGGAGTCTTAGGTTGCCTCTTAGAATGTCTATCCTTATTTGGAGGATTCTCCTCTCCAAACTTCCCACGGACAATAACATTATCAGGCATGGATTTTCATTACCTTCCAGATATTCTTATTGTCCCGACTCCCCTCAAATTGAAATAATTTCCCACCTATTCTCTAATAGTCAACTTGTTGATCTTATCTCCAAATGGATGTTCTCTAAGAATGTCATCCATCCTATTTGTCCCAATCTCTTCTTTCGGAGAATGCATAACCCTACCAAGAATTGGAAGGACCACATTTACAAGGGTCTCAATACCTTCATGTGGTTTAATGTCTGGAATATCGTAAAGAAATTTAGAAATGACCAACTCACTATTAATCAAATCAACTATTGTCTGGAACATAGTTGGAATAGATTTAAGATTGGGATTTGGCTTCTGAAAATGCACCCCACCATTTTTGCAATGAACTGGATTCGCCCTCCTAATGGCTTTAAAATTAATTCAGCTATTCGTCATTGTGGCTCCTCCTTAAATTTGGGATGGGTTATGCAAAATCAAATTGGGGATTTCATTAAAGGTGCTACTTGCAGGGTCCCATCCGTGCTTAAGGAAAAGGCGCTCATCATTTCTTTTCTTCATTCACTTGCGACTGTTGACGGGAATTCTTCTCTTCATTTGGAATCCAATTCTACGCTATTACACTTCTGGTGGAATGGGAAATTGCCTCTTCCTTGGACACTCAAACAGGATTTTCACTCTCTGATGTCAGGCAAGAACCGAATTGCTTCTATGACGTATATTTCTCTTGCTGCCAATGCACTTGCTACATATTTTGCGTAGTTGGCTACTAAAGATTGGGAAGTTTTCTCTAACTCACTGCACTTGTCATCCAGGGCCAAGGGCATTATCAGACTTGATCGACTCTAGTTCCCTTATATCATCTCCTCCTTTTGGCACTTTTGCTGGTTTTGTCTTGTTCTTTGTAGTTCTTTGCTCTACTTTGTATTAGGCCACAAGTCATGGCCCTCATTTATCTTATACTAAGCAGGTTTTGGTTTGGTCCCCTTGGCTTTTGATAGCCTCTCGGGAGTGAGGGATAAATAAGATCGACTCCCATTTTTCCTAAAAATCAAAATACTCATTCCTCTCAAATACTAATTTAATTACAGCTTCTAACCAAAAGTAAAAAAAAGTGTCAAATTTCTCTTCTAATTTTATTTTTTTTCTCGTTACTCTTATGATTTCTTTTCTTTTCTTTTTTTATCATTTCTCTACTCAAATAGCCCCTAATTAATATTTGCCATTCCAATATTACTTATTTTTCTGGCCTTGTGTTTGAGTTAAGACATATGCCTCCAAGATTGGGAGTAGGCATGGTTGTCTTGGGCCCACGAAGCCCTCCTCTTCACGTAAGAGAAGTTTTGCATTTCTTGTCAATGGTCTTTTTTTTGTTTTGCAAAATAAACTTTCGTTAAAAAAAATAGGAGGAACCCAAAACAAGAGACCCAAGAAGAAGACAGGAGCACCTATCCCTCAACAGAGAAAGAAAAACACCCTGAAGAGTGGAGGAACTCCAAAACACAAAACAACAAGACAAGAAATAAAAGAAAGAAAAAAAAAAGGCGTCCCGAGTTTGGAAACTAGACAATCTCCCAAAGGAGATCGACCCCATGCTCGTAGAACCGGTAGAGTGCCAAAAGGAAACCCTTGAACCGTGTCAAGGAACTCTCTCAGGAGATGCACGGGGTCACGCGTGATCTCCAAAAGACAAAAACAACAAGAAACAAAAAAAGAAAAAGGACTATTAACACTAGCAAACAAAAACCCTCAGCTACAAGCACCATCATCCGCACCGTCGTCGGCCATGCCACAACCTCAAAGCTTCACCATGCAACCGCAGCAAGCCATGACTGCAACAATCTCCGACGTCGTGACCACCGGACCGACTGTAGCACTGATCGCATCAGCCACCAACGACGTGACAGCCGCACCCACCACATCTACCACCGATGAGGCGACCACAGTACTGTAAGCAAAGATGCAACCTCAGCGCCGCCGTAGACCAACCGTGGTAGTGACCACGCAAGCAACCATGAAGATCTGCCAACCTCGCTCGAAGCTCCAGCTGCGCAACCAGTCGTAAATTGACAAAGTCAAGGCCGCCAATGCCTCTCTACGAACGACCGCAATTGATCAACCACACATGTCTTCGATAGAAGCTCCAACCACAAGAATCGACCGCGATCTCTGATGTCGCCATCGCACCACTAATGTGTTAATTCTCAACACAGTTAATTAAGTTAATTAGACTAAATTAATTGCATAAGAATGTAACTTAGGTTAACTCGATTTTATGTCGGAAATGTAGTATAGAGTCAAGCTAACATAAAAGTTTAGGGTTGAAGTTCTTTTTAACTGGTTGAGTCCAGGTTGTTCACTGGAAGGCATAATTGAATCCTAATTCACTATTAATTTCTAAAGCATAATTTCTATCTACTTAATCAATCAAATTATAATTACAATATATTTTAAGCACATGAATATAGCACAAAAGATTAATCAATCCAAAGCATACAATATTCCATTAAGAAGAAACAAATTTACAAGAAATATTTGTTATTAAAAACCAACTAAACATGTTTATTACAACTTTTTACAAGAATATAAGGCAAAGTGGTATTACAAGAACTATCATTGCCTTTACAACAGGTTTAAGCTCAAAAACATAACAAAAGTAACTTCAGCCTTGAAATTAGACATCTGAAAAGAAGATTAGACTCCTGATAATAAGTGTGGACATCAGATTCTTTGCATTTCTCTTCTTTCATTTTCTTCATATCTCTACCTTCTCTCATCTTATTCCCTCTCTTTCTCTTTACTTGTGTTGTCTCTCTCTCTCAAGCTCTCCCTCTCTTGAGCTCTTCCTATACTACTCTTTAATCTCTTAAGCGTTCGCCCTCTTCTTTATTTTCTTTAACTCTTTTCTTCTTCCTTTAACTTACTATGCCTTCTTTAGTTACACACTTAGTCGATTTTACGCTCACTTAACTCATTAATCTCTCTCAATTATAAAAACTTGTATTTTTAATGGGCGAGTGGGCCTTGTTCGGGAATACACAGCACCCCATAGGGTCGAACCAGATCCTACTTGAGGCTCACTCTAATTCGTTATTAGGTGGATTCATATTTATTTCAACCAATGCACAGTACTGATGATAACGTCATCATCAACCATATCTAGCTTTATTTGGTCATAATCAAGGAATAAATGCTCCTACATAACCGCCAGAGAACCCTAATTCATTTTATAATCATTCTGAGAGAGATAAGAAAATAGGGATAAAACTACAGTTTTAACAGCATATCTCAATTGCAGTACAATCATGAGGTTTCTCCAGAGGTTAAATAAAGGTCAAATGGTCTTAAGAGTCTAACAAGTGAGTCCGTGCAGACAGAAATGGGTTTTTGCGTATTTCAGGAATTAAATGACTTCTGAAACCCTAAAAACAAATTCGCTTAATTAACTAAGGTTCTTGCCAGGATAAAATTCACCTAAATCCTCTAAAATTCATATAAAAATATTCTCTAGGGTTTGGTACCTTCAATTTTACCATCAGAATCTACCTTGTCCTAAAACCATGCCATAGGTAGACTTTTGCCCTAATTTGGGTAATTGTGTAATTTCTCTAGTCAAACTTGATCAAAACAAAAATCTAACTTCACCATTGGATTCCTTGGATCCAAATTAGGTTTGTACCAAGATTTGGGCCCAATCTGAGATTATCTTGACCTAGTTTGCAATTTGATCCTGTCTGACTCTTTTCTCTCACACACATGCCCCTAACTTCTGAATTTCTTACAAATAGCCCCCCAACTTTGTCATATTCTTCACAAATAGGTCCCTATTGCCATGAAATCCTATTCCTACAACTCAGGCAACCTAAATTTGGCAAGATCTTCATGATTTCTTGACGAATTCCTCTCAAAATTGAAAGGGAAACTCGTCAAGTAATTGTCTTCCTTTACAGCCAAATCCAAAGCTCCAGATCTCACCCAAATCCTCATGTGAATCCTTCAAAGGAGTGGGTCTCCTATTCCGGCGACCTTCCAAGCTTGGGAAGCTTGCTTCCCAAGCTCTAATCACCCTCTCACAGCCTATTTAAGACTCCTCAGGGCAAACCATGCCTCTCAAACTTGAATTCCGACCATGAAACCCCCCATTTAAAAAAACTCTCTCCGCTCTGGCCAAGAAGCTCCGCAAGCTCCGGTGACTCCTCCTGACCTTCCTCGTCGTACGATCGCAATACCAGCAATGGAATCCTTCCCCTCGACTTCCTCCGTGTCGGGCCATACCAGCGGGTGCCTCTCCCTCCGTCATCATCACCGTCCCCCTCTACCAGAGAATTCGTCTTCTCCATCGCTGGCGTACCAAAATCGACACAGATCTCCCCCCTTTTGTCCATTAGAGTAGCTAGGTAGGTTTAGTTAGCATCGTAGATTAGTTTCCCTCTCTCTATCTCTAAATTCGACCACCAATCACATGCGACCACCTCCATCTTCTCTGTCGCTACACCCCTCCATCCACCTCGTCAACCACCTCATAACCTTCACCTCATCCACCGGCACAAAACCCCCATCCTATTTTTCCCTATTACGCACCCAACCGCTACACCGAACAAACCCACCTTCGCCAACCTATCCTGTCTCCATCCAACCACCTTCGTGCACCAAACCCACGGAACCACTGCCGTCAACTTCGCCTCAACAAGGTGAAAATTCTGAACATTCTGCCTGGGTCTTTTAGCCCATTTTTCTAGTTTCAAGTACAGCCACCACCGCCATTACCAGAGCTGCTTCGATCAAGCTCGAAGCAGTGTTCTTGCAGCATTCACTCTAGGCGCCACCTTCAGGTGACGCAGAACACTCCCAGGAAGATGTCCAAGCTTTCAATTTGGAGCTTTGACTACTTCACCTCCAATTGGATGTGAGCTTCAGTGGATATTTGCACATGGAAGAGGACTGATTTAGTCCCACCTCATGTGTTTTAGAAGCAACGCAGTGGAATAAATTATTTTTCTGCCTTAGGCTTATCGCCTCCTAACACACAAGGGTGAGGTCCTCCGCACCCGTCACTTGTGTCGCCCGTGACACTGCTCACGTGGGTCTGGCACTCACTCGATTACTCACCTAAGCCTACTCTCACACCTCGGCTACCATTCAAGGCAGACAGCCCTGCTCCGGGTGCGCGTATACCCGTTACCCGATAACCAGGACATTGACCTCGGGAAGGCAGGAAAGGAAGAGGAAACCCACAGAGAGAAAGGAGAGAGAGCACGTGGGTCAGGGGGACTTTTTCTCTGAAAAGGCTTCCCTGTGACAGCCAAATCTAAGATCTCCTCCTTTGTGCATGAAGAGGCAAGAAAGGCCTGAAGAATACAAAGAGGAAAAGGTAGAGAGGAGGAGGCTGAAGCTGAAGACAGGCAAAAGAAGAAGCCAAAGAAGGCAGAGAAGAATTGAAGAAGAGGATCAGTGCCTTTGCACTATAGCTCTGGTCTGATTGAGCATTATCTATATTACTATTCAATAGTTAAGTACTATGGTTAAGATGCATGCTTAAATGTGGATCTAAAAGGTGATTCAAATCACCACTTTTTGAGATATTTCCATTCTTTTTGCCATGACAAACTCTTCATATTCTATATTGATGATCAATTTTAAGTAATTAGTCCTCATTGCAAATCATTATTGGCTTAATTATTGTGTCATATATATTTTGATTGAGATTAGCACTTGAATTCCTATTTGCTCCCAGCGAGCGACCTCGGACATTCATTCAAGTTATAAATTTTATCTGTTTTCAAGCGACTTCGACCTATACTATGACACAGCATTTATAACATCGATCTCGCTCGACAAACAAGTACCGGGCCCAATCAAGCCCGCTCATATTCACGCCCACATGGGCCCATGCACGCACGCCCACAGGCGTACACACCCACTCATAGGCACATGCATACTCATGCACCCGCACCCATATGCTCCTAATATTTGCACCCTGCACTAACGATCGAGAGGGTCCTAGCACAAAAACAATTTATCCCAAGTCACGTGCCTGTCCATTCTCGATGTGGAACTAAATAAGACAAATCTAGGCCGGACTTCAATCGAAGATTCCGGCCAGCTCAGTTCATGAAATTGATCGAGCAAGGGCTCGATCGAGAGCTGGTAGACTGCTCCATAGGATTCATGCATCAATTTGATACTTCAGATAGGTTTGGTTCAATGATTTGATGGATGATGATGGTTGTTTCACTCAGTTGTGTGAGCCTTCAAAGAAGGTTAATCAGGTCAGTCGACCTGATGAAGGTCTATAGCCCTCAGCTGAAGGCCTGGGTGCCTTCAGTGAGTCAATCCGCACCTAATGAGTGAAGAAGAAGAGTCTGAAGAGGGCTCAAGAAGCAACAAAAGCTATTGAGCTTTGTCTGGAACTGCAGAGCTTCATTTCATCGTGCAAAGAGAGAAATCACTAAGGAAATTATCTGAATAGATTCTAAAGGCAAATTGCAATGAATCTAAGTGAATCTAGGGTTCAAATTTCATCAAAAAGTCACAGAACATAGTACTAGGTTCAAATGAACCATACTGTTCCGATCTTCCAACTCTTCTCAAACCCCAATTAAGCATCCTAAAATCAATCATAACAATCTCTAAATCATCTCAAGATTCTGAATAACCCATTAAATTAGAAATTGAACATAATTTCCTCAAATTAACACCACGGTTGACCAAATACCCTTCAAAAGTTGACTTCCAAAATTAGGACTCTGTAGATTGAATCAAAACCTCATTCCAACTTAATTCACTTTTAGGAAATGATCTAGCACCTCAAAACTAGGTTTTGAGGACTTCTGATGGGTTCTCAGGCGTTGCCGCCTAAGTTCAAAGGTGTGTTTACCTAGTGGAAGAATCTAGCAAGTTTCAGTCCAAATAACAGCCAAGCATAATCTAAGCAAGTGTCTCACAAGCTTCTGGAACATAATTCAGAGGCTTATTCCTAATGGAATCGCCTCTCTAACTCCATCGAAGTTGGAGAAGATGAAGTTTAGATGAGAGCTCCAGACATTAAAACACACTTCTAATTCTAGAAAATTAATCCCTAAGTCCAAAGTAATCACTCTGGAGTTTCTCAGGGCTTGCCAAGGGCTAAAGCACAAAAATGTCTTGCCGGAGCTCCGATGAGTCCAAAAATTAAGCACTGGAGTTCAAAACTCCAAGAATTAGACCATGGATGGTCTCAAAAGTTCCCTGAGGTCACAAGGAACTTCAAGAGCTTAACAATTAGTATAATAAAAGATCAATTCAAAGGATAAGCTTCGAATTCAACTAAATCAGGAAATTGAGTTTGCTGGAACTCAGATCAATTCCTCTCACTCAATTGAGTGAAGGGAATTGCTCATTGATGTTCTGCAATGATGTCTAGGTGATTGATTATGCGAAATTACTCCTCTAAATGCCATGGGTGGCACTATCTCGAAGTGTCAAAAGCCCAGTGTTCTTCGCGCTAAATTGGTATTTAAGATTGTCATGTTGTAGTATAGCCAAAATAGCGCTTAAACAAATAAATTTTATTACTCAAAAAAGTTTCGAGGTCGAACACAGGGAGCAATATAGAACTTAAATCTCAAGAATTATAATTTAAATATAATATGAGCAATATATAATAGAATTCCAAATAATAACGATATAGAAGTGAAAACAGATGTCAATAGTGCAAAAAGAATGAGGTAAAATGGTGATTTGAATCACCAAATACCCCTCGCAATAACAGGAAATTTCTCAACAATATTAATCAAATAAAGCCTAGAAATCAAGTATCAGACGGCTGGATGTGTAATCAGACGACTTAACCGTCTTGGGCTATAGTGTATAGCCCTTTCTTTCTCTTCTCAGCCTCTTCTTCTTCTCTTCCCTTCTTTCTCTGCTGCGACTACTTTCGTTCTCTTCTTCTTCTTCTGGGATTCCTCTCCTTCTTCTTCATCTTCTTCTGTTCAGCCTCTTCACATAGGGAGGGGGATTTCTCAAATTGGCTAAGTGTTAGCCAATGCCCTCTACAGCAAAAACCCCCCTACCCCCTCGCAATCTCTCCTTCCCTTTCTCTCTTAGGCTCCGCCCTACCAGGGCCTTTCTCAAGATATCGGGTTATCGAGTACACGTGCACCCGGGTCCAGGGTTGCGGGCGTGGTCGCAGCCAAGGAGTGCTTGGCTAGGTAGGTTAACGAGTCAGGCCAGGTCCGCAGGTAGAGATCATGAACAAGGTGTGCATGGGTGAGAGGGACCTCACCTCGTGTTTGGAGGCAAATAACCATAGACACTTTTGCAATTTATGCAAGCGCGGGGGCTAGTCAGCTTCCGAGGTGGGACTATCCCACCCTTCTTCCTTCACGCAGCAGCAGAAGCAGCTTCCTTCGTCAAATTGGCATAGAGGACTTGGTCAAAGGCTCCAATTGACCAGTAAGGAAACTTCTTGGGTTGAGTCCGTGTCACCTAGGACCTTGCCTGGGGTCTGCAAGTGCTTGAAGCGAGCTTCGAGCTTCTCTCGAAGCTTCGATAATGGCGGCGGAGACCTAGGACCTGCAAGCATGAAAACGGGCTAAAAGCCCCAGTTAAAATAGTTCATAAGCTTCGTCGTGAGGTGGGGAATTGAACGACGGTGTTCGTGAGGTGTGGGAGTGCGTGAGGTGGCCGGACAGTGACAAAAGGTAAAGTGCGACAGTGTGGTGTTTGGCGGAGCAGTGGGGAGGCTAATAGCCTCGAAGACCAGAGGGCTTTTTCTCTCTGGAACACAACGGAGGTGTAGAGATGAATGGCGGCTGGATTGGTGGAGTGTAGTGGCCGTGTGAGCTCATCAGAGGTACGCTGGCGAGGTGGAAGACAGAGAGCGACGGGGCAAGTCGGCGGTCGAAACAAAGTGACGAGTGGCTAAAAATGAAAAGTGGAAGTCGATGAGTTGTTTAGGAGGGGAGGCAGATGAAGGGGAGTGGAATTGGCGCAGGGTAAGGTGTGGCCGATGCCGAAGATGAAGCTACTTAGAGAGAGGTGGATGGCGAGGATGAAGGGGGGTAGGAGCGCCGGCGGGTGCTGCACGACGCGGAAGAAGACAAGGAGGAAGAGTCTGCCACTAGTATTGTGGTAAGACGACAAGGGAAAGCAGGGAGAGTCGCTGGAGCTTGAAGAGTAAATCGACCGGAGGAGAGGAGAGGAATTTGAGGGATTCTCTAGTCGAATTCAACCTTGAGGGATTCGGTATGACCAAGGGGTGCTTTTATACACCTCAGGAGGACAGCATGCGTTCGCATGAGACATTGGGCAGGTTTTAGGACTTAGGATTGGGTTCAAAAGGAAGAGAATTTCTTGACGAACTTCCCTTTCAAATTAGAAAGGGATTCATCAAGAAATCAGGGAGTTCTTTCCTTTTTAAGGTCGCCAGAGCAAGTAGGAATAGGTGTAATGGCACCAGGGACCTGTTTTTGAGAATGATGATAAATTTAGGGACCTATTTGAAAGGATTTTGAAAGTTAAGGGTAGAAATTTAATTAGACAGGACCAATTTGCAAACTAGGTCAAGACAAATTCATCTTGAGTCCAAATTTTGATAAAAACCTAATTTGGACCTAAGGAATCCAATGGTGAAGTTGGATTTTGGTTTTGACCATGTTTGACTAGGTAATTTATGAAAAAACCCAAATTAGGGTAAATGTCTGTCTGTGATTCTGTTTTGGGTCAAAATGGGTTCTGATGGTCAAATTGAAGGTTCTAAACCCTAGAGAATATTTTTCTATAAATTTTAGAAGGTTTCGGTAAATTTTACTCTGATCAAAACCACATTTAATTAAGCGGGCCTATTTTTAGAATTTCAAAAGTCATTTAATTCTCAAAACACGTGAAAACTCTTTTCTGATTGTTCTAACCCACTTGTTATCTTTTTAAGACTAATTGACCTTCATTCAACCCCTGAGAAAACACATGGTTATACTCCATTCATGATAAGTTGGTAAAATTACAGTTTTAACCCTAGTTTCTCATTTTTCCTTCAGAATGATTATGCAATGACTTATGACTCTCTGGCGGTTACATAGGAGCATTTATTGACTTAATTGGGTCAAAATGAGCTAGTTATGGATCAAGATGGTGTTCCCATCACCAGGGTTCTAGGGGTTGCCATGGGTGGTGCTATCTCGAAGCATCGAAAGCCAAGGACCCTACAAGAATTGATGGTGGGAGCTAGAAATCCGATACAGACCATGTTATAAAGCCAATCCAAAGCTAGAAGTAAAGAAGAAAGAGAGAAAACTCTCCAAACAATGCAAAAAAATCTTCTATCTCTCTCTTACAAAAATGCACTGCAAACTGATCCTAGGACTAACCATGTTTTAAGCACGGGTGCTTTAACCGCAGAGTCCAACGAACCTTAGGATAGTTTCTGTGGGCTTTAGAAACCTTCGCAGTAGACTGAGGCTAAAGCTGGTCAGGTCCGAATCTTGATTGGTACTTGAGTACCTCTAGGCCTACTATTAGCAATCTAACCTAATCTAACAAAAAAGGCACATATCAGAGATCTGTACACATGGTCTAGAATTTGAGTTAATTCTATAAGATTTTGCTAAGGGACTAGCAAAAGTTAGGCATGGGGTATGATGATAACATCATCATCATCCATATCTAGCTTTAATTTGTCATAATCAAAGAATAAATGCTCGTACATAACCACCAGAGAGGCATAATTCACTGTAAATCCATTCTGAGAGAATAACAAGAAAATAGGGGTAAAACAGCAGTTTTAACAGCATATCTCAATTGCAGAACAATCACGGGATTTATCAGGGGTTAATTAAAGGTCAAATGGTCTTAAATGTCTAACAAGTAGATCCGTGAAGACAGAAATGGGTTTTCGCATGTTTCGAGAATTAAATGACATCGAAACCCTAAAAATAGACCCGCTTAATCTACTGAGGTTGTGGTCAGGATAAAATTCACCTAAACCCTCTAAAATTTATATAAAAATATTCTCTAGGGTTTGGTAGCTTCAAATTGACTATCAGAACCCATCTTGACCCAAAATAGAACTACAGACAGACTATTACCATAATTTGGGTTTTTGCATAAATTATCTAGTTAAACTAAGTCAAAACCAAAATCCAACTTCACCATTGGATTCCTTAGGTCCAAATTAGGTTTTTATCAAAGCGTGGGCCCAATCTGAGATTATTTAGAACTAGTTTGCATTTTAGTCCAAATCTGATTTTATTTATCTCAAACGACCCCTCAACTTTCAAATTCCTTACACAAAACCTCCCAACTTTATCATCTTCTTCTTCAAAAACATCCCCACTGCATAGAACTCCTAATCCTACAACTCCAGCGACAATCAATCAAGGATTTCTCCTTGATTGATTGATGAAACCTTCTCAAAATTGAACCAAAGAATCCTCTTAAAATTCTCTTTCAATCAGACCTTTCCTTGTGCTCCAAATCCTACCCAATTTCTCATGAGAATGCATCAGAAATTTGGATTTCCAACTCTGACGACCTTCCAAGCTTGAAAGCTTGTCTTCCAAGCTTTAACCGACCCCCTACTACCTATATAAAGACTCCTAGGGCTTGCTCGATCCTTCCACGCTCGAATTTGGCCTGGAATCCCTCTACTTCATCCCTCCTCTCCGGCCAAAAAGCTCCTCAGCATCCGGCGATCCTCACCAACCTCCCTCATCATCCGCTTGCAATACCAACGGCAGATTCCTCTTCCTTGTCTTCCTCCGCGTTAAGTCATACCTGCCGACACCTCTTCCTCTGTCGTCCTCGCCGTCCTACCCTCACTGGAGCACCTTCGTCCCCGACACCGACTGATGTAGACACAATTATTGATAGTAAAATGTCTATTCATGCATGTTACTAGGCTTAGATTTGCATTTCATGTTATAAATATTGCGTAGCATGCGCAACCCAAACCGCCCATGCGCACGCATGCGCCACAGCACGTGCACAGCAACACGGGTGCACGTGCACATGCAAAGGCACACACACGCAAGCACAGCAGTGCGTGCAGCAACACAGCATGCATGCGAAGGTAGTGATAGCAGTGGCGCGTATCACGCGTGCGCACGCGACAAGGGCACATACAGCGCACGCCAATTGTGCAGCAGCAGGGGCGCGTGACTGGGATCTTCAGCGACATTTGCAGCGAATCTTCAGCGACATTTATGACCGTCACTAAAAGTCCTGTATATGAATTCTTTCCTCCACTATAAAAGGATGCCTACCCCTCCCATTTTTATTCATCTCTTCCTTTCTTCCTCTCACCACCTCCAAGGCTCTAGAGAGAACTAGTCCCAAGCCTGGGATGCTCCATTAGAGTAGAAAAAGAAAATAGTTTTCCCACCTTTCATCCCCATTCATGGAGCATCCCGTAGCCGTCCTCTCACTACCCTTCAGGAAGAAGATCCTCACTACGACTCCATCCTGCCCCACCCTCCATCCTCCGACTACGTCTTCCTTCGTCCCGCTCCTCACCACCTTCCTCCAGGTGACGTCAGAGCGAGTCGTCCTCCGAGCAACCTTCAAGGGGGATTTTCTCATCTCCATCTATCTTCTTTGCTTTCAAGTGTAGTTTTTCCCGCTTTCTTAGTTGTAGAAAGCATTAGATTCAGAAATATATGTGATTCTCCCTCTCTCTGTTCTTTTTTTTTTCAAGTAGATAAAGTTTTCATCTACCTAATCTCTTGCTTGATAAAAATACCAAAAAAATTAGAAAGATAAAAAAGGCCAAAAATAAATAAAAGAGAAGCGCGGATTTTTACAAAGCCAAACGTTCGCCTCCCTGTGTTCGACCCAGGACTCACTTTTCGAGTTTCGGTTATAAATTTTATCTGATAGACGCATTTTGAGAGCAACGACGATGCATCCTCTGGACCCTAATTTTAATTCGCAAAACGTTCCTTGATCACCGACGTACCCCTGGCAAGTCGATCTCCCCCCTTTTGTCTATTAGATTAGGGTTAGTTTAGTTAGTTTAGCATCTTAGGTTAGTTTTATACCCCAAAAACCCAAAAGCAACCCCTCAACACCGCAATTCTCCCTCACCTTCTCCATCTCCGACCAATCCTCCGACGAGGAGTCCCATACGCTACTCACCTCCATCCTCCTCGCCGACACATTCCTCACCATTGCCTCGACCTAGAGACCAAAATCCCTTAAGTAATTGAAGGGATTGGCCTCTCCATCACCTCCGCACTGACTCACCGAGGTCATACAATCTCCACACACACACACACGCCACGCTGCACCCACCACCACATTCATCGTCACACGATGAAGCTGTTGAACCATTTGACGCGGCTGTAAGGCCCTTCTTCTCGAGTTTCAGGTCCCAAGTCGAGCCCACCATTGACGCTCTGCTTTAAGCAAGCTTGGAGCTTGCCGTAGCACTCACTTGCCCCAGGTGTTTAATCCAGGTTGTACAGAATCACCTAAGGCACTGCCCCAGGTGGTCAATTAGAGGCCTTGACCTCGTTAGCTGTGGAAATTGAAGGAAGGAGCCCAGCAGCAGCCACGCTAATCAGAGGATTCTCGTCGTTGCAGACGTCTGCCATGATAGTGGGATGTTTGCACGCTTTTGTTCGGGTTTTAAAAGATAACATGTTGTAATAAAGCCGATAAAACGTTCAAACAAATATAGAGAATTTTATTACTCGAAAACTAAAGTATCCGAGGTCGAACACAGGGAGAAATCTCAGTACTTTTAAAACCAAAGAATACAGCTTTTAAATGAAAATAATTGATTCAAAGAGAGAGAGTTATAAAAAGAATTTCTAAAAGAAAACAGAATTGGACGTCTGATTTCTTTATCAGACGTCTTAAAAGTAGTCTTCTTTCTCTCTTCTACCTTCTTTTTCTTCGTTGGCTCTTCTTCTTTTCTTCTGATCCACAGGTCTTTTTTCTTCCTTGAACTTCTTTCTCTTCTCTTTCCTTTCCTGCGAAGACTTCTTCTTCCTGCCTTTGTTTCCCTTCTGTCTTCTTCTTTCTTTTTGTCTTTTCTGTAGTCCTTCCTTCTCTCAGATCTCTGCCTTGCTCAGCTTCCTTTCTTCAGAGTTCCTTCTTCTTCTGCTCCTGCTCTTCTATTTCTTCAGTTCTTCTTTTTGCTTTCCTTCGCCTCTTCCTTCTCTACTTTTCCCTTGCTGCAGCGGCTAAGTGTTTGCTTCTTCCTCTCTTCCTTCTTCCCTGCGCATACCACAACCAATGCAAAACCTACCCCCTTCCCTCTACCCAAACGTCTCTCTCTTTCTCTGCAATTCGCTCAAGGACGCTCTCCTAGAGCCACACGGGTAATCGGGTCGGATTTCGCACCCGGGACCAGGCGCACCAGCAGGTGAGTGATGCGCGAGGAGTGCTCAGGTTAGGGTTGGGTCGGATCCCGCCAGATCCGTGAGGTGAAGCCGCGGACGAGGCGAGTGGGTCAGGTGAGGGACCTCACCCCTGTGCTTTCGGAGGCGGTAAGACAATATCACAAAAATAATTTATGGCACACCTGTGTTTCGCGTTCCCACGATGTGGGACAATCAAGCCTCTGCCCCGCTCTCGCACGCACCCGTAGACCTTCGTGCAATCGCCACAGCTGGTAGCTTCGCAGTGCTGCTTGCTGGACCCGAGGGCTTCGCCACGCTCTCGCGAATCTGCTGCGCCTGGAGCCTGGGAGACCTGATGCCTGGAGCTGCATTGGAGCTTCTTCAACTGTCGTCAATGGCGGCAGGAGCGTCGATACTGTCAAACACCAATGCGGCCTATTGGCCTAATCAGACCAGCTGGGAACCTTCGCCGTGGCACCGTGAAGATGGTGCACGGTGCTGTAGGCCGTGGAATGGCCTAGGTGTGCGGGCCTAGGTCAACCTGTCGCCGGAAGTGTGGGGTTGTTCGGGGGACTGTGGTGGAGGTGTAAAGGATGATGGATGGGCGGAAGTTGTTCCTGGTGGTGAGGCGGAACTTATGAGATGGTTGGCGAGCTGTGTGGAGGGGCAGAATGGTGGGGGCGGCTCGCCGGAGGTTGGTTGGAGGCGAGGAAGATGGAGGTGGTCAAGCACTACCGGGGGGCAATTAAATAAAATAACAGGGGGAAAAGAGAGAGGAGAGGATGGAGAGGGTATCTGGAGTGATCTGGAAGGAAGGGAGGCAGTGGAGTGGACGGCGCATAACTGCCGTCATTGGGGAAGAAGAACCCTGAGGGAGGAAGCGGCGACGAGGACGAGGTCAGGGGCACGCGCACTTGGTACGGCGCGACACAAGAGGAAGAGGCGAAGTTGGCTCTGCTGCTGGTATGGCAGCAGAGCGACGAGAAGGAGGGGAGGAGGTCGCCGAAGCTTGCGGGTCTCTTGGCCGGAGATGGAAGAGAGGAAAGTTTGGGGGAATCTCCGCCAATTCAAGTCTGAGGATCTGCGGCCGGGTCTGGGGATCCTTTTATAGGCGTTGGCCGAACCTTCTAGCGCGTGGAGATCGCGCAATCACCTCCGCCGGCTCGCCGGAGATGGAAAGAGGGTGGATACCCAAATCTCTCGTGCGTTCGCACGAGAGATTGGGTTCACACCAGAGATTGTGATTGGCTTTAGAAGGAAGGGAATTCCTCAGAGAATCTCCCTTCCATTTATGGGAGGGAATCTCTGAGGAATCAGAGAGTAATCCCTCTCTAAACCTCGCCGGAGATCGATTTTGCCCTAACAATGGCGGCAGGACCTGATTGCAAAGGTGGCGAGGAACTTAGGGCGCTCTCTACAAAGATATTCAAAAGATAGGGACCAAATTATGATTTGGGTGTACTAAATTGCAAAGTAGGTCAAGATGACCTCCCCTTAGGTCCAAATTTTGGTATAAACCTAATTTGGACCTAGGGAATCTAATGGTGAAGTTGGATTTTAGGTTTGACCACATTTGACTGGACATTTTGTGTAAAAACCCAAATTAGGTTAATTAAAGAGCTGGGACCCTAATCTAGGTCAAACTGGGTTCCAAAGGCCAAATTAAGTGTTCTAAACCCTAGAAGATGTTTTTTCCATGATTTTTAGAGGGTTTACTTAATTTTTATCCTGACCGGAACCTTTTTAATTTAAGCGGGTCTGTTTTAGGGTTACCAAATGTCATTTAATTCCTAAATTGCACATAAACCCATTTTTGATTGACTCAACCCACTTTTTATCTCATTTAGACCATTTGACCTATGGTTTGCCTCTGAGAAATCCTGTTTATCTACTGCAATGGTAAAATTGCAGTTTTAACTTTTATTTCATGTTTTCTTCTCAGAGCAGTTATTCCTTCATTTAGGCCTTCTTCTAGGTTATGTAGGAGCTTTTATCTTCTTTATTGGGTCAAAATGAGCTAGTTATGGCTCATGATGAGGCTCTCATCATACCCCCATGCCTATCTTTTGCTAGTCCCTTAGCAAAATTTCAAGGTTTTAACTTCCATTCTAGACCCTAAGTGTCAACAATAAGTGCTTCTCCTTTTCTTTCGTGATTAGGTAGGAATGCCGATAATAGGCCTAGGGGTACTCAAGTACCAACCAAAATCCGGACCTGTTCCGCTTTAGCCTCAGTCCTCCGCAAAGGTTTCTACGGCCCACAGAAGCTAACCTAGGGTTTGTTGGACTCCGCGGTTAAAGCACCCGTGCTTGAGACATTTTTAGCCTAAGTTCAGTTTGCAGTGTGTTTTTTTGTAAGAGAGAGATAGAAGATTTATTTGTTTGAAGAGATTTTTCTCTCTCTTTTCTTTTTATTTCTAGCTTCGGATTAGCTTCTCAACACGGTCTGTATCGGATTCCTCGTCCCCATCATCAATCCTCAAGGGTCCCTGGCTTTCGAGATTTCGAGATAATCCCGCCCATGGCAACCCCCAGAACCCTGGCTTTCGAGATTTTGAGATAATCCTGCCCATGGCATTCTGTGGCCGAATTCAGACCCTGGCGATCGACATTTCGGGATAATGCCACCCATGGTATCTGAACCAGCAGAGTGCTTACATGCCCCCAGTAGGATATTTAAATATCCTAAGAAACAAGCACCGAGGAGACGATGTGTTGTTACGCATCTTCGAGGGGAATTTCCCGCATCTCCGCGTCGGGAACTCGTCCAAATCAACTTGTGTTGATTGGCCGCTCCTAATCTAGGTGACATTTTCAGAACATTAAACGCTTTTTGCGTGATTTGGATGTTTATGCGCATTGAACTAGACTGTGTGTGAATTTGGGATGCTTAGGTTACCAAATCCCGCAAACCGGAGATCAGTTAACGAGGCCAAATACTTCCTAAGCCTTAGACCTAATACTTAAGCTTCCCCAACCTCTTGAGGATTATCCAGATTTTAACGGATACGTGAATTTTTAAGCTAACAAATCTAGCCCAAGAGGCCTAAGATCAGCGTTCCCGCTAATCTCTTATTATATCTCCGTAGCACTTTTCTTTTCTTTTTCTTGATTCGGTATAGAACTTCAGTTAACCCCTTAATCTTTTACTAATGACTATTTCTTTCATTTTGTGCTCCTTTTTGTCATTTTTCTTTCTTTTTCTCATTTGTATGACCCTGCATTGTTCCTCCCCTCCATCAAGTCTCTCTCTCTATTTTTTTTTTTTTTTGAAACCGTTTCTTGATATGAATTTTCCTAATATTTTGCACTTTCATACCCCCCCATGCCTAAGATTTGTAATGTCCCCATTGTAAATTAGGTGGGTTCGATTTCAGCTTAGTTCATGCATTAGGACAGGTGTATGGTGAGTGAATGGGTCGAAGTGACTTGTTGCGAACGATTTCTAATCTCGGGTTGGGATACCTGAGGTGACGTCGGCTGTTCTAATGGATGAACCCTAAAGTGCAATATGAATTCCGCATAGAGATGTCAGAAAAGGTTTTGGGTTTTTCAAAGAATGACGGGTTGCCTCCCGTTAAGCGCTGAGTTTTACGCCATCAGCTGGGCGCAATGAGCTCAAGAGGAATGGAGGGTAAAGGATGACTCAGCCAGATCTATATCGGTCATGTCAATGAACGGCTTGAGTCTCTGACCGTTCACGATAAAGGGTTCAGAATCATGGCTGAGTGGGCTGATTTCAATGGCTCCATTTTCGAAGATTTGTCGGACTAGGTATGGTCCGACCCACTTGGATCTTAGCTTCCCTGGGAATAATTTGAGTCGGGCATCAAAGAGTAAAACTTTTTGACCAGGATGAAAGACCTTTCTAGAAATGTGTTTGTCGTGAAAAGCTTTAACCCATTCCTTGTAAATTCGCGAGTTCTCATACGCGTCGTGGCGTAATTCATCGATCTCGCTCATTTGGAGTCTTCTGTGGGTTCCAGCCTTAGAAAGATCTAGATTACAAGTCCGTACTGCCCAATAGGCTTTATGCTCCAACTCGAAGGGAAGGTGACATGCCTTCTCGTACACTAGTCTAAAGGGAGACATTCCTAGTTGGGTCTTGTGGGCGGTCTTATAGGCCCACAATGCTTCTGGAAGCCGAGAAGACCAATCTTTTCTATCAGGTCAAACAGTAACCTGAAGGATCTTCTTGATCTCTCGGTTAGATAGCTCAGCTAGACCATTTTTTTGGGGGTGGTAAGGAGTAGAGATTCGGTGTGACACCCCGTATTTGGTCATCAGTGACCTGAACTGAGCGTTTGTAAAATGGGTCCCTCCGTCGAAAATTATAGCATGTGGAATCCCGAACCTTGAGAAAATGTTTTGATGAAGGAATTGTATAATGACTTTATGATTGTTGGTTCGGGTCGAAATGGCTTCTATCCACTTGGAAACATAGTCAACTGCGAGTAAGATGTATTCGAAGCCATCCGAGATCGGGATGGGTCCCATGAAATCAATCCCCCAAATATCAAAAATTTCGCATACCAAGATCGGCTGTAGAGGCATCATGTCTCGATGGCTCATGTTGCCCAGAGTCTGGCAACGGGAACAGGCCTTACAGTGATTGTATGCATCCTTGAAAATTGCGGGCCAGAAAATGCCACACTGGAGGACTTTTGATGCGGTTCTATGTCCTGAAAAATGTCCACTGCATGCCTGGTCATGGCAAAATGAGAGTATGTCTTTGATTTCCACTTCCGCGATGCACCGTCGAATTATCTGATCAGCACCAATGCGGAATAGATACGGGTCTTCCCATAGGTAATACTTGGCATCGGAACACAATTTTTCCTTTTTGGCCTTCGGCCAATTGGGCGGAATCTGATGTGATGCCAGGTAATTAACTATATCAGCGAACCATGGAAGACTTGTATTGATAGTCAGGAGGTGCTCATCAGGAAAATGTTCTGTGATAGGTTCGAAAGGGTCAATTATTTCAGAAGGAAGGAGGGACAAGTGATCAGCTACCACATTCTGCTTTCCCGCCTTGTCGTGAATCTCAAGGTCAAATTCTTGCAACAGCAAGATCCATCGGATTAATCGAGGTTTCGCGTCCTTCTTTGCAAGGAGATGCCTCACCACTGTATGATCCGAGTATATGATAACACGGGAACCCAGAAGGTATGATCTGAATTTTTCCAGGGTAAATACTACGGCCAGCAGCTCTTTCTCAGTAACTGTATAGTTACGCTGAGCCTCATCCAGTGTTTTGCTGGCGTAGTAAATGACCACAGGTTTCCCGTCACTTTTCTGCCCCAAAATCGCTCCTACAGCGAAGTCAGATGCATCGCACATGATCTCAAAGGGTTGAGACCAATCAGGGGACTGTAGGATTGGGGCTTGGGTGACTCAGTCACGTAAGATCTCAAATTCCTGCGTGCATTCCTTGGAAATTTCGAAAGGCACATCCTTGGAGAGAAGATTGGTCAGGGGGCGCGCGATTTTGGAGAACTCAGGGATAAATCGACGGTAAAAACCGACGTGCCCCAAAAAAGATCGGATGTCCTTAATCGAGCTAGGCATAGGGAGCTTGGAAATCAGGTTAACCTTAGCTTGATCCACTTGGATGCCTTTCTTCGAGATTAAATGTCCCAGGACAATTCCCTCAGGCACCATGAAATGGCTCTTTTCCCAGGAAAGAACCAAATTCACCTCGATGCATCGCCTGAGTATTTGGACCAAGTGTTGGAGGCAATCGTCAAATGATTCTCCAAAAACTGAAAAGTCATCCATGAAGACTTCCAGATAATCACCTACCATATCTGAGAATATTGCAAGCATGCACCGCTGAAAAGTTGCAGGTGCATTGCAGAGACCGAATGGCATCCTTCGAAACACGTACGTCCCGAAGGGGCAGGTGAATGTGGTCTTTTCTTGGTCCTCTGGATGGATTGCCACCTGATTGCAACCGAAGTACCCGTCAAGAAAGCAGAAGAACCTATTTCCCGCTAGTTTTTCGAGGATCTGATCAATAAACGGTAGTGGGAAATGATCCTTCTTCGTGGAGGAATTGAGTCTTTTGTAATCAATGCAGACTCTCCACGAGTTAGCTATTCGGGTCGGAATGACTTCTCCGGTTTCAGTCGTGATGATGGTAAGTCCTGCCTTCTTAGGCACCACTTGTATTGGACTCACCCAACGACTGTCAGAGATCGGGTAGATGATTCCTACATCTAACCACTTTATGATCTCCTTTTTCACGACCTCCTGTAGGTTAGGGTTTAGGCGTCTTTGCATTTCTCTTGAAGGTCGTGCACCTTCTTCTGTGTAGATTCGATGTGTGCAGTATGAAGGGCTTATACCAGTCAAATCATCGAGAGTCCATCCGATGGCTCTACGATGTTGCTGGAGAACAGAAATCAAACGAAGTTCCTGGTCAAGTGTGAGTCGAGAATTGATAATCACAGGAAACGTCTGATTTGAATCCAAAAAGACGTACTTCAAATGTTCGGGAAGGGGCTTGAGTTCCATGACAGGATTTTCAGTAGCAGCGGGTGGTTCGGGGTTTGTATCAGGAGCAATGGTAGGAGTCATAGGTGTGTCTAGATCATGTTCGCACTCCTCTGTTAGCGGGTTTTGATTCTCTAGTGGTTGATCAAGGATAATCAGGTTGTCTTCTATATGCAATTCATCAACCACGGCTCTGACATCACATATTTCCTCTATAACCCCACAATTAATCCCTTGTTGGGCCTTAAAAATGTCAATCTTCAGGTTTTGGTTCCCAAATTTTAATTCTATCTGGCCCTCTTGTGGGAGCTCCGGATGTCGGATTTGGCCGATCTTGAGTCCGTTGGACTCCGTTCGTCGTTATGAATCCATCCGTGCGGTCCGATTGCTCATCTGGGGCCTGCTTTGACACATGCTTTACACATATGGCCATTAATGCAATTTATAAGCAATCTTGGTACTTGATGCATGCAATGCTCCTATTCTACTTTATGTTGTGCCTTTTATTCTAAAGATGGGCCATATTCAACCTAATTACTACCCCCTTGCATGGTGTTATCAGTTCCCACTTAGGAACTCCGTGATGGGGGCACTTTCGCATGAGATCTAGGAATCGATCCCAAGCTTCGTGAAGAGGTTCTCCCGGTTGTTGAGTGAAATGAGTGATCTGGTGGCGCAAGGCATTCGTCTGGCCATGGGGAAGAATTTTTTCAAAAATTCGGACTACAGTTCCTCCCATGTGTTGATCGGACGGGTCTGAGTTTGATACCAGTGTGCGGCCTTGTCCATGAGGGAGAACGAAAACATTTTCATGAGTAGGATATCCCGGTTTTGTACATCTGACCCGAAGGTCTGGGCCAGATGCTTGAGTTGTTTAATGTGTTGGAATGGATCTTCAGAGTTAAGCCCGTGAAACTTTGGTATGGCATGAATCATATTGGGCTTCAGTTCAGAATTAGGTCCTCCAATCGGGATTCGTACTCGAGGTTCGATCGCCACTGCAGCGGGATTATAGTGATCTCGCATCATAGGTCGCTGCGGTGGGTTTACAAAGTTCTGAAAGAGATCATTAAGGCGTTGAAATTGGTGTTCAAGGTTGTTCTCCTCTTCAATGGGTTGTGCCATGATGGGAGAAGAAGGAGAATCAGGATCTGAATCAGATGAGAGATTTATGTAGTGGGGTTGCTGCACAAACAAGGGCGTCGAGGCTAATCCTCGACGAGAGTGAATTTCTAAAGGAGGTCTTAAGGGTGGCCTTAAGGACCTCCTACCGAACATGCATCGAAGGATGTGATGAGATTTAGAAGGTGCTGGACCCAATCAAGACACCCAAAAAAAATTGTTGGGTGACTATAGAGGCTCGGGGCGGATGGACCCCTTAGTCAGAAAGGTCGTCCACTTGAGAAATATCTGGGCAGCCAGAGAGGGAGAGTCCCGCAAAGACCCCTACACGGTAGAGCATCCCCACGAGTTACAGGGTTTCCCCCACCCGACCTCTCTTGTCACTGCGGTTCCAGGTAGATCAGAATGGGGACCTTGACATCTTAAGTCTACCTTTTTTACTTTAAGATCAAGGTGCTTAATGTTCCACTTGAACTTTTAGGTATTTTCAGTGAAAAAGTGACCTAATTTTAAAGTTTGTTGACCCAAGGGGTCAACTTCACCTTTTGTTCCTTTAAGAGCTTTTAGGTCCTTTTCTTTTTAAGGTTCAAATGGATTAAAAACCTGATTTGCTTAGGGTTCTTCTTGTGTAAATCTTTTCAATCAAGGTTTAGGCACACCTCTTTTTGAAAAAATTTATTTCTTTGTTTAAGATAAGGTGTGTCTCTAAAAACTCTAACTTTTTAATCCTTAAATTGGCTCTTGTGGGTCCAATTTAGTTGCCTCAGAATTTAGTACCTAGGGCTCAATCAAGAAAGTTTTAGCCCTAGTTACCTTAGTTGGATGAGCAGATAAAAATGTGTTGAAATGAAAATCAGGCAACTTGATGAGTTACTAATTATGAAACAGGTAGCCCTAAGTTGATTGTTCTTTCTTTTTTTTCCTTTCAGAGTTTGAGAGTTAAGAGGGAGGGCCTATGGAAATTACCTATTCCTTGGAGTGTCTGTTGTACAACTGCTCTTCTTTCCTTTTTTCTTTCCCTGTTTTGAGCACAACAAAAGAGAGGAGTTAGGTCAAATATTGGATCAAAAAGTTCTAATCAAAAGCTTTAAAAGTGCCCGTTGCTCCCCGGCAACGGCGCCAAAATGTTTGCACGCTTTTGTTCGGGTTTTAAAAGATAACACGTTGTAATATAGCCGATAAAACGTTCAAACAAATATAGAGAATTTTATTACTCGAAAACTAGAGTATCCGAGGTCGAACATAGGGAGAAATCTCAGTACTTTTAAAACCAAATAATACAACTTTTAAATGAAAATAATTAATTCAAAGAGAGAGAGTTATAAAAAGAATTTCTAAAAGAAAACAGAATTGGACGTCTGATTTCTTTATCAGACATCTTAAAAGTAGTCTTCTTTCTCTCTTTTGCCTTCTTTTTCTTCGTTGGCTCTTCTTCTTTTCTTCTGATCCACAGGTCTTTTTTCTTCCTTGAACTTCTTTCTCTTCTCTTTCCTTTCCTGCGAAGACTTCTTCTTCCTGCCTTTGTTTCCCTTCTGTCTTCTTCTTTCTTTTTGTCTTTTCTGTAGTCCTTCCTTCTCTCAGATCTCTGCCTTGCTCAGCTTCCTTTCTTCAGAGTTCCTTCTTCTTCTGCTCCTGCTCTTCTATTTCTTCAGTTCTTCTTTTTGCTTTCCTTCGCCTCTTCCTTCTCTACTTTTCCCTTGCTGCAGCGGCTAAGTGTTTGCTTCTTCCTCTCTTCCTTCTTCCCTACGCATACCACAGCCAATGCAAAACCTACCCCCTTCCCTCTACCCAAACGTCTCTCTCTTTCTCTGCAATTCGCTCAAGGACACTCTCCCAGAGCCACACGGGTAATCGGGTCGGATTTCGCACCCGGGACCAGGCGCACCAGCAGGTGAGTGATGCGCGAGGAGTGCTCAGGTTAGGGTTGGGTCGGATCCCACCAGATCCGTGAGGTGAAGCCGCGGACGAGGCGAGTGGGTCAGGTGAGGGACCTCACCCCTGTGCTTTCGGAGGCGGTAAGACAATATCACAAAAATAATTTATGGCACACCTATGTTTCACGTTCCCACGATGTGGGACTATCAAGCCTCTGCCCCGCTCTCGCACGCACCCGTAGACCTTCGTGCAATCGCCACAGCTGGGAGCTTCGCAGTGCTGCTTGCTGGACCCGAGGGCTTCGCCACGCTCTCGCGAATCTGCTGCGCCTGGAGCCTGGGAGACCTGATGCCTGGAGCTGCTTTGGAGCTTCTTCAACTGTCGTCAATGGCGGCAGGAGCGTCGATACTGTCAAACACCAATGCGGCCTATTGGCCTAATCAGACCAGCTGGGTACCTTCGTCGTGGCACGGCGAAGATAGTTGGTCGAAGGCGAGGAAGATGGAGGTGGTCAGGCACTGTCGGAGGGCAATTAAATAAAATAACAGGGGAAAAGAGAGAGGAGAGGATGGAGAGGGTATCTGGAGTGATCTGGAAGGAAGGGAGGCAGTGGAGTGGATGGCGCGTAACTGCCGTCATCAGGGAAGAAGAACCCTGAGGGAGGAAGCGGCGACGAGGACGAGGTCAAGGGCACGCGCGCTTGGTACGGCGCAACGCGAGAGGAAGAGGCGAAGAGGAGGGGAGGAGGTCGCCGGAGCTTGCGGGTCTCTTGGCCGGAGATGGAAGAGAGGAAAGTTTGGGGGAATCTCCGCCAATTCGAGTCTGAGGATCTGCGGTCGGGTCTGGGGATCCTTTTATAGGCGTTGGCTGAACCTTCTAGCGCGTGGAGATCGTGCAATCACCTCCGTTGGCTCGCCGGAGATGGAAAGAGGGTGGATACCTAAATCTCTCGTGCGTTCGCACGAAAGATTGGGTTCACACCAGAGATTGTGATTGGCTTTAGAAGGAAGGGAATTCCTCAGAGAATCTCCCTTCCATTTCTGGGAGGGAATCTCTGAGGAATCAGAGAGTAATCCCTCTCTAAACCTCATCGGAGATCGGTTCTGCCCTAACAATGGCGGCAGGACCTGATTGCAAAGGTTGCGAGGAACTTAGGGGGCTCTCTGCAAAGATATTCAAAAGATAGGGACCAAATTATGATTTAGGTATACTAAATTGCAAAGTAGGTCAAGATGACCTCCCCTTAGGTCCAAATTTTGGTATAAACCTAATTTGGACCTAGGGAATCCAATGGTGAAGTTGGATTTTAGGTTTGGCCACGTTTGACTAGATATTTTGCGTAAAAACCCAAATTAGGTTAATTGAAGAGCTAGGACCCTAATCTAGGTCAAACTGGGTTCCAAAGGCCAAATTAAGTGTTCTAAGCCCTATAAGATGTTTTTTTCATGATTTTTAGAGGGTTTACTTGATTTTTATCCTGACTGGAACCTTGTTAATTTAAGCGGGTCTGTTTTAGGGTTACCAAATGTCATTTAATTCCTAGATTGCACATAAACCCATTTCTGATTGACTCAACCCACTTTTTATCTCATTTAGACCATTTGACCTATGTTTTTCCTCTGAGAAATCCTGTTTATGTACTGCAATGGTAAAATTGCAGTTTTAACCTTTATTTCATGTTTTCTTCTCAGAGCACTTATTTCTTCATTTAGGCCTTCTTCTAGGTTATGTAGGAGCTTTTTTCTTTATTGAGTCAAAATGAGCTAGTTATGGCTCATGATGAGGCTCTCATCATGGGATTAGTCCCACCTCGTTGGTTGAAAAGGATATGCGGTGACATAAATTTCAAAAGTGAATTAAGCTCTTCGCCTCAAGTCACACAGGGGGGTGAGGTCCCCCACTACCCTCACACGCTTCGCCCCTGACACCTTGCACGCAGGCCTGGTCTGATCCGATTACCTGCCTAAGCTCTCACACCTCGGCTGTTACCCACTGCAGGCAACCCTGGTTCCGGGTGCTCTCATACCCGGTAACCTGATATTGTGCATGGCCTTATGAAGGCGGGAATGAGGTGGAAACCCAGAGAGAGAAGGAAAGAGAGCACGGGGAAGGGTTGGGTTTTGCTATAGACCCTTCCCAACACTTAGTCGAATTTGAGAAGTTATCTCTGTGCATGAAGAGAAAAAGGAAGAAGAGAAAGAGAAGGGCTAAGGAAGGAAGAAAGAAAAGGCAAAGCAGAAGAAGAGGAAGCTGAAGAAGAAGAAGAGAAAGAGAACCGTAGAGGAAGAAGAGAAAGAGAAGCCAAGGGAAAAAATCGAAGGCAGAATAGAAGAAGAGAAAGGCAAAGAAAAACAGCAGAAGAAAAATCAAAGAGGAGCACTGTAGCAACATCTTTTAAGACGTCTGATTGTAAAATCAGATTATCTATTCCCTCATTTGATTACTTTTAAGTAATTGCTATATGTGTTAAACTAATAATTGGTGATTTAAATCACCATTATTTTGTCTAGAATTCTTTTTAACTCTTCATATACTGATGTTATACATTGCATATTAGATTTTGAGTAATTAATTGTGCTCATTTACATTATATATTGAGATTAGCGCGTGAATTCCATATTTGCTCCTAGTGAACGACCATGGACTTAAATTTGAGTTAAAAATTGTATTTGTTGTTTTCTTGATTTATTGGCTATACTACAACACGACGATTTTTAAAATATCGATTTATCATGTCAACACTGATGTTATGATTTTTGCCATTTTTTCTTAAGATACGAAAAATCCTACAAATCATGTTTGATTCCATGTGTTGAACCCATCTTAATTGAATCAATGTTTTAAAGGGTGATTCATGTTGGTTTTAATCTTTCTATGGCTAATGTAACGTAGTTTTTTGATCCAAATCAATTTTGCGATGTTTATAAGCGATCCACGATCTGTTCTTCCGCTTTAGAACCATCCTCGAAACTAGTGTACTCATGATGAGTACCGGTACTCGTCGAGTATCGAATACCAACGGACATGTTCTATATCATTATCTGTATTTTCCAAGTACCGGAACTAATCATTAATACCCGTATATATAGGATACAAGTTTTGGTCCTGGACCATAATCTGGGTCATACAGGTACTAGTACTAATCTTTAGTACCAGTACATATGACATACTATTTTCCCATTCCAGAACTCCTCCAGAACTGATGTAGTACCGGTACTTGAGATTAGTACCGGTACACATCATTTTAGGTACCGGTACATAAGGACGAGTATCAGTACATGTGAGAACCAGTTTCTCAAAACTAAGACTCACGAATACCCGTACTTGTTATTGGTACCAGTACTCATGATTAACTAGAGGAGTTGAACTCGTGGTAGGCAGTATGTGGCTGATACCGATACTTCTCACAAGTACCGGTACATATGGAACCCAGGACTGATACTCATGTTTTAGTACCAGTACTAGGCCTATACAGATGGTATCGGTACTCATCTAGAGTACCGATACATGTAAATCATTGGGGATATATATTGCTTGATGATGAATCATTAGGCATAACTATCTGTGATACTACATCATTGCAGTCGGTTTTGATGTATTTAAATTAATTAGTACATTTAACAATTTATTTTCCAAAGTAGTTCATTGTTCCTTGTGTTAGTTGATTTATGACATCAAGATGACTGCTTTTGTGTTCCTGTGGGTAGTAATTAGCCCAAAGGAGGTTTACTACTTGACTGAACCTCACAATGCAACTAATAACAAATATGAGTTATTTATTTTGGTTTCATATGTGAGTAATGAATTAATCCAAAGATAAATTCATCGAACTTGCATACTTAAACTCTTATGTTTGGTTATTTATTTCTACCTCTTACAATATTGTTATTTCTATCCAAAGACTAAATGTCAATATTGTATGGTTTTCTGAAGTTCATTTATTCATTAGAGCATGTATTTGTCTTTTTATTCAGTTAACTCCTCTGTGTCTGCTACAACTACCAATCTGAACTCCATTCCAAAATTAAATGTCTAACTTTAAATTTTGGAAGGAGAGTGTCATGGTAGTTCTAGGGTGCAAGGATCTGGACCTTGCATTAAGGGTGGAACAGCCTCCTCCTCTTATAGATCAAAGTACTGATGTTACTAAAAAGTACTTTGAGAGGTGGGAGCATTCTAATCGGATGTGTCTAATGATCATAAAGTGCACCATACCAGAAAATTTCAGGGGTGCTATCTCAGAGGAGTCCAATGCCAAAGGATTTCTTAATGAAATAGAAAAACATTTTGCGAAAAATGAAAAGGCTGAGACAAGCAACTTTTTGGGGAAACTTGTCTCACTTAAGTATATAAAGGAACTAGGAGAATAAGGGAGCACATCATGGTTGTCTCATTTGGCTTCAAAGCTAAAGAAACTGAAACAGGAGTTGTCGGAAGATCTTTGATAAGTTTACTTTAGTGGATCATTATTTGGTCTAAGTACTCTTTTATTAGTTATTCTTAGTTGTTAATTAATTAGGATTTATATGGCAATACACCTTAGTCTGCATGTAATTGTACGCACCGATTTTACATTTCATAACATGTGATATGGTAATAATGAAATTAAGGAAACAATCCTCCTGATTGTTCCTCTGTACACCTTTACGTGCATGGGATCAAGACCCACAGGCACCTGTTGCTATCATCCAAGTGGCATCAAGGTCCACCAAAAATATCGCCTCCATCATGCACGCTCGTCGAATTCGTTCGTTTATCCACACAAAGAGAACCAATGTTAGTAATTCATAAAATCTTCAGAAATAGCATAAAAATAATATAAATTCCCCGAAAAAATTAATAGGCATATTTCCTCCCCAGCAACGACACCATTTGAAAGAGCGATCTTCGTTTTCAATAAAAATCTTAACATAAAATGTCATGTCGTTATAGCTCATGCGTGGTAGAAAATTACTTTTCAAAATATTTAATACTCAAAATCTAACCACGAAAATAGTTATGTCATCTCCACAGAGAGGAATAAGCCTATTAAACTAGTGAATGGTGCCTTATTTATTCGAGAAACTCAACGAGTGCGCATATTAATTCGTGCAATTCATTTTCAACATAAGTCATAATTTTATGTAATTAATCAAGAATATAGGTGTTCACATGCAAAATCACCACCATGAAAATGTGTAATTGCGATCTTGATACTGGTAAACACTGTCAAGACTAATAACCTACAAGACAGAGCCCGTTCACTATAACCAATATCCCATATTTAATATCATTCATGAGAAGAATTCAGTTATAAGTAATTCACCTAGAATAGAGGGATATTCATGCAATTGTCCCTCAATAAACTAAGATTTTAAATAAAAGAATAGTGTTTCTCACAATGGCAAAATTCGTAAATATTAATAGGGCCGTTACTGTTGAGAAACAGACGATTTGGCGAAGGAGCTTGCAGGTGGGGAGGAGGGGATCGCTGATGGCGTGAATGTCGGTGGTGGTGCGTCAGAGGTCGAGCATCGTAAAGGTGGTGGTGCGTCAGCGAGTGGTGACCGAAGGTCGTCGGATGAAGGAGGAGAGGCTGGCGGTTGGAGAATGTCGATGGGTGGCCAGAAGGATAGCAGATTGATTGGTTGGTATCATGGCTAGCAGGGCGACATTAGCGAGCTCCTGGTGAGTCTACTGGTGGCGTTGGTGAAGAGGTCGGTGGCCAGAGAGGGTGGAGTGGTAGTGGTGGGTTATGGGTTCGTTTAACCTATAGCAAGAGGAGGTTGAAGAGGAAGTAGAAAGGGAAGGCGATGCAGTGTTGGGTGCTTTAAGGAAGGCAGAGAGGGAGACTGGTGGTGTTGGCGTGGGTGCGACTGGCATTTAGGAGAAGAAGATGGTGACTGGTTATGCGGACAGGTGATGGTGGTCCTAGAGAGGAAGAGCGGGGGGTGGCTGTGCGTGGGTTGTGTGGTCTTGAAGAGGAAAGAAAAGAAGAGGAAGATGAAGATGAGCGGCTAATGGTGTGTGTTGAACATCGGAGTACTACGCTATCGGAGTTGGTTTTGAAAACCTGTCGTTCTAGTTCGAGTAGCGAAGAACTCGGGTTCAACAAATAAAATTTATACCGAAAATCTATAAAGAAATCCTAGGTCGAACTCAGGGAGGCTACGTCGATCAAAATTCTAAATTATATTTCTTTTATGTTTTTGTTTAAAAAGCAAAAAAATCACAATGAAATGGAATAAATATAGACAATAAGAGAGAGAGAGAGGGAAAAACATTCACTTGATGTTATAAAATGCTTTTACAACTAAGAAAGTGAGAAAAGATTACACTAGAAAGCGAGAAATTATTACAACTAGAAAGCAGGAAAATTCTACTCTAAAAAGAAGGAAAAAGAATGGGAGAGAGAAGTTATTCTCCTCAATGATCGCTTGGAGGACGAATCGGACGAGACAATGCCTGAAAGACGAGGAATGGAGCAGGAAGAAGGAGGTCAAAGCAGGAGGAACAGGAACGAGGCAACACGTCGTCGTCGTCGCGGGATCCGCTTCTGGAATGGGGGCAAAAACTTGATTTTAGCTCTTAAGAAGCATCCCGGGTGTTCGACAAGCCTCTCTTGAGCTTTGGAGAGGGAGAGAAGAGAAGGAAGGGATGAGAAATCCGTACGAAGAGGATCTCCTTTTATAGTTGCAAGGAGTGGAAGCATTTTGGACATTTTAATTTCAAAAACATTAATATGGGGCCTTTAGTGACGGACTTAAACGTCACGAAAGGTCCATCGTGGGCGATGTGTGCACGCGCTGTGCGCACCTACTCTTCTTCTTCACCTAAAATGCCTGTGCACGTTCGTGCGCTCCCAACCGTTCGATCAAGAGATTGGATGGTTGAGAGTAGCTGCGCCCGCGCCGCGCACCCGCGTACAATCACGCATAAGCGCCGCGCGTCTGATCGTGCGAGGACGCTATCGCTTGCTCCCCGTCGCTGGATCTTCATCGCGCGGCTCTGATCGCAAGCCCGCTCCACGCCTGCGCCTTGATTTGAGGCACCGCGGGGATCGATCCTGCAACCTCTGCCTTGCCCATAAGCGTGCAACCGCTACGCTAAGCCGGTGGATGGTCGCGATTTTGTTATAAGCTCATGTGTGCTCAGCTGTTGGATCTTCATCCACCGGTTGAGATAAAACGAGCGGGTGAAGAAGGAGGGTTGCGGCCGGTGTTGGGCGGCTATAATGGCGCCAAGTGTCACCATCTAGGCTGTCCATCTTCTAAGTGATGTAGATGGTGCCATGGGTGTTGGATTGGACCGATTTTCACGCCGTTAGGCTGCGATCGTCGATCCAAACCCATCTGTGCGGTCAGATTTGTCTGAGTTGAGGATTAACACCATCTTGCCCTTGCTCTTTAAGGTTTCTCGATCTCTATCTGGTGCTACGGTTGTCCAGTTAAGGCGATATTGGAGTCGTTGAACTCTAATCGTTGCCCTAATCAAATTCGTACGGTTGGATCTTCAATCTGAGACCCTGATAAAAAGTCATCCTGTCCTTGACCATAAAAAGGAGACAATTACTATACAATTTATACAACTTGATCTAAATGCATGATTATGCATGTTATGCACTATTTACAATGTATGATGCTAATGTGACACTAAGAGCATGCATTAATAGACATTTTAGGTTAAGGAGATGTATGCACATTAGTGTAGGTTGTGGAGTTGGTGGCCGTGGTGTTGTTAGTGATCTGCGGCAAGGGGGGGAAGGTCTGCTGGAGGTGGAGGACGATGGGTGGGGGTGCCGTTGATGAAGGTGTGATGGTTAAATTCCTCAACACAGTTAATTAAGTTATTTAGGCTTAATTAAATGTGCAAGAATGTAACTTAGGTTAACTCAAATCAAAGTCGTGAAGGTAGTATAAGGTCAAGTTAACCTAACATTTTATATTTTAAAGTTCTTTTTTAACTGGTTGAGTCCAGGTCATTCACTGAGAGGCATAACTTAATCCTAATTCACCATTACCATTAATCTCTAAGAAATAATTAATAAATATTTAATTAGTCAGAATATAATTGTAATACTTTAGGAACATGAATCTTGCATAAAAGATACATCAAACATAAGCATGCAACATTCCATTAGGGTAAAACATGTTTACACAAGAAATCTATCATTAAAATTCAAGTAAACATGTTTATTATATCATTTATATCATTTTACAAGAGTATAAAGCAAGAAAATGATATATGAGGGATATAGTTGCCTTTTACAACATTTGATGCTCAAAACAACAATAAAAGAACATGAAATTGCAATATAAGATCAAATCAAACATCTAAGAATAATATTGGACAACTTAAAAAGAAAAATTAAAAGTCTAATGCAAGTGAGGGACGTCTGATATTTCTCCTTCTTTCTTCATTAAATTGCTTCAGCCCTTCTTTATTCTCTTGTTCCTTTTCTTTTCTTCTCTTCTGTTATTGCTCTCTTTCTCTTTCTTTTATTTCTCGAGCTTCTCTTCTTCCCTTATATTTTTCTTAAGTTCTTCTTTAGCTAATCTACTAAGTCTTTAACTTTCCTTAACCCTCTCTCAATACTTAAGCTTTTAAGCCCTCCTCACTTCATCTCTTCTTTATTTCTTCTTTCACTCTCCTACATACTGTGCATATAACCTTCCACGCTTAGCCATTTGTGTGAACACTTAAACCCATTTTGCCTTGAATTATAAAAATTATTTATTTTTAATGGGCGGTCAGACCTCTTTCGAGGATACACAGCACCCCATGGGGTGGGATCAGACCCTTCGATTATAACACCAATTTGGTGTTTCGATCTCATATGATCCTTCGATTTGAAGGATGAAAGCGGCTGTTTCACATGGCCAAAATAGCCTACAGAGAAGAGCAATAGGTCTTTGACCTGCAGGAGGGACTTTCTTCCTCAACTGAAGGCCTGAATGACTTCAGTGAGGTGTTTCACATCAAATGGAGAAGGAAGGAAGGTTTTGAAAAGGCTCAAGAAGAAGAAGCTTGTGAGCTTCATTCCCAGTACACAGAGCTCATGTTTAAGCTCAAAATTAGCTAACAGAAGGAGATTAACCTCTAGAAGAGGTTTAAACATCCTCAAAAGGTTAAGAGTGACTGATCTAGGTGGATTTAGCCTTCAAAATTCAATAGAGCCACACTGAAACAGTATTAGGTTCATTTCAAACCCAAACTGAACAGAAGAAGAAAACTCTAAGATTAATCAATTAAACTCATTAAAATCAACTTGATTGATCTCTAAATACTTCCAGAAATCAAATTAACCTATCAATTCCATGTTTTGATCAATAAATCCTCAATTACAACTCAAATTTGATTAACTAAGCTCAAAATTTGACTTGCAGAGTTAGAGACTTCCAGATCAAATTGAAACCCTACATTGCTCTAATTCATCCTTAGGAATTCACTCAACTCCTTAAAACTAAGTTTTGATGGCTTTTGATGGCTTCTTAGACATCTGATGAGAGCCTCATCATGAGCCCTAACTAGCTCATTTTGATCCAAGAAAGAGAATAAAAAGCTCCTGCATAACTAAGAAGAAGGCTTAATTGGAGGAATAAGTGTTCTGAGAAGAAAACATGAAATAAAGGGAAAAACTGTAAGTTTACCATTGCAGTACATAAATGGGATTTCTCATAAATAAAACATCGGTCAAATAGTCTAAATAAGATAAAAAGTGGGTCGATTCAATTAGAAATGGATTTATATGCAATCCAGGAATTAAATGACATCTGGTAACCCTAAAACAGACCTGCTTATTTTAACAAGGTTTCGGTCAGGATAAAAATTAATTAAACCCTCTAAAATTCATGAAAAAATATCCCCTAGGGTTTAGAATGTTCAATTTGGCCTTTGGAACCTAGTTTGACCTAGATTAGCGTCCTAACTCATTAATTGACCTAATTTGGGTTTTTACGAAAAATATCCAGTCAAACGTGGTCAAACCTAAAATCCAACTCCACCATTGGATTCCTTGGTTCAAAATTAGGTTTGTATCAAAATTTGGACCTAAGGGGAGGTCATCTTGACCTACTTTGCAAATTAGTACACCCAATTACATTTTGACCCTTATCTTTTGAAAACCCTCACATAAACCCCCCTAGCTTCCTCGCCAATCTTACAATCAGGTCCCTCCGCCATTATTGGGGAGGAATCCTTCTCCGACAAGGAAGGGAGGGGGCATACTCCCTGATCCCTCAGAGATCCCCTCCCATAATTGGAAGGGAGATTCTTTGAGGAATCCCCTTCCATTTGAGCCTGATCACAATCTCTGATTCCTGTCTAATCTCTCGTGCGAACGCACGAAAGATTTGGGATCCCAACCACCTTCCTTCTCCGGCAAGACGACGATGGCTAAAGGCTTGCCCTCCACGCACCAGAAGCTCGGCCAGCACCTATAAAAGGACCTCCGACCCTCAACGAATCACTCAGACTTGTTTTGGCTGTAGAACCCTCCAAACTTCATCTCTCCTCTCTCCGACCAAGAAACCCGCAAGCTCTGGTGATTACCTCTCCTCCCTCTCGTTACTCTACTGCCATACTAGCAGCAGAGTTCACTCCGCCTCATCCTCCCGCGTCGCGCCGCACCAAGCGCACGCCTCCCTGACCTCCTCCTCGTCGCTGTTATCTCCCTCAGGGTTGTCTTCTCCGACGACGGCGCAAATGAGCCGTCTAACTCCACTGCCCCCTTTCACTCCCAACAATCCAGATAAGTTCCCCATCTTTCACTCTTTCATTTCCCTCACTTTATTTCACACAATCGCCCCTCGACCGTCACTGTCCACCGTCACCTTCCTCATCTCCGGCCACCCTCCAGCGAGATGCTCCCGTCACTCCGTAGCCCCACACGTCTCGCCAACCACCGCATAACCTTCGTCACACTTCACTGAATATCCTCCGGTCATCCACAGATCCTCAACGCCACCACAACTACCCCCCGATCAAACCCATCAGTCTGGCCACAGAGCAACCTAGGCACGCACGCCTAGGCCACCCCGCGGCCTGCCACCTACTGCCTCACCTTCATCGTGACACGGCGAAGGTCCCCCTATGATCTGATTGAGCCGCAAGGCCCTTTTTGTGTCAGGCAGGTTTCAAGCTCCGGCCGCCATTAGCGATGATTTGAGGAAGCTGCACGCTTGCTCCAGGTTGCAAGACTTCAAGGTTCCAGGTGTAGCAAACTTGGGAGGGTCTTGCGAATCCAGTCGTCCCAGCAAGTGACGCCGCAAAGCCTACAATTGTGGCAATTGGAGGCACGGTCTGCTACGGGCGTGCGAGAAAGAGCGGTGGGCATTAGTCCCACCTCGGTAAGCTGTAAAGCACGTGAGTCCTTTAAATTGATTTTGTGTCATTGCCCTGTTGCCTCCAATCACACTTGGGGTGAGGTCCCTCACCTAAGCACTGCCTCGTCCGTGAGCTCATCACACGGACCTGGCACGGCCCGACCCGGCACCTTCCTAAGCACTCCTCGCACACCATACCCACGCTGGTGCGCCTAGACCCGGGCGCGCGACCTGACCTGTTTACCCGGCTTTGGGAGAGCGTGCTGAAGAGTGATATACAGAGAGAGAGATGTGCGGGAAGGGTAGGGGAGTAGGTTTTTCTATGTGTACTTGTGTGCAAGAAGCAGGGACTTAGCCACTGCAAGCGAAGGAAAAGAAGAAGGAAGGAGGCTCCACAGAGGAAAAAGAAAGGCAAGGCAGAAAAGAAGAAGTGAGGCCCAAGGGAAATAGAACCAAGGAGAAGAAGACCCGCAAAGAAATAAAGAAAGGTAAAGACAAGCAGAAGAAGAAGAGAAGCTAAAGGCAGAGGGAAGAAGCGAAGGAAAAAAGAGAAGAGGAACTGAAGAAGGAAGAAGAAAGAGATCAAGGGGCAGACAAAGAAGCAAGAAAGCAAAGAAAAAGAAGAGGAACAGAGGCAACAAGGGAAGAGAAGAAAAGGCGCTGAAGCAGAGCAAAGTCTGGGAAATACTTTAAGACATCTGATATTTCATCAGACGTCCATTTTTTCTTGAGAAATTTCTTTCTATATCACTCTCATTGAACTAGTCATTTCTTCTTATTTAAAAAGTTGTGTTCTCAAGTTTTGGAATACTTAGATTGCTCCCTGTGTTCGACCTCGGATACTCTGATTTTCGAGTTATAAATCTTTATTTGTTTTCGCGGAAAGTTCATCTATATTACAACGCAATATTTGTTAAAACATGATCTAGCTGCGCCAACATTTTGGCGCCGTTACCGGGGAGCAACAGGCAATTCTAAAGCTTTTGATCACAACTTCTGACCCAATATTGACTTAATTCCTCTCTTTTATTGTGCTTGTCTCAGGGAAAGCAGAGAAAGGAAGAGCAGCTACACAATAGACACACCAAGGAACAAGTAATTTTCATTAGCCTTTCTCTTAACCCACTCAAAGTCTGAAAAGGAACAAAGAAGAATCAACCTAGGGCTACCTATTTCATACTTAGTAATTCATCAAAGTTGCCTGATTTTCATTTCAACACATCTTGAATTGCTCATCCAACTAAGGTAACTAGGGCTAAAACTTTCTCGATTAAGCCTTAGATACCAAATTTTGAGGCAACTAAATTGGACCAACTAGAGCAAACTTAAGGATTGCAAAGCTAGGGTTTTTAGAGACACATCTTTTCTTAAATAAAGAAAAAAGTTTTTCCAAAAAGTGGTGTGCCTAAACCTTGTTTGAAAAGATCTATACAAGAGAAACCCTAAGCAAATCAGGCTTTTAAATCCATTTGAACCCTAAAAGAAAGGACCCAAAAGCTCTCAAAGGAACAAGAGGCGAAGTTGATCCTTTGGGTCAACCAACCTTAAAATTATGTCACTTTTTCACTCAAAAGACCTAAAAGTTCAAGTGGAACCTTAAGCACCTTGATCTTAAAGTAAAAAAAGGTAGACTAAGAGGTCAAGGTCCCCATTCTGGTCTACCTGGAACCTCAGTGACAAGAGAGGTCGGGTGGGGGAAACCCTGTAACTCGTGGGGATGCTCTACCGTGTAGGGGTCTTTGCGAGACTCTCCCTCTCTGGCTACCCAGGTACTTCTCAAGTGAACGACCTTTCTGACTAAGGGGTACCATCCACCCCAAACCTCTATAGTCACCCAACAATTTTTGGGTGTCTTGATTGGGTCCAGCACCTTCTAATCTCATCACATCCTTCAGTGCATGTTCAGTAGAAGGTCCTTAAGACCATCCTTAAGACCTACTTTAGAAATTTACTCTCGTCGAGGCCAAGCCTTGACACCCTTGTTTGTGCAGCAACCCCACCACATAAATCTTTCATCTGATTCAGAACCAAGTTCTCCTTCTTCTCCCATCATGGCACAACCCATTGAAGAGGAGAACAACCTTGAGCACCAACTTCAACGCCTGAATGATCTCTTTCAAAACTTTCTAAACCCACCGTAGCGACCAATGATGCGAGATCACTATAATCCTGTTGTGGTGGCGATCGAACCTCGAGTCCGAATCCCGATTGGAGGTCCGAATTCTGAACTGAAGCCCAATATGATTCATGCCATACCAAAGTTTCATGGGCTTAACTCCGAGGATCCATTCCAACACATTAAACAACTCAAGCATCTAGCCCAGACCTTTGGGTCAGATCCACAAAATCGGGATATCCTACTCATGAAAATGTTTTCTTTCTCCCTCCTGGACAAGGCCGCCCATTGGTATCAAACTCAGACCCGTCCGATCAACACATGGGAGGAACTTCAGTCTGAATTCTTGAAAAAGTTCTTCCCTGTTGGCTGGACGAATGCCTCGCGCCACCAGATCACCCATTTCACTCAACAACCGGGAGAACCTCTTCACAAAGCATGGGACCGATTCTTAGATCTCATGCGAAAGTGCCCCCATCACGGAGTTCCTACATGGGAACAAGTCCAGTCTTTTTACCAGGGACTCCGTGAAGACATTCGATTATTCGTCAATGCAATGTACGAAGGAAACATCATGGGTCAACATGAGGACACAGTGTGGGAGATTCTCGAAAACATGTGCGAGAACTCCATAAATAATGACTCCATGGGCTTATTCGACAGGATGAATGCCCTCACATCGACGAATCTGAGAGGGGCACATGAGATGTAGGACCTGTCCACATCCGTCAACTTGGAACTGATGGCCAGTCAGTTGGATAAGGTTTCTATCATAGAAAAGAAGGTGGACGAGCTAACTTGGCATTTGCATCAAGCCACCTCTGCACAGAACTCTTTTGCACGACCACTTCTGGCGAGGGAAACTATGCAAAACATCTACCACCAATTTGTTAAGGGGATGGACCCATATCCACCCCCATCTGCCTCTCAGACCGGAGTGACCTCCGATTCATTCTACTCGAGTTGGGGGAACTCTGAACCCTCGTATTCTAACTTTCCTGAGGTTCCTCAAAACTGCGAGGACCACAACGCCATCCAGAATGACCCATTCTCCAATACCTACAACCTTGGATGGCAAAATCATCCTAACTTTCAGTGGACGAGAAATTCTCAGACTCAAAGACCACCATATCAACCCCTTCCACAAGCCCCTCGTCCATATCAGCCGCCTCAGCCTCGGCCCAATCCCACCTACCAATCTGGGCCAAATCAGGATCAAATGACTCTTATCCTTCAAGCACTGGCTGACATTCAAAAGGCGAATGCGACAATGCAAAAATAGCACAAGGACGAGATCACAGAGGTTCACAACCAACTAGCCCAGATGGCAAATTCCCGCCAACCTGGCACCTTTCCTTCGCAACCTCTACCAAACCCAAATAACATGTCGACCCAGAGGCGCGTTATGAACCCAAATTCAGGCCACGCACATTTTATTTATCAAGCCCTTGCTGCTCCATCACCAAACGGGATAGAAGCTTCGACATCTTATGCAGGATTTCAACAGCAGCCACCCCTCATACCAAACCCAAACCAAAACCAGGCCGGATTAAACTCTGTAACAACACGTAGTGGTAAAACAACCCAAGACCCACATTATCCGAATCACTCCAAGCCTGGTAGTAGCTAAGACCCTAGGATAGTTATCCAGGACACCACTATCCCAGATCAAGAACCTGGACCTATTCTAGAAGAACCAACTAGGATTCCATTTCCTGAGGCCTTAACCAAAGGAAAAAGGATAACCAAACCCGTGGCCCCCAAGGAGGATCTGGTCAAGCTCTTTGAACAGGTCCAGATAAACATCCCCTTGATGGATGCAATTTGCCACGTACCGACTTACGCAAGATTCTTAAAAGATGTATGTACAGCTAAACGCAACCCGCGAACCAAGGATGGGAATCCGATCGTTCTGTCAGAGCAAGCCAACTCTGTCATCTTGAGTAAACTCCCACCCAAGGCGAAAGACCCAAGAACTCCCTTGATCTCTTGTAAAATTGGTGAAACCCAATTTGACAGAGCCTTACTAGATCTAGGTGCCTCCATAAATCTAATACCGACATCCCTCCCTGACCACCTTGAAGAGTCCAAACTTAAACCAACTGAGGTGACGTTACAGTTAGCCGATCGATCCATCAAGTCACCTAAAGGAATACTCGAGGATGTCATTGTTAGGGTACGGGATTTCTACTTCCCGGTGAACTTCATAGTTCTGGACATGGATGCACCTGAGAACCCAAGGGACACACCAATCATATTAGGGAGACCCTTTTTGGCCACTGCTAGGGCCAACATAAGCAGTGAAGAGGGGCAGATAGAATTAAAATTTGGGAATCAAACTCTGAAGATTGACATTTTTAAGGCCCAACAAGGGATTAATTGCAGGGTTATAGAGCAAATATGTGATATCAGAGCCGTGGTTGATGAATCACATACAGAGGACAACCTGATTATCCCTGATCAACCACTAGAAGATCAAAACCCGCCAACAGAGGAGTGCGAACATGATCTAGACACACCTATGACTCCAACCCTTGTACCTGATACAAACCTCGAACCACCCGCTACTGCTGACAATCCTGTCATGGAACTCAAGCCCCTTCCCGAGCATCTGAAGTACGTCTTTTTGGGTTCCAATCAGACATTTCCTGTGATTATCAACTCTCGACTCACACCTAACCAGGAACTCTGTTTGATTACTATTCTCCAGCAGCATTGTAGAGCCATTGGATGGACTCTCGATGATTTGACTGGCATAAGCCCTTCATACTGCACACATCGAATCTACACAGAAGAAGGTGCACAACCTTCAAGAGAAATGCAAAAATGATTAAACCCTAACCTATAGGAGGTCGTGAAAAAGGAGATCATAAAGTGGTTAGATGCAGGGATCATCTACCCGATCTCCGACAGTCGTTGAGTGAGTCCAATACAGGTGGTGCCTAAAAAGGTCAGACTTACCATCATCACGACTAAAATCGGAGAAGTCATTCCTACCCGAATAGCTAACTCGTGGAGAGTCTGCATTGATTACAGAAGACTCAATTCCTCCACGAAGAAGGACCATTTCCCACTACAGTTTATTGATCAGATCCTCGAGAAACTAGCAGGAAATAGGTTCTTCTACTTTCTTGACGGGTACTCCGGTTACAACCAGGTGGCAATCCATCGAGAAGACTAAGAAAAGACCACATTCACCTGTCCCTTCGGGACGTACGCATTTCGAAGGATGCCTTTCAGTCTCTGCAATGCACCCGCAACCTTTCAGCGGTGCATGCTTGCCATATTCTCAGATATGGTATGTAACTATCTGGAAGTCTTCATGGATGACTTTTCAATTTTTGGAGTATCATTTGACGATTGCCTTCAACACTTGGTCCAAATACTTAGGCGGTGCATCAATGTGAATTTGGTTCTTTCCTAGGAAAAGAGCCATTTCATGGTGCCTGAGGGAATTGTCCTGGGACATCTAATCTCAGAGAAAGGCATCCAAGTGGATCAAGCTAAGGTTAACCTGATTTCCAAGCCCCTATGCCTAGCTCGATTAAGGACATCCGATCTTTTTTGGGGCACGTCGATTTTTAATGTCGATTTATCCCTGATTTTTCTAAAATCGCACACCCCCTGACTACTCTTCTCTCCAAGGATGTGCCTTTCGAAATTTTCAAGGAATGCACTCGGGCATTTGAGATCCTACGTGACCGAGTCACCCAAGCCCCGATCCTACAGTCCCCTGATTGGTCTCAACCCTTTGAGATCATGTGCGATGCATCTGACTTCGCTGTAGGAGCGATTTTGGGGCAGAAAATTGACGGGAAACACGTGGTCATTTACTACACTAGCAAAATACTAGACGAGGCTCAACATAACTATACGGTTACTGAGAAAGAGCTGCTAGCTGTAGTATTTGCCCTAGAAAAATTCAGATCATACCTTTTGGGTTCCCGTGTTATCATATACTCGGATCACATAGCTGTGAGGCATCTCCTTGCAAAGAAGGATGCGAAACCTCAATTAGTCCGATGGATCTTGCTGTTGCAAGAATTTGACCTTGAGATTCGCGACAAAGCGGGAAAGCAAAATGTGGTAGCTGATCACTTGTCTCGCCTTCCTTCTGAAATAATTGACCCTTCCGGACCCATCACAGAACACTTTCCTAATGAGCACCTCCTGACTATCAATACAGGCCTTCCATGGTTCGCAGATATAGTGAATTACCTGGCATCACATCAGATTCTGTCCGATTGACCGAAGGCCAAGAAGGACAACTTGCATTCCGATGCCAAGTATTACCTATGGGAAGACCCGTATCTATTCCGCATTAGTGCTAATCAGATAATTCGATGATGTGTTGCGGAAGTAGAAATCAAAGACATACTCTCATTTTGCCATGACCAAGCATGCGGTGGACATTTCTTAGGACACAAAATCGCATCAAAAGTCCTCCAGTGTGGCTTCTACTGGCCCACAATTTTCAATGATGCATATGATCACTATAAGGCATGTACCCATTACTAGACTTTGGGCAACATGAGCCATCGAGACATGATGCCTCTATAGCCGATCCTGGTATGCGAAATTTTTGAAATCTGGGGGATTGATTTTATGGGACCCTTCCCAATCTCGGATGGCTTCGAATACATCTTACTCGCAGTTGACTACTTGTCCAAGTGGATAGAAGCCATTCCGACCCGAACCAACAATCATAAAGTTGTTATCAAATCCATTCATCAAAACATCTTCTTAAGGTTCGGGATTCCACGAGTAATAATTTCCGACGGAGGGACCCATTTCACAAACGCTTAGTTCAGGCCACTGATGACCAAATACGAGGTGTCACACCGAATCTCTACTCCTTACCACCCCCAAACTAATGGTTTAGCTAAGCTATCAAACCGAGAGATCAAGAAAATCCTTTAGGTTACTATTCTACCTAACAGAAAAGATTGGTCTTCTCGGCTTCCGAAAGCATTGTGGGCCTATAGGACCACCCACAAGACCCAATTAGGAATGTCTCCCTTCAGACTAGTGTACGGGAAGGCATATCACCTCCCCGTCGAATTAGAGCATAAAGCCTATTGGGCAGTACGGAATTGTAATTTAGATCTTTCTAAGGCTGAAACCCACAGAAGGCTTCAAATAAGCGAGATTGATGAATTACGCCATGACGCGTATGAGAACTCGTGAATTTACAAAGAACGGGTTAAAGCTTTTCATGACAAACACATTTCTAGAAAGATCTTTCATCCTGGTCAAAAGGTTTTACTCTTTAATGCCCAACTCAAATTATTCCCAGGAAAGCTACGATCTAAGTAGGTCAGACCCTACCTAGTCCGACAAATCTTTGGAAATGGAGCCATTGAAATCAGCCCACTCAGCCACGATTCTGAACCCTTTGTTGTGAACGGTCAAAGACTCAAACCGTTCATTGACATGACCGATACAAATTTGGCTGAGTCATCCTTTACCCTCCATTCCCCTTGAGCTCATTGAGCCCAGCCGATGGCGTAAAACTTAGCGCTTAACGGGAGGCAACCCATCATTCTTTGAAAAACCCGAAACCTTTTCTGACATTTCTACACGAAATTTATATTGCACTTTAAGGTTCATCCATTAGAATAGCTGACTTCACCTTAGGTACCCCTATCCAAGATTAGAAATCATTCGCAACAAGTCACTTCGACCCGTTCACTCACCAAACACCTGTCCTAATGCATGAACTAAGCTGAAATCGAACCCACCTAATTTACAATGGGGACATTGCAAATCTTAAGCATGGGGGGGTATGAAAGTGCAAAATGTCAAGAAAATTCATATCAAGAAAGGGTTTCAATTCAAAATAAAAAAAAGGAGGGGGGAGAAATAATTCGGCCCATACAAAATGAGAAGAGGAAAAGAATAAAATGCCAAAAAAGGAGCAAGAAATGAAAAACAAAAAGAAATGGTCATTAGTAAAAGATTAAGGGACTAACTGAAATTCTAGGCCAGATCAAGAAAAGAGAAAAAGAGAAAAGTACTAAGGAGACATAACAAGAGATTAGCGGGAACGCTGATCTTAGGCCTCTTGGGCTAGATTCTTTAGCTTAAAAATTCAAGTATTTGCTAAAATCGGGATAATCTTCAAGAGGTTGGGGAAAATGTGAAGCTTAAGTATTAGGTCTAAGGCTTAGGAAGTACTCAGCCTTGTTAACTGACCTTCGATTTACGGGATTCAATAACCTAAGCACCCCAATTCACACACAGTCTGGTTCAGTGCGCATAAATATCAAAATCACACAAAAAGCGTTTCAATGTTTTGAAAAAGTCACCTAGATTAGGAGCGGCCGATCAACACAAGTTGATTTGGACGAGTTCCCGACGCGGAGAGGCGAGAAATTCCCCTCGAAGATGCGTAACAACATATCATCTCCTCGGTGCTTGTCTCTTAGGATATTTAAATATCCTACCGGGGGCATGTAAGCACTCTGCTAGTTCAGATATCATAGACGGCATTATCACGAAATATCGATCGCCAGGGTCTGAATTTGGCCACGGAACGCCATGGGCGAGATTATCTCAAAATCTCGAAAGGGGTTCTGGGGGTTGCCATGGGCAGTGCTATCTCGAAGCATCGATAGCCAGGGACCCTTAAGGATTGATGATGGGAACGAGGAATCCGATACAGACCGTGTTGAGAAGCCAATCTGAAGCTAGAAATAAAAAGAAAAGAGAGAGAAAACTCTCCAAACAAATAAATATTTTGTCTCTCTCTTACAAAAACGCACTGCAAACTAAACCTAGGCTAAAAATGTCTCAAGCACGGGTGCTTTAACCGCGGAGTCCAACAAACCCTAGGTTAGTTTCTGTGGGCCTTAAAAACCTTTACGGAGGACTGAGGCTAAAGTACGTCAGGTCCGGATTTTGGTTGATACTTGAGTACCTCTAAGCCTATTGTCGGCATTCTGACCAAATCACAAAAGAAAAAGAGAAGCACTTATCATAACTGATGACAGACACTCAGGGTCTAAAACAGAAGTTAAAACCTTGAAATTTTACTAAGGGACTAGCAAAAGCTAGGCATAGGGGTATGATGAGAGCCTCATAACTAACTCATTTTTATCCAAGAAAGAGAATAAAAAGCTCCTGCATAACTAAGAAGAAGGCTTAATTGGAGGAATAAGTGTTCTGAGAAGAAAACATGAAATAAAGGGTAAAACTGTAATTTTACCATTGCAGTACATAAACGGGATTTCTCAGAAACAAAACATCGGTCAAATGATCTAAATAAGATAAAAAGTGGGTTGATTCAATCAGAAATGGGTTCATATGCAATCTAGGAATTAAATGACATCTGATAACCCTAAAACAAACCCGCTTAATTCAACAAGGTTTCGGTCAGAATAAAAATCAATTAAACCCTCTAAAAATCATGAAAAAACATTCCCTAGGGTTTAGAACGTTCAATTTGGCCTTTGGAACCTAGTTTGACCTAGATTGGGGTCCTAATTCATTAATTGACCTAATTTGGGTTTTTGAGCAAAATGTCTAGTCAAACGTGGTCAAACCTAAAATCCAACTCCACCATTGGATTCCTTGGGTCCAAATTAGATTTGTACCAAAATTTGGACCTAAGGGGAGGTCATCTTGACCTACTTTACAAATTAGTACACCCAATTACACTTTGACCCTTATCTTTTGAAAACCATCACATAAACCCCCCTAGCTTCCTAGCCAATCTTACAATCAGGTCCCTCCGCCATTAATGGGGAGGAATCCTTCTCTGACGAGGAAGGGAGGGGTAATACTCCCTGATCCCTCAGAGATCCCCTCCCATAATTGGAAGGGAGATTCTCTGAGGAATCCCCTTCCACCTGAGCCCGATCACAATCTCTGATTCCTATCCAATCTCTCGTGCGAACACACGAAAGATTCGGGATCCCAACCACCTTCCTTCTCCGGTGAGATGACGGTGGCTAAAGGCTTGCCCTCCACGCACCAGAAGCTCGGCCAGCACATATAAAAGGACCTCCGACCCTCTGCGAATCACTCAGACTTGTTTTGGCCGTAGAAACCTCCAAACTTCATCTCTCCTCTCTCTGGCCAAGAAACCCGCAAGCTCCGGCGATTACCTCTCCTCCCTCTCGTCGCTCTGCTGCCATACTAGCAGCAGAGTTCACTCCGCCTCATCCTCCCACGTCGCGTCGCACCAAGCACACGCCTCCCTGACCTCCTCCTCGTCGCCATTATCTCCCTCAGGGTTGTCTTCTCCGACGACGGCGCAAACGAGCCGTCTGACTCCACTGCCCCCTTTCACTCCCAAAAATCCAGATAAGTTCCCCATCTTTCACTCTTTCATTTCCCTCACTTTATTTCACACAATCGCCCCTCGACTATCACTGTCCACCGTCACCTTCCTCATCTTCGGCCACCCTCCGGCGAGATGCTCCCGTCACTCCGCAGCCCCACACGTCTCGCCAACCACCCCATAACCTCCGCCACACTTCACTGAATATCCTCCGCTCATCCACAGATCCTCAACGCCACCACAACTACCCCCCGATCAAACCCATCCATCTGGCCACAGAGCGACCTAGGCACGCATGCCTAGGCCACCCCGTGGCCTGCCACCTACTGCCTCACCTTCGCCATGACACGGCGAAGGTCCCCCTGTGATCTGATTGAGCCACAAGGCCCTTTTTGTGTCAAGCAGGTTTCAAGCTCCAGCCGCCATTAGCGGTGATTCGAGGAAGCTGCACGCTTGCTCCAGGTTGCAAGACTTTAGGGTTCCAGGTGCAGCAAACTTGGGAGGGTCTTGCGAATCCAGTCATCCCAGCAAGTGACGTCGCAAAGCCTGCAATTGTGGCAATTGGAGGCACGGTTTGCTGCAGGCGCGCGAGAAAGAGCGGTGGGCATTAGTCCCACCTCGGTAAGTTGTAAAGCGCGTGAGTCCTTTAAATTGATTTTGTGTTATTACCCTGTTGCCTCCGATCACACTTGGGGTGAGGTCCCCCACCTCAGCACTGCCTTGTCCGTGAGCTCATCACACGGACCTGGCGCAGCCCGACCCGACACCCTCCTGAGCACTCCTCGCACACCACACCCACGCCGGTGCGCCTGGACCCGGGCGCACGACCCGACCCGTTTACCCGGCTCTAGGAGAGCATGCTGAAGAGTGATATACAGAGAGAGAGAGACGTGCGGGAAGGGTAGGGGAGTAGGTTTTGCTGTGTGTGCTTGTGCGCAGGAAGCAGGGACTTAGCCGCTGCAAGTGAAGGAAAAGAAGAAGGAAGGAGGCTCCGCAAAGGAAAAAGAAAGGCAAGGCAAAAAAGAAGAAGCGTGGCCAAAGGGACACAAAACCAAGGAAGGAAGAAGAGAAAGCAGAACCAAGGAGAAGATGACCTGCACAGAAATAAAAAAAGGTAAAGACAAGCAGAAGAAGAAGAAGAAGAGAAGCTGAAGGCAGAGGGAAGAAGCGAAGGAAAAAAGAGAAGAGGAACTGAAGAAGGAAGAAGAAAGAGATCAAAGGGCATACAAAGAAGCAAGAAAGCAAAGAAAAAGAAGAGGAACAGAGGCAGCAAGGGAAGAGAAGAAAAGGAGCTGAAGCAGAGCAAAGTCTGGGAAATACTTTAAGACGTCTAATATTGCATCAGACGTCCATTTTTTCTTGAGCAATTTCTTTCTATATCACTGTTAGGACCTGATTTCCGAATCCCTACGAGACACGAGAATCGGACCGACTCGACTGATCCCAAGATCCAGTCGTCCAACAAGAAAGTAACCAAAAGAGCAATAAAATAAACCACATTCAACATGTATATAACTAGCAGTAACAAAATACAGCAGTAAAGAAAGAAATACTATAGTATACACCACAACAACAGTAAAGAAATAAATAGATACATAAACATGATGCTTACAATAAAAGAGTACAGTGGTAACAGAAAATACTCACTACAACAGAAGGAAAAGTACAGTGGGTACTACACAAGTAAAACTACTGGGCTCTACTAGGCCCAGCACCCTCAGCAGCCGCCGACTCTGGCTGCTCAACACGTGGTCCTGAAAAAGGTGACAAAGGTGACACGTCAGCGAAACGCTGAGTAGAGTGGCAACTAAAAGCTAAGAAAACGGTAAGGTGGACAGTAGCTGTTATGTTTCTAATCTCTTTCTTTATTTTTCCCACTTATTATTGAATTATTTCTCATATCTTTCTCTTGATCTTGAATGTTCCTCGTGGGAACGATCTTGATTGCAGTCTTTCCCGAAAAGTAGAAGTAACACGTGGTGCTCCCCTGGCCGGGAGAGTCCCCCGTGGTGGTCCTACCCTCAATCAACCACCCCAAGGTCGTTGATAGACGTAACGGTGACTACGGCACACACGATAAACGCATGGGTAGCTACCCCACACTGGCACGCGGTCAGTCGTTTCCGTTAACGGGTGTGCCCAAAGCACAGCACGGAACCAGTATAGGGTAGAGCCCTCTTAGTAATAGGGGTACAACCCCTCCACAGTAACCAAACAAGGGTCTTGCCCCTCCACAGTCCGCACACTCTCGCCTGACTACCCTGGTTTGCCCAGTGGGCCTAACAAGTTGGTGTAGGAGGGCCAGCAGAACCCCTTGGCCCGTGGGGTAGCTAGTGCTCTCCCTACACTAGTAGCTCTCCTTGGTACTGTGTACACGAGGGCCAAAAGTCGGTACCAAGTGGCCAGACCTAACCCCGGGTCCCTGGGGTGGCTAGCTCCGTTCTGCACTAAACAGGGGGACGGTCGCTCTCCTTGGTACTCCGTACTCAAGGACCAACTCACTTCCCCAATTCTATTCCATTCACTTTCCAGGAGTTCTACTCCTAATTCCCCGTAGGGTTCATGCTCTTTTAACTCAGCCAATTTAGGTTTCATCATTTCAGCTTTATATTCATATAGCCCATGTTCTCAATCGTAATTATTCATTCATAAACAGACAGCTGTTAACCAATTACAAGCAGTTATCGTTTCCTTTCTACTTTTCCAAGACTGCAATGTATATGTATTCAATCTAGTTTTCCAGTCCTAGGATTCATGCCATTCCCTAGGATCTATCATTCAATCTAGTTTTCTAGTCCTAGGATTCATGCATTACCCTAGGATCTATCATTCAATCTAGTTTTTCAGTCCTAGGGTTCATGCAATACCCTAGACTCTATTAATTATTTCACAAGTGCATAATTTTTGATAAATAATTGAAAGGGCCACTCTACCCGCAAAATCAGGAGTACTGGGAGCATGATCAGCAAGACCGTGCACCTTTGCAACCCCTAGAGTCGCAACGGAATGAGGTCCTAACACAAGGATCAATTACAAGGAGCTACTCAGAATAGTATACAATTACTGTAAACAGGTAGAGGAAATAAATCTGAGAGGAACGAAACTTGAAACGTGGAAAACGGACTCCGAACGGACCCTGAATGGGTCAAAAACGACAAGCCTGCCCAAAATCAGACGTCTGGAACATCTTCTAGACATCTTAAATGATAGCTCAGGTCATACCTTGATCCTACGCGGTCCTTTAGACATCCAGAAGCCCGCTAAACCGTCTGGACTTAGTTTCCAGACGTCCGACTGTCACTCCGGACGTCTGGAGACCCTCTCCGTCGTCTGGTGCAGTGCCCAGACGTCTGATCTGTGTGGGATGGCGTGTCCTTGCGCCTTCCCGAACGAGTCCTACACACACGTGCGGCCGTCCTCAGCACGAAACAATGCAAAAGCCTTCGGCGGAACGGCTACATGGCCGTACACACGAAAGAGGAAGGAAGGTAAAAATATCGTACCTTTCAGACGTCTGGACCTCCCTCCATACGTCTCCTGCGTCGTCTGGACGTATATCCAGACGTCTGATTCTGGGAAATTTTCCCAGAATCAGGACCTCCTCGCCCTCCGCCCGCAGTGCACGGCCGTGCCGCATCGCGCTCGCCTGCTGCCTGAGCTGCAGCACCTCCTCCCCAGTACCACGGGCTTGCTGCGCACCTGCCGGTCGGCCCTGGCTGCTCCGGCGAGCTCGCAACCTCGCGATCGAGCTCTCTCTCCCTCTCGTAGCAGCCCCTCCTCCCCACTCACTCACAGCTGCCGCTGCGAGTGCCCTCACCCGCTCACTCTCTTGCTGACAGGAAGAAGAAGAAGAAGAAGGCGGTGGAGTGAGGGTGAGGGAGAGGAGAGGGGTATTTGAAGGCTATCGAGGGGAGAGAGAGAGAAAAAGGGATGCGTCTACAGGGAGGAAGGAAAGAGAAGAAGGAGGGCGGCGGTTCAGTCTGCGCATGCATGCGCGTAGACGCGAATCCATACGCCGAAAAAATTAAATTCCAGACATCTGGGAAGGCTTCCAGACGTTTGACCAGACGTCTGGACCACTTCCCAGACGTCTTAAACGACGTTTGATGGCCTGGTTATAACAATCACTCATTGAACTAGTCATTTCTTCTTATTTAAAAAGTTGTGTTCTCAAGTTTTGGAATACTTAAATTGCTCCCTGTGTTCGACCTTGGATACTCTAATTTTCGAGTTATAAATCTTTATTTGTTTTCGCAGAAAGTTCGTCTATATTACAACGCAATATTTGTTAAAACACGATCTAGCCGCACCAACAACGTCGCCACCTAAGATGAAACCTACTTTGTTCGGCAGAGCATTCAAGGAACTCTGAAGCCTAAACAATTCTTGTAACAGACTCCTAAAGCTCTGTAGAAGCTTCCTGATCTATTATACTGTTAAAACCCTAACGGAATTAAACTCTCCAACTCTGCCAGAGTTGGAGAAGATGACAATCAGGAAAAACCTTTGGTCAACAAAACATGAATTAAACTGCTAATTTATGATCCTAGGGTATAAAGGATGCGATCTCGAGCTTCACTCGAAGTTCGAAGGGCTGAAGCAAATTTTTGACTCGCCGGAGCTCTGGTGAACTCAGAAATGATCGTCTAGAGTTAAAAACTCCACAAAACAAGCTGTGAATGGTCTCAAACGATCCCTAAGGTCACAAGGAACCTCAGGAGCTCCTCAATTGGTGCGATTGAAGCTCTTGATCATCAATTGATCAAGAACTCAAGTGAATTGCTTCTTGAGTTCGTCTGAATTCAAGAGCAAATCCCTCACTCAATTGAGTGAGAGAATTTGATCAGTGGGTGTGACGATGATGTAGAGGTGGAAGAACTCCTCTTGAGCCGCCATTGACAGTGAGCTCAGGAGGTTGAGGTGATTTGGGTGTTTTTGATATAATGCATTACTCAGCTAATTAATAAGTCAAACAGGGCCCTTATGTGATGCAAAAGAGATGGAGGTCCCCAATTGAGTGTGAATTATGCCATTGACCTCTGCCATGGACAACGGAGATCACCGGTGATGGTGGGGTGAACTAGACATTTTAGGTGTTAATAGTAAGGAGAAGAAAATGGAAATGAATCGTGGAAAGGTAGAGAAAGTGGAATTGTGTTTGGATCGGTGAAAGAGGCCCCGGCGAGGCCGGACATGGCCTTGCTGGAGCTGAGGAAGGCGAAGCTTAACATACTGAAATCTAAGTTAACCTACTCCTAACTACTGCTAAACTACTCCTATGAGTTAGAACTACTTACCTGGACGAAAGGAGATGAGAAGCTCCGCCAATGGCGCATAACGGAGGATGAAATCAAAGGAAAGGGGATAGATCTCCGGTGAGAAAGGAAATAGAGAGGAAAGAGGGGCTGCGTGCTCCCAAGCCCCGTCACAGCCACTGGAGAGGAAGAGGGGGTGAGGGAGGCGAGTCTTCTGCTCGGAAAAACTCCAAAGGAGGGATGAAAGGTCGCCAGAGGTGAGTGACGAATAGCCTATCATCGACTGCTGTTGGGGAAGGGGAATAGAGAGCCGACCTTTTGAATCGGAGGGGCCCTAGGGTATTTATAGGTTACGATGGAGGGTAAGGGGGGTATACCTGGACGAAAGGACATCTAGGTTCAACTAAACCACCGGCGTCGTCTCCAACACCTGTGAGCTTAACTCCTAGACCTAAATAGGATTAGAAGTCAATTCGATCCATCGGATGAAGAAAGGAAGCTGAGCGGAAGAGAAACGACCAAGGCGGCCATATTCTGTCAAGGGATGAAGGTGGATCAAAGGGTGCAGTGACCGGATGCTCTCAGCTGTCCAGTGCAAGGAAGAAGAAGAAGAGGAAGAAGAAGTGTTGTGCTCACAGGGACCCATTTGCTAGAAAAACTAAGGACCTATGTGCATGGAAAGGACTCAAGTGCAAAGAAACCTTAGGACTAAAACGTAAACTAAGGTTTTCAAGGCTTATTTTAATTTAATTCTTTTTCAATTTTTTATATATAATTATAAATTAGATAAATATTATATATATACCTTGAATTTACATTTTTGACCTTTTTAGCTTAATTTATTTAATTGATTAAGTTACTTAAGTTATTATATACTTAGGGTTAAATATTTATAATGTTAACTTAAATATTAATTAGGTAGCTAAATATTTATAATTAGAGTCCAAACTATTATTTAAATTATTAATAAAATTAATTGATATTTAATGCAGTATTATTAACTTATTTTATGGTCCTTTAATATATTGTCCCTTGTTATATAATTAACCGCTATATATTCATATGTCTAGCTAATTAACTAGGTAAACTAGTTAATTAGGGGTATTTAAGAACCATGATGAGTCTCTCATCAAGGTGATGGGTGTAGTGCTGTGAGGAGTGATTGTGATCAGGTAACAGCGGTAAGGGGCTGGCAGTGGTGGACATGGTGATGGGCTGGTGATGGGTCGTGCGCTGTCACCGCACGGCTGATTGCGATAGCGTAGGCGGAGACTCGTCGTGCACACTTCAATCACAGTGTATGCAGGTTCAATAGTGCCTGTGGGATGCACGGCGGCAGAGCGAAGAAGATGCAGATCCCTGCCTGAGCAAAGATGGCCAATCCCGCTGCTACTACACTTTATATAAAAAGACCTGCTGTTGATCTCTTCCGCCGCAAGTTCTCCAACCACTTGGCAAAGATCACAAGTGGTTGGAACGGTAAGTGACAGAGAGCCGTTTTCGCTCATTTGAAAGTCGTCGAAAATCGTAGTATAGTTGCGCAAAAACGTTCGTCAAAAATATTATTTTGTAAAATAACAAGACTTAAGTCCCGGTCGTTCGTCTCTGGGAGGCGTGTTTCTATTTTTGAAATCGATCTTAAAGTCGCTCTACTTAGTATTCTGGTGCGCAATATATAGGCGGTTAAAGAACAGGCACTTAAATCACACAAATAAAATAATCATTCAGCTCTTGGTAATTTCAAACACATAAAGAGAGAGATATATATATAAATGCATTTTTCATTCATTCATTGGGGGAGAGTTGTTTGTACAGGAAATCTAGAGGAAAGCTTATACAGGAATGCTTGAAATTAAACCTAGCTACCAGAAAATGATTGCATACAAGAATCGACGAGGGGATTTCGTATGCATCATTGGGGGAGAAGAGAAACTACTCTACTAAGCAGTAAATGAAAGCAGTAAAACTTATGAAAAGCATGATCTAGAGCTAAAAGAGTAGAGGGCATTCAGGGGTGGTCCCCGATGGCCTTGGAGTGGTTGAGAAGAGAATGAGGGGCGGCCAATGTAGCTTAGGCCGACCCTTGGAGAGAGGTAGGGTTGATCCAGCATCCCAGCATGGTGTCCTCCATGGTGGTGGTAGTGAGCTCATGGAGGTGTAGTGAGTGGCTAAGTGGAGATGGCGTGAATGGCACCAATGGAGAGTAATTGCCAAGGGAGTGAATGGGTGCCAATGGCCACCCAAGGGGTCTTTTTATAAACCTAAGGGAAGCTCTCTAGAGAATTATGGAATTCTCTAGAAGGCCTATGGTGGGATCTCGTGGGAGAGTGAGAGAGAGAGGGTGGATGGTGGTTTTTAGATCCACCAAATGTGGATCTAAAAATTGAATGGCTCTTGGTTGCTATTTTTGGCAACCAAGGCAACCACACATGGTAGAGAGTTCTAGAGAACTCTAGGCTAGATATTTTCGTGAGGATGGTGTGTGTGGGTGTGTGTGGGTCGAAACTTAGGTGGCTAGGTTGATTAGGTTGGGTTCCAGTGGGTTTAGGTCAAGGTAGGTCTCAAATTAGGGTTATAAACCTTAATTCACTAAGGTAAAGTGCAATTAAACTTAATACAAGTTTAATTGGGTGTGTGAAAACTTAATTGAGAGTAAAACAACTCAATTAAGTCAGGTATAGGTCAATTGGACTCTCACTGAGTCCAATTGGACAGTGTGTGCTAAGATCAGGGCTCAATTGGACTCAATGAGTCCAATTGAATAGGCTGATGGAATTGACTAAGATCCAAGTCAATTAGGTTTAGTGAGGACCTAATTAAGTCCTTAGGGAGGTCTAGAGGTGATGTACTAGGGTTAGGGCACCTTAATTTAGGTTCCTATGGGGTTGGAATTGGGTTTAGGGACCTAGAGATCCAAGATCAAGGCTTAAATCTCAAAATAGGAATTGGAGAGCAGTATCAGACGTCTAATTATAGAATCAGACATCTTATACTCAAAAATCAGAAGTCCAGACTTGTCTGGACGTCCAATCAGAGTCAGGAAGGATTTCAGGTTCTGTTTTGGGTATTCTGCAGAAATTAGACATCTGACAAAGTGTCTGGACGTCCAATAACACTGCAGAAGTGGGTTTGAAGTGTGCAGGAGTTGGCTAAGGGTCCTGGATGTCTTAAAACTTATCTGGACGTCCAGAGAAGGGTTGGAACTAGGGTTTTAGGGCTTCCTAGGGTGTTGTGACCTAATCTAAGGGTGGCTAAGGCTTGGGGAAGTCTCTAGGCTATCCTAGGGCTAGGATGGACCTAAGCTCTTCACATGTTACTGCTTTATTTCTACTTAATAGAATAGAAAACCTTTAATCTCCTTACATTATTATTCCTACATCTAAACTAGGCCTTCTACTCCAGCTCTGCCACAACTCCCGTTATTTCAGATCCAGCTTCAGATCCTGCTCCAGATCCAGCTCCAGATCTGCTTATTGCCTGCAATCGACATAATACACTTAACCAGCACATTATAACATTATTTTATGCATAGTTAAAAGAAAGCAGTAAAGATGCAGATAATGCGTATGCATGCATGAATAACCCTAACTTATGCTAAGTCTTAGCTTAATTTAGGTCAATTAAGACCTATAATTGCTGCGCAATCAGTAAGATCCACTTGACAAAATCTCCATCAGACGTCTGATCAACATGTCAGACGTCTTAAAAGTGTGGTCATCAGCGAGTTCATGATGGCGATTCCCAGACGTCCGACCTTATCTCCAGACTAATAGACGTAAAAATGGACGTTTAAACTCTTCCACCTAGCCTGCATCTATCAAATCAATTATTTTACCATATCACATGTTATTAAATGTAAAATTGATGCATACAATTATATGTAGGCTAAGGTGAATTGCCATATAACTCCTAATTAATTAACAACTAAGAATAACTAATAGAAGAGTACTTAGACCAATAATGATCCACTAAAGTGGACTTATCAACCTCCTGGTGCATTTAGTTTTGATATCCCTTCCTGCATAGTATGGACATTTTAAAATAAGTTATAACTGTCAAAGGGAGAAATGGTCTCTTAATGAGCTCATTTCTCACTGTGTGCAAGGGGAGAGACTCAAGCAGGACACGCCTAAAAGTGCTCACCTAGTTACTGTAAATCCCTACTTGGAGGGGGTGAGATCAGCGTGACGTAAAAATGCAGAATTAAAATATAACAACCTCACAAAATAGACAATCACACAAAGTACACAATGATTTTTAAGTGGAAACCTAAACCGGGTGAAAACCACCACCTAACCCTCTCGAGTTAGGATTTTTCGATCAACCAAGTTGATCAAATCCACTAACGTACTACTTAAACGAGGGTAATACAACCTCAATTACAACCATGCTACTTTATACGAGGGTAGCGTACCTCAAACCCCTTCTCTTCACAAGAAGGATTTTGTCTCACGAAGGAGACGGGAATTCGCAACGCGAATACCCAACCAACTAACAAAGTAAATTACAAATAGTCCTATAGAGCCAACAAAGATATTCTAAAACTAAGCTTCTATAGAAGTAAGGATGCTTCCCTTTGGTGGAAGTGCGTCGACTACGTGGATGCGTGAACCATGCAATAGTGCTTCGTCGCTCTCGTAATCGCGGAGGGAGAGCGGGTACGCAACAGGAATCAAGCTCTCTAGGTGTAGAACTAAGCTTGGAGATCAAGAGCCTTCTTCTATATGATCTTCTTCTTCTTCTTTTAGACTAAAGAGTGGAAAGTATGTAGCTTGGATGTGTCTTAGTGTGCATTTGAGTGGCAAAGGTTCTCCTCTATTTATAGAGGCTCTAAGAAGGCATTGGAAGGCTTCCATAGCTGTTGAGTGCAAGCTCCAAGAAAATCAGGCCAAAATCAGGATTAATCATTACACTGACAGGGTTATCAAACGTCTGATCCTAGCATCGGACATCTGGAAAACCAGTTTAAGATGTCTGGGAACAAAGTCAGATGTCTGATTATAGACGGGTTTCCTTCCTGACTTGAATCAGATCGAAACAGGGTTCTAGTGGAAGTGCATCAGATGACACATAGGACATCTGGAATGATGTCTGGACGTCTGGAAACCTACTTTTCTGCGAAAATGGATTCCCAAAGGAGTGCAACGGCTAGAAAATCTCTAAGAAGAGATTTTGGATCAACCGAGGCAAGACGATCATGTATCAGATGTCTGGTGTCCTCTACGGGCGTTTGATACGAGGCTAACGGTCGTTTCCTTCAGTGTTTACTTAGGCAACCAACGGTCCACTAATTGAACATCTGGCAAAGGCATCAGACATCTTCTAAGACATCTGAACTAAGGTCTGGACGTCTGATTTCATCAGACAGAACTAACTAAATCCAGCCTAAACATAATCGGACGTCTAAGTCAACAGTCAGACGTCTTAAAAGTATTTATCAGACATCTAATTTTCAGATTAGACGTCTAAAAAGGCTATTTAATCCCTAGTTTTATTTTCTAAGTTCTTTACATAAAACCCAAGTATTCTAGGTTTGTGCAGGTGTTCTTAGGACTATTATAAGGGTTCTTTGAGGCTCTTTAACATAAATCTAAGTAACAAAATAAAGAGCAACAAAAGAAACAAAAATACTTAGAGTACAAGGAAACGAAATCTATCCTATTCTTCATCTCCTTCCTTCATCAAGCCATCGCTCCTCGTGAAGCTCCTCTGTTCTCCGTCAAGCTCCTCCAATCCGCCTTGGATGCAAGCTCGAACTCCATCTAACCACGTCCCCATTTACAAATAACCTGAAATCTAAGACTTCAAGTGCAAATGTTATCATCAAAATAAACGATCGCGGTGCTCTAGCACCAATAGTTACTAGTTGAAAAAGGAAAATGGCAAATGATGCTGCTGCTAGTTCTTCATCTAAAGGCAAGCAGAAGAAGCCTAAGGCAACCTATCTATTAAGACATGTTCTGTCCTAAACCTTTTAAGACATCTGGACTGTCGGTCAGACGTCTGGTCGGACGTCTAGACTGTCAGTCAGATGTCTGGTAAGACGTCTAGAAATAAAAAATTTTGGGTACGAGTTCGCGTCTGCACGTGGGCTGCGTGCAAACAGTACCCTCTTGTTTTCCTTCCCTTCTTCTCTCTCTCCCCGCCTCCAGCAAACCCTAACCCACCACCTTATAAAACCCCCTTCCTCCTCTCTTGTTCTCCCCACACCATCCACCTTCCTCTCTTCTTCTCCACTCCAGCAAGAGAGCCAGCGTGAGCAAGTGAGTGCGAGAGCGGCATCAAGGAGCGGCGTGAGAAGAAGAGAGGAGTTGAGCTTGCGAGCTCGTGTGGGAGCTCACCGGAGGGCGCACCGCCAGAGCAGCACGAGCGGGAGAAGGAGGAGTGCGTGGGGGAAGTCATCCCCGACATTGCTGCAGTCGGAGCTGCAAGCGAGGAGGCGAGCCGCAGCCGCGCGCGGCGGGAGAAAGCGAAAGCAAGTTCTGGTTCAGGGCTTTTCCCATAATCAGATGTCTAGAGTGATGTCCAGACGATGGAGCGGACATTTGGAGGCGATTCCAGACGTCTAAGGAGAGAGTTTCGCGAAGGTACGTCCTCTTTGCGGATACGGCCATGTAGGCCACTCCGCAGGTACCCTTTTGCATGCCTATTTTGAGGAGATTTGGTGGTTGCATGCAGGATTTGCTTCGGGAAGGGGTAGAACACTCTCTCCCACGCATTTCAGACGTCTAGGTAGCTTACTAGATGGCTGGAAGCACTTCCAGACGTCTAGAGAGGAGGTCGGACAACTGGAGTTGGGTCCATACGGTCCAGAAGAGATCCTGGACATCTAAGGTCGACGTAGAGCTTAAGGTGCATTTCTAGACACTTTTAAGCCGTCTGGACGATGTTCCAGATGTCTGATTTGAGTCAGTAGCCCTATTTTTTACCCGTTTAGGATTTGTTTGAGGTCCGTTTTACGCAAACAAGATACCGATGTTTTCCTTGTGGTTTCCTCTACTGGTTAGAAGACTTTCTATACTGTTCTGAATGTTCCTTTGTGATTGTTCCTTGTTATAAGACTTCATTCCGTTGCGAGTTCAAGACTTGCTGAGGCACGTGAGCCAACCGTTCGAGCCCCCACTACTCCTAGGTTGACTAATAGAGTGGCTTCCCCTAAATTAAATACAAACCTAAATGCATGTGTGGAATGAATGATTAGAAACTAGGATATGGCATGAATCCTAGGATGAGAAACACTTGAAATGTCTGTATGCATGTTTGAATTACAGTCTTGAATAAGTAGACAGAAATGTTAAACAGCTGCCTGTAAATGAACCAAAGTTGCCTATGAATTATGAATTGCCTATGCTAGTTAACAGTTGCATGTAACCTTCCAGTTGTATACATTAAATGATATAATACGAGCTGCATGTGTCTACTCTGAGAATGGAAATATGAATAATAGAAATACGAGCTGCATGTGTATAACCTAAGAATGGAAATTTGAATGATAGAAATACAAGCTGCATGTGTATAACCTGAGAATGGAAATGTGAATGATAGAAATACGAGTTGCATGTGTATAACCTGAGAATGGAAATGTGAATGTAAATGATGAAACCTGGTATGGAATGGCATGAGAAGTATGAGAATGAGCCCTACGGGGAATTAGGAGTAGAGCTCCTGGAAATATATGGAATGGATCTGGAAATGTGACGGGAAGTGTGCTAGCCCTTGAGTACATGATACCAAGGGGAGCGCATGTTCCCTCTTAGTGTAGAGGGGAGCTTGCCGCCTTCGGGTTGAGACCTGGGGTGGGTTTGGCCACTTTGCACTGACTTCATGGCCCTCGCGTACACTGTTCCGGGGAGAGCTACTAGTGTAGGGAGAGCTAGCCACCCCACGGGGCCCGAGGTTCAACTAGCCACCCTACACCAACTTGTTAGGCCCACTGGGCAAACTAGGGTAGTCAAGTGAGGGTGCGCGGACTATGGAGGAGCGAGACCCATGTTTAGTTCTTAGGGGCTAGACCCCTATTACTGAGAGGGCTAGGCCATATTCTGTTCCGTGCTGTACTTTGGGCGCACCCGTTAACAGAAATGACTGGCCGCGTGCCAGTGCGGGGTAGCTACCCATGCATTTATCGCGCGAGCTGTAGTCACCGTTACGTCTGTCCATGACCTTGGGGTGGTTGACTGGGTGTAGAACCACCACGGGGGACTCTCCCGACCAGAAAAGCACCACGCGCGACTTCTACTCTTCGGAAAAGACTGCAATCAAGATCGTTCCCATGAGGAACACTCTAGATCAAGAAAGAGATCTAACAAATAAACCAAGTGGTGAAAAAGAATAATTAGTTAAAGAAATTAATTGGAAAATAACAGCTACCTGTCCACTTTTACTGCTTTAGTTAGTTGGTTGCCACTCTACTCAGCATTCGCTGACGTTGTGTACATAACCCTTTTCAGGTCCAGGTGTTGAGCAGCTAGAATCTACGGCTGCAGAGGGTGCTGGACCCAATAGAGCCCAGTAGCAGTAGTTTCTTTTGCTGTACCTTTTTGTTGTAGTAAGTTTAGAATCTTGTACCTTTGTGTTCTGTACCTTTACGTTTATGCACTTTTATGTTCCTGTACCTCGTTACTTTTCTACTGTTGTGGTGGTGATATGTACTGTAGCAGTTTTTACTTCTTTACTGCTGTATTTTTTTACTATTAGTTGCATAGCATAATGAATGTGGTTTACTTTCCTGCTTTTTGGTTAGTCGGTCCTGGAATCAGTCGAGTCGGTCCAGTCTCAGGTCCTGTAGGGATTCGGAAACCGGGTCGTAACACTATTTCTTCTACAAAGGTGAATGACACGTAAAGAAGGACTGTACGAAGTATCATGCTTGGCGTGACAAGAAGCATACATATCTTTCTTTTATTTGTTCAGAAGTTAATTTAGCTTTCGTACTCTTAGACATTTGGTGCATAGATTCGGGAACCACTATTCACATTAGTATGTCTATGTAGGGTTGCCTAAATTGCCGAATCCCAAGTAAAGTCGAAAGGTTCATATACGTGGGCGACGACAAGGTGGAGGTCGAAGCTGTTGTAGACTTTAGATCATCTTTTAGTATTGGTTATGTTTTAGATTTGAAAGAAACTTTTGTAGTACCATCATTCAGACGAAACTTAATTTCTGTTTATCTATTGGACAAGTTAGGTTATTCTTGTTCTTTTGGAGATAAGCAATTGAAGTTGTTTCTTGATTCAAGTCTTATTGTTGTTGGTTCTTTATCTTTGAATAACGATCTATATAGCTTCATACTTCTTCCTCTACTTTTGAAACCTTGCATGCTACGTCTGATGGTACAAAAAGAAAGTTAACTTGTAAGGATTCCAGAATGTTATGGCATATGCATTTGGGTCATATCTCTAAAAAGAGAATTAATAGGATTATTTCTACATGAATTCTCCACTCCCTTAATTATATGGATTTAAATGTCTGTGTAGAATGTTTCAAAGGGAAACGAACAAACAAATCAAGTGTAGGTGTCATATGAGCTACAGACGTCTTAGAACTGATACATATAGATATTTGTGGGCCAATCCCTATAGCTTCATGGAATGTTCAATAATATTTTATTACGTTCATAGACGATTTCTCTAAATATAGATACTTATATCTGATTAATGAGAAATCATAGCCTTTAGACACTTTCAGATCCTATAAGGCCAAAGTTGAAAATCAACTTGGGAAAAGGATTAAGGCTGTCAAATGTGATCATGGTGGTAAATACTACGGCAAATATGATGGATCAGGAGAACAGCATCAAGGACCGTTTGCTTTATTCCTAGATGAATGTGGAATTGTGCCTCAGTACACCATGCCAGAGACACCTAGCATGAATGGTGTTGTAGAGAGGCGCAATAGGACTCTTAAGGATATGGTGAAAAGCATGATTAGTCATACTTCTTTACTAGAGTCCCTCTGGGGAGAAGCATTAAAGATGGAAATATACATTTTAAATAGAGTACTATGTAGACTGATAAATTACCAACCTTGAGGCACTTTCATATTTGGGGATGTCCAGCTGAGGTTAGGCCTCATAAACCTAATGAAAGGAAGTTGAACTCCAAAATGGTCAGCTGCTATTTTGTTGGATACTCGGAAAGGTCTAAGAGATAAGTTTTTTGTCCCTATGGCTCACTCATTTTTTTAAACAAGAAATGCCCATTTTTTTTAGGATGTTGGTTTGGATGGAGGTGATAGGCACATTACTTTTCAGAAACCTAACCTTATTCCTATGGGTATTACTGAAGAAGGTCAAGTTGTCATTCCTAATGTTGTTCCAACAACAGAAAAGGGTGATAGTAATGGTGAAAATCTCCCTATGGATCAAACTCAACAACCTCAAAATGTTCAGGTAGCACCCCTTTGGCGATCCACTAGGGAAAGGAGAAGTGTAATTTCCATTGACTATGTTGTATTCTCCAGGAACTAGAGGTAGACCAAATGGATACGGATCTCATTTCTGTCACTCATGCCATGAGCAGTTCCCATTCCTAAGAATGAACCGATACCATGAATGAGGAAATGAAATCAATGAGTGACAATGATGTTTGGGAACTTGTCCCACTGCCTAATGGTGTAAAACCCATTGGTTGTAAATGGATTTTTAAAACCAAGAGGGATTCTAAAGGCAATATAGATAAGTATAAGAGCTTGTCTTGTTGCAAAAGATTTCACTCAAAAGAAAGGCATTAATTTCAAAGAGACTTTCTCCCATATTTCTTCAAAAGACTCTTTTATAACCATTATTGCTTTGGTGGCTCATTTTGACTTAGAGTCACACCAAATGGACGTGAAAATGACCCTTCTCAATGGTGACATTGATGAAACGATATATATGGTGCAACCAGAATGCTTTACCTTAGGTGATGCAAAGTAAATGGTTTGTAAATTAAAGAAAGCCATGTATAGTCTAAAACAGGTTTCACGTCAATGATATTACAAATTTCATTAGGTTGTTTTCTCATTTGGTTTTGAGACAAATTTAGTGGATGAATGTGTATACCATAAAATCGATAAGGCAAACATGTTTTCTTGATTTTATATGCCGATGATATATTACTTGCCTCTAATGATAATGGTTTACTATTTGAAACAAAGAGATTTCTTTCAAACAAATTTGAGATGAAAGATCTCTGTGAAGCTTCTTTTGTATTGGGAATCCACATACACTAAGACTGCTCTCTGGGTATCCTTGGATTATGATAGAGGAACTACATTGAAACCTTTCTAAAGATATTTGACATGGAAAACTATAAGGCATGAGACACTCCTGTGGCTAAAGGGGATAAATTCTCCCTTAATCAATACCCTAAGAATCAAGTTGAAGCTAAAGAAATGGAGAATATTCCCTATGCGTTGGTAGTGGGAAGTTTAATGTATGCACAAGTTTACATGCGACCAGATATTACATACATTGTTGGCATGTTAGGAAGATACTTAAGCAATCCCGGACCCGATCATTGGAAGGCAACAAAACGGGTCATGCGATATCTTCAGAAAATGAAAGACTTCATGCTCACATATAAGAAATTTGATACTCTGGAGGTCCTCAAATATTCGGACTCCGATTTTGCAAATTGTCAGGATAGCCAAAGGTCCACTTCGGGCTATATTTTTCTGCTAGTGAGAGGAGCTATTTCGTGGACAAGTGTTAAGTAAACAATGATAGCCACCTCTACCATGGAAGTAGAATTCATAGCATGTTTTGAAGCATCAAATTGGGGAATATGGCTTAAGAATTTTGTCACAGCATTATGCATTATGGGTAGTGTTGAAAGACCACTACAAATCTATTGTGACAATAATTTCGCAGTGCTGTATTCCAACAATAACAGAAGTTCGTCGAGATCAAAGCATATCGACATTAAGCTTCTGACAGTTAAAAAAAGAGTTCAAAGTGATCAAATATCCATAGAACACATTGGAACTCGCTCCATGGTGGCATACCCGTTCACTAAGGGGCTAACATCTAAAATCTTTTATGAGCATGTTGCCCAAATGGATGTTGTATCTTTTCTATGATACTACAGTTTAGTGGAAGTTTATTTTATTCTGGTGTTTATTAGATGTGGACAAATTCATTTATTTTGCACAAATAAATTTATGTTTATTTTGAACTCGATCTGTATTACAATTTTGGTTTCTTATAATCAGGTTGAACCAGTTGAAAAATAGGCATGTATGGATCATTTTGACGTCTAATTTTTAATGCTATGTACCAAATTTGATCTATGTTATTATTTGTGTTGTTGTAAGTGATTACTTAGGGGTTTAGTCAAATATAAGGTGACGAAAACCTCATTGGTCTTATGACTAACACAGTATGAACGAGATTGGTGGTGTATTTTTTATATATGTATATGATATACAGTTTTTTGAGCTCATACAATTTAAATTAATGTAAGTTTATGTGGATAATATATATAGTCCAAGTGGGAGATTGTTAAAATCATTAGTGAGCACACATATATTATTATACGAAGACTTACATTAATACATATCATATACGTATATATCAGTAAATATGCTCATTATGTGATCTAATAAGAATTGGACAAATTGTACTTCTAATGATATGGGGTTATTTACATAGAAACCTACTGTGGAATTATGGTTTGTTGATAGGTAGAATCGTCAATTCCAAAATAAAGTAGTTATGGTCCTCGGGGATATACGAGTAATGGGCGGTTTTATTTTTCGAACCCCACCATGAGAAATATAAGGACCCTATGTGGAAACCAAAAGGGTACGAGAACATAACGTCTCTTTCTTTCTTCCGTATTCATTATCTCTGGATCCCTAGAAGCACCATCGCCAAACCCATCAACTACGTCTGTGGGAATCGAAGGATCACTACTCAAATCCTTCATTGACAAGCCTAAGTGATGGATTCAGATACCCATTCCTTCTCTCTTTAATTTTAGATTATCATTACATATGAAAATGGAAGATCGTGTGATTAATGAAAACCTTTCACATGTTTTGTTTATAAATGAATAGACAGTCTTCATTCGACTTTAATCCAACATGTTCTTTATATGAACTCTTGAAGAATTAAGTACACTTTTTTTAAGTATCCAACCGTAGAATCTTTATTTCAATAAATTCAATTTACAACAAAATTCATCCAACAGGCAAAGAAATTCGGAACTTTCGAAAAAGATATTCAATTCAGTAAGGAACTAATGTTTCACTAGCACTCTCTTCAAACACAAAGTTTAACAAGAAACAATCATAGGAACAAATATTAGAGCATCACATTCTGAGAGAGTAAAAGTGAGAGAAACAAAGAGAGTTGCAAATTTTAGCAATTAATTTCATTTGAAAAATGACTCATGCAATTAACTTGTCCATAGAAGGATCCCCAGATGATAAGTAAGGAAGGTGGGAGGAGACAGCCTTCGTAAAAGCCAAAAAACAAAAAAAAAAAAAAAAAAAAAAGGAAGAAGAGAAAGAGATCGTTGACATCAAGATTGTGTCTCACCGTCGGAATGGGAGGAGAAAAGGTTCGAAATGGGAAGCATTTGAGAGTTTGGCGGTCGTCCCAAGGGATTCCATCTTAGTATCAATGTATAGATTTGCGAACTTAGGATTTTCAAATTTAACTTTCACCAGCATACTCTCTATACTAACACCATTTGAGGCCAATGATACTTAGCTCAAACTCGTTGGTCGTATTTTCCATTTCATCTACTTTTGACACAATATTATTAAACATCAACAACATCGCATTTTCATTTGCTTAAGAAAATTAACTTTGAATGAAAATTGTCACACCTACAATATTTTGCAAGTTCTCATTGCATTCTTATCCATCCAAATGGAAGATCAAATAACCAAGTTGAAGTATTGTCGTCATTAGCATTCAATTTAATTAAATATCAACTTTCTAAAGATAGAAGCTACAGCAAAGGTAGGTTGATCCAATGGTCATTAAGGAGAGTCATTATCCAATGTTAAGCTCTATCAAAGTGTTCTTCACTAAATAAGTCCCTTGGGATGCATGCAAATGTGAATTCAATCCGAGAAATATCTAAAACAATCTTGGTTCTCAATTGAGTGTTTTATTCAGACAAACGTTCTCCTCCAAATTATCCCAATAGCATAGTAATCAACACAGCGAGTTTATTTTGGATGTATAAATAACTTTTCAATTTTAGATACACAATAAAAAAAGAGGCATTGTTACGTGGACACATTCAAAAACAAATACACCCTTTCATTCATATGCCATGCATCCCTTCTTGTACCAAGAGGCTCAAATGGGTAGGAATGCACATAGAGTGCATTGGGTTGGATTTTGACAAATCCACAATTCCATCCATCTTTACTGGAGCGGAACCTTTTCAATCTAATTCAAATTCTTATATGATCTGATCCGGATTGAGCATATACGAGATCAGAATTTTTTTTCTCGATGGTACATGATATTGTACTTTTTTTTTCCGTAATGGTTATTACAAAATTTCAAAGGTCATAAAACTTAACCTTGCAAACTAGGATGAAAATTTTACTCCTTAATTGCATTTATCCTATTTCCACAATAACACCTTTGACAAAATAAAAAAATTAATTCCGAAGACATATGTATAAGCTAAAATGGAGAGAGACGTATAAAGTGGCGTCAACATAACGAAAGATGATATAAATGTAGTTTTTATTTAATAATTGATATTTAATTTTAAAAATAAAAAAATATAAAATTTATTAGATTTCATCACATTAAAAAAATATCATAATATTTTGAATTAAAATACCAAGGTCATAAAATATATTTGCACAAGTGATAAATAACTTTACATCGATGATAAATTATTACGGATGATTTTACATCGGTGATAAATTACTTTGACATGATTTTCCACCAATGCAATCTCATTTTATACTAGTGTAAATTGTTTCAAAGTTGATATAGTGATTTTATATTAGTATAAAATGATTTCAAAGGTAATTTAGTGATTTTGCACCTATACAAAATGATTTTTCACCAAAGTAAAGTGATTTCAAAGATAATTTTAGTGATTTACATTTTGATAAAATGAATTCGTTATTAATTTAAACCGTAGTAGATCCATTATATATTAATATTTTTTTAATATAAAAAAAACATCAAACAAAGATCACATATTTACACCTTTTTACATTATATTTTTCATAACTTTTTACTCTTGTGTATCCACACCATATATACAAAATTATTTATTCCGTAGGATAAGGTTAACTCAAACGGTAAATAAGGAACCCGTAAATAAATCTTAAAATACACCTCTAATAGCTATAACAGTGACCAAGTTCGAGTTAGCGCGGAACATTGGATAGATTAAGTGCTAATCAACCGTCAACATTGCATATACATAATGTAATATCTATGTTATGTTCTACGTATGCATGTTGTGGATGATGGATTTGATTAGATTGGATTGACGTTTTAATTCGATTTAAATTATTATTTAGTTTGATCAAATATTTTCCGATCAAATTCAACTCAATAAAGATGGAAAGCCCATTGGACAGGATCCGATTTGAATGGAGTAGATACGCGTTAAATCCGATCCGTGTACAAATTGAGGGCGGTGGGAGGCGGCGCGTAGATGTCGGTAATCCGAAACGACGCTAATTCGCTGTTTTCCAACGCCGAAAGGGTGCAATGAGGGATGGGCCAAATGCTTTGACAAAGGGCAAAAAAAGGGAAAACGAAAGGTGGGGGGTACGGTCCGAATGGCCACGTAGTCAAAACACGCTGACTGCTCTGAAGCTGTCGTTCGTCGCTAATGTCGTGGTCAAGAGGACTTATGTAGGGCCTCACCTTGTCAGATAACCACATGGAGCTTATGTTGACTCCGTCCAATTTAATTCCATGTTGCGTGGCGTGCAGACCAGCCGATCAAGGGACAACCTGTCCCCGATTGGGATCCCCCCCCCCCACCTCCTGTTCAACCACGCATGAATAAAATATAAGCATGGACCCTTCCGAAAAATGAAACAATATAAAATATATGCAAGCCATTTTCGATGTAATTGCTGGACTTCGATTAAAAATGCAATTTGTTATTTTACTTGATGCTGTGGTTTGCTTGAAACTGATTAAATAACGTCTTACCGGTTGTTTCCACGAAAACGTTTTAAGTATTGTTTGTTTACGGAGATTATGTCATTTATGTTGTGTTTATTCAATTTCATATTACAATAATTTAGAGATAGAATACTCAATATGAAGATTATCTAATTTCTAAGAGGGTGACATGAATATAGATCAAGATCATGGGATAAGATATCTGTATCTATCTTCTCAAATTTGTTATGATTTGATATATATATTTTTTAAATATAAAAATTTTACAATCTCATATTTATGGTACGGTATATTCACTTAAAAAATTAACACTTTAAAATAAATCATACCTTGATTATTTAATTGACTATATCATATTTCCTGTGGAACTATACTGTGTCGGAAAAAGATCCAAAAAAGTGTTAATTATACGGGATGGTCATAAATAAGCGTGTCGGTGTGCGGACACGTACACGTCGCGTATATATACAGTAACATGCATCTGCTCGATTCATACGGGCAGGGTGTGTGTATATATATATATATATATATTACAAAAATTAACTTTCAATTAAAATGAAACAATCCGATACAAAAGATACATGCTTAATCTTCAAAAGAAAAAGAATTATTTCGTAGAACATGAAAATGTCAAAATATAAAATAATAAGATATATATATATATCACTTAAAAATAATCTTAAAAAAAGATTAATCCCAAGAATCGACGAAACGTTAACAGATAACCTCTGAATCACATAAAAAAACTCTATCAAATTAATTACGAGATCACACCTAATCCCAACAAAACAACCTAATCTGAAAATCAAGAAAAAAAATAAATAAATCCAACGACGCCGAACAAGAACAAGCATCCTGAATGACATACAACCATAACGCAAATCGAGACAAACACAACCAGCGTCAACCACTGCCACTTCACCCGTCGACCGGAGCACGCACGCCAGCCGAATCATCGCCCACGCCAAAGCCCCAGCCACCGCCGCACTCCGTCACGCACACCGACCAACCGCGAGGAAGCCCCGCTGCGCGCGTCGATCAACGAACGGAGGACGGACGGAGATGCACAGCCGCCGAACGAAGATCCTACCGGCCGAACCATGAATGGAGGAGATAACGCCGTCCGCAACTTGCGCCGAGCGAGGGAGAAACGTCGATTGCAATGCCAGCCACCGCATCGCTTGAGAACGGCTGCTGCAGGCCACCAGAGGCTTTGCATGTCAAGCACGATGGAGTCGGTGAGATCCGAAGGGAGGAGGAGGAGATCCGACAGGAAGGGAGACGCCCCCAATCCACCCCGATGGCTGATCGGGGCTCCAACTATGGTAGGGGTTTGCCTTTCGCGAAGAAGAAGAAGAAAAGGGGGAGCGGAAAGAGCAAAGCAGCTTTGTATACCGGGGAGGAATTCCTTTCACTCCTTACTTCGTAACAATTTTAATCAATATCTTAATTCAAATCCACGTTTTGCTCCTGACATGAGTGTAAGTGGGAGTGTTTTAGCCGTTCTTCCCGGTCTCTCTATTATTAGAAATTTACATATTTATTTTTTATATGAAAGAGGATTTATTAGCAACCTTAAACGTTATTAGGAAAGTCAGGATACTCGCCACACCCTTCTAACTTAACAGCGTCTAACCAGAAGATGAGCTAACTGGACATCTATCCTAGTAGATTTAACAGTAGTGTAACCATCATGACTATCAAAAATGGAAGAACAACATTGAATTATACTCTTGAATTTCCATCAAGGCTGCTGAAGGGTTGGGATTTGCTTCACCGGGTTGACGGCATTGTAGAGAGCAGCCACCTCTAGTGAACTGCAATCTAAGGCCAAATTAAGACCTTATAGAATTGCCGTGGTCTTATCTTCACTGCGGGTAGTGTCCCATTTGAAGGCACTCGAACAATATTACCTGAAGCATCCTTCAAAACTACCGCAACTAGCGAATGTAATTCTCCAACTGCAGTGTCGACTAAAATCATGGCTTGATTATGAGAGAAATTGCACTTTTCGACAGCCAGAGAGGAACATCAGGTTACGAGGAGGAAATGGTTGAGGGCCAATGTCAGCATTTAGAGTCTGGCATGTTTAGAGAAAGAGTATGGCTTTGAGTCTCCACTACAAAGAGTCCTTCCAAAACATAGAAATTAGCCATCCTCGATGCCTCAATGATTACCACCGACAGATCAGGAGAAACCCCTTCCATGACCACCTTGCATCTGTGTAGCCAAAGGGTGTGCATTAAATAAAAAACCAGATGCTTAGGATATCCAGCTGCATCGAAGCGATCATTCATATTGCATCCGAAACCCCACCAAGAATCACCAACGTCATCCACTCTCAGCCCACCAAAAAATCAAACCACTTGCATAAAAGCACAACCAGTGGTAAGATGCTCCCAATCCGCCACTTCATTTTTACAGAAAGGTCAGCAAGGTTCCAATAATCATAATCTTCTGGCAAGGATAGCCATAAGAGGTAAAGCTCGAACAATTGCCGTCCACTTGAAGACTTTGGTTTTTGGTGCAAGGCCTTGGATAGCCCGGAGTTTCTGACAAAAAAGAATCTCCCTCTCCCCCACAACACCATCCAACCCATGTTCCTTTAGAAGAGTCTGGCAAGCAGACTTGACAAAAAAAAAGAACTTTTGGATGAGGTTTCCAGATAAGACCATGGAAGCCCTGATGAATAGGCGTTGAAGCAATGACATAAGCTAATTCAAGTCGGAAAATAGTGCGCAGAACTTCTTCATTTCAGCATTTATCTTCATCATTCATCAAATCTCTGCCACCGAAGACAACTCCAAACCTGAGTAATCCAATGGGATAAGCACACCATCCCAATCTTTCACCCACTGATCACTCCAAACATTTACCCTTTCTCCATTTCCAACCAACCACAAAGCATGTTTAAACAACCACTCTTTAATTTCCTCCAAAGAAATTTTGAATTAGTTAATTTAAGGATATATTCCCAAAAAGACCCAACAGGAAATACTTTGATTTTAATTAACTCTATCATAAACCATCCTGACATAACTTCCACCCATCTTCATGAGAAATTCATGGCTTGTAAGCATAGTGGTCTTGAAGCTCAGCCCACCCATATGCTTTGGAAGACATAGAAATGGCCAAGCCCTCAAGCATATATGCTTGTTGTCAACCGAATACCCTACCAAAAATCTCTAACCAATTTATCCAATTGAGAGTAGAGTTTTTTAGAGAATAAATTTGTTAACATGAAATAGCTAGGGATGGAACAAAGAGAAGATTGGAGGAGAACTCCCCAACCAGCTTTCGATAACACCCTGCCTTTCCAACCAATAAACTTTTTGAGATATTTAGTGATGACCAACTCCTTCATTCTTGTTTGATTTGTTGTATCCAAAATGGGACATCCTAGCTAAATAGAGTTTGTCTAGACTCATGGGCCCAACATCAAGAAACCTCATTATTTCATCTTAAACTTCCTGTTACAATCCATAGATTTTGCATAATTAACTTTCTATCCTGAACAATGTTCGTATTCATGTAGAGTCTTTTGAAGTTCCACAGCTTCCTCAAATGGTTTGGCAAATAGGATGATGTCATCCACGAACATCAAATGAGTAATGGGAGTGGCAATCCTATGTAATCTACGATCAGAAGTATAATTGTTCGTAAATCAATATCCAAAGATCTAAATAAGTATGAAAATGTAAGGGGATAAAGGACACCCCTAACTCACACCACGTGAGGAAAAAATAACTTAGTACAATTACCATGAATAAGCACCTGAAAGGGGGACATGACCAAGTTAACCAAGGGAAGAGGAATGTGCAATTAACGCAAACAAAAATTTACAAAATCCCATTCAATCTATCAAAAGCCTTCTCCCTATCAAGCTTAAACATCATAGATACCTTCTTCATCTTCAAATTTTTCATAGAATGTATTACTAACTTGGCAAGATCCATATTGTCATCAATTTGACTTTCGGATAAAAAATTGAATTAATTGCAAGAGACGAGCCATTTCAAAATAAGTTTCAATCTCCTGCAAGCTAACTTGTATGAGGTGTTTGTCAAGTTTATAGGACGATGATCCTTAGGCTCTTTTGGAGAATGAATTTTTGAAGCAAGAGCAAGAAAAGTTTGACTTATAGAGATAGGCATATGCTGATTTCTAAACCAATCCTACACAAAGGAAATAACCTCATTTATGACCGTACGTCGACTCTTTTGGTGAAATTAAGAAAGGCCCCTTGCAATGAGGCATCCGAAAAAGTACATTGCGAATTTCTCCTTCACATTTAAGAACACCACCTCCCTTCAACCTCAAAAGCCCAATCCTATAAAGTAAAAAGTTTTGGATTGAAATCATTTAATTGAGTAGCATGTAGCTCTTTATAAAAGTTAAAGAAATAACTCCTGACCTTTCCTTGGTCACCTGTTTCCTCCCCATTAGGAAGAGTGAGCCAATCAATAAAATTTTTCCTCCTCCTATTCTATGCATAAAGATGGTAGAATTTTATATTTTTATCCCCACTCTGCACCGGTTCTATCTAGATCTTTTATACTAATGCACCTCTTCTTACAACAAGACCTCGTCATATTATCTCTAAAGCTCGCTTTCTCTATCCCAATCACCATCATCAGTCACTTTCCCTTGCAAATCAACCATCTCTTGCTCAATTTTAGATTTCCCCTATTTCCAGTAAACCTCTTGCTCTTGAATACAAATCTTTTTTTTTATGTATTTCTTAGGTCAATTCAAAATCGGTTTCACAAATCAGTTTTCTCTTAAATGATGTATATGGGTATACTCAAATTCATTCTGTTGAATGGAATGGTACACTACTACAAAAGGTGTGTTTTGCAACATAATTTTTGTAACGGTTTAACAACCATTGCCAAATATGATAATCCACGATAGTTATTTGTAGAATCCTTGTCTAAAGTGTCTTTATTCCCCCACCCAGTAGAGCTGGGAAGGGTGAAATTTCAAACAGTCGTCAATGTTGTCATAACCGTCACCGAATCAAATTTAGGATAGTTTTCAATTTACTGTCGTGGACAATGACGTAGATTTTTTTGTTGCGTGTGTGAGGCCTAATTTTTTTAAGACATTTGGCAACGGTTATTTGAAAACCGTCGCCAAAGGTCAAATATTAAGGCACGCTTCATCCAGTGGATGCAACCCCCCTCTTCCTCAACCTCCCCCTCCCTCCTATGCTTGCACGAGCATCTGATCCCACAACCCACACCCCCTCCTCCTCGGACGTGACCTCACATGATGACCTCATCCTTGTCGTCATGCCTCAAAGCCTCCGATCTTCCTCGCCGCTCTCCTCCTCAAGGTAGCGGACCTCTCCTCCTCCACCACATCGTCCTCCACCCCCCCTCCAACCTACATGCCACCCACAACCCCCCTCCACCTGCGCGCCACCTCCCTTGCCCCCTCCTTCTAGCCTGCCACCCCCCTAGCCCTTCCAGGCCACCACCCACACCCCTTCCTCCTTCAGGCCCCCCCTGCCCCCTTGTCCTCTGTATCCTTTTTTTTTCAAAATTAATATATGCTCTTATATTTTGTTAATTTTGTTATTTTTATTTCAAAATTTATATATCTGAATTTTCTTGGTTTATTTTAATTTTGTAGAATTGTGAGATGTGAATATGGTGTTAATGAGATGTGTTAATTTTCTAGGGTTTAGGTTTTAGATTTGTCTTAGAGTTAGGGTTTATACATTGACAAGAGTGCATTCTCATGCCACATGTGCTTCTTGAATCAAGAGAAATCCCAAATAAACATTATAAACTTACCAAACTCCATCAAATGGTTAAAGTGAAATTGATCTTCAACAAGTTTGGAGGTCGAACCATCCCTCCTATTGGAGGACTTGATCTTCATGGAGCCAACAAGCTAGGGTCAAGGGAGCCGCTTATTGCATCAATGCCTAATGGAGGAGTGAGCTGTATTCTAAAGGTCCAGTTGCAACAAATTCAAAAACCCTAACTTGGCTTGAATTGGTGAATAGACTAACCTCATGGTAATCCACACTAAATAGATCATCTACCAAAGCAACCATGGAATTCAAGCATCCCCTCTGTAACTCAAAACATGAGCATCACTCCAACTTAATCTCTAGAAGAAAACTTTTCTAAATGGTACATTGTAAACAATGTGCAACTCCTCAACCCCCCCATTCTATAAGCCTTTAGTCATGTGACTCTTAGTTGTCTCAAAAACCTTAAAGCTCTCAATCCAATGGATATAATCTTTAAGATGCTAGTAGCTTATGACCTCCAATGCCATTTGCCTACAAGGTTTTAGATTGTTAACACCATTGACAACCTATAACCTTTGATGCCCTTCAATCTATGTATAAAGTGATTTAATTAATTACGTGTAGTACATAATCAAAATCTCCTCTTCATTTCCTTCTCATTGTATTAAATTAATTACTGAAGTTATTAATAACATAGTAGTTACTTATTTAATTTATTTTGTGTTCTTGAAAATGTAGGTTATTCGCGATAATCACACTTGGAAGCTTTAGAGGTATAATTTAAATTTTTTTAATGTAAATTTATGATATTTTAGGACCATGTTAGATGTGGGGTGTTGATGAGGTGTGGCTCATCATAACTAAAATGTCCAAGTCAAGCTAGAAACTAGATTAAACACTATCTCATTAACACAATGAATGGGTTAAGTGTGGGATTTAAAGAAATGACCTAAAACATTAAATTGGTGTTGAAAATGCATAATTAGGTCAATTAATAAGATATTCTATTCATAAATATAAATTGATAATCTAATTGTTAATTTAACACATTTCTGAGCTCAAAAGTACAAATCAAGGGTTGAATTAACTTCTAAAATATTCAATTAAGCTATTATAAAAACTTCGTTGCATTTAAACATCAATAGAACCTTGTATTTAGAGTTTCATATTTAAGTCCTTATTCCATAACATTTTATTCACATCTAAAACCACAGTGACCTATTTGCAAACCCGCAAGGACTTCTTTGCAAGCACCCAAGGACCACTCTGTATCCATTTCAGTCACTTTTGGGCTTCTTCACAAATTGTCTGTTGTTTCATTTTAAGGGCCTGAGTGCAAAATGCCCTTTACATTTGAGTCGTGCGTGCATTGTTCAATAGCGAAGAACACGACGTACAGCCGCCATCGATTCTCTAATCCTCTCATCCAATAGTGGATTCTCTTCCAATCTTCGCACGCCTTTGCACACAACACCGTAGCCTCCTCCAAATCCCATCAGACACTGGGCATTTTATTTAGAGCTTCCTGCCTTCCTATCTAACTTATCCCACCATCCAAGCCCTAAACACCTAATTCCACTCCACGGTGCCTCGATTCACTCTAAACTCTACTTCAACACCTTCCCTGAGCTCACGCAACCCAGATCGACTCCTCTCCTACTTTCTTGGGCCGATCATTCTTCCTCTCCAACTCTTCTTCTCCTATTCACTTAGCTACACCTGTGACAGAGGTGGAGCTTCTTCCCTCTTGATCGTCCATGTCACTAAGGATGACATAAGCCTGAGGATGTCCTAGGAGCTTCACTAGCAAGCTCTTCACTTGCTGGAGATCCTCCCTCCATTCTTCGTCTTCAGTCGTCGACTATTGATCTACAGGTCCAATTCCTCTGATTAGATTAGTTCTTAAATGCTTTTTAGATAGTGTTTACTGCTTTCTAGATTAGTTAGGAGTAGAATTAATTAGTGATCTCATGGATTGATTGTTATATTTAGGAGTAGAGTTAGCTTAGATCGACTTTGCCCTCTCTGATCAATTCATATCAGAGAGGTGTTTTCACCTTGTCATTTCGATCCATTATTCTCCCTCATCATCTCACAATGCATATTCTACTGATTTCCTCACTTTTTAATCCATAATCCACCCCATTTGCCCGAGCATGTCTAGATCTACAATTCTCGGAATTCGTTATCTAGATAATGCTCAAATCCACATAGGGGTCCTCTCATTCACTTCATATGTTTACAAGGACCCCCAATCTTGATTTGATTGCATCGATTCGCTTGATTCTTTCATATTTGGATTTCACGCCCAATCTTACGATTTGGAGTCAATTCAGATTTAAATGAGTTTAATCGAGGGATTCGAGATTTTAATTGCCTAACTGGGTGTATTGCGATGACTCGTATGTATTTTAATTCAGATTTGATTCTCAAATGAGCAAATGCCCAATTTGAGCCTTGTATTGGGTAGTTTGACCAGGATAATCAGTGATAATGATTTGAGGTTGAACAAGGACCCAAGTGATTCTGAGATTATCATTAAATACCTTAAACACCAATCAATGGTGTTCAAGAAGATCATATGGTCTGATTAGTAATCAATCTAAAGTGAAAGTCCAAAATAGGGCAACATGATCTTTTGAATATAAAAAGCTTTCAATATGATTTCTGGGTGTTTGAGAATTTTAATGAAGATATGGAGTGTTTGGAAATGATTTCAAATTCCTAATGTGATCGTTTTCCTTTTACATTGTCTTTAATGTAGAGTGAAGATCATCTTAAGATCTTTAGAGATTTTTAAAGATTGTGAATTGGTTTCATGGATCTTAGATCTTCAGAAATGTTTTAAGCTGATTTTCAAATTGAATCTCATTGGATTTGAGCATGAATAGGGATTAGGATCAAAATGGTTTTCTTAATTCAAACACCTTTTGATCTGGGTTTCTAGACCTACAATTGATGTTTTGGACCCTGATTAGGACACCAAGGTCTGATCTAAGTCTTTGGTTGATGAACATCAGCAGCAACAAGTGCTACTCATTCATCTTTACAGCAAGAAATGGTGTTGTAATCATTGGTAGTAGCAGATTGGCTACTGAAAGGGCAGCAGCACAGCAAACAGTAGCTAAAGCAACATTTGCTGCTAAGTTCATGGGCAACAGCTGCAGCTTCCTATTGAAATGGATCTAAGTTGAGGTTGAGGTTTAAGTGAGTTGATATTGTTTTGTATTGTTAAGGAATGCAATGTACAAGCATTCTTGTACTAAAAGTCGATGAAATCTAATTAGAATGGCTTGTAATCTCTTTTAATCAGATCTTTGTCAGCCATGTAAAGTGCATAAACTATCCATGTGTGTTGTTAATGAAATTAAATGACAAAATCATGTTTTTATTCTTCAACACCTTTCATCTTGTGTGTTGGCCATATTTGAGTGTTAACATCTTCATTGCAACCATCAAATTAGTTTTCTACAGCTTAGGTTCATAGTGTCAAAACCCCTTCAAGGCCTTCTTGTGTGAGTTTGTAAACAAATAAAAAAATCATAAAAAAAAAAAATAAACCTGTCTTGGTAAAGTTATTTGATGTGTGCATGGAATAGGTCATTGAGATGCTGTAGCTAATCTCAGAAATTAGGACTTCTCCTTGATTGTCCATGGATGAAGATGAAGGAGATCTAGGCTCAAAAGCAGAAGAGTTGGAACAGGTATCAATATGATTGGAAGGTAGCATAAACAAGGGATTCAAGACTTGGCCTCAACGGGAGTGAACTGCTAATGGAGGTCTCAAAGGTGGTCTTAAGGACCTCCTCCCAAACATGCACTAGTGAGCCAGATGAGGGACAAAAGGTGTAATAGATTCAATTGAGGCACCTAAAGATTTTTGGATGACTAAAGAGGTTTGAGGCAAATGATACCTCTTGATTAGAAAATCACTTACCTGAGAAATACCTGGGCAGCCAGGAAGGGAGACTTCCACAAAGACTCCTACACGATAGAGCATCCCCACAGGTTACAAGGTTTCCCCCACCCAACCTTCCTTGTCACTGAGAATCCAAGTAGATCGGAATGTGTAACTTGACCCCTTAAGTCTACCAATTTTAATCATGAATGAAGCTGCTTAGAGTTTCACTTGAACTTTAGATTTGATTTGTGCTTGGTGACCTAATTTGAAGGTTGGTTGACCCACAAGGTGGATCAACTTCACCTAACCTGCCCTAAGGTTCAAGGATGAGTTGGGTAATGAACCCAAAATCACCCTTAAATGATTTGCAAACAGGTTATTAAGTCTCAAGTTTTAGGATTCAAGTAAATGATTAGAGCTTAATTTTAGTATTCTCTTGATTAGGCCAATTCAAGCAAGGGTTTGGGTGACACGCAATGCAGAAAAACCAATTCTCATTATGTCAGGCAAGTGTGTTTTCTCAACCCTAAGATGGAAACCCTAATTTGGCTCTTTTGGTTCAATCAGTTCTTTCCAAATTGGATACCTAGGGCTTCAATCAAGAAGGTGAATAGCCCTAGATACCTTAAGTCCTTACTAGGTGCAAAAATCTGGAAGGGGATCTCTAGAGAATCAAATCAGGCAACTTAGGTGACTAATTCTAAGGAAATAATGCAAAGTTTGATCCTAATTGATTTCCTTTTTACTTCTTTCCAGAAATAGGGGCTTAAGAAGAAGGAACTGAGATTACCTACCCCTAGAGTGGCTGCCGTGCAACTGATCTTCTCCGTGTACCTCGCACAAATACAACAAAATAGATAAAACAAATTAGTATCAGATCAGAAATTGCTCAGTGAAATTAAACTGCACGTTGCTCCCTGGAAACAGTGCCAAAATGTTGATGGGCTATCAAGGAGTTTTAAGGAGTAATCATCATAGCAAAGCCTCAATCGCTCGAAATAGTTAAATTTATAACTCAGAATCACAAAAGAGCCCAAGGTCGATCATAGGGAGTAATTAATGGCAATTCAATCTCACTAATGACAATTTAATCATAAATATAAGAAATTATGACCAAAGCTTCATTTAGAACTACTCAAAATGGTATATATATGAAATCAAGTAGCACATTGCAAAAAGAATGGGTTAAAATGGTGATTTGAATCACCAATTAACCCTTGAAATTAAGCTCAAGTATCTCAAGTAATTGAACAATAAATCTCAACCAGATATGCCACGTCAACCAAGTTTAATATCCTAACAGTATGTAGAACTAAGGCACCAGCAGAGATCAGACGAAGGCACAAGGCATCAGATGCCTTAAGTTGCTCAAGGGACAGCTCCAACAGAAGAGCCAAAGGCCTCCTTTCTCCTTCGTGTCTCAAGAGAGAGGCAAGCACAGCACAGAGGCAAAGGCCTCAGAATCAGCTAAGTGTAGAGAGCAGAGGCACAAAGGGCAAACCCCCCCTCTCTCTCCTTCTTCTTTCTCTAAAAGACCCGAGCTAATCGGTTAATCGGTCGAGTAATCGGGCATGAACAGGGACCAGGCCTGCTGGCGTGGTTATAGGTGAGGAATGCATAGAGGCAGGTAAGCGAGTGCAGGTGAATGAGGACCCGACCTCTGTATCTTGGGCGAAGAATTGGTATCACGAAATCAACTTATGTGCGGTCATGAGTCCTTTACTCTACAATGTGGGACTATCCCATGCAACTTCGTCGCAACGCAGCAACAACTGAAGATGCCTCTGATTGAGGTCAAGGGAAGCACCTACTACTTTAAATGGGAATCTAGAGCGGTTTCTGTAAGTCAGCTGCTGCACCTGGAGTGGAGAGCGCTAAAGAACATGACTTGAAGATAGCTGGCAGAGCCGGAGAAGACGAAGGCGATGGCAGAGGTCTAGCGATCACCTAAAAAGGAGAAAACGGCCTTTCGGCCACATCAGAGATGCTCAAGAGGATCGTCGTGGGACGGTGAGTGCATTGGTGGGTGTGGTGTTGCGTGCAAGTGAGCGTGGAGGTTTGACAACCTCGAGAAGGTGGTGCGAAGGTGCGTGAGTCGGGTGGAGTGTGTGAGTATCCAATCCCCTCAATTACTTGACGGATTTTGGTCGTGAGGACACGGCGAAACTTCTGAGACAGGTGGGGGGCATTTTGGTGTAGTGAGGTGGTTTCACGAGGTCGCCGGAGGTATGCCGGAGACATGGAAAATGACGGTGGCGCGAGCGTGAAGGCGTACTGAAGCAGCTGTTGGGTGTGCAAATCAAGTTAATGGGAGATGCAAAGTCGAATGATGGAGGTTGTTCATGAAGGGGAAGCGAAGGTGGCACCAAATATTGTAACGACTCGGTTCCCGAGTCCCTACGAGACACGAGAACCGGACCGACTCGACTAATCCCAAGACCTAGTCGTCCAATGAGAAAGTAACCAAAAGAGCAGTAAAATAAACCACATTCAACATGAATATAACTAACAGTAAGGAAGTACAGCAGTAAGGAAAGAAACTACTACAGTAGATACCACCACAACAGTAGAACAACATTTATCATATAACAAGAACTGCAGGTAAAGAAAGTATAGCGGAAACAAGAACTACTCACTATAACAGAAACAAAAGAGGTACAAAAGACTGTGGTAAACTCTACTGGACCCTACTCGGCCCAGTGTCCTCTGCAGCCGCTGACCCTGGCTGCTCAACACCTGGTCCTGAAAAAGGTAACGAGTGTAACACGTCAGCAAAACACTGAGTAGAATGGCAAACTAACTAAAGACAACAGTAGAGTGTACAGTAGCTGTTATGTTCTATTACTTCCTTTATTCACATCTTTCAATTTTCTCACTATTTCATTTATTTCTCAGATCCTTTACTTGATCTCGAATGTCCTCGTGGGAACGATCTTGATTGCAGTCTTCTCCAAAAGTAGAAGTAGCACGTGGTGCTCTCCTGGCCGGGAGAGTCCCCCGTGGTGATCCTACCCTCAGTCAACCACCCCAAGGTCACTGACAGACGTAACGGTGACTACGGCACGCGCGATAAACGCACAGGTAGCTAGCCCGCACTGGCACGCGGTCAGTCGTTTCCTTTAACGGGTGCGCCCAAAGCACAGCACGGAACCAGGGCAGAGCCCTCTCAGTAACAGGGGTCCAACCCCTCCACAGTAACCAAACCGAGGCCTTGCCCCTCACAGTCCACACACCCTCGCCTGACTACCCTGGTTTGCCCTAGTGGGCCTAACAAGTCGGTGAAGGAGGCTAGCAGAACCCCGGGGTCCGTGGGGTAGCTAGTACTCTCCTAACACTACTAGCTCTCCTCGGTACTACGTACACGAGGGCCAACAAGTCGGTACAGAGTGGCCAGTCCTAACCCCGGGTCCCTGGGGCGGCTAGCTCCGCTCTGCACTAAACAGGGGGACAGTCGCTCTCCTTGGTACTCCGTACTCAAGGGCCAGCTCACTTCCCCAAAACTATTCCATTCACCTTCCAGGAGTTCTACTCCTACTTCCCCGTAGAGTTCTACTCCGTACTCAGGGCCAGCTCCTCTCGCACTATGTCCCGTATCAGCTGGGCGAGGTCCGGGGCCTGAATGCCCGAGAGCAGTGGCTGGTCCACTGAAACGTCGACCTCAACACGCCCACTCCTCCGACCTCGTCCTCGGCCGCGCTAGTCCCGCGTCGAGGCATCTCCTTCAAGGAGACGCGAAAATAGAACGGAAACACGTCAATATAAAACGATATCTAACGAAGAAGTCTAAGAGCTTATGTCAAAAGAAAGGTTGTGGTGGCTACTCTAGTTACAAACACGTGAATTTGTTATTTTCCAGTCAGTTGGTTCACTTCTCGGGATGACCTTGCTCTGATACCATCTTGTTACGACCCGATTCCCGAATCCCTACAAGACATGAGAATCAGACAGACTCAACTGATCCCAAGACCCAGTCGTCCAACGAGAAAGTAACCAAAAGAGCAGTTAAATAAATCACATTCACCATGCATATAACTAGCAGTAACAAAATACAGCAATAAAGAAAAGAACTACTACAGTATACACCACTACAATAGTAAAGAAATAAACATGTACATAAACATGAGGCTTACAATAAAAGAGTACAGGGGTAACAGAAACTACTCACTACAACAGAAGGAAAAGTACAGTGGGTACTACACAAGTAGAAACTACTGGGCTCTACTAGGCCCAGCACCCTCAGCAGCCGCCGGCTCTGGCTGCTCAACACCTGGTCCTAAAAAGGTGACAAAGGTGACACGTCAGTGAAACGCTGAGTAGAGTGGCAACTAAAAGCTAAGAAATAGTAAGGTGGCCAGTAGCTATTATATTTTTAATTTCTTTCTTTATATTTTCCGTTTACTCGTTATTGAATTATCCCTCAGATTCTTCTCTTGATCTTGAATGTTCCTCGTGGGAACGATCTTGATTGCAGTCTTTTTCCGAAAAGTAGAAGTAACATGTGGTGCTCTCCTGGCCGGGAGAGTCCCCCGTGGTGGTCCTACCCTCAATCAACCACCCCAAGGTCGCTGACAGACGTAACAGTGACTATGGCATGCACGATAAACGCATGGGTAGCTACCCCGCACTGGCACGCGGTCAGTCGTTTCCGTTAACAGGTGCGCCCAAAGCACAGCACAGAACCAGTATAGGGCAAAGCCTTCTCAGTAACAAGGGTCTAGCCCCTCCATAGTAACCAAACAGGGGTCTTGCACCTCCACAGTCCGCGCACCCTCGCCTGATTACCCTGGTTTGCCCAGTGGGCCTAACAAGTCGGTGTAGGAGGGCTAACAGAACCCCGGGGCCCGTGGGGTAGCTAGTGCTCTCCCTACACTAGTAGCTCTCCTCGGTACTGTGTACACGAGGGCCAAAAGTCGATACAAAGTGGCCAGACCTAACCTCGGGTCCCTAGGGCGGCTAGCTCCGCTCTGCACTAAACAGGGGGACAGTTGCTCTCCTTGGTACTCCGTACTCAAGGGCCAGCTCACTTCCCCAATTCTATTCTATTCACTTTCCAGGAGTTCTACTCCTAATTCCCTGTAGGGTTCGTGCTATTTGTTCTCGCATTTTTGTGCGAGTTTAAAGTGTATCACGTTGTAGTATAACTGACAAAACGTTTAAACAAATATAAAGAATTTTATTACTCGAAAAACTAGAGTATCCGAGGTCGAACACGGGGAGCAATCTCAGTACTTTTTAAAACCAAAGAATACAACTGTTAAGTGAAAATGAGTGATTCAAAGAGAGAATTTTAAAAAGGATTTATAAAAGAAAATAGAATTGGACGTCTGATTTCTGTATCAGACGTCTTAAATGTAATCCCCTTTCTCTCTTCTTCTCCTTCTGCTTCTTTCTCTTTCTGCCTTTGCTTCTTGTCTCTTATTTCTTCTCCTGCCTTGCCTTCCTTCTTTCTTCTTCTTCTTCTGATCTTTGCAGAGTCTTCACTTAGCCTCTCTTCATTCTTCTCTTTCTTTTTCCTTGCCTTCCTTCTTCTTTCTCTACAGTCTTCCTTCCTTCTCTTCTCTTTTCTGCTAAGGCTTCTTCTTCCTTGGTCTCTTCTCTTCTTCCTTTTCTGCAGCTGCTAAGTGTTCGCTTCTTCCTTTTCTTCTTCTTTCCTGCGCACACCACAGCCAAGGCAAAAACCTACCCCCGTCCCTCTACTCAAACGTCTCTCTCTTTCTCTGCAATTCACTCGAGGACGCTCTCCCAGAGCCACACGGGTAATCGTGTCGGCTTCGCACCCGGGACCAGGCGCACCGGCAGGTGGTGATGCGCGAGGAGTGCTCAAGGTTAGGGTCGGGTCGGATCCCGCCAGATCCGCGAGGTCAAGCCGCGGACGAGTAGGGTGTGAGGGCAGGTAAGGGACCTCACCCCTGTGCTTAAGGAGGCAGTGAGCTTAAAACACAAAAACAATTTATATTATACCTGTGTTTCGCGATTCCACGATGTGGGACTATCTGATCAGTCCCAATTTCACGCACGCCCGCAGAGCTTCCGTCATGCAATTGCCCCAGCTGCTGGCCTCGCAGTGCGACTTGCTGGCCTCACTCGCTTCGCGACACTCGCGTGAGTCTGCTGCACCTGCAGCCTGGGATCCCTGGTGCCTGAAGCTGCTACGAGCTCCTCGCTGCTTCGGCCGTCAATGGCGGAAAGAGCTGCAACCTGTCATACACAAGAACGGCCTATTGGCCTAATCAAATTAGCTAGAAACCTTCACCGTAGCACGGCGAAGATGATGCGCAGTGCTACAGGCCGCAGGTTGGCCTAGGCATGCGTGCCTAGGTCAACTTGCGGTCGGAGGTGTGGGGTTGATCGGGGGGTGATTGTGGAGGTCTGGAGTGGCAGTGGAGGGGTGGACTAAGTTCCTTGTGGTGAGGCGGAGCTCACGAGAGGGTTGGCGGGCCGTGTGGAGGGGCGGAGTCGTGTGGGCGGCTCACCGGAGGGCGGTCGGAGGCAAGGACGATGGAGGTGGTTAGGCACTGTCGGGGGGTAATTGGATAAAATAGCAGGGGGAAAAGAGAGAGGAGAGGATGGAGAGGGTATCTGGGGTGATCTGGAAGGAAGGGAGGCAGCGGAGTGGACAGCGCGTAACTGCCGTCGTCGGGGAAGAAGGACCCTGAGGGAGGAAGCGGCGACGAGGATGAGGGCAGGGGCACATGCGCTTGGTACGGCGCGATGTGGGAGGAAGTGGCGGAGTTGACTTTGCTGCTGGTATGGCAGCAGAGCGACGAGAAGGAGGGGAGGAGGTCGCCGGAGCTTGCGAGTCTTTTGGCCGGAGATGGGAGAGAGGAAATTTGAGGAGATCTCCATCAAATTCAAGCTTCCCCTCTGCAGCAGGGTCTGGGGAGTCTTTTATAGGTGCTGGCCGCACCTTCTAGCGCGTGGAGACCGCGCAATTAACTCTGCCGGCTCGCTGGAGATGGAAGGAGGGTGGATACCCAAATCTCTCGTGCGTTCGCACGAGAGATTGGGTTCACACCAGGGATCGTGATCTGCTTTAGATGGAAGGGAATTCCTCAGAGAATCCCCCTTCCATTTCTGGGAGGGAATCTCTGAGGGATTAGAGAGTAATTCCTCTCTAAACCTCGCCGGAGCTCGGTTCTACCCTAACAATGGCGGCAGGACCGGATTGCAAAGGGGGCGACGAACTTAGGGGGCTCTCTGCAAAGATATTCAAAAGATAGGGACCAATTTGTGATTTGGGTGTACTAAATTGCAAAGTAGGTCAAGATGACCTCCCCTTAGGTCCAAATTTTGGTATAAACCTAATTTGGACCTAGGGAATCCAATGGTGAAGTTGGATTTTAGGTTTGACCATGTTTGATTGGATATTTTGCGTAAAAACCCAAATTAGGTTAATTGAAGAGCTAGGACCCTAATCTAGGTCAAACTGGGTTCCAAAGGCCAAATTAAGTGTTCTAAACCCTAGAGGATGTTTTTTCCATGATTTTTAGAGGGTTTACTTAATTTTTATTCTGATCGGAACCTTGTTAATTTAAGCGGGTCTTGTTTTAGGGTTACCAAGTGTCATTTAATTCTTAGATTGCACATAAACCCATTTCTGATTGACTCAACCCACTTTTTATCCCATTTAGACCATATGACATATGTTTTGCCTCTGAGAAATCCCGTTTATGTACTGTAATGGTAAATTTATAGTTTTAACCTTTATTTCATGTTTTCTTCTCAGAGCACTTGTTCCTTCAGTTAAGCCTTCTTCTAGGTTATGTAGGAGCTTTTATCTTCTTTATTGGGTCAAAATGAGCTAGTTATGGCTCATGATGAGGTTCTCATCACTCTTTCAACTCAGCCAATTTAGGTTTCATCATTTCAGCTTTATATTTATATAGCCCATGTTCCCAACCGTAATTATTAATTCATAATCAGGCAGCTGTTAACCAATTACAGGCAGTTATCATTTCCTTTCTACTTTTCCAAGACTGCAATGTATATGTATTCAAGCTAGTTTTTCAGTCCTAGGATTCATACCATACCCTAGGATCTATCATTCAATCTAGTTTTCCAGTCCTAGGATTCATGCAAAACCTTAGGATCTATCATTCAATCTAGTTTTTCAATCCTAGGGTTCATGCAATACCCTAAACTCTATTAATTATTTCACAAGTGCATAATTTTTGATAAATAATTGAAAGGGCCACTCTACCCGCAAAATCGGGAGTACTGGGGGCGTGATCGGCAAGCCCGCGTGCCTCCGCAACCCCTAGAGCCGCAACGGAACGGGATCCTAACACAAGGATCAATTATAAGGAGCCACTCATAATAGTATATAATTACTGTAAACAGGTAGAGGAACTAAAACTGAGAAGAACGAAACTTGAAATGCGAAAAACGGACTCCGAACAGACCCTAAACGGGTCAAAAACGACAAGTCTGCCCAAAATCAGATGTCTGGAACATCTTCTAGACGTCTTACATGATAGCTCAGGTCATACCTTGATCATGTGTGGTCCTTCAGACATCTAAAAACCCGCTGAACCATCTAGACTTAGTTTCCAAATGTCCGACTGTCACTCCGGACATCTGAAGACCCTCTCCGTCGTCTGGTGATGTGCCCAGACGTCCGATCTATGTGGGATGGCATGCCCTTGTGCCTTCCCAAACGAGTCCTACACATATACGCGGCCATCCTCGACACGAAGCGATGCAGAAACCTTCAGCGAAACAGCTGCATGGCCGTACATGCGAAAGAAGAAGAAAGGTAAAATATCGTACCTTTCAGACGTCTGGACCTTCCTCCAGACGTCTCCTGCGTCGTCTGGACGTATGTCCAGACGTCTGATTCTGGGAAATTTTCCCGGAATCAGGACCTCCTCTCCCTCTGCCCGCAGCGCACGGCCGTGCCGCGCCGCGCTCGCTTGCTGCCTGAGCTGCAGCAGCTCCTTCCCAGCACCACACGCTTGCTACGCACCCGCCAATCGGCTCTGGCTACTCCGGCGAGCTCGCACCCTCGCGATCAAGCTCTCTCTTCCTCTCGCAGCAGCCCCTCCTCCCCCACACACTCGCAGCAGCCGCTGCTGCCGCCCTCGCCCGCTCACTCTCTCGCTAACAGGGAGAAGAAGAAGGAGGTGGAGTGAAGGTGAGGGAAAGAGAGGGGTGTATTTGAAGGCAACCACGTGGAGAGAGAGAGAGAAAAAGGGCTGCGTCTGCAGGGAGAGAGGAAGGAGAAGAAAGAGGGTGGCGGTGCAGTCTGCGCACGCATGTGCGCAGACGCGAACCTGTTTGATGCCCCGGTTATATTGGATCCCTATTACTGAGAGGGCTCTGCCCTATACTAGTTTCGTGCTGTGCTTTGGGGTGCACCCGTTAACGGAAATGACTGACCGCGTGCCAGTGCGGGCTAGCTACCCGTGCGTTTATCACGCGTGTCGTAGTCACTGTTATGTCTGTCAGTGACCTTGGGGTGGTTGAGTAAGGGTAGGACCACCACGGGGGACTCCCCCGGCCAGGAGAGCACCATGTGCTACTTCTACTTTTCGAAAAAGACTACAATCAAGATCGTTCCCACGAGGAACATTCGAGATCAAGAGCAAGATCTGAGGAATAATTCAATAATGAGTAAATGGAAAAATAAAGAAAGAGATTAAAAATATAACAGCTACTGTCCACCTTACTGTTTTTCTTAGCCTTTGGTTGCCACTCTACTCAGCGTTTCACTTACGTGTCACCTTGTCACCCTTTCAGGACCAGGTGTCGAGCAGCCAGAGCCGACGGCTGCAGAGGGAGCTGGGCCTAGTAGAGCCCAACAGTTTTACTTGTGTAGTACCTACTATACCTTTCCTTCAGTTGTAGTGAGTATTTTCTGTTACCACTGTACTCTTTTATTGTAAGCATCACGTTTATGTACCTGTTTATTTCTTTACTGTTGTGGTGGTGTGTACTGTAGTAATTCTTTTCTTTACTGCTACATTTTGTTACTATTAGTTATAGACATGGTGAATGTAGTTTATTTTACTGCTCTTTTGGTTACTTTCTCATTGGACGACTGGGTCTTGGGATCAGTCGAGTCGGTCCGATTCTCGTGTCTCGTAGGGATTCGAGAATCGGGTCGTAACGAGATGGTATTAGAGCAAGGTTGTCCCAAGAAGTGAACCAACTGACTGAAAAATAACCAATTCACGTGCCTGTAACTAGAGTAGCCACCACAACGTATCTTTTGACATCTGTTCTTAGACTTCTCCGCTTGATATCGATTCATATTGACGTCCTTTTCTGTTCCGTGTTCGCGTCTCCTTGCAGGAGATGCCTCAACGAGGAGGTAGTGAGGTGGGCCGCAGGCGTAGCCGAGGACGAGGTCGGAGGGGTGGGCACGTTGAGGTCGACACCTTAGTAGACCAGCCACTACTCCCAGGCATTCAGGCCCAGGACCTCGCCCAACAGATACAGGACATCGTGTGAGAGGAGCTCCACCCGCCACCACGAGCACCTCTCCCTAGGACTGCGGAGGGGGAGTCTTCTGTGGGACCATGCAACGGACTTGGCCCTGGACACGGGGGAGGGGATAGGCCGCCACCGCCCCCACCTTCCTCCGGCACTTCCGAGCACGAGGCTTCATTACCTAGGGGTGCACCAGCATCTCCACTTCAGCGCCACTTTCAGCTTTTCGGACAGTTCCAGAAGCTGAAGCCCCCCTCCTTCAAGGGGGATGAGGACCCGACCGAGGCGGAGGACTAGCTCGAGCAAATTCACAGGCAACTCCGCACTATCAGGAGCAGACAGAAGAGCTATGCAGATCGGAAATGCAGAGAGGTGCAGTTTGAGGTTGGGCACCACGTCTTCCTTCGCGTTTCGCCCATGAAGGGCCTGCAGCAGTTTGGGGTGAGAGGGAAAATCACGCCGAGGTTCGTGGGAACCTTTGAGGTCCTAGAGCGGGTTGGACCCGTTACATACAGGCTTGCCCTTCCTCCCCAGCTTTCTGGTGTGCACGATGTGTTCCACGTGTCCAACCTTAGGAAGTACGTCGCCGATCCCAGTTACGTCCTGAGTCACGAGAGCGTCGAGGTGGGTCACAACCTGACCTACCCCGAGCGGCCAGTGTAGATTCTTGACAGAGTCGTCCGCAGTCTGAGACGGAAGCAAGTACCCCTGGTGAAGGTTTTGTGGAGGAGCTAGCGGTACGAGGAGGCTACCTGGGAGCGGTACCCAGAGCTTTTTGAGGGTACGTCTTTTCGGATCGGCTTCGATCCTCTTTGAGTTTGTTATGCATCTATCGTTCTTTTCCGCACCCTAGTTAGAGCAAGTTTCGAGGATGAAACTTCCTTTGACTTTGTTATGTTGTTATGACCCCGGCATCAAACGTCGTTTAAGACGTTTGGGAATTGATCCAAACGTCTGTTCAGATGTCTGGAAGCTTTCCCAGACGTCTGGAAATTAATTTTTTCGGCGTACGGTTTCGCGTCTGCGCGCGCATGCCGCCCTCCTTTTCTTCTCTTTCTTTTCCCCCTGCAGGCGCAGCCTTCTTTCTCTCTCTCTCCCCACGGCACCTTCAAATACTCCCCCTCTCCCTCACTCTCACTCCACCGCCTTCTTCTTCTTCCTGTTAGCGTAAAAGTGAGCGGGCAAGGGCAGCAACAACTGTTGTCGTGAGTGCGCGGGGAGGAGGGGTTGCAGCGAGAGGGAGAAGGGTTAGAGCGCGAGGGTGCGAGCTCGCCAGAGCAGCCAGGGCCGATCGGCCGGTGCACAGGAGGAGCGTGGCACTAGGGAGGAGCTGCTGCAGCTCAGGCAGCAGGCGAGCGCGGTGCGGCACGGCCATGCGCGGCAGGCGAAGGGCGAAGAGGTCCTGATTCTGGGAAAATTTCCCAGAATCAGACGTCTGGACATACGTCCAAACGATGCGGGAGACATCTGGAGGAAGGTCCAGACATCTGAAAGGTACGATATTTTCCTTACCTTCTTCTTTCGCGTGTACGGCCATGCAGCCGTTCCGCTGAGGGTTTCTGCCTCATTTCGTGTTGAGGACGGTCGCGTATGCATGCAAGTCTCGTTCGGGAAGGCGCAAGGGCATGCCCTCCCACACAGATCGAACATCTGGGAACAGCACCAGATGGCTAAGAGGGTCTCCAGACATCCAGAGCGACAGTTGGACGTCTGGAAACTAAGTCCAAACGGTTCAGCGGGATTCTGGACGTCTAAAGGACCGTGCAGGAATAAAGTATGACCTGAACCATCATTTAAGATGTCTGGAAGATGTTCCAGACGTCTGATTTTGGGCAGACTTATCGTTTTTAACCTGTTTAGGGTCCGTTCGAAGTCTGTTTTCCGCGTTTCAAGTTTCGTTCTTCTCAGAATTAGTTCCTCTACTTGTTTACAGTATTTGCATCATGTCTGAGTAGCTCCTTGTAATTGATCCTTGTATTAGGACCCCGTTCCGTTGCGGCTCTGGGGGTTGCAGAGGTGCGCGGGCTTGCGATCACGCCCCCAGTACTCCCAATTTTGCATGTAGAGTGGCTCCCTTTAATTATTTACCAACATTTATAAACTTGTGAGATAATAAATAGATTCTAAGGTGTGGCATGAACCCTAGGATTGGAAAACTAGATTGAATGATAGATCCTAGGGTATAGCATGAATCCTAGGACTGGAATACTAGATTGAATAATAGATCCTAGGGTGTGGCATGAATCCTAGGAACAGAAACACCAAAATGAATGTCGTGAATGTATAAATAGCAGTCTTGGAAAAGTAGAAAGAAAAATGATAATTGCCTGTAATTGGATAACAGTTGCTTGTTTATAAATGGAAATTAACTGTTGAAAACATGGGCTATATGAATATAAAGCTGAAATGATGAAACCTAAATTGGCTTAGAAATATGAGCATGAACCCTATGGGGAATTAGGAGTAGAGCTCCTGAGGGGTGAATGGAATAGAATTGGGGAAGTGAGCTGGCCTTTAAGTACGAAATACCAAGGAGAGAGACTGTCCCCCTGTTTAGTGCAGAGCGGAGGTAGCCACCCCAGGGACCCAGGGTTAGATCCAGCCACTTTGTACCGACTTTTGGCCCTCGCGTACACAATACCGGGGAGAGCTACTAGTGTAGGGAGAGCACTAGCCACCCCACGGGCCCCGGGGTTCCGCTAGCCTTCCTACACCGACTTGTTAGGCCCACTGGACAAACCAGAGTAGTCAGGTGAGGGTGCGCGGACTGTGAAGGGGCAAGACCCTTGTTTGGTTACTGTGGAGGGGTTGGACCCCTGTTACTAAGAGGGCTCTGCCCTATACTGGTTCCGTGTTGTGCTTTAGGGCGTACCTGTTAACGGAAATGACTGACCGCGTGCCAGTGCAGGGTAGATACCCGTGCGTTTATCGCGCGTGTCATAGTCACCGTTACGTCTGTCAGTGACCTTGGGGTGGTTGATTGAGGGTAGGACCACCACGGGGGACTCTCCCGGCCAGGAGAGCACCACGTGCTACTTCTACTTTTCGGAAAAGACTGCAACCAAGATCGTTCCCACAAGGAACATTCGAGATCAAGAGCAAGATCTGAGGAATAATTCAATAATGAGTAAATGGAAAAATAAAGAAAGAGATTAAAAATATAACAGCTACTGTCCACCTTACTGTTTTTCTTAGCCTTTGGTTGCCACTCTACTCAGCGTTTCACTAACGTGTCACCTTTGTCACCCTTTCAGGACCAGGTGTTGAGCAGCCAGAGCCGGCGGCTGCAAAGGGAGCTGGGCCTAGTAGAGCCAGTAGTTTTACTTGTGTAGTACCTACTATACCTTTCCTTCTGTTGTAGTGAGTATTTTCTGTTACCACTGTACTCTTTTATTGTAAGCATCATGTTTATGTGCCTATTTATTTCTTTACTGTTGTGGTTGTGTGCACTGTAGTAATTCTTTTCTTTACTGTTGTATTTTGTTACTGTTAGTTATAGACATGGTGAATATGGTTTATTTTACTGCTCTTTTGGTTACTTTCTCGTTGGACGACTGGGTCTTGGGATCAGTCGAGTCGGTCCGATTCTCGTGTCTTGTAGGGATTCGGGAATCGTGTCGTAACACGAGGCGATAAGCCTCGAACACTTTTTCAATTTATGTGTGGGCGTCCGCCCACACACTTTCGAGGTGGGACTAAAGTCCCACCTGCTGCTTCGCGCACCTGCAGGCAGGAGGCTTCAAGAGATTGGGGCAGCAGCCGAGGCTTACGACCCCAATTGAAGACCTGGGCACACTCGCGAAAGTCTTCCACGTCACCTGGGGCTTACGCCTAGAGCTGGAGAGGCTTGGAGCTGCTTATGAGCTTGCTCCAAGCTTGTCGTCAATGGCGGCGAGGGGGCGCGACCTGAAAACACTAAAACGGCCTCGCGGCCACGTCAAAAAGCTCGAGGAACTTCGCCAGAGCACGGCGAAGGCGGTGCGGGGGTCGGCGTGGCGTGGGGAGGTCGGAGTGTGCGTGCCTAGGGCACATAGTGTGCGTGAGAGTGGGTGTGTTCAAGGGGTGTTCTGGGTGTGTGGAGTGGTGGTGTAAGTGGGGGGACGACAAAAACTCGTTTTCACGCATTTGGAAGTCGTCGGAAATCGTAGTATAGTCGCGCAAAAACATTCGTCAAAAATTGATTTCTAAAGATAACGAGACTTGAGTCCTAGTCGTTCGTCTCTGGGAGGCGTTGCTTTTACTTTTGAAATCAATCTTTTTGCCGCTCTACTTTGTTTAGAATCGCATGTCGGTTCGTGATTATTACGTATTTACGTACGACATGCTTAGTTGCAAGAATATTAAGAGTTAGAAACAGGCAACATTAATCACGCAAAAGATAATAGCAATCATTAAGCTCATGGTGATTTCAAACAGATAGAGATATATATATATATATAAATGTGTTTTCATTCATTTGGGAGTTTTTGCACAAAGAATCTAGAGGAAAGCTTGTACATAAATGCTTGAAAATTAAATCTAGCTACCAGAAAATGATTGCATACAAGAATCGATGGGGGGATTTCGCATGCATCATTGGGGGAGAAGTAAGACTACACTACTAAGTAGTAAATAAACGCAGTAAATATACGAAGAGCATAATCTAAATCTAGCAGAATGGAAGGGCATTCAGGGGTGGTCCCCGATGGCCTTTGAATGGTTGAGAGAAGGAGGGGCGGCCAATGGAACTTAGGTCGGCCCTTGGAGAGAGGTTGGGGAGCTGATCCAGCTTCCTAGTGTGGAGATGGTGGCCTCCATGGTGGTGCTCAACTCGTGGAGGTGGAGTGGAGATGGAAGTGGCTATTCTAAGTGGAATGGATGCCAAGGAAGTGAATGGGTGCAAATGGCCACCCAAGGGGTCTTTTTATAGACCTAAGGGAAGCTTTCTAGAGAATTATGGAATTCTCTAGGGAGGCCTATGGTGGGAGCTCGTGGGAGAGTGAGAGAGAGAGGGTGGATGGTGGCTTTTAGATCCACCAAATGTGGATCTAAAAATTGAATGGCTCTTGGTTGTTATTTTTGGCAACCAAGGCAACCACACATGGTAGAGAGTTCTAGAGAACTCTAGGCGAGATATTTTCATGTGGATGGTGTGTGTGGGTCGAACCTTAGGTGGATAGGTTGATTAGGTTGGGTTCTAGTGGGTTTAGGTCAAGGTAGGTCTCAAATTAGGGTTATAAACCCTAATTCACTAAGGTAAAGTGCAATTAAACTTAATACAGGTTTAATTGGGTGTATGGAAACTTAATTGAGAGTAAAGAAACTCAATTAAGTCAGGTCTAGGTCAATTGGACTCTCACTGAGTCCAATTGGACAGTGTGTGCTGAGATCAGGGCTCAATTGGACTCAATGAGTCCAATTGAATAGGCTGATGGAATTGACTAAGATCCAAGTCAACTAGGTTTAGTGAGGACCTAATTAGGTCCTTAGGGAGGTCTAGAGGTGATGTACTAGGGTTAGGGCACCTTAATTTATGTTCCTATGGGGTTGGAATTGGGTTTAGGGACCTACAGATCCAAGATCAAGGCTTAAATCTCAAAACAGAAATTGGAGAGCAGTATCAGACGTCTTATACTCAAAAATTAGAAGTCCAGACTTGTTGTCTGGACTTCCAATCTGAGTCAGGAAGGATTTCGGGTTCTGTTTTGGGCATTCTGCAGAAATTGGACGTCTGACAAAGTGTCTGGAGGTCCAATAACACTGCAGAAGTGGGTTTGAAGTGTGCGGGAGTTGGCTAAGGGTCCTGGACGTCCTATAACTTATCTGGACGTCCAGATAAGGGTTGAAACTAGGGTTTTAGGGCTTCCTAGATTGTTGTGACCTAATCTAAGGGTGGCTAAGGCTTGGGGAAGTCTCTAGGCTATCCTAGGGCTAGGATGGACCTAAGTTCTTCACATTTTACTGCTTTATTCCTACTTAATAGCATAGCAAACCTTTAACTCCCTTACATTATTATTCCTACATCTAATCTAAGCCTTCTACTCCAGCTCTGCTGCAACTCCCGTTATTCCTGATCCAGCTTCATATCCAGCTCCTGATCAGCTTATCCCTGCCATTGACATAATATACTTAATTAGCACATTATAACATCATTTTATGAATAGCTAAACTAAAGCAGTAAAGATGCAGATAATGCTTATGCATGCATGAATAACCCTAACTTATGCTAAGTCCTAGCCTAATTTAGGTCAATTAAGACCTATGATTGCTGCGCAATCAGGGGAAATGTTGAGTGGAGTGAGGGGATGCTTATGGGCTTGTCGGCGAGGGGTGGGATGGCCTGTGGAGGTGGAGTGGCCTCGCCGAAGTTGGTGGCCAGAGGTGGAACTGATGGTGGTGGTAGTGGCAGTCGAGGGGTTAAAAGTGACAGTTGAAGAGGGGGAAATTAAGAGGAGAGTAAGGGAAAGGTTTTGACCTATTTAACTGACGAAAGGGGGGAAGGAGGCGCTCGGCACGTGCCTGCCGATGCCGGAGACGAAGATGCCCAGATGGGGGGTAATGACGACGAGGAGGGGATCTGGAAGGCGCCAGCTGGTGCAGCCTGGCGCGGGAGGACGAGGCGGAGTAAACTTTGCTGCAGGTGTGGCAGCAGAGCAACGAGGGGGAGGAGGAAGGGTCGCCGGAGCCTGTGGGCGCTTGACCGGAGGAGGAGGAGACGAAGATTAGGGTTTTCCTTTGGCCAAAACAGGCTTGCAGGAAACGGCTGCCCCTGCCGCTCCTTATATAGATGCTGGCGAGGAGAAGGTCTCGAGGAGGTGACGTGGGGAGCTCGTCTGAGAATGGTCGGAGATGAGACCCATTCCTCTCGTGCGTTCGCACGAGAGGCATGGGCAGCTGCAGTGCATGGGGGAGGGTCCAGGTGGAAGAGGATGACGCAGGGGACCCCCCCTCGTTTCTGGGGCCGGTCCCCATACCCTGCGTGGCGTCATCCTCCGTGAAAAGTCGCCAGAGGCATGGGCGGCTATGCAGGGTGGCAGAGGGACCTGCCTGCAAAAATGAAGGGAAAGATAGGGGACAAAGTGAAAGGATTCAAAAAGTTAAGGGTCAAAAAGTAATTCAAGAGGACCAATTTGTAAAGTCGGTCAAGATGGCCTTCCCTTATGTCCAAATTTTGGTATAAACCTAATTTGGACCTAAGGAATATAATGGTGAGGTTTGATTTTAGGTTTGACCACGTTTGACCGATCAATTTGCATAAAAACCCAAATTAGGCCAAAAATTAGGTATGGTTCTCATTTAGGTCAAGATAGGTTCCAAAGGCCAAATTGAAGATTCTAAACCCTAGGAAATATTTTTCCATGAATTTTAGAGGGTTTAGTTAATTTTTATCCTACCTGGAACCTCGTGAATTAAAGCGGGTTTGTTTCAGGGTTACAGAATGTCATTTAATTCCTAGAAGTTGCTATAACCCTTTTCGGATCAGGTTATCCCACTTTCTTTCTTATTAAGCCCATTTGACCTGTGTTCAGACCCTTAAACACCCTATTTTTGTACTGCATTGGTAAAATTACAGTTTTACCCCTTGTGAATTATTTTATTCTTAAATTTGAAATTCTCTGAGTTAGACGTTTCCTTAGGTTTTGTAGGAGCTTTTACACTCTTATTTAGATCAAATTATTCTAGTTAGGGTTCATGATGAGACTCTCATCATTACCAAACCCTTGAGGCCCAACACCTTGGTTCTGAACATTCCTTGGGTTTGGTATAGAACGTGATGGTAAAGATCCAGGCTGCTGGTTGTTTGTACTAAGTCCAGATTGCAAGGTTTCCAGCGAAGTTTTCATCTGTTGCAAAAGCTGGAGCATTGACCCTTACATTTCTACCATTTTCAGGTTCAAGTCAGCCTGCTCGGCGGGTTGTTGAGCATTCCACATGGGCTGATTAACCTGATTCAGGGGCAACTGAGTATAAACAAGACCTTGACCCATTGGTTTTTGCGGTACATAGTTGTTGGGTCGATATTGGGTCTACTGCCCTTGATCTTTCCAAGAGAAGTTAGGATGATTTTTCCAACCAGAATTGTAGGAATTCAAATAAGGGTTGGACCTAACATTCTCTTGCACAGCATGAACATCCTCATAAGATGAGGATGAAGAAGGATCACAAAGACTAGGATCAAAGGCCCCAGTTTGGAACCCATAAGGTTCCGAGAAAAGTTGGCTCGAAGGTCAAGCCGTCTCTAGTTGGTTCACAAACTCCCGTCCCGTAGGAGTTTGTGAAGAATGGAATCTCGATCCCTAGGATTGAGCGGATCTAGAAAAATTAGAGTTTCCGAACATCCACTCTTCCATTCGTTTAGTAACCAAATCCATCTTATCTAATCTATTACAGATCAATTCCATATCAAATGTACGAGAATCTTGGACCTCATTGGCATTTTATCTAATTTGTTGGGATTGGTTGAAGGTTACAATGGAGGCATGGTTTAAAGAATTTTCGCTCATTTCCTCAAACAAATCATACACGTTATCTGCGTTCTTGTTGAGGAAATTGCCTTCGCAAGAAGCGTCCACATGATTACGGAGTTGATCATTCAACCCATGATAAAAAATCTGCACAAGCTGCCATTTAGGCACCTCATGGTGTGGACACTTCCGCAACAGATCCTGGAATCTCTCCCAGGCCTCATGAAACGGTTCCCTCTGCCACTGGGCAAAAGTGGTAATTGCCCATCGTAATGCATTGGTTCGCCCAATTGGGAAGAATTTCTTCAGGAAGGCCGATTTCAAAGCTGTCCAAGTAGTAATCAGTCTTCCATTGGTACGATACCAATGTGCAGCCTTATCCCTGAGTGAATGGGGGAAAAGCCTCATGAGCATCTGTTCTTCATCCACATTCCGTGATTTGGTAGTCTGAACCAGAGTGATCAGGTCTTCCAAATGTTGGAATGGGTCATCTGAGCCAAACCCGTGAAAGTGTTTAATTAGACTCAAAACCTGGGACTTGATCTCAACATCTCCGGCGGGATTACAACGTCGGGACGATCCTCATAATTTGAAGGATCATAAAAATCCTTCAAGGGCCGAGTGCCCTGACCATTCATTTGTTGGAACCATTGCTGCATTTGCTGCAATTCTTCCAACTACCTCTGAATCAACTCCTGCTAGTTCGGAGGCGGGGGAGGTGGTTGTTGATCAACCATGGGATCTACTTGGCTAAAGCTCAACCTCAGCCTTCGAGAATGGTCTAAAGGTCCTTCCAAACGAGAGTTCAATGACCTCCTTCCAAGCATACACTGGAAGGAAGTCGGAAGGACAAGGAAGAGAAGGGACCCTACAGCACAAAAAATACAAGCATGTCCTTAGGTTAGGTAGCCTAAAGGTCTACAGACTCTCAGAATCCGTCCTAAGATTATGGACGATTTACTATACTTATGTCCAGGCAATCCAACCAGTTAGAAGGAGGGACTGGGGAGAAGGTTCTTCCTTTGGCTTGCGCCTCCAGTTCCTAGTGTACCCCCCAGTCGCGATCGTTTGACGCTACTCCCCTAGATAGACATCAGATTAACTAGTATAAGTAGGTTAATCGTGAATAATCTCAATCTGGATCCCGTAGAGCGAACTAGTCTTTATGGCCAACGTCTACTCAATTTTAGTTAGGCTTGGGATATTGGCGCTTTTAGAATGTGATGGGCCTTTAATGGGTTGTGCCCTTAATGATTCGTTTGATAATGTGTGAATGTGCACAACCAAGTTTTGAAAGCACGAGTTCAAGTATTTTTCCTTTGTAAATCAAGAAAATATGGAGTGCCTGGCTTCACCTAAGTATTGAATCCTATGGGGCAACTACACAATGAACCTCTTTTAGATTAGGTGGTGCGGCCCAAATAATTCAATCGATCGGCTCAAATGCACCACCGATTAAGGCACACAAAAAGGTGATTAACCTAATATGATTTCTACTCTTTTATGTGTTGAATTCGTGTACTGGGTCCACAGGTCGAAACCCCAGTTGAGTAGATAAAAATCAAGTCTAATTATGTGCCTCAAATGTGGGTGTATAGAGTGTGTATATTGATTCGTCCCACAGCAAGTATCTCTTTTTTTTTATTTTTTTTTAAATGTGGGGGTGAGGTGGATAAAGGTGGCAAACAAGACAAACAATTCTATCCTAGGGTTTATGCAAACACCTAAGTAGATTAGGTCTTGGTTATGATTGTGACGAAATGAACTAGTGGGGGGGAAAGTGGGGGACACTTACAGAGTACTCTACCCGCATTTTACTCTGATCTACCACACTTGGATCTCCATGCTAGGGTACCTGCAAGACAGTAGATCAAACACAAGTAGGGTTAGTGCTATGTAAATGCAAAGGAGCGCAATAAACAATAAAGTAAATTCCGTTGCCACCCCAGCAACAGTGCCAAAATGGTCGTGCGTGTTTCGCGTGTTAGAAATCGAGGTTACAATTAACCCGTCGTCGTAGTTGCAAAACACGTCGATCGGATAAAATTTATACCGAAACTCCAAGCGAGTCCTGGGTCGAACACAGGGAGGTGACGTTTACTTTATTGAAAACCGCGCTTCGTTTCGTTTCTTTCTGGTATTTTAGGGTTTTGATATTTTTTTGTATTTTTGAAATAAAAGAAATCAAGCAAACGCATCACAAGATAGAGATCTAGAACAAATCTAATATATATATTACTTCTAATGTCAATTACAAGAAACTATGAAAGCATATAAAGAGAGGGAGGTGAGAGGAAATCTCTCGAATCGGCTATTCGGCGAGACAACGGCACCTGGTGGAAGCTCGGACGAAGGAGGTGAGGAGTGGGATGATGGAGGTGAGATGCTGGAGGACGTCGGGTTGAGGAAAGCTTCGACGTAGCTCTGGAATGGAGGTGAGAAGACGGAGTTGATCTGCTACCGGAATGGAGGTGAGAGGACGGCTCCAAGGTGACCTATAAAGGGAGATGGGAAGTTGGAGGAGTATTTGGTGGGGCAGAGGTTCGCTACACTTATAAGCACCTTGGGAGCTTGAGAACAAGCTCTAATGGAGCATTGGTAGGCTTGCTAGAGCTTGCGAGTAGGTGGGAGTAGAGTAGGTAGAGATAGCTTAGAATGGAGGGGGTGTAGGTCCTTTTATAGTGGTGGAGAAGAGGCAAAAATCATATCTGGGTCTTTACTGACGTCCACAAACGTCGCTACAGCTGTCGCTAAAGATCCGCCAGTCCATTGTTCTTGCTGGTGTGCACAGGCCTTTAGTGACGTCCACAAACGTCGCTGCAGCTATCGCTAAAGATCCGCCTTTCAAATCCTCTTGCTGGCATGTGTAGACCATTAATGACAGCTGCAAGCGTCACTAAAGGTGCATCGCTGAAGATCCGCACCCGCCCCGCTCGCACCCACCCCGCTGGCACGCTCCGCTGGCGCTGCGTGAGCGCAGTGCACTGCATGCGGCCGCGACTGTGCACGTGTGCTACTGCTGCTGGCTAGCTGGCATTGGGCGGCCTAGATGGCGCCACGTGGCGGCACCTGGGCCGTCCATTCTTCTTTCTTTTGTAGAGGGTGCCATGGTGCTCAGATCGGGATGATTCCCACGACGCCAGACTGCGATCGTCACTCTGGATCCATCATATGATCGGATTTTTCATCCAAAACTCGTATGGATGTCTCATTGCCCCCTGGCCGTTGATCTTCCTCGAGCTTAATGTGATGCTACGGGACTCCGATCTGGATGATTTCAGAGGCGTTAGTCTCCGATCGTCGTCCCGATCAGATCCGTATGGTCTGATCGTCCATCCGAGGTCCTGAAATAAATCCTCTTTTCTCCTGACCATAAAAAGGACCTAATGAACCTAAAATATAAACAACTACTCTAAATGTAGAATGATGCATGCTATGCGATATTTATATCATGATATGCAGTGCTAAGCCTAGGAACTATCACAAATAAGAATTTTATGATGAATTTATACGTGTTTATTACTATTCAATTATATATAGAATATCCAAGCTCAGGAGTTTGATATAAAACAAATGTAAGCATATAAGATTATTCAAACTCAATGTATTTCATAGCAAAAATATGAGGGATAATATAGCAAAAAAATTATTTTCCATTTAGAATAAATGTTTAGCTCAAATCAGACGTGGCTCAGTCCATCTCTTCTCTTTTTTTTCTCGCTACAAAACCCACCCAATTCAACTAGGCCCACGCTCACAATGCGCCTTCCCTCTTTTGGCTCAAGATCGAAGTGGCCCACAGTGCGTTGGCTTGTGCGCATATGGAGGCTAAGGACCCGACCCCCGTGTCCTTGGGCGACCAGGTAGAGGGCGCGAATACTGAAATATCACACGGGTGTTCCATCTTCAACCGAGGTGGGACTAAAAGTCCCCACTATCTCGCGTCAACCTACAGCAAAGGTGTCCCGCTTCGATTCATCTGTTCCGACTATCCGATCTCTCAGATGAGACAGGGGATTGATCTAGGTATCTACGATGCTTTCAATTTACGAGCTACTTCTTGGATCGGGGTACTAGATGGCGTGGCAAGCTGTCGGAGATGGCCAAAAAGTTGCTACCGAAGACGAAGGCCGGATCCGACGAACACCTATGGATAGTAAAACAGACCTGTCGATCCCAAATCAGTCCAAGAGCTTCAAGGGAGAACCCTGAAGCTCATCCTTAAGTCTAAGTACTGTGCATGGGTGATCGGTGGCATGGCGAAGGAGCTCGCTGGAGCTCCTGAAAATGGTAGTCAATGGACGTGGTGCATGGTCGAAAGATTAAAAGAAGGAGAAGAGAAGATAGAGGAGGATAAGGGGAACAAAAACCCTAACACTATTGGATGGAAGAGAGAAAGAGAACCCGTGGTGGTGGCAGGCTGTTGATGACGAAATGGAGGAGGAATTGACGTCAAAGAAGAGACCGGAGAACCGACTCCTTGGCTGGGAAGCACGACGGAAGAAAGGCAAAGGGAGCCACACTCTCGTTTGGTGACGAGAGCCGGTGGATCGATGGAGTGAAGAGACCTCAAGGTTTGGTAATGGTGGCACACAGAGGAAGGGGAGGAGGGGTTTTTTGCACTCAAATCCCAGATGCCAAGCAATGAAGGGATTGGTAGATATTTATAGAGGTGCCTCTGCACTTTTGAGGGCTGAAAGTTGTGAGAATCGCTCGCAACAACTCGCAACCTCCACACCTGTTTTGACTGAGGAAAGAGGACGGCAGAGGCGGCCATTTTCGATGAAACCAACGCCAACAGATGCGGAATGGCGAGAGGATCAAATCTTCTTCGAGCGTCAAAGGCCGCCAAGGTCTAAAGTGGCTGCCGTCTGAGCTCAATGATCAGCAAGATGTTAGTCAAAGTCAAGGCAAGGAGGAAGATGACCGAAGTTAGCGTGACGTCAGCCAAGGACCATTATGCAAGAAAAGAGGGCTTAAAAGTAGTAGCTTTGGACCTATCTGAAAAGGTTTAGAAAATTAAAGACTTGAATGCAAAGTAGGTGTAGATGATGTCAAAATAGGTCCAACTTTTTATGGAAGCTTGATTAGAACCTAGGGAATCTAGTTGTAACCTCAATTCTGGGTTTTGAAGTCATTTGTCTGGTCTATTTTTGTTTATATCCAATTTTCACTAATTATTCACCTAGGTTATTGTTCTAGGTCAAACCTGATTCTTTACATTCAATTGATTACCGTAAACCTTGTAGAATATTTTTCTATGATTTTTAGAAAGTTTACTTTACGATTTTTTTCATTAGAACCCTGTCCATTTAAGTTAGACCAAAATTAAGGTTTAATCAATTATTGATTGTCTTGAATTTCAGAAAAAACTTTGGATTGACTAGTTCAAGCCTACTTAGTTATCTTTTAGGCTTGTTTGACCATCGCTTCCATGTAGGTTCATTTCTAGGTCCATTTTCTTATTGAATAAGCAGAATTAGCCCTTTTAATGTTATACCTCTCGATTCTTCCTATCATCCGATTATACCCTTCTTTAATGATTAATTAGATGAATTTATCCATAGAACTTAGTAAAATTAGGCTAAATACAGTGAATGATGGCGATGCCATCATAATTTATTCACCTTTTATTTTAAATTTGTATTTCTTGAATTTATAATTTAATTATCTTGTAATTTATTTTATGATAATATGATATAATTTGTTTTGAGGTAAGAAATCAAGGGGCTCTCCTAGGAATCTAGACCTAGATAGATTACCAGTAGGAATTAGGATCCCAGTTGAGATTAATCGTTTGGGGGAAGCAAAGAATTGCCCAAAGTTCACTAGTCGACTGGCAACTACTACAAAGTCGATGTGCCCCTTCCATGCTTCGACTGGGGGAAAGTATCGAAGGACATGAAGGCAACACTTATTCGCGAGCTGCAGGTAAATGCATCCCCACTATCTATGAACCAAATCTCAAATAATTTTTTTTATATAAGAATTACATTTACTTCATAAATATTATAGGGGATATTTGATTGGGGGATTGATCCGAACGTGCCCAACTATATTTTGAAGCACGCAGGTAAGATCCACAGTGGTTGGAGGGAGGAGGTCAAGAGTTGGTGGTGAGGGGCAGCAGATAGACAAGGAGGAAGCATCTCCAAGGTCCGTTAATGGCCACGCTCGAGGAAGAAGAAGAGAGGAAATGAGCACGATTTCTGGATGACTTGACTTCATGGAGTTTCGCGAGGCTTTATAGCCCAAGAGTTGGGCTAGATGGCTCTAAGGCTTGCGAGAATAGTTCTAGGATATGCGATCTAAGCGTGGTTGTTTTGACCGCAAATTCCGACGTCAAGAAGCAATCGTTGGCAATGAGGTCGCCGCTGTTCAAAGCGTGGAGTGGAGAGTTGATCCTCCATGCTGCACAGGGAACGGTGGCTAGAGTCGCGGAGGATTGGTGCAAAAATCTTGCCAACTCGCACGCCATGGCTGTTTGAAGGTTGAAGGACCTTTTCGTGAAGGAGATGAAGAGCTAGGGGCCTGATCCCAAGAAAATTAGAAAGATAAGGGGGTCTTTGAAGTTTTAAGGGTCAAATTGCAAAATAGGTTTAGATGAAGTCTAAATGAGCTCAAATTTTTATAGTAACTATTAACACAGGCGAGATCGATTTTATAAAAGATAAATGCTGTTATGTTGTAGTGTAGGTGAAATCGCCTTGTAAACAAATAAGAATTTTTTATTACTCGAATGTTAAGTCCGAGGTCGAACGCAAGGAGCAAATGGAATTTATTCACTAATCTCAATCAATGTAATTTGAACAATTAAATCTACTCAAAATCTAATTCAGAATATAATGAAGGAGTTTATGAATGTAGCAAAATAGAGAGATTGAGAAGAATTGGATAAAAAGTGTTTTGACTCTTCTTCTCTTTGACTTTTTTCTTCAGCTTCTTTCTTTCCTTCTTCTTTCTCTTCTTTCTTGGTTCTTCTTTCCTTCACTACTTTTTCATTCTTAACTTCTATTCTTTCTTTTCTTCTTTGCCTTTGGTCTTCTTCTTTTCTTCTTCCTTAATTTCTCCTTCCTTCTTCTTCTATTCTTTGATTTCCTTCTCTGACTTTAGCTTTCCTCTTTCTTCTTTCTCTGATGTCTCTTGCAACAGTGCCTTCTTTCTTCTTCTTTGTCTCCTGCCTTCTCTTTCCTTCTTCTTTCTTTTAGCTTTAGCGCTTCTTCTTCAACCGCACCTTCTCTGCTACAGTGCTTTCTCTTTCCCCTGAACTTGGCTTCTTCTTCTTTGATTTCTCCTGCTTCTTGCTTTCCTGTTTGGCCTTAGCTTCCTTGATTTCTACCTTCAGCTTTGCCTTAGCTTTTCCTCCTTAGCTCCTCTGCAGCTTCCTTTGCTTTTCCTTCTTTCTCTGCAGCTGCACCTTCCTCAGCTTCTTCCTTAGTTTTTTCCCTCTTTGCTTCAGCCTTCTCTTCCTTCTTCCTTTTCCTGCACACACGAGTGCAAAACCTACCCCTACCCTCCCCACGTACACTCTCTCTCCATTTCTCTCTTCGATTCGCTCTCCCAGAGCCAATCGGGTACTTGGGTCGGGTTACGCGCACCCGAGTCCAGGCGCACTAGCGTGAGTGGTGCGCGAGGAGTGCTGAGTAAACGGGTCGGTCAGCCAGGTCTGCGAAGCGTGGGTTGCAGACAAGGTGGGTGAACGAGCGAGGGGACCTTACCCCGTGTTCTGAGGCGATAAGGTGGAAACACAAAATCAACTTATATCACTCTGCTGCACCCAACATCCCCGAGGTGGGACTAAAAGTCCCACCTGCTTCTCGTGCAACCGCAGGGAGAACTTCGCTCAATTGTTGCAGCTGTGATCCTTGCAAAGCCAATTGCCTGGTTGAATGCGTGCGTGAGACCAACCCGCGTCACCTAGGCCTATTCTCCTGGAGTGCAGCAACCTGGGTTGAAGCTTGCAAGCTCCTTCATGCCTACGCTAATGGCGACGGAGGTCGAGCCTTGGTTTCAAACAATACGACCTTTCAGCCCCATTAGAGCACACAGGAAGCTTCACCGTGGCACGGCGAAGGTGTCTAGGTGGGTGGCTGGCTGCAAGGTGACCTAAGCGTGCGTGCCTAGGTCACTCTGTGGCCATGAAGGTGGGTTTAGTCAGGGGACGCTTAGGGAGGTGATGGCGGTCGATGGAGATGTGGATACGGATCAGTGGATGGTGGTGGAGGTTATGAGGGGTTTGGCGAGGCGTGTGGAAGTGTGGAGCGATGGAAGCGCCTTCGCTGGTGGTCAGCCAGAGATGAAGAAGATGGTGGTGGTCTGCGGCATCGAGGGGATAAAAATAGAAATAAAGGAGGGGGAAATAAAGAGAAGAGAGAGGGGAAGAGATTTGACCTAACTAAGTGGACGAAAGGGGACAAGAGGGCGGCTGGTCGTACCTGCCGCCACCGGAGAAGATGGTTCCAGTGGAGGGAGAACGACGACGACAAAGGGGCTTGAGGCGCACGCGCGGGTATGGCACGACACAGAAGAAAGGAGCTGAAGACGTCTCTGCCACTGGTATTGTGGCAGAGCGACGAGAAGGAGGAGGAGAGGTCGCCAGAGCCTGCTAGACACTTGGCCGGAGGAGAAGGGAAGAAATTGGAGGTGGTTCTCCAACCAAGCCAAGCTGGTTTTGAGCGACCGAAGATGAGGGTCCTTTTATAGGTACTGGCAGAGGCTCTTATGCTTAGAAGGCAAGCTTCCAAGCGCAAGAATCCTCACCAGAGAAGGAATGTGTGAGATACCCATATCTCTCGTGCATTCGCATGAGAGATTTGGTGTGAATCAAGCCTTGGAATTGTGTTCAGACGAAAGGGAATTCCTCAGAGAATCTCCCTTTCAAATCTGAGAGATCTCTGAGGAATCAGGGAGAAATCCCCCTCACATCCTCGCCGAAGTAGGACTCCCCCGCTGTAATTGCGGAGGGACATAATTGCAAAGAGTGGCGAGGAAGATAGGGGGTATGGGCAATGATTTTCAAAAGCTAAGGGTCAAAATGTAATTGGGTGGACTGTTTTGCAAAGTAGGTCAAGGTGACTTCCCCTTAGGTCCAAATTTTGGTACAAACCTAATTTAGACCTAAGGAATCCAATAGTGAAGTTGAATTTTATGTTTGACCACGTTTTATTGGACATTTTACACAAAAACCCAATTTAGGTCAAATATCTAGCTAAGACCCCTACTTAGGTCAAAATAGGTTCCAAAGGCCAATTTGAAGGTTCTAAACCCTAGGGGATATTTTTTCATGAATTTTAGAGGATTTAGTTTATTTTTATCTTGACCAGAACCTTGTTGAATTAAGTGAGTCTATTTTAAGGTTACAATAAGTCATTTAATTCTTAGATTGCACATGAACCCATTTCTGATTAAACCAACTCACTTTTTATCTTATTAAGATCATTTGATCAATGTTTAGCTCCTGAGAAATCCCATTGATGTACTGCAATGGTAAAATTACAGTTTTACCATTTATTTCATGTTTTCTTCTCAGAACAGTTATTTCTTGAATTAGGCCCTTCTCTAGGTTATGTAGGAGCTTTTATTCTCTTTCTTAGGTCAAAATGAGCTAGTTAGGTCTCATGATGATGTTCTCATCAGTAACCTAATATTGACATAAGAAATTTAATTGTGACTTCAATTTTGTATTTTTATGATGTTTGCATGATCAATTTACGTTTATACTCAAAGTATACCAAATACGCGCCTACATTTCTGTTTAAGGTCAAAATACGTTCCAATTGTCAAATTGATTATTCAAATCCTCGTAGAATGTTTTTAGATGATTTTTAGAGGATTTATATTACATTTATTTCCATCGGATCTATTTTAATTGAAATAGGGTTGGAATTAAGATGTTTAATTAAGAATTAACATTCAATTTGAATATAAATCCTGAATTATTCAATACCAACCCACTTTTAGGACATTTAAGCTCAATTGACCTTTGATTAACCATTAGTTGACCCCTTAGCTATTCTGCATTTATAATTATTCATGAAAACTGTAAAATTAACCCATATTTTTCTCAATTCTTCTTTCTCCAGCCCTGATTGAGTTGTACCCTTTTGTAGATTAATTAAGTGAATTATCCTTAGAACTTACCCAAATTATGCTAGATACAGAGGATGATGGAGATGCCAGCAAGCTCCACCACAGACCCATTACTTGGGTCGAATGAGTATTGACTCTTTACGAGTCAAATATGTAAGTAAAAATAGTTATTTACATTCAATATTTCCATAAAAATATATGTAACCCAATCATTTATCCTTTATTAATATTTTCAGGCTGATATACATGAGGGCGCTGACTTGGATCGAGTAGGAGCTTATGAGCACACTCACAGTATGCAGACACTCAATAGCCCTCGTGCATGGATTTATGAGACATACCATAAGAGACATGTAAGTATCACGAATTTCTACAGTACTAATTTACTGAATTTATTTACATATTGAAAGTTCAACAAAATGTATTTACAGACTCGTATGATGTACTTCATCCATCCTCCTAAGGTCATGGACGAGAACTCCACGACCGTCTCCTGGGCGCCTCCGATGACACTAGAGGAGGCATTTAGGATTGTGATGCCTCCGGAACATGGAGGCTTTGTTCATAGTAGAGGCAGGAGCACGACTATCTCATCCTGGTATGGGAGAAAAGGATTGGCGTCATCCAAATCCCAGGTAGGCAATATTAATAAGAAGATGGAGACAATGGAATGCCGAGAGGTGGAGAAGGAGAAGAGATTGGAGGATATGACCTCCAAACTACAGGCAACCACTAACAGGATGGAGCAACAGGACCAATTATTGGAGTGGCAAAGCCAGCAGCTGAGGGAGTTGATGGCATTCCTCTAAGGATCTAGAGGACCAAAGCATTCGTCGTTTCAAGAGCCTCCATGACGGGATGACGACGATAGAGGTGGACCAAATGCTAGTGGCATAGGTGTCCAAGCATAGTGTATTTACTATATTTATCTTTTATATTAATAGTTGAACTCTTTAGATATAAATTATTTCTTTCTCAAATGCAATTAATATATAGTTAATGCTCAATTATAGTGTGCTTTACTTTTATAGTTAGTTGACAAGTATAGATACACACCTTCGCTGAAAATCCTTTAAAAAAAGAAAATGCATTTGGCGACGTGTTTCATTTAAAATTGTCACCAATTCTTTTACCACGACCTTCCTATAATCGGCACCTAATATCTAATTTTGGCACCCCACCTCTACTTCGGCCCATTTATAAAATATTGTGACACTTTATAAGAAATTTGGCGACAGTTATTACCCACCGCTAAATGGAAAATTTTCCTACCATCACACATTCCCGCTAACTTCACTTATTCAGCAACGATATTTCACTATATGGCGATGGTTAATAACCGTCGCTAAAATATTTCCCTCCTTATGCGAATACTTCCCACACAGACATTTAGCAACAATTTCTTTAATAATCGTTTTGAAATAGAATTGGCGACGGTCAATAACCACCGCCAATTATCGACACACTCGACCATGGGGTCAGTAGAAATAGCGTCAATACATCATTTACATTATCACCAAATAGATGCAGCGACGCATATTTTGGCAATGGAATATGACAATAGTTTTTAACCATTGCAAAAAGCACATTTTTGTGTAGTAGTACCAAGTGATCGAAATATTTCGATCAATTCTTTAGATTTAGTTATCCCATTGCAATATATTAGTGATCTCATTGCAATATGAGTGCTATTTTTTTAAATTCCCCAACTAAATGTTCACTTCTCCCAAATTGTCAGGCCAATGCCAATATCTTCCCCTTTCCAACCTTGTTCAATCACTATCCATTAGTCGTCTCTCAAGCTTCACTTAGCACCCATCTTCTAAACACATAAAGATCACTTTTTTCCTTAATAAAATTGGACTATGATCACTTCCCAACATTAGCAAATGTAACACACCATCATTTGAAAATTGTAAGCTCCTAGTTCCATATATAAAAACTCTATCTTGTCTTTCCCTAATTAGAAATTGAGGACAACATTTGTTAGTCCACATATAGGCCTAATCGAAGAATCCCAAATCTATCAACCCTAACCTCGTAGCGAAAGTTTTCAAGTGAAAGAGTTCCCTTGATGGTACCACAACTCCACGAATTTAATCAACAACACAAAGGATGGAGTTATAATCTCCAATACAAACAAGATTGTCCACATAATTTTGGATTAGCCTCCCCATTTTGTTCCAAAATTTTCATCCTGCAATTTTGTTTCAACATACCCCCCCCCCCCCCCCCCACACACACACACATATATATATATATAAGCCATGTGCGAAGAAAATCCTTCTAAGATAATTTTCAAAGGAAGGTAATGAAACTTAAAATATATGAAATCAACAGTTAAAGCATCATGAAAAATAAGACCCAAACCTCTAGACCTACCTTCAGCATCCGCAGAAGAGCATCGTAAACCTTTGAATTTCATTCCTACCCTCTCAAATTTTTGAAAATTTACACATCAGTTAGTCATCAGTTTTCGGTAGAAATATGAGAGAGTGCCCAATATCTATACTACAATATAAAAGAAGGTGCTATGCACCTTAGCGTAACACGTGTCCCCATCTTATCCTCATCAACAAAAAAAAAAGTCATTTCCGATTTGATCAAACCTCTCCTCCCCATTCTCCATTTTCCTGCTAAGCTACATATCCCAATCTCTTTCTCTCTGCCCCATTCTCAACTCGACACTGACCTGGTGATCAAACCCGATGCATGTTAAGGAAAACAGCAAATTCTACGTACACATTGGCTTTTGTGTATTTGTAACCATACGCAAATATGAGCGGAGAAAAGAAGATAATTAAAGTAGGAGATTGGATTTTCCTTTCATCCCAAAGAAAAAAACGTCGAAAAATATATAGCTAATTATTTTAAAACTTCTTGGTGAGATTGAAATTTATTCTTAAATATAACTTTAAAAGAAAAATCTAGATCCTTATAATATATTTAAGTTATACATCAAATCTACAGCACTTAAATACTTAATTGATACTTAATTACTTATTCATACATCTATATCTATATATCATCTAAAAGGTACAATAACGCACTTGTTATGTCAAAGATCATCAATCTCAAATGTTCTATTCTTTTGCATTTTATTTTTGGAATGTTTTATTTTTAATATTAGCATACAACAACCCACCTTTTGTAACTTTTTTGGATGTTTTATTTTCAATATTAGTACTTTATATTTTCCATTGCTCAAGACGTGCACAACCTAACATTCCTTAATCTTTTCAAATATTTTGTAAGCTTATATCTAGATTTTTGATCAAACAACACTATCTTTTTTTAGAAAAATTACCTTAATAGTTAATTGATATTAACAATTTTTATTTGTGATAATAAGAAAAAAATTTTTTTATGAGATTGATTGATAGCCTACTATCAAGTAAATGCACATCCATAGAAAGTGTCGGAGCGCACCTTCTATCATGTCACCCTACACCACAACCTCTCCTCTCTTCCATATCTATGCATTACCCTCCATCACCCAAACCCAAATCCAAATCCCAAACCCCTCTCCTCTCTTCTCCTCTCCCCCTCAAATCTCCACGAAGCCCTCCGCCTCCCTCCCCTTCCCACCTCCTCTGTCGACAACCTCAACAAGTACAAGCGTCATCACCGTCGTTCCAATTGCCAACCCAAGCAGACCCGCTTCCCATCGCCACCCACCAATATTTCCCCTCTCCACCTCTCAAGTAGGGAAGCATACATGAGATATCGATTCATGAAACCTTCCCAAGGAATCGGGTGGGTTGATCTTGATCGAGCAAGGAAATCAAAGGATAGAACAAGATCATTACTACGAAAGGAATCGCACTGAGATTGAAGAGAGTGGTGGGTTACCTTTTTTTGCCATTTTATTTAAGTCAATGTTCTTCGAATACATGTTTAGTCCTGTCAATCTCTCATAATCCATACAATATAACTACAACCAACAACCTCTCCCCTTCCATCCATCACTTTCACACCAACTACTCGCACTCTCATTTCTATTAGCAACATGTAATGATCACTATCCTCCACATCCATTTTATATCCTTTCCAACTTGAACTTCTAAATAATAAAAGCATAGGGAACTTTATCTAAGATGACTTTATTAAACTCAAACTTAAATTATATCAATAGAGTCAATATATAACCTGCATATAGTCATAGATATAGAAATAAATATTCAAAATAATCTTTTTATTAGAATAGTGCATTCACTAAATTAATTTAAAAAATACTTTTAAATGTCAATGCCATTTCAAACTATTTATCAAACATAAAAGAAAAGGTTAATCTACGAAATTTAAAAGAAAATATTTTCAATCAAAGAAAAGACTTATTTAAAATATGAATAAATATCAAAATATAATATAAAAGTTATATATCTAAAATTTTATTAAATCATTAAATCACTTAAAATATTTTTTTTACACAAATAAATCAAACGACGATCATATTTAAATTTTTACACAAATTACCATTCATCCGCAGCATCAACTAGTTACTTCAATTCGACGGCACAAGGCATGCGTCGAGTTTTCCTATTTCTTCTATTTTTAAGTTTTGCATATATTATCTGGCACCATTTGGTAAAAGGGATTTCAAAAAGGGAAATAAGTCTCCGTGAGTTGTCTGAGTATGCCAAAGGTGGAATAGGTCACTCTCATTGTCGAGGCCTAATTTTGAAATAAATTTATCTCAAGATAGCAACCATTCAAACATGGGTTCATGTGTTTAATTCCACTAATCAGCGAATTTATGATCCTCTGGTCCAGATTTGTGTGCAAAGAGAAAGATCAAGTGTTTAACACCCAGGTTAATAAGTTCCAAATCGCTAACGCCGTTTAACGCTACTCGGATGATAGTTGCATTGTTGCAGGTACGGATGAACACAAAAGAACATCGAAATCTGGTTGACTTTTTCTTTTTCTTTTCTTTTTCTTTTTTTTTTTTTTGTAATAATTCATAATCTTGTGTAGGTAAATGGAGAGAATTGCCGATCCTGCGATACCAACCTTCCAAAAACATAGGATCAAAATTCGAATTCAAATTCCTTCAATATATGACATAATCAGATGAGCTATATCTTGACGAGTAAAATTTGGTTGCTTTCTATTGATTGCTAGGGCCAAATAGGAGTTTCCTGACGAAGGCATGAACAGTGCTTGCCTTGATGACGAAAACAGCCACACCTATCTAAAGCATTTTGAAGTAAAGGTCCTCAATTCGATGGGGTCCTCCATCAAGCTACTCGCGAAGGTTTCAAAATTCTACATTTCATATATCCAAGTTGGTACTTGGTAATTTTAGCACAGGATTAGCATCAAGATTAATCTTATTAGTTTTTAGCAAATTCAAGTTGATGTGATGGATATTTACCGCGAAGACGCATATCTAATCTTAGACTAATGCAGGAAAATGGGTTCTAAAATTTAATGAATTTGAGTGGACCCAACATAATCAACAAAAGTGCATGTTTAAATACTAATTATTAAGTATTGACCGTCTCAACTCATATAGCCATATCTAACTTGCTTTGAGTTTAAAGTATGAGGTTGCAAAGGCAACTCTTATATGCTTTAGAGTTAATTTACTTGAAGAATTAAGAAACTTGTATTAAGAAATATGAAATTAGTGTTAATATGTAATTATAGTTATTTATTAAGTGATATTAACATCATTTTGTATTTACGTGAATTGATATTAAGTTATTGTCCTAACTTTTGTAGCATTTATATGGTATTGGTGTTTGAAATATGAAATATGAGGGTTATCAAAAGTGTAAGTGGTGTATAATTTTAACATAGATTTGACTAACAACTCTTGAAATTGGTATTAGACAAATCCGTGTTAAAGTGACAAATCCGAATTATCAAATGAGAGGTTAATTAGTCAAGTAAACGGAGGTTAACTCCTCTTTTAAAATGTTAACCTCTCAAGTAAACTAGGCCTTAGCAATAGCGCCTGTTGAACGCTCGAGTTGCTACGCTAACGTGTTTGGCTTTGAAAACCTGTCATCATAGTATGAAAGCGAAGAATTCGTGTTCAACAAATAAAATTTATACCGGAATGGAAATCTCAGGTCGAACATAGGGAGGCAGACTTTTGATTTAAAAACACGCGTTTGTTTTATTTGTCATGAAGTAAATTAATTGATTTGAACTATCTAACTATTTACAATAAATAGAAGAGAGAGAGAGTAAAAGAGATAGAGAGAATATTACAAACAAAACCAAAAGAGATGTAGAATGAACATAGAATGTATCATCAAAAAGATTGTTCATTACACTAAATATTATGACTAGAAAGTGGAAAAATGATTATACTAGAAAGCAATAAGTCTACTCTAGAAAGCAGTAAATCTACTTTAGAAAGCAGTAAAAAGAATCGGAGAGAAATATCCTCCTTGACGGTCGCTTGGAGGACGAGCCGAACGAGACGATGCCTGGACGAAGGAGGACGAAGCAGGAAGAACGGGAACGGGGCAGCACGTCGTCGTCGTCGTCGTCGCAGGATCCGCTTCCGAAAGGGGGACGAAAAATTGACTTTATCTCGCGAAAAGCATCCCAGGTGTGGGACAAGCTTCTCTTGAGCTTTGGAGAGGGAGAGAAGAGAAGGAAGGGATGAGAATTTCGTGTGAAGGAAGTCTCCTTTTATAGTTGCAAGGAGTAAAGGCAATTTGGTCATTTAAATCTCAAAACATTAAATAAGGGGTCTTTAATGATGGATAAAACCGTCGCTAAAGCCCCATCGTGGGCGACGTGTGGCGGAGCGCGCGTGCCCGCTCATCGGCTCGTACGTGTAACGTGCATCCACGATCTACGATTCTTAGCCGTCCAATCGTGAGATCGGACGGCTTATCTCGCGCCTCCGCCTGCTCCTCAGCATGCGCTCCCGCATGAGGCACGACGTGCAATAACACGTGGGCGTTATCGAGCAGCCGCAGCTGCTCAATTCTCATCGCACTGTCGCACGCGCCTGCTCACCTGCTCATGAGGATTCAAACGTGCGTCGCCCACTCACGTAAGCGCGCTCGACCAACACGCTACAAGCACATTTGTGTCGCGCTTTGAGTTTTGTGTGCGCGCGCCTACAGCCGTTGGATGTGCATCTAACAGCGGAGAATCATCGAAGAAGAGAGGGCGCGGCAGGCGTAGCGGCCGATTGGGCGGTTAAGATGGAGCCACATGGTGCCATCTTGGCCGTCCATCTTCTGGATGATGTAGATGGTGCCACGATTGTCGAATTGAGTCGATTTTCGCGCTGTTAGGCTGTGATCGTCAATCCAAATCCATCCGTGAGGTCGGATTTGTCATTTGAAGTGCGGATTCACACCATCTTGGCCCTTGATCTTCTAGGATTTCCCGGTCTCTATCTGATGCTACAGGTGTCTGATTAGGGCGATCTTGGAGTCATTGAACTCCAATCGTCACCCTGATCACATCTATACGGTTGGATCTTCGATCCGAGGCCTCAATAAAAAGTTTTCCTTGTCCATGAACATAAAAGGAGACAATTAACTTCCATTTTATTCAAACTAATCTAAATGAAAGATGATGCATGTTATGCAATATTTATAGTATGCAATGCAATCCTATGCTTAAGAACATGTATAAATAGACATCTTAAGTAGTGTAAACATGTTTACATCAGCGCCTCCCACAATCACTCTTATGTGATGTATAGCACTTAGCATTGTATAACATTAACTCTCATAAGTGGGTTGATTTACAATTCTAGCATCATTTTGTAACAATTCTAGAAACATTTTTAACAACTCATACCAAAGATTGAGTCTAAAAGAGAAAAAAAAACCTTGGTAACTTCTCAAAATTTGGGATCTAAAGTAGCCGCTCAAAATACTCAACCTATATTTTGAAAAAGTGCACCTTATCTAAGTTTACGCTGATTCCACTTTGGACTATTAATTACATTATCATCAACATAATATAGGTAAATTGTTGGGAATGTCTTCATCTTTTCTTTGGACTTCGTCCTTTATGATTGCAGTGAAGCTCTTTTTTTCCTTAAAATAAAAAAAATATAAAGAAAATGTAAGAAAATGAAAAAAAGGAGAGGAAAATCCGACGTAAAGAAATATAATTCCTTGACTAATCCTTGATGTTCTCAAATTATGGGTCAACAATATCTATGTTGCCAGCCAATCTGTGAAGCTACATAGATATTAAAAGATGTACACTAGAGAGAAGGTGATTAGTATAATATAAAAATAAAAAGAATATAAAAGTAAGTATAAGTAATCACCACATGAGATAAGTATTTTTAGGAAATAATTTTTCTTGATAAGGTAATTAAAGATTAATAATTCATAATTATCTTATAAGGAAATATTTTGTAATTAACCCTATGAAGCTCACCTCTAGTAGAAGTGAGTTAGGGGCTTTAATCCCTTCTCAAACTCGCCTCAAAATATAACAAATTAGGTATTTTTACGTAGAATTTGCTCTACTAGAGGTGAGTTCAATACTAGTTAAAGTTGGGTTTAAGGGTAAGGTTCACATTATCACTCGAACATAGACAACAAAGGTTGCTTAGGTAGCCTAATTACAAATCCAATTTCCTAATTAAGCTTAAGTTACAACACAATAGAAATGGCAAAAACAATGTTTCAAAAATGACGAAAAAATTATATTCCAAAGGAAAGGCAAAATAAATAGCAATTCAAAATTCCAAATCCATACCTAGCTTAGACTCAAATTCTCTGACTTTTGAACACTAGCTTCACATACTCACCTAGCTCAACTAAAACTCAGCAATCCATTACTTCACCTAAAAATAGGTTACAAAGTAAGGATGAGTCAAGCGACTTAATAGGGACATAATTCTACTATTTGATAGAAAGTCTAGATAGTGTCAGAGTCCATATACGCTCTCCAAGTGTTAATCCCGATCTTTCAATTGCTAGTGATCATTATTTACTCTAAACATGGAACATCCAAAATCTATCCTTTCAATATTTTTATGAACACTCTTTGCTCACAAATTCAACATCCAAGGAATCATCCTTCGTGTCTAAGGTGATCTACTTTAAGCCTTGCTTCTAGAGAAAGTGTTATCGATTATCCATTAGACATGTTGAATCTGGAGGGTTTTACCCTCTGTTCAATAATCTTGATCCCTGGAAAGCTATTCCGCTTAGAATCCTTTGAGTATTCATTGCATTTTTCTATGATTCCCAGCACTCAAGATCCCTAGAAAACTATTCCACTCAGGATCCCTTAACATTAAGAGTAGATGGATACTTGGAATATCAAACTATCCAACATCCCTGCTCACTTCCCGATAAGGAGTGCTCAACATCTAACTCCCTTAAGGTATCCTGACATCATCCACATTAGCAGGCACCTAAAGAGCTTTCACTACAAGTACCACATTCCGATGACTGCACATAGCTTATCACTGTAACTGGGAACCCTTTAAGTTCCGAGTTAACTATTGGTAGTTGTCAAATACCACATGTCTCAGGTTTCCAATCGAATGCGATGAACCCTCAGGTTCACAGAGTCATAGTGTTCCATCTTAAGGATCCCCCTGCATACATATCCATGTATGTAGTTATACATGTGCTCCACATAGGGTCCTAAACCTATTTTATTAGCCATACAACTTATCCTACTAAGGGTGCAAATGCACATGTAGCTCTACAACCTAGGGTGTAACTCCTAAGCTCTATCCAGGTTCCATAAGATGTCCACAACATCCTTAAATCCCATATTTAGGAGATTCAAGGTTGAATCATTCGTTAATAACTTAAGGATCCTTATTATATATTCTTTTCATTTAACCTCCAAGGCCATGTAACCCAATTTTTCACATTCTTCCCTTCCCCTTATCCACCACATAAGGCTTTCATCCACTCTGGTTAAGTCCAAGCATCTCAAATGTACCATACTTGAATTCCATTACTAACAATTTATAGCTATCTAAGTTCCATTTAATGAATGACACAAGAACAAGCTATTAAAACATACAGGCTACCACTAATCCAAGACCTCGCTTGCATTGATCGTAAAGCCTTTTCCCATTCTTCCATTTCAACAAGGTGATTAGCCCACCTCAACAACAAACTGCAACGTTGCCTTTTCTAAAATTTTAGTCTCGATATCCGGTGGCTCACTTCGTCGGCCCACTGATGTGGAAGTTTCCCAGATGCAAAGCATTGATGTTGGGCCGACTCTATTTGAGCCCATTAACGCCACAAAAGGGTGGACGCAAGTCTGCGGCGGACCAAGAAATTAGATAGTTTTAAAAATATCGAAGAAGATAAAAGTTTTTTTTATTTAAATTATTAGATTTGTTAGGATTTAAATTAGGATTTGGGTTGTAATCAAAAGAAATTCTACATATCAACGTACAAACGAATCGATTTTTTTTCTTTATTTTCAATAGCTTTTTAAGCTAAAATTATTCCTACGAACGGGGAGATCATTCAATTTTCTTAATCAAGCATTAAACAAGTGCATATTTCTTAAAAGGGCTTAGAGGCCTCGAGATAGACACTAGTTATACGACCAATGGGTGAAGCCTGGGAGGGGTTTAGGTGGGGATAGTCACTCCCCGCTTCCCAAATTTTTAACTTTTTTTTAGAAATTATTCATCGAAAACTTTAGCTTTAGTAAATTTTCCTGTGTTTGGCCTCCTCTTAATCAGTAGGTTTACATTGATAAATATAAGCTTGTTTAACTTTGACACCCCGACTTTAGGGTCAGCCATGCACCAACACATGTATTACCACACAACTTTCTGCAATTAAAAGAGGCACTAATCACAAGGACAGATCTAAGCAAACCAAAGGGGGCAGATGACCCCTAGGGTCAAGGAGTGCCTTTTAGTTTGGATGAGGTTTTAGTGTTTCGTGTGATTTGCTTTCCGTAGGTAGTAAGTCTTGCATTATCCCTTGTAGACTCGATCGAAAATCCAACAAAATGGTGGTGATCACAGTATTTTTATATTTCATATTATCTTCGCTCTATTTTGTAGGCAACGTAATCATGTGTATTAAAAGTGATGCCATTATAGATATTTACAAATAAAGCACTATTTCGTCATTGAAAAGGGAAATAGATTAGGATGATACACTGGTGACAACTGACAACAAAAGGAAAAGAGAAGGCATGATCCGTACCCAATGAAGAAACTTATTACGAGATTGGAAGATGATTCAGGAATAATTTTATTGAATCTATGTTTCCATTGAAATCCTCCTAATCATCCTCGTAGGCCTTTTTTATGTTGATTTTGAACATCTTCTACTCTAATTTAGGATCTGCTCTAGTTATTGGAGTATGGAAGGTAACTGACATCCAAAATTATAATCAGCTTTAACTTTCGTCGACTTCAATCTCCCTGCAAGATTCCGCAATGAAGTAATTATATTTGTCCTTGTTATAAAAATCATTTGGTCGCATCCTCGGCCGAGTGCAAAAGTTACTTTTACATGATTTTTTATATGTCACTTTCAAAAAAATGATTTTTAAATGTCGATATGTGCAACAAAAGTTGGACTGAAATGGCATAAAAGAAGTTAAAATCCACAATTAAATTACTTAGGTCAAAACAAGACTTTGGATGTACTACTGCTCAGGCTGGTGTTTTGCAGTAGACGAGACATGATGAATCAAGACGAGAAATCGGCCAACGATACCTTATCAAATGTGATAGGCTCTTCACAAATCGATTGTACAATTGGTGTCATGGTGTGGGAAGTTCAGGGTTCAAATTTCACCAGTGTTAAGTGAGAAGAGAACTCTCTTATCGTAGAATTTAATAGAATTGAAGCAAAATACATGATCAATGACAACAAACACTTCCGATAAGAAAAAAAATAAAAAAAAGAGGTAGGTTGCAATTATAATGCCTTTAAAGAACTCCACATGACGGTACATAATTTAAAAAAGGTCAAGTTTATTTCTCTCTCATTTCTGAGTAGTTCAGTGTCTTCTCTTGTGTGGAGGTGTTGGTGTTCACCGTTTACAATTGAAAATAATCTCAGAGTCAATTAAGTAGTAATTGTGCAAGAGCTTTTGGAAACAATTTTTTTTGTAAATTTGGTGATAGTACCATATATTTAAATGAAAACTTCAAATATTGAAGAGGGAAAAAGGAATCATAAAATGCTAGACGTGGGTGATCAAATTGTAAGTAAATAATCTCAAGACATAAGGGTTTACGTTAAAAATTCTTTTAAAATAAAGAGAGAAAGTTACGTAAGAGAGAGAGATATTTTACCGTAAACAAAAAATTCTAGAGTACAACTCACACTTGAACTCTAAAAGAGACTAAGATAGTCTGCTCTCAAATATTAGAAAGATAAGATAACCCCATAAAAACTCTAATATATATATATATATAGAGAGAGAGAACTATATGATACATATTTAATTGGATCCTTAGTTGAATTGAAAATATCCATACTAAAGTTTGAGTTGTCAAAATTCATCTAATTTTAAATCTCGAATCATGGACATTCAAGATATAATCTAACACTGGGAACCTTTTATCCCTTGGAAGACCAACTAAAAAACTCTTGGACGTGGAGGTGAAGTTTGAAAGGGACTAGTGAAGGTTCCTTTTGTTTGTCGGCCTGCCCACCCTTGAAAGTACTAAACGAGGATGCCGGTAAGGTCTCTCATCTAGAAGAGAGCAAAACCACACGGATTTAATTTTCCACGAGTGGCGCTTCTTTGATTCGCAATAGGATCGTTTGAACTTCTGTCACAAGTCACGTTTCAAAATTAAAACGTCGAACGTTCACACGGATGTGAAATAAAATAACCACTTCCTCTTCGTCTCATCGATGCTTCCCATAGACTTAAAAGTAAATTGCTAATGGATGCTTTTCGATCCGCCGTCACGAGGTGTTTCTTTCCCAACCAGTGACGAGAGGCGGTCGACTTTCGGGCGCTTATGATTTGACCGCCGACCGTTCAAATTTCCAACGGATGAGAGTCCAACGTATCGTTCTTACCTTAGTACATATATTTTGGACTTCAATGATGGACCCCATGATAGTGGCATTAGAAGTTGACAAAAGACATTCACGGGTGGGGAACTTAAATGGCCTGTGAACAGTAATATACTTTCCTTCACAAGGAGGTTTATTTGTTTCCAAGGTCGGTGTCCCCTTTCCTGTTGTTTTCTTAGCCACACTAGCATAAGGTGTTCTTGAAATTTTTTTAATCTCCTTTCGACAGAATATGGAAACTCAAATTGAAATATGTGATATTAGTTAAAATTAAAAATCAATTCATTGAAAATAAAAATTCATCGATTAAAAATTAAGTATATCAAAATTCATCGATTGAAAATAATTTTCAACTGATTGAAAATCGAAATATATCATTAGAAGTAATTTTTTATTTATAAAAAATAATTTTTTATCAATAAAAAATAATTTTTATCGATGAAAAATTAAAATATAGTAGTTAAAATTATCAATTTTATTTTGTACATTGTAAAATATATTACACAATTTGTTGTTTACTACTTTTACGTTTTTTTTTTTTTTTTTTACAAAGAAAGTGAAGTGAGAATTTTAGAAGAAAAAAGAAAAGAAAAACTTTCTTGATATTAAATAGTGAGAGGATTAAATTCAAGATGCTAGTAAGGGCATCAATACGGAAGAGAGGAGAATCCTATTTTGTAAGCCTACAAGTCGTAGCATATGTCTAAAACTCTCTCAATGTCTTCTTGGGCTTTTGACTTCATTCCGATCATGCCTATATTTCCCTTAGGATCCTAAATGTTCCTCTATTTGACCCTGCTTTGATGATAGAAATTAATAGGTTTTTTTTCATTGGTCTATATGTATTCAAAATTTGGATTGCACACATCGTTGTCCAAAGTATACGCAACATACACCACGATCACTAGTTCTATTTATATATGCACTATCTAATTATATGGTTCCTTATTTTTCATCTCTATAAAATATTCAGTTCTATGTCCAACCTATAAAAAATAAAATAAAATAAATGAATCGTATAGGAACACAGATTATGAAGGTGTACGGTGGTGGAGGCAATGAAGTAGGGCCAAGTCGAGGGAGTGGCGACCGTACCTCCACTCTATGTGCTAATTTCTAATGTACATGAGGTTAAATTTTTCAATCAAATCTTCGTAGCAAAGCTTACGATCGATATGAGTTGCAGCTTCTGAGAATGTTTTAAGGACACATGCATGACCACGCTGCCTCCCAGAGGCTGCTCATGCGAAGGTGAAGTTTAGTCCTTATTTACCTAAAGGATAAATCAAAAAGAGGAGACGTAAAAACAATTATATTATATGATATAATTTACAATACATCATGTGTCAATGTAAAATAATTATAAGATAATTTTACATCAATATAAAATAATATATATCTTCTTACATTATAAAATATATCAACTTTTATATTTTTATACCTATATCCATTAAAAAAATATATGTAAATCCTCCAAATTACGTGTTGACCCACCATACTCCCCTCGACAAGAACTACCTCCTCTTCTATGTCCATCGTCCATTCCATTTAGCAAATACTTTAAATCAAGATTCAAGCACCATCCAAATTATGTAGGCTTGAATCCAAGTTTAACAGAGAGAAATCGATCGTAACAATTTATTAGGTTTAAGTTAAGCCTATTAACCACTCAAAATACCCAAACAAAATCTAACACGAAGTGATTCTCAAACCCTATAACGACAATTGACTCTCCATATTTGTCGTAGTGTAATTTTAAAGAGGCGTTACAATCCCTTTCACTTGACGGCATAGGGCCGTCCCTGCAGTCTCGTGCAATCACTTGTAGCGGTAGCTGCAGTTCATCTAAGACAAGATATGTAGCTCAGAAATATATTAGAGTTCGGATCTTCCATGGTCAGTCAGCTTTGAAAGTTTCGGGATTTTTCGAGTATTTTACAAGTTTTGCTTGCCTTCATTATTTTTTATACGAGCACGCGCACACTTCCCTTTTCTGGGGTTAAAGAAAAGCACATATGCTCTTGGATATTAGCAGAGAAAAGGTTGTATGTGACGAAGATTCACGTACACTCCTTGTTTAAGTAGAAGTAATAATATTTTTAGCAAAAAGGTAAGCAATGACGAAAGGTCAGTGCTACGCGTGTGATGGAAAGGAGTAAAAAGGTAAACAGACTGAATCTGAGGGAGAATTCTGATAAAAGAGATCTGGGATGCACGAAAGGAAAAAAAAAAAAAAAGAGGGTTTGGAATTGGTGGAATAATAAAAGGAGGTATAAGATGGTATTGTCAACGCTATCATTTGTGCGATTGATAAAGAAGATTAGATTTCTTACGATCTTGAGATGTCAATATTAAAATAGATAAAGAAACTTGTACTTTCCTTTTTATGGTGATTTTTTCTGTGAAGGATCCAACGTTTTAGTCAACTTAAAAATCATCCTTGAACCTGAAACTTTCCGATTTGATCCCTAACTGTGGAGGTTTCTCGTGAAAAATGACAGCGGTCAAATTTATCATTCTGTGCAAATTTACTGATATTTAAATTAATAAAGTCATATCTTATGGGTAATAAACAATACCCCGAGATAATATTGCAATAACACATTTGTCGTACGATGCAAAAATAAACAACATATATATCGATGATTATATATGTTTGTTTTCTTTCATTAGTGAAGCTGAAAAAATGACTCCCTACCTACATAAGTCTTCATTGATGGATTGGTGTCGAAGGATTCCATGTCTAGCATAAAATGGATGGGTGACATTAAACCAACCTCAATTATGGAAGAAGTAAGTTAAAAAGAAAAAGGGTAAAAGATGGCAACGTCATCATTCACTATAGTTAACTTAATTTTACTGAATCCTAAGGGTAAATTCACCTAAATCGTCCAAAAAAGATAGGTATAATTCAATTAGGAAAAGAAGAATCACCAAACGAACCCAAATATAGCTAAATAGGTCTAAAACAGTCATTCTAAAAGGGTTCCTATGAACCTAATCGAAAGTTGCAAGAACCAAAGTGAAACAATTCAAGAACAGAATTGAAAAATAATGATTATTCTTGATCTAAAGTCTATTCTGAATAATTTTGACTGTAATAACTTATTAAACATTTTTGTTTGAGTTCATTTGTGCCTAAATTGATGTATATTTTATTATCATTTATTATTAATTTATTTGAATTTTTAATAAATATTTATTCGCACTCCACATTTTCTCTATTTTCTATACTTTGAGTGTATCAGTAAATTTGTTTCATTTTCTTAAATTCATCCATAAGTTCACTAAAATCACCCGAACTAAGTAGTGATAGACGTGCATTAGATTGCTCCCAAAAATAACCTCAAATTTTAATTCGAGTTATAAATTTTAAATGTTAATTCACTTTATTCATCTACACTAGGATGCATATTTTTAAAATCCAATCGAAGCGACATTAACAGCAAACTACAAGAAAGGCACGTATAAGTAGGTTCTTTTATACATCCTTTTATCTTTTCCCAAAATTCACTCTAAAAAATTAAAATTGATTGCAATGATGAACTTGTTTCATTTTTTTAAATTTATCCATAAATTCACTAAAATTACTTGAACAAAATAGTGATAGTCGGGCATTAGATTAATCCCACGTACAACCTCAAATTTTAATTTAAATTATAAATTTTAAATGTTAATTCACTCTGATCATCTCCACTCCAATGTATATTTTTAAAATCCAATCAAAACGACGTTAACAGCAAACTACAAGAACGACACGTATAGGTAGATTCTTCTATACATCCTTTATCTTTTCCCAAAATTTACCGTAGAAAATTAAAATCGATTAGAGTTAGCGAAAGTCATAAATCAAAATTGATTATAACATATTTGTTCAATATAAACTTATTATTAGAGTGTCATGCATTTCAAAATTATTTCGGTGTATATTACAGGGCCCTTCTCCACCGATCGTTCAAAGTTATATTAAACACAAAAATTATGGAAAATCAAATGGGTGACCATGACCTCCGTGGAACTTTGTGAAGCACTTCGCATGGAATTGGAGGAATATCGTGTGTAGATGGGCATCGAGTGGACGGGAAGGAGAGAGGAATGGCAACCTCGTCTCTTGCTTACCTGACAACACGATTGACAACAATCCTATCATTTTCTCAGTTGCACAGGAGATAGAGATTTACAATCTCATCTCATACCTCCCCTTCTCATTCTACCAATCCCATACCTACCCTTTTTTTCCATTTCGTGAGTTCCATGATCCTTAGTCAAAATTTTTAGAATTTGAGGGTTGTCGGCGATACCCTTTTGGGATTTCATTAAGCGTAGTTAAATCTTAATGTCAATTGCTCGCCAGGGTACATGGAAAATGACATAAAAAGATAGATACAACGAGAAGACCAATTCCGACAGCCCCCATCAGATTTCTATCGGGGCATCAATGCTACCCCCTTTCAGTTTCTAATGTTTGGCATCATGGTCCATTTGTTTCTTCCTTTTCGCTGGAAAGCACTTGCAAATTATTTTTGATTTGGAGTAATACCCACAACCGTTAGACTATATATCCACATAAAAGAATTGATCGAGGGTGTCAGACGTTGAAGCTGCAGCCGTGGTGGATAAATCAAAATTGAGTTCCAGCCGGATCTAGAAGTTGCAGCCCAAACCCACTTTGTTGTACGTTGTCATCAGACTCGTAGGTGCATGCAAAGATGATACCCAAGCACTTGATCAGCTAACGTACTCCGCCTGCACTCTTGTAGGCTCCGTTGCACGCCATGTACGAGCTAAACAACATTTTAATTGGGTGGCCACATGCAAATGGAATCCCAATCCTTTGTATTGATAAACCGTCATTAATATAGTATTACATATATTAGTGTCGATCACCGTTTTTTCGTTGTTAACATTAAAGCTGTAATTTAGACGTGGTGATATCGTAACTGTTAAGGATTTTACAATATTTCTGTCCCTCTACATTATCCTTTAATTTGATCAATTTTTTCTCTTTCTCTCATATTCTTCAATTTTTACTTCCATCGATGATACCACTTGTAATATATCACTCTACAAAATGAAATTACACAAGTGTAAATAATTTAAAATTAAATTACACAAGTGTAGTTTGATTTTAAACTATTTTACATTAATATAAAATTACTTTACATATGTACAATTTTATTTTATATCAATATAAAATAATTCACAACCAAATTTCATAGATACAATTTGATTTTAAACGAGACATAGTATACTTTAAAATCAAAAAATTAAACTTTAAAATTATTTTACACCATTTACTTTGAATTTTTAAGAAGAAGTGGGGTATAAAAAATTTTATTAATTATAAATATATATTAATATTTTACTTTTAAAAACTTCTAGAATAAAAGGTAATGCATTAAGATGGTTGTTTGCAAGAAAAAAAAAGAGCAGACTCACACTAGTAGTATTTAAATAGGATACTATTGGCACCTACCTTCCTTAAATAATTCTTTAAGGTTAATAGACGAAAAGTCTTATTTTAAATTTTATTTTACTCAAAAGTCTATGGGGATAGAAATAAATTATTAAGTTTTAATTTTAGATTTGAACATATTTTTAAATCATCCTAGAATTTGAATATTTCTATTTCTAAAATGCCCATAATCATTTTTTTAAGGAAAAATTACCAGGAAGTCATATTTAAAGTTTGACTTTGTCAAAAAATCCTATTAAAATGAAAAAATCTTCTTTAATCCTCTCTTTAAGTTTGAACTAAATTTTAGATAATTTTTTGTTCCAAATGTGCGCACATTTTCCATTCATATAAACCTCAAACGTTGTTAAAGCTTCTTCTTTTTTTTTTGGTTAGGGCAGGGTGAGTGGGGGGCGGGGAGGGGGGGGGCGTGGGGACGCGAAGTGTTGGGGGTGGTAGGGTTTGGGTGACAGGTCACAACTTTAACCAAGCAACAACATTTCTAGAAGGCAAATATAAAATCTTAATATATTTATTATGCAAGCACGTGCAATTTAGCATAATAGTTATATATAAAAATAATAAAAATTGATATTTACTTCTAAACAACGAAAGTTAACATTTGCAACCTCTTTATTAACCATATGCTATACTACGACGTACATAACACGTAATGTTGGATTTTTTTTGTAATTATATATTTTGTGTTGCCTAGTATCTCATACAAAATGGCTCACCATTCTCTTGAGTTTTTTAAATATAAAGAGTTCCATTTTGAATTTGTCTCTATTCAAAAGTATGCAAGAACTAAAATCATGCTCTCTAATTCAATTTTTTATCCACAATCCCAATAGATTTATCCACTCTTAAATAAATCATGTAATTTATAATTAGTTCCATTGCGATAATCTCTCGTGTCACTCTTGTCTCTTTCAACATATTCTATGTCACTCATCATCTAAAGTTTTGATAGCTAGAAACTTTCCTTTTGACACCCTCAACCAAGAATTATTGTTGTCAAACCTCCCTAATCATCTCCTCTTCTAGTCGCCCACTCTAGTGGTGTTATTTAATTGTAAGACATAGGTACACAAGTGCATAAGGTGACGTAAAATGCAACACATGAAAGTGTAAGTAATCTTTACTTGATGTATCTTTCTTTTATGTAAAAAAGTAATAATATGTGGTGGGGTCTATTGTTCAAATCAATAACAATCGTTTTGCATCGATGCAAACCACTGAAATCACCTTCGGAGTCACCTTGTACCATTACAAAAATTATTTTACACCTGTGCAAAACCACCAGATGACCTTCAGATCACTTTGTACTTTTAGAATAATTTTGTAACGATGTAAAATCACCTCCAAAATAAATTTACACCAGTGCAAAATAACCTAAAATAATTTATCACTGGTATAAAATTATTTTACACCTATGTAAAATTACCCATAACAATTTATTACTGGTACAAAATGATTTATCACATATACACTTTAGTTCAAAGTGATGTGATAATTTTTTTAATATGATGAAACCTACATGTAACAAACCTTTCATTATTTTATTTATTTATATTAAATATCAATTGTCAAATGTAGATTAATTTCACACTACATTACATTACAAAAGACATCACCAGTTACATTTTCCTATGTCGTTAATGCAGTAAAAAGTGTTGATACTTTTTAGTTATACACTAAAAGAACATGGTGCTTTCAATTAGAAAATATCCGTACTTTTCAATATATATTGAATATTTATGATCCTTTTTAGTACAACGATCCTGTATAATTAAGTAACACTAATGCTATCCAGTAAGAGGCGTCACATCAACGAAAGGGTGAACAGAAGAGTTAATTTATATTTTTACCTTCACAAGCTATAAAAAGATCTACCCTCATCCTTGTCTCTACACTTCACCTCCTATCTTGCTCTAATCAAGTCAGTCACATTTAAGATTGAATCCATGTATTTTACTTAAGTAAAATTAGTTGTCTCCGAGGCCCATTGGAAAGGGGAGAAGGGAGAGGTGGAGAGGAAGGAAGAATTTTATTTGACAATCTTTTCCTATATCTCATGTTACCATTTTTAGAGTGGACGCTAATATTACTGTCGTATATCTACTTACTTGTAGGTGGAAGAGATTCAATCTCTGAGTCTTCTAAGATATCTGTTAGCTCGAATTCACTTCATCTAATCCTTCTACATCCAATCCTTACTACTTTCCTTAGACAGTATCAAATCCTCTACAATTCTCTAGAGTTGTTATAATGAAAGGAAGTGAGCGAAAATCCCATCCCCACCAAGTTCAACTTAAAAGGCATATCATCATTCAATCACATGCATATTTATATTATTTAGTATTCACCTCGAGTAAAGTGTACATTCTTATAGTTTGTGGGATACTTTTTTACGGTCACAGGTAAAGTTGCATTATTTGGAAATCTCCTTGATTAAAATGTACATTATTTTTATTTAGGCTTATGCATATTGTTATAATACTCAGCAAATTATTAACTAACATGCAAATTATTTTACTTTAGGCACTACAGCTGAAGACAACTCTTGCTGGATTAACAGAGAAATCACAACATACTGATAAAGAAAATTGATTATTACAAATAGGGTTACGTCCTCTTGTTAATGTATCACTTGGATGTTTCTGGCTTAACAGGTCACATGCAAAAATTCTAAATAAGAGACCACCATTTTTGGGGAATGCAGCAAGCCGAAGGAGCTATATATGGCAATTACTAATGTATGCATGGAAGTAATTAAGCACAATAACGTCATGAGCTTAGTCGTAAAATATCTACATGCATGTTGATAAAAACGACTACGGTGTTAAAGGACAAATCTTGAGAAAAATCTTCGAGCACAAAAATTCATTGCTAAAAGTTCTTGTGACGAAGGAAAAACTAAAATTAGCAATTAAAGATACAAGAGGCGTCAATGACGGGGATGGAGTTAGCACAGCCATGGCCAAATGTAAGGATCTCTTCTCCAAAGAGAAAGGTGGAGGATCGAGATGAAGTGATTCATGGGAGAAGGAGCTTATCATACAAGGCATCCAAGGGATCTAAGGGATGATGCAAAATGGAGGTTGTTTAAAGAGAACTAAAGTAGGAGACCCCATGAGGGTTGACTTACCTATAAGAGAGGTAAGTGCTTTGAAGGAGTGCAATCATCGACTTTCGCGGTTCGTATAAAAATCGTTGTTGTTGTTGTAATATATGTCACAAATACAAACCGATAGCATGTCAATTTTATTTAATTACATAATTTTTACTGGTTTATTTCAGGTCGTTCACTATGAGGCAGTTATTGATATACATCACTCTCTAAGTCCAACATTATTCTTCAATCCTAAAAAGATCAATTTTATATACAATCATAAATGAATGAATAAATGAATAATCAATGAATAAAATATTAGCTTAATTATGTACAAAAAAATCAACTAAAATGCTTGCAAAAACATAATTACAAACAAACATCAAACACTATACATATATACTATATACTATCTATTTATAACTTATTATACTAATACTTACATATATATACAATAATAAGTAATAATATATATTATATTATCCTAACTTAATATACTAACATATACAGTAACATATATAATATCTATAGCGACAGATATAAACGTCGCTAAACCCTAGAAAACTGTGTACATAATCTACGATACAAACTAGGATCTGTAGCGACACTTATTCTATCTACAGTGACGGTTTATTCTGTCAGTAAAGCTGTATCGTTATTTATGTACATATATAGCTCAAATACATCTATACTACGTATACTTAATATACTTATACCAATTATCTACAATATACACTTATATATACACTATACTATATTAATTTTGTATACATCTCCTCTCTCACTCTTTCTCTTTCTTTTACGACTTTCTTTCCTCTGTTAACACTTAACACTTTTCTTATATCTTTATCGCCTCTCCTTCCTTACACTCAATACTTTGCTATTTCTAAGTTCGCTCTCTTCACTTCTTTTCTTCCCTTAACCCTTCAATAATCCTTAGTTCAAAAATGGGTTTTAAGGTTGGCAGGCAACTCTTTTCGAGGGATACACAGCACCCAAGACAGGTGGGATCGGACCTCTACTAAGAGTCACCCTAATTCTTTACTTAGGCCTCTTAATCTCAATTTTAGCTTTGAACCGAGCTTAATCAAACCCTCGCACTGTGTCGGGCCCCCGGCTCACACTGTGCACACTTCACAAACCATCACAAAGCCAGAACATATGCTTAAAGGATCGGGTATAAGGGGTTGTTTCGGGCGCCCAGCGCCCATGACGACTGGTCGGAGTAGATAACAAATACAACTTATAGTGCTCTGAGTGCTCCGTGCCACACGATGTGGCACTATCCAGCGCACGACTCTGCGCTGAAATTCCAGCGCAGCAGTGATGATTTGAGGTTTTTAACCCTCGATTTGAGGGCCATAAATTATTATAAATTAAAAATAAATTATGAGAAATTAAAGTATTTACATAGTACTTTATAATTATACAATTAATTTATAAATTTACTTATATTTATTGTATAAATAAATTAGGCAAAGTTCCCAGTTTATACATACTATTTTTTAAGTTTTGTTTCTGAATTAAGTATAAATTATTTAATGTATGGTCTAATTGACCTTATACAGTATTAATATACATATTAAGGTATTTAATAAATATTTTTATTGTATTTTACAGGTTTTATTTTGATTTTATTTACATTTAAATAGCTTCTTTTTGAACTGTTTATATATAAATTAGATACAACTAATATAATACATTGTAAATACAATTAAATTATCTTAATTTACTTAAAATACATTAGTACAAATATACAGTATAAGTTAGTTCAGTTTTAACTTAAATTACTAATTTATTTTAATTTAATCTAATAACTTAACTAGTAACTTAATAAATTAATTATTTATTCTATATATAATTAAATTATGGTACTGAGGTCCTAATGTACATAATATACATATAAATACGTATATAAAGTATTAATACTAAATATGTTTATTTATAGAGTTTATTAATTTATATAGCTTATTAATACATATAAATTAGTATAATTAATAAATGGTTATATAAATAAGCTACGTACAGTTTGAGTTAATTTATATACTTAAGTTAAATTATATAACATTTACATAAATTATTTATTGTCACGACCTGAACCCAGATCCCTACAGGATCCGAGACCGACTCGCCTCAACTAATCCTAAGACCTAGTCGTCCAACAAGAAATAACTAAATAACATACATCACTCCACAACCACACAAGTACAGTAGCTAAGCAGAAAGAAATTGGCAATAAAAGGAGAAATAGAACAGTAATAATAGAATATTATATGCCTTCAAAAATAGGAATACTGCCATCACAACAAAACTAGTACAGATAGAGAACATAACGGAAAGTACTGAAAATATAACTATAGGAGCTCACTACAACAAGCAGTAGAAACTATAGCTGAGCTCGACTAGGCCCAGCATCCTCAACAGCCGATAGCTCGGGCTGCTCAAATCCCTAACCTGTACAAAGTTATATAACTTGAGTCAGCTAACGCTAAGTAGAGTGGTGGTTAAACAAAAAATGAATTTACAGGTAGTTTAACATATTACCAAAAGATCCTATAACGATTTTCTATGTAGAAATCTCTAATTAAGGCTCATTTCATTACTCAATCTTCTTGTTCCCTAAAGGAACGATTTTGCTTGCAGTTTTCCCATGAAGTAGGATGCACACATGACACTCTCCTGGTTGGGAGCATCCCTCCGTGGTAGTCTTACACCTAGTCTATCACCTCGAGGTCACGGTTGTGACGTAGCGGTGACTACAGCGCACGTGATAAGCGCGTGGGTAGCTACCCCGCACTTGCACGCAGTCAATCGTTTCCGCTAGCAGGTACGCCTCAATGTACAGCGCAGAACAGTATGGGGCCTTGCCCTCTCAGAACAGAACAGGGGTCTCGCCCCTCCTCAGTCCGCGTACCCTCGTCCGACTATCCCGGTTTGCCCAACGGGCTAACAAGAGTCGGTGTAGGGTGGTCATGCTTAACCCCAAGCCCCTTGGGGCGACTAGCTCCCCCCTACACTAAGTAGCTCACTTCGGTATCACGTACACGAAGGCCAGTAAGAGTCAACGTAGAGTGGCCAAACCCACCCCGGGTCTTAACCCAAGGGTGGCAAGCTCCCCTCTACACTACAAGGGATAGTTGCTCTCTTCGATACCATGTACACGAAGGTCAACTCACTTCCCTTAACGGCCGCCCGTGGGTGGCAATTTCAGAACCATCTGGTTCTCCGGTACGGCAGTGTTCTTATCTCGTTCTACATTCCCCGTAGGGTTCGTACATGAACTTTTCTTTGTTCCATGTCTGGTTTGTTACATACAGAACAGGCATCTCAATTTCCACAGTATGAGTTCTTTTTCTTTCTATTAATAATGTAGTTCATTACAGGCAACTTATGATTTATTTAATCATCCATCTTTCTACACATGCATCTTTTCTATCCCTAGTGTTCAAGTCATAACCTAGGGTTTACTTGAATAGCTGTATTCTAGAGCATACATTTATTTCCTCCTAAGATTCATCTTACATCCTAGGTTTTAACTAATTGCATGCATTTTATTTAACTTGGAGAATTAGTTAGAACCACTCTACCAGGATAACCGGGAGGAATGGGGGCTTGTACAGCAGCTCCTGACGTCTCCGTAGGTCCCGTACGCTTGACAGACTGGAGACCTAAGACATGGATGGATAGGTCAAAAGGATTCCAAAAGATACAGACAAGCTACCATTACGTGAAGAAATTCGTAGGAAAAACAACGATGTTTCGTTTACGGAAAACAAACATTGTTTGGGCCTTGAACGAGCCCAAAAACAAGGGTTTTGATAGAAATCAGACGTCTGGGAGAGATCCCAGACGTCTTAAATCAACTCTCAGGCATACCTCTCTCTGGGCGCCTCCATCGAATGTCTGGAATGCAGTGCCGACGTCCAAAGGTCCCTGGTGGACCCACAAAACGGGACAGCTCCCCTACTGGTGCCTGGTGCCTCCTCTCCCGACGGCCCTGTGAGTGCTCCTACGAGTAGGGCCTCTTCCATCCTCCTCCATCAATGTCTCACACGGATGGGTTAGTCTCCTCGTAGGTCATGGCAGCCTCGACTACGCGGAAGAAGGTAGGTAGCTTCAGGGGCTTTACATACCCTCGAATGGCAGGTCGGAGACCCTTGGTGAATCTCCACAGGCACTCCTCCTCGGTAAATGCAGCTATCGAGGCGAAGCATGACAGCTCCAGAAAATGCGTACAGTACGCACTAACTGTCATTGCCCCCTGGCAGAGAGTGTGGAACTCCCGCCTCCTCTGATCCTGCCAAGTTTGTGGGAAGTACTGCACACAGAAGAGCACCACAAACCGGTCCCACGTCAGCTCTCCCTCCTCCTGTCCTCTTACTGCCCTCCACCACCTATGAGCTACACTCTCCAGCTGATATGTGGAGAAGGCCACGTGGCACTCTGCAGGAGGACAGAGGGTGTCAAAGATCTTCTCCACCTGTTCCAGCCAATCCTCTACCTCAAACGGGCTCTCCTCCCCCTTGAAAGAGGGGGGCTTCAGCTTCCTGAACTGGCTGAAGACCTCGTGGTGTAGCCGCAACGGAGGAATGGGTGCACCTCCAGGAAAGAAGAACTCGTGTCCTGAAGTGTCTGAAGGAGGTGGGGGTGGTGGAGGATCACCCCCTCCCCCTCCAGCTCGTCCAACACCGTGGCGGCTTGCCTGTCCCACAGAGGACTCCCCCTCCACATCCCCAAGAAGAGGAGGCTGACGACGAGGCTGATGGAGCTCCTCCCATATGAGATCTCGGATCAGCTAGGCAAGGTCCGGGGCCTGCATTCCCGGAAGGAGAGGTGGAGCGCTCCGTCCTTGGCCATCGCTCACCCTCCCTTATGACCACGCCCTTGGCCACGACCACGTCCGCGACCCGCCTAAAGAGCTCCCTAGCGAGGCATCTCCTACACGAAGATCGAAAAGGAACAAGATTGTCGATGACTATTTAGCTACATAGGAGACGTAAGACTCAGAAATGACAATCAAGGTAAAACGTTGTGATGGTTATCCTAGCTACATGTACAAGTGTGGTGATTTTCGAACTATTTGGTTTATTTCTCATGACGACCTTGCTCTGATACTATCTTCTCACAACCCGAACCTAGATCCCTACAGGACCTGAGACAGACTCGCCTCGACTAATCCCGAGACCCAATCGTCCAATGAGAAATAACCAAATAACATGCATCACTCCACAACCACACAAGTACAGTAGCTAAGTAGAAAGAAATTGACAACAAAAGGAGAAATAGAACAGTAATACTAGAATATTACATGCCTTCAAGAACAGGAATACTGTCATCACAACAAAACTAGTACAGATAGAGAACATAACGGAAAGTACTGAAAATATAACTACAGGAACTCACTACAACAAGCAGTAGAAACTATAGCTGGGCTCGACTAGGCCCAGCGTCCTCAACAGTCGGTAGCTCAGGCTGCTCAAATCCCTGACCTGTACAAAGTTGTATAACTGGAGTCAACTAACGCTAAGTAGAGTGGTGGTTAAACATAAAATGCATTTACAGGTAGTTTAACATATTACCAAAAGATCCTATAATGATTTTCTGTGTAGAGATCTCTAATCAAGGCTCATCTCATTACTCAATGTAACGACCCGGTTCCCGAGTCCCTACGAGACACGAGAACCGGACCGACTCGACTAATCCCAAGACCTAGTCGTCCAACGAGGAAGTAACCAAAAGACAGTAAAATAAACCACATTCAGCATGAATATAACTAACAGTAAGAAAGTACAGCAGTAAGGGAAGAAACTACTACAGTAGGTACCACCACAACAGTAGAACAACATTTATCATATAACAAGAACTGCAGGTAAAGAAAGTACAGCGGAAACAAAAACTACTCACTAGAACAGAAACAAAAGAGGTACAAAAGACTGTGGTAAACTCTACTGGACCCTACTCGGCCCAGCGTCCTCTGCAGCCGCCGACCCTGGCTGCTCAACACCTGGTCCTGAAAAAAGTAACGAGTGTAACACGTCAGCAAAACGCTGAGTAGAGTGGCAAACTAACTAAAGGCAACAGTAGAGTGTACAGTAGCTGTTATGTTCTATTACTTCCTTTATTCACATCTTTCAATTTTCTCACTATTTCATTTATTTCTCAGATCCTTTACTTGATCTCGAATGTCCTCGTGGGAACGATCTTGATTGCAGTCTTTTCCAAAAGTAGAAGTAGCACGTGGTGCTCTCCTGGCTGGGAGAGTCTCCCGTGGTGATCCTACCATCAGTCAACCACCCCAAGGTCACTGACAGACGTAACGGTGACTACGGCACGCGCGATAAACGCACAGGTAGCTAGCCCGCACTGGCACGCGGTCAGTCGTTTCCGTTAACGGGTGCGCCCAAAGCACAGCACGGAACCAGGGCAGAGCCCTCTCAGTAACAGGGGTCCAACCCCTCCACAGTAACCAAACCGGGGCCTTGCCCCTCCACAGTCCGCGCACCCTCGCCTGACTACCCTGGTTTGCCCTAGTGGGCCTAACAAGTCGGTGAAGGAGGCTAGCAGAACCCCGGGGCCCGTGGGGTAGCTAGTACTCTCCTAACACTAGTAGCTCTCCTCGGTACTACGTACACGAGGGCCAACAAGTCGGTACAGAGCGGCCAATCCTAACCCCGGGTCCCTGGGGTGGCTGGCCCCACTCTGCACTAAACAGGTACAGGTACTTCCCTTGGTACTGCGTACCCAAGAGACAGTACAAACTACATCTCAGTTTCATTCCTTTTTCCTTCCAGGAGTTCCACTCCTAATTCCCCGTAGGGTTCCAGCTCTTTATCTCAGAACATCATATGTTTCACTTTCCAGTTCCACGTTCTCACAATCCAGGATCTCAATCATGTTTCTTTATTCATAACAGGCAGCTTTATATTCCTCTCCATTTTTCCAAGACTGCAATATTATACATTCCACTAGTTTTTCCATCCTAGGGTTCATGCCACATCCTAGGATCTAGCATACAACTAGTTTTCCAGCCCTAGGATTCATGCATCACCTAGGAGCTATCATTCCATACATTTCTCATTCCTAGGATTCATGCAATGTCCTAGATTCTAGTTATGGTTCCATACTTTAACAGATTTTAATAATAAACTTAAGCCACTCTACCAGGTACAACGGAAGTAATGGGGGCGTGATCGGGAATCCCGCGTGCCTCCGTGACTCTCAAGACTGCAACTGAACGAGGTCCTATCACAAGGATCAAACACAAGGAGTGTCTCAAAACAGTGTATAGCTATTGTAGACGGGTGGAGGAATTAATTCTGAAAAGAACGCAACTCGAATCGCGGAAAACGGAGCCCGAACGGGCCCTAAACGGGTCGAAAAAGACGATACTGTGCAAAATCAGACGTCTGGAACTTCTTCCAGACGTCTTAAACAGTGGATCAGAGAATTACCTGTTCAGTGTGGTTTCCCAGATGTCCACAAGTCTGCGGGGACGTCTGTCCTAGCTCCCAGACGTCCGATGGTCACCCCGGACGTCTGGAGGTCACTCCCGCCGTCTGGTACAACTTCCAGACGTCTGATTCGCAAAGGATGGCGAATCAGCGAACCTGCGCACAGCCAACTCCCTCCCTTAGTACGGTCGGTCGACAGGAAGGAAGAAGAAAGCGGAAAACACACCTTTCAGACGTCGGTATGAGCTACCATACGTCGTCCTCACCGTCTGCCTATCAACCCAGACGTCTGATTCTGGAAATTTTTCCAGAATCAGGGCGCTACTCGGCCTCCGCCCGCGACGCCGCCCGCGTCGCACCTCGCGCGCCTGCTGCTCAGACTACAGCAGGTCCCTCTCTGCATCGTTCCGCGCCCCCTGCGCCCTTCGCCGGCCGGCCAAGCCGCTCCGGCGAGCTCGCCCTCACGGCAGAGCTCCGCTCTCGCACGCCGCACCTCCTCCGCGCTCACTGCGGCCGCCGCTGCCGCCCTCGCGCTCACACTCTGGATGAAGGAGAAGGGAAAGGAGACGGTGGTGACGGAGTGAGGGGAGGCGTGCCCTTTTAAGGCCACGCGAGGAGGAGGGAGAGACGCGGCAGATCGTCTGCAGCCGCAGAGAATATCGGATATTCGCGGGCCTGCGCGCTGAGGCGCGCAGACGAAGACTCGTGCCAGAATAACTGATTTCCAGACGTCTGTAAACGATCCCAGACGTCTGGTAAGACATCTGGCCCACCTCCCAGACGTCTTAAAAGACGTCTGGGGCACGCGCTCGTTACACTCAATCTTCTTGTTCCCTAAAGGAACGATTTTGCTTACAGTTTTCTCGAGATGTAGGATGCACACGTAGCACTCTCCTGGCCGGGAGAGTCCCTCCGTGGTAGTCCTACACCCAGTCTATCACCCCGAGGTCACGGTCGTGACGTAGCAGTGACTACGGCACACATGATAAGCGCGTGGGTAGCTACCCCGCACTGGCACGCAGTCAGTCGTTCCCGCTAGCGGGTACGCCTCAACGTACAACGTGAAACAGTATAGGGCCTTGCCCTCTTAGAACAGAATAGGGGTCTCACCCCTCAGTCCGCGAACCCTCATCCGACTATCCCAGTTTGCCCAACGGGCTAACAAGAGTCGGTGTAGGGTGGCCATGCCTGAAACGACCCACCACCCCTTGACCATTTAAGACGTCTGGGATGTTCACTAGACGTCTGAAAATGCTTCTAGCACGCAACATACGAGCGCCATACTTCCTCCCTCACCGTGCCTCACTGCGCCTTCTCCTGCGACGCCACTCCGCATCATGCCTCGCCTCTCCGCCCCCCCCCCCCTCACCTCCTCTTCCTTTATAAACCTCTCCCCCCTCCTCTTCGTTGCCACCCCATAGCCGAGAGAGAGTGAGAGCGGAGCACCCGAGCGAGAGGAAGCGCGAGAGCGGAGGGTGCAGCGCCATTCTGCTGCAGCACCTGCAAGCAAGGGGAGCCAAGAGCGGATCCGCGGAAGTCTTTTTTTTTCGCGGAATTAGATGGTTGGGGAAACACCCAGACGTCTTACTGGACATCCGAAGGTAGGGCAAGACGTCTGGTAGAGATCTACTTTCCATACTTTTCCTCTCTGACAAGTCCTGACAGCGTACGTGTATGTGTCAGAGGCGAGAGCATAGCCGAGGCAGTTTCAGACGTCCGGGAGCACCCCCAGACGTCTGACAGAGTCCTTGGACGTCTATATTGAGGTCCAGACGTCTGATAGTGGAACACCGAGAGAGGTATCCCTGAGAACTATTTTAAGACGTCTGGGACCTTTCCCAAACGTCTAATTATAGTCTGATAGCGTGTTTTGTGTCGTGTAAGGCCCTATTATTATCACTTTTCCCCAAACGAACCATCTCTGTTTTCCGTACGAGTTTCTCTGTATAATGATACCCTATTTATATCTTTCTGAACCTTTTTGGCCCATCAATCCATATTTTAGGTCTCCAGTCGGTCAGGTGTACGGGACCTGTGGAGACATCGGGAGCCACTGTACGAGCCCCCATTCCACCCGATTACTTAGGTAGAGTGGTTACAACCTTAAATCTCTAATTGAATACATGCAAGTAACTAATCCTAGGACTCGAGATAAACCCTAGGAAAGGATAAACGTATACTCAAAAGCTAAATTCGTGAACCCTAGGTCTTGGCATGGACACTAGGGTTAGAAGAAACTGCATGTGAATGATTGAGTAATCAAAAGTTGCCTATTTTTATCTAAAATGGACCCCTACTATAATAAAATGGAAATTGTCCTGTTTTGTTCCGAACATTCCAACCCGGATGTGAAAAAGAAACTCCTGCACGAACCCCACGGGGAATGTAAACAAGCCCACCGTACTATGAAGAACCGGATGGTTCTGGGAATTTGCTGCCTATGGGCAGCTGTTAAGGGAGATAAGCTGACCTTCGTGTACGTGGTACTGAAGAGAGCAACTATCCCTTGTAGTGTAGAGGGGAGCTTGCCGCCCTTGGGTTAGGACCCGGGATGGGTTTGGCCACTCTACGATGACTCTTACTAGCCCTGGTGTACGTGGTACCGAGGTGAGCTACTTAGTGTAGGGGGGAGCTATCCACCCCAGGGGGCCCAGGGCTAGGTATGGCCACCCTACACTGACTCTCGTTAGCCCGTTGGGCAAACCGGGATAGTCGGACGAGGGTACGCGGACTGAGGAGGGGCAAGACCCCTGTTCTATTCTGAGAGGGCAAGGTCCTACACTGTTCCGCACTGTACGTTGAGGTGTATCCGCTAGCGGAAACGACTGACCGCGTGCTAGTGCGGGGTAGCTACCCGTGCGCTTATTACGTGTGCCGTAGTCACCGCTACGTCACGACCATGACCTCGGGATAGTAGACCGAGTATAGAACTACCACGCTGGGACTCCCCCGGCCAGGAGAGTGCCACGTGGGCATCCTATATCACGGGAAGCTGTAAGCAAATCGATCCTATAGGGAACCAGAAGATTAATTAATAAACCCTAATTAGAGATCCCTACGCACCCACATATATAATATAATTGGAAAAATGGAAAATTTCATGTTAAATGCATGTTACTTCTTAGCCACCATTCTACTCAGATTTAGCTGACTCCAGTCAAATATATTCTGTACAGGTCAGGGATTTGAGCAACCCGAGCCACCGACTACTGAGGGCGTTGGGCCTAATCGAGCCTAGCTTTAGTTCTACTGCTTAGTGAGTTTTTATAGCTCTGTATTCTGTTACATGTACTCTTTAATGTGATGGTTGTAATATTACTGTTCTCTTTCCCCCTGTTGAAATTTTCTTTTGCTTAGTTATTGTACTTGTGTGATTGTGTTTTGTTGAATGTTACTTGGTTATTTCTTGTTGGACGACTGGATCTTGGGATAAACCGAAGCAAGCCAGTCTCAGATCTTGTAGGGATTTTGGACCAGGTCGTGACAATACCTAACCCCGGGCCCCCTACGGTGGCTAGCTTCCCCCTACACTAAGTAGCTCACCTCAGTACCACGTACACAAGGGCCAGCAAGAGTCAATGTAGAGTGGCCAAACCCACCCCGAGTCTCAACCCAAGGGTGGCAAGCTCCCCTCTACACTACAAGGGATAGTTGCTCTCTTCGGTACCATGTACATGAAGGTCAGCTCACTTCCATTAACAGCCGCCCGTGGGCGGCAATTTCATAACCATCTGATTCTCCGGTACGGCAGTGTTCTTATCTCGTTCTACATTCCTCGTAGGGTTCGTACATGAACTTTTCTTTGTTCCATATCTGGTTTGTTACATACAGAACAGGCATCTCAGTTTCCACAGTACAAGTTCTTTTTCTTTCTATCAATAATGTAGTTCATTACAGATAGCTTATGATTTATTTAATCATCCATCTTTCTACACATGCGTCTTTTTTATCCCTAGTGTGCATGTCATAACCTAAGGTTTACTTGAATAGCTGTATTCTAGAACATACGTTTATTTCTTCCTAAGATTCATCTCACATCCTAGGTTTTAACTAATTACATACATTTTATTTAACTTGGAGAATTAGTTAGAACCACTCTACCAGGATAACCGGGTGGAATGGGGGCTCGTACAGCAACTCCCAACGTCTCCATAGGTCCCATACGCTCGACAGACTAGAGACCTAAGACATGGATGGATAGGTCAAAAGGATTCCAAAAGATACAAACAAGCTACCATTACGTAAAGAAATTCGTACGAAAAACAACGATGTTTCGTTTACAGAAAACTGACATCGTTTGGGCCTTGAACGAGCCTAAAAATAAGTGTTCTGATAGAAATCAGACGTCTAGGAGAGATCCCAGAAGTCTTAAGTCAACTCTCAGGCATACCTCTCTCAGGGTGCCTCTATCGGATGTCTGGAATGCAATGTTGATGTCCAAGGGTTCCATCAGACGTTTGGGGATGCTCCCGGACATCTGAAATTGCCTCGGTCTGCCTTCCAACTTCTAACACATATACGTACACTGTCAAGACTTTGGCAAAGAAGAAATACGGAAAATAGATCTCTACCAAACGTCTCATACTACCTTCGGACGTCCGGTAAGACGCCTGGATGTCTCTTCGGACGTCTGATTTCGCGAAAACTGACTCCCACGGAACCGCTCTGGGTTTCCTCGCCACAGACGTTGCAGTAGAGCAGCACAGTGCCCTCCACTCTCGCGCTCAAACTTGCGATCAGCTCCGCTCGCTCTCTGCTTGCTCTCTCTCTCTCTCGTTCGGCTATGGTGGTGTGAGACAAAGAGGAGGAGGAGGAGGGGGTTTATAAAGGGAGAGGAGGTGAGGGGAGAGGTATGGCGCCGCAGGGAGTGGTGCGGGGATGGCTATCACAGGGAGAGGCGTGGGGCGTGGGTGAGGGAGTGGCGTGCACACGGTATGCGCTGAAAAGAAAAGCATTTTCAGACGTCTGGCACTCTCTCCAGACGTCTGGTAAATATCCTAAACGTCTTAAAGGACCAAAAGGTGACGGGTCATTTCATTTATACTTAATATATATCTATTTTACAATATTTACTCATATAGCTTACTATATAGCTTATACTACAAGTATTTACATAGTATGTGTTACGAACGCGGCTTCAAGACGTCTTTTAAGACGTCTTGGAGGTGACCCAAACGTCTGACCAGACGTCTGGAACCCGTTCCAGACGTCTGGGATTTAATTTCTGTGACACGGTGGATTTCGTCTGCACGCCAGCGTGCGCAGACCTGCAGATGCCCTCTTTTTCCCTCTCCTCTTGCGGGCGCAGGTTGCGCCCCTCTCTCTCGCTCTCTCTCCCCGCACGGCTTTAAAATGGCCCTCGCCCTCTCCCTCACTCTCATCTCCTCCGCTCCCTTCTTCTTCTTCTTCCAGCCAGTGCGAGAGTGAGCGAGCGGCGGCAGCCGCGGAGGGTGTGCGGGAGGAGGCGTTGCGCGAGGGAGAGACGCTCGGCTGTGAGGGCTCGAGCTTGCCGGGGCAGCTGGAGCCAGCCGGCGGGGGAGCAGTGGGCGCGGAGTGACGCGGGAGGGCTGCTGCAGCTCGAGCAACAGGCGGACGAGGCGCGGCGCGGCCATGCGTCGCGGGCGGAGAGCGCGTCGAGCTCTCATTCTGGAAATTTTTCCAGAATCAGACGTCTGGGATTCCAACCAGACGACGGTGAAGACGTCTGGATGACTATCCAAACGTCTGGCAAGTAAGTTATTTTTGTCCTTCTTCCTTTTTTGCGACCGTTCGTACTGAGAGCGAGGAGTGGGTACGTGCAGGCTCTGAGATTCGCATCCAACGCGAATCAGACGTCTGGCCGCAGTGCCAGACGACGAGAAGGACTTCCAGAAGTCCGGGGTGACCATCGGACGTCTGGGAACAAGGCCAGACGCCCCCGCAGGCTTCTGGACATCTGAGAGACTACACAGAACAAAGGTACCATCTGACCCACATTTTAAGACGTCTGGAAGAGGTTCCAGACGTCTGATTTTGGACTGTTTCGTCGTTTTCAACTCGTTTAGGGCCCGTTCGGAGTCCGTTTTCCGCGTTTCGAGTTGCATTCTTTTCGAAATAAAATCCTCTACCCGTCTGCAGTAATTATATACTGTTCTTAGAAACTCCTTGTGTTTGATCCTTGTGTTATAACCCCGTTCCATTTTAGTCTCGGGGGTTGCAGAGGCGCGCGGGATTTCCGACCACGCCCCCAATACTTCCGTTGTAGCTGGTAGAGTGGCTTAGAAATTATTAACATAATTTGTTACAATTATAGAACAATTAATAGAACCTAGGGCATTGCATGAATCCTAGGAATGAAAAACCAGATTGAATGATAGATCCTAGGGTATTGCATGAATCCTAGGGCTGGAAAACTAAATTGAATGATAGATCCTAGGGTACGGCATGAATCCTAGGACTGGAAAACTAGTGAAATGAATATAGATATTGCAGTCTTGGAAACTGTGAAAGGGAAATAATAGCTGCATGTAAATTTATTTTAACAGCTGCATGTCATGAATAAATGAACATGATTGAGAATATGGGTTGTATGAACGTGAAACTGAAAGGGTGAAACCTGAATGTGCTGAGTTAAAAGAACTGGAACCTTACGGGGAGTTAGGAGTAGAACTCCTAGAAAGAGAATGAAATGGAAATGAGAAGGAAAGATGTGGAGGTGCGTTGTCTCTTGGGTACATTGTGCCAGGGGAAGCACCTGTTATCTGCTTAGTGTAGAGCGGAGCCAGCCGCCCCAGGGACCCGGGGTTAGGTCTGGCCACTTTGTACCGACTTGTTGGCCCTCGTGTACACAGTACCGAGGAGAGCTACTAGTGTAGGGCGAGTACCACCTACCCCACGGGCCCCGGGGTTCTGCTAAATTACCTACACCGACTTGTTAGGCCCACTGGGAAAACCAGGGTAGTCAGGCGAGGGTGCGCGGACTGTAGAGGGGCAAGGCCCCTGTTTGGTTACTGTGGAGGGGTTGGACCCCTGTTACTGAGAGGGCTCTGCCCTATACTGGTTCCGTGCTGTGCTTTGGGCGCACCCGTTAACGGAAATGATTGACCGCGTGCCAGTGCGGGTTAGCTACCCGTGCGTTTACCGCGCGTGCCGTAGTCACCGTTACGTCTGTCAGTGACCTTGGGGTCGTTGACTGAGAGTAGGATCACCACGGGGGACTCTCCCGGCCAGGAGAGCACCACGTGTTACTTCTACTGTTCGAAAAAGACTGCAATCAAGATCGTTTCCATGAGGAACATTCGAGATCAAGTGAAGGATCTGAGAAATAGATAGATTGTGAAACAATAGAAAGACGTAAATAAAGGAAGAAAGAAAATAAAACAGCTTCTGTACACTTTACTGCTTCTTTAGTTTAGCTGCCACTCTACTCAGCGTTGCGCTGACGTGTTACACTTGTTACTTTTCAGGACCAGGTGTTGAGCAGCCAGGGTCAGCGGCTGCAGAGGACGCTGGGCCGAGTAGGGTCCAGTAGAGTTACCACTGTTCTTTTGTACCCTTTTTGTTCCACTGTAGTGAATAGTTCTTGTTACTCTCTGTACTTTTATTTACTTGTAGTTCATGTTATGTTAAATGTTGTTCTACTGTTGTGGTGGTACATGCTGTAGTAGTTCTTTTTCTTACTACTGTATTTTGTTACTGCTAGTTATATTTTATGTTGAATGTGGTTTATTTTACTGCTCTTTTGGTTACTTCCTCGTTGGACGACTAGGTCTTGGGATTAGTCGAGTCGGTTCGGTTCTCGTGTCTCGTAGGGACTCGGGAATCGGGTCGTTACAAGATGGTATCAGAGCAAGGTCGTCCCAAGAAGTGAATCAACTGACTGGAAAATAACCAATTCACATGTTTATAACTAGAGTAGCCACCACAACATATCTTTTGACATGAGCTCTTAGACGTTTCCGTTAGGTATCATTCCATATTGACGTGTTCCGTTTTGTTTCGCGTCTCCTTGCAGGAGATGCCTCGTCGCGGGACTGGTGAGGTGGGCCGCGGGCGCGGCCGAGGACGAGGTCGGCGTGCCGTTGCCGTCGCCTCAGTGGACCAGCCACTACTCCCGGGCGTCCAGGCCCAGGACCAAGCCCAGCTGATACGGGATATTGTACGAGAGGAGCTCCACCCACCGCCCCGAGCGCCTCCCCCAGGGACTGCGGAGGGGGAGCCCTCTGTGGGACCACACGACGGACTCGGTGCTGGACACGGGGGAGGGGATGGGCCGCCGTCGCCCCCACCTTCCTCCGACACTTTTGTGCACGAGGCACCTTTGCCTAGAGGTGCACCAGCATCCCCACTGCAGCGCCACTCCGAGCTCTTTGGACAGTTTCGGAAGCTGAAGCCCCCCTCCTTCAAGGGGGATGAGGACCCGACTGAGGCAGAGGACTGGCCCGAGCAGCTGGAGAAGATTTTCGACACCCTTCGCCCCCCGGTGGAGTGCCGCGTGGCCTTTGCCACGTACCAGCTGGAGAGTGCGGCACACAGGTGGTGGAGGGCGGTCCGGGGACAGGAGAGGGATGAGCCGACCTGGGATCTGTTCGTCGCCCTCTTCTGCGAGAAGTACTTTCCCCAGATGTGGCAGGACCAGAGGAGGCGGGAGTTCCACACTCTCCGCCAAGGGACGATGACCGTGAGCGCGTACCGCACGCATTTCCTGGAGCTGTCCCACTTTGCAGCGACAGCGGTAGCCACTGAGGAGGAGCGCCTTTGGAGGTTCACCGAGGGGCTCCGGCCTGCGATTCGGGAGTATGTCAAACCCCTGAAGCTGCCTACGTTTTCGAGGGTGGTGGAGGCAGCCATGACTTACGAGGAGACCAACCCGTCCGCGCAAGACACTGACGGTGGGCGGAAGAGGCCCTTTCAGCTAGACTTTTCACAGGGTCGGCGAGAGAGGAGGCACGTGGCGTCCGCAGGGGAGCCGTCACATTTTGCAGGGCCATCCATGGCCTTTGGGGGGCCTCAACAGAGGCCAGTCACTAGCATCGGACCCCCGCCCAGCCGACAGCAGGGACCCACTGAGGGAGGGAGTCGGGTTCCCCTCTGTTACCAGTGTGGCCAGCCGGGCCACATCAGGAGGGACTGCCCATCTAGGGCAGGTCAGCAGATACTTCCTACGCAGAGCACTGGAGGGTGCGCAGGAGGCCGCGGTTCCCAGGCGCGAGGAGGAGGACAGCAGTCACGAGGAGGGTACCAACCATCACCTGCCCATCCGACGCAGAGTGCGGCTGCTTCGTCCGCACCTAGAGCTGAGGGGCGTATCAACGCCCTGACACACAGGGATGCCAGAGCTTCGGGCTCAGTGGTGGCAGGTATGGTTTCAGTTTCCGGCAGACTCGTTTACACACTTTTCGATTCCAACGCTACGCACTCATTTGTCACCGCCAGTTTTGCAGGTAGTTTGGGCCAGGACTATACGCTGTTAGAGAATCCGTTCGTAATCAGAGGTCCGAGTGGTCAGCTGTTTGTAGCTGAGGAGGTGTACACGGATTACGAGGTCAGCGTCGGGGGACATAGCCTGCCAGCTGACCTGATTATGATACAGATGGAGGACTTTGGCGTAATTCTGGGGATGGACTGGCTGTCCGCTTACCACGCTTTGGTGGACTGTTTTGAGAGGAAGATCGTCTTCTCCATACCGGAGTTGCCTTCTTTCGAGATTCACGGACAGCCGGTGGACGGAGGCTTCAGGTGCATTTCAGCACTTCAGGCGGCGAAACTTTTGAGCCAGGGGTGTGAGGGCTTCCTAGCTTGTGTGGTGGCAGAGCCCAGCCCTGTGGCAGACTTCCAGAGCATCTGGTGGTCAGAGAGTACCCTGACGTGTTCCCAGACGAGTTACCAGGACTACCCCCCGAGCGTGAGATCGAGTTTGAGATCTCACTAGTACCAGGGACCAGCCCCATCTCCACCGCACCATACAGGATGGCACCGCTTGAGCTACGAGAGCTCAAGTCTCAGTTGCAGGACCTTTTGGAGAAGGGTTTCGTGAGGCTCAGTGCGTCTCCCTGGGGAGCCCCGGTACTGTTTGTGAAGAAGAAGGATGGTACCCTACGCCTTTGTGTGGACTACCGACAGCTGAATAGGGTCACCATCAAGAACAGATATCCGCTGTCGAGGATCGACGACTTGTTTGACCAATTGCGGGGTGCCACGGTGTTCTCCAAGATCGACTTGAGGTCTGGATACCACCAGTTGAGGATCAGGGAGGTAGACGTCTCCAAGACAGCTTTCCGCACCCGGTACGGACACTACGAGTTTTTGGTTATGCCGTTTGGGCTGACCAATGCCCCCGCTGCTTTCATGGACCTGATGAACCGGGTGTTTAGACTGTACTTGGACCAGTTCGTGGTGGTATTCATTGATGACGTACTCATTTATTCTCGAGATCGGACGCAGCACGGACAGCACTTGCGGATGGTTCTGGACACGCTGAGACGGCGTAGGCTGTACGCCAAATACAGCTACTGCGAGTTCTGGTTGAGGGAGGTGACCTTCTTAGGTCATGTAATCTCTGGAGATGGCTTGGAGATGGACCCAGCCAAGGTTGAGGCAGTGCTCAGGTGGGAGAGACCGCGTTCAGTCACTGAGATTCGCAGTTTCCTAGGACTGGCAGGTTATTACAGACGATTCATCAGAGGTTTTTCACAGATTGCGCGTCCCATGACACAATTAACCCGGAAGGACGTGCCCTTCACTTGGACAGACGCCTGTGAGGCGTGTTTTCAGGAGCTGAAGGAGAGGTTGACTTCGGCTCCCGTGCTCACCATCCCTGACAGTAGTGGCGGGTTCGTTGTGTACACGGACGCCTCCTTGCAGGGGTTAGGAGGTGTGCTCATGCAGAGGGGTCACGTTGTCGCTTACGCTTCGCGGCAACTGAAGCCCCATGAGCATACCTACCCTACCCACGACCTGGAGTTGGCAGCTGTCGTCTTCGCGCTGAAGACCTGGAGGCACTACTTGTACGGTGAGACCTTCGAGATTTTCACAGATCACAAGAGCCTCAAATACCTTTTCGATCAGAAGGAGCTCAACATGAGACAGAGACGTTGGTTGGAGCTCCTGAAGGACTACGACTGCAGCATTTCCTATCACCCGGGCAAGGCCAATGTGGTGGCTGATGCCTTGAGCCGGAAGGCGCCTGCACACTTGGCCAGTTTACAGTTACAGAGTTGGAGCCTCTTGGAGGAGGTGGGCAGTTGGCGACCCCTGGAGTTACGGGGGCATTGTGGGGCAGTAACTGTGACACGACAGAGTAGGCCAGAGCTGATAGACCGCATCATCACAGGACAGATGGCCGATCCGTACTTGCAGTCCTTGCGCGACAGAGTACTGTCAGGAGACCAAGGGGACTTCTCTTTCACAAACCAGGTGCTGCGCCTGAGGGGACGGTTGTGCGTTCCCAGGGACGAGGAGCTGTTGAGAGAGCTCCTGACTGAGGCACACGGTTCCAGATTCACCATACATCCCGGAAACACGAAGATGTACCACGACTTGAGACGCGAGTTTTGGTGGAGGGGGATGAAGCGGGATGTGGGTGAATTCGTGCAGCAGTGCTTAGTGTGTCAGCAGGTGAAAGCCGAGCATCAGAGGCCTGCAGGGCCGCTACAGCCGCTTCCAGTGCCAGAGTGGAAGTGGGAGAGCATCACCATGGGCTTGGTGGTGGGTTTACCTGTTACCCAGCGAGGACACGACGTAGTCTGGGTAATTGTGGATAGACTGACGAAGACGGCACGATTCTTGCCGATCCGAGTCACTTTGGGACCAGCACAGTTGGCAGAGAGGTATATCCGCGACGTGGTACGACTACACTGAGTTCCGCGGGAGATCGTATCCGACCGGGATACCCGCTTTACGTCCCAGTTTTGGGCTGAGTTTCAGCAGGCCCTGGGGACGCGGTTGAGGCTTAGTACAGCTTACCACCCCCAGACGGACAGGCAGTCTGAGCGCACGATACAGACACTTGAGGACCTTTTGCGTGCCTGTGTACTGGACTGGAGGGGCTCTTGGGAGGAGCACCTGCCCCTGGCGGAGTTTGCATACAACAACAGCTATCACTCGAGCATCGGCATGGCTCCTTACGAGGCTCTGTACGAACGGAGGTGTACGGCACCCTTGAGTTGGGTTGAGGTGGGGACCAAGTGGGAGGTTGGCCCCAGGTTGATTCGGCAGAGTCAGGAGGTAGTCGAGCAGATCCACAGGAGACTCCGCACTGTCAAGAGCAGACAGAAGAGCTACGCGGATCGGAGACGCAGAGAGGTGCAGTTCGAGGTTGGGGACCACGTCTTTCTTCGTGTTTCGCCCATGAAGGGCCTACAGTGGTTTGGGGTGAGAGGGAAGCTCGCGCCGAGGTTCGTGGGGCCCTTTGAGGTCCTGGAGCTGGTTGGACCCGTTGCTTACAGACTTGCCCTCCCTCCACAGCTTTCTGGTGTACACGACGTGTTCCACGTGTCCAACCTCTGGAAGTACGTAGCCGAGCCCAGTCATGTACTGAGTCACGAGAGCGTCGAGGTGGGCGACGACCTGACCTACCCCGAGCGGCCAGTGCAGATTCTTGACCGAGCCATCCGCAGTTTGAGACGAAAGCAAGTACCCCTGGTGAAGGTTTTGTGGAGGAGCTAGCGGTACGAGGAGGCTACCTGGGAGCCTGAGGCGTCAATGTGGGAGCGGTACCCGGAGCTATTCGCGGGTACGTCTTTTCGGACCAGCTTCGGTCCTCTTTGAGTTTGTTATGTTTATTATGACATTTTTCCCGCACCCTAGTTAGCGCAAGTTTCGGGGACGAAACTTCCTTTGAGTTTGTTATATTGTTACGAACGCGGCTTCAAGACGTCTTTGAGGTGGCCCAAACGTCTGACCAGACATCTGGAACCCCTTCCAGACGTCTGGGATTTAATTTCTGCGGCACGGTGGATTTTGTCTGCACGCCTGCGCGCGCAGACCTGCAGATGCCCCTCTTGTTCCCTCTCCTCCTGCGGGCGCAGGCTACGCCCCTCTCTCTCGCTCTCTCTCCCCGCACGGCTTTAAAAGGGCCCTCTCCCTCACTCTCATCTCCTCTGCTCCCCTCTTCTTCTTCAAGCCAGTGCGAGAGTGAGCTAGCGGCGGCAGCGGCAGCCGCGGCGGGTGTGCGGGAGGAGGCGTTGCGCGAGGGAGAGACGCTCGGCCGTGAGGGCACGAGCTTGCCAGGGCAGCTGGAGCCGGCCGGCGGGGGAGCAGTGGGCGCGGAGTGACGCGGGAGGGCTGCTGCAGCTCGAGCAACAGGCGGACGAGGCACGGCGCGGCCGTGCGTCGCGGGCGGAGAGTGCGTCGAGCTCTGATTCTGGAAATTTTTCCAGAATCAGACGTCTGGGTTCCAACCAGACGACGGTGAAGATGTCTGGAGGACTGTCCAGACGTCTGGCAAGTAAGTTATTTTCATCCTTCTTCCTTTTCTGCGACCGTTCGTACTGAGAGCGAGGAGTGGGTATGTGCAGGCTCTGAGATTCGCATCCAACGCGAATCAGACGTCTGGCCGTAGTGCCAGACGACGGGAAGGACTTCCAGACGTCCGGGGTGACCATCGGGCGTCTGGGAACTAGGCCAGACGCCCCCGTAGGCTTCTGGACGTCTGAGAGACTACGCAGAACAAAGGTACCATCTGACCCACATTTTAAGACGTCTGGAAGAGGTTCCAGACGTCTGATTTTGGACTGTTTCGTCATTTTCGACCCGTTTAGGGCCCGTTCGGAGTCCGTTTTCCGCGTTTCGAGTTGCATTCTTTTCGAAATAAAATCTTCTACCCGTCTACAGTAATTATATACTGTTCTGAGAAACTCCTTGTGTTTGATCCTTGTGTTAGGACCCCGTTCCATTTCAGTCTCGGGGGTTGCGAAGGCGCACGAGATTTCCAACCACACCCCTAGTACTTCCGTTGTAGCTGGTAGAGTGGCTAAGAAATTATTAACATAATTTGTTACAATTATGGAACAATTAATAGAACCTAGGGCATTGCATGAATCCTAGGAATGAGAAACCAGATTGAATGATAGATCCTAGGGTATTGCATGAATCCTAGGGCTGGAAAACTAGATTGAATGATAGATCCTAGGGTACTGCATGAATCCTAGGACTGAAAAACTAGTGAAATGAATATAGATATTGCAGTCTTGGAAACTGTGGAAGGGAAATAATAGCTGCATGTAAATTGATTTTAACAGCTGCATGTTATGAATAAATGAACATGATTGAGAATATGGGTTGTATGAACGTGAAACTGAAAGGGTGAAACCTAAATTTGCTGAGTTAAAAGAACTGGAACCCTACGGAGAGTTAGGAGTAGAACTTTTGGAAAGAGAATGAAATGGAAATGAGAACGAAAGATGGGGAGGTGCGTTGTCTCTTGGGTACGTAGTGCCAGGGGAAGCACCTGTTATCTGCTTAGTGCAGAGCGGAGCCAGCCGCCCCAGGGACCCGGGGTTAGGTCTGGCCACTTTGTACCGACTTGTTGGCCCTCGTGTACACAGTACCGAGGAGAGCTACTAGTGTAGGGCGAGTACCACCTACCCCACGGGCCCCGGGGTTCTGCTAGCTCACCTACACCGACTTGTTAGGCCCACTGGGCAAACTATGGTAGTCAGGCGAGGGTGCGCGAACTGTAGAGGGGTAAGGCCCTTGTTTGGTTACTGTGGAGGGGTTGGACCCCTGTTACTGAGAGGGCTCTGCCCTATACTGGTTCCGTGCTGTGCTTTGGGTGCACCCATTAACGGAAATGACTGACCGCGTGCCAGTGCGGGTTAGCTACCCGTGCGTTTACCGCACGTGCCGTAGTCACCGTTACGTCTGTCAGTGACCTTGGGGTGGTTGACTGAGAGTAAGATCACCGCGGGGGACTCTCCTGGCCAGGAGAGCACCACGTGTTACTTCTATTGTTCGGAAAAGACTGCAATCAAGATCGTTTCCACGAGGAACATTCGAGATCAAGTGAAGGATCTGAGAAATATATAGATTGTGAAACAACAGAAAGACGTAAATAAAGGAAGAAAGAAAATAAAACAGCTTCTGTACACTTTACTGCTTCTTTAGTTTAGCTGCCACTCTACTCAGCGTTGCGCTGACGTGTTACACTCGTTACTTTTCAAGACCAGGTGTTGAGCAGCCAGGGTCAGCGGCTACAGAGGACGCTGGGCCGAGTAGGGTCCAGTAGAGTTACCACTGTTCTTTTGTGCCCTTTTTATTCCACTATAGTGAGTAGTTCTTGTTACTCTCTGTACCTTTCTTTACTTGTAGTTCATGTTATGTTAAATGTTGTTCTACTGTTGTGGTGGTACATGTTGTAGTAGTTCTTTTTCTTACTGCTGTATTTTGTTACTGCTAGTTATATTTCATGTTGAATGTGGTTTATTTTACTACTCTTTTGGCTACTTCCTCGTTGGACGACTAGGTCCTGGATTAGTCGAGTCGGTCTGGTTCTCGTGTCTCGTAGGGACTCGAGAATCGGGTAGTTACAGTATGCAATGGGTTTTTAGGTATTTTTAAGGTTTTTTCAACTTTTTATGGGTTTTATATATTTTGTGGAGGTAGAAGGTGAGAACGAAAGAAATAGATGAGAAAGAGGGAGTGCTTTTGGTGTTTTTATAGTTAATTTCTTTTATTAAGTTCCATGGTATACTGAACCGTCGGCTAGAATGTTCTACCAAGCTGGGGATTCAGAATACCACGAAACTTGGTATGAACTTAAAAGTATACCTGATCTTCACCAAGACAGTTTTTTTTTTTTGGATTTTTTTATAAAGTTTTTATTTATTTACAAGTGCATCTCATTTTAGGATCTTTTAAGTATTTTCAAAAGAACCTAAGACCCAAAATCTCAAATGGATGGCTGAAATGGCAGTGGACTGCCACAGATAAGCTCTAAACACTAATTAAAGGGTGTGAAATCATATAATCGGGCTTTTTAACTCCATTTCCATATATTACTCATTGTGGGCAGTTAAGCATACATAGTTAGCTAACAAAGAAGGATTTAACAAGGTTACAAGCAATCTAGATGAGATTTAAAATCATAAAATAGTACATGGAGGCTTATACACAAAAAATTCCACATTACAGAACATGTCAGCCCTACAACGAAATTAATTCCTAGCTCACTGTCCTACTGATTCAACCCAAGAGCAGCTACCAGCAACAACTGCAAATAGTAGCAACAACAACTCACAGCAGCTCTCAATGAGTTGCTCTGATACCTTAAACTGACTTTTAAGATTGCTGTGCAGCCAACACTCAATTTCAGTAAATCAGAGTTGGGGATTTCAGTAAGAAAGACTCATTTTCAACAGTTCTGAAATGGAAATTTCAGTAGCTGCTCAGATGCCAAATCTAATCCATAATCTCTATCATAGACAACAAAGATCATGGGATTAAATTGAAAATCAATCCAACAAAAATGTCGCTGCTATGCAGCATTTTAATATGTGAAATTGGGATTCAAAACACACAATGACCAACTCAAAAAAAAATGATAGAACTTGAATTAGCTTAGAAATCAGTTGAAAATATTGTGTCCTTACTCAAAAACATTCTAACCTTGATTTCCATATCAAATCAAAGAGAGAACATGATTTGATCTCTTCCTTATGCTATAGACAGCATGAAGGGAGAGTTCAACTCAGCCCATTGAATCCGTTTGACATGAATCCCAAATGTTTAAACCTTAAGGGGTATTAAGAATCCCTTAGGTAAGAAATCCAAATTCAAACATATCAATTTACACACAAATACATGTGAGTACCTCAAATCAACAAAGTTGATTCTCCTTGGCACTCCCACACCTTGAAAATCATAGTAAGACTCAATTCAAGCCCAATTCCACCATGGCTCATCTAAGGAAAAGTTCACCAACAAAGTCATCTTAGATTCATAGCCATGGGCTGATCTATTCAAAAACATATCGATTCACTTGATCAACAACTCTTTAAAGCCCAATTTAATCAAAATCTTGTGATTTCGCATTGAAAACCAAATTAAAATCAAGCAAGTAAATCAATTCCTTTCAAATCAGATCAAGGGTCTTTGTGAACAAAACTGAAGTGAGTAAAGAGACCCTTAGGTGAATTTGAGCGCAAATCCTCATCTCAAAGCTTGAAAGCAATGGGATGAGGATTTGACTCCAAATGGATGGGTGGATTGCGAATTAAAACACGAGGAAATCAAAAAGCGAAATGGAAATGTGTAGAGGGAGAAAACAATGATCAGTGAATGGGGGAATTTGCCTCCTCTGATCTGAAGTGATCAAAGGAGGCGAAAGGGTGAATCTCTATACTAACTCTACTCCTAAGCTACACTACAGTCACTCACAGATCAGAACTACTCTAAATCTAATTTCTACTGCTAACTACTCTAAATAATACTACAACTAATCTAGAAAGCATTATCTGCAGCTGGTGGTTGCAGTGACGAAGGAGGGAGGATCTCCAGCGGATTTGAAAAGCTCTCTAGTGAAGCTTCAAGTCGCCCTCAGGTGCTATGTGGTCCTTAGCGGCGAGGAGAGTCGGAGAAGATGAAGAATTCACAGCCGATGGCTGTGAAAATGGGGAAATGTGGGAGAAGAAACTGGAGAGGATGAAAGGACCAGCCTCAAGGAAGTAGGAGAGGAGGTCGATCCCTCGCACGCACAGCTGTGGGGCTGCTTAAGTAGGAAGAGCAGTGGATCCAAGCACCGCGTGGGTGAAGTTAGGCGTTAAGGGCATGGGCGACGAGGATGTAAGGAGAGAGCGTGCGCGGCTGCCAAATCAAAAAGCGGTCGTTGGATGGGATCTGGGTGAAAAGTGACCACAAGCGCCGAATCGCGCGAAGGTTACAATTAAGGAGAGCCACAGATCAAGCGATCAAGATATCGATGGCCAAGATCACATAAGTTCTTCGCGTGAATAGTGTTTATGCGAGAGCTTGCAGGTGGCTGAAATCTTTTAGTGAATTTGCAGGGTACACCCCTCTGTGACGGGGTAGAACAATTGTAGACAAGCCCATAAGTGATAATGAATGGTTACAGAGAGACCCTTTAAGGCTTACAAATAGGTCCCTGTGGGTTACAAATAGGTCCTAGGAGATTTTCTAATGAATGATATGTAATGCACTAAGACCTAAATGTAAATCTTTAATTTCAAGGCCTTAATGATGTCTAAATATATCTAAGTCTTTATATAAACTTAATTGAGCATTTAAGAACTTAATTATACTTTTGATTTGAACTTTTAAATTCGTTTGCGCGCTCAATTTACACTTAGATCACCATTTAACCTTTTTCACAAGAATATCTCATTTAATGACCTAATTATACATTTTTAACACAGAATTGATATTTTAAGTCTTTTTCTCTGATTCCCACACTTAACCATTTTTATGTGTTAATTTGATATTGTTTAACTTAATTTCTAGCTTAACTTAAGTTATTTAGCTATGATGAATCGCAACTCATCAGAGTGCCATGTGATTAACCCTCGTGAGAAAAAATATCAAGTGGTTCCATCTTGAGAGAGACCCATTGTCACAACCCTCTATCTATGGGTGCAAAATTTCCAACCTAATCAATAGTTTCTTCTAATCTAGATTGTATCATTAACTAATAATAGCATAAATATATAAATACCAGAGAAAGAAAAGCAAAAATTTAAATAATTAACCAATATAAGATGTGTTAACTTTAATCTTAGGATTGCAGGTCACTCTCCTAGTGTTTCACCAAGACCTAAGCGAAATAAGCGTAAACGCAAGGTGTAGATAATCGCTTGGAAAGGAACTACCAGCAGGAATAGAAAGTAACTATATATTTTATCCAATTTATTACTCATTTTTTATAAATTCTCACCCTATTCGATTATTTTCATTTATTTATTTCCTTGTTCAATAGGATTTCATTATTTTTTGGCTTACAATTCTCATATAACCACTTTTGTCGTAACTCAAACCTCTAACCCCAAAAGATTAGAGATAAGAGTGGTAAACTGAAACTCTTCAAGCATTCAAAATCTTTTCTCAATTACATTTAGATGTACCTAAGGTAAACATCAATAAAGTTTAACATCTTACTAATCACTAGAAAGAAAAGTTTTACAACTACAACATGTATCATTAGGTTACTAACAATCCTACAACAAATAAAGCTGCCTCTACTACAACTACAATATAGAACCATTTGTCGAAACTTTATTCTAGAACTGATCCAACAAGGTCTTTCCAACTCCTCACCAAAAAAAAATGTCATTTCCTCCATTGTTATGATTTTGGCCCTTCATCATCACCTATATGGACAATCTTACACGCATGAAAGGCAAGGAATGAGAAAAATCTTAGCAAGGAAAAGAAATAGAATCAACAATTTAAAGCTAAGCTATTTAATATTTAACCACACGTATTCCATGCGATTTTCAAGTTCAAATGAAATCCTAAGATTTGCATAGTGTCCAAGATTCATTGTTCATTACTTCAAATATGGTCTTATTTCACAACAACCTACTGGGAGAACCATAGAGAACACAGGTGATGGGAATTTGAGGTGATCAACTTGAGCACCACCACATTAATGAGCCTATGAGAGTTCCATCCCTATTTAATCCTAGCACTCCACCTAATAACTAGCGAGTGTAGCAGGAGAGTCTTCACCCTCAAGAAAGGCATGCCATATGCCTAAGACTCTAGCCAAAAAGGCATTCACCACAATGTGTTAGATTGAAGGCTTGAGCTTGTCCAAGAGAGATTGGCATCCTTGATTTCTAGACTAAATATGAGCTGATTTCTCACATTATAAGTCAAATCATGATCTAGTAGTCCCTATAGATAATGCAAGGCCCCAACATTAATAACCACAAAGCAATCACGGTTAATTAACAATCTTCATCTACTCCAAACGAACATTTTTATATCTTCGATTACAAATCATGAGTTGGTCTCCAAAGATTTCAACTCCAAATCCATTTCCACTAATGCTAAGGTTTTGCCAATATGATCCTTACACCTTTTTTGTTGTTTGGTTTAGACAAACTATAGGCACATGAGCCCTACCCTTATCCTAGTCAATCATAGTTAAAATTCATCCAGCTCATTAGCATGCAGAAAAGCATGGACTTTAACAATGTGCATTACAATGAAAAAGATATTCTTTAACTCATATTAAGTGATGCCAAGTCAACTAATCTACTTTACTAGTGAACTAGTTTAGATTGCATATGATAGTTGGGTACCATATTCAACTAGTTAACTACCCAATTGCTTAGTCAACTAATTGGACTAGTTTCTTATATATTTCACGTTCCTTCCTATTATTTGGTCTACATATCAGAACTGATCACATTCGAGATTATGCAGGATTATACATGAAAGATCCTTTTTTGACTCTCTCTTTAGCCCTGTCTCTTATCCCTAGGAGGTCTTCCTTCACTAGCAAGTTTTTACAGAAAATCAACCATTTACCTTGCTTTCCTCCACATTTCATCAAGTGGTCATGCTAAAGACAAAAATAGTCACATATAGTTAGTTAGACCAATGGTATCTTTCACATCAATATAAGAGAATTTCCACTATTCTCTTTCTTTTTCTCCACTTCTCAATTGAAAAAATAATTGAAAAATAAAATAAAAAGTACAAAAATGAATAATAACCCCCAATATAAAGTGGTACAATTCAATTCTACATTTTGTTTCTTCAGGTTGGATTGTATCATAGCTTTATAATTTGGATTAGATTTATCGTTGGATGAATTGCATTGCTAAAAAAAAGATGGTTGGTATAACTAGTTCATGAACAACCAACCATTGCATTGTAAAAATTGGATTGGTTCGATCTATGATTGTTGGGGACCTCCTACAAGGATCTACCAAATTCATTAAGTTGTTTCAAGGACCTCCTACCAAAATATTGGGTTTCAAGGACCTCCTACCAAACATACACTGATGGAGAGGATGAGTTTAGCTGGTGCTGGACCCAATCAAGACACCCAGAATATTGGGTGACTATAGAGGTTCGGGGCAGATGGACCCCTTAATCAAAAGATCGACCACCTGAGAATTACCTGGGCAGCCAGAGAGGGTGAGTCCCGCGAAGACCCCTACACGGTAGAGCGTCCCCATGGGTTACAGGGTTTCCCCCACCCGACCTCTCTTGTCACTGAGATTCCAGGTAGACCAGAATGGGGACCTTGACCTCTTAAGTCTACCACTTTTAGTTAGGTTCAAGGTACTTAAGTTTTCACTTGAACTTTAGCCTTTTGAGTGCAAAGAGTGACCTAAGTTGAAGGTTGGTTGACCCAAGGGGTTAACTTCACCTACTAGTTCCTTTGAGAGCTTATTAGGTCTTGTCTTTTAGGGTTCAAGTGTTTTTAAGAGCCAAATTTCTTAGGGTTTCTCTGAATAGGTATTTTCAAACAATGGCTTGGGCACACTTCTTTTGGGAATTCTCAATTCTTGCTTAAGAAGTGTGTCTCTAAAACCCTAATTTTGAATCTTATGTTGGCTCTACTTGGTCCAGTTAGCTTCCTTTTGATTTAGTAATTAGGGCTCAGGCAAGAAGGTGTTAGCCCTAAATACCCTTAATGGATGTGCAGAAATAGTGTGTTGAAATTGAAAACAGGCAGCTTCGATGATTTACTAAATATGGAAGACAGGTTATACCTATATTGCTTATTCTTTCTTTTTCTTCCTCTTTAGAATTTAGGGGTTAAAATGAGAGGATAGAAAATTACCTGCCCTCGGTGTGGTTGTTGTGCAACTGCTTATCTTCTTGATTTCTTATGCCTGCACACAAAAGAGGAGATTAATAGAACCTCAAAAATAGAGATTTTATGGCTTCGAGAATAGCTGTTGCTCCCCGGCAACGGTGCCAAAATGCTGGTTCGCTTTAATTCCGTCTTTATGTTTATTATGGTTTACAGTCGTTGTAGTATATGACAAAACAGCTACCAGATTACTACAAATTTTTTACTCGGAATAACAAGTTTTCCCAAGGTCGATCTCAGGGAGAAACTATGATTCTAGAAGCATAAATGTTCACAATTATGTTACAAAAATAATAAAAGAGAGAGAGAGAGCTAAAGTTTTGTTGGCTTCTTCTTCTCTCTTTTCTTCTTCTTTCTGCTGATTTTCTTCTTCTCTTTTTCTTCTTCTTCTGCTTTGGTCGTTCCTCTTCTTCTTCTTTCTTCTTTTCTTCCTACCTTCTTCTTTCTTCTTTAGCCTGCGGCTGTGATGATCTTCTTCTTCTTTTTCTTCTTTCTGCTCTGGCCTGCTTGCTTCTCCTTCTTCTCTCTTCTTCTTCTTCTCTGCTTCCTCTTCTTTCTTTCAACTGTAGAGTCTTCCTTTCTTCTTCTTTCTTTTCTTTTCAACCTGCCTGCTTCTTTCTTTCTTCTCTTCTTATTCTTCGCGCTCTGGACACTGCCCTTCCGTCATCTGACTTGGTGCTCAGACGACTTAACTATGGGTTTGCTACAGTGCAGCTTCCTTTCTTCTTCTTCAGCTCCTCTCCTTCCTTTCTTCAGCTGCTTAGTGCGGCTAAGGCTTCGGCCGCTCCTCCTCTCTTCTTCTTTCTTTCTTTCCTGCGCGGATACACATCCATCAGTGCAAAACCTACCCCTACCCCTTCCCCACGTCTCACTTTCTCTCTGAATCTCTCTTAGGAATGCTCTCCCAGAGCCGGGTAATCGGGTTCGGGTAGCGCGGCCGGGACCAGGCCCACCGGCGTGCAGTGGTGGGAGAGGAGTGCTTGGTCGGGTAGTCGGATCCGACCCAGACTCGCGGGACGTAAGTGCGGGCGAGGGCGAGCGAGCGCATGGCGCGCTGCGTGCGTGTGAGGGACCTGGCCCCTGTGTATCGAAGGCAAACAGCCCGATACAGTTTTTGAATTTAAGTGTAGGCGCGCAGTCGCACACTTACAAGGTGGGACTAAAGTCCCACCTCCAAATTGCGCACCCGCAGTTGAGGAAGCCGCTGCCAATTGGGGCAACTGCGAGGCTTACAACCCAAATCGCAAGCCTGGGCGCCTTTGCGGAATCAGTCCACGCTGCCTGGAGTGCGTGCCTGGGCTAGAGATGGCCTAGAGCTACGAGCGAAGGAGCTGCAGAAGGTCAACAATGGCGACGAGGGGGCGCTGACCTAAAAACACAATGACGACCTCTCGGCCACATCAGATAACGTGGGAAGCTTCGTCGAAGTGTGGCGAAGGCAGTGCGGGGGTCAGCGAGGCGCAAGAGCGCCTGTGGCGGTGGACTTAGGTCAGACTATGTGCACGGAAATGGGTCTGTTTGGGGGGTGGTCGGGCGGTGAGTGGAAATGTATGGAGTGGGGGAAATGGTTGAGTGGAGTGAGGGGGAGCTTCTAGGCTTGTCGGCGAGGGATGAGGTGGTCTGTGGAAGTGGAATGGCCTTGTCGGAGAAGGTGATCGGAGATGGAGCAGATGGAGGTGGAAGTGGCGATCGGTGGATTAAAAGGGTACATCACGAAGGGGAAAATGTATGGGAGAGAGAGAGGAAGATTTCTACCTATTTAATCGACGAAGGGGGAGAGGGATGCGTCCAGCTCGTGCCTGCCGAAGCTGAGGACAAAGATGCCCAAGAGGAGGTTATCGGCGACGAGGGGGCAGTCTGAGGGTGCCAGCTGGTACGGCTTGGCGCGGACGACGAGGCAGAGCAGACTCTACGGTAGGTAGGGCAGCAGAGCGACGAGGAGGAGGAGGAGGAGATCGCCGGAAGCTCGGGCGTTCTGACCGGAGAGGGAAGGGATGAAAAGTAGGGTTTCTCTTGGCCAGAAGAAGCTTGAAGGAGATGGCAGACCCTGCCTGATAAACGCCAGTTTATCATCATTTTTATGCTTTAAAACTAACCTAGCTCTTAGGATTTTACTCCGCAAATGGGTTTTTGGGCTGCATTTAGGCATAAATTAGGATAGGCATGCATTGCATTTTTTATTGTCGTTTTAATGTATTTTTGTGAGTGTTAGGGATGTACAGATGCACAGATCCCTAAAACCCTAGCACTCAAGAAGGCAAATGGTGAAGGAGAAGCCCAGACTAGCTGGAACTCAGCTTAATCCAGCTCACCTCAGCTTGATCCAACTCACCTCAGCTTGATCCAGCTCACCGCAACTGGAACCTAGCTTACTTGAACTAGGGTTAGCTCATCCCAGCTCCATTCAGCTAATCTCAGCTGGATGGCAGCTCAAGAGAGTTCATCTTAGCTCACCCTAGCTCAAGTCAGCTCAGATCCAGCTCAACTTAGCTGAGTCTAGCTCATCTCAGCTCCCACTAGTTCACAGGGAGCTCTAGCTAGCTCAGCTGAGTTGACAGGAGTTCACCCCAGCTCAGATCCAGCTACATTCAGCTCCACTCAACTCCAGCCAGCTGAAGAAGAATTCATCTCAGCTCAGGAAGCTCAAGTCCAGCTCCCGGGGACTCAGCTTAGCTCAACTCAGTTGAGCTAAGCTACCTTAGCTGCCTCAACCAGCTTGATTCTCCCCGGGAGCACCAGACTTAGCTCACCTCAGCTCATTTTGGTAGAAGCTAGCTCACTTTAGCTTGGCTTAGCAACTAGCAAAGAACTAGCAAGCTAAGCCAGCTAGAGTAGCCCCATGCCAGCCTCTTCAGCAGCAGCCAGCTCCAGCTCCAACTCCAGACTTCTTCTCCTCAGCTCCTTCCTCCAAACCCTAGCTCCAACATCTTCTCCTCTACTCCTCCATTAGCTAAGCTAGCTTAGCTTAACTATGCTCCAATGTCCTTGGCTTGTACCACCCCAAAAACCAACCTACCAACTCCACCCAACTAGCTCCACCTAAGCTCCACATAAGCTAACCTACTTGGCACCAACCTAACCTACCCACCACCTCCAAAAGACACCTAAAAGTGGCGCCAAAAACTACCCATAACCACCCCTTAGTGGCGCCACTTTTCCCTCCAAAATCCCCCCTCATCTCCACCACACAATCCCCCTTGAATCCATCTCCACCATCCACCTAACTCCCCTTCTAGAAGACCCCATGTTGGCGCCAACATGGGGGTGTCTCTCCACCACCAAAAGACACCAACACCACCATAACCACCCCCTTTAACACCCCTTGGGTTGGCGCCAACTCACCCTAGCCATAGGATCACCAACCACCCTCATCCTTCCATCCTAGCCCTCCATTTCAAGGGGCACCATAGCCCCCCTCCTATTCTATAAAAAGCCACCACCTACCACCATTTTTGGGGCATCCTCCCTTAGTATATTTTCTACCTAAACCACCTATACCTACGGCCAAGAAGAAGGAGTAGAGAAGGAGATTAAAGGGGCACATCACCAGCCCTTTTGGTGCCTTCTTCTCCCCACTCTCTTCAACTTGAGCCACGCCAAGGAGGAGGACTCTCCCACTTCAAGGAGGACGGCCAGGCAAAGGAGAAAAGCTTAGGGTGGACGTCCACCCTTGGAGAGAAACTTAGGGCACGCCCCCTTAGGGCTTGCCTTGGAGGTCATCACTTTGGCGGAGTACTGCAAGGAAGGAGTTGAAGGATTCTTTTCAAGCTTGGGAGCCACCAACCTTGGAGCAAGAAGCCCTCTTCTTCACCATCTATTTAGAGGATTTGTGTTTTCTTTCCTTATTTCAATTATCTAGTAGTAGAAGCATTCCTCTACTAGGCATTTTTGTTGAACACTTTATCAATTATCTAGTTGCCTTCTTCGCATATCTTGTTTGCATTTCTATTTGCTTATTTTCAGCATTCTTCACTTCCTCTCCCTAATTATTCTAGGCCTCCACTTGCTTAGAGTGAGCTTAGGTAGAGGCTCTACTTGCCACTTTAGAGTAGTTTACTTAATTGGAAGTGTAAACACTTTTCCCGCCATAATTTCGCATGTTGCCTTAGTTCAAAAACAAAAAAAAATGGTATATTGAAAATTACCAAAAGAAAGTTTAGATATATTCCAAGCAAGAGAATCAATTTTGCAACCATATTGCCTCCTTGGACGACCCTAGATACTTCCCTATCTAGGATTATAAATTTAAGAGCGAAAGCGGATTCGCGTGTTACAACGACGTAAAAAAACTGCTTTTACAAATCACGCGTATTATCGCTATCACTGCCGCTCCTTATAAAGGCCTTGGCGAGGAGAGGGGACCGAGGAGGCAACGTGCGTACCTCGCCGGAGAGTGGCCGGAAAGGATACCCATGCCTTTCGTGCATTCACACGAGAGGCATGATCGGTTGCAGAGGTCAAGGGAGGGTCCCTGCAACAAAGGACGTCGCAGGGAACCCCCCGTCTGTTCCAGAGGACGGCCGCCCTGCCCTGCGCGGCACCATCCTCCACGCAAGGTCGCCAGAGGTATGGCACTGCGCAGAAATGGCAGGGGGGATCGTTCTGCAAAGAACGACGAGAAGTTAGTGGGCTGAACGCAAGGGTTTCAAAAGATAAGGGCGCTGCTTAGTCTTTGTAGATTATGATCTTTGTATATTTCCTCTTATTGACAAGTAACGAAGTGTCTAAGCAATTACTTCTTAAATTCTGAAAGGAAATAAAGGCTAGAATAAACCTTACTAGGGACTAGAAAGGAGTAAGCATGGGGGTATGATAACACTGCACAAGGGAGTAATAATTATGTTGAATATGGCCCATCTTAAGAATAAAAGGCACAACATAAGTAGAATGGGAGCATTGCATGCATTATGTACCAAGATTGCTTATAAAACTGTATTAATGGCCATTTGTGTAAGCATTTGTCAAAGCAGGCCTCAGATGAGCAATCGGACCACACGGATGGATTCAGAACGACGAACGGAGTCCAACAGACTCAAGATCGGCCAAATCCGACATCCGGAGCTCCTACAATGTGCCCAAGAAGTTATGACCGTTGATCTGGAGATCAATGGCCCATATTGCGCCATGTCAGCCCCCGCTCCACCGCACGCCGCCCTTCATCCAGCCGAGATCAGATCTCGGCCGTCAATCTTCGATCGAACGGCCGAGACTCACGCGCCCGCCCACAGTCGCCGTGACAAAGCACGGGCGTGAAGCAACGGTTAGCGCGCACGCCCACACGCAGGCGACTCGGGTTCGAGCCGCGTGGAGCCTGAAATTAAAGATGGAGGTAGCGCGCGGCGAAATTGGGTCGCCCGATCAGCAGCGAGCAGCCGAGATTTCGCCACGCGACATAACCGTAGCTCACGGGCGCCCACGAGAGTGCGCACGCCGGGCGATGACACCCGCCCACACGCGTGCCCGAGGTGAGATCCCAACGCAGCCAAGGACGGTTCTCAGCCGTCCGATCTTCGATCGGACGGCTCTCGTTCAGCAACCACGGATCGCACGAGAAGAAGAAACAAGGCAGGCGACTGACCAACGGCTGGAGGGCTTCGCCGACACCTTTGGGAGTGGTTTTAGCGACGCTCTGGATGTCGCTAAAGCCCCTTCTTCTTTTAGGAAGCCCTTAACCCTATTTAAACCCCTCCAACCACTCATTCAAGGCATTCACTCCCCTTGCAACTACTTCACCCCTCTGTTAGCTAGCTTTAGGCCCTCTTGTAATCGCCGAAGATGACGAGCCGCCGACGGAGCCTCCTCCACCACCGTGGCTGCCTTGTCACTCTCCACTCTCTCTCTCCCTCTCTCTTTTAAGCTTTCCATTACTTTTGTTTGAATCATGTATTTAATGTTGTAAGCTATGATCTACAAGTGCATGATTAATGAAGTTATTTTCCGTTCAATTGTCATTTTAATTTCCGTTCAAGTTTCATGATCAAACAAAGAACTTCCTAACTCTAAACCCCCTCTCTCTATCTTTCTCTCGCTTTTCAAAACCGCATCTTTCGTAAGCAAAACTCTGCACTTTCCGTGACAACAAGTGATAAGCAAAAATCCGATTTCCATGCCTCCCTGAGACCGACACTCAGACTCACCTCCGTTTAATTATTTTAAAACTGACGTTGCAAGTGCGACTATAACGACACTTTTTAACACACACACAACACGTCAAGGGTCAAAAAGTAAATTAAGAGGACCAATTTCTAAAGTCAGTCAAGATTGTCTTTTCTTAGGCCCAAATTTTTATACCAGACTAATTTGAACTCAAGGATTTTAATGGTGAAATTTGATTTGAGGTTGGACCATGTTTGACCGATCAATTTGCGTAAAAACCTAAATTAGGTCATTAATTGGGCATGGTTCTCATTTTAGGTCAAAATAGGTTGCAAAGGACAAATTGAAGGTTCTAAACCCTAGGGAATATTTTTCTATGAATTTTAGAAGGTTTAGTTGATTTTTATCCTACCTCAAATCTCGTGAATTAAAGTTGGTTTGTTTTAGGGTTACAGAATGTCATTTAATTCCTAGAAGTTGCTATAACCCTTTTCAGATCAGATCATCCCACTTCCCTCCTTGTTAAGCTTGTTTGACCTGTGTTTGGACCCTTAATTATCCTGTTTGCATACTGCATTGGTGAAATTACAGTTTTACCCCTTATGATTTGTTTTATTCTTTAACTCAGAATTCTTTGAGTTAAGCCTCTCTTTGGGTTTTGTAGGAGCTTTTTCACACTCATTTGGATTAAATTGTGCTAGTTAGGGTTCATGATGAGGTTCTCATCATACCCCCATGCCTAGCTTTTGCTAGTCCCTTAGTAAAATTTTAAGGTTTCAACCTTTATTCTAGACCATGAAGTTCTTAATGAATTTAAATAAGTGCTTTCTCTTTTGTAACCTTGATTAGGTCAAAATGCCATAAATAGGCCTAAAAAGTACTCTAGTACCAATCAAGATCCAGATCTGTCTAGCCTCAGCCTCAGTCTTTAGCAAAGTTTTTTAAGGCATACAAGAACTAACCTAAGGCTTATTGAACTTTGTGGTTAAAGCACTCGTGCTTGAGATAATTTTAGCCCGGGCTCAGTTCGCAGCGCGTTTTGTAAGAAAGAGAGCTAGAAGATTTATATGTTTGGAGAGTTTTCTCTCTCTTTTTCTTTTTAATTCTAGCTTAGGATTAGCTTCTCAACACGGTTTGTATCAGATTCCTTATCCCCATCATCAATCCTTAAGGGTTCCTGGCAGTCGATGCTTCGAGATAGCACCGCCCATGGTAACCCCCAGAACCATGGCTATTGAGATTTCGAGATAATCCCATCCAAGGTGTTCCGTGGCCGAATTCAGACCCTGGCAATTGACATTTCGTAATAATGCCATCCATGGAATCTAAACCAGCAGAGTGCTTACATGCCCCCAGTAGGATATGTAAATATCCTAAGAGACAAGCACCGAGGAGATGATATTTTGTTAGCATCTTCGAGGGGAATTTCCCACCTCTCCGCGCTGGGAACTCATCCAAATCAACTTGTGTTGATCGGCCGCTCCTACTCTAGGTGTCATTTTCATAATTTTTGCAACGCTTCTGGATAATTTTGATTTTTATGCTTACTGAACTAGGCTGTGTGTGAAGTTAGGGTGCTTAGGTTACTAAGTCCCGTAAACCAAAAGTTAATTAATGAGGCCAAATACTCCCTAAGCCTTGGACCTAATACTTAAGCTTTTCATTTTCCTCAACCTCTTGAGGAATGTCTAGATCTTAATGGGTACTAAGAGTCTATCCAAGAATGCCTAATGTTTGCGTTCTTACTAATCTCACTGTGCACTTTCCATTTCTTTTCCTGAATGAGGTCTAGAACTTAGGCTAACTCCTTAATTTCTTACTAATGACTATCTCTTTTCTTTCATTTTGTGCTCCTTTTCATTTTGTTCCTTTTTCTCCTCCTCCTTTGTAGAGTCCACAAAATTTCTTTCCTCCTCTCATTTTATTATTCTTTTTCAAATATTTTTAATTTTTATGGTATTTTTGGCATATGTGAATTTTTTTTGTTTAAAACCTTTTCTTACAAGTTTTGCACTTTCATACCCCCCCATGCCTAAGATTTGCAATGCCCTCATTGTAACTTAGGGGGTTTTTATTCAATTTAGTTCATACATTAGGATAGATGTTTTGATGAGTGAATGGGTCGGGGTGACAATTGCGAACGATTTCTAATATCAGATGCAAGCACCTGAGGTGGAGTCGGCTGTCCTAAAGGGTGAACTTTAAGTGCAAAAAGGTTCCGGGTTTTTTCAAAAAGAATGACGGGCTGCCTCCCGTTGAGCGTTGAGTTTTACACCATCGGCTGGGCGTAATATGCTTAGGGAAAATGGAGGATAAATAATGATTCAGCCAAATCAGTAGAGGTTACATCAATGAACGGTTTGACTCTCTGACCGTTCACGATGAAAGGCTCGGAATCATGGCTGAGCGGACTGATTTCGACAGCTCCATTTCCAAAAACCTATCAGACAAGGTATGGTCCGACCCACTTGGATCGCAGTTTCCCAGGGAGGAGTTTGAGTCGGGCATCAAAGAGTAGGACCTTCTGACCAGGATGAAAAATCTTTCTAGAGATGTGCTTGTCATGGAAGGCTTTAACCAGCTCCTTGTAGATTTGCGAGTTCTCTTACGCATCAAGGCGTAATTCATCGATCTCGCTGATCTGAAGCTTTCTGTGGGTTCCAGCCTTAGAAAGATCTAAATTATAGCTCCGTACTGCCCAATAGGCTTTGTGCTCCAGTTCGACGGGAAGGTGACATGCCTTCCCGCACACCAGTCTAAAAGCAGACAAGCCTAATTGGGTTTCGTGGGCGGTCCTATAAGCCCACAAAGCTTCCGGAAGTCGGGACGACCAGTCCTTCCTGTCAGGCCAAACAGTGACCTGCAGGATTTTCTTGATCTCCCGATTTGATAGCTCAGCTAGACCACTAGTCTGGGGGTGATAAGGAGTGGAGATTCGGGGAGACACCCCATATTTGGTCATCAGTGACCTGAACTGAGCATTCGTGAAATGGGTCCCTCTGTCAGAGATGATAGCACGAGGAATCCCAAACCGTGAGAAGATATTGTGATGAATGAATTTGAGAACGATTTTATGATCACAGGTTCGGGTCGGTATGGCTTCGATCCATTTGGACATGTAGTCCACAGCCAGCAGAATGTACTCGAAGCCATCCGAAACAGGAAAGGGGCCCATAAAATCAATCCCCCAAATATCGAAGATTTCGCATACAAGAATCGGCTGCAAGGGCATCATGTCGCGATGGCTCATGTTGCCCAAAGTTTGGCAACAACTGCATGCCTTGTAGTGATTGTATGCGTCCTTGAACAGAGTGGGCCAATAAAAGCAACACTGGAGGATTTTCGATGCGGTTTTGTGCCTAGAGAAGTGGCCACCGCATGCCTGGTCATGGCAGAAGGAGAGAATATCATTGATTTCACCTTACGGGACACATCACCGGATGATTTGATTGGCACCTATGCGAAAGAGGTATGGATCTTCCCAAATGTAGTACTTGGCATCAGAGCGCAATTTGTCTTTCTTAGCCTTCGGCCAATCAGACGGGATCTGATGAGATGCCAAGTAGTCTACTATATTAGCAAACCATGGAAGTCTAGTATCAATAGTCAGTAGGTGCTCATCAGGGAAATGCTCCGTGATAGGTCCAGAAGGGTTGATGATCTCAGAAGGAAGGCGAGACAGATGGTCAGCTACCACGTTTTGTCTTCCCGCCTTGTCGCGAATCTCGAGGTCAAATTCTTGCAACAGCAAAATCCATCGGATCAGTCGGGGCTTCGCGTCCTTCTTGACAAGGAGATGCCTCACAGCCATGTGATCCGAGTAGACGATGACGTGGAAACCCAGGAGATAAGATCGAAATTTTTCAAGGGCAAATACTACAGCTAGCAACTCTTTCTCCGTAACTGTATAGTTACGTTGAGCCTCGTCAAGTGTCTTGCTAGCGTAGTAGATGACCACGGGTTTCCCGTCAACTTTCTGCCCCAGAACCACTCCTACAGCGAAATCAAATGCATCGCACATGATCTCAAAGGGTCGAGACCAATTAGGGGATTGTAGGATCGGGGCCTGGGTGACTCGGTCACGGAGGTTCTCAAAGGCCTGAGTGCATTCCTTGGAGATCTCAAAGGGTACATCCTTAGAGAGAAGAGTAGTCAGGGGGCACGCGATTTTCGAAAAATCAGGAATGAAACGACGGTAAAAATCGACGTGCCCCAAAAAAGAACGGATGTCCCTGATCGAGCTAGGCATAGGAAGTCGAGAAATTAGATCAACCTTGGATCGATCCACTTGGATGCCTTTCTCAGAAATTACATGTCCTGGGACGATCCCCTCAAGCACCATAAAATGGCTCTTTTCCTAGGAAAGAACCAAATTAACATCGATGCAACGCCTGAGTATATGAACCAAGTGCTAGAGGCAGTCATCAAATGATGCCCCGAAAACTAAGAAGTCATCCATGAAGACTTCCAGATAATCACCTACCATATCAGAGAATATGGCAAGCATGCACCGCTGAAAAGTTACGGGTGCATTGCAAAGACCGAAAGGCATCCTTCGAAATGCATAAGTTTCGAAGGGGAAGGTGAACGTGGTCTTCTCTTGGTCCTCAGGATGAATAGCCACTTGGTTATAACCGGAGTACCCGTCAAGAAAGCAGAAGAATCAATTTCCTGCTAATTTCTCGAGAATCTGATCAATGAAAGGCAGTGGGAAATGATCCTTCTTCATGGAGGAATTGAGTCGTCGGTAATCTATGCAGACTCTCCACGAGTTGGCTAATCGGGTAGGTATGACTTAAAAGTCGGTGTAAGGCGACTAGCTGAACCCCGGGCCCCGTGGGGTGGCTAGATCTCTCCCTACACTAGTAGCTCTCCCTGGTACAGTGTACACGAGGGCCAAAGAGTCAGTGCAAGGTGACCAAACCAAGGGGCCGGTGAACGTGGTCTTCTCTTGGTCCTCAGGACAAATAGCCACTTGGTTATAACCGGAGTACCCATCAAGAAAGCAGAAGAATCGATTTCCCGCTAATTTCTCGAGAATCTGATCAATGAAAGGCAGTGGGAAATGATCCTTCTTCGTGGAGGAATTAAGTCGTCGGTAATCTATGCAGACTCTCCACGAGTTGGCTAATCAGGTAGGTATGACTTAAAAGTCGGTGTAAGGCAGCTAGCTGAACCCCGGGCCCCGTGGGGTGGCTAGATCTCTCCCTACACTAGTAGCTCACCCCAGTACAGTGTACACGAGGGCCAAAGAGTCAGTGCAAGGTGACCAAACCCACCCCGAGTCTCGACCCGAAGGCGACAAGCTCTCCTCGACACTAAGAGGTAACATGTGCTTCCCTTGGTACCACGTACTCAAGGGACAGCACACTTCCCAGCACATTTCCAGTTCCATTCCATTTATTTCCAGGAGCTCTACTACTAATTCCCCGTAGGGTTCATGCTCATGTTTCTCAGGCCAAGCCATATTAGGTTTCATCATTTCAGGTTTATTCGTAGGTAGCTCGTGTTTTCAACATTCAATCTTTCATTTCCAAATCATATACAGGCAGCTCGTATTTAATTGCAAACAACATGAATTTACATGCAATAGTTGCTAACAACAGTACTTTACACATCACAGATAGTTTTTATCCAACTACAGACAATTGTTATTATTTTATTTACTCATCCAAGACTGCAATTCATGCATTCAATACAATTATTCCAGTGTTTCTAGTCCTAGGATTCATGCCATACCCTAGGATCTAACATTCATTCCAGATATGCATTCATGTTTGTAATTAATCTAAGGGAAGCCACTCTACCAGTAAGACCAAGAGTAATGGGGGCTTGATCGGCAGGTCCACGTGCCTCCACAAACCCCAAATCCGCAACGGAATAAGGTCCTACCACAAGGGTCAACCACAAGAGACCACTCAAAACATTATAAAAGTATTCCAACAAGTAGAGGAACTTATACGAAGAAGAACAGAATCGCAATTGCGGAAATCGGACCTCAAACAAACACTAAAGGGGTCAAAAACAATAATCCTAATTCAAATCAGATGTCTGGAACACCTTCCAGACGTCTTAAAAGAAATCCAGAACCATACCTCACTCTACGCTACTCCTCAGACGTCCAGGGATTCAGCTGAACCGTCTGGACCTAGTTTCAGATGTCCGACCACCTCTCCGGACGCTTGGAGACGCTCCCCGCCGTCTGGTGCCTTGCCCAAACGTCTGAATTGCGTGGGAGGGTGTGTCCCGCGCCCTCCAGAAGCGAATCCTGCACGCGCAACGCAAATCTTCTCAATACGGCACGTAACAGTGCCTCGGCGGAATGGCCTGCATGGCCGTATCTGCAAAGGGAGGTGTAGGTCGTGGGATTTACCTCTCAGTCGTCTAGAGCCTCCTCCAGACGTCGTCTACGTCATCTGGATGTAGATCCAGATATCTGATTCTGGGAAAATCCCAGAACCAAAAACTGCCTCCATCTTCTTCGTGCCGCACGCGGCCGCACCGCTCTTGCTCCCCTGCTGCTCTGGCTGCAGCGGTGTCGAGAACCTCCCCAGCGCACCTCTCCACCTTGCGCACGCCCGACCGGCCATGAGCTTCCCCGGCGAGCTCTCTCGCGAGCTCGCGCGCTCTCCTCTCTTCCCCCTTGCTGCTCCTCTCCTCCCACGCCGCTCACTCTCGCCGTGCACACCTGCTGCTCACTGCTCTCACTGGGGAAGAAGAAAGGTGGATGGAAGCGAGGTGGCGTGAGGGAGAGGAGGGGGGTTTTATAAGGGTGAGGTTAGGATTCATCGACGAGAGGAGAGAGAAGAAATGTGGCTGCGTACAGTCTGCACGTGGCACGTGCACAGACTCGAGGACGTGCAGAAAAATTTGATTTCCGGACGTCTGGGAAGATGTCCAAACGTCTAGCAAGACATCTGACCCAACTCCCAGACATCTTAGAGGGCTTTAATAACATGGGTCTTAACAACATAACAAACTCAAAGGAAGTTTCGTCCCTGAAACTTGCACTAGCTAGGGTGCAGAAAAAGAACAATGATGAGAGCCTCATCATGAGCCATAACTAGCTCATTTTGACCTAATAAAGAGAATAAAAGCTCCTATATGGCTTAGAAGAGGGCTTAATTGGAGGAATAAGTGTTCTTAGAAGAAAACATGAAATAAAGGCTAAAACCACAATTTTACCATTGCAGTACATAAACGGGATTTCTCCGAGACAAATCATAGGTCAAATGGTCTAAATGAGATAAAAAGTGGGTTGAATCAATCAAAAATGAGTTCATATTCAATCTAGGAATTAAATGACATTTGGTAACCCTAAAACAGATACGCTTAATTTAACAAGGTTCCGGTCAGCATAAAAATCAAGTAAACCCTCTAAAAATCATGGAAAAATATCCCCTAGGGCTTAGAACATTCAAATTGGCCTTTGGAACCTAGTTTGACCTAGATTAGGGTCCTAGCTCATCAATTGACCTAAATTGGGTTTTTACGCAAAATGTTCAGTCAAACGTGGTCAAACCTAAAATATAACTTCACCATTGGATTCCTTAGGTCCAAATTAGGTTTGTGCCAAAATTTGGACCTAAGGGGAGGTCATCTTGACCTACTTTGCAATTTAGTACACCCAATCACATTTTGGTTCCTATCTTTTGAAAACCATCACAATAACCCCCCATATCTTTCTCGCCGACCTTACAATCAAGTCCTTTCGCCATTATTGGGGAAGATTCTTCTCCGGCAAGGCTGGCAGGGGGGATACGCTCAAATTCCTCAAAGATCTCCTCCTAGAATTGGAAGGGAGATTCTCTGAGGAATCCCCTTCCATCTAAGCCCAATCTTGATCTCTGATTTCTTTCCAAACTCTCATGCGAACGCACGAGAAATTTGGGTCTCGACCACATTCCTTCTCCGGTGAGACAACAGTGGCCAAAGGCCTGCCCTCCACGCACCAGAAAGTTCGACCAGCCCCTATAAAAAGACCTCCGACCCTCTGCGAGATCTCAGACTTGTCTTAGCCGTAGAATCCTCCAAATTTTCTTCTCTCCTCTCTCCGGCCAAGGAACCCGCAAGCTCCGGCGACTACCTCTCCTCCTTCTCGTCGCTCTGCTGCCATACCAGCAGCAGAGTCTACTTCGCCTCATCCTCCGGCGTCGCGCCGCACCAAGCGCACGTTTCCCCGACCTCTTCCTCATCGTCGTCATATCCCTCAGGCTTATCTTCTCCGACAACGGCAACTACGAGCCGTCTGACTCCGCTGCCCCCGTTCTCTCCTAAAAGTCCAGATAAGTCCCCCATCTTCCCCTCTTTCATTTCCTCACTTTATTTCACTCAATCGACCCCTCGACCGCCGCTGTACACCGCCACCTTCCTCAGCACCGGCCACCCTCCGACGAGAAGCTCTCGTTGCTCCGCAACCCCACACGTCTCGTCGACCACCACATAACCTCCGCCTCATCTCACTGAGCACCCTCCACTCATCCACAGCCTCGCCACACCACCACAGCAACCCCCCGAACACACCCACCCGTCCGGCCACAGAGCGACCTAGGCACTCACACCTAGGCCGTCCCGCTTCCTGCCACATAGCTGACCACCTTCGCCGTGACACGACGAATGTCCCCTGGTGATCTGATTAGGCCGCGAGGCCATTTTTGTGTCTGACAGGTTCTCAGCCCTTGCCGCCATTGACGACGACTCGACGAAGCTCCAAGCTCGCTCCAGGCTTCAGGACCGCAAGGCTCTAGGTGCTGCGGATTCGGGGAAGCATTGCGAAGCTATCTGACCCAGCGAGCGAAGCCAACAGAGCCTGCAGTTGAGGAATTGAAGGCACGATCGACTGTAGGCGCACGAAGAACAGCAGTGGGCTTTAGTCCCACATCAGTAATCCAAGACGCACCAACACCCTTTAAATTGCTTGTGTGAAATAGCCTCCAGTTACACTTGGGGTGAGGTCCCTCACCCATTACACTGTTCCTCGTCCGTGGTTTCACCTCACGGATCTGGCGCAACCCAACCCGACCTTGTCCTGAGCACACCTCGCGCACCACCCTCACACCGGTACGCCTGGTCACGGGCGCGTGATCCGACCCGTTTAACCAGCTCTGGGAGAGCGTGCTGAGAGCGGTTCACACAGGGAGAAAGAGAGACGCGCGGGTAGAGGGATAGGTTTTGCTGTGCCTAGTGTGTGCAGGACACAGGTACTTAGCCGCTGCAAGAAAGAAGGAAGGAAGTTCTGCAGCCAAGGACGAGAGCCAAGGCAGAGAAGAAACGCAAAAGGGAAACAGAAGAAAGAAGGAAGGAGGCTTTAAAAGAAAGGAAGGAAGGAGAGAGGCAAGGCAGTGAAGGAAGCAGAACCAAGGAAGACTGAAGAAGAAGACAAAGGGCAAACGAAGACTCAGGAAGGCAAAGGCAAAGAAAGAAGAATGTCAGACCTTCGCAGGAAGAAAAGAAATAGAGGGAGAGAAAAGGAGCTTCATTTTAAGACGTCTGATATTTGTATCAGACGTCCAATTTTTGTTTTCTCTGAGCAATTTTTTTATAATATCAGACGTCAAATTTTTATTTTCTCTGAGCAATTTTTTTATAACTCTCATTGAACTCGGATATTTTCATTTAAAATGTTGTGTTCTCAAGTTTTGAAAGTACTTAGATTGCTACCTGTGTTCGACTTCGGATACTTCGATTTTCAAGTTATAAAATCTTTACTTGTTTTCGCGAAAATTTCGTCTATATTACAACGCATTAATTATTAAAACACGATCTAGCTGCGCAAATATTTTGGCGCCGTTGCCGGGGAGCAACGGGCACTTTTAAAGCTTTTGATCATAACTTTTGACCCAATATTTGATCTAATTCATCTCTTTTATTGTGCTTATCTCAGGGAAAGCAGAGAAAAAAAGAGTAGCTGCACAATAGACACTCCAAGGAGCAGGTAATCTTCATTAGCCCTCTCTCTTAACTCCCTCAAAGTCTGAAAAGGAACAAAAGAAGAATCAACTTAGGGCTACCTGTTTCATACTTAGTAATTCAGCAAAGTTGCCTGATTTTTCATTTCAACACATTTTTAACTGCTCATCCAACTAAGGTAACTAGGGTTAAAACTTTCTTGATTGAGCCCTAGATACTAAATTTTGAGGCAACTAAATTGGACCAACTAGAGCCAACTCAAGGATTGAAAAGCTAGGGTTTTTAGAGACACACCTTCTCTTAAAAAAGAAAAAAAAAAAGTTTTTCCAAAAAGAGGTGTGCCTAAACCTTGTTTGAAAAGATCTATACAAGAGGAACCCTAAGCAAATCAGGCTTTTAAATCCATTTGAACCTTAAAAGAAAGGACCCAAAAGCTCTCAAAGGAACAAGAGGTGAAGTTGATCCCTTGGGTCAACCAACCTTAAAATTAGGTCACTTTTTCACTCAAAATACCTAAAAGTTCAAGTGGAACCTTAAGCACCTTGATCTTAAAGTAAAAAAGGTAGACTTAGGAGGTCAAGGTCCCCATTCTGGTCTACCTGGAACCGCAGTGACAAGAGAGGTCGGGTGGGGGAAACCCTGTAACTCGTGGGGACGCTCAACCGCGTAGGGGTCTTTGCGGGACTCTCCCTCTCTGGCTGCCCAGGTACTTCTCAAGTGGACGACCTTTCTGACTAAGAGGTATCATCTGCCCCGAACCTTTATAGTCACCCAACAATTTTTGGGTGTCTCGATTGGGTCCAGCACCTTCTAATCTCATCACATCCCTCGGTGCATGTTCGGTAGGAGGTCCTTAAGACCATCCTTAAGACCTCCTTTAGAAATTCACTCTCGTCGAGGACAAGCCTCGACGCCCTTGTTTGTGCAGCAACCCCACCACATAAATCTTTCATCTGATTCAGAACCTGGTTCTCCTTCTCCCATCATGGCACAACCCATTGAAGAGGAGAACAACCTTGAACACCAACTTCAACGCCTTAATGATCTCTTTCAAAACTTTGTAAACCCACCGCAGCGACCTATGATACGAGATCACTATAATCCCGCTGCGGTGGCGATCGAACCTCGAGTACATTGGAGGTCCTAATTCTGAATTGAAGCCCAATATGATTCATGCCATACGAAAGTTTCATGGGCTTAACTCTGAGGATTCATTCCAACACATTAAACAACTCAAGCATCTGGCCCAGACCTTCGGGTCAGATCTACAAAACCGGGATATCCTACTCATGAAAATGTTTTCATTCTCCCTCTTGGACAAGGCCGCCCATTGGTATCAAACTCAGAGCCGTCCGATCAACACATGGGAGGAACTTCAGTGCGAATTTTTGAAAAAATTCTTCCCCGTTGGCCGGACGAATGCCTTGTGCCACCAGATCACTCATTTCACTCAACAACTGGGAGAACCTCTTCACGAAGCATGGGATCGATTCTTAGATCTCATGTGAAAGTGCCCCCATCACGAAGTTCCTAAGTGGGAACAAGTCCAGTCTTTTTACTAGGGACTCCGTGAAGAAATTCGTTTATTCGTCAATGCAACGTGCGGAGGAAACATCATGGGTCAACATGAGGACACGGTGTGGGAGATTCTCGAAAACATGTGCGAGAACTCCATAAATAATAACTCCATGGGCTTATTAGACAGGACGAATGCCCGCGCATCGACGAATCTGAGAGGGACACATGAGATGCAGGACCTATCCACTTCCGTCGACTTGGAACTGATGGCCAATCAGTTGGACAAGGTTTCTATCATAGAAAAGAAGGTGGACGAGCTAACCCGGCATTTGCAGCAAGCCACCTCTGCGCAAAACTCTTTTGCACGACCACCTCTGGCAAGGGAAACTGTGCAAAACATCTACCACCAATCTGCCAAGGGGATGGACCCATATCCACCCCCGTCTGCCTCTAGGACCGGAGTGACCTCCGATACATTCTACTCGAGTTGGGGGAACTCTGAACCTTCGTATTCTGACTTTCCTAAGGATCCTCAAAACTACGAGGACCTCAACGCCATCCAGAATGACCCATTCTCCAATACCTACAACCCTGGATAGCAAAATCATCCTAACTTTCAGTGGACAGGAAATTCTCAGACTCAAAGACCACCATATCAACCCCATCCACAAGCCCCTCGTCCATATCAGCCGCCTCAGCCTCGGCCCAATCCCACCTACCAATCCGGGCCAAACCAGGATCAACTGACTCTTATCCTTCAAGCACTGGTTGACATTTAAAAGATGAATGCGGCAATGCAAAAACAGCACAAGGACGAAATCACAGAGGTTCGCAACCAACTGGCCCAGATGGCAAATTCCCGCCAACCTGGCACCCTTCCTTCGCAACCTCTTCCCAACCCAAACAACGTGCCGGCCCAGAGGCGCGTTATGAATCCAAATTCAGGCCATGCACATTTGATTTATCAGGCCCTTGCTGCTCCATCGCCAGATGGGATGGAAGCTTCGACATCTTATGCGGGATTTCAGCAGCAGCCACCCTTCTTACCAAACCCAAACCAAAATCAAGCTGTATTAAACTCTATAACAACATGTAGTGGTAAAACAACCCAAGACCCACATTATCCAATCCACTCCAAGCCTGGTAATAGCCAAGACCCTAGGATAGTCATCCAGGATACCACTGTCCCAGATCAAGAACCTAGACCTATTATAGAGGAACCAACTAGGATCCCATTTCCTGAGGCCTTGACCAAGGGAAAGAGGATAACCAAACCCGTGGCCCCTGAGGAGGATCTGGTCAAGCTCTTTGAACAGGTCCAGATAAACATCCCATTGATGGATGCAATTCGCCACGTACCGGCTTACGCAAGATTCTTGAAAGATGTGTGTACACCTAAACGTAAGTTGCGAACCAAGGATGGGAATCCGATCGTACTGTCAGAGCAAGCCAACTCTGTCATCTTGAGTAAACTCCCACCCAAGGCTAAGGACCTAGGAACTCTCCTGATTTCTTGTAAAATTGGTGAAACCCAATTTGATAGAGCCTTACTAGATCTAGGTGCCTCCATAAATTTAATACCAACATCCCTCCTTGACCACCTTGAAGAATCTGAACTTAAACCAACTAAGGTGACATTGCAGTTAGCTGATCGATCCATCAAGTCACCTAAAGGAATACTCGAGGATGTCATTGTTAGGGGACAGGATTTCTACTTCCCGGTGGACTTCATAGTACTGGACATGGATGCACCTAAGAACCCAAGGGACACACCAATCAAATTAGGGAGACCCTTTTTGGCCACTGCTAGGGCCAACATAAACTGCGAAGGGGGCCAGATAGAGTTAAAATTTGGGAATCAAACCCTGAAGATTGATATTTTTAAGGCCCAACAAGGGATTAATTGCGGGGTTATAGAGCAAATTTGTGATATCAGAGCCGTGGTTGAGGAATTGCATATAGAGGACAACCTGATTATCCCTGATCAACCGCTAGAAAATCAAAACCGGCCAACAGAGGAGTCTGAACATGATCTAGACACACCTATGACTCCAACCCTTATTCCTGATACAAACCCCGAACCACCCGCTGCTGCTGACAATCCTGTCATGGAACTCAAGCCCCTTCCCGAGCATCTGAAGTACGTCTTTTTGGATTCGAATCAGACGTTTCCTGTGATTGTCAACTCTCGACTCACACCTGACTAGGAACTCCGTTTGATTACTGTTCTCCAGCAACATCGTTGAGCCATTGGATGGACTCTCGATAATTTGACTGGTATAAGCCCTTCATACTGCACACATCGAATCTACACAGAAGAAGGTGCACGACCTTCAAGAGAAATGCAAAGACGCCTAAACCATAACCTACAGGAGGTCGTGAAAAGGAGATCATAAAGTGGTTAGATGCAGGGATCATCTACCCGATTTTCGACAGTCGTTGGGTGAGTCCAATACAGGTGGTGCCTAAAAAGGCAGGACTAACCATCATCACGACTGAAGCCGAAGAAGTCATTCCTACCCGAATAGCTAACTCGTGGAGAGTCTACATTGATTACAGAAGACTTAATTCCTCCACGAAGAATGATCATTTCCTACTACCGTTTATTTATCAGATCCTCGAGAAACTAGCGGGAAATAGGTTCTTTTGTTTTCTTGACGGGTACTCCGGTTACAACCAGGTGGCAATCCATCCAGAGGACCAAGAAAAGACCACATTCACCTGCCCCTTCGGGACGTACGCATTTCGAAGGATGCCTTTCGGTCTCTGCAATGCACCTACAACCTTTCAGCAGTGCATGCTTGCCATATTCTCAGATATGGTAGGTGACTATCTGGAAGTTTTCACGGATGACTTTTCAGTTTTTGGAGCATCATTTGACGATTACCTCCAACACTTGGCCCAAATACTCAGGCGGTGCATCGATGTGAATTTGGTTCTTTCCTAGGAAAAGAGCCATTTCATGGTGCCTGAGGGAATTGTCCTGGGACATTTAATCTCAGAGGAAGGCATCCAAGTGGATCAAGCTAAGGTTAACCTGATTTCCAAGCTCGATATGCCTAGCTCAATTAAGGACATCCGATCTTTTTTGGGGCACGTCGATTTTTACCGTCGATTTATCCCTGATTTTTCAAAAATCGCGCGTCCCCTGACCACTCTTCTCTCCAAGGATGTGCCTTTAGAAATTTCCAAGGAATGCACTCAAGCATTTGAGATCCTACGTGACCGAGTCACCCAAGCCCGGATCCTACAGTCCCCTAATTGGTCTCAACCCTTTGAGATCATGTGCGATGCATCTGACTTCGCTGTAGGAGCGATTTTGGGGCAGAAAATTAACGGGAAACCTGTGGTCATTTACTACGCCAGCAAAACACTAGATGAGGCTCAGCGTAACTATACGGTTACTGAGAAAGAGCTGCTAGCTGTAGTATTTGCCTTAGAAAAATTCAGATCATACCTTCTGGGTTCCCGTGTTATCATATACTCGGATCACACAGCTGTGAGGCATCTCCTTGCAAAGAAGGACGTGAAACCTCGATTAATCCGATGGATCTTGCTGTTGCAAGAATTTGACCTTGAGATTCGCCACAAAGCGGAAAAGCAAAATGTGGTAGCTGATCACTTGTCCCGTCTTCCTTCTGAAATAATTGACCCTTCCGACCCCATCACAGAACTTTTTCCTGATGAGCACCTCCTAGCTATCAGTACAGGTCTTCCAAGGTTCGCAGATATAGTAAATTACCTGGTATCACATCAGATTCCGTTCGATTGGCCGAAGGCCAAGAAGGACAAATTGCGTTCTGATGCCAAGTATTACATATGGGAAGACCCGTATCTATTCCGCATTGGTGCTGATCAGATAATTCGACGGTGTGTCGCGGAAGTGGAAATCAAAGACATACTCTCATTTTGCCACGACCAGGCATGCGGTGGACATTTCTCAAGACATAAAACCGCATCAAAAGTCCTCCAGTGTGGCTTTTACTGGCCTACAATTTTCAAGGATGCATACGATCATTGTAAGGCATGTTCCCGTTGCCAGACTTTGGGCAACATGAGCCATCGAGACATGATGCCTCTACAGTCGACTTGGTATGAGAAATTTTTGATATCTGGGGGATTGATTTTATGGGACCCTTCCCAATCTCAGATGGCTTCGAATACATCTTAGTCGCAGTTGACTACATGTCCAAGTGAATAGAAGCCATTCCGACCCAAACCAACAATCATAAAGTTGTTATCAAATTCATTCATCAAAACATTTTCTCAAGGTTCGGGATTCCACAAGCAATCATTTCCGACGGAGGGACCCATTTCACAAACGCTCAGTTCAGGTCACTGATGACCAAATACGGGGTGTCACACCGAATCTCTACTCCTTACCACCCCCAAACTAATGGTCTAGCTGAGCTATCAAACCGAGAAATCAAGAAAATCCTTCAAGTTACTGTTCGACTTGACAGAAAAGATTGGTCTTCTCGGCTTCTGGAAGCATTGTGGGCCTATAGGACCCCTCACAAGACCCAATTAGGAATGTCTCCCTTCAAACTAGTGTACGAGAAGGCATGTCACCTCCCCATCGAATTGGAGCATAAAGCCTATTGGGCAGTACGGAATTGTAATCTAGATCTTTCTAAGGCTAGAACCCACAGAAGACTTCAAATAAGCGAGATCGATGAATTACGCCACGACTCATATGAGAACTAGCGAATTTACAAAGAACGGGTTAAAGCTTGTCATGACAAGCACATTTCTAGAAAGGTCTTCCATCCTGGTCAAAAGGTTTTACTCTTTGATGCCCGAGTCAAATTATTCCCAGGAAAGCTACGATCTAAGTGGGTCGGACCTTACCAAGTCCAACAAATCTTTGGAAATGGAGCCATTGAAATCAGCCCACTCAGCCACGATTCCGAATCCTTTGTTGTGAACGGTCAAAGACTCAAACCGTTCATTGACATGACCAATATAAATTTGGCTGAGTCATCCTTTACCCTCCATTCCTCTTGAGCTCATTGCGCCCAGCTGATGGCATAAAACTCAGCGCTTAACGGGAGGCAACCCGTCATTCTTTGAAAAACCCGAAACCTTTTCTGACATTTCTATGCGAAATTCATATTGCACTTTAGGGTTCATCCATTAGAACAGCCGACTTCACCTCAGGTATCCCTACCCGAGATTAGAAATCGTTCACAACAAGTCATGTCGACCCGTTCACTCACCACACACCTGTCCTAATGCATGAACTAAGCTGCAATCGAACCCACCTAATTTACAATGGGGACATTGCAAATTTAGGCATGGGGGGATATGAAGGTGCAAAACGTCAAGAAAATTCATATCAAGAAAGGGTTTCATCAAAAAAAAAAAAGAGAGACTTGAAGGAGGGGAGAAACAATTCAGGGTCATACAAAATGATAGGAGGAAAAGAGTAAAACGCCAAAAAAGGAGCACAAAATGAAAAACGAAAAATAGTCATTAGTAAAAGATTAAAGGATCAACGGAAGTTCTAGACCAGATCAAGAAAAGAGAAAAAGTGCTAAGGTAACATAACAAGAGATTAGCGGGAACGCTGATTTTAGGCCTCTTGGGCTAGATCTTTTAGCTTAAAAATTCACGTATCCGCTAAAATCTGGATAATCCTCAAGAGGTTGGGGAAAATGCAAAGCTTAAGTATTAGTTCTAAGGCTTAGGATGTATTCGACCTCGTTAACTGACCTTCGGTTTGCGGGATTCGGTAACCTAAGCACCCCAAATTCACACACAGTCTGGTTCAGTGCACATAAATATCCAAATCACATAAAAGCGTTTAATGTTCTACAAAAGTCACCTAGATTAGGAGCGGCTAATCAACACAAGTTGATTTGGACGAGTTCCCGGTGCGGAGAGGTGGGAAATTCCCCTCGAAGATGCGTAACAACATACCGTCTCCCCAGTGCTTGTCTCTTAGGATATTTAAATATCCTACTGGGGGCATGTAAGCACTCTGCTGGTTCAGATACCATGGGCGGCATTATCACGAAATGTTGATCGCCAGGGTCTGAATTCGGCCACGGAATGCCATGGGCGGGATTATCTCGAAATCTCGAAAGCCAGGGTTCTGGGGGTTGCCATGGGCGGTATTATCTCAAAATCTCGATAACCAGGGACCCTTGAGGATTGATAATGGAGACGAGAAATCTGATACAAACCGTGTTGAGAAGCTAATCCAAAGCTAGAAATAAAAAGAAAAGAGAAAGAAAAGCTCTCCAAACAAATAAATCTTCTATCTCTCTCTTACAAAAACGCACTGCAAACTGAACCTAGGCTAAAAATGTCTCAAGCACGGGTGCTTTAACAGCGGAGTCCAACAAACCCTAGGTTAGTTTTTGTGGGCCTTAAAAACCTTTGCGGAGACTGAGGCTAAAGCGGGTCAGGTCTGGATTTTGGTTGGTACTTGAGTACCTCTAGGCCTATTATCGACATTCTGACCTAATTACAAAAGAAAACGAGAAGCACTTATCATAATTGTTGACAGACACTCAGGGTCTAAAATAGAAGTTAAAACCTTGAAATTTTGCTAAGGGACTAGCAAAAGCTAGGCATGGGGCTATGATGAGAGCCTCATCATGAGCCATAACTAGTTCATTTTGACCTAATAAAGAGAATAAAAGATCCTACATGACTTAGAAAAGGGCTTAATTGGAGGAATAAGTGTTCTGAGAAGAAAACATGAAATAAAGGTTAAAACTGTAATTTTACTATTGCAGTACATAAATGGGATTTCTCAGAGACAAAGCATAGGTCAAATGGTCTAAATGAGATAAAAAGTGGGTTGAATCAATCAGGAATGGGTTCATGTGCAATCTAGGAATTAAATGATATTTGGTAACCCTAAAACAGACCTGCTTAATTCAACAAGGTTTCGGTTAGGATAAAAATCAATTAAACCCTCTAAAAATCATGGAAAAATATCCCCTAGGGCTTAGAACATTCAAATTGGCCTTTGGAACCTAGTTTGACCTAGATTAGGGTCCTAGCTCATCAATTGACCTAAATTGAATTTTTACGCAAAATGTCTAGTCAAACGTGGTCAAACCTAAAATCCAACTTCACCATTGGATTCCTTAGGTCAAAATTAGGTTTTTACCAAAATTTGGACCTAAGGGAAGGTCATCTTGACCTACTTTGCAATTTAGTACACCCAATCACATTTTGGTCCCTATCTTTTGAAAACCATCACAATAACCCCCCAATCTTTCCCGCCGACCTTACAATCAAGTCCTTCCGCCATTATTGGGGAAGATTCTTCTCCGGCGAGGTTGATAGGGGGGATACGCTCAAATTCCTTAGAGATCTCCTCCCAGAATTGGGATGGAGATTCTCTGAGGAATCCCCTTCCATCTAAGCCTGATCTTGATCTCTGATTTCTTTCCAAACTCTCGTGCGAACGCACGAGAAATTTGGGTCTCGACCACCTTCCATCTTCGGCGAGACAGCAGTGGCCAAAAGCCTTCCCTCCACGCACCAGAAAGTTCGGTCAGCCCCTATAAAAAGACCTCCGACCCTTTGCGAGATCTCAGACTTGTCTTAGCCGTAGAATCCTCCAAATTTTCTTCTCTCCTCTCTCCGGCCAAGGAACCCGCAAGCTCCGGCGACTACCTCTCCTCCTTCTCGTCGCTCTGCTGCCATACCAGCAGCAGAGTCTACTTCACCTCATCCTCCGGCGTCGCGCCGCACCAAGCGCACGTTTCCCCGACCTCTTCCTCATCGTTGTCATATCCCTCAGGCTTATCTTCTCCGACAACGGCAACTATGAGCCGTCTGACTCCGCTGCCCCCGTTCTCTCCTAACAGTCCAGATAAGTCCCCCATCTTCCCCTCTTTCATTTCCTCACTTTATTTCACTCAATCGACCCCTCGACCGTCGCTGTCCACCGCCACCTTCCTCAGCTCCGGCCACCCTCCGGGGAGACGCTCTCGTCGCTCCGCAGCCCCACATGTCTCGCCGACCACCACATAACCTCCACCTCATCTCACTGAGCACCCTCCACTCATCCACAGCCCCGCCACACCACCACAGCAACCCCCCGAACACACCCACCCGTCCGGCCACAGAGCGACCTAGGCACTCACACCTAGGTCGTCCCGCGGCCTACCACATAGCTGACCACCTTCGCCGTGACACGGCGAAGGTCCCCCGGTGATCTGATTAGGCCGCAAGGCCATTTTCGTGTCTGACAAGTTCCCAGCCCCTGCCGCCATTAACGACGACTCGACGAAGCTCCAAGCTCGCTCCATGCTTCAAGACCGCAAGGCTCTAGGTGCTGCGGATCCGGGGAAGCATTGCGAAGATATCTGACCCAACGAGTGAAGCCAACAGAGCCTGCAGTTGAGGAATTGAAGGCGCGACTGGCTGCGGGCGCGCGAAGAACAGCAGTGGGCTTTAGTCCCACATCGGTAATCCAAGACGCACTAACACCCTTTAAATTGCTTTTGTGAAATAGCCTCTTCGCCTCCAATTACACTTGGGGTGAGGTCCCTCACCCATTACACTGTGCCTCGTCCGTGGTTTCACCTCACGGATCTGGCGCGACCCAACCCGACCTTGTCCTGAGCACACCTTGTGCACCACCCTCACGCCGGTGCGCCTGGTCATCAGCGCGCAATCCGACCCGTTTAACTGGCTCTGGGAGAGCGTGCTGAGAGCGATTCACACAGAGAGAAAGAGAGACACGCGGGTAGAGGGATAGGTTTTGCTGTGCCTAGTGTGTACAGGACACAGGTACTTAGCCGCTGCAAGAAAGAAGGAAGGAAGCTCTGCAGCCAAGGACGAAAGCCAAGGCAGAGAAGAAGAAACGCAAAAGGGAAACAAAAGAAAGAAGGAAGGAGAGAGGCAAGGCAGTGAAGGAAGCAGAACCAAGGAAGACTAAAGAAGAAGAAGACAAAGGGCAGACGAAGACTCAGGAAGGCAAAGGCAAAGAAAGAAGAACGTCAGACCTTCGCAGGAAGAAAAGAAATAGAGGGAGAGAAAAGGAGCTTCATTTTAAGACATCTGATATTTGTATCAGACGTCCAATTTTTGTTTTCTCTGAGCAATTTTTTTATAACTCTCATTGAACTCGGATATTGTCATTTAAAAGGTTGTGTTCTCAAGTTTCGAAAGTACTTAGATTGCTCCCTGTGTTAAACCTCAGATACTTCGATTTTCAAGTTATAAAATCTTTATTTGTTTTCGCAGAAATTTCGTTTATATTACAACACATTAATTATTAAAACACGATCTAGCCACGCAAACAAACAACATACGCATAACAAACTCAAAGAAGACCAAAGCTGGTCCGAAAAGGCGTACCCTCAAAGAGCTCCAGGTACCGCTCTCACATCGTCGCCTCAGGCTCCCAAGTAGCCTCCTCGTACCGCTGGCTCCTCCAAAAGACCTTCACTAGAGGTACCTGCATATGTTTCAGACTCCAGACGGCTCTATCTAGTATCTGCACTGGCCTCTCGGGGTAGGTCAGGTCGTCACTCACCTCAACGCTCTCGTGGCTCAGAACGCAACTGGGATTAGTGATGTACTTCCTGAGGTTGGACATGTGGAACACGTCGTGCACACCAAAAAGTTGGGGAGGAAGGGCAAGCCTGTAAGCAATGGGTCCAACCCGCTCCAGGACCTCAAAGGGTCCCACAAACCTCGGCGCGAGCTTCCCTCTCACCCCACACCACTGCAGGCCATTCATGGGCGAAACGCGAAGGAAGACGTGATCCCCAACCTCAAACTGCACCTCTCTGCATTTCCGATCTGCATAGCTCTTTTGCATACTCCTGACAGTGCAGAGTCACCTATGAATCTGCTCGATCACCTCCTGACTCTGCTGGATCAGCCTGGGGCCAACCTCCCAGTTGGTCCCCACCTCAACCCAACTCAAGGGTGCAGTACACCTCCGTCCGTACAGAGCCTCGTAGGGTGCCATGCCGATGCTCGAGTGATAGCTATTATTATATGAAAACTTCGCGCAGGGGCAAGTGCTCCTCCCAAGAGCCCCTCCAGTCCAGTACACAAGCACGCAAAAGGTCCTCGAGCGTCTGTATCGTGCGCTCTGACTGTCCGTCCGTTTGGGGGTGGTATGTTGTACTGAACCTCAACCGTGTCCCCAAGGCCTGCTGAAATTTAGCCCAAAACTGGGACATGAAGCGGGTATCCCGATCGGATACAATCTCCCTCGGAACTCCGTGCAGACGTACCACGTCACGGATATAAGTCTCTGCCAACTGTGCTGGTTCCAAAGTGACTCGGATCGGCAAGAAATGTGCCGTCTTCGTCAATCTGTCTACAATCACCCAGACAACGTCGTGTCCTCGCTGGGTAACGGGCAAGCCCACCACCAAGTCCATTGTGATGCTCTCCCACTTCCACTCTGGCACTGGAAGTGGCTGCAACAGCCCTGCAAGCCTCTGATGCTCGGCCTTCACCTACTGACACACTAAACACTGCTGCACAAATTCACCTACATCCCGCTTCATTCCCCTCCACCAAAAGTCGCGTCTCAAATCATGATACATCTTTGTATTTCTGGGATGTATGGTGAACCTGGAACCGTGTCCCTCAGTCAGGAGCTCTCTCAATAGCTCCTCGTCCCTGGGAGCGTACAAATGTCCCCTCATGCACAGCACCTCGCCTGTAAAGGAGAAGTCCCCAGGGTCTCCTAACAGTACTCTGTCACGCAACGACTGCAAGTACGAGTCGGCCATCTGTCCTGTGATGATGCGGTCTATCAACTCTGGCCTCGTCTGTCATGTCACAATCACTGCCTCACAGTGCCCCAGTAACTCTAGGGGTCGCCAACTGCCCATCTCCTCCATGAGTCCCCAACTCTGTGCCTGTAAACTGGCCAAGTGGGCGGGCGCCTTTTGGCTCAAGGCGTCAGCCACCACGTTGGCCTTCCTCGGATGGTAGGAAATGCTACAGTCATAGTCCTTCAGGAGCTCTAACCAATGTCTCTGTCTCATGTTGAGCTCCTTTTGATCAAACAAGTATCTGAGGCTCTTATGATCTGTGAAAATCTCAAAGGTCTCACCATACAGGTAACGCCTCCAAGTCTTCAGTGCGAAGACGACAGTTGCCAGCTCCAGGTCATGGGTAGGGTAGCTATGCTCATGGTGCTTCAATTGCTGCGAAGCGTAAGCGACAACGTGACCCCTCTGCATGAGCACACCGCTAACCCCTGCAAAGAGGCATCCCTGTACACAACGAACCCACTACTGCTGTCTGGTATGGAAAGCACGGGAGCCGAAGTCAGCCTCTCCTTCAGCTCCTGAAAACACGCCTCACAAGCGTTTGTCCAAGAAAAGGGCACGTCCTTCCGGATCAGCTGTGTCATAGGATGTGCAATCTACGAGAAACCCCTGATAAATCGCCTGTAGTAGCATGCCAGTCCCGAGAAACTGCGGATCTCTGTCACTGTACGCAATCTCTCCCACTTGAGCACTGCCTCAACCTTGGCTGGGTCCACAGCCAAGCCATCCCCGGAGATCACATGACCCAAGAAGGTCACCTCCCTCAACCAAAACTCGCACTTGCTGTATTTGGCGTACAGCCTATGTCGTCTCAGTGTGTCCAAAACTATCCGCAAGTGTTGTCCGTGCTGCGCCTGATCTCGAGAATAGATGAGCACATCATCAATAAATACCACCACGAACTGATCCAAATACGGTCCGAACACTCAATTCATCAAATCCATGAAGGCAGCAGGGTGTTGGTCAGCCCAAACGGCATGGCCAAAAACTCGTAGTGTCCATACCAGGTGCGGAAAGCTATCTTGGAGACATTTGTCTCCTTGATCCTCAACTGGTGGTAACCAGACCTCAAGTCTATCTTGGAGAATACCGTGGCACCTCGCAACTGGTCAAACAAGTCATCAATCTTCGGCAGCGGGTACCTGCTCTTGATGGTGACCCCATCCAGCTGTCTGTAGTCCACACAAAGGCGTAGGGTACCATCCTTTTTCACAAACAATACCAGGGCTCCCCATGGAGACGCATTAGGCCTCACAAGGCCCTTCTCAAGAAGGTCCTGCAACTGGGACTTGAGCTCTCGCAGCTCAAGTGATGCCATCCTGTAAGGTACGGTAGAAATAGGGCTGGTCCCCGGTACCAGTGAGATCTCAACTCGATCTCATGCTCGGGCGGTAGTCCTGGCAGCTCCTCTGGGAACACGTCGGGGTACTCACTGACCACCAGGATACTCTGAAAATCTGTCACGGGGCAGGACTCTGCCACTACACAAACCAGAAAGCCCTCACACCCCTGACCCAATAGTCTCGTCGCCCGAAGTGCAGAAATGCACCTGAAGTCTCCGTCCACTAGCTGTCCGTGAAACTCGAAAGAAGGTAACTCCGGTATGGAGAAGACGATCTTCCTCTCAAAACAATCTACTAAGGCGTGGTAAGCGGATAGCCAGTCCATCCCGAGTATCACGCCAAAGTCTTCCATCTGTATCACAATCAGATCAGTGTGGAGGCTTTGTCCCCTAACACTGACCTCACAACCTATGTATACATCCTCAGCTACAAACAGCTGACCACCCAGACCTCTGATCACAAACGGATCCTCTAACAACACACAATCCTGCCCCAAACTAACAGCAAAACTGGCAGTGACAAACAAGTGCGTGGCACCAGAATCAAAAAGTGTGTAAACTAGTCTGCCGGAAACTGCAACCATACCTACCACCACTGAACCTGAAGCTCTAGCATCTCTGTGTGTCAGGGAGTTGATACGCCCCTCAGCCCTAGGTGCGGACGAAGCAACCACACTCTGCGCTGGGTGGGTAGCCGCTGGCCGGTACCCTCCCCACAACTGCTGTCCCCCCCCACGTGCCTGGGAACCGCGACCCCCCTGCTCGTCCTCCAGTGCTCGGTGCGGGGAGCATCTGCTGACCTCCAGCCCTAGACAGGAAATCCCTCCTAATGTGGCCCGGCTGGCCACATTGGTAGCAAAGGGGAACTCAACTCCCATCCTCAATAGGTCCCTGCTGACGACTGGGCGGGGGTCCGGTGCTCGCAGCTGGCCCCTATCGGGGCCCCCTAGAGGCTACTAACAGCCCCGCAAAACGTAACGGCTCTCCTGTGGGCATCGCGTGCCTCCCTTGAGCTCTCCTAACCCGCCTAGTGTGACGGCGAAAATCTCGTTCCACGAAAAACTCCCCTGCCGTACCCTCGGAAGAGAGATGAGGGGGTGGCGGAGTGGGTGGAAGTTGAAATTCTTCTCGAACAACCTCTCAGATCAAATGGACGAGGTCCGGAGACTGTATGCTCAGGAGAAGAGAAGGGGTACCATGTACTCCAAGCTCGACACATCTGCCCCTCCGGCCTCTACCTCGGCCGCGCCCGCGACCCGCCCTTCTGGCTCCACGTTAAGGCATCTCCTGCAAGGAGACCTGAACACAGAATAGGAAGATGTCAAATCTAACTGACACTCAGCAAAAGAACCTCAAAACAAATGTCAAAAGAAACGTTGTGGTGGTTACTCTTGTAACGAATTGGTTATTTTCCAACTAGTTGGTTCACTTCTCGGGACGACCTTACTCTGATACCATCTTGTTACAACCTGATTCCCGAATCCCTTCAAGACACGAGACCGGACCGACTCGACTGATCCCAAGACCGAGTCGTCCAACGAGCAAGTAACCAAAAAGCAGTAAAATAAACCACATTCACCATGCAAGCAACTAACAGTAACAAAAGTACAGTAGTAAAGAAGTAAACTATTATAGTACACACCACCACAACAGTAGGAAATTAAAACAGGTACAGGAATATAAGGTTTACAATAAAAGAGTACAAAAGTGTAATAAAATTACTCACTACAACAGAAACGGGGTACAACAAAAAGGTACAACTACCGGGCTCTACTGGGCCCAGCACCCTCTGTAGCCGTAGGCTCTGGCTGCTCAACACCTGGACCTGAAAAAATGTTATGAGTACACGAAATCAGCGAACGCTGAGTAGAGTGGCAACCAGCTAACTAAAAATAGTAAAGATGGACAGGTAGCTGTTGTTTTCAATTTCTTTCTTTATTTAACTAATTATTCTTTCTTTAATCACTTGGTTTATTTATCAGGTCTTTTTCTTGATCTCAAATGTTCCTCGTGGGAACGATCTCGATTGCAGTTTTTTTCCGAAAAGTAGAAGTAGGACGTGGTGCTCTCCTAGCCGGGAGAGTTCCCCGTGGTGGTCCTACACTCAGTCAACCACCCCAAGGTCGCTGACAGACGTAACTGTGGCTACGGTACGCGCGATAAATGCACGGGTAGCTACCCCGCACTGGCACGCGGTCAGTCGTTTCCGTTAACGGGTGCGCCCAAAGCACAGCACGGAACCAGTATAGGGCGTAGCCCTCTCAGTAACAAGGGTCTAGGCCCTAAGAACCAAACAGGGGTCTCGCCCCTCCACAGTCCGCGCACCCTCGCCTGACTACCCTGGTTTGCCCAGAGGGCCTAACAAGTCAGTGTAAGGCGGGTAGCTAAACCCCGGGCCCCGTGGGGTGGCTAGCTCTCTCCCTACACTAGTAGCTCTCCCCAGTACAGTGTACACGAGGGCCAAAGAGTCAGTGCAAGGTGACCAAACCCACCCCGGGTCTAGACCCGAAGGCGAAAAGCTCCCCTCGACACTAAGAGGTAACATGTGCTTCCCTTGGTACCACGTACTCAAGGAACATCACACTTCCCAACACATTTCCAGTTCCATTCCATTTATTTCCAAGAATTCTACTCCTAATTCCCCGTAGGGTTTATGCTGATGTTTCTTAGGCCAAGCCATACTAGGTTTCATCATTTCAGGTTTATTCGCAGGTAGCTCGTGTTTCCAACATTCAATCTTTCATTTCCAAATCATATACGGGCTGCTCGTATTTAATTGCAAACAACAAGAATTTACATGCAACAGTTGCTAACAACAGTACTTTACATTTCACAGGCAGTTGTTATCCAATTACAGGCAATTATTATTATTTTATTTACTCATTCAAGACTACAATTCATGCATTCAATACAATTATTCTAGTGTTTCTAGTCCTAGGATTCATCCCATACCCTAGGATCTAACATTTAGGGGAAGCCACTCTACCAGTAAGAGCAGGAGTAATGGGGGCTTGATTGGCAGGTCCACATGCCTCCACAAACCCCAAATCCGCAATGAAACGAGGTCCTTCCACAAGGGTCAACCACAACAGACCACTCAGAACATGATAAAAGTATTCCAACAAGTAGAGAAACTTATACAAAGAAGAACGGAATCGTAATTGCAGAAATTAGACCTCAAATGGACCCTAAACGGGTCAAAAATAACAATCCTGATTCAAATCAGATGTCTAGAACACCTTCCAGATGTCTTAAAAGAAATCCAGAACCATACCTCACTCTGCGCTACTCCTCAGACGTCCAGGGATTCTGCTGAACCATCTAGACCTAGTTCCAGACGTCCGACCACCTCTCCGGACGTCTGGAGATGCTCCCCGCCGTCTGGTGCCTTGCCCAGACGTCTGAACTGCATGGGAGGGGGTCCCGCGCCTTCCCGAAGCGAATCCTGCACGCGCGATGCAAATCTTCTCAATACAGCACGTAACAGTGCCTCGGCGAAACGGCTTGCATGGTCGTATCCACAAAGGGAGGTGTAGGTCGCGGGATTTACCTCTCAGTCGTCTGGAACCTCCTCCAGACGTCGTCTACGTCGTTTGGATGTAGATCCAGACGCCTGATTCTGGGAAAATCCTAGAACCAAAAACTGCCTTCGTCTTCTTCGTGCCACGCGTAGCCGCGCCGCACTCACTCACCCATTACTCTGGTTGCAGCAGTGTCAGGGAGAACCTCCCCGACGCACCTCTCCACCTTGCGCACGCCCGACCGGCCATGAGCTTCTTCGGCGAGCTCTCTCACGAGCTCATGCGTTCTCCTCACTTCCCCCTTGCTACTCCTCTCCTCCCACGCCACTCACGCTCGCCGCGCCTGCTGCTCACCGCTCTCGCTGGGGAAGAAGGGTGGATGGAAGTGGGGTGGCGTGAGGGAGAGGAGGGGGTTTTCATAAGGGTGAGGTTAGGGTTCATCAGCGAAAGGAGAGAGAAGAAATGCGGCTGCGTATAGTCTGCGTGCGGCACGCGCGCAGACTCGAGGACGTGCACAAAAATTTGGTTTTCAGACATCTGACCCAACTCCCAGACGTCTTAGAGGGCTTTAATAACACGGGTCTTAACAGTAGCAAAAGCCAGTCTATATGCAAGCAAGTTAGCCGATGGATGAACAAAAAGAAGACTTTGAATCTTCCCATGTAGAGAAGACAAAGATTCAGAATCTTTCTTAACCGTCCAAGGTACGGAAATTTTCCCTTTCCACCAATAGTACAATAAAGTCGAGTCCATCTCAATCTAGAGGTGCTTAGCAACAGCAATCTGGAAGGCATGAAGGATAGCCCGAATGATGATAATTTCATGGTTAATGCTAGGCACCTTAACCACCACCCCCTTAATAAAGTTGCCACCAATGTCTCTAATAACCCAGGCAGAAGAAGTGAAGGAGCTTTCCTGAATAGCTGCAAAATTGGCCTTAAGGCCCAATTCCGGATGAACACAACTAACAATACAGATGGACAACCTATGATGCTCAAGCCAAATTCCCATATCAAAATCCTCCCACTTGTGCCTCAAAAGAAAGATAATTTTCCTAAAAGGAATCCCATCATTTTTAATTTTATTCCTAAAATACCAAACGGAATACCAAATAAAACAAATGAGAGCATGAATCCTCTTCTTCCCAATAACTCGACGATTTTGACTAATTATATCACGAAATTGAGAGGGATCACAAGAGGGGGCATTGCTTTCCAAGAAAACCTAGTTAGAGATAACACGAACCAAATTGCTGTGAGAGAAGAGATGATTGAAGGTTTCAATAGCAGGATAATGAGGGTAACACCAACATTTGGAGGGAAGATAAATACCTACCTTAGCAATATTATCATCAGTGGAAATCTTTCTACTCCAAACCCTCTAGGTCAGAAGAGAGATACTCATTAGTAGATTAAGTCTCCAGATATTCATGACAATAGGATTATTCGAAGTATTTCTGAAATGAAGATCCTACGTAGAAGCCACAAAAAAATTGCCTGAAGTTTCGATGCTCTAGATGGGCCTATCTCTAAAATTTTCCAAGGATATTTCCAGAATTTGAGGTCTAATAGAGCCAGGAAGAAGATTGAGCAAGTTGGAATCCCTAATGAGAGGAAGCATTTCCTTAACAGGGATAGTCGGAGGAGAGTAGCCATCAGGGAGAAAATTAGCTAAGGGCGACTCCCAAATCCAGGCATCAAGCCAAAAATTGATCTTCCCTTCATGCATTTCCCATCTAATAAAGGGTTTCATATCTAGAAATGCCTTTTTAAGGGCATGAATTCTAGCAGGGCAAGGAGTAGAGGAATCCAAAGGGTAAAGGCCTTTCACAAGATCACCATAGAAAGAATTTCCAATAAGGATATTCCAAACTCTCTTCATACGAAGCACTTTGATAAACAGGAAAAGATCTCGAATACCCAACCCTCCCTTGTTCGTGGGTTTAGCAATTTTGTCCCACCCAATCCAGTGCCTACGACGATCAGAATCAGAAGAAGCCCAAAAAAACTTAGCAAAAGGTGACTGGATTTTTCTAACAATGGTCTTAGGGACATCCAACACCGACAGAACATGTATAGGAATAGAGGACAAGAAGTGTTTGATCAATAGTAATCTGGATGAGAATGATAGGAGATTTGCTTTCTATCCAGAAAGTTTGGAATAAATTTTATCAATAATGTCATCAAAGTAAGCCACCTTGGCTTTGCCTGGGAAAACTGGACAGCCAAGTTATTTGAACGGAAACGTCCCAAGTTAATAACCAGAGGTACGAAGAATGGGAGTAAGTCTACTAGCAGGGAGGGAGTTTCCAATATAACAAAAACTCTTGGATTGGCTCACTTTCTGGCCAAAAGACACTTCAAACTCATTAATAAAATGAGTCAACTGAGAGATCGATCTAAGGTTACCATTAACAAAAATAATAATATCATCAGCATAAAAAAGAGCTACGGGAGGATGAAGCCCCGACTTGATAGAGAAGGGGAGAATTTTCTTTTGAAGGACTAACTCCTTGAGCCCCCAAATAAAGGGTTCCATACAGATGTCGAATAACAAAGGAGAGAGGGGATCCCCTTGACGGAGGCTATGAGTGACCCCAAAAAAGGAGGTGGAGATCCCATCAACAAGGATAGAGGACCCATCATGTTGTGCACACCTTTTAATAATATTGACAAAATTGGAGGAGAAGCCAAACTTGAGAAGAATAAGGTACAAAGCATCCCACTCCACCCTATCATATGCCTTTTCAAAATCCAATTGGAAAATAACATTAGATCCAAAGACATTATGATCAATTTTCTGAGTTAGCTCAAAAGTAGTACTGGCAATATGATAAAAAATAGATCGACCCTTAATGAAGGTAGCTTGCTTCAGGAAAATAATTTTAGGAGGGATAGAGCTAATCGATTTACCAAAATCCCCAAAGCGATCTTATATATAACATTACAAACAATAATGGATCTAAAGTCAGAGAGATCATGAGTATTTTGTTTTTTTGGGATCAGGGAAATGAACATATTGTTGAATGCTCTAGGAGTTTTGTATAATATAAAGAAAGAGGATATAGCCTCAATTACATCCTTTTCCACAATATCCCAAGTCCCGATGAAAAACATGATTATTTTTTTTATCGTGATTTATTTTGTGTTATACATGACTAGCATATATGATATGGAAAACATATTTTGTATGTAAATCTTAGTGCTATATGAATATATTCATATTTTAAAACAAAGCATCATATGGAAATATTAAAAATAGTTATTTTTTGGATGGATATTTCATTATCCAAATCCATTTTCATCCAACATCAACTAGAAATTCAATCAATTAATTGTGCATGTTAAACAAATATAAATTCAAATTTGAGTTCAGATATTGAATATCCATTTTATAGGCTGCTTGGTAATTAATAGAGTAATTTAATGACATATTATCCATGATAACAAAGTACTTGACAATTTTTGAAGTCATTGGGATCTTTGTTGTCAATAGAATTTTTAATCTCTAAGGTGATGACAATAGACATATTAATTACAATCAAGTTGGATTTAGGAGATTGTAATGGCACTATCATGAATCCTCTGAATCTTAAAGGATGTAAAAAAAAGGAACTCTTGCAAGATAAGTCCCAACAAATTCTATTTCTAGGTAATACCGAAAGATGTAAAAGTGTATTCAAGCCTCCCTTCTACTTATCAATAGACATATATAAGTATTAGTTTTTAGCTTGTACCTTATTGCTGTAGAAGTATAAAAGTTAAAATTATACAAAAAAATTATATTGCTAAAAAAATTAATGCACTCTAAATAAAAAAAAGTAAAAAGGTAAAAAAACATACATTTCAATATGTTTTGGTTTCAATCGATATATTTTGATTTTCTACCAATTAAAAATGAAAGTACACCAACATGTTTTAACTTTTCACCAATGAAAAATGAGTTTTTACTTGAAAAGTGAAAAATACCTTTCATCTATATGTTTTGGACTTAGGATTTAGGATAAAAATCACTTTCACAGTAAAAAAATTATTTATCATAAATGAAAAATTACTTTTCATATATACAAAATCAATTGAAAATTAAAATATATGGATGTATTTTATTAAATTACTCTTATCCAAAAAAGAATCTTAATCCTAATATAGAAAAGGAGATTTTTTTTTTATATTTAACTAATGTATTTTAATTTTTTTATCGATATAAGATCAAAATATAATAATTAAAAATTAAAATATATTGATGCATAACATGTACGATAAAGTGTAATATTTACGTTAGATAAAGACATTCAAATATATTAATGGTAGATAAGTAGATCGAAGTTTGGGTCATCAGAGACAAGAGATGATAAATAAAAATAAATAAATAAATAAAAATAATTGCTGTACGAAGTAAAGAAAAATTTTAAAAAATAATAAATCAACAGCATCTCCAACAGTGACCCCCCCTCTAAATCCACATTATGATTCAATATATATTTATAGAAGGGGCCACAGCTATTATATTATTAAAGCAATGTGTACATATGCAAGCTAATACCCCATAAGTTCACGATGAAATCAAAGGCATTATATGCATATCCTCGCAATGAACCACCGATAGATAATTGTAAACCTGGTAAAAGCATCTGTCTCTTAATTCTTACGCTTGCTTGCACCTTTCCACCTCGATATTTATTAATGTGTCATAAGAGAGGTTTCTTCTCCCTTAATATGTATTAATGTTCAAGGCGGGACATTTAATAGAGCCAAACTTGTCATATATGTGCAAATTTAAAACTCATATCATACATTAATATATAACTAAAATGGATTGTAGTCTCGTTGGAAGGAACGTGAATGCTTGCTTTTTCTCCTAGAGTATTTAATCTAATAAGATGGGATCAGCTGTATTTTTCAAATTGACGTTCTTTGAAAAAGTTAATACAAAGCTATAATCTATTGTATATAAGCATGCATCATCAAGGTATAGGCAACGACCCTACCGTGACACTCAAAGATTTATAAAATCCACACATTAATCATAATAAAGACTTATAGTAGCTTTCTTAGCTGTTGTAAATCACCCCCCCATGCATTATCAATTCTTTTCCCTTCCAAGCACACCATCCCATACCCACTACGCTGAAATCGCTCTTTATAGTCTCCCAATTCATATAGCGGACAACATGGAACAATTGTACATGCATGTGATATTGTCAACTAAATCTACTTCTTCACGAGCAAAATTATTGAATCGTTTTGGGCCGTTGTAAGTCGGTTATGGTAGATTAATATATATATATATATATAAAAGAACTAGGAGCTAATTTAATAAAATGCACAAGAATTGACTATGTTCGCACGTTAATTCTTTAGAGTTAATTTGGGTGGGGGATAAAATTTACAGGATGATCTTTTTATAGTTGAGTTATCTTTTATATTTGTTTGAAAGTTATAAAAAGTTATCCTCTTGAATTAATATGAGATTATTTGAAAAATTTTTAGGTTAATCTGTGAAAATATATGGGATAATCTACAAAAAAAATTTATCTATATCAACCCCAGAATAATTTATCTTGATTAAGTCCTCTTAACTTGGGTCAAATTATCCTTCCCACCAAATAAGGTTAACACCTATTTTAGTGGATTATCTCCCTTACCAAACTAAACCTCAAGTAATATAAGGATGAGGACTCGAACATGGACCTCTCTTGTCAAAATCAGAGAACCTCACTATTAGATCATATCTTGGTGGACAGTTATGGTAACATTTAAGAATGTTAATAAAATAAAGGACATGGATACCTATATGCAAAAATTGATACGTTTTACAATTCACTAACATGGTGCACTTATACAAAATCACCATCAATCATTTTGGATCTATGCAAAATCATCTAAAATTACTTTACACCAATATAAAATTATTCCATAATCATTTTGCACTGGTGCATAATCATCATGAATCACTATACACCGATACACCATAAATCACTTTGTACTAATACAAATTACTCCATGATCATTTTACACCAATGCAAAGTCACCCATAATCACTTTGCTTCGGTGCAAAATCGTGTAAAATCACTTTACATCGATACAAATTGATATGTCATGTCAACACTTTGTAAAACACATTACATGATATATTTGTATACATTTTAGATAAAATAAATCAAATCAAAGAAATAGACAAAAGATAGAATTTCTTTCGGTTAACTTTAATGTCTTCCAATAAAACCCTAATCTTATTCCCTACACTGTAAACAAGCGAGCGTATCCCATAAAATTGTAAAGTGAACTCCATCACGAATGTGACTCCAGTACAAAAACATATAGCGTATATGATGAAGCAACTTCTTTGGAGGTAAGATCCCCGCCGACGACGCTGAATGGAGGATCCAGAAAGGAAAACCCAGGAAAAGAAAATGGATCAGACTAAATATCAAATCATGCAGAAACACATTAAGGGAAATGCAATTTTCCCAAACAAAGCCCCGTAAATTTGTGACTCTGAACCCCCTTGTACCCAACATGCAGGCAACTACATACCTCCCTGCAAAATTGTGAACCCAACCCAACCCCTGGCGGTGGGAGCGCACCCCTCCCTTTTCCGAGTCCTCTCCTATCTGCCTTAGGGCCACACCATGGTCGGTCAACAACGATCCTAGTTCTCCGTGAACCACCTCTTCCGTGCCCCCAAAAAAAAAGAAGATTGGAAACAAAGAAAAGGGGGAAACTTTTCGAAGAAAAGGAAAGAAGGCTAACGCCATCCCATTGGGAAATTTCGTGAATGAGGACCACAAGTTTCCATGGTAAACAAGCAAGGAGTTCAAATTCCTCTCCCCACCCCCCACACCACCTTTTCCCACTTGCCCGAGAACTAGACCATAACAGAAAGCCGAGATATCCAAGGCGCAGCCTTTGCAAGAAAACAGAACACCTATTCCCCCTCCTCCTTCACGTTCATGGTTTTCACTCCTCCTCATCCTCCTTCACCAGATCGACATCCTCTCTCTCTCTCTGCAATCCTCTCCTCTTCCTTTGAGAGGCTAATAAAGACAAACGAAATCATTTTTTTTGTTTTTCTTCTAAGATTTTGATGGGTATAAATAGGTAGCGGGTCTCTGTTCTTCCATGGTGCAACCAGTGGCCTTCGCCTCTTCGTGGGATTGAGAACTGGCCGTGGTTGGCCTTCCTCCCAAGCGGATGCAATTTTTGGCAGTGCCACCCGCTGATTGGAAGTGGTTAGGCTCTGTTTTCCAAAGAGATTCTATGTCTAGGAACATGGCAGTGGTCCTCAGAGCCCTCTGGTTCTTCATCCCTACCTTGCTTTCGCTGCTGTTCATGTTCATAAAGGAACATGTCTTGAGGTACGCAAAGAAAAAGCAAGAATTGTTCTATCCAAAAGACCCTGCTTTTATGTTGCCATCATCGATTTTTCTTGATTCCTATTGATTACCAGGATCAAAGGGGATGATGGGTCCCAAAAAAGAGGGTCCAATTCCCCATCATCACCCGTGGAGCCGAACAATTCGCAGCCTGAGTTCGAAGACGTCTTCTTCGAAGCGCTCCACGAGGAGGAAGAGGAAGAGGAGGAGGAGAAAGAGAAGTTCAGGTTCGAGTTCAGGTTCAGTTTCCAAAACCCTGAGAGCGTGGGGACATATGGAGAAGAGAGCAATCTCGAGGTCAATTCGCGAGACCTGAATGGCACAAGGACAGGCCTGGAAGAGGCTGCACCACCTGTTAATTTCAATAATTACAGGTTCTTGCGAGAGAGAGATGTCAGTGGATTCATCCACCAGCCTGAGGCCATGACCCTTTGCGTCGAGGAATCGTTAGTGGGTGATGGGGATCCCGATGAATCATGGGCTCTGAGCAGTACTGAGAAGATTGATAGGGAGCTTAGAGAGAGGTTCGCGCGTGTGAAGTCTTTGGAACAGTCTGATTCTGATGAGGAGGAGAGACCGGGAGTGTCAGAGAGACAGGAGTCAGACAGTTCATGTGAGTGGGAAGAGACGGCCAATGAGGATTTGGGCATGGAAGATGCTGATGATGCTGTTGGGGGTGCTGTTCTTGCAGGTGATGTCTGTTCGCAGCCCGAGAGAGGCTTTGATGGGCTTAGTTCTTCAGAATCTGTCAGTGGAAGTGACGGGTATTCAGTTAAAGATTTGTTCGCTGGTTATGACAGTGATGATCTCCTGTCTGAAAGGGAGCCTGATGATCAGAAATGTCAGGAATATCATCTGGAGAACTCGCGAGATTTATCTTGTGCGGGAGTTATGGATTCGAGTACTGGAGTTAATGACAGTATGGATGATGTGTATCGTTCGCGAGAGGTTGTACAAGTCATTGAAGAGGTTGAGGGTGAATCGTGGGGATCGGAAGAAGGAGATGTGTCCATGTCGAACGAAGGATTGGTTGATTCGTATGGCAACAAGTACTCCTTTTTCATGGATCAGAATGAAATCCTTGGCCGTTCTGATCGACCATGTTACCTGGAAGATGATTCGGATGTCGAAGATTTTGATGGAGATGAAGTGGCACTGGGGGACTCTGGTGATATGAATTCAATTATTGTGCAGAAAGGTTTTGGAGAAGTGGGAGAAGAAAATTTAAACTTGCATGAATTGGAACGCGTACTGAATGACATAAGTTCGAAATACGAAAAATATCAGGAAGATTTGAGGGACCTTAATCTGAAAAAGTTTGGTGATTCAGATGAGCAAGTAGAAGAAGAATTCAAGCTCATGGCAAGAGATTTAGATCTAGAAGGAGATGAAAAGCAAGAAGATTTCGCTGCTTTCGATGTGAAAAAGTTGTATGACTCAGATGTAGAGGAGGGGGAGGAAGATGAACTTGAATCCTTGTGGGAACACCAAGATTTGATCGAGCAGCTGAAGTTGGAGATAAAGAAAGCCAAAGAAACAAGACTCCCGACAATCCAAGAAGAATCTGAGATTAGGACTGAGGACTTAAAACCTTGGAAGATCGACGCGAAATTCCTGCAGGAGGATCCGATGGATGAACTCCACAAGTTCTACAAAAGCTATAGGGAGAGGATGAGGAAGCTTGATATCCTGAACTACCAAAAGACGTACGCAATTGGTGAGTCCATGATACATAATTCCCCCTCTTCAACTAATCAAATTTTTGGTGGAACAATTTCCTTGTAAGTATTTGGTGTAACTATTTCAGATCTAAATAGGCCTCAATTTCCAATCTTCATGGCAACAAGATTATCAGTTAGCATTTTCCCAATTGAATTTATGCGTCGAAATACAAAGCCTAAACAGATAATTTCCAACTGTGCCATTAATTATAAGATATTGCTAAATTGCATTAGCTGTTAACATTTCAGTTGCAATAAGCGTCCTTTGGGCATCACTCAATCTCTTAGTTTGTCCATACTAATATTATAGTGAATTGAATTTTTGGCAAGATCTTGTATTTATATGATCATGCTACTGCGAAAATTTACATAAAACTTTACTTTTCTGATTAGTATCTGAATTTCTATAACTAATGCACTTGACTCTTTTTTTTTTTTTGTTAATTGCGTGCAGAATTTCTTCAACTGAAGGATTCTCTCCAATCCATTGGCGCAGGAAAATTGACATTTACATCCCTCTTTTCGGAGAATCTGTGGCCTTGCCGCAGAAAGAAGTATAAGAATAATCCAACAGAGAGGTTCCTCAGGGAGCTTCAAGCTGACTTGGAGGCTGTTTATGTTGGGCAGTTGTGTCTTTCATGGGAATTTCTCTGGTGGCAGTATGAAAAATTTCAGGAGTTGCCCGGATCCGATTCTCGCGGTGGCCGCCGGTACAACCAAGTGGCTGGGGAATTCCAACAATTTCAAGTGCTCATCCAGAGATTCTTGGAAGATGAGCCTTTTCAAGGTGCAAGGGTCCCCTATTACGTCAAAACCCGTTGCTCGCTCCGCACCATTCTTCAGGTGCCATTTATCACAGGTAAGACGGCTAGATGGTAAATTAGTCATCTAAACTGGTATGTAATCCATGCTGATTCTCTGCAAGCAAAATGTGATCTGGTATTTATACTCGTCCTTGCTGTTGTTGGCAACTTTGTTTTGTTTTGTTTTGTTTTACTTCTCACTCCTTTTTTTCCCGTTCCTTCACTACTGCCCAATCTTTCAGTATTTTTTCCTTATTAATACAACTCGGGACCACCATTTGATATCCATGGAGCTAGCAATTCTGTTCTCAGGAATTAGCATGTATTTAATTTAGTTGCAACAAAATGACAAATCAAGTAATGCAATTATGGTAATCTCAACGGTAGGAAACATAATTGGAATTCATCCTTTAATATGTAATCTTGATATTTATGGCGTAAGCATGCTAAAATCAAATCAGATTAGGGAATGATGTCAGACTGTTAATTACATAGGAACATATTCTATTATCTTATTGAATAGAAACAAATTTCGTGGAATCCAAATCATATTACTTCAGAATTGGCCTGGCCTTACTGAAAAATTTAAACCGTATTTGGGTTCCTCCACCAAGTTCATTGTCACCCATCAATGTCACCAGAATCTCAAGAAGTGGGCAGAAGATTAAACAGCTTTTCATGTAAATTTGCAGAGGACTCCAAGAAGGACTCCAAGAAGGACTTCAAGATGGAGGATGAAAAGAAGGGAAGCAGAGTGATCACAGGTCAAGAATTGAGTTACACCATGGAGAAATCAATAAGGATTCTGTGGCACTTCATCAAATCTGACAAGGATGAAACTCCACTGATCATCAAGGGCCTTATTGGAAATCGAACTGAGCTGCAAGATCCTACTGATTACGAACTAATGGCAGAGATCCAAGCAAACCTATACAAAGTTTGTGATCATAAATTTTTTTCTTTTTAGGGAAAGTAAAATATATAGGAAATTTATAAGATTCCTAAAACCCATATTCTTTTTTGATTGCAGAAAGAGAAGAAACTTAAGGATCTTCTGAGGGTTGGGAACTGCTTGGTGAGGAAATTCAAGAAGCCTCAAGAACAAAGATTAAGCAAAGACCTCTTCTGTTCACAGGTGGAGATGAAGCTCGTATCGAGGGTGCTAGAGATGCCACGAATCACGACGGAGCAACTCGTGTGGTGCCATGGGAAACTCGACAATATTACCTTCTCAGAAAGAAGGCTTTATAGAGAGCCCTCATTTTTGTTGTTCCCCTGTTGATTCGCGATTGTTAGAAAACAAAAATGGTGTAGCTAAGATTAGGAGAGTACAACAGATTGTACGTCAAAAGGCAATCAGAAACATACAGAGCATAGAAAAGGGAATCACAGCTATTGGAAAATTCTCTATGATATAAATATAAAAATGAATATGATGCTATTTTTGGTGTGCATTATGAATTCACAAAGCATATTCGCAGTTAGTTGAGCTGATACGTATCTGCTAATTATATCTTTCTTTGTTTGCGACATTTTAGATGTTTGAGTCTTATTAAGTCCTAACCAGAGTTATGTCGCTACTTGGTGCCTCCACCCAATCAAAGATAATTCAAAGGAAATTTAAACAAAGGAAAATGCAACCCTTTTAGGTGTACTTAAACTTAAAATAGAGGGAGGTGGATTTTTTTTTTATTTTAACTTCTGAGTTATAAAATATTCAATAATATTACTTTTGCATAGGGGATACGTTCGGTAAGGGAGGATCAGTGGACTCCCAAAAGATAAATCAAACCAAACAAATGTTCAATGGTGGAGGGCATGTAAACGTTGATTATAATCCTATACTCACTGATACTCAACGCCCCATAAATCTGATGTGTTTGGATTTCAGGATGTCAAAACTGTTGCATTTGCCTAGTGTTTTAGAGCCTCAGAGGAACTAAAATGAAGCATGGATACATTTATTGTTATTATACTTTTTGGGTTCCATGTCTACTTGAAAAATGGAAGAAATCGCTTCGTGTAGAAAGAATTTAGTTCTATTAAAATCCCGCAAAGATTTCTAAGGTACATTGTAACTCTTCCAACTCCTATTCAATTCTTATGTAAACAATCATTTAAATTTACTGTTGAACTTGACCTCAAGTATATTACCATTACTACAATTTGTCTACATGAAAAGGGAGAGAGAGTGATAGAGAGAATGTTTCAAAGTGGTTATAATACTTCACTGATCATTGTAATTGGTCTTTGAAATTTACTTTTGCATGGAAAGAATTTCATGAAGCCAATTACATTGCAATAATTTAACAAAATAACAAACTTTAAGGTAATTGTTGCTCATTACGTTCCATATGACTTGTAATTGGTTTCAACATAAATAACACAATCACATAGACTTTTTTATGTTTCTTGGTGCTATATCATCAAAGATTTGCATTGATGTTTCAATGAAAACAAAAAATGACCTACAAATGCTATGATTAGGTCATGGAGTACTGGGGTTTGCTATAACATTAAAGTAAATGTATCAGCTTACAATGCTTTCAAATGGAGTCCTCGTCATTAGCAATTAGATGATGACGACATGGGCTTCATGTAGCTGTCTAATTAGATGCAATTGTGGGCATTGATGGTTTAAGAAGAGTAATAGTATCCAAATGTATAACTTTAATTGGGATGTAGGTTTATTTACAAATGTTCAAATCCAACCTGTGGTTGGATCTATCCCTTGTTTTTGGATCTAGGTCGAGAGGAAACCTAGTTGCTATAGCCTTTAAGTCCTTGGGGAGTGGGTTGAAATTTAAACCCTATCATTCCCCATAAAAAAATTTCACATTTCCCATAAAACTACAATGTTAAAAATCAAGAAGATATATCCATTAGTGCCAAGTGGGATTGAGTATAGTTTCTATTGTAATTAAGGTACTATACTTTAAAGCATTGTACTCCCTTCGGTAATGCTTTCCTTTGGCATCATCGAATTAGAGGGCTCTTGGTGTATTTTCTTAATTTTCGACTTTTGTAATTCAATTTTTAAAGAAATGAAAAGACCCTTCTTCTTTTTTTGCCTCTGCATTAAATTTTTTTTGGTTTCATATAGTAGCAATTACTGTAGCTTTTTTTATTTACATATTTCCAATTATCCATTTTCTTTAATCACAAACTATTGCAACCAACTAACAATTTCAAATAGATGCATGGGTTCATGTAACGATCAAAGGTTTTAACTTCTATATATCTTAATTTACAAATTCTTAAAAAACCTCTACAATCTATGGGTACTCCCCATAAGTATATACCACACAACCTAAAATAGACTTCCTATAGAAACATCCAAAGTAGACCTAGTAAAATTGAAAAAGATATCATTCTTTAACGATAATATCACTTCAAAAAATTATGATGCTTATCTTATATAATATTATTGACTACCCCCACAAAACAAAAGCATCATTTCAAAGAATTCTTATTTCCTAACAAATTTTTATTTCCATGATAAGAAAGAATCACTGAAAATAAATTTAAATCCAAGATAGAGGTTAAAGTAATTGGTCAGATCCAACCAAATATTTTTTATTCAGGTAGGAACAAAAAAAATACCTTTCTATATACTTTATCATCCATACAATCTAAACATCAAAACTCAAATATTAAAGATATTTCCATCCCAACCCTCGGATCCCCTGCCCAATTTCTCTCTTTCCTACCTAATGCCACTTTCACTTACTTTCACCACCTTTCTAATAGCCTTTCGGTATATTCACCCTTTATCCCTTATTGCAATCCTGCTATAAATTTAGAAAACTCCGACAAACTTCCCATTCGGACCCTACATGCATAAATTTGGAAAACTCAGGGCATGTATTTGTTTTTAAAATCTTAGAGCTGTATATACATAAAAAGCCTAATAAACAAAAAGGTAAAATAAAAGGTTCCTGGTCGGATCTCGGATTCTCGACCCTGAGGCCACACGATGCTTCCACGTCATCTCCCCGGTGGGCCCCAATCGTCCTCCGACCAGGACTCCCAACCCTCCCACGCGAAGCCCCAGAAGCAAACGGAACAACGCGTCGAAAGAAAGAGGTGGCGAGAGGAGAAGAGGATAGAAGAGGGAGGAGACAGAGAAAGAGAGAAGAAGAAGGGGGGGCCGAAGGGGCATGTCGACCCTCGCCCCCTTCTTCTTGCCCCACCACAAGCCCCGCCACCCCCCTCCTCCCCCGCAGCCTGCCCCCTCCCCCTTCTCCCGCAGGCTCAGCCCCTCCTCCTTCTCCCGCGGCCGCTTCGCCGTCGTTGTGGTCGCCGCCGCCTCCTCCTACCCCTTCGACGAGCTCCACGCCCGGGGGAGGCCCCGCCGCAGCAGCAGCCCCCGCAAGGTCCCCCCGCCCCCCACCCCTAATCGACTCTGGTTCTCTCGCGTAATTCGCTATCGGATGACTGCAATTCCTTGAGTAGGGTTTACTTAGGTTCGCTTTGCGTGAGAGGATGTCGATGTGAAGTGAAAGAATGTGGAATTTCGGTGGAGAGTAGAGAGAGCACCGTATGAAGTGCTGCGGTTCTAAGTAGCGGGGGAAGTACGTCTCCTTTAGGTTGTAATTTCGTTGTAGGATGAACGAGTGAGGAGTTGGGGGGAAACGTGAAAAGGAGCCCTTCCAAGTTTGTCATGAGGTGTGGGACGTTGTAGGTACGATAATTCTCGACTGGAAGTTGCATCTTAAATGATCGAATGCGGAAAGTCATTGATTTGGATGCCGAGTACTGAAGAGCATTGGGTACATTCAAAACAGTAGGAGTTGCTATGAGATCTTGGGTAAAATGGCTGAGAATTACTCTGGAGGTGTTGACAAATTGATGCAATCGTTGATGTACTTGAGGTTTTCTTTCAATGAGATGCCTAATGGCTGGCAAGTTGCTATTCTCCACCAACATATAGTCTACTCTGGATCGTTGGGCACTAAAAGCATAGAAGTATTAACTAGAATTAGATAAGGCTTGATGAAACCTTCAATTGCCACATTGAACAGTCTATATCAAAACTGTGGGTCCTAGTCTGTTCTAAGTGAGATATGATGTTATTTTTGCGCGGTACCACTGCCGATGTTCGTGAGGTTTATGTGGTCAGTGGCCAGTTATTATCTAAGATTTCCTGCATTTTCCATCATTCTTCAAGATAGCTTTCTTCCATCCTCCAAAGAGACTGCTTCCTTTTTGTTCTCTGCCCTGTTATTTTTTTCCTCTCAAGGTGGACATACACCTCTGTAAGGAATCCTTACCTCTTCCTCTTGATGCAAGCTTCTCAAACCTCCCCTCTCCCACCTGAAGGACCAAGGATTTGTGGGACTGGATGGGGATCAGGAGTCAGAATTGGAGCTTCCAACATTTTGACATGTGCTAAATTGGGGTGAGATCTATAATTGTGTAGAGGCAGGTCCTGCCCCTGTAGCCAAGTTTATGTGGTCGGTAGCCTACTGAAGGTTTACATTATATGTCCAGACTGAATTGTCTGAATCCAAAAAGCAAACGGGAATTCTTTGGTGTTGAGAGATATGTTGCTGAAAACAATAGGACCATGTTTATTTTGGGTTAATGGATCTTGTAGTTCTAAGTGGGGTCTATTTTAAAACTTCAAATAACTCAAGGCTGCAAAAAACAAGAGAAAGAAGCTGGAAGCACCTCAGACCTTTGTTGTTTGAATTGAAGGTCTATCATTCTGTTGGGTCGTTAGCAGGATATTCTTTCCCTTGTGATTTTTATCCACTGTCATCTTTTCTTCATTTGTTGGCCGGCTGACAGTTAGGAAACAGAAGTAGGAAAGCCAAACAGAATCATTAGACTAAATATGGTACAATTCAGTTCTAACTGAAAACAAATTTTGACCCTGATCTGCAGGCTAGTGCCTTCAATGGAGATAACTGATTTGTTTCTGGAGGGTGATGAGGTCTTTCATGATTACTATTAGCGTGGCACTTTCATTGATGCAAGGATATTTCTTTAACCACGGGGGATGGGATTGTGATCTAACAGCATATTGAGTGCATGAGAAAGGCATTGGAAAACACCGAGGCCACTTATTTGGGTTGTGCTTGAAATGTTTTCATTGGTCTTGTATGAGTAGGGTCTCTATGGAGGCAGTGCTATCCTCTAAGATGGGCCTTCTTTCTTTGTAACCAAGTAAATTTTATATTCATTGTTCATTATTAAGTTTTAAATTTAAATATTCTGGAATAAATATAACTGTAGCCTTTCCCATCAAGTGAGGTTGAGCTGCTTTTATTTGAAATACTCTTTTATATTTCTATTTAGGATATTTTCATAAAATTGATGCCTACAACTTGAAAGAACAAAATGACCTTAATAAACAACCTCATGCCCTTTCAAACATTTTTCACATTTTCACTGTATTTACCTGTTTGTCATATTTTCTACATTTATTGCAGCATTACAGGACTGTCACCTTTTTTGTAATATGGTGAGTGAAATCCAGCACCCAACTAAATCCCCATTATTCGAGATCCAGTCCATGTTTCTTTGTAGGTTATGTTTTTGTTATCCCATCAACATTATGTAGTCTTTGAGAGAATCAGTTATATTTTTATCCCTACTTTTGCACTCTCTCTCTCTCTCTCTGTTATTTTTTTGAAAAAGTTTTCCCTCCAAGTTTTAAAAGGGAGATAGCCATTTCTGTCTTATGTTGACTGTATATCAATTATTTGATTTCAGAATTCTGTTCTTTTGAACTTGATACATGAGATAGAGCCATTGGATGTTAGCCTCATCCAGAAGGATGTCCCTCCAAATACCATCGATGCAATGAAGAGGACAATCTCGAGTATGCTGGGTCTCCTCCCATCTGACCAGTTTCATGTCTCAATCGAGGCCTTTTGGGAGCCTCTATCCAAGTTATTGATATCATCTATAATGACTGGGTATGTTTTATGCTTGGAAGCATCTTGTTGTTTTTAGTAGTTCACTGTTTCTACCAATTATGAGAGTTATAGTATTACTCCCATGACTATGCATTGAGATATGTCAAAAGCCTTGAGCTAAATGGGTGATTTGTACTTAATTTCTATTAGCTGAGATCATCAACATATGTGCTAACTGTGACGATTTATGCAATACGGGAGCGTGGAGGCTCTCCCACAAGGGAAAATATGGCAGCAGTAGGGTCCTGCCGATGATGGTTACATGTGTGAATAGGGAGAGACATGGCAGCCGGCGGTCTTGAAGAAGAGAGGGAGAGAGAGGGAGTTGTATATGTTGGTGTCCGAAAAGAAGCCATGTGGACACTGCCACGTGGCACATCAGGCCACGTGGGAGCAGCAGCATCAGCCATCTGGATGTCCAAAAGATCTGGCGACAAGGGTCCTTTGGATCAGATTTGCTGCACCAATATGATGCTTTCGTATTTTTAGTAAAGAGGTTTTAGGAATAAAAGTTGTGGAATTAATTTCTTTGTTAAAAGATAAAATCTTTCCAAATGAGAAAAGATTTTATCTCTTTAGGAAACATGCTTTAGGAATTGTTTTAGGAATTAAGTATTTACTATTTTTAGTGGGTATGTCCTCTCTATAAAAAGAGTCTCCCCAACCATTATTTCTTTGATCAATACAAACATTTCCTATCAAAGCTCCTCCCCTTTCTCTCTTCTCTCTCACCGTGTGCATCAAGGCTAACAGGCCTCCATAGCAACCGGTCTTCAGGTGCAGCCTGCACGAGTTCTGACTTGAAATGACCCTCTTTCAACCTCTGCAGGTGGTCTACATCACCAGACTGGCTCCCTGCAGACCACAAGGAGCATCCTTGCTCCTTTATCTCATGCTGCCTCTTCCCATGCTCTCTGATCACTTAGATTAGACATATGATAGACATTCTAGATGTCTTAAACACACAACTCAGTGTTGTGCATGAGATTTCTGGATCTCTCTATACACAGGAGCCTCCATGCTCCGTCTGCGCCCACCTAGAAATCTCTACAGTTGGAAGATTTGTTTCATTAACTCAGGAATAAAAGGATTACAAAGGCTTTCTTTTATAGAGAGAGAACATATCACAATCCTTTAAAACAAGTAATAAACTAAATCGTAATCAAATCATATCTCTTATTTTTAGAAAGAACAAATCCTCTAAAACCAACTTTCTAAAAATCAAATTTACCAAACTAAGGACCACCAAACTTAGATCACAAGATATACCAAAAATCCCATAGGACCGGCACCCCTTTGGGTGTTTCCTAGACTACCACGTGGCCTAACAGGGCTATCACGTGTCACTGTCCCGTGGCACATTTATTCTTCATACTTCCCCTTAAGTCGAGGTTGGGAGGATGATGACTTGCTGAATTTGGCTCGGTGATAATGCCGCCAGACACTCCATCTTCTCTTGATGCACATCCTCTTGCCACCTCTGTAGTTGTTGCCTTTTTTGGCAACCTATGAAGTTATAGCTATTGGAGCAGCTGTCTTGTCTTTGTATAAGTTGATGGGCTCTCTTCTCCAACTTTTTCCTGACTGTATCTTTCATCTCAGATGCTTTCTCAAGTAGTATAAATCTCCGAATTTGCCATCGCTTCATTCGATAAGGTTGAGAGGAGTCTCTGTGCCTCTTTTTCTACACTTGAGAGCCACACACTTGACATTGGTGTTCCTTGGCATGCTAGAGGGTTCCACACATCCCCTCAATCCAGGTTGGTGTCGTTGCTCCTACACCTCATGAGCCAGCATAAGGCACTCAGTTTCTTCAGACGTGTATAAGGTCACCTGAAAACAAAGGTGAAGTCGATGGTCCTCTAGAAAAAATCACGCACAATGTGACCTTTTCTTCTCTTCTCCTTACAAGTGTAGAGAATCCTCTAAGAAGAGCCTAGATCGAAGGCTCTGATACTATGTGACGATTTGCACAATATGGGAGCATGGAGGCTCTCCCACGAGGGAAAATATGGCGGCAGCAAGGTCCTACCAATGATGGCTGCATGCGTGAACAGAGAGAAAGAGAGAGATGGTAGCCAACGGTCTTGAAGAAGAGTGGGAGTTGTATCTGTTGGAAGAATTGTTTCATTAACTCAAGAATAGAAGGATTACAAATATTCTCTTTTATAGAGAGAGAACATGTCACAATCCTTTAAAACAAGTAATAAACTAAATCCTAATCAAATCACATCCCCTATTTTTAGAAAGAACAAATCTTTTAAAACAAACTTTCTAAAAACCAAATCTACTAAACTGAGGACTACCAAACTTGGACCACAAGACATACCAAAAATCCCATTGGGTCAACGCCCCTTTGGGTGTTTCCTAGACTGCCACGTGGCCTGACAGGGCTGCCACGTGGCACATTTATTCTTCACACTAACAATATCATTGTTAGAGTATTAGGAATAAAGAGTCCTAATTTAGGATAGTCTATCTAGTTAAGTTTTGAGTCCTATTTTATTCGTGTTTTCTATTTTCTAGTTCTATTGGGTTTTCTATGTAATTTACTTAACCCTACTCTTTATATAAAGAGGGTTAGCATTTCTCTACTTTAATAAGAGGCACTCCTTTATTTCCAACATGGTATTGAAGCTAGGATCCTAGGGAAAGAAATCCTAACCCTAGGCCCCACAAGAGAGAGAAAGAGGAGAGGAGAGGAGAGGAGAGGAGAGGAGGGGGGGGGGGGGGGGGGCACACCCATCGTTGCTACTGCTCTCCTTTGCGCGAAGCACTTGTGCCTGCTACCACCTCTTTGCATGCGCCATGCATCATTCGCTGCAACTCTCCTCCTTATTTGTATCACTCGCGTGGATTGCCCTTGTTGCACGCAAGCGCACACTAACTACCATGTGCACAAGCACACAGTCTTGCTTTCCATACTGCATGCATTCGCATGCTCCTATCCTACCTCCACACGCACATCGTGTGCATAGTGCGTGCGTAAACGTGTGTTGCTGCTCTGCCCTTATGTGCGATTTCATGTGCTGTATTGATTTAAATGCCGACGGCAAGGCCGGTTTTGAGATATAACCATGCCGATATGTTTGCAGTGTTGAACGTCAGGTGTTTCAGCGGCATGCTGAAGTGCCGATGCCGATGCTGTGTGCTTGCTGCAGACTGCCATTGCCATCTCTTCCGCTCCAATGCCGATGCCGATACCGAGTTTTACGTTGATTGGAAAGAGGTTCTCTTAAACCCGGAAACGAGTGCTTTTGTCTGCACTAGTAAGCCCGTGTATAGACGAGGGGATTGGGAATTTTTGGAGGGAAAGGTAAGTGAAGTGAAGGAGAGGATGAAATGGGAAGGATATGGGTGATGTAATTGTTGGTTGGATAGGGAAGGGATTGCTGAAGTATGCAGGTGGAGGGATAAAAAAAAGGGGGGGAGAGAGGATTTTGGTGTAATTTTCTTAATACATCCTTTAGAATTTCCTTGAGAATATATGTGATATTTATCAACAAAAAAGAGAAAAAGAGACAATAAAAATGGGATCATAGTTGAATCCTTTCTTTCAATCTTGCATGGGAACCTTTCCTCCATGTAGTCTTATTGTATACCTACTTCACTCAGAAAGTAGGATAACTTTTGTTGGCCTATGAGAAAGGATAGATTGGTAGGATTGTGGCTTTCTATTTGTGAATAAATGGTGAAAGCTATTTTATAGAGATGGTAGACTTGTTGTTAAATTGATCCAAAGTGATTAAAACTTATGTTAGGTAGTAGCACATATTCTACCCTTACAAAACATCGAACACCTTTTTTTTCCCGTGGTAAGTAGGATTTCTATTAATTAAAACCCATGAAAGATGCAAAATGGGAGAGGCATCTCCTAGGACTACAACAGCCAACAACCGCCCTAAAAAAACCCATGAAGGGGGCATTACAAGATTAGCACATTCAAAAGCCCTAATTGAATAGCGCGTTGCTTCCCTATGTAGAAAAATGGTCTTGTTGGACACCTCAAAGGGATAGATGCATGTCAAGCTCCAAATTCTTGAACGTTTGGTCCAAGTGTGGCCAAATGCCTTCCACCCACAAGGAGTTCCTGGACTTTCAGACTCACCAAATTGTCTGCACCAATGATTGATGGGCTAACATGCCAATAAGAGATTTCCTTAGGAAGGAGGAGGCTTCCTCCAATGCCTTGTCAAGGTAATGAGGTCCCATGGGTTGCAGACCAAGTTTGAGGCATCAACACTCCCATATATGGGTGGTGTAGTGGCATTTGAACAAGATGTGTGCATGGGACTCATCCTCTTCTCCACATAGGTAGTAGATGAAGAATGTAAGTTGTTGCCATCTTGAAAGATAAGCAGGTGTGAGAAGATGCCCTTTGATGGCTTTGTAGGCACAACAGGAGAATTGCATCACACACATATGTTGATTTTTTGTCATATAGGCTCAAATAACTTGTAAATGTTTCTAATATTTTGATTTAGTTGTCTTTCAAATTTTAATCATTTCTGTCATTTCTGTCGGCATGCATCGGCATGCCCTTGGCGTGCCTCGAAATGTCATTTTTTTGGGCCGTCGAAATCGTCGAAATCTGCCATCGAAAAACGGGCATTTTCACGACATGCCGAAGGCATGCCCACGAAATGCATACCTACAATTTCATCGGCACTTCGAACCTTGATGTGCCATTGCCTTATCCCTTGCATCCGACAATGTGCGCACTGCTACCCTTGTGCGTATAGCTTGTTCCTACCTTGTCGCTGCAGATGCTACTGATGCTATTAATGTTCGTGCCCTTGTTGCTACAATCTATACCCATTGAAAATTGGATGCTTTTTAATATTTTCAATGAACCTTCTGAGGGCTCTATTGAGGAGCGAGCCCTTCTCTACTGCTGATGTTGCCACAAGTCTTGTGGCCAATACTACTTACACCAGGTCTTTTTGATTGGGTTGCTTCTTGTGGTTGTGGAGCACCCGATCCTACTATTGCCCATCATGGTGATGGTGATAACTTGTGGGGGATTTGAGCAAGTTCCTGCTCTCCTATTTCTACTGATTGGGATCGTCTCATGCCCTATTGCCTTGCTGATTTTTTTTCATCTCAAGGGTGTTTCTTTACGGCTAGGACTTGATTTCCTTTACCATCTCCTGCGTGAAATCATCTCTTATCTGCTTGTTTGGGATTATCTCCCTTGCCTACCTTGCTATTTTTTTTTTCCTTTAATTGGGTTCTTCATCGCTGTATGAACTCCCTAGGGGTGTTTCTTTGTAGCTAGGCATTGATTTGGTGATCTCATCACCCATGCTTTGGATTGTCTCTCAGACTGCTTGAGATTGTTTCTCAATTATTGCTCCTACCTGATTAGGATTGTCTCCTATTTTTCGCCTGGTTCTCCAACCTGCTGCTTGAGGAGACCTATTATGTTTACAAGTTGGGCATGATTGTCATCCACGCTTTAACTTGGGGGGATGGGGTTGAGTGTTAGAGTATTAGGAATAGAGTCCTAATTTAGGATAGTTTGTTGAGTCTCAAGTCCTATTTTATTCCTGATTTCTGTTTCTTAGTTCTATTGGGTCTTCTATGAAATTTACCTAACCTTACTCTCTATATAAAGAGGGTTAGGCTTTTTCTACTTCAACAAGAGGCACTAATTTATTTCCAACAATCACAATGAGAGCAACAACGGAATTACAGTTGCACAAGGTGGGCTGTATATCCTGGCAAATGTTTCATGTACTTTACCAAAGTTTCCATCCTCAATCAGATTGCTTGCACTCTTACTGAATGTGATTCTAGATTGCTTGCACTCTTACTGAATACCAATATCAATGTGATTCTAGACCTCTGTCATTCCTTTTTTTTCTCTCTATCAAACTTAGGTAGATCACATGTGCTAAGCAAAGCAACCTGAGGTCATTGCTTTACATGATGAAACTGCCACAAACTATGCTCCCTAATATTGTAAAAAGCGGATTAAGGGCTTATTAAATGCTTCTTTTTCTTCCTGATAAGATCTGACTGCATAACTCTCAGGAAAAAAAACAGAGCTGTGACTACATAGAATAATTTAGTAGAAGGCATTCCATGTGTCCTTCAGTATTATCATATTTGAAATACCTAATGATGTTGCCAAAATGATCTATGGTATTAACAAATTTTGTACTATAAATTCATCTTGTAGGCACAAGTGCAATTGGAAAAACAAAAATTTGGCAAAGGATATAAGAGTCTCTATACGTTACCTAAAGTGGGGAACTCAATGTTATATTTGATAAGTGATGGAAGTTCCGAAGTATCAAAAGTTACCCTGAAAAATAATGCTAAATATAGAATCTCCAAATTTGGTTTGGCAATGTTTAAGCAATTGCTATGTGTGATATTGTTAAGAATTGAGAATTACTCCATCAAACCAAGTTGGAGATGACTTTTGATTTCCAATTAAACATGTGGCTGAGCTTTCAGTGACCATAATTCATGCAGTCAACTTATGTTGAAGTCCCCATTACATTCAACGCTATAGTTGTTTATCATCTAATGTGAGAAATGGTTACAACTTTGCCAGATCACATTCTACTAAAAGTTAGAAAATACTTTGAATACAATATAATTATAATAGTATCCAACGTAACCTATTTGTTTCTTATGTAACCATTATAGATTTTGCGACATGCTGTTTCTTTTGATGTGTCACTTCATAAATGGGGGCATTGATATCCGGTAAACTAATCCATTATCTCCCTCCTACATCATAATAGACCCAGATTCGTGGGCTTCTACCAGCTCACCACCCTACCCCCACAACAAATGAAAAACCAAACAAGCACCCACCTGCAGTCGGCTTTTGCTTTGGACCCATTCATACTCTTTTGCACTACAGTAGCCTTGCTCCACATGTTTCTGCTCCATGCATATATAAATCTCATGCATCACAACCTCTTTTGTTTTTTTTGTTTTTTTAATAAAAAAACTAATGCATTATGTTCTTCGATGTGTAATTCAGCTCCATTTCTCTCAGATCTGTGCATGGCAGGAAACATGTGATTTGCCCCATGCATGATCTTGCTATTTTCTGTGATCACACCTCGTTTGCATGGCTCTGTGCCACTCACGGCTAACGTGTGCTCTCTATCAATCATCTTGTGCTATGCAGTGTCTGCACAGTGTGTCGTCAAATACCTCTATGGAAGTCAGTAATTTCTCTTTCATCCACTGCTGGTTGTTTTGGGGGTTGACAATCTGAAAATCTATTTCCATCACTACTAGTTGTCCATTGAAAATGTGCACCACCTACGTCAGAGGAAGACAATAATTTCTACCACTAGTAATTTGAGTCTTCTAGATCCTCTACTTTTTCAAAGAAAAAATTCTAGATCCTCTACTTCTTGATCATGGCACTATTCTTTTGCTCTATCTCCTGATTTGAGTGATGTTTGTGACATGCTCTGATGATTGCACATGTATTCAACAGTTGGGCAAACATCCGGCATCTCTTTCTTAATTCTTAATCAAGATCAGTACTATGATAGAAATACATATTTAGCATGGTATCCAGAGGAAACCTTGCCTTCTTGATATCATTGCTTTTCCTTTCCCACGTATGAATACTTCAGTTGCATGAGATCATAGCTCACAGTACCTGATATCAATCTTGATGGATGTGATCTATTGTGATATGAGAATCGAGATTATCAAGGCAAGATAGAACTTCATCCTCTACAGGGGATGACATCCTGCACAATGGGGATGCAGATAGCATCTAGCAACCAGAGAACATGCATATAAGAATTAGTGGCATCAACATGTAGCAAAAAGTGCCGACTTCCTGGTAGTTTTGTTACATATTCCAGACTGAATGATACACTGAAGATGTTTGGTGTGTTAAACTGAACGGCATAATCTGCACACTTGTGACCAGGTGATTGGACTCTTTGACCACCCCCTTTAGGTTTCTTGATGGAAGTCCTTCAGAAATCAGAATTAAAAGTATCAATCAGCAATTTTCAATGTATTCCATTGGTTCTCTTCTCTATGGTTCAAAGAAATAAGCAGAATACTTTATTTCGTAACCCTACATCCTAATATATAGAGATTTGGGTGAAGTACAAGAAAGCCCTCAAGAAATAAGAAAACATAAATAAGATGCTTTGTTACACATCTCTCACCACTCCCCGAGCATAGATATCAATCATATTTAGTTTGGAACAACATTTGTCAAAGAGCAAAGTTTGAAATATCGATTTTGACGTCGTTTCGATAAATTTTTAAATGTGCATTTTAAAGGTATGTCGAGGGCACATTGTGGAAACACTCGTATTTCAATGTCAAATTTCAATACCTCAAAAGTAGTTCATTTTGAAGGCACGTCAAGGGCATGCCAATGTATATTGACAAAAATTGTAAAATTAGTCAAAATAATTAGAATTTCAAGGAAATTATAAGATTAAATATATTTATGTAAGAATAATAATGTTATATCCTAATATTTACATGTAACATATAGTCTATTATATCATATTTAAGTTTAAGAATCAAATATCAAATAATTACTGTGTGAAGTGGATTAAGTTATGCAAAGATAAAAGATTTAAATATATATTTGTAGTGCAAAGTAAAAATTTGAAAGTTAAAATTTAAATATCTAACCAATTAATCTTAAATTAATTTATCAGTTAATTTTGAGGCCTTTCACTATGCAGATAGATTAATCAATTTGAATAGATTTAGATTAACGGGATTATGCCTATTTTTTCCATATTACAAATTACAACTCCAAAGGGAAATAAATGACAAAATAGCTCCACTAAAAATTTGAAACTTGAAATTTAAATATCTAACTAATTGATCTTAAATTAATTTATCAGTTAATTTTGAGGCCTTTCACTATGCAGATAGATTAATCAATTTGAATAGATTTAGATTAACATGATTGTGTTTTTTTTTTTCCATATTACAAATTACAACTCCAGAGGGAAATAAATGACAAAATAGACTCCACTAAATTCTCAACATACGGATGTTGCCCCTTAAATACCACTGCATTCCTCATAAGCCAGATGCTCCACAAAATTGCAAGAGGCCGCACCCTCTCCTTCGTCTGGAAAGTATCATGCCCCTTATTTCTACCTTTACATCTAAAAGACCTCTAGAACACATCAAAAGAATCATGAGACCACCACCTGTCACCAAAGTGCCTCCATATCTATGTTGCCACAAGACAAGTGAAAAATAGATACTCCACATCCTCCTCTCTTCCAAGGGAGAGTGGGCTTGCCGTATCAACCCCCTGCGTCCACCTGGTTCTCCACACCATCATGATCCTACCTCTCGTAAGCATCCAAACAAAAATCTTCACCTTCAGTAGGCATGCAACCTCCCAAACTTGTCTGCAATCTTTGACAAGGTCAACATCCTCCATCAGGGCAGGTCCTCCCAACCTCCTGTATGCACCACGAATAAAAAAATCTCCCTCCTCCCAGCCATAAGCATCCACCCCCTCCTTAGGCTGGAAGGCCTCCAAATCCTGTAGTAGTTTATGTACCTCCTCAATCCTTTAATCATAAAGATTCCTCAACAAATTGGGACACCAGCATTCATCCCATATATCAGCAACCATAGCTCCTCTGTCCACCGCTAACGCCGCGAGTCTAGGAAAACGATCACTCAATCTCCCTTGTCCTATCCAATCATCTGTCCAAAATAGGAAATCCCTCCCCACTCCAAGAACCGACGTAAAGAAACTCTGGATCCTAGGTGTCACCAAAGATGGCCCCTTAACAAGTTGCAACGCTGCCCTTGGAGGAGACGCCATTAGATCCCAATGAAGAGAGCCCCTATAGCATGAATGCAAAATCCTCTCCACCAAACAATTCTCACTCCCAAGCAGGCTCACAAATCACTTGGTTAAGAGACTATCATTTATCCTCCCCACATCCCTAACTCCTAGGCCCTACTCTTTGAGAGGCTTATAAACCTCCTTCCATACTCCACTTACATTTGTCCAATAATTTGTCCAAAAGAAGTTCCTCATGAGACTCAGAATCTTCTTCTCAACCTGCCATGGCATCTTCGATATGGCTGCAAAATATCAGGGCATCGATGCCAACACAGCTTTGAGAATCACCAATCTTCCCCCTAGACAGCAGCTTCGATGGCCACCCTTGCTAATCGTCCCTTGATCCTCTCCACTAGAGGAACCTAATCTTGCATAGAAACCCTCCTATCCGTCAGAGGCAAGCCTAAATAGGAGGTAGGCACTGGTATCCTTTGTCCGTCCCCAACACAACACTGCAAGCATTAATCTCCTCCGATAAATTGAAAGGAATGAATGTTGATTTCCTATAGTTGATCTGCAGGCGCGATGCCTCTCCAAACAGCTCTAACAGCACCCGGATCCTCCTCGTCTCTGTCTCTGCCTCTGCCCCCTCAATAAAGGAGGGTGTCATCGACATACTGAAGAACAAGAACCACGGTCCCATCATCCATGGAGAACCCCCTGAGTAGTCCCTTCTCACATGCTCTAATTGAAGACCTCGCCAACGCATTCCTAGCCAAGATAAAGAGCATAGGTGTCAGAGGACATCCTTGCCGGACTCCCCACCTTGGATGTACCCATCCACCTGCCAGGTTCTCATTGATGAGAATCGAGAAAGAAGTTGTTGTGACACACTACTTCATCTCCTGTATCCAAATTGGTGGGAACCCCCTCTTGATCTTGGAAGCCCACAAGGACTGATGGATCGAGTCATACGCTTTCCTGAAATCCACCTTCTAGAGGAAAGCCATCCTCCTCTCCCTCCTCCAAAGGGTCAAAATCTCTGTGGCTGCCACATAACCATCAAGAATATTCCTTCCTGGCACAAATGCCGTCTGCATCTAAGAAACCACCCCATCAATCACCCCCCTCAACTTGTTTGCCAGAACCTTCGCCACAGTCAAATAGATCGCATTAGACAGGTCAACATGCCTAAATTCATCAATAGCTTTTGCCCCCCCAGGCAGTAGGAGCATGAAAAATTTGTTAAGCCTATTAAAGCCACGGCTCCCCTCCTTGAAATCTGTTATTATCTCCATAACATGCCCTTTAAGCATCATCCAGAACTCCTTATAAAAATATATCAGGAAGCCAGACAACCATTTGCATTCAATCCCCAGATCGCCTTCCATACTTATGTCACCCTTTATGAGTCACATTTAGATCTAGTTGTATCATATTTATGTATAAAAAATATAGGTTGTCACATTCAAACATGGGACCATGGGTTTCTAGGTTGGATGCTATCCTTAAAGTAAATGATGATTAATTCGTGAAGTAAGCTAGTCCTTGGTGTTTGCAATTTTCAGGTTTTATTTTCTTATGGATGCATACAAGTTCTTTATTCTTTAATGTGGATTTTACTTTTAGAAATTAAATAAATATTCCTTAATTCTAAATTGTAATTAGACCTATATACTCGTAATAATAGTATATCTAGAATCTAATATGTAGATCTACTATATAACTATGGATAGGTGTGGAATCAAACCTTAAGAGAATCGAAGGAGAGGAGCAGTGAGACGAAAGGGAGCTGTAGTAGCGAAGATTCGGTTCAGATAAGAACAAAGTAGCAGCAACAACGTAACTGTAATAGTAGTAGAGAAGAATGAGAGAACTGAGAGAAAAGCAGTAGCAGCAAGTTGAAATGCTGAGGGCATTTCGTCATTTGTTGACATTTCAACGAAATTTCAAAGCATTTTGTCGAAATCTCTGTGTTTCGACATTATATTGACGTTGATATAGCCTAACCCCAAAAATAACTATTTCAACAATATGTCGATAGCATGTCGTCAAAATTTAAATCACTTATAAAAATAGTAACGGATAGAAATTGGTTATTGAGATGTTTATATTGACCTTAAAATATGGTAATAATTTAAGAATTATACCTAATACCACTCATTTTTTCGAACTTATTGGCATATCATCCATATTTAGCAAAATATTACTATCATTCCTGCATTTCAATGTTACATGTGTGTTAATATCGTCCCACAACAGAAAAATGTCATTTCGTGGTTATGTCGTAGGCACGTTGTAGGCATTCAAACAATGTTGAAGAGAGTTTGTGGGAGTGCTTTGGTGAAGATATCAAAATGTTTGGTCTTCGGAAGGTACAAAGTGGTATGAATAAGTCCACGTTGGATCAAGTCACAAGTATAGTGATAATCCACTTCATATTTGGTCCTCTCATGAAGCGTAGGATTATTTGTTATGTAGGTGGCTTCTTTGTTGTCTCATCTTTTCTCCATAGAAGCCTCAATAGAAATGTGCAGGTCTGACAGGAGCGATCATATCCACATCATCTCAGCAACTGTTTGGGCCATTGCCTGATACTCAGACTCTGCATTGGGCTTAGAGATGGCAACTTACTTTTTACTCTTCCATGTTAGCAAATTTCCAACTATGTAAGTACATAATCCTCGGTAGACTTCCAGCAATGCAACCAACATAGTCTGCATCTATGTATACCATAATATCTAAGGAAGTGCCCTTGGTAAATAGAATCCCTTTCCTTGGAAAATTTTTTAGGTATCTTAGTACCATTATGGCAACATCCTAGTGCTGCTTGGTGGATCGGTTTATAAACTGACTTAGCTTTCCAACAACTAAAGAAATATTAGGACGTGTAATAGTCAAGTAGAGAAGTTTCTCAACCAGACCTCTATACTGATGGGTGTCAACATGCTCAGACCACTCATCATGCAAGTGTACCTTCTGATCCATAAGAATATTTGCTGGGTCACTCTCAGCATGCCTGTCTCCTATAAGAAATCGGTAGTATATTTCCTCTGAGATAAAGCAATCCCTCTCCTACTGGGAGCAACCTCTATCCCAAGTAAATAGTGTAGTGGTGCCAAATCTTTGATGAAAAAATTCTCCGCAAGCCACTTCTTTGGATCAACAGTGCCTTGCTTATCATCACCTATTAGAATGATGTTATTAACAGACATCAACATGACTACTAGTCCTTGCATCGTCTTCAGTACAAATAAAGTGATCAGATAAGGATCTACGAAATTCCAGTGCCTCAATCACCTCTGACAACTTTTGAGATCAGGCCTTAGGGCTTTGCTTTAGGCCATAAATTGCCTTACGTAGATGACAGACCTTGGAACACTTACCTCGAGACTCATAACCCAGCGATCGCTACATATAGACTACTTCCTGTAGATCATCATATAGGAAGGCATTCTTGATGTCCAACTGATGAAGTGGCCAGTCATGTTGAATAACCACATAACAAGAATCCTAACAGTCTATAGATGTGCTAATGGGGAAAAGGTGTCAAAGAAGCCAACCCCATATGTTTGTGTGAAGTCTTTAGCAACCAAGCGAGCCTTGTAACAGGCCACTGTATCATCTCAATTGTACTTGATTGTAAAGATCTACTTGTAGCCAACCATAGTTGCTCTTGGATGAAGGTCTGTAAGATCCTAAGTATGGCGAGAGATAAGGGTTGGCATCTCATCCTTTAGTTTGTCGCCATTTTGGATCAAGAAGAGCATGCCGATGGGAAGCTAGATTTTGAGTAACCTATAGTGTACTACAAAACTATCTATAGGACGACCCAAGGCATGCTGTAGAGGCCGGGTTAGAAAGGATGCCTGGTATAATTCCTGGGAACATTCTGCATTGCAATGGGCAGATCCAGGTTTGTAGACAACAATGGTTGAGTATTAGAAGAGGGCACTGGATGCAGAGCACTGTTATCCTTCTGCCAAGCACCTGGAGCATTACTAGGAACAACATTGTTAGACTGTAAAACCTTTGTGCTTGCCTAAGGTGGGGTTGGTGCTGGCTTAGAAGGAGAGAGATGAAGTTTGTACACAAGAGGAGGATCATGAAATCTGACTGGCTCAGAGATAGGAATAGCCTCTAAAGGGATTGGAGGAACAAGCATAGTCGGTGTCAGGAATATCATGAACACGTCCCCTAGTAGTGGAAAAGAAAGGTACAGACTTGTGGAAGGTCACATCAACACTGACATAATGATCCTAATGAATGAGATCGTACCAACGATACCTCTTCTGGATACGAGAGTGTCCCAAGAAGACACACTTAACATATCAAGGGGCTAGCTTGTCATGATTTGGAGCAGAAAGGTGGATAAAGGTGACACACCCAATGGGGTGGCACATGAAACAAATTTCCATCAGGACAACAAATTCGTAAGGGAATTTGCTCATTTAGAGAAGAGGAGGGCATGCAGCCAAGATAATAGGCTATTGATAATTATATAATTAAATATCCTTATATGTCTAAATTAGCTTAGTTCCTATGTAAACACGTTACACTTAAGTTATAAATAATGCATTAGATTCATTCTAGGAATATTAGAGTAATGCATGCATTAACACAATTTGTACATATTATAACTTGCAATTTTTGCAGGAATAAATGTGGGTGCAAGGATTTGAAGATGGAACTTTGAACTAAAGGAACTTATTCACATAGGAATTCAAATTTCTTTTTACGAGGGGAAGGCACGTAAATAATAACCAATCCATAAAATCATGAGGACACACCTATAATATTTCCCTTAGCAGCTAAGTTGTACTCTGTCAACCTAAAGTTCTATCCTCAATCCAAATTAATTCCCAAAAGTCTTGGACAGGTGTGCAATTTTCCCTTGTATTAAAGCTCCCATGCACCTACGTTAATACCCAACGACAACCCATACTCGTAAACCCTCGCCCATGCCCATTCATATATTCACGTCATTTGCCGTCTTACCATTCTCTCTCTCTCTCTCTCTCTCTCGATTTTAACTCCACATAAATGCATCGGCCAACACATGCACGATGCAAACCAAATGCATGCATGTTCCCAACCATGCAAATCCCGCACCTCTCGCCCCCACTTTCTCCCACGCCCACGCCCACGTCAAAGCCTCTGCCAACGCCCTCACGTATTTCCTCCAATGCTACCTCCGTCCCTACAACCCGAGCGACCCACGTCCAACTTGCCATGCATAGCACGAGACCTTGCGCCACCTCATGCATGATCTTTATGCATGCGAAAATCACATTTCGTCATTTTCCTCCCATCCTCACCCATATAAACACCTTCCATTCATCATCTAAAAAACATCCCCTCCCACTCCCACTTCTCTCTGTACACCCAAGAGATCTTCCTTTCCAACCTCTCCTCCATCTTTTCCTCATTCTTTGGCGGCTCTACATACTCTCCGGCTCCTCTTCCTCTCGATGTTGGTAGCTCCACATTCTCTCTGGCATCCTCTTCCGCAACTTACTCTCTCCCGACATTTTTCCCGAAGCTTCTCGTGGTTTGGCAACGTCGACACCGTCGTCCCACAAGCGCCCTAAGGCGGAGCATCATCTTCTTGGCCTTCTTCTCTCTACTCTCTCTAACTCGTCCTCCATATATCTCTCCCTCTTCTTGCTTTATTTTTATTTTGTAATAGACTCCACGTCTAGTTGATGCAATATTTATTTAAGTAGTTAACTTGTCTTCACCATTACTTGTCTCTTATTTAACTTTATCGCTTTCATCTTCATTAAAATACAAAAAAAATGAATATATAGAAAAAGAACAAAAATAAAATAAGTGTGATAATAAAATCAAGTGATATTTGCCTCCTAGAGAACAATCCTGGACTCACCACATTAAATAAAAAATAAATTTTATTTGGTTTCGAGATTTTGCGGTTGTAATAATAAATCTATATCTTTATACTTCGCGACTTTCTCGATATCAACTATCAAGACCACATCACCGTAGAAATAGAGGGCGCACTATTGTGGGTCGACAGAGTTCTGGCAACATCCAAGAGATGATGCTTTCTTTTTACAACCCTATTTTGTTGAAATGTGTGGGGACAAGTAATCTAATGTATAATACCTTGGGACTTGAAGAAATCATGCAAAGAGTGATTACAAAATTCCAAACCATTATCAAATTGCATCTTTATTTCCAAAACACAATGTTTAAGAATAGAATATGCATCAAACTTCTACTTCAAAAGAAAAATCCAAGACAATATAGAAAAATCATCCACAAGAATCAACTATAGCGAATTGGATCCTTACTGGGGCAGGGACTGCTTGATTGGGCGCTGGGAGACTATAAATATTCCCATGCGGACTCTTAGCCACGTTAGCACTCTGATCCCTCTTCTCTGTCTATCGGAAATATGAGTGGGACCTGGACATTGACATGAACTAATTGAAATAACTCCTTTGACCTAGCACTCTGGCTAGTAGAATAAGTATTCTGTCGATGCTTTCCAAGCTGACAACCATCACAAGTAATGATAATAATGGAAGATATATGAGGTATGACACAACGAAGGTTGTCCAGAGATAAGTGACCCAGACGAAGATGCCACTGGAGAGGAGATCTAACAGAAGTTGCACCACCAAAACTCACTACAGCAAAAGGAGATTGGAACATGCGATAGATCCTCGTCTTCCAATCGTCCTTCCATCAGGATATCCTGAAAAGTACAAGTAGCAGTATCAAATATGACTTGGTAGCTTAGTTCTTTGGTAATTCTGCTAATTAAAAGTAAACTAATAGGAAAATCCAGAGCAAGCAGAACATCAATCAACCTCATATTGAGGGCAACGGTGACCTCTTCCTAACAAGTGATAGGAGAATGCCTCTCGTTTGCCACCTGCACTGTGTCTAGGAGGAATTGAGCAAAGATGATGGAAATGTTGTTGATCTCAAGTGACGTGATGCTTCAGAATCCACTAACCAATCAGTGTCACATAAATCATCACCATGTGTAGTAAGTGTAAGCGGTATACCTGAAGAGGTGGTAAGAGCAGCCGTATTGAAAGCAAAAGAGGTATCTTGAGAGATATGAGAGTCGCTGAAGAAGCTCGTCATAGTTAGATCGTGGTACTGAGACAATGTCCCTAGGTTGCTCTGCAGTGGTAACAGCCTGATTGGCAGATGGTAGTCATCCATGCTTAGTCCAATAAGAGCTCTCAGTATGACCAAGCTTCTTGCAATACGTGTAAGATGGGCACCCTCTACCTTGAGCACCACGACCTCTACCCTTTCCCGGGTAGAGAGCATACCACATCCACGACCTTGGGCAGCAACCAAGGTTGATGTCTGATAAGAGGACTCCTCAGATGTGAGAGAAAGATCCTACTTAGACGACTGTATGCTTCCTCAAGATTAGGAAGCTCTGTTGGAGTGAGTATCTGAGAATATGAGTAGTTGCATACTTAGACGCTAACCTAGTTAGGAACTATAAGACAATAGCTTCCTTGTGATACGTCCTCTGTGTGACAAGTATAGATTAGGTGACATGCATTGTACTTCTCAAAAAGTGCCTTAGGTGTCCAGTAATACTGAGCAAAGTGTGACCTTCCTAAGGCACACCATCTCATTGTAGATCTAGAAAACTCAATTGGAATTCTTCTCACGTGAGTAGGTATCTCTCAGACTATCCCACATTTCCTTGGTAGTCCTGTAGTACATGATCTCATCCTTTATCCCAAGGATAATAGAGTTCATGATCCATGCACGAACCACGACATAGTCTCTCTTTCATGTGGCATTGTTGCCACTCTTCTCTACTGGTGCTGGCTAAAGTAACACGAGCTCCTTGTCATGACCCTCCACAGTCATAAGGAAGGTTTATGACCATTGGGTGTAGTTGGTCTCATTAAGCTTCACCATAGGACCAAAGAAGAACTCTTGGATGCCATCATATCTTCAACCCGACCTCAAATTAACTCGAAACAGTAAAATTGAGATTCTGACCTTTAAGAGATAGGAGATGCAGTCACCAACTTCTTGTATTCAAGAAATCGATACCTGTTAGTTAGATTCGAGGATGGCACCAGACCAGAGGCACACTTGGGAGTTACTAAACCTCCCTCGAGCGGTACTTGGGAGAGGATTCAACCAACAACGACAACGCTGGATGCTGCTTTGGTGTTGGTGGTGGCACTGAGGCTTGTATGACCTCAAACGGTGATGGCAACAGCACGCCAAGGCCTTAGAAGGTCTTGGTGACGCTACTAGGCTTCTTAAAAGGTCCTAGTAGTGTCACCAGAGGCCTCCCAGGCCGCATGAAAGGTGATAGGCGGAGTAAGGTAGGTTTGATCATACGTGGGAGGTGATTGGACCCCCTCCCATGCTTTTGCCCCACCGCTGAAGAGAGATCTGGCTAATGGTAGCAAGGTGTGGCCATCACTGGCTGTAGATGAGGCCATCGGTTGGCTGGAGGGCCGGTGGCGGAGGTGGTGACTGAATATACCTCTTGTCCAAGCTAGATTTAGGTTTTTCTTTTCAATGAAGAAGGAAAGGGGTATGGGAATCAAGGAGGGTACCGAACGCCGGCTTAGGACTGTCACTCTGATACCAATTTGAAAGAAATAAGTAGAATACTTTATTTCCTAACTCTACATCCCAATATGTAGAGATGTGAGTATAGTAGAGGAAGGCCCTCAAGAAATAAGAGAACACAAATAAGATGCTTTATTACACATCTCTCAACATCTATCACCGTCCGTACGGTCATTCCAAATTTTTTTCGCTATTATTTTATGTAAAATTTGACAGACTTCTCTAACATTAGTATAATATTGGAAATCTATTAGTTTTTCCTCTAAATCCGTTCGGTACTAAATTTTGATTTATAATCAACTCAATAATTGTCTTTTCTTCTTTAGTTGGTACCTTCTACATGGTGCTTGCAGCAGCCACATTTTCAGCTAATATGACCTTTTTCTGTTCTCTTTTTTCTCATCTGGTCGTTTTTGCACGTGGGTCTGTTAAATGTTCTTGTTTGGCAGGTATACCTTGCGGAATGCAGAATACCGCCTCTGTCTTGAACAAAATCTAGATATCCATGAGGAGCCTTCAGATGGTAAGAGATCAGAAAGAGCAGCACCTGGCAATCCTGAAATGTCCTTTGATAGCAACTCAGTAATGCTGCATTCACCTGAAAGAAGTATGCTACCTCGATCAGAACTTGATGATGTTGAACAGTGTGATGATAATGTTGATCTACAAGGATTAGGGGGAATGACCCCTGAGGTCCAGGAATATATATGTTATCTCCAAGCTCGTTTATCTTCTGTGAAGGAGGTACTTTTTCTATTTAGTGATGTCTTCTAGTTAACACTTACAATCTTACCAGTATCACTCATTTTTATTTATATAGAAAGTCCTTAAAATCTTTGGACTTATTCAGAACTAGTGTTGACGTAATTCTAGGTTCGAGTGTTACTGAAATACTTCTAAGATGGGTTCAAGATGCTCTGTCAGTTTGCGATTGGCTAGAAAAGAATGCATTATTGTCTGAATCTTCACACTAACCCTTCTAATTGAGTTTAATACTGCCTAGTATCTCACTGAGTATACATAAAATTTGGCTTTGTGTTATTTTTGAAAAGCAGTGTCCTTTGTGGTGGAATTTTAGTTTTGCTTTCTTTTGAGAGGCATTTCTTTTCTCTGTTGAATAATTTCATATTAAAATTTATTTTTGGATTGGATTTGTGCCCAATAGAATATATATGGAATTGCCTTTCCTTTTTATAGTTGGTTTATTTAGATTGGAGTGGTGGTTGAAAAGGTGATAATGTTAAAGGGAGACTAAGACGAAAGGTGATGCATGGTTACCCTTTAGAAGGAAGAATATTCTCTTATTGTTTTCCTTTTTCACGGTAGTTTCCTGGTCTACCCATGGGAATAGTATTGCTACATTAGTTCCCCTTTTTAATGTCTTCTTAGGTTCATGTGATCCTCTATATATAGAGAATATTCTGATAATAGAAAAGGTAAAGTTGAGTATTTCTTATTTATTTCTCAGAACTTCATTTTTGAGTGATTAGGTATTTTCTTTTTCATTATTTGTTTTCTAGCAAGTTCAGGGTTGATTCTTCATCATGCATTTTTTCCTTTAAGGGCATAGCTATTATTCTTCATGAGATTGTTTTTTGAAAGGTATTCTTCATGTGATTGTCAGTTTAAGGAAGATTTAAAAAAAAAAAGGTTTTTCGTCCTTATATAACTAGTAGAATTAGTATTATTGTCTTCATTATTCTTTGTAACTATACCTTCTACGTTAGTGTAAGAAGTGATTGCTACGAGAATATAATATTTGTATAGTCAAAGTTGGCCAAATCAATCTCTTGCTCTCTCTCACACACATGTGCACGCACACACACATAAAGGACACAAGATCTCCCTACCCAAAATATCATGGTCTCTTTGTCATTTTTTTCTTGTTGGGAAAGATGAATTATTATGAAATTTAGTCCCACAAGATTTAAATGAGAATCTGAGAGGTGTCTAGTTGCCTAGATAAAGGTTCCTGTACCTCTATTTACTCCTTGAGAAGAGTAGTAGAAGATCTCACACATAGGGTGACTTCTCCGGTGGTTTTCTCCCCTCTTCTTGTCAAAGGGGTTTCCATGTAAATCCAAAAGTTCCTTATTGTGTTGCTCTTGATATTTTGTTTGTTTTATCTCTTGTATTTTATTATTTGAGGTGGTATCAAAGTAAGTCGTTCTTGAGATTTATCACTGATCGTGTTTGGGTTTGATTCTTCTTGTTTGTGTCAATCTTTCTTGAGAGTTTTATCTTTTTTATGCTTAGGATTCCATAAATTATCATGAAAAGAAAAAGCAGCAGATTGACAATCATTGTTGCGAGAAGACGTGCCATTATTGGATTCTCCCAACAAGAGGGAGAGCTATTCCCTGAAACCTGGGGAAGATCTAAGGACTGACTCAGAATGTGCCCACATAATTGTCCCTAAGTAACAACTGGTTGAAAGGTTCTATGATGACTTGACTAAGAACCATAAGCAAACCATTGATGTTGTCTATGTAAGAATCTTTCTAACCAATACTGGGGATGAGGCTTGGAACCTTCTTAAGACACTTAGTGAGAATTCCTTCCACTTGGTGGCAACATATTCTGAGAGATCCACACCTATGCTAATAGAGAAGAGGGATTTGAATGAAGTTGGTGCATCACAAGGTTTGGCTTATCAATTAGAGCTACCAGACCAAAAGTTTGATAAGTTGTCTGTAAGCTCTCAATCAATGCACCAAATGCACTCCAATTTCTAGACCTTAGTCGAAGGCTCTCCCGGTTAAAGCACCTATCGTACTACACAAGAATGTCACTTGGCTAATCAATTTATACATCTGATTCAGGAGCAAGCTAGTGCTACTCAAGGATTTCCTCGACCTAGCAATAATCCCTATTCTAACACGAATAACCCAAGATTGGGAAATTATTCAAACTTGTTTTTTAGAGGCAGCCTGAATTCGTTGTCCTTGGACTGAGGCAAACCTTATCTCCTTCAAAGTCAACAGTTCCAAAATTCTACGTAAAAGAAAAGACCTAATCCTCTGAGATAGAAGAGATCAGGGCTATGTTTAAAGCCATACAAGAGTCTAATCAAATGATCTTGAAATCTCGCCCTAAATCCACATCGAGCTCATAATCTCAACTTAGACACGTTATGACTGCACTTAGTGGGAGAGTTAGCTGAAGGAGAATCTGAAGGGGAAAGGTCCCTGTAGGGAACAAGTGCAAGCTGAAATTATCTTGCATAGTGGAAGGGAGGTCAAGAAATGTGATGCACCTAAAGCTTCCAACAGTATGGAGCTAGAAAAAATGGATGAGAAGGAAGAAAAGAAGAGTAGTATGCCAAACTTAATCCAAAAGAATCTTCACCATCTTACATGTCCAAAGTCCCATTGCCTGAACGACTCGAAGATCCTAATGCCCAATCCTTCTTTAGCAAACAAAATTCAAGGATGGATGAAATCGTGGAGACATTTAAGCAAGTCCACGTCAATTTGCCTTGGCATGCTAAAACAATTTGTAACCAAGAGATAAGGAGGTTGTTTTAGGATCCAAGCAACTCCTAACCCTATCCAAATCCTCATTTTTGGCCAAAGAACTCCACCCAATGCTACCACAGCCTAAGTGGGCTCTTTTTTTATTTTTCTTCTTTAATTTCCACACCGTTTAGGCCCATTTGTGTGCCCAGCTTGTTCCAACACCGCACGTTAACGCCCAGACTGTGCACAGACACGCTCTCGTTAGACCTCCTATGCACCAAATTTCTCTTCCTTCCCCCCAATGGACCCACGATGCTATCCATGCCAATCTCACACATGCTGACCCACCTCATTCTCTCTCCTCACTTGTGCCTTCCACCCCAACATGTGTTGCTCGTGCATACCGCTTCTTAAGTGTCTCCATAGGGCATTTCACCATTATTTTTTTTCTGTTTTCAGCTATTTTGCACCAAAGCACCTGCTTTCATTGGAATTTCACTAAAGGGCCCTTTATTTGCTCTTTTCTTCATGACAATGCCGTCTCATGGCTTCTCTTCCTCTTCATATCTCTTTCATTTTGTGATGCTATCTATTGGGCACATGCAACGTCAAGAAATGGAAAAAACTAAATTAATCAAGAAATGTGAAATATATGCTATTTATCTAATCTAAATACATGAGTACATGCTAAAAGTAGTAAGTATAGACATGCAATATACAAATATTAAGAATATATCAAACACTAACGAAAAGAAATTGGCGGTGCATACAACTTAGGCAAAATCAACCTACCTCCTCATGCTAAATTAAAGGCTAAAGTTAGAACAAATGAGTCTAATCTCTTATTTTATAACTCTACCTCTGGAAATATAGAGGTGAAAAAATTACATAAGTTCTCAAAGAAATAGAAAATACAACTCTAGAAATAACAAAATAAACATAAATAACTCAAGACCGTAAGGGCTAACACTCCCCCTTAAGCTGGAACATAGATGTCAATCATGCTTAATTTAGAACAACAAATATCAAATGATGATCGGAGCAGTACCTTGGTGAAGATATCCACTGTTTAGTCATCAAAGAGGACATTGGTAGTGAAGATGAGATGCCTCTAGATCAAGTCACGCGTGTAGTGGCAATCAACCTTCACATGCTTGGTCCTCTTGGGAAACATTGAATTGTTGGTGATGTAGGTAACTACCTTACCATCACACCTCATCTCCATAGGCACATCAATAGAAACATATAGACCTGCAAGAAGAGATCACACCCACATCATCTTGAACGCAGTGTTTGCCATAGCACTATACTCTGACTCTGTACTAGACATGACAACATGCTTCTTACTTTTCCAAGTCACTAGATTTCCTACCATATATAGGTGTAAAATCCAAAAGTGGATTTCCTGTCCGCTAGACATTTTGCATATTTTGCATTCGAGTAGGCCACGACACTTATAATGGTCCCCATAGTGAATAGGATCCCTCGCCTTGGTGTTTTCTTCAGGTACCTTAGCACCATCATTGCAAAATCTCAATGCTGCCTAGTAGGCATATCCAGGAACTAGCTTAATGTGCCAAAAACAAGGGAAATATTAGGTCTAGTAATGGTCAAATACAGAAGCTTGCCTGCTAGGCCTTTATACTACTGACTGTCTACTGCCTCAGCCTCGTGCAAATGCACCTTGGAATCCATAGGGATATTGGCTAGCTTTGCTTCTAGCATGCTCATCTCCTGTAATAAGTCAAGTGCATACTTTTTTTGGGAAAGAGCCTCCTTGCTCCATGCCACCTTTATCCCAAGAAAGTACCTGAGAGGACCAAGATCTTTTATGGCCAAATTAGTTGCCAAACTCTTCTTTACCTTAACAGTACCATGGCCATCATTCCCAATAAGAATGATATCATCTACATAAATCAACAATGCCACCACAGCCTGTGCCGTTCTTTTGACAAACAAGGAATGATCTGAAGAAGGCCTCTAAAAGCCCAGCGCCTCAGCAACCTCTAATAGCTTTTGGAACCATGCCCAAGGGCTCTGTTTTAGATCATAAATCGCCTTACGTAAACGACACACTCAGGATCACTCCTCCCAAACCTTATAGCCAGGAGGCTGCTATATTGACATTTCTTCTTGCAGGTTATCATACAGGAAGGCATTTTTAACATCAAGTTGGTGAAGGGGCCAAGCATACTGCACTAAAACAGAAATCAAGATGCAGATAGTAGGAAAACGAGCCACTGGAGAGAATGCATCAAAAAAATCCATCCTATATTGTTGACATACTCTCTTATTTATGTTTACTTTTTGTACTCTTTTGTTATTTTTATTATTGCACTAGACATACTCTATAATTTACTCAATACCTCTTCATTATATAAAGAGGTGTTGGGTCTCTTAATAAACTAATTTTGGCATTACATCCGACTTGGTATTAGAGCACGATCTTAGGCCAGGTTCTGATATCCCACTGAAACAAGTCTCTAAAACCCTAACCCTAACCCTCTTCTTTCCTTCTCCTCACCGTTGGTCACCCTCACCGCTGCCCAGCCTTAGCCACCACTACCGACGACAGGGGTAGCGCTCAAGGGAGTGCAATAGCGTCTTGGGGGGGGGGGGGCTGTTGGCCCCAATAGTGACCTGCAGAGGCTGGTGTAGGGCTTCCTTTGGCCTCTCAGGGCCACACGATTGCAGTGAAGGGCACCTAGACCCTCGTTGCCATCTTTAGGCCCTACTACACGGGCCCAGGCCACTGCATGGGGGTCACTGGAAGGCCCAGCGCCATCGTTGGGTTCCTATTGACCACTGAAACTGGTGAGGAGAGGGCTCTCTGCCCTTGGCGGGGCGAACTGGGCATCCCCTAGGCCATAGCATGCCCCGCTTCATTGCATAGGGGGTGGTTTTTTTGCCCTGGATGTGATTTTCAGATCGCAGGCATTGGATCTTCACGTCTAAGGTTTGATTGGTGTTGTTTGATGCTGCATATGAACTGAAATATATTTCAGATCGTGGTTTAGTCGTTCTTTCCTGTCTCTATGGCGAGTTCTAGAACTTTTGAAGTTACCTTAGGCGCCGTTCCGAAGTCTGGGGCCTATAAGAGTCTATTTTTTGGTCCAATTATCAAATTGGACGAGACCAATTATTCCATATGATCTCAAATGTTCCTCATGATAGATGAAGGTCATGATAGTGAACACATTTTACTGAAGCCCGAGCCTACAAAGAAGATGGGAAAGAACGCTACATGGAACAAGGACAACGCCATGGTGAAGGCGTGGTTGGTGAACTGTGTGATTATGAGGATTGGCAACGAGATTATGTACCATCCGATCGCCAAGGCCATGAGGGATAGCCTTCGTGACACGTACTCCCAGGAGAAAAACTAATCTCGAGTTTTTCAAATTAGTCATGAATTGTCTCAGTTGAAACAGGAAAGGAAGTCACTTTCACAGTACTACTCTGCCCTTAAGGAGCTATAGGAGAAGTATAATGCCTGCCCACCAATGTGCACTTGTCTATGCAAAGGGAGTATCGCAGAGAGGCAGCGATTCATCAATTCTTGTCCGTAAGGGTGTAAATGAATCGAACCTGAGCGAACTTATCTAGGTTCGATTCGGTTCGATAACATTTTTTCTAGGTTCGGATTCGGTTCAAGTTTGATAAGAAAAACTAAAGGTGAGGTTCGGTTTGGTTCATTTTTGTTTTCGAAGGTTTGATTCGATTCGTTTACGGTTCGTTTAAGTGTGAAGTTTAAAATGCTATTAACTTAGGTTCGATTCGTTAGGGGTTCGTTTATGAGTTTGTTTTAAGGTTGTTCATAAATATTTTGTTATTAATGCAAGCATGATAAATCATAATTAAAAAAAATAAAACATAGAGTAGAAAATTTAAAAACATATAAATTATAACATAAATATTTCAAGACATGTTTGTTAAAAGAAAATATATAAATAAGAAAAAATACCTCAAAGTCACAAGTCATGTATCATGCATGGTATAAAACATGTTAAATAGCTAGCAACCTATTTGAAAAATTTACATCAGTTGATAAAATGAAAAACAAACACATTAGAACATGGCCTCACTCTAAACACAGAAAAAAAAATCACATAGTATTAATATCCATGACAACTATATGATTCTAATCATAACATAAGATTGCAGACAAGTTTCTAAATCAACGTCTAACAACAAAGTTTGCATGGCACCACATTATATAGAACACATAAAAAAAAAGAAGAGCCCCACAAATGTTTGGAGGCACCACATCGAAAAAAATATCACTGAACAATAAACCACTTCGTTGTAGTTCCATATCATTGCACCATCTTAATGCCTGAAAAAAAGAAATCATTATGAAAGTCAAACATTAAGAAAAAGATCAAATTTTTTTATAGATTGTGATTTATTTCATTAAATCGTACCTTAAATAAAAGATTCCAACTCAGGAGGAAAAGAAATATGCAACTCTTCTTCTAAGTAATCTCCCCACAATACCATAATTAAAAATTTAATAGCAATACAAAGATGAAGCTCTTAGATTATTAATTTAGAAAGTCAAAACTTAATAAAAAGACTTACGGTTGGACTGAAAATGTTTTTCATGCCTTCTCTAATCCAATTCCCTGCACAAACTAATTCTTCAACAGTTTTTGGAGCTAAAGAGCTTCTATATGGATCCAAAACACAACCTCCAGCACTAAGGCCTAGTTTACTTGGAGGGTTAACCCTAGGGGTTGACCCCTGTTTACTTGGCTACTTAACCCCTCATTTGCTAACCCAGGTTTAGCAACTTTAACATGGATTTGTCTAACACCAGTTTCAACTGGTGTTAGCCAAATCCATGTTAAAATTCTACATCATTTATGTCTTTGACATCTCTCATGTTTTATATACCTAACACTACTACCAAGTAAACACCATAAGGGTTAACATCACAACTTAACACCAATTTAAGTAAACACAAACTGGTGTTAACACCACACCGTAAGTAGACACAATTACGGGTTAGCATCAGTTTCACATTTCTTAACATTACTTTCCTAACCCCTCAAGTATACTAAGCCCTAAAAGCTGACTCTGAAGCCACGGTAGTGATGGGAATGCTCAAAATATCACAGGTCATCTTGAACAGAAAATGATACTTAATAGAATTCAACCTCCACCATTCTAAAACATCAAAGCTACTCTCATCATTCTCAAATTCACCAGCATAAAGACCTTATAGATATATAGTAACATCTGATTTAGATGGTTGCTTTGCATCTTTTCTAACAAGCATGTCAAACATTTGTCTTCCTTTCAAACCTGACTTCTTTGACACATCAGTAGGTTTTGGGGGCAAACCACTTGAACTTTGTACAAGTTCTTTTACATAAGATTGGTAGAGCTCATGAAACACACCTTTCACAATTTGAATGTTACATTGAACCTCATGTTCTGGATAAATCAAAGGGAAAGTGAACTCAATAAAATCCATTTTATTTCGTGGATCCAAGATTGTTGCAATTGCCAGTAATAAATTTCAATCATTTCAATACCTTTTCATTTTCTTCCACATCATTGAGGCCATGTCTCTTATAAAAACATCATCTTGATTTGATATAAGGTGGGCATTCAACAAGCTCCTTACTCGACACATCTCTAGAAAGAATAAATTTGCTGTTGGATACTTTGTCTTAGAAAAAATAGCTACGACATCATTAAATACTTTCAAGAACTTACAAATCTTTTCAACATTTATCCATTTATTAGAAGTTGGAAGCCACTTGTAATTAGCATCTCTAAGAGCATATTGGCTAAATGCAATCTTAAAAGTCAAAGCATGTGATAACATTAAATATGTAGAATTCCATCTTGTTGGGCAACCAATGCGCAAGCCCTTGGATGTGGAAATGTCAAGTTGTTTTGCAATTTGCTCAAATTTAAACAAACGAGAAGGAGACTTCTTTATGTACTTGACACTTTCTCTTATACAATTGATTCCATTTTCAATTCGTTTAAGGCTGTCTTGAACCATTAAATTCAAGATATGGGCTGTACATCGAATGTGAAAAATCTTTCCCTTCAAATGGAGTTTGTTTCTTGACTCAAAATTTGCCCTTAAAGATTCAGCCACAACTGTATTGTTTGATGCATTATCTAATGTGATTGTCTGAATTTTGTCTTGAATTCCCCACTCTTGAATACATTTAGCAATGACATCATTGATTACGACTCCAGTATGCGGTGGCTCTAAATCACAAAAGCTAATGATATGCTTACGTAAGTTCCAATCAGAATCAATGCAGTGCGCAGTCAAGTACATATATCCAATTGTTTGATTAGATGTCCAAAAGTCAGAAGTAAGAGATATGCGATTCACAGACTTGAAAGTTTTCTTCAACTTCGCCTTCTCGGTCCATACACCTTCATTCATTCATTTTTTATGGTATTTCTTGACACTTTCTCATATTTGGGATTGAGCATTTTGAAGTAGATGTTAAAGCCAATATGTTCAACCATCTTAAAGGAATATTCATGCATAATGATCATTCTTGCAAGGGCTTCTCTAACTTTTTTTTTTATCATAGCCACCACTCGTAGAAAAATCAAATATCTCTTCATTCTTACCTTTTGAACTAGAAGCGAACAAAAGTGTGGCCTGTTTCTTTGATTGATTTCTGTTATAATAAGGGTAAGTTTCCAACAAATGTCTTTTCATGTGTAGTTGTTCCACTAGAAGATTTTGACAATATTTCTCCACAGCACTTGCATTTATTTTTTATGCTATTTCATCTTTGTTTTTTATCCGGACTTTAACCTCTACCTCTTCAAAATAAGCTCACACAAAAGATGTTTTTTTTCTTGATCTTTTCCCTGATATCTCGAATGACTATAACATTTTCATCATCATTTACTTCGATGTTATCATCTTCATCTTCATGCCCATTAGATTCATAATGCATTACACCAACATTCTGCACTTTTCCCTCCACAACTACAAGATCTTTATCGATAGAAGATAGAGTTTCGTGTGAAGACATATTTATCCAAATAAATATATTATTCTAATTAGATATAACAACCAACTAAAGCAAAAAAAATAAGCATGAAGTTAACCAATTATATATAAGACATGCTATTTAACATTTAATTTAATTAGACAAATGCTATAACACAAATAATCATGAAGAATATAAAAAAGGATCGTGAAGAAAAAAAATATGAGGGGGTGAATGGGAATATAGAAAAAGAACACGAAGAAAATAAAAATATGAGTGGGGGTGAATGAGAAGTGCATTCTCAGGTGGTACTACCGCAAGTGTGAGGTGGCTACATGCATGTGCATAACAATAGTAGTAAGCGATCACAAAACCAAAGAAGGAAATTCAATTATAGTGATGAAAAATAGAGGTTACATAAGTATAATTATTTCTAAATATAAAGAAAAATGGCGGGTCCATAAACTCTCCATACTCAAACAACATGTTCAACTTAGTAATCTTTTCCAAAGAAGATAACTCGAACTACGTATGCCCATAAAAATATACTACATCAGGAAGTCTAAAAAAAATGGAATTAACATGACAATTAGAGATTCCCATTTCTAAAGGACCCCAAGGTGTTGCCATTCGACAAGAATCCCATGGATCTTAAGACTACAACCAACTTGTATCTGTAACTAGTGGATGACGTTGTGAGGGGTTTCATTTCCTTGTGTTTTTTAGCTAAAAAAACTCTGTAATGGACATGCAATTTATATTAGAGTGTAGGCTTGTGATATCTTCTCTATATATAGTGCATCTAGAAACAAAATGTTTTCCTACGGTGTAACACTTAGCTTATTGATACGATGAACCTCATATCTGGGCCATAAACTCTCCATACTCAAACAACATGTTCAACTTAGTAATCTTTTCCAAAGAAGATAACTCTAACTACGTATGCCCATAAAAATATACTACATCAGGAAGTCTAAAAAAATGGAATTAACATGACAATTAAAGATTCCCATTTCTAAAGGACCCCAAGATGTCGCCATTCGACAAGAATCCCATGGATCTTAAGACTACAACCAACTTGTATCTATAACAAGTGGATGACGTTGTGAGGGGTTTCATTTCCTTGTGTTTTTTTAGCTAAAAAAACTCTGTAATGGACATGCAATTTATATTAGAGTGTAGGCTTGTGATATCTTCTCTATATATAGTGCATCTAGAAACAAAATGTTTTCCTACGGTGTAACACTTAGCTTATTGATACGATGAACCTTATATCTCGACCTCCAGTTCTACTTCGGCCTCCTTCCTTCCACCTTCCACCTTCCAACGTAATCGCCTCTCCATGCTAGTCAACTTCTGCTACGACGCCTGCAACCTCGTCAGTCCCATCCCCCCTCCTTCGACGTCATCGCCTTCCCCTTCCTTACTAACCTCCACCTCGCCTACAACGCTTTCACCGGCCCCCTCCCCCGCACACTCGCCGACTCCAACCTCCAGATCCTCGCCGTCAACAACCAGCAGCTCATCCTCAACAACAACAAGCTCACTGCAAGCCTCATCCCTAGAAGCCTGAGGCCTCTAGACCCTCATGGCTCTCAATTGTTGGGGGAGAGAATGGAGGAGGAGATCGTGTTGGGGGTGAAAGTGGACATACCGTAACCTTGGAGGTTGAAGACTTGAAGGCTTGGTCTTTGTTGAGTGTTGGCTGCTGCAAGCCTTGTTGCCTTGTTTTGGGGCAGGCAGAACGAGGGGAAGGGGGGTGTTGCCTACCTTGTTGTTGGGTAGGGGTGTAAACGAAGCTTTGGAGACCAACAATCGCTCATCAAATATACCACAAGCACATTCTCGTCTAAGATGCATATGGGTGATTTTTCAAAAAAAAAAAAAACCAAACGCATGTCAGAATATCGGTGGGAAATGGGAATTGGGATTCTGTAACGTCACTTCATGTCATGATGGCAACGTATTAATGCCACACACGCACACACACATATATTTATTTATTTATTTTAACAAACATTTAACGAATCGAACCTAATCGAATCTATCTTGTTTAGATTCAATTCGCTTATCTAAACGAGCTTAAAATTAAGTTTATGTTCAATTCGTTTATTCACGAGCTGAATCTAAATCGAAGTTTTGACGAATCGAAACAAAATGAATATCAAACCTAAAAATTTTTTGACAGCCCTACTTGTCTGGTCTTAGCCCAGAGTATGTTGCTGCTCACTCCCAGATCCTCACTTTGTTAGAGCTTCGTGCTCTAGAGGAAGTTTATAGCTAACTGAGTCACATAGAGGTCACTGTACTGCAGACATGAGAGTACTTAGGCCTCGACTCTTGTTGTTGTTGGATGAGGTAGGAGAGTATCTTTTACTCGAGGAGTACTATCCACTCATGGATGCAAGAGGGGATGTGGTGCTCCAAGGAGATCTCGCACTAGCACTACCTGCACCTACTATTGGAAGCTTCGTCATGTGGAAGCTTCTTGTTGGAGCAAACATGGAAGACCACTAGTGACCAATTAGGCTACTGCCACCACAGAGGATTCTACTGATGTTGTGCATGTTCCTAGAGTTGATTATGATGCATTGCTACAACACCTTTCATAGTTGACATAGGATCCAGCCATGACTTCTTTTGAGACCGCTGCCTTCACCTCCTCTTCAGGCATAGATTCGTGTGCCTAGGCTTGTGTAGGTGCTAGTTGTCTAGTGGATTTAGGTGCCTCTCATCACTTGTTAGAAAATCAGGGGTGCTTTGGTGAACTCCAGAATGTACCCCATGGTAGGACAATTTAGGTTGTTGATGGCTAACATGCCCAGATTGGGGGTTAGGGGGAGGTGCCACTGACTCCTACCATGACATTGACTGATGCTTTTTATGTGCCTAATTTCTCTCTAAATTTATTAGCTGTCACTAAAATTACGAAGAAGCTTCATTGTTGTGCCATATTTGATGAACTTGAATGCATATTTTAGAACAAATTGACAGGGAGGACGATTGGTGGAGGGCATGAAGACGGGGGCGTGTATTGCCTAGACCAGACTCTGATTGCTGCTACTTGCCTTGGTGATTCTAGTTCTGCTGCTGGGAGGGCCTTGTAATGGCACCGTCACCTAGGACATCCTTTTATGGACAGGCTTCGACGCATCCTTCTGCAGATTTCTGCCACCACTGAGATTTACTGTGAACCTACTAGTTGGGAAAGCACCACAGATCTTCCTTTCTTGCTAGTACTGCACCACAGACAACTGAGATGTTTTAGTTGCTTCATATAGATGTTTGGGGCCCTAGTTGGATCCCAAATAGACATGGACATAGATACTACTTGGTTGTCATAGATGATTTTTTACGTCTTTCTTGATTGTTTCTATTAAAGAATAAGTCCGATATTGGACTTGTCATTGAGACCTTTATATTAGAAATAAAGAATCAGTTTTCCGTTATGACAGATTATGTGTTCTAATAATCTTCAGAATTCTGCACTGCTACGCTGGCAGCATTTTACTGGTCTCATGGTATTATCCACCAGACATCTTATCCCCACACATCTCAGCATAATGGTGTGGTGGAAAGGAAGCACACACACTTATTGGATGTGGCATGTACTCTTCTGATTCATCATTGTGAGCCTCACTTGTATTGGGGCAATGCTGTACTTCCTGCTTGCTACCTGATTAGCAGAATGCCATCATCTGTGTTGCATGAGCAGACACTTTAGCATATCGTATACCTTGATAGAGATTTGTTTTAGTTATCCCTAAGGATTTTTGGATGTGTTGCTTTTGTGCACTTGCTGGGATCAGGACGGGACAAGCTGGCACCCCAGGTAGTCAAGTGTGTCTTTCTTGGCTACTCGCGGACACAAAAGGGCTACATGTGCTTTAATCCCATTGGAGGGAGACATTATGTGAGTGTACATGTCACCTTCTATGAGTTAATACCTTATTTCTCGCTTGTAGCACAACAGTTGGTTCCAAAGAAGAGTTTACTCCTATGCTTGTATGACCTGTTCTTATGGATGAGTTTCTTATAGTTGAGGTTCCTTCTCTATCCAATAGTAGTGGTTAGGCACAAGTGATTGTTTCTGCACGTGATAGCACCATATATCATATGAAGTTCAGAGATCTACCTATTGTGTGTTCAGAAGCTAGTTACATACAAGAAACACACCCCCTGCTTCAAACCGACCATCCTCCCCGTCTCTAGTATGTGTTGAGGCATCTAACAATGTTGATTCTAGTGGTGCGTGAGCAGGACATACTAATAGTGCTCCAGATGATGACCTTCGTACTACAGTTAGGAAGGCTCCTCAGTCATGTGCTCATTATCATGTTGTTGGAGCAGCTACATTAGCTAATCTGTTGAAGAGATTTAGGTTGTTCACTGCAGCCCTTACCACTATTGAGATACCTTCTACATATCAGTAGGCCTTACTTCATCCGAAATGGCGTACAACCATGGAGGATGAGATGGCCGCACTACACAACAGGCATACTTATGAGCTGATGTCTCTTCCCACTGGAGCATGCTTGGTGGGCTGTTGATGGGTCTTTACCTTAAAATACAACCCTAATGGGTCTATTTCATGGTATAAGGCTAAGTTAGTGGCAAAGAGGTTCACTCAAATATACAGGGTGGACTTCGACACATATTTTCCAGTCACACACCTATCTATAGTGTGGATATTAGTCTTTGTTGTTGCCCATAAGGACTTCATGCTTCATCAATTGGATGTGAAGAATGCCTTTCTCTACGGTGATCTTAAGGAGGAAGTCTATATGCAGCAGCCTCCTGGGTTCAAGGCTCAGGGGGATTGTGTGTATAGGCTGAAGAAATCTATCTATAGCCTTAAGCAGAGTCCAAGAGCTTGGTTCGAGAAGTTCTTAGAGGTGGTGAAAATGAGATTGCAGAGGTCTTCTTTAGACCACTCTCTTTTTGTCAGAAAGACCGAGCAGGGTATTGTGGCATTGTTGGTCTATGTGGATGACTTCATTGTTATTGGTGATGATATGATCAGAATAGTTGAGGTAAAGAGGTCCTTAGCCGGGCACTTTGTAATGAAGGACTTGGGTCAGCTTTGATATTTTCTGGGCATAGAGGTGGCGAGAAGCAAATGTGGTATTGTTCTGTCTCAGTGCAAATATGCTTTAGACATATTATAGAAGACAGGCATGCTGGGGTTCAAACCAACCAACATTCCTATGGATCCCAAGGCGCATCTATATGATGAGCAGGTAGAGTATGTTGATAGTCGTTCCTACAGGCAGTTGGTAGGGAAGCTTCTCTACTTGACGATTACCATACCAGATATAGCCTTACCTTTGGGGAAGCTTAATCAGTTTATGGAGAGGCTGACTATGCTTCATTGGTAGGCAACCATGCAGGTGCTCAGGTACCTGAAGAGAGCACCAGGACGGGGGATCCTGTTTCAGAAATGGTCACCTATGACAGTAGTTGGATATTTCGATGCAAACTATGTTGGTTGTGTTGCTGATAGGAAATCACTATTGGTTTTTGCACATTTGTGATAGGTAATTTGGTTACATGGAGGAGCAAGAAACAGTGAGTTGTTTCGGCTTAGACTGTTATTGAGATGATATGGATGAGATCTTTATTACATGATTTGCATGTCTAAATAGAAGAGCCAATGAAGATGAGATGCGACAACAAGGCAACCACCTACATAGCCAACAATCCCATGTTCCATGAGCACATAAAGCATGTTGAGATGGACTGTCACTACACCAAAGATCTGATTCAGCGTGGATTGTTACACACTACTTTTGTTGCTTCTGAGGATCAGACAACTGATATCTTCACGAAGACTTCCATGCGCTACGTTTGATTATTGCTATTCCAAGCTGAGCATAATTGACATCTATGCTCCAGCTTGAGGGGGAGTGTTGACATACTCTCTTATTCGTGTTTACTTTTCATACTCTTTTGTTATTTTTATTATTGCACTAGACATGCTCTGAAATTTACCCAATACATCTTCATCATATAAAGAGGTGTTGGGTCTCTTAATAAATTGATTTTGGCATTACATCTGACTAATATATCTATGTAAACCCCTTGGCTATAAGAAAAGCTCTATGTTTGGCAATCGTCTCGTCGAGATTATATTTGATGATAAACACCTGTCGGCACCCAACAATAAAAGCTCCTGGAGGCAGGTTTGCAAGCTCCTATGTGCCATGAAAGCGAAGTGCGGCCATCTCATCATCCATGACCTGGTGCCACTTGGGGTCAAGCATGGCCTGTTGATGACTAGCAGGAATGGACGTGGCAGAGAGAGCATGGCATTGCTATAGGTCGCTCCTAAAAATGCAGTGAATACGACATGTGATATGGGGTATTTGGCACAACTTTGTGGTGTCTTGTAGACTACAATGGGAAGATCCAGGTCATCTGCTATAGGAGGCTCCGTCTCAGCACTAGGTATAGCCTTACCACTATCATCATGTAGACAGCCTACATCATCACTATGCATACACTCATACGTGTGTAAATCACCTAAGCTCACCTGAGGCAAGGGAGGAGCTAGTGCATAGGAAGGGGGTTACTATCGATAGGTAACAGGCTGTCGGTAGGTGACGGGGGGATCCCTAAACCTAGAAAACTCCAAGGGTATAGGCTCAGAAGGTGGTGACTAATCGATTGGGATGGCCTCCAAGGGCAAAGGAGGAATGGGCATAGGTATCTTGACAACCTTAGGAGAGAGACTCCGCCTTGTAGTGAAGAAGTAGGGGACAAACTCGTGGAAAGTGACATCTGCACTCTCATAGTGTTTATGTGTAAATGGATCATAACAACAGTACCCCTTCCGAGTATAAGAATATCCTAGAAAGACACATTTGACAACCTCAAGAGCAAGCTTATTGTAACCTGGAGTGATAATGTGGACAAAAGCAACACAACCAAACACCCAAGGAGGAACATGAAACATATTACCCTCAAGATATGGAAGTTGTAGGGGAATCTGCTCATGTATAACATAAGAGGATATCCTATTAATTAAGTAATACGTTATAAGAACAACATGACCACAATAGAGAGAGGGGATGCTAAGGTAAATTAGCAACGTGCGTGCCACATCAAGTATATGCATGTGCTTCCTCTCAACGACTCCATTCTATTGGGACGTATGAGGATAAGTAGTTTGATAGATAATCCCATGAGATATATAAAACATAGACGGGTAGTGGTACATAACTCAAAAGTATTGTTTGAACAGACATTCTTAACACAAATGCTAAATTGATTTTTTATTTCTAAAATAAAATTTTCCAACACACTGCCCACATTAAACTTATTTTTTAACATAAATAATACAGACGTGAAAAATCATCCACAATGACTATAATAATGATGACCTAGTTAATCAGGAATTCAATTAGGCACCCACACATCCACATGAACAAGATAAAACAACTTAGTCGACCATAGGCTTTGACTAGCAGGGTACATACTTCAGTGATGCTTGTCAAGTTGACAAGCATCACATGTGATAACAGTAGGTGAATAAATTTGAGAAATGACACAACGTAGCCTGTCTAGTGAACGGTGGCCAAGACAAAGATGCCATGGGAATGAGGACCCAACAGAGAAAGTAACACCACCATGGCAAGTAGCAACAAAGGGAGACGGGAACAGGTGATAGACACCCCCTTATGGCCGCTACCAATCGTCCTCTTCGTCAGAATATCTTGAAACGTGTAAGTAGTAGCATCAAATATTGCATGGCAATTCAACTCCTTAGTAATCTTGCTAACTGACAACAGACTAATATGAAAATAAGGCACCAGAAGAACATCAGTTAGTTTCATAGTGGGGATAATAGAAACTTCCCCCTGCCTTGCAATCTGAGAATGCCTCCATCTGCAACCTGTACTGCATGGAGATGTCGGGAGGCCCCAGAGTCAACCAGCTAGTCTGTATCACATTGATCATCGGCAATGGTGGTGAAAGCAAACTCTATACCTGACAGAGAAGCGAATGCAGTGGTCCTCGAGGTAAATAATGTCTCCTAGGTCAACTGTGTAAGACGTTGCAGAAAGTCATCATGGTCGACCTTGGGCACATGCACCGTGTCAGTTGCTTACTCTGTAGTAATAACTGCCTAATTAGCCATGGGAGGATGACTATTCTTGGTCCAGCATGTATTCTTAATATGCACAATCTTGCCACAATATGTGCAAGTTAAGCGTCCATGCCTAGTAGATCCAAGACCATGTTCTCTACCCTGGACAATAGGGATACCACAACCACAGCCCTAACTCCTGAGTAGTAGCAAGGGTTGTGGTCTGTCCTATGGGCTTTGTAGGAGTGAGGGTAACAAAATTCTACTCATTTAGCTATATGCCTCCTCTAGGGTAGGAAGCTTCGAGAGAGTAACTGTGAATGCGCAGCAATGTAGTTTGGTCTAAGGCTTGCCAGGAATTGGAGTATTACAGTCTGATGACGATAGGATCTCTGAGGAGTGCATGTGCACATAGGTCTGCATACATTATACTTCTCCAACAGACCCTTCAGAGTCGAGTAGTACTGTGACAACGTACAACCCTCCTGACGACGCTGAGAGAGCTTGCTATATATCTGGAACTTGGAAGACTCTGTTAAAGTTCTTCTCGTGGGAATAGGTATTGTGAAGATTATCCCATATCTCCTTTGCTGTCCTGTAGGTAGTACGATATTCTCATCTCCAATCCTCGAAATAACATTGTTCATGATTTAGGCGCAAACCATGGCATTGTCCTTCCATGATGCATTCTTTCCAGTCTTGTTTTGTGATTCTGGTTGAAGTAGAACATACTCATTGTCGTGACCTACTGTCATTAGAAAGGTCTGTGACTACCAAGCATAATTGGTCTCTTCTAGCTTCACCATGGGACCAAGGAAGGGACTCTTGTACCCTCCTATCTCTAGGACTTGCTTCAATGTCACCTCAGATGAACCTTCAAACGTCACTGTGCTTTAACCAAACAATCTTGTTGCGGATGGAAGATAAAATATCAGACCATAAGGACTGATTTAAGATTAAGAGACGATCCATAACCAGCCCTAGTAGCACTGATCGACCCTACAAGAAGAAGAGCAGCACCATGTAATGTTGTAGGAGAGGGAGCAGCACCACATGATGTTGTAGGAGAGGGAGTAGTACCACATGATGTTCTAGGAGGAGTTAGGTAGGCTGCGCTTGTACAACCACTAGAGAAGGTGTCGCTGCAAAAAGCCCCCTTGGGCTGTTCAGAAGCCATGAGAGGTGGCGTTGGGTGATTCAGCGACCATTGGGGGGAGGGTGGCCACAAAGACCAGCCAAGGGCAGTGTTGCTGGTGCACCAGTGGCGCTGCACAAGGGTGGTGTTGCCTTCTCAAAGGTTGGCACTGCCCTATGAAAGTAGTTCTCGGGGAGATCGGTACATCGATCGGCCAAGACAGGTTGACCGTGGATGTGGCTGTGCCTCCTTAACATCTGCTAGGCTTTAATTTTTTTTTGTGGAGAGAAAGGGGATATGGGAATCAAGGAGAGTACATTCTGGTCTAAGATTGCTGCTATGATATTAAGTTAGAATAAATGAGTTTAATCTCTTATTCTATAACCCTATCTCTCAATATATAGAGGTGTTAAAATTACACAAGTTCTCCTCAGAGAAATAGAAAATATTACAACTCAAGAAATAATAAAATAAATATAAATAACTCAAGACCGTACGGGTAACACTAATTATTGATTAATGAGTATTCGATTTCTCTTGGTTCTAACTCTATAAATAGACCTTAGAAATCTTAGTATACATATTACAAAAATTAGAATCACAATTTGTTCTCTACAAAGAATTTCTACTTTATTTTCTTCTATGAAAGAAGCTCAACTTCTATGTGCCTTCTTCGCTACTCATTATCCACTGAGAAGAGCTCGTTCGCAGATGTCATTGGATTCATTTTCAATTTGTTGCACTCTTAAATCCTTAAGCTCTCAATTTGGCAAAACCTTTTTAATCATTGTTGAGAGACTTAGGTTGTTTATTGTAAGATTTTATGTTTCTTACACCAGTCCCTTATTTATTAAGCTTGTAGCTTGTGTTTGGGTTATGATAACCCATTGCTTATAATTGGGTTGAAGTAACTTAGTAATTACCTAGGTTACTGGGATTGATTCCCTTAGGGTTGAGGGAATCGGGATTAAAAATCCTAAGCTAAGGAGGCTTAGGTAATGAAATACTTGGGGGTAGAGAATTACTATATATCTTATGCAATATTTTATGGTTTGGATTCTTGTGCAATTTTAATTTATCCCACACTACTCAAATCCATTTTCTAGTGGTTGTGCACATTCTATCTAGATCCTACAAACTCTCCATAGGGGTGAACCTCCAAAGCAATCTTTCAAGCCTCTTCAATGAAGTTTTCAATAGAGAGGAGTCATCTTCTACATACTGTAAGACAAAACTAGTGTCCTCTCTGATGGGAAGGATGCAGAGATGTCCTCCAAGACATCTAAATAATGTTAAGAGAGTAAGAGCATCACCCACCTACACAAAAAGGAGAGTACCAAGAGACAACCATCACTAGGTCTTCTTTATATCTGGATCAAGCCACCACCATATTGCCATTGATGAGAGAGAAGTTGCAGTGCTGCATCTCTTCCTCTAGGCAATTCATACAATCAGAGTTCTTTACTGCACCGAAGACAATAAAAACTGTGAAGCCAAGGTGTCATAAGCTTTGACAAAATCAATTTTCCATAAGACCCCTCTTTCACTATATCTCTTCCATGAAGCAATACTCTTACAGGCCACACCCACAGTGCCCATGAGATGTTTAGCCTTAGTAAATGCCAATTGGACTCTTATTGCGACATCCTGCATCACCAAAGACAACCAATCGGCGAGAATTTGGCTACAAACAAATAGAGAACATTCAATAAAGCAATGGAGTAGAAGTCCTTGACTTCTTCAATGGATGTCTTCTTTGAAAGGAGGAATAAAAAGTCTTACAGTGGTTGAAGCTGAAGTTGCCCTCATAAAAATCCTGAAAACAGCAACAGTCAATCACTTTTTCAAATGTCATTTAGATTTGTTGTGTCTTGAAGAGACTCAATTCTCGAAGAGACATAATCTTCAGAATCATTTCTGGATACATCCCAGGCTTCCTGCAATTTCAGTGGTATTTGTTTGTTTTATTTTTCCGACCAAGACATTGTTTCTATGAGAAACTTTGTTGTTATCCCTGACAGGAACTGCGGGGTATCAAACGGAAAAATTCTGCACTACAAATGCAACATTTTGTAGGGGAGGAGAAGAATGATTTGCTGGATTACCTGAGATCTCTACAACCAGAAAAGGTTTGCCATTCTTATTTTGCTCCTATTTTTGTAACTGGGACCAGAGTAGGTCTGCCTTGTTTAATTAGCTAGTCAGTCTCTTTATTATTGTAAAGTATCAATCCTGAATATGTAATATTTGCTTGTTTCTCTCGAGTAATTTGTAGCTATTAGTAGGCTGCATTTTCAAGAATTGGTTGGATGATATTAAATATTTTAAAGCATAATTAATTCATTCCTGCCAAATTCGACAGATGCTATGTGTTGCACAATTAACATAATGTTTCAATTTAATGTCATTCAAAAGGCTTGAACTTTTCTCTACTCTTCTTGACTCATGGAAATAAAAAAAATGAAAATGTTGACATTGGGCCACAAAGGCCAAATGTGCAATGGTTAAAAGGGCTGTAGGGCCATAGAGGGACCATGAGGGCCAAATAGTGACCAGAAGGGCCAATGGAGACTTTAATGACCACAAGGGGTGGTGGGACCATGATGGAGGGCCATGGGGACCAAGGATGAGATTGAGAGGGTTTAATGAGGCAACAGGAGGACCACAGAGGCAATGGATGCCAAAAGGGTTGCAAGTGCTAGGGATGGGAGCTATAAAGAACAGCAGAGAGGGTGCATGTGGCATCAGTGGGCCACTAAGAACAACGGTGGCTATGGAGGTGTATTGAGGTTGCAATACAGAAGAGGGCTGCAAAGTCAGAGGGCCACAGGGGTATGAAGCCATGGAGGGTGGTTGGGGAAGAGCCTCTACCTCATGACATGGGCAGAGCTTCTCCATCACAAAAGACCATTGGAGGCCACAATGAGGAGGCATCCAAAGGTGTGAAGTGCGGAGACCTCCGGCAGCCACAGTTGTGAGTCGCACAGAGTCAAGCAGACCTCCATGCAGGCAGCAGGTTCACGTGAAGAGGAGGCAGCAAAATTAGAGAAGAGGAGGCGCTGGACCTCTACCTTGTGTGGTTGAGGACAGCAGGGCATCGAGAGTAGAAGGAGAAGGCAGGGGATGTTAGGGTAGGTTCGTGAAGGAAAAACAGAAGGGGGAGGGAAGAAGGAGAGATGCAGCGAATTAAGGGACACTGGCCAACAGGGAGTCAGCCAGGGCCGGCGACAATGGAGGAAGAGGGAGTTTAGGTTAGGGTTTTGAGAGGGGCTTATACCTCTATATATTTAAGGAGTAGAACCACAAATAATTATGGAGGTCTTGTAAGAAAACAAAAAATATAGGAAATAAATAAACCAAAAAGGAATTATATCTAGTAATTACTCCTATGTATATTATTCTAGTATTGCCCCTAAAGACGAGAATTATTCTAAAATAGCATAAAGACGAGAATCATATGCCACCTCAAGATGTGTATGTTCGTGAAATTTAAGGTTATTTGCCAAAAAAAAAAGCCGCCTTGTTGTCATGACATGTTAGTATAAGTAGAACAAAGAGATTTCGAAATCTACTTATTGAGAGTGAATTCATATGAGTTAACATGCTGCACTAGAGTTTGAAAAGATGTTTTCCACCTTGTTTCCCCATGTAACAAGGTTACTTCCTACAAAAGTGCGATAGCCACTGGTAGAATGCTCATCTTCATGAGAGAGCATAAACTAATAGCAAAAAACCATTCGCATGTCCATTGTTATCAAGTAAAGCCCCTTTCCTTGAAGAGGATTTTCTGTGAGTGAGCTATTGATAAACCAACTCTACCAATAACAAAAGAAATGCTAGGCCAGGAGATGATAAGATACAAAAGTTTCCCAGTTAAGGCTCTTTATCATCATAATTGGAGAAACTTCTGCTGTAAATCTTTTCAAAACACCAGTTTTGCTCCATTGAAAGATAAGCTGGTTTGCATCCTAATATAGCAACTTCATGCAATATTTCAATTACATGCTTCCTCTTCCACTGAGATTAAAAAATGACATCAGATGTATGATTCACCTTAATGTCAGAAAGATAGTTTATCCTACCAAAATCTTTTGTAAGAAAATATAAGAGAAATTGCTTTGTTTCTTTTATACATGATTTGTCTTTGCCTGTAAAAGCACTAATTTATCAAACCAGGCCCTCAGATTTGCAAATAGCTATCTCAAACTTGCACACCTCATCAGTCTCCTCCTCAGTCACAAATTAGGAGGTTGCTGTCTGCATATAAACATTTTTAACTAGATCACTGCATAGAAAGCATTTTTAATATCCATTTAGTGCACCTTCCAGCCAGAACTAGCTGCAACAAAAATGTGTTTGCAAACAAAAGTTAGGAATGGGAGGGATTGCCGTGAAGAAATCAACTCTATTTGTTTGCCTATAGTCTCTAGCCAGCAATTTGGCCTTGAACTGATTGATTATACCAGAAGGATGATATTTTGCAGTGAAAACCCAGTGACCGCCTACAATATCAATGCCAAGAGTTAGCTCAATAAGTCTCAAGTACTTTGTGAATGCAGAACTAGCATTTACTCCTCCATGGAGTTCTTCTAAAAAGGATGGCTACCAGAGGCCGGTAGCCATCTGCTGCATTAAAAGCTCAGAAGTGAGCAAAAATTACAAATGTTGGGCTCAGAAAGAGAATAAAGATTGAGGAACCTGGATATTGTCAACTGATGAAGAGAATGATTAGCAAGTGGTGTCAAGATGAACAAATATATAACATGATGTAGGATATTCAGTACAAGAAGGGGTGTCTTTCCTTTTTGCAATAGGTTTATACAAATCCCATCAGCAAGAGGATGGGCAGCTGCATCTCCTTCAGATGATTGTGGTGGAGTGTGAGCATCACTGGCTGTATATGGAGGTTCACTGTCAAAAGGCATCATTATTAGTTGGCAGAGGCTTTGGCCATTTTGTATAGACCTTGAGATCTTGTGGTTTGTAGAGGATTCTATAGGAATGTCTACAGGAAAATTAGGCACTGGCAATGGAATATTTGGTTTTGGTATAGACAAATCTGCTTAAAGGTCAGTTTGCATGAAAAAAAATAACATATATTCTCAGCGAAAGTGATGTTTGCACTGATATAGGATTTATGGATAATAAGACCATTGGCACCTATATTGATTCTAGCCCAAGCATAATTAACAAAGGTACATTTAACAAGCTCTGTGGGTGGTTCATCATTTGGAAAAATGGACAAAACATGCATATCCAAAGACTCCAGGAGAGAATAATTCCTTCTTGTGTAAGAGAGGTTATTTAGGAATACATCTGCCACTATCAAAGAAATATGGCTTATAAGATAATTGACAGTTAAGATCAGACCAAGAGGATTTGGGAACGTTCATTTGAAACATAAGAGGGGTGTGATGATGTTTCCTTGCAGCCACATAATCTTGTTGAGAAGTTTTCACACAAGTGTGTTGCATCATACATTGGTGAGGGGAAACTAGGACAAATTGTTCACAAATTCAAAAACATTATCATGCATTATTCTAGTAAATAGCTGATGATAATTAGAGTTTCATACTTTTCTTTCAACACACACACATACATACACAAAAACATGTAGCATTAGTACAATCATCTAAAGAGACATGAAAAATTTGAAACCCATTTTGCCTAGGAATATGACACGGACCTCATAAATAGGCATGAACTCCAAGCAAAGAAAATAGAGTACTTTTTATAATTTAATGGACTAAAGATAGACATGTAGTGTTTACTCGGTTGACAAGCATTACACTGAAATGACTTGATGATTTTTGACTCGGGAAACTAACAATGAACATTTATGCTTAGAGGTCTTTGATGGAGATGACTAAAAGGATTGGAAGGTGAATTTGGTATAAATAGGTAATAGATGCTATCTTACTCAAATTCCCCTATTGTCACTTTCATTTGTTTGGGGATTATAGTACAATAGTCAAGAATTTTGGAAGTTGATTGATGGCCAAAAGATTTAATCTAAAAATGGTACAAGAAGAATGTTAATTAGGGTCAACGAAGGAGTTATATCTATATTTTCTTGAGCTGTATTATGAAACAAAGAACTACCAGCAACTTTGACATCAAAATTATTATATAACCTTTCTATAGACTTTTACACGAGACCTTCCTAGTAATGAACATGAAGGTGCAATAATACTAGGGCTCAAATTCCGAGCAGTTAATCTAGCATATCCATCTCTACTGATAAGGATGTCACTGGCTTGTGTGTCAAATATAGATTGAGATAAAGTGGCCTAGTTTACCTTTAGCAAGGGGAGTAGGCAGTCTACCACACTTAATCCAGCATTGATCAAATTTATTGTTTCTTCTCTAAAAATGCTCAATGTCATGCTGGATAATTCTTGAACTAGATTTTTATTACAATGAGAATTGATGAAAAGAGAAGATCCTAACCCCTCTTTATATGGAGAAGGGATTACAAGCAATCCCAATCCCAATCCTAATCCTACTAACCAAATTTAGAAACAAACTCAATCACATCGAACCTAATCAAATCAAATCAAATCTCTAAAAATAGAATGATTTAAGGCACAACTTTTAACTAATTCTAAAATGCTCTTTCCTAAATTCTCTAACAGGGATGATGTTTGAGCAGCTACAGACTTTGATTGGATACATGGATTTCCCACTTATGCCAAGCTGCATCACTGCTAAAGACTAAACTCCGATTGTGGAGAGGTTAGAGAAGCAACTACAGGAATGGCCAACTCAGCTTTTGTCCAGGGGAGGCAGACTAGTTTTGCTCTCCTTGGTCCTCTTAGCGCTACCCTTTACTATCTCTCGATGTTGAAGATACCAATGATGGTCTTAAGGAGGATTGATATGATCTAAAAGAGATTTCTATGGTCATCTTCAATGAGCAACAAATTTATCCCTCTCGTTGCTTGGGAGGATGTCTATACGCCTTGGGAGATAGGTAACTTGCGGGTTTTGGACCTCCGTTTAATGAATGATGCTTTGCTTACAAAGTGGATTGTTCAAATTATGGGACCTCAACAATTGTTTTGGAAGTAGATCCTTATTGAGTCTTATGGTGGCACCATCGACTAGGATGAGAGGACAAGCTCCAATAGAGGAGCTTCTTTCTTCTGGCAGTGCCTGCAGAAGACTCAGGAGAGCACAACCTTACTATAGAGTGATCCTTAGCGATGGTTCATGCTTTAGCTTTTGGTGCCATCCTTAGTCTTTAGTAAGGATACTTTCAAAGGTGTACCCCAGACTTGTGGCACTCTCTACTTGCCCCATAGCCTCGGTGGCTGATTACTTCTCACAAAACTCTTGGTCACCCTGATTGCCTAGCTCGTTCTTTAAGGCACACCTTGAGGACCTTAATGATTTACGTCCAAGTAGGGGATGCGATGGATGGCTATGGAAATATCGCCCTTTCTCAGTAAGGAAGGTATACCTGCATTTCCTGGAGAAGACTCCTTATCTTGACTGGAAGCTTGTTGCAGACTCCAAGAAGATTTGGAAAACGTGCTTGTCCCTGAAGGTAAAGGTCTTTGCGTGGCTTTTGAGGAGATGCCTAGCTACTCACTCTTATAGGTGCCATTAGGCATCGGACTCTGAAGACTCTTGTGTCTTCTACGGCAGAGGATTGGAGGACACTGAGCACCTATTTTTTGCTTGCTCTTTTGCCAAGGAATGTTAGTCCACTTTAAGCCTTGTAGCCATCGAGTATGACTCAAAACACTCTTTCTAGCAGAGCTTGCACTCCGGACTTGATGTGGGATCTATTGCGAGGGTGTTTACTCTCATTTGGTGTATTTAGTTGGAGCGCAATGGAATTGTCTTTAGAGGGGAGCACTTCTCTGTTGAGGGTGTTAGCCACTTCTATTCTTACAATTGAACACTTGGAGCTTTTAACATCTTCTCCTAATGAAATTTTGGGAGGTTAACATTTCTTGTTACTCCCTCCTTCCCTTTTCAAAAAAGAAAAAAACCATAGGGTCGGAAGGAGAGGGAGCAAACAAGATGTACCAATGGACGAAAGTTGAAGGAAATTACACTTAGCAAAGGTGGCAGGAAACTACTAATAGCCTACAATGCATGCAACAACAAGTGAGTGCACTTATCATAGTCAAGGCACATAGAGAATCAGTTGATGCACACGTGGATATAGGCGCTCATGCACGTGCATGATCAACACATGCAGGTGCACAAGATTGCATGCAAGTGTAAACATGCATAGGATGCAAAAAACATGCCATCATGCAAGAGGCACTGGCAATGCTGCTTTTGGCAATGCTAGGAGCAACATCAAAAGTATAAACGCGCATGATCTTGTGAGGGGGAAAGATGACAGTGCTGGGTCCTTCAATCACGTCAGGCATGAAAGCCCTGGGAGTTGAGCAAGCTCAGCAAGCAGCTTTAACTGAAGCAGGAGAGAGGGCTAGGAGGCTATCAATTGTACCAACCATGTTCAAAATGAGCATGTTCCGGTCTCTCTTGGTTTTCTACTTCTCAAGCCATCCACTAGAAGAGCCCCCAAAGGCTTGCCATTCCATACCATGCTAAGAGAAATGGCACTTTTCAAAAAAATGTGAGGACAAAAAAATAATTCATTTTCTATTAAAAGAGTATGTCTCTATATTTATAGAGGATAATGGATAGGAATATTACAAGAGGGTCTTATGAGGAAACATAAATTATAAGAAAGGAATAATCTAAAAGGGACATGATGTGGCCAAGTATTGGCAGATAAGAAAAAGTAGAATAGAAGAATAAGAGGAGAGGGAACATTCCTCTAAACAAATTAAGATAACTGGTCTATCTGTTTTCCCTTGCCTCCATCCTGCATGCAAAACCCTACTTAAAATCTCCAATCTCGCACCCATAGGATTCTGCTATGCATATTTAGCAAAGGTCATAGTGTTTTTTTACTTAATAGACTCTATACTGTGTCATTTCTTGAGAATTCTCTATCTTACTTCTTAATCTATATTGTCAAATTAACTGTGTGCGACTTGTTTGTAGGTAGGTGAGCTTTCAGAACCTACATGCCCCGAAGTACAGGAAACCATTCAGTCAGTTGTGCATGGCCTTCTTGCAACTCTTTCACCAAAGATACATTCAAAGACCCCTCCAGAAAGTAAAGCCAGTGGACCTCTCACTGATGGGAAGGATGATCCTGAGGAATTAGTTGAGAACACTTCTCTTCACTTCCAGCCTCTCATTTCAGTCTCCAGGGATTATTTAGCACGCTTGCTCTTTTGGTTAGAACTTTTTTCTTTGTAAACATTGCAATATTTTCTATTCATTACTATTCATATTAATGGTGTAATCACACATGTTCTGACTACCGTTCCCCCTTCCCATCAGGTGCATGCTCTTGGGGCACTACATCAGAGGTCTAGAATATCGTCTAGAGCTGATGCAGATTTTGGCACTTTCCACTAGTGTGGCATCCATCTCACCTTATGATGATTTTACGGTGTAAATGTTGCCTCAATTTCCACCAAGCTGTCTATGGCCAAATTAATTCTGCTGCAGCTTCTGGTGCCTCCTCAACGTTCATCAACCAATCAAAGATCCTCACATCTGGAAAATCAACTGTGGGATGGTATAGATTGTTGCTAGCAGACGAGGGATCTGTACAGTTACAGTTTTTTTACAGCATTTCAATTGTTGGAACTAGGCTAAGTCATCTGAAATAAGACTTCTGTAGAGAAGACGATGTGGTTGCTAATCAAATGTGTGCTTGCCTTCAAGAGTATTTGTTGGCTGAAGAATTCCTTTCTGCAAATCTTTTGTTATGCTAAAAAAAAATAATCCCCACGAATAGCCCTTTCTTTGCATATTCATGACAAAGAGGGAGATTTTAGGAGAAAAAGGAATCTCTATCATACAAAACTTGAGGTAAGCTAATGAATCACTGCATTGTTCATTTAGGATTGAATCTGCATGCTTCAATCAAGGGACTGCTGATGGTCATCAACCAGCAAGGATTTGAGTAGGTCGCTGGTGGACTGCAAAGAGAAGGGTCGGCGTGAGCATGCTTAATCTAAGCTAAGAGAAGCAGAGAATGGAAAGGAGATGAAGTTGTAAATCTCTTCCTGTTTCACCATTCTAAAATTGCATCAAATGCCAGATTTATTTTGTATTGTTATATACTTTGAAGAACAATTAACTCAGATACTACAATTGTCGTATGTTGAAGAATTTGGCACATTAATGTGGTATTCACCTCGTCAATATTTCATTGTCTGCCACATGCTCGTCTCCATGATAATTAGTCCGTAAGAATGTCCATTTGTCCCAATAAAATCTCGAAACTGATAGGAAGGATGGGAAGGTGGTGGAATCTACCTTCGAACACCCCCTCTCTTGTGCAGATAAAAAATCACCTCTAGCTTGAATTATTCAACCCTCCTGAGAAAATCCATTGAGGTCCCTGATGTTCTACAAGGAAATGTGAATGAGCGCAACAACATTGGCAATAAATGCTTGTACAAGGAGTTTGATGATGTGTTTTGGAAACTTGCAACCTGACCTCTCAGGTGTGTGTGTGTGTGTATAACTCCTTGTGGACTTATTGCAGGAAAAATGTATCCGTCATCATTTGCACAGGCTGCCATCGGCATAACTAGACATAGTAGCTAGAAACGAAAATCCTAGCCTTTCATGCACTCTGAACAACTCCAAATAACCATATGAAATTCTCAATTACCTCCTTACATGGCAAGCAACACCCAAGAAAAGCCAAATGCCCACGACGATGCACGCTAAAGATGAAAGCAAATGGCACCTTCTATTTACTCGTGAGGTATATTGTCTCAAAAGTAACAACATCGACATAGGAAACGATAAAAGAGATGAGGATGTTCGTGTGCCCATAAAGTATTTCTCAAGTGCTCATCCTTACCTCTACAAGAAGATAGAAGTTACCTGTTTTTAGTTGCATCCAACAAAAGTAATTGTGATTACCTTATACATCCCCTCTCCCCATCCTTAAAGCCCTTCCTACAGTTTTGTAGCACAAATATGTTCTCTGTAAATGCAACATTTTCACATCCTCTCACATTTGTAACAAGTGATGTTGTCATTTTCAAAAAACCAATGCTAGCCCTATCATTCAAAATAAATTTGCATCTTCTACGCCTTAGAAACATGTTTCTTAGATGGAAATAGTGGAAGCATCATTATACCTAACATCGTGGTACAAAACTTGTTATCGATGCACCGATGACATCTTTAAAGCATTTTTGTAAAAGGCATTAATTGGATTATAGGCATACTATCACTTTGGTAGAAAGTAAGTATAGCTCTCATGTTCACTAATCTTCATATGACGAATTTTGATTCCAAAACTCTTAGCATCTGCATGTGCCTAATAAGCATGATATTTCTCCTTGTATGTGTTTAAGCACATCTCTTCCTTTATCTCTACAATATTTGGCAGGAACAATTGTTAATGTTGACCATTTAGATATATTGATGATTTACAAAAAAGGGTAAATTAGTCAATAAATTAGTTAGCCATATTTGCTATATCTTGTGCCAAATTCTAAATGCAGGATTACAAGTCCCTCAAGTTAAGGAAGATAGAATAGAAGTTCAAAGAAGATGATTCAAGAAGCTTAAACAAAGTTCAAGACAATCTATATATTTGTAAAAATTTTTTTGATGTAATCTTTCTTTTTGTTTCTCCTTCAGAAAACTTGTGAAGAGCTCAAAAGATATTCACTAAGCAGACTTGGACTATAGGATCACAACTTATTAAGTTAGGGCTTCGTACTCAATGACTAAAAAATAAATAAAACCATCACTGTTCTCAAATTCGATGTTAAACACTACTCATAGAAGTTTAGGAACCTTTTCAGATGTCCAACATGCCAATTAAACGTCCAACACCTATACGTTGGACCTAATGATTGTGCTTTGGAACCCTTAAATGCCAAGATTTTGTTGTCAGAAAAATATCCAAGCCATGATTAGGTTACTAGATGTCCACCACTGTAGTTAGATGTCTTACTAGACATTTGACATCTTGATTAGACACCCCAAAAGGCATCTCTCACAAAAACACCAAAATCTAGTAAAATCCAAGACTTTTCCCATGCATAGCTAGATGTCTAATCAATTAACCATATAGCAAAATAAAATAAGTCATTTGCTCATTAGATCAAATGTTTGATATTCAACCTAATTTTTGCCCCTCTTGTGTGCATAAATCAAATGACACACACATTCAATCTAGATGTCTGATCACTACTATTTTAGGATGTCTAATTGGTTCTGTTCAGTGAGCTACTTTTTGCATTTAAAATTTAATTTGATTTCTTGTTTCCTTAACTCACTTCAATAGGCACTTAAGCCACTGTACCTATCTAAGATCATTCTATGGCCTCTATAAATGCTCCCTTAAGCTCACTTAGTAAAACACAATACTTAAAGCTCACATTGCACTCAAGTTCCTAGTATACTCCAAGCTCTCTTACACTTAACTCCTTTTAGCTAAGAGCTCTTAAATTCCCTGTTAAAACTTTGACCTTCACATTCTAAGGAAAGTACTCACAACTTATAGAAGCCAGGCTACCATTTCCTTGGGCTCTATAAGATTTTTTGTTGGTTTTGTTTCTTTGTTGTAATCGAGTATTTGGTTTATCAAATCTCCAACTCTCCTCACAAGGAGGAGAGAAACTCTTCAATTGGGATTGAAAAGGGAGTTTGTAATTAAGGTACATCGTCTTTGGTTTTAAGTGGTGTGGTTAATGGATTTTTGATCGATTTGAATTGAAAAATCTTTAGTTAAGGAGACTTATGTGATGATTTTTAGTCTCAAAATTTTTACCTAAAAATCGTGACTCTTGTGTAGTGATTTTTTTTGTTCATTTTATTTTCAATTTAAATTTTCGGTTATACTAATTACCCCCCCTCTCTAGTACACTCTCAATAATTGCATCACCCCATCCCCTATGAAACAAACTTAAATAAGCGAATGCAAGCATATAAATGATTTACAATAACAACCACATAATAACATATCCAAAGAAGGATAATAATCATGCGTTAATTGCATTTTCTATTGTGACTCACTTGCACTTGCCATGCATATTTTGCTCATACCACTTGCCTTTAAGGCCCACATATCTATCACTTAAAATATGTTAGAATCACAGGTGCTAATGACACTTGGATATGTTAGAATCATTAGTAGACACGCATATATTATTATAAGGAGACTTGCATTAATACATATCACATACGTATATATCGGTAAATATACCCATTATATGATCCAATAAGAATTGGACAAATTACACTTCCAATAATACGGGGTTAATTACATAGAAACTCTTTGGAGAAAAATGGTTTGTTGATAAGTAGAATCGTCAATTCCATTTTAGCGGTTATGGTCTGCGGGGATATGTGAGTAATTGGCGATTTTATTTTCCCACACCTCATCGTGGGAAATATAAGGGCCTTAAGTGGAAATCGAAATATTAGGCCCCTAAGTGGAAACCGAAGGGGTACGAGAACATAACGTCTCCCTCTTTCTTCCACGTTCATTCTCTTTAGATCCTTGGAAGCACCATCACCAAAACCCTGTCGAGAAACTCTGCTGGAATCGAACGATTGTTGCACGCATCCTTCATTGGGAAGATTAAGAGATGGATTCAGGTATCCATTCATACTCTCTTTGGTTTTGGATTATCATTGCATATGGGAATCAAAAATTCTGGGATTTGTGAAATCCTTTCAATGTTTTATTCATATGAGGATTGGGGATTTCATTTGGTTAAAATCCAACAAGTGGTATCAGAGCAATCTGATTTTCGTTGCATTGTAATATGAAGTTTTGATTTTTGGGGTTTTTCATTTGGACAAAAACAATCCTTGAAATTATCTTTGATTCAATGTTTTAAGCCCATCTTAGTTGAATCAATGTTTTAAAGGGTGATTCATGCTAATTTTAATCCCTTTTATGATTACTGTAACATTGTTTTTTATCAAAAATTGATTTTGGGATGTTTATATATGATCTTGAATTTAGATTGCCGCCCTGGAATCAAGTTGTAACCAATTATGTATTGGTACTCATCATGAGTACCGATACTGGTAAGGTATAGGTACTGATCGGGTGCTTCCTAGAGCGTCGCCAGTATCGGTATGGTACCAGTACTTATCACAAGTATCGATACATGTAGGATACCAGTCACACCCAGGTGTGCTGCCAGTAGTGAGGTAGTACCGATACTCATGATGAGTACCGGTACCTGTGGGATACTGGGCACGCTACAGGAGTACTGCTAGTATCGATGGAGTACGGTACTCATCATGAGTACTGGTACATGTAAGATACCAGTCACGTCCCACGATTGGTCCAGTATCGATTGGGTACCGGTACTTATCATCAATACCGATACATGTATGATACTGGATATGGTTCCAGGACCGATCCAGTATTGATGTAGTACTGGTACATAAGACCAGTACTGGTACATATCAATCTAATACCGGTATAGAAGGACTAGTACTGGTATTTGGTCACTGCTGATGGTACCGGTACTCATCCTGAGTATCGGTATTGACGTGTTGATTGGGATACGTATACTGTGGTTTCCCTACTCGGAGGGGGTGAGATCAGCGTGACGTAAAAAATGCAGAATATAATGTAAAGCAATCTCACAAAATAGACAAACACGCAAAGTACACAATTATTTTAGGTGGAAACCCAAACCGAGTGAAAACCACCACCTAACCCTCTCGAGTTAGGATTTTCCAATCAACCAAGTTGATCAAATCCACTAAATGAATCACTTTAAACGAGGGTGATTCAACCTCAATTACAACCACGCTATAAGTGCGAGGGTAGCGTTCCTCAACCCCTTTTCTTCACGAGAAGGATTTTGTCCATCGAAGGAGACGGGAATTCGCAAAACGAATACCCAACCAAATAACAAAGATAAAATAACAAATAATCCTATAGAGCCAACAAAGTAATTTTTAACCTAAGCTTCTATAGGAATTAGGAAACTCCCCTTTGCAAGGAGTACATCGAATCGATGATGCGGGTGCGTGAGCCACGTGACGGTGTAACGTCGCTCTCGTGAACTACGGCGGGAGAGCAGGTGCGCAACAGCTTGATGCTCTCTAGATGAAGAACTTGAGCTTGGAGAGCAAGAGCTTGCTTGGACACAAAAGAGTGTGAGAGTGTATTACAACGTGTTTCTTGTGTATCTAGGTGTGTGTTTGTGTGCAAGAGGTTCCTCTCTATTTATAGAGGCCTTATGAAGGCTTAGGAAAGCTTCCATAGCCGTTGGGTGCAAAGTCCATGAGAATCAGGCCGAAATCAGGAACAATGATTGCACTGACAGGGTTATCAGACGTATGATCCTGGCATCAGACGTCTGGAAGATCACTTTAAGACGTCTGAAAATAAGGTCAGACGTCTGATTTTGGCCGGGTCTCTTCCTGACTTGAATCAGATCTAAACAAGGTTCTAGCACAAGTCCATCAGACGACATATACGACGTCTGGCACTATATCTAGACGTCTGGAAACCTACTTTTCTGCGGGAATGGATTTCCAAGAGAGTGCAACGGCTAGAAAATCTCTGAGAAGAGATTTTGGGTCAGCCGAGGCAAAACAGTCATATATTACACGTCTGGAAAGGCTTAAGGACGTCTGATAAAGCTCTAATGGTCATCTCCTTGAGTGTTTGTTAAGCTAGCCAACGGTCCACTAATTGGACGTCTGACAAGTCCATCAGACGTCTGGACTAAGGTCTGGATGTCTGATTTCATCAGACAGAACTAACAAGTCCAGCCTAAATGTTTATCAGACGTCTGAATCAATAGTCAGACGTCTTAAAACACATTATCAAACATCTGATCTTGGAATTAGACGTCTGGAAATGCTGTTTGAACCCTATATTGGTTTTCTAAGTTCTCTACAGAAAACCTAAGTGTCCTAGGGTTGTGCTGGTGTTCCTAGGACTACTATTAGGATACTTTGAGGCTCTTTAACATGATATTCTAAGGAACAAAAAGAGCAAGGAAATAAAGACAAAAATACAAGAAGGAAATAAACAGAATTCTATCATATTCTTCTTGTCCTTCCATCTTCAATTTATCGCTCCTCGTGAATCTTCTCTATTCTCCATCAAGCTCCTCCAATTCATCCTGGATGCGAGCTCGAACTCGGTCTAATCACGTCTCCATTTGCAATTGACCTGAAATCTAAGACTTCAAGTGCAAATGTTAAATGACACGTGTTTTGTTATCATCAAAATAAATGATTGTGGTGCTCTTGCACCAACATATACATCATTGGAGTTATAAACTATTTGATTATGAATCATTGGGCATAACTATCTGTGATACTACATCATTGTAGTTGGTTTTGATGTATTCAAATTGATTAGTGCATTTAACAATTTATTTGCCAAAGCAATTTATTGTTTCTTGTGCTGGTTGATTTATAACATCAAAATGGCTACTTGTGTGTTGTTCTTGTGGGTAGTAAATAGCCCAAAGGAGATTTACTACTTGAATGAATCTCACAAAGCAACTAATAACAAATATGAGTTGTTTATTTTGGTTTCATATGTGAGCAATGAATTGATCCAAAGATAAATTCATCTAACTTGCATTTTTTAAACTCTCATGTTTTGTTATTTATTTCTGTCTCTTACAATATTATTATTTCTATCCAAAGACTAAATGCCAATATTGTATGATTTTCTCAAGTTTATTTATTCATTAGAGCATAATTTTTGTCTTTTATTTCAATTAACTCCTCTGCATCTGCTATTATTGCCAATCTGAATTTCATTCCAAAATTAAATGGGTCTAACTTTAAATTATAGAAGGAGAGTGTCATGATAGTTCTAGGGTGCATGGATCTAAACCTTACATTAAGGGTAGAACAGCCTCCTCCTCTTACAGATCAAAGTACTGCTGATGCTAAGAAGTACTTTGAGAGGTGGGAGCATTTCAATTGCATGTGTCTAATGATCATGAAGCACATCATACCAGAAAACTTCAGGGGTGCTATCTTAGAGGAGTCCAATGCCAAAGGATTTCTTGATGAGATAGAAAAATGTTTTGCAAAAAATGAAAAGGTAGAGCAAGCAACCTTTTGGGGAAACTTGTCTCTCTTAAGTATAAAGGAACTGGGAGCATAAGGGAGCACATCATAGAAATGTCTCATCTGGCTTCAAAGCTAAAGGCACTGAAATTAGAGTTGTTGAAAGACCTCCTGGTGCATTTAGTTTTTATATCCCTTCCTGCACAGTATGGACAGCTTAAAATAAGTTATAACTGTCAAAGGGAGAAATGGTCTCTTAATGAGCTCATTTCTCACTGTGTGCAAGAAGAGGAGAGACTCAAGCAGGACAAGCCTGAAAGTGCTCATCTAGTTACTAGTTCCAAAAGGAAAAGGGCGAATGATGTTGTTGCCAACTCTTCATCCAAAAGCAAGCAAAAGAAGCCTAAGGCAACTTGTTTCTTCTACAAAGGTGAAGGACACGTAAAGAAGGATTATACCAAGTATCATGCTTAGCATAACAAGAAGGGTACATATCTTTCTTATGTTTGTTCAGAAGTTAATTTAGCTTCTGTACCCTTAAACATTTGGTGATAGAATTGGGAACAACTATTCACATTAGCATGTCTATGTAGTGTTACCTAAATTGCTGACTGCCAAGTGAAGCCGAAAGGTTCATATACGTGGGCAACGGCAAGAAGGTGGAGGTTGAAGTTATTGCGGACTTTATATTATTTTTGAGTGCTGGTTATGCTTTAGATTTGAAAGAAACTTTTGTAGTATAGTCATTTAGACAGAACTTAATTTCTATTTATCTATTGAACAAGTCAGGTTGTTCTTGTTCTTTTGGAAATAAACAATTTAAGTTATTTCCTGATTCAAATCTTATTGCTACTGGTTCTTTATCATTGAATTACAATCTATATAAACTTCATACGTCTTCCTCTACTTTTGAAACCTTTCATGCTATGTCTAGCGATACGAAAAGAAAATTAACTTGCGAGGATTCTCGAATGTTATGACATAAGTGTTTGGGTCATATCTCTAAAAAGAGAATTGAAATGATTATTTTCACAGAAAATTTTCATTCCCTTAATTATAGGGATTTAAATGTCTATGTAGAATGTTTAAAAGGAAACGAACAAACAAATCAAGTGTAGGTGCCATAAGAGTTACAGACGTCTTAGAACTGATACATACAGATATTTGTGGGCTATTCCTTATGGCTTCATGGAATGGTTAATAATATTTTATTACATTCATAGATGATTTCTCTAGATATAGATACTTATATCTAATTAATGAGAAATCACCGTCTTTAGACGCTTTCAAATCCTTTAAGGTCGAAGTTGAAAATCAACTTGGAAAAATGATTAAGGCCGTCAGATCTGACCATGGTGGTGGATACTACAACAGATATGATGGATCAGGAGAACAGCGTTAAAGACCATTTGCTCTATTCCTAGATGAATGTGGAATTGTGCTTCAATACATCATGTCAGTGACACCTAGTATGAATGGTGTTGCAGAGAGGCGCAATGGGACTCTTAAGGATATGGTGAGAAGCATGATTAGTCATACTTCCTTACCAGAGTCCCTCTGGGGAGAAGCGTTAAAAACGACAGCATACATTTTAAATAGAGTACCATCAAAGGTAGTACCAAAAATCCCTTATGAAATGTGGATTGGTAAATTACCAAGCCTTAGGCACTTTCATATTTGGGGATGTCTAGCTGAGGCTAGGCCTTATAGGCCTAATAAAAGGAAATTGGACTCCAGAATGGTCAGCTGCTATTTTATTGGATACTCGGAAAGATCTAAGGGATATAAGTTCTTTATCCCTGAGACTCACTCGTTTTTTGAAACAAGAAACGCTCATTTCTTTGAGGATGTTGGTTTGGGTGGAGGTGATAGACACATTAATTTTCAGAAACCTGACCCTATTCCTATGGATATTAGTGAAGAGAGTCAAGTTGTCATTCCTAATGTCATTCCAATGACAGAAAGGGATGAAAGTAATGGTGAAAATCTCCCTATGGATCAAACTTAACAACCTCAAAATGTTCAGAAAACACCCCTTAGGTGATCCACTAGGGAAAGGAAAAGTGCAATTTCCACTGACTATGTTGTATTTCTCCAGAAACTAGAGGCAGACCAAATGGATATGGATCCCATTTCAGTCACTCATGCCATGAAGAGTTCCCATTCCCAAGAATGCACCGATGCCATGAATGAAGAAATGAAATTAATGAGTGACAATGACGTTTGAGAACTTGTCCCATTGCCTAATGGTGTAAAACCCATTGGTTGTAAATGAATTTTTAAAACCAAGAGGGATTCTAAAGGCAATGTGGATAAAGTATAAGGCTTGTCTTGTTGCAAAAGGCTTCACTCAAAAGAAATGCACTGATTTCAAAGAGACATTCTCCTTTACTTCTTTAAAAGACTTTTTTAGAACCATTATGGCTTCGGTGGCTCATTTTGACTCAGAGCTACACCAAATGGACATGAAAATGACGTTTCTCAATGGTGACATTGATGAAAATGATATATATGGTGTAACCAAAACGATTTGCCTTAAGTGATGCAAAGCAAATGGTTTGCAAATTAAAGAAAGCTATCTATGGTCTAAAACAGGCTTCAAGTTAGTGGTATTACAAATTTCATCAGGTTGTTGTCTTATTTGATTTTGAGACAAATTCAGTGGATGAATGTGTATACCATAAATTCAATAAGGGGAAACATGTTTTCCTGATTTTATATGTCGATGACATATTACTTACCTCTAATGACAAAGGTTTACTATTTGAAACCAAGAGATTTCTTTTAAACAAATTTGAGATGAAAGATCTTGGTAAAGTTTCTTTTATATTAGGAATCCAGATACACCGAAACCGCTCTCTGGATATCCTTGGATTATTACAGAAGAACTACATTGAAACCATTATAAAGAGATTTGGTATGGAAAACTGTAAGGCAGGAGACACTCCTGTGGCTAAAGGGGACAAATGCTCCCTTAATCAGTGCCCTAAGAATCAGGTTGAAGTTAAGGAAATGGAGAATATTCCCTATGCATGGTAGTGGGAAGTTTGATGTAGGCACAAGTCTATACGCGACTAGATATTGCTTACATTGTTGGCATATTAGGCAGATACTTGAGTAATCCTGGACCCGATCATTGGAAGGCAGCCAAATGAGTCATGCGATATCTTCAGAAAACAAAAGACTTCACGCTCACGTATAAGAGATCTGATACTCTAGAGGTCCTCGAGTATTCGGACTCCGATTTTTTCGGTTGTCAGGATAACCGAAGGTCCACTTCGGGCTATATATTTCTGCTAGCTGGAGGAGCTATTTCATAGAGGAGTGTTAAGCAAACGATGATAGTCACATCTACCATAAAAACAGAATTCATAGCATGTTTGAAGCCTCGAATCAGGGAATGTCTTAAGAATTTTATCACAGCTTTATACATTTTGGGTATTGTTGAAAGACCACTACAAATCTATTGTGACAATAATTCCGTAGTGTTATATTCGAACAACAATATAAGTTCATCAAGGTCAAAGCATATTGACATTAAGTTTCTGGCAGTTAAATAAAGAGTTCAAGGTGGTCAAGTGTTCATAGAGCACATTGGAACTCACTCCATGGTGGCAAACCCGCTCACTAAGGGGCTAATGCTTAGAGTTTTTCATGAGCATGTAGCTCGAATAGGTGTTGGATCTTTTATATGATACTGCAGTTCAGTGGGAGTTTATTTCATTCTAGTGTTCATTATGTGTGGACATATTCATTTATTTTGCGCGAATAAAGTTATGTTTATTTTGAACTTGATCTATATTGTATTCTTGATCTCTTATAATCAAGTAGACCGGTTGAGAAATAGGCATGTATAGATAATTAAACATGTAATTTTTCATGCTATATACCCATATTTGATCTATGTCATTATTTGTGTTGTTGTATGTGATCATTGAGGGGTTTAGTCAAATATGAAGTGACGAATACCGCATTGGTCCTATGACCAATACAGTATGGATAATATTGGTGGAGGTGTATTTTTAATGTATATGATATATAGTTTTTTGAGCTTATACAGTCTAAATTAATGTAAGCTTATGTGGATAATATATATAGCCCAAGTGAGAGATTGTTAGAATCATTAGTGGCCACACATATATTACTATAAGGAGACTTACGTTAATACATATCACATACGTATATATCGGTAAATATGATCATTATGTGATCCAATAAGAATTGGGCAAATTGCATTTCCAATAATATGGGATTGATTACATAGAAACTCTTTGGGAAAAAACTGTTTGTTGATTGGTAGAATCGTCAATTCCATTTTAGCAATTATGGTTCGCGGGATATACAAGTAATGGACAATTTTATTTTCCTACACCCCATCGTGGGAAATATAAGGGCCTAGGTGGAAACCGAAGGGGTACGAGAACATAACGTCTCTCTCTTTCTTCCGCACTAATTCTCTCTTGATCATTGGAAGCAACATTACCAACACCCCGTCGAGAAACTCTGCGAGAATCGAAGGATAGTTGCACGTATCTTTCGTTGAGAAGATTAAGCGATGGATTCAGATATCCATTCATACTCTTTTTTGTTTTGGATTATCATTACATATGAGAATCAAATATTCTGGGATTTGTGAAACCCTTTCAATATTTTATTCATATAAGGATTGAGAATTTCATTCGGTTAAAATCCAACAACATATGCTAACGGCATCTATGTCAGCCCTAAAAGACCCTCACCATCTACCACGTGAGACTATAATGATCACATATATGTGGCCTAATTTTGGTGCTCATAAATTCTTGCAAGTCAAAAAGTTCTTGTCATTAATCCTAACATGACAACTATATAGTCACGAGTCACTCCATGATAGATGGACATCACTGGCATCGAACTAACAACACTAGCACACAACCAACTCACGCCAACATGCCATGTACTACCACGTTGATGCATGCGATTCTATGCTAACGAGGTTCTTTGCTAACAATTTTTTTTTATTTTGTACTAGCATGCATGCAATGCGACTCCAAAAATTATAAAATATTCATTTTTAAGCCTTCGACTTTAATAAATGAAGTCACATAGAAATCACATAGAAATCTTTTTTTGACTAATATACTGTGCCAATTATAATGATTACATTAACAAAATCATTTATTACTATCATAAATGCATGAAAAATGACATAATTTTTCAAAAGAACCATATATTACATGCTCAGCTCATATCATAATAACATTTATAGTGTTGACAAGATGGATAGTGCATGACAACAATAAGCTTCATTATCTTATGAAACAAGGTCATTACCTAAGTTTGTAGATGAAACTGAACCTTCTTCATTTAGTGATCTACAACCCATCAGCTTTTACTTGCAATCATATATGAATCATACGCCTTGAACCTCTCTTCTTCCTACCAAAGTCAAGGATCATGCTTTTCAATTGCAAACCATTTATATGTTAGAGGTAAATCAACTACATTTACAATGATTACAACATCTGATAAAAATCACACAGTCAAATAAATAATGAAAGTCCCACAATCATCCCTCCGTCAACCTATCTAAACCAACTATAAATTAGTTCGAACAATCGATGGCACACGACTGTGTGCTGTACATCTAAACCTATACATAAACTCTATGTAGATATAGATATTGTCATTTTCAACTACTGAACTCTCCTCTTCAATCAGGGAAAAGATATGAATTTTGTGATTGAAATTTTTTCAATTAATTAGAATCACAATTTAGCATAAGAAATCACAGGCATAGAATCAAATTTTAGTGGGGATGGGGAGGGCGGGCAGGGAGGCAGGCAGGATATCCAACTTCCATATTTCCAAGGTTACAGCGCAGCAGTACCTATTGGACATAGGCCGAACCTTTTCGGTGTCCCTTTCCATTCCTGTCCGTCCTCTGTTGTCCCCAAAACCCCCCAGAACCCCTCCTCTCCTCTCTTGATCGCTTGTACAAGAAAGCTAAATACATAAGTTTTTTTAATCTTTGGGTGGATCGATCCTCCAGTTCGATCGAATCGATCGGTCGATCCTCCTTACTGTTAGGGCTTCGGGATTGATGGCGGGCGACAACAGGGGGAAGAAGGCCAAGGTGGAGGAGAACGGAGGGGCGGAGGACGAAGGAGCTGCCCTCGTCCAACACGTCGAGAAGCTTCAGGAGATCCAAGACGAGCTCGAAAAGGTCCTCCTTTCCTTCTCTTCCCTCTCCTCTCGATCAATCTCCGCTCTCCTTTGGTGTTCGTGTTGTTGCATTCGTTGGATTTATGTTTTCTTCTTCTTCTTCTTCTTCTTCTTCTTCTTCTTCTTCTTCTTTTTTCTCGTGTGTCTGTTGGTATCATTTGCATGATTGCAGTATCCCCGTAATAGATGTCCTGTATGTTTTTCGCGGCTTTACTCGTGATGTTTGCTTTCGATTGGTTTCGCTTCTTATTCGGATTGCAATAATGTATATGTGGTTGCATGTTTGTTGTTTTTGGGAGTACTTTTATTGAGGTCTGATGTAATCCGTTCTTGATTTTGTTACGAAAATGTATCATTTTCTTTGTGCAATTTGATTGTTGTTATAATCGCGTTGCTACGAGATTTCCGTTCCTTTTGGAACCTTTGTTGTGTTGGAAATAAGAACAGGGTCGGAAATGCGTGTGAGTGGGCTTGGGGAATGGAGAGCAGCAGTGCATGATTTAGCTGGATATTACTCGTTTGGGGATTATTTTCTGTGCTTTCATGATATGTATACTTGGAAGAGGTACTACATTGTTTCCTGGTGATATTCAACAAGATTTCCGTGATTGGAATTTTCTCCTTCTTTGTAATATCTTGGTCCGAAGAGCAGTCTTGGTTATTTCAGGCTTTTGGCTTTTGCATGTGCTCGCAGGCCATGTGCAAGCTGTCAACAAGTGGAAGGGGGTGATACAAGTAGTCTCAACGTTATTTCTTCTCTTCCTGATTAGTTATCCATTTCATTTAAATGCCTTTCTTTAGCTGTTTCTATTTGGCTGAGTCTTTTTGTTCCTTGGAATATCTATGCCTCTCGTTGAGGGAAATGAAGCATTGCTTTTGTTTAACTTTCAAGTAAAAATTGCGCTGGGTATTCCCATGTGGACACATTAGTTGATTTGGCAATTGTCTGTTGGAATTCTAGTGGATGTCTTTGCAGATTTCTTCATGCACAGTTATCCTTCTTTTGCTTGGAAATTATATGGCTTTTAATGTTATTTGCATGTAAACTTTTTATTTCAACTGGTAACTGGAATGTGGGTTCATTTACTGATTTCATTTTTAAGAAATCATTGAACTTTAGATAACTCTTCTTCCCTTGCGCTTTTCACATTGTTAAATTGTTTGTGTTTAACACATTGACTTATGTTGTATCCATTGACCAATTGCAAGCGACTTTTAACTAACCGTTTTTTACATATTTCTGTTTGGCTTGCTTTAGCTTGGACACCATAGATAGCCTTCATCTTTTTAAGTTTTTCTTGCCAGATCAACGAGGAGGCCAGTGACAAAGTTTTGGAAGTAGAACAAAAATATAACGACATAAGGAGGCCTGTATATGAGAAAAGGAATGAGATAATAAAGTCTATACCGGATTTTTGGCTAACTGCAGTTAGTATCCTTCTATTAGTCTTACATCCTTTTTTTTAAAGAATTCTCTTTATTTAAATGAAAATTTCACTATGCATAAGTACTTGCTAAATATTCCATTGTGTGCAGCTTTTGAGCCATCCTGCTTTAGGAGAACTTTTGACAGAGGAAGACAAGAAGGTGCACTATATTCTTTAGGAAATGTTATCCTTGTCAATCTGATAGATTTATTCCTTAAACTGATGTTTGCACTTTTGATCCATCTTTAGTCAATTTTAGTTGCAGTCACTATTGTATCAAGCATTTCATAGTTTGTGCCATCTGGGATCATTTCAAGCACTTTTGTTAGATATAAGTGAGCATACTTCTGTTTTGAATTCACGAATTGAATGAACATGATTGAATTTTGGTACAGATATTTAAGTATCTAATTTCTTTGGATGTGGAAGACTCCAAAGATGTGAAGTCAGGCTTTTCCATTACGTTTGTAAGATTTTTCTTTTGTTGTTTGATGTAAAACTAATTCCAATTTGAAGTTTTATTACTAACATGATTTATGCTACTTATGTTGTTGATTGCTAGTACTTTGCCCCTAACCCATACTTTGAGGATGAAAAGCTTACGAAGGTATTTTCCTTCTCTGATGAAGGAACCACAATTATATCTGGTACACAGATCAAATGGAAGGAAGGCATGGTAAGATTGTTTCACTATAGATTACATTTTCTGGATGCTGCGCAATTTCTGGACATAATACATGTGGTGCCTTCTAAAGGACTTCTCTAATGGTGATGTTGCGGAGAAGAAGGGGAAGAAACGTTCCATAGATGAAGAAAGGTAAGGAGCTTGTATAATTATTTTGCTCTTGCAACCGTGTTTTCATGCCTAAAAAAAATGAATACAAAGGAGGGTATTGACCTTGTTGTATGTAATGAGAAAATGGGGGCGTGGAAGATGAAGGTGGTAAGAAGAGGAGACTGTAGAAGATAAAATAGTGAAGAGCAATGTTGTCAAGGCTATTGGCTCAGGCTATAGGGCTAGTTGAGAAAGTTAGAGGTTGCCTTGGAGCTATTCCAAGCTAGGGGCTTCATCTGGGCTATTGCTCAATTGTCGTCTTCATCACTTGAGTCACTTTGTGCCTCGTTACCCTACTCCCAATTTAATCTAGATAAGACTTAAGACTCTTTTTTAGTGTTAAATTATAAATATTATGTATATACTAGTGTTATCTATTGTTGTATATACATACATATATGTTATTGATAGCTTTTATACTCTCAAGTTTGTCTTTTGCTTTGATATATCTACCTAGCTTAAACTACTATTGATTTGTTGTCACATATATGTACAAGTTATACATATACATTATTGGAAGCTTGTAATGATAATTATAATATATTGTTAGTTTAATGATATATATTATCTATATATTTGTTATTGTCGGTAGGTTTAATGATCTTTTACAATATATGTATAAGTTAATACTAAGTTTGTATTGGACTATAAATATAGTATATCATAATATATGCTTGATGCAACCTAATATAGAGTTACAAATAGTTCAAGTGCATATTTGCAATTTCTTTATTTCTTTAATTATTCAATTATATTTTGTGATTTTTCTTTCTTTTCAACCAAGGGATGCCTTGGTTCATCATTGTGGTCTACGATGTGTTACTTAGTTTGTAACCCTTATAAAGTGGGGAACCGTAGTTGGTTTTGGAATAAGGTACGAAAGTTGAGTCTCTTCTTTGTGAAAGTTATAGTTGTCATTTCTCCCTCTTACCTTATCTCTTTCTCTCTCATCCCCATTACATTCTCACCCTCGTACAACTTCTCATCCTACCCGTGACCCCACTCTCTCACCCCTTACCCTTCCCTCGCCAACTCCACTGAAACCCCACCATCGAACTCTCCCTCACCCTCATTCTTCCCCCTCACCTCACCTCACCTCACCTCTACCCCATTACCTCTCATCTCCCTCTCCATCGTAGCCCGTCATCTCCACCACCCAAATGCTTCCATTCCACCTCTCCTACCTGTAGGGCAACCACCCCTAGTTGAATCATCGACCGCTTGCTGCCACCATATACTCACCACCTTGCCTCCACTTGCACCTCCTCACCGTGTCATCGGATCGACCAGTAGTGACTATCGTCACTACTCCTTTGACTTCTTCGTACCCACCTGATCGCCCACGCCTTTGCTATTGCGGGAATCGACGCAACCCACGTCGAACACCATACCTAGCACTCCTGCATCATCTACTTGCGACCTTCATTGCTGAAGCACATTCCCCAACACCCCCCTTTGGCCAGTTTGAAGCACCCACCATTCCCACTTTGCTTAGTTGATCTTCTCACACTTACCAAACTTCGTAGGACCGAAGCTGCATCACTTCCTTCCGAGTATTCCTTTGACGTGCGAACCTTTTCCTGCCATTATTCCACTTTATTTAGCTATGAGTGAACTTTGCATGGGTTTCATCAGCTTCCTGTTTCGGTTCTCGAACAATAGAGCATGTTACTTGTTGCTCACTTTATGAAATCAACTCCATTTAACCTCTAATGTTTAGGTAATTTGTTGTATTGGGGTTGGAACTTCATTTGCACCAATTTCCTATGCATTTACTCATTGATATGTTATTGTAATACTGCTAGATTTGTGTTTCAAAATAATTAATTGGTGTTTTGCATGTTTCATTTCTTTGTTAGGATCTATTAGCCATTTAGGTTGTATCAAGTGGTGTCAGAATCATTCGAGCCATTTGATCGTTTGCTAAGTTTGTTGCATTCTCTTTACTTAATTATTTGAATCCTACAAGGCAAAAAATAAAACTTTTGTTAATTACCTAATTAATTACACCATTCATCTATCATAAAAAAGGATAAAAATCGTTGTGTTTCGTTGCGTGTCTTGAATTAGATAACTACAAAAACCATTATGGACAATCAACTAGATCAAGTCACTAGGTTAGAAGAGACTGTAGCCATTGGCCACAACCATCCAAAACATGTCTAGTCAATTGAACACAATAATGTTGAATATGCTAGAGCAAGACCACCTTTGAGATCAGGCATCAAGTTGATCCACTCAAGGGAGTAGTCAACATTGTTGTCGTCAAGCTAGTTCCTCGTCCTTGGAGTCGAGTGACTCTAGTAGTGTTGAATCTGAGCAAGCCATTTTTTCCCAAAGATAAGGGGGACCCCTTTGGGATTAATGGGAGTCAAGATTCTATCCCTCCCTAAAATCTAGGACCTCCCTTACAAACCCCTAGGCAAGACCAAGGGTGGGATAGTGGCATCCAGATTTGTGTTGATGTCCTCAATTTTGATGGGCATCACGATCCTGACGCCTTCTTCAACTGGATGGAACATGGAAGTCACTTCTTTGACTAGAAGGACCTCTCTAGTAAGCACAAGGTCCAATTTGTGACCCTTAAGCTCAAGGGATGTGCCTTGCTATGGTGGAAGTGCCCTCAGGAGTGTTGCTACAAGGGTTGAGGTCGAATTTAGTCATGGCATAAGATGAAGAAAAAGCTTCTGGAAAAGTTTCTTCTTGAGGAGTATTGCCAGAATTTGTATACTCGATTGCAAGATTTATTCTAGGGCACCAGTGTACAAGAATACATTGAAGAATTCAAAATTCTCATGGCCAGGAACAATCTTAGGGAAATGGATGTACAATTGGTTTCTCGATGCATCCATGGATTGTGATCTTAATAGACAAGATGAGCTCTACATGTGTAATTGCAGAACCATGGATTCTGCATATGATGGAGCTTTTAGAGTCAAGTCCATGTTGGCTGGGCTCACTACCCGTAGGATCCTACACCCCACCAGCCCTGTACCCCCTAGTGCACCTACCTCTGCTCTTTCCTCGAGGGATGCCAGGATCATTCCTCGTCCACCTCTTAAAACCTTTACGCCTTCCTTCCGTTTGCTTTCTAGACAACCCTCCTTTTATCCTACATTCACTAGGTCTAGAGTCTCTAGACTCTTAAGAGCTAAACCCAATGTGGGACTCAACACTTGTTTCCATTGCTACTAAAAGGGGCATCGAGCTGCAGAGTACCCTAATCCCCAGGTAGCCAATGCTCATTTAGTATAGGATGAGTCCCTTGATCTCCTTTCTTCTCCCCTTCTTGATGCTGATGGACATCCCGCAATGGTGGCTGGGTACAGACACCTAGATGTGGGATTTGATTGTGTGGATGTTGAAGGAGTCTTTTGGTTCGTTCTTATTAAATGAACACCAAGAATTTCTTGGTGAAAATACTGGATCAACGGAGACTATTAGTCATTTAATGCTTAGTCCTTAAGCAAAAGATGATTCTTGGTTGCGACACAACATTTTTTGCACCACGTATACCTCTAGTGGTTGTTGCTTGCTTATCATTGATGGTGGGAGTGTTGAAAATTGTGTCCTAAGAGATGGTAGACAAGTTGGGTCTACAGGCGCAACCCCTGGACCAGCCTTATAGCATGGCATGGTTCAAGGGAGGGACCTTAATACCCATGCGACATTGGTGCCTTGTCCACTTTTTGATTGGACCCATTCATAAGGATGAGGTCTGGTGCCATGTAGCCTTGATGGATGTTTTTCACGTCCTTCTAGGATGGTCTTGGTAGCTCGATAGGGATAGAAATCACAAAGGCGAGAAGAATACTTATACTTTTTTTTATGGGTAGGACTTAGATTACCTTACGGCCCTAGTGTGGCACCCTCAGTGTACGACAAATGGCCACCTTTGCCCCCTTTCTTCATCAGGAGTGACCAATGATGGTAGACCAAATTTGGAATCACTTATGCTTATCGATGTTGCACCATTTGAACATCACTTACGAGCCTCGCTTGTGGTGTATGCAATGATAGGAAGAGACGTCAGCAGCCTAGAGTCCACGATTGTGCCCCTTGGCATTATTGAATGAGTTCGGCTATGTGTAAATTCAGTGTCAAGTTGCCAAGTTGATTTAGAAGGGGTTTGTTTGCGAGAGCATGGGTCCCTTAACTGTACTGGCACTTTAGGCTCTAAAGAAAGATGGTTCATGGAGAATGTGTATCGATAGTTGAGCCATAAATAAGATCACTGTCAAGTACATGTTTCCCATCGTGAGGCTTGAAAGCATGCTTGACATATTGTTAGGGGCAACCATCTTCTCCAAAATGAACCTCAAGAGTGGATATCACCAAATTTGCATCAAGCTAGGTGATGAATGGAAGGTTGCTTTTAAAACAAGTGAAGGTTTGTATGAATGGTTGGTCATGCCTTTTGGGCCGTCCAATGCCCCTACCCTCTAGTACCTTCATGCATGTAATGAATCATGTGCTGTGTCGTTATGTAGGGAAATTTGTTGTTGTTTATTTTAATGGCATCTTGCTTTATAACACAAGTACTTCCAGTCACTTGTCCCATCTTTGGCAAGTGTTGCAAAGCATGAAAGAGCATCAATTACACCTTAATCTCAAGAAATGCACCTTGACAAATTCAGTCAGCTTTCTGGGTTACATTGTTTCAGTTGATGGAATTAAGGCTGACCCAATAAAGATTGAGGTGATCCACACTTGGCCTAAGCCATTAGAAGCTTTCATGGGTTGGCTTCTTTTTATAGGAGATTTATTAGAAACTTTAGTTCCATAATTGCATCTATTATGGATTGCCTATGTGGGAACTCCTCTTGGACCCCAGTTGTTGAGAGTTTTTGGAAAATCAAGGATTGCTTGACTATTGCTCCCGTCTGGCCCTTCCAGATTTTTCTAAGATTTTTGAAGTTGATTGTAATGCTTCACACATAGGCATTAGCGTCGTTCTCGGTCAAAACGGACACCTCGTTGCCTACTTCAACGAGAAGCTCAATGACGTACATTCTAGATACTCTACTTATGATGTAGAGTTTTATGCCATTGTTCAGGCACTGAAGCATTAGCGTCATTACCTTATTTAGTGTGAGTTCATCCTCAACTCTGATCACGAGGCAATTTGTTATCTAAATTCACAGTGGAACTTGAGCAAGTGTCATGCCAAATGGGTGAGCTTCCTATAAGAATACACTTTTCATCTCAAACACAAGGTTGGAACATTGAATTGAGTCGTCAATGAACTTAGCCATTGAACTCATGCTTTGGCTACCATTTTTGTCCAGGCTTCTGGGTTCGAGTTTCTCAAGGACTCATACTTGAATAATCTTAACTTTGGTACTATTTATAATGAGTGTCTGAATGGATCCCTTGACCCTGCATCTCCATATCTTATCTAGGACGAGTTTCTTTTCCGTGGAACACACTTGTGTATTCCTACAATCGCCTTTCATGAGAATTTGATCCTTAAGATTCACGGAGAAGGATTGGGTGGGCATTTTGGCTATGATAAAGCTCTATCTATGGTGAGCGAGCGCTATTTTTGGCCTAAGGTGAAGCGCAACATGGTAAGGATAGTACAACATTGCCAAATATGCTAGCGCTTTAAGGGCCATACTCAAAATATCGATCTGTATACCCCTTACCCATCTCTATGAGGTTGTAGGATGATATTTCAATGGATTTTGTGTGAATGACTCATAAAGTGGATTCTTTTTTTGTGGTGGTGACATTTTCAAAAATGGCACGTTTCATGTCATGCCAAAAATCATCCTATGCATCACATGTTGCTGACTTCTTTTTCAAAAATGTTGTTCCTTTGCATGGCATTCCGTGCAGCTTTATTTTCAATAGAGACCTATTTTCTAAGTCATTTTTGGCGTACTGTATAGACTAAGTCAGACACGAAATTGCAATTTAGTACTGCGTACTATTCCCAAACATATGGCCAAATGAAGGTGTCAATAGATCTTTGGATAATTTGTTGTGTTGTCTTGCAGGAAAGAGACCAACACAATGGACTTCGTGATTCGACATGCAGAGTTCGCTTATAAGAGCTTTGCCAATTGGTCAATCGATAAGTCTTCTTTCGAGTTTGTATAGGTACCCTGCTCCCCAACTACTTGGTCACGTTTTTCTTAACCCACTTGGAAGGACAAGTGTGACAGCTAAGGAACAAGCGGAACAAATCTACCTAATTCGTCACCAAGTCCAAACCAAGTTGCAAACAATGATTGTCCTATACCAAGCCTAAGCTAACATCCACAGGAGAGAGTCTGAGTTCCATAAAGGATATTTAGTGATGGTATAATTTTGCAAGGAAAGACTCCCAACCAGTGTCCACAAAAAATTGAGTGCCAGAAAGTTTGGTTCATTAAGTGCATGGCAAAATGCCTACGTGCTCGATCTTCCACCTTATCGGTTTTTAATGTCTCTGAGCTTTTCCTTTACCATGGTGGCTCTTTTGTAGCAAGCACTTATGGAGACCATGATCTTAGCTAACTTCCTTTTCAGGCTTTGCCAGCTTCTACTCTAAACAATTGATGACATTCTTGGTGTATGTGAAGGCATCTATCATCGCTTCCTTGTACCTTGGGCAAGACGTGACATTCATGATAGTATGACGATCGATGAAGCTGAACTCCATGTGCGTCACACAATTATTTGGACGCCATCTTGCAGGAGTGAGGTTTTTCACAACTGGGGGGTGAATTTATGCAACCTAATATAGAGCTACAAATAGTTCAAGTGCATATTTTTAATTTTCCCATTTCTTTAATTATTCATTTATATTTTGTGATTTTTCTTTTTTTTCAACCAAGTGATGACTTGGTTCATCAATGTTGTCCAAAAGATGTATTACTGAATTTGTAACATGTGAAGAAACGTGTAGTTTATTATTATTGAAACTCAAAAAGAAATCATGGAATTTGGTCTCTTTATACGGAGAGAGCATTTCTACTTTCCAATCCTAATATAATCTTCTAAAATAAGTAAAACATATCTCGAACTAAATCAAACCAAATTCTAAACATATTTTCTAAAAGGATAATCTCAAAATAGAAAATATAAAATATGGAAAAAGGATAACATGACAAGAGGATTTGTTTCTTCTCTTCTACTCAACATGGAAAATCTTAGGAGATCTCCAGCAAAACCCTTGTAAAGGGGAGTCATAGTTGGGCTTTGGAATAAGGTACGGAAGTTAAGTCTCTTTGTGAAAGTTACAATTATCATTTCTCCCTTTCACCTCATCTCTGTCTCTCTCATCCCATTTTCTCCACCCTATGTTATCAAGGCTATCGCCTCCGGCTATCGGGCTATCGGGCCAGGCGAGAAAGCCAAAGGTCGCCTTGTAGCTATTCCAAGCTAGGGGCTTCATCCAGGTTATCGCCTAGTCGCCTTCTTTGTCGCCTGGGTCGCCTTGTGCCTCGTCGCCTTACTCCTAATTCACTTTAGGTAAGACCATAAGACTCTTATTTGGTCTTAAGTTACATATATTATAGATATATTTGTGTTATATGTTGTTGTATATACATAATACATAGATACATATGTGCTATTGATAACTTTTATGTGCTCAATTTTATCTTCTCTTCATAACTTAGACTATTATTTGTCTATTAAGACATATATGTATAAGTTATACATATATATTATTGTATGTCTATAATGATATAATTATGATATATTATAGTTTAACGATGTATGTATGTATATATTTGTTAGTCTCACAACTGTCTAATGATATATAATAATATATGCATAAGTTATGGTATTAAGTTTGTATTGTATTGTAAATATAGCATATTATAATACATGCTATTGTCTTGAGTACGACTTGGAGGCAACCTTTTGGGCTAGCATTTGTGGGCTATTGGTGGATGCCTTTACCTTGAGGAAGGCCTTCACTTTATTGTAGTACATTTGGCTCAAACTCAACGGAGTGGGAGTCTCAATAGAGGGAATGCTTTATTATTATAATGTTCTTTGTAATTTTTGGTGTTAGCTCATTTTGTTAATGCAGCGAAGGGTTAACATCTATTGTTAACCCTTTTCTTCTTCAAAATAAATACATGTTACTATCTTATTTTGGTAGATACATATGATATATATTTTGATTGTTTGTTTTGACCTATAATTATAAATGTAATACATATGTTTACACATTGTATAATAATATAAATATATGTTATTGTTACTTAAATATGATAGGATCATTGTTTTTTCGTTCACTTAAATAATATTATCATATATTTCTTATGAAAGTCAATGTTACCATATGAGTTTATTAGATATATTCAATATTTTAAGAAATAAAAGGATCTGTTGCCTCAATTCAATCAGACAACCGCCTTTTTGTCGCCTCTCGCCTCGAGCGATTAAGGAGCTTGTCGCCTTGCAGCTACCTAACACCTTGACAGCTTTGTCTCCACCCCATTCAACTTCTCATCCCACCTGCGACCCTACTCTCTCACCCCTCACCCTTAACTCCATCGAAAATCCACAACGAAACTCTCCCTCACCCCTGTTCTGCGCCCTCTTACCGCATTTCTACCCCATCCCTTCTCATCTCCCTCTCCATCGTAACCCATCATCTCCACCACTCGAACCCTCCTACTCCACCTCTCCTACCCACAGGGCAACCACCATTGCTCAACGCATTGATTGCTTGCCACCACCATCTCCTTGCCAACCACCTTGCCTCCATCCGCACTTCGTTGCCGTACTAGCGGACCAACCAGCAGTGACTACTGTCGCTACTCCTTCGACTTTACCTCCACTCGACAACCTATGCCTTTGCTTTCGTGGGAATTGACGCAACCCATGCTGGAGACCATACTCAATACTCCTACTTCGTCCACCTGCAATCTTTGTTGTCGGAGCACATTCCCTGATACCCCTCTTCAGTCGGTTTGAACCACTTGCCATTCCTACTCTGCTCGATCGACCTTCCTTGCTTCCTGCACCCACCAAATTTTGTAAGACCGATGCTGCATCACTTCCTTTTGGATATTCCTTTGATGTGTGATGGACCTCGAGGGCCACCGTCGGGGCCATTGATGACCATCAAAGAATTTATAAATGTAGGGAACGTCACGTATCTGCAAGCATTCCATCACGAGGGGGATGTGGTCGAACCTCCTATGCAATTGAAGGGTTTGACCAAACAAATCATAATCAATCACAAGGGAGGTGAAAGGAGTTGGTGACCAAGTTCCATCGCAAGATGTGTACGTTTGGGGGGATGATACTCCCAACTTTTCACTAGTATTAGTGAGATTACAGGACTTCTCCCTCTCTCGGCCGCCTTTATTCGAGGGTCTCTCACTATTTATAGCATGGAAAGATTCCTAGCCCAGTAATCTCTGGTACATTATTTGTCAGGCTGCTTGTCTGCTGTCAGGTTGTAGGTAGTCACTTCCGTCCTATCGTGATTTCGGCCTTGGCTACGTCAAATCTTCTAGCAGGTTGGACAGATCCAGGTCCGAGTCTGGCTAGTTGCAGGTGGGTCGGGTAGTGTCGGACTTGCTTGTTTACCCTATAATCAAGTAATCGGATCCTTTGTCGGGTCATGCATGGAGTTTTTGATTCGAGGGCAGTTTTTGTCCCTCATCATATGCCCCCACTCTCTAGCTAGCATAAGCTGCTAAGAGAGTAGTTAGAGCACTTAAAACTTCACGATAGATGATGCTCCCAAATGTACGGCCGACTTAGATGAAGTGGAGAGAACATTTGTCATGGAGTTGGGTGGTTTGCCCTTGTTTCCTGTTGTTCTTAAGAGGTCTATTGTAAGGAATTTTTTTCTAAGTTGGTTCCGACCCGCCTTAAGAGGCAGTGTTTGTGTATGGTAGGGAGTATGATGCTTTTTTATGCCTAACTCGAGTTCGTGTCGACCTTAAGAGGCGATACTCTGTCAGATTGGAACATGGGGCGTATGAGCCCGAGTTCGTGTCGGCCTTAGGAGGTGGCATTTTGTCAAATTGGAACGTGAGGCATATGTGCCTGAGTTCGTGCTGACCTTAGGAGGTGGCATACCAACAATTGTTTGTCGTGTAGTTCGATAAGATGGGTTTTAATTGTTGTTAACATGAGAGGTTATGACCTCGAATGTCGTGCCTGTTAGTGAGGTGACTGAGGCTATTGTGGCATCGGGGTGTATGCGCAAGGTGATGTAATGTGCGGAATGTTGACCGACGTTTTTGTCAATCTAGGTGGGATGCTGTGGAATCCATGTCGTATTTGGAAGATTTTGTCCCTTGGGAACCTGCACCCCTTGTGCAGTTGTAATCGCCCTAGGGGGGTTATAAATAAGGGTTGGGGATATAATCGGAGTTCATGCCCCTTCATCCCTTTATTGCGTCCAGACGACTTGACAATTGCCTTGAGCGAATTTTTCTTTCGCTCATTCTTGCATAGAAGGTTTTGTCGTTGGACGTGTTAATTTGGTAGAGTGGTCAGACAGTGGTTGCATCCAGGCCTGTGGGTGTAGGTAAATGCAGTTTGCTCCCCCATTTAGTGCGTGGGCTATTGAGGGTTCTAGGGTTTATGTAGCTGGAATGCCTATCGGGGCGTTTCCAGTTTTGAGGCGTGCTTATGTTTTGTGGCCCAAGGTACGTTTGGTCATGCCTTTCTTTGCCTCTTTTGATTTTGTTAACTTGCTTTCGATTGCAGCCTTTGGGTTTATCTGCCCGGACAACTTTGCGTGTTGCAATGACTCTTCCTATCGTAGGACTTGTTCCGTTTGGGGGAGAGCCCTGGGGTGGAGCAAGAAGAGAGGGTCCTCTTGTTTTCAAGGAGTTCAAGAGGAAGCAGGCGGGACATGCTCCCTTAAAGAATCTGCGGGGACGACTCAACAGGGTATTCGTTGAGAGGGAGTCTGCTACGTCCGTTCTTTCGGATCCGAGCGGGGATGAGGCGGAGGATGTCCTGGAGGAGGATGTCTTGTTGGGGTCGTCATCCCCTTTGGGTTCGCTTGGGTTGCCCGAAGGATTCGTGGTTGCGAATATGCTGACCCAGGTTGGGGTGGAGGCTGCTTCCTTAGGGAGGCTTGGCATTTTTGTCAGCCTATTTGGCTCCCTTGGTAACTCCATGGGGGTGTTCGGGAGCTGCCACCTCCGGTGGCTCCTCGTGTGGCAATGTATTTGCCCGACCAAATATAGGTGAGAGCTCGAGAAGAGCGATGGCAGGAGTGGATTCTTTTGGTCAGATGGCCCCTGCAACGATCGCCCAGACAGTTGGATCTATCTGGGGATCTTTCGTGGAAGGGCTTGTTGGAGGCCTCATGTCCAGCGAGGTGGCGTCGATTAAGCCAGGTGCCTCTCTGATGGATAGGTGGGTATTCCAGCACCATCGAGCTGCTTCGACTGCTTGAGACTCATCGAGGTCAGGGGCAGTTTTCCTTCATGGGCGAGGGGCTAAAGGGAAGTCTTGTCGAGGCGGACGAGGCAGCCGTCATGGCTCGTCAAGACTTGCTGAAGCGCCTATGGGCTTCCCATTCGGCCCTTCTTCCTTTGAAGGAGGTGCATGTCTTGGAAGCAGGACCTTTCTCTGCTGTGGAGGGGTAAAGTTCCTGAAGGCTGACCTTGCCTAGGCTTGGGAGATTGCCGAGGAGGGGGGCAAGAGGGTGCTCAATTGGGATGAACTAGTTCCTGAAGGGGAGGTGGCTAAGCCGAGCGTGCAGGGCCACTAGTCCTGACGTTGTTGGGGCACCCTCGAAGACTAGTGATGAAGCCATCGAGTTCTGATAAATGGTGTTGCCATTATCCTTGTATTTTCAATATTAATTTGCCTTCTTTTTGTTGGGAGTTAGCCGAGGGTGATAATTTCGAGAAATGTAACAGGCAATATTTTTTATAAAAGGAAAAAGCTATTATTTCTTGTGTTTATTGTCCTGTTATAATGAATTGCTCGTATGCCAAGTGTAAGGGATTGGTTTACCACCTGGGATTTGTTATTTGCAAGAGTCGCGTGGATTGCTTTTATGAATTCTTGCTCAATCCCTTTCATGGGTCGTTTAATTTTTCCACTCAAATGGCTTAGCATAGATGCTTGTTTTGTCGTGTTTTTGAACACTTCTCGTTTGCGGCCTATCTGCAGGCGGTTGCTATCCTCTTATTTTATTTAGCCTGGCTATTTGCTGGCGAGGCCTAGGGGTGTGCTTGTGGCAAAATCCAGAAGTGGCACTAACTCCTTTGGTGGAAAGTGATGTTAGGCCTAGTGGTGTTTAATACTCTTGCACATGCAACTTCTATACTAGTGCTTTAATTGGTACCTCAAATTGTCCTTCCTGGAATAGTCAGGCTGCCATTCGAAATACTTCTCTTATGAGGTAGTATGAGGGGGTGGGAAATTCCCGCTTGTCCAGCCGACTTTAGAGCGAAATGCCTTGGTCCGTTGAACACTTCGAAACAGCCGGCTTCGGAGTCGGTTGTTGCCAATTGAGCTGGCAACGTATAGTTCCTAGGGTAGAGTGAGGAGGGCACTTAGGCTTGCCGATGCTGCCCGGACCCTTCTACTTAGTGCTCGAGGGCTCAAGGGCCATGGGTGCTCGGATTTTGTTGAAGTCTACCCGTCTCTCTGTTGGAGACCAAGGGTCTTCAGAGTTCTTCGTATGTGAACTCAGGCACAACCCTTCATATGAGAGCTCATATTTTGTAGGCAATCCGTTAACTGGAACCTGGTTGATTTTTGTAGTACTCGTTGTGGGTCCCTTATGGGGGTTGGGTAGAATCGCCCATCGCAGGAGTTTTCCAATGCCCATCCTTGGTATGGGGGGCTTTAGGGTAGGCTTCATTGGTGAAGCCTACGCGTGTGCCTCGTTCGGGGTTGCCATCTCCCTCGAGAGCCACCCTCGATGTGGGGGTTTAATAAAATCGATTTGAGGAAGCTCCCTTACCTTAGTCTTTGGCCTCTTTTTATGGCTCGACTAAGTTACATCCTCTTGAATGAGACGTTCACCTGGTATGCCATCGATAGTTCAAGCGGGTTCCTTCTCTTTCTTCTTGTTTTTTTTTTTAAAGGGACTTAGGCCTGGCCATTCAGCCTCGATCCATTGCCCTGGCTCTCTACAGAGACAAGGGCTTGGAAGCATACAGGGGGTCGGTTGCTGGGAAGACACTTATGTTCACGAAGGCTACCGTTTGTCCGATTGTTTTGAACGTAGCTATTCTGTCTCTAGGTCCTTCCATATCGTATGTGGATAAGGGAAGGTTTTGTCGGTGTGGCCGTAGGACGTAATATTGCCGCGCGTTGGCCTACTTAATTGTACCCCTGGTATCCTTCTAAGGAACGAGGAAAGCACAAGAGGACACTTGAGTGGGCCTACCTTAGGAGGTGGCAACGAATGAGAGCCTACCTTAGGAGGTGGCAATGAATGAGGGCTGACCTTGGGAGGTAACGAGAGCTAAATGCAAGTGCTCGAATTTTCATTGCTGGAAGTTTGAATGTGTGTCGTTATATTAGGGGGAACTTGGGAGTGTGGGAGCTCGAGTTCCTACCGGCCTTGAGGCATGGTGTAACATCGTCGGGTGTGGGAGCCTGGGTTTTCGCCATCCTTTTGAGTTAGCAGATGCCGTTGAGAGTGAACTAGTTAAAACTCCGCCAGTAGGAGGTACCCAGCTTTTTTGTCTAAGCGGGGGAGTTGCAAGTGTAAGCGATTCATGTGCTTTCTCTGCCATCCTTGAGAGGTGGCGCGAGGCGCGCTCGCCTTTATTTATAGTTGATCTTAGGAGGCGGTGTCAATGTGTATGGAACTTAGGGAGTGGGGGCCCTAGTCGCTGTCGCCCTTAAGAGGCGGCCTTAAACCCAAATGGAACTTGGGGTGTGGGGGCCCAAGTTCTCGCCAGCTGGAGGAGGTGGTATTATACTTATTGGTGCGCAGGGTGTAGGTGCTCTCGTTTCTTTCGGTCTTAAGCGGCAGTGGCTGGTCTTAATGGACGACATTATGAGTCGCGTGGCGCATCCGCTTGAGTGCATACCAGCCTTCGAGGGTGGCTTGTCGACTTTAAGAGACGGCAATACAAGAGAACGTGAGGCACGTCTGCATGAGTTTCTACCAATCTTGAGAGGTGGCTTGCCAGCCTTAAGAGGCGGCAATACAAGGGAACGTGAGGCGCATCTTGCCTGAGTTCCTACCAACCGTGAGAGGTGGCTTGCCGGCCTTAAGAGCTGGCAATACAAGGGAATGTGAGGTGCATCTGCTTGAGTTCCTGCCAACCTTGAGTTCTTATGACAAAACTGGTTATTGATTGCTGTCAAGATGAGACAAGGACCTCTAATGCCATTGCTGGTACTGATAGGGTTGCCCTTTTCGCGACGGGGGATACATGCGCAGGGGGTATTCGACACCTGTCATCCTTAAGAGGTGGCTTTGTCGTTACAGGAACGTGGGGGGATGCCCTAGTTCCTGTTGACTCTAAGCAGTAGCTTTTGGGCGTGTTCGCTCTGTCTTGAGCAAGGAGTGGTAATCCACGGGCCTTAGAGGGTATCAAGACTTCCTCCGATCTCGACGAGTTAGGTAGCATCGTGAGGGAAAAGAAGTACAGCCATGGCCGAAGAGACTGGCTGCAATCTTGAAGTTATTGGCAGATCAGCCAAGTTCACCCCTTGTTGGATTGCCTGGATTTGATTTCCTTTTCTTCCCCCTTGTCTGGGCTTCATAGGTCGCTTTGGCTCGATCCTTAGGAGTTTCGCACTCAGCCGCCCCTTAGGAGTTTTGCGCCCGGCCGCCTGACTCTCGTGCATTATTTTTACTTCTTAAGGAGATCAGAAGTGCACGGAGAGGATTTGGCGAAGGATATGGATTGGTGGTTAGCCAACGAGGTCGTTTATTGCTATCGTCAACCTGGCCACTATAAGTGTGGCCACCTAGTTAGGGTGCTTGTCCCTATCACAGACGAACGGAGAAAGGCCAATTTCTCCCTTTGGTATTTCTCCACGATTGCCAAAGGCCCGTGGCCGAAATGGTCGATAGAGGGAGAGACGTTATCTTTGGGTTGTAGTTGACCTATACGCGGGGGCGTTGTCAGAAGCAGGTCCATGTGCCCTTCCATGAGGAACGAACAATATGGATGCTGCTTTCTTGACAATATTCCTTTGACCCCTTATCAAAGAGTAGGGAAGGCATTATGGATGTGCCAATTCAGAAGGAGCGACTTGTTGACTCCGAAGGCTAGCTCAACCTTCTTGTCAAGAAGTGAGCGTTTCATAGTAATGTAGGCATTGTTGTTGGAAGTTAACTATGAAATTTGTCGACCTACCTGGCTTTGGTCCCGAGCCAAAGGTTGTCTTAACTTCTCGGAGTTGCTGACGCTCCTCCCTATGATACTCTTTTGGGCCTTCGAGCTTAGTCCCTGTTTTGCCTGATGAGGCGGTCCAGGCTTCCACACCGGATCTGGTCATGCAGATCTTGGCATTTCTTTGGCGGTGTGTCCACGAGCCTTGTGGCATTTGCTGTCTGGCCCAAAGTTAGTCATCCTTTTTATGGACTTTGGAGGCAACGGGGTTAGTCCCTCGCAAACACGTCCACATGGTTCATGGCTAGGGGGTGTATTCTTCAAAGGGCTTGACTCGGAGCTACCTTGTCGAGGGGGGGGGGTTGTTACTGAAGCAAGCCTAGGCAATATGTCGGATCAGGCGGGGAGGTGATTAACCAAGACACTACTTGATTGTGCCCTTCTTGCCCCATTGAAGATTGGGGGGAAGGTGCTCGGGAGTGCCGATCCGGAAGTAGTGGCTGGCCGGCCTGGGCGGCGTCGATCTGGTGGTTGCCTTGACCTCCATGCTGATATGTTCAAGCGACAGGAGGCGAGGACCTTGGGTGATGCGAGCATCACTACCAGGATTTGGTGGTGGTGTTCCACCGGAAGAGGAGCAGGGGTGACACTGTCACCTCAATCAGGCGGGGTGTCGACTAGCCTGGCTCCCAGTTCGCGAAGATCATGCTGGCTACTTGAAGTTATTGAGTCTTTTTCTTAAGGTGTTCTGGGCCCTCGATAGGCCTCCTAACTGCCTCCCCCCCCCCCCCCCCCCCCCCCCCATCTCCCCATTTTTTTTTGCTACGATTTTGCCTGACGAAGTGAGTCAAGTTCCCATGTCGGACTTGGACCTGGATCTGGTTGCACAAATCCCGGCAGTCCTTCGATTCCATGGCTCCAAGACTTACGGTACTTATAGCAAGGTCTGCAGTCAGCTTTCCTCTTCGTGGGCCTTGGGGGCAGCGGGTCCTTGGTCGTGGACCAGCTCCCCTTGGGCACAATCCGCTTGGTTCATGACCAGGAGAGTGCATTTCTCAATGGACTCCCACCTTGTCTAGCGAGGTCCGTTATTGTAACCCTTAGTAGGCCAATTGCTACTATTAGGAAGGCAATCTGGTTGTGGAAGTGGTCACTTCCACGGATGGGCGCTCGGGTATGCTTGCTAGAGGCCCCCTTAAACTTCTACGGGGCTGGCATTGTTGCCATGACCCTCGGCCAACCGATTGTAGGAGCAAAAGGAGTTGCTTTGCTCCGTTAACCCTACGGCTTTGTCAAGCGGCCTTGAAGAGCCAACTGACATCAAGAGCTCCACTGAGTGCTTTGGCACGCAATCATTGAAGTCGCATTAGAGCCTTGAAGTCAAGCGGCCTAACTTAAAGTGTTGGATGGTTGTCGCCTCACGGGGCCTCCCACTCTTGATGTACTGAGCCTTGAACCGATCCAGGTAGGATTGGAAGGATTTAGTCTTCCGCTGTCCAGCTTCCAACAACTTCTCAAGGCTGTCCCTAAACCTTCGTCACTCGACAAAGTGCTCCATGGGACTTACCTGCTAGGAACCGATAATCTGTTCGACCAGCAGGTTCGTGGACCATTAATGGGCCGTGCTAGATAGGCACAATGAGAGTGCTTGGCGGAGTATTCTGCCGAGGTGGCCATGCACCAACATCACCAGGCAGCAGCTTCCAACGAAACTGTTGGGGTCTACTGTCCCTCTGTGCGGAGCCACGACTGAATGCTCAGACTCTTTTGGCGAGGGGTTGCCTCCACCTCCTTCAAGAGTAGGTTGGAAACATGTATGGGCATATTTTCAAGATCACTATCTTTAGCTTTGTACTCCCTCGCCCTAGCTCGCATCTCGAGGAGGAGTCTCGCTTCGGGGCCTCCTCAGGAGGGAAGGGTTGCGAGTGGAGTCGATCAGCTGGCAAGGTCGTACCTGCATCCATTTGTTGGGATTAGCATGTAGAGGGTGTTGTTGGAATATAGGGACACCGAACTTCGACCGGGCCTCCTTAGGAGGGAGGGGCCGCGAGTAGAGTCGCGAGTAGTTAAGACCATCGCGAAGATTTTTCTTATCAAGAAGGCCGAGGTAGGGTGCTGGAGAGGTGTCACCTCCTAGCCACTAGATGCTTGGAAGAGTGTGGCACTTCTGTTGACGTTTCCTACAGACGGCGCCATTTGATGGGCCTCGAGGGCCACAATTAGGGCCACTGATGGCCATCAAAGAATTTATGGACGTAGGGAACATCACGTATCCTCTAGCATTCCATCACGGAGGGGATGTGGTCGAACCTCCTATGCAATCGGAGGATTCGACCAAACAAATCATAAGCAATCACAAGGGAGGCAAAAGGAGTTGGTAACTCAGTTCCACCGATAGGGGTATACATCTGGGGGGAGGATAATACTCCTGACTTTTCACTAGTATTAGTGAGATTACAGGACTTCTCCCTCTCCTGGCCCCCTTTACTCAGGGGTCTCTCCTCACTATTTATAGCATGGAAAGATTCCTAGCCTAGTAATCTTTGGTGTATTTTCTGTCAAACTGCTTGTCTGCTGTTAAGTTGTAGATAGTCACTTCCGTCCTATCGTGGTTTCGGTCTTGGCTGCATCAAATCTTCTAATAGGTTGAACGGATCCAGGTCGGGGTTCGACTGGTTGCAGGCGGGTCAGGTTGTGCCGAACCTGCTTGTTTACCCTATAATCGGGTAATCGAATCTTTTGTTAGGTCATACGCGGAGTTTTGGATCTGAGGGCGATTTTTGCCCCTCATCAACGTGCAAACTTTCTCTTGCCATTATTCCACTTTATTTTGATCCCAGTGAACTTTGCGTGGGTTTTATTAGCTTCTTAAACAACAGTGCACGTAATGTGTCGCCTACTTTATAAAATCAACTCCGTTGAACAACTTCATTTGCACCAATTCCTTGTGCATTTAGTCGTTTATATATTGTAATATTGCTAGAGTTGTGTTTTGAAATAATAATTCTGTGTTTCGCATTATTTTTTTTTAAAGGATTATTCAATGTTTTGCATTCAATGTCATCTCTTTGTTAGAATCCGTTAGTCATTTAGGTTGCATCAATGCCATTATCTTGTTTTGATAAATACAAATCATTTATGTTTTGGTTGTTTGTTTTGACTTGTAATTATAAATGTGTTATTTTTTCAAAAAGAAATAAATATTTATGTTATTATTTCCTAAATATGATTACATTATTATTTTTTCTTTCACTTTAATAGTGTTATTATATGTTTCTAATGAAAGTCTATGTTATCATTCGAGTTAGTTAGGCATATTCGATATTTTAAAAAATAAAAAAGACTTGTCACATCAATTCAATTGGGTTACATCAATTCAATCACCTTCTTGTCACCTCTTGCCTGAGGCGATTAAGTAGCTTATTGTCTTGCAATCACCTAATGCAAGAGCTTCCATAAATTTGTCTACATTCATTTTTTTTTTGGATTCATATTCATAATTTGATGTGCGAGGAGCTAAGACTCCATGTAGCTAATGACATTAAGTATGAAAGAAGGCTGTGTTCTTGTTGTATCTTAACAACAATGGCCTTTTAATGTCTAAAAGAATCACCCATTCAAAAATGATAGGCTAGTACCAACATTTTAAAAAACATGACACATAAACAGGGAGGTCTTATGTCATTAAGGCTAGGCATAAGCCTTCAGGCAGTCGGGGTGTAAACCTCATATTTTGGTGAAATATAAAATGAAATATGTATTGGAGACCATGAGCGTGAGGAAGAGGAAGGGCGAAGATGGACGGGGGTGGACACTGGTGACGGGGAAGGTGAGGTGGAGCAAGGTGGTGAAGGAGGTGTTGTGTTTCAAGTACAGGGGGAGGGTTCATGTCACGAAGGAGTGTTGCGATTCGCTAAAGTGTCTCCGGTGTGGGGCATTTGGCCACAGTAGGGCATCTTGTTTGAAGGGGAAGGCACGAGAGGCGGTGAGCGGGGGACTCCCTTGCCATCCCCATCGGAGGGTCCGCCCTCAGTTATGCTGGAGGCTCCTTGGTCAGCGGAGGTGGTAGTCCTTGAGAGAGCTTTAGCGACGGCCCTGTTTGAGACGATGGTGGAGGGTCATGTTGGGGTGTTTAACCTCAGGGAGGAGGTGTCCAAGGTGTTGGGGACGCGAGTGGGTGGGATAGAGTTGAAGGTAGTTGGGGAAGGCAGGTTTGTGCTACTTGGCACGTGATTGAAGGCGGCGAAGCGACTACTGGTCAAGGATTTACCGTCCTCGACAGGGACGGTTAGGTGGAGATGGGCAGTGAAGTCCGATGGAGCACTTTGGTAGCGTCCACCACGAAAGGTGTCGATGTTGGTGGATGTGGTAGGAATCCTACTTTCCTTCGTACGGTTGAGGTGGTTGCTGTGGTTGTCGTTCCATTTGCATGGGTGCGATGGTGTTGGGGGGTTGGTCTAAATGGCGATGATTTGTGTGTTGTATGAGCAATGGTGGAGCTCTTGCCAGGGAGGGAGTTTCTTGAGAAGGTGGTGCTGTGCTTGGGAGGCTCCTCATGGGTGGCTCTTGTCAAACCGGTTAGAGGTGAGCCTCACACTTTTGCAGAGACGGTAAGGAGGTGTGGCAGTGGAGAGGTGACAACTAGGTTGGTCAATCCAATTAGGAGCATTGTTTGGAAACCCAAAGCATGCGGTGGTGATGATGCCTCGACTTTGCCGTCGAAGGCATGTGGCTCGGAGTGTCGGATGCATTCAATGCGAGGTGCAATCTTCGGAGAAGATCGTGGTGGAGGAGGTTGCAGTTGGGGAAGGTGCGTGCGACAAGGTTGGGGCCTTAAATGTGGTGGAGGCATTTTGGGAAGGCAAGGGGACGGCTACGGAAGACATGGGAATTTTTTTGGAAGGGGAGGATTTCATGCAGAAAGGGCCTTTTTTGGAAGATGGGCAGGTCTTTGCTGGACGACGAGATGACATGGATAAAATTTGGCTCTGCACGAGGAGGAAAGGAAGCAGGCTTGCTCAGACCCGAGGGCGATCTTACATCCGAATACCCCCCTTCGACCATGGGAAACCTTTGTGCACCGCAAGGTGGGACACGAGGAGTTGGCCTTGCTCAATGGTGGCGGGAGGATCAGGCAGCTTCAAGCTTCGAGGTTGTTGCATCGGAGGATGTAGAAGCTTTGGGTGGTGATTGAGGCTCCGTGGGACGCGGTGAGAGTGGTTGTGAGCACTGGTGTGCGGTAGTAGGGTTGAAGGCAGCGATGGCACGAGACATCCTCGTGGGGTTGAAGGCAGTAACTCCGGATGTGTGAGGTGCAGTGACGAAGGTAATGGGAGTCGGCTCAGCAGCGAGGTCACTTGCATCGGTGTCTTTAGCGGTTGGGGCTGAGGTGATGGGAGAAGATGGTTCTTTGAAGGGCACAGCGGTGGTTGTTGGTAGAGTAGGGAGCCTGTGGGTATTGAGGTCGAGGAGATGGATCAAGGTGGCAGGGCGGGCAGAGGCAGTGAAATGGGGTGGAGTGGGGGGGTTTCTGAGAAGTGAGGTGGAGAGGGTGGGGGGGTTTTTATGAGAGTGATTTGATTTGGGTTTATTTCTTGTTTTAGAAGATATGTTCTCTCTATAAAAGAGAGCATTCTTGTACTTTATTTCTTTGAGATGAGTGCAATAATAGTTCCAAAATCCTCTCAACTCCTCTCCCTTTCTTCTTCACCGACTGCTGCCTTCTCTCTCTCTTCTCCCTGAGGCGTGGATAGGGTGCATCTACAGCAGCCTACTGCTGCTTATTTCTCCCATGTGGAAGAGTCTCTACACCTCTGTATTACACAAAACGTCACATGGTATCAAAGCCTGTAGTCTAGGCTCTTCCTGGGTGGATTTTCTACACGTGTAACAAGGAAAAGAGAGAGGAGTCACGCACAAGTGCTGTGTGTGAACTCTCTGTGGGAGAAGCACCTCTGCGTGGAACTTCTCCACATGGATAGTGGCTAGGTCACCTTCAACACATCTCCTCGATGTAGATCCGAGTCCTAGAGCTACCAATGCCTTCGCAGAGCCAAGAAGGAGGAGGCAAAGCAAGGAAGATGGCGAAGAACGTGACTATGTTGACCATCGGAGGAGCAAAAAATGCAATAAAACAAGAGAAGAACGAGGAGAAAATTTATCAAAAAGTATTCCGATTTATATGGTGCCTTTGTATCTTATATTTTATTCTCCAAAAAAGGAGATTTTTTCAGAACAAAGGATGCTAAACACTAAAAAAAAAATCAAATGAGCGAATAACGAGCACCACGGCGGTTGCATCGACTTCGACTCAAGAATGAGAAGAGGTACACTATAGCCTCTAGAAGTTCACCACATCTCCACTTTCTCTTGGTGACCTTGGCTTGAAGAAAAACTAAGTCTTTTCCAACTTATGAGTAAGGCGTCATACTTTTCGAGGAGGCACGTGAAACCCTCTAATGTATTGGGGAATGCTGAGATAAAGGGCTCGACTCTCGAGCGTAGAAGAAGAGACTCGAAGACTATCCTCAACTCTTCAGAGAAGAACTGTGTAGTAACATCACCAAGTCTTCGCCGTCTCCTGCATCTTGACTTGCGGGGTAGTGTTGGGAATCTAGAAAAAAGAATATGCCACGTGGCTCAGTGGGCAACGTGGCAGTGCCACGTGGTAGACGGTCCAGTCAGTCTAGTGGGCACCGGCCCTAGTTGGTGGCCTTAGGGTCAAGTCTAGTCTTACTTGAGGTCCGAGTTTTGGTATTCCTAGTATGGTATTTTGGTTTTTAGGAAGTAGTTAAGAGAATTTGTTTCTTTCTATTTTTAAGAGATGTGATTTGATTTGGGTTTGTTTCTTGTTTAAAAGATATGTTCTCTCTATAAAAGAGAGTCTTTTTGTACTTTATTTCTTTGAGTTGAATGCAATAATAGTTCCAAAATCCTCTCAACTCCTCTCCTCTTCTTCACCGACTGCTGCCCTCTCTCTCCTCCCTGTCGCGTGGACAGCGTGCATCTTCAGCAGCCTGCTGCTGCTTATTTCTCCCATGTGAAAGAGCCTCCACGCTTTCGTATTTGCCAAAACGTCAGTTGCAATGGCAGATTCCATGTTCTGCCAAGATAACACTGTTCAACAATGAAGCACTCCCTTTCAACATCCTTATGGACACCAAGGATAAGATGAGGCAAATAGGTAATAAAAAGTGACAGTGCAAAGAGGCATAGGAGCATAACAGGACTTAATTTTTGTTCTTCCCATTGCTGCAATCAGGCAGAGGGATCCAGTGGGTCCATATTCGGAAAAAACCACAAGCTCTCAGGAATATCTGCAGGCAGGCATACCATGAACACAATCATCACATCTCAATTGTTGAGTGTGGGCAAGAAAGAGTGGAGAGAATGGGAAGTGTGAGGATGCAGTGTAAGAGCTACTGATACAGGCAGACAGCAACAGTAGAAGGTTGATAGTAGACATGCATACCAGGAATGTCTGCTTACTAACACAAATTAAATACGGTGCTAAAAGTGATAAAAACTAAAAAATAGATCTTGTTTCAAACCAAAAGCATTGGAGGCTGTATGTAGAATTGAAAGCAATCATTTAGTTTAGGTCCCAGCTCTAGAACTAATGCATTATATTGTTACGTATTTTTTCCATGCAAAAGCACATTAGTAAATGCAGTATACAGAATGAGTATACAGAATGAGAGACGCTTTCACATAAAATGGAGAAGTAAAGATTTCAATAGTTGCTAAAAGAATGTTAAATTTTAAAACCTAACAAACCTTTTTCCCAGCAACAGGCAAAAGCAGGGCAGGCCAAAGAAACTCTGATACTAAAAGCAAATTCTGGAGTTGATTATCTGCTTCAAAACAACAATTGCGTATTGTTCCAGACACCTAAAAAAGTAACACAGAGCCAAAATCAAAACTTAAGTCAAAAGTACAGAGAATGCATATAAAGGATAATGACCATGCATGATCATGTTGTTAGGAATCCAGAAAAAGGAATTTGCCACATGGCAGTGCCATTTGGCAAACAGTCCAGTCAGTCCAGGGGGTGCCAGCCCTAGTTGGTGGCCTTAGGGTCAAGTTTAGTCTTGTTTGAGGTCCAAGTCTTGGTATTCCTAATATGGTATTTTGGTTTTTAGGAAGTAGTTTTCTATTTTTCAGAGATGTGATTTGGGACAAAATAAGCCACCGTCCCATTTTCATCCAAGGTTTTCCAATGATGAAATTTAAAACCTGGTGCAGCTTACAGTCCCCACCACTGCATGTTTAACTTTAATTTCAAAAAACTCATTCCAAGAACATATGTGACTTGTTGGACCAGCATTTTGGTTCATCTAGTTTAGTTGATTCAACCATGTCTTGTTCAATTGGAGAGTCTGACTGACCTACCAGTCGGTTGAAATGAACTTGTACTGGTTCTTAATTCAACTGGTTGCAGCTGCCAATCCAGTCTGACTTTCAAAACATTTTGTTAAATAACTTAAACTAGCCTTCCTTTTATCTTTCAAAAAAAACTTGTAGCATTTTTTTTAAAGAAATAACAAAAAACTCAAATGTAGAGTGAGACTTCTTGAGTCTTGTAGGTATAGATGTCAAAATGAAGTTGCAAATGGTTTGGTCTCTCTGCCCAATCTCTACTGATCTTGAGTTTGGAGGTTAAACCTCAATGCCATCGGGAGATACTGTGCACATATTAAACCAAAAGAAGGCCTCAAAGAGAAGATGCATGCTGAGGGAATAGTCCCATGTGGATCATATTTTGTACACAAAATTGCTTAATCAACCTCCCTTTTACTTCTGGAAAAAAAGGTTGATAAAGCAATGGTTAACAAATCCTCTTAAAAGAAAGAGGATTAATAAATGGATATGCCTATCTACTCAATGTCAATCAATTAATTTTCAGATGTATGCTCTCACCTAATTGATTAAATTAGCATGGAAACTAGTATGACCCTGGAAAGTGGAATTTGCATACTTGGAGTCTCGGACTTTGCTAAATAAGGGTTTAATACCATGTAGTAGGGACCCTTATTGATAAAAAAAAACAGTCATTAGATTCATGAGTGGTTAATCTGATTATGATAGTGCCATGAAGCACAGTTCTGTGCCTACTTAAATTTAGAAGGTAAATGGGAGATCATATGAACAGCTCCCTTTCCATCTTGGCAATTAGTTTTTTTTTCTCCTTGAAATATGTCTCTCCAATCAAACTCATTTATCAGTGCAGGGAAAGGACTTTGGTTTTTTATAATTCAAACTGGACAAAGAGAACTCATTTCACATAACCATCAGGATAAATTACTTTATTGTAGAAGTGTAGCTTTGTTCATCCCCGTGACATTAGTGGATCACCTAGCCTATTACAGTATGCCAACAGACTGGAGGACAGAGAAAAAAACCCATTATTGGTATTTTTGACTCCATAGAGAAGCATTTTGCATTTCACTTCAACTGCATTATTTAACTATTTATAATATTATGACCAACTGGCATAATATAGAAGTGTGCAGGCTTTGTTGATTAAGTGAAAGAAAAATTTTCAAATACTAATTCTACAACCTGCTGTATTGATTGTAGTTTCTTCTCCTGGTTTGCTGAGACTCAAGAAAAAGGTCTTCCAGAAGCAATCAATGACGAGGTAACTTTTGTTATCATAACTAAAGTATAGTTTCTTATTTTACTGCACTTTTATTTGTGTAATAAGCACTCATATATGCTTGAAATGGACGTGAACCCAATCTTACTTGCTTACAAGGCATGTAGTGATGTTTTCAGACAATACTTAACCACCAAGGCAATATAAATGGAAGAAGATGAGGCTATACTATGGATGTTTCCGATTGCTGACAAAGATGGTATAGGGAATGCCAATGTTTGAGTGGATTTTTAAAGTTTCCGTCATCTAATGGGAAAGTGTAGCAAAATCTTTATCGATTGGGCACATTTTTACTCCATCCGTCAATAGCCACTGATTATCAAAATTCTGATGGTTTCATTTGCCAAAAATTTGAACCCCTTGCTAAAGGGAGATAGGAGTGCCTAATGGTCTTGAAATTTGAAAGACATCTAATATTTCTTTAGGTTGTGGAACACACAAATTGTCAAACCAATATGCCATTTCTAGTCCTTGATTTAAATATTTGTAGTCAATTGGGTACATCCATATTTTCCAAAAAAAAAAAAGGCTACATCCATGTTGTTACTCTATCTTCATCCATCAATTGTAAAAACTGATGGCGTGAACCTCTCTGAAAAAAGACTGAAGGCATGAAATGTTTTTTTCTAAATTTAATTTATTATATTTTTGGAAGCTGCTTATGATTTCTTATTTATTTTGAGCAATTGTCCTCTCTTGATACTAATAGTAATGATATTTGCAGATTGCAGACATTATCAAGGAAGATCTATGGCCCAATCCTCTCAAGTACTTTAATAATGTATGCACTGATTTTCTACACTTAAAACCGTTTTAGGCTTTAGTTTGAGTTTTTGGATTTAATTATTTTTCTCCTCAAGGTAGATATCAATTATGAATTTTGAAAGTACTGGTTTTTCCACTTTGTAGGAAGCTGACGAAGATGAGTTTGATGGAGATGATGATGATGAGGTGCTTCATTTTAGCATAATTGAACTCTTATTTTCAACATTTGTCCCTTTAAGCATTTGTTGATTACTTGATTGTTGTTGCTGAAACAAGAGAAGGCTATAGTTTATTACTAAATCCTAGTCCTTTTTATATAAAGGATAAGTGAGAGGGTAACTACAAATAAGGCCAAATTAGAAAAATAAGTTAACATAGAAGGACATATTTTGACAACCCCTAAGCTTGAACATAGATATCTTTGATGAATAGCTTGGAACAATAATGTAGGAAGAGAAAGTAAGCCAAGGGCTTCATGAACACATTAGCAATTTTTTTTGAAAACACATGTGCAATTTGATTTGCAAAAGTGACACAACTGAAGGAGATAAGCCCCTTTTGAGTAGTCATGATTGTGTCAACAATCTATTGCAAGGGTTTAAATGCTGACTTCAACATCATTTTGTGCGCATTTTGGAGGCATGCCTAGGTGCGTAGTGGAAATGTCTGTATGTTGATGTTAGATTTCAACGATTTTGATACCTCGAAACTAGTCCATTTCTGAGGTATGTGGAGGGCATGTCGATTTATGCCAACAAAAATAACAAAAATAGTCAAAATGATTAAAATTTCAAGAAAATCACAAGTTTAGACATGTTTATATAAAAATAAGAATATTATATCTCAATATTCATATGCAACATGTAGTGTACCTTGTTCAAGTTCAAGAATAAGAATTTAACTTTTAAGACTTTTTTTTGGTAAAGGGAATAGCTTTGTAGAATAAGTAGAGGAATAAGGAAGGAGTGGAATAAATAGTGAAATAAGTGAGGTAACCTGTTTGGATGTTTTAGCGGGTTAAAGTTATTCCACAGAGACAGTGGAATAACTTAAACCTAGGTTAAATCCACTTAACTTGGCAAAAATAGGGGGCAAATGCTTAACCCAATGCAAATCTGTTTAACCCATCAACCAAAAACTCCCTAAATGTCTATTACTATAGAAAGTTAGAAGGTTATGCAAGAAGGGAATGATACATACCTACATTCAAATGCAACATGTAACATATAAATACAATATGCAATACAATATGTTTAAATTTAAAATTTAGAAACATAATGATTTTGGGAGCAACAATTATCATCTTTTTGGAGTCAATAGTTTATGGGGACAAAGGCAAGATGACTTTTTTAAGAGAGTTACGGGTTAAGAATTCATGTATCCAACATGTCATTTCCCATTTTAAAAATTAAAAATTTGGCTCAATCTGCGACATATAGTTGAAATAGTGTTGAAATGCTCGGCATGAGCATTGAAGTCATTGAAATTGTCGAAATGTCATTGGCATGATAGCAAAATTCAAAGCTAAACTAAAGTAGATTTTTTAACGTCATTTATTCAAGTTCATGTAGATTCAATTGAAAGTGAGAACAACAAACAACAATGGAGTTAGATTAAGAATGGTGTTTAGCTTCCCAGGATTTTATATCACATTATGCCCTTGTCATACAAAATCATCATATATGATCCACTGCCATCATCATATGTTCTTATTCTCTCATGTCCTTATTTTGCTGATAAAAACTGAAAATTTTTCATAGAGAAGTACATCCAAACTCCTAGATCCATGTGATTAATTACCTTTCAAATCATTCCATTATCAATTATTCCTGTATAATTAGTATGTTATATGGATTCCACTCAAGCATGAATCAATTCCTCCAAATCCTTGTCACTCAGGTCCTTGTCCATGGTGAATACAAAAAAAATGAAGGCAAATGGAGAAATAATCTGTGTATGAAGACGGGCATATTTGTAGTGCAAATTATTTCTCCACTTCATTACTCATAGTCTGTATGAATGAATTATGTAAGCCCTCTTGTAATTGTTTCATGTGAAGCGAACTTATAGAATTGATGAAACGGAATCGGAATTAGTTTATTAAACAGCAGTAGATTCTAGATTCTCAACACAAAGATGTTAACCATATGATCATACCACGCTAATTAAATCTTTTTAAAGGAAAAAAGGGGACAAAGGTGGAGGAGGTCGAGAAGGGAGGGTGGTGGTGGCTTTGGTGTAGGAGCAAGGAGGGTAAGAGTTTTGGCCCATGCTCAAGGAGGATGTCATGCAGGTTGTCTGGTAGTTTAAGGTAGGCAATGAGGGCTTCGATAGACTCAACCGATTCTATATGTTCCTATTGCCAAAGAAAGAAGGGGCGAAGGCAATTGAAGAATTTAAACCAATCACATTGTCCAATGTTGTGTATCTCACCATCGTGAAGCCTTGGCGATTAGACTTTGCGTCATCTTGGAGGACTGCATCTCCCTGGTGTAGATAGCTTTCATCCCTAGACGAAGCATACTCCATGGCTTCATTGCTGCATCAAAGATTTTGACACATTAGAAGAGGCAGAAGAAGGCTTTCCTATGGAAGGTGGATTTTAGTAAGGCGTATGATTCGATTCAATGGTCTTTCCTCTAGACTTCCCTGGTATCAAGGGGTCTCTTGTAGAAATGGATTGGATGGATGAAGCGGTGTGTTACCACTACATCATTCTCAGTTCTAGTGAATAGAAACCTGACAGGAGGGTGGATATAGCTGCGTAGAGGCGTTAGACAAGGGTACCCCCTTGCCTCGTTGCTCTTTGTCTTAGCAAGTGATGCTCTAGCGAGGGCTACCTTTAGAGCCTGTGGAAGTGGGTTTGATATCATGTTTCTTAGTACATCAGGTGGACATCCCAGTATTACAATACACAAATGATACCTTGATCTTTCCTCTAGACTTCCCTGGTATCAAGGGGTCTCTTGTAGAAATGGATTGGATGGATGAAGCGGTGTGTTACCACTACATCATTCTCAGTTCTAGTGAATAGAAACCCGGCAGGAGGGTGGATATAGCCACACAGAGGCGTTAGACAAGGGTGCCCCCTTGCCTCGTTGCTCTTTGTCTTAGCAAGTGATGCTCTGGCGAGGGCTACCTTTAGAGCCTGTGGAAGTGGGTTTGATATCAAGTTTCTTGGTACATCAGGTGGAGATCCCAGTATTACAATACACAGATGATATCCTGTTCTTTGTGGAGGGCTCGGGAGAGGAGGCGCGGAGGCTACGCTTGTTGCTACAAGTTTTTGGAGAGGCATTCGGGTTGCAGATCAACTATGAGAAGTCCAGCTTATCCCGATGCAAATGGAGGCCGAGAAGGTTGGGACTTGTGCGGAGGCTCTGGGCACGCTGATTGCCTCCTTACCGTAGTCCCTACTTGAGACTGCCTTTGTTAGACGGTAGGTCAAGTTTGCAGGGTTTTATTCTGTTGGGAGTTGGTTGAGAGGAGACTGTCAAGTTGGTCCTCTAAGATGCTGTTGAGGGGAGGTCGCCTAGTGCTAGTGAAAGCGGCCCTCACTGCTATCCTATCATACTTCATGTCTGTCTTCAAACTACCAAGAAGATGGGGAGAAGATTGACTAGGCTGATGAGGGATTTCTTCTGGACTAGTCATGACGACCCTCGGAAAGGGACGAGACTTGTGGCGTGGGAAGAGGTTTGCAGGCCTTAGTGTGCAGGGTTTGGAAGTCATGAATGACAGCTTGTTGACCAAGTAGATAGATTGTGTGATGGGACACAAATCGGGTCTGTTGGGAAATGTACTAGAGGCATGCCATGGAGGGAGCCTGGAGTGGGAGAGGTTAGCGTTTGGATTCAATGATGGGCTCATATGGGATATAATTAGGGTTAAATTTAACCCAAATTTCCACCTTAATCCATAATTAGCCTCTAGGAGATTGTGAATAGTGTTCCTACTGTTAGGGACACCCTTCCCAGGGCCACCTAATGTTATTAGTTAAGTTAGATCTGCTGCAAGTATTTTCTAGCAGGCTGTAAATGAGTACTCTTGGGTCTTGAACCCTCATTTCCCCTTGACCTTTATCACTTTCTAGGGTTTCTCAACAAGGAACATGTTAAATGCCAGAAAACACCCCAGAAACTTAGTTTGAACAAGTTGTCAAGGCTGCCCATTTTCCCCCAAGGAATCCAATGCATGTCCATATCCTTTGCATGCAAAATGAAAACCAACAAGTAGCAATTAAAATAGCTTCTTTGCCCTAGCAAATGCATTCCTAAGCTCTAGGAATCAAAAAGGAATTTTTTTCAAGAGAGGGAAGGCTCCCTATTTCAAATAGAGCTTGATTCACCCTTGAGCTTCCCTTCTCTCTTGTTCCTTGGAGGAGATGACCTCTCCTTGCCTCTTCTCCTCCTTAGTTACACTTCCTCCCAAATTTCCCTCAACAACAGAAGCAAACTCTCCTACTCTCCACCCGCTTTAATTCCTTCCTTTGAAACCCAAGAAATCAGAGATTAGGGTTATGTTTTGGAGATGAAGACCAAGAGGAAAGGCTTACCTTCAGTTAGGACCCCAAGGGAGTCTTAGATTCCCCCTTGTTGCAGCCAAGGAGAGGATGAGAGGGAGAGAAGATGGGTTGGTGGAAAGGGAGCAAAATGGGAAGGAGGAGGTGCATTACGTAGGGAACAAGTGAATCCCAAAGCTCAACTTAAGTTCTTTTATGAGGGATGTGATTATTGCATTCTAACTCTCTCACCTAATAGCTTAGGTTGGAGTTGAGTCTTTTAACTTCCTTCATGCTTTTCAGAAAAAAAAAAACCTCCTTTCTTCATAAAAGGCCCCTTTAGACAAGTTTAATGAATTAGATAGATGGGCAGCTTAACCAATTAGCTCACAATAATGCTAATTAGTCCTTAGCTCTTCTTAGACTATTGTTAGCAATCTAATTAGGGTTTTGTTCTTCTAATTGAGTTGAGTTGAATTCGAGCCTTTATAGGGTGGAGGTTGCTGCAGGAGGGTTTACAGTGGTGGTGGGAGATGAAGAGAAGAGAGAAGAGAGGTGGGATTGCCATGAGAGAAGACGAAAGAAAAAAGAGATGATGGAGGAAGAGAGAGGTCTCAGGGAGGACAAGGGGGAAGACACACACCCACAGTGGGCGGGATTCTTTGATGGAAAAATTTACTGAAAACTTATTTAGGGAAGGGTTTACAAAGAACCCAAGAAAATCCAAAATTCCTAGCCCTAATCCCATTATAAATCTAGTAAATCCGAAAAAAACTCTTTTAATGGAGATAACGAATTAAGTTTTGTCAAAAAAATAAGACAAGGCAAATTGCATTGAGATCCTTCATTATTCCAAAGATTTAACGAACCTGATAATTTCATTATGCTGCATCAAATCCTTTGGGGGTTGCAAAAATCTTGCTCCTTTGAGTTTGCTTCCAATCTAACGCTGAAAAAGATTCAGATAAAGCTGTTGTAATTTTTTTTACTCTGTTAAAGGTTGAACTCCCCACCTAACCATTACTCGAAGATGCCTTGGCAAGTGGCGGTATCTCGTATATCTGCAATGTCTTCAATCCTGTCTATCTCTGACAGCAATTTGGAAGGGTGACTATACCAGATACGTATAGTGGAGGTTCCCCCAAGGTCACTTAGTCACCATGATACATATAGAGCTTGAAAACATTGAACATTGGCGAGGAACTGGAACTATTGGAAGGAGATCTAGCAAATAGTCATTTCACCTGATGCGCTTGATTGATGACTTATAATGGACTCAAAGCTTGTCCCTAAATTTTGGTGAGCATTTGTAGGAAACCTCTCTTTTTTGAAATAGACCATCATAAGGCCCCTCCCTGGAAACTCAGATTCTCATTGATGTAGGTTGGCTTGGATTTGGTATTTAGGGAGACGTAGCTTGGCTTAGATTTGATATAGGGTCATGGCTTGCAGTTTGGTATGAATTTTTTGGTGGACCTAAGTAAAATATTCAACTTGGTCCTCAATTGTTGCACTTATTCTACTATGATGGCTGGTAGATATTCAGTTAAGGATTTGCAAAATGAGAAACCTAGACATGTGTTCAAAAGGAAATTTTCTAGTGGAACAGTTGATGGAACTGTTTTATGCAAACTCTACTCGTAGTAAAACTAGATCTCATTGTGTCAATTTTTCCCTTGCAAGACAGTGCAAGAAATCTCTTTATCACCTCAGTTCATCCATCATTTTGTAGATGATAGGCAATATTGTACTGTAGACAAGAGAACCAAGTGTCCGTTAGACCTGTCAAGGTGCAGGTTAGGCCGGATCATGGGCTGGCTGACCTTAGAAGCACTCTAGCTCATGCCCAACCTAGCTCGGTCCATCGATTGAAATGCCTGCATCGAGCTCTGACCGATATGGGCCAAGCTAAGCCAAACCAACTCATGGGCCAATGTCTAGCTTGTTATAATCTATAATTTTTCCAAAATTTATCTTGATTGAGTATATACCGCACAATCATCTTACCAATTGTCTCCTCAATCACATGGGATGGAGGAAGAGGCACAGGGATAGGGTTGATAGGGAACAAGAGAAGGATTTATGTAATTGGGGAACGAGGGAATGGGCTTTTTGCAGCTTAGTTTGCCATCATATTTATTGGAAATAGAAACATAAGTAAGACTATTATGTGTACAATAGGAATGCCAATAATATGGAGGAAGAGGTTGAATTCGTGGAGTGAGAGACTGCTGTCTACAGGAGGTCGTCTTGTCTTGCTTAAGGCGGTTTTGTTTGCTATTCCGATTTTCTATCTCTATCTTTAGGCCACCGAAGAAGGGGTTCCGTTCTTTGGAGAATATTCGTAAACGGTTCTTTTCACAGGGTGCTGACCACGTGGGGAGTTTTTATCAGCTTGTATCTTGGGACATTGTTTGTCCTCCAAAAAAGGATGGTGGGCTTGGTGTCCAAGATCTTTCTTGTTTCCGTGATGTGTTGCTTATGAAGTGGGTGGCGAAGCTTTTTAAGGGAGGTGATTCCTTGTGGCGCTTCTGCCTTTTGGAGAGCTATTGTTCCAATGATGATGGTCTCTTCTTTCGTCCATCCTAGGTGGGGGAATGGTAGAACTTTTTGCTTCTGGACGGATGATTGGATGGAGGTGGGCTGTTTTGCTGAGTTGACACTAAGACTTTTTGGCCTGATAGAGCGATGCAGTGTAGTGGATGTGTAGGATGATGTCTCATCTTCTTAGTCACGTTTTTTTGGTGGTGGACTTTCCAAGACAAGGTTCAAGATTTGCAAGTGTTGCTATCTATTCTATATGATTTTTTCCCAAGTCCCGTTTCAGTAGATTAATTGGTTTGGAATGAGGGATGCTTTCTTGTTGTTAGGGCCTACAAGTTGCTAAAGGGGAATGTTGTATTTGTTGATCTTGTAGTGGATTATCATTTACTTTGGCATATTAAGATCCAAGGTTTAGGAAGTCGATATGCGGTATGTTGTTGGTTGAGTCACCTCATAGAGAGTTTGCTGCATTCGGAGCATGCGGTTTGCATTTTTTTATTTTAAAATATATAAAATAATTTGTTAACTTATCAAAATTTATGTTATATGCAATGTTATAACTATACAACTACCTTAAGTAGTATAATAAAAAAAAATATAGTTAATACTCCTACTCTTTACTTGCTATGCAACTTAGAATATAATTACCTCAAGTAGTGTAGGGGTTTTGTGATTGGGTTGGGTTTATATTGAGAAGGGCATCGGTGGCCCTATTTGAAAATCGTGTGAGTATGCGGCCGAGTATATGGGTACTTGGCCCAACTACTCGACTAGACTTGATTATATTACTACCCCACGTTACTCAGTTTGGGGAAGGGTCCGTTGACGCTTATGTAGGCACCTACTCAACCTAGTTGGCCGACTTTCTGAACATTGTTTAGATCCCTTTGAAGGTTAGGATTTCATTTGGCTTATGAGGCAAAATGGGTTGGTTACAAAAAGAGAGAGAGAGAGATGGTTTGAGGGTTATGATGCCACCTACAGCTTTTGTGGTGATAGAATGGAGGACATTCCTCATCTTTTCTGGATGTGACTTTTCTACTACTGTTTAGAAGTCTGGGTATTGCTGGTGTTGGGGTGGCCTCTGAGGATGGTTTCTAGAGCTCTGGAGCTCTTTTAAATGTGTGATTCAGGCCAACATCGTTGGTTGCATTATTGCTATGATTGTTCTTTAGTCTATTTGGCTTCAACGTAATGCAACCATTTTTGAGGAGAGATTTTGGGTTGAGAATGTTGTTAATGGGATGATAAGTCTGCTGAGCATGTGGTTGCAGTTTATGTGATATTACTTTTTAGTTATTAATATATGTGGATGGCTATTATCTCCGGTAGCCATCCTTTTCTTCTTAAAAAAAAATAAAAACGAGGAATGCCAATCACAGAGCTTGTTGTTTTATTGTTTTAAAATATTTTAATGATTAATCCTTCACATTTTAATTAAGCATCATCTTACCGCATGTTCTTTGGAAGATTTACTGTATACTAGGCATCAACTTACATAACAATCATGTCGAAACCTGTGTTTTTCTATAAAATTACCAATGCATATGAAAGACAATATACCAAGCCTACATTACCAACGAAGCACATGCTGGAAATCATACTCGTAAGATTGCAGTCCATAACAGAAAATTTTTATCCAGGAGATTGGATTTAAAGACAACAATGCACAATATCTATTGTTGATATCGATCAATATTGTATCTGTTGGGAATAAGGGATCATGTGGACAGTCACGTGGCAGCATCTAGAGGGCCCAGCAAGGTCGGCAGCTAAAGGGTCTAAGGGATTAATTTTGGGTCTTGCTTTAAAGTCAAGATTGTTATTTTTTAGAAGAATTATTTTAGGAAAATAGTTTGGGATTTAGTTTGTTTTTAGAGATAAGTTGTTTCTTATTTTAGAAGATAATGTTTGTTTCCAGATTAGTGGGGATATGTTCTCTATAAAAAAGAGCCTTCCCTCTTTGTAATTCTTGGAGTCCATAATAATATTTCCCAATTATTTCAAGGCTCTTTTCCACTCTCTCTTCTTCCACATAGCCGGCCACCCTCCAAGGTAGCAGGCCACCTCCAATGTCAGTCCTCCATCACTGTCAGCCACCTACAGGCAGCCAAGGGTTGTTGCTACTATCGACCTCCTCCCTGTTCCACGCGTGAACAGTCCCCCCACGTGGGACTGTTTTTCCCATGCACAAGGAGCCTCCACACTCCTCTTGACGTTAAATCTCACATGGTATCAGAGCCTTTGGTCTAAGCTCTTGTGCGTGTGGGTTGTTGACCACACATTGGTGATACGTGCATCCAAAAAGTCCTTTACAAATCTGGCGCCATACATAGAGATGGAAGACTAGTGAAGATGGTGGAATCGACGACGGTCAGAGACACCATGCTTGGACCGGGAGAAAGCAAGGTGATTGTCCCCGGAACAACCATTAAGCTTTTTGGGGCATCCAACTATGTCTTGTAGGCATACACCTTCAAGATATTTGTTGGAGGCCATGAGAAACTAAACATTCTCCTTGAGGAGTCACCAGAGTTGAAGGATGACAAGAAGAAAAAGAAGCATGAGAAGGAGAAATATGTGGTCATAAACTGGCTTATGAACTCGATGGATCCGTCATTTCGCCTCGAGCATGCTCTACAAAAGAAGTGCGTACGAGATTTGGATGGCCTTCGAGAAAATATATATTTGAACCTCAAGTAACGCATATATTACTAACCTCTACACGTATATTGACAGCTAGTCAAGGAGATATATCCTTGACTAAATATTATAAGAAGATGGAGGTGTTATTTGAGGAGTTAGACATTTATGAGCTATTGTGTTGCGACAAGCAAGAGAAGACACGGGTGGTTTGGCAATCCGTCAAGTTTTTATTGAGTTTGCATCCCTGTTATCGAGTCACCCACGATCAAGTCCTGGCTTCAAACGGGAAGATGAACTTGAGACCATCTTTTGCCATCTTATCAAAATAGAGATCACCGAGGATGAAGACACGATGAAAGGTGAGAACTTCGCATTTGCTATTCCAAATGCAAGTGTCAGTGTGAGCAAGGACGTGGATGTGGACCTGGCCGCATCTACCCGAAGTACCAATACTATGGATGCAACAATCATCCACAAGACAAGTGTTAAGAAAAGTTCGGGAGGCCACCACATGCGGCTACTAGCACCTCGCATGTGGACTTCCTAACTCAAAGATTTTGAGAAGCTACGTGCTCTACTTCGAGAAAACAAGTCAACAGCGGTCATTGCAACGACTACTTAGATTGCCACAAAAGCAACAATTTCCGAGGTTGCAAGAGGCTTCACCGTCAACTCGTTGAAGGAAAAGATAGAGAGCTTAGCTCTCGAAGAAGATGAATAGTAGGGCATCTAGCCTCACAAGTGGAAAATCGTATCGTCAGCCTCCCGACCTTCAACTTGAGGGGAAGTGTTAGGAATAAGGGGTCATGTGGCAGCATCTAGAGGGCCCAGCAGGGCCGGTGGCTAAAGGGTCCAAGGAACCAATTTTGGGTCTTGCTTAAGAGTCAAGTTTGTTATTTTTTAGAAGAATTGTTTTAGGAAAATAATTTGGGATTTGGTTTGTTTTTAAAGAAAAATTCTTTCTTATTTTAGAAGATAATGTTTGTTTCTAAATTAGTGGGATATGTTCTCTCTATAAAAGAGAGTTTTCCCTCTTTATAATTATTTGAGTTTGTAATAATATTTTTCAATTATTTCAAGGCTCCTCTCCTCTCTCTTTTCTTCCACATAGCCAGCCACCCTCCAAGGCAGCCGGCCACCTCCAACGCTAGGCCTCCATCACTTCCGGCCACCTACAAGCAGCCAAGGGCTGCTGCTACTGCCGGCCTCCTCCCTGTTCCACACGTGAACAGTCCCCCCATGTGGGACTATTTTTCCCATGCACAAGGAGCGTACACGCTCCCTCATGACTGCAAATCTCACAGTATCAATAGTAAATCATGTATCACAATGCTGTGCAAGGCCATTGAGGGATTAACGATGATGATAAAACCATACTGCAGTAGAGTTGTTGCATTAGCCATCAACATTTCAACTTCACCCCCAAGAAGTGAAACTAAAAGTCAAGATATATCGATCAAAACTATCCAGGTTGGACTGGGCCAGGCTGAAAAAATAGACCCCAAGCCTGGTCCATGGGTAACTAGGCCAAAGCACGAGCCAGGCCAGGTCAACTTTATGGCTAATTTTCAAAGCCCAAACCCACTTTAATGGTCTAGTGATAGACTAGGTGGGCTCCCATTTAAAAGACTATAGTTCAATTCTTAAAAATTTAACCCAGTTGAATGGTTCGGTGGTTGGGCAATGGGCAAGTGAACTCCGACGAGACCAGGATTGAAATCTTACCTTGTTCAAGTAAGCGACTTCTACGTGTGGGGGGAAAATGATGAAATCCTGGAAAAATGAAAAATCTCCATATGCTGCTCTTGCAATGTTTATGCTAGCTTATTTCTGAATTAAATTTTAGGCCTCTACTACAATCCATGTATTTCAGCTCCATAGAAAACTTTTGTGCATTTTCTCGTGCTTGATCATATTACAGGAAAAAGGATCTGAAGATGATGGTGATCAAGATGATGAAGAGGAAGAGGATAGTTAACCATCATTTCACATAGGCAACCTTTTCACCAACAAATGCAGCTTGTAGCAAGGTTGAGCTTTCGAAGCAACACCAGTCATCGTCGGTTTCCAATTTTCTCGTTTGTCGATTTTGGTCCCATTGAGTTGTGAGGTGCTATTTTGGATGCTTCTGGTTGCGTGCTTGCTTCTTGGTCAGGAGGAATCTTCATTTAGTCATTTAGAGTTGGGATGCCTGTTGTTTTATGCCATGTGATGCTTAAGTTTCCTCTTTCTTTCTTTCTTTCTTTTTTCTGAATAGTATACTCTAGTGTGCTTCAGTTTCAAAGTCTTTCCAGAAGAGGTTATTTGATTATATATAGGAAGGCAATTTGGGTAGTCCTTTTGTCACTCTGTAATGTTTGTGGATTGCCTTTCGTTTTAGTTAACGTTCAGTCAATTTAATCTGAAAGCTTAGAAGCCCTTTGGCATCCTAGCAGTATCATGGGGTACAGGCCCTTCACTTGCTCAACCCTATACATTTACACTATTTTTGTATTTATATATATACCTCCACAAATATCCATTTTCTTGTTAAGATGTCCTTATGAACATTAAGAACTAAAAAGTAAAGTTCTTATATAAATGCCCTTATATTTCCTCCCTTTCATCAAAATGTCCTACCCCTTCTAATCCACACACACACACCCCCCCCCTCTCTCAACCTGCACCTCATCCTTAGCCCCCTCTCCTCTCCTCCTCTGACCATCTCCTTTAACTATAGTTCCTCCTCTTTCAGCCTCTTCTCTCCTCCAACCCCTCCTTCAAGCCTCCAACCTCTCCTCCAAGCCCCCTCCTCTGACCTCTCGTCCACCTACTCCAACATTTCCTCCTCTTGCTCCCTTGAGCCTCCTCCAACCGCTCCTCTTGCTCACCTCTGTCGCCCCCCGCCCTCCAACACCATTAGGCTCCTGTTTGATGTCTTTGCACGTCGACCTCATGATCACATGCAGGTTCTTAAGTCATAGCTTGGCGAAGATGATTAGTGTCGTTGGAGATGCTAGTGTCATTGGTGATGGAGAGAGAGGTTGGGTTGGTGGTAGTGGAGGAGATGAAGAGGGAGAGCATCTTGAGGGAGGAGGAATGGGACAAAGATGAGAAGTGGTGGGGGGGGGGGGGGGGGGGGGTGTGATGTGGGGGGGGGGGGGGTTGTGTCATGAAGAAGGGAGAAAAATATATAGGGTTTTTGTGTAAAAATTTTTTAATTTTAGTCTCTTATTTCACAAAGTATACATGTCAATAAATTGGCATATGGAAATATAAAGGGTACGTTTGTGAATACAAAAACAATGGAAGTATATACATTTTTTCCAAAGTTGATAGGGTTATATATGCCAAAACATCAAAAATTTTAAGCTCTTCTATTTAAATAAAAGGAATATTTAAAAGATTTTTGGACAACTATTTTTGTAGGGTGTTAGTTACTCATTCATATTATATGAATTTTTTTAGGTTTCATCCACATTTAATAAGCCTTCTAAAAAACTTTGAAGATCATTTGACATTTTCAACTTTAAATTTCAACCATTTTCAGCCTCTACTTTAGTTTCTTCCCCTTGAAATTGATAAGAGGACACAGTCAGACTTTGAGGGCCTAATAGATCCAATAGCTCAGAAAGAAGAGCAACACAAGGAAATTTGCTTTGACGGTGAATTCGACTCATAGCTACAACATGAGCATTAAACCTGAAATTGCCATTTGAATCAAACTTTGTATTTATTTTTCAATAAACTTATCTTATATCATATAGTGAATTTCCCATTTGTGTTCCACCTACAGGCTGGCTCTATCTTTATCTCCATCCACAAGTATCTTGCTTGTCTTAAGATATTTTCTCACAACTACAATCTTTTATGAGATATAATAAGTGATCATGATAAAATTGGGGCATCCATCAAAAAAAGGATCGCAGCAGTTCATTGTAGAATTTACCATCCCAATCATGGAACAATTTCGTTCCTTCCTCCATTATGTACAGGTTGAACGTTGTTGTAAGTGATCTCGCAAAGCAACTTCAAAAATTTTTTTGCAACTTTGGTAACATATATGCCTAATGGAGACAAGATTATTACCTTCCACATGTCTAGCTCTTTCTTTCAATGTCATTTCTAGCTGAATCCTCAGACAAGTTTTCAACAATTTTTAGTGGTTTGCTATACATCTCTCAGGTTTTATTAAGATACCCAATGATAGAGCATCTTCTACTTCCTGTCTAATTTTGGCCTTGCACTTTAAGCAATTTTGGATGATTAACATTATCCCTTCCAACAACTTTGCTGCAGGTGCATTTTTCATCAATCTAGTTGGGAAAAATGCGCAAGATTATAAGAGCTTCACCTTGGTTCTCTCATGCAATGCAATAATAAATTGTTGTCATTTGCATCTTCTTCTAAAAACTCCCCATAGGGGATCTCATTCTTTACTTAATCTCCCAATAAAAAAGTAGAGATGGAAATTGCAACACATGGTGAATATATGATTGTTTCAATCGATTTGTTTTCATCTTTTATTAGTGGAAATCACTTTCTTTCTACAGTTGAAAATTTATTTTCCAAAGAAGTAGAAAATCACTTTTTAAGTGAGATTGGTGAACATTACCTTATTTGAGGCAGGTTAGATCGTATTGCCATTGGGTTGAGGTAGGTGGACATTACTATTCTTGAGAGGATGTTGAGAAAAATTTCGAGGAGATGGGTTTTTAGTTAGTGTGTCACACTACGAAAGATGCCAATCCTTTACCAAAATTGGTGGATGTTTGTAAATGGTATTCAATGTTAGAAGGTACCTCCTATTTTTTTGTAGGATGGGCATTAATATTTTTTGGGGTTCAAAGAAGGGTCCATCGTCTTATTTCAAGAATTTTTTAAGCAGGATGTGTGGGGGTTGGCGAAGTAAAGTGGTAATATCCGTTGAAGTTGTGGTGGTTTGGTAATGTCCAAAAAAAAAAAACAAAAAATGGGGTGTAGGATAATTGTGTGGTCACTTGCAAGATATACCCTGGGACATTGAATCACGTAAACTAGCAGCCGATCAAGCCGTGCGGTCTTTGTCTGATGCTAAGGCCGCTTGTTAAGGCAGCCGCCTTGCAAATTAAGGAATAATTGGGAATTGTAGCATTTTTTCTTAATGAACAACCTCCTATGTAAATGGGAGGTCGTTAACTTCACCCACTTTATATCCTAGCTTTGTAAGAGAGAGAGAGATACACCCCGTTGAAACGAGGGGATGTAGAACACAACTAACAACACAAGAAAAAAGGATAAAGAAAATGACATGCATCGCAAGATCGAGAATTAGACATCCGAAGCATCATGCTAGTAGATACGAAGAAGCGCCAACGCTCAAAAAAGAAGTCGACTATGCTCTCTTGAAGGAAATTCATCCTACACTCGTAGATACGGTATAGCACCAACAAGAAGAATCTTGAAAACCACACTACGAGATAGTTGAAATTAATCAACCCGAAGGTCAAGGTCGACCACTAATGGGTGTCAGAATTTCGATCATAAAAAATCCAAAGTCACACGTGATCTCCAGATAAAAAAGAATTAAACTTAAAAAAGAAAAATAAAAGACCAATACACATCCACACCAACAAAATACACCAATGCTAGTAGCCAATCATCGTCAGGACACGCCCCCACGACTACCATCCATCGCAACTCACTGAAGAGTCATTGACAACCGCCGAGGATAGGAAAATGCCGGCCGCAACCCCCAGCCCAGTACCACACAGCGAGAAGGAACGACAAGAGCATACCATCCAACCCAGCTCCACATGCCGACGACATCAGTGACCAAACGCTGAGCTCGCCCAAACGTTGCATACCACGACACATCGAGCCTCAAACAACAGCAACCCAACAACCCCACAACGCATGTCGGAGCTCGCAGCAGCCCTCGCAAACATGCCTCCACCGCACGGCCACAAAGAGCATCGATGATCATGCATGTTGACGAGGAGCCTCAGTTGAGGTAGAGGAGAGGTCTCAGAGGAAGGAGAAGCCAAACCGGAGGTTGGTGGAGCCACGAGTGGTCATGTATAGCCGATCAAGGCCCAATGGAGGAGTAGAGGTTTTGTCTAAGGAGAGCGGAGTTGGTGAGAACCACGAAGGACGTTGAATGGGCCAATAAGGCCCATTACCCTTTTTCGTCTAATGAAAATGTTAACGGCAGAAGACAACGTGAGAAATTTAAAATTTCTCCCTGCGGAAATTCCTCCCGAGACGGAGCTCCACCTACGGTGATATCAACCCACAACTTCAACGGATACCTTACCAACCCCTACTTAAAAAATTCTTGAAACGAGATGATGGGCCCTCTTTTGGACCCCAAAAATATAGATGTCCATCCTACCAAAAAGGGGGCACTTTCTAACATTCAATACTATTGCAAACATCCGCCAGCTTTCGTAAAAGATTGGCATCTTTGGTAGTGTGGCACATAGCGTCTAAAAACCCATCTCCTCTAAAATTTTCCCGACATCTTCTCAAGAGTAGTAATGTCCACCTACCTTGATCCAATGGCAATACGATCTGACTTGTCTGAAATAACATAAGGTTTTACTTTTCCCATTTATCTTTAAGACGGATATGGGCTAGAATTGTGAAATTGGATTGGGTTTGTGCCAATTCTTGACACAGGGCTACCTAAATGCCCTCACCCTTTTATCAATATTACAAGTGTGTTTGGCATCGCACTTCACCGCAACATCGATGAGGAGAATAAAAGTAGAGAGAGAGAGATGCGGGAACTCACACATAGTGAGTAGGATATACATGCATATAAGTATTAAATTTAAAAATAAATATGTAAAGGCCTTATTTATATCCTATATCTAATGCCATTAATGTATAATGTAAAATACTTCATACAAAGCAACTTATTCTAAAAAAGAAAAAGTTATCTTATAAAATAAATTTATAAACAAATAAATGAAAAATATCTATCACATCTAGAGTAATACAATTAAATTCATTTTTAGAACACATTAAAATTACGTGTAAAAAGAAATCACACAAAAATGTATAATTTATATTTTTAGATTATAGTTAAATGAGAAATAATTATTAGGATTGGTGATGTATGGCACTGACTTTTTTTTCTTCACCTTTAATTTAATTTAATGAGACAAAAAAAAATAAATTACAAACATGTAACTTAATTATATTTTAAGATTATGATTAAATAAGAAATAGTTATGAAAATTATGTGCTGCAAGTCACTTTTTTTTGTTCTTCATTTTAACTTAATGAGGAAAAAAAAAAAGCATGAGAGAGAGAACAAGAACAAAGAGGGCAGGCAGCAGCATTACATCGAGAGAGAGAGAGAGAGAGAGAGAGAGAGAGCTTGTACGTGGTGGGGGAGGTTGGGTTCCTCGGAAATAGATTATAAAAAAAATAAAAGCTATGTGACCGAGTGAGAGGGAGAGATCGGGGGAGCAGCGTGGGAGGGGCAGGAAGGGAGGAGAGCAGGAGGGCTTGACAGGTGGCACGTAAAACAACGCTATAGCATAGAAGTATAGATATTTAAAAGAAATATACACAAATTTTATAAATGAGTTTATCTAGAATACACTCTATACAGCCAATAGTAATAGGTAAAGATCGCCAAAGGCTAAGGCACCCTCCAAGCAGCATTGAGGTTCTCCTTCCCCACACATGCACATCTGTGAGGGCTATAAAGTTAACACTTGCACCTTTCTTGGTTTTTGCTAAGGTTATTAATCTGACTAAGCAGGAACGCTCCTTGAAGTTTAACCACTCTTGAGTTTTTCCAATCAACTCCACTCCCAAGTCTTTCACTGTGATCATAGCAAAGAAAAACAAGGAATCTCCAAGAGAGTCAGACGACTCAACTATGGGTAGGTGAAAGGATTTAAGGCTGCGTTTGGAACAGTTTTTAGATCTAAGACTTGTTAAAATTTAGTAAGTATAAAGGATGCAAAAGCTTGCAGTTTTATTTTTATTTGTATGGATAATAGGTTAGCGTTGATAAATGCAATAAATAGCAAGTACCATTTTTCTCTTATTACTAGTAGAAGTGGATGAGAGGGATAGATGTGATTAGTGAGTAAGACGTGTTATAAGTAATAGTGAAAGTAGCTGTGACTACTAAGACCCCCTATTGTTCATTTCATCATAACATTTATTTATGCCACATTGGATAAACTGTCCCATTAAACCTCTTCCAAAGGGAGCCAAAGAAATTCTCATTGGAAGAGAAAGTGTAGTATTTATGGAAGAAACGAGGACATTAGAGAGAAGATGGAGCTTCTCTCTCCTTGAAGATTCCGGACCATACATACTATCAATCTCAAGCACCATCCGCCAGTGAAGATGGTGATGGTGATGGTACTGGAAAGCAAAGTACTGATCTAGTGCCAGTAAAACGATTACAGCAGAAGATATTGATTAGCTCTACTAACGAACAAAGCAACCGCCTGCAATGAAATAAGACTGTCATTCAAAGATCATTTGTAAAGAAAACAAAACTTCTTGTTTCTTTGGAACATTTGTAGATAAATAGAAGACCATGTATACATTGCTATTATACGGCCTACATCATCAATTCATAGAATGGCTGCATCCAAATTTGTCAGGGTCTTGACTACGATTATCAGAGTGAATGAAAAGAATACAGCATATATAAACTCTCTCATTTTTCCCTCATCCTTAGGACAAGCAGGAGTGGGAAATCAGACAAAGGAACAAAACCTGGTTCCTACGATGCTGGAGTGTTGTCTTCTTCCATCTCCTACTTATTCGGTTCCACTGTTACTAACCAACTGCAAAACCAAATAGTGAAAATTTTAAAAACAGTACATGACCCCAACCCCACAATAAAGGAATAGATATCAAAAACAAAGACATTGAAGAAACTACAATCAAACAAGGTATCAAACCATCATTCAACTTTGAATACCAAGAACAGAAGTATCTTAAGCAGTTCACAAGCAGTGTACCAGGGAGCCAATTTGTTCATATGCTTCCATAACTTTCGGATCCTCTTCATCTTCATATCCTACTTGAAGTATCCTTGGGCCATTAACAGACCACAAAGATTTTCGTCCAGCATCCTAAAACAGAAGACAATGATGTGCTTGGTTAGAAAACAAAAAACAGGTGCAGAGATGAAAGCTCAATCTATTCTTTTTGCAAAATAGTGCTTGATTAGCAGCATAGTGGATTACTTTCCAAATTATCAACCTGAATGCAGAGAAACCTGTTTGAACTCGTAGCCAGCTTAAGTCCATGCACGTGTGTGAGTGCATGTGCATGTGTCTGCATCTGTGTGCATTTGAGGACACCCATGTTTGTGTGTGTACTTTCTTTTTTGTTCGAAATTAGCAATAGAGGTTGAAGAGGCTTGGAGAGGGCAAAGGAGATTGAAAGATCTTGGACGACAGAAAAGGGCAAGAAAAGGAACAAGGAATATGAAGCAGTAGCAATAGTGAAAATGATTCGATTTCCCTTTTTTCCATGGTGGGGAAGAAGGGAGGGTGGAGGAGGTCAGACAAGAGAGAAGTTAAGAATAGAGTGGGAGCAGGAATGAAATAGAAGCTGAAATGGGGGAGGAAGCAGAGTAGAGAACGAAGAAAAGACATTCAAAAGAGAGTGAAAGCTAGAACTAGTCATGATTGAAAGGCAGCTTCCTCGAATTGAAAGGCACCACAAACATACTAGAATGTCTGCACTGACAAAAAGATATCAAAACAAAATTAAGGACGTTAAGCAGTGTGACCCTCCAAAATCAATCTTAGATTCTTCTAAAGATAACACTGTAACTGTAAATACCCACTTAAATAAACATGAACAAACCCCAAAAGTACTTTGTAATTTTTCTTTTAGGGAACCGTTGACACTAATCTTCTGAAATTACAGGCAGTGAGTAAATTCAATGTTACCATATCTGTATTCTCCTGTGAAATTGGCAAATACCCACCAATATATCCGTTAATAAAGCAATCTACAGAAAGGATTGTGCTGATATTGTTTGGAAAGCAAATTTCAGTGCAGTTGTTCCACCTGTAGGGAAATTAAATAAATGGATTCCAATGCTTGAATACGAAGCTCTGGATCATCAACAGGCTCTCGTTCATGGGAAAGCACATTTGCGAGCTCAAGTGGCATTTTCTCTGTATCTTCCTTGGCATATACCTGAAGACAGTGTGAAAACAAATGCTATAAATGAACAAAAAGATAGAATTTGACACAATAAGCATTAATTTCTTGGAGTTAATGACACTATCGGGGAAGGGATCTTTGCCCAGCAATTAATTTGTTACCATGTGACCTGGAGGCCATGGTTTAAGTTGCGAAACAGCATCTTGTGCAAGTGCAGGTTAAAATTGCACATGATAGAGAGAGGTTTGCTGCTACCTCAGGCCCTACACATTGGGAGCAACATGCTCTAGACTACCTCACACAAGAACTACTAGAATATTTTGAATGTTCTCATCTTTATAAGTGTTTAAGGCTTTAATCTCTTGTCGGAACTACTATTCGATTTTCCCATTCCAAATATCTATTTAGGATCTATTTGATGAAGTATTGGTTCGCTAGATATACCTGGAGTGATTGTCCCCCCTTCTCTGCTAGAACCACCCGGAGCAACCAACCCACCTTTGCTGCCCAGATCAACCGACCTGCCTTCCCCAGACAGACCGACCAGCCTACCTTCCCTGCCAAGACCGTCTGAACCTCGGGTGACAATACTCACCAGAGGCAACACAGTTGACTGGCCTAGTATGTGGGAATGCCATACCTTTGTGATAGCAAAGAGTCAAAGACCAGACAGCGTTGGGAGGGAAGATGAAGCAACAACCCGAGAAGCAAGGTGATGGTCCGAAAGACGAAGTGACGCAAGAAGCAATTTTTTTTTTGACAAGTACGCAAGAAGCATTTTTTTTTTTTTGACAAGTACGCAAGAAGCAATTGTTCTCCCCAAGGAGCAAATAATTACATGTATTAATTATGACTGAAAATCCCCTATAAAAGGGGACCCATGTATATGAGAAAAGAATAATCACCCTCTTTGTACTCCAACGAAAAGAAGACTCCATAGTGAACTGTTGAGAGTTGAATCCCTTTCCTAAACATACATCATTTGAGATGGAACTGAGTCGTCAAATCTCTCTCTTTTCCTCTCTTATGGGCCTTTAATCTGACTTCATTGACTGAATCCTTACAGCTCGATCACTCCCAAAGGGCATGTATTTTTTTCCTCTTGAAAAGTTAAAGGACAGACACTGGATGTTGCATTTGCCTTGCTCAGGATCTAGCACATGACGTAGCGAGAACTAAGCTGTCATTTCAACACCAAGAGCTCAAGTTGAATATAGAGAAACCAGCGCAACTTCCTGTGTCTATGCATTATGATACCCACCTACACTGCTTCTAACACACTGTTCCATGGAGAGATCAAACATATTCAGGTTGATTAACATAGTTCGAGATTTTATTTTATTTTATTTTATTTTGTAGAAAGTAACATTGTTAGAGATGCAGTTAAAAAAGGAAAATTTACCCTTCTGCATACATCTTCTGAGGTTCATGTTGTACCAAGGCACTTTCTCATGTTTGGTATGGTTCTCTTTGCCACTTGCTAGGCATGATTGCTCTTTGTTTTCCACCTTATGAGCATTAGGATATTTAGAACCTTTAATCTTTTTGGTAGTGTCTATGCTGCTTACAGGATCTTTTTTTTCCCCTTTGAGAGGGCGTTCATGGGGAACTCTAATCCTAGAGTTTGCTAATGAAGTATCAATTTCTGTTCACAAAATAGACATGTTCACCTGAGCACCTCAACCTTTTATTTCTATTCAGAATAATCTAATGTTTTCATGTCCCAAGCATCCCAGCATTTAGTGAAGAACATCCAACCATAGCCCCTCCTGCCACCTGCATCCTCGATTATCAAGCTATGAAAGTGCCTAATTTGCATTCAGTGGACTACTAGTTGCAGGACTTGTAGAAATGACTGCCAATCCACCTACATTTCAAATGCTAAGTGTTGAGGAAAAATAATCTTCATTGTTCCATTCATAAGTCTTAACCCTTTATATAGCAAGACAGGCAAAGAAATAAAAAGAAAAATAATAAGACAAAATAAAACACTTGTCAAAAATAGAAATAGCTAAAAATAGCAAGATAGCCAAACCTAACTAATATGATTCTAAAAGTATCTAATCTAAAATGTCTACACTCTCCCTCAAGTTGGGGCGTAGATGTTAGACAACCCCAACTTGCTGCATAGAAAAATATGATACTTCTTCTTAAGGGCCTTGGTAAAAATATTTGCCAATTGCATCTCAAATGTCACATGAGGCATGTTCATCTTGCCCTCTAAGACTGCGTTGTGAATGAAGTGACAATCGACCTCAATATACTTAGTTGGTTCATGAAAGACCAGATTGAAGGCAATAAACATGGCAAATTTATTATCACGGTATAGTGGGAAAGGAGCAGAGACTAAAATACAAATATCCTATAGAAATCCCACAATCCACAAAATTTCACATGCAGCTTAAGCCATAGATTAGTACTCCGCCTCAGCATTGGATTTGGCAACAACCATCTGCTTCTTGCTCCTCCAGGAGACCAAGTTACCTCCAAGAAATACTACATGCCCAAAGGTAGAACATCAATCCTCAACATACCCAGCATAGTCAACATCAGAGTATGTAATGATGTCCAGTGAGCCACAATCTCAATAGTAGAGTCGCGGTCCTAGACTACCCTTGAAATATCTCAAGATAAGGCGGACCTCTCGTCAATGGTTGTACCTAGGTTTCTCCATATATTGACTAGCCTAACTAACAGGAAAATTGATATCTGGTCTAACCACTATCAAGTATAATAGTTTCTCAAACATGTTGCGGTACCATGAAATATCCTAAAAAACTGGGTCATCCTCTAACTCACCAACCTGTTGTTATGCCTCAACGGGAATGCCAAATGGCTTGGCCCCAAGAAACCAACCTCCTCAAGTATCTATAATGTATACTTTCTTTAGGATAGAGATAAGTGTGAGCCCTGTCTAACTGCCTCAATCCCAAGGAAATATCACAAATCACAAAGGTCCTTGGTAACAAATACACAATACAAGAACTCCTTGGGCTGTCTAATATTGTCCTCATCATCAAATGTCAGCACCATATCATCCACATAAACAGCCACTACAACCACTTTGCTAGTAGGTACACCTCACGTCCTCTAAATAAAAATGGAATGATCTGACAAGGATCTATGGAATCCAATCTTTTGAATTTCCGTGCTCAATCGCTCAAACCATGCCTGGGGACTCTGCTTAAGTCCATAAATGGCCTTCTTCAACCTACAAACACACTCCCCCTGAATGACGTAACCAACTGGTTTTCACATATAGACCTCCTCTATCAAATCGCCATACAAAAAAGCATTCTTGATATCAAGCTGATATAGGGGCCATCTACAATTGGCTGCAATAGAGATGATAATGCGGATAGAAGAAACATGTGCCACAAGTGAGGTCTCCATATAATCAACGCCATATGTTTGTGTGAATCTCTTGGCAACGAGATATGCCTTGAATCTATTAATAGTGCCATCCGCTTAGTATTTGATGGTGTAAACCCATCGACAATCAACCACAATAGCATATCTAGACATGGAACCAACTCTCATGTCTCTCTAGACCTGAGTGCCTCCATCTCTTCATCCACAGTCGCACACCGACAGGGATCGTGAGATGCCTCAAGATAATCACGAGGAGAACCATACTAGTACGAACTGAGGCAAAATGCTGAACATCATCGTGCAAGTGTGAAATCTCAATCCAATTGGACATCCGATGCAAGGTAGAAGAGCAACCGATCTTCCTCAGCGCAATGAGTCTACCATCATCAACCTCTACATCATTAGCTGGAGGAGCACGGGGAGGTATATCATCCAATATCTCTAAAGCAATAGGAAGAGGAGCCTGGCAATGACATTACGCCATAGTCTATCTAGAAGCCAAATCAATAGTAGCCCCTTAGACTAGAATGGAACCTTCTCAAAGAAGGTAGCGTCAGCAGTGACTGTGTATCGCTTGTGTATTGAATCGTAGCACTTGTATCCCTTCTAAATCCAAGAATAGCCCAAGGCACACTTCACTGCCTTGGGGGAAAATTTGTCCTGGGCACCAAACACATAGGCGAAACAGGAGCATCCAAAAATACACAATGGCAGTGCAAAGGGTGTCTAAATCCGAATGCAAAACCTAGTACAGGATATGTCCCTATAGCATAGAAGAGGAAACCTTATTAATAAGATATGTGGCTATCGGAACTGCATTGCCCCAAAATTGCTTGGGGACCTTCATATATACCATCAGGGTCCTCACAATGTCTAGCAGATGACGAAGCTCACGCTCTGCTATGCCATACTGTTGTGACATATAAGCACATGACGTCTGGTGAATAGGGCTTTGACTGATAAAAAACTACATCTCCTTCTACATAAATTCCAAGCATTATCGCTCCGAAAAACCTAAATAGTGGCAGAGTATTGTGTTTGGATCTCTACAAAAAATCCCTAGACAACCTAGGGAATCTCGAATCAGGCCTTCATCAGGAACACACAAGGGGACCAGTTGTGGTCATCAACAAATATAGTAAAGTATCAGTGGCCATCCATGTTAGACATGTGCACCAGCCCCTAGACATCACAATGAACCAGGGCAAAGGGAAAGGAACTAACTCCATTTGTACAGCAAGGAAATGAACTCTTATGATGCTTCCCCAGCTGACAGACCTCGCACTCTAACAGATCACTAGGCAACTCCCAAGTACATTTGACGCATCTTGCTAATGGAGGGATGCCCCAAGCATTTGTACTAAAGCCATGGGTCATCTGAGATGGATACCACTTCAGCAAACTCCGTAGGAACATCTAGGAAATAAAGGCCACCTCTCTTTATTCCACCACCAATGATCTCATTGGTCTTCTTATCCTGAAAGTAACAATGTCGATTATCGAAGATCACCTGGTACTGGAGGTCCTTGCAAATGCTACCAATGAATAGGAGATTCATCATAAATTCTGGGGCATAATATACATCTATGATTCCCAATCCAAGAGATAGCTAAACATCTCCAATAGTAGTAAAGAGGGAGATCATCCCATTGGCTACTCTAACTATCCTAACCTCCCATGGCTTGTTCAAAGTCTTCAACACTACTCGATCTCCCATGAGATAGATCGAGGCTCCTAAATCTATGACCCACTGTCCAAATAATCCTCGAGGAACTCCAGTCCTCTTGTGTACAAATAATGCTAGACCACACATGTCTAGCACATGCCTAAGACTGTGGCGCACAGTCCATAGCCCTTCAACCATGACACACATGGAGGTGCATATGGACACAACATGGGACAAAATCCCAAGCACAACGGGGATCATTGCTCTGCACAAAGAGCTACGTGTCATTCACACACGCTCACCATCACAACAAACGACACCATACATGTTGTCTAGTGATGCGCCAAAGCCCTCACAAAGCCCTCACATGCGACCCCCATCTCATAGGACCCCCAACTCACCAGCGTCGCCGCATGGGGCCCCCATCGTGCCAACTCTGCAGCATGTGGCCTCCAACACGCTTCAAAGCTGACGCTCACTCCTTGCATTTTCGAATGTTGTGATAGCGCCATATGCATCACCACATGATGTTCACACGTCCCTCGAGAATCACCATGATGGTTAGTGATTCTCGCGTGACAAGAACATATTTGGTAGATTTTTGGTGGAACAATAGGGCACCAATCTAGGATCGTTACTCTGAACCATGTTAAAAAAAAATCTCCGTTGTTCCATTCATAAGAAAGCCTTAGCCCTTTATATAGAAAGAGGGCCAAGGTATAAAAGGAAAAATAATAAGGCACAATAGAACACTTGCCAAGAATACAAAAGGCTAAAAATTGCAAGACAACCAAACTTGATTCTAAAAATATCTGATTTAAAATGCCTACACTAAGAAACAAATAGAACCAAGGGAAAGCTAGTTATAAAATTCATGGCACACAATTCTGATGTGCTCAACAATGGCAAAATAACTATTAGATTATCAGCAGAAGAGACAAGTGATCAGCTCAGGTAGACTGATGCTCTCCAAGAGGTTTTCCTCTCATTTCCATGTGCATGTCTGGTATTCTCAGCTTAATGCTGTCCTTAAAAGAAGGACCAAAAAATAAAAGAAGACAGTGAATGGATCCTTACGTCCATCTCCCTTCGTCACAGACAAATGAAGCATGGCCTTTCAGAGTAAATGGTCTAACTCCATACGCATCAACTGGACGATACCTTAGCTAAGAAAAAAGTGAAAAGGACACAAAAGACGTGAATGGACAACATGCTGTTAAAGAGAGAAAAGATTTTCCATTTGTAGCGACAAAAGGGCAAATCAACCTCTAGAATGTGTATAATGGTGGTTGGTAGAGGCTTTGTCATGAAAGGTATAATATCTATGTACTGGCCTCTTTTTGGAAAGATATTAACACCATTGCCTTCCACCCCAAATCCAGACCAGATTATCCCAACCTAGTGCAAATGTTGCAATGGCAGATTCCATGTTCTGCCAAGATAACACTGTTCAACAATGAAGCACTCCCTTTCAACATCCTTACGGACACCAAGGATAAGATGAGGTAAATAGCTAATAAAAGAGATAGTGCAAAGAGGTATGGGAGCATAACAGGACTTAATTTTTGTTCTTCCCATTGCCGCAATCAGACAGAGGGATCCAGTGGGTCCATATTCGGAAAAAACCACAAGCTCTTAAGAATACCTGCAGGCAGGCATACCATGAACACAATCATCACATCTCAATTGTTGAGTGTGGGCAAGAAAGAGTGGAGAGGAGAACGGGAGGTGTGAGGATGCAGTGTAAGAGCTATTGATACAGGCAGACAGCAACAGTAGAAGGTTGATAGTAGAGATGCATACCAGGAATGTCTGGTAACTAACAGAAATTGAATAAGGTGCTAAAAGTGATAAAAACTAAAAAAATAGATCTTGTTTCAAACAAAAAGCATTGGAGGCTGTATGTAGAATTGAAAGCAATCATGTAGTTTAGGTCCCAGCTCTACAACTAACTCACTTTATTGCTACGTATTTTTTTCCATTTAAGAGCACATTAGTAAATGCAGTATACAGAATGAGAGAAGCTTTCGCATAAAATGAAGTAAATATTTCAATAGTTGCTAAAAGAATATTTAATTTTAAAACCTAACAAACCTTTTTCCCAGCAGTATACAGAATGAGAGAAGCTTTCGCATAAAATGAAGTAAATATTTCAATAGTTGCTAAAAGAATATTTAATTTTAAAACCTAACAAACCTTTTTCCCAGCAACAGGCAAAAGCAGAGCAGGCCAAAGAAACTCTGATACTAAAAGCAAATTCTGGAGCTGATTATCTGCTTCAAAACAACAATTACGTATCGTTCCAGACACCTGAAAAAGTAACAGAGAGCCAAAATCAAAACTTAAAGACTTAAGTACAGAGAATGCCTATAAAGGATAATGACCATGCATAATCATGTATTAAAAAGATGGAATTTCAATCAAGCATCAACTACAAGATTCAAAACTATATTTCACAAGGAAACTTTGAAAATCTTCCTAAACAGCCCCATTTAAAACCCAAGTATCTTGCGCACGTTTTTTTTTTAAAAGTACCTTGTGCACATTTGATAAACCAAATTGACACAACAATGTTTCTTTTTTTTTCTGAGAGGAAACAATGGTGAAAGTGCATTTCCTAGAAAACGCCTAAGAAGATGGTGGCAATTTTTTTTCTGAAAGAAAAAAGGATAGCTACCGGCAGTCAGTAGCCATCCAAGACGGTAGCAAAATGAATTTGTAATGTAAAACTTTTTTTTGATTGATGAGAATTTTGAGATGATTATAATAATGAAGCATCCCCATCTTGCAAAAGAAAATAAGAGCACCAATGTGCGTCAACTGAAGCCCAAGGGATTTCTGGAAATGGCTAACCCACATTATACAGGGACCCCAAAATCTCTCCACCAACCAATGACTTACCCCTAGGGTGAACCACGTCCACTGCCAAGACCCAAAGCCAAGAATAATTTTTGTTTCCAGTTATGGACCTAGACCTCCATAGAGCCCCACACTCTGTGCACCCTTGAACGCAGAATAGAAGGCTTGCTTCCACGAAGCCCAGAGAAAACAAGTTTTCAAGACCCAAAGCCAAGAATAATTTTTGTTTCCAGTTATGGACCTAGACCTCCATAGAGCCCCACACTCTGTGCACCCTTGAACACACAATAGAAGGCTTGCTTCCACGAAGCCCAGAGAAAACAAGTTTTCAGAGAGCATTCCTACTATCAATCCTCAAGACATCAAGTGCATATCACCAAAATTACCATAAATTTTAGCCCAAGGCCACAGCCTCCTTCATTGTGAGCTTTCCCAGAAGGCCTATGAGAAAATTAGCAAGTAAAGCCTTGGTAAAATGCTCAACACCATCTAGCTCCCAACCACATGAGAATAGTGGAGACCGACTAGGTAGGAACACCCACCTAGCTTTCTCCCATACCGTATGTCCATGCAGTGAGTCCTTACCACGTAACATTCACCTAATGCCGCTCATAACGGTTACAATTGGAGAAAGGGAGAAGGCTTTTAATTAGGAAGATTCCATGCTTCAATTATTTCAAGATTTCTATTACGGAGTCTAGTTATTTATTTATTTTATTGGTGTTATGTTGTACTATGTATTTTTTTATTTTCTTTGTGAGGTTGTATTGTAATTTACAACAACCTCTCTCTTTGTATAAAGAGAGGTAGGGTTAGAGAATAAAGTTGAGTTGATCATTTTTCTCAATTTGGTATCAGAGCATCGATCCTAGACCGTGGCCCTAGTATCCCACCCAAGTAGGCCTTCGAAACCCTAACCACCAAAATCCTTCTCTCCTCCTTGCGCCTAGACCCATTGTCGAATGCAACCCCAGCCTTCACCGCTGATTCTCCTCCATCACCGGCAAACCAGCAAGCTGCCGATGAAACTGTCGGCAGGCAACAGCAGCAGCAGCCACCGCTGCTAGCGACAACCACTGACGGCAGCCCAACAAATAGCCGATGAACCAACAGGTCGGTAGCAGCGGTAGATCAGCAAGTTGGCCCTCCTTTCAATGGCAAAGGGGGTAGGTGCTCCTTTATGGCAATGCTAGGATGGTTCTCTACATTTTAGTGTGGCCCCCATTGGTTCTAGGGGCTTCTTTGAGGCCTTTGATCTAATCTCCAGACGATGTATGCTTGGATCTCGTGATCAAAAGGTTCATCTTTTATATTTCAAACCTTCTTCATGATCTGAAATCAGTGATTTAGATCTATTTTCTGGGTTTATCCTTCCTCTCAAGGCACAATGACATTATTAAAGTTGTTAGGAATGTCATTGGATACCGCTATAGAGGTTGAGAAGAATAAAAACTCGTTTCTTAGTCTATTCATCATGTTATTTCTACCACTTAGGAGTTGGGAGATGACACTGTGACCATTGCCCGAAGTATGAAAGACTACTTCAAGGTCATAGTTATCATGATAGACTCGAGGGACCAACCGAATTGAGTTCCATTGCACGTAGCAAGAATCAGAGTTGTTCGGAATGGATTGTGGATTCAGGAGCTTCATAGCACCTCAGTGGAGATCGGGATTACTTTACCCATCTTCATTCACTACCAGCCAGTAGGACAGTTCAGGTTGCAGAATGTCGACACTCCAAAGTAGAAGGTCAGGGAGAGGTACCAGTGACTTCTATGTTGAGATTGCTTAATGTTTTGTATATTCCAGACTTTCCTATGAGTTTTCTCTCAGTCAGCCAAATTACTAAGAAACGTAATTAATGTACAATATTTGATGTTGTGGGATGTACTATTCAAGACAAGTTGACATGGAAGGTGATTAGCAGTGGACATGTAGAGCGTGGTGTTTATCGACTGGCTCAGACTCCACTTGCATCTGCATATCGAGGAGAGGTATCTTCTGCTCCTAGAAGTGCATTTCTCAACCTTGGACACCTTCATTTGGATAGTCTTTGTCGAGTCATTCCACGTATATCTCCTGCGATCCGAATCTGTTGTGATGCTTGTCAGTTAGGCAAGCACCATCATTCCTCCTACCTAGTGAGTACTCATCCTTGATCGACAACCCTATTTGAGTTGTTACACATGGATGTGTGAGGTCCAAGCAGGATACCAAACAGGCAAGGTCATCGTTACTACTTGGTAGTGGTTGATGATTTTTCACGTCTATATTGGGTGTTTTTGTTAAAAAACAAATCAGATGTTGGTTATATCATTGAAAGTTTCATGTTGGAGGTTAATAATCAGTATTCAGCCAGTATTAAAGTAGTGAGATCTGATAATGCACCTAAGCTATGCACCACCAGGTTGTCTGCTTTCTACAGGTCTTATGGGATAGTACACCAGACTACGTGTGCTCACACTTCTCAACAGAATAGGGTGGCTGAGAGGAAGCATAGACATCTTTTAGATGTGGCTCGTATCTTGATGATCACAACAGTGTGCCTCCGTTATATTGGGGAGATGCAGTCCTTACAGCTTGCTATTTGATCAATAGGATGCCTAGTTCAGTTCTTCATAATCAGATACCTTGGCATATATTACACCCCGAGCAGGAGCTTTTTCATGTACCGCCACATGTGTTTAGTTGTCCTGCATTTTTTCACCTTCTTTCTCCAGGACGAAACAAGTTAGCACCACGAGCAGTTAAGTGCGTGTTGGGATATTCATAGGCTCAAAAAAGATATAGATGCTTCGATCCTCTTATTGGTAGGCACTATATAAATGCCGATGTTACCTTTCATGAGTCTATTCCATATTTTTCTACTGCTGCCCGGAGTTTATCCCCTGAGGTTACGGAATCTCCCATGTCTATAGCTCATGTTCCCTTGGAGGAGATACCTATTTCTGCTCCCCCACCTACTACGATTGGCCCTGTGAAATTTTCTAAGCCTATTGTTACATATCAGCAACCTCACAGTACTTTCTAGATGCCATCCTCTACAGCTACTACAGAGACACCATCTTCTCCGCCCCAGGTGACAACAAATAGGTTGCATAGTGATGGTGTGGTACCCAATGATGATGTTATATGTCCGAATGAGGATATTTCTGCTTCACAGCCAATACAGGGGGATCAGATGGATGATATTAACCTTCCAATTGCCATTAGAAGGGCACCCCGCACCTGTGAGTCCAGATACTGTGTTGCAGGTAGTTTGGCTACTGATGGCCTTGGGTCATCAGCTTTTGGGAGCTTCTGTCATGCTCTTTCTGCCATATCTATCCCTGCCACCTACTAGCAGGTCATGCTTGATCGAAAGTGGTGCTAAGACATGAAGGATGAGATGATTTCTCTTACTTCACGTGGTACTTGGGAGCTTACACTTTTACTAGAGGGTCCTACAGTAGTTGGCTGCAGATGGGTGTTTGCAGTCAAGTACAATCTAGATGGGTCAGTTGCACGCTACAAGGTCCAATTTGTTGCCAATGGATTCACCCAGACATATAGGGTGGACTTCTTTGACACTTTCTCACCGGTGGCTTGACTATTTACAGTGAGGATTCCGATTTCAGTGCAGTTCAGTAAGATTGGCATCTTCACTAACTTGATGTGAAAAATGCCTTTCTCTGTAGGGATTTACAGGAGGTTTACATGTAACAATTCAGTTACGAGGTTCAGGGGGAGTGTGTATGCAGATTGAAGAATGACATTTATGGCTTCAAGTAGAGCCCAAGAGCTTGGTTTCAAAAGCTCTCTCCGATGGTAGAGTTTGTGGGGTTCACCAGATCATCTGCAGATCATTCTTTGTTTATCAAGAAGATTGGAAAAGGTATTATTGCTCTTTTGGTCTATGTTGATAGCTTGATTATCACTGGTGATGATACAACAGGTGTGACTGAGATAAAACTTTGGTAGATCAGTTTGTGATAAAGGATTTAGAACCATTGAGATATTTCCTTAAGATAGAAGTAGCCCGTACTAGGTGTGGTATTGTGCTATCTCAATGGAAATATGCCTTAGATGTACTAAAGGAGACAGGTATGCTGGAAGCCAAACCAGCAAATATTCCCATGAATCCTAAGGTACGACTATATAATCATGATGCAGAGCTAGTGGATAGTAGACAGTATCACCAACTAGTGGGGAAGCTGCTTTACTTGACGATTACTAGACCAGATATTTCCTTTGCAACAGGAAAGTTGAGTCAGTTTATGGAGAGACATACTAGACAGCACTGGACTGCAGCCATGATGGTGCTCAGATACTTGAAGAGAGCACCAGGACAAGGTCTTCTCTTCACTAGAGGGACATCTATACCCGTAGTGGTGCAAGCAGTCATGATGACAGGAAGTCTACCACAGGGTTCTGTACGTATGTTGTAGGGAATCCGATTACCTGAAAGAGCAAGAAATAGACTTCTGTGTCCAGATCCAGTGCTGAGTCTGAGTATCGCACTATGGCTTAGACATTGACAGAGTTGACGTAGATGAGATACTTACTAAGTGATCTACATATACAAATTAATGGGCTTATGGAGCTATGATGTGATAATAGAGCTGCCACTTATATTACCAACAACCCCATGTTCCATGAATGCACCAAACATGTAGAGGTAGATTGCCATTACACTAGATATTTGATTCAGAAGGAGTTTATTTTCACCTCCCAAGTTACTTCAGAGGCGCAGACTGCTGATATCTTTACAAAGCCTCTGGCTAGATCCACCTTTGATATATGTGTCCAAGCTTAGCATGATTGATATTTATACTCCAGCTTGAGAGGGACTGCTATGGAGTCTAGCTATTTATTTATTTTATTGGTGTTATGTTGTGCTATGTATTTTTCTATTTTCTTCATGGGGTTATACTGTAATTTACACCCACCTCTCTCTATATATAAAGAGAGATAGGGTTAGAGAATAAAGTTGAGTTGATCATTGCACTTACCTCTCTCTCTATATATAAAGAAAGGCAGGGTTAGAGAATAAAGTTGAGTTGATCATTTTTCCCAATTGTTTCACACTAAACTAATTGCACACTTGTTTGCTAGAAAACCAGTTAAGGATGCACGCAAAGCATTGCATTTCTGGTAAACCTGGATATCAAGCCAAACAAGTCAAGCCTAGCTTGACTCTAGTTCAGGCTCAACAAGCCCAACTTGTGACTCATTACTTAAACTATTAGCAGGTTAATATGGTATGATCATCAAGATCAAATACAACACAATTGACATGTAAAAATATGTATCTTAGAATAGGTTGGATTTTTTTGTAATGATAGGCATGCAATTTTCTACAAAACACATGTTTAACGCTTATATGTACATAAAAAACTAATTGAGTCAATGAGTTGAGTTTTCAAGTCAAGCTCCATACAGCTTGACAAGAAAATCAAGCTGGCAATTAGGCTCAAGCTCAGCTCAAATGCTCGTTAAGCTGGGCTTGCGAGCCATTGTCAAGTCAAGCTTGAGCTAGGATCGTCAAGCTCAAACTGGAAGCCCATCCCTAATCTCTGGGAACTAACGAAAGGTCATTTTGTGCATGAAAGACAGAGGGTCTTCAACAAGTATGTCAGTGGTATGGTAGAGAGGCAGACTATTCCAGCTCCACTAGATTGCCTAGTGGATATTTACTTCAAATCCCTTCATTACCGTTAGCTAAAACTTTTGGCAACTTCAAAGTTGCTTGTTAGTCTCCTAGGCTGCTATGGTGAAAAATGCAAGAATCAGGGAAAGATTTTACCAAAGGCATTTCAGAGAAAGGTGAAGATTTATTGAGTGGAAGCACCTTTTTAGACAATCACATTGATGTTAGGAGTGGGTCATAGAAAGACTTTCTTCTCCATGAAGTGATTGAGTATCAAAGATAGTTTATAAAATTTGGCATTCTTCACAGGCAATTAATTAGCAATATCAAGTTCATCAAGCACGTTACTGACTCAGTGTTTATGACTTCATCGGTGACCATATCTCAAGCAAGCACCGATTCATCAAATGGAACTAGTTAACTAATGATGCCCACAAGAACAGGTGAAGGACTGTGAAAAAAGTCATTAAGACTAAGATGAGAAAGACAAAGGGTTAGAGGAAGGAGAAAAAATTACTTGCCATGCACAATAGATGCATTCTGTGACATTGTTTAGATATTATTTTACTTCAAATGAAACTTACACAATTTTGTTAGGATATGTTCTTTTGTTATTTTTGATTTCTTTATGGACTTCTATATAAATTTTCTCTTTCCAAATCTCTCTATTTGGCACGATATTAGAGCAAGGTAACCCTAGGATTTTGGGTCCTCATGACTCACCAGTCTTCCTTGACACTTCCACCATCCTTTTAACAAATTCCCATAGATCCCTAGCATTAAAGTGTTCAACATGGATAGTTAATGGGCATGTCTCACAAAAGGATCCAAGAATGGACCTTGTGCAGCTTTAACATACATAGCATGTAGACAATGCAAAGCAAGCATCCTTAACATGCAAACGGCATACCATCGTCACCAACGTAGAATGCAAATTTCTTTGATACATTCGATTGAGGGCCTCATGTGCATTTTTAGTTTGTAAGCATGCATAGTAGGACAAAGCCAAGGGCACAAAATTTTTTGTAAGTACATGTGCATGCTATCAGGCGAATTATTGCAAATAAGCATACAACAATTACATGCCAAAGTCAATTATAAATTTGTACATACCTTAAGAATCAGTCACGATTCTGTCTAAAGGCAATATCTAATTTATTTAATTTTCTCGAGGGGTAATTTATTTAAATTGAAACTTGTAAACATAAAAGAAAATAATATATGCTTTAATTTACTTAAATCAAATATAATATACACATATCTCATCTTGAACTATAGGATAAGAATATAGTTGTCCACAATATATGAGGTAGAAATTAAAAACATAGGTAATCATTAAAAATGCTTATATAGAGCAAATTTAAATGAAAGGAATATGTGCATGCATGCACGCTGGAGGGGGGAAAAGGTGTGTTTGGAGAGAGTGATGAAGGCGATAAGGTCTAATAGAATGGATTTTGCTCATATTTGTATACAAGAAACTTTTGGGGTGTGTAGTGAGAAACTTTTTATTGGCCTGTTTGCATGGGAACCTTGGCTTATGACATATTTCTGTGCAAATCTAGGTGAGCATGTTGCCCTCTTGGCACCCTGTCCCTGCATAAATATATACCCAAGACCTCTCTCATACATGGGAGTATTCTTCGTTGTGCAATGTTTCTCTAATGAGTTGACATAGTAAAAACTGAACAGAAAGAGAAGATGATATCAGGGCCTTGTAAATGAAGATTTGTGGAGTGCTCAAGACTGATTTCCCAATTTTGCACATTTTTATATCACTGCTTAATTATTGTAACAGGATCATCATCTAAATTGGGAAGAGGCATCAAACTATCATGCGATCCTGTCAGTTAGCTTGAATTCCCACCATGATACAACTATCAGGTTGAATGGGCACAACTACATGATATGGTCATGAGGGTATTCAATAATCTCTCACCGTGGCAGAAACTAGTTTTTTTGCTAAGTTACTTCTGAACATGTGGTGCTTGGCTGCTCTACAGCTGCAAAAAGTGAGTTGTTCCCTGACTAGTAGTCTAAAGTTGTAGAAAGTGGTTGGGCACTGAATCCTACAATTGATATCAAAGGCCAAGGTTGCAAGTTCAAATCCCAGAGAACACTTGAGCAGTGAGGGGTTGTCGGGGCATTTAACAATCGTCTGTCGCAACTAGAGAATGGAATTGACCAGGTCATATTCAATATGTTGGCACCTGATTGTAATATGAATGAAAAAGGATAAGTTGCTATCTTACTGCCAGTCCGAATTTTTGGTTTTGTTAGCATTCTCAATCCTATAATGATCTTACGTATTCAGCTATCTTTGTCATTCCAAGACGAAAATCCATATCTTGAAAATGTTAGCTTGAACCAAATTGTTCATGTAAAATAGAACTGCGAGAACTTTATGGTGATGAAACAGTCAAAAATGGGTGAGCAATATGTCACAATGAACCTCCACTTTAAGAAGTCAGAAAAAGGCAACAGGGATATTTCCTCAAGAAAAATAAGTGTTCTTCCATTAAACCCTACACCTTTGGGAAGTCTAGGTTTGGCTAGAGGCCACCCATCTATTGCAATGAACCATGGAAGAAGAGAGTGAAGTGATAGACAACCAAGTATTTTTAGGTCTTCTCATATGATCTCTTTCAGCCAAAGACCTGATCCTAAATTCCTAATAGAGGCCACTTCCCTAATAGAAAGATGGCATCATTTATAATCATCTAAAAAACTTGGACAAACCATTCACCAGCCAACATATCAGATGCCTCTAGCACGGATTCTTGTACTGTGGCAGTCTCACGAGGTTAGATGATTGTATGGTGGCAGAGGCCTTCATGATCATGATCCTGATGATCATGGTCATGGTCATGGCAATAAAAATTTCCATCAATGTCCTCACTACCAGAAGAATCCTCCTTAGAAATACACAAAAAAACTTGATAGACCATCTTAAGAAAATGAAGTTTATTCTTTAAGGAGCTTTTCAATAAGCAAGAATGTATGTTAATACAAAAGTTCACACACCCCCTCCCTAAACTAAATTGCACCGGTGATATTTAGTGTTAAATTGAATTACACTAGTGATATTTAGTTCTAAACAATCACCAGTGATATAACTATCACTCATGATTTTTTAATATCACCAGTACAATATTAAAAAAAGTAGCAGTGATATTCAAACATCACCATGAAATTCTGTTTTCTGAAGGGCATGTGAACTTTCACGTGACTAAACTGCGTTCCTTCAACTAATATCCATGATGGTTTAGTAGCATGCATTCTAATATGTCTAATAATTTTGCAGTTAATGTAACTTTATAATAGAAGAAGATCAATATTGAATATGCAATTACTATAAAAAAATCATAAATAACCTTTTCAAAAAAATTTATAAAACAATTGTCATACCCCTTTCTTCCGCAACAAGCTTGTTGAATCAAATTGAGGAATTATTTGTCTAAGGACGCTGCGTGTTGGTTCAAGGAGAACTTTCCTTCCAGCCTCTGTTTTTGATATATTTACAAGAACAGAGCCAACATGCTCAAAAGGATCCTCTCCTAAATTGGCGGTACACAACAAATAAAAAAATCTGTAAGTCAATACTAACCAGACAAGGTGAGAATTTTCAGAAACTACCATGACATTGATAAGATGCCAAGACCATATAAGCTGTTCACTATAATTCCCAGAATCTAGAGCTATGAATATAACTAGCAAAGAATTCTCTTTACAAAAAGAAAATGAGGATGATTATTTTTGGAGGGTTTTACATACATGTCCCTATAAACTTTAGAAAAGACATATATACAGTCATATATTCCATATTTACATATGTACACCTACAAAGTTGTTTTTTTATTGTCATATACCCCTATTCCATTAAACTTAACTGAGGACGTTTAAAAAATTTTAAAAAATAAGAAAATTTACGATTATCTCACTAAAATTTTTCCTATATTTTCCAACACGCCCTCGTCCTCCTCCTTCCCTTCCTTCCTTGCTGAGCTCCTCTTCCTCCTCCACCCATTCCCACCCCAGTCAACTAAACCCAAAATACAGACCAGTGTCAATGTCATTACAAACCCCCCACCCCCTCCTTACGATCTTCCCACCACACTTGTCCATGCCCTCCTCCCCATGGAACAGCCCCTTGACCTCTGCAATGCATCCCCCTCGAGGCACTCAAGCTCGCGGAGGTAGACAAGGAGTATGAGGCCCTACAGGAGATGGTGGAGAGCTAACAACAGACCATTGAGGAGCTTGAAGAGGAGTGCAACGCCGCATCCACTATTGCTAACAAGGCCATGTCTATGATCCTTCGCCTTCAACACGAGGACCAGGCCCTCGTTGAGTCCCACCAATTCCATGGCCTCACCGAAAAACTTGGATGGGAGGAGGAGGTTGGGGAGGTCGAGGGGAGGGTGTTCCAGTTCCACCACCTTCACTGGCCCATGGATGGGGGGGTGGGGGAGGTCAGGGGGAACGTAGGAGGCCAGGAAGGTTTAGAATGAAGTTGGGGTGGTCTTCGAGTACCACCAATTCCACTGCTTTCGTTGGCCCATGGACGAGGGGAAAAAGGTCAAGGAGGTTGGGGGCTGGACATTACGGAGCTCGGGGAGATCGAGAGTGAAGGTTGGGGAGAGGTGGAGTTGGAGGAAGACAAGGTCAAGGAAGAGGAGGAGGAGGAGGAGGGAGGGAGGGATGTTGGAAAGTATATGAAAAATTCTAGAGTGATAATCACAAATTTTCTTTTTTATATATTTTTTTAGACATCTTCCGCTAAGTTCAATGGAGCAAGGGTATACGAACATAACAGAGTAAATTTGTAGGGGTGCATATATAAATATAGAATATATAGAGATATGTGTCGTTTCCAATATTTCTACGGGCAAATATGTAAAAACCCCTTCCTTTTTTGAGAGTGAGAATCCTGATTAATCATACGCTTCCAATTTTCTTTTTAATCCCTAAGACCACAGGATCGACAATCTTTGAAATTCAAGTCACTCAAAATTGTGAGATGATGTGATTTCTTAGAGAGATAAATGGCCTTGAAATTCTCACTTTTAGTTACATTGAACTTTGGTCAAATCAAATGATCCCAAAATTGTTAGATATACAACAATTATCATGACTAAAATCACCATAATTTTATAGGGAAAACCTATAAAAGTTGCAAGCTTATAATAACTTACCTCAGGAGTGCACTGCATTCATGCATGCAAAAAAAAAATACATGCATACCTTAATGCATGCACTCATGCAAGTAAGTATGCATGCACATACATGTGTATAATATGTAAGCACATTGGCATGCATGCATACAATAGACATGCGGGTATGCAGGTCTACTCAAACGAGAGGCCACCTCCAGGAAACTTGTCTAGAGGTCAGTATATTTTGGATGTTTTGAGAATAAAACTATATATGAGCTACAGTGAGTCAGAGCGAGGATCATGGAAAATTCATCATCCTAACCCTCTGTATATACAAGATAGGAAATAATGCACCTCATAGCTATCAAAATATCTGTGACTGAACTAACATTAGGAAGAAATCCTTGTGACATGATTTTGTAATAGAAGATTGTTATTTTTTTTTTTCCAGAGAGAGAGAGTACAACATTACCATCACATAGTAATGAACTTTGGCAAGAGTTAATCAACAAAAACAACTTGTAGGCTTCCATATCCAGTATTATTCTGATATACATATATACACATCCAAAAACCTACTTACATATAATTCGCCAAGCATTATGGAAAAAATGTGCACTCATTTGCACACGTGAACTCTACAGTTTCTATATTTACCTTAATGTAAGTTCTGAAATTCAACACGACTATAGACCATGCCAATTGCCTAGCTAGAAGAATACCTTCGGTTTCATTACTAGACGATCTAGAGAACGACCTGACAAGCCTTGAAACATACAACCCTTCCATCTTCTCGTCCCCAATCTAACAAGAAGCAAACAACTTCAGCGAACACGAAAAGCGTACAACTTTTCTCGAAAATTCGAGAGTGCAATACTTAGAAGAGCAAAGATTACATCAACCAAGAAACAAGGAATACTACCGGACCTGGAGGAGGGCGTAGACACCGGAGTCCGACTGGGTGAGGTTGACGAGGAGCATAACGAGAAGCCTCCGGCCGACCTTGTCGCCGTAGGGCCTGTAGAGCGCGTCCATTACGGCGTCTAGGGCGCCGGCAGCGGCGAGGTCCCCGGAGAGGTGGGGGTTCTGGGAGAGGTTGATGAGGGCCTCGGCAGCGGAGGAGGGGACTTGGGGGGCGTCGTGGTCGCGGAGAAGGCGGAGGAGGGAGGGGAGGAGGGCGGAGGGGCGGGAGGAGAGGGAGCGGAGGCCGTCTTCGGAGCCGGTGAGTCCGCCGACGATGTCAACGGCAGCCTTCCTCAAGTTGGGGGAAGGGGAGGAGAGGAACCCTATCAGCTCCTCCACCTCGTCCGCCATTATTAGGGTTTCCTTCCTCCTCTCCTCCTCCTCTTCTTATAGTGTTGCTAGAGGTCGATCACTGGGGCACCGCCTTCGGAGGAGGAAGATGAACAGAATAGAGGCCTGTGGATCGTCTGCGGTAAGTCTACCAAAACCACGCAAGTAAAAATGGGAGAGCCGTCACGGTCCGTCGGATGGGGAATGGACGATCCTGTGCCGTAACACCACCACCTCCCTCATGGCTTTTTGGTGTCGGCTTCGGTAACGGGTTTTTAACTTTTTTACGTGACTTTTTTTTTTTAATTTCTTGCGAAGGTAAAATATGGGGGGTAAACGCATCGAAGATCGATTTTTACTTAGATCTCGTGGTCAAATTTAATTTTAGAAAAAAACATATCTTAACAAAAACTTTGCTTGCTAATATTTTCTCTTTGCTATGTGCAAGCTTCACTCTTTGAGAGGAGGTGTTGATGTATTAGAAATTCTATGTATTTTACAATATGGAGAAGAATGTAATTGTAAAATATACAAGGTTAGAGTCAATAAATATATTTTAATATATGCTGACAAGCTATAATAGAAATTATTCAATTTGTTATCATCAACTCTCATTTAAGAAGATTAAGTTCAAGTAAAAATACCAATGACCAGCCACAAAATTTTCCTTATGTACCTACTACCATTTTAAAATAAGTAAGCTTTCGAATCTTTTGTAACAAAAGTAAAATTAGCATTGTCCTTCCATATGATAGTAGGTCCTTTGATATGATAGTGGTAAAATTGATTTTACAATCAACTTAAGGAGGGACCTAAGGAACAACTACGACTTCAAGTAATGACATCCAAAATTCATGCCTTGAGTTGAAAGTTATACCATAGGTAATCCAAAGTAGAATAAATCTCGTTGCATGGTCTTAATAGAACATTTATTTTGTAAACACCAAATGACCTAGAGAATAAAGTCCATTTCAACTCATACCCTAACTACTTGAGCCAATTGACTTTCAAAGAAAATCTCATAGATGTTTTTAATAGTTGGGTTAGTTGAATAGCAATGACATTTTGAAGTAAACACAATCCCCTGCCTTTACATAAGAGTATCCACAAGTAACCTTCTCAAACAAGATGCTAAATGGAAAAAGAGATTTCAAGGGGAAGGTTAAGTTTCCAAAGCACAAGATCCCAAGCCAAAATTAATGGGAGGCCTACTACACAATAAAACATGAGAATCGGTGATGATGTATTCAACGACGGGTTAACCTAAATTGAACGTTACAAATCAAATACAGTGAAGATCAAATTTTAATAAATATAAATTTAAAAAAATAAAAAAATGAATGAAAAGGGTTTAGGGGGAGGTAGCGGATGAGGTGGGGTGGCTTGGGGAGGAGGAGGAGGGTAGAGCGCAGGGGCGGGGGGCGGTGGCGAGGGGCGAGTAGGGAGTGGGTGGCAGTGCGGGGGGTGGCCGCGATGGGTGGTGGAGGAGGGGAGGGTGCAGGGGCGGGGGAGGAGGGTTGAGGAGACAGGTGGTGCGAGGGAGGGGGGGCGAGGAGTGGGCGGTGCCTCAAGGAGGAGGGGCAGTGGGCCGAGGAGGGGGGTAGCTCACCAAAGGGAGGGAGAGTTGACGGTGGGCTAGGAAGAGGTGGGGATGGGGGTGGCTCACGCGAGGAAGGAGAACTGTTTCGGGGGAGGGGGTGCAGGTGCGGACTTATATTCACCATTGGCGACAGTTGATTGGATTAACTGTCGTTAATGTGAGTAACATAACTTTTCCTACCTCACTGCGACTCACATTTGAGACGATTGATCGCGTCAACCGTCGCGAAATGTAACACACCTTTTCCTACCTCACGCAAGAAAATTTTTTTTAACTGCCGCTCACATTTCGCGATGATTTATATAACAATAGCGAATGCACATTAGCAATAGTTGTTTAAACCGTCATGAAATGTGAGTAACACACATTTTCCCGCCTCGCGCTGGAAAAAATTTTTTTAGCTATCGCTCACATTTTGTGACGGTTTATACAACTGTCGCGAATGCACATTAGCGACAGTTTTATGACTAACCGTTGCTAATGTAAAAACGACATCTCCTGTCTAACGCAGGATAGATATTTTTACGCGGCAGCACACAGTTGCGACGTTTGATCTAACAACCATCGTCAATTACGAGTTATGAACATTTTGACAATTAGAGACGATTTATAGCGCATTCAAACACATAATTGTCACTAATGTGCAACTATTAATGACGATTTTGCAACCGTCACAAGTTTAACGTCGCCGATAATGATTTTCCTAGTAGTGATAGTAGGGTGTTTCATGTTAACGGTAAGAATGCTGTGTGAACACGGGTTTAGGTATTTCTAGGAAAAAATCATGCATTTGTTCTACTTGATGACAATGTTGGATGATCTCTATGATGTCCATGGTGACGTCCAGGAATTGGAACTTTTCACGTATCTCAATCACCAATTTCTTCACAATTTCTTGATCAAGATGGAAGTGGACGTCGTTAGTGCCCTTCCGGATTACATGAAATTATTTCTTGCCATCTTTAACGATGTGCATGATCGTCTACAAGGCAGTGAGAGACAAAGGCGCATCACCGTTGGGCCATGCCTGATGGAAGTGGTATGCATAGTTTATTATTTTTTAAAAAAATAAAAAATAGAGAATATACGTATACACCGATCGAGTTCTTGTTCCATCCCCACATGAATCCGAATTCTCCCTTCCTTGCTGCCCCACACTGTGGACTTGCATCATTTGTTTGATTCTCGAATAGTCGAGAAGTTACAAGACATAAGTTATAGCATTAACCGTGCTATAGTCAGAAAGAAAACAAAGGTTGTCAATGCAAAGCCTATCAAGCATAATTAAGCTCGCAAACATGTGTAGCCAACTACCTAGGCAGACTAAGGTCTTCTTTGAGAGGGGTCCTAATATGGACGGCTACCGTCTTTGTGTAACCAGCTTTAATTCCAAAAGTTGGAGCATTTCAACTTCCTCTCCTATTCACTTATTTGTTTAGGTAAATTATAATTACATCCCTCCTAAATTTTCACTTACCAAGGAGAAAAGTTTTTAGGGTATTACATGGATCTCGAGTATTATGATTGCAGAAATTTCCAATAATAAGTGGCACACGGGTGTCAGTTGTAAAATTGATCACAAACGTTGATGAAGCCTACCTACAGAGACAACTTCCCACTCTCCCTGTCAACACAAGAGCATGGTAAGTATACGTGTCCTTTCCAAACACATCCTCCAACAGCTACCGGATCTCAATACACCAAAAGACCACCCACGCATAGCATGAGCAGCAAATGAAGTATTTTATATCTTGTAATATCATTCCACTTAAATAGTATTGACGCAACACAGAGTAACACCTTGTAAGTTAGAAAAATTTTTGAAGTTATATTGATGACATACATGTACAAGAAAGGACTTCCTACGAGCACTCAGAGAATCTTGTGAAATGGAAACAAGATCAGAGGGATCTTAAAAGAAGTCGATAAAAGTAAGAAGAAATGATAGGCAGCAAATGCTAGCTACAGGGATAGTGGGGTTGCCATCAAGATCTCCAATTGATTCCAGTGCAATTTGGGTGAGGGTGATGTGAGGTGTTGTGCTGAATTGCGAGGGTTTTTGTTTTTATTTTTTTATTGTGGGTGCAAATTGGTCGTTATGTTGAGTGGTAGCAAGATGTTGAATTTCGAGTATGATTTTGGGTTAGGACGGGCAGGAATTTCATCTGGTTACATCTAAGTAATGAATTATCCTATTGTCTCTAAAACAAGAATGCAAATTCATCAATGCATCTATAAATCTACTGAAATCTCGTGTGAGATTCAATCAGTGGGTTACGGTAGCTCACAATATTTGTTTGTTTCCTAGGAACGTTATGTTATTATTTATTTAATTATTGAAGTAAGATTTCTGTGTGAATTTGCAGCATAGCTGGTTGATGAGGTGCGTAAAACCGTTGGTATTTCCTGATCACGGGTTCAAGTTTGCGTTTTATAAAAATTTTTCTGCGATCATCGGTGCCATACTGAAAGCTGTAGCAGTTACATTTCTTTTTTTTTTTTCTCTCACCCTCATCTTCATTTTCCACTTCTTTCATTCTTCTTATACATTGATTAGTGTATTTGTTTATTTTAAATTTTACCTCCACCATCAACCTTCTCATTTTGTAGTCTTTCATTAGTGAAGATCAATATTAAATATATTTCTACGAGAATATAAAATAATACATATATAAAATCAAATAATGTAAATTAAATCTAAAATATCGATTGAAGATCAAAATACATCACGTAATGTATTTTACATGTACGATGTATTTTGATTTTTGATTAATATTTTAATTTTTTATCAGTCGAAAATAAAGATACACCAAATAATATACTTTATAACGAGTAACGTATTGATTTTCCATCGATTAAAAAATTAAAATATAACAATTAGCATGATTCATTCTTATAGTCCTACGGTAAAGATAATTGTGTCGAAGAACACGTTTTATTTGAGTCGGTATTCACAGATGTTTGCCAGAGAGGAATCCCCAGGTTGACTCACTGTTGGACTCTACTCGGCCGCACCTTTTTCCACAGAAGAAGATATAATGTTCCCAATATCAATGAGGAATTCAAGCAATGTGCCACTGTTTTTGGGCAGATGCCCAGGTGCTGTGCCTTCTCTTTCATCTTCTTCTCCTGTGTCATCTGTCGACTTGCAGCTCTCCCCCATCTCTACCGACTAATTAGCTGGAACATGATATCAGCAAAGGCAATCATATCTCGAGAAGAAAGATGACAGTGATATTAAATCCCAATAACAGGTATTTTATGCGGAGAATAGATTATTGTTAAACGAAAGAACCGTATTTCCCACACAAATTAATATCTCTGACCCACGTCTCACTCATGAGATGTGGACATTTTAGATATGAAAAATAAGATTAAAGAAATGAAAGAATAAGATAAAAGTAAGAGTTTATTCTCTTATTTTTGGAAGGGAGGGTGGATAGATTTTTGTATAGATTTATTTATTTATACCTTAAATATTTCTCCAAACTAGAAGCAAGCAGACATCAGCACCACTCATTTATATACTTTTATCCTTCTTTTACCCTTCCCACTTCCTGATCGGATGCAACACAGGAGCTCATGGCAGCATGCATGGTGGTGGCATCCTTCAAAATCCTCTATGTTTGAGATTTTCGATTGTTATTTAGGCTCCTAATCCATCCAAATAGATGTATATATTTGAATAGCTTTTTCTCTAAGGAGTACTTGTTTCGTTAATCTAGAATATATGCCGGCTATTTATGGAAATAGGGATGAAAAATGTGATCAATATCACCAAGAATAATGAAACACCATATGAATACATACATATACAAATGAATGTTTCTGCAAAGTAGAATAAAATTTGATCGTAGAAGAACCGAATTGCATCCGAAGAATAAGGAAATACAAACAAGTAAAAGTTAAAAAATAGAAACACGTAGGTTTCGATGTAAAAAATGATGTTGGGTGTTTTTTTTTTTAAATTTTTTTATATAATGTTGAGAATGTGGGTCTACTTAATAATTAATATTTAATGTAAAAAAATAAAAGAATGTAAGATTTATTACCTAGTAATTTTCGTCACATTAAAAAAAATCACCACACTACTTTAACTTAAAATATACAGGTGATAAATAACTTTCCACCAACGGTAAATTAATTTACGCCGATGATAAATTATTCTAAGATACCTTTACATAAGTATAATCTCATTTTGTACCGGTGATTAATTATTTCAAAGATAGTTTCATTTGTTTAAAGTAATTTTACACCAATGTAAAGTTATTTTGACCCATAAGTTTAGAATTTAGGATTTAGATTTATGAAAAATGATTTCACGTATGAGAAGTAATTTTTTACGTTAGGAATCTAAACCCTAAACACTAAAAACTAAATCCTAAACCCTAATGTGAAAAATCACCTTTCAAATGTAAATCACTTATCATAGGTGAAGAAACACTTGGAATTGAATTTTGCACCGATACAATCTTACTTTGCACCCATATAAATTAAAATTGCACTGGTGTAAAGTAACTCAAAGTAAGATTGCACCAGTGCAATCTTATTTTACATCGATGCAAAATTATTTTAAAGGTACAAAATGATTTTATACCTATACAAAATAATTTTGTACCAATGTAAAGTATTGTGAAAGTGATTTAAGTGATTTGCCAATGTAAAGTTCAAAATGATTTAAGTAAAAGTTAAAAAATAGAGACATGTAGGTTACGATGTAAAAATTGATGTTGGATTTTTTTTTTCTCACACAGCGTTGAAAATGTGGATCTACTTAATAATTGATATTTAATGTAAAGAAATAAAAGAATATAATATTTGTTACGTAGTGATTTCTGTCACATTCAAAAAAATTACCATACCACTTTAACTTAAAATATATAGATAATAAATAACTTTCTACCGATGGTAAACTACTTTACATCAGTGATAAATTATTCTAAGATATCTTTACACCGGTGTAATCTCATTTTGTACCGATGATTAATTATTCCAAAGGTAGTTTCATTTGTCTAAAGTGATTTTACACTCGTACAAAGTTATTTTAACCCATGAATTTAGAATTTAGGGTTTAGTTTTATGAAAAGTGATTTCACGTATGAAAAGTAAATTTTCACGTTAGGAAGCTAAACCCTAGATACTAAAGACTAAATCCTAAACCTCAAGGTGAAAAATTACCTTTCAAGTGTAAATCACTTGTCATAGGTGAAGAAACACTTGAAATTTAATTTTATATCGATATAATCTTACTTTGCACCTGTATAAACTAAAATTGTATTGTGTAAAGTAGTTTAAAGTAAGATTGCAATGATATATTCTTACTTTGCATTCATGTAAAATTATTTTAAATATATAAAGTAATTTTACATAGATACAAAATAAGATTGTACCTGTACAAAGTGATTTTGTATCAATGTAAAGTGATTCTGAAAATAATTTAAATAATTTATATCTATATTAAAATAATTTATTATTAATTTCAACGGTGATAGAATACACGCATATATTATTTTTTTATATAGAAAAAAGATAGAGACAATTGCACGTCAACTTCAAGTAAAAAATAACCTTAAAAAAAATAATAACAACTGTAGAAACACGCAAGCCAATCGGTCGCATTCTTAAATTTAAAATAAAAAGAAAATAATGATTCTTTGCACGAGACACAGAAGAAGACACTAAACTTGTACTCATCCTTATCTCGAGAACTGAAACAACAACAAAATGATGGACGAAAAATCCAACATTTGACAAATACGTTACAGCATTGCCGACATGCTTGACTTTTCCAGCATCTCTTATGTCCGATAATGGTAAAAATATTTCCATATGGCTAGATACACGATGGTAGTGATCAAAATAAATAACATTACTTTCTAACGAAACGCAAACAAATTAAGGGAACCCCATATTGAATCCACTTTCATCATCAGTGGACCTCGGGGCCCCCACACGAGAATGGCAGGGTGTAATACCCGGAGATCTTGATGCTAAACCTGTCCTTGTAAAATCCAACAATATAGATATTCTACATCTCACTTGGATTAGAAGTATTCCGCAAGTTTCATCACTAGATTCTTTACACGTAACCTTTTTGATCATCTTAACTAATTTGCTTAAACTACAAAGTTCCAAGACATCTTTGTGAATCAGATGAATGACTTAATCTGGACCGCTTAATTAAACTGCGTATAAATATCCTATTCCTACAGCTTATGCATGTCTATATGTATGATCTAAATAGCCTGCAAGTCATCCACACAATTAAATTGAAAGGACATGGATTACCACATCAAAGATATTGATGAGGTAAGTTCTCGTCTATTACAGTACTAATGGTACTCGGACATGTAGTCCCAGAAACCTCACATTTGTAGAAACATAATAACCACAATTATTTTTCCTCTTTTTCCTACTAAAGCTGCTCCTTTTCAAAAAAAAAAAAAAAATCAAAGTTTCTGAAATATTAAGATTTAATTTATTTAGAAGGTTAATTTACATTTATTTGACTATTTAATTTTCAATTAGTTAACTTAAGTTTAACCATTTTAATATGGATTTATTTAATATCAGTTTCAATTGATGTTAGTTAAATCCATATTAAAATTATACATCACTCATATCTCTAATATCCCTCATATTTTATATACTTAACACTAGTAAACGTCACAAGAATTAACTCTAATTTAAATAAATATAAACTTATGTTAACATTACTTTACAAATAAATACAATTAAAGATTAATATTAAATTCATATTTCTTAACATCCGATCCTCCAAATAAGCTACCCTTAAATATGAAAGTACTCACAGTGGGAAGGTAATGGGGCCAATGCAGTTCCTGCCATCCTCTCAGGCATTGTCTCATATGATCGTCCCGAAACCCTAACAACTTTCTCACAAGTTTCAAATCCGATCCAATGCAGAATCACCATCATGCCATTTTATAATTTCTTTCTTTTATGGGATTGGCCTCACCGGAAAATCTCGCCCGCTCTTTCTCCCATGAACGACTTGGAGCTCGTTGCCTCCCCCTCCTGCTGCTGCATGTCACTGTGAGCTCGCTGGTTGCATCGACTCCGGCGAACCCCCGCCATCGCCGCCACCGAGATTAATCCTCTGGTAAGCACCGAGTCCCCTCAGGATTCCCACCTGGCCCTCGGCGGTCCCCGTGCCTCGCTGGTCGGAAACAACCGTCATGGCCGTCGGGAAATTCATGAAGTGGAGCCCTGCTGCCGCGGCTGCAGAAGAGCCGCAGAACATCGCGGGTGCACCCGCGAAAGCCCACACCGACGAGTCCAAGCCGCCGCCGACTACGCCCTGTGTGTTCGCATTCACCGCCGCCCACGGCGACGCGAGGTTTGCAGCTGCAGAAGGTAACAACGTGTGGCTGTGACCAGCCATTTGGGTCTGCTGCAGCTGCTGCTGCATAGCCCTAACAGTAAGGATGGTATACAATAAATTATATAGCACCACATGTTTAACGCATATATAGGTGGTTTGATTGACATGGAAAGTTCTTCTACATATGTGATCGTAATTACCTTGAACTGGTGGTAGTCTGGAAACTGAGGAGAGGGGTTGACATGAACGGACCTTCCCCGGGAACGGCGCCGCCATGTGGATTCCACTGATCGCCTCCCATCGCAAGGGACGGCGTGGCGGAGCTCCTGGCAGCATAGTAGCCGGCCATCAGCTGCGACGGCGACGACAGGCTCGGCCCCGAGCTGCGGACGGAGACGTTGAGTGACGTGAAGTTCGCGGGGATGGTCCCCGTCCCCGTGGCGGCGATGACGGCCGGCTCGGCCTGCCGGAGGAGCCACTCGATGGTCTCGCCGTCGGACTTGTGGCCGAGCTCGCAGGTGAGCTGGAACACGCGGGCGGCGCAGACGGCGGGCATGCGGATGCGGCGGCCTCGGCCGTCGACCTTCGTGTGGCGGTCCCTCGTCGAGGAGCGCTTCGGCGGGGGTTTCTTCGGGGAGGACGAGGAGGCGGCGACGGTGGTGCTATCGTCGTGGCTGTCCTTCCGCTTCTTGTCGAGGAGTTGGAGGGGGATGTTCGGCCTACGGCCGCCGTCGCCGGGCTCTGCCTCCATGGTTGTTGGCTCACACCATCACCAATTCGCTATGTTCACTTTCTTTACTGCTGGAATTCTTCGCGATCGATCTGAAGAGTCCAGGAGGACCTTTCTATTTTCTTTCTATGGTGAATTGGGGAGTTTAAATCTTTGTTGTGTGTGTTGGGGGTGGTTGTGTCATGGAAGAGGAGACAGCAGTAAGATGATCTACAGTGAATCCTGCAGGTGTCAGAGTTCAACTTGAGAATTCGCTGTTCGTAGGCGACAAGGGAGAGAGAGAGAGAGAGAGATCTGATTAGTTTCAAGGAATCTTTGGATCACAACTCGAAAATTAATTCTTTTCGGCGGAGGTGGAGTTTCCCTCTTACCTTTTCTTGAGGGGGAAGGGAGTGTGGAAGGCTTTGGCCTTTCTTGCGCCACCGACGTTGACATGCTCTCCAACATGGATGGTGGAACCTCGTAATCATTTTTGTGCCATTATAATGCCCATGAGCGGGTATGCTAGAGAAAAATCAAAGCAGATGTTCTCTCTTTTGAGTATATATGATGGCAATCTTGAGTCGACATACTTATGATCAAAGTTGAGATGTAATAATTCTCAAGCTTCAATTATAACTTATCATCAGTTCTGCAATTATTCTATGTGGGGGCTATTTGGGGAATGCTACCGCCACATTCCAACAATGCCTTATCCTTTGACGTGCCCTCCTCGATGGAGAGATATTATAAGTAGATCACAAAAAGGATTTCCCTTGATTTTGCATGTGTAAATCAAGGCAAGAAAAAAGGTTAAAGATAAAAAGGTTCCAAATTCTATGCCTCACAACTATAGCTTTCCAGGGAAAAATAAAGTCCTAAATTATCTACCTCACGATTATAGCTTTCTATGCCCATCCCTTTCCAACCTTGATAAGAATCTCCATTTTCCTTCCTTATTGGAATGAGGTGGAAGCGGGGAGAGGGGTGGGGTTCTAAAGGAAAATTTAGGATCTAGGGGATAGAAAGATCTTTGGAGGAGCACAAGAAATACCAATCTTGATCATTTATGTGGATCCACTTCATATTTCACTTGTTAAAAGGGATACAAAAGGTAAAAGGAATGATGAATGGGATTGGAGAAGAGCATTAGCACTAGAAATCTACGAGAGCCATGGTTGGATAAGGAAGAATGACGATATAATTCCACCAGGTCAAAGAGGAAGAAGGAAGGATATGCGTCCTTGTTTGTTTATCATAGTCACCATGTCCTTCGGGAGAATTTTGCTTCCATCTTCCTTAATTACTCGTTGGTAATAAGAGTCGGGTAAACTTTTTGTATTGGATTTCTTTCCTTATCTAGGTGGTGCTATTTGGATCTAGTTGGACAAGTGTTAGAAGAAGTTTTATCCCCACTAGCAAGTTAAAATTCATCGTAGAGGAGAGGCTTGTGTGGGAGAATGGGGTTTTCAATTAAGTGTGTAACGCACTCTGCTCAAGACCACATCACCTCTTCTTAACGAGGGAATGTGCATAAACTTCATCATATTCATTTTATCAAACAAAAAATCTCATTCTCCTCTTCCCACACAAATTTCCACATAATTACGGTTGACAGAGCGAAATCAAGGTTATAAAAGCTGCGTCGTAGTATATGTCGAAATCACTTTTAAAATAAATAAATTTTATTACTCAAAAAGATTCCGAGATCAAACACAGGGAACAATATGAAATTTAAAACTCAAGATCACAATTTAAATCAAGTATAAAGATTGCAATAAGAATAATGTCATGATTAATATGCAAAAAGAATGAAGTAAAATGGTGATTTGAATCACCAATTACTCTTCACAAATAACACTCAAACCAAATCTCAAATATATGCAATTAAAGTATCAATATAGGGTGATTTTTCTTTTCTTCTTCTCTTCTTCTCTGTTGTGCAGCTACTTCTCTTCTTCTTCTTTTCTTCTTCTTCTTTCTTTCTTCCTTTGCTGCTCAAGCCTTTTTCTTCTTCTCTTCCCCTTTCTTTCTTCCTTTGCCGCTTAAGCCTTCTCCTTCTTCTCTGTTCAGCTACCTCACATAGGGGGGAAGCTACTTGAATTGGCTAAGTGTCAACCAACTTCCTAGAGAGTAAAACCCTCTGTTACAACCCGGTTCTCAGATCCCTACAGGATCCAAGACCGGCTCGCCTTGACTAATCCCAAGACCCAGTCGTCCAACAAGAAATAACCAAAAAATAAGAAAGTAAACCACATTCACACATGCAATATAACTAAGTAGTAAAAGCATACAAAGCAGTAAAGGAAACTAAAACTGCTGTTTCAATACATACCACCACAACAACAGAGACAACGGAAACGAAAGTAACAGTAACAACAATAGTAGCTGAAAGTCTGAAACTCACTACAACAGTAAAGGGGGTACAACAAAGAGTGCAGAAAAACTACAGCTGGGCTCGACTGGGCCTATCACCCTCCGCAGCCGGAAGCTCGAGCTGCTCAACTCCTGGACCTGAACAGTGTTATGAAAAAGACAGAGTCAGTAAACGTTGAGTAAAGTGATATCTATACTATCTAAAGCAATAAAAAGTAACAGATTTAATTCTCTTTTCTAGTTATTTTATTTTACATGCATTTCCTTTTCACCCCTTTTTCCTCAAACTTTCAAATTTTTCTTGATCTTGCATGTTTCTCGTGGGAATGATCTTGATTACAGTCTTTTCCGAAGAGTAGAAGATACACGTGGTGCTCTCCTAACCAGAAGAGTCCCCCGTGGTAGTCCTACACCTAATCAACCACCCCGAGGTCACTATTAGATGTAGCGGTGACTACAGCATGCGCGATAAGCGCACGTGTAGCTACCTCGCACTAACACGCGGTTAATCGTTTCCGCTAGCGCGTACACCCAAAGTACAACACGGAATAGTACAGGGCCTAGCCCTCTCAGAATTAGGGGTCTCGCCCTTCAGAACCAAAGAGAGGTCTCGCCCCTTCATAGTCCGCGGACCCTCGTCTGACTACCCTAGTTTGCTTAGAGGGCCTAACAAGTCATTGTAGGGTGGCTAGTTGAACCCCGGGCCCCGTGGGGTGGCTAGCTCCCTCCCTACACTAGTAGCTCGCCTCGGTACCGTGTACACGAGGGCCAACAAAAGTCGGTGTAGAGTGGCCAATCCTAACCCTGAGTTCCAACTCAAGGGCAACTAGCTCCGCTCTACACAAAAAGGGGGACAGTCGCTCTCCTTGGTACCACGTACTCAAGGGCCAGCACACTTCCCGTTTACATTCCCAATTTTTCCATCTAACCACAGGAGCTCTACTTCTAATTTCCCGTAGGGTTCATGCTCATGTTTACCACATTATTCCGATTCAGATTCTACCATTCATAATTCAGTTCTCGTTTATATACAGGCAGCTCGTGTTTCCACAATTCCATACATGCAACTGATGATTTCGCAGGTAATTGTTCATTTATCTCAGGCAGCTCCTACTCTAACAGGTAGCTCACAACTTTATTATAGGCAATTGCTAGCAGCTTAACTTAATCATGTATACATATACAATCATGCAGTACAATGGTTTCATTCATTTTTCTGTCATAGAGTTCATGCCACATCCTAGGGGTTCCAATGGGCAAATTTCACAAACACGTTCTTATTTAATATAATTAACAAAAGTAACCATTCTACCAGACAATCTGGTAGTAATGGGGGCTTGAACCTCAGACCCAGGCGTCTCTGCGAGCCTCACACACATAGTAGATCAAAATCCTATACCAAGGAATACATCATAAAGGAGGATTCAGAACAGTGTACAAAGGCTTCTAGTACGTAGAGAAACTCGCAAGGAAATTAAAGGTACTTCGTTTACGTAAAACGGATCCCGATCGGACTCCAAACGGGTCAAAAATGTGTCTATTGACCAAAATTAGACGGCTGGAAATACGTCCAGACGTCTTAAAAGATACAGAACCTCACCTCAAGTTCTTGAGGTGTCCTTAGACATCTAGGACTCCCCTGCGATCGTCTGAAAGTGGTTCGAAACGTTTGACCACTCCTCTGGTTGTCTGGATGCACCTCCAGTCGTCTGGTAAGTTGATCAGACGTCCGAAAGTGTGTGGGAGGGCATTCCGCACTCCTTCCCAAGGTTGCTCCTGCGTACGACAGAGCAGCCACCCCAAAATCAGACCGACATATCTTCTGCGGTGCGGCCTACATGGCCGTAACCGCGAAAAGAACGCACCTTCGCGAATAAGGTGCTTTCAGACGTTTGGTCTTAATTCCAGACGTCCAGACGCTCAGCCAGTCGTCCGGACTTCACTCCAGATGTTTGATATTGGAAATTTTCCAGTATTAGAATGCGCTCCCAACGCTCCTCGCCGCGCTCCGCCGTAGCTCCAGCTACTGCAGGTGGTCGAGGACGCCGCTTCGGACTCCCCCCTCCTCCCCCACGCGCCCACTGTGGCCGTGCGAGCTCCGACAAGCTTCCACCGAAGCTCCCGACCTTGGCCTCCTTCTCCTTCTCCCGCACTCTCCTCCTCCTCGCTCTTACGCACTCCCTCGCTTGCCTCCTCTCGCCGCTCCGCTGTGCTCTGAGGGGGAGATGGTGGTGTGTGGAGTGGAGAGGAGGGGAGGGGAGGGTGGCCTTTTATAGGGACTGTGGGTTTAGGGTTCAGGTAGGAAGGAGAAAGGAGAGAGAGAAAGGAAGTTCTGCGCGCCGCCTGCACGCAGAGCGTAGATCGCGTACAAAAAAAATTCATTTCCAGACGCCCGAGAAAGGGTCCAGACGTCTGACTGAGACTCCAGACGTCTTAAAAGGATAAAAGTCGGCCGGGTCTTTACACCCTCCCCCTACCCTACGCGATCTCTCATTTTCATTCTCTCTTAGGCTCCGCCCTCCCAGGGCCTCTCAATGGGTAACCAGGTTATCGGGTACACGCGCACCTAGGACCAAGCTTGCCTGCAGTGGATAGTAGCCGAGGAGTGCTTAGGTTAGGTGGGTTATCGGGTCGGCCAGATCCGCAGGGCCAGAGTTGCGAACGAGGAGCGTGAGGGGTGCATGCAGGGACCTCACCCCCTATGCGTGCTGAGGCGATAAGCCTAGGAGACTTTTTTAATTTATGCGATAGCAGGCGCCGGTCAGCTTCCGAGGTAGGGCTATCCCACCTCCTTTCCTCTGCATGCAGCTGCAGCTGGCGCTCCTTGTGATTGCGGTCAAAGACTTAGCTAAAGGGCCAAATTGGCTCCTGGGTTGTGATCCTGGAATTGCTCCGCAGCGCCTGGGACTTTGCTTGGGGTCTGCAGATGTTGGAGCGAGCTTCGAGCTTAGCTCGAAGCTTCGGTAATGGCGACGGAGACCTGGGTACTTGAAAGCACGAAAACGGGCTAAGAGCCCCAGTTAAAACAGTTCATGAGATTCGCTAGACCATGGCGGATGCACAGGGGATGGTCTCATGGTTCGTGGAGGTGTGTGGTGGGCTGCGGAGGTCGGAGGAGGAACACGACGATGGCTGTGTTCGATGGAGCGTTGGAGAGGCTAATGGCCTCGAATACTAGAGGGCTTTTGTTCTCTGGGATACACCGGAGGTGTAGGGAGTGTCGACAAGGCGCATGGAGCGGTGTAGCGATGGAAGTGCTTCGTCGGAGGAGTGGCCGGATGTGGAAGGGATGACGGTGAAAGGATGGTAGCGTGGTTGAAATTGAGTGCAGTTGAAATGAAAATGAAGTAGAGGAGGTAAGGGACTTATCTAGGTAGTTGGCAGACGATGGGGAGTCGAGGCGGCGCCGATTGCGGTATGGTCGGCGTCGGGGAAGAAACTGCTCTGATAAGAGGTGGACGGCGAGGATGAAGGAGGTAGGGACGCCAGCAGGTGTTGCTCGACGCAAAGGAAGGCAAGGAAGAAAAATCTATCGCTGGTATTGCGGTCAGATGACGAAAGAAGGCAAGGAGGGTCGCCAGAGCTTGAAGAGCAATTCGGCTAAGGAGGAGGGAAGAAAATTGAGGATTACTCCAGTCGAATTCAAGCTTGAGGACTTCTGTATGAGCATGAGGTGCTTTTATTGACGTCAGGAGGATGGCTAGAGCCTAAGCTTGGAAAGCTCGCCAAAGTTTGAGAATTCCTTGATACCCAAATCTCTCATGCATTCGCATGAGAGATTGAATAGGTTTTAGGGCTTAGAATCGGGTTCAAAAGGAAGGGAATTTCTTGACGAACTTCCCTTTCAAATTTGAAAGGGATTTGTTACGAAATCAGGGAGTTCTTTCATTTTTAAGGTTGCCGGAGCAAGTAGGAACAGGTTTAATGGCGGTAGGAACCTTTTTGTGAGAACGACGATAAAGTTAGGGGCCTATTTGAAAAAGATTTTGAATGTTAAGAGTAGAAATGTAATTAGACAGGACCAAATTGCAAACTAGGTCAAGACAAACTCATATTGGGTCCAAATTTTGGTACAAATATAATTTGGACCTAAGGAATCCAACGGTGAAGTTGGATTTTGGTTTTGACCACGTTTGACTAGGTAATTTATATAAAATCTAAATTAGGGCAAATGTCTGTCTATGTCTCTGTTCTGGGTCAAAATAGGTCTTGATGGTCAAATTGAAAGTTCCAAACCCTAGAGAATATTTTTCTATGAATTTTAGAGGATTTAGGTGAATTTTATCCTGATCAGAACCTCAGTAAATTAAGTTGGTCTATTTTTAGGATTTCAAAAGTTATTTAATTTTCAGAACATGTGCAAACCTTTTTCTGTCTGTCTTAACCCACTTGTCATCTTTTTAAGACCAATTGACCTTCATTCAACCCCTAAGAAAACCTGTGGTTGTACTGCATTCATGATAAGCTGGTGAAATTACAGTTTTAACCCTAGTTTCTTATTTTTCCCTCAGAATGATTATGTAGTAACTTGTGACTCTCTGGCGGTTATGTAGGAGCATTTACTGACTTAATTAGGTCAAAATGAGCTAGTTATGGCTCATGATAGTGTTCCTATCATACCTCCATGCCTAGCTTTTGCTAGTCCCTTAGCAAAATTTCAAGGCATTAACTTTGATTCTAGACCATAAAACCTTTGATGCTTAAAACTTTGATGTGTGCTTCCTTTTGGAGATTAGGTTATAATGCTGATAGTAGGCCTAGAGGTACTTAAGTACCAACCAAGATCCAAACCTAACCAACTCTAGCCTCAGTCCACCGCGAAGGTTTCTAAGGCCCACAGGAACTAACCTAAGGTTCATTGAACTCCGCGGTTAAAGCACCCGTGCTTGTAACATGTTTTAGCTCAGGTTCAGTTTGCAGTACGTTTTTGTCAGAGAGAGATAGAGGAAATTTTCTTTATTTTTGGAGAGTTTTCTCTCTCTTTTCTTTTTATTTCTAGCTTCGAATTAGCCTTACAACATAGTCTGTATCGGATTCCTAGTCCCTACCATCAATCCTTGTAGGGTCCTTGGCAATCGATGCTTCGAGATAGCATCGCCCATGGCAACCACCAGAACCTTGGCTTTTGAGATTTCGAGATAATCCCGCCCATGGCATTCTGTAGCTAAATCCAGACCCTGACAATCGACATTTCGAGATAATGCCGCCCATGGCATCTGAACCAGCACAAGGTGCTTACATGCCCCTGGTAGGATATGTAGATATCCTAGGAGACAAGCACCAAGGAGACGATATGTTATTGCGCATCTTCGAGGGGAATTCCCGTCTCTCCACGATGGGAACTCATCCAAATCAACTTGTGTTGATCAACCACTCCTAATCTAGGTAACTTTTTTTCAGAACAGGATTAACGCATTTGCATGATTTTGATACTTAGGTGCACTGAACCAGACTGTGTGTGGATTGGGGTGCTTAGGTTACCGAGTCCCGCAAACTGGAGGTCAGTTATCGAGGCTGAATAATCCCTAAGCCTTAAACCTAATACTTAAGCTTCGTATTTTCCCCAACCTCTTGAGGATTATCTAGATCTTAGTGGGTACTTGAATTTTTAAGCCTAGGATTGCAGCCCAAGAGGTCTAAAATCAGCATTCCTACTAATCTCTTCTTTATTTCACTAGCACTTTTTGGCTTTCGTTTTCTTTCTTTTGATTGGTCTAAAACTAAGTCAATTCCTTAATCTTTTACTAATGATCATCTCTTTTTCTTTTCTTTTCAAATTGTGTTCCTTTTTGACATTTTTATCTCCTCCCTTTTTCTCCTCAAAATCTGATATGCCATCAAAATTTTCTCCCCTCTCATATTTTTGTTCTTTTTCAAAATTTTTTTTATTTTTTTGGTATTTTTGGAATATGTGATTTTTTTGATGAAACACTTTCTTGTGTAGTGATTTTCATGACGTTTTGCACTTTAATACCCCCCATGCCTACGATTTGCAATGTCCTCATTGTAAATTAGGTGGGTTAAAGTTCAGCTTAGATCATTCATTAGAACAGGTGTTAGGTGGGTGAATGGGTCGGGGTGACTATTGCGGACGATTTCAAGCTCGGTTACAGGTACCAGAGGTGGAGTCAGCTGTTCTAATGAATGAACCCTAAGGTGCAATATGAGTTCAGCATAAGATGTGTCAGGAAGGGTTTCAGGTTTTCAAAAATGATGGGTTGCCTCCCGTTAAGCGCTGAGTTTAACGCCATCAGCTGGGCGCAATGACCTCAGGGAGAATGGAGGGGAAAAGATATCTCAGCCAAATTTGTATCAGTGAGTTCAATAAATGGTTTAAGTCTCTGACCATTCACGATAAAAGGTTCTAAATCATGGCTGAGTTGATTGATTTCGACAGCTCCATTTCCAAAGATTTGTCGGACAAGGTAAGGTCTAATCCATTTTGATCTGAGTTTTTCTGGGAATAATTTGAGTTTGGCGTCAAAGAGTAGGACTTTCTGACCAGGGAAAAAGATATTTCTAAATATGTGCTTGTCGTGAAAGGCCTTAACCCGCTCTTTGTAAATTCGCAAGTTCTCATACGCGTCATGGCGTAATTCATCGATCTCGCTCATTTGAAGCCTTCTGTGGGTTCCTGCCTTCGAAAGATTGAGATTATAGTTCTGTACTGCCCAATAGGCTTTGTGCTCCAATTCGATGGGGAGGTGACATGCCTTACCGTACACCAATCTAAAGGGAGACATGCCTAATTGGGTTTTGTTGGCGGTCCTATAAGCCCACAAAGCTTCCGGAAGTCGGGATGACCAATCTTTCCTGTCAGGTTGAACAGTGACCTGGAGAATTTTCTTGATCTCCTGATTTGATAACTCAACTAGACCGTTAGTTTGGGGGGATAAGGAGTCAAGATCCTATGTGACACCTCGTACTTAGTCATCAGTGATCTAAACTGAGTATTCGTGAAATGGGTCCCTCCATCGAAGATTATGGCATGTGGAATCTCGAACTGAGAAAAGATGTTCTGATGAATGAATCTGATAATCAACTTATGATCGTTGGTTTGGGTCGGAATGACTTCTATCCATTTGGACACATAGTCAACAGCGAAAAGAATGTATTCGAAGCCGTTCGAACTAGGGAAGGGTCCCATAAAATCAATCCCCTAGTTGTCGAAGATTTCGCATACGAGAATCGGCTGTAAGGGCATCATATCAGGGCGGTTCATGTTGTCTAAGGTCTGGCAACTGTTGGTACTAAAGCACCACGATCACTTGTTTTGATGATAACAAAACACGTGTCATTTAACATTTGCACTTGGAGTCTTAAATTTCAGGCAAATTGAAAATGGAGACGTCATTAGATGGAGTTCGATCTCGCATCCAGGATGGATTGGAGGAGCTTGATAGAGAACAGAGGAGATTCACGAGGAGCTTGATGGAGAACAGAGGAGATTCACGAGGAGCGATAGATTGAGGATAGAAGGACAAGAGGAATATGATAGAATTCTGTTTATTTCTTTCATGTACTTTTGTCTTTATTTCCTTGCTCTTTTTGTTCCTTAGAACATCATGTTAAAGAGCCTCAAAGTACCCTAACAGTAGTCCTAGGAACACCTGCACAACCCTAGGATACTTAGGTTTTCTGTAGAGAACTTAGAAAACCAATATAGGGTTCAAACAGCCTTTTCAGACGTCTAATCCGAAAATCAGACGTCTGATAATGAGTTTTAAGATGTCCGACTGTTGACTCAGACGTCCGATAACATTTAGGCTGGACTTATTTAGTTCTGTCTGATGAAATCAGACGTCCAGACCTTAGTCCAGACGTCTTAGAAGACGTCTGATGATTTTGCCAGGCGTCCAATTAGTGAGCCATTGGCTGGCATAACAAACATTGAAGGATATGACCGTTAGAGCCTTATCAGACGTCTAATAAATGACTGTTTTGCCTTGGCTGACCAAAAATCTCTTTTCAGAGATCTTATAGCCGTTGCAATCTCTTGGAAATACATTCCCGCATGAAAAGTAAGTTTCCAGACGTCCAGACATAGTGCCAGACGTCCTGTATGTCGTCTGATGGGCTTGCATTAGAACCCTGTTTAGATCTGATTCAAGTCAGGAAGAAACCTGCCTAAAATCAGACGTCTGACTTTGTTCCCAGACGTCTTAAACTGGTTTTCCAGACGTCTGATGCTTGGATCAGACGTCTGATAACCCTGTCAGTGCAATGATTGACCCTGATTTCGGCTTGATTCTCTTGGGCTTTGCACCCAACGGCTATGGAAGCTTTCCAAAGCCTTTCAAAGCCTTCCTAAGGCCCCTATAAATAGAGGGGAGCCTTTGCCACTCAACACACACCTAGACACACCAAGTAATACACTTTCACACCATTTTGTGTCTCTTGATCCTAAGAAGCAAGCTCTTGCTCTCCAAGCTCCAGTTCTTCATCAAGAGAGCATCAAGCATTTGCACACCCACTCTCCCACCGTAGTTCACGAAAGCGACGTTACACCGTTGTGTAGCTCACACACCCGCGTCATCGATTCAACGCACTTCCATCAAAGGGGAGTTTCCTAATTCCTATAGGAGCTAGGTTTAAATCTTTGTTGGCTCTATAGGATTGTTGTTATTTATCTTTGTTACTTTGGTTGGATATTCGCTTTGCGAATTCCCGTCTCATTCGTGGGACAAAATCCTTCTAGTGAAGAGAAGGGGTTTGAGGTATGTTACCCTTGTATAAAGTAGCGTGGTTCTAATTGAGGTTGAATCACCCTCGTTTAAGTGATTCGTTTAGTGGATTTGATCAACTTGGTTGATCGGAAAATCCTAACTCGAGAGGGTTAGGTGGTAGTTTTCACCCGGTTTGGGTTTCCACCTAAAAATAATTGTGTACATTGTGTGATTGAATTTTTTGTGAGATCGTTTATATTCTATTCCACAATTTATTACGTCACCCCCTCCTAGTAGGGAATCTACAGCAATGAGTGCATGCCTTACAGTGATTGTATGCGTCTTTGAAAATCATGGGTCAATAGAAGCTGCACTGGAGGACTTTTGCTGTGATTTTATGACCAAAGAAGTGTCCACTGCAGGCCTGGTCATGGCAGAAAGACAAAATGTCCTGAATTTCCGCTTCCGGAACACATTGTCGGATGATCTGATCAGCACCAATGCAGAAAAGATATGGGTCTTCCCAAAAGTAGTACTTGGCATCGGAAAGTAATTTGGCTTTCTTGGCTTTTGGCCAATCGGATGGCATCTGATGTGATGCCAAGTAGTTTATTAGATTAGCAAATCATGGAAGTCCTGTACTGATAGTTAGGAGGTGCTTATCAGGAAAATGTTCAATAATGGGTCTGGAAGGATTGATAATATCAAAAGGAAGGCGGGATAAGTGATCAGCTACCACATTCTATTTTCCCCCCTTGTCGCGAATCTCGAGGTCAAATTCTTGCAACAACAAAATCTAGCGGATTAGTCGAGGTTTCGCATCCTTCTTCACAAGGAGATGTCTCCCAGTAGTGTGATCTGAGTAAATGATAACACGGGAACCCAAAAGAAACGTTATGAATTTTTCCAGGGCAAATACTATGGCTAGCAGCTCTTTCTCAGTAATTGTATAGTTACGTTGAGCCTCGTCAAGTGTCTTGCTAGCATAGTAAATGACCAAGGGTTTCCCGTCTATTTTCTGCCCAAGTACCGCCCCCACAGTGTAATCAGATGCATCAAACATGATCTCAAAGGGTTGAGACCAATCAGGGGACCGTAGGATAGGTGCTTGGGTAACTCGATCACGCAGGATCTCAAATGCTTGAGTACACTCCTTGGTGATTTCAAAAGGGACATCCTTAGATAGAAGATTAGTTAAGAGGTGCGCAATTTTTGAGAAATCGGGAATGAATCGATGGTAAAGACCGACATGCCCTAGGAAGGATCGGATATCTTTGACCGAGCTAGGCATAAGGAGTTTTGAAATCAAATTCACCTTGGATCGATCAACCTAGATGCCCTTTTCAGAGATAAGATCTCCCAGGATAATTCCCTCAGGTACCATGAAGTGGCTCTTTCCCCAGGAAAGAACCAAGTTCACGTCAATGCACCGCCTGAGGATCTGGACCAAGTGCATGAGGCAATCGTCAAATGATTCACCAAATACCGAGAAGTTGTGTATGAAGACTTCAAGGTATTCACCTACCATATATGAGAATATGGCAATCATGCACCGCTAAAAAGTAGCAGGTGCATTGCAGAGACCAAACGGCATCCTTCGAAATGCGTAAGTTCCGAAGGGGCAGGTGAAGGTGGTCTTTTCTTGGTCCTCGGGATGGATTGCGACCTGGTTATAACTGGAGTACCCATCCAAAAAGTAGAAGAATCGATTTGCCGCTAGTTTCTCGAGAATTTGATCAATGAACGGTAGTGGGAAATGATCCTTCTTCGTGGAGGAATTGAGTCTTCTGTAATCAATGTAGACTCTCCACGAGTTTGCTATACAGGTCGTATGACTTCTCCGATTTTAGTCGTGATGACGGTGAGCCCTGCCTTTTTAAGCACAACTTGGATTGGACTCACCCACCGACTGTCGGAGATCGGGTAGATGATCCCTGCATCTAATCACTCGATAATCTCCTTTTTCACGACATCCTGTAGATTAGGATTCAGGCATCTCTGCATTTCATAGGACGGTCGTGAGCCCTCTTCAGTGTAGATGTGGTGTGTATAGTATGAGGGGCTGATACAGTGAGATTGTCGAGAGTCCATCCAATGGCTCTTCGATGTTGCTGGAGAACAGAAATCAGGTGTGTTTCCTGATCAGGTGTGAGTCGGGAGTTGATAATCACAGGAAATGTCTGATTGGAACCCAAAATGACATACTTGAGATGATTGGGAAGAGGCTTTAATTCCAAAATCGGGTTTTTAGCAGCAGCAGATAGTTCAGGATGGGTGTCAGGAGCAAAGGAAAGAGCTATGGGTGTGTCTAGGTTGAGTTCGGGTTCCTCTAATTGCGGGTTTTGATCCTCTTGTAGTTGATCAGAAATAGTCGGGTTCTCAATGAAGGGCAACCACCGCTTCGATATCGCAAATTTGTTCTATGACTTCGCAATTAATTCTTTGTTGGGCCTTAAAGATGTCTATCTTTAGTGTCTTGCTCCCAAATTTTAATTCAATTTAGCCCTCATCACAATTGATGTTGGCCCTAGTAGTGGCCAGAAAGGGTCTCCCTAGTATGATCGGTGTATTCTTCACATTCTCAGGAGCATCCATGTTTAAAATGATGAAATCCATTAGAAAAAAGAAATCATGCACCCTAACTATGACATCCTCGAGAATTCCTTTTGGTGACTTAATTAATTGGTCTGCTAGTTGTAAAGTCATTTTAGTCGGTTTAAGTTCAAATTCCTAGAAATAGTCTAGTAAGGATGTGGGTATCAAATTTATGGAGGCTCCTAAGTCTAATAAAGCTCGGTCAAATCGTATATCACCGATTTCACAGGAGATCAAAGGGGTGCCTGGGTCTTTTACCTTAGACGGGAGTTTTCTCAAAATGACAGAGCTGGCTTGCTCTGACAGTACAATTGGATTCCTATCTTTGGTTTGCGGCTTACGCTTAGGTGTACATATGTCTTTCAGAAATCGTGCGTAAGCTGGTACGTGGCGTATCGCATCCATCAAGGGGATGCTTATATGGACCTGCTTAAAGAGCTTAACCAGGTCCTCCTCAGGTGCCATGATTTTGGTTATTCTTTTTCCCTTGGTCAAGGCCTCAGGAAATGGAACCTTAGATGGTTCCTTTAGAATGGGTCCAGGTTCTTAATCTGGGATAGCAATATCCTGGACGATGATCCTAGGATTAGGGTTTTTATTACCAGGTTGGGTTTGGCTTGGATAAGGTGGGTCTTGTGTTATTTTGCCAATGCGAGCAGTAACAGAATTTAATCCTGCCTGGTTTTGGTTTGGTGTGGGTAGAAGAGGTGCTTGTTGCTGGTAACTCGTATACGATGTCGAAACCTCCATCCCGTCGGGTGATGGAGTAGAAGAGGCTTGATAAACAAAGTGAGCTTGGACCGGAATTGGGTTCATAACGTGCCTCTGGTTCGGCACGTTATTTAGATTAGGCCGAGGTTGTGAAGGAAGTGCACCAGGTTGGCGAGGATTTGCCGTCTCGGCAAGTTGATTGCGAACCTTTGTGATCTCGTTTCTGTGCTGTTTTTACATAGTCGCATTTGTCTTTTAAATATCAGCCAGAATCTGAAGGATAAGAGTCATTTGATTTGTCTAAGTCGGCCTAGATTGATAAGTTGGGTTACGCCGGGGCTGAGGCAATTGATATGGACGAGGAGTTGTGGTCGGGGCGAATATTGAGGTCTCTGATTTTGATTATTGCCTGACCACGTGAAGTTGAGATGATTACGCCATCTAGGGTTGTAGGTGTTTGAGAATGGATCACTCTGAATGGTGTTGAGGTCTTCGCAGGTCTAAGGAACCTCAGGAAAATCAGAATATGAGGTTCAGAGTTCCCCCAACTAGAGTTGGTGGATCCAGAGTTCCTCCATAAGTAGAATCAGACGGGGGTGGATATGGGTCCATCCCCTGAGAAGGTCGGTGATAGATGTTGTGCACAGCCTCCTTGCTAGAGGGTGGTTATGTCAACGGGTTTCGCACAGAGGTGGCTCACTGCAAATGTCAAGTTAGCTCATCCACCTTCTTCTTAATAATAGAGATCTTGTCCAGATGACTGGCCATCAATTCCAAGTCGACGGAAAAGAATAGGCCCTGTGTCTCATGTGCTCCCTTTGGATTCGTCAATACACGGGCATTCGTCTGGTAGAACATGCCCATGGATTCATTATTGATGGAGTTCTTGCACATATTCTCGAAAATCTCCCACACGGTGTCTTCATGTTGATCCATGATGTTTCCTCCGCAGGTTGCATTGACGAATAATCTAATATCCTCACAGAGTCCTTAGTAAAAAGACTAGACTTGTTCCCATTTAGGAACTCCATGATGGGGGCACTTTCGCATGAGATCCAGAAAACGATCCCATGCTTCGAGAACTGGTTCTCCTGCTTGTGTGAAATGTGTGATCTGGTGCCGTAAAGCATTTGTCCGACTGTTACGACCTGGTTCCCCGATCCCTACAGGTCCCGAGACCGGCTTGTCTCGACTAATCCTAAGATCTAGTCGTCCAACAAGAAATAACCAAAAGTATGAAAGTAAACCACATTCACATATGCAATATAGCTAGGCAGAAGAAACATACAAGCAGTAAAGGAAAAAAATATGTTGTTTCAGTACATACCATCACAACAACAATAACAACGGAAAGTGGAAGTAAATAGTAGAAATAGAACGATAACTAAAAGTCCATTACTTACTACAACAATAGAGAAAAAGAAAGGAAATGCTGAAGAACTACGGCTGGGTTCGACTGGCCCAACACCCTCCCTAGACGGAAGCTCAGGCTGCACAACTCTTGGTCCTGAACAGTATTATGAAAAGACAGAGTCAGCGAACGCTGAGTAGAGTGATATCTATATTATCTAAAAATAGTAAAAGCAACAGATTTAATTCTCATTTCTATTTATCTGCTATATATATTTTTTCGTTTCACCCATTTCTCTCAAGCATCCAGATATTCTTGATCTTGCATGTTCCTCGTGGGAACGATCTTGATTGCTGTCTTTTCCATAGAGTAGAAGGTACACGTGGTGCTCTCCTGGCCGGGAGAGTCCCCCATGGTAGTCCTACACCCAGCCAACCACCCCGAGGTCACTGTCAAGACGTAACGGTGACTACGGCACGTGTGATATGCACACGAGTAGCTACCCCGCACTGACACGCGGCCAGTCGTTTCCACTAGCGGGTACGCCCAAGTACAGCACGTAACAGTATAGAGCCTTGCCCTAAGGGGGTTTCGCCCCTCCACAGTCCACGTACCCTCGTCTAACTACCTCGATTTGCCCAGAGGGCCTAACAAGTCGGTGTAGGGTGGCTAGCTAAACCCCGGGCCCCGTGGGGTGGCTAGCTCCCTCCCTACACTAGTAGCTCGCTTCGGTACCATGTACACGAGGGCCAACAGGAGTCAGTGTAGAGTAGCCAGTCCTAACCCCGGGTCTCAACCCAAGGGAGGCTAGCTTCGCTCTACACAAAAGGGGGGACAGTTGCTCTCCTTGGTACCACGTACTCAAGGGCCAGCACACTTCCCGTCTACATTTCAGGTTTTCGTCTAACCACAGGAGTTCTACTCCTAATTCCTCGTAAGGTTCATGCTCATATTCACCTCATTTATTCCAAACCAGATTTCACCCTTCACAATTCATTTCTCGTTCATATATAGGCAGCTTGTGTTTCCATAATTCGATACATGCAACTGATGATTTCACAGGTAATTATTCATTAATTACAGGTAGCTCATATTCTAATAGGCAACTCACAATTATAATACAGGCAATTGCTAGCAATTTATCTCAATCATGCATGCAAGTACATCATACAGCTCAAACGGTTCATTCATTTCTCTATCCTAGGGTTCATGCTACATCCTAGGGTTCCATTCGGCTATTTCCACAAGCACATTCTTATTTAAATATTATTAACAAAATTAAACCACTCTACCAGACAACACGAGAGTAATGGGGGCTCGAACCGCAGGCCCAGGCGTCTTTGCGAGCCCTAAACACGCAGCAGGCTGAAACCCTATACCGGGGAATACATCGCAAAAAGAGAGTTCAGAACAGTGTACAAGGGATTCTAGTACGTAGAGGAACTTGCGAGGAAAGTACAGGTATTTCATTTACGTAAAACGGACCCCAAACGGGTCAAAAACGTGCCTACTGTTCAAAATCAAACGTCTAAGAATAATCTCAGACGTCTTAAAAGGTGTCAGATCTTTACCTTAAGTCCCTGTGGTATCCTTAGATGTCCGAACCTTCTCTGCAATCGTCTGAAGGCAATTCTAGTCGTTGGACAATGCCTCCGATCGTCTGGACGCACCTCCGGACGTCTGGTGATGTGATTAGACGTCCAAAAGCATGTGGGAAAGCGTTCCACACTCCTTCCCAAGGCTGCACTTGGTACGACATCGCAGGCACAGTTAGCTGACATATACCCCTACGCTGCGATATGTATGGCGTAGGGAGATACGTACCTTGCGATAAATGAGCTTTCAAACATCTGGCCTTAGCTCCAGACATCCAGGTACCCCGTCAGCCATCTGGACTCCACTCCAGACGTCTGATATTGGAAAACTTCCAGTATCAGGAACTCCTCGCAGCTCTCTCTACTCACTCTGCCTCATGCCGCCGCAGCTCCAGCCGCTGCAGAGGGCCTGGAGGCCGCCTCCTCGAGCTCTCTCGTCCTCCTGCACGTGCCCGCGGTGGAGGTGCAAGCTCCACCAAGCTTCCACCAAAGCTCCTCCGACCTCGACCTCCTCCTCCTCCCGCGCTCTCCTTCCTCTCGCTCTCCCTCACTCACCCCCTCTTGTCACTCCCGCATAGCACTGAAGGTGGTGGTGGCTGGTGTGTGGAGTGGAGAGGAGATAGGAGGGGGGTTTATATAGAAGGCGTGGGGTTTAGGGTTTGGGGAAAGAAGAGGAAGAGAGAGAGAAGAGGAGGGTCCTGCGCGTCACCCGTGTGCAGAGCACATTATGCAGTACAAAAATTCCACTTTCAGACGTCCCGGAACGGGTCCAGACATTTGGATAGACGTTTGACTGAGACTCCAGACGTCTTAAAAGGCTAAAAAGTAATGGGTCCTTACACCGACTAACAAGGAAGAACTTTCCTAGAAACTCGGATTGAAGTTCCGCCCAGGTGTTGATTGGTCGCGTTTGAGTTTGGTACCAGTGAGTAGCTTTATCCATGAGAGAGAAGGAGAATATTTTCATGAGTAGAACATCCCGATTTTGAGCTTCTAACCCGAAGGTCTGGGCCAGATGCTTGAGTTGTTTGATATGTTGGAAAGGATCTTCGGAATTGCACCCATGGAATTTGGGAATGGCATGAATCATGTTGGCCTTGGGTTCAGTGTCAGGACCTCCAGTGGGGATTTGTACTCGAGGTTCGATTGCCAACACAGCGGGATTGTGGTGATCTCACATCATTGGACGCTGCGGTAAGTTCACAAAGGCTTGGAATAGATCATTGTGGCGCTAAAGTTGATTTTCGAGATTATTTTCTTCTATGGGTTGTGCCATGATGATGGATGAAGGAGAATCAGGTTCAGATGAATTGGAAGAGATATCAATAAGATTGGGTTGTTGCACAAACAAGGAGGTCGAGGCTTGGCCTCGACATGAATGAGTGGCTAAAGGAGGCCTCAAGGATGGTCTTAGAGACCTCCTCCCGAACATGCACCAATGGAGTAGATGAGAGGTAGAATGTGATGGACCCAATCAAGACACCCAAAAATTTTGGATGACTATAGAGATTTAGGGCGGATGATACCTCTTAGTCAGAAAGCCGTCCACCTGAGAATTACCTGGGCAGCCAGACAGGGAGAGTCCCGTAAAGACCCCTACACGGTAGAGTACCCCCACTGGTTACAGGGTTTCCCCCACTCGACCTCTGTTGTCACTGATGTTCCAGGTAGACCAGAATGGGGGCTTGACCTCTTAAGTATACTAGTTTTAATTAAGAGCAAGGGTGCTTAGGATTTCACTTGAACTTTAAGATGTGTTGAGTGCAAAAGTGACCTAATTTGAAGATTAGTTGACCCAAACAAGGTGGGTCAACTTCACCTGTATTATCCTCTTGAGAATCTTAGGTCCCTTTTTTCAGTGTTCAAATGACTTTAAGAGCCTAATTTTAGGGTTTTACTTGAATAGAACAGTTCAATCAAGGTCTAGGCACACATTGTTTGGAAAGATGACTTCTTGATTATGCAATGTGTCTCTAAAAATCCTAAACTGGAATACTTAATTGGCTCTAATTTGGTCCAATTTAATTTGTCTAAATGTGGTACCTAGGGCTCAACCGAGAATGTGATAGCTTTAGATACCTTAAGCTTTAAGTGGGTGCACAAATCAGGATTTGTTGTCTAAATAGAATGTATCAAATCAAGCAACTTGATGAATTATCTACAGATAGAATGCAAGTAGCCCTAATTGATTTTTTTTCCTTTTAACCTTTTCAGAATGAGGGGCTTAAGAGAGAGAGTAGTTAGAACTTACCTGTCCCTGGTGTGTTTACTGTGCGACTGATCTTCCTTAAATGTATCCCTCCTGAAACAACCACAGCAAAAGAGATATAGCAAGTTAGAATTTAAATCAGGAGTTGCAATCAAGAGTTCTAAATTGCCCGTTGCTCCCCGGCAATGGCGCCAAAATATTGACAGAGCAAAATCGAGGTTATAAAAGTTGCGTCGTAGTATAGGTCGAAATCGCTTTGAAAACATAAATTTTATTACTCGAAAAGGTTCAGAGGTCGAACACATGGAGCAATATGAAATTTAAAGCTTAAGATCACAATTTAGATCAAGTATAAAGATTGCAATAAGAATAATGTCAGGATTAATATGCAAAAAGAATGGAGTAAAATGGTGATTTGAATCACCAATTATTCCTCACAAATAACACTCAACCAAATCTCAAATATATGCAATTAAAGTATTAATATAGGGTGATTTTTCTTTTCTTCTTCTTCTTCTCTTCTTCTCTATTGTGAGGCTGCTTCTCTTCTTTTCTTCTTCTTCCTCTTTCTTTCTTCCTCTTTTGCTCAAGCCTTCTTCTTGTTCTCTTCCCTTTCTTTCTTCCTCTGCTGCTTAAGTCTTCTCCTTCTTCTTCTTCTCTGTTCAGCTACCTCACACAGGGGGGAAGCTTCTTGAATTGGCTAAGTGTCAGCCAACTTCCTAGAGAGCAAAACCCTCCCCCTATCCCACGCGATCTCTCCTTTTCTTTCTCTCTTAGGCTCCTCCCTCCCAGGGCCTCTCAATGGGTAACCAGGTTATCGGGTACACGCACACCCGGGACCAGGGCTGCCTGCAGTGGATAGCAGCCGAGGAGTGCTTAGATTAGGTGAGTTATCGGGTTAGCCAGATCCGTGGGGTCAGAGTCGCGGACGAGGTGCGTAAGGGGTGCATACGGCGACCTCACCCCCTATGTGTGTTGAGGCGATAAACCTAAGAGACTTTTTTAATTTATGCGATAGCGGGCACCCGTCAGCTTTCGAGGTGGGACTATCCCACCTCCTTTCCTCTGCGTGCAGCTGCAGCTGGTGCTCCTTGTGATTGCAGTCAATGACGCAGTAAAAGAGCCAAATTGGCTCTTGGGTTGTGATCATGGAATTGCTCCGCAGTGCCTGGGACTTTGCCTGGGGTTTGCAGATGCTGGAGCGAGCTTCGAGCTTCGCTCGAAGCTTCGGTAATGGTGGCAGAGACTTGCTGAAAACCCAAAAAAGGGCTAAGTGCCTCAGTTAAAACAGTTCATGAGCTTTGCTAGACCATGGAGGATGCACAAGGAATGGTCTCATGGTTCATGCAGGTGTGTGGTGGGCTGTGGAGGTCGGAGGAGGAACGTGACGGTGGGTGTGTTCGGTGGAGCGTTGGAGAGGCTAATAGCCTCAAATACCAGAGGGCTTTTGCTCTCTGGGACACGACGGAGGTGTAGGGAATGTTGGTGAGGCGTATGGAGCGGTGTAGTGATGGAAGTGCTTCACCAAAGGAGTGGCCAGACGCGAAAGGGATGACGGTGAACGGGCGATAGCGTGGTTGAAATTGAGTGCGGTTGAGATGAAAATGAAGTAGAGGAGGTAGGGGACTTATCTAGGTAGTTTGTAGACGATGGAGAGTTGAGGTGGCGTCGATCGCAGTATGGTTGGCATCGAGGAAGAAACTGCTCTGATAAGAGGTGGACGGCGAGGATGAAGGAGGTAGGGACATCGGTGGGTGCTGCTCGACGCGGAAGAAGGCAAGGAAGAAGAATCTGTCGCTGGTATTGCTGTCAGACGATAAGAGAAGGCAAGGAGGGTAGTCAGAGCCTGAAGAGCAATTCGGCCGGAGGAGGAGGGAAGAAAATTGAGGGTTACTCCGGTCGAATTCAAGCTTGAGGAGTTCGGTATGAGCAGGAGGTACTTTCATAGACCTCAGGAGGACGGTTAGAGCTTGGGAGGCAAGCTTCCCAAGCTTGGAAAGCTCGCCAAAGTTTGGGAATTCCTTAATACCCAAATCTCTCATGCATTCGCATGAGAGATTGGGTAGGTTTTAGAGCTTAGGATCGGGTTTAAAAGGAAGAGAATTTCTTGACGAACTTCCCTTTCAAATTTGAAAGGGATTCATCAAGAAATTAGGGAGCTCTTTGCTTTTCAAGGTCACCGGAGCAAGTAAGAATATGTTTAATGGCAGCATGGACCTTTTCGTGAGAACGATGACAAAGTTAGGGGCCTGTTTGAAAAAGATATTGAAAGTTAAGGGTAAAAATGTAATTAGATAGGGTCAAATTGCAAACTAGGTCAAGACAAACTCATCTTCGGTCCAAATTTTGATATAAACCTAATTTGGATCTAAGGAATCCAATGGTGAAGTTGGATTTTGGTTTTCAGCACGTTTGACTGGATAATTTATGTAAAAACCCAAATTAGGCAAATGTCTGTCTGTGTCTCTATTCTAGGTCAAAATAGGTTCTGATGGTCAAATTGAAAGTTCCAAGCCCTAGAGAATATTTTTATATGAATTTTAGAGGGTTTAGGTAAATTTTTTCCTGATCAGAACCTCAGTTAATTAAGCGGATCTATTTTTAGGGTTTCAAACGTTATTTAATTTTCAGAGCACGTGCAAACCGTTTTCTGTCTGTCTTAACCCACTTGTTATCTTTTTAAGACCAATTGACCTTCATTCAGCCCCTGAGAAAACCCATGGTTGTACTGCATTCATTATAAGCTGGTAAAATTACAGTTTTAACCCTAGTTTCTTATTTTTCCCTCAGAATGATTATGCAGTAACTTGTGACTCTCTGGCGGTTATGTAGGAGCATTTACTGACTTAATTGGGTCAAAATGAGTTAGTTATGACTCATGATGGTGTTCCCATCAATTACTCCTAATCATTGCCATTGAATCACAATATCCTCCAATCTTACTTTTAATATTAAATAAATACCTACTAATAGCAAATCAATATACCAATTATTTTGTCCCTTACTAATTCCACCATCCAAACAGACATCCCTCCCCACTTATCCTACAAAACTTTATCCCTCCGTAACTTTTTTCCTTCATCTAAATGATTTCAAAAAAAAGTTGATATTATGACAAGTTTAAATAAGAATGTGATTACTCAAAAATTAAATGTAAGCTCAAAAGCCTTTCACACAGCATGCTAGAAGACCTTATTTAATACTAACCATAGAATAAGTTAAGATCTCCTATTAAATATGCACATGTTACAAGCAAGTTAAGAGAAAGGATTCGATATACCATTAGACTTGATCCAACATCAGGAATTAGTTATTTGATTTAACTCCATTCATACAATTCAACATTGTCGAACAAGAAAAAAAAGGCATGAAAGTCATTGATTAGATTATATTCCTTGTCTTTGAAATCACACACATAGAATTGCATACATTAAATCACACCATCTCACGATATATATCAAATTGAATGAAACATCATGATTTGTTCCAAGGAATTTTTTAATCGTAGTTCTATCCAATCACACGAGAGGAATCTCATTGTTACCCAACAAAAATGAATTCATTGTGTCCTGGATTCCAAAAGGGAAGGAAAGTTTGTCAATTAAAATAAGTTTACAAGTTTGCTTGCATAAAATAGCCTTTGTGTTCTTCCTATCTTTAATCAAATTCTAATGAATCATCTTGAATCTATTAGTAGATTACGAAAGACAAAGCTTTGATTATGATTGATCACTGAATCATTGCAGAGAGATCATCAGAGATGAAGAAGGAGGGTAATTATTGACACCTCCAAAAAGGCTTGAATTGTTTAGGGGTCAACTCCTCTTTATAGGAGCTAGATAGTGTAGCTACCTACTACATCCGTGGCTCCTTTAATTGACATGGTCACGTCTTCCATAAGCTTTCATATTGTAAGATGGTAGGCATTTTGGTACCCTTCTTTAACACTTCTCGTGTATTTAAAATCTCTTCATGATTGCTAGGATATTCATTAACAAATTGTTAGATTTAGTTGTATTGAAGTGGGGATCATCCCTCTTGTACATATTGATATGTACCCAACAAATTGTCAAAGGGTAATTTTTCTTGATTAGACTCAGACCTAGGCCTGAATTATTACAAATGGTATTAGAGTCAAACTCTTTCTAGTAGAAGGAAAGAGCTACATTTAGGACATCAAAAGTGTGCCATAAGGTGAAGCTACTACTACTACTGGTTGTACATTGATAATTGATTGATTGAATCTTGATGAGGATGTTAGAATTTCAAGTAAGGGAGGTCGTAACACCTCCAAAAATAGTCTCACATAGTAAACTCATGAAAATGAGTAGTGGGATATAAAAAATTGAGAATTACCATTTGTCAACTTGAGCTTAAATATTTTAGGTGGTTGTTTGAGCTTATAAGACCCATACCTAATAAGTTTTCAAGATTAGCTTTTCCCATTTGACCTTGATTTAGGTATGAGTCGTTACAAATAGTATCAGAATCAAACTCTCTCTAGTAGAAGAAAGGGGCTATCCTTGGGACAGTAAAAAGCGTACCATGAGGTAGAGCAACCACTACTACTAGGAGTAATAATCGATTGATTGAACATTGACGAGAGCATCAAGATTTCAAGTAGGGAAGGTTGTAACACCCTCAAAAATAGTTGCACATAGTAAACTCATGAAAATGAGTAGTGAGATATAAAAAATTGAGAATTACTACTTGTCAACTTTGGCTTAAGCATTTTAAGTGGTTATTTGGATTTATGGGACCTATACATAAGAAGTTGTCAAAGCTAGTTTTTCTCGATTAAACTTAGATTTAGGCCTAGGTTGTTACATGATCATGTCATTTATTATACAATCGATCTTCTCTTCCAAGTAGATACTCAAACATAAATTAGTCAACCCTTTCTTTGCAATAGGTCTCGAGATATAAAGGAGTTAATCTTTTCTCCACAATGAGCTCATGTCTATATTAAGTACTTGGACTTTGTTTTTCTCTGGCACCCACTATGATACTAAGATGTTATTTTTATTTTGATCTAGAGAATGTGTTTCAAGTATCTGGCTAAGGTCCTTATATGAATCTTGACAGCTTAAATGAAAATGTCATGTTAATTCACATCAAATTCATCAATAACAAAGTTAATAAATACAAAATCATCAAGGTTATTCTTGACCTCCATCACTAATATCTTGAGCAATGCTTCCCATTAAGTTCTCTTTTGTATTCTTGGATAAATTTTCAATGCAAGACCTATGCCTTTACTCTTATATCTTGAGATCTTGACATAATACCCTAGAAACCTTGAAACCTCAGCCAACCAAATCTATGGACAACAGTTGCTAAATGCAATATCACAAACCAGAGGATCCCATACTCACTTAACACATAGTCAACAACCCAAACAAGTAAAATACAAAGAATTAATTAAATAAGTAGGAAATATATAGTATTGGCCAAATAAACCATCTAAACCACAATGTTACGAGAGAAGTAGGATCTCTTAAGTACCACAACTAAAAAGAAAGAACCGAAGATAGAAATAGAAACAAAAAAGAAAAACTAGAACTCTCATCCGTATGAAGTGGTGCTAGTGTTGTACTCGGCTCCATGCTTCCTCCAACCACTACCACCAATTGCTATTTGGTTCTACCTACATAATTCAAAAACACATTAGCAAATGCAAGTAAAAGAGTATGAGTATGATGGTAGTGCCATCATGCTCTATAATTCACTTAATTTAGCTAAGGCCTAAGGTAAATTGATCTAAACAATACATAAAAAAGGTACATATCGAATGGAGGAAGATTCATCAGATTAATCCCAAGAGACCGCAAAACAGGCCAGAATAACCAATTTAGGGTTCTCTTTGAAATTATGCTATTAAAGAGAACAGTTAAATCATATATTTGATCTGACCTAGTTTGATAGAATTCTGATGAAAATATTGCCAATTAAACCTTTTAAATTATAAGTAAATATTCCACAAGGTTTAATTTTATCAGATAAGTCAAAATGGGGCCAATTAAACCTAAAACAATGACTTAGGTGAATAATTAACACCAAATGAGTTTGAATGAAAAATTTACCAGCCAAACATTTTCAAAACTCAAAATTGACCTGACCACTAGATTCCCTAGATCTTAATTGTTCTCCCATAAAAAGTTGGACCTGGTTTGACAATGTTTTCACCTACTTTGCATTTAGGTCCCTAGATTCCTTAAAAACTTGCAAGTAGGTCCAATTCTATTATTTATAGGTCCTTCCTTTTTGCAAAACGGTCCCTAGGTCATCTCCTTCCTCTCGCCGACCTTCAATCATTGTCCAAGTTGCTCAACGAACTTCCAGTGCCAGTTGCGGCCGTTTCAAGCACCGACTGAGCTCTACCTCTGAGGCGAAGTTTTTCTCCGTTCCGTTCCACGTCGGGTGAGATTCATCTCGCTGGTTGCCAACGTTGCAACAACCCGCGATCTCCGGTCAAAAATAAATGCGGAGATACGAGTTGTTGGAGATCTTCTCGCTACCTCCTACAATGATTTCACGCACGGCCGAGGCTCTATAAAGCCTCATGATGCTCCTTCGAGTCGAGTCGTCTGGAATCCGAGCGCAACCGCTGCCTTCTCTTCTTCCTCCGTGTGCTGCCATTGCCAGACCTTGAGGTCTTCTTCGCCCCTTCGCTCTGCTGCATCTCGCCATCAAACGAGGGCGCAACCACCTTTGTCTCTCTCTCATCGATCTTCTCAGCCCAGCATCCAGCTCTTTATCTCCTTCATCTGCCTCAATTCCTTCTCCGATTCTTCACCGGCAGCCTGCCACAGCCATGGGTCTCCACCTCTCCTTCCTCCAAATTAGGTGAGGGTTTTCATTCCCCTTTCTTCCCTCTGCCTTCTCATGTCTTCAATTTTAAATTCCAACCTTGTTTTAGCCATCACCGACCACCATCTTTAAGGGCTCCAGTGAGCATCTTCGCCACAGCACCGAGTCCCTTCGCACAGCACATAGAAATAGGGAAAAGCTTCGGGGATCTTCCCTGAAGCTCTTGGACTGATTTATGACCGAAAGGTTCATTTTGCTATGCATAGGTACCCGCCGGAGCTACCTTCGTCTCCACCTTCGACGAGGGTTTCCGTCTGCTACACATCTCCATCCCCCTCGCCAACAAGCCCACAACTTCTGTCGTGTGCCCATGACCAAAAGCCCTAACTCTATTGGGCCGCTCGACCACCCTAGTCACCTGTCGACCAACCCACCGTTCGCCGCCCAAATCCTTCACCGTCTGGCCACCTCACGCACTATCACGCCACTAGACCACCACCGACTCGTTCGCCGTGGTCAGGCAAAGGTTTTGAACTGCTTTAACATGACCAAGAGGCCTTATTCTTGTTTTCAAGTACAGGAGTTATTCCGCCATTGCTGCTTGATCGGTCGATTTCAAAGTGTTTTAAAGATATGTTCGTTGTAGTATGTTGCGAAAAATAATGATCAATTTAATTTATTTATTACTCGAAATTTAGAATGTTCTGAGGTCGAACTTAGGGAGAAAACTTAGTTCAAGAAGCATAAAAATTCACAATTCACCACAATATATTGCTTTACAAAAATTAAAGAGAGAGGGAATAAAAATTTTTCTTCTCTCTTCTTTCTGTCTTCAGACGTCTGATTCCATGAATCAGACATCTTAAGTAGCGTTTGCTACAGTGCTTGTCTTCTTCTTCTTCCTTTCTCTTTGGCTACTGCTGCTTCTTCTTCTTGGCTTTTTCTTCTCTTCTCTTCAGCTGCAGCTTCCTCCTTTGGCTTCAGCTCTTCACTGTTGAGTTGCACCTCCTTCTTCTTTTTCTTCCTTTCTTTCTGCACTGTGCCTTCTTCTTCTTTAGTTGGCTTCTCCTCTTCAGCTTCTGCTCCTGTCTTCTTTTTCTTCCTTTCCTTCTCCTTCCTCAGCTCCTGCTCTTTGATGCGGCTAAGTCCTTAGCCACTTCCTCTTCTTCTGCCTCTTCTTCTGCCTTCTTCTTCTTCAGCTTCCCTACACAGGCACCCGGTTAAGCAAAACCTACCCCTACCCTTCCTGCATTTCTCTCTCTCTTCATTTCTCTCTTAGGTTCGCTCTCCCAGAGACTTCTCGGGTATACAGGTCGAGTGTACGCACCCGGGACCAGGCCCACTGGCGTGCGGTGGTGGGTGAGGTGTGCTAGGCTTTGGTAAACAGGTCAGGCCAGCTCCGCGAGGGGTGGTCGCGAACGAGGCCGGGTGAGCGGGTGAGAGGGACCTCACCCCGTGTGACTAAGGCGATAAACCTCAGTCACTTTTTCAATTTATTCGCCGCAGGGCGCTTGAAAACTTACGAGGTGGGACTAAACGTCCCACCCTTTCTCGCGCGCCCGCAGTAGCAAGCGCAAGCAATTGCCACTTTAGCCGAGGCCTTCACTACCAACTGAAGACTTGGAGTTGCGTGCGGAGGTCTTCCGCGCAACCTGGGTGCGTCCCCTGGAGTAGGAAGGGCTTGGAGCTACTTGTGAGCTCGCTCCAAGCTCGGCGTCGATGGAAGCAGAAGCTTGAGACCTAAAATCAGTAATACGATCGTGAGGCCCTGTCAAAACGCTCGGCGAGCTTCGCCAGAGCACAGCGAACGTGATGGGAGTGGTGGCGTGGCGTGACAGTGGCCATGAAAGCGTGGCTAGGTCAAACTGTGTGCGTGCTAGTGGGTGTGTTTGGGAGAAGTGTGTGGTGAGTGTGGTGGTTGATGGAGAGGGCGAAAATGATCAATGGGAGGTGGCGGAGCTTCTGAGGTGTTTGGCGAGGTGGATGGGTGAGTGGAATGACGGGAGCACCTCGCTGGAGGTCTCGCCGGAGGTGGAGAAGGTGGTAATGGACAATTGATGTCGAGGGGTCGAAACAACGAATTAACAGGGGGGAAAATAAAGGGGAGAGTAAGAGAAACTTATCTACGAGTCAAGAGTGAAGGGGGAGGTGCGGAAGTGGCGAGCGGCCGGTGCTGCCGTCCCCGGAGACGAAGTTGCCAGGGGGAGAGAACGGCGACGAGGAAGAGGGGCTGGAGGGTGCCCGCTGGTATGGCGCGGTGCAGCGGAAGACGGCGTACTTAACCCTACCACTGGTATGTTGGCAGGGCGACAAGAGAGGAGAGGGAATGTCACCGGAATCTCTGGCAGTTGGCTGGAGTTGGTGAGAGATGAATAGGAGAGGAGATCTCGGGCCAAACGAAGCTTGCCCGGTGCGGAATGATCTGGACTTGCTTAAATAGGCACGGCCAGGAGGTTATTTGCAAGGAGGTGGCCAGAAGTCGTCGCCGGAGGCATGGCAGGAGGGGATACCCATACCTCTCGAGCGTTCGCACGAGAGGTATGGGGCGATTCAGGGTATGGGGAGCTGCTCATGAGGTAGGTGGGTTCAGAGAGAGCTCCCCTTTCAAATTTGGGAGCAGCTCCCCAGGCAAACAAAGAGAAAACCGCCTCACAACGTCGTCGGCAGTATGGGTCCCTGCTGCAATGGCAGAGGGACCTGAATGAATAAAGTGATAAGAAAATTGAGGGGGTTTTCGCAAGGCATCAAAAAGTTAAGGGTCAGAAAGTAATTATTGAGGACCAATTTGTAAAGTGGGTCAAGATAACCTTCCCTTAGGTTCAAATTTTGGTATCAACCTAATTTGGACCTAAGAAATCCAATGGTGAAGTTGGATTTTAGGTTTGACCACGTTTAACTGGACATTTTGCAGAAAAACCTAAATTAGGTTAAAAATTGGGTATGGACCTCAATCTAGGTCAAATCAAGTTCCAAAGGCCAAATTGAAGGTTCTAAATCTTAGGGGATATTTTTCCATGAATTTTAGAGGGTTTAGTTGATTTTTATCTTGCCTGAAACTTCATGAATTAAAGTGGATTTGTTTTAGGGTTGTGGAATGTCATTTAATTCCTGGATGTCGCCATAACCCTTTTCAAACCAAATCACCCCACTTTTTCTCTTATTAGGTTTACTTGACCTACGTCTAGACCCTTAGAATTTCTGTTGATGCACTGCAATGGTAAAATTATAGTTTTACTCCTTGTGTCGTGTTTTATTCTCAGATTAACAATTCCTTGAATTAGGCTTTCCCTTAGGTTATGTAGGAGCTTTTGTTTACTTTATTTAGTTAAAATGTTCCAGTTAGGGTTCATGATGAGGTTCTCATCATACCCCCATGCCTAGCTTTTGCTAGTCCGTTAGCAAAATTTTAAGGTTTTAACCTCTATTTCTAGACCATGAATTCCTTTCTTCCAATTTGATAAGTGCTTTTTCTCTTATCTCCTTGATTAGGTCAAAATGCCAACCATGGGCCTAAAAGGTACTCTAGTACCAACCAAGATCCAGATCTGCCTAGCTTTAGCCTCAGTCTTTAGCAACGGTTTTTAAGGCCCTCAGAAACTATCCTAAAGTCTATTGGACTTCAAGGTTAAAGCACTCGTGCTTGAGATATTTTTAGCCTTGGTTCAGTCTGCAGTGCATTTTGTAAGAGAGAGACAGCGAGTTTATTTGTTTAGAGAGTTTTCTCTCTCTTTTTAATTCTATCTTAGGATTGGCTTCACAGCACGGTCTGTATCGGATTCGTTGTCCCCATCATCAATCCTCAAAGGTCCCTGGTAGTCGATGCTTCGAGATAGCACCGCCCATGGTAACCCCAGGAATCCTGGCTTTCGAGATTTCGAGATAATCCTATCCATAGTGTTCCGTGGCCGAATTCAGACCCTGGTAATTGACACTTCGTGATAATGCCATCCATGGAATCTAAATCAGCAGAGTGCTTACATGCCCCCAATAGGATATGTAAATATCCTAGGAGACAAGCACCGAGGAGATGATATGTTGTTACGCATCTTCGAGGGAAATTTCCTACCTCTCCGCGCCGGGAACTCGTCCAAATCAACTTGTGATTTTGATCGACCGCTCCTAATCTAGGTGACATTTTTAGAATATTTGAAACGCTTCTGCGTGATTTTGATATTTATGCTCGCTGAACCAGAATGTGAGTGTGATTTAGGTGCTTAGGTTACTAAGTCCCGTAAATCGAAGGTCGGTTAACGAGGTCGAATATTCCCTAAGCCTTGGACCTAATACTTAAGCTTTTCATTTTCCTCAACCTCTTGAGGAATATCTAGATCTTAAAGGGTAATAAGAGTCTAGCCAAGAATGCCTAAGGTTTGCATTCTTACTAATCTTGTTGTGCACTTTCTCTTTACTTTTCTTTAGTGTGGTCTAGAACTTTGGTTAATTCCTTAATTTCTTACTAATGACTATCCATTTTCTTTTTCATTTTGTGCTCATTTTTAGCATTTAGCTCTTTTTCTCATCCTCCTTTTGTAAAGTCCACAAAATTTCTTCCCTCCCAATTTATTTTGTTCTTTTTCAAAAAAATTTTTTAAATTTTTTTGGTGTTTTTGACATATGTGAATTTTTGTTGAAACATTTTCTTATTATGAATTTTTATTGCACTTTCATACCCCCCCATGCCTAAGATTTGCAATTTCCTCATTGTACATTAGTAAGTTTTTATTTAGCTTGGTTCATGCATTAGGGCAGGTATTTGGTGAGTGGATGGGTCGAGGTGACTGTTGCAGATGATTTCTAATCTCAAGTACGAGTACCCGAGGTGAAGTTGGCTGTCCTAAAGGATGAACCTAAAGTGAAAAGAAATGTTAAAAAAGGTTTCGGATTTTCAAAAGAATAACAGGTTGCCTCCCGTTAAGAGCTGAGTTTTACACCATCGGCTGGGCGTAGTGAGCTCAGGGAGAATGGAGGGTAAATGATGACTCAGCCAAATCTGTATTGGTCACGTCAATGAACGATTTGAGTCTCTGACCGTTCACGATGAAAGGCTCAGAATCGTGGCTGAGTGGACTGATCTCGACGGCTCCATTTCCAAAAATCTGTCGGACAAGATATGGTCCGACCCACTTGGATTGCAGTTTCCCGGGGAACAATTTAAGTCAGGCATCGAAGAGTAGGACCTTCTGACCAGGGTGGAAGATCTTTTTAGATATATGCTTGTCATGAAAGGCTTTAACCCACTCTTTGTAGATTCGCGAGTTCTCATATGCATCAAGGCGTAATTCATCAATCTCGCTTATCTGAAGCTTTCTGTGGGTTCTAGCCTTAGAAAGACCTAAGTTGCAGCTCCGTACTGCCGAATAGGCTTTGTGCTCCAGTTCGACGGGAAGGTGACACGCCTTCCCATACACCAGACTAAAAGGAGACATGCCTAATTGGGTCATGTGGGCGGTCCTATAAGCCCACAAAGCTTCTAGAAGTCAGGATGACCAGTCTTTCCTGTCAGGTCGAACAGTAACCTGCAGGATTTTCTTGATCTCCCGATTCGATAGATCAGTTAGACCATTAGTTTGAGGGTGGTAAGGAGTAGAGATTCGGTGAGACACGCCATTTTTTATCATCAGTGACCTGAACTGAGCATTGGTAAAATGGGTCCCTCCATCAGAGATGATCGCACGAGGAATCCTGAACCGTGAGAAGATATTCTGATGGATGAATTTGATGACGATCTTGTGATCACAGGTTCGGGTCGGAATGACTTCGATCCATTTGGACAAGTAGTCCACAGCGAGTAAAATGTACTCGAAGCCGTCCGAGATAGGGAAGGGACCCATAAAATCAATCCGCCAAATATCGAAAATCTCGCAAACAAGAATCAGCTGTAAAGGCATCATGTCGCGATGGCTCATGTTGCCCAAAGTTTGGCAATGACTTCATGCCTTACAGTGACTGTATGCATCCTTGAAGATAGTGGGCCAGTAAAAGCCACACTGGAGGATTGTTGATGCGGTTTTATGCCCAGAAAAATGGCCACCGCATGCCTGGTCATGGCAAAAAGAGAGAATGTCATTGATTTCGACCTCCGGGACACATCGCCGGATAATTTGCTCAGCACCTATGTGGAATAAGTACGGATCTTCCCAGATGTAATACTTGGCATCAGAGAGCAACTTGTCTTTCTTGGCCTTCGGCCAATCAGACGGGATCTGGTGTGATGCTAAGTAGTTTACTATATCAGCAAACCATGGAAGCCTGGTACCAATAGTCAAGAGGTGCTCATCAGGAAAATGCTCCGTGATGGGTCCAGAAGGGTTGATGATCTCAGAAGGAAGGCGAGACAAGTGGTCGTCTACCACGTTCTGTCTTCCTGCCTTGTCGCGAATCTCGAGGTCAAATTCTTGCAATAGCAAGATCCATCGAATTAATCGAGGCTTCGCATCCTTCTTTGCAAAGAGATGCCTCACAGCTGTGTGATCAGAGTAGATTATGACATAAGAACCTAGGAGATAAGATCTGAATTTTTCGAGGGCAAATACTATGGCTAGCAGCTCCTTCTCCGTAACAATGTAGTTATGCTGAGCCTTGTCAAGTGTCTTTCTAGCATAGTAAATGACCACGAGTTTCCCGTCAATCTTCTGCCCCAGAACTGCTCCTACAGCGAAGTCAGATGCTTCGCACATGATCTCAAAGGGTTGAGACCAATCAGGGGACTGTAGGATCGGGGCATGGGTGACTCGATCACGAAGGGTCTCAAAAGCTTGAGTGCATTCCTTAGAAATCTCGAAGGGGACATCCTTGGAGAGAAGAGTAGTCAGGGGGCACATGATTTTCGAGAAATCAGGGATGAAACGACGGTAAAAACCGACATGCCCCAGAAAAGACCAGATGTCCCTGATTGAGCTAGGCATAGGAAGTCTAGAAATCAGATTAACCTTGGCTCGATCCACCTAGATGCCTCTCTTAGAAATTAAGTGTCCCAGGACGATCCCCTCAGGCACCATAAAGTTGCTCTTTTCCCAGGAAAAAAGTAGATTTACGTCAATGCAACGCCTGAGTATGTGAACTAAGTGCTGGAGGCAATCATCAAATGATGCCCCGAAAACTGAGAAGTCATCCATGAAGACTTCCAGATAATCACCTACCATATCAGAGAATATGGCAAGCATGCACTGCTGAAAAGTCGGGGGTGCATTGTAGAGACCGAAAGGCATCCTTCGGAATGCATACGTCCCGAAGGGGCAGGTGAACGTGGTCTTTTCTTGGTCTTCTGGATGAATCGCCACTTGGTTATAACCGGAGTACCCGTCAAGAAGCAGAAGAATCTATTTCCCGCTAGTTTCTCAAGAATTTGATCAATAAACGGTAGGGGGAAATGATCCTTCTTCGTGGAGGAATTTAGTCTCCGGTAATTTATGCAGACTCTCCACGAGTTGGCTATACGGGTTGGTATGACTTCTCCAGTTTCAGTTGTGATAGTGGTCAGCCCTGCCTTCTTAGGCACAACATGGATTGGACTCACTCAACGATTGTCGGAGATCGGGTAGATGATCCCTGCATCTAACCACTTAATGATCTCCTTTTTCACAACCTCCTGCAGATTGGGATGCAGACGCCTCTGTATCTCACGTGAAGGTCGTGCGCCCTCTTCAAAATAGATGCGGTGTGTGCAATAAGAGGGACTTATTCCAGTCAAATCATCGAGAGTCCAACCAATGGCTCTGCGATGTTGCTGGAGAACAGCAATCAGACGAGATTCTTGGTCTGGTGTGAGTTTGGAGTTTATAATCACAAGAAATGTCTGATTGGAACCCAAAAAGATGTATTTCAAATGATCGGGATGGGGTTTGAGTTCAAGAACGGGGTTATCAGCAGTAGCGGGTGGTTCAGAGTGAGTGTGGGGTACAAGGGTAGGAGTTATAAGTCTGTCTTTATCAAGTTCTGACTCCTCTAATTGCGATTTTAGATCTTCTTGTGGTTGATGAGGGATAATTATGTTATCGTCAATTTGTGGTTCATCAACCACAACTCTGATGTCACAATTTGTTTAACGACACCGCAATTGTTCCCTTGCTGGGCCTTAAAGATATCAATTTTGAGAGTCTGATTCCTAAATTTCAGCTCTATTTGGCCCTCTTCACAACTTATGTTGGCCCTTGCAGTGGCCAGAAAAAGTCTCCCTAGTATGATTGGTGTATCCCTTGAATTTTCAGGTGCGTCCATATCTAAAACTCTGAAATCTACAGAGAAGTAGAAATCCCGCACCCTAACAATAACATCCCCAAGAATTCCCTTAGGTGACTTGATAGATCGATCTGCTAACTGCAATGTCACCTCCGTCGGTTTCAGTTCAGATTCTTCTAGATGACTAAGTAGGGATGTGGGTATCAAGTTTATGGCGGCGCCTAGGTCCAATAATTCTCTATCAAACTGGGTCTCACCAATCTTACATGAAATCAGGGGAGTGCTCGGGTCTTTTGCCTTGGGTCGGAGTTTACTCAGGATTACAGAGCTGGCTTGCTCTAACAATACAATTAGACTCCCACTCTTGGTTCGCGGCTTATGCTGAGGTGTACACACATTTTTCAAGAATCGTGCGTAAGTCGGTACGTGGTGGATCGCATCCATCAAGGGGATGTTTATTTGGACCTGCTCAAAGAACTTGATCAGGTCCACCTCTGGAGCCACGAGTTTAGTTGTCCTCTTTCCCTTAGTCAAGGCCTCGGGAAATAGAACCTTGGTTGGTTTCTCTATGATAGGTCCAGGTTTTTGATCTAGGGCAGGGATAGGAACATCTTGGATGACTGTCCTAGGGTTTGGGTCACTACTAGGCTTGGAGTGGTCTGGATAAGGTGGATCTTGGGTTGCCTTACCACTACGGGTTGTTACAGAATTTATTCCTCCTGGTTTTGGTTGGGGGTTGGTAGGATAGGCTACTGTTGTTGGTAACCCACATAGGAGGTTGAAGCTTCCATCCCATCAAGTGAAGGAATAGAAGGGGCCTGATAGATCATGTGTGCTTGGCCCGGGTTTAGGTTCATAACGCTTCGCTGGGTCGGCATGCTATTCGGGTTAGGAAGAGGCTGAGAAGGAAGTGTGCCAGGTTGGCGGGAATTTGCCAACTGGACTAGTTGGTTGCGGACCTCTGTGATTTCATCCTTATGTTTCTTTTAGATAGTCGCATTCGTTCTCTAAATGTTAGCTAGAGTTTGGAGGATAGGGGACATTTGATCTTGGTTGGGCCCGGATGGATAAGTGGGGTTGGGCTGAAGCTGAGGCTGCTGATAAGGACGAGGGGCTTGTGGACGGGGCTGAAAGGGTGGTCTTAGGTTCTGAGAATTTCCCGTCCACTGGAAATTGGGATGGTTTCTCCATCTAGGGTTGTAGGTGTTGGAAAATGGGTCATTCTAGATGGCGTTGAGGTCCTCGTAGGTCTGAGGAGCCTCAGGAAAGTCGGAGAATGGGGGAGTAGGGTTCCCCCGGCAGGAATAGAAAGGATCGGAGGTTCCTCCGGTCCTGGAGTCAGATGGGGGTGGATATGAGTCCATCCCAAGAGAGGGTCGGTGGAAAATGTTCTGCACAGTTTCCCGTGCAGGAGGTGGTTATACGAAGGAATTCTATGTAGAGTGGCTCGCTACAAGTGCTAAGTCAGCTCGTCCACCTTCTTCTTAATGATTGAGACCTTGTCCAATCGACTGGCCATCAATTCCAGGTCGACTGATCCGGACAGGCCCTGCGTTTCATGTGCCCCCCTAAGGTTCGTCGCTGCGCTGGTATTCGTCCGGTCGAATAGTCCCATGGAGTCATTGTTGATGGAGTTCTCGCACATATTCTCGAGAATCTCACACACGGTATCTTCATGTTGACCCATGATATTTCCTCTGCAAGTTGTATTGACAAATAGTCTAATATCTTCACGGAGTCCCTGGTAAAAAGACTAGACTTGTTCCCATTTAGGAACTCCGTGATGGGGCACTTTCTCATGAGATCCTGGAATGGATCCCATGCCTCATGAAGAGGTTCTCCCGTTTGTTGCGTGAAGTGAGTAATTTGGTGGCGCAAGGCGTTAGTCCGACCAATGGAGAAGAACTTCTTCAAAAATTCGGACTGAAGTTCTTCCCAAGTGTTGATCAGGTGGGGCTGTGTCTAATACCAATGAGTCGCCTTGTCCATAAGGGAGAAAGAGAACATCTTCATGAGTAAGATATCCCGATTCTGTACATCTGACCCAAAAGTCTGGGTCAGATGCTTAAGTTGTTTGATATGCTGGAAGGGGTCTTCAGAGTTAAGCCCATAGAATTTAGCTATGGCATGAATCATGTTAGGCTTCAATTCGGAATCAGGTCCTCCAGTCAGGATTCTGACTCGAGGCTCAATTGCCACCGCAGCGGGATTATAGTGATCTCGCATCATGGGTCACTGCGGTGGGTTCATGAAGTTTTGGAAGAGATAATTGAATCGCTGGAACTGGTGCTCAAGATTATTCTCTTCTTCAACAGGCTGAGAGATTGTGGAAGAAGGGGAATTAGGTTCAGAGTCAGAAGAGAGGTCTATGTGAAGTAGTTGTTGCACAAACAAGGGTACCGAGGCTTGGCCTCGGGGAGAGTGAATTTCTAGAGGAGGTTTCAAGGACCACCTACCGAACATGCACTGATGGATTAGACGAGATTAGAAGGTACTGGACCCCATCAAGACACCCAAAATGTTGGGTGACTATAGAGGTTCGGGGCGGATGATACCCCTTAATCAGAAGGTTGTCCACCTGAGAATTACTTGGGCTGCCAGAGAGGGTGAGTCCCGCGAAGACCCCTACACGGTAGAGCGCCCCCACGGGTTACAGGGTTTCCCCCACCCGACCTCTCTTGTCACTGAGATTCCAGGTAGACTAGAATGGGGACCTTGGCCTCTTAAGTCTACCACTTTTAATTAAGATCAAGGTGCTTAGGGTTTTCACTTGAACTTTAAACCTTTTGTGTGTAAAAAGTGATCTAATTTAAAGGTTGGTTGATCCAAGTGATCAACTTCACCTATTAGTTCCTGTGAGAGCTTACTAGGTCCTTTTCTTTTTTTTGGTTCAAGTGAATTAAGAGCCAGATTGCTTAGGGTTTCTCTTAATAGGTCTTTTCAAGTAATGGTTTAGGCACACCTCTTTTGGGAATTTTCAGTTCTTGGTTAGAAGATGTGTCTCTAAAACCCTAGCTTTGAATCCTAGGTTGGCTCTAATTGGTTCAGTTAGTTGCCTCAGGATTGGGTAACTAGGGCTCAAGCAAGAAGGTTTTAGCCCTAATTACCATTGGTGGATATGCAGATAAAATGTGTTGAAATTTAAAAGACAGGCAACTCTCTGATTTATTATGTATAAAAGACAGGTAACCCTAGATTGATTTTCTTTTCTTTTTCCTCTTTAGAATTTAAGGGCTTAAGAGAGAGGATAGAAGATTACCTGTCCCTTGGTGTGGTTGTTGTGCAGCTGCTTGTTCCTTCTTGCCTTCCTGTGCCCGCACAACAAAAGAGAGATTAAGTCAGTAGTCGATCAGAAATTATGATTTAATAGCTTCTAGAATACCCGTTGCTCCCCGGCAATGGCGCCAAAAACTGATCGGTCGATTTCGCAGTGTTTTAAAGATATGTTCATTGTAGTATGTTGCGAAAAACAATGATCAATTTAATTTATTTATTACTCAAAATTTAGAATGTTCCGAGGTCAAACTCAGGGAGCAAACTTAGCTCTAGAAGCATAAAAATTCATAATTCACCACAATATACTGCTTTACAAAAATTAAAGGGAGAGGGAATAAAAATTTTTCTTCTCTTCTTTTCTTCTCTCTTCTTCTTTCTGTCTTCAGACGTCTGATTCCATGAATCAGACGTCTTAAGTAGCATTTGCTACAGTGCTTGTCTTCTTCTTCCTTTCTCTTTGGCTGTTGCTACTTCTTCTTCTTGGCTTTTTCTTCTTCTCCTCTTCAGCTGCAGCTTCCTCCTTTGGCTTCATCTCTTCACTGTTGAGTTGCACCTCCTCCTTCTTTTTCTTCCTTTCTTTTCTGCACTGTGCCTTCTTCTTCTTTAGTTGGCTTCTCCTCTTCAGCTTCTACTCCTGTCTTCTTTTTCTTCCTTTCCTTCTCCTTCTTCCTCAACTCCTGCTCTTTGATGCGGCTAAGTCCTTAGCCGCTTCCTCTTCTTCTTCCTCCTTCTTCTTCTTCTTCAGCTTCCCTGCACAGGCACCCGGTTAAGCAAAACCTACCTCTACCCTTCCCGTGTTTCTCTCTCTCTTCATTTCTCTCTTAGGTGCGCTCTCCCAGAGCCTTCTCGGGTACACAGGTCGGGTGTACGCGCCCGAGACCAGGCCCGCCGGCGTGCGGTGGTGGGCGAGGTGTGCTAGGCTTTGGTAAACAGATCGGGCCAGGTCTGCGGGGGGTCGTCGCGAACGAGGCCGGGTGAGAGGGACCTCATCCCGTGTGACTGAGGCGATAAGCCTCAGTCACTTTTTCAATTTATTCACTGCGGGGCGCTTGAAAACTTACGAGGTGGGACTAAACGTCCCACCCTTTCTCGCGCGCCCGCAGCAGCAAGCGCAAGCAATTGCCACTCCATCCGAGGCCTTCGCTGCCAACTGAAGACCTGGAGTTGAGCGTGGAGGTCTTCCGCGCAACCTGGGTGGGTCCCCTAGAGCAGGAAGGGCTTCGAGTTGCTTGCGTGCTCGCTCCAAGCTCGGCGTCAATGGTGGCAGAAGCTCGAGACCTGAAATCAGTAATACGGACTTGCGACTCTGTCAAAACGCTTGGCGAGCTTTGCCAGAGCATGGCGAACATGATGGGAGTGGTGGCGTGGCGTGACAGTGGCCGTGAATGCGTGGCTAGGTCAAATTGTGTGTGTGCTGGTGGGTGTGTTTGGGAGAAGTGTGTGGAGAGTGTGGTGGTTGATGGAGAAGGGGAAAATGATCAGTGGGAGGTGGCGGAGCTTCTGAGGAGTTTGGCGAGGTGGATGGGTGAGTGGAGTGACGGGAGCACCTCGTCGGAGGTCTAGCCGGAGGTGGAGAAGGTGGTGATGGACAGTGGATGTCGAGGGGTCGAAACAACAAATTAACAGGGGGAAATAAAGGGGAGAGTAAGAGAAACTTATCTACGAGTCCAAAGTGAAGGGGGAGGTGCAGAAGTGGCGAGCGGCCGGTGCTGCTGTCGCCGGAGACGAAGATGCTAGGGGGAGAGAACGGCGACGAGGAAGAGGGGTTGGAGGGCGCCCGCTGGTATGGCGCGGCGTAGCGGAAGACGGTAGAGGTAACCCTGCCACTGGTATGTTGGCAGGGCGACGAGAGAGAGGGAATGTCGCCGGAATCTCTGGAAGTTGGCCAGAGTTGGTGAGAGACTAATAGGAGAGGAGATCTCGGGCCAAATGAAGCTCGCCCGGTGCGAAATGATCTGGACTTGCTTAAATAGGCACGGGTAGGAGGTTATTCACATCGAGGCGGCCAAAAGTCGTCGCCGGAGGCATGGAAGGAGGGGATACCCATACCTCTCGAGCGTTCACACGAGTGGTATGGGGCGATTCAGGGTATGGGGAGCTGCTCATGAGGTAGGGATGTTCGTAGAGAGCTCCCCTTTCAAATCTGGGAGCTGCTCCCCAGGCAAACAAGGAGAAAATCGCCTCGCAACGTCGCCGGCGGTATGGGTCCCTTCTGCAATGGGAGGGACCTGAATGAAGAAAGTGACAAGAAAGTTGAGGGGATTTTCACAAGGCTTCAAAAAGTTAAGGGTCAAAAAGTAATTGTTGAGGACCAATTTGTAAAGTGGGTCAAGACGACCTTCCCTTAGGTTCAAATTTTGGTATCAATCTAATTTGGACCTAAGGAATCCAATAGTAAATTTGGATTTTATGTTTGACCACGTTTAACTGGACATTTTGCAGAAAAATCTAAATTAGGTCAAAAATTAGGTATGGACCTCAATCTAAGTCAAATCAGGTTCCAAAGGCCAAATTGAAGGTTCTAAACTGTAGGGGATATTTTTCCATAAATATTAGAGGGTTTAGTTGGTTTTTATCTTGCTTGAAACTTCGTGAATTAAAGTAGGCTTGTTTTAGGGTTGTAGAATGTTATTTAATTCCTGGATGTCGCCATAACCCTTGTCAGACCAAATCACCCACTTTTTCTCTTATTAGGTTTACTTGACCTATGTCTAGACCCTTAGAATGTTAGTTGATGCACTGCAATGGTAAAATTACAGTTTTACCCCTTATGTCATGTTTTATTCTCAGATTAACAATTCCTTGAATTAGGCCTTCCCTTACGTTATGTAGGAGCTTTTCTTTACTTTATTTGGTTAAAATATGCCAGTTAGGGTTCATGATGAGGTTCTCATCACTGCTGAAGCTTCGAACTCACTTGAAGCTCGTTCTTCAGACGATTACTCCAAGTTTCGGTCCCAGGTGCTGCGGAACCCTCTCAGCATCACACGCAGTCGGTCAATTGGGAGCATCAACCGCTTCCCCGACCTCAATCAGAGCCACCTGCTGCTACTACTACACGCGAAGACAACAGGAACTTTTAGTCCCACATCGGAAGTGGCAGCAGTAGTGACGACGAGTAAATTGATTTTGTCATCTTGTTCGCCTCAAGTAACATCGAGGGTGTGGTCCCCGCACACCCCACGCGCCTCGCCCATGACACTACTTCATGCGGGCCTGGTCCGATAACCCGCCTAAGCTTACACCTCGGTTACTATCCACGCCAGTAGCCCTGGTCCCAAGTACGCAGATTCCTGATACCCGACTACCTGAGCATCTGACAGGACATTGAGGAAGAGAAGGGAAAGAAAAAGAGAGAGCGCAGGGCAAGGGAGGGTTTTGCAACACTACACCCTTGCCCTCAAGACTTAAGGCGTCTATGCCTGTTCTCTGTTGTCTGAGGGTAAAGTGCTAAGTTGAGTTATAAACGTTGATAATTGATAGTTGTGTTAAACTTGGTGGTTTAAACCATCACTTTTGGTTTATTTTTTTATCTATCTATAAAGAAGCACTTTATTTACTCAGCATATATTACCTTTTTAATGGTGATAAATTGTGCGAATAACTACTCCCAGAGACGACCTTGGATTTCTTTTTATTCGAGTATTATAAATTTAAATGCTTGATTCATTTTGATCACTATACTACGATGCTACTATTTCATAATACGATCGAAGCGAGCTGAGAAGAGTACATGGGAATATATAAGAAGTACAATAAGGATTGGGTACTACTAAAATGAGCTTGATTGCTATCACTATTGTTATAAATCATAGTTCTTATTATCTTGAAAATAAATTCATTGAAAGGTACAAAGAGATCTTCTAATAGCATTCAAAGGCACACTAGCACATAACACTTTCCTTGGTTCCATTGTGTTGGTAATGCTACCTCTCCAAGCATCCACTCGATACATGTTGCCATAAGAGACAATGATGACTAATACATAGTTGATTCTAGACCATGATCTTGGATTTTACTAAAGGAAATCCAATAAGTGTTGGAGAATTACCTTAAGAGGTGATAAACATCCTACAGAAAATGAAAGTGAAACATTAACAAGAACAACAAGATTCAAGGATATTATTTGTTACATCAAGATATGTAAATGGAAAGTTGACACAATGCATGTCGCGATCGAGAATTATGACACCTTTGTGGGCGTGAATTAATTACATGCACATTTACACTATAGATTGTTGTTGTGAAGGCGTGAACTACTCAATTACGAGCTTATTATGGTTGAAAGGATTATTAAGTTCATTATGGTTTGGCAAGCTACAAATGCTTTAACATAAGGGTGCAATGGATACATGACTCATGAGACAACACCTTTAGAATTGAGATTTGCATGAGCAACATATTAGTGGATCATGAGTCTATAAATGAACTCTCGAATAATCTGCCTAGGATACCTCATGATTATGAGACTGATTTGGGATCTCATTAGTCTAGGCATAGATCTTAGGAATCACACTTTGTATTGGTTGGAATTCGAAGTATAGGGGGAGCATTGGTCCTTCTGTTAGAAGTTACTGGAGAAGGGAGTTATTAGGCCTAGTTCCTCACCTTGGGGAGCTACACAACAATGTTCTCTAAAGCTGACCCTCATTTTAGCTACCATCAACTAAAGATCAAAGAGTAGGATGTTCCCAAGACAACTTTTCAGACATGATACAAGAAATACAAGTCCCTTGTTTGGCCATTTGGGTTGACAAACACCCTTGCTACCTTTATGGATTTGATGAACAGGGTGGTTCATCCTTATCTAGATTAGTTGGTGGCGGTCCTCGTAGATGACATCCTCATTGACTCCTATGATGAGGTTCGACACGAACAACGTCTTCGCACGATTTTGGATGCCTTGAGACTGCATCAATTGTACATAAAGTTCAACAAGTGCTAGTTCTAATTGAGACAAGTCACCTAATGAGAGCCTCATCATGAACCCTAACTAGCACAATTTAATCTAAATAAGTGTGAAGAAGCTCCTACAAAACCTAAAGAAAAGCCTAACTCAGAGAATTCTGAATTGAAGAATAAAACAAGTCATGAGGGGTAAAACTGTAATTTTACCAAGGCAATACACAAACAGGGTATCTAAGAATCTAAACACAGGCCAAATGAGCTTAATAAGCAAGAAAGTGGGATGATCTGATCTGAAAAGGGTTATAGCAACTTCTAGGAATTAAATGACATTTTGTAACCCTACAAATAAATCCACTTTAATATAAGAGGTTCTAGGTAGATTAAAAATCAAATAAACCCTCTAAAAATCATGGAAAAATACTCCCTAGGGTTTAGAACCTTCAATTTGGCCTTTGCAACCTATTTTGACCTAATTTGAGAACCATGCCCAAATTTTAACCTAATTTGGGTTTTTACGTAAATTGACCGATCAAACATGGTCAAACCTAAAATCAAATTACACCATTAAATTCCTTAGGTTCAAATTAGGTTTGTACAAAAATTTGAGCCTAGGTGAAGACCATCTTGACCGACTTTACAAATTGGTCCTCTTGAATTACTTTTTGACCCTTATTTTTTCAAAACCTTACATTTAGCCTCCTATCTTTCCCTTCATTCTTTGCAGAACCGACCTCCCTGCCACCCTGCGCAGGCACCATACCTCCGGCGACCTTGCGCAGAGGATGGTGCCGCGCAAGGTAAGGCAGCCGCTCTCAGGAACGAATGGAGGGTTCCCTGCGTCGTCTTCTGTCACAGGGACCCTCCCCTGTGACCAACGGCTACCCATTCCTCTCATGCGAATGCACGAAAGGCATGGGTCTCCATCTCCGACCATCTCCAGCGAGTCTCCCACGTCGCTGCCTCGAAACCCTCTCCTTGCCAACACCTTTATAAGGAGTGGCAGGGGCTGCCGTCCACTCCAAGCCTGATTTGGCTGAGGATCCCTCTCCGATTTCATCTCCTCCTCCCACGGTCAAAACGCCCGCAGGCTCCGGTGGCCCTTTCCTCCTCTTTTCGTCGTTCTGTTGCCATACCTGCAGCAGAGCCCACTCCGCCTCGTCTTCCCGTGCCAGGCCTCACCAGCTGGCGCCTTCGCGACCTCTTCCTCGCCTCCGTTACTCCCTTCTAGGCTCCTTCGTCTCTGGCGCCAGCAGGTATGCGTCGAGCGTCGCCTCCCTCCTTCTTCGTCAATTAGGTAGGTAAAAACCACCCCTCTCCCTCCCTGTTATTTCCCCCTTCCTAATTTACTATTTCAACCCACCGACCACCACTGTCCATCACCACCTTCTCCATCTCCGGCTGCCCTCCGGCGAGGCGTACTCGCCACTCCACGCCTCCATCCACCTCGCCAGCTACCCCTTAAGCTTCGTGCCACCTCACTGACACCAAATCCACCCTCCATTCACCACCTAGCACCTCCAGACCACTCCCCGAGCACACCCACTCTCACGCAAGCAGAGTGCCCTAGGCGCACGGCCACAGGCACTCTCGCGTCTCGCCGACCCCCGCACCGCACTCACCTCGCTCTGACGAACTTCCCTGAACCTTTTTGACGTGGCTGCGAGGCCGTTTGTGTGTTTCAGGTTTCACCCTCCTCGCTGCCATTGAAGAGCAGCAGGAGCAGCTTGGCAGGCAGCTCCAGGTCTCTTCAGCTCCAGGCGAGAGACCCAGGTGACGCGGAAGGGAACTGCGCACACATCCAGGACTTCACTTGGGGTCGCAAGCTTCGGCTACTGCCCCAATTGCTCGAAGTTCTCTCCCGCAGGCGCCTGAGATCGGAGGTGGGACTTTAGTCCCACCTCGGAAGTGTATGGGCGCGCGCTTGATGAGAACCTCGTCACAAACCTTCAACTAGCACCATTTAACCCTGATATGCAAGAAAAAGCTCCTACATAACTCTAGAAAGGCTTGGCTCAGAGAGATTCTGAGTTTGCAAAGAAAATAGAAACTAAGGGGTAAAAATGTAATTTCACCAATCCAATCTGAAAATAGGGTAACTCAGGGTCCAAACATAGGTTAAAACAACCTAATAAGAAGGAAAGTGGGATGATCTAATCCAATAAGGGCTACAGCAATTCCAAGGAACTAAATGATAATCTGTAACCCTAAAACAAACCCACTTCAATTCACGAGGTTCGAGGTAAAGTAAAAATAGAATAAACCCTCTACAATTCATAGAAAAATAATCTCTAGGGTTTAGAACCTTCAATCTGGCCTTAGGAACCCATTTTGACCTACATTGAGAACCATGCCCAATTAACAACTTAATTTGGGTTTTTACGTAAATTGACTGGTCAAACAAGGTTTAATCTAGAAATGAAATTCACCATCAGAATCCTTAGGTCCTAATTAGTCATGTATAAAAACTTGGGCCTAAGAAGAAACCTTCTTGACCAACTTTACACGTTGGTCCTCATATATTTAGTTTTTGGCCCTCAACTTTTGAACCCTCACTTTTTGGCCCCTAACTCTCCTTCGTTCTTTTCGTTTAGGTCCCTCCTGCAAAACCTGAGCAGCGCCATGCTTCAACGACCTTGCGCTGAGCATGGCGCCGCGCAGGGTGAGGGAGGGGCCCTGGCAAGTCAATGGGGGTACCCTACGTCGTCAGCCACCGCAGAGACACCCCCCTGTGCGCTGCACCCACCCATACCGGCCGTGCGAACGCACGGACGGTATGGGTATCCTTCCTCCGGCGTCCTCCGGCGAGGGAGACACGTCGTCTCCCTCCGCCCTCCTCTCTGGTTCTGCCCCTATAAATACCCCCGTCGCTCCGCCGTTCTTCCCAGCTCGGATCTGACGGAGACACCCCCTCAATTCCTCCCTTCTCACTCCGACAGACTCCCCCTTGCTCCGGCGGCCTCTCCTCCTCCTCCTCGTCGCCCTGCAGCACTACCAGCAGCAGGGTTACCTTCCCTCGATCTTGCCGCATCACGCCGCACCCAGCTGGCGCCTCTCCGACCCTCTCCTCGCCGCCGCCCCTTCCTCTGGGCAATTTCTTCTCCGGCGACAGTCGATATGACTGTCGCCTGCGCCAACCCCTCCTCGTCCAGCTTAGTAGGTAAAACTTCTCCTCTTCCTCCCCTCTTTCTTTTCCATACTGAAAGCCCTTACTGCCACCACCGATTTCCTACCGATCACCCTCACCTTCTCCACCTCCGGCCAAACTCCGGCGAACCGCTCCCATCGCTCCAGCACCCCACATGGCTCGCCGACCTGTGCATAACCTCCGCCTCCTCACCCTAATCCTCTTCCGTCCCTCCATTTCCCACCAAACGCCCTCTGCAGATCCACCGAACACACCCACTTCACCGCCCGCAGTTTGACCTAGGGCGACCCTTTTGCTCCACCACGCCCCCTGCAGACCCTCCGACCACCTTCGCCGTGCCACGGCGAAGGTCCTCCGCATATCTGATTAGGCCGAGAGGCCGTGTTGTTGTAAACGGGGTCTGTGCTCGCCGCCGCCATTGACAAGTGAAGAAGCTCCGCCTACCTGCTGCTCCAGGCACGCCACGCCTAGATCAGGCTCCCAGGCTGCGTGGGGTGACTTCGCGAAGTACCAGGCTGCAGCTGAGGCGATGTCCTCACGCGAAGCCCTCGCATCGGCCCTCGACTGCTCGCTGCCTTCTCCGCATGGGCGCTCAAATTGGGGTGGGACATTTAGTCCCACCTCGAAAGTCTCTGAAGCGACGCGCCGATATAAACTGAAAAAGTGCTGTAGGCTTATCGCCTCAGCACACGGGGTGAGGTCCCTCACACCGCTTCACCCAGCCTGTCCGCGAGCTCATCACGCGGATCCGACCGACCCGACCCGACTTGACTGGCACTCCTCGCCCACCACCTCACGCCGGTGGGCCTGGACCCGGGCGCGACCCGCGTACCCGATTCCCGGTTGCTCTGGGAGAGCTGTCCTAAGAGCGAATTCTGAGAGAGAGAGACGTGGGGGGGGGGGGGGGGAATAGAGTAGGTTTTTACCCTCTGATGCTGAACTCTTGAGCGTGCAGGCACAGGTGAAGAAGAAGAAGGACTGCGGAAGAAGAAGAACTGAAGCGACACTGTAGCATCCGCGGGTTAAGTCGTCTGATTGGAAAATCAGACGACGTCCTGAAGACAGGTGAAGACAAAGAAGAAGAAGAAAAGAAGAGAGAAGGAGCAGCCGAGTGAAGAAACAGGAAGCAGAAGAAGAAGAAGAAGAAGAGAAGCAAGAAGCAAGAAAAGAAGAGAGAAGGAGCAGCCAAGTGAAGAAACAGAAAGCAGAAGAAGAAGAGAAGCAAGAAGCAAGAAAAGAAGAAGAAGTAGAATAGGAAGAACAAAAGCCAAAGAGGAGAGAAGACAAAGAGGAAGAAAGAAGAGAAGAAGAAGAAGCCAAACTTTCATCTCTCTCTCTCTCCCTCTCTCTCTCTCTTTATTTTTGTAATAGAACATATATATCTCTAGAATACGACTTGCTCCCTGAGTTCGACCTCGGGAGAATTGTTATTCCCGAGTAAAAAAAATATATATATTTGAAATGATGGCAATAACTAGCTATACTACAACTCTATAGCAAAACCTAGTCATAGTTGTCGCTGTCCGTTTCAACGCTCATACATAAATTGAAAAAGTGCTATCGGGTGGTTGCCTCCGATAGCACTGGGGTGAGGTCCCTCACCTACTCACCGGGTCTCGTCCGCGACACGCCCACGTGGATCTGACCTGACCGACTTCCCACTCCTGTGCACTCCTCGCGCACCACCCACGTCGGTGCGCCTGGACCCAGGCACGAGACCCGACCCAATTACCCGGCTCTGGGAGAGCTTACCAAAGAGAGATTCAGAGAGAGAGACATGGGGAAGGGGTAGGGGTAGGTTTTACGCTGATGTTTGTGTGTGTGTGCAGGAAGGAAGAAAGGAGAAGAGGAGCAGTGGCCGGGACTTAGCAGCGCAGGGAAGCAGGAAGAAGGAAGGAAGGAGAAGAGAAGAGGAAGCCAAGAGGAAAAGGAGGAGAGGCTGATCAGATAAGACATCTGAGCTCTGAATCAGACGTCGGAGAAAAAGAAGAAGAAGCAGCAACAAGAAGAAGGAAGAAGAATAAGAAGGGCCAGAGTAGAAGCAAGAAGAAAAGAGAAAGAGGAACCATAGCTGCTGAGAAAAAGAAAGGAAGAAGAAGCAAAGAAGCCCTTCAGAGAAGGAAGAAAGGAAAAGAAAAGAAAAGAAAAGAAGAAGCCAAGAGAAAGAGAGAGACTGCCGCACAAGAAACCAGAGAAGAAAAGAAGAAAGGAAGAAGAAGTAGAGGAGTCCTTCAGAGAAGGAAGAAAGGAAAAGAAGAAGAGCTTTGCCGCAGGGAAGAAGAAAGAAGAGAAGGAAAAAGGGAAAAAGAAAGAAAGGAGCAAATTTTACTCTCTCTCTCTCTTTTTCTTAATTTTTGTAAAAACATTATATATTGTGAATTTATATGCTTCTGGAATTATAGTTTGCTCCCTGAGTTTGACCTCGGAAAACTTTTTATTTTCGAGTAACAAATTGTATTAAACTGGTGACCGTTTCTTTATACTATACTACGACGAAACCCTAAAGCGAGATAACGACACAACCATCACCTTTTTGGGACATGTGATTTATGGGGCAGGCATCTCCATGGATCCCACGAGGCCATGTTGAAATGGCAATGCCCAAAGTCAATGTCAAAGATTTGCAGTCTCTTGGGGTTGGTTGGCAACTATCAATGTTTCATTCGAGGTTTCCCATAGATCGCTTTGCTAATGACTCAGTTGACCTGAAAGGATGCACCGTTTGCTTAGACCGAGGATTGTGAAGCCAATTTCTAAACCCTGAAGGAGAACTAACTACAGCTCCTTTGCTTACCATTTCAGACAATGTCGGCACTATCTCCATGGGAGACATTCAAGATTCATATAAATAACAAGAGTTTGAAGTACCTTTTCAATAAGAGAAAGCTAAACTTGTGACAATGACACTAGATGGAGTTCCTAAAAGATTATAATTGCACCATTATGTACCATCCAAGGAAGGCTAATGCAATGGTCCACGCTTTGAGTAGGAAGCCACTAGTACAGCTAGCTAATCACAGGCTCATAGATGGATCAGAATGCTAAAGGTTGACTGTTAGAGACCCAAGAGACTTCACCTTCGTGAATAGGGTGCTTAGACTCCGTGGAAGGCTGTGTACCTTGGGATAGCGTGCTTTGAAAGGATTTACTAGCAAAAGTTCACAGCTTACGACTGACTATCAATCCATGGAACAACAAGATGTATCATAACCTAAAGGACTTCTAGTGGCATGGAATGAATAAGGACATAGGTGAATTTGTCAAGCAGTGCCCGATCTGCCAGCAGGTGAAGGTTAAGCGACAGAGGCTTGTAAGTCTGCTGCAACCACTTCTTATGCCTAAGTGGAAGTGGGAGAGCATCACAATGAACCTAGTGGTTGGATTTCTGCTTACTAAGAGGGGCTTATGATGTGATATGGGTGATTGTCGACAAACTAACAAAGACTACATGGCTACTATCGATCTAAGTTACTCATGGGCCTTCGTAGCAAATCGATTTATACAGTTGGTAGATCGTGCATTTTCATGAGGTCCCAAAGAAGATCATTTTAGATAGAGATTCCACATTTACCTCTTAGTTTTGGGGAGGGTTGCAACAAACCTTGGAAACTCAGTTGAGGATCAGTACTGTATATCACCCCTAGACAGACAGGCAGCTTGAGCGCACAATTCAAACATTGGAAGATTTACTACGAGCTTGTGCTCTAGAGTGGAAGGGCTCACGGAAGACCACTTGCCCTTGGTGGAGTTTACATACAATAAGAACTATCGCTTCAGTATTAATATGGCTCTGTACGAGGCACTTTATGGGAGAAAGTGCATGTCTCCTTTATACGACATGGAAGTTGCAACAAAGTGGGAGGTGGGACCAAGATTGATTCTCTAAAGCGAAGAAGTCATAGAGAAAATTCATAAGGAGCTACTTGTAGTGGAAAGTCAATAGAAGAGTTCTCGAGTTGGACCTATTACATATCAGCTCAACCTACCAGCACAATTGGCTGACATTCATAATGTATTCCACATTTTCAACTTGAGGAAGTGCATCCCAGGCCTGAGTAGGGATGAAAATGGATCTAGATCTAAATTGAATATCCAGATACCGTATTTGATTCTAGTTGGGTTTGGTAATTCAGATTCGAATAATTTTCGGATTTAGATCCGGATTCAGATAATGAAACTCCCAAATTTTAGGAATCGAATTCGAATTTAGATCTTATGGAAAAAAAATGAATTCAGATTTGCATATCTGATTATATTTATTCAAATTCAAATTAGGATTTTGGATTCGGATTCGAATTCAAATTCGACATCACCTTCAACTTCAACACGTACCCATCATAGCTCTATAAATTATTTGAAGGGAGTTAACCTAGCACTTAATCCACGAATATTATGATTTCATAGTATGTTCTCTTTATTGGGATTTTAGGTTAACATCATCACTAGTAGAAGCACTGCAAATTATTAGTTGAACCATCATAAATCAAAATTAACCTGGTTTTCTAAAATCTTATTTTAATATTAATCATATATGTACGAAATCAGAAATAAATATATAGAATGTATTTTATTCTATTTTATTTTTATTGATTTTTTGTTCTTATTTTTTCATTCTTTATTTTATAGAATGTATTTTAATCTAGTTACTCTTATATACTTAACTAATGATTAATACTTTTCTTATATTTGTAGGAAAGCTAATAGTCCATACGTATCAGTTGTTGATGCTTATACGGAATAATCACTTCTACAAAAGATATTAATCTTTAGATAATGAAGTCATTTGATTGTATTCCACACTTCATAGAAAAGTTTTCAATATTGGTTTCCATTTACATACAAATTACTGGTTCTCCGACAAATCTTATTTCAATTTTTGTTTCCATTTATATTTGTCTAATAAATATTTTTTTGAGAAATTTTATTCGATAAATAATAAATTCATATTCATATTTGAGTCTAATTAATACCAGATTTGTATTTATATTCGATCAATATTTGATTCAAATTCAAATTCAATTAATATTCAATCCATATTTGAATTTGATTCGTTTATGATTCGAATGGTGATAAAAATTCCTATTTGATTTAATTTCCGAATTTGAATCTGAATTTGATTCGAAAAATAAATATGGATATGGAAATACCTATATTGGAATCTAATCCGACTCGATTCATCCCTAAACTTGAGCCACATCTTGAGCTATGACAACGTGGGGATCGAGGAGAACCTGACGTACTAGGAGTAGTCGAAGAAGTCCAAGCAGAGGGAAGTTGCTCTAATAAACGTACTATGGCAAAGCCAGAGATACAAAGATGCAACCTGGGAAACTTGGGAACCTAAGGTGGATATAAGGGAGCGATACCCAAAGTTATTCACTGATGAGTTCTGAAACCCTACTTTCATCTTCCTTAAGGTTGTTATGCCTCTTCAAGGTTGTTTTGGGCTTCTTTACCTATTTTCACTTGCACATATAATATTACTTAAGTTTTGGGGACGAATCTCCCTTTAAAGTTGTTATATTTTTTATAAACCAAAATTGAAATTCAATTCCATTTCTAGATTAAGAATGTCAATATGAACCCGTTGATACTTGTCGAGTGCTAATTGGGTTAATGTTGCTCGAAATTGAGAAAACACGAGTTTTGGTTAAACTTGGTCAACCCTTAGGTAAAATTGGCTAGAAATATGTCGTATATGGTACCATTAGAGTCTTTTCATTACAAGTTTTCTATTGAGACTAATTTTGCAAAAATTTGAGTTACTTTTAACTTGCTTCTACCGTGTTTTAAAAATCACGTTGTAGTATAGTTGATAAAAGCGCAATTAACATTTAAAATTTATAACTTGAAATAAAAGTGTATTCTAAGGTCGAACACAAGAAGCAAGCTAATGCATGAATACCACTATTCCGTTATTTATAGTGGAACTTGTATCAAGTGCAAATTCTCGAAATTTCACAAGTTCACAATCGCACATTCAATATTCCATTTACCAAGATAAAATCAAGTACGAGGAAAAATAGTCATTTAGTGCTTACTTGAGGAAAGTAATCGAGTATCTATTTCCTTAAGCACTAAGTAAACACTAGTAGCAATGTTTGAACAAAATATAGTAATAAGGCTTTATTTTAAAGTTCAAAGTGTAAACCAACTGATTAGTTACTGTAATTGGATCCTTGGAATGCCACATCCGGGTCCCTACGAATTTTGTGAATAGGTCCTTGCAAACCTTTATTCTCGCAGATGGGTCCTTTTCTTCTTCGTTGAAGCTTTAGCAAGGCCTCCTCGGTGAGACGATAGGAGAGCTCAAGGCACCTTGCAACTGTGTAGAGAAGTCGTAGGGGTTCCTTGGAGCTCCATGAACTCTTCGACGAAGATGGTCAGTTGCAAGGTCGACCGAGGCGGCGACTGGATGCATCGTCGTCTGTGGATGAGGTGGGTATGCCGGCGTTCGACGAAGCTCCACGGTGCATGAAACTTCCCATTAAGGATCGCAAATGTTTCCTCGTGCCACCATGAAGCTTCTCATGAAGCTTTGGGACGTGAGGAGGCCGTCCATGGCCGGTCGACGTCAGGGAAGAGCGGCGGTGGTGGGTAGTTTGGCGAAGAGTGGATTATGTCAAAGCTTGCTTCCAATAGGTCAGGAAGCTTCGTTGGAGTTTGGTGAAAGTGGTGGTGACAACGATTTAGTGTGAGACGGCCCGTAGACGACCGGCAAAGGCAATGAAGGTGGTGGCTAGCGTACGTGTTGGGTGGAGGTCGACGGGGCTCGAAACTCTTGATTGAGAGAAGGATTTTGCTCCTTTCGTCGAGGCGATTGAAGAGAGTGGCTAGAGCGAGGAAGCATGGCTCGCCGAAGTGTGGCTGATGCGTGGCTAGCCATGGAGAAGACAGTGAGAATGGGAGGAGTTTTGTGATTGAAACCTAAGTCTAAGTATCTGATGAATTGCGACTCATCATAGCTAAATTGCCTGAGTTAACCAAGAAACTATGTTAAACACTATGGAATTAACACATAAAAAGGGTCAAGTGTGGGAAATAGAGAAAAAGACCTAAAACATCAATTTTGTGCTAAAAATGCATAATTAGGTCATTTATTGAGATATTCTATTAAATAATGTAAAATGGTGATTCAATTGCAAATTGAACACACAAATAAGTTCAAATCAAAATGTAATTAACTTCCTAAATGTTCAATTAAGCTTCCATAAAAACTTAATTGCATTTAGACATCACTAGAACCTTGCAATTAGAGATTCTCATTTAGGTCCTTAGGTCATAACATTTCATCCTTAGAAATCTCTCTAGGGACACATTTGATACCTGTATGGACCTATTTACAACATTCTAGGGACTGCTCTGATAGGATTCTTAACCACTTAAGGGTCCCTTTGCTATTTTTCTACCCCTTCGCGTAGGGGCTTATTACGCAAAATCACCTTTATAACTCTCTTGCATCTGCAGCTCGTGGGTGCACTGTAGCACCCGAAGAACAAGGGCAATCTTAGCAGTTCAATTTTTGTTCCGTCGATCTGTGTCTCACATTCATTCGAACCTTCGCACGAATCCACGCATGCGATCACCTCTCCCCGCAGATCTGATCCAACAGTCCACTTTTGGATTAAACTTGCGCGCACTCCTCTCCTCTCATCACCACCGCCCACTCCCTACTCATCTAATCGCACCACTACGGTGCCCTGATTCAACAATCACTCTACTTAAGCACCTCCACTGCCTCACGCGCAAAGGATCGACTCCCTTCTGCACCCCTTGAGCCGATCATTCGTCCACTCCAGCTCCTCTCCTCATAATTTTCTTTGTTTCACTACCACTGGTGATGAAGCTCCACCTTCCTCTCCAACCCTCCTCGCCGTTAAGGATATCGTAACACCTGAGGGTGACCCAGAACTTCACTAGCGAGTTTTCAATCCACTGGAGATTCCCCTTCCTTCATCACTGCAGCCACTAGCTGCAGTTCTCCTTGCAAGTCCCATTCTTCCATTTAAACTAGGTTTTAATACTATCTAGCTTTAGCATAGATGTAGTGAATGTTAGAATAGTGTAGATCATATATGAGTAGATCAGTTAGAATTCCACTGGTTTAATCATTAACTTAGGAGTAGATTATAGTAGAATTCACACATCCACATCCACATCCTCTGATCACTTCAGATTAGAGATGATCAGAGGAGATGAGGATTTGCGCTCAAAATCCATCTAAGGGTCTCCCATTCATCTCAGAAATCCACAAAGACCCCTAATCAGAATTTTAAATTGAATCGATTTGCTTGATCTGATTTTAATTTGGATTTCAAAGCAAGATCGCAAGATTTTGATCAAATTGAATTTTAAATGGTTTTGATCAAGTGAATTGACATGTTTTTGGGTAATTCATGTCATGGCAGTGAATCTAAGATGTTTTTGATGAAAAATCTTTCCTCAGATGAGTCATGTCTGAATTTAGCTCAAATTGGGGATTTTAGGATCTTGAATGAGTGGGAAAGTCAAGGAGAATCAACCATGTTGATTTGAGGCTCTGCCAAGTATTTCTGTGTGGATTTATTATTTTAGATTCTGATTTCTAACTTAAGGGATTTTCAATATTCCTTAAGGTTGTAGACAATTGGGATTCAACTTGGATTTATTGGACTGATTCCAACACCTCCTACATGCTGTCTATAGCATTAGGAAGGTGTTAAATCAGTGGTTTTCCTTTTGATTTGAAATGAGAATGATGACATAGAGTTTTGATGCAAAGTTTAACATTTCGAAGTGATTTCAATGATGTTTTCAAGCCTTGTCAGAATTTTAAAATGCTTACTATGTCATTTTTGAATCTCAATTCTACATATTAAAGTGATGCTTCAGCAGCTACATATTCAAGGAGTTATTAACCCTAAATTTGATGCAAATCACTCCTTGAAGTTGGATGCTTTTGATCCAAAAATCAGACTTAACAAAGTCTGATTTTGGACATTTGCATATTAGACCTGCTACAACTACTGGACTGATTTTTGGATACACTACAGTAGCCCTTTGAATTGTTCTAGAAGTCTGGAGCAGCTCATTGAGAGCTGCTGAGAGTATTTCACTACTGCTGCAGTTGTTGTTGTTATTGTCTGAAGCTGCAACTGTTGCTGGTAGCTACTATTGATCTGAAATCATTAGATAGTAGAGCCTAGGATTTGAGTTCTTTAAATTAGCTGGCATGTGTATGTATTGTTTATATCTTGTACAAGCATTCTCATACTGTTAGATGCTTCTAAATCTCATCTGGATTGCTTGTAACCTTGTTTAAACCCTTCTTTGTCAGATAACTTTGTTTGCCTAACTGTCCAATATGAGAAATGAATGTCAAATTAAATGAAATTCATGTTTAATCGCTGGAACATATCTCTTAGACTCTATAGAACATTTCTGAACATTTTCACTGTCATCCCAGCCACTCTTTTGAAATTTAGGGTCTTAGGTTCTCTTTTAAAACACTTTGAAGACCCTAAAATGAGCTAAACTTGTATATAAATAAAAGTGATTTAAAAAATCCAAAATAATAAAATAAACCTGTCTTGGTGAAGATCAGGTATATTTCTAGGTGTACATTGAGTTTCAAGGTCATCTGAACCCTCAGCTTGGTAGAACATACCAGCCAACAGTTCAGTATACCTTTAAACCTAATAAAAGAACTTAACCTACAAAAATATCAAAAACACATTCTCTCTCTCATCCATTTCTTTTTTTCTCATCCCCTACCTCTATAAAACACTTAAAACCCATAAAAAGAAGAAACACTCCAAAAATACACAAAAATACCATGTATATTATGTATATACTTGTAAATATAAGTTTTATAGTAAGCTATATGTATATATATTGTAAAATAGGTGTATAATATGTATAACTAACTTATATATATATATTGTATAAGGTAAATTAAATATTTAAGATTATTAAACTGTATATAACTTAATCATATAACTATTTATTATTTATACTAACTTATATACACTATAACTTAAGTAAATATATAAAAACATGTAAATAACTGTATTTACTAATGATACTGTATATACATATCTATATATGTATTATGTATATTATAAACCCTGTATCATAATTTAATTATGTATATAATAAATAATTAATTTATTAAGTTATTAGCTAAGTTATTAAGTTAAATTAAAATAAATTAGTAAATTAAGTTATAATTGAGATAATTTATACTGTATAGTTGTATTGTAGTATTTTAAGTAAATTAGACTAATTTAATTATATTTATAATGTATTATACTATTTATGCTTAATTTATATGTACAATATCCTGAATTTATTATTTAAATGTAAATAAATCAAAATAAATCTTGTAAAATATAATAAAAATGTGTATTAAATACTTTAATATGTATGCTAACTTTGTACGGGGTCAATTAGACCATTAATTAACTAATTTATACGTTTATTAAGAAATAAACCCAATAATCAGGATGTATAAATCATAAACTTTAACTAATTTATTTATATAGTAAATATAATTAATTTTGTAAATAAACTATACAATTATGTAGCCCTATATAAGGACTTTACAAATATATAATTTATTTTGAAATTGAACCTAATTTGGGTCCTCAAATCGAGGGCCAAATCTACCAAATCAGAACATGTGCACTAGAGTAGTAGTGCTTGGAGGTGCCTAAGTTAGTCCCACATCGTGGGATGTGGAGCACTTGCAGCGGTATAAATTGCTTTTCTTTCTCATCCTTCCTAGTCGTCAAGTGCTTGACGCTAAACAACCCATCCTCCTTTCCCCTCTGGCATGAATGAGCTTTGGTACTTTGGCATGAGATTTGAGTGTGCAGTGTAGGCTGGGGGCCTGGCACTGTGCGTGGGCCTAAGTGGGCCCATTAACGAGCATAAAACAAGATTAAGAGGCTTAATTAACTAATTAGGGCAGCTCTTAGTAGAGGTCTAGTTCCACATGAGATGGTGTTGTGTATCCCTCGAAAAGATCGCTCGCCAATTAAGAACATAGTCTTTATTAAAGATGAACAGTAATCATGCCTTAATCTACTTAAGAGATGAAGAAGAAACATAGAAGAGAAGAGGCGAAAATCGGCCAAGTGTTGGAGAGAGGCCTTGTGCCTTTGTGTGAGTTGTGTGTGTGCGTGTACATATGTATATATGTATGTATGTATGTATAGATAGTGTATATGTATATATGTATGCTAATGTATGTGATATATATGTAATAAGTATTCATAGAGTAATGTTTAAGCTATACACGTATATAAATAAAGATAGCTTTAGTGGCATATATATCCATCACTGTAGATAAAATAAATGACAGTATAGATCCTATTTTTACCTTAGCTTATGGATATATTTTTTTAAGTTTAGCGACGCTTATATATGTCGCTGTACATACATTATATGTTACTGTAAATGTTAATATGTTAACTTAAGTTAGTATAGTATATATTATTACTTATTACTACACATATATCTAAGTATTATTAATATAAGTTATAAATAGATAGTATATAGTATGTAATTATAGTTTTTGATGCTCGTTTGTACTTAGTTGTTTCAAGCATTGTATTGATTTGTAAGTCATTTTTGTATATAGTTGATTCATTCTTTGATTATTTCATTCATTCATTCATTATTGTACATAAAATCAATCTTTTTGGAATTAAAGAATGATATTGGACTTAGAGAGTGATGTATATCAATAACTATCTCCTAGTGAACGACCTAAAATAAACCAATAAAAATTAGGTAAATAAATAAAATTGATGCGACAATTATTTGTATTTGTGACATATACTACAAAAACGACCCCTTTTAATACGAACCGGTAATCGAACGATCAGTATCCTAAGCTATTCTAGAGAGATAGGGGAGGTGATGGTAACACCATCATGAGCCATAACTAACTTTAATTAGTCATAATCAAGTGACAAAAGCTCCTATATAATCACCTGAGAGCCATAATTCCATACAAAGCCAGTTTGAGAAGAAAACATTAAATCAAGGTTAATTATGCAATTTTAAAAACATATCATGAAAGCAGAGTAACCATGAGGTTTGCCAGGGGTTAATCTAAGGTCTAGTGAGCATTAAAGCCTAATAAGAGAGTCCACATAGATAGAAATAGGGTTTCACACGTTTCAAGAACCAATACAGTACCCAAAACACTAATTTCAAACCCACTTAAATTACAGAGGTTTCGATAAGGATAAAATTCATCTAAATATTCTAAAATTCATATAAAAATATTCATTGAGGTTTGGTATCTTTGATTTGACCATTTGAACCTATTTTGACCTTAAACAGAGTCACAGACATATTTCTACCCTAATTTGGGTTTCTATGCAAATTACCTTGTCAAACTTGCTCAAAACTAAAATCCAACTTCACCATCAGATTCCATGGATTTAAATTAGGTTTGTGCCAAAATTTGGACCTAAGCAGAGTCTATCTTGACCTAGTTTGCATTTCAGTCCATTTAAACTCTATTTCTTTCAGACAAGCCCGTAACCTTCAAAAATCCTTGCAATTGAGTCCCGAACCTCCTTATCTTCTTTGCAAACAAGTCCCTACTGCCATTGGAGGTCAATAGACCTCTAGGTAGATTTTGACCACCTCAAATCCTAGTTAAATCACCACCAAATCCCATCAAATTTGGTGAGATTGGTGTTCACACTATGAGGAATTGATTGGGACCGGTCTTGGTCCCAAATCGCAAGGGTTTGTTCTAGCGAACCCACAAGATTCATGGGTATCTTGTGCTTCAAGCACAAGCCAATTTGGGCTTGTTTCCTTGTCTAGAGCTTGCCCCGAGCTCTATAAAAGCATCTCCTTTGCAAAGCCGCATTCCTTAGTTCGGTTTGGTCGCATTTCTTCACCAATTCTCCTTCTCCGGTCACCTCCACCGTAGCTTCGGCAATGTCTTCTTCCCTGACTTCCTCGCTCGTTGCCACATACCATAGGTAGCGGGATTGCCTTCCTCACCTTCCTCCGCTTCTCGCGATACCAACAGAAGCCCTCCAAACCCTCTTCTTCCTCGCCGCTCCATCATCGAAGATTTCTCCTTCCCCGACGTCAGCCAATCACAGTCGGTGCCTGTTGTCAGCCCCTTTGTCCTTTAGCTAGGTAAACTCCCTCCTCTCCCTCTCCTGAACCTTTCTAGCTCCTTCCTCGCTTATTTCGACTGATGACCATCACTGTCTCCCTCTGTCTTCTCCACGGCTGGTGAAGCTCTGGTGAGCTCGCCCGGCTAACACACCCCACCAAACACCCCACTACTTCCACCCACACCTTCCGCACGATCCAAAGATCAAAAGCCCTAAGGTTATTGGAGCTCTTAACCTCTGGAATCACCGACTGGACTCACCCACTCACAGCCACCTCCATCATCATCGTCTGGCCACCTCAGACTCTCTCCCACCAAATTGCACCCACCATTACCTTCGCCACACCACGGCAAAGGTCACCGACTATCTAATTGGGCCCTAGGCCGTGTTTCTCTTGCATGTCAACTCCAGCATCACCATTGTCTTCTCCAGTGATGACCACTACCATATGACCATTGCTCCATCTTGCTTCCAACTCAGAGAGCTGCGGAATCTTTCAACAAAACTACGCGCAACATCAATTGAAGAGAAGAGTTCCAGCAACTGCTTCAATTGGAGACATGACCTCACCGGCTGTTGCGTAAAGGAGGAACATGGATGATAGTCCCACATCACAAAGTCACGAGTTACTGCAGGCACTTAAATTGATTTTATGTTCTAAGTCTTTTACCCAAGAACACCGAGGGGTCGGGTCCCCTGCTCACTCATCCTACTCCTCGCTCCCCACCACACCCGGTGAGCCTAGTCCCTTGCCTGGATCCGATAACATGCATTCTGACCCGATTACCCCCAGGTCTGAGAGAGAAGAGGAGAAATCTATGAGGAGGAGGGGGGAGGGTTTTACTTTGAATTCCTTGGGCTGATGCTGAAGGTAGCAGCTTTACACTTAGCCTCTTAAGAGAGTTGGCCTTGTGCTATTCTTAAGAAAGGCTTGAAGAAGAAGAGAAGGCCTTGAGAGGTTCTTGCCCGTGCCTTCTGTGGGGCTATGCTGTGAAGGTTAAGTCATCTGGCTTTGATAGGCGACATCTGATTGAACTTTGGTTTTGATACTGTTGGAACATTTAAGTACCAAAGTTATTTGATTGAGACACTGTTGAGTTATTAGAATAAATTGAATACATGAGATGCATGCTTAATTAGAGGGATCTAAATGGTGATCTAAATCACCACTTTTTAGGTTTCTTCTATTCTTTTTGTATCTATACTTTTTGAGATACATTGGATTATATTGAATATCAATCTGAGTAATTTATTCATTGCATATCTTTTTATTGTACTCAATTTACTGTGCTCATTAATTCTAAATTAAGATTAGTGCATGAATTCCACATTTGCTCTCTGCAAATGACCTCGGACTCCAATTAGATTCTGAGTTTATAAATTTAAGTATTTCTATGCAATTTAGGAGTGTACTACAATGAACGCATCTTAAATATCCTCTCTCGCATGTAAACAGGTGGAGAATAGGTTACCTAGAAGATGACGAGGGGGTCAAAGGAGCACAGTCGGAGGGACGACCGGACTTGGAGAAGAAGAGGGCAGCGAGGATATTGGAGCGACGATGAGGAGAAGGAACCACTTCCTTTGATGGGAAGAACGGCGACGACGAGAGGAAGAGTATCCCTCTAATAATTTCAACGATAGAGCAACAGATCGATGGGGTGAGGAAGCTCCAAGGTTCGCCGGTGATGGTCGCGTCGAAGAAGAAGAAGAAGGGGGTAATGGTGCATCAAAATGCGATGACAAGAAGCGACGTGAATTGGGGGTGCTTTAACGCTCCTTAGCGTACGAGGAGAGGGGCGAAAGCTGCGGGAACGAACTCACCTGAATTTGCGGTCGACGATGCGGAGATGGGAGATGGGGAAGGTGCTTGTGGGGACCTCTTCGCAATAAAATTAAAAGTTAAGGAGGCATTTGCAATGAAATTAGGAATTAAGGGTCAAATTGCAAACTAAGGGAAGATGAAGTCCAAATGAACTCAAATTCTTATGGTAACCTAATTTGGATATAAGAAATTTAATGGTGAATTAAATTTTAGGTTTTGATAAAATTTTCATGGTAAATTTATGATTTACCCCAAAATATACCAAATACCCACCTACGTTTCTATTTTAGGTCGAAACGAGTTTCGTTGTCAAATCGACTATGTTAAACCTTATAAAATATTTTTAAATAATTTTGAGAAGGTTTATATTACATTTATTTCCATCGAAATTGTTTTAAGTGAAGCGGGATCAAAATTAGCCATTTTAATTAAGGATTAACACTCAATTTGAATGAAAATCATAAATTACACGATATCAACCTACTTTTAGGAAATTTAAGCTCAATTGACCCTTGATTAATCATGGTCCACCCCTTGCCATTCTGCATTTATAATTATTCATGAAAATTATAGAATTAACCCTTATTTTTATCAATTCCTCTCTCTTTAGCCCTGATTGAGTTATACCCTTTTAATGTGTTAATTAGGTGAATTTATCCTTAGAATTTAGCCAAATTAGGTTAGATACAGAGGATGATGGTGATGCCATCAGTTACATAGCAAAAGTTATGCATGAAACACATTAAATGGGATCATAGGCGCACATGAATCGGAATTGAGGGTTATTTTGGTCCAATTAGAATACTTAAACCATCCCTAAGCCCTATAGATAAGCACTCTAGGGTTCCATGTTGTCGTCTCATATTCTTGCATCAAAATCTTGTGTAAAACTTTGAGGAAACACCAGAAAAAGAAAGGGTTTTCAAGAAAAAGAGAGAGATGAGAGGAAGAGAGAGAGAGAGAGGCTCCCTCTCGTTCGTGTACGGTGGACCTTAGCCGTCAAGGTCGGTGCAAGCGACCTCAGTGAGGAAGTCTAGCACAGGAGGAGCATGTGTTGTGTGCTCATGAGGAGTGTGGAGGAGTGCGCTCGTCTAGGATAGCACGTAAAGCACGCGAACGACTCAGATTATGCCATGTTGATGACTCACGACCACAAGTGTGCACCACTGTAAGCATGATGCATGGAAGACACTAGGTGCGAACGGTTCAAGCTAGCCAACAAACTAGAAGATTCTCTAGTTCGGCTTAGGACTCCTTTGCCTTCTTTTGATCGGTTCGGGGCCTTCTTGATCTTTGTTTTTGAAAAAATTGTACCATTGGAATCGTCTCGATGTGCACTATGCGTTGGTGAGTCTATTTTTCCTGTGGGGGTATTGTTGTACATGTTAAAAATCAAGAGAGTATTCTAACGTGTTTGTAAATCAGATTATCATTGTGTCTAGCCTAGGGAATTAACTTAGAGCGTGCATGAACTTCTAGAAGCACCTGATCCTCATCCCTAAACCTTGGGACTTGTTTCAGAGTCATCGTGATCCCCCGATGGTGCTAGGTAGAGTGGTCCTAACCTCGCTATGTGATGACGGTTTCCATGAAATATTTAGTGTGATTTGTGTTATTCTTCTTGTATGCGTGTGTGCCTACTCCTTTGTTGAGTCTGAAGTCTTACTTGACTATATTTTTTGTTCATCTTGGGTACTTGATTAAATAAAACTAAGAACATGACATTGAGCAAGTTCAAAAGAATTGTATGTAACTGTTAGATCTAGTGACATCGCAAAATGTGTTAAGTTTAATCTATCGTTATAGCATGCGTTACAACATCAATTTTAATGAGAAGATGATTACGTGAGTCTAGGTGTCAAACACAAGGAGGCGTGAAATTAGATCAATTAGTCACTTAGTTGTCACATGATATGTCTTTGGTTTGCTTGCGAAGAGAGAACGAGAGAGAGAGAGAGAGAGAGAGAGAGTTAGAAAATGTAAGTAGAATTGGAGTTATTAGCCATACATGAAATCAAGGTATGATGAAATAAGATGATAACATAAGCTACTGTACTCCACAAGCGAAATCGTTTTACAATAATACTAGATGAATGCTTAGATAAACATGAACATAAAACTAAAGCATAAAGGCAAAATGGAGAGGCGAGGTAGCCACGGCGGTGGAGGGGCTTCCGTCGATGGCTCGGTATTCTCTAGGACGTGCTTACTCTTCTAAGGGTGTGCAAGTATGCTAGGTAGAGGATAAGAAGAAGCTTGGAAGAGATGCTAAGAGATATGTAGGGATGATCACAAATGGAGGGTGTGTGGGGGTTTTTATAGTGGAGAGGAGGCTTTTAAATTGGGTAAGCGGCTTTAGCGACATCCAAGACATCGCTATACCCCTTCCAAAAGCGTCGGTGTAGCCCTCCACCCACTAATCCACGCATGCGCGCGTGCTTTGCCTCGCCCGCACGATTTGTGTGCGCTTGCTGGCAACCGTCTAATTAAGGATCAATGTCGAGATCTCGCGTGGGCGTGCGCCTCAGATCGCGAATTGGTCGCACGTCAAATGCGACGTCTGATACAACGTCATTGTGCGTGTGTGCATCATCGCACGCATCTGGCGTGTGAGAGTGCGCCACGTAGCTGCGGTGATATCCGCCCAATCTTCGATCGATGGCGGAATTTCATCCGCACATAATGAGAACAATGCTTTCCCCTCTGCAAGGCTTCGAACATGCAATCTCTTGCATGTGGTCTAAGCCGCAAACCAACGTGCTACAACAGCGGATGGTCGCATTTATGTGTCGATGCTCGCGCTTCCTCAGCCGTCCAATCAAGGATCGGATGACTTAGAGTGCTTAATGAAGGAGTGATGGAGAGAGAGAGGCAGTTGCAGGCACGTGGATGTGCGACACGTGGCTGGCTTTGGGCCGTTGATCATCATATCAATGACCAGAACTTCCCGGGCTTGTTGTGGGAGCTACAGAAGTCGGATTGAGATGATTTTGAGTCCGTTGAACTCTGTTCGTCAATCCGGATCCATTCGTACTGTCTGATTGCTCATCTGAGACCTGTTTCAGTATACACTTGTACATATGATCATTAAACATTAATTACAAGCAATTTTCACACAACATACATGTAATGTTCTCAAGCCCATTATAATATGTCATTAATGTACATGTGCCCTTGAAATTGACTCTGATTGATAGAATTATCATCATTATATGTAGAGTCATCATCTAGCTTGATTGGTGATAATGGGAATTTGTTTAGAATGAATAAAGTTGAATTAAGAAATGAGTATTAATTGTAGTGTAATCCGTGAATAAATTGAATTATGATCATCCATGATCATTTTCTTCTTGTCATAGAAATGAAATTAATAGACTAATGACTCGATTAAATTAATTTGTAGCCTTTGAGCTCTAATGGCATCACCATCATCCTCTGTATCTAACCTAATTTGGTTAAGTTATAAGGTTAAATTAACTTAATTAACACATTAAAAGGGTATAGCTCAATTAGGGCTGAAGAGAGAGGAACTGATAAAAATAAGGGTTAATTCTGTAATTTTTAGGAATAATTATAAATGCAAAGTGGTAACAGGTGAACTATGATTAATCAAAGGTCAATTGAACTTAAATTTCCAAAAAAGTAGGTCGATATTGAATAACTTAAGGATTTTCATCCAAATTAAGTGTTAACTCTTAATTAAATGGCTAATTTTGACCCTGTTTCAATTAAAATAGTTTTGATGGAAATAAATGTAATATAAACATTCTAAAAATAATTTAAAAATATTTTATAAAGTTTGGTATAGTCGATTCGACAATCGGAACCCGTTTTGACCTTAAACAAAAATGTAGGTAGGTATTTGATACATTTTGGATCTAAACGTAAATTGATCAAGTAAACATCACCAGAAACCAGAATTAAAGTCACCATTTAATTCCTTAGACTTAAATTAGGCTACCATAAAAACTTAGGTTCATTTAAACTTCATCTTCTCTTAGTTTTCAATTTAGCCCTTAATTCTCAAGCTTTCTTGTAAATGACCCCTAACTTCATCATCTTCTTCACATTTTCATCCCTACTAGCAGCAAGCCATGAACGACCTCCATGTCGAGCTTCAAGCTTGATTCTTGGTCAATCTAGACCTCGATCTACCACGATCTCTAAAGAGGAATTGGTCCTTGGTCAATCCCGTATCAAACGAAGGTGAGATCGTCGTGATTGACCACGTGTGGAGTGTACAATCTGCGGTCAAAGGACCCGCAATTTCATGAGTTTTGCGGCATTCGTTGCTGCTCTTCCACACGTTTCTTCATGCGGCCCGCCCTCTATTTAAGTTCCTCATCTCCTAAGGATACATTTCATGCTCATTTAGACGTGAAACACCTCCTCCCTCTCCTCTCCCACACACGCCATTATAGCACCTCGAAGCTTCACCCAACCCCTTCGTCCGCCGATCTTTTGCTGAAATTGGGAGAGGGTTTCTCTTTCCCACCCTCGCACGAAGCTTCACACGAAGTTTCGAAGCTTCTTGTCTCCTCCGCTCTGATTTTGTTCCCGAACTTGTCCCTGACGACCCACCACCGCTGCCAGTATCCTCCCTCCTCTCATCCAATAGACTTGGGGCTTATCTTTCTTTCACTCTCAATTAGGTAGCTGGAGCTCCACAGCTTCGTTCATCAACTCCATCACCCTCGCCACGCACACCCATTAACGAACTCGAGGAGCTCCGTCGCAAGCTCCATCCAGCCATCTCCACGACCGGGTGGGGGTTTGCTCTAGCTCATCACGCCGGAGCTTTTGAGCATTTAATCGGGGTCTTTCGACCCATGTTTTGCCATGTAGGTACACGCTAGAGTTCCTGCTAAAACCCATCACCTTATCCATCTCCGACGTCCTCATTCGTCGTTGTCTTCACTGCAGATCGCCGATCAAACTCTCCTATCACCTCGGCGAGCAATAGGGCTCTTCCCCAAGCCCTTCACCATCCCCATCTACCGCGTGGATCCCATCTCCAGCGACCCTCGCCAGAGAAGAAGAAGATAAGAGGTCTAATGGTAGGGACCTAAACGAAAGAAAAATAAATCCGTGAGACAATTTCATAAGGTCACAGGGACCTCTTTACGACAATACAAGGGCAGCTATGCGAATCTTCTTAGATTTGGTTCAAAACTTGTTTCTAAGTGGATTTTAATGCTATATTTTGCCAAACATTTTTGTTGATGCTCATTTTGTGTCTAAGTAGAGAAATACTTGATTATTTATTTAATAATTTTTAATGAGCATTGTGATGATAACATCATCATGAGCCATAACTGGCTTTATTTAGTCAAAATCAAGTCACAAAATGTTCCTACATAGTCACCTGAGAGTCATAATTCCATTCAAATCCATTCTGAGAGAAGAACATTAAAACATGGCTAATTATGTAGTTTTAACATCATATCTTGAAAGCAGAGTAACCACGAGATTTGCAAGGGGCTAATCTAAAGTCAAATGAGCGTTAAAGTCTAATAAATGGGCCCATGTAGATAGAAATAAGGTTTCACGCATTTTGAGAATAAATACAGTACCTAAAATCCTAATTTTAGACTCGCTTGAATAACAGAGATTCTGATCAGGATAAAATTCATCTAAATCTCCTAAAATTTATATAAAAATATTTCTTGAAGTTTGGTAACCTTGATTTGACCATTTAAACCTATTTTGATCGTAAAAGAGTCATAGACAGAGTTCTGCCCTAATTTGGATTTCTACGTAAATTACCCAGTTAAACTTGGTCAAAAATGAAATCCTACTTCACCATCAGATTCCCTAGGTCTAAATTAGGTTTGTACCAAAATTTTGGCCTAATCAGAGTCCATGTTGACCTAGTTTTCATTCTGGTTCTTTAAAACTCTATTCTTCATATCCAAGCCCCTAACTTTTGAAAACCCATGCAAATGGGTCCCTAACTTCATTATCTTCCTTGCAAATAGGTCCTTTCCGCCATTGGAGGTCAACCGACCTCCAAGAAGCTTTTGACTGCACCTAATCCTACTCAAATCAACACCAAATCCCACCAAATTTGGTGGGATTGGTGTTCACATTGCGAGGAATCCTCTAAAGGCAATTTGGGATCTTAAATCACACTGAATAGCCCTAGTGAACCCACGAGATTCGTGGGTGTCTTGTGCTTCAATCACAAGCCAAATTGGACCTGTTTCTTGATCTAGAGCTCAATCAGGAGCTCTATAAAAGCTCCAAAACCTCGTACCGTACTCCCTAGCTCGGTTTGACCTCATTTCTTCACCAATTCTCCTCTCCGGCCACCTCCATCGCAGCTCCGGCGACTCTTCTCCCTCTGACTTCTTCGCCTGCTACCACATACTATAGGCAGCAAAACCGTCTTCCTCACCTTCCTCCGCTCCTCACCACCGACAGCAGGAGTGCCCACAACCTCTTCGTCGTCACTGCTCCATCACCGGAGAGTTCTTCCCCAGCGCCAGCAAATCACAACCGGCGCCTTTCCTCATCCCCTTCCTCCTTTAGCTAGCTTAGTTTCTTCCTCTCCCTCTCCTAAATCTCCTTATCCCTTTCTTCTCCTATTTCTACCATCCAACTACCTGTTCCATCACTGTCTTCCCCCCACCCCAGCTGAACTCCGATGAGGCCGTCCACCCTCCACAATCCACCAAACTCCACGTTACCAATCCTATAACCTCCACGACTAAAACCCCTCAAGAAATTGAGGGGATTGATCACCCAAACCGCCCACCGAACAACCCATCGCCACACCTCTTCCTCGACTTTGTCACGTCACCACACACACCCGTACATCGCATGAACCCCATTATCACGTTTGCCATCCTCCAGAAAAGCTCCTGGACCTTCTAATTAGGGGTTTTGAGCCTGTATTCATGTTTGCAGGTCTCGACGGATGTCACCTTCTACCGTTGCCATCCGCTGTCGCCTTCGTCTTCCTCGACCACGTCCGCTCGTCTCTGACTGTTATTTGACCAATTGTAGCACGCAATCAATGCGGCTGCAGATCTTGCAGCTTCCCATGCCTTGAACTGAGACGTGAAGCCCACCAACAGCAGCAATAGAGCGACGCTTCACCTGCTGCTGTGCGCAAAGGAGGGTAGGGGACATAGTCCCACCTCGTTAGTTGACAGATTCCCGCAAGCGCTTAAAGAGGGTTTTGTGAATCCACTCGTTTGCCCAAGAACACCGGGGGTCGAGTTCCCACTCACCTACGTTCGCATACCTCACTCACCCTTATGCCAAGTGAGCCTGGTCCCCTACCCAGATCCGATAACCCAAGTACATGCCCGATTACCTGGGTTCTAAGAGAGAAGAGAGCAGAGATCTGTAAGAGGGGGGAGGGTTTTGCTATGCAACCCTTTGCCTTGTCCCTGTGTTGAAGAGAGAGAAGCTTATACTTAGCCTCTGAACAGTATTAGCTGTGCCTTGTGCTTGAGAAGGCTCTTGGTTTATGAAGAGAAAGGTGTTATTCTTGTACTACTTGTGAAGGCTTGAGAGAATTGGCTCTTGCCTTGTGCTTGAGAGGCTGAAGAAGCACCCTTGTGTGCTTACTATGGTGATATGTTGTAAAGGTTAAGTCGTCTGAGGCTTGAGAGGTTAAATTTGCTGGTACTGTTGAATCATTTAAGTACCTAAGTTAATGTTGATTAATTGATTGAGGATACTATCGAATGATTTGAATAGTTGGGTATATATTTAATTAAGATGAATAATTAGTGATTCAAATCACCATTGTCTTGTCTTTCTATTTCTTTTTATCCCATGATCTTTTGAGATACATTGATCTATGTATAAATGCTAATCTGACAACTTTCATTCGTTGCATATCTGTTATTGTGCTTATTTATTTTGAATGGAGATTAATGTGTGAATTCCACATTTGCTCCATGTGAACGACCTCTGACTCCAATTAGATTATGAGTTTTATAAGTTTAAATGTTTTGTTGTACGATTTAGGAGTGTATTACAACAAACACATATTAAATCTCCTAATTTGCCATACAACATTTTGGCACCATTGTTAGGGAGTAACGTTCAATTCACCATTAGTCTTATCTTTCTTAATTTATCTGAGTGCTAACTTGCCCTATTTGCTTTGCTTGTGATTTTGCAAGGTACATCACGAAGAGATCTTCCACGCAATCAACCATTCCTGGGGTGTGTAAATTTCTCTTCTTCCATAATCAACATCCTAATCTTGGTAAAGAGAAAAGGAAACAAATGAATTAGGATCCACTTGCCATAGCAAGTAAATTTCTCTTCTTCCCTAATCAACATCCTAATCTTAGTAAAGAGAAAAGGAAACAAATGAATTATGATCCACTTGCCGTACTTTTCTTAGTAATTACCATTTAAAGGCAAGTTTCCTAATTTGCAAACTTAATTTGATATCTAATTGAAGTGAGACGATTTTGATTAGAGATTCCCTACCTTGATTTCCTATACCTTTTAGGGATTTATGCTCAAATTCTTGACATCTTGGACTACTCACTTTCTTGTCTGAATCCAAGGTGTTACATTTAAGATTAAATTAGACTTGAAATAAAGCCACTTAGGGTTCCACACTAGGGTTTTGAAGTGCTAGTGCACACTTGCATGCATTAAAAGAAATTAATCTTCCTGCATTTGTGTGCTGCCCAAGCACTTGGTTGAAAAGATCTATTCAAGTAAACCCTAAAATCAGGCCTTAAATTCACTTGAACCCTAAAACTTTGGACCTAATAACTTGAGAATCAATTCAGGGTGATCTTTGGGTCTTGACTCAGATTTCATCCTCAATCCTTTAGGGCAGGTCAAGTGAAGTTGGTCTACCTTGTGGGCCAACCAACCTCCAAATTAGGTCACAAATTGAATCAACTTCTAATCAAGTGAAATCCAAGGCACAAGTTAGGACTAAAATTGGTAGACTTAAGGTCTCAATTCATACATTCTGGTCTACTTGGAACCGCAATGATAAGAAAAGTCGGGTGGGGGAAACCCTGTAACTCGTGAAGACTCTCTACCGTGTAGGGGTCTTTGCGGGGCTCCCCTTTCCTGGCTGTCCAAGTACTTCTCGGGTGTGTGGATTTCTGATTCAAAGGTATCATCCACCTTGAAATAGCCTTAGTCATTCAAAAATCTTTGGGTGTCTTGATTGGGTCCTCTCGGTTTAAGATTTTCCGATCTACCTAGTAGATCAAATCCACTAATCAAGTAACTTAAACGAGTGGTTACATTCAAAATCGATTTGTATTGTATTTTATTACTCGAAAACAGAAAATCTCCGAGGTCGAACTCAGGGAGCGACACTTGATTCCAGAAGCGTAAAAAATCACAATTTACAATATATACTGTTTTACAAAAAAAAAGATTAAAGAAAAAATATCCTCTTCTTTTCTTCTCTCTTTCTTCATTTTATTTTGTCTGCTTCTCTCTTTCTCTTTTCAGACGTCTACCTCCAAGGGTCAGACGACTTAAATGCCAGTTGCAACAGTGCTGCTGCTGCTGGTTCTTCTTCTTCCTCTTGGTTTCTTCTTCTTTTCTTCTTCTCTGTTGTGCGCCAAGTCCTTCTCTTCAGCTTCTCATCTTCTTCTTCCTCCTTTGCTTCTCTGCTGTGCGAGACCTTCTCTCCTGACTTCTTCGTCTTCCTTCTTTCTCCTTCTCACTGCTGCACTCCCTCCTCCTTCCGCTTTCCTGCACAATGCATGGTTAGGCAAAACCTATCCCCTACCCTCCCCACGTCTCTCTCTCTCTCAAATTCACTCCAGGGCTCGCTCTCCCAGAGCCTTAATCAGGTATGCGGGTCGGGTGACGCGCCCAGGACCAGGCGCACAGGTGTGGGTGGTGCGCGAGGTGTGCACAGGCAGGGTTAGTTGGATTCGGGTGCTAGGTCCGTGGGGGAAGTGTCGCAGACGAAGCGTGGCGGGGGGTGAGGGACCTCACCCTAGTGTGTTTCGAGGCAGTAAGCCTGAAACACAAATTCAATTTAAGCGCGGTCACCCACTCGCAAACTTCCGAGGTGGGACTAAAGTCCCACCCGCTTCCACGCTTGCACCCGCAGCAGAAGGCTTCCTTGATTGCAGCAGCTGCTGCTACCTTTGACATTGATTGACAGCCCCGAAGCGTGCGCGAGTGTCTTCCGCACAACCTGAGGTGTAGACTTGGGACTGTCGTGGCCTGGAGTGCTGAAGCAAGAGGCTGCTTGCGGTCGTCAATGGCGGCCGAAGCTAGGATCTGCAAGACACGAAAACGGCCTTGCGGCCCTGTCAGACCATGGGAAAACCTTCGCCGTATCACGGCGAAGGTGAAGAAGGGGTCAGCTGGCCACGGGGTGACCTAAGCGTGCGTGCCCAGGTCGCCCTGTGGCTGTGTAGGTGGGTTTGTTTGGGGGGCATGTCAGGAGTGTGTGGCGGTGAATGGAGAAGGGGGTTGTGATCAGCGAGTCGTGGAGGAGCTTGTTGGGTCTCTGGCAAGGTGTGTGGAGGTGTGACACGGTGGCTGCACCTCGCCAGTGGTCTACCGGAGGTGGAGAAGGTGATGGTGGTCGTCGTGTGACAGTGAGTGATTTAGGAAATAGATAAGGGGGAAATGAAGAAAGGAAAAAGGGGAATAGTTGTTACCTACTTAGCAGACGAAAGAGGGGGAGGCAGCGAGCAGCTGTGCTGCCGTCACTGAAGAAGACAATGCCCAGGGGAGAAGACGGTGACGAGGAAGAGGTGCTGGAGGGTGCCTGTTGGTATGGCCAAGCACAGTGGACGACGGTGAGGGTAAAGCGACGAGAGCGGAGGAGGAGGGTCGTCGGAGCCTGCGGGCAAATGGCCGGAGGAGGAGGCGACGAAGATTGAAGGATTTCCTTGGTGAAAACAAGCTCGAAGGAAGAGGCAGGGGCTGTCGTTCCTTAAATAGGTGCTGGCCGAGGGGGAAACGCAAGGAGGAGATGTGGGTTCCTCGCTGGAGGCATGGCTGGAAAAAGACCCAAACCTCTCGAGCGTTCGTACGAGAGGTATGGTGGCCGGCAGGGCGTAGGAGTCGGCCCATGCAGAAGAGGACAATGCATGGAATACACCTTTCAAGTCTGGGGTCGGCTCCCCAGGTCTGTGCAGCGTCATCCTTCGCGCAAAGTCGCCAGAGGTATGGCCTGCGCAGGCAGGGGCAGAAGGACCTATCTGAAGAAAGAGACGAGAAAGATAGAGGGTATCTGCAAGGGTCCAAAAAGCTAAGGGTCAAAAAGTAATTGTTGAGGACCGTTTTGTAAAGTGGGTCAAGGCGACCTTTCCTTAGGTCCAAATTTTGGTATAACCCTAATTTGGACCTAAGGAATCTAATGGTGAGGTTGGATTTTAGGTTTGACTATGTTTGACTGGATATTTTGCATAAAAACTCAAATTAGGTCAAAAATTGTGTATGATTCTCAATCTAGGTCAAGATAGGTTCCAGTGGCCAAATTGAAGGTTCTAAACCCTAGGGGATATTTTTTCATGAATTTTAGAGGGTTTAATTGATTTTTATCTTGCCTAAAACTTCGTGAATTAAAGCGGATTTATTTTAAGGTTACGGAATGTCATTTAATTCCCAAATTTTGTCATAACACTTTCCCAATCGAATCATCCCACTTTTTCTCTTATTAAACTCATTTGACCTATGTCTAGACCCTTAGAAATCCCATTTATGTACTGCAATGGTAAAATTATAATTTTACCCCTTGTGAATTATTTTATACTCAGATTTGCAATCCCTTAATTTAGGCTTTCCCTTAGGTTTTGTAGGAGCTTTTGTATAATTAATTAGGTCAAAATGTGTTTGTTAGGGTTCATGATGAGGTTCTCATCAACGAGGGTGACTCAATCTCTTACAACCACGCTACTTTACAACAGAGGGTAGGGTAACCTCAAACCCCTCCTCTTCACGAGAAGCATTTTGTCTCGCGATGTAGACAAGAATTCTTAAAGCGAATACCTAACCAATAAACAAGGTTACAATAATCCTACAGAGCCCAAAATAAATATATATAAAATCTAGCTTCTATAGGCAAAAGGGACTTCCCTTGGATGGAAATGCGTCGGCTACCAACGCAGTGTGCATGATCCATGCACAGCACAAGAATGCTCTTGTATGCGAAGGTGAGAGAGCAGGGCACAACTAAGATGGGGCTCTCAAATGTGTAGGCTAAAGCTTGGAGAGCAACATCACTTCTAGATGATTTCTTCTTCACTTGGACACAATATGATGTGAAAGTAGTATGTCAAAGTGTCTTTAGCCTAGGAAGGGTTCTCTCCTATTTATAGAGGCCCTAAGAAGAGTTTAGAAGGCCTTGGAAGGCTTTCGTAGTTGTTGGGAATAAATCACAAGAGATCAAGCCAAAATCCCAATGAAATCAGGGTCATTTATGATTTTGACAAGGTTATTAGACGTTTGGATTTAAGTTCAGACTTTTGGGTCATTGTTTGATCTAAAGGTCAGTCGTCTGATCTAGACAGGTTGATCATCTGGATGGTGTTGGATCAAGAAGGACATCTAAGAAGGTGTTTTAAGTCGTCTAAGAATGTAATCAAACGTCTAATTCTAAGATGGGTTCGTTACTGTTTTGACAAGATCGTAATAGGGTTCTAGATATTTAGGTCAGTCGACAGGTTGGTCATCTGGCAAAGTCTTTGGACGTCTAGAAACATAATTATCTATGGGAATGAATTTCCTGAGACATAAATGGCTAAAAGGTCTGACAAATCTTGATTTAGGTCAAATCTAGCCTAATGTCTATTTATAAGATGTCTGGATGGCTGTAATGACCCGATTCCCGAGTCCCTACGAGACACGAGAACCGGACCAACTCGACTAATCCCAAGACCTAGTCATCCAATGAGGAAGTAACCAAAAGAGCAGTAAAATAAACCACATTCAGCATGAATATAACTAGCAGTAACAAAATACAACAATAAGAAAAGGAACTACTACAGTATATACCACCACAACAGTAGAACAACAATTATAACATAACATGAAGCTACAAGTAAAGAAGTACAGAGAGTAACAAGAACTACTCACTACAGTGGAACAAAAGGGGTACAAAAAGAACTGCGGTAACTCTACTGGACCCTACTCGGCCCAGCATCCTCTGTAGCCGCTGACCCTGGCTGCTCAACACCTGGTCCTGAAAAGTAACGAGTGTAACACGTCAGTGAAACGCTGAGTAGAGTGGCAGCTACAACTAAAGAAGCAGTAGAGTGTACAGTAGCTGCTATATTTTCTTTCTTCCTTTATTTACGTCTTTCTATTATTTCACAATTTATCTATTTCTCAGATCCTTCACTTGATCTCGAATGTTCCTCGTGGGAACGATCTTGATTGCAGTCTTTTCCGAAAAGTAGAAGTAACACGTGGTGCTCTCCTGGCCAGGAGAGTCCCCCATGGTGATCCTACTCTCAGTCAACCACCCCAGGGTCGCTGACAGACGTAACGGTGACTATGGCACGTGCGATAAACACACGGGTAGCTACCCCGCACTGGCATGCGGTCGGTCGTTTCCGTTAATGGGTGCGCCCAAAGTACAGCACGGAACCAGTATAGGGTAGAGCTCTCTCAGTAACAGGGGTCCAACCCCTCCACAGTCCGCGCACCCTCGCCTGACTACCCTGGTTTGCCCAGTGGGCCTAACAAGTCGGTGTAGGAGGCTAACAGAACCCCGAGGCCCGTGGGGTAGCTAGTGCTCTCCCTACACTAGTAGCTCTCCTCGGTACTGCGTACGCGAGGGCCAGCAAGTCGGTGTACAATGGCCAAACCCACCCCGGTCTCAACCTAAGGGCGGTAAGCTCCCCTCTACACTAAGAGGTAATGTGTGCTATCTTTGGTACCACGTACCCAAGAGACAACACACTTCCACGTTTCACTTCCTCAGTTTCATTCTATTCTCTTTCCAAGAGTTCGACTCCTAATTCCCCGTAGGGTTCGTATTCTTTTTGTTTGGCCATTGTAGGTCTCACTGTTCCAGTCTTACGTTCATACAACCCATATTCTTAATCATATTTATTCATTCATAACAGGCAGCTATTAATTTACAGGTAGCTATTAATTCCTTTCTACTTTTCCAAGACTGCATTATATATATATTCAACTAGTTTTCCAGTCCTAAGATTCATGCCGTACCCTAGGATCTATCATTTAATCTAGTTTTCCAGTCCTAGGATTCATGCAATACCCTAAGATCTATCATTCAATCTAGTTTCTCAGTCCTAGGGTTCATGCAATACCCTAGACTCTATTAATTGTTCTACAATTGTAACGAATTATGCTAAATAAATTAACAGCCACTCTACCAGCTACAACGGGAGTACTGGGGGCGTGGTCGGAAATCCCGCGCGCCTCCGCAATCCCCAAGACTGCAATGGAACGGGATCCTAACACAAGGATCAAACACAAGGAGTTTCTCAGAACGGTATATAATTACTGTAAACGGGTAGAGGATTTTATTCTGGAAGGAACGCAACTCGAAACGTGGAAAACGGACTCCGAACGGGCCCTAAACGGGTCGAAAACGACGAAACTGCCCAAAATTAGATGTCTGGAACATCTTCCAGACGTCTTAAAATGTGGGTCAGAGCATACCTTCGTTCTGTGTAGTCCCTCTGACGTCCAGAAGCCTACAGGGGCGTCTGGCTTAGTTCCCAGATGTCCGATGGTCACCCCGGACGTTTGGAAGTCCTTCCCATCTTCTGTCATTGCGGCTAGATGTCCGACTCATGTGGGATGGCGAGCCCTTGCGCCCTCCCGAGTAGATCCTACACGTACCCACACCTGTTCTCAGTACGACGAGTCGCAGACGAAGGCGCGACGGACGACCGCATGGCCGTACACGCGAAAAAGGAAGAAGATAGAAATATCTTATCGTCCAGACGTCTAGACAGTCCTCCAGACGTCTTCATCGTCATCTAGTTGGAAGCCCAGACGTCTGATTCTGGAAAAACTTCCAGAATCAGAGCTCGACTCGTTCTCCGCCCGCGACCCACGGCCGTGCCGCGCCCCGTCCGCCTGCTGCTCAAGCTGCAGCAGCCCCTTCGCGACACTCCACGCCCGCTGCTCCCCCGCCGGCCGGCTCTAGCTGCCCCGACAAGCTCGAGCCCTCACGGTTGAGCGTCTGCTCCCTCGCGCAACACCTCCTCCCGCACACTTGCCGCGGCAGTTGCTGTTGCCGCTCGCTCGCGCTCTCGCACCAGCTGGGAGAAGAAGAGGGACACGGAGGAGATGAGGGTGAGGGAGAGGGCGAGGGGCCTTTTAAGGCTGCGTGGGGAGAGAGAAAGAAGCGCCGCGCCCTGCAGGAGGAGAGGGGGAAAAAGAGGGAAGAGAGCGGCGGGTGCAGGTCTACGCGCGCATGCGCGCAAACGCAACCCCGTACGCCGCAAAAATTAAATACCAGACATCTGGAAAGGGTTCCAGACGTCTGGTTAGACGTCTGGGCCACTTCTCAGACGTCTTAAAAACCGTCTTGAGGCCGCGTTCATAACAATAGTTTTATGGACGTTTGGAATATTAATAAAATCATAAGATAATCCTCAAAGATGTTCATTTGATAGGCCAACGATCCTATTGTTGGACTTCTGTCAAGGTCATCAGATGTCTTTTAAGACGTCTAGACTTTAGGTTGGACAACTGGAAGTAAAAGACAGAGTTTGATTCCAACCTATGTGTTTAGACATCTGGACAAAGGTTAGACATCTTAAACTTCAAGATCAAACGTCTGAAGTCTAGATTGGACGTCTGATCATGCTGCTTGATTACTATTTTTGATTTTCTAAGTGATTTCCAAGATTGTCTAAGTATCTTAGGATAGTGTAAGTATTCCTAGGACTGCAGGTATGTTACTTTGGGCTCTTTAACATTTAATCTAAGAAAATAAAGAGTAAAGAACATAAACAACAATACAAAGTATAGAATAAAAATACGTCTATCCTATTATTCTTGTCTTCAAGCTCTCGCTTCACGCGAAGCTCTGCCTCTACTTCTTCCATCAAGCCTCTCCAATCCACCCATGGATGTGAGCTTGAGCTCCTTCACACTTGATTCCGTCTGCATTTATCCTGAAATCTTAAACTCAATGCAAATGTTAAATACCAAGTGTTTTATTATCATCAAAATTAACGATCATGGTGCCCTTGCACCAACATATTTGTGATGTGTGCTGCGAATGTATTTTGTTTTATGTTTATATGTTGGACGACTGAGATTTTGAGAGATTTCGAAAATCAACTCGGGTCTCTGCTAAGGTGGGGATTCGAGTCATAACAACAAAGGTCGGTGCATAAACCATAAGTCCACCAAATGTGCATAATTGAGCACAGAGACACATATTAGTCTTAGGTCAGAGGATACGCATTCTTTGTTACAGTGGTAAGAGGACTTCCGCATCTCCATCTCGTCAAGTTAACTCCTTGACTCGACTTGCGAGCAACCCTGAATCTCCATTCCTATGTAGAGGATATGCATCAAGGGCATCAGCCAAGCAATAGTCTCTCGAGAAGATTGCTATCACTTCTTAAACTATAGACAACTGTTAAAATTCATGATGGTCTTAATGACTTATCGAAATCTTTGATCTAAATTATTTTAATTCTCGATACTTGTCATCAGTATTGATGGTAACACCATCATAGGCCCTAAATAGCCACAATTAGTCAGGTTTGAATGATAAATGCTCCTACCTAATCATCTGAGGGTCACAACTCCACAACATTCTAATTTGAGAAGAAAATAGGAAAACATGGTTAATTTTGCAGTTTTAACAGCACATCACAAATGCAAATTAACCATGGGGTCACTCAAGGGTTAATTAAAGGTTAATTGAGCATAAAAGTCTAAGAAGTAGGTCAATACTGACTAAAACAGGATTTCATGCATTTCGAAAATGAAAACAATACCAAAAATCCTAATTATCAACCCCACTTAAATTAAAGAGCTTCTGGTTAGGATAAAATTAATCTAAACCTCCTTAAATTCATAGATAAATATTCTAAGAGGTTTGGTACATTTGGTTTGACCATCTGAACCCATTTTGACCAAAAACAAAATTTCAGATGGGAATTTGCCTTGATTTGGGCTTCTCTGCAATTTACCTAGACAAACATGGTCCAAACTCAAACCAAAGTTCACCATCAGATTCTTTGGATCCAAATTAGGACACTAAAATTTGTACCCAATCAGAATTCATCTTGACCTAGGTTGTAATTTAGTTCTTAAAAACTCTATTTCTCTCACTTAAACGCCTAGGTTTCAATTTTATTGCAAATAGCGCCCTAACTTTCTCATCGTTATTACGATTAGGTCTCTGCCTCCATTGTTGAGTCAACTCGAGCATCACCGACCTTTGACCGACCTAAAATAGCAACAAACCTACACCAAATCCTACCAAATTTGGTGGGATTGATGTTCACACTTCAGGGAATCATATGAACATGATTTGGAACTCAAATCTTGGGCGAGAAGCCCCCAACGAATCTAAGAAATTGTGGGAATTCCTTGTTCCCAAATCCGACTCAGGGTAGCTAATTTCCTAATTAGAGCTCTATTTTGAGCTCTATAAAAGCTCCTCTAGGTCCTAACATACTCAATAGCCAGGTTTAAGATGAAAAAAACCCCTTCTTTCCCTCCGACCTCGGCTCCAGCGACTCACCTCGATCCCCTATTTCAGACCTCCCAACGACCAAATTTGGAGGCTCACCATCTTCCTTTCTGTCTTCCGCTCCTCGCCGGCCACAACAAGAGCTCTTTCCTCCCTCGTCGTCGCCATTCTCCCTCACTGTCAACTTCATTTTTTTCGCATCTGGCCGATCAACACCAGCCGCCACCACCTCTCTCGCTCCCCCTAAGTTCCCTAAAATCCTTTCTCTCCCTCTCTAGGTTAGGTTTAGCCACTTAAGACCCTAGTTCAGCCACACTACACGCCTCCCCCACTCCATCTTCCCCGACTCCGGCCACACCACTGGCATGGTTGCACAGCAACTACACCGCACAAAACCACCGAGCACGACCACCCACACCTCCCCCATACTTCACAGATCAAAATCCCCAACCTAATTTGGCTTATTGATCACTCTCCTTCTCTACCGAACACATACGCATCCGTATGTCATCTCCGTCACCGACAACCCTTCACCGACCACCAAACACCCTCAAACCACCATCACTGCACTCCCCTTCACACAGTGAAGCTTGTGAGCATATTTGACAGGGCCGCAAGGCCGTACTTTGTTCCCCAGGTCTTCACCGGAGTGCCGTCATCGCCTTCATCTTCCTCGACATCAACTGCCCGTCTCCAGCCTTCATTCAACCCATTGCTATCCTCAACTGACTGGCTTCAGTTCACAAAGTCCTCTGCACCTGCAATTGCGAAGGAGGCAGCGAGGCAAAGTGTAACAACCCGATTCCCGAGTCCCTACGAGACACGAGAACCGGACCGACTCGACTAATCCCAAGACCTAGTCGTCCAACGAGGAAGTAACCAAAAGAGTAGTAAAATAAACCACATTCAACATGAAATATAACTAGCAGTAAGAAAAAAGAACTACTACAGCATGTACCACCACAACAGTAGAACAACATTTATAATATAACAAGAACTATGAGTAAAGAACAGTACAGAGAGTAACAAAAACTACTCACTACAGTGGAACAAAAGGGCACAAAAGAACAGTGGTAACTCTACTTGACCCTACTCGGCCCAGCGTCCTCTGCAGCCGCTGACCCTGGTTGCTCAACACCTGGTCCTGAAAGGTAACGAGTGTAACACGTCAGCAAAACGCTGAGTAGAGTGGCAACTAAAACAAAAGAAACAGTAGAGTGTACAGTAGCTGTTATGTTCTATTACTTTCTTTATTTACATCTTTCAATTGTCTCACGATTTCATTTATTTCTCAGATCCTTCACTTGATCTCGAATGTTCCTCGTGGGAACGATCTTGATTGCAGTCTTTTCCAAAAACTAGAAGTAGCATGTGGTGCTCTCCTGGCCGGGAGAGTCCCCCGTGGTGATCCTACTCTCAGTCAACCACCCCAAGGTCACGGACAAGCGTAACGGTGACTACGGCGCGCGCGATAAACGCACAGGTAGCTAACCCGCACTGGCATGCGGTCAGTCGTTTCCGTTAACGGGTGCACCCAAAGCACAGCACGAAACCAATACAAGGCAGAGCCCTCTCAGTAACAGGAGGTCCAACCCCTCCACAGTAACCAAACAGGGCCTTGCCCCTCCACAGTCCGCGCACCCTCGCCTGACTACCTTGGTTTGCCCTAGTGGGCCTAACAAGTCGGTGTAGGAGGCTAGCAGAACCCTGGGGCCCGTGGGGTAGCTAGTACCTCCCTACACTAGTAGCTCTCCTCGGTACTATGTACACGAGGGCCAGCAAGTCGATACAAAGTGGCCAGTCCTAACCCCGGGTCCCTGGGGCGGCTGGCTCCGCTCTGCACTAAACAGGTACAGGTACTTCCCTTGGTACTACGTACCCAAGAGACAGCACACTACCACGTCTTTCTTTCTCAGTTCCATTCCTTTCTCTTTCCAGGAGTTCCACTCCTAATTCCCCGTAGGGTTCCAGCTCTTTTAACTCAGAACATCTAGGTTTCACTTTCTAGTTTCACGATCTTACAATCCATGTTCTCAGTCACGTTTATTTATTCATAACAGGCAGCTGTTAATTCAATTTACAGGCAGCTATTTGTTCCTTTCCATTTTTCCAAGACTACAGTATTCATATATTCCACTAGTTTTCCCCATCCTAGGATTCATGCCATATCCTAGGATCTATCATACAATCTAGTTTTCCAGCCCTAGGATTCATGCAACACCTAGGATCTACCATTCAATCTATTTTTCATTCCTAGGATTCATGCAATGTCCTAGGTTCTATTTATGGTTCCATAATTTAACAGATTATACTAATAAACTTAAAAGCCACTCTACCAGTTACAACAGGAGTACTGGGGGCGTGGTCGGGAATCCCGTGTGCCTCCGCAACCCCCGAGACTACAATGGAACGGGTGCCTATCACACGGATCAAACACAAGGAGTTTCTCAAAATAGTATCTAATCACTGTAGACGGGTAGAGGATTTAATTCCGAAAAGAACACAACTTGAAACGCGAAAAATGGACTCCGAACGGACCATAAACGGGTCGAAAACGACGAAACAGTGCAAAATCAGACGTCTGGAACTTCTTCCAAACGTCTTAAAAATAGAGATTAGATGGTACCTTGTCCTGCGTAGTCTCTCAGACGTCCAGAAGCCTGCGGGGGCGTCTGGCCTAGTTCCCAGACGTCCGATGGTCACCCCGGACGTCTGGAAGTCCCTCCAGTCGTCTGGCACCGCTGCCAGACGTCTGATTCGCGTTGGATGCGAATCTCAGAACCTGCGCATACCCATTCCTCGCTCTCAGTACGGACGGTCGAAGAGAAGGAGGAAGTTCGGAAAAATAACTTACTTACCAGACATCTGGATAGTCCTTCAGACGTCTTAATCGTCGTCTGGTTGGAAACCCAGACGTCTGATTCTAGAAAAACTTCCAGAATCAGAGCGCGACTCGCCCTCCGCCCGCGACGCACGGCCGCGCCTCGCCTCGTCCGCCTGCTGCTCGAGCTGCAGCAGGCCTCCCGCGTCACTTCGCGCCCGCTGCGCCCCCACCGGCCGGCTCTCGCTGCCCCGGCAGGCTCGAGCCCTCACAGCCGACGCCTCCTCCCTCGCGCAGCACCTCCTCCTGCACCCACCGCGGCTGTCGCTGCCGCCGCTCGCTCATGCTCACACTCGCGCACCGGCTGGAAGGAGAAGAGGAAGGGAGCAGAGGTGGTGAGAGTGAGGGAGAGGGCGTGGCTTTTTAAAGCCACGCGGGGAGAGAGAGAGAGAGAGCGAGACAGAGGGGGCAGCGCCTGCGGAGGAGAGGGAAAAAGGAGCGCATCTGCAGGTCTGCGCGCACAAGCGCGCAGACGAAATCCTCCGTGCCGCGGAAATTAAATCCCAGACGTCTGGAAGGTGTCCCAGACGTCTGGTCAAACGTCTGGGCCAGCTCCCAGACGTCTTAAAAGACGTTTTGAAGCTGCGGTCGTAACACAAAGCCTTGATTTGACAAAGACGCAAAGCTGTAGCAACACAGACACACACGAAGATAGCTGGGGACTTTAGTCCCACATCGTGCGCATCAAAACTGAAGAGACGCATAAAAGGAAAAGCGTTCCTTAGCTCTTTGCATTAGTACGCACGAGGTGAGGTCCCTCCTCTCCTCACGTGCCTCACACGCCCTCGCCCGCAATACCACGTACGCGGGTTTGGGCTCTTGACCCGTTTACTTGGTTACTATTCACCCAGGTTTGAATTTCAGAGAGAGAAAGAGATCTGAGGGAGGGGGTTTTGCACTATAGCACATTGGGATTCGTGCCCTCCCTCCTCGCGCAGCACTTAGCCTTTACTGCTTGTGCCTTGTGCTTACTTCTAAAGCTTTGGGAAGCTTAAGGCGTCTAATATGCTTGGCCGACGTTTGACTTGGTTTTATTCCTTGGTTGCTATGGATCCATCAGCTGACGTGGATATTTGGCATTAGTGGTTGAGAGTTACTGTTCAAATATTTGATTCTGATTAGAGCTTAAATTCTAGGGTTAATTTGGTGGTTTCAACCACCATTTTTATCCATGTCTTTTTACATTCTATACCTACCATTCTGAGATACATTTTGCTAATATATATTGAATTTCACTATTGATTTCACCTGCATTATTACTCTTGATACTCGTGATTAATGAATTGATTTGCCATACTTGCTCCCCGCGAACGACCTCAAACTCACATCTGTTTTTCGAGCTTATAAATTTAAATGTTACATTGATTTTCGTTGCTATATTACAACACAATCCTTTTACGATGATTTTTGACGCAACAAGTATGTCCAACATGGCTGCAATACATTTTTTCTCTTGTATTAAGGGACCCAACTAAACACATTAGTGTGTCCACATGATTTGACATTCAAATTTTAATCGCAGATTGAGTGATGCCACTCAGGTTCCCTCACCAAGTGCACATAATTCCATCAGTTGACTAATAGGAATTTTGTTGTTGAACAAAAAGGGATGAGAATTATCTTAAAATAAAACTTTAAAAGAGGGCATAGTTTGAAAGGAATTATTGATTCACCTTCACAAAATTTCTATTTAGACATGCTAATCAAAATTTGATCTTGGTAAGAGTTTTGTTGACAACAAAGAGGATTAGATTGCTAGAACCAAGCGCCACATAGTGCCTCAGTGTTAAAACTTGTTTAAGTCTTTGTTTTTGAGTTAAGCTAACTTGCATGCAAATAAGCAAAGCTAGTGAAAAGAGATCAAACTTAACAATCAGAGGCTAAAACCAAAAGATTATCTCAAGACAACACCAAAGCTCAAGAAGAGTTGATTTCACTTTATACAAACTCAAGTTCAAAATTGTTATGGATTAGAATTAATGTACCTATGTAAGCCTCCATGAGATTGACCAGAAGACACTAGAATTAACTAAAAGCTAATTAGGACATGATTAAGTTTTAGCTAGATAAGACAATCTATGTACCAGTCTATTTGCAATTGCAATTGTAATATGTGCACCAATCTAAGTGCTATTAAACTAGTACATGAGGCTAGTTGTTGTCTCACAAGTTTAAAAATACAAATGTTATAATTTCCTAATAAGATTAACTGAATAGTGGACTTGATTAAAGTACAGTGCATTGGTTCAACATAGGGTGCATTGGTACATGGTGCTAACCGTTTAAGCTATGCACCAATTCATTAAATAATTCACCAATCCAAGGCGCTTAGAGTCTAGCTATTGCACCAGTACATAGTAGTCCTACTACCCTAAAGGAATCTCCATAGTAAGTGAATTTGATAGCCTAATTTGTTGAGATTTGTTCTAAATGGCTATTTTCCATCCTTAATCCTTAAAACACTACAAATAAGACCCAATACTCTCACTTATATGTAATATAAACTATTATTTCCCATCTACTCATTGAATTATGCTTCTTACTTCTTCTAGTCTATTCTCTCTTAAGTCTAGTCCTACATCATACTAAGGTTCATGTAACTCAATCCTCAAGGAAGCATAGACATCCTAGAATAATTCTATTTTTAGTTAGACTTTCATTATTGTAAATTTTTTTCTTGGTGATTCTAAATTGCCTTAGTTTTGTATTTGGGGTGAGATAACTTGTGAATCATCTCGTTATATTGGGTTAAGGTGATCTATGGGTGCACTTTAGCTCTTGTATTAGGTTGAGATAGTTGTATGACTATCTTATTTTGTTAGTGGATTTGACTATGGTTCAATTGGAAAAATTCTAAGCTAAGAAGACTTAAGTAGTGCTTTTATCCATTAAGGGATATGATGCAAGTACACTTACATATATTAATAGTAACATTTTAAGTTAATTAGAGGGCTTAATACACATTTGCATGCATCTAATCTAATTTGGTGCATAAATGATGTTTTCTCAGAAAAAGATGTAAAGAAGTTGCATTTGATTTTCACTTTTAGATTCTTACAATATATCTCCTTCTTAAGATTCTAGGAAGATGCACAAGAAGATTCGAGTAGCCCTAGCAGCTGCTAAGTATTGATTGTTGCAATGAACCTTGAGCTCTTCTATCTTATTTTCTTCCTTAATTAGGTAAAGTCTAAGTACAATTAGGTTTAGGGACTTGAATTCTTTTGTCTCCAAAATTGTAGCATCAATTAGGCTTTGTGAATTTTAGTCAAGTTTACAATTGGTCCAATCTAGCTAAGCATGAAATAATTAGGCTCAGTTGATCTATAATCATTGTCTTCATGCCACATGGCTACCATTTTTTATTTGTCCTCTTCATAATTAATTTTCTATTATCCTATAAGATTTTAAATTTAATAGTCCTTTTCCTTTTCTTTAACTTCTCAATTATCCTCTTCTACTTTTTTTGTCTTTTTTTTTTCTTAGCTATCATCTTTACCCTATCCTTGTTGATTGACACTAAGATAACCCCTCTCCCAACACAAAAACTCACTAACACACACATCCAACCCACTTTCCCCATGCTCCCTCCTCCCTTCTTTTCCTCTTCTTCCTCCTCCTCCTCAACCTACTCCCTGCACCTCTACCATGACTAACCATCGCAACCACCACGCAACCTATGGCCCCTTCACTACTACTCAGCTTACGACAATTGTCCTTTCTTTTCCTTTTCATCTTCTTACCTTTTTTTCCTTTTCCTCCTTCACACCACCTACCTTTCTTCTACTTCTCACTTCTCACCTTCTGTTACGAACGCATGCCCCAGACGTCTTTTAAGACGTCTGGGAGGTGGCCCAGACGTCGGACCAGACGTCTGGGATCACATCCAGACGTCTGGAATCGTTTCCAGACGTCTGTAAAACAGTTATTTTTCACACGAGAGATTCGTCTGCGCGCCTGTGCGTGCAGACCCGCGATTCCTCTCTCTCTTTTTCCCTCTCTCTCTGCGGCTGCAGACCTGCCGCGCACTCTCTCCCTCCTCCTCGCGAGGCCTTAAAAGGCCACGCCTCCCCTCCTGTCGTCTCCACCGTCCCCTTCCTCTTCTCCTTCCTGTGCGCGAGAGCGAGCGAGCGCGAGGGCAGCAGCGGCGGCCGCAGTGAGCGCGGAGGAGGTGCGGCGTGCGAGGGCGGAGCTCTGCCGTGAGGGCGAGCTCACTGGAGCGGCTTGGCCGGCCGGCGGAGGGCGTGGAACGACGCGGAGAGGGACCTGCTACGGTCTGAGCAGCAGACGCGTGAGGTGCGACGCGGGCGGCGTCGCTAGCGGAAGCCAGGTGGTGCCCTGTTCTGGAAAAAATTTCCAGAATCAGACGTCTGGGTTGATAGCCAGACGGCGAGGGAGACGTCTGGAAGATCATACAGACGTCTGAAAGGTGAGTATTCCGCTTTCTTCTTCCTTCCTGTCGACTGACCGTACTGAGGGAGGGAGTTGGCTGTGCGCAGGCTCGCCGATTCGCCATCCAACGCGAATCAGACGTCTGGCTATTGTACCAGACGGCAGGAGCGACCTCCAGACGTCTGGGGTGACCATCGGACGTCTGTGAGGTAGGCCAGACGTCCCCGCAGACTTCTGGACGTCTGGGAAACCACGCTGAGCAGGTAATTCTCTGATCCACTTTTTAAGACGTCTGGAAGAAGTTCCAGACATCTGATTTTACACAGTGTCATCGTTTTCGACCCGTTTAGGGCCCGTTCGGGTTCCGTTTTCCGCGATTCGAGTTGCGTTCTTTTCAGAATTAATTCCTCTACCCATCTACAGTAGCTATACACTGTTTTGAGACTTTCCTTGTGTTTGATCCTTGTGATAGGACCTCGTTCAGTTGCAGTCTTGGGAGTCGCGGAGGCACGCGGGATTCCCGATCACGCCCCCATTACTTCCGTTGTACCTGGTAGAGTGGCTTTAAGTTATTAAAATCTGTTAAATTATGAAACCATAAATAGAACCTAGGACATTGCATGAACCCTAGGAATGAGAAATAGATGGAATGATAGCTCCTAGGTGTTGCATGAATCCTAGGACTGGAAAACTAGATTGTATGATAGATCCTAGGATATGGCATGAATCCTAGGATGGGAAAACTAGTGGATTGTATAATACTGCAGTCTTGGAAAATGGAAAGAGATATAAAGCTGCCTGTAATTTGAATTAACAGCTGCCTGTTGTGAATAGATAAAGTGGTTGAGAACATGGATTGTAAGAATGTGAAACTGGAAAGTGAAACCTGGATGTTTGAGTAAAAAGGATGGAACCCTACGGGGAAGTAGGAGTAGAACTCCTGGAAAGTGAATGGAATAGTTTTGGGGAAGTGAGCTGGCCCTTGAGTACGGAGTACCAAGGAGAGCGACTGTCCCCCTGTTTAGTGCAGAGCGGAGCCAGCCGCCCCAGGGACCCGGGGTTAGGACTGGCCACTCTGTACCGACTTGCTGGCCCTCGCGTACGTAGTACCGAGGAGAGCTACTAGTGTAGGGAGGTACTAGCTACCCCACGGGCCCCGGGGTTCTGCTAGCCTCCCACACCAACTTGTTAGGCCCGCTGGGGCAAACCAGGGTAGTCAGGCGAGGGTGCGCGGACTGTGGAGGGGCAAGGCCCCGGTTTGGTTACTGTGGAGGGGTTGGACCCCTGTTACTGAGAGGGCTCTGCCCTGGACTGGTTCCGTGCTGTGCTTTGGGCGCACCCGTTAACGGAAACGACTGACCGCGTGGAAGTACGGGTTAGCTACCTGTGCGTTTATCGCGCGTGCCGTAGTCACCGTTATGTCTGTCAGTGACCTTGGGGTGGTTGACTGAGGGTAGGATCACCACGGGGGACTCTCCCGGCCAGGAGAGCACCACGTGCTACTTCTACTTTTTGGAAAAGACTGCAATCAAGATCGTTCCCACGAGGAACATTCGAGATCAAGTAAAAGATCTGAGAAATAAATGAAATAGTGAGACAATTGAAAGATGCAAATAAAGAAAGTAATAGAACATAACAGCTACTGTACACTCTACTGTTGTCTTTAGTTTTAGTTGCCACTCTACTCAGCGTTTTGCTGACGTGTTACACTCGTTACCTTTTTCAGGACCAGGTGTTGAGCAGCCAGGGTCAGCGGCTGCAGAGGACGCTGGGCCGAGTAGGGTCCAGTAGAGTTTACCACAGTCTTTTGTACCTCTTTTGTTTCTGTTATAGTGAGTAGTTCTTGTTTCCGCTGTACTTTCTTTACCTGCAATTCATGTTATATGATAAATGTTGATCTACTGTTGTGGTTGTATCTACTGTAGTAGTTCTTTCCTTATTGCTGTACTTTCTTACTGTTAGTTATATTCATGCTGAATGTGGTTCATTTTACTGCTCTTTTGGTTACTTCCTCGTTGGACGACTGGGTCTTGGGATTAGTTGAGTCGGTCCGGTTCTCGAGTCTCGTAGGGGCTCGGAAAACGGGTCGTTACACCTTCCTTTGTTGACAAGTGGTGATAATGGCAATGTGTGCAAATCCTTGAAGGAGACATGAGGGTAGCGAGGCAAGAACTTATATACATAACTGGAGACACACACAAGTGAATGAAGTAATCCTATTTTTGGCAATTGCCCCTCTTACCAATGGATTTTGCAAACATTGAGTTAGTCAAAGAAGTGATAACACCTCAAAGATTCACCTATATTTTACCTTAGATGAGGTTATTAACTCATTGTACTTTCGTAGATTAGAAGATAGCTATCTTGTCATCCTTAAAAGTTAAAATGACCATGGAGGGAAGATTACATTGTGCACAATTTTTTTTGATGATCCATCTTTCATCATACTTATAGCTATCAAATTTTATTGCCTATTATATAACTACTTTGGAGTTAGAGAATAGAATCTAAAGATTAAATTTTTCACTCTTAAAATTATCAATTATCGAGAAATATAATAAATTGAACTCATTATTTAATCAAATCTATTGTAATACAAATACTCTGATTGAATATTCCTTATTCCAACGTCATTAATTACTTTACATGCAAATGTCTTTGAGAGAGAGAGAGAGAGAGAGAGAGAGAGAGAGAGATACGATGGAGAATTGACCTTGTCCGAATTAATTGAGAACTTTAGACTCTAGTAATAATTAAGTGAACCAACACGTGGTCAGGTGGCATCTCCGAAACTAATAGCCAACCGCGAGCCGATCTCCTCCCCTCCTGGAAGCTTGATACTTCCTTCCCCTGTCCCCCCCCAGCGGCGATACGAGGAGTCGTCCCCAACCCCAATCCCCACCTCCACCACCACCATCATACCAATGGCGAGATCAAGGAGCTCCCACTCCCGATGGTGTAGGGTCGCCCTCCTCTGGTCCCTCGCCTCCGTCCTCTCCCTCGCTCTCTTCAAGCTCGCTCTCCACGACTCCTCCTCCTCCAGGCGATCCCCGCCGTCCGCCTCCCGCCTCGCCTCGCCGTCGGATCTCCGCGCGAGGCTTTACGACAGGCTGGCGAGAGACCTCGAGGCCAACGGTGCGTCCTTCCTCGACAAGGGGAAGACCTCGCAGTCGCTGCTTCTCTCCGACATCTTCGAGCTCAATGAAGGCACGATTAGCCCTAAGCTCAAGGTATTACCACAGATTGGGATTTTCCGCATTTCGAGTTCGGGCACCGGTTTGGTGCTTGTGACCCATCGGCGTTTGGTTGTTGCAGCCGGTGGATCCCCCGGTTCGGGCGAATGTGCTGTACTTTCACGCGGAATCCGTGAGGCCGATCTCGTAAGTGAGTCGAATCGGCGTATTTTTCTTTTTTTTCCGACTCTATGTAGTTTAAGATGAGTTGATGGTGTGGTGATTGCATTTATGGAGTTGGTAGCTCTACATTGATTGTTAGGCAGCAGAGTAATGGTATCTTTTTGATGGCCTTTCTGCATGCCTGGATTGACCTGTAAGAATAGCGGTGGGATTTGAGAGAGAATGGTCCTATTATCCTACAAAGACATGCTTCCTTCAGCGCCGTGTGATATGGCACCAGTGTCTGTTTCATGTCATCAATCTTGTTGTCTCGAGGTATGCTGGTCTTCTAAATTGCGAAGATTTCCAAGTTGGAAGGTGCTGTAGGGCATGTTTTAGCATGTGATGTAAAATCGGCGAATTGGCTGTGAGAAAAAGATGCAGCCATGGCTGGAGTAGCTATAGTGACAATTCAGATAGTTATGACTTGTTAGTGCGAAGCGCTGTTTCCCTTATGTTCACGCTCCTTCCCAAGGACCACTTCACATTGGGGAATGGAGTGTTTCCAATTGGCTCCCCGTTCCGCTCGTGATCCCATATGGAATCACTTCACTCCACCAAAGTATCCCTTCCATCCTACAAGACAGCCCACACCTGAACCTGAAGGATCGCTCAACATTGGATAAGAGGATCCCTGAACTAAATGCCCACATAAACATTGCATTTGCTTGGCTTGAGTATCTTCCCGGGGGTTTGGCTGCTGTTTTGGACACAAGCAAACATCCATTTGAGTGGCTGCAGCTTGGAATTGCTGTGGCTATGACTCAACCACGCAACCGAATGGATCTAAAGGGGGTCGCCATTGTGACCTGATTCTTGGATAAAACTGTATGAGTTCATATGTTGTTTCTTTGGAAATGCCTCCTGTTATTCCAAAGAGGATCTTGTTATGCAAGTTAACTTTGTCCATGGTATGCTTTTACTTGGATCTAATTATTGTGCATGAATGTCAACTACACCTACTATTAGTGTACTTGAAATTTTCTAGACCTACTTCATGTGACTTGTCTCCACCTTTTCTCTAGCTTATTAGAACAGATGTTGTCTCCACCCGTTCTCCACCTTCATTCGTAAATGTTGCACATACACTCTTGATTTTGAACAGTGTACTAGATAGATATTAGGGAGATGCAATTTTGACTGCATGCTACCCTATTAATCGAATGCCATCTATAGTTCTTGACAAGCAAGTTTCTTATTTTATCCTATTTCTAGATAGTAACCTATTTGGAGTATCATTCAGAACTTTGGTTGTATTGCATTTGTGCATATCCATGGGTCCAACAGAGATAAGCTCGTTCCCCACATTGTTAAGCGTATCTTTCTTGGATATTTGAGAATACAAAAGGGGTACAAATGTTATGATCTGATTGGGAGATGCTACTATGTTAGTGCCGATGTCACCTTCCACGAGTTTATCTCATACTTTTCCACTGCTGAGAGAAGTCTTTCTCCTAAGGTTGCTGAGGTACCTATGCCTATTCCTCCTACGTCTTTGGTGGCAATCCCGATCACTGATCCTGTGCCACCGCTATTTGAGCCAACACTCTTTGAGCCTAAGAGGCTTCATAAGCCCCTTGTCACATACATGCTTCCCATCACTTACAGGCAATGACCCCCCTCTTTTGTGCCAATTCCTCCTCTGCCTCAGGTGAGCATAGGTGATTTATAGACCGATGATGATGTGCCTAGTGATGATGATGCAGGGTCTCTATAGGGAAATGGTGCTGCACTTCCTTCTTCTTTTGTACAGGCAAAGGCAGTACATAAGACTGACCTTGCTCTTGTTGATCTTGATCTTCCTATTGCTATCTATGAAGATCCATGTAGTTGTGCCAAATACCCTCTCTCGAGTGCCATATCTACGACCTTTCTTGGTAGGCCTATGGCAAGTTTTGTCATGTTTTGTCTACTACAGATTCTGACATCTTATTGGTAAGCTATTCTTGATCCGAAGTGGTGCTAGGCCATGGAGGATGAGATGGCTACACTATGGTCCCGTGACATGTGAAAACTTGCTGACTTGCTCCAAGCACATCAGTTGGGGGGTGTAGATGGGTCTTTACCATCATCTTGACGGGAAAATAGCAAGATACAAAGCTTGTCTTGTGGCCAAACTCCAAAGGATTCACGCAGACTTATGGCGTAGACTTCTTTGACATGTAGACCTTGTGGCGCGATTTCTACTGTGCACATTTTGATCTCTAGTTTGAGGGAAGGTGTAGAACAAAGGGTTTTTTGTCCTTGTCTTTTCTCTCCAACTTTATTTATGCTTTTGAATTCTCACATAATTTCTCTATCCTTCTGCTCACTGAATTCGATTCAATTTCCACTAAAATCTATTTTCTTTAATAGCCAAATAAAAGAATTCATTGTTTCCTAATGTTGTGACACTACTTCCCATGGAAGATGATCTGAGAGGCATTCTTGCAAAACTATACAAAGTGAAAATTTCCTTGGATAAGAAAGTGTCTCATGGAGGTATGCTTCCCAAGATGTAATGCCTACATCTCTATATAAAACTCAAAAACATTATTCTTTGCTGTATGGTAAATATGAGTTAACGTCATGTCTTGGAAAAACATGTTTACATTTGTTACTCTTATCCCTTGTATGTCATGTTGCCAATTATATTGTTATGTCTGATGCAGGCAGACCATAAAGGGTGTATTTCTACCTTACCTTGATAAAGGTATAAAATCTTGAAAAAAGTTCAATAATATCAGAATGAGATCAAGTTCTGAACCATAACTTCAAGCAATCTTGCTAAATAGCATGTGTAAATGAGTTAGTTACTCATTTTCTGTTTCTTTAGCCAGCTATTTGGTTTCAGAATGCAAGTCTGTATCATGCTAGCTTGTTTCATGCTTCTCATCAGGTTTCTCCAGTTAATGCGTCCAATGATGAGGTATTTCAGTAATCTGTAAAACCCCACGGCTCTACTTCATTGCTTGCTTTGCAATCATTACTGGAACTGTACTTTAAGCATCTGTTTCTGCTGTGTTGATGCTTTCTTCATGATTGCTAAGGTTGAAGCTGAAGCAAATGCAATCAAATCTGTGATGAATTCTTGTTGTCCTTTAAGATTGATGTTGGACAGAGTTGTGTTAACATCCACTGGGGTGCTCCTGGGGTGTTGGCAGGTGTGCTTTTTATTAGTTTGGCTGTTATTTTTTCTTTCACATATATAAGGATCAAATGGTTATTTTAGATCAATTCTGTTGTTCACATCCAAGGTTATTTCCGGGACTGATCCTTTCATTATTCGTACTAAACTGAAAGAAGCTCTTCCACATGCTCCTCAAAAGCAATTCGTAAGAAAATCCAACTTGTCATCTCAAACGTTTCTATTTTTGTGCATTCTTTTTTTTCTGTATCTGGAACTGGTTTCTGCAGCAAAGAGCTACATCTGTTGTTTGATATTTTAGTTTCACTGAAGAGGTTGTCACTATTTTTCTCATTTTTCATGCATTGCAGTATGATCCTGTCATACTCCACACAACATTAGCAAGGCTTTTGGGTCAACCCAAGATAACCAGCAAGGTAAAAATCTTATCCTGAAGTAAACACCTAAATGTTCCTTGTAGAGATGGTGACCAAAGATAAAAGGACTTTGATGCTTTTCTTTTTGTTATTGAATTTTTTTGCTGTCACGTTCTTGGGACGACAATAGTGAGATAATCTATAAAGTGTAAGAACATTCACCCATCCAAGGTTTCTTTCAAGATTTGTAAAAATGACAACTACTTCTAGACACATGATTTACATGGAAAACCATTTTCAACAGAAGGGAGAAAACATAGTAATGCACAACCCTAACACCTATTGATGGCTGGGGTTCTTTTTTTGCCAAGATCGTAACAGAAGGTAAGGTATAAATATGCTATGTGGGCATAAAGGGTATTTGGATCCTCATCCAAGCTCTTCTTCAAGTTGGCACAGAATTGAACATGCCCAACTTGCTAACAATCTCTTCACACTGAGATATGGTTTTATTGAATATCAATGACTTGATCTTTGGGATTAACATATGGCAAGCACAACACTTAGCATCAACATTTTCATAGATGAAGTGCCCATGCAACTCCATATGCTTTGTACGATCATAAAACATTAGAATATTTACAAGATTGATTTTTTAATGCAGTAGAGCATTACGGGGATCTTTGATTTATGGCCAATACTAAAGAGAACAATAACCACTACATTTCAGTGACAGTTCATGTGGATATTCTACATTCCACTTCAATATTTGATGTAGGAATGATCAACTATTTTTCATTTTGGAAATGATAATATTTCCCCTAAGCAACAAGGAGTGACCGGAAGTATACCAACATCGTCATTGAAACTAACCCAGTCAGCATCAGAATAGATTCCATGTTTATCTCATCACCTTCATATATAAAAGACCCTTTTTCAATTTTTTAAGGTGGCATAATACCCTGTGAACCACCTTGTGGTGGATACCTGTAGGAGCATGCATGAACTAGCTTACCAAATCATGTTATAAGTGATGTCTAGGCTGGATGAGGTGAAATGGATGGGCTTTCTTACCAACTTCTGATAGCTGTTTTTTTTGAGATTCATCTTGAGGTATTTAATCTCTTAAGCTCAATCTATGATTGACTTCAACTAAGGTGAAGACTAGTTACATCCAAGTTTGCCAGTTTACTTTACCAAAATAAATGCTAATCTCTTTGACACAATGAGATCCTCCTTGGATTTAGCTATCTCAATCCCAAGGAAATATTTCAATTTTCCTAGATCTTTGTTTTGAAATTCTTTTTTCTTATCTGCCTTTAAATCTGCTAATTTCCTCCTAATCATTACTAGCAACAATCAGACCATACACATGCACCGATATTGGACTAATCGCTCTCACAAAAAGGTTGTGATAGCTGGTTCCTTGTCATTAACTCTGATTCTTTATGGAAACTCTCAGTCGTTGAAACCAAGCTCTTGGAGATTGCTTAAGCCCGTACATAGCTTTGCTGAACTTGTAGCACTTCCCATTTCTCATATTGTGATGGCACTGGCATATGAACTTCCACCTACAAGTTTCTATTGGGAAACACATTCTCCATGTTCAATTAGTACAAGTGTCAATAAAATTGTACTGCAACTGCAAGGATAATCATGATAGAACTCGTCTTTGTAGTTGTTGGTGCAAAGGTCTTCCAATAGTCAATGCCGTACTTCTTTGTAAGCCCCTTTGCAATCAATCTTGCTTTATATCTATCAGTGGTACCATTTACTTTGTATTTTACTATCAAACACAGACTTTGACCCCACAATGTAGGTCTTCTCAACGGTAATTACAATATCCCAAGTGTATTTCTTCACAAGGGCCTCCACCTCCTCTTGCATAGCTTGACTCTATCTTCTTTCAAGATCAACTTTTCCCACTAACTTTAGTATAAACATGGCAACTGATGATAAAAAAACATTTATAAATAGAACTAAATCATGAGAGAAGGCCACATATGTTCTTATGGGGTGTTGAGTACACCCTTCAACCTCTTTCCTAATAGCAATAGGTTTATCATATTCACCACTTGCATCTACGATTTCATCATTAAGAAGATAACTCATTATTAATCTTGTTCATCATGATTTGAGATGGATTTGCATTGAGGAGATGGAAGTATTGAGATTGGAACTCCGATGGCCAAATTTATAGATACGTGTATACACATTCTTATATCTATCTATAGCCATCGCTTCCTTTATCCTTTTCCTTTTGTTCCCTACCCTACTTGCTTTCTTTCCCCTGTTTATTGCTGTCATTGAAAGGAATAGTATCGATATGATCCCCTAGGACCCCAAATCCTTTTCATATTGTTTTAAAATCCCCCCCTTGAAGCATAGTAGAGACTAGTTGAACTCTAAGGCAAGGAGAGTAGTCTATCATAGGAGCTTCTAATAGCAAAAAAAGCCTCAGTGTACTCAATAGTGATTGTTGTTGGAACAAAAACTCGTAGAAAACTTTCTCGAATGTGGTTGTAGAGCAGCATGTGTAGTAAGCTACTTCCAAGATGGCAAATAGTATTACTTGGCGAATGGGACAAGCTTGCAAGTCAACTAGTTTACTGAGGATGGTTGCAGGTATTGATAGAAGGTTTGGTAGCAACTAGTATCAATAGCAAATAGCATAGTTCATGCTTATTCAAGCAAAACCTTGGAATCTATGGCTTTAACTACCTTGCATAAATTTTAATGCCTATGATCGTTTCTTACTACCTTAAGGAGAGAAGAGGGATAAGGAGAGAATGCCTATGAGAGGGTAGCAACAAGTGGTTGACTGTTGAATGTAAGCAAGGCCATGCTTCCTTTTGGACGACACCATGAAGACTAATCTTTTACTTTTAGTGTGTGGAGTTGAAGATTGGGAACATGAATGTAGAGACCCGGTGAAGTGCCTTGCATACGGAGTTGGTCACCTATGTGCTTTATGCAAGGAAAATGAGCGTGGCAAATGTAGAGCTTTCGCTTCTTCGCTACTAGCAACAAAGAAGTTAGAAGCAATGTGAGGCTTCTCTTCATGAGTTACAAGCAAGTTAGAGGCATTATTGTCGAAGTCACTTAAGGAGAATTCGTGATTACTTGACTTATGTCTTATTAGAGGTGCTTCAACAAAGGGGATGGTGGTGGAAGAAGTTTAGTATGTCAAAATAGAGTAGGGAGTTTGACTTAGAGCACTCCTAGTAGAGCTTGCAGTCCCCCGTTGACGTGGGGTCTATTAAGAGGACTCTTACTCTCGTTTGGTGCATTTAGATGGAGTGCAATGGCACTATTTTTGGAGGGGAGCATTTTAATACTGAGGGCTTTAGCCATTTGTATTTTTACTGTTAGAATACGTTCTTCTAGTTTTTTTTTGAAAAGTATATGTTGTTCTAGTTTATTCGTTATTTTGCTATTTTCTTATTTGCATTTAGTACTTTGTAATTTTTCCACTTGCCTCTCCTTATATAGAGGGTAGGGTTTCAAAGAATAAACACTTCTCTCTTTTCTTCCAACACTTACTATTGTAACACTTAAAGCTTTTAGTCTCTCCTTTAATGAGTTTACGAGGGGTTAACATTCCTTGTTAACCCCTTCTTCGCCTTTCAAAAAAAAAGGGAGTTGATAGTTATCTGGTTGTCTACGATAGGACCATGGAAACTCTTGGCCTAGTTTAAGTCACTGGAGGTTTTGAGAAGTTAAGAGTAATAGGTGGTTGCTATTGGCGATGAAGGTTTTGCAGCTGGATTGAGTAGGACGATGCTATTGTTTCTTACCTCTTGGCAAAGTTGGTGGTCCAAGTGGGATCGCGTGGCATGTTGATTTGGTTGTGGTAGTAAGCACCTTCGGGGAACTATGACAATGCAAGGATGTTGAACTCAGAGAGTCGAACTTACCTGTGGTGGCAACTTTGGTGGAGATTCTCTTCTTGGTGGTTGTTTTAGAGGCCGTGTCCTTCCTTGGGGCCATAACAAGGTGTGGCTAGTGTCGATCAGTTTCTAGATTTTGGTTGCCCTAGATTGTTTATCAATGGTGGTTGAGGACATTGGGGAGTGGAAGCCTACAATGTGTGGCTTCACAGTGGCAGACATGGGCTAGAGCCTTTGGCACGTTGTCTCTACTTGTGGCGGTATATAATGCAAAACTTATGACAGAAGTGTGCAAACTTAGATTTACCTAAACCAAATATTTGGACTAAAGGACTAAATGGACATAATGGTTCCTTAAATAATGGATCAAATGGATTGAAGTTGATGGTAGGTCACGGATCAAGTGAGAGAGGGTAGAACCCTAAGATTGAGAAATGGCTTGAGTACTGGAGGAGAGAGCTTATGTTGTCAGTTACACAAGCACCCTGTAAGATAAGTGGGTGGTTAGTTGGTTGAGCTTAGTTGTTCATTGTCAACCATGGGAGGTTCAACAAGCTCCTCATAAGGGCTCTCTCCATGGGATTGTACATAGTAAAGAAAGAGATCGAAGGGCCAACTGACATATTGATTAGTAGACACAAGAAGGGCTTAGGCCCAACATTACTAAGAGCTGGATTCAACACTAAGCATCTTCCTATGAAGGATCGCTTTGACCATCAAGAAAATGCTTGAAGAGAGGCATAATGATGCCAAGTGTGGTTTCTATGAAGACACTATCAAGGCCTTCCCCTTTGGTAGGTCTTTAGGTCAAATGGATGGTTATGACATGGCCCAAGAATGGTATGAACTCCGATATTATTGCTTTTGTGGATTTTTGTTCCACTGTAAAGGAATTGACTGTGTTGAGTAGTTGTAAGTTGTAACACGAGTAGACCCTCTAGTCATGTACGTATCATCTGAACTCTGAAGTTGATATAGTGCTATTTGGTGTATTGTCTTTGTGAAGAATAAAAATGCCACGTGGTAGTCCAGTAGGCACCCAAAGGGGCATCAGCCCTAAGGGTATTTTAGGTTTGCTTTTGGTCCAAGTTTTGTAATGGTTTAGTTGGTATGTTTGGTTTTTGGAAAGTGTCTTTTTGAGGATTTGTTCTTTCTAAAATTAGGGGATATGATTTGCTTAGGATTTGGTTTGTTTTTTATTTTAGAGGATTATGATATGTTCTCTCTTTATAAAAGAGAGTCTTTGTAATTCTTCTATTTTGAGTTATCGCAATATTCTTCCAACATATCAACTCCCTCTCACCCCTCTCTTCTTTAAGGCCGTCGGCTGCAATCTTCTCTCTTCTCCCTATCGCATGGATAGGGGCTGCCTGCAGCACCTTGCTGCTGCCTATTTTCCCATCTGGAAAAACCTCCACACCTCCGCATTGCCCAAAACTTAACATGGTATCAAAGCCTAAAGTCTAGGCTCTTCCCAGAGGTTCTTCTATATGCCTAGGAAGGATGAGAAGAGAAGAAAAGTCACATTGTGTGTGACTTTTTCCCTAGTAGACAACAACCACGTGCGTGGCCCTTTCCTTTTGTTAGATCACGCACAAGATATCCTATCTTGTGCATGATTCTCGTGGGTATCAAGGCCTTGTGTGTCGAGGCGTTTTCGTCGACTTAGGAGTTCTCTCATAGAACTCCTAGAAGGTCCTTGGTGCCTTACGCAAGGCCTTCGGAGTCAAGCAGGGGGCTTCGGCGAGTGGCTTCTCTCATGCATCTAGCGCCTTATGCGGAGTGTACAAAAAGGAGAAGGCTTGCTTCTTGTGGATGAAGATGGCCAGGAACGAGAACCAGATCAACACCAGAGAAGGAAATGTTATAGTTCAAGGTATCACGATTAAACTACAAGGTGCCTCAAACTATATCCTATGGGTTCGAGCATTCAAGATCCTCATAGGAGGACAAGACAAGTTGCATGCCCTTTTTGAAGAGGAGTCAAGTCCAAGGATGCTACAAAGAAGAATTAAGAGGAGATTTACTTAGTGATGAATTGGCTGATGAACTCAGTCAATCCATCTTTCGCCTCCAACATGCTCTACAAGAAGTTGAACCATGAGATGTGAGATTCCTTGGAGAAGAGATACTCCAAGAAGTCCAGCGATGCTCGCATCATCATCTACACTTGAATTTGGATGGCTAGTCAGGGGGATTTTCCCCTTGACAAATACTATTCAAAGATGGAGGCGTTCTTTGAAGAATTATAGATTTCGAGCCTATCTACCGTGACAAGTAGACAACTGTACGAGAAAGGTGACAAGTCGCAAGATTCTTGTTAGGGTTGAATCCCTGATATCAATAGACACGTGCTCAGATCCTTGTGCTGGATGAGGAGTTAGATCTTGAGACGATTTATAGTCGTCTTGAGTAGCTTGGTGAACCAAATGCAGGTTCCAGTACACTGGGGGTGACTGAAAATACCACAATGGCTACTTTCGATGGAGGCACTGGATGTGGAAGAGGACATAGTAAAGGCTTGGGTCGAGTTTATCCACAATGTTAACATTGTGGACGTACCAACCATCCACAAGATCGTTGTTGGGACAAGTTCAAGCAACCTGCACATGGGGCTTCTAGCCCCACACATGTATCTCTCAACATTACTGGCTTCCACAAGATCAAGACTATGCTTCGAGATGAGAAAGAGAAGACGGCAGTCGTTGCGATGACTATTGAGCTTGCCATAGAAGCAACGACTCCGGAGGTCGCAAAAGGCTACACTGTCAGTACTACCAAAGTGAAAGTTGAAGATGAAAATCTTGAAAAAGAAGAGTGGTAGGGCCTCTAGCCTCATCACAAAGTTTGGCAAGTCATCATCCTCCCAGCCTCGACTTAAGGGGGAGTGTGGGGAATAAAAGTGCCACGTGACAGTCCAGTAGGCACCCAAAGGGGCGCTGGCCCTAAGGGTATTTTAGGTTTGCTTTTGGTCCAAGTTATGTGGTGGTTTAGTTGGTATGTTTGGTTTTTAGAAAGTGTCTTTTTGAGGATTTGTTCTTTCTAAAATTAGGGGATGTGATTTGATTAGGATTAATTTGTTTCTTATTTTAAAAGATTGTGACATGTTTTCTCTTTATAAATGCGAGTCTTTGTAATCCTTCTATTTTGAGTTAATGCAATATTTTTCTAACATGTCAACTCCCTATCTCTCCCTCTCTTCTTTAAGGCCGCTGGCTGCAGCCTTCTCTCTCCTCCCTGTTGCGTGGACAGGGGCTGGATGTAGCACCCTGCTGCTGCCTATTTTCCCATGTGGAAAAGCCTCTACGGCTCCGCATTGCCCAAACTCAACAGTCTATGAACATCTCATGAATGATGAGGAATTGTACTAATGGGTCATAAAGATTCATGAGACCATATTGTATGTTTTCAGAAAAAAAAAAGGCAACCATACTGGAACATAACAGGGGAGAAAATTTGAGGCTTTAGGAGGTTTCAGGATTCTTTTGTTTCTTGAGGATGTTGGTATTTAGAGTCCAAACCACGCATTCTTTTTTGTGTTTAGGCTGTCTGAATCAGTGCTTGAATGATGATCCACTTAGGTTAATCAGTTTGATAATGACCATCTTTGAGCCCGTTGCTAAAATTAAATTAGCTGCATCAGCAAGTTAGCCATATATCAGATTAAAAAGGAGGGGCTTTTACATAAGTGCTTGATGTAAATTTCAATTATACCTATAAATGTATATTTGACATCCTACATAAGCATGTCATATAACAGAAATGCGCTTTTATCCATTGTGAAATTCCATGCTATATTCATCTACAGCTGAGTTAAATCACATGCCTTGACAAACAAAATGGTGGTCTAGACAATATTTTGTAGTTTGAAGGGAGAGTGAGACAATTTATTACGTCGAACTGTCAGCCAAATCTGAGTCAAGATCTCAATATGGTACAATTTGTCGGATCTTTTACGTTCCCTTAATTTATACTCTCTGTTAGGTTACCATTTTGTGCCTCAAGATTTGTTACTTCCTTCAATATGGTTAAATCTAATTTGTCTCTGCATTGTACCTGATGGAGCATTAATAGAAGAGCATTTGTGTTATTTGGCATTCACAAGGTATGTGTGAGTAACATCAAACGTGTACAGTCATTTACATAAAACACCCAAAAGAAAAGGCTACTTGTAAGAAGAAGAAGAAAGAAAAGGCCAGGAGTTCAGTTGTGTTGGAAAGCAAGTGCAAAAGTGCTGCATATTTTGAGGGGAAGGCACTTAGCACATACAATCTCCCCAAGCATATTGAAATATATAGATGGTTCTTTTCCTAATTCTTGGTTCTTGAACATGTTCCCTCTTATGGAAATATTCCTCACATATGTTCTTGCAATGTCTGCTTTCTCCAATGAAATTTACACATCATGTGTGCTCATTGGTGTCCATATGTTTGGCTATTTGCAGGAGCAGCCAACAGATCTGATCAAGTTTTTATCTGATCTGGTTACCAATGTAAACAGCCGACTACGAGGTTTCCAGGTACATTATCTGTCATAGCATTGGCCAATAAATTGTTATTTTGATCAAATTGAGAGTTATTATGTTTTTTTATTCCCTTTATCTTGTTATAGTTTCTTTTCTTTATTGCCCTATGGTAGAGGGATGTGTATGCAATTTCTCCCTCAACCTCCTCTTTATAAATAGAGGGCCTAGGGTTTTGCGATTGAATGAATGACAAGTTTTTCTCAACATAGTATCAAAGCAACTGTCCTAGACTGGAGCTCAATACCTCCTTAATCCTTCATCTCCTTTCTTTCTCCACCAAATAAGGGTTAGGGATTCTCTTCTTGCATTGGGATTCTAAATCCATCAGGAGAGGAATCTCTTGCATTGGGATCCACTTCACCCACGAATCAGTTGCTACACCTCCGCTGGTTTAGTGAAGGAGGCTAAAGGAGGAGCCACCTCCACTAGCAACCACCATTGGGCCACCAGCGGAGGTGTCGCCAGCTGAACCCCAACCGGGCAAGCACTGTCCAGCCACCATACCTTGCCAACAGTGTCGTCGCTAACGCTTTCCCAGCATCGTTGCTGGAACATGGAGCAATAGGGGCCACTTTGTGATCTCCTTTCTACCCATAAGGTACGACATGGATTGCCTTGGGCCCTTTGACCTTCTATACTTGATCAGTGACCACTAGATCATCGAAGCTGTCACCGGAGCATTGTCTCGAAGGAGTTTTACCTTGTTCGAAGGCCTATTCTGACCCAAGGAAGGACAAGATTGCCTGTTTAGGACTTATTTCTTGTTGATGTTGAACAAGAATTTTGATGAGTGGTGCACATTGGCGATGAAAATTTCCTACTGATTTGAATTTTTCGAGTCTCCCATTGTGGGTATTATGGTCTTTGAAGTCATGGACTTCCACTCAAGGAGGGGGGGGGTTGGGGGGGATTCAAGAATCCCTTTTTTGGCCTGATTGCAAAGTTTGACTGGTACAATTACGCATTATGGTTTCAGTCGATTCTCAATGTAGTTGAGGGTCATGATGAGCATATGTTACTTGAATTGGAGCCTATTGAGAAGGTTGGCAAGTACATCTCCTAGAAAAAGTATAACGCGATAGTTAGGATGTAGATCATGAACACAACCATACGACGGATTATTGTTTAGATTATATATAATAAGATGAAAGAAATGTCGGAAGGGCTTTACCACACATATTCTAAGGACAAGAATGTCACATGCATTCTACTGCGTCATCATGAGATTGCCCACGAGATAAGGAGGCCAGTTACATAGCACTACTCTACACTTAAGTCAACGTTTGAGAGGTTGAACGCCTACAAACTTGTGTGCTCCTATGAGTCACAGAAACTCTACATGCCACCGACCGTGGTAGGACATTTCCTAGTTGGGTTATCTCGCCCTTTGTTTGTGTTAAGCACACATCGGCTATGGCTGCCTCTTTGGGAAGAGGTAGAGGCACTGGCTAACTTATGCTGCTCCTAGCTCTTCTTATGAATTTGGAGATGCTACTACGATTGCCAAGTCTTTAGGTATATGTCTTATCATGCTAGAATTGATGATGCAAATTAGCTGGTTGATTCTAGTGCCTCTTGACGTATTGGCGGGAAGGCTCAACAGTTTGCCATATATTACAACTAGACTCGTTAGGCAGGATCATTATTGTTGCAGATGGACATAATTCCGTTGTTACAGGCCAAGGGGAGGTTCAGCTGCAGAATGTCCTCCATGCCCTAAATTTCCCTTTAAATCTTATTTCAATTAGCCATATTACAAAAGAATTGAAGTGTTGGGCTATTTTTGATGTTGTCTCTTGTGTTTTAGGATATATTGACAAAGTAGGTGATTGGTTATAACCATGCGGAAGGGTCTATGCCTTCTGCAGTTACCCTAAGTTGGCTAGGCTACTATTTTTGTTGGAGGCTCTTCTAGTTATATGTGGCGCCTGAGATTTAGGCACCTTCCTCTGAAGAATTTGAGACACATCATATTGTAGAATTCACCTACCACCATCTTCCAGTGTGAGACTTGTCAACTGGAAAAGCATTACAGGAGCTCATTCCTTAGTCGACAATGTTGTCCTTTAGAGTCTCTTTTCTAGTTGATTCATTTTAATGTTTGGGGTTCAAGTTGTGTTCTTGCTTGTATGGGGCACGGGTTTTACCTTGTGGTTGTTAATGACTTTTCTAGATTGTTGTGGATCTTTTTGTTGAAGCCTAAATCTAAGTGTAATAAAAAATTTTCTTGTTGAAATAAATAATTAATTTGCTGTCCATATTAGAATTGTTAGAACTAACAATGCCTTGGAATTCTGTATGTATTTCCTTCAGCCTCTATTCTATGGGTCTGAGATAATTCACTAGACATGTTGTCCCTATACATCCTAGCAAAATGGTGTTGCAGAGAAAACACGTTGCCATATCTTGGATGTCGCCAGAACCCTCCTTATTCAGAACAATGTTCCTCTCTCCTACGGGGGAGATGTTGTTTTGACCACATGCTACCTAATAAACCGTATATCCTCTAATGTTTTTGATGACGAGGTTCCTTACTCCCTTTTGTTTCTTAACAAGGAACAAGGAACTTTTTAGGATCCTCCTAAGGTTTTTGGGTGTGTCTTTTATTCATATCTCTGATCCCAACCGGGACAAGTTTTTACCCAAGGTGGTCACGTGTATTTTGGTGGGATACTCTTGAATTCAGAAGGGGTATAAGTGTTATGACTCGGTTGGCAAATGCCACTATGCTAGTGCCGATGTCTTCTTTGAGTCTGTCCCATATTATTCCTTAGTAGGGTCCCATATTATTCCTTAGCAGTCTCCCATATTGTGGATTCTACCCTTGAGAGTGAGTCAATCCTTCCTATTCCGACGCCTAATGCCAACCAAAGATCAATGCCTGAGGAGGGACAAGATGACAAAGAGTTCAGCCTTGTCTATTCACATTATCCTAGACAACAACGAGACCCCCCTCCTCCAATTCTTGGGCCATCATCTACCCCTTAGGTAATCCCTTCCTTTGATAGTACTAATAATCCTTCTAGCTTTGTTGTACCAGACACTCCAGGTACTCCAGCTCCTTAAGATCTCCACCACTTGAGCCTGTTGCCACAAAGGAGTCCGCAGATAGTCGGGAAGATGGTGATCCTAATTTGCCGATTGCCTTGAGAAAGAGGACTCGGATATGCACTCTACACCTTATCTTTAATCACGTTTCCCTAGCCAGTTTGTCTCCAGAATACAAGAACATCTTGGTTGTATCTAGTACACAGGTTCCTACTGCATATCAGCTGACACTTAGAGATCCCAAGTGGCAAAAAGTCATGGAGGATGAGATGTCAGCAATACAATCACGAGAGACATGGAGCCTTGTTGACCCATCATCCGACGCTGCCATAGTAGGATGCAAGTGGGTCTCCACTATCAAGTACCTGCTTGATGGATCTATGGAGCGCTACAAGGTAAGATTAGTGGCAAAGGGGTACACACATACCTATGGGGCTGATTACTAACACCTCCCTAGCGGTGAGATTGCCCACAATTTGTATCCTTATTTCAGTTGCAATTCATCTTGATTGACCACTACATTAGTTGAATGTTAAGAACGTTTTCCTCTATAGAGACCTATAGGAAGAGGTTTAAATGCAGCAAGCCCTTGGATTTGAATTAAAGGGGGAGCATACCAAGCTCTACAAGTTTATGACCTTAAACAAAGCCCATAGGCATGGTTTTAAGTGGCTAAGCACTTTGGGTTCCAAAGGTTTGCGATAGATCATTCCTTGTTTGTGAGGAAAATAGCACGATGATGAGTTGTGATGTTAGTTTATGTTGATGGCGCCATCTTGACAGGGGATGACATTAGTAGCATAGATACTATCAAGAAATTTCCAAAAAAGCATTTTGTCACGAAAGATGTAGGCTCACTTAGATATTTCCTTAGCATTAAAGTTGCTCGCAATGCCAAGGGTGGTATACTTTCCTGGAGAAAGTTTGTACTTGATCTTCTCCATGAGATAGGCATGCTGAGTGCAAATCTGGCCTCTATTCTGATGGACCTTAATGCGCACCTATATGAAGATGATTAAACTCTGGTAGATGCGAGACAATTTAGAGGCCTTATAGGAAAGTTGTATGTGATAGTTACAGGACCTGACATTGCCTCGCAATTAACAAGGTGAGTTAGCTCATGAACAAACTGTGGTGAATCCATTGGGATGTGGTAATCATGATTTTGAGATACTTGTAGTCTACATTAGGGAAAGGACTAGTATTTATCAGAAGTGATTCCTTAAGGGTGATGGCATACACAGATACAAACTATGCTGGATGCCTGAAGGATAGGAAGTCCACTACCGATTTCTGTACATTGGTGAGAGGAAACCTGGTCATGTGGCGAAGTAAGAAATAGATCATTATGGCTAGGCTGAGTGTAGAATGAAATGTGGATTCGAGCAGCACTTACGGATCTTCAGATTCTAGTTGCTAATCCTATGGAGATGAGATGTGACAACAAGGCTGCCTCATTCATTGCTAACAATCTAGTCCTCCAGGAGCGAACCAAGTTTGTGGAAGTGGACTACCATTATACAAGGGATATGATCCAGAAGGGGTATGTCTGTATTGTGCATGTGTCATTTGGAGATCAGGCAGTGAATATGGTTACAAAGGCACTCCCTTGTTTCACATTCGACAGATGTTTCAAGTTGAGCATGATTGACATCTATGTTCCGACTTAAGGGGGAGCGTTGAGAGTTACCATGTTTTTTTGTTTTCTTTATCTTGTTTTTTTTTCTTTATTGCCTTATAGTAGAGGGACATGTATGCATTTTCTCCCTTCACCTTCTCTCCATAAATAGAGGGGCTTTCATGATTGAATGAATGATAGGTTTTTCTCAACAAAAACTACATGTATATTCTGCTGACCAATGCCAAACCTCTAGAAGGCTGTTGATGCCGAAACTGTCATCTAACGGGCCATCAATCATTCATTTTATTGTCATTGAACAGAATAAAGGGCCCATTCTCCAAACTGAGAATTTTACTCTTCTGCTGTTCCCAAATTTCCTTTCAACATATATAGTGGTACCATTCTTCTACTCCTGTACCTAACTCATCAAGGATTGCACTGGTTGCCCGTAGACTGTGGTGTCAGAGCTTTGGTTTGTGGAGGAACTGGATACGTTGGCACTTGCATTGGATGGGAGAATGATGGTTCATAGGTTCCATCTTGGCTGCTCTGGAAACTGAAATTATATTCAAGGACATTTGGATTAGCACATTCTTCTGATAATCCAAAGGTAATTTTTCAGTACATCAGAAGTGTGCTGCAATGCTCTATCATTTGGTAAATTCCCTGGGTCAGATTTCTCCGATCACAGAACCCATTTACTTGATTTCGGCCTAATAGATTTGTATTCGAACAACTCCAGAGCCAATTGTAGCCAGAACCGAGCAGCAGCTGAATCTATGGACTCCTGTTTATAATGTATATTACTGCATAGCGTGAATCGTGCATACCGACTGCTGCTGTATGTATGTCATCCAAGTTTAAGCAAGTTCCTTAGCATATGCTCACATATTAAGTTCGTTGATGTGTAGAGTACATTGACGATGGTCCCGTAGCTGTCAAGTTTTCTTCCTTCCATTTGGAAAATTTTGTTTTTTTCGTTCTTTTTGTTTTGGAAGTATGGAATCGGGTTCGTGTCTTGTAATGTTATTTAAGGACCATCTATGTGTAATTGATGGACACTGAATGTGTATTCAACGAATGTTTTGTTTAATCTTCTCTCAATTGTAATCTTTGCTTGCTTCATTTGCTTTTATGAGTTTACTCTGGGAAACATCATAGGTAGATTTCTATTTGGAAAGCATACTTTGTTCCTCTTCCTGTCAGATTTATTATTGATGCACAATTCCAGTTCATTAGATTGTTCAGTTTCTTTGTGCCTCTTTGACTAATTGGCCCTGTTGGCTGCAAAATTAGCCTGATGTTTAGCCAGATTCTTTTTATTTTTTGCAAGGATGAACTTCATTAACAAGAAGTGGATTACATCACAATACCATACCCTCCAAAGAGAGGAAACGCACCTCTCAAGAAAGGGAGTAACACCCATTCAAGAAGGCAAAAAACAAAAACACAAGTGCTCGATTTAACCTGCTTCTGAGACATACTCCACACATGGATAACGGTTTATGCCATCGAAGGTTGATAATTTGCACAAGACAGGATAAACTAGTAGATGAAAACTGATAAGAAGCTTGATCATGTTTAGCTTAGATTCTAGTGTAACTCATAAGCAAGAAACCTAACAACCCAAAAAATAGAAAAAAAAAAAAAGATAAACACAACCACAAAAATGGTCAAGGATGCCATAATTGGATGCGAGAATGACGATGGGAGCGGCTCGACCTGGGATCCCCATGGTAGCTTTATCAAGGATATGAGTGTTAGAAATCATAAGACGATCAACTTGAAGGGGGTTAAGGTCGTCACTAACATCCAAAAGCCCCATCAAAGGAACCAGAAAGGGAGACGTGGGGGCAACAATTGGCCAATGTTGCCACCGATGGGAGGAAACCCAAACCCACTCACGAAACCCTAAGGTTGAAGACACGATACGAGAAAAGCTAGTTGTAGGGGTGGGGGGATGGTCAGGAGAGGGGGTTGGAGGAATGGGGGTGGTGGTGGGGGGTCCCAACCAGCCCGATGATTGGCCAAGGCTCCAACCGGCGGCAAGAAAAAATTAGGTTTTTGCTAGGTGATCACTTATGTAGCTTTTACACTTAGGTAGGGAGCAGTAGTTTTTTTTTTTCTCAAAGGAAAACATTTCATTATAAATGGGAAGAATCTAATATAAAAAGACATACTCGCATGGGGTAAAGGAAAGAGGAAAAGATTGAACACCCTTGAAAGGGGAAAGTGTCACTCTGTAGAAATGAGGGAATTTTATCGAGATAAAGATAACCAAAATAACATAAGCAAAGAAAATAAGAAACATGAAAAATAAAAAATAAAGCATCCAATGTAGGAATTCCAATCGATGCTACGAGTGATAACGGGGAGCAGTAGTTAGTAGTTGACTTTACAAGCCTCGAACATTTTCAATAGGCTTTAAAATGTCTTTTGCGTTGGACTGTAGATGCTACGAGTGATGATAGCATGCCCAAGGAAAATTCAATTGGAGACGTATATGACTACCTCTCTAAAGGGGGCATATCTTTGGCAAATCAATTTCTCATCCTCCCAAACACCCAGTCGGATGCATGCAATGGGAGCAGAAATCGGTAAGAGAAACTAATTTAATATAATATACTGTCTAATCTGGTCGAAGAAACAATAATACTGGAGTAAGTTTTTTGTTTAAGAGTGACAAACCTGGTCGGGTGTTTTAAATAATTAATGGAGGAAGAACGAAACGAGGAAGACATGTCTAATTACACTGAAATCCAAATTTATCTCTCTGAAACTTGTTCTTGCCCATCGCCTCTCTTGGCTTATTCTGGGTTTTGAACCCATAAGTATTTCTCTTTTAAGGATATCTTGTTAAATAATGGCATTCTCTACCTTCACTCATATTATTAAATAAATATCTATTAATATCATATTATTACACAAATTATTTTATCCACTCACTTAATTGTTCCTTTATTTCACTATCTAAACAAATACGCATCTCCACTTATTTCATTTTAATCTGTCCTTATAGTATTTTATCCTACCTCCAAATAGACCCTAAAAGAAGATACGTCCCTTGTCCTCCCCTCTTAAAAGCATAGCTTTTGGATTCTTTTTTTTTTAAATTGACATAGCCTTTAGATCTAATCTTTCACCACGTTTGGCTGCAACATTGGGTGTGGGATAAGGCAACTTGTAACGACATAGTATCACTGTAGCGATTGAGATTGGAGTGAAATAGAAGTCAAATTGAGAGAAGGAGTTAATTATTAACCATTAATCATTAACATTATATCAAAAAACCTCTATTTTCACTTAAAAATTATTAAATAAATATCTACTATCATCATATCACACTATCAATCATTTTGTCTCACTACTTATTCTTATACTATAATCAAACATTCCATAATTTATCTTTACAGTATTTTATCCCAATATAATCCTTATCCTCTCTATTGATCTTAATTTCCATGTTCTAGCGTTGAGCCAAAAAAAAAAGTGGATCGGTAGAAGCTACAAAGGAATATGATACATTATTCCAATCTTTTTTTCATTTAATTTTCCCATCTTTACCTCTTTATCTTTTTTAATCTCTCTCCTTGTTTACGTTGACAGGTCTCTCTAAAAAGATGAGCAGCCTCAACTCCTTGAATAATGAAGTTTGGTGGGCTTTAGTTTGGCAGATTTTGGATCCTCTTTGGTGCAAGGATTCTCTTTGTCTGCAGTTTCTTAGTCTCTTTGATGTTTTCTTTCCTTTTCTTGTGACAGACATGTCACCTCTCTGATTAGTGTGCTCATGATGTTTTGATCCTTTGATGGAACGAAATTTTCTCCCAACCTATGGGCCTTCTTTTGCGCAATAAAAAAAAGTGTGGGTTGGTAGAAGACCTCTTTGGAAAGTAAAGTCTACCATAAGAAAACAAATTGAGAGATTCAGATGTAAATGTATGTCTTCACTTTCCCGCTATAAGCAAATACTAATGATGTCAAATGTGCTTTGTTAATCGTTAATGGATGCGAAGATGATGTAAGCACTTTTCAACACTCCTTAAAGCGGGTGCTCTATTGTGTGATATCTCAACTGCAGGTCCCTCCTTTTTGATAAGGGTAGGGGGGGCATCGATTTCAACGTCCAAAACAGCCCTCGGTTATTGAGTTATGACCATCTATACTCAGAGCAGCATTGCTTATGGTATAGATATTGCAGTATAGCAAATGCTATATGGTGTTGTGGACGACAACAATGTTAGGAATGCACTTTCACTGTTACTGTCACCATCTTCCTCTTGCCATGACTTGTAAATAATTTGAAGAATCGGAGATACACCTCCTTTTCCTCCTCTACCCCTCTGCCACCTCCTTCACCCACTCATTGCAACCTTCACTTCAATTTTTGCCTAAGTTCCTCCATTCCAACAAAACCAGGTTTTAATGTGTAAGTGATAGGAAGTACTCTGTTGTAAGCAGGTACACCAATCCTTGAAAAGTTATTCTACTCCACTTTCCCTAACGCCCCCATTCCCTTTTTTTCCCCCTCTTCCTGCTTCTCTTTCCGGTTGGTAAGAGACAATGGGTATACGAGGGTGTGACTTTGTTGACTACGATCCAACATAAGCTGCCAAACAAGGGCGTTGACAGGGGAAATGTTCTAAGCTGGATAAGTAGGTGGGTTTGTCATTTTTTTTTTTTTTGTTTGATGATTGAGAAGTAGCGGAGTACATGTCATGTGCTAGTGGATGTGTTTTAATTGATATTAATCTATTTTTCTTTAATTGATGGAGTTAAGGTGTAGGTGGAATGAAATGCAACGAGAAGAAGACTCGGTTACATTTAGGTATATGACTCTAATTAGATTTTCTCTACTTCATAATGGTCCCACCTATAATTGCGCAAGTGTCTAAATCGAAATCTTTGTTCGAGAAGCTGCTGAAGCCAATGAGCTGAGCAACATAGGGAAAATTTTGTGTGAGCTACTCAAGCTTATCATCTTAGGTAGTGTGGATCTTTTTTTTTTTTTTTGTTCTTCAAATGACCTAGAATCCATGAAGTAATTTCCCATGATAAATTGGGAAGGGTTGAGATCCCGTACATAGCTACCTCTAGATAAGGCGAGGAGGGATTTAGTGGGCACCACCTCTGTCTTAGTTACAGTTGATGATCGCCGTCCCATGTCTTGGCAGATGCATTGTAGGATTCTTGCTTTAGAAGTTCTCAAAGTACTAAGCATCCTCTAATCCAGTAGTATAGGGAGGATAATGACGCTCACTCTCACTTACTTATGATGTCGAGTAGATGATGATGTAAACTTATCCCTTCATGCATATCCTTTGGATATTGTAGCGAATGTCTCTCTAGGATAACGTAAGTGATTACTCGACCGTCAAATGTGGCCCTAAAAAAAATCAACGGCTGTGATCCAAAGATATCCGTCCAATGGATTCAATCATCCCAAACTTGACCCTTAGCCTCTCTCGTGTCATAGAACCACCAGGTTGCCCCCACCACCACGTGCCCTTTTTGCCCCACCGTCGGTTTCCACTTCCCGTACGCCTCGGAACACTTTAAGCACCACCCAAACGGCACACCTTTCCTTCCGTTCCCACTTCCCATTGGCTCTCACCCACCAGCAGCCCCCCTGAAATAAACCCTCTGCGAGTCTTTATACCGTGAGGGGGAGTGCTCACCACACGCGGTCTTGCAAAAGAGAAGATGAATACACGATAAAGGTCCAGATCCCAAAATCTAATCCATTCCCCATAGATTTGAAGGTAAGGTAGATTTTGTGGTGTGGGTAGTGGAAGGTTTTGGGTCTTTGATCTTTCTCTCTAAGCTTTTGGAAATTGCTACCAAGTTGGAGAATGATTTTTGAGAATTGTTCTTCTTCTTCCACCTCTGAGGAGTTTAGTGGGATTGCCGAGGGGGAGGTTGCAAGGTATGGTGGGTTGGATTTGGTGTGTATTTGATGTTTGGAGTGGTTGGTTGGTTGGTTGTGTTGGTAATTTTGTGTTTGTGGCTTTCAAATCGATTCTTGTTTCTTTTCTTAATAACTGGACTGCTCCTTGAGATAACTTACAATGTGTCTGATTGATATTTGAGAGGTAGATTCCAACAGAATTGCTGATGTATATATTTTGGACACCTTTTAGTATCCTAGACCATGTTAAGATTTCTCTATGATGATGTCAACTAAAGTTCGCATTGTGATAGCAAAATGTTGGGAATGTGAATAAGCATTCAGAGTTCTGGTTTTGGAATTTTTATGGTGAAATCATATCAACTATTCATTTTTTATATGGTTATTAAAGGGTGTTGTGTTTACATTGGGAGTTGCCTCTTCATGAGGTGGTCGATTTGATAGAATAATTTTGAGAAAAATCTTAGGCTTTGGAATGCTAGCCGATGGTGTTTTGATGTATGTTTTAGCGTGTTTCTCTTGATATAAGATGGATCACACTTGTTGCTTAGTAGATGATACTATTTTAGGTATGTTCTAGTACATTTTTTTGTTAGCTGGGATTTGATTATGATTTCCAGCATCAAATTCATATTCTTGATCTTTAGACATATAAGAAGTGTCATTCAACTAGTATCCTCTACATGATGTATCTACTTCATATGTTATTTTTGTTTGAAAATAGATTACATGTAATTTTTGTTAGTTTTTTTTTCTTTTTCTTTTTAAAAAAGGATAGAACTATTGTCCAACACTATCATCATAAAACACAGGTGTAGTGTCCAATTCAAAAGCTTCTCGACTCTGTAGAGGGGAATAGGTCACTGCGGTTACCCAAACTCGACGATAGATTCGTTCTTAGTGACAGCTAAATTTTTTATTTTGGATCACAATCAAAAAATAGATGTTAAACTAATGATAGATATTTCTTACAATAAATTGATGGTGTCCGAAACCATTTAAATGAATCCGGATGTGGTGAGTATAACTCGCTATCCGGTTACCCGTCTATCCCTTTGTGTCGAGAGGCATTTGCTGGGCCTCCTGCTGTGCGGCCTTGTCATGTGCAGGGGACGAGATCTGAGGCGAGCGGAGCGCTGGTGCATGGCGTGGAGCAGGCGGCGCTACATACTGACCCGTACGTGGGAATGGTCGGATGCATGGATGCTGAATCGTGCGCATGGATGGATGCTGACCCATATGCGTGCATGGACTTGGGCGCAACGCAGAAGAAGTGTTTTCAACGCACTCCACAGGTGGCGACCGGACCCAGCCTTGGGTCCGGGCGTGGTGAGTTGACTCATCTTGCACATGATTCTCCCAGATCGCATGAGAATGTACCTGTCGCCGCCTTGACTGCTTCTTCTGCTTTGATATTGCAGGGAGTGGGTGACCCCAATGCTTTTGGCTCCGTTTTTGGGGTGAGCATGAGAGAGATGGCTCTGGATGTGATCAAGCTTAGTGGAGATGAGCTGATGGGCAGGAGGTCAGGGAGGGTGGAACCCCACGCAGAAGATGCTGCCTCTGATGTGCGGGGTGCGACAAATAAGGCTGACTCTGATAGGATGAAATCGGTTCGTCATCGGTCTTCTTCCAGCAAGTCTTTGGGCCACCGCAATGTTATACCGCAAAGGCACAAGTTCATTCTTAGTGCAGGTTACAAATGTAAGAGGATATTGAAAAAAATGCCGGAAAAAGAATGTCCTAATAAGGTGGAGGAATATGTGGTGAAGGTGGTGGGTGCCAAAAAGGTGCATAAGGGGGATGGAAAGAAGAAACGAATGGTGAACGTTATTTCTTGGAATGTGCAGGGAGCGGTCTATTCTGAAGAATTATTTGGCTGAATGGAAGATTGGTGTAGCGTGTTTGCAAGAGACTCATTTGGAGAGCTTGTCTTCTCGTTTAATGAAGCAACTTTTTGGTAATGTATTCACAAAACATATAGAAGTGGTGGCTGAAGGAAGATCTGGAGTTCTGTTGATGATGTGGCATGACGATCTGTTGGAACTTTGCCTACCAGGATTGTTGACAGAATGATGACGGCAGTGTTCACAAGGACAACTGATGGATTTTCACTGTATTTATAGTGTATGGGCTTTGTGTCAATGCTTCTAGGATTTCTTTTTGGGAGGAACTTGAGCATGCCTCTTCTTTTGTTGCGGGGATGCTGTGGTTGATAAGGGGCGATTTTAATGGGACTCTCAGGTCTGAGGATAGATCGGATGGTAGAATTGATGCCTCTATTGTGTAGTTTCAGCAGGTTATGCAAGACCTTGAGCTCATCGACCTGCCAATGGCAGGTGGTCGCTTCACTTGGAGGAATGGGAGTGGTGCAGCCTCATGTATTGATAGATTTATATACAATGTTGCTCTAGCAGAATCCTTTTAGTTGGCTAATGTGGTCACTTGTGATAGACCGTTTTTTGATCACACCCCAATTTTTTGGCGCAGTAATGAAGCGGCCAAGCTATCAACATATTTTAAGTTCCACAAGTCATGGCTAAAGGAGGAGGGGTTCAATGAGTTGATTAGAGAAAGATGGATGGCCACCACACAATCTACATCAGCTACACGTACCTTAGCCTACAAAATAAAGGTGGTAAGACAAGCTATGATTGAGTTTAAACGGGATCTCAAGGAATGCAGGGAGAAAAGAAGGAATAAGGCCCTTGCAAAGATAGCAAATTTGGATAGGAAAGAAGAGAGCACATAGTTGTCTAGTGTGGAGTGCCAAGAACATCGTGAAAATCAAATGGTTGTTTCTGAGGAAGATTTTACAAAGAAAATGGATTGGAGGCAGAATTCGTGCCAGCTATGGCTTAAGGAAGGGGATGCAAATATTAGATTTTTTCGTTTGGCCACAAGTACGAAAAGAAGGAAAAATGTGATTACTAATTTGAAGGTGGGAGATGAGGTATTAAAAAAGAGAAATAATATTTGCAATGCTTTTAAAGATTATTTCCAACAATTTATAAGAAGACAACCATGTGGGGATTGCCGTTTGGCAAATCTGGAGTTGGAGCAGGTGCGGGAGGAGGCGAAAGTGGCACTCATTAGGGAGGTGGAGGAAGAGGAGATACTACATGCCCTGCAAGGTTTGAAGGTTGAAGGGCCGCTTGGTCTGGATGATCTGTAGATTGTTTTCTTTAAAGAGATGTGGGATGTGGATGGACCTGACGTGGTGGCTATGATTAAAGAATATTTTAAGGCAAATGAAGGATTTGAGAGGCTAAATAAGTTCTATCTATTTTTACTTCCTAAGAAGCCAGGAGCAGAAAAGATGGAGGAATTTAGACCCATTGCCCTGACCAATTCTATTTATTTGCTGGGAGCTAAAATTCATGCAAACAGGCTTCGTAATATTTTACCAGACATTATTTCACCAGTGCAGTCGGTGTTTATCCGAGGGAGATCCTTGCAGGATTCATATGTGTTGGCGGAGGAATTCCTATCGGCTTGGAAAAGGAGAGATTGTCCAGCTTTCCTTTGGAAAGTGGATTTTTCCAAGGTTCATGATTCCATAACTTGGAACTATCTTTGGGATATTTTGAAGAGGAGAGGTTTCCCAAATATTTGGATACAGTTGGTGAAGAGATATATTACAACATCCTCCTTTTATGTTCTTGTCAATGGGAGGGCTGATGGAAGATGAATTCAACCGCAAAGGGGTATGCGATAGGGATATCCACTAGCAGCTATGCTATTTAATATCGCAGTGGATGCATTGGCTGCGATGGCATTTAAGGCATGTAATGGTGACCTATTCTCAGGATTTACCACCAGTAGGGAGAGGCGCCTACTTACACCTATTCTACAGTTTGTGGATGATACAACATTTTTTATCGAAGGGGATTTAGTGGTGGCTAGACACGTGTCCTCGGTGGTGAAAATTTTCTTTGAAATTTCTGGCTTAAAGGTCAATAGAAATAAATCATGCTTAGTTACATTTGTATTGGGGAGGGAATTGGCAAATGACATTTCGACTATTATGGAGACCCCAGTGGTATATCCTCCAATTGCCTATCTTGGCCTTCCTTTGAAGGGTAAAAGGTTGGGTGTTTCAGACGGGAAACATCTAATTGAGAAGTTCTCAAGCTGATTATCTTTGTGGAGTGGAAGATTGTTATTACGTGGGGGGAGGTTGATCCTGTTGAAATCAGTCCTATCTTCTTTGCCGGTGTTGTTTCTTTCTGTGTGTTCGCCTCCCAAGAAGATTATCAAGCAAATGGACATGATCAGGAAGTTCTTCTGGAAAGGGCTCGATTTCACGGGAAGATTTGTTCAACTTGTACCGTGGGATGAGATATGTAAGCCTAAGAAGGTTGGTGGGCTTGGTGTTCGTAAGTTGAATGAATTTAACAAGGCTCTTCTTCTAATGTGTGGTAAGACTGATGTTTGAGGAAAAATCGTTGGTTACTTCTGTTGTGAAGGATTCGTATGGTAGTATGGTGGATTTGGTGCATGGGTCAGGGTTGCATACAAGAGGTGTTTCAGCTTTCTGGAGCTCAGTGAGCCCCCTTGTGAAAGAATATGCATATCAGTTTTTGTCCAATTTGGGCAATGGGTCATCTTTTAAATTCTGGATGCATAATTGGTCTGAATTTGGTTGTTTATCAGACCTATTCCAGCATCTCTTTCATCAAACAGTGAATAAAGAGGTGCTGGTTGGTGATGTGTGGGATGAAATACATGGAACGTGGGATGTCAGATTGTCTGAAGGCTTATCTGATGCAACTTTGGCGTAATTTCAGCAACTAACAAGCATTCTCAAGGGCTTCTCCCCGGTTTCAGCAAAAGAGGATTCATTTGTTTGGAGGGATGGTTTGTTTACAGTAAGCAAAGCATATAATTTCCTAACAGCAGATGGACCAAATTCATATTCGGCGATAAATGGTCACTCAAAACTTATTTGGTCCTGCAAGGCACCGCTTAAGGTTAAGCTTTTCCTATGGTTTCTGAGGAGGAAGCGGCTAGTCACTAAAGTTTATAGATCTAAATGGGCACCAGATGCTGATATCTTGTGTCCCTTATGCTAGCAAGTTGAGGAGGATGTACAACACCTTTTTTTTTATTGTGATTTCTCTAAAGATGTCTGGGATCAATTTAGCCAATCAACAGTGAACAAATCAGATTTTGAGGCCTTATGGAGGAGTTTTAGAGATCATCTTGGGTTGGATGGGGCTGGCTGGTGTCAAGCATTTGCTATCATTTGAAGTATTTGGCTTCAGAGGATTGGCAAGGTGTTTAGGAAAGAGAGGTGTTGGGTTGATAATGTAACACAAGAAGCAAAATGTCTTTCTAAATTTTAGCTTTATAACCTGTAAGTCCGTTCCTTTTACTTATTAATGCAATTAGGATGATTTCCAGGTAATCTTCCTCTTTTTCCTTCAAAAAAAAAAAAAAAGTTAAGTTTTGACCTTGGTCTTTCGAGTTGAAAGCTTGCTACTTGGTCACTAGAGAGTTTATGTAGGTCTTTTACATGCCTTTGATGTGCTTTTGTTTTGACTTTTGGATATCTTGCAAATTCAGGTCTTCCACTGACACAAAGAGCCATGCCAAAGTTCCAAAGAACATTCACAAGGCTGAGAGAGAAAAGCTAAAGCGTGACCACTTGAATGAGCTCTTTCTCGAGTTGGGTCATACTTTAGGTAAACTAATCCCTACTTGATGCATTAGAAATTTCAGTATTTTGTGCAGTCAAATTGTTTTCAACTATAATGTTACTTGCAAAGCATAAATGACAAGAAAAGAATGATCGGTCAAATTATCATCTCATAAAGGAATGCTAGATGGAGGTTATTTCCAATTCTTTTTTTAAAATCTTTTTAAACTTACCTATTGAAAACAGAACTATGTTTGCACCTGAAAGTGTATGACATTAAGAGCAAAGGTTGAGAATCATATTTATGATGTCCTGATAAGATGCTAAAGTACTTAAATGGGCCTTTCTCTAACTTCTGTCAGACAAGGCACGGTGTGCTTTTTTGTATAATAGCTTCTTTCATCTAGGTGATTTGGTGGGTGAATTCTATGGCTAGGTGGCTATAGGTACAATGGCTTGACCTTTTTTGTCAAAATGACAAATCAGCTTAGTGAACAGTGGAGACTGTTGTTTTTTGAAAAAGTTGATTGAAAATTTCCAAAGAATATCAAGAAGTTAAAGCATCAACCGGAACCAGACCATGCTAGAGATACCATGTATTATATAAGATTCATTGATCTCCCCAAAGGTTAGCATGTTTTTGGATAAAAGATTTGGATAGGTTATCAGATTGCCCTACAATCCGAAATTGAGATACATTAGAAAATTTAAAGATATGTCTTTTCCCCCCTTACAAATGGAGATTTCCTGCACCCTGGACTTGACAAAAAACATAACTTTAATTTCTGCTAAATTCTTGACATGAAAATTTTTATTTAATGATCATACAATTATTTAATTGCTATTTAGCGAGGCAAGAAGATGTTAAAGAAATGGACAAAAGTATTTTCATATCTTTCTACAAGACAAAGGAGATACAATACTATTTCAACTATTAAGGTATCAAATTAGAGTCATAAAATAAAGCTTGGGGAGAGTCTTCATGGTAATGGAGAACCAATTTTCATTTATGCTTGGCAAGTTCACTTTCAGAGCAATGCATCTTCTAAGGTGTGTAATAGAGATTTACAAAGTCAAGAATAGCGATTCACACATGTTTTTTATTGGCATGGAGAAGGTCCATGACTCTATTACAAGGATATTTTGTGGAGAATTTTGAAGAAGAGATGGGAGTCATTTTGTTTATAAAAAGGATATGTATAATGGAGCTGCTTGCATAAGGACCCATGTTAGATTCACAAACTACTTTGACATCACCAATAGCTTCACCAAGAATCAATTTTAAGCTCTTACCCCCTTAACTTGGTTGTTGATGAGTTAATGAAGCACATTTAAGATGAGGTATCTTGATGTATACTTTTTGTTGATAATGTTGACCTGGTTGATGAAACAAGAGATAGAGCAAGCAGAAAACTTGAGCTAGATAGGCTCTACAAGCTAGAGGCTTTCAATTAAGACAAAGACTTAATATATGCAATGCAAGTTCAGTAGAAGAGGGGATAGAAAAGGGATAGATATGCAATTGGAGTAGAGTGCTTTTAGAAGAAAGATGTCTGTAAATATCTGGGATCTATTTTTCAACAAGATAGAGAAACCAATGGATATGTTACACATAAAATCAATGCATGTTGGTTGAGATGGGGGAGCATATGATATTGTGTGACAAGAAGGTTCTGTTGAAAGTTAAAAGGAAGTATTATAGAATAATTGTAAGACCTACCATGTTATATGGTTCTAAGTGTTTGGTTGTAAGGTGTAGGCATATCCAAAAAATATCTATAGCAGGTGGATGTATGGCTACATAAGGGAGGACTGAAATCTAAATGAGGTTATTTAAGGGAAAGGTTCGTGGGGCATTAATTAGGGATGAGCATTGGACCGGGTTAGCCCGACCCAGCCCGAGGCCTAGCTCGATTGGGTCAGCCCAAGCCCAAGGCTGAAATTATCTTGGGTTAGGCTTGGGTTGTAAATATGACCCATTTATTAAATGGCCTAGGCCTTGAGCCGAGGTGGCCCAAACCCAGCTCGACTCATGTGGCCCATTTATGGGGTTGGCCTAAGGCCTAACCTATTAACCTAATTACATCAATATAGATTATATATGTATATATATTCATACTATATATCAAAATATATATCAAATGCATGATACATTGACGCATTAAATAAACATGATTTGCTCTTATTACTTTCCACCAACAAAACCTTAAAGCCATCTTATTCCCTACAATTGCAAGTTGTGCAATCATACGATCCCGTTCGAACTAGATATGAGTCATTGACTTCTTACTATAGAGAAGTATGGACATCCAAGTTTAAACTAAATACAAATACATAAGATGAGCACTTTTATTTTTTATTGTAATTTCCTCATATTTGATTACATTTAGTTATCTTAGCATATAATATATATGTAAAATATTAAACTCAAATATTTGTAATGCAAGCAGCTGAATCATTTTGGTTGCACGTGTACCCACAGAAACTTAAAGATCTTTTAATATACTCAAAAGGCAAATATAATAGCCTTGTCATTTATATAACTAAAAATAGTAATTATCCTTTACAAGTCTTTTTTTTTATTTGTACAAAATCATCTCGTTGCCCGTACTTTTAAAATAATTATTGAGTTAATCTCTTATTTACATATTATTTTGCATGCATTGATAAAATAAATAACAAGATCATGAATAAATGGGCTAGCCCAGCTCAGCCAGAGCCCTTTTTTTTTGGGTCGGGCTAAGATTGGGTAAAAAAAATTATTTTGGGTTGGACCTTGGGTCATTTTTTTAACCCATTTATTAAATGGACTTGAGCCAGGCCAAGTCCAGCCCACATAAGGGCCAAACCCAATGGTCATCCCTAGCACTAATAGATGATAAAATGAGAGACACATTTAAAGTGCTTTGGACATTTGTAAAGAAAGTTAATTAATGCTTCAGTTAGGAAATGTAAGGAGTTGGGCGTTGAACTTCCTAGGCAAGGATAGGGAAGGTCAGAGAAGTGTTGGAAGAAAACCATTAGACATGATCTCGATTACTTTAATTTAAACCAATAAATGACTTAAAACAGATCAAAGTGGAGGCAATCTTTTTTATCAATACTCTTTTATCTTTTTTGTGAACTTTTCTTGTTTTTGTAATAGGGCATTCAAACCAAAAAGGAAAAAACAATCCCATTCCTGCAAGATTTGTAAAATCAAGAAAGGAAAAATTACATATGGTGAGCAAGTATTATGGTGACCCCTCTAGAAAGAGAACAAAAAGTTCAATTATACCCACAATTTAAAATATAGTCTTCTATATAGATAAATATTGCAAATTTGCAGAAGAACCCTTGAATTCTTTGTAATTAGTCTCTATGCTACATCAATCCTCTCTGTCTTGGAAAAAGCTCGCTCTTGTGAGTTTGGCTCAAGGTAAGAGGCCTGGTGGAGCAAAGGCTCTAGAGGAGGCAAATTCAAGTACAGCACCTCAAGATTTTAGGTCCAATGATCTTGTTAAGTATGATAGGGGATTTTAGCAAGATGGACCCGTTCCTTGTATTTCTTTGTGGAAGAAGCACAATATCTACCTTCTCTTCTAATTCTAATTTAGTGGAACCAAAGTACTCCATGCTGGCACCAGCAATTGTGGAGTCACGCCAAATGTTGACACATCTTCTAAACCAATCACATTGCCCTTTGGGGGTATTGACTGCCTGAAGGAAACCCTAGCCTCCAAACTTTCTTCGAGATCAACCGAGGGTTTTAATTCCTTGAGGGCCTCAAATGATGGGGACCATGTGAAAGAGGTATCTTTCATCTAAATAATCCCATATGTCATCTATTTTCAGCCTTTACGAGATTTTCATCAACATAATTGGGATCTTCTTTGGTATGCCCTCTAAAGCTTCAATATTAGAACAAAGTGGAAATGCATCTGGTGGCACTGGTATCACAGAATGAGGAGTGAAGTCACTGTTCTGGATGAAATATCTTGATAGGGTTTTTCAAAGAAACAAAATCCTGATAGGGATTTTCTTTAGATTGTTTCTCTAGATTTGCACCTTTAGGTTTTGCAACATCATCATGGCCTTCCAAGAGGTTCCTGTAATAGAGAAGAGAAACAACTCAAAAAGCTTGTCTATGCTCATACTTGCTTTAGATACTGGAAGTTGTGGAATCACAACCTCAAGTTCTAGTAAAGATGATGAGACAAGTAATTCTGGTTCTTCTATTGGATTTTCAAGTGCAGCCCGCAATTATAAAGACCCTTGGCATGCTTGTTCTTCCTTAATAGCTTTAACCTCCCTACTTAAAAATAGTAATTCAACCTTCATTTTCAAAGGATTATCCACAATTTTGGTTGTTTTATTCTAACAAAGACATCATTAGAGTACTCTTGATTTCTATGACAATCCTTATGATCACGACGATAATCCCACCCTTCTCTGTAATAGTGCTTGTGGAATGGATAGGATCTTCCATCTTGGAGTAGGGGATTGTTGAATCGTAAAAGGGATTTAACCTAATAGCTCTGATACCATGTTTTTAATGCTTTTCCCTCTTTTTTGTCCAAACTTTTTGCCCTCTATTTGATATCAGCACAAACCAAAGAGGAAAAAAGAATCCCATTTCTACAGGCCTCCTAAAATCAAGAAAGGAGAAGTTATACAAGGTAAGCAACTCTTATGGTGACCCCGCTAACAAGAAACAATAAAAATTTCAATTATGCCCCTTATGACCCATAGATTAAAATAATCTTCTAAATATGTAAATATGGCAGATTTGCATAAGAACCCTTGAATTCTTTGTAATTAGTCTCTCCACTACATCAAAACTCTAGCGTTCAACTCCTTCCAAAATCAGAAAACTAGCATTCAATTGTGCAAGTTAGCTTATATAATGAACTTCCTCTCGTGTATTGGTTCTTACATCTCAAGAATATTTCCTCTTCAGCTAGTCATGTATTTAGTTTGCAACATAAGTCCCAAATTGTCTTATTCTGACTTCTTGTAAGTGAGTTCCCATGCTGATCTCTTCATTCAGCCACTCGTATTGCCCGCCAAGCCTGTGGGAGGTTGAGTCCTATTCCAACATTGCATTCAGCCTGAGATTGAAATGGCTGAAATTTTTTTGACTTCGCTTCTTAGCACCGACAAAAGAATGGTGTGTCAAATATTCTCAAAAGTGCCCCCCTCACAACATTCATTTTTTTTGATGGAGATGAAATCTTTATTTGTTGGTGGAATGAAGTGGACAATTACTAAGCTCTAGTAATCGTCCCTTTTTCTCTCTCAAAAGAAAAAAAATCTCAAAAGTGGCCCCTTGGTAATGTTGAAAGTAGAAGGCATAGATAGTTATTTCTTATCTATTTCTATGCGGTGCAAACCTCATCTTGTCACGATTTAGTCAAACATAACCTGTTGCTAGCTGCAAGGGAATATCCTGGTTTGCAATTTTATTTGCCGGTTTCCTTCAGGGCTCATATTTCTACTACATGAGTGAATAGCATTGGCCTAGCGCCATGAGTGATCAAGGGTTTAGGTGTGGCTCGTATTTCTGGAATCACGTCCTTTTTAGGTCTATCAAAGATGATATACAATATGTGCCCTTGCTCCATTGCCTTTTATGCCTTTTCCTGTGCAAGATGATGATTTATCTGATGGCAGTTCTTTACCACCCACATCTGTATTGAATATACCTCAGATAGACTTAGATTTTCCCATTGTCTTGCTCAAATTAGTACAATCTTGTACTTTACATCCAATGTCACATTATACCTCTGTTGCTTGACCAAACACCCATTGACATTGTTTTCATTGGCCTTAATGAATACTATGGTACAAAGAAACTATATGGAGGCTATGCAAGATGCAGGGTGGAAAAAGACAATGGATGAGGTGATGGATGCCCTATTGTCAAGGGGAACATGAGAGTTGGTTCCTCGCCCATCAAATGTCGTTGTGGTGGATTGTGGATGACTATATATAGTGAAGTATCTATTAGATAGTGCAGTTGATCTATTAAAGGCATGTCTTGAAGCCAAAGGACCGACTCAGGGTCGAGGAATAGGTTATTTTGGGATGTTTTCTCTTGGTGCTCATCTTAGCTCAATTCGAATTATTCTCTTTATTGTTGTTAATTAGATATCAAAATTGATTTCTTAGATGGAAGTGTAACATGTCACAACCTCCTGGCTATAAGGATTAGAGGGAGTGTAAGTGCAGATTGGGAAAGGCCATATATGGGCTTAAGAAGAGTTCAAGAGCTTAGTTTGGCAAGTTAAGCATTGAGATCAGGAAAATAGGATTTAGCATATCTACATCTAACCACTCTATTTTTGTCAGACAACATGAGACTGGCATTATTATCTTGGCAATTTTTGTTGATGATAGGATTTTGACTGGAGTTGATCTTGCAAGCATTCAAGAGACAATCCTTTCTGTAAAACACCTCATCAATGAAGGATCATGGAAAGCTAAGAAATTTTTGGACATTAAAGTGGCACATAGCCCTAAAGGGCTCATTCTATCATAAAGATATATCCTAAAAAGTTCCGGAGAGACATAGAAGCATTGTTGGAAAACTCCTTTACTTGAGTGTAACTGGGTCAAATATCAATTTTGCAATAAGTAGAGTGAGTCGGCATATGAATAAGCCTTGTTACAATGATTGGAAAATTGTTTGTCTTATTCTTTGGTTATTAAAGTGATCACTAGGCAAGGCCATTTCTTTAAGAAGAGTGGCCATCTTGATCTTTGTGCTTATTCTAATGCAATCATGTAGACTTCACAAGCTCTCCTAATGATAGACAAGCTACCACTAAATATGCTACTTTTCTTAGTGGAAATTTAGTGACATGGCATAGTAAAAAGAAAATGCGGTTGCTCAATCAAACGTAAATGCAAAATATAGAGCGATAACACAAACGTTTAAGTTGATGTGGATAGCACCATTCTTTTGTGATATTGGACTTGTTACTTTCCTATAGTTCTGTGACAACAAGTCTACCACATACATTGTATCTAATTTGATTTTTGATGAGTGAATAAAGCATGTCGAAGTTGATTGACGTTTTGTTGACAATGCCATTAATGATGGGAAAATCACCATGTTATTTGTTTCCTTAGAGAACTGATGAGCATCAAAGAATTTGTTTACGTAGGAAACAAAACGTAGCCACAAAAATATAAAAATTGGCAAGCAATCACAAGGAAAATAGGAAGATTGGTGACCCAGTTCTACTGCAAGAGGTGTACGTTTGGGGGAGGGCAAGACTCTCATAAATCCACTAGAAGTAGCGGTATTACAATCTCTCTGAGTTCTCTCGAATTGCATGTTCCTGCTTTGCATCCTGGGAGCCTCGAAGGGTCTCCCTCCTCTATTTATAATACAAGAAAGTATCTTAACGAGGTAAGATCTTCAACAGTTTTTTTGGACTCTCTGGCACGTCTGTTGTCAGGGCATATCCGTTGTCAAGCTATTAATAGCATTGGTAATGCCATGGTTATTGCTGACGTCGGCATTATGGGCGTTTCCACTGCCTCTCTGACTTTAGTAAAATCGGATCCTCGGACGAGCCGGACCTGTCCGAATCCCGCCTAAATGCAGGTGGATCCAGATCCAAGAGTCGATTATGCTTTATCCCGCGAGGGCTATTTTTGTCCCATATTATAAGCCCTGACTCTCATAGTCCAACTGTGTTGACTGTGAGGGTATACTTTCTTTTTTCCCTCGCACCGAGGTCACCCTTGCCTCCGGCAACTATCGCTTGGTAGTGCCAGTAGATAGGTGCTTTGATGCCCCCACTTGCCCGCTCACCTCCTTGGGGAGGGCAGGGGAGGTCGTTTGGGAACCGTCTCCTAAAAAATCAGGTGATTAGTAAAATATAAATCACAATAGAAATGCGGAAATTTAGTTCCCAACTTCAAACTCGATCTCGACCCATTATTTGCGCTAGCGAGATTGGAGTACCCAAGCACTCCTCGTGTCCTTAAGAGGTAGCCCACAAGAGGATGCTAAGGTTCCTCGCACGTTGCCGATGCTTGCAGGGGGCTCAGGATCCGCTCTAGTTGGGGTACCCGCTAGCAGCCTGTCCCATGTGGGTGGTGTGCGCTTGTTGAGAACGCGATGGGATTTTTCAATCCCGGTGTATACTAGTCCACAGGCAGGTGGGAAGATAAGTGGTATAAAATTTTTGTAAAAATAAGCATCTATTTTATGAAATAGAAGCTAATGCCTAATTTCTCTTTTCCTAATTCTAATTTTTTTTTTTTTGGGCGATGTGAGAGAGAGGTCTGGCGATCGGGGCAGGGAGAGTTGGCCCGGGCTGGACGGTGGTGGGCGGGAGGCCGAGGAGAGAGGCGGTGCCGATGAGGTGCTTCAAGTACCTTGGGGAGGGGCACTTGGCGGCGGTGTGCAGGGACCCGGTGCGCTGCCTGCGCTGTGGCGTTCTGGGTCACCGGAGATCGGGCTGTGGGCGACGGAGGTCGGGTAAGGTGGTTTCCTCGAGGAGAGGGGAGACGCCTCTGCCCCCTCCGGTGGGTGCGCCCCTCGTGGAGGTCGAAGCGCCGTGGTCGGAGGAGTTGGGAGAACTGGAAGGAAAGCTGGCCTCGGCGTTGGTTGCGGTGGTCTTGGAGGGTTTGGTGGAGGTGGAGACCCTGAGGGAGGCAGTCGCCGCCTACTTGGGGGCTGACGGGGGTCGGGTGAGGGTGGCTTCTCTGGGAGGAGGGCGGATGGTGTTGCTGGGGCTGAGCCGAGTGGAGCTGGGGCGGCTGGTCTTCAGGGTGCTCCGTTGTGGCGAGGGTGTGGTGAGATGTCGGTAGCCGGTCAGGTCTGATGGGGCGTTGGCGGAGAGGCTGCCGTCTGGCGCGAGGATGAGGGTCCTGATTGAGGGGGTCCCGCTTTTCCTCCGCACGGTGGAGGTGGTCACAGCGGTGGTTGCCCCATTTGCGAGGCTGCGCAGGTGTAGCGGCACTGGCTTGAAGGAGGCGGACCTGTCGCGGATCGAGGCTTGGGTGGAGGTGAAGCCGGGGCGGCGGTTGGTGGAGAGATCGGTGCTCCGGTGGGGAAGTTCCGCCTGGCTCCTCCGAGTCTCCTGGGGTTCTGAGAACCCTAGGTCCTTTGCTGAGGTGGTGGGTGGCGGAGCGGCGGCGACGTGTGGTGGCGATGGCGGCAGACGGGCGGAGGTGGGCCGGACTGTTTTTGGGAAGACCGAAGGTCGTGGCGGAGATCATGGCGGGGATCTCGGGGTGAACGCGATTCCCGTGGCGCGTTCAGTGGCAGACGATGCGGCGGGAATGCAGAGGGCCGCTGCGGTTTCGGCGGAGGAGGCGGGGGAATTGAATGCGACGCTGAATTTGGGCAGCCCCGCTGGATGTGGGAGTGTCGGTGTCGACGCGTGGGCTCCTGCTCTTGAGGAGGTGGCGGGGGGCGGTCTCGGGTCGGGTGAGCGCGACCCGGTTACAGGTTTTGGGGGCTCCGGTGCTGTAGCCGGGTCGGATCCCTTTGCGTGCTCGTCCCCGCGTCCCTTGGTTTCTGCGGAGGAGGGGCGGAAGGCTGCTGGAGGGGTTTCAAAGCTCTCCTGGGCTGGTCAGGGCCGGGCGGCAGGACTGGTGGTGATTGGCGGGGAGGGGAGCGGACGACGATGGGAGCGGAAGACGGCCGGGTCGCAGAAACTCCTCTATCGGCCGCGGTGGTCATACCATAGGGGGTTGGCTCGGAGGACCCCGTCTGGGGGGGAGGTTGGGGTCGACCGACGCCGTTCGCCGGAGGGGCTGGGGACGTCTGGTGGCGTTGCGTCGTCAGCGGCGGCGTTTGCTGAGGGCGGCGACGGGGACCTATCTGCTCCGGGGTTCCCTGGGCTGGCAGAGGGGCGGCAGGCGGCGGAGGCTGGTGGTGGAGATGGGGAGCTGGGGGATGCGAAGGCGGGGAAGAGAATGACAGAGGCAGCTGGGCAGCTTGGGGGTGAGGCTGAGCTGCTGGGGGCTGGTGCCGGCGAAGAGGTTTTCGAGGCTGTTGGGGATTTGGTAGCTGTGGGACGTGGAATTGAGGTATGTGATGGTGAGGGAAACTCGGAGGACCGATGTCGTTTGCTGGATGAGGAGGAGAATGTCATGGCAGAGATGATGGGGTTTAGACGGCTAACGTCTGGAGGCGTTTCCCGAAGGACCACATGACTAAGGTCTTATCTTGGAATGTGAGGGGTCTGAATGATCCGTCGAGAAGAGCGGTTCTGCGGGGGTATATTCAAAGATGGGGGCCTGATGTGGTCTTTCTCCAAAAGACGAAGTTGGGGAGCTGTGATGGAAGGTTGTTGAGGGAGGTGGGGGGAGAGAGATGTGGGGGTTTCCTAGCCCTGGATGCGGTTGGGAGTGCGGGGGGAATTGTTGTGGGGTGGAGGGAGGAGGAGTTCTCCTTGCTGGACTCTGTGATTGGATCCAACGTTGTCACTGTCAGACTTCAGAGACGCCAGGATGACACGTGTTTGCTCCTCTCCTCGGTTTATGGCCCGACGGAGGGTCGGAGGAGACAGGTCTTGTGGGAAGATCTGAACCAGGCTGCGGCAGCTTTCCAAGGGGTCCCTTGGCTGATTGGTGGGGATTTTAATGTTACTCTGCGGGCTGAGGACAGATCGGGCGACCGAGGGGGATTGGACCAGGGCTCTGAGGCGTTTGCGGACTTTGTGGCAGACCAGGGGCTGATTGATATGCTTCCGTTGTCATGTCTCTACACATGGAGGAATGCGGGAGGGCAACGATCCCGTATTGACAGGTTTCTGGTTTCGACGGCGATGGCAGAGTTGTTCCCGATGGCGGAGGTTAGACCTTTGGAACGTCCGTTCTCGGATCACACCCCCTTGATATGGACGTCGAACGAGGTATGGAGGCATGGCACTTATTTTAAGTTCGACAAAGCGTGGCTTTTGGAGGAGGGCTTTAGGGGTTTGGTTGAGGAACGGTGGAGGTCTACTCCGGTGGATGGGTCGGCGGCTGCCAGGTTAGAAGCGAAGCTGAAGGATTTGAGATTTTTCTTGAAGTCCCACATCAAGCGGGTTAGGGAGGAACGGGGGAGGAAGAAAGAGGAGGCTCTTGCTGCGATTACACGCCTGGACAGGTCAGAGGATGTTGGGCTCCTTTTAGAAGATGACAGGGTTTACAGAGCGAGACTGACTCAGGTGATTCAGGAGGAAGACAGGAAAGCGAAGGTGGAGTGGAGGGTGAGATCTAGGCAGAAGTGGCTGAAGGAGGGAGATTCCAATACCCGCTTTTTTCATATGACTGCGTCGGGCAGGAGGAGGAACTGGATTGACAGGTTGGTGGTGGATGGGGAGGAGTTTGTGGGAAAGGAAGCGGTGGGAGAGGCGGCTGTAAGGTATTTTAGAGATTTCACGGGGTGGAGGCGGGGGGGAAGGTGGAGGTGGTTGGGATCTGGGATACCACAAATCAGGGAGGCAGACGCGGATTTTTTGACGGGTTCTTTTGAGGAGGATGAGGTTCGTGAGGCAGTTTGGGGGCTGAACGCGGATGGGTGTCCAGGGCCGGATGGTTTCCCGATTGCCTTCTACAGAGAGTTCTGGCCGGTGGTGAAGGAAGACGTTATGCAAGTGGTGCAAGAGTTTAGAACAGGCAACTCAGGATTTAACAGACTGAACAAGTTCTATATGTTCTTATTGCCGAAGAGGGAGGGCGCTGAGGAGATTCGGGAGTACAGACCGATAGCTCTTTCGAATGCTATCTACTTGGTGGTGGCTAAGCTTCTGGCGAACAGATTGAGGAGGACGCTGGGTGGGATCATAGACTCAGTGCAGACAGCTTTTGTCCCTGGTAGGAATATCTTGGAAGGTTTTGTGGCAGCATCGGAAATCCTTTCATCCTGGAAGAGAGAAAATAAGAAGGCTTTTTTATGGAAGGTAGATTTCAGCAAAGATTATGACTCGATCCAGTGGTCGTTTATTTGGGCGTCCTTGGTAAAGAGGGGGTTCCCGCCGGCGTGGATTGAGTGGATGAAGAGGTGCGTCACCACGACATCTTTCTCGGTTCTTATCAATGGAAACCCAGCTGGGGGTTGGGTCCAGCCTAGGAGGAGGGGTGAGGCAAGGTTGTCCGCTGGCCCCGATGCTCTTTGTGATTGCTGTGGATGCTCTTGCTAAGGCGGCGAGGAGGTCTTGTGAGAGAAGACTGGTGAGTGGTTTCTCCCTGAGGGATGGGACGAGTATCCCTTTGCTCCAGTATGCGGATGACACGATCTTCTTTATTGAAGGTGGAGAAGTGGAGGCCAGAAGGTTGAGGTTCCTGATTTTCTTGCTGGGTGAGGCATCCGGATTGCAGATTAACCTGGCTAAGTCGGATTTTGTCCCATTCAACATGAATGAGACGGAGGCAAGGGGATGCAGTTTGGGTCTTGGCACAGAACAGGGTAAACTTCCGGTTAAGTATTTGGGCCTGCCGTTGTCAGATGGGAGGATTCTGGTGAGAGACTGGACCCCCCTGGTGGAGAGACTGGTTGGGAGGCTGGAGGGGTGGGCGTCCAGGCTTTTGTCTAGAGGTGGGAGGCTGATCCTACTCAAGGTGGTTCTGTCGGCGATGCCGTCATATTTCATCTCTGTACTGAAGATGCCTTGACAAATGATTGCAAGGATTGAAAGAACCATGAGGGGTTTCTTCTGGTCCAATCAGGGGACATATGGACAGGGTGCCAGGTTGGTTGCTTGGAAGGAGGTCTGCAGACCGCTGAAGGACGGGGGGCTAGGCGTGAGGGATTTGGAGAGGTTTAATGACAGTCGGTTGGCGAAGTGGGTGGGGCGCCTGTTGGAAGGAAGGGGGGATCTGTTGGGCAAGGTGTTTGAGACGGCATATGGTTGTCCGATGCGTTGGGATTTTCTGGTGTCTCCGCCTAGGGGTGCTTCTCACTTCCTGAAAGGCTTGTCGACGGTGGCCCCGAGGGTGAGGAACTGTTTCGTCCCTGTGTTGGGAACAGGGGGGATTTTCAGATTCTGGCAGGATGACTAGACAGGTGGTGGTGCGCTTTGTAGAAGATTTCAGAGATTGTTTGCCTTATCCCAGAACAAGGTGGCGTCCGTGGCCGAGGTGTGGGATAGTGGGTGGTACCCGCGTTTTGTTGGCAGTCTGTCAGATGCAAGAATGCATGATTTCCAGACATTACTGGCTGAGTTGGAGGGACTACATCCGGCGGCTGGTACAGACATGTTTGGTTGGGATGAAGGTGAGTTTTCAGTTGCGGCTGCTTACAGGAGATTGTCTGCTGGTGATCCCGGGGTGGAGCTGGATTTGGTAAGGGACTGCAGACAGATGTGGAAAGCCGCGTGTCCGCTGAAAGTCAAGATTTTCGCCTGGCTACTTAGGAGGAGAAGGCTGGTGACTAAGGTGTGGAGGGCAAGGTGGGCTCCTGGAGTGTGTAAAGTCTGCTCCTTATGTGGAGGTGGTGAGGAGGATGTTGATCACCTTTTTTTCGTCTGTCCTTTTGTGGTGCAAGTTTGGGATAGAATGGGCGAGAGATGGTGGGAGTGCCGGCTGTTTGAGGAATTCTGGCGCAGCTTCAGAAGCGGAGGTGGTGGTGGTGGACGATTTGTTTTCCGTTCGAAGAAGGAGCTGGCCAAGCCATTGGTGGTCCTTTGGGGGATTTGGTTGGGCAGGAATGCGGTGATTTTCCGGGGCAGAGACCTTACGTGGAGAATTTTGTTGAGTCTATCGACTCCTTGTTTTCTCTTTGGGTTGTTTCGGTGTGAGTGGGGGACCTTGGGGTACGCCTGTTGTAATGTTTGTTATTGTTGATTCTATTATATAAGTTTTTGGGTAGTTATCTCTCTGGATAACTACCCTTTCCTCTTTCAAAAAAAAATTTTATGAAATAGAAAAATTTTACTTTTCTTTACATAAGATTAGTGGAGCGTCATTTCCACCATGAGCTGACCTTTTAGCCAGGCTACCATGACGAGGCAGCCATGGTCAAGCGGAGGGATCTTAGCAGGTGGATCTCTTTTTTTTTGTTTGAAAGTAAACCACTCGGCTGAGCATGGTCAATCGGCTATAACAAGCGAAGATTCATTTCTCGACTTTAACTTGGTCTCGACCCACTGTTCATGTTGACAAGACTTGAGTACCGGGCTTTCTCACCAAGGTTCCTTGCATCAAGCTGATGCTCGTAGCAAGGGCGGAACTAGAGCATGTGGCCCGCTCGTTTTTTTTTAAACATCCTTTATATATAAGGTGACTATTTTAATGACCCCTCTTCTATTCATGCAATTGACATAAAGTGCAGGGATAAAAATAAAAAATAACAATAAAAAATCCTGAACTACCAGGCCACCCCTGTAGCAATTCCTTAATCCTCCCTCTCCCTATAGGCTCGACTAGAGTGCCAGTAGTCCTCTCGATTTCCTCTGTTGCTGGTTTTTTTTCCCCATGGGTATAAGTCTTTTGTTTTTTTTACTTTTTTTCTTGATGGCAAAGTATTACCTTTCTCTCATCCAATGCACAAATAAGTTCCCCCAAAATCTTGCTTGTTAGGATGGATAAAACTAGAGCACCATCCTATCACATGCTATTTTTTGAAATAAATAATGGGTATAAGTGGATACCATAGTAAGTAGTCTTTACTCTTTAGGAGTGTTTCTATGTGTTAGGGAATATTTTCTGGATCAATGGCTATGCCTCTACGTTATATTTGCTTAAACTATAATTCCCTACGGCATTTAAGCTAGAGATTTGAATAAAATAAGATGCGTTATATGTTAGTTTTGAAATATGCAAGGAGAATGGAAAGGTCTTCAAACATTATTTTTTAAAGAGTGCCCATATGCATATTATATCCATTGCTTAGCACATCGTTTGTAATTGGCATTAGTTACAACTTATAGGGAGGTCATCCCAATTCATCAATTTTTTTTCAAATTATCTTCTATTACAAATATTGTCGCACGCTCTTCTAAACATAATGAGCTGCATGCTGCTCAAGCCATTCAATTCGCAGATAAATTGGCACTTAATGAGCTTCGTACAGGTAGAGAATTTAATCAAATTGAAACATTATAAAGGGCAGGAGATACTAGATAGAGTTCTCATTTCACAACTCAAAATAAGATTCTTTTTTTTAATATTGTAATATTAGGCTTCTTTTCATAATTAATTATTAATAGCTCCCCCTTCACCAATTTTCTGGTTCTGGCCCTAGCTTGCAGGGGGCCCAGGCTTTGCTTTGGCGTGGTACCTGCTGGCAGCTTGTCCCATACGAGTGGCTCATGCTTATGGGGAATACGAGGGGTGTTTATTGTCTCGACCTTTAGTCGGAGCAATGCCTGGTTATGGATGAGGTCGCCAGCCTTGTAAACTTTTCCTTTGACGAGAGGTTGCGGTTGTTGTCTGGGCCATCAAGGTTGGTGCCTTGACGGTTCTACAACCTGTGGCCCAAGAACAGTACCACGAAGCCAGGGGTCCGGTCGTGGACAAGGGTGGCCAACTGGGAGGTGCTGCCGGGTGGAGATTTTTGGTAGAATTGGGTTCTACCGACCTTCAGTTGGGTGAGGCGTGAAAATCATTTCCAGCCGTAGGTAGTAGGGTCTCACAAGCAGGAGGAGGCTTCGGCATAGAAAAAATATGTTGGCCAGAAGCCTCGATTGGCAGGTGAGAGCAAGTATCCAAAAGATGCTCTCTTTTTGTCCGTCAAAACTCCTCTGCAAGGTGGATGGCAATTTGCCATTGCATGCTATTTTCCCTTTTTTTTCTTAACGGTAGCAGGGGTTAATGGATTTGCTGCTGGCCACCTCTTTCTCCTTTTTTTTAAAAAAATAAAAAGCAGCTCCACCCTTCCATTTTCCTTTTTTTTTTAAAAAAAAAAGAAAAGCATTCTTGGTTGAGCTTCACGTCCTTCACAGCCTTTCCCTCCTAATCATGGGAGGGAGTCAGGGAGGATGAGCCTCCTGTCCTCAGGCTTATTCCCTTAACATGGAGGTGGATGAGCCTCTTAGGCAAGGAAAAACTCAGGCGGCAACCCTCTCTTTTTTTTTTGGCTATTCGCGCGAGAAGGCGGCTACGCTTTCATCACACGAGCATGGTAACCACCATGGGCAAGGAACCGCCACCTTCGCCTTGATGGATGCAATCCAAGGGGGGCCTTGGCTGCGGCATCTCCAAAGGAGGAGGTGGAGCCAACAACCTAGGCGGTCGTGCTCAAGCAACCTTGTCCAGGCGACGCCCATGGGCAGAGAGTGCCCTTGCTGGATCCCCTCGAGGGAGACGAGGTCGGGGTAGAGCTCGCTACCGGGCGAGGAGCCGGGGGAGCTCGCTGCCAGGCGAGGTGCTGGGGGAGCTCGCTGCCGGGAGTAGAGCCAGGCAAGGAGCTGGAGGAGCTCGCTGTCGGGTGTGGAGTCGGAGGAGCCGTGCGACGTTGCCGATGCTCGTTGTCGGGCTCATTGCCAGACGAGGAGCTGGAGGAGTTTGTTGTCGAGCATGGAGCCAGAGGAGCTCGCTATCGGGTGTGGAGCCAGGGGAGCTCACTGCCTGGCGAGGACCGTCTTCTCTAGCGCGGCGACATGACGAGGTTCCTCCCCAAGTGCCTACCACACGATCGAGGCCGTGCCGAGTGAGTGCACGGGAGGCAAGCGGTTGGCCAGGCACCACGCCATGAGTAGGATGTGGAGCCGAGGGAGCTCGCTTGCCGAGTGTCAAGTTGAGCTCGCCTGGTCGCAACGCTCAGTAAAGCTGGGAGGAGAAAAGGAGAAAAATCCCTCCTTTACTTTCCTTTCTCTATTTGCTTGCTAGTATCCTCTTTTTTTTAAAAAAAAATCTTCCTCAGCCTTATTGATGTGCCCTTAAAAGAGCATATGAGGGGCACCAGCTTGCAAGGAGCATTTGACAGTGATAGGACACCCTCCTGCAAAGAGGATCTAACATTGCGGCCAAATTTTCTCTTTTTTTTTTGAGGATGCACCCATGGTAGGCGGGAGGAGCTGGTTGTGCCTTCTCGTAGGCGGAGGCTGAGGTGGGGCACTGTGAAGGTGTTATCCTCCAACAACTGGATGTACGGAAGAGCATGGCATTTTTGTTGGCGTTCCCACAGACAGCGTCATTTGATGATCCCCAGGAGGCCATCAAAGAATTTGTTGACGTAGGAAACGTAACGTTGCCATAAGAATATAAAAATTGGCAAGCAATCATAAGGAAAATAGGTAGATTGGTGACCTAGTTCCACTACAATGAATGTACATCTGAGGGGAGGGCAAGGCTCCCGTAAATCCACTAGAAGCAGTGGTATTACAATTTCTCGGAGTCTCTCTCGGATTGCATGTTCCTGCCTTGCGTTATGAAAGGCTCAAAGGATCTTCTTCCTCTGTTTATAATACAAGAAAGTATCTTAGTGACGTAAGATCTTTAACGGTCTTTTCGAACTCTCCGACACATCCGTTGTCAGGGCATGTCCGCTGTCAAGCTATTAATAGCATCAGTGACGCCATGGTTACTGCTAATGTGGCATCATGGGTATTTCCACCGCCTCTCTGACTTCGGTAAAATCGGGTCCTCGAGCAGGGTAGGCCTATCCAAATCCGCCTAGATGCAGGTGGATCTGGATCCACTTAGATGCAAGTGGATCCGGATCCAAGGGTCAATTGTGCTTTATCTTGCGAGGACTATTTTCGTCCCACATCAAGAATCAAGTAGTAGATATTTTCACCAAAGCACTTCCAAAGACATCTTTCTATATGAACTGGGCATGATACACATATAAACTCTACCCCTTTTTTTTTTCAGGTTGGGGGGGGGGTGCTGTCACTTTAGCCTTGGCTATTTAAGTGAGGCTATCTTTTCTTGAATGAATTGAGCCATTACATTCTCAGTTAGTAAACTAACTTAGGAGCACAGGGTGCAAGCAAATACAAATAACCTCAAACTTTTAGTTATAGATGAAAAATGTTGGTCTCTAAAACAATGTTCTTGCCAACTAGTAGACCTCAGATCGATAACTGTCCAGTTTGGCATTAACTAATGAGTATGGAATAAAAATTGAAGAAAATGGAAGGAGTAAGGCCAAAGCAGAGTGTTAAATAAAATACACGAATATTGCTTCTATGGGTTTGACAGCTGGCACATGATGAAAAATATGAGTATGGAAATTTCGTGTTGAGTCATTTTAAATTTGAGGGTATGTCTTCTTAACCATTGGGTAGAGTTTTGCCCTCTTCTGATTTCTTTTTAATTTTGTGATTTTGCGAGTAGAGTTGCCCTCGGTGCTGTCTATGAAAAGCTATATATTGCTTGTAATGCTAAGAAAAATCGACAATTATGTCAATGTGCCCTCTTTTTTACTTTTTTCAGGGTGATGGTCATGGCATATGTGATAATTTTGGAGCCATACTGTATGAGACCTTACAAAGATTTTAGGATTGTGATCATATGGATTTGGTTGGGGCAACTTTTTGAATTGCACAAATGTGAGATTGTGATTTCAAAATGATAGAGCTTATAGTGAATGTTCCATCTCATTGTTGATGGCCTGATGACAGGACTTGGTGACTAAGCTCACCATGTTTCACTGCCAAAGTTGATGGATCCCATCTTGTGCTTTTCTGCAAAAACTTGCTCCTCTTTGCTAGCAGTTGGCAAAAAATGGAGCATGATGGGATGTGAGAAATGAATGCAGATCGCCATATGTTAGACGAACTGCACATTTTTCGTTAGAACTATTAAATAAAAGAAGGGCATATTTTTTATGGAGACAAATTCAAACACATGACAAAATTAATTAAGAAAGAGAAAATCCCATGTAAAACACAGGCATCAAGTATCCACTCGTTTTTTTGACAAAGCTCTTTGCCATTCTACCATGTTTTGAAACCCCCTCGTCTGATATCCCAACATTGCTCAGCCAATGCCTGAGAGGTGACTCCAGGATTCGGTGCAAATTTGGGTTTGGGACAAACATTTTACCTACTTGAATGATGTTGTCAACCCACTTGATTTGGGAAAAGTGTTAGTTGCGATCGCTTTGCTTAATTGTGCCAAAACTTTAATATGGTATTCATTAAGTAAATTAAGGACTGGTTCTTTCTTGCCTCCTTAAAAGCCAAAACTTTTCCCCGTAATGTTATTGCCAATTGAAGTACATAAAGAGAATGCACCTTCTTCTTAAAAAAAATTATTCGGTGTATTGATAAAAGAGGTATATGCCCTGCTTCTATTTTCTAGAGGGATATACATGTAAAAACCCTACTTGATAATGTTCCATCTGGATAGATGTCCTAACTATGATAATTTATATGCCATTACCTATCATCTGATAGATATCAAAAATCATCTATTTTCCAATATGTTACTTACATAAGTCCATTGCCTCTAACTATGTTGCAATTACAAATAAGATATTTTTTGATGCTTATCTACGTGTCACTCTGTCCAATTTTTAGTTCTTGAGTGAGCTGTAAAAGGTCAGCTGAACAGATTTCCATCTTTGTAATTAACATTTTCGTCAGTTTCAAAAAACAAAATAACATTTTCGTTTCTTTTGTTTGCAGAATCTACACATCAAAACTACGGCAAGGCCTGTACAGTGAGTGATGCCACTAAATTGTTGCAGGATTTGATTGCACAAGTCGAAGCTTTAAGGAGGGAAAATGCCACATTACTAAATGAGTCACAATACGTAAGTTTGGAAAGGTGTATCTTCTGCTATTTAACTGTACTTACTCTCTGCTTCTTGTTCTTCCCCGAGCCAAATAAATGAATAGTTATGTGGTAGAGCTGCCTCATTTTTTTCTTTGAGCGAAGAGCAGCCCCATTATTGTACTGATATTTCTGGACCAAGATCTTTAATTGGATGGAGGATAGCCATGACGTTTTAGTGGAACAAAATCTTTTCCTGAAAATGCGGGGCACTTGGTGGTTGTGAAGTGAATCATTAAATGCATAAAAATTAGCTGTATGCGCAGTTATTGTTTTATTTAAGATAAAATACAAGTTATGGGCTAATGGATATCCATATATTAGGAGGACCGTAGTGTTGTCACTTATGTAATGTTACATGGTAGGATCTTTTATTGCTACTTTGGCCCCCTGGGTACACATCTACTTTCATAACATTCTACCATTGAAGAGGTCTTGTTAGCGCAAGTGTATGAACGTTAATCTTGAGCAGTCATCATCGTACTTGAGGAAAAAAAAATCTTCTTTTCTTCTTTATGATTTATAGTATTGTGCTATGTAGGCCGCACGTTTTTTTTCGTTTAACCTTAAACCAGGTCTTTCTTTTTTTTCTGAGGAATAAATCTTAAACCAAGTTGAGCTTTCACCGCACATACACAAGGCCACGTATTAATATTTGGCAGCTCCATGTGCTATATGATTGCACTGACTGAGAGATTCTTTGCCCTATCTAGTAACGCACGGCTGCCCAACACTATTCTTCTTCTTGGCTACATAAAATTGTCATTTCGTCACTCTTTTCATTCAGATAGCAAAGCTAACCACGCTTTCTTGGATCTGTTCTGACCAGGTCTTGGGGGAGAAAAATGAATTGAAAGAGGAAAATACCATCCTCAGAGATGAGATCAAGATGCTTCGAGCAGACATCAGAGATAGAATGCACTCTAGTCCAGCATGGACTGGTAGTTCTGCAAGTCCTACTCCTTTACAACCACAGCCATTGCCTACTGCACTATGTACTCAGCAATATCCAATGGTTGGATCAGTGTACATTGTCCCCCTTCAGCAGCAAGATTTAACATATACTAATTCTGCCGACGACCAGCAGCTACCCACATCACAACAGCCTTTACATGCTAGATATCCAAATCAAGTTGTCTCCTGGCCTTTCCAGATGATTCCTCAGCAGCTGGGAGGAGCGAACCGCTGCAGAAGCACAACCTTACAGGGAGACAAGGGAGACAGTGGAGAGGAGGGGGGTTCTCATCACCCAAAGAATTAAACCTGCTTGGCTGACATGGTAGAGGGTGGATCGATCACGTAACACGTCGATCCCCATGTGTAAAGCTCATGTAGGACTGGTGTAGTTTAAGGTTCCTGTTTCCACAATGTATATGACAAAACAGCGACACACACAAGCGAGAGCACCGGTCACTTTTTGCATGTCAGTTGAGTCACGAAGAAGAAATCTCCATGGTTCTGCATGTTTGCATCCCACGTATCTTGCATGTTTGGCTTGTAATGTTTCTAGAATGAGGATCAAATTTGTATTGGTAATTTGGTATTTGTTTATCCTCAAAATATATAAGTCTGTAATGTAAGGAATTGATTAAATTTGATATAACAACAGCATGTTGGCAGCCTCCTCCGAACCAGCGCGAGTTTGTTCAAACAAAAAACTCTCTACAACGGAAAAATAGGAGAAAATTTGGATTGCTTGGGGATAAAGAGGGAATCAAAAGAAATTCCTCCTCTCTCTCCTCCACAGTTAACAATGGGGATGGATCAATTTTCACGTGGAAGTTTTAAATGGCAAAAGATATTTAAATTAGAATCACACCTTGAAACATATGAAATTTCTCACACACTGCCACTTATTATAATTTAAATCAATACAATACATAAGAGAAAAGAGAAGGTAAATAAGAAAAGAAATAATAAGATCAATTTGAAATGATTAGTTCGGCATTTTAATACAAATTGTCCCCAACGAGTGACGCTTTAGATTGATATTGAAAACACAATTTTTCATGAGGAAGAGATAAAAGAAGGAAGTTAATGAGGGGGCAAAATGAAAGGAAAGTAGAGGCGTGTCGCTATGTCTACCGCTTTATTTGCTTGAGCAACATAGAACTTAATGTTGGCTTCCAAATCCCATTACGGTAAATAGATAATATTGCTTTTCCTAATAGCAGTTAGCAATATTTGACATATGCTATTTGGGGATGTGGCTGTTATCTTCTCCATCATGATATTGTTGCACATAGGATTGAGATTATGTTCGTATAATCCGTTTTGTTCACTGCCATACTCATGATCATTTAAACTTGTTGACTGTCTACAGTTGACAAGTAGAGGGTAGTCGAAACTAAATAAAAAGTTTGAAGCAGCAATAATACAAGACTACATGCTTCCGCAGTCTCCTTGTGCTAATTTTTCCTGTCTTTGGAACGACGCGGATTCCAAATTGCATTTCTCAACTGAGGTCCTTTTAATCGAACATAGCGTCTAATTGGAAAAGCTTTGTTTGGGTTCAACATTGTTAGATAATGGTTTCGACTTATAAAACCAATGGTGACATCAACATTATGCCATCATCCATGTACATCACGGAAAAATCATAACATTTACTTTAAGACAGTTGAACCGTTCATCTCAGACGTTTGAACCAAACAGAAGAGAACATTATAACATGATATAGACAGACATTTGTAAATCATATATCTATTAAATGTCAAAATGTAAGTAACAAACACTACGTAACATAATCAACAAGCCAAAAAATGCAAATATCTAATGTAGATATAACCTTTACAAATCATATATTTCCCAAGATCCCAAATAGAACTAATCGATATAATATACAAGCACAAAAAGACCATATGAAACATTTAAGGCAATTCTACGAGTTTCTTCGTATCAAAGTTTAACTTTCATCTAGAAATATTTTGACGATATGATATATAATATGATGAGGGAGAGGAGCCATGGAATTTGTTCTCTTGTGAGAAAAAATATGAGAAAATTTCAAGATGGTTTGTTAGAAGAATTTGGTATGACAAAATTAGACCATTTAATTAGTTCAGCAACTATTTTATTTGGTTCATGAAGCTGGCATCTTTTTTGAATCAGTGAACTGTTTGAACCAAACAGTGTACGATCGGTTCTCGATCTAACCGGTAGGACCAACCGGTCCAGTTCAGATCGTAGAAATAACGATCTCACCAACTCAAGGTAAAGCACTGTAATCCTCGCAGCTGTCTGCACCCCGTACGGTGGATGAGGAAGAAAGGATTCCATTGATGATATTTAGTCTTTTTCTTTCACATTCTAATTTGCAAGTGATGGTTGCAGGTGCGGTTGAGAGGGGCGGCAACAACCCAAGCTCTCGTCGTGAGAAGAATCCGTTGATTACTAACTATCCAAGATTAACTCAAGTTGATTCACCAATTAGCGAAGATTTAATTACCCAACGTATAAATATAGACTAATAGTTTCGTTTATAGCACAACACACACACACACACAACAAAATGGAAAGTTGAACTACAAAGTATCACTAGAACAACCATAATCATCATTTATACTATTACACAATTGAAGAAAGTTGATTTATACTATTAGATAATTGAAGGAAGCCGAATGAAAGTATTAGAAAAATTGAAAAGAGTATCAAAGAAAATTAAGATGAAAAGTATCGAGTTTAAGAAAATACGATTATAATAACTAAATTATGATGTTACACTTAGATCGACATCGTCTCCTCCTACAACCGTAGAATTTATCTATATCTTATAAGGACTTGAGCACAGAATCCACAAAAATGTCGACAAATGCTAAATAGAGTAGTAGATAGAAAAGTAAGAGTAAGACCCACCAAGTGTAGGAAACAAAAAAAACATAAGTATTATTTTTAATTATTTAAAATTTTCTTTATTTAACCCCATTGTCTTTCCTTTACATACTTCAGTCAGTATCTGCTCAAATGAGTTTTCATGTAAGCCTCGAAGAGATCTTGTGGTAATATACTAAATAATCGATTAAATACGATCGTACTCACTCTATTACCTAGTTAACCACTTTAGGGTCCAAGCTAACAAAGTAAAGTGATGACTATGACTCGTGTGATAAACATGTGGGAAGTTACTCTCCATTACATTAAAGGGTACGTGTAAGGGCCTATAATTTTTATAATTTATTTCTGATAATTGAGGAAGCCCATTTGATTCCCATGAATCGAGGAATAGGGGTTTCCCTTGAATTTAATTCTTCCCATAGCCTTAACAAAAGAAAAAAAAGAAAAATCCTTTAGCTTGCAAAGGAAGCCACTTCCCTCTTCCTTGTGTTCATCGGTAGAATGGGAGGGAGAAAAAGAGAGAACTCCCACCACCACCATCGACTCCCCTACTCTTTTACCCCCCTCCCCCTCACACCAAGTCTTGATCCTGTATTCATGCGATGGGACCACAAGAGACACCTCACGCTAAGGCCACAGGGGTAGCGGGAACTCGCCAACCCTCTTGTTCCCTCTTGCTGGACACCCTTTCCTAGGTCAACCTCGTGGTGCTGCTACAATTAAAGCCGTTGCTTTGGCCATTGGCATGGAAGGAGAGGGAGGAAGGGAGAGATAAATGAAGATCCACCCTCCCCCTGACTCACCTTCGACTGCTCCTTCCTCCTCCCCTCCTCATCAATCGCTCCTCCTCTTCTCCCCACCGACCACCTCTGAAATGACCCTTCCCAAGGGTTGTTCAGGAATTTTTCGAAATGGTAGGGGTGTTAGTGCAATTTTAAACCCCCTGGGATTTACTTGTGGGCTCTGCGGGAATAGGAGGCTTTTGCAGGGTCAACTTTGCAAAATGCACCCCACACTTCACTCAACCCATGCACACACACAAACCCAAACCCTAACCCTCTCTATAAAAAAACCCCCTCACCTCTCCACCCTCTCCACACCCACCGACGCCACCTCCACTCCACCCTCACCACCTCCAATCCACCCTCTTTGTAGCAAGCGACCATCTTCTTTCCCCCCATCCCCTTGCAGTCGTGAGTGGGGGAGAAGGAGAGGAGGGGAGCAGGAGGAGCACGAAGGAGAGGGAGAGAGGGACCGTGGGCAAGGGAGCAGGAGGAGCCGGAGGAGAGGGAAGCTCGGGAGAGCAGCACGTGACCTAAAGCTGCTGCTGCGGGGGGCTCTGCTACGGTTGCAACAGCACGCGGATGAGGAGCTGCAGAAGAGCTTCGCAAGGAAGCTCTGAGCGCAAACATTTCCGCATTATCAGATGTCTGCAATCTCTGTCAGACGTCTAGAGGGGTCGTCGGACGTCCGAAGAGGGCTCAGGATGTCTGACAGCACGTAAGGTGCTGAGTGATGATAACATCATCACTCAGCCATATCTAGCTTTAACTAGTCATAATCCATCGATAAATGCTCTTACATAACCGCTAAAGAGCCCTAATTCACTGCATATCCTTTTTGAGAGAAACATGAAAATAGGGGTAAAACTGTAGTTTTAACAAAATATCCTAAATGAAGAGTAATTATGGGATTTCCCAGGGGTTAATTAAAGGTAAAATGGTTATAAATGCCCAATAAGGGGGTTCATGCGGACAGAAATGAGTTTTCACGTGTTTCAAGAATTAAATGACATCCGATATCCTAAAAACAGTCCTGCTTAAATAACTGAGGTTCCAATCAGGATAAAATTCACCTAAACCTTTTAAAAATCATAGAAAAATATTTCCTAAGGTTTGGTACTTTTGATTTGACCATTGGAACCCATTTTGACCTAAAATAGAGTCTTGGACAGACAGTTGTCCTAATTTAGGTTTCTACGCAATTTACTCAGTGAAATGTGGTCAAAACATAAATTCAATCTCACCATCAGATTCCTTGGGTCCAAATTAGGTTTGTACAAAAATTTATATCCAATCAGAGATCATCTTGACCCAATTTACATCTCAGTCCTGACAGACTCTTTTCATTACATAAAAGCCCTTACTTTTTGAAATCATTGCAAACAAGTCCCTAGGCTTTTCATCTTCTTTATAAACAAGTCCTCACGTCATTTTTGGAAGGTCAGACCTTCATTGTCGAGTTTCGAGTGAAGATTTCTCGCTCGATCCTCAATCAATCACTCCTAAAATTGAAAAGGAGATTCCTTGAGGAATTCCCTTCCAAATGAGACCATTCATGAATCCTAAAACCCTCTAGAATCCTCATGCGAACAGTTTGAACGCACATGTATCATACGTGCATGAGAAGCTCGGAGTGTCCCATCCTGAACCCTATAAATGATCCGGCAATGCATTCCTCACGTCCTTAGCAAGTTTTGGCGAGCCAAACACCCTTATTTCTCCTCCTTCGGTCACCGAATCTATTGGTCCGGCGACCACCCTTAATCCCCTTCCTCCAGTCGTCCAACCATCAAATTAGACCGCCTATCTTCTTCCCCTCGTCTTCGCGATCCTCTTCGGCCAAAGGGAGGTCGTTCCTCTGCCTCGTTCGTCGTTGTCGCCTCGCCGTCTCCATCTCCTTCTCCGGCTCTAGTCAAGCCACGACTGGAGCTCCCCAAACTTCTCCCTCTCCTCTAAGACCCTCTACCTATTCCTCTACTCCTCTACCTCATTTCCCCTTTACATACGCTCCCGATTTCCCATGTCAACATTTTGGCATCGTTGTCGGGGAGCAACGCGTAATTTGATCTCTCTAATTACAATTTCTAATCTAGTACTAACTTGTTCTATCTCTTTGGTTGTGATTTGTACAGGGATTCAGTCTAGGATAAAGATCAACCGCACAATAGCCACTCTAGGGGCAGGTAATCTCATTTTCCATCTTCATTAAGCCCCTGATTCTGAAAAAGCTAAAAAAGGAAAGAAATCAATTATGACCAACTTGCATTCTATATTTAAATTCAATCATCACAAGTTGCCTGACTTGGTTCATTTCTAGAAACATCTCGAACCTGATTTCTGCACCTATTTAGGGATTTAAGACACCTAAGGCAATGCACCTTCTTGATTGAGTCCTAGGTGCCAGATTTGGAAGAAATTAATTGAACCAAGTAGAGTTGCATTAGGGTTTCCATTTCAGGGTTTTAAAGACACACTTACTTAAAAAAGAATCAACCTTCCCAAATTGTGTGCGTCCTAAGCCTTGATTAAACTTACCAAAATAAGCAAACCCTAAAATTAAGATTTAAACATCACTTGAATCCTAAAAAAGGGGACCTAATGATCAAGGACAAATTAGGTGAAGTTGACCCACCTTGGGAGGTCAACCAATCTTCAAATTAGGTAACCACTCACAAAAATATCTTAAAGTTCAAGTGAAATCATAAGCACCCTCTTTCTAAAGTTAAAATTGGTAGACTTAAGGGGTCAAGTAATCCATTCTGGTCTACCTGGATCCGCCGTGACAAGGAAGGTTGGGTGGGAGAAACCTTGTAACCTGTGGGGGTGCTCTACCGTGTAGGGGTTTTCACGGGACTCTCCCTTCCTGGTTGCCAAAATATTGTGATGTGCATACATCTGATTAACCTGAAATGTCTATTAATGCATGTTCTTAGTGTCACATTAGCATTATACATTGTAAATAGTGCATAACGTGCATAATCATGCATTTAGATTAAGTTGTATAAATTATATAGTAATTGTCTCCTTTTATGGTTAGGGGCAGGGGAACTTTTTAATTGGGGCCTCGGATTGAAGATCCAACCGTACGGATCTGATCAGGGCGACGATTGGAGTTCAACGACTCCAAGATCACCTTAATCAGACATCCGTAGCACCAGATAGAGATCGAGGAATCCTAAAGAGCAAGGGCCAAGATGGCACTAACCCACACATCAGACGATAAATCTGACCACACGGATGGATTCAGATCGACAATTGCAGCTTAATGACGTGAAAATCAATCCAATCCGACACCTGTGGCACCATCTACAACACTCAAACGATGGACGACCTAGATGGCACCACGTGGCACCATCATAGCCGCCCAACACCGGCCGCAGCTCTTCTTCTTCACCTGCTCGAAAAATCTCAGCCGTTGGATACCTATCCAATGGCCCAGATCGCACCACGCCACCACTCATCCAGCGCTCTCCTCATCTGAAGGCGCAAGCAACGTTTGATCTCGACCGTCGGATGAAGATCCAATGGTCGACATCGGCCGTGCGCAAAACTCTCCGCACGACACAAACTCACGCTCAGCGCAGTGGTCGAGCGCACTACGCGAGCACGCGACGTGCGTTCGAGCCTGCATTCGCTGCGCGTGGGCGCGTGATTGGAATCGCACGATGCGCATCCAGCGACGGAGATTGAGCGACAGCGCCCACGCGTGATCAGACGCGCGATCGCACGTGGGCGGGCGGTGCGAGCGTAGGCAGTTTAAGCCGTTTGATCTCTTGATCGGACGGTTGAGCACGCGCGAACATGCGCGAGCATTGAAGGGCGCGGAGGCAAGGGGGCGTGCGAGCGGTGTGCACGTCGGCCACGTTCAGGCCTTTAGTGACGGACTAAAGGTCCCGAATTAATGTTTTTCAAGTTGTAATGTCTAAAATGTCCCCACTCCTTGCAACTATAAAAGGAGACCACTACCATACGGATTTCTCATCCCTTCTCTTCTCTCCTTCTCCAAAGCTCAAGAGAAGCTTGCCCCACACCGGGATGCTCCTCAAGAGCTAAAACCAAGTTTTCGCCCCCGTTCCGAAAGCGGATCCCGCGACGACGACGACGTGCTGCCTCGTTCCCGTTCCTCCTACTTCATCCTCCTTCCCGCTCCATTCCTCATTTTCTAGGTGTTGTCTCATCCAACCCGTCCTTCAAGCGATCGTCGAGGAGGATAACTTCTCTCTCCCATTCTTTTTACTGCTTTCTAGAGTAGACTTTTCCTGCTTTCTAGTTGTAATAATTTATCACTTTCTAGTGTAATCATTTCTCGCTTTCTTAGTTGTAAAAATATTTTGTAATATCAAGTGAATGTTCTCTCTCTCTCTCTTCTTGTCTATATTGATTTCCTTGTGATTATTCCCCCCTTAAACAAAAACATAAAGAAATATATAAATAATTGCGAATTTTGATCGACGTAGCCTCCTTGAGTTCGACTCGAAATTTCTTTACAAATTTTTCGGTATAAATTTTATTTGTTGAATGGATTTCTTCGCTACTCGAACTACAACGACATGTTTTCAAAACCAACTCCGATAGCGTAGTCATCCGCCATTCAACATATTTCTTAAGTGGACGACTTCTTGATCTAGAGGTATCATCCGCCTCAAACCTCTATAGTCATCCAATAATCTTTGGGTGTCTTGATTGGGTCCATCACACCTTCTATCCCTCGTCTTCTCCATCGGTGCATGTTTGGGAGGAGGTCCTTAAGACCACCCTTGAGGCCTCCATTAGCTATTCACTCTCGTCAAGGTAAAGCCTTAACCTCCTTGTTTGCGCAACCTCCCGACCAGATCGATATCTCCTCTGATTCATCTGAGCCCAGATCTCCTTCATCCATAATCATGGAGCACCCAGCAAAAGAAGAAAACAATCTCCAGAATCAGCTTCAATGCCTTAATGATCTATTCCAGGCTTGTATGAATCCACCGCAGCGTCCTATGATGCAAGATCATTACAATCCCACTGCAGTAGCAATCGAACCCAAAGTTCAAATCCCGGCTGGAGGGCCCGATACAAAACTCATGCCCAACATGATTCATGCTATCCTTAAATTTCATGGGCTTAATTCCGAAGATCCCTTCCAGCATATCAAGCAATTCAAGCATTTGACTCAAACCTTTGGGTCAGAAGATCAAAATCAAGTTATCTTGCTCATGAAGATGTTCTCCTTCTCTCTCATGGATAAAGCTGCTCACTGGTACCAAACCCTAACTCGTCCAATCAACACATGGACTGAACTACAATTCGAGTTTCTGAAAAAGTTTTTTTCCGTGGTCAGACAAATGCTTTGAGGCACTAGATCATGCATTTCACGCAAAATGTAGGAGAACCGCTTCATGAGGCATGGGATCGCTTTCTAGATCTCAAGCGAAAGTGCCCCCATCACGGAGTTCCTAAATGGAAACAAGTCCAATCTTTTTACCAGGGACTCCGTGAGGACATCAGACTATTCATCAATGTGACCTGTGGAGAAAACATCATGAGTCAACACGAAGACACCATGTGAGAGATTCTCGAGAATATGTGCGAGAACTCCATCAATAATGAATCCATGGGCATGTTTGACCGGACGACTGCTCATGCATTAACGAATACACGGGGAGCACACGAGACTCAGGGCCTGTCCTCATCTGTCGATCTGGAATTAATGACCAGTCACCTAGACAAGGTCTCGATCACCAAAAAGGTGGACGAACTGACTCTACACCTGCAGTGAGCCACTTCCGTACAAAACCTGTTTACGCAACCTCCCTCTAGGAGGGAGGCTATGCATAACATCACGGAGTTGAAACTTAGATCTTTCTAAGGCTGGAACCCACAGAAAGCTTCAGATAAGCGAGATTGATGAATTACGCTTTGATGCGTATGAGAACTCGCGAATCTACAAAGAGCGGGTTAAAGCCTTTCATGACAAGCACATATCTATAAAGATCTTCCACCCTGGTCAGAAGGCCCTACTCTTCGATGCCCGACTCAAACTCTTCCTTGGAAAACTGCGATCCAAGTGGGTCGGACCATATCTTGTCCGACAGATCTTTGGAAATGGAGCAGTCGAGATCAGTCCACTCAGCCACGATTGTGAACCCTTCTTCGTGAACGGTCAGAGACTCAAACCATTCATTGATGTAACCATTATAGATTTGGCTGAGTCATCATTCATCCTCCATTCTCCCTGAGCTTATTGTGCCCAGCCGATGGCGTAAAACTTAGCACTTAACGGGAGGCAGCCCGTCATTCTTTTTGAAAAATCAAAACCCTTTCTGACATTTCTTTGCACTTTAGGTTCATTCCTTAGGACAGCCAACTTCATCTCAGGTACTCGTACCTGAGATTAGAAATTGTCCGCAACAATCATCTCGACCCATCCACTCACCAAATACCTACCTTAATGCATGAACCAAGCTAAATAAAAACCCACCTAATGTACAATGAGGACATTGCAAATCTTAGGCATGGGGGGGGTATGAAAGTGCAATGAAATGACATAATAAGAAAAGGTTTCAACAAAAAAAATCCGCATATACGAAAAAAAAACTTTGAAGGAGGAAGAAAATGCTGGAAAACTTTCCAGAAAGAGGAGAAAAAGAGCAGAATGATAAAAAGGAGCACAAAATGAAAGAGAAAAGGGATAGTCATTAATAAGAAATTAAGGAATTAACGAAAGTTCTAGACCACATTAAGGTAAAGAAAAGTGAAAGTGCACAACAAGATTAGTAGGAACGCAAACCTTGGGCATTCTTGGATAGACTCTTAGTACCCATTAAGATCTAGATATTCCTCAAGAGGTTGAGGAAAATGAAAAGCTTAAGTTTTAAGTCTAAGGCTTAGGGAATATTCGACCTCGTTAACTGACCTTCGGCTTACGGGACTCAGTAATCTAAGCACCCAAATTCACACACACAGTCTGGTTCAGCGAGCATAAATATCAAAATCACGCAGAAGCGTTTCAAATATTCTGAAAATGTCACCTAGATTAATAGCGGCCAATCAACACAAGTTGATTTGGACGGTTCCCGGCGCGGAGAGGTGGGAAATTCCCCTTGAAGATGCGTAACATAATATCATCTCCTCGGTGCTTGTCTCTTAGGATATTTACATATCCTACTGGGGGCATGTAAGCACTCTGCTAGTTCAAATTCCATGGATGACATTATCACGAAGTGTCAATTGCTAGGGTCTGAATTCGGCCACAGAACACCAGGGACGGGATTATCTCAAAATCTCGAAAGCCAGGGTTCTGGGGGTTACCATGAGCGGTGATATCTCGAAGCATTGACTGCCAGGGACCCTTGAGGATTGATGATGGGGACAAGGAATTCGATACAGATCGTGTTGTGAAGCCAATCCTAAGCTAGAATTAAAAAGAAAAGAGAGAGAAAACTCTCCAAACAAATAACCCTTCTGTCTCTCTCTTACAAAATGCACTGCAAACTGAACCAAGGCTAAAATTATCTCAAGCATGGGTGCTTTAACCACGAAGTCCAATAAACTTTAGGTCAGTTCCTGTAGGCCTTAAAAACCTTTGCTAAAGACTGAGGCTAAAGCTAGACAAATCTGGATCTTGGTTGGTACTAGAGTACCTTTTAGGCCAATGATTGGTGGCTAACGGTGGCAGCAACTAGCTTTTCTTAAGTCGTTGTAGTACAGATAGTTATTGCCATCATTTGCTAATATTTGTTACTCGGAAAATACAGTTCTCCCGAGGTCGAACTCAGGGAGCAAGTCGTATTCTAGAGATATACATGTTCTATTACAAAAATAAAGAGAGAGAGAGAGATGAAAGTTTGGCTTCTTCTTCTCTTCTTTCTTCCTCTTTGTCTTCTCTCCTCTTTGGCTTTTGTTCTTCGTGTTCTTCCTCTATTTCTTGGTTGGACAATCCTGTCTTTTTCTTCTTTTTATTTTCTTGCTTCAGATCTTCCTCCTGTGCTCTTCTTCTTCTTTTCTTCTTCTTTGTCTTCTTCTTCTGCTTTCTGTTTCTTCACTTGGCTGCTCTGTGTTCCTCTCTTTCCTCTTCCTCGCCTTCCTTCTTCTTCTTTGCCTTCTCCTGTCTTCAAGACGTCGTCTGATTTGAAAATCAGACGACTTAAACCGCTTGTTGTACAGTGTCTCCCTTAGCTTCCTTCTTCACCTGTGCCTGCACGCTCAAGAGTTCAGAGTCAGAGGGCAAAACCTACTCTACCCCCTCCCCCCGCGCGTCTCTTTCTCTCTGAGTTCGCTCTTAGGACAGCTCTCCCAGAGCAACCGGGTAATCGGGTACGAGTCGCGCCCGGGTCCAGGCCCACCGGCGTGCGATGGTGGGCGAGGAGTGTAGGTCGGGTTAATCGGGTCGGGCCAGGTCCGCGGAGCGTGATCACGGACGAGGCCGGGTCGGGTGAGAGGGACCTCACCCCGTGGTCAGGAGGCGAACAACATAAGGCACTTTTTGCCTTTATGCGCCCGTGCGCCTCTGAAAAGTTCCGAGGTGGGACTAAATGTCCCACCCCAATTGAGCGCCCGCAGCGGAGGGAGCAGCGGGCAATCGTGGCTTCACGCGAGTCCTTCGCCTCAACTGCGAGCCTGGGACGCTTTGCGGAGACGCCCCGCGCAACCTGGGAGTCGAACCTGGGCGAAGGTGTGCCTACACCTGCAGGTGAAGGAGCTCTGCCTGCTCAGTAATGGCGACGGCAGGCGAGTCACCTGGTCACAGAAAAACGGCCTCTCGGCCAAATCAGACAGGTGGGGGACCTTCGCCGTGGCACGGCGAAGGTGGTCAGAGGGTCTGCAGGGGGCGTGGTGGAGCAAACAGGTCGCCCTAGGTCAAACTGCGAGCGAAGAAGTGGGTGTGTTCGGTGGGTCTGCAGAGGGCGTTTGGTGGGCAGTGGAAGGGCGGAGGAGGATCAGGGTGAGGAGGCGGAGGTTATGCACAGGTCGGCGAGCCGTGTGGGGTGCTGGAGCGATGGGAGTGGTTCGCCGGAGTTTGGCCGGAGGTGGAGAAGGTGAGGGTGATCGGTGGGAAATAGGTGGCGACAGTAAGGGTTTTCAGTATAGAAAAGAAAGAGGGGAGGAAGAGGAGAAGTTCTACCTGCCAAGCTGGACGAGGAGGGGTTGGCGCAGGCGACAGTCGTATCGACTGTCGTCGGAGAAGAAATTGCCGAGAGGAAGGGGCGGCGGCGAGGAGAGGGCCGGAGAGGCGCCAGCTGGGTGAGGCGTGACGCGGAAAGATCGAGGGAAGGTAACCCTGCTGCTGGTAGTGCGGCAGGGCGAAGAGGAGGAGGAGGAGAGGCCACCGGAGCAAGGGGGCGTCTGTCGGAGTGGGAAGGGAGGAATTTAGGGGGGTGTCTCCGTCAGATCCGAGCTGGGAAGAACGGCGGAGCGACGGGGGTATTTATAGGGGCAGAATCAGAGAGGAGGGCGGAGGGAGACATGTCTCCCTCGCCGGAGGAAGGAGACCCATACCGTCCGTGAGTTCGCACGGGCGGTATGGGCGGTCGCAGTACTCAGGGGGGTGTACCTACGGTGGCTGACGACGCAGGGTACCCCCCATTGACTTGCCAGGGCCCCTCCCTCACCCTGCGCGGCGCCATGCTCCGCGCAAGGTTGCCGGAGCATGGCGCTGCTCAGGTTTTGCAGGAGGGACCCGAACGCAAAGAACGAAGGAGAGTTAGGGGCCAGAATGTGAGGGTTCAAAAGTTGAGGGCCAAAAAGTAAATATATGAGGACCAAAGTGTAAAGTTGGTCAAGAAGGTTTCTTCTTAGGCCCAAGTTTTTATACATGACTAATTAGGACCTAAGGATTCTGATGGTGAATTTCATTTCTAGATTAAACCTTGTTTGACCGATCAATTTACGCAAAAACCCAAATTAAGTTGTTAATTGGGCATGGTTCTCAATGTAGGTCAAAATGGGCTCCTAAGGCCAAATTGAAAGTCCTAAACCCTAGAGATTATTTTTCTATGAATTTTAGAGGGTTTAGTTAATTTTTACCTTGCCTCGAACCACGTGAATTGAAGTGGGTTTGTTTTTAGGGTTACAGATTATCATTTAGTTCCTTGGAATTGCTTTAGCCCTTATTGGATCAGATCATCCCACTTTCCTTCTTATTAGGTTATTTTGACCTATGTTTGGACCCTGAGTTACCCTGTTTTCAGATTGGATTGGGAAATTACATTTTTACCACTCAGTTTCTGTTTTCTTTGCAAACTCAGAATCTCTCTGAGCCAAGCCTTTCCAAGGTTATGTAGGAGCTTTTTCCTGCAAATCAAGGTTAAATGGTGCTAGTTTAGGGCTCATGATGAAGTTCTCATCATACCCCCATGCCTAGCTTTTGCTAGTCCCTTAGCAAAAACTTAAGGTTTCAACCCTTGTTCTAGACCATGAAGTTCTTAATAGCTTCAGATAAGTGCTTTTTCATTTAAACTTAGATTAGGTACTCTAGTACCAATCAAGATCCAAATCTGTCTAGCCTCAGCCTCAGTCCTTAGCAAAGGTTTTTAAGGCCCACAAGAACTAACCTAAGGTCTATTGGACTTTGTGGTTAAAGCACCCGTGCTTGAAATGATTTTAGCCCTGGTTCAGTTCGCAGTGCGTTTAATAAGAGAGAGATAGAAAGTTTTTTTGTTTGGAGAGTTTTCTCTCTCTTTTTCTTTTTAATTCTATCTTAGGATTGGCTTTTCAACACGGTCTGTATCAGATTCCTTGCCCCCATCATCAATCCTCAAGGGTTCCTGGCGATCGATGCTTCGAGATAGCACCGCCCATGGCAACCCCCAGAACCCTGGCTATTGAGATTTCGAGATAATCCCATCCATGGTGTTCCGTGGCTGAATTCAGACCCTGGCAGTTGACACTTCGTGATAATGCCATCCATGGAATCTGAACCAGCAGGGTGCTTACATGCCCCCAGCAGGATATGTTAATATCCTAAGAGACAAGCACCGAGGAGATGATATTTTATTACGCATCTTTGAGGGGATTTCCCGCCTCTCTGCGCTGGGAACTCGTCCAAATCAACTTGTGTTGATCGGCCGCTCCTACTCTAGGTGTACTTTTCAGAATTTTTTCGACGCTTCTGCGTGATTTTGATTTTTACTCTTGCTGAACCAGGCTGTGTGTGAGGTTAGGGTGCTTAGGTTACTGAGTCCCGTAAACCAGAAGTTAGTTAGCGAGGTCAAATACTCCCTAAGCCTTGGACCTAGTACTCAAGCTTTTCATTTTCCTCAACCTCTTGAGGATTGTCTAGATCATAATGGGTACTAAGAGTCTATCAAGAATGCCTAAGGTTTGCGTTCTTACTAATCTTACCAAGCACTTTTCATTTCTTTTCTTGAAAAAAAAAAATGGTCTAGACTAAGGTTAATTCCTTAGCTTCTTACTAATGACTATTACTCTTTTCTTTCATCTTTTTGTGCTCCATTTCATTTTGTTTCTTTTCCTTCTCCTCAAAATTTCCTTTCTCCTCTTATTCTTTTTTTTTTTCGAAAAATTTTTAATTTTTATGGTGTTTTTGGCATATGTGAATTTTTTGTTTAAAACCTTTTTTTTTTCTACAAGTTTTGCACTTATACCCCCCCCATGCCTAAGACTTGCAATGTCCTCATTGTGATTTAGGGGTTTTTATTTAGTTAATTTATTCCTTAAGACTGATATTTTTGTGAGTGAATGGGTCGGGATGAATTCTACGGACGATTTCTAATCTCAGATGCAAGCACCTGAGGTGGAGTCGATTGTCTTAAAGGGTGAACCTTAAGTGCACAATGGTGTCAGAAAAAAAGTTTTAGATTTTCAAGAAATGACGGGCTGCCTCCCGTTAAGCGCTGAGTTTTACGCCATCGGCCGGGCGCAGTAAGTTCAAGGGGAATGGAGGATGAGGGATGATTCAGCCGAATCAGTAGAAGTCACGTCAATGAACGGTTTTAGTCTCTGACCGTTCACGATGAAAGGTTCGGAATCATGGCTGAGTGGACTGATTTCAATTGCTCCATTTCCAAAAACCTGTCGGACTAAATACGGTCCGACCCACTTGGACCTCAGTTTCCCCGGGAAGAGTTTGAGTCGGGCATCAAAGAGTAGGACCTTTTGACCAGGATGAAAGATCTTTCTCGAGATGTGCTTGTCGTGGAAGGCTTTAACCCGCTCCTTGTAGATTCGCGAGTTCTCGTACGCGTCTAGGCGTAATTCATCGATCTCGCTGATTTGGAGTTTTCTGTGGGTTCCAACCTTGGAAAGATCTAGATTACAGTTCCGTACTGCCCAATAGGCTTTATGATCCAGTTCTACGGGAAGGTGACATGCCTTTCCGTACACCAGTCTAAAGGGAGACATGCCCAATTGGGTCTTGTGGGCGGTCCTATAGGCCCACAATGCTTCCGGAAGTCGGGACGACCAGTCCTTCCTGTCAGGCCGAACAGTGACTTGCAGGATTTTCTTGATCTCCCGATTTGATAGCTCAGCTAGACCATTTGTTTGGGGGTGGTAAGGAGTAGAGATTCGGTGAGACACCCCATATTTAGCCATCAGTGACCTAAACTGAGCGTTTGTAAAATGGGTCCCCCCATCAGAGATAATAGCACGGGGAATCCCGAACCTTGAGAAAATGTTTTGATGTATGAACTTAAGAACAATCTTGTGATTGCAGGTTCGGGTCGGTATGGCTTCGATCCATTTGGACACGTAGTCCACCGCAAGCAGAATGTACTCGAAACCATCCGAAACAGGAAAGGGGCCCATAAAATTAATCCCCCATACATCGAAGATTTCGCATACGAGAATCGGCTGCAAAGGCATCATGTCACGATGGTTCATGTTGCCCAAAGTCTGGCAACGACTGCATGCCTTGCAGTGACTGTATGCATCTTTGAAAAGTGTAGGCCAGTAGAAGCCACACTGGAGGACTTTGGATGCGGTTTTATGCCCTGAGAAATGGCCACCGCATGCCTGGTCATGGCAGAAAGATAGGATATTGCTGATTTCCTCTTCTGGGACGCATCTCCGAATAATTTGATCAGCACCTATGCGGAAAAGGTACGGGTCTTCCCAAATGTAATACTTGGAATCAGAATGCAATTTGTCTTTCTTGGCCTTCGGCCAATCAGACGGTGTCTGATGAGATGCCAAGTAGTTTACTATATCAGCAAACCATGGAAGTCTAGTACCAACAGAAAGCAGGTGCTCATCAGGAAAATGTTCCGTGATGGGTCCGGAAGGGTTGATGATCTCAGAAGGAAGACGGGACAGATGGTCGGCTACCACATTCTGCCTTCCCGCCTTGTCACGAATCTCAAGATCGAATTCTTGCAACAGCAAGATCCAACGGATTAGTCGGGGCTTCGCGTCCTTCTTAGTAAGGAGATGCCTTACAGCCGTGTGATCCGAGTAAATGATGACATGGGAACCCAGAAGATACGATCGGAATTTTTCAAGGGCAAATACTACGGCTAGCAGCTCTTTCTCCGTAACCGTGTAGTTACGCTGAGCCTCGTCAAGTGTCTTGCTAGCGTAGTAGATGACCACGGGATTCCCGTCAGCTTTCTGCCCCAGGACCACTCCTACAGCGAAGTCAGACGCATCGCACATGATCTCAAAGGTTGAGACCAGTCAGGGGATTGTAGGATAGGTGCCTGGGTGACTCGGTCATGCAGGTTTTCAAAGGCTAGCGTGCATTCCTTGGAGATTTCAAAAGGTACATCCTTAGAGAGAAGAGAAGTCAAGGGGCGCACGATTTTCGAGAAATCTGGAATGAAACGGCGGTAAAAACCGACGTGCCCTAAAAAGGAACGGATGTCCCTGATCGAGCTAGGTACGGGAAGGCGAGAAATCAGATCAACCTTAGCTCGATCAACCTGGATGCCTTTTTCCGAAATTGAGTGTCCCAGGACAATTCCCTCAGGCACCATGAAATGGCTCTTTTCCCAGGAAAGAACCAAGTTCACCTCAATGCATCGCCTGAGTATCTGGACCAAGTGTTGGAGGCAATCATCAAAAGATTCTCTAAAGACTGAAAAGTCATCCATGAAGACTTCCAGGAAATCACCTACCATATCTGAGAATATGGCAAGCATGCATCGCTGAAAGGTAGCAGGTGCATTGCAAAGACCGAAAGGCATCCTTCGGAAAGTGTACGTTCCGAAGGGGCAGGTGAATGTGGTCTTTTCTTGGTCCTCAGGATGGATTGCCACCTGGTTATAACCGGAGTACCCGTCAAGAAAGCAGAAGAACCTATTTCCCGCTAGTTTCTCGAGAATTTGATCAATGAAGGGTAGTGGGAAATGATCCTTCTTCGTGGAGGAATTGAGTCGGCGGTAATCTATACAGACTCTCCACGCATTGGCTACTCGGGTAGGAATGATTTCTCCAGTTTCAGTCGTTATGGTAGTGAGTCCTGCCTTCTTAGGCACAACCTGAATTGGGCTCACCCAACGACTATCGGAGATCGGGTAGATGATCCCGGCATCTAACCACTTAATGATCTCATTTTTCACGACCTAAATGGGATTTTATCAATGCAGTACATAAATGGGATTTTCAAGGGTTTAGACACAGGTCAAATGGATTTAATCAGAGAGAAAGTGGGATGATTTGGTCTGAAAAGGGTTATAGCGACATCTAGGAATTAAATGACATTCTACAATCCTAAAACAAACCCACTTTAATTCACGAAGTTCCAGGAAAGATAAAAATCAATTAAATCCTCTAAAATTCATGAAAAAACATCCCCTAGGGTTTAGAACTTTCAATTTGGCCATTGGAACCTATCTTGAGCTAGATTGAGAACCATACTCAATTTTTGACCTAATTTGGGTTTTTGTGCTAAATGTCTGGTCAAACGTGGTCAAACCTAAAATCCAACTTCACCATTGGATTCCTTAGGTCCAAATTAGGGTTATACCAAAATTTGGACCTAAGGAAAGGTTTCCCTGACCCACTTTACAAATTTATCCTCATAATTACTTTCTGACCCTTAACTTTTTGAACCCTTGCACTTACCCCCTCAACTTTACTGTCATTTTATGCGAACCGGTCCCTTTGCCACCCGCAGCAGCAGGCCATACCTCCGGCAACTTTGCGCGGAGGATGGCACCGCACAGGGCTCGGGAGTCGGCCCCAGAAACGAGAGGATGATCCCCTGCGTTGTCCTCTTCTACATGGACTAGTTCCCATGCCCTACCGGCCACCATACCTCTCATGCGAACACTCGAGAGGTATGGGTCTCTTTCCCGGTCGCGTCGCCGGTGACCAGTGTTACGAACGCAACTTCAAAACGTCATTTAAGACGTCTGGGAGCTAGCCCAGACGTCTGACCAGACGTCTGGAACCCCTTCCAGACGTCTGGGATTTAATTTCCGCGGCACGGTGGATTTTTCTGCGCGCCTGCGTGCGCAGACCTGTAGATGCTCTTTTTTTCCCTCTCACCTCCGTAGGCGCTGCTATGTCTCTCTCTCTCTCCCCCCCGTGTGGCTTTAAAAGGCCTCGCCCTCTCCCTCACTCTCATCTCCTTCGCTCCCTTCTTCTTCCTCTTCCAGCCGGAGTGCGAGTGCGAGCGCGAGCGAGCGGCGGCAGCCGCAGTCGCGGGAGGAGGTGTCGCGCGAGGGAGGAGACGCTCCCCCGTGAGGGCTCGAGCTCGACGGGGCAGCTAGAGCCGGCCGACGGGGGAGCCGCGGGCATGGAGCGTCGCTGAAGGGCTGCTGCAGCTCGAGCAGCAGGCGGACGAGGCACGGCCGTGCATCGCGGGCGGAGGGCGAGTCGAGCTCTGATTTTGGAAATTTTTCCAGAATCAAACTTCTGGGATTCCAACCAGACGACGGTGAAGATGTCTGGAGGACTGTCCAGACGTCTGGTAAGTAAGTTATTTTTCGTCCTTCGTCCTTTTCTGCGACCGTCCGTACTGAGCACGAGGAGTGGGTACGTGCAGGTTCTGAGATTCGCATCCAACGCGAATCAGACGTCTGGCCGCAGTGCCAGACGACTAGAAGGACTTCCAGACGTCCGGAGTGATCATCGGACGTCTGGGAACTAGGCCAGACGCCCCCGCAGGCTTCTGGACGTATGAGAGACTACACAGAGCGAAGGTATCCTCTGAACCACTTTTTAAGACGTCTGGAAGAGGTTCCAGACGTCTGATTTTGGACTATTTCGTCGTTTTCGACTCGTTTAGGGCCCATTCGGAGTCCGTTTTCCGCATTTCGAGTTGCGTTCTTTTCAGGATAAAATCCTCTACCCGTTTACAGTAATTATATACTGTGCTGAGAAACTCCTTGTGTTTGATCCTTGTGTTAGGACTCCGTTCCATTGCAGTCTTGGGGGTTGCGGAGGCACGCGGGATTTTCGACCACGCCTCCATTACTTCCGTTGTAGCTGGTAGAGTGGCTTTAGAAATTATTAACATAATTTGTTATAATTATGGAACAATTAATAGAACCTAGGGCATTGCATGAATCCTAGGAATGAGAAACCAAATTGAATGATAGATCGTAGGGTATTGCATGAATCCTAGGGCCGAAAAACTAGATTGAATGATAGATCCTAGGATACGGCATGAATCCTAGGACTGGAAAACTAGTGAAATGAATATACATATTGCAGTCTTGGAAAATGCGGAAAGGAAATAATAGCTGCCTGTAAATTGATTTAACAGCTGCCTGTTATGAATAAATGAACATGATTGAGAATATGGGTTGTAAGAACGTGAAACTGGAATGGTGAAACTTGAATGTGCTGAGTTAAAAGAGCTGGAACCCTACGGGGAATTAGGAGTAGAACTCTTGGAAAGTGAATGGAATAGAATTGGGCAAGTGAGCTGGCCCTTGAGTACGGAGTACCAAGGAGAGCGACTGTCCCCCTGTTTAGTGCAGAGCGGAGCCAGCCGCCCCAGGGACCCGGGGTTAGGACTGGCCACTTTATACCGACTTGCTGGCCCTCGTGTACGCAGTACCGAGGAGAGCTACTAGTGTAGGGCGAGTACTAGCTACCCCACGGGCCCTGGGGTTCTGCTAGCTCACCTACACCGACTTGTTAGGCCCACTGGGCAAACCAGGGTAGTCAGGCGAGGGTGCGCGGACTGTGGAGGGGCAAGGCCCGTGTTTGGTTACTGTGGAGGGGTTGGACCCCTGTTACTGAGAGGGCTTTGCCTTATACTGGTTCCGTGCTGTGCTTTGGGTGCACCCGTTAACGGAAACGACTGACCGCGTGCCAGTGCGGGTTAGCTACCCGTGCGTTTACCGCGCGTGCCATAGTCACCGTTACGTCTGTCAGTGACCTTGGGGTGGTTGACTGAGAGTAGGATCACCACGGGGGACTCTCCCGGCCAAGAGAGCACCACGTGTTACTTCTACTATTCGGAAAAGACTGCAATCAAGATCGTTCCCACGAGGAACATTCGAGATCAAGTGAAGGATCTGAGAAATAGATAAATTGTGAAACAATACAAAGACGTAAATAAAGGAAGAAAGAAAATAAAATAGCTACTGTACACTTTACTTCTTCTTTAGTTTAGCTGCCACTCTACTCAGCGTTTCGCTGACGTGTTACACTCGTTACTTTTCAGGACCAAGTGTTGAGCAGCCAGGGTCAGCGGCTGCAGAGGACGCTAGGCCGAGTAGCGTCCAGTAGAGTTACCACTGTTCTTTCGTGCCCTTTTTGTTCCATTGTAGTGAGTAGTTTTTGTTACTCTCTGTACTTTTCTTTACTCGTAGTTCTTGTTATGTTAAATGTTGTTCTACTGTTGTGGTGGTACATGCTGTAGTAGTTCTTTTTCTTACTGTTGTATTTTGTTACTGCTAGTTATATTTCATGTTGAATGTGGTTTATTTTACTGCTCTTTTGGTTACTTCCTCGTTGGACGACTAGGTCTTGGGATTAGTCGAGTCGGTCCGGTTCTCGTGTCTCGTAGGGACTCAGGAATCGGGTCGTTACAACCAGCCCACGCTTCCTCGTATTTCCCTCCCTGCCAGCATCTATTTAAGGAATGGCAGGGGTTGCCGCTTCCTTCAAGCTTGTCTTGGCCAGAGTTCCTCCACAATTTCGTCCTCTTCTCCTCCTGCCAAGCAGTCCAGCAAGCTCTGGAGAGCCTCCGTCCTCCTCGTCGCTCTGTCACAATACCAGTGTCAGAGCTGTCCTCACCATCTTCCTCCGCTTCGCACAGCACCCGCCCGAGCATCTCTAGCCCGGTCATAGCCGCCGTCTCCCTCCACAGGACGTCGTCTTCTCCGACGACAGCAGGTACTGCCAGTCGCCATCTCTCCCCATTCGTCCACTTAATCAAGTTAGACTCACTCCTCTCTATCCCCTCTTCAATTCCCCTCAATCTATTTCACGAATTATCCCTCGACTGCCACTGTCCACCATCGCCATCTCCACCTCCGGCAGACCACCGACGAGGCGAATCCGTCGTTCCACCCGTCCACACGCCTCGCCGCCCACCTTAGAACCTTCTCCATCACTCCTTGATCACCATCCACTCCTCCATTAACCGCCACACACACACACCACGTGCCCACTGAACACACGCACTTTCACTGTCGCAATCTGCCCTAGGCACGCACGCCTAGGCTGTTCTGCACCACACCACCCCCCGCCTCACCTTCGCCGTGCCACGACGAAGCTGCCTGTGTGCTCTAATGGGGCCGAAAGGCTATGTTCAGTGATCGCAGGTTTCGACCCCCTGCCGCCATTGGAGTAGGAGCAAAGCTTGCTCGCAAGCTCGCTGCAGGACTCTTCGCTCCAGGCTGCAAGTCCCAGCTTGTGTGGAATCCTTTCGCGCATAGCCCCAACCGAGTAATTGACACTGAAGCCCCATGCAACTACGGCGATTAGGCGAAGTCCTCTTGCGCGGGCGTGAGCGAAACGGGTGGGACATTTAGTCCCACCTCGTAAACTTAGAGGTATGCTGCAACACTTAAATTGTTTTTGTGCTTTTAGCTCTTTGCCTCCAGTACACGGGGTGAGGTCCCTCACCCACGTACACCCGCCTCATCCGCGACCACTCCTATGCGGACCTGGCCTAAACCCGACTACCCGCGCAATCCTTGCCCACCACCGCACGCCGGTGGGCCTGGTCCCGGGCACGCATACCCGACCCGTTTACCCAAGAAAGGCTCTGGAAGAGCTGTGTCCTAAGAGCGAAATAGAAAGAGAGAGACGTGGGGAGTATAGGGGTAGGTTTTGCGTCGCTCTATGCAGGTAAGGAAGGAATCAGGAGCAGCTAAGGGAGAAGAAGGTGCTACTGAAGAGGAGAAGGCGCAGCAGAGAGTAGCCGAAGGAAGGACTTAGCCACGGAAAGAAGAAGAAGGTAGAGGAAGGAACCAAGGAAAAAGAGGAGGCAGCGCAACAGAGAAGAATAGAAAAAGAAGAAGACAAGGGAAGACAAAGAAGAACAGAAGAAGAAGAAAGGTGTCGCAGCCAAAGCTTGAGGCAAGGAAGAAGCCAAGAAGGCCAAGCAGGGAAGAGAAGAAGAAAAAGCTAAGGAGAAGAAGCAGCAGCAGCCAAAAAGAAAGGAAGAAGAAGAAGAAGAAAACGAGCACTGTAGAAACTGCTACTTAAGACGTTTGATTCATGGAATCAGACGTCTGAAGACAGAAAAAGAGAGAAGAAAAGAAGACGAGAAAAATTTTATTCACTTTCTCTAATTTTTGTAAAACAGTATATATCCATATTGTAAATTGTGATTTTATATGCTTCTAAAATCAAGTATTGCTCCCTGAGTTCGACCTCAGAAATTTCCTATTTTTCGAGTAATAAAAACAAATATATATACTGGTTGCCTAGCGCAGCCAGTAGGTATCCTATTTTTGCGTAAGCTCCAAGGTTCCCAAGCTTGTTTTCAAGCTTGGAACCCCCTCCTAGGCCCTATTTAAGCACGCCCAATGCATGGCCATGCTCTTCAGCTAGGTTTTGTCCCAAAAACCCTCTTCCTAACCCTACCTCCAGCCTCTTCTAACCTAGCTCCGGTGAGCATCCTCCCTTGTCGTCCCACAACCTTCCAACGGCCAAATTGGGAGCGTCATCTTCCTCCCCAACTTCCTTCGGCTCTCGACGATCACATCAGAGGTACTCTGACCCCTTTGTTCGTCACCATTCCCCTCTCTGAGGATTCATCTTCCGCATGTCCGGCCATCACACCGGCGTGGGTTTTCTACCTCCTTCAACCGTTAGATTAGGTTCTCTAGCTTCCTCTCCTTCCCTACATTTTTCAATTCTTCTTATTTCTCCAATTCAACCATCGATGCCGTGAATCACCCTCATCTCTTCCACCTCCAGTGAACACTCCGGTGAGGACTTCCGCTTGCTACACAACTCCATCTGCCTCGCCGACCACCTCACAACCTCCGCTGTGCTCCACTCTTCAAAACCCCTCTCCATTCACTTTCTCATCCACCCAAACCCGCTGTCGACCAACCCACCTTTCCGTCGCCATTCCCGACTTCGAATAACCACCACACACCTCCACAAGCCACGAAAACACCACTGATGCACTCCACGCCCTACGGCGAAGCTCCTTAGCTTGTTTAATTGGGTCACAAGGCCGTATTCTGATTTTCAAATATTCACCCTCATCGCCATTAACGGCACTCCTTCGAGGAGCTTGAAGAAGGTTTCTGATCGCCGCAAGCCCCAGGCATTTGCTCCAGGCAGTGCAGCTTACTCTCAGGAGAATGCCCAGGCTACTAATTGAAGACACTGAGGCTCCTACAACCACAATCGGACGAAGGACGTCGCAGCTGCTACTCGGAAGGAAGGGTGCGACATTTAGTCCCACCTCGGAAGCTGACAACCAGGCAACACCGCATAAATTATTTTTGTCCTATAGCCTTATCGCCTTAAGTACTCACAGGGGGTGAGGTCCCCACATGCACCCCTCACACGCCTCACCTGCGACACCTAACCCGCGGGTCTGGCCGAACCAATAACCTGCCTAACCTAAGCACTCCTCGCTCACCACCCACGTCGGTGAGCCTGATTCAGGGTACGCTCTACCCGTATACCCAATTACCCTGACTGTGGCCCTGGGAGGGCGAAACCTAAGAGGAAGTGAGAAAGAAAGAGAGCACGGGGCAGGGGAGGGTCTTACCCTATGAGACACTTAACCAAATCTAAAGGGATGGCCACCCTCTGTGCGTGAAGAAAGAAGGAAGAAGAGAAGGAAGCCTTCGTAGAAGAGAAGGAAAAGAAGAAGGCCTACAGTAGGAGGAAGAAAGAAGAGAAGAGAAAAGGCATGGCTGAAGAAGAAGAAGAAGGGTTGAGAAGAAGATGAAGCACTTAAGCCGTCTGATTATTAAATCAAACATCCGAGGCATTGTCATTTATTTAATTATTTAAGAGATCCTGGATATTGTTGGTTTATTTGACATTCCTGCTTAACTATTATATGTTTATCTAGATTAAATAATTGGTGATCTAAATCACCACTATTTTTATTCTAGATTTCTTTTTGATATGTCAAACTCTTGTTAGACTTATATTCTATATTAATGATCAATTTTTGAGTAATTAATATTCATTGCTTAGCATTATTTGCTCATTTTCTTGTGCTCATTTACATTATTGAGATTAGTGTGTGAATTCCTCTTTGCTCCTTGTGTTCGACCTCGGACTTCATTTCTAATATTCGAGTAATAAATTTTATTTGTTTTCAAGATATTTTGACCTATACTACGATGCAGCATTTTTAAACCTCGATTTCGCTCTGATACATAATCCGTATCCCCTCCCGTCTGATCTAGGGTTAGGAGGAAACTTCGGATCTACCTACTCTAGTTAGGGAACTCTGAACCCTCATCTTCTGATTTCTCCAAGGTTCCTCAAACCTGCGAGGACCTCAACGTCATCCAGAACGATCCTTTCTCAAACACTTATGATCCTGGATGGCGTAATCATCCTAACTTCACGTGGTTAGGGAACAATCAAAATCAGAAACCTCAATATCAGCCCCGACCACAAGTTTATCGTCCATATCAACCACCTCAGCCTAGGCCCAATCCAAATTATTAATCCAGGCCAACACAAGAAAATCAAATGTCTTTAATCCTTCAAACCCTGGCTAGCATTCAAAAGACGAATGCAGCTATGCAAAAATAGCATAAGGACGAAATTGCAGGTCCAAATAAACATCCCGTTGATAGTTGCGATTCACCACGTACCGGCTTATGTGAGATTTCTGAAGGACATATGTACACCTAAGCGTAAGCTGCAAACCAAATGCGGGAATCTGATCGTATTGTCGGAGCAAGCCAACTCCATCATCTTGAGCAAACTCTCGCCCAAGGCAAAAGACCCTGGTACCCTTCTGATCTCTTGCAGAATCAGTGATTAGGAATTCGACAAAGCCCTCTTAGACTTAGGAGCTTCCATCAATTTGATCCCTACATCACTACTAGATCATTTCGAGGAAATTGAGCTAAAACCAACTGAGGTGACCTTGCAGTTAGCTGACCGATCAATCAAGTCACCTAGAAGAGTTCTCAAGGATGTTTTGGTTTGAATCCGCGACTTCTACTTTCCTGTGGAATTCATCGTTTTGGATATGGAGACTCTTAAGAACCTAAAGAATACACCGATTATACTAGGAAGACCGTTCTTAGCGATAGCTAAGGCAAACATTAATTACAAAGAGGGCCAGATTGAGTTGAAGTTCGGGAATAAGACTCTGAAAATCGATATCTTCAAGGCCAAGAAGGGAATTAACTGCGGGGGAGTAGAACAAGTGTGCGACATTAATGCTGTGGTTGAGGACTCATTTCTCGAGGACGACTTGAATACCCCTGATCCACAACCCCAACCAGATCATACCCCACAAATAGAGGAGCCTAGCACCGATCTAGACCCACCCACAGCTTCCACCTTTTCTTCTGAGGCCCATCCCGAATCACCTTCTGCTGCTAATAATCCCGTCATGGAACTGAAAGCTCTTCCCAATCATCTGAAGTATGTCTTTTTGGGTTCCAATCAGACGTTTCCTGTGATTATCAACTCCTGACTCACATCTGATCAGGAGACAAAACTAATTTCTATCCTCCAGCAGCATCAGAGAGCCATTGGATGGACTCTCGATGATCTGACTGGTATTAGCCCTTCGTATTGCACACATCGCATTTATACCAAAGAGGGCTCACAACTATCCCAGGAAATGCAGAGACGTCTGAATCCAAACCTGCAGGATGTCGTTAAAAAGGAGATCATTAAGTGGTTAGATGCTAGGATCATCTACCCAATCTCCGACAATCATTGGGTGAGTCAGATCCAGGTTGTGCCTAAGAAGGCAGGACTCACCGTAATTACGACTAAAATCGGAGAGACCATACCGATCCGTATAGCAAACTCGTGGAGTGTCTGCATTGATTACAGAAGATTGAGTGCCTAAACAAAGAAGGATCATTTCCTACTACCGTTCATTAATCAAATACTCGAGAAACTTGCGAGAAATCGATTCTTCTACTTTTTGGACGGGTACTCCGGTTATAATCAGGTAGCAATCAATCTTGAGGACCAAGAGAAAACCACCTTCACTTGCCCCTACAGGACGTACACGTTCCGCAGAATGCCGTTTGGGCTCTGCAATGCACCTGTCACTTTTCAGCGGTGCATGCTCGCCATATTCTCTGATATGGTAGGTGAGTACCTTGAAGTCTTCATGGACGACTTCTCAGTATTTGGTGCATCTCCCGATGATTGCCTCCTTCATCTGGTCCAAATCCTCAAACGATGTATTGACGTAAATCTGATTCTTTCTCGGGAAAAGAACTATTTCATGGTTCCTGTGGGTATTGTCTTGGGACACCTCATCTCTGAAAAAGGCATCCAGGTTGATCGGGCTAAGGTGAATCTGATTTCCAAACTACCTCTGCCTAGCTCGGTCAAGGACATTAGATCATTTCTGGGGCACGTCGATTTTACCTTCAATTCATTCCTGATTTCTCGAAAATCGCACTCCCCCTGAGATCACGAATGAGTGCATTCATGCATTTGAAAGCCTGCGTGATTGAGTTATCCAAGCACCAATCCTACAATCCCCTAACTGGTCTCTACCCTTTGAGATCATGTGCGATGCGTCTAACTACGCAGTGGGTGCAATGCTTGGGCAGAAAATTGATGGGAAACCTATGGTCATCTACTACGCCAGCAAGATGCTTGACGAGGCTCAACGTAACTACACGGTTACTGAGAAAGAGCTGCTAGTTGTAGTATTTGGCCTAGAAAAATTCAGATCATACCTTTTGGGTTCCCATGTCATCTACTCGGATCACACTGTAATGAGGCACTTACTCGCAAAGAAGGACGTGAAACCTCGACTAATCCGCTGGATCTTGCTATTGCACGAATTTGACCTCGAGATTCGTGCCAAGGCTAAGAAACATAATGTGGTAACTGATTACTTATCCAGTCCTCCTTCTGTCATTGACCCGTCCAGTCCAATCACGGAGCATTTTCCAAATGAGCATCTATTGGCTATTCACGGTCTCCCCTGGTTTGCTGATATAATAAACTACTTGGTTACAGAGAAAGTCCTGCCAGATTGGGAGACTTCTAGGCAGGACAAGCTGATTTCCTCGTATCTCTTCCACATTGGCAATGATCAAGTAATCCAGAGATGCATTCCTGACAATGAGATCAACGACGTGATTTCATTCTGCCATGACTAGGCTTGCGGTGGCTATTTCTCTGGGTGAGAAATCGCAGCAAAAATCCTCCAGTGTGGGCTCTTCTGGCCCACAATGTTCAAAGACGCACAAACGTATTGTAGGGCATGTGCTCGGTCCAGACCATTGGCAACATGGGCCCACGAGATATGATGCCCTTGAACCTGATCATTGTGTGTGAAATCTTTGACATATGGGGACTTGATTTCATGGGACCCTTTCCAGGATCTAACGGCTTTGAATACATCTTACTTGCTGTTGATTACATCTCAAAATGGATCGAAGCCATCCCTACAAGAACTAGTGATCACAAAGTTGTTCTCCGATTCGTTCAAGAGAATATCTTTTCCAGATTTGGGGTTCCTAAGGCCATCATCAATGATGGCGGGTCTCATTTCAACAATGTGCACTTCCAGTCTCTAATGAAAAAGTATAGGGTGACTCATCGTATCTTGACTCCTTACCACCCCCAAACTAATGGACAGGCTGAACTGTTAAATCGAGAGATCAAGAAGATCCTTCAGGTCACTGTTCAGCCTGACAAGAAAGATTGGTCTACTCGCCTTCCGGAAGCTCTGTAGGCCTATAAGACCACCCACAAAACCCAATTAGGCATGTCTCCCTTCAGATTAGTGTACGGAAAGACGTGTCACCTTCCCGTAGAGATGGAGTATAAAGCTTATTGGGCAGTATGGAAGTGCAATCTGGATCTTATGAAGGCTGGAATACATCGCCGGTTACAAATGAGCGAGATTGAGAAACAATGCAACGATGCATACGAGAACTCGCGTATCTACAAAGAACGGGCCAAAGCCTTCCATGGCAGGCACATTATGCGAAAATCTTTTCGTCCTAGTCAAAAAGGACCACTCTTTGATGCCAAGCTCAAACTCTTTCCAGGCAAACTCAGATCTAAATGGATTGGACCATTCTTGGTGAGACGAGTATTTGGAAATGGAACTGTTGAAATTAGTGAACTCAGCCTTAATTCTGAACCCTTTATCATGAATGGTCAAAGACTCAAACTATTCATTGAACTCACTGACCCGAACTTGGTTGTTGTCTCTTTTGATCTCCATTCTCCCTGAGCTTATTGTGCCCAGCTGATGGCGTTAAACTTAGCGCTTAATAGGAAGCAACCCGTCATCTTTTGAAAAAAAATCCGAAACCCTTTCTGACATATCTCTTCGCTGAAATCATATTACACTTTAGGGTTCATCCATTAGCACAGTCGAGTTCACCTCTCGTATTCATACTAGAGCTTGTCGTTCACCCACCCTTTGACCCTGTTCACCCACCCTTTTTTACAGTCATCCTGACCCGTTCACCCACCCTTTGACCCTGCTCTAATATACGATCTAAACTGAACTCGAACCCACCTAATTTACAATGAGGACATTGCAAATAGTAGGCATGGGGATATCAAAGTGCAAAACGTTAAGAAAATCAAATCATAAAAGGGTTTCATAAAAAATACATATTAAAAAAAATTTTGAGAAAAGGGGAGGAAATTTTGAGATATCGCATCATTCTTGAGGAGTGATGAGGAGATGATTGGAGCTGAATGAAAAAAAATGAGGAAAGAAAAAGATAAAAAGAAAAGAAAGGAGCAAAAAGAAAAAGAAAAAATTGAGCCCTCCAAAATAATATCGAACTTACCTAACTTCTAAGTTGGATCGAATGATGAATTAAGACCTGGAAAGCTAAGACGTAAGGGATTAGTAGTGAATACAGACCTTAAGCCTCTTGGATCTGTTCTGAGATTTAAACACTCACATACTTGTCAAGATCCAGATTAATCCTCAAGATATTATGGAAAATGCAAAGCTTATGTATTAGGTTTAAGGCTTAGAGAGTATTCGGCCTCGTTAACTGACCTTTGATTTGTAGGACTCGGTAACCTAAGCGCCTTAATCCAAACACAAGTCTGATTCAAAGCGCTTAATAATCAAAATCACCCAAAAGAATTATTCTGTTCTGAAAAAACTACCTAGATTACAAGCGGCTTATCAACACAAGTTGATTTGGACGAGTTCCCGTCGTAGAGAGGTAGGAAATTCTCCTCGAAGATGTACAATAACATACCGTCTCCTCGGTACTTGTCTCCTAGGATATCTAAATATTCTACTGGGGGTATGTAAGCACCTTGTGCTGGTTCAGGTACCATAGGCAGGATTATCCCGAAATATCGATTACCAAGGCCTAAATTTAGCTACAGAATGCCATGGGTGACACTATCTCGAAGTGTCGAAAGTCAGGGTTCTAGGGGTTGCCATGGGTGGTGCTATCTCGAAACATCGATTGCTAGGGACCTTACGAGGATTGATGGTGGAGCTAGGAATCCAATACAGATCGCATTTTTTAGCCAATCTGAAGCTAGAAATAAATCAAGAAAAAGAGAGAAAACTCACTACATAATGAACCTAAACTAACCATGTTACAAGCACAGATGCTTTAACCGCAGGGTCTAACGAACCTTAGGATAATTCCTTTCGGCCTTAGAAACCTTTGCGGCAGACTGAGGCCAAAGCTAATCAGGTCCGGATCTTGGTTGGTACTTAAGTACCTCTAGGCCTACTATTAGCATTCTGACCTAATTTTTAAAAAGAAGAAAAAATCAAGATTTTGAGCATCAAAAGCATGGTCTAGAATTCAAGTTCATTTCATAAGATTTTGCTAAGGGATTAGCAAAAGTTAGGCATAGGGGTACGCTGATAACATAATCATCAGCCAAATCTAACTTTAATTAGTCATAATCCATTAATAAATTCTCCTACATAACCGCCAAAGAGCCCTAATTCACTGCATATTCTTTTTGAGAGAAACATGAAAAAAGGGGTAAAGCTGCAATTTTAACAGAATATCCTAAATGAATAGCAATTACGGGGTTTCCCATGGGTTAATTAAAGGTCAAATGGTCATAAATTCCCAATAAGTGGGTTCATGTAGACAGAAACGGGTTTTCACGCATTTCAAGAATTAAATGACATCTGAAACCCTAAAAACAGACTTGCTTAAATAACTAAGGTTTCGGTCAGGATAAAATTCACCTAAACCTTTTAAAAATCATAGAAAAATATTCCCTAAGGTTTGGTACCTTTAATTTGACCATCAAAATCCATTTTGACCTAAACAGAGTCTTGGACAGACAGTTGCCCTAATTTAGGTTTCTACGTAATTTACCTAGTCAAATATGGTCAAAACCTAAATCCAATCTCACCATCAGATTTCTTGGGTCCAAATTATGTTTATACCAAAATTTGGGCCCAATCAGAGATCATTTTGACCCAATTTGCATCTCAATCCTGACAGACTCTTTCCATCACACAAAAGCCCTTACTTTTTGAAATCATTGAAAATAAGTCCCTAGGCTTTTCACCTTCTTTACAAACAAGTCCCCACGCCATTTTTGAAAGTTCAGACCTTCATCGTTGAGTTTCGAGCGAGGATTTCTCGCTCGATCCTCAATCAATCACTCCTAAAATTGAAAGGGAGATTCCTTGAGAAATTCCCTTCCAAATAAGACCATTCACAACTCCTAAAACCCTCTAGAATCCTCATGCGAACAATTTGAACGCACATGTATCATATGTGCGCGAGAAGCTTGGAGTTTCCAAGCTTGTTTCCAAGCTTGGAACTCCACCCTGAACCCTATAAATGATCCTATGATGCATTCCTTACGTCCTTGGCAAGTTTTGGCAAGCCAAACACCCCTATTTCTCCTTCTCTGGCCATCGAAACTATTGCTCCAGCTACCACCGACCTATCTTCTTCCCCTCGTCTTCGCGATCCTCTCCGACCAAAGGGAGGTCGTTCCTCTGCCTCGTTCATCATCGTCGCCTCGCCATCTCCATCTCCTTCTCCGACTCCGGTCAAGCCACGATCGGAGCTCCTCGAACTTCTCCCTCTCTGCTAAGACCCTCTACCTACTCCTCTACCTCATTTCCCCCTCACATAAAATCCTGATTTCCCACGTCAACACCGAGGTATGTACCCTGCACGAGCCTGCATGCATGTACGGTCCCATTTAGGTGTCGCATTTTCACTGTGCATGCATACGCAGGTACGAGGGTGTTGGAAAGGCGCGTGGCATGACAATCGAGGCACTTTAGGACGTCTGGAGGCCATGTCAGACGTTTGACTGCTCTTCCAGATGACCAGGAGCAGTATCAGACGTCTGGAAGCTCCTTTAGATGGCTGTGAAGGGGCTTAGACGTCTGAAAAAGATGCAACAAAGCAAGGTGAGCTACTATGTTCGTTTAAGATGTCTGCGACTCGTCCTAGACATTCGATTTTGGTCAGAGTGTATGTTTTTGGGCCAGTTCAGGGCTCAAAAGGAGTCAATTTTATGCAAACAAAGTATCGTTGGTTTCCTTTTGGAACTCTCCACATGTTAGTATCATACCCATAATATTTTGAACTCGTTTAACATGTTGGTCAATAATATAGGTCTCCAGTCCATAGTGTACACAGGACCCACGGAGACGTCGGGATCTACCGTACGAGCCCTCATTCCACCCATATACTCTGGTAGAGTAGTTCTCTCTAATACTATGATTTAAATGATTAAAGTGCAAGCTATATTAGAAATCTTTGATTAAACCCTAGGATATGAAATGAACCCTAAGGCTGAGGAAGATGAATGTACATTACTTGAGCCAGGCTGTTATACACTGAAATGCATGTTAAATTCTTCACTGCTAGCAATTGAATAGTTAATTGATGTGGTGATTGCTTAAATTATTGAATCACGAGCTCCCTGTTATAGGAAATTATAAACCGGAATGTGAATGGAGATATATGTTGTATCATGAAATAAGACAAATGCTGATGCACAAACCATACAGGGAATTAGAAAATTAATCAAAATCTTGTGATATGGAAATCCGATGTATGTTGGAACATATTGCCTACGGGTTGGTTGGTTGTATGGACTTGGTTACGGAAAGTGAGTTGGCCTTTGTGTACATGGTACCGATGAGAGCTACTGTCACTTTAGTGTAGGAGAGAGTTAGCCACCCCTTGGATTGGGACCTGGGGTTAGGATTAGCCACCTTACACCAACTCTTGTTAGGCCCACCAGGCAAACCAGGATAGTTGGGCGAGGGTACACAGACTGTTGAGGGGTGTGGCTCATGTTCTGTTCTGTGCTGTACGTCTGGGCAAACCTATTAGCGGAAACGACTGACCGCATGCCAGTGCAAGGTAGCTACCCATGCGCTTATCGCGTGAGTCGTAGTCACCACTACGTCTCGACCAGGAGAGTGTCACGTGTACATCCTATGTCGCGAGAAAACTGCATCAAGATTGTTCCCTTAGAGAACAAGTGGATTAAGAAATGTTGTGGACCCTTGTTAGAATAACCGAATCAGAAACACATAGATAATATAAACGAAAACAGTTGATAATACATAATTGGAAAATTATATAATTAGTTAGTTACTTGTTCTTTTATGTTTAATTACATGTAAATTACTTATACACCACTCTACTCAACGTTAGCTGACCATAGATATATATATATAACAATATTTAGGTTAGGGAGTTGAGCAGCCATCGCCACTGGTTGCCGAGGGCTCCGGGCCCAGCCGTAGTTCTTCCTATGTTTTCCATTGCAGAGACCCTTCTTGTTAGTAGTATCTTTAGTGTATTAGCGCATGTTTCTACTATGTTCCTTTCTACTTTATTGTGATAGCTATGTCTGTAATCGTACTTTTCCGCTTGTGGCATGTAATACCTTTGAGATTTCTATTCTTTTTTCTATTACCACCTATTATCTATTTTCTGCTTAGTTACATTGCATGTATGATTGTGGAATGATCTTGTACATTTGGTTATTTCTCGTTGGACGACTAGGTATTGGGATCTAGTCGAGGCGGCCATTCTCAGGTTTTGAAAGGAGCCGAGATCAGGTTGTAACAAGATGGTATCAAAGCAAGGTCGTCCCGAGAAATGAACCAAATGGTCTGGAAGTAACCACTCATGTGCATGTAGCTAGGATAGTCATCACAACATATCTTGAACTTTACTTCCAAGTCTTATTTCTTTCTGTAACTTGGTAATGTTAACAGTCCCTGTCCTTTCTCTTTTATCTCCTTGTAGGAGATGTCTCGTCGAGGAGTTCGTGTGGCAGGCCATGGACATGGCCGTGGGCGTGGACGAGGGGGCGGACATGCCGAACCTGAGGTAGCAGTCGATCCACCCCTCCTTCCAGGCATCTAGGCCCAGAACCTCGCCCAACTGATTCTAGACAGAGTGCGGGAAGAGATCCAACAGCCTCCTCCTCAGCCACCTCTCCCTAGGGACGTAAAGGGAGAGTCCTCTGTGGGACATAGGAGCCGCCGTAGTGCTAAATGATCTAGAACGGGAGGGGGTGATCCTCCACCACCCCTAGACACTTCTGAGCACGAGTCATCCCTGCTGGGAGGCGTACCTGTTTCCCTGTTGCGGCTCCACCATGAGCTATTCGCCCAGTTACAGAAGCTGAAGCCCCCCTCCTTCAAGGGGGAGGAGAGCCCGTCTGAGGCAGAGGACTGGCTGAAGCAAATGGAGAAGGTTTCCGACACCCTCCACCCTCTTGCAGAGTGCAGCGTGGCCTTTGCCACATACCAGTTGGAGAGTGCAGCCCACAGGTAGTGGAGGGCAGCCAGAGGGCAGGAGGGGAGTGAGCCGTTGTGGGACCAGCTCGTGGTGCTCTTCTATGAGCAGTACTTCCCACAGACCTGGTAGAACCAGAAGAGGCGGGAGTTTTACACTCTCCGCTAGAAAGCGATGATAGTTAGTGCGTACAGTATGCATTTCCTAAAGCTGTCACGCTTCGCCCTGACGACTACGTCTACAGAGGAGTGCCTGTAAAGGTTCACTAAGGGCCTACAGCTTGCTATTAGGAGGTATGTGAAACCCCTAAAGTTATCTACCTTCTCCCGTGTGGTCGAGGTGGCCATGACCTACGAGGAGACCAACCCAACCGTGCAGGACACTGACGGAGGACAGAAGAGGCCCTACCAGCCGGAGCACTCACAGAGCCGTCAGGAGAGGAGCACACGGCGCCTGCAGGGGAGTCATCCCACTCTGTGGGACCACCGGTGGCTTTTGGGGGGGCCCTAGATATGGGCCAGTTACCAGCACCGGACCCCCACCCAGTTACCAGCAGGGACAGACTGAGGGAGGAGGTTGTGCCCCTCTGCTACCAGTGTGGCCAGTCGGGACAGATGAGGAGGGATTACCCATCTAGGGCTAGAGCACACTAGATGCTCCCAACACTGAGTACCAAAGGCCAATCTGGCAACCGCGATTACCAATCACGAGGAGGAGGACAGCAGTCACAAGGAGGGTACCGGCCAGCTGCTGTTCGCCTGACCCAAAACGTGGCCGCTTCCTCTACACCTTGGGCTGAGGGGCATGTCAACGCCCTGACTCACAAAGACACCAGAGCTTCAGGTTCAGTGGTGGCAAGTATGGTTACAGTTTCAGGCAGATTAGTCTACGTACTTTTCGATTCTGGTGCCACGAATTCTTTTCTCTCAACGAGTTTTCCTGTCAGTTTGAGGTCGAGCAATATACTGTTAGAGGATCCATTCCCGAATAGAGGCCCAGGTGAACAGTTGCTTGTCGCAAAAGAAGTCTTTATAGACTACGAGGTCTCTATAGGAGGACACAATCTTCTCGCTAACCTGATCGTGATCCCGATAGAGGATTTTGGCGTAATCCTAAGGATGAACTGGTTGACTGAGTATCACGCCCTGGTGGACTATTTTGGGAGGAAGATCATCTTCTCCATACCAAAGCTGCCTCCCTTTGAGTTCCACGGCTAGTCTGTAGACGGAGGTTTCAGGTGTATCTCCTCACTTCAGGCAGCGAAGCTACTGAGCCAGGGTTGTCAGGGCTTCCTAACTTGTGTTGTAGCAGAGCCTAATCCCATGGCCGACTTACAGAGTATCCCGGTGGTCTGCGACTACCTCGACGTCTTTCCAGAGGATGTGCAAGAACTACCGCCTAAGCGTGAGATCGAGTTTGAGATCTCACTACTACCAGAAACCAACCCCATCTATACTGTACCATACAAGATGACCCCACTTGAGCTGCGAGAGCATAAGTCATAGTTACAAGATCTGTTGGAGGACTTTGTGAGGCCCAGTATGTCCCCATGGGGAGCCCCTGTCCTGCTCGTGAAGACGAACGGTATTCTTCGGCTTTGTGTCGACTATAGACAGCTGAACCGGGTCACCGTCAAGAAGTATCCACTGCCTCCTATTGACGACCTCTTCAAATAGCTGAGAGACACTACGGTGTTCTCGAAGATAGACCTAAGGTCACGTTACCATCAGCTGAGAATTAGGGAAACCGACGTCTCCAAGATAGCTTTCCGTACTCGGTACAGACATTACAAGTTCCCGGTAATGCTGTTTGGGCTGACCAACGCCCACGCTGCTTTCATGGACCAGATGAACAATGTCTTCAGACCGTACCTGGATTAGTTTGTGGTGGTATTCATCAACGACGTACTAGTCTACTCTCAGGATCAGGCAATATCTACGTGTGATTCTAGATACTTTGAGATGACGCAGGCTGTACTCCAAGTACAGCAAGTGCGAGTTTTTGTTGAGACAGGTTACCTTATTAGGCCATGTGATCTCGGGAGACGGATTGGTTGTGGATCCAGCCAAGGTTGAAGCCGTACTCAGGTGGAAGAGGCCATGTACAGTGACAGAGATACGCAGCTTCTTGGGACCGGTCCGCTACTGTTGACGATTTATCAGGGGATTCTCTCAGATCACGCATCCTATGACCCAGCTGACCCAGAAAGGCGTGCCCTTCACCTGGACAGACGAGTATGAGTCATGATTTTAGGAGTTGAAGGAGAGACTGACTTAAGCTCCTGTACTCATCATTCCGGACAGCAGTAGCGGGTTTGTGGTTTGATGAGAACCTCATCATGAACCCTAACTAGCACAATCTAACCTAGGTATGCAAGAAAAAGCTCCTACATAACTCAAAGAAAGACTTAACTCAGAGAATTTTGAGTTTAAGAAGAAAACAAGTCATAGGGGGTGAAAATGCAATTTCACCAACACAATCTGCAAACAGGGTAACTCAGGGTCTAAACACAGGTCAAAATAACCTAATAAGAAGGAAAGTGGGATGATCTGATCCAACAAGGGCTACAGCAACTCCAGGGAATTAAATGACATTCTGTAATCCTAAAATAAACCCACTTCAATTCACGTGGTTCGAGGTAGGGTAAAAATAAACTAAACCCTCTAAAATTCATATAAAAATAATCTCTAGGGTTTAGAACCTTCAATTTGGCCTTAGAAACCCATTGTGACCTAAATTGAGAACCATGCCCAATTAATGATTTAATTTGGGTTTTCACATAAATTGGCCGATCAAACATGGTCAGACCTAGAAACAAAATTCACCATTAAAATCCTTAGGTCCAACTTAGTCATGTATAAAAACTTGAGCCTAAGAAGAGACCTCCTTGACCAACTTTGCAATTTGGTCCTCATCATTTACTTTTTGACCCTCAACTTTCGAAACCCTTGCATTTTGGCCCCTAATTTCATCTTCGTTCTTTGCATTTTGGTCCCTCCTGCAAGTCTCTGCGCAGCACCATGCTGCGGCGACTTTGCGCGGAGCTTGGCATCGCGCAGGGTGAGGGGGGCGTCATACTAAGAGAACGGGGACTCGGCTGTTAGGAACGCGACCTCAAGACGGTTTTTAAGATGTCTGGGAAGTGGCCCAGACGTCTGGTATTTAATTTTTGCGGTGTACGGGGTTGCATCTGCGCGCATGCGTGCGCAGACTTGCGCCCGCCGCTCTCTTCCCTCTTTTTCCCTCTCTCCTCCTGCAGGGCGCGGCGCTTCTCCCTCTCTCTCCCCGCGCGGCCTTAAAAGGCCCCTCACCCTCTCCCTCACCCTCATCTCCTCCGTGTCCCTCTTCTTCTCCCAACCGGTGCAAGAGCGCAAGCGAGTGAGCGGCGACAGCAGCTGCCGCGGCAAGTGTGCGGGAGGAGGTGTTGCGCGAGGGAGGAGACGCTCGAGCTTGCCGGGGCAGCTAGAGCTGGCCGGCGGGGGAGCAGCGGGCGTGGAGTGTCGCGGAGGGGCTGCTGCAGCTCGAGCAGCAGGCGGACGGGGCGCGGCGCTGCCGTGCGTCGCAGGCGGAGGACGAGTCGAGCTCTGATTCTAGAAGTTTTTCCAGAATTAGATGTCTAGGATTCCAACCAGACGACGGTGAAGACGTCTGGAGGTCTGTCCAGACGTCTGGTAGGTAAGATATTTCTATCTTCTTCCTTTTTCGCGTGTACGGCCATGCGACTGTCCGCCGCGCCTTCGTCTGCGACTCGTCGTACTGAGAATAGGTGTGGGTGCGTGCCGGTTCTGCTTGGGAGGGCGCAAGGGCTCGCCATCCCACGTGAATCGGACGTCTGGCCGCAGTGCCAGATGATGGGAAGGACTTCCAGACGCCCGGGGTGACCATCGGACGTCTGGGAACTAAGCCAAATGCCCCCGCAGGCTTCTGGACGTCTGAGGGACTACACAAAATGAAGGTACGCTCTGACCCACATTTTGAGACATCTGGAAGAGGTTCCAGACGTCTGATTATGGGGAGTTCCGTCGTTTTCGACCCGTTTAGGGCTCGTTCGGAGTCTGTTTTCCGTGTTTCGAGTTGCGTTCTTTTCAGAATAAAATCCTCTACCTGTTTACAGTAATTATATACCGTTCTGATAAACTCCTTGTGTTTGATCCTTGTGTTAGGACCCCGTTCCATTGCAATCTTGGGGATTGCGGAGACGCGCGAGATTTCTGACCACGCCCCCAGTACTCCCGTTGTAGCTGGTAGAGTGGCTTTTAATTTACTTAATCAAATTTGTTACAATTGTGGAATAATTAATAGAGTCTAGGGCACTGCATGAACCCTAGGATTGAGAAACTAGATTGAAGGATAGATCCTAGGGTATTGCATAAAACCTAGGACTGGAAACTAGATTGAATGATAGATCCTAGGGTACGGCATGAATCTTAAGACTGGAAAACTAGTGATATGTATATAAATATTGCAGTCTTGGAAAGGTGGAAAGGAAATAATAGCTGCCTGTAAATTGATTTAGCTGCTGCCTGTTATAAAGGAATAAATATGATTGAGAACATGGGTTGTATGGACGTAAAAACTAGAACGGTGAAACCTAAATGTGCTGTGTTAAAAGAGCTGGAACCCTACGGGGAATTAGGAGTAGAACTCCTGGAAAGAGAATGGATGGAACTGAGAAAGAAAGACGTGAAAGTGTGTTGTCTCTGGGGTACGTGGTACCAACGAGAGCGCACATTACCTCTTAGTGTAGAGGGGAGCTTGCCGGCCTCAGGTTGAGACCGGGGTGGGTTTGGCCACTGTACACAGACTTGCTGGCCCTCGCGTACGCAGTACCGAGGAGAGCTACTAGTGTAGGGAGAGCACTAGCTACCCCATGGGCCCCAGGGTTCTGCTATCCTCCTACACCAACTTGTTAGGCCCACTGGGCAAACCAGGGTAGTCAGGCGAGGGTGCGCGGACTGTGGAGGGGTTGGACCCCTGTTACTGAGAGGGCTCTGCCCTATACTGGTTCCGTGCTGTGCTTTGGGCACACCCGTTAACGGAAACGACTGACCGCGTGCCAGTGCGGGGTAGCTACCCGTGTGTTTATCGCGCGTGCCGTAGTCACCGTTACGTCTGTCAGCGACCTTGGGGTGGTTGACTGAGAGTAGGATCACCACAGGGGACTCTCCCAGCCAGGAGAGCACCACGTGTTACTTCTACTTTTCAAAAAAGACTGCAATCAAGATCGTTCCCACGAGGAACATTCGAGATCAAGTGAAGGATCTGAGAAATAGATAAATTGTGAAATAATAGAAAGACGTAAATAAAGGAAGAAAGAAAATATAACAGCCACTGTACACTCTACTGCTTCTTTAGTTTTAGTTGCCACTCTACTCAGCGTTTTGCTAACGTGTTACACTCGTTACTTTTCAGGACCAGGTGTTGAGCAGCCAAGGTCAGCGGCTGCCGAGGACGCTGGGCCGAGTATGGTCCAGTAGAGTTACCGCAGTTCTTTTTGTACCCCTTTTGTTCCACTGTAGTGAGTAGTTCTTGTTACTCTCTGTACTTCTTTACTTATAGCTTCATCTTATGTTATAACTGTTGTTCTATAGTTGTGGTGGTATATACTGTAGTAGTTCCTTTTCTTATTGCTGTACTTTGTTACTGCTAGTTATATTCATGCTGAATGTGGTTTATTTTACTGCTCTTTTGGTTACTTCCTCGTTGGACGACTAGGTCTTGGGATTAGTCGAGTCGGTCCTGTTCTCATGTCTCGTAGGGACTCAGGAATCGGGTCGTTACATCGGCCATGCCACCTGACGACGCCCACACCTTCCGTGGGTCTCGTCTCCAACCATACTCCGGCGAGGGACGCACGTCGCCAGTGTGCGTCCGCCCCTCCACCATCGCATTTATAAAGACCAGCGTCGCCAGCCGTTTCTCCCAGCTCGGTCTTGACGGAGAATCCCTCAACCCTTCCTCTCTCTCCACTCCGACAGGAACCCACCAGCTCCGGCGGCTCCTCCTCCTTCTCGTCGCTCTGCTGCAATACCAGCAGCAAAGTCACCTGCACCTGATCTTCCCGCGTCGCGCCGCACCAAGCGCGCGCCTCCCTGCCCTCTTCCTCGCCCCCACTCTCTCCCTCTGGGTATTTCTTCTCCGGCGACAGTCGATACGGCTGTCCGCCTCTCCGGCCCCCATCGTCCCTGCAAGTAGGTTACAATTACTCCCAATCTTCCGTCTTTCTTTTCCCCACATTATTTCATTCAAATCGACCCTCGACTGACCCTGACCACCATCACCTTCCCCGTCTCTGGCCACCCTCCGGTGAGTTGCCCCCGTCGATCCGTAGCTCCACACAACTCGCCGACCGTCCCACAAGCTCCGCCTCATCACACTGAACGCCCTCCGCCCCTCCACACTCACTCAACATGCCACCGATCACACCCACTTTTCCGGCCACAGGACGACCTAGGCACGCACGCCTAGGCCGTCCGCACCACCTTCGCCGTGCCATGGAGAAGGTCCCCCAGTGGTCTGATTAGGCCGAGAGGCCCTTTTTGTGCTAGACAGGTCTGCTGCCCCGGCCGCCATTGGCGACGACTTGAGAAGCTCCCAAGCATGCTCCAGGCTTCAGAGCTCCAGGCTATCAGTTGCTGCGAAGGCGGGCGAGTCGTGTGAAGGCAGGCAGCTGGCGAGCGAGGGGAATTGAGGCTGCAACTGCTGAAGCAAGGCTGCGGTCTTCCTGCGAGCGCGCGCGAGGAGAGGCAACCATTTAGTCCCACATCGTAAGTTCTCGAAGCGCCGCACCGATTTAAATTGATTTTATGCATACGGCTTATCACCTCCGAATGCACATGGGGTGAGGTCCCTCGCCCATCACACCCGCCTCGTCCGCGGATTCACCTCGCGGATCTGGCGGATCCGACCTAACACTACCCTGCACTCCTCGTGCACCACCCATGCCGGTGCGCCTGGTCACGGGTACGCTATCCGACCCGTTAACCCGGCTTTGGGAGAGCTTCCTGTGAGCGATTTACAGAGAGAGAGAGACGTGCGGGTAGAGGGAAGGGGTTAGGTTTTGCTGTGCCTTGTGTGCAGGAACAGGGCGCAAAGGAGAACAGCTAAGTTCTTAGCCGCAGGAAGGAGAAGGAAGATCTGAAGAGAGGCTGAGCAGAGGAAAAGGCAAGGCAGAGAAGGAGCAGAAGAAGAAACCCTGAAGAAGCCTTGCAGCTGAGCAAGGCAGGAGACCAAAGAGGAAAAGAAGCAGAGGAAGAAGAAGGCTCGCCAAAGAAGAGAAGAAGAAGAAGAAGCAATGAAGGAAGAAAAGGAGGCACTGTAGCAGGCCGCCGTTTAAGTCGTCTGACTGCGGTATCAGACAACAGATGAAGCTTCAGAGGAGATAAAGTAGAGAGGAAGAAGAAGAAAAGAGAAGGCTCTGCAACTGAAGAGAAAGAAAAGAGAAGAAGGAAGAAAGAAGTAGATGAAGACTTAGCGTAGGAAAAGAGAAAGAAGAAGAACTGAAGAAGAAAAGAAATAGAAGACAAGCAGAAGAAGAATTGAAGGCAACAAGAAGAAGAAGACCCGTAGAGACACTACAGCTGAAGAAAACCCAAAGAAGAGAAGAAGAAGACAAGCAAAGAGAGAAAGAAGAGAAGAAGAAGAAGCCAAAAATCGAAATCTATCTCTCCCTCTCTCTCTCTTATTTTTGTAATAAAGAAAACTCTGTACTTCTAGAATTCTAGTAGCTCCCTGAGTTCGACCTCGAGAAAACCAAACTATTTCCGAGTAAATTTTGATAGTAACGACAACCGCAGCTGTCTTATTTTACACTATAACGACATTACTGTAATAAGCACTAAAACAAACAAAGATTAGTCGCGGTTGAAAACCCTGTTACCATGGTTTACACTGACACCTCGTTGCAGGGGTTGGCAGAGTGCTCATGCAGCGAGGCCACGTTATCCCTTACGTTTTGCGGCAACTAATGCCCCATGAGTATAACTACCCCACCCATGACTTGGAGCTGACAGCAGTTGTCTTCATGTTGAAGACATGGAAGCACTACCTGTACGGTGAGACTTTTGAGATCTTCACGGATCATAAGAGACTCAAGTATCTATTTAACTAGAAGGAGCTCAACATGAGACAGAGACGTTGGTTAGAGCTCCTAAAGAATTACGGCTGCAGCATCTCCTACCACTCAAGGAAGGCCAATGTGCTGGCTGACACCTTGAGCCAGAAGGCGCCCGCCCACTTGGCCAGCATACAGGCACAGAGTTGGAGACTCATGGATGAGGTGGGCAGTTGGTGACCCTAGGAACCACGAGGGTACTGTGAGGCAGTGATAGTGATGAGGTAGGCACTATGACGACCTGAGTCCTGCCAACCGACGAAACCCGAGTTGCAGTGTGCTAACAACTAGCACAACTCGTCCACAAGATCGTAGTCACCCAACACATAATCATAAAATATAAATATAACCAACAAACAATTCTTATTATGAAAATTTAAAGGAACAAAATTTGAATACTAACAAGAAGATTTAATGTATGATCTAGGTCCAAGAAGATGTACAACGAAACTTTCCTTGCGAAATGCCAAGTACGCCTGAGTACGAAACCCAAAAACACGTCAGTAAAAACAAATTATAGTAGAAACAATAACAGAGAGTGCAACAATAACCAAACACAAGAGAAAATTAGTACTATAAATTTCATTTATTAGATATCTCATTATCCGATTCCATTTCGTACATTTGAAGCCCAATTTATTATGATTCACAAATTATCAATCGACTTCTCAAGGCACGAGACGATTTCGTGTAACTTCCTGTGGTGTAAAATCAATATAACCCACCCTCTTGGCCGAGAGGGCTGTTTATATCTATCGAGTCACCATGCTCAATCACCCTGCGGTCAACGTGGAAAGGGATGGCAGCTACATCGTATGGCATGAACATGTGTTAGCTACACACGTCGAACCATAGACAGCCAATGACCCCCCAACCGACCGAAAGAACTTCTCCAAACCTCGATCCCTGTGAATCCGCTATCTCAGTTGGCCGCTAAGCCTAACCAAAGAGTCGTAGGGAGGCCAGCAACTCCCTAGACCAGCCCCTGAACTCGATCTGAAAAGACCTAAAGCTACAGCTGAAAACCCGATAAGTAGAGGGGCTGAAAATCAGTTATGTATTCCTTTAATTTTCCAACATATCCGTCACATTGATTGTTTGATTATTTCCAGATAACTGTATCTTTTGTTCTTGTTAAATCCAGTCATACTTAACCATTCCACCTCCTTAAGCCAGAAGGAACATGTATTCATATTGTCCTTAATATTATCAATTTTCAGATAATTTATATATGATGACGATTTCATGTTAGCTACCAATTACAAACTTGATGAAATTTATTTCACATCGGTCTGTAAAATCCTTAAAGTATTTATTTTACAAATCTTGGGATTAAAAAAATCCCCATTATCTTCCACCCATTCATTTACACGTAATTAATTCTGATTTAATTAAATCCAATTAATTATTCACGTCAAAGTCACCAACTTGATTTACCACATTGATATTCAATGTTCAAGTACCCAAAAATAGCAAGAAGCACGAAAACGAGTTCCATACTCAGCAAGAGGTAATTAAGAACACACACTAAACGGTGTACTACGTAAGGAAAATCATTATGTAGACAAAACGTATGGGAAAGAGAGAAACTACTCTACCTATGACGTGTCTTAGTGCGTGTGTGTTAAGGAGTGTCGTTATAGTCGCACTTGCAACGATGATTTTAAAAAAAGTAAACGGAAGTGAGTCCGAGTGTCGGTCTCAGGGAGGCGTGGAAATCGGATTTTTGCTTATCACTTGTTGTCACGAAAAGTGCGGAGCTTTGCTTGCGAAAGATGCGATTTTGAAAAGCGAGAGAGAGATAGAGAGAGAGAAGGTTTAGGGTTAGAAAGCTCTTTGTTTTGATCATGCGACTTAAACAGAAATTAAAATGGCAATTGAACGGAAAACAACTTCATTAAACATGCACTTGTAGTTCATAACTTACAACATTAAATATATGCTTCAACAAAAGTAATAAAAAGCTTAAAAGAGAGAGAGAGAGAGTGTGTGTGTGTGTGTGTGTGTGGAGAGCGACGAGGCAGCCACGGCAGTGGAGGAGGCTCCGTCGGTTGCTCGTCGTCTCCAGCGATTACAAGAGGGCCTAAGGCTAGCTAAGAGAGGGGTGGAGTAGTTGCAAGGGGGAGTGAATGCCTTGAATGATGGTTGGAGGGAGTTTAAATAGGGTTAAGGGCTTCCTAAAAGAAGAAGGGGCTTTAGCGACATCCAGAGCATTGCTAAAACCACTCCCAAAAACGTCGGTGAAGCCCTCCAGCCGTTGGTTAGCCGCCCGCCTCGTTCCTTCTCCTCGCGCGATCCGTGGCTGTTGAATGAGAGCCGTCCGATCGAAGATCAGACGGCCGAGAATCCTCCTCGACTGCGCTAGGATCGCTCCTCGGGCGCACGTGCGCGCGCACGTCTCCAACCGGCGTGCGCGCGCGCGTGGACGCTCGTGAGCTGCGGTCGCGCTGCGTGGCAAGATCCCGGTTGCCCACTGCTGATCGGGCGGCCCAATTTCTCCGCGCCCATCGCCCGTCTTCAATTCCCACTCCGCGCGGCTCGAACCCGCGTCGCGTGGGTGCGGCCGTGCGCGCTAACCGTTGCACCACGCCCGCGCTTTGTCGCAGCGACCGCGGGCGGGCGCGCGCGAGTCTCGGCCGTTCGATCGAAGATCGACGGTCGAGATTTGATCTCGGCTGGCTGAAGGCACGACGCGCGATGGGGCGAGGCTGATGTGGCGCAATCTGGGCCGTTGATCTCCAGATCAACGGGAGATCAACGGTCAGAACTTCTTGGGCCCATTGTAGGAGCTTCGGATGTCGGATTTGGCCGATCTTGAGTCCGTTGGACTCCGTTCGTCGTTCTGAATCCATCCGTGCAGTCTGATTACTCATCTAAGGCCTGCTTTGACAAATGCTTACACAAATGGCCACTAATGCAGTTTATAAGCAATCTTGGTACATGATGCATGGAATGCTCCTATTCTACTTATGTTGTGCCTTTTATTCTAAAGATGGGCCATATTCAACATAATTATCACCCCCTTGTGTAGTGTTATCGTACCCCCATACTTACTCCTTGCTAGTCCCTAGCAAGGTTTATTCTAGCCTTTATTTCCTTGCAGAATTCAAGAAGTAATTGCTTAGGCATTTCGTTACTTGTCAATAAAAGGAAATATAAGAAGATCTTAATCTACAAAGACTAAGCAGCACCCGGGTGTCTGCCAAAATACGAATCGCCCGAATCCTTGCTTTAATGTATATATTACTATACATATGTATACGTATATATATATTTTTTAGAATTTTTTTCGAAATTCAGTGTGGGTTGGTAACTTTTTACGGCTACCCAACCCACCCAAAACTCGGTCAAAACCCTAAGTGCTAAGCATCTTGGTGTGAATGTTGTGATAGACTCACTTAATGGTAATTGAGAGAGACTTCGAGTTTCTACACCTCTAGGTGACCGGAAAAGAAAATAAATTTTGCCTGAAGGTGTATTTGTTCGATTGGTAGCTTTCTCCCTATGTTTGTTTTAATTGGGGTCAACACAAGGATTTTTCCAGTGTAATTCTCCCCGGCTTGTACTACTTCCCCACTTCTTCCTTAGGTGTTTTGGTCTTTTTTGTGTAATTATTGAGCTGGGCTCTGGACAACTGACCAATGGGCTGTTACCCACGATCACTTGCCAGCCATACTTGTGCGGTGAAGTGTGGTTTATTTTCTTTTCTTCTTCTTCTCATTTTTTTTTCGTAGGTGGCTTCCCTGATCTCAAATGTACCTAGAGGCAACGAAAAAGAAATGACCTGTGGCTGGGTTCTGGACAACCTGCCAATGGGCTGTTACCCACGACAACTTGCCAGCCATACCACCCTAGAGAGTTCATTAGCTACCTAATTTCTATAAAAATCTCCGAGAAGTGAGTCTGCGCAAAAATGCGTGCAGTTGCTTAGACTCAAAGTTTTCTAAGTTAGAGGGTGAGTTAATAAGTCGTATACTTATTACCTTATTTAGTAGGTGGATTAGAATAGCTTAAGGTTGCAAGGATTCGCCGCTAAATCCATATTTTAACGGACACCAGGGCTGATTAAGCCTGAAGGCCTGAAAGGTCTAAGTGTTTAAGTTCTTTTTGTATTATTTCCTACTATTGACAAGTTTCTAATGCCTAAGTTTTCTTCCTAAATTCAATTTTTTTTTAAATTAACTTATTCATTTAGACTGATTAATTGAGCTCAGGATTATGCAATTTATTACCCCCCATGCTTAAGTTGGACAATGTCCTCATTGGCAGATTCATAGATGTAGAAGGGTTCAAAAAGATAGTACCTGAGTGACGTAAACTACCAGATCAGTCTGAATCCTCTGGGTTGCCTCCCAGGAAGCGCTGAGTTTAACGCCTCCAGCTGGGCGGTGCTCGGTGTCAGCCCTCAACGAGGGTGACACTTTCCTTGGGGGGTACCTGGGCCAGGAAATGCTTCAATCTTTGACCATTAACTGTAAAAGTGTGCCCAGTGTTAAGATCAACGATTTCAACTACCACATTAGAATAGGGCTTAACCACCCAAAATGGTCTTGTCCATTTGGACCTGAGTTTCCCTGGGAAGAGTTTCAGGCGTGCATCGAACAGCTAAACTTGTTGGTTAGGCTCAAAGGTTTTTCTATGAATGAGTCGGTCGTGGACGGCTTTCATTTTCTCCTTATACAGTCGACTTTTCGATGCTCGACATGGAAGTCCCTGAAAAATTACAGAATGCACCCATAATCTTAGGCAGACCTTTCTTAGCTACGACTAAAGCAAACATTGATTGCGACACGGAATGTATGGAAATCGCCTTCGGGGACAGGAAAATGCAATTGGATATCTTCCGGGCGACAAAGTCTTTTGAGTGTGATTACATTGAGGAACATGATCCCGTGGAAACTCTAATCGAGGAATGCCTCACCCTCAGTTCTGTCTCAGACCACCAAAATCGTAGTGACTGTTCTGACCCGTCACCATCACTACCCATGGACCTCTGTAAGGCTGAGTACCATCACATGACACCTTTTGAAGAGATCAGTCCCCGGCAACGGCGCCAAAAACTGACGTGTCTTAGTGCGTGTGTGTTAAGGAGTGTCGTTATAGTCACACTTTCAACATCGGTTTTAAAATAAGTAAATGGAGGTGAGTCCGAGTGTCGGTCTCAGGGAGGCGTGGAAATCGGATTTTTGCTTATCACTTGTTGTCACGGAAAGTGCGGAGTTTTGCTTGCGAAAGATGCGATTTTGAAAAGCGAGAGAGAGAGAGATAGAGAGAGAGAAGGTTTAGGGTTAGAAAGCTCTTTGTTTTGATCATGCGACTTAAACAGAAATTAAAATGGCAACTGAACGGAAAACAACTTCATTAAACATGCACTTGTAGTTCATAACTTACAACATTAAATACATGCTTCAACAAAAGTAATAAAAAGCTTAAAAGAGAGAGAGAGTGTGTGTGTGTGTGTGTGTGGAGAGCGACGAGGCAGCCACGGCGGTGGAGGAGGCTCCGTCGACGGCTCTTCGTCTCCGACGATTACAGGAGGGCCTAAAGCTAGCTAAGAGAGGGGTGGAGTAGTTGTAAGGGGGAGTGAATGCCTTGAATGGTGGTTGGAGGGAGTTTAAATAGGGTTAAGCGCTTCCTAAAAGAAGAAGGGGCTTTAGCGACATCCAGAGCATCGCTAAAACCACTCCCAAAAATGTCGGTGAAGCCCTCCAGCCGCTGGTCAGCCGCCTGCCTCGTTCCTTCTCCTCGCGCGATCCGTGGCTGTTGAAAGAGAGCCGTCCGATCGAAGATCGGACGGCTGAGAATCCTCCTCGGCTGCGCTGGGATCGCGCCGCGGGCGTGCGTGTGCGTGCGCGTCTCCGCCCGGCGTGCGCATGTGCGTGGACGCTCGTGAGCTGCGGTCGCGCCGCGTGGCAAGATCCCAGCCGCCCGCTGCTGATTGGGCGGCCCAATTTCTCTGCGCCCGTCGCCCGTCTTCAATTCCCACTCCGCGCTGCTCGAACCCGCGTTGCGTGGGTGCGGGCATGCGCGCTAACCGTTGCGCCACGCCAACGCTTTGTCGCAGCGACCGCGGGCGGGCACGCGAGTCTCGGCCGTTAGATCGAAGATCGACGACCGAGATTTGATCTCGGCTGGCTGAAGGCACGGCGCGCGATGGGGTGGGGCTGACGTGGAGTAATCTGGGTCGTTGATCTCCAGATCAACGGTCAGAACTTCTTGGGCCCATTGTAGGAGCTTCGGATGTCGGATTTGGCCGATCTTGAGTCCGTTGGACTCCGTTCGTCGTTCTGAATCCATCCGTATGGTCCGATTGGTCATCTGAGGCCTACTTTGACAAATGCTTACACAAATGGCCATTAATGCAGTTTATAAGCAATCTTGGTACATAATGCATGCAATGCTCCTATTCTACTTATGTTGTGTCTTTTATTCTAAAGATGGGCCATATTCAACATAATTATCACCCCCTTGTGTAGTGTTATCAACCTAATGTCATCGGAGGGTCACGGTGACTCCGGAATGAGCATCCATTATTTCGCTTTCACTGTTTTAAGGGCTTGTCTTTTTGTACGTGCTCCGATGCTAGATCGATGTTAAGATTATTCATTGGGAATAAAAATTCATAAGTTTCATTGAAAATCTTCAAGAAAGAAATGATTCCCGAAATCGAATTTAAAAACTTACCTTCATGTAGTTCATAAAGAGACGGTTCCAACGAGTCTTGGAACATGAGAAGGAACATCATTTGAACCCCTAATGGATCAAAACACGAACTGACGTTAAAACAGGAATCTCACACGCGCCTCGAGAATTGGAACAAAAACCACCCTATCCAACCGTACGGATGTGTCAGGCACGCTCGAGAACCCCAAGATCAACTCCTGAATCACCTAATTCCGATCTCGAAGGTCTTCGATCTAAGCAAAACAATTCTTACCATCAGATGTTTATTAACATACAATCTCTTCACGGGACCAAAATGAAATATTAGAAAGTGTTTATTTTAAAACACAATTACCTCACCCCTTCAACCTTTCTTCTTCTTCCTGCATCCTCTTCGTCCGCTTGATCTCCTCCCTCATGTCTGCATCGCCATGGACACCTTCGAGCAGCCCGTCGACCTTGTCACTTCGACACCGACAACATCCGACGACTTCGTCGGTTCCCCATTCGACATCGAAAGCCCTTCAACGGCCCCATCCTTCTCCTCTCTCACGTCATGACGCCATGGCTACCCATGCAACACGCCATCTCTACGCTCCTCAACGTTGGTGCTCGCAGGCTAAATTGGTGTTTTAAAATTATCACGTTGCAGTATAGCTAAAATAACGCTCAAACAAATAAATTTATTACTCAAAAAAGTTTCGAGGTCAAACACAGGGAGCAATATGGAATTCAGTTCTCAAGAATTGCAATTTAAGATAACAAAGTCATGAAATTGTGAATAAAAATTGCTTCAGAATAAAATAGCACCAGGATCAAGTGTCAGAATGTAAAAATAATGGAGTAAAATGATAATTTAGATCACCAAATACTTCTTACAATGATAGCTAATGAACTCAATGTATATATGAAATGCAATGCAACCAAACCAATCGTCTGATTAGTAAATCAGATGGCTTAAACTGCCTAAGCCTCTCTTTTCTTCTTCTTTTCTCTCTCTTCTCTTCTCTTCTCTTCTCTGTCTTTATTCCTTTGCTTCTTCTTCTCTTCCTGTTCAGCTATTGTACCTTCTCTTCTTCTGCTCAAGCCTTCTTCCTTTCCTTCTCTATCTTTCTTACTTCTTCAATTCTTCTTCTTCTTTCAGCCCTTCTCCTTCTCTTTCTCTTCTCTATTCTCCTTCTTCACACAGAGGGGGAAGGTCCTTCAAACGGCTAAGTGTCAGCCGTTTCTCTCTGTAGCAAAACCCTCCCCCTACCCGCGTAATCTCTCTCTCTTTCTTTCCTCTTAGGCTCCGCCCTCCTAGGGCCTTTCAAGGTATAGTCGGGTAATCGGGTAGGCACGTACCCGGGTCCAGGGCTGTGGGCATGGTCGCAACCGAGGAGGGCAAGCTTAGGCGAGTCAGGTGTACCAAGTCCACGGAGGAGAGGTTGCGGTCGAGGCACGTGAGTGGGTGAGCAGGACCTACCCCACGTTTGAAGGAGTTAAGGCTATAGCAAGAATTCAACTTATTTGCCTCTGCCGCTTCGTCTGTTTCCAATGTGGGACTATCAGCTCCAGCTTTGCTCGTGCGTCTGCAGCAGCACATCTTCCTCCAATTGCCTCAGCTAGCGTGGTCAATGCATCCAATTGACCACTTGGATGAGTTCGCGTGTTGTTTCCGCTCAACCTGGGACTTCTACCTGGGGCAGACAAGACCTGGAGCGAGCTCGAGGCTTCTTGAAGCTTTTCATCAATGGCGAACAAGGTGGCACACCTAAAACCAAGCAAATGGCCTTGCAACCCAATTAAACTTGCTCAGAACCTTCGCCGAACCACAGCGAATGCAACGGTGGAGGTTGTGTGACGTGGCGAGGTCTGTGCATGCGTGGCGGAGTCAAACTGTGTGTGTGAGAGTGGGTGTGTTCGGTGGCACTAAGGAGAGGCTAATAGCCTCGATTACCAGAGGGCTTCTGCTCTCTGGGATACGGTGGAGGTGTAGGGATGAACGGCGGCCAGGTTGGTGGAGCGTAGTGGCCGTGCGAACTCGCCAGAGGTACGCCGGCGAGGTGGAAGACGGAGGGCGGTAGGGCAAGTCGACAGTTGAAACGGAGTTGCAAATGTTTGGAAACGAAGAGTGGAAGATGAGGCGTTGATCTGGATAGCTAGCGGATGAAGTAGGGCAGTGGCAGCACCAATTATGGTGTTGCCGACGCCAGAGAAGAGAATAGCTCCGGAGAGAGAAATGGCGAGGAAGAGGGAGGTTAGGGTGTTGGTTGGTACGACTCGACAGGGGAAGAATCGAGGAGGATGTCTCTGCTGCTGGTATTGCAAACGGAGGATGAGGATGGACGGAGGGGCTCACTAGACGTTGAGGAGCTTTCGGCCGAGAGAGAGAGAGAGAGAGAGAGAGAGAGAGAGAGAGAGAGAGAGAGAGAGAGAGAGAGAGAGAGGAATTAGTGGGGACTCTTGGTCGATTTCGAGCGTGAGGAGGACGGTATGAGCAAGAGGTTCTTTTATAGACCTCAGGAGAAGGTTTTGGGCTTGGGAAGCAAGCTTCCCAAACTTGGAAAGCTCGACGAAGTTTGGGAATTCCTTAATACCCAAATCTCTCATGTGTTCACATGAGAGATTGGGTAAGTTTTAGGGCTTGGGATAGGGTTCAAAAGGAAGGGAATTTCTTGACAAACTTCCCTTTCCAATTTGAAAAGGATTCGTCAAGAAATCAGGGAGTTCTTTCCAAATTAAGGTTGTTGGAGCAAGTAGGAATAGGTTTAATGACGGTAGGGACCTTTTTGTGAGAACAACGACAAAGTTAGCGGTCTATTTGGAAAGATTTTGAAAGTTAAGGGCAGAAATGTAATCAAATAGGACCAAGTTGCAAATTAGGTCAAAACAAACTAATCTTGAGTCCAAATTTTGATATAAACCTAATTTGGACCTAAGGAATTCAATGGTGAAGTTGGATTTTTGTTTTACCCACATTTGACTGGGTAATTTATGTAAAAACTTAAATTAAGGTAAATGTCTATCTGAGCCTCTATTCTAGGTCAAAACGGGTTCTGATGGTCAAATTGAAGGTTCTAAACCCTAGAGAATATTTTTCTATGAATTTTAGAGGGTTTAAGTGAATTTTATCCCGACCTGAACCTCAGTTAATTAAGCAAGTCTGTTTTTAAGGTTTCAAAAAGTCATTTAATTCTCATAACACATGCAAACCCTTTTTTGATTGTTTTAACTCACTTGTTATCTTTTTAAGATCATTTGACCTTCATTCAACCCTTGAGACAACCCGTGGTTGTACTGCATTCATGATATGCTGATAAAATAGCAGTTTTAACCCTAGTTTCTTATTTTTCCCTCAGAATGATTATGCAGTGACTTATGACTCTGTGGCAATTATGTAGGAGCATTTACTAACTTAATTGGATTAAAATGAGCTAGCCTATGGCTCATGATGGTGTTCCTATCAGCTGGCCATGTCCGCAACCACCGACGCCTCACCGCCCTGCGCACCTCGCCAGCATCCCAACGACCCCCAGAGACCCTCCTTCAGCCTCCTCCCTCGCCTTCGGTCTTGCTTTGCATGGCACTGTTCACATATGTGAACCCATGCCTGCCACCGCTCCTCCCGGCCATGACCGACCACGCCGATCGCCATCGACCACGAAAGCACCTTGCCGGCCACTCCCACGTCGACGTCGACCTCCTCATTCTCTCTTCTTCTCCATCTCTCTTTCTCTCTCGTTCTCTCTTTCTCTCTTGTTCTCTCTCTATCTCCCTTCGTCTCTCTTACTCTCCCTCTCTCTCTCCGTCTATTTATAACTCTCTAACCAATTATGGGATAAAAATGGTATACATACAAAGAACCTTTACGTAAACTTAATAGCAACGGCCAACCTTTAATCTTTTTTTATAATAATATAATAATTATTATTAATATTATCAATTGCTTCTTATTTTATAAACCTCCAGAACGTAATTCAAAGTATATTATTTCTCGTATTTAACTCAAACGAACTTTTATTTTGGCAAAACACATACCCTCAGAATCGTTATGAGACAAAAATTCAACAAAATTTATGGATTTCCAAACAAAGGTCGTCTGCAAAATACGATCTCTAAGGTAGATTGCATGCAAGTTTGTTCACAATTTTCACGTGTTTTGCACATTCGAAGTCCAATCACCATATGGAGCATACCGTAGAAATCCTTGTCACACAAGTTAACAGTACTTTCGGATTAAAGATCTGAGATCTACATTGCAAAAACGAAAAATACACGGGTTTTCCATCCAATTACGCATTTTAAATTCATGTAGGCTCCGATTTTCATACGAAAAGTGTCGACGGGTTTGTCATGACATGCTTAGTCTGAAATGGCTCGAAAATCTGGGTTTGGGACGTTACAGATATAACCTTCAAGGGAGTTTTGTCCCCGAAACTCAAGCGAACGAGTAAGTACAAAGGGAGACGTAAAAGCAAGTGGTTCATAACAACCTTAAAGAGGCAATAACAACTATAAAAAGAACTAGGTGTTATGGACCCACCAATAACCGACTCAAGATTCCTCTCCTGTATCTCAACTAGACAAGAACCATATTTCCTTAGTAATAAAGTAAAAGAAGAAATATAGAAACTATTACAAATGCATGTGGTTGTATGTAACTATAAGGTCCATGGACAAAAATGAAGGGGGTTAAGTAAGGTATGCAACCATAAGAAACATATAATAAGAACTTTAATTTTTCAATTTTGACACACAATTTGCTAGTTTTATGCAATTCACTTATAGCTAGTTAAGAACTAAATTTATTAAAGTAGGCTCTACATCAATTACAAAGTGATTAAATCATAATTATTTACCTCATACTTGCAATACATCAACTTTCCTATCCTCCCGTGGAGTATTAAAAGAATACCCTATGAGTGGCACATCTAGTAGCGATATAGCAAGTCAGACAAAGTCATTTTTCATTAAGATAATTAGGTTATTCAAATGTCAAGTGATGATATAAAAGTGACATAGGTTATCGATTTCTCCATTAAAGATCTAGATATTTTTATCAAAAAATAATAATAATAAATAAATAAATAATGTCAAAATTAATCACCAATATTTGATTTCAAAAATTTCAAACCATTTAATATCGCTATCCTTTGTAATGTGCTAATCTTAAAAAGAACACAAGGATTGTAATGTTATCTAGAAATCCTTTTAAGTCTATACTAGACCAATCAACTAACGAAAAGGCAACCTTGCAAGAAATCGGTGAGCTGCCAAAAGAATCACAGTACAAAATGAAATGCATGTTTATACAAACAAGTGAACATTTACAGAGAATTCGTTATTTACTAATGTCAAATTTTATCAATTTCTTTTAACAATTCAACGAGCAAGCTAGAAGAATTGGTGATCCTCTACAATATAAGATGTCAAAAATCGAAAAATACGAATCTGCATGCCCCTAGATCGAGGGACCAAGTCAATAATGATAGTGGTAAATCATAAACTTTATTAGGGCAATATCAGTTATGTATGATATATAATTAATAGGTATTACTTAATAGCTTAGGAACATGCTTTCCAATTTGCATAGAAATTTCACTGTCAAACACAATCTCCTAAACCTTTAGATCCATGCGATGAAAAAGATCCTAAACTCTAAACTTGAAAAAACATAGAGCATGCAAGGGATGTAAAAATTTCACATTTTAAACACCTTCAAAGGTAATACTCAAGTTTCCAAGGTAATTGATAAAACAATTATAGTTGGAAAGTAAAATGTAAGTTATGTAAAATGTAAGTGAATACCTGGCAAGAAATATGAAAATGGGTCAAATCCCAGCAAGTGACAAAAACGAACACTAGACGGTACAACATACAAGGAAAGTCATAATATGGACAACTACACGAAAAAAGGGAGAGACTACTCTACTTAACTTCACCGGAGGGTCACTGTGACTTCGTAATGCGCACTAGTGATACCTCACAACCACTCTGGGGACCCGTGTATTTTGTACGCACTCTGAAGCTAGATCAACGTGCCCTCCCTCTCTCTCACATGCAAACACCTTTTCCCTTTCTCTCTTTCTATGCACGCTACTCACCCCCTCTCCTTCTCTCTCCTTCCATGCGCCCCCTCACCTTTTTCCTTTTCTTTCCCTACATTCTCACTCCCTTTCCTTTGATCTCTCTCGATCTCCCTCTCTTTTTCTGTCTCTCTACATGGTCCTCTTCTTTCTCCTTCCTTTTCTCTCTCTCCCTCTCGATTGCTCCCTCTCTTATTTATAGCCCAAGCACATCGATAACAACAAAAACAACAAACAAAACATGGTGCCTCACCTGAACCAGTCCACCAGCTTACTTTTTTTCTATGGGAAGAATTATTATTAATAGTTAACTTGTATCTAATAACCCTTGTTTCATAGCTGTATATTTTCTAATATAACTATTACCTCAAAATCTAGATTTTTGCAAAATAGATATTACTGAAAAGTTTGCGACGAGATGAATTTAATGATACTAATTTTGACATATTTTGAACATGTTTTCCACGAATAACCCTATTTGATCATAAATGCAATTTTTTTCAATTTTCAAAATACACAAATCCGATTCACGCTCGAAAAGCGCCAATGGGTTTGTTTTAATGCGCTTAGTCTTAAAGCAACCTTGGAAAGTATGTTCGAACATTTACAAACATAACAACCTTAAAGGGAGTTTCGTCCTCGAAACTCAAACAGATTACGTACGAAGAGAGACGTGCAAGTAGGTAGTCCATAACAACCTTAAAGATGTAATAACAACCTTAAAAAGAACCAACTAGAGTGTTATAGACTCATCGGTAAAATAACTCGAGATACCTCCTCTGCACGTCAACTAGACAAGAAACTTTATTTCTTAATAATAAACTACAAAATGATAAAAGAAAAATATAGGAAATTATTCCAAAATGCATTTGGTTGTAAGGTAACTACAGAGTATAAGAACTAAAATGAAAGGGTTAAGTAGTATTTAAGGTGCAAGGTAGGCAAAGTAAAAAAAATTCACAACAAAAGTCAACAAGAGTCAACAAACAACAAGAACCTTTCATTTTCCAACTTCAACAAACAAAACTCGATAGTTTCATGAAATTTACTTAGATATAGCTAGGTACGAAAAATATTAAAGTAAACTCAACATCAAATATAGAGTGATTAAATCATAGTTATTAACCCCATAATTGCAATACATCCCCTTCCTATCTCATCTAATCATTGCTTATCTCAGCACCAAAACAAGAACAATTTTCAAATTCTCCATAATAGAAAACAAAGGACTAATTGCAAACTTAGGGACTTCGAACATAAAACTTGTCAATCATCGAAAATACAAGAGTCATAATTATATCATGTGTCATGCTATATAAATGTTAAGAAACACTTTCTTTTATCAAAGGAGAAAATGCAAACAATACTAGCATATAACTAAAAATTAGGTAGACCCCTTCTCTTTTTTTTTCAATAGAGAATTTACTTGTTTACGTCCAACATGACAATTTTACATTATGATATATCACAACCTTCCTTAGTTTAGAAAATCATTAATTAGATTATAAATTTTATGTATGACTTATCACAATCTACTTGCATGCATGGTTTTTCATAAGGATAAATCAAGTTAAACGTCACAAAAAAAAGTACAAAAAGCTGCATCAATTTAAATTACATTCAATTCAAGAACAAATTCATATAACAATCAACAACACTCTTTACAAAATCATGGATGATGGCTCCACACAATTCATTTGATCCTAATGATTTCACTATAAATTAGGTGATTCCAGGTAGATATTACATCATTTATCCTCCATTGAGTATTGACAAAGGATACATATATAATACACAATCAATGTTAACTCTAGGGGTGAAACATGGAGTCAGACGAAACCCTTTTTTTTTATACGAGCATATTATTCGTATAAACGAGATGGAGGGGATGACAGCGAGACACCACCCCTCTCCTTTTTTTTTCCCACTGCTATTGTCGCTGTTGGGGTTGCTGCTGCTGCTCCTACTTTTGCTGCCGTTGTTGTCGATTCACGCAAGAGGGAGGGGGTGAGGTTGGGATGCCACCTCTCTCCTCTCCTTTCTCGTTGCTGCTGCTGCCCTTCCATTGCTACCGTTGCTGCTTCTTCTGCTGTCATTGGAGCTACTGGAGAAAAGGATGAGAAGGAAAGGAAGAAGGATTCCCCTCCCTCCTCTCCATTGTCACAGCATCTGTTGCTGCAATTTGGGTTACTATTGCCATTATTGTCGTTGGTTGCGAGGCGAAGAGAAGAAGGAAAGAGGTGCACCCAATCTGAGTTGTAGGTAAAGGAAGGCACGCCTGTATAAGTAGGGACTTCCACTCCTTGGATTCCCTCTCAATTTTCCCTTATTAGATTGTAACTTGGAAGCATGGATTTGCTTAATTTGTTGTATGCATGCACAGATGCAGGTTGCAGGTACCGATTTTGGGAAAATATCTGATAAACAGGGGAAACTCTGCCAAATTTTCAACAGGTTTCGACCCTATAATTTATTTAAAATTCGATTGTCCTATGATGTAGCCAATTGACGGGATCCCGAACTCTAACTCGAGGCACATGGTAGCGAGGACCTTGGCGTGGGATTGGGGTATAGTGTTTGGGGTGCCTAGTACGGGTACTAACATTCGGTACTGGCACTCTATGGCCTAATGGGGGCAATGGGTGCCTAGCATCGGTACCTAGGACTAGGATCAGTACTGGTGTTCTTGTTCCACCCTGCTTGAATTCTAAAAAGTTGATTAAAAGTTGACGGAATCTGACTAAACAAAGAATTGAATCCAAAATGTTGAACCCGTATTAACTAGGTTAGAGTTTAATAAATGAAATGCTTGGATCTTAAGGTCTTGGATAAGACCCTAGGTGATCCACTAGGTCTCTAGGTCTTCGTTATGGATGTTGAACCCAATGAAATTAGATGACAATAGGTCAACTAGGCGAGCTCGTAAGACTGCACCCTTGGACTTGGTGAACCATGAGTTCATTGCTCGGGAAGAGAACCCGAGATGTCGCAGTAGCTGGAGCCTACCAAGGAATTTTTCCTTGGAACTCGGAAGGTTCCCAAGTTCGATGACAGGCCTTAGGCTGTCATCAATGTTGGGTACTTGGATGTTCCGAATCTAACTCGATATGGAGGTACCCATGGCTCTAGGCTCTGGCAACACCCGCATGCACAACGGGGACGCCGAGTACGTGGTACTCGTAGCTAGAGGCTCACTAAGCACCCATAAGTACAGAAGTGCCAAGGCACTGTGATGGATTGCTTGAGACCTCGTCCGACAACAGATTAAGAAGGCACACTCCCAAACTACACTACTACGGGGAGTCGCTCCTAGCGGGAGCATTGGCGTGGCTCGACAGTTCTAACAATCCTGGCCAATCCTGTGAGGATACTCTTATTTTAATATATGACTGGCCCTTATTGGACATGAGCCGAGCTTACGCTTTGTGGTTACAAGGTATAGGCCTAGGTAGCTCCCAAGAGACCCAACTCTTATGGTTGAAGTTAGAAACGTACTCGATACGTCGAGAACGAGCATGCCTTTCTCAGGGATCAACAACTTGCTAGCATCTTCCTTGGCCAGGATGAGATTATCAGGCTAGAATGCAAAGGAAATGATGAATCCCAATCTCCTCTAATAGAGAGGGATGATTCCTAGAATCTGATCACTGAGGCAAGCGAGAGAATTAATTTCATATTACTAAATAACGAGGGGCAACTAGATTGATGGATTTTAGACCACAATGATTGGACAGGTTAAACCAGGATTTGGGAGTTAAAACCTAAGGTGTTGAGTTAGGCTAGGGTTTTAGCCAGTTAGCGAAACTATACACTACCCTGTATTTTTTATTGCGATACAGTAGTTGTTTGTCCCTTATTGGGCCGATTGGCTCAACCCTACTTGTGACCTAATTTCAAGTGTTTGCCATTGTGTGTCGTTGACACTTGACACTCGGGATTTGTCACTGTGCAAGTTTTTGCCGATATTTATGGCAAGTAATCTTTTATGCTTTGTTTCCATTGTAACTTCTTGTTTAGCGTATGTTTAATTACTACTTTACATTATCACTTGTGCGCCATTTTCTAAACTTTTCTTCCATTTCTTTATCAAATGAAATTCTTGATAGCTTGAATTAGTTAGGTATAACCCGAATTAAATAGATCGACACATCTTCTGTTGCCATTCCCCTAAACCCCAACCCTTGTTGAGGGCTTGGGTTTTTGGGGTATAACAACATTAATCATATGACTTGCGGCATTCGTCAATCAATCACAATAAAGCGTTGTTGTCAGGTTTTTATCCCCGGCAATGGCACCAAAAATATGATCGTCGACTGCTGATTGGTAATAAAAATGATGTTTTAATTATGTGTCGTTGTAGTATATTTTTCATAAATGCAAATCGATGTCACGTCATGTTTATTTAATTACAATTTTTACTAGTTTGTTTCTAGGTCGTTCACTGGGAGGTAGTTAGTGATATACATCACTCTCTAAGTCTAAAAATATTCTTTTATTCCAAAAATGTTAATTTTATTTACAAAATGAATCAATCAATTAATGAATTAATCAATTATTTACAAAAAGAATCAATTAATATGTATTACAATGCCTTAAACATATGTACAACAAATAGGCATCAAAAACTATGTGTACTTACTTTATGTTAGTTATATATAATAGTATAAATAATACCTAAGTATGGGTACAAAAATAACTAATAATCTATACAATACTAAATTATATTAACATCTTATACCTTTAGTAACATATATTACATATACAATAACATATATTTACGTCGCTAAAGCCCTAATTTATTTAATATCTATACCATTATTCCTACATACACATACTACACACACATACATATATATAGACACTATTATACTTATAGTATACATATTATTATACATATACATATGTACAAACACTCACACAACACATAAAAACTCAAACACTTGTCGCATTTTCTACACTCCTCTCTTCTCTTCGCTCCTCTTTCCCACACCTAGTTAATTTTTAGGGCTTTCTCCCTCTCACACAAACCAATTCACTACTCTTCAACCCAAAAATTGGGTTTTAAGTGGGCAGGCCAACCCATTTTCAAGGGATATACAGTACCTCAGAGAGATAGGATCAGACCTCTACTAGTGGACCAACCCTAGTTCATTATTTGTGCATTAATATCCGGTTACAGGCCCATGACAGGTCCAATATAAGCCTAGCTACAATACGTGACCTCCAACCCACCACTGTACAATATGCTCGTATCATGCTCATGTATATGGGGATGGTATGGGTATGTGATGTGTGCCCAGCGCATGTCGACTGGAGAGGCTGTGCATTGATTTCAACTTATACCGTGTTGGTGCACTTTCCACTTCTGATGTGGAACTAACCCACGCGGCAATTCTATGCATTGTGCAGCGCGCTGTAGTGTTCAAATGTGATGATTTTGGCCCTCAAATTGAGGACCATAAATTAATATAAATTAAAAATAACTTATATAATTACAAAAGTCTTATATAGGGCTACCAAATTGTACAATTAATTTTGAGAGACAAGTTATTTAAATATATAATAAAATCGGATAAAGTTGGCTAATTGTACATATTAAATTATAGTTTAATTTGTTAATTCATGTATAAATTAGTAATTTAATTACCAAATTGACTTTATACATAGTTAATTTATCTAATAAATTATTTATTACACATTTTTATTATATTTTAGAAACTTTTTTTTAATTTATTTACATTTAAATACTCGTTTAAGTTAGTTTTTCACATAAATAATTTATAAATATCATAATATAATAAAAATACAATATAAATAGGTTGAAAATGCATAATATAATATTATACAAGTATACATTATAACTTACTTCAGTTTTAACTTAAATTACTAATTTATTTTATTTTAAGTTAATAAATTACTTAATTAACTCATAACTTAATTACCTACGGTAATTACTTAATTAAATTAAATTGTAGGTATTATGCAGTATATATTATATAGTTAAACACGTATGTACAGTATTACATATAATTATATGCATATAGATAGGTTTATATAATTACTTAGGATATTATACATTAGTTAATATAAATTAATAGATAATTATACAATAAAGTTATATCTACAATAAATCATCCTGAATATTTAATTTAATATATAAAATACATATATAAGTTAATTATAGATATTATATACATATTGTACAATATCTACATATAGCTTAGGTTTAAATTATATTATACAAGTATATATATAGTATACAAGGTATTTTTGGTACTTTTGGAGTTTTTCTTATTTTTATAGTTTTTATAAGTATAGTATAGATAGGGGATGAGAGAGAAAGGGGGAGATGAGAGATAGAAGTTTGTTTTTTTGGTTTTGAATTTGATTTTCTTTATTCAATTTCCAAATAGACTGAACAGTCGACTGATATGTTCTACTAAGCATGGATTCAGAATATTTTAAAATTTGGTGAACACTTAGAAAAATACATGATCTTACTCGAGATAAGTTTATTTTATTTCTTTATTATTTTTTATGAATTTATATTTATTTACAAACTAACACATTTTAGGCCTTAAAGGATGCTTAAATAAGAAACCTAAGGCTTAAAATTATATTCTAATGGTTGGATATTCAATTAAAGCATTCACAAACACTTAACACATAAGATAGGAGATGATTGAGCATTTAAACATGATTTTCACAATGCATTTCATTAAAAAGCTCAATTTGGACAGTTATGCACATGAAATGAGCTGAAAATGAATCCAATGAGCATGATTAAGCAATTCAAACTAAATTAATATTCATTCCGGATATATGAATGCTTATAAATGGACTCCTACATTACAAATCAGCATCAGCTTCCTGAATCCACAATTCAAACTAAAATCCAGTCCGATCAGGCTAATTTAAGACAATGATGCAGCTACTGTGCTGCAACTCTATTTCATTCCAAATCAAATGTTGACACAACTGATCCGATGTCTTAAAACCATGCTTCAGCTACTGCTGCAGCCATTTCAGCAGTCAATAGTTGCTTCTGTCTGCTGAAAACAAGCAGCTAATTAGCTGCTCTACTTGATAATTATTAGCCCAGATCAGACATCAAGAAGCTTATAAACAGTTCAGATCACAAATCACTTTTAATCAAGGTGTAAAACTCATTCAAGACTCATAAAATCCAGATCTCATATCAAAACCCAATGAGAACCTAATTGACTCTTCTATCAACCCATAGACAGCTTACTAGAATGAGATCAATAGGAACACTGAAAATCCACTCAAAACGACTTTCCATCCTTTCTTAAAACTCAATCAAACCTCAATCAAAGTCCAAGTCAGTAAAGAATATATGCTCAAATTTAAATCACATGTCATCCACTTGGAATTCTTTTAATTTGAGATTGTCGAGATGATTTAATCATCTAGGATGCCTGCACACCATTGATTGGTGTCTAGGCATCCAATGCAATGGTAACAATCCCATTAGATCATTGTCTAGACCTCAAATCAGTGTAACTGACTTTCATTGGCCCAAACTACCTAATATTCATCAAAATTCAGAATCTAACTTCACATAAAACACCATGAATAAACCCATTGAAATTATGATCAAACAAGTGTAAATCGATTGTAGAAATCCAAATCAAATCCAGATAAATCCGATTTCAGCAATTAAATCCGAATGATTTGTAATTAATCCAAAAACTCAATCAACTTTAAAAATCCATCTCAATTAATTCAGTCAAATCCGATCGTTGCAAATCAGAAGAAGGGCATTTGTGGATGTATGGGCTAAGTGGGATGCCCTCCATTTGATTATTGAGTGCCTCAATAAGTTTGAGAGCTAATCAGCTTCAAATTTATTGAATGCTCTAATTAATGGATGTTTAGTGAATGAATGGTGCATGGAGTGAATGAACGTGAATTGTGAGGTGAAGGAGAAGAATGGATTGCAATGGAGGTGGAAAAACACCTCTCTGATCTGAATTGATCAGAGAGGGCGAGATCAAGTCCAGGCTAACCTACCTCTAATTTACACTCATCCATCATAGAATTTGGCATCTCACTACATCTACTGATCTAAATGACACTAACACACACTAAAACTAATCTAGAAAGCAGGAAAACTAATCTATGAAAACGATAAATCTAGCTAACAGACAAAGGTGGTGTCCAAGGTCACTAGCCGACGGCTGATGACGAAGAAAGGGGAGAAGACCCTTCAGCTAATGAGGGAGGTGTCCAAGAGCCAACAACCGGCGGCTAGAGGCGATCGACAGAGGGAGAGCAACCTGCTCTGTCATTGCAGGCGAGGAAAGGAGGTGGAAAGTTGAGAGAGTAGACAAATGGAACCACTCAAGGGGAATGGAGCTGGTTAGCGCGCGGGAGGAGCTAGGGTGGTGCTTAAATAGGTGTTTCAGTGATTACAATCACCACAGTGGTGTGATTAGGTGATTAAAGTATGGGCAATGGTGATGGGAAGGATGATACGCGGGAAGCATTTGGATGAAATCTAGCTGTAGGATCAAATCTGGGATGGGAGGTGAGGCCACATGCGAAAGCACGCAAAATTTGGATAAGGATTGGCTATTGGATCACAAGTGCAAGGAATCAACGGCTATGGCAGCACGTGTTCTTTGCGTGTCTACAGTACACGCGAGCGACTGCAGGCGTGTTGGTGCATTTGCAGGGAAGCCCACTAAGGGCGAATCGGTAAAGAATTTGCACAGAGGCCCATAAGTGGTAAAGAAGCCTTACAGTGCAGTCCATGTGTTTACAAATAGGTCCCTACAACTTTCAAAAAGGTCCTTGAAAGGTTTTATGCAAAGAAATGAAGATGACCTAAGGACCTAAATGTAATGTTAATAATGCAGGGTCCTATTGATGTCCAAATGCAACCAAATTTTTATTGAAAGGCAATTGAACATTTAAGAATATGTTTTTACTTTTAATTTGATCTTTTGAACCCAAATATGTGTTCAATTTAGAATTTGGATCATCATATTATACTTTGAATAAAATATCTCAATTTGTGACCTAAATTTATGTTTTTAACACTAATTTATTATTTTACATTATTTCTATTAATTCTCACACTTAACCCATTTCTTGTATTAATTATGTAGTGTTTAACCTAATTTCTATCTTAACCTGAGCATTTTAGTTATAATGAGCTACACCTCATCAAGTACCCATTGCCCCCACTAGGCCATAATATGCTAGTACTGGCACTGAGCTCTAGTATCGGTACTGGGCACCCATAGCACAACCTTAACCAAGCCAGCCAGTACCAGTATTGGACTTTAGTACTAATACTAGGCACCCCAAACACCACACCACAATACCACACCAAGGCCCTAGCTACCGGGTGGCTCCAGCTAGAATTTAACATCTCATCAATTGAGTATGTCATAGGAAAAATTGAATTTTAAATAAATTGCAGGGTTGAGACCTGCCAAAAATTCGACAAAGTTTCCCCTATTTATCGGACATTTTCCCAAAATCGGCATCTACAACCTATACCTGTGCATGCATATCACAAACTATATAGGTGGGTACTCCCCACCATCACATCACATCAACAGAGATCAGTAATAAAACCAAAGTGGGCACAACTCACATCTAGAAGCAGTAAAAATAAGAGAAGAACAACGAGAAAAAAGGCCATGTTACCGCTAACACAATACCATAAGCATCCTCAATTAACTACAAGATTCTTGTATGGTCCATGGTTTACAACATCACCTGTACGACCACCCACAATCAACATTGAACCACAACATTATTAAACACGAATCCACGTATTATACTAAACAGATCATGAGCATTCATGATCCCCCTGTTCGCCACTTTCGCAAAATGTAGGATTCTACGTCATGTAATGAAATGTCTTTTACATCAAAATTCCTATGGCTGTTATCTTAAACAAGCTTGACAACTAGTAAATACAAATTGCAGTGGATGACAAATGAGATATGCTATCATGAAAGGCCGAAAAGGTACCAATATCATCACCAAGTTCTTCCATAACTGCTTAAGGGGCAAAAACACCCAAACCACACAAAGGAGATTATTGAACATAATTACACACCAAAAGAGCTACTAAACAAAGCCACAATATGGCCAGTAATTGTATTAACACTAGGCCATTATGCTCCATGACTATATCAAGAAATGAAATCCAATCTATCCACTGTAACAATTGTGCTTCCCAGTTGAGGCAGCACCTTGCCAATACCTCCAGCACCTCACTACCTCAGTACAACCTCAGCAAAGTGAGACCTACACCTCAATTAAGCACCACGGGGCTTAAGCCACCTAAAACTAAAGTTTTAGTTTCCTCAACAAATGAAGGAAATAAATATATATTGCAGCTCAGTAAGTCCCCTATGATCTTAATCATTTAGATTTGAAGGCAATATTTGTAGTTCTCAAGTTTAGGATCCTAAACCCTTCCTTGAGGGGCCTGCAAGTGGAATCTCAGGCCTCCACTTTAAATCCCAATAGGAAAGGGATCATGTCATGTCATAGGAGAGGAACAAGCTCCTCAAGTGGTAGCATATAATCCCAAAAGATCTACCAATAAAAAGGTGGAAATCACTCTAAAATATGTCATTGCAACAATCCAAGCATCTGAAGAACCCCATTTAACCATTGAGCCACAGAAATCCACATTCTAAAGAACCATAGGCTTCACAAATACCAAGCTTTCGCAATGACCCTTTCCTAGATGATTTATTCTGAAAAGAGATTATCTCAATGAGGGCCTTCATTATTGACCTGGAATAGATGAATCATATCATACATCACCAAGCATAGACAATATGCAAGCATCTTAGCAACTGTCAAAGATAAATGGAAGTAGGAAGCGCAATAGAGTGGTAGCGTGCCTCAGAAAAAATCCATCTCAGACAAAAGAATTGCAAAAATATGTTGAGTCTACCAAATCCTTTCTTACTCCATTGAACTTCAAATAAGTAGCCTTAAAACCACAATAGACCAAGACTTCTTACTAGTGAAAATTAGGAATCCATCATTTGAATATGATCATCCTTTCAATTTTTGACATCCATATCTATCATTATAAATCAGTAAGCCTCCAGTGAAAATAATAGAAGCGACCAAAGCACATCATTGAGGCAGAGTCAAATAAAGTGCCTTGCACTTATCCGCCTCCAGTGTCCACAAGGATCAAGATGTGAACTGCATGAAGTGCTTGAAAGGACATGATCCAACTCATGCTCCACCAATGAACACATATTATCAGATGAGTAACCTGTCAATATACTTACAACATCTACACCTACTAATGAACATTTGGGAAAATCTAGAACTAGAATCTGTCCCTCGTTTTTATTACCCCTAATCGCAGGAACAGGAGATAGAACATCAAGGGAATAAGTCCCTATCTCAGATTGGGCATGCTCCTCCTTCCTTCCTCTTGTCTTCTTCTCCCGCAGCAGCAACAACAGCAGCAGCTGCTGTAGCGGCAACAGCAGCAGCGTTGGCAGTGGCAACTGCAGCAGGAGCTGTAGCGACATCAGCGCAGCAGCAACAGCAGCTGCTGTAGCTCCTTCATCCTCTCCGACGACAGTGATGGCGGCGACGACCGACGAAGAGGAGGTCCAGCAGTGGGAGGGGAAGATGGTGGTGGAGCTCTCCTCCAATGGGAAAGGGAGGGTTTGGCTTCAGGAGGAAGCAAATGAAATTTCTTTTTTTTGATTTAATTTTAGCTTAGCTTTTATATGGGGTAGGAAATTTAGAAGAAGGCCCTCCATTTTCAACTTGCGTTCCAAGAAAGGCCTTCAAACATTATTTTCTCCAATAACCCCTCAACTTTTTTATTATTTAACATTTTGTTAGTAACTTAAAGGGATTACTTATTTCAAAAGTTATCGTTACCAACTTTAAACTCCAAAAGCCCTTGATCCACCATGAATCAATCAACTACAACTATAATTAGCACATTAAGTAAATTAAAAAAGATCCAGGCCCTAACACATAGCTAGAGGTTTGTTAGGTGCCTGTGTGAGCAGAAGACAAGAGGGTACCGTGAGGGATCTTGTTGAGATTTCATTCAATGGTGGATTGAAAAGGTACACTTAGAGATCACACTTCTAGCATGAGCATTAGTGTGACTCAACTATTCTAACCAACCTTGCGACTTCTAATCTGGAATGATCTGTGATCAAACCTTGTGGAGCATGAACTGAGCTTGCTCTTTGTTGTTGCAAAGCATTGGCTTGGGTAACTCACCGGAGGCCCGACTCTTCTTGCCTAGGTTAGCAACGTTCTCGATACGTTTAAAGATGGGTACGTCTTTTACAAGGGTTATCAGTTCTCTTAGCCCCTCCCCTAGCCAAGGAAAGACTATCAGGCTGAGATCTAAGGGAAGCATACGTCCCAATCTCCTCAATCTGACTTCTAAGGTGAGAAAGAGTAAACCATGTGATGATAAAGTTGATTAATCATGTGGATAAATCTTGATAAATAAGAAAAAAACTTGTAGCTAGTTTGTAGTCTATTACTAATTAATTATATGCTAAAAGAGGGTCTTGGGTGCCACCCGTCAGGACCTCATCTCTCTCTTCTCCCCCACCCGTGTCCTCTCTCCCTCCCTTTCTCCTAACCAATGCTCCACCCCAACACCAATGCATCCAACGGTCTACTCCCAAGGTATTAGCCCATAGCGAGCTTAATGTCATGCTCAATTGAAAGTTAAGTAAGAAAAATATAAACCGTAAATATTTTTAGAAAAATTATGCTCATGTCCTCGACATTGACTTTACAAGATTGAAAGGTACGCATGTGTAATGCAATGTCCATTATAATTAACCCTATTAGTTTGCAGTGTGGTCTCCATGAGAAGTCATCGATGTGTGGGGGAAACAACCAAAATTATTTATAAGCTTTTTAGAATCGTCCTTATAACCATCACAATGATCATTAAGTTAACAATGTATGAAAAAAAAGCACCCAAGTCTTAACTTGTGATGGTGGCTATACGTTAGGAGTATGAGATTAGTCGCAAATGCTATTAATTTGATAATATGATATATTAACGTATTAATGTAATACTATAGAAATAAAGTTGTAACCAAACGCAAATTTTATTATTATACATCCTAAAATTAAGTGGGTAAGGTTTTTATTTAACGTCAAGTACTGTCTTCAAGTCATGCATGTACATCGGTTGGAGGAAAAGAAATTGCTATTAAATGAAAAGAATTATCCTTATATTAGATATACTTATATTAAGCTACACGTCAAATAAGAATGCACACATTTGTGTTGTCATGTTTTTAACGATCTACCAAGTGTGCATACTTTCAGCCCTTAATTTCTAAAATTTTTAAAAAGCTTGTGATTTGAAGGTGTTGGTGTAAAGGTATCACGATCATTAATTTTGATTATAACAAAATACTTATTATTTAACATTTGCATTAAATCTTAGATTTCAAGATAGATGTAAATGGTTACAAGTGTGAAGGAGGAGGTCGAGCTCGCATCCATGACAGATTGGAGGAGCTTGATGAAGGAGAAAGAGCTTTGCGTAGAGCGAGAGCTTGAAGACAAGAAGATGAAGAATAGGATAAAAGTTCTTTTTTGTTTTTGTTCTATGTATGTCTTTTTGTTCTTTACTTTTTATTTGCTTAAATCTTTTGTTAAAGAGCCTCAAAGTACCCTATAATCACACACACAATCCTAGGATACTTAGACATCTCGTATAGAACTTAGAAAACCAACTTAGACATCAGACAGCATGATCAGATGTTCAATCTGGACATCAAACGTCTAATCTTACACTTTAAGACATCTAACTATTTGATCAAACATCCAGACACTTAGGCTAGACTTAGTGCTTTCTGTCTGTTGATTTCATATGACCAGCCCATAGTCCAGACGTCTTAGAAAACATCTAAGGACCTTGCCAGACATCCAACTATAGGATTGTTGGCTTGTTAGACTTAATCGTTGAGGATTAACCTTTAATCTGATTTACAACTACTTCAAAACGTCTGTAATTCATCTCACACGTTTGATAAATAGACGTTAGGCTAAGATCTGACCCAAATCACTTCTTGTTAGACCTAATAGCTGTTTATCCTTAGGAAATCCATTCTCGCAGTGATTTTTGTTTCCAAACGTTCAGACATTTAGCCAGACAACCCACCTGTCATCTGCACAACTTTATCTTAGAACCTTGTTTAGGTATGGACAAAACAGAAATGAAACCCATCTAGAATTAGACATCTAATTATTCTCCCAGACGTCTTATAATTGAATCTTAGACATCTATCTTGATCCAACTTGGTCCAGATCTTTCACCCTTCTAGATCAGACGACCGATCCCTAGATCAGACAATGCCTCAGACGTCTGATAACCCTATTAGAATCATAAATGATCCTTGATGTAAACACGCTTATATCACATAAACCGCCTATTTATGCATGTTATTAGGCATATAGTTGCATCATACATTATAAATATTGTATAGCATGCATCATCTTGCATTTAGGTTAGGTTGTATAAATTTTAGGTTAATATCTCCTTTTCATGGTCAGGTGATAGGGCGACATTTAATCGGGGCCTCAGATTGAAGATTCAACCATACGAATCTGATTAAGGTGATGATCGAAGTTTAACCACTCCAATATCGCCCCGATCAGACTTCCGTAGCATCAGATGCAGTCCGAGAAAGATCAAAGGTCAAGGGGCCAAGTGTTGTAAATTCGTACTTCAGATGGAAAATCCGACCGCATAGATGGGTTTGGATCGACAATCGCAACTCAACGGCAAGAAAAGTGGTCCAATCTAACATTTGTGGCACCATCTACAAGACATAGAAGATAGACGGTCAAGATGGCACCACGTGATGCAATCTCAGCAGCCTACACCGCCCAAGGCACTTGCTACAACTCTCTCTCCTCACACGCTCAATTGACCTCAGCCATTGGATCTTGATCCAACGGCTGAAAGCAAGAGTGCCTGGAATCAAAAACTCGTCAAAGAAGCAAGATGGCGCATTGATCTTGACTTCAAATGTGAAGGAAGAGGCGCACATTCGAAAAGTAGCGCACCCTAAATCTGCCAAAGGCGCTTGTGCGGTTAAATTAGGCCGTTAGATCGGAGATGAGTGGCAGTAGGAGCACCACGTGGCACGCCCAGATGCGAGGAGCCTTGAACACGGGATCAGCACACCTCTGCACGTGTGATCGCACGCGTGGGGCGTTTTGAAGACATGGACGCGATGCATTCTCAGCCATCGATCGCAAGATTGGATGGCTGAGATTTTGCGATCGTGCATAAGGCATTGTAGCAGAGGAAGAAGAGGAGGCGCGGGGTGCATGCGACCTATGCCCACATTCAAGGGCTTTAGTGTCACTTAAATCCGTCACTAAAGTGAAATTCCCTACTTGGAGGGGGTGAGATCAGTGTGACGTAAAAAAAATGCGGAATTGAAATATAAATAATCTCACAAATAAGCAATCACACAAGTACATAAGTATTTTTAGGTGGAAACCCAAACCGGGTGAAAACCACCACCTAACCCTCTCGAGTAAGGATTTTCCGATCAACCAAGTTGATCAAAAATCACTAAACGAATCACTTTAAACGAGGGTGATTCAACCTCAAATACAACCACACTACTTAAACGAGGGTAGCGTACCTCAACCCATTCTCTCCACGAGAAGGATTTTGTCTAGCGAAGGAGACGGGAATTCGCAAAGCGAATACCTAACCAAATAACAAAGATAAAATAAACAAGTAATCCTATAGAGCCAACAAAGTAATTTTAAACCTAGCTTCTATAGGAATTAGGAAACTCCCCTTTGCAAGGAGTGCATCGAGTTGATGATGCAGTGCGTGAGCCACGCGACGGCGCAACTTCGCTCTCGTGAACTACGGCGGGAGAGCGGGTGCGCAAAGCTTGATGCTCTCAAGAGAATGGAGCTTGAGCTTGGAGAGCAAGAGCTAGCTAGGACACAAGAGAGTGGAAAGTGTAATACAAATTGTTTCTTGTGTATCTTGGTGTCTCTAGGTGTGTTTTTTTGTTGCAAAGGTTCCCCTCCATTTATAGAGGCCTTAAGGAGGCTTTGGAAGGCTTAGGAATGGTTTTATAGCCGTTGGGTGCAAAGCCCATGTGAATCAGCCCGAAATCAGGAACAATCATTGTTCTGACAGGCTTATCAGACGTCTAATTCTAGCATCAGACGTCTGGAGGTTCACTTTAAGACGTCTGATTTCAAGGTCAGATGTCTGATTTTGGGCGGGTCTCTTCCTGACTTGGATCAGATCTAAACAGGGTTCTAGTGCAAGTCTATCAGACGACATATAGGACATCTGGCACTATGTCTGGACGTCTGGAAACCTACTTTTTCTGTGGGAATGGATTTCCAAACGTTGCAACGGCTAGAAAATCTCTGAGAAGAGATTTTGGGTCAGCCGAGGCAAAACGGTCAATTATCAGACGTCTGGACAGTCCTATGGACGTCTGATAAGGCTCTAACGGTCATATTCTTGAGTGTTTGCTAAGCCAGCCAACGGTCCACTAATTGGACGTCTGGAAAAGTCATCAGACGTCTCCTAAGACGTCTGGTCTAAGGTCTGGACGTCTGATTTCATCAGACAGAACTAATTATGTCCAGCCTAATAGTTATCAGACGTCTGAATCAACAGTCAGACGTCTTAAAACACTTTATCAGACGTCTGATTTTGGAATTAGGCGTCTGGAAATGCTGTTTGAACCATATATTGGTTTTCTAAGTTCTCTACAGAAAACCTAAGTATCCTAGGGTTGTGCAGGTGTTCCTAGGACTACTGTTAGGGTACTTTGAGGCTCTTTAACATAATGTTCTAAGGAAATAAAAAGAGCAAGCAAAATAAAGATAAAAGTACATGAAAGGATTAAACAAAATTCTATCCTATTCTTCTTGTCCTTCCATCTTCAATCTAGCACTCCTCGCGAATCTCCTCTGTTCTCCATCAAGCTCCTCCAATCCGCCCTGGATGCGAGCTCGAATTCCGTCTAAACATGTCTACATTTGCAATTGACCTGAAATCTAAGACTCCAAGTGCAAATGTTAAATAACACGTGTTTTGTTATCATCAAAACAAATGATCGTGGTGCTCTAGCACCAACAATCTCCCCATTTTTGATGATGACAAAATCATAAATAATAATGCAAAAAATCCTCCCCCTTTTTGACATTATCAAAAAGGTTTAATTGATTTTACATTTCCTATAACTCCCCCTTAAAACATGCTCTTCTATAAATTTCTTTTGACAAAGGTAATGCCTCCCCCTTTTTTATAACAACAAGATAGCTATTATTTTTCTCCCCCTTTCTAAAGGAAATTTAGCTACCTTATATCTCCCCCTTAAAAATTGACAATTAGCTTATAATTTCCCCCTATCTAAATGATTATGATAAAAGGATAGGGTAAAGAATTTTTTACCTCACCTACCATGGCCAATAAAATGGCCCGAATGGTGGTGGATGCCACATCGGATGGGGCTCCCATCCGTAGCTTAGAGGCTTGGGCATCGGCGCCGGTCTCCAGTCTGGTGGTCGACGTGCGGCGGGTCCGTCACTTGTTCGCCGTCTCGTCGGTCTTCTTGTTCTCCTCCTTGGTCTACTCATTGGTTCTCCCAACTTGAGTTGACCAGCCTTGAGTTTGTAGGTCCAGTCCTTTGTGTTGTAGTTATCCTTGAAATCTACAAAATAAGATTCCAAATTTTTCTTCGGTATCCAAGTGAGCTTGGATTCGGATCTGTTAGCGGGTCTCCTTGATGGAGATCCTTTCTCAACCTTAGGGCTATAAAAATTATCTACTTTATTGATTAATTTGTTGGAGTTTTTCCTAAGACATGCAATTTCTTTTTCTATAGTATGCATCTTAGTCTGTAAGTCAGAAATTTCTAATTTTAAACTATCATTTTCTTCAATCAATTTATTATTTTCATTGATGAGTTTATGATTTTCTAATAATAAGTTATCATTTTTAGGACTAGCTTCTATGTCATTAAGTTATTTTTCTAACCTATCATTTCATTTTTAAGAAAACTAAGGTTCTTTTTAATGCTATTATTTTCTCTTTTTAGTGATTTACTAACTTCAAAAAGTTCATTAAAAGCTTCTTGTAGATCGAGATTTACCTCGTTGTCGGAGTCGCTTCCGCTTTCGCTGTCGCTATTGCTTTCTCTGGCCATGAAACCAAAGCAAGCGGTTTCCTCCTTCTCGAGATCTTCTTCCGAGCTCGTCTCCTCATGAGTGCCTTCCAACCTCATCCATATCTCGTGGGCGGTGGTGCACTCTTGGATTCGTTCGAATTCCTTTGGACTCAACGCGCAATACAAGGCATTCATTGCCTTTGCGTTGAGGTTGAGATTCCGAACCTGATCTTCTGAGTAACCTTTTGCGGGTTTCTTGGGAATCAAAAATGCGGATTCACATTTTTCCCCCACCCGGAAGTCGTAGGCCTGCAACCACATAGTCATACGATTTTTCCAACAAACGAAATCTATACCTGCAAAGTATGGTGGTCGCAAGGTATCGTGTCCTTCGGTGCACACGAATGCTTTTCCCTCCATATCTGGATCCTCGCCGGTTTGTAATGACGATAACGCGAGACCTGCTCTGATACCAACTGAAATTCCCTACTTGGAGGGGGTGAGATCAGTGTGACGTAAAAAAAATGCGGAATTGAAATATAAATAATCTCACAAATAAGCAATCACACAAGTACACAAGTATTTTTAGGTGGAAACCCAAATCGGGTGAAAACCACCACCTAACCCTCTCGAGTTAGGATTTTCCGATCAACCAAGTTGATCAAAAACCAGTAAACGAATCACTTTAAACGAGGGTGATTCAACCTCAAATACAACCACGCTACTTAAACGAGGGTAGCGTACCTCAACCCCTTCTCTCCACGAGAAGGATTTTGTCTTACGAAGGAGACGGGAATTCGAAAAGCGAATACCCAACCAAATAACAAAGATAAAATAAACAAGTAATCCTATAGAGCCAACAAAGTAATTTTAAACCTAGCTTCTATAGGAATTAGGAAACTCCCCTTTGCAAGGAGTGCGTCGAGTTGATGATGTAGTGCGTGAGCCACGCGACGGCGCAACTTCGCTCTCGTGAACTACGGCGGGAGAGCGGGTGCGCGAAGCTTGATGCTCTCAAGAGAATGGAGCTTGAGCTTGGAGAGCAAGAGCTAGCTAGGACACAAGAGAGTGGAAAGTGTAATACAAATTGTTTCTTGTGTATCTTGGTGTCTCTAGGTGTGTTTTTTTGTTGCAAAGGTTCCCCTCTATTTATAGAGGCCTTAGGAAGGCTTTGGAAGGCTTAGGAATGGTTCTATAGCTGTTGGGTGCAAAGCCCAAGTGAATCAGCCCGAAATCAGGAACAATCATTGTTCTGACAGGCTTATCAGACGTCTAATTCTAGCATCAGACGTATGGAAGTTCACTTTAAGACGTCTGATTTCAAGGTCAGACGTCTGATTTTGGGCGGGTCTCTTCCTGACTTGGATCAGATCTAAACAGGGTTCTAGTGCAAGTCCATCAGACGACATATAAGACGTCTGGCACTATGTCTGGACGTCTGGAAACCTACTTTTTCTGTGGGAATGGATTTCCAAACGTTGCAACGGCTAGAAAATCTCTGAGAAGAGATTTTGGGTCAGCCGAGGCAAAACGGTCAATTATCAGACGTCTGGACAGTCCTATGGACGTCTGATAAGGCTCTAACGGTCATATTCTTGAGTGTTTGCTAAGCCAGCCAACGGTCCACTAATTGGATGTCTGGAAAAGTCATCAGACGTCTCCTAAGATGTCTTATCTAAGGTCTGGACGTCTGATTTCATCAGACAGAACTAATTATGTCCAGCCTAATAGTTATCAGACGTCTAAATCAACAGTCAGACGTCTTAAAACACTTTATCAGACGTCTGATTTTGGAATTAGACGTCTGGAAATGCTGTTTGAACCATATATTGGTTTTCTAAGTTCTTTACAGAAAACCTAAGTATCCTAGGGTTGTGCAGGTGTTCCTAGGACTACTGTTAGGGTACTTTGATGCTCTTTAACATAATGTTCTAAGGAAATAAAAAGAGCAAGCAAAATAAAGACAAAAGTACATGAAAGGATTAAACAAAATTCTATCCTATTCTTCTTGTCCTTCCATCTTCAATCTAGCGCTCCTCGCGAATCTCCTCTGTTCTCCATTAAGCTCCTCCAATCTGTCCTGGATGCGAGCTCGAATTCCGTCTAAACACGTCTACATTTGCAATTGACCTGAAATCTAAGACTCCAAGTGCAAATGTTAAATAACACTTGTTTTGTTATCATCAAAACAAATGATCGTGGTTCTCTAGCACCAACATAATGACCCTGAGTTAATGTTTCTAAGCATAAAATTACCAAATTGCCCTCAATACCTACAACAATAAAAGAAGGCCCCTACCACTTGAATTCTTTATCCCTTCCTCTCTTCTCTCACCCCCTCCAAATCTCAAAGAGCTTATCTCAAACCAGGGATACTCCTCTAGAGTTAAAAATAGAATTTTTTCACCTTCTCATCCCGTTCGTGGAGCATTCTGTGGTTGTCTTCTCACCGCCATTCGGGAAGCGGATCCCGCTGCGATGTCGCCCTACCCCGTTCTTCGTCGTCTGTTGTCGTTGTCTTTCGTCCCTCATCTCACCACCTTCGTCCGGGTGCTCTGTTAACGCAGCTCGTCCTCCAAGTGGCCATCAAGGAGGATAACTTCTCTCCACCTTCTCTTTACCGCTTTCTAGAGTAGATTTACTATTTTCTACCATAGATTTCCTGCTTTCTAGTGTAACAAGTAGTTGTAATGATTAGTTGTAATGAACATCACTTTATGATTATGAAATCCATGTGTATTATGTATCTATTTTGTCTTTATTTATAATATTCTCTCTCTCTCTTCTATTTATTATTCTTTAAGTAGATAGCTAGTTTAGATTCAATTTGACCAGCCAATCTACTTCGTGACAATAAAACAAATGCGATTTTTAATCAAACATCCGCCTCCCTGTGTTCGACCCGGAATTCCTTTTGAGTTTCGGTAAAATTTATCTGTTAATGATTTTCCTCGCAAATTGTGATACAACAACGGGTTTTTAAAACTCAACTTCGTTTGCGACGATCTTTCTGCCACAACATTTTGATGCCATTGTCGGGGGAGGCAACGCCCTTTGATTTTTTGCATTTTTCGACTTACTAATCGTTTACCTCACTTCTTTCATTTCTTATTGTGATTGCAAGTACTCTCATGAGACAGGAAAAAGCGGTAGATTAGAGTAAAGTGTTGTTGAATGATCTGTAAGTTTACCTCCACCTCCCCACCCGCTAGATTTCATTCCATCACCTAATAACACAAACCCTAATTAACTTAGGAGCTTGCATAAACTCTAAGGGTAGTTTTAATTGTTTATTTGTCACCTCCACCCGCCTCACCCTCCACATATAAAGAAAAATTTTAAAAATTCTCATAGAGGTACACAACCTCTTCTGATTCTTCATACTCAACCGGTAACTTGATCTTTGGGACTGATACACTCATCGACACATAATTGAGTAGAAATCAGATTAGGTAATCACTTGTGTGCCTAATTAAGTGGTGTATCAGGACAATTGATTGAGTTGTTTGGGCCGCACCACTTCAACTAAAAACAACTCATCAAGTAGCTGCTAAATAGGTTCAAGTTTTAGGGATTTACCAGGCACTCCACATTCTTTTAATCTTTAAAGGAAAACATCCTCACCTGTGCTTTCAAAACCTGGTATGCCAACTGAACTTGATTGAATATATCTAAAGTTGAATCCTAAAAGCTGCTAAGCAAGATTAAATCCTAAAATTCACCACATCAAAAATGATCTTGCTTGAAAATTACTGGTTGTGCAGGCACACACATATCAATCAAACATTAAGGGCACAACCCAGATAAAGGGCTCATCACATTCCAAAGCACATACAAACCTAACCCTAATTAAAACAAAGTAGACATTGGCCTTGAGGATTTGACTCGCTCTTCGGAGCCCAGATCGAGATTATTTTCGATTAGTCTATTTCTACTATTCAATCTGATGTCTAGCTAGAGGAGCAGAATCAAATGATCGTGGCTGGAGGGTACACTAGGAACCGAAGGCACAAGCCAAAGGAAGAACCTTCTCCCCGCCCGTCCCTCTAACTATTTGGATTGACCGAAAAGAAGTAAATCAAATCATTTCTTTATCTCAAGATAGGTTCTAGGAGTCTGTAGATCCTTAGGCTAGCCCACTTAAGGACATGTTTGATTATTTATATTGTAGGGTGCCTTTCTTCCTCCCGTCTGTCATTAATCCTCCCACATCCTATTTGCACTTCCATTCCTACCCTCCTACCACTACTTATTTCCAAAATGATTATTATTCCAACCAGACTTATTCTCATTCATCTTCTAGTTAGGATAATCCTAATTAGGGATAAAATTCCATACCTCCGTGTTCAAGGTTTAACCCTGAAACCATGACTGTGATTTCTATCCTTCTCCGAGCTATAATGATTATAGATCTCCACCTATTAATGATCAATTAAACCAGATCTATAATCAAGAAAAATATCCTAATTACAATCCTTTTCCTTCCCCAGATTACAATGCATATAGGTCACCACCCCTCTTTGTACAACCAGAAGTGACCTATTATCAAGGAGGGTACCAAGAACCTCAATTCCTTGACTCCCCCAGATTGAATCCAAACCCACCCAACCCTAAACTAAACCATTTGGTTCAAGTAAACCAGGTCCAAGATAGGGTGTTGTCTAACTTAAGAAATACCATTCAATCTTTAGAAGCCCAGCCAACACCCCACACTGAAGAATTGGAGCCTTTGATTCAAATGATTGACGATTTTAACAAGTATTTGTTGGATTGGCTCCAGGATGTTAAGGATAAGAACCCAGATGAGTTTTTACTTGGGAAGTTAACGAAATTGAGGATGAGATTTGTGATTGCTCTAGTCCAATCTTGGGAGGATTCCTAGGATGAACCCCTAACAGGAGAGCCGATGTCAGAATCTGCTTAGGCACCTGACGAGACTAGGGTTGACCAGGTTGTTCTAAAGCAATCAAATAAAGACGAACCGATTTCTTTACCTAAGATCCCTGAGCCGAGGTACGAGGAAACATATGTCTCCATGGAACAAAAAGTGATTGATGATTTTGACACATACATTAATGCGGATTTAGAATTCTTTGATTCTGAAGGTGAGGAATCTTTATGTAAAATCTCACCTAAGTTTATAGCACACGATTTCAGTGAGACGACTGGGCCTGAGGAATTCGATAAATCATTTGATGGCCCTAAAATTAAGGAACTTGATCCTGTTGAGGCTCACATGGCGGATTCAAATCCTATTATTAAGGATTCAATTCAAAGCCCCATTCCTCAATCACGCCCCATTGAGCATATTGATGATTTTGTGATCACTAGACCCAAGTCAATTCTAACTCAGCAATAAATCTTGGATGTGAACATTTTAGATTGGGTGATTAACATGCAAGAGGTTCCGGAATCTGAAATCTTGACTATGGAGGATAGGAATTTGGAAATGAAGCTTTGGGAAGTCAATTCTGGAGGAAGCAAAAGACTGAGTCTAAGGGTTCCGATTTGTCTGAAACTACCAACCTTCTACTAGGACCCTTATGACATCTTTGATTCAGAGGATGTCCAACCCAAGCGTACATTCATTGATTATCCTTTTGATATTAATTTCTCTATAATTAAACTATTTGGTCTTGGGTTGCATCCTAACAAATCGCAAGCCCGACCCCACTTACATGCTGATCTCAAGTTTTGGATAATTTTTATCCGGAACCTTAGATATATTCGACCATGGGGCATGGGTCTGCACCATAATCTGGTCCACATCTGTGAGCATCTTCTCTTGGCAGGTCCAAAGATAGATTTTCTTATTCTGATTCTGACATGCACCTGTGAATTCTTTATTTCTTCTTCTTTGCATAGTGTGCCTAGCTGAAGGCACGAAATTCAGCACGAATACAATTTCTTTTCATCTTGTAGCTGACTTGCTATTCACGCAATTCAGGTGCTTTCTACTCTACTCCACTCTATTTCATTTCTTTTTAATACAATGAGGACATTGCATTAGATAGGCATGGGAGGTGGATATCATTATCTGAATCATCTTGTTAGCTCTGTTGATTTTGTTATTTTCTCTTTATTTTTGAAAAAAAAAGTTGAATTAAGAAAGAGAACTTGGGCTTTAGAAAATTTTCAATCTTAGAGAATAAAACTGTATGACTTCAACACTAAGACCCTTCAAGTTTTCGGGCTTAATCAACCTAGGTGTCCATTAAAATGTAGATTTGTTTATCGAGTCCTCGCCATTCTGAATTCAATTTCTAATTTGATTAAATAAGTTGGAGTGATAAGTACATGACTTTTCAACCCACCCTCTAATTTGAGGGGATTTTAAGTCTAAGAATCTACACACACCTTGCACTGACTCGTTGTTCGACGATTTTTACGGAAATTGGGTAGCTAATGAACCTTCTAGGGTGGCATGGCTAGCAAGTTATCGTAGGTAACAGCCCATTGGTCGATTGTCCATAGTTCAGTCACACGACCATTCTTTCCCTACTGCCTTTAGGTAAATTTTAGATCAGAGAAGCCACCTACTTAAAGAAAGAAAAGAGAAAAGAAAAATATCCAAAGAAAAGAAAAAGAAATAGAAAAGGAGAAAAGAAAAAAAAAACCACACTTCACTGCATGAGTATGGCTAGCAAATTATCGTGGGTAACAGCCCATTGGTAGGTTATCCAGATCCCAGCTCAAGAAATGCACGTATAATTCCTAAAAACTTAGGAAGAAGTGGAGAAGTAGAATAAGCCGTGGAGATATACACTGAGTTCACCCTTGTGTTGACCCCATAAAAATAAAAGTAGGGAGAAAGCTACCGGTCGAATAGATACACCTTTAGGTAGAATTCCCTTTTAAGGTCACCTAGGGGCGTCGAAACCCGAAGTTTGTTCTGAGTGCTGATCAATGAGTTTGGCACTTCATATGAAAAGATGCTTAAAACTTAGGGTTTTCATCGAGTCTTGGCTGGGTTGAGTGGCCGTAGAAAGCTGCTCCGAAACCCTAAAATCAAAAATCCAAAAAAAAATTAGAAAAAGAAAAAAAAGATCCTTCTTTGAATAAGGCAATGACTTGAGGAGGTCTGCATTTTGGCAGACACCTAGGCGTTGTTGTGTCTCTGTAGTTCAGGTCTTAGTTGAAATCTCTAAGTATTGAAAAATAACTATTGCCCAAGAAATCTGACCTAATTCTCTTATAAATAGCATGTAGTTTTGCTAGGGACTAGCAAAAGATAGGCATAGGGGTGTAATATAAACACGCTTATATCACATAAATCGTCTATTTATGCATGTTCTTAGGCATATAGTTGCATCATACATTATAAATATTGCATAACATGCATCATCTTACATTTAGGTTAGGTTGTATAAATTATAGGTTAATTTCTCCATTTTATGGTTAGCTGATAGGGCGACATTTAATCGGGGCCTCGGATTGAAGATCCAACCGTACGGATCTGATCAAGGTGATGATCGAAGTTTAACGACTCCAAGATCGCCCCGATCGAACTTCTATAGCATCAGATACAGTCCAAGAAAGATTAGAGATCAACGGGCCATGTGGTGTAAATTCATACTTCAGATGACAAATCCGACCGCACGGATGGGTTCGAATCAACAATTGCAGCCCAACGATAGGAAAAGCGGTCCAATCCGAGATCCATGGCACCATCTACAAGACATAGAAGATGGATGGCCAAGATGGTGCCACGTGGTGCCACCTCAGCCGCCCACACCACCCGAGGCACCCGCTGTGATTCTCTCCTCACACGCTCAGTTGACCTCAGACGTTGGATCTTGATCCAACGGCTGAAAGCGAGAGCGCCTGGAATCAAAAACTCATCAAAGAAGATGGCACATTGGTCTTGACCTCAGACGTGAAAGAAGGGGCACGCGTTCGAAACACAGCGCACCATAAATCATCCGAAGTCACTTGTGCGGCAAAATTAGGCTGTCAGAACGAAGATGAGCGGCAGCAAGAGTGCCACGTCGCGTGCCAAGATGCGAGGAGCCCTGCACGAGCGATCAGACGTGCCTCTGCACGTGTCGGGCATTTTTAAGTCATGGACGCAATGCATTCTCATTCGTCAATCGCAAGATCGGACGTCTGACATTTTTGCGATCGTGCATAAGGCGTTGCAGCAAAGGAAGGAGAGGAGGTGTGGCGTGCGCGCAACCTACGTATTTTGTGGCTCTATAAGTATTTTGTTTTTCCTTTGTTTTTAGTTGGGTATTCGCTTTGCAAATTCCGATCTCCTTCGTGGGACAAAATACTTCTCGTGGAGAGGAGAGTTTGAGGTACACTACCCTCATATAAGTAGTGTGATTGTAAGAGGTTGATCTACCCTCGTTTGAAGTAGTTTGTTAGTGGATTTAATCGACTAGGTTGATCGGAAAATCTTAAGTCGAGAGACTTAGGTGATGATTTTTACCTGAGTTTGAATTTCCACCTAAAAATCATTGTGTACTTGTGTAATTGCTCTATTTGTGAGATTACTTATCTTATTTTCGCATTATTTCGTTTATCATGTAAATCTCATCCCCCTCCGTCAGAACCTATAGAAAGTTTGTCATACTCTATTAATGCTTGCTATAAACTAAAACAGGATTTTATCCTCTCCATGCATCGCACTGTTCCCTCTTCCCCACCCGTACGCTCTCTCTTCTTCTATCTCTCGACATTTATGTTGTTCCACCCCCTAACCCCTCCCACCCCCACTCTCCCACGATCTCTCACTCACTCATTCTCTCTCAACAAAAGCTGGTCTCATCCAAAATATCCCTCTTATCTCTCTCTCTCTCCACAATCTTCCATTACTAAAACTCTTCTCTCATCTCTCTTCCCCCTCTCAACTTAATTATTCCCATTCATTAGTTTCTTTATCTCACTTCATCGTTTTTTGTCACTGTCAATTACCCCTCCTATTTTTTTGCCATTTCCTTTATTTTAGAAATCAAATTTACAATTAAAAATTATAAATTTTTGTTTTGAACTTTTTAAACAACTCTTATATTTGGTCTTAACTATTGTATTTAATTGTAGAGTAGGTGATTCAATGATATACAGAAATGAAATTTTGTTTTAAGGAAACTTTGACTTTTTTACCTTAAAGAACCTAAGGGAAAGGTATTTCTAGATCTAAGTGCAATACAGTTTTAAGAACTATAATAGAACTTTAGACTAATGAGATCATCATGATCACATTGTAATTCGCCACCACAAGAAAATAAAATATAACCAAAAAATAAAGAAACATGCATTGCGATGCGCTTTGCAACGAGCATCACCCGCTCAACAAATACAACGGTGTATTTTGATTTTCAACCGGTGTGTTGTGATTTTCCAGCAAAACACACCAATTGAAAATCAAAATATACTTGTTGAAAATGAAAACACACCGGTGTATTCTAATTTTTTTACCAATGGAAAATGGGTTTTCACTTGGAAAGTAGAAAGTGATCTTCACCTATGAGTTTTGGGTTTAGAGTTTAGGATTTAGGATTTATGAAAAGTGGTTTTACTTATAAAAAATGATTTTTCACCTTTGAGTTTAGTGTTTAGGTTCCTCTCTCTCTCTCTCTCTCTCAACGACATTATTCGTTACTTATTCCTCTTTCTTTTTTTTGCTTTATCTAGGTAATTTCTAATTAGCAGTAATTTTTTTTAAACTTTTCCCATACATATTGTACAGGTCATATATTATTATCCTATTATTTACAATAGACTATTATTCCAATTATTGAAATAAAAATGACTATACGTATATTGAATGATTTAATGAATTATATTTTATATAGTTTTTGCATTTTCTATTGATAATAATATTATTCCCACCGCGAAGTGCCACCTTACCAACTAGTGTTAATGAAATTCAGGTTAATTATAAGAAATGAAAGAAGACCTATATGGTTAGCTTCATATGCAATCAAGGCTTAAGTATATAGGGGAAATGGCTTGTGGTTGGCCTATAAGGCAGGAATCCGTACACTACCCTTCTCTGTTTCGATTGTTACAGACATTCTGTCCCTACTGAGCCACTTGATTCATCCCTACTCTTGTGACCCATTTTCAGGTATCTGTTGTCGTGACGCAAGTGACACTTCACGTGGGGATTTAGGTCCAGGAAGACCTGGGTGGATAAACAAGTTTTGTCGTTTGTTTCTTTTTGGGTAGACTGTTGGTATTAATGTAAATCTCTTAGTTGGGGCCCTTTTAGACCTAATGGTAGCGAATTGGTTTTTGCTGTTGATAGCTTGTATATTATCTGTCGACTCTGTGTATGTAAGCTGATAGTCGATGAATGGTATGACCATGTGGTTGTTTGTGGTGACGTGTTAGTTGTACTTTGGTTTGTCGTCATTTCTTCTATTACTACCGCTTTGGGTTGGCAGAGTGTGCCCACTCATGTTTTATTCCTTTTACTTGTTTCGTAGCTTGGTGTGGGATGTACCCACCTATTTAATTTTGTTGTATGCACGCACAGATATAGGTTACAAGTATAAGTTTTGGGAAATTATTAAATAAACAGGGAAAATTTTGCCAAATCTTTGGCAGGTTTCGACCCTATGACTTATTTAAAAGATCGACTTTCCTAAGACTTGACTAGCTGTTAGGACTACAAATTACAACCCAAACTACCTGGTAGCTAGGATCCTAGCATTGGCACACCCAATGATCCATTCCTGATCCATCAAGAAGATTATCAAGGCATGACAGTACGAAAAGAAACAGCTCCAACCTCTCATATCACACTACAAGAAAAATCACTTTAACAAAACCGTCTCAATTTGGTGTTACGGAAGGTTGCGAAGCGAATAGTCTTTCGTGACGGTTATTAATACTAACCGTCTCTAATAATACCGATCCTATCTATCGTGATTAGCTTTCTTTTGCAACGCTTATAACCGTCTTTAAAACACTTTTGCGACGGCTATGTAATAACCATCTCCAGTAAGGACTTTGCGACGGTTATTTGATAACCATCGCAAATTAAAATTTCGAGATGGTTGTGTAACCATCTCAAAAAATAGGTTGCGGGAAGGGAGTGCTTTTCCTGGCTTTTTCACGACAGTTACCTTTTTTGCGATGGTTGGAAAAACGTCGCCAAAGTGCCATTTTTTTTAATTACTTAGATTTTACCAATGATAATTAAAGGTAATATTTAAATTAACCAACATAACATCCAATAACACATGTATAGCATTCAATAAAGCAAATATAATAAAAAATAATTTACATTAATACAAATTAACTTAGAGAATGCTTACAAAAGAGTAACATTACATAAATAAACTCTAAACATTACCTAAACAAAAATAAGAAATATAAAGAATAGATGTGAGCTAAACTCCCACACTAAAACCATGACTAGCACCTCCTGCGTCAAAATTGTTGTCTGGCCCACAACGTGCAAGATAATGGAAGCTGCTATGATCAGGTCTACCTCCACCTCGAAGTATGCCCATCATCTCCGCCCATTGCATCTGTTGTTGCGTGATGACTCTACATCTAATGGTGATAATTTTATCAACTAGAGTCAATCTTAAGGGTATATGTGCATTAATGACAAATCATAATGGGCTTGGGAGCATTGCATGCACAATGAGTTGAGATTGCCTATAATCAATGTTTAATGGCCATGTGTACAAGTGCATGTTGAAACAGGCCTCAGATGAGCAATCAGACTGCAAGGATGGATCCAGATCGACAAACGGAGTCCAACTGAGTCAAAATCACTTCAATCCGACCTCCGTAGCTCCTACAACAAGCTCGGGAAGTCCTGGCCATTGATTTGATGATCAACGGCCCAAAGCCAGCCACGTGTCGCACATCTGTGCGCCTACAGCCGCCACTCTCTCTCTCTCTCTCTTCAGCACACCTTCATCGCACGATCTCAACCATACACCTCTCATCCAACGGTTAAGGAGATGTGGCCAGAGATCCCTCGCCGCAACAAAGCAACGCGCATAGCGCGTTGGTCCAAGCCTTCACTCGCGAGCAATGAGCGCCCGTTCGAGCCTGGGTGAGGCTCAAATCAGCAGCATAAGTGCATGCTGTCAAAATTCGGCTGTTGATGCGGGAGCAGATGGCAAGGACCATGCCACGCGGCGCCATCTCAAGCGTCGGATGCGTCGAGGTGGGAACGAGTGTGATCACGCGCAAGGCAGTGTGCCATCACAAGCGCTCAAGTCGCGATCTGAAGCTACGCGCGAAGCTCAATCTAAGTCGTCCGATCTTTGATCAGATGACCTATGTTGCACGCACACAGATCACGCGAGGGAAGAAGCACACGCGCGCGTGATGGACCGGTGGGAGGAGGCCTTCATCGACACTTTTGGAATGGGTTTAGCGATGTCCTGGACGTCGCTAAAACCCTTACCTAGTTTGGAAACCTCTTCTCCACTATAAAAACCCCCACACCCACTCCATTTATGAGCATCCCTTCCTAGCTTCTCCCTAGCTCTACTTAACACACACTTCACACTCTCCCGAAGTTCCAAGCCGTCGACAGAAGCCCATCTACTGTCGTGACTGCCTCACCTCTCCATTTCTCGCCTCTCTACCCTAGTGTAATGTTTATGTGTTTTAAAGCTTTCCTCTAGCATTGTACTTGTGAAACGACTATACTTATGAAATATATTTCCATTTGTTTCATCATATTATGTTTCAAGCATGCACAAGTAATCACCATGTTATAATCTCACATCTCTAACCCTACTCTCTCTCTCTCTCTCGTTTTCTCGCAAGAAAACAAAACAAACATTTTTATGACACCTTAAAGCGACAAACTAGTCTGATTTCATGTCTCCTCGTGTTCGACACTTGGACTCACCTAATCCATATCTTCATTTAAAATTGATGTCGCAAACGCATGCTACAACAAAGGATTTAACTTAACGCGTTTCGACAACGTCATTATGCTTGCTGCTGTGACATCACTCTGCCTACTACGCCTGCTACTATGCCATCTGCTCCTTGAAATCCAGTCTCTGCTAGCAGATCTCCTCTCTAGTAGCTCATAGCTCTCCTGTCACGTTGTTCAGCTACATCTGATCTGCTGTACCTGTGACCTCAGCTGCTTCACCTCAGCAGAAGGTGCGCCAGATGATCCCTTCTGTCCATACCAAGTGGTGAGTGTCTAGCTCCGACCTCCACTGCGAACAAATCCACCATGGTCCAGAGGCATGACTGTCCGGAAAGCCTCCTCAGGTGTCATAGCAGGCTACTGAGTCGCAGAGTTCTCGTCTGTAGGCGGAGGTGGGTGGACCAAGTTGTACATTTCTCCCTAATTACATTTTTATCTAAGTATTACGTTCTACTGAAATGAAAGTTAAATTTAAATAATTTAAAATAAAATAACTTACATGCTTGACTATGTAGGTCTCGTGAATCCATGTGCGCTCGCCGTTCGTAACCTTGCTATGAGTGATCTCATATATTTCAAGACGATTCGATTATCCACCGTCATGTGTACTTGCCTAAAATTAAATAAATATAAATGATACTTAATAACTTAATGTTATATGTTAATTACAAATATCAATAAATAAGAAATGTACTTACATATCTTATCTAGAGCTTATCAATACTCATTCGACCCAAGACATAAGACTGCAGTGGAACTTTGACCCTGTTGACCTTGTTCTTCTTTGTCTGATCCTGTAGAAAATATATACATATATTTTTATTAGTAAACAAATTAATAATATTTAAAGTTTAACACATAACAATTATTTAACTACCTCCTCCTCAGGCTTACTCCAATGCTGACAACAATCCTTCCATACCTCTGCCAGTATGGAAGGAGGTACATTCCTCAAGACCTTCTCATATGACCTATTCACAAAATACTAAATAACAAAGAAAATAAATTATATAATTAAAATGTAAATTTGAGAGGAATTTTTTAAAAAAATTTGTTACCACTTTTTACATTTAAGTCTCCAGTCTCGATGATGCCTCGCCGCATGGCTGAGGATATACTTAGGGACATTAGGATTGTCCCCCCAAATCGAAGATCGCCTATAAATTAAACATTTATATACATCAAATCACATTAAAAGAAACATATATAAACCTCAATATATATTATTTACCTCTAAGTGACGAATGATCTCCCTATTGAGTTCCTTTGAGACAAGCCGCCAATCAAAACAAGAGAGGGGGATAATGCTCTTCACAACCTTGGAGAGTTTGCTGCTAAAAGGAGAGTAGTCAAGATCTTTCCCACCAAGGGTGATCTTCACTTTCACCCTCGTGCCCTCTGATATAGCCACTAAGTCCTTATTTCTCGTCAGGCTTCTTCCTTTCTTCTTCACTGAAATTAATAACAATAATATTACAAATGAAGAGTAAATATGAAATTTAAAATCATTTAAAATATACAAAATAACAATTTACTTATCAGTAGTACTGGGCCCTGCCTGATCAGGGTCGATGATGAAATTCCCTACCAGGAGGGGGTGACGTAATAATTGCGGAAATAAATATAAACAATCTCATAAAATAGACAATCACACAAGTACACAAGTATTTTTAGGTGGAAACCCAAATCGGGTGAAACCACCACCTAACCCTCTCGAGTTAGGATTTTCCGATCAACCAAGTTGATCAAAATCGACTAAACGAATCACTTTAAACGAGGGTGACTCAACCTCAAATACAACCACGCTACAAGTGTGAGGGTAGTGTTCCTCAACCCCTTCTCTTCACGAGAAGGATTTTGTCCCTCGAAGGAGACGGGAATTCGCAAAGCGAATACCCAACCAAATAACAAATATAAAAGAACAATAATCCTATAGAGCCAACAAAGTAATTTTAAACCTAGCTTCTATAGGAATTAGGAAACTCCCCTTTAAAGGAGTGCATCGGCGACGCGGATGCGTGAACAACACGACGACGCTACGTTGCTCTCGTGAACTACAGCGGAAGAGCGGGTGCGCAAAGCTTGATGCTCTCAAGATGAAGAATTAGAGCTTAGAAAGCAAGAGAGTCTTTTGGACACAAAAGAGTGTGAAAGTGTGTAGCTAGGTGTGTCTTGGTGTGTCTTCGGTGTGTAAAGGCTCCCCTCTATTTATAGAGGCCTTAGGAAGGCTTTGGAAGGCTTAGGAAAGGTTCCATAGCCGTTGGGTGCAAAGCCCAAGAGAATCAGGCCGAAATCAGGAACAATGATTGCACTGACAGGGCAATCAGACGTCTAATTCTGGCATCAGACATCTGGAAGTCTACTTTAAGACGTCTGATTTCAAGGTCAGACGTCTGATTTCGTGCGGGTTCCTTCCTGACTTGAATCAGATCTAAACAGGGTTCTAGTGCAAGTCCATCAGACGACATACAGGATGTCTAGCACTATGTCTGGACGTCTGGAAACCTACTTTTTCGTGGGAATGGATTTGCAATGGCTAGAAAATCTCTGAGAAGAGATTTTGGGTCAGTCGAGGCAAAACGGTCAATTATCAGACGTCTAGAAGGGCTTAAAGACGTCTGATAAGGCTCTAACGGTCAAATCCTTGAGTGTTTGCAAAGCGAGCCAACGGTCCACTAATTGGACGTCTGGCAAAGTCATCAGACGTCTCCTAAGAAGTCTGGTCTAAGGTCTGGACGTCTGATTTCATCAGACAGAACTAACTATGTCCAGCCTAAATGTTATCAGACGACTAAATCAACAGTCAGACGTCTTAAAACACTTTATCAGACGTCTGATTTGATAATTAGACGTCTAGAAATGCTATTTAAGCTCTATATTGGTTTTCTAAGTTCTCTACAGAAAACCTAAGTATCCTAGGGTTGTGCCGGTGTTCCTAGGACTACTGTTAGGGTACTTTGAGGCTCTTTAACATAATTTTCCAAGGAAATAAAGAGCAAGAAAATAACAACAAATGTACATAAAAGGAATAAAAAGAATTCTATCCTATTCTTCTTGTCCTTCCATCTTTAATCTATCGCTCCTCACGAATCTCCTCTGTTCTCCATCAAGCTCCTCCAATCCGTCCCGGATGCGAGCTCGAATTCCGTCTAATCACGTCCACATTTGCAATTGACCTGAAATCTAAGACTCCAAGTGTAAATGTTAAATAACACGTGTTTTGTTATCATCAAAACAAATGATCGTGGTGCTCTAGCACCAACATATGATGGCCTCAGGGTAGCCAAACTCAGCACCACATGCAGTTCGAGTTTGGGGACCACGTCTTCCTTCGTGTTTCACCCATGAAGGGCTTACAGCGGTTTGGGGTGAGAGGGAAGCTCGCGCCGAGGTTCGTGGGGCCCTTTGAGGTCCTGGAGCGAGTTGGACCCGTTGCTTACAGACTTGCCCTTCCCCCGCAGCTTTCTGGTGTGCACGACGTGTTCCACGTGTCCAACCTCAGGAAGTACGTAGCCGATCCCAGCCACGTACTGAGTCACGAGCGCGTCGAGGTGAGCGACGACCTGACCTACCCCGAGCGGCCAGTACAGATCCTAGACCGAGCCGTCCGCAGGTTGAGACGAAAGCAAGTACCCCTGGTAAAGGTTTTGTGGAGGAGCCAGCGGTACGAGGAGGCTACCTGGGAGCCTGAGGCGGCAATGCGGGAGCGGTACCCGGAGCTTTTCGCGGGTACATCTTTTCGGACCGGCTTCGGTCCTCTTTGAGTTTGTTATGGTTATTTGGACATCTTTTTCCCGCACCCTAGTTGGCGTAAGTTTCGGGGACGAAACTTCCTTTGAGTTTGTTATATTGTAATGAACGCGTGCCCCGGACGTATTTTAAGACGTCTGGGAGGTGGCCCAGACGTCTGACCAGACGTCTTGGATCACATCCAGACGTCTTGCCAGACGTCTGGGATGGTTTACAGACGTCTGGAAAAAACGTTATCGTCGACACCCGCGAGTCGCCTGCACGCCTGAGCGCGCAGACCGCATATTCTCTCTTTTTCTTCTGCGGCTGCAGACGCCTGCGGCGCCTTCTCTCTCTCCTCTCCGCGCGGCGTTAAAAGGGGCGCGCCTCCCCTCCCGTCTCCACCGTCTCCTTCTTCTTCTCCTTCCTGTGCGCGAGAGCGAGCGGACGCGAGGGCGGCAGCGACGGCCGCAGTGAGCGCGGAGGTGCGGCGTGCGAGGGCGGAGCTCTGCCGTGGGGGCGAGCTCGCCGGAGCGGCTTGGCCGGCTGGCGGAGGGCGCAGGGGGCGCGGAGCGACGCGGAGAGGGACCTGCTGCGGTCTGAGCAGCAGGAGCGCGAGGTGCGACGCGGGCGGCGTCGCGAGCGGAGGCCGAGCAGGGTTCTGATTCTGGAAAAATTTCCAGAATCAGACGTCTGGGTTGATAGCCAGACGGCAAGGTCGACGTCTGTAAGATCATACAGACGTCTGAAAGGTGAGTTTCCGCTTTCTTCTTCCTTCTTGTCGACTGACCGTACTGAGGGAGGGGGGTTGGCTGTGCGCAGGTTCGCTGATTCGCCATCCTTTGCGAATCAGACGTCTGGAAGTTGTACCAGACGGCGGGAGTGACCTACAGACGTCCGTATGGACCATCGGACGTCTGGGGTATAGGACAGACGTCCCCGAAGACTTCTGGACGTCTGGGAAACCACCTTGAACAGGTAATTCTCTGATCCACCGTTTAAGACGTCTGGAGGGAGTTCCAGACGTCTGATTCTGCACAGTATCGTCTTTTTTGACCCGTTTAGGGCCCGTTCGGGCTCCGTTTGCCGCGATTCGAGTTGCGTTCCTTTCAGAATTAATTCCTCTACCCGTCTACAGTAGCTATACACTGTTTTGAGACACCCCTTGTGTTTGATCCTTGTGATAGGACCTCGTTCAGTTGCAGTCTTGAGAGTCGCGGAGGCACGCGGGATTCCCGATCACGCCCCCATTACTCCCGTTGTACCTGGTAGAGTGGCTTAAGTTATTTTTAAAATCTGTTAAAGTATGGAACCATAACTAGAATCTAGGACATTGCATGAATCCTAGGAATGAGAAATGTATGGAATGATAGCTCCTAGGTGATGCATGAATCCTAGGGCTGGAAAACTAGTTGTATGCTAGATCCTAGGATGTGGCATGAATCTTAGGATGGAAAAAATAGTGGAATGTATAATACTGCAGTCTTGGAAAAATGGAAAGGAATATAAAGCTGCCTGTAATTTGAATTAGCAGCTGCCTGTTATGAATAAAGAACATGTTTGAGATCATGGATTTTGAGAACGTGAATCTGGAAAGTGAAACATATGATGTTCTGAGATAAAGAGCTGGAACCCTACGGGGAATTAGGAGTGGAACTCCTGGAAAGAAAAAGGAATGGAACTGAGATGTAGTTTGTACTGTCTCTTGGGTACGCAGTACCAAGGGAAGTACCTGTACCTGTTTAGTGCAGAGTGGGGCCAGCCACCCCAGGGACCCGGGGTTAGGATTGGCCGCTCTGTACCGACTTGTTGGCCCTCGTGTACGTAGTACCGAGGAGAGCTAGTAGTGTTAGGAGAGTACTAGCTACCCCACGGGCCCCGGGGTTCTGCTAGCCTCCTTCACCGACTTGTTAGGCCCACTAGGGCAAACCAGGGTAGTCAGGCGAGGGTGCGCGGACTGTGGAGGTGCAAGGCCCCGGTTTGGTTACTGTGGAGGGGTTGGACCCCTGTTACTGAGAGGGCTCTGCCCTGGTTCCGTGCTGTGCTTTGGGCGCACCCGTTAACGGAAACGACTGACCGCGTGCCAGTGCGGGCTAGCTACCTGTGCGTTTATCGCGCGTGCCGTAGTCACCGTTACATCAGTCAGTGACCTTGGGGTGGTTGACTGAGGGTAGGATCACCACGGGGGACTCTCCCGGCCAGGAGAGCACCACGTGCTACTTCTACTTTTGGAAAAGACTGCAATCAAGATCGTTCCCACGAGGACATTCGAGATCAAGTAAAGGATCTGAGAAACAAATGAAATAGTGAGAAAAATTGAAAGATGTGAATAAAGGAAGTAATAGAACATAACAGCTACTGTACACTCTACTGTTGCCTTTAGTTAGCTTGCCACTCTACTCAGCGTTTTGCTGACGTGTTACACTCGTTACCTTTTTCAGGACCAGGTGTTGAGCAGCCAGGGTCGGCGGCTGCAGAGGACGCTGGGCCGAGTAGGGTCCAGTAGAGTTACCACAGCCTTTTGTACCTCTTTTGTTTCTGTTCTAGTGAGTAGTTTTTGTTTCCGCTGTACCTTCTTTACTTGCAGTTCTTGTTATATGATAAATGTTGTTTTACTGTTGTGGTGGTACCTACTGTAGTAGTTTCTTTCCTTACTGCCGTACTTTCTTACTGTTAGTTATATTCATGCTGAATGTGGTTTATTTTACTGTCTTTTGGTTACTTCCTCGTTGGACGACTAGGTCTTGGGATTAGTCGAGTCGGTCCGGTTCTTGTGTCTCGTAGGGACTCGGGAACCGGGTCGTTACATAATGTCATATTATATATATAAACATTTAGAAGAAAAAAAGATACTCTTACATGTACCTAATTCACTCACAAATTATGAGTAAACATTGACATGTTATATAGATATTTGTATTTTGATTATGATTTTCACTTTAATAGCCCATCATTGAAGATTTGATCACAACGTTACTTGTTACATATAACTAGTGTCTAGAGAAATTTCGGCAACATCTCCTCGCACTTCTCAAATATACCTCCCAAGACTAAACTTAACTACATTCCCAAAAACTCCCATTTAAGGGTGCTTTAGGAACGTAGATAAGATCAGTTGGTATACCAGAAAAGAGCGAAAAGAAATTACCGAAATTACTCCTGATATCGGTTCCATGTAACAAGTAATCCTAAATTGTGATCAAATCTTCAAGGACCCCCCTTTGTTTAGAACTTCTTTGAACAAAGGACGATAACTCTAATGGCATGCTATAAAGACAAAACTTCGTGCGTGTAAGTGAGGTATACACAGACTCTGCATTGTCTGTATTACATAATCATAAGTGTCGACGGGCAAGTATTTTGCCACAATTATCCCCTCCCAAAACCTGTAACCAAGAGGTTAGAATTCCTATTGTTTGGCCTCAAGTGTATCAAGATTTGTGCAAGTATTTGTATTTATAACTGTACTAAAATCATATAATTTGCAGTAAAAAGCAATAAGTTATACATATAAAATAAATATACTGTAAGGTACCCTACCTCGCTTTCTTTCTCTCCTCTCCCATCCCTCCTGCACCATACCTCCTTGCCTCCCTTTCTCTCATCTCCTTTCCCTCCTATACTGCTCCCGGCCTCGCCTCTTTTTTTCTCCTCTCTTTCCCTCTTCTCCTTGTCCTTCCCCTCATCTTCCCTCCTCTACTCTCCTCTCCTTTTCTACTTTCTTCACATCTTCCCATTCTTCTTTATCTAAACGTGTCCTATCTAATTGCTTCTCATCTCTTGTATTCTCTCCTTTTTTCTTCCTCTTAACTTCTTCAATTATTAAAATTTTTGGCAGAACTTCCCCTTCAATATAAACTTCTTCCCATAATAAACATACAGAATTAAAGATTCACAACTACCAAATTCATTCACACAAATGAGAGTAAAGAAATCATGTGGGTACTCCCCACATTCATTTACATACACAACATACCAAACAAAATTAAGTGGATACACCCCACATTCATTTACATACACAACATACTAAACAAAATTAAGTGAGCACACCCCACATTCATGAACATTCACAACATAATTCAAAAAATTCAGTGGGCACACCCCACATTCATGAACATTCACAATTCATTAATGTAATAAATCACACATTCATACCTCGACGAAACACGTGAATGGGCAAGAACGTGTCTGACGACGAACGTAACCTAAATCAAATTACACAAATCAAAATAATAAATATCAAATTGTAATAAGTAATTAACAAAAAAATTAAATAAAATTTGATAACAAATAATTAACTATCAAAGTTTAGGGTGATTGTGAGGATTGGAGGAGGAGGAGGAGATGGCTAGGGATGGCGGGTGGTGCAATGGGGCGAGGGGGGCAGGAGTGGGTCGGGGGTGAGGGTGGGGTCGCGGGGTGGCGGGGGCGGGCAAGGAGCGCGGGGCAGCGCTGGGGGTGGGTAGAGAGTGCGGGTGGTGCGGGGGGTGGCTGCTGGAGGCGGTGCGGGGCGACGTGGAGGGCAGGGGAGGAGGGGAGGGTGTAGGGCGGGGGGGGCTTGGGAGGGGGTGGCACCTCGGGGGAGGCGGGGGTGGCAGGCTAGGGAGGGGGGCGGCTCACCAGAGGGAGGGGGTGGCTCACCATAGGAAGAACTACTTTTGGGGAGGGGGAGCGGGTAAGGGTGCAGGCGAGGACTTATATTCACCAATTGCGACGGTTGATCCGATCAACTGTCGCAAATGTGAGTATAGATAGTTTCCTAGCGACTCACATTGGTGACAATTGATCTCTTCAATAGTCGCTAAATGTGAGCAAAACACCTTTTTCCCGCCTCGCGCGGGAATTCATTTTTTTGACTTGCCGCTAACATTTTGCAACGGGGTATCAAACCTTCTCAAATGTTCATTTGTGGCGGTTCTAGGATTAACCGTCGCGAATGTGTAAACGACGACTTCTCCCGCACAATGCGGGAGTACATCTTTCCGCGCGACAGCATGCATTGGTGACGGTGGATCTAACAACCGTCACCAATTGCGAGCTAGCCTTCCCCAAACAGTTACAGACAGTTTATAGCAACATTCGACATATAACCGTCGCTAATGTGCAACTATTAGCAATGGTTTCGTGACCGTTGCAAGTTTAATGTCGCCAATAGTGACTATTCTTGTTGTGTCAGTAACGTGTATACAAGCATCTTGCTACCTGGTTGACCAAAACAACCTAATGATGAGAACCTCATCATAAACCCTAACTAGCACAATCTAACCCAGATATGTGAGAAAAAAAGCTCCAACATGACCCAAAGAAAGGCTTAACTCAGAGAATTATGAGTTTAAGAATAAAACAAATCATAAGGGGTAAACTGCAATTTCACCAATGCAGTTTGCAAACAATGCAATTAAGGGTCCAAACACAGGTCAAATAAGCTTAACAAGAAAGAAAGTGGGATCATCTGATCTAAATAAGGGTTATTGCAACTTCCAGGAATTAAATGACATTCTGTAACCTTAAAACAAATCTACTTCGATTCACGAGGTTCGAGATAGGATAAAAATCAACTAAACCCTTTAAAATTCATATAAACATATTCTCTAGGATTTAGAACCTTCAATTTGGCTTTAAAAACCTATTTTGACCTAAAAAGAGAACCATGCCCAATTAATAACTTAATTTGGGTTTTTACACAAATTGGCTGGTCAAACATGGTCCAACCTAGAATTAAAATTCACCATTAAAATCCTTAGGTTCAAATTGGTCTTGTATAAAAACTTGATCCTAAGAAGAGACCTCCTTGACCGACTTTATAATTTGGTCCTCTTCATTTACTATTTGACCCTTATCTTTTGAAACCCTTGCATTTAAGCCCCCAACTTTTCATCATTCTTTGCAGAACGGTCCTCCCTGCAACTTCTGTGCAACGCCATACTCCGGCGACCTTGCGCGGAGCATGGCGCCGCACAGAGAAGGGTTACCGTCTTGCAAAGCAGAAGCAGGGTTCCCTCCGACGTCCTCCGTCATAGGGACTCGCCCATGCCCTCTGCCAACCACCATACCTTCCGTGCGAACGTGCGGAAGGTATGGGTGTCATCTCTGGCCTTACTCCGACGAGGCTAGCATGACGCCAGCTCACCCCTCCCTCTACGCCAACCCCTTTATAAGAAGCACCACACCCTGCCGACTTCTACAGGCTTTTCTTTGACGAAGAAACCCCTCCTTCTCATCCCTTCCTTCTCCGTCAGAAGGCCCGAAGCTTCCAGCGACTTCCTCCTCTTCCTCCTCGTCGCTCTGCTGCCCTACCTGCAGCAGGGTTTGCCTTGCTCCATCGTCCGCGTCGGGCTGTACTCGCCGGTGTCATCCCCCTGCTTCCTCGTCGCCGCACTCCACCTCCAGGGCTTTTTCTTCTTCAGCTCCGGCAGATACGAGCCGGCTGCTCCACCCTCCCCCTTCGTCTAATACTTAGGTAAATAGCTTCCTCTCCATTTCCCTTGCATTTCCCCCCTTTTAAACTGCCCTGTCGACCACCCGACCGCCACTGTCCAGACCATCCTCTCTACCTCCGATTACCCCCTCCGGCGAGACCATCTCACGCCCAAAGACACCCTCGCGCCTCGTCGACCACCGCACAAGCTCCCTCACACTCCACTCTACCGATTCCCCATCTCCATTTACTGCCAAACAACACCCGACCACCCCCTAAACAAACCCACCTCTCCGGCCACAGTCTGACCTAGGGCTACCTCCACACACGCCCTTGCGCCTCGCCGACCCCCGCACTGTCCTCGCTGCACTCCGACGAAGCCTCCCCCATATTCTGACTAGGCCAAGAGGCTGTTTGTGTGATTTCAGGTGCGCGCCCCTCGCCTCCATTGACGACGAGCTGCAGCAGCTTCACCTGCAGCTGCAGGCACTCTCCAGCCCAGGTGCGCGTCCCAGGTCGCGCGAGTTGCCTCTGCGAAGGCACTCAGGTCTGCAGCTGGGGCAAAGACCTCGTGGGCTACTGCAATTGGCCGCAAGTAGCTTGCCTGCGGGCGCCAATTTGGGAGGTGGGACTTTAGTCCCACCTCGGAAGTGCGCAGCCAAGCATCCGCACTTAAATTTAAAAAGTGCCTAAGGCTATTCGCCTTCGAACATAGGGGTCAGGTCCCTCTCCCGCACACTGCGCGCCACGCGCTCGCTCGCCCTCGCCTTCGCTCACGCCACGCAGCTCTGGGCAGGATTCGATTACCCAAACCGAGCACTCCTCGCCCACCACCACACGCCGGTGGGCCTGGTCCCGGGCGCGATACCCGCACCCGATTACCCGACTCTGGGAGAGCGGTCCTAAGATAGAAATCTGAGAAAGAGAGAGACGTGGGGAAGGGTAGGGGTAGGTTTTGCTCTAACCCTTGTGTGAGCGTGCAGGAACAGAAGAAGAAGCGAAGGAGAGAACAGAAGAAGAAGAAGAGAAGGAAGGCACTGTAGCAAACCTACAGTTAAGTCGTCTGACCACTGCATTAGACGACGGAAGGGCAGCGGCCAGAACAGAAAGAAGAGAAAAGAAGAGGAGCTGTAAGGGAAGAAAAGAAAGAAGGAAGCAGAGAAGAAAAAGAAGAAAATAGAAAGAAGAAAGAAGACACAGCCGCAAGCAAGGAAAGAAAGAGAAGAACAGAAGAAAAGAAGCAGAAAGAAGAAGAAGGCTGAAGAAGAAGAAGAAGCCAGAGAAGAAGAAAAAGATTACCACAGCCGTAGAAGAAGAAAAGAAAAGAAAGAAGAAAGGAAGACTCTGCTCGAAAAAGAAGAGAAGAAGATTAGCTGGAAGAAAAAGGATAGAAAGAAAAGGAAGAGAGAAGAAGAAGCCAAGAGAACTCTCTCTCTTTCTCTCTCTCTCTCTTATTTTTGTAACATAATAGAGAACTTAATTAGACTTCTAGAAGCATAGTTGCTCCCTGAGTTCGACCTCAGGAAAACCTTGTTCCAAGTAAAAAATTTGTAATAGTAATCTAGTAGCTATCTTATTACATACTATAATGACTGTAAGTTAAAGTATAATAAACGTAAACAAGCCAACCGGACACTATTCTTGGCACCGTTGCTGGGGAGCAACGGCTATTCTAGAAGCTATAAAGTCTCTATTTATAAGTTTCTAATAATCTCTTTTCTCTTTTGTGTGCTGGTACAGGAAAACCAAGAAGCAGCCGCACAACAACCACTCCAAGGACAGGTAACTTCTATCCTCTCACTATTAACCCCTAAATTCTAAAGAGGATTAAAAGAAAAGAATAAACAATTTAGGTATAACCTGTCTTTTATACCTAGTAACAGCTGCATATTTTTAAACCACTATTCCTGCACACACTATTAAGGGTATTCAAGGGCTAACACTTTCTTGCCTGAGCCCTAATTACCCAACAAGGAGTTAACTGGACCAAGTAGGGCCAACATAGGAATTAACACTAGGGTTTTAGAGATACACTCCTTAATCAAGAATTGAGAAATCCCAAAAGAAGTGTGACTAAGCTGTTGATTGAAAATACCTATTCAGAAAAACCCTAAGCAATTGTCTCTCTAAAAACACTTGAACCCTAAAAGACAAGACCTAATAAGTTCTCAAAGGAATCAATAAGTGAAGTTGACCCCTTAGGTCAACCAACCTTCAACTTAGGTCACTCTTCGCACTTAGAAAGCTAAAAGTTCAAGTAAAAACCTAAGCACCTTGATCTTAAATTAAAAGTGGTAGACTTAAGAGGTCAAGATCCCCATTCTGGTCTACCTGGAATCTCAATGACAAGAGAGGTCGGGTGGGGAAAACCCTGTAACCCGTGGGGACGCTCTACCGTGTAGGGGTCTTCGCGGGACTCACCCTCTCTGGCTGCCCAGGTAATTCTCAAGTGGTCGATCTTCTGATCAAGGGGTCCATCTGCCCCGCACCACTATAGTCACCCAACATTTTGGGTGTCTCGATTGAGTCCAGCACTTGCTAAACTCATCTCTTCCAACAGTGTATGTTTGGTAGGAGGCCCTTGAAACCTCCTTTAGAACTTCACTCTCCTCAAGGCCGAGCCTCAGTACCCTTGTTTGAGAAAACAACACCTCACATCGACCTCTCCTCCAACTCCGAACCCAACTCACCTTCTTCTTCCACAATGGCTCAGCCAGTTGAGGAAGAGAACAATCTGGAGCACCAGCTCCAGCGACTCAATGACCTCTTCCAGAACTTTGTGCACCCACCGCAGCGTCCTATGATGCGGGACCATTATAATCCTGCTGCAGTGGCTATTGAGCCTCGAGTCAGAATCCCGACTGGAGGACCTGATTCTGAGTTAAAGCCCAATATGATTCATACCATACCCAAATTCCATGGGCTTAGTTTTGAAGACCCCTTCCAGCACATCAAACAACTAAAGCATCTGGCCCAGACTTTTGGGTCATATGCACAAAATCGGGACATTCTCCTCATGAAGATATTCTCCTTCTCCCTTATGGACAAGGTCGCTCATTGTTATCAAACACAAACCCGGTCGATCAACAATTGGGAAGAACTCTATTCCGAATTTTTAAAGAAGTTCTTTCCCGTTGGTCAGACCAATGCCTTGCGCCATCAGATTACCCACTTCACTCAGCAAATGGGAGAACCTCTCCATGAGGCGTGGGATCGCTTTCAGGATCTCATGAGAAAGTGCCCCCATCACGGAGTTCCTAAATGGGAACAAGTCCAGTCTTTTTACCAGGGACTCCATGAGGATATCAGGCTTTTCGTCAATGCAACTTGCGGAGGGAATATCATGGGTCAACATGAGGATACCGTGTGGGAGATTCTCGAAAACATGTGCGAAAACTCCATCAATAATGACTCCATGGGACTATTCGACAGGACGAATACCCGCGCATCGACGAACCTTAGGGGAGCACACGAGACGTAGGGCCTGTCCGCATCAATTGACCTGGAACTAATGGCCAGTCGATTGGACAAGGTCTCCATCATTGAGAAGAAGGTGGACGAGCTGACTCAGCACTTGCAACGAGCCACCTCTGCGCATAGCTCCTTTGCACAGCCTCCTTCCACACAGGAGATTGTGCAAAACATTCTCCACCGACCTTCTCCTGGGATGAATCCATATCCACCCCCATCTGATTCTCGTATAGGAGGGTCATCCGATCCTTTCTATACTAGCAAGGGGAATTCCATTCCCCATTCTCTGATTCGTTGGAGGTTCCTCAGACCTGCGAGGACCTCAACGCCATCCAGAATGATCCATTCTCCAACACCTACAACCCTTGATGGCGAAGCCATCCCAACTTCCAGTGGGCGGGAAATTTCCAAACCCAGAGACCACCCTTTCAGCCCCATCCACAACCCCCTCGTCCTTACCAGCCACCTCAGCCTCGGCCCAACCCGACTTTTTCATCAAGGCCAAACCAGGACCAAATGTCCCTCATCCTTCAGACTCTAGCTAACATTCAAAGAACGAATGCGGCTATTCAGAAACAACACAAGGACAAACTTACAGAGGTTCGAAATCAACTGGCCCAGTTGGCAAATTCTCGCCAACCAGGCACACTTCCTTCTTAACCTCTTCCTAACTCGAATAACGTGCCAACCCAGCGGCGCGTTATGAACCCAAACCCGGGCCAAGCACACATGATTTATCAGGCCCCCTCTATTCCTTCACCCGATGGGATGGAGGCTTCCACTTCCTATGCGAGCTATCAGCAGCAACCCATCCTATCCAACCCTAACCAAAACTAGGCAGGACTAAATTCTGTAACGACCCGTAGCGGTAAGGAAACCCAAGATCCACCATATCCAAACCACTTCAAGCCTGGTAGTGATCCCAACCCTAGGATAGTAATCTAGGACGTTCCTATCCCTGTCCCAGATCAAAGACCTGGACCTATCCTAGAAGAACCAACCAAGGTTCCGTTTCCCGAGGCCTTGACCAAGGGAAAGAAGACAACAAAGCCCGTGGCACCTGAGGAGGACCTGGTCAAGCTCTTTGAGCAGGTCCAAATAAACATCCCCTTGATGGATGCAATTCGCCACGTACCAGCTTACGCACGATTCTTAAAGAATGTGTGTACACCTCTGCGTAAGCCGCGAACCAAGAGTGGGAGTCCAATTGTACTATCAGAGCAAGCCAGCTCTGTAATCCTAAGCAGGCTCCCACCTAAGGCAAAAGATCCTGGTACTCCACTGATTTCCTGCAAAATAGGTGATACCCAATTCGACAGAGCATTGCTAGACTTGGGTGCTTCCATAAATCTGATACCCACATCCTTACTTAAACACCTAGAAGAATCTGACCTAAAACCAACTGAGGTGACACTACAATTAGCAGATCGATATATAAAGTCACCTAAAGGGATTCTCGAGGATGCTATTGTAAGGGTGCGGGATTTCTATTTCCCTGTAGACTTTATAGTCTTGGACATGGACGCACCTGAGAACCCTAGGGATACACCGATCATTCTAGGGAGACCTTTCCTGGCTACTGCTAGAGCCAACATCAGCTGTGAGGAGGGCCAAATTGAGCTCAAATTTGGAAATCAAACCCTAAAAATTGATATATTTAAGGCCCAACAAGGAATCAATTGCGGTGTCATCGAACAGATTTGTGATATCAGGGCCCAACAAGAAACGCATTTTGAGAATGACCTGATTATACCTCATCAACAATAGAAAGATCTTGAACCGCAATTAGAGGAGTCAAATCCAGATTTAGACAGACCCGTAACTCCTACCCTTGAACTTCACATCTACGCTGAACCACCCGTTGCTGCTGATAACCCCGTCCTTGAACTGAAACCCCTTCCCGACCATTTGAAATACATCTTTCTGGGTTCTAATTAGACCCTTCCTGTGATTATAAATTCCAAGCTTACTCCCAAACAGGAATCCCGTTTGATTGCTGTTCTCCAGCAACATCGCAGAGCCATTGGATGGACTCTCGATGATTTGACTGGAATAAGTCCCTCTTATTGCACACACCATATTTATTCAGAAGAGGGCGCACGACCTTCCCGTGAAATGCAGAGATGTTTAGACCCCAATCTGCAGGAGGTCGTGAAAAAGGAGATCATCAGGTGGTTAGATGCAGGAATCATCTACCCGATCTCTGACAGTCGTTGGGCGAGCCCCATTCAGGTTGTGCCTAAAAAGGCGGGGCTCACTACCATTACGACTGAAACCGGAGAGGTCATACCGACCCGATTAGCCAACTCGTGGAGAGTCTGCATAGATTACCGACGACTCAATTCCTCCACGAAGAAGGATCATTTCCCACTACCTTTCATTGATCAGATTCTCGAGAATTTAGCGGGAAATCGATTCTTCTACTTTCTTGACGGGTACTCTGGTTATAACCAAGTAGCTATTCATCCTGAGGACCAAGAGAAGACCACGTTCACCTGCCCCTTCAGAACGTATGCATTCCGAAGGATGCCGTTCGGTCTCTGCAATGCACCCGCCACTTTTTAGCGGTGCATGCTTGCCATATTCTCTGAAATGGTAGGTGATTATCTGGAAGTCTTTATGGATGACTTTTCAATTTTCGGGGCATCGTTTGATGATTGCCTCCAGCACTTGGTTCACAAACTCAGGCGCTGCATCGACGTTAATTTGGTTCTTTCCTGGGAAAAGAGCCATTTTATGGTGCCTGAAGGGAACGTCCTAGGACATCTGATTTCTGAGAAGGGCATCCAAGTGGATCGAGCCAAGGTTGATCTAATCTCTCGCCTTCCTATGCCTAGCTCGATCAGGGACATCCGTTCTTTTCTGAGGAACATCGATTTTTACCGTCGTTTCTTTCTTGATTTCTTGAAAATCGCGTTCCCTTGATAACTCTACTCTCTAAGGATGTACCCTTTGAAATCTCCAAGGAATGGACTCAAGCCTTTGAGAACCTCCGTGACCGAGTCACCCAGGCCCCGATCCTACAATCCCCTGATTGGTCACAACCCTTTGAGATCATGTGCGATGCATCTGATTTTGCTGTAGAAGCGGTTCTGGGGCAGAAAGTTGACGGGAAACCCGTGGTCATCTACTACGCTAGCAAGACACTTGACGAGGCTCAGCGTAACTATACAGTTATAAAGAAAGAGCTGCTAGCAGTAGTATTTGCCCTTGAAAAATTTTGATCTTATCTCCTGGGTTCCCACGTCATCATCTACTCGGATCACACATCTGTGAGGCATCTTCTTACCAAGAAGGATGCGAAGTCTCGACTAATTCGATGGATCTTGCTGTTGCAAGAATTCAATCTCGGAATTCGTGACAAGGCAGGGAGGAAAAATGTGGTAGCTGACCATTTGTCCCACCTTCCTTCTGAGATTATCAACCCTTCCGGACCCATCACGGAGCATTTCCCTGATAAGCACCTGCTAACTATTGGTATTAGACTTCCATGGTTTGCCGATATAGTAAACTACTTGGCATCTCATCAGATCCCGTCTGATTGGCTGAAGGCTAAGAAAGACAAGTTGCGCTCTGATGCCAAGTATTACATTTAGGAAGATCCGTACCTCTTCCGCATAGGTGCTGACCAAATCATCCGAAGATGTGTCCCGGAAGGTGAAGTCAATGATATTCTTTCCTTCTGCCATGACCAGGCATGCGGTGGCCATTTCTTTGGGTACAAAACCGCATCGAAAATCCTCCAGTGTGGCTTTTATTGGCCCACTCTGTTCAAGGATGCATACAATCACTGCAAGGCATGCAGTCGTTGCCAAACTTTGGGCAACATGAGCCATCGCGACATGATGCCTTTGCAGCCGATTCTCGTATGCAAAATCTTTGATGTTTGGGGAATTGATTTTATGGCCCCCTTTCCTGTTTCGGATGGTTTCGAATACATTCTACTAGCTGTGGACTACGTGTCCAAATGGATCGAAGCCATACCGACCCGAACCTGTGATCACAAAATCGTTCTAAAAATTCATTTATCACAACATCTTCTCACGGTTCGGGATTCCTCGTGCTATCATCTCATACAGGGGGACCCATTTCACGAATGCTCAGTTCAAGTCACTGATGACCAAATACGGGGTGTCTCACCGAATCTCTACTCCTTATCACCCCCAGACTAATGGTCTAGCTGAGCTGTCAAATCGGGAGATCAAGAAAATCCTGCAGGTCACTGTTCGGCCTAACAGGAAGGACTGGTCGTCCCAACTTCCGGAAGCTTTGTGGGCCCATAGGACTGCCCACAAAACCCAATTAGGCATGTCTCCCTTCAGACTGGTGTACGGGAAGGCATGTCACCTTCCCGTCGAACTGGAGCACAAAGCCTATTGGGCAGTACGAAATTGTAATCTAGATCTTTCTAAGGCTGGAACCCACAGAAAGCTTCAAATCAGCAAGATCGATGAACTACGTCTTGATGCGTACGAGAACTCGCGAATTTATAAGGAGCAGGTTAAAGCCTTCCATGACAAGCACATCTCTAGAAGGATCTTTCATCCTGGTCAGAAGGTTCTACTCTTCGATGCCCGACTCAAACATTTCCCTGGGAAGCTGTGATCCAAGTGGGTCGGACCATACTTGGTCCGACAGGTTTTTGGAAATGGAGCCCTCGAGATCAGTCCACTCAGCCATGATTCCGAACCTTTCATCGTGAACGGTCAGAGACTCAAACCGTTCATTGATGTAATCTCTACTGATTTGGCTGAATCATCATTTATCCTCCATTTTCCCTGAGCATATTACGCCCAGCCGATGGCGTAAAACTCAACGCTCAACGGGAGGCAGCCCGTCATTCCCCTTGAAAACCTAAAACTTTTGTAACATCTTTGTGCACTTAAGGTTCACCCGTTAGGACAACCGACTCCACCTCAGATGCTTGCATCTGATATTAGAAATCATCCGCAACAGTCAACCCGACCCATTCATTCATCAAAACATCTGTCCTAATGTGTGAACTAAGTTGAATAAAAACCCCTAGGTTACAATGAGAACATTGCAAATCTTAGGCATGGGGGGGTATGAAAGTGCAAAAACTTGTAAGAAAAGGTTTTAAACAAAAAATTCACATATCCCAAAAGAACACCATAAAAAAAAAAGGAGCACAAAATTAAAGAAAAGTGATAGTCATTAGTAAGAAATTAAGGAATTGACCTAAGTTCTCGACCTCATTCAGGAAAGAAATAGAAAGTGCACAGTGAGATTGGGAAAGAACACGAACTTTAGGCATTTTTGGATAGACTCTTAGTACCCATTAATATCTAGACATTCCTCAAGAGGTTGAGGAAAATGAAAAACTTAAGTATTAGGTCCAAGACTTAGGGAGTATTTGGCCTCGTTAACTAACTTTTGGTTTACGGGACTCAGTAACCTAAGCACCCTAACCTCACACACAGCCTGGTTCAGTAAGCGTAAAAATCAAAATCACACAGAAGCGTCGCAAAAATTCTGAAAATGACACCTAGAGTAGGAGCGGCCGATCAACACAAGTTGATTTGGACGAGTTCCCAGCACGGAGAGGTGGGAAATTCCCCTCGAAGATGCGTAACAAAATATCTCCTCGGTGCTTGTCTCTTAGGATATTTACATATCCTACCGGGGGCATGTAAGCACTCTGCTGGTTCAGATTCCATGGATGACATTATCACGAAATGTCAATTACCAGGGTCTGGATTCGGCCATGGAACACCATGGATGTGATTATCTCGAAATCTCAATAGCCAGGATTATCTCGAAATCTCAAAAGCTAGGCATGGGGGTATGATGAGAACCTCATCATAAACCCTAACCAGCACAATCTAACCCAGATATGTGAGAAAAAAAGCTCCTACATGACCCAAAGAAAGGCTTAACTCAGAGAATTCTGAGTTTAGGAATAAAACAAATCATAAGGGGTAAAACTGCAATTTCACCAATGCAGTTTGCAAACAGGGTAATTAAGGATCTAAACACAGGTCAAACATGCTTAACAAGAAAGAAAGTGGGATGATCTGATCTAAATAAGGGTTATTGCAACTTCTAGGAATTAAATTCTATAACCCTAAAACAAACCCACTTCAATTCATGAGGTTCGAAGCAGGATAAAAATTAACTAAACCCTTTAAAATTCATAGAAAAATATTCTCTAGGGTTTAGAACCTTCAATTTGGCGTTAGAAATCAATTTTGACCTAAAAAGAGAACCATGCCCAATTAATAACTTAATTTGGGTTTTTGCACAAATTGGTCGGTCAAACATGGTCCAAACTAGAATTAAATTCATCATTAAAATCCTTAGGTTTAAATTGGTCTTGTATAAAAACTTGAGCCTAAGAAGAGACCTCCTTGACCGACTTTATAATTTGGTCCTCTTCATTTACTTTTTGACCCTTATCTTTTGAAACCCTTGCATTTAAGCCCCCAACTTTTCATCATTCTTTGCAGAACGGTCCTCCCTGCAACTTCTGCGCAGCACCATACTCCGGCGACCTTGCGCGGAACATGGCGCCGCACAGAGAAGGGTTACCGTCTTACAAAGTAGAAGCAGGGTTCCCTCCGACGTCCTCCGTCATAGGGACTCGCCATGCCCTCTGCCGACCACCATACCTTCCGTGCGAACGCGCGGAAGGTATGGGTGTCATCTCCAGCCTTACTCCGGTGAGGCTAGCACGACGCCAGCTCACCCCTCCCTCTATGCCAACCCCTTTATAAGAAGCAACACACCCTGCGAGCTTCTGCAGGCTTTTCTTTGACGGAGAAACCCCCCCCTTTTCATCCCTTCCTCCCCCGTCAGAAGGCCCGAAGCTTTCGACGGCTTCCTCTTCTTCCTCCTCGTCGCTCTGCTGCCCTACCTGCAGCAGGGTTTGCCTTGCTCCATCGTCCACGCCGGGCTGTACACGCCGGTGCCCTCTGCCTACTTCCTCGTCGCCGCACTCCTCCTCCAGGGCTTTTTCTTCTCCAGCTCCGGCAGATACGAGCAGGCTGCTCCGCCCTCCCCCTTCGTCTAATACTTAAGTAAATAGCTTCCTCTCCATTTCCCTTGCATTTCCCCCCTTTTAAACTGCCCTGTCGACCACCCGACCGCCATTGTCTAGACCATCCTCTCCACCTCCGATCACCCCCTCCGGCGAGACCATCTCACATCCACAGACACCCTCGCACCTTGCCAACCACCGCACAAGCTCCCTCACACTCCACTCTACCGATTCCCCATCTCCATTTACTGCCAAACGCCACCCGACCACCCCCCGAACAAACCCACCTCTCCGGCCACAATCTGACCTAAGGCTACCTCCACACACGCCCTCGCACCTCGCCGACCCCCGCACTGTCCTCGCCGCACTCCGGCGAAGCCTCCCCCGTATTCTGACTGGGCTAAGAGGTCGTTTGTGTGATTTCAGGTGCGCGCCCCTCGCCGCCATTGACGATGAGCTGCAGCAGCTTCACCTGCAGCTGCAGGCGCTCTCCAGCACAGGTGCGCATCCTAGGTCGCGCGGGTTGCTTCTGCGAAGGCACCCAGGTCTGCAGCTGGGGCAAAGACCTCGCGGGCTGCTGCAATTAGCCGCAGGTAGCTTGCTTGCGAGCACCAATTTGGGAGGTGGGACTTTAGTCCCACCTTGGAAGTGCACAGCCAAGCGCCTGCACTTAAAGTAAAAAACTGCCTAAGGCTATTCGCCTTCGAACACAGGGGTCAGGTCCCTCTCCCGCACACTGCGCGCCACGCACTCGCTCGCCCTCGCCTGCGCTCATGCCACGCGGCTCTGGGTAGGATCCGATTACCCAAACCGCGCACTCCTCGCCCACCACCGCACGCCGGTGGGCCTGGTCCCTGGCGCGATACCCGCACCTGATTACCCGGCTCTGGAAGAGCGGTCCTAAGAGAGAAATCTGAGAAAGAGAGAGACGCAGGGAAGGGTAGGGGTGGGTTTTGCTCTAACCCTTGTGTGAGCGTGCAGGAACAGAAGAAGAAGCGAAGGAGAGAAACAGAAGAAGAAGAGAAGGAAGGCACTGTAGCAAACCTACAGTTAAGTCGTCTGACCACTGCATCAGACGACGGAAGGGCAGCGGCCAGAACAGAAAGAAGAGAAAAGAAGAGGAGCTGTAAGGGAAGAAAAGAAAGAAGTAGAGAAGAAAAAGAAGAAGAAAATAGAAAGAAGAAAGAAGACACAGCCGCAAGCAAGGAAAGAAAGAGAAGAACAGAAGAAAAGAGGCAGAAAGAAGAAGAAGGCTGAAGAAGAAGAAGTCTGCGAAGAAGAAAAAGATTACCACAGCCGCAGAAGAAGAAAAGAAAAGAAAGAAGAAATGAAGACTCTGCAGGAAAAAGAAGAGAAGAAGATTAGCTGGAAGAAAAAGGATAGAAAGAAAAGGAAGAGAGAAGAAGAAGCCAAGAGAACTCTCTCTCTCTCTCTTATTTTTGTTACATAATAGAGAACTTAATTAGATTTCTAGAAGCATAGTTGCTCCCTGAGTTCGACCTCGGGAAAACCTTGTTCCGAGTAAAAAATTTATAATAGTAATCTGGTAGCTGTCTTATTACATACTATAACGACTGTAACTTAAAATCTAATAAACGTAAACAAGCCAACCGGACACTACCTAACAAAGAAGATGCAAGGAGCAACTGTTTGAGATTGGTGAATACGTCTTCCTTAAAGTCTCACCCATGAAGGGCATACAAGGATTTGGAATAAAGGGTAGGTTAGTTCCAAGATTCATGGGCCCGTTCAAGATTCTTGAGCAGGTTGGATCCATTGCATACCAGTTTGTCCTATCACCACAGTTGACATGAAGGTGTTCATGATATATTTCATGTCTCCAACCTGGGGAAATATATCTCGAACCCAAGTCATCTTCTTAACTAAAACGACGTGGGGATGAGGAGAATCTAACATTTTCCATGGACTCTATACTTGGATCCTAGTAAGCTACAATTGGACTTTGTGACTAGAGGAGCTAGCGGTGTTAATCCTAGCACATCATCCTCATTTGTTAGTTGTAATCCTAGCATCTCTCGATTTAATATTTTCTTTATTTCAATTTTTTTTATACTTTTATTAGTTCCTTCCACTACTTTTGTTTCATTTTCTTTAGTTTTGTACGAGAATATTTTATGATTATAAATATTTTAATGACATCTTTCTAATTTAACTTTCTTTATATATATATATATATATATATATATATATATATATATATATATATATATATGTGATGTATTGCATTATGAATAATTTTATTATTCTCTATTTATACATGCAATAACCAAATCTTCGATAATCGGTAAATGGACTAAGATTTTTGCTCGTGTGGGGTTAGACCAACTAAAGAATAAATGAAAGAGACATGGTTGCCATCGGATTCATTAATTGCTTCTGCATATTGCTGAAAAAGAGGACCATTAATTGTCCCTGGCAACTTGACGTTGAGTCCAAAAGCATAAATATGGACGTGCAATTTGATTTCAATCCCATCGACTCTTCTTGCGTGAGCATATAAAATTTGAAGATTAAGATGAACGATATTTAACCCGATTATATTCCATGCCAATGCCCAAATATGTCTTCGGACAAAAATTATTGCGATATACATTATATTGGAAATTGTTTCGTAATGAATTAATTTTTAACACATGCCTTATCATAGAAGGTAAATAACTTTATATCATTTGTAAGTATCCCTACAAATAATTTTCTTTATAATAATTATCATAGATTGTATTATAGTGGTTGATCTCCATACTCTTAGTATAAAAGAAATAAATCTCCTTATAAATTAAGATATTTATTCTATTATAAAATAAATGTATTATATAGTGACAAATGTATTATTTATCTTTATATTACTTCTCCCTATACTTTTATAATGATTATAAAGAAGTATCTTATAATTATTAAGAAGATTATTTATAATAAGTATAAAAGTGTAGAAAAAATAAAAGATTATAATAATTATTATTTATTGGATTGTGAAGAAGAAACCCTATTATAGATTATACTAGGAAATTATGACCTATGCTTCACGATGGGAATAATATTATTATTGATGAAAATACAAAAATATATATAATATAATTTATTAAATAATCAAATATACACTATGGTCATTTTTATTTTGATAATTGGAATAATAGTCAATCTTAAACAATAGAATAATAATATGTATGATTTGTATAATATGTATTAGAAAAATTTTAAAAAGTACTTCTAGTTAAAAACCATCTAAATAAAGGCTCGCACTTTGAGGTGAAAATAATAATATATATATATATATATAGAGTAAATCATCAAATATATATATATAATTATTTTTATTTCAATAATTAAAATAGTATAATCTATACAATATGTATGGAAAAAATTTTAAAAAAATATTACTAATTAGAAATTACCTAGGTAAAGTAATAAAAAAAGAGAAATAAATAATAAATAATGTTGTGACAGTGAGAAGGGAGATGGGGGAAGATAGAGGGGGAGTGGAAGGGGCATTAATATTATCGAGAGAGAGAGAGAGAGAGAGAGAGAGAGAGAGGATATGACAAATGGCGATCTGGAACCTTCTTTCAACAATAATCACGTGTTAAAATTAATTATTATAAATATTTTTTTAATTAATATCCATTTTATATACAAGTAATATCTAATTTATTAACAAAATAAAGAGAGCCTATAAAAATTATGTAATTATGATTTTGGGTTTTATATATATATATATATATATATATATTGGATGTTGGTGCTAAAAAAATAGGTATTTTTACTTTTGTAAATGTTACAACTTAAATATTACCACCTTTATTTAGAGAAGTTAAAATTGAAACAAAATCTTAGGATCCCTAAATAATGGATCCAAATAGTATCATAGAAAATGACTAAATGCAAATCACATTATTAAATGCAAATTAGATATCACGGACTCCTGTCAAGATTCTTTAGTTGATTTGCAATCCACTTAAAAAATGATGCAAAAAATAAATTAAAATATATAATTATACCTCAGTATTTTACTTGAAATTGAAACTTTCAATTATTGCTTTGAAAAATATATGTTGAAACTTTTAATATCATATTTTATTATGAGCATGCCATCTCTTTTTATCCTTGCGAGATTTTTAAGAGGCAAGTTACCTACGGGAGGGAGGGAGGGACACGGAGGATTCGTGGGGATGAAACCAAATTGAGCGAGGGAGAGAACTCGTGGGATGAAACAAACGGAGGGAGGGCGAGAGAGCGAGCGGGGGTAGTGGGGGATGAAACCAGAGGGAAGGATTGACACGTGGCCGTCGAAACCTTGCATTAGTATATTAGTATAGACTATAAGGACTGATCTCTATACTTAGAAAAAAAAGTATCCTATAATTATTAAGAAGATTATTTATAATAAGTGTAAAAGTATAGAAGAAATAAAAGATTATAATAAGTATTATTTATTGGATTGTGAAGAAGTATTCCTATTATAGATTGCATTATAAGGATTGATACCTATACTTTTAGTATTAAAAAAGTAAAGAAAATTATTATGATTAATACATGTTATAAGTAATTGTAAATCCTGTAGGGACAAATGTATTAATAAAGAAGTATCATATAATTATTAAGAAGATTATTTATAATAAGTATAGAAGTATAGAAGGAATAAAAGATTATAATAATTATTATTTATTGGATCGTGAAGAAATATCCCTATTATAGATTGCATTATAAGGATTGATCCCTATACTTTTTGCGTAAAAAGAGTAAAGAAAATTATTATGATTAATATATGTTATAAGTAATTGTGAATCCTATAGTAAAATCAACTAAGAGCACTCAACTGAAAGCTGGTAGCCAAGACTCGAACATGCAACCACGCAATACAAGAAAACAAAAAAGTAAGGGAAATTATTATGATCAAGATATGCTAAGCAATTGTGAATCCTATAGTAAAATAAATTAAGAGCACAGGCGACCACACAACATAGGCAAAAGATGCCGGTAATCAACTGCACTATACGTCCATATGGTTAGGTTTCTTTAACAATTATATAAATGATAATGCACAATTCTAGGAAATAATTGCATAGTGTAATGAACAGTATATCTATAACTCAATCCATCACGACATTTAAGTATATATACTAGTTTTTAGTCTGCATTTTACTGCGAGAGTACAATTCATATGACAAATCTCTCTAAAAAGACGATGCTATGTATACATATTCATATGATGAATCTATCTACAAAGAGGATGCTATGTGTACACATTCATATGACGAATCTATCTAAGAAGAGGGTGCTATGTGGACATATTCATATGACGAATCTCTCTAAGAAAAGAGTGCTATGTGTATATTCAATGTCGTGTAAATTTCAATATTTTTGCATTTTTTATAAAAAAAAAAGGTTATCTTGTAATTATTGAGTAAAAATATATGCATTGTACTCCAGGGTAATGATATTTTTTAATTTTTTTAAAAAAGAAAGAAAATAAATTTCAAAAATTTTATAAGTCAATTAAGGTTTTGCTGTAAATTTTACATTAAAAATAAGGTTGTCTGTAATTAGCGAGTAAAATGTAATTTGTAATTATATGTTTACATTTATTTAAAAAATGAGAAAGCATATCAATTTCTAGGCTAATTAGAGTCACAATACCTCGAAAAAAAACCCTCACACACACACACACACACATGCAAACAACATGAGGTGATTTAAAGTTTCTAGCAAAGACAAATGGATGTGGAGTACTTATATTCTTTACCATACTTCTGAAAATGAAAATAGTAACAATAAATTAATATAGATAATTTTTTTAAATCTATTATCATATGCAAGTATAACATAAATAACATAGTAGGAATGCATCAAAGATTAATATATGAAAATCCTGAATATATTATTTATACTTTTATGTAATAAGTATAAAAGTGTAGAAAAAATAAAAGATTATAATAATTATTATAAAGAAGTATCCTTATAATAAAAAAGGTAAAGAAGTAAAAGGCTACTGCAATCGTGAATCCCTGTAGAATTGAAACATGCATCCCTCGATTCCCATCTAAAAAAAATGGTTAAGGTGTCTCTTTAGCACTTGTCTCGATTCCCATCTAAGACAGTTTAAGCACTCCAACCAATGGAAGCTACCTACCATGTTAGAAACCAACATAGACATAGTCATAGCTGTCAAGATTGGCTTCAAGAAAGTTAAACATCTACCTTTCTTTTGACAATACTAGTGGGGGAAAAATCTTACAATCATAGAGAAGTTGTCAAGTCCCCTTGTGAAGAAGACAACATGAATGCAATAGCCATAAGCTCTTAGTCCTTCATCCCAAGTGCAATAGTGACAGCCTTACAAAAGTTATATAAATGGCTGTGAGGTGTGAAGGATTCGAACGCAAAACAAACCCACGAAAGCTACCAACTGCACTAGGAACTAATACAGTCGTCGTTATTCAACATTTATATAAATAATAATTTATCATTCCGGAAATCCAACCATATATAGCCTTCGTCATTCTATGCTAGTTTGCTAATTGCCAAAATTCGATGGCATGTGTACTTTTTCATGCATAATTAGCACAACTAATACCTTTTATGTAAATAAGGACGGACAACCGTATGCAGTTTTAGCTGATAGTTTTCCCAAAAGGAAATAGAAAAAATCCTACTCACGAAAGGTATTCATGAATAATCACTGCGCATCCACTGCCTTGGAATCTCTGTTCAGGCACTAATAATTCGGAACTTACATGTCAGCAATTTGTTACACGTGGATTTGTTTACATGAAATGCAAATTTATATTTGTCAGGATATAACTCAGCAACTGACTATGGTAGAGGGAATTCAAATTCAACCCTTGACCTTACGTTATCCGAGAGTTGATGTTACGGGACCGTCAACTCTTCTACTTTACCTGCAAAAGATTTTGGACGCAGAAGAAAAAAGGAGAAAGTCAAGACACTTGAATGAGATACGTGCTTACATTAAGTACACGCAAGTAATGAGCTTCTGCCGATCGTAATTGGCCAAGGCCCAAGGGATGCAGCCCTCATCCATTTGCTGTTTGGAGGATGGCCTGTGCACATCGCGCGGATGGGAATTGAGCACCGGAACCCGAATTCAATGAGCCACCGCGCAGGGGAATCGGCGTTCCAACGTCAGTCGCTGCATTCAATGACCTCTCACCCGCTCACATCCCTTACTAGCGCCGCGCTCGCGACCCATGACGAAGTACCGGTGCAACTGCCTGCTGCGCGCCCCTGCGAAGGCGAGTGACGCAGCTCGTATTTTAAAATAAGTAAATAAATAGAAAAATGAGGATGAGAGAGGTGGGGCCTCGCTCGGAAAGGAAAAGATTGAGAAAAAGATAAAATAATAAAGGAAATAGTGGAGGTGCGAGAGAGAAAAGTAGAGATGAGAGGGAAGAGAAAATGTCAAGGCATTTTCAATTTATTTCTAGCCTATGCTTTTTTCTACAATAATCCAACTCTTTCACAGAAAAGATTATAAAAATTTAAGAAATATAACTTTTGATATTATAATTCTTAAGCATTCCTTGGTTGAAATTATAAAAATAAAATAAAATAAGTTTGAAACTAACATGACTCTCGTGACATCTCATATCCAAAACAAATGGACACTTTGACAAATTTTCAAGATACTCTCTAATAATTAAGAAAATGATAGATGAGCACTTAAATTTTATATTAATGAGATATTGATCTATGTCACGAAGCCTTCATTTTCTTTCACCAATAGGGATCGAATAAACCAAAAAAGTAATGAAAATAGAATGTCTCCTTGAAAAGCTTGCGTTAAATTTGAATAATCTATCTTGGTAAATAAAGGGGTTTGGACCTGAATTTGTCGCTAGTATTTAGCTGGATATCTCTAAAAAGTAAACACCGTTAAAGGTTGTCTTCTATTGTAGTGGAAATCAATGATCTACAAATAGGCACACATTAGGGAAAATACAAGTCATTACCATGTTTGAATTCTTACAATTTACAATATGATGGGTCTCGGAAGGTCCACCAAAAGATTTATTAGCGTAAGAGATGTTACTTAGTCTTTGGCATTCGTCGCTTAGGAGGAGAGATTGACCATCGCCAAACAAATACGAGGGAAAACAGGGGTTTGGTGACCCAGTTCTACCACAAGAGGTGTACGTCTGGGGGGAGGACAATCCTCCCAACTATGCACTATAATTTTTGGGGATACATATTACATGATCTCGCTCCCTCTCTCGGGGAGGAGTCCCCTTCTACCGAAGGGTGCCCTCTCTATTTATAACATGGAATAACTCTCATTGATGAGCTCTAGTACCCCTATCTGTCAGGCAACGTGGTACCTGTTAGGGTGCAGGTGGTCAGGTACATCATTTCGTATCTTCTGCCCTTGCTGTGCAGGATCTTCTGGTAGGCCAGGCTAGTGTTGGCTGAGATCCAAAAGGTCTTAGGCGGGACAGAGTGCCGGTTCTGCTTGTATACCCCCTTATCCAGGTAGCCGGATCCTTTATCCGGTCGGGTGCGGAGTTTTAGATCCGATGACACTTTTTGCCCCTCATCATTTGCCTCTACTCTCTAACTAGTGTGAACTGTTGAGAGAGTAGCAAGAATGGCCAAAACTCTGCGATAGGTGATGCCCCCAGATATTCGTCTAGCTGTATTTCAACAAGGAGAACATTTATGTTTGAGGAGTTAAGTAGCCTTCATCTGCTTCTGATTGGTTGGAAGAGGTTCTTTGTCAGGGGTGTATGAGCCCGAGTTCACATCGTCCTTAGGAGACGACGTCGCTTGAACATGGGGCTAGTGGAGGTTAGGTCGACCTTAGGAGGCAACCTGTCCCGAGTTCGAGGTGGGCTTACAAATGAGTCACGACTTACACTGGCCTTAGGGGGCGACAGAGTTTGAGCGTGGCATATGAGCTTGAGCCGGTGCCAGCCTTAGGAGGCGGTGGAAGGTAGGCGTGGGGCGCATTAGCCCGAGCCGGTGCTGGCCTTAGGTGGTGACCTTTCATCCATTCTAGACACTGAGGCAGGCATCGTTGTTGCTGTGAGAGATTGTGGCCCGAAGCGTCGTGCCTTTCTTGAGAGGCACAAGAGGCATTTCGAATGTCTGCCATGTAATGACATGCAGGGGTCCGTGAGCAGCGATTTTGTCAGTGTATTTATGCGATTGCGGCATTCGTGCCAAATCTCAAGGGATTTGATTTCTTGGCAGTTGTAGACTCGTAGGGGGGTGAAAAGATGTTGCCGCCTTCGGGAGCCCGTGAGATGGGGCTATAAATAGAGGCTCAATGTGGGGCTTGCCTCACCGCCTTCCATCGTCTATGGACGTGCTTATGGAACTTCAGAGTCGTGAGAAAGAACGTTTGTGACTCGTTCGCTCCTTGGATAGAGCTTTGTTTCCGAACTTTTGCGTGTTCAGTGAAGCAACCAAATAGTGGTTATGTGCAACTCTTCAGATGGGGTGAGCCCCTCCTTATGCCCCTACTCGACGCACAGGCCAAGGTAAGGGCTTTCATCTTTTGAGATGCCTATTGTGGATGGACGTCCCTCCTATGCAGTTAACTTGCCTTGTTTTCCTGACGTAGGCTTCTAGGGGTTTTTTTTGCCTGATGATGTCAGGTGTCATAGTGGCTTGCCTCAGCTAGGGGTCCATCCTTTGTGGGGGAAACTTGCTTGGCAGGGTGCGAAGGAGTGAGCCTCTTGCTCTGGAGGAGCTCAAGAGGAAGCAGGTACGAGGAGTGGCGGGGCATGCTCTCTCAAGCCGCCTGTGGGGTGATCCCGGCGGGACATTTGTTGGGAGAGAGATGCAGTTGCGCCTTTCTTTTCAAAATAGTGTGGAGAACTGGCTAAGGACGAGGTCACGGGGGTGCCCCCTGGGGCCCAAGGGTAGGTCGCTCTCTTGCGGAGTTGCGATGTTTCCCACCTTGGTCGGCTCTCTTGGTGATTCCATGAGGGTGGAACCAGGGCTGCCTTTGCCAGTAGCTCCTTTGGTGGGGGTGTATTTACCCAGCCAGACGCAGGGCCTTAATCAGATGGTGCTCACGACGTTCATTCAGATGGTTAGGTCCATCTGGGGATTCCTTGTGCGATGGCCAGTTGAAGGCCTAGCGGTGTTGACTAGGTGGGGTATCTTACTAATAGATTGGAGGGTACTCTACATTTCTGAGCAGCCTCGACTGCCTCTAGCAGCAGTCGTTATCCACCAGCACTTGCTGGCCGGGTGATGGTTAACTAGGGCGGACCAGCTTCTATTGAGGGGTCGTTCTGGGTGAGCCCAACAAGAGCTACAAGGTTCTCCCATCCTATCGCTGCACTATCACCCAGTTCCTCTGAGTGCGAGCAATCTTGGGGGACTGAGGGTGAAGCCGTTGAGTCTTGCCGCTATTTTCTTTGTAATCTGATGTTCCTTTTAGCTGTAACTTAGCTGGAGACCATAATGCGGGAATGTAATAGTCAATGTTTGTTGTAAAGGAAATAAAAGAAAGTTTTTTATTCCTTGAATGGACTGCTCGTATTCCAAGTATGAGAATGTTTTTTTCACCTGGGGTTTGCTCGCACGAGTTTCATAAACCGCGTTTTAGGAGGCTTGGCCTGAACCCTTTTGCTTGCTCGAACAACTTGGCATAGAGGCTGCTTTTATTACTTCCTTCCAGGTTATGGTTGGCGAAGCCTATTGGGATACTCTTGGAGAGGGCCATCCCTATGGTAGTGGCTGAGCGCCTATGGCTGGCACCGTGGAGGTGTAGGCGGGTCGCTTTTGGTGGCCTTCTTTGCGGCCTCCCTGGGTCAACTAATCATCCGACACCTAGTTCACTTGTCTACGTCGGTCGTGGGCGGAATCGGTGCCTTGAGCATGCCCATGTCCTTGATGGACGGACACACTTATTCCCTTAGAAGGTAGGAGCAGCACGCTCTCTTCGACTGACTCTCCTTGTGAGGCGGCGATAGGAGAGGGCAGAGGGTCCCGACTTGTCTTGTTGACTTTTCAAGCGAGATGCCCCAGTCCATTGGGCGTTTCTTCGGGGGTCGGTTGCTTATGAGGATCTTCCTTGAAGGATGTTTAAGAGGGGAGCCAACCTCAGGAGGTGGCCCAAAGGGAAGGGTGGCTTCAGGGCATAGGAAGCCAAACTCTTGCCCTCTTGCAGCGTTGCGTCATTCGAGAGATGGGGTGCTGGGGTCTCACTCCCTTGTTGTTAAGACCCGTGCTGTCTGAGCCTTTTAAGACTTCTGGAATGTGGGTCAGACGTCTGGACACCTTCCCAGACGTCTGGAAATCAAAAATTTCGAGTACGAGCTCGTGTCTGCGCATATGCTGTGCGCAGACAGTACACTTCCGTTGTTTTCTTCTTCTTCTCTCTCCTTCCGCCCGACGAAAACCCTAACCCCACACCCTTATATAAGCCCCCTCCTCTCCCTCACACCACCCCCACTTCCAGCCACTTTTGTCCTTCCTCCAGTGAGAGCAGCGAGCGAGAACGGCGGAGAGAAGGAGCGGTGTGAGTGGAGAGAAGCAGCGTGAGGAAGAGAGGAGAGAAAGCTTGCGAGCTCGCGTGGGAGCTCGCCGGTGAGATCACGGCCGGTTAACGCGTGCGCAAGGCAGAGGAGTGCGTCGGGGAGGTCTTCCCCGACATTGCTACAGCCGGAGCAGCAGGCGAGAGGGCGCGGCACGGCCACGCGTGACGCGAGAGGGCGGAAGCAGGTTCTAGTTCTGAGCTTTTCCCAGAATCAAACGTCTGGAGCAACGTCCAGGCGACGTAGCCGACGTCTGGAGGAGGTTCCAGACAACTGAGAAGTAGGCTTCGCGAAGGTACGTCTTCTTTGTGGATACGGCCATGCAGGTCATTCCACCGAGGCACTGTTTCATGCCGATTTGAGAAGATTTAGGTTGATTCGTGCAAGAGTTGCTTCGGGAAGGCGCGGGACACGCCCTCCCACACATTTCAGACGTCTAGGTGAGGCACCAGACGACGGGAAGCGTTTCCAGATGTCCGGAGAGGTGGTCGAATGTTTGGAACTGGGTCCAGATGGTCCAGCGGAGTTCCTGGACGTCTGAGGAGTAGCGTAGAACTTGAGGTATGACACTGGTCACTTTTAAGACGTCTGGAAGTTGTTCCAGACGTCTGATTTGAGTCAGAATCGTTGTTTTTGACCCGTTTAGGGTCCGTTTGAGGTCTAATTTCCGCAATTAAGATACCGATGTTTCTCGTATGATTTCCCCTACTTGTTGGAATACTTTCTATACTGTTATGAGTATTCTCTTGTGATTGATCCCTGTGATAGGACTTGTTTCTGTTGTGGGTTCGGGGCTTACTGAGGCACATGAGCCTACCGTTCAAGCTCCCACTACTCCTGGGTTTAGTGGTAGAGTGGCTTCCCCTCAATTTAATTACAACTTAAATGCATGTGTGTAATGAATGATTGGAACCTAGGATATGGCATGAATCCTAGGACTAGAAATACTGGAATGTCTGTATTGAATGAATGAATTGCAGTCTTAAATGAGTAGATAGAATGAGAATAATTACCTGTAAATGAATAACAATTCCCTGCAAAATATGTAGTATTTGTGTTAGTTAACTGTTGAATGTAACTTTCCTGTCGTACCCATGAAATGACATAATATGAGCTACATGTATATGAATTGGAAATGGAAAGGTGAATGTTGGAAACACGAGCTACCTGTGAATAACCTGAATATGGGAATGTGAACAATAGAATTACAATTTGCATGGGTATAACCTGAGAATGGAAATAGAAATGATGAAACCTAGTATGAAATGGCCTGAGGAATATGAGATGAACCCTACGGGGAATTAGGAGATGAGCTCCTAGAAATAAATGGAATGAATCTGGGAATGTGTTGGGAAGTGTGCTGGCCCTTGAGTACATGGTACCAAGGGGAGCACATGTTATCTCTTAGTGTAGAGGGGAGCTAGCCGCCCTTGGGTTGGGACCTGGGGTTAGGATTGGCCACTTTGCACTGACTCTGTGGCCCTCGTGTACACTGTATCGGGGAGAGCTACTAGTGTAGGGAGAGAGATAGCCACCCCACGGGGCCCGGGGTTCAGCTAGCCGCCCTACACCGACTTGTTAGGCCCACTAGGCAAACCAGGGTAGTCAGGTGAGGGTGCGCAGACTGTGAAGGGGCGAGACTGAGAGCAAGAGCTTCTTGGACACAAGAGAGTGGAAATACTTGATCTTAGTGTATTGCAAAGTGTTTCTTGTGTTTCTCTTGATGTATGTAGGTGTGTAAAGGCTCCCCTCTATTTATAGAGGCCTTAGGAAGGCTTTGGAAGGCTTAAGAAAGGTTCTATAGCCGCTGGGAACAAAGCCCAAGTGAATCAGCCCGAAATCAGGAACAATCATTGTTCTGACAGGCTTATCAGACGTCTAATTCTAGCATCAGACGTCTGGAAGTTCACTATAAGACGTCTGATTAAAAGGTCAGACGTCTGATTTTGGGCGGGTCTCTCCCTGACTTGGATCAGATCTAAACAGGGTTTTTACGCAAGTCCATCAGACGACATACAGGACGTCTGGCACTATGTCTGGACGTCTGGAAACCTACTTTTACTGTGGGAATTGATTTCCAAACGTTGCAATGGCTAGAAAATCTCTGAGAAGAGATTTTGGGTCAGCCGAGGTAAAACGGTCATTTATCGGACGTCTAGAAAGTCCTATGGACGTCTGATAAGGCTCCAATGGTCATATCTTTGAGTGCCTGCTAAGCCAGCCAACGATCCACTAACTGGACGTCTGGCAAATCCATTAGACGTCTTCTAAGACGTCTGGTCTAAGGTCTGGACGTCTGATTTCATCAGACAGAACTACTATCTCCAGCCTAACAGTTATCGGACGTCTGAAACAACAGTTAGACATCTTAAAATACATTATCAGACGTCTGATTTGGGAATTAGACGTATGGAAGTGCTGTTTGAACCCTATATTAGTTTTCTAAGTATTCTACAGAAAACCTAAGTATCCTAAGGTTGTACTGGTGTTCCTAGGACTACTGTTAGGATTCTTTGAGGCTCTTTAACATAATTTCTAAGGAAAATAAAGAGCAAGAAAAATAAAGATAAAAGTACATGAAAGGATTAAAAAGAATCTATCCTATTCTTCTTGTCTTCTATCTTCAATCTGTCGCTCCACGCGAACCTCCTCTGTTTTCCGTCAAGCTCCTCCAATCCGTCCTGGATGCGAGCTCGAATTCCGTCTAAACACGTCCACATTTGCAATTGACCTGAAATCTAGGACTCAAATTGCAAATGTTAAATAACACGTGTTTTGTTATCATCAAAACAAATGATCGTGGTGCTTTAGCACCAACAAGGCGAGGGTGCGCAGACTGTGGAGGGGCGAGACCCCTGTTTGGTTCTTAGAGGCTAGACCCCTGTTACTGAGAGGGCTATGCCCTATACTGGTTCCGTGCTGTGCTTTGGGCGCACCTACTAACGGAAACGACTGATCGCGTGTCAATACGGGGTAACTACCTGTGCGCTTATCGTGCGTGCCGTAGTCACCGTTACGTCTGTCCATGACCTTGGGGTGGTTGACTGGGTGCAGGACCACCACGGGGGACTCTACTGGCCAGGAGAGTACCACGTACGACTTCTACTCTTCGGAAACGACTGCAATCAAGATCGTTCCCACGAGGAACATTCGAGGTCAAGAAAGAGACCTGATAAATAAACTAAATGGTGAAAAAGAATAATTAGCTAAAGAAAGTAATTGAAAAACAACAACTACCTATCCACCTTTACTGTTTAGTTAGTTGGTTGCCACTCTACTCAACGTTCGCTGACTTCGTGTACTCATAACCCTTTTTAGGTCCAGGTGTTGAGCAGCCAAAGCCTACGGCTACAGAGGGTGCTGAGCCTAGTAGAGCCCAGTAGTTGTAGCTTTCTGTTGTACTCCTTTTCCAGTTGTAGTGAGTAGTTTATTGCACTTCTGTACTCTTTCATTTTGAACATTATATTCCTGTACCCGTTTACTTTTCTACTATTGTGGTGATGTGTACTGTAGTAGTTTTACTTCTTCACTGCTGTACTTTTGTTACTGTTAGTTGCTTAGCATAGTGAATGTGGTTTACTTTTCTGCTTTTTGGTTACCTTCTCGTTGGACGACTAGGTCTTGAGATCAGTTGAGTCAGTCCGGTCTCGTGTCCTGTAGGGATTCGAGAACTGAGTCGTAACACTTGCCCCTTCGTTAATATGATGATCGTTGGTCTAGGCGGACTAGACCCCCGCCCTTCACTTTAGTGGGCAGATGCCTTTGAGGGTAGGGTGGACATGACTCTTGCCAGTGGGCGGTGTGCTCAACCTCAAGGCGCATGGGTTTGGGTCCTTACTAGCCCGAGGGACCGGTCTCACCGCCTGCTGGAACGGGGGGTGCGGGGCCTCGGTTCCATTGTTCTCCTAGTGAGGTGGTAGAAGGAGAGGAGGGGAAGAATCCCTACCTGCCCTGTTCCTTCACACATTCCTCTGGACCAATTGCCGCTAGGCAGGGTTTATGCAGGTAGAGTTGAGGGAGGGCTCCGACTGCGCCTAAGACACTTGCCCCCTTTTTTCCTGGTACCGGGGAGCGAAGGGGGCTAGGGCCTCTTTGGTGATGCCATGCCCTTGCCCTTTTGTTGAGCATTGGGGGGGGGGGGGGGGGGGCTTGTTGGGACATGCCCCATCCATTTTGTGGACATTTAGTCGGGTCTCGTGAGAGACCCCTTGGTTGGGACAGGTCTGTCCTTGGTAGTACTCGCTGCATGTCCCTCGTGGGGATTGGACAGAAGTGTCCGATGCGGGAGTGCCTATCCCTGACAAAGGAGGCCATAGGTAGGATCTACCAGAGGGGCTTATAGGCAAGCGCTGTTTTAGGGCCGCCACTTCCTTTGAAAGTCATGCTTGCTGCAGGTGTTCGGGGGGGGGGGGGGGGGGGCGACTTTGAGGGTTCTCCGAGCCTCAGCCTTGGCCTCTTATTGTGGCTGGATAACTGCCGCTTGAGGGGGCGAATCCCTCGCTTGGACAAGCTAAGCGGAGTCGTCAGGGTAGGATTGAGTAGCCGAGGTTGAAGAGCCTAGTGAAAGTATCGCGAGGGTTAGTTTAGACCTGGTTGTTGAACCGCTGTCCGTTACCTTGGCCTCCTCGTAGAGGCGGGGACCCAGAAGTTGGTTGTCAAGGGGCCTGCCGTATCCGCGAAGGGGGTAAGTGGCCTGACGCCATTTAATGGGCCTCAGAAGGCCTACCAAAAGATTTATTAGCATAGGAGGCGCTACTTAGCCTTTAGCATCCTTCACTTAGGGGGAGAAATTGACTATCACCAAAAAAACACAAGGGAAAATAGGAGTTTGGTGATCCAGTTCCACTACAAGGGGTGCATGTTTGGGGGGAGGACGATGCTCCTAACTATGCACTAGAATTTTTGGGAATACATATTACATGATCTCGCTCCCTCTCACGGGGAGGAGTCCCCTTCTACTGGAGGGCTCCCTCTCTATTATAACATGGGGATAACTCTTATTGATGGGCTCTTGTACCCCTATCTGTTAGGCTACGTGGTAGTTGTCAAAGTGCATTTCGTATCTTCTACCCTTGCTGTGCAGGATCTTCTGGTAGGTTGGGCTAGTGTTGACTGAGATCCGGCAGGTTTCAGGCAAGACGGAGTGCCGGTTCCACCTGTATACCCCTTCGTCCAGGTAGTCAGATCTTTTGCCAACTTGGGTGCAAAGGTTTAGATTCGAGAATAATTTTTACCTCTCATCACAACATATGTTGCTCCCACCACTTTCAAATGGGCAATGCTATTTGGTTGAATCTTTTAAAAAAAATTCTTTGATTTTTTACTTCAAACTTTTCCTTAGGATATAAAACTTAATGAATTGATATTTGCAAGGACATATATGAAATATAAAATAAACATAGATATATACGTCTTTTCCAATATTTAAAGGGATATATCTATCAAAACCCCAAATAAAAAAACCTTACCGGATTATTCTATTTGCTCCTCCCTCCGTCCGTCCCTCCACTCCATTTCAAAAGAGCACAGCCCAGCACACTTGTCACCCGCGGCTTCCCCTCGTTCTTCCCCCCCTTCCCTCTTCTTGTGTTGCAGAGCTCCATCGATCGAGATCGTGTAGAGCTCCTCCTCCTCCTCCTCCAGTGGGACGATGGCGTCGTATGCGTCGAGCATGGGGACCAAGGGTGGCACCTACTTCGTCGGCAGGAACGAGATCCTCTCCTGGATCAACGCCACCCTCCACCTCAATCTCTCCCGCGTCGAAGAGGTCAGTCGACCCCACACACACACACACACAAACCCTTCCTTCGACGACGAGTCTTTGATCCTTCCACACCCCCCGTCCTCCAAAACAACCGTTGCCGTTTTGTTTTCCCGTCCGTCGATATCTTCCTCCCCTTCTTGACGACACATTGCCGTAACTTACGTGTGTATACACGCCTTCTGTTTCTTGTTGATGAAGTCGACGATCGTTGTCGTAACGGATAGTTTCCGGAGATGTTATGGACCTTTCGTGGATCTTTGGAAGATGTTATGGAGCTCTTTGGTAGTTTACCCACTGATCCTCTATAAAATGAAAGTTAAGTTAGGGTTCTTTCTTGATGAAACTTAGATCATTATTCCCCAAGGAGATGTGTGACTCTTTCCAAATTATCTGGATCGGTGAATGATGTAATTTTTGAGAATTATCTGAGTGAGATCAATCCTTTTCTTTTCTTCTTCTTCTTCTTCTCTTTTTTAAATAAGAATTCCGACTCAAAAAGTCATCCATCCTCTACCTGCAGTCTATTTCTTCAAGATATTCATTTTTTATAGCTGGACTTTTGTGGAGTCGTTCTGTTACATTGAACGGGTAGTCCTGTTTGGAAGTCGTATAAATCAGTCATGTAGGAATAAGTATTGGAAATCCCGTGTTCGTTATTTTGAACGATGATCGAATAAAGCAGGGAATAAACGTTGGAATGGCTATTGCAAACGCCTGATCCCGGATATGGAACGCATAGCCGGGGTTTTGCAGGCTCAATTTTATCCCAAGCCAAGCATGGGGGCTTCCCGGGATTGCCAAATGGCACCTTTGGTAATCCTTAGAAATACAGAGTTTACCACTAGTGCAGCTGCTTCTTGGTAATCAAAACCATAGGTTTGCCATCTTGCACTTCAAAAGAAAAAGAGGGATGATCTTGCGCTTTCGCGGCGTGACATGATTGATTGCTAATATTCGAACATCAAGTTGTTCTCTGGGAATGGGATGAACATCTGGGATTTTGTTTTCCAGGCTGCTTCTGGAGCAGTGCAGTGCCAAATGTTGGACGTGACTCATCCAGGTGTTGTTCCAATGCACAAGGTTTTGTCTTTGACTTTGATCCTTCCACCTGAAGCCCCGTTGTTTGTTATGGTTTGAAAGATGTGGCTCCTGTTTCCAGGTAAATTTTGATGCGAAGACGGAGTATGACATGATTCAGAATTACAAGGTTTTACAAGAAGTCTTCAACAAGCTGAAGGTAGAGAAGGTATTCGCCAAGTTAGTGTCTTCTGTAACTCCCATTGCTCTGCTTCCGATGTTCGCTCTAGTTATATTCTAAATAGCGTCTCACAATTTTCTGTTAGATTTCTGTCATTTTCTATTATTTTTTGTGTTTACTAATTTTATAAGGCTCCACCTGTACTTTTTCCAACCATGTATAAATTTGAATTAGGATATCTTGGAATGTAAGTTGATCATTTATGCTATCAAGAGCAGTGATCTTAGATTGGAGCTCAGCACCCATCTCACCAGCAATGATGTGTTGCCTCGATGTCAATGGTGCTAGTTGCAACCAAGCGGTGCTAGCCACTGGTGCAAGCCCAGAGCTAGCAAGCATGAGGCTTTGCCTAGCCTTGCGTAGGACAATGCTAAGCATACCTAGCACCATGACATCTTTGCATGTTGCTATGTGTCTCTTTCGTGTACTGTTGTCTGCTGTTACAGATTGATTAGTCATAATACTTGATCTAGCATGGCCTTGTCCTTGCATGTGCTTGTTCCCATGTAGCAGCACTTGCGTGTGATCTAATGCGCTATATTCATGTAGCTTTATTCTATCATTCACAAGGATCTGGATTTTGACTGAGGTTGGAGATGCAGTTCATCCTAGGTACTTTTGAGAAGCAATATTTTGAACAAAACAAAATATGTTCGTAAAAATGCTTAGGTGTCTTGTAGCATTTGCAATACCTCCTATGTTTTAGATATGATTGGTTCTTTGCATTTATGAGATAAAATTACTATTGTTGGTGAACACAACAAGAATCATTGTTTTATTTTGATTATGATGTTGGAGATCATAAGCTATATATGCTGATCATTGAGAGTCATGGTTAATGGGCTAATACCTCTTAATGAAAGTTTAAGGAAAAAAATCGAGGAGTTTATTTGCCTTCCGTTTGTTACATGTTTAACATGTAACCTACTAAGACACTTGCTATGAACCACATAGGCACAGACTCTACAGTGACCCACCACAGTAGGAAACTATTCTTCCGCTACCATTGTCCTAAAATACCTGTGTGAATTGACACTCTTACTAGCTTGAAGCAAAGGTCAGAGAGATTAATGCATGCATTAACATACTTTTCGATGAACTTAGATGATAGACTGTACATACCTTTTTTTTGAAAGGGAAAAGGGGTGGTTATCCTTGTGATAGCTCCCATCTATTAAAATGCCAAGAATGCACAAACCATTACAAAGGCTACAAATTACAAGTTGGTCTCCTAAAAATGCACCAGCATCGAGATAGACATGACAAAATTCTCAATGTAGGAGATTTAGCCCTTGAATATCACCGCATTCCTCCCTAGCCAGATGCCCCACAACGCCGCTAGTACCCTTGCGATCTCCTTCGATCTGAACACACACCACCATGTGGCTGAGTTCCTCCTCTTGAGCGATGACCAAAACCACTCTTGGTTGGTGCAATCCACCCAACCAAGATGCAACCTCCTTCAGACCTAAGCTGAGAACGGGTGAGAGAAAAAAAAGTGGTCGGTGTCCTCGCTCCCTCGACACAAACAACATGTGATGTTTGCATCCTGTTCCCACCTAACTCTTTGAAGTTTGGTAATAATCTTTCCTCTCCTTACCAACCATGCAAATATCTTGATCTTCAGTGGGCAGTCCGCTTTCCAAATAACCCTGCAATCACGGAGGAAATCCATGTCCATTGCTAGCTCTCTGTTTCGCAACCTATCATATGCCTTCTTGACCGAGAAGTGACTATCATCCCAGACCCAACAATCTTGCCCTCCTTCCATCCCATAATGCTTCAACTCCTGCAACAGCGTCATAAGCTCCTTCAGCTTGTGATTTGACATATTTCTTGCCAATGTAGGACACCACGCCTCCTCCCAGTAGGCCCCAACTGTGGCCTTGGATCAAACCTCCTTATCTTGCGCTAGTGTAAAAAGCCTCGGAAATCTAGAAGCAATGGTGTTGTCCCCCATCCAGTCATTCGTCCAAAGCTGAATCCATCCCCTGCACCAACCAGCAGTGAGAAGAAATCCCTCACCCTTGGTGCCATAGATGCCAACCCCCTATAGAAAAAGGAAGCCCCTCTTCTTGGGTTCATCGGTCTCTTCCTATAGATAGCCATATGAAGCTTGCATACTTTGGGACACTCCCCTAAGTCTCGAAGTTAGGAGGCTGTTGCGTGTAGACCTCTTTATCAAGGTCACCATAAACGTTGGCGTTCTTGACATCTAGTTGGTGCAGGCCCCAATCCAAGTGCACATCTACAGAGACGAGAATTCAGATTGTGGGAAGCTGAGCTACTGGAGAGAATGTATCAAAATAATCGATACCATTAGTCTGGATGTATCCTTTAGCTACCAACTATGCTTTGTATTGTTCCATGGTACCATTTGGCTGATAGTTCAAAGTGAAGACCCATTGACAACCAACAATGGTGGCATTGGTAGGAGGATCAACTAGTGTCTAGGTACCCTTGAAGCGAACGGCAGACATTTCTTCATCGATAGCCCTTTTCCATTGTGGATCACTGAGTGCTAATTGGTGAGGAGGATGAATCTGCATCGTGGAGAGGGCAGTCACAAATTGCTTGTGCTTGGGAAAAAGGCTAGCCAAGGAGACATGCTGAGAAAGAGGATGTAGTGTGCAGGACCTCGTCTCCTTCCTTAGGGAAATAGGATGATCGAGTTGACCTTTTCCTTATCGTCAGGTGGGACAATTGCAGGTGATGGATCAAGAGTATTTGTGGCACTAGGACTAGAAGAGTCATTAGTATTACTAGAGATAAGGATATCTCAGGAGAAGGTGAAGGCGTTGGCACTGGAGGGGGGTCATGCTGCTACATCTGTTTAGGTCTTTGTGAATAGGCCAGGCGAAACTTATGATCTTGCTCATCTGTAGTAGGTGCTTGTTGCTTAGGGCTAGGAGTAGGAGTCGGTATCTCAGCCTCACTTTCTGGACCAACAACTTGAGATCCTACAGAAGAACAGTACGATATAGACTAAAAAAAGGAAACATCAACATTAATAAAGTGTTGTTTCCTCACAAGATCATAGCATCGGTATCCTTTTTGAGTTCTAGAATAGTCCACAAATGTATATTTGATTGCCTAGGGCGATAATTTGTCTTTGGTGGAACCATTGATATGGACAAAGGAAACACACCTAAAGACCTTAGGGGACACACTAAACAACTCCTTGTCAGGGAATAAGATGGAATATGGGACTTCCTCATCAATGATCATGGATGGCATGCGATTTATCAGAAAGCATGTAGTAAGGATTGCATCACCCCAATATGACATTGGGACCCTATGCTGAATCATCAAAGTGCAGGCAATATCAAGAATGTGCGTGTGTTTTTGTTAGGATTGAAATGAACCAAATATTATTGGATCCCTACGTGCCTTTATATGGAGAGGCACAAGGGGAAAAAGTATACAGACACCCTTATAGAAAATAAAAAATAATGAAATAAACCCATAAATAGTATAACACTTAACACTCCTCAACTTGGAGCATAAACATCTAACATGCTCAACTTGGAACATAAAAATTCCAATCATTTGTTGAAGAGCTCTTTAGTGAAAATATCTGCAATATGCTCCTTAGTTGTAATGTAGGGTGTCAAAATCCTTCCCTATAGTATAGCATCCCTTATGAAGTGACAATCCATCTCAATATGCTTGGCCCTTTTATGAAATGCATGATTGTTGGCAATAAAGGTAGCAACTTTGTTATCACAGTACATAGGTATAACACTAGACACAACAATACCAAAATCTTGCATAACAGAGCGCACCCACAATAGCTCACAAGTGGTATGTGCCATTGCTCTGTACTTAGCCTCTGCAGATGATCGTGAGACAACATTCTGCTTCTTGCTACTCCAAGTTTCAAGATTGCCATCAACATAAACACAGTAACCAGTGGTGGAGCGCCTATCTTCATGTGCCCCAGCATAATCTGCATCAGAGTATCCCCATATGTTAAGGTGCCCATGCTTCTGAATTGATAGGCCTTTCCCAGGTGACTTCTTTAAGTATCTCAAGACCTGGCAAACTCCATCCCAGTGTATCTTTTTGGGAGATTGCATAAACTGGTTTAAACGGCCAACACAAAGGCAATATCTGGTCTAGTCATTGTCAAGTAGAGCAGCTTCCTAGAATCCCTACCATAGCATGGTACCTGGTTACATTAGATGGAGGTGGACTATCTGAATCAACCAATGGTTGAGAAGGATCCATAGGAACTGATGCAGGCTTACAACTAAGCATCCTTGCATCCTTAAGCATGTTAATCACATATTTCTTCTGGGACAAAATAAACCCATCATCAACATGTTGTACCTCAATGCTCAGAAAATAGTTGATAAGTCCTAGATCCTTAGTAACAAACTGGGAATGAAGAAAATTTTTGGCGTTTTGGATAGCTTCTTTGTCACTTCCTGTTAACAAATATCATCCACATTGACAATGAGAATAACTGACCCATTCTCACCATGCATAGTAAATACAGAAGGATTAGTAGTGGACCTCTGGAAACCATACTCCTGAACCTCTCAAACCAAGCATGTGGGCTTTGTTTCAACCCATAAATTGCTTTCCTTAGCTTACAAACTTTCTAACACTCCCCATGAATAATAAACCTAGGAAGTTGCTGCATATATACTTTCTTGTGCAGATCACCACAAAGGAATGCATTTTTAATGTCGAGTTGCAAAATAGGCTAACCACCGTTGACAACCAAAGAGAAGTATCCTGACTAAGTTCAGGTGTGTCATGTTGAGAATGTCTCAAAATAGTCCGCCCCAAGGGTTTGTGTATACCTTTTGGCTACAAGCCTTTCCTTATATCGCTCAATAGATCCATCCGGATGATATTTTAGGGTAGACACTCACCTACACCCCACAACTGTTGCACTTAGGGGTAGGTCAACAAGCTCCCAAGTATGACAAGACTGAAGAGTTGCCATTTCCTCCATAGCTAGAGTCTAGGACGAATCCTGAAAGGCCTTTGTATAATTCTGCGTTATGGAATGGCTATCCACAACATAAGATAAGTGCTTTCCTGGAATAGGCAAATGATCAAGTGCCATAAAATTTGAGATAGAATACTTAGCATAAGATCTCTGGCCCTTCCTATGAGTAATAGGAATATCCAACTGTGTGACCTCAGGTATCTCAGTGGGAGAAGGAAAAGGACCTCTAGTAGAGTCTGCAGCATTAGTAGGACACTGAGCAGGAATGGTGGTAAGCGGTTCCTCAGGTGGAGGATCGGTAGTCCTATGTTGATAAGTACGGGGATAAAAAAATGGTACATCAGAGGTAGTATCATGGGGATGGCTGAGAGGACTGTGGTGGCGGAGCTGAGGGAACAGGTAAAGGCACGTCAGTGGTAGGAGAGGAGTTGCCACTAGGAGTAAAGTAAGCAATATCCTCAAAGAACATAACATTAGCATTAACGTAAAATCGATGTGTCTTAGGATCATAGCAGTTGTACCCTTTCTCAGTCCTAGCATAACCCAAGAAAATGCATCTAACTGACCATGGAGCATGTCATGCCCCAAAACCTAGGCCCCTAAATGATGGTTGGAGTTCCGAGGAATGGCAACAGAAGATGTGCTGGTTTATTTAATTCAGGTTGTACCTAATTAAGTCGAGCTATAAAAGAGTTTCATTTAATACATTAAATGGAAGAAAGTACGGGAAGGATGATACATAATTGATAAAGAAAAGCAGAAATTAAACATGCGTTAAACAGGTAGTTGTAATGGAAACAAAGCATAAAAGATTACTTGCCAGAAATCTTGGCAAAAACCCGTGCAGCGACAAATCTTGAGTGTCAACGACACATGACGACAAACACCTGAAATTAGGTTACAAAGTAGGGATGAGCCAATCGGCTCAGCAGGGAACAAACAACTACTGTATTACAATCAAAACACAGGGTGGTGTATAGTCTCATTAATTGGCTAGATCCCTAGCCCAACTCAACACCCCAGGTCTTAACTCTTGACCCTGTTTAACTCGACCAACCATCGTGGTCCAAAGCCCGCTAATTAAGTTTCCCCAAATCCTCATGATTTGATTATTTTAACTCTCTCTCGCTCACATTAGTAATCGGATTTTGGAAATCATCTCTCTCTACTAGAGGAGATTAAGATGCATCATTTCCTTTGGATTCTAGCCTGATAGTCTCACCCTGGCTAGGGGAGAGGTTAGCAAGTCTGTTGATCCTTGAGAGTGGTGTGTCCGTTCTCAACATATCAAGTACATTGTTGACTTTAGCTAGAAGAGTCGGGCCTCTTGGGAGCTACCCATGCCTATACCTTACGACCATGAAGCGTAAACTTGGTTCGTGTCTAACAAGGATCAATCCCAAATAAAATCATATTATCATTGCAGGATTGGCCAGAATTGTCGAGCCACCAATGCTCTGCTAGGAGTGTAGTCTACGCGTGTGCCCTCTTAATCTGCCGTCGGACGAGGTCTCAACCAATCCATCACAGTACCCTGGCATTTTCGTACTTATGGGTACCTAGTGAGCCTCTAGCTACGAGTACCATGTACCTCGACGTCCTTCGCTGTGCATGCGGGTGTCATTAGAGCCTAGAGCCATGAGTACCTCTGCATCGAGTCAGATTTGGGTACATTCAAGTACTAAACACCGATGACAGCCCAAGCCTGTCACCAAACCTGGGAACCTTTCAAGTTTCGAGGCAGATTCCTTGGTAGCCTCTAGCTACCGCAATAGCTTGGGTTCTCTACCCGAGAAGTGAACTCATGGTTCACCAAGTCCAAGGGTGCAGCCTTATGAGCTCACTTAGTTGATCTACAATCGTTTCATTGGGTTCCATGTCTGGAACGAGCCCTAGAAACCTAGTGGATCACCTGGAATCTTACTCAAAACCTTAGGATCTAAGCATTCAATTTATTAGACTCTGATCGAGTCAATTCAGGTTCAACATTTTGTATTCAATCGTTTACTTAGTCATATTCCATCAACTTTTATCAAGGTTTTAAATGTTGATATCGATGTTGTATCGATAAGTCTAAAAGGGGATATGTCAGGGATATATTGGGAATATGTAGCTGATATTGGTGAATTTTGGGGAAATTACTCAAAAAGAACCAAATGACACAAATTTAATGAAAATTAACGTTTTAATAATTGCTACATGCATGAAGAAATGGCCAGAAGACTAAAATCATAAATTACCGATAGCCCTCGATATTAGTGACATATCAACTGATATTAGGGAAAAAGATATGGGGGGAGGGGGGTGTCGTTATCTCTTGGGCCATCGATACCGACAAATTGACGATATATGTCGCCAGCATCTTTCCTTGGGTGATGTATCATCGATATCTTGGAAAAAAGATATTCCCATGATATCAATATGAGTCATGTTGGGGATATTGATATATTGGAAAAAAGATATTCTCGTAATTTCAATATGAATCATGTTGGGGATATGGATATATCGTCGATATATCGTTGATATATCGAGATATCTGTTTCTGTGCTTTTAATCTTCTTTTTAACATTCAAGCAGGGAGGAACAAATTAGGGTTCAAGATCTCGTCAATTGGGTACGTCATAGGACAATTAAGTTTTAATTAAATTATAGGGTGGAGACTTGCCAAAAATCCGATAGAGTTTCCCTTGTTTATTGAATATTTTTCCAAAATCCTATACCTGCAACCTGTACTATGCATGCATACCACAATTTAAATAGGTGGGCACACCCTACTACCACACCATGGAACAACAATAAGTGACAGAAAATCGGTGGGCACACCTCACGTCTAAAAGCGATAAAAACACAAAAAGAAAACTAGTAGAAAGAGAGCGGAAGAAATAGTAATCATTTGATTTTAGCATCTGTCGCCATATCTTGAAAAATCTGTCACTAGATTAAAACAAGCATTGCAACAAAGAAGATTCGAAACCAAGACTATAGTATCTAATTTTCAACTCATGCATCAAAATAAAATGACAAGATTGGAAGCGCGCCAATCTTAACTTCAGTTCCCTTAAAATAGCCTCAATTTGATTCTTATTGTTAGAATACAGTACACCATTTTCAAATAAGTATAACTGGAAGCTAAGTTTCTTAAAAAAAAAATCAAGAGGTATTCCATGAATAAGAAAGGGGTTACAATCCCTACCAAGAAGGCTCTCCATTAAAAGACAAGAGAATAAAGGAGAGCAATGTTTGTATAACAATATAACCTCTAGTGAAAAAGGCTTTAGAAATAATCCAACTCCCTATTACCACTTAACCACTTGTGATGCTGAGCGTGTGGGCACATACCAGCATAAATATTCCTAGCATTAGGATATCTCAAATAGCTATAGGGAAAAAAAGAAAATTAGGCGTGGCAATCATTCACATCCATCAAGTAGAGGATGCCTCATGTGTTTATCTTGATATCCAGGAAATGCAAAGAACATGCTGAAAGGGTAACTAGTAACAAATATTGATTGATCTCCCCTGATAGAACCAGTAGATCATAGCAGGAAACTTGGAAAACACATTCAGGTGTAAGCTGATGGGAGTTTGGTATTTTGCACAAGAGGTCTCTATCAAACAAACCGAAGGAGGAAGAGATAATGATCTCAACTAAAACAGACTCCCATATTCCCCTATTTGCTACCACTTTATACATGCGTATTTACCAGTTAAGATATATGTGTGTATATATGTATTAATTAGATGAAATGACTTAACTTGAATTAGAAACCCTAGCACTCTCTTATATAGAGAGAGACTGAAAGGGTGGAAGTACACAAAAGCCCCCGAGGAGCAAACCAAACCCAACATAAAAACAGAAATATAAAATATGTGCTAACATTCCCCCTCATGCTGGAGCATAGATATTTATCATGCTCAACTTGGATACATATGAATTAAATAGAGATCTGGTTAAGGGTTTGGTAAAGATGTCAGCAATCTGCTCCTTAGTTATAACTGGCGTGGTAAAAAGCAACCCCTTTTGAATGATGTCTCTGGTATAGTGACAATCAACCTTAACGTGCTTCGTCCTCTTATGAAATGCTGGGTTGTTGGCAATAATGTGGCTACTCTATTATCACATCTCATCTCCATCGGGTTGGAAAACTGTATCTATAAGTCAGTAAGTAGGGATCTGATCCACATCATCTCTGCTGTGGTCTGAACCATAGCCCTGTACTCAGACTCGGCACTAGATCTAGTGACTGTGCTCTGTTTTTTGCTCCTCCATGTAATCAAACTTCTTGCTAGAAAGGTGCAAAACCTAGTAGTGGATTTGCGATCCACATGATATCCAGTGTAGCCTGCATCAGAGTATCCAACCAAGGTCATGGAAGAGTCCTTGGAAAAGAGAAGACCTTTTCCAAGAGCCTTTTTGATGTATCTGAGCACTATCAATGCTGCATCCTAATGTTGGCGTGTTGGCTTGGCTATGAACTGACTCAGTTTCCCTACTGCAAAGGAGATGTCTAGCCTTGTAATAGTGAGATATAGCAGCTTGTGCACAAGCTGCCTGTACTGCTTGCTATCCACCAACTGTACATTCTCATCATATAGTGGTATCTTGGGGTCCATAGGAATATTGGCCTCCTTGGACCTAAGCATTTCAATCTCCTGTAAGATGTCCAAAGCATATTTCCTCTGAGATAAGACTACGTCATTTTTGCTGTGAGCAACCTCAATATTGAGAAAGTACTGTAGAGCTCCCAAGTCTTTCATGACAAACTGCTCTGCTAGGATGTGCTTAATCTCAACAACACTTTGCTCATCATATCCTGTGACAATCAAGTCATCAACATAAACAAGTACCAACATACCTTGTCCAGTCCTTCTGACAAAAAGAGAAAAGTCGGCTGTCGACCTCCTGAACTCAGCTGCCTCTACAACCTGTGATAGTCTCTGGAACTAGGCTCTGGGACTCTGCTTAAGGCCATAAATGGCCTTATGTAGTTGGCATACACACTTCCCTTGAGCCTCAAAACTAGGCGGCTGTTGCATATAGACTTCCTCTTGGAGATCCCCATGGAGGAAGGCATTTTTCACATCTAGCTGATGTAAAGGTCAATCTAACTGAATTGCCATTGCAACTAGTACCCGTACTGTAGGAAGTCTAGCAACTGGTGTAAAGGTGTCAGAAATTCACCCCATGGGTTTGGGTGAACCCCTTTGCCACTAGACGTGCTTATACCTGGCAATGCCCCCATCTGGATTGAATTTCACTGTGAATACCCATCTACAGTCAATGACAATAGCTTCGTCAGGAAGTGGAGTGAGCTCCCAGGTCCCGCGACCTCGAAGTGCAGCCATCTCATCCTCCATGGTAGCCCGCCATTTTGGATGAAGCATGGCTTGCTGGTGGGTAGTGGGGATCTCTGCAGTTGACAAAGCAGAAGTAAATTGGACAAACAACTTCCCAAGATGGGATTAGGAAGATCACCTGCAACGTGGTAGTGAGTACAAGAGTGTGGAGCCTTCCTAATAGCAATAGGAAGATCCTCAGTACCATCAGGCACCGTAGAGTGACTTGCGGGACCATCGTCAACAGGCAGCTCAGTGGAGTCAACATGCACTTGTGTAGGAGAATCTGGTGGCGTAGATGGAGATGGCTTCTACAGAGTCAAGTGAGGTCTACTGTACATGCGCATCGGGCCATGTAGCTTCTCAAAATCATCAACGGACTCCCTGGAGTCTAAAGCGGAAGGTAAGGAGTTGAGATAGGAATATCCTCAAGCTGGGCAGGGGGAAAGGGCATCGGGGCAGGTGCATTTGAAGTAGACATCCGGTGGCCTCTCATAGAAAAATAAGGTACCTCTTCGTGAAAGGTGACATCCATGCTAACATAGTGTCTCCTACCAATGGGATCATAACATTGTAGCCTTTCTGAGTGGCATTGTAACCCAAAAATACACACTTAACCGCATGGGGAGCAAGCTTGTTCCTGCCAGGCCCAAGACTGTAAACAAATGAAACATAGCCGAAAACTCGAGGAGGCACAACAAACAAATCTCTATCTGGATACAATATTTGATACGGAATTTGCTCATGAAGGACCGAATTAGGCATCCTGTTGATTAGGTAGCATGCAGTCAAAACAGCATCTCCCTAGTAGGAAGATGCAACATTGTGATGTATCAACAATGTCCAGGCCACATTTAAGAAATGTCTGTGTTTTTTTTCTGCCATACCTTTCTGTTGGGACGTATCGGGGTAGGAGGTCTGATGTATGATCCCTGGGGAGCTGTAAAACTGGGCCAGTCTCCTGGTGCAAAACTCAAGTATATTGACAGTTTTAACAATCTTTACAATTGTAGAAAATTGAGTCTTGATTTGATTAATTAACATCTCAATCGTATTTCCTGCATCTAACTTACTAAGAAGCAAAAAGGTCCATGATAGTCTGGAGAAATCATCAATAACCACCAAGTAGAAGCAGAATCCCTACCTGTCTGAAGTACGACTTGGGCCCCATATATTCATGTGGAGTAAGTCAAAACATGCAGATGATGCAATCATAGTGCTAGAAGAATAGCTGGAACGATGATGCTTGCTTAGTTGGGAAGTGTTACAAAGAAGATCAGTAGCAGTTGATAAATGAAGAATAACCCGTCTCAGTCGATTTAGAGAGGGATGTCCCAGCCGACGGTGCCACTGAAGTGTTGTTCCTGCCTTGTAAGCTACATATGCCTGTCCAACAATTGCCAATGGAGACTGAGCTAAGCGGTATATGCCTCCTTCCTCGTGTCCACCACCAATAGTTTTTCTTGTGAATTTGTCCTGGAAAACACACCCCACATCATTAAAGATTGCTCTGCAGTTGAGCTCTTTGGTAACCTACTAACCGACAACAAACTGATCGGAAAATCGCGAACAAATAGAACATTGGGTAGTCTTAAGGTAGGGGATATAGTAACCTCCCCCTCGCCTTGGACCTGAGAAAGATGTCCATCAGCCACCTGAACAGTCCTACTAGGAGGAACATCACGCACCATGCGGAAGCACTCCTGGTCTCCACTAAGATGCATGGATGCTTTGGAATCAATTAACCATCCATCATCTGTAGAAGAAGTAAGAGTTGCAGTATCTAAAGTGGTAGACACCACAGCCTCATCCTCTTTCATAACAATCTCATCGGCCTGCTTGGCGGCTTTAGTCACAGCCTGAACAAGACCTATCTTGCCAGGGAACATACCAGTGGCCCACTGCCTACTACCTTGTCGATGACGGTGCCCGCTACCTCTTGTAGAAGGGCCTCCTCGTCTATTCAGGTGATATTGTCTGACACAAAGGTCTCTATCAAGACTAACTAGTCCTGCTTCCGTAGCAGCCTCCATCATGAACTTAACAATTTTCGGTGAGTTCAACATGTCCAAAGGGAGCTAAACAACTCCTTATCAATTAATAAAACAGACTGCATCAACGCTTCTTTGTCGTGCATCAAAGGCTCTGCAGGCATTTGAAAGCTTCAATGCTTCCCTAAGCTTGCCTTCATTTTCAAATAGAGAGCTATCCCTGCAGCTTGTCTAACAAGGTCAATTGTGGGCTGTTGTGCCACCATCGTGCTCTTGTAGTGCCACCGCAGACTTAACGCGGCTGCTGCGCTACCACCGAGCTCCTGTAGCGCTGTCGTAGGCTCGCGAACTGTTGCGCCACTGTCGCTGCTTGCAGTGCACCTACAACACTGTCGCAGGCTCACTACGAGCTGTTGCGCCACCGTCGGAGGTTAGATCGACCTCCAACCTTGCTGCAGCACCGCCTCCGACAGCCTAAAGGGTCTCCATAGGTCCACCAAGCAGCTGCTGTGTCGTCGCCGGAGGCTAGATAGGCCTCCAAGGGCATTGCAACGTCGCCGCTGGAGCCTAGGAAGGCTCTAAAGCCGCTGTGGTGCTGCTGCAATCAACCAAGGTGCTGCAGCGTTGCCGCCGGAGCTAGGAAAGCCTCCAAGCTCGTCGCTTCGCCGCCTTAAGTGCCACCTGAGCGCTGTTGACGGTGTAGCAGGCTCACCTGTGTTGCCGCGTGCGCCGCTGGAGCTTCGCCGAGAGTCGTTGTCGCTTACAAGGGAGAGATAGGTGATCAGGGTTTGGTGGTTAGGGTTTTCGAGGCTGTGAGGGGTGGGATAACTAAAGCCACGGTCTAGGATTAGTGCTCTGATACCAAATTGGATGAAATGACTTAACTTGAATCAGAAACCTGTAGCACTATTGCCGGAGGCTAGGAGAGCCTCCAAGCTCGCCGCATCGCTGCCTCAAGCTCCTCTTGAGCGCTACTGATGGTGCAGTAAGCTTACTCGCGTTGTCGCGTGTGCCGTCGGAGCTCTGCCGACAGCCGCTGTCGCTTACAAGGGAGAGAGAGGTGATTAGGGTTTGGTGGTTAGGGTTTTGGAGGTTGTGAGGGGTGGGATACCTAGAGCTACGGTCTAGAACCGGTGCTCTGATACCAATTGGATGAAATGACTTAAATTGAATTAGAAATCCTAGGGCTCTCTTATATAGAGAGAGATTGAAAGGGTGGAAGTACACAAAAGCCCCTCAGGAGCAAAACAAACTCAACATAAAATAAGAAATATAAAATATGTGCTAACAGAATTCTCTACTAAGATATACACCCACCCTTATATTTTCTCCACATAGCAGAATAATGCATGTGGGATACCATCAACTCCAAAATAGACTACCAAAAAGAAAGAACCACCTAAGGAGAGTTTGGTAAGGAGGTATCCATTATGGATAAGATGTCAGTTAGCCTCATCGTGCTTCATTTGTTTAAGGGATGCATGGCTATTCGTAAAATACTTGCTTCATCATCTTAAACATTGAAATTGGAAGATATATATGAACATTAAGATCTCGAAGAAACCATATAAACTCGTAGACAATATGGTAACCAAGTTCTCTCAACTATAAGCTGCAGCTATCCAGTTGATTTCATTCTTTTAACGTCAACAATAACAGTGCAATATGGACCGCACATTTTCAAGCACCTTTTTTGCAACACTTAATCATTGGAAAGAAAAGAATGGAAAGAAAAAGAAAGGGAAAAATCCCTACCTTAGGTTGGGTGTTCTCCTCCTACCTTCTTCCTCGTCTCCCCTGTTGAAGCCGCAACCACGGGCTTTACATCATAGCAAAGGGGCCCCCTTTTCCACCCCCTTCTCCACAGCACCAACAGCGGCTACAGCCACAGCAGGACCAACAACGGTTGCTGCAGCAGCAGCAAACACAGCAGCAGCAGCAAACACAACAGCAGCAGCAGCTCTTGCGGCAGTAGCAGCAACTCCTCCCCTCGTAGAAGCAGCTGCAGCCACAATGACAGCAGCACCAAAAGTAGCTGTAGCAGCGGCAACAGCAACAACGCCAAGAGCAGCAGCTCCTCTGGCATGCTCTCTGGCGACGGTAGCGGCAGCGGCAGTGGCGAGGCGGCTGGTTGGCTGTGGAGCAAAGTGGAGGTCGTGGTGGAGCTCTTTACCGATGGAGAAGAAAAGAGGTGTGGTAGGGAAGGCAACAAAATGGGAGTTTTTTCTCTTCTCCTCTTTTTTTTTTTTTTGCCTTAGCCTTATATAAGGGTTGGAAGAATTACACCAAGGCCCCTCCACTTTTAACTTAAGTTCCAAGTAAGGCGACTACCATCAACCTTTTATTACTTAAGCTTTTGTTAATAATTTAAAGTGATTACTTATTTCCAAGGTTACCATTACCAACTTTAGGTTCCAAAGGCCTTTGATCCACCATTAAGCAAACAATTTCAACTTTAATTAGCCCATTAAGTAAATTAAAATCCAGGCCCTTACAAAGCAAGCTTATCCACCTTAAGGCAGTGTTTGGTTGGCGGGTTAAGTATTTAACCCACTTCTTAACCTGCCTCATATTTACGTTGGGTTAAGTGGATTTAGCTTGGGGTAAAGTTATTCCACTCTCTCTGTGGAATAACTTTAACCCGCCAAAATGTCCAAACAGGTTAACTCACTCATTCCACCATTTATTCCACTCTTTCAACTTATTCCACAAACTTATTCCACTTACCAAATGAGGTCTAAACAATTGAACAAAACAGGCACATCCAAGTACGTTAGGTGTCAAAGAAAAAGGCTCACAGTCTGGAAACAAATAAGAACAGGGACTCTTTCCATCCAGAACACAAGAAAGGAACCCTATTAATCAAAAAGGCAGTAGTAAGGACCGCATCAGACTAGTACTGAGTCGGAACATGCATATGAAACATCAAGCTATGACCAACATCCATTAAATGCCTCAATTTGCGTTCAGCTACCCCATTATGTTGGGATGTATGAACACATGAGGTCTGATGAACAATCTTAAGGGAAAAAAAGAGATAACTCATCATTAACAAATTCACGACCATTATTCGTCTTGAACATACATATGGTGTGAGAAAATTGAGTCTATAATTCAGCAACAAACTTTTCTATTACATTAGGAGTTTTAGACTTTTCTTTTAGCAAAACACCTGATTGGCGAGATTGTATACGCGAAAAAGATTGAGTTTGGAAAACCCGAGTCGTTGCAAGTTTGTAAGAAAATTCTCTACTAAATAATATTTATAATCGAAACTTGTGTGAGTCCCGGATCGAATATGGGAGGCTACGTCGATTATATCCGCAATTATATATTTTTTATATTTTCTTTATAAAGGAAACATTCATAATGGCTATAAACAGCTAATCTACTTGTAATATAAACAAGAGAGAAAAAGAGGAGAGAGAATAACAATTTTATAACTATGATAATGTCAATTACAACTAATTTTTACAACTAGAAAGCTGAAAATCTATACTAGAAAGCGATAAAAGATAGGGGATGAGAGATTATCCTCATCGACGGATGCTTGGAGGATGAGTTAGACGGATGATGTCTGGAAGAAGGAGAGCGAAGACGGAGGACGGAGGGTGAATTTGGAAGAACCGGGGATGAGGTAGGGCGTCGACGTTGCGGGATTCACTTCTAGAACGGGGGCGAGAGACGGCTGGCGAGAGCTTCGCGAAGGGGGTGAGAAGTGAAAAGTTTTATTTTTTAACTCTAGTAGAGCTTCCCATAGCTTGGGAGCACTAGAGCGAGCTTGAGAACGTTGTTCTTAGTTCTTTGGGAGGTTGAGAGATGAAGGGATGGTGAAATGTGTGGAAGGGGTAGGCCTTTTATAAGTGTAGAAATGGGGGCGAAAGGGTAATTTCCAAGGCCTTAATATTAATACACGGCCTTTAGTGATGCATATAAGCGTTGCTAAAGTCGATTGCTGCTGAAGGTGCATGGACGGAGAGCCATCAGATCTTAGATTAACGTGCCCCAACGTTGCCGCGCCCATGCATTTCAGATCATGGACCCACGCGCAGTTGTTGGATCTTCAACGGACGCTCACGATTGCGCAAGCATCACGCTTCACAACGCGCCCTTAGCACGTACATGGCGTGTGATCGCATGCGTATATCACACGCTTCATCCATCGTGCCACGTAGTTGCTGCCTCTGTTGTCAGATCGTACATCGACGATCCAATTTAACGTGCACCCCTGTGTTGAGAAATGGTGAGCGCTTGTGAAGATTCGAACCTGCGTCCGCGCCTTGAGAGGCGTATGCCACCAATGCGTTGTCCCGTTGGATTGTTAAGAAGTTGCGTTATGGCTCAATCGCTCACGGCCGTTGGATGAAGATCCAACGACTGTGATCTCTTATAGTTTCTCCTTCAGCGTTAGAGAGGTGGGCATGGAGAGTGGATCTGAGTCATTGGATCGTGATCCAATGGCTGAAATCTCGAGATGGAGGAGCCTTTGAAGAGGAAGGGTTGCGCAGATGGTCGTGGGTGGCTTGGATGATGCCACGTGGCATCATCTGAGTTGTCCATCTTCTATTGCTGATAAGCAATGCCACGGATGTTGGATTGGGCAAATTTTCGCATTGTTGGGCTGCGATCATTGATCTGAACCCATCCGTAGGGTTAGATTTATCATTTGAAGTTTGGATTTTTACCACCTTGTCCCTGGCCTCTGATCTTCCTCGGACTTCATATGATGCTACGGAGGTTCAATTGGGGCGTTTTCGGAGGCATTGGACTCCGATTGTCACCCTGATTAGATCTGTATGGTTGGATCTTCAATCCAAGACTCAGATAATTATCGCCCTGTCCCCTGATTACAAAAAGAGACGAATTATTATACAATTTGTACAAATTAACTTAAATGCATGATGGTGTATGTTATGCAGTATTTATAATACATGATGCTTCTATGACACTAGGAATATGCATAAATGGACATTTTATGCCAATTAGATGTGTGCACATCACACCTTCTTGCCTATTTTTTGTTAGTTCCTAGTAAAATTGTATGTTATTTATAAACAAAGTACGATCAAATTACTTGGACAATGGTTATTTCTTAACACTAAGGAATTTTTGCTAAAGACCTAAACTACAAAGACTCAACAGCGCCCGGGTGCTTGTCAAAATGCAGACCGCCCAAGCTCTCGCCTTATTCAAAGGTAAATACATTTTTTTTCTTTCTTTTTCCTCGTTTCTTTTTTTTTTTAAATTTTTGAGTTTAGGTTTCGGGGCAACTTTTTATAACTACCCAACCCACTCAAGACTCGAAAAGAATTCTAAGTTCTAAGCATCCTTTTGTGACTGTGATAGACTCACTAATCGACAATCAGAACAGACTTCAGGTTTCTATGAACCTTAGTTGACCCTAATGACAAATTTCTTCCTAAAGGTGTATTTGTTTGATTGGTAGCTTTCTCTATACTTTTTATTTTTATGTGGTCAACACAAAGGCGAAGCCAGTATATATCTCCCCAGCTTATTCTACTTACCTGCTTCTTCCTAAGTGTTTGGAATTGAATGCGCATTTCGTGAGCTGGGTTTTGGACAACCGACCAATGAGGTATTAAACCTATGACAACTTGGCAGTCATATTCGTGCGGTGAAGTGTGACTTATTATTATTTTTCTCTTCTTTTCTGTTTCTTATCTTTTTTTTAAGTAGGTGGCTTCTTTGATCTAAGATTTACCTAAAGGCAGCATAAAGAGAATGGTCGTGTGGCTGAGCTCTGGATAATTGGCCAATGGGGCGTCAAACCCATGACAACTTGCCATCCATACACCCTAGAAGGTTCATTAGCTGTCCAATTTCTGTTAAAACCATCGAAAATGAGTCAGTGCAAAAGTGTGCAGATACTTAGACTTTAAGTCCCCTGAAATCATTGGACGGGTTGATAAGTCGTGTACTTATCTCCTCAACTTATTTAACAAATTAGAAATGAATTTTCGAATGGTGAGGACTCGAGAATCAAATTCACATTTTAGTGGACACTCAGGTTGATTGAGCCCGAATACCTGAAGGGTCTAAGTATTTAGGTTATATTATATCATTTTCTAAAGTTGATAAATTTTTATTGCTCAAGTTCCTTTTTCCTAATACAATTTTTTTTAAATAAAGAGAAAAATAAGGAAAATTTATATGAAATCCATAGAGTTGACAATATGATTCAGAAATGAATCCACCCCTATGCTTAGCTTATACAATGTTCTCATTGAAAATAAAATGCATGAGAAAAGGGTAGAATGAAGAAAATATCGCCTGCATTTTGTGATGCTTTGGTCAACTCTGAGTTAGACTGTACAAATGCTAAGTTTAGTGCCATCAGCTAGGCGGGGCCCCGCCAAAGAAGTCAGATCAAGGTCAAGGCAACCTTGTCTAAGACGGGTTCTGGGATAATGTGGTTGACATGAGGTTTTAGACGTCCGTTGACCTTTAAAGACTTGCCTGTCTTTGGGTCAGAAATCTCAACGGCATCGTTTGGGAATATCCGATCAATGATGAACGGGTCGTTCCTTTTCGACCCGAGCTTTCCAGGAAATAGCTTAAGTCGAGAATCAAGGAGCTAGACCTTTTAGTTCGGCTCAAAGCTCTTACGTGATATCAACTGGCCATGGAGAGCTTTGGTCCTAGCCTTATAGATCTTGACATTCTCATATGTATAATTTTTAAGCTCCTTCAATTTAGATAGTTGGAGTTTTCTGATCTTTCCGGCTAAACTAAAGTTAAAATTGCATTTTTTAATTGCCCAGAATACCCAGTGTTCAATCTCTATGGGTAAGTGATGCCTTTTCATACACTAGATGAAATTGTGACATGCCAATAGGTGTCTTGTATGCTGTACGGTAGGTCCAAAGAGCATCTTCTAGCTTTTGAGTCCAATTATTCCTATCAGGCTTGACCATTTTCTACAGGATGTTCTTGGTATCCCGATTGGAGACCTCGACCTATCCGTTCACCTGGGGATGTTAAGGTGTGGAAATCTTATGATTCACCTCGTATTTTGCCAGTAAATTGCAGAACTGGGAAGTGGTGAAATGGGTACCACCATCATTGATGATGGCCTTCGGAACTTGAACCGACTTAAGATATTCTTCTTGATAAAATCGATGACCACTTTGTGGTCATTGGTTCGGGCGGGAATAACCTCAATACACTTGGAAACGTAGTCAACAGCTACGGGAATGTACTGGTGTCCAAAAGAAGGGAGGAAGGGTCCCATGAAATCGATGTCTTAAATGTCGAAGATTTTGACCGGAAGAATTGGGTTTAGAGGCATCATGTCTATCTTGGCTATGCTCCAGAATGCCTGGTATCAGGAACATGACCTTGAGAATTCCTGGGTATCCTTAAATAAAGACGGCCAATAAAATCCAGATTGCAGAATTTTCGCACCCATCTTTTTCCCAGAGAAATGTCCGCTAACGCAGATGCATGACATAACTTAAGTATGCTTTGGTACTCATTCTTCGGGACACATCGACGAATAATTTGATTAGAGCCAATGCGATACAGGTTGGGGTCATTTCAAAAGTAATGTTTGATCTCGGATATAAGTCTATCCTATTGCTGCTTGGTCAAATCCTGAGGGATTTGATTAATGACCAAATAATTGACGATGTCCACAAACCAAAGAGTTTGGACACTCGAACTTGTAAGAATAGTTTCGTTCGAAAAAGTATCAGTAATTAGAATATGTGGACGAGGAGAATCAACTAGGATTCTCGAAAGATGATCTGCTACTACATTTTGTGCCCTAGATTTGTCTTTAATTTCAAGATCGAATTCCTGAAGTAAAAGAATCCATTGGATGAGCCAGGGTTTGGTATCCTTTTTGGCCAAGAGATGTCACAAGGCCGAGTAGTTGGTATAGATGACATGAGATCCTAAAAGATAAGCCTTAAATTTTTTCCAAAGCAAATACTACAACTAGTAATTCCTTTTCTGTAATAGTGTAGTTCCTTGGGCCTTGTCCAGAGTTTTGCTAGCGTAGTAAATCACAGAGGGCTTTCTGTCAATCTTCTGACTCAAAACAGCCCGACCGTGTATCAGAAGCGTCAGTCATGATCTCAAATGGGGCTGTCCAGATTGGTGGTTGCAACACCGGAGCACAGGTGACTGCTGTTTTGAGTAAATCAAATGCCTTGTGGCATGATTCATCAAATTTGAAGGGCATGTCTTTGGCCAGAAGGATGCTCAAAGGCTGAGCAACCTTAGAAAAGTCCTTGATGAACCTTTCTATAAAAACCCACATGACTAAGGAATGATTGGATTTGTTTAGTAGATGTTGGTGGAGGAAGTTTGGAGATAGCATCCACCTTAGCCTTATCAACTTCAATTCCCCAATTAGAGACTACATGACCCAAGATGATGCCTTCCTATGTCATGAAGTGACTCTTCTCCTAGCTAAAGACCAAACGAGTTTGGATACATCTCTTTAGGATCAATTCCATATTAGCTAGGCAAGTTTCAAATGAATATCTGAAAACGGAGAAATCATCCATGAATACTTCCATACAATCTCTCACAATGTCTGAAAAGATGACAACCATACATCGTTGAAAAGTCGCAAGTGCGTTACAAAGTCTAAAAGGCATTCTACGAAATGTAAAGGTTCCGTAGGGACAGGTGAAAGTTGTCTTTTTCTGGTCATCGGGATGGATAGGGACTTGGTTATATCCCGAATAATCATCCAAGAAATAGAAATACTTTTGCCCAGCTCAACTTTCAAGAATTTAGTCAACGAAAGGCAACGAAAAATGATCATTTTTGATAGCTGTGTTCAGCTTCCTGTAATCGATACAAACTCTCCAAGAGGAAGCTGAACGAGTCGTGATGGATTTTCCTTTCTCATTAATCACTACGGTAATCCTAGCTTTCTTGGGAATAATTTGCACGGGACTAACCTAGGGACTATCGGAGATCGCGTATATGATTTTTGCATTAAGCCACTTGATGATTTCTTTCTTAACCACTTCTCGCATATTAGGGTTCAGTCTCCTCTGCAGCTGGTGAGAAGGGTGTGATTCATCTTCCATAAAAATCCAATGATTACAATAAGATGGCTCTATCCTCGTAAGGTCATGGATGGTCCAACCAATTACCTCCTTATGTGCCTTTAGGATCATAATCAATTTTGATTCTTGCTTCTTAGTCAACTTTGCACTGATAATCAAAGGGAGTGTCTTCTTTGGTTCTAAGAACTCATATTTGAGACTTTCTGGCAATGGTTTAAGTTCTAGCTGGGGTGGGTTGATAACAGAAGGTAGAAAGGATGCTGATGAAGATTCATCGACGATCTAGTGGAAGAGGTTGTGAATGAACAAAATCAATAACCTTTTCAAAATGTGGTGGGTCTGCCATAGAGGGTTGTGGTTCAGGTTCATTGGTGCGGGAGGAATCCTCGAGAACAGTAACGGCCATGCAAGTCTTAATGTTCAGATCATTATCCTCGAGTTCCTCAACATATCCACAATCCTCAAATTTGTTAATCGCCTTGAAAATATCGAGTTTCAGTTTTCTGTTCTCAAAGGCGATTTCCATACTACCGCTTTCACAGTTTATGTTGGCCTTAGCGGTAACCAAGAACGGATGTCCTAGAATGATGGGTGTGTTCCTTAAGACTTCAGGTACATCCATGTCAAGAACAAGAAAATCTATAGGAAAATAGAAATCCTTAACCTTAACAATAACATCCTTAATAACACCTTCCAGGTGTGACTGAATGGTCTGCTAATTGCAGTGTTACTGAGGTCGGCCTGAGTTCACTTACTTCGAACTTTTCATACAGGGAAGTTGAAATTAGGTTTATGGATGTACCTAGATCAAGAGTGCCCTGTCAAAGGTGTAATCCTCGATAACACATGAAATCAATGGGGCACTTGGATCTCTCTTCTTTTGAGGAAGGTGATGCAGGATAATAGAACTAGCCTGCTCGGAGAGTATCACCTTTCTTGGGGTTGATTCCCTCGGCTTACGCTTCTGATTGCATAAATCCTTTAAGAACATAGCGTTAGTCGGAATATGCTTAATAGCATCGAGGAGCGGAATATTGATTTCGACATTCTTGAACATATTCAAGAGCTCCTCATTGCTATCAACAGGTTTCTTCATGGATTTTAACAAGGCTTCAGGGAATGAGACATGAGTAAAATCATTGCATTTGGTGTCCTGAGCCTTGGTTTCTTCTTCAATTTTCTTCTTTCCTTAGGCTCACCAGGGTTTGATTGATTAGAAGAGGGTAGTTCAAGATCCTAGGTTTGCCTTCCACTCTTCAAGGTAACGGAGTTTGCAGAAGTGTACGGGTTCGGGTCTTGGGGATGGTTAGGAAAGATCGGAGAGGCTTGATTAGCTAGATATCTAGGATTGGATGAAGCAGGACCCCGCTCAAGCACCTGAGCATGTGAGTGTGGGTTCCTCTGATTCCCGTACCCTTGGGCTCGATTGCCTTGATTTTGTATGTTACGAGGGTTGGGTATGGGTTGACATGGTAGAGATCCAGACTGACGTGTATTAGCAATGAGCCTGGATTGCAAGTTGTTTAGCGAGGTTTTCATTTGTTGCATGAGTTAGAGCATGGATCCTTGCATTTCTACCATCTGACGATTCATATCAGCCTGCCTTGCGGGTTGATGGGCATTCCATGTTGGCTGATTGACCTGATTAGGGGCAGTTGAGTTTATACGTGACCCTGACCCATTGGTCTTTGTAGTGCATAACTGCTGGGTCGGATTTGGATTTGCTACCCTGGGTTTTTCCAGGAGAAGTTAGGGAGGTTCCTTCAACCTGGGTTATAGGAGTTAAAATATGGGTTGGACCTAACATCCCCTGTATAGCATACACATCCTCATAGGGTGAGGATGGTGGGAAAGGAGAAGGATCAGAAAAACTGGGATCAAAGGCCTCAGTTTGGAACCTGTGGGGTTCCGAGTAATGCTGGCTCACTGGTTGATCCGTTTCCAATTGATTTATGAACTCCCATCCAGCAGGAGCTCGTGAAAAATGGAATCCCGATCTTTGGGATTGAGTGAATCTAGAAGTATTTGCAGAGTTTCCAGCCATCTACTCTTCCATTTTTTTGCAACTAGGTCCACTTTATCAAGTTTGTTGCAAATCAATTTCATATCGAATGAATGAGAGTTCTGAACTTCATTAACATTCGATCTGCGTTGCTGGGACCGGTTGGAAGTGTCTATGGAGGCATGATTGATAGAATTCTCACTCATTTCCTCAAACAAGTCATGCGCATTATCTGCATCCTTGTTGAGGAAATTGCCTCTGTAAGAAGCATCCACGTGATTACGGACTTGCTCAGTTAACCCGTAATAAAAGATTTGCACGAGTTGCCATTTCGACACCTCGTGGTGTGGACACTTCCACAATAGATCCTGGAATCGCTCCTAGGCACCATAAAGCGGTTCCCTCGGTCGATGGACAAAAGTAGTAATCTCTTGTCACAGTGCGTTGGTACGCCCAGCAGGGAAAAGTTTCTTCAGGAAGGTCGATTTGAGTTCATTTCAAGTAGGTATCAGCCTCCCAATTGTTCGATATCAATGTGCAGCCTTATCCTTGAGAGAGTGGGGGAAAAGCCTCATGATCATCTGCTCCTCGTCCACGTTTCGTGCTTTAGTGATCTGGACCAAAGTCATTAAGTCCTCCAAATGTTGAAACCGATCTTCGGAGCCAAGCCCATGAAAATATTTGATTAGGCTTAAAACCTGGGACTTGATTTCCACATCACCGACTGGAATCTGGACATCGGGACATTCTCTAGAATTTGAAGGATCATAAAAATCCTTTAAGGGCTGAGTGCTCTGACCATTCATTCGCTGGAACCTTTCTTGCATTTGCTGCAATTGTTCTAGCTACCTTTACAGCAACTCGTGCTAATTCTGAGGTAGAGGAGGTGGTTGATCAGCCATGGGATCTATGTGACCAAAATTCAACCTACGCCTCCTTGAATGGTCTAATGGTATTTTCAAACGGGGATTCAATGACCTCCTCCCAAGTATTAACCAAGAAGGGGTCGAAAGGATTGGAATATAGAACCCTGCAGTGCAACAATACAAGCTTGTTCTTAAGTTGAATATCCTAAGAACCTAGGTTCCAAGATATATTCAAACCATAATACGAATTTTGTGTTGTCCTTAATTAAAAAGCTGGTTAAGTTAGGCTGGCGAAGTAGGGGGAGCGTGTCCCGAAGGTCGCTAATTATGCCAAACTCTTGCCTGCTTAAGTCGTTTGACAATCAGGCCCCTTAACTTAGCACCTTCTGGAGAAAGTAGACGTCAAAAATTTGCACCACAGTTTAAGAAATACCCTGAAACGGACTGATGGGTCCTAGGGCCAATGTCTACTTAATTTTAGATTAGGCTTAGGATAGTAGTGCTTTTGAAATGTGATAGGCCTTTAAAATGGGTTGTGCCCTTAATGATTGATTGAAATGTGAGTAAGTGTACAATTGGGGTTTTCAAGTAAGATTATTTGGATGAGTAGATTTTAGAGTTCATATCTTGCTTAAGTAGCTTTTAGGGTTTGAATTAAGGTTGATTCAATCAAATTTAGGAGGCACACCAAGATTTGCGAACATGGGTGAAGATGTTTTCCTTTAAAATCAAAATAAGATGGAGTGCCTGGTACTTGATCTTAAGTGTTAACCTTAAGGAGCAAGCTACTTGATAAATTATTTTTAGATGAAGTGGTGTGGCTCAAACAACTCAAGTAATTGGCCTTGATGTACCGCTGAATTAGACACATAAATAGTTACCTAATCTGATTTCTACTCGATTATGTGTTTGTTTGAGTATATCGGCTCCAAAGATCAATTTACTTGTTGAGTAAGAAAAATCAAAAGAGGTTGTGTACCTCTGTGGGTGTATGTGATGTATATGGTAAGGAAATCCCACAATAAGATAAGACTTTTTTTATAAACGAAAGGTGAGGTGGGTGGAGGTGACAACCAAACAACCAAACTAACCTTAATGTAAGTTAATTAAGGTTTGAATTAAAGTGATGAAATGAAAGCTATGGAGGAAAGAATGGGGGAGCGCTTACAATGGTTTTCAATCTCACTTTACCGCTTGAAGATTCCTTGTCGAGGTATCTGCAAGACAATAGAAGAAAGAAACGAGAAGTTAGAGATTAATTAAGTGCGCGGAAAGCGGGAAATAATTGGGATTCGTTGCCTCCCTGGCAACGGAGCCAAAATAATTGGAGAGATTTTATACGTGAAAAAGATTGAGTTTGGAAAATATGAGCCGTTGCAAGTTCGCAAGAAAATTCGTTACCAAATAATATTTATAACTTAAACTCGTGTGAGTCTCGGGTCGAACACGGGACGATTATGTCGATTATGCCTGCAATTATATAATTTTTTTGTATTTTCTTTTTAAAGGAAACATTCACAATGGTTATAAACAACTAATTTACTTGCAACATAAATAAGAGAGAAAAAGAGAAAAAGAGAGTAATAATTTTATAACTATGATAATGTCAATTACAATTAATTTCTACAACTAGAAAGCTGAAAATCTATACTAGAAAGCGATAAAAGATAAGAGATGGGAAATTATCCTCCGTGACGAATGCTTGAAGGATGAACCGGACGGACGTTGCCTGAAAGGAGAGCGAAAACGGAGGACGGAGGGTGAATCTGGAAGAACCGGGATGAGATAGGGTGTTGACGTCGTGGGATCTGCTTCTGGAACGGGGGTGAGAAGACGACTGGCGAGAGCTCCACGGAGGGTGTGAGAAGTGGAAAATTTTATTTTTCTAACTCTAGTAGAGCTTCCCATAGCTTGGGAGCACTAGAGAGAGCTTGAGAACGTTGTTCTTAGCTCTTTGGGAGGTTGAGAGATGAAGGGATGGTGAAATGTGTGGAAGGGGTAGGTCTTCTATAGGTGTAGAAATGAGGGCAAAAGGGTAATTTCCAAAGCCTTAATATTAATACACGGCCTTTAGGGACGCATGTAAGCGTTGCTAAAGCCGACTGTTGCTGAAGGTGGATGGACGGAGAGCCATTAGATCTTGATTTGATGACTCAGATTAATGTGCCCCAATGTTCCCGTGCCCATGCGTTTCAGATCGCATGGACCCCATGTGTAGTCGTTGGATCTTCAACGGATGCTCATGATTGTGCGAGCATCGCGCTTCACAGCGTGCCCTTAGCACGTATGATGGCGCGTGATCGCACACATATATCACGTGCTTCATCCATTGCACACGTAACTGTTGCCTCTGTCGTTAGATCGCACATCGATGGTCCAATTTAGAGCGCACCCCCACATTGAGAAATGGCGAGCGCTCGCGAAGTTTCGAACCTGCGTTCGCGTCTTGAGAGTGGCGTGTGCCACCAATGCGCTGTCCCGCTAGAATGTCGAGAAGATGCGCTATGGCTCAATCGCTCATGGCCGTTGGATGAAGATCCAACGACTGTGATCTCTCATAGTTTCTCCTTCAGCGTTAGAGAGGTGGGCACAGAGAGTGGATCTCAATTGTTGGATCTTGATTCAACGGCTGAGATCTCGAGATGGAGGAGCCTTTGAAGAGGAAAGGTGCTGCTGATGGTCGTGGGCAGCTTGGATGATTCCACATGGCATCATCTGAGCTGTCCATCTTCTATTGATGATAGGTGGTGCCATGGATGTTGGATTTGATTGATTTTTGTGCAGTTGGGCTTCGATTATCGATCTGAACCCATCCGTGTGGTTGTATTTGTCATATGAAATTTGGATTTTCACCACCTTACCCCTTGGCCTCTGATCTTTCTTTGACAGCATATGATGCTACGGAGGTCTGATTGGGGCGATTTTGGAGGCGTTGGACTCCGATCCTCGCCCTGATCAGATCCTTACGGTTGGATCTTCAATTCGAGGCCTAGATAATTATCGCCTTGTCTCTTGATCACAAAAAGAGATGAATCACTATATAATTTGTGCCAATTAACCTAAATGTATGATAATGCTTGTCATGCAATATTTATAATTCATAACGCTTCTATGACACTAGGAACATGCATAAATAGACATTTTAGGCCAATTAGATGTTTGGATGATGTTACGTGGCATCATTTGAGCGTTCCATCTTCTATTGCTGATAGGCGATGCCACGGATGTTGGATTGGATCGATTTTCGCGCTGTTGGGCTGTGATCATTGATCTAAACCCATCCATGCAGTTGGATTTGTTATTTGAAGTTCGGCTTTTCTCCATTTTACTCCTTAGCCTCTAATCTTCCTGGGACTGCATATGATGTTACGGAGGTTCGGTCGGGGCAATCTCGGAGGTGTTGGGCGCCGATCGTCGCCCTGATTAGATTTGTATAGTTGGATCTTCAATCCGAGGCCCAGATAATTATCGTCCTGTCCCCTTATCACAAAAAGAGACGAATTACTATACAATTTGTACAAATTAGCCTAAATGAATGATGATGCATGTTATGCAATATTTATAATGCATGCTGCTTCTATGACTTAGGAACTTGCATAAATAAACAATTTAGGCTAATTAGATATGTACACATAAACACCCAAGAAACTTTGGTACAGTCATCAAGAAGAACGAGAAAATAACGAAATCCCCTTACACTCTTGACCCTACATGGGCCCCATATATCAGCATGAAGTAAAAGAAATGTAGGCTTAGATCTTTTATTAGAACTAGGAAAAGAAACTCTATGATGCTTTCTTAGTTGGTAAGCCTTGCATCGAAAGGAATTAGGAAACTGTAACTCAGGAAGTAGATGACAGAGAGCGGGAATGTTAGGATGGCCCAGGCGAAGGTGCTACTGAAGGGAGGATGTCGCACCAATAGTATCAACATGACATGAAGGGAGATGAAGGTGGTAGAGACCATCTTGCTCAAGTCCACCAATCTATTTCCTCATCTAGGTCCTGCAAGTAAAAGAATGAATCATGAAAAATTACTCAGCAATTCAGTGCTTTTGTAATATGACTAATTGACATAAGATTCAATACAAATTTGGGAGCATGCATAACATCAGATAATTGTAATTGGGAGGAAAAGGAAATGTCACCAAGCCCAGTCATAGGTGACAGGGCACCAGCTGCAACTCTAACATGTAGAGGGTTATCAAGAGATCTAAGAGAGGAAAATAATGTATTGTCTCGTAATATGAGAAGCAACTGAATTTGCTAACCAAGTGGGAGTACAGGCCCCATGAATAGAAGTAGCAATACTTATCAGTTGGCTGGTGGAAGCCCTAGTAGCATGAGAAGTAGAATGAGATGCCACCAGCTTGTCATACTCCTCTCTAGAAATCATAACCTGTGAGCTCTGCTGATCATCTTCTGCTCCCTGACTCTAATAAATATTGTAGGACACCTGATTGGTCTACAATCATAACCTAACTCTTATAAGTATTTCCAAGAGGATAGTCATGTTTCAGCCAACATTGATCAATGGTGTGATTGGTTTTGTGACAGTGCTCACAAAACAATTCTGAACATCCTCGTCCATGGGTACCTCTTGCTCCATGTTCTCTCCCCTTACCACCTGAGTTGCCTCTACTACGACCAAAGGTGGCCATGGCAGAAGACTTTGCAGGCGGAACATTCTCAGAAGTCTTCAGGTGAGATAGCCTAGCATAGATCTGTGCTGGGGTAGGAAGGCTCTCTAGCGCCATAAAGTGATCCTTTACGGCCTTATACTCAGGCCCAAGTGCAGCAAGCATGTGAACAAATTGTATATCCTCACGCTGCTTAGTCATAATAGCTACATTAGAAGAGACAGGTTGAAGTAGATACTGCTCATCCCCGAGCCATAAAAATCAACCAGAGACATAGTTCCCTTCTTAAAAGTATGTTGAGCCTCCAAGACTCGATATAGGCATCCAATGTTACTCACATGAGAGTGTATCTCATGCAAGACCTCCCACATCTTCTTGGCTGAGGAATATGACATGATCTATTTGGCAATATTCTCTTTCATACTATTTAACATACATATTGCAACCTAATTGTTGTCCGCCTCCCAATTGGATTTCACTGCAGGTACATGTGTAGTCAATATATTTTGCTTCTGATATGAACTCACAAAATGAGCAAAAGATGTTGACCATAACATAAAGTTGGTACCATCCAACTTGATCGAGGTACCTTACATACCAGAGTGCATGCCTGTGGTAGTCACATGCCCCACCAGGCTAGTAGTCTCAGTCTTTGGGTCTTCCATAGTACTTGATTTGTAGATTCAATCACAAAGAAGAGAAGATAACCAATTCTTCATTAATTTGAAATTAGATCAACAACAAATCAATAGCAGGAGGGTAAAAAACATTACACCCTCTTGTTGAACATGGGCTTTCAGAGGTCTGGTTGCTGGTTGTAGTTGTCACTAAGAAGCCGCTTCGGTGAGGGATGGTGCTGGAGAAGCTACGCTAGTGAGGGGCGACATTGGAGAAGCTGCTTCGGGGAGAGGTGGCGCTAGGGAGTGATCCACACCTCCTTGGGTGGTGTTAGGGAAGTTGCATCGCCGAGGGGTGGCACTCGGTGTAGATTTGCACCAGCTGGTGGCGTTGGGCTCTTGCTAGGGCACAAAGGTAGTCGTGGCAATGGCCAGGAGGGTCGCTACAGCCTCTGCAAGCCCCTTCTTCTACCCTAGGTGGCGCTATGGGAGGTGCAACATGGGCCTAATTGCTGGCCGATGGCGGTGTACAGGGATGAGGTCGCCAGCGAGCAGAAGAATAGAGAGGAGAAAGGGTTTTGGTGGGGTGTTTTTAGGGGCTAGGGTTTTGGGTGGTGGTACAGGGGACTGGTTTAGGACCGTTGTTCTGATACCATGTTAGGACTGAAATGAACCAAATATTATTGGGCCCCGTTATATAGAGAGGTTTTAGGGGAAAAAGTATACATACACCCTTATAAAAAATAAAAAATAGTGAAATAAACCCATAAACAGTGTAACACTTAAAAATTTCCTCTTCATAACACCATTTTGCTAGGTGCTATAAGGGCAACTCATCTTTTGAATAATACCTTGGGTTTGCAACATCGCTCAAAGAGAATTTGTATAGAATTTCAATGCATTGTCCGATCAAATAATCTTCACCTGGGTACTAACCAATTTTTTATTACAATAAAGAAATTATTAATAACAAACCCAACTTCAGACTTAAACTTCAAAAGAAACACTTAAGATAGACGAGGACAAATATCAACGATGACAAGATAAAATAGGTATCCCATAATGTTAGAAGATTGACGGGACCCCAAACATTTAGATGTAATAACTCAAATAAGCCATTTGAACTTCAACCCTTAGGCTGGAAAATGATCTTTTGTGGTGCTTTCCAAGTTGACACGTCTCACACTGGAAAATGGCAGTAGAAGAAATATGAGGAATGACTATTTGTAACTTCTGCAGAGGTAAATGACCAAAACGTAAATGCCATAGGTAGCTTGATGTTTAACCAATGGATGTCATAGCATGACCAGCATATGGCGTTTGTGGTAGGCGGTAGACCCCCCCTCCTCGCGGCCACAACCAATCACTTACTCCGTTAGTATATCCTGAATGATAAGGGTCATTGCATCAAATATGGCACGATAATGTAGTTCCTTTGTAATGGGACTAACTGAAAGTAAATTCAGAGGAAAATCAGGTGCATGAAGAACATTTTGTAGGCTAATATAGGGGCTATCTGAACCTCCCCCTATCTAGTAATTGGGGAGTTCCTATCATTTGCAACCATAATAGTCCGCCCAGAAGTATCGGGACTTAATCTTGCAAACTGCTAAGCCTTCCCATAGGTGAAGTGTGAGGCACTAGAGTTTACAAGCCAATCCGCACCATCAGACTTAGTACTGCATGCAAGACATATACCTAAGGGCTTAGCAATAGTTGTAGTATCTCCAGATCCAGATGGAGTAGCTTGAGACATCTGAGATATATGTTGGACTAAATCATCAAACTTAACTCGGGTGATGTGTGCAGACTTGGTTGTCACCTCAGGATTCGTGACCGCCTGATGTGCATTGACATGCTTACCATGCTTGGACCAACAAGTTTCTTTCTTGTGTCCAGTCTTGCTGTAGTAGGAGCATGGGTGCTTGGTATGCCCTTGACTGCCACATTCGCACCCATGACCATGAATAGATTATCCAGGTTTTCTCGCTCTACCCGAGATGCAGCCATATCGAGATGGAGAAAGAGACACGAGCCTAGTCAGGCGATTTTAGGCCTCCTCAATAGTGGGGATCTTCGCTAGCGTGAGCATCTATGATCTAGTTGCCTTATATGACAGATCCAATTTGACCAGAAAGTGACCAACCATGGTTTGTGCTTTGTAGAGCTTCTAGGACTCATAGGAACACACAGGGGTATATGCATTGAGCCTCCCAAGGTTGACTTCAGACTGGAATAGTATTATGAGAGGGGTCTTCCATCTTGCCTCATATCGGCAATCACATGTTGCAACTGCAAGATGCGGGTTGCATTTTTGTCTTTAGAATAAGTATAGCGAAGAACCTCTCACATCTTTTGTGCCGTTTTGCAGTACATGATCTCTCTTGCGATACACTAGATGGTGGTATTTATGATCCACACATGAACTATTGCATTGTCTTTCTTCTATGTGGCGTATGGGTTCTGACTCAAGAAAAGTATGTTCCTTGTCATGAACCCCATCTACGTTGAGGATCGACTGCGCCTACAATACATGTTTGATCCATCAAACTTCACCATTAGGTCAAAAAAGGGATTCCTGAAGTCTCCTTGACTTCCTTCCCTATGATTCGAATAATCCATGACCTTTGAGGCCATGTCTCTCTTGGTCAGAGTCCCAATAGCACCAACAACAATTCATAAGATGTTCTAGTGACTCATCTAGACCTAATGATGTCTCAAAAATCATCCATGACCATCAGATAATTAGTCTTGCACTTGAAATTGGTCAAACAGGGACAAAACAAGATCGGCAGTGGGAGCTGACGAGAGAGAGAGCGAGAGCCACCAAAAAAGTGCGAGAGGGGGCTCCATTCTGGAGGAAGGCCGCTCGATAAAGAGAGGCCAGAGCCGAATGGTGTGGCTGGGTGGACCGTGGTGACCAGGAGGAGGCAACGCCTTGAAGGTGGAGCGGTTGGAGGCGGGGGAGCGAGGAAGGAGTGGTGCTTTAGGTGCCTGGGTCATGGACACTGGGCTAGAGATTGTCGCGACCCTTAGAAGTGTTGCAAGTGTGGAGGAGTTGGACACTGTAGTAGGCAATGTGGCCGCGATAGGGTTGGCGGAGCTTTGCCTACGCCACCAACTAGGAAGGTGTCGCAGGTTGAGGTTGAGGCGTCGTGGTCTGAAGGGGTGGCTGCCTTGCGAGCAATGGTTGAGGAGGGACTTATGGGAGAGATTCTGGAGGGTTGGATTCAATAAGAGGTCGCTGCGGCTCTAGGCGGTGAAAAGTAGATGAGGGTGGAGGTATTGGCAATCGACGAGAGGAAGCTCTTGGTCCTTGGACTTTCGTCGTCTGATAAGGGGGGGCTTTGTTTCGAGGAGTTCCGGATGAAGATGGGGAGATTAAGGTGGCGGAAATCTTATGTCCACGATGGGGCATCTCGGGAATGCCCTTTGGAATGGCTGCTCCATGAGTTGGTTGTCACGGGGATTTCGTGGTGGCTGAGGACCGTAGAGGTGGTGAAGGTGGTGGTAGCCCCTTTTGCACAATTCTGGGAGTGTAGGAATGCTGGCCTCAACACGCGACCTCTGGTGGCGGTGGTGGAACTGAAAGCAGGCCTTCCCTTGTTAAAGGTCACACTTCGACTTGGGGGCTCCTCCTGGGTGGTGACCTACACACCTCGAGGGGGAAACCTCATGTGATGGGGTGACCAGAGCTTCGTCGAGAAAGGCGGTGTTGGGGGGCTCGGTGAAGGCGTGGATGACGTGGCAGAAGAGGATTCGAAACGACGCTGATGTGGATCCGATGGCTGATGCATCCGCTCCAATCTTGAAGATTGTGCCAATCAATGCGGAGGCCTCGGTGGAGATAGAGGATCGGGAAGTGGAAGGGGTAGCCGTCAGCACGAAAACCACGCATGCGATTGCGCCTGAACGGTTGGAGGTGTTCAGTGCAGCGTAAGCCATTCTGACCTTGTCCGGATTGGTTTTGAAGAGGACCATGCACCCTGATTCGATTTTAAGGCGGAGTCGGATCTGCCTAATGCTGGGGATCTGACTACTGAAGATTGACCATGACTAGTGGAAGGACACCCTCAGACTCCCCTCTCTTGAGGGTGTGTCGGTCCACAACACTACATGAGAGAGAGCTAGGGCATGCTATTGCAACTGGAAGATGGATGGCCAGAAGGGGCACTACGACAAGATGGAATCGAGGTGGTGATTGCGGCGATCGTCATGATGTCGGGGTGGCGATGAAGCCATAGCCAGTCGATGGCAACGACCACCACGATGGTCGATGGGACGTTGGAAGAGGAGATGCCAGTGGTGGCCACAGTGGCCGGTGGGGCATCGAAGGAGGTGCTAGCATCAACTTGTGTGGCGGATCGGACTGACAACCAGATTGAAGTCAACATGAGGGCATGGCGGCCGCGCATTCTAGCTGGAGGTTGGGGTGGTGGACTTCGGTACAACCAAAGATGAAGGTTTCAGAAGAATAGACGGGGGGATCGGGTGGTGGTTGATGGCCGCGGAGGGTTGCCATCCCCGCGTCAGGAGGCTAGTGTGTTAAACAGGAAGGACGAGGAGGTGGGTCGAACAGTAGAGGCGGCGGGCTTTCGTCTGACCACGAGGGAGAGTTCAATGGTTTCCTAATGAATGGTGTGCTTTCTTAGAACGTCAGGGGTCTTAGTGACCCATCCAGGAGGTTGGCGTTAGGGAGTTACATCAGGCAATGGAGGGCGGATGTGGTACTGCTTCAGGAGACGAAGCTGCCTGCGTGTGATGGGAGGCTATGGAGGGAGATCGTGGGTTCGTGGATGAAAGGTTTTCAGACTCTTGACGTGGTTGGTCGTGAGGGGGGGGAGTCGATAGGGTGGCGTGAGGATGTCTTCACTATGGCGGATTGCTTTAGGGGAAGTCATGACATTTTTGCCAAGTTGGTTAGGTGAATAGATGGGGCCAGAATGATGTTACTGGTGTCTATGGTCCGTCAGAGACGCTGGTGAGGGGGGTGATGTGGGAGGAGCTTACGACGGTGGCAACAGGGAGCCAGGGGGTGCCATGGCTGATTGGAGGAGTCTTCAACGTCACTTTGCAGATTGATGACAGGCCTAGTGGGCGGGGAAGGTAGGATCCCGGCTCTGAACACTTTGTGGAGTTTATGACCCTATACAGACTTCTTGACTTGATCCTTGCATCTTGCGCATATACCTGGAGGAATTCAAATGGTCAGAAGTCCAGGATTGACAGGTTCTTGTCCAACGTTGAGAAGGTAGAGGCTTATCTGCTGGTCGACGTCTCTCTTATGGAGAGGCCCTTTTTAGATCATACACTGCTTATGTGGAGATCCAATGAGGGGATCTACTTTTGGCATGTACTTCAAATTTGACATATCCTGAATGATGGAGGATGGGTTCAGGACCATGGTGGAAGAGAAGTGGAGCTCAATGGAGGTGGAGGGGTCAACGACAATCCAGTTGGCTAAGAAACTAGTAGGCTTGAGGGATCACCTGAGGGTTTACAGGAGGAGAGAGCTCAGGGAGTCCAGATGCAATAGGAAGATGGAGGCACTGGCAGAGATCTCCATGATTGATGGATAGGAGGATCATGATTCTATATCTGTGGTTGATAGAGAATGTAGGGTGAGGATGACACATGTGGTGCAGGAGGACAGGGAAGTGGAGGTGGAATGGAAGACGAGATCGAGGTAAAAGTGGCTACGAGGAGATTTCAACACTAGATTGTTTCCCTAGGTGGCTTCAGCGAGGAGGAACTAGATTGAGAAGTTGCAGGTGGACGGGGATTCCTTTTCTGGCAGGGAGGCGGGGCGGGTAGCTGTGGCTTATTTCAGGGAGTTCATGGGAAGGCACAACATGGGAGAATGTAGGTGGAGAGGGGACGATGTAAGGAACATTATGGTGGATCAGGAGATGAGCCTCACATCAGCCTTCATGGAGGACGAGGTGAGGGAGGTAGTGTGGGGTCTTAATGCGGAGGGGTGCCCTGGTCCAGATGGTTTCCCTGTCATCTTTTTTAAGGAGTTCTGGTCTATGGTAGAGGTTGAGATCATGCAAGTGATGGAGGAGTTTGCGGCTGGAAATAGGGGGTTTGATAAGCTGAATAAGTTTTATCTTTTCCTGTTACCTAAGGAGTCGAGGCGATTGAGAACTTTCGATCTATTTCCCTGTCAAACGCTGTCTATCTTATTGTCGCGAAGGGACAGGGAAGCGGAGGTGGAATGGAAGGCGAGATCGAGGTAAAAGTGGCTACGAGGAGATTCCAACACCAGATTCTTTCCCTAGGTGGCTTTAGCAATGAGGAGGAACTAGATTGAGAAGTTGCAGGTGGACGGGGATTCCTTTTCTGGCAAGGAGGTGGGGCGGGTAGCTGTGGCTTATTTCAGGGAGTTCATGGGAAAGCACAACATGGGAGAATGTAGGTGGAGAGGGGACGATGTAAGGAGCATTATGGTGGATTAGGAGATGAGCCTCACATCAGCCTTCACGGAGGACGAGGTGAGGGAGGTAGTGTGGGGTCTTAATGCGGAGGGGTGCCCTGGTCCAGATGGTTTCCCTGTCATCTTTTTCAAGGGGTTCTGGTCTATGGTAGAGGTTGAGATCATGCAAGTGATGGAGTTTGCGGCTGGAAATAGGGGGTTTGATAAGCTGAATAGGTTCTACCTTTTCCTATTACCTAAGAAGGAGTCGAGGCGATTGAGGACTTCCGACCTATTTCCCTGTCGAACGTTGTCTATCTTATTGTCGCGAAGGTCTTGGCGAACTGACTCCGTATCTTGTTGAATGATATGATTTCGCATGTACAGACAACCTTCGTTCCAGGGAGAGGAATCCTAGATGGTTTTGTCATCTCTTTGAAGGCTCTTGCTGCTTGGAAGAGGGAGAAGAGGAAAGCGTATATGTGGAAGGTTGATTTTAGTAAGGCTTACGACTCCGTGCAGGGAATTTTCTCTAGACCTCCTTGGTGAGGAGGGAGTTTCCTCAGCCCTAGATTGACTGGATGAAAATGTGTGTTACTACGGCATCCTTCTCGGTCTTGATTAATGGGAATCCTGTGAGAGGCTGGGTGCAACTTAGGAGGGGTGTCAGGTAGGGTTGCCCTCTCGCCCCTATGCTTTTTGTACTGGTGGCAGATGCCCTTGCACGGGTGACTTACTGGTCTTGTGCTAGGGAGCCGATCGAGGCTTTGTGGCTGGTAATGGGAGAGAGATTCCGATATTGCAGTATGTAGACAACACCTTATTTCTGGTTGAGGGGTCAGCTCTGGAGGCTAGGAGGATGAGGATTCTGCTGAAGCTATTTGGTGAAGCATCGATGCTGTAGATTAACTACCAGAAGTCAAGCTTTGTCCCTCTCAACATGTTGGGCGAGGAGTGGAGGCGGTTGTTGGTGTGCTTGGGACAAGGGTAGGTGAGTTGCTGCTGTTATACCTGGGGCTGCCCTTGTCTGATCGTCGTCTCAGGATGAAATATCGGGTACCACTACTTGAGAGGATGGAGAGGAGGTTAGCGGGTTGGTGGTCCAAGCTATCGTCAAGGGGAGGGGGGCTGACCTTGGTGAAGGCGGTGCTGTCTTCTGTACTGTGTACTTCACCTTATTCAGGGTATTGAGGTAGATAGAGAAGGAGATTGCAAGGTTGATGAGAGACTTCTTCTGATCTAATGAGGGGACGACATGGAAAGGGACAAGGCTGATGGCCTGGGAGGAGATTTGTCGACTGATACAGGAGGGGGGACTGGGAATGGGGATGTGGAGAGAGTTAACTTGAGCCTTCTTGCGAAATGGATCACTAGGCTGGTGGGATGGGAGTTGGGTCTTTTTGGTGATGTTTTATGATAGTGTCATGGTTCCTTTCACTTGTGGGAACCGTTGGAGAATCTTCCTTTGAGGGCTTCTTACTTCCTTAGAGGCTTGTAGTAGTGGCACCAAAGGTACAATCCTTCACCCTTGTTTTTGAGGAGGGTGATGCATTTCGGTTTTGGCTTGATAATTGGCAGGGGGATGGAACTAGCCTTTGCGATAAGTACCCCCACTTTTTTATGAGAGCGATGGATTTGGTGGCTACTGTGGGAAGCTATTGGGATGGAGCTTGGTGTTCGACCTTTCGGGGAGGTTTCTCGGATTGGAGGTTTGTTGAGTTCCAACAGATGCTTCAGGAGCTGGAGAGCTAGGCACTAGAGGTGGGGAACGACGCCTATTATTGGGAAGAAGGGAAGTTTACTGTTGCAAAGATGTTTCGCAGATTGGGTACTGTGCTGCAGAATGAAGATGTTGATCTCTTGAGAGATAGTAGATTGCTCTCATTGGCAAACTGCCCCTGAAAGTCAAGATCTTCTCTTGGCTTTTACGGAGGGGAAGGATTGTGACAAAGATGTGGAGGTGAGGTGGGCCCAAACAGATGATGTGAGATGCTCTCTTTGTGATGGGGTAGATGGGGACATACAACACCTCTTCTTCCAGTGTCCATTCGTTACACAGGTTTGGCGTAGATTGGGAATCGACTGTGTAGAGATTTCTAGGTGGGCGCAGACGGAGTGTGGAGGCTTCTGTGTGTGGAGAGATCTAGAAATCTCACGCACAACTCAGGAACATGCGTATAAGACATCTGGAACGACAACTAGATGTCTGGTCTGGGTGATCAATGAGTTTATTGAGAAGGCAGTGGCTTGATGAAGGAGCAATTGCTCCTTGTTGATCGGCTGGAGGCTTGATTTGGCCTGGGTGATTCATGGCAGAGAGAGAGAGAGAGAAGTAGAGAAAGGAGAGGATCTTTGTTGTATTTGAAATATTTTTCTATTTGTTCAATTGAAAATAGTTGGGAGGCTCTCTATTTTATGGAGAGCACATAGCCACTAAAAATAGTAAAGATTTTATTCCTATTAGAGATTGGACTTTCTCTCATTTGAAAAGATTCATTAACAAATGCCACAACTGGTTTCCTAAACCAACTTGCTAAAAATAGGAAACAACTAAAAATAGAAAACAACTAATTAGGAATAATCAAAATAGGAAACATCTAATTTTTGTGCATCCAAAATTGCTCCAAAGGACCATGCATCGGCAGCTGTTGGGTCTCCAGATGGCTTCCATGTGGCATTGCCACGTGGTCTCTAGATGGCATGTGCCACGTGGGATATTTTCCAAATCCCAATAGATTGGATAAATACCCAGGACATGGTGAGCTTATGGTCATCGTTCCGGGGAGGAAATATCCATGGAAGAGGAACCAAATTTCGATCTAAGAGGGACAGAGCCATGGTGTTGGCATCCTTGTGGGATGTTTGGTTTGGGAGGAATGGTGTGATGTTTAGGGGCGAAAGATCCTGTGGAGAATTTCGTCTCTTTCATTTCCTCCCAGGTGATGCTTTGGGAGTCCATTTTGCAACCAATGATGTAACAAAATTTGATGGCTTGATCGAATAAATTCGAGTGGTTATCATACGGACAGCTGCCCTTTCGCTTTTCAAAAATAAGACCAGTGGTGGTTGATGGTTGTGGCAACACTCCGATGAGGTGATTGGCCTCTGATTTTTCAGCAGTCAGTGCTAGAGCCTTAGATGATCCAAGGGAGCCTACTGCACCTCTCAAATCAGCGCACAGTGGAGGAATTGAGGGTTTTTTACCCTTAGCAGTGGGCAGCGGTGCTGTGGAAAATACCAGACACTTTATCAGGTAACAATGCAAAAAAGTGGATGATTGAGGAGCATCTTTGTTATAAAAATGTCGAGTTGTTAAACTTCTAAATAGAGCCCTATCAAAATCTCAGTCTTCTGAGTTTCATAACAAGTGAGCATGATGGTTATCTAGGCTGTTTGTGGGCAATGTTCTGATCAATGTATGCCTCCGTTATTTTCTTTTTTAAGGTTTTTTATTCATTTTTTCTATTTCCGTTAAATCCTTATTTTTTGACTATCTTCTAAACTAAGGTACTGACAATTAGAATGATACATTCAATTCAAAATTACTATCTTGCTACCCCTTGATGTTGCTTCTTTATGAGCTTAATTTATCATCAGGTTGTTTGTATTCTTTTGTTACATTTTTTACTTGAAAGATTAATTTTTTGCATTGTAATTCTGATATTATTGCAAAAAAACAGTGACATACTGTCTTCATTGCACAGCATATTGATGTAAACAAACTTATAAAAGGGAGACCACAGGATAACTTGGAATTTCTGCAATGGCTAAAGCGCTACTGTGATTCTGCCCGTGGTGTAATCATGAATGAGTAAAAATTTTCCAAAGCATCAGTAGTTGACTTGGAAATGATTATACCTATTAAATACCATACCAACTAAGGCCTCTCTGCATCATCTTGGCATCTTTGCTTTTAGAAACTATCATGCTGTTGGAAGAAGATGTAAGGGTGGAAAAGAACGAGGTGGTAAGGGTTCTCGATTCTCACAGTCACTGCAACCCAGTAACTTGTCTAACCATGGTTCCGCAGATGCTGGCAATTTTGGTAATCACTATTGCTGTGTGGATTACGCTATTTGATGCCATTCTGCATCAGTGCCATGTTTCTAATATACATGGGCTGTGAAAACACAGGTACCAAGCAAGATAAAGTACATCCTACTGGTAACGAAGAACTTTTTATCGAGCAGATCAAAACACTTAATGAGAAGGTACATAAGGTTCAATTTTATTTTCATGTTTGAAATGAATTTGATCTCCTTTGGTGCTTCTACCCATGAGTAATAGTGTAATCTGTTATTCGTTTCCATAAAAAAGTCTTAACATATTTTAGAGCATGTGTGCTCATATATGGGAAAAGGGAGCGTGCAGGTGATCTACATGTAAGTTATGTATAAGTGCGGCAATATCTTCTACTACAAGTGGTGTTTTGAACTGAAAATTTGGGAATTGAGATCATTCCATATAAACATGTTATGTATCAAATTTGAAGCTAATCCAACACTCTTAGCACACACATCTAGTAAGGTCAAATTTCATAATACTTAGGTTGTCAAAAATGAGTCCCCTTTGATGGTAGGTGCTAGGAGTGTTAGATTGGCTTTAAATTTGGTGTGTTGAGTTATATGTAATGGTTTTTCTTTCATTATGTTGTAAGGTGAAGGGGCATACTTGTAATCTCTCCTCTGGTGCCTCTCTCTATATAGAGGCTTAGGGTCTCTCTAATAGAATCAATTCATTTTGGTTTGAACATGGTATTAGAGCAGTAGTCTTAGACCGAGGCTTTGGTATCCGACCAAAACCCTAGCCTCCCCTCCCATCGAAAACCCTATGCCATCTCCTCTTTGCAGTGCCGCGAGCCATCTAGTCCAGCAGCACCGTCGCAGCAAGGCCGCGTTGGCCTCCCATCCACCAGCAGCAACGTTGTAGGCCGCACTTGGGCCTACAACACTACTGCCAAGGGCCGTGTTGGCCTCCACAACATTGCAGTGCCGCCGTAGCAAGCTCAAGGGTTGCAGTAGCACCACCGCGAGGCTTTACAGCACCATCGCTGAGGTCTGTTGCACCTCCGAGCGACTGCCATCGGTGGCCTAGCTCTCTAGCGTCGCTGCAGCAAGTTCGAGGGTTGCAGCAACGCCACCGAGATGTTTTGCAACGCCATTGCAGAGAGGGACCGCCACCGGTGGCCTAGCTCTCCAGCGTCGCCTCCAAGGCCTCTTCAAGCGGTCTACCATCGTGAAGAGCTCCGCTAGGGCCTTTTCTATACCGTAGCGTGTGCAAAATCTGTTGGAAGGCATTCTGTCGATCTGAAGTCTAACTTTTCAGGTCTCATGATTTGATTTTTAGACGGTAAATCAATGATTCTTCGTGGATCTTGACTTCGCATATCATGGAGGACCAAAAAGACAATGTGACTTGATGGGGGAAGAACTCTACCACAAGCACTCTCCTTTATATGCAAGGGACATCGATCAAGTTGGACGAATCCAACTTCTTACTCTGGTCCACCTCCTTTTTTCGGTTTGTCGAATCCAATAGGAAGTACATCTTGACTGATGCGGTTCCTGCTGTTAAGTCTGCCGATTGGGAGGCAGACAACGATTGGGTTGCTACTTGCCTTCTCAACAGCGTCACCTAGACCATAGCCAAGCAGGTGATGGGTCATGGCCAAGAGAATGTGGGAAGTACTTCATGAGATAAACTCTCAAAGAAGTAACATTACTAGACTATACATTATTGTGCAGGATATTCACAATCTTCGGAAAGGCACTATGCCCTTGTTCGAATATTATGGCACAATGCGGAATCTATGGGACGAGCAAGATGTGTATCAGGCTATCTCTACGGACGCTGCTATTATAGCCAAGTAGAGAGAAGCCATTTGCTCTATTTAGCTTTTGTTTGGTTTTGGTTCTGAGTACAAGGCAGTCAAAGATCAGTTCATGATGATAAACGAGATTCCGACATTGGAGCAGATCTATGCTCATCTCTTTAGGCTTGCCACCTCGGATCCCGTGCCCACTACTGATGCCTTTGCCATGCCTGTTGTTGGTCGTGGTAGAGGAAACTCTGGGGGAAGAGGTGGTAGAGCTCGTGATGGTGGTGGACGTAGACGTGGTTGTGGTCAGAGTTCCTTTTTCTGTGACTACTGTCACAGGAATAGACACACTGTGGACCGATGCTGGTTGAAGCAAGGCTACCCACTGGGTATGGATCCACGTGCCCATTAGGTATCTGCAGAGGAGCCTACCTAGGTGCAGGAGGATGACAACCAGATCACTATGTTCAAGGTTGATTACGAGTGATTCATAGCGTCTTAGGGATCTACTTCTGCCTTTGTTAAGAGGTTTGCAGGTACTTCTGCCATATCAGTTAAATCCCAAGCTCCTGTTTGGCTTGCAGATTTCGACTTCTCCCACATTACTGGTGATAGTGCAGTTTTTTCATCTCTTCATGAACTTGTTACGCCATTTCAGGTTAAAGTAGCTGATGAGGGTTTCCTGTTACTGGGCTAAGAAATATCTATCTCTGGCACCTTGCCTCTTTCTAACGTCATGCATGCTTCTAGACTTGCGCTTAATTTGATGTTTATTAGTCAAATTATCAGAGATTTGAGTTGCCGAGCTATTTTTCATGATCAATATTTCATTTTGCAGGACCTCTAGACGATGAGGCGGATTGGTTGACTTGAGCAGAACGGGCTTTACTACCTACATATCTCTCCTCCATCCAGTACTGATGCCTTGTGCTTTACTACTACTCTCTAGTGGCACTTGACACTTAGTCATCCTAGTTTACATGTTTTACGTCGTCAGTTTTCTGCATTGTCTTTTCTCGATATTTTGAGGAGTGAAGCCTCTATCAGTTGGGCAAACACCATAGGTCTTCGTTTTCACCTAATAATAAAAGAGCTGTCTATTTTTGCTCTTATGCATGTTGATGTTTGGGGCCCTTGGAGGGTCAAGAGTGTTAGAGGATCTCGATTTTTTCTTAGTCTTGTGGATGATCATACCAGGATGTCCTGAGTTTTTCCAAAGTCTTTGATACTGTCAAAATTTTATTTTGGAAATAAAGACTCAATTTTCTACGGTTAAGATTTTTCGGAGTGACAATCGATTGGAATTTTTGAATGCCAGGACTGATGCTCTCTTTAAGTCATTGGGTATTGTTCGTTAGACTACTTGCATTCACACCTCCCAACAAAATGGGGTTGCTGAATGTAAGCTTTGACACTTACTTGATATTGACCGTTCTATCATGTTTCCAATGAATGTTTCCTTGTAGTTTTGGGCTGATGTTGTTCTTATTGCTACTTATTTGGTGAACAGAGATTGCTCCTCTGTCTTAGGGGTAAAACTCTGTATTCTTTGTTATTTCTTGGTAAGGATATGTTTTCTGTTACTCTTGTCATCTTTGGCTGTACGTGTTTTGTCCATTTGCATAAAGTGGATAAGATTTCTCCTTGGCTTATGAAGTGTGTTTTTGGGCTATTCCAGGACCTAAAAAGGGTACAGATGCTATGACCTTGTTTCATGGAAATTTTGTCTCTACTGATGTCACTTTTTTTTTGAGGAGATACCATATTACAAAAAACATGGGGAGGAATCTACTGAGCCATCACATGAGGTTCCCCTTCCTATGCCTACTTAGCCATCACAGCCCACTGAGCCACCTAAACACATGAGGTTCCTGTACCCAGGACTACTGAACCTGATCCAGGTTCCTTTCTGTATCGTCCTGAGATTTCTGATACGGATACCTTCCCTAAACATTTCCAATGCAGGACTCAGGATATTCCTCATTTGGATGAACCACTATTTGTTGTCTCTGCTCAGTCCCCACCAGCTTCTAATGACTTCTCTGAGGACCAGGTAACTCCTATTATTGAGGACACTACTCTGGACCTTTCTATTGCACAAAGGAAGGCTCCACGTTCTTGTGCTAAATATTCTGGCTTAGTTTATGTCTCTTGATAGCTTGCCTATAGTTGGATGCCAGTTTTCTTTGGCCATTAACAGCATGCATCTACCTCGAGATCATTGTGAGGCCTTCTGAGATCCGTCTTGGACATTGGCATTGGAGGAGGGGATGGTAGCTTTATAGTCTTGTGGCACTTGCGACCTGGTTGATCTACCCTCAGGAGCTACTATTGTGGGGTGTAGATGGGTGTTCACCCTCAAATGCTACCCTAATGGCACTAGGGATTGATACAAAGCGCGCTTGGTGGCCAAAGGATATACTCAGACGTTCGGAATTGACTACTTTGAGACCTCCCTGGTTGCTCGTCTTAACTTTGTCAGAATACTGCTATCTCTTGTTGTCAACAGACATTTGACCGTACATCAGCTGGATATCAAAAATGCTTTTCTATATGGCGATTTGGAGGAGGAAGTCTACATGGAGCAGTCACCCGACTTTCCTATTCAGGGGGAGTGTCAGAAGTTGTGTAGATTGAATAAAGCTATTAATGGACTAAAACAGAGTCTTAGAGCTTGGTTTGAGAGATTTAGCAGAGGGGTCCAAGATTATGGCTTCACCAAGTGATCGGTAGATCATTTTGTCTTTACATTGCATAAATAGACAGGCTCTGTCATACTTGTGATGTATGTGGATGATATACTTTTGATTGGCAGTGATAGGTAGGACATAGAGGAAACAAAGAAGATGCTACAATCGCAGTTTGTTACCAAGGATTTAGGCCCTATCAACTATTTGTTTGGTATTGAGGTACAACACACTGGAGGACTTGTGCTTTCCTATCGCAAGTATGTTCTTGATATGCTGAGAGATATGGGTATGCTGGGATGCGAACCGGCATATGTGCTCATGGACATGTCCTTGCCTATTGTAGATGATGACGGCCCATTACTGCAAGATGTCACCAAATACTGGGCAGTGATTGGTAAATTACTGTATTTGACTGCTACTCGCCCTGATATTGCTTTTGTAGTGGGAAGATTAAGTCAATTCATGCAGCCACCACGGGAAATCCACTAGGATGGTGTTTGCCAGATTCTCAAGTACTTGAAAAGTGCAGCTGGAAAAGGACTTGTTTTCAAAGACAATGGGTGCTTAGATGTGTGTGGGTACTCTAATGTTGGCTATGCAGGTGCTCATGAGGATAAGAAGTCCACTATAGGATACTGCACATTTGTAGGAAGTAATCTGGTTACTTGGAGGAGTAAGAAACAAGTAGTGGTATCCAGATCGAGTACTGAATTAGGATACGGGTCATGTCTCAGACTACCTGTGAGTTACTCTGGGTTCGTTTCATTCTGGAAGACTTTGGAGTGAAGGTACCTGATGCTATTCCGATGCACTGTGACAACAAAGTTGCCACATTTATTGTAAATAATACTATTTTTCATGAGATGACCAAGCATATTGAAGTGGACGACCACTTCATCAGAGAGGCCATCCTAGCCAAGAAGATTTTTGCACCTTACATCAGCACTGAAGATCACCTGGCAAATATTTTCACTAAAGCACTTCCCAAGAAGAGATTACATTATATTTGTACCAAGCTGAGTATGTTTGATGCCTATGCTCCAGCTTGATGGGGAGTGTTGAGTTATATGTAATGGCTTTTCTTTCATTACGTTGTAAGGTGAAGGGGTATATTTGTAATCTCCCCTCTGGTGCCCCTCCCTATATAAAGAGGCCTAGGGTCTCTTTAATAGAATCAATTCATTTTGATCTTAACATGCTGCATAACATGTTCATATGATGTAATTTCAATCCCTAAATTTTACTCCAAAATATTACTCATAGTGGGAGATATTGCCGCATTTACATGTAACTTACATACGGGTGACCTGCATACTCCCAACCCTATATATGTATGTGTGTGTGTGTGATAGGTAGCTTTTGTTGCACATATACTCTTGGGATTGCCTTTACAGAGAAATGGGGACATTGCATGAGGACTTGTTGATGTAAAAAATAGTGTTCTTTGCTTTTACTGCTAACGGAAGATTGCTTAAGTGCTTGTTTTGCACCATCATTTTGTTACTTCGGATTACAGTTCTGGGAAAAGATTAACATGAAATATCTCTCTCCATGCATAATTTTCAGCTAAAGTATAAATTGATTTGTCAACAGCCTCCCGCTTCATTCCTTAATGATGGGTCAAACTAACAGAGAATGCTATCTCCTTTTCATTGGACATCTTTAGTGAACTCCATGCATTATTAAAATCCTTTCTCAGACAATTATGAGTGTTATGCTCTTTGGGATTTTTGTTTGCAAATCTACTCCAGTGATCTTTTCCATGCCTTGGTACTACTTGCTTCCCTGTCATAAATGTGCACATAATCTAAATGATCAAATCAGTTACGACCAGAAAGGACTAGTCAATTTAAATGCACAAGGAGGCTCAATATGTTGGGATTACATTTAACTGTGGTATATTAACCACTAGAAATGCAAGGGAAACAAGACTCGACTAAAAGTGAATGAAATGCAAATGCCAAAATTAGATGTATAAATGCAATTGAAACAAGTTTCAAGTGCAATTGAATGCTATGGCTTGAATATGATGCTAAACACAACAAATTTAATGCAAAGCAACTAAAATTAGTGATGGACATAGTAAAATTACTTTAGCAATCCACAAATGAAATTACAATGACTTGGAATTTGACAATAAATCAACAAAAAAGTTTTCCCATGACAAAGAATATTATATGACGTTTCTCTCAAAGGGTATAATCTAATTTGGATCTATATCATGGAAACAGAAATCATGTCATATCAGCAACATATTGTTAATGTGGCACATATCGTTGGGTTGACATGTGTTGTTTTCATCAGAATGTCCTTATACTAAGATATTGGGTGAAATATTGCCAGATATCAATATCGCCAGCATATATCAATAAGTATTGGAGGGTATTGGCACGAGGACTCCAAATTATCCAATGACATGGCACTAATATGTGGGGGTTATAGGGTGATATTAAGATTATGGTTCTTGGATCTTCGACTTGGGATTCTTTCGGGTTGCAGGGGCTTCTACATGGCTTTCAATTTTTCGTTACCTCAAATCAAGACAGTGGCTTTCAATTTTATGTTCTAAATTCGTTTGTTAAACATGGTCATGGTTCATGAATTATGACGTAATACAATCAATAATTGTGATTAACTTATCTCATAACCATATTAGAAGTTGTGCATATCTATAGACCCCATTGCATTCTTACTTATTACTATCTTGACTAAGATTGTAATGTTGAGTTGCCATGTTACTTGTGAACTCATCATCTTTTATTTTCCATTTTCAATATTATAACTTGTCAACTTGCTTTTTTTCTTGTTGGTTAAAAATGTATGATTCTTGCTTTCATAGTCATCTTGTCATATATGTAGCAGTAGTTGAAATCACAATTTTGTGAAATTTGAGACTTTTGGTGAATTTGAATTGATTCTTGGATATCAGCAATATATTCCTGACATTTTTCCTTTTGACTTGTCAATGTGGTCTTGATATCAGCATTTGAAATCTTGTTTCTAACAAGATTAGTAGTTGATTACTCATCTAATGGAGTTTTATGTTAATACTCCTCCAAATATTCCTAATTACACGTAATGCCTTAAACTTCATTATCTTTATACATCACATCTCTTTGTCACTATCTCTGAAAAAATCTTCCTTCTTTAAACTATCTTTTTCCACATCCTTGCTCCTCCATTTCCTCCTTTCTTTCCCATATCTCCAGCTAAAATTAATTAAATGGCCAAAAGGTGCCACGACCCCGATTGTGTGGTTGCTCATTAAGTGATTCAACAAGGTCAAGGAGGTAGACACTCATTTCTCCATTAGAGCATGGATAATTGTATTGGTTGATGGGAAGTAGTTGATGTACGGCACCTATGTTTGTAGAGGACACATAATGCTTGGCCTTGTTCATAAAGTGGCTTGATGGTAATATGACCAAGTTAGAGTCTATGTAAGGCATAACAAAGGATTATGGTTCTAGAGTGCTTGGAGAGAGGATTGCATGGGCTTACTACATAATGATCCATGACCCTTCTCCCAAGAGGGTGCCTTCTTTTTCGCCTCCATTGTCCAACATTCCAAAAACTTGTGGAAACTAGCATAAACACCATTGTAGGTGCTACTGGGTGGATATTGACAAAAGTGGAGGGTTCATAGGGGGTGTAGAGAAGTTTTTGCTCTAGTTTTATTTTGTCTTTTTTTGTCATTTCTATTCTTGTTTAGATCTTGTGCGTAGTTTACCCCTAGTCTCTCTCTCTCTAAATAGAGGCTTGGGGTTTCTACAGAGAATAGAACAATTCATTTTCTCTACATGGTATTAAAGTGGTGGTCCTAGGTTGGAGCTTGATATCTCCTTGATCTTTCTTCTTTGTTTTTCGTTCTTTGCTAAGTAATTTTTTTTTGAAACATTCTTTGCTAAGTAATCTAAACCCTTCTTGGGATTTGTGCCTTTCTTGAGGAGAAAGCAAGGGTTTTCTCCTCTAGAATCTCAAGGGTCCCAGCCTTAGGGCACAAGACCTAAGGGAGGGGACCCTGATCAATGCCACTATCATAGGTAGTGATTTAAATGAAGATGGCATGCCGTCGGAAAGGGCATTTTTTGAAGTTGGCTATGCCGACACAAAAAGAATGTCGATTCACAGGTGTGCCGTCGGCATGCCGACGATTTCGCCAACATGCCGATTGGCACTGGGAGCGAGGGATTTGAATTTCGAAATGGGGGTGCGGGTGGGAGATCTGAAACTGGTATATTTGAGTATTTCAACATCATTTTGAGTATTTATTTATACACACAAAAAAAGATTATTTTGACATCATTTTGAGTATTTATGTGATTTTTTGTCGGCATGTCGGCATGCCCTTAGCATGCCCATTGGCATAGCCATCGAAAATGGGCATTTCCACGGCATGCCCACGGCATGTATACTTAGAATTTCATCGGCACGGCGTTGAAATCGGTATTTTGAATCTTGATCATAGGTGAAGGGGTCATCGATGACCATCTACGCAACTATTGGGTAGGGGCGGCATCAGAGCATCGCCATAGACCCCAGTAGCATCGTCGGTTGCGGTTGATCATGGATTTGCAATAGGATAATATTGTCGTTGTTGTGCGAAATCACAGCCATTGAATTAATTTTTTTTTGAAAGGTGAAAGGGTGATTATTCGCTCGATAACCACCTAGAAATTGCATTCATAAAAAAGGTACTAGGCCATATTACAAATTATAGCTCCAAAGAGCAAAAAATGATGATACAGACTCCACAAAATTCTCAACATACAGACGTCCCCTAAAAACCACTGCATTCCTCCTCAACTAAATGCCCCATAGAATTGCCAGAGGCCGCAACCTCTCCTTCCTTGTTTGGAACGAATTGTGCCTCCCACTCCTGCTTCCACATCTAAAAAGACCTCCAAAAGCTTTCGAACGAATCATGCGACCATCACCCAACTCCAAGATGATTCCAAACCTGTGTTGACATAGGGCAAGTGAAAAACAGATGTTCCACATCCTCCTCTCCAAGACAAAGCGGACGTGCTGTATCAGCCTCTTGGGCCCACCTGGCCCTCTACACCTTCGTCATGATCTTGCCTCTTCTTAGCAACTAAATAAAAATCTTCACCTTTAAGGGACATGCAGCATCCTAGATTTTCTTTCAACCTTTGATAAAGTCAATATCCCCTAGCATCGCTGTTGTTCCCAACCTTCTGTAAGCACTACGAACTGAGAAGTCACCTTCCTCCCAACCAAAACTGTCCACCCCCTCCTTAGGCTGAAAGCCCTCCAGATCCTGCAAAAGTTCCTGCACCTCTACAATCCTCTGATTAGAAAGATTCCCCAAAAAGGTGGGGCACCAACATCCATCTCATGCTCTAGCCACTTGACTCCTCTGTCGACTGCCATCGTCGCGAGCCTGGGAAAGTGATCACACAATCTCCCCTGTCCTATCCAATCATTAGTCCAAAATCTGAAGCCATTTCCCGAGCCAAGGATCGGCGTAAAGAGACCTTAGACCTTGGGCACCACCAACGAGAGCCCCTAAGAAAGTGTGAGGTGCCCTATGTAGGAGACGTCATTAGATCCTAGCTAAGAGAACCTTCGTAGCAAGATATCAAGATCCTCCCCACCAAACACTCCTCACTCCTGAGCAGTCTCGCAATCCACTTGGTCAGGAAACCATCATTCATCCTTCCTACCTCCTTAACTCCCAGGCCCCTCTCCTTGATCGTCTTGCAAACCTCCTTCCACGCCTCTAGCTTCGCTCCACCTCCATTTACCCCATAGTTGGTCCAAAAAAGTTTTTCATGATACTCAGAATCTTCTCCACTTGTCGTTGCATTTTCATCACAGAAGCAAAATACGAAGGCATAACTGCCAACATCGCTTTGAGGAGCATCAATCTTCCCCTTCTAGATAGTAGCTTGGATGCCCAACCTCCCAATCTTCTCTCAGTCCCCTCCACCAACGGGAGCCAATCCTACATAGAAAAACTCCTATTTGTCAATGGTAGACCTTGGTAGGAGATAGGTAAGGCTCCCCTTTCCGTCCCCAGTGCGGCGGTACAAGCACCAGCTTCCTCCTCTGACATACCAAAGGGAATGAAGTTGATTTCAAGTAGTTAATTTGCAACCTCGACGCCTTATCAAACAGCTCCAATATGCGGATCCTCCTCGCCTCCATCTCACCAATGAATTAATTTTCGAACTCCTAACAAGATTTTTTTTTGAACAAGCTTTTCATTGAAGGGAAGAACCCGATACAAGAGACTTGCCCCAGAGGGGAAGGGAGAGGTGGAGAAACCTCACCCACGAAGGGGAAAATACGTCCTGTAGAATGGGAGATCAAAAAATAAAAAACGAGACAAGAAACAAAGGAGAAAGAAAAGAATGCGTCCAAAGATTGGGAACCAGACGACCTCTCGAACGGGGGTGACCCCACGCTCGTAGGTATATCAATGCACCAATGAGACAAATCTCGAAGAAACACACCAAAGAGATCGAATAGATCGACCAAAAGGTCAAAATTGAACTCGACTGTAATAGCCTGGGGTCACATGTCCCTTACAAAATGCCCTAATCTAAAAACCAAGAAAAAAGAAAGGATCACTCCAACAACGAGAAACATATAAGCCACCATAGCAACATACAACCAGCATATGGAACGAGACACCTACACCATGCAACTGCACGCAACCCATGATCATAACTCAAAGGCGTGCTTTGGTCGGCCATCAGTCGAACGCACATCGATCGCACACCGACCATGACGTCGACAAAGCCCCGTAGCCACGCATGTCGATGTCCCACAACCACCGAAAGCCTCGACGAAGGTCACCAGCTTCAGTCGATCAACGGTTAGAGATGCTTGTTCGTTGAACCTTGAGCGAGGAGTGTTTTGGCACCGCAGCATGCATCCTCCACTGCAGGTCACCGGCCGCTGCACACGTCGATGTGATGCCCTAGACTGGCCGCATCTTGCCATTAGAGGCTGTGCATGTTGCTCTCGTCGATGTTGGAGAGACCTGGAGGGAGGAGTAAAGCCGGCTGGAGGGGGGGGTCAATCAGCCTTGAGTGGCCGATCGGGGCCCTACTGTAGTAGAGGGTCTCGAGTTCGCAGAAGAGTGGGAGAGATGGAGGAGCAGAGCAGAGCAACTACTAACAAGATAAAATTGAGTAAACTGATAGTTCGAGTCAATCCATAGGGAAACAAAATGTTCAAATTGCTTCCTACTAACTTAAACTAAGGTATTTTTGTTATTTTTGAATATTCAAATTTTTTGGAGTTTTTAGATGGTGATAAGATAATGGAACATAAAAATAGGGACTTAAATGCAATACGCATGGAAATGATTTTTCAAGAGCGTAAAAATTTAAATAAAATTATTGGAGATGCCATACTACCCAAGACATTTTCATATAAATAATGATAGTACAAAATTTTGCACAAAATTAAAACTAGCAATTATAAACCTACAATAACTTTTTTGGGCTATTTTAAGCATACATAAATTGACGAATAAATTTCGCAAAACCAATCTAAGTAACTAGGCTACAAATGTAATTAAAGCAAGCTAATGACTACTAAAGAATGAATACATGCAAGGAAATAATAATTAAGAACTAAATAGAGAACAACTTTTATTAAAAAGCTAATGTCAAGAATAAGTAATAACATTACAAGTAAATAATCTAAACTACTAACTAGAACAAATAAGGAGAAATAAGAACTAGAACAAAATCGAAGGCTGTATTGATGTCATGGTGGGTATGAGGAACATCAAAGATGGAGGATAGAGGTGGAGAGGAGCGTTGGTGGTAGCCCGAGGCTGCCCACCTAGAGGAAGCTTGGAGGACAAAACTTGGTGGGAACAACTTGAGAGGGAATGTACAGACTTGAGAGCCTTTAGAAACTTTAAAATATCTTTCAAATTCGTAGCAAAGGAATAAGAGGCTATTTTAGAGTCAAAACAACTAATACTATAAAAACACTAATTTTTGGCCTTTTATCCCCTATTATTCCACGACCTAGCCCAAATGGCTGTATTTGTTGATTTTCTTGACCTAGTTGCCTAATTGGTCTCATAAAAATATTTTGTTAAATCATGGGCTAGTTTGTGTCTTTCATTGCCTCATCTATCATATAAAAATAAAGAAAATATCAATATTCACAAAGTATAAAAAAAGTCAAATTATTATATTTACAAAATAAATACATGAAAGTAGAAATAAGTAGTCACATAATTTATATAAAATTATGACTTGAACACACTCAATGTTGAAGTTTTGCTAGTTTTCAAGCAACAACAACAACCAAGCTTTTTCCCACTAATTAGGGTCGGCTATATGGAATCTTTGCCTCTACACAGATCGATTTTCAGCTATTTCAGGACTTAAATTAAAGTAATTGAGGTCATACTTAATAATTTCCTTCCAACACTTGTTTGGTCTTCCTCGTCCCCTCTTAGCGGGTTCAGCCTCCAACTTCTCGCATCTCCTAACTGGAGCATCTAGTGGCCTTCTTTGTAAATGTCCAAACTACCTTAGACGTGCCTCTCTCATTTTATCCTCTATCGGTGCCACCCTAACCTTTTTTCTAATAATCTCATTTGAAATGCGGTCCTTTCTTGTATGACCACTTATCCATCTTAACATCTTCATTTCTGCCACAGACATCTTCTGTACATGCCTATAGTTTATAGCCTAGCATTCAGAACCGTACAATATGGTTGGTCTTACCGCAGCTTGATAGCATTTTCCTTTGACTTTTAAAGGGACCCTTTTATCACAGAGAACACCAGATGCACCCCTCCATTTCAACCACCCTGCATTAATTCTATGTGTAACATCTCTATCAATTCCACCATCATACTGGAAAATGGATCCCAAGTACTTAAAAACATCGTTCATTGGAATGCACTCTTCTTCAATTTTTACATCAATCCCTTCATTGTTCCCTCTGCATTAAACTTACATTCCATATACTCAGTCTTCGTCCTACTTATGTGTAATCTTTTATCATCCAGGGTTTCTCTCCAAAACTCAAGTTTTCTGTTCACTCCATCTCTTGTCTCATCAACCAACACAATGTCATCAGCAAAAAGCATATACCAAGGCACCTCAACTTGGATATGCTTCGTCAACTTATCCATGACTAAGGTAAAAAGATAAGGGCTTAAAGTCGAACCTTGATGCAGACCAATGGTGATATCAAAGTAGCCCGTCAAATCATCCTTAGTTTTTACACAAGCTGTTGCTCCATAGTACATATCCTTTATGGGGTTGATATATATAATTGGTACTTGTCTCTTTTTCAAAATTCTTCACAAGATCTCTTGGGACAAAATCATAGGCCTTCTCCAAATCAATAAAAACCATATGTAAATCCTTTTTCTTGATTTTGTATGTCTCCATCATATGTCTCAAGAGATGTATTGCCTCAATAGTAGACCGGCCTGGCCTAAAGCCAAACTGATTTTCAGTTACCATAGAGACTTACCTCACCCTTCTTTCAATTATTCTCTCCCAAAGTTTCATTGTATGACTCATCAACTTAATACCTCTAAAGTTGGAACAATCTTGTATGTCACCCTTGTTCTTGTATAAAGGTATCACAAAACTTTTCCTCCATTCCTCTGGCATCTTACATCTCCACACAGTATTAAATAAATTTGTGAGCCAAGTTATACCTCGTTCTCCTATCATTCTCCAAACGTCTATAGGAATAGCATCACGCCTAACAACCCTCCAATTTTTTATCATCTTCAAAGCCTCCTCTACTTCTTTCTTTTGTATCTTTCGATAACTTGCCTGATTCACATAATCTTTTGAGTTGGCTAACTCCCCTAAGATGATATCATTCTTTTATTTTTCATTAAAAATCTTATGAAAATATCTTTTTCATCTTGTCTTTATATCCTCACTAGCTATAAGTACCCTTCCTTCTTCATCCTTGATGCATCTTACATGTGTAAGGTCCTTTACTTTCCGCTCTCTTGCTTTAGTTAACTTGAAGATATCTTTTTTACCTTCTTTAGAATCAAGTTTTTTATAAAAATGCTCCCAAGCTTTTGCTTTTGCTTTACTAATTATTTTCTTTACTTCTTTCTTTGCTCTTTTGTAGTTTTCCATATTTTCATCGGTCTTATCTTGATATAAGGTTTTAAAGTAGGCTCTTTTAATTTTAAGCTTCTCTTGCACTTCCTCACTCCACCACCAAGCTTCATTTTGTCTTGGAACACCTCCTTTAGACACGCCTAACACCTCCTTTGCCACCTTCTTAATACAGTTTGCCATATTTAACCATATTTTATCAGCACTACTATCAAGATCTTAGGTCTTTTGTTGCATCTTTTCTTTAAATCTCACTTGCTCTTTCTTAAGATTTCACCATTTAATTCTGAAATTCTTAGACACTAATTTTCTCTTCTTTGTCTTTAAATGACCATCCAACACCAAAAGACGATGTTGAACAGTTAAACTCTCTCCTAGAATAATCTTGCAATTTTTACAAGATAAATGATCTCTTCTTTTCAAAGTAAAGTAATCGATCTGCGTTCTTGTTAAGCCACTTTTATAGGTAACCAAATGCTCTTCTTGTTTTTTGAAGAAAGTATTTGCTATGAAAAGATCATAAGCCATAGCAAAATCAAGGAAAGCCTTCACTTCATTCCTAACACCAAAATCATGATTTTCATGCACTCCTGTATACTCTAAAGCATCTTTTCCCACATGTCCATTTAAATCTCCACCTAAGAAAATCATCTCTCTGTGGGATTCCTTGAATTATCATATCAAGCTCCCCCTAAAATTTATTTTTTATTCTTTCTTCCAGATCAACTTGAGGTACATAAACTGAAATGACATTTAAGATCTCTTCTTCTAAGACTTATTTTATCAAAATAATTCGATCACCCAATCTCTTAACCTCAACCATACTACTCTCCTTCAAATCCTTATGAATTATAATGCTCACGTCGTTTCTACTTTTGTCCCTTCCTGAATACCACAGTTTGAAACATGTTCTCTCGATTTCCTTTGCTTTTTCTCCAACCCACTTAGTCTCTTGAAGGTAAAGAATTTGAATCCTTCTCTTTACCATTGTATCCACAATATCCATAGACTTGTTGGTCAAAGTATCAATATTCCAACTACCGAATCTCAATATTCTTTGTGACACACTTCGATGGCGAAGTGGTGGAACTAGCTTTACTTGCATGTGTTCCTCATGCGAGAACCTTGCTCATTTTGGATTACATCCGGGCGGCGATGTAGTGGAACTAATTTCTTTACTAGCATGCGTTCCTCATGCGAGAACCTTTGCTCATTTTGGACTACATCCAGGCGGCGATGTAGCGGAACTAACTTCTTTACTCGCATGCGTTCCTCATGCGAGAACCCTTGCTCATTTTCATTACACCCGGGCACCGATGTAGCGCGTCGCAAGTAGGGAACGCCCCAACGAAATCTGAGTGTTTGTTAGAATCCATGTTTAAAGATCCGACAAATTTTACGCTGGTTGTTAGCTACCTAATACAACCCTTCTTTACCCGAGCTTGGGACCGGCAATGAAAAGGCACACGAACCTTAACATAGGCAGAATTATAAACGAAAAAAGCAAAATTGAGTTATAAACTTAGCTTACTTTTGTAGAAATCATGGTGCATTTATCCTATTTAACAAGGCATTAAACCCCTAGGTTGCCCTAGTGGTGGAGTTATAGTCTATTGAGGATTTACAGGCGACAAGCCCACGAAGTCGGGACACAAAGTTGCCCCATCGTTTCTCATGCATGGTCTTTAATGTACACACAACTTAGGATATATATGCATGAGGAAGTAAGAGAAGAGAATAATACAACCTGATACTTGTACGTGAACTTAGCTAAATTTGATTCTAATCCAAGATAATATGAAGAGAAACAATTAGTAATCAAGATTAGTTTGCTTTTAAACAAGCGTTAAGTTTAATGTCTTCGGTCAGACAAAGATTTTGTAGATGATGTATCAATTAATTCCACCGAGATGGTCAATATCAAGATTGAGATTTGATTGTGAAGTTTAGAGATAAGATGGTCACAGATATGGACAAGTTGATGTTGTAACTCCATTCCAAAAGGTTGGATACTTGTCAAATAAAAAATATGAAATAAATGCATCCATCGGTCTTTAAGCTTGTATATATGGGGATTAATTTTAGGTTTTATTACATGTAACCAAAGTCTAAAATGTCATACACTTGATAAATACATATTGCAAAGAATGTGTTTATAGCTGTTGAAGCTTGAGATGACGATCTTGTGATTGAGTAGACTCAAGTTCCACAAACTTTTCACTATAGTCCAATACAAAAGGATCATAAGGGTTTTTATAAAATATTGGTTATTTGAAATATGTAAGAGCCATTGAATCTAACAAATCATCTCTTAAAGTTCTCTTTAAAAGTGATCATCTCCTTATTGATATCCTCTGTATGATTTAATGTTTTGCATGGGATGACTATGATGTCCTTAATCCTTTCCATAAAATCTAAGCCTTTTGAGTCACTAAAAATTAGTTTTAACCTTGGTACATCAAATGTAGGAATAAATAATTCAACTATTGCCTCTTCAAGAGATGATGTAAAGGTGAAATTAGCCATTAAAGTATTATTAAGTTCAAATTGTAATTCATGTTTCAACCTTGCCTATCTCAAGAAAAAGACTTTCATTTGATTCAAAAATAAAATTTTCATCGTCAAATTCCTCAAAATGAAATGTCTCATATCTAAGTTATCTTTCAATCCGATATTCCTTAAAATCTAAACTCTTTAATGAACATCTTCACTTTTTGTACCTTAATTAAGATGAAACTCTTCAAGTGATGGTGTTTTTTCTCCTGGTCAACCATTTTGCAATCTTGATGTAGTTCACCTTTTATATCATTTAAATCAATGTAAAAAGTGTCAATTTTAGGTTCCACCTAAAGGAAATTTTCAAAATTATTTTCTTTAATGTTCAAAATGATCTTTTCATTTTTTACATCACCTTTTATATCGTGATCTTTGGTTGTAAAAATATTTTCCTCTAATAAAAGCTTAGGGTTTCAAGGGAAATCAAGGTGTTGAATGATTTTAACATTCTTTAAGATTTCCAACTCTTGACTTTTTTGATTATCATGACATAGGTTTCTTTTGATTTCAAGAGAACTAATATCGTTAGATGCAGTTGCCATTGATTCAGGAAAATCATAATTCATATTAGATTCAAGTATAGATTTGACGTGAAAAATCTCATGAACAAGGGACAACTCTTGTGGTTTAACCTCAACAACCATTGGATCATCAAAATAAGCTCTCTCAAAAGAGTTAGATAAGTTATCTTTAACATGATATGATTGTTCTCCAAGACTTTGATTTGACTCTGCCCCCAATTCTGTTGATTGAATCCTAAGTGTGTTGTATGATTCAATTTTAATTTCTTTGGATTTCTCGTCATTTATCTCAATTCAAGGCTTCCTACATTTCTCCTGAGGCTAACCTCATTGATCTTCTTTAGCTCAACCTTAATTTATCCTTCGTTCAACCTATTCATAAAAAGCTTTAACAATTTTTGATTGATGTTGTATACTGCCTTTTTGAGCTCCTCAACTGATTAGGACCTAAATTGTTCTTGGGAAGAATTATTTTGCAAGTTTGGATGGATAGTCAAGTTTGGATTAGAGTTTACTCTAAAGGTAGACTTTCAAGGATATGTCAATCAGGATCTTGTGTAATTACGATGTGATCATTTTCCAGGTCCAAATTCTCAAAAGATACTGATCTACCCTTTGTTCTGCTCCAAAAAAATTTAGGTTCAATGGGAATCTCAAAAGTAGATTGATCATCTATAGGTGCACCCAAGAATTCAAATGAGTTGAACTTGCAATCAAGTAGAGAAGGATTGATGGGATTGACATGGCATCCATATCGTGGGTTTTGAAATTTAGGTCAAGATGTAGACTCGTCAAATTTTGATTAATCACAATTTGACTCTCTACTTGCTTGTTGAGGTTGAAAGACAGGATCTGTATAGTCTATATACTCGAGCAAATCTTTATTGGGGTTACTTGTTGAAACGCTATCATAATGTGATCTTGAGATGGCTTGAGTCACATGTGGCTCATAGGAAGAAGTAACTTTACCTGACCAACTATGATTGCTGGAAGATGTAGCCTGATTAAATCCATAGATGGATGAGTCATATGAGGTTAAGTCAAAATTAGGGCCACTAGTCCAACCCTGATTTGATTGATAGGGATATAGGGATTAGGTGATGCCATTGGGTAACAAGTTTCTAGCATAGAGAAATTTGGCCCCGAGTTAAAGCCTGGAGTTTGGAGATACTTGGGAGATGAGTTTGCATAAGGAGAATGTTCCAATAAATTTGAATGCTCTCTAGACGGCAAATTATGTCCATATGGATTTGTCAAATCAATATCATTGAAGGAGGATGATCCATAAATTTTAGATAAGGAGTTACTTCCAAAGGAACTAATAGATGGGCAACATTCACATTGAAGGTTTGGTTTCTCTTGATTATAGTATGGATAAGCCACTCATGTATATGTATAATCAGAAGAAGTATGGAGAAGCAAAGAGAGAGAGAGATGACAAGTGCCTTAACGACAATCAATCAAACAGACTTAGTTTTAAAAGGTTTGACCCTATTGAGCCTAATCCTAGCACACTTGAGATTCAAATTGAGCCTCCTCAACCTTTGGATTATTTAGTCGACAAGTGGGAGGGACTCACTTGGACAATTTGCACAGTGGTTCACCCAAGTGATTAATGCGGTTACTGTACCGTCCTACCTTGTTATCGATAGCTTCAAGTAGACAGCTTCAAGTTGATTTAATCAAAATATCAAAGTGCTAAGAAAATTCAATCTAACCTAGGGGATACATCTACTCAATTTTAAGGCTTAGGATCAATGTGCTTGGAATGTAATGGCCGTTAGGGAGATAATTGTCCTTAGGTTAGATTGAAATGTGTAGTGTGTTGCAACAACCAAATAATAAGCCTTTAGGTTTTTTTTTGTTTTTTGATTTTTTATGATTTTGCTTTGATCCAGTAGGTTTTATGATTTAAGTAGAGATTTTTGGAGGTGCAAATACAAGTTGTTGTGTGTGATGTTTCTTCCTTTCTAAGTAATTACAGTCCAATGGAAATAAGTGCATACCCAATTTTAAGAAGATTAATCATGTAAGATATGTTTTAAATCCTCTAGGGAAAATAAACTCTAAAATATCTCCTAATCAAGTGTCAATTTTAGGGTGAGATTTTGTTTCTTTTTTATTTTTATGCGATATCATAATAGATTAAATTAACTAACTAATTTCTATAATGAATTTTTTTGAGGCAATAATAACAAACTAAATAAGTGATTTTTTAAAATGTTTTTTTAATTTGGAGATAACTGAATGAAAACTAATTAACTACTTTTTTGTTTGAAAATATATTGGTGTAGATATTCACTAAATAATTCTTAATGAGATAACTAAGATTTTTAAAGATAAGAGATATGAACTAATTAGGCAAATTCTTTATTTTTTTTAACATAATTATGCAAATTCAGATATATAAATCCAAATAAAAGATAAGATGAGTTGACATATTTGTTGGGTCGATTTGGATTGGCCTAAGATCTTCCCTTACAAACAAATGCACAAACAAATCAATGCAAGTGAATTAGTAACCTCAGGAAAAAAATAAATCCAACTAAATGTGAACTACCTGCTAAAATATACTAAGAAGCAACTTGAATCCGTTGCCTGACACACTACCAAAAATAGATTGTGGAATTTACGATAGGCTAATATCATCATTGTACCATGAAATTACGACTATTGAATTAATTTCTGCACTTCTAAAGAGATAAAATTAAGTAAAATAGGAGTTCGAGTTGATCTACATGGAGGTAAAACGTTCAAATTGCTTTTTACTAATCTAAGCGAACATATATTTGAATATTCAATTTTTTTTGGAGTTTTTAGATAGGGATAAGATAATGGAACTTAAAGATAGGGACTAAATCATAATCCAGGGACCTAAATGTAATACAAGTGGAAATGATTTTTTGAGAGCATAAAACTTTTAATTAAATTTATGGAGATGCCATTCTACCTAACTAAGAAAGGCATTTTCGTGATTTTTCTTGACTTAGTTGCCTAAATGGACCAATAAAAAATATTCTCTTCAATCTTGGGTCACTTTGTGAATCTTTCGCCGTCTCACCTAAGATATAAAAGTAAAGAAAGTATTATTATTCACAAGATATAAAGAAATATCTAAAATTATTATATTTACGAAATAAATACTTGAAAATAAAATAATTAGGCATGTAATTTATATAAAATTATGACTTATCATCGTTCACCGCAGTTTGTTGCTTCCAGTACTGACAACGGTGGTACTTGCTCTTGCTACAACGATTGAAGGAGGTGTTGCTCCTAGGTGACCACCTTGGAGTGGTCGCCTCGACTGTTGCCAGCGACCGGTGAGCTCATTGGTCACTGTAGATCCTCGTCAAAGGGTAGGATAGAGTCATCGGTGACCTTTTAGAGGTAGTTGGTGGTTACTGTGATTCTCTAGCCTTAATCTTAGGATATTGAAACCTATTTTAGGAGGTTTTTTAATTGATTTAGATCCAATATGTGAAGATTTCTTGTTGAAATTATTTTCGGATGAGTGCTTCGCTCGTGGTTGTGGTATTAAGATGTTTCTCTAGTGTTTGGGTTGATTGTTGGTTAGTGCCTTGGGGTGAAGTTTGATCTTATCGAGAAGAATGGCCTTCGAAACTGTTGATTCACCAACATGGAGGGATGGAACCCAAGGGGAGTTAAAAAACCCCTTCTTTGGTTCGATGGTAAAGTTTGATGGGACCGACTATGTGTTGTGGTCACAATCAATTCTTAATGTGGTTGAGGGTTATGACAAGAGGCACATACTCCTTGAGAGTCGACTTAGAAGATATGAAAGTATGCCTCCTGGAAGAAAGATAATGCCATGGTTTAGGTGCGGCTCATGAACACTACCATGTAGTACATTGATATTGAGGTTATGTATTATAAAACGACCAAGGAGATGCATGAAAATCTTTGTCAGACTAATTCTCAAGACAAGAATGTGTACACATTCTTCAACTACATGAAATTGCACACATGAGATAGGTAGGCAGGCCACTAGCACAATACTGCTCGTCTCTCAAGCTAGCATTTGAGAGGCTTAATGCTTATACCTTTGTATTTTCATGTGAGCCTTAGAAGGCATATAGGGTGTAGACCATGGTGGGGCATTTTCTCGTTGGATTAGACCTAGCTTGTGATGCAGCTCATTCCCATATGTCGACATTGCTTGAGATATCGTTGATAGAAGAGGCATACAACCAAGTCGACTTACAATTTCTTTTTTCCCCTACTACATGAGTAGAGCATAGCTTTGCCATGGCTGCTTCTCAAGGAAGGGGTAGTGGTGTAGGACTATCTACTCACGATGGTGGTCGAGACTGAGGAGGTCAAGGACAAACTAGGCCTTAGTGCTCATTTTGTGGGAAATTAGGACATACTAAGACTTGTTGGACTAAGTGTGAGAAACACATCAGTGCTTATCAGGCAGTCAACACCTGATGTAGGATAGGAGTTTGCTCCAATCTCCAGAGTTGCGTATGATAAGTTAATTCAGAGGCTTCATCATCATGGGGTATTAACCTGTGGTCATGAGCTTGCTGTAATCACCATATGTAGGACATGCTTTTCTTCCTTTAGGTGACTCTTCTAGCTATCTCTGGCATTTAATATTTGGTCACCATTGCCCAAACTTCGACGTTTGATACCTTATAACCCTCATACTATTACATTCTAGTGCGAGGTGTGTCAACTAGGCAAACACTATAAGAGCTCTTTCCATAGTTGGTAGAGTCATAGTGCTTAGTCTTTATTTTAATTGCTTCATCTTGATGCTTGGGGTCTAAGTTGTGCTCTTGATGGTATGGGGCATATGTTTTACCTAGGTATTGTTGATGACTTGTCTAGTCTTTTTTGGGTTTTCTTGTTAAAGTCAAAGTCGAGGGTGGGTGATGTAATCAAGTACTTTCTCATAGCAATAAAGAATTAATTTGATGCCCATGTAAAAATCATTTAGACTTAGAGTGCATTGGAATTTTGTACTCATACTCTATGCTCTATATTTCAGGGGTATGGAATCATTCATTAAACCATCTATCCTTATACTTCACAGCAAAATGGCGTGGCCGAAAGAAAACACCATCATATCCTGGATGTTGTTAGAACTCTGCTTATCCAAAACAATGTTCCTTTGTCCTATTGGGGTGATGTTTTGATTGCATGTTATTTGGTGAATCGAATGTGCCCTCCACTGTTCTTGATGAGGGAGCCCTTATTCTCTTTTGTTCCCTGATAAGGAACTCTTTCGGTTGCCACCTAAGGTATTTGGGTGCATTTCTTTCGTTCATCTCTGCGGTCCCAACAAAGACAAGCTCTCCCTAGGATGTCAAGTATATATTTGTAGGGTATTCTAGGACTTAGAAGGGTATTAGTGCTATAACCTGAGCAGTTGACATTATTATTATTGAGTTATGTTTTATTGTAAGGAGCATTTTGTCATTTTTATTTCTTTGTTCGGTTTATGATGTAACCTTTCCCTCACCTCTCTATTTAGAGGTGTAGGGACAGCTTGGTAATTAAGATTATTTACTTTCTTCAACTTGGTATCAGAGTCAAGTTGAGGACTCCACCTCCAAAAACCCTAACCCTACTTTCAAGCCCACCACTACCGTCGCCACCGACAGCAGTGTCAGCTAACAGCAGCACAATCGCCATCGCCAACCAGTGTTGCCAGCAGCAGCGTCGCCGCTCAGGCACTGGCTGCGGTAGGAGTTGCAGCAAGGGGTGCGTTTCGACCCTCTTGCTCCTCTCTGAAGCCCTATTCTTGCTGTTGGGTTTCTTCCAGCAGTAAGGAGAGGGTTGTAGACCCCGATATCCCTTGTTTTTGTGGTCTAAGAAGATCCTTTGAAGGTTGGTGATGGAGTTTTGAAGCAATGATCTTCCGGAAAGAAGTCTGGACATTCTTCTTTCATGGCATAATCAAATCAGAATTTTCTGTTTTATTTTAAGGTGTGTATTCCCCTTGTTGATGCATGTTTTGGGCTGTGTATCCCTCGTTTGATGCATGGTTTGGGGTGTGTATTCCCTGATTTGTGTTAGATTTCAGATCCGCATTTGAAGAAGTTCAGGGGTGTGTACTCTTCTGTGTTGCATTGAAATCAGATTTGGGTAGTGTGGTTCTGTGAACATGGTAGCATCTCAGTTAGAGATTGTGCTAGGCACCGCCATGGGTGATACTTCAACTACTAGTGTGACGTGGTTGATTGACTCCGGTATCTCCAATCATTTATCCGGTATTCTGCAGTGTTTTGGGCAGATTCAACCTATTTCTCGAGGTCGCACTGTACAAGTGGCTGATGGGCGACTTGCTTCTATTAGTGGTCAGGGGAAAATTAATGTTACCTCTTCTATGTAGCTTAACTGTGTCCAGTTTGTTCTGGATTTGTCTATGAATTTGCTCTCGGTCAGTGAAATCAAGTAGATGAATCATTGTATCATCTTTGATGAGCGTGGATGTTGTTGAGAGCGGAAAACTACGTAATCGGAATTGGATTTTGAAAACCTGTCGTAGTTTGATTAGCGAAGCAATCCGTCAACAAATAAAATTTAACCGAAATTTGTAAAGAAATTCTGGGTCGAACACAGGGAGGCAGACGTTTGATTATAAATACGCATTTGTTTTGTTTATCACGGAATAGATTAGTTGGTCGAAAACTAGCTAGCTATTTAACAAATAATAAATATGAGAGAGAGAATATTACAAATAAAGACAAAAGCGAGGTAGAATAAATATGGATTTCATCATCAAATGCTGTTCATTACACTAATCATTACAACTAGAAAACAAGAAATCTATGCTAGAAAACAGTAAATCTACTGTAGAAAGCGGTAAAGAGAATGGAGAGAGAAGTATCCTCCTCGACGATTGCTTGGAGGACGAGTCGGACGGAGCAACGCTTGGAAGACGGAGGACGGTGCAGGAAGGAGGACAAAGCAGGAGGAACCGAGGGCGAGGCAGGACGTCATCGTCATCGCGGGATCCACTTTCTGAACGGAGTGAGAGGACAACCGCGGGATGCTCCACGAAGGAGGGAGAAGGTGGAAAAATTCTAATTTTTACTCTAGAGGAGCATCCCGAGTTTGGGATAAGCTCTTAGAGCTTTGGAGGAGGTGAGAGAAGAGAGGAAGGGATGAGAATTTCGTAGGGTAGGGGTCTTTTTTTATAGTTAGAAGGATTGGGGGCAATTTGGTCATTCCATATTCAAAAACATTAAAGTCAGATCTTTAATGACAGATATATGCGTCACTAAAGACCTGTCGTGGGCGACGTGTGTGCGTGCTGCGTGCGCCTCCTTTCCCGCATGCCTAACGCAAGCGCATGTCTAAGCAGTCTTAATCGTTCGATCGCGATATCGGATGGCTCAGATTGCTCCTCGCTCGCTTCAACTTCGCGCACCCGCACGTGAGATCAGGCGTGAAACGAGGCGTCCAATTGCACGTGTGCCCGATTGGACGATTTGGATCGTTCGCAGCTGATCGCGCAGTCGAGCTCATGTGCGTCAACGCTAGAAGAAGCGCTTCGCGGTGGCTCGAACGTGCGCGCTTTGCAAGCGTAGCTCCTTAACCACTACACTATGCAGCGGTTTGAGGTGCAGCGCTGCTTTTACACGCGGCTAATCTTGGCCGTTGGATTTTCATCCAACGGTTGAGATCTCATGTCACGCGAGCCTTCAGGAGTTGAGCGGACATGGACGGTCGGGTGCGGATGGTTGGGATGGTGCCACGTGGCACTATTCTGACCGTCAATTTTCTTTGTGTTGTAGATGGTGCCACAGATGTCGGATTGGATCGATTTTGCGCCATTAGGCTGCGATCGTCGGTCTGAATCCATCCGTGTGGTCGGATTTGTCGTCTGAAGTGAGAATTGACACCATCTTGGCCCTTGATCTTTGAGCTTCCTTGAACTATATCTAGTGTTACGAATGTCCGATCGTGGCGATCTTGGAGTCGTTGAACTCTAGTCAGCGCCCTGATCAGATCTGTACGGTTGGATCTTCCGTCCGAAGCCTCGATTAAAAGTTGCCCTATCTCTGGCCATAAAAGGAGACAATTACTATATAATTTGTATAATTTGATCTAAATGCATGATTATGTGTGTTATGCAATATTTATAATGCATGATGCTAATATGGTACTATGAACATGCATTAATAGACATTTTTGGCTATTTCGATGTATGCACATCAGATGTATTTTTCAGGATCGAATGATAGGAAAGACTATTGGCAGTGGATATGAAGGTGTTTACCGACTTTAGCAAGGTCCTATGGCTGTAGCCTGTCAGATTAGTACCACTTCAGAGAGTGCCTTACAATGGCATAGAAGGTTGGGCCATTTTTCTTTGGAAAAATTACACAGGCTTATTTCTCATGTATCCCCAACTACACAGCTCTCCTGCGATGCATGTCAACTTGGGAAGCACCATAGATCTTCCTTCCCAGCTGCTACTGGACGACGTTCGTCTTCATGTTTTCAGTTGGTGCATCTCAATGTTTGGGGTCCCAGTAGGATTACTGATAGAGTAGGAATCGGTATTATTTGATTGTGGTTGATGATTTTCCCAGATTGTCTTGGCTATTTCTCATGAAGAACAAGTTTGATGTGGGTCCTCTGATTGAGAAGTTTGTATTGATGATAAAGAATCAGTTTGTTGTCTACATCAAGACTCTTAGATATGATAATGCACTGGATTTTTGTACTCGACTGGCGGATTTCTATGGTTTGCATTGCATAATTCATCAGACCTCATGTTCTCACACCTCTCAGCGAAATAATGTTGATATGGCCAAAGTTCTTGTTACCTTATTAATAGATTGCCCTCCTCAGTGATTCAAGAGCAAATACCATTGCAGGTGCTCTATCCAGATGATGAATTGTTTGATCTTCCACCCAAGATATTTGGGTGCGTGGTTTTATACATATTCTTGGACTTGGGCGAGATAAATTAAAACCTAAAGCAGTTAAGTATGTGTTCCTTGGCTACTCTCGTATTCAGAAGGGGTATCGATGTTTTGATCCCCTACACCAGAGGCACTACATTGGTGTAGATGTCACCTTTCATAAAGCTGTACTCTATTTTTCTGTTGCTGCCAGACAGGTGCAGGGTGTGCTAGAGTATTCTCCTGTGCCAGTTGCTCCTATAGTATTCACAGATAGTAGCAGCACTTCTCAAGCTACCGAGCCATCTGCCAGCACATTCAAACCAGTACGATCATACATCCATTGGACGAATAGACTTGTGGATGTTTTTCTAGGTCTTGTTTCCATGAGTACTGATGATGATATTTCTATTGCTATTAGGAAGGCTTCACGATCTTGTACATAGTATCATGTTGCTGGAAGTGTCGTTTCTACTGATTCTCTGAGTTCGAAGTTTTATGCATTCACAGCTACAGTCTCCAGTTTTGAGATTCCTACCTCGTACCAGTAGGCTCTACTACATCTACATTGGAAGACAGCTATGGAGGAGATGCCTGCTCTTACTATCACAGGCACCTAGGAGCTGTCACCTCTACCGTCTGGCATGTACCTTGTTGGAGCCTGATGGGTCTTTGCCTTGAAGTACAACCCAAATGGGTTCATTTCAAGGTATAAGGCTCGCCTTGTGGCCAAAGGATTTACCCAGCCTATGGGGTGAATTTCTTTAACACGTTCTCCCCTATTACACGACTCTCCACTGTTCGCATATTTGTTTCTGTTGCAGCTCTTTATGGATGGCATTTACATCAGCTAGATGTCAATAATGCATTCTTATATGGAGATTTGGAGGAAGAGATCTATATGCAGCAGCTCCCTGGCTTTGAGGTTAAGGGGGAGTGTGTATGTAGGCTTCGTAAGGCCATTTATGGTCTTAAGCAGAGTCCCCGAGCCTTGTTTTAGCACCTGTCTGAGGCGTTGCCTGTTATTGAGATGCAGAAATCCTTACCTAACCATTCACCATTTGTAAGGAAGACCAGTAGTGGTAAAGTTGCTCTACTTGTGTATGTGACGACCTTATTTTCACAGGTGATGCAGAGGGTATTTCTCAAGTGGAGTACTTGGCACGTCAGATTGGCATGAAAGATCTTGGGAAGTTGAGATATTTTTTGGGCATTGAGTTTACCACAAGTAAGCAAGGAATAATTATGCCACAGAGTAAGTATGTGCTTGATATTCTTCAGGAGACAAGCATGCTAGGATTCAAAGATGCTAATATTCCTATAAATTCTAAAATTCATCTCTCTAATGATACAGTAAAGTTGAAGGACAAGAAGACATATGACAGCTGGTGGGGAAGTTGTTATATCTGACCATCAGTAAGCCAGATATTAGCCTTGCCATGGGTAAGCTAAGTCAGTTCTTAGATAAACCTACTGATGTTCATTAGCAGGCTGTGATGCAGGTGTTGAGGTACATCAATGGATGCCCAGGTAGAGGCATTTTTTTTCAAAAGAAGGCACCTATGTACGTTGTTGTCTACTCAGATGTAGATTATGCAAGAGATGTTGGAGACGGGCAGTCTACTACTAGCTTCTGTACTTTTGTAGCTGGGAACTTGGTGACCTGGAGGAGAAGAAACAAAGTGTTGTTTCACGCTCTAGTGCTGAGTTTGAGTACAGGGCCATGGCACACACTGCAGCTAAGATGATATGGATCAGATCTCTGTTATGAGATCATATTCAGGAGCTAATGAAAATGCATTATGACAACCAGGCTGCAACTTACATTGCGAACAATCTTATGTTCCATAAGAGAACGAAACATGTAGAAGTGGATTGTCATTACACCAGGAGTTTGATTCAGCAGGGTCTGCTTCATGCTACTTGTCTTTCCTCCTCAGATCAGACTGCTGACATGTTTATCAAGCCGCTGCCTCGCACCCAATTTGAGAAGTGCAAGAATAAGCTGAGTATGATGGATATATATGCTCCAGCTTGAGGGGGAGTGTTGAGTTACATTTTATTGTAAAGGGTATTTTGTCATTTTTATTTCTGTGTTGGGTTTATGATGTAACTTTTCCCTCACCTCTCTCTATATATAAAGGTGTAGGGATGACTTGGTAATTAAGATTATTTACTTTCTTCAACTATTATATTAGTGCAGACATCTCCTTTTTTGAGCCTGTCCCATATTACTCCTTTGCTGGCTCTTGGATTGTTACTTCTACTATTGACAGTGAAGCTATGATTCCAACGTTGACTCTTGATAAGATCATTTTTTCCACTCCTGTTCAACATGGTGAATGACCCATGTTCGTCGTCCTTAGATACAAATGGATCCCCTCCTTTAGAGCTAGCGCCATCATTTATACCCGAGGTAATTCCTACACATGATAGTAGTAATATTGATATACCTTTCACCTTTAAAGTTCCAGGTAGAGATAATATCACATTGAGTCAAGATCTCCAGCTACCTGAAATTGATAAGGCAGTTGAGATTGCCAATGACCCCACAAATAATGGGCTTGATCTTCCTATTGCCTTGAGAAATGGACTTGGTCTTGCACGCTACATCATATTTCCAAGCACTTGTCCATGGTAAGTTTATCTCCTCAATACAAGTAGTTTATATTGGATCTCTCGGTTGTGCACATACCTACGACTCATTAGGAAGCTCTTCTTGATCCAAAGTGGTGGCAGACCTTGGAGGATGAGATGCTTGCTTGAGTCTCGTGGGGTACTTGGTGTCTGGTTGTCCCCTCGACTGATGCTACCACTGTAGGGTGCAAGTGGGTATACATCGTTAAATATAGATTGGATGTTCAACAACAACCAAGCATTTTCCCACACTAAGTGGGGTCGACTATATGGATTTTTTGCCTCCACATAGATCGATTTTTAGCCATTTCAGAACTTAAATTAAAGTAATTGAGGTCATGTTTAATAGTTTTCTTCTAACATTTGTTTGGTCTTCCTCACCCCCTCTTAGCGGGTTCAGCCTCCAACTTCTCGTATCTCCTAACTGGAGCATCTAGTGGCCTTTTTTGTAAATGTCCATTAGACGTGCCTCTCATTTTATCCTTTATCGGTGCCACCCTAACCTTTTTTCTAATGATCTCATTTGAAATACCGTCCTTTCTTGTATTACCACACATCCATCTTAACATCTTCATTTCTGCCACAAACATCTTCTGTACATGCCTATAGTTGATAGCCTAGCATTCAGAATCGTACAACATGATTGGTTTTACTGCAGCTTGATAGTATTTTCCTTTGACTTTTAAAGGAACCCTCTTATCACAGAGAACATCAGATGCACCCTTTCATTTCAATCACCCTGCATTAATTCCACCATCTTGTTGGAAAATGGATTCCAAGTACTTAAAAACATCTTTCATTGGAATGCACTCTTCAATTTTTACATCCATCCCTTCATTGTTCCCTCTACTATTAAACTTACATTCCATATACTCAGTCTTCGTCCTACTTAGGCGTAATCCTTCCAGGGCTTTTCTCCAAAGCTCAAGTTTTCTGTTCACTCTATCTCTTATCTCATCAACCAACACAATGTCATCAGCAAAAAGCATACACCATGGCACCTCAGGTTGGATATGCTTCGTCAACTCATCCATGACCAAGGCAAAAAGATAAGGGCTTAAAGTCGATCCTTGGTGCGGACCAATGGTGATATCAAAGTAGTTCTTCAAATCATCCTTAGTCTTTACACAATCTATGTAATAACATAGATTGGATGTTATTGTGGAAAGATACAAGGCTTGCTTAGTGGCTAAAGGTTACACTTAAATTTATGGTGTTGGCTACTTTAATACTTTCTCGCTGATTGCCCAACTTTCGACTATTCTAAGTTTGATATCTATTGCAGTTCACCTAGATTGAGCACTTTACTAATTAGATATGAAAAATGCATTCCTCCATGGCTATCTTTACAAGGATGTTTACATGTGGTAGCCCCCAGATTCGAAGTTGAGGGGGAGTGTAATAAGGTGTGCAAACTGAATAAAGCAATCTATAGGCTCAAGTAATGTTCGCGTGCATGGTTCCAAAAGCTGTTTGATATCTTTGAAGAGGTTGGTTTCAAGAGATTGTCTGTAGGTTATTCTTTATTTGTGAAGAAAAATAGGAAAATGGAGAATTGTCATGTAAGGTGATGATATAAGTGGCTTTGGGGTTACCAAGAAATCCCTCACTAAGCACTTTGTTACAAAAGACTTGGGATCGCTATAATATTTTCTTGGTATTGAGGTTGCTCAAAATGCACAGGGAATTGTATTGTCTTAAAGGAAGTACATAGTTGATCTTATTTAAGAAACTAGTGTGTTGGGTACTAGGCCTGCACCTATTTCTATGAATCCGAAAGTGTATGTGTATGATGATGACTCAGGATAGATGCAAAATAGTATAGATGCCTTGTTGGAAAATTGTTGTATATTACCATTACATGTCCTAATATTGCTCTTTCTGTGAGTAAGGTGAGCCAATTTATTGATAAGCCAAGGAAGACACATTGGGATGCAGCCATAATGATCCTTAAGTACTTGTAGCCTACACAAGGAAAAGCATTGCTATTTACTCATGGGAAGTCCTTAGATGTGGTAGCGTATATTGATGTGGACCATACAGGATGCCCCAAAGATAGAAAATCTACCACTAGGTTCTGCACTTTCATAGGAGGAAATTTGGTTACTTCGTAATGCAAAAAGCATATTGTGGTAGCTAGATCCCGTGTAGAATCTGAATAGGGATATTGCTTCGGTTATTTATGAGCTTATGTGGATTCGGCCGATCCTTAGTAACCTAGACATCATTCTACTTGGACCTATGTAAACGATTGTGACAAAGCAACCCTCTTCATCGCCAACAATTCTATTTTTCATGAGAGGACCAAGCATATCGAAGTCGATTGCCATTACACTTATGATTTCGAAAGGGTTCATCTGCACCTCTCATGTAACCTTAGGAGGTTAAATTGTGGACATGCTTACTAAGGCACTTCCTTGAGCATTGTTTGAATGATGTTGTTCCAAGCTAAGCATGGTAGACATCTTTGCTCCATCTCGAGGGGAGTGTTCGGAAGCTTTTGTTCTATTTTGATTTTTGTCCTTTTCTGTTATTTCTATTCTCATTTGGACTTGTACGCATTATACCCTTTGCCTTTCTCTCTATAAGCAGAGGCTTAGGATTTCTATAAAGAATAGAACAACTCATTCTCTCCCACGAGGGGGAGATGATGAAGGGTTGCCAAAGAAGAGGCATAATTGAGTAGGGGGTTGTAGAGGACTTTGGGTGGAGGGTAGGGACAACTACTCGTAAGAGGAACTTGTAATTCTAATTTTGGTTATTTGGGTTAGGGCCATTGCAATAGCCCATGTGAATTTAGAGCTTTGTAGAAAGGTCAATCACACAATTGCATATGCATCGAGGCAACATATTAAGGGGGTTTTAAGAATAGAGGTGAAACTACCTTCAATGATAGGAGGTGTGTACTTTGTTGCTTTAGGCTGCGTTTGGCTGATGGTTAGAACTATGGAGTAGGTGACATGGCAACGATAGATAAATAATGCATGAATAGTTCCATGGTGCGAGCACGATTTAGGAGAAATGCCCACTTAATTCTCTACCCTTAACATATTAACCCACTTATTACATGTAATCCCACTTACTCCACTTTCCAACAATAATAAAAAACAACCCAATGTTAAACATAAAACAAATAAACGACAATGCTCTCTATATTTAAATCACATTAACATATAACTTACGATACATCAACTCATCTATTACATTTCTCACCCACTAATCCACCATTTATACCATTACTCTACAACTTACCAATTCTTCATTTTTACCTAGGGACAAGCACTAACGCTCATCCAAACACAACCTTGGGGATTAATCATGGGGAGTTGATAGAAGGAGGTGGAAGAGGAGCGAGGTGGGAGGGGGAGGTAGTGCTTGAAGGAAGCAAAAGGAAGGGAATGGGGGAGGAAGCATAAAAGGATTGCTTGTAAGAACCATGGAAGTTTTTAGAAGCATTGGTGTAAATACGAAAGAGTAGGTGTATGTGTTTAATTAGGAATATTTGCAATGATAGTTATGTAGAAACTTCTTATCACAAACCACATCTAAACACCTAAGTTTCATCCTACCCTAAGTTGGAAAAAATTTGGCTAGACATCCCCAAGTTAGAAAGTTCTTAGGTGCACATTGCAAACATCACACAAGAATGTAATATGCAATCAATAATGTAGATGTTAGAGTATTAGTTTAGTTGTAGTTTAAATATTTTAGGATTGAGTTTGATAGAGAACTAGTTATGCAATTTTATATTTTTAGGACTTTATATAAATTTTGTTATTCCCACCTCTTTGTTTAAGAGAGGCAAGGGTTTCGTTTTCCAACAACATAGTTCATTTTCTTTAACATGTTATCAGAATAAGTTTAATGAACCAAAACCCTAATTTCTTTTTCTGTTGTCCTTTTCTTTTCTGACTATGGCTAAGCCTTAACAAACCTTAGAAAGACTTAATCACCGCCTCCAGTTGGCTGGAGGGCTGTGGTGATCGGCCACTGGCGTAGCTTGGTTGTCATCAACCCTTTGGCAGCCTTGGGCAATGGTATTACTGCTGTTCTTACCCTTGTGGTTGTTGCAGCTATTGTTGTTGCTATTGCCTCGTGGAGGGCAACCAAGGGTTTGATAACCCTCCTTAATAGGTCTGGCGATCACCCTTTCCCCTTTGGTGATCAAATTCGGTTGTCACAAGGCCATATCCAATAGAAATCACACCTAGGCAACGTTGCTAATCCAGCATGCTCCTATTGAAGAGTTGTGAACTCCATTTTTTTGGTTTGACGATTTAAGTCTTCGATGGTTTCGAACCACCTAAATGTTTCTATTGTGCTTTGAATCCTCCATTGGATGAGAGTTGGGTTTTAATTGATGGTCCCAACTTTTATCTACTATCATTTCTATTGATTCTAACCAATCTCGATTCGGATCTACATTTGAGATTGTGATTTTCCCTTGTTCAGTCTTTGTGATTTGGTCTCTCTGATCAAATCTTGACCATGGAAGCTTCTCTATCATTTGCATTCATGGTACACACTCTTTTACACGAGATTGTGCATTCCTGCCTAATTGCCAATCCTACTGTCCACATGATGGACTTTGATTCATTGTTACTAATTGTTTGGGATTGTTTCTCTAACTTCTTGAGATCATCTCTCGACTATTGCCTACTTGGGATCGTCCCCCACTTCTGCCTACTTCTCTACTGTTTGGGACAAACTTTTGTACTGTTGCTGTTTCCACAACTCTTGTAGTCAATACTATTATTTTTTATCTGATCACTGCATTTGGAGTACTTGATCCTACTACTACCCATCATGATGATGGTGATGACTAATATGGGACTTGAGCGAGGGTCTTCGTCTCCTCTTGACTACCTGCCTATTGACTATTGTTGCTTAGGAATGTTTCCTTGTATATTGCTGCTACTACTGCTACAACCTACTACTGTCTACTACTACTGCTACTACTACTACATCCTACTACTGTTGCTGCTTTTGCCAGTCATACTATTGTTGTCTATTGGTGTTACTTTTACAACCATTCTACTGTCGTTTATGGTTGCTACCTCTGCCATAGTCTTTTACAGTTTGTTACTGATACTACAACATTTATTATTGCTGCTACTATGTTACCTGTTTACTACTGCTTTTACTTCTACAGCTACAAACTTCTTTGATTTGCTGTTTGCTTCTCTGGATGTTTACATTTGGGGGGAGTTCACTTTTATTTCTTGTAACAAGTTGAACGTTGTATGCTTCAACTTGGGAGGAGTGTTAGAGTATTAGTTTAGTTGGAGTATAGGTTTTTTTATAATTGAGTTTGTTAGAAAATTAGTTATGTAATTTTACATTTCTAGTAGAACTCTTTATGTAGTATTTTTCATTCCCACTTCTCTATATAAGAGAGGTTAAGGTTACATTTTCCAACAACACAATTCATTTTCTCCAATATTAGAAATCATTAGCACAATTTCACTCTTGATAACTATACATGCATAAGATACTAGAAAGAGGATAAACGTATGTAAACAATACTTGAATTCTTCTAGAAGTTGCTTGGATGCCCATCTCTTGTGTGTAATATTTTGATGATGTGATAGATGCTGTACATGAGTAGTCTCCTCGTGAATATCCTTACTTCATGATGTCTTCAATCCACGATTAAAGGGGACATGGGGGCATGTAAAGGTGATAGTGGAGGGATGGTATCAATTGCAATTTGTACAACCTACCTTCGAGTACAACATCCATATGTGACATTTTGCAACGTATTGTTATTTGTACCTTGTAAAAGAATAGGTCATCCTTTTTTCTTTAAAAACAGACGATAACTTTGCATGCAGGTTGTTGAACTCAAGCTTGCTTTGGGCAACACGGAGAAAGAGAGAGATTTCTACTTCTCGAAGTTGCGTGACATTGAAGTCCTTTGCCAGAGGGCTGAGGTAGAGCATCTCCCGGTAAGTGCCCCTTATTTGCAATTATAAAACAATGTTCCTAAAATGCAAGAACTTCTTATTTATATTTCATAGAAATAACTTCATGCCATTTTTTTACTATCATGTAGTTTTTGATGGCTAAGATAACTTTGAGCAACCTCTATTTTACCCTTTAAAAAAATCGTGAAGATATTTTTGAAGGTGTTACCAGGGATAATGTTGAGGATGTTACTCCTTGCTAATGTTTAAAACATTATGTACAACAAATATCAAGTCAAAATCCCTTTAAAAAAAATCACTAAGTCAAAATATCTCAATTAGAAATATTTATTTATGAATTAAAATCTTTAAAGAGGAAAACGAGGGAAGTGCCATATCATGCATAATAATCTTACTCTTTTTTTTAAAAAGGGGAAATGATGGCTACCAGAGGTCTTGGTATGTTTGGAAAATGAAGGTTCCCATGGGGAATTTCGCCAAACAATCAAGGAGTTGGGAATCGAATGATTCAATCTCCGATTTCCCATTATATCGTGGAAGCATGAAATATAGGCGTTCAAAATTTTTCATTTAATCAGATACTCGAGTCGATGCCTGTAAAAATCCGAATAATAGAAATGAGAAACAATAAACTACCTACATAACCAGAATCAGATGGGAATATCCAGTAATTTATCATTCTGATCTCTCCACAAGTAAGAACTTTATACCTGTGGGGGGCGTAGTGCAGTACCTCACGCGTTGTACCTCCTTAAATAAGTTCCGCATAAGGGACTCCCTTTCGTCTCGGCAGACTGATGAGACCCTTCGCATCGAGGACGTCCGATTTTGATGTGTGCAATGCGAACAATTCATGTCCCGCGAACTCCGTGACCGAGGAGGCAACCCTCGCCTTGAAATCCACGAAAGGAGGGTTAAGAGGATAAAATCCTCACAGTCGTGTAGTAGCAGGTCGACTTATTTGGAGCCTTGATCAACTTGCTACTTAAGGAGAGGAAGAACGAGAGCCATCAGGATCAATATCCTTGTTCCATGTTGTAGCAAGATGACCCGCTCGATTCCAAGAAGGTTCGCTACTATCTAGCAAGTTGACTCAAAAGCAAGTAAGAAAACTTGCTATAACATGGAGGAGAGTCACCAAGAAGAACCACGATTCTCCATGACCTGACTCGCAATTCTAGTACGAGCAAGTTGGCTTGCTTTCAAGAAGACTCTACTATGTAGCAAGTCTTCTTCCACCTCTCCAAGCAGGCTCGCCACAACATCTTCTTCTTGATGCCACTCCTCTCCATGGCAAGAAGAACAGGAAGGAGGGATTGGTGGCTACACTCTACCTTGGTGGAATAATTCTCTCAATTGACGGGAATTGATTGGAATCAAATTAGGGAAATCTTAATTAGGTTTTGGGAGATATTTATAATGATCCCACTAATCCTAATTTCTTGTGAACCCTTAGATGGAGATCCAAGGGTTGGAATTAATCTCTACTTGATTTTGCATGATTGACCCATAACATTTTATGGGTTATTTAGATCAAGTATTTAAACTTTAACTAATTGTAGTTTAACTCTTGAATTTTGTAAGTAATCAAATAAGGTGTAATTAATTATTAAATTGAATGTTATTTAACTCCTTCAATGGATTCAATCAATCCATCAAATAGGAATATACCAAAGTGATTATTGATTTTATCATGCTAATAATCAAGCATATAGGATCAGAGGAATTATGGCGTTACGCCTCTTGCAGTAGTTCAAATATTCGTGAATTTGGAAGACATGTCACCCTTGGGATTGAATCCCATATTCACTATTTATCATATCATGGGTTAAATACTTTTCACATTCTATTTGTACTTGTTGAGGGACAAGAGAATAAATTGTCTTAGTAAAAAAGAAACCCTAGGCCTCTTTATATAGAGAGAGGCTTTTGGGAAAATTACATTTGATGCCCTTATTGAAATGGAAAATAACAAAAATCTCGTATGTAAATAAAATAACTCCAACAGAATTATTGGGATAAAAATGAAGATCAGATTCTTTTCCCAAATACTATATTCTTTTCATGTATGAGTCTGATAAGGACTTGTACAATAATGCATGGAATTTTGTACTTTCCAACATGTGCGGAATGAGCTCGAGTCTTCCAATCTGTTGCGTACACCTACAACAATGGATTTGTGTGATCCCTTCGAGAGATCATGTGTCTCCTGTGTCCTCATATGCATACTAGCTTTTCACTTTCAACACCAAGGTGGGTGTATTCCCTATTAGTCCACCAAATATGCATACTCAGACACAGAGATACATCTGTCTTAGGTCAAAGGATACTCCTTCATGATAGTGATAAAAGGACTTCTGCATCTCCACCTTGTCGGGTCAATTCCTTGACTCAACTTATGCAAAAACCTTGAATCTCTATTCTCATTCAAAGGATGTGTATCAAGGGCATTGGTTAGGCAACAATTTCTAGAGAAAATTGTCACTTTTCTTAGACTAGGGACTATCGTTGGATATCATGATGGTTTTTGATAACTTATTAAAATCCTTGATCCAAACCGTTTGAATCCTTCGATGCCCGATATTTAACATGCTTTAGTATGTTATCTTGATCATACTAAGGGACTCATTTAACCATATTAGTGTTCACATGATTTGATACTCAGATTTGAATCATTGATCGAGTGATTCAACTCATGTTGGTTCGCTTAGGGCATATAACTCCAACTTGGTTGTCATCCACTTCTAATTAATCAAAAAATTGAATAATTACAAATGTTGCATCCATAAATTTAGCAAATCTTAGGCCCCATTTACGTTCTTGACCTAAACTTTCTCCCCTTTAAAAATGGTTGTGTTATGCTGGAGCCAAGTAGAGCAAAGAACCACCACAGTTATCACCCAAGTAAGAGTTGGTTTGGATCTTGCTCCTAAAACTACTCTAGAAACCTTCCTCAGAAGCCACTCCAGCACCAACAAGATTCATGGCCCCCAAGATGGAACAAAAAAATCACACAACCAAAAGAGGTGGGGAATGCCTTAGCACGATCACATAAATAGCAGGTAGTATCATAGTTCTCTATCCATCGCTCCCTATGCTTCTTAGTAAGAAGATATTTTCTCCTTAAAAGCTAAAGGAAATCTTGACCTTTAGGGGATCCTCCACCAACTCATTCGCTGGCAATGCATTCCCGTCAACACACAACAACAGAGGTGGGGAACGTCTTCCTTATCATGACTACATAAACAACAGATGTGGGTAGATAGTTCTCTATCCACATCCCCTGTGCTTCTTAGTAATAAGATCATTCCTTCTCAAAAGGCAAAGGAAAATCTTGACCTTTAGGGGAATCATCAAGCACCAAAAAAGTTGACAATCCTTCACCAACTTGTCTGCAGGTAGTGCATTACCCCTCAACAACTTGTAGGCCCAGGTCCAAGTGAGCTGAGTAATAAAGGTGGGACTTGGGTGGAAATCATGTAGGATGGAAAGTAACAACTACAAATCTTGAACCTGAGCCTTAGAGAGTCCTCTAAAAGTGAGCAACTAAGAGCTGGTGTTCTCATTGTAGACATCTTCCACTGTACACATTTTGTCATCCGCTAGCCCGAAGAGTTTAGGCATCAAATTAGCAAAGCGATTAACCATCATCAAATCAACCATCCAAAAATGAAAAGTTCTTGCATTCTCCAAGTTTAAATGGAAGAAAGAAGACACCCTCTGCATTACCGGTGCCAGGGCTCTCCAGAAGGTAGAAGCGCCATACTGCTTTTGGTTGTTCGACTTCCCACAGTTTGCATACTTATTCTGTTGTTCATTGTAAGTAGCCTGCCATTAGCTTTACTTTAAGAATGCTTTCTTCTATGGTGATATGAAGGAGGAAGTTTACATGCAACAACCTCCAGGGTTTGAGATTGAGGGGGAGTGCTCAAAGGTCTGTAGATTGCATAAAGCAATTTATGGACTCAAGTATAGTCTACGAGCATGGTTTCAACTTTCAAAAGCTTTCGGATGTGATTAAGAGGGTGGCTTCAAGAGGTCGTTTGCCGACCACTCTCTAGTTATAAAGAAGTCTGGAAAAGGTATGATAGTGATGCTCGCGTATGTAGATTATATTATGCTGATAGGGGATGATGCATATGGCATTACCTTTACTAAGGGATGTCTGGCTAAGCACTTTGTTTCAAAGGGCTTGGGTTCACTTTGTTATTTCCTTGGATTTGAGGTGGCTCAGAATGCATGTGGAATAGTTCTTTCTCAAAGGATGTATGTGGTGATCACTCTGAGAGACTGGCATGCTAGGGAAAAAGCCTGCTTCTATTTTGATGGACCCTAGTATACATCTACACGACGGTGATTCAGAACAAGTTGATGTTAAGCAGTTTAGATGTTTAATAGGGAAGCTTGTATTGTCTCTTTCACAAGGCCTAATATTGTACTTATGATAAGTAAAGTGAGTCAGTTCATGACAAATCAAGGAAGGTACATTGGGATGTGGCTATGATCATCCTCGGGTACTTGAAGTCAGCTCTAGGAAAGGGGTTGCTATTTACTTACAGGTGCTCTTTAGATGTGGTGGTCTACATGAATGCTGATTATGTTGGATGTCCTAAAGATATGAAGTCTGGTGCTAGTTTCTACACGTTTGTTGGGGGTAACCTAGTTACATGGCGAAGCAAGAAGTAGACCATAGTGGCTAGATCGAGTGGAGAGTTGAAGTATTGAGCCGTGGCTCAAACCATCTTTGAGCTTATGTTGATTAGGTCTGTTCTCATGGAGATACATGTTCCAGTATCTAGCCTAATGGGGATGAGGTGTGTCAAGAAGGCACCACTCTTCATTGCTAACAATCCAACATTCCATAAAAGAACCAAACACGTAGAGGTGGATTGCCACTACTCTTGTAATATGATCTAAAGGGATATATTCACGCCTTACATGTGACATCAGGAGATCAAGCTACAGATATGTTCACTAAAGCAGTTCCATGCACGCCCTTCGATTGATGATGTTCTAAGCTGAGCATGATGGATACCTATGCTTCAGCTTGAAAGAAAGTGTTGAGCAAGGTTTTAAATGTCGATATCATGTTATATTGACAAGTCGAGAAGGGGATGTGTTAGAGGATACGTCGGGGTTATGTCGTTGATTTTTTTTTAAAGAATGGGATATATCGTTGATATCAGTGAATTTTAGGGAAATAACTCAACAAGGCCCAAAATATCACAAATTTGATGAAAATTAATATTTTAATAACTATTACATTTACAAAGAAATACTTAGAAGACCAAAATCATGAATTTTGAATGAAAAATAATAGAAATGCACTACTGTTATATCATCAATTGAAAAGAAAATGCATATAACATGATAATAATTGAAACATGTTCATAGTAATACTACTTAGTAGAAGAAATGAAATATCAGTAGTACCGGACTACTAATGGGCCACACTAAGCACAGAAGTACTAACCAATGCCATAAAATCAATACTAAGTTGAGTTTCGACCTGGCTTAATGCTTTCCTCCGATTATCTTCCTTTATTTGTAACACTCTAACATACAGTAGGACTCCCACACTATGTAGTCGTATCGAGTATTGTATTCATTGATGTATTGTTGATAGTCTTTATTACTATAGTATAGAAGTATTCTAAGATGTAGATATCGACTGACTGTTGGCAGAGCTGCTCCTACTTTGAATTCTAGATCAACGTTGAGTAGATTTATTTTGATGTCCTCTTGAATCTCTGAATCTAGTAGAATCACCTCGTTTCAATGTAGAACTTGACAATTCAGATGGTTTATGCTATCTCATCGATGAATTCCATGATAGTCGAGGAGGAAGTGGTGTAGCAGAGTGGGAATGTTGATAAGGAAATAGTTGGAGACCTTGAGGTGCAAAATACTTGGAGAATATGCTATAACTTGCACCTACAGGATCACTTTGATTGCTATCACTTTGGCAACGTCCATTGTACCCATAGGAGGAACCATAATAAAATGGAGGATTGGTGTAGTCAGGGAAATAATGAGAAGAACTTTGTACCTCATCTTAGAGTTGGTAATGAGGGCTGGTGTAATGTGATTTGTAACCACCATGGTAACTCAATGATGATGATGCAAAACCATATCCAAAGATTGATTCTGCTGCCAGATAAAGGGATCTCACTGATGAACCTAAATCATCGATGGACATCATAGAATGGCCTGAGGTATATGCATACCCTGTCCTTGCGTCAGTCACACGGCGGACGTGGACGGGGTCTCTATATATTTGCATATCTTTGCATGTATTTATGTTGGGCATCCTCTCTACTATGACCTTGATAGTGATATCTCTTGTCTCCACTACTTTCTGCTTGTGGCTTGTCAATCATCACTACATATAGTCGGAGGAAATGAAATATTCAATCTATTATTCCTTGGAAACCCTATATCTCTTTATATAGAGATGTGGGTGAATTACATAAGAGGATTAAAAGAATAAAGAAAACATAAATGGCTATAATAAAGCAATAAATAAATAAGGAGAAGATACTATAACACTTCCCCTCAAGTTAGAGCATAGATATGTATCATGCTCAGCTTGTCACAGTAAGTATCAAAGGTAGCTTTGCTCAACAGCTTTGTAAAGACATTTGTTGTTTGGTCCTATGAAGCAACTGGAGATGTGTAGATGACATTCCTTTGAATGAGATCTCTAGTGTAATGAAAATCTATCCCCACATGTTTCATGCGCCCATAAAACATGTGATTATTGGCTATGTATATGGCTACAAGATTGTCACATCTCATTTCCATGGTCCTTTTGTCTGCACATACAAATCTCGTAGAATGGACTGTACCCAAACTATCTCTGTTGGAGTTTGTGCTATAGCACGATACTTTGATTGAGCACTAGATTTAGCCACCATAGTCTGCTTCTTGCTTCTCCATGTTATTAGGTTCCCTGCTACATGTGTGCAAAACTTCATTGTAGACTTGCGATCTGCAAGATACCCAGCATAATCTGCATTAGAGTATTCTACTACTGTCATAGAACACCCCTTACGGAACAATAAACATGGCCTGGCGTCTTCTTTAAGTACCTGAGTACCTGCATTGTAGCATTCCAATGTTACTTAGTTGGTTTCTCCATAAATTGGCTAAGCTTTCCAACTACAAGAGAAATATCAAGTCTAGTAATGGTAAGATATAGAAGCCTCCCAATCAGCTATTTGTAGCTCCTACCATCCATAGGTTTTGTGTCCACAAATGAACCTTGGGATCCATGGGAATACTGCCTGCTTAGGCTCCTGACATCCCATTATCCCGAAGAACATCAAGTACATATTTCCGTAGGCTCACTACAATGTCATCATTTCCTCTAGCCACCTCAATGCCAAGGAAATACTGTAGAGAATCCAAATCTTTCATAACAAACTATGCTGCCAAATTCTCCTTGACCTTATTGCAGAATTACCATCACCAGTAATAATAAGGTCATCAACATAAATAAGTTATACAACTACTCCTTTATTAGTCTTCCTGGTGAACAAAGAGTGATCAGACTTAGATCTCCTCAACCCCATGCTTTCCCCAACCTTGGATAGTTCATGGAACCACGCATGGGAGCTCTGCTTGTGTACATAAATTGCCTTCTTTAGCTTGCATACATACTCCCCCTCAACCTCAAAACTAGGGGCTACTGCATATACACCTCCTCCTGAAGATCCTTGTAGAGAAAGGCGTTCTTTACGTCCAACTGGTGAAGATCCTAGTCTCTGTTTGCTACCACAGAAAGAAGCATACGAACAGTCGGGAGCCTCGCTATTGGAGAAAACGTATCGAAAAAGTCTACTCCATAGGTTTGAGTGAATCCTTTCACCACCAAGTGAGCCTTATGTCGAGAAATAGACCCATTAGGGTTGTATTTCAGAGAAAAGACCCATCGAAAACCAACCACCTAAGCACCTGTAGGTCAAGGTGTAAGCTCCCATGTCCTACGGGAGCGAAGAGCCTCCATCTCCTTCATAGCCTGATGCCACTCAGGATGGAGCATGGCCTTTTGGTATGTAGCAGGTATGGACTCCATGAGAGCAGTGGTGAAAGCATCAAAAGTGGCACTGAGTCCATCGCACATAGAAGCACCAATAACACGGTATTGTGCACAACTATAGGATGCCTTTCGAGCTATTGGAAGGTCAATATTCTCTTCAATAACTGCAACATCTTCCTTAGGGACAGTATTTCAGCCTGTAGAGACATCATGAGGCACAAAAACATCAGTATGATCAACACATACCTATGGGGGGGAGGATGATGGTGCTGTCTTGGGGGAGGGGTCGTAATCTGTGGTCTATACGACACTGGAATTTGATATACCACTGGCGAATATCTAAACTTACCATCACCTGGATTCATTTGTGACTGAGTAGGTAACTGATTAGGTGAAAAATCGCCAAACTGTATGGGTGGAACAGGCATAGGAGCGACTGAGATAATGTCATGTGGTATAAAAGATAACTGTCATGTTGCAGTAGGGAAGTATGTGACAGCCTCATGAACTGTAACATTTGCATTCACATAATGTTTCTTGGTAAGGGGATCGTAGCATCAGTATCCTTTTTGGGTGTGAATATATCTAGAAAAATACACTTAGTGGCTCTGGGGGCCAACTTATCTCTACTCGGCCCAGTAATGTATACAAAGGCAACACAACCAAATGTGTGAGGTGGCACTAGAAAAAGATAACGATCATGATATAAGATCTGTTAAGAAATCTGTTCTGATAATATAGAATTAGGCATCCTGTTGATAAGATAGCAAACTGTAAGTACTGCATCACCCCAATACACCTAAGGTACATTGTCATGTATAACTAGAGTTCTTGGCACATCCAAAATATGCCTATGTTTCCTCTCAGCTATCTCATTCTGTTGGATGTATGTGGATATGTTGTCTGATGTACAATGTCATGAGACCTGTATAATGCACGCAATCAAGATGTACACAACTCCAATGCATTATCTGAGCGCACACACTTGATAATAGTAGAAAATTGGATTTTTCTTTCAATAATAAAATTTTCTATAATTGTGCCCACATCAGATTTATTTCTTAGAAGAACAACCAAGACATACGAGAACAATCATTCACAATAATCGGATAATACCGATGTCCCAATCTATCAGGTACTCTACTGGGACCCCAAACATCCAGATGGACTAAATCGAAAGTAGACTTAGACAATGAAGAACTAATAGGAAAAGTAGCTTGGTGATGTTTCCCAAATGACATGTATCCCATATAATCTTAGTAGCAGGTGACAGATGAGGGATAATCCGTCATAGCCTGTCCATAGGAATGTGTCCAAGGCGATGATGCCACTGAAGTGCAGTCCCAACAGCTAAACCATACTCGCCATGACATGAAGCAGCTATATCTGTTTGAAGCAGGCGATATACCCCCTCTTCACGTTCGCCATCAATCATCCTCGTGAGCTTGTCTTGTAACACAACCCACATCATTAAATATAACACGACAATTTAGATATTTTGTTACTTTGCTAATTGATAACAAGCTAAAAGGAAACTCTGGTACTAATAAAACACAAGGCAATTGTAAACTAGGAGCAAGAGGAACCTCCCCCTATCCATCAACCCTGGAGAGATGACCATTAGTGACCTGTACTATACGTCCTAAGGTAACAAACTAAATTTGTTGAAGCAAGATTTGATCCTCACTCAGATGTCGTGAAGCTCTAGAGTCTATAAGCCATGTAGATCTACTACCATGTGGAAGTACTGGAAAGCTAGAATCACTCTTAATACCTGAGGAGGCAAAGGCAGCTGTATCTGAAGTGGATGGAGGCTCCTGTGTCACCTAAGCAAGTCTCTGGGCAAGAGCATCATACTCTACTCTGGGAACCATATTGCAGTAGTCACAACCTGATTAGCAACGGATGGTTTACCATGCTTAGCCCAACATGTGGCCTTAACATGTCCAATGCGAACATAGAAAGAACAAATTGGATGTGGTTTGCTAGGTTGCCCCGACCCTGACCACGCCCACGAATAGCAGAACCACCATGTCCTCCGCGACCTCCCACAGCCGCAAAGTTTGAAGTTTGGCCTGTAGTCTCTGAAGCAGCATTACGGATCGATAGAAAGTCAACTAACTCTGTTGTATACCTCCTCCAAAGTAGGAAGCTTTTGTCAGCGTAAGCATCTGGGATCGTGCTGACTCATACTCCGGGCCTAGTTAAGAAAGAAACTTGAGTGCCGTAAACTCCTTGCGATACTCTCTATGTGGCACAAGTATAAACATGTCTACAAGCATTATAATTCTCAAGTAACCCCTTCAACTTCCCATATACAAGAAAGATCATCCTGTCTGAGAGAAAATGTATCATGAGTGATCTGAAATACCTTACTGGAATGTTTTTCATGAAATATCATGAAGAGAATCCCCCATCTCCTTGGCGGTCTTGTAATACATGATTCCATCACCAATATGAGAAGCCATAGCATTCATGATCTAGCCTCTTACCATGGCGTTCCTCTTCCATGTGGCATACTTGCCAGTTTTATTAGCAGGCTCTGTCTCTAGGAGAATATGTTCCTTATCATGTCCTTCAACACTCATAAGGAATGTCTGCGACCAACGTGTATAGTTGATCTCATCCAACTTGCTATAGGAACAAAGAATAGATTTTTGATGTTCCTAGCATTTGAGGTAGCATCTGAGGTGACTTTGAATGATCTGAAAGCAGCCATCACACCAAACAGAGATGGGAAAACCACCAGTAACGGATCATGCAAGCCATTAAATCAAAGAATAAGAGATCCTGACAAAAGATCTGGAAAATCAGAATTCCAGAACTCATGTTAGGGAGAAAACCAGCACTACTAGGATTCAATGAGGGCACATGTGAGGGCTAGACAGCCCCCATCACGTTGCACAGCGGGAACTGGGTTCCCCATTGCTGTCGCTCCTAGTGGTGGCAACCACTGGTCGCACCCTTGTTGACAGGGGTTGTTGATGCTCGTGTGGAGGTCGCACGCGAGGGAGAGGAGAGAGGGTCGTGAGGCGCCTCTCTTAGTGGTTGGTCTTGGTGGTGCGACGGCGAAGGAGACGAGGGATTTTGGTGGAAGGGATTTGGGGGCTAGGTATTTGGTAGGATACCAAAGCGTCGATCCAGGATTGCCACTTTGATGCTAAGTCAGAGGAAATGTTCAATCCATTATTCCTTGGAAACCTTACATCTCTTTATATAAAGAGAGATGTGGGTGAATTACATAAGAGGACCAAAAGAATAAATAAAACATAAATAGCGATAATAAATCAATAAATAAATAAGGAGATACCATAAGGTCCATAACACATCATCATCTTTTGTTCCTCTTGAAGGTGATGAATCTTCCTCTGGACTCTCTTTAGTTTCAAGGTCATGGATTACTCTTTTACCAAATCTACTATGCAGAAATTCAAATACATTTGCCTCCATTTCTTTTGTTATCCTAGGATCAAGGCCATCATTTTTATCAAGCAATGGTTCTCTATTGCCATTCAACCATTCTTGTAAAACATCTCCCTCTTCTTTATTTCGAAAAAGGTATGTCACATCAATTGGGTCTGTTGAGAGAATTATGTGTAGTGGTTTAATCCCATATAGTGGAGTGGGAATTTATGCTGTGTGGTGGTTTATAAATAGGCATTTACTTCCCATATGTTTTTTTGAGAAGAATAATGAGATAATCAACCCTATTAGGGCCTTCTCTCGTAGTTTTGTCTTCGCTCTTCGTGAGTGGGATTTTCACGTAAACCCAAGCGTTCCTATTGTTTTATGCTTTGATATTAGTGTTTCTTTTCATTTATTTTAAATTTCAACTTGATATCAGAGCAGAACTTTCCTTGGGATATCTTGTTCATTTTGTTTTTATCATGTTTATCATTATTTTGGAATTCCAATGTCTTTCATATGGAGGAGCCAACAATGTGGTGAAGGTGGTGACTTGGTTGAGGCTGCACATGGAGGTGATGGTGCACCCCTTGTGACGATCGAGAGGGATCTGCTGCCCTATTATGAGGCGCGAGGTAGCAGCGACAAAAGAAGATGAAGATTATTGTGAGGATTTTTGCGAACATCTTGCAAGGCAAGGAGGTGGCGATCATGGCTATAGTGGCATCGTACAAAACCCCTCGAGGGTTAGGGCACGGTTCGACGCTCTACTTTGGATGGAGGTCGCTAAGGGCGACAACAAAGAGGAAGCGATCGATGGAGAGCGGTGGCGAAGCAGAAGGCGATGCTGTTGGAGCCTGGAGGGCGGCGGTGGCCCCTTAGGGCCTCAGGCGGAGTGGATGACAGCAACATGCTCTCGTTGGGAAGATCATGCGCAGTGAGGTCGAGGCGAGGAGTCCTTGGTGATGTAGAAGGATGGAGCCAGGGCTCGCATCCACAACGAAGATGACGAGGCCTCAGCTGCTTCAAGGCATCGTGGATCAAAGCGGTTGTGATCACGACGAAGATTGTGGCGATGATCTTGCGCGAGATCCTTCACCAGGAATGATGGTGGCGATGAAGCCGGTGAAAAGGGGATCACGACGTCGATCTGGCGGTGTAGATCTCGACGTCAATCTCGCGTGAGATTGGAGGAGCGATCTTTGGCTGTGTGTGCCTGGGATTTGAATCCCGTGGTTGGCGATTGAGGGGTTTCTTTTTTTAGCCTAAAGGAAGCTTCTTTCCTCCCCCCATTTTTTGGTCAGTCTGAAGGTTTTGCTCCAATTTTTTTTCAAGGTCCTTATGTAATGTGTGTTAATGGGAACAGAGAAACCAAAAATGAGAAAAGAAAAGAGAAGAGGTGGATCTTGGAAAAAAGAGAAAAATTTAAAAAAAAGATAAGACGTAAAAGGAAGCTTAAAAATAATTATGTTGATGTTTATGCTTAAGTGAAAAGGGGGATAAGTTCTTCTCTATTTTATTTTTATTTCTTCTCGAGGTTTGTTTCTTCCCTATGGAGTATGGGAGAAAGGGAGAGTGGATGCTATTATAGTCACCCTCATCTGGGAGGACTCCTTTTGTTCAAGGTCACCACATGAGAAATCACAACTTTGGGAGGTCCAGAGTTTTGAGGTCTTTAGGGGGAGATTTAGTTTCGAGGAGCTCAGAAGAGCCCATATTAGGTTTCTATGTGGGAGGTCCAATTTTGTGGACTTCAGAGATTGAGATCTAGTTTTATTGTCTTTAGAAGAAGTTCTATGTCAGGGATACTGAATGGGGAGCTACCAACACTAGTTGAGGTCTCTGGATGGCAAGCCCTTGTTAAAGCCAGCTACAGTAGTTCGTCTAGCAGCTTCAGACCTTGTTGATGTGTCATCATTAACACCTGCCTACAAGCAAGAACTAGTTGAGAGTTTTGTTTGTTTTGCTGTGTAGAGGGATTTTTTTGTGTTACAAGTTGAGCATTTTATGCTTTAACTTGAGGGGGAGTGTTGAGAGAATTGTGTATAGTGATTTAGTCTCACATAGTGGAGTGAGACTTTGTGGTGTGTGGTGGCCTATAAAGAGGCATGTATCCCCTCATTGTTTATTTGTGATGAATAATATGATAATCAACCCTATCGAGGCCTTTTCTGTTGTTCTGTCCTCGGTTGAAGAGTGGGGTTTTCACGTAAAACTAAATATTCTTATTATTTTATGCTTTGACATTGTTGTTCGTTTTTGCTCGTTTTAAATTTCAACTGGGTTCATATACTCTTCCCTTTTTTCTCATTCTCGTATATATTTCATCTTTAATCTAATGTTGTAGTGTACAAATACCAAGTCTATCAACTTGTCATAGCCAATGTGATTTCTTCGGTGTAACTGAATAAGGTTGAAGGTACTCCAATTTTTTTCAAAACCTCCTGTTGATGTTGTCTGAGATAAAATTTTTACACTTACTGTCGAAGGTTAGGAGATCTGTGCCATGTAAATGCTACCATTCAGTTGTAATAGAAAAATGAAAATGGACTTATTATGATTAATTCATTCACGTAACTTGTAAATTGTGTGAAATGAATTCATATCTCATAAATCACAAGAGTTTTATTTCGAACATGTGTTGTAGTATTTGTCCTGAAAGATAGTAACTCATCTTTAAAATATTTTATTTGTAGTAAACAATGATTTAATAAATCGTATGTGTAAGAAGTTAACATCTTAAGCTAAAAGTATGGGTTAATGTATCATATTCACCTTATTCATATAAGCTGTTTACTTTTGTACGTTCTTCACGAGTTTACAGATAACCGTTTACACCATTTTAACGAACTCGTGGTCACTATGAAGTCCATACTTGTGATATTTCGGGTTAAGATAATACGATGCAAAATTAGACTGTAGGATTTAAGAGTAATCAAAACAAAGTACAAATAAAAAAGTCATGACCACAGGTAAAAACATATGAATGAAGCTTAATAGTCAAGTAATAAATTCATACCAGCTTTATGAAGTGAATGCGTGAGGAGGTCTTACCATGTCTCATTAATTATCTTAATATATTGGTGAGTTAACTTCTCAGCATTTTCTTTGACCTTTTGCTTCATCATTTCCATGGTTGCATATATACTTGCTAAAGTTGATTTTTTATCACCATCAACCATCCTTAGTACTATCACAATAGATTTCATTATCTTCACAACTCGTGAACAATTGCCCCAAAATTTTGCGGAGGTCATCAATCCCTCTACATTCTTTCCGATTTGCATTCTACTCTCTTTTTGCATACCTCTCGTTGGAGATGAACATCTGCTTCAATCCAACTTTGTTATCCAAAATATTATGTAATGTGATGTAATTTGTTGCAAATCGGGTGATGACACTCTTATAAAACTGTCTTATCAATGCTAGTTTATGCGAGTGATTGTAAATGAAAGTGGTGATTGATCGCGCATCTTGAATAAGCTTATTTATCGACTTCCTTTTCAAAGTCGTTGAGAATGAGATCAATATAATCTGCTGCACAAGGAGTCTAAAAAAATGTATGCTTGCTAGACTTCAATTTCATTTTAAACTTCTTAAATTGCTACCATTAACTGTAATAATGTCACCACATGTTCGGGTCCAACCTTAACAACATCCACCATCAAACGGTATATGTACTTGTAATCTTTGACTTGATTGGATGCATCCACATATTTCAAAAAGATTGTTTCCCTATCACAATAAAGAGGAAATTTATGATTTACCTTCCCATGAAATTGGTCCACCTATCACATATAATGGACACACCATAATTTGCCCATAACCTTTTGAACCCATTTATAAAGTTGGTAAGGTCATCTTTCATCATATACTAGTACTTGTTTATGATCTTATGTGCGGTATGAGTTTTCACCCTTGTTTCTCCTTGGACAATCTCATTCATAGAATGTTACAGAAATGGTCCACTTGCTACATTTGGTGGGATGACATGTGCACAAAAGAGTGTAGAGATGACCTTCCCAACCTTTTTTCTAACATTCCCAAACATCCCCTTGACGATCTTTTGCTTCTTGTCTTAGTTAGGAACATGTTTCATACTAACTGATCTCCCAAGTTCTACGCACATTTAGTTTTTTGCATGATATTTGGGGATGTTGATACGGGCACTTCCACCTCCTCTCTCATAAAACGACCTTCTATAGGAAAATTCCTCTTCTTGTCTTCTCTCCTGTTCACTACTGTATGCCCGTTAGTGTAGGAGTTTCACAATCACTACGATAGTGAATATCGAAATCACCATTCGAGTCATCTATTTCAGTGTATTCTTTTTCCCATATTCACTTATGAAATATTGCATCCCTCCTTGATTTCTCTTTGCCTTGTGCTTTCTTTCCCTTTAAATTGTCTCGCACTAATAGCCTGTCTTGTTCAAGTACATTTTTGTACTTGGCTACATTCTTGTATCCACCTACCAAATGCTACTTCAACCTTGTAATGCCTCCTCTCATCAACTTTTTACCACAAAAGTTACATTGTGACTTTCCTTTGTCTTCATTTATGGGAGTGGCATAATTCCACCTAATTTCTCTAACATCCTAGCTTGAGTGCTCGACATGATTGAACACTTACAAGACATGGATCATTATTTCAAACCGTCAACCATGATCCAACAAGAGATCTATCACAATTTAACATGAGTAATCTCGGAATAAATAGTACTCGAGGTTAAAATAAGGTGATTTTTGCTACGAAATCACCACAAAATTGGATTTTAGTTAGGAATGTTTCTAAATTAATGTGCACATAACATTAATTTAGCCAATAATCAAGTATATATCAAGTGATTTAATTTTGGGTTGAGCAATAATGGTGATTTAGGTTACAAAATCACTACAAAATTAGAGTTTAATTAAGGATCTTACTAAATTGAGATGTACACAACATTAATTTTTAGCCATTAATCAAGTATATTAAGAGGTGTAATTTTGGGATAAACTGTAACCTAGGTTTAAACATAGGAATTTAGGCTACAAAATCATTCCCAAATTAGGATTTAATTAGGGATCTTACTAATTTTGTGACTGGAAAACATTAATCAACCAAATAATCAAGTATATAAAGAGATTTAACTTTGGTATGAATAGTAACCGAGATTTGAAACATAGGTGTAGTAGTGGGTGCAGTGTGGAGGAGGTGAGAGTTGTAGGGGAAATGAAGAGTGCAACAAGGCAAACAGGGTATCTAACCATCATATCACTTTTGTTGGTTAGATATCGGTGAAATAATGGAAAATTTGCAGTAACATTGTTTAATTTTAGCAATATGTTGCTGATAACCCTCGATATAGGCGACAATGATCAATATTTGTGAGAAAGACATGAGAGGTTATGTTGATTTGATCTAAACCACCGATATTGACATATTGGCGATATATCATCGATATGTTGCTAATATCTTTTTCCATGGTGTTGAAAGAGGAACTCTTCTTGGTTCGCTGGTTATTTTATTTTTTCTTTCTAGTTTTGTTTACTCTATTTTTATTTCCCGAGGGCATATCTGTAATTGTCCATTAGCCCTTCTTTATATATAGAGGTCTAGGGTTCTCCTTGAGTAATGTAGGGCTCATTTTTCTTTTCAAAATTTTCCTTCTAGGTTATGCTCGTTAGTGTTGATTGGCCCATATAATAAAGGAAATGAAGAGATAGGTTAAGGTATAGAGTGTTCTTTAGGTTTCCTCATTGTCGAAGAATTTGGAAACTAGATTTTATTGAATGAGAGTAGTAGGAAACAATATTTGTCTTATTAAGAAGAAAATCCTTACACCTCTTTATATAATAAGAGGTGTAGGTAAATAACGCAAGAAGACCAGACATAAAATAAAAAATAAAAAAGAGGAGTCCTATAATACTTTCCCTTAAGTTGGAGTATAGATGTTAATCATGCTCAGCTTGTCACAACAAATATCTAAGGTAGAACAAGATAAAGGTTTAGTAAAAATTTCTATCATCTGGTCTTCAGAAGCCACTGGAGATGTATAGATAATGCCTTGCTGAATCAGATCTTTGGTGTAGTGACAATCTACCTTGACATGCTTTGTATGTTAATGAAACATAGGATTATTTGTAATATAAATTGTAGCCCGATTGCCACACCTCATCTCCATGGGAGCTTCTACGTAGGACAGATCTTACCCTGACCATTTCTGCAGCTATTTGTGCCATAGCACGATATTTAGGCTTTGCACTAGAGCGAGAAATAATGCTTTGCTTTTTGCTTTGCCGGTAACAAGATTCTCAGCTATATAAGTGCAGAATCTAGTGGTAGACTTCCCATTAGCTCTACATCCTGCATAATCAAATCATAATACCAATCACATGCATGGAAGTACCTTTGGAAACTAACAGACCATGATTAGGTGCCTTCTTTAGGTATTTAAACACCCATATAGCAGCATCCCAATGCTGCTTGGTAGGCCTATCCATGAATTGGCTCAAGTTTTCTTATTGTTAGGGAAATGTTCGGTCTGGTAATAATAAGATAAAGAAGCTTGCCAACAAGTTGCCCATAAGGGGTACTATCAACTAGAGAAGACTCCACATCATACAAATGCCCTTTAGGCTTAGTTTACTGTGGGGGTTAACCCCCCAAAAAAGAGGGGTTAACCCTTATTTACCAAGGGGGATAACCCAACCCCTGTTTAAGCTCTTACAATGGGTTATCCTAACCTGGATTCGAAGAGGGGTTGGCTTAACCCCCGTTCTCTTTATCCTTGAAGCAAATTTCCCGAGTTGACCTTTTCCGCCCTCTTCGCTCCCGCGATGGCTTGTTTTGCTGCCTATTTGCAGAGCAAGTATTGTGTTTATGGAGTGTTTTTAAGGTGATCGTTTGTGATTATGATTGCAATGCATTCATGCCATGTTTATATTGAAGTTTTCATCTTACTTGGATTTTGACTTGCTTATATATGAATATGATTACCACTTATGTATGGGCTTTTTCCGTTGTGAGATGGAAAAATTTTTCTTGGGTTTGGAGGGTAATGGGAGTATTTTCTTCTTTAATTGTCATTTGAGGTTTTTCATGGGTTTTGCAGTAAACATTATTTTTTTTTCTTCTTTATGTGTGGATCTGGTTGGATCTTTGTCTCTTTCTCAGTGTCATTTGTGGAGTATGTCGTTCGCCTGTTATGGGTTGGGTTATCCCCTACTAATGACCTTGCCAACTAAGGGAAATCTTACTGTAGCTGATTCTTTGATCTACCAGACAAAATTCATCCTATAGATGCCATGTTCGAATGTATTGTTTTAAATGTAATGGAAACTGTAGGATGGATTGAGGAGGTTTTTAGCAAGAATGACCCCTTTTTCCCAAGCCTTGCACTTTATGTTATAAAAAACTATTTTAACTAACTTACCTACCATTCCAAGGACAAACATATGTTTTGTCAGCTTGTCCCCCATTCTAACTCCCATTCCCAAGTAAACACCCCCTTTCACATCACAGGATAACACTCATCACATAAACAAGGGTTAACCCCTATTTGCAAGTAAACAGAAACATGGGTTAATCGCTGTTGCAACTTTGCTAACTCAAGTTAGCTCACCCGTGCCGTAAACTAGCCTTTAGGATCCATAAGAATATTGGCTAACTTGGCACCCAACATCCCTGTTTCCTGAAGAACTTCAAAGTGCATACTTGCGCTATGAAATAACAATGCCATCCTTGCCTCGTGCCACCTCAATACCCAAAAAGTATCTTAAGCTTCCCAGATTTGTCATAAGCAATATTTCTACCAGAGTCCTCTTCACTTCCTTTATTTCTGCCTCATCATCCATAGTAATAATAAGGTCATCCCCATATACCAGGAGCACTACAACTCCTCTATCACTTTTCCGCACAAACAAAGAGTGATTTGCCGAAGATCTTTGAAGACCAATATCCCACACTTCTAACAGCCTCTGGAACCATGCACGATGACTTTGCTTAAGGCCATGGATAGCCTTCCTAAGTCTACATACACACTCCTTAGCCTCGGAATCAGGAGGTTGCTGCATATAGACTTCTTGGAGATCACCATATAAAAATGTATTCTTGACATCCAGTTGAAATAGAGGCCAATTATAATGAATAGCAATAGATAGCAAAATTCGAACAGTTGGAAGCCGTGCCACTAGCGAAAATGTGTTAAAGAAGTCCACCCCATAGGTTTAGGTGAATTATTTGCAGCAAGCCGAGCTTTATGCCATGAAATAGAACCATTTGGATTATATTTCAGGGCAAAAACCTAGCGGCAACCCACCAAATGAGCACCTGGTGGTAACGTAGTCAGCTCCCAAGTCCCTCCAGAATGTAATGTAGCCATCTCATCCTCTATGGCTTGACGCTATTTTGGATAAAGCATAGCTTGCTAACAAGAGGAAGGAATAGTGGATGCTGTTAGTGCAGAATAGAAGAGACCAAAGGACCTCCCCAAATTGGCCCGTGGAAGAACATATGGAGTCCTATAGTAGGCACACGAACGTAGAGCCTTCCTAGTAGCAATATGAAGATCCATAGTAGGAGCCTCGGGCTCAGGAAGATCCTCAGTAGTAGGACACATATCAAAAGAACTTGCAAGAACAACACTAGAAGAGGGGATATTAGTATCATTAGTATATACCTGATCAAGGGGAGATGGTGGCATGGGGGTGTCTTGGTGCATATGACATTGGAAATTTGTATGCTTTGATTGGATCATCAAATCTGCCTCTATTATGTTCTGATTTAACCGTGCTAGAATTGACAGGAACCTGCTCCAAAGGAATAGGAGGAACTGACATAGGAGCAGATTGTCTCAAAAGTCAATTGAAGTCCCATGGTAGAGAAGTATGGTACAACCTCATGAAAACATCTGCACTGATATAGTGTTTTCTGGCTAATGGATCATAACATTGCCTTTTGGGTGCTACTATAACCCAAACAGGCACATTTTGCAGCTTGTGGTGCAAGCCTACCATGTCTTGGGTTAAGTAGATGTACAAATGCTACACAATCAAAAATCTTGGGTGGAACAGTAAACAAGTCCTTATTAGGATGGGATATCTACCATGGTATCTGCTCCTGAATGGTTGAGCTTGGTATTCTATTAATTAAATAGCAAGCAGTGAGGACTACTTCGCCCGAATACAAGGATGGTACATTATGATGTATCAACAATGTCCTGGCCACATCCAACAAGTGATGATGTTTCCAGTTCCATTTTGTTGAGATGTGTGTGGGCAATAAGGTTGGTGTATAATTCCATGCAAACGATAGGAAGCAACTAAGGTACCAGCGCAAAACTCAAGAGTGTTATTAGACTGGACAATCTAAATAACTGTGGAAAATTGAGTCTTTATTTGCATGATAACGGTCTGAATTACATCACCAACTTCTTATTTGTTCTTGTGTAAAAAGAACTAAGATAATATGGAAAAATCATCTCCTATAACCAAGTAGTAACGATGTCCTAGTCTATCAGGTGTGCGACTAGGATCCCATACATCCATATGCACCAGCTCAAAATAGGTAGTAGAGCTCAAAGAAGACCTAGCAGCGTATGTATACTGGTGATGTTTTCCTATCTGACATCCATCATAGAGAAGCTCAATAGCTGGTGAAATACGAGGTATCACTCGCCGTAGTCTGTCCAAGGAAAGATGTCCTAAGCGTTGATGCCACTGTAATGCTGTACCAGTAGTGAAGGAAACCTCCCCCTGGCAAGAAGCAGCAATAGCAGATTGGACTAGGTGATACACCCTCTTCTCATGTCCTCCACCAATCGTTCTCCCCGTGAGTTTGTCCCGAAATCTACACCCAACATCATTAAAAATCGCATGGCAATTGAGCTCCTTGGTAATTCTACTAACAGATAATAAGCTCATCAGAAAATTAGGAAAAACCAAAACATTAGGCATCCTAATATTGGGGGTAACCATAACATCCCCCTGTCCATCCTATCTAAGCGTTGGCCATCTGCAACCTGTACAGTTCGACTTGGTGGAATTGCTTGCATTTTCTTAAAAGAGGGATGATCTCCACTTAGGTGCCTGAACGAGTCAACAAGCCACATAGCACCATCTGCAGAGCTAGTATATAAGCTAAAAGCGAGGGTGTTACTTAAGGAGGCAACAAAATCCTATGTCAACTAAGAATGTCTTTGAACAACTGCATCATATTCTACACGGGAGACCATTTTAGACTGATCCTCAGAAGAAGTGGTGGCCTGATTAGCCATAGGTGGTCTACCATGTTTGATCCAACATGTAGCCTCAACATGCCCAATTTTGTCACAAAAAGTGCATGTAGTTTGGGGCCTACTAGACTAACCCCGTCATGTTCTTTGCCACAAGTGGAGGGTGCTCCTCGTCCTCCACGACCTCCAGAAGCTGCCAAGGCTGTCGTTTGACTCAGAGTATCAACAATAGATGGCTTCACCACAATTCTACTGAGTCGGCTGTAAGTATCCACTAGTGAGGGACGTTCTGAAAGGCCTAGAATATGAGATTGTGCCCTATTAAATTCTGGTCCAAGACCATATAAGAATTGGAGTTCTGCATACTCCTGGCAGTACTCCCATTAGCTGGCACAAGTGCATACAGGATGGGAAGCATTATACTTCACAAGGAGTCTTTTAAGAGAAGTATAATACTGAGAAAGTGATTGTCCCTCCTGTTTGAGGCATCCTAGGTCATGGTGAATCTGGAACACTTTGCTGAAGTTCTTCTCATGGGAAAATCATGTAATGAATCCCACATCTCATTGGCCGTCTTATTATACATAATCCCATCGCTAATACGAGGTTGAATAGTATTCATAATCCATGAGTGTACCGTTGCATTATCCTTCTTCCAAGTCACATATTTTCCTGTCTTGTTGGCGGGCTTGGATTCTAGCAGTATGTGCTCTTTGTCATGACCTTCCATGGTCATAAGAAAAGTTTGAGATCATTGGGCATAGTTGGTCTCGTCAAGCTTAGAAATAGGCTTGAAAATGGGTTTTTATGCGTTCTTGCCTCTGTAGTGGTATCCAATGCACTTCTGAAGATTCTGATGATGCCATCATGCCTGAGAGGGAGGAGAAACGTAGAAATCAGGTCTTAATCGGCGATTTCAGATCATGAACATTCTCTTGAAAATAGAAGATGAACCTCTTGATCACAAAATCCAAGCACACATTGCTTGGAAATCAGACCAAGAGACTTAAAGGAACCCTTGGAACCCATAGAGGTCGCACTAGGATGCGAGGAAACACCATAGCATAGCCATCCAGGAGCTACCGCCCCTCCTTGATGCTGAAGGAAGAGAGAACCCTCACCGCGACGCCTTTGCCAATCGGTAAGCGTGATGCGAGGTTTGCTGCCACTGGTAGACTAGTCGCCGGTAAGACTGTTAACAAGCGACCAGCCTTAAAGTAGTTGCATGAGCCCCTGTAGGCCTGGAATCAATCGGCGATCACCCTGAGGCCGACGGTGGCAGCAAGGAGAGGAGGGTTTTGGGTGGTTAGGATTTCGGGGGCTTACTTGGGTGGGATACTAGGGCCACGGTCTAAGGTCGGTGCTTTGATAACAAGTAGGAAACAATGATTTGTCTTATTCAGAAAGAAAAGCCCTACACCTCTTTATATAATAAGAGGTGTGGGTAAATACCACAACAAGACCACAAATAAAATAAAAAATAGAAAAGAGGAGTCTTACAACAAGAGTGATTGAAAAGAGAAATCCCTAACCCTTCTTTATATAGAGGGGATTACAAGAATAATTCTAATTCTACTAACTAATTTTGGAAACAAAGTCAATAAAATCAAATCCTAATCAAAATAGAAAGAGACAAAAACAAAACAACTTTTCCTAATTTAACTAATCCTCAAATACTCTTTCTAATTCTCTAGCACCGCCCCTTAAGTTGGAGCGTATAACATCCAACTTGAAGGAGGAACACAAAATTGTAGGCATTTGAAGGAGCACGAAGCAGTGCAGACTATAGGAGAAGTAGGAATCGTCGTATAGTACTAGTCGTAGCAAAGTAGCATTTGGACACAATGGACGTACTAGTAGGGCTAAGGACCATAGAAGTAAGGTTGTAGTGGAAGTAACAACCACACAATGACCGTAGCAGTAGTGGTAGCCACACACTGGGAAACGTTCTCAAGTACATAGTTGTAGAGGTGTGAGAGTCTTACTCAAACTGCTCACCAGTCATCAACTTCAATCGTTAAGCTAGATACTGGATCAAAAGTCCTAGCACCTTAGTCTAAAAGTGGTAGGGGTTTTAATAGAGAAGGTTTTGCTCCTCAGGAGATTGTAGACGTTCTAGTTTTGCGGAAGTAAACTAGAGAGACTAGTCTATCCCAATCTCAGCATTACTTACCTCTGTAGTTGTCAGATTTGACTAAGGGGGCTTATCAAATTTATCCCAACATTTGTTGGATGGATGTTTGGTTCTTTTACAATGGATGCAAAGAGTGTAAATCTTGCTGACCACCCTTCCCTTTAGAGGCAACAAGGGCAGAGGTGTCAGAAAGAGTGGTAGGAGCAAGCACCAGGGAGACATTTGTATCTATCTTCTGAAGGCAATTGTAAACTTTCTTTGTTGATACTCCAATTTATCTAGCATTTTATTATTTGTTATTTCTTTGTGGATATGTACTGTTATTTACCCATACCTCTCTCTATAAAAAGGTATTGGGTTCTTTTCAATGATGTGTGACAATTCATTTCCTTCCACTTGGTATCAGAGTGGCAATCATAGATTGACGTTCCGATATCCCACCCGCACAGCCTCTGCACACGTCTACCAAAAACCCTAATCTCTAGGGCACCAACTGTGGGCCGTCGCTGCTTCGGCGATTCGTTGCTAGTGACGGCAAGCTGCCCTCATCGGGTAGGCAGGCTCCCAGTGTCGCCGCTACTGTTGATGCCCGTTGGTCATCTCCTCATTGGGTAGGGCCATCGCTGCCACTCATTGCGTAGGGCCACCACTGTTGGCCTCCCCTCTTCCTACCGCCGCCGCTGCTGCACTTAAGAGCAGCGTTGTTGTTGCTGCTGCACTTAAGAGCAGCGTTGCTGTTGTTGCTACTGCAGCCTAGTAGCTTTCTCTAGGGTAGACCTACTGCCGCCTCCCAGACCTACCACCGTTGGCGGTCTTCTTTCTTCAGGTCGCCGACGCCGCCTCTAGCAAGGAGGATTTGCCCAGGGCAGATCTTCCATCCATAGGGGGTAGTACCCCTTAGAAGCACTGTTAGGGTTCTTCCCCATACCCTAACATGTGCTAGATCCTGATCTAAGGGGTACTTATGATCCTTGGGATGGCCTCTATGGTCTCTTGAATATAGAATTCATGCTTTGAAGTTATTTGGCTAAGAGATGGCAAGTTTTAGTCTGTGGTGAATCCCTCGGTCCATGCCTAGCACAATGTAAATCTTAGGAGGGGCAGAGATGGCATTGGATACCGCTACCATGATGAGGATGGAGTGTGCAGGTATGATGCTGCAGAAGCATGACAGGAGTCACTATGGTGTAGGATGGTTGGTCGATTCTAGTGCTTCGCAGCTTCTTTGTGGAGGTCAAGCCTATTTCAGGTCACTTGGTTCCGTTGTACCAGGGAAAACGGTACAAGTTGCTGATGGTAGGCACGCTTCTGTTGTTGGCCAGGGGAAAGTTTCTGTGACCCCTACATTGCAGCTGTTAGGAACACTACACGTACCGGAGTTTACCATGAGCCTGTTGTCTGTAAGCAGGATTACGAAGGATCTTCGTTGCAGGGTAATTTTTAATGAGATGGGATGCATTGTCCAAGATAAGTTTATTGGGAAGATCATTGCCAGAGGTACACAGGAGAATGGTCTTTATCACCTTGGCCAGGATCCTTTCGCTGGAGCCAGCATATATAATGGTGGGAGTGCCTTACAATGGTACACTCGTCTAGGTCATCTGCCTCTAGATCGCTTTAGGAAGGTGATTCCACATATTTCGCCTGCCATAATTTTCCGATGTGATGCGTGCCAATTAGGTAAGTATCATTGGTCCTCCTTTCCTATCAGTATTTCTCCTGGATCAGCAGTTGCTTTTGAGTTACTTCATATGGATGTCTGGGGGTCAAGTAGAGTTCTAGACAGGATGGGACATCGATATTATCTTGTAGTAGTTGATGATTTCACTAGAGTATCTTGGGTGTTTCTTCTGAAGACCAAGGGAGATGTTGGATGTACCTTAAGAGACTCTTCTCTTGGAGATCAAGACTCAGTATTCTGCCGTGGTGAAGATTGTACGGATAGATAATGACCTTGAGTTTTGCACTGCTAGACTTACTGAGTTTTATAGGACTCATGAGATTATTCACCAGACCACTTGTCCCCATATTTCACAGCAACATGGGGTTGCAGAGGGGAAACATAGACACCTGGTAGAGGTTGCCCGCACTTTGCTTATCCACTACAGCATTCCATAGAGGTGCTGGAGGGATGCTATTTTGATAGCGTGCTACCTCATCAACAGGATGCCGAGTTTAGTTTGTCACGAGCAGATGTCGATTCTTCTGTTACATCTAGATGGCGAGCTTTTTCACGTGTTCCTCAGGACCTTTGGATGTATTGTTTTTGTTCATGTACCTGCACTAGGCCGTGACAAGCTTGCTCCTCGCACTGTTAAGTGCGTATTATTAGGGTACTTCAGGAGTCAGAAGGAGTACCGATGTTATGATCCCATTCACCACAGGCATTATGTCAGTGCTGATGTGACTTTTCATGAGACGACACTGTACTTTTTTGTTGTTGGACAGACGAGTGTTTATGATGATGCTGCTCCTATGCCTATTTGTCCAGTTCCACTTGAGGCGATTCCAATCTCCACATCTTTGCCAACTTCTTTAGGGTCTACTATCCTCTTGGATGATTACCAGAGATTGCATGGTCTGCTACAAACATAAAGTAGACCTCATGCGACACTATAGAGGTCTCTACCCGCACCAGTGACTGATCCACAGGTACTTGATATGGACTCTGATGACAGAGATCATCTTGTTAGACCTGATCCCCCTTACAGTGCAAATCACTAGAGTAGTGAGGTACCCTCTGCAAAGACTCAGTCAGAGATACCAGATGAGTCTCATCTTCCTATTGCTATTAGGAAGGCGCCTCGCACGTGAGTCCAGATATCGGGTTGCAAGAAGTTTGGCTACAGATGGTCTTGGTTCCCAGTTTAGCAGCTTCTGCCAGGCACTTACAGCTTCACCCATTCCGTCTATCTACCAACAGGCCATGCTTGATCCAAAGTGGCGTCAAGCCATAGAGGATGAGATGGCATCACTTTGGAGTAGATAGATTTGGGATCTCACCTCGCTTCCTACAAGCACGCGACTGGTTGGCTCCAGATGGGTCGTTTCCTTGAAATACAACCTTAATGGGTCTATTTCAAGGTATAAGGTTAGGTTGGTAGTAAAGGGGTTCACCCAGACATATGGGGTGAACTTCTTTGTTGCTTGTTCTCCTGTTGCGTGGCTTGCCACTGTTCGGGTACTCATCTCTATTGTTGCCTACAGAGATGGGCGGTTACACCAGCTTGATGTGAAAAATACTTTTCTCTACGGCGATCTTCAGGAGGTTTACATGCAGCAGCCTCCAGGTTTTGAGGTTCGGGGGGAGTGTGTGTAGACTCAGGAAGGCCATTTATGGCTTAAAACAGAGCCTAAGAGCTTGGTTTCGGAAGCTCTCAGATGTGTTGCAGAGGATGGGGTTGCAGAGATCGTTTTCAAATCATTCTCTATTTGTCAGAATGGAGAATGCCATTGTAGCACTACTGGTTTATGTAGATGACCTAATTATCACCGACAGTGATGAGGTTGGGATAAGACAAGTAAAGGAGTCTTTTGCGCAGTAGTTTGTTATGAAGGATCTGGGCCAACTTAGATACTTTCTAGGCATCGAGGTCACTAGGAATAGAGATGTAATTTTTCTTTCTCAACGTAAGTATGCATTAGATGTTCTTCAGGAGACAGGCATGCTGGGGTCCAAGCCAGCCAATATTCCTGTGGATCCCAAGGCACATCTACATGATGAGGAGGCAGAGGCAATTGATAGCAGAGCATATTGACAGCTTGTGGGCAAGCTGTTGTACCTGACCATTATTAGACCAGATATTGCCTTGGTTGTAGGCAAACTCAACTAGCTTTTGGAGAGGCCGATGAAACTGCATTGACAGGCAGCTATGCAGGTGCCAAGATACTTGAAGAAAGCACCAGGTTCCAGAGAGGTTCTCCTATGACAGTGATAGGTTATTCTGATGCAGATTATGCATGATGTATGCTTGACAGGAAATCCACCATTGGTTTCTATACCTTTGCTACTGGTAATCTAGCTACTTGGAGGAGCAAGAAACAAGGGGCAATTTCTCGCTCTAGTGCTGAGTCAGAGTATAGGGTAATGGCTCAGACTGCTGTAGAGATGATCTGGATACGATCTTTCTTGCATGATTTGCATGTCCAGATTGAGGAGCCCATGGAGATGCGATGTGACAATCGGGCAGCTACCTACGTAGCTAACAACCTGATGTTCCACGAGTGCACTAAACACATTGAGGTGGACTACCACTATACTAGAGATCTTGTACAACGTGGCTTGTTGCGCACTACTTGTGTCACATCTGAGGATTAGACAGCCGATATGGTCACGAGGTTTCTACCTCGCTTGGCATTTGATTCCTACTATTCTAAGCTGAGCATGATTGACATCTATGCTCCAGCTTGAGGGGGAGTGTAGATACTTCTATTTATCTACCATTTTATTATTTATTATTTTTCAATGGATATGTACTGTTATTTACTCATACCTCTCTCTTTATAAAGAGGTATTAGGTTCTTTTCAATGATGTGTGACAATTCATTCCCTTCCACTTTCTCAAGATCTAGCATCACGTCAGAGGATAGGAGTTGGTCCTTGGTTGATTGGTAGCGAGGACGTAATCCATCAAGGAACTTGCAGGTCTTCCACTTGGCCCTTTGAGAAGTCTAATCGTTATAGCAGGAGGGTTAGAAGACAACAAGTTTCTCATAAAGAGACTCCATGGTCATGTAAAAGTGAACCAAGGATAGGTCCCCCTAATTGGTGATCATATCCTCTGATAGACATTTTCCAATCTAGAGCTGATGAATTTCTATGAATACTTAGCTAAGTTATCCTAGATGTGCTTTGCATTCTTGTACAACATATTAGCTGCGATCCTCGACTCTATGTTGCTTGTTAACTAGTCATGACCACGTAGTTATCTTACTCCTTGTCATAATCTCTATCCTTGGAGTTAGGTTCTTCCTTGATCAGAATATAAAGTTTCTTCTGGCCTCCCATAAAGATTTTTAAGGCCTTGGACTAAAGGATGTAGTTCTGAGCATCGTTAAGTTTGATCGAGGTGCCTTGAACAACTACAGAGTGGTAGAGGCCAAAGTCTTGGCCTTAGTAGTAATGGAAGTCGATCTCGAAGTTGACATTGTGACTTGGGAAGTTGATCATGCAACCTCGTGTGACAATATGCAGAGTTGCATGTGGGTTGCGTGCACAGGATGAGATTGCATGCAAAGGCACATAGAGTAGCATATGTGATGCGTGCGCATGCATCCATAGCAGGAGGCATGCAGATGCGTGCGATATTCGTGCAGATCATGTCCTGCCGCGTGCAGGGTCAGTGCAGATCCCGTGTTGGTGCACGTAGTCAAGCTGGGTAGTGGTGCATGTTGCTTGTGTGTGGGGAGAGGGCAATAGTGCACAAAGACGACGGATGGTGTGCAAGTGCGAGTTCATATGTGGACTGTGCTGTGCGTGCTAGGCTAGTGTGCAGATCGGAGAGACTTGCATGCGTGTGTGCTGTGGGGACGAAGGAGAGGGACTACGATGGTGTGTGCACAAAGGAAACCTTGCGCTCGAGAGAAAGGGTTGGTGGTTCGGGAATTTCCTAGGACCATTCCCGCCCTAGTATCATGTCCAAGAATCTGGAAAATAGATTTTAATGAATGAAAGTAATTGAAAAGAGAAATCTCTAACCCCTCTTTATATAGAGAGGGGATTACAATAAAAATCCTAATCCTACTAATTAATTTTGGAAATATAGTCAATCAAATTAAATTCTAATCAAAATAGAAAGTGATAAAAACAAAACAACTTTGCCTAATTTAATTATTCCAAAAATAAACTTTGGATTTGTAGAGCTGCAAATGAGAGTTGTGAAGAGCTTGGCAAATAATTCTTCGGAATGTGAATGGTTAAACAATTCAAGCTACAGACCTTCTTGAGGGTGGTTACAATACCAATTGAAATGTTGAACACTATTGATGATGCTTAACGGATTTTATTGTAATGATGTTTGAGCGAAGCCCATTCATCCAATGTAGCTCCAGGAAGGTCTTTCGAAACTGATACATCTATTGAAATGAACAACAGCTGTCCATAATACTGAGCCCTTGAAACTTGATATTTTTGGGTTGTTACTAATGGGTTGGATTAAGTCACGTGCTTCAAGCACTTAATTGCTGGAAGGCGATTTTCCATAGTTAACGTGCCAAGCTGTAGGCTGAGACAAACCAGTGCGAAAAACAGCCAAGTGATATCAAAGAAGAGAGTTGGAGTGTGCCATTAGGAAACTTGTGAAACAAGTCATTGGTGATAAAATTGAACAGATCCAAGGGTGAGCGTCGCGTCAAAAGATGCCAATGGCATCCATGACCCATGAAATTTGGGGGACAGCGATCTCTGAAATCAAGTCAGATCATTGAAAAACAGTTGAGCAATTAATATCCCCTTGTGGTGATAGTAGCCACTAATGAGATTTAAGGCACATGAAAAATGAAAATTCCTGCTTTTCTTAATATCCTTTCTGCAGCCTTGATAGTGCATGGAAGCTGTAACCTCATACCACTTTAATGAGATTGTCTCAAGCATGTTCACTAGGCTATCCACGTTGATGTTGGAAATATCAGAGAGGATTCTGCAATCCGAAGTTTCTCTCCTTTTGATCCTGTCAACCTCATTGTAAAACAAACGTGCTACTCTTCCTTATGCTGCATTATTGGCTCTTAATCTTTCCGAACCCAACCCCTACCTTCAATTTGCAGGTTTTTTACCCTGGTGAATTTGAATTACCAAAGAAACTTAACATTAGTACTAAGCTGAAAGATCTATCATTGCAGTTAAAATAATAAAATACGTGCAGACCGAAGAATTCTGGTTCCACTCTTTGCCAACTTGTGACACTGTATTTTTTAAGCCAGAAAAGTACAACCAGGAGTTTTCATCATTTTCTTAATGTGTGCAAAAACCTCACGCCAAAGTATGTGGGTTATGTTGATTAAGTTTTAGATGTTCCATGCAGATGACAAAAGCAGTTAGGAAGATTCTTTACATGGCAGATGCAAATTGCTCACCTCTCCCAGAAGCTGAAAACATTGTAACGGAAAGGAGGGATTCCGGTTGCTCATAAGCAGAGCTGGGCTAGCAAATTGGCTGCACAAGCCGTGTAACTACCTCAAACTTTATTAAATTAGCTTCTATGCCACTGCTGGGAAAGAATGGGCATTCTGCTGATGCCAACAAAATCAATATACTTTGAAGCAGCTGTTGTTCATTTCCACCATAAAAACCTGCTTCTCTTTCCTATCTGATCTGTATTACTGTTTTATTTCTTTTGTTAAACGACTAAAGTTAATTAGCTTCCCCCTCAGGCAATGGCACTTCCCTTTCAGTTGAGTACCTGGATGGTATTCATTTCCTGTATTTTGTACTCGTTTAGTGGTGCCTCCTAATCATTATAGATATAATGTTAAGACTCTCACGTCTATCCTTGTTAAATACTTACACATTGATATCCGCTTTTGGTTAGTCAATAGAAAGGATGACAAGTCTGTTCCCATGTCTGTCAATTACATGAAAAATTGTATCTAATGTGAAACTTATATAGATACGTATGTTCACATGTACACCTGGTAATTTGCTTGGTAACATTAATTAGGGACAGATACAAAGACGCAGGCACAAGAAAAAAATAACTAAGACGAGCCTATGAACGCTGCATTTGCAGACAAGCGTAATTCCATAGTGGACGCCTCATTTAATGGGCCTGTTGATCCTTGTTATTTCGTTCTTTCCTCTTTGTTTTCCAGTATCTTTTCTCTTCATTTTATTTGGTTAGTTGTTTCTTGTCGTGGGGTAACATGGTTTTTGCAACACAACCTCCCTTATGGAGATGAGAGGTTTAGGTCCTGTTTGGTTGACAAGTTAAGTAGAGTTGTATTGGGTTAAATACTTAGGTGATGTTTGGTTGTCGGATTAAGTGGATTTACATCGGATTAAGTATTTAACTTGATCTCTACTTACGTTGAGTTAAGTGGAATTTAATTTAGGGTAAAGTTATTTTACCACCTTTGTGGAATAATTTTAATTATTCAAAATGTTCAAAGGGATTAACTCATTTATTCCATCATTTATTTCACTCTTTTTTTTAATTCTCTACTTATTCTATAAACTAATTCTCTTTACCAAACGGATATTAGTTAACCTATCCTACACTTTTGTTGGATTATATTTCAATTATCTCAAGTTAGAGTTATTTTGCTCTATGGGGAATAACTTTATTCTATTAAAACATCTAAATAGATTAACTCACTTATTTTACCATATATTTTACTTCTTTTCTATTTCTCTACTTATTTTATAAACTTATTTTTCTTATCAAAGGATCTTAACCTTTATTTTGAGGGTGGATAAAATACTGTAGAGATAGGTTAAAATGAAAAAAGTGAAGATTGATGTTTGTTTGAATGGTGAAATAAGGGAAGGGTTAAGTAAAGAGTTAAAATAATTAGTGTAATCATGTGACGTTAATGGATATTTATTTAATAATATAAGTGGAGTAGAGAATATTGGTGGGTATTTATTTAATATTAAAAATGAGAGTGAAATGTGTAATTGATAATTTTTAGTAGTAAAAGTGAGAGTAAATATTATTGTGATTTGATTAGAATAATTAAAAATAATTATAAAAAAGTTTAGGTTAAAATGGTGAGAAAAATTTAAACAAAAATTACGAGGGAGGAAAAAATTTCCATGCTCATTAGAGATGTTAGACGTGCATATCCAAATCTAGGTTTAAACAATAATTTCTTCACAGTATTAAGGTTGTACAGCTTTGTTATGGCCAGTTATGTTGTACTGTCTCGTCAGGTACCCAGTGATGTGTTTTGTCAATGGTCCAGTAATCAAGGTACCTCCTATTGAATGATTGGTAACATATTGATTATTTGTATGTCTACCAAGTTAGGTCTACTTGAGTGTTGAAGAATCTCTTTGTTCACACTCTTAGTTAGATCTAGATCTTATTTTATTGTAACTGGATTTGAATACATGATTCTGACACAATGACAAAGTTAATTGGAATTACGCGGTTGCCCCAAGGATATTTTTTTGGTGACAACACACATACCTGAACTCTTGTTATTTGTTTCCATGAGCACCTCTAGAAATGTCCCGTTTTTCTTGGTTAACCCTCCATTTAAATATTTGTGGAAGCTGATCGAATTGAACTTAAAAAGAAGGGATTTTGTTGCATTCAAGATCTCATATTTATTTTCTCCCTTTCTCATCTTTTATTGCATTTTCCTCTTTCACTTTATCTTCCAATAACCTCTTCTCAATTACAGTAGCTCAGGGGGCAAGCTTGGCACTTTGTAGCACCAAATAGAGTAGCTCAGGGGGCCTTGACATGTGGAAGTCAAAGGTACAAGAACTTGTATGTGAAAATTGCTATTTTTTAAGTCTAATTTCGTCAATTTTAATCGAGCATCTAAATAGAGGAGCATATAGTGTAAATTGGATAGGATTTTAGGGTTATTCATGTAAATAGTAAGAAGCCAAGAGTATATATGTTATTGCAAAATATTATAGGGGCATCCGTATAAAATCCTGATTTAATCTTGTATTGTAATCTTTTGACAGCATTTAATTAGCTTGCAAACAGGTTTTCCAATTGGTTGCTCCACACCTTGTCAAATCATTACAATCGCATCACATGCAAATTGTTTCTGTCTTAATTAGACGGCACCGAGCAAGTATCCCACTCGACTATTACATCTACTTGGATTATTGGCAATCTCATTTTATGTTTAAAACTTCTAATTGCATTTTTCCATGGAGACCTGACAAACACCGCAGTAAAGAGGACAGTCCTATTCGAAAAAATGGTAACGCACGGTTATATTTAACGTGAAAATTAATGCTCTTTTTATATAAAAAAAAAAGGAAGGGTCTACAGTTGAATTTAACACACACAGCTCTCGTTAGGGCACACAACACCCATGTTAAAAATAACATAAAGTATATAGGCATGTGCATACTATTGCTCACATGCTTCTTAGGGTAGAAGGCAAGCAGTTTTACTGCTGAACATCGTCTGGTACAAGAAAGGATGAAACAGCCCTTTAAAGGCTTGTCGAGTTTGTGTACCTATGATATGTGAACAATGGGCCGGTTCGCTTGTATGTGAGTTTATTATTGGGGTTCTTAAATTGGGAGATTGGTGTACCCACCTGCCCCTTCGGAAGGCAAGGTCATGTGGATGGTGTCCCATCTTGCAACCCTATGTTCCTTGATCTCCCTTCCGTCCATCCATCCATCTCCTTATCCCATTTTGGTCCGGTCATTTCTCGTGCGTTATTAATCTGGTAGGCAGAAGTAGGTCTTCCATGTCATGCGGAGGATAGGGTTGTGATGTTATGGATATACGATATTTGGTCCATCTGAATTTGGTGTATACTGGAAAACTATCTAATCAACAATTCCATAATGATAATCTAAATGGATTCAGATTTCTACTTCATATTTGGGTTACACACCATACTAAGCTACAAAGGCAGCTCTCAATTATATGGTGTGCTCAAATTGTTTCCGACGTTTGGAGCGGATCAATTCCGTGGCAAACTATGGACCGACTTAGATATCAACTGAGGTCATGAATCAGGTTGCCATCTTCGTTTGAATGCATAGACTGTCAGGTGTGAAATTTGACATTTTTAACCATCATATTTTTCTTATTGCTCGGGAAAACCTTAAGACGGACTATTCTTGAGTCACATCTCACATGTCTAACTTTGAGTTAACCACTGTTACGACCCGGTTCTTGAATCCCTACGAGATACGAGAATCGGACCGATTCGACTGATTCCAAGACCCAGTCGTCCAACGAGAAAGTAACCAAAAGAATAGTAAAATAAATCACACTTACCATGTATATAACTAGTAGTAACAAAATACAGCAGTAAAGAAACGAAATACTACAGTATACACCACACAATAGTAGAGAAATAAACATGTACATAATCATGAAGCTTACAATGAAAAGAGTATAGGGTTAACAGAAACTACTTACTACAACAGAAAGAAAAGTACAGTGGGTACTACACAAGTAACACTACTGGACTCTACTACGCCCAGCGCCCTCTGCAACCGCCGACTCTGGCTGCTCAAAACCTGGTCCTTAAAAGGTAACAAAGGTGACACGTCAGCGAAACGCTTAGTAGAGTAGCAACTAAAAGCTAAGAAACAGTAAGGTGGACAGTAGCTGTTATATTTTAAATTTCTTTCCTTATATTTTTCGTTTACTCGTTATCGAATTATCCCTCAGATTCTTCTTTTGATCTTGAATGTTCCTCGTGGGAACGATCTTGATTGCAGTCTTTTCCGAAAAGTAGAAGTAGCACATGATACTCTCCTGGCCGGGAGAGTTCCCCGTGATGGTCCTACCCTCAGTCAACCACCCAAAGGTCGCTGACAAGCGTAACGGTGACTACGGCACGCGCGATAAACGCACGGGTAGCTACCCCGCACTAGCATGCGGTCAATCGTTTCCATTAACGGGTGCGCCCAAAGCACAGCACGGAACCAGTATAGGGCAAAGCCCTCTCAGTAACAAAGGTCCAGCCCCTCCACAGTAACCAAACAGGGGTCTTGCCCCTCCACAGTCCGCGCACCCTCGCCTGACTACCCTGGTTTGCCCAGTGGGCCTAACAAGTCCGTGTAGGAGGGCTAGCAGAACCCCGGGGCCCGTGGGGTAGCTAGTGCTCTCCCTACATTAGTAGCTCTCCTCGGTACTATGTACACGAGGACCAAAAGTCGGTACAAAGTGGCCGGACCTAACCCCAGGTCCCTGAGGCGGCTAGCTCCACTCTGTACTAAACAGGGGGACAGTCGCTATCCTTGGTACTTCGTATTCAAGGGTCAGCTCACTTCCCCAATTCTATTCTATTCACTTTCCAGGAGTTCTACTCCTAATTCCCTGTAAGGTTCGTGCTCTTTTAACTCAGCCAATTTAGGTTTCATCATTTCAGCTTTATATTTATATAGCCCATGTTCCCAACAGTAATTATTCAATCATAATCCGGCAACTGTTAACCAATTACATGCAGTTATCGTTTCCTTTGTACTTTTCCAAGACTGCAATGTATATGCATTCAAGTTAGTTTTCCAATCCTAGGATTCATGCCATACCCTAGGATCTATCATTAAATCTAGTTTTCCAATCCTAAGATTTATGCAATACCATAGGATTTATCATTCAATCTAGTTTTTCAATCCTAGGGTTCATGCAATACCCTAAACTCTATTAATTATTTCACAAATGCATAATTTTTGATAAATAATTGAAAGGGTCACTCTACCTGCAAAATTGGGAGTACTGGGGGGTAATCGGCAAGCCCGCGCGCCTTTGCAACCCTTAGAGCCGCAACGGAGTAGGGTCCTAACACATGGATCAAATATCAGGAGCTACTCAGAACAGCATACGATTACTGTAAACAGGTAGAGGAACTAAATCTGAGTAGAATGAAACTTGAAACGCGGAAAACGGACTCCGAACGGACCTTAAACGGGTCAAAAATGACGAGTCTGCCCAAAATCAGACGTCTGGAACTTCTTCCAGACATTTTAAATGATTGCTCAGGTCATACCTCGATCTGGGTGGTCCTTCAGATGTCCAGAAGCCCGCTGAACCGTCTGGACTTAGTTTCCAGACGTCCGACCGTTACTCAGGACGTCTGGAGACCCTCTAATTCGTCTGGTGCTGTGCCCAGACGTCTGATCTGTGTGGGATGGAGTGCCCTTGCACCTTCCCGAATAAGTCCTGCACACACACACGCCTGCTCTCATCACGAAAGGATGCAGGGACTTCGGCGGAACGGCTGCATGGCCGTACACGCGGAAGAAGGGGAAGATAAAAATAACGTACCAGTCAGACATCTGGACCTTCCTCCAGACGTCTCCTGCGTCGTTTGGACGTAAGTCCAGACGTCTGATTCTGGGAAATTTTCCCATAATCAGGACCTACTCGCTCTCCGCCAGCAGCGCACGGTCGTGCCGCACCGCGCTCGCCTGCTGCCTGAGCTGCAGCAGCTCCTCCTTAGCACCACACGCTTGCTGCACACCCGCTAACCGGCTCTGGCTGCTCCGGCGAGCTCGCACCCTCACGGTCAAGCTCCGTCTTCCTCTCGCAACAGCCCCTCCCCCCCACACACCTACAGCAGTCCCTGCTGCCGCTCTCACCCGCTCGCTCTCTCGCTGACAGGGAGAAGAAGAAGAAGGCGGTGGAGTGAGGGTGAGGGAGAGGGAGAGGCGTATTTGAAGGCAGCAGCGGGGAGAGAGAAAGAGAAAAGCTGCGTCTGCAGGGAGGGAGAGAAAAGAGAAGGAGGGCGGCAGGTTCAGTCTGCGCGTGCATGCACGCAGATGCGAGCCCGTACGCCGAAAAAATTTAATTCTAGACATCTGGGAAGGCTTCCAGACGACTGACCAGACGTCTGGACCACTTCCCAGACGTCTTAAACGACGCTTGATGCCTGGTTTTAACAATATAATAAACTTAAAGGAAGTTTCGTCCTCGAAACTTGCGCTAATTAGGGTGCGGGAAAGAACGATATATGCATAACAAACTCAAAGAGGACCGAAGCCGGTCTGAAAAGACGTACCCGCGAAAAGCTCTGGGTACCGCTCCCGCATCGCTGCCTCAGGCTCCCAAGTAGCCTCCTCATACCGCTGGCTCCTCCACAAAACCTTCACCAGGGGTACTTGCTTTCGTCTCAAACTGCGGACGGCTCTGTCGAAAATCTACACTGGCTGCTTGGGGTTGGTCAGGTCGTCGCCCACCTCGACGCTCTCGTGACTCAGGACGTGACTGGGATCGACGACGTACTTCCTGAGGTTGGACACGTTGAACACGTCGTGCACACCAGAAAGCTGAGGAGGGAAGGCAAGCCTGTAAGCAACGGGTCCAACCCGCTCCAGGACCTCAAAGGGCCCCATGAACCTCGGCACGAGCTTCCCTCACACCCCAAACCGCTGCAGGCCCTTCATGGGCGAAACGCGAAAGAAGACGTGGTCCGCAACCTCAAACTGCACCTCTCTGCGTTTCCGATCTGCATAGCTCTTCTGCCTGCTCCTGACAGTGCGGAGTCGCCTGTGAGTCTGCTCGACTACCTCTTGACTCTGCCGGATCAGCCTGGGGCCAACCTTCCACTTGGTCCCCACCTCAACCCAACTCAAGGGTGCCGTACACCTCCGTCCGTACAGAGCCTCGTAGGGTGCCATGCCGATGCTCGAGTGATAACTGTTATTGTATGCAAACTCCGCCAAGGGCAAGTGCTCCTCCCAAGAGTCCCTCCAGTCCAGTACACAGGCACGCAAAAGGTCCTCAAGTGTCTGTATTGTGCGCTCAGATTGTCCATCCGTCTGGGGGTGGTAAGCTGTACTGAACCTCAACCGCGTCCCCAGGGCCCACTGAAACTCAGCCCAAAACTGGGACGTAAAGCGGGTATCCCGGTCGGATACGATCTCCCGCGGAACTCCGTGTAGATGTACCACGTTGCGGATATACCTCTGCCAACTGTGCTGGTCCCAAGGTGACTCAGATCGGTAAGAAACACGCCGTCTTCGTCAATCTCTCAACGATTACCCAGACTGCGTCGTGTCCTCGCTGGGTAACAGGTAAGCCCACCACCAAGTCCATGGTGATGCTCTCCCACTTCCACTCCAGCACTGGAAGTGGCTGCAGCGGTCCTGCAGGCCTCTGATGCTCGGCTTTCACATGTTGGCGCACTAAACACTACTGCATGAATTCACCCACATCCCGCTTCATCCCTCTCCACCAAAAGTCGCATCCCAAGTCATGGTACATCTTCGTATTTCGGGGATGTATGGTGAATCTGGAACCGTGTGTGTAACGACCCGATTCCCGAGTCCCTATGAGACAGGAGAACCGGACCAACTCGACTAATCCCAAGACCTAGTCGTCCAACGAGGAAGTAACCAAAAGAGTAGCAAAATAAACCACATTCAGCATGAATATAACTAGCTGTAACAAAATACAGCAGTAAGAAAAGGAACTACTACAGTATATACCACCACAACAGTAGAACAACAATTATAACATAACATGAAGCTACAAGTAAAAAAAAGTACAGAGAGTAACAAGAACTACTCACTATAGTGGAACAAAAGGGGTACAAAAAGAACTCCGGTAACTCTACTGGACCCTACTCGTCCCAGCGTCCTCTACAGCCGCTGACCCTGGCTGCTCAACACCTGGTCCGAAAAAGTAACGAGTGTAACACGTCAGCCAAACGCTGAGTAGAGTGGTAGCTAAAATTAAAGAAGCAGTAGAGTGTACAGTAGCTGTTATATTTTCTTTCTTCCTTTATTTACGTCTTTTTATTATTTCACAATTTATCTATTTCTCAGATCCTTCACTTGATCTCGAATGTTCCTCGTGGGAACGATCTTGATTGCAGTCTTTTCCGAAAAGTAGAAGTAACACGTGGTGCTCTCCTGGCCGGGAGAGTCCCCGTGGTGATCCTACCCTCAGTCAACCACCCCAGGGTCGCAGACAGACGTAACGGTGACTATGGCACGCACGATAAGCGCATGGGTAGCTACCACGACTGGCACGCGGTCAGTCGTTTCCGTTAACGGGTGCACCCAAAGCACAGTACGGAACCAGTATAAGGCAGAGCCCTCTCAGTAACAGGGGTCCAACCCCTCCACAGTCCACGAACCCTTGCCTGACTACCCTAGTTTGCCCAGTGGGCCTAACAAGTCGGTGTAGGAGGCTAGCAGAACCCCGGGGCCCGTGGGGTAGCTAGTGCTCTCCCTACACTAGTAGCACTCCTCGGTACTACGTACGCGAGGGCCAGCAAGTCGGTGTACAGTGGCCTAACCCATCCCGGTCTCAACCTGAGGCGGCAAGCTCCCCTCTACACTAAGAGGTAATGTGTGCTCTCTTTGGTACCACGTACCCAAGAGACAACACACTTTCACGTTTCACTTTCTCAGTTCCATTCTATTTTCTTTCCAGGAGTTCTACTCCTAATTCCTCGTAGGGTTCCAGCTCTTTTAACTCAGCACATTTAGGTTTCACCGTTCCAGTTTTACGTTTATACAACCCATGTTCTCAATCATATTTATTCCTTCATAACAGGCAGTGGTTAAATCAATTTACAGGCAGCTATTGTTTCCTTTCCACCTTTCCAAGACCGCAATATTTATATCCATATCACTAGTTTTCCAGTCCTATGATTCATGTCGTACCCTAGGATCTATCATTCAATCTAGTTTCTAGTCCTAGGTTTCATGCAATACCCTAGGATCTATCATTCAATCTAGTTTCCATTCCTAGGTTTCATGCAGTGCCCTAGACCCTATTAATTATTCCACAATTGTAACAAATTTGATTAAGTAAATTAAAAGCCACTCTACCAGCTGCAACGGGAGTACTGGTGGCGTAGTCGGAAATCCCGTGCACCTCTGCAACCCCCCGAGACTGAAATGGAATGGGGTCCTAATGCAAGGATCAAACACAAGGTGTTTCTCAGAACGATACATAATTACTGTAAACGGGTAGAGGATTTTATTCCGAAAAGAACGCAACTTGAAACGCGGAAAATAGACTCCGAACGGGCCCTAAACGGGTCGAAAAGGACGAAACTGCCCAAAATCAGACGTCTGGAACCTCTTCCAGACGTCTTAAAATGTGGGTCAGAGCGTACCTTCGTTCTGTGTAGTCCCTCAGACGTCCAGAAGCCTGCAGGGGCATCTGGCTTAGTTTCCAGACGTTCGATGGTCACCCCGGATGTCTGGAAGTCCTTCCCGTCGTCTGGCACTGCGGCCAGACGTCCGATTCACGTGGGATGGCGAGCCCTCGCGCCCTCCCGAGCAGAACCTGCACGCACCCACACCTGTTCTCAGTACGACGAGTCGCAGACGAAGGCGCGGCGGACGGCCGCATGGCCGTACACGCGAAAAAGGGAGAAGATAGAAATATCTTTCCTGACAGACGCCTGGGCAGTCCTCCAGGCGTCTTCACCGTCGTTTGGTCATAAGCCCAGACGTCTGATTCTGGAAAAATTTCTAGAATCAGAGCTCAACTCGCCCTCTGCCCGCGACGCACGGCCGCGCCGCGCCCTGTTCGCCTGCTGCTCGAGCTGCAGCAGCCCCTCCGCGACACTCCATGGCCGCTGCTCCCCCGCCGGCCGGGTCTAGCTGCCCCGGCAAGCTTGAGCCCTCACGGTCGAGCGTCTCCTCCCTCACGCAACACCTCCTCCCGCACACTTGCCGCGGCCGCTGCTGCCGCCTCTCGCTCGCGCTCTCGCATCGGCTGGGAGAAGAAGGAGAGGGACACGGAGGAGATGAGGGTGAGGGAGAGGGCGAGGGGCCTTTCAAGGCCGCGCGGGGAGAGAGAGAGAGAGAGACGCCGCGCCCTGCAGGAGGAGAGAGGGAAAAAGAGGGAAGAGAGCGGCAGGCGCAGGTTTGCGCGCGCATGAGCGCAGATGCAACCCCGTACGCTGCAAAAATTAAATACCAGACATCTGGTCAGACGTCTGGGCCACTTTCCAAACGTCTTAAAAATCATCTTGAGGCTGCGTTCGTAACAATATAACAAACTCAAAGGAAGTTTCGTCCCCGAAACTTACGCTAACTAGGGTGTGGGAAAGAACGACATGTAAAACATAACAAACTCAAAGAGGACCGAAGCCGGTCCGAAAAGACTTACCCGTGAGGAGCTCCGGGTACCGCACCCACATTGTCGTCTCAGGCTCCCAGGTAGCCTCCTCGTACCGCTGGCTCCTCTACAAAACCTTCACCAGGGGTACTTGCTTTCGTCTCAAGCTGCGGACGGCTCGGTCAAGAATCTGCGTTGGCTGCTCGGGGTTGGTCAGGTTGTCGCCCACCTCGATGCTCTCGTGACTCAGTACATGACCTGGATTGGCAACATACTTCCTAAGGTTGGACACATGGAACACGTCATCCACACCAGAAAGCTGAGGAGGGAGGGCAAGTCTGTAAGCAACGGGTCCAACCCGCTCCAGGACCTCAAAGGGCCCCACGAATCTCGGCGCGAGCTTCCCTCTCACCCCAAACCGCTGCAGGCCCTTCATGGGCGAAACACGAAGGAAGACGTGGTCCCCAACCTCAAATTGCACCTCTCTGCGTCTCCGATCCGCGTAGCTCTTCTGCCTGCTCCTGACAGTGCGGAGTCGCCTGTGGATCTGCTTGACTACCTCCTGACTCTGCCGGATCAACCTGGGGCCAACCTCCCACTTGGTCCCCAACTCAAGGGTGCCGTACACCTCCGTCCGTACAGAGCCTCGTAGGGAGCAATGCCGATGCTCGAGTGATAGCTGTTGTTGTATGTAAACTCCGCCAGGGGCAAGTGCTCCTCCCACGAGCCCCTCCTGTCCAGTACACAGGCACGCAAAAGGTCCTTAAGTGCCTGTATCGTGCGCTCCGATTGTCCGTCCATCTGGGGATGGTAGGCTGTACTGAATCTCAACCGCGTCCCCAGGTCCTGCAGAAACTCAGCCCAAAACTGGGACGTAAAGCGGGTATCCCGGTCGGATACGATCTCCTGCGGAACTCCGTGTAGTCATACCACGTCGCGGATATACCTCTCTGCCAACTGTGCTGGTCCCAAAGTGACTCGGATCGGCAAGAATCGTGCCGTCTTCGTCAGTCTATCCACAATTACCCAGACTGCGTCGTGTCCTCGCTGGGTAACAGGTAAGCCCACCACCAAGTCCATGGTGATGCTCTCCCATTTCCACTCTGGCAATGGAAGCGGCTGTAGCGGCCCTGCAGGCCTCTGATGCTCGGCTTTCACCTGCTGGCACACTAGGCACTGCTGCACGAATTCACCCACATCCCGCTTCATCCCCCTCCACCAAAACTCGCGTCTCAAGTCGTGGTACATCTTCGTGTTTCCCGGATGTATGGTGAATCTGGAACCGTGTGCCTCAGTCAGGAGCTCTCTCAACAGCTCCTCGTCTCTGGGAATGCACAACCGTCCCCTCAGGCGTAGTACCTGGTCTGTGAAAGAGAAGTCCCCTGGGTCTCCTGACAGTACTTTGTCGCGTAGAGACTGCAAGTACGGATCGACCATCTGTCCTGTGATGATGCGATCTATTAGCTCTAGTCTAGTCTGTCGTGTCACAGTCACTGCCCCACACTGCCCCCGTAACTCTAGGGGTCGCCAACTACCCACCTCCTCCAAAAGGCTCCAACTCTGTAACTGTAAACTGGCCAAGTGTGCGGGTGCCTTCCGGCTCAAGGCGTCAGCCACCACGTTGGCCTTTCCCGGGTGGTAGGAAATGCTGCAGTCATAGTCCTTCAGGAGCTCCAACCAACGTCTCTGTCTCATGTTGAGCTCCTTCTGATTAAAAAGGTATCTGAGGCTCTTGTGATCCGTGAAAATCTCGAAGGTCTCACTGTACAAGTAGTGCCTCCAGGTCTTCAACGCGAAGACGACAGCTGCGAGCTCCAGGTCGTGGGTAGGGTAGGTATGCTCATGGGGCTTTAGTTGCTGTGAAGCGTAAGCGACAACGTGACCCCTCTGCATGAGCACACCTCCTAACCCCTGTAAGAAGGCGTCTGTGTACACAACGAACCCGCCACTACTGTCAGGGATGGTGAGCACGGGAGCCGAAGTCAACCTCTCATTTAGCTCCTGAAAACACGTCTCACAGGCGTCTGTCCAAGTGAAGGGCACGTCCTTCGGGGTCAACTGTGTCATAGGATGCGCAATCTGTGAAAAACCCTGATAAACCGTCTGTAGTAGCCTGCCAGTCCCAGGAAACTGCGAATCTCGGTGACTAAACGCGGTCTCTCCCACCTGAGCACTGCCTCGACCTTGGCTGGGTCCACCGCCAAGCCGTCCCCAGAGATCACATGACCTAAGAAGGTCACCTCCCTCAACCAGAACTCGCACTTGCTGTATTTGGCGTACAGCCTACATCGTCTCAGTGTGTCCAGAACCATTCGCAAGTGTTGTCCGTGCTGCGTCTGATCTCGAGAATAGATGAGTATGTCATCACTAAATACCACCACGAACTGGTCCAAGTACGGTCTAAACACCCGGTTCATCAGGTCCATGAAAGCAGTTGGGGCATTGGTTAGCCCAAACGGCATGACCAAAAACTTGTAGTGTCCGTACTGGGTGCGGAAAGCTGTCTTGGAGACGTCTGCCTCCCTGTTCCTCAACTAGTGGTATCCAGACCTCAAGTCGATCTTGGAGAACACTGTGGCACCCCGCAACTGATCAAACAAGTCGTCGATCCTCGGCAGCGGATATCTGTTCTTGATGGTGACCCTATTCAGCTATCGGTAGTCCACACAAAGGCGTAGGGTACCATCCTTCTTCTTCACATACAGTACCGGGGCTCCAAAGGGAGACGCACTGGGCCTCACGAAGCCCTTCGCCAAAAGATCCTGCAACTGAGACTTGAGCTCTCGTAGCTCAAGTGGTGCCATTCGGTATGGTGTGGTGGAGATGGGGCTGGTCCCTGGTACTAGTGAGATCTCAAACTCGATCTCACGCTCGGGCAGTAGTCCTGGTAACTCGTCTGGGAACACATCAGGGTACTCTCTGACCACCGGGATGCTCTGCAAGTCTGCCACAGTGCTGGGCTCTGCCACCACACAAGCAAGGAAGCCCTCACACCCCTGGCTCAAAAGTTTCGCCGCCTGAAGTGCCGAAATGCACCTGAAGCCTTCGTCCACTGGCTGTCCGTGAAACTCGAAAGAAGGCAACTCCGGTATGGAGAAGACGATCTTCCTCTCGAAACAGTCCACCAAGGCGTGGTAAGCGGACAGCCAGTTCATCCCCAGAATTACGCCAAAGTCCTCCATCTGTATCATAATTAGGTCAGCTGGCAGACTATGTCCCCCGACCCTGACCTCGCAACCCGTGTACACCTCCTCAGCCACAAACAGCTGACCACTCGGACCTCTGATTACGAATGGATTCTCTACAGCGTATAGTCCTGGCCCAAACTAACTGCGAAATTGGCTGCGACAAACGAGTGCGTAGCGTCGGAATCGAAAAGTGTGTAAACGAGTCTGCCGGAAACTGAAACCATACCTGCCACAACCGATCCCGAAGCTCTGGCATCCCTGTGTGTCAGGGCGTTGATACGCCCTTCAGCTCTAGGTGCGGATGAAGCAGCCACACTCTGCGTCAGACGGGTAGGTGCTGGCCGGTACCCTCCTCCTCGCGCCTGGGAACCGTGGCCTCCTGGGCGCCCTCTAGTGCTCTGCGCGGGAAGTATCTACTGACCTCCTGCCCTAGATGGGCAGTCCCTCCTGATGTGGCCCGGCTGGCCACACTGGTAGCAGAGGGGAACTCGACTCCTGCCCTCCGTGGGTCCCTGCTGTCGGCTGGGCGGTGGTCCGGTGCTGGCAACTGGCCCCTGTCGAGGGCCCCCAAAGGCCACTGATGGCCCTGCAAAACGTGACGGCTCTCCCGTGGACGCCACATGCCTCCTCTCTCACCGGCCCTGTGAAAAGTCTGGATGAAAGGGCCTCTTCCGCCCGCCGTCAGTGTCTCGCGCGGACGGGTTGGTCTCCTCGTAGGTCATAGCTGCCTCCACCACCCTCGAAAATGTAGGCAGCTTCAGGGGTTTGACATACCCCCGAATCGCAGGCCAGAGCCCCTCGGTGAACCTCCAAAGGCGCTCCTCCTCAGTGGCTACCGCTGTCGCTGCAAAGCGGGACAGCTCCAGAAAACGCGTGCGGTACGCACTCACGGTCATCGTCCCCTGGCGGAGAGTGTGGAACTCCCGCCTCCTCTGGTCCTGCCACGTCTGGGGAAAGTACTGCTCGCAGAAGAGGGTGACGAACCGGTCCCAGGTCGGCTCATCCCTCTCCTGTCCCCTGACCGCTCTCCACCACCTGTGTGTCGCACTCTCCTGCTGGTACGTGGCGAAGGCCACGCGGCACTCCACCGGGGGGCGAAGGGTGTCGAAAATCTTCTCGAGATGCTTGAGCCAGTCCTCTGCCTCGGTCGGGTCCTCATCCCCCTTGAAGGAGGGGGGCTTCAGCTTCCGGTACTGCCCGAAGAGCTCGAAGTGGCGTTGCAGTGGAGATGCTGGTGCACCTCCAAGCAAGGGTGCCTCGTGCACAGAAGTGTCGGAGGAAGGTGGGGGCAGTGGCGACCCATCCCCTCCCCCGAGTCTAGCGTCGCGTCCATCGTGTGGTCCCACAGAGGACTCCCCCTCCGCAGCCCCAGGGTGAGGCGCTCGGGGCGGTGGGTGGAGCTCCTCTCGCACAATGTCCCGTATCAGCTGGGTGAGGTCCTGGCCCTGGACGCCCGGGAGCAGTGGCTGATCCACGGAGGCGCCGACGACAGCACACCCACCTCGCCCGCCTCGTCCTCGGCCGCGCCCGCGGCCTGCCTCGTCAGTTCCGCGACGAGGCATCTCCTGCAAGGAGACGCGAAACAAAACGGAAACACGTCAATATGGAACTAGATCTAACGAAAAACGTCTAAGAACTCATGTTAAAAGATATGTTCCGATGGCTACTCTAGTTACAGATATGTGAATTGGTTATTTTCTAATCAGTTGATTCACTTCTCTGGACAACCTTGCCCTGATACCATCTTGTAACGACCCGATTCCTGAGTCCCTACGAGACAGGAGAACCAGACCGACTCGACTAATCCCAAGACCTAGTCGTCCATCGAGGAAGTAACCAAAAGAGTAGTAAAATAAACCACATTCAGCATGAATATAACTAGTTGTAACAAAATACAGCAGTAAGAAAAGGAACTACTACAGTATATACCACCACAACAGTAGAACAACAATTATAACATAACATGAAGCTACAAGTAAAAAAAAGTACAGAGAGAAACAAGAACTACTCACTACAGTGGAACAAAAGGGGTACAAAAAGAACTGCGATAACTCTACTGGACCCTACTCGGCCCAGCGTCCTCTGCAGCCACTGACCCTGGCTGCTCAACACCTGGTCCTGAAAAGTAACGCATGTAACACGTCAGCGAAACGCTGAGTAGAGTGGCAGCTAAAATTAAATAAGCAGTAGAGTGTACAGTAGCTGTTATATTTTCTTTCTTCCTTTATTTACGTCTTTTTATTATTTCACAATTTATCTATTTCTCAGATCCTTCACTTGATCTCGAATGTTCCTCGTGGGAACGATCTTAATTGCAGTCTTTTCCAAAAAGTAGAAGTAACACGTGGTGCTCTCCTGGCCGGGAGAGTCCCCGTGGTGATCCTACCCTCAGTCAACCACCCCAGGGTCGCTGACAGACGTAACGGTGACTACGGCACGCGCGATAAGCGCACAGGTAGCTACCCCGCACTGGCACGCGGTCAGTCGTTTCCGTTAACGGGTGCACCCAAAGCACAGTACGGAACCAGTATAGGGCAGAGCCCTCTCAGTAACAGGGGTCCAACCCCTCCACAGTCTGCGCACCCTCGCCTGACTACCCTGGTTCGCCCAGTGGGCCTAACAAGTCGGTGTAGGAGGCTAGCAGAACCCCGGGGCCCGTGAGGTAGCTAGTGCTCTCCCTACACTAGTAGCACTCCTCGGTACTACGTACGCGAGGGCCAGCAAGTCGATGTACAGTGCCCAAACCCACCCCGGTCTCAACCTGAGGCGGCAAGCTCCCCTCTACACTAAGAGGTAATGTGTGCTTTCTTTGGTACCACGTACCCAAGAGACAACACACTTCCACATTTCACTTTCTCAGTTCCATTCTATTCTCTTTCCAGGAGTTCTACTCCTAATTCCCCGTAGGGTTCCAGCTCTTTTAACTCAGCACATTTAGGTTTCACCGTTCGAGTTTTACGTTCATACAACCCATGTTCTCAATCGTATTTATTCCTTCATAACAGGCAGCGGTTAAATCAATTTACAGGTAGCTATTGTTTCCTTTCCACCTTTCCAAGACCGTAATATTTATATCCATATCACTAGTTTTCCAGTCCTAGGATTCATGCCGTACCCTAGGATCTATCATTCAATCTAGTTTCCAATCCTAGGTTTCATGCAATACCCTAGGATTTATCATTCAATCTAGTTTCCAGTCCTAGGTTTCATGCAGTGCCCTAGACTCTATTAATTATTCCACAATTGTAACAAATTTGATTAAATAAATTAAAAGCCACTCTACCAGCTGCAACGGGAGTACTGGGGGCGTAGTCGGAAATCCCGCGCACCTCCGCAACCCCCGAGACTGAAATGGAACGGGGTCCTAACACAAGGATCAAACACAAGGTGTTTCTCAGAACGGTATATAATTACTGCCGTGCCCCGTCCGCCTGCTGCTCGAGCTGTAGCTGCCCCTCCGTGACACTCCACGCCCGCTGCTCCCACGTCGGCCGGCTCTAGCTGACCCGGTAAGCTCGAGCCCTCACGATCGAGCATCTCCTCCCTCACGCAACACCTCCTCCCACACACTTGCTGCGGCCGCTGTTGCCGCCGCTCGCTCGCGCTCTCGCACCGGCTGGGAGAAGAAGGAGAGGGACATGGAGGAGATGAGGGTGAGGGAGAGGGCGAGGGGCCTTTTAAGGCCGCGCGGGGAGAGAGAGAGAGAGACGCCGCGCTCTGCAGGAGGAGAGAGGGAAAAAGAGGGAAGTGAGCGGTGGGCGCAGGTCTGCACATGCATGCACTTAGACGCAACCCCGTACGTCGCAAAAATTAAATACCAGACGTCTGGAAAGGGTCCAGACGCCTGGTTAGACGTCTGGGCCACTTCCCAGACGTCTTAAAAATCGTCTTGAGGCCGCGTTCGTAACAGTGTGCCTCAGTCAGGAGCTCTCTCAACAGCTCTTCGTCTCTGGGAACGCACAAACGTCCCCTCATGCATAGCACTTGGTTTGTAAAAGATAAGTGTCCAGGGTCTCCTAATAGTACACTATCCCGTAAGGACTGCAAGTACGGGTCGACCATCTGTCCTTTGATGATGCGATCTATCAGCTCTGTTCTTATCTGCCGCGTCACAGTCACTGCTCCACAGTGCCCCCGTAACTCTAGGGGTCGCCAACTGCTCATCTCCTCCAAAAGGATCCAACTCTGCACTTGTAAACTGGCTAAGTGTGCAGGCTCCTTCCGGCTCAAGGCGTCGGCCACCACGTTGGCCTTTCCCGGGTGGTAGGAAATGCTGTAGTCATTATCCTTCAGGAGCTCTAACCAACGTCTCTATCTCATGTTGAGATCCTTTTGATCAAACAGGTATCTGAGGCTCTTGTGATCTGTGAAAATCTCGAAGGTCTCACAGTACAAGCAGTGCCTCTAGGTCTTCAGCGCGAAGACGACAGCTGCCAACTCCAGGTCGTTGGTAGGGTAGCTATGCTCATGGGACTTTAGTTGCCGCGAAGCATATGCGACAACGTGACCCCTCTACATGAGCACACCCCTCTCCTCGGTACTGTGTACACGAGGGCCAAAAATCGGTACAAAGTGGCCAGACCTAACCCCGGGTCCCTGGGGCGGCTAGCTCCGCTCTGTACTAAACATGGGACAGTCGCTCTCCTTGGTACTCCGTACTCAAGGGTCTGCTCACTTCCCCAATTCTATTCTGTTCACTTTCCAGGAGTTCTACTCCTAATTCCCCGTAGGGTTCGTGCTCTTTCAACTCAGCCAATTTAGGTTTCATCATTCTAGCTTCATATTTATATAGCCCGTGTTCCCAACCGTAATTATTCAATCATAATCAGGCAACTGTTAACCAATTGCAGGCAGTTATCGTTTCCTTTGTACTTTTCCAAGATTACAATGTATATGCATTTAAGCTAGTTTTCCAATCCTATGATTCATGCCATATCCTAGGATCTATCATTCAATCTAGTTTTCCAATCCTAGGATTCATGCAATACGCTAGGATCTATCTTTCAGTTTAGTTTTTCAATCCTAGGGTTCATGCAATATCCTAAACTCTATTAATTATTTCACAAATGCATAATTTTTGATAAATAACTGAAAGGGCCACTCTACCCGCTAACTCATCGATCTTTCGCTTTAAAGTCGTTTGTAGTTTAATGTGGTGGAAAAATCGACTAATCAATATTTAACAAGAAATAACCACTCGCAGAGGAGCGGGTCGTATCCACAGGGAGGCAATGACGTATTAAAATTCGCACCAATTAAAAACGTTCGTTCGTAGTTAGTTTGGACAAGAATCAAGCCAAGATTGCCTTTAGATTAAGGTTTAAGCAAGAAACAAGGCTGAAATGGCAATTATGAGAAACTAGAGGATATTTTCTGCAATGCAGAATCAATAAAATATCATTAAAAAGTGACAATGGCAGAAAATGTAATTTCTAATTGATGGTTTACTGTAGCAAAATAGGGGAATTTTTCCCCTTTGTCTTGCGTGACGAGGAGCGGATGGCCGGGCGCGGGAAGCTCGGAGGAGGTCCCTTGGACCGAGGGCTTCGAATCGGTGGTGGTGGCAAGTCGCGCGGAAGTCGGAGGTGGCCGGACGAGCTCCGGTGGAGGTGCTGCAGCCGGTGAGCACGTGCGGCCTGTTGGAGGTGAGGACTGTCGCGCGTTGCTGCTGGCGTGGCTTCAGCCGGTGCTGCCGTGCGCGTGGCTTCAGGCAGGTGTGGGTGCGGCTGCTAGCGGTTCTGCAGGCACGGGAGAAGGGCGCTGCCGGCTGGTGGGTGCGGTTGGAGGTTCGGCAGGCGCTGGTGCGGTTGCAGTTGGAGTTCTGCAGGCGCGGTTGCTGCTGCAAGCGCGGGAGGTGGGCGCTGCAGGCTGAGGAGGGCGTGCGCGGTCTAGAGGGCGTGGAGATGGCGAAGGCTGATGGTGGGCGCGGTTGCGCTGGAGGCTGGTGGGTGGCGCTGCAGGCGTGGGCGCGCACGGATGAAGGTGCAGGCGCGGGGGTGGTGGTGCGGGGGTGGTGGTGCGGGCGTGAACGGTGAGGTGGGCGGATGTGGTTGTGCGGGTGCAAGTGGACTTCAGACGGGTATGCAGGCGGGTGATCGCAAGTGAGCGGGTAGCTTCAGACGTCCAGGAAATTTCCCGGACGTCTTAAGTGAATGAGAAGGTGATTGCTGTGACGGTGGTGGTTGGTGACGACGGCGAGGGAGATGCACGCTAAGGTGCTCGCGGTGATGCGGCGAGCTCCAGATGGCGGTGTGGCCTGTCACACCACACGTCCACGGTGATGGAGACTCGTCGCCACAGTAGAGGCCGGCAGTGTGGAGTGGAAGAGAGAAGTTCTCTCCGCACAGTGGTGGGTCGGTGCGGAGGCCTGCCTCGCTCAGCATCCTCTCTCCTTTTGTAGCGGCCTGCACAAATTTGAATGGAGAGGCGGGAGCAGATCCACCTTCTCCGCGGATCGATGAATGAGCTTTTAGTGAGGCCGGAGGCGTTGCAGCGGCAGCCGAGCCGTTGCTGAGAAGAAGAAGAATAAAGGATATTATTAAAATATTATGGTTATTTATATACAAACCATCAAGTTTTATGTTAACTAAAACAATGTACTTAATTAGTTAACTATTTAGATGAATGGCATTCTAAGCTAATTCTAAATGCACTTAAAATATGAATGCAATGTATGGATTATGTAATTAAATTAAAAATATGAATTAATCTATTTACATCCTAATTTATGCTAAATAAATGTTAGAATTATCCTAATGTTTAGGCATTTAAATACTTAAATAGCCCACAACTATGGGCTAATCACCCGCAAAATCGGGAGTATTGGGGGCGTAATCGGCAAGCCTGCGTGCCTCCGCAACCCCCAGAGCCGCAACGGAACGGGGTCCTAACACAAGGATCAAATACCAAGAGCTACTCAGAATAGCATACGATTACTGTAAACAGGTAGAGGAACTAAATCTGAGAAGAACGAAACTTAAAACGTGGAAAACGGACTCTGAACGGATCCTAAACGGGTCAAAAACGAGGAGTCTGCCCAAAATCAGACGTCTGAAACTTCTTCAAGATGTTTTAAATGATCGCTCAGGTCATACCTCGATCTGCGCGGTCCTTCAGACGTCAAGAAGCCTGCTGAACCATCTGGACTTAGTTTCCAGACGTCCGACCGTTACTCAGGACGTCTGGAGACCCTCTATGTCGTCTGGTGCTGTGCCCAGACGTCTGATCTATGTGGGATGGCGTGCCCTTGCGCCTTCCCGAACAAGTCCTGCACACACACACGCCCGCTCTCATCACGAAAGGATGCAGGAGACTTCGGCGGAACGGCTGCATGGCCGCACACGCGGAAGAAGGGGAAGATAAAAATAACGTACCTGTCAGACGTCTGGACCTTCCTCCAGACGTCTCCTGCGTCGTCTGGACGTAAGTCTAGACGTCTGATTCTAGGAAATTTTCCCAGAATCAGAACCTGCTCGCTCGCCACCCGTAGCGCACGGCCGTGCCGCGTCGCGCTCGCCTGCTGCCTGAGCTGCAGCAGTTCCTCCCTAGCACCACACACTTGCTACACACCCGCCGGCCGGCTCTGGTTGCTCCGGCGAGCTCGCACCCTCACGGTCAAGCTCCCTCTTCCTCTCGCAACAGCCCCTCCTCCCCACACACCCGCAGCAGCCACTGCTGCCGCTCTCGCCCGCTCGCTCTCTCGCTGACAGGGAGAAGAAGAAGAAGAAGGTGGTGGAGTGAGGGCGAGGGAGAGGGGTATTTGAAGGCAACCGCGAGGAGAGAGAAAGAGAAAAGCTGCGTCTGCAGGGAGGGAGAGAAAAGAGAAGAAGGAGGGCGGCAGGTTTAGTCTATGCGTGCATGCGCACAGACGCGAACCCGTACGTCGAAAAAATTTAATTCCAGACGTCTGGGAAGGCTTCTAGACGTCTGACCTGACGTCTGGACCACTTCCCAGACGTCTTAAACGACGCTTGATGCCCGATTTTAACAACCACACACCTCCACATTTTGTAAAAAATTACATCTTAGCTTAAGGCTGATTGACTCAAAACAACATTAAACTTTTCCAACCAAAGCATCGTTGGATGAGAGCAAAGACATCCATGGCCATGAGGGGTCTCAATGTTGTAGTTCCTAGTGCTGTTGACGTCATTTGCACACGCGACAAGGACGTGTTAGATGGTGGTAAGCTAAAGAAAGGTGTTCGGTGAACTTGAGATTTTCAGTTTAACTTAGACTGAGGAATCAAGATGTTAGAAAGGTATTCAATTAACTTGAACCTTTGCATGTGACGTAACATCTTTAAAAATAGTCTTACATCTTAAACTCATGAAAGTGAATGGTGGGATATAAGAATTCAGAATTACTACTTATTAACTTGAGCTTAAGCATTTTAGGTGGTGGTTTGGGTTCGTTGGACTCATACTCAATAAGTTGTTAAAGTCAGTTTTTCTCTATTAGACTCAAGTTTAAACTTGGGTCGTTACAAATGATATTAGAGCTAAACTCCCCCTAGTAGGAAAAAATGGTTATCCTTGGGATGTATGACCAAAGAGTGCACCATGAGACGGAACCGCCACTATTGCTAGGAGTATCGAACCCTGATGAGGATGTTAGGATTTTAAGTGGGGGAGATTGTAACAGCCTCAAAGATAGTGCCACATCGTAAACTCATGAAAGTGAGTAGTGGGATATAAGAATTGAGAATCACTATTTGCTAACTTAGGTTTAAGCATTTTGAATGGTTATTTAAATCTTTAGACTCATATCCAATAAGTTGTCAATGCCAATTTTTCTCGATTAGACTCGAATCTAGGCTCGAATTGTTACAACACTAATGTGGATCCACCCCATCTTTAGGATGACTTGTCGACAAGTTTGCTTCCTCAATCTTCTATAACTTTAGGGCCAAAGATCAAGTTCTACATAGGTTGAACCACAGAGACCTGTTGAGTTTGTTGTTGCCTCTGGAAGTTCAATGGGACATGAAACATGAATATATTGTTAGCTATGTGCTTAGCAGAGCTTCTTCAGCTAATAAAGGAATATGCTGCTGTTATATTGGAACTCTTATAATAGATAAGGTGCATATGGATGGCACGATGTATAATTTACTTTTCGGTATTAGACATGGACACGATAAACATATATCTATATATAGTTGGGTATGTGGTCCCTTTCTGTATTTTGCCACGCATGTCGATAGTTGTAGATGGGGCATTGCCCTTTTATACACATGCTTTTCGAATGGACAATATGATATCAGGATGATATAGATGGAAAGTTGGAAACATAGGCTTTTATGTTCTTATATATATATATATTCTTTGTATATCATGCTTAAATTTTCCTTTTAATATTTCTATTGTGCCATTATAAGTACTTTAGCATTATTGCTTACCATAAAACACAGCTACCTTATTAGATTATTTAGGCAACCTTAGCTTGCTAATTATCATCTAATTTACACTTATTAACCTAGTTGTCATGCACAGAAGAGGTGAAGAGGCATGGCATTTATGGGGAATCACGACGAAAGAGCATCTAAGTCATGTAGCAATCATCCTTATATATGTTTATTATGGACATCAACACAATATTGAACCCAAATCTATCCCATTTCTACGGAGTCTAGCTTTTCCATCATATCATGGATTTCCTTACTATATAATTCATCCACTTTACATCCTCTCCTTCTATAGTAGTTGAAGTATTTGGTCAATTATCCCTTACTTTCTGTAATACCCTCCATGAGTAAATATGAGTATCATCCCAAAATCATGCAATTGATCATTCGTGAGGATTAAAAAGCATTAGTGGGTTAAGGGAAGGTGAGAAGAATTGTGTTTAAATCAAAGGAACTCATCACTTTTGCTGAGAATGAAATTTCACCCTTTAAGTGTTTTAAGTGACCCCTTTCTGATCTAAACATTAAAAATGTGGTTTTCTCAATGGTTTAGAAACATTCTACTAAAAGAGAACCACATGTAGAAAAAAAGAATGGTATTAGTCAAATATTGGATATAAAAAGCTATGACTAAAACCACTTCAGCTATGTGAATAATGCCTTGTAGTCAAAATGATTTGGTCAATTATGATTGCAAGAGGCATGAACTACCATTGAGATTTCAAGATTAAACTTTCAAGGTCGGGTAGTGCATTCTTGTGATCGACCACGACAATCATAGAACTTTTTGGATAGAAGTTCATGTTGCTAATGTTATAACTTATATGAGCATAAAGTCACATATGTTCATGCTTGATTCTCTTCCTACTTGGCTGAAAAAGAAGGGTATAAACAACAATGGATTTTGGAAGTTATGCAATCATCTTGGGATCTGTGTTTTACAACAATTTGCTTTGTTTATTGCATAATTTGATGCAATCTATGGCTTGGCCAATGATGACATCGTCATCATTCTCTATAACTAACTTAATATGGCTAGATTCTAAAGTTAAATTCACAAAATTAACACATTAAAAGATATAACTAAATTAAGGTCGAAGAAAGAGAAATTAATAAAAATTAGGGTTAATTCTGTAATTTTTGCAAATAATTATAAATGCAGAATAACTAGAGGGTGAAGTTATGGCTAATCAAAGGTCAATTGAGGTTAATTATCCTAAAAATGGGTTGGTAATCAATAATTCAAGATTTACATTAACTCTGGATGTTAAACCTTAAAAAATTGACAAATTTCCAACCTTCTTTAATTAAAACAGTTCCAATAGAAATAAATATAATTTAAACCTTCTAAAAATCATTTAAAATTATTCTATAAGGTTTGACACAATCAATTTAATGATCGAAATTTATTTTAACCTAAAATAGAATCACGGGAATTTGGTACATTTTAGGTCTAATTGTAAATTGACCATACAAAAGACATCGAAATATAAAATTAAGGTCACCATTAGATTCCCTATATTTTAATTAAGCTACTATAAAAAGTTGGACAGATTTGGACCTCATTTGCATCTATTTTACGTTTTAGTCCTCAACTTTTAAATCTTTACTCTTTGGCCCTTTTTTTATTTCACTTTGGTCCCTAGGCTTTTGCTTCCTCAATCGAAGAAGTTTCCAACAATTTCCATTGATGCTGAGATTCAGGTTCGAATAACGGCCGCCTTGAGCTTTGAACGGCCTCGATTCCTAGAGCAAAGTTGTGCCTCAGGTTGTTCCGCATCCATTGGCGGTGGTTCCACCGCCAGAGATTACGTCGGCTGCCCGCATTTGACGGTGAAAGCTGGTGCAGTTGTTGCAAGCTCTTCGAGAATTCCTCGCAAGTACACTCCTCCGACCGCTCCAACGTGGGCTATAAATCCCCTTCAAACTCTTCCGTGCTTGGTCGTGCACATTTTGGCGTGAATAACCACCCTTTCCTCTCCTCCCCGTCATGCCATTATCAAGCACCTTGGAGCTTCTCCGTCCACCTTCCTCGCCGCATCCCTCCACCCACGGAGGCCGTAGCTCTCTTCCTCTGTCCATCGTTGTCCTCCCTGCCAAAGGGGGCGGATCCTATCTTCATCATCGCTCCAAACTCCCTCGCCAAAGTTCTCCTTCTTCTCCAAGTCTGATGGCCACATCGGCCTCTTTCTCGTCGTCCCCTCCTCTTTGGTATCCTTCTTCCTTCCCCTCATCCTCTAGATCATCCTAGGCTATTTCCTTGTTGGTTTCGACCAACGTAGCGCCCTCCGCCCAGTCTTCTTCTTTGCAGGCGGTGACCCCGCCGACCACGACTTCGGCAAACTCGCCACGACCCTCCACGCCGTCTACCACTCCGTCAACAACCCCACTAGCACCGCCTCGATGAGGGGAGCAAAAGCCCTCTTAATTTGGGCTTTTCACGCCTCCAATTGTCCATAGGATGCACCCATCGACCCCCATCTTCCTCGATGCCGTCTGACCTCCTCCGCCCTCTCCACAACCAATCAACACCGCTATTATCTTCAATAGGGCACGGCGAAGCCTCCCAACCTGCTGGTCGTGAGCTTTCACGCCTCCAAGCACCGACCACCATTCACGCCACCTCCTTCCTCGTCGACAATGCCGGTGCTACTCTGACCATCCTCATGCCTTCAAACTTAGTGAACGTTCGACTACCGATTCGTGCAAAAAGGGGTCGTTATTGTAGTATATGTTATAAATATAAATCATTGTCGCATCAATTTTATTTAATTACTTAATTTTTACTGGTTTATTTCAGGTCGATCGCTAGGAGGCAATTATTGATATAAGTCCAATATCAATATCAATATTGGACTCTCTAAGTCCAATATTATTCTTTAATTCGAAAAAGATCAATTTTATGTACAATCATAAATGAATGAATTAATGAATAATCAATGAATAAATATTAACTTAATTATGTACAAAAGAATCAACTAAAGTGCTTGCAAACACCTAATTACAAACAAGCATCAAACATTGTACATATATAATCTATACTATCTATTTATAACTTATGATACTAATACTTACATATATATACAATAATAAATAGAAATATATACTATACTATCCTAACTTAACATACTAACATATATAGTAACATATAGAAAAGCTACAGCGACAGAAACAAACATCGCTAAACCCTAGCAAAACTATGTACAGATTCTAAAGTAGAAACTAGGGTCTATAGCGACACTTATTTTACTTATAGTGACGGTTTATTCTGTCAATAAAGCTATAAGTTTATTTATAGACATATATAGCTCAAACAACATCTATACTACATATACTTAATATACATATACTTATTATTTACAGTATACACTTATATACATTATACATATATACGTATACACTTCAGTCAGCTGTTCTTTTCTTTCACTTAGTTCCTTCTTAAGCTCTTCTTAGTTCAAAATTAGGTTTTAAGGTTGACGGGGGCCTTTTCGAGGGATACACAGGACCCTTAAGGGGTGGGACCAGAGCTCTACGAGGGCCACCCTAGTTCGTTTAATTACCCATTTAACACCGATTTAAGCTCAGAACCGGGCTTAATCAAGCCCTCGCACAGTGTCGAGCCCCCGGCCCACATCGTACACCATCTCACAAATCACACATAATGCCAGAACAATGCTCAAGGGATCGGGTAAGGGGTTGTTGTGCGCCGAGCACATGACGACTGGAGAGGATAGAACACAAATTCAATTTAAGCACCTCAGCGTGCTTCGTGCCACACGATGTGGTGCTATCTTTTGCACCTCACAACGCTAGAATCATAGCGTAGTAGTGTTGATTTCGGATTTTTAGCCCTCAATTCGAGGGCCATGTTTTATTATAAAATAAAATTAAATTATATGATAATAAAGTATTTATATAGTACTATATAATTGTACAGTTAATTTATAAATTTAATTTTATTTACTATAAAAATTAATTTGGTAAAGTACACAGTTTATACATAGCTAATTTAAGGTTTTATTCCTTAATTACTTATAAATTAGTTAATATATAGTCTAATTGACTTTATACAGAGTTAGTGTCTATATATTAAAGTATTTAATACAGATTTTTATTATATTTTACAAGTTTTATGTCTATTTTATTTACATTTACATAGCAGATTTGGACTGTTTTACATATAAATAAAGTTTAAATGGTAGAATACAATATGAGTATACTTGAATTTGCTTAAATTACTTAAAATATATTAGTTTAAGTATACAGTATAAGTTAACTCAGTTTTAACTTAAATTACTAATTTATTTTAATTTAACTTAATAACTTAACTAGTAACTTAATAAATTACTTATTTGTTCTACATATATAATTAAATTATGGTATAGGGTTAAATATGTTCATAATATATATATAAATATGTATTTACAGTATCATAACTAAATAAGCTTATTTTTAGAGTTTATTAATTTATATAGCTTATTAGTACATATAAGTTAGTTTAATTAATAAATAGTTATATAATTAAGATATATACAGTATAATCTAACTTAAATACTTAGTTTACGTACTACAATATACACATAAGTTATTTATATTAAATATATGTATAATTTACTTTATAGATAAATAAGCTTCCTATATACCTTATATTTACAATTATATACATAGTATATAAAGGATTTTTGGGTAGTTTTGAGTTTTTTAAGTTTTTTATGGGTTTTATATCTTCTATGGAGGTATGAGATGAGATGAAAAGAAATAGAAGAGGAATAGAAAATGTTCTTGGTGTTTTTATGAATTAGTTCCTTTTATTAAATTCCATGGTATACAGAACCGTCGGCTGGTATGTTCTACCAATCCGAGGGTTCAGAACACCATGAAACTTGGTATGTACTTAGGAAAATACCTATTCTTCACTCAGACAGGTTTATTTTAATTTTTTAGAATTTTTCTATGATTTTTATTTATGTGCAAAGTTCACTCATTCTAAGCCTTTATAGGGTTTTCTAAGTGAACCTAAGTGCTTTGAATGAAATTCTAGTGTTTGAAAGGTAGTGAACTGCCTCAAACTATTCAACACAATATACGGAAAATATATAAACAATTAATCCTGCAAATCATTGTGGATTTCATTTAATTCTACATGATGGATAGTTAAGCATAAAAGTGACAAGTTGACAAAGGATTCTAAACAGTATTACAAGCATTCAAATGATGTTAAACATGCATTGAAAATACATGAAGGCTTGTATACAATTCAATACACCATTATACACATGTCAGCTATCTAACAGAATGCAACCTAGGCCTACAGTCCTTGTTTTTAGAACATCATCTGCTGCAACAGCAAGGCAGCAGGATAGCAGCAACAATGCAGCTGTTGGAAATTAAGCTTTTATCTCCTGATTTAGCCATTTATATACCAGATCAGATTCGAGAGAACCTGATTAGGGATACAAAAGAACTAGTTCAGGGAAAACTTAGTTGGATTTGGTGGGAATGTAGCTGCATTTGCAACACTTTGCTGTGTGAAACTTGGGATTCAAAACTCATAACAGAAATCATCCTTAAAACAACATTTGACAATACTTGGAAATCATTTTGCAATCAAATCAAGAGAACAAATCCACCTCAAAAAATTCTCAAACAGTGTTTTCCATTCTAAACCAAAGAAAGCCACTGATCTACTACCTTCCTTATGCTATAGACAGCATGAAGAAATAGATTAAATCTGTCAATTTAATCCAAAAACTAGAATCCTAGACTTCTGAATCCTTAAGGAATATTGAGAATTCCTTAGGTTAGAAATCAAAATTGTACCTAAAAACAACTCACAGATACTAGGTAGAGTCTCAAATCAACAAAATTGATTTTCATTGGCTCTACCATGCATTCAAGGCATCCAAACCCTCAGAAAGAATCAAATCAGATCATGGCTCATCTGAGATGAATTCTGACATCAGAATCATCTTAGATTCCCAACCAAATAGTGAATCACAATCAAAACATTTTGGTTTGCTCGATCAAAGCATTCAAAGCTCAATTGGTTCAAAATACTTGTAATCCAAACTCAAAGTAAATTGGGCAAACCAGTTCTCTTTTTAGCTCAGATCAGGGGCTTTTGTGAACAGAATGGAATGAGTGAGAAGCCCCTAATATGATTTTTGACGCTAATCTCAGATCTGAGGGTGAAAACCATTCAGATATGAAATTAGATCTAATGATTGGGTGAATTGCGAAAGACAGATCGAGGAAATCAGAAATGAGTTGAAAACATGTAGAGGAAGAACAATATGAACAATGATTGGGTGAATTTCGTCTCCTCTAATTTGGAATGATCATAGGAGGTGAGGGGGGGGGGGAAATTAAAGCTAAGTTCTACTCCTAAACTAAACTACCAGTACGCACAGCAGATCAACATTAATTCTAACTCTGATTCTATTACTAATCTATCTAATTAACACAATAGCTAAACTAGAAAGCATTAAAACTATTCTAACAGGAAGAATGGTACCTATGGGTCCTTAGCCGACAGTTAAGGAGGAAGAATGGAAAGGGATGGTGCTCTAGCGGAGTGAAAAGCCTTCTAGTGAAGCTTTTGGGTTGTCCTCAGGCATATGTCATCCTTAGCGTCAAGGAGAGTCGGAGAGAAGTCGGAGAATTCACAGCTGATGGCTGTGAAATCTGGGTATTAGTGAGGAGGGGTGGCTGGAGTGGAAGAACGATTGCTAAGAATGTAGGAGGGAGCGATCCTTTGCGCGTGCGACCAGTAAGGTGCTTAAGTAGCTCGCATAGTGATTCAAGGCGTCGTGCGAGTGAGGTTAGGCGATGAGGGAACCGGCAGTGCGGATGAGAGGAGAGAGTGTGCAGGCTGTCAAGTCAAAATCTGATTGTAGATTGAGATCTGGGGGTAGTGGTGAGCATACACGTCGAATCGCGCGAAACTTCGAATCAAATCGAGCCACAGATAAAGAGGAAAGGGAATATTAACGGTCAAGAAGGCGCGTGTTCTTCGCGTGAATAGTGTTAAGGCGGGAAGCAGTAGACGCTGAAATGTGTTGGGACATTTGCACGGTAAGCCCTTCTACAAAGGGGTATAAAAATTGTAGTGGAGCCCATGAGTGATAGAGAATGGTTACGGAGTGGTCCTTTAGAGCTTGCAAAGAGGTCCCTGCAGGTTACAAATAGGTCCTAGGAAGTTTCTAGTGAAGGAAATGTAATGCATGAAGGACCTAAATGTAAATCTTTGATATCAAGCCTTAATGATGTCCAAATGCCTTCCAATTTTTATATAAGCTTAATTGAACATTTAAGAAGTTAATTATACTTTTGATTTGAACTTTTAAACTTGTTTGTGTGTTCAATTTACACTTAGATCACCATTTGACCTTTTTCTTAAGAATATCTCTTTTTATGACCTAATTATGCAATTTTAACACATAATTAATGTTCTAAGTATTTTTCTTTGATTCCCACACTTAACCTTTTTTATGTGTTAATTTGACAATGTTTATCCCAGTTTCTAGCTTAAATTTAACTTTTTAGCTATGATGAGTCACAACTCATCACTTAGCGGGAAGCTTCACACGAGGGTGGGGAACTCATTGCCATCCTCGGCGAGGAGTTTCGTGGTTGGAAGCTCTGCCAGCCTTCTCCAACATTGACGACCTGCATATGAAAGAAGGAGAAGAAGAAAAGGACTCATCCGCAAATAAAGAAGATTTGTAGGGATTCAAATGTAAGAAATCACATACCTAAATGAAGTTCTTGAGGACTGATTGGTAAATTTAGTGAAAACTATTTTAGATTTTGTCCATCGTGAATTGTTATTGTCATAACTTGTCAAATAATATTGCTAACATTCATTTGGTGCTTAACGAAATAGCTGCTTTATTTTTTACTTAAGCATTAAATGACCCTTTGTGAAAATAATTTATTAAGTAGTTGATTGCATATCCTTGCAATAGATATGTCTGTTTAAATTCTGATACAAGTTCACCGAAGAAAATTGACATCTTTGAAAAAAAATAAAAAACATAGTGATATTCGTGCATTCAGCTTGCTCTCAGAGATGACCTTGGATTTCTCTTTTAATTTAAGTTATAAATTTAAATGTTTGATTCGCTTTGATCACCTATACTACCACGTGTATTTGAAAAAGATCGAAGGAGCTAGCATTTTGGAATCGTTGCTAGGGAGCAACGCGCATTTATCACTATTATTTTTTATTTCTAACATGACTGCCTTGTTGGGTTATTTTGCAAAAATTGAACCTGAGAGCCTGACTTCTATAACTTGAGGTCAACCACTCCGCGGCAGATAACTCTTAATCCTATCTTCTTAATCCCCTCTTTCCTCATATAAATAAACGAAAAGGAGTAAAAGAAATATTGGACTCAACCTTGCCGTATTTCCTTAGAAGTTTCATTTGTGGCAAGAAAATTATAATTTCTGAGCAAGGATCAACCTAGAAGACACAACCCAAAAATTTTTGAGTCTAAAGGGATCGGTTAATTGAACCCGTGGACTAGAACATTCTTGATTGAGTCCAACGTGATCATTAAACTTCAAATTAGACTCCATTTTAGAGCCAAATTAGGGTTAACATTTTAGGGGCTATCTAGTACACATTTACAAATTATAAAGGAAAATATCATCCGCATTGTGTGCTACCTAAGCCTTGGTTGAACCGATTTACAACTTAAACCCTAAAACACAGGCCCTAAGATCACTTGAACCCTAAAAGAAGTGACTTAATAACCTGCTTGCCAAACCAAAACAAGGTGATTTGGGTGAGTTAACCCAGATTGCATCTTAAACATTAGGATAGGTCAGGTGAAATTGGTTCAATTGGTGACCCAATCAACCTAAAAATTAGGTCACAACTAGAATAAACTCATAATCAAGTGATAATTTGAGGCACAAATAGGCCTAAAATTTGATAGACCTAGGACCTCAATTCACACGTATTCGGTCTACTTGGAACCGTAGTGACAAGAAAGGTCAGGTGGGGGAACCCTGTAACCCGTGGGGGCGCACTACCTTGTAGGGGTCTTCGCGGGACTCTCCATTTCTGGCTACCCAAGTAATTCTTGGGCAAGTGGATTTGTGATCCAGAGGTCGTTTGTCTCTAATAAGCCTAAGCCATCCAAATATATTTTCGGGTGTCTCAATTGGGTCTGATTGAAGTCTAGTCCCTCATCTTTTCTACAGTGCATGCCCAGTAGGAGGTCTTTAAGACCAGTCTTAAGACCTCCTTTAGTAGTTCACTCACGTCGAGGCCAGCACCCGACTAAATTATTTAGGTCTTCTTCTGATCCGATCCCTATCTCCTCTGACCCATCTACATCCAACCCAGGTTCTCCCCTTTCTGACTCTGACTCAATGGAGAACCCTAGTCTAGAAGGAGGAAACGACATCCAGCAACTGCAAAACCAGCTTCAGACTCTCATAGATCTTATTAATGGGTTGGAAAACCCTAGAGTAGGTCCACAAATGCGGGATCATTATAATCCCGTAGAAGTGGCTATCAAGCCCAGAGTGTGTATTCCGCTTGGGGGATCTGAGACCGAACTCAAGCTAAATATTATCAACTTGATTCCCCATTTCCACAAGATGGGTTCTGAAGAACCATTCCAACACTTTCAAGATTTGAAACATTCGGCCCAAACTCTCGGACCAACTGTTCAAAATCGGAACACTCTGCTCAAGAAGATGTTCCCTTTCTCGCTTAAAGAGAAAGCTGCCACTGGTATCGGTCTCTGAATTGACCGATCAATACCTGGGATAATTGCAAGATGAATTTCCAAGGAAATACTTCCCAGTATGGCGTACTAACGCCCTAAGGCATCAAATTACGTATTTTCAAGAAAATGCGGGGGAACCACTTCATGAGGCATGGGATTGCTTTCTCGATCTCATGCTGAAATGCCCGTATCACGGAGTTCCTAAAAGGGAACATGTCCAATCTTTTTACCGGGGATTCCGTGAAGATATTCGGCTTTTTGTCAATGTAGCTTGTGGAGGCAATTTCATGGGCAAGCATGAGAATGCTATTTGAGAAATTCTCGAAAATATGGCTGTGAATTCAATAAACAATGCGTCCATGGGTATGTTTGATAGAACGACTCCCCATGCATCGACGAACACACGCGAGACATATAAAGCACAAGACTTATCCTCTTCTGTTAGAGGTTGTGTCCAGTTGATTGGATAAAGTATCAATAATTGAGAAAAAGCTTGACGATTTGACTCGCTAGCTGCAGAAGGTCACTTCTTCTCAATAGAAAACGCATGCACAACCGCTCGCATGGAGGGAGGCTATGCATAATATTCACCACATCGGGATGGATATGAATCCATCCCCTTCTGACGTTGGGTTTGGGGGAAACTCTGAACCTATTTATCCTAGTTGGGGTTCCTCTAAACCCCATTATCCTAATTTTTTTGGAGCTCCTCAACCCTATGAGGAACTCCACACCATCCAGAACAACCCTTATTCCAATTCCTATAATCCTAGATGACGTAATCATCCTAACTTTTCCTGGTCGGGGAATTCCTATCCTCAAAATCCTAGATCTCAATATCCACCCCGACCACATAATCCGCACTCATATCAGCTTACTCAACCTAGGCCCAATCCAAATTTTCAACATGGGCTAAGTAAAGATCAAATGAGCATGATTCTTCAGACCCTAGCTGATATGCAGAAGACTAATGCTGTTATGCAGAGACAGCATACCGTGGATATGGCAGATATGTGCAACTAGATTGCACAAATGGCTGAGACTCACCAGCCAGGCGCATTACCCACGCAACCTCTGCCAAACCCTAACAATGTGCCAAATTAGAGGTACGTTGTGATCCCAAAGCAGGGCCAAATTCATTATGTGCAACCAGGCCCTTCTTCACCTATATATCAAGATGGGTCAGAAGCATCAACTTCTGTACTTGACTCATCTCAGCAGCAGTAGCCACCTATCCTACCCAGTACTCCATATCCTGCGGGATTACATTCTGTCACAACCCGCTGTGGTAAGTGCACTAAGGATCCTAAGCCTAAGAGATACATAAAACCTAAACTTAGTACATCTCAATCCAGAGTGATTATTAAGGATAACTCAAGCACTACAGAACCCACTCCAGAGGAGCCTATGATCACACCTTTTCCTGAGGCCTTGACCAAAGGAAATAAGGGTAGGAAACCACCTCAAGTTGATGAGGACTTGATCAAGCTCTTTGAGCAAGTCCAAATTAGCATTCCCTTGATGGATGCTATACGTCACATACTGGCTTATGCAAGATTTTTGAAGAACGTATGTACTCCTAAGAGAAAGTCGAAGAATTCTGATGGAAGTCCTATTTTGCTATCGGAGCAGGTTAACTCCATAATCTTGAGCAAGCTTCTGCAGAAATTGAAAGACCCTGGCACCCCTCTTATCTCTTGCAAGATCAGGGGTTTAGAATTTAACCGAGCTCTTTTAGATTTAGGTGCATCCATTGACCTCATTCCCACATCCCTCCTAAAATATTTTGAGGATTTTGAAGTTAAACCCACGGAAGTTACCTTGCAATTAGCCGATCGATCTATTAAGTCACCCCGTGAAGTTTTGAATGATGTAGTTGTAAGAGTCCAGGATTTCTATTTCTCGATTGATTTTATTGTATTAGACATGGATACACTGGAAAACCTAAAAGATACAGCTATAATCTTGGGGAGATTATTCCTAGCAACAGCTAGGGCGAACATTAATTGTGAGAAGGGCCAGATGGATATAAAATTTAGGGATAGGACAATGAAAATTGATATTTTTAAAGCCCATAGAGGAATCAATTGTGGTGTAATTCAGGAAATAAATAGAATCGATTCACTTCTCGAGGATCCTATTGCTGTTTTGGATATAAATATTCCTGAGCAAGAACCCTTAGAAGCCCAATCCCAATTACACCTTGAGGAACCTAGTCCACCTTTAGTTCCCCTTCAAGCAAACCCCGACCTCCCTACTGCTGGTGAGAACCAGGTACTTGAGCTGAAATCGCTTCTTGACAATCTCAAGTACGTCTTTTTGGGTTCAAACAACACGTTTCCTGTGATTATCAACTCCTCTCCATCCACAGCTCAGGAAACATGCTTGATTTCCATCCTCTGGGAACATCGCAAGGCCATTGGTTGGACTGGATGATCTCACCAGCATAAGTCCTTCTTACTGTATGCACCACATTCTTACAGAAGAAGGCTCACGACCTGCATGCGAAGGACAACGCTGACTCAACCCAAATCTTCAAGAGCTCGTGAAGAAAGAGATAATTAAATGACTTGATGTAGATATTATTTATCCCATCTCTGATAGCCATTGGGTTAGCCCAATTCATGTGGTGCCTAAGAAGGTCGGGCTAACCATTATCAAATCTGAGTCTGGAGAATCTATCCCCACCAGAATTGCAAATTCGTGGAGAGTCTAGATAGACTACAGGAAATTGAATACCTTCACGAAGGACCATTTCCCGCTACCTTTTATTGATCAAATTCTAGAAAAATTAGCAGGAAATCAGTACTTCTGTTTCTTGGATGGATACTCAGGCTATAATCAAGTGGCCATTCATCCTAAAGACCAGGAGAAAACCACATTCACCTGTTCTTATGGGACATTTGCATTCCGTAAAATGCCTTTTGGACTCTATAATGCACCTACAACCTTCCAGCGATGCATGTTGACAATATTATCAGATATGGTAGGTAATAATAAAAATGGTCGACGAACGAAGTATGCGGTTTGTATAAAAAAAATCGTCGTTGTTGTAGTATGTGTCACAAATATAAACCGTTTTCGCATCCATTTTATTTAATTTACATAATTTTTACTAGTTTATTTCAAGTCGTTAACTAGGAGGCAGTTATTAATATACATCACTCTCTAAGTCCAATACTACTCTTTAATTCCAAAAAAAAAAATCAATTTTATGTGCAAGTGAATGAATCAAGAGCTTAATTATAAACAAAAAGAATCTATTAATATGTCTGCAAAAACCTAATTTACAAACAAGCATCAAACACTACATAAATATATTCTATACTATCTATTTATAAGTCATATTGCTAATACTTACATAAATATACAATAGTAACTAATAATACATACTATACTTAACTTAATATACTAACATATATAGTAACATATATAGGAGCTACAGCGACAGATGTAAATGTCGCTAAACCCTAGAAAAATTATATACAGGTTCTAAAGTAGAAACTAGGGTCTATAGCGACACTTATTTCACCTATAGTGACGATTTATTCTGTCAGTAAATCTACATAGTTATTTATATACAAATATAGCTCAAACACTACTATACTACTTATGTCTACTATACATATACTTATTATTTACATTATACTTATTTACCTTTATATATAAATATTTACACTATACATTATATGCATACTTCTTTATTCTCTATTCTCTAAGTTCTCTCTTCTTCTCCTACGTTCTTCTTCTTAACTCTTATGACACTCACCCAATTCTCTATTCACTCTCTTAATCACTACGGCTTCACTAATCCAAAAATTAATGTTTAATTGGCAGGCAGCACTGTTCGAGGGTTACACAGCACTTGAGGACTGGGTGGGATCAGACATCTACTAGGTACCGCCCTAGTTTGTTAATTAGGCCGGTTTAATCTCTATCTAATGCTCAGATTCAGGCTTAATCAAGCGCTTTGCACAGTGCATGGCTCCCAGCCACACACCGCACACCAGTACCACATCACAACTCAATCCATGCCAAATGCCATATCATGCTCGAAGGGAAAAGGGGGTATTGATTCGGGCGCCCAGCACCCGTGACGACTGGGTAGCTGTAGGAACAAATTTAATTTAAACGCCTCAGCACGCTTCGTGCCACACGATGTGGTGCTATCTTTAGCGCCTCTCTGCACTGGAATCACAGCGCAGCAGTTCTGATTTTGGGATTTTGGCCCTTGATTAGAGGGCCATAATTTATTATAAAATAAAATTAAATTATATGATAATAAAGTATTTACATAGTACTATACAATTGTACAGTTAATTTAGAAATTTAATTATATTTACTATATAAATAAATTAGATAAAGTATACAATTTATACACACTTAATTTTAGGTTTTATTCCTTAATTACGTATAGATTAGTTAATATATGGTCTAATTGACCATATATAGAGTTAGTATATATATTAAAGTATTTAATATAGATTTTTATTGTATTTTACAAGTTTTATTTCTACTTTATTTTCATTTTATTAGTTTATTTGGGATTATTTTGTCTATAAATTAAGTTTAGATAGTATTTAAATTATAAATATACTGAAATTAGGTTAATTTACTTAAAATACATTAGTATAGATGTACAGTGTAAGTTAACTTAATTTTAACTTAAGTTACTAATTTATTTTAATTTAACTTAATAACTTAACTAGTAACTAAATAAATTACTTATTTATTCTACAGATATAATTAAATTATGGTACAGGGTTAAGTGTGTTTATGATATATATAAATAAATATGTATTTATAGTATCATAACTAAATAAGCTTATTTTTTGAGTTTATTAATTTATATAGCTTATTCATTTATAAATACTTAGTTTACATACTACAATACATACATAAGTTATTTATACCTTATATATGTATAATTTACACTATAGATATAAATTTACTCACCAAATAGCTTATATTTACACTTATATACATAGTAGACAATGGATTTTTGGGGTTTTTTTTTATGATTTTTAAGTCTTTTATGAAGGTAAAAGATGAGATGGAAAGAAATAGATTTGGTAAAGAGAGTGTTTTTGGTATTTTTATGTTTTTTTCTTTTATTAAGTTTCATGGTATACAGAACCATCGGTTGGCATGTTCTATCAAGCCGAGAGTTCAGAATACCATGAAACTTGGTATATACTTAGAAAAATACATGATCTTCATCAAGACAGGTTTATTTTATTTTTTTTTGAATTTTTATATGATTTTTATTTAATTCCACATGGAACATATTCTAAGCCTTACAAAGGATTTTCTAAGTGGGTTTTAAGGCTAAGAATGGAATTCTAAAGGCTGAATAGGCAGTGGACTGCCTCAAACATGCTCAACAAATGATAAGGAAAGAATAAGAAAGATTTAAGCATGAAACAAGCCATTCTAAATTGAATTTAAATCAAATAAAAGTACAGGAAAGCTTGTATACATAAAATACAACATTGATAACTGTTGTAATGCTTTGTCGTGTTTTTAAATTAGTCTCATTGCAGTATAGTTGAAAAAGTGTTATAAACAATTAATAATTTGTTACTCGAAAACTAAAGTATCTGAGGTCAAGCTCAGGAAACAAATTAGTATTTTACAAACTAAAATCACAATCTCAAAATATGATATTTAACAAGAATATAAATGAGAGTCCATGTATAAGAAAACTAAAATGGGAACAGAAATGCAAGAGGAAATTGAGTATTCTTTCTGATGGCTTCTTTCTTCTCTTTCTTCCTTTTTTTTTCTCTTCTTGGCCGCACCTTTTCCTTCTTTCTTTCTCTGAGTTTCCTTGTGAATCAGACATTTGATTTTGTAAATCAGACGCCTTATCTGGCGATTGCTACAGTGCTCACTCTTTCTTCTTCTTCTGGTTTTTTCTGCTGTTCCTTCTTGTTCTGTTCTTCTCTGCTGCGCCTCCTCCTTCTTCTTCCCTGGCCTTTGCAGTCTTCTTCAGCTGCGTCTCCTTCTTCTTTTTCTTCTCTACTGCGCCTCCTACTTCTTCTTTCTTGGCCTTTGCAGTCTTCTTCAATTGCACCTCCTTCTTCTTTTTCTTCTCTTCCTCTGCCGCTCCTTTGCTACAGTGCCTCTCTTTCCTTCTTCTTCTTCAGTCTTCTTTCTTCTGTCTTCAACTGCTCCTCTTTCTTCTTCCCCACGACTAAGTCCTTCACTTTGGCCTCCTCCTTCAGCCGCACTTTCTTCTTCTTCTTTGTTGCACCTCTTCCTTAACTCCTTTCCTACACAACACCACGCAACAAAACATATCCCCTATCCTCCCCGCATCTCTCTCTCTATATAACTCTCTTCGGCACGCTCTCCCAGAGCCTGGTAATCGGGTCGGATTATGCACGCCCAGGTCCAGGCGCACCAGCGTGGGTGGTGCGCAAGGAGTGCAAAGTAAACGGGTCAGCCAAGTCCGCGTAGGGGTGACCGCGGACAAGGCGGGGGTGTGGGTGAGGGACCTCACCCCATGTCGTTTGGAGGCGAACAGCTAAAAAAAAAATTCAATATAAACCACTCACTGCGCTCTTGAGTTCATGAGGTGGGACTAAAAGTCCCACCTGCTTCTTCGCGCACACCCACAGGAGACTTTCGCCTAATTGCTGCAGCTGGGCTCTCCTTCATGGATAATTACCTGCTGAATGGGTGCGCGAGTCCAACCTTCACCTCCTGGACCCGGAGACCTGGAGTGAAGCGCTTGGGTTGAAGCTTGCGAGCTCCTTCGAGCCGGTGCTAATGGCGGTAGAGGCGCAGACCTGCAGTCACTCAATACGGCCTTGCGGCCTCATTAGACCACATGGGAAGCTTCGCCGTGTTGTGATGAAGGTGAAGAGGTCGGTGGCTGGCCGCGGAGCGACCTAGGCGTGCGTGCCTAGGTCACGCTGTGGCCGTGGTGATGGGTTTGATCGGGGGGCGTTAGTGGAGGTTGTGGCGGTCAATGGAGATGGGGAAAGTGATCAGTGGATGGTGGTGGTGCTTCTGAGGGGTCTGGCGAGGTGGATGGGTGTGGGGAGGTGTCGGAGACACCTCATCGGTGGTCTGCCAGATGCGGAGAAGATGGTGGTGGTCTACAGTGTCGAGGGGTCGAAAATGCAAATTACGAGAGGGGAAATGAAGATGGGAGGAGGGGAATAATTCTAACCTACTTAACGGACGAAAGGAGGGAGGTGGCGGACGGTTTGTATTTGCCATCGTCGGAGACGAAGGCCCTGAGGTGAGGATGATGGCGACGAGGAGGTGGTCAGAGAGGCGTGCACTGGTGTGGCGCAACGCGGAGGAATGAGGCAAAGCGAACCCTGCCACTGGTATGGTGGTAGAGTGACGAGATGAGGGAGAGGAGGTCGCTGGAGCTTGCGGGCATCTAACCGGAGATTAGGATGGAGGAGATTGAGAGGATATCTTAGGCCAGAACAAGTTTGGAGAAAGCAGTTGGACCTGGAGATTCATTTATAGGCACAGGCAGAGGGTCAGATGCATGGTGGCAGGCAAAAATCCTCGTTGGAGGTCGCCATGGGTACGATACCCATACCTCTTGAGTGTTGGCACGAGAGGTATGGGGCGATTCAGGGTATGGGGAGGTGCTCAGGCAATAGGGGCTTTCGTAGAGGACTCCCCTTTCAAATCTGAGAGCAGCTCCCTAGGGAAGCGAGGAGAAATCCTCCTCGAAGCTTCGCCAGAGGTATGGGTCCTCTGCTGCAATGGTAGAGGGACCGGAATGTAAAAAGTGATGAAGAAGTTGAGGGGGTTTCCACAGGGTTTTCAAAAGTTAGGGGCCAAAATGCAATTGGGTGGACTATTTTGCAAAGTAGGTCAAGATGGACTTCCCTTAGGTCCAAATTTTGGTACAAACCTAATTTGGACCTAAGGAATCCATTGGTGAAGTTGGATTTTAGGTTTGACTACGTTGGACTGAACATTTTACATAGAAACCCAAATTAGGTTAAATATTGAGCTTGAACCCCAATCTAGGTCAAAACAGGTTCCAAAGGCCAAATTGAAAGTTCTAAGACCTAGGGGATATTTTTCCATGAATTTTAGAGGGTTTATTTGATTTTTACCTTGACTGAAACCTTGTGAAATTAAGTGGGTTTGTTTTAAGGTTACAAAATGTCATTTAATTCTTAAATCTCACCAAAACCTTTTTCTGACTGAACCATCCCACTTTTCCTCTTATTAATCCCAATTGACCTATGTTTAGCCCCTGGAAAATCCCATTGATGAACTGCATTGGTAAAATTACAGTTTTACCCTTTGTTTCATGCTCTCTTCCCAGATTAGTGATCCCTTGAATTGGGCCTTTCTCTTGGTTATGTAGGTGCTTTTGTTCTATTTTTTTAGGTCGAAAAGAGCTAGTTAGGACTCATGATGAGGTTCTCATCAATAACATATCAGCTATTCTAACTACTTGAGTTTATGCCTACAGTCCAAAGAGTCTTCAGCCTTGTCCAACTGCAGCAACAGCAGCAGCAGCCATTGAATAGCAGCTAATTGAACTGCTGCAATAGCTCTAGACATCTTTAAAAAAAGATCCAAGACCTGCTGCAGAAATAGGATTTCCAATCTAACAGATCAATCCCTAATTCTATACATAAAAGTCCTAGATCAGACTTGAGAAAGTCTGATCAGAGATGTAAAATTTACAAATAAGGGAGCAACTTGCATGGAGTGCAGGGTTGGGGAACCCTTGAAATGTAGCTACTAATGCAGCACTTTAATGATGGAATGAGATTTCAATGAAAATTTTGACTTAATCTTCTTACTGCTACTATAAATAGTAGAGTAAAGAAAATTAAGTTAGATCATGAGTTCCATTGAAAACCAAATTAAAATGTTCCAATTTTTGAAATAAGATTGAATTCCTTAAATTGTTGCTGCTGTGTAGCATTTTTATTTACTGAGGTGGGAGAATTTAACACAAAAATCACATGTTTGAGAAATCGTTTAAAACATGATCAGTCTGAAATTTTCACTCAAAATCAAAATCTAGCATCAGCTCTTCATTAAACACTCTCAAATCTCATGAAAGCTCATCTAAACACTCTTGAAAGTCAAATTCATCTCCCACATCTTTAAAAATCATGATCTGAAATTATACCTTACGCTATGGATAGTGTAAGATACAATTTCATCTCACATACATGATTACCCTCTCAAATCTCATGAAGTCCTTCAAATCACACAGAAACAATGAATCCAATAGAAATCAGAGTTCGTGAAATCCACACAAATATTGATTCAAAACTCGTCTAATGTCATAGGCAACATGAAGAAGATAGATTAAACCAATATAGATACATGTCAATCTGAAACCCTGATTTATGTTAAATCAAAACAAACTGGATTAAATCTTCCATTCAGCTTGATAAAGACCAGATCAGGGGTCCTTTGGAAAAAAACTGACATGAATGAAGAGACCCATAGATGATTGAGAGCGCTACCTAGATCATGAATTCTTATAAATCTAGGATCTAGATATGCTCGGATGAAAGGGGTAGGGTGTGAACTAAAATTCGGGGTAAATCAAAATGCGAAATAATGATGTGAGGGGGAAGATAACAGTGATCAGTGAGTGGGATGAATTCATCTCCCCTGATATGAATTGATCAGAGGTGGTGGATGTGATTTCTACACTAATCTACTCTTAGACTAAATTACAAACCAGTGAATTCCCTAACTGATCTACTCCTAACTGACCTACACTACACTAACAGTCACTACAACTATGCTACAGCTAAAAAGCATTAAAACCTAATCTAAATGGAAGAATGGGACCTGTGGGTCCTTAGCCGGCGGCTAAGGAGGAAGAATGGAGGAGGAAGAGGGCTCCAGCGAAGTGAAAAGCTTTCTAGTGAAGCTTTAGGGTTGTCCTCAGGCGTGCGTCATCCTTAGCGATGAGGAGAGTCAGAGAGAATTTGGAGCATTCACAGCCGGTGGCTGTGAAAACCTGGAATTGGTGGGGTGAGGTGGTTGGGGTGGACGAATGGATCGCTCTCAAGGAAGTAGGAGAGGAGGTGATCCCTTCTCACGTGCGACCACTGAGGTGCTTAAGTAGCTCGCACAGTGAATCAAGGCATTGAACGAGTGAGGTTAGGCGACGAGGGCATCGGTGGCGAGGATGAGAGGAGAGAATGCACAGGCTGCCAAAACAAAAATTGACCGTAGGATGAGATCTGGGCTGCAAGGTGACCACACGCGTCGATTCGCGCAAAGGTTCGAATCAAAATGAGCCGTAGATCAAGGGGCAAGGTGAGATCAACGGTCCAGATGGCCCGTGTTCATCGCGTGAACAGTGCTAGGCGGGAGCTATAGGTGAGTTGAAAATGTGTTGGGACATTTGCACGGTAAGCCTTTCTGCGAAGGGTTATAAATATTGCAGAGGAGCCCATAAGTGATAGAGAATGGTTACGGAGTGGTCCTTTAGGGCTTACAAGGAGGTCCCTACGTGTTGCAAGTAGGTCCTAGGAGGTTTCCTAATGAATAAAATGTAATGCATAAAGGACCTAAATGTAAATATTTGATTTCATGGCCTTAATGATGTCCAAATGCCTTCAAGTTTTTATATAAGCTTAATTGAACTTTTAAGAAGTTAATTATACTCTTGATTTGACTTTTTAAACTTGTTTGTGTGTTCAATTTACACTGGGATCACCATTGCCCTTTTTCACAAGAATGTCTCGTTTAATGACCTAATTATGCAATTCTAACATAGAATTAATGTTTTAGGTCTTTTTCTTTGATTCCCACACTTAACCCTTTTTATGTGTAAATTTGACATTGTTTAACCTAGTTTCTAGCTTAACTTTAGCTATTTCGCTATGATGAGTAGCCACTCATCAGTGGGTGAATCCTTAGAGGTCTTCATGGATGATTTTTCTGTCTTTGGAAAAATCTTCGATGAGTGCCTAGGCCACTTGACTAAAATCCTCCAATGATGCATCAACGTAAATCTGGTCCTGAGCTTGGAAAAGAACCATTTCATGGCTTCCTAGGGCATCGTTCTGGGACACCTTGTTTCTGAACAAGGTATCTAGGTTGACCAAGCAAAGATAATTTGATATCCAAACTCCCTTCCCCTTCTTGGTCAAAAAAATTAGATCCTTCTTAGGGCACATCGGATTCTATCGACGTTTATTTTTGACTTCTCAAAAGTCGCCAGGCCCCTAACTAACCTATTATCGAAGGATATTCCCTTCAATTTCCCTAATGAATGTGCTGAAGCCTTCAAAATCCTTAAGGATCAAGTCACCAAGGCACTAGTATTGTAACACCTTGACTGGTCTCGTCCATTTGAGATCATGTGTGACGCGTCAGATTTTGCTGTGGGGGCAGTCCTTGGTCAAAAAGATGATGAGAAACCCGTAGTGATCTATTACACAAGTAAAACGTTGGATGATGCCCAACGGAATTATACGATCACTGAGAAGGAACTTCTGGCTGTTGTCTTTGCCCTGGAGAAATTCCGATCGTACCCTCTTGGGTCCTGCATTATCATATACTCGGACCACACGGCGATACGACACTTGCTCACCAAAAGGGATGCGAAGCTTCGTCTGATTCGTTGGATTTTTCTTTCGCAAGAATTAGATTTAGAAATTTGTGACAAAGCAGGAAAATAAAATGTAGTTGCAGATCATCTGTCTCGCCTTCCCTCATCTATCATTAATCCATCAGTACCTATTACTGAGCATTTTTCGGATGAGCATCTTTTAGGCATAAATGTTGGGCATCCCTAGTATGCAGACATTGTTAACTACTTGACATCAAACCAGATTCTGTCTAATTGGCCCAAAGCCAAAAAAGACAAATTGATATCAGACACCAAGTACTATTTCTGGGAATATCCATATCTTTTTCGCATTACAGCAGACTGATCATCCGGAGGTGTATTCCTGAGAGGTCAATGATATTACCTCATTTTGTCATAACCAGGCTTGCGGTGGCCATTTTTCTAGACATAAAACCATAGCCAAAAATCCTCCAAAGTGGCTTCTATTGGCCAACTTTGTTTAAAGACGCACACAAATACTGTAGGGCATGTGCTTGTTACCAAACCTTAGGTAACATGGGCCATCGAAATATGATGCCCTTAAATCCGATCACCGTGTGCAAAATTTTTGATATTTGGGGGATTAATTTTATGGGCCCATTTCTAAATTCGAACAGCTTTGAATATATTCTTCTTCCTGTGGACTATGTGTCCAAATGGATTGAAGTTGTTCCAACCCGAACCAATAATCATAAGGTCGTTATCCGATTTATTCACGATAACATCTTCTCCATGTTCGGTGTTCCTAAAGCAATTATCTCTGATGGTGGGATGCATTTTGTGAATGTGCATTTTCAGTTCGTACTTAGAAAATACAGGCTGTCTCACTGCATTTTTACTCTGTATCATTCGCAAACAAACATACTTGCCGAGCTGTCAAACCAAGAAATAAAAAAGATTCTGCAGGTCACTATTCGACCTGATAGAAAAGATTGGCCAACTCGGCTTCCGGAAGCATTATGAGCTTATAGGACCACCCATAAAACCCAATTAGGAATGTCTCCCTTCAGAACTGTTTACGGGAAGGCATGTCACATTCCTATAGAAATGGAGCATAAAGCCTATTGGGCAGTACGTAAATGCAATTTAGACCTTGGAAAGGCTGGTATTCACCATCACTTGCAAATAAGCGAGCTCGATGAATTACGCAACGATGCGTATGAGAACTCGCGAATTTACAAGGATCGAATTAAAGTCTTACATGATAAGCACATTTCACTTAAATCATTCAGTCATGTTCAGAAGGTACTCCCATTTGATGCCTGATGTAAATATGTTTAGACTACTTAAGATGTCTATTTATGCATGTTCTTAAGCATATGATTGCATTGCATACTATAAATATTGCATAACATGCATCATCTTGCATTTAGAGTAGTTTGAATAAAATGGAGGTTAATTATCTCCTTTTATATTCATGGACAGGGCAAACCTTTTATCAGGGCCTCAGATCGAAGATCCAACCGTACAGATGTGATCAGGGCGACGATTGGAGTTCAACGACTCCAAGATCGCCTTAATCAGACATCTGTAGCATCAGATAGTGACCAGGGAAGCCTAGAAGATCAAGGGCCAAGATGATGTGAATCCACACTTCAAACGATAAACCCGACCACACGGATGGATTCGGATCAACGATCGCATCCTAATGGCGTGAAAAACCACTCAATCCGACAACTGTGGCACCATCTACATCATCTAGAAGATGGACGGCTCAGATGGCGCCACGTGGTGCAATCTCAGCCGCCCAACCGGCCGAAGCACCCACCGCACCTTCACTTCTTCAATTAGAGCGTCGCTTCTTCGCCGTTGGATGCGCATCCAACGGCTATGGATGTGCCCGCCAGAATTCGTCTCCGCGACCAACTCTCCTCTACAGCGCAGCGGGCGAACGCTTTATCGCGAGCGGGCCACGCACGTTCGAAACGCAAGGAGCGGACGAGCGGGCACGATTGGCCGCTCGATCGCGATTGAACGGTCATGCGTGCGCAATTACGCTCACGCCGTATCGTATGCCGCGCTTCACGCATAATCACACGCGGGCAGGTGCGTAGAGGAGGCGGGTGGAGGCGCGATATAAGCCGTCCGATCTCGCGATGGGACGGCTAAGAGCGGCTGGACGGGCACGTGAGTTACGCATGAGGAGGTGAGTGGGCGCGCGCGCGGCGCCCGCTACGCCCACGTTCGGACCTTTAGCGACGATTTTATCCATCACTAAAGGTCCTGAATTAATGTTTTTAGAGTTATAATGACCAAATTGCCCCCATTCCTTGCAACTATAAAAGGAGACCCCCTCCATACGAAATTCTCATCCCTTCCTTCTCTTCTCTCCCTCTCCAAAGCTTAAGAGAAGCTTGTCCCACACCCGGGATGCTTCTCGCGAGATAAAGTCAATTTTTCGTCCCCTTTAGGAAGCGGATCCTGTGACGACGACGACGTGCTGCCCCATTCCCGTTCTTCCATTTCGTCCTCCTTCGTCCTGCTCCGTCCTCCTTCGTCCAGACGTCGTCTCATCCGGGTTGTCCTCCAAGCGACCGTCGAGGAGGATATCTCTCTCCCCATTCTTTTTACTGCTTTCTAGAGTAGATTTACTGCTTTCTAATGTAATCATTTTCCTGCTTTCTAGTCATCATGTTTAGTGTAACAAACAATCTTTTTAATGATGAATTCCATGTTCATTCTACACCTCTTTTTGGTTTTTGTTTCTAATATTCTCTCTCTCTTACTCTCTCTCTCTCTTCTATTTATTGTAAATAGTTAGATAGTTCTAATCAATTAATTTACTTCGTGACAAATAAAACAAACGCGTGCTTTTAAATCAAACATCCGCCTCCCTGTGTTCAACTCGGGATTTTCATTCCGGTATAAATTTTATTTGTTGAACACGAGTTCTTCGCTTTCAAACTACAACGACAAGGTTTTCAAAACCAAACACGTTAGCGTATCAACTCGTACATTCAACATTTTGGCGCCGTTGCCGAGGAGGCGACGCTCTTTGATTTTTTCTTCGCATTTTCCAACTTACAAATAGTTTACCTCACTTCTCTCCTTTCCTATTATGATTGCAGGTACTCTTTTGAGACGAGCAAAAGTGGTAGATTGGAGTAAAGTGCTGTGGAAGATTTTGTAAGTTATCCCCCACTCCCACACATTAGATTTCATTCCACCACATAATAACACAAACATCAATCAGCCTAGCTGCTCTTATAAACTCTAAGGTTAGATTGTTTGTTGTTTGACGCCCACACCTGCCCCAACCCCCACATTAAAAAAAAAACTTACAGTGGTACACAACCTCATCTGATTTTCAAACTCAATCGGTAAACCAACCTTTGGAGCCGGTACACACATCCAAACACATAATTGAGTAGAAATCATATTAGGTAATCACTTGTGTGCCTAATTAAGTGGTGCGACAGGCTAATTGTTTGAGTTGATTGGGCCGCACCACTTCAATTAAAATCAACTCATTAAGTAGCTGCCACTTAGGTTCAACTCTTAGGGATTTACCAGCCACTCCACATTCTTTTACGTTTTAAAGGAAAACATCTTCACCTGTGCTTTCAAAACCTGGTGTGCCAACAAAACTTGTTTGAAAATAGCTAAAGTTGAATCTTAAAAGCTATTAAGCAAGATTTGAACCCTAAAATTCACTGCATCAAAGGTAATCTTGCTTGAAAACCACTAGTTGTGCACGCACACACAAATCAATCAATCATTAAGGGCACAACCCAGATAAAAGGCCCATCACATTCCAAAGCACATTAAAACCTAGCCCTAAATAAAACAGAGTAAACGTTAGCCTTAAGGATTCAACTCGCTCTTCAGAGCCAAGAACGAGATTATTTTCGATTAGTCTATTTCTACTATTTAATCTGATGTCTAGCTAGGGGAGTAGAATCAAATGATCGTTGCTGGGGGGCTACACTAGGAATCGGAGGTGCAAGTCGAAGGAAGAACCTTCTCCCCAGTCCCTCCTTCTAGCTGGTTGGATTGAACAGATAGAAGTAGATCAAATCGTTCCTTTATCTCAAGACGGGTTTTGGGAGTCTGTAGGTCTTTAGGCTAGCCCACTTAAGGATAGGTTTGATTGTTTGTACTGCAGGGCACCTTTCTTCCTCCCATCTCTCATGAATCCTTCTACATATTACATTCATTCCCGCTCTTTCCCTTCTATTTTGAATTATCTTCAACATGACGATTATCCCGACTCGTACTGTAATCAACCATCAGTTAGTTGGGATAACTCGGATTGGGGATACGGTTCCAGACCGCCGTGTTTAGGGTCTAACCCTGAACTGTATGATTGTGATTTCTATCCTTCTCAGAGCCACATCGATTATAGATTGTCATCCTTTCATGAACAACCTAATACGATCTACAATCAAGAAGGATACATTGATCCTTACCCATCCTTTGATTACACTGCCTTTAGGTCATCACCACCTTTTGAACAATCTGAAATGACCTATTATCAGGAAAGGTATAACGAATCTCAATTCGTTAATTCCCCTGCATTGACCCCAAACCTGCCCAGCCCTGAACCAACTCATTTGGTTCAGGGTAACTAGGTTCAAGATAAGGTTTTAGCTAACTTGAAGAATATCATACAATCTTTAGAAGTTCAGCCAATACCTTGCATTGAGAGATTGGAGCATCTGATTGAAATGATTAATGATTTGAATAAGTATTTGTTGGATTGGCTCCAGGATGTTAAAGATAAGAACCCGGGTGAGTTTCTACTTGGGAAGTTAGTAAAATTGAGGATGAGATTTGTGGTCGCTTTGATTCAATAATGGGATGATTCCTAGGATGAACCCTCTTTAGGACAGGCAATTTTAGAACCACTTCAGGCACTAGTTAGGGGGGACACGTGTTACGAGGCTGACCAGATTTAATTAGAACAACCAATTAAGGAAGATCTGATTTCTTCACCTGAGATCGCTGAGCTGGGGTACACGGAAACATATGTCTCCTTGGAACAGAAAGTGACAGATGATTTTGAGACATACATTAATACGGATCTTGATTTCTTTGATTCTGATGGTGAAGATTCAAGTTGCGAAGTCTCACGCGAGTTTACAGAACACGATTTCTGTGAGACGATTGGGCCTGAGGAATATGATAGATCATTTGATAGTCCAATAATTGAGGAAACTGATCTTATTGGGGCTCACATTACGGATTCAGAATCGCATTTTCTAGAGGATTCAATTCAATGCCCTGATTGTCAGTTACATCCCGTTGAGCTTATCGATGATTTTGTTTCTGAGATAATTAAAGCCAAGTCAATTCTGATTTAGCCACATCATTTAGACTTGGAGATTTCAGACGGGGTGATTAATATGCAAGAGGTGTCGGAATTTCACATTCTAATTGAGGAGGATAGAAGCTGGGAAGTTCTGATTTGGGAAGCTAACCCCGGAGGAAGTAGAAGACTGTGTTTAAGGGTTCCATTTCATCTGAAACCATCAAACCAAAACCCTTATGACATTTGTTCTGAGGATGTTCAACCCAAGCACACATTCATTGATTATCCTTTTGATATCTCTATAACCCGACTCTTTGGTCTTGGGTTGCATCCTCATAAATCGCAGGCCCGACCCCGCTTGCATACTGATTTTAGGTTTTGGGTAATTTTTATCCAGAACCTGAGATATTCTCGATTATGGGGTATGGGTCTGCACCACAATTTGGTCCACATTTGTGGACATCTATTGACAGGTCAAAGGATTCTTATGTTTATTTTGATTCTGACCCGCACCTGTGAATTCTTTATTTCTCTTCTTTGTATAGTGTGCCTAGCAGAAGGCACTAAATTCAGCACATATACAATTCTTTTTAGTTTCTACCTCGGAGTGGACCTCACATTCACGCAATTCAGGTGCCTTCTACTCTATTCCACTCTGTTTTATGTCTTTTCAATACAATGAGGACATTGCATTAGATAGGCATGGGGGGGTGGATATTCATCTCTGAATTTATTTGTTAGCTCTGTATATTTGTTTCCTTTATTAAAAAAAAAATTGTGTAATTAGGAAAGAGAACTTGGGTTTGAGAAAATTTTCAATCTTAGGAAATGCTACATTATGATTTGAACACAAAGACCCTTTAGGTCTTTGGACTTAATCAGCCCGTGTATCCACTAAAATGTGGATTTATTTTTCGAGTCCTCGCCAACCTAAATTCTATTTTAATTGGAGTAAATAAGTTTGAATGATAAGTACACGACTTGTCAACTCGCCCTCTGATTTGAGAGAACTTTGAGTTTTAAGCATCTACACACTTTCTTTGCACTGACTCGTTGTTCGGTGATATGGGTAGCTAATGAACCTTTTAAGGTGATATGGCTGGCAAGTTATCGAGGGTAACAGCTCATAGGTAGGTTGTCCAGAGCCCAGTCACAGGACCTTTCTCTTTTTGCTGCCTTTAGGTAAATCTTAGACCAGGGAAGCCACCTACTTAAAAAAAAAAAATTAAAAAGAAAAGGAGAAAAGAAAAAAAGAAATAAGCCACACTTCACCGCACGAGTATGGCTGGTAAGTTGTCGGTGGTAACAGCTCATCGACCGGTTGTCCAGGACCCAGCTCAATAAATGCACTGAAAATTCCCAAAACACTTAGGAAGTAGCGGAGAAGTAGAATAAATCAGGGAGATATACACTAGATTCACCCATGTGTTGACCCCGTAAAAAAATTAAAAGTAGGGACAAAGCTACCGGTTGTAAAGATGCACATTTAGGCATAATTCTTTTTTAGGTCACCTAGAGGAGTAGAATTCCGAAGTCCGTTTTAATTGCCGGTCAACGAGTTTATCACATTCACAATAAGATACTTAGAACTTAGGGTTCTCATCAAATCTTGGGTGAGTTGAATGGCCGTAGAAGGCCACTCTTAAACCCTAAAACTCGAAAATCCAAAAAAAAATAGAAAAGAGGAAAAATAGAAAAAGAAAATTTTCTTTGAATAAGGCGAGGACTTGAGGCGGTCTACATTTTGGCAGATACTCGGGCACTGTTGTATCTTTGAAAGTTCAGACCCTAAGTAGATATTTTCTTAGTGATTGAAAATATAGTTTTTGCAATGGACTAGCAAAAGATAGGCATAGGGGTATGATGTAAAGATGTTTACACTACTTAAGATGTCCATTTATATATGTTCTTAAGCATAGGATTACATTGCATACTATAAATATTGCATAATATGCATCATCTTGCATTTAGAGTTGTTTGAACAAAATGGAGGTTAATTGTCTCCCTTTATATTCATGGACAGGGAAAACTTTTTATCGGGGCCTCGGATTGAAGATTCAACTGTAAGGATGTGATTAGGGCGACGATTAGAGTTCAACGACTCTAAGATCGCCCTAATCAGATATCTGTAGCATCAGATAGTGACCAGGGAACCCTAGAAGATCAAGGGCCAAGATGGTGTGAATCCACACTTCAAACGACAAACCCGAACGTAGGGATGGATTCGGATTTACAATCGCAGCCTAACGACGCGAAAACCAACTCAATCCGACAACTGTGGCACCATCTACATCATCCAAAAGATGGACGGCTCAGATGGTGCCACCTGGTGCCATCTCAGTCGCCCAACCGGCCGAAGCACTCGCCGCACCTTCTCTTCTTCAATCAGTGCGCTGCTTCTCCACCATTGGATACGCATCCAACGGCTGTGGATGCGCGCGCCTGAATTCGACTCCGCGACCAACTCTCCTCCACAGCGCAGCGGGCAAACGCTTTATCGTGAGCGGGCGGCGCGCGTTCGAAACGCAAGGAGCGGCAGAGCGGGCGTGATTGACCGCTCAATCGCGATCGAATGGTCGCGCGCGCGCAGTTGCACTTACGCCATATCGCACGCCGCGCCTCACATATAATCACACGCGGGCGGACGCGTAGAGGAGGCAGGCGGACGCGCGATTTAAGTCGTCCGATCTCACGATCGGACGGCTGAGAGTGGCTGGACGTGCGCGTGCGTTACACGCGAGGAGGTGAGCGGGCGCACACGCGTCGCCCACTACGCCCACGTTCGGACCTTTAGCGACGGTTTTATCCGTCGCTAAAGGTCCTGAATTAATATTTTTAGGGTTGTAATGACCAAATCGCCCCCACTCCTTGCAACTGTAAATGGAGACCCCCTCCATACGAAATTCATATCCCTTCCTTCTCTTCTCTCTCTCTCCAAAGCTCAGGAGGAGCTTGTCCCACACCCGGGATGCTTCTCGCGAGATAAAGTCAATTTTTCGTCCCCTTTCGGCGTGCTACCCCATTCTTGTTCTTCCGCTTCATCCTCCTTTGTCCTGCTCCGTCGTCCTTCGTCCAGGCGTCGTCTTGTCTGGCTCGTCCTTCAAGCGACCGTCGTCGAGGATATCTCTCTCCCCACTCTTTTTACTGCTTTCTAGAGTAGATTTACTGCTTTCTAGTGTAATCATTTTCCCACTTTCTAGTCGTATTGTTTAGTGTAACAAACATCTTTTTAATGATGAATTCCATGTTCAGTCTACACCTCTTTTTGATTTTTGTTTGTAATATTCTCTCTCTCTCCTGTTTATTGTAAATAGTTAGATAGTTCTAATCAATTAATTTACTTCGTGACAAATAAAACAAACACGTGTTTTTAAATCAAACGTCTGCCTCCCTGTGTTCGACCCAGGATTTTCATTCCGGTATAAATTTATTTGTTGAACATGAGTTCTTCGCTTTCAAACTACAATGACGAGGTTTTCAAAACCAAACATGTTAGTGTAGCAACTCGTATGTTCAACATTGCCCGTCTTAAACTGTTCCTGGGCAAGCTCATGTCTAAATGGATCGGACCATTTCTAGTTAGGAGGATTTTTGGTAACGAAGCTGTGGAAATCTCACCTCCCGATCTTGACTCTATACCATTTGTTGTTAACGGCCAACATCTCAAACCTTTTCTTGAACTTCATGATTTGAGTGTGGTCAGGGAGTCTCTTGACCGCCATTCCACTTGAGCCACATTGCACCCAGCTAATGGCAGTAAACTTAGCGCTTAATAGGAGGTAACCCGTCATTCTTTGAAAAATCCCGAGACCTTTCTCAATCTATCTGAAATTTATTCTTACGGCACTTTAGGGTTCCTAATTTATGAACTAATCAATTCTAAAATTATGAACTAAAAACTAAATATAAACTAGGCCTATTTGCAATGAGAGCATTACAACATTTAGGCATGAGGGGGGATTAAAGTGCTAATATCTGAAAACTATTTTTGAAAGGTTCTCACAAAAAATATATACATACAAAAAGAAAGAGAGAGAAAAGGGGGAAGAGAAAATAAGAGGGAAAGAAAGAAAGAAAGGGAGGAAAAAGAAAAATCAATAAACATTTTTTTGTTTGTTGAAACCCTTGAACATTCAGAGGAAGGCAAATCTTCTTCCATAAGATCCACCAAATAATTGTGAGGTGAGAGAAGAGTGTCTATTGGTGCTTTAAGTCTAGTATTAAGACTCTTAAGTTCTGGATAAGTAGGTAAGAAAACTTGGAGTTAGGCACAATTTTCGCTCTCAGCTCCTATGTGCGAATATTTTGTGTGAATCCCTGAGAGCCACAAAATAAGGCAAATACGCAGAGAGCGGGTTCTAATAAAACTATGACTAAGGTGGATGGTTACGACCATTCTTTACGAGATCCTTGACTGAAGGAGGGTGCTAATGTCAAAGGTTAGAAATACATTGTTATATTCGTTCCTTTCCAGTGTCGAGAGTAGGCACTCCCACTAAATAAGCCACATAATGTCCTCTTGAACACACTCATTTCCCAATAATGCCTCATTAATGAATGTTGTGTTGTGTTGAGTTATATTCCTAAAAAAAAAAAAATAGAGAGAGGGAAATAAAAAGAAAAAAAAGAGGAAAAAATAGATATCTTCGAAAAAAAAAGAGAAGAGAAAAAATATATACATAGATACTTTTGATCTAGAAAAAAAGAGTGTGCTTGAATTGCGCTTATTATAAATAAATTTCATTGAGGCAACATTACCCACCATACTTTATGTCCCACCAAATACAGCCTTTACCTACCTTCCTATATTTCTGACCGCCCGAATACTGGTTGAGGACTTCTAACTTAGTTATAGGGTTATCAGAACTTAACCAAAGTGTTAATGCCATGAGAGACCACCAAACATCTTAGCAAATCTGGTAAAATTATCAGCTCTTATTGATAAAAAAAAAACAGAGAGAGAAAGAAGAGTGAGCACAAAGTGTTACGAACGTGGCATCAGACGGATTTTAAGACGTCTGGGAAGTGGCCCAGACGTCTGGAACCTTTCCTAGACGTCTGGTAATAAATTTTTTCGACGTACCGGGTTGCGTCTGCGCGCGTGCGCTCGCAAACTACACCCGCCGCCTTTGTCTTCTTTTTCCTCTCTCTTCCTGCAGACGCACCGCTTCTCTTCTCTCTCTCCCCATGCTGCCTTATATATAAACCCTCTGCCTTTCACTTCTCCTTCCCTGCCAGCGAGAGCGCGAGCGAGCGAGTGAGCGGCCGCGGCAAGCGTGCGGGAAGGAGGGTTGCGAGAGGAAGGAAGAAGCTCGACCGTGAGGGTGCGAGCTTGCCGGGGCAGCTAGAGCCGACCGGTGGGGGAGCGACGGGCGTGGGGTGTCGCGGAGGGGCTGCTGGTGAAAGGCAAGCATCAGAGACTTGTAGGGCCGCTACATCCACTTCCAATGCCAGAGTGGAAGTGGGAGAGCATCACCATGGACTTAGTGGTGGGCTTGCCTGTTACCCAGCGAGGACACGACGCGGTCTGGGTAATCGTTGATAGACTGACGAAGACGGCTCGATTCTTGCCGATCCAAGTCACTTTGGGACCAGCACAGTTGGCAGAGAGGTATATCTGCAACGTGGTACGTCTACACGGAGTTCCGCGGGAGATCATATCCGATCGAGATACCTGCTTTACGTCCCAGTTTTGGGCTTAGTTTCAGCAGGCCCTGGGGACGCGGTTGAGATTCAGTACAGCCTACCACCCCCAGACGGACGGACAGTCTGAGTGCACGATACAGACACTTGAGGACCTTTTGCGTGCCTGTGTACTGGACTGGAGGGGCTCTTGGGAGGAGCACTTGCCCCTGGCGGAGTTTGCATACAACAGCAGTTATCACTCGAGCATCAGCATGGCTCCCTACGAGGCTCTGTACGGACGAAGATGTACGTCACCCTTGAGTTGGGTATAGGTGGGGACCAAGTGGGAGGTTGGCTCCTGGCTGATCCGATAGAGTCAGGAGGTAGTCGAGCAGATTCACAGGCAACTCCGCACTGTCAGGAGTAGGCAGAAGAGCTACGCAGATCGAAGACGCAAAGAGGTACAGTTTGAGGTTGGGGACCACGTCTTCCTTCATGTTTCGCCCATGAAGGGCCTGCAGCAGTTTGGGGTGAGAGGGAAGCTCACGCCGAGGTTCGTGGGGCCCTTTGAGGTCCTGGAGCAGGTTGGACCCATTGCTTACACTCTTGCCCTCCCTCCTCAGCTTTCTGGTGTGCACGACATGTTCCACGTGTCCAACCTCAGGAAGTACATTGCCAATCCCAGTCACGTCTTGAGTCACGAGAGCGTCGAGGTGAGCGACAACCTGACCTACCCCGAGCGGCCAGTACAGATTCTTGACAGAGCCGTCCATAATTTGAGATGAAAGCAAGTACCCCTGGTGATGGTTTTGTGGAGGAGCCAGCGGTACGAGGAGGCTACCTGGGAGCCTGAGGCGGCGATGCAGGAGCGGTACCCGGAGGTTTTCGTGGGTACGTCTCTTCGGACCGGCTTCGGTCCCCTTTGAGTTTGTTGTATTGTTACGAACGTGGCATCAGACGGATTTTAAGACGTCTGGGAAGTGGCCCATACGTTTGTCCAAACGTCTGGAACCCTTCCAAGACGTCTGGTAATAAATTTTTTTGGTGTACCGGGTTGCGTCTACGCGCGTGCGCGTGCAGATTACGCCCGCCGCCTTCGTCTTCTTTTTCCTCTCTCTTCCTGCAGACGCGCCGCTTCTCTTCTCTCTCTCCCCGCGCTGCCTTATATATAAGCCCTCGCCCTCTCCCTCACCCTCATCTCCTCCGCCTTTCTCTTCTCCCTGCTCGCGAGAGCGCGAGCGAGCGAGTGAGCGGCGGCGGCAGCAGCGGCCGCGGCAAGCGTGCGGGAAGGAGGGTTGCGAGACAAAGTTAGAAGCTTGACTGCGATGGTGCGAACTTGTCGGGGCAGCTAGAGCCGGCCGGGGGGGGAGCGGCGGGCGTGGGGTGTCGTGGAGGGGCTGCTGCAGCTCGAGCAGCAGGCGGACAGGGCGCAGCGCACTCGTGCGTCGCGGGCGGAGAGCGAACCAAGTCCTGATTCTAGGAAAATTTCCCAGAATCAGACGTCTGGACTTACGTCCAGAAGGCGCCGAAGACGTCTGGAGGACGGTCCAGACTTCTGACAGGTACGATATTTCTTATCTTCTCCTTTTTACGCGTGTACGGCCATGTAGCCGTCCGCCGCGTTCTTCTGCGCTTCGTCGTGCTGAGAGCAGGTGTGTGTGTGTGTGCGTAGGTTTTGCTCGGGAGGGCGGGAGGGCTTGCCATCCCACGTGAATTAGACGTCTGGCCACAGTGCCAGACGACGAAGAGAACCTCCAGACGTCCGGGGTGACAATTGGACGTCTGGAAACCAAGGCCAGACATTCCAGCGGGCTTCTGGACGTCTGAAGGACTGCATAGACTGAGGTACGACCTGATCCACCTTTTAAGGCGTCTGGAAGAGGTTCCAGACGTCTGATTTTGGACAGATTCGTCGTTTTTGACCCGTTTAGGGCCCATTCGGAGTCCGTTTTCCGCATTTCGAGTTGCATTCTTTCCAGAATTAATTCCTTTATCCGTTTACAGTAATTGTATGTTGTTCTGAGAAACTCCTTATGACTGATCCTTGTGTTAATACCCCATTCCGTTGCAGTCTTGGGGGTTGCGGAGGCGCGCGGGATTGCCGACCACGCTCCCAGTACTCCGGGTTTCGCTTTTAGAGTGGCCCTTTAATTTATTTAACAAAAAATGTACAATTATGAAACAACTAATAGAGTCTAGGGCATTGCATGAACCCTAGGACTGAGAAATTATATTGAATGATAGATCCTAGGGTATTGCATGAATCCTAGGACTAGAAAACTAGATTGAATGCTAGATCTTAGGGTACGGCATGAATCCTAGGACTAGAAAACTAGTGATTATATAAACATTGCAGTCTTGGAAAAGTGGGAAGGAAATGATAACTGCCTGTAAATTGGACAACAGCTGCCTGTTATAAATGGATAATTACGCTTGAGAATATAAATTGTATGGATATAAAGCTGGAATGGTGAAACCTAAATTGACTGAGTTAAAAGAACTTGAACCCTACGGGGAATTAGGAGTGGAACTCCTGGAAAGTGAATGGAATAGAATTGGGGAAGTGAGCTGGCCCTTGAGTACGGAGTACCAAGGAGAGCAACTATCCCCCTCTTTAATGTAGAGCGGAGCTAGCCGCCCCAGGGACCCGGGGTTAGGACTGGCCACTTTTTGCCGACCTGTGGCCCTCGTGTACACAGTACCGAGGAGAGCTACTAGTGTACGGAGAGCACTCGCTACCCCACGGGCCCCGGGGTTCTGCTAGCTCTCCTACACCGACTTGTTAGGCCCACAGTGCAAACCAGGGTAGTCAGGCGAGGGTGCGCGGACTGTGGAGGGGCAATACCCCTGTTTGGTTACTGTGGAGGGGCTGGACCCCTGTTACTGAGAGAGCTCTGCCCTATACTGGTTCCGTGCAGTGCTTTGGGCGCACCCGTTAACGGAAATGACTGACCGCGTGCCACTGCGGGGTAGCTACCCGTGCATCTATCGCACATGCCGTAGTCACCGTTAGGTCTATCAGCGACCTTGGGGTGGTTGACTGAGGGTAGGACCACCACGGGGGACTCTCTCGGCCAGGAGAGCACCACGTGTTACTTCTACTTTTCGGAAAAGACTGCAATCAAGATCGTTCCCACGAGGAACATTCAAGATCAAGAGAAGGATCCGAGAAATAAATCAACAGTAAATAAATTGAAAGATATAAATAAAGAAAGTAAAAAACATAACAGCTACTGTCCACTTTACTGCTTCTTCTAGCTTTTAGTTGCCACTCTACTCAGCGTTTCGCTGACGTGTCACCCTTGTTACCTTTTCAGGACTAGGTGTTGAGCAGCCAGAGTCAGCAGCTGCAGAGGGCGCTGGGCCTAGTAGGGTCCAATAGGGTAACCTGTAGTACTTTCTGTACCTTCTTTCCGCTGTAGTGAGTAGTTTTCTGTTGCTCCTTGTACTCTCTTTAATGTAAACTTCATGTTCATATTTATGTTTATTTCTCTACTGTTGTGGTGGTGTATACTGTAGTGTTTCTTTCCTTTACTGCTGTATTTTGTGAATGTGGTTTATTTTACTGCTCTTTTGGTTACTTTCTCGTTGGACGACTGGGTCTTGGGATTAGTCGAGTCGGTCCGATTCTCGTGTCTCGTAGGGATTCGGGAATCGGGTCGATACACAAAGGAACTAAAAGAGAGCATAGTTTTTAAGCATTTCTCGAAGTTGATTTATTTAACAATCTCAAAATTTGGAGTCTGAAATATTAGATTATATGTAGCACCAAATGAGTGTAAGCTGCCAAAAATAAAACCCTTCAACTCAAACATCTTCTACCTTGACCTAAAATCTGGGGTTAAACCACATATCACCTATTATCTCTGAGGGAAGAAGTTTTGCCTATCTTGATAAATTTGTACTATGGGTTAAAACAAACTTTAAGTGAATATTGAGAGATGACAAGGAGAATAAATTCTTTGGAGCTAAATAACAGAAATACCCTTACATTGAACATTTGTGCTAAACTCTAGAATTTGCTAAGGGACTAGCAAATGATAGGCATGGGGGTATGATAGCATTGCCATCATTCTCTATAACTAACCTAATATTGCTAGATTCTAAAGTTAAATTCACAAAATTAACACATTAAAAGGTATAACTCAATTAGGGCTGAAGAAAGAGAAATTGATCAAAATTAGGGTTAATTCTACAATTTTCACGAACAATTATAAATGTAGAATAAATAGAGGGTGAACCTATGACTAATCAAAGGTCAATTGAGTTTAATTATCCTAAAAAAGGGTTGGTACTGAATAATTTAAGATTTATGTTAACTCTAAATGTTAATCCTTGACAAATTGACAAATTTCCAACCTTCTTTAATTAAAATAGTTCCAATAGAAATTAATGTGATCTAAATGTTCTAAAATTATTTAAAATTTTCTATAAAGTTTAACACAATCAATTTAATGATTGAAATTTATTTTGATCTAAAACAAAATCACAAACGGGAATTTGGTATATTTGGGTCTAATCGTAAATTAACTATACAAACGACATTGAAATATAAAATTAAGGTTACCATTAGATTTCCTATGTTTTACTTAAGCTATTATAAAAAGTTGGACTGATTTGGACCTTATTTGCATCTATTTTACGTTTTACTCCTTAACTTTTAAATCTTTACTCTTGGCCCTTTTTTTATTTCACTTTGGTCCCTAGGCTTCCTCTTCCTCAACCGAAGAAGGTTCCAACGACCACCATTGATGCTGAGATTCAAGCTCGAATAGCGGCCGTCTCGAGCTTCAAACAGCCTCAACTCCTAGAGTAAAGTTGTGCCTCAGGTTGTTCCGCATCCATCGGCGGTGGTTCCACCGCCAGAGATCACGTCGACTGTCCACATTCGATGGTGAAAGCCGATGCGGTTGTTGCAAGCTCTCCGAGCATTCCTTGCAACTACACGCCTCCGGCTGCTCCAACGTGGGCTACAAATCCCCTCCAGACCCTTCCGTGCTTGGTCGTGCACATTTTGGTGTGAATAACCACCCTTTCCTCTCCTCCCCGTCACGCCTTTATCAAGCACCTTGGAGCTTCTTCGTCCGCCTTCCTCACCGCGTCCCTCCACCCACAGAAGTCGTAGCTCTCTTCCTCTGTCGATCGCCATCCTCCCTACCAAAGGAGGCAGTTCTTATCTCCGTCGTCGCTCCAAACTCCCTCACCAGGGTTCTCCTTCTTCTCCAAGTTCAGCGGCCATGCCGGCCTCTTCCCTGTCGTCCCCTCCTCCTCTTAGGCATCCCTCTTCCTTCCCCTCATCCTCTAGATCATCTTAGGCTATTTCCTTGTAGGATTCGACCAACGTAGCTCCCTTTGGCCGGTCGTCTTCTTCATTGTCGGCAACCTCGCCGACCACCACTCCGGTAAACTTGCCACGACCCTCCGCACTGTCTACCACTTCGTCAACAACCCCACTAGCACCGCCTCGATGAGAGGAGCAAAAGCCCTCTCCTAATTTGGGCCTTTCACACCTCCAATCGTCCACTAGATGCACCCATCGGCCACCATCTTCCTCAACGTTGTCCAACCTCCTCCGCCCTCGCCACTACTAATCAATGCTGCCACCATCTTCAGTAGGGCACGGCGAAGCCTCCCAACCTGTTGGTCGTGAGCTTTCACGCCTCCAAGCGCTGACCACCATTCACGCCACCTCCTTCCTCGTCGACAACACCGGTGCTACTCTGACCATCCTTACGCCTTCAAACTTAGCGGGAAGCTTCACGCGGAGGAGGGGAACTCATTGCCATCCTCGATGACGAGCTTCGTGCTCGGAAGCTCCGGCATCCTTTTCCAACGTCAACGACCTACGTACGAAAGGAGAAGAAGAGGACTCATCCGCAAGAAAAGAAGATTTGTAGGGACTCAAATGTAAGAAATCAAGGACCAAAATGAAGTTTTTGAGGATTGATTGGTAAATTTAGTAAAAACTATTTCAAATTTTGTCCCTCGTGAATTGTTATTACCATAACTTGTCAAATAATATTGCTAACATTCATTTGATGCTTAACGAAATAGCTACTTGATTATTTTTTACTTAAGCATTAAATGACCCTTTATGAAAATAATTTATTAAGTACTTGATTGCGTATGCTTGCAATAGATATGCGTGTTTAAATTTTGATACAAGTTCACCAAAGAAAATTGACATCTTTGAATAAAAAAAAGCATTGTGATATTCGAGTATTCATCTTACTCTCATAAACAACCTCGAATTTCTCTTTTAATTCGAGTTATAAATTTAAATATTTGATTCGCCTTAATCACCTATACTACGATGTGTATTTGAAAAAGATCGAAGCGAGCCAGCATGTTTGAGATCTTAGTGCATCACTTTTCTCAAGTAGGATTCTAACAAAACTAATCGTAATAATTTGAAGACTATGCTAATTTTCAATTATCATATTTATTAGTTTAATTCCATTGTGAACATCTTAAGGTTGCAATAACTTAATTGTTTCATACTCTTACGTCACAACAAAAAGGTAGGTTTTGCCATAGTTGTATAGTGACGATTTATAAATCGTTGCTAAAGGACATTTTTAGTGACAATTTTAAATAAAAACTTCAGCAATAAAAATTCAGAAGTTGTTCTTAACAATCCTAGTGAAAGACATTTGGCACAATTTAGATGACAACTGCTAACATTGTTTAACAACATTTTTATTTTCAACCAACGTGGAAAATGCCAATTGCTGTATAGTGGTGGTTGAAAAATTATCTCTGATACTTAAATTGGAGACGATTTCAATAGAAACTATCAATGATATTGTCGAGGGTCTAGGGCCTGTAGGGGCGTATTAACAATGGTTCAATAATCATCATTACTGTAAATGGGCGATAATTCACTACTAGGGAAGGGAGATTTGGTGACGGATATTTGGTGATGATTTTGAGAACTGTCACCAAAAGTAACCTATGATCACAGTTCCACTCAAAACCGTGACCATAGAGGAAGAGTGTGATTTGCTTTGTGCTTTGGTGACGATTCCAAGTGGGACTGTGACCATAGTATACCTTTGGTGACGGTTCCACTCATCCATATTTTTTTTGCATCGGGGATATTAAATATTGCATTGGGGATCAGAGGTGATTTTGTGTTTGCACCAGTGATATTATATTGCATCGGGGATCAAAGGTGATTTTGTGTTTGCACTGGTGATATTAAATATTACACAAGGAATATTTAAATTTTGATCCGGTGATCAAAGGTTTTTTGGGAATGCATTGGTGATTAAATAGGTTGCACCGGTGATATTAAGTATTGCGTCAGGGTTCCTAATTTTTTTTGCATCGAGGATATTAAATATTGCATCGGGGATCAGAGGTGATTTTGTGTTTGCACCGGTGTATTAAATATTGCATTGGGGATCAAAGGTGATTTTGTGTTTGCACTGGTGATATTAAATATTACACAAGGAATATTTAAATTTTGATCCGGTGATCAAAGGTTTTTTGGGATTGTACTAGTGATTAAATAGATTGTATCGGTGATATTAAGTATTGCGTCGGGGTTCCTAATTTTTTTTGCATCGAGGATCAGAGGTGATTTTGTGTTTGCATCGGTGATATTAAATATTGCGTCGAGGATTAGAGGTGATTTTGTGTTTGCACTGGTGATATTAAATATTACACAAGGAATATTACCATAGCTTCCCCTCGCCTTTGGTGACGGTTTCAAGTGAAACCGTCACCATAGCCTTCCCTCGCCTACCCGCCCCCTCGCACATTTCCCTTTGGTGACGGTTTAAAATTTTTCGCATCCCTCCTGCACACCCTCCTCCGAAATTCCTTCTTGCCCCGCCTGTCCTGCCCCCATCACCTTCTCCCTCCCCCAACTCCACGGCCCCCTCCTCGACGACGTCAGCCCCCCTGACCATCGCCTGCCCCCTTCCCTCTCCCGACGACGGTGCTTGTCCTGACTCCCACTCAAGGTCACCCGCAGCACCTCACCTACCCCTCAAGATCGATCACCACTGAAAACCAACTCCCGCTGCTATTACCTTCCCCCTCCCTCGATTGTCTGACTTAATCCCTGACAACGTCACCTCCCCGGACCATCCCCAACCCCCTTCGCTCTCCTGACGAAGGCCCTCCCCTGACCATCCCCTCCCCAGCAGCATGCGCGTCTCCTCCCTCTCAAGACCGCTACCTCTCTCCCTCCCTCATCTTCCCCAACAACACATCCATTACCACTGCTTCTGCTATGTACAAGTAGGGTTAATCCGCCACTCTTCCTTCATTTTATTTATTTGCTTATTTCATACCTCCTCCTCCAACTCCACTTATCTTGATCTCCTGTTATTATTGTTGTTGCAGTACTTGGTGGATTTATTGGCTACGGGGTGGCTCAACGAGATCTATTGATCTTGGATTGGCTCAAGGGTTTACACGCACGCCAGGTGTTTGATGGTATGCGTATAAGTTTTCAAAGTAGGAAGCTTTTTTTGGTCGAAAACAACATGCATCTAGGAAGCATCTTAGATAATCTTATCTACATCATAGTAGTTTTGCTACAGACCAGACCATTATTAGATGGTTAATCCCTCTGCCCATGATGTGTTTTGTTAGTGTGGAGATGAAGAAGAAGATGGTGTTTGTTGCTCATGACCACAAGGAAATCCACTTGTTGCCTTCTTTTTTGTTCTCTCTTCTAGTTTTCTTGAGGTCACATGATGTGTTTCCAATCTTAGGTCTTTACAAGGGTCTGTGTGTTTGATTCTTTTATTGTTGCTATTTGGTGGTGTGTGTGTGTGCTTTGAAATATCTCCAAGGGGGGTTGTTGATTGAGAGGGTTAAGCAATCTTGGATGTTTTAATTTAGGTTCAGTTGCCATATTATTCTAAATAAGAATCCATATAATCATCCTTTTAACAAGTAGATATAGACCAAATCTACTTCAAATTGACATAAGAAGATATTCCATTCTTCGTACTAGTACGTTTATGATGCTAACTTATGTTATTACTGTTCTTTTCTTTGTTACTATTTATTTATGCAATTTGCAGATATCCACACTTGTACAACCTTAGATGCACTCGATGACAAACAATAAGAAATATAACCCTTAGGGTACAAGTTGAAAGAGTAGGCAAAATGTTATTAATATACCTGGTCATTCAAGACTTATAATCATGTCATACAGACAATGCGTTAATGTATGTGTATCTCACATACATGCATGATGTGTTGTCTTTATAATATGTCATAAGTTTTGATTGTCCTTAGTTCAGTCAAGTTCCGAACTAAGGAGGGTTCTTGAAGATTTGATCACAACTTAGGTGTTACTTGTTACATGTACTCTGTGATTGGACAAATCTTGGTGACATCTTGATGCTCTTCTCTGGTATACTAACTAAACTTACCTAGGTTTCTTAAGCACCTTAAATTGGGTGTTAAAGGAATCTAGTTGAGGTTAGTCTTAGGGATATACTAGAGAAGCACCTTAAATTTTATCACAACTTAGCTGTTAAATATCTGATGTTTCTTTATGTAACTTAGTTTCATTGTTTGTGGGTTTATTTGATTATAGGTTTCCATGGATAAGTCTTGGATTGGTTTAAGGATTTCTGATTATTTTCGATATAAGAGCGGAGTGATTTCATTCTTAGACTGGGCATTCCATGAAGATAGGAAGCAATATAGAAGAGGAGACTTCTACGAGAGAATTTGTTGTCCATGCAAAAGTTGTTTGAATAGATTCATGTATGATCGTAACATAGTATTTGAGCATCTAATTTGTACAGGTTGGTGGCCTCACTACACAATCTGGACCTCGCATGGAGAAGAAATCACTTATCCTTCTATTGATAATGATGTTGAAAATCGCATTGAAGATATTGGAGGTGATAATGGTGCAGAGATGTTAGAAGAGATGAGAACTGCAAATGTTGATAGTCATGAACATGATAATATGTTTGGAGATTGTAATAATTTTTTTGATGCACTGAAGGCAGCAGAGGAACCCATTGCTCCTGGAATTAATTCCATGTCAAGGTTGTCATTTCTGTTGAGAATGTTTCAAATTAAAGTGATGAATAAGGCAACATCTAAGTTAATGTATGATGTCCTTAAGTTCATAGAAGAGTTGTTAAATAATCTCAATGATTTTCCTCAGTCGTGGTATGATGCGAAGAAACAGTTTCGCGTACTTGGCTTGAAGTGTGAAAAGATTGATGCTTGTAAGAATGACTATATGCTGTACACTAAGGAAAATGCATGCTTGAATAGTTGCCTGCAATGTGGAGAAGGAAGATATGAAGAAAATACCAGTTCAGATGCATGAGGGAAGAAACGACCAAGGAAGGTACTGCGTTACTTTCCTTTGATTCCTAAGCTACAACGTCTTTTTATGTCGAGTAAGACTGCAAAGTGGATGACATGGCATCATAATAACAAATCACAAGATAGACTTATGCGTCATCCGACAAATTCTGACGAGTGGGCTGTATTTGATAACAAACATGCTCAATTTGCAGAGGATGCGCGTAATGTTAGGCTTGGTCTTGCAAGTGATGGATTCAATCCTTTCAAAAATATGCATCCATCATATTCAATATGGCCAGTGGTGTTATTTACATATAATTTGCCGCCATGGATGTGTATGTGATCTTCGTTTATGATGCTGACGCTTCTCATCCCTGGGAAGAAGGCACCAGGAAATGCAATCGATGTTTACATGCAACCACTCATCAATGAATTGAAATTGCTATGGTATGACGGGGTTGAAACATATGATGCAGCTACCGAACAATTTTTTAAGATGCATGCAGCACTGTTGTGGACTATTAATGATTTCCCAGTTTATGGAAATTTATCTGGTTGGAGTACTAAAGGCAAGTTGGCATGTCCTGTATGGATGATACTCATTACTTGCGTTTACCTGAAAGTAAAAAATTGTGTTATTTAGGGCATCGTAGATTCCTACCAATTGAACATAGATGGCGACAATCCAAGTTTAAAGACAAATTTGATGGTAAATCATGCTGCTATTCATCTAAAAATCCAAAAAACTTTTGAAAAATAGATACAATCAGGTTGTCAGGATACAAGATAATGGAGAAGTTACAACAGATTGGTAATATCTGATTGGGTCGTCTATTTCAGAAAGATCTTAAAGACTTACGTAATTATGGATTTGAAAAGAAAAACATATTCTTCATTGAGCTCCCTCATTGGCAAGATCTCACGGTTCGTCACAATCTTGACATGATGCATATCGAGAAAAATGTTATGGATAATATTTTAGATCTGCTAAACTTGACGGATAGTCCAAAAGACACGTTGAAGACCTGTACTGATTTGAAGATGTTGGGCATTCGTCCTGAGTTGCACGTAAATCATAAAGATGATGGCAGTTATGACTTTCCTCAAGCATTATATACTTTGAAGGATGAGCAACGACTGAAGATATTATCTTTTCTTAAAAATATCAAGGTTCCAAATGGATTCTCGTCACAACTTTCTACCTGTGTAAATGAAGCATTGAAGAAGGTAAGTGGGTCAAAGAGTCATGATTGCCATGTTTACATGTAGATATTGTTTCCATTAGCAATCCGTGGAGTGTTTTTTCAACCAGTGGTTGACTTTTTGACGGAGATAAGCCGATTCTTCAAGGTTATATGTTTAAAGACATTGGATTCTCAACTGTTAGACTATTGGGACATGTAAATTGTGATCTCACTATGCAAGATGGAGCAGCTTTTCCCTTCTGCATTTTTCGATGTCATGGTACATCTTATACTTTACCTAGCAAATTAGGCAAGGATTGAAGGACCAGTTCAGTATAGGTGGATGTATTCAGTTGAGTGCTTCTTGAAAAAATTGAAAGACTACATCTTCAATAAGGCTAAGCCAAAAGGTTCAATTGTCGAAGGGTATCTTGTAAAAGAATGCATCAACTTTTGTGCGATGTATATGGATGGTCCAGATAATCAATTCAATCGATGGAAAGGACTGATGATAGACAAAATAGTGAAAATGTGGAAGATTATTTTTCTGTATTTGATATCCGAGGAAGGCCAATCATACGAACGGAATTTAAACCAATGTCTGAACATGATCGACGATTAGCTCATATATATATATATATATTAAAGCAGATCCCGGATTTTTACGATGAATTTCGACAATCTTCGCACATTTGTAGATGTGAGAAGACTTCATTGACTGGTTCAGAACTCGTGTGCAAGAAATGAAACAAAATAATGATCCGCAATGGATAGAAGATTTTGATGTAATACCTTTAAGTCATGCACATTATCACTCTGGATATATAATAAATGGGGTCAGATTTAGAGTGCAATCAGTTGATGATGTGAAGGCTACACAACATTCAGGCGTTATTGTGAAATGTGATGGCATACAAACTGGTTGTGATGGTTACTATGGGAAAATCAAAGAGATTGTGGAAGTTAGCTATAGTCATGATTGCCGACTCGTGTTATTTAAGTGTGACTGGTTTGATATTTTTAACAGCAGATATGGTGTTAAAGTTGACAAAGATACTGGTTTCATAAGTTTGAACAAGGATCGTACAATTCTTCAAGCATCTGAACCTTTTACATTAGCTTGTCAAGTTGAACAAGTTTTTTATGTGCCTAATAATAGTAGAAATGGCTAGATAGTACCAATAAGAACATTGCGCGTGATTATTATGATATAGAACATGATAAAGATTCTGACTTTGATTTTGAAGTATACCAAGATGTGCTACAAGATGGAGGAATAGGTCACGGTGCAATGGATGTTGATATTTGAGGTAAATGTTTTCAATTAAGTTATTTTGTAGAGTTTAATTATTTTTTTATTAAACTTTTTTTCATATATTTTCTCCCTTGCAGGTTTTCTTATTGTATTAGGTTGATCTTTTACTTACTTTGGCATACTTCTTTCGTTATAGTTGATTATATAAAAAGTATGACATCATCCTTTTATAATTTGTAGCTCCTCTCTTATTTCATATAACCAAAGTTATGATTTTTTTTTAATAATCATGAAACAAGAACACGAGCAGAGAATGAGCGTCTCATGCAAGAACTTGCTTCCTTCAAACCCACGTCTCATGAGTATGACACATACAAATGGGAGGGTAACTTTTCTTCCGCGGCTGTCTATGACAAGTTGATTAATTCTTCCAGGATGGCGAAACTTGATGAGGTGGGGAAAAAGTTATGAAAATTAAAAATACCACTGAAGGTACAAATTTTTTTGTGGCTCTACACAAGGGACGGTCTGATTACTAGAGATCTGAGGCACAGGAGAATGGGAATTCCCACTCAGTTTTGCCACCTATGTGGGATGCATAATGATTCTAGCACTCATATTTTTTCTTCATGTGTGATCACTGATTATATCTGGAGGAGAGTTTGTAATGATTCTCTTCCCACGGGGGAGAATATGTGGTGTTATCTTGTGGATGGGAATAAGCCATGTTTACCTATGGTGGCTGTGTTATGGTCTGTATGGAGGGTTAGGAATGAGTGTGTTTTTCAGGAGACCCCAGTGAATGTGGATAAGATTGTAAATTGTAGCTGGAGTCTCATACAACAATGGGGTTCGAATATGTAATTGTGTTCATTTTTTATTAATAAAAGCTCTCCCGATTTGCTATCGGTGACTCGATAGCATTCCTTTCTTTTTCAAAAAAAAAAATAAGAGCAAGCTTTCTATTTGCAAGTTTGTGCTTTCTATACATAGTGGCATGAAGTATAATCAAATTGAAATTATTCTATTGGAATAATCAAAGTGAAATAACTTATAAAGTGGCATCAAGTTGGAGTAAATAACTTGGTTACATTCAGTAGTAAATTTTCTATTGTATTTTCTTCAATTAATAATTTCTTTTTCATCTGTAGATGGCACTTAAGAAGTTGATGGCATACAAAAAGCATCGTCTTGATTCTAGATGTGATGACTCTTCATTTGAGACAGATGACCAGGTCCAAGGACATGAGGGTGGCATCGACACCCAGCCAGAGCCCGAACATGAACCTCAACGCCACTCACAGCATGACAATCAACTCAAGTTGCCTTCCCCCATGCCACTACCTCACACTCGACTTCGATCTCATACTCGACATGCTATGATCCCACCTCATACTCTTACAAAATATAGGCCTCAGTATAAACCTCAACAAAATACACAGCCTCATTCTCAGCTTCCACCTAGGCATACACACCCTCAGCCCTTAGACCCTCCCCTGAGCCAGTCCCAACAGCCGACACCAGCTCAGCCCCTACACCCTCCCCAGAGCTAGTCCCAGCAGCCGACACCAGCTCAGCCCCTACACCCTCCTCGGAGCCAATCCCATCTACGGACACCAGCTCAGCCCCTACACCCTCCGCAGAGCCAGTCCCAGCAGCTGACACCAACTCAGCCCCTACACCCTCCCCAGAGCCAGTCCCAACAGTGGACACCAGCTCAGCCCCTACACCCTCCCCGAAGCTAGTCCCAGCTACGGACACCAGCTCAGCCCCTACACCCTCCACAGAGCCAGTCCCAACAGCCGACACCAGCTCAGCCCCTACACCCTCCCCGGAGCCAATACCAGCTACAGACACCAGCTCAGCCCCTACACCCTCCACAGAGCCAGTCCCAGCAGCCGACACCAACTTAGCCCCTACACCCTTCCCGTAGCCAATCCTAGCTGTAGACACCAGCTCAGCCCCTACACCCTCCCCAGAGCTAGTCCCAGCAGCGGACACCAGCTCAACCCATACACCCTCCCCAGAGTCGATCCCAGCAGCAAGCACTATCTCAGCCCCTACACTCTCCCCAAAGTGGATCCCAGCAGCAGGCACCATCTCAGTTTGTAGATCCTCAGATCCAGTTATATGGCTAATCTCAACAAAATAGTCAGCCACAAAGTCATTCTCGGAGCCAATCTCAGGAGCAGAGTCAAGTAGGGTCTAATGGTATATAAATTCTCACATTAATTTTCTATGATATTAATTCTTTATAACAATTTTATTCTGACTATTTGTTTACTGAAGGTAGAAAATCAAAGCCATGGGGAAAGACAAGGAATTTGGAATTGAGAAAATTAACTGAAGGGACTCGAATAACGGTTGATGTAAATTGAAGTGGAAGATGTTCACATTATGCACCCTTTAATAGCAGGACCCCTACACTTGTGAGACTGTTGATACCCCCATGTTCTTTTGATTGGAGGCAGGTCCCTCAGCAACATAAGGATGAGTTCATTCGTGAGCTAGGGATATTAATATGATATTGTTGTTATGTCATTAATTTGTTTTACTTAAAATCCTTGTTCTATTTATTCATTACAATATAAAATGCAGTTGATGTATGGTTGGGGAACAAATCCGATGACAACTGCATATATTCTCCAAGCAGCAGGGAGGGCACTTCGTAGATGGAGAGAAGTGCTTAAAAGCCAAGTAAGACATAAGCATAGATTTAGAATTCATAATAACATAATTTACTTTTAGTTGTTGTTGAATTTTCTGTATATATAAATAGTTCTTTATTGGTAAGAATTATGAGGATGCACTGAGAGAAATGTCATCAGGAGTATAAGCTGCTCATTGGGTGGAGTGCTGCGAATATTGGGTTCAGGAAAACACGAAGGTAATTAATATTTTATATTGATAACTTCTATTCTAACAGCAAAATGATTAAGTACCAATTTCCAAAATTTGCTATTATAAGAGCAAGCTAAGAAAAATAAAGCTAATAGGGCGAAAGCTCCGACTGCAACCCACTGCTTGGGACGGATGAGCATAGATACCTTAAGGGATACTTATGTAAGTACATTTTGATCGGCTTAATTGACGATAGAAAGCTTATTGATTATAATATCTATTATAAAACTTACAAGTTACAAGATTTAAATAAGAGAAGCTTAAATTTAGGATAACTTAATTCATAACCACATCTCAAATATGCAGTCAGATACCCATAACGGTGTACAACTTGATCGTGTGTCGATCTATGAGAGAAGTCATAGCAAGTCTAATGCTGATGGTCCCCGTGTTTGGATTGATCAATTATATCAAGAGAGACATGTAAGCTCATTCAAACAGGTAATGAATAACTTACTGATAAACATTTACAAGAACTTACCATAAGCTCAACTATGTATAGGGTCGCATGATAGAGTTGATGCATCCTTCTAGTGATGATATGGATGAGCAATCAGAGACTGGCCCATTACAGCCTATGATAGTAGAGCAAGCATGTAGGACAGTTATGCCCCCCGAGCATGGTGGTTTTCTTCGTAGTGCTGGTGCGAGTGAGACTATTAGTATTTGGTATGGAAGAAAGGGATGGGGGGATTCAGAGAGGTTGCAACAGTTACAGACACAAATGGAGACATTTCATGAGAAACTAAATGATGTTATGTCGAAATTGGAGAAGACAAATGATATACTAGAACGACAGAGACATGAAGCACAACAAGAACGAGAGAAGATGCAGGTACAGTTTCAGGCAATCTTAAGTGCATTGGGACGAGGTGGTGCAGATCATGCTTCTTTTCACTTCCCACCTCATCCACCTGATGATGACTATGGAGGTTCTGAAATTGGTGGCATAGAAGCCACTACATAGTTGCTTGGATTTTTTTCTTTATTTTCACGTCTACTTTTGTGTTTACATTTCAAAACAGCAGATATATACATGTGTTTTATTTATGAATGAGTATCATGTATGTGGTGAATGATGGAATATATATATATATGAATGGTACACTATATATTTGCACTTGTAGTATATGAATGTGGAAAATAATGATATGAGTATGTTTGCATTTGTAGTATATGAATTTGGGAGTAATGATATCAGTTTGTTTGCATTTGTGAGGAATGTATGAGACAGGTACCATAATAATGATATAAAGAGCGCAGGTATCCGATCTACCTACCATTTGTTCCTTCGTTCACCCTTTTTTGCATAATAACTCTAATTTGTGGGGTTGTTCTTTTTGTAGCAGTTACGTAATAGGTGAACAACATGGATCCCTAACTGGAAACAAAGATTCAACATAATTCTTGGGATGGGTCGAGGGCTTGCTTATCTGCATGACGAGGGAGCCAACTCCTTGGGCTCGGTACTTTCCATTGCCTTTTCCCTTTATTTGAAGGGTAAAGGCAAAAACAAGTTCTGTCAATATACCATCTTCCAACTGTTCTGCTCCTTCCACCTGTTGCTGGGGAAAAAGTTGCATGGAAGAGTGTGTTGAAGGCTGATCATCTTAACAAGCAATATTCCTCCTTTGGAGATTTTTAAGGGAGAATTTCAAAAAGTTCATCGAACTTGTTTTCCTTAAACATATAATTTTCAATGCAGTATCAGCAGGGGGCATGAGACTTGAACCTACAGCTTTCAATGGGGGCTTTCCAGTAGAGGTGTTATTATATAGAACTCTTATTAGTTTGTTAACTACATCTGCACATTGCAAAGCAAGCCATATTCTACCTTACAAAGTATGCATACATGAGAATTGTAATGCACCTTCCAACTTGTGTTCTGTCCAATGTTGGATTTGGAGCTTTCAGTTCATCCCAATTTCTCCTGTATAAAATTTTGAAGATTGCTATTGAACTGAGTATTTCATCTCTAACCTATTTTATTGATCCTTGTCCTTTGTATGGATTTGTTATATACTTCTATATGCCATCTACATTCCATTTTCTTCTCCAGTCAATAACCTTGCTTCCAAGTTGATGTGACAAACTAATTTTGGATTTACTTTTCCTGCTATTATGGTATACTTCCATATACCATCTACATTCCCTTTCTTTTATTCCTAATTTCTAAGTTTTTGGTTATTTCAACAACTAATCTAAAGTACCATAATCTGTATTCCTTTTGCTATATTTTTTTGCATCGGGGATCAGAGGTGATTTTGTGTTTGCACCGGTGATATTAAATATTGCATCGGGGATCAGAGGTGATTTTGTGTTTGCACTGGTGATATTAAATATTACACAAAGAATATTTAAATTTTGATCCAGTGATCAAAGGTTTTTTAAGATTGCACTGGTGATTAAATAGATTACACCAGTGATATTAAGTATTGCGTCGAGATTCCTAATTTTTTTTGCATCGGGGATATTAAATATTACATCGGGGATCAAAGGTGATTTTGCGTTTGCACCGATGATATTAAATATTGCATCGAAGATCAGAGGTGATTTTGTATTTGCACTGGTGATATTAAATATTACATAAGGAATATTGAAATTTTGATCTGGTGATCAAAGGTTTTTTGGGATTGTACTGGTGATCAAATAGATTGCACCAATGATATTAAGTATTGCGTTAGGGTTCCTAATTTTTTTTGCATCGGGGATATTAAATATTGCATCGGCGATCAGAGGTGATTTTGTGTTTGCACCGGTGACGTTAAATATTGCATCGAGGATCAGAGGTGATTTTGTGTTTGCACTGGTGATATTAAATATTGCACAAGGAATATTTAAATTTTGATCTGGTCATCAAAGGTTTTTTGGGATTACACTAGTGATTAAATAGATTGCACCAGTGATATTAAGTATTGCGTCGAGGATCCTAATTTTTTTTGCATCGGGGATATTTTTCCCAACTCAACTTACATCCACGATCCCCCATATTTTAAGAATATGACAATGTCTCCTCCTTGTCCACATGGAGTAAAAGATGCATATTGTTTGCTCAACTTAGGATATTGTACATTTGGACGGATTTAGGGAGAATGCAAGTGGTGAGGGTGGAGAAAGGTGGTTTTTGGTCTAGAGAAGGGGTAGGATGGGGCCACTAAAAGGTGCTCTTGCTCCCCAGGAAGGAGTGATATACTATTACTGAAGGGGGAGAGAGCCTTTGGCAGGTTCTGACCTTGCTCAATGTCTTCATCCTGGGACCATTGTCAAGAGTGGTTTAGTTTGTATAATAGGAACTGCAACAGGATATTTTCAAGTAGATTTGCTAGGCTGGCCAATAAAGGTTTCAGAAGTAGATCATGTGCTAAACACTAGGCTACAAAATAACTTTCCTGGTTAATCAAACATATTACATGATGATGCAAGACCCTTGCAAAGTTTGCTGTTGCTGCTACTGGACCTGCTGATGCTGCTGGACCTGCTCCTTTTCCAGATCAACCAAGTGCTCGTTTGCAGCCTTCAGCTCCTCCTTCATAGCATTTCAACTCAGCAATGCAGCAGTAGAGATGCAGCAGAGATGCTTCTCCTTTTCAGTGGTCTATTTATTTGGTAGATAGTTAGATTTTGGAGCATAATAGGTATTATATATATTTTCTTCTCCATCCTTTTTCCATAAAGAGTCGCCTTTCCAGATGCAGCAGTAGCAGCAGAAAATGAAGATGCAGCTGCAGTAGTAGCAAATGCAGCAATAGCACTAGCAGATGTAAATGCAGCAACAGCAGTAGCAGTAGTAGATGCAGCAATAGCAGCAACAGATGCAGCTGGAAGTGGAAGCTCTAGTAGTAATTCACCCAAATCTTAAGTTCTATTTTTTTGGATGGAGCTCGTTCTTGGCATGAGGATTTTTAAAAGGATCATTCTTAGCATGATATCTCTAATTGCAGGTAGTTCAGTCCAGTGTCTTGCCAGACATGTTCAGAAGGACCTACAAGGCCATCACAAAGGGCAACCCAACGTGGAATCAAGTACAAGTTCCAGAGTCGAAGCTATATTCATGAGATCTCAAGTCAACTTACATTTGCCAATATTCGCCTTGTTAACAAGCTGCTAAAGGGTGAAGTAGGACCAAAGACAATTCACATTCCTTCAGGGGAGAAACTTTATGTATTTAATGCTGCAATGGTTAGTATGAAATTTTATTCTTAATTCGATGTTGATTTTTAGTTCAAAATAGAAAAGGATATATTTCCCTCATGTATTTTTGGATTTTTGAATTTTATTTGAAGTGCCCTGTTCAGGAAAAAAAAAACATTTCATTTGAAATGCCCTTTGCATTATGTTGATTGTTTATATGACATCTTGCATTGATTTAGGGACATGATAAAATACCCCGCACACTAAGAATTATACTGCCATTAATGAAATAGTCTCCCCTTCTGTTATAACCGCGCATCAAGCGTCGTTTAAGACGTCTGGGAAGTGGTCCAGACGTCTGGTCAGACGTCTGGAAGCCTTCCCAGACGTCTGGAATTAAATTTTTTCGGTGTACGTGTTCGCGTCTGTGCGCATGCGCGCGCAGACTAAACCTGCCACCCTCCTTCTCTTTTCTCTCCCTCCCTGCAGACGTAGCTTTTTCCTTTCTCTCTCCCCGCGGCTGCCATCAAATACACCTCTCCCTCTCCCTCACCCTCACTCCACCGCCTTCTTCTTCTTCTTCTCCCTGTCAGCGAGAGAGCGAGTGGGCGAGAGCAGCAACAGTGGCTGCTGCGAGTGCGTGGGGAGGAGGGGATGTTGCGAGAGGAAGAGGGAGCTTGACCGTGAGGGTGCGAGCTCACTGGAGCAGCCAGAGCCGACCGGCGAGTGCGCAGCAAGCGTGTGGTGCCAGGGAGGAGCTGCTGCAGCTCCGGCAGCAGGCGAGCACGGCGTGGCACGGCCGTGTGCTGCGGGCGGAGAGCGAGCAGGTTCTGATTCTGGGAAAATCTTCCCAGAATCAGACGTCTGGACTTACGTCCAAACGACGCAAGAGACGTCTGGAGGAAGGTCCAGACGTCTGACAGGTACGTTATTTTTATCTTCTCCTTCTTCCGCGTGTACAGCCATGCAGCCGTTCCGCCGAAGTCTCCTGCATCCTTTCGTGATGAGAGCGGGCGTGTGTGTGTGCAGGACCTATTCGGGAAGGCGCAAGGGCATGCCATCCCACACAGATCAGACATCTGGGCCAGCACCAGACGACGGAGAGGGTCTCCAGACGTCCGGGATGACAGTCGGACGTCTGGAAACTAAGTCCAGATGGTTCAGCCGGTTTTTGGATGTTTGAAGAACCACGCAGATCAAGGTATGACCTGAGCTGCCATTTAAGACGTCTAGAAGAAGTTCCAGACATCTGATTTTGAGCAGACTCGTCGTTTTTGACCCGTTTAGGGTCCGTTCGGAGTCCGTTTTCCGCATTTCAAGTTTCGTTCTTCTCAGATTTAGTTCCTCTACCTGTTTACAGTAATTGTATTTTGTTCTGAGTAGCTCCTTATCTTTTATCCTTGTGTTAGGACCCTGATCCATTGCGGCTCTAGGGGTTGTGGAGGCACGCGGGCTTGCCGATTACGCCCCAGTACTCCCGATTTTGCAGGTAGAGTGGCCCTTTTAATTAATTATCAAAAATAATGCAATTGTGAAATAATTAATAGAGATTAGGGTATTACATGAACTCTAGGATTGAAAAACTAGATTGAATGATAGATCCTAGGGTATTGCATGAATCCTAGGACTGGAAAACTAGATTGAATGATAGATCCTAGGATATGGCATGAATCCTAGGATTGGAAAACTAGCTTGAATGCATATACATTGCAGTCTTGGAAAAGTAGAAAGGAAACGATAACTGCCTGTAATTAGTTAACAGTTGCCTGATTACGAATGAATAATTACGATTGGGGACATGGGCTATATAAATAAAAAGCTGAAATGATGAAACCCAAATTGGCTGAGTTGAAAGAGCATGAACCCTATGGGGAATTAGGAGTAGAACTCCTGGAAAGTGAATGGACTGGAACTGGGGAAGTGAGCTGACCCTTGGGTACGGAGTACCAAGGAGAGCGACTGTCCCCCTGTTTAGTACAGAGTGGAGCTAGCCGCCCCAGGGACCCGGGATAGGTCTGGCCACTTTGTGCCGACTTTTGGCCCTCGTGTACACAGTACCGAGGAGAGATACTAGTGTAGGGAGAGCACTAGCTACCCCACGGGCCTCGAGGTTCTGCTTGTCCTCCTACACCGACTTGTTCGGCCCACTGGGCAAACGAGGGTAGTCAGGCGAGGGTGCGCAGACTGTGGAGGGGCATGACCCATGTTTGCTTACTGTGGAGGGTCTGGACCCCTGTTACTGAGAGGGCTCTGCCCTATACTGGTTCCGTGTTGTGCTTTGGGCGCACCCGTTAACGGAAACGACTGACTGCGTGCCAGTGCGGGATAGCTACCCGTGCGTTTATCGCGCATGCCGTAGTCACCGTTACGTCTGTCAGCGACCTTGGGGTGGTTGACTGAGGGTAGGACCACCACGAGGGACTCTCCCAGCCAGGAGAGCACCACGTGCTACTTCTACTTTTCGGAAAAAACTACAATCAAGATCGTTCCCACAAGGAACATTCAAGATGAAAACAAGAATCTAAGGGATAATTCGATAACGAGTAAACGGAAAATATAAAGAAAGAAATTTAAAATATAACAGCTACTGTCCACCTTACTGTTTCTCAGCTTTTAGTTGCCACTCTACTCAGCGTTTCACTGACGTGTCACCTTTGTTACCTTTTCAGGACCAGGTGTTGAGCAGCCAGAGTCGGCGGCTGCAGAGGGCGTTGGGCCTAGTAGAGCCCAGTTATGTTACTTGTGTAGTACCTACTGTACTTTCTTTCTGTTGTAGTGAGTAGTTTCTGTTACCCCTATACTTTTTTCATTGTAAGCTTATTGTTTATGTACATGTTTATTTCTCTACTGTTGTGGTGGTGTATACTGTAATATTTCTTTTCTTTACTGCTGTATTTTGTTACTGCTAGTTGTATACATGGTGAATGTGGTTTATTTTACTGTGGACGACTGGGTCTTGGGATCAGTCGAGTCGGTTCGATTCTTGTATCTCGTAGGGATTCGGGAATCGGGTCGTAACAAGATGGTATCAGAGCAAGGTCGTCCCGAGAAATGAACCAACTGACTGGAAAATAACCAATTCACGTGTCTGTAACTAGAGTAGCCACCACAACGTTCTTTTGACATAAGCTCTTAGACTTCTTCGTTAGATGTCGTTTATATTGACGTATTTCCGTTCTGTTTTCATGTCTCCTTGCAGGAGATGCCTCGACGAGGGACTAGCGAGGCGGGCCGCGGGCGCGGCCGAGGAAGAGGTTGGAGGGGTGGGCGTGTCAAGGTCGACGTTTCAGTAGACCAGACCCTGCTTCCGAGCATTCAGGCCCAGGACCTCGCCCAGCTGATATGGACATAGTACGAGAGGAGCTCCACCCGTCGCCACGAGCGCCTCTCCCTAGGGCTTTGGAGGGGGAGTCCTCTGTGGGACCACGCAACGGACGTGGCGCTAGACGCGGGGGAGGGGATGGGCCGCCACCGCCCCTACCTTCCTCCGACACTTCTGTGCACGAGGCTTCCTTACCTGGAGGTGCACCAGCATCTCCACTGCAGCGCCACTTCGAGCTTTTCGGATAGTTCCGGAAGCTGAAGCCCCCTCCTTCAAGGGGGATGAGGACCCGACCGAGGCGGAGGACTGGCTCGAGCAGATAGAGAAGGTTTTTGACACCCTTCGCCCCCAGGTGGAGCGCTGCGTGGCCTTTGCCACGTACCAGCTGGAGGGCGTGGCACACAGGTGGTGGAGGGCGGTCAGGGGACAGGAGAGGGATAAGCCGACCTGGGATCGGTTCGTCACCCTCTTCTGTGAGCAGTTCTTTCCCCATACGTGGCAGGACCAGAGGAGGCAGGAGTTCCACACCCTCCTCCTGGGGACGATGACCGTAAGCGCATACCACTCGCGATTTTTGGAGCTGTCCCGCTTCGCAGCGACAATTGTAGCCACTGAGGAGGAGCGCCCTTGGAGGTTCACCGAGGGGCTCCGGCCTGCGATTCGGGGGTATGTCAAACCACTGAAGCTGCCTACGTTCTCGAGGGTGGTGGAGGTAGCTATGACTGATGAGAACCTCATCATGAACCCTAACTAGCACAATCTAACGTAGATATGCAAGAAAAAGCTCCTACATAACTTATAGAAAGGCTTGACTCAGAGAATTCTAAGTTTGTGAAGAAAACAGGTCATTAGGGGAAAAAATGCAATTTCACCAACACAATCAGTAAACAGGATAACTCAGGATCCAAACATAGGTCAAACTAACCAAATAAGAAGAAAATTGGGATGATTTGATCCAACAAGGGATAAAGCAACTCCAAGGAATTAAATGACATTCTGTAACCTAAAATAAACACACTTCAATTCACGAGGTTCGAGGTAAAGTAAAAATCTACTAAACCCTCTAAAATTCATAGAAAAATAATATCTAGGGCTTAGAACCTTCAATTTGGCCTTGGGAACCCATTTTGACCTATATTGAGACCATGCCCAATTAATGATTTAATTTAGGTTTTTACATAAATTGACCGGTCAAACAAGGTCTGATCTAGAAATAAAATTTCCCATTAGAATCCTTAGGTCCCATTTAGTCATGCATAAAAACTTGAGCCTAAGAAGAGACCTTCTTGACCGACTTTGCATTTTTGTCCTCATCTATTACTTTTTGACCCTCAACTTTCGAAACCCTTACATTTTGGCCCCTATGTTCTTCGTCATTCTTTGCACTTAGGTCCTCCCTGCAAAACTCTGAGCAGAGCCATGCTCCGGCGACTTTGCGCGGAGCATGGCGCCGCGCAGGGTGAGGGAGGCCCTCTGCCCGTTGAACCGGGTGTTCCCTGCTGATGGCCGACTTATGTGACCGACCGTGGCTAGGTCTTTTGTTTGTTATAGTAATGTCATTGTGGTACAGATAAAATAGCTACGGTTTGTCATTACCACCATTACAATTTTACTCAAAAATGTTTTTCTTCCAAGGTCAAACTCAGGGAGCTACTAGAATTCTAGAAGTACAATGCTTTTACTACAAAAATAAGAGAGAGAGAGAGAGAGAGAGATTTTATTTCTTGACTTTTTCTTCTTCTCTTCTTTCTTTCTTTGCTTGTCTTCTTTTTCTCTTCTTTTGTCTTCTTGATCTTCTTCAATTCCTCTTCTTCTTTCTTTATCTTCTTTTCTTCTTTCTCTTTTCTTCTTCTCTTTTCTTCCTTCTTCTTTCTGCTCTCAGCTGCGGCACCTTTTCTTTTCTTTTTCTTCTTCTTTGCTTTGTCTACAGAGCTTCATCCGTCACCTGATTTCTCAATCAGACGGCTTAAGTGGCGTCTGCTACAGTGCTTCCTCTGTGCTTCTTCCTCCTTCTTTCTTGCAGTCTTCTTCCTTCTTCTTCTTCTCACAGTCCTTCTTCTTCCTCTCTGCCCTGAGCGGCCAAGGCTTCGGCCACCTTCTTCCTTCTTCTTCTCTGCCTGCACACTCACACAACTGGTCAGAGCAAAACCTACCCCTACCCTTTCCCGAGTCTCTCTCTTTCTCAAATTTCTCTCATAGGATCGCTCTCCCAGAGCCGGGTATTCGAGTACGGGTGTCGTGCCAGGGACCAGGCCCACCGGCGTACGGTGGTGGGTGAGGTGTGCGCAGTGTCGGGTATCAGGATCCAGCCCAGACCTGCGGGGCGTGAGCGCGGGCGAGGGCAAGCGCGTGGGGTGCTCGTGAGTAAGGGACTTGACCCCTGTGTTCGAAGGCGAATAGCCTCGAACACTTTTTCAATTTATGCGCGGGCGCTGAGCAGCGCACTCCCGAGGTGGGACTAAAGTCCCACCTCGCAGACAGGCGCCCGCAGGCGAGGATCTCGCAACTAATTACAGCAGCTCACGAGGGTTTGCCTCAACTGCAGACCCTGGAGTCTTCGCGGAGGCACTTCGCGCGACCTGGGACCAGCGCCTGGGTGAGGCCGAAGTTGCAGCTGCAGGTGAAGGAGCTTCGCCTGCGCAGCAACGGCGCCGAAGGGGGCGTGACCTGAACACAGCAACACGGCCTCTCGGCCTAGTCAGAAGATGTAGGGAGGTTCGCTGGAGGGCGGCGAAGCTCATGCGGGTGGTGGCAAGGCGTGAGGCGGTGTATGGTGGCTGCCCTAGGTCGGACTGTGGTCGGAAAGATGGATCTGTTCGAGGGGTCTATGGGTGGTGTGTGGCAGGGAATGAAAGGGGGAAGCTGTGGAGTGGAGTGAGGGGAAGCTTCTGAGGTGATCGGCGAGGAGTGAGGAGGTCTGTGGAGGTGGAATGGGCTCGCTGGAGAGAATGGTCGGAGACGGAGCAGGCGGAGGTTGAAGTTGTGTGTGGGTGCGCAAAAATACAAATTGATAGAGGGGAAATTTAGAGGAAGAGGAGAGGAAGCTTTTGCCTAAGTTTTGGACGAAGGGGGAAGGGCGGAGCCACCGGCTCGTGCCTGCCAGAGCTGAGGAAGAAGAGGCCCTGGAAGGGGAGAACGGCGACGAGGAGGCAGGCGGAGGGTGTCGGCGGGTGCAGCGCGACATAGACGAAAGGGTTAGGGGAACCCTGCTGCAGATAAGGCAACAGAGCGACGAGGAGGAGGAGGAGTTGGTCGCCGGAAGCTGCAGGCCGTCTGTTGGAGCTGGAGAGGAGGAAGTGGGGGGGTATTCTCCGTCAGAGACAGCTTATCCTCTTCTGCTGGCGACGGCGGTCTTTATAAAGGCGAAGGCGGAGGGGTGGGCACAGGAAGGCGACGTGCCTCCCTCTCCGGAGGATGGCCGGAGCAGCAACCCATACCTTCCACGTGTTTGCACGGAAGGTGTGGGCGATGGCGGAGGTCATGGAGGTGTCCCTGCGACAGCAGACCTCGCAGGGAACACCCGGTTCAATGGGCAGAGGGCCTCCCTCACCCTGCGCGGCGCCATGCTCCGCGCAAAGTCGCCGGAGCATGGCGCTGCTCAGAGTTTTGCAGGGAGGACCTAAGTGCAAAGAACGATGAAGAATTTAGCGGCCAAAATGCGAGGGTTTCGAAAGTTGAGGGTCAAAAAAGTAATAGATGAGGACCAAAATGTAAAGTCGGTCAAGGAGGTCTCTTCTTAGGCTCAAGTTTTTATGCATGAATAAATAGGACCTAAGGATTCTAATGGTGGATTTTATTTCTAGATCAGACCTTGTTTGATGGGTCAATTTACGTAAAAACCTAAATTAAATCATTAATTGGGCATGGTTCTCAATGTAGGTCAAAATGGGTTCCCAAGGCCAAATTGAAGGTTCTATGCCCTAGAGATTATTTTTATATGAATTTTAGAGGGTTTAATCGATTTTTACTTTGCCTCAAACCTCGTGAATTGAAGTGGATTTGTTTTAGGGTTAAAGGATGTCATTTAATTCCCTTGGAGTTGCTGTAGCCCTTGTTGGATCAAATCATCTCACTTTCTTTCTTATTGGGTTAGTTTGACCTATGTTTGGACCCTGAGTTACCCTGTTTACTGATTGTGTTGGTGAAATTGCATTTTTACCCCTTATGACCTATTTTCTTCACAAACTCAGAATTCTCTGAGTCAAGCCTTTCTATAAGTTATGTAGGAGCTTTTTCTTGCAAATCTAGGTTAGATTGTGCTAGTTAGGGTTCATGATGAGGTTCTCATCATACCCCCATGCCTATCTTTTGCTAGTCCCTTAACAAAAACTTAAGGTTTTAACCTTTGTTCTAAACCATGATGTTTTTAATAACTTCAGATAAGTGCTTTTTCATTTGAACTTTGATTAGGTTAGAATGCTAACCATAGGCCTAAAAGGTGCTCTAGTACCAATCAAGATCCAGATCTATCTAGCCTCAACCTCAGTCTTTGGCAAAGGTTTTTAAGGCCCACAAGAACTAACCTAAGGTTTATTGGACTTTGTGGTTAAAGCACCCGTGCTTGAAATGATTTTAGCCCTGGTTCAGTTCGCAGTGCGTTTTGTAAGAGAGAGATAGAAAATTTTTCTGTTTGGAGAGTTTTCTCTCTCTTTTTCTTTTTAATTCTATCTTAGGATTGGCTTTTCAACACGGTCTGTATCAGATTCCTTGCCCCCATCATCAATCCTCAAGGGTTCCTGGCGATCGATGCTTCGAGATAGCACCGCCCATGGCAACCCCCAGAACCCTGGCTATTGAGATTTCGAGATAATCCCATCCATGGTGTTCCGTGGCTGAATTCAAACCCTTGCAGTTGACACTTCGTGATAATGCCATCCATGGAATCTGAACTAGCAGAGTGCTTACAAGCCCCCAATAGGATATGTAAATATCCTAAGAGACAAGCACCGAGGAGATGGTATTTTGTTACGCATCTTCGAGGGGATTTCCCGCCTCTCCGCGCTGGGAACTCGTCCAAATCAACTTGTGTTGATCGGCCGCTCCTACTCTAGGTGTACTTTTCAGAATTTTTTGACGCTTTTGCGTGATTTTTTATTTTTACGCTTACTGAACCAAGTTGTGTGTGAGGTTAGGGTGCTTAGGTTACTGACTCCCGTAAACCAAAAGTTAGTAAATGAGGTCAAATACTCCCTAAGCCTTAGACCTAATACTTCAGCTTTTCATTTTCCTCAACCTCTTGAGGAATGTCTAGATCTTAATGGGTACTAAGAGTCTATCCAAGAATTCCTAAAGTTTGCGTTCTTACTAATCTAACCATGCACTTTTCATTTCTTTTCTTGAATAAGGTCTAGAACTTAGGTCAATTCCTTAGTTTCTTATTAATAACTATCACTCTTTTCTTTCAATTTTTGCTCCTTTTTCAATTTGTTCATTCTCTTACAAAATTTCCTTTCTCCTCTTATTCTTTTATTCTTTTTTGAAATTTTTTTTTAATTTTTATGGTATTTTTGCATATGTGAATTTTTTGTTTAAAACCTTTTCTTACAAGTTTTGCACTTTTATACCCCCCATGCCTAAGGTTTGCAATGTCCTCATTGTGACTTAGGGGGTTTTATTTACTTAGTTCATTCCTTAAGACAGAAGTTTTAATGAGTGAATGGGTCAGGATGAATTTTGCGGACGATTTCTAATCCCAGATGCAAGCATCTGAGGTGGAGTCGGCTGTCTATAAGGGCGAACCTTAAGTGCACAAAGGTGTGAAAAAGGTTTTAGATTTTCAGGAAAATGACGGGCTGCCTCCCGTTAAGCGCTGAGTTTTACGCCATCGGCTGGGCGCAATAAGCTCAAGGGGAATGGAGGATATAAGATGATTCAGCCAAATCAGTAGAAGTCACATCAATGAACGGCTTCAGTCTCTGACCGTTCACGATGAAGGGTTCGGAGTCGTGGCTGAGCGGACTGATTTCGATGGCTTCATTTCCAAAAACCTGTCAGACTAAATATGGTCCGACCCACTTGGATCAAAACTTTCTTGGGAAAAGTTTGAGTCGGGCATCAAAGAGTAGGACCTTCTGACCAGGATGAAAGATCTTTCTCGAGATATGCTTGTCATGGAAGGATTTAACCCACACCTTGTAGATTCGCGAGTTCTCATACGCGTCTAGGCGTAATTCGTCGATCTCGCTGATTTGAAGTTTTCTGTGGGTTCCGGCCTTCGAAAGATCTAGATTACAGTTCCGTACTGCCCAATAGGCTTTATGCTCCAGTTCTACGGGAAGGTGACACGCCTTTCCGTACACCAGTCTAAAGGGAGACATCCCTAATTTGGTTTTGTGGGCGGTCCTATAGGCCCACAATTCTTCCGGAAGTCGGGACGACCAGTCCTTCCTGTCAGGCCGAACAGTGACTTGCAGGATCTTCTTGATCTCCCGATTTGACAGCTCAACAAGACCATTAGTCTGTGGGTGGTAAGGTGTAGAGATTCGGTGAGACACCCCGTATTTGGTCATCAGTGACCTAAATTGAGCGTTTGTGAAATGGGTCTCCCCATCAGAGATTATAGCACGAGGAATCCCGAACCTTGAGAAAAGGTTTTGGTGAATGAATTTGAGAACGATTTTGTGATCACAGGTTCGGGTCGGTATGGCTTCGATCCATTTGGACACGTAGTCCACAGCAAGCGGAATTTATTCGAAACCATCCGAAGCAGGAAAGGGGCCCATAAAGTTAATCCCCCAAACATCAAAGATTTCGCATACGAGAATCGGCTGCAAAGGCATCATGTCACGACGGCTCATGTTGCCCAAAGTCTGGCAACGACTGCATGCCTTGCAGTGACTGTATGCGTCTTTGAACAGCGTGGGCCAGTAAAAGCCACACTGGAGGACTTTTGATGCGATTTTATGCCCACCGCATGCCTGGTCATGGCAGAAAGAGAGGATATTGTTGATTTCCTCTTCCGGGACACATCTCCGGATGACTTGATCAGCACCTATGCGGAAAAGGTCCGGGTCTTCCCAGATGTAATACTTGGTATCAGAACACAATTTGTCTTTCTTGGCCTTCGGCCAATCAGACGAGATCTGATGAGATGCCAAGTAGTTTACTATATTAGCAAACCATGGAAGTCTAGTACCGATAGTCAGCAGGTGCTCATCAGGAAAATGTTCTGTGATGGGTCCAGAAGGGTTGATAATCTCAGAAGGAAGGCAGGACAGATGGTAGGCTACCACATTCTGCCTTCCCGCCTTGTCGCAAATTTTAAGATCGAATTCTTGCAACAGCAAGATCCAACGAATTAGTCAGGGCTTCGCGTCCTTCTTGGCAAGGAGATGCCTTACAGCCGTGTGATCCGAGTAGATGATGACATGGGAACCCAGGAGATACGATCGGAACTTTTCAAGGGCAAATACTACGGCTAGCAGCTCTTTCTCTGTAACCGTATAGTTACGCTGAGCCTCGTCAAGTGTCTTGCTAGCGTAGTAGATGACCACGGGTTTCCCGTCAGCTTTCTGCCCCAGGACCGCTCCTACAACAAAATCAGACGCATCGCAATGATCTCAAAGGGTTGAGACCAGTCAGGGGATTGTAGGATAGGTGCCTGGGTGACTCGGTCACGAAGGTTTTCAAAGGCTAGTGTGCATTCCTTGGAGATTTCAAAGGGTACATCCTTAGAGAGAAGAGAGGTCAAGGGGCGCGCGATTTTCGAGAAATTCGGAATGAAGCGACGGTAAAAACCGACGTGCCCCAGAAAAGAACGGATGTCCCTGATCGAGCTAGGCATAGGAAGGCGAGAGATCAGATCAACCTTAGCTCGATCCACTTGGATGCCTTTTTCCGAAATTAAGTGTCCCAGGATAATTCCCTCAGGCACCATGAAATGGCACTTTTCCCAGGAAAGAACCAAATTCACATCGATGCATCGCCTGAGTATCTGGACTAAGTGTTGGAGGAAATCGTCAAATGATGCTCCAAAAACTGAAAAGTCATCCATGAAGACTTCCAGATAGTCACCTACCATATCTGAGAATATGGCAAGCATGCACCGCTGAAAAGTAGCGGGTGCATTGCAAAGACCAAAAGGCATCCTTCGGAAAGAGTATGTTCCGAAGGGGCAGGTGAACGTGGTCTTTTCTTGGTCCTCAGGATGGATTGTCACCTGGTTGTAACCGGAGTACCCGTCAAGAAAGTAGAAGAACCTATTTCCCGCTAGTTTCTCGAGAATTTGATCAATGAAAGGTAGTGGGAAATGGTCCTTCTTCGCGGAGGAATTGAGTCGGTGGTAATCTATACAGACTCTCCACGCGTTGGCTAATCGGGTAGGAATGACTTCTCCGGTCTCAGTCGTTATAGTGGTGAGTCCTGCCTTCTTAGGCACAACCTGAATTGGGCTAACCCAACGACTATCGAAGATCGGGGAGATGATTCCGGCATCTAACCACTGGATGATCTCCTTTTTCACGACCTCCTGCAGATTAGGGTTCAAACGTCGCTGCATTTCACGAGAAGGTCATGCGCCCTCTTATGAATAGATATGATGAGTACAATAAGAGGGACTTATTCCAGTCAAATCATCGAGAGTCCACCCGATGGCTCTGCGATGTTGCTGGAGGACAGCAATCAGACGGGATTCCTGTTTGGGATTGAGGTTGGAATTGATGATCACAAGAAGGGTCTGATTAGAACCCAAAAAGATGTATTCAAGTGAGCAGGAAGGGGCTTCAGCTCGAGGATGGAGTTATCAGCAGCGGCGGGTGGTTCAGCATAGACGGGAGGTTCAAGGGTAGGAGTTACTGGGTTGTCCAAATCTGAATTCGACTCCTCTGTTTACGGGTCAGGATCTTTCTGCGGTTGATGAGGTATAATCAGGTCATTCTGGAAGTGTGTTTCATCAACCAAAGTCCTAATGTCACAAATCTGTTCGATGACACTGCAATTGATTTCTTGTTGGGCCTTGAATATATCAATTTTCAGGGTTTGATTCCCCAATTTGAGCTCTATTTGGCCCTCCTCACAGCCAATGTTGGCTCTAGCAGTAGCTAAGAAAGGTCTCCCTAGAATGATTGGTGTATCCTTAGGGTTCTCAGGTGCGCCCATGTCTAAGACTATGAAGTCTACAGGAAAGTAGAAATCCCGTACCCTCATAATAACATCCTCGAGAATTCCTTTTGGTGACTTTATAGATCGATCTGCTAATTGTAATGTCACCTCAGTGGGTTTTAGCTCAGATTCTTCTAGATGGTTAAGTAAGGATGTGGGTATCAGATTTATGGAAGCACCCAAGTCTAGCAAGGCTCTATCAAATTGGGTATCACCTATCTTGCAGGGAATCAGGGGAGTACCAGGATCTTTAGCCTTGGGTGGGAGTCTGCTTAGGATCACAGAGCTGGCTTGCTCTTACGCTGGGGTGTACACACATTCTTTAAAAATCGTGCGTAAGCCGGTACGTGACGGATTGCATCCATCAAGGGGATGTTTATGTGGACTTGCTCAAAGAGCTTGACCAGGTCCTCCTCAGGTGCCACGGGCTTGGTAGTCTTCTTTCCCCTGGTCAAGGCCTTGGGAAACGGAATCTTGGTTGGCTCTTCTAGGATAGGTCTTGGATCTGGGACAGGGGTAGTGTTACGAACGCATTCCAAGAAAATTTTTTAAGACGTCTGGGAGTTGGCCCAGATGTCTGACCAGACGTCTGGAACCCCTTCCAGACGTCTGGATTTATTCTATGTGGCGTGCGGGGCTGCATTTGCGCGCAGGCGTGTGCAGACCTGCAACCGCCGCACCTCCCCTCTTTTTCCCTCTCTCCTCCTGCAGGCGCAGGCTGCGCTCCCTCTCTCTCTCCTCCCACGTGGCCTTAAAAGGCCCTCGCCCTCTCCCTCACTCTCATCTCCTCCGCTTCCTTCTTCTTCTTCTTCCAGTCGGTGCGAGAACGCGAGCGCAAGCGAGCGGCGGCAGCGGCAGCCGCGGCGAGTTGCGGGAGGAGGTGTTGCGCGAGGGAGGAGAAGCTCGACCGTGAGGGCTCGAGCTTGTCGGGGTAGCTAGAGCTGGCCGGCGGGGGAGCAGCGGGCGTGGAGTGACGCGGGAGGGCTGCTGCAGCTTGAGTAGCAGGCGGACGAGGCGCGGCGCGCCCGTGCGTCGCGGGCGGAGAGCGAGTCGAGCTCTGATTCTGAAAATTTTTCCAGAATCAGACGTCTGGGCTTCCAACCAAACGACGGTGAAGACGTCTGGAGAACTGCCCAAACGTCTGGCAAGTGAGTTATTTTCGTCCTTCTTCCTTTTCTGCGACCGTTCATACTGAGAACGAGGAGTGGGTACGTGCAGGTTCTGAGATTCACCATCCAACGCGAATCAGACGTCTGGCCGCAGTGCCAGATGACGGGAAGGACTTCCAAACGTCCGAGGTGACCATCGGACGTCTGGGAACTAGGACAGACGCCCCCGTAGGCTTCTGGACGTCTGAGAGACTACGCAAAACAAAGGTACCATCTGACCCACATTTTAAGACGTCTGGAAAGGGTTCCAGACGTCTGATTTCTGACTATTTCGTCGTTTTCGACCCGTTTAGGGCCCATTCGGAGTCCGTTTTCCACGTTTCGAGTTGCGTTCTTTTCGGAATAAAATCCTCTACCCGTCTACAGTAATTATATACTATTCTGAGAAACTCCTTGTGTTTGATCCTTGTGATAGGACCCCGTTCCATTGCAGTCCCGGGGGTTGCAGAGGCGAGCGGGATTTCCGACCACTCCCCCAGTACTTCCGTTGTAGCTGGTAGAGTGGCTTTAAAATTATTAACATAATTTTTTACAATTATGGAACAATTAATAGAACCTAGGGCATTGCATGAATCCTAGGAATGAGAAACCAGATTGAATGATAGATCCTAGGGTATTGCATGAATCCTAGGGCTAGAAAACTAGATTGAATGACAGATCCTAGGGTACAGCATGAATCCTAGGACTAGAAAACTAGTGATATGAATATAGATATTGCAGTCTTGGAAAATGTGGAAAGGAAATAATAGATGCCTGTAAATTGGTTTAACAGCTGCCTGTTATGAATAAATGAACATGATTGAGAATATGGGTTGTATGAATGTGAAACTGGAATGGTGAAACCTGAATGTGCTGAGTTAAAAGAGCTGGAACCCTACGGGGAATTAGGAGTAGAACTCCTGAAAAGAGAATGAAATGGAACTGAGAAGGAAAGATGTGGAGGTGTGTTGTCTCTTGGGTACGTAGTGCCAGGGAAGCACCTGTTACCTGTTTAGTGCAGAGCGGAGCCAGCTGCCCCAGGGACCCGGGATTAGGTCTGGCCACTTTGTACCGACTTTTGGCCCTCATCTACACAGTACCGAGGAGAACTACTAGTGTAGAGCAAGTACTAGCTACCCCACGGGCCCAAGGTGCTGCTAGCTCACCTACACCGACTTGTTAGGCCCACTGGGCAAACCAGGGAGTCAGGCGAGGGTGCGCGGACTGTGGAGGGGCAAGACCCCTGTTTGGTTACTGTGGAGGGGCTGGACCCCTGTTACTGAGAGGGCTCTGCCCTATACTGGTTCCGTGCTGTGCTTTGGGCGCACCCGTTAACAGAAACGACTGACCGCGTGCTAGAGCGGGGTAGCTACCCGTGAGTTTATCGCGCGTGCCGTAGTCACCGTTACGTCTGTCAGCGACCTTGGGGTGGTTGACTGAGAGTAGGATCACCACGGGGGCTCTCCTGGCCAGGAGAGCACCACGTGTTACTTCTACTTTTTGGAAAAGACTGTAATCAAGATCGTTCCCACGAGGAACATTCGAGATCAAGTGAAGGATCTGAGAAATAGATAAATTGTGAAACAATAGAAAGACTTAAATAAAGAAAGAAAGAAAATAAAATAGCTACTGTACACTTTACTGCTTCTTTAGTTTTAGCTGCCACTCTACTCAGCGTTTCGCTGACGTGTTACACTCGTTACTTTTCAGGACCAGGTGTTGAGCAGCCAGGGTCAGCGGCTGGAGAGGATGCTGGGCCGAGTAGGGTCCAGTAGAGTTACCGTAGTTCTTTTGTACCCTTTTGGTTCCACTGTAGTGAGTAGTTCTTATTACTCTCTGTACTTTTCTTCACTTGTAGTTCATGTTATGTTATAAATGTTATTCTACTGTATGGTGGAACATGCTGTGGTAGTTCCTTTTCTTACTGCTGTATTTTTTGTTACTGCTAGTTATACTCATGCTGAATGTGGTTTATTTTACTGCTCTTTTGGTTACTTCCTCGTTGGACGACTAGGTCTTGGGATTAGTCGAGTCGGTCCGATTCTCGTGTCTTGTAGGGACTCGGGAATCGAGTCGTTACAGGTAGGAATGTCCTGGATTACCGTCCTAGGCTTGGGATCACTACCAGGCTTGGAGTGGTTTGGGTGAGGTGGATCTTGGGTTTCCTTACCACTACGGGTCGTTATGGAATTAAGTCCTGCCTGGTTTTGGTTGGGATTGGGTAAGATGGGTTGCTGCTGGTAGCCTACAAAAGAAGTGGAGGCCTCTATCCCGTCAGGTGAAGGAACAGAGGGGGCCTGATAAATCATACGGGCTTGGCACAGGTTTGGGTTCATAACGCGCCGCTGGGTTGGCACGTTATTCGGGTTAGGAAGAGGTTGGGAAGGAATAGTGCCTGGCTGGCGAGAATTTGCCAACTGGGCCAGTTGATTTCGTACCTCTGTAAGTTCGTCCTTGTGTTTCTTTTGAATAGCCGCATTCGTTCTTTGAATGTCAGCCAAAGTCTGAGGGATAAGGGACATTTGATCTTGATTTGGCCATAATGGATAAGTAGGGCTGGGCCAAGGCTGAGGCGGCTGGTAAGGACGAGGGGGTTGTTGGCGGGGCTGAAAGGGTGGTCTTTGGGTTTGGGAATTTCCCGCCCACTGAAAGTTGGGATGGTTTCGCCATCTAGGGTTATAGGTGTTGGAGAACGGGTCATTCTGGATGGCGTTGAGGTCCTCGCAGGTCTGAGGAACCTCCACAAAGTCATAGAAAGGGGGAATGGAATTCCCTGTGTAACGACCCGATTCCTGAGTCCCTACGAGACACGAGAACCGGACCGACTCGACTAATCCCAAGACCTAGTCGTCCAACGAGGAAGTAACCAAAAGAGCAGTAAAATAAACCACATTCAACATGAAATATAACTAGCAGTAACAAAATACAGCAGTAAGAAAAAGAACTACTACAGCATGTACCACCACAACAGTAGAACAACATTTAACATAACATGAACTACAAGTAAAGAAAAGTACAGAGAGTAACAAGAACTACTCACTACAGTGGAACAAAAAGGGCACAAAAGAACAGTGGTAATTCTACTGGACCCTACTCGGCCCAGCGTCCTCTGCAGCCGCTGACCCTACCTGGTCCTGAAAAGTAACGAGTGTAACACGTCAGCGAAACGCTGAGTAGAGTGACAGCTAAACTAAAGAAGCAGTAAAGCATACAGTAGCTGTTTTATTTTCTTTCTTCCTTTATTTACGTCTTTCTATTGTTTCACAATTTATCTATTTCTCAGATCCTTCACTTGATTTCGAATGTTCCTCGAGGGAACGATCTTGATTGCAGTCTTTTCCGAAGAGTAGAAGTAACATGTGGTGCTTTCCTGGTCGGGAGAGTCCCCCGTGGTGATCCTACTCTCAGTCAACCACCCCAAGGTCACTGACAGACGTAACGGTGACTACGGCACGCGCGGTAAACGCACGGGTAGCTACCCCGCACTGGCACGCGGTCAGTCATTTCCGTTAACGGGTGCGCCCAAAGCACAGCAAGGAACCTGTATAGGGCAGAGCCCTCTCAGTAACAGGGGTCCAACCCCTCCACATTAACCAAACAGGGGTCTTGCCCCTCCACAGTCCGCGCACCCTCACCTGACTACCCTGGTTCGCCAGTGGGCCTAACAAGTCAGTGTAGGTGAGCTAGCAGAACCCCGAGGCCCGTGGGGTAGCTAGTACTCGCTCTACACTAGTAGCTCTCCTCGGTACTGTGTACACGAGGGCCAAAAAGTTGGTACAAAGTGGCCAGACATATTCCCGGGTCCCTGGGGCGGCTGGCTCCGCTCTGCACTAAAAAGGCGTCTTGAATGCGCATTCGTAACACCCGGGTTGGTGCAAAAAGGATCGGATGGACTTCCGGTCCGAGAATCAAATGATGGATATGGTTCCATCCTAGGAGAAGATCAATGGAGAATGTTTTGCACAGTCTCCCGTGTGGAAGGAGGCTGTGCAAAGGAGCTATGCGCAGAGGTGGCTCGCTGCAGGTGCTGAGACCTTGTCCAATCGATTGGCCATTAATTCCAGGTCGACTGATGCGGACAGGCCCTGCGTCTCATGTGCTCCCCTAAGATTCGTCAATGCGCGGGTATTCGTCCTGTCGAATAATCCCATGGAGTCATTGTTGATGGAGTTCTCGCACATATTTTCGAGAATCTCCCACACGGTGTCCTCTTGTTGACCCATGATATTTCCTCCGCAAGTTGCATTGACGAAATGACGGATGTCCTCACGGAGTCCCTGGTAAAAAGATTGAACCTGTTCCCATTTAGGAACTCCGTGATGGGGGCACTTCCTCATGAGATCCTGAAAGTGATCCCATGCCTCATGGAGAGGTTTCCCTGTTTGCTGAGTGAAGTGAGTAATCTGATGGCGCAAGGCATTGGTCCGTCCAACGGGAAAGAACTTTTTAAAAAATTTGTACTGAAGTTCTTCCCAAGTGTTGATCGGCCGGGTCTGAGTTTGATACCAATGAGCGGCCTTATCCATAAGAGAGAAGGAGAACATCTTCATGAGAAGAATATCCCGATTTTGCTCATCTGAGCCAAAAGTTTGGGCCAGATGCTTTAGCTGTTTGATGTGCTGGAAGGGATCTTCGGAATTAAGCCCATGGAATTTAGGTATAGCATGAATCATATTGGGCTTTAATTCGGAATCAGGTCCTCCAGTCGGGATTCTGACTCGAGGCTCAATGGCCACCGCAGTAGGATTATAATGGTCCCGCATCATAGGACGCTGCGGTGGGTGCACAAAGTTTTGGAAGAGGTCATTGAGTCACTGGAGCTGATGCTCCAGATTGTTTTCTTCCTCAACTGGCTAAGCCATGATGGGGGAAGAAGGAGAGCTTGGTTCAGAATCAGATGAGAGAATGATGGGGTAGGGTTGCTGTGCAAACACGGGCGTCGAGGCTTGGCCTTGACGAGAGTGAATTCCTAAAGGAGATCTTAAAGGTGCTCTTAAGGATCTCCTACCATTCATGCACTGTTGGAATAGATGAGTTTAGAAGGTGCTGGACCCAATCAAGACACCCAAAAATGTGTTGGGTGACTACAGAGGTGCGGAGCAGATGGAACCCTTGATCAGAAAGATCGTCCACCTGAGAATTACCTGGGCAGCCAGAGAGGGTGAGTCTCGCGAAAACCCCTACACGGTAGAGCGTCCCCACGGGTTACAGGGTTTCCCCCACCCGACCTCTCTTGTCATTGCGGTTTCAGGTAGACCAGAATGGGGATCTTGACCTCTTAAGTCTACCTTTTTTTATTTTAAGATCAATGTGCTTAAGGTTTCACTTGAACTCTTAGGTATTTTTGTGAATAAGGTGGCCTAATTTGAAGGTTGGCTGACCCTAAGGGTCAACTTCACCTAGGGACTCCTTTGGGAATTTAGGCCTTGTTTCTTTTTTTTTTTTTAAGGGTTCAAGTGTTTAGAGAGCCAATTGTTTAGGGTTTTTCTTAATAGGTATTTTCAACCAATGGTTTAGGCACACCTCTTTTTAGGAAGATCTTTTCTTTGTTAATAGAAGGTGTGTCTCTAAAAACCCTAGATTTTTAATCCTTGGATTGGCTCTAGTTGGTCCATTTAAGTTGCCTCAAAATTTTGGTATCTAGGGCTCAATCAAGAAGGTTTTAGCCCTGGTTACCTTAGTTGGATGGACAGTTAAGCATGAGTTGAAATGAAAATTAGGCAACTCTGATGAATTACTACGTATGATGCAGGTAGCCCTAAGTTGATTTTTCCTTTTGTTCCTTTTCAGATTTTAAGGGAGTTAAGAAAAGGGCTAATGAGGATTACCTGGTTGTTGGAGAGTTGGTTGTGAGGCTGCTCTTCTCATTCTTTTACCTGCACACAAGAGAGAGAAAAATATTAGCAATCTCTTAAAAGAAATTCAAAGCTTTTAGAATAGCCGGAGCTCCCCAGCAACGGCGCCAAGAAATGATGGCCGACTTATGTGACCGACCGTGGCTAGGTCTTTTGCTTGTTATAGTAATGTCGTTGTGGTACAAGTAAAATAGCTACGGTTTGTCATTGCCACCATTACAATTTTACTCAGAAATATTTTTCTTCCGAGGTCGAACTCAGGGAGCTACTAGAATTCTAGAAGTACAATGCTTTTAGTACAAAAATGAGAGAGAGAGAGAGAGATTTTATTTCTTGGCTTTTTCTTCTTCTCTTCTTTCTTTCTTTGCTTGTCTTCTTTTTCTCTTCTTTTGTCTTCTTGATCTTCAATTCCTGTTCTTCTTTCTTTATCTTCTTTTCTTCTTTTTCTTTTTTTCTTCTCTTTTCTTCCTTCTTTCTGCTCTCTGCTGCGGCACCTTTTCTTTTCTTTTTCTTCTTCTTTGCTTTGTCTGCAGAGCTTCATCCGTCATCTGATTTCTCAATCATACGACTTAAGTGGTGTCTGCTACAGTCCTTCCTCTGTGCTTCTTCCTCCTTCTTTCTTGCAGTCTTCTTCCTTCTTCTTCTCACAGTCCTTCTTCTTCCTCTCTGCCTTGAGCAGCCAAGGCTTCGGCCACCTTCTTCCTTCTTCTTCTCTGCCTGCACACTCACACAACTGGTCAGAGCAAAACCAACCCCTACCCTTTCCCGCGTCTCTCTCTTTCTCAGATCTCTCTCATAGGATCGCTCTCCTAGAGCCGGGTATTCGGGTACGGGTGTCGCGCCCGGGACCAGGCCCACCGGCGTGCGGTGGTGGGCGAGGTGTGCGCAATGTCAGGTATCCGGATCCAACCCAGACCTGCGAGGCTTGAGCACGGGCGAGGGCAAGCGCGTGGGGCGCTCATGCGTAAGGGACCTGACCCCTGTGTTCAAAGGCGAATAGCCTCGAACACTTTTTCAATTTATGCGCGGGCGCTGAGCCGCGCACTTCCGAGGTAGGACTAAAGACCCACCTCCCAGACAGGCGCCCGCAGGCGAGGATCTCGCGGCTAATTGCAGCAACTCGCGAGGGGTTTGCCTCAACTGCAGACCCTGGAGTCTTCGCGGAGGAACTCCGCGCGACCTGGGACCAGCGCCTGGGCATGGCCAAAGCGGCAGGTGAAGGAGCTTCACCTGCGCAGCAATGGCGCCGAAGGGGGCGTGACCTGAACACAGCAATACGGCCTCTCGGCCTAGTCAGAAGATGTAGGGAGGTTCGCCGGAGTGCGACGAAGCTCATGCGGGTGGTGGCGAGGCGTGAGGCAATGTATGGTGGCAACCCTAGGTCAGACTGTGGTCAGAAAGATGGGTCTGTTCGAGGGGTCTTTAGGTGGTGTGTGGCAGGGAATGAAAGGGGGAAGCTGTGGAGTGGAGTGAGGGGAAGCTTCTGAGGTGATCGGTGAGGAGGGAGGAGGTCTGTGGAGGTGGAATGGGCTCGCCGGAGAGGGTGGTCGGAGACGGAGCAGGCGAAGGTGGAAGTTGTGTGTGGGGGCGCAAAAATACAAATTGACAGAGGGGAAATTTAGAGGAAGAGGAGAGGAAGTTTTTACCTAAGTTCTGGACGAAGGGGGAAGGGCGGAGCCACCGGCTCGTGCCTGCCAGAGCTGAGGAAGAAGAGGCCCTAGAAGGGGAGAACGACGACGAGGAGGCAGGCGGAGGGTGTCGGCAGGTGCAGCGCGACACAAACGAAAGGGTTAGGGGAACCCTGCTGCAGATAAGGCAACAGAGCGAGGAGAAGGAGGAGGAGTTGGTCGCCGGAAGCTGCAGGCCGTCTATCGGAGCTGGAGAGGAGGAAATGGGGGGGTATTCTCCATCAGAGACAGCTTATCCTCTTCTGATGGAGACGGCGGTCTTTATAAAGGCGAAGGCGGAGGGGTGGGCGCAGGGAGGCGACGTGCCTCCCTCGTCGGAGGATGGTCGGAGCAGCAACCCATACCTTCCGCGTGTTCGTACGGAAGGTGTGGGCGATGGCAGAGGTCATGGAGGTGTCTCTGCGACAGCAGACGTCGCAGGGAACACCTAGTTCAATGGGCAAATGGCCTCCCTCACCCTGCGCGGCGCCATGCTCCGCGTAAAGTCGCCGGAGCATGGCGCTGCTCAGAGTTTTGCAGGGAGGACCTAAGTACAAAGAACGACGAAGAATTTAGGAGCCAAAATGCGAGGGTTTCGAAAGTTGAGGGTCAAAAAAGTAATAGATGATGACCAAAATGTAAAGTCGGTCAAGAAGGTCTCTTCTTAGGCTCAAGTTTTTATGCATGAATAAATAGGACCTAAGGATTCTAATGGTGAATTTTATTTCTAGATCAGACCTTGTTTGACGGGTCAATTTACGTAAAAACCCAAATTAAATCATTAATTGGGAATGATTCTCAATGTAGGTCAAAATGGGTTTCCAAGGCCAAATTGAAGGTTCTAAACCCTAGAGATTATTTTTCTATGAATTTTAGAGGGTTTAGTCGATTTTTAATTTACCTCGATCCTCGTGAATTGAAGTGGGTTTACTTTAGGGTTACAGGATGTCATTTAATTCCCTAGGAGTTGTTGTAGCCCTTGTTGGATCAAATCATCCCACTTTCCTTCTTATTAGGTTAGTTTGACCTATGTTTGGACCCTGAGTTACCCTGTTTACTGATTGTGTTGGTGAAATTGTATTTTTACCCCTTACGACCAATTTTCTTCACAAACTCAGAATTCTCTGAGTCAAGCCTTTCTATAAGTTATGTAGGAGCTTTTTCTCGTAAATCTAGGTTAGATTGTGCTAGTTAGGGTTCATGATGAGGTTCTCATCACCTGCGACATCTACTGTCGCAGGGACACCACCATGATCTCTGCCATAGCCCACACCTTCCGTGCGAACGCGCGGAAGGTATGGGCTTCTGCTCCGACCATTCTCCGGCGAGGGAGGCACGTCGCCTCCCTGCGCCCACCCTCCGCCTTCGCCTTTATAAAGACTGCCGTCGCCAGCCGAAGGAGGCAAGCTGTCTCTGACAGAGAATAACCCCCCACTTCATCCTCTCCAGCTTTGACAGACGGCGTGCAGCTTCCGGCGACCAACTCCACCTCCTCCTCGTCCCTCTGCTGCCTTACCTGCAGCAGGGTTCCCCTAACCCTTTCGTCTGTGTCGTGCTGCACCCGCTGACACCCTCCGCCTGCCTCCTCGTCACCGATCTCCCCTTCCAGGGCATCTTCTTCCTCAGCTCCTCCAGGCACGAGCCGGTGGCTCCGCCCTCCCCCCTTCGTCCAAAACTTTGGTAAAAGCTTCCTCTCCTCCTCCTTTAAATTTTCCCACTTTCAATTTATATTTTCGCGCCCCCACACACAACTTCCACTTCCGCCTGCTCTGTCTTCGACCACCCTCTCCGACGAGCCCATTCCACCTCCACAGACCTCCTCACTCCTCGCCGATCACCTCAGAAGCTTCCCCTCACTCTGCTCCACAGCCTCCCCCTTTTTATTCCCTGCCACACGCCACCTAAAGACCCCCCAAACAGACCCATTTTTCCAACCACAGTCCAACCTAGGGCTGCCACCGTACACCACCTCACGCCTTGCCACCACTCGCACTGGCTTCGCCGTACTCCGGCGAAGCTCCCCGCATCTTCTGACTAGGCCGAGAAGCCGTATTTCTGTGTTCAGGTCACGCCCCCTTCGCCGCCATTGCTGCGCAGGTGAAGCTCCTTCACCTGCAGCTGCAGCTTCGACCTCGCCCAGGCGCTGGTCCCAGGTTGCGCGGAGTGTCTCCGCGAAGTCTCCAAGGTCTGCAGTTGAGGCAAACCCCTCGCGAGCTGCTGCAATTGCCACAAGCTCCTCAACTGCGAGCGCCAGTTTGGGAGGTGGGACTTTAGTCCAACCTCGGAAGTGCACGGCTCAGAGCCCGCACTTAAATTGAAAAAGTGTTCGAGGCTATTCGCCTTCGAACACAGGGGTCAGGTCCCTTACGCACGAGCGCCCCACACGCTTGCCCTCGCCCGCATTCAGGCCCCGCGGGTCTGGGCTGAATTGGATACCCGACACTGCGCAAACCTCGCCCACCACCGCACGCCGGTGGGCCTGGTCCCAGGCGCAATACCCGTACCCAAATACCCGGCTCTGGGAGAGCGATCCTATGAGAGAAATTTGAGAAAGAGAGAGACGCGGGAAAGGGTAGGGGTAGGTTTTGCTCTGACCAGTTGTGTGAGTGTGCAGGCAGAGAAGAAGGAAGAAGGTGGCCGAAGCCTTGGCCGCTCAAAGAAAGAGGAAGAAGAAGACCGCAGGAGGAAGAAGAAGAAGACCGCAAGAAGAAGAAGGAAAAAGAAAGAGGAAGAAGAAGAAGACCGCAAGAGCAAGAAGAGGAAGAAGCACAAAGGAAGCACTGTAGCAAACACCACTTAAGCCGTCTGATCGAGAAATCAGACGACGGATGAAGCTCTGCAGACAAAGTAAAGAAGAAGAAGAAGAGAAGAGAAGGTGCCGCAGCTAAAAGCAAAGAAAAGAAGGAAGAAAAGAAAAGAAGAATAAAGAAGAAGAGAAGATAAAAAAAGAAGAAGAAGAACTGAAGAAGATCAAGCAAAGTGAAGAAAGAAGAGAAAAAGAAGACAAGACAAGAGAGAAAGAAGAGAAGAAGAAAAAGCCAAGAAACAAATCTACCTCTCTCTCTCTCTCTTATTTTTGTAATAAAAACATTGTACTTCTAGAATTCTAGTAGCTCCCTGAGTTCGACCTCAGGAAAACTATTTCCGAGTAAAAAAATTTTCTATGGTAATGACAACCGAAGCTGTCTTATCTTATACTATAACGACTATACTATAATAAAGACACAAAAGCAACGCCGCGGTTTGCCACCTTACCAATGACCTACGAGGAGACCAACCCGTCCGCGCGAGAGACTGACAGCGGGCGGAAGAGGCCCTATCAGCCAGACTTCTCACAAGGTCGGTGAGAGAGGAGACACGTGGCACCCGCAGGAGAGCCATCGCGTTTTGCAGGGCCATCAGTGGCCTTTAGGGGCCCTCGACAGGGACCAGTTGCTAGCACCGGACCCTCGCCCAGCCGACAGCAGGGACCCACTGAGGGCGGGAGTCGGGTTCCCCTCTGCTACCAGTGTGGCCAGCGGGGCCACATCAGGAGGGACTGCCCGTCTAAGGCAGGAGGTCAGCAAATGCTTCCCACGTCGAGCACTGGAGGGCGAGCAGGAGGCCGCGGTTTCCAGGCGCAAGGAGGAGGACAGTGGTCACGAGGAGGGTACCGACCAGCAGCTACCCATCCGACGCAGAGTGTGGCTGCTTCGTCCGCACCTAGGGCTGAGGGGCATATCAACGCCTTGACACACAGGGATGCCAGAGCTTCGGGATCAGTGGTGGCAGGTATGGTTTCAGTTTCCGGCAGGCTTGTTTACACGCTTTTCGATTCCGGCGCTACGCACTCATTTGTCGCCGCCAGTTTCGCGGTTAGTTTGGGGCAGGATGGTATGCTGTTAGAGGATTCGTTCGTGATCAGAGGTCCGAGTGGTCAGCTGTTTATAGCTTAGGAGATATACACGGGTTGCAAGGTCAGTGATGGGGGACACAGCCTTCCCGCTGACCTGATTATGATACAGATGGAGGACTTTGGTGTAATTTTGGGGATGGACTGGCTATCCGCTTACCACGCCTTGGTGGACTATTTTGAGAGAAAGATCGTCTTCTCCATACCGGAGTTGCCTTCTTTCGAGTTCCACGGTCAGCCAGTGGATGGAGGCTTCAGGTGCATTTCTGCACTTCGGGCGGTGAGACTTTTGAGCCAGGGGTGTGAGGGCTTCCTAGCTTGTGTGGTGGCAGAACCCATCCCTGTGGCAGACTTCCAGAGTATCCTGGTGGTCAGAGAGTACCCCAACGTGTTCCCAGACGAGTTGCCAGGACTACCGCCCGATCGTGAGATCGAGTTTGAGATCTCACTAGTACCAAGGACCAGCCCCATCTCCACCGCACCGTACAGGATGGCACCACTTGAGCTGCTAGAGCTCAAGTTTCAGTTGCAGGATCTTTTGGAGAAGGGCTTTGTGAGGCCCAGCGCGTCTCCCTGAGGAGCCCCAGTACTGTTTGTGAAGAAGGATGGTACCCTACGCCTTTGTGTGGACTACCGACAGCTGAATAGGGTCACCATCAAGAACAGATATTCGCTGCCGAGGATCGATGATTTGTTTGACCAGCTGTGAGGTGCCACGGTATTCTCCAAGATTGACTTGAGGTCTGGATACCACCAGTTGAGGATCAAGGAGGAAGACGTCTCCAAGACAGCTTTTCACACCCGGTACGGACACTACGAGTTTCTGGTCATGTCGTTTGGGTTGACCAATGCCCCCGCTACCTTCATGGACTTGATGAACCGGGTGTTTAGACCGTACTTGGACCAGTTTGTGGTGGTATTCATTGATGATGTGCTCATCTATTCTCGAGATCAGATGCAGCACGGACAACACTTGCGGATGGTTCTGGACACACTAAGACGACGTAGGATGTACGTCAAATACAGCAAGTGCGAGTTCTGGTTGAGAGAGGTGACCTTCTTAGGTCATGTGATTTCTGGGGATGGCTTGGCTGTGGACCCAGCTAAGGTCGAGGCAGTGCTCAGGTGGGAGAGACCACGCACAGTTACTGAGATTCGCAGTTTCTTAGGACTAGCAGGCTACTACAGGCGGTTTATCAGGGGCTTTTCACAGATCGCATGTCCTATGACACAGTTGACCCGGAAAGATGTGCCCTTCACTTGGACAGATGCCTGTGAGGCGTGTTTTCAGGAGCTGAAGGAGAAGCTAACTTTAGCTCCCGTGCTCACCATCCCAGACAATAGTGGCGGGTTCGTTGTGTACACGGATGCCTCTTTACAGGGGTTAGGGGGTGTGCTCATGCAGAGGGGTCACGTTGTCGCTTACGCTTCGCGGCAACTGAAGCTCGATGAGCATAGCTACCCTACCCACGACCTGGAGTTGGCAGCTGTCGTCTTCGCGCGGATGACCTGGAGGCACTACTTGTACGGTGAGACCTTTGAGATTTTCACAGATCACAAGAGCTTCAGATACCTGTTTAATCAGAAGGAGCTCAACATGAGACAAAAACGTTGGTTGGAGCTCCTGAAGGACTATGACTGCAGCATTTCCTACCACTCGGGCAAGGCCAACGTGGTGGCTGACTCCTTGAGCCGGAAGGCACCCGCACACTTAGCCAGTTTACAGGTGCAGAGTTGGAGCCTTTTGGAGGAGATGAGCAGTTGGAGACCCCTAGAGTTACGGGGGCACTGTGGGGCAGTGACTGTGATGCGACAGACGAGGCCAGAGCTGATAGATCGCATCATCACAGGACAGATGGCTGACCCGTACTTGCAGTCCTTGCGTGACAAAGTACTGTCAGGAGACCCTGGAGACTTCTCTTTTACAGACCAGGTGCTGCGCATGAGGGGACGTTTGTGCGTTCCCAGAGACGAGGAGCTGTTGAGAGAGCTCCTGACTGAGGCACACGGTTCCAGATTCACAATACATCCCGGAAACATGAAGATGTATCATGACTTGAGACGCGACTTTTGGTGGAGAGGGATGAAGCGGGATGTAGGTGAATTCGTGTAGAAGTGTTTAGTGTGCCAGCAGGTGAAAGCCGAGCATCAGAGGCCTGCAAGACCGCTGCAGCCACTTCCAATGCCGGAGTGGAAGTGGGAGAGCATCACCATGGACTTGGTGGTGGGCTTACCTGTTACCCAGCGAGAGCAGACGCAGTCTGGGTAATCGTTGACAAATTGACGAAGACGGCGCGTTTCTTGCCGATCCGAGTCACCTTGAGACCAGCACAGTTGGCAGAGAGGTATATCCGCGACGTGGTACGTCTACATGGAGTTTCGCGGGAGATTGTATCCGACCGGGATACCCGCTTTACGTCCCAGTTTTGAGCTGAGTTTCAATAGGCCCTGGGGACACGGTTGAGGTTCAGTACAGCTTACCACCCCCAAACGGACGGACAATCTAAGTGCACGATACAGACACTTGAGGACCTTTTGCGTGCTTGTGTACTGGACTGGAGGGGCTCTTGGGAGGAGCACTTGCCAATGGCGGAGTGTGCATACAATAACAATTATCACTCGAGCATCGGCATGGCACCCTACGAGGCTCTGTACGGACGGAGGTGTACGGCACCCTTGAGTTGGGTTGTGGTGGGGACCAAGTGGGAGGTTGGCCCCAGGCTGATCCGGCAGAGTCAAGAGGTAGTCGAGCAGATTCACAGGCGACTCCGCACTGTCAGAGGCAGGCAGAAGAGATCTGCAAATCGGAAACGCAGAGAGGTGTAGTTTGAGGTTGGGGACCACGTCTTCCTTCGTCTTTCACCCATGAAGGGCCTGCAGCGGTTTGGGGTGAGAGGGAAGCTCACGCCAAGGTTCGTGGGGCCCTTTGAGGTCCTGGAGCAGGTTGGACCCATTGCTTACAGGCTTGCCCTCCCTCCACAGCTTTCTGGTGTGCACGACGTGTTCCACGTGTCCAACCTCAGGAAGTACGTCGCCGATCCCAATCATGTCCTGAGTCACAACAGTGTCGAGGTGGGCGACGACCAGACCTACCCCGAGCGGCCAGTGTAGATTCTCGACAGAGCCGTCCACAGTTTGAGACGGAAGCAAGTACCCCTGGTGAAGGTTTTGTGGAGGAGCCAGCGGTCTGAGGAGGCTACCTGGGAGCCTGAGGCAGCGATGCGGGAGCGGTACCCGGAGCTTTTCGTAGGTACGTCTTTTCGGACCGGCTTCGGTCCTCTTTGAGTTTGTTATGCATATATCGTTCTTCCCCGCACCCTAGTTAGTGCAAGTTTCGGGGACGAAACTTCCTTTGAGTTTGTTATATTGTTATAACCGGGCATCAAGCGTCGTTTAAGACGTTTGGGAAGTGGTCCAGATGTCTGGTCAGACGTCTGGAATTAAATTTTTTCTGCGTACGGGTTCGCGTCTGCGCGCATGCACGCGCAGACTGAACCCGCCGCCCTCCTTCTTCACTTTTCTCTCCCTCCCTACAGATGCAGCTTTTCTCTTTCTCTCTCCCTGCGGCTGCCTTCAAATACGCCTCTCCCTCACCCTCACTCCACCGCCTTCTTCTTCTTCTCCCTATCAGCGAGAGAGCGAGCGGGCGAGAGCGGCAGCAACGGCTGTTGCGAGTGTGTGGGGAGGAGGGGATGTTGTGAGAGGAAGAGGGAGCTTGACCGTGAGGGTGCGAGCTCGCCGGAGTAGCCAGAGCCGGCCGGCGGGTGCACAGCAAGCGTGTGGTGCAAGGGAGGAGCTACTGCAGCTCCGGCAGCAGGCGAGCGCGGTGCGGCACGGCCGTGCGCTGCGGGCGGAAAGCGAGCAGGTTCTGATTCTGGGAAAAATTTCCCAGATCAGACGTCTGGACTTACGTCCAGACAACGCAGGAGATGTCTGAAAGAAGGTCCAGACGTCTGACAGGTACGTTATTTTTATCTTCTCCTTCCGCGTGTACGGCCATGCAGCCATTCCGCTGAAGTCTCCTGCATCCTTTTGTGATGAGAGCGGGCGTGTGTGTGTGTGCAGGACTTGTTCGGGAAGGCGCAAGGGCACGCCATCCCACACAGATCAGACGTCTGGGCACAGCACCAAACGACGGAGAGGGTCTCCAGACGTCCGAGGTGACAGTCAGACGTCTGGAAACTAAGTCCAGACGGTTCAGCCGCTTTCTGGACGTCTGAAAAATCGCACAGATCAAGGTATGACCTGAGCTGTCATTTAAGACGTCTGGAAGAAGTTCCAGACGTCTGATTTTGGGCAGACTTGTCGTTTTTGACCCGTTTAGGGTCCGTTCAGAGTCCGTTTTCCGCGTTTCAAGTTTCGTTCTTCTCATATTTAGTTTCTCTACCTGTTTGCAGTAATTGTATATTATTCTGAGTAGCTCCTTGTCTTTGATCCTTGTGTTAGGACCCTGATCCGTTGCGGCTTTGGGGGTTGCAGAGGCGTGTGGGCTTGCCGATTACGCCCCCAGTACTCCCGATTTTGCGAGTAGAGTGGCCCTTTTAATTACTTATCAAAAATAATGCAATTGTGAAATAATTAATAGAGATTAGGGTATTGCATGAACTCTAGGATTGAAAAACTAGATTGAATGATAGATCCTAGGGTATTGCATGAATCCTAGGACTGGAAAACTAGATTGAATGATAAATCCTAGGGTATGGCATGAATCCTAAGATTGAAAAACTAGCTTGAATGCATATACATTGCAGTCTTGGAAAAGTAGAAAGGAAATGATAACTGCCTGTAATTGGTTAACAGTTGTCTGATTACGAATGAATAATTACGATTGGGAACATGGGCTATATAAATAAAAAGCTGAAATGCTGAAACCCAAATTGGCTGAGTTGAAAGAGCATGAACCCTATGGGGAATTAGGAGTAGAACTCCTGGAAAGTGAATGGACTGGAACTAGGGAAGTGAGCTGGCCCTTGAGTACGGTGTACCAAGGAGAGCGACTGTCCCCCTGTTTAGTACAGAGCGGAGCTACCGCCCCAAGGACCCGGGATAGGTCTGGCCACTTTGTACCGACTTTTGGCCCTCGTGTACACAGTACCGAGGAGAGCTACTAGTGTAGGGAGAGCACTAGCTACCCCACGGGCCCCGAGGTTCTGCTAGCCCTCCTACACCGACTTGTTCGGTCCACTGGGCAAACCAAGGTAGTCAAGCGAGGGTGCGTGGACTGTGGAGGGGCAAGACCCCTGTTTGGTTACTGTGGAGGGGCTGGACCCCTGTTACTGCGAGGGCTCTGCCCTATACTGGTTCCGTGCTGTGCTTTGGGCGCACCCGTTAACGGAAACGACTGACCGCGTGCCAGTACGGGGTCGCTACCCGCGCGTTTATCGCATGTGCTGTAATTACCGTTACGTATGTCAGCGACCTTGGGGTGGTTGACTGAGGATAGGACCACCACGGGGGACTCTCCCGACCAGGAGAGCACCACGTGCTACTTCTACTTTTCGGAAAAGACTGCAATCAAGATCGTTCCCACAAGGAACATTCAAGATCAAAAGGAGAATCTGAGAGATAATTCGATAACGAGTAAACAGAAAATATAAAGAAAGAAATTTAAAATATAACAGCTACCGTCCACCTTACTGTTTCTTAGCCTTTAGTTGCCACTCTACTCAGCGTTTCGCTGACATGTCACCTTTGTTACCTTTTCAGGACCAGGTGTTGAGCAGCCAGAGTCGGCGGCTGCAAAGGGCGCTGAGCCTAGTAGAGCCCAGTAGTGTTACTTGTGTAGTACACACTGTAGTTTCTTTCTATTGTAGTGAGTAGTTTCTGTTACCCCTATACTTTTTTCATTGTAAGCTTATTGTTTATGTACATGTTTATTTCTCTACTGTTGTGGTGGTGTATACTGTAGTATTTCTTTTCTTTACTGCTGTATTTTGTTACTACTAGTTATATACATGGTGAATGTGGTTTATTTTACTGCTCTTTTGGTTACTTTCTCGTTGGACGACTGGGTCTTAGGATCAGTCGAGTCGGTCCGATTCTTGTATCTCGTAGGGATTCGAGAACCGGGTCGTAACACCTTCTCTCACAACTTTTCATCTATGTATCCATAAAAGGGATGCAACAAATGTACTATCTGTTCTTTTTTGAGCCCTACCAGTTGGAATAGCTCGATTAATTTTTCCATCCCATCCATCCAGCCATCTTGCTCAGGCCATGCTGTTATACCCTAATAAAATCAAATTTCCTTTGCAAAGGGACGATTTTTAATCATATGCACCCAATCCTCTTTATCAATTTGACAAAAGGGGCACAATGAGTCTTCAATCTGAAATTTTTTCAATAATGTTCCCTTTAAAGGTGGAGCATCAGTCACTGCTCTCCAAGAGGAATAACTTTGTTTTCAGAGCTATATCCTTCATATTCCAAACCTTTTTATAATAGGCTATTTGTTTCTCTGTAAGACTAGAGTTGATTCCCTCTTCATTTAGCAAGGTCATATACACAGACTTAACTGAGAACTTCCCATTAGGATGTGGTTTCCATATTAGTAAGTCTTCTCCCATGTCTATTGGAGTACTTAAAATTTTTTCTACAGTCTTACAGCCAAAGCTACTGGAAATTTCTTGATTCCCGTTCTAATTTTGTTCATTTATCAAATCTACCGCCTTTAATTCCTGGAGTATACTCTATCTAATTGACTTTTACTCTTCAGCCTTTAACCATGGATCACTCCAAATATTTATATTCTCCCCATCTCCAACTAACCATAACACATTGCTAAAAAGCATACTTTTTATATTCCCAAAAATTACCATCTGGGAAATACTTGCTTCTTATCTGATTTTGTTAAAGACCCTCCTTGGTGCACAATAACCAACCCATTTTTAGTAAGAAAGCTAAAATTACTAGCCTTACCAAAGAGAATCTTTCTTGATGGTTGGTTAGCTGTCACCAAAGGTAATTCCTTTGGTCACGATGACCCTTTGGTGATGGTTAAGGAACCATGACCAAAGGAACCTTCTTTCTTCCACACCAACCTCTGGTCATGGTTATTAACCATGACAAAAGCTCTCTCTTCGGTCACAGTTTTACATATGTGACTAAAAAACTTTAGTCACAGTTTATAACCATGACTAAAGCTGTAGAACGTAGCTAACGGTGGGCTTTGGTGACGGTGGCAAGTTGGAACCATCACCAAAGCCCTATGCTTCAGTGACGGTTCCACCAAACCCGTCACCAAAGGCTCGTGAAGAAAGCTGCTGCGCCTACTTAACAGTGCGCTTCGGTGACAGTTTTGTGTGGAACCGGCACCGAAGCTTAGGGCTTTGGTGACAGTTCCAACTTACCACCGTCACCAAAGCCCCATGACAAAAGTTGGACAACATAGCTCACGGCGGGCTTCGGTGACGATTTTGGGTGGAACCGTCACCGAAGCTTAGGGATTTGGTGACGGTTTTAGTTGAATGGTCACCAAAATCCTGCGGCTTTGGTGATGGTTTTGGGTGGAACCGTTACCAAAGCCTTTGGTAACGATTTTACGTGGAACCGTCATCAAATATCCTTCTGCAACGCAATTTTTGTTGTCGCTAATTGGTGACGATTATGAGTCATTTAGTCACAATTTTTAATCATCATCAAAACTCTAATTTCTTGTAGTGATTATTTGAAAATGATCACAGATAGAAAATAGAAGGAATTTCTATTTAAATCATTTATATGAAAGTGTTACTTGAAACTATCATCGAAGATGAAAGTTTTTTTTTTAATTCTTTTGATGATGATTTTAGTTAAAATTGTGTGGATAAGATCTACATTTCGACGATTGGGGTTGGAGAATTGGCGATGGTGTCAATAAATAACCGTCACCGAAATATTACCCTGATGGTTTTGAACCGCTGCCAAAAAGATGTTTTTCCTGTAGCACCTCCCTCTCATGGGCTTGAACTATGGGATTGTCGTATGGGTCTACGTGAAGTTAGGTCAAAATAGAGATCCAACTCTCATGCAATAAAAGTCTATCTATATTTCTATTCGATCGAGTAGATTCTGTTTGATGATAAAACACTATTTACCTAAGGTTGGGCCCTACGATGTTACTTGTCTAGTTGAAACCTTTTCCAAGGTCAAACTTCTCTCGAGGCTCTAGGATTGTAAACAACTATTCCAGATTATAAACTGCTTCCATGTTCGTTTTCTCAATTTCCTTATATAAAGCATAATTGTAAGCACTTTCTCGACACATACATAAATCAAGTCTTTGCCGTTGATATGCAAGCAACCTCTCTAGGTTGTCGATTCTTTTAAGTTTCTTAAAGTGCATACTTAAATTAAACACACTATTAATTATAAAGGGTTCTTTTTAACATTATCCTAAATCTTAAGGGGCAAAGCAACTATAATCCGTACAGGGGTGATGTGTAGGGGGAAGGAGGGAAGCTTATATTAAAAGGTAAAATTTCTAGGGACTTACGTCAATTAATATTAAGAGAAATTAATTGGAGATCACTTTATAATTTCAAACGTAAATATAACAGCTAATATCTACATCTATCCTTGGAGAATTACAATTAGAATTTGTATCTTTATCCATTGAGTGATCCCACTGAGAAATGCTTTCCATGAAAAATTTTGATAAACTCCTTTTACCTATTGCATATTCCTATTACAAAATCTAACCTTATGACCTGAAGGAATATCATTCTGATGGGGCATCTTTAAAAAATGACACACATGAAACGTACTTTTCTAAATGACTTTTGATTTAGCAATTCATAGACGTACATTTTTATTTTAATTGCACAAAAACTTGCGTTCCACCTATTTGATTTGCGTTTTTTTTTTTTTCTTTTTGTAAATATCCTACCTAAAGGATGCTCTTTGCAGACGTACTGTTGAGTTTCAAAAATGCATCACATATGAAAATTTTCTCATCTCCTACTTTAAGAAAATTTCTCACAGGATTGTTCCCCTCTCCATCCACCATAAATAAATGTTATATACACTTGCACACATACATAGGAATACACTCTTTTGGAATTTTCACACATCCATAGGCATTAATGGGGTAAAGCTTCATAGTGGTTGTGGTGCACATTTATTTAGTTAGGAGCTCCAAACTAATGGCCGAACCTACTTCCTTGTAGTCGGTTCACCTGTTTCAAGTAGACTGTATACAAGGAGCTTTGGTGAAGAAAGCCTCTATAGATGAGGAAGTTGTGATCGACGATGTGCCACACCCTATATGCCCTCTAAGTCGAGGTATTGCCCTCTTCTCGGTGGTTATTGTGCATCTCTAGGGTAGCTCCAAGTCTGCTACAATGGTAGTAGCCCCAAATTAAATTTATATCCAATAGGGGCATAGGGCAAGTGACATTGTTAGATGAGGATGGGTGGGTGATGAGTCTCGAAAGGTTATCAAAGAATTTATTGTCATAGGAAAGGTAATATAGCTATAAAAATATAGAAATAAGCAAGCAATTGCACAAACATAGGAGATTGTTGACCCAGTTTTACCGTAAGGGGTGTATGTCTGTGAATGAGATCTAACCCTTAATATCCACTATTATTTGGTAGAAATACATATCTGGCTAAAGAGCCTTTACTTCTTCCCCTAAGGTCTGAGTCCCCCCTACCATGTGTGCAGAGAGACTATTTATAGAGTACATGAGAGGGAGGTTGTTATCAAGAGAACCAAGAGTTTGTTGAGAGAGATATTAAGAGATATTGCGAGAAGTCGTAACCGCTCTGTGGATCATGCCTTGTTGTTGGGAGATAAAATATCTCCCTGCAACCGCTCACTGGATCGCGTCGCCTTCTCACCTTTTTGTGCAAATTGAGTCCAAGCGGATTCGACTGGTCTAATCACGAGCTGACTAGATGAAATTCGTGAGGGTAATTTTCGTCTCATATCAGTGGACAAGTGTATAAGGATGTCTCTATGTATATTATAAATGTCATCTCTGGTGCAGTGGATTATTGATGGTCCCCTGGAGAGAAAAATACAAGTGAAAATTAGGAAGTGGATCAATTATTGCATATGTCCCAGGCAAAGTTGGGAAGGCTCTTTGAGGCCTCCTTTGGTAAGTGAAATAAGTTTGTGGAATAAGTATAGGAATAGGGAAGAAGTGGAATAAATAGTAAAATAAGTGAGTTCCTGTCGTATGTCCACGTCTCAGGCCCTCACGGTGGATTGTTATTTTCAAACTAAGGTGGTTACTTTCTCTACTATCTATGCTTCTTACGAGGAGAGTCTGAGAGCCAGCCTTTGGAGCTATCTTACCCAACTTGTTAATAATCTTTACACCCCTTGGGTTTTGGGAGGAGATTTTAATTGCATTCTTAGTGCGGCTGAGAAAAGTGGAGGCTCCCCTTATCATGACTCTCAATCTTTTGAGTTCCAGGCTTTCATTGATAATTTAGCTCTAATTGATATTTCTTTGGGAGGCAACCAATTCTCCTGGTGTAATGGGCGTAGAGGGAGCTCCCATATATACCCAAAGCTGGATCACATTCTTCTTAATTTGCAAGCTATGAATCTATCTCCTTCTAGTAGCTACCTCTCTCGTTGTGACTCTGATCATTCACCCATGTTCCTTTCCTTTGATCAGGCGACCACCTTCCACCCCCATCCTTTCCATTTCATGAACATGTGGTTAAGGGATGATAGATTCAATGAGCTAGTTCAATCAGTTTGGTCCAATGCCTTGCCTAATTTTCAGGGTGATCCCATTACATGCCTCTATTTGAAACTTGTTTCCCTTAAAAGGGCTCTGAAGACCTATAATAAAATGACTTTTGGGGACATTGAGAAGTTGGTTGCTAGCCTTGAGTCTCGCTATGATGATCTAGATGCCTCCCTTGCATCCAATTGGGATGACAACACTTCCGATGAGCTCAACGATGTTCGCATTCTACTCGACGATGCTATTCTTAAACGTAATGATCTTTATATGCAAAAAGCTAAAATTAAATGGCTTAAAGATGGCGATGGTTGCAATAAGTTTTTCTTCACGACTATTAAAAGAAAATGTGCTAAGCGTGCTATATCTTTTATGGTTGATAAAATTGGCTTTGGATCTAGGGTTGATACCGTTCTAGAAAACCACATCCTATTTTGAGAATCTACTTACATCCCAATCGCCTACCGATTTCGATCCCTTCATTCATCATATCCCTCACGTGATTTCGGCTATTGATTTTGCAAACTTGATTAAGGAGCCAATTGAAAAAGAAATCTATGAGATCCTATCCCAAATGACCCTAATAAGACCCCTAGGCCTGATGGTTTTAATGTGGAATTCTTCAAACATTGTTGGGATCTGATTAAAATTGATCTTAAGGAAGCAATCTGCTTCTTCTTCAATACTTGCACGGCTCCCCGCTTTTTTAACAATACTTTTATCACCTTGATTCCCAAAAAAGCAAATGTCCTTGAGCTTTTTGACTATAGGCCAATTAGTTTGTGCAATGTCACTTACAAAATTGCTTCGGGTATTTTTGCCAAACATCTCAAATCTCACCTTCACATACTAATTTCTCCTGAACAGGCATGTTTCATCAAAGGGAGATCCATTTTCGATCACATTACCACAACCTTGGAACTTTCCCAACGCCTTGATAAGAAGGTCCATGGTTCAAATGTTATCCTTCAACTAGATCTTGAAAATGCGTATGATAGAGTGGAGTGGAAATTTCTTTTCAAAATTCTTAACGCCTTTGGCTTTTCCAATCATTGCATAAATTTGATCAAGGCCTTTGTTTGCCATGAAGGATCTTCTATTCTGATTGATGGAAGCTCCACTCCCTTTTTTAAGACTTCTCGTGGTTTACGACAAGGGGACCCTATCTCTCCTTTTCTTTTTGACATATTTTTAGAACCTTTCATCAGGAACCTCAAATACTTGGTCAATTTAGGGAGAATCCAGCCTTTCTCTCTTAGGCGCAACGTCCCCACTCCTATTGCCCTTCTTTACGCCGATGACATCATTATCTTCACTAATGGGAACCTGAACTCTATTCGAAATTTGTCTAACTTCGTCTCTTCCTTTGAGGAGGCTTTTGGTCAAAAAGTCAGCCTCCATAAGAGCTTCTACTTTGTTGGGAAGCACTTTCCTATTGGACGACTCCCCCACCTCCTCTCCATTACTAGTTTTTAGAATGGAGCTTTCCCGTTCACTTATTTAGGTTGCCCCATCTTCTCTGGGAGGTCCAAAATCTGCTACTTCGCTGGCATCATTAATAAGATCCAATCTAAACTTGCCGGCTGGAAAGCAAACCTCCTTTTTGGTGCTGCTAGAATCCTCCTGATCAAGCATGTCCTCACTTCTGTGCCTAAACACATCTTGGCCGTCCTGGATGCTCCTTCCTCCTTCATTAAGAAGATCAACTCTCTATTTGCCAATTTCTTCTGGGGGAATAATCCTGATCATTCTCGACATCACTGGATTTCTTGGAGCACGATCACCTCTCCTCTTGATTTGGGAGGCCTTGGCATTAGAAATCTGTCATATGTTATCAAAGCCTTAAGGATGAAGAGAGTGTGGAACATCCTCCACGGTAAATCCATATTCAGTACTCTGGCCTGGACCTCTGGAAATCTGGTGGACTCTCCACCCTCCCCTCCAGATTTCGGGCTCTTTACAAGGATTATACAGATATGAAACCGTACATTCGTTGGGAGATTCATGAAGGTAGTTTTGATTTTTTGTTCGACATTTGAGTTGGGAACTTGGTGCTTAAGGAGTTCATCCCGAGTGACATCTCTATCCAAAGCATCCCTCTGAAACAGGTCATCCCCACCCTTGACTCTAATCCTCTAAGAAGATTCCTACCTCAACACATCTTAAATACTATTGCTGCCATCTTGCTCGATGATGCCAAGGACAAGCCCATCTGGTCTCCTCATCCTTTGGGGTCCTTTTCAGTCTCCTCAGCATATCATCTTCATGCTATTAATGATGATCCTATCCCCATGTTTAGGCATTTGTTGCGTCTTAAGCTCCCTACTCGCATCTCCCTTTGTGCTTGGAGAATTCTGCACCATAGACTCCCCACTGATGACAATATTTCTAAACTTGGAATCTTAATTGTCTCTAAATGCTCTTGCTATCTTCGGAGTCCTGCCAAGGAAACTATCAAACACCTCCTTTGTCACAGTGAGTTGGTCTCTAAAATAGCAAACTGGGTGTTCCATAAAAGCTTCATTTCCCCCATTGATCAAGATATGTTCTTTTTGATTATGGGGAATGCTTCTAGCCAGAGACGGGATTACAAAGTCCATGCTATGATATGTTTCATTTGGTATTATGTTTGGTGGGTCAAAAATAAATTCTATCACGATAATCTTAATTGGAATGGCCTACTTGGCTGCCTTGAACATGGCTGGCGGAATTTTCAGATGACTCTATGGCTAAGGAGACAGCGACCTGCTAAGATGGCTATCTCGAGGATCCAACCCACCTGTGGATTCAAAATTAATGTGGCTGCTCGGTCTGATAACCAAAATTCCTTTCTGGGATGGGTTATCAGGGATCAGGAGGGTAAATTTATTTTGCCTGCTTCATCTAAAACTTCTCCGATCTCCTGTGAAATGGGCATCCTTAAAGCGCCTCATCATGCTCTATCCTCCCCCTTGGTTAATTATCCCTTACATGTCGAGATGGACTCTACCCTCCTCTATTACTGGTGGAAAGGAAAGATTCAGGTAGCTTGGCAAGCATACAGGGAGTTTCAATTCATTTACATAGAAAAAATCAAATTCTGACATTTTCTTATATTCACTATGCTGCTAACTCCTTGGCTTCCAAGTTTGTAGAAATTGCTAGTGATGATTGGCAGGGTTTTACAAGTACTTCTAATCTTGCACGACGTCTCCAGGGGGTTCTTCAGCTAGATAGTATTCAGTGCCCTTATGTTAGGTTTTGATTTTTGGGGATTTGTCTCTTGCCACTAGCATTGAGCCTTGATTTTTTTACTAACAGGTTTTTGGTTCGGTCCCCTATCTTGTTTTGTCTCTTGAATCAGGGGATGAGTAATAGAAGTTCAGTTTCTTAAAAAAAAATTTATTTAAATATTTTGATAGATTAAATTTATTTCACATAAATAGTAAAATAATTTTATCTTAGATTAAATGAATTTAATCTAATACAAATAGATAATAAATTAAGTAACAAATCAAATATGTAATCCAATGTAAATACACTTAACCCATCAATCAAACATCCCCTTTAGGTCGGTTGAGTGACAACTGCAGGTTTTGGCAGCTCTGTTTGGAACTTGATTAGGGTGACGATGCTGGGGGTTGGGTCATCACAGGTAGAGGGAGTAGTTAATTTTCTAGGGCACAGAAGGGTCCCTTACCCCCCTGGCGCTTGCCTTATCTCCAGTAACCGCCGGCTTCGAGCTTCTCATGTTCGTTTCCAGAGGACCACTGACCGATCCGAGTGAGATCACGTAACCATGTCCCTGTACGATTTGCTAGGATGTGGGTCCCACGTTCTCACCCGTTTTGTTTTTCCGGATTTATTTTTTTTATTAGTGACGCATCAACGATCTCTCTCATCTCTCCCGCAAGATCGATCCCCTCCTTACTGGATCATCTGGGAGAAGAACAATTTGACAATGGATTAATATATTTAGCAAATAATTAAGCTATATTTGTCATCTACCATGCATGGGAGGGGTTTACAATGTGAACGGGATCGAAATATTTGCCTAATTGGAAGATTAATTGGACCTGTAGTTCTTCGATCGAAATATTGTCACCTGGTGTTTCTCAAGTGCCGTGCCCGTCGTGAATTATTTAGCCCCTGTTTAGCAAGGAAAACTATTAAGAGGAATTGAGGGGATTTACCGTTTGGTTGGATTAGTTATCTTGTCGAAGGAATCAACAAGTTTTACTTCGTTTGAGGTGTTTATTGGGTGAAATAAATTATTAAAAAAAAAAAGAGAGAAAATTAGTTCGAAAGAGAGGTTAGGCAGAATCAAAAAGAGGAATTAAATAATAATTCCATTAGAGGTAAAATTATGAAGATCCAAAATTAAAGATGCAATTCTGGCACGAAGGGAGTCTCCAAGCGAGAAATTCAAGGCGACATTCCGCGAATCAAAGTGGCACCGTAGAGAAATGTCGATGCAATTGAGTTGCGTGTCAATGCTTCTTCTCGTCTTCACTGGTCTTGGTTATGAAAGTCATCGGTGCATTCCAACATACGTTCGTTTCGAGAAAACGTTAACGGACATTGCATCAAACCCAGCCCCCACATTGCTTGCACAATGTGGAGCTTCCAGCGAAGTATTGGGACGGACCGAGACGTCCTGTACGTACCCGCGGCGTCGACTTCTCTTTTCCCTGCCTCGGAAGTCCCTACTTGCCCTTTGCGTTAAATTAGGACAAACATCATTATCGCCAAACCCAGAGAAACTAATTAATGGGGGAGAGAAAAATGGATTTCGGTAGGTGTCTACTGCAAACAAACCACATATATATATATATATATATATATTGCAAACAAAAATGAAAAATGGCACTGTGGGCACTGTTACCATCGATTACCGACATCATCACCATCATCATCATCATTTCTTAACTACCAACCGGTAACTCCTTTTAGGATCCTAACTACGTGACAATAAATAACTCTGCACAGAGCGTGGTGGTCTCCCAGAGCCCCCACCACTGTCGAGGGAGGGAGGGAGGGAGAGAGAGAGAAATATATTGAGAGAGAAAGACAGGGGACTAAGGACATTTTAACTACTACTACACAGGGACATCCTCACACATTGTCCTTAACCTGACAATTTTTCATATACCTCTAAAAAAGGGTAGAGAGAAACAGAGAGTCGCGGGGGGGGGGGGGGGGGGGGGGGGGGGGGGGGGGTTGTGGGTGTGGTGATGGAGGTTTAATAATTAATAATAAGAACCGGCTCGGCCCATGCGGCGGTCCACACTTCGGTTCAACGATGCTTTTAGCTTAGCGAAGGAGGCTCCGGATGATCTCAGCCTGCACGCTGTTGACGTCCATCGTCGACATGAGTTCCGACAGCCTGTCGCTGAGGTCGTCGACCTCTCGGTGCAAGCTCTTGACGTAGTTGCACGTCTCCTTGAGCAACTTGGACGCCGACGCCTGCCACCAACCACAGCCACAAACACCCACGTCAACAACCAACCCCACCACAGCCCCTTCCACCCCCCCTCCCCCGCGGTAAACGTGCATTACTTCGTACTATCATGTCCCGAGTTTCGAGAAAAAAACGTGGAATTTTATTTTATTTTATTTGGTAGGGGAAGGAGAGAGAGGTGGAAGTTAGAATCTTTACCCTGCCCATGTTGCGGCGGCGCGCCTCGGGGAGTAGGGACTGGAGCTTGGAGATGAGCTCGTTGATCTCCTCCTCGGTGATCCTCGCCCCGCTCGACCTCCTTCCGGACATCGTCGCCCCTTTCGAGTTCTTAGGAGGAAGGCCAGAGGGAAGTGGAGAAGGATAGGTAAGGGCCTTATAGGGAGGGAAAGATGGTCGATGGAGGGGTAGAGAGAGGTGCTGTGTGAGGGAGACTTGTTAAAAAAATGAGTAGGGAGTGGGGGGATAGGAGAGAGGGAGAGGAAAGGGAGGCCCTTGGGAAAGGCTCCCTAGGGAGACCATATATTGAGAAAGGTACCGGGGCCCACTTGTCCCACCGAGGGGTCGTCAAGTGGGACCCGATCCATTCTCGTCGGGACCACCAGCTCTCCCCTCATCCGCGTTCGGTAGCCCATGGGCTCGTCCCCGCGCAGGCCTTAGCCCATTCCTAACTAAGCATACGTTTCCCTTTCCTCTCTCTTTCTTTCTTTTCTTACTCTTCCGGTCCTCCTCTCCTTTGCGTAAATGCATGTGTATGCGTGTGCACAAATAAATGTGCTTATTTAACTCGGGAGGTGGGAGCTGCCGAACCCCAGCACAAAAAATCCCATGCATTATTACCCGTTACCAAAAAAAAAAAAAAACACAAAATTCCCATGCACGAATTTTCATAATTCATTGCGGGCCTCTTACGTTGTACCCGAAAGATGCCTTTGTCGATCCTACGTTTTGGACGGGGACTCGATTTTCGTCTTCCTTGGCCTCGTCATGTCTTCGCAACCACTAGCACCGTTCCAGTGATGCGGCCAACGAAATTTTATACGTACGTGCGTGTGTGAGAGAATTGATTTTTACCGGGGTGTCCAAATCGACGTGCATTTTTTTTAATTTTTTTGACGTTGTATCGACGTGCGTTAGGACCATTAAACAACGGAAAAATGTGGCCCTCCTTGTTGGACACGTATTCCATCACACCCCGTGATCGGTTGGGGAAATGTTGATCAAGGGTTTACGTAGCTCAGGCGGTGCCTGTACTGATACAGACGAGTGCGGCCCCGTAAGGAGGACCGCGCCGCGTGGCGTGTAGCAAGCGAGACACGTGACGGGATGTGGTTAGGCTGTGGATTTTGGGTGCGACCCAATCTGTTTCAGTTGGTGGACATGATGGGCCCACGGTACCCTATGTAGTCGGATGGACCGAGAAAGAGGTGAAAAATAGAAAAAGGTTAGTGTACGTACATGCAAACCTCTTTTTACATGCACATGTCAAAGTGGTAGGGATCGTGCATATCAACGTGCACCTAATTTACACGTCAGATGCAACAATATCTCTTACCGTAATTAATATTTCAAATTTTAAAATTTTAAAATTTATATAATTTTATATAAACATATTATTCTTTAGATTTGACTTTAATAGGACACTCTTAACATTTACATTAAAGGAGACTTATTTTTGACAACCTAAGTTTTATGAAATTCAATACTATTAGACGTACGTGTTAGAAGTATTATATTAACTTTAACTTTAATGTATAACATGTTTATATAAAGTAATTTTAATATCCAAATTTTAAATTGAAAATATTACTTATAGTGGAAGATATTAACATAACTACATGTAACTTATGTGTAAGTCACCTACAAATTCTCTTTTCTATGCTTCATGCGTTTTTATTAGAGTTATAAATACTCGTACAATGTTGTGTTGCTTCCTTTTATTAATTTTTTGAAATTCTCAAGAATTTCAACTTGGAAAGTGATGTTGAAGTGATGGGCAAACCTGCAACAAATTTTTGGATTATCCCTATTTAGAAGTTAGGTTAGCCTAACTCGGGATAAAATCACTTAACCAAAGTTAACTTACATGTTAGCTTATCTTGAGTTCAAGTGAAATAAGTTAACATGAGTTAGTGCAACCTAAACATGCCTCTCCTACAATATGTCATATGATCAGCTGATTTAATCTACTATATATCAAACGATCACATATTAACCCTGCAAGTTAACCTAAAATGCAGGTTAACCCAACTGCAAAAATGCTATTCCAAAAACTTTGTAAGTACCAAACTTCCTCAACAGATGAACCTGGGTTCTTGGAGGGTGAAATCACACTCCCTGAGAATCACATCAGGTAATGTTGCTTAATCATTGTTTAGTTATTGACATTAATTAATAATACCTTTGGACTTGGCAACACCTCTCTTCATTCAGGTCCATTTGGTGTGATTTTAAAAGAGAGTTTTACCTTACATGGTAGTAGTTACTGTTACAGTGCAAGAATAATGCACAAGTTTTATATTTCATCAATCACATCTATTCCTCACCAATCATATATACCATCATTAACTCATTCACACCCATCACATCTATCTCCTACTAACCCACTCCCAATGTAAATAAAAACAAAATCAATAATGACATATCAACTTAACTATCACATTCACACCCACAAACCCTCTTCTTACCGATCCACTTATCTCTCCTTAAGAGTTCCTAAACTTTATCCAATCTTAAACTTTAAGGGCTAGTTTACTTGAGAGATTAGGAAAGTAGTATTAAGAAATGTGAAACTAATGTTAACCCGTAATTGTGTTTACTTGTGTGGTGTTAACACCAATTTTTGTTCACTTGAATTGGTGTTAAGTTGTGGTGTTAACTCTTATGGTGTTTACTTGATAGTGGTGTTAAGTATATAAAACATAGGGGATGTCAGAGACATGAGTGGTGTAGAATTTTAACACAGGTTTGGCTAACACCAGTTGAAACTGGTATTAGACAAACTGGTGTTAAAGTTACTAAATCTGGGTTAGCAAATGAAGAGTTAAGTAATCAAGTAAACGAGGGTTAACCCTCAAAGTAAACTAGACCTAAACCTCTACCAAACAGGGCCTCAAAGACTCAAGGAGGACTTCCCTTCGATAGAAAGACATCTTGGGAAGGTAATCTACAATATTAGAGGCATCAGTGTTGTTGCCAAGTCACTCATCCATTGATGTTGGTGAATCAGAGACCTCTTGCCAAGTCACCTATCCTATGATTTTGGCAAGGCCCTCTTCCCTGGATTCCAAAATGTTACACCTTATTTAAGTCGCCATCATTAAGATTAAGTTAGTCATCTCCCGCAAAAGGGGGTGGTGGTGTTGGTAAAGGTGCGTGGAAGTTTTGGGTCGTTGAAGGGCGGCCACAGCGAGTCGGATTGGGGGAGAGTTGCCCCTTCCCATCTCAATACGAGAAAGGGTGCCTGTTAATGGGGTACGCCGGAGGGCTCTAGTCAATTGCTTTAAGGGCACTTAAATCAGTACATGTGATGGTTGCTACTTGCGGGCACCCACATGGGGCTCCCATCCCCGTGCTTGCTTGCATTTGGAAATTCTTGCGAGTGAGTGAGCGTGTTGGAATATGACCCCTCTAAATTCTAGGGTTAGGCTGTGTGCAGCTTTGATATAAGTGGGCACCAATGCATCCAGGCCCATGTGACTAGTAGGCACGAGACAGCACCACTGTGCACAAGATGGCAACCGTGGTCGATCGATTTTTTTTTTTTTTTTCTGGTAACGAAGATTCGATCTCCACCCAACAATATTGCATTCCCCTCCACTCAATTCCCACCATCCGTCCGCGTAGAGATCAATACTTGTAGGGCGTGCATGAGGCTGAATTAGCCGTACACAGCTCTATCGTTGTCAAGTTTGATATGCTTATATCCTCTCTCATGCTTAACTAAGGCTTGCATGAACATGGTTTTCGAGCCATCACACACGCGAGCCACCTAGTTGTTTGTCATGAGCACGAGAATGACCCAACTTCATGAGAAGACTGCCAACCATCGTGGTTGCTCCCGGGCTAATGCATGTAATGAAGCCTACGCACGGGTGAGTTAAAGTGTTGGTTGGTTACGAGAGGATTCAAATCATCCTTAATTGATGACCTTCGATTGTCAAGAAATAGAAATATCATGAATATCATGATTAAAGTTATATTTTTTGAATCTTCATAATTAATGAGTAGACGTTACAAGATTGGAAAGCAATTTGGCAGGTACAGGCCATGAAAATGCCCTTACGTTGGTTGGCTTTGGATCGTGGATATACCAATAAGAAAAAATTGCTCAAATCTTGAGAGCCCGCAAAAATCTCTAATCTAGTGTGTTTTTCTTAGATTAGTATCAGAGCTAGACCTTAGTCAAGGATATTCGATCGGCAGGAGGGGAAGGACGCGGCGTCGGAGTCCTCGTCGTTGGTGCTGTCCTTCAACATCCAGGTGCGGGAGCTGTCGACGAGGAGCGAGGATCGGCTTCTGTTCCGGCTGCCGCGCGGCGAGCATCCACGCGCGCCAGCGCACCCCTTCTCCTCGCTTCCGATCGCTGCCACCGTTTCCTCCTCCGAGCGCTGCCCCCTTGTTCGCGACGCCGAGCTGTCCCGGTTCATTTGTTTTTTTTCATCCCGGAAAAAGGTGAAGTAGCAGGTAAATGTTTTTTTTTTTTGTTTTTAAACCCTTACGATACTTGTTCGCAAAAAAAAAAGTTCGCAAAAAAAAACCCTTACGATACCCATCCTCATTTTTGGTATTTGAAATTTTGCAGTCTGACACCCGCCAACGCCGAGTCTAAAAAACAGTTTCTTTTCTTTTTTTTGCCCATCAGTTTCCCGTAAATTCAAATCAAACGAAGAGACCTAACAAAAAGAAAGGATAGCTCTCACTCCAACTCCTAAAAGGAGATATATTATAAAGTTAAAAAAATTATTATTTTTTAGCTCATATATTTATCCTAAATTACTTTCTCTTTCGTACTAACAAATAAAAATATACTTTCTTCTTGCCTTCACATTCTTCCACTCTTTTATCTATTGATAATCCATCCTCTCATTTATTTCGTACTCTAAATATAGAAATAAAATAGCTGCAAAATTAGCTGCAACTAATCTAATGAAATTGAAACATCTTAATAGTGCAAATTATAGGATATAGAGTCATAGAATTCGTTACGTTGTAATGCATGATAATGTTCATTACGTGATTAATAAACTTGGCTCTAAAATTATATGATAATCCAACTATGGAGGAAATTAAGATACATGAATTACGAGAAAAAATGACAATAGGGCAAATGACGTCATGTTAATTTACATAGAGGATAACTTGATAAGAACCTTTGAAAATTATCAAAATTCGTATGATTTATGAAATGTTGTAAAAGAAAATATCATTCCAAATCGGAAGTAAGTATTTAGCTTCTACTGTATAAATATAACTCTTGCAAGATGAAGAAAATAGACAGTGTAGTTGATCACATAAATAAAATGATTATCATGGTTAAAAACTTAGTGATTGTGGGATTTAAAATTCCCGAGAGATTGCAAGTGGAAACTATTCTAAGTAGTTAGCCATCATCTTTCAACATAGCTGCAACATCTGCTAAATACAGTGGCCCCTGTTAAGAATGTAATTAATTTTCCTACTCAGTTGGCAATGGAACAAGACTTGACCAACTAAACGAAGAAGACATAGGCCTTCGAAGCTGAACAAGAGAATGAAGTAAATGTGGTACAAAACAAGAAACGGTTGAGACCCTCTAAGGTTCATTTCAAAGGAAAGAATGTGAAAACACCACAAGCTACTTGCTATATCAATGGGAAGTTTTGCCACTTTATAGGCCAACTACCCCAATGGAGAAAGGGCAAATGTTTCCAAAGGCCTACAATGAAAAGGCCCGAACAAGTCACAATTAGTCGTGGTGGTGGAATGCAACTCTACCATGAGAAATTACGAAGGGTGATGGATCAACTTTGGTCTAGATAGACTTGATGTGACTGTTTTGTTGGCAATTTGCTCGATTTTTGCTTGTTAACGAGAAGAGTTTCACTTGCAAGTTCTTAATAGCTAGGTTGAGCTGCTAGTTAACTCCATCAAATTCAGCAATCCTCAGAATGACCTTGATGCCTCTAATTATCAAAGCTAAAGACTATAGGAAAAGAACTTTCTTGCCCCAAGCTCCACCATGTTGTACTCCATTCATCTACCTAAATGTGGGGTGATTTGCAAGATTTCTCTACCTATTTTTCACTATTTTTCAAGTATTTTTCTTCTTTTTAATTTGCATCTATAAATAAGTTGATTTTTTATTTTTAATGTAAGTAAGAGAAAATGAGAGAAAAATATATCCAATATAGGTCTCATACGAAGGACTACGAGACAAGGAACTCAGTGGCGAGGACGGGGTTCGAAAATGACACTCATGCAAGGAATGACATAGGAATAAAGAAAACAAAGAAGAAAAAGGAAAGGTATGGAAAGGAAAGAATTCAAATAGGACTCCTATCTTTAAAATTAAAGGAAAATTCTAATCCTAACGTAATTTGGAGTTTATAAATCATCCCAAAATTATTAAATTAATGAGAGACTAATTTTGTATAATCCTAATGATTTTAGAATTTATAGAGACTATAAGAACCCCATGACCCCTCCTTTTAAGCACATCTCATACAACACATCTCCCCCCACTCTCTTCTTCTTCTCCTCTCCTCCTCTGCCTCTTTCCTAGGTACAAGGAATATAGTGCAAATTCTCACCTTGCCGCTAATATAGTCAACATTCCCGCCACCACCATGTTGAGACCTTCTCCTTTCTCATCCTCTCTCTCTACTTCCCTCTCAAGATGTAATTTGACATTGTATATCATTAATAAAATTTTATTTTGCTAATTTATTTTTATTTGGATTAGCTTCATAGTCTTTAATTTACAGTTAATTTATTTTTTACTTTTCGTGTAATTTTATTTTGTTAATTTAGGATTAGTCCTTTGAATTGGTGTACTTCTTGGCTCTTATTACAAGATTTCAAAAAGATCCGAAAAATTTCAAAAAAATTAGTTGGGTTACTAATTAGTTATTTAGACAACTTGAGAGGTCAACTTGAACTCCTACTATGGTTATTTGCATTTCTTTTCAAGAGTACGGTAATTTTTTTAAAATAATCATATTTTTAAGCATAATGACACTTTTTACAACTTGCAAATTGCACGATCATGGGACCCTGCACAGATTTTGACTCCTATAGACAAAGGTGAGACAAGGGAGAGAGTGTGAACAGGTATGAATAAGGCTATATGGTATGAGGTATGTTAGCTAGTCTGCAAAGCTATATGTTGCCCTTAAATAAATTAATGTGAGAAGAAAATGCTTCATATTTCATTTGAATTATACACTCTTACCTCTTCAACGACGGAGGTCAATTTTTTAACCCCTCAATATCTTAACATTTGAAATTTGATATCCTTAATGAGGATGGTAAGCATGTCAATTTGAGTTGAAATTTTATCGATTGGCATTGAATACTTTTAGAATTAGAAATTTTACAAGAAGTTCAAAACTTTTTCTTTCTCTTTTCTATATCTTCATTTAAGTTCCTCAAAAATAGATTCAAAAAAGAGGGCATTCTTCATTGGTATGCAAATAAGACTTTTACTCCATGTCCCATAAACATTAAAAAATAATGTTAGAAAGAGATGTGACTATCTTGAAGAAATAAAATATCTACTTTGCAAAGATATCTATACAGCATCAAGCATGTGACGAAGTTACCTAATATTAGCATCATCATGAATCAATAAAACAAAATATATGGCTCCTCAAGAATGTATGACTTGGGAACTCCATATATTCATCTAAATATCAATATTCAACGAGTTAGAATCATCTCAATTAAGATGTCAAACCTATTTTCCGTAACATCGATAAATTTGATTATCATGGGTCACACAATAATATTCCAAAAATATCAAAACAAAGAAATTTCACAGGTGAACTATCATAATGTCCTAGAAATCCAAGTTCTAAAAAACCTTTGGATTGAAAAAATAGGATTTCTTAATTCTTAAAAATTAAATTTAATTCATGAAACTCCATCCAATAAAATCAAAAGGTCAATAATTTTCACAAAAATAAATAACGATATTGCAAATACGGTCATTCACATTTTTCTTAAGCCACTTAAACTGGCAACTTTGATGGAAAGTATGATTCTGAAGCCCTGCCAAGACTAGCCATCTAATTATAACTTGAGGCCTCATTTGGTAGAGGTTTGAAGGTGAGTTTTACTCTATGTATCAAGGGTAAAATGAATAACGCATAAATAATGAAAATATTTTATTTTTCACTTATCGCATCTACCATCATCCATAGCATTTACCTCTCACAAATCACATCTACCCCACTAACTTACTTTTACTCATTACATCCACCTATAACATCTATCCTACTAACACACTCCCAATACAAATAAAAATAAAAATTAATAATAACATATCAACTCAACTATCATATCCACACATACTAACCCTCCAGGAGGTTAACTCCTCAAAAGGGAGGTTAACCCATGTTTACTTGGCTATTTAACCTCTCATTTACTAACCCAAGTTTAGCAACTTTAACACATGTTTGTCTAATATAAATTTCAATAGATGTTGGTCAAAGTTGTATTAAAATAATATACTACTCATGTCTCTGATATTCTTAACATTATATGTATATATAAAATATCAATATTAAGCAAACATTATAAAAATTAACATCGTAATTTAACATCGATTTAAATAAACACAAATTAATATTAATAATATTCTTCAAATAAACATAATTATTAGTTAACATTCATTTTATATTTGTTAACGTAACTTCCTTTACAGGTCCCCCCCCCCCCAGATAAATTAGCCCTGTAAACTCCACTTAATCTTAAACTACCCGAACGTAACTTAAAAGTAAGAAAGAGAGAAGAATCTCCCAAGTGGAAGGGAAATTAAATGCGGGCAGACAACAGGGTAGTCAGTGGACCATTTGGTGACTGATGCCGCTCCCCCAGTTGTCTCCTAGAGGCCATACATCAGATGGGAGTCCCCATCCAACGGAAGAAGAGGAGTATTGTGTGTCTCAGAAGGAGAGGTGGGTGTGTGGTCGGTGCACTGGTGAGTGCAAGGGAGAGAAGGGGTGGGGTTGCGTCGATAGGGAAACGAATGGCCAGTTGAGATGGGCCTCTGCCGTGCATGGGATGCCCCCGGATGCATGGGCACCCACACGTGGCCATGCTGCAACCCCCGGCCACCACCACCTCCAACGCCGGCACCGCCTCCCACCAACGGTGACCGGCTGCAAGCTGTGATCAGAGGACCCATTGGGAGGAGGGTGCGGGAAGGCCAACTGCCACGCTGTGAACGCAACATCCCCATCCTCCTCGAATCCAACTCCCCGCACCCACCGTTGGTCGAGGGGGTTCCGGTTTAGTAGAGTGACAACACCTCGTGGTCCCGTCGGGGACCAACCATCCCCCATATTTATTTATGTATATATGGTAAAATCGTGCATTACTTGCACTCTGTCGCTTTTCTTGTTCGAGCGGTACATAGTCAGGTAAAAAGATGGGGACGTGTGTTTGTTTTATTTTTTCATCACCTTTCTTTTCGGATTGCGCTGCAAACGCTCAATTTCACCCACCGGTGGTTACTCAACAGGGGATATAAGTTTTGATAAATTTAATTTGAATTCAACCCAATCTAACTCGAAAATAATTGATAAAATCTGATCCAAACTTGGTCGAATTTGGATATAGATTTTATATAAAAAATTTGATCGAATTTGGATGTGGATATGAGTATGAATCTATACCCGGTTACCCTATTTGAATATCCGAATAAAATCCTCATTTACTTGAAATATATATTAGTCCTATCTTAAGTTCCTCATTCTCTCAACTTTAATCTTTTTCATGATTTTCTTCATAATTTTGAAGGTTGGAATTACTTCTGAAACTTCAATTACACATTTATTTTGGAGGGAGAGATTTTTTGTTTCAATTATATTTGTATTTAGTATTTCTTTATATTTTTTATATTTTTATTTTTGATGTATTCTTCTTTAAAGATTTTTTTTTGTAATAATATGTTGAGAGTTTATTAAAAATAAATAATTTTATGTTATAGATTTTTTTTTTTACTATAATTTGATACGACTTAATTGTAAGACTAATTTATAAATTTATATATAAAAAATATATTAAAAAGAATAGAGAATAATGTACCGTATTGAACTCGTTAAATCTTGCACAATGGTGCAGTGAACCAGATTCCCTGGGAAAGTGCAACGAGGTAGTGGACGGAGCTACACATCCCTTCATGCACCTTAATAAAACTGGCCGCTATGCCCATGAACGTTCATTTCGCAAAGGATATAAAATATGCACCATTACCATATGATAGAGAATTTAGAAATCTTGCATCATGAGCCTATCGAAAACTCGTAACAAACCCTACCCCGCAAGGGTGTACAATTGGATAGAAGGCAATGCTATTTACGCAACTACATGAAAACTCCTAACAATCAAGTCACTGTGCTCACGAAAGATCTCACTAGATTTTCCATCATACAGCATATTATAAGGAAATTCATATGAAAGCCTACCATATTGAATGAGGAGAGATTTTCTTGTTGGTAACACCTCCAAGAATAATCTTGTATGGTAAATTCATAAAAATAAGTGCTGTGGTATGATAAGATTGAGAATTAGTTCTTCACAACTTAGGTTGAAATATTTTAGGTGATTGTTTGAGTTTACAAGAGCCCACACCCAACAAGTTTTCAAGAACAGGTTTTTTTAAATTAAACTCGAGTTTTTACTCAAGTTGTTACAAACGGTATCAGAACCAAACTTCCTCTAGTAAAAGCAAAGGGATGCCCTTGAGACTACCAAAGAGGACATCATAAGATGGGATTGCCACTACTACTGTGAGTATACATATTAATTGATTGATTGAACCCTTATGAAGTGCTATCGTGGCTCGATAGCTTTCCTCTCAGTTTCAACAAAAAAATGAAGATGTAAGGATTTCAAGTGGAGGAGATTGTAACATTTCCAAGAATAATTTCACATAATAAATTCATGAAATTGAGTTGTGGGATATAAGAACATTGAGAATTAATATTTAACAACTTAGACTTACGTATTTTTTGTGGTTATTTAAATTTATGAGACTCTTACCCAACAAGTTATTAAGAATAATTTTTCTCAATTAGATTCAAATTTAAGTTCGAGTCATTACAAAGTCTTCCTTAACTTTCCTAAATTACAAATGCAAAGACGCACGTAGATAATGAGGAGAATTTGGTTGTGCAATTTAGAAAGCTAGGACAACTTATGGAGAAATGTTCAGTGCAAGGACCATCATTCTCACACCCCAATCCAGCTCCAAAACCTACCATCCTTTGTAAGGAGGGTCTACACCAGTTTCACCCATTTTCTAGAAATTGGCCAAGCTCCCTGTTGTGTAAAAGCATGAGGGTGCAAAATGATATAGGAAATAGAGTACATGATTTGTAATCTTAGTGCAACTTTCTAAGGTTAGTAGCTGAATGAGACCGATAAACAAATGGGATTCTTTCACCCCCCTCGACTACCACAGTAAAATAATAACATACAAGAACTTGGATGGAGAATGACTTTCCATGAAGCAGATCTCCCATATATACCTTAGTTTTATAACACTACCATTGGCATAAAAAATGGTGCACAACAAATATATAATCCGACCTTACCCTTTAGCACCGCAACCTTAGTCAACCTTTTTAACCGTAGATTGCCAGTATATATAACGAGAGGGAGATGTGATCTTTCTGCACTTGCTTAATTACCTGAATAACATTGCCCATAGTTAAAGAATTGATGCAAAAAGATATATGGTGGCTAATCCAATAACATCAGCGTTCTTTCTAAATCTCGTTCGCGTTGAAATAACAATACGTGGCAGAAACATTGACACTCTTGCACGGCTTTAAAACAAGTACGAAACAAAATCGTCTTGGCATATGTTCTAAGGTTGCTTTTGGGAGCAGTACCATACGGTAGTGAGAGCAATCGGTGACCCCTCCTGCAAGAAAGCCAGCGAGAGAGTTCACCTTGTCGTTTTTCCACCGCTCGATCGAGGCCCTTGATCAGTCGCTCGGTGCAAGTCAAGATCTCCCCGCCCTTTCCTTTCGCCACTCCTGATGCGTTCCCCCTCTCCCCTCTAGGCAGAGCTTCGTTTGCATCTGTCTCCTTCCTCACCGCGGCGACCTCGCCCCCACCTTTGTAAGATACATGTTGGTGCTAATGTAATATAGGAAATAGCAATGATTTGCATGAAATGAAAAATTATAAAATCTTTTGATGAAAATCCTTACCCCCATCATAAACTCACCTCTAACCTCTTATTCCACTTCCAAACCCGCCGCCGAACGCAGCCAAAGCAGATTTTGGATTCCACGTTTGAGTTTGCCACGTGTGATTCTATGTACCGTGAGCCATTCAGCCACTCGGGACTTCGCTAAGCAGTAAGGACGAACGGATGATGGGGCTGAAGATGGAGGCATTTACTCGCTATCAGTTTCATCTCAAAGACAATTGAGTGGGACACCAACGTCACGCGACCTTCCCCATCTACCGTTCTTTGTGAAATATTTGAATCGCGACGTAACTTGGCCCAATAAAATGTCGGCAAGTATAGGGGTGGACATTCGAGCGAATTGGATGGGTCCAAATTGTTCGAGTTAGTTCGTGTTTGTTTTGGATCGGCAAAATGATCAACCATAATTCAGTCAAATTATATCAGTCTTAGGTCGATTTCATTTAGATTTAAATTGATCTACGTCGGTTAAAATTTAAAATTTTCATACTTAGTTAATAGGGGAGGATTTTTTATTTTTGCAAAATATTTTACAATATAATATGAAGTAAATGCTTCACTCATTTTATAAAAAAATACTAAGATTTTTACGCTAATTTTATTAAAGTTCATTGAAATTAATTAAATAACATTTAATTCATTATATTTATAAATATGTCATATAAAAAGTAGCATCATTTTCGTATTTGTCACTATAAACGTCAAACTTAAAAATTTTGGACTGAAATGTAATAAAAAAATAATTTTTAGTCCTCAATTTTTTTTTAATTCCCAAAATCTTATTTTTTTTAATTTTCATCCCCTCCCTCTCCTTCCTTCTTCTTCACCTTTGACCACCTACTCCACCCCCACTCTCCAACCTCCAACGATCTCCTCTGCCCCCTTACTCTAACCAGCACTTCCTCTCAACCATCTCCTCCTCCCAAGGCAACGTCGAAAAGGAGGTCCCCGAAGCCTACCACCACAACATCTTTGAGCGCCTCTTTAACCACAAGTCCAAGAAAGGCATCATCATAGACAGCAAAAAGTTGAAGAAGGGTGCCACCACATATGATGAGAAAACGATAGAGAGTAAGGGTAAGGTCGTTGCCTTGGGAGGAAGAGGCATTTGAAAGGATGTAGTGGTTAAAGAGAGGGGGCGGAGGAGATGATTGGAGGTTGGAGAGTGGGGGTGGACGAAGTGGTCAGAGGTAGGGAAAGGAGTTGAATCTGCAAGAGGAGGAGGGAGGAATTTAAAAAAATAAAATTTGAGAACTAAAAAATAATATTTTATTATATTTCTGTCTAAAATCGTTAAGTTTAATGATTATAGCTAACGGATTGACAAAAATGAGAACGACACTACTTTTTTAATGACATATCTATAAATATAACAAATTAAATGATATTTAAGTAATTTCAAAATATTTTAATTGCATTTACGTAAAATACCATTAATAACTACAGGATAAAAACTCTTAAAAAAATATGTCAATATCATTTATAAATCAACTCACCTATACATTTAGATTTAAATTTAATAGGTAGGTGCATGTGAACAATGGAATACATGACTTAGTAGTTCGGGTTAATATTTTAAAAATTGAACCACATTGATCAGTTCTACTGAAAATTATTGTCTTACCAATCGAATCAAATGATTTGAACATTAAAAGTCAAAATCAGTGTGAACTAGTTAAAATTAGGTCAAATCAACTATAGATTCGATTAAACTAACCACCTCATTTGATAATCCTCCTGAGAGATGAAAAGTTAAAAAAAAAAAAGAGTAAAATGTATGTGACTTTAAAATTAAGAAATAAACTCTTAATTTCTATTATATATTTTATTTTTTTTTAATATTTGATAAAAGTATGTCAATTTTAGTATAATTAAAATTATAAAATAACTTTTCCTATCATATATTTTATTAAATTTTTATTTCAAATCGATTTTATCCGATTGTATTCGATTAAACTAATACAAATAAAATCAAATATCTTATGATTTGATTTTTTAAATTTTTAATTACTAACATCATCATCGATTCAATCAATACAAATATCAGTTGAATAATTAAAAAATCAAATCAGCAACTAGGCGAGTTAAATACTTGTGTAATTTTTGAAACATTGGTTCAAATTATTTAGGTGATTCGGATTACATATGTTTAATCCATTAACCAACTTAAAACCTATATAAGTTTACGTAGAGATTTTGACTCAAATAATTCAAATCAATGATTCATTTTCAACGACTTGATGGACTATTTAGGTTCACCCAAAAGACACGTTCAACCCTAAATAAATATAAAGTTCTCCTGTATGTGTGCATTCACTTTTCTTGCTTAGTTAATGCTTTTTATAGAACGTAAGCAAAGCTATACGTACATACATGAGAATCATTTGGTACGCGTAAGCTTATCCAATAGATTTAATAATTATCCTTATCACATCGAATACTCAATACGATCGAATTAAATTCCCATCCTAACGTTGTTCGGGCACTTCATGATCAAAGTACCAACCATCGTTTCTCCGGTCAAATTCTACAAAACCAATCAATCAGAATCCTCGAATAGCTAAACCACGTCCCAAAGAAATCTGGTCAACTTATGTAAGCCCATACGATTGATGTCATCCCTGATAACTAGCGTTCACCTTTCATGGGATAAGTTAGAATATGCGATATTCGTTGGGGATGCTTCGCACGTGCGCTTGTGAAGTCAACTCCTCCTCGGGCATAAGTTTTTTTTCCCGTAAAAAAATAAATGTGTTGATCGTAAAATTTGATACGATGATCTTTCGAATGCATGCTAAGAGAGGCCTTTACGACTACCAACACCCAATTGGCCGAATTAAAATTTTGGTACGTAATTGCTAGCTTGGTGAGCTCTCAAAACCTCGAAACACGAGGTCGAAAATTAATTCCCATGCAATCTGTAGCCTAATATTTAATTGAAAAAAAAATGTGAACATGAAAATATAATGAAGTTCATTTAATAAAATATATCAAATATATTTTACAATCGTTTATATATATATATATATATATATATATATATATATATATATATATATATATATATAAAGTAATTTTTTACTTATAAAAATTTATATTTCACTTCTAAAGTATTTTTTTATCTTTTTATTATTTAATGTTTAAAGTTAGGAACTTAAATTTTAAATTTAAAGATGAAAAATATTTTTTTATGAATCTTAAATTTTAAATCCTAAATATTAAATTTTAAATTTTAAATTCTAAGATTTAATTTTGAAATTTAAATTCTATAGGTGAAAACAAATTTTTAATTTATAAAAAAAACTTATTTTCGACACATAATAATATTAAATACATCGATATATATTTATTTTCAACGAATATATTTAAATAAAAATTAAAATATATTAATTAAAAATTAAAATATATTAAAATATTTTGTTAAGGAAAAGATTCACATTATAAAATATATTACAGTGCATCTTTTTTAACTTTTCAACTTTAATAAATTTAGATCATGCATTACACATTATCACGTTTGGTCTTGGCTCTGATCTCATTCTTCGTATCTTAGTCCCACCAAAGGTACTTCAGTTGCAATCCCATAGTCTACTGTTTAAAAAAAAAAAGTTAGAAGAAGAGGAAATAAAAAACAGATCCAATCTAATGTGGGATTGCGTGGTCCTATGCTCCAGATCGTGGATAGCTTTGGACTTTAAATGTCGATATTATTTCCCACGTCCTGTTCTGAGTACATACTGCGTAATCGCCATTTATTCTTCGCAATAACAGAGCAGATACGTAGCCGTCATTTACTCTTGTCAGCAATTATTTCATAGGGTCTCGGTACACAACTACGATCACGAATATTTGCGGTCAGTAAAGATACAGACCAATTAATTCTGCTAGCTAGAGACATATGCATGGAAAATTACTGCATGAAATCAAACATACATTATGACACGTGGAGGCGCTACCACCATTTGTTTGTAGGAATTGGACTGTTTGTGATATATTTGGATCTTTTCTATTGCATATTATAATAATGTTGGGATAAAGTTCTAAATTTGAGGATTATCCAATTACAAAGAAAAGTATGGAATGAATTTATCTTAGAATTGGGTAAGGGAACGTCCACATCTATCCTTGCAAATTAGCATCTCATGATTTGGTGCGTATTTATCCCAAACATACAATTAATTCCTCAAAATCAACCTTCCAAATCAAACAGTATACCTTAGGTTGTTGGATTAAAGGATGTCAATTATTTAAAGTTAATTTACTTATTCAATCGTTTTATTGTATCTTTATTTATTTTTCTACTTACCCACCCTCACCAAACAACAACTGAATGTATTAATCTCAACTTGTACACCCTAACTTTCAACGATCCAGTTAATCTATCAACCATAAAGTATCTATATCGTCCTTGTTGCCTTCATAGCTACATGTAAAAAGGTAAATTATTGGAAATATACTTCATACATCTTATATTTACATAATATACATGTTCTACAAAAACTACATAGCATTTCTTTTTCATGTACAAAATACAACCAAAAACGTACGATAGTTTCTAAAACAGTTAGAGTCTTCGTTCTCCATCCTTAATTTGAATAGTAGATCCCACACCAGTTGTTTGCATAATGTAAAGTTCCAAACGGTCGAAATAGCTTCGATTTTAGAAATCTTTCGTTGGAAAATATGCATCACGCCTAACTCCGTAGGATTAAATCTACTTTCCAAATATTTGCTTACAATAAAGTTATTTTAATTCAAATAGACTATGAGGTAGGAAAAGTGACATTATGTTAATAGACCTTGAGCGACAGTTGTAAAATGGTCACCAATGACTTTTAACTGTTGCTAAAAGTCTTTAATGACGATTCAATAGCCGTCACTAAAGATGGTGCACCGAAAGATAGTTTGAGATGGTTGGCAAGAATTGTCATTAAAATGTCTAATGATTGTTTTTTTTTTTTTTTATCATGCTTGCAAACGACACTAAAAGGAATTTGATTGTCACTGACTAAAAGGGAATCAATTGTTGCTAAAACGTGATTTAAAGGTCGCTATATTTCCTGATAATAATTACTAGAATCATCAGTGATATCTATAAGTAAAAATAAAAGGCATGGCCATATTTTATTTTAATTTAACATTTACCCAAAATTGATAGTCATAATTCCATTCATAAATTTTGCAACATAAAAATCATACACACTTGTACCTTATTACAATGAATCAATTAATAATTCATCTTCTATTCTAAAAAGTAAAAAACAAAAATAATCTTTCACATAAGTACGAAATTCAAAAGAATCAAAGTTTCTACACATGAAACTAAAAATTGCATATCTAAATCATAAAACAAAAGGAAAGCTATTATTCATTTCTTGCTAATTAATCTTGATAAGATTGAGATTGTGGTGATATTTGTCCTGCAACCATGCTCTTTAATCTATTAAAATTCTCCTCCATAAGTTTCCAGTTGAGAAGGAGCTCTTCAATTTTTTGATTTGCTTCTACCAGTGGAGTATGTTGAAATGCCATTGTTGCCTCAAGATTGTGACTTTCTTGTGATTGTGAATGAGGTCCACACAACTTCCATACTAATTAGTGATTGACTCGATGACCACTACACTTTACACATATAAGACATTTATCTAGTAAGACTTGACAGAATGCTTCTTCGGGAAGGAGTGGTTCAATAGTGTGACCCATTTCATCATCTTCATTGAAAACTAAATTAACAACGTTAGCATAGCTTCCCACAAGAGAAACTTTGTGTGAATTGTGATATTTGTTGTGCTTGGTCTGAGATCAATCTAGAGTGAAACTTCCATTCAACGTTAAAGAAAATAACGAAGATTGAGATGAAATGAAAATTTCTATATGGAATTCCTATGAAATGAAAATCCTATATGATCTCTTTCTTTTACCACGATCTTCCTTTTAAAATCATACTAGCTAGTTGTAGTCTCAGACTTCACAGTAGTTGGACATATGTAACATTCAAAAATGAAAAGACTATTCAATCATACCAAAATAAAGTGTTTCTAAACATGATGCATAAGAAGATTTTATAGAAAGCTTTTTGAAGGGACTTATAGCAAGTTGTTGATTTCAAGAACTTGAAGAAATAGTATTTGGTATGAATATGCACATAGATTAATTAATACCTAATATTGAGTTATAATTAAAGGTATATCCCCCACCATTCAGAAAAGAAACTTCTCATCAAAAGCGGTTTCCTTCTAAGAAGAATAATCCAATAGCCAAGAAAGATATTGGTTCGGTGTTTTAGTATGGTATGGAGAACATTTTCCCAAGGAGGTTGGAATCAAACATCTAAGACCCAAGATATGATGTTCTGGATTAAGTGGGCCGTAATGCCTTTGCAGCATAGTCTTCCTTTCCTACTTTGTAAAAACATTGTGATGGTAGACATAAGTGGTTAAGACTTTCGTATGATATGTATTGCTTGTGTTGTGTGTTTACCACCTACATACATATCTCAACCCTCTTTCTTAAGAGCAGAAACTTGTGTCATAAACTTTAGCAATTAGATAATTAACAATTGAGGAATTGGTGGAGAAGAATCAAACAAGTGACAAAATTATTATATCTTACTTCCAGGCAAAATAGAACCTTTGTTACTTCAAAATCCACAAATCTAAATCTAGCCACCGACCATCTATAGACATAAATGCCAAAAGGTAATAAGAATAAGAAGAAAATAAAATTAGAAGATAAATTGGACATTTTTTTAGCCTTGGTGAAAAGTCCAACTGAAATTGGGAGTTTAGAAGACAAGAACTTCAGATGATGGAAGTGTAAGAGATAAGAGGGATGGATAAAATAATTCTAATTCTAAAGTGAAATTATTTTCTTTTAGAATTAAATACTTAATTTTAAAATAAAATAATTTCAAAATTAAGACTGCCAAATGACAAATTAAACTTCTTATTTCGGTAACCAACGTGAAACTTATTTTCCATCGTACATAGGATCAAAGAAGTATTTGACACTTTAAAGTATTTTTAAAGTGCACCTTACACGTGATATGAGTCTGCAATTCTGGGCTTCTGGGACCATTTGGTTCCGTTTCCAGCCGGTGTCAGAAAAATCACTTGTGCTTGTGGGGACAAGATGTGAAACAAATTGACAAGGGCCCATCTTGTGTTCCCTCCTCCAGTCAAGATCTAGATCAACCAGTTTAATCAAGCAACGTTGCTTGTAAGTGGTGTTTATTACCTTAAATGCACAAACGAATTTGACTGTTGCTCCGGAGATTAATGCATGCATTGCACCCCCACTCATCAATTAAAGAAAAGGGATTTTTAAGGGCATGTCTCTTGAATCATGTCAATTACACCTGTATCCTCCAAAACTTGCCAATTATATTTATACCTCTACAAAGTTGTTAACTATTATTTGACCATGCCCCTAGATTAACTGGCTGTTAGTTCTCTAGGAATATTTCGTTAAGTTTAACAAAGAACATTACATCGATAGGTTTCTTCATGTCTCTCTTTTTCTTTTGTCGTTTTTATTCTTCCTCCTCTCCTCCCCTTCTTCCTCACCAATCCACATCCTCCTCCTCCTCCTCCTCCTCCATAGCTCCTAGCCTAACCTTGCCACCTATGTCTTCGTCAACCACCTTAGTTCTAACATGTGCACCATCTTTGCCAATGACAACAATGTCTCCACCCCCACCTCCTCCTACAAAACCCCCTCTGCCCCCTCCTCCATCACATTATCTTCTCTGCCCCCTTGTTCCTCCCACAAACCACCACTTCCCCAAGGCTTCTCCTCCTACTACAACACCTTGCAACTCCCTCCTCCTCCTCCTGCAAACCCCCCTTCACCCCTCCTCGTCCTCCTACAACCCCCCTCTGCACCCTCCTACGACTAAGAGAATTCTCCTCTCCTTACCAACTATGTTAAAATCGGTTTACAATGTTGAGAACGCTAGATGACACTATGGGTGTATCTTTCTTCTATGAATATATGCACCATCCTTGCCTATGACAACAATGTCCCCACCCCCACCTCCTCCTGCAAACCCCCCTCTGCCCCCTCCTCCATCCCACTATCTTCTCTGCCCCCTTGTTCCTCACACAAACCACCACCTCCCCAAGGCTTCTCCTCCTCCTACAACACCTCTCAGCCCCCTCCTCCTACAAACCCCCCTTCGCCCCTCCTCGTCCTCCTGCAACCCCCCTCTGCACCCTCCTACGACTAGGAGAATTCTCCTCTCCTTACCAACTATGTTAAAATCGGATTACAATGTTGAGAATGCTAGATGACACTATGGGTGTATCTTTCTTCTATGAATGGTTGTTCGGATCCCCTACCTTCATATAAGAGTTGGTGTACCCCTGCCAAGAAGCCGGTGTGTCTCCTTACATGCAAATTTTTTTTTTTAAATGTAAGGAAAATCACTATTATCCGTGTTCCTCCAAATTCATTATAGATAAAACAATTAATATACAATAAAACAAAGGGCATCCCCTTTGTACTCCACAACTTCGTGAGGAATTGTGCTTGGAAAGCAATATTTTCTACATATTTTCCACTCTCCTCTAAAAATTGCCATGTTTGCTTACATAAAGTTAACCCTAGGGGAGGATATTGTTATCACAAGTTAAATAGTTAGTTTTTTTAATAATGATAAATTATATTTCATACTTTCATACTTCTATTCGAGGACAAATAAGTTTTTGTAAGGAAGATATGAAGTAATGATAGGATGGAAATTTATGAGAAAAAGGAAGCTGAAGAAGAAAAAAGTTTTCAAGTTTTTCTTTTATGTTTTTTATTTTTCTTTGTAGAATATAAAAAGAGCCTTGATTATCACTTTGAAGTCATAAGGTACATCTTAGAACTTACCTATTACGTTCATCTTTTTAAATCTCTGAAAATCAGCTTCTCAGATTTTTCAGACATCTAAAATTTGTTCCTACATGTCTACTTTTAACATAGAGCAAAAGTTGAATTTTGTCCTTCTTCTAGCTCTCTTCTTTGTATTTAATCTATCCCAAATTTAAGGCATCTAGGTCTTTATTTCAAACGTCCTAAGATGCTTTCAAAACACCAATGCTCAATATTTTCAAGATGCAATGTTTCATAAATCTTTAAATATCAGTAGTTATTCATGCAAGTGTAAATGCCCAGACTTCTCATATGTCTGACCTCTCTTCTCAAACGTCTATCTTATCTTTCTCAGATATCTTATCTATTTTCCAGACATCCCTAAATCCCATTTGTTGAAAGTCAATAACTTTCTCAAATATTGCTTTGGCTCTTAGACATCTAATTATCTTGTCAAACAACTTATATATTCTCTTAGTTTGAACATTTATATATAGCAATTGATCAGATGACCCTACATCCACTTTTCAACCAAAATTCCTTTCCAAGAACTCATCTTTGATTTTGTGGTTCTTTCAAATCTCTATTGGTTCTCACAAACATCTATGTAAGATATTTTAAATGTTTGATATTAATTTCGAGATATCCCTATCTAATCCCAACATTAGACTTCAGTTATTGAAACTTTTTGAACACCGAATCATCTTTTCAAAGGTCTCAATTTGAATTTAGGATGCCTTCTTAGTGTGTTTCAAGTATCCTAATTTTTATATTTTAAGTCAACTTTTTATATTTTCAAATGTCTCACCTTAAATTTAGACATCTGATCCAGTCAAATTTTTCGTTAATAATTGATAGTTGCTCTAGCTCGAATAATTTTCACTAAATTGAATTCCACTGGCTCTTAAGGCTTGAATATGACCTTCTACACCCTATAAATACCTACTCAAGGTCACCTCATCATACACACCTATCCATCAAGCTATCTTAAGTTAAAGTTCTCTCTATTCTTCATTCTATGGCTCGTTGGTGCTCATGTGGTCAAACAATTCCAACAACTACTAAGAGCACACTCTCCCTTTGATCTTTCTCTGCTTCATATAAGTTTGAAAGAGGGAGTAAACTTTGCCTTATATTACTTTCGTATACTTAAAGGCTCTTATAAAATTTAATCTATATTTTGTTTAGCTTAAAGTTTGGATACCCGAGCTGTAGGTTTCTTATTCTCTCTTAGAGAGGAGCAAAACTCTCACTGGGGGTTATCTAGGAGAGGGGTTTTGTAAATTTTATTTTAGTGATTCCCATTGGTTTAAGGGGGAAAATTCTAGATTGGAAGATCTAAGTAGAAACTCCTCCTGCAAGGGTTTTCTTTATATATCTTGTATTATTTTTGTGTGATTGTTTATATCTATTTTTTATTGCATTATTCCACCCCTCTCGCTTCCTTCTTTTGCCACTAACATATTTATAGACATACAATGAGGACATTAGGTGCCTACAGAGCTTGTCACCACAAGCATCTCATTTTCAATGCTAGCTTACAACCTATCACCATAACCAGGAACTTCTCTAAGCTTTGATTTTCTCAAGTAGCTACTAGCTACAACTGCGCCTCAGGTTTGCAACCGAAAACGTTGAATCCCACAATTCACGAGGTCATAGTGTGACTCCTACAAATCTATAATCAACCTATTCTTCCTTTGAGTTTCTTGCATTTGATTCACTTCCCACAAGGATCACCAACCCTAGGGACTTATTTAGGTTAGCCAAGGTTTGCTTTGAACTTTATGAACCTAAGGATCATTCATTAAGCCTTTAACAGGGTCATACCTTATGAACCTTGTTTTGAACCTAAGGTTAATCTATTAATTAATACTTTAAAGTCTATTTTAGCTCCATTTTAGGGTTTAAACTCAATTTAGAACCCTTAATAGGTCATAAGGGTATTTCTACAAATTTGTCAATCCCCTTAGAATCTAAATTAGCCAATTAGTCCTATTTTAGAGTTTAGATTCAATGAGGAACTTCTATTAGGCATAAATACGATTCGATCTTTCCCAAAATCCCACTTAACTCACATTTCAAGAAGCATTTATGGATTTAAGAATGGTGTGACTAAACATTAAGAAACCCTTCTAGGGCTTCGTAATGTTAGCCAATAACGTTAGGTTTGCTGAAAAAATTTCCAACATGATGCAAATGCTTAATTTTTTGTCTCTAACCCTTAAGTAATTCCCCCACTTGACCCTCAACCGTGTTAAGGAGTTCCCCACTACATAAGTAGCATATGAAACCCAAGAAACTAGGGTTTGAATATCAAACCTCAATGCCACCCATTTACCCCCATGGAAAGCTAAAAAATCATTGTCATGCAACTAGATCTCCTATTTGCAACTTCAAAGCTATATGCAAGGGTAGGCGTGGGTCACACTTAGCTTCTACTTCAAAGTAGTAATCCCCAGGTAGCAAAGGAACAAAATCAAAAGGAAGAATTTGTCCCTACCTTGAATTGAGTCCAAATCCTCCTCCTTAAATTACACTAGAGATGGGTGCCTTCAACCTTTCCTCCAAAGCTCCTTCCTCTTACACCAAGAAACCTACTTTGGGGTGTTCTTCGCCTCCTACAACAGTATCCCTCCTCCTTTCCTCCTTTTTCTTTCCTTCAAAACCTAAAGAACATGAAGAATTAGGGCAAAGGAAGTATATCACCTTCCTAGAACCTGATTATGACTTAGATTCTCCCTCTTGTAGCGATAGCTAGCAAGGAGAATAGTTGGAAGAAGAGAATTGTTGAAGAAGCTTAAGGGGAGGGTAGAACCACTTGTTTACATTGGGTACCATTCTCCCATCCAAAGCAATTGGGTGGTTTATGCATTAACTAGAAAATTTGCATGGAGACTATCCCACTCAATAAGTTGGGTTATAAAATGGTTCACAAACTTGAGATTCATTACTAATAGCCTATCAGCACTTGTATTGTAAAGGTTTGAATAAAGAACTTAACTAGTTAAGCCTCATCTTAAGAGGTTAGGCCCCAAGCGTCCCTTAATCATGTTGAGTGTAGAGAAGTAGAGATCAAGTAATTTGGTTGACATATAGTTCTTTATCATTTTTATCTTCTTATTGATATTTATGTGATTTTTGTTCAATCCTAGTTGAGACTCATTGAGTCTGTCGAGTAACTCAGCCAGTGAGCAGGTTTATATCCCCTTAATAAGAATGACAGATTCCTAATTCAAATCCCAACTTACCTAGCGAGATATGTTTACGAACTATTTATCCCACTAACCTTCAATGAGTGTCATCATCTAGTTGAGACTCATCGATGAACCCAATCTCTTTGATTGGCAACCAATTTAAGATGAAAATAGAGTGCATATCCCTAATTAATTGGTATTAAAGATTACACCTTGCTTATGTTGATTATACTATTAAAATATCTATTTTTGCTTGTGCTAATCTTTTATATATATATATATATATATATATTAATTAGGTATACTATTTATTATTATTATTATTATTTTAAATCGAGCATTACCCGGTTGCATCTCCCTCTTGTTCTCTCTCTATTCTCTTTCTCTCTCATATTTTTTCTTTCTTTTCTTTTTTTTATTTTATTTTTCTTACATATTATTTACGACATACATCTAATTCAAATTTCATCTCCGTCGTCAACCTCTCCATCTTATATTCTTCCATTAAAGATTAATATGGATTATATTTTTACAAGAAAATAAAATAATACATGTACAAAACGAGCCAGTGTAAACATAATCTAAGATAACAATTAAAAATCAAAATACATTAAACAATATATTTTGCAACGTATGGTGTATCTTGATTTCTGATCGTCATTTTATTTTTTTTCAATTAATTTTTTAACTTTTATTTAATGTGGTAAAGTGAGAATTCAAAATACATCATTTGAAGATTTTCAATTGATATGTTTTGATTTTTTACTTAGAAAATCAAAATATATCGATTAACACCAGTAAAGAATCAAAATGTATGTAAAATTAAAATATATCGATTGACATCGATAAAAAATTAAAAATATAAATTACTTTTTTTTATTTTAATTTTTTATTTACCACGTGAAAGTAAAGCGATGTTCATCAAACTATTTTTTTTTTTTTTTTTTAACTTTCCTTTGACTTGAAGTTAAAAAACAGCAAGATATTCTTTATTTTTATTTATTGATTTTTTTTGTACTACCCACCAAGGGACGACTCAAAACCAGTAAGATTTTATGCGTTTGTTTGGCCTAATCTGGATTATTCTCGAAGGTTTTTTTTTGTTTTACCATCTCTAGAAGCATATCCTTACTCCATCAGCTTTTGCCTGCAGTAGACATATGGAAGTCCAAATGTAGGATGATAACTTTGGAATTCCCCTCGAAATATTCTTCTGAATCAAAAAGAACTCGGCCGAATAATTCATGCATGTGAAGCGTATGGAATTTTCGCTCTTTCAGAATGGAGATGCGAGACACATCGCATCTAACTAAGGTACTGCACATTATGAGCTTAAACATTTCACATCATCCATAATAAATGTGCTGACATGAATAAATATATACAAAGAGAAGTGTGATCCTCCTTCCATTCGTGATCAATTTTACGTTATAAGTAGGTTGGGTTAATTCTAAAATAAATAAATAAATTTAAAAGAAAAGATCACGTCACATTTTTCTTTAAAATAAAAAGATAACGTAAATACTGTTATACGATAGGATTTATTATCATTTAAAAAATTATCATCACATTAAATTAAAAATATATCATTGTAAAATCACAACGCACCATATAAGTTATTAAAATTACTTTTAAAATAATTTTTCATTGATGAAAAATTATTAGATATTTTAAAATTATTTTATATAAATATATTTTGATTTAAAATTTAAAAATACCCTCATACTTACTGACTCACAAAATAATGACTTTTTTTAGGTGGAGTGAGGTCCACCACACAACAGTAATTTTATATATTTTTACTCTATTTTATGCACATGGCAAGAGAGCAAGAGAAATACGTTTCGAAATCTATGGCATTGAATTCCTTTCGAGCTCTCCACGAGGAAATGTCTTCCAAGAATCGGCTTTGATTTGTTAATCTTTTATACGGTTCAAGTCAGACCTGTTGACGCTGGCCAGACCAGGTCGATCGTAAAAAAATCTTGCCCAGGCCTAGATCGGGTTGACTGATGGGCCACAACTCCCAAGGGTCAGGCTGGCCCGTTGGTTAAAGCAATCATGACTTTAATTTCTTAAAATTTTTAGGCTGAAAGAAGCAAAGCTTTATATGATAATAGCTCATTATAGTTCGATTAGAAATGTATTTAGTACTCGACCGAGATAGATATATATTTGTGTCCTAAGGTAAACCTAGATCGGGTTGACTGATGGGCCACAGCTCCCAAGGGTCAGGCTGGCCCATTGGTTAAAGGAATCATGACTTTAATTTCTTAAAATTTTTAGGCTGAAAGAAGCGAAGCTTTATACGATAATAGCAGATTATAGTTCGATTAGAAATGTATTTAGTAGTCGACCTAGATAGATATATATTTATATCCTAAGGTAAACACATCTCTATCTAAATAATAGATAGATAAATCAGGTATGATATCCGTCAAGCCAAGAGGATGAGATCAACTACACGTTTGGCAAATGATCATTTTTGCTAGTCCAAACCCAACCTATTGGCCAGATCTAATTTGAGCATAAAATCAAAATTAACAAGAGCAAGCCCCATTCTAGCTTGAGGGGTTGTTTTTGTATGTCGCATCCAAGAAACTTGAAATCTTTCTTATCAAACCTCTTCCTAAGATGGTTAAAGAGGAGGTCCTGGATTTTCCAAGGCACGCAAAAGATAGTTTTCCTTGAAGTTTAGTTTAAGAAATTCCATCGTCATGTACCACTGGAAGACTATAAACTCAATCAAAATGCTGACCACATTCTCCTAGTTCCTTCCCCCCTCAAAAGAAAAGAAACCCTAGCCGACCTAGGCCTCGATAGGCTAGCGGCGGCTGATCGCCCCCCCCCCCCCCCTCAAATCCGGAAGCTCCTCTCCCTTCCTCAAGCCTACATCTTCGGCTATTGGAGGTTCTCACTGACATGCAAGGTCACATGCCGATCTCCGTTTATCTTGTCGTGTTCGCCATACGTCGCCTTGGACGAGGTGCATCACTCGAGGTCGCCATACATCGCCGCCTATCACATCATTGCTTCTCCTCCGTTTGCTTGCTGATCAGCATTGCTAGTTTGTTCGAGACCAATGGTGCCCTCAGCGAAGCTCGTGGCCTATCGCTTGTGTTCGCCGCTCAAGCTCCTCGACCGACAATCGAGTTTTGACATGGTCATGCTTGATGGTCGGTTCGAGTGGGCGTCCTTGCGATGGAGTTTGGCGCTGTGACTTTGGCGGTGGCTGAGCAGCGGACGGCAAAGGATGCGGTGTTGTTGTGTATTTTGTGGGATGCTTTTCGTTTGCAGGAGATGTATGGTTTTTCTTTTTCTTTGTTTTTAGGTTGTTTTGGTTGTGTGGGATCCACGTGTGACACCGGATTATTTCAGCTGAGTCTTCTGACAGTTGTTAGGTGTCAATTTCGACCTTTTGGTCGGCCTACGTCAGCTCACTCATTGCGCGATCTTCGAGATCTTCTCATTGACGCTTGTTGTTCTACGAGCGTAGGGTCATCCTCCTTCGGGATGTTGACAAGAACCTGATTGCGACATGCGTTTTTCTTTTTCTTTTTCCATTTTTTCTTATCTTGTTTCTATGTTTTGGTATCCTCCGTTTCTACGAGGAGTAACCTTCCCCTCATTCAGGGTGTTAGGATTCTCCGTCTCTTTCTTCCCCTCTGTAGCGCATTCTCTTGTATTTGGTTCCTCCCTTTAATGAAAATATTTTCAAAAAAAAAAAATGGTTGACCACATTCAATTCCTATCTTTTAGGTTTATCTTGTGTTAATGATGAGGGATAATTCAACCTTTATTTGCCTTATTAATCTATGTTAGGACAGGGGTTAAGGTAATTTGCAAGTTAATTCCCATTTTATCTCTCCTCCCCTTCGACTTCTCACATGCAATTTTTCCCCCACATGCCCCTCTATTCCAATATAAATAAAAAAATACCAACTAACTTACCTACCACCTCAAAGGTAAACATATCTTTTTCAACATTATTTTCCATTCTAACCCACATATCCAAATAACTATCATTTTTCCATATTACAAGTCAACTCTCATTCGTAACCCTTATTTAATAGGTAAGAACAGATGTTAACCCTTATTTTTAAATAAACATAAATAAAAATTATCCTCCATTTTTTAAAAACTAACCTAAATTAGTTAATCCTTACCATAATCTAATCTTCAATTGTTTCAGAAGGGTTGAATTAAGTCTGGTGGTTAACCACTTAATTGTTGGAAGGTGATTTTCCCTAGTTAACGTGCCAATCCTTAAATTCTGAAAGAGCATGTCGGATGCAGTCTCTGTGCTACTATAGTTGGCACTGTATATTTATTTTTCACCAATGGTAGATTATTATATAAATAACTATTAAAAAACCGTATTTATATTGATTCCCAATGTAGTTGGTTACTTGCGCTATTTTAAGCGCGTAAACTTTAAGATGGCGCGGGTTTAAATCTTTTCAACATATTCAATTCTTTCTCTCTTTTTTCGTTTTGTGGTGTGAAACTTACATGCAAGCATTTATAAATTTTAGAAATTATATATAAACCCTTATATAAAAATTAGGAGTTTCTTGAATGAAATGAAATTAGTACCTACGTAGAAGCCAATGTGGGATGTGAAACTTGTATCCAAGTCCTCATAAATTTTAGAAATTATAAATAAGCCCTTATGTTATTTTTTTAAAAAAAAATTCTACAATCAAAATTGTAAGAAACTCCATAAATGAGAAAAAAATATCTTATAGGTCCCTATGTTCTGTAACAACTACCGTTAGCATTGCATCCAAGTCCTCATGTGTGCTACAAATTACAAAAAGACCTAATACCTTTTTCTTTTCTAAATTTTTTTCCAATAAAGAATGCAAGAAACTCCTTAAATAAAATAAAAATAGCATAACGGTTCCTATGGAACTTTCAAAGTTGCATTTGATGTGAAAAATTACATCCAAACCCTCGTAAATGTTAAAAGTTGTACATAAGATCTATGTCACTTCCTTTTTAAATTTTTTTTTTGATCGAAATTACAAGAAGCTCATTAAATAAAATGAAAATAACATAGAGATCCCTATGCACTGTAGTAGCTATTGTAAAAATTACATCTAAACCCTCTTAAGTGTTAAAAATTACGAATAATATCCTATGTCTCTCCTTTTTCAAAATTTTTTCCGATTAAAATTATAGGAAGCTATTTAAATGAAATTTAAATAACACAAAGATCTCTATGCACCGTAAATTAAATCAAAGCTCTCACAAGTGTTAAAAATTACAAATATGACCTTATGTCTATTCTCTTTTAAAATTTTACTCCTATTAAAATTGCAGGAAGTTTTCTTGAATGAAATTAAAATAACATAAAAATTTGATATATTTTAATTTTTAATGAATGAAGAATTAAAATACCCTTTATTGTAAAGTAAATTTCATTAGTTTTTAAATTTTTTTTTATTTAAATACAGTAAATTCTTGAGCGGTAAAAATCTGATGTAATCTTAGTTGTTTTTACTATCGCTGCGGCGCGTGAGCTTAAAAATTAATTAAATTATAGGATGAGACAAATTAGTTTCCGCCAAAAAGTGATTGACGTGGTGTCGAAAAAGAGAGCTGGAGTGTGCAAGTAGGGAACGTTCGAAGGAAGTCAATGGTGATGGATCAGTTGAAGAGACGTTGGGGTGAACGCTACGAGTCGGCATCCGTATGTCCCATGGAAGATGTGCGAGAACGATGCCTCTTAAATCAGGTCGGCTCATTCAAGAACGGTTGAGCAATTAATATCCCCTTGCGGAGATAGTAACCAGTGTTAAATGGGATTCGAGGCACATGAGAAAATGAAAATTCTTGTCTTTCTTAATATTTCTTGCCGCGGTGTTGATGGTACATGGAAGCTAACGCCACGTTTGTCAGCCGATTATTTTTGCTTTAAAGGTTAAATAAATTGATGTTTTTTTTTTTTTATATATATTTATTTGTAAAGTAGTATTAATATCAATTTTTATTTACTTAAATTGATATTAAATTATAGTGTTAATTTTCATGATGTTTAATTAAATTAGCATTAACATCAATTTTTAAGGAGTAGGACTTGAATATAGGAAAATTATAAAATTAATATTTATTTTACTAACACATCTCAAAAATGGTGTTAACAATATTGGTGTTAAGAATCTTTAGCTCAGGTTTTACCATATAGGTTAAATCTTCAAGTAAATAGGTGTTGACCTCTCTTAAATTTGAAGTATTAACTTGTCAAGTAAACTAGTCTAGGGATTTACGGGGTGGGTTACGATTTAAGAACAAAAGATTTGACGTCTTCCTATTCTATATCGATATTATCATCTCACTCCAGAACATTAACAATAATGTATATCAAAATATACCCACTAACATCAATATATATTACAATATACTTACTTCAACATAATATATTCGTTGATATTCATATCATAATATTAAAATATCATCCACTAACATCACATCACTATACCAATTATTATAAATCCATCAAACAAGCAACATTCCAACTTAATCAACTCCAATCCTAATCAGGATTTAGGTAAACCCCCTATCAAACGCATTCTTTATATAACCTCAGGCCTCGTTTGATAGAGATTTAAAGAGAGGTTTTATTTTCCGTGTGAAGTGCAAAGTGAACAGTACATGAATAGTAAAAAAAATTTATTTTCCCACTTATCACATCTACCATCGTCGATCCATCACATCCACCTCTCAACAAATATATCCATCTCTTACTCATAACATCCACCTATCACATTCATCCTACCAACCCACTCCAAATACGAATAACAATAAAAATCACCAACAACACATTAATTCAACCATCACATATACACCAGTTAACCCTCCTCTTATCCATCCACCTATTCCTCATCAAGACTTCATCAATTTTACCCAACCTTAAACTTTAAACCTCTTCGGAATGCTCATAACACTCTTATAAGAGCTTCTCAAAGCGCGTTCACTGGTTAATCCCGTTGATCAGAGAGGATTATGCAGTCCAAAGCTTCTCTCAACCATGTTGTAAAACTCACGTGCTACCCTACCTTACTTATACTGCGTTGTTGGTTCTGAATCTTTTCGAGCCCAACCCTTTGGCTTCGATTTGCACGTTTTTTTACCCCGGAGCATTCGAATTAGCAAAGAAATTTAACATTAGTACTCTTAAACAGAAAGATCTACCATTGAGATGGGAATAATAAAATACGTGCAACTTGTTTCTCCAACTGCAGGACCGAAGCATTCAGGTTCCACCATCTGCCAACCTGTGATATACTGTATTTTTGAAGGCAGAACAGTACAGCCAGCAATTTTCATCATTTTCTCGGGGAGTGGCTTGACAGGCGGATCTCACCTACCCTTGGAAATTAAATTAACTCATCATTTTTATCATTTCATCTCGATGGTTACCTTATGCTCTTTGCATGTTCCCTTGCTTATTTCATAGATCCATTCCTCTTGTCGAACATCACCTTAACGTGCATTAAAAGAAAAAATGCCGACAGAATCAATATGCTTTGAGGTAGCCGTGGTTCATTTCCACCATCAGAATCTACTTCTCTTTCCTATCTGTATTATTGTCTTATTTCTTTAATTTGTCAAACGACTGGAGCTAACTAATGTAAGTTCGCTTGTAATCTGCACGAGTAAGTATCTTAATACATTAGGTTTCAAATTTTTTATACTCCCACTTTTTTTGTGAAAAATTTCAAATAACAATGATACCAGTGCAAAACTATTGGTACAGAATTTCAAAACTATTACATCTGTGCAATTTGGTTCTAAATTATTTTACGTTGATATAAAATCATTTCGCATCACTTATGAAATTTGATTCTGAACCATTTTGCACCCATGCATGCAAAATCAAATTGCACGGATACAAAATAGTTGAGAATCGAGTTGCACACTTAAAATCAAATTGTATAGGTATAAAATACCAAATTGTACTTGTATAATTTTATTTCGAATCATTTTACCCTCAAGTAAAATCAAATAAAGCAGGTATAAAATGACTTTGTACATATATAAAATAATCCAGAATCAAATTTCACACATGCAAAATATGAAGAGGAGAGAGAGAAGACTACTGACAAAGTGTGAGGAGTACTATTGAGAGGAAACAAAATTGAAAGATCTATGGCGACTACCGTAGTGTCATGTCAAAATCAAAGCTTTATTATGCAAGAAAAATAAATAAATAGTTACTGACACTAACCTAAACAATACCATATCAATGGTTATTTATTAGTACAAAGATTACCCTCTCCCTCTCAGGCAATGGCATGCACTTCCCTTAATTTAAGTTGAGTCCCTGGATGTAATTCATTTCCTGTATTGTGTACTGGTTTAGTGGTGCCTCCTGATCAATATAGATATAACGGTAGACTCTCACACCCATTACCATGTCCCTAGCTGTCATAAATCTTTCTTGATGGATGGAGCTGGCATGAAACGCTTTATTAAGTACATTGGTAGATCATTTTGGAATGCAACATACATCACACGTACCGTATCAAGTGAAAATTCTAGGCCTCCAAGAAGTTGTTATTACGTCTATTTCGTTAAAGATCAATTATTTTATTGTAGCAACACCTTCTTAGGAATGGCTAATTCAAGATGCTGTAGTTTTTGAGGAACATCATTGTCTTTTGGAGTATGTATTAGAATGGTCATTAAGAAATGCACCCTTTTATGTCTTCCTATATGCACATTCAACCTCTCCGATATATGCAGAGGTAGAGTTGCAGAGTAGGAGATGTAAAGCAAGAGGAGTGAAGTAGGAGGATGGGATAGGACGTATCTTCCTAAGTAAGAAGAGAATATCTTCCTTGGAAGTATTATTTCTGGAACACTTTTGCTTGTGCTTTCTGTTATGGATTAATTCCATTATCGTGTACCATCAAAGGACTACGTACACCGACAACCTTTTAAAATTAATTTTCACGAAAAAGCAAAACAGTCAAAAGCGTATTAGCATGTCCAATCACCAATCGAGGGGAGTTTATTGTATTCAATTCCATTTCCCAAATTATATGAACCTTTCTTGACGGATGGAGCTGGCAACCGATAGATCATTTTGAAATGTACGTCACATGATCTCTGATTCTGCATCAATCTAATTAAAAATTAATGATCTCTTAATAATACCTTCTAAGGTATTGGTAGAGACCATGATTCTAAAACAAAAAGTTTGATTTTGGGGAAACATCATTATCTCTTATAGTATTAATTAGGATAATGAATAAGAAATTCAAATATTCATCCATGCACTCGTAGTATATGCACATCCCACCCCTTTGACACCTGGACCAAAGCTCATCCTAGAGGAGGAGCAAAGTGGAGGAGGACGCATGAAATATGAGAGGACGGAAATAAAGAGGCATCAAGAAGAGAGAAGTTAGTGGGCTCTTTAAATCTATTTGCAAGATATAGGGACAAAGAAAGAAAATGAAAACATTTGAGCACTGATGCAAAAAAAAAAAAAAAAAACCAACACCAATACCATACCATCATTAATGCCCTATTGCACCATGCCAATAAGTGCTACAGCATCGAGATTCTTCAGCTGTACAATCCATATGCTATTACACTCACGTACAAACAACACTAACGTCGGCAAAGATGGGAAATAGAGTATGCGTACGAGTGTCGATGTGTATCTGTGGGCGAATTTTTCATCCTTTTTTCCCTACTAATTTTACGCAGCTCTCTCTTTCTAAACATTCCTTTTTTTTTTATGGGACCAATCGCTGCTGATAAAAGAAAAACCTTTATCCCACGTTGAAAATGGCCTGATAAAATCGCTCAAAGGTCTCATCTCAAAACGTAAGTTGCAGTTCCATTAGCTAATCAATCTGTGAATTGTTCTTCACGTGACTGCCCTCGGAAGAAGGGTTAATCTGTCCTATTAGAAATCTAATCAAAGTCCTTTAATGGAAAGAGTAATAGTATATGCTACATGTCATGCGGCTACTATCGTAAAACCCTTCTTTTCTCTCTCCTCGTGTGTGACCACACATTCCCACCCCTATCCCTGCATGGAGCAACCTTGCTAATAGCACCTCATCAATAACATGCATAGTCTATAGCAAGCACCACAGCACCTCCTAGGTATGACACTTATTGCACCACCTTGCCATTGACCACGACATGAACCCTGCCATCAGTCACAACACCACCATGGTCTTCGACCAACACCATAGCATCTGCAAACGCAACACACACCACACAACTTCCACCACCATCCTCAAAGCAGCCACCCACCACCTCCTCGACAACACACACTACCTCCACAATAACCATCAGAGAACCCACACCTCTCTAGTAAGCATACACAACCTACACCCACCATCGGACCATCAACACCCTTGGCCATAGCCATAGCACACACCTTTATTTAGAATGGAACACATAATGATTGGAAAAAATGGAGACATGTAATTAATCAATGGAACATGTAAAAGACAGAACATATAATCAACCAACTGTGATGAAGGGAAAAAATATCAAGAAGAAAATGAAACTTGCAAATAACCTCAAACAAAAAATGAGCATAATACTTTGATTTAGAAGGCATGTATTGTATTTAGACATATATGTTGTGTTTTGAGGATGTGTGTTAAAAGATATACGTGTTAAGAGGTGTATGTGCTGTGTGTGTATTTTGCCTCAAAAAGTTGCAAACACCACCATTCAAGGTGATGTGCGTCGATGTTTGCTTGAATAATATCCTTACGTTATCATTATCATTTTCTCTAATGGAGAACCATATCTCTTCTATCGAAAAAGTAACAATCCAACGCTACTAAATTAGGTTACAATCGAACAGCTTTATCAATCTAAAAAGCAAAATCGTACACGACCGTCGACAAAACATACGCAATAATCTCTTCATCAACTAATGATTTCAATGTGGGAATTACGTTCGCATCTTTCGATGCTCTCAAGCACATAGAAGCCCGCAGTCAATCAGATGTCAGTGTACTGAAATTTTACATCTTCGAAATTCGAATAACCTTTCAAGTTTAATTACATAACCGGAAGTTGAAAATAAGAAAATAAAATAGACCGACCACATAAACGAATAAGAGACAAGAATCTGTGTTGGGCACTTAAAATTTGCAGGTATATATATATATATAGAAAAAATATTTTTTGAGGATTATATTTAAAAGATTAAAATTAAATACTCAGCGTGGGTTGTTTGATCATATACGTTATTTTTCAATACTACATCCCCATTGCTCCGATGTTATTCTAAACCATCATTCCTTTCGGAGTGGTTTCCGGAAATCATGTGAATGATAAATTACAATCCATTTAATTAATTTCTATATATTTCTCTGAAATTAGTGGCAAAATCTTGTCTGGTATAACAAACTTTATTCTTTCCATTTTATTTTTATTATAGATACTTTACATTTGACAATGTAACCCGTAAAACAATAATCACATCAATTTGTTCAACGAGTTACCATTTTCATCTTCGAAATAGCATCTCCGGAACACTTTAAAATTGGATTCGACTAGTGCAATCAGCATTTAAACGTAGGTAATGCATCTTTTACTGTTGAAGATGGTATTCAAGGTATTTATCCATGAAACATGGTAACATAGTTAATACATATATATTTTGTGTTTTTGAAATAAAGAAAAAAGACATGACCATTGTATTATGCATTACAACACTCTCGTTTGACATGATATGCATTATGTCTTACAAAATAGAGCATTCGTAATGAAAGACGATAGATTACTGTTATAATATGAAGAAAGTCGTATTACAAACATTGTAATACGACATATGCGTTTTACAACTATTGTATTACAACGCATCCCGTTAGAGATGATACATATTATGTCTCTCAAATAGAACATTCATAATGAAGGACAATAGATTATTGTTATAATAAAGAGAAAGTCGTATTACAAATATTATAATACGACACATGCGTTTACAATATATCCAGGAAAAAATAGAGTATCCATAATATATGACGATAAATTAACGTTATAAATAGAATAATGTTATATTACAAACGTTATAATATGACATATGCATTTTACAATTGTTGTAATACATAATTTTTTATCATTTTACAATCAAGCTTTTAATTAGAAGAATATTGTATTACAAGTATTGTAATACGACATATGCATTTTACAATCGTTGTAATACATCATTCTTAATCATTTCATAATCAAGCATTTAATTAGAAGAATGTTATATTACAAGCGTTATAACATAGCATTCCTGATCATTTTACAGCATTCTTATTTTACAATCATTTTACAAACGTTGTAATAACAACCATTGTTATTTTTTTCATTATAAATAGAAAAATGTTGTATTACAAGCGTTGTAATATGACATATGGGTTTACAACGTTGTCATACTCTTAAAATAGAGCATTCATAATAACACAATTTTAAAAATTATTTTATTACAGTTGTAAACACATCAAAGTTTAGATATGTCACTAGTTCATTTGATAACATCATACGACTACTTTATACTTTCGTTACAATTTATCATTATCTTCATTACAACTACATGAATTGCCCGTTACAACCTTTTATATCTTATATTACGTCAATCAGATGCACACAATACGACAAAAATATAAGATATACCATATTTTGCATCATTTATATTTTGAAATTTGAATTTTGATCATAGTTTAGTTGGTGTATTAAAAGGATTCCGATATTTATGGAAGTAACGTATCTCATTTAGCATTTTTTTATTGGAATGTGGCATATTTAATGATAGGACTATTACTTTTTTTTGAAAGGTTTCCGTTGTTTTCGTATTACGAAACCCACCTTCAAGTCAGATTAGTGGTTTTATGTAAAACAATTAGATTTTAATCGATTGGCTATAAGGCATAACTCACAAATAGTAAAATGAACATAGTGCGCATATGATTCCACCCCATATATATATATATAGTTACGTAAATATCCATACAAAGGTATTTTGTTATGACCGTATACTTCTACTCCGTCAAATCAAATAGAAAACATTTTAAAAATTAAAAAAATAAAAAAAAGTATATTTATCTCCATGCAATTTTCTCGTATTTTTCACTCTAACAAAAAAATTACATTAAAACTCTACCATATTAAATTACAAGAAAAAAAGACCGACATCATCTTAAGCAAGAAAAGACCCAACATTAGAGGGGACATCTTTTGTTTCTTTCATCATATCATGACAACCATACCTTTGCTTTCCTTCACCTTCGACACGATCTTCTCAGCCTCCTCCTTGGGGTCCCTCCTTCTCAAGCACAGTCGGTGCCTTTTCCACAACCTTCTTCACCTCCTTTTGTCCCAAGTACATGAATGCTCTCACCTCCTTTATCACCTTTATCTTCCTCACAGCTCGAGCTTGAGGTCGAAGGAGGTCTTGTCCTTCGTCTCCTGATCTGCTGCAGCCCCCTTCGATGTGGTACCGCTCCTGAAAGCTCCGAGGGCAGCCATGCCAAGAAACACGACAGCCGTAGAGACAGCATCTCGTCAACATTGAGCCTCATGTATAGGAGGTCAATGAGGTTGACGACCTTGAGGAGGGTGAGGCCAAAGAACTCGTCGACAATAGTGGAGACCTTTGGAGAATGGGTGGGGGTGGAGAGGAGGCGACGGTGGGGGATGGAAAGGAGCGGCCTTGCAGCGGAGACACGGCAAAGCTGGAAGTGGCCACTCATGGTTGCTCTCCAGTGGAGTAGAGGGGAGGAAGGAAGTGGAGAAAGATAAAAATCGTAATTTTTTAGTAGGGATGAGAGGAGGCGAGAAGTATAGATTAAATGGTATAAATGCATAGTGTTTCTTTTGGAGGTTCAAATAATAGATAGAATAAAATTATTTTGGGATCACCCTTCGGAGTTGAAAAATATGGAAAAATTATAAATATAATTTGTTAAATATTTTTATTAACTTTAACATAATAAAATTATAACACCATAAGAACAGCTTTATAAAAATATTTACATAAATATCAAACAGACATGATACATACGTGTTATTGATGCCGACATATATATATTAACATCGCTTGAAACTTTGACTACGTGGCACGACACACAAAAAAAAGAAAAGAAAAGAAATGCCCAGCAATTCGAAGGGGAATCACATCAAACGGTTAGAACAGCGTATTGGATTCCTTTGCTCGTCACAATTTAGATGGTTCATAACACCCACATGGCCTCTGCATGCCCTGCAGTGACACGTTCGCTCGCCCAGACCAAAAAATTTTTAACCCTCCCACTTGGAGGAAGCGCAGTGTGGACCATCGTATCCTCTTGGTCATTTCACAACACCACCTCCCCCCCTCCCTCCCACTCTCTGTCTATATATCTCTCCATCCATCTCATCTTTCTCTGTCCTCTCATTAGTATATACCATATGCAACCCATCTCTTATTCTCAAGCATTTGCCCTCCGGTAGTCATCCGCTCATATCTCTTTTCATACCCATCCCTTCGCCCTCTCCCAGCATCTAAGTACAAATATATATGTACCCACACCCCCTCCTAGGGTTATGTACAAGCTTGAGTCTCAGACATAGGATTCGCGAGTGAAAGTGTAGAGAGCAACCGTTAAGGATGTCCAGCAGGAGGGTTAGGTCAAGGCAATCCACCTCCCAACGTATCACCGACGAGCAGATCATCGACCTCGTGTCGAAGCTCCAATCCATGCTCCCAGAAGCACGCAACCGGAGCGGCGATAGGGTATGTAATTAAGAAGCTCCACCATCCGTAGGTTCTTACTTACTGCATGCTCATTTTAGTACGACGGATTCTAAATATAGATTATTGGTCTTATATTGATGACTTCGAAGAGAAACAATGGCCTTTCATTTCTACAGATATGGATTATGGGAAAGAATACTCTTCGAACCCCACATTTGAAGTTAATTGGGTGAAGCAACTTTTTTGCATGCTTTTTTGAATGACTTGTGTGCAGGCATCTGCTGCCAAGGTGTTGCAAGATACTTGCAGCTACATACGAAGCTTGCACCGCGAGGTTGATGACTTGAGTGAGAGGTTGTCGGAGTTGCTTGCCACGATGGAGATAAGTAGTGCACAGGCCGCGATGATTCAGAGCTTGCTCATGCAGTAGAAGTTTCTTGGCTACTTTCCTTATCCTTGGACCGACCTTAATTTTCAACTCCCCCACTTGGTGAAGACCAACCACTTCCAACTGAGATGATTGTCTCCTACGTACATTCAACGACTTGGGTCCTCTACTTTTGGGATCACTACCAAGTTTGGAGTGTACTTAATGTTGGGGATTTGTAATAAGTAGTTACTTCAGGGGAGAGAGGAATTAATTAATCTTATATATTGTGTCAACTTGTTTATTGATGTAAAAGGTGAGTGTCTATGTTACGCATCCTTCTTGTATCTTACAAATATGAGGTGTGGATTTGGTCTCAATGTTCTTTTTGATATCTAAAATTTTGAGGTGAAATAAATTTGTTGAGGGTACATTGATGGAAAGATATGTGCTTTATAAATGTGAGAAGCATGGCATGTTTTCCAAATTGAAGATGGTAGAAGAGATGTGCTCCAATAAAAAAGGCAAAAGAAATCTAGGAATTGATTTTGTGGAACTATGCCCACAATTGGGAAACATGGATTACGCGTGAATAGTGCCTCAAGCAATGATACTCAACGAATTGCATTAAATGTCATTTGTTTCAACATTCTTCCTCTCCGGCTCCACCCACCATTGCGTTTGGCATATCAAGGAACGAAATGGTGTAAAGAAATGTGTATTGCATGGAGCCCTTTTTAGAAAGAGAGACTTTCGACTCTCTTTAGATTAGGGCATGCCATAGTCCTTCATAGCCACATAGAAAAAGTTGAAATGTTTCCTTGCGATTTAGTAAACTAGACGAAGGGGGAATCTTATTATGCGTCAAAATAACTATGTACTTGATCTACTAAAGGAAACTCTCAATCTACATGTCTTAACAAAAGTTAAAATACTAGATCATAGCTCTAGTAGGCCTTTTTGCCTAGCTCAGTATTTCTTTTGATAGAAATTGAAGTATTTCCCAATAGAAACAAGTATGAATTCGATCACTCTATGTACCTTTCTTGGGGACACCTTCTCAACAAATGTAACAAGCTTGGCATAGTCTTGAATTTGATTAATTACATCGCACTCGTAAGTTTCCAATGTAACATTATTTTTAAGGTGCTAATTAAAAGTTTTGCTCAATCAATCAACTACAAGCAAGCAAGATTCTAGAGGTACCTCATATAAGCTCTAGGGGTGCCTCCCATCATTACTTTTACATTGTATATTTAGCCTCACGTAGCATTTGCATCTACGTTATGGTTCTAATGCCATTTGATCTGGATTGGACCTAAATATAAACTCAATTGAGAAGAATACTCTCAGAAAATTTTAGTGAAATTAGTTCCCAAATCAACTACACAATGTGTAAGGGCCCAAATTATCAAATAGACATTTCTAACCTTAAAAGCACATCTCATTTTTTGTGAGTTTCAATTCAAAGCTATTTGGGGGTGCTACAACAAATAATTTTTGTAATTGCTTCCTTTCACAAAGAAGACACAAACGAAAATAAGGGAGGTAGTAAAGAAACATACCTCCTCACGTGCAATGCTAACATGGCCTCTCCCTTGGCCATTCAAATGGAAAGGGAAAAGTGTAAGCAAGGAGTGTCTAGGGTGACATGGAGCAATCTAGGAGGGGAGCTTGGTAGCAATAACGGCAAGGGAGAAGGAACCAAGATTCTCAATAGTTCAAAAACCTAATTGCATTGAAGTCATGGTACACGAAAAAATGATGGAAAGATCATAGAGATTTTCCACTATATCTTTCACTCTCACTTTTAACGAGCATTATGCACTTAGAAATAGAGAAGATCATATAGTGTAGTGTACACTCTTGGAAACAACAATGCAGGCCAACAACATATACCATAGGGAAAAGTTCCTTGAGCAAAGGAAAAGGGAGGAGAAGGCAATTGCAAATTAGTAAAAATCACCGTAATGTTAACATGATGTTTTATTGATTTATGGTTAATATGTTAATGTTTCTAAATAAGAACTGTGAAGATACATGGACTCAAGAGACTCAGAAGTAGAAAGAAGATGACTCGAACAAAGAAAGCAAGCAAAACAACTCAAACTCCAAGCATATTTAAAGATCACTAAGTTAAAGCCTAATCTCAAAACTCAATCTCTTATGATCTTCGAGATTCAAAAATGACCAAAGCCCGAGTACTCTAAAACATGCAAGAAAAACAATAGAACTAAAAAAAGCATCAATGAGCATAAGAAAGTAAAGTATAACTATCTTAAGGTCAAAGAAAAGAGAAATGTCTAAGTACCCATAAGGAAGAAAGGATCGACTCGCATATGGGAAAAGAGGATTGTAGTCCCAATAGTCAGACTATGCCCTAGTACCCATTGGGGAAAAAGGCTAATTTTGCCTTATCATTAGGTACATCTGAGTAAATAAGCTACAACCAAATACCCATTGTGAAGAAAGAATGGACTCTAAAATATCTAAGTAAGCCGTTAGTAACAAAGGACTAATTCTTCAACTCAAACAAAGAAACATTAAGATTTAACTAAGGATCCAATAGACAATAGGTTACTCAAAAAAGGCTATTCGATCTAAGTAAATGAAGTGAAAACTCTACGTACCTAAGCCATAAGACTCACAAAAGAACCCTTGAGGTCCAAGAAATACATTTTGCAAGTACAATAAATGTAGTTCAATGGACCCGGATGTCGTTATCGTCAAGTTCATTTCAATAAACTTGCGCCATATGAGTAGGAGGATGCATCAACAATAACCAACTCAAAGTACAATGACTAGCCAAGTGGCTAAAGCTCCTTGGGTAGAAGATGATGGAAGTGACTATAAAAAAGAAACGTCCAAGAGAAGATTTAACATCATGAAAATCTCTATAAATTGGGGAGTCATGGGAACAAATTCAAGGAATTTTTTCTCATGCAAGCAGATCGATCACTGGCTACTTCAAGTTTTACCATCTAGGAACTCCAGGTATTAGCTCCAACAATTTCACCCCCCATCCCCTTCTTCGATCTTTCCACTTCTCTATTCATCAATTACTTGAAAGTAAATTGTAATAGATTTTGTAATTCTACTAGTTTGATCATTGGTTTCAAAACCAGATGTTGATATTACAGTATCAATTTATATAATGGTTTGATTAGAGTCTCATATTTCAATTATATCAGTTACATGTCATTATAATCTAATTCCCTATTATTCTTTGATCAGAAGTAATGGATTTCATATTGATGAATCAAATTGGATGACGAGATCAATTCATTTAAAATTAGAATGTGTTAATCATATCGAATTACTATTTATCCTCTATTATTCTTCCGGTGGGGATCGGAATAAATCTAGTGACCATGTGGCAACTTATATGAGATTCTCATATCGGATCTCCTCTTTTTCCTACATCCGATTTGTTTCCGGAAATTAGATTAAAAATACGTATTGTATGATTTATCTTTTTATTAATTACGGTATGCATGCATTGTGCATATAAAACATTTGAGTACTAAGCACCCCTATGGGAGAAACAATTTTATAATTCGACTCTCTCACCATCTTAACGAAAATAGCCCTCTGTTATATTAAATAAGTACTTCGTTTATTATATCACATATCAATTCTTTATCATGTCATACCAGTTCATTCCATCTATCTTAACTGATGAGGGGTCTTAAATTAATCTTTTCATCAGAATTAATTTCATGTCTGTCCATAATAAATGGATTGCAATTAAGATCTGGATAGCACTTTTCTACCCAAGTGCTGCGAAGTAGTAATCGAAGAAAAGAAATTGTTTAGCCAAACATGTTACGTACACAATGTTTCACGATCAGTGCTAAACAAATATCTCTATCAAACTATGTTACACCAGAAGTGCCACCGCAAATGGAGTACCACCAAATAGTGCTCCAAAAGACATCTGCCAGCATTGGCCACATCAACTTTCGAGGATGAAAGTAAATATATATTAGGTTCTTCCCATTTTTAATAGGATGATTTTTCTTTAAAAAAAAACAATCTTCCTAAGATTTGAAAGCAAAATTCTTGGCATGTTCTCTAGAATAATTTTCACGTCACGTCATTTTATCTCACATAAGAACGAGGACCTTGTCTGACTTACTCGTTCTCGGTGCAGAAAACATACGTACCAAAATTTGAGGTAGAGACTTCACCCCTTCCGCAAGTTTCTTCTCTGGCGGTCTTCGTCGTTAGGGATCTTTGGTGGGTCCCTCGGCCATGGTTGGGGTCCTTTTTTTCCTTTCTTTCGTCATTTTTTCGACGTGCTCTCTCTTCTTTTAAGGTAGAGTTTCATTTTTATTTGACTTCACCATATTGCAATGAATTCCTCCCTTCTTTTCCCTCTGTGTCTATCGATGACATGAATCTCGCTCTCTACCTTTACAGTCTTTTAATGAAATCATGTTAGAGATCGCATCAACATAATCGAGATCTTGTTAACTTATTTCAAACTCCTTCTTTCTTATTTGCATGAATCTACGGATTGTCGGAATCACGCTTTCGATGACACAACCGTCATCTTTCGACATGAAACTACGATAGCTACGACTTCATTTACTTGAAAATGATTCTTTTATGGTTATTATCTTTTTTATTTTATTTTTCACAAATTTTATTCTCCTTCTACGTAGAAAAGTTTACATTTCCCACCTTGATTCAATTTTCCCTTCTCCCCCCTCCTTCGAAATAATGAAGTACTTGTGCTTAAAAAAAAAAAAACAAAACACACGACACCCCCACCTGCCGGACGTAAAAACCAAAACCATCATTTTTAGATAAACAACCAGGAAACCATTTAAAATAAAAAGAAGATACAAAGTAAACCATTCTTTCACATCCAATAAAAACTCACCCCCAAATCGCTTTTATTGTCCAATAAAAATAGAGTCGTTAGCCAACAAAGTTGATTTAGATAACGGTTTATTCGATCAACTGAGCTTTTTTACTTTACCAACTAAGATTTATTTTGCTTACAGTCACGGTGGTTGATGAAATTACCCGGAGATTTATTAGGCAAAGCATGCCCGACAAGAATGACTTTTAAAGATCTGGGCCCATGACCTTGCAAATTTTCAGCTACCTGAAATCATGAATCTAACCCTCCACCAAATTGACAATGTAAGCGAGTAAGTAATAAATGTTAACCACCAAGGGATTGATGGAGTTGTCTAAACCTCTTTGTTGACCATCAAGAGATCATGGGATCAAGTCCATACCTATCACATTTATCCTCCTTGAAAAGAATAAAAATAAATAAATATTAATGCATGTAAACTAGAAGAAACTTTTATGAAGTTCGACTTTTGCATATGAACATGATTGAAATTGACTTGCGAGCAAATACCTAGCATAGAAGGAACTGCATCATTAATGACCCATCTTGCCATGGAATCATCAAGTTACGGGCACTATAATTACCTGATCTAATCGATTTAATCTCTTACCAAGTTGGGTAGACAGATTCACTTAGACCTTCATTCATGTTTGATCTAAGAACAAAGAGAACCCTTTAAGTCGCTAATTTCACGGGGTAAAAATCAGCTGATGAAAGGTGCACAAAGCTGTAATATCTGTAGGAAAATGTCCAAACTAAGCTCTTGGAATAAGGAGCACATGGAGGTCTAAGAACAGGATAGGGATTGGGTCCTCATGCACATCCCTTGCAACGAGAGAATCAAATGGCATGCATGGAAGTTCGACATCTCTCCTTGTTTATTGAAGGTGAGCAGAGGCCTCACGGCCAAGAAGATTATCCTCTCTCATCATTAAAATAAGTCAGAGAGACTAAATTATAAATTGAGTAAAATACTAAGTTTGGAGAATTTAAACATTAACATAATGCCAAGAATCAGTCAAGCATTTCGAATGAAAAAAAAAGAAAAAAGAAAGAAAGAAATGTCCACAACCTTTATTTTCCATTAGAACATCATAAATGGAAGATAAGCAGTAGATAGTTAGAAGCTCTATAAATCTAAGGGTTTTCTTGAAGATACCCCCCACATAACAATTTAGATTACAAAAGCACCCCCATGAGGAGTTCATATTCGCAAACATGTTTAACTAGACATACCCGGAACTCTCTACTCAAAGGTAGATTTGGTGTAAGTGGAACAGGAAGATAACTGTAGTGGTCACGCAGAGATGGGCAGGCAAAATTTACAAGAGTGGGCAATCTTGATGCTACTTATTGTGGTAGCTCTCTGGCTCTTTGTTAATCAATAAGGTGCAATTAATGGAACTAGAGGTAGCTAACAGCATTGATGATGTCTCCGACAGGTCCATTGCCACCGCTTGTTGATAAGGTTTCCTGATCTGTCCTCCACCGTCAAAGTAGCATTTGACAATATTGCCAACGATTTAAGTGTTAATTTTGACATTATTTTAAAAAATTTCTAAATATGTAACTCGAAGGTATGTCTAAGGCACACCATAAAAACTCGCATGTTTCAATGTTAGAATATGAGGATTTCAACGCTCTAAAAATTCTTCATTTCAAGGGTACATCAATGTAAAAATCATTTAAAATAATTAAAATTGTAAATAAATCATGAATTATTTACTTAAAATCTTAAAAATTATGCAAGAAAAGTATTTGAACATCATACATACTCAAATAAAGTATGTATATCTAAACTCAAATTCAAGTACATATTTGCACTTCGAAGTATAACCAAATTAAAAATTTAAAAGCAAAAATAAAAAATTCAAGTATCTTATGGTATTGGCTAGATCTTTTAAACTAAAAAAAATCAAGAATGCCATGCGGAATCCATTCCATCACCATCATTGTCACAAGATTGATTCTCTCCTATTGTGACATTGTAAGGCTTCAAGATAATCACAATAGAGGTTCCACACCATAAATAAATAAATGGTCTGGTACTCTATCACTGCATGTCTATACTCTTAATCACTCGCATTAAGTAATATACCAAAACGACGATATCTATTATCTGTGTATTGACTGCAAAGAAATTGACACAAGAATCCTATCTGTCTTTAAGTTTCTTGTGATGATGGTAACGTTGCAATTTTTGTCATTTAGGAGTCTTGATAAGGTTAGGGTGGTGGCATCATCAACTGCGAAATTTGATAATCTGGGAAGAAGCCATACCAAAATGCATTATACAAGTAGGAGTCACTAGTATACCCTTCATTTCCTAACTTAAGGAAAGATGGATAGGAAGAAGGTGGTGGTGGTGCAAAAGAATTGTGACTATAGGATCCTATACACCATGGCTAGGCAGTATACCAAAAATCTAGTCCCTAATGATGATGGAACCCATGGACAAGTCAAAATCATCTATGTAAGCATCGTAACCCCCATAGCCCCTATAATCTATTGGTGTTGGACTAGGAATATATTCCCCATGCACATTGATGTATTGTTCTTCGTAGTCTCTAACACTTTGATATTCACCACCACAAGTTTGTCTCCCTCTTCCTCTACTAGATGATTGTTCTTATTCAAATCCACCTATCATCATATGTGCATCCGCATCATCATCATCTCCATCATCCGAGCCAATCTCTGATATAAACTATAATGATTGTCTTTCTTCATCCTCATCATCAAGTACCCCAATGAAAAAAAGTATGACAACCAAATCTAAACATATGCCCTTCAACATCAGCACCAATTTCCTATGCTAATTTCAGATCTGGTGTTGTCTTGACCTTCATAACAGGTTCTCTAATATCATCCATCCAACACTCCAATACATCATCCTCCCTATTAAAAATGTACGCTAAATCAAAATTGAATTAGCCTTCTTATTATAGCCCTCCCGACGATGTCTCATCTTTAACCTTGTATTGTAATGGATGAATACAAAGTCATTAAACTTATCGTTGACTAGTCTATTTTTTCTTTTGAAGTGAATAAAGTTGAATGGACTCAAATTTCTTTCACATCCACCGGTAGATATTGTCTGTGACAATACCTTAACAGCCACCATTCGCAAGTTTGAATAGTACTCCCATAGCAATGCTACCATTCAACTATAAAAGGAAAATATTACGATCATTAATCAGCAATGAGTATAGACAAAATCAATAATATTAGAAAGATATCAATTGTTACCAAGACGAATGCTCTTAATAGATTATTGTGTCAAGTTGACACTAAAGGACATCATTTCTCTATAATATTTAAGCTGCACAAATAAGATCATATTTCTGTCAAATATCTTATCTATCCATTAACATATGCTTTACATGTTTAAATTCATTATATCTGTGATGTGCATACCTCACACCTAATATTTGATCTTTCATGACAAGGATAAGCCTATCCACCACTACTTGCAAGGCACCAATAAGATCTTTGCGCAAGCTAAAGTTACGCTTGCAGAAATATTTAGAATTCAAATAGTATGCTACATTATCATATAAAATGGCTAACAAATAAACAAAAAAAAATACAAGGTACTCAATATTCTACATTTAGAAGTTTTACAAATTAAAAAATATACTTACCAACAAGATGAAATAAATGTAACATGTTATTCATTTCCCTTATTATCTTTAGGAAAGGTTCTTTTAGACCTTCTCATATTTTCCACCACCTTCATCATTTCCATTGCTACATAGGTATAGCCTATAATTGTCGTCTTGTCTCCATCCACCATCCTCTATGCTAAGACGACAAGCTTCATGATGCAAGCAGCAAGACTATAATTCCAAAACATTATGTTAAGCAAATCCTCGACATCCTCCCTGACACGTCGTTCTCTCAAATATGTCAAACCACCTTTAAAAGTTCATCGGTGCCTTCAAACCAATCTCATTATCTAAAATGCTTTACAAGACAATGTAGTTGGTAACAAAGTATGTAATTCCAAAATGGATTAATTCACATTGCAATGCTCTCACATCAAGGACAATATATGTCCATGATTGTAGATAAATGATATCACACTTGGTTCCTTTTTAACAACTAAAACAACAGACTTTCAATGTCCAAAGTCTTTTAAAATAAGACCTATGCAACATGCAAGACAAAATCTAAAAGTTTACATATTTGATTTCATTATTTTCTCCCCCACCTTCTCAAAGTTACTACCATTAGCTGAAATTATTCGTACCATGTGCAGCTTCCCAATTATTAATATCTTTCAATAATTCAAAAATATTTTTAAAATCTTTCACCTTATCTAAAGTATCCATAGATTTAATGAAAATGAATTTGACATCACAATATATAAGTTAATAATTTACCTCGTGTAACTAGTCTACCCATCAACCATAACCGTACAGTCACACTACGACCATAAAGACTTCAATTCATCGATGTACCATTGTATTTCTACCTCCTCCATGGTCATATACTTATTGAAGATCATGTAGGCTGCGGGAGTCTTAACTCTCATCCTAGCTTGAGCAACATCGATAATATTCTACAATTATAGTCTCTGCCACATGAGCATGTGTTAACAAGGCTTATCACCGCTTTACCAACCCTTTTCGCACCTTGCTATTCATCATTTATGTAATATGATTACATTTTCATCTAAATAAAAAAATTCAGCTAGAACAAATAAATTTAATGTGTGTTGATTTGGAGAACTAAATGATTTAAAGGATCCAATAGGACATCAAGAAGCCATCTAATTCAATCAAATGTTTCCAGTTTGAGTTGGAATAGCAACCTTCTCTCAAGGTCATCGTATGATTGATGTTGAATATAGATTCAAAGACTATCATGCAGGTCAGGTTAAGAAGTTAACCTGATAAAAAAGGAGATATCCTAAGAACTTCTCCAATGTTATTATAAAGTGTATCTCTTGGCCTAAGACAAATATGTGTTTTAGTTGTTGACCCACTATGGTCTTGATACTAGAAAGCTAGTGCAAGTGGAAAGGGATAAAAGGTATATAATCTTTCGCAGGGATAACACAAATCTATTACATAGGTGTATATAATAGATCAGAGGAATGAACTCGCTTTGCCTACAATGGAAAACGATAATTCCACATGTGATCGCAAAGTGCTGATTAGACTTAGTGCAAGAAGAAAAGAAAATAGACCTTTGGGAAAGGTTATAATCTTCATTTTGTCCCCGATGATACAAAGATGTTGAAAATAATACTATTCAAGGACAAATGACGATAATCTAATAAATTAGACCTCCGGATAATATTATCCTCTATGTGTGAAGGATTCACGAGTATTTGAAATACCTAAGAGGACGTAATACCGAAATTCAACCTAAAGCTTTATTATTAAAGTGATGACACCAATAATGATTTTGAAGGGTTCCTACTTGAAGAATAAATCAATTGTAATTTGACGAATTGAATTACACTTGATGTGGTAATTAATTGTACCTAATTTTATTAGGTAAAAAATCCAAGTGTTGTATTACAATTAATTTTAAGTTTGGAAACTAGATCCAAACATCCTATAATTTATTATAGGTTAATCATGCAAAATTCAAGTAACATTTGATCCCTACCATTGGATGAAGATTCAATAGTTCCCATCAAATTTGGATTAGGGTTTGGAATCCCTATAAATATCTCCGTAGTGCAAACCCTAATTCCAATCAAGTCGTTTGATTTCCAATTCTACCATCAATCAAGAGTTACAACCATCGAAAGATACGAGAGGAAAGAGCAATCCCTATCTTTCCTCTTTAGAGCATCGTCCAATCTAAGCGTTAGACGACCCCCACTATCAAAGGACTTCAACAAAAAGGGTTGGACCTTTCACAAGCTAATCGACTTACCCAACTTGTTAGTCGACCAGCCAGTAAAAGATCGTGTCTTTACAAACCTCTTTGAGTTCTCATGTTGCAGCCTCAATTCTAAGGCAACGGTCGCTTCCAATTTGCGAAGAGTTTATGGATCACGTTCGTTGTTGGATCTCCTCGGCACCAAAGGGTCTCATCTACCCATCGAGTTCGAATTTTTTCAAAACTTGTTTAAGACAGTACGGCACATGCGATGTTATATCATGCCACTCATAAGGAATAATCTTATGTCTCGTGGGATCCCGAAATGAGAGAAAATTAGTTTCTCCCATGCAATTCCAATTTAAAGCATTTTCGTTTTCATTTTCTTGATTGAGTTCATAACATTAATTTGATCTCGATTTCGAAAATTTTTAAATACTCATTTTCATGCTTCTGCAATGTCATATCGATGTGATTGATAACTTCACTTTCCCCTTAACACTCCCAAATTGAAGGAAAGCAGCAATGCCACCCTTCTGCCAATGATTTAAATTTCGACAACATGTCGATGCCATATTACCAAAATGAGCATTTTTAGGATGGGGACATCGACATGAAAATAATGTCCAAACACAGGTTTTGATAAATTTTTGGCAAAATTTCAATGTAGTCGGCATTGCAAAATGCAGTCAACATTTCGATAATTGCTTCTATTGCTCCCATTGTTCATTGTTGTTACTGCTATGTTCTAAACCCTTTATTGTTATACCCACCTAAATAAAGATTCTAATAAAACTTCAACTCATGCCTACTTGATGTCATAACTCTAATGACGAGTAGAAGAACTAAGTATCATACTCTTCCCCCTTATCCTCTATCTATCTGAATGCTCCATCTTAATTTTATCTTCTCTTTAAAAGAAGAATTTTTCGTTGACGTGAGACAATTATAATTGTTGCGATATTCTTCTCTTGAGATTCGATTTCATTCAACATCTATTCCTAATTATGAAATAGATCTATACACTAGAGTTTATATTTACTATTATTACGAATATATAGATTTAATCACAATTTAGAATTAAAGAAATCTTTGTTTTATTTCAAAAAATAAAATCCTAAGTTTAAAATAGTGATTAACAAGATTTTGTACGTGAAAAAAATTGAGTTAAAAGGTTGTCGTTATAATTGCGTAAAATTATGTCAATCAAATAATTTTACTGAAACTTAAAGTCAATTCCAGGTTGAACATAGGGAAGCTACGTTAATTCTAAATCTACAATTATCTTTTTTGTATTTATTTTATAAATAAAACATTCACAATGGCAGCTAAATTATTTGAAATATAAACGAGAGAAAGAGAGAGAGAGAATAACAATGTTATAGCTATGATAATGTCATAACTAATTTCTACACAACTAAAATGCTGTAAATCTATATTAGAAAGCAACAAAAAGATAGATGAGAAATTATCCTCCTCGACGAATGCTTGAAGGATGAGCTGGACGGACGACGCCTGGAAGGAGAGTAAGAAGACAGAGGACGAAGGGAGAATTTGGAAGAATCGGGGATGAGGCAGGGCGTCGACGTCGTGGAATCCGCTTCCGAAACGAGGGGAAGAAGACGGCTGGCGAGAGCTCCACGAAATGGGGTGAGAAGTGGAAATTTTTTATTTTTGACTCTAATAGAGCTTCCTGTAACATAGGAACACTAAAGCGAGCTTGAGAACGTTGTTCTAAGCTCTTTGGAAGGTTGAGAGAAGGGATGAAATATGTGAGGTGTAGGGTCCTATTTATAGTTAACATGGGGGCAAAATGAGCACTTCACATCTTGAAAATTAAAGTCAAATCTTTAGTGGCACAAGCATAAGTCACTAAACCTAAACGTCAATGAAAGTGCACTGAGAGAGGAGCATTCGATCTTGATCGCACGGCACAGAGGCAGCATCGGTTCACGTGTGCCTTACCTTCAACGAAGAGGCGCCACTTCTAAATCGTTAGATCGCAATTAAAGGGTCGAGAATGCACATTATCTCGCCTTCAGTGAATCTAACGCTTCCACGAACGATCGTGCATGATCGCGCGTGTGATCACAACGCTTTCATCCAACACCCCTAGCACTACCACATAGCCGCTGCCACTCGATCTCGATCATGCAGCTGAATTTTGCGACTCCCACCTCGCAGATTTAATCTACTCGCTCGGATTCCAACGCACGCCGCTTTCCTCGCGTAGAGCTCTAAATCGCTGCGCTACGCCACGTTCTTTATCGAGTTTTTGTTTTAAGGCCACAGCACTCTCAACCGTTGGATCTCTGAGATCAAAGGCTTCTTTGATGAGGAGCACCGATGGCTTTGGGTGGCTTGGAGGGCGTCATGTGGCGCCATCTGGACCGTCTATTTTCAAATGCTCGTAGGTGGTGCCACGAACGTCGGATTAAATCGATTTTCACGCCGTTGGGTTGTGATCGTCGATCCGAACACATCCATACGATTGGATTTGTCGTCTGAGGTACAGATTTACACCACCTTACCCCTTAACCTCTGATCTTCCTCGAACTCTTATGATACTACAAAGGTCCGATCGGAACGATCTCAAAGGCGTTAGACTTCGAGCGTCGCCTTAATCAGATCCGTACGGTTGGATTTTCAATCCGAGACCCATATAAGTATCACCCTGTCCCCTGACCACAAAAAGCACAAATTAACCTATAATTTGTACAATCTATTCAAAATGTGAAATGATGCATGCTATACAATATTTATAATGCATGAATACAATTATACACCTAAAAACACGCATAAATAAATAATTTATGTGAAATAGATATGTCTACATCAATTAGCATTTTTCTTCTTGTACTCAATTTTGGAAATCATTATTCATTTAAATAGGAAATATAAGATGGGATTTAGGGCTTAACTGAAAATATTTATCCATTTAAATAATTATTCTTAAAATTTCAATTATTTTGACTACTTTTACCATTTGGTTGGCATGCATCGGCATTCCTCCTGTATGCCCTTGACGTGCCTTCAAAATGGATTATTTTTTAGGCAGCAAAATTGTCAAAATACGTCAAAACATAAGCATTTCCATTACATGCTAAAAAAATGTGCAATTGAAAATTTATCACAAATCAGCATTTCGAACCCTTCTACATCTTGACATGATATTGTACCTTGCTTATACCGACATCTGCATGCTTCATGCTCTGTGCTCGTCTATCACCAATGAACAATTGCCATTCATACTCACTTCTTGCTGTATCTCTCTCAACTTGTCTAAATTATCTCCTCGTATCATCCTCCATATCACTTAAATATTACAAGCCATCATTAAAATCAAAACCTGAGTCTACCTTCATAATTCTGACAGCCAAAGAAATCCACACAAACCATTTCTTTAGTTTTCTAGTTCGTAGCTTCCTTTTCCCACACTGATATCATCGTCTTAACAATCAGTTCCCATACACCATAAGGACAATCTTCACTTTCCCACATTCTTATCATCAATAACTAGGTGGTGCATGAACCGTGTTATTCTAACACCACATAATTGTTTCCTATAAAAATTACACTCCATTGATTTGCTTCCATCCAATTTCATGCAATATAATCACCCAATATCCTTTTTGGCATCCTTACGATTTGGCTTTGCACTTTAGCCAACATCAATCTCTATCTTTCCAACCAATGTTCCTAAAAATTACAAATTAAACCACAAATGAGCATCCATCATCTCTACATGAGCAAGGACTATGATACTAATAGTACTACACACTACACTAGATTTACATTTTAAATTTACTTGTAGTTTCATTTTAATTTACATGTAATAGTTCAATTTTACATAATATATTACAATGCATTTTATTTAATTTTAATCATCAAATTTAAATTCTAAATTATTTTTTTCTTACAAAAAATATTTTTATTTTTAATTTTCATTTTAAATTACTTGATACACACATAACAAAATATTAATTCATTTTTAATTTTCGTGTTCAAAATTATTAATTTTATTTACATTTAGTAATTTAATTTACATGTACATGTACTAATTACTTTTTCTTTTAAAGAATATTTGTACTAAATACTAAACTACTAATTTTTATTTTCAACTCCACATCCTTTAGATTTAGCTTATCCAACGTACCTTCAACTTCAAGTCCTAAATCGCCTAATTTCATTTTAAATTTACTTCTCAAATTACATCTAAGTTATATTGAATTTTGTTTTCCATTTGTCATGTAAAGAATATAAATTAATTTCACTCTATTTAATAAAAATACCATATATATATACCTAAATAATCTAATGCATCTAATACGTACCTAAATACATCTAATATATACCTAAATACATCAAAGTTACATCTCTAATGTACCTAAATTCATCTAATTCACATCTATACAAGTATTATACACAGGTCGATCTTGTGAGTAGATCTACTCATCTAGCATCACAAAAATCACAACACGTAAATATACATGTAGATCTAAAGGAATATGTATTACATCCTACATTAATACATACATCTACACACAAAAATACATATAATACAAGAAAAGGAGATGATAATATACCTTCCTGACATGTAAAGAAGATCAAGAAGAGCACAGAGTTGGAGATCAAGAAATCCAGACGAAGCAAGGCTTAGAGACTTGGGAGTTGGAGCACAAGGCAACGAGATCGAGCAACCAACAACAACAATATTGCTTTGTGCCGATACATATCGACAAAATGATGTAACATTTACAAATAAGACCCTCGATATGGGTCAAAATGGTCAAGACATGGTAAAATTTCACCAGTGTCCATGCACTTCAACACATTTCATGTTGATATGGCCTTGCCTAAAGAACACCCATTTCGACGACATACCAACGACATTCAAATCAAGCAACACTTGGATATCCCTACCTTTGAGGTAGTCGATAACTTTGGCAAAGTCCTGTGACAAGGTTGGGATCAGCTACTAAGCTAACAAAGAAGGAATCCCGGGATGATGACCATCAAATGGCCATTCTCTTGTTCACACCAAAATTCACCGTTTCAAGAAAAACTGCTTGTTTAATTGACATGACAATCCCAGTACACATGGTTTTGTTCTCATTGGCGGATATGCATCAAGAGGATGTTCCCTCACCAATGCCCAAATATCTGTCACTCCACTTACACCATATATCAGCCCCCATTGGTACATCACAAGTCAACCACAAAAGATATGAGCTCAATAATGATCGAGTCAGCATTCACTTCCAGTCCCTCTGCTGAATAGGATTCAATCAAATCAAACTAGGTTGCCACATCCTTTCATCTACTAGTTCCTTTAGCCCACCTTCCCAGTTCTTACTCCATATAACACTCATGACCATCTGTTGCTACCCTTGATTCCACCATTGTTGTAATACCTCTAAACCACATTCACTATTATTGAAGATCTTGGTTCTGGATTAATGAGAACAAATTTTCCAGAAATGCCGATACATAGGGCCCCTTTACAGTGGAGGATATTTAAACCCATGTTTGGACTTTTAACCGAGTGGCCAAAACCCAGCATGGAATTCAAGATAACCTATCCCCCACCCCTCTTATTACTTGTCCAATCAAGGGGTAACTCCCAACCTATCCCCTTTTCTAACCCCTGTTCGGTAAATGCTTACAAGGAGTTTCCCTCCTTCCTAATCAAACGCCAACAAACTATCCCCCTTTCTACTTGCCTCCCCACAAATTAGCAAATTCCCAGCGTGAATTAGCCCTAAAGATACAGAAACCTTGGTGCAAGAAACATATAACTTATCAAACTGAATCTATTACAACGATGATTTAGCTGGTTGCTGCTGTTTTCACCGATTTCTTTTTCTATATTACAGTCCAACTCCTTTCCAAGCACATCCCCTAGGAACGTTATTCTAGACTTCTAGTAACCACCACTGAAAGCATGGAGCCTTGAATCTAAGGTCCCAGGATCTAACTCAGTTGAGGCCCTGCATGTTACTGATTTCAGGAATTTCTTACATGGAAAAAAAATATAGCAGGCTTTCAGATCTTCATAAACTATACCTCATTTGCTAATCTGAACAGATTCTGACCATTCTCCATCCTGGCTAAATGAATTGCAGATCTTTAATACATGCCAGGATACCTGATCGACACCCAACATACCAAGCATAAAAAGCTCAAAATGACTATAACTCATCAGATGCAGGGGGGAAAAGTCCTTTGTCTGGCTGTGTGCTTTACTACTATAATGAGAAAATCGGTGTTGGCACATAACTATAGATGCAAGCATGATGCACCTGAGGGTTTTCTGCAAACTAGAAATTGTAATAGCACTTCCCTAACTGTCCTTGGGCATCATCTGTTGTACACAAGGTCCACATCCAGCCTATATCCAATTATGTTTCCATGCCTTTGAATTGATATAGAACGGGCAAAAACCCAATTTCTGAGATCGGCCACTTACCATCCCTTGAGAGTCCAACCTTAAAACTTCATCTCTTATCATATATTATTGTTCAGAAAAAGGGAATCCAACTCAAAACTCCAGTTGCTACAAGATAAGCAACTCCTCAAAAGAGCACTCAACTCTGCTCTAAGAGATGTCCACAAACACCGCACATATCATAGGACAGAAAAACTTGTCCGTGCATACCAGATTCTCACCCTTTGGTGTGCCAATATCTACCAATCAAATTAAATTCACTAGCTGGAAGTTTGATCCATTAATGAGTCAACTATGGAATCCTATTTAGTTCCATGAAGCCATCAGATTCATTTGAAACAAAAAAAGTGTGCCTAGGCTTTAGTGCAAAAGAGGAAAAAAAATGACCATAGAGAACATCCATGTGGTCCACATCTAACCAACTGAATAAGCATACTTGACACTGAATTTAGCCCTCGGAAATTCAATCTACAAGTATGCATATCTTCATCAAAATCCAGATGCATGCTATGCAGATAGCCAGAAACAGATCTTAGATAAGTCCTCAAAAAAAAAGTTGGAGATAAGCCTTCTCCAGGGTGTACAGACAGCTAACTTTATACCCAATATTATAATGTGCATCAAATGTGACAGAGTCATAAATGATCATCTTTTCAATCGAAAGTCTGAACCCTTGTACTCCAGCATCTCACTTTTAGTTAGAGCCAACATGTTCCGATTTCATGATTTCTTTTACATGTATTAAATAGCAGACTTTCAGACATTACATAAACTACACCTCATTTTCTAGTCTGGACAGATTCAGACCATTCTCCATTCTGACTGAATGAATTACAGATATTTATCACTTTGCTTTGAGAATAGAATACCATTTCATGAGGTCTGGTTTAGTTCATCTATGATTAGCGAACCCTCTAAGCCTACATTTGGATGGGGTTAGATTCTTGTCTTAGGAAATGTGTAGTTGTGGATGTGTTAGTTTTGGGGGTGGGACAGGTAGTGAGTTTGTGTGATAGATAGTTAATGTGATTTAAATAGGGTACTTGGATGTGATAGGTGAGTTCAATATTGTAAATAAAGATCAAGGTTTTAAAAAACGCGAGCCGATACCGAGGCGGTTTGCCTTCATCAAGGAGAGACGTAAGCCTCAAGAATTGCATAAAAAATATAAAAAAATAAAATGATATATACTTATTAAGTGCTAATAAGGAAATAAAACCTAATAAATGAATAAAACTATCAAAAAAAATGACCTAAACTTGATAAATAAGTAAAACTATCAAATAAATAACAAAGGTTCCACTTTGACAACTAGTATACATGCTGAATCAAGTCATTCACTAGTGCATTCTCTCCCCAACCTTCGACGCTGCTACGACAACCTTCTGCAACGCTACTACGGGCTTGCATCATTCACTATTCTACGACGACAACCTTCGAAGAACCAACCTCCTCGAGCTCCGACGCTGGTACGGGCCTGCAGCGATGCTGCTCCTCTAGCTCCGACGATGCTACGGAGCTGCTACCGCTACGCCTGCGACGATGCTGCTACATGCCTGCAATGACGCTGCTACTACGCGATGCGAGCTCCGACGCTACTGTAGAGCTGCTACTGCTACGCCTGCGACAACGCTGCTACTGCGCGATGTGAGCTCCGACGCTGCTGCTCGATGCTACTCCTCGAGCTCTGATGCTGCTGCGGCGACGCTTCTCCTCGAGCTCCGACACTACTGTGCGATGCGAGCTCCGACGCTGCTGCGGCGATGCTCCGCCTCGAGCTCCGACGATGTTGCAGCAGTAGCACCAACGCTTGAAGACCTAACCTAAGCCTCCTTTCACAGACAGCTAAGGCGACACTTCAAGTGCGCCTCACCGCTTCGAGCGCCTCAGATCGCCTCGGCTTCGGCGAGGCGCACGCCTCTTGAGTGCACCCCCGAGGCTATCGCCTCGAGGCTATTTGGGGCTGCCTCGCCTCGAGGAGCGATTTTTAAAACAATGATAGAGATATAAGATAGCATTCCCCATAAACCCTACCATCTACCCTTCGGTTTTCACCTTTAACATGCCCAATCCCCTTTAAGCCACACACTAGATGACATTTTAACACAACCTTAGAAGGCAACAGATGAAAATGCTGAGAGACTTGATCAACAGCGACCGTACAAGTAGAAAAGGGGCAAAATGTTCACAATTCCTCAGATGAAGGGTGAAAAAGGTGCTGATTATGCGGTGTGCTTTACTGCTATTATGGGGAAAATCATTGTCTGAGCAGCACATCCTAATACTACATATGCAAACAAAATTCATCTGAGAGGATTTTCACAAACTAGCAGTTACAACACTCCCTGCACTGTCCTAGCGCGTGATTGACATTGCAGGAGCAAAAGCAGCCTATCTGCATTGTGAATGCAATATGGAATGGGCAATCCCAACTTCTCAAGTCAACTGCTTTTACAATCTCTTGAGATTTCAGCATTTAGTTTTCGTATCTCTGATCGATAAATTATTGTTCAGAGATATGAAATCCATCTGAGATAAGAAATTCCTAAAAAATGGCTCACAACTCGGCTTTAATAGCAATCTCCAATGAAATATCACGTTGCATAAGCCATAAAGCTTTCCCTATGCATACCAGATTCACGATATAACTTTTGCCATCCCCATTGATGTGCCAGGATACACCCATAAATTCACTACCTGGGTTTAATCCATCCACGGGTAAGCTTAGCTACCACATGAATATTGTCTTTGACAATATCTCAACTAAAGCTAACTCAAGTTGAAGCACAACTCCCCCTAAACTCTCAGAAAAATAAATAAATAAATAAGAAAAGCAGCACTCCACCTCAGACTGGTAGTTAGTTGGAGTTCGAACAATAGAAAGCCAGGAAGGTGGAAGATGTTCCAGAATTCGAAAGAGAGGGAATCACCAGCATCAGAGTATGGACAACCCAGCAATAGAGATATCACATTGACCAACATCATAGCACCAGCAACCTGTCAACAAAGGTCTTGTACTCACCAACATTGCAGGATGGGCAACCTAGCAACCAGTGTGATAGGATGCCTGGATTTAGGACATCACCTCTGATGCAATGGTGTAGATCAAAGTCTCTTTTTTCTTTTTTTGTTGCGGGTGGGGTTCAATGAGTTGGAGTCTCAACTAACGTACCTTCGCTTGCATTCTGTTTTTCTTTAATTCACCAAGAATCTACCACTACTTGACTTGAAGGAAGAAAGGATATGATTCTTTCCAGCTTCCATATTATCCAATGAAACATGAAAACATGATTGAAGTGGCCTTAATTACTCTTCGTGACTACATGGAAGAAGGAAGGAGACTTTTGAACGAGGAAAAGAAACCAATTCCTTGGAAAGAATGGAATGAGAAGCCATATGAGATGAAAATCCCATGTCTAGCTCTGTAGAGTCACACAGTAAAGGTGACTTATCTGTCACTTTCCCACCATTGTCCTCAAAAAACTAAGCTTTGCCATATGCAAAGTTGCCAAGGAACAACACTGCATTGAAAATCACGGCTTATATAATTGATACTGAGTACTATTTGCAATGACATTCTGTACCCTTAGCAAGAGGAGGAAAGGACCCCAATTTATCCAGCCTTGATGTCAACACCACACCCTTTCTCTTTCGCTTTCCATAGCATAAGCTGCATAAGAGAAGCCACTTGGATGAAAGAAGATCAGTGCCTTCCTTGATTTCCTTTCTTGTTTAGAATCACTGTTGCCTCTTTCCCTCACCCCCAAGGAAAAGATGAAGACTGATTCCAAACAACTACCACCAATGGATGGTGAAGCCTTTTGAAAGCAACTTATGCAAGCAAGCAACAAGTCCTATCCACCCCCCAGTGTGCCCTTACTAGGTGTTAGTTGACTACATCCTATTTAGTTTCATTAAGCATCAACTTCATTCAAAGAGATAGAAGCATGCACACTAAGTTTATTTCTAGATTTAAGGCCAACCTCTTACATACTGGTAGGCATACCTGGTGCTGCAATTGGCCGTTGGGAATTCAATTTACCAGTGCGCATATCTTCATCAAATTCCACATGCATGCTATGCAGATTGCCACAAACAAATCTCAGACAAGCCCTAGATAAAGCCTCTCAGATGGCGACAGGAAGATAGATGTTTATTTTTTGAAAAGGGGAAGGGTGGTTATCTGTGTGATAACCACCCAGAGTCATTAATCAAAACAATAAATTACAAGGCCATCACCGTGGCTACAATGCAGGCTCCCAAAACACCAGCTGAGAGGATATAGAGCAAACAACATTTCAGCATATGGCATATCTCCTCTAAATACAACTACATTCCTTCCCAGCCATACACCTCACACATTGCTAGGACCTTCACCCTCTCATTCCTTGATCAAAAAATGGTACCACCCCCGCCTATATTACCTATCCTGAAGTAGGCTCCAAAACCCCTCAAAAATGACGACCACAATGCAATCTACCCCTATCCTCCTCCATACCTATCTCGCAAAAGGGCAAAGGAAGAAAAGATGTTAAATGTCTTCATTCACCCTACCACACAGGGGCAACCAAGGTCATCCATGGCTGCCCACTTCGCCCTCCAAACCATGGTAAGGATTCTACCCCTCCTAACAAGCCAAGCGAAGATCCTAAGCTTCAGAGGACACTCCACTGACCAAAGAAAGCTGCAATCCCTCAGGAAGTCAACATTCATCGTCTCTATGTGCGAAGAAATTCTACGGAAAGCCTTTGCAACAAAGTCCCCTTCCTCCCAGAAAAGAACATCCCGACCACCTTCTGGCTCCCATCCCTCTGGATCCCCCAGCTAGAGTTGAAACTCCGAGGGAGCCGTAGTACCACCGAAAGGTGTCCCTAAGAAAACCTCGTTCCTGCCTCACTAGCGAAACAATCCACTTCGTGAGGAGACTGAGGTTGACAGCTTCCACGTCTCTAACCCCAAGACCACCTTATTGCATCGGTCTGCACACCTCCTCCCAAGACACCAGCCTTGTCCACTTCCCTACCAATCCAGGGCTTGACCAAAAGAATTCTCGCATAAGGCCAGTAATCTTTCTTTGTATCAGGAGATCATAAACACAAACAGGAAGTAAGCAGGCAAGGAGGAGAGGACTGCCTTAACCAGGGTCAATCTCCCCCCCCCCCCCCCCACCCCCACTCGAAAGCAAACAAGATGACCATCCCAATAACCGCTTCTCCATCCTCTCCAGCAAGGGCAACCAATCCTGCACTCGGAGGTGCCTATCCATCAAGGGGAGGCCCAGGTAGGACAACAACAAGGCTCCCATGGCAGTCCAGTGTGCAAAGCTGCAGGCCTCCGCCTACCCAACTGCCATATGAAACAAAACAAAACTAAACTTGCCATAATTAATTCTCAATCCTGACGCCTCGCCAAACAGTTCCAGAAGAATGCATACTCTGTCTGCCTCTACAGAGGACCCCTCCACCAAGAATAAAGTAACATTCGCGTACAGCAACAATGGAATCTCCCCACTTGCTCCGGCTGAAAAACTCCTAAACATCCCCCTGGAACACAACCTGGCAATCGCTCTAGCCAAGGCGTCAACAGCTAAAACAAACAGCATTGGGGCAAGCAAGCACCCCTACCTAACCCCCCTCCTAGGTTGCATCCATCCACCCGCAGGGTTCCCGTTCACCAGGATCGAAAAGGATGTGATTGTGACACATCTCTTCATTCATCCAATCTAGACCTGAGGGAAACCTCTCCTAACCAGTAAGGCCCATACGAAATCCCACCAAATGGAATCATAGGCCTTGCTAAAATCCACCTTCCACAGGAAAGTCGCCTTCTTCAATCTCCAGAATGCCCCACCCAGGAATGAAGGTCGTCTGAACCGATGAGATAATATCACCAATCATCCCACAAAGCCTAATGGCAAAGACCTTCGCTACGATAAGACAGGAAGCATTCGATAAGGCAATAGGCCGAAAATCTTCAATGGCCTCTGCATCGTCCTCAGGTAGGAGGAAAAGATAGGATTTATTCAACCTATCGAAGCCCTTGGTCCTCGCTGCAAACTCCTCCATAACTTACATCACATCCTCCTTCACAAAGGGCCAGAACTCCCTGTAGAAGAAGACCGAAAACCCACTTGGACTCGAGCATCCGTTTCCATTGAGGGCCCAAATCGCTTCCCTCACCTCATTCCTCTGAGAAGTCAGCCGTAAGGGACCCAGACTGCTTAGCCAAGATTCTCCGAACATCCACACCCAACCACCACCACATGCCTCTCCTGCGCAAGCCCGTGGACTCCCTAAAAAAATCTGTTGCAGCTCTCCCCACTCCCTCCTTGCCTGAAAAAGTCGTCCCTCCAACTAGCAGCCTATCAATCCAGTTCCTCCCCCTTGCCGACGCCATTTGGTGGAAGAATTTGATGTTGGAGTCCTCTTCTTTCAGCCATTTTTGTCTTGATCTCATCTTCCAATCCACCCCTACCTTCCTGTCATCCTCCTACACAATTCGGGCTTGACTCGCCCTACACTCCCTATCTTCGACAATCAGCGCATCATTGTCTTCGTACCTTTCGAGCCTAGTCATCTTAGCCAACGCCTCAGATTTCCTCCTGAGTCTCATCTCCCTAAGCTCCTTCCTATATCCCCTCAAGTAATCCTGTAAGGCCACCAACTTCTTCGACAACTTGGTCGCTGCCAAACCTTCCACCTCCAAGGACCTCCACTTCCCCTTTATACGGTCACTGAAATCAGCCTCCAGCAACCAAGATCTTTCAAACTTAAAATGTGAAAATATGTGCTGAAGAAAGATCATTCATTCTACCTCCACAATAGTGGTGTGTGGTCTGAAAAAGGTCTGTCCATCGGCAAGACATCGACCACGGGGAACATCTCCGCCATCTCCACGTTGGATAAGAATCTGTCTTAGATTTATGCCCACCAGAGCTCCACCACGTATATGCACAAGATTTGGGACCCAAATCAATCAAACCATGAAAATCCACGAACCCCACAAACTGCTATTAGCTGGGATCCTACTTCCCGTGCCCCTCAGGTTTGTCATCAACCAGCAAATTAGTATTGAAGTTGCCTCCTATCAGCCACGATGACCCATTGCACTCTGCAACAACCGAAGCAAGCTCCTCCTATGATGCATCTCTCGCCCAAGACTCCAGCAAACCATAGACGTTATCGTCACCTTGGACCCGTCCGACCTCACCAGCCTAGCTGAGATGATATGACTTCTCGTGAAGCCATCCTCCCCAGCAAAGATGTCCTCACGCCAACCCAGAATCTGACCACCTGAGCGACTCATCACATCAAGGGCATGGAACCCCTCCATCCAAGAGCCCCTAATCTCTTTCCAAAGTCTTCCATCGCAGGCCGACAACTTCATCTCTTGCAAAAGAACAATGTTGACTCGCCACTAGCGGAGATAACCCCCCAAGGCTGCCCTCATCAATGGGTCATTAAGACCCCTAACATTCCAAGAGATGACACTAATCATTAGGTAGACGTAGTGAACTCCCTCTCAACCCGACGGAACCCGGCTGCCACCGCCATCTCCTGCACGTCAACAACCCCTTCCTCGAGCTTTGAGGGTAAGGGGCTACTTCGCCCCCTCCCTCCAGCTCCTGTCGTCAACAACCTCCCGCACACAACCACCACTGTGTGCTGCTCCCTGATAAGCACCATCTCGGGTTGTAGTGGAGACTGCAACCACCACGCACCTTATGCAAACACCATCCAACAAGACGGATTGCATCAAGGCCAGAGCCACCCAACGCCAACTAAGGGATGACGGCAGGGTCCCTACTCCGCCCGTCCCCAGCAACCGAGGATCCCCACCCTCGCATCGGAAGGGCGGGGAGCAACCCCTAGTGAAGCACTGTCACCATCAACCTCCAGGGCCAATGTGGCCTCAGGCGCGTCCAAATCCTCCTCACATTGGGGGGGATGCTCATAGTCGAAGGGGGCTTGGTCCGAGTCTCTTGAAACACCACCCAACCTTAGAGCGTTTGGAAAAGGGGCCTCCTCGCACGTCGAGTCCAGAAGAGGTGGATCCGAAGGGGATTCGACCCGAGTGGCCCTCTTTCAAAATGCCCTTCGAAGTGCCCTCCCCAAATCGCACACATCTAAAATCATCGCTTCCACTCCTTGACGTGACATCTCCTCCAAAACGTCTACCAACACATCTGTATCCATCATTGCCGCATTCATAGCGCCACACATCCGCATCGCAAGCTCAGGGTCGCGGTCTGCGTCAGCACGCGAACATTTCGCCTTCTGGATTGGGCGCCAAATCCTAGCATGACAAGGCGACAACACCGCCACGCCACCATCCACGACCGACAAACCCGCAGCAAACGTGGTCGTCGCCGACACCCTAGAAGCGCTCGTAGGGGTGCAAGAAACGACCCACGAGAAGCCACCATGGCAGAGCATCACCTTCTCCAGCATACAGGAGATTGTCCACTGGAGATCCCATGGTTGAGCTGGATCTGGTGAGGGACTGCAAACAGATTTGGAAGGCCGCGTGTCCTCTTTAAGGCCAAGATTTTTGTCTGGCTTCTTAGGAGGAGAAGGCTTGTGACCAAGGTTTGGAGGGCGAAATGGGCTCTTGGAAAAAGTAAGGCCTGCCCTTTGTGTGGAGGTGGAGAGGAGGAGATAGACCACCTTTTTTTCACTTGCCCGTTTGTGGTGTAGATTTGGGGCAGGGTGGGAGAGGGGTGGTGGGAGTGTCGACTTTTCGAAGACTTTTGGCACAGCTTCAGAAGCGGAGGAGGTGATGTTGGACAGATCGTCTTCCGTACAAAGAAGGAGAAGGCCAAACCATTGGCTGTGCTATGGGGCATCTGGTTGGGCAGGAATGCTGTGGTCTTCAGGGGCCAGAAACCCTATGTAGAGAATTTTGTTGAGTCTATTAATTCCTTGTTTAATCTTTGGTGTGATTCCTTGTGAGTGAGGGACCTTGGGGTCTGCCTGTTGTATTGGCGGTGATTGTTGATTCTATAATTTATATATTTTGGTAGTTATCACTCTGGATAACTACCCTTTCCTTTTTCAAAAAAAAAAAAAACACCCCAACCTTCACCTCCACGACCGCTTCGAGCGATCCTTCGGAGACCCCAGACCCCCTACATCCTCAAAGGCATGCGAAGGGAGAGACGACCGCTTGGACAACCTCCACTGCCCGAAGCCACCACGGTACACCATCAATCACCAACTCCACCGGCGGCCGCTCTCTTGATACCCCATTGTGGACATAGGTCCTCCGCCACCACAGAGAACCAAACCACATATGGGAAACCTCAAAACAAAGGTGGTACCTCTCTGACGGGGAGAGTCCCATAATAAAGGAATTTTCCCTCACCAGAGGGGAGGACCCTTACCTCGATCCCCACAACAAGGTCACGCAACACCTCCACCTCATTCAGCCGCAATCGCCCCTCGATCACCTCCCCAATGAGCCCTTCACCAACCGCAACACAAAGAGCGGCCACACCTTCAAACCAAGGGGCTTCCACCTTAGCAAGGGGCACCACAACCGACGACGACAGCTGCGAACGACCAACCCCATTAACAACACTCTGATTGCACCTTGCACTCCGATGCCCAAAGCCCCTACACCTCCAACATCGCAGAGGCTCACGGCACTCCCTCGCCTAGTGGCCAAGCCCCAAATAGTTGTAGCAATGGTCGACACCACTCTCTCGATCACGACCACCGAAGACTCCATCCCTCCACTCACCCAAATTCAAAGCTACCAATCTCCTCCGCGCAACCACCTTCCTTCCTCCAAGAACATCCTCCCACCCGACCTCTACGTGAGGCAGATCCTTCTCTCACATAGGCCCTCCCTCACTCTCCTCCCTCGCAGGCTCTCTCTCTCCCACCCTGGTCTCTTCCCGATAATCTAAAACTCATCAAATATGATAGAACCAGATGATAGAATATTCTCGGTATGTTCAGGCCAAGAACAAATATCTATGAGCAACCAATCCTTGTAGATTTTCTATAACTTTTCTAGGAGTCTCAAATTCACTACTCGACAGAAGTTAAGCCCAAGATATATCCTAGCCCCTCCAGAGCAGTTTAAAAAGAAAGAAAAGATACACATAATGAGAAGCATCAGAAGAAGAAGAAGAAGAAGAAGAAGAAGAAGAAGAAGAAGAAGCAGCAGCAGCCAAGTCTAAAAACACTCACAGCCCCCCAACATAACAGATCTTGGACACTAGAAAGGAACCCTTGGCATGAAGGTCATAAAAATGTTTGAAAGAGATGCCCCGTAGGGAGTGCAAATGCTCAAATTGGATTAGGCAAGAATCTGAGAACTTGTATTGCACTAGCTTCAATTTTCTGGTAATATATTGGTGATGAGCACTAACCTGCAGTAATCGACATCTTTTTCCCAAAAATAAAAGAACAAAGCCATTTAATTGTTATATAGCATGATAAGCACAATCATCTCTCCAATTAACCTATCAGAGTAAAATTACACCCATAAAAAAAAAAAAGTGTTCATAGCACCCTCAGTATTCCAACCCGTTTGAGTTTTGCATACCGTAATTCTCAGCTCCAAGCGTGCACGGCATACAAGCACCTGCATCCAGAGAGGGACAACAGCAGGGCTTCACAAAAGCACCAGTTAGAAATGCCAGATGTAATGCCCCATGTAGTTCTCAGGCATTGAGCTTGAAATACTCCCCAAAAGGTCTCAGACATTTTCGCCTCCTCCCTTTATGCTTTGTCATCTCCTTCCAGTACACCTGTTGTCCTTTTTCCCTTCACAAAGGCTCCTCACAAGGGGGAAACTTTCAATATTGAATCAAAATAACCAGCAGAAAAGAATGGCGTAGCTCAAATTCACCAGGACGAGATTGATTACTGACCCAATGAAGTCCAACCTTGGTCCTTGATGATATATTGTACCTAGTAGATGTCCCTGTACAGTGTACATTTAGTTGTAAGTTGACGATTCTATTCTGTTGTAAGGTTGTTACAGGTGGTGGTTGTAACAAGTGATGAGTGAAAACATTCATCACATGCATTGCTATAAGATAACGTGAGACGTTTGCCCTCACTTCCACTGAATCAGTTTGACACGGTACAAGAGCTTCTGAGCTCCAGCTATCACAATTGGAACTATCATATCATATGGTATAAGAAGATCTCAGTTCTTTTTTTTTTTCGAAAGGAAAGAAGATCTCAGTTCTGCTCTGCTCCTGAGATTGAATTGAACCTTGCCTATAAGAGATCAGAGCTTCTTCCTGCAGATGCAATTGGGATTGGAATGTGGAGTCTATTGGTTCAGATTTGATCTCATCATACTTGAGTTTTCAAACCACAAAACTTTGTATTTCCAGATAATTCAGCAATCAGCATAATGTGCCCTGTCAATTCAATTCAATTCAACGTATTAATGCTACGAGGAAAGGTCATTTTGCTGATTCCTTGATGCTTATAGCCAAGCAATCTCAATTTTCGAAAGGATCAGATGGAAAGTCTGCTGCAATTTGGCTACCAAAGGGACTACTTCTTGGTTGGTTGATATGATATCATCTGTCATTTAAGAGATTTCTTCTCTGTTTACAGAATTCAGAACTGCCAAAGCAGTATGTGCCTTCTTAAATACTATAGTTGCTGATCAATCCAAGACCAGTGTTTTTCAATACAGACCTGAACTTAGGTTGTCAAACATCTTTCCATTTAAGAACTTGTTAACAAAGCCAACCAGCTGCCGTTAATCTTGCTGCACCGATTGTTATTTACACCATTTTGAATGTTCTTGGTGCAGAATATGTCTCTGTCGTCAGCACCATTATTGTCATATTGCGGCAGAATCAACCATGATTGGCATCTCTTGTCAATCGAGCAATTTTGAGGTGGTGGGTAAATCCAAAGGAGAAGTGACAGAACGTTCCAACCATGGAGGTTGCTTTAAACAGTTTAATGCTGGGTGAAATGGTGGTTCTTAGTACACCAATTAAGGGCATCTTAACCATACAACTGCTACATATTATCAAAGATAACACCATGCCATACTAAAGATCCTCCTCAAGTTCTAATGGGAAGAGTAAGGGCTTCTAGAACACAAACCCGGTACCCCAACTCAAGGGCATCTAATCATATTAGAAATTCTATGAAAAGCATACACTTAGCTTCTGCGTTCAGTTGCAATGACTGAGTTGGATTCTGGAACAGGTAAGGTCTATCCAATAAAACACATAGGCAATACTAATTTGCTAATATACACACTCTTTATTTGAGCAATATCTTACATGTTCCTGGTGTCACTAAAAACATGACATCAATCTATCAATTTACATAAAGATTTGCCCTAATAGACTACTGAGAACTTCAAGGCAAAGGATGTCAGGACACCTTCAACGTGAAGGATTCCAACGCTAATGAATTTTGATAATTTAGAAGTTGCGCCAATGATATATCAACATTTTTTTCACAACTTTATCTATTATCCTAAGTTCCTCCTCTTGGGCTACAATATAAACCTTAAATATCACATAATCACATCCAAGCTTCACGTGACTTGATTTAAGTTCTAAAGAACTCCACATACCATGTTCTAATCAAGTATATGCCTAGATACACAACACAGCTAGGTAGACCTTTCTTATCCATAGAAATCAGAGTTTACCTACATAATTTTCAATTAAAATGCCAATTATTTACATAGAAGTCAATTTGTGTCAACACAATACTGGTTGATATTGCTTATATCTTGGCCACATGACCTCGTCAGTGATCATGAGTATGTGCAATATCCAAGGGTGCAAAAATTGGTTCAGTTAGTCCATTAATCATATGAAGTCACTAACCGAACCGCATACAAATATGTAGCTATATATTCAGCCAGGCCGATTATCCAATCAGTCGACCAATTAATCAGATGAATGAATAAGGCATGTTGGTTTTTTCTTCCCTTTTTTTTATTTCTTGCAAAGGTTATGTATTTCAATTAGGCGTGCTTACCTTGTTGAATATGGCATGTTGAATTTTTCCTTTTATCATGTTTTTTTTTTGTTTCTTCACTACATGTTTCTTACCCTATCTTTTATTTTAGCACTTACTCTCAAATTTTTCATGCATCGTTTTTTGTTGGTTGTGCTCTATTTTGATCCTGTTTCATTGTTCTTGTTATTGAGGTTGTTGATTATGGTGCTTGTCGATTGTTGTTTGTCTTTTAGAATTTCTTTTTATGATGGCTGTGCTTCATTTGTTGATTGTTTGCCATTTTGTCTTCAACTTTCAACACATGGACTAATGATATGTTGAGTGCTAATTTATTTCACATGTAAGAGGATTTCGTTGAGGAATCTAGATCCTTCCTTACAGCTTATTAACAAAATCTGCATGTCAAGAAGAAAGAACTGGGCCACAAAATTGTAGATTTTTTGGGGAAAAGTGAATCTTTCTAGGATGCCTTTTGCATCCTACTCTATGCCAAGATGAAAGGATCTCAAAATTCACAGGAAGACCATCAAGAATGGATCTTCACAGCATAAAAGGTGACTGGGTTACGTTTCGAAAAAGCAAATTGAGTTGGAGTGATGAGGGGGAGAAATGAGGAGGTGTGAGAGGGTGTGGGAGCATTGGAGTGTCAGGAGGGGTGGAGGACCAAGAGAGGTGGTGTGCTACAAAAGCCGTGAGCATGGTGATCATGCTGCTGAATGTAGTGACCCTGTAGTCTGTGCAGTGTGTAGGGGTGTCGGTCATTGGAGGTGGGATTGTCCTCAGAAGAAGATATTGAAGATGCATCAACCCTTCTTTCCTCCGCCACCTGTGCCACCTTCTCTGGAGGTTTCACTTGATCATGTGCATGGCAAGGAGCATGTCGAACAGGTTTTGGTTGGCTGCTTGATCGAGGGGTGTGAAGATTTGGGAGGTGTCAAGGAACACCTCCAAAACTTTGGGTTGGTGTCGGGATGGAGACTATCCACTTTTTCTCCACCTCGCTTCCTTTTGTTTGGTTTGGAGGAGGTTGATTTGAAGCGGTTGATGTTCGTAGAGTTGAACGTGGACAGAGGGAGAATTCAATGGAGACAACCTTCTTTGTATGAAGAGGCTATAGAGGTGCATCCACCGGTGAGGCCTAAAATTGAATTCTCCGTGGCTGGGATCCTATTGAGGTTGCAATGCCGGGTGGTGGTAGAGAGGATTTGTGCAAGCTTTACGAAGGTAAATTCACGTAACCGAAGGTGATTTATCCCGGGTTCTTGTTCAAGGAGAATTGTTGGAGGGGAAGTCATTGCCGTGAGAAGCAATAGCTAGATTTGAAGGGTGTTCATGTCTTGTACAATTCGATATGATCACCAATTCTCGTGTGAAAGACTTGCACAGAGGCTGTCACAGTTGATCAATGATGGGATGATCTTGGCGGTGCTCTGGCGAGGAAGATGGAGCAACTTTGGAAAGTGAAAGAGCAGCAGGACTATTCAAAATTTGAATTTGGTGCTGCTGGAATTTCCAAATCAAATCGTAGTATTAAGGGCAGATACTGCCAATCTGAAAATTCTTTGCATTGACACTAATTTGGGAGCACGACACCTCGCTGCTGAGTTGTCGCATGACAGCTGTGAGTGGCATCCAGTGCGCTACTGAACCTCTTTTTTTCCAGATTTGGTGCAAGATGATCGTACACATCTTCCAATGCACTGCGGTGATTCTCAACTTGATGTGTCACTTGAAGATCATGTGGGCCCATTGGGCACTTTTTTTGGCACTAAACAGGGTGCCTCCAGATCTGGAAAAGGATCCAGAGTTGGTGAGTACCCATTTAGACCTTTTTCAGATCGGATTTTATTTGGGCCCGATACCCCAACTTTTTTTTCTTCCATCTGTGTGTCTGATCGCAGGGATGAAGCTTGCTCGTCGCATGGAAGTGCTGCATCACCTGCAGATGGGTCTGCAGCAGTGCTGGCAGTTTCTCGGTCTGCTGGGGGTGCTGATGCCAGCGCAGGTGGGTCCCACCATCCCACTGACAACACTGGCGGGGCCAAGGAATTTCAGGACTGTGCTGGGGGAGGGAGTGGCGAGAGCTATCCTGCAGACAATTTTGGTGATGGCAGCAGTCCCAGAGAAAAAGCTTCTGATGCACCAATCCAACCACCTATCACTGTTCATATCTCATCAAAGACGGATGCAGGAAGAAGGGACCATACATCTTAAGACTCCAGGAGTCCAAGAGCTCATAAATCTGTGTGTGAGGAGTGACCTCATGTACCTCTCCTCCTATAAGAGAATTTGTTAAGGACAAGAAAGATGAGGAAGGTGATTGTGTAAATGATGTGGAGATTAGGGTGGCAAGAGCGTTGAATTTGAAGAAGGCCCCTTGTGCTCGTGAAAATGAGGACAAGACTATGTATGGTTTGAATCCTATCCAGGAATGTAAAGGCACTCCGTGAACGGGTGTGGAGATCACTTTTGAAAATACATTTGAATGAATGGAGGGTGGATTTCATGTTGTTACGGGAGACACATATTGAAAATTCATATCAGTCAGTTAGAGACAATGCAGAGTGTGGGTCTTTGTCTGGGTTCTTGCCAGTTGATGCAGTTGGGAGGCCAGGTGGACTATGGCTGATTTGAAATCAGGATGTGTTTCGGCTCCAGAATTCTATGGCCGACTCTCATGTTGCCACTGATTTTTTCTCTCACGTTCAGGATGGCTCCACATTTGCCATTTCTGGCACATATGGGCCTTGTGATGCAACTATTAAGGGGTGCTTTTGGGAAGAAATTAAGCAGGTGGCAGCTAAGGTTGATGGTACTCCTTGGCTGGTTGGCAGTGACTTCAATGTCACACTTTTCATGGAGGATCGACCAGATGAGAGACTGGACCCTTCTTCTCTACACCTTCGGGAGGTTGTTGATGACTTGGGTTTGATGGATCTGCCAGTGTCAGAGGTCATGCATTGATAGGTTTTTCTACAGCATGCCCTTGGCGGAGCCTTTTCGTGGTGCTTTTGTTTCAGTTATGGTGAGACATTTCTCAAACCATACTCCTTTACTTTGGGATAGCGGGGAGGAGGCGATGTTTGCGACTTATTTTAAGTTCCAAAAGACTTGGCACATTGATCAGAAACTACCAGCAATAAGCCCTACCCAGGTTTGGGAGGAGTAGGTCCACTCAAATTAACAATCACATAGAGAAGACAGAAAAGTTGGTAACTCAATTCCACCAACAGTGGTGTATGTCTGGAGAGTGATTCCCCTCTCAAATTACACTAAGTATTGGATATTACAAATACAAGTGGTATTTTCTTGCTCTTTATGCACACATGCCCCTTTCTTCCTTCTCATTCTCATATTTATGGGTTACACAGTCAAGTGATCTCTCGAGTATTCTCCTGGAAACTTGAGAGACGCAGATCGTGGTCCTGTGAGTAGGGGGTTATCAAGCTCTACAAACCCACGATCTCCGAAAGATAAGGCTTGTGGTTGAGAACGTAACTAACACAGTCCCAACTTGAGGAAGTGGAACACCTGACTATTCAGTCAGGCATATGGGGCTTGCCGTCAAATGTTGTCAACTCATGTTTTCCAAGAAAACACAGCAACGGTCTAACTAGTTTACCGGATGGCCTTGGCATTCTCTATCCCCCCAAACTTGCCTAATGAAGAGAATGTTGGCAAGATTCATTAAGCAAATCCATCCCGCAAGAGGGGGCCATCTTAACGAATCCTCTTAGTCAACGCCCTCTTAGGCGAATCCTCAAGACCTTGCTTGTGTGGAGAACTACTCTCCCTTGGTAAGGGGTGTCAGGAGGACTCTTATTAGGCCTCTGAAACATCCATTGGGCCTAATGAGCCGCTTATTTGTAAAAGGATTTTCCTTCTCTTATCACTCATGGAATCTGATTTCTATGATTTAGTAAAAGATAAGTGGCAAGGGTATCGATCTCTACATCTACCATGCCTACAATGGCGAAACATATTAAGCCTAGATGGCAATGATTGAATTCAGGAAGGAGGTGAAAGGGAGATGTGATCGTGTAAGGAACGAGGCATTGGAGGCTTTAGCAGAGTTGGGTAGAAAGTAGGACTTAGGTGGTGGCCTTGACGAAATGGAGCAAAGGGAGAGGGCTATGGTGCAAAGCAAGATCAGAGAAGACCGAAAGCATGAGGGGGACTAGAGACAAAAGTCCACACAATTATGGCTTAGAGAGGGAGACTCCAACACGAAGGTTTTTCACTTGTCTGCCAGTGCTAAGAGGAGGAATAACTTAAATCACTTCAATTCGTGTTGGTGATGATCTTCTCTCTCAAAGACAGCATGTCTATAAAGCATTTGTGGATCATTATCATAATTTCACTAGGAAGCATTGAAGTGGTAGATGGAGACTGGGTTCCTCTGACTTGGGCAGGTTTGACGACACAAAAAGGACGAATCTACTTAGACCTATTTCTAGTGAAGAGGTTCTAGAGGCGATTCGTGGTTGAAGGTGAAGGGATCGCCAGGTCCGGACAGGCTACCTATTCATTTTCCAAGTTATTCTAGGATGTGGTTGGGGAGGACGTTGTGGCAGTGGTCAAGGAGGTTTTCTAGGAAAGTCGAGGCTTTGAAAGTGTAGAGATTTGCGCAATCCGAAGCGTGGAGGCTCTCGTGTGCGTGGGAAAACAACCCCAACAGTGGGTTGTCCATGCATGTGGAACAGGGAGAAAGGAGGAGAGCAACCAATGGCTGCTTGAGGAGGCCAACAGCCTTAACTAGCCAGCTGATGTGGCCAACTGAAGATGGCCGACTGCCTTGGAGATGGCCGGCTAATTGGTGGAAGAGGAGAGGGAGGAGAGGAGCTTGAGTTGGAAATATTATTATTGCTCAAAATAAAATTACAAGAGAAGGCTCTCTTTTACAGAGAGAACATATCAAAACTATTTGAAAACAAATCACATCTCTAAAATAAGAAAGATCTTATCTCTAAAACAAATCAAATCCCAAACTATTTCCTATAACACATTAACTAAAAATAGACAAGTTGACACTTAAACCAAGACCCAAAATAGGTCCCTTTGGACCTCTATCCGCTGGCCCTTATTGGCCCCTTATTTGGCTGCCACGTGGACTGCCACGTGGTTAGTTCATGTGACTTTTATCCCCAACACTCCCCCTCAAGTCGAAGGCCGGGAGGCCGACCACTTGGTCTTCCACTTGTGAAGCTAGACGCCCCACCATTCATCTTCGTCAAGAGCTAAGCTCTCAATCTTCTCCTTCGACAAGTTAATGGCGAAGCCTCTTGCAACCTCCAAAGTTGTTGCTTCTGTGGCAACCTGAGTAGTCGTCGCGACGGCCACTGTTAACTTGTCTTCACAAAGTAGAGCCCATAGCTTCTCAAGATCTTCATGAGTTAGGGAGTCCATAGGTTAAGTGTTAGTAGCCACACGTGGTGGCCTCTCGAACTTCTTCCAACACTTGTCTTGTGGATGATTGTTGCATCCACAGTATTAGCACTTCAGGTAGATGCAACTAGGTCCACATCCTCGTCCACGCCCTACACCAGCTTCTAGAATAGCAAGTGCGAAGTTCTCGCCTTTCGATGTGCCTTCATCCTCAGGATCTCCATCTTGAAGGATCTCCATCTTGAGGAGACGGTAGAAGATGGTCTCAAGGTCCATCTTCCCGTCAAAACCAGGAATTATTCGCGAGCGACTCGATAACGGGAATGCAATCCCGATAAAAACTTGGCAGATTGCCAAACCACCTGTGTCTCCCCCTGCTTGTCGCAACATAACGGCTCATAGATATCAAATTCCTCAAACAATGCCTCCAACTTCTCGTAATATTTAGTCAAAGAGAGATCTCCTAGACCAGTTGTCCATATGGGAGTGTAGAGATCAGTAATACATGCGTTATTTGAGGTTGAAGCATACCTTTTCTCGAGGGTCGTCCAAATCTCATACGGGCTCTTTTATAGAGCATGTTTGAGGCAATAGACGGGTCCATCGAGTCCATAAACCAATTCATAACAACATAATTCTCCTTCTCGAACTTCTTGTCGTCCTTCAACTATGGTGGCTCCTCAAGGAGAATGCCAAGTTTCTCCTGGCCCCCAATAAATATCTTAAAGGCGCGAGCCCACAAGACATAGTTGGACATGCCACTAAGCTTGATGGTTGTCCCAGAAACAACCACCTTACTTTTTCCCGGACCAATCGTGACATCTCCAACCATCGTGGTTGACTGCATCATCTTCTCTAGTCTTCCTTCTCTGCGTAAGACATCAGATTTGTCAAGGACTTTCTAATTGTGTGGACCACCAATGTACGGTCAAATAATCCACATGTATAAGGATCCTAGATCAAAGGCTCTGATACCATGTAGATATTTGCGCAATCCATAGCGTGAAGGCTCTTGTGTGCATGGCAAAACAGCCCCAACAGTGGGTTGTCCACACGTGTGGAACAAGAAAGGAGGAGAGCAATCGATGGCTGCTTGAGGAGGACAACGGCCTTGGGTGGCCGCCTGAAGGTGGCCAACTGCCTTGGTGGTGGCCGACTACTTGGAGGAAGAAGAAAGAGAGGAGAGGAACCTTGAGTAGGAAATATTATTATTGCTCAAAATAAAATTACAAGGGAAGGCTCTCTTTTATAGAGAAAACATATCCCAACTATTTGGAAACAAATCACATCTCTAAAATAAGAAAGATCTTATTTCTAAAACAAATCAAATCCCAAACTATTTCCTAAAACACATTTACTAAAAATAGAAAACTTAACACCTAAACAAAGACCCAAAATAGGTCCCTTTGGACCTCTATCCACCAACCTCTATTGGGCCGTTATTTAGCTACCACATGGGCTGCCACGTGGCCTGCTAGCTACCACGTGGTCAATCCACATTGCTTTTATTCCCAACAGAAAGGTTGAATCATTTCTTCCTTTTCCTACTCCCAAAGAAGCCCAAAAGCTATTGATGACTTTCAACCTATAACATTATCAAATGTAATCCATTTAATTGTAGCAAAGACATTTGCGAATCATTTGCGGATGGTATTGCCTTTGTTGATCTCTCCGGTTCAATCAGCTTTATGGCATGGATTCTTTTGTTTTGGTTGAGGAAATGATGGCAGCCTGGAACAGATCTGATTTGTCTACTTTTATGTGGAAAGTAAACTTCTCGAAGGCTTATGATTCTGTCACTAGGGCTTAGAAGGATGAATTTTCCGGAGGTTTGGATGAGACTTATAAGTGTGTCATGACGGCTTCCTTTTCGATGTTGATTAATGGGAGATTAGCAGGAACTTAGACGAAACCTCAGAGGGGAGTTAGGCAGGAATGTCTACTAGCACCCTTTATATTCAACCTGGCAGTTGACACCTTGGCCTTCTTAACATATAAAGGCTGTAGCGAGAGACTTTTTTCTGATTTCACACTAAACAATGATGGCTCCTTACTTGCTCTGCTTTTGCAGTATGCAAACAATACAATTTTCTTTATGTAGGGTAATATCAGGATAAACACATTTCACAGTTGATTAAGCTTTTTGGTGAAATCCTAAGTCTTCTAATTAATAGGAGAAAGTCAACCTTCATTCCTATCCATTTAGATAGGGCTACTAAGGAGAGGATCCCTGTTGTGCTTGATACGTCGATTGTTGGATTACTGATTACATATTTGGGTTTGACCTTTAAAGGGAAGTGCTTGGTGATGGCAAACTGGAGGCCTGTTGAGGAGGTGTATAAGAGGTTGAATGGTTAGAGTGGGAAACTTCTTTCCAGAGGCAAAAGGCTCATGCTTGTTAAGGCAGTGTTGCCGACAATCCCAGTTTTCTATCTCTCCTTGCTTAGGCCTCCCGAAAAGATTTTAATGAAGTTGGAAGTGGCTAGGAAAAGCTTTTTTTGGAAGGAACCTGATCATCAAAGCCATTTCCTTCAATTTATTCCTTGGACAAAGGTATGTAAGGCAAAGAAAAAAGGTGGTTAGAAATAAGGAGACCGGATGATTTTAAGGTTGCACTTCTCTTGAAGTGGGTGACGAGATTGTTGGTGGGAGGAAGTGGGCTCTTGGATAAGCTATTGAGAGACTCCTATGGACCCCTTGTTGATGTGACTTTAGGCATTCCCAGCCGGTAAAATGCTTCTGTTGAGCCTTTCATTGGATGTGGATTGTCTACTAGATACTTTGGCCCAAGGCTTGGTGGTGGGTTTTCCTTTAGGTTTTGGAAGGATGACTGAACTGGAAGCGAATGTCTCCAACCTTTATTCCCTTATCTCTTTAGTTTAGATCGGGACAAGGATGCTCTTGTTTCTGATGTGTGAGGCAATTCATCCATATCCTACTCCCTAGTTCTACAACCAAGACTCTCTGATGCATCTTTGGTAGGTTATAGGAGCTCTTAAAAGCTGCTTCATGGGATTTCTATGGGCAAAGAACCATTGGATGGCTTTAGGTGGAAGGATGGTTATTTCACCGTGACTAAGGCATACAAAAGCTGGCATTGGAGTTGGGACCAACGCCCCAGGTTTGGCAGGATTGTTCCTTAGTTTGCAAGTTATTGATCCCTTTAAAGATTAAAATCTTTTTGTCGTTCAGAAGAGAGAAGTTGGTTACGAAAGACTTCCGTTGCAGATGGGTTGGTGATGATGACCTGGATTGCATCTTCTGTTGGGCTGCAACGGAAAATCTTGAGCACCTTTTCTTTCAGTGGAACTTCTCCTTAACAATCTGGGTAATATGTGATGTGCAGCAAGCCAATATGTCCTCCTTTGATGCTTGGTGGGATTCCTTTCGGTCTCTAGTACATGCCAATATGGCAGGATGGGTAAAGGCGATGGCAGCACTTTAGTCAATTTAGCTGCAACATAATGATTGTATTTTTCAGAAGAAGATAGCATGAGTGGAAAATGTTGTGAAGGAAGCGTGTGTTCACTCAAAGTTGTGGCTAAATAATCGATAAGTCCGTTCCATTTCTTGATTTAATGAAATTTTGGATGTTTACTAATTGATGATAACCATCATTTTTCCTCTCAAAAAAAAATGTGCATGTCAAATAATAATATTAATACATAAGTGCATAATTTCAATGTATAATAGTATATAGGTAAAATGTGACTACTCCCAAGAGAGAGTCAATTGGGTACGCCCAACCCTTTTAACTTCGTTTACGAATCACATTTCGCTATAAAACTTTGGAGATCTCACTATCTTGATGTAACTAAGAATCATATAAAATTTGAACTCAGTCAAGTAATTCTATACCCTCCATCAACAATACTAAATTTTGTTGATCCAAAACAAGGCAACCCCGCTTGATGGAAGAGTATAATTATTTTTTATTTGTAAATATTAAAAAATACCTAACAGAGTAATCACCCGCATACCGTATACTCCCTAGCCAATGACCATGCCAATTGGATACCAACTACCGATTTCTACACCCTTGGCAATATCTATTTAACCACCATACCATACATCGATATGTATAGTAGGAAGGCTATTGTCATCACAGTCAACACATAGAACACCATGCTAAGCAACAGCTTATGACACCATAGGGCTTACAGCAATGACGGAAGTATGGATTTGCTTGTAACTCACCTTTTGAAACTATCAACATTATATACAATGTTTGCTAGTAGTAAATTTTCTCAACATTAATACTCATTATCCAATTGGTCATGGTATGCTCTTATACCCTACTCACTTTATTAAGCACATTCAAACAAATAGAAACCTAGATTTGGGTCGTTTTAAGTATTTAGTAGGTATTTTCCAATAGGGAAGTATCTATGAAGCATCGGTGCCATAGTTCCACAAATACCATTCATTTTCAACAATCCTGCCAAATCTTGAGGATTTCTTCACAATACCACTAAAATGCCCTCTCTTTTGGCGAGCTACAACTATTGCTTCCCCATCTCGCCTCAAAAATTCATATTCGATGATTCATCAAAATGGCATCAAAATCAACATCGAAACCTTGCCGTTCTTTCATGCAAACAAGTGTTGCTGCAAGGAGGAGCCTCTACCGAGCATAAGGAGATCTACAATTAGTAGGTTTGTTCTTCAGATATAGTTTCTTGACATCTGTGGCATGAAAGGCAATCGTGCCAACTATGATAAATAAGAACAGTCAGCTCCAAGCACAAATTACCTTCCGTTCACAATAAGTGCCCTGTTTGACAAACTTGTTTGACAGGGCAAGTGCATAGGCTTTGTATAAAACCAAAAAATAATATAAGCAGTGAATCTTTTGATATAACATTTCAATTGTTTGGGCATAACGATGCAGTCTTTCAGTGACTTCGAATATGCTGTTTCTATGGATTTCTCCAATGAAACAGAAGATGTGTTTGCAATATTTCTTCAATTTCATGCTGTCATCCATACACAATATGAGCTCAAACTGAAAGTCAAAGCCTTATTTCAGATTGGGAAGGTGAATAATGGCATTCAACATAGCTTCTGCTCCTTAGCATCACTGAATAAAAAAGGACACTCTTAAGATGTTTTAGCCTGTGCTACACCACGCTGGTACTACGCTGAGATACTAGTTCTTAGCCTTCTCTGCATTAATCCAGATCATTAATATTCCTCCATCTTCAACAACGGTAACATTACATATCATGAACTTTTATTTAGGAGATCACAAGTTCTTTCGCTACCCACTTCTTCAACCCTATGATACCACCTTACTTATCATTCATGGGAGCGGACCTTCCAACAGGGAACATCACTATTTAAATCCACAAACCAATACATAATTCTCTCTTGCCATGCCATTTTACTGGATCCATTAAATCTCCAACTACTACACTCATACCAGTACCTCCATTTTTTTACAGCTACGATGTCTCAATCCTATTCAGAACCTCCTACATAACATCAGTCTTCACCAACACATCGCATATCTCTCAAGCTCATAATCCTTCACCCCTGTCAACCATATTACCTCCACTGTTCCCTTAACCCAAAAGTTTCACAAACACCTTCTAACACCACCAGAAGCTTCACCATTACCTCCACCACTTCCACAGTTCCACCTTCTTAGATACCAGCCATTTCATTAAGAACTCATCAAGTTGCATACCCTTCCTATGCCATGCATTACAAAGAAGAGAGTATCCAGCTCCACACTGCAGCCTTTAACTTCCTGTTCACTTCATCATTATGATGAAGCTGAGACATCTCGTCGTAGTCAAGAGACTCAAGACAAGCATAATCCTAATTGGCTCAAGCTATGACAAAAACCTTTTCTTTTGAAGAGTCGTGACAAAAGAATTTGATGCACCCTTGATTACACATAGAAACTTGTAGACCAAACATCAAAAATGAATGTTACTTGTAACTATTAGATTTATGAAATTAAAGAAAAGGCTGATGTTGCTGCCCATAAGTGCAGGGAAAGATTGGTAGATAAAGGCTATATCAATATAATGACGTGGACTACTTTTCAAAAAAGTCATGGTATGGACTAGTTTGATTCTTTTAACCCAATTGTCAAAGCCACGACCATTCAGGATTGTTCTTTCACTTGATATTAACAACAGATAGCATTTAAAGACAATTGGACATCCGTAATACACTCTTACACGGCAAGCGAGAAAAACAATTTGATATGAATAAAAAAATGGATTTGTAAATTCCAACTACCCAAGTCATTTTTGAGCCGGCAGAAGCCCTTTACATGGCTTAAACAAGTACCTAGAACATGGTTTGAGAAGCTCAGTAGATTTCCTACCAACAATAGCTCTCCATGCTCCAGCACACTCTTCTCTGTACACAAATAAGTCTGGTCTTAACACCATATAACTATTAGTATACACAGATGCTATCTTGGTAGTGGCGTCCACCCCATTCTTCCTTTGGCAATCGCTAATAAAGCTCTCGGATGGCTTTTCTGCTCAAGATCTGGGATATCCTGCATACTTCCTTGGCATTAAAATTATTAAAACTTCAGCTTGTTTACATGTTGCCAACGGTGATATGTTGCTTCTAATTGATAATATTTAATTTGATGGTGCCGAACAACTCTCACTGATGACTACTGCTGCCTCAACTAGTCTTCACTTGTCATTCAAAGCAATTATTTACATATCCTCTCCAATAGGAAACGAATCAAAGGCTTACAGTACCTTATATTTACTGGCCCAGAACTCAATGTCAATAAATTCTCAAGAAATGCACAAGCCCTCAATTCACCCTTATGAATTCCTAAAGAGAATTCTCAGATGTCTCAAGGGCATCCATCAAAAAAAAAATCTCAAGGGTGTAATGTCACTCAATCTTTTCATTCCAAAAAAGCACCATCTCCCAGACTTCCTCAGAGATGCTGATTGTCAAGTTCAGCTGAAGATCCAAAAATAAAAAGTTCACCTGATGATTAGAAAAAAACACTGGCTGCCTCATCTATCCTGATGAATCCTTAGTATCTTAGGCATTGAAGAAGCAACACATAGATGTTCATTAATTGAGACATTGAGCATAGAGCTATTGCAAATCCTGCCACAGAAATCACACTGAGACAGACCTTGCTCTGTAAATTAAGCATTTCCACTCCATGACACCAACTTTCAAATGTTGATAGCATAAACCCATTTACATTACTTCGAATCTAGTGTTCCATGCTGGATTAAGCATATATAGATTCATTTCTACTTCATATGAGATAAAGCCTCCAAGAACTGACTGTTCGCTTGTGTCAACATACTAGTAAGCCAATGCTCTCACCAAGCAAGACTCTGTCTAGAGATAGATTTCAGTTATTTTGCCATCCCATTATGTGAAGCAGCAAGAAACTATTGCGCTAATTGTTATTTCAACTTGAAATCTGGTGATAAGAAAGGAAGGTCTCCACACCATAAATGTTTCTTCTCTCAGACTCATGGCTTTCAGTTGATTTCCACACCATAAAACATACATTTTTGCTGGCATACACAACTAGAAAAACCTATGTTTGTATCTAAATATTGCATATGGATTCCTGTGTGCCTTTGCACGCAGCCATGGGGAAGGATCTGAGGATGAGAAGGGTCAATGTTTCAATGCTACAAATTCTAGGATCACTGGAAATAGCACAAATCCATGCTTTCATAGAGGAAGATTGTTTAACAACCCAAGGAGACAACTAACAAAAGTAATCTTCATAAGCTACAACAACAATCACCCAGACCTTTGTGAGAAAGACCAACCATTTACTCCACAAAAGGATGGACAAATCTGTGCAAAGAGTATAAATGTATTTAGAGTAGTCAAACAAAACCTAGGGTTGACTTTGAATAACATATACTTCCCTCAGCAATCCACCTATAAACCAACACTTATGAGTCTAACTTCACCAAGGGATAAGTTGGAGCACATCTTCTAAGGGATGATGTTGGACATCCAAAGTCAAAAGGAATGTCAAAGGGAAGTCATTCACAAATATGTCCTCCATGCATCGAATGAATTACACCATTTAAAGCACTCTTAGTCTTTGTTTCCTCTACCATTTGTTTCCCTCTGAATTTTAAAAATTGGAAAGTGCAATAATACTATGATATTACCCGTAAAAACAACCCAACCTTAACACTTTTGGCATTCACTCCATCAATCCATCTAACCTTAATTACCAATTTATCTTTTTTTTCACATCAGGGTAGCTTGAACATGGGACCTCCAACTCCTAGGAGCAGAGTTCCACCACTAATTCTATGCCCAGTTGGGCACCAACTTAGAATTCTGTGACGTTCCTTTTAGCGTAAGAGAATAAACCAATAGGTTGTCTCTTTTGGAACCTAACTCTTCATGCAAGGGTTGGAATGAAGGTTATCGATAGTACTTTCAACATTAAACCAAGCATTGGCCTGTTGATCTGACTCCAAGGTCACAAGATCAAAGGCTGACTACCTCCTAATGAAGTGGCCATCTAAATCAGAAGACACTGCTCAGAGACAGATTTCTGGGCCGCTATCAAAACGGTGACAAAGACTGATGAGCAATGCTTCAAGAGACAGATTTCTGGGCCTCCAATAATCAGGTCTCCTCCAAAACCCCCCATCCCCACCCCCCACCCCCAGAGAGAGAGAGAGAGAGAGAGAGAGAGAGAGGACTGCAACATCAAGTGTTTTTTTTTTTAAAGGGGAAAGGGTGGTTATCCAAATGATAACCACCCAGGTATATCATTCCAACAAAATAGGCACTAGGCCATATTACAGGCTAGAGTTCCATAGAAAGATAAGTGAAGATACAGACTCAACAACATTCTCAAGATAAGGACACCAGCTCCTAAACACTACCACATTCCTCTCTAGCCACAGGCCCCAGAGAATCACGAGAGGCCTTGCCTTATCTTTCTTCGTCCTGAAGATCGTGCTGTTCCCATCTCTGTTCCCGCATCTGAAAGATCGCCAAAAATCGTAGAAAGAGCCCGGAGTCCACCATCTAGCATCAAACTAGTTCCAAATCTGCGTCGCAAAAGGGCAACTGAAGAACATGTGCTCAACATCCTCCCCCACCGCGAGGCAAAAGGGGCACCTCGTGTCCGCTTCCAGAACCCACTTAGCCCTCCACACCTTCGTCAAGATCTTGCCTCTCCTAAGCAGCCAACCAAATATCTTCACCTTCAGAGGACACGCTACCGACCAGATCTGGTTGCAATCTCTTATAAGATCAATGGCTCCCAGCATAGCAAAACTCCACAACCTCCTATAGGCATCGCAAACCGAGAAATCTCCCTCTTCCCATCCATATGCATCTATTCCCTCCTCCAGGTGAAAGCCCTCCAACTCCTATAGCAGCCGCTGAACCTCTAAGATTCTATAATTAGTCAAATTCCCAAAGAAGGTGGGGCACCAACATGCATCCCACACATCTGCCACTGTGGCCTCCCTGTTACCAACCAATGCCAAGAGTCTAGGAAACCGATCGCAAAGCTTCCCTTGTCTTGTCCAATCATCAAGCCAAAACCTGAAGAGACTCCTAAAACCAAGGATCGGTGTGAAGAAATCTTGCAACATCAAGTGTTGATATAGAGTTTTCTAGTCTTCTAAATTATAACCACGTTTCTAAACCACATGTACATCAAAACATGCACATGCTAGAAAAGACAAATCTATACTCCACGTATAGACCCTTATAATTCATCTTTAATCCATAATAAGCAACATGAAAAAGGCCACTTAAGGGGGAGAATGGCCAGATTTGCCTAATGACCACCGACAATCATGATAAGCTTGCTACATGTGGAGGATTGCAATACAAAATTCCTAATGAGGAAAATGAGGTGATCACTTTTTGAAATAAAGGTACAGATGCCTATAATATATCTAACATTTAGCAGGTCCACATTTGCAAACATAGCATACAAAGTACGTAGCTTAGCACCCTTCTCTAGAAAATGCATCTCAGACGGAAAAAAAAAGTACCATAAAAAGTGCATGTGCAATCATAGTTTAAAAAACTGAGCCTCGAGGTGTACACCTCGAGACGAGGCAGCCCAAAATAGCCTCAATTTGCAGGCATGAGGCGTGTGCCTCACTTAGTCAAGGCGCAGTCGAGGCGCTAGAGGCGGTGAGGCGAGTCTGAGGTGCCGCCTCAGGCTTTATAAGTTGTCATGTGCAATCCAACAACACCATGGTGATCTAGGAATGCCACACTACAATCTAGCACCGCCACAAGTAGTCGATAGTCCCACATAGGTAGGGCGATGCGATGTATAGGGCCCCAAATCAATTTTATTTCACTGATTTGTTGTCATTTAAGTAGCATTTGTTGGTGTTTAAAGTGTATTCAAAAGGATTTTGTTATTTTTTAAGTTTGACCGTTGATGGGTTATGTTATTTAGGTCATTTGAATTTGTTAGTTTTATTTATTTCTTACATTTAGGCCATTTAGGTTGTTTATTTAATTACTAATCTCTTGTAGATTCCAGTACATTACATCATTTATACGTTTGTAGTTATGTTTAGATTAAGTCTTTTAGGTTCATTTCTTTGCAGGTTATCAACTTACCATGTTATATTTTTTAATTAAATATTGTGGTCCAATTGTTATGTTTTTATTATAGTTTCTAATCTTCTATATTATGCAGATGTTTATCTTTTTATTTAAATGTCATCTCTCATTTAGTTTTGCTCTTTCAATGTTGTTATAGAAAAAAAATGTTATAAAAGTATATTATTTACATTATTATTTCCTTAACAAATATATATCATATTATTTTTCTATATTTTTTTATGCAAATCCTGAGATTTTCGCCTTGACCTCCTCGAGACTTACGCTTCACCTCGATGAACGCAAACCACCTCGCGTTTTTTAAAACTTTATGTGCAATGAATGATAATAGTGTTCTAAAAAGAAACCTACTAAGAAAACAGCAGCAACAGTGCCAGGAAGAACTTGAATTCAGATTCTGATAGCATGAAGCCACCCTTACTATTATTCTCAAGGAACACAATAGCAAAAAGTCCAATGTATGCTCACACTCTAAAGCCAATGTCAATCATAAGCAGCGAGACCAAATTCAATGCAAACTGTTAATTGGATCTAAGTGAGGACTGATCCCCCCTAAAGCATAACTATTAAATCACCGTTTGGGTTCTCATAAGGATATCATAAGCACCGTTCTGAAAGCTACACAAGCAAGCACAATAGCAATGCCATTGGTTGTGCCAAGCCTAATATTTTGTCACTTAACAAGGTTCTATATGAGTCTTGAGCCACTTACAAAAATCCACATAGATGGTCCTAGGAAAGCCTCCAACAGCAGTCACAAGTATCCCACGCTTCTTTTTTTGTGATGATGCATTTTTATATTAATTTCCATTACCTCCATTTGCATATATTCTTATATTGGCATATGCACAATTTCCAATATGCATGACCAACAACAGTGTTACCAACCAAGCACAAATTCTCAAGCATACCAACCAATCACATATTCCACTAATTTCAAACCAACCACACACATGACATGGCATTCCTGCCATAAAAATTCCAACAATTGCACATACTAAGCATTCCACCCAAACTAGAACAAACATGTACGCAATCAAGCACAATCAACATAGCACCATAAAGTGCAGAACCAGTACTTCTTGCATGTAGATAACTATAGCAAATAGGCTTCTTGACACAAGAAAAGAAGGGCGACACTAGAGTTGGAAGATGGATTTGACTACATGGCTCAAAACATTGTTAAGCAGCAACAATGACATTCTCACACATGCCATTGACCTACAAAGCATAGAATCTAACCAGGCAAATAAACCTATTCCAATTGCAAAATAAGTAGAGACTCATCGTCAAAACAAGTGGATAAAATACCTAAAAAACAAGGCAAAAAAGATGTCCACCCGGAAGTAAAATAACATAGAGGTCATTCTAACCAGAAGGAACAAAATACTCATGATGCCGTTACACCGGTCACCTGTTTCTGCTCCTCACTCTCCACCACAGGAGTGCCTCCGCTAGCATTCACATCACCACCTTCCTCGGCAACGCCACCTTCCGCAGCAACACCACCCTCTGATTCCACGGCAGGGCCAGCCCTGGCAGCGGCAGCAGCGGCAGCAGCTTCCTCTTCCGTGGGCGGCTGGACCTGCTCTTCCTCCGGAAGCGGCTCCTCCATGTAATCGTTCTCGAACGCGTCTGCGGGCACCTCGTAAATCCTGAGTTGCGGCTTCACCGGATCCTTCACGAGCACATACTTCCCCTCGTTCAGCTTCATGCATACGTCCACGATGGACTTAACAATCCCCCACATGTTGTTGGTGTTGAGGTTGATCTGCGTGGCAAACTCCCTCGGCTTGTACCCAACGACGCTGAGGATGGAGTGGTTGTAGTGGTCCCTGGGGTGCACCCTCGACACGTACCCTATCTTCATCATGTCGGACCCCGCGAGCAGAGCCTGCGCAGTCCACTTGGCGAGCTTGTTCGTGTTGTTCTTGAGCTCGGTCGCGAGGACGGCGCCCCTCTGTGTCTCGAGCTTCTGCCTCCAGTCGACGCCCGAGTAGCGTGGGTCAAACTCGTTAAGCGCGTTGAGCGTGAGGAACTGACGCTGCCCCTTGACGTCGGCAGTGGCATGGACCTCGCAGCGGGCCACGAGGTACATGTCATTGTCGAGGCGCCACCTGCGGTAGCGGTACGCGACGGGGGCGGCATCCTCGGGATGGTCGGGCGCGAAGGGGTTCGGCTCCTCAAAGGTCACGCGGTTGTTGGAGTCGCGCAGGAGCACCTGCAGGAGGTACGAGGAAGTCAGTCAAAAAGAGGAGGAGGTTATGAAGATGTTATGTAGTATGATATAACGGAGAGAAGCATGAGATAAGGTGTTGAAGACAGACCTGTTGGGAGAAGTTCTGGTTGATGTAGGCGGCTTCAACGGAGAGGGAGTAGGCGGAGTTGATGTCCTCCTTGGAGTCGGGGAGGGGCTCCTGGGAGGTCTCGTTGACGGAGAGGAGGTCGAGCTGGGAGCCGTCGCGCTTGTCGAAGAAGAGCTTGGAGCCAACGCGCTGTACGACGACGTCCCAGGAGTAGATGGAGCGAGTGGCGCACATGAGGGCGGAGAGGATGGCGTCGGTGGCGAAGACGGCGGCACGGTCCTCGTTGGCGAGGCGGCGGATGACGGGATCGTCGGTGGTGGTGACCTTGAAGAAGGAGCGGGACTTGAAGCGCTCGAGGCGGCGCTCGGACTTGGGGTTGAGGCGGTCGAAGGAGCGGTCGTAGAACTCGAGGGAGCCGCAGACGAGGAGGTCCTCGGGGGGGTCGGGGACGGAGAAGGAGAGCTTGGAGAGGGTGGAGAAGGGGATCTGCTCGAGGATGGACCACTCGGGCTGGATGTCCACGGAGGACTTGAGCTGGGGGGAGTCGCGGCGGAGGCCGCCGATCTGCTGGTTGTGGCCGAAGCCGCGGTGGGAGAGGTGGTGGAAGCGCTCGCGGCGGGCGCGGTCCTTGTCGGCCTCGCGGCGGCGGGCCTCGACCTCCTCGTCGCGGCGCTGGGGGAGGTGGGGGCGCTGCTGGAAGCGCCAGCGGGGGCCGAACTTGGGGCGGGGAGGGGGCTTCCCGTCCACGAGGCGGAAGGAGGAATCGTCGTCTGCGGCGAGGGCGGAGGAGGAGAAGTCGTCGAGGGCGAAGTCGAAGACAACGGCGGCGGAGGCCTTGCCGCCGCCCCCGGTGGAGGAGGGGCCTGCGTTGGCCGAGGAGGGGAAGGGGGAGCGGGTCCAGTCGGCGACGCGGCCGAGCTTGTCGGAGCGAGAGAAGGGGGCGAAGGGGACGTTCGGGAGGAGAGGGGAGTCGGACGGGGGGCCCCACCCGTCCGGGTTGAAGGGGACGGGGCCGATGTCGAACGACGACCTCGCCATAGGAAGGAGGGCGGGGGAGATGAGATCTACTACGAGTACGGCTAGAACGACGGCTGCAACGTCGGCGGCGGCTGGAGGGATTGTCGGAGGAAGAGGAAGGAGGAGAAGAAGAGACCGACGTTAGGTATCGGGACCGAAGAGGGGGCCTCCGGGGGTTTTGGTTTTATAGGGCGTTTTTGTGTTTTCCTTGGGGGATTGCGGGGAAGAGTTTGGGCCAATGTTGTCCACTGGACTGAGTGGACTATGGTGAAAGTTCGAAACGCTTTGTTTCAGGCCCGTTTTTTTTTTTTTCTTTTTTCACCCCCGTGGCGCGGTGATGAAAGGAGACCTTTGATTCTTTTTCTGGTACTTCGCATCCTCGAGAAAGTTATTGTCTTTTGTGTTGCAGGGAGATGATTCTCACAAAAGAATACCCTCGTGGCCTCCAGCTAAAATGTCAAAAGTCGTTAATCCATGGAACAATCCTCCAAAGGAATGTGTATCTTGCGCGAGGCTATGTTTGGATGTGGATAACTCAAGGTTTATCCTTCGATCAATGGATTACCCAAAAAAGTAAAAAAAATTGATTTTAAAGTTAAAAGATATAATCTATTCCACTCTATCAATCAACATTAATATCAAATTATCTCACTACATCACACTAACATCAATATATATTAAAATATATATATTTCAACATAATATACCCCTTAAAATATATTCACTCTATTACATCAACCCACTCACACATATATTATAATATTAAAAAATTATCCATCAACATCATATCACACTACCAATCATTTTATCACACCATTTATTCTTATACTCTAACCAAATACCTCTCTTCATTTATCTCTACGGTATTTTATCCCAATATAACTTTTATCTCCTGTGAAACGCAACATGAAAGGACATTCCAATCGCAAGGTCAAAATCGAGCATCGTCACTCGTCTTCTTATTTGGCAGTGGTCATTGGTGGTCTCCAACACCTTGTCAGTTTTTTTTTTATTAGTTCATGCTCCTGTGGAGGTACATCCCAATCAAAATCAAGCTTCAACCCATTCCCTTTAGTCACATAAGCACTAGTTCAATGTCAGGCTAAAACCCTCGAACCCTCTTCGAGAAATTCAAACATCAAATAGGTTCAACAAGAAGGAAGTTTGGCTAGTGATGTAAACATGTTTATATCACATAAACCGTCTAGTTTTACGTGTTCTTATGCATATAGTTATATCATACACTATAATATATTTCATAACATGCATCATCTTGTACTTAGGTTAGATTGCATAAAGTGTAGGTTAATTTTCTCTTTTTGTGGTCAGGTAATAAGTCAATATCATATCGGGGCCTCGGATTGAAGATCCAACTACACAGATCTGATCAAGGCAACGATCAGATTTCAACGACTCTAAGATCGTCCCGATCGAACTTCCGTAGTATCAGATGCAATCTGAGAAAAATCAAAGGTCAAGGGACCAGGTGGTGTAAATCTGTTCTTCAGACGACAAATCCAATCGCACGGATGGGTTCAAATCGATGACACAGCCTAATGACGTAAAAATTGATCCAATCCGACATCCGCGACACCACCTAAGAGTATATGAAGATAGACGGCAAAGATGGCATCACGTGGCACCATCTCAGCCACCCAAACTGGCCCAGCTAAAAGAGCGAGGACCCGCCGCTCCCTCTCTCTCCTCAACTGCACGATCAAATCTGAGCCGTTGGATCTTAATCCAACAGCCATGAGAGAGCGCGCCTTAAACAAAAGCTCGCCTTAAAGAGCGGCTTGGCACAACAAGCGAGCGCCCTTCCGCGGAGCTGAGGTCGTGGGATCGAAGCCCCGCGCACCTTAAATCAAGTATACGGGAGTGAAGCAACCAAATTGGGTCATTGGATGAAGCGTGAGCGACTTAGATGGGCGAGACGTGGCGTGACGAGATGCGCGGGCGGGCGCACGCGAAATCAGACGCCCAAGCCCACGCGCGATCGCACACGCGAACGTTGGGCACGTTAAAGAGGAGCGAGCGCAAGCATCTTAAGCCATCCGATCTCTTGATCGAACGGCTGAGAACACTTGATCAAGATGAAGCGTTAGGCATGCAAAAGAAGACGAGGTAGGTGTGTGCACGTTCTTCAACAACGTGGGGTCTTTAGTGATGCCTTTATCCATCACTAAAGTAAAAGTATCACTAAAGATCCCTCATTTAATATTTTAAAAGTAAAATAACCTATTTGCCCATTTAAACCTCACCTATAAATAGACCTACGACCCTCACATATCCTTGATCCCTTCTTCTCTTCTCTCACGCCCTCCAAAGCTCTAAGAGCTTATCCCAATCCCGAGATGCTCTATTAGAGTTAAAATTAGAATTTTTTCACCTTCTCACCTCCTTCGTAGAGCATCCTGCGGTTATCTTCTCACCGTCGTTCGGGAAGCGGATCTCGCTACGACGTCGCCCTGCCCCATTCTCTATCGTCCGTTGTCGTTATCCTTTGTCTAGCATCTCACCACGTTCTTCTGGACACTCCGTCAACGTAGCTCATCATCCAAGTAATCGTCGAAGATGATAATTTCCTACCTCCCTTCTCTTTACTGCTTTCTAGAGTAAATTTACCACTTTCTAGTTGTAATATTTACAGATTTCTAATGTAGTGATTAGTTGTAACGAACATTACTTTGTAGTTATGAAATCTATGTTTATTCTATCTCTATTTTGTCTTTATTTGTATTATTCTCTTTCTCTCTTCTATTAATTATTCTTTAAGTATATAGCTAGTTTAGATTTAACTTGACCAGCTAATCTGCTTCGTGACAACAAATCAAACTTGATTTTTGATCAAACATCTACCTCCTTGTATTCGACCTGAAATTTCTTTTGAGTTCCGATAAAATTATTTATTTACTGATATTTCTAATAAATTATACCATAATGACATATTTTTCAAACTTAACTCACTTTATGAAGATTTTTCACGATAACGGCTAATCGCCAACACAATAGATGACGTAGAAGATGAGGTGTCCTTGGGGAAAATGGCACAGACTCCTGAATAAGTTGTCATTAGAACGAAGGGCACTCACTCCACATGTAGATATTAGGTGAATAGAAACGATAACCCTTGATAAGACACCAGTGTAATGATAACCTAACAACCCTTCAAAAGATACCAATAGCCGCCACGAGTTGCATGTCCAAAAATACAAAATCCAACTTGGGTGCTCAATAGGACTAGCTCTCCAAAATTACTGCAAAACACAGGAACGTTCCGTATACTCATTTTTTTAATTGATGCTCGTTAGAGGTGCCTTTGGGATGGATTAGTTCACAATTCAGTTCACTTAGAGTGGATTTTTTTTACCATTACAGATTGGGACTAGGACTTGGGTTATGGCCTTAACCAAAAAAAATATGTGTATGTGTACACACATATGTTATATTTCATAAGAGATAAAATGGAATATTTAAGGATACGTAATGAAAAAATTTTAAAATAATTCAACTCCAATTTTTCATCTCATGACCTCTTAGGCCCCTACCCATTCTTCAATCTCAACTCTATCATGAACCCTATCCCAAAATACCCACCCTTCACGTGTTCCCCACCCTCCACTTTTGACGAGCGTCGTCTCCAAATAAATTTAAAATTTTACCCTCCGAAACTTTACATTAATTAACTAAAATAAAAAAATGTACAAAATCCGTACCATTGAAAAAATTCAACCAAATCAATTCCAATCAAAATCAATCCAAAATTTTATGAATGGGATTGATTGCAAAAATATCAATTAGAAAAAATCAAAATTTATATATTATGAATTTACTAAAATATGATCCATGTACACTACTAGTGTACATTATGTTTCGATTGACATTTGTTTCTCGTTTCATTTACTTTGTTTGTGGTGTGCTTTAGTTGAGTTTAAGTATTTATTAGCATTTAATTTATAGTGGCATTTACATTAATTTTCTAGAGCTTAGTACATCAAGTTGATCTTGTTCCTACAGCTTACTAAAATTTGGTTCATGTTGTGTTTGACCTAGGAATGATATTTGAGATAGTAGTGAGAAACCTCCAACCTATATTCTAAAGGCGCCTAGATCTTCTTATGATGTTGGGTAGAGTAATCTAATTCTTCTCCCTATGTGAATGATTAATGTGATTCCTTTCATGTATTACACCATTTTGTGTGCATTTCTTTCCTTTTGTTGGGTTATGGAGTCCACACTTGACCTATTATCATTTCATTCTTGTATGGTTACTTATAAATTAATTAATTTTTCTTGCGATTACCTTGACAATGGAATTGAGATTATTTGACAATTTATGTAGTTGAACCTCATCTTAATGTTCTGCATTAATCTTCTCATTAATAAGTAATTAGGCTTATATTTAGTGATTGATGAGGGAGAAATGGAACAAAGCCAAAACACAAGGCCTAGGAGAGAGATGGGCCCATTAAGGCCAATCAACCCTAGGCTCACCAAGTGGGGCAATAAAAAGCCCTCTAAAGGAAAGATTGTGCTTAGCAGGAAACCTACCTGAGCCCAACAAAAGCTCGGCCAACTGACTTAGCCATCCTCTACAATGAGTAGCTAGTGCCCATAACATGCCTACCAAAAAGGTCACAGTCGAATGACTAGATGGTTGGCATAACTTAGGTAAGTTGAAGAAGGTGCTAGATAAATCCATTGAGCATCGCACCTTGGGTGACTTGCGCTCATCTTAATGTTATGCACTAATCATCTTGTTAATAAGTAATTAGGTTCATATTTTGTGATTGATAAGAGAGAAATGGAACAAGCATAAAATATGGGCCTATTATGGCCAATCAATCCTAGGCCCACTAAGTGGGGGCAATAAAAAGCCCTCCAAAAGAAAGAGTGCACTCAGTAGGAAACCCTTCCTAAGCCCAATGAGAGCTCACTCAACCAGCCCAAGCATCCACTAGAATGAGTAGTCGGGGGTTACAACAAGCCTACCAGAGAGGCCAAGGACACAATAAGGCTCATATGGCTAGATGACTAGCACAACTCAAGTAAGCCAGAAAAGGTGCTAGACAAATCCATTGAGTGTCTCACCTCAGACTGCTTGGGCTTGTCAAATTGATTGGAAAAAAATAAGAATCGATCAACTTCAAAAGATGAAGCAATACCACAACAAGAGCCTTAGGGAATGGAACATTTTGCAATACCCCTGATGGTAATAACAACCCTTGTAATTGTTACCATAAAAACACCATATAAAAGGGAAACTGTGTGCACTGTTTAAGGGTAATTAAATCGTCACACATACATAGTGAGCTCCTGAGACTTAGATCCCCACCAGAGACCTACATCGTAATGGTGTAATTGGGTTACCAGTTTCTATCTTATTTGTGTGATTGCTCTCTAATCTTTTAGATCGAATCTTCCAGGCTCAATCAGTGTTCTTTTCAAAATGTGATTTTAGTTCCCAATAAATGTTATTTTATACTTATCTTGATAACTAATATCCATATGCCAATAATAATTGCTTAATTGTACTTAGTTACAACTACAAAACCCAAATCAGTAGGCCAATGTCCTTGTCTCATGCTTAAAATGTAATGCTCCAAAATCTAGGTTTTAAGTTGTTTCAAATTCAATCATGTCATTTCGTACTCATTGGTACCCGTTAGGTTTAAGTTGAGGTAGAACATCTCGTAAAATGTGAAAAACTCATTTTTCAATTAAACCTTGGTTAAAACCTTTTCAAAATAGGTCATATTTGATTTGCTAGATCTATCCTATTGCAAGCTCTCCAATGGTTCTTATTTCATAAAAATTCAAGGTGTGTAGTCCAAGTTATACGCAAAATAGAATCAACAAACAAGAGATGTAAATAAACTAAAATGAGGGGTATTTTCATCAAACCAAGGTAATTCTAAACCTAAACTAAGCTCTTGGACCTAAAAAAAAAGTGCAAGTAGGGTTGTGGGACTGTCATTTATTAATCTAGGTGGCACACATCAAGAGAGGACAAAAGAAGAGAAAGGGATGAAAGACGGGGAGAGATCGCATAGTGATTGGGAGATTTTTCACTTGAACAAGATAGTGTCAGAAATAATGCATTGTAGTAAATCATGTGGTGGAAAATTCTCAATCAAAAAATAATAAAAATGTATTGAAATTATACCACAACTTCAAGTCGTATCATAGGGAGGCACAAATACAATAAAATCACAATTATGTATCATTCTCGGTTATCATTTCAAAGTCCATATTGCCACAAAAATATTCAATCCAAATCGAGTGTGAAACAGAGCGATATGAAGAGGTTACGAGATAACGTAATAGTGCAAGGGTTATATAAACAATTTCACCATAATAAAATAACCCAAAACTTAAATTCAAATAACCCACTGATGAGAACACCATCATGAGCCATAACTAGCTCAATTTGATCTGATTAAGCCATTAAATGCTCCTACATAACCATTAGAAGGCCATAATTCATTGTAAATCCTTTCAGAGAGAAGTACAAGAAACCAGGGTTAAAACTACAATTTTACCATCATATCATGAATGCAGAACAATCACGGGTTTTCTCAGAGATTAATTAAGGGTCAAATGATCTTAAGAGTCTAACAAGTTGGTTAGTACAGACAGAAAAGGGTTTTCACATATTTTGAGAATTAAATTACTTCCGAAACCCTAAAAGCAGATCCGCTTAATTAACTGAGATACTGGTCAGGACAAAATTCACCTAAATCCTCTAAAATTCATAGAAAAATATTCTCTAGGGTTTGGTACCTTCAATTTGACCATCAGAACCCGTCTTAACCCAAAACAGAGTCTCAGACAGACATTTACCCCAATTTAGGTAATTATGCAAATTACCTAGTCAAATTAGGTCAAAATCAAAATCTAACTTCACCATTGAATTCCTTAGGTCCAAATTAGGTTTGTACCAAAATTTGGACTCAATTTGATATCATCTTAACATAGTTTGTAATTTAGTCCTGACTGACTCTTTTATCTCACACACATGCCCTAACTTTTGAATCCTTTACAAAAAGGTCCCCAACTTTATCGTATCCTTCTTCAAATAGGTCCATGCCGCCATGAAATCATAATCCTAAAGCTCCGACAACCATAATTTGGCAAAACCTCCGTGATTTCTTGACGAATCCCTCTCAAAATTGAAGGGGGAACTTGTAAAGTAATTACCTTCCAAATGAGCCCATCCAGAAATCCTAAATCTCTTTAGAATCCTCATGCGAATAATTTGATTAAATAGGTATCCTACATTGATTAGGAGCTCTGAGTTTCTAAGCTTGTTTCCAAGCTTGGAACTCCATCTAGAGCCCTATAAAAGGACCTCCGTGGCCTTGCGCATCTTTTTAGCAAATTTTGGTGAGTCAACCACCTCTAATTCTCCTCCAGCCACCAAAACCCTTGCTACGACAACCTCTCTCCATCTTGCTCCTCCGCACCTCCAACAATCAAATTGGTGGTGCCACCGTCTTCCTCTCTTCCTCGTGCACCTCACCAGCCAAATAGAGGCTATTTCTCTGCCTCAATCGTTGTCACCGCTTCACCAACCTCTCCGTCTTCTCCGGCCCCGTTCGACCAAAACCAGCTGCCTCTGCCTCTCTCCCACCTAGCTAAGTCCTTCTATCACTCTGTCTCTCACTCTACTTCTCTCTCCCACACTCACAACACATACGCAACCGCCAATCGCTAATATCCATCTTCGTCTTCTCCGCCTCTGGCAACCACTCTGGCGAGGCTCTTCGTTCGCTACGCCACACAATATGCCTCGCCACCTATCCCAAAAGCTCCATCTCATCCTCACGAGCAAAACCCCTCAAGAAATTGAGGGGTTTGCTTGCCCTATCACACCACCGAGCACACACACTTTCACCCACACACGACCTTTGTCCAAAGGTTTCCGACCACGCCACTGCACCTAAACACCTACACTACACTTGTCATCACCCGGCGATGCTTTTGAAATCCTCTGACGCGGTCGTGAGGCCCTTTTTCTGACTTTCAGGTGCCAGCCTCCATCGCCATTGAAGAGCCTTCTTCGAAGCAAGCTTTAAAGCTTGTTCTTCATCTGCAACTCTAGGTCCCGGCATCAGGAGATGCAGACGCATCCCAGGACTCCTTCCAGAATCTCAATTGGAAGCCTCAGCTGCAGTGCCCTTGCCAATTGGAAGGAAGTCTCCTTCGCAACTTTAAACGAAGGAAGCGGGTGGGATAGTCCCACCTCAAAAATTATTGGAGCGCCCGCGCAGCATAAATTGAATTTCACTCCTCAACTGTTCGCCTCAGTAGCACGGGGTGAGGTCCCCTCGCACGTGCCCACGCACACCCTCGCCCATGGCCACGCCACGCGGGTCTGGGCTCTGAACCGTATACTCGGATCCGATTGTCACTGAGAGAAGAGAAAGAAAGGGAAAGGAAGAAAAAAAGAGAGAGGAGAGGGGGGTTTTGCTTTGCTGTCCTCCTCTCAACACTTAGTGATTTTTGAGGGAGGCCTTTACCTCTGCTGGTGTTGGTGCTGAGCTCTGTGTTGTGCCTTCTCTTGAGCTTAAGGAGGCAGAAGAAGAGAAAAAGGGAAGGAAGGGGAAGGGTGCTCTCTTGGCACTGTAGTAGTTGGACGGTTAAGCTGTCTGGTTGAGAATTCCATCGTCTGATCTCTGAAGGGAGCGCACTGTGCACTTATCCTACATGGATTTAAGTTGATTGATACTGTTGAGATATTTGATATTATTGTAATTAAGGTAATTGGTGATTCAAATCACCATTTTACACTAATCTTTTTGCACTTTATTACTGAGTTTCATCTCTATATCATTTTTAATTAAGTTTTGGGTTGCAATTGCTCATATATTTGATTGAAATTGTGATCTTGAGATTCATATTTACCACTTGCTCCTAGCAAACAACCTCAAATTTCTTTCGAGTATAAATATTATCTATTTTTCGCGCTGATTCGAGCTATTTTTAAGGATTTATTACTACAATGAATGCATCTTCTAAAACCTCGATTTCGCCCGATTAAAACCCACAATAGAATGCAATATAAATAGAAATAGGACCCAAAATAGAGGATTCTTTCCTCCTTACTGTGCACGCACGTGAAGCCACGATTGCCAGCAAGAAGCTCGATGAAGGTCGGCAATGGCGAGGGCATCACATTGGTGGTGACGGCGTGGTCAACAGTAGACGGAGGTGGCCAATCGGTCACGTGGGGTGGCCACAGGCTAAGTTGGGAAGGTGAGACCGAGGAAGGTGAGGGCGTCGCGGATCTCTATTTGTGCAATCGTGGGAGGAGCTGGTCTGCGATGCTGGAAAAACAAAAAGGAAGGAGGCGGTGGTTGCCTCTGTGTGTGAGTGTGTTGATGGTGGCGGTGGTGCCTTGTTGGGTCCAATTGGGTGTAAGGAGATGAAGGTATCCTTTGCATGGGAGATGTTGGGTGGAGGAGATGTTGGGTGGAGGAGATGTGGGGTCGGGTGAAGGCGGCAGGGAGGAAGACGAAGGTGGGGGAGAGATTGAAGGGCCTCCCTTCGATCTGTGTGCATGGGTTGTTGGGTGGAGGGAGGAAGCAAAGGTTGGAGATGAAGAAGAAGAGCGTTGAAGCTGGAGGGTCAATAATGGAGGACTTGATCTTGGACTCTCTAAAAAGAGAATGGAGAGAGACGATCGCGGTTGATGGTGCACAGTTGGAGGTTGTCGTAGTCGAGGGGCTCGCGATGCAATTTGCTATAGAGAACGACGGTGGTGGCACAATGATGAAGGTTGAGGTGGTCGCACAATCGTGGATGGAGGCTTGATAGATCTACATTTATTCATGTTAAATTTCCTATTTATGCATGTTCCTAGTTACATAGAAGCATCATGCATTATAAATATTGTATAACATGCATCATCATACATTTAGATTAATTTGTATAAATTGTATGTTAATTTTTTATTTTAATGGCAAGGGGATAAGGCAACATCTTTCTGGGCTTTAGATTGATGATCTGATCGTATGGATGTGGTTAGGGTGACGATCGGAGTCTAACGCCTCCAAAATCACTCTAATACGACATTTGTAGCATTTTCTACAAGCTACAAAAGAACAAAGGCAACAGGGCAAGGTGGTAAAATCCGAACCTTAGATGAAGAATCTAACCGCATTGTTGGGCTTGGATCAACGATCCTGGCCAAACAGTGCAAAAATCGATCCAATTCAACATCCATGGCACTACCTACGAGCAAAAGAAGATGGACGACCCAGATCATACCATGTGGAGCCATCCAGACCATCCAAACCACCCAGCGCTCACAGCACTTCTCCTGATCAATCAATCTCAGCCATTAGATCTTCATCCAACGGCTAAGGACGCTTTCCCCCCAACACTTCATAACCTCAGAAGATAAATGCTCACGCAATCTCGACCGTTGGATCTTCATCCAATGGTTGAGAGTGCGCGACCCTTAATTCAAGAACTCGACACACTGGTGGACGCAACGCAGCAGTTGAAGCTCTTATTAGCGACACGAGGCATGCGATTAAGTCTCCACAAGTGAATTCAATTCGCTATGAAAAGGCGTGCATGAAATTCAGTTGTTGATGCATGATCAGGCAAATCAGAAGTGGCGACGTGGTGCTATCTGGAGCATCGGTTGAATACACGCAATCAAATGTGCCTTATCTGAGTGTTGAGAGGCACGTAGTCTGGGTCGTCCACATGCGATTGAACGGCCGTGATTGATCTCCAATTCTCGCACTTGATATGAATGTTAAGACGTCCGCACGCACTCTCAACCATCTAATAACAATTTAAGGCACGATATGAATAACAGATGAAGCTCATGCATTGGAAGATCCCAACCGTGAGATCTTTATCAGATGGCTCACAAGCCACGCATGCCAACGGTCACACTTGCTTTTAGTAATGCTTACATGCATCACTAAAGGCCTTATATTAAATTTAAGGCCTTGAAATGACCCTTTGCCCCCATTTCTTCACCTATAAATAGCCTACCCCCTCAACTTCTTCATCCCTTCCTACTTCTCCCTCACCCCCTCCAAAGCTCTAAAGAGCTGGTCCTAAGCTCAGGATGCTCCATTAGAATAGAAAATAAATATTTTTCCTTTTTCTCATCCTCGTTCGTGGAGCATCCTGTGGCCGTCTTCTCACTATGTTCAAGAAGCAGATCCCGCTATGACGCTGCAATATCTCATCTCCGATTCGTCCGACTTCATCCTCCTTCCAGTTCTTTACCACTCTCTTCCGAGCTCTCCGTCAACGCGTCTCGTCCTCCAAGCAGCCGTCGAGGAGGATTTCTCTCATCTCTTCTCTTTCTACTATTTTCTACAAATAGTTGTGATGAACCCTAATTTGTTTTACAAAATAATTATTCTCTTTCTCTCTCTATTGTTTTGCAAGTATATTAGATAAAAAATATTTCGACCTAATCTCTAGTTATAAAAATATCAAAAAAAAAAAAAAAACAAAATCCCAAAATATAAAAAATAAATAAAACAAATGCAAATTTCTTAAATTAAATGTTCGTCTCCCCAAATTCAACCTGGGACTCATCGAGTTTCAGTAAAATTACTTGATAGCAATTTTTTTGTAACACAACTTTAAATCACTTTTCTCGTATGAAATATTCTCTTATCATTTTGGCATCGTTACTAAGAAGGCAACGCTCTTTGATTTCCCGTATTTTTCACCTTACTGATCTTTTACCTCACTTCTTTTCTTTCTTACTGTAATTGCAGGTACTCCTTTGAGATGATCCAAGGTTGTAAGATTTGAGTAAATTGTTATTGAAGGGTCTGTAAATGTACTCTACTACCCCCCACTAGATTTCATTTTCTCACGCAAATAAATCAAACCCAAATCAACCTAGGAATTGCATAAACCCCAGGTTAGATCTGGTTGCTTGTTTGTCACTCCACTCACTTCACCCCCCGCATAAAAAAAAAATTGATCTGATTGTGGGATCGAACTGAAATTTACACACCCACAAATTTCTTGACTTAAGGCACAGCTTTCATGATTTAATCACTTAACAGGGATTTTGACCTATGGACTTGGTACACTCAAAGTTAACACACAGATAAGTGATTAGATATCTGAATAGGTCAAAATAATTTATGTGCCTGCAGTAGGCCAATTGTTTGAGTTGTCTGGGTCGCACAACTTCAGATAAAATTGATTCATCAAGTAGCTGTCCCTTATGATTCAATTATTAGGACTGAACCAGGCACACTACATTATTTTTTTATTTGTAAAGGAATATATCTTCACCTGTGCTTTCAAAACCCGATGTGCTTCAATAAACTTCATTGAACAAACCTAACAATCAGATCCTAAAAGCTACTAAACAAGGTTAAATCCTAATTGACACGTCATCAAATTTCTTATTTACAAACCTTGGTTGTGCACGCATACACATTGAAATTTATTTCTAAGGGCACAACATATCTAAAGGGCCCATCACATTCCAAGAGCACATTCAAACCTAAGGCTAAATAAATTGAGTACACGTTGGCCTTAAGGATTAACTTGCTCTTCTGGACCTAGATTGAGATTGTTTTTGATTAACCTACTTCTACCGATTCATCTGATGTCTAGTTAGGGGTGTAGTGTCAAACGACCGCGGTTGGGAGGTATCAAAGTAACCTGAGGCGCAATCCATAGGAAGAACCTTCTCCTCAATCCCTCCCTCTAACTGGTTCGATTGACCGAATAAAAGTAGATCAAATCGTCAGTGATCTTCAGACAGGTTCTGGGAGTCTTTAGATCTTTAGGCTACTCGCTTGTTTACGAGATCGTTGAATCGGGTTTTAAGAATATCGCGTTGTAATATAGCCGAAAAAGCGTTCAAAATAAATACAATTTTATTACTCGAATTTAAAGTTCGAGGTCGAACACAGAGAGCAAATTGGATTTTAGAAATCAAGATCACAATTCAGAATATGCAATAATACCAATGTCACAGTGCAAAAATATAGGAGTAAATGTAGAGCACAAACTGCTAGAGAACTCAATGTATACGAATTAAACTCAAAATTAGATGTCTGATTTGTAAATTAAATGCCTTAAAATGATGATGCTACATGCTTGTCTTCTTTCTCTTTCTCTGCCGACTGCCTTTGGCTTCAGTCTTCTTCCTTAGCTTTTTCCTTCTTCTCTGTTCTCTTGCATCTCCTTCTTATCTTTCTCTTTCTCTGCTGGCCACCTTCTTTCTTCCTTCAGCTTCTTCCTTCTCTTCCTTTGCCTTAGCTTCTCTGCATCTTCTTGTCTTTGGCTATGGCTTTCTCTGCCTTCTCCTCTCTTCTTCAGCTTCGCTTCTCCTCCTTTTCAGCCTGCAACAAAACCTACCCCCTACCCGCGCGCGCTCTCCTCTCTCTTCTCTCTTAGGTTACACTCTCCCAGAGCCACACACTATCGGGTAATCAGGTCGGGTACGTACCCGAGACTAGGCCCACCGGCGTGCGGTGGTGGGCAAGGAATGCAAGTTGGGTCGGGTCAACCAAGTCTGCGGGGCGTGGTCGCGGACAAAGCCATGAGAGGGGGAGAGAGGGCCTCAATTTATGCGGGTGCTGGACCTCTTCCAGTTTCGAGGTGGGACTATCTTCCTACCTTCTTCGCACACGCCTGTGGCAAAAGTGTTCCTTCGATTGCATCGCTGCTACTGCCCTTGACTCCAATTGATAGCTTAGAGTTGTGCACGAAGACGTTTCGCGCATCCTGGGACAAAGACCTAGAGTTGGCGTAACCTGGAGCTCGCTTCAAGCTTGCTTCAAGCATTGCGCTAATGGCGAAGGATGCCTGTACCTGAAATCACTGCAACGGCCTCATGGCCACTCAGCTCACTCAGGAAGCTTTGCCGAGGCACGGCGAGTGTGTAGCGGTGGTCGATGTGTCGTGGGGACTCCTGTGCGAGCGTGCCTAGGGCACGCAGTGTGCGCATGTGTGGGTGTGTTCAGGGGTGCTTTTGGGTGAGTGGCGGAGTGAATGAAGTGAGGGGTTGTGATCAGGGAGTCGAGGTAGAGGTCGTAGGGTGGTTAGCGAGGTGGATGGAGGTGCAGAGAGACGGGAGCACCTCGCTGGAGGTATTGCCGGAGGTGGAGGAGATGATGGTGGTGGAGTGCAGCAGTAGTCGATTTAGGAAAATAAAGAGGGGGAAAGGAAGTAGAGGGTGAAAGGGACCTAGCTAGAGTAATAGTGGACGAAGGGAAGGCGAGGATGGCATCGGGCAAGTATTGCCAACGTTGGAGATGAAGATGCTTAGGGAGGGTCAGTCGGCGAGGAGGAAGGGGAGACAGGGGCGTCGACGGGTGCTGCGCGACGTGGACAAACGTGAGGAAGAAGAACCTGCCACCGGTATTGGGGTCAAGCGACGAGGGAGATCAGGGAAGGTCGCCGGAGCTTGATGAGTGAATTGGCCGTAGGAGGAGAGACAAATTTGAGGGGTTTCCCAGTCAATTTCAAGCTTGAAGGAGTCGGTTGGATCGGGGGCTCCTTAAATAGACCTCTGGAGGGGAATTTGTGCTTGGAAGCCAAGCTACCAAGCAAGGTAAGGTCGCCGAAGATAGCATCTTCAAAAGATCCAAATCTCTCATGCGTTCGCATGAGAGATTGGGTACAAATTATGGATCATTGATGGGTTCAGACTGGAGGAGATTACTCAGAGAATCTCCCTTCCAATTTTAGGAGGGATTCTCTGAGCAATCAAGGAGGAATCACCTTCTAAAGCTCGCCAGAGTAGGATTCCTCCGCTATAATGGCGAAGGGACCTATCTATGAAGACGATAAGAAAGCTACGGGGCTGATTGTAAAGGTTTTCGAAAGATAGGGGTAGAAATGTAATCAGGTTAGACTTATTTGCAAAGTGGGTCAAGATGAGTTCCCCTTAAGTTCAAATTTTGGTACAAACATAATTTGGACCTAAGGAATCCAATGGTGAAATTATATTTTGGGTTTGGCCATGTTTGACTTTGCAATTTATGCGAAAACCCAATTTATGGCAAATATCTGTCTGAGACTCCATTCTAGGTCAAAATGGGTTCCAATGGCTAAATTGAGAGTTCCAAACCCTAGATAATATTTTTCTATAATTTTTAGAGGGTTTAGGTAAATTTTATCCTTACCATAACCTTGGTTAATCAAGCGGGTCTGTTTCAAAGTTTCAAGAAGTCATTTAATTCACAGGGTTTACACAAACCCTTTTCTGTTAAATCCAACCCACTTTTTATCTTGTTAAGACCTTCGGACTTGTGTTTAGCCCTTGAGAAAATTCGTTGTTGTACTACAATGGTAAAATTGTTGTTTTACCCCTTGTTTCTTGCTTTTCTCTCAGAAAAGTTATTCAGTGAATTATGACCTCCAGATGGTTATGTAGAAGCTTTTATTCTTTTCATTGGCTAGTTAGGGCTCATGATGGTGTTCCCATAACCACTTAAGGACATGTTTGAATTGCTTGTACTGCAAGACTCCTTTCTTTTCTTTGTCTTCCCTCTTGCTTTCCCATGTATCCTTCCACCTCTTAATCACATTTCCACTCCTACCACCAGTTATCCTCCAAATAATTATTATCCCGACTCAACCTATGACCAACCATCCACTAGTTGGGATAACTCTAATTGGGGATCTGATTCCGGACCTCAATGTCCAAGGCCTAACCCTGGACATCAAGGCTTTAATTACTATCCTTCTCACGCCTACATTGACTATAGATCTACGCACTCCCATGAACAACCTAATATGATATATAATGAAGAAGGATATGAGGATTACAACCCCTACCCTCCCCAGGACCACACTACATATAGGTCACCACCCTTTAGTGAAGAATCTGAGACAACCTATTATCAAGGAGGGCCCCAGGAATCTTAATACCTTAACTCCCCTAGACTGAGCCTAAACCCGCCCAACCCTAAACCGAACCATTCGACTCAAGTACCCCAAGTCCAAGACAGGTTGCTAGCTAACTTAAGGAACACCATTCGATCTTTAGAAGCTCAACCAACACCCTACACTGAAGCATTGAGCCTCTGATCAAATGATTGATTATCTTAACCAGTCTCTGTTAGATTGGCTCCAAAATGTTGAGGATAAGGACCCGGGTGAGTTATTACTTGAGAAATTGTCAAGATTGAGGATGAGATTTGTGGTTGCTTTAGTCCAAGTGTGGGATGATTCTTAGGATGAACCCCCTCCAGGAGAGCCAATGTCAGAACCCGCTCAGGCACCTGTAGGGGGGACATCTTTTATGAGACCTGGGAGGACAAGGTTGAGTCTGAGCAACCAATTGAGGAGGTACCGATTCTCTTACTCGAGATCCTTAAGCCAGGGTACAAGGAAAAATATGTCTCTGTGGATGAAGGAATAACCTACGATCATGAGAAATATATTAATGCGGATTCAGATTTCTAGGGTGAATAATCTTTAGTGAAGTCTCACTTGGAGTATTAGACAATGATTTGAGTGAGATGAACAAGCCTGAAGAACTTGATAAATTATTTGCTACAAAACTAATGATTTTAGTGAGACATTCGGGAAATAGATCCCGTTGCGACGTCGCCCTGTCTCATCCCCGATTCATCTGACTTTGTCCTCCTTCCAGCTCCTTACCACTCTCTTCCGGGTGCTCCATCAACGTGGCTCGTCCTCCAAGCAACTATCGAGGATGATTTTTCTCATCTCTTCTCTTTTTATCGCTTTCTAGAATAGTTTTATTTTCTGCAAGTAATTGTAATGAACCCTAATTTGTTTTACAAAATAATTATTCTCTCTCTCTCTTTATTATTTTGCAACTAGATTAGATAGAAAATATTTCAACCTGATCTCTTGTTATAAAAAAACCAAAAAAATCACGAATTTCCAAAAATCGAACGCAGCCTCCCAATGTTCGACTCAGGACTCACTAGAGTTTTGGTAAATTATTTGATAGAGAATTTTTCTGCAACGCAACAACTTTAAATAGTTTATCTCGCACGAAATATTCGCTTACCAAGGCTCGCGGTGGTGGAGGTCGCAGTCAAAAGTTGTAGTCGTAGTTGCGGATGTCAATATTCTCACCACCGACCACGACGATGGTTGATCATAGTGGACACGAGACATAGTGGTGATGTCGAATACCCAATAGCGAACGCAGTGTCATGGAGGGCACATGATAGTTCACGATCGTGGTGGGGGAGGAGTCGTGGTGTGGATGCTCTGTTGGGTGCGTGGGGGGAAGATGATGGTCTAGTGGAGCTAGCTCTCTCTCCGTGGGAGGAAGATGATCTTTCGACCCCCTGTTGCGAGTTGTGTTTTTTTAGAACTATAAGGGAGGGAAGACGAAAGTTGGTGCGATCATTGATTTGCAAGATTTAGTCATCCAAATTTAATCGTCAATCATTGATGGAGGCAGATCAACCATATTGGATATTGAGGATTGTATGTTCAAATTATCTCAAACTTTCTTTTCTCCTAATATATCCTTCACATCTCCTAAGTACTGGTGCGAAAAATACGCGGTTTGTTAATTATACGAAATAGTGTCGTTGAGATGCGTAAATCCTTAATCAACTCTTAAATTTATAATACATAGATAGTGGATTATGTAGAGTCATCCAAGGAGGCCAATTTGTTAATCACATGAATGGTTCTCTCTCTCGCCTCTCAAATCCACACTTTCTTTTTGTGATTTTTGATTTTGTTGTTTTTATATTTTCTAGAAATAATCAGGTTTGAGGCAACAGAATGAAAAGACTTAATTATACTACAACTAACCCTAGGTGACAAGAATGGAGTCCTTTCTTTTAAGTTCACCCTAGGCAAGTGCGCTTAAGGTAATTATAAGAGGAGAGTGTGTGCACTACAACTACAAAAACAACATGGAAAAACACACTAACTACAACATGAAAATTGGAAGGCGAATAAATTCTGTATTATTAGTAAAGTCAAATATAGGTAGAGGAATGCTTTTACAAGAACATTAAACTACTAACTAATACAAAAAGTAGATTGGAAGATAAAGAAGAAGAAAGGGGAATCCTCTAGTTGAAGTTGGGATGGCCTTTGCTCCATGTGCAGTTGCCTCGCACTTGAAAAGGATCTTCCTTCTTCCTTGATGTAGTCCTCCTCCAAGCTATCCTCCAAGGTGGGCGTCAACCACCTTGCTCCTCCTCTTGCCTGGCGTCCCCTTAATGTTGAAGATGAGCTCCTCCTTGGCGTGTCTAAGGTAGAAGAAGAGAGAGGAAGAAGGCACCAAGGGGGTGGGTAGATTGCCCCCTTGATCTTCTTTCCTCCTTCCTTGGCGTGGAGATGGGGTGGAAGAATAGTGAAACTAACTAATGGAAGAGATGATATGTCAATTATGTGGTGATAGAGTAGGATATTTATAGGATGGGAAGGGGGTTATGGCATTTTTTGGAGGGAAATGAAGAGGTGCTTGGATATTTTTGGAGGGAAAAATGTGAGGAAAATGAAGAGGTGCCTTGATTTTCCCTCCAAAAATGCATTCTATAAGGTATTGATTTTGGAGGGAAAAAATGGAGGGTGGAGATGGGTTTTGATGGTGGATGCAGGGTGGTGATGGAAGGGATAGTTGGCACCAAAATAAAGTAGGAGTAGGTGGTCTTTTTGGTGGAGCTTAGGTAGTAGGGTAGTAGGTTTTGGTGCCATGGAGGTGGATTAGCTAAGCTAAGCTAGCTAAGCTAGCTTAGCTAGTAGATGAGTGGAAAAGGAGAGGGTGCTAGGGTTTTAGAGGAAAGGAGCTGGAAGTAGCTGGAAGGAGCTGCACTGGAGTAGGTGACTGCTGAAGAGAACTACAAGGAGCTACCTTAGCTGGCTTAGCTTGCTAGTTCTTTGCTAGTTGCTAATCGAAGTTAAGATGAGCTAGCTTCTGCTAATATGAGCTGAGGTGAGTTGGGTCTGGTCTTCCCGGAGATTACCTAGCTAGCTTGGGTCAAGTAACTTAGCTAAACTAAATTGAGCTAAGTTGAGCCTCCGGGAGCTGGACTTGAGCTAGCCTGAGCTGGTTAAGGTCATCTTCAGCTGACCAGGTCTAGCTAGTAGCTAGTCCTAGTCGGGTTGAACTTCCAGTGAACTCTTCTAAGTTGGAGGAGCTGGAATGAAGCTGGGACCAACTGTCTTTAGCTAGTTTAAGCTGCCATCCAGCTGAGGTGAGCTGAATAGAGCTAAGGTGAACTACTAGAGCTACCATTCAGCTAAGATGAGCTTAATGAAGCTAAGAGTGAGTTGATCCAACTAGAAGGAGTTGGGATCCAGTTAGGATGAGCTGGATCTAGTTGGGATTTAGCTAAAATGAGCTGGGTCAAGCTGGGATCCAGCTGATAGGAGCTTCTTCTTCATCTTCTGCCTTCCTGAGTGCCAAGATGTGTGCGATCTGACATTTTGCCTAATCCTGACACTCAGATAAATTCATCAAAAATACATTAAAATGCAATGCATGCTTATCTTAGGTAAATGCCTAAATACAGCCCAAAAACCCTCTTGCGGAGTTAAAACCCTAAGAGCTAGGTTAGTTTTGGGGCATAAGAATAATGATAAACTAGCGTTTATCAAGTACCTACAAAATAATATGCGCATAATTAATTATAAGAAAATACCTGGTGCAATGCAAATAAGAATTCTAGAGCATGTGATAATTTTACAAATAAAATGCATCTCTAACGTATGCCAGTATACTAAATAAAATGTATGAATGTTAAAACACGATCTTTAGCTAATTTTTCAATGTAAGGCAATGCTCGAAATCTACTTAAATTCCCAAATTGAATGTTCTTGGACCCAACTAAAGTACACTAAAGTGGACCTATCAAATACTCGCATGCCTAAGTTTTGCTAGTCTTGAGCAAAATCATATGAAAAAGAACCAGATCTCTAAACCAAAATTTGCCGTCAAGCTCAAGAGGTCAAAGCACCCATGCGTTCATGCAAAAGGTCCAGGTTCAACTTGCCAGCACATTTTTAAGAATAGAGAAGGAGATATTTTTGAGATTTTTCTGCTTGTAATTTTTTTTGTGAATCCCCTAAATCTAACCTCGAATTAGCCCTCAACACGGTCTGTATCAGATTCCTTATTCTCATCATGGATCTTCGAAGGATCCATGGCATTTGGTGCTTCAAGATAACACTACCTATCGCAACCCCCAGAACCCTCGCGATCAACACTTCATGATAGTGCCGCCCATGACATTATTTAGCTAATCCAGGCCCTGAGGGATAATACTACCCATGGAACCTAAACAACATAATGCACTTACATGCCCCTGGTAGGATATTTAAATATCTTAGGAGACAAGCACCGAGGAGATGATATGTTATAACGCATCCTCAAGGGGAGTATTTACTCCTCTCTTACGATAGGAACTCTTCAATCAACTTGTGTTTTTGAGACCTTCCTAAGTCAAATTTTTGAGAACCCAATTTTTTTCTTCAAAGAGAGGAATTTTTGACGTTATTCTTCATTAAGCTTACTGAACTAGATTAGTGTGTGATATGTGGAGCTTAAGTAACTAAGACCTGCAAACCAAAGGGCAGACAACAAGACCAGATACTCCCTAAGCGTTAGACTTAATACATCAGCTTCTCAACTTCTGCAACCACTTGAAGAATAATCCATATCTCAACAAATACTCGAATTTTTTAGCCAAACAGGCCCTAGGGGCCTAGAGTCAGTACATCTCACTTATCTCCTAAGGTATGGCACTTCAGGTCATAATTAATCATTCCTTCCAGCCTAGAACTTAGGTAAACTCTTCCATAATCAAATGCTGGGACTGTTTACGCGCTAAATCGGTGTTTGAAAAGTCGATGCGTTGTAGTATAACCGATAAATCGTAAAAATAGATACAATTTATAACTTGAATTTAAGTCTGAGGTCGAACACAGGGAGCAAGTATTGCATTCATGCGCTGATCTCAACATATAATATAAATAAGCACAAGAAATTAAGCAAAGTATAGATTTTCAATTAATAATAACCTATCACATTAGTTATTCAATGAAATCCAATGTATCTCAAGAATATGAGGATGAAAAGAAAAAAGAATAAAAAATAATGATGATTTAAATCACCACTTATATCCTCTAAAGTTTAAGCATGCATTCAACCATCATTTATCTCAAATAAACCAACAGTAGCTTGAATGCTACAGTGTGTCAGACGACAGGCTTAGCAATCAAACGTCTTAACAGAAGGCAAGCACAATCCTTCTCTTCTTCTTCAGAACCTCTTCTCCTTCCGTCTTTCTCTCAGAGGCACGACAACCTTCTTCTTTTCCTTTGTCTTTCAATCTCTCCTTTCTTCTTCTTTGGCTTCTACCTTCCTTCACAGCATGGCTCTTCTTCTCTCTTATCCTCTTCACGCACAAGGGCTACAAACCCTTCAAATTTTTGCCAAGTGTCGGAATCTCTCTAAAGCAAAACCCCCCTTAACCTTCGCGCTCTCTCTCTCTCTCCTTTCGTTCCTCTCTTTCTCAACATCCAAGCGTAATCGGGTAATCGGGCATGAGCGCACCCGGGTCCAGGGCTACCAGCAGTGGGGCAGTAGCCGAGGAGTGATCAGGTTAAGAGTGTTTGCCAGACCCACGTACAGGTGTGTCACGGGCGAGGCGTGCAGGGCAGGTGTGCGAGGGACCTCACCCCCATGTGTCGAGGCAATAAGCCCGTCACACAAAAACGTAATAAGCACTATCAGGAGCCTTTCGCTTGTCGATGTAGGACTATCCCCACACCTTCCTTCTCGCGTGAAGCTGCAGCTGCTGCTTCGTTCAATTGGGTAGCTGCAGAGGTTGGCGCCCCTAATCAAAGACCTGGGAAAGGTCTTGAGCCTGGTCCGCAGCACCTGAAGGGTGCACCTAGGGCATTCGTCGCCTGGAGCTTGAAGAACGAGGTCGGACATGAGCAACTTTGGCGGAGCTTCGATGATAACCTGAAAAGAGTAACACAGGCTCAAAGGCCCCAATCAAATAGTCCAGGAGTATCGTCGAACCACATGGATTACGGTTGTGGGGTCTGGTGGCGTGAGAGTGCATGAGGTGGTGCGTCGGAGTCGGAGGAGCGTGAAGGTGGGTGAGTTCAGTGGGTGGTTTGGGTAGGAAAAACGGAGAAATAGGAGAGGGCTTTTGGTCGTGGTGGAACGGCAGAGCTTTTGAAACTAGAACGAAGTGGTTTGGTGGTCTTTGGTGGTGGCGTGGGCTCCCCGGAGCTCTGCTGTTCGTGGGGAAGACTGTGAGGGAGAGTGTGAATGGCGGACAAAATTGGGAAGTTAAGGAGTAAGGAAGGAAGTAGAGGGGAAGAGGGATTGAAGGAACCTAAAATTATGGATGAAGAAGGTAGGGTGGCATCGGTTGTGGTTGGCCGGTGTCGAGGACGAGGAAATCTCCGACGAGGGAGACGGCGAGGAAGAAGGGGCTAGGGTGCCTCTGAGTTGACCATCGAGAGGTGGACGGAGGGGCGGAACGTAGCACTCCCAATTTTGCCGTTGGGAGGCCGTAGGATGACATAGGAAGAGGCTCACCGGAGCTAGGGTGGAGATGGCTAGGGAAGGATCTTGAAGAGGGTTTTTGAGCCAAAACCTAGTTGAGAAGATGAGAAATGAAACGGGGGTTCTTTTATAGGCCATAGGAAGCCTTCCCAAGCTTGGAAAGAAGCTTCCAAGCTTGGGAGGTTCACGTAAAAAGGAAACCCGAACCTTTGAAAGGTTCGCATGTCCTTTTAGGAAAGAAGTAGAGCCTAAGATGCAGTTCAAATGGAAAGCAATTTCACAAGGAATCTCCATATCAATTTTGGAATAGATTGATTGAAAGTCAAGCGAGAAATCCTCGCTCAAAACTCAACGGTGAAGGTTCAACCTTCCAAACATGGCACGAGGACCTACGTGCAAAGAAGATGATGAAGTTAGGGGGCTCTTTGCAAGGAATTCAGAAAGCTAAGGGTCTAAATGAGATAATAAGAGTTTGACTGGACTAAAATGCAAACTTGGTCAAGCTGATCTCAGATTGGGTCCAAATCTTGGTACAAACCTAATCTAGACCTAAGGAATCCAATGGTGAAGTTGGATTTAGGTTTTGACCATGTTTGACTAGGTAATTTATGCAAAAATCTAATTTAGGACAACTTTCTGTTTGAGACTCTGTTCTAGGTCAAATTGGATTCCAATGGTCAAATCAAGCATACCAAACCCTAGAGAATATTTTTCTAAGATTTTTAAAAGATTTATGTAAATTTTATTCTGACTAGAACCTCAGCAGATTAAACGAGTCAATTTTTAAGGTTTCAAATGTCATTTAATTCTTGAAACGTGTAAAAATCTGTTTCTATCTGCACGGACCTACTTGTTAGACATTTAAGACCATTTAACCATTGATTAACCCCTAAGAAATCTCATGATTATTCTGCAATTGAGATATGCTATTAAAACTATAGTTTTACACCTATTTTCTTGTATTTCTCTCAGAATGATTATGTAATGACTTACGGTCCTCTAGCGATTATGTAGGAGCATTTATTCCTTGATTATGAATAATTAAAGCTAGATATGGTTGATGATGACGTTATCATCAGGGACCAACACAATTTTTGCTCATTTTCCTCTCTGTCTTCTTCCCTCTTATTCTTTTTCTTTATTTATTTTTTTCAATATATATATATCTATGTGTATACATATTGATGTAGACACATCTATTTCTCATAAAATGTTTATTTATGCATATTCTTAGGCCAATAATTGCATCCAGTATTATAAACAATGCATAGCATGCATCATCATGCATTTTAATTTAAATGTTGTAAAGTCTATGATAATTCGCCTGTTTCAATGTCTAGTCATCCGAAATCAGCTTGATTGGACTTCCATAGCATCTTATGTAGTCAAAAGAAGATCAATGGAAATTGGGTAAGGTGACACAAATCCGAATCTCAGATGAAGAATTAAACTACGCGGATGGGTTCGGATCGATGATTTTATCCCAATAGCGCAAAAATCAATCCAATCCGACATTCGTGGCACCTCCTATGAGCAAAAGAAGATGGACGGCTCAGATGTTGCCACGTAGCATCATCCACGATGCCCACTACCATCCGCAACACCCTTCCTCCTCAAAGGCACAATCTTCATTTAATCTGAATAGCTGAGATGCACTCAAGCCATCTCGCCATGCCTTTTCCAAAGAGTAATTCAAGATTAAATGGGAACCATTGGATGAAGATCCAACGGTCCCCATATCGCCACATCTCCAATCCATACTCTCTTCTTGCAAGCGACAACCAATCTAGACCATTGGATTTTCATCCAATGGTCTTGAGTAATGGACCCTTGGAGCATCCTTAAGACAATCCGCGAGTGTGGCTCATTGGGCAACACTTGAAGACGAGAAGGCGATGACGTGGTTGTGTGTAGGCACTTGGCTTAAAGATGGACAATTCTCATTTCATTCATCCTCTAGTAATGCTTACTTATAGAGACGTGTGCATGTGTCATTAAAGGGCCTGCATTCATTTGTAAGCTTTTAAAAGGAAGTTTTTGCCCTTGAACTTCATCTATAAAAGAGCACATGCACCCACTTCATCCATCATCCCTTCCTTCTCTCAACTCCTCTAAAGTGCTAAGAACGAAGTTCTAAAGCTTGCTCTAGTGCTCCCAAGCTAAGGGAAGCTTCGGTAGAGTTAAAAGAAAAAATTCCACTTACCCCCTTTGCGGAGCTCACGCCAGCCATCCTCTCATTCCCAATTCTAGAAGCGGATACCATCATGACGTTGCCCTTTTCATCCCGTCTCTAGGCTCATCAATGTGGTCTCTTCCTCCAAGAGACTATCGAGAATGATAACTTCTCTCCCCCTATCTCTTTATTGCTTTTTAGTGTATATTTTAATTCTAGCATTAGATTTGTAGCAAGTAGTTTGTAAAGATATTTTCGTAGCTATAAAGTTATTGTTCTCTCTCTCTCTTTTCTTTCTCTCACTTTCTCTCTCTTAATTGCAAGTAGAATCTCTCTCTTTATCTATGTTTATATTCCAAGTAGCATAGAATATTTTGAATATTGTGAATCTTTCTCTTATAAAAATATAAAAATATAACTACGGATTTATAATCAATGTAGCCTCCCCGTATTCGACCCGGAACTTACTTTGAGATTCGGTAAAATTATTTGATTAGCGGATTTTTACGCAACTATGACGGATTTTTAGCTCAATCTTTTACGCATTCAAATCTCTCTTATCACACAAATATATAACTACTAATGTGCTAACTACATGCATGTTGAATATGCATAAATGCTATGTACAACCTTCGGTTATACCCCCCCCCCCCATGCCTAAATATGGCAATCTCCTCATTGGAAAGTGATGAGAACCTCATCATGAGCCATAACTAGCTCATTTTGACCTAATACAAAGGATAAAAGCTCCTACATAACTTAGCAAAGGGCTTAATTGAGGAATAAGTGTTCTGAGAAGAAAACATGAAATAAAGGTTAAAAACTGCAATTTCACCATTGCAGTACATAAAAGGAATTTCTCAGAGACCGAACATAGGTCAAATGATCTAAATAAGATAAAAAGTGGGTTGAATCAATCAGAAATGGGTTCATGAGCAATTTAAGAATTAAATGACATTCTGTAACCCTAAAATAAATCCACTTCAATTCACGAGGTTCGAGGTAAATTAAAAATGGAATAAACCCTCTAAAATTCATAGAAAAATAATCTCTAGGGCTTAGAACCTTCAATTTGACCTTGAGAACCCATTTTGACCTATATTGAGAACCATGCCCAATTAACAACTTAATTTAGATTTTTACGTAATTTGACCGGTCAAACAAGGTTTAATCTAGAAATAAAATTCACCATCCGAATCCTTAGGTCCTAATTAGTCATGTATAAAAACCTGAGCCTAAGAAGAAACCTTCTTGACCAACTTTACAATTTGGTCCTCATATATTTACTTTTTGGCCTTCAACTTTTGAACCCTCACATTTTGGCCCCTAACTCTCCTTCATTCCTTACGTTTAGGTCCCTCCTGCAAAACCTGAGCAGCAACATGCTCCGACGACCTTGCGCGGAGCATGGCGCCACGCAGGGTGAGGGGGGGCCTGCCAAGTCAAATGGGGGTGCCCTGCGTCGTCAGCCGTCGCAGGAGCACCCCCCTGAGTGCTGCAACCACCCATACCGGCCGTACGAACGCACGGACGGTATGGGTCTCCTTCCTCCGGTGTCCTCCGGCGAGGGAGGCACGTCGCCTCCCTCCGCCCTCCTCTCCGTCTCTACCTCTATAAAAACCCCACAAGCTCTGTCGTTCTCCTCAGCTCGGATCTGACGGAGATACCCCCTCACTTCCTCTCTTCCCACTCCGACAGACGCCCCATTGCTCCGGCGGTTTCTCCTCCTCCTCGTCGCTCTGCTGCAATACCAGCAGCAGAGCCACCTCCCTGATCTTCCTCCGCGTCGCGCAATACCAGTGCGCGCTGCCTCTGCCCCGTCGTCGCCGCCGTCCTCCCCCACTGGGCACCTTCTTCTCTGGCGACAGCAGGTACAGCCGTCCGCCTCCTCGCCCCCTTCGTCCCTTTAGTTAGGTTAGAACTACTTCCCTGCCTCCTCTCTCTCTTTTCCCCCTGCTATTTTTATCTAATTACCCCTCAACCGCGCTTAATCACCCTCACCTTCTCCATCTCTGGCCAAACTCCGGCGACCCGCTCCCGTCACTCCAGCACCCCACACAGCTCGCCGATCCTCACAGAACCTCCACCTCCTCACCCTGATCAACCTCCGCCCTTCCACTTCCCACCAATCGCCCTCTGCAGACCCACCGACCAAACCCATCTCCCAACCTGCAGTTTGACCTAGGGCGGCCCTTAGGCTCCGCCCCGCCACCTGCAGACCCCCCGACCACCTTCGCCGTGCTACGGGAAAGCACGGGGAAGGTCCTCCGCGTATCTGATTAGGCCGAGAGGCCGTTTCTCTGTGAGCAGGTACTTCGCTCGCCGCCGCCATTGCTGAGTGAAGCAGCTTCTTCGACCTGCTCCTCCAGGCGCGCCACGCCCAGGTCAGACTCCCAGGCTGCGTGGGGCATCTCCACAAAGAAGTCCTAGGCTGCAGTTGGGGAAAAGCCTTCGCGTGGAGCCTCAATTGTGCGCTGCCTCCTCCGCGCGGGCGTCCAATTGGGGTAGGACATTTAGTCCCACCTCGGAAACTCACTGGGGCGAGCGGGCGCTTAAAGGCAAAAAGTGCCTTAAGCTGTTTGCCTCAGATCACGGGGTGAGGTCCCCTTCACCCGCCCGATTACCCGGCCTCATCCGCGCTCACGCCCCGCGGACCTGGCCCGACCCGATTAGCCCGACCTGCACTCCTCGCCCACCACCGCACGCCGGTGGGCCTGGACCCGGGCGCGACTTGCGTACCCGACTATCCGGCAGCTCTGGGAGAGCTATCCTATGAGTGAATTCTGAGAGAGAGAGACGCGAGGAAGGTTAGAGTAGGTTTTTCCCTCTGAAGAAAACCTTAAGTGTGCAGGCACAGGTGAAGACGAAGAAGAAGAAGGAAGCTAGGAGACACTGTAGCAGCAGCAGTTTAAGTTGTCTGATTGGAAAATCAGACGACGTCCTGAAGGCAAAGAAGAAGAAGAAGAAAAGAAGAAACAGGACCGCAAGGAAGAAGAAAAAGAAAGAGACGGACAGAAAGAAGAAGAACAGAAGGAAGAAGACAAAGAAAGAGAAGCAAGAAAAGAAGAAGAAGAACACAGGAAGAACAAAAGAAAGAAGAGGAAGCAGACCGCAAGAGAAGAGAAGGAAAAAGAAGAAGAAGAAAGCCACAGAGGAAAGAAGAAAAGACACACTGTAGCAGCAGCAATTTAAGTCGTCTGATTGGAAAATTAGACGACGTCCTGAAGGCAAAGAAGAAGAAGAAGAAAAGAAGAAACAGGACCGCAAGGAAGAAGAAAAAGAAAGAGATGGACAGAAAGAAGAAGAACAGAAGGAAGAAGACAAAGAAGAGAAGCAGAAGACGAAGTGAAAGAAGAACGCACCTGGCTGAGAAAAGAAAGAGCATAAGAAGAGGAAGCAGACCGCAAGAGAAGAGAAGGAAAAAGAAGAAGAAGAAGGCCAAGAAAGAAGGACTGCGAGAAGAAGAAAGAAGAAGAAAAAAAGAGAAGAGAAAAGAAGACAAACGAGAAAGAAGGAGAAGCCAACAAATTCTCTCTCTCTCTCTCTTTATTTTTGTGATAGAAATACTATACTTCTAGAATACAACTTGCTCCTTGAGTTCGACCTCGGGAGAACTTTATTTTCCAAGTAAAAAATATCTGTAATGATGGCAATAACTAGCTGTACTATAACGCTATTTCTTTAACAAAACCTAGTCATAAGTTATCGGCCACGTCATCAGAAAGTAAAAAAGAAAGAAACTGATATTACTTGAGGTAGAGTTGGGATTGTTGGTGCTAGAGCACCACGATCGTTTATTTTAATGATAACAAAATACGTGTCATTTAACATTTGCACTTGAAGTTGTAGATTTCAGGTTAATTGCAAATGGAGACGTGGTTATACGGAGTTCGAGCACTCATCCATGGCGGATTGAAGGAGCTTGACGGAGAACAGAGGAGCTTCGTGAGGAGCGATGACTTGAAGAAGGAAGGAGATGAAGAATATGATAGATTTCCTTGTAATCGTTGTACTTTTGTTTCTTTTGTTGCTCGTTATTTTTGTTTCTTAGATTCATGTTAAAGAGCCTCAAAGAACCCTAACAGTAGTCCTAGGAACACTTACACAACCCTAAGATACTTAGATTTTCTGTAGAGAACTTAGAAAATCAAAATAGGGTTCAAACAGCCTTTTCAGACGTCTAATCTGAAACTCAGACGTCTGATAAATACTTTTAAGACGTGTAGGCTGGACTTAGTTAGTTCTGTCTGATGAAATCAGACGTCTAGACTTTAGTCCAGACGTCTTAGAAGACGTCTGATGATTTTGCCAGACGTCCAATTAGTGGACCGTTGGCTGCCTTAGCAAACATTGAAGGAAATGACCATTGCCTCGTATCAGACGTCCGTAGAGGACCCCAGACGTCTGATACATGACCGTTTTACCTCGGCTATCCCAAAATCTCTTCTCAGAGATCTTATAGCCGTTACACTCTCTTGGAAATCCATTCCCGCAGAAAAGTAGGTTTCCAGACGTCCAGACATAGTGCTAGACGTCATGTGTGTCGTCTGATAGACTTTCACTAGTACCCCGTTTCGATATGAGTCAAGTCAGGAAAGAAACCCGCCTAAAATCAGACGTCTGACTTTGTTCCCAGATGTCTTAAACTGATTTTTCAAGCGTCCGATGCCAGGATCAGACGTCTGATAACCCTGTCAGTGTAATGATTAACCCTGATTTTGGCCTAATTTTCTTGGAGCTTGCACCCAACGGCTATGGAAGCCTTCTAAAGCCTTCCAAGGAATTCCTAGAGCCTCTATAAATAGAGGAAAACCTTTTCCAGTCATACACACACCTACATACACCTAGACACACCAAGTACAAGCATTTCCACATCTTTTATGTCCAGGAGAAGTAGCTCAAGCTCTAGCTCTCCAAGCTTAAGTTCTACACCTAGAGAGCTTGATTCCTGTTGCGCACCCGCTCTCCCTCCGCGATTACGAGAGCGGATTGAAGGAACTTGGTTCACGCATCCGTGTCGTCAATGCACTTCCACGAAAGGGAAGCATCCTTACTCCTATAGAAGCTTAGTTTTAAAATATCTTTGTTGGCTCTATAGGACTATTTGTAATTTACTTTATTATTTGGTTGGGTATTCGCTTTGCGAATTCTCGTCTCCTTCGTGAGACAAAATTCTTCTCGTAAAAAGAAGGGGTTTGTGGTACGCTACCCTCGTATAAAGTAGCGTGGTTGTAATTGAGGTTGTACTACCCTCGTTTAAGTAATACGTCAGTGGATTTGATCAACTTGGTTGATCGGAAAATCCTAACTCGAGAGGGTTAGGTGGTGGTTTTCACCCGGTTTGGGTTTCCACTTAAAAATCATTGTGTACACTGTGCAATTGCTATTTCTGTGAGATTGTTATATTTATAATTCCGAATTATTTTTACGTCACGATGATCTCATCCCCTCCAAGTAGGGATTTACAGGGATGTCTCCCAATGGGCGATTCTTGCAAATCAGGATCTAGAAAAGATGCAGAGGATGACCCAAAAGACTCGTAACAAAGTGGGTCTAGTGAATAGGTGGCTCAAGATGTTGGCATGCTGGTGGTGGAGAGTGATGCCAAATGCGTGCCACACATAGGTGAAAACAGAATATTACTGGGCTATTATTGGAGGTTTTACATAATACACATGAGTAGTGACCTCCGGGAGTGCACAGCGAGGAGGCAAAGGCTCCTCAAATAAAGGTATTTGGGGAAGAGAACATGCTAAGAGGAATATCTGAAGGCTGTTGGATTGTTTAATACAAGCACCAATCCAAACCCGCCACTCCTCCAAAAGATGTATCTATCTAATTATTTCCCCTGAAGAAACAAAAATGAGTAGAGACTTGAGGAAGTTGGTTTCTAGGGAGCGTAAGTCTTGAGGTTGTAGAATGGTTACCAAATCCAAATACGGTTTGGTAGGCTCCAATTCCAATCCAAACAACCTATCATGATAAGCCAGGTCATCCCTAGTAGCCTTGGTAAATAATTAAATTTCATCCTGCCTATCACTGGGGCGATCTTCCTAGAATGGGGCCAAGTGTACACCTTCCAAATTAGACAGATCAAGGTAGGCCCCCATTTTACTATCATGTGAAGGTGGGTTGGAAGCAATAGGAGTGTGATTACCCTCAACAACGACATCATTGGGTCTTGTTCGATTTTAAGATCCTGCCCTTTGCGTGTATAGATTCCCTTCAGGTCACATGTATTGGGTACATGTAAATACTCAGAATGTTCAATGATGGGTGTTGGTTCCCTAAGTAGATGGTCATGGTTATTTCCTTCCAATATGATTTCTTCTGACACCCGAGACTCCTGGAATTTATTAACTTCAGAATCACAATCCTCAGGGAGATCTAACAGAGGTGCAAGGTCCTTAGAGGTGTAAGATATAGGTTCAGCATTGATGGGAACACCATCATGATCCCTAACTAGCTCATTTTGATCCAATAAAGAGAATAAATGCTCCTACATAACCAACTGAAGGTCATAATTCACTGCATAACCTTTCTGAGAGAAACACAAGAAACAAGGGGTAAAACTGTAATTTTACCAATGCAATACAACCACGAGTTTTCTCAAGGGCTAAACAAAGGTCAAATGGTCTTAATAAGATAACAAGTGGGTTGAATTTGGCAGAAAGTATTTGTGTGTGTTATGTGAATTAAATGACTTCTTGAAACCCTAAAAATAAATCCACTTGATTAACCAAGGTTCTGGTCAGGATAAAATTTACTTAAACCCTCTAAAAATCATATAAAAATATTCTCTAGAGTTTAATACCTTCAATTTGACCATTAGAACCCATCTTGATCTAAATTAGGGTCTCAGATAGATATTTATCCTAATTTAGGTTTTTGCATAAATTACCTAGTCAAACGTGGTCAAAACCAAAATCCAACTTCACCATTGGATTCCTTAGGTCCAAATTAAATTTGTACCAAAATTTGGACCTAAGGAGAACATGTCTTCACCTAGTTTGCAAAAAGGTCATGTCTGATTACATTTGTACCCCTAACTTTCAAAATCCTTGCAAATAGCCCCCTATGTTTGTCATTGTCTTCACAAAAAGGTCCCTCCGCCATTATCGCAAAGGAATCCTACTCCAGCGAGCTTTAAAAGGAGATTTCTCCTTGATTACTTGGGGAATCCCTTCCAAAATTGGAAGGGAGATCCCCTGAGAAATTCCCTCCAATATGAACTCGTTGATGAGCCCTGACTCTTTCCCAATCTCTCATGCGAACGCATGAGAGATTTGGGTCTCTTGAAGCTTCCATCTCCAGCGAGCCTTCCTTGCTTGGAAGCTTGGCTCCCAAGCACAAATCTCTCTCCAATGACCTATAAAAGAAGCTCCAAATCCAACCAAGTCTCCTCAACTTAAAATTGGGCCAGATTCCCTCACATTCTTCTCTCCCCTCCGGCCGCAACCCTCCGCAAGCTCCAACGGCTTTCCCCTCACTCACTCTCGCCCAACCACAATAGTAGTGGTTGGGTTATCTCCACCACAGTCCTCCGCGTTGCTCAATACCGGCCGACGATGCCCCTGCCGTGTCTTCGCCGTCGCCTCACCTACGGAGGTATTCGTCTTCCCCACGTCCGGCAACCATACCAGTGTGGGATTCCTTTCCCTTTCATCCTTAGATTAGGTCTCTTAAGTTCCCTCTTTCCCACACTTTCTTTCCCTCTCTTTATTTCCCAAAACCACCCACCAACGCGACTAACCAGCATCACCTCTTCCATCTCCGGCGATACCTCCAAGGAGATGTTTCCATTGCTACACACCTCCATCCACCTCGCCGACCACCCTACGACCTCCACCTCATCTCCCTGATCACTTCCCCTCACTCCACTTACCCAAACACCTCACCGAACACACCCACTCACATGCACACAGTGTGCCCTAGGCACGCCACCACAGCCACCCACACGCTATGAAACCACTCCCATCACATTCGCTGTGCTCTGGCTATGCTCCCTGAGCGATTTCACGTGGCCACGAGGCTGTGCTATTGATTTCAGGTTTAGGCACCCATCCGCCATTATTGCCCAATCTTGAAGCTTTCTTGCTATGGTCCCAGGCTGTGCAGACTTGAGGCGCGCAAGCATCCAAGCCCTCAAGTGAAGGCTCCAGCAATCACAGCCCTTCAATTTGGCCAAGCATTGTTGCTGCTGTGATGCGCGAAAGGAAGGTGGGACATTTAGTCCCACTTTGGAAGTGGAAAGGCGCCTGCACCAACATAAAGGGAAAAAGTGCCAGAGGCTCTTCGCTTCCAACACTGAGGGTGAGGTCCTCCTCCCCCCTTCACCGGACACATCCACGACACCTAATACACAGACTTGGCCAACTTGACTACCCGACCTGACCTTACACTCCTCGCTCGCCACACATGCTGGTGAGCCTGGACCCAGGTCTGCGTTAGGTCTGATTACCCGACCGGCTAAAGGCTTTGGGAGAGCGGTTCTGAAATAGAAAGAGAGAAGGAGAGAGGAGAGCTGTGCATGGTTAGGGGGGTTTTGCACTGAAGAGATTGCTCCAACACTTAGCCAATTCAGAGGAAGAAGAGGAGGTCAGGTAGAAGAAGAGAAAGAGAAGGACCTCAGAGGAAGAGAAGGCCAAAAACAGAGAAAGAAGAAGGAAGCCAAGGCAGAAGAGACAAGAAGAAGAAAAGAAGGCTGAAGAAGAAGGAAGAGGATGAAAAGCTAAGAGGAAAAGAAGTGAAGAAGAAGAATCAGAGAAATCAAAAGAAGAAAGGAACTGTAGCACAGACATCTGAATTTATATTTTCTTCGTTAGTTAATTTGAGTAACTATTATTTGGTCTACAATTCTTTTTACTCTTGACATACTCATATACTTTACATTCCTATTCAGTTTTTGAGTAATATTACGTGTTCAATTTCCATTTATTATTGAGATTAGTGTGTGAAATCCATTTGCACCCTCTGTTCGACCTCAGAATATATTCGAGTAATAAAATTATATCTGTTTTGAATGTTATTTCAATTGTACTACAACGCAACACTTTTAAAACCCGACTTAGCGACATAAACATTTTGGTGCTGTTGCCGGGGAACAACGCCCATTTCACCACTATTCTCTTCATTATTTGATTATATGTGAGCACTAACTTGCCCTATTTGCTTTATTGTGATTTTACGAGGTACTTCACGAAGAGATCTTCCGCTCAAATCAACCACTCCTGGATAGGTAACTTCTCTAGTCTTCCCTAATTAACCTCCTAATCTTGGGAAGACAAAAAGGAAATAATCAATTAGGAATCACCTGCCTTATTTTTTATAATAATTATCATTTAAAAGGCAAGTTTCCTGATTTGCAATTTTTTTTTTCAAATCTCATTAAAGTTGAAGCAATTCTAGTTAGAGATCCTACCCCAAATTTCTTGTGCCTATTCGGGACTATGCTTAATTTCTAATCTTCTTCGACTAAGCACTTCTTGTTTGAAGTCTAAGGAGAACATATTTGAAGATCAAAGTGGACTTGGAAATAGAACCAATTAGGGTTTCTGCATTAGGGTTTTGGAGTGCTAGTTAAACTTTCATGCATAAAAGGAAACAAACACACCCGCTTTTGTGTGCTACCCAAGCCCTTGATTGAAAAGATCTAATCAAGAAAAACCTTAAAATAAGGCTCTAAACTCACTTGAACCCTAAAATCTTTGGACCTAATAACTTGAGAGTTAAATCAGGGTGATTTCTAGGTTTTGACCGGGAGTCATTCTGCGATCTTTAGGGTAGGTCAGGTAAAGCTGGACTACATTCTAGGCCAACCAACCTCCAAATTAGGTCACAAGTCCAATCAACTGCTAATTCAAGTAAAACAAAGGCACAAATTAGGACATAAAACTAGTAGACTTAAGAGGTCAAGTTATCCATTCTGGTCTACCTGGACCCTCAATGACAAGGAAGGTCGGGTGGGGGAAGCCTTGTAACCCGTGGGGGCGCTCTATCGTGTAGGGGTCTTTGCGAGACTCCCTTCCTGGCTGCCCAAGTTATTCTCAGGTGGACGACTTTCTAATCCAGGGGTATCATCGGCCCCAAACCTCTATAGTCATCCAAAAACTTTGGGTGCCTTGATTGGGTCAATATCACATCCAGTCCCTCATCCCTTCTATTTAGAGCACACACACGGATTTTCTTAGGAAGTTCTATTCAGATCAAATCACTTCATTCTAAATCTAAATTTTGATTCTACATCTTGATTCCACCATCTGATTCAAAAATGCAGCTTGGCGACCTAGGAAAACCATTAAAGAAACTAGAATCTCAAAGATCCATGAGAGATAGAATGTTTGAGGATGCCCTTAGATTTTATAAGATTGATTACAAAACCTCAAAACCAATTGAAGACATTCAGGTTGATATATCAACAACAACAACCTTCATCATGAACTGTGCCCAATTATTATTAACAGAAGAAACAAAGGGATCAACCCTGGATATTCTCATAATATGATACATTGAGATAGAAAAATTGCATAACTTTGAATATCTCTAATGCATGAGAAATTCTATACTTTGGGAAAAACACCAAGATGATCTTGAAAGATGAGAAGAAATGTTGAAATTGTTGAAACAAGTTATCGATCACAAATACCCATACATGCTCCAAATAGTTAATGAAATATCTTGGAATAATATTGGGGATCAACATGATTTCCCAAATCCCAGTTTTGAGACACAAGGTTGTTGTGGATCCCCAACCCAGATGAAATATAATATGCCTGAACTTGAAATCGGTTGGGAAGTTCCAATTGCAGGAGAACACGATTTTGAGCCAACCCTAGAAAACCAAAACTCTGGTTCACCAAGCATAGAATTCCTAGACTCCTGTAATGATAAGATTGAATTAGAACCTCTCGAGGGTGTAAATTCCGCCCCTTATTCTGATAAGATGACCCCCGAAGGAAATTCTGACCTAGATTCTAGTAATTCAACCCATATCCTTAGCCTAGAATCTGAATCGGAATCTTATTTGGATGAGTACAAGGCCCCGTATGACGACAACCAAAGTTTGAATTGGGATGATCAATTTGGACCTTTATTCGATGAATGTCCCTCTCCAACATCCTCAGAGATACAGATTGATTTTTCGGCAGTCACGCCAATCTACAATATAGAAACCGAGGAGTTGGAAGAGTGGGATTTTGATTGGGTCTTCACTACAAGCCAAACACCCGAGCCCACACCCAATAGGGACACCTTTTTAAGCTCGAAGTCCATGAATAGGCTAGACCCAAGTCAGGTTGCTGAATCTACATCTTGTGATTCAGTCTATGGTGGAACCTCTGTTCTCGAATCAAATTCAGAACTTGATTCTCACAATTGCTCTAACAATTTCGAATCGGAGAACCATTGTTTCCTGACGACTACGAGCCAATCTACGACCTCATCTCACATGATCCATTCTCCAACTCTGACTCTGAGATCCCTAATCCCATGATCACTGATGCAAAATCAGGTTCCATTGAGATGGAATCATTTCTTTTTGATACCCAAGAATCAGAAACAAAAAGTGCCGAGAGTGACTACAACCCAGAATTTGAATCTTTTCCTGACTCAGATTTTCTTCATCCTATAAACGCTCTTCAAGCATTTACCTTTGAATTTGATGGCTACTATGAGGACTCTCTAAATGAACCCACCTTTGAACCCTTATTAGAAGAGCCCTCATACACAATTCTTATTGATGCCACCTCCTCTACATATACAAAATCTATTCAAACCCATTTTCAACCACGACCTGCAACCGGACTCAATTTCTATTCTGATTTCCCTCTTACTGAGCCGATTGCAGATGATTTGCCTCCACATTTTTATCGGGTTTCGGACATTGATCGGACTACAAATCACACCCCATCCTTCTCTGATCACTCTTGTAGGGTTCCTACATCCTCCATTGATTCTTTTTCATTTAAGGATCCCTACTCTGATCAGGCTGATTTGGCTCAGCCAAACCCTGAATTCATACTTCCACATCATTCCGAGCTCTATAGTATATGGTGGGTTCTACATCTCTTGATCTACATTTATCAACCCACCAAATTGATAGGGTTTGGGCTGCATCATCAGCCTGTTGATATAAACAAGCACCTGGTTGGACCAACCAGGCTTTTGATCAAGGTGCTTGTTCTATAAAACTCATCTGATATAACCACTCCTTCTCCAGACCATCTCCCGCTCGGCTGAAAACGTTGAATTTAGCGCTTAACGGGAGGCAACCCGTCATTCCAAAAATCGAGATCCTTCTGATTATCTTTCTGTACTTCACGTCTATTGCACCCAGAGTTTAGTTTTAGAACAATCGATCCTACCTCTGGTACACGTGCCAGAGCTTGAAATCGTCCGCAACAGTCATTCCCGACCCGTTCGCCAGCCCGATGATCCTATTCTAAATTCCTGAACCCAAAACTGATTCACACCCTCCGTTTACAACAATGACATTGCAAAACTTAGGCATGGGGGGTGATAAAGTGCAAGCATACAAATAATCAAGGTTCGGAAGGGTTCTCACAAAAAAATCACATATCCCAAAAATACCAAAAAAATAAAAAAATTCTTGAAAAAGAACAAAAAAATGAGAGGAAAGAAAATTTTGATGGCACATCAGTTTTGAGGAGAAAAAGGGGAGAAGATAAAAACGTCAAAAAGGAGTGCAAACTGAAAAAAAAAGAAAAAGAAATAGTCATTAGTAAGAAATTAAGGAATTAACTTAGTTCTAGACCATATCAAGAAGAAGAAATGAAAGGCAAAAAGTGTTAATGAAACACAGAAGAGATTAGTAGGAACGATCTTGACCCAACGGCCATGAGCACGCGCCGCTTAAAACGTCTCCGCGACCATCTCTCCTCCGTAGCGCAGCGGGCGAATGCTTTATCGCGAGCAGGGGGTGCGCGTTCGAAACATAAGGAGAGGGCGAGCAGGCTCGATTGGCCGCTCGTTAACGATCGAATGGTCGCGCACGCGCAATTGCGCTCACGCCATATCGCACGTCATGCCTCACGCAGAATCGCACGTGGGCAGGCGTGCAAAGGAGGCGGGCGGAATTGCGATCTAAGCCATCAGATCTTGCGATCGGACGGCTGAGAGCGGCTGGACGTGTACGCGCATTACACACGCGAGCAAGCGAGGGTGCATGGGTGCGCCGCTCACTACGCCCACGTTCAGACCTTTAGCGACGGTTTTATCTGTCACTAAAGGTCCTAAATTAATGTTTTTAAAATTGGAATGACCAAAATGCCCCCACTCCTTGCAACTATAAAAGGAGACCCCTCCATACGAAATTCTCATCCCTTCCTTCTCTTCTCTCCCTCTTCAAAGCTCAAGAGAAGCTTATCCCACACCTGGGATGCTTCTCGCGAGATAAAGTCAATTTTTCGTCCCCTTTCAGAAGTGGATCCCGCGACGACGATGACGTGCTGCCCCGTTCCCATCTTCCGCTTCGTCCTCCTTCGTCCTGCTCCGCCCTCCTTCATCTAGGCGTCGTCCCGTTCGGCTCGTCCTCCAAGCAACCGTCGATGAGGATATCTCTCTCCCCATTCTTTTTACTGCTTTCTAGAATATATTTACTGCTTTCTAGTGTAATCATTTTCCCACTTTCTAGTCGTAATATTTAGTGTAATGAACAATCCTTTCGATAATGAATTCCATGTGCATTCTATATCTCTTTTGATCTTTGTTTGTATTCTCTCTCTCTCTTCTATTTATTGTAAATAGTTAGATAGTTCTAATCAATTAATTTACTTCGTGACAAATAAAACAAACGTGAATTTTTTAAATCAAACGTCCGCCTCCCTGTGTTCGACCTGGGATTTTCATTCCGGTATAAATTTTATTTGTTGAACATGAGTTCTTTGCTTTCATACTACGATGACAGGTTTTTCAAAAACCAAACACGTTAGTATAGCAACTCGCACGTTCAATAGCTCCGATGGCTTTCGAATGGGTGAGAAGAGAAAGAGGGGTGGCCAATGGTGCTTAGGCCAGCCCTTGGAGAGATGTTGGAGAAGTTGATCCTTGTCTAGGCTTGGCGTAAGGTGGTGGCATCATGGTGGAGCTCGTGAACATGGAGGTGGAGGTGGTGATGGCTTATGGAAGGTGGAGCTATGCTAAAAGACCAAGATGGACCAAATGGCCACCCCTTAGGCTTTTAAAAAGACCTAACGGAAGCTCTCTAGAGAATTATGGAATTCTCTTGAGTGGCCTGTGGTGGGAGCTCATGGGAGAGTAAGAGAGAGGATGGATGGTGGTTTTTAGATCCACTAAATGTGGATCTAAAAATTGAATGGCTCTTGGTTGCTAATTTTAGCAACCAAGGCAACAACACATGGTAGAAAGTTCTAGAGAACTCTAGGCTAGGTATTTTCGTGAGGATGGTGTGTGTGGGTGTGTGTGGATCGAAACTTAGCTGGCTAGGTTGATTAGGTTAGGTTATAGTGGGTTTTGGTCAAGGTAGGTCTCAAATTAGGGTTATAAACCCTAATTCACTTAGGTAAAGTGCAATTAAACTTAATACAAGCTTAATTGGGTGTGTGGAAACCTAATTGAGAGTAAAATAACTTAATTAAGTTAGGTCTAGATCAATTGGACTCTCACTGAGTCCAATTGGACAGTGTGTGCTGAGATCAGGGCTCAATTGGACTCAATGAGTCCAATTGAATATACTGAAGAGATTGACCATGATCTATGTCAATTAGGTTTATTGCGGGCCTAATTAAGTCCTCAGGGAGGTCTAGAGGTGATGTACTTGGGTTAGGGTACCTTAATTTAGGTTCCTAGGGGGTTAGAATTGTGTTTAGAGAGCTAGAGATCCAAGATCAAGGCTTGAATCTCAAAACAGGGTCTGAAGGGCAGTTTCGGACGTCCAATAAAGTTATCAAACATCTTATAGTGAAAAATTAGAGGTCCATACTTATTGTCTGGACGTCCAATCAGAGTCAGGAGAGATTCTAGGTTCTGTCTTGGGTATTCTACAGAAATTGGACGTCTGACCAAGTGTCTGGACGTCCAATTTCACTACAGAAGTGGGTTTAAGGTGTGCGGGAGTTGGCTAAGGGTTCTGGCCATCGTATAACTCATTTGAACATCCAGATAGAGGCTGGAATTAGGGTTTTAAGGTTTCCTAGGGTGCGGTGACCTAATCTAAGGATGGTTAAGGCTTGGGGAAGCTTCTAGGCTGTCCTAAGACTAGGATGGACCTAAGTTGTTCATAATTTATTGCTTTATTCCTACTTAATAGAATAGCATACCTTAACTCCCTTTCATTGTTATCTATTACATCTAATCTGGGTCTTCCGCTCCTGCTCTACTGCAACACCAGTTATTCTTTATTCTTCAGATCCAGCTTTAGATATAGCTTCAGATCTAGCTTCTGATTAGCTTATTACCTGCAATTGACATAATGCACCTAATCAGTACATTATAGCATTATTTTATGCATAGCTAAAAGAAAGCAGTAAACGTACTAGTAATGCTTATGCATGCATGAATTACCCTAACTTATGCTAAGTCCTAGCCTAATTTAGGTCAATTAAGACCTATGATTGCTGCGCAATCAACCGTCCTTCGTCACATCTACGGACAAGGCTGTGCCGTCATCCACCTCCTCTTCACGTCACATTTCTTCGCCGCCGGAGCTCTGCTCTTTCCCCCTGATTTCATCCTCCGTTAAGAGCCATCGACGGAGCTCCTCTCATCCTCCTTGTCCAGGTAATCGTAGGTAACCTTAGCTCTTAGCTTAGATTAGATTAGTTAGATAGTTGTTTTGGCTTAGTTTTCATGCTGAATTTCAAGTTGTCTTCCTTAACTCCGGTGAGCTCCTTGAGCTTGCCCGAAGCTCTATTTCCTCTTTTGAACACATATCAATCACTTTCTACATCTTTCCGTGATCACTTCTATGCCACTAATCACTTGATTTATCCAACTACTTGCCTAATCCCCAACGCATACACCTGAGCAACTCCACTGTCCATGGCGGATTTCTCATACCTATTCCACGACCATTAAAGGTCCTACATCACTTTAATTTGATCGATTATACTCTATATTAAAAATGCCTAATTTCCCGTTCAACTTTTAAGGTTGATGTCCATGGCGAGTTTAGAAGAATTTCATCACCTAATTAACCACCTGATCACCTTCACTTAGTCAACTCTAGCTGTTCCCCTTACTCAATTGAGAGGGAGAGCTGTTCTTGAGTTCATTCGAACTCAAGATATGTTTTGACTGGATTCTTGATAAATCCTTGAATAAGATTATTAATTGACTCAATTGATTTGATCTCGAGGTTCCTTGCAACGTTAGGAACCTTTTGAGTCATCTCTCAACGAGTTTCATGGAGATTTGATCTCCAATGAAAAATCATGGCCTTCACCAAAGCTCTAGCGAGCTCCGACAATCTTAACTAGAGCCACAACCTCTGATACTGCCTGAGGAGCTCTAGATCAATTCATCTTGATATAAAGATTTATTCCAGGCTATTAGAATTGTGTTTTGATGCTTATGACTCTACGATGATTGTCGTCTTCTCTAACTCCAATGAAGTTGGACAGACGCTCCTAATGAAGTTTAGACCCTGAAAATTGATCCATAAGCTAGAGCAGAACATAAACATCATATCTATACTTTCAATTAGGTCTGGGAACCACTGATTTCTTCTGTCGAACACACCACTCTTAGAGCTCAGGTGATGAAGTCTGAATACACTATAGGAGCTCTCAAAACTTGATTTTAAGATGCTGAATAGATTCCTAGAATTGATGTAAGTCTGGTTAGACCTTAAATTGATTGGAAAAAGCTCTGATTTAGAAAGTCAAATCTCAAGCTTTGTAGGTCAACCCTAGGTCAACTATGAGGTTTAAGGATTTGAATCTATGATTTTTAGGTTGCAATAAGTTTCTGTGTTGATTTTGAATTATTTGGAATTGATTTGAATGAGATTTGTTGGGATATGAGGAAGATTTCAGATTTTGTGTAGTTTGGGTTCAAACTGGGACCCAAACTGTTCGATATGTTTATGTTGAGTTTTAGGTCCAAACTACTCCAGATCAGTCATTTCTAACCTTCTGAGTTTATTTAGATTAATTCTTGAGGATTAGATCTATCTGCTGAGCTATTTCAACTCTGAAATCAAAGTTCTGTGATCAAACTTGATGTTTTGAAGCTTCTGAGCTTTCTGAAGTTCTTCCTAACTCCTTTCTTCCTCAATTCAATGCGGAATGCATTCTGAAGCATTCTGAGACTCCCAACTAAGGATATTAATTCTTCTGGAGGTTAATTGACCTCTAATTTCTCTATGAGGCATGTTTAAGGGCACATGAACAGTGCCACATTCAATTCCTAAATCCGTAGATAAATATTAATCCAAAGTCCCAATTGGTGATGCAAATGGATAGAGGACCTCAAAAGCTTTCTATCGAGCTATTACTCGCTCGATTTGGTGATTTGAGTCGGTCGGAATCCTTGTTCAAAGTCTAATGCTAGCGGACACTTCGTTGAAGAGGAGCTGCTGCTGTTAGCGCCACATCGAAGAGGAATGAGCACCTACCTTGTTATAAAAGGAATAACGCGACCTAGCGCTTTAGTCGTCAAGCACCGAGCATGAAATACCTATATCCCTCTGATCATATCTTTTAAGTGCATACGTGCACGTGCGTATGCGTGTGTGTGTGTGCCTGTGGCCCGGGTGAGCATGATGCTTTATGGGCCTGATATTGAGCCAATACCGTGCAAATGAATATGCTAAAATCCACACCTAAATGAACTGCAACTGGGCCTCGAGGAGTGTTTGATCCAGTTTAGAAATGGACCATGTATCCTCGAAAAGGGCTCGGTTCGCCTATTAGCCAAATTTTTGGTTAAGTGTTAAAAAGTGGGGTTACGGGCTTAAAAATGACTGTGGAGAGGTGTGCATAGTGAATTAAAGAGAGAAGAGAAGAGGGAAAGATTAAGAGTTGAGAGAGAGAAATGCACAAGTAGAAAGAATGATCTAAGTGAAGAAAGAGAGAGAATTAAGATTAAATAAAGAAAATTAAAGAGAGAGAGAGAGACATCTGATCTATAATTGGAAGTCCGACTTTAACAATTAAGTCATCTGATCAAGAAAAGAGATGCCTGAAAGGGAAGATTGAAGGTTGAGGTGAAATAAATATTGAAGATAGTCAAGTGTTAAGGAATTTATTGTAACAAAGGCATTGTTTTCTATTGTTAATTTCATTTATTCCTTTTATTTTTTAAATGCTTGTAATAATCATTTCATTTTTGTCATTCAATGTAAAATCATTCATGTACTTTTCTTTTATTGATGGAATAGTTGCAAGTTTTAATTGTTCAATTTCATGTGCAATTATTCATGTGCTTAACATATTTTATAATTAATGTAGTGATTAGTTATTTTCTAATTTAAAATAATAAAAATGGTGAATTGATTAAGTTTATACCTCCTAGTGAATAACTTAGACTCAACCAATTAAGAGAAATAAAAATCTAAAATATTATGTTAGCTTTACCCTATACTACAATTAGCGATAATAATTTAATGATTCAAGTTAACCTAAGTCTATTCTTTACATGATTAATTAAGACTAATAACCTTAATTAACTGTGTTTAGAATTGAACGATCAATTAAAGAGACCAATACTCCTATAGGAGGAGTAAAAAGGATCACATTGTTGATCAGGATATCCATCAAAGGATGGATTAGTGCAAGTCATGGGATTGGAATTAGGTGTTTTGGGGTGGGTAAGGTAGTTATTATAATCCATTTGAATCAAGCCTTAAAAAAAATACACCCCAATCAAACACAAGGCAATGGGACACTCTTTTTCTAAGAGTAGATTTCAATCAACCTCCAACCTACCCCTCACAGTTGTCAAATGGGGTCAAGTTTGTGCCCGTACGTTCCTACTTTAGTGGTATAAGAGGGGGGATGTGACTTGATATCTCTGACAAGCTCTTTGGAGAAGAAAAGAGTTAAGTTACATTATCTTTTGGTGTCTAAACACATCACACAATCACTTACATGCCCTAAGCCAACTTTCGAGTGCCCAAAGACCTGCACCTTGCTTAAATGATATTCTAAAGTGATATAGTGAGAAGTTACTCCAAGGATAGAACTAAGGGATGCAAGTAAGGTGAACCCTTCCTTGGAGGCGATGCATATGCGATGCCTCTTAACTACCCTTTTGTTCCTTTAAGGGGTGTCCCCCTCCTTAGAATATCAAAACACTTGGTCACAAGATAATACCACCACCACAAAATGAAATAGGAGGGTCTACACCGATAAAGAGATCGGTGCCTATAGCCATAAGGGACAGAGACCTGGTGCGGTGCCTAAAGTGAGTGCTTACTGCAAGACGTGTGCATCACACCGAAAATTAGTTTGTTATTATAAAGAGTTGCACGCAAGTCCTTTTGATCAAATCAAATGTAATTTTGTTTTTAAGACTGAATCTGATTAGCAGTCCCAATTTCAATTAGGCGACCACTGAATTAGGTAAATTCATTCAGTTCAGTGGGCTTGAAATTTAGTCCAAATGCAATGCGTGAACAGGAGCTAGATGTAAACATAGAAAAATATACCTAACTCTAGCAATCTCTGTGTAGATAATGGACGCAATGCAAAGAAATAGATCTAACATGCTGGTCAATCACCCCTAAATGTGTGCACCTAAGGGTATACAACTTCTAAGCAGACAGCTCGATAGTTTTTTTTTTTTAATAAGAAGCAAGTAAGCAAAATACGAGACTAAAGTCTAAATCTATCACAGAATAATCCTTATAGCTAAAGAAAGTGAGGACAGACCCCCGAAAACTACCCTCAATGCTACAAGGGCGAGAAAACTGAAATATGAAGCTAAGCTCCAAAGCCAATCAATGCCGAAGGAGAATCCCTTGCGGAGTCTAGGTCTCCTTCCATCTTCTCGCGTCTTCTCATGGGCACAACTTAAGGTCCATGATGGGGCTTTGTCTCACGTGTCGTCTCAACATGTCAAGTCCTTGCACAGAAAAATAAAGTGAGTCAAAACAAATTTCACTTCAAAATAGATCATAAATAAAATCAAGTGAACTTATTGTGTCTGTTACCTCCCGAGCAACGACGTCATTTGATTGAGATATTTTTTGCTTGAATAAGATAGTATTAGAAATAATGCATTGTAGTAAATCGTTGTAGAAAATCCTCAATCAAAAATTAATAAAAATATACTAAAATTATACCACAACTTCATGTCGAATCACATGGAGGCACAAATACAATAAAATCACAAATTTGTATCGTTCTCGGTCATAATTTCGAGGTCCATATTGCCACAAAAATATTTAATCCAAATCGAGTGTGAAATAGAGTGATATGAAGAGGCTACGAGATAACGTAATAATGCAAGGGTCATGTAAACAATTTCACCTCAATAAAATAACCCAAAACTTAAATTCAAATAACCCACAATGGCATGCAATGTAAATAGAAATAGGACCCAAAACAGAGGACTCTTTCCTCCTTGCCGTGCACGCACGTGAAGCAATGGCTACCGGTGAGAAGCTCGATGAAGGTCGACGGTGGCGAGGGCGTCACGTTGGTGGTGACAACGTGGTCGACGGCGGCCGGAGGTGGCTACTCGATCGCATGGGGTGGTCACTGTCTAAGCCAGGAACAAAGGAGTTGTTGCGCCTGCCATTGCTGCTGTTGTGGGAGACCAAGGGAGGTGAGGGCGTCGTGGTTCTCTATTTGTGCAGTCGTGGGAGGAGCTAGTCTGCAGTGCAGTTTGCTGTGGAGAACGACAGTGTTGGTGTGGTGATGAAGGTCAAGGCAGTCGCACGGTCGTGGATGGAGGCTTGCAGTGCTGGAGGTCATGGTCGAAAGTTGTAGTCGTGGTTGTGGATGTCGGTGCTATACCACAGACCTCGGTAATGGTTGATCGCAGTGGAGACGAGATGCGATGGTGATGCCGAAGATGCGATAGTGGGCACGGTGTCATGGAGGGCGCACGATGGTTCGCAGTCGTGGGGACGGAGGAGTCGTGGTGTGGATGCTCTGTTGGGTGCGTGTGGAGAAGATGATGGTCAAGGGGAGCCGACTCTCCCTTTGTGGGAGAGGAAGACGATCTTTTTGAAGGTTCCCACGAGAGGGGGTGAGATTTACGAAATTTATCTAACATGCGGAATAAAATATCACAATCTCAAAAAGAATAATCGCATAATTTACACAAGTATTTTTAGGTGGAAACCCAAACCGGGTAAAAACTGCCACCTAACTCTCTCGAGTTAGGATTTTCCGATCAACCTAGTCGATCAAATCCACTAACGTACTACTTTAACAAGGGTAGTACAACCTCAATTACAACCATGCTACAAGTACGACGGTAGCGTTCCTCAAATCCCTTCTCTTCAAAACAAGGATTTTGTCCCTCGATGGAGACGAGAATTCATAAAGCGAATACCCAACCAAAGATAATAAAATACAACAACCTATAGAGCCACAAAGAACAAAACCTAGCTACTATAGGAGTTAGGAAACTTTCCTTTGGTGGAAGTGTTTCTACTTGACGCGGGTGTGTGAACCACGCAACGACACGACAATGCTCTCGAAATCGACGGCAGGAGAGTGCGTGCACAGCGAATGTGCAGCTCGTAAAGTGTGTGAGATGATCTCAGAGAGCAACAACACTTCTAGATGATCTTCTTCTTCTCTAGGACACAATGTATGTGGAAATTGTATTTCTTGGTGTGTCTAACCAAGGCAAGGGTCCTCTATTTATAGAGGGCCTAGGAAGGTTTTGGAAGGCCTTAGAAGTCTTAGGTAGCCGTTGGGGATCATCCCAAGGCAAGGCAAGCAGCAATCAGAATCATTAATAATTCTGACAAGGTCATCAGACGTCTGGAAATGAAATCAGACGTCTAATTCTAGACGGGTTTCCTTCCTAACTTGAGTCAGACCTAAACAGGGTTCTTGTGAAAGTGGGTTAGACGATAGGTTGGACATCTGGCACTATTTTTGGACGTCTGGAAACCTAATTAAGTATAGGAATGGATTCCCAAGAGCTTAAACTGCTATAATCCTCAAGACAAGTGATTTCAGCCCAATTGAGGCTCAACGGTCACATATTAGACGTTTGGTGTCCTCTATGAACGTCTAATAGAAGCTTAAAGGTCATATTCCTCAACGTTTACTTTGTTAGCCAACGTTCCACTAATTGAACGTCTGGCACAGCCATCAGACGCCTTCTAAGATGTCTGGAGTAAGGTCTGGATGTCTAATTCAACAAACACAACCTACTAAGTCCAGCCTAATTTATTGGACGTCTGAGTCAACAGTCAGACATCTTAAAAGTTAAGATCAGACGTCTAATTTCCAGATTGGACGTCTGAAATCATACGTCTGATCAGGCTGTCTGATGCCTATATTAGTTTTCTAAGTTCTCTTTGAAAAGCCTAAGTATCCTAGAGTTGTGCAAGTGTACCTAGGCCTACTGTATTGTTACTTTGGGCTCTTTAACAAGTAATCTAAAAAAAGAGCAAATAACAAAGAGATACAAAGTACAAGATAGAACAGACATCTACCCTATTCTTTTGACTTCACGCTTTTGCTCCTTGCGAAGCTCCTTCTCCGTCAAGCTCCTCCAATCCACCATGGATGCGAGCTTGAACTCTATCTTTACACTTATCTCCATTTGCAATTTGATCTGAAAACTAGAACTCAAAAGCAAATGTTAAATAACAAGTGTTTTGTTATCATCAAAATAAACAATCGTGGTGCTCTAGCACCAACACTTTTGACCCCCTGTCGTGAGTTGTGTTTTTTTAGAACTACAAGGGAGGGAAAAGGAAAGTTGGTGCGGTCATTGATTTGCAGGATTCAGTCATGCGAAATTTGATCCTCAATCGCTAATGGAGGTGGATCAATCATATTGAAGATTTAGGAATGTATATTCAAATTATCTCATACTTTCTTTTCTCCTAATATATCCTTCACAACTCCTAATTACCTACAAAATAATATGCACACAATTAATTTTACAAAAATACCTGGTGCAATGTAAACAAAAATTCTAGAGCATGTGATAATTTTACAAATAAAATGCAGCTCTAACATATGCTAGTATACTAAATAAAATGTATGAATGTTATAACACGAGCTTTAACTAATTTTCCAATATAAAGCAATACTCAAAATCTACTTAAATTCCTGAATTGATTGTTCTTAGGCCCAACTAGAGTCCATTAAAGTAGACCTATCACATAAGAGGGGAACTCCTATTCTTATGCAGCATCGCAAGCGGTGTGACTGGGATCACATTGCAAGGAGGCTTGGTCAACTGCAAGAGATGACTCCTTGACCAACAAGGGGCAAGAACTCACACAAGGAGATGATCTTGTGCGTGCAAAGAAGATGAGGCGCACATATGGGTGTCCCTTTAGTGGTTAGCACTTAGCGAGGCCAAACTGGGGTGTGCCATGTGGTTGTGGGACCAACTCCACCAAACCGATGGCCAAATGGGCTTTGAGCGTGATTCAGGCATGCCATAAGCCTAGTTTAGGCTTGTTTAGGTTAGTTCAGGGTTCTTTCCACCTATTTGAATGGTTCAAGGTGTTACTATGCTTCGTTTTTTGCAATCTTGCTTTTAATGGAAGTAGAATTTCACATGCTACACAATTTTAAGCCCTAAATAATGTTTTGGTCACTATTCCATGCCATTAACCCTAGAAAATCTCCTAATGTGCTTATCCTAGGAACTTTGCACTAGAGCATACATAGTGCGAGGAGTGGTAATCTATAATCAAGACCTCCAAACTATATTTAGGGGTCACTATGCCCTCAACGATGAGAGGTGGAGTAGTTGCTTTCTCTTTTACTATTCAATTGCGATTGTGATTTCTATTCGCATATTATCTTGTTCCACGTGAGTTCTATCCTTATTGCTGAATATGGGAGTCCATTATGGTTAAACACTACCTTTCCTGATATCGAGTACTTAAACATTGATTAAAGTGCTTATGACGCCCATAATTAATTGAGCTATGATTAAGTTGCTTGTTCTGATCTATTTATGGGATATACCATAATTACGCAATTTAATTATATATGTAACTAATCAATCGATAATATTAGATTTGTAACCTAGTCATATTTTGACATAATTAATGTGGAATTACAGGGTTCTTGATTAGTTGCTCATAAATGCTTTATTCTAGTTAAAATTCAATAACTGAGTAATGCGATAATTGTTATTCTAATTGATGACTCTAAGCTGGATCAAGATGATTGGAATTCTTTTCCATATTTGATTATGCCCTAATAAGTAATAGTGAACCTTGTTAAACAAATAGTTCATATGGAATGATGGAAAACCCTAACAGTGGAATTGCTTGATAATTAAGCAACAATGGCTTATGATGAAGATACCTCGAAATAGACATTGAACTCTTAGGTATAATAGTTAAGAATTTAGTTATCTGAGAATTAAATTATTAAACTTGATAATGAAGGAATTGTCAGGATGTGTGAATATTAGATAACTGGTTTAGTCCTTGCTGTCGATCTAGTTTTTTGTTGATTGGGCTAGTCAAGAAGTTGCTAGACTCCTTGCCAAGCATAATTAGGCTTAATGCCCAACCGAGATAGCGAGGTGTAAGGCTTAAGGGTTCGAGTTGGTTTATACTTTACTCAGCCGATAAGTTGATGAACAACTACCTGTGGATTAGCGTGTTTAGCCAACATATGTTTACACCACATGATATAGCCACCACTTCTTGCAAAGATCTCGAGGTGATAGATCAAGTTCTATGGTAGATATGAGGGATCCTCTTGCATGGCCATACCTCTCGAAATATTGCATCAAGATTGCCTCATGCCTTTTGAGGCGTTGATTAAGATAACAAGGATTGAAATTGCTGATGACAATACACATAATTAGTGAATGATAGTTAACTAATAATGGCTCAGTTAATGGAGTAATATATAAACAATACCCATTTTGTGATCTATTTTATATAGGCTCGTTTAGCTCTACTTCACTTAACTTTTGCTGACGTATTCCTTTAAACTTTGAACTCAGGTGTAGATTGATAGTAAACATTGGCATCTACATTTGAAGCCTTTCCTTGCTTGTATTCATTCATTTATGTAATTAATGCTTTATGTTTTACTTGTTTGACTATTTTTATTTTATAATTATGTATTATGTCACTTTGATCCTGTGATTTGAATGGAAAATTGTTTTGGACAACTTAAGTTATATTGAGTTTAACCAATTAGTAGGCTTAGGTCATCACATAAAGTACCTAATTCAGATATGAGCATATATCCTTATTAAATAATGTGATCATTGTGGATATTGCTTGTAAGTGATTGAATAGTAATGAAGCTTATTAATAAGGGAATAAGATGCTTTTGGTGAACCTGTAAATTGAGGACTCTACTATCTAATAGACATCCTTGATAATGTGAATAAAGATGAGATATTGAATTGGAATGGATAACTAGTTTGGCCCATGATTTGCCAATCTAAATTTAGATTAGTTGGGTGACTCAAGAAGCTAGCCTTCCAGTAAATATGTGATAGGTTTTATGCCACGACCCGGTTCCCGAATCCCTACAGGACACGAGACCAGACCGACTTAACTGATCCCAAGACCCGATCGTCTAACAAAAAAGTAACCAAAAAGTAAGAAGGTAAACCACATTCACTATGCCAAGTAATTAACAGTAAGAAGTCCAGCAGTAAAGAAGTAAAACCACTACAGTACATATCACCACCACAACAGCAGAAAGTAACAAAATATAGGAACATAAGGTAAAGAACGTAAGAGTGTAAAACGTAAAGGTACAAGGGTCTACTCACTACAACAGAAAGAAGTACAACAAGAAGCTACAACTACTGGGCTCTACTGGGCCCAGCACTCTCTGCAGCCGTAGGCTTTGGCTGCTCAACACCTCGACCTAAAAAGGGTTATGAGTACACGAAGTCAGCAAACGCAGAGTAGAGTGGCAACCAACTAACTAAAGCAGTAATAGTGGACAGGTAGCTGTTGTTTTTCCATTTACTTTCTTTACTAATTATTCTTTTCCATCACTTGGTTTATTTATCAGGTCTCTTTCTTGATCTCTAATGTTCCTCGTGGGAACGATCTTGATTGCAGTCTTTTCCGAAGAGTAGAACGCACACGTGGTGCTTTCCTGGCCGGGAGAGTCCCCCGTGGTAATCCTACACCCAGTCAACCACCCCAAGGTCACGGACAGACGTAACGGTGAGTATGGCACGTGCGATAAGCGCATGAGTAGCTACCTCGCACTGACACGCGGTCAGTCATTTCCGTTAGCGGGTGCGCCCAAAGTACGACACAATCCGCATACCAGTATAGGGCCTAGCCCTCTCAGTAACCAAACAGGAGTCTCGCCCCTCCACAATCCGCACACCCTCGCCTGACTATCCTGGTTTTCCCAGTGGGCCTAACAAGTCGGTGTAGGGCGGCTAGCTGAACCCCGGGCCCCGTGGGGTGGCTAGCTCTCTCCTTGCACTAGTAGCTCTCCCCGGTACAGTGTACACGAGGGCCACAGAGTCAGTGCAAAGTGGCCAAACCCACCCCAGATCTCAACCTGAAGGCGGCAAGCACCCCTCTACACTAAGAGGTAACATGCGCTCCCCTTGGTACCATGTACTCAAGAGGTAGCACATTTCCCATCGCATTTCCATATCCATTCCATATATTTCCAAGAGCTCAACTCCTATTCCCCCGTGGGGTTCATGCTCATATTCCTCAGGCCATGCCATACCAGGTTTCATCATTTCTATTTCCATTCTCATATTATACATATGTAGCTTGTATTTCTATCGTTCACATTTCCGTACACGGGTTATACATAGGTAGCTCATATTTCCATCATTCACATTACCATTCTCAATTTATATACATGCAACTCATATTATATCATTTAACGTATACAACAGGAATTTACATGCAACAGTTTGTTAGTACAAATACTTTACATTTCACAGGCAGCTGTTATTTATTTACAGGCAATTGTTATTATTCTATCTACTCATTCAAGACTGCAAATCAATCATCCATTACAGACATTTTAAGTGTTTCTCGCCCAAGGATTCATGTCATATCCTAGGTTCTAATCATCCATTCCACACATGCATTTAGGTTTTAATTAAATTAAGGGGAAGCCAATCTACCAGTAAACCCAGGAGTAGTGGGGGCTTAAACGGCAAGTCCACGTACCTTAGCAAGTCCCGAACCCGCAACGGAACGAGGTCCTATCACAAGGATCAATCACAAGAGAATATTTAGAACAGTATAGAAAGTCTTCTATCAAGTAGAGGAATTCATACGGGAAATATCGGTATCTTATTTGCGGAAAACGGACCTCAAACGGATCCTAAACAGGTTAAAAATAAGGTTTCTAACTCAAATCAGACGTCTAGAACATCTTCCAGACGTCTTAAAAGGATCTAGTAACGTACCTAAGTCTCTGCACCAATCCTCAGACGTCTAAGAACTCTTCTGGACTGTCTGGACCCAGTTCCAGACGATTTGGAAGCGCTTCCCGTCATCTGGTATACTCCCCAGATGTCTGAAATGTAGTTTTCCCTTCGAAGAGGGGTGACATAATAAATGTGAAAATAAAATATAAAGCAATCTCACCAAAGAAAACCAATCACACAATGTACACAATTGTTTTTAGGTGGAAACCCAAACCGGGTGAAAACCACCACCTAACCCTCTCGAGTTATGATTTTCCGATCAACCAAGTTGATCAAAATCCACTAAACCGAATCACTTAAAACGAGGGTGATTCAACCTCAATACAACCACGCTACAAGTACGAGGGTAGCATTCCTCAACCCCTTCTCTCCACGAGAAGGATTTTGTCCCACGAAGGAGACGGGAATTCCCAAAGCGAATACCCAACCAAAAGACAAAGATAAAATAAAACAAGTAATCCTATAGAGCCAACAAAGGAATTGAAACCTAGCTTCTATAGGAAATAGGAAACTCCCCTTTGCAAGGAGTGCGTCGAGTTGATGACGCAGTGCGTGTGCCACGCGACGGCGCAACGTCGCTCTCGTAGACAACGGCGGGAGAGCGGGTGCGCGAAGCTTGATACTCTCAAGAGAATGGAGCTTGAGCTTGGAGAGAAAGAGCTAGCTAGGACACAAGAGAGTGGAACTATGTTACTTAAGTGTGTCTTGTGTTTCTCTTGGTGTGTCTTGGTGTGTCAAAGGCTCCCCTGTATTTATAGAGGCCTTAGGAAGGCTTTGGAAGGCTTAGGAAAGGTTCTATAGCCGTTGGGAACAAAGCCCAAGAGAATCAGCCCGAAATCAGGAACAATCATTGTTCTGACAGGCTTATCAAACGTCTAATTATGGCATCAGACGTCTGGAACTTCACTTTAAGACGTCTGATTCCAAGGTCAGACGTCTGATTTCATGCGGGTTTCCTCCTGACTTGGATCAGATCTAAACAGGGTTTTTGTGCAAGTCCATCAGACGACATACAGGACGTCTGGCACTATGTCTGGACGTCTGGAAACCTACTTTTACTGTGGGAATGGATTTTCCAAACGTTGCAACGGCTAGAAAATCTCTGAGAAGAGATTTTGGGTCAGCCGAGGCAAAACGGTCATTTATCAGACGTCTGGAAAGGCCTAAGGACGTCTGATAAGGCTCTAACGGTCATAATCTGCAGTACCTGCTAAGCAGCCAACGGTCCACTATCTGGACGTCTGGCAAGTCCATCAGACGTCTCCTAAGACGTCTGGTCTAAGGTCTGGACGTCTGATTTCATCAAACAGAACTAACTATGTCCAGCCTAATAGATATCAGACGTCTGAAACAACAGTTAGACGTCTTAAAATACTTTATCAGACGTCTGATTTTGGAATTAGACGTCTGGAAATGCTGTTTGAGCCCTATATTGGTTTTCTAAGTATTCTACAGAAAACCTAAGTATCCTAGGGTTGTGCCGGTGTTCCTAGGACTACTGTTAGGGTACTTTGAGGCTCTTTAACATAATATTCTAAGAAAAATAAAAAGAGCAAGAAAATAAAGACAAGAGATACAAGAAAGGACTAAAAAGAATCTATCCTATTCTTCTTGTCTTCTATCTTCAATCTGTCGCTCCACGCGAACCTCCTCTGTTTTCCTTCAAGCTCCTCCAATCCGTCCTGGATGCGAGCTCGAACTCCGTTTAAGCACGTCTACATTTGCAATTGACCTGAAATCTAGGACTCAAATTGCAAATGTTAAATAACACGTGTTTTGTTATCATCAAAACAAATGATCGTGGTGCTCTAGCACCAACATGAAAAGCATGGGAGGGTGTGTCCCACGCCTTCCCAAAGTGAATCCTACACGCAGACACCTGAATCTCTTAAAAATGGGCATGCAAAGTGGTGGTAGCGGAGCGGCCTGCATAGCTGTATCCGCAAAAGGACGTACCTTCGTAAGACCCCTCCTCAGATGTCCGGAACCTCCTCCAAACGTCGGCTCAGTCGTCTGGATGTTGCTCTAGACGTCTGATTCTGGGAAAAACCCAGAACCAGAACCTTCTTCCGCACTCTTGTGCTGCGCGTGGCCACGCCGCGTCCTCTCGCCTGCAGCTCCGGCTGTAGTAGTGTTGGGGAGGACCTCCCTGATGCACTCCTCCGCCTCGCGCACGTGCCGCTCTAGCAGTGCGCTCACCGGTGAGCTCCCACGCGAGCTCGCAAGCTCAACTCCTCTCCTTCTCACGTTGCTCCTCCTCTCCTTCTCACGCCGCTCCCACACTCTCGCTTGCGCTGCCTCTCTCACTGGAGGGAAGAAGGAAGGTGGCTGATGCTGAGAAGTGGGAGAAACGAAGGTGGAGGAGGGGTTTTATATGGTGGGGTTTAGGGTTTTGCTGGGGCGGAAGAGAGAGAAGAAGGGAAAAGACGAGGGGTACTGTCTGCACGCAGCACGCGCGCAGACACGAGTTCGTACTCAAATTTTTCGATTTTCAGACGTCTGGGAAGGTGTTCAAACGTTTGACCAGACGTCTGACCCACAGTCCAGACATCTTAAATGGCTCAAACAGCACAGGTCTTAACATTTTGTAACGACCGAGGCCTAAATTCGAATCTAATTGAGAAAAAATTGGTCTTGACAACTTGCTAGGTGGGGGTCTCATAAACTCAACTAACCACCTAAAATGCTTAAACTTAAGTTGTTAAGTAGTAATTCTCAATCCTTATATTCCATCACTCACTTTCATGAGCTTACGATGTCAAACTGGTTTTGGAGGTGTTACAACCTCCCCACTTGAAATCATGACGTCTTCGTTGGGATTCAATCAATTAATGTACTCTTAGTACTAGTGGTCCCTTCACCTCATGGCGTACTCTTTGACCGTCCCAAGGGCAATCCTTTCCTCCTACGAGAGAAAGTTTGGTTCTGATACTATTTGTAACGACCTAAGCCTAAACTTTTATCTAATCGAGAAAAACTGACATTGACAATTTGTTGGATGTGAACCCCATAAACTCAAGTACCACCTAAAATGTTTAAGCTCAAGTTATTAATTAATAATTTACCATCCTTATATTCTACCACTTAATTTCATCAATACAACCTAAGACTATTTTTGGGGGTGGTATAGGCTTATTATCAACCAGGTAGCGATATAGAGGCTTGGTGGTGGATATAGATATATATATATGCTTTATATTAGGATATATACCCAAGTTTGTAGAGAGCTATTTATGGGTCAATGCAGGTTGCGACCATACGTATAACCCACAATTTAAAGCTAGCACACTACCTGCAATGGAATTGTAAGGTGTTTGATCGAGTCTCAAGGTTGATGCAAGATGTCCTCCTGGGCAAAAGAGTGCCCCACATCTATCACACTTCTTGGGATATCACAAGAGGACTTTCTTAAGCCATCCAAGGCGCTGATTAATTGATAGCAACGAATGCTTACATCAAGGGCAACATACTCTTATAGATAATTGATTAACGACGGTTGATAAGAATGAATATAACAAATGAATGAATTGACTTGTATCGATCTCTCATGCTCTATTCTTTAATATTATTCATTTCGTACTATTCTCTGGCTTAACACCAGCAAACGATCTGTGAAGATTAGTCATCCTTCCTTAGTTGTTTAGTTTTGCTTCTATAGTTTGGTTATTTAATTCTTGATTTGTACTTGTTAGTTTATTTACATTTTATTTTGAGAGCAACTATACTTGTTATAGTTTGTGGATTTATGGGACTCCATTATTTAGAATATTTGAAATAATTGGTTAGATCGTATTGAATTCTAATTGAAATTCTCTCTTGTAACTATACGTGAACTTGTTTGAAGGTTATTTAAGGATGAAGTTTCGATAATGTTCGTTCATAAAGATATTAGGTCTGATAATAATCCAATTGAGGTTCATTTAGTGATTTTTTGATTAGGGTAGGAGGGTTTTCTTTTAGGCAAATTATAATATGTGATCTATACACAATGAGTATTTCTTTACAAACATATATGATATTTATATCTTTGTATATCAAATTTTTAACCTATCAAATCTAAACAAATTTATCTGACTTCGATTCCATTAGTTGGTATTCACCAGCTAAAACTTTAATTCAAATTTGATTCATTTATTTGTAAGTTGACACTAAATAAAACTTTTCATGGATTAAATATCAATACATATCTATATCTACATACTAAAACGAGGCTTCGCCTTCCACGTGTTATCTCTTCCGCCCCCACCCTTCACCTTGAATGCCCCCCCCCTCCCCCCCCAACTCCTGAAGAACCCCAGCAACCTCTCCAGATCCCTCTCAATCCCCACTCTACCGGACCATGACCAGAGCCACTGCAAGGCCGTCAATCCTGATGATGCCAGGACAGTCGTTGCCTCCACAAGGCTACAAGCGACCTCTCCTGATCCTTGTTCACTTTAGGTGCGACGTAACTCAACCATTGGGCCCACAAGAAGGCAATGCTACTCGACGAGGCAGCCTCCACATTCCCGTGCACCCCCGTGTTGTACCCCAACCCAACCCCCCTTCTCCCCCCTCTACACTGATAGCACTCCCCCTTCCTCCTCTACACTCTCTCTGTCAAGGAGACCTTGTGCTCTCCATTGCAAACCCATTGTCCCACCTCTCTACACAAACTCCTTAATCCATCCAACCATTACCCTACACTGTCCTTCACCACGTGTTGTTCTCCCCTCCCCTTCACGTCAAATCGGCACCACTTAGCCATCGTCCTCTTCTCCCCTCCACATTGCAAGGGCTCTAATTGGAGTTTCCCCTTTGTCACCTTCAACCTTTTCCTCTCCAAGCCATGAAAAAAGGGTAAGGTCCCCAACCCTTTAATCTAACTTTAGGTATCCGCTGCCCCACATTAGTGTCAAAGATATTTTCTCTACTTCGAAACCCAAAAAACCTTGTCACTACCGGTGCTCTGGCCGTCCATTGACCTGGTCAGAGCCCCGCCTCCCTTCCCTCGCACCATTTGCCTCTCTCCCCACCCCACCTCCCCTCCCTCCTTTCAATGTGGGTTTCTCGCATTGCAACAGCTCCTTTTGCAGCTCAACCTCCTCTGCCTCTACTCATCTTCGTCGACATGACATGGGATGCGACGGCCCAACACCCAATGTGGTGGTCGCAAGGTGCACTTCGGAGCTGCATCGACGGCGTTTGGTGGGCGGTGGCCATTGCTACAACAGTGACATCTAGTGGCAGCATCCCTATGTCTGGTTGCGTTGAAGGTTGTCTTGTGAGCTTACTTGGCGGGAGGGCTTCCATATGATGTCGATTCTTTGTCTATGCTCTGCCTTCACCTGGATCGACATTGATTGTGGATTGGGGCCACGTTGAAGCGAGGCTCACCATGATTAGGTGTTTAGTTGGCTTCGTTCTAACCGTTCATCACTTGTTAGTGCGGTTTGTCGACGATGTTTTGTCATATCTATTCGTGGTGCAGGTTCTTTCTTGCATCGAAAATAATGTTTAGGATGATTCTTTTCTATTTTCTTTCCTTTTTTATTTTCCTTGTGATGGCTAGTTTTGGAGTTTCCCCCTCCTTGAGGGGGAGCTATTTTCCTCCTCTACGAGGAGCATAGGATATTCTTCCTCCTTGTCCAAAGAGTTACATCTTTGCATCATTTTCGTTCCTTGGATGAAAATTTTTCTTTTCAAAAGAAAAAAAACTTTTGAAGCTCTGTTAATTTTTTTGCTTTTGATTATCATTGAATTTCATTAAGAAATTGTATCTTAACACTACGTTTTGTGTCACTTAATTTTAGGATGTTTCTAACTTCGCTTCTTGGTTTATTGGGAATCTATACCATACATGCTACCTATTTAAAAATATAGACTTTTTGTTATCATTTTTCAATGTTCTTTCTTGATTTTATCTCCAGCAAAAATATTTCAAAATTTTTTTCATCTTTTTCTCTTAGCATAATCCAAAACCCCGAAACGGAAGGGTCATTTTGGATGCTAGACCTCTGTCTGGTGCTACCTATTTGCCTATGTCTGGTGAGTTTGCTTGGTGAGAGGGTTTTTATATGATGTTGACATTTTGTTTATGGTTCGTCTTTACTTTGATTGATGTTAAGTATGGATTGGGTTACTTTAAAGTTTAACTTATCACAATTAGGTATTTGATTGACTTTATTTTAATCGTTCGTCACTTGTTAGTGTAGTTTGTCGATAATGTCAGTGACGTTTTATCGTATCTATTCATGCTATGGGTTCTTTCCCACATCGAAAATAGTGTTTAAGATGATTCTTTTTTATTTTTTTTTCTTTTTTATTTTCCTTGTGATGGCTAGTTGCAGTATTTCCCCCTCTTGAGTAAAAGCTACTTTCCTCTTCTATGAAAGTCATAGGATATTCTTCCACTTTACCCATAAGATTGTATCCTTACATTATTTTCGTTCCTTTCATGAAAAATTTTCTTTAAAAAAAAAAAAATTTAGGTATCCGCTTAAATATATTACTCCTACATACGTGCAATGGATTGTTCGTGATAGTCGGTGGGATATTGCATATTTCAAGAGGTAATGTGGGATATTATATTATTTATGTCATGTTCAGTACTCAAGTTTTTATAATATCATTTAGCCTCTTTTTCAAGTTGCAGATATCGGTAATTTCACATGGAATTACCTTGAGTGACATATATGATTGTTGGTTGGAAGATGGATTCAGTAATTTGATATGGAAATTTCAAAAGATGAACTCAATCTACATATTAGTGGATATATAAGCACGTCGTTAATTTGAAGAGTTTTAAGTTCTGTTCATTTTTTACTTTTGGTTATCATTAAATTTCATTAAGAAATTGTATATTAACACTAAGTTTTGTGTCACTTAATTTTTGAATATTGCTAATCTCCCTTCTTGGTTTATTGGGAATCTGTACCGTACATGCTACCTATTAAAAAATTTAGATTTTTTGTTATCATTTTTCAGTGTTTTTTCTTAATTTTATCTTCAGCAAAAATATTTCAAAATTTTTTTCAACTTTTTCTCTTCACATAATCCAAACCTCCAAAAGTGAAGTGTCATTTTGGATGCTAGACCTATGTACAAGAAGATCATACAAATTATTTTGGTTGTATGGCCTATATATAAGAAGATCATGTATATATTATTTTTTATCCTTTCACTCAGCTTACCTTGTGGTTTGGGATCTAATGTTGTCTGAGAATTGGACTCAATCTGTATTGAATAGGTATAGAAGCAAGTGATCTACCCGATGAATTCACTTGGTCAGCAACCTTTGTGTGACTTAGTTCTGGATTTAAATTTTGATACGAGAAACTCACAGCAATGTCCAAAATTGCTTTAGAAAGGTCTATAATTACGTCACCTACGCTTGAGTGGGAACTTGCAGTTAGTTGGATATACTCAAATTTACATACAGACGTTACCGATGCAAAAGGGAAAAAAAAAAATCAAGTTTTTCAAATCGCATGGGATCTACGTGGGATTCCATTTGACTTTACCTTGGTTTTTATGCCTTCCTTTTTTTCTTGACAGAATTGATTTCAATTGATCTTACAAATTTTTATGTTTTGGGGTAGAGGGGATTTGTTGCAGCAAGGAATAGTTACTTTCACCTTTCCAACTGATTTTTTTCCTTATCTTAAGAGGCCGCATATATTTTTTTGTATTTTGGATTTATTACTGCCAGAGACGATAACTTCTATCTTTACAGTCAATTTCTTTACTTGATTTAAAAGGCTACGTATGTATGTATGTATTTGGTTAGATATTCTACAACATCACAATTCTAAGCGTACATACCACCAGAAACCCACTTTGCTAACTTTGGGAGGTCAATGTCTTTTCCATATTTTGATTAAAATATTCTATAATATCCTAATTCTAACATCGAGAAGTCGTTGCATAGCATTAGAAGCAAACGTTGTCACCTTTGTGTAATTTCCTTAATTAATTTTTGTGGTTATCTTTGTTTAGATTGGTTAGTAAAGAAAAGCTGCAACTTTTTTTTTGTCCGCAAGGAAGAGGATCATAAAGTTTTTAGACAATTCAATCCATCTTGAAAGAAAAGAAGAGGGGATACAACGAATAAGAATATGCAGAAACTCAATTGAAGGGTGGGTACATCAATAATACAAGAGAGGAAGAAGTGGTGCCACAAACTTGACAGAAGTGTTAGGGGCTTTGGAAGAGGGATATGGTGGAGTTTAAGAAGTGGGGAGTTGAGTCCTTCATCATTTCTTTGCACTTATGTTAGTTTTTAATTGCATTTTTATACTCATTTTGAGATTGTCATGAATTTCTAAACTTAGTATTGAATTTGAAATTCGGTGCCTTTATTATGATATTTTTTAGGATTCTTATAATTTAAAATTATATATGAGTTTTGGATAAGAAATTCAAACAAAATTAATTTATAGAGTAGTATTTGTCTTACTTGCAAGTTAGAAGTTCTTTTTTAGCCATTTTTACTCTCATTGACTTTATGTTGAATATTTATTTCCCAGAGATTGTAGGTACGTGGAATTGAGAAGGTAAGAGGAAGGACCTACCGTCCCCCTTCTTGTTGTAGGGTGGATAAAGTTTTGGTGGTTGATTTTGGAAACATAATTAGAAGGTTTTTAGGTTATTCTATAATTATGTTCAAAGTTTTGCATTTTTTGCATAAAAATATTATCAACAAGAGGTTGAAATTCATTTTGCATGGAATATGGTGATAACAAAAGGGACATGAATACGAAAGCATCATTGTAATGTATTTTACAATGTGTTGTCAAAATCAATTGATTGAAAGTTAGAATCAACTGATTGAAAATGAAAATTTACTGGTTAACAATCAAGTAGATCGACTCAAAATCAAAATACATCAGTTGAAAATAATTTTCAACTAGTTTAAAATCAAAATACACCGGTTGAAAATTAAAGTATATCGACGTGTTTTGACTTTTTATTGATAATAAATGATTTTTTACTTGTAACGTGATTTTCACTTAACAAGTGATTTTTAATTTTTGAAAAGTAATTTACACCGATAAAAAATTAAAATATATCAGTTAAAATTATCACTCACACTTTGTATATTGTAAAATATGTTAATACGTACATTTATTTAATTTTCCTTTAACAAAAATATGATTAAAAATTAATATTATATAAATAAAATTAAAAGTTTAATTCTTGAATTATTTTCTTGATTGAATTTTGATTAGATTTTAGTTATCTTTCAATTTTTATTTTGACCAATAACAAATTAAAAGGAGGTTGAGATAAATTTAGATCGATTATTTTTTATCAGTTTCTCTGAATCGAGAAGGCCAAATCTATACATATTCGAATACATCTATGAGATATAGATCTGACTAAATAGAAAATTTTCCGCCACCAAGCGTGGGTCAGCTGGTTAGTGTGTGTGTATATATATATATATATATACGTGTACGTTGCCGTCAGATGTCGCAAGTCGTGGTCGTCACGTCATTCCAGTGGGCTTCAAATTCCACATTCCTTCCTAAACATTGAACACCCCGTTCCATCGTGCCGTCACAAACACATGGACCTCCTTCCACCAGTAAAGAGAGCTTAATTTCTCCTCCTCCTCCTTTGATTTATCGTCCCTTCCACGATTCCATCGTAGGCTCCGGCGACCACCCCGATGGGCTGCACCACCTCCCGAGAGGCCCGCAAGGAGATCCCGGAGAACGTCCGGCCCCTCTCCCGCAGCTACTCCCTCCCGTTCGGCCGCTCCCTCCGAGACCGCCGCCGCCGCCGCCGCCGCGACATCCACTCCAACTGCTCCAGCCCCGGCTCGGTCAAGCTCGACGTCATCATCGACGACACCTCCAACGACAGCCGCCAGCTCGCGAGGAGGTCCGTCGACAGCGACAAGGGCTCCAACCTCTCCTCCGTGGTCCGCAAGGCCCAGAAGTGGTCGGAGATGATCGAGATGAAGATACCCAAGTCGCCCACGGACGATAAGGACGCCGTGGAAGACAAGTGGGAGCTCGTCGGCGACACCGACCACAATCCCCTCCGCCACTTCCCCGGGGTGGAGAGGTCCTTCTCCGTCGACGGTGAAATGCCGGGGAAGCAGGAGGGCGGGCAGGGGAAGGAGGAGGAGAAAAAGCAGCCGTCGGCTGCGGAGGCGAGTAGTTGCGAAGGCGGCGGGACGAGGCGGAGGAAGGGGTCGATCTTGGGGCTGCCGCCGCTGTCACCGAGCCCGACGGTGGTGAAGGAGAAGGTGGGTGACGGTGGGACGACGGAGAAGGCGGGTGACGGCGGGGAGGGTAACAATGAAGGGAGGATCAGGGGGGTGAGGTCGAGGATCGCGGCGAAGTTCCACGAGAAGATCAGCACGAGGTGGGCCGCGAGGGCGAGAGCCGCCGCGGCTGCGCGGGCTTACACCGGCCCTCCCGGTGGCCAGAGGAAGGTACAATTTTTTTTTTTTTTTTAAAAGACCTCGCAACTCAGTGAAGCTCAAAAATTGCCTCAACAGCTATGGAGGACGAGATCCGTCGTGACACAGCTCAGTTGGTGATAATCACTGATAGTGATAGAAGGGTATTTATTCGAATCTTAGCCCTACATTATCTAAGGATTCGTGTCGTTGGATTACTCATTTCCTCAATTTATCTGCAAAGTATCCTGGGTCATAAGAAAAAAAAATGATTAAGGAGGAGGAGGACGACGGCGTAAACAACGGTTGTAATTATGGTTTATATTGTTGCGATTCGTTGGCTGGAAATAGTGGTTGGAGTTCATGCATGGTTTCCATGCAGGGGTATGGGGTTGACCGGTGATATTTTCAGATTTTTGATTTATTAAAATTACCGAGTTAAAATTGATGATAACCTTTTGATTTTGTGCTTAAAGACACTGGCCGTATTTGGAAATGGGTTTGCAAGGTTTTTTACTTTTCAGGAAAAAGGGAAGGGTGATTTTAGTTGCTAGTGTAATCCAATCAATTGGTGTTCATGGCTTTTGAAGTCGCAAAAGCACATATTTTGGTAGTCCGTCTAATATATACCGACATCTTTTTGTGTGAAATAAAAGGAACAAAACACGGAGGGATGAATGTTGGATGTGGTATGTACGGTCGAGGATAATTGTTAGGGGACAAGGAATAATTGCTAAACTACATGTGCATGTGGTAAAGAACCGAGGACTCCTAGACGAGAATGGTTGAATTAGTGACTACTAATTAGACCACACTTCTTTTGGATTCATGCTATGCAGAGATCGCCTCAACCGCTTCTATTTACCCTCAGCATGTACATCCTGCACCCTTTGGTAAATATTTATTTATGTAATTTTTATGTAAATACAATTAAAATATTTTAAAATTATTTAAATATTATTCACTTCATTATATTATTGATTATGTTATTTAAAATTTACATCATTTTTGTATTTATCATTTCATTAATCATCATCGTTAAACTTAATAAATTTCATATTGAATCGTAATAAAAATTTATTTTTTAATCATCAAAAATCATTTCAACCTCTGACCTTCTCCTTTATCCCGTCTCTTCGACGATCTTGCCATCCACGATGTCCATGATGTCGATCCCAACACTACCTCCAATTGCCACCTAGCAACCTCGAAGATGAAGAGGTCAGGGTGGAGGATGTTGACACAAGGATGGAGGGACCTTCCATAGGAGGTGCCCATGGAGGAGGTTGTGATGGAGAGGAGAAAGAGCACGAGGTGGAGGAGGAGGAGGGAGAAGAGTGTTGTTGGTGGTGGTTAATGATGGCTTTGAATTGAGGTTAGAGAGAGGGTGAAAATTTAAAAAAATATATTTTAAGGATTAAAAAATAATTTTTAGAATAAAAAATAATTTTTAATTACGTTTAAATTCACAATGGTTAAGTTCAATGGTTATGAAAGGTGGAGTAACAAATATAAAAATAATGTGACATTTTAAATGACATAATTGATAATATAGTAAAGTTAATGATATTTAAGTAATTTTAAAAAATTCTAGTGACACATAAAAAATCCCTTTATTTATTCCTTTTGTTATCTTTGCAAAACTCTAGCTTATTATTGGTCCTTGATTCCTCGATGTATACACCTATTAATAGAAGTGCATTAACACTTTTAACCAGTGTCAGCCACTTGCACTTTGTGTGAGCAAATATCCCAATGCATTACATGTCATTTTAGAAGTTTTTAAAAGTAAAGCATCAAGACTTCTTTCAAAAAAAGAAATAAAACACCAATACATCATAAGTGCAAAATGAAGTATATGATTTTTGTTCAAAATCAAATTACATAGGTATAAAATTATTTTGCATATGCGTAATTTGATTTTGAAATATTTTGTATTATGCAAAAGTATTTTATACCATGCAAAATGATTAAGAAATGAATTGCACATGTATGAAATAATTTTACACTAGTATAAAATATTTTTATATTAGTGTAAAATTAGTTAGAATTAAATTACACATATACGAAATGATTTTACACCAATATAAAATAAAGTATAATTTAAAATCAAATTATACAAGTGAAAGATGACATTGTATGCTGATGTAGTTTGATTTCAAGGGGTGATATATCACATGTGATATCATCGGTGGGAGAAAAAATTGGATTGAAGGGAGGAGGTAGAGAGAGAGAGAGCACTGTTTTAGGATAAAAAAAATTGAGCAATCAGCACAAGAACATCATGGTAGAAACATTATCCTAATGAAAATAAATGTACAATGATCGATACTAATGTAAATAATACCATGTCAACGATCTCAAAGCACGTAGTCATACCTCATGTCAGATCATTATCAGTGAAGGTTGGCATGTACCTCATACCTTCTTTTGGTGGAACTCACCTAGAGAGTAAATTACGATTAGTTGAATATGCCCCTCCTCCAATGCTATTCTGTGTAACTAAAGCTTCCACACGTTTGCTTATTGAGGATGCGTTGATCTTAGAATATTAGAGTTTTTATTTTGTGATCTTTGAGAAGCCCTCGTTTATTGACGTTTCCTATACCCTTCTTGCTCATGTGTCTCGGTAATAGTTTGAATGTAGATATTCCCCGAGCCCTTATCATATATCTTGGGCTTCCAACTCAGGATGCCTGTTAAAGTTAGTCTTGTACTTCAGATTGCATCCCTTTGCCTTCAATTTGCCAAGAGAGATTACGTTATGAATATCATGTCTGACAAGTGTTCAATAATGATCATTTTAACCACTGTGTCAACCTTGATTTAATTAAATTCAAATAAAAATTAAAATCAAATATATATATATATATATAAAATTCCAAGAATAACTTATCTCCCATATCATCAATCCAAATGAAAATGAAAAAGGGAAATGATAGAGGGATACTTGAATCTACGTAGCGAAAGCATCGAGGAGATTACGGAGATCTTCTAAAGTCATGACATTTGCTTCTCAAACGAGAGGTGGTGGCAATGGAACTTCCAGAGGGTTCAGAGAATATGAGTGAAAGAGAACTAAATGGGAGCGTATCCCTTGAGTTCTATCATGTACCATATTTATATTTTTTTTCTTCTAGAGTCATGACATTTGCTTCTCAAACGAGAGGTGGTGGCAATGGAACTTCCAGAGGGTTCAGAGAACTAAATGGGAGCGTATCCCTTGAGTTCTATCATGTACCATATTTATATTTTTTTTCTATGATGGAATATAGAACATCGATTGCCCACTTCGCTCGCACTCCTCTAGGGACCATAACCGCTAAAAATGAAAATGATAATTCTACCTATTACAGAATTACATTTTCCTTAAGGTTTCTATGTATTAACTCACATATCATAATGAGATGTAAATTGTCAATTTACATAATTAGACTACTTTAATGACTGTAAATGCGATGTCTAAATGTATGTATATATATAACGTATAATTCCGTAATAATAATATATGTCAATTCGCATTATGATTCTAACAATCTCCTACTCGAGCTACATATATCATCCTTATAATCATACGTTCATATATATCTATATGAACTCATTAATATATCAGAATAAACCACATTTCCACCAATTGCGTCCATACTCTGTTAACATGCGACCAAAGTTAGTTTTCGCCATTATGAAATCTACTAGACCAAATAACGATCACATATATTAACACAAGTAATGATATAGATCTGATATAGGTACATAGCATGAATATTGCATGTTAATATGATATAGACATTCCTATTTTCAACTGGTCCAAAAAAACCTTTATCATACAAGAAATCACATGACAAGGACTAATGAGTTCAAAGAATGAAAAACTTTATTATTATATGCATAATTCAAAACATGTCCATACATGAAATACCAAAATCAAACAAACTCCTACTGTTGTATTACAGATATATACAACACTCATACAGAAAACATGCTTATGGAAAACCTTTGGTGCTAAACCTTTAGTGAGTGGGTTTGCCACCATGAAGTTGTTCCCAATGTGTTTAATGGACACCTGTCCACTTTGAACTTTTTTCTTCACCGTTAAAACTTGATATCAATGTATTTCGACCTTTAAAAACTTTTATTGTTGTTGGAGTACATTACCGTCGAATTATTGTCACAGTAAAGCCGAAGTGGTCTTTCAACACTATCAATTATCCATAATGCTGTGACAAAATTACTAAGCCATACTTCATAATTTGAGGCCTCAAAGCACGCTACGAATTCTACTTCCATAGTGGAGGTAACTATTAAGGTTTGCTTTGCACTCCTCCACGAGATACCTCCTCCAACCAGTAGAAAAAATGTATTTCGAAGTAGATTTTCGGGTATCCTGACATCCCACAAAGTCAGAGTCAGAATATCCGATGACCTCCAAATGATCTTATCTCCTGTATGTGAGCATAAAATCCTTTGTTCTTTGTAGGTAGCGCATGACCTGTTTGGCTACCTTCCAATGGTCGGGTCCAAGCTTGCTTAAATATTTACCTAACATGCCAACAATTTATGCTAAGTCTGGTCGTGTGCTGACTTAGGCATACATCAAACTTCTCACTGCCAATGCATAGGAAAGACTTTCCATCTCTTTATCTTCAATTTCATTATTAGGGTATTGGTGAAGAAATAATTTATCTCCCTTAGCCAATAGAGTATCTCCCGGTTTATAATTCTCCACGCCAAAATGTCTTAGAATGTTATTAATATATCTCCTTTGTGACAATCGAAGAATACCCTGAGAACGATTTCGTTGTATTTGGATTCCTAATACAAAGAAGGCTTTACTAAGATCCTTCATTTCAAAATTACCAGAGAGAAATATCTTGGTTTCTTAGAGCAAACCATTATCATTACAAGTAAGGAAAATGTCATCCACATATAATACCAGGAAAATATGCTTTCCCCTACAAAATTGTGGTATACACAATCATCAACTGGATTTGTCTCGAAGCCAAATGAGATAATAACCTGATGAAATTTATAATACCACTATCTTGAAGCTTGCTTTAGTTCACAAATGACTTTCTTTAATTTGCAAACTATTTTCCTTGAGTTTCCTAATGAAAAGTTTTTTGGTTGCATCATGCAAATTGTTTCATTAATGTTTCAGTTAAGAAACACTGTCTTTACATCCATCTGATGTAGCTCCAAATTAAAATGAGTTACTAAAGTCATTATGATTCTAAATGATTCTTAGATGAAACCAACAAAAATGTTTCTTTATAATCCATGCCTTCCTTTTGAGTAAATCCCTTGGTAACAAGACGAGCCTTATACTTGTTCACATTGCCTTGTGAATCTCGTTTAGTTTTAAATATCCATTTACAACCAATGGACTTTACACCTTCAAGCAATAGGACAACATCCCAAACTTCGTTGTCACTCATGGATTTTGTCTCTTCATTAATGGCATTGATCCAATCCTAAGAATGGGAACTCTTCATGGCATGGGTAACTGAAATGGGATTCGTATCCATTTAATTTGCCTTTAGTTCCTGGAGCAAGACAACATAATCATTAAATATTACACTTCTCCTTTCTCTACTGGATCTCCCAATAAATGCATGATCTTGAATGATTTGAGGTTGTTCAGTTTGATTGATGAGAAGATTATCCACATTACTTTCTTTCCCTAATGTTGTTGGAACAACGTTTGGAATGAAAATTTGACCATGTTCAATGGTTTCCTTATGAACAGGACCTGGTTCTTCAAAAGTAATGTGGTGACTATCACCCCCAATCCAACATCCTCAAAGAAGTGGGCATTCCCAGTCTCAAAGAATGAGCGAGTCGTTGAGTCATAAAACTTTTAACCTTTCGATTTCTCAGAGTACCATACAAAATAGTAGGTGACCGTCTTAGAGTCCAGTTTCCTTTCGTCAGGCCTGTATGACTTAGCCTTAGCTGAACACCCTTAGATATGAAAATGTTTCAGACTAGGTACCTTATTAGTCTACATTTCATATGGGGTTTTAGCTACTGCTAGAGTTGGTACTCGATTAAGAACATACATAGCTGTCCTTAGCGCTACCCATAAAGACTTAGGTAAAGAGATATGACTAATCATATCCCATACCATATCCTTAAGAGTTCTGTTGAAGCATTCAGCAACACCATTCATGCTTGGTGTTTCAGGCATGGTGTATTGAGGTAGTATTCATACTTATCTAGAAAAGAAGCAAATGGTCCTGGATGCTGCTCTCCTGATCTATCATATCTGCCGTAATACTCACCACCACGGTCAGATCTGACGACCTTAATTCTTTTCCCGAGTTGGTTTTCCACCTTGTTCTTATAGGACTTGAACGTATCCAAAGACTGTGAGTTTTTGTGAAGGAGGAAGAGATATCCGTATCTAGAATAGTCGTCTATGAATGTAATAAAGTATCATTGCTCATTCGAAGAAGCTACAAGGAATGGACCACAGATATCCGCATGTATTAATTTTAAGACATCTGTAGCTCTAGTGGCACCTACACCTCTTTTGTTTGTTCTTTTCCCTTTTAAACAGTTTACACAAACATCAAAATCCACGTAATCAAGGGAATCAAGAATTCCATTCGAAATAAGCCTATCCATTCTCTGTATAGAAATATGGCCAAAACGCTTATGCCATAGTAAAATGGAATTCTTCCACTCAAAGTTGCATTGAAGGTTTCAAAAATCGAAGCATCCGTATGAAACATATACATTTTATTACCAACATATAAAGAATCAGAACCAACTAAACTTGAATTAAGAAACAACTGAAATTATTTATCTTAAAATGAACAAGAATAACCATATTTGTTCAATAGATAAATAGAAACTAAATTCCGTCTAAACGACGGTACAATGAAAGTTTCTTTCAAATCTAATTAGTGGCCGGTAGTCAATGATAGCCTGAAATCTACAATGGCTTCTATCTGCACTTTTTTGCCGATGCCCACATAGATGTATCTTTCACCATCACTTTGCATTCGGCAACTTAGGCAACACTGCACAGACACACTAATGTGAATAATAGTTCGCAAATCTATACACCAAATGTCTGAGGGTATAGAAACATAGTTAACTTCTGAACAAACTAAAGAGAGTGATGTACCTTTCTTTTCATGCCAAGCGTAATATTTGGTACAATCCTTCTTCACGTGTCCTTCCTTGCAGAAGAATCAGGATGCCTTTGGCTTCTTGTGACTCCCTTTAGAGGAGGGTGAATTGACAGCAGCCGTATCCTTAGCCTGCTTCCTTTTGGGTTCAGAAATTATATGAGCACTCTCTGGTTTGTCTTACTTCAGCTTCTCTTCCTCTTGCACACAATTAGAAATAAGCTCATTAAGAGTCCACTTTTCTCTTTGGCAGTTATAGCTGATCTTAAACTGCCCATATTCTACAGGGAGGGAGATCAAAACTAAATGTACGAGGAGGTCATCTGACAACTCCAACTTAAATATCTTTAGTTTTGAGGCTAAATGAGACATTTTCATAATGTGCCCACTAATGCTTCTAGTGCCCCTGTATTTAAGTGAGATAAGTTTGTTAAGGAGATTACTTATCTCAGGTTTCTCATTCTTAACAAATCTTTTCTCAATCTCATCAAGGAATTTCTTGGCAATTAATTCCTTCGAGATAGCACCCCTAAAGTTTTTTGGGATAGCACGCTTTATGATCATCAAACATATGCGATTTGATCGCTCCTACCTCTCATAATTCTTTATTTCATTAGAAGAACTCTTATCCGTAAGAGGGGAGGGAGGATCAACCCAAAGTGCATAGTCCAGATCCATGCATCCCAAAACAATAAGGACACTTTCTTTCTAGAACTTAAAATTAGGTCCATTTAATTCTGGAATAAAGTTTAGGTTTGCAGTTATGGCAGATGTAGATGAGTTAGCTGAAAACAAAGAAAACAAACCCAATACATGTTCAGAATCAAGTAAACTAAACAATACAATCATTAATATTTGGCCTTTGGACAATAAACGTTAATGTTCTAAAGGGTAGTCCTAAGAATGATAAATAACTGTTGAAAACATTCATCTAAGTAATTAAGCCATCTTTAGATTAACTTAACTAGCTACATGAAAATTAATAATTCAATAGAAAATTTATCATAAAATGTGTACATATGCATTTAGTCATGAGGTGGTTCATCTTTGGATTAAGTGCCCCATATAGGAATATAATATACACAATCGTTTTAATGTTTTAAATAAACTGACACAAGAAGTAACTTGCTTTGGCAAGATCATTAAATGTGACAGAGTACTTAATACATTAAAACCAATCACTAACGTTAGTACCAAAATAATCATGATTATAAAATTGTATCATAATCAACATGCAAGTATCGGTACTCATGATGGGTACTGGTACCAATAACAATGACCAAGTATTAGTACTGGACCTTATGTACCAGTACCAGAATGATGTGTACCGATACTGATCTTATGTACTAGTACTACATCAGTACTGGATCGATTGTTTACGTGTGAAATCGATGTTTTAAGAGATACAATCGTTGCAGCAAGTTGAAATTGCTCGAAAACAGATAAGTTTATAACTCACAAGTACGAGGTCATTCACTAAGAGCAATAATGACAATTCATTCTCACAGATCACAATTCTAAGCAAAATATAAGCAATTAAGACCAGTAGAATAATTTAGGATAATATATTAATAAATTCAAATACCAATGTGCAAAAAGATTAGGGTAAAATAGTGATTTGAATCACCAAATTACCCTTTAAGTTTAAACCTCACAAATACTCAAATATATGAATAGTATGCACAACCACAGAATCAAATGCCTCAGAAATTAGACGACAGATATAAGCCCCAGACAGCTTAAATAAAGCCTACTATAGTAGCTTCAAGAGGCTCAAGAGCCTCTTCCTTCCTTCCTTCAAGCCTCGAGAGAGAGACACAACACAACACTAATCAGAGGCACAAAAGCCTCTCAACAGCTAAGTATAGAGAGGGTAGGAGCAAGGGCAAATCCCCCTACCCCCTCTCTCTTTCTTTCTTCTTCACGCCTGCCTAACCGGATCAGTAAGCGGGTTAACAGGCGAGTAATTGGGTCAAGAGCAGGGACCAAGGCTACTGAGCATGGAAGGCAGCCGAGGAGTGAGTGGGTGTGAGTGAAGAGGGACCCAACCCGTCATGACTGGGCAAGGGGTGTAAGGAAGGAATTCCTTTAATCTCGCGTCGCGGGCTCCTGAAGTAACGATGTGGGACTGTCTTTCCCACTGTGCTTCGCATTGCAGCAGCAGATGGAGGGGCTTCCAATTGAAGTCGAAGGCAAGCTCGTGGCATGGAATTGAGGGTTTGGAAGAATGCCTAGGTGTCACCCGCGAATCCTGGGACTGAAACCTGGAATGGATGTGGCCGGAGGACTGAATGTGTAATCGGCGGAGTTGGGGCGGTGGTGGAGCGCCGGAGGAATATCTGAAAGCATGACAACGGCCTTTCGGCCATGTCAAACAGGTTCAGAAGAATCGCTAGATTGCGGCGAGTGTAGTGGTGTCGGTGGGGTGCTGTGAAGGTGCATGTGTGAGCGTAGCGAAGGCGGAGAATGAGTGCGAGGGTGGTTGTGTTTAGGGAGGTGTTTGGTGCAGCAATCCCCTCAATTTCTTGAGGGGTTTTGCTCACGTGGACACGATGGAGTTGTAGGAGTTGATGGCAGGCGGATTGGTGGCGTGTAGCGGTTTGTCAAGGTCGCTGGAGACGGTGGAGCGGGCGGATTCGTGAGAGGACCTAAAGTCTAATGATGTTGGTAGGATCAGTGGGTGAAGAGGGGTCGATAAGGGTAGCTAACGGATGAAGGGGAGTCAGAGAAAGCATTGGTTGTGATGAGTCGGCACTGGAGAAGGAGAATACTCCGAGAGGGAGAACGGCGACGAGGAGGAGATCGGAGAGCACCGCATCGGTATTACGTGATGCGGAATGAAGAGGGGAGTAGGAACCTATCGCCTATTGTATGTGGTGGTCAGTAAGGGAGTCGGAGGTAGAGGGTCGTTGGAGCGGAGCTTGGAGCAAGCCGGAGAGGGAGAAAAGAAGAGATTTGTGGCCCAAAAACTTGCTAGAGAGGACGGTTACAACTCCAGGAGCTTATATAGAGCTCCTGGGCGAGTTTTAGATCAGGAAAGAGCTTGATTGAGCTCACAACTTAGGGAATAGGATTCTTGGAATCCTTGCATTCGCACGGTGTGTAGGATTAATTCTAATTCCTAAAAAGGGGTTGGATGGATTCCTAATTGTCTAAATATTCATCCTTCCAATTTTGGAAGAATTTGGAGTTGAAACGAGAGAGATTTTCTCTCTTGAAGCTTGGATCTTTCGGTTCACACCTGCCATGGCGGTAGGGACCCATTTGAAGAAGGTGACGAGAAGTTGGGGGCTTTTTGTGAATATTTCAAAAGTCAAGGGGTTATTTGAGAGAAAAAAATCAAACTAGATTAAAATACAAACTAGGTCAAGATGATCTCTGATTGAGCCCAAATTTTGGTACAAACCTAATTTGGACTTGAGAAATCTGATGGTGAAGTCGAATTTTGGTTTTGACTAAGTTTAACTGTTTAATTTACGTAAAAACCCAAATTAGGGCAACTTCCTATCTAAGACTCTGTTTTAGATCAAAATGGATTTAGATGGTCAAATCAAGGATACCAAATCATATAGAATATTTTTCTATGAATTTTAGAAGGTTTAGGTGAATTTTATCCTGACTAGAACCTCTATTAATTAAGCAGGTCTGAAATTAGGATTTTAGGTTACTATTAATTCTCGAAAAGCGTGAAATCTCGTTTCTATCTGCATGAACCCACTTATTTGACTTTAATGCTCATTTGACCTTTGATTCACCCCTAGCCAATCCCTTGGTTATTCTGTGTTCATGATTTGCTGTTAAAATTACAGAATTAACCTTGGTTTCTTGTTTTCTTCTCAAAACACAATGTGGTGGAGATATAACCCTTAAATGAATATATATGAGCTTTTATATTTTATTCCAGACTAAAATGGGCTAGTTAGGGCTCATGATGGTGTTTCCATCATTGATCCTGGAACCATTACCAGTATCTTACTAGTATCGGTACTCATTAATCCTGACAGTGCTCTTGGCCTGACCAATATCTCACATGTACCAGTACTTATCATGAGTACTGGTACTACATTGATACTGACAGCGCTCCAGGAAGCACCTGATCGGTACCCGTACCTTATCAGTTCCGGTACTTAACGTGAGTACGGGTACCGGACAAATTATGGCCCAATTCTAGGGCGATAATCTGAAAACGAGATTTGGGGGAAAACCCTCAAATCATGATTCCGATTGTGAAAACTTGATTTGATGACCATATATGAGATACAAACAATCATGCAAATCGAAAACAAACATTAGTTTGCATTGATTCATCAAGATGAGATTGAATCAATCCAAAAATTAATCGAAGAACAACCCCCAAATCAAAACGTAAATTATTTTTCTTAAAATCCGAATCATTATGGCAATGATATAACGAATAGAAAAGCTTTAATACCACTTAATGGAATTAAATCCAAATAAAAATCAAACCAAATGATTATATATATATAGTCCCAAGAACAATCTATTCCTCGTATCATTAATCATAATGAAAATGGAAAAGAGAAAGGATGGAAGGATACCTGAATCCATCATAGTAGAAGTGTTAAGGAGATCATGGAGATCCTCTGTAGTCATGGGGTTTGCTTCTCCAACGAGAAGTTGTGGCAATAGAACTTCCATAAGCTTTAGAGAAAAAGAGCGGAAGAGAATCGAATAGGAGCGTACCCCTTGGGTTCTATCATGGGCCCTATTTATATTTTTTTCTGCGATGGATGCAGAAAATTGAATGCCTACTTCGCTCGCACCCCTTTGGGGATCATAACCACTGAAAATGAAAATGACAATCCCACTCATCACAAAATTGTATTTCCCCTAATAAGATATGAATGATCAATTTATATAATTGGATTACTTTAATGATTGTAAATGTAATATCTAAATGTATGTATATATATAATGTATAATTTCGTAATAATAATATATATCAGTTCACATTATAATTCCAACAAACCTTGCAGTCATAGATTGCATGCCGCTACCTACACTTGAGTGAAGAAGCTATTCATCCTTACCTATATGTATTGTTGGCAGCAACAAGCTTGCACATATACTTAGTCTCAAGATTGGATCTTCTGTTCAGTCTTCCTTTTCCTTGTCATGACTTGTTCATTTGTCATTTGTCCTTTGCCTTTACGGAAGTGTAGTATTTAAACAGCTTTCTATTGTCTTTCACCTTATCATCTTCATTGTTGTTTTCTCCTTCTGCATTTCCTTCACTATTGATGCATCTAACTTTTATTTTAATTTGTGATATATGTGAATTCTTTCTCCATCGACTCTTTCTTTGTCCTTCAACTCTTATGATAATAATGCATACTTAATTTACAGCCTCCATAGTTATCGTCACAATCATAGATCGTAATATCTATGCAGTGCTTGCTGAAGGTTGACAAGGAGTAAAAATAACAACATAGTTTGATTATCATTTTTGGTCTTTTCATCTAAATTCATTAACCCCATGATTATGGAACCAAAAGCATCTAAAAGAGATTTGATTTGTGTACATTCCCTTGTATGCAACATGAATAGCTATTGCTTAATTGTAGCCTTGCTCCAAGGATGCTCATGGTGGAAAAGATTAATTTCAACATAGCTAGACAACGATATCCTTTTTTATGACATTTTAGAGGATTTTATTGGAGGTACCGATGCATATAGATGTCAAATGTTTTTCAATTGTCTCTACTCTCTGTTCCTTTGAAATCATGTCAACTTGTCCTTCTCCTTCTAATCTAGAAATGCCATGGAGATTCGGCAAGGTTCACATACATCATAATCTTCCATAAATCGAAGTTAAACACTTTTATCCAGCTTTTCAATCTTGAATTTTGTTACTGTCACTAATGAATCTTCAATTGGCACAATGCTTAAATACCAATTTCTTGGTGTGAAAAAGACAAATGCATAACCAAATTGAACAATTGGAAAAGGAGAGAAGAAACTAAGCAATCAAGTGTTCGCATGACATAGAGGCCCTGCTCCTGTTCATCCCCTTTCGCTTGTCTCCCTCCATTCCGAAACCTAGATTTGATCGGGCCCTCGATCGACCTATGCTCACCGATTGCACACCCCCCTTCTCGTGCTTCTCAAGGTGAGGCTCGCTCGTCCATCACCTCTTTGCCACGACTCTGACATTTCCTCCAACTCCTTTGACGTCTCACCTCCGACTTCGGCAAGGAGTTTCCGACGCCTTACTCGTTCATTTGGAGCTCATGCTCTCTCTCTCTCTCTCTGTGTGTGTGTGTGTGTGTGTGTGTGTGTGTGTGTGTGTGTGTGTGTGTGTGTGTGTGTTCCTGCTTCCGTAGGGGAGGGAAGGGGGGTGGCAGGGAGGAGTTGAGGGAGTATGGGGTGGGATGCTTGGACATCGCCAACCACTACTATAGCCCTTTTGTTGGGACTATGCTAGAGTACAAGGCTTCGTATGATCGAGACTTCGTCGGATCTTCTTCGATTGTGGATTTTTCCTATATCTTGTTGGCGCAAATCATTGAAGTAGCCTCTTCAATGATGCGAAATTGTATCAAAATTTCCTCCAAGGTGAAGGCTACATGAAAAGAAAAGGATTCATGAATATTGGAGGAATTACAAGTAACATGCTATGTTATATTCTCTTTTATTCATCCTAAAGATGTATTGGAGTTCCAGGAGTATTTATAGGCATAAGGTGTTGCCTTTCCTAAGTGAGATTCTAATAAATTAAATCCATATATTTAGAGACTACAAACAGTCTTGATTACACAAGATGATGATTCTCACCTATCAATTTAATTCCACTATAATTCACCTTTGGATTTATGATTTATGCCACATCATTAGGGTTAGGTAAGAAAATCTCGTGGACTTCAACTTCCTTCTATCAAACATAAAATTTATGGGTGTTCTCCAAGGTTAGATTGAGCCAACTCATACTCCAAGTCAAGTCGGAATGATGATCTAAATTCATGAGGTAGCTGAACTCTATTTGCATCTAACTTTTGATTTATTGAAGAGTATCTAATGGGATTTGGGAGCCACTGTTGAGGCTGCCGAGGGCCATCAAAGAATTTGTAAATACAAGAAACGAAACATAGCCATTAAATATGACAATCAATTACATAAACATAGATGATTATTGACCCAGGTCCACCCAGTATAGGTGTATGTCTGAGAAGATTTAACCCTCAATATCCACTATAGGTGAAAATGATATAAGGAATAGTGAGTCGTAGGTTTTTCAGATTACCCCTCATGGGTCTCCCTTTCATGTGGGTATGGGACCCTATTTATAGAATAAATGATGTGAAAGGTTGCACACTTGGAGATGTAACCATCATATTAATGGGGAGTTATGGCATTGACTTATAAATGCTTGGTGGTCTGCGCCTCTTCGCATTCATGCGCAGATCGAGTCAAAGCGGGTTCGACTGGTTGAATCACAAGTTAATTGGGCTTATTTTGTAAGGATAATTTTGTGACGACCTAAGTCCCACCAATCAACAAGATCTGAGTCACCGTGTATTAACACTAGCACAATCACTCACAAGATCACAGTTACCTAACACATAATCATAAAATATAAACATAACCAATAAATAATTCATATTACAAAAATTAAAGGAACACAAATTGAATACTAACCGCAAGATTTACCATAGTATATAAGTTCAAGGAGATGTACAACGGAAATCTCCTAGCGAACTACCAAGTACACCTGAGTATGGAACCCAAAAGCACGTCATTAAAAACTGAGTAAAGCAGAAATAACAACAGCAGAGTGCAGCAATAACCAAGCACAAAAGAAAATGGGTATTATGACTTTAATTAATCCATTTATTAGATATCTCGTTATCCAATTTCGTTTCTTAGCTTGAAAGCCCAAGTTATTATAGTTCACAATTTGTCAATCAACATTTCAGGGCATGAGACAATTTCACGTAATTTCTTGTAGCACAAGATCGGTATAAGTCACCCTCCTTGCTAGGTAGACCGCTTATACCCACCGAGTCATTGCTTTCCATCACCCTGGGATCATTATGAAAATGGGTGGCGGCTACTTCGTGTAGCGTGAACAAGTATAAGTACTATGTACGCTGGATCACAGATAACCAATGACCCACCCATCGGCTGAGAAAGAAATCACACCAACCCTTGAGCCCTGCAAATCTGCTATCCTAGTTGACCGCTAAGCCTAACCAAAGGGTTGTAGGGAGGCTAGCAACTCCCTAAACCAGCTTAGAATATGTCTATAAAGGCCAAAGCTACAGCCAAAATCCGACGAGTAGCGGGCTGAAACCAATTTTCTAATTCCTTTACTTTTCGACAATTCCGTTGTATTGATTATTTTATCATTTCCAGATAATTATATCTTTTATTCTTGTTAGATCTAATATTATTTAACAATTCCACCTCCTTAAGTCTAGGAGGAACATATATATATTGTTCTTAATATTATCAATTTTCAGATAATTTCTATATGATGATGATTTCATATTAGTTACCACTTACAAACTCGATGAAATTTATTTCACAAAGGTCTAGAAAATCCGTAGAGTGTTCATTTTACGAATTCCGGGATTAACAAAATCTCCATTATCTTTCACTGATTCATTTATAGGTAATTCTGAGTCCATGACAGTGGTCACATATTACCCGTTTAATAAGGAACATCACAGAACTTGTTTTATAGAAAATAGATCTTGTGTTATACATGCGATAACTAGGTATATGTGATCATTAACTCTTAATCATTCTCATAAAATGAAGTTATTTCTTATTAAAGTTCTCGTAAACTAGGGAACCATATTGGAGTCGCTTTACATGATAAGACTATATCCAATAACCGTAAACGTGGCATAATCCGTTAATCATGAGAGTTAATTGCAATTAATTTAATAGTTAATTAAATTCAATTAACTATTTACATCCAAGTCATCAACTTGATTTATTACATTGATATTCAATATTCAAGTACCCAAAAATAGCAAGAAGTAAAAAAACAGGTTCCAAACTCAATAAGAGGTAAAAACATACACTAAATGGTGCATTACGGAAGGAAAATCACTATGTAGACAAAACACATGGGAAAGAGAGACTACTCTATTTAATGTCATCGGAGGGTCACGATGACTCCAAACCGTGCGCACAGAGCCTGGGGGTAGTATCCACGCCTGCCTCGAAATCCGTGTACGCACCGAGGCCAGACCTGATTTGAACATACTAAAAATAGGACTGGAAATACTTAGTCATGTTTCTATTTTTTCACTAAAGATAATGTACTCAAAAATAAAAATAAACTATACCAACGCGTAGTGCACGTCCATACGATTCCAACAGTACTTTATTTGTCGAAATTCGAGGTCAGGAAGGCCTCAAACTAGTCAAAACAGTGTAAAGGGGTCTTGAACCGAACCAGACCGGCCGCCCCACGCAAACCGCTCACTCGCCACATGTTGTGCCGCGATATGCCACCGCACCCACCCGTGGATTGCGTTGCCCGCGCTATCGCGGCTGCCTGATTGGTGCCACTCATCGCCCATCGCCGCTTCCGGCATGCACCCGCGCACGCTTGCGCTTGCCGTCGTCGTGCCACGTGGCACGCATTCACACCCCATGGCCAAATCGTGCGGTCCATGCCTGCCTCCGCTGTGGGCCCCACAAAATTTGTGGTGGGAAGGTCGCGTTTTGCGGAATTGCAATCGAGTCCCAGAACGAAAAAAATTTAATTTTTAAAAGGAAAACTAAAGTTTTCCTCCTCTCTTCCTCTCTTAATTTAAGAAACTTAGAGGCTAATGATGACCCAAAGGACCTAAGGGGGTCCTTTTGTAGGCCTTAAGGTTGTTGGGATTAGGATTAATAGTGTGAAATCCTTATAATACCCTTAGGGTTGGATCCACCTTACATTTAGATCCCTGATGATTTCTTTCGACCATAACTTGAGCTACACACATCGGAATTAGGCGAAACAAGCATCGCCGGAAAGCTTGCAACGAAAGAAATCCAATGATACCATATATGGCACCCTTTTGACAACGTTTGACTAAGGGTTGGCTAGAAATATGCATTTTTTGGCAATTTAAGGAGGTGCTGACACCAACACCGAATCATAACTGAGTTTTTGAGTCCAAATTGACCCGAACCACTTTGAAATAACTCGAAATTTGGATTTTAGGACATTACAAATCTCTTCCCTCATCATCATCTAATGGTCAAACTTTATATATCCAAAATTTATCTATCTAGCTATCTAACTTTGTCCATCTAAAATTAGAGGTTAGACTCTATCCAAAAGTATGTACACTGGATTTTATCATTTATACTATTAAACCTTGCTTGATCCTAGAGGTCACATACTACGCGTGTTTAGTTTAGTTCAAGGTAGGATTGTAGGAGTCCAAGTAATTTTTTACAGGACCAAGAGCTAGCAAATCAATACACAGCCTATTGGGGTAATGGCACAATTAACCCACCTATAACCTTATGATGGGACTTGTAAGCTAACCTCAATGTAAACACATTATTCTAACAAGTATTGGTACTTGGAATAAATATTGGTACTGTTGGCTTTCAGTATGTACCTTTTATTCAAGTGGTATCAGTATTCAAGTATGAGTGTCGGTATACTTGACTTACAGGTTAATCACTAGTACTCAAGGTGTACTGGTACTTATGAAGAGTATTGCTACTTGAGGGATATTGGAAACTATTCAGAACTCATCTGGTCTCAGTAAATATCGGTACTCATCCTGAGTACCGGTATTACATGAGTACTGGCTCTGAGTCTATGAATTTGGACCACTATGACAGTACTTATGTTGTATTGGTACTGATAAACAATACCGGTACACATGATCTGCTGGACAAGGTGACAAAGACATTTGTCTTTGATCTATAGTGAACATGTACTCGTACTTAAGGTTAGTACCGGTACTTATAACGTACAGTCTCAGACCACTCAAAACTAAGAACCGTATCTGTAACCGATGAGTACCAGTACTAGTGATAAGTACCTCATTGATACAGTATTGAGTCCTGTATCTATCAAGTATCGGTACTAACGACCAGTACCGGTACTCATTAGCCACCATTCCAGATATAGAATAGCCTGTGTACAACTAGTACCGGTATTAGTTGTACTTACGGAAAAAAATGATTTGTATTTTCAGAAGTCCAAGGGTCCAGCATACAACTTAAGTTTATGCTGATCCTTGTAGACTAATAGGGATGTTGTTTGACATACAAGATACATGTAAACATAGTAAACTATATTGACGGAAAAATAACATATAATAAGATCGAGTATGGGTTGTACCTATACTTCCAGCCATTGAAATCAAGGTAGAGATGACAGCATTGAAATAAGGTAGATTAGCAATTTTCTTCTAACCTCTACACAACCTGAAGCGAGGAGTACAACCTCTGATGGCAGCCAGCAATCCCAGAATTCCTTGCCGCCTCCTTTCTCCTCTCTTTTCTCTCAAAACTGATGGGTGGCTCTCTTGAGAATAGAAAGTGTGTGTAGAATTAGGGACTACAACCCTTTTTGATTAATTGGTAACCATCAATTAATTCTCGGTAAACTTCTATTCAACCAATCATAGAATAGAAATTATCCCTATAGGTTTCTACGCATAATGCCTATATCTTAATGATACATTAATACCCATTACCATTGTAGTGTCTCAATTGATCACTTTTAAATATGGACCCATAACTGACAGTCAAAATAAATATATGATTACACACACATACTAATTAATCCATATTATTGGATCAATGAATTAACCAAACACAACCTACTATTACCTTGGTGGTGGATTATTGAATCTTCAGAAATAGTAGTCTTTCTTTCTTCTATAAGGATTTCTGTTTCACTAGTACCATCTCTATGTTTAAAGAGCCTTGTTTCAATTGTTTACATGTGATCATATAAATTCCCCATGTTTTTTCTATTATTAGAGATCAGATACTTACATTTTTCCCCTCTAAGCTTGTGAGATAATAAGATTTTCATTCCTAAACATGTACGTACATGAGATTGCGGCTCTACTACATGAAACAATAGAATATCTCTTTTTATGCTGTCACTGCAACATGAAGCATTAGCTCATGGCAGACTTGAAGAACATTTTGTTCTTGTTTTATCTTGTATATTGTCTCTCTTAAACATGCTTTAACCACACTTTTTGAGGCTCATGGGTTCATGTGGTTACATGCATACTTTTTCTTTCTAATGAATGGATCGTAGTTTCGAATAAATTTAAAAAACAAAAAAGAAGAAAACTTGCTTTGGTTCCATCTTCACATTTGCTTATTTTGATTTTAATCCAGATATCGTGGCAATAACTCTATAAATTTATATAACATTATTTCCTTTTATGTCAGTTACCCAGTGGTTCTGCTGCTTACTTCTCCTGATTCACAACGCCAATAGCTTGGAATTTAACCGAGTTAATATAAGCATCATTGCTCAGTTATGTCAAACGGCAAAAACAAGTCACTAATACGACCTGAAATACACATATATATATATATATATATATATATATATACATACCGAGATAAACCCGTTATTTCGAAAGGAAAAAGTGATTTTCCAAAGAATGGATGTATACGTGTGAACTGTACTGTAACTAATGAGAATTCCTACACGGTACCCTTATAATCTTTTGCAATTATATATACCCTTGGAATGTTTATGGTACATATATAGGTGCCCCTATAAAATTGTTAAATTGCATGGTTTAACCTCACTTACTTTTCTACCGAGGTTAAGATGTTAGGCGTTTCATTGGATGAACATGTTATCCAATTAGGTTGTGCTGTACCTGACGAGCTTGCGTGGGATCCGCAAGACATACGACGACAGCTGCGACACACTAGCGATCCTCAAGGGCTACAATGTCCGCATCGACGAGCGAGACGTCTCCATGCACTCGGACTTCAAGGGGGAGCTCATTGACATCCTCGGCCCCAACTTCGGCGGCGCCCAACTCCCTCGGGTCTTCGCCAATGGTAATTACTTGGGTGGCGCCAATGAGATCCGACTCATGCATGATAACGGAAAGCTCTCCAAGGCCTTCACGGGCTGCCTCCCGGCTCCCCAGAAAGGGTCCAGCAACCCGTGTGACATGTGCGGCGATATGCGGTTCATCCCATGCGAGACATGCAACGGGAGCTGCAAGATATATAAGATGCACGTCGAAGGCTCCGAGAAAGCGGAGGAGGAAGAGGAGGAGGAAGAGGAAGGAGAAGAGGAGGAGGAGGGCGTGGAGAGGGAGAAGGAGACGGAGAGAGAGTACAACAGCAACGAGGAGGAGTCCGAGGAGGACGAGGAGATCGGCAGGTTTATACGGTGTCCAGATTGCAATGAGAACGGTCTGGTGAGGTGCCCCATCTGTTGCAAGGAGTAGGAGTTGGAGATGGCGGGAAGGGATCCCATTCAAATGCTTGGTGATTGGAAGTTTGTACAGCCATGCAGGTGTTAGTGAGGAGGATGGTGATTGGTGCAGATCGGAATTACAGAATTTTGTGAAGGGTATGCGTTAAATTGTTCTGCTTTTAGACCCCTTTTCTGGGGTTTATGGTGACTGTTTTAAAAGTGCCATTGAGAATTTTTTCGTAAATGTATGTTGGAGTACTTTGTTGTCTGCATTTTCCTGTATCTGATTGGAAGTATTACCTGACATTGTGTAGATTGTGGAGTAAAGATGTCTAATCCCATCACTGATTGTTGGATTTTTAGTTCTCCTTTCTTCAATTTGGTATGGGATGATGCTGACTCCTATGTATTATAACCACTAAGAACACCCATAAGTTTATCCAAGTCTGGGAATACTACCCCATCCTGCCAATGATAAGGGGGTGTTTTTGATTCAAGGCCAACTTTCTTCCGAATTTGTGTTTCATGATCATCTATTTTGTTGATGCAAATGGTCTCTGACTCTCAAACTTGGCAAAAACTTTTGCGTTTCTTTCGGGATCTTAAATATCAAAGAAGGTGGAAAAAGGAGTAGAAACTTGGAAGATGGAATAAGCTGAAATTTTTGTGTTTTTCTACGTATGGTTAAGTTCATTGGTGGAAGTTATCCTTGCCTTGATGAGTAAACAAGCAATAACAGAGGAATGTGCTAAATTGAAATTTGTATCAGATCCAGAGAACAAGTAGGAGGAGTCAGCTTTGTCCATCTTAATTGTGGATGCAATTATCGAAGAAATTGACTCTTCTTTGTCAACAAAGGAGGATGACAGCAGTCGTGCTGCACTGGCAATGCTGCTTTAGAGTTTTGGTATGGCTCTCCATGAGACCAGAACAACAAACAAATGATAATTGTGGTAGAAACTGCAAAACCCTGCCTCATTCTCACGGTAAGACAAGTTTGTAGCAAATTCCATGGATATAAAATGATACGAAATCTCTCCTTCGTGATTACGTGCATGCCTCAAACACCAAGATTCACACAAGAATTACAATGAGCCGTCTTCACCTGCTGTCAAGACACCAGTTTTCCTATGATCTGAAGCAGAATATGCAGCCCTCAGTCTCCTTCATGTGAAGTTAGAACATATTTATACAGAATTATTTCAAAGAGAACCAAAAAAAGCTAGATTTCTCACACAAAAATCCACATTTATTGGTGAATAACAAAATTTAAGGACCCAAGTTCCGAAACCAACATGACCAGTAGAGCACAAATTGCTAAGCTGTAATCTTCAGCTCTCATGTTGCTCACCAACATTTCATCGGCTAGACATAAAAGTGTCAACTCAATTCCCATGCAAAATTTTCTTGGGGATGAACAAAAATCCAGATACATGCTACCCAGCTATTGCCAATGATGCAGTAAACCCAGATTACGAAACGACGACAGATATCCCCATGATTTTCTCACCAACAAAAATCTTTTCATTAAATTTCTTACAGAAAATATCTGAGTTTTATTCTCATCAAATCAGAACAAACCCAGAACAGGCTTGATAGAAGTTACTTCACATACCCCAGTCTCTGTCAAGAGAATATCATGCAATCATCTAAAGCTTGCAGTTCACAAAGTCATCGATTGTGGCTGAAACCCATTTATCAACATCCCTTTTTCTAGTCAAATTACAGTTATACACCGATAATTCCAACAGAGGGTGAACAAAGGTGATGAGGAAAGATTTCGTACACCAACAGTTCTACACCTTATATCATACAATTTGCGTAAGGCCCACAACTCTGACACAAAAACATATTTAAGGAGAAAAAGGCAAAAAAGAAAAAGAAAAGAAAAGAAAAGAAAGCTAAGGCTCCATACGTACCACTTTGATGAAGTGACATGATCAAAAGCCTCTGGGAGAAGACATCGGCCCCTCCACACCCCTTCTGATCTCCTGATCCTTCATGAACAAGCAGTAGTCGGCGATCTCCCTAAACTTGGGGACGCTCCTGAGGTCCACCACCGTCCCATCCTTGAGGGTAATCACAATGTCCCCCCACTCCCCGATGAACCTCGGCACCACCTGCACGTCCTTGATCGACTTGTACGGGAAGTCGCTCCGGTCCCGCCCCGTGAACCCGGACACGACCGTCACCCGGAGGTTCGTGAATCGGTACCGGAGGAAGAAGGCCCGCGAGACGGCGGCGATGGTCAGGGGCAGCCACACGAGGGTGAAGCCCAGGAGGAGGTTGGTCACGAGGTCACCGTAGTGGGCCCCGCCGTCGAAGAACACGCGCTCGGAGGTGGTGGAGGAGGAGGAGGAGGAGGGCGGGCGGGAGGGGGAGGCTGAGGTGGTGGGGTTGTTGGGAGGGGAGGAGACGAGGATTCTGGTGATGGGAGGCCTTGGCGGTTGGGCGGTGGGGAGGGAGGGGAGGCGGGGGAACGGTGCGATGCGCGTGCGGGTCGCGGGGAAGGTGGAGAGGGTTGGAGGGGAAGGGGTGGAGGAAGCCATGGGAGGGGAGGAGGGGATGCGAGGTCGTAGGGCGTGGTTAACTGGTAGTGATGATGGCGGTGGTGGGGATTGGAGGGAAGCGGTGGTTGAGAGCGTCAGCTCGTGGCCGGTGGGGAAGGCGGGGGAGGTGATTACTGGTGCCACGTCGACTGGATAAGGTGATGGTCTTGCTGGTGGTTGACGTGGTTCGATCTGGACCGTTGGTTTCAATATCTTGATTTTTTTTTTTTGGTTCGGAAACTGCTTTTGGGTCCGTTTACATGCATGATAATAAAACCTACCGATAGATGAAGATGAGTGTTTGTCCCAGTGAGAGAATAAGTGAATAAGTGGAGGGTTAAGAGATGAGATAAAATGATTGAAATACAAATGTAGTATTAGTAGGTATTTATTTAATATTAAAAGTGAGAGTGAAAGATGTTGCGGATATTTATTAGATATTAAAAGTGAAAATGAAGAATGTAGTGGATATTTGTTAATAGTATAAGTGGAAGTGAATATAATTGTGTTTTAAGATGATGATGTTCATCCTGGGTGGGAGAGATAAATAATCCATAAACCTATCTCTCCAAGTTAGTTGGGATTCGAATTAGAGACTTGTCGTTCTTACTTAAGTGGTATGAACCTAATCACCAAGTGAGCTATCGGATAGACGTGATTTGATGGGAATTATTGGAAGTGACTATATGAAAGTTTGTGTTGAAGTGAAAGAAAAAAAAGAAACAACTTACCTATTTCACTTTCCAAGACTTTTTCCAAGCCCTCCCCTTATCAAAGAAGGACACGCATCCCAAATAGCACATGTGCTGTCTGGAAGGGTAAATGTGCTATTGATGTAAAAGATAAAATGAAAGATTTGAAAAAAACTTAAAATAAGTCTTGTATATACCATTACTCAAGAAAAAAAACCTTAACAAAAAATTGGGATAGGAAAAAACTCCACCCGTATCCAAACTAACCCTTAAGTTCAGGGTCAAATAAGTTTGATTTGGGATAGGCTTGTTAAGGGCCCAAGAGCCTAAGCTAAAATTTGAAATCAGTAACTTAATCAGGAGTGGCCTATAGCTTAGCTTGTGTTCAGTTTGATAAGAGCTCGGGTTATCGAGCTGAAATGAACCGCCGCCCTTTTAGTCGAATAAGACGTCTGGAGTGTCAATTAGACGTCTATCCAGACGTCTAGACATATGTCTAGACGTCTGAAAGTGGGAAAAATCGAAACTTATTTTTCCTCCACATGCGCGCAACGTGCGGACCGTTCTCTCTCCTCGCGACCCACTCACCCGAAACCCTAATCCCCTTCTATTTAAACCCCCACTTCCCCTCACCCACGCCACTCTCCACTAGCCACCACCACCTTCATCCTTCACCTTCCTCTCTTCCTTCCAGCACGGCGAGAGAGAAAGGCGGGATGCGGAGGAGGAGGGTGCAGCGAGAGTATGGAGGGAGAATGAGAGGAAGAACATGAAGGGAGGGTCGAGGCCGAAGGAGCTCGTGCGAGCGGCGGCGGGCACGCGCACGAGGAGGGGCTCGGGGAGGCGACCTCCCGGCCCTTTGTAGCTGTTGAGGTTGCTGCGGGCGGCACTGTGAGGAAGCAGCATCGCGGAGGAGGTTCTGGCACTAGAAATTTTTCCATTATCAGACATCTGGAGGGTCGACCAAACGTCTGTAGAGGTATTAGGACGTCCGGAGCTAAAGCCAGACGTCTGAAAGCATATTATCGCGCAAAGGTACGTGTTTCCTGCGCTGCTTTCCGCTGTGCCGATTGTAGCGCAGGAATGTCTGGCTGATTATAGGTTTGCATTTTTCGTATGCTGGTGCAGAGCGTTGGAAAGGTGCGCGGTGCGCCTTTCTAGGCACTTTTGGACATCTAACCACATCGCCAGACGTCCGACGGCCCTTCCAGACGACTGGAAGGAATGTCAGACGTATGAAACTCTCCTCAGACGGTTGCAGGGGAGTCTGGATGTCTGAGGCAGCCGCAGGAATTGGGAGGTAAGATCTGACGTCTTTTAAGACGTCTGTGATTAGTCCCAAACATCTAGTTTTGGACAGTATGGGTGTTTTTGGCCTATTTGGGGCCCAAACGAAATTGGATTTCTGCAAATGAAGTACCGTTGTTTTCCGCTTGAGTTTCTCTACGTGTTAGTGTAGAGTATCCACTATTTTTGACCCGTCTGATGTAAATTAGTCGTTGGTACAAGTTACCAGCCGGTGGCGTGTTCGGAGCCCGCGGAGACGACGAGATCTGTGGTGCAGGCCCCCATTCCTACCGTGATACCCGGTAGAGTGGTTTAATTCATTTGTTAAGATGTAAATAAAGAATAGCTTGTTTAGATTAAATTGATTGAAACTCTATGATTTGGAATGAACCCTAGGGAAGAAATGTATGAGCCTGATGTTGATCCATATTGTTCATTTGAGATGCATGTTTAACTAAATTGCTAGCAATGTGTATTAGTTGATTTATGAGTTGCTTAGTCAAATATGAAAACACGAGCTGCCTGCTATGTAATGGAAAAATGGAGAGTTGAGTAATATGATCCGGATATTGATAAATGAGATGAATATGAGCATGAACCCTGTAGGGAATTAGGAGTAGAACTCCTGTATATGAAAGGAATCTGGTACGTAGACGAAAAGTGAGCTGGTCCTTGTGTACATGGTACCAAGGAAAGCAACTATCCCTTTTAGTGTAGAGGGGGAGCCAGCCACCCCTTGGGTTGAGACCCGCGGTAGGACTGGTCACTTTACACTGACTCCTGTTTGGCCCTTGTGTACGTAGTACCGAGGTGTGCTACTAGTGTAGGGAGGGAACCAGCCACCCCATGGAGCTTAAGGTTAGGATTAGCCAACCTATATTGACTTTTTAGGCCCTCTAGGCAAACCGGGGTAGTCGGACGGGAGTACGCAGACTGTGGAGAGGTGAGACCCCTATTTGGTTCTAAGGGGAGAGACCCCTGTTTTGAGAGGGCAAGGCCCTGTACTGTTCCATGCTGTACTTTAGGCGTACCCACTAGCGGAAACGACTGACCGCGTGCCAATGAAGGGTAGCTACTCGTGTGCTTATCACGCGTGTCGTAGTCACCGCTACGTCGCGACAGTGACCTTGAGGTGGTTGACTGGGTGTAGGACTACCGAGGGGGACTCTCTTAGCTTGGAGAGCACCACATGTACCTTCTACACCACGGGAAAGATTGCAATCAAGATCATTCCCACGATGAACAAGTAAGATCAAGGAATACTTGGATCCTTTGTAAAATAAATGAACCAAAAATACATAGATGAGGTAAATGGAAATGAGAATAAAATTTAGTTGCTTGTTTTACTTTACTTGTGCATAAATAATATAAACACCATTCTACTCAGCGTTCGTTGACTCTGTCTTTTCGTAACCCTGTTCAGGACCAAGAGTTGAGCAACTCGAGTTTCCGGCTGCAGAGGGTGCTGGGCCTAGCTAAGCTAAGCCGTAGTTGTCTTTCCCGCCCTTTTTCTTTTCTACTGTAGTTGTAAGTACTGGATATTTAAATTAATGTTCCTGTTACTTTATGTTTTCCTTCCGCTGTTGTTATTGTGGTAGCATGTACTATTTTGAGACAGTTTGCTCTACTTTTCTTTACCATTTCGCTTTTCCTTCTGCTTAGTTATAATGCATATGTTGATGTGGTATTATTTTCTGCTTTTGGTTATTTCTCGTTGGGCGATTAGGTCTTGGGATTAGTTGAGGCGAGCCGATCTCGGATCATATAAGAATCTGAGAACTGGGTCGTAACATGAGCTCAGGAAAATAGTCAAGAATCTTGACAAGGTGTTTACATGCATATATGTATATCATACATATACAATATATTGGTGAACAAGCTAGTGCATTTGAGTTGCTTTTAGCTCAAAATCGACACAAACCCGATCTAATTTTAAAATTTTATCCGTCTCAAAGATAATGGGACAAGTAAATTCTTGCTTTATTTGAGGTTGTTCAAATCGTAATGCCACTAGATTAAGGTAAGTAAAGATTACTATTCTTGTGAAGATATTAAGAAAATTTTGGTGAAAATAGAATTTTAGACCTTATGTCACACTATCAAAGATGTCAATTTTCTACAAAAACTGGTGGTTGCTTGCAATGGTATTCAATGTTAGAAAGTGCCCCCTTTGCCTAGGAGGGAAATCTATATTTTTGGATTCAAAAGAGGGTTCATCGTCTCATTTTGAGAATTTTTTTATGTAGGATGTATAAAAGTTGGTAAGGTAAAGTGGTAATTTTCGTTGAAGTCGTGGTGGTTTAGTAATATAAGAAAGAAAAATGAAGAGGTTGTAGTCTAATTGCATAGTCACCTACAAAATATACCCAATCACATAAACTAGCAGCCGATCAAGCCCTGTGTTCTTTGTTTGATGCTAGACCAGTTGTTAAGGCAGTGAAAGGTTTGGAATCTCCACCGCCATGCAAATTAAGAAATATTATTGACAATTGTATCATTTTTTTCTTAATAAACTGCCGCAAACGTAAATAGGGACGTTGTTAACTGCACCCATGTTGTAGTAACTTTATAAATAATCTTTGTTGGTTACTGATTCGGTGGTGACATCCTTAATGTATTTGATGAACTACCATGGTTTGTTTAAGTAATATATTTTACTTTTTTTCTATAAAAAAAAACAAGTCGACTCTATTCATCCATACTTTTCCGAGAATGTTCAATGGGCCAATAAGGCCTACCAGCCATTTTTGATTGTTGAAAATGTTAACGTTAAATGACAACGTGAGACATTTCAAATTTCTCCCTTTTAAAATCAACTCCACTGCCACATCTCTCTCTCTCTTGATCTATTGATCTCTCGACAACAAAGGAGGGATTAATGTAGCAGCAGCACATACATATCAATTTCCTTATTTTGATGTAACCTTTGATCACAAGTAGTGCTTTAAAGGTCACTATCTTCCCATTTTGACCTTTCTTTCTTTTATAAATCCATTTGCATCTAATGAATATTACTCCATTAGGAAGATCTACGAGGAAGGTCCATATATTGTTCTTATATATGAAATCTATTTCAAACTGGTTGTTAGCCTTCACTTGTTCACGTTATAATCCTTTCATTGTCTTATCATTTGTGTAGGATCAATCTCATGCTCTTCCGAGATGTAAAATCTATATCGTTCAAGTGGATGCACTGCTTTAGAAATCCTTTAAGTAGAATGAAAGCATCACACTTGATTCTGGTTGATGATCTTTTTTCTTGTGGGTCAAGGGCTTCATTGATACCATTAGACTCAATGAGCTCCCTCCATTTTTATTTTATCCTTCAAGGAAGTTTTCCTCCATAAATCTAGTATTCCTAAATATGAATACCCTTTGGGTCATAGAAGTAATAGCATTTACTATCCTTTCGATCCCCAATGAAGAGCACTTGGTAGTGCAGGATTCTAATTTGATGGAATTTGATCATTGAAGAAATTGACCTCACAAAATAAACCTAAATGACTTGTAATTAGACCAACAGAACCTACTTGATCCTGATTCACGCGCAAATGCAAAGAGGCACGAGCCCACAGTCACGCAGTTAACTCCTCTATTTTCCATTACTCTCCCCCAATATTCTCTACTACTTTGGTGGTTACATTTCTCTAAATGTGTAACCACCCATCATGAGTACTCTATAAGAAAGGCCCCTCACCTACATGGTAAGGGACAAGCTAAATGGGGGGCAATCCAAAAGGGCTATAGCTTAGGTATTGAGGGTTAGATTCATTTCCCAGACGTACGCTTATACTGGGTGGAACTGAATCAATAATCCCTTATGTTTTGTATAGATCTGTGCTTATTTTTTATTTTTCTTAGCTATGTTTCGTTTCCTACAATATAAAAATTTTTTGATGGTTATTAGTGGCCTTGGTGGCAACCCTCGAGACCCATCAAGATTCATGTTCTTAACACGAGCCATACAACCCCAAATCTGCAAGTGTTCTACACTAGGCTTCCATTCTACCCCCATCTCATGTGGAGTTTTAAGGATGGATTTGGTTAGAATACTATTAAGAATGTATGTTGTTTCCATTGCATACTCCAAAAAGTAAAGCAGAACTCATTGACCATATCATGTCCAACTAGGTATAGTTGCATCTCTCAAATACGTGGTTGCATCTTTCAAATATGACATTCAATTGTTGAGTACCAAAAAGCGTAAGTTCAAAGATGATTCCTTCATCCTTGAGGTATTCTTTGAAATCCATAGAAAGGTATTCACCTCCTTGATCTAGCTGAATTGTTTTGATTCATTTAACTATTTGATTCTCAACCAAAGCCAGATACTCTTTGAACTTTTTAAAGGTTTCAAACTTATGATGCATTAGGTAAATGAATCCGTACTGCGAATAGTCATCAGTAAACGTCACAAAATACTGTTAACCATTCCTGGTCACAGTACTAAATGGTCCACATATATCCGCATGTATGAGGTTCAGTAAGCCATTACGTTGACCCCCTTTCCAAGAAAGGGTAATCTAGACATCTTCCCGATGGCATCAAAAATCCAAGGGTTCGTCCTTCTATCAATAGACACTTCTTATTCTTTGATGTTAGATCACCATGGATCTGTCTACAACTTCTCTAGCACAGTTAGAAGGTGTTTGATTATCAATTACAACATCAAAAGCATTTAAAACGAACTCACATTCATCTAACTCATGCAAACCACCAAGAATAACGGAACCAAAAGTAATAACTTTACCATAACAATCTATAGTAAGAGTTTGCTCAAAATGAAAAGCATATCCAAATCTAATTGAAATGTATAACAGATTCCTCTTAATTGAAGCTACGAAGAAGCAATCTCTTAAAAGTAGGATATGTTTGCTAGCATTCTTTAAGTCTACAGATCCCTATGGCTTCCGCTGCAAGTATTGTCTCAGATCCCATCATGATTTGCACTTCTCCCTCCTTAAGCTTTCTGGTCACTTAAAACACATGCAATAAATTGCAAATATAAATAGATGCTCCAGAATCCACAAGTCAACTTTCAACTCGTTAAATGAACAAGTTAGTTTCTATGATGAGAAGAGATTCATTACCTGCATTGGCTTTGGCCTTGCCCTTGCCCTTCTCCAAGGACTTCACATACTGCAGAAAGTTCCATTTTCAGTGGCCAAGCTTCTTGTAATAGTGGTACACATCTACAGCCTTGTCATTCTCTAAAGACTTTCTCTTATTTTGGGAACCATTGCCATGCTTCTTCCTTTTGAACCTTCCACTGTTCTCAGCAATCATTGCCTCAAGTGAGTTCTCCTTCTTAATAATGTCCTCAGCTAACTTAAGTAAGGAGATTAGCTCAGCTGTGGTTGTCTTCATATTTTTCAAGTGAAATGAGATAATTAAGTTGGTTAAGTCTGGAAGTGATGGTGTGATGATATCTGTGATGGTTTTATCATTAATTGGATCGATGATCGCAGCCCAACGATGCGAAAATCGGTTCAATTCGATAACTGTGGCACCACCTATGAGCAATAAAAGATGAACGACCATGATGGTGCCACATGGCGCCATCATAGCCACCCAACACCACCCGCAACACCTCCTCTTAACCCCCACGATCAATCCCAGCCGTTGGATCTCATTCCAACGGTTGAGATTCAAGGTCAACCGTGCTTCACAAACCTCTGAAGGCAAAGGCAAGCTTGATCTTGACTGTTGGATCGAGATCCAATGATCGAGAGCAAGCTCACCTAAAATAAAAAACGCAACAAAGAGGTGGCCTTAGCGCAGCGGGCAAGCACTCTTTCGCGAAGAGAGCGACGAGGGGTCGAATCCTTGTGCGCCTCAAATCAAGAGAGAAGTGGCGCACGGAGAAATTGGGTCATTGGATGCAGCACAAACGGCCGATGCAGCGGAAACATGGTGCCCTCTTATGCGCCAGATGTTTGATCGCACCACACGCGTGCGATGACGCACCATCAGATGCACCATCATACGCAGGTGCTATGTGAGTTGAAGGCCAAGCAGTCTCGCGCGCTATCGACTGTCCGATCGGACATTTGAGATCGATTAGGCGCGATGAAGCGGTGAACAACTGAAGAGGAGTTGTCAACGTGGCCATGTAAGGGCGCTTGGATCTCCATTGTGCGGTCCACGTTTTACATACACCTTCAACAACTCTTGCCTACAGCGACACATGCATCCGTCACTAAAGGCCCTACATTTAATTTTAAAGATTTTAAAGGACCTTTTTGCCCTTGTACCTCAACTATATAAAGGACCCTACACCCCCTTCGTGAAATCATCCCTTCCTTCTTCTCTCAACCCCTTTAAGAGCTAAGAACTCAAATTCTAACCTCGCTCAAGTGCTCCCAAGATATGGGAAGTTCCGCTAGAGTTAAAAGATCAAAATTTTCCACTTCTCACCCCCTTTCGCGAAGCTCTCGCCCCCGTTTCGGGAGCGGATCCTATGTCGTCAACATCCTGCCTTATCCCCAGTTCTTCCAGATTTGCCCTCCGTCCTCCATCTACACTCTCCTTGCAGGCATCATTTGTTTGGCTCGTCCTCCAAGCATTCGTCAAGGAGGATAATCTCTCACCCCCAATCTTTTTATCTCTTTCTAGAGTAGATTTCCAACTTTATAGTTGTAGAAATTCCTTGTAATTGACATTAAATTAGTTATAAAAGTTGTTTTCTCTCTCTCTCTCTCATTCTCTTTTGTTTATATTAGTTTAGTTACCATTGTGAATGTTTCATTTATAAAAATACAAAAAAATATAATTGCGGATTTAGATTGACGTAGCCTCTCCGTGTTTGACCCAGGACTTACACTAGTTTCGGTAAATTTATCTAATAGTAGATTTTTATGCAACTACAACAATGTGTTTTTAACTAAATCTTTTTGCATATAAAATCTCACTTATCATTTTGGTGTCGTTGCCGGGGAGGCAACGGATCCCGATTATTTTTCCGCATTCCTCACATTTATTTGATCTCTAAGCTCTCTTTTCTTTCTTCTATTATCTTGCAGGTACCCTGACAAGGAATCTTCGAGTGATAGAAAGGAGTAAAGTGCTGTTAAAGACCATTGTAAGTGCTCCCCCATTCTTTACCCCCATAGATTTTATTTCATCACCTTAATTCAAACCTTAATTAACTTAGGTGCTCTCATAAACCCTAGGTTTAGTTTGGTTGTTTGGTTGCCAGATCCACCCACCTCACCGTCCGCTTATAAAAGAAAATATAAAAAAAATCTTATCTGATTGTGGGATTTTCTTACTATACACATCACATACACCCATAGAGGTACACAACCTCTTCTGATTTTTCTCACTCAACCGGTAACTCAATCTTTGGAACTGGTACACTCATCAACACATAACTGAGTAGAAATTAGATTAGGTAACCACTTGTGTGCTTAATTCAGTGGTGCATCAAGACTAATTGCTTGAGTTGTTTGGGCCACACCACTTCATTTGAAAAAAACTCATCAAGTAGCTTGTTCATTAAGGTTAACATTTAAGGTTAGTACTGGCACTCCATGTTATTTTGATTTCAAAGGAAAACATCTTCACCTGTGTTTGCAAATCTTGGTGTACCTCCTAAACATGATTGAATGAATCTTAATTCAAACCCTGAAAGCTACTTAAGTAAGATTTGAACTCTAAAATCCACTCATCCAAATAATCTTACCTAAAAACCCTAGTTGTGCACTCACTCACACATTTCCATCAGTCATTAAGGGCACAACCTATTTTAAAAGCCCATCACATTCCAAAAGCATTACTTTCCCAAGCCTAATCTAAAATTGAGTAGACGTTGGCCTTAGGACCCGTCGGTTCGTTTTAGGGTATGTCTCAAATTGTGGTGCGAATTTGTGACGTTTGCTTTCTCCAAAAGGTGCTAAGTTGGGGGGCTTGATTGTCAAACGACTTAAGCAGGCAAGGGTTTGACATAATTAGCGGCCTTTGGGACAAACTCCCCCTGCTTTACCAGCCCAACTTAACAAGCTTCTGAATTAAAGACAACGTAAAATTCATGTTGTGGTTTGAATTTATCTCAGAGACTAGGTTCTTAGGATACCCAATTTAAGGACAGGCTTGTATTATTGTACCATAGGGTTCTATTCTCTAGTCCTTCCGACCCCTTCCTAGTTTATGCTTGGAAGGAGGTCATTGAATCCCCCTTTGGAAGAACCATTAGACCATTCAAGGAGGCATAGGTTGAATTTTAATTCAGTAGATCCCATGGCTGATCAACCACCTCCTCAGAATCAGCACGAGATGCTGCAAAGGTAGCTGGAACAATTGTAGAAAATGCAAGAATGGTTCCAACGAATGAATGGTCAGGGCGCTTAGCCTTTGAAGGATTTATGATCCTTCAAATTATAGAGAACATCTCGGTGTCCAAATTCCAGCTGGTGATTGGAAATCAAGTCCCAGGTTTTAAGCCTGATCAAACATTTTCATGGGCTTGGCTCTGATAACCCGTTTCAGCATTTGGAAGACTTGACCACTTTGGTCTAAACCATTAAAGCACAAAACGTGGACGAGGAGCAAATGATCATGAGGCTTTTCCTCCACTCTCTTAGGGATAAGGATGCACATTGGTATCAGACTATTGGAAGGCCGATAGCTACATAGAATGATCTTCAATCGGCCTTCTTAAAGAAATTCCTTCCAATCGAGCGTACCAATGCCTTGCGACGAGCGATTATTACTTTCGTTTAGCAGCCGAGGGAATCGTTTCATGGTGACTGGGAGCGATTCCAGAATTTGTTGCGGAAGTATCCACACCATGAGGTGCCGAAATGGCAACTCTTGTAGATCTTTTATCATGGGTTGACTGAGAAACTTCATAATCATGTGGATGCTTATTGCGGAGGCAATTTCCTCAACAAGGATGTAGGTAGTGTGCATGACTTGTTTGAGGAAATGAGTGAGAATTCTATCAATCATGCCTCTGTGGACACTCGCAACCGGTTCAAGCAACCCAGATCGGATGTTAATGAGGTCCAATACTCTCATTCATTCGATATGAAATTGATTTGTAACAAACTTAATAAGGTGGACCTGGTTGCAAAAAGAATGTAAGAGTAATGGCTGAAAACTCTGCAAATACTTCTAGATCCACTCAATCCCAAAATTCAGGATTCCATTCTTCATGAACTCCTACTAGATGGGAGTTCGTAAATCAATTGGAAGCGGCTCAACCTATGAGCCAACATTACTCGAAACCCCACGGGATCCAAACTGGGGCCTTTAATCCCAGTTTCTCTGATCTTTCTCCTTCTTTCTTGCCATCCTCACCCTATGAGGATGTGTATGCTGTACAGGAGAATGTTAGGTCCAACCCATATTTTAACTCCTATAGCCCGGGTTGGAGGAACCTGTTGGTACAAGGGCACCACGATCGTCAATTTTGATGACAACAAAACACTTGTGTTTTAACATTTGCATTTGAGTTTTAGATTTCAGGAAATCACAAATTGTTACAAGTGTGAAAGACAGAGCTCAAGCTCGCATCCATGGTGGATTGGAGGAGCTTGATGGAGGAGAATGAGCTTTGCAAGGAGTGAAAACGTGAAGACAAGAATATGATAGATTTCCTTGTATCTTAGTCTTTGTATCTTTATTTTTGTTTTTGTTGCTCTTTCATTTTCTTAGATGCATGTTAAAGAGCCTCAAAGTTACCTAACAGTAGTCCTAGGAACACTTGCATAACCCTAAGATACTTATGTCTTTCGTAGAGGATTTAGAAAACCAAGATAGGATTTAGACAGCCTGATCAGACATCCAGTCATCAAATTAGAAGTCTGATCTTGGACTTTAAGACATCTGAATGTTGAATTAGACGTCTAAATACTTAGGATGGACTTAGTACCTTCTGTCTGCCTATTTCAGACAACAAGCCTTTTGTCCAGATGTCTGATGACATTGCCATACGTCCAATTAGTGGAACGTTGGCTTACAAAATGTGATCGTTGAGAAATGAACCTTGAGCTTTAGTAACCGCTGAGAGCGTGTTTTGTTTTGTCGTGATGGTTATTTATAGTTTACAATCGTTGTAGTATATGACAAAACAGTTACCAGATTACTATAAATTTTTACTTGGAATAACAAGTTTTTCCGAGGTCGAACTCAAGGAGCAACTAGAATTCTAGAAGTATAAATATTCACAATTTTGTTACAAAAATAATAAAAGAGAGAGAGAGAGTTTTGTTGGCTTCTTCTTCTTCTCTCTTCTTTTTCTCTCTTTTCTTCTTCTTGGTCGTTCCTCTTCTTCTTCTTCTTTCTTCTTTTCTTCCTGCCTTCTTCTTTGTTCTTTAGCCTGCGGCTGGGGTGATTTTCTTCTTCTTTCTCCTCTCCTTTTCTTTCTTTCTTTCAGCTGCAGAGTCTTCTTTTCTTCTCAACCTGCCTTGTTGAGTTGGTGGAAATGGAAGATTGAACAACAGGTTTGGTGGATATTTATCTCTGAATTCATTCGTCAGCTCCGTAGATTTGTTTTATTTTATTTTATAAAAAAAAATTGGAATTAGGAAAGACAATTTGGGTTTAAGAAAATTTTCAATCTTAGGAAATACTACATTATGATTTGAATACAAAGACCCTTCAGGTCTTTGAACTTAATTAGCCCATATATCCACTAAAATGTGGATTTGTCTTTGAGTCTTCGCGATCTTAATTCTATCGTAATTGGAATAAATAAGTTTGGGTGATAAGTACACGACCTATCAACCCGCCCTCTGATTTGAGGGAATTTTGAGTTTTAAGCATCTACACACTTTCCTTGCACTGATTCATTGTTCGACGATTTTAACGGAAATTGGGTAGCTAATGAACCTTCTAGGGTGATATGCTGACAAGTTATCGTGGGTAACAGCCCATAGGTAGGTTGTCCAGAGCCCAGTCACTGGACCTTTCTCTTTTTCCTGCCCTTAGGTAAATCTTAGACCAGGGAAGCCACCTACTTAAAAAAAAAAAATCAAAAAGAAAAGGAGAAAAGAACAAAAAGAAATAAGCCACACTTCGCCGCACGAGTATGGCTGGCAAGTTGTCGGTGGTAACAGCTCATTGACCAGTTGTCCAGAACCCAACTCAGTAGTTGCACTAAAAATTCCCAAAACACTTAGGAAGAAGCGGAGAAGTAGAATAAATCGGGGAGATATACACTGGATTCACCCTTGTGTTGACCCTGAAAAAAATAAAAGTAGGGAGAAAGCTACCGGTTGTAAAGATACACCTTTAGGCAGAATTCTTTTTGAGGTCACCTAGAGGAGTAGAAATACGAAGTTCGTTTTAATTACCGGTCAACGAGTCTATCACAATCACAATAAGATGCTTAAAACTTAGGGTTCTCATCAAATCTTGGGTGAGTTGAATGGTCATAGAAAGCCACTCTTAAACCCTAAAATTTGAAAATCCAAAAAAATTAGAAAAGAGTAAAAAGAGAAAAAGAAATTTTTCTTTGAATAAGGTGAGGCTTGAGGCGGTCTGCATTTTGGCTGGTACTCGGGCACTGTTGTGTCTTTGAAAGTTCAGTTCCTAAGTAGATAATTTTTTAATTATTGAAAATAACTCAGGTCCAAATAATCTAACCTAATTCTTTTATAAATAGCATATAGTTTTTGCTAGGGACTAGCAAAAGATAGGCATAGGGGTATGATGTAAACACATTTACACTACTTAAAATATCTATTTATGCTTGTTCTTAAGCATATGATTGCATTTCAGGATATAAATATTGCATAACATGCATCATCTTGCATTTAGAGTAGTTTGAATAAAATGGAGGTTAATTGTCTCCTTTTATGTGCTTGGACAGGGCAAATATTTTATCGGGACCTCAGATCAAAGATCCAACCGTATGGATGTGAACAGGACGACGATTGGAGTTCAACGACTCCAAGATCGTCCTAATTAGGCATCCGTAGCATTAGATAGTGATCGGGAAACCCCAGAAGATAAAGGGCTAGGATGGTGTAAATTCGCACTTCAGATGACAAATCCGACCGCACGGATGAATTCGGATCGACCATCGCAGCCCAACGACTCAAAAATCGAGTCAATTCGACATCCGTGGCACCATCTACAACTTCCAGAAGATGGACGACCAAGATGGCGCCACGTGGTGCCATCTCGGCCGCCCAAACGGCCGCTTACATTCTATGAAGCCTCGCACCCGCTCACTCTCCGCCGTTGGATCTTGATCCAACGGCTGTGGTCAGCAGTGCCAAAAAGCGTCCGCTCGACCATTCGCGCCCCGTAGCGCAGCGGTCGAGCGCGCTTACGCGAGCGGCGGGCGCGGGTTCGAGCCGTAGCGAAGGACTGGAAGGCGCGGGCGGGCGTTGGATCCTGATCGGACGGCCGCGCACGCCCGATAGCGTTCACGCGCGATTGAACGCGCGATTGCACGTGGCAGGCGAGTGCACAACGAGCGGGCGGAGATGCATCCTAAGCCGTCCGATCTTGCGATCGGACGGCTGAGAACTGATGAACGTGCGTATGCGTTGAAGAAGCGGGCAGCCGTGGAGGCACACGTGGGCGCGGGAGCTACGCCCACGTTGGGGGCTTTAGTGACGGATTTATCCGTCACTAAAGACCCCTCATTTATTATTTTGAAGTTGTAATGACTATTTTGCCCCCACTCCTTGCAACTATAAAAGGAGACCCCCTCCATACGAAATTCTCATCCCTTCCTTCTCTTCTCTACCTCTCCAAAGCTCAAGAGAAGCTTGTCCCACACCCGGGATGCTTCTCGCGAGATAAAGTCCAAATTTTCGTCCCCCTTCGGAAGTGGATCCCGCGATGACAACGGCGTGGTGCTCTGTTTCCATTCTTCTGCTTCGTCTTCCTTCCTCCAGGAGTCGTCCCGTCCGGCTCGTCCTCCAAGCAACCGTCGAGGAGGATTTCTCTCTCCCTATTCTTTTTACTGCTTTCTAGTGTAGTTCTGCTCGTCCTCCAAGCAACCATCGAGGAGGACATTTCTCCCTCCATTCGTTTAATGGTTTTTAGAGTAAATTTATCTCTTTCTAGTGCAAGTGTTTTATGCTTTATAGTTGTAATGAACAATCGCAATGATAAATTCTTTGTTTATTCTACGTCTCATTTTGATTTCTATGTGTAATATTCTCTCTCTTACCCTCTCTCTTTCTCTTGTATTTATTGTAAATAATTAGATAGTTTTAAATTGAATTACTTCGTGACAAATAAAAAGAAACGCGTAGTTTTTAAATCAAACGTCCGCTTCCCTTTGTTCGACCCGGAATTTTCATTTCGGTATAAATTTTATTTGTTGAACACGAATTCTTCGCTTTCAAACTACAACGACAGGTTTTCCAAAACCAAACATGTTAGGGTAGCGATTCGTGCGTTCAACACTTGTTCTTTCTCTTCTCTGCTTCTTTCTTCTCTTCTCTTTTCTTGTGTCTTCTTTCTTCTTTTTCCTCCTTATCTTTTCTTCTTCTCTGCTTCTGCTCCTTTTCTTTTCTTCTTTGTGCTCTGGCTGCTGACCTTCCGTCATCTGATTTGATTCTCAGACGACTTAACTGTGGGTTGCTACAGTGCGGCTTCTTCTCTTCTTCTTCAGCTCCTCTCCTTCCTTTCTTCTTCAGTTGCTCAGTGCGGCTAAGGCTTCGGCCGCTCCTCCTCTCTTCCTTAGCTTGCTTCTTCTTCTTCTTTGTTTCTTTCTTTCCTGCGTGCACACACAGTGGTCAGTGCGAAACCTACCCCTACCCCTTCCTCGCGTCTCACTCTTTCTCAGAATCTCTCTTAGGAATGCTCTCCCAGAGCCGGGTAATCGGGTTCGGGTAGTGCGCCCGGGACCAGGCCCACCGGCGTGCGGTGGTGGGCGAGGAGTGCTTGGTCAGGTAGTTAGATCCGGCCCAGACTCGCGGGGCGTGAGCGCGGGCAAGGGCGAGCGAGCGCGTAGCGCGCTGCATGCGGGTGAGAGGGACCTGACCCCTGTGTATCAAAGGCAAATAGCCTGATACACTTTTTCAATATAAGTGTGGGCGCGCGGCCGCACACTTACGAGGTGGGACTAAAATCCCACCTCTAAATCTAGCGCCCGCGGCTGAGGATGCTGCTACCAATTGGGGCAGCCGCGAGGCTCGCGACTCAAATCAAAACCCTGGGCGTATTCGCAGCAGCAATCCACGCTGCCTGGGATGTGTGCCTAGGCTGGAGGAAGCCTGGAGCTATGAGCGAAGGAGCTGCAGCAGCTTAACAATGGCGGCGAGGGGGCTTTGACCTGAAAGCACAATGACGGCCTCTCGGCCACATCAGAAAATGTGGGAAGCTTCGCCTGAGTGCGGCGAAGGCAGTGCGGTGGTCGGCTAGGCGCGAGAGCGCCTGAGGAGGTGGACCTAGGTCAGAATGTGGGTGCGGAAATGAGTCTGTTCGGGGGGTGGTCGGGCTGTGATTGGCAGTGAATGGAGAGGGGGTAACAGTTGAGTGGAGTGAGGGGGAGCTTCTGGGGTAGTCGGCGAGAGGTGAGGAGGTCTGTGGAAGTGGGATGGCCTCTTCGGAGAAGGCGACCGGAGATGGGGAAGATGGAGTTTGACAGTGGCGGTTGGGTAGTTGAAATGGCAAATTAGAAGGGAAAAAATACAAGGGAGAGAGAGAGGAAACTTTGTACCTATTTACTCGACGAAGTTGGAGAGAGCAGCGCCCGGCTGGTACGGCCTGGCGGTCGGAGGGCGCCAGCTGGTACGGCCTGGTGCGGACGACAGGGCAGAGTAAACTCTGCTGCAGGTAGGGCAGTAGAGCGACAAGGAGGAGGAGGAGATCGCTGGAAGCTTCGGGCGCTCTGACCGGAGGAAGAAGAGATGAAGTGCGAGGTATTTCTCCGCCAGAGGAAGCTTGAAGGAGTAGGCAGACCTTGTCGCTCCTTATAAAGGCCTTGGCGCGGAGAGGGGACCGAGGTGGAGACGTGCCAGCTTCGCCGGAGAGTGGTCGGAGAAGATACCCATGCCTTTCGTGCGTTTGCACAAGAGGCATGGTTGATGGCAGAGGGCAGGGGAGGGTCCCTGCGACAGAGGACGTCGCAGGGAACCCCCCGTCTGTTCTAGAGGACGGCCGCCCTGCCCTGCGCGGCGCCATCCTCCGCACAAGGTCGCCGGAGGCATGGCGCTGCGCAGAAGTGGTAGGGAGGACCGTTCTGCAAAGAACGACGAGAAGTTGGGGGCCTAAATGCAAGGATTTCAAAAGATAAGGGTCAAAAAGTAAATTAAGAGGACCAATTTGTAAAGTTGGTCAAGATGGTCTTTTCTTAGGCCCAAGTTTTTATACTATACTAATTTGAAACTAAGGATTTTAATGGTGAATTTTGATTTTAGGTTGGACCATGTTTGATCGATTAATTTACGCAAAAACCCAAATTAAGTCATTAAATGGGCGTGGTTCTCATTTTAGGTCAAAATAGGTTTCAAAGGCCAAATTGAAGGTTATAAACCCTAGGGTATATTTTTCTATGAATTTTAGAGGATTTAGTTGATTTTTATCCTGCATTGAACCTCGTGAATTAAAGTAGATTTGTTTTAGGGTTACAGAATGTCATTTAATTCCTAAAAGTTGCTATAACCCTTTTCAGATCAGATCATCCCACTTCCCTTCTTATTAAGCTTGTTTGACCTATGTTTGGACCCTTAATTAACCTGTTTGCATACTGCATTGGTGAAATTGCAGTTTTACCCCTGATGATTTGTTTTATCCTTTAACTCAGAATTCTATGAGTTAAGCCTCTCTTTGGGTTTTGTAGGAGCTTTTTCCACATATTTGGATTAGATTGTGCTAGTTAGGGTTCATGATGAGGTTCTCATTAATCTTCTATCAAACATTCATAGAGGACCTTAGACGTCTGATATGTAAACGTTAGCCTCGATTAAGCCCAAATCTCTTTCCAAGTGACTTCTAGTCATTTGTGCCTTGGGAAATCTATTCCTGCAGTTAATTAAGTTTCTAGACGTCTGGACATAATGCTAGACATCCAACCTATCGTCTGACCAACCTACACCAGAACCTTATTTAGGTCTGACTCAAGTCAGGAAGGAAACCCACCTGGAATTAGACGTCCTATAAGTGACTTCCAGATGTATGATATCTTTCTCAGACGTCTGATGATCTGGTCAGAATCATCAATGATTCTGATTGTGGCCTGATCTGCCTTGGGATAATTCCCAACGGCTATGGAAGCCTTCTGAGGCCTTCCAAAGCCTTCTTAGGCCATCTATAAATAGTGGGGAAGCTCTCTCTTGCAAACACACACTAAGCAATACCATTTCCACATCAATTTGTGTCAATTTGACCCTTAGAAGTGATCTAGTTCTCACAAGCCTTAGTCTTCATCTTGAGAGCTTCCTTCTCACTGCGTACTCGCTCTCCCACAGTTGTTACGAGAGCGACATAGTGCTATTGCGTGGTTCACGCACTCGCGTCGTCAAGTCAATGCACTTCCACCAAAGGGAAGTTTCCTAACTCCTATAGTAGCTAGGTTTTAAATCTTTGTGTCCTATAGGATTGTTGTAATTTTACTATCTTTGGTTGGGTATTCGCTTTGCAAATTTCCGTCTCCTTTGCGAGACTAAATACTCCTCGTGAAGAGGGGTTTGAGGTACACTACCCTCGTATAAAGTAGTGTGGTTGTAAGAGGTTCAGTCACCCTCGGTTAAGTGACTAGGTTAGTGTATTTGATTGACTAGGTCGATCGAAAAATCCTAAGTCGAGAGCCTTAGGTGGTGGTTTTTACCTGGGTTTGGGTTTCCACCTAAAAATCCTTGTGTACTTGTGATTGATTGCTTGTTGTGAGATTATTTATATATTTCCGCATTTTATTTGTTTCATGCAAATCTCACCCCCCTCCCGTAGGAAATTACAGAGCCACCCTAACTTCTCCTAGAAAAACCCAGGGCCCAAACCCAAATCCAACCTAGCAATTATGCACCGCAAAGACCAATGGGCCAGGGTCACGTATACACTCAGCTGCCCCTAATCAGGTCAACCAACCAACATGGAATGCCTGTCATCCCGCAAGGCAGGTTGATTTGAACCGTCAGATGGTGGAAATGCAAGCATCCATCCTCCAGCTCATCCAACAAATGAAAACTTCATTGGACAACTTGCAATTTGGGCTCATTGATAATACCCGTCAGCTCGGATCTCTACCATCTCAACCCGTACCAAACCCTCATAACATACAAAATCAGGGCAATCAAGCCCAAGGGTACGGGAATCTGAGGGATCCACACACACATGCTCAGGTGGTTGAGCAGGTTCCTTCTTTTTTTGCTTCTTCATCCAATCATGGATATTTGGCTAATCAAGCCCCTCCGATATTTCCTAACCCTCCTCAAGACCAGGACCCATATGCTTCTACAAACTCCGTTACCTTGAGAAGTGGAAGGCAAACCCAGGACCCAAAATCATCCTCTTCCAGTCAATCAAACCCTAGTGATCCTGAGGAAGGAAAGGAGAAAATAGAAGAAGAAACCAAGGCACAGGACCACAAATCCAATGATCTTACTCATGTTCCATTCCTTGAAGCCTTGTTAAAACCCAGGAAGAAGAAGCTTGTCGATAGCAATGAGGATCTCTTGAATATACTCAAGAGTGTAGAGATCAATATCCCGCTCCTCGATGCTATTAAGAACATCCCGGCTTATGCTAAGTTCTTGAAGGATCTATGTACTCAAAACGTAAGCCAAAAGAACCCACCCCGAGGAAGGTGATACTCTCTGAGTAGGAAGGTGACACTCTCCAAGAAGGCTAGTTCTGTTATCCTGCACCACCTTCCTCAACAAAAGAGAGATCTAGGTGCCCCCTTGATTTCATGTGTCATTGGGGATTACACTTTTGATCGAGCACGATTGGATCTAGGTGCATCCATCAACCTAATCGCAAATTCTCTCTATGAAAAGTTTGGGTTAGGTGAACTCAAGCCAACCTTAGTAACGCTACAGTTAGCAGACCGTTCGGTCACCACACTAAAAGACGTTATTGATGATGTTATTGTCAAGGTCAAGGACTTCTATTTTCTCGTAGATTTCTTAGTCATTGACATGGATGTACCTGAAGACTTGAGGAACACGCTCATCATTCTAGGGCGTCTGTTTCTCGCTAGCGCCTAGGCCAACAATAATTGTGACAGTGGTGGCATGGAGATCACCTTTGGAGGCAAAAAACTGACACTTGATATTTTCAAGGCGATAAACATACTTGAGGATTGTGGGTTTATTGAGCAACTCGAGGATTCTGATTTCAACATTGAGACTTGTATGGCGATAAATGTACAGGAGGATTCTACTAGCACTGACAAGCCTAACCCACAACCCTTTGTGGCAGACCCGCCAAACCCTAAAGAGGTTGCTGATTTTGTTCACTCCCAACCTCTTCCATGGAACCATCCTGATGAATTTTCATCAGCATCCTCCTTACTCTCCATCCTGAACTTGCCCCAGTTTGAACTGAAACCATTGCCTGAAAATTTAAAGTATGAATTTTTAGGACCTATGAAAACTCTCCCTTTGATTATTAGTGCTAAATTGACTAAGGAGCAGGAGATGAAATTGATTAGGGTCCTAAAGATGAATAAAGAGGTAATTGGTCGAACCATCCATGACCTTAGGAGGATTGAGCCATCTTATTGTAATCATCGAATTTTTATGGAAGATGGATCCCACCCTTCTCACCAGATGCAGAGGAGACTGAACCCCAATATGCGAGAAGTGGTCAAGAAAGAAATAATCAAGTGACTTGATGTAGGAATCATATACCCGATCTCAGATAATCCATGCATTAGTCCCATACAAATTGTTCCTAAGAGAGCTGAGATTACCGTTGTGACTAACAAGAAAGGCTAATCTATCACGATCCATTCAGCTTCTTCTTGGAGAGTATGTATCAATTACAAGAAGCTGAACACAACCATGAAAAAGGATCGTTTCCCTTTGCCATTCATCGACCAAATTCTCGAAAGGTTAGCCGAGCAAAAGATTTTTTTCTTCCTGGACAGTTATTCAGGATATAACCAAGTTCTTATCCATCTCGACAACCAGGAAAAAGCAACTTTCACATGTCCCTACGAAACCTTTACAGTCCGTAGAATGCCATTTGGGCTTTGCAATGCACTTGCGACTTTTCAAAGGCGCATGCTAGCCATCTTTTCATACATGGTGGGAGATTGTATAGAAGTATTTATGGATGATTTCTCCATTTTCGGAGATTCATTTGAGTCTTGTCTGGCTAATTTGGAATTGATCCTTAAGAGATGCATCGAAACACGGTTGATCCTTAGCTGGGAAAAGAGTCACTTCATGACACAGGAAGGCGTCGTCTTAGGTCATGTGGTCTCCAATCGGGGTATTGAAGTTGATCGAGCTAAGGTGGATGTTATCTCCAAACTTCATCCACCCACATCTGTTAAACAAATCCAATCATTCCTTGGTCATGTGGGTTTTTATAGGAGGTTCATCAAGGACATTTCTAAGGTTGCGCGGCCTTTGAGCAACCTTCTAGATAAAGACACACCGTTTGATTTTGATGAATCATGCCACAAGGCATTTGATTTACTCAAAACGGCAGTCACTTGTGCTCCGGTGTTGCAACCACCAATTTGGACAACCCCATTTGAGATCATGATCGACGCTTCTGATTATACGTTCACGGCTGTTTTGGGTCAGAAACTTGACAGAAAGCCCTCTGTCATTTACTACGCTAGCAAAACTCTAAACGAGGCCCAGAGGAATTACACTATTACAGAAAAAGAATTGCTAGCTGTAGTATTTGCATTGGAGAAATTCATGGCTTATCATTTAGGATCTTATGTCATCATCTATACTAACCACTCGGCCCTGAGACATCTCTTGGTCGAAAAGGATGCCAAGCCCTAGCTCATCCGATGGATTCTTTTACTTCAAGAATTCGATCTTGAAATTAAAGTCAAATCTAGGGCACAAAATGTAGTGGCAGATCATTTTTCGAGGATCCTAATTGATTCTCCTTGTCTGGATATTTCGATTACTGAAACTTTTCCGGACGAGACTATTCTTACAGTTTTGGGTGTCCAAACCCCTTGGTTTGCTGACATGGTGAATTGTTTGGCTGTTGGTCAAATCCCCTAGGATTGAACCAAGCAACAATGGGATAGACTTATATCCGAGGCCAAATATTACTTTTGGGATAACACTGAACAATATTGCATCAGCTCTGATCAAATTATTTGCTGATGTGTTCCGGAGAATGAGTTTGAAAGCATAATTGAGTTCTGCCATGCATTTTCGTGTGGTGGACATTTTTCCAAGAAAAAGATGGCTGCAAAGATTTTGCAATCTGGATTTTATTAACTGTCTTTATTCAAGGATGCCTAGAAGTTCTTAAGGTCTTGTTCCCGATGTTAAGCACTCGGGAGCATAGCCAAGAGCGACATAATGCCTCTAAACCCGATTCTTCTCGTCGAAATCTTTGACGTTTAGGGCATCGATTTTATGGGACCCTTCCTCCCTTCATTTAGACACCAGTACATTCTTATAGCTATTGACTACATGTCTAAGTGGATTGAGGCTATTCCCACCCAAACCAATGACCATAAGGTGGCCATCAATTTTGTTAAGGAGAATATCTTCAGTCGGTTCAGGATCCCGAGGGCTATCATTAGCGATGGTGGTACCCATTTCACTAATGCCCAGTTTCGTAGTTTACTGGCAAAATACAGGGTGAATCATAGCATTTCCACACCTTACCACCCCTAAACAAACAGACAGGCTAAGGTCTCCAATCGGGAAATCAAGAACATCTACAGAAAATAGCTAGGCCTGATAGGAAAGACTGGACTCAAAAGCTTAATGATGCTCTTTGAGCCTATCGTACGGTGTACAAGATGCCTATCGACATGTCACCATTTCATCTGGTGTTTGCTTAGGTGTGCCATTTACTCATAGAGATTGAACATCAGGCATTTTAGGCAATTAAAAAATGCAATTTTGACCTTAGTTTAGCAGGAATGACCAGGAAATTCCAACTATCTAAGTTGGAGGAGCTTAGAAATGACGCTTATGAGAATGCCAAGATATATAAGGCCAAGACCAATGCCCTTCATGACCAGTTGAGATTCCGCAAGAGTTTTGAGTCGATCCAGAAGGTCTAGCTCTTTGATTCTCGACTTAAGCTCTTTCCCGACAAGCTTAAGTCGAAATGGAACGACCCATCATCATTGATTGGATATTCCCAAATGGGGCCGTTGAGATTTCTGACCCAAAGATAGGTAATTCTTTCAAAGTCAATGGACAACGTTTAAAACCTTATGTTGACCGCGTTATTCCGAAACCTATCACAAACAAGGTTGCTTTGACCTTGATCTGACTTCTTTGACTAGACCCCGCCTAGATGATGGCATTAAACTCAGCATTTGTATAGTCTGACTTAGAGCTGACCAAAGCATCACAAATTACAGGTGATATTTTCTTCATTCTGCCATTTTCTAATGCCTTTTATTTTCAATGAGAACATTACATAAGCTAGGAATGGGGGCTAGATTTATTTTTGAATCATATTGTCAGCTTTGTGGATTTCTTGTAAATTCCCCTTATAAAAATCCTTATTTATTGAAAGAAAGAGAAGAAAAAAAATTTGAATTAGGAAATGAGAACTTGGGCATTAGAGTTTTTTAACCTTAGGAAATAAAACAGTAGGATTTGAACACTTAGACCCTTCAGGTCTTTAGGCTTAATCAGCTAAGGTGTCCACTAAAATGTGGACTTGTTTCTCGAGTCCTCGCCATTCTAAATTCATTTCTAATTGGTTAAATAAGTTGAGGTGATAAGTACATGACTTATCAATCTGTCCTCTTATTTGAGGGGACTTATTGTCTAAGCATTTACACACTATTTGCACTAACTCATATATCAACAGTTTTAGTGAAAATCGGGTACCTAATGAACCTTCTGAGGTGGTATGTGGCGAAACGGTGGCAGCAACTAGCTTTTCTTAAGTCGTTGTAGTACAAGTAGTTATTGCCATCATTTGCTAATAAATTTTTTACTCGGAAAATAAAGAATTCCCGAGGTCGAACTCAGGGAGCAAGTTGTATTCTAGGGGTACAAGTTTCTTTTACAAAAATAAAGAAAGAGAGAGAGAGAATTTGTTGGCTTCTTTCTTCTTCTCTTCTTTTCTCTTTGCTTATCTTCTTCTGCTTGGCTCTTCTGCTTTCTTCCTTTGCTCTTCTTCTTTATCTGCAGCAGTAGTGATGCTCTTCTTCTTCTTTCAGTTCTTGTTTCTGCTCGTCTCTTTCTTTTTCTTCTCCCTTGCGGTCCTGTTCTTCTTCTTTTCCTTTCTTTAGATCTTCTTCTCGTGCTCTTCTTCTTTTGCAGAGTCTTCACTTGGCCTCTCTGTGTTCTCCTCTGCCTCGCCTTCCTTCTCCTTCTTTGCCTTCAGGACGTCGTCTGATTTTCCAATCAGACGACTTAAACCGCCGCTGCTACAGTGCCGCTCGGTGCTCCTCCTTCCTTCAGCTTTCGTCGGCCTTCTTCTCTGTTCAGCGGGCGTCTTTCTTCTTCTTCTCTGCCTGCACACTTGCACAGCTTGATCAGAGAGGGGGCAAAACCTAATTCTACCCTCTCCCCCGCGTTTCTCTCTCACGGAAGCCGCTCTTAGGAAAGCTCTCCCAGAGCTGCCGGGTATTCGGGTACGGGTCGTCCCCGGGTCCAGGCCCACCGGCGTGCGTGGTGGGCGAGGAGTGCAGGTCGGGCTTAGTCGGGTCGGGCCAGGTCCGCGGGGCGTGGTCGCGGACGAGGCCGGGTCGAGCGGGTAAGTGAGAGGGACCTCACCCCGTGCTCAGGAGGCAACGAACATAAGGCACTTTTTGCCTTTATGCGGGCGCGCTCCTCTGGAAAGTTACGAGGTGGGACTAAATGTCCCACCCCAATTGGGCGCCCGCAGCTGAGGAAGCTGCAGGAGTTCGCGGTTGCACACGAGGCCTTTGCCCCAGCTGCAAGTCTGGGACGCTTCGCGGAGATGCCCCGCGCAGCCTGGGAGTCGCACCTGGAGCTGTAGGTTGAAGGTGCTCCTTCCACGCAGCAATGGCGACGGCGGTCGAGATACCTGTCCACAGAGGAACGGCCTCTCGGCCTAATCAGATACGCGGAGAACCTTCGTCGTGGCACGGCGAAGGTGGTGGGGGGTCTGGCAGGCGGCGGGGCGGAGCGTGAGGGTCGCCCTAGGTCAAACTGCGGGCGAAGAAGTGGGTTTGTTCGGGGGGTCTGCAGAGGGCGAGTGGTGGGAAATGGAAGGGCGGAGGTTGATCAGGGTGAGGAGGCGGAGGTTCTGTGAGGGTCGGCGAGGCGTATGGGGCTGTGGAGCGGCGGGGGCATCTCGCCGGAGTTTGGCCGGAGACGAAGGGGGTGACGGTGGACAGGAGCGGTCGAGGGTTTAATCAAATAAAAGACAGTGAGGAAAAGAAAGAGGGGGAGATAGGGAGAAGTTCTGACCTAGCTACGGAGACGAAAGGGGCTGGAGCAAGGCGGCAGTCGTATCGACTGTCGCCGGAGAAGAAGATGCCCGGGGGAAGGGGCGGCGGCGAGGAGAGGGTCGGAGAGGCGCCAGCTGGGTACGGCGTGGCGCGGGAAGAGCGAGGGGGGGCAACCCTGCAGCTGGTAGTGCGGCAGAGCGACGAGGAGGAAGGGGAGAGGCCGCCGGAGCTGGAGGGCTCCCTGTTGGAGTGGGAAGAGAGGAAGTGGGGGTCTTTCTCCGTCAGGACCGAGCTGCTCAGAACGGCGGAGCGACGGGGGTATTTATAGAGGCGGAATCAGAGAGGAGGGCGGAGGGAGACGACGTGTCTCCCTCGCCGGAGGACGCCGGAGATGGAGACCCATACCGTCCGTGCGTTCGCACGGCCGGTATGGTGGGTTGCAGCGACCAGGGGGTGTTCCTGCGACGGCTGACGACGCAGGGCACCCCCAGTTGTCTTACCAGACCCTCCCCCTTACCCTGCGCGGCGCCATGCTCCGCGCAAGGTCGCCGGAGCATGGTGCTGGTCAGGTTTTGGCAGGAGGGACCTGAATGCAAAGAACGAAGGAGAGTTAGGGGTAGAAATGTGAGGGTTCAAATGTTGAGGGCCAAAAAGTAAATAAATGAGGACCAAAGTGTAAAGTTGGTCAATAAGGTTTCCTCTTAGGCTCAAGTTTTTATACATGACTAATTGGGACCTAAGGATTATGATGGTGAATTTTATTTCTAGATTAAACCTTGTTTGACCGGTCAATTTACGCAAAAATCCAAATTAAGTTATTAATTGGGCATGGTTCTCAATGTAGGTCAAAAAGGGTTCCGAAGGCCAAATTGAAGGTTCTAAACCTTAGAGATTATTTTTCTATGAATTTTAGAGGATTTATTCTATTTTTACTTTGCCTCGAACCTCGCGAATTGAAGTGAATTTGTTTTAAGGTTATCATTTAGTTCCTTGGAATTGCTGTAGCCCTTATCAGATCATCCCACTTTCCTTCTTATTTGGTTTGTTTGACCTATGTTTGGACCTGTATGCAGATTATACTGGTACAATTGCATTTTTACCCCTTATGACTTGTTTTCTTCTCAAACTCAGAATTCTCTGAGTTAAGCCTTCCCTTGAGTTATGTAGGAGCTTTTATCCTTTGTATTAGGTCAAAATGAGCTAGTTATGGCTCATGATGAGGTTCTCATCATACCCCCATGCCTAGCTTTTGCTAGTCCCTTAGCAAAAACTTAAGGTTTCAACCCTTGTTCTAGACCATGAAGTTCTTAATAGCTTCAGATAAGTGCTTTTTCATTTGAGCTTAGATTAGGTTAGAATGCTGATCATAGGCCTAAAAGGTACTCTAATACCAATCAAGATCCAAATCTATCTAGCCTTGGCCTCAGTCCTTAGCAAAGGTTTTTAAGGCCCACAAGAACTAACCAAAGGTTTATTGGACTTTGTGGTTAAAGCACCCGTGCTTGAAATGATTTTAGCCCTGGCTCAGTTCGCAGTGCGTTTTGCAAGAGAGAGAGAGAAAATTTATCTGTTTGGAGAGTTCTCTCTCTTTTTCTTTTTAATTCTAGCTTAGGATTGGCTTTTCAACACGGTCTGTATCAGATTCATTGCTCCCATCATCAATCCTCAAGGGTTCCTGGCGATCGATGCTTCGAGATAGCACCGCCCATGGCAACCCCCGGAACCCTGGCTATTGAGATTTCGAGATAATCCCATCCATGGTGTTCCGTGGCTGAATCCAGACCCTGGCAATTGACACTTCGAGATAATGCCATCCATGGAATCTGAACCAGCAGAGTGCTTACATGCCCCCAGTAGGATATGTGAATATCCTAAGAGACAAGCACTGAGGAGATGATGCATCTTCGAGGGGATTTCCCGCCTCTCCGCGCTGGGAACTCGTCCAAATCAACTTGTGTTGGTCGGCTGCTCCTACTCTAGGTGTAGTTTTCAGAATTTTGCGACGCTTCTGCGTGATTTTGATTTTTACGCTTACTGAACCAGGCTGTGTGTGAGGTTAGGGTGCTTAGGTTACTAAGTCCCGTAAACCAAAAATTAGTTAACGAGGCCAAATACTCCCTAAGCCTTAGACCTAATACTTCAGCTTTTCATTTTCCTCAACCTCTTGAGGAATGTCTAGATCTTAATGGGTACTAAGAGTCTATTCAAGAATGCCTAAGGTTTGCGTTCTTACTAATCTCATTATACACTTTTCAGTTATTTTCTTGAATGAGGTCTAGAACTTAGGTTAATTCCTTAGTTCCTTATTAATGACTATCACTTTTTCTTTAATCTTTTTGTGCTCCTTTTTCATTTTGTTTCTTTTCTCCTTCTCCTTCACAAAATTTCCTTCTCCTTTTTTCCGCTTATTCTTTTTCGAAAATTTTTAATTTTTATGGTGTTTTTGGCATATGTGAAATTTTTTTTTATTATTTTTATTTTTTATTATTATTATTTATTTATTTATTTATTTTGAAACCTTTTCTTACAAGTTTTGCACTTTCATACCCCCCCATGCCTAAGATTTGCAATGTCCTCATTGTAACCTAGGGGGTTTTTATTTAACTTAGTTCATTCCTTAAGACAGAAATTTGGATGAGTGAATGGGTCGAGTTGAATTTTGCGGACGATTTCTAATCCCAGATGCAAGCATCTGAGGTGGGGTCGGCTGTCTACAAGGGTGAACCTTAAGTGCAAAAAGGTGTCAGAAAAAGGTTTTGGATTTTTAGGAAAATGACGGGTTGCCTCCTGTTAAGCGCTGAGTTTTACGCCATCGGCTGGGCGCAATAAGCTCAAGGGGAATGGAGGATATAAGATGCTTCAGCCAAATCAGCAGAAGTCACATCAATGAACGGCTTGAGTCTCTGACCGTTCACGATGAAAGGTTCAGAATCGTGGTTGAGTGGACTGATTTCGATTGCTCCATTTCCAAAAACCTGTCGGACTAAATATGGTCCGACCCACTTGGATCTTAGTTTTCCTGGGAAGAGTTTTAGTCGGGCATCAAAGAGTAGGACCTTTTGACCAGGATGAATGATCTTTCTTGAGATATGCTTGTCATGGAAGGATTTAACCCGCTCCTTGTAGATTCGCGAGTTCTCATACGCGTCTAAGCGTAATTCATCGATCTCGCTGATTTGGAGTTTTCTGTGGGTTCCAGCCTTGGAAAGATCTAGATTACAGTTCCGTACTGCCCAATAGGCTTTATGTTCTAGTTCGACGGGAAGGTGACACGCCTTTCCGTACACCAGTCTAAAGGGAGACATGCCTAATTGGGTTTTGTGGGCGGTCCTATAGGCCCACAATGCTTCCGGAAGTCGGGACGACCAGTCCTTCCTGTCAGGCCGAACAGTGACTTGCAGGATTTTCTTGATCTCCCGATTAGACAGCTCAGCTAGACCATTAGTTTGGGGGTGATAAGGAGTAGAGATTCGGTGAGACACCCCGTATTTGGTCATCAGTGACCTAAACTGAGCATTTGTGAAATGGGTCCCCCCATCAGAGATTATTGCACGAGGAATCCCGAATCTTGAGAAAATGTTTTGATGAATGAATTTGAGAACGACTTTGCAATCACAGGTTCGGGTCGGTATGGCTTCGATCCATTTGGACACGTAGTCCACAGCCAACAGAATGTATTCGAAACCATCCGAAACAGGAAAGGGGCCCATAAAATCAATCCCCCAAACATCAAAGATTTCGCATACTAGAATCGGTTGCATAGGCATCATGTCGCGATGGCCCATGTTGCCCAAAGTCTGGCAACGACTGCATGCCTTGCAGTGATTGTACGCGTCTTTGAACAGTGTGGGCCAGTAAAAGCCGCACTGGAGGACTTTTGCTGCGGTTTTATTCCCGGCGAAATGGCCACCGCATGCCTGGTCATGGCAGAAAGAGAGGACATTGTTGATTTCCTCTTCCGGGACACATCTCCGAATGATCTGATCAGCACCTATGCGAAAGAGGTACGGGTCTTCCCAAATGTAATACTTGGCATCGGAGCGTAATTTGTCCTTCTTGGCCTTCGGCCAATCGGACGGGATCTGATGAGATGCCAAGTAATTTACTACATTAGCAAACCATGGAAGGCTAGTACTGATAGTCAGCAGGTGCTCATCGGGAAAATGCTCAGTGATGGGTCCGGAAGGATCAATTAATTCAGAAGGAAGACGGGACAAGTGATCAGCTACCACATTTTGCTTTCCCGCTTTGTCGCGAATCTCAAGGTCAAATTCTTGCAACAGCAAGATCCATTGGATTAATCGAGGTTTCGCATCCTTCTTTGCAAGGAGATGCCTCACAGCTGTGTGATCCGAGTATATGATGACACGGGAACCCAGAAGGTACGATCTGAATTTTTCTAGGGAAAATACTACAGCTAGCAGCTCTTTCTCAGTAACCGTATAGTTACGCTGAGACTCATCGAGTGTTTTGCTGGCGTAGTAAATGACCACAGGTTTCCCGTCAATTTTCTGCCCCAAAACCGCTCCAACAGCGAAGTCGGATGCATCGCACATGATCTCAAAAGGTTGAGACCAATCAGGGGACTGTAGGATCGGGGCTTGGGTGACTCGGTCACGCAGGATTTCAAATGCTTGATTGCATTCCTTGGAAATTTCGAAAGGTACATCCTTGGAGAGAAGAGTGGTCAGGGGGCGTGCGATTTTTGAAAAATCAGGGATAAATCGTCGATAAAAACCGACATGCCCCAAAAAAGATCGGATGTCCTTGATCGAGCTACGCATAGGAAGGTGAGAAATCAGATCAACCTTAACTCGATCCACCTGGATGCCTTTTTCCGAAATTGAGTGTCCCAGGACAATTCCCTCAGGCACCATGAAATGGCTCTTTTCCCAGGAAAGAACCAAATTCACATCGATGCACCGCCTGAGTATCTGGACCAAGTGTTGGAGGCAATCGTCGAATGATGCTCCGAAAGATGAAAAGTCATCCATGAAGACTTCCAGATAATCACCTACCATATCTGAGAATATGGCAAGCATGCATCGCTGAAAAGTAGCGGGTGCATTGCAAAGACCGAAAGGCATCCTTCGGAAAGCGTATGTTCCGAAGGGGCAGGTGAACGTGGTCTTTTCTTGGTCCTCAGGATGGATTGCCACCTGGTTATAACCGGAGTACCCGTCAAGAAAGCAGAAGAACCTATTTCCCGCAAGTTTTTCGAGAATTTGATCAATGAAGGGTAGTGGGAAATGATCCTTCTTCGTGGACGAATTGAGTCGGCGGTAATCTATACAGACTCTCCACGAGTTGGCTAGTCGGGTAGGAATGATTTCTCCGGTCTCAGTCGTTATAGTGGTGAGTCCTGCCTTCTTGGGCACGACCTGAATTGGGCTCACCCAACGACTATCGGAGATCGGGTAGATAATTCCGGCATCTAACCACTTGATGATCTCCTTTTTCACGACCTCCTGCAGATTGGGGTTTAAGCGTCTCTGCATTTCACGAGAAGGTCGTGTGCCCTCTTCTGAATAGATATGATGAGTACAATAGGAGGGACTTATTCCAGTCAAATCATCGAGAGTCCACCCCATGGCTCTGCGATGTTGCTGGAGAACAGTAATCAGACGGGATTCCTGTTCGGGATTGAGGTTGGAATTGATAATCACAGGAAGGGTCTGATCGGAACCCAAAAAGATGTATTTCAAGTGAGCAGGAAGAGGCTTTAACTCGAGGACAGGGTTTTCAGCAGCAGCGGGTGGTTCAATGTAGATGTGATGTTCAAGGGTGGGAGTTACTAGGTTGTGTATGTCTGGATTCGACTCCTCTGTTTGCGGGTCAAGATCCTTCTGTGGTTGATGAGGCATAATCGAGTTATTCTGGAAGTGTGATTCATCAACCAAAGTCCTGACGTCACAAATTTGTTCGATGACACCGCAATTAATTCCTTGTTGGGCCTTAAATATATCAATTTTTAGGGTTTGATCTCCAAACTTAAGCTCTATTTGGCCCTCCTCACAGCTGATGTTGGCTTTAGCAGTAGCCAAGAAAGGTCTCCCTAGAATGATTGGTGTATCCCTAGGGTTCTCAGGTGCGTCCATATCTAAGACTATAAAGTCCACTGGGAAATAGAAATCCCGCACTCTTACGATAACATCCTCGAGAATCCCTTTTGGTGACTTTATAGATCGATCTGCTAATTGTAATGTCACCTCAGTTGGTTTTAGCTCAGATTCTTCTAGATGGTCAAGTAAGGATGTGGGTATCAAGTTTATGGATGCACCCAAGTCTAGCAATGCTCTATCAAATTGGGTACCACCTATCTTGCAGGAAATCAGGGGAGTACCAGGATCTTTTGCCTTGGGTGGGAGTCTACTGAGGATTACAGAGCTGGCTTGCTCTAATAGAACAATTGGGCTCCCTCCCTTGGTTCGCGGCTTACGCTGGGGTGTACATATATTCTTTAGAAATCGTGCGTAAGCTGGTACGTGGCGGATTGCATCCATCAAGGGGATGTTTATGTGGACCTGCTCAAAGAGCTTGACCAGGTCCTCCTCAGGGGCCACGGGTTTGGTAGTCTTCTTTCCCTTGGTCAAGGCCTCGGGAAATGGGACCTTAGGTGGTTCTTCTAGGATAGGTCCAGGTTGTGGATTCGGGACAGGGGTGGGGACGTCCTGGATTACTGTCCTAGGCTTGGGATCAATACCCGGCTTGGAGTGGTTCGGATGAGGTGGGTCTTGGGTTTCCTTACCACTACGGGTCATTACGGAATTAAGTCCTGCCTGGTTTTGGTTGGGATTGGGTAAGATAGCTTGCTGCTGGTAACCTGCAAAAGAAGTGGAGGCCTCTATCCCGTTAGGTGAAGGAACAGAGGGGGCCTGATAAATCATATGGGCATGGCTCGGGTTTGGGTTCATAACGCGCCGCTGGGTTGGCACGTTATTAGGATTAGGCAGAGGTTGGGAGGGAAGAGTACCCGGCTGGCGAGAGTTGGCCAACTGGGTCAATTGGTTACGGACCTCTGTAAGTTCGTCCTTGTGTTGTTTTTGGATAGCCGCATTCGTTCTTTGAATGTCAGCCAGGGTCTGAAGGATAAGGGACATTTGATCCTGATTCGGCCCAGATGGGTAAGTAGGGTTGGGCCGAGGCTGAGGCGGCTGGTAAGGACGAGGAGGTTGTGGGCGGGGTTGGAAGGATGATCTTTGAGTTTGGGAATTTCCCGCCCATTGAAAGTTAGGATGGTTTCGCCATCCAGGGTTATAGGTGTTGGAGAATGGGTCGTTCTGGATAGCGTGGAGGTCCTCGCAGGTCTGAGGAACCTCCAGAGAGTCAGAGAAAGAGGGAATGGAATTCCCCTGGTAGGTGTAGAAGGAATCGGAAGGACCACCGGGCAAAGATTCGGATGATGGGTCCATCCTAGGAGAAGGTCGATGGAGAATGTTTTGCACAGTTTCCCTTGTGGAAGGAGGCTGTGCGAAAGGGTTATGCGCAGAGGTGGCTCGCTGCAAATGCTGAGTCAGCTCGTCCACCTTCTTTTCGATAATTGAGACCTTGTCCAATCGACTGGCCATTACTTCCAGGTCGACTGATGCGGACAGGCCCTGCGTCTCATGTGCTCCCCTAAGATTCGTCGATGCGCGGGTATTCGTCCTGTCGAATAATCCCATGGAGTCATTGTTGATGGAGTTCTCGCACATGTTTTCGAGAATCTCCCACACGGTGTCTTCATGCTGACCCATGATATTTCCTCCGCAGGTTGCATTGACGAAAAGACGGATGTCCTCATGGAGTCCCTGGTAAAAAGACTGGACTTCTTCCCATTTAGGAACTCCGTGATGGGGGCACTTTCTCATGAGATCTTGGAAACGATCCCATGCCTCATGGAGAGGTTCTCCTAATTGTTGAGTGAAGTGCGTAATCTGATGGCGCAAGGCGTTGGTCCGACCAACGGGAAAAAACTTCTTCAAAAACTCGGATTGAAGTTCTTCCCAAGTGTTGATCGGCCGGGTCTGAGTTTGATACCAATGGGCGGCCTTGTCCATAAGAGAAAAGGAGAACATCTTCATGAGAAGAATATCCCGATTTTGCGCATCTGACCCAAAAGTTTGGGCCAGATGCTTTAGCTGTTTGATGTGCTGGAAGGGATCTTCGGAATTAAGCCCATGGAATTTAGGTATAGCATGAATCATGTTGGGCTTCAATTCGGAATCAGGTCCTCCAGTCGGGATTCTGACTCGAGGCTCAATAGCCACCGCAGCAGGATTGTAGTGGTCCCGCATCATAGGACGCTGTGGTGGGCGCATGAAGTTTTGGAAGAGGTCATTGAGTCGCTGGAGCTGGTGCTCCAGATTGTTTTCTTCCTCAATTGGCTGAGCCATGATGGGGGAAGAAGAAGAACTTGGTTCTGAATCAGAAGAGAGAATAATGTGAGGGGGTTGCTGCACAAACACGTGCGTCGAGGCTTGGCCTTGACGAGAGTGAATTTCTAAAGGAGGTCTTAAGGGTGGTCTTAAGGACCTCCTACCGTACATGCACTGTTGGAAGAGATGAGTTTAGAAGGTGCTGACCCAATCAAGACACCCAAAAATGTGTTGGGTGACTATAGAGGTGCGGGGCAGATGGACCCCTTGATCAGAAAGATCGTCCACCTGAGAATTACCTGGGCAGCCAGAGAGGGAGAGTCCCGCAAAGACCCCTACACGGTAGAGCGTCCCCACGGGTTACAGGGTTTCCCCCACCCGACCTCTCTTGTCGCTGCGGTTCCAGGTAGACCAGAATGGGGATCTTGACCTCTTAAGTCTACCAATTTTAGGTTAAGATTAGGGTGCTTAAAGTTACACTTGAACTTTAGTTCTTTGAGTGCAAAGAGTGACCTAATTTAAGGTTGGTTGACCCAAGGGGGCAACTTTACCTCTTGTTTCCTTTGAGAGTTTTTGGGTCTTGTCTTTTAGGGTTCAAGTGTTTTAGAGAGCCAATTGTTTTAGGTTTTCTTTGAATAGGTATTTTCAGACAAGGGCTTGGGCACACTTCATTTGGTTTTCTTAATTCTTGCTTAAGGAGTGTGTCTCTAAATCCCTAGTGTTGGATCCTAGGTTGGCTCTACTTGGTCCAGTTAGCTCTTTGTTGGGTAATTAGGGCTCAAGCAAGAATGTGTTAGCCCTTAAATACCCTTAATAGTGTGCAGTAATAATGGGTTGAAAACATGCAACTTTTGATGGTTTACTGAGTATAGAAGACAGGTTAGACCTATATTGCTTGTTCTTTTCTTTTCTTCCTCTTTAGAGTTTAGGGATTGAGAGGATAGAATTTTACCTGTCCTTGGATTGGTTGTCGTGAGGTTGCTTGTCTTCTCGATTTTCTTGTATTTTCCTGCACAATAAAGGAGAGATTGTTAGCAATGTAAAAACAGGAATTTGATTATCTCTAGAATAGCCGTTGCTCCCCGGCAACGGCGCCAACTGGCGAAACGGTGGCAGCAACTAGCTTTTCTTAAGTCGTTGTAGTACAAGTAGTTATTGCCATCATTTGCTAATAAATTTTTTACTCGGAAAATAAAGAGTTCCCGAGGTCGAACTCAGGGAGCAAGTTGTATTCTAGGGGTACAAGTTTCTTTTACAAAAATAAAGAAAGAGAGAGAGAGAATTTGTTGGCTTCTTTCTTCTTCTCTTCTTTTCTCTTTGCTTATCTTCTTCTGCTTGGCTCTTCTGCTTTCTTCCTTTGCTCTTCTTCTTTATCTGCAGCAGTAGTGATGCTCTTCTTCTTCTTTCAGTTCTTGTTTCTGCTCGTCTCTTTCTTTTTCTTCTCCCTTGCGGTCCTGTTCTTCTTCTTTTCCTTTCTTTAGATCTTCTTCTCGTGCTCTTCTTCTTTTGCAGAGTCTTCACTTGGCCTCTCTGTGTTCTCCTCTGCCTCGCCTTCCTTCTCCTTCTTTGCCTTCAGGACGTCGTCTGATTTTCCAATCAGACGACTTAAACCGCTGCTGCTACAGTGCCGCTCAGTGCTCCTCCTTCCTTCAGCTTTCGTCGGCCTTCTTCTCTGTTCAGCGGGCGTCTTTCTTCTTCTTCTCTGCCTGCACACTTGCACAGCTTGATCAGAGAGGGGGCAAAACCTAATTCTACCCTCTCCCCCGCGTTTCTCTCTCACGGAAGCCGCTCTTAGGAAAGCTCTCCCAGAGCTGCCGGGTATTCGGGTACGGGTCGTCCCCGGGTCCAGGCCCACCGGCGTGCGTGGTGGGCGAGGAGTGCAGGTCGGGCTTAGTCGGGTTGGGCCAGGTCCGCGGGGCGTGGTCGCGGACGAGGCCGGGTCGAGCGGGTAAGTGAGAGGGACCTCACCCCGTGCTCAGGAGGCAACGAACATACGGCACTTTTTGCCTTTATGCGGGCGCGCTCCTCTGGAAAGTTACGAGGTGGGACTAAATGTCCCACCCCAATTGGGCGCCCGCAGCTGAGGAAGCTGCAGGAGTTCGCGGTTGCACACGAGGCCTTTGCCCCAGCTGCAAGTCTGGGACGCTTCGCGGAGATGCCCCGCGCAGCCTAGGAGTCGCACCTGGGCGAATCGCACCTGGAGCTGTAGGTTGAAGGTGCTCCTTCCACGCAGCAATGGCGACGGCGGTCGAGATACCTGTCCACAGAGGAACGGCCTCTCGGCCTAATCAGATACGCGGAGAACCTTCGTCGTGGCACGGCGAAGGTGGTGGGGGGTCTGGCAGGCGGCGGGGCGGAGCGTGAGGGTCGCCCTAGGTCAAACTGCGGGCGAAGAAGTGGGTTTGTTCGGGGGGTCTGCAGAGGGCGAGTGGTGGGAAATGGAAGGGCGGAGGTTGATCAGGGTGAGGAGGCGGAGGTTCTGTGAGGGTCGGCGAGGCGTATGGGGCTGTGGAGCGGCGGGGGCATCTCGCCGGAGTTTGGCCGGAGACGAAGGGGGGTGACGGTGGACAGGAGCGGTCGAGGGTTTAATCAAATAAAAGACAGTGAGGAAAAGAAAGAGGGGGAGATAGGGAGAAGTTCTGACCTAGCTACGGAGACGAAAGGGGCTGGAGCAAGGCGGCAGTCGTATCGACTGTCGCCGGAGAAGAAGATGCCCGGGGGAAGGGGCGGCGGCGAGGAGAGGGCCGGAGAGGCGCCAGCTGGGTACGGCGTGGCGCGGGAAGAGCGAGGGGGGGGCAACCCTGCAGCTGGTAGTGCGGCAGAGCGACGAGGAGGAAGGGGAGAGGCCGCCGGAGCTGGAGGGCTCCCTGTCGGAGTGGGAAGAGAGGAAGTGGGGGTCTTTCTCCGTCAGGACCGAGCTGCTCAGAACGGCGGAGCGACGGGGGTATTTATAGAGGCGGAATCAGAGAGGAGGGCGGAGGGAGACGACGTGTCTCCCTCGCCGGAGGACGCCGGAGATGGAGACCCATACCGTCCGTGCGTTCGCACGGCCGGTATGGTGGGTTGCAGCGACCAGGGGGTGTTCCTGCGACGGCTGACGACGCAGGGCACCCCCAGTTGTCTTACCAGACCCTCCCCCTTACCCTGCGCGGCGCCATGCTCCGCGCAAGGTCGCCGGAGCATGGTGCTGGTCAGGTTTTGGCAGGAGGGACCTGAATGCAAAGAACGAAGGAGAGTTAGGGGTAGAAATGTGAGGGTTCAAATGTTGAGGGCCAAAAAGTAAATAAATGAGGACCAAAGTGTAAAGTTGGTCAATAAGGTTTCCTCTTAGGCTCAAGTTTTTATACATGACTAATTGGGACCTAAGGATTATGATGGTGAATTTTATTTCTAGATTAAACCTTGTTTGACCGGTCAATTTACGCAAAAATCCAAATTAAGTTATTAATTGGGCATGGTTCTCAATGTAGGTCAAAAAGGGTTCCGAAGGCCAAATTGAAGGTTCTAAACCCTAGAGATTATTTTTCTATGAATTTTAGAGGGTTTATTCTATTTTTACTTTACCTCGAACCTCGCGAATTGAAGTGGGTTTGTTTTAAGGTTATCATTTAGTTCCTTGGAATTGCTGTAGCCCTTATCAGATCATCTCACTTTCCTTCTTATTTGGTTTGTTTGACCTATGTTTGGACCTGTATGCAGATTATACTGGTACAATTGCATTTTTACCCCTTATGACTTGTTTTCTTCTCAAACTCAGAATTCTCTGAGTTAAGCCTTCCCTTGAGTTATGTAAGAGCTTTAATCCTTTGTATTAGGTCAAAATGAGCTAGTTATGGCTCATGATGAGGTTCTCATCAGTATGGCTAGTTAGTTATCGTGGATAACAGCCCATTGGCTGGTTGTTCAGAAGCCAGCCACATGACCATTCTCTTTCTGTTGCCTTTAAGTAAATTTTAGATCAGGGAAGCCACAAACTTAGTGAAAAGAAATATAGAAAAATACCCAAAAAAATGATGACAAATAGAAAAGGAGGAAAAAATAAATAAGACACTTCCACGCATAAGTATGGCTGGCAAGTTGTCGTGGGTAACAACCTATTAGTCGGTTGTCCAGAACCCAGCTTACAAGATGCACAAATAATTCCTAAACACTTAGGAAGAAGTAGGGAAATGGAATAAGCCGAAGAGATATACACTAGGTTCGCCCTTGTGTTGACCCCATAAAAAAAAGGGAGAAAGCTACCGGTCGGACAAATACATCTTTAGGAAGAATTTCTTTTCAAGGTCACCTAGGGGCGTAGAAACCTGAAGTCTGTTTTGATTGCGGATTAGTGAGTCTATCACAGTTTCACAAAATGATGCTTAGAGCTTAGAGTTTTTTTCGAGTTTTGAGTGGGTTGGGTAGCCATAGAAAGCTGCCCGAAACTCTAAACTCAAAAATCCAAAAAAAAGAAAAAAGAAAAGAAGAAAAAGAAAGAAAAAAAATGTATTTGCTTTTGAATAAGGTGAGGACTTCGGGCGGCTTACATTTTGGCAAACACCCAAGCGTTGTTGAGTCTGTAATTCAGGTATTTAGTAGAAATTTCTTAGTGTTGAGAAATAATTATTGCGCGAGTAATTTGATCCTAATTCTTTTATAAATAGAATGTAGTTTTTCTAGGGACTAGCAAAAGATAGGCATGGGGGTGTGATGTGTACGCATCTAATTGGCCTAAAATACCTATTTAATCATGTTCCTAAGTTCATATAATCATCATGCATTATAAATATTGCATAACATGCATCATCATGTATTTTGGTTAATTTGTACAAATTGTATAGTAATTTACCTCTTATTATGGTAAGGGGATAGGGCGACATCATTTTGGGGCCTCGAATTGAAGATTCAATCGTACGAATTTGATTAGAGCGACGATCAGAGTTCAACGCCTCTAAGATTGCCTCGATCAAACCTTTGTAGCATCAGATGCAGTCTGAAGAAGATCAAAGTCCAAGGGGCAAGGTGGTGAAAATCCAAACTTCAGACAATAAATCAACCGCACGGATGGGTTTAGATCGATGATCGCAGCTCAACGGTGTAAAAATCGGTTCAATCTGACAACTGTGGTACCACCTATGAGCAATAGAAGATGGATGGCCCTGATGGCGCCACGTGGCACCATCACAACCGGCCAACATCGCCCGTAGCACCTCCTCTTTGCTCGCACGATCAATCCTAGCCATTGGATCGAGATCCAATGACTGAGATTCAAGGTCAACTACGCTTCACAAACCTTTGAAGGCAAAGGCAAGCTTGATCTCGACCGTTGGATCGAGATCCAACTGTTGAGAGCAAGCACGCCTAAAATAAAAAAACGAGACAAAGAGGCGACCTCAGTGTAGTGGGTGAGCGCTATTTCGCGAAGAGAGCGGCGAGGGGTCGAATCATCCCGTGCCTCAAATTAAGCGAGAAGTGACGCGTGGAGAAATTGGGTCATTGGATGTGGCACGAACGACTAATGCAGTGGCGACATGGCACCCTCTCATGTGTCGAATGATTGATCGTGCCACACGCGCATGATGGCGCCTCATCAGACGCTCCATCGTACGTGGGTGCTATGTGTGTTGAAGACGAAGCGGCCTCATGCGATCTCGATCGTCCAATCAAATGATCGGATGGCTAAGACTGGTTGGGCGTGATGAAGCGATGAACGGCTGAAGAGGAGTCATTGACGTGGCCGCATGAGGGCACTTGGATCTCCATTGCACGGTCCACCTTTCACGTGCGCCTTTAGCAATGCTTGCCTACAACGACATGCATCCATCACTAAAGGCCCTGCATTTAATTTTAAAGATTTTAAAGGACCTTTTTTCCCTTGTACTTCAACTATATGAAGGACCTACACTCGTTTCGTGAAATCATCCCTTACTTCTTCTCTCAACCCCTCTAAGAGCTAAGAACTTAAGTTCTAAGCTTGCTCTAGTGCTCCCAAGCTACGGGAACCTCCACTAGAGTTAAAAAATCAAAATTTTCCATTTCTCACCCCCTTTTGCGGAGCTCTCTCCAGCCGTCCTCTCGCCTCCATGCCGGAAGTGGATCCTGCGACGTCAACGCCCTGCCTCATCCCTGGTTCTTCCAAATTCGTCCTCCATCTTTGCTCTCCTCAGCATCGTTCGTTCGACTTGTCTTCTAAGCATTCGTCGAGGAGGATAATCTCTCATCCCCTATTTTTTTATCACTTTCTAGAGTATATTTCCAGCTTTATAGTTGTAGCAATTGGTTGTAATTGACATTAAATTAGTTATAAAAATTATTTCTCTCTCTCTCTCTCGTTCTCATTTGTTTATATTAGTTTAGCTACCATTGTGAATGTTTTATTTATAAAAATACAAAAAGATATAATTGCAAATTTTGATTGACGTAGCCTTCCCGTGTTTGGCCTGGGACTCACACGAGTTTCGGTAAATTGATAACGAATTTTTATGCAATTACAACGATGTGGTTTTAACTAAATCATTTTGCATATAAAATCTCTCTTATCGTCTATCTTGCATGAAAGTAACTCTAAACACATTACAGCATTGAGTTTGGTTCACATCTTCAAACATCTCCTTCAACCTTGTGAGGATCTCAGATGCAGTTTTTATGACCTTAGGTTACTTCTGAAGCACATTGGAGAGCAAACTAAGGAAATAGCACCAGACAAGTGTGTTGTCATTGTCTTAGTTCGCATTAAACTCCCTCTCCTAAGCATTCTTGGGATTCGCATGCTTATTCTATTTTATCACATACTCTATGCAATCGGCTACAAAAATTGGTTCGAGGTTGCAGATCCAATTCGTATAGTTAGGACTTGTAAGTTGGTTTTTTTCGAGTAAGCAGCAGGTTTTATTAAAATACAAAAAATAATAAATACTTTGTTTTGGATTTTTGGAAACAAAGGTTCACACTAAGTCTAATTTAAGTGCTCTAATTTGAATGTTATTCTCTCTCTAACACTCAAATAAAGAGGCATGCCAACCTTAATGCCTCAAGTGGGATCAGACTCTCCTCTCCATTCACATGTTATATCTGTTTTTATAAACTACATAATCTAAAAAAATAAGTAGAAACTTTTCCACCTTGTAAGTCATATTTGCGTGCTCGTATGATTCTGTCCTTTGGTGTACCACACATCATGTGCTTCGATCCTCGTTGAGCGTGCACAAGACTACAAATAGGAGCTCCATAGAAATGCCTAACCTTTGGGCTAGGAACTACACCTATCCTTTTAGGAACATGTGAACTCGCTGAACATACATAATATACTAATGCCAACCCATTGGGAATCGTACTCACTAGTATAGCCCCGTGGTTACGATTCTCTCATTTTGGCGAGGACAAAAAATTATCATCACCATGACTAATTTGTTGACAAATTTGAAATGAGGGAACCAGTCTAACTAGGAATTTAACTAGGTCTTATTTTGAGAAAGAGTTCAATTAATCCTATTAAATTAGCTAATCTCAACCTAGTTTGAAATTAAAATCGTATTCTAAATCTAAACCCTATTCATAAGTATGCTTATTCATGTGTTAACATGCTTAATTATGCTGGTCTTGTAGCATTAGTTGCAGTAGATTTAGGGCATATTATAAATATATGCATGCATGTGTATTAAGTTATTGGACTACACAATTGAACCTACATATTACATGTTTACTAATTGTGGTTTTCTTCTATGCAGACTGTTTGAGTCAAGTCGAGTTAGAGTGAGAAATTCAAATTGCATGAGAAGAAGAGAAGAAACCCTTACCAGTTCACCTTGCAACCCTAATCGTATCCACTAATCCTAATCCTAAATCATACCATAACCCCAGTCCAAAATGCTAATTCTTATCCTAACCCTATCCCTGAATCCTATTCCTAGTCCTAATCTCATTCCTACTCCTAAAACCCCACCACAAAAATCTTACTCCTAAACCCTAACTCCTAATCCTAAACCCCTAAACATTAGGAAACCTTTTAGAACCTACATAGGTCCACTCCACCCTTGCCCATTCCCTCCATAAAATCCCCAACACATGTTCTATAATTGCTTTAACCTATTTGGATTCCCATATTAATCAATGTTACTCAATTAATTAGGCCACTTTCCTAAACCTACATGTAGTGTAAACATGCCTCCATTTGGGTGAACACAGCCACCCACCACCACCATAAACCTACACCCACCATGTTTCCCTCCACAATTGGTCACGTAATGTACGATCTGGAGAGCTAGTTAATTATGATTAATTAATGTGTTGTAGTATAGTGTTGCAATCCAAACAGATGTCATTTTATTAATATACTATTTTTATTGGTTTTATTTCAGGTCGTTCACTTGAAGGTAGTTATTGATATATATCACTCTCTATTATCCAAAAATCATCTTTCATTCAAAAAAATATTAAGTTTATTTACAAATGAATGACTAATCAAAGAATGAATTAATCTAAGTCAATTATGTACAAGAATAAATTAATTAGTGCTAATGACAATGCCTCAAACACATAAACAGATAGAAAGGCATTAAAAACCAATCTAAACTAATCTAGATTAGTTATGTACAATTCTATCTAAGTAATGTCTCAATATAGTCACAAAAAGAATATAAACACTAACATATACTATATACTATACTAACATAACTATCTACACTGATGTCTATAAGTGTCATTAAAGCCTTAAAGACATATATACAGAATAAGGCAAAACAATATGTATATAGCATACACTATACTAACTGATAATATACACACGTATATAGATATAACACACTCTATACACCATAGATACAACACTCACCACACTCAATAACTTAACTCACAACATACTATACAACACTTAGTTAAATTAAGTTAACTTAACCCAAGTTAAACTACACTTAGTCAAAAATTTAGGATTTACGAGCACAACACTTCACAAGATCAACAGCCCACAGGGGTCGGATCAACCAATACTAAACTTGGGCCCTAGTGTTTATTAGGTGATTTTAGCATAGTTTTGGGCCCATTCAGGCCCACAATAGACCTGTTAAGACCCGTGACATCAAAACACTTTAAGACGTCTGGGAGTTGGTCCAGACGTCTGGACACCTTCCCAGACGTCTAGAAATTAATTTTTACGTGCGTACGATCGCGAGTTTGCGTGTGTGCCGCGCGCAGACTAAATCCCAACTGCCTTCTTCTCTTTCTCTTCCCTCGCCGACCTGCAGGACCTTTTCCCCTTGCGCCTACAAATACTCCCCTCCTCTCCCTCACGCCACCCCACCCCATCCGTCTTCTCCTTCCTCAAGCGCGAGAGCGAGAGCGAGTGCAGCAGCTGCAGCCGAGTACAGCGACGGAGAGGAGAAGAGCAGCGAGAGGGAAGAGAAGAGAGCACGCGAGCCATGAGAGAGAGTGCTCGCCGGAGCAGTTCGAGGCCGGTTAGCGTGTGCGCGGAGGAGCATTGTGCTGGGGAGGTTTCCCCCGGTGCTGCTGCAGCTCGAGCAGCGGGCGGACAAGCGCGGCGCGGCCACGCGTAGCAGGAAGAAGACGGAGGAGGTCCTGATTATGGGATTTTCCCCAAAATTAGACGTCTGGACCCACATCCAGACGACTGAGAGGTACGTTTTGCCTCCTATGCTTCTCTTTGTGGATACGGCCATATGGGTCGTTCTGTCGAAGCTCTGTTGCGTGTCGTGTTTGAGAGATTTTGCGTACGCGTGCAGGTTTCACTTCGGGAAGGCGCGGGACATGCCCTCCCACGCGGTTTAGACGTCTGGGTGAGTCACCAGACGACAGAGAGCGTCACTAGACGTCCGGAGGGATAGACGGACATCTGGAACTAGGTCCAGACGGTTCAACATGATCCCTGGACGTATGAGGAGCAGCATAGAGTGAGGTATGATCTGGACCCCTTTTTAAGACATCTGGAAGATGTTCTAGACGTCTGATTTGAGTCAGAGTTATCATTTTTGACCCATTTAGGATCCGTTCGAGATCTAATTTCCGCGTTTAAGATTCCGTTCTTCTTCTTATAAGTTCCTCTACTTGTTGGAATGCTTGTTATCATGTTCTGAGTGGTTTCTTGTGGTTGATCCTTGTGTTAGGACCTCATTCTATTGCGGATTTGGGGGTTGCGGAGGCACGTGGACCTACCAATCACGCCCCCATTACTCCCGATTTTGCAGGTAGAGTGGCTTCCCTTAGTTAATTACAAACATAAATGCATATCTGGAATAAATGATAGATCATAGGATATGGCATGAATCCTAGGACCAGAAAACTAGATTGAATGATAAATCGTAGGGTATGGCATGAATCCTAGGACCAGAAAACTAGACTGAATGATAGATCCTAGGGTATGGCATGAATCCTAGGACTAGAAACACTGAAACGATTGTATTAAATGCCTGAAATGCAGTCTTGAAATGAGTAGATGAAATAATAATTGCCTGTAATTGGATAACAGCTGCCAGTGAAATGTAGAGTACTGTGGGTAGTAACTGCTACATGTAATTTTTGTTGGTTGAAATTAAATGCGAGCTGCTTGTATATAAATTGGAAAAGAAAGATTGAATGTTGGAAACACATGCTATATGCGAATAAACCTGAATGATGAAACATAGTATGGCTTGGCCTAAGAAACATAAGTATGAACCCTACGGGAAATTAGGAGTAGAGCTCCTGGAAATAAATAGAATGGAACTGGAAAAGTAAATGGGAAAGTGTGTTGTCTCTTGGGTACGTGGTACCAAGGGAAGCACATGTTACCTCTTAGTGCAGAGCGGAGCTAACCGCCCTAGGGTTGAGACCCGAGATTAGGTCTGGCCACTTTGTACCTACTTTTGGTCCTCGTGTACACAGTACTGGGGAGAGCTACTAGTGTAGGGAGAGAGCTAGCCACCCCACGGGGCCCGGGGTTTAGCAAGCCGACCTACACTGACTTGTTAGGCCCACTGGGCAAACCAGGGTAGTCAGGCGAGGGTGTGTGGACTGTGGAGGGGCGAGACCCTTGTTTGGTTACTGTGGAGGGGCTAGACCCCTGTTACTTAGAGGGCTCTGCCCTATATTGGTTCCGTGCTGTGCTTTGGGTGCACCCGTTAACAGAAATGACTGACCGCGTGCCAATGCGGGGTAGCTACCCGTGCATTTATCACGCGTGCCGTAGTCACCGTTACATCTGTCAGCAACCTTGGGGTGGTTGACTGAGGGTAGGATCACCACGGGAGACTCTCCCGGCCAGGAGAGCACCACGTGCTACTTCTGCTCTTCGGAAAAGACTGCAATCAAGATCGTTCCCACGAGGAACATTCGAGATCAAGAAAAAGACCTGATAAATAAACCAAGTGATGAAAGAAAGAATAACTAGTTGAATAAAGAAAGAAATGGAAAATAATAGCTACATGTCCACCTTTACTGTTTCTCTTAGCTAGCTGGTTGCCACTCTACTCAGCGTTTCGCTGACGTGTCGTACTTACCACCTTTTTCAGGTCCAGGTGTTGAGCAGCCAGAGCCTACGGCTGCGGAGGATGCTGGGTTTAGTAGAGCCCAGTAGTTGTACTTTTGTTGTACCCGTTTTATGTAGTAGTGAGTATTTTGTTACACTTTTGTACTCTTTTATTGTAAACTTCATATTCCTGTACCTGTTTTTTTTTTAATTCTATATTGTTGCGGTGGTGTGTGCTATAGTAGTTACTTCTTTACTGCTGTACTTTGTTACTTTCTCATGGTTTTTTGCTGCTTTTTGGTTACTTTCTCGTTGGACAACTGGGTCTTAGGATCAGTCGAGTCGGTTCGATTCTCGTGTCTCATAGGGATTCGGGAATCGGATCGTAACAAGACCACGGCTCAAACAATCTTGAATTCATCATCTTGGAACCTTTGCAAAGCATCAATCATCCAATAAAAATCTTTGAACTTCAGATCGATTCAAAGACTTAAAATCTGGACTAAGATTCTCATATAAGGCTCAAATCATTTAAAAATCAATCTTTGTTGTCGCAAGCCAATTGATTAAGGCTTGGAATCCAAGGAACATCTAATTAAAGCTCATCTACCCATAAAACCCTAATCTGATCTCAATCCTTTCACTACGGACAATGTGTAGGCCAAAGATCAAATTAGAAATTCAAATCATTGAAAACCATATCCAGACCTTCATTGTGATCATTCAAATCTATTTCAACCCCCAAAAATCTGAATAAAATTGATGCAAATAAAATCAAAGTGTTGCCCAGTTGGGCTCTTGATCTTGAGTCACCATGATGATAGGATCATCTATTCATCCTGCACACCATTGATTGGTGTTCAGGGTGAGTAGGTGATGCTTATAAACCTGTTGGATCGTTGCTAGGGCCTCAAATCAGTGCAACTGATTTTCCTTGGCCATAGCTACTAGGCAAAAGTAGGAAACAATATCAATGCTAAACTTTGGGTGCGAGGAATCCAATTGATAAAAATCAAATCAAGAGTTCTAATTTATCGCAATAAGCTCAATTGAACTCTTATCAAATCAATTCACTAGATTAAAAACCATTTAAAATAGATTGGATCTTTGATCACCAGATCAAGCATAAAAATCAAATCCACATCAATCGAGCAAATTATCACAATTAAAACCAAATGGGGGGTCTTTGTGATCAAATGAAACGAATGGAGAGATCCCAGGTGAATTTGAGCATGATTTGGATTTTGATGCTAGAGAGCTTCAAATCCAAATCAACTCTGATGGAGGGATGTGAATTATGAATACAAATGTTGAGACAGTGAAAGAAGATGATCGTGAGATGATGGTGGGGAGGGGGTGGGGGGCTCAGTGAATATAGTGGGTGAGTGGATTCATCCCCCTTGATCTGAATTGATCAAAGGAGATAGATGAGTGAAATTCTATTATACTCTTAAACTAACCAATCCAACCGATGAATTACGATCTAATATATCTAAACTACACTAGAAAGCATATAAATCTAACTTGAAAGCAGTAAAACTAATCTATGAAAGCAATAAAAATCCTAAACTAAACAGAAGAATGGGATTCCTGGGATTTACAACCAGCAACTAAAGAGGACGAAAGGGAGGGATCACTAGTGAGGGAAAAGCTTGCTAGTGAAGCTTTAGGGTTGCCCTCAGGCATACGTCATCCCTAGCGACGAAGAGGAATTGTGGCAGAGCTATGCCACCCCTGTCACTGGTGGCACGAGTGAAATGGGAAGAAGGCACTGGAGAGGATGAACGACCAGCTTGAGGGGTGTAGGGGGGAGTTGATAGAGGTCGTGAGCTCGAATAGGGAGTATATTTATAGGCCAAGGGACTGTGGTGACAGGAATCAAAGGGTAATGACCGTTTAAGATCCATAGTTATGGGTGGATGCTAGAGAGTGCGAGAGCTATTAGAATGAACTTGGCTCATCGGATGAGATTTAGAACCTGGCGCAAAAGTGCTCGCACCGTTGATCAAAGGTTGGATGCAGATCCACCATTGGATGAATGGTGGAGAGAATGAACGGTCCAGAAGCTCTGTGTTCTTCGTATGTGAACATTAGAAGAGGAGGAGGCATCATGTGTATTGGTTCATTTGCGGTAGAGCCCTTCACGGTGAAACGATAGGAAAAATGCAAAGGAACCCGTATGTGGTAAGTTTTATGATAGAGCAATCCCTAAAGGATATCAAATAGGTCGCTATGACTTTTAAATGCACAAAATGTGAAGAAATAAAGGACCTCGGTGTAATATAATGATTTCAAGGCCCTAATGGTGTAAAAAACAATGAAGTTTTTATGGCAACTTAATTGAACAATTTAGAAGTTAATCCAATAGTTGATTTGTACTTTTAAACTCAAATTGGTGTTCAATTGGCATTTGAATCATGCTTATACTTAATCCATAGATAATCTCTTAAATATGACCTAATTATGTGTTTTTAGCACAAATTGAGTGTTTTAGATCATTTTCATTAATTCCTATACTTAACCCATTTCTCATGGTAATAAGATAGTATTTAACTTAGTTTATAGCTTAACTTGGACATTTTAGCTATGATGAACCTCACCCCACCATCACGTACACCATCCAATGCCCTCCCAAATCCCATGGCCATACCACCTTCCAAATTCCCCCAAAAAAATCTCAATCCCAATCCTACTCCTTTTTCCTATTTGATAAAACCTAATCCTACATGCCTTACTTGATCCCTACTCCACCACATATAGCCTCCACCCCCTTCTATATAACCAAGTTTGGATGGCCCCTCTTTGCCTCCTCTTGCTCCTCTTATTTCCTCCCTTGGCTTGTCCCCTCTCTCTAACTCCTCTTGCTTCCTCCCTTAGCCTCTCCATTACCTCCTTCTTCCTTCATTCTTTAACCCTAGTCGCTACCTCCACAGCCACCTTCCTCTCCATGCCAACAAACTCCACCCTCTATCACTGTCCCCCCTCCTCCTCTCTTCCACCTTCTAGTCACCATAGTTAGGTCTCTAGTTCCTTTAGAATCCCATATTCCCTTACATTTTCTTCCTAGTAATCTTTCCTCTACCCTTCTTCTTCTTCTTCTTCTTTTTCTTATTCTTCTTTACCTTCTATTTCATCTTCATCTCTGCACAAGGACTTCATCTCTTCAGGCTTCTTCATGTTCCTTTGTGCTTCTTTAGATCTTGAGGATGATGGCGGTCTTCTCCATCACTATTGCAAGTTCTCCATTGCTTCGTTTCACCATGCCTTGATTTCTTCTACTCTCTTTCTCTTATTCTTCTTTTCTTTTTTGTTCTCTTTGCTTTTGTATTTTATTACTTGTAGAACCTAATTGTGTTGCAATAATAGTTTCATGGTTTTCTACCATCTCTCTCTTGTCCCTCTATTTGCTTGCTTTATTCTTGCAAAAACCCAAAAAAATCCAAACAAAAAAAAGAGTCCTTAGGTTAGTTAGTTTAGCAATTTGTATTGTGTCTAGAGCCTAAGGTCTGAGTTAGAAAATTTGATTTGTCTGGTTCATCAGAAATCACAAAATTTTACTTGCCGATAGGAATTCAAGTCTATTTTCACTGTGTCAAATTTTAGAGTGTAACTCCTTGTATATTATTTTATAAAATTCATGCCCTACTAGGCGGAATGAAAAATTTCTGACTTACTGGATTTTTTTTCTAAATTTTTTGCTTATTCAAATTGTGTGAAATAACTTGCATTAGTTTACTCTTCAATCAAAAAATCTCCTATAAAATTGGTGAACTGTAAGTTTAGAGTCTAGTTTTGTTTTTCCTTGGGGGTTAGTTTTGCCGGTTGGCTTTATTTTCTATTAAAAATCTAAAAAAATTAGAAAAATAATTTAAAAAATCACAAAAAAATCTTCAAGTGCATAATTAGGTCAACAAGCATCTAGACAACTTTTTCTCTCTTTGAGATGACCTATGATCTCGATATTACATTTATCTTTTTAGGAAAAAGTTTATAGATTTTAAATGATGTATTTTCACAACAATGGCAACTTGATTATCTTTACTGCGATTTCATGATCGCATATGATTTCATGTTTGAGATCGCATCTCATGCATTATAATCACAATCACCACCATACCCAACATTCCACATGCAAAATTACATTAAATGTAGGGCTCCTAAATTATACGGATTACGAGAAAATAAAACATAGCCCACTCACAATTGCTTCACACTATATGCCTAAATAATCACATCATCATTCATAGCCACAATCAAAACATCAAAATTGTAAAATAAAACCAGCATACAGATAAACACCCATAACATTACATGTTGAGGGATGGGATTATTTTTTCTCCTATGATTACTAATTAATCAACTGAGTGCGATTGATTTTTTTTACTAATTTAACCCTAATTCGAGATTATGTAGAATGTAATAACATTCTAGTTATTTGAGAATCTTTTAAATGCAAATATTAATCCAATTAATTCTTAATTTAAAATTTTCAAAATAATCCATTGATTTGTTTGATTTTAAACATTGATACACATATAATATCTACGTGGATTACATTTATAAATTAAAATATCATTCAAACACAAATAAAATAATAAAAAATTTGAAAAAACAAACGAATGCTCTCTAACAAATATATCAAAATTTTCCTCCAAGGTTGAATTGAATTCAATTAAATTTTAGGTCAAAATTATGCTCTAAATCATATTTTCAATACAATCTAATTGAATACAACATTTAGTAGTTATACTTTAGTGGCCATATGTCAGATCCTATGATTAAACATTTGATTTCACAAAATGTCTATGCTGCAGTGTAGTCAATCATTCGATGAAGAAACAATTCCCCTTTGTAGTCAATCATTCGACGAAGAAACTAGACAACCAATTGCTGCAATGTTAGTTATCAAGTTTATGAACCCGACGATTAATTTCATAATCTCTAGCTTGTACACTTAGCTGTTGGTGCTAGAGCACCACGATCATTTGTTTTGATGATAACAAAACACGTGTTATTTAACATTTGCAATTTGAGTCCTAGATTTCAGGTCAATTGCAAATGTGGACGTGTTTAGACGGAGTTCGAGCTCGCATCCAGGACGGATTGGAGGAGCTTGACGGAAAACAGAGGAGGTTCGCGTGGAGCGACAGATTGAAGATGGAAGGAAATGAAGAATAGGATAGATTTCCTTCTTTTGTATTTGTTGTATTTTTCGTTTCTTTTGTTGCTCTTTATTTCCTTAGATATTTCATGTTAAAGAGCCTCAAAGAGCCCTAACAGTAGTCCTAGGAACACCGGCACAACCCTAGAATACTTAAATTTTCTGTAGAATACTTAGAAAACCAATATAGGGTTCAAACAGCACTTCCAGATGTCTAATTCCCAAATCAGACGTCTGATAAAGTATTTTAAGATGTCTGACTGTTGTTTCAGACGTCTGATATCTGTTAGGTTGGACATACTTAGTTCTGTCTGATGAAATCAGACGTCCATACATTAGACCAGACGTCTTAGGAGACGTCTGATGACTTTGCCAGACGTCCAATTAGTGGACCGTTGGCTGGCTTAGCAGACACTCAAGGATATGACCGTTAGAGCCTTATCAGACATCCATAGGACTGTCTAGACGTCTGATAATTGGCCATTTTGCCTCGGCTGACCCAAAATCTCTTCTCAGAGATTTTCTAGCCGTTGCAACGGTTGGAAAATCCATTCCGTAGGAAAAGTTGGTTTCCAGACGTCCGGGCATAGTGCCAGACGTCCTGTATGTCGTCTGATAAACTTGAACAAAAACCCTGTTTAGATCTGATTCAAGTCAGGAGGAAACCCGCATAGAATCAGACGTCTGACACTTAAATCAGACGTCTTAAAGTGGCCTTCCAGACGTCTGATGACATAATTAGACGTCTGATGACCCTGTCAAATGTAATCATTGTCCTGATTTCGGCCTGATTCTCTTGGGCTTTGCACCCAACGGCTATAGAACCTTTCCTAAGCCTTCCTAAAGCCTCTATAAATAGAGGGGAACCTTTGCAACACAAAAATACACCAAGAGAAACACAATATACACACTTAGAGACACAAGATACACACCAAGAGACACCTTGTAATACACTCACACTCTTGTGTCCAAGAAGCTCTTGCTCTCTAAGCTCAAGTTCTACATCTTGAGAGCATCAAACCTTTGCGCACCCGCTCTCCTGCCGTTGTTCACGAGAGCGACATTGCGCTGTTGCGTGGCTCACACACCCGCGTCATCGTCAACGCACTCCTTGCAAAGGGGAGTTTCCTAATTCCTATAGAAGCTTAGGTTTATTACTTTGTTGGCTCTATAGGTTTGTTGTTTATTTTATCTTTGTCTTTTGGTTGGGTATCCGCTTTGCGAATTCCCGTCTCCTTCGTGGGACAAAATCCTTCTCGTGGAGAGAAGGGGTTGAGGAACGTTACCCTCGTACTTGTAGCGTGGTTGTACTGAGGTTGAATCACCCTTGTTTTCAAGTGATTCGGTTAGTGGATTTGATCAACTAGGTTGATCGGAAAATCCTAACTCGAGAGGGTTAGGTGGTGGTTTTCACCCGGTTTGGGTTTCCACCTAAAAATACTTTGTGTACTCTGTGTGATTGACTATTTGTGAGATTGCTTTATATTTCAATTACGCATTTTTTACGTCACACTGATCTCACCCCCTCCAAGTAGGGAATTTCATTAGCATGCAATGCCAAGCATACAACTTTAGTAGACATTTAGCTATAACCTAATCAAACATCTAGCTATGAGTTCAAATGTATGGTTAAAGCATAAATTCTGAATGTAATTAAAAACTAAAACCCGTGATTTTTCTTGCAAAAATCAGACCAACTATGGCTTTGATCCATTGAAGGGATCAATCATATCGATTTGTGGCATCGTGAAAGTGTGACAACATGAAATACAAAGCATTTAAAAAATTTTTGAATATAAGATCGAATTGATGTCAAAAATGATCAAACAAATGAAAATGAGAACACTTAAATCCGGAACCGCTTAGGAGGAACAAGTTTCCTCTCTTTCCAAAATCCCATGAGTATTGGATTTTATATCTTTTTGTGGGTGGCATGGTGTAGCATCCCAAAATGTTGTGCTTTCTCAAATAAGCCATAGTAGAAACTCGAGCTCCTCCCCGATGGGCCAATGAGACCTTTCGTGTTGTGAAGGTCCAATCCCACAGATGATTCATGAACTCCACGAATCCGAAGTGACAATTGTCTCAAAATAAAAAATGCACCTTGAGATCTCCTTCAAGTGGACCAAGAAGATCTGACCCTATAGTAGCCGGATGATTGGCTATTGAAGGGAATAAGTCCTTGCAATTTTAACCCTTAGTAGTCAGACACTTGGTTCAACATCCAAACATCTCATTACTACGGGGCAAGTCGTCTAACTAGGTTCATGGACAATTTACTACAATGGAGAACCTTTCCCTGTTGGTGGCGGTGGCGACTCTTAGTGGTGAGCTTTTTGGTGCCTTGGCAATCAAGTGGCTAATTGAATGATTGAATTAGGGTTTCCATCATTGGGAGATATTTGTAGGGTTTCAAAATCCCAATCTTGATTTGATGAATTTCCATCCAATGGTGGGGATCAAGTCTTAATTGATTTTTACATGATTAACCCATAAAAATTATGCGGTGTTTGAATCTAGTATCCAAAGTTAAATTAATTGCAATCCATCACTTAGATTTTGTACCTAATTAAGTTAAGTGTAATTAATTACCAAATTAAATATAATTTAGCTCTTTAAATTACAATTGATTTATTCTTCAATTATGAACAGATTAAAATCATTATTGGTTTCATTACTCTAATAACGAAGCTATAATATCGATGAAATTTTGGTACTATACTCTTAAGTATCTCGAATATTCGTGAATTCTTTACATATGGAGGAAAATATTATCTTGAGATATAATTCTATTAAACAACTGCCATTTTTTGTTGGATAATGTTATTCTTGATATCTCATTGTATTATTGAGATGGGAACAATGAACATAACATTCACCAAAGGCCTATGTTATGACCTAACCAGTGGCTGCTCTATGTCTATTTGGGGTCATTTGTGCAATTCCTTAACTTATAAGGGGTCCATCGCAATATCTACAAACCTAAGAGAGTGTCCTTGGATATAGTGCACTCTTTCCCCACTTGAAGCAGCTTGGCGCAATTTTTGCGCACTCAATTGATGAATTTTGGGCCTTAAGTCAAAGGAACAGAAATATGAGGTGAATACCACAAAATTCCCCCAACCAAGCCTAAAAACCCTATATAAAAGCCCTCCCCCACGTCGAGGTACGTGCCCCCATCTCTCCACTCGACCTCCCTGTGCGAGGCCACAACAATGACTTGAAAAAAAAAATTCCAATTCCAAATTCCTTCGTAATTGTCTGGACAAAGTAACTCTTGGCCTCCTTTAAATGTTTACAAAAGAGAATAAAAAACTTAAACAACGCATCTCTCAATGGCCATATAACTCTTGAATAATATGACTTGAACTTTTACATAGATATTCCTCCATAAAATTAGTTAGTGTAGAATTACTTACATGCACTTGAAAAATTACTTTAATTATTGTTGGACTGCATCAATATTGGAGCAAGATAATTATACGAAGATTTGACAAAATTACATAAAATGCTGAAACGATTGTAAAAGTGTATTGATTTCCCTTTAAGACTTATTAGATGTGGTTGAAAAGTATATAAACAAAATCAAGAAACACTAATTGACCCTATAAAAACTGTTGTGAAGAGATCTTTCATATATTTTTCATATTCAAATAAATATTAATAATTCATCATATATATATCATCTCCTAGTCTCGTAGAGTCATCAAAGAAGATAATGATGAAGACGTTAAGTTTGACAACTTGGTGGATCTTGTCAATTTATTAACTGGGGATGACCTCCTCTGAATTTACCTAAAAAAATATTTGTATCAATCATATTATCATTTAATTTCGCTTAGATGACCAAAATATTTCCCCCATGCATCATTTTCTTAATAATTTCAATTTTCACCCATCTATCAATTCGACTCTTCAGCGGCAACATTGGCTGAAACACCGTTTGGACTTTTAGGCTTGTTTGGTACGTGGGATGTAATAATTTATTTTATATTTAACGAGTTTTATTTTAAAATAAAATTATCTTGAGAGAAAATTTTATAAGTTAGGATAAATTTTTTTTATTTTAAATGCGATAAATTTTATCTCTCTTCTTATAAAATATCAGCCCTGTCTATTCCGATATACATCCATATTTATTCCATAATTTAACCCATATTTTATTTAAATATCAAAATTAATTTATCTCAGATCCATCTTTTAATTTTATTATCTATAAAATTTATCCTACGTAAGAGACAGGCCCATAGGCAGGTTCTCGACCCGACCTTTCTCCTCTCCGCCTCTTCTTTACCTCCCTCTTTTCGTGCTGCCCTCTTCCTTCTCTTCTTTCGACATCACCACCTGCCTAACAACGAGTCACCACCTCCTTCCCTTACCCTCCCCTCCCCTCCTTCCCCTCCGCAGCCCGTCACCGCCTTCCGCATCTCACCTCCGCCTGAGTCTCCTCCCAACGGCGGCCATCTCGCTCCGTCGCATCATCCCGCGATCAGCGGTGAGCCCACCTCCCGGCATTACTTACTCCCCCGCGACCCATACAGGATCGCGTGCAACAAGTGATTAGGGTTTACTTAGAACCTCTGTTCTATCCACATCCACCCGTCTCCGTGAGTTGATCTCCCTTCCCTTGTTTATGATCGGGAATCTAATTTTCAGGTATGGTGTTGGTTCTAGCACTCGGGGATCTTCACATCCCGCATAGGGCGGCGGATGTCCCCGCTAAGTTCAGGTCCATGCTGGTCCCTGGCAAGATCCAGCACATTATTTGTACAGGCAACTTATGCATCAAGGTACATTGCTCTTTCGACCTTTCCAGCGGGCTTCGTCGCACTTTCCACTGTGTATTTTCCTCGTATTATTCCTTGTTGGCTATCTGAATTTTGTTCCTATTCGTGGGTTTATAATTATAATTTGTTCAGTGATAGTATTGCCCAAAAAGAGTTCTGGAAACCAACAATCATTGAAAACACTTGGCCCTACGAACTCGAAAGGTAGTAGTGTTCCCTTGGATGGTGATGGTGACGGTAGACGCCTTCTAGAATAGGTTGATGATAGCTTGAATTGTTATTCTGTTGAGAATGAAGAAACCCTTTGGCCTATGATTTTAAATGTCGATTTCGACATTGTATCGACGATTTTGGAAATATCAAGCATGCTAGAGGCATGTCAAGGAAATGCCAAAATTTCGATAACTTTTGACACCCCAAAAATAGGCATTTTAAGGTACACCGGAGGTGTGCCAAGGAAATCTTGAAATTCTATTAGAATGATTATATTTGCATTGAATTCATATAATTGTGTTAGAAAAATTTAACAAATATTTAAACATTAATCCCATCGAAAAAATATTTAAGAATGGATCCTAAGATCTAACAATCTATTTGTATGCCTCTAACAAAGAAGTTGGAGCTATTTAGTTTTTTTCCCTCATTAATAGTTTCTTAATTATTTATTATATGTATATCCATAACCTGTATATAAATATTACATGTCATGCTAATCATATAAATGTTACATGCATACATATTATGCATGTATGTCATTGATATATTATGTTTACATAAGCATGTGTGTTTCAGTTAGTTACCTCCCATTGATCTCTATTAGCTACATCCCCAGCAGTTGTCAATTTTAACATCACCATTATTATCATTATTTGCATTATGTAATATAAGATATGTATGTGTATAATATTTACCTTGTTGTTTATTATGGCCTAAGTTACTCATGCCCCCTATGGGCTTAATCACCTAATGGGCAAGCAACCCCTTTATCATAGATTTTATACACATGTATTTTGTTTTTTGGAAAGAGAAAGGGTGATTATCCAATTGATAATCTCCTGGAAAATTCATTAATCAAAAGCCATGAGGCCAAAGTACAAAGCTCAACCCCATGAGGTCATAAAAGAAAGTACAGGCTCTACAAAATACTCTACATACAGATGTTGCCCCCTAAATACCGTCGCATTTCTCCCAAGCCAAATAGCCCAAAGGATCGCCAATGGCCGTGCCCTCTCCTTTCTTGATTGGAAGGAGTTTTGCCCATTTCTTCTAGTGCCTCTCCTGAAGGATATTCAAAACTCTAGAAAGGATGCATGTGACCACTAGCCATCCCAAAAGCGACTCCAAATCAGCTTCACCATGGGGCATGTGAAGAACAGGTGCTCCACATCCTCAGGTCCACCCTGGCAAAGCAGGCAAGCAGTATCTGCCTCAAGTGCCTACCTCGAATGCTAGACCTTCGTCATAATCCATCCCCTCCTAAGCAACCCAACAAATATCTTTACCTTCAAAGGGCATGCGGCTTCCTAAAGCATTCTACAGTCCTTGATGAGATCAAGGTTCATCTAATCAGTAGGATCCCCCAGCCTCCTATACGCATCATGAACAGAGAAATCACCTTCCTCCCTTCCAAAGAAATTTGCCCCCTCCTCAGGCTCGCAACCCTCTAGACTTTGCAGCAACTGCAAATCCTCAATCCTCTGGTCAGATAAATTCCTTGAGAAAGTGGGGCACCAACAACCATCCCAGGTATTATTCAACGCGAAATTGCGATAAAAGACTTCTATGTTGTCGTTGTAGTTGCCAAACATGTTGAAACAAATAAATTTATAAAATCGGTAAGCTCGAGTCGTTCACAAGGAGGAAAAACGAGATTCTTAAAACTTTTTGTACTAACTGTGCTACTCTAACGAAAGCACATAAAGAGACATGATTTCCATTGAATAATGCTCTTTATTGCTAATCATGAAAAGTTTTACACATACTTCTAGGGGAATGCTGACAAATAGCATAAAAATATAATAAGGAAAGAATGAAAGAGGAAGAGAAAGAGAGAGTGAGAGAGATCGTGGAGCTGCTTGTAGGATTCTTGTGTGAAACTCAGTAGAGCTTCGGAACCAAGGCGTCAGGAAGAAGATCGGAGAGAGAGCTTGGAGAGAGAGAGAGGGCGTGGACTATGTGGTGGCTATTTTTTTCTATCTCTAGTTATCTAAGTTATGTTTCAAAGGGTAGAGGCTAGGTCTTTTTATAGATGAGTAAGTGACTTCCTATTGGTTGATCTGGACTGCCTAGGATCACTAATTTGGATGGTTTAGATTTAATCTTTTAAATGATGCCTAAGATTGGTTGAATAGGCACCTTAGGATCTAAGTTGTAGGGCTAGGATGGGATGAGGGTTTTCTAAAAATAGGTAACCTAGGTGGGTGGCTACATCTTGCCAAGAGATAAGATCTTATCTCTTAACCAGCCACTAAGGGATAAAATCTTTTTAAGTTGGCACCAACTTAAGAGGATTAGGCTAGGAATTTCGTGGGTCTTATGTGGGTAGGGTTAGGTTTTGTGGACATAGGTTGTGAGAATTGGTTCCTAATTAGGCTAGGTTGACTTTAAGTCTAGTGAGTTGGGTCCAAATAGGTTCTATGAACTCAATTGACTTATACTAAGTCAATTAAGTGAGCTCATGGATTTAAATAGGTTTTGAGATTAGGGATTGGTTCTAGGATAGGTTGGTTAGGTTCTTGGATAGTAGGACAACTCTATGGATCAAGGATAAGGATCATGGATAATGCTATCCATGATTTTGGCTTTTGAGTTCACTCATCTAATTTGAGCTATCTTAAGGATAGGAATTGGGATAAGGGTATCCTAAGGTTTTAAAGGTATGGTTAGGTTATCCCAGTCCCTCTCTCTCTTCTTCTTTAATTTGATCTTCATTTCTTCCTTAATCAAGTCTTGGTCTTCAACTAGGTCCTAGCTTTGTAGCTTTATCTTCTATCCCGCTTTTATTCTGCATGACTTGAAGTCATTCTACGTCCTTTACCTATATTATTCACAATAGATTAGAATTAGATAATTAGGCCTAAAATAAACATAATGCATATGATATGCATGCATGCTCTAAATGTAATATTCACATTCTAAATGCATGATTTTACTAAGGAGCTAACCCTAGATTAAGCCAATTAGGGTAATAGATTAAGCTATTATCAGACATCCGCAATCGTCAAGCCTTTATCCACTGCCAACGTCGGGGAACCGGTCGCATAGCCACCCATTGCCTATCCAATCATCTGTCCAGAATTTAAACTCTCTTTCTGCTCCAAAAACTGGTGTGAAGAAACTCTGGATCCATGGTGCCACCTTGGAGAGATCCCTAAGAAAGTGAGAAGCTCCCCTCGGAAGGGACGTCAGCAAATCCTAAGGCACGAGTGACTCATAGCAAGCCCTCATAATCCTTCCAACCAGACAATCCTCCCTCCCAAACAACCTCACACGCCACCTGCTCAAGAGGCTATCATTCATCCTTCCTAGCTCCCTCACTCCTAGTTCTCCCTCTTCGAGAGGCTTACATATCTCCTCCCAAGCCATTAGTTTCACCTCCTTTCCATTCACCCCAAAGTTTGTCCAAAAGAAATTCCTCATAAGAGTGTGAATCTTCTTCTCGACCTGCCTAGGCATCTTCAACACTGCACTAAAATAAGAAGGCATCGCCGCAAGCACCACTTTCAATAACACTAATCTTCCCTACCTAGACAAAGTTTTGAAGCCCACCCCTCTAGTCACCCCTCCATCCTCTCCACCAAGGGGAGCCAGTCTTGCACCGACAGCCTCCTATCCGTCAAAGGCAGGCCCAGGTATGAGATAGGCAAGACTTCCCCCTCAGTGCCTAGCATCTTACTGCAAGCCCCAGCCTCCTCCTCCGCTAAGCCAAATGGGCCAGACGCCTCGCTAAATAGCTCCAGCAACACTCTGATCCTTCTCGCCTCTATCATAGTCCCCTTCACAAAGAAAAGGGTGTCATCTGCATACTGGAGAGCGGGAATCATAGCGTTTTGGTCCACTGTGAAACCCCTGAACAATCCTCTGTCATAGGCTCTAACAGAAGACCTCGCTAGCGCATCAACCGCTAGAACAAAAAGAATATGTGCCAGCGGATACCCCTGCCTGACTCTTCTCCTTGGTTGTATCCATTCCCCTGTCGGGTTCCCGTTGATGAGAACCGAGAAGGAAGCCGTCATGATGCATTGCTTCATCCACTATATCCAGATTGGCAGAAATCCCCTCTTTATCATGGAGGCCCACAGAAATGACCAATGAACCAAGTCGTATGCCTTCATGAAATCTACCTTCCAAAGGAACACCTTCTTTCCCTCCCTTCTCCACAAGGACAGGATCTCTGTAGTAGCCATGTGCCCATCCAGAATATTCCTTCTAGGTAGAAAGGTCGTCTGCACCTCAGCAATCACCCCTGCAATCACCTCCTTCAGCCTTTTTGCCAAGACCTTAGCCATTAGCAAGTACACATTAGATAAGGCAATGGGCCTGAAGTCGTCAATAGCCTCTTCTCCCTCCTTTGGCAGGAGAAATAGAAAGAATTCATTAAGCCTATCAAAACCACGATTTCCTTTCCTGAATTCCTCCACCACCTCCATGACATCATCCTTGAGCATGGTCCAGAACTCCTTATAAAAATGAATCGGGAAACCATCTAGACCAAGGCACCTATCAGCATTCAGGCCCCAAACCGCCCTCCGTACCTCCTCCTTAGTGAAAGGTGCCACTAGTTTTTTGGCTTGGTTTACCGAATGAAGGGGATATCTGATCCACGCCACCTCCAGTGCCCCGCACTCCTCCCCGTGAAGTCCCTAAAGAAATCTGCAGTTGCTCTGCCCACCACCTCTCTGCCAACAAACCCCGTGCCCCTCACAGATAGCTTATTGATCCAATTTCGGCACCATCTCCCAGAGGTCACCATGTGAAGTATCTATTGTTGGAATTCCTTTCCTTGATCTACTTCTGTCTAGATCTTGTCTTCCATTCCACCTCGGCCTTATGATCCTCCACCTGAATGGTCTTCATATGCTCTGCCCCAGTCGCTCTCTCATAAGCCGTTAGTAGGCCAAGGTCCTCAACTCTATCTAGCCTGTCCAACTCCCTCAGGGCCTCCTCCTTCCTCCTGGTCCTCTCCTCTTTCATTTGCCTCTTCACTTCCTTCAGGTAGCTCCTGAGTTTCTTAAGCTTCGCTTCAAGCCTTGCTACTGCGGATCCTTCTGGCTGTAGGGATCTCCACTTGTCTTCGACCTTCGCTCTGAAACCATCTTCTAATAACCAAGCCCAATCAAACTTGAAGTATGTACCAAATCCGGTTGCCTCATTAAAACTCTAAAGCAACAGTGTGTGGTCTGAAAACGGCCTCTGCAAGGATTAGATCCCCGCCAATGGGAAGACCTCCGCTAGCTCTAAAGAGGAGAAGAACCTGTCCAGCTTAGACATAAGCCCTCCCGAGCTCCTCCACATGGAGGCACAGGAGGTAGCAGGCAAATCAACCAGACCATGTGCTGCCACAAACTCTATAAACTCTTTAGACCACCAGTCCCGTTCAACTCTTCCCCCTAGTTTGTCATCGGCCGCAAGAGTAACATTGAAATCTCCTATTAGCCACGATTGGTCGTGGAATTTCACCACCACTTGGCTTAAATCTTCCCACATTATCTGTCTGCCAGAGCCTTCAGTAGGCTCGTAGATCGCAGAAACAGCTAGACCCAAACCATCGCTGTGCCTCTTAAGTTGTATAGAAACCGTGCTTCTATCCACCACACAGTCCTCCATGGAGAACGTGTCCCCCTTCCAAGCAACAATTATGCCCCTCGAGCGACCTGTAGAGCCCAGAGCCACAAACTCCTCGTACATGCTCCCATCGACGTCCTTCCACAGAATGGGATCGCATTGTTGTAGCTATGACTCTTACAACAACACGACATCAGGGCCCCACCTTTGCAAATAAGATCTCAAAGTCACCCTTCTAGAGGGATCGTTGAGATCCCTTACGTTCCACGTAAGGGCTTTCACCATTAAGCAAGCATATGGATCTCTCCTTCAGCCTTACCATAGTCAGATGCCTCTGCCACCTTATCAATCTCCGCACGGCCAAACCTTGTAGCCCAAGACCTCTCCCCGCCACCCTCGCTGTCCCTCTTGCCCTCTCCGACCTCCATTGCCTCCAGTCCAACCCCTGCCTGCTGTCCACTGCATCCGGCAGTTGCCTCATAGGTTCCATCAGCCCCATCCCGGTCCCCTCTAGCTACCAGTGGCCTTGCCTCCAACCCAAACCCACCCAAACCAACCTCCAGGCCACTCCGTCTTCCTGAACCAGCTCCATCGCTGAGCGTAGAAACCCCCATCCCCTCCACTGGCTGTCACCATCCTCTCGGCTAGCTTCAAAGCTCCTTCCCTTACCGACGAGGGCACAGCTGTGGAGCCCTTTGTCGCCATCTTCCCTCCAATGAAAGCCATCAGTTCCTCCGCCGGTCTCATCGCCCCTCCATTCGCTGTCGAAGATGTCGCAGGGGAGCTCCCTATCGCCGCCCGCATTCGCTCCATCTGACGCTGGTGGAAGCGCTCAGCCCCTCCCCAGCCCCTCGAGCAAAGGGGGCCCATCCGTGGAGGAAGCTCTCTGCATCATCTCCACTGCCACGGGCGCGGTGCGTTCCTCCCTAGTTCGAGGGTACCCTCCATCATTGAGACTGCTCAGTCATTAGGGCAAAATCCGGATGGTTTTTGAAACTCTATCGGATCCTTAGTCGGATCCGGATCCCCGACCAAACCCAACTCCCCCATCCTTCCAGCTTCTCTCTCGCCACTCGTGGCCAGCTTGGCCCCTTCCCAATAAGATCTTTTTGAAAGAATATCAAAAGATCTCCCATATGATCTGCCTCCCCCAACGCTATCCTCGGATGCACCAACCGAGGATGCGGGAACTACGCCCCCATCAGTGCCTTGTCCCTTCACCTTCTAAACATGTCTGATGACCGTTTGCCTCCCCTTGCGACTGCCTCCCTCGCCGTGGTTCGCACCACTAGTTGCTGTCGGTCCCTCGACTCTGGCCCCTTGTGGTAGAGGCAGAGCCTCGACGAGGGCCTCTCTGAATGATTTGGGCCCACCATCAGTGGCCGCTACCTTCACAACACAAGCGGAGCAGCCCAGCCTCAGCACCACCTTCGATGGGATGTCCACCCCCGGCGTCATCTCCACCACCACCTTCACATTCGTCATGTTGCCCTCCGTCACCCCGAAGGGGGAACACCCTTTAAGCATGGCAAACGATGAGACCACAACCTCCACTGCCTCCTTGGTTTGAAGCCAAATAGGGATCCCTTCGATGGCCAACGTGACCTCCGCCTTTATCGGTGGCCTCTCCGCCAATGCCCCATTGTGCCTAGATGGCCACCTCCATCGAACTCTCGCTCCGCCAAACGCAACTGTAGTGAAAACCACCCTACCAGTTGCCTCTTAGCCAAGGCCAAAGATGAGGCACCTCGAGGGAGACAATAAAGCCGCCTTCCCACCCATAGAAGCTGCGTTGTCCTTCACCCGCGGCCAGGACAAGACCCCTTTGGCCACCTCTCCCACCAGCGTGCTCGCCAGCTCTTGCTCAATGATACGCACCTTCGAAGACGAGGGGACATCCGCCTCCACCATAGGAGCACCATCCAGCGGCTGAGGGAGGGCCGTAGTCACCCCTTGCCCGCCCTCCGTACCCCCACGCATGGAGCACCCCGCCCTTCTTTGGCCAAACCCCCCGCACCTGAGGCAACGAATGGGGTCTCTACATTCTGCAGCGACGTGACCCCTCCCAAGGCACTTGAAGCATCTTACTGGGGGGGTCTCTCTTCCTCCTACTACTCTCCACTGTCTTCCATCCCCCTCCCACGTTGTCCCCATAGCTCTCTCTCTCTCGCTCATTTTATTAAAAGTTTCCATGTTGTGGAGTTGTGTCTTCTATACACATGTATTCTTTTTAAATGTATATGTTACTTTACTACATATGTCCCAATGACACTCAAATGCCTTTAGCAAATAGCCCATGTGAGCTTTCCACTTTTTCACAGGTATATGCACCTGCTTAATTCCTTTTTCCTCATTAACCATGACTTCTCCTGAAATTACCTGTAGGATCTAAGGATCTACACTAGAGGGGGGTGAATAGTGCATATTGCAAAAATATGATAATTTTTAAAATAAATCAAACTACAAAACACATCCCACGAATGCATTTGGATTTATAGTGGAAACCTTTTCGGATAAAAACTACCACTTTTAAGTTTCTTAGCTTAGAATTTTTTTGACTAAATAGAGCTAGCCAATCCACTAGCATGTACTACTTAAAACGATGGTTGCACAACCTCTTATAACGACCCTTATCTTGTACACCTGAAGAGAAGATAAACAATGGGTCTCCCAGACAACTTGGGACCTAAATCAAAGTAAAAAGAAATAAAAGTATACAACTTTATAACCTAAGGAACCTCAAATGAGTATAGAAATCAAACTGAAATATTTCGTAGTAGCTCATATTGGAGTGCTTAGGAAAGCATAGAAAAATGAGCGCTGAAGCACTTTAGAATGAGTAGGAGCACTTTTTCTCTTAGAGATTTGCTTTGAAGTGTGTGCTGAAAAAGGTTGCTAAAGGCTCCTATTTATAGTTGAAAACCATGCAGATTTGGTAATAATTTACATATGATTTGTTGATCAAATATAGTTTTGGTCGATAAAAATAGTGATTGATTAATTAAACATTCGTCTTGATAAATCAACTATTGGTCGATTAAAAGGTTATTTTGATTAATTAATCTAAGAAAGATTTCCTTATTTATGTAGTTTGGTCGATCAAATATTTTCTAGTTTTGGTTGATCAATATTATACTTTAGTTGATCAAATGTTTATGAAATCGTAATTAAACTAACGCCTTTTGATTAAAATAATTAAGGTTCCATAGAAAGATTCTAGACTCAATTAAAAGGAAAAGACTAATAAACCATATGCTGGTAGATTATCTTTCAATGTCTTGTTTCTTAGCACAATAAGATCCATGTCAGATTGCCTGAAAGATTAGTTCACAGATAAACATAATTCTGTTTCATCAAAACAAAGGTATCAACACCTCCTTCTCGCCTTCAACCTTTGAACAACCCTAACATGTACTTTGGCTTTGTGAAAAATAGGCTTTAACCCAAAACCCTTGTTTTGCCTATTGTAGAGCTTTTGGTTGCCCAAACGGCCGCTGGCGGCAACAATAATTGTCAACAACAGATTTAAGCATCTAGTCCTCTTTATCCTATGCACAAAATGCCATGAATGTGGGGAAAAACAAAAAGGGGAAAGATGGCTTCATACCTTTAGGCTTCGTTTGGATGTGGGGTAAATTTTTCCCTATGTGGATAGGGTAACTTGTGGGATAAGGGAGATTTATCTCACACACGTAGATCCCTGTGCAGTTTGATTTGATTAATCGTGTTGGCAATGATTACTATACCCACCTCCAGGTGATGGTCATTTGCACTATCCTTGTATATGTCGTAATCTACTAGAAGCATGATCTTATCACCATTCATCGTACTATTCATCTTACCCATGACACGTCAGCTATCCCATCTACTTACCCTACATCAAAACGCATGCTTGGATTCTAGGTCTAAACTCAATAGAGAAGGTGCATGTCAACTATTGACCCTTTGCATGTGTCTGTGATTACAACTTGACGACAATGAAGGATCTTGGGAATTGTTTGAAATTTCTCTAAATTGGGTGTCTTGACGCCTTATAATGACATATAACCTTGTCTTCGTGGTTCGAACTTCCCAGATTGAGATAAGGACTAATTTCTTTCCAAATTTTGGTCTTGGAAAGAAATCTTAGGGAAGATGTTGGACAGAATGGGTTCCACCCACCATCTAGAATCTTCCTTTCTTTCCCCTATTTTTCAAGGCTCCTTTCTTTTATTTGATTTAATAGTCAACACCTAAACTAGTAAACATATCTTCTAATGCAAGAAAAATAAGGTACTACAGTTGACTTTTGGCTATGATTATCACATAACTTGGGATTTTGTTCTGGCAAGCAGTTAGCTTGAATGCAATAAATGGTCATCCTCAAAAGTAACAATGCCTGTGATTTGTGTAACATTAAATTCACCATATTGTTTGTGCAAGCAACTTGGTATTGGATTCTAGATGCCTATGCATGATGATTTGCTCTTATTTTTTGGCTTTAAAAAGTGGAGCCATGCTTATTTATAGCTAATGCTATAGTTGAAAAAAATTTGATGAAAAATTGAAATTTCTGTGATCCTGATTTTTCCATGCAATCAGCATTGGGGAGCATACATGTTGCTTGCTTTTCTTTTCCTTTTTAATGTTCCTTTCCCACTTCTAACAAGTTCTGAAGAGTTCACCTTGTTGTATGCTTAGGAAGTTCATGACTACTTGAAAAGCCTTTGTCCTGACATGCATATCACTCGTGGTGAGTATGATGAGGATACACACTACCCAGAGATGAAGACGATTACAATTGGCCAATTCAAGCTTGGGCTTTGCCATGGTCATCAGGTTTGTTTCTTTCATTCATGTCTGCAATTTCAAAGTGAAAATCTTACTTGCAGCAATTTCTAATTAATATCAATGTATAAGTACGGCAATTGAACTTGAGTGACCATCTATTCCAAGGAAATGTTCATTTTTCTTTCCTAGTTAGGGGTCAATGTAAGGACAGCAATTGACCTTGCACGAGCATCTATTTGAAGAAAATGTGCATTTTGCTTTCTAATGCAGGGATACACACGTGGATCGGACCTAACCCATGATCCAACTGATACATGGTAGATCAGGACTTTGTAACCCTTTTTAGTCCAAGACACTCACAATACAATCCACTTCTATTTGCACAATTGATTGGATTTTCACTATCATTTGAGTACATGAACTGATGTGCTACATATTTTTTGATGACAAGTTGGTCCTTCCAAAGTCAATTTTGTTTGCCATCCCAGTCTTTTATGTGCCCATTTTTAGAATGCTGAAGAAGCTTGAACCCAAGATTGTTGTAAATGAGAATAATCAGGAGAAGATTCCTGTTAAAGGGAGTCCAAAAGCGAGTTCTTCCATGCATCTTGTGGTTTGGGAGGAGTTTTGTCGATGTGTTAAGCAATGGTGTCTTTAGAATAGTTCAACTATTGTCTACTGTTCAAAAAATAATTCAATGACAGTCATTTGAGGAGGAGACATTATCAAAGTGAATAGTAAATTTGATGGAGAATGAGAATGTTTTGTGGACTCAAGGTGATCCTGTCATGTTCTGGTGCCTCTTTGGATTGAAAGGTGAGGATGGCTTCTTGGGATGCCTCAAACCTTGGTTTTCTGCACAATCAAGCCCAAGTTGGTAAATTATTGATGCAGTGCAATGGATTTTACGAAGAGTTTATGGGCTTCAATGCAAAATCTTGATATTTTGTAGGTTAGAGAGGGTGTCAATGAAAATTTTCCTTTCCTTTAGAGAGTCTAAGGTCAAGTTTTTATTTTTCCCTGTTTTTTGCTTTCCCATTTACTCTAGTACTTTAGGCTTTCCCATTTGTTTGAATAGTACTTTCCTTTTATGTAAAACTAGTGATAGTACCTACACTTTGTTGTGGGAGTTCGTGAAATTTTGATATACCTAACTATAATATATGATTTGATTAAATATCTACAAAGTCCACTCTAATGGAATTTAACCTATAATCTAACTTTTGTTTGCATTGAATTTGATGATTAATAATAATATAAATTATGGGATTATTGTCAAAATTTTATCAAAAATGTAGAAGGAGCTTCACATGATTTTCCTCAATCGACAATCATTTAGTTGATTTTGTAGTAGAAATATGTAATGTTGGAGTCTTTCGTGGGTTTTGTTTTGAGAGGAAAGTGGGGATTTTTTTCGTAGGATTTGTTTTAGGGGAAAGGAATTTTTCTATGAGATTATTTTGGTTGCTACAGGTAAAATTTTTTAAACAATGGGGAGAAAGTAAGGATTTTCCCGTGAGATCCTTATTTTGATTTTTATTTTACAATGGGTCAAGTAGGTGGGATGCCGATATTTATTTTGGTTTTTCTATTTTTAACGATGGGTCATGTGGGTGGGGGCATAATTGGAGATTCAGGGAAGAGGTTTGGTTTCGTGGTGGGGGTACACAATATCTAAGTTTAATCTACTGGATATTTGAATATGAATTCTATCCAAATTTCGGCATACGACATCTAAATCTATATCACAAATTTCAAATTCGTTATGCAAATCTGCGACAAATTAGACAAACATCAAAATATAAATATTCTGATCATATTTGGATATTGTTGGGATTGGTGAAGCACCATGTGGCACATGCCACGGGGCAACTATCTAGAAGGCCACTTGGGCCACCGGTTTTGAGTCTATAGGACCAAAATAGGAGTTGTTTTCTTAGTTGGCAATTTAGTTTATTTGTTTTAAGGAGATTTGTAAAGATTTGGTTTTACCAATTATAAAAGATTTTATTAGATGTGATTAGTTGAGTCTAGTTTTGGAAATAGGAATATGTATTCTCTATATAAAGAGAGCCTTTTCATATGTTTTGAGTTGAGTAATAATATAATTCTTCCCATCAATCAAGCTCCATCCTCTCCTCTCTCTACTTCCTACTGCTGCAGCCAATCATCCAAGAGGCAGAAAGCCTCTCTGCCGGTCCACATCAGATCTCAGACCGGTCCTTGGCCTGCTTCAGGCCAGTTCACATCAGACCGGCCACATCTCCTGCCTCTGCAGACCAGTCTGCATATTGCAGACCGGTTGCAGCCTCTGCAGGACGTTCTCTTGGTCCACAGACTTCCGGTCTTCTCTTCCAGACTTGCTGATCACCCAGATCAGATGTTTGATGGTTGTTCCAGACATCTTAAATGCTGCGACCACGTGTTGCTGTATGCACTTCACTTCCACTACCCCAAATCCCAACAGATATAACCAACAAACATCGAATCTATTTTCATTCATCTGACCATATTTGGATATGATCAATAAATATCAAATCCATGTTCATTCATATCTATGAGTCAGTTGAGTACCCAGCCTAATGCTTAAATCTAAATATAAGCTTTGCATCAATATCCTAAACCTCCAAGAAAGAAAACTCACAACAGTTACACGTACATGATGTCCACTACTAATACAGACAATGATATAGATCTTCAATAAAGCAACCTTTAATTTAGGCTTTGAGCCTAAGTTTTGAGCCTAACTTGGAGGAGGGGCCAGGGACGTGGGAGAGGTGGGGATGGGAATGGACGTGAGATAATAGGGAAGAGAGAGAGAGAGATGATGGTGGGGTGGGGATGCGGTGGCGTGTGGTCATGAGAGGTCATGCATTATCTTTTAGTTATAAGATAGATTTCCTTCTCTATAGAGAAGGCTAGTTGATGCAAAAAAAGGTAGGATAGAATTATAGAAAAAGTTTGCTTGTCTATAGTCCAAGTGACCTCTACCTCTCTCTCTCTCTCTCTCTCTCTCTCTCTCTCTCTCTCACCTTATTTTCCTTATCCTCTGTGTGAACCTAAACCCATCGCTTGTCCCTACTGACCACCACTCTTAGGGGTGTGCATAGGTTGGGTTTGGTTATGATTTTCGGGTTGAGATTTTTCCAACCCAATCTAACCTATTTCACTACCCAACCCAACCCATAAAAATTAGGTTGGGTTGAGACAGGTTGAACAGGTTATTGACTAGTTAAAGCTTAATATATCTCCTACATATGTCATATAGTTTTAATACTTAATAACATAAAATTTTAATCTCATAAACAACTTGTATGTAATAAAAAAGCAAATAAAATAGATAAAAAAGAAAAGAAAATACAAATTCAAATACATAAGTACATTCTCACACAAACTAACAATAAAATATAAACACTTTAAAATGAGAGAGAAGCAAGTTTGTGATTGTTTGAGGAGAGAATGGGGTTTTAGATTACCTAAAGAGTAGAGAGAAGAGAATGGGTGCAACCTGCGGGTGCATGTGGCGTGGAGGCGAGCGGTGAGGTCGTTGGAGGTTGCTGTTGTAAGTGTGTGTGGTGGAGGTGTGGTGGCACGGAGGTGGTGGAGGCCTGTGGCTGCTGGTCGTGAAGGTGGACCAGGTGGTGGAGGTGTGCAAGTTGCAACTGTTGGTTAGGGACGAGTGTTGACTAAGGTTGGGTGGGTGAGCGGTGGAAGTGGAATAGTGGATGGCTTGGAGGTGTGGAGGGTTTAGACTCGGGAGGTGTGGATGGTGCACCATGGAGAGGGTTTGGAAGTTGGGGGCGTAAGGTGTGTCAAGGGCTTGGAAAATGGAAATTGGAGGTGTAGAGAAGTAGAGTCGCTGTTTATTGGAGGGTTCTTTAATTTTTGGGAGTAGGATAGGGTTGGTGGAAGGATTTTTTTTATTTGGGAACTATTGAGATTTTGGGTGCAATCAGGGCGTGGGGGCTTCTTCCCACGAGGAGAAGAAATGTAGCAGTACGAACAACAAGCCCAACAGGGCTTGCTGTTCTGTTCACATGTGTAGAACAGGGAGAGGAGAGAGAGCGCTGCACATGGAAGAGAGAAGAGAGAGGAGAGGAGTTGTAAATATGATTTTATTATTTTTTTTGAAACAAAAAAAGGGGAGGGAGGGGGGAGACCCCCGAATTTCTCGCTTGCCACGGAGCTCCTCCGTGATCCCAGCCACGGCCACTCTCCGGTGCTGAGTCGAGGCGGGGACAACATCAATGATTCGTCCCCCCATGAGGACACTATGCGTGATTGGGCATACCGCGGGGGAACGAACCCGCGTACCCCACACAGCGAGCGCCTTATAGGGAGCAGGCGCACCAACTGTGCTACCCCTGACCCCTCAAATAACAATGATAATTTTATTATAATACCAACTCAAATAACAATGATGATGTTTTCTTATTTATAGAGAGATTATAATCCTACTTCCATAACAACTCTTCCTAAAATTTGGAAAGAAATCAATCTAAAACAAGAAACACAACTAAATCTCAAAGTAATTAACACCAAATCCTAATTTATTCTTAACTAATTTGGGCTTTCTTAGCCTTCAAGCATGACCGATGGACCTTCTCTTTGTTGCAGTCGTGGCTGCTGATGGTGATGGCCACGTGGCAGTCCATGTGGCATATTCCTTCTTTTTTTCTTGACTCCCAACACTCACCTGCAAGTCGAGACGCAGGAGATGACGAAGACTTGGTAATGTTGCTATGCCATTTTTCTCTGAAGAGTTGAGGATGTTCTTCGTGCTTTTTCTTCTATGCTCGAGAGTCGAGCCCTTCATCTCGACGTTCCTCGATGCATCAGAGGGTTCTACATTCCTCCTCGAAGAGTATGGCGCCTTGCTCGTTAGCTGAAAAAGACACTCGACTTTTCTTCAAGCCAAGGTCACCAAGAGAAAGCGGAGAAGTCAATGCAGTTGTGGCAAACTTCTAGAGGCTACACTATGCCTCTTCTTCTTCACGTTCTTGAGTCGAAGTCGATGTGATTACCGTAGGCTCATTCTTCTCTCATCTGATCTTTTGAAGTGTTTGGCGCCCTTTGTTATGAAAAAGCCTCCTCTTTTGGAGAATAAAAAATTAGATATAAAGATACCATATGAATTGAAATACCTTTTGATAAATCTCTTCCTTATTCTTTTCTTGTTTTATTATGTCTTTCGCTCCGCCAGTGGTTAACATAACCTCGTTCTTCGCCATCTTCCTCGATCTGCCTCCTTTTTTGCTTCGCGAATGTGGTGGTAGCTTAGGGACTTGGATCTATGTTGAGAAGATGTGTCGAAGGTGATGTGGTTGTTGTCCACGTGGAGAAGTCCATGCAAAGGTGCTTCTCCCGCAGAGAGTTCACACACAACACTTGTGTGTGACTCCTCTCTCGTTTTCCTTGTTTCACGCATGTTGGATGTCCTTGGAGAGAGCCTAGACCATTGACTCTGATACCATGTTGAAATTTTGGATGCAATCGGAGTGTGGAGGCTTCTTTCCATGCAGAGAAGAGACGTAGCAGCAGCAACAACAAGCCCAACAAGGCTTGCTGTCCTGTTCACGTGTGTAGAACAGGGAGAGGAGAGAGAGGGCAACATGTGGAAGAGAGAAGAGAGAAGAGAGAGAGAGAGGAGAGGAGTTGTAATTCTGATTTTATTATAATGCCAACTCAAATAACAATGATAATGTTCTCTCTTATTTATAGAGAGATTACATTCCTACTTCCATAACAACTCTTCCTAAAATTAGGACACAAATCAATCTAAAACAGGAAACACAACTAACTAAATCACCAACTAATCAACACTAAATCCTAATTTATTCTTAACTAGTTTGGGCTTTCTTGGCCACCAAGCATAACCGGTGGACCTTTTCTTTGTTGCAATCGGTGGCTGCTGATGGTGATGGCCATGTGGATTGTCCACGTGGCTTGCTGTGCAACGTGGTAGTCCATGTGGCATATTCCTTTTTGAACCTTAGGGGCCTTTATTTTGAAAAGGCTTATTTGTTGATGGGGAGGAGTGTTTGATCATGGTGATGGACACCTTATGACAGTTAGCAGTTAGAACCTTTCCACACCCTCCTCTCTAGCGAGAAAAGGGAGGGCCAAAGGCCTATTTTTGCTTAGCTGCTTTGATGAGGGAGACCAATGATGAAGACATGCAGAAGATGGAGTGCCGGATGTGGAGGTTGTTATGCTTGTTGTGGCAATGCTAATTAGAACATTTAGATTCTTTTCTTTTACCCATGCCTTTCATGGGAGGTCTAGAGAAAGGTTGATGGTATATTGAGGAATATTATTTCACTCTTTGTAGAGTTCTGGGAGGCCTTCGGCAAGGCATCAAGCATACACCGCATGGCATGTGGGAGACAGCCTTCATGGTGCTATAGTCCATATGAAACCAATGAGACAGAATGGTCTGGAAAGATGAAAGACCTTGGGTGGAAAATGTGTTGCTGGATATTGTGAATATATGTCAGTATTGGCATCGGTTTTGTAAAGAATGTTGATTGATTATTATGTCTTTGATGTCTACCAATCTTCAATGGGCACACTTTTGTGTAAAAAAAAATTAAGATGTATTTTCAACGTCAACTGCTACTGTAATGATAAATAAAACAGTAGAAATTAAAGAATAAAAATGTTGATTACAGAATTTATATTTCACTATGAAAATATTTTGTCCTATGCTCCTTTGTTTCAAACTGACCGTGCAACATATTTATATTCACCTTGAAAATTTTTTCTGCATACAGATGGTTTTTGATGAGCTGCATATGATTTTGTGTCTGAGATGGAAAAGAAAGTAATTATTGAACATACATATCCAAGACGATGCCCTTGCATCATTGCAACATCTTAGTGCCTTGATTGCCTCAGAGCCGCTGAGGCACACACCTTGCCTGATGTTGACTAAGGTGACTGCCTCAAGCATAAATTTGCTCATCTCACCTTAAAGTGCATGACTCAAGCACCTTGATGTGCTTTTTTTAAACCATGATAAGTACAAAATCTAGTTGTGGATTTTCTATCCACAAGAAGCCTGCGTATTCTGCATATATATATGCCACAATATCAAATAAGGTATCCTTCTTAAGTAGCAAACCCTTGCCACAGAAGGACATTACATATCTCAACACTATCAATGTTGCATCCTAGTGTGCCTTTTAGGCTTATCCATGATCTAACTCAACTTCACAACAGGAAAGGACATATCAACTTGATTGTGGTCAAATACAAGAGTTTCCCCCATCAAGTACTTGTATTTACGAGTATCCGGACCATAATCCATTGTCATAGAGATGGGCCTTTGGGTCCATGGGGATATGAGTTGGTTTAGCACCTACCATACTTGTTTCTAGTGGTAGATCTATAGTATGTTTTTCTGAGGTAAATCATACCCTGCATACTACAAGCAGCCTTTATTCACAAAAATGCCAAAGAGGATCAAGCTCTTTAATAATAGAAGTTTTTACATAAATGCTCCTGAAATCTCTCGAAATTACTCATATGCATAATTTCCATTTTTATGTAGGTACCCCAACTCATTAGGCAATTTACATGCCATCCCCTTCCTTTAAAGAATCCATCGACTCTAAAGGATCTTTGATTAAAATATGAATATTTTTTACAAAGAGGCCCTCTTATTTTTTTAATTTCTTTTTCTTTCTCCTTCCTTATCCCTCCACAAATCTCCTTCCTCCTCCCTCCTTAGTCTAATGGAATCTCAAAGTACTTGGAGAATTGCCCAATTTCGTAAGTACCCATTTCTAATAGATACCAATGCAACGACAGAGTTCATACCACCCTCTACAAGCATTAATTAAATAGAATTGAAGAACATGAAACCTAATCTCCATTAGTAGCAACAAGTCGTTCAGACCACCACCACTTAGATAGCCTGACACCGATGCGTGCTCGTTGACTCCGTAGAAGGGATCTTCAAGCAACTTCACCACAGAGGGCCTCTTATTGGCTATTGCTAGACACCTCTCTATCAGGCTCGTCGCCTCAAGGTCCCTCACCCTTCTCATTGCCTTTAGCCTCACCACCTATACATATACCCCCACTGTTGTCTGATACTCTGTTTACGGTACCTCCGCCCTCACTAGCTCCAATACATACATTCCGAACACATACATGTTTGACCTTCTCTGTGCACTTGGTGTATATCTCTAGCACCACAAACTCAGGTGTACCCACCATCGCGTGCCGATGATCAACCATCACATATCCACCATCCAATCAATTTGCTGCAGAGGGAACCCCTTCCAATGACTAAGTGAATTAGTGGTTGGTGGTGGCACCTTGAAGTCACCGTCACGAGGAGTCTCTATGAATTGACCTCCATCACCTTCCCCTCCTCTAATTGGTGGAGCCGACCTTGGGTAACTCGAGAGTAGGTGAGAAATGATTGTGGGAAGGGGATTAGTGTCGGAGAATGTTTTTGTTTGGGAGTGTGGGTTAAGAGAAAGGCTGTGCTAAGGAGGGAGATAGAGAGGGGAGATGGTCATCAGGCCTGTGTTGAGGAGGGAGAATGGGAGGAGAAAGGAGATTGAAGAGGGAGGAGAAAGAAAACAAAAAGAAAAGAAAAGGAGGGTCTCTTTGCAAAAAATATTCATATCTTAATCAAGATCTGTTAAATTTAACGGATTCTTTGACAGAGGGGTATGGTGTGTAAACTGCCCAATGACTTTGGGCTACCAATGTAAAAATGGAAAATATAGGGCATGGTGTAATTTCAAAAGATTAAAGTAAAGCCCCTTAATAATAAAGTTCTTTGTCAAGGATTTCTTTAGATGGTATATGACCTACACATCATCACTAATGAGAGTGATATCATCTAGATATATGAACATCAGCATTAGTCCTTACATCATAATCTGCACAAATAAGGAATAGTTTGAGGACGACCTATGAAAACCAAGAGTCACCTACACAGCTTCTTGAACAATACCTTGGAACGCTACTTCAGGACATAGCTCACCTTGAAGCCACATTCCTGAGCCTTCCCCTGAAACTAAAAGTCCAGTGGCTGCTGTGTGTATATCCCCTTCAGTACGTCATAATCTATTAATGCATTCTTCACTTGTAGCTAGTGAAGAGGCCAATCACATTGAATTGGTACTAAGATCACAGTTCTGACTGTAGGAAGTAAAACCACTAATGAATAGGTGTTAAAGAAGTCCCTGTTTGTGGCGTGAACCTCTTGGCAACTAGTTTGGCCTTATATTGTCTAATTGATCCATCTAAATTGTGCTCCACAACGAATATCTACTTGGATCCTATTACCATGGCATCATATGGTAGATTAGTAAGCTCATGTGTTTGGGAGGTTGGAACAGACATCTTCTTCATAGTCTATTGTCGTCATGGATCTAGTGCTTGATGATTGGACATAAGGATTTGCATCGCAAATACATCAAAAAAATTGCCTAAAGGATGATTCAAGACATGCCATAGAGACATGCTTACAAAAAGGATTCATGGTGCAACTACCCCTTCCTCAAGACTATAGGCAAGTCCAGATTAGCCAACTACCCACCCATCTCTACTAGTAGGTGTGAGCCTACGGGCGTTGTAGTAGATGAGCTTCACTTGATCCACTCGTCTACACCTTGTATGAGGTGAGAGTATTTTCCTGCTTGGCACTCGAGGCATCACTACCTATCACATGGTCCATATCCAATATACTAGTACTTACCTTAGGCTATATGAGCTTTGAAGGGGAAGGACAATGTCGTTAGATCACAAGAGGATCCTAATGCTTAGAAGGGTTAATACGACCAAAATAGGAATTTCTTATAAAGGTGTACTAGGAACAACCATAGGTGTAACATCAGAGAGCATACTCATTTGTGATTTTGAAATGGAGAAATATGGTATCAATTAAAAAAGTGTCACATATGCACTCTTAACACTGGTACCCGTAAGCTCTTGCATACCCTAGGAAAGCAAACATCATTACTTTGAGAGCCAACTTATCCCTACCAGGGCTTAAGAGATGAACAAGGCCACACACTTAAAAACACGATGTTGGTTAGGAGACAACTCTCCATTTGGGTCCAGGAGTTGTATGGGAAGCCATTCAAGCTTAGATGAAGGTATGCAATTAATAAGATAGAAAGTAGTCAAGGCAACATTGCCTTGATATGGTGAAGGCATACTGTTGCATATCAACGGTGTTTTCAAAACATCCAAGGCATCATGCTACACTGAGGTACGAGTGCAAGTGATATGGTGTATAATACCTTGAGATTTATAAAAGTCAGATAAAAAGGAAATACAATATTCCTAAGTATTATCTAAGCGAACAACTTTAATTGTGGCATCAATTGCGTCTATTTCATGTATAATATCTTTAATGACCAGAATGGCATTAAACTTCCGTATTGAAAGAAAAATCAACTAAAAAAATAATAACGATGTTCTAGCCTATGTTCCTACTGTTACCTCAAACATCCATAAAAATGCCTTGGACTTCTGACTCTAACTAGTTAGGTGGGAAGTCCAATGATATTCCCAGCTAACATGGCTCAAACTCGATTTTGATTGCAAGAGAAAGCTGAGGATGGCACGGTGAACCTCAAACAACGGAACTAAGATAGCCTAGACGAAAATCATTGAAGACCAAATGTGGTAGTTGAACCATGAATTTGGCAGCATATGAAGACAGTAGCAGGTGCTACTCTTCCCCTTCTTCACAGCTTCTACTAATCGCCTTTCATGTCAGAATATCCTGAAAGTTAGTATTAATGGAATTAGAAATAGCCCACTAATTCAATTCTTTAGTAACATGGCTAAATTGAGAACTATTAATGGAAAATTTTGGAACCAGAATTTCTGTCGGTTGCACAGTGAAGGTAAACCACTCTTTGACCAGTGATGGGAAAATATCTCCCATTTGATACCTGAACTGTTCATTTTGTAGGATATGGAAAAATATGTCAAAAGCATCGTTAATATGAACAAATGTGGTGAGATGCTGTGGAACCCACAAGGTAGTTCTAGTCACAAACATCATCATAGGATAGAAAATGTTGTAGTATCAAGAGGTGTAAAGGATTCAAAAGAGGCAACAAGGAAGTGACAACTGGGTTGGGCACTGCAGGAGCTCATCGTAGTTCAAGCTAGCCATTTTAAATGTATCACCAGTTACTGATTGTCTTATAAGCAGATGGTGCAAGACCATACTTTATCCAATATAATCCTATGTGTGACTAGTATTCCTGTAGTACGAACATAGAGGATCATCTCTACCTTGGGAGTTGCTATCTCTTTGATGGGCCTTGGAAGGCCATCAAAAGATTTATACGAGTAGGGAGCGCTACATAGCCATTAACATTTGTCGCTTAGGAAGAAAAGATCGAGCCTCCCCTGCAATGGGGATGCTCCGCTCGACAATCACCAGGAAAACAGAAAGGAAACCAGAGATTTGATGACCCAGTTCCACCGCAAGGGGTGTACGTCTGGGGGGAGGATGGTGCTCCCAACTATGCACTAGTATTTCTGATATTACAAGATTTTCTTTCCCTCTGGGGGCCCCCCTCCATTGGGGGTCCTTCCATTTATTTAAAACACGAGGATGCCTCTAATTTGATGGCCTCTAGTACCCTTTTTGTCAGACTACTTATCTGCTGTCAGGGTATAGGTGGTTAGGTCCATCTTATCGTATCCTCGACCCTGGCTGCGTTGAATCTTTTGGCAGGCCGGGCGGGTTTCGATTGGAGTCCGGCAATCCTTAGACAGGACGAGCGGTATCGGTCTCGCCTGTTTACCCTATAGTCGGGTAGCTGGATCCTCGGTTGTGTCATATGTGGTTGGATCCGATGGCAATTTTTACCCCTCATCATATGCCCCCACTCTCTAGCTAGTGTGAACTACTGAGAGTAGTAAAAATGTCCAAAACTCCGTGGTAGATGATACCCCTAGATGTTTTTTCGGCTATGCTGAAGCAGGGAGAACATTGATAATGCAGGAGTTAGGTGACTTTTCCCTGCTTTCAGTTTCTTGGAAGAGGCCCCTTGTTAGGAGGGTATGAGCCTGAGCTTGCGTCGGCCTTAGGAGGCGGCATCGGTTGGTCGTAGGGTGTGGGAACCCTGGCTTGTGTCGACCTTGGGAGGTGGCATCGGGCATATGAGCCCCTAGGTCAGGCCAGTCTTAGGAGGCAGCATTGGGCTTATGAACCCAGGTTCGTGTTGGCCTTATGAGGCAACGACTGTTGAGCTTGGGGCTAATAAGCCCTAGTTCATGCCAGCCTTAGGAGGCGGCGTTGCTTGGGCGTGGGGCGTATGAGTCCGAGCATGTGACGACCTTAGGAGGCAACACGGTTTGGGTGTGAGGCGAATGAGCTTGAGCCTGTGTCGACCTTAGGAGGCGGCGTTGCTTGGGCGCGGGGCGTATGAGCCCAAGCCCGTGCCGGCCTTAGTAGGCGGCACTGCTTGGGTGCGGGGCGTATGGGCCCGAGCCTGTGTCGGCCTTAGGAGGTAGCATTGTTTAGGCGTGGGGCGTATAAGCCCGAGCCCATGTCGGCCTTAGGAGGCAGCACAGTTTGGGCGTGGGACGTATGAGCCTAAGCCCATGCCGGCCTTAGGAGGCAGCATTGTTTAGGGGTGGGGTGTATGAGCGCGAGCCCGAGCCCGAGTCCGTGCCGACCTTAGGAGGCAGTGTTGTTTAGGCACAAGGTGTATGGGCTTGAGCCTGTGCTGGCCTTGGAAGGTAGCACTGTTTGGGCGTGGGGCGTATGAGCTCGAGCCCTTGTCGGCTTTAGGAGGTGGCTTTGTTTAGGCGTGGGGTGTATGAGCTCGAATCTGTGCTGGCCTTAGGAGGTGGCACTGTTTAGGAGCAGGGCGTATGGGCCCGAGCCCGTGCCGGCCTTGGGAGGCAGCATTGTTTGGGCGTGGTGCGTTTGAGCCTGAGTCCGTGCTGGCCTTAAGAGGCAGCATTGTTTAGGAGCGGGGTGTATGGGCCCGAGCCCGTGCTGGCCTTGGGAGGCAGCACTGTTTGGATGTAGGGCGTGTGAGCCTGAGCTCGTGCCGACCTTAAGAGGCAGCATTGTTTAACGTGGGGCGTATGAGCCCGAGCCTGTGTCGGCCTTGGGAAGCAGCACTTCGTCCAATGGAGACACTGAGGTGGGCATGAACTTTCGTTGCCGTAAGAGGTCATGGCCTGAAGCGTCGTACTTGCTTTGAAGGGTGTGAGACTTTTCGTAACGTCAGTTTGAATGTTCAATGTGTGATAATGCGCGGAGTCTTTGACCGACGGTTTCATGAGTGCAGTCATGCTACAACTGAATCGGTGATTTTATTTCTTGGGAACTCATGAACCGTGAGGGTGGGGGGTGGAAAGATGCCACCGCCCTCAGGAGCCCGTGTGGTGGGGCTATAAATAGAGGCCCATGGTGGGTCTCATCTCACGACCTTTCATCTTCTTTCACCATGCTTGAGGGACTTAACAGTCGCGGGGAGGAAAATTTACGTTTCGTTCGCTCCTTTGATAAAGCTTTGTTGCTGAACTTCTGCGTGTTCGGCGAAGCGGTTGAAGGGCGATCTTGTGTGGCTTTTTGGATGGGGGTGAGCCCCTCTTGGTGCCCCCGCTCAATACACGAGTTGAGGTAAGGGTTTCCAGTCCTTTTGTAGCTTGATACGCTTGTTGTGGCATTAGTGGGTTGAAGGTATTATTCTCCTTTCTATGCGCTTATTTTGTTTTTTTTTTGGTGCAGGCTTTTGGGGGTTTTCCTTGCCGGGTGATTTGGGACGCCACGGCGGCCTCTCCTAGTCTAGGGCCCATCTCGTGTGGGGGAGGCCTATGTGGCGAGGCGCGAAGAAGTTGTCCTCTTGTTATCGAGGAGCTCAATAAGAAGCAGGTGGGAAGGCAATAAGGGGCGAAGCAGACTCTCTTAAGGCCCCCGCAGGGTGAATCTAGCGGGATGTTCGTTGAGAGAGAGTCAGCTGCGTCCGTCCTTGTGGACCCGGGCGAGAATGAAGCGGAGGGTGTTCCGCTGGGGGTACTGCCCCCTACTGTCCTGTGTGAAAAACCCACTGGACACTGGGTCGCAGAGGTGTTGCCTGGGGCCTGGGTGAAGGTCGCTCCTTTGCGGAGGGTCGACGCTTCTACTGCTTTGCTCGGCTCCCTTGGTGATTCCAAGAGGGTGGAGCAGGGGCTGCTATTGTCGGTAATTCCTCTTGTGGGAGTGTATTTGCCTGGCTTGATGTGGGGCAGAGCTTAATGGGGTCATTGGCAGGGGCGGGTGCTTTTGGTCAGAACGTGCTTGCAGCACCCGCTTAAGCAGTTGAGCTTAACTAGTTATCTCCTGTGGAATGGCCTGCTGGAGACCTTATGGCATTGACTAGGTGGGGTACCTCATAGATATATTGGAGGGTACTCCGCATGTCTGAGCCGCTTCGCTTGCCTTGGGTAACTGTTATGGCTCGTCAAGATTTGTCGGTACGCCAACGTGCTTCTCGTTCAGCCATTCTTCCTCTGCAGAGGGGGCTGGGGAGGCCACCCCGCTGATACCTGGGGGTTCGCTGGGGATGTCGGCAAGAGGCGCTAGACGGGAAGAGACTGGTCTTCGCTGAGGAGATGTTTGAGGCGGCTTCGCTAGAGGTTGCAGGGTTTGCTGGTCTTGACGCTGCACTATTACTCGTGTAGCTTAAGGTGGGCAGGCTCGAAGACTTGGGGCGAGACTGCTGAGTCCTAATGAACGGTGCCGTCGTTATCCTTGTAGTGGCTTGTCTCTTTTTAGCTGTAATTTAGCTGGAGACAATGATTTAGGAAATGTAACAGTCGATGCTTATTATAAAGGAAGACTTTTTCGTTCCTTATATCAAAACTGCTCATGTGCCAAGTGTAAGGATATGTTTTGTCATCTAGGATTTTTTACTCGCATAGGTCATGTGAATCGTGTTTTACGATTCTGAGCTTGATCCTCGTCGTTCGCTCGAACCACTTGACATAGAGGCTTATCCTGTTAGTCCCTCCTGGCTAATTCTTGGTGGGGTCAAATGGGATGCCCGTAGAGAGGGCTATCCACAGTAGTGGTCGGGCGCTCATGGCTTGCACTTGTGTAGGTGCAGGCTTGTGACCCTTGGGGATCTTCTTACACTCTCCATAGTCAGACCGCTCGCCTGGCGCCTTGTCCACCCATCTGTGCCTGGCACATGGGATAATTGTGGCGGCCGTGGATGGAATTGGTGCCTTGTCCGCACCCCACTTGTATAATGGGGCGGGCAAACGCAGTCGCCCTAGTAGGTGGGAGTGGTGCGCACTCTTTAGGCGAGAGGTTGTGTTAGGGCTACTTGGTATGTAGCGCTTATTTGTCGCAGAATGGTTGGGCTAGGAGCGGTTGCCGCGAATGCATTTCTTTTGAACAACTTTCCTTGCGAAGTAGCAGAATGAGGGGGCAGAAAATCTCTGCTTGCCTCGCTGACTTTTAAGTAGGACGCCTTGGTCCATTGCGTGTTCTTTGGAGTCGGTTGCCGACCGGGATTTGCCAAGGCGGAGTCTGGTGGGTATTCGAGTTCCGCTCGCGTCACCAGGGCCCTTTTTCTTGGTGCCCGGGAGCGAAGAGGCTAAGGCCGCCTTGGCTATGCTGTCCCCCTGTCCTTCTGTTGGGGACGAGGGGGACTTGGGGCTCCTCGTATTGGGACATGCCCCTTTGTCTGGGGGCTGTCTAGTTGGGTTCCTTGGGAAACCTCTTGACTAGGATAGGGTTGATTTTGGTGGTACTCGCTGCTTGTCCTACATGGGGGTTGGGCAGAAGTGCTCGTTGCAGGAGCGCTTGAGCGCCTATCCTTGGTGAGGGAGCCTTGAGGCAAGCTTTGCTGGTGAAGCTTGTGTGCGTGCCTTGCTTAGGGTTGTCGCTTCCCTCGAGAGGCATGCCTGCTATGGGGGTTCAATAGAATCGACTTAGGGAAGCTCTGTAGCCTTGGCCTTGGACTTTGATTGCGACGTGGCTGGGTTATTGTCACCTAATTGGGCGGATCCTTTGCCTGAACGAGTTAGGCGGAGTCGTCAGGGTAAGATTAAGTAGCCAAGGCTGAAGAGCCTGGCCAGCTAGATGTGGCCATCCTGTTGCTGGGTCAGTTCTTATCATACATGCATAAGGGGTGATTCCTTCATCGTGGCCATGAGTGTAATGCCGCCGCATGTTTTTCCACCTAGTTGTGCCCCTGAACTGGGAAAGTGCAGGAAGGCTCTAGCATTGGTTGACCCTTGAAGGTGACAATGAAGGGGAGCCGACCTCGGAAGGTAGCAACGAAAGCCAAAAGTCGGCGCTCGGATTCTCTTTGCCAGGAGTCCAAGTGCGTGGTAGGCGAGGCTTAGGGTGCGGGAGCCCAAGCTCGTGTTTATGCAACGTTGTGTCGTCTGGAACATGGGGTGCTAGGCTCCCAGTTCCTACCGGTCTTGGTGGCTGGTACTGTGGTCTTTGGGCGAGGCGGCCCAAACCCCCATCGTTCGCTCCGGTGGGCAGATGCCACTAAGGGTGAAGCGGCTAAAACTTTTGCCAGTGGGCAGTGGTGGAACTTCAGGGTGCATGGGCCTGAGTCCTTACTGGCTTGAGGAGCTGGAATCATAGTTGCTGGAATGTAGGGTGTGGGAGCCCTCGTTTCGCCGTTCTCAAGAGATGACATTCTACCAGTTGATAAGCGGGGCGTGACTGCCTCTGTTTGAATTGATTCCAGCCTTCGGAAGTGGCTTTGTCGGCCTTAAGAGGCGACAATTTTTAGGATCGTCGGACGGGTCCACCCGAGCCTTGGCTAACTTGGAGAGGTGACCTGCTAGCCTGAAGATGTGGCAATGTAGGGGAGCGTCAGGCAGGCCCGTCCGAGTTTTAATCGACCTTAAGAGGTGGATTGCCGACCTTAAGAGGCGGCCATATGAGGAACGTCGGGTGCGCCCGTCCGAGTTCGAGCTGGCCTTAAGAGGAGGCAATATAAGGAACGTCAAGCATGTCCGTCGGACTTCAAGCCAACCTTTAAAAGGTGGCTTGCCTGCCTTAAGGGGCGTCGATAGAAGGGACGTCGGGCATGTCCATTTGAGTCCGAGCCGACCTTAAGAGGTGGCTTGTCGGCCATATAAGGAACGTCGGGTGTGTCTGTCCGAGTTTGAGCCGACCTTAAGAGGTGGCTTGTCAGCCTTAAGAGGCAGCAATATAAGAAATGTCGGGCATGTTCGTCCGATTTCGATCCGACTTTAAGAGGTGGCTTGCTTGCCTTAAGGGGAGTTGATAAAAGGAACGTCGGGCGCTTCCATCTGAGTCCGAGCCGACCTTAAGAGGTAGCTTGCTGACCTTAAGAGGCGGCCATATAAGGAACGTCGGGCTCGTCAGTTCAAGTTCGAGCTGACCTTAAGATGGCAATATAAGAAACGTCGGACACGTCCATCCAAGTTCGATCCGACCTTAAGAGGTGGCTTGCCGATATTAAGAGGCGGCAATATGACGAATGTCGCGCGCGTCCATCCGAGTTCAATCCAACCTTAATAGGTGACTTACCAACCTTAAGAGGTGGCAATATAAAGAACGTTGGGCGCATCTATCCGAGTTCGATCCGACCTTAAGATATGGTTTGCTGGCCTTAAGAGCTGGCAATATAGGGAACGTTGGGCGCTTGCGCCAGTGTTCGAGCCAACCTTAAGAGGTAACTTAAGGAAGGGACGGCCAGCGGGTCAATGCTCGGTTCTTGCTATCTCCTCGAGGCGAGTTGCTAAACGAGAGAGTAGGGCGAGAGCCACTTTTTGTGAGCGACTGTCAACCGTTGCGAGAAATAAGCCCCTGCCCTTGGTAGGACAGGTTTGGCCTCTTACTACCGTTGCGGTAAGGTAGAGACCTCAAATGCTGAGATTGGCGATTATAGGATTGCTCCATGCGCAGCGGGGACTGCGTGCGTGGGGGTACTCAGTGTTGGCCACCCTTAAGGGGTGGGTCCACCATTGCAGGAATGCAGGGGGATGCCCTAGTCCCTGGTAGCCTTATGAGGCTGCTTTTGGGTGCGTTGACCCCTTCTTGGGGCCGGGGGGGGAGTCACCTCAGGGCCTTTGGAGGGAATGAAATTTCTTCTGACTTCAACGAGCTTGATAGCGTCATGAGGAAGAAAGAGAAGGCGAGGAATGTCGTGATTGAAGAGTCTGCCTATGATTCCGAAGTCGCTTGACAAATCAACTGGGTTAGCCCCTTGCTGAATTGCACGGACTTGGTTTCCCTTTCCTTTCTTTGTATGGGCTTCTTGGGTCGCTTCGATTCAGCCCTGGGGGGTTTGCGCTAGATCGCTGCGCCTCCGTGTGTTGTGCTTACCCTCTGGGGTCAGTCAGCTAGGCCGCTCAATGCTATCGTCACCTTGGCCGCCTTAAGTGCGACCACTTCGTTGAGGTGTCCGTCCTCGTCCAAGTTGGTCAGAGGAGGGCCACTCACTTCCTCTGGCCTCTTTTCCCGATTGCTAAAGGTCTGTGACCGGAATGGCCAATGGGAGGAGATGAAGGTGTTGTCACCGGAGTGGTGAAGGCGTTGTGGGCGTGCCTACCCGGAAGGGGTGGCTTGAAAGGTAGCTCGCCCTGAGCATCTCGAAGCATTACAGGCGTTGCCACTGGAGGTTAGTTCTGCGAGTTGTTGACCCGTCTTGGACGTCGCTCCCGGAGGTTGCCTCGGCCTTCATGCTGACGCGCCCGGGTTGCTGGAGGCGAGGACCTCGGGTAATGCGAGTGTCACGGTTGAGGCTTCCGCATGGTCCAAGGCAAGGGGAGTGCATTCTTCGAAGGGTTTGGGGCTCTCTCGACAGGGGGAGCTTTCGCTAAAGCAAGCCTAAGCGCTCTGCCGAATCATGTGGGGAGGCTTGATCGTGCCCTCCTCGCCCTACTGAAGATTGAGGGGAGGTACCTGGGGAGAGCCGACTCAGAAGGAGGGGCCAACTTGTCTGGGGTGACGTCGACCCCAAGGTTACCTTAACCTTTGTGCTGATGCGCTCAGACGACGGGAGGAGAGGACCTCGGGTAATCACGAGCATCTCTGCCAGGATTTGGGGGCGATGTCCGTCGAATGGGGAGCTGGGGTGAGACCGCCTACCTGCTTGGGTGGGGTGTTGACCAACCTGGGTCTTGGCTCGCAAGGGAGACCGCATCGGTTGCCCACAATCACCAGGGCTCCTTCCCAAGGTGGTCCCTCAGGGGCTCTATAGGCCTTCTCTCCTTTCGCTCGGTGGGACCTGGGGGCGACAGGTCCTTGCTCGTGGATTGGCCCCCCTTCAAGCATGCATGCCTGGTTCATGGCCAGAGGAGTGCATTCTCCAGGGATTCCTGCCTTGCGTGGTGGGGTTCGCTACGGCGATCTTCAGTGGATCGATTCTTCTCAAGCATGTCTGCTTGGTGCATGGCCAAGGGAGTGCGCTCCTCGAGGAATCTCTTTACCCAGCGAGGCCTGTAATAGCAGCCTTTTGGGGGCCGACTGCTATCTTGTGGAAGGCGGCTCTTCGCATGTGGAAGGAGCCTCTTCTACAGGCGGGCACTGGGACACCCATACCTGGGAGTATTCTTGCCTTTAGCGGGGTTGTTGTTGTCGCCGTGTCCCTCGACTGATCTATGGGAGGAGTTACCTCGCTTCGTGGTTTTTGCGACTCAAGGCCTCACCGGGTGCTTTGACGCGCAATTGATGGCGTTGCGCTAGTGCTTTCGAGTTGGACGGTTTAACTCGAGGTGCCAAGGAGTTGTTGCCTCACAAGGCCTCCTTTGTTTGGAGTACCGAGCCCCAAATTGATCCGGGTAGGGTTGGTCTTCTGCTGCTCAACTTCTGACAACCTCCCGTGGTTGTCCCCGGTCCTTAGGCGCTTGAGGAAGCGCTCCTGGGACCTGCCCACCATGCCTTGGGGAGCTGACAGCCTGTCCGGCTGGCTGGTCGACGGAAGCGCCTGACGGGATCTCCTCTTTGGGCGGTCGAGTATCGGCTTCGCCCGGGGGTGGCTCCCAAGGGCATGGTGCATGAGCTAGGGTCTATCGCTCCTCTGCGTTGGGCCTTAACTGGCTTCTTGAGCACTTCCAATGGGGGACCACCATTTCCTCCTTTCAAGATGGGCAGGCGGCACGTACAAGGGCGTACATCTGAGACCGTTGGTCTTAGCTCCATATTTCCCTTCCTTGGCTTATGCTCCGAGGAAGGGAGTTCACTTGGAGACCTCGGGCGATCGGCCGAGGTTGTCAGGCCATGAAGATGTCGAATCCCGACCGAGCCCCTCTGAGTGGGGAGGAGCTGCGAGTGGTTAAGACTACTATGGAAGTTCTCGCTTACGGAGGTTGAGGCAGGGCGTCGGAAGGGCTCCTCCCAACGATCGGATGCTTAGAAGAGCGATGGCGTTTTCGTTGATGCTTCCCACATACGGTGCCATTTTATGGGCCTTAGAAGGCCACTAAAAGATTTATATGAGTAGGGAGCACTACATAGTCATTAACATCCGTCGCTTAGGAGGAAAAGATCGAACCTCCCCCGCAATGGGAAAGCTTGACTCGACAATCACCAGGCAAACGCAAAGGAAACCATAGATTTGGTGACCCAGTTCCACTGCAAGGGGTGTATGCCTGGGGGGAGAATGGTGCTCCCAACTATGCACTAGTATTTGTGAGATTACAAGATTTTCTCTCCCTCTCGAGGGCCCCCTTCCATTGCTGATTCTTCCCTCTATTTATAACACGGGGAGGACTCTAACTTGATGGCCTCTAGTATCCCTTTTGTCAGACTACTTGTCTGCTGTCATGATATAGGTGGTCAGGTCTATCTTATCATATCCTCGGCTGTGGCTGCGTTAAATCTTTTTACAGGTCGGACGGGTTCCAATTGGAGTCTGGCTAACCTTAGGTAGGACCGGCAGTACCGGTCCTGCTTCTTTAACCTGTAGTTGGGTAACCGGGTCCTCGGTTGGGTCATATGTAGAGTTTTGGATCTGAGAGCAATTTTTGCCCCTCATCACTCATCCTTGTCCTTGGGTAGGAGTTAAGGCTGCTTTTTGAGACTTGGGTGCATCGGTAGCAAGGAAAATTATGCCTACTCATCTTGTTGTAGGTCTTCAAGGTTGGAAGCTCTGCATAGTCAACATCTAGGAAGCAATGAAATGAGGCCTTAAACCTACTAGGAATCGTAGAATGGTTTCCTCTTTGCACTATTCCTTCTGGCTCTCACAAGTGCAAGTAAGATGATAAGCATGTACTTCTTGAATAGGTCTTGAGAGAGGAACACTACTGGGACAATGATTGCTCTCTTGGTGAAGATGGATCATCTCATTATTGACCTGAATGACCCGATTGAAATTCTTCACATGGGAGCATATCTTTCTCATGTAACAATATTGTATTATCCTAACGATACTAGGACGACTTTCTTTCTTGGCGAAGATGGATCATCTCTTTGATGATTTGAAAGTCCCAGCTAGAATTCTTCTCATGGGAGCATGTCTTTCTCATGTAATAGTATGGTATTATCCTTCTTCCTAGTCATGCATTGGCCAACTTTCTTTTTGGACTTTGATTCCCTAAGAATGTGCTCCTTATCATAATCTTTCATTGTCATCAGAAAGGTTTCTTGCCATCGAGTATAGCTGGTCTCATCCAAATTGACGATAGGATAAAAAAGACAATTTCTTTTGGATCTCTATCTTTTCCATCTTCGATATTACCTACCTTCAAGGAATCTAAAGCAGTGATTTAACTGTCGACGGCATGCCGCCGGCAAGGTCATTTTCGAGCAAGGGTCGTGCCGACATGGATAAAATGTCGATTTACAGGGATATCGTCAGCATGCCGTCGGCATTGTCGGCATGCCCTCGGCACGGTCGGCATGCTGGTGAAATCGGTGCCCATGTCGAGGTTGCTGTTGATTTTTTTAATTACTTTTGCTATTTTTGTCAGTATGAATCGGCATGCCTACAACGTGCCCTTGGCATGCTCATTGGCATGCCCATCGAAAAACAGGCATTTCCACGGCATGCCCTCGGTATGCCCACGAAATGCATACTTGAATTTCATCGGTACGGCATCGAAATCGACATTTCGAACCTTAATCTAAAGAAGCCATCCTTCACAAGAGCCAAAGCCCTTAAGTATCTAAAATATTACTTTAGAACCAATCCAGGCTATGAAATCAGATTTAAAGTTGAGTTTCATGACCAAGGAAAGGCCTTGATGAACCAATAAGAGTTGTTCCAACCAAGAGGTGGCACTTCAATAGGCCGATGATGCCTGTGAGGGTTGATTGTGGGGGTGTGGGGTTGGTGGTTAAGGACCGTGCCTACTGGCAAGTAATGGCAATTGTACAAATGCTAACCTGATCCTTGAGGAAAAAAAAAAAAATAATAGAAATCATAAATAACAAAGAGATAAATAAAGCACATATCTCGACAATCAAATTTTATCCTCAATTTTTTTTTTTTTGGAAAAGGTGAAGGATGAAAAAAAGGTTGATTGTTGAAGGTCGGCAGTCATCCACTTCATTGCCACTGAAAAAAGCCAGTACACTGCATACGCTGTAACTAAAAGAGAAATGCAACCCAAGCTTCTCTTACGACATAGCCCAAGCTTCTCTTGCCACCTTTTCAATCCATGCCCTCTCCAATTTAAACACTATGTATTCATTTGTAGCAAGATCGACCACAATGTTGCACAGGCTTGAAATCCAATGCAAGGAGTTTTGCCTACATGCCACTTTGAAAACACATCCAAAAGTTCTCCAAACTGTCCACAGTAAGTCCAAGAGTAGACATGTGCTCCTAGACATCCTTTGCAAAGCGACAAGTAACGAAGAGATGTGCATTGTCCTTGTTTGCTGAAATGTGAAAAGCACCACCAATCTGCGCATCCTACATCGACCATCTTCATGTCACCTTTGTAACTAATTTTGTCCTTCTCAGCAACCACAAAAAAAGTTTCACCTTCAAAGGGATCTCTATCTTCCAAATTGTGAAGATATCAAGCAATATCGTCGTTTCCAAAGCTAGCATCACCTCTAAGCAGATAGTAGGCCTTCCTGGCTTAGAAAGTTCCTCTGTTCCATGACAAAGCATCCAAAACCCTCCCCTTTGGACACGAATCCTGAAGCACACTCATTAGGGCCTATAAATCCTATGCACGAGCCTTGGACACTCTCATAGACCCTAGGAATCCAGGCCCCAATGCCCACCTCTGTCGGGCCATCCCGGCAAGCCTTCACAGAATGAAGTTTGTTGACAACCATGCAACCTTGGAACCACCTCTCTCAAGCACGCACACCTTTCCCAATCATCTTCCCAGAACCTGAACGCCTCACTATATATTTGTACTTTATATTAATCTAAGAACATGACAGCATGATATTGCAACTTTCACATTGGGTTTGGTATCAGAGGTGTTTGGAAGAAATGGTAATTAGACATTTGCTGGAGGGTTACTATCTTGTTTCTTGATGTATTCTTTGGTGCTTTGGAGGACTGGTTTGAAGATCCGTGTTTTCACATGGCTCCTCCACAGGAAGAGTGTAAAAACATTTATGGTGGTAGGATGAGAGACAGGTTGCTTGAAATGTTGATGGATTATTGGTATGCAAACTCTTTGCTTTTCACTTATCCATTTGGAGCGTAAGCATAGTTGAAGAGGCAGAGTGGGGAAGACAACACTTTAAAGTATCTTTCCTGAGGAGTTTCAACCAAACTGGGAATATACTAGAGAGGTCAGGTGGTAATTTAGGGCATACAAAGGTTGAATACTACTCTGAAGGAAGCTTCAGGAGTGATAGGGATTTAATTTGAAGCTCACAACTGGGTTGAGCTGAATGTAGGACTATATTAGAGGTCAATGCCCACAACCTATAAAGGGCTATTTTATTGGAAGGGAATGGTGTACATTTTATAATGGAACACATGTGGAGGGTTTATTGTATAATATATCCTCATTATTTCGATCATGAGAGGGAAGATTGTCAGGTATAGCTGGGGAAATCGATCCATGTATTGTCTTAACCGGTACATAATAATGCAAAGGGGTGGTTTCTAACATTAAGGAATAGTTTGGAAGGGGGTTGTCCTCTGTGAGGATTCGTGGAACCGTTGAGGGCCTAGGCACATTAACAGTCCACACGTGGAGCATGGAGAGAGAGAGAGAGAGAGAGAGAGAGAGAGCATTGGCGATGGAGAAGAAGTATGGAGTTGTAGAAGATGAGAATTTTATTATTGCAACTCAAATAAAACAAGTAGGTATTGGTCTCTATTTAAAGAGAACCAAACTTAAACCTAAGCCTAATTGCAATCCTAACAAATTATATCATAAACAAATTCAATCACAATCAATTAACTATTCCTATTTGTGACTTAATCCTAAATTGGACTAACAATTAATTAAAAATAAGTTGCCACATGTGACACAAACTTGGCATGCAAGCCAACTCCTAAAAACCTAAAGAGGCCACATGACCATGGACTTACTAACTCAACGCCACATGGACTATCCATGTGGTAGTCCATGTGTCTTTTATTCCTTCACATTCTCCCTCAAGTCGAGGTCGGAGTAGGCTGAAGACTTGTGCACTTTTGGTGAGGCTAGAACCTCTACCACTTTTCGTCGTATTCCATGCCCAAACTTTCTTTGTTTGGATCTTTAAAAGCCATAGAGAGTCCTTTAGTGACCTTAGAAGTCGTTGCCTTATGAGCAACCTCGATAGTAATCGTGATGACCGCCATGGTCTTCTTGTCCTCAAGTAACATGGTCCAAATCTTCTTCAAATCCGTAGGCGATAGAGAGAACTCTTGTGGGTAATTAAGCATCCTATGTGGAGGTCTCCATGCTTGTCGACGATGTGGTAGAATGTGAGTCGATCCTAAGCATGATAACAAGTCTGAGGCTACTTCTTTCATGCTTCAGAATCTTCTTGTATCTTCCACTTCTTTGTCATGTCCTTGGCTTCAGGTGCTTCAAGTAGGACGTGTAGCTTCTCTTGTTCGCTTACGAAAGTCTTGAATGCCTTGCCTATAGGACGTAATTGGACGCTCCTTGCAACATCGTTGTACCTTGGACGATTACTTTGCCTTCTCCAGCTGACACCTGGGCCTCATTCTTTGTCATTTTCTTTTCTGTACAACGAATCTCCCCCTACTTCTGTGCTTTGCGTAAGGTGCTGGATGCGGTAGCGAAAGGATTCGTCGGGAATCCCCTACTGGACTCCTTGGGCTTTGCATAAGGTGCCAAGGTCTTCCAAGGAGTTCTTTGAGAGAACTCCTATGCCAAATGAAAAGCCACGAAGATTGAAGCTCTGGTGCGTGTGGAGATTCACATACAAGATTGGGCTTTCGTATGTGTGAACTCTCCTCTCCTTGCTTCTCTTTGTTCCACACATGGAAGGATGAAGAGGCCTAGAGTGGTGGCTTTGATACCATGTAAGGATTCATGCAAGTGTAGAGGGCCTAGGCACATGAACAGTCCATGCATGGAGCGTGGAAATTGAGGTTGAGAGAGAGAGAGAGAGAGAGCATCGGCAATGGAGAAGTATGGAGTTGTAGAAGATGTGAATTTTATTATTGGAACTCAAATAAAACAAATAGGTGTTGGTTTCTATTTAAAGAGAACCAAACCTAAACCTAAACCTAATTGCAATCCTAACTGATCATATCCTAAATAAACTCAATGACAATCAATTAGCTATTCTTTTTTTTTTTTTTTTTTTGAAAAGCAAAAGGACCGTTATCCATATGATAACCACCCAAACTCATTCCATCATGTCACCAAAAGTGTTACATCGCCAACTACAAAGTTGACTCCCAAAATACCACTTGGGAGGAAAAGGAAGAGACAAAATTCTCCACATAGGGCCTTTTGCCCCTAAACACCACACCATTCCTCCCCAACCAAACCCCCACAAGGTTGCCAGCACCTTTGTTCTCTCCTTCTTTGATCGGAAGGTATTTCCTCCGCCACAGACATATCCTCTTGGAATGATGACCAAAAGCTGACTATGTCCTGGATATCTATCTGGTTGATTCCCAATCTTCGCCAGACTTGAGCAACAAACGAACATGGAAGAAGATGTATTGTATATCCTCCTCTGCCCTATCACAAAGAGGGCATCTAATATCATCTGTTTGGGCCCACCTCACCCTCCACATCTTTGCCATGATCCTTCCCCTCTGTAAAAGCCACTAGAATATCTTGACTTTCAGGGGGCAGTCCGCCAACCAGAGCAATTTGCAGTCTCTCAAGAGATCAACATCTTCGTTCTGTCGGATAGTACCCAATTTGTGAAACGCCTTTGCGACAGCAAATTCCCCTTCTTCCCAGTAATTTGTGTTCTTCCCAACCTCTGGTGCCCAGCCCAATAGTTCTTGAAACATATGTTGGAAGTCAACAAACCTCTGATCTGAGAAACCTCCTCGGAAGGTTGGGCACCAGTCTCCATCCTAGCATCTTCCCACAGTGTCCCCTGGGTCCATTGCTCTTAGAAAGAGGCGTGGGTACCTGTCGCAGATGCTAGATCCAATCCCATGCCAATCATCCATGCGTGGAAGGATGAAGAGGCCTAGAGTGGTAGCTTTGATACCATGTAAGGATTCGTGCAAGTGTAAAGGGCCTAGGCGCATGAACAGTCCACGCATGGAGTGTGGAAATCAGGGGGGGGAGAGAGAGTGTGTGTCAGCGATGGAGAAGAAGTATGGAGGGAGTTGTATAAGATGAGAATTTTATTATTGGAACTCAAATAAAATAAATAGGTGTTCATCTCTATTTAAAGCGAACCAAACCTAAATCTAATTGCAATCCTAACGGATCATATCCTAAATAAACTCAATCATAATCAATTAACTATTCTTTTTTCTTTTGAAAAGCAAAAGGGCAATTATCCATATGATAACCACCCGAATTCATTTCATCACGTCACCAAAAGTGTTACATCATCGACTACAAAGTTGACTCCCAAAACACCACTTGGGAGGAAAACGAAGAGACAAAATTCTCCATATAGGGCCTTTTGCCCCTAAATACCACATCATTTCTCCCCAACCAAACCCCCCACAAGGTTGCCAGTACCTTAGCTCTCTCCTTTGGTTAGAAGGTATTTCCTCCTCCACAGACATTTCCTTTTTGGAACAATGACCAAAAGCTGATTGCGTCCTGGATATCTATCCGGTCGATTCCCAATCTCTGCCAGACCTGAGCAATGATCAAACACTGGAAGAAGAGGTATTGTATATCCTCCTCTGCCCCGTGACAAAGAGGGCATCTAATATCATCTATTTGGGCCCACCTCACCCTCCATGTATTTGTCATGATCCTTCCCCTCTGTAAAAGCCACGAGAATATCTTGACTTTAAGGGGGCAATCTGCCAGCTAGAGCAATTTGTAGTCTCTCAAGAGATCAAGATCTTCATTCTGTTGGACAGTACCCGATCTGCGAAGCGCCTTTGCAACAGTAAATTCCCCTTCTTCCCAATAATTTGCGTCGTTCCCCACCTTCGGTGCCTAGCCCAACAATTCCTGAAGCATATGTTGGAAGTCAACAAACCTCTGATCCGAGAGACCTCCTCGGAAGGTCAGGCACCAGGCTCCGTCCCAGCAGCTTCCTACAGTGGCCCCTAGGTCCACCGCTCTTAGAAAGAGGTGTGGGTACCTGTCGCAGACGCTAGATCGAACCCCATGCCAATCATCAAGCCAGAATCGGAACGCATCACCCTCCCCAAGGACAGGGGTGAAGAAGGACCGCACCTTTGATGCCACCATCGCCAAGCCTCTGAGAAAGTGAGAAGCCCCCGCAGGAGGGTTCTCCAATGGCCCCCATCAGTGGGAGGAGCCATAGCATTGGTGTAAAACATCACCAACTATTCCTATTTTTGACTCAATCCTAAATTGGACTCTAACAATTAATTAAAAATAAGGTGCCACATGTGGCACAAAACTTGACATGTAAGACAACTCCTAAAAACCTAAAGAGGCCACACAGTCGTGGACTCCTTGACTCAATGCCATGTGGGTTGTCCATGTGGCAACTGTGTCACATGACACTCCACGTGGCCTTTATTCCTTCACAACCTTGTTTTTTCCCCTTCTTTTGCAAGAAAAAGAGTCCCACGAGGCCAAAACTTATTTGAATAGGCACAACACTTAGGGTGCTATGATATGCCACCCCATAGGTATACCTTGTTACTTGTGGGGATCTCGGAACAGGAAGATACTAGATCGTCCCATATGATTCGGTTATCTAGGTTGTTGCTATTTTCTCAATTTTCATCATTTGATTTTCTGGGCATCGAGTCGTTTATCAAGTCAGAAATATTTTTAAATGATTGCTTTTTACACTTCCACTATGTCACCAGGTGGTCGAAGCATTGGGCTTTCAATCAATAGACTAGACACCAGAATCTAGGGCGATAGAGATTGTAAGTTATTTTTAGCTATTTGTTGTGGATTCTTAAGTTGATCTAACTTGAAATCTTACAATCTATGTTCATTTAAAAGGTCCTTGGGTTCTTTGCAAATTTTCTAAATAAAGATAAAGTAAAAATTACAACTCATTAAATACAAATACATATTTTACTATAGATCTTCTTGAGTCTTTTTCTCCAAAGAACTTTGCTTTCCCTTTCCTTCATCAAGGATCTTGAATTCTAAATCGTCAAAATACTTAAGGGTTGACATTAACAGGAATAAGACTTCAATCTTTCCACGTCCTTCTATGTCCTTGTTATTTGTTCATGTTATCATATTTTTTTGAAATAACTAAGTAAAAGCTGATGGCATGTTACTCAAGATTGGAAGCTATTAACCGTCCTTCATGCAGTGAATTCATTTGCAATTGTATTGGTTCTCATTTTTCTGCTGACACTCAGTTAATGCTTCTTGAGGTTTCTGGATAACAGATTGTTCCATGGGGAGATCTGGACTCATTGGCAATGCTCCAGAGGCAGTTGGATGTTGACATCCTTGTCACAGGTCACACCCACCAATTCAAGGCTTACAAACATGAAGGCGGGGTTGCAATAAACCCAGGGTCTGCCACCGGTGCATACAGCAGCATAACATGTGACGTAAATCCCAGCTTTGTCCTCATGGACATTGATGGCCTCCGAGTCGTCGTGTACGTATATGAGCTTATTGACGGGGAGGTGAAGGTTGATAAAATCGATTTCAAGAAAACTGCAACCGCCCAATCTTCACACTGAGCTTCCTTGTATCTTCTCAGATTCTGATTGAATAAAATCTGTAATTCTAGGACAAGCATGTGTTAATGTGAGAAAGATTAGGGTGTTGGATAAATTGTACTGTCATCTGCTGCTATGATTGTCTTAATGAACTTATACTCCTTTTCTTTTGATGCGTGTAGTTTCTTTTTCGTAGTGTTGCCTATGGTGTATCATGACATTTATGTTAGGTGTTGATATTGTAATTTCGTCAGAATTCCTGTTGTTTATTTGCAAAATTACCTCTGAGTTAAGCAGATAGAATTCTGAAATGCGAAGCAAATTGTACTTGTGGGTGGTTGATGTGCCTCAGATTTGCTGGATCTATCCATTGCATTGGAGGAATTTTTCTCGGTAATCGTTCAGATATAAAGGCTGTGGAAACAAAATCAATAAGTTATAGAAAATAGTTATCTGTATAATTTGCAGTGTTGAAATGGCAAAGAGGAATTTCGGGTTAGATGCGAAAAACTCGATTTGAGGAAACAATGATTGATGTTTAACAATTAACCCAACAAAATTATTAATTGAACTATCAAATCTTAACTAATGAATGAATTATCAAATCTGCTACTACAATTAATGCATTGGGCAAATTGTAACAGAATGCATGCAATATGTGCTGGGCATTAGGCTTAAGTGTTTGGAAGGGTTGCAGTTTTGAAACCTTCTCGTTCTTCTCCTCCGAAATGTGACCCTTTCCTAGTACTAGATGGTATCCCTGTCCTAGTAATAGATGGTACTGGCGTTTTCCAGTACACAGATGCTATAAAGTTGAACATTACTGGCAGAATTAAGTACACTTATGCTATATAACTGAATACTATCGATGCTATTTAATATAAGGAGTGCATGAAGAAGGGGATTGGTTTATATTTTGGCTCTATGAAAGGCGAAGTTTGAGAAGTTGGGGTTAAGTGAAATAGTTGTTAAGAGTTCGCATATTATATATATTTTTTAATTTCATGTTATTTTTAGTTTGTTTATGGACATGTATGTAATTTTGCATTTCTTCATATCTATATAAGAGAGGTCAGGAGTTTTTTTTTGTAATAAGAGATGCTTCATTTTCTTATACATGATATTAGAGTAGCGGTCTTAGGCCGTTATTTGATATCTCCTCATTCTCATATTCCTTCTTTCTTCCAACAAACAAAACATAAGAATCTCCACTCTGCCATATGTGACCATAGCTTAAGTAGACTCCTCCCTGTGTCGTTGTCATTGTACCTTACTCTTTGCACCTAGGTTAGGTCATGCAAGATTGCAGTGCATGCATCGTGCCATGTCGTAACACCTACAACATGTTGGTTGCATCACCCAATGCTGCAAGGCATGCAACACTACCTCATAGTGTTGCTGTAGCGCATGCATGTGTTGGCTGCACACTATAACCCTTGTGATTTCATTGGGTCCATGTGCATGTTCGTGTGTGCATGTAAGGTCACCTTATGTGACTTTTCTCTAATTGTCTACCCTCGGAGATGACTGTGTTGCCCGTGATCTATTTCCATCATGTTGCTTCTCTGGTGGGTTGTAGTTGAGCCATGACAAACTAGATGCTTGCTCATTTGTTGATTGGGATTGTTTCCCAATTCCTACTTAGGATTGTCTCCTACAAACGTGTGGAATCGTTTCCTACTATTAACATCATTATTGCATACTTCCTCCTTACAGAATTCCTACTCAGATGGATCTATGCTAGAGACATGTTGGTTACGTGTGACAATGATCTCTATGCACATGTCACCCTCACTAATGTCGATGGAGTGTAGGCGAATTTGACATCCACTACTGCTGGCAAGTGGATGATTAACTCGAGTGCATCTACTCATCTTATTGGTGACGTTAGTTCTCTGTATGAGACTCAATTGACCACAATGCTCATCTTTGTGAAGCTGGTAAATGGTACCTACTCTCTTGTGACTGCAATGGGAGATGTTTGGTTCCCGCTTATAGTTGTTAAATGTTCATTGTGCATATGAGTTTCCTACAAGTTCCCTATCTGTTAGCAAGCTGTGCAAGGATCTGAAGTGCTGCATCATATTTGACGAAGATTGTTGCTACTTTCAGGACAAATGGACTAATCAAATTATTGGTGGCAAGTATGAGAGGGATCAATTATACTACTTTGATATTCCCACTCATTTTGATAGAGTTTCCCTTACCTTTATTGATCCCCTACTCTAGTATTGTCGACTTGGTCATTTCTCCTTTCGGAAATATGCCAAATGTTCCCTAATCTACCTCCATATATGCCAGATTCGATTGTGAGGCTTATCAACTAGGCAAGCATCATCGATCTACTTTCCCTTCACAGATTACGAAGAACAACAAATCACCCTCCCATTGGATACAATGTGATGCCTAGGAGCCATCTCATGCGACTAGTACTACAGGCTGCAGATATTTTGCTGTGTTTATTGATGACAACAGCTGCTCCACCTAGAATTTCTTATGAAGGATCGTCTAAGATACTTCATGTAGTTAACATTTCTTCATTGAAGCGCAAATTGCCTACCCTACATCTATTGAGATTTTTTGTAGTGATAATGCCTTGGAGTTCATGTAGAAGGAGCTGCAGTGATACTTTATTACCAATGGCACCTTTCATCAAACATCCTACATATATACTTCTCAACAAAATGGCATTGCTGAGAGGAAGTTCAAGCACATATTAGACATAGCCCATACTCTTCTTTTCTTCATGGAGGTCCCAAAGAGTTTTAGGGAGATTTGTACTTATCGCGATCTATCTAATCAATCATGTCCCTTCATCTATCTTGCGAGGGGAGATCCCATTCCAGCTATTGCATCTCGATGTGGATCGTCCTTTTGCCTTGCCACTTCATGTGTTGGGATGCACGTGCCTTGTACATGCTTTTGGATAGCAGGACAAGTTATCTCCACGTGCTCTCCACGTGCAATTAAGTGTGTTTTTCTTACCTAATTTCATACTTAGAAGGGATACCAATGTTATGATCTAAATAGTCGACGGTAAACTGTTACGACATATTTTACCTTCTTTAAGAAAATTATATTGAGCTCATACCTTGTTAGCTATAGACATATCACTGATGGGACAAGGAGCCACCTCCCATTCCATTGCCTACCATACTTGCCCCTCCATTGGATGAGAGTCCAACGCATTCACAGACATAGGGTCAGAGCGAGGAGACCGACATGCCAAGGAAGGCAATCCACTCTTGCAGACTCCATCTTATCTCTCACTACATGTCCACTACCCATTTGGATCCATGTAGTAGTTTTCCAGAGCTTTGTTTAGTACCATGATTCCACGTGATTACTCTGAAGCCTCCCAGGATTCTTAGTAGAAGGCTACCATGGATGTAAAGATGGAGGCCCTTACTACTCGAGGCATGTGGGAACTTGTGCCATGTCCACCTTGTTGATTACAAATGAGTATACACAATGAAGTACCTTGCAAATGGTAGTGTTGACACAGTAAGACCTGATTCACGCGGACAAAAAATAAAGTCGAAGGCTCCTAATCACATTTATAATTTTTCCCCAAAGGAAATGTACTCAAAAACAAAAATAAACTATACCAACGCATAGTACGCGTTGATACGATTCCAACGGTACCTTGTTTATTAAAATCTGAGGTTAGGAAGGCCTCAAACCAGATGAAACAATGTGAGGGGTCCTTGAACCACCCTAGGACCACTGGTTCACCTAAATCAGTTGTTGTGCGCTCAAGCCGGCCGCTCGCCACGCATTGCTCGTGGGTTCGCCCGCACGATCGGCTACAGATCGCACCTCACGTGCCCATTCGCTTGCCCGATGTGCAACACGCGGTGCCAACCGATGCTCCTTGCGTGATACGCACTGCTGTCTCGTGTGCGCTACACCGCTTCTCCGCTTGCCACACATCGTCGATCAGTCATGCACTGCCAAATCGAGCGGCTCTCGTCGCTCGCTACCACCACCGTCGTGACTTTTGCAGTGGGAATCTTGGACTTCTTGGAATTACGAGAAGGTCCTTGCGAAAAATGTTTTGATTTTTGAGAAGGAAAATCCAAGATTTTTCCTCCCTCTTCTCTCTTGATTTGAGAGACCTAGAGGCTAATGATGACCCAAGGACCCAAGGGGATTCTTTTATAGGCCTAAGTTTGTTGCAAATAGGTTTAGTATGGTGAAATACTCAAATTAACCTTAGGGTTAGGTTAACCTTATATATAGGTCCTTGTTGAGTTCTCTTGGCCATAACTTGAGCTACATACCTCTAAATTATGCGAAACAAGCGTCATCGGAAAACTTGCAATGAGAAGAATCTAATGATATCATATATGACACACTGTTGACAACAACTGAATAGGGTTTGACTCGAAATATGTATTTTTGGCAATTTAAGGAGGTGCTAACACCAGCACCGAACCACAACTGGGTTTCCAGGTTCGAATTGACCCAAACTACTTTGAAATGACTTGGAACCTGGATTCGAGACTTTACAGGTACAAAATCACCAAATTACCTTTGGAATAATTTTACGTCAGTGTAAAATGAGATTGTAATGATCATTTTGCACCGGTGTAAAATCAATTAGATTAATTTATCATTGATGTAAATTTATTTATCACCTATGCAAAGTTATTTCACATATATATTTTAATTGAAAGTGATATGATAATTTTTTTAAATACGATGGAATCTATCCAATAACAAACCTTTAAGTTTTTAATTTTTTTATATTCACATACCTTTCATCATCCGTTGTATTTCTCTACATTTTACTTAAATATTTTATCAACAAGCGGGACCCACTCCCCGTATCCCTTCGTTTGCCCACTTTTTTCCTCAAGATATGCGGTTCAGAACCTTCTCAATCATCGCAAAAACTCAACTTTCATTTTCTTTTAATTTTATTTGTACTCCCGTGACAAAAGAAGGTTCCCATGCCAATCCATATGCCCCCCAAATATAATCCACATCATTTCGGCAGACTCCCACAGAGCTCAAGAGGTCAAATTTCCTTGCATATATATCCCCAAAACTCAAGCCATCCAGAAAACAACATCGATAGATGCATTAACTTTCGAAACATGGATTAAAAAAAACTATTTAAGCAAATCACCTCATCCTCCTCCCCTACCGAAATCACAACCGATACAATTTTCATTCGCGTAATTTATTTCATCACAAACAGACGACGACGACGACGACGACGACGCAAAGAAAAAAAAAAAAAAAAAAAGGAGCCAATCCATCACAATCTCACTCAAACGAGAACCTGAACACCATCTTGTGCTTGTAGGCCTCTCCAGGGTACACGATCTGAGAAGGGAAGTTTGGCTGGTTGACCGCGTTGGGGAACCCCTGCGTCTCCAAACACAACCCCGCGTACGGCTTGTACTCGTACCCTCCCTTCCCCGTCGCCCGCAGCGTATTGCTCGTGTAGAGTTGCACCCCGGGCTGGTTGCTCCACAGCTCGAACCCACGGCCGGTCCTATTCTCCTTCACCATTGCCACCCTCTGCATGCCGAGCTTACGATCCGCGCCGTCGAGGACGTAGTTGATGTCGTATCCGCCGGCCTCTTCGATGCGGCTTCCCACCTCGTGTGGGGTGAGGAAGTCGAATGGGGTGCCCGCCACCGGCTCGAACTCGCCCGTCGGGATGAGGTCGCCGTCGGTGGGGGTTACGCGGGAAGCGAATATCTGGACGGCGTGGGAGAGGATCGAGCCGCTGTTGTGACCAGCGAGGTTCCAGTAGGTGTGCTGGACCAGGTTCACCGGCGTCGGCTTGGTCCGCGGAGAGGCCCGCATGGATACGGTGAACTCGTAGTCGCCCGTGATCTTGTACGTAACGTACACATCCAGGTCTCCTGGAAAGCCTGTGGATCCATGAAATTAGTCGACGCTGATGAGGTGTGCGAATAAAACAGAGTCGAGTTTTCTTCTTGGTGCAATGTGCTGATTAATTCATTTTTTTTTTTTTCATTTTGCAAGAAATATAGTCCGGATATGTGCATGATGTCGTGAGTCTTTTTGTTTTTTGTTTTTTTCTTTTTGCAAGCTAATCTTCGTTGAAGTGGGAAGAAGTAAATTAATTACACCCGGAGGCAGATCGGAAGAAGGCAAGGAAAGGAGAAGAGACCATCGTGCCCTCCGAAGAGGGAAGGCGTAGCACCTCCCGTAAAAGAAAGTAACCGACGAGAATATAAAACTAACGACAACAAGAAAAATAAAAAATAATAACAATAAATAAAGTAAAGAAGACGTATTAACTAAAATCACTCTCTAATCATTACCCCCACACTTATATATATATATATATATATAACATGAGTTCACTTAAACCTAAGTTATATGAAATTTAAGTATATTTTTATATATAATCAATATTTTAAAATGAAAATTCAAGGAATTGAAATCATTTAGTGAAAATATAAAATATGTAAAATTTCATTAAAATTAAATGATCGTAACACCTTCATCAAGTAGGGTTAAATTTCGTGATACTTATATCATCGAAATTAAACCTTCTTCAGATAAGAGTGTCGAATTAATTTAAAATTTTATATATAACATGTCATATAAAATGATCGTAATCTTTAAATTTTTACTTCAAAACATTACTCGTACTAAAATATATTAGTTAAATTTTACTTAAATTATGTGTAGGTATCCCATGGATTTTTAAGTAAAGCAATTCTCTTCTTCTAGTTAGATGGCCTTAGGAGGCTAAAGTTACGCACACAGGAGATGGCAAAGTTTGAAAATTGATGAACATTGTGAATTGTGGATTTTTTTTTCTTTGACTTCTTCCGATTAATATTCTGAACGATCATACTTTGAGCTACCATAAAATTTTCCAATTCTAAGTGGGTATATATAATATCCATATATAGGTGTTGCACTTCTACAAAATACCCATTTTTGATTGGTGGTGGCCTTCGGGAATATAATATATATAATTTATTTTTTATTTTTAATAAGATGAGATTTGATGAGATCAATCGGCTCAATCACTAAATTAGTTGAGCCCCTCTCGACTTTGGTGCTAATTTTTAATTGGAGGGTTTGTTTGAGGGTCCAAACTGTCGGTCCTTTTGTAGTTATGCTTTTGCAAATTATAACTTGTTATCAGATGCTGCAATTTCTTTTTCTATCTGAACTGGAGATGTTCTGTGTGGAGACCTAAAAGGAGCCCTCGATGGCCAAAGGGCAAAGAATCTCATGACAAAATTAAATAAATAAATAATAATAATAAAAGGTAGCTATCAAGTATGCAAATCATTTGGAAAAGTAAAATAGAAAATGCAAGTTATTTTTAAAATTTTAAGATCTAGTTTACTTCAAGAATTAATCCTTTAAAAGAAATGTTAATTTTTATTTATTTGATTACTTAATTTTTTATTTAATAATCTAGATTTAGCAACTTTAATATGAATTTATTTAATACCAATTTCAAATAATATTAGTTAAATCTATGTTAAAATTTTATATCACTTATATATTTGACATCCCTTATATTTTATATGTCTAATATCATAACACCAATTCAAATAAGCATAAATTAATATTAATATCACATAGCAACTAAACAAAATTATAGATTAATATCAATTTTAAATCCTAACCATTAATGTTACTTGATCCTCCTCTCCATCTACTTCCATCCAACAAATGGTGCTTGAGGCTCGAAAAAGAGCATAACTTTTTGCTTAAAAAAACTATCTCCCGAAAGAACTTGAAAGAAAAAATAAAAAATATAAGCTATTTTCAAAGTTTTAACTTTTGTAAATTCTCATATGCTTGAAAAATACATTTGGGAAAGGATTCATTTTCAAAGATAATAGTCACGTGTATGTATGTAGGTACTCTAATGTAGATTACATAGGTACTTATAAAGGTATGAAATGCACTACAGAATATTACATATTTATCAGAGATAATCTGATTATTTAGAAGAAGAAAAAAACAGACGATGATATCCAAATCGAACGCTGAACTAGAATAAAGAATCATATTCCAAACTACCTATGGGGGAGATATTGACGTCGTGTGTTGCAGCACACGTCGCAGTCGACCTAACTTGCTGTGCAGAGGAACACATCCATATTATTATTTTAATTGACTGATCGGATAGGGGAATAGGTAAAAGGTTGGATGTGCGTGGATGAATGCATTCTAAGCATTTATTATTTCGTTGGTTGTTTCATTGGATCGTGATATATATATATATATATGGTCAGAAGTCACGTCCGAGGCAAAAACATAATGGAATGTACCTCCTTCCCCATCAAAGCTATGATAGTAATATGTGATCGAGGGATAGTTTCCATAAGTTATTTTCTTTACGCTCCAAAGAACATGACTGAAACCTGTTTTTCCACCTGCAAGGACACAGACCAAGTTCCATAAATTAAGTCTGGGGCGGACTTAATTATCAAGAGATATAATTATAAGGCATGCACATTTTTTTTTTTAACATAAAGGGCGGGAGTTTGGCAAACCGTGAAGTGTGTTATTCCCATCGTTGGCAAACAATTTGTATGTTTTTCCGTTCAAGGTGAAACGAGCACCGGCGATTCTGTTGGCGACTCGACCAACCAAAGCCCCAAACATAGTCTTGTTGCTCTGAAAATTTGAGATGGGTCGATCAAGTAAGATTTAATACCCATTGATTACTCTCAATAAGGTAACTAAGGAAGGAGATCCCAAAACCGCACATAACTTATGCACGAAGAAAAACAAAGGAAAATTGTTCGTATATCTTTATATGCCATCAGAGATATTTAGTTGTAAATTAAAATATGTCTGCGATATTTGATATACAACTAAATATATAACTAATGATATTTAGGATGTGCAACAAAACGCATGAGAAAATGGGCTATTATATATTTGTAGGAGATGTCTACTAGTTTGGTATGGCTATCCAAATATTGAAAGACACCTGGACCTTCTCCCGTCCAAATGAGTCATCAGAGTTGTGTAAATTGATTAGGGCCGGTTCTACGATCTTACACATACATCATAAGAAGGCACGGGTAAGGAAGCCTCGCATGGTGCCAAGGTACCTCACTCTTTTTGGGATCAAAGACCTTTTTTTTTTTCTTTCTTTTAATCTAAAATCTCATTTGGGTAAACTAGGAAGAGATTGACCATCTCCCACCAATCTTTTAGATAATGTAGTAATGGAAAGCTAAACCTAAATCTTCTCTACCTAAATTAGGAGTTCTCAACATTCGACGACATCCTTACGAGCATAGACAAATTTTTTTGTTTTTTATGAAGGTAAATATATAAATCATTGGATTTGATCCCATGATCTCGTGGATGTCGATGGGAGGTTTTACTATTGAGCCAAACTCTTTAGTGGCACAAAGTCAACTTTTTCTTTGGAAGGTAAAGAGGTAAAAGATAATGTGCTTTGGACCATTTAAGGTACCGTTTGTTTCGCGAGATTGGGATGCCTATTCCTTGCTTGGGAGAGTTTATCTCGTGGTAAGATAAAATCGGGTTAAAGTCCACAATCTCGATATTATCTAATTGTAGGGGGTGAGATAATCTAATCTCGCGAACAATCCCACACACAATCCCTCTCCCACCTAGTTGCTACTACTGCTGCTATTGAGGTTAAGATCATCGGGACGACGTACAGGGCGGTGCTAGAGAACGATGCGACAGTGGCGATGAAAATAGGATTATTTGACATACAAGGCAGAGAACGGCGTACAAGGTTATTTTACTTGGCATTGTTGGATCTAAGGTACATTTGTTATGGTTTGGTTGGTTGTGATGATGATAGGATTCGCTCTCAATGCAAGGTGAACGTGTTCGCCACGTTGGATAATCAACTAGAAGGGTAGAAATTAACCCACATGCAGTGCACATATGTTTTCATGGAGGTTGAGAATCCACTAGTGGATGCTGAGAATCCACTGATGGATTCTCAAAATGCACAGGTGGAGTTTGGAAATCTACCGGTAGATTCTCAACACACCAACTATTCCAAACATAGGATCATTCGTTTTAATCCCAGAATTGCCACCTATCAAAAACAAATATCAAAACCTTGCAATCCCAGGATTGAGGAACAAACCTATGCCTTTATTTTCCGATTCCTACTAAACAATTCCCCTGAACAAGCGGTACTTAATGTGGTAGGCCGATTGCCAGACTGCTGGTTGTTTAAATTCAGGATGTCAATTATTCAAACTCCAAGATCTTTTATCATGTGTGGTGCCAAACTTGTGGATTGCTTCTTCTTTTGTTTGTCGTTGTTGGAGTGAGAATTGTGGACCATATTTATGTGGTCCATCATACTTCGAGAGATAATATTCCAAGTGCATATATGGTATTTCTATAGAATTTCCAGGACAGATCCTCCCCCACATATTCTTAGTTTACAACTATTGACTAGAGCAGAAATTTTGAAAAAGGAAAGCTTGTAACGCTGGATATTTTCTATTCACGCAGATTATTGCACACGTCTCAAAAATCAGCAAAGCAACATATATATTACAGGTACGTATTAGTAAAAAAATTTTAAAAAAATCAGTAAAATTTACTATGTAAGTTGCCATGCCGTTGGAGGTGTCAAATCCAAGAGCAACATCTGCCAGGTTCCCTGAAGAGAATCAAGAGAACAGTGATTTAATAAATAAATCTATATATGACGACCTTTTGTTGATTATGCATGAGCATTTACTCCACAAATGAACCAGACAAAGTCAAGGTGCAATATTATTGGAAGAGCTATACGACTTCTCATTTGACAGTGAAGATTTAAACATTCCAGATGGTTAATTCAAGTTTGCATCCAAACCGAACAAGCTATATATCAGGTCAATTCTACACAATTTCACTCGAATATAGACCCAAGTCACTACATTAATATATATATATATATATATAATATGATCAGAACCGTGAAGTAATCAAAGATGTGGGAACAAGTGCTGCATGTGCAGCCAAGTTTTACACCATAAATCAAAGTAATGGTGTGAGGTACATCTAGAGTTTATACAAGTCACCTATAGAGTCTCGCATGTAATTGCCTGATTGATTGATCAAATGAACCTGACGAAAGACATCAAAGTTTTGGTTGGATGAGATTCTTATAACAACCAGAATAATTAATATATACTACATCAGGAACTCAGAAAAAAAGCAAGATATCTTAGACTAAAACATTTTTGGTTGGATCCATTATTAGACTCGATCGAGTCGAGTCAAGTAGATTATGAGCTAGGTTTCCTCAGCCTGCAGACTTAGACTTAGACCTGGTTCTTTCCAGATTATATACAATAGAAGAGAATGTGAAAGATGGCATGCATGGTTGAAGGAGAAACACTGTGAACATATATATATATATATATATATATATATATATAGTAGAACCTTTGGAATCAGGGAGGACGACAGACAATATGGTGGCCCCGAAGTTGGTACTTCTAATGGAGAAATCCTTCCTCCTGATCTCGTGGTACTTGACCGTCCCCTTCACATTCGTCGCCGCGGTAGACGCACCGATGAGCACAAGGAGGAAGGAGAGAAGGAACAAGAAGCCACTGGGAGAGACCAAGGACGCCATTGGTGGGGTGTGGAGAGGTTCAGTAATTAAGCCCGTTTGAGTGATGAATATGGTACTCATGGGTTGCATGCATATATAGGACGCGATTCATAGAATCGAGAGAAGGAGGAACTGTTGCCCATCATCATCATCAGAACATTGTTATCTCAAAAGTCTTGCCACTTGTCATATGATGGTCAGGTACGTGTGCGGACCGCATCGTTTTCACCTTATTCAGTCCGTGATAACAACAGGACATACTTGGAATGGACTGGATCAAAATCTTGACGTCAAGGTTATGACTCCAGGTTATATCTAGCCATTGATTTAAAAACTAGGTGCTGCCCTATCTTGCATATATATATATATATATATATATATTCAGGCAATAAATAAACAAATAGAACTTGGAATGTACTATAAAATATTTTATTTTGGCTATGTACTAAAGTTTTGAGAGAGAGAGAGTACCTAAAAGCATGGATATTTTTGGCCATTTACACAAGCATCCAATGCTACATACCTAATCCTAAATACCAGATAAGGATCCATACCATCGCACCCCTCTAACTCGAATCTATGGGAATGGAATTTTTGTTAGCGAAATTGAAATCAAAATCTGTAACCTAGTTCTATAACAACTTTGCCATACCAAATGAAGGATTGCTGCTAACAACTTATCTGCATAAACTGCAAGCACAACAATATAATTTCCATGATGTTATAACAACCACATGTTGTGAGGTAAGCCTGTTGGCGTGGGTCATTTAACCACGAAGTTTTGCTATTTTGGAGCAAAAGGGTTGTCCTATTGATGGTGGAGCCTGTGGGGCTAGTGTGTTATGATGCAAATAGATAAATCGTTAGCAACTTTTCTTATCCAATGCTCATTTACTAACGTGCCTTTCAATGGTCCCTCACTAATGTTAGTGAAAGAGGAAGCAAACACATGTAATGCTTGCATGCACACACACATTCGAATTCTCTAATTGTAAGAATATCAATGCTTTCTGGAGTAACATTAATTGATTAACAAAATCAGTTAATCCATTAATTTTGTTAGTTTGTGCCTTAGGTTGAACTATGTTGAATGAAAATTAATCGATCAATTTTTCCTTCATTAATCATTTAACTATAGTGCATTAGTAGACTAATATGAGTGATTAATTAATTAATTTCAATATTCTTTGAGTTGTTTGCATTTTTTCATAAATGCGTCTTTTCATTTCGAATCCAAAAGATGTCATACGATTAATTTTTAATGGTTACAAAGTCTCAAATCAAAGTTTATAAATACCCTATGAAGGCTTTGATCTTAGATACACAACTCTCTCATTTGCAAGCCGTCAGGGACTTGTTGGTAAGACCTCAAGGACCATATGGTTATTATTCACATCACTAATGGGTCTTGCTACAAATTTCTTATCACTTCACACCTTATGGGCTTCCAGGCAATTTTTCCAAAACACCTGATAACTACGGACCTCTTTGGGTGCACTATAGTTGCGAAGAACTCACGCTACAACCACCATCGATTCTCAACTCCTTAGATCCAAGGGTCGATCCTTATCAAAGCTTTGCGCGCCTTTATGGGTAGAATCATCCCTCACCTCAGATCCCATTTGACGGTGGGAATTTGATTTAGACCTTCCCACCCTCCTCTTAGCCAATCACCATCGTTTGTCGTAATCATGCCTAAATCTACCTTGCCAGTGATCTGATTAGCTCGCGCGCCTACTTAAACACTCCCTTGAGCTCGCGCATGAAGCATTGACTCCCTTCTATACCTCTCGAGTTGATCATTGATGGGAAAACCATCATGAGCCATAAATGGCTCAATTTGATCTAAAAAGGTCAACAAATGCTCCTACATATCCACCAGAAGGTCCTAAGAGCACAAAATCTCGCCTTGCAAAGAAGAGAAGAATACAAGGTTATTTCTGCAACATTAACAACATTTCACAAACACAAAATAACCATGGGATATTTTCAGGGGTTTATTAAAGGTCATATGGTCATTAATGTCTAATACGTGGGTCCATGCAGAATGAAATGAGTTTTCACGCATCTTGAGAATTAATGGATATCTGAAACCCTAAAAACAGACCTACTTAGTTAACTGAGGTTCTAGTCAAGATAAAATTCACCTAAACCTTCTAAAAATCATAGAAAAATATTCTATAAGGTTTAGTACCTTTGATTTGACCACTGAAACCCATTTTGACCTAAAATATAGTCTTAGACGGATAGTTGCCCTAATTTGGATTTCTACGCAAAGTTTCCAGTCAAACTTATTCAAAACCAAAATTTGACTTCACCATTAGATTCCTTGAATCTAAATTAGGTTTGTACCAGAATTTAGGCCCAATCAGAGTCTATCTCGACCTAGTTTGCATTTTAGTTCTCTTAGACTTGTTTTCTCTCTTGCAGCCCCTCAGGTTTTGAAAACTTTCTGAAATGGCCCCTAGGTTTATCTTCGTTATTTGCATTTGGGTCCCTGTCGCCATGGCAAGTATGAAACCAAAGCGGCCAAGCTTCAATCAAGAATTCTTCCATGATTTCTTGGTCAATCTCTTCTAAATTTGGAAGGGTGACTCCTGAGGAAATCTTCTTTATTTTGGATCGCATCTTGACCTCTGATTCTTGTCCAAAAGTTCGTGCGAATTCTTGAAAACTCCTAAACCTATATCGCGAAATCCGAGCTTAGAGACTCGCCCAATGGCCTATAAAAGACCCTCATGGACAACCTCACCTCCTTAGCGAGTTTTTGAGCCAAAAATATCTCTTCTTCCCTTACCTCCTGCTCGCTCCAACTTGTCTCTGGTGACCTCCTTCCCTCGGCCTCTTCGTCGGCCGCCACATATCATAGGCAGTCAGTTCTTCTTCCCCACGTCTTTTCGCACCTTGTAATACCGGCAAGTGTTCTCTAACCCTTCGTCGTCGCCATTCTACCCCACCGGAGCTACTTCCTTCTTTAGCACCAGCCATACCGTAACTATTAAGACCCGTGCTGTTTAAGCCTTTTAAGACGTCTGGACTTTTGGTAAGACGTATGGTAAGACATCGGGACTGATTCCCAAATGTTTGAAAATCGAAAATCTTGGGTACGAACTCGCATCTGCGCGCGTGCTGCGCGCAGACAGTTCCGCCCTCGTTTTCCTCCTACTTCTCTCTCTCTTCTCTTTCCTGCAAAACCCTAACACCCACCTTATATATACCCCTCCTCCACCATCGTTTCCCCACTTCCCAGCCACCTTCATCCTTCCCTCCAGCGAGAGCGGCAGAGCAAGAGAGAGCACGGAAGTGGCGTGAGAAGGAGAGGAGGAGTTGAGCTTGCAAGCTTACGTGGGAGCTTGTCGGTGAGCGCACGGCCGAAGCGACGCGCGCGCGAGGTGGAGGAGTGCGTCGGGGAGGTCCTCCCTGACACTACTGTAGTCGAAGCTGCAGGCGAGAGGGCGCGGCGCGGCCACGCGCGGCGTGGGAGCAGGTTCTTGTTCTGGGATTTTCCCAGAATCAGACGTCTGGAGTGACTTCCATACGATGGTGCGAACATCTAGAGGTTGTGCCAGACGCTTGAGGAGGAGGTTTTGCGATGGTACTTCTTTGCGAATGCGGCCATGCAGGCCACTCCACCGATACGCCTTTTTCATGCCCGATTTGAGAAGATGCGGTTCTGTGTGCAGGATTCACTTCTGGAAGGCGCAGGACACGCCCTCCCATGCATTTCAGACGTCTGGGTGACCTACTAGACGACGGGAAGCGCTTCCAGACGTCCGAAGAGGTGGTCGGACGTCTGGAACTAGGTCCAAACGGTCCAGTGGAGTTCCTGGATGTCTGAAGATTAGCGTAGGACTTGAAGTATGGCACTGGACACTTTTAAGATGTCTGGAAGTTGTTCCAGACGTCTGATTTGAGTTAGAAACGCTGTTTTGACCCGTTTAGGGTCCGTTTGAGGTCCGTTTTCCGCAAATAAGATACCGATGTTTTCCGTATGAATTCCTCTACTTGTTAGAAGACTTTCTATACTGTTCTGAGTATTCTCTTGTGATTGATCCTTACAATAGGATCTCGTTCTGTTGTGGGTTCGGGGCTTGCTGAGGCACGTGGACTTGCCATTCAAGCCCCGACTACTCCTGAGTTTACTAGTAGAGTGGCTTCTCCTTAATTTAATTCAAACTAAAATGTATGTGTGGAATGAATGATTAAAACCTAAGATATGGCATGAATCCTAGGACGAGAAACACTTGAAATGTCTGTAATGGATGATTGAATTACAGTCTTGAATGAGTAGATAGAATAATAACACTTACCTGTAAATAAATAACAGCTGCCTGTGAAATGTAAAGTACATGTGCTAGCAAACTGTTGCATGTGAATTCCTGTTGTTTACGTTAAATGACATACCACGAGCTGCATGTATATAAATTGAGAATGGTAATGTGAATGATGGAAATACGAGCTACATGTGTATAACCTGTGTATTGAAAATGTGAACAATAGTAATATGAGTTTCATATATATAACCTGAGAATGGAAATAGAAATGATGAAACTTGGTATGGATTGGCTTGAGAAATATGAGCATGAACCCCACGGGAGAATAGAAGTTGAGCTCTTGGAATTATATGGAATGGATATGGAAATGCGACGGGGAATGTGCTACCTCTTGCGTACGTGGTACCAAGGGGAGCGCATGTTACCTCTTAGTGTAGAGGGGTGCTTGCCGTCTTCAGGTTGAGACTCGGGGTGGGTTTGGCTACTTTGCATCGACTCTGTGGCCCTCGTGTACACGGTACCGGGGAGAGCTACTAGTGTAGGGAGAGAGCCAGCCACCCCACGGGGCCCGGGGGTCAGCTAGTCGCCCTATATCGACTTGTTAGGCCCACTGGGCAAACCAGGGCAGTCAAGCAAGGGTGCACAGACTGTGGAGGGGCGAGACCCCTGTTTGGTTACTGAGAGGGGCTAGACCCCTGTTACTGAAAGGGCTAGGCCCTATACTGGTTCCGTGTTGTACTTTGGGTGCACCCGCTAACGGAAACGACAGACCGCGTTCCAATGCGGGGTAGCTACCCGTGCGCTTATCGCGTGTGCCGTAGTCACCGTTACGTCTGTCCGTGACTTTGGGGTGGTTTAGTAGGTGTAGGATCACCATGGGGGACTCTCTCGGCAAGGAGAGCACCATGTGTGCCTTCTACTCCTCGGAAAAGACTGTAATCAAGATCGTTCCCACGATGAACATTCGAGATCAAGAAAGAGATCTGATAAATAAACCAATGAGAACAAAAAGGGAATAACTTGTGAAATAATGAAAATTGAAAAACAACAGCTACCTGTCCACTTTTACTGCTTTAGTTAGTTGGTTGCCACTCTACTCAACGTTCGCTGATGTTTTGTACTCATAAACCCTTTTTAGGTCTAGGTGTTGAGCAGCCAGAGCCTACGGCTGCAAAGGGTGCTGGGCCAAGTAGAGGCCAGTAGTTGTAGCTTCTGTTGTACTCTTTTTTGTTGTAGTGAGTAGTCTCTGCACCTTTGTACTTTTACATTATGTACTTTATGTTGGTGCTAGAGCACCACGATCATTTGTTTTGATGATAACAAAACACGTGTTATTTAACATTTGCACTTGGAGTCTTAGATTTCAGGTCAATTGCAAATGTAGACGTGTTTAGACGGAATTCGAGCTCGCATCCAGGACGGATTGGAGGAGCTTGATGGAGAACAGAAGAGATTCGCGAGGAGCGCTAGATTGAAGATGGAAGGACAAGAAGAATATGATAGAATTTTGTTTAATCCTTTCATGTACTTTTGTCTTTATTTACTTGCTCTTTTTATTTCCTTAGAACATCATGTTAAAGAGCCTCAAAGTACCCTAACAGTAGTCCTAGGAACACCTGCACAACCCTAGGATACTTAGGTTTTCTGTAGAACACTTAGAAAACCAATATAGGGTTCAAACAGAGTTTCCAGACGTTTAATTCCCAAATCAGACGTCTGATAAAGTATTTTAAGACGTCTGACTGTTGTTTCAGATGTCTGATAACTATTAGGCTGGACTTAGTGTTCTGTCTGATGAAATCAGACGTCCAGACCTTAGACCAGACGTCTTAGGAGACGTTTGATGACTTTGCCAGACGTCCAATTAGTGGACCGTTGGCTGACTTAGCAAACACTTAAGAATATGACCGTTAGAGCCTTATCAGACGTCCATAGGACTGTTCAGACGTATGATAATTGACCGTTTTGCTTCGGCTGACCCATCTCTTCTCAGAGATTTTCTAGCCGTTGCAACGTTTGGAAATCCATTCCCACAGAAAAAGTAGGTTTCCAGACGTCCAGACATAGTGACAGACGTCCTATATGTCGTCTGATGGATTTGCACAAGAACCCTGTTTAGATCTGAATCAAGTCAGGAAGGAACCCGCCCAAAATCAGACGTCTGACCTTGGAATCAGACGTCTTAAAGTGAACTTCCAGACGTCTGATGCCATAATTAGACGTCTGATAAGCCTGTCAGTGCAATGATTGTTCCTTATTTCGGGCTGATTCACTTGGGCTTTGCACCCAACGGCTATGGAAGCTTTTCTAAGCCTTCCAAAGCCTTCCTAAGGCCTCTATAAATAGAGGGGAACCTTTGCAACACAAATATACACCTAGAGACACCAAGATACACAAGAAACACTTTGTAATACACTTTCCACTCTCTTGTGTCCTAGCTAGCTCTTGCTCTCCAAGCTCAAGCTCCATTCTCTTGAGAGCATCAAGCTGTTACGCACCCGCTCTCCCGCCGTAGTTCACGAGAGCGAAGTTGCGCCGTCGTTTGGCTCACGTACCGCGTCATCAACTCGACACACTCCTTGCAAAGGGGAGTTTCCTAATTCCTATAGAAGCTAGGTTTAAAATTACTTTGTTGGCTCTATAGGATTACTTGTTTATTTTATCTTTGTTATTTGGTTGGGTATTCGCTTTGCGAATTCCCGTCTCCTTCGCGAGACAAAATCCTTCTCGTGGGGAGAAGGGGTTGAGGTACGCTACCCTCGTCTAAGTAGCGTGGTTGTAATTGAGGTTGAATCGCCCTCGTTTTAAAGTGATTCGATTTAGTGGATTTTGATCAACTTGGTTGATCGGAAAATCTTAACTTGAGAGGGTTAGGTGGTGGTTTTCACCCGGTTTGGGTTTCCACCTAAAAATAATTGTGTACTCATGTGATTACTTATTTGTGAGATTGTTTATATTTTCATTTCCGCAATTATTACGTCCCCCCTCCTGGTAGGGCCGAAATTTCACTTTATATTCTTGTGCCTGGTTACTTTTCTACTGTTGTGGTGGTCTGTACTGTAGTAGTTTACTTCTTTATTACTGTACTTTTGTTTTTGTTAGTTGCTTAGTATAGTGAATGTGGTTTACTTTTTTGCATGTTGGTTACTTTCTCGTTGGACAACTAGGTCTTGGGATCAGTCGAATTGGTCCAGTCTCATGTCCTATAGGGATTCGGGAACCGGGTCGTAACAGTAACCGACGCCATCTCCGCTCCCCTTCATCCGCTACTTAGCCTCGATGACTCCCTTTCATTTGCTCACCACAACCATGCCGCCACAACTCCGTATTGACCGCTACCACGCCCACTCCAACTCCATCTTCCACCTCTCCGGCATACCTCCGGTGAGGCATTCCCATTCCCTTACGCCATCAAATCGCCCACCGTCAACTCTCAAACCTCCGCCGAGTCCACACAAGTAAAACCCCTCAAGAAATTGAGGGGATTGCTCACCTTATCCCTCCACCGAGCACAACCACCCTCGCACTCCTTCTTCGCCTTCGCCACACTCACACACGCACATTCACTACACGCCACCGCCATCACCACATTCATCGCATCTTTGCACTTCTTTGGAGCTTGTCTGATAAGGCCACAAGGTCATGCTTTGTATTTCAGGTTCACAGGTCATCACCACCATTAACAAGCAGCTTCAAGAAACCTTGAAGCTGTGTTCTTGCCTCAACTGCTCCAGGCAAGACCTCCAGGTGATGCGAAAGTCACCTAGGTGCAGATCCAGACTCTCCATTGGGAGCATGGAGTACTCCTACTGCTCCAATTAACCGTATCCTCAGCAGAAGCTTCACGCGAAGAACTGCAGACCTTTTAGTCCCACATCGTGGGATTGGGAGCTCTCAACGCTACATAAAGTGATTTTGTGTTCTCATCTGTTTGCCCAAGATCACCGGGGGTCGGTGATAAGTCCACTTTCGTGTACCATTATTTGGCCTAAGTACTCTTTAATTAGTTGATCTTAATTGTTATGTAAGTAGGAGTTAAATGGCAATTTACCTTAGTCTGCATATAATTTTATGCATTAATTTTACATTTAATAACATATGATATGGTCTATTTGTTGAATGCAGGCTAGGTGCAGGGGTTAGATGTCCATTTTGCTTATATAAGACGTCTGGAGCTTAGATCAGACGTTTGGAAACTACTATTGTAGACCCCCTGAAGTCTACATTTTTTAAGACGTCTGATATTTTTATCGAACGTCTGATGATTAACGGATAGAACTTATCCTTTTGTTCCAACCACTCGCAATCTTCGCAAGTGGTTGCAGAATTCGGCCGCAAAGATTTTTAAAAGAGGGCGGACCATCCTGAGGAGGAGATACCTCCATCCGCTCCCCCTTGCGGGGATCACCTCGACCCTCTCCACTGTGAAGGAGGCGTGCACCGTGATCAAGAGCATACACCGTGAGGCCTTTGCGAGCTTCTTCCTTTTGTCCTCCTATTCTACCCATCCAACAGAGAACCCAATCCCACCACCGCCTACCAACACCATCAGCAGCCATTAGCCGCACACCCCCCCCCCCCCCCCCCCGCGTGCGCGCACGCCGCCACAGCTTCGCGCACACTCCTTGCATGCATGTGCACAAGATGCAAAAGTCGGTCACCCCTCCTCTCCTTCTCCGTCAGCTGGGGGTGAAGAACCCATCACCGGTGCCGCCCCCTTCCACGCATCCGCCACTCTAGACCACTGCTCGACACGCGACTGTTCAACGATCGACCACGGTTCGTAAAAAAAAAAAACGTCGTTGTTGTAGTATATGTCACAAATACAAACCGTTGTCGCGTCAATTTTATTTATTTACTTAATTTTTACTGGTTTATTCCAGGTCGTTTACTGGGAGGCAGTTATTGATATACATCACTCTCTAAGTCCAATATTATTCTTTAATTCCAAAAAGAATGATTTTATGTACAATTATGAATGAATTAATTAATGAAAGAAAGAATGAAATTATTTATATATAAAAAAATGAACTAAAATGATTGCAAACATCTATCTACAAATAAGCATCAAACACTTTAATTAAATATCTATACAATAATATGGTATAATATAGACGATACTAACTTAACTTAATATATTAACACCTATAGTATGTACAGCGACGTCTATAAACGTCGCTAAACCTTAGGAAAAAGTATATTTATAATTTAAGGTAAAAATAGGATCTATACTAACGTTTATTCTATATACAGTGACATACTTATCTGTCACTAAAGCTCACAAGTAATTTATACACATATATGAGCTCAAACACTCTATACTGTACTCTAATGTATACCTCTTATTACATTATTTATTTGCAGTATATTATACATTTATACTTATATATGCATAATATATATACATATACATGACCATTCTTCTCTTTTCTTTTTCTTATGTTCTTCTTCTCTTCTTACACTCGTTAATCAGGTACTAATTATTGTTCTTAATGACAAAATTAGGATTTTAAGTTGGCGGGTGACCTTTTCGAGGGATACACAGCACCCTCAAGGGGTGAGACCAGACCTCTACTAAGAGCCGCCCTTATTCGTTGATTAGGCACATTAATATGGATTTAAGTTCCTTAATGAGCCCATACAGACCCACGCACAGTGCCAGACTCTTAGCCCTCACCGCACACACATCTCATTCAATGCCAATGCTCATTCATATGCTCAAGGGGTATATAAAGGGTTTGTGTTTCGGGCGCCCAACACCCGTGACGATTGTTAAAGCCATAGTAGAAAATCAAAATAAGCACTCGCAGGCGCTTTGCCACACACGATGTGGCGCTAAATAGCGCCCCACAGGCGCTGCATCTCCAGTGCGGCTATCCTGATTTCGTGATTTTGGCTTTCGATTTGAGGGTCATAAATTAATATAATTTAAAATTAAATTATACGGTATTAAAGTATTTACATAAGGCTAAGTAATGGTGCAATTTATTGACACAATTAATTACATTTGTCATATAAATAAATTAGTCAAAATTTACAGTTTATTCATACTATTTATTAGGTTTATTCCTTAATTATAGGTTAAATTAGTTAATTAATGGTCTAATTGACCTATTACAGTAGTAATACAAATATTAAAGTATTTATGACATATTTTTATTTTATTTTACATGTTTTATTTTAGTTTATTTATATTTAGATAGGTGAATTCAGGGTGTATAAATATAATTTGAGTTATAAATAGCATAATATATTATAAATATAGTTAAATTAGCTTAATTTACTTAAAATACAATAATATAAATGCAAAATATATGTTTATTCAGTTATAACTTAAATTACTAATTTATTTTAATTTAATCTAATAACTTAGCTAGTAACTTAATAAATTAATTATTTATTATATATACATAATTAAATTATGTTACGGGGTTCATTATATACATAATATATATATAAACATATATACACAATATAATTAGCAATTACATTTATATACAGGGTTTTATATATTTACTTAAGTTATAATGCTTATAAGTTAATATAAATAGTAGATAATTATATAATTAAGATATCTACAATTTAAATAATCTTAAATATTTAATTTACAATATATAATATATATATATGTTATTTACACCTATTATACATTTATTTTACAATATATACATGTATAACTTACTATATAGCTTATATTTACAAGTATATACACAATATGCATAGTGTTTTTAGTTATTTTTTTTATTTTTCTGATTTTTATAGATTTTGTGGGTTTTATAGAGGTAAGGGGTGAGAGAGAAAGAAAGGGTTGAGAGAGAGTGTGTCTTTTTTGTCATTTTTAGTTTATAGGTTTTTATTAAGTTAAGAGGTATATTGAACCGTCAGCTGGTATGTTCTACCAGGCGGAGGGTTTAGATGACCTCAAAACTTTGCATGTGTGTAGAGAAATAGTTAATCCTACTCACTACACCTTTATTTTATTTTTTTTAATTTTTAAAGGATTTTTGTTTATTAACAAAGTTCACCCCAATTTAGGCCTATAAAGGGATTTCCACTGGAACCTAAGACCTAAAATTCTAATCTATGGTTGAACAAATGGTTTACACATTTAGAAACATTCAGCAAGAATGATATAAAGTGTTTAAGCAATTAAACAAGATTTTCAATTAATTTTTGACATTGATTTCTCATTCTGGATAATTAGGCACTAAAATAGCTAATAAAGAGGGTTTAAAACAAGATACAAGCATTCAAATACAATTTAGAATCAATATCAGTACATGGATGCTTGTCTAAATTATGTACAACACTAGAAACATGTCAGCTAATTAGAACAACTAAAATCCTAGCCTCTATTGCCCATCAATTTGAATCTAAACAACAACAGCAGCTGCTGCAGCAACTAAATTAACAATAGCAGCAATGCTGCTGCTAAAAACCAGCAGATCAGCAGCAGCAATCAAGTACAACAGCAACCCAAGCTGCTAACAGCAGCTGTAGCCACTTAACAGCAACTTAGTTGAACTACTGCAATAGCTCCAGACATCTTAAGATAAAATCCAAGAGCTGCTGCAGTGCTTCTTTTCTTCAATTTCAGTTTGAAAACACCCAAGATCAAACTTAATGAAGTCTGATCTGAGATGTTTTAATGTCTAACTCAGGGTATAATTCTTATCTTAGATCTCTTTAAAATCATGGAAGAAGATTTGAAATCAATTGTTCATAAGAATAAATTTGCAAACCCTTTGAAACCATTTCAAACCTTCTTCCAAAAATCCGTTTAAATCCCAATCACACCTCCAATATAAAATTAAGAAAGTAGATATATGGAGGGTAAAATGTCACCCTAATTAGGCTTTTACTTTGGGTCATATGATGATCTTCTCCGCTTAATCTCCTTGAACACCATTGATGGTTTCAAGGTAATTTTGTGGATTAATCAAGGCCCCTTAGGTCCTTGTTCTATCTCAAATCAGGGAGACTGATTCTCCTTGATAGAACTCTCCAACATAGAGCTTAATTCAGGTGTATTCTCATCCACATATCAAAATTTAAATTCAAAGCTCAAAAATCATTGGAATCCTTGCAAAACACCTCATCAAGCTCATAAAATCCTCAAACAACTCGATTAAATCCAATGAAGCTCAAAATCAATTTCAAATCACTGATATGAATAATTAAAACCACTTTCAAGCAAAATCGAGCTGATTGAGTTTATGAACAAGATGGGGGGGTCTTTGTGAATTTGCGAAATGAGTGGTAGACCTCCCAAAGTGCTTTATCGCACTAATTTCATATCTGAGAACCAAGATCATTAGATCTGAGAACTAAGATCCTCAGATCTGAGATTAGACCATGATGAAGGGGTGATCAGCAAAGTTAAAATCGAGGGAAAAAGAACGCGATAAATGGAATGCAAAGGAAGAGTCATGATCAAGTGAATGTGGGTGGCTTCTTCTCCTCTGATTTGAATTGATCAGAGGAGGTGCGGGATCTACTCTATCTACTCCTAAACTACACTAACAATTGTCACAGATCTCTAATTACTCCTACTCCTAGAAAGCAAGTAAACTACACTAGGAAAGCAGTAAATCTATCTAAATGGAGGACGATGTCTAAGGTCACCCGTCGGTCGGCTGATGACGACGAATGGGGAGAGGAGACCAGCAGCTGACGAAGATGTCTCAGGTCCACCACCTGATCAGCTGGTGGCGATTGAAAGGAGGAAGCAAGCCTGCCTTGTCACAACAGGCGGACGAACTTGGGACGAGAAGAGCTGCAGGTTTGGACAAAGGGACTGCTCAGGGTGGAGGGAGCGATGGTGCGTACGTGATTAGGGGAGGTGTTTAAGTAGAGTGATGAGTGAATCCTCTCACCTCAAAGGTGTGGATAAGCGATTAGGTCTTGGGCGAAGGAGATTTGAGGAGAGGGGCGCGTGTAATCCTAGGCCAAAAGTGGATCGTAGGATCAAATCTGGCCGAGGTGGTGATCGCATGAGCCAAGTCGTGCGAACGTTCAAATAAAAGAGAGCCACAGATCTAACGGATCAGCGAATGAATGGCTGTGATTGGCTGAGTTCTTCATGATGAACAATGATCCGCGAGGAGCTCAGGTGCAGCCGGAGTTCTATTGGTGAAATTGCAGGGTGGGCCCTTAGGTGAAGGGATAGAGAAATAGCATGGAGGCCCATAAGTGATAAGGAAAGCTATTAGAGCAGTCCTTAAGGGTCGCAAAAAGGTCCCTGTGATTTTCAAAAAGGTCCTTGGAGGGTTTTCTAAGGATGAAATGTGATATGTGAAAGACCTAAATGTGAATCTCTAGTTTCAAGGCCCTAATGATGTCCAAATGCACCTAAGTTTTATTGAAGCATAATTGAACATGTTAGAAGTTAATTTTACTTTTGATTTGGAATTTTGAGCTCATTTGTGTGTTCAATTTTCAATTGGATCACCATTTTACATTTCTTAATAGATTATCTCAGTAACTGACCTAATTATACGTTTTTAGCATAAAATTAATGTTTGAGGTTTTCTTCTATATTTCCCACACTTAACTCTTTTTATGTGTTAATTTGATATTGTTTAACCTAGTTTCTAGCTTAAGTTAGACGATTTAGGTATGATGAGTTGCAACTCATCACCGACGATGTCAGTGGACTCGCCTCACCCTTACGAGGGTGTCCACACCTCCAGCAGCTCCTCCCGCTACCCACGCGCGAGCGTGGAGATACCCATCGTCGGAAAGTTCTCCGTCCGGCCACGTCCAGCCGCCGCCGACCGTGCTTCCTATGCCATCGCGAAGGTCATCCTCTGACGCATCTCCGCTAGCAGTCGCGACGCCAGCCACCACCTCTCCCTCGCATGCGAGCCTCCACCATGATTTCCCCTGTTTTGCTACAGTAACATCCCAATCAAAATTTACCCTAAATGCTATTGCGAAAATCATTATTCATTTATTTATCTAATTATTATATTAAGATGGATTTGCATGAATATCCCTCATGTTTATTTGAATTATGAATAGTTGCATTTATCTCTTAAATAATATAGTATGGGATATTGGTTATAGGGAACGGGTTCGGTTTTGATTTATATTGACGATATTTGTCAGTACTAAGATTACAATTCACGTATTCCATAGTGGTGATTTTGCATGTAACCTCCCTATATTCTTGAGTAATTACATAAATGCTAACTTATGTTGAAAATGAATTGCAATAACTAGTATGCACAGCCATGGAGATTCCCGAATAAATAAAGCACTACCTACTAGTCCAATGGGTTATTTCCTCTCTATGAAGACGACCTAACTCTTCGTGGTTAGATTTTGAGAATTAAAAGGTTTTGAAAAGTGGTTTTCTACCACATGATTAAATACGACACATTATTTTATGTTAAAGTTTTTATCGAAAATGAAGATCGCTCTTTCAGTCGGGTCCCCGCTTCACGCACCTCCTCGCACCTTCATTCCTCGCCCGCGATCACGCATACGGGTTTGGCCCCATTCAGGATCCGGTTACCCGATTTGAAACCCGATTAGTCGGGTTGAGAAGAGGAAGAGAAGAAAGAGAGAGAGGAAGGGGCGTTTGTCTTGCTCTCAACACTTAGCCAATTTGGAGGCTTCGTGCCTCTGCTGTGCTGCACAGTGCCTCTCCCCTGAGGCTTGAAGAAAAGAAGGAAGAGGCCCTTGAGTCTCCTAAAGGCATTGTAGCTGGGTGTTGGTTAAGGCGTTTGGCCGCCTATTCTGTCGTATGATACCTTGGTTCTATGATCAACTTGAGATATGCTTGGCTTATATAATTCTGATATTTGAGTAACTTGTGAGCTTAACATTGTAGGGTAATTTGGTGATTTAAATCACCATTTTACTCTCTTCTTTTTGCATATTGTTATTTGATTTTACTGATACATCATTTTTTAATGAAATTTTCATTATAAATTGCTTATATTTACGGTTAAATTGTGATCTTGAGAATCAATTGCAATACTTGTTCCCAGTGAATGACCTCGGACTTCAAATTCGAGTATAAATTTTATTTATTTTCGTGTGATTTCAACTATACTGCAACGCAATGATCTTAAAACATCGATTTTGTGTGTTAACAATCACCTACATCCACTCCGGTTCTCCTCCTCACACAACCCTATTCCACTGTTTTGGCGGTGGAACCCATTTTCCTTCAATCTTCCTCGCTACTAGGGACCACATAACACCCCAGGGTGACCCAGAGCTTGTCTAGCAGGCTTTCACTCTGTCGAAGCTTCTTCCTCCATTTCTTCCTCCTTAGCCGCTGGCTTTGGATCCTTAGGTCCCATTCTTCCCTTTAGACTAGGATTTCAATGCTTTCTAGAGTAGCTTAGATTAGTAATTACCGTACAGTAGCTTAGTTAAAAGTAGATTAGATAGTGAATTTAATGGTTTGATTGTTAGAGTTAGGAGTAGATTGGACTTGGTAGTATTTCACTCACCCACCTCCTCTGATCAATTTGGATCTGAGGAGACAAATTCGCCCATTCATTATGTTCATTTAATCTCCCTCTTCATCTCACCATCACATTCATTGATCTCCCTCGATGTTTTAATCGTGGATCATCCCATTCACTAGAGTAGTTCTAGATCTGAAGCTTCTTAGCTTGCAGATCTAGAATACACTCGAATTTCACAAGGAAGGACCTCCCATTCACCTCATCTAAACACAAAGGTCCTCCATGTGTGCTAAATTGCACTGATTTAGTTGTTTAACTCTGATTTGGTTTAAGGTCATGAGTGAAGGATTTTTCAGTGATTTGATTCCAATCAGTGTTTAACAAACTTAATTCAGTATGTTTTGCATAAATTAGGTTTTTCATGATGGTTTTGAACTACGTGATATGTGTTTTCAATGATCAGATAAGTTCTAACCAATTTGATGGAGATCTCTGTTTTCCTCCCACCACATAGTGAGAATAGGTCAATGAAATCAATGTTACTGATTAGAGACCTATTCAATGATCTGAGCTATTTTGGAATCAATGTGAGGAAGATTTGATAATAGGGCTTGAGTAAAATTTGAATGTGGGTTTTGATGTGATCTAAATGCAAAATGATTTTTAAACACCTTTAAGTTTATTTGTGAGGATAGGGATGTATATTTTCATGATTTGATTTGTATTCAAAGGTGTTTTGTTTTCAAACTTAGAATTTCAGATCTTATTTTTGTTTTGGTTTCTCATATTAAGCTTTGAGGAAAAATAGATTAAAAGAATTGATATGATTTAGATCAGTCCAACATTGGTATAAATTGAGTATTCATGTGCTTCAGATCAGATTTAGCAACATCAGTGCTGAATTCTGGCAACAATAGATGCACCATTGTTTAAGACGTCTGTTATAGAAGCTTTCAACTTATGGAAGTGGGCAACATTGGCTGCTACTCTCACAAATAGCAACAACAAGCATATTGGCTGCTAAACAATAGCTTCAATAGGTCTGAACTGACCTTGTTGTAGCTGCTGGTCTGCTACAAAGTCAGCAGCATGTTTCTGGATTAGATGAAGTTTTGAAGAGTTTAAGTTGGGTTTAATTGTAGAAGGAGCTAACATTGTAATGTATTATTAGAATTCCATTAACAAGCATTCCTATACTTGAAATGAGTTAAGACTCAATTTGAATTGCTTGTACATTGTTTTAAAATTCATTGTCAGTAATTTTCATGGAATTTTACTGTCATACTTATAAATTTGAATGAAATTAATTGAAAATTAGGTTTGAGTTCTTCTACATCTTTCTTAGTATGTAGTAAGGTGCTTAAGTGTTTATTCAGCCATCCAAGACCTTAGAATCCACTTTGAGGCATTAGGTTTCATGTTAAAACACTTATCAAGGCCTAAAATGGAGTTAACTTGTAAATAAATAAAAATTATAAAAAAATAAAAAAAAATAAAATGAACCTGTCTTGAGGAAGATCAGATACATTTTTAGGTGTGTGCCAAGTTTCATGGTAATCTAAATCCCCAGTTTGGTAGAACATACCAGCTGACGGTTTAGTTTATCTTGAAATTTAATAAAAGAATCGAAGATGAAAAACACCACAAATACTTCTTTCCTTCTCATCTTGTCCTTTCTATCTCATCCCCTACCTCTACTATCTATATAAAACCTATAAAAATAAAAAAATATCAAAAAATACCTTGTATACTATGTATATACTTGTAAATATAACTTAAACCTTAGCTATATGTATATAGTATACAATATGTGAATAATGTGTATAATTTACTTAAATATGTATTCTATATATTATATTAAATATTTAGAATGATTTATTATATAGATAACTTTATTGTATAATTATCTATTAATTTATATTAACTTAAATGCATAATAACCTAAGTAATTATACAAACTATATGTACATAATTGTATCTAACACTGTACATACGTATTTAACTATATAATATATATTGTATAATACCTGTAAATTAATTTAATTAGGTAATTACATTAGGTAATTAAGTTAAGTTAATTAGGTAGTTTATTAACTTAAAATAAAATAAATTAGTAATTTAAGTTAAAACTAAAATAATTTATAATGTATACTTATATAATATTAAATTGAGTATTTTCAACCTATTTTTACAGTATTTAAAGTGTATTATAATATTTATAAATTATTTATGTGTAAAACTAACTTAAACATATAAATAAATGTAAATAAATTAAAATAAAGTTTCTAAAAAATAATAAAAATGTGTAATAAATAATTTATTATATAAATTAACTCTGTATAAAAATAATCTGGTAATTAAATCACTAATTTATACGTTAATTAACCAATTAAAATCTAATTTAATGTGTACAAACAACCAACTTTAACTAATTTCATTATACATCTAAATAACTTATTTTTGTAAATAAGTTACATAATCATGTAGCCCTATATAAAGGCTTTCCAATGGTATATTTTAATTTAAAATTGGAATTATTTATAACCCTCAAATTGAGGGCCAAAATCGCTAAATTGGCACACGGCTGCATGCCATTTCAACACCAAATCCGCCTGGCGATAGTGCCACATCGGGCGTATGTGGGTGCTTTGTGCCGTATAAATTGATTTCGTTGCGCCAATGCTTCAATCGTCACGAGCACCGAGTGCTGAAACCTATTACCCATTCCCTCTTTGAGCATGAACTGATATTAAGCTTTTGTATGTATATACAATGGTGGGCCAAGGGCCACGCACTTTAGCTAGGCCTGAAATGGGCCTATTATGGGCCTTGAATCGGATAAAATGTACCTAATATAAACTACTGTTGGCCCACTAGTTGGAGTCTGGTCCCAATCATATGAGTGTTGCATATCCTCCGAAATTGGGTGGCTCGCAACTTAAAACACATTTTTGGGTAGGTGAACAGTAGTTGAACCTGGTTTATGTGAGAGATTTCTAAGTGTTAAGACAGAAGAAGAAAAGCGAAGAGAAGAGAATGAGCCAAGATTTGGCTAAGTATCGGACACTGAGTGTTGTCGTGTGCATGTGTATATGTAATATATGTATAGTATATGTATAATATATAAGTGTATCGTATGTATGTATATATATAATGTATAATAGTATGTAAATAATTATTTGTAAATAGTGTCTACAAATATATAGTATGTACATGTATAAGTAGTAGAATAGAGAATTGTTTGAGCCTCTCATATGTATAGAAATAACACTAGAGGCTTTAGCCACAGACATATATGTCACTATATATATGTATATACGTTAGTAGAAGTAATTCTTTTTGCCTTAGGTTATATATATATTACTAGGGCTATAGTGACATATATATCTATTACTATATATATAATATATGTTAGTAAAGGTATTAGTATATTAATTTAACTTAGTATAGTATAGATTAATAGCTATTTTTGTGCCTATACCTAGGTATTACTTATATTAGTTGTATATAATTAGCATAGTGTAATATTAGCTAGTTTTTAATGCCTATTTGTGTACATTTGTTTTAGGCATTGTATGTAGAAATAATTGATTCTTTTTATAAATAATTGACCAATTCATTCATTGTTTAATTCATTCATTCATTGTTTAACTTATTCACTCATCTTATAAACAAAATCAACATTTTTTGGAATAAAAGAACATTTTTGGACTTAGAGAGTGATGTATATCAATAACTACCTCCTGGTGAACAACCTGAAAACTAACCAGTAAAAATTGTCATTAAATAAAAATGACGTGATATCGATTTGCATTGTGACACATTCACTACAACAACGACATATAAAACACCATTTTTATTACAACTCGGTCGTCGCACGTCACTTAGGTGCTTAGGTTGTAGACTTTTCATTTTTCTTGGGAGAAGAGGAACAAAATCTTTCTTAGAGGTGTCCAAGAAGAGATATTGTAAACTGAGGTACACCACCTTCGACTTTGTGGTGTGGCATAGTGATTCCTGCTAAAGTAGGGGCAAATCCTAGATAGAGGATATCTACGTAGACGTTTTTCAATGGTTTAGGTTTTTTTTAAAACAAAATACGAGAGTAATTCTTATTCATCTCCCACTCCATAGAGGCAATCAAAATGGTAGGGGGACCAAACTAAAACCTACCTGGTACAAAAAAAAGATGACACGACTCGTGGCCTGGCACATTGCAAGAAGACAAAACACTAGCCAAAAACCAAAATAGAAGTCAGTGGATAACATAAGGAACTTGAATGTTATCCATCCTATTAATGCCTTGGAGGAGTCTAGTAAGATCAGTAGAGTTGGTGTAGATGTTCCAACAATCGTCCACCAAACCAGCTGTTGAAAGTGATCTTAGATAGGATTAAGATTAAGTTATCATCGTTGTAGTACAAAATCCTAAATAGATCTCTTCAAACAAATAAGATTTATAATTTGAATATCTAGAAATGAAGTCCGAGATCGAATACAAGGAGCAAATATGAATTCACGCGCTAATCTTTAATAAATGAGCACAGAAAATAAGCACAATAATGATATTCAATAGATATTAATCTTTCACATTAGATATTCAATGATGCTCAATGTATTTCAAGACAAAAAGAATAGAAAAGATAAAATAATTGTGATTTAGATCACCAATTATTAGCCTTAATTAAGCACATATCAATTACTTAAATGTTTCAAATAAATGAACAGTGATCATACGTCTGATTTGAGAATCATACGACTTAACTGGCACTTGCTACAGTGCTTCTCTCTGATCTTCTTCTACCTTTCTTCATTTAGCTTCTTATTCTCTTCTTCTGCCTTTCCTCTTTAGCTTCAGAGGTGCTCAATTCCATCTTCTTCTTGTCTTTCCTTTCTCTGCAAGCCTTCTCTTTTTTTCTTCCTTGGCACTTCTTTGATTCCAAGCGACTAAGTGTCGCACAACTACACCAAGGATCAAAACCCACCCCTCCCCCGCTCTCTCTCTTTCTTTCCTTCCTTCTCCTTCTCTCAGATAGCCAGGTAATCGGGTATTCAGGTTTGCGTAACCAGGTCCAGGGCTACAAGCGTGAGGTCGCAGCCGAGGAGTGAGAGGCTAGTCGGGTCTGGTAAATGTGCAGGTGTGAGCGGGGACCTCACCCCCAAGTGTCTAAGGCAAACAGCCCTCAACACTAATTCAATTTATGCGCCTTCAGTGGCTTCAGGGCGCACCTCTTAGCAAAGAACAGGGCCGCGACTTGATGAACATGGCCAATGAAGTCATCGTGGCGGCGGAGCTCTGGTGGGCTACATGAAATCAAGAATACGGGCTAAGTGTCCCAGTTAAAATGCTCAAGAGGATCGCAATGGTGCGGCGAAGGTGTTGGTGGCGGTGGCGTGCTACAAGAGAGCGTGTATGGGTGTAGCGGATGCGAAGAAGGTCAGAGGATGTGGGGTTGTTCGGTGGGGAGTTTGGGTGGATGGAATGGTGAGATAAGAGAGGGGTTTTGGTCATGGTGATGTGGTGGAGGTTGAGTTGTCGGTGAGACGGTTGGAGGTGTGAGGTGATGGAAGAGCCTCGTCGGAGATGTGGCCGGAGCGGAGGAAGATGATGGCGGGTGTGCGCGTCGAGGGGTGTTTTTTGGATTCTGGATAGAGGGATAAAACCTAATAACCTAAGGGAACTAAACTATCCTAATTTAATTGGATGAAAGGGGGGATTTTCCCACGCCGGTGGTATGCTGGACGTGGGGAAGACGAAACCTTCGGGGATAGCACGACGACGATGAGAGGAGATGTAACGACCCGATTCCCGAGTCCCTACGAGACACGAGAACCGGACCGACTCGACTAATCCCAAGACCTAGTCGTCCAACGAGGAAGTAACCAAAAGACAGTAAAATAAACCATATTCAGCATGAATATAACTAACAGTAAGAAAGTACAGCAGTAAGGAAAGAAACTACTACAGTAGGTACCACCACAACAGTAAAACAACACTTATCATATAACAAGAACTGCAGGTAAAGAAAGTACAGCGGAAACAAGAAAAAAACTACTCACTAAAACAGAAACAAAAGAGGTACAAGGACTGTGGTAAACTCTACTGGACCCTACTTGGCCCAGCGTCCTCTGCAGCCGCCGACCCTGGCTGCTCAACACCTGGTCCTGAAAAAGGTAACGAGTGTAACACGTCAGCAAAACGCTGAGTAGAGTGGCAAACTAACTAAAGGCAACAGTAGAGTGTACAGTAGCTGTTATGTTCTATTACTTCCTTTATTCACATCTTTCAATTTTTCTCACTATTTCATTTATTTCTCAGATCCTTTACTTGATCTCGAATGTCCTCGTGGGAACGATCTTGATTGCAGTCTTTTCCAAAAGTAGAAGTAGCACGTGGTGCTCTCCTGGCCGGGAGAGTCCCCCGTGGTGATCCTACCCTCAGTCAACCACCCCAAGGTCACTGACAGACGTAACGGTGACTACGGCACGCGCGATAAACGCACAGGTAGCTAGCCCGCACTGGCACGCGGTCAGTCGTTTCCGTTAACGGGTGCGCCCAAAGCACAGCACGGAACCAGGGCAGAGCCCTCTCAGTAACAGGGGTCCAAACCCTCCACAGTAACCAAACCGGGGCCTTGCCCCTCCACAGTCCGCGCACCCTCGCCTGACTACCCTGGTTTGCCCTAGTGGGCCTAACAAGTCGGTGAAGGAGGCTAGCAGAACCCCGGGGCCCGTGGGGTAGCTAGTACTCTCCTAACACTACTAGCTCTCCTCGGTACTACGTACACGAGGGCCAACAAGTCGGTACAGAGTGGCCAGTCCTAACCCCCGGGTCCCTAGGGTGGCTAGCTCAGCTCTGCACTAAACAGGGGGACAGTCGCTCTCCTTGGTACTCCGTACTCAAGGGCCAGCTCACTTCCCCAATTCTATTCCATTCGCTTTCCAGGAGTTCTACTCCTACTTCCCCGTAGGGTTCCAGAACATCTTATGTCTTACTTTCCAGTTTCACGTTCTTACAAACCATGATCCCAATCATGTTTCTTTATTCATAACAGGCAGCTGTGAACTCAATTTACAGGCAGTTTCATATATTCCTTTCCATTTTTCCAAGACTGCATTATTATATATTCCACTAGTTTTTCCATCCTAGGATTCATGCCATATCCTAGGGTCTATCATACAATCTAGTTTTCCGGCCCTAGGATTCATGCAACACCTAGGAACTATCATTCCATATATTTCTCATTCCTAGGATTCATGCAATGTCCTAGGTTCTAGTTATGGTTCCATACTTTAACAAATTTTATTAATACTTAAAGCCACTCTACCAGGTACAACGGGAGTAATGGGGGCGTGATCGGGAATCCCGCGTGCCTCCGCGACTCTCAAGACTGCAACCGAACGAGGTCCTATCACAAGGATCAAGCACAAGGAGTGTCTCAAAACAATGTATAACTACTGTAGACGGGTAGAGGAATTACTTCTGAAAAGAACGCAACTCAAATCGCGGAAAACGGAGCCCGAACGGGCCCTAAACAGGTCGAAAAAGACGATACTGTGCAAAATCAGACGTCTGGAACTCCTTCCAGACGTCTTAAACGGTGGATCAGAGAATTACCTGTTCAGCGTAGTTTCCCAGATGTCCAGAAGTCTGCGGGGACGTCTGTCCTATACCCCAGACGTCCGATGGTCCATACGGACGTCTGTAGGTCACTCCCGCCGTCTGGTACAACTTCCAGACGTCTGATTCGCAAAGGATGGCGAATCAGCGAACCTGCGCACAGCCAACCCCCCCTCCCTCAGTACGGTCAGTCGACAAGAAGGAAGAAGAAAGCGGAAACTCACCTTTCAGACGTCTGTATGATCTTACAGACGTCGACCTTGCCGTCTGGCTATCAACCCAGACGTCTGATTCTGGAAATTTTTCCAGAATCAGAACCATGCTCGGCCTCCGCTCGCGACGCCGCCCGCGTCGCACCTCGCGCTCCTGCTGCTCAGACCGCAGCAGGTCCCTCTCCTCGTCGCTCCGCGCCCCCTGCGCCCTCCGCCAGCCGGCCAAGCCGCTCCGGCGAGCTCGCCCTCACGGCAGAGCTCCGCCCTCGCACGCCGCACCTCCGCGCTCACTGCGGCCGTCGCTGTCGCCCTCGCGTCCGCTCGCTCTCGCGCACAGGAAGGAGAAGAAGGAGGAGACTGTGGAGACGGGAGGAGAGGCGTGGCCCTTTTAAGGCCGCGCGAGGAGGAGAGAGGAGGTGGCAGGCCGCCTGCAGCCGCAGAGAGAAAAAAGAGGGAATATGCGGTCTGCGCGCTCAGGCGCGCAGGCGACTCGCGTGTGTCGAAAATAACGGATTTCTAGACGTCTGGAAACGATCCCAGACGTCTTATCAGACGTCTGGTTGTGATCCCAGACGTCTTGTCCGACGTCTGAGCCACCTCCTAGACGTCTTAAAAGACATCTGGGGCACACATTCGTTACAGGAGATAGGTGATGGCCGTTGGTATTTCGACATGCAGAAAAAATTGAGGATGAAGAATCCACTCGCTATAGTCTGTGAGAGCGGACGAGGAAGGTGGCTGAAGGAGGTCACTGGAGCTCATGGAGCATTCGGCTGGAGAGGAGGGAAAAATGTGGTTTTCTAGCCAAAAACAAGCTAAGGAGCACGGTCTTACGACCTTGGTCCTTTTATGGGCCATAAGAGGTCCTTCCAAGCTTGGAAACCAAGTTTGAAAGATTGGGGTTTACGCACATGTAGGATACCCCAACCTTTGAAAGATTCGCATGAAGTTTTAAGTAGGAATTGGAGCCCAAGATGTGGCTCAGATTGTAGGAAAATCTCTCATGAGTCTCCCTTCCAAGTTTGGAAGAGATTAGACGAGAAATTAAGGAGAACTCCTTGATTGAATGTAGCCGATGAATTGGGTTTATGAGTTGAAGGCAGAGGGGACTTTTTGGTGAAGAAGATGATGAAGTTAGGGGGGTTTTGCAAGGATTTCGAAAGCTTAGGGGCTCTTTGTAAGAAAAAAAGTCAGATAGGATTAAAATGTAAACTAGGTCAAGGTAATCTTTGATTGGACCCAAATCATGGTAAGAACCTAAATTTGACCCAAGGAATCTGATGGTAAATTCTAATTTATGTTTTAACCAAGTTTTACTAAATAATTTACGTAGAAATCCAAATTAGGGTAACTGTCAGTCTGAGACTCTGTTTTAGGTCAAAATGGATTCTAATGGTTAAATCAAAGGTAAAAAATCTTAGGGAATATTTTTATATAATTTTTAGAAGGTTTAGGTGAATTTTATCATAACCAGAACCTCAGTTAATTAAGCGAATTTATTTTTAGGGTTTCAGATTCCATTAATTCTCGAAACGTGCGAAAACTCGTTTCTGTCTGCACGAACCCACTTATTAAGCATTTATGAACATTTGAACTTTAATTAACCCCTGGGAAATCCCACAATTGTTCTGCATTTAGGATATTCTATTAAAACTGCAGTTTTACCCCTGTTTTTATGCATCTCTCAAAAAGGATGTGCAGTGAATTATGATCTTTTAGCGGTTATGTAGGAACATTTATCAGTGGATTATGACTAATTAAAGCTAGATATAGCTGATGATGACGTTATCATCACCAACGAGCATAAAGGCGAAAGCATTAACAGCAGGGCAAATATATCTGATTGAGACAAATCTGTGCTTGTATTTGAGGACGTCCGAGTAGGCTTGAGCATACCATGCCATCGGAATTTTACCGGTCCACCAGTAAAGCAATAGGGTTGAATCATATTTCAATTGGGCGAGAAAGAAGTGAGGAGAAACAGTAAGCGCATGAAGAATAACCTTTAGCGTGGCAGTTTCCTTTGTCCTTGCCTGTAACGACCCGATTCCCAAGTCCCTACAAGACACGAGAACCGGACCGACTCGACTAATCCCAAGACCTGGTCGTCCAATGAGGAAGTAACCAAAAGAGTAGTAAAATAAACCACATTCAGCATGAATATAACTAACAGTAAGAAAATACAGCAGTAAGGAAAGAAACCACTACAGTATATACCACCACAACAGTAGAACAACATTCATAACATAATATGAAACTGCAGGTAAAGAAGAGTACAGCGGTAACAAGAACTACTCACTACAGTGAAACCAAAAAGAGGTACAAGAGAACAGTGGTAACTCTACTGGACCCTACTCGGCCCAGCGTCCTCTACAGCCGCTGACCCTGGCTGCTCAACACCTGGTCCTGAAAGGTAACGAGTGTAACACGCCAGCAAAACACTGAGTAGAGTGGCAACTAAAACAAAAGAAACAGTAGAGTGTACAGTAACTGTTATGTTCTGTTACTTTCTTTAATTACGTCTTTCTATTGTCTCACAATTTATCTATTTCTCAGATCCTTCACTTGATCTCGAATGTTCCTCGTGGGAACGATCTTGATTGCAGTCTTTTCCGAACAGTAGAAGTAGCACGTGGTGCTCTCCTGGCCGGGAGAGTCCCCTGTGGTGATCCTACTCTCAGTCAACCACCCCAGGGTCACAGATAGACGTAACGGTGACTACGGCACGCGCGATAAACGCACAGGTAGCTAACCTGCACTGGCACGTGGTCAGTTGTTTCCGTTAACGGGTGCGCCCAAGGAACAGCACGGAACCAGTACAGGGCAGAGCCCTCTCAGTAACAGGGGTCCAACCCCTCCACAGTAACCAAACAGGGGCCTTGCCCCTCCACAGTCCGCGCACCCTCGCTCGACTACCCTGGTTTTCCCAGTGGCCCTAACAAGTCGGTGTAGGAGGCTAGCAAAACCTCGAGGCCCGTGGGGTAGCTAGTACCTCCCTACACTAGTAGCTCTCCTCGGTATTACGTACACGAGGGCCAGCAAGTCGGTACAAAGTGGCCAGTTTTAACCCCGGGTCCCTGGGGCGGCTGGCTCCGCTCTGCACTAAACAGGTACAGGTATTTCCCTTGGTACTACGTACCCAAGAGACAGCACACTACCACGTGTTTCTTTCTCAGTTCCATTCCTTTCTCTTTCCAAGAGTTCCACTCCTAATTCCCCGTAGAGTTCCAGTTCTTTTAACTCAGCACATTCAGGTTTCACCTTCCCAGTTTCAAATTCATACATCCCATATTCCCAGACATGCTCATTTATTCATAACAGGCAGCTGTTAAACCAATTTACAGGTAGCTATTATTTCCTTTCCACATTTTCCAAGACTGCAGTATTCATATATTCCACTAGTTCTTCCCATCCTAGGATTCATGCCATACCCTAGGATCTATCATACAATCTAGTTTTCCAGCCCTAGGATTCATGCAACACCCTACGATCTACCATTCATTCTAGTTTCTCATTCCTAGGATTCATGCAATGTCCTAGGTTCTATTTATGGTTCCATAATTAACATACTATACTAATAAACTTAAAAGCCACTCTACCGGTTACAACAGGAGTACTGGGGGCGTGGTCGGGAATCCCGTGTGCCTCCGCAACCCCCGAGACTGCGACGGAATGGGGTCCTATCACAAGGATCAAACACAAGGAGTTTCTCAGAACAGTATACAACTACTGTAGACGGGTAGAGGATGTAATTCCGAAAAGCACGTAACTCGAAACGCGGAAAACGGACTCCGAACGGACCCTAAACGGGTCAAAAACGACGAAATAGTGCAAAATCAGATGTCAGGAACCTCTTCCAGACGTCTTAAAATGTGGATCAGAGGTTACCTTTGCTCTGCGTGGTCTCTCAGACGTCCAGAAGCCTGCGGGGGCGTCTGGCCTAGTTCCCAGACGTCCGATGGTCACCCCGGACGTCTGGAAGTCGTTCCCGTCGTCTGGCACTGCAGCCAGACGTCTGATTCGCGTTGGATGCGAATCTCAGAACCTGCACATACCCATTTCCTCTCTCTCTTAGTACGGTCAGTCGAAGAAGAGGAAGAACGACGGAATAACTCACCTTTCAGACGTCTGGACAGTCCTCCAAACGTCCTCCCCGCCGTCTGGTTGTAAGCCCAGACGTCTGATTCTGGAGAAAATTCCAGAATCAGGGCGCGACTCGCCCTCCGCTCGTGACGCTCGGCCGCGCCACGACTCGTCCGCCTGCTGCTCGAGCCGCAGCAGGCCTCCCGCGTCACCCCGCGTCCGTTGCTCCCCCGCCGGCCGGCAGGCTCGAGCCCTCACGGCCGACGCCTCCTCCCTCGCATAGCACCTCCTCCCGCACCAGCCGCAGCGGTCGTCGCTGCCGCTCACTCGCGCTCGCTCTCGTGCACCGGCTGGAAGGAGAAGCGGAAGGGGGCGGAGGTGGTGAGAGTGAGGGAGGGGGCATGGCGTTTTAAAGCCGCGCGGGGAGGAGAGAGAGCGGACAGAGGGCGCAGCCTGCGGCCGCAGGAGAGAGGGAAAAAGAGAGAGACAGAGATGCGCTCGCAGGTTTGCGCGCTCAGGCGCGCAGATGAAACCGTTTGTGTCGAAAAAATCGAATCCCAGACGTCTGAAAGGTGTTCAAGACGTATGATTCGACGTCTGGGCCACCTCCCAGATGTCTTAAAGGACGTCTGAAGCTGCGCGTTCGTAACATTGCCTCAGTCCTACAGTAGCACCCATTAGCAGGTCCCCATTGACATCACGCATAACCCAAGCCATATGATGGAGAGAAGCATCACATCAAACAACCAACATTAATTTTAACAACGGACGACCTAGCCCAAGTAACTACAAAGGTGGTCAAACGCTGCTGACGAATCCATAAGGATAATTTGAATTTGTTCTAGTTATTAGAAAGCATGAATGGAATTTTATTAGTGGAGATCTGACCATTCCTAAGTTTGTTACGAATCCACCAAACATTAAACTAGATGGTGCAAATGAGGCCCTTGAGCAGATGGATCCTAGTAGTATTAAAGTGGGACTTCATGATGTGAAAGAAGAAAGAGGGGTTGATAGGGGTGATAAGACATTTAGAGAAAACCCAATTGGAAACCTTTTTGACAAGTTGACTTTGGGAGAAGATGTGCATGATAGTCTCCATCTTAGGAAAGAAAGTGCAACAAAAGCATTTAGAGGGGAGGGGGATGCCAAGCTTGGAGATATTATCATCAGTAGGAAGCCTGGAAAGGAAAATTCTCCAAGTCAGTAAAGAGATTTGAAGTGGAAGCTTGAGTCTCCAAAAAGCTTTGGCATTAGGATCAAGAGGAGAAGTTGTAAAGTTTGAGTGATAGGCAAAAGCAACAGTAAATTGGCCAACCGAGTTGGCAATCCAAATTAGAATGTCTTTACCCTGCTCTAGGGTGATTTGGGGGATTTGGCACCTAAGTTAGTGGGGGATACGAGTTAAGAAGGGATGATCCATAGAGGTATTTAGAAAATCCTTGATGCTAATAGGAGAGATGGTAATAGAGTCAGGTAGATAGTCTTTAAGGGTAGAGTCACCATTCCAAAGGTCCAACAAAAAATCCACAGTTCCTTCATGGATTTCCTAATGGATCAGAGGTTTCATTTTGTTGAATTCATCCCAAAGGACCTTAATCCTAGCGGGTAGGAAAGGAGATTGAGAAGGAGCATTCCCATAAAGTTATTGCGTGAGATGAGCATAAGGGGAATCCGAGAAGAGAATATTCCAAATTCTCTTCATCCTAAGAGCAGAAATGAATAAGCTAAGGTCATGAATATCAAGGTCACCAAGATAAAGAGGTTTGGTGATTTGTTTCCAAGAAATCCAATGGTGCTTTGGTTCCAAAGTTGAAGAACCCCAGAAGAAATTGGCAAAAATGGAACGTAACTTCCTGACAATGGATTTAGAGACTTCGAGGACGGACAAGATATGAATAGGAACAGACGAAAGGACATGTTTAATGAGTAACAACCTGAAGGCGGAAGATAACAAATTAGCTTTCCACCAAGCAAGCTTGGACTAGATTTTTTCAATGATGGGGTAGAAGTAAGAAATTTTAGCACGACTCGAGAAGATAGGGCAACCAAGATATGTGAAGGGGAAAGAACTAGATTGGATGCCAAGAGTTTGAATGATGCGTGAAAGCCTATCAGGGGGAAAGTTCTTTCCAACATAACAAAATCTTTTAGAAAGGTTAATACGTTGACCAAAAGCTTCCTAGAAAGATTCCAGGAAGGCAGAAAGATTTGAAATGGACTGGAGATTCCCATTAAGAAATAAAACAATGTCATCAGTATAGAGGAGGGAAAGAGGGGGGTATATACCACATTTAATAGAGTAAGGCATAATTTTCTTTTGAAAAGCAGGTTCTTTATGACCTCGAATGAAGGGCTCCATGAAAATATCAAATAAATAGGGAGATAGGGGATCTCCCTACCTTAGGCCATGGGACATTTTAAAGAAAGGCGATAAGACACCATCCACAAGGATCGAAGAGCCCTCATGTGTTGGTGCTAGAGCACCACGATCATTTGTTTTGATGATAACAAAACACGTGTCATTTAAGATTTGCACTTGGAGTCTTAGATTTCAGGCAAATTGCAAATGAAGACGTGACCAGACGGAGTTCGAGCTCGCATCCAGGATGGATTGGAGGAGCTTGATGGAAAACAGAGGAGATTCGCGAGGAGCGATAGATTGAAGAAGGAAGGAGATGAAGAATAGGATAGATTTCCTTCTCTTGTACTCTTTGTATTTTTCGTTTCTTTTGTTCTCTTTATTTTTGTTACTTAGATTCATGTTAAAGAGCCTCAAAGTACCCTAACAGTAGTCCTAGGTGTTGGTGCTAGAGCACCACGATCATTTGTTTTGATGATAACAAAACACGTGTTATTTAACATTTGCAATTTGAGTCCTAGATTTCAGGTCAATTGCAATGTGGACGTGTTTAGACGGAGCTCGAGCTCGCATCCAGGACGGATTGGAGGAGCTTGACGGAAAACAAAGGAGGTTCGCGTGGAGCGAAAGATTGAAGATGGAAGGAAATGAAGAATAGGATAGATTTCCTTCTTTTGTACTTGTTGTATTTTTCGTTTCTTTTGTTGCTCTTTATTTCCTTAGATATTTCATGTTAAAGAGCCTCAAAGAACCCTAACAGTTGTCCTAGGAACACCGGCACAACCCTAGGATACTTAGGTTTTCTGTAGAATACTTAAAAAACCAATATAGGGTTCAAACAGACTTTCCAGACGTCCAATTCCCAAATCAGACGTCTGATAATGTATTTTAAGACGTCTGACTGTTGTTTCAGACGTCTGATAACTGTTAGGCTGGACATAGGTAGTTCTGTCTGATGTAATCAGACGTCCAGACCTTATACCAGACGTCTTAGAAGACGTCTGATGGATTTGCCAGACGTCCAATTAGTGGACCGTTGGCTGGCTTAGCAGACACTCAAGAATATGACCGTTAGAGCCTTATCAGACGTCCTTAGGCCTTTCCAGACGTCTGATAAATGACCGTTTTGCCTCGGTTGACCCAAAATCTCTTCTCAGAGATTTTCTAGCCGTTGCAACGTTTGGAAATCAATTCCCACAGTAAAAGTAGGTTTCCAGACGTCCAGACATAGTGCCAGACGTCCTGTATGTCGTCTGATGGACTTGCGTAAAAACCCTGTTTAGATCTGATTCAAGTCAGGGAGAAACCCGCATAGAATCAGACGTCTGACCTTGAAATCAGACGTCTTAAAGTGGCCCTCCAGACGTCTGATGAAAGAGTTAGACGTCTGATAACCCTGTCAAGTGTAATCATTGCCCTGATTTCGGCCTGATTCTCTTGGGCTTTGTTCCCAACGGCTATAGAACCTTTCCTAAGCCTTCCAAAGCCTTCCTAAGGCCTCTATAAATAGAGGGGAGCCTTTACACACCAAGACACAACAAGAGAAACACAAGAAACACTTTGCAATACACTAAGATCAAGTATTTCCACTCTCTTGTGTCCAAGAAGCTCTTGCTCTCTAAGCTCAAGTTCTACATCTTGAGAGCATCATTCCCTTCGCGCACCCGCTCTCCCGCCGTAGTTCACGAGAGCGAAGTTGCGCCGTCGCGTGGCTCACGCACCGCGTCATCGTCGACGCACTCCTTGCAAAGGGGAGTTTCCTAAATCCTATAGAAGCTTAGGTTTATTACTTTGTTGGCTCTATAGGTTGTTGTTTATTTTATCTTTGTCTTTTGGTTGGGTATTCGCTTTGCAAATTCCCGTCTCCTTCGTGGGACAAAATCCTTCTCGTGGAGAGAAGGGGTTGAGGAACGCTACCCTCGTACTTGTAGCGTGGTTGTACTGAGGTTGAATCGCCCTCGTTTTAAAGTGATTCGTTTAATGGATTTGATCAACTAGGTTGATCGGAAAATCCTAACTCGAGAGGGTTAGGTGGTGGTTTTCACCCGGTTTGGGTTTCCACCTAAAAATTCCTGTGTACATTTTGTGATTGCTTATTTTTGTGAGATTGTTTATATTTTCAATTCCGCATTTTTTTGTCACGTTGATCTCACCCCTCCAAGTAGGGAAATTACACTAGGAACACCGGCACAACCCTAGGATACCTAGGTTTTCTGTATAGAACTTAAAAAACCAATATAGGGTTCAAACAGCATTTCCAGACGTCTAATTCGAAGATCAGACGTCTGATAATATGTTTTAAGACGTCTGACTTTTATTCAGACGTCTGATAACATTTAGGCTGGACATACCTAACTCTGTCTGATGAAATCAGACGTCCAGATCTTAGTCCAGACGTTGTATAAGACGTCTGATAGACTTGCTAGACGTCCAATTAGTGGACCGTTGACTGGCTTAGCGAACACTCAAGGATATGACCGTTAGAGCCTTATCAGACGTCCTTAGGCCTTTCCAGACGTCTGATAAATGATCGTTTTGCCTCGGCTGACCCAAAATCTCTTCTAAGAGATTTTCTAGCTGTTGCAACGTTTGGAAATCCATTCCCACAGAAAAAGTAGGTTTCCAGACGTCTAGACATAGTGCCAGACGTCCTGTATGTCGTCTGATGGACTTGCACAAGAACCCTGTTTAGATCTGATTCAAGTCAGGAAGAAACCCGCATGAAATCAGACGTCTGACCTTGATTTCAGACGTCTTAAAGTGGTCTTCCAGACGTTTGATGCCAGAATTAGACGTCTGATAACCCTATCAGTGCAATGATTGCTCCTAATTTCGGCCTGATTCTCTTGGGCTTTGCACCCAACGGCTATGGAAGCTTTCCTAAGCCTTCCTAAGGCCTCTATAAATAGAGGGGAACCTCTTGCACACATACACACACCTTGCAATACACTTTCAAACAATTTTGTGTCTCTCTTGCTCTCTAAGCTCTAGTTCTACATCTAGAGAGCATCAAGCTGTTTGCGCACCCGCTCTCCCACCGTAGTTCACGAGAGCGACGTTGCGCCGTCGCGTGGCTCACGCACCCGCGTCATCGATCCGACGCACTCCTTGCAAAGGGGAGTTTCCTAATTCCTGTAGAAGCTTAGGTTAAAAATTACTTTGTTAGCTCTATAGGATTATTTGTTATTTTTCTTTGTTATTTGGTTGGGTATTCGCTTTGCGAATTCCCGCCTCCTTCGTGGGACAGAATCCTTCTCGTGAAGAGAAGGGGTTGAGGAACGCTACCCTCGCACTTGTAGCGTGGTTGTAATTGAGGTTGAATCACCCTCGTTTAAGTGATTCAGTTAGTGGATTTGATCAACTTGGTTGATCGGAAAATCCTAACTCGAGAGGGTTAGGTGGTGGTTTTCACCCGGTTTGGGTTTCCACCTAAAAATATTTGTGCACATTGTGTGATTGTTTATTTTGTGAGATTGTATTTTTTTAATTCCACATTTTTTACGTCACGCTGATATCACCCCCTTCGAGTAGGGAAACCACAATTGGTATCAGAGCAAGTTTCGCGTTATCGGCGTTACACACCGGCGAAGATCCTATGGAGGGGAGCAGTTCCGCAGGTAGGATTTCCGAGGGCCAGTCTACGACTCGTCCGCTGTTCTTAGACGGAAGCAACTACCCTTACTGGAAGCTGCGGATGAAGACGTGGCTTCAAGCCACCGATTTCACGATCTGGGCTAGGTGCGAGACCCCCTTCGACATTCCACAAAAACCCGCCGCAGGATACTCGCAGCAGCAGATTCAAGAGCTTTCACTCAACGCAAAGGCAATGAATGCCCTGTATTGCGTGTTGAGTCCGAAAGAGTTCGAGCAAATCTAAGAGAGCACTACCGCCCACGAGATATGGAGGAAGTTAGAAGACACTCATGAAGAGATGAGCTCGGAGGAAGAAGAAGAATCAGAGAAAAGGAATAAAACTGCTTGCATGGGTTTCATGGCAATCGGAGAAAGCGACATCGACAGCGAAAGAGATTCCGACAATGAGGTAAACCCGGATTTACAAGACGCTTTTAAAGAGTTTTTTGAAGTTAGTAAATCACTAAGTGAAAATGATATGTTAGAAATAAAACTTAAAGACCTAGAAAGTAGCTCTAGTCCTAAGAATAATAACCTGTTATTAGAAAATAAAGATTTAATCAATGAAAATACTAAATTGATTGAGGAAAATGCTGGTCTAAAATTAGAAATTTTTTATTTAAAGACTAAGATGAATATTATAGAAAATGAACTTGCATGTCTTAGGGAGAAATCAAATAAATTGATAAATAGGGTAGATAACCTATATAGCCCTAAGGTTGAGAAAGGATCTCCATCAAGGAGACCCGCTAATAGATCCGGATCCAAGCCCACTTGGATACCGAAAAAAGAATTAGAATCTTGTTTTGTAGGTTTCAGGGATAACTACAATACAAAGGACTGGACTTACAAACTCAAGGCTGGTCAACTCGAGTTGGGAGAACCAAGGAGCAGACCAAGGAGGAGAATAAGAAGACCGACGAGACGGCGAACAAACGATGGACCCGCCGCACGTCGACCACCAGACTGGAGACCGGCGCCAATGCCCGGGCCTCCAAGCTACGGATGGGAGCCCCATCCGATGTGGCATCCACCACCACCATTTGGGCCATTTTATTGGCCATGGTAGGTGAGGTAAAAATTCTTTACCCTATCTTTTTAAGCATTTAGATAGGGGGAGCAAAAAAAATTATGAGCTAATTGTCAATTTTTAAGGGAGAGATGCAAGTTAGCTAAATTCCCTTTAGTAAGGGGGAGAAAAAAATAGCTATCTTGTTGTTACAAAAAGGGGGAGAACATTACTTTTGTTAAAAGAAATTCATAGAAGAGCATGTTTTAAGGGGGAGTTATTGAAAATTTAAAATCAATCAAACCTTTTTGATAATGTCAAAAAGGGGGAGGATTTTCTGCATTATTATTTATGATTTTGTCATCATCAAAAAGGGGGAGATTGTTGGTGCTAGAGCACCACGATCATTTGTTTTGATGATAACAAAATACGTGTCATTTAACATTTGCACTTGGAGTCTTAGATTTCAGGCAAATTGCAAATGGAGACGTGACCAGACGGAGTTCGAGCTCGCATCCAGGATGGATTTGAGAGCTTGATGGAAAACAGAGGAGATTCGCGAGGAGCGATAGGTTGAAGAAGGAAGGAGATGAAAAATAGGATAGATTTCCTTCTCTTGTACTCTTTGTATTTTTCGTTTCTTTTGTTGCTCTTTATTTTTGTTACTTAGATTCATGTTAAAGAGCCTCAAAGTACCCTAACAATAGTCCTAGGAACACCAGTACAACCCTGGGATACTTAGGTTTTCTGTAGAGAACTTAGAAAACCAATATAGGGTTCAAACAGCATTTCCAGACGTCTAATTCCAAGATCAGACGTCTGATAATATGTTTTAAGACGTCTGACTGTTGATTCAGACGTCTGATAACATTTAGGCTGGACATACCTAACTCTGTCTGATGAAATCAGACGTCCAGACCTTAGTCCAGACGTCTTATAAGACGTCTGATAGACTTGCCAGACGTCCAAGTAGTGGACTGTTGACTGGCTTAGCGAACACTCAAGGATATGACCGTTAGAGCCTTATCAGACGTCCTTAGGCCTTTCCAGACGTCTGATAAATGACTGTTTTGCCTCAGCTGACCCAAAATCTCTTCTCAGAGATTTTCTAGCCGTTGCAACGTTTGGAAATCCATTCCCACAGAAAAAGTAGGTTTCCAGACGTCCAGACATAGTGCCAGACGTCTTGTATATCGTCTGATGGACTTGCACAGGAACCCTGTTTAGATCTGATTCAATTCAGGAAGAAACCCGCATGAAATCAGACGTCTGACCTTGATTTCAGATGTCTTAAAGTGGTCTTCCAGACGTCTGATGCCAGAATTAGACGTCTGATAACCCTGTCAGTGCAATGATTGCTCCTGATTTCGGCCTGATTCTCTTAGGCTTTGCACCCAACGGCTATGGAAGCTTTCCTAAGCCTTACAAAGCCTTCCTAAGGCCTCTATAAATAGAGGGGAACCTCTTGCACACATACACACACCTTGCAATACACTTTCAAACCATTTTGTGTCTCTCTTGCTCTCTAAACTCTAGTTCTACATCTAGAGAGTATCAAGATGTTTGCGCACCTGCTCTCCCGCTGTAGTTCACGAGAGCGAAGTTGCGCCGTCGCGTGGCTCACGCACTCGCGTCATTGATCCGACGCACTCCTTACAAATGGGAGTTTCCTAATTTCTATAGAAGCTTAGGTTAAAAATTACTTTGTTGGCTCTATAGGATTATTTGTTATTTTTCTTTATTATTTAGTTGGGTATTCGCTTTGCGAATTCTTGTCTCCTTCGTGGGACAGAATCTTTCTCGTGAAGAGAAGGGGTTGAGGAACGCTACCCTCGCACTTGTAGCGTGGTTGTAATTGATGTTGAATCACCCTCGTTTAAGTGATTCGGTTAATGGATTTGATCAACTTGGTTGATCGAAAAATCCTAACTCGAGAGGGTTAGGTGGTGGTTTTTACCCGATTTGGGTTTCCACCTAAAAATATTTGTGCACATTGTGTGATTGTTTATTTTGTGAGATTGCATTTTTTTAATTACGCATTTTTTACATCACTCTGATCTCACCCCCTCCGAGTAAGGAAACCACATCATGCTCTACAAAGGCTCTGATCAAAGAGATTGCAAGAGAGGAGAAGCCAAATCTCTGAAGAATAAGGTAAAGGACATTCCACTCAACTCTATCATAGGTCTTTTGTAAATCCAGTTGGATAATGAGGTTAGAACCAAAGTCCTTGCGATTAATATGTTGAGTGTGTTCAAAAGTGGTAGCAACATGATCAAATATGGAGCGATCTTTAACAAAGCCCACTTGTTCAGGAGAGATCAGTTTAGGGATGATAAGAGAAAGTCTATTGATAAGGATGCCTGAAGCGATCTTGTAAATGACATTGCAAAGGCTGATAGGCCAGTGATAAGAAAGATTAACAGCATCAGGTTTTTTGGGGTTAAGGGAAATTAATAGTTATTGAAAGATCTGGGTCCCGATGATGGGTGAAGAAGTGAGAAATGGCCTAAGTTAAATCATCCTTGAAGAGGTCCCAAAAACTTGAGAAAAATTCAACGTTGAAATCATTAGGACTGGGAGTACAATTTTCAGGCATTTGGGAGAGAACATTCCAAATTTCATTTTGCATAGGAGTAGCAAGAAGAGAATCCGACTCAAAGTGAGAAATAGCATAAGGGATCACATCTAGAAAACGAGTAGCACCTTGAGGTTGATAGAACTCCAGAAGGGATTTGAAGTAGTCAACGATTTTAGTAGAGGCCTCATCCCAAGATCTGGCACAAATGATAGTGGTTAAATCGATTTTGTTATGCTTGGCAAATCTTCTTTTAATGATCACATAGAAGAATTTGGTATTGGCTTCCCCATTTTTAATCCATTCAATCTTAGCCTTTTGAAGTAAAAAATAATTAAGCTTAGCTTGGGCATCATCATGGTGGATTTGTAGATCCGTGAGCTCAAAAGCAAGAGCATCATCCCATCGGGATGCAAGTTTGGAATCAATGTCATCATAACAAGCCTCAAGGTTTTTAACAATCGCATGAATATCCCCGAAGTTCGATTTATTCCAATGTCTAAGCGACCTCTTGAGAGAAGATAGCTTAGTGTAGAATTTAGAAATAGGGTCGTGGCATGGATCCGCATAGGTAATATTCCAAGAATACTCAACAAGGTTTTGAAAAGAAGGATCTCTAAGCCACATATTTTGAAAGCGAACCAGTAAGGGGTGAGGGATGGAATTAGAGATAGAGGTAAGGATCATGGGAGCTTAATCAAACTTTCTTCTAGAAATGTAAGACCCCGAGGAGATGTCAGCTAAGGCCTTAGTATTAATGAGAATACGATCTAGCTTTTGATAGATACGAGAGTTACCATGACAGCTATTACACCAGGAGAGCTGGGGACCAGAGAGCAACATTTCAAGAAGGGCCAAATTATGGATCATCTATAAGGGGTCACCTGGGAATCAGAGAACAGAAATCCTCCAGTCTTCTCCGAGGCCCGGAGGATACAATTGAAGTCTCCCCTGAAAATCCAAGGAGAAGGGAATTGGATCGAAGTAGTAGAGAGATAGTTCTAAAGAATTTGTTGTTGTTCAGCATTTGAGGAGGCATAAATAGCAGAAAGTTTGAAGGAAATATTGCCAATCAGGCAACAAACGGTCATGGCCTGATTCATAGAGGAGAGTAAGGTTATGGTTAAGGGTCCTTTCCACAGGCACCAGATTTTAGGAGACTCCGACAAAGCCAAATAGGAACTGAAGGGAATTGAGTTCTTGATCTAATCAATCGCAGAGGGATTGGCAAATGGCTCCATAAGGAAAATGAGATTTAGATCGTGGGAATAAATAAGGTCTTTGAGTCTATTTAAAGTGGGGTCATTAAGAATGCCCCTACAATTCTAAAAGAGACAATTCATAGAGACAAGGTTTTGTAAAGGGATCTAGCTCGACTTCAGGTCCCCGGCCCATGTGGTCATTCGACCCATGTCCTCCAACATCTGGCCTCCACGGGCTCCTCGATCTTGTCATTTTTGGAGAGTGTGCCTCATGTGCTGTATCCTGGAGGAATAGGGGTTCAACATCAAAAAAATCCAACACACCTTGAGGCTCCACATCCGACAAAATTTTTTGCAAATTAGCATCATTGTTCATGCATAATGGCCCCTATTGGTCTTGAACCTCAATGATGAGGGGAGGGTCAAGATCAAGAGGAGGAGAAGGCAGTGGAACATAGATGCCCCAAGTTAAGCCTCTAGTATTATTAAAATTACCTTTTTTTTAAAGCATGACCTCATTACTAGGTCTTTCTAAGCTCTCATCCTGGGAGTCTTTAGTTAGAACACGATTATTAAGTTCACCATTGTTAGCGTAAGAATCGATATGTTTTCCCAAGTTCTTAAGATCCATTTTTAGCAAAAATTTGAGATTTGAGAGTATGGCAACTATTCAAAATAAGAGGATCTGAGTTCAAAAAAATTAGAGAAAAATCACGAGCAATGAGAACCAAGCCAGCATCAGAAACCACATTAGTGTTGGAACTTATCACCTTGGGGGGAGAAGAGGATTGTGCTTCTGTGCCCACTATCCCCTTCCCCGACGATGAAGGAGGCCGAACGGAGTGTCCGGATCCTCATCAGAGGCGAACCCAATGTTTCTTCTTCCCCTCCAAAGGACGATCAGATAAGTAAAGGAAGTAGAGAACCCCCAGAAGAAGGAGGTTCAGAAGTTATATAGATAGGATTAGGAGAGAGAGAGTTCCCATCCCAACTCTCTAGAGGGGGAAGGTCTTTGGAGTGAGTCAAAAGGGGCTCTCAAGCCACCATCTAACCTCCTTAAGCGACTGCAACATCATCGACCCAGGTCGACAAGGAAGGTCCCGCAAAGGGGACCTCAGAGAAGTTCTTAGGTAGGGGAGCTCCACCAGGAGTAGCCTTGTCATTTGTAGACAAAGAGAAATTTGGGCAAGAAAAAAGAGTATGACCAATCTTCAAATAGCATGGATACAACGAAGGGATCTTCTCATAGATAACACGCTGTGAGATTCGATCATCACCATTAAAGATAACAACCGAATCCGGGTGAGAAACTGATAGATCAATCTCAACACAAACTCTAGGAAAGCTGGGTCTAACCTCTTGGATTGTTTGCTAGTCCACGTCGATGGGGTGACCCAACTGGTAGGCAATAGAAAGCAACACATTGGGGTGAAGAAAATGAAGGTTGATACCAGGAAAGCCAACCCAGATCAGGGCTCTTATGACCAGTGCATTAGTACGACATCCATCTAACAAATGCAATCTAATCCAATCAAAAGATCTTACAAAAGTCGAGGTATGTATCACGACTACTCAAACCCTTTGAGAGAAGCTCACACATTGTCGAAAGAGAAGGCTTGGGACCCCAGGCACGAACCACAACAGAGGACAAGAAAGCGCAGCTCAACTTAGATACTTCATTGCTAGAAAAGGAGGTACCCAATATGCCATCCCTCAACTCTGGTTATCGGACCTGAAGGGCTAGCTCCACGTACGGAGGGGGCTCCGAAGAGCCCGAGCCAGCGACCACTGAAGCAAAAGATTTCTTCGGTACAGAGGATTGATTCACCAAGGAGGAGGAGGGGGGCCTTGGGGATGTCAACATCCCAAAAGACCCACACCAAGTCTTGAGGACCAATTCTCAAGTTTAGGTTTCCTGTATAAATACTTGTCTCAATTGTGGTTTGCTTACGGAGTGATTTTTAATTGCTTGTTTATTTTTCTTAAGCACAAATCACTCTCCTTCTTGTGCCAATTTTAGTACATACCTTCAACTTAGAGATTGTTGTGGAATTATTTCTCTGTAAAGTATGAGACTCACAACAAATTGATCTCCCTTTACCTAAGGGAGGTTCAGCTTCAAAGCTTGGCTTTAGAGGAATTCTAGCTCATGGAGATCCCTAGATCTAGTAATGTTTGAGTCGATGCTCATGCAAGTGTTTCCTATACCTTCTAAAATGAATCAAGAAGATTAAGGAGAAGTTGAAAAAAAGGGAATAGAAGTCAACTTCGTATTCTCTTACATCCAAGCCAATCTCCCATCTACTCTTTTTTTAGATTAGGTTCCCCTTTCTTTTCCTCTTTATCCTTCTCCTTCTTCTCTTTTCTTTGCTTATCCCGTTTCTATTTTCTCCTCATTCCCCCCCCCCCCCCCCCCCCCCCCCCCCCCCCCCCCCCCCCCCCCCCTCCTTCTTCTTCTTCTTTTTTATTTTATTCTTTTCTTCATTTTTCTTTCTAAGCACATTTAACTTCTAACCCATTAGCCTACAATGCCACCTTCTTTTCCATCCCTCTTTTTCTTCTTTTTATTTTAATTTTTGAGCTACTCTCAAGCATTTTTACTTACTATAAAAGATGGGAGCTAGAGCAAAAAAAATAACACAAAATTAATAGTAATATTCTTCAAAAAAAAGAATTGAGTTAATAAACCTTTTTAAATATTCTTTAAAATTGGGATAAAAATGTGGAAGAAGTTTACCACCTAGTTTAGAAAAAATATACTTAGTAAAACATATTTTATATCTTTATTTTATCTTTTACATTAATTTACTGATCAAATCAGTAGATAATGGTATATAAAAGTCGATCAACAAATGATTGTGTAATGCAGTAACAACATGTAAGGCAAGTGGGTAAAATGGCATAAGGAATTCTTGAATCTTGAGGTGGTTTCAACCCTAAGCACCTCTTGGTGGAAAAATATGAATTTTTTATTACCATATGGACATTGAATGTGGAATGTGGTTACATTATAACAGCCTTGAAGCTTTGGCATTAGATTTTTGTTTATGAAGCTGTGACCTTAAAATCTTTCAATATCGTATTGGACATTATAATTTGAAGTAGAGAAAATGGGTGTGGACCACAAGATAAGCACAAAAGGTAAAATCAAAAGGTTCGAGAAATCAAAATGAGAATAACCATGAGGGTTGGGAATAATATGTATATTGATCACATACGAGGAACTGTGCATGCATATCACCTCCTTCTTCGTTAAATAATCAGTTCAAATCCACAAGCAAATCTTTATTCATATTGAAATGAATAACATCCTAGCTCCCATATTAGTACATTGCAAAGTGCAGAATCTGACGTTCTTGTATTGGTAGCTTAAATACTAGTCAAGTTTGGTTGCATCTGTGTCCAAGGTCTTAATACGTTGTATAGGAGCAAGGCTTAATTAGAAGGTTCAAGGCAATGGCAAAAGTGCTTGGAAGCTAAGGGCTCTCAAGGTGGTTTTCATTATACAAATCCTAGCTACCATTATTTCCTTGAACTTGCTCTAGGTAACTGAGGCAATTCAACCAAAGAAGGAGTATTTGTCTTAAATTGATATGGTAAAATTAGTTTTGAGCATAAGTACTATTGTTAAAAAAAGATTTCAAATAAGGATTTTTACATAAATGCTATAAAGAACTTGTTTGGCTAAAATCTCTTAATTTGCCAAATAACTTTGTAATTCTAGGAGAGTAAGCCATATAGAAAGAGATACAACGAAGGAACTTCGATTTGCAAGAAATGACTTTCTCATTTATGACGTGCTAATTGACTCTAAGAAAATCAAAGAGTAGATATCGAAGACACTGACCTGAATACCATCAAGACTCCCTAGCTAAAGTTAAGGGTGCCAAACAATGTTTCTAAAATCTAAAGGATATTATAGTGAACATGTAGTAATTTAGTTTTTCTTAGGTTCACCCAATGTTGATGTTAACATGGCATCACTTGTTTGAAAATTGTAATAAAATTGAACCCATGATATCCTTGCATGTAAAAAGGTCAAAATCGATTCAATTGTGGTTTAAATGTCAAATTTGATTTAACGATTTAACTTAGGTGAACTAACGGCTCATTCTTAGTAATTCAACAATCCCATGAGTTTTACAAGTGAAAAAGACATCGACCAAGCAGTTTACCAATTCAACCGATACAATCGACTATTTCTCTTTAGGTTTCGAAACATTGGGGCCAACCTTGTATCCAACTACAAAAGCAAGGAATATTATGAAACTTAACTTGTGAAGCCACTTCTTCAATTATGTCTAGATCAAAGCTAATGAATTCTTAAGTTATCATAGCAAAAAGTCTTAATTTGTAGTAAAACATCATTTGTCCTTCTCGCATCTCTTGAGAGACATTCATGGGTCAGCGAAGCTCCTATTTGACAACTGGCTAGTGCGAAGGAGAATTTTCAAACTTGTATAATGCCATGTTTGAATGCACGTTTATTCCTAGGTTTACTCTTATGTGATAGGTTAAGATGAATAGGAGATGAACAATGACATGAACTTAGTGATATTTCCAAGTTAGAGAAATCATCTTGTGTCCTTACCTATAACATATCAATTCACCTACCACAACCAACTACTACTTACTCTGTCCAATAACAATAAACAACTAAACTCTAAACATAAAACAAATAAATGACAATCCTCTTTAAATATCTTTAAATACAAGCTACATAATTTCAACTCACTTATTAGGTACATCTGATAAGCCACTAAACCATAATTTCGTCAAATTTTTTTATTCCAACCCGTCGACGTGAGACTTCTGAGGAGACCGAGATTTTCACTGATTAAATTAAATAACTCCGTCACCATCGAACTCGATCGACCCTCCCGCGTGATGATACCGCTGAAGAGGTAAAATTGAAAGACCCTTCAATATCAATATATGTATTGAGGGTTTTAGTCAGAGTTTCAGTCGCATCATATGATAATATTTAATTATTTTTTATTTGTAAATTTTCGTTTGCAGCAATTTTTTTTTTATTTTCAATCGTTCAAAATTTTTTTTTTTTTTTTTTTTTCATGTTTCGTCTCCCTAAGCGGATTTCAACGGGACCTTTTTTTTTATTAATTTTAATCGGTATATTTTAAGTTTTTTATTGATTAAAATTTAAAACATATGGATTGAAATTTAAAGTGCATTGATATATTTATTATAATATATTTTATAATGTATAGTATTTTTTGATTTTTAATTAATACGTAAAAAAATCAAATATATTGATATATTTTGATTTTTAATTAATTTATGTAAAGTAAATTTTCATATATAATAATTAATTTTTTATTTGGTAGTTGAAAAAGTAATTTTTATTTTTGACATGAAAATCTATTTTTTTATCGATAAAAAGTTAAAATATATCAATGTATTTTTATTTTTAATTGATGTATTTTAATTATTTTAAATTAAGAATCTATAAATGAAAAAATATTTTTTATTTTAAAAATAAAAATTTATTTTTTATCAGGAAAAAATTAAAATATACCGTTACAACAAATCCGTTGAAACAGTCTATGAAGATTATCGTGTGCGTTTACTTTTCGACGCTAGGAACATGAGTGAAGGCCCACGTATTAAGAGACGCATCCCTACGTACAATTCGTAAACCATGTCCTTGTTAAAAAAATAATAATCTGAATGTTTCAAATGGATCACGTTGAACCAGCACGAGTCATTAATTATCTACGGGATGTCGTTGAACTTGAACTCTCGATTAATCACTTGATCGACACGGCAAGCAAATAAGAGAAGACTTGGTGTTAGTCTCTTCTAGCCATATGTATACGTATATAACGAAGCCATAATTTAATCAAGCATCGATCGTTGATATTTGATTTGGAAGTAGATTAATTATCTAAGAGTATGTTCTTTGACTTGACTAGTTTGAATGGTTGCTATGATTCATACGTGACTAGACCTGATTAATTGTTATGTCCTCTCATATTTAGGCCTTCTTGGTTCTCACATATGTTTCTAGGTCATCTTTGTTAATATTACTGGCCTAGATGGCCCCAATTTGTTATATTTATGCATATCATCCTATTAATTAAGATAATATAATTTATCTATGATAGAAAATATATCATCCCGAAGATGATATCGTATCATAAACTCAAAGAATAAAAAGGTGAGAGATGGCGAGGATGGTTGAGGATGCTACTTAATTAATAACTTGGCCAAAATCATTTAGATTTGGTTAAGAAAGATCTAAATTCAAATCTTCAACTTTGCAATAGCAATATAAAAAATTGGTATGTATGAAATGGACATGATTTAGGGTCACTGGTTATGACTTACATGCTAATACCTTTACAAGTTGAAGATATAAGTACCAGTAAATACTACGTAGGATAAAAATCCATGCATAAAAGTGGCTATAGGAACAAGATCTAGTGTCCAAATAGACAAGTAAGATATGATTATAAGGATTCACAATTATCACTTGATAATTTAAAGTTAAGCATTTAAGTAATAAATTATTTAAGTTAATTAAGCCTCAATCGTTCCTTGTTCAATAAGTTACAGAGGTTAGTTTATCTCGCTAAACCTAGCCTTATCTCATATTGTTATAATAAATGTTAAAAATCAATTTCTTCTTTCATATATATCGATTATCCTCTTGATCAAACCAAGAAAAATTCCAACTCTCTTTTAAGCTCATCAAATAATGAGACTTTTTCCTTTATATTTGTTTTTTAATGCAACTTGATTGGATTTCAATCTTTTAAATTAGAGATTTTTACATAGATGTCACTAAAATCATTAAAAATTAATTTTTTACTATCCACTTCTTAATATTACTTTCTATGTCAATGAAATCTTTGCTCCATTAACATAATTGCCACTCTGTTAGTTCTCTATCAGTCAACAAACTAGAATAGGGAAAAGTTCACTATGGTTGCATTAAAGGATGAATCTTTAAGCAAGAATGAGTGACCATGATTTAATCCATTAAGAAATGGTTATTAGATGGTTGGGATTAACTAGAGATACGAGTCCAGATGGATTGGGAGCACCTTTCATGAGGAATGTTCCATCAGGCAACCTATAGAAGCTAGTGTTTATTTACATCTTGTGGCTCAATAGGATCTTTGATTTTGTTTTTTTATAAGGGTGTCTAGGTTGTGGATTCCCGTCTTGCAGAGACAAAAGTGCATCAGTTTGGCCCGTGCATGTTGTACTTGGGGTTATACTACTCTCAATTTAAAGTAGTATGGTATAGTGGTTTGATCGCTAGGCGATTGTGAAAAATTTTAAGTTAAGATGGCTTAGATGGCAGTTTTTACCCATTGGGGTTTCCCTAATGGACATGAAAACTCTTGGCAAAGAATTACCTACACAACCTTTATGTACACAATGTTTAGCTATAGTTGAATCAAATGCTAATGTAACAAAACCTAATGTGCAATTGAGAAATGAAAATGAATTACAAGTTGGTTCAAATGTTAATATCTCACAACCACCTATAGTGAGTGTGATAGATCATTTTAATCAACCACTTGGAGTTAGTTCAGAGACTCCAGTAATGAATTAAACAAAAATTAATTAAACTCAGACAATAATACAAAATGACACTATGACATGTGCAATCATGCTCAGTAAGAGAACCGATAGTGGAACAAGTACCAAGTAAAAGAAGAGAACGGTTGTGGTCCTAGGATTGGCAATAGGAGCAACTTAGGATTTGCAGGTGCTGCTGTTGATCAACTTCATGATTCATTTGTTGAAGTGAGCCTTGCTAGCAATAGGATGTTCACCAAACCTAGTAAAGTTAGGAAGTGGAAGGTCAGATGAAAACATAAGAGGTCCCTCTTAGTTAGAGTTCAAAGAGTAACAGAGGGAGGAAGGACAGGGACAAAACTACTAGGAAAGGAATGAATCAATTGATAAAGTTGATGAAATTAATGCAGTCAATGATAACACAGACCAAGTTAAGAGTGTCGGTGGTAGTAAGGTGAGAAGAAGTAGTAGAATTAGAGGCAAGCCAAGACAAGTCTTGTGTGATACTTTGTTGATGGTTGTAATGACAGTGAGTTTCATATGTCTTTTGATGAAGTTGATGATAGTGACTCCATTGAGGATTTAGATGTGGAAACTAAAAAACAACTTGATGAGGAAGTGGTTGGATATGAAGGTAGGGAGTCCACAACTGATTTCAAGGATTATGTCTTGTTTATGGGAAAAGATTTTAAGAACATTGGCTTGTTTAAGTTGGCATTAATTATCAGAATGCCGCATTAGGAAGCAATTTTGTGTAAAAGTTGTGAAGAGTGATAAAGGAAGGGTGATTGTAGAGTGTGATGATGAGAATTGTCAATGAAGGATTCATTCTTCAACTTTGCAAGATGATGTGACTTTTAGATGCAAAAGGCTAGTTCTATTGCATTTGAGTATTTAGATAGGGTTAAAGAAAAATGGAGTAGACACACCTTTGAGAATCATGCATAGAATCATTACATCACAAACAACCTTAGTGAATTATTCAATGCATGGATAGCAAATGCAAGGTCACGTGTGGTTTGTGACCTAGCTAATTACCTAAGGCAGAAGCTCATGGTTCAGTTTGATATAAGAAGATCAATTGAGAATTGGCAAGGGGTATTGTTGCCATTTGCCATGGAATACTTTTGAAAATTAGCTAGAGATTTGCAAGGCTTCATTGTCAAAAGAGTAGATGATAGGAATGTGGAAGTTAAGATGGTTTTAGGCAGGATTGTGTTAGACTTGGTGAAAAAAGAGTGTAGTTGCAAGAAGTGATTGATGGCAGGGATGGTTTATCCACATGCTACTAACAATGCTGAGCAACATAAGAGGGGTGAAGTGGGAGCTCTATGTGAGTGACTATTATACCGTTAGGAGCTCTATGTTAGAACAATTACACCATTACTAGATAAGAATGCATGGGATGAAGTTACTCTACCTTATGTTGTAGGTGTCCCACATTGCAAGAGGCCTCCAAGCTAACTCAAGATAAATAGGATAAAGGGAAAAGATGAGGATATTCATCGAAGAACACATAAATGTAGAAGGCATGTTGGTGTTGGGTATCATCGGAATAGTTGCATGGCACCTATTAACCCACCACAGCTACCTCAGCCCCAAGCTACAAAGGGAGTACCATCTACATAGCAATCAGTTGTAGGAGGCAATACAAATTCAATGAGCATATCTCTTGTAGGTAGAAGGTAACTAATTTTAATCCTTACATCATTTCATTTCCTATTAATGAAACCTATGTTCCTTACATACTCAAGCTACCTATCTACCTTACTTTCAAGTGGTGTGTCCTTAAGAAGAAGAAGAAAGAACCTAGGATTGGTCCTTTAAGAAAAGAGGCTGGCCTAAGAAAGTAGCACTAGTTGAAATTCTCCCTAATTGTCCAATAGTCCAATTAGACTATGGTAACTTTCAATATTTGTAATTTATTTATTTCCCATTACCAATTTGCAATCATGAATTAACATTTCAATTACTTTACAGAATCACTCTAATATCTTATTTTGCTTTGATATTACATGGATAGTGATTAGTTAGTCCACTGTTGCTTTTTTGTGCAGGTATCTTTGTTTTTCATACGTTCCATATATTATGATTCATTCCATTTCATGCCTTAGCTAATAGCTAATTTTTCCACATTGCAAGTTGATGTGAAATATGTTGAGATCAATGCATATAGGAAATAAATAAATAAAAATATATGCATTTCCAACATTTTTGTATAGATCAAAATAATTAAATCAAGTAAGTCAAATATGATTTGGCAAAATCTAGAATAAAATAAAGAACAAAGAACATGTAATAACACAAATAAACAAAATGAGAAGGGATTAGATTTTACTCCAATTGAAGCACTCATTAAGGATTTTCCTTAGAGAATGTATCGCCCCTCACAATACCGATGCGTCGGGATCTGACATACTCCTCCCAGGATACGATAGTCCAACTCCAAGATTCGACGCACTCCAATCTTAAATGTCCTCGGAAATTAGCTCAGGAGAACAAAGCCGAGGCAATTTGGTTGGTTGGTCGCGGCTTTAGTCTTTATCGTTATCATAGTCGTTGTGGTATATGATAAAACAGTTACCAGTTTAATACAATTTATTACTCGGAATGACAAGGTTCCCAAGGTCAAACTCAGGGAGCAACTATAATTCTAGAAGCATAAAGGTTCACAATTCTGTTACAAAAAGAATGAGAGAGAGAGAGGGAGCAAAAGTTCTCTTGTTTTTTTTTTGGCTTCTTCTTTTTCTCTCTTCCTCTTCTCTTTTCTTCTTCTCTTTTAGTTGATTCTTCTCTTCTTCAATCTGCCTTCTTCTCTCTTCTTTTCTTTGCTGCAGCTGTGGTGACCCTTTCTCTTTCTCCTTTCTTCCTCTCTGATTTTCTTCTCTTCTTCCTTGCGGCTGCAGAAGCTTCTGCCTTCTCTTTCTTTCAGCTGCTAAGTCTTCCTTTCTTCTTCCTTCTTTTCTTCTTCTTCTTTTTTGCGTCTTCTTTCTTTCTTTTTCAGCTTGCCTTCTGCTCTGGCTGCTACCCTTCCAACGTCTGAGTCGACGCTCAGGCAGCTTAACTGTGCGTTTGCTACAATGCGGCTCCTTTTCTTCTCCTTCAGCTCCTCTCCTTCCTTTCTTCTTCCTTCGCCTGCTTCTTCCTTCTTTTTCCTTATTCCTTACGCGCACACACAACTATCAGTGCAAAACCTACCCCTACTCCTTCCCCGCGTCTCTCTCTCTCTGAATCTCTCTTTGGAAAGCTCTCCCAGAGCCGGGTAATCGGGTCAGGTTGCGTGCTCGGGACCAGGCCCACCGGCGTGCGATGGTGGGCGAGGAGTGCTTGGTCGGGTAGTCGGGTTGGGCCCAGGCCCGCGGGGCGTGAGCTCGGGAGAAGGCGGGTGCGAGCGCATGGCGCGCAGCATGCGTGGGTGAGGGACCTGACCCCTATGTATCGAAGGTGGTAGCATGGGTTCTGTCTTTATTTATATTCGTTGTAGTATATAATAGAACAGTTACCAGTTTAATACAAGATTTTTTACTCGGAATAACAAGGTTTTCCCGAGGTCGAACTCAGGGAGCAACTATGCTTCTAGAAGTCTAATTAAGTTCTCTATTATGTTACAAAATAAGAGAGAGAGAGAGCTAGAGTTTCTCTTGGCTTCTTCTTCTTCTCTCCTTTTCTTTCTGTCCTTCTTTTTCTTTCAGCTGACCTCCTTCTCTTCTTTTTCCTACAGAGTCTTCCTTTCTTTTTCTTTCTCTTCTTTTGCGGTTGTGGTAATCTTCTTCTCTGACTTCTTCTTCTTCTTCAGCCTTCTTCTTTCTGCTTCTTTTTTTCTGTTCTTCTCTTTCTTTCTTTCCTTGCTTGTGGCTTCAGTCTTCGTTCTTCTTTCTCTTTTCTTCTGCTTTTTCTTCTTTGTTTCCTTCTTTCTTTTCTTCCCTTACAGGTCCTCTTCTTTTCTCTTCTTTCTGTTCTGGCCGCTGCCCTTCCGTCATCTGATGCAGTGGTCAGACGACTTAACTGTAGGTTTGCTACAGTGCCTTCCTTCTCTTCTTCTGTTTCTCTCCTTCGTTTCTTCTTCTTCTTCAACTGCCCTGAGCGGCTGAGGCTTCGGCTGCTCCCCTTCTTCTTTTCCCTCCTTCCTTCTTCTCCTTCTGTTCCTGCACGCTCATACAAGGGTTAGAGCAAAACCTACCCCTACCCTTCCCCACATCTCTCTCTTTCTCAGATTTCTCTCTTAGGACCGCTCTCCCAGAGCCGAGTAATCGGGTACGGGTATCGCGCCCGGGACCAGGCCCACCAGCGTGCGGTGGTGGGCGAGGAGTGCATGGTTTGGGTAATCTAATCCTGCCCAGACCCGCGTGGCGTGAGAGCGGGCGAGGGCGAGCGAGCGCGTGGCGCGCAGCGTGCGTGAGAGCGACCTGACCCCTATGTTCGAAGGAGATAAGCCTAATACACTTTTTCCATTTATTCGGCTGTGGTGCTTTCAGGACTTCCGAGGTGGGACTAAATGTCCCACCTAAATTTCACGAACGCTTGCAGCAGCAATCCTTGCGATTACCGTGATACGCGAGGTCGGGCCTTCGATTGGGGACCTGGGACCGTGCGTGAGTTCTTTCCGCGCGGCTTGGGACTCCCACCTGGGGCTGCGGAGGCCTGGAGCTGCGAGCAAGCTTGCTCCAAGCTCGGCAGTAATGGCGGAGCTAGCTCTGAACCTAAAAGCATGAAAACTGCCTCGCAGCTTTGTCAGAACATCAGAAAACCTTCGCCATATCATGGCGAAGGTGAGGCGGGGGTTGGCTAGCCGCAGGGGCGCGTGAGGAGGTAGCCGTAGGTCGGACTGTGTGCGAGAAGATGGGTTTATTCGGGGGGTGGTCAGGTGGTGGTTGGCAGTGAATGGGGAGAGGGGTTCGGTTGAGTGGACTGAGGGGAAGCTTCTGGGGTAGTCGGCGAGGGGTGAGGAGGTCTGTGGAGGTGGAATGGACTCGTCGGATGATGAGAGCCTCATCATGAGCCATAACTATCTCATTCTGACCCAATAAAGAAGATAAAAGCTCCTACATAACCTAGAAGAAGGCTTAACTGAAGGAACAAGTGCTCTGAGAAGAAAACATGAAATAAAGGTTAAAACTGTAATTTTACCATTGCAGTACATAAACGGGATTTCTTAGAAGCAAAACATAGGTCAAATGGTTCAAATAAGATAAAAAGTGGGTTGAGTTAATCAGAAATGGGTTTATGTGTAATCTAAGAACTAAATGACACTTGGTAACCCTAAAATAGACCCGCTTAAATTAACAAGGTTTCGGTCAGAATAAAAATCAAGTAAACCCTCTAAAAATCATAGAAAAATATCCTCTAGGGTTTAGAACACTTAATTTGGCCTTTGGAACCTAGTTTGACCTAGATTAGGGTCCTAGCTCTTCAATTAACCTAATTTAGGTTTTTACGCAAAATGTCCAGTCAAACGAGGTCAAACCTAAAATCCAACTTCACCATTGGATTCCTTAGGTCCAAATTAGGTTTGTACCAAAATTTGGACCTAAGGAGAGGGCATCTTGACTTACTTTGCAATTTAGTACACCAAAATCACAAATTGGTCCCTATCTTTTGAATACCTTTGCAGAGTGCCCCCTAGGTTCTTCGCCTCCTTTGCAAACCGGTCCTGCCGCCATTACTAGGGCAGAACCGAGCTCCGGCGAAGTTTCGAGAGAGATTGCTCTCTAATTCCTCAGAGATTCTCTCCCAGAAATGGAAGGGGGATTCTCTGAGGAATTCCCTTCATTCTAAAGCCAATTACAATCACTGGTGTGAACCCAATCTCTCGTGCGAACGCACGAGAGATTTGGGTATCCACCTTCCTTCCATCTCCGGCAAGCCGGCAGCGTTGATTGCGCGGTCTCCACGCGCTGGTAGGTGCGGCCAGCACCTATAAAAGACACCCCAGACCCTACCGCAAGAGGCAAGCTTGATTTTGACGGAGATCCCTTCCAAATTCCTCTCTCTCCCATCTCCGGCCAAATGACCCACAAGCTCCGACGACCTCCTCCCCTCCTTCTCGTCGCTCTGCTGCCATACCAGCAGCAGAGTCCTCTCCGCCGCTTCCTCCTGCGTCGCGCTGTACCCCGCGCGCGCGCTTCTGACCTCATCTTCGTCGCTGCTTCCTCCCTCAGGGTCTTTCTTCCCCGACGACGGCAGTTACGAGCCGTCCTCTCTGCCGCCTCCCTTCCTTCCAAACAACCCCAGATACGTTCTCTATCCTCTCCTCTCTCTTTTCCCCCAACTATTTTACTTGATTACCCCTCGACAGTACCTAACCGCCTCCATCTTCCTCGCCTCCGATCGCACTCCGGCGAGCCGCCCACACCACTCCGCCACTCCACACGGCTCGGCAACCACCTCGTGAGCTTCGCCTCACCACCAGGAACCCATTCCACCCCATCACTGCCACTCCAGACCTCCACAAGCACCCCCCGACCAACCCACCATCTCCGGCCACAGGTTGACCTAGGCACTCACGCCTAGGCCGACCAGCAACCTGCAGCATCACCCACCGCCTTCGCCGTGCTACGGCGAAGGTTTCCAGCTATTCTGATTGGGCCAATAGGCTGTTCTGTTGGATGTCAGGTGTACGCCCCAGCCGCCATTAACAGCCGAAGCAGCAGGGAGCTTGGAGCAGCAGCAGGCGTCAGGCTTCCCAGGCGGCAGGTGCAGCAGACTCTCGCAAGTGTCGCGAAGCAACAGAGGCCAGCCAGTAGCGCAGAGGAGTCAACATCTTGGGCAATCGAGCGACAAAACTCTACGGGCGCGCGTGAAGGCGAGACCAGATAGTCCCACATCGTGGGATTGCAACACTCAGGTACCATATAAGTTATTTTTGTGTTTTCGTCTTAGTGCCTCCGTAATCACAGGGGTGAGGTCCCTCACTGCCCTCACACACGCCTCGTCCGCGGCTTGACCTCGCGGATCTGGCGGATCCGACCCTCATAGACCTACGCACTCCTCGCGGATCATCACTTGCCGGTGCGCCTGGTCCCGGGTGCGAACCCGACCCGACTACCCGTGTGGCTCTGGGAGAGCGTCCGTGAGTGAATTGCTTGAGAGAGAGAGACGCTTGGGTAGAGGGACGGGGGTAGGTTTTTGCTACTGTGTGGTGTGTGCAAGAAGGAAGAATTGACCAAGGCAGCGAACACTTAGCGGCTGCAGAACAGGAAGAGAAGAAAGAAGAGGTTGTGTAGCAGTGAAAGGAGAAGTCTTTGCAGAGAAGAAGAAGAAGGAAGACAAGGCAGAAGGGAGAGAAGAACGAAGAAGAAGATAAGGGAAGACTGCAAAGAGATCAGAAGAAGAAGAAGAAAGAAGAAAGGCAAGGCAGGAGAAGAAGGAAAGATACAGAAGCAAAGAAAGGAGAAGAGCCACGAAGAAGAAGAGAGAAAGAGAGATCACATTTAAGACGTCTGATACACAAATCAGACGTCCAATTCTACTTTTTTTTTCCAAATCCTTTTTAAAATTCTCTCTTTGAATGAATTATATTTGCATTTAACAGTTGTATTCTTTGGTTTTACAAAGTACTGAGATTGTTCCCCGTGTTCGACCTCGGATACTCTAGTTGTTCGAATAATAAAATTCTTTATATTTGTTTAAACATTTTGTCGGTTATACTATAACGTAATACGCTTTAAATCCGCACAAAATCGTTGAGAACATCGGAGAAGGTGGTCGGAGACGGCGCAGGTGGAGGTGGAAGTCACGTGCAGTGGAATAAAAAGGTAAATTAAGAGAGAGAAAATGTAAGGGAGGGGGAGAGGAAGCTATTTACCTAAGTATTAGACATAGGGGGAGGGCGGAGCAGCCGGCTCGTACCTACCGGAGCTGGAGAAGAAGGAGCCATGGAGGAGGAGTGCGGCGACGAGGAGGCAGGTGGAGGGCACCGGCGGGTACAGCCCGACGCGGACGAGGGAGCAAGGCAAACCCTACCACAGGTAGGGCATTAAAGCGACGAGGAGGAGGAGAAAGTCACCGAAAGCTTCAGGCCTTCTGATGGAGGAGGAAAGGATGAAGGGGTGGGGGTTCTCCGTCAAAGAAAAGCTTGAAGGAGCCGGCAGGGGGTGCTGGTCCTTATGAAAGGGTTGGCGCAGAGAGAGGGGCGGGCTGGTGGCGTGCCAGCCTCGCCGGAGTGACGCCAGAGATGACACCCATACCTTCCGCACGTTCGCACGGAAGGTATGGTGGTCAGCAGAGGGCATGGGCGGGTCCCTCTGACAGAGGACGTCGTAGGGAACCCCGCTTCTGCTTTGCAGGGCGGTAACCCTTCTCTGCACAACACCATGCTCCGCGCAAGGTCGCCGGAGCATGGTGCTACGCAGGGTTTGCAGGGAGGACCATTTTGCAAAGAATGATGAAAAGATGGGTGCCTTAATGCAAGGGTTTCAAAAGATAAGGGTCAAAAAGTAAATGAAGAGGACCAAATTGTAAAGTCGGTCAAGGAGGTCTTTTCTTAGGCTCAAGTTTTTATACAAGACCAATTTGAACCTAAGGATTTTAATGGTGAATTTTAATTCTAGGTTGGACCATGTTTGACCTGCCAATTTATGTAAAAACCCAAATTAAGTTATTAATTGGGCATGGTTCTCTTTTTAGGTCAAAATAGGTTTCTAAGGCCAAATTGAAGATTCTAAACCCTAGATAACATTTTTCTATGAATTTTAAAGGGTTTAGTTGATTTTTATACTGCCTCGAACCTCGCAAATTGAAGTGGGTTTGTTTTAGGATTACAGAATGTTGTTTAATTCCTGGAAGTTGCAATAACCCTTATTTAGATCAGATCGTCCTACTTTCTTTCTTGTTAAGCTTATTTGACCTATGTTTGGACCCTTAATTACCCTATTTGCAAACTGCGATGGTGAAATTACAGTTTTACCCCTTATGATTTGTTTTATTCTTAAACTCAGAATTCTCTGAGTTAAGCCTTTCTTTAGGTTATGTAGGAGCTTTTTCTCACATATCAGGGTTAGATTGTGTTAGTTAGGGTTTATGATGAGGTTCTCATCAGAAGGCGAACAACTTAATTCACAAAATCAATTTAAGTGTGGGCGTGAGGCCACACACTTACGAGGTGGGACTAAAGTCCCACCTCCAGTCTATGCACCCACAAGTGAGAAGGCGCTGCCAATTGGGGCAGTAGCGAAGGCTCGCGACCCCAATCGTGAACCTAGGCGCACTCGCGGAAGTGCCCCGCGCTGCCTGGAGCTCGCGCCTGGGCTGGAGGGGTCCTGGAGCTGCCTGCGAAGAAGCTTCAACAGCTCATCAATGGCGGCGAGGAGGCGGAGACCTGAAATCACAAAGACAGCCTCGCGGCCACATCAGACAACGCAGGGAGCCTCGCAGGAGTGTGGCGAAGGCAGTGCGAGGGTCGGCGAGGTGCAAGAGTGCCTATGGCCGTGTGCCTAGGGCAGACTGTGTGTGCGGAAGTGGGTGTGTTCGGGGGATGGTTGGGAGGTGAAGGGTGATAAATGGAGTGGGGAAACGCTTGAGTGAAGTGAGGGGGAGCTTCTGGGCTTGTCGGCGAGGGGTGAAATGGTCTGTGGAGGTGGAGCGACCTCGCCGGAGATGGGGAAGGTGGTGATGGACAGTGGCGGTCGGTGGGTTAAAATGGTAAATTAAGAAGGGGAAAATATAAGGGAGAGAGAGAGGAAGATTCCTACCTACTTTGTTGACAAAGAGGGAGAGGAAGGCGTCCGGCTCGTGCCTGCCGGAGCTGGGGACGAAGGTGCCCAAGAGGGAGTTATCGGCGACGAAGAAGAGATCTGAGGACGCCAGCTGGTGCGGCCTAGCGCAGGAAGACGGGGCAGAGTGGGCTCTGCTGCAGGTATGGCAGCAGAGCGATGAGGAGGAGGAGGGAGGATCGTCAGAAGCTAGGGCTCTCTGACCCAAGAGGGGAGAGATGAAATCTAGGGTTTTTCTCCGCCAGAAGTAGATTGAAGGAGACGGCAAACCCTACTGCTCCTTATAAAGGCACTGGCGAGGAGAGGGGACCGAGGAGGCGACGTGTCGTGCTCGTCGGAGATGGTTGGAAATGGACACCCATGCCTTTCGTGCGTTCGCATGAAAGGCATGGCCAGTTGCAGAGGTCAGGGGAGGGTCCCTACGACAGAGGACGACGTAGGGAACCCCCCGCTCGTTCCTAAGGATGGGCGCCTTGCCCTGCGTGGCGCCATCCTTCGCGCAAGGTCGCCGGAGGTATGGCGCTGCGCAGAAATGGCAGGAAGGACCGTTTTACAAAGAACGACGAGAAAGATAGGGGGTCATTTGCAAGGATTTCAAAAGATAAGGGTTAAAAAGTAATTTAAGAGGATCAATTTGTAACGTCAGTCAAGATGGTCTTTTCTTAGGGCCAAATTTTTATACCAGCCTAATTTGAACCTAAGGATTTTAATGGTAAAATTTGATTTTATGTTGGACCATGTTTGACCAGTTAATTTGCACAAAAACCCAAATTAAGTCATAAATTGGACATGGTTCTCATTTTTTTGTCAAAATAGGTTATAAGGGCCAAATTGAAGGTTCTAAACCCTAGGGAATATTTTTCCATGAATTTTAGAGGGTTTAGTTGATTTTTATCCTACCTCGAACCTCGTGAATTAAAGTGGATTTGTTTTAAGGTTATAGGATGTCATTTAATTCTTAGAAGTTACTATAACCCTTTTCAGATCAGATCATCCCACTTCTCTCCTTATTAAGCTCATTTGACCTGTGTTTAGACCCTTAATTACCCTATTTTCATACTGCATTGGTAAAATTACAGTTTTACCCCTTATGATTTGTCTTATTCTTTAACTCAGAATTCTCTGAGTTAAGCCTCTCTTTAGGTTTTGTAGGAGCTTCTTCACACTTATTTAGATTAAATTGTGCTAGTTAGGGTTTATGATGAGGTTCTCATCATTGGTCAACCAAATTCCTAATTGATCTACTAATTAATTGGTTTAATCAATCAAAAACCTCTCATGGATCACTCTCAAACTTGTGCAAGATCGACAAAACTGGTTGGAGATTTTTCTACCAATATTACATTGAGCAAACGCACCAAGAAAGAGAAATAAAAATGAGAGAGGGGGAGAGAGAATGGAGAGTTCTTTTCTACTCTTGTTGTGTGTCAAATGAGAATCCCCTCGTGGCCTTTATATAAAGCCTACGACTTGACATTTATGGAAATTCCTGTTTTATGGAAATACGATAATTGATCAACCAATTTAGTCCCATTGATCAATCAAACTTTACTTTTTGGTCGACCAAATCAATTAATCGACCAAACTTAACTCATTGATTGATCAAAATAATTAATTGACCAATTTTACCGTTTGATCAACCAATCAAGGTCAAAATCATGAAATTAAAAATTTGTAGTAAAAGAGTCCAAGTTCTAGGTTCTAAATTAATTCTCACCTAAGCCCGAACCCAAGCTGGGCTAGGGCAGGGCAGGGCACGCGGGTGCACGTGCGTGGTCCCCAACCTCACCTCTGACTCTTTGCCACATAAGCAATGGGAGGCGAAAGCCTTTTACACCCACCAAGAAGTTTGTCCACTTTCAGTATGGGATTAAAAACCTCTCCCAAATCTCACTGATTTAAACATGAATTCTCACGTAACCATATATCAATGGCATTTCGATTGATGCAATTAGGCTCTCAAATCCAACATTCCCCCACAAATTCTTCGTTGAAATTCAACGATAAATTCCTCAGCTACCACACTCAGCTTTCAGTAAAGGTGCCTTCCGGTTTGAACCCTCGCCCGAGTCATCCACCTTCAGCACCACAGGAATAAATTGAAACTAGCACTGAACTCTATACCATTGATGTGGGGTGTATAGTGGTGACAATAGAATGAAATTCTTGGTGATAATCTTCAGGGTTGGTGCTCTTAAGGGCCATGCACCCTATCCTGTTTAATGAATGTATTCGGGAAAGAACCTATTCCCTAAACTACAACCCACAATAACACTCACATAGGTGGCGTTCTCTAAGGATGCATTGCTCACATCCTGCCATAAGGCTTGAACCCATTCAGAGCCTTTTCTCTTCCTAAATTTGCAGTTTAAGGTACTCAGGCTTCAAGGGATTAGACTTAGATGCAAAAGAATCTAACAATGAGTGCTAACCAGTTCCCCATATAGCTTGTTGTTACCACATTGAACCTATTTTGTGGGATCTCCACTCAGTTAGGTTGGGTTGCTACTGTGGGTGAACTCCCAATGGGTCTCAACCCCATCCTAAGCTTAGATTTAAGGACTAAAGATCTATCATGTCCTTTAGTAAATGGATTTGTTGTGTTATCCTTGGATCCTATGAATTTCATAGCAATCACACCTTGAGAAACTAAATCCCTTACAGACTTAAGTCTAATTTGAACGTGTCTCCTTATTTTCTGATTAGACCTTGAACTCTTAATCTTTGTTATAATAGTCATGCTATCACAATGTAAAGATATTGTAGGAATCGGCTTACCTACCTTAGGGATTTGTAAAAGAAGTCCCTTTAGCCACTCAACCTCAATTCAAGTGGTATCCAAAGCACATAGCTCGGCCTCAAAGGTAGACCGAGCTAAAATGGTCTATTTTGCAGATCGTCAAGAGACTGCATTGCCCCCAAGGGTAAAGACATACCCTGTAACACTGTTGCTCCTGGAATCTTCCATTTGACCAATCCAACTTGCATCATTATATCCTTCCAAAACTGAAGGATATTTACCATAATGCAAATTAAGGGAAATAGTTTCCTTTAAGTACCAAAGTACTCGGTCCAAGGCATCCCAATTAATATGATCAAGACAGCTTGTGTATCTAGTCAACTTAGACATGGAGAAAGGAATATCCGGTCTAGTACAGTTAGTCAAATACATCAAGCTTCCTATTATCTGTTAATATCTAAGTTGTGAAACATGTGTTTTAGTTTTGTTTTTATAGAGATTTTTTGATAAATTAAAAGGAGTGCTTACAACCTTGCAATCTTGATAGCCAAAGTTCTTAAGAACTTTCTCAGCATAATGAGATTGAGAAATAGCTATCCCTTTTGCTGATCGAATCAGTTTGAGGCCTAAGATCACATTTTTAACACTCATATCCTTCATCTCAAACTTACTACTCAAGAACAACTTAGTTTCATTAACAATTCTAATGTTTGACCCAAGCAATAATATATCATCTATATATAGGCATAGGATAGTACACATATCACCCTTAATCATAGAATAGACACACTTGTCGGATTTGTGACGTACAAAGCCAAAAGACTGGAAAGTCTTATCAAACTTTTCATACCATTGTTTGGGTGCTTGTTTCAAACCATAAATAAATTTAACAAGCTTGCAAACCTTTTTCTCATTCCTAGGAGCTAGAAATCCTTCAGGCTGATTCATATAGATCTCCTCCACAAGATGGCCATGAAGAAAGGCAATCTTCACCTCCATCTGGTGGATAGTGAGATCATAAATGAAAGTCAATGCAATAATCATCCGGATAGTAGTTATCTGACGCACTACGGACGCGTTTGTTTAAAAGGGTCGTTGTAGCTCGCGTTCGCTGTGTCGATTTTAAATAAAGAAATGAACGTGAGTCTGAGTGTCGAACATAGGGAGGCGTGAAAATTGGGTCTTTCTGTCACTTAGTGTCACGGAAATGGCTGGTTTTGCTTGTGGAAAAAATGCAGGAGAAAAGCGAGAGAAAGAGAAAGAGAAAGGGAGAGAGAGTAGGGTTAGAGTTTGTCGTTCAGCGCGTTCATGCAATTTTAAGCAAGGGAAGACTTGATAACAAGAGAGAGATAATAGCTAAAGAAGGAACGTCATCATTTAATCATGCAACTTTGAGTTTTATAATTACAATAATAGATGAATGCTTAAGTAAGATAAAGCTAAGCTAGAGAGAGAGAGAAAGGGAAAGAGGAGTCGACAAGGTGGCCACGAGGTGGAGGTTGGCTCCGTCGACGGCTCGTCGACTCCGATGCATACGAAAGAGTGCTAAGGTGGCTAGGAGTGGGGTAGAACACTTGCAAAAGTATTGAATGCTTACATGGGTGGTTGGAAGAGGTTTATATAGGAAGAAGGGCTTTCTAAATGAAGAAGGGGCTTTAGCGACGTCCGGGATGTCGCTAAAACCCTTCCTGAAATGTCAGTGAAGCCCCTCTGCCCACTAGTTGTCCGCGCACTCTATGCTTCCTCTTCTTGGCGATCCGCGTATAGCTGCTGAGGACCATCCGATCGTAGATCAGATGGTCGAGATCGCGCTGTGAGAGCGCTTCAAGATTGCACCTCACGTGCGCTATGCGCGCGTCTAGCGAGGATGCATCTACGGGCGCCGCGTAGCTGTGATCTCTACCATCCACGCGCACATCAACGGCTCAATTTCGCCGCGCGTGCGCCTTCGCCTCATATTTGTAGCGCAATGTGATTTGACCCTGCATTGAGTGTGCGGGTGTGCGTTGGTCGATCGCTGCGTTGTTGCATCAGATTGTCGCGAAGAGGGGCAGGTGTGCGGGCGTGTAGGCGACTCTCAACCATTCGATCGAAGATCAATGGTTGAGATTACTCCTATGGGTGATGGAGGCACGTGCTGAGGTTGATGGATGCGTCGATCTTGCGCCACATGGCGCTCCGTGGACCGTTAATCATCAGATCAATGGTCATAACTTCTTGGGTCAATTGCAGGAGCTCCGGATGTCGGATTTGGTTGATTTTGAGCCCGTTGGACTCCGTTCGTCGTTCTGAATTCATCTGTGCGATCCGATTGCTCACTTGAAGCCTATTTTGACATGAACTTGTATGGATGGCCATTAATATTGAATTATAAGCAATCTTTATATGCGATGCATGTAATGCTCCCTTGCACATTTATAATGTGTTATTTGTGCATGTTACCCTTAAGAAAAACCCTGATTGATAGAATTGTCACCATAAAATGTGGCGTTATCATTATCCTAGTTATTAGATAATAGGTATCGAAATAATCAATACCTTCCGTTTGTTTAAACCCCTTGGCAACGAGTATGGCTTTGTATTTTCAATAGATCCATCAGGTCTGAGTTTTCTCTTAAACACCACTTGCACCCAATAGTAGAACACCTTGGAGGTAAATCAACCAACTCCAAGTGCTATTAGAGATGATTGAGTCAATCTCATTCTTAATGGCATCTTTCCAATGTTTAACTTCATAAACCATAGCATCATGATAAGTCAGGGATCGCCCTCAATTTGGTAAGCAATAAAATTGCTTCCCAAATACTTGGCAATTCTTAGTTGTTTACTCTCCTAAGTTCAAAATTTTCTACTTTATTAGGTTCAGAATGGGAAGAGCTAGCCCCCACATTAGATATCCTTTCCACATGATCAGGAATAAAACCAGATGTGGTGGCTAAATTATCTGAAGTCACATTTTGAGGTTGTTAAGACCCGAGGCATCAAAACACTTTAAGACGTCTGGGAGTTGGTCCAAACGTCTGGTAAGATGTCTAGACGACTTCCCAGACGTCTGGAAATAAGTTTTTGCGTGCGTACGATCGTGAGTCTGCGCACAGACTGAAAACCCACCAACCTACAGCACCTTTTTTCTCTCCCCGAGCCTACTTATACACCCCTCTCCCCTCTCCCTCATTCCCCACCCCACCGCCTTCCCCTTCCTCCAGTGCGAGCGCGAGAGCGAGAGTGCGAGCGAGCCGCCGCTGCTGCCGGGTGCGATGGCGGAGAGGAGAGGTGCAGCGAGAAGGAAAAGGAGAGAGAGCACCCGTGCCGTGAGGGAGAGAGCTCGCCGAAGCAGCTCGAGGTCGACCGGCGGGCACGCGAAGGAGCGTGGTGCTGGGGAGGTTTCCCGGTGCTGCTGCAACTCTGGCAGCGGGCGGACGAGTGCGGCACGGCCGCACGCAGCGGGAAGAAGGCGAAGGAGGTTTTGATTTTGGGAAATTTTCCCGGAATCAGACATCTGGACCTACATCCAGACGACGTAGGAGATGTCTGGAGGGAGCTCCAGACGACTGAGAGGTACGTTTTGTTGGTGCTAGAGCACCAGGATCATTTATTTTGATGATAACAAAACATATGTTATTTAACTTTTGCACTTGAAGTCTTAGATTTCAGGTCAATTGCAAATGTAGACGTGTTTAGACGGAATTCGAGCTCGCATCCTGGACGGATTGGAGGAGCTTGATGGAGAACAGAGGGGATTCGCGAGGAGCAATAGATTGAAGATGGAAGGACAAAAAGAATAGGATATAATTCCATTTTATTCCTTTCATGTACTTTTGTCTTTATTTTCTTGCTCTTTATTTCCTTAGAAAATTATGTTAAAGAGCCTCAAAGTACCCTAACAGTAGTCCTAGGAACACCGGCACAACCCTAGGATACTTAGGTTTTCTGTAGAGAACTTAGAAAACCAATATAGGGCCTAAACAGCATTTCCAGACGTCTAATTCCCAAATCAGACGTCTGATAAAGTGTTTTAAGACGTCTGACTGTTGATTCAGACGTCTGATAACATTTAGGCTGGACATAGTTAGTTCTGTCTGATGAAATCAGACGTCCAGACCTTAGACTAGACGTCTTAGGAGACGTCTGATGACTTTGCCAGACGTCCAATTAGTGGACCGTTGGCTGGCTTAATAAACACTCAAGGATATGACCGTTAGAGCCTTATCAGACGTCCTTAAGCCCTTCCAGACGTCTGATAATTGACCGTTTTGCCTCGACTGACCCGAAAATCTCTTCTCAGAGATTTTCTAGCCGTTGCAAATCCATTCCCACAAAAAAGTAGGTTTCCAGACGTCCATACATAGTGCCAGACTTCCTGTATGTCATCTGATGGACTTGCACTAGAACCCTGTTTAGATGTGATCCAAGTCAGGAAGAGACCCACCCAAAATCAGACGTCTGACCTTATTTTCAGACGTCTTAAAGTGATCTTCCAGACGTCTGATGCTAGAATTAGACGTCTGATAACCCTGTCAGTGCAATGATTGTTCTTGATTTCGGGTTGATTCACTTGGGCTTTACACCCAACGGCTATGGAACCTTTCCTAAGCCTTCCAAAGCCTTCCTAAGGCCTCTATAAATAGAGGGGAGCCTTTACACACCAATACACACCAAGAGATACCTAGCTACACACTTTCACACTCTTTTGTGTCCAAAAAGACTCTCTTGCTCTCCAAGCTCTAATTCTTCATCTTGAGAGCATCAAGCTTTGCGCACCCGCTCTCCCACTGTAGTTCACGAGAGCGACGTAGCGCCGTCGTGTTGTTCACGCATCCGCGTCGCCGACACACTCCTTGCAAAGGGAGTTTCTTAATTCCTATAGAAGCTTAGGTTTAAAATTACTTTGTTGGCTCTATAGGATTACTTGTTTATTTTATCTTTGTTATTTGGTTGGGTATTCCTTTGCGAATTCCCGTCTCCTTCGTGGGACAAAATCCTTCTCGTGGAGAGAAGGGGTTGAGAAACGCTACCCTCGCACTTGTAGCGTGGTTGTAATTGAGGTTGAATCACCCTCGTTTAAAGTGATTCGTTTAGTGATTTTTGATCAATTTGGTTGATCGGAAAATCGTAACTCGAGAGGGTTAGGTGGTGGTTTTCACCCGGTTTGGGTTTCCACCTAAAAAATACTTGTGTACTTGTGTGATTGTCTATTTTGTGAGATTGTTTATATTTATTTCCCCAATTATTACGTCACCACCTCCTAGTAGGGAATTTCACGTATTTCCTCCTGTACCCCCTTTTGCGGATACGGCCATGCAGGCCGTTCCGCCGAGGTTCTGAGACATGTCGTGTTGAGGAGGTTTTCGTCGCGCATGCAGGATTCGTTTCGGGAAGGCACCGGGACACGCCCTCCCACTCAATTCAGACGTCTGGGCAAGGCACCAGACGACGGAGAACATCTCTAGACGTCCGGAGAGGTGTTCGGACGTCTGGAATTGGGTCCAGATGGTTCAGCAGGATTCCTGGACGTCTGAGGAGCAGCGTAGAGTGAGGTATGACCTGGACCACCTTTTAAGACGTCTGGAAGGTGTTCCAGAGTCTGATTTGAGTCAGAGTTGTCATTTTTGACCCGTTTAGGGTTCATTCGAGGTCTGATTTCCGCGTTTAAAATTCTGTTATTCTCAGAATTAGTTTCTCTACTTGTTGAAATACTTCTATTCTATTCTGAGTGGTTCCTTGTGATTGATCCTTGTGTTAGGACCTCGTTCTGTTGCGGCTTTAGGGATTGCGGAGGCACGTGGACCTGCCGATCATGCCCCCATTACTCCTGGTTTTGCGGGTAGAGTGGCTTCCCTTAGTTATTTACAAACATTAATGCATATATGAAATAAATGATAGATCCTAGGGTATGGCATGAATCCTATGACCTGAAAACTAGATTGAATGATAGATCCTAGGATGTGGCATGAATCTTAGGAACAGAAACACTGAAACAAATGTCTTCAATGTCTGAATTGCAGTCTTGGATAAGTAAATAGAATAATGATAATTGCCTGTAATTGGATAACAGCTGCCTGTGAAATGTAGAGTACTGTTGCTAGTCATTGTTACATGTAATTTCTGTTGGTTGATATTAAATACGAGCTGCTTGTATATAAATAGGAAGGGAAAAGAAGTTGAATGTTGGAAACCCGTATTATATGCGAATAAACCTGAAATGATGAAACCTAGTATGGCTTGGCCTGAGAAACATGAGCATGAACCCTACGGGGAATTAGGAGTAGAACTCCTAGAAATGAATGGAATGGAACTGGAAAAGTAAATGGGAAAGTTTGTTGTCTCTTGGGTATGTAGTACCAAGGAAAGCACATGTTACCTCTTAGTGCAAAGGGGAGACAGCTGCCCTAGGGACCCGGGGTTAGGTCTGGCCACTTTGTACGGACTTTTGGCCCTCGCGTACACCGTACCAGGGAGAGCTACTAGTGTAGGAGGGAGCTAGCCACCCCACGGGCCCCGGGGTTCAGCTATCCGTCCTACACCGACTTGTTAGGCCCACTGAGTAAACCAGGGTAGTCAGGCCAGGGTGCGCAGATTGTGGAGGGGCAAGACCCCTGTTTGGTTACTATGGAGGGGCTGGACCCCTGTTACTGAGAAGGCTCTGCCCAATACTGGTTCCGTGTTATGCTTTGGGTACACCCATTAACGGAAACGACTGACTGTGTGCCAGTGCGAGGTAGCTGCCCGTGCGTTTATCGTACGTGCCGTAGTTAGCGTTACGTCTGTCAGTGACCTTGGGGTGGTTGATTGAGGGTAGGATCACCACAGGGGACTCTCCCAGCCAGGAGAGCACCACGTGCTACTTCTACTTTTCGGAAAAGACTGTAATCAAAATCGTTTCCACGAGAAACATTCGAGATCAAGAAAAAGACCTAAGAAATAAATCAAGGAAGAGTAAATAGAGAAATAAAGAAAGAAATTAAAAACAACAGCTACTTGTCCACCTTTACTATTTTTCTTAGCTAGCTGGTTGCCACTCTACTCAGCGTTTCACTGACGTGTCATATTTGTCACCCTTTTTAGGACCAGGTGTTGAGCAGCCAGAGCCTACGGCTGCGGAGGGTGCTGGGCCTAGTAGAGCCCAGTAGTTGTACTTTTGTTGTACCAATTTTCTGTAGTAGTGAGTATTTCTGTTTCACCTTATACTCTTTTATTGTAAACTTCATATTTCTGTACCTGCTTTTAATTCTCTACTGTTGTGGTGGTATGTACTGTAGTAATTCTTTTCTTTACTGCTGTACTTTTGTTACTGTTAGTTACTTGCATGGTGAATGTGGTTTATTTTACTGCTTTTTGATTACTTTCTCGTTGGACGGCTTGGTCTTGGGATCAGTCGAGTCGATCCGATTCTCGTGTCCTGTAGGGATTCGAGAATTGGGTCGTAACAGAGGTAATCTTATTTTCATAGGAAAGACATCCTCAAAAAAATGTAGCATCACAAAGCTCAACAATAGTATTGACATCTATGCTTGAAATCTCAGATTTTATAACAAAAAATCTATAGGCATACTATTATCAACATAACCCAGAAATACCGCGTCAACTGTCTTAGGCCCAAGCTCCTTCCTCTTGTGTTTTGGGACAACCACCTTTACAAGGCAACCCACCACTTTGAGGTATTTTAAACTTGATTTTATATTTCTCTAAATCTCAAATGGACTACTTTCCTTATGCTTGAGGGGAACTCTATTCAGAATATGGCATGATGTATTCAAAGCCTCCCCCCACATATAAGTACGTAATTCTAAGCTTTGCAAGAGAGCGTTCACCATGTCAGTTAAGGTCACATTATTTCACTTTGCTATCCCATTAAATTATAGGGAATATGGGGCTGTCACTTCATGAACTATGCCAAAAAGTTGGCACTGTTCGACAAATAAGTTGGGCGTATATTCTCCTCATTTGTCAGACCTCAATCTCTTAAGAGTTTTCCCAATTTGTATTTCTGCTTTTTTCTTGAAGATAAGGAATTTACTTAATGCCTCATTTTTAGATATAAGCAAATACACATAGCAGTATCTATTACTGTCATCTATAAAGGTGATAAAATACTTTTTATTGTCCCTAGTCAACACAAGATTAAACTCGCAGACATCTGTGTACACCAAATCTAGAACCTTAGTATCTCTGGTAATTGAGTGAAAATGCTTCCTAGTTTGTTTAACCTGGACACACATCTTGCATTTCTTAGTTTTATCTATGGTGTGTTCAGAAATCATATTTAATTTCATGATTCTTTTTAAAGAATTAAAATCTACATGACCCAATCTACTATGCCATATATCACAAGATTTGACATTACTTCAAACAGATTGGATCGAATGAAAACTAACATTATTTAGAGCATTTCTAGATGAAACATCTGTTGGAGCACTTTCATCGAGTATGAAATATGCGTCGTAGTATAATCAACAAAAGTAAATCGACAACTTTTAAATTTATAAGTGCTTGAAAAACAATCGTAAGTTCAAGGTCGTTTGCAGAAAATAAATATGGAATTCAAACACTAGTCAGGATATGGTAAACAAATGAACACAATAATTAAGCACAAGAAGATAGTCAATGAATGTTCTACTCAAAAATATATTCAATACTAGCAATTTGAGTCTTAGAAATCAGTGGGATAAAAAGAAGAATAAAATCCTAAAAACGGTGATTTGAATCACCATTTAGTTCTCACATTCAAGCATATATGCCAAGGTTTCAAATCAAATCAATTTCTCAACAGTGATCTTGAACCACTAATCCACGTCAGAGCCAAGTAAAAGTCACCAATCTCAGCACAAGTACAATCAAGCACAAAGAACAAGCACAACCCTCAACCTTAGCCAACTCAGAAATGCCTAACTGTTGGGCACATGGGCACAAATCTCGAGGCACGTGTGCAAGCACCACCAAGCAAAACCACGCTCCTCCCTCCTCCGAATTTCCTCTTTTTTCTCTCAAATCCAGAACCAGGTCAGTATCAGGTAATTGGGTCTACAATCAGATCTAGAGCATAGTGTCCATGCCCGCGCACACGTGATTGTGGGTGAGGCGTGTGGGCTTAAGTGAAGTGGGGACCTCACCCCCGGTGTCTGAGGCGAACAGCGTATGCGACAAATGTGTTATAAATGCAATTCTAGATTAACATCCCATGATGTAGGACTAAAGAGGTTTCAGTTCTTCGCGTGTTGCAGTGGATGCTTCGCTCTTCGATTGCAGTTATTGTGAGGCATCTTTCTTCAATTGAAGGTGCAGCTAAAGTTGTGAAGTAGTTCCACAGCACCTGGAGGTGGAAACGAGGTTGACGATGTATGGGCGGTGGCGTACGATGGTAATGATGGCAGGAACGGTTAAAAATATGAGCTAAATGTCCCAATTAGAGAGCTCGTGAAGTTCTCTGGAGAGAGTGGAGTTCATTGGCGGTGTTGGGAGAGTGTTTGGAGAGTTGTGGTGGCTGGACAGTGATGGCGAAGGCGTTCGTGAGATGGGTTATCCAGCTGAACTCCCCATAGACCAAAGCTCCCAATAAGTTGAGGGCTTTTGGTCGTGGAGGTGCAGTTGTTGTTTTAGTGAAGGTGGAGTGTGATTTGCGTCCGTGTATCGCTGGTGCGAGCTCATCGAAGCACACGTTAGAGGTAGAGAAGACAAAGGGGGAGAAGGCGGTGTGGTGGTCAAATTGGGTTTCTAATGACCTAAACCTAATCTAGAGAGTAAGAGGGAGAGGAAGAACCTAACTATGTGGTCGAAGGAGGTCAGAATCGTGTTGGCGTGGCTTGCCAACCACAGGGAAGATGAACTTCTCCGGTGGGAGGAGCGGCGAAGAAGAGAGGGGGAAGATGCCTTGGTTTTGGCCCACCAAGCGCGAACGAAGATGAGGAAGGGTTTGGCACTCCCTGTTTGATGGTTGGGAGGTCATAGGAGGACGGAGGGGAAGGTAGCTGAAGTCGAGGTCAGAGGCGGCCGGAGTTGGAGGAGAAGACTTGATTTTGGCCTGAACCTGACTAGTTTTGACTGTGGGACTTCTTAGAATTTAAATAGATGTCGATCAGACCCTCAATTGCCTTAATTCTGTGAGTTTTCTCATGGATTTGGAAGCTTCAATATGTGGAAATCAAGAGCTTCGTTGAAGCTTTTTGCTTGAAATCATGGATCGAGACCATGTCTAATTGGAAGAGAAACTCTTTCTAATCAATCCCCCCAAATTTGGAGGGATTTGGGCTTGAATTGAAGAACACCTTAGTTAAAGGTTGGTTGGTTGGTTGGGTTTGACCGCACGATTAGGAGTTACAAGCGGTGGGGACCTGTTTGTGAAGAAGATGAAGAAGTTAGGGGAATAAGTGTAAGAAAACTTGAAAAATAGGGGTATAAATGTGAGTAATAGAGATTTTAGGGACTGAATTGCAAATTAGGTCAAGATGGACTCTAATTGGGCCCAAATTATAGTGTTAACCTAATTTGCACCCAAGGAATTTAATGGCGAACTTGGATTTGATTTGTGACCACGTTTGATTGGGCAAATTGCACAAGAGTCCAAATCAGGGTAAATTTTTGTTTGAATCACTGTTTTAGGTCAAAATGGGTGCAAAGGGTCAAACCAAAGGTACCAAATCTCTTAAAATATTTTTCTATGAATTTTAGGAGATTTAGATTAATTTTATCTTGACCAGAACCTCTTCAATTTAAGTGGGGCTGATAATTAGGGGTTTTAGTCCTATTTTGGTCCTCGAAATGCATGAAACCCTGTTTCAGTTAGTGTGGACCCACTTTTTGGTCTTTAATACTCAATTGGCCTCTAATTAACCCCTGAGTAATCTCGTGGTTTATTTGCATTTGCGATGTGATGTTAAAACTACAGAATTAACCTTATTCTTTTGTTTTCTACTTAAAATATATCAAAGTTGAATTATGGTCCTCAGGCGATCATTTAGGAGCATTTATCTCTTGATTCCAACTAATTCCAGTTAGTTATGATGATTGTTGGTGCTACCATCAACATCCATATCACATCTCACTATAAATAATAAATTAAAATCTGCTAAATGCCCATTTCCATAAAATGCTCCGTGTCTCAACATAACTTTATTACATTTAAAGTTTAACTTAAAACCCTCTCTAAACAACAGAGAGCCAAAAAGAACATTCTTCTCTACAGCAAGAACGTGCAGCACCCTACATAGTGTTCAGACTTGTCCCGAGGAAAATCTCAAGTCCATGCGTCCAAATCCTAGCACCTTGGCTGCAAAATCGTTCCCCATCTTCACAGTCCCACCACTGCAGGACTGATAAGAAGAAAAGAACGATCTATTAGTACAAATATGTACATTGACTTCAGTATCGATCCACGAGCCATTTAGTAGGATCGTGAATAACATAGAGTTCGGATTTTATTGAGACATGCTCATTGCTAGGCCCGGCATCCTCAATGATCACATTCACCTGAGGATTCCCATTTATGGTCTCCTGCTGAGCCTTATTAGAAGGACAATCCTTCTTCCAATGCCCAACCTGCCCATAGTGCCAGCACGGTTTGTTTATGGATTTCTTCTGGATCTTGGGTTTGGCCTTCGTTTTATTTTTTTTGTTCTTATTTTTATTCTCCTTGCCCTTAGATGTCATGACATTCACCTTAGACTCCAGAGGCACTACATGTTTCTATTTCGTATGCTCTTCCTTAATAGCAATGACTATTATCAAGTCATTAAGAGAAATCTTTCCATTCCAATGCTTGAGAGTCATCTCGAAGTTCTTCCAAGATTTAGGGAATTTCTCAATGATAAACATAACTTGAAACTTCTTAAGAAGTTTCATTTCAGCGTCTGCTAAACTATGGAGCAATAATAGAAATTCGTGTGCCTGCTCTAATATCGATTTACCCTTAGCCATTTGGCATCTAAGGAATTTTGTGGCAGAGTATTTTTCAACACCAAGATCCTCGATATTATACTTCTTGTCCAACTCCTCTTATAGCCCCTTCACAGTGGACGTGGATGTGCTATATACATCAAAATGCACAATGAACAAAGCCAATAAGATGCAACCATGACAAATACGGTTGCGCGCATTCTACTCATTCACCACCTTTTGCCCTTCAGGAGTGGGTTTTTCCTTATCCAAAACTGAGCATTTGATTTCCAATGCGGAGATCAAACCCAATGGTAGTCAACCAAATCCTCATGCGTTGTTGCCAACGCTTGAAATTTTACACCAAACTTCTCGGACATACCAGATAAGTCTACACATGATTTAAAAGTCATTTTTGATATTCCAAATATTTTAGATTTAAACGATACTTTCTCTAAAATTGTTAAGATCAACGCATATAGGAAATAAATAAATACAAGCATATGCATTTTCAACATTTTCGCATAAGTCAAAATAATTGAATTAAGTGAAGCGATCGATCACGGTTCGTATAAAAAAATCGTCGTTGTTGTAATATATGTCACAAATACAAACTATTATCGCGTCAATTTTATTTAATTACATAATTTTTACTAGTTTATTCCAAATCGCTCACTAGGAGATAGTTATTAAAATACATCACTCTCAAAGTCAATTATTATTCTTTAATTCCAAAAATATTGGTTTTATGTACAATTATGAATGAATTAATTAATGAATGATCAATGAATGACATAATAAATCAATTATGTATAACAAAATGAACTAAAATGCTTGCAAACAGATATATACAAACAAGCATTAAACACTATAATTAGGTACTATATACTATCTATTTATACTTATAATAACAATACTTACATATATATACAATAATAAGTAATAATATATACTATACTAACTTAACTTAATATACTAACACATACAATAACATATATAGTATGTATAGCGACATATATAAACGTCGCTAAACCTTAGGAAAAAGTATGTACATAAGCTAAAGTAAAAACTAGGTCTATAGTGACACTTATTCTATCTACAATGACGAATTAGTTCGTTACTAAAGCTATATGTTATTTACATACATATATAGTTCAAACATTACTTATACTACGTATACTTCTTATACATATTATTTATTTATAGTATACTGCATACACATATATACTTATATATACACATACATTTCTACGGTCATTCTTCTTCTTCTTTCTCTTCTGTTCTTCTTAGCTTAAGGCTCTCTCATTCTCTCTTCTTCTCTCACACTTAATCTTCACGACGCCCTTTTTTCTCTTAATTAGCCCCTTATTAACCCTCACCTAAAACAAAATTAGGTTTTTAATTAGGGAATAGGGGTAGCACAGTTGGTGCGCCCGCTCCCTATGCGGGGTGCGCGGGTTCGATCCCCCGTGACTTGCCCAATCACACATAGTGTTCTCATGGGGGGACGCATCGCTGATGTTGTCCCCGCCTCAACTCGGCACCGGAGAGAGGCCGTGGTTAAGATCACGGAGGTGCTCCATGGCAAGCGAGAAATTCGAGGGCCCTCAGGGGGTGGGGTCTCCCCCCTCCCTCCCCTTATAAACCTGTTTCAAAAAAAAATTAGCAAGCGACCTTTTCGAGGGATACATAGCACCCTCTTGGGTAGAACTAGACATCTACTAAGGCAACCCTGATCTGTTAATTAATCTCTTAATTCCGGTTCAAGCTCATTAATGGGCTCATTCAAGCCCACGCACAGCGCCAGGCCCCTAGCCCGCACCGCACGCACCAATCTCTCATTTCAAACCATGATCAGATGCCAGAACATGCTCAGAGGGTATAAAGGGTATGAGTTTTGGGCACTCGACGCCCGTGATGACTGATAGGCCAAAGAAGAAAAACAATATAAGCGACGCCGAGTGCTCTTGTCTCCACGATGTGACACTTTCCAACACCCCTTCAGGCGCTGCTGCTTCTAGCGCAGCGATTTTGATTTGGGAATTTTGGCCTCAATTTAAGGGTCAAAAATTATTATAATTAAAAATTAAATTATATGGTATTAATGTATTTACATAAGGCTACAATATTATTCAATTTATTTACAAAATTAATTATATTTACTATATAAATAACTTAGTCAAAATTTACAATTTTTACATGTTGTTTTAAGGATTTATTTCTTAATTAACGTATAAATTAGTTAATTAATGGTCTAATTGACCTTGTACAATATTAATATACATATTAAAGTATTTATTACATATTTTTATTTTATTTTACAAGTTTTATTTTAATTTATTTTCATTTAAATAGGTGAATTCAGAGTGCATAAGTATAATTTAAGTTATAAATAACATAATATATTATAAATATAGTTAAATTAGCTTAATTTACTTAAAATACAATTATATAAATGTACAGTTTACATTAGTTAGTTCAGTTATAACTTAAATTACTAATTTATTTTGATTTAATTTAATAACTTAGTTAGTAACTTAATAAATTCATTATTTATTATATATACATAATTAAATTATCTTACAGGTGTTATAATGTACTATATACATATATAAATACATATATACAGTATCATTAACAAATAAGGTTATTTACATGATTTCAAATATTTACCTAAGTTATAATGCTTATAAACTAACATAAATAATAAATAATTATACAATTAAGTTATAAACAGTTTAAATAATCTTAAATATTTAATTTACAATATATAATATATATATAAGTTATTTACACCTATTATACATTTATTTTACAATATATACATGGATAACTTACTATATAGCTTATATTTACAAGTATATTCCTAGTATACATGATATTTTTGGGTATTTTTGGGGTTTTTCTTCTTTTTATGAGTTTTATGTGTTTTATGGAGGTAGGAGATGAGAAAGAAAGAGAAAGATGAGAAAGAGGGAGTGCTTTTGGGATTTTTAAGAGTTAAATTCTTTTGTTAAGTTTTAAGGTAGACTAAATCGTCGGTTGATATGCTCTACTAGGCCAAGGGTTCAGAATACCTTGAAACTTGACATGTACTTAAAAATATACCAAATATTCACCAAGATAGGTTTATTTTATTTTTTTAAATTTTTTAAATCATTTTTATTTATTTACAAAGTTCATACAACCTAGGCCTTAAAAGGGATTTTCAAGGTGAACTTAAGGCACTAAAGTTCTATTTGAGGGTTGAATAGGCAATGGAAACACTCAAATGTTTTCTAAATATGTTATAGGAGGTGTTCAATCATATAAGTATGAATTTCAACCCAAAATTCCATTAATTTTAAATTTGAACAGTTATGCAACATTTTTAGCTGACAAAGAGGGTTAAAAAAAAATTACAAGCAATCCAAATGAGATTTAAAAGCATTAACAGATGTGAATGCTTGTACTTGAAGTTCCAATACTAGAAAACATGTCAACTTCTCAAAATAATACCAAATCCAGTCACTATCCAACATTTTAGACCCTCCAATAGCTTCAATAGCTACAACAGCAACTCCAAACGACAACAACAGCAGAATTCAGCAGCTACTGGAATACACAGCAGATCAAAGAGCTACTCCAGATGCTCTTCAATCAAACCAGATGTCTTAAAATCACTCAAAATGGTTGGTGCAGTTCCAAATCAGATTATCCAAGGGTGATTTTAATTGTCCTACAGTGATTTCAGAGGTCTGCAGCATCTCTTAAATTAATTTTCAGAGCTATAGCTGACCAAGTTAAGCTCAACCATCCCTTACAAAATCAAATTTAATCTCAGATCACCTAATTGAAGATTTAAAATCCCTAAATGATTTTCACCTTTCAAAATAGACAATGTGAAGGTGAGCACCAAAGTAAGGTTTTATTTCCATTAAACTTCTTTCTAAAACATCACAATTTTTTTAAAAATGGTTTTATCTCTTGAAAATCAATGAGGACTGAGATCCGAAAAGTGTAAAACTCTAATAGAGTCATTCTACCCTACTATAGACAACAGAATAAAATAACCTCCAATCAAAGCATGAACTCCATGTGGAAATCATGTGAAAACACTTCAATGCTTAAAGTAGCAGCGAACCCCCTCAAATGTTGTTGCTATAGCAGCTGTTCAATGTACTGAACTGGGGGATTAGACTCTGAAATCTTGATTCAAGCGATGTAAAACTCTCTCAAAACATGTTCACATGATACAATCACCATTTGTACAGTGAAAACTTATGAATACAGTCTAAAAAATCCCCATATGATTGAGAAAACCATTAACAACTTCAAATCACAGATCCTCAAAAACATCTTGAAGCCCTCACGTGCACCTCACCGTACACTATAGATAATGTAAGGTGAGGTACATATTAGGATTTTAAGGCGATAAAACCACATCAAAAGCATCTCAAATAATCTCTGAAAAATTTGGGATTCATTCCCTTTCCAAGAAAGCTTGAAAAACACATATAAGTTAGATTTGCCATCTCTCTTATGCCATAGACAGCATGAAGAGAAAATCGAAATCCCACAGTGAAAATAACTAAAATCAAACCCAAATTTTCAAATCTGCATTCAAAACAGTGGAGGGACTTTGTGGAAAATTGGAATGAATGGAGAGTCCCTCAAATGGGTTGTGAGCGAATCTGATTTGAATGCTCCAGAGCATCAGATCTGATTTGATGCTCTGATGGGTGGGTGATCAATGAAAAATGAGTGGAAGTCAGTGAAAATGAATTGGAAGTATGAAGGGGAAGAAAAATGAGTGTGAATGTGCAAAAACACCTCTCCAATCAAGACTGATCAGAGAGGGTGAAATCGTTTCTACACTAAGCTAATCTACTATGCAATTTGATCATCTAATCAACTACACTAAACTAATTACTAATCTAACTATTCTAGAAAGCATGTAAAATCCTAATCTAAAGGAAGAATGGGATGCTTTGGCTGCAGCTGGTCACTATAGTGACGAAGGGAGATGAGGAGGACTCCAGCGAGGAATGGGATCCCTGGCCTGTAGCTAGTCACTACAGCAACGAAATTGAGGAGAGCTACGCCCCTGTCATTGACGTAGTGATGAATAGGAGAGAAAACTGGAGTGGATGAAAGTGATCACACAAGGAGGAGGGAGCGATCCCTTGCGCACGAGGCAGCGGAGGTGCTTAAGTAGCAAGAGGGAGTGATTCTCCTCACTGCAATGGTGAGATTAGGCGCTAGTTGCTTGGGCAGTGAGGATGAGAGGGGAGGCGCACATGGGGATTTAAATCAAAAAGTGGTTGTCAGATGGGATTTGGGGGTAGTGGTGACCACACACGCCGATTCGCACAAAACTTCGAATCAAATCGAGCCACAGATTAAGAGGCAAGGAGAGATCGACGGCCAGGATGGCTCGTGTTCTTCGCGTACTACAGTACATGCATGAGCTGTAGGTGGTGACTAGGTTTCTTTTGGCATTTTTGCAAGGAACACCCCTCAGCGAAGGGGTAGAGAAATAGTAGGGATGCCCATAAGTGATAAGGAATAGTGACAGAGAAGTCCCTAAGATATTGCAAATAGGTCCCTGCAGGTATTAAATAGATCATTGTTAGTTTTCTAAGGATGAAATGTGATGTACTAAGGACCTAAATGTAAATCCTTAATTGCAAGGTCTTAATGATGTCAAAATGCACCCAAGTTTTTATAGAAGCTTAATTGAACATTTAGGAAGTTAATTACACTTTTAATTTGGAATTTTGAGCTCATTTGTGTGTTTAATTTACATTTGGATCACCATTTAACCTTATTTAAAAGAATATCTCATTTAATGACTTAATTATGTGTTTTTAGCACAAAATTGATGTTTTATGTCTTTTTCTCTATTTCCCACACTTAATCCTTTTTATGTGTTAATTTGATAGTGTTTAACCTCATTTTTAGCTTAACTTAGGTGATTTAGCTATGATGAGTCGCAATTCATCAGTAAGTCAAACATGATTTGACAAGATCTAGAATAAAATAGAGAACAAAGAACATGCAATAGCACAAATAAATAAAACGAGAAGGGATTAGATTTTACTCCAATCGAAACACCCATTAAGAACTTCCCTTAGAGATGTATCGCCCCTCACAATACTGATGCGTCGAAGTATGACGAACTCCCAGGATACGATGATCCAACTCTAAGATTCAGTGCACTCCAATTTTAGACGACCTTGAAAACCACCTCAAGAGAACAAAGTCGAGACAATTTTATTGGTCAACTAAATTCCCGATTGATCTACCAATTAATTGGTTTAATCAATAAAAAATCTCTCGTGGATTAATCTCAAACTTGTGCAAGATCGACAAAACTAATTGGAGATTTTTCTAACAATCTCACGTCGAATGAACGCACTAAGAAAGAGAGATAAGAATGAGAGAGAGAGAGAGTGGCGTGAACTTTTTTTCTCTTGTTGTATGTCAAATGAGAGCCCTCTTGTGGCGTTTATATAGAGCCCACGATCTGACATTTATGAAAATTCTCGTTTTATAGCAATACGGTAATTTATCAACCAATTTAGTCCCATTGATCAGTCAAAATCAATTAATCGATCAAACTTGATTTTTTAGTAAACCAAATCAATTGATCGACCAAACTTAACTCATTGGTCAATCAAAATAATTAATCGACCAATTTTACCATCTAATGGACCAGTACAGGTCAAAATCATGAGATTGAAAATTCGTAGCAAAAAGGTCAAAGCTTCAAGTTCCAAATTGATTCTCACCTGAGCACGAGCTTGAGTTGGAGCCAGGTCAGGGTGGGGTGGGGCGTGCACGCATGCGGGCGTGGTCCCTAGCACCACCTCTCACTCTTTGCTACATAAGTAATGGGAAGCAAAAATCTTTTACAACAACCAAGAGGTTTGTCCACTTTTAGTATATGACTAAAATCCTCTCCCAAATTTCACTAACTTAAATATGAATTTTCACGTCACCATATATCAATTTTATTCCAATTGATGCAATTAGACTCTCAAATCCAACAAAATATATATAGAGGTATACAACTAAACAAATTTAGAAAGTAAATGCCATTCCATGTGTTTTTTTTATTAAAACATTGTTAAAACATGGAATCTTATAGTCACTTTTTGCATACTTAACACACAATGAGATCCAAAGATAGGAAAATTTAAAAGCCTTTTTTGACAGTGGTCTCCTCTTTTTGGATAGTGGTTAGGGATATCTTCTTGAACAATTGTGTTGTCAGGTAGTTTGGTTGTGATGTTGAACATTTAATTGTGAATGTTTAGATTGTGGATGTGAACCTTATCTGTGTTTTGAACAATGATGTCTTCTCATATTAAGCTATGCTTTATCTTGTTAAAGGTTTCAAATGTTTGTTTTTGTTATTTGTAGGTTTATATTTGGAAGATAGGTCAATTTTCATGGGTAGGTGCAATTACAATTACAACCAAGATAAAGTGAAGGATAAGCACACAAAAGAGACCATGAAGCTTAATTCCCCAGGTAATTTTTCACATTAACCATAAAACATTGTCATTGCTGCAATAACTACTAAACATGCTAGAATTCATTTCATATACATTACCAATTCATAAAGTTGTTATTACATACATATAACATTTGCATTTATGTGGTTGATCATTTCTTTGATGTAAGTTAGGTCACTAACTCTAGCAATCTCTTTATTTTTCATTTGCGAGGTATATTTTTGTGAAACACCCATTCAAAGAACTTACAAGCCTTGGTGCGATAAGTGAAGAACTTATGTTCACAACTTCAAGGCTTTGAAGATGTCCTCTTAGTATTTGAAAGCTTATAAAACAAGAGACTTGTGGAGATTGCGATGATTGAAGTGAAGATCCTTCACCCCACTCCATTTTAGGCTTGAGAGCCAAAGAAAGTCCTTACTATGTACAAAAAATTCCTTTGAGTATGTATTCTATTTTAATAAGTTAATGAATATATAACTTTACAATGAAAATGTATGTCAAAATATATGAACAAGACGTAATTACCTTCCTAGTTTCAATAAAATTTCCCTCTCATTTTTCCTTGAGTTGCTTTCTTTCTCGTAGCATTCTTAGCCTGTAATAGAGGTTAAATGGGCAAAAATGGCCAATAAAAGGCCCACCCATCAGAGGGAAAATATGTCATTTACAACATTTCCAATGACCATGAAAAGGTGGCAAAAAACAGCTAAAAAGTCATCCACTTGTGATTGACAAATTTGACATTAGCTTACGGTTAATGTCGGTTAACCCCAAGCTGATAGAAGATAACCATAGGGTATTTTCGTAATGGGAACAAAGATTTAAATGGCATAACAAGCAATATTAGTCTTTAAAAAAAAAAGAAAAGAAGTAATATTAGGAAGTAGATAGCAATAAAGTAATTTTTTATGATTTAAGTGGCATCTATATAAACATATCTTTAAATTGACAATAGTATTCTAATATATTTTAATGCTATAAATTAGCCCATATATGATAAATTTGCAAGCTTACATTGTGATGACCCAGGTACCATCAATCAATTAAATCCAATGAGACCCAAGTCATTGAGTAGCAATATTGTTTTAAACACAATATCGTAGTCATTTAACACATAATTATAAAACAACAATAACCAAATAAGTAAATTATAAAATAATAATTAAATAAAATAATGAAATATTGACCAAAATAGTTATTACAGAATAAAAGTGTATAGATCAAAAAGATGCTCTAATGGTAATCACCTTGCTAGCTACCAAGTATACCTGAGTACGGAACCCAAGGAGGTACGTCAACAAAAATTGAGTAAAGTAGAGTTAAACAACATGATATCAAAAAGAAAAAAAAGGTATTGTTATATGGTAAGTCATTTATTTAACCTTGTTCGTTAATCAATTTATTTTGCCAAGCCAATGCCCATTAACTACAGTCATCTAACACTCAATCTATGTCTCAGCACAAGATAATTTTCACGTGATATCTTGAGAAGTAAGATCGATATAGGATACTCTCTTGACCAAGAGAATGACCTATACCCGTCTCACACCGTAATCCAGTCACCTTGGGGTCATTGTGAGAAGTAGTGGCTACATCATGTGACGTGAACACATGCTAGTCTCACATGTCAAACCACAAACAACCTCTCATTTACTCACCGATTGAGTACAGTAAAATAATTCTAACCCTTGAACTACACATCCCGCTATCCCGGTTAACCATTAAGTCTAGTTATGAGTCGTAAGGAGGCTACCAACTCCTTAACCAGCTCAACTGATCTAAGACACATCAAAGCTATAGCCAAAGTTCTAGCGAGTAGTAGTGCTAAACTAGTTACGCCAAGTAATTCTCAACCCATTTGTCATTACCAATTTATTGATAATTTTTGGATGATCGAAATAATATTACCATTATGAATCCTATCTTTTAATCCAATCAACAAGTTTTAGTTTCTACATTTGGAAAACTATTAATCAATCAATTTTATAAAATTGATTTCTCACCATCCAAATTATGGAAAATTGGAAGTTTATTTATTACTTTAGTCCCATTTATCAGGTTTGGAATTTTGGGTTTTACTCGGTATAATTCACTCACCGGGGCCCAATCATTAATTCATTTAATTCCATTAATCTCTATAATGACCCATCACACTTTTAGCCTTTTAAGACGTCTGGAGTCTCAGTCAGACGTTTGTCCAGACATCTGGACCTTTTCCCGGATGTATGAAAATGTAATTTTTGTACGCACACTGCACCCTACGCACGAGTGGCGTGCAGGACCCTCTTCTTCTCTCTCCCTTCCTTTTCCTCCCCAAACCCTAACCCCCTCACCGTCTATATAAGCCCCCCTCCCCTCTCCTCTCCACTCCACACACCAACCACCACCACCCTCAGAGCTATGTGGGAGTGGTGAGAGGAGGCGAGCGAGGGAGAGCGAGAGGGAGAAGGAGGAGAGAATGGGAGGAGGAGGAGACCAAGGTCGGGGAGCTTCGATGGAAGCTCGGTGAAGCTCGCACGGCCGTTGCGGCCGGGTGCGAGAGGAGAGAGCTCGGGGTGACAACCTCCCGACCCTCTGCAGCGACTGGAGTTGCGGTGGTGCGAGGTGGAGCAAGCAGAGAGCACTGGAAGGAGTTCTTGATACTGGAAGCTTTCCAGTATCAGACATCTGGAGTAGAGTCCAGATGGCCGACGGGGTACCTAGACGTCTGGAGCTAAGGCCAGACGTCTGAAAGCACTTATATCGCAAGGTACGTTCTTTTTAGCGATTACGGCTATGCAGGCCTCATCTCAGATGCATGGTTTGGCCTGATTTGGGGGCTTGCAATTGTTGTACGTAGGAGCAGCCTTGGGAAGGAGTGCGAAACGCTTTCCCACACGCTTTTGGACATTTGATCACATCACCAGACATCCGGAGGTGCGTCCAAACGACCGGAGGCATTGTCCGACGTCTGGAACTGCCTTCAGAAGATCACAGAGAAGGCCTGGACATCCGAGGATACCGCAGGGACTTAAGGTAAAGATCTGGCACCTTTTAAGACGTCTGGACTTATTCCCATACGTCTGATTTTGAATAGTAGGCACGTTTTTGACCCGTTTGGAGTCCAATTGGGATCCGTTTTACGCAACCAAAATACCTGTATTTTCCTCGCAAGTTCCTCTACATACTAGGGTCCTTTGTACACTATTCTGAACTCTCCTTTTGTAATGTATTCCCTAGTATGTGATTACAACTTGCTGCGTGCTTGGGGCTCGCAGAGATGCTTAGGTCTGCGGTTCGAGCCCCTATTGCTCCCGAGTTGCCTGGTAGAGTGGTTTAATTCTGTTAATATTATTTAAACAAGAATGTGCTTGTGGAAATAGCCGAATGGAACTCTAGGATGTGGCATGAACCCTAGGATAGAGAAAGGAATGAACCATTTGAGCTGTATGGTGTACTTCAATGCATGATTAAGATAAACTGCTACCAATTGCCTGTATTATAATTGTGAGTTGCCTATAATTAATGAACAATTACCTGTGAAATCAACAGTTGCTTGTATCGAATTATGGAAACACGAGCTGCCTGTATATAGACGAGAAATGAATTGTGAATGGTGAAATTTGGATCGGAATAAATGAGGTGAACATGAGCATGAACCCTACGGGGAATTAGGAGTAGAACTCCTGTGATTAGACGGAAACCTGGAATGTAGACGAGAAGTGTGCTGACCCTTGAGTACGTGGTGCCAAGAAAAGCCACTGTCCCCTTTTTGTGTAGAGTGGAGCTAGCCTCCCTTGGGTTGAGATCGGAGGTTAAGATTGGCCACTCTATACCGACTCCTGTTGGCCCTCGTGTATGCGGTACCGAGGCGAGCTACTAGTGCAGGGAGAGAGCTAGCCACCCCACGGGACCCGGGATTCAGTTAGCCATCCTACACCGACTTGTTAGGTCCTCTGAGCAAACCAAGGTAGTTAGATGAGGGTGGCGGACTGTGGAGGGGCGAGACCCCTATTCTGAGAGGGCAAGGCCCTATACTATTCCATACTGTACTTTGGGCGTACCCGCTAGCAGAAACAAATGACCGTGTGTCAGTGCAGGGTAGCTACACGTGCGCTTATCACGTGTGCCGTAGTCACCGCTACATCTTGACAGTGACCTCGGGGTGGTTGACTGGGTGTAGGACTACCACGGGAGACTCTCCCAGTGTTACGAACGTGGCATCAGACGGATTTTTAAGACGTCTGGGAAGTGGCCCAGATGTCTGTCCAGACGTTTGGAACCCTTCCCAGACGTCTGGTAATCAATTTTTTCGGCGTACCGGGTTGCATTTGCGCGCGTGCGTGCGCAAACTGCGCCCGCCGCCTTCTTCTTTTTCCTCTCTCTTCCTGCAGACGCGCCGTCTCTCCTCTCTCTCTCTCCCCGCGCTGCCTTATATACACCCTCACCCTCTCCCTCACCCTCATCTCCTCCGCCTTTCTCTTCTCCTTCTCCCTGCCAGCGAGAGCGCGAGCGAGCGACGACGACAGTAGCGACCGCGGTGAGCGTGTAGGGAGGAGGGTTGCGAGCGGAAGGAAGAAGCTCGACCGCGAGGGTGCGAGCTTGCCGGGGCAGCTAGAGCCGGCCGACGGGGGAGCGGCGAGCGTGGGGTGTCATGGAGGGGCTGCTGCAGCTTGGGCAACAGGCGGACGGGGCGCGACGCGGCCGTGCGTTGCGAGCGGAGAGCAGATCGGGCTCTGGTTCTGGAAAATTTTCCAGAATTAGTCGTCTGGGCTTACATCCAGACGACGCTGAAGACATCTGCAGGACGGTCCAGACGTCTGACAAGTAAGATATTTCTTACCTTCTCCTTTTTCGCGTGTACGGCCATGCAGCCGTCCGCCGTGATTTCTTCTGTGCTTCGTCGTGCTGAGAGCAGGTGTGTGTGTGTACGCAGGTCCTGCTCGGGAGGGCGCGAGGGCTCGCCATCCCACGTGAATCAGACGTCTGGCCGCAGTGCCAGACGACGGAGAGAACCTCCAGACGTCAGGGGTGACAATCGAACGTTTGGAAACTAAGGCCAGACGTTCCAGTGGGCTTTTGGACGTCTGAAGGACTGCTCAGAACTGAGGTACGACCGATCCACCTTTTAAGATGTCTGGAAGAGGTTCCAGACGTCTGATTTTGGACAGTTTCGTCGTTTTTGACCCGTTTAGGGCCCATTCGGAGTCTGTTTTCCACATTTCGAGTTGCGTTCTTTCCAGAATAAATTCCTCTATCCGTTTACAGTAATTGTATACCGTTCTAAGAAACTCATTGTGATTGATCCTTGTGTTAGGACCCCATTCCGTTGCAGTCTTGGGGGTTGCGGAGGCGCGCGGAATTGCCGACCACGCCCCCAGTACTCCCGATTTCGCTGGTAGAGTGGCTTTTTAATTTACTTATCAAAAAATTGTTACAATTGTGGAACAATTAATAGAGTCTAGGGCATTGCATGAACCCTAGGACTGAGAAACTGGATTGAATGATAGATCCTGGGGTATTGCACGAATCCTAGGACTGGAAAACTAGATTGAATGATAGATCCTAGGGTACGGCATGAATCCTAGGACTGGAAAACTAGTTGAATATATCAATATTGCAGTCTTGGAAAAGTGGAAAGGAAATGATAACTGCCTGTAAATGGATTAACATGTGCCTGTTATGAATGAATCAATATGATTAAGAACATGGGGTATGTAAATATGAAGCTGGAATGGTGAAACCTAAAATGGCCAAACAAAAAGAACATGAACCCTATGGGGAATTTGGAGTAGAACTCCTGGGAAGAGAATGGAATGGAATTGAGAAAGTGAAAAGTGGAGGTGTGTTGTCTCTTGGGTACTTGGTACCAAAGAGAGCACACATTACCCCTTAGTGTAGAGGGGAGCTTGCCGCCCTCAGGTTGAGACCGGGGTGGGTTTGGCTACTGTACACCGACTTGTTGGCCCTCGCGTACGCAGTACCGAGGAGAGCTACTATTGTAGGGAGAACATTAGCTACCCCACGGGCCTCGGGATTCTGCTAGCCCTCCTACACCGACTTGTTAGGCCCACTGGGCAAACCAGGGTAGTCAGGCGAGGGTGCGCGGACTGTGGAGGAGTTGGACCCCTGTTACTGAGAGGGCTCTGCCCTATACTGGTTCCGTGCTGTGCTTTAGGCGCACCCGTTAACGGAAACGACTGACCGCGTGCCAGTGCGGGGTAGCTACCCGTGTGCTTATCGCGCGTGCCGTAGTCACCGTTACATCTGTCAGCGACCTTGGGGTGGTTGACTGAGGGTAGGACCCCCACGGGGGACTCTCCCGGCCAGGAGAGCACCACGTGCCACTTCTACTTTTCGGAAAAGACTGCAATCAAGATCGTTCCCACGAGGAACATTCGAGATCAATAGAAGGATCTGAGAAATAACTCAATAGTGAAATAATAGAAAAACAGAATTAAAGAAAGTAAAAATATAACAGTTACTGTACACTCTACTGCTTCTTTAGCTTTTAGTTGCCACTCTACTCAGCGTTTCGCTGACGTGCTACCCTGGTTACTTTTCAGGACCAGGTGTTGAGCAGCCAGGGTCAGCAGCTGCAGAGGACGTTGGGCCTAGTAGGGTCCTGTAGGGTTACCTGTAGTACTTTCTGTACTTTTTTTCCACTGTAGTGAGTAGTTTTCTGTTACTTCCTATACTCTCCTTATTGTAAGCTTTATGTTATGTACATGTTTATTCTCTTTTGTTGTGGTGGTGCCTACTGTAGTATTTTCTTTCTCTACTGCTGTATTTTGTTACTGCTAGTTATATACATGGTGAATGTGATTTATTTTACTGCTTTTTTTGTTACATTCTCGTTGGACGACTGGGTCTTGGGATTAGTCGAGTCGGTCTAGTTCTCGTGTCTCGTAGGGATTCAGGAATCGGGTCGTTACACCCAGCAAGGAGAGCACCACGTGTACATTCTACTCTACGGAAAAGACTACAATCAAGATCGTTCCACGAGAAACATGCAAGATTAAGAATATTTGGATGTTTGAGAAAAATGGGTGAAAAGGAAATACACATAACACAGATAAATAGAAAAGAGAATTAAACTTGTTGCTTTTACTATTTTTAGATAATGTAGATACCACTCTACTCAGCATTTGCTGACTCTGTCTTTTCATAATACTATTCAGGACTAGGAGTTGAGCAGCCTGAGCTTCCGGTTGCGGAGGGTGCTGGACCCAGTCAAGCCCAGCCGTAGTTTTTCAGTACTTCCTTTTCTTTCCTTTACTGTTGTAATAAGTATTGGACTTTTAGTACTGTTTGACTTTACTATTTATTTCCGCTTTTCATTATTTTGTTGTTGTGGTTTCATGTAATGAAACATCAGATTTACTTTTTTTTATTACTTTGTATGTTTTTTCTGCTTAGTTATATTGCATATGTGAGTGCAGTTTACTTTTATGCTTTTGGGTTATTTCTTGCTGGACGACTGGGCCGTGGGATTAGTCGAGGTGAGCTGGTCTCGGATCTTGTAGGGATCCGGAAATCGAGTCGTAACAATCTCAATCTCAATTAATCAATTTCAACTACCATATTAATGATGCAATTTAGTACCCAAAAATATTAAGAACACTATAATAAGAGTTCCGATCTCAACAAGAGGTAGAACACATGTGAAAAAGGACAACATGCAAAGAAAATCGTGGAAACATGTCCAAATATGCAAGAATAAATTGAAATATGTGTAAATAGGGAACTACTCTACCTAATATCATTGGGAGGTTATGGTAACTCTAAAACATGCACTCACTATCTATGGATGTGAGTTGAGTGTTCCTCAAAATCCGTGCATGCGCTGAGATGACCCCTAATAGGGAGACCACATGAAATGACCCGCCGCCATTTGGGTTGGACAAGATGTCTGGATTATTCATCAGATGTCTGTCCAAACGTCTAGATAGATGGTCGGACGTCTAAAAGTAAGAAGAGCTGTACCCTTTTCCCTTTTTTCGCGCGCGCATGACACGCATACTCCCTCCTTCCTCACCCAAACCCTAACCCATCTCTATTTAAACCCCTCCACCCCACTCCATCTCCACTACACCACCATTTCCACTACCTCCACCCCCTTCTCCGGTCTCTCAGCGAGCCACCAACGGCCTCCTTTCCTCCATTTGCAGCCGTGTGATGAGGAGAGGCGCTTACGTGAGGAGGAGAGATGGATAGAGTGTGTGTGCATGGGAGAGCAAGGACGTGGGAGAGAGGAGGAAGCTCGGGGAGCATGGGTGCGTGGTGGGAGAGCTCGCGCGAGGGGAGCTTATGCAGCTGGAGGACGATCGTGGGAGCTCGATGGAGCTCGAGGAGGAGGAGCTCGGTGGGAGGAGTTCGGAGGTGCGAGGAGGTCGCAAAGGTGACCTCCTGAAGCTGCTGGCATGGCAGCTGCAGGCGTCGTGGAGGGGTCCGCGCAAAGAAGAAGGCTCTCGAGAGTTCTGCATATTGGATATTTTCCAGGATCAGACGTTTGGAGCACATCTCAGATGTCTAGAGTAGCAGGGGGACGTCCGAAGTTGAAGTGGGACGTTTGAAAGCACGCTAGTACCAAGGTACGTATTTCTTTGCACGGTTTCCGCCCATGTAGACCTTATCGCAGGACAGTTAGCCGTTTTGGTTCTGCGCATGCGTACACAGATGCAGAGCATTGGAAAGGCACGAGGTACACCCTTTGAGGTGTTTTTGGACGTCTTGACACATCGACAGACTTCTGACTGCACTCCCAAAGGACCGGAAGTAGAGTTCGACATTTAGAACTCCCCTCAGATGTTCGCGGAAGGATCCAGACGTTCGAGGAAGCTGCAAGAAAACCCAAGGTGAGTACTGACGTCGTTTAAGACGTCCGGGACTAATTCAAGACGTCTGATTTTGGACAGTATGCATGTTTTTGGCCCATTTAGGGCCCAAACGGAATCGGATTTCCGCAAACGAAGTACCGTTGTTTTCGCTTGAGTTTCTCTACGAGTTAGTGTCACTTGTATACGATTTTGGATTCATTTGATATGGTTGGTCAATTGTATAGGTCTCCAGCCAGTTGAGTACGCAGGACCCACAGAGGCGACGGGATCTGCAATCCGAGCCCTCATTCCTCCCGTATTTTCCGGTATAGTGGTTTACATTAATATTATGATTTAAACAAATAAACTGCATGTTTAGAATAACTTGAATGAACCCTAGGATGAGAATGAACCCTAGGGCAGGAACAAATGAGTATGGTTTGGGCTACATTGTTTACTTGAGATGCATGTAAAGTCCTAAATGCTAGCAAATGTATTGGTTTATTGATATGATGCTTTCTCAGTTAGTAAATCACAAGCTGCCTGTTATAAGAATGAAACCTGTAATATGAATAGTGAGATTGAAATGTTGGAAAATGGAACGAAAGGATACCAGCATGAACCTTTCGTGGAAATTAGGAGAAGAACTCTTGTACATGGGAAGTGAGCTGGCCCTTAAGTATGCGGTACTAAAGAGAGCAACCGTCCCTTTAGTGTAGAGGGGAACTAGCCACCCCTTTGGGTTGAGACCCGGGGTTAGGCCTAGTCACTTTACATCGACTTCTGTTTTGGCCCTTATGTATGTGGTATTGAGGTGAGCTACTTAGTGTAGGGAGGGAGCTAGCCTCCCCACGGGACCCGAGGTTAGGACTAGCCACCCTAACCAACTCTGTTTAGGCCCACTGGGTAAATTGGGATAGTGGGACAAGGATACACGGACTGTGGAGGGGCGAGGCCCCTGTTTTGCCCTGAGGGTCGAGACCCCTATTCTGAGAGGGCAAGGCCTTGTACTGTTCCATACTGTACATTTAGGCGTACCTGCTAGAGGAAACGACTAACCGCATGCCAGTGCTGGATAGCTACTCGCGCGCTTATCACGTGTGTCGTAGTCACCGCTACGTCGCGACTGTGACCTCGAGGTGGTTGACTAGGTGTAGGACTATCACAGGGAACTCTCCCGGCTAGGAGAACATCATGTGTATATCCTACATCACAGGAAAGACTGCAATCAAGATCGTCCCTGTGAGGGACAATCAAGATTTAGAAATAACTAGTTTCTAAGAGAATGAACGAATTTGAACCACTTGGTTGAACTAAATAGAATTGAAAAATAATTAGTTACCTGTATTAACTTAAATTGTATGTAAATGGTTTAGTTGCCATTCTACTCAACATTAGCTGACTACGAAATTTTATAACCTTGTCCAGGTCAGGGATTTGAGTAGCCAACACCACTGGCTGCAGAGGGAGTTGGGCTAAGTCGAGCCCAGCCTTAGACGCGTTTCCTTACTGTTTCCTAGCTTCTATTATAGTAGTGAGTATTTTTGTTTCATGTGATACTGTTTCAGTTACTTTTTCGCCGTACTTCCCGTTGTCGTAGTTGTGATGGCCTGTAATATTGTGAGACTGTTAGCTCTGTTTCCATTACTATCTCTTGATTATTTTTCTACTTAGTTACATTGCATATGTGGTTGTGAAATATTTCTTGCTTTGGTTATTTCTCGTTGGACGACTAGATCTTGGGATTAGTCGAGGAGGGCTGGTCTCAGGTCCTGTAGGAATTTGGGATCAGGTCGTAACACCACACATATATAATCCTCATACATAAGAAGCCACTATGTATAGACTTTAAAGATTTTTGACTTATTCGTTAGCTTTGCAAACACCTTATACAAAATCAAGCCAAGATTTTAGCCAACAAATCTAGGGTCCTTCTACGTAAATTCATCTCCAAATCTTGAATTGCTTTTGTCGTATATCATTGATAATAGGTAGAGAGATTTATTATTCAACAAGGATGATTAAGGTTAAGCTAAAGTCTATAACAATTTAGTTAGATAAGAAGAAGGTCTTTTAACACAATAAATTTGAACCGTATCCTTTATCAATGGAGATATCTTGATTTTCCAAATTATATCCTGAGAATTTCTTATTTCATTTTTATTATTGATGGTCTTTGTCGGTGAACATTATTCCAAGTAATGACATCAGGCAGGGTTGCTCCCAATCCTCTTTTTCATTTATCATTGAATCTGAGTTCTTAGCAAGGATTATGCAATATGAAGTTGATATTAGCCTAATGAGAGGATTTTGGTTTAATAATCTTCCACCGAAAGGTTAGATGGGGTCGATCCAACCTTGATCTGGGACGTGTGAGTCCTTTCCCAGTGGAGCCCCAAGTTTGGCTTTAGCAGAGACAACGGGCACGCCCCGTCAAATCCCGCCACGAGCGAGCGAACACCTTTGAGCGCATCGCGTCTTCTCTCTTTCTCGTAGAAGCGGCGATGTTGGCGGCGGGAGGAGATGGTGCGGAGGTTAAGGGCGACGCCTCTCCCGGCGTTGCGCTGCAGCCTCAGCTCGAGGCCCTCCGGAGAAGAGTCGAGGCAAATCTCAAAACCCTAAACCCTCCGATTCGGGTTTTGTTTTACTTCGTAAGAATACTTATTTTCTTCGTCCTTAATTAAATTATTCACTTTCTTGTGATGTCTCAAGGAATTGGAGCGGGAGAATGGTATGCTCTTGTCTCGGATTTCCGGTTGCTCTCGCTGCTCCAAGGTCGGTGATTCTTGCGATCTTTAGACTAACGTGGAGTTCTTTTCGTCTTCGAGGATTTGATTGTGGTGTTGCTTGGCAGAACAACATTGAGAGGATGTGCGCGGATGATCGATCGGGTATTGCTGGAGAGCCTTCCGGGGGTCCCTCGTCGGAGATCGCGGTTGATGTTGCCGGTGGGCGTCGCGATTCCGCAGTTGTGAGTGAAGTGGATTGCATTGTAAATTTGATCGTTCTTTCATACTTTTGTGGCGTTTTTGATCGCGAGTGATTAAAGGTTTTGCATTGCAGGATGTTGTTGTTGAGCGGGGGGATGGAGTAAGAAACGAGGCGGCGAAGGGCACAAAAGGTGGGCAATCAAACCGATATATGGTTCTCCTCCTTACTCGTCTTCTGAAAAAGGGATTTTTATATTCGTGCCTCTATAAAGATTCATAATTGCATCCAAATTCTCGTAAACTTGATAATGTCTACATGTATACTTCGACAAATTTGCTAACGAGACATGATTGTAACCCCGGGTTAACTTCTTGTTAGATTTGATGGAATGTTCCCTCCAACGTCATTAACTTTAACGGCAAAAACCATGAGCACCTATACCCCCATCCACCTTTTTTTTTAACACCCCCCCACCCCCCAATCAGAAACAAGTGATGTATCCTCATGAGAGTCACTGGGAGAGGTGGGGAAGGGAACGGTGGAGATTGTTGTGTGTGGAATCGGCTGTCGAATTGGCCGTGGGTCTCCCATTCCTCAATTTTAAACATCTTTCTTCTCTGTCTTCTCCTCCTTTGCTTTTGTGACCTCCTTGGCTCCACCATCATTGGAGAAGAAGGCAGTGATGGTGGATCCACGAGGAATGTCGGGTGTGGCCTTTCCTAGGGAGTGCTCGCAATGCAGGGAACAACAACAATGTCAACCTAATCGAAGTCATCAACTGTCGAGCCTCTGTCAAGCTGTCAAGCTCTTCGTTGTTCTGCCAACTGACTTGCACCCTCCTCTCCCTCTCCCCATCCCTCTTGAAGTACTCTCTCTATTGCTCACATACTCCCCACCCCACCCGCCCCCCCACCTTCCAATTACAAGGAGGACCTGAACATGCTTGCACCCACCTTAACCTCCTTTGATGCAGTGTTTAGAGAGTCGGCTGAGTAGACTGCATACCCGGGCACATACTCATAGTTCACATAATTGTCCACATACTCATGACTTTTGAATAGAGTGAATTTAGATCTTTATTAAATTTAATCACTTGATACCCAAAAGCATGATACCCCTAATATTCTCTATATAATACCCATATTAGACATCACTATGTAAATCTATACCTTTGACACCATACGCCTTAGGAAATATATTATTAAGCTATAACATTTTACTCATGCTTTGTCTTAAGGCCCTAATATTCTCTATATAATACCCATATTAGACATCACTATGTAAATCTATACCTTTGACACCATATGCCTTAGGAAATATATTATTAAGCTATAACATTTTACTCATGCTTTGTCTTAAGGCCCTATGTTTTGGTTGTATTGTTTATTTTGTTTTTTTAATATGATTGTTTCTCTATTAGATATCATGTTTCTATCTTGGTACTCATATTTTGGCTTGATTAATAGTATAATTAATTATTTTATAGTTTTAATTATTTAAAATATAAAATATACTCACATGCATACTGAGTAGTCACTATGCGGTGACTTATTCAACCTAATACCACATACCGACTATTTGAACCTTGTTTTGATGCAGGTGCTCTCTTTCTTCCCTGCTTGGAGGACTCGAACACATTGTACCCACCTCAACCCCCTCTGATGTAGGCGTTGATCCCTAGAGCCTCCCTTTCATCATTTATCTCTATAGAGATGACGATAGCGATGGATTCATTGGCAATTGTTTGAGACAGACAATGTGATGCAAGGGTGGTGGCCACCTCTAGAGCATTGAGTGCTATGCTGTTGTTGCAGTTCACAGAGAGGAGATTGAGATCTTCTGGGTTGATGGAGACTGCTGCTGCACCCCTAGAGGTGAGGGGTAGGCCTTGATGGGAGTCGATGATGGCATGCTCGAGGAAGGAGACAATGTGGGTGGGTTGGAGGGAGAGCACCTGGCAACGATAGAGCATAAAAGTAGTACAAGCCCCTTCTTGGTGAACCTCCTTATGGTCGTCGCTGATAAAAACCACTCCATCGCCAACATTGCCCTTGATGATCTCCCTCCCTCTCTCGACCTATCCGTCTCTTTTTCTTTCATGTCAAGAGAGGAGGAGAAGTTTTGACTTTTTTGGGGAGGTTTACTATGGTGAAATGTTAGATATAAACTACGATGACTATTACCTACTGTTAACATCTAACGGAAGGGCGTTTATGAGTAATGGTGCAACTTATGGGGGTATAGATGTAAATATCGAGTTCATGGGGGTATGGATCTATTTATGAATTCTTATAGGGGCACATGTGCAGAAATCCCAATACAAATGTACTTCCATTTAGACATTAAGCATATTTCTGTAAAAAGAAATAGCACTTGCTAGGAGGATAAATACAAATCCAGAGATGTATACCAAATTCTGGTCCAACAGTTCTGACATTTGGTATGCAAACACAAGCAACAAAACTAGTATCGTTGAACAAGGAGAAATACCTGGTGTTGAGTCATTCGGTTTTTGTCTCCTTGCATATTCTTAACGACATATTAGGAGGTTCTTAATGTTCAGGGATTAGAGTGCTAGAGAACTTGCAGGCATACTGGATCTTTAACTCTTGACTTGATCTTTGATGTTTGAAGCACTCAGTTTGGTGTAGTAGTTGGTGTATCAATTTGTTCAACAGTTTCATGTGAAACAGTAAATGATGAAAATGGTAGTTGTCTATCCCATGCTAAGAAAGATAGTGACTTACTTTATCACCTTGCATTGTGTATTGACCTATTCTTCAGTACTTTTAACCTTAGTCAACAATCGTCTCCAAGAGGCAGGTAATTATGTAGGTAAATATGGTATTGCAACTAGGATTTAGTCTTAGTTGCTACATCTTTCCCATCAAAATAGGGCTACGAAGTTTATATTCATGTAAAATTTCACAATTTTGTATGACCTGACTAGACTTGGAGTATAGAAGATTAATAAGGATTTAAATTGGCTCGATGAATAGACATGATTGTTTGACTGATGTGATTTTTTTTTTTAGAAGAAAGGGACAATCACTAGAAATCAGTAAACTTCACTATATTTCAATTAAATTCAAACAAGGTACATAGATAATGACAGACTTTTTCCTACAACCATATCATCACAACATTGCTAAAGAGACAACTCTCTCGCTCTTAGGCTGCCAAAGCTGCGGTAGAAGCAATCTTCAGAGATCCAGTCTATCCAGGAAATTCCTGTCCTCTCCCAAACCTCTCCAACAAAAGTGTAAGAGAAAAACAGATGCTGATGATTTTCCAGTTGATCACTGCAAACAGCAAATGTGACCTCTGACTTCGGAACCACTTCTTTGTAAGCCATCTTCTCCTCAACAACCATATGGAAATATTTACCTTCAAGGGAACTTCTATTTTCTAGATAGGTTTTTTTTTTTAAAAGGAAAGTTGACGATCCTTTATTAAAATACCATCTGCACCCAACAGTGGTGGCACAGACTTGGCAGAGAATTCATATCCTCCCACACCCAGTGATCGGTACCAACAGGCTTAGGGGAGACATGGAGCAAGCCATCATCTAAACAAACAAACTTCACCAATTTACTACTCTCTGATCCACACTGCCCCCACAAGGAAAGGCATCCATACACCAGGTGCAACTGATGACTCCCTAATAATCAGACACTTGATTTCATAATCTGCAGTTAAAGTGAACTTTGGAAGCTTCTTAGAAAGCAGCTCTCTTGTAGACCACTTGCCATGACAGAAAGAGAAATTGGATCTAGCACTAAGTTTTGCAAAGAAGAATTGCTTGATACTTTCTGCAATATCACTTACCTCCTCCGGAAGGAAGATGCGTCTCTCACAAACTCCAACCAGGTCCCCAATTGAGCTTTCTTCATAACATGCTGGAAACAAATTCCTATCACTCCTGTCATCCTTACATTCCACTTGTCAAAAGCACCTGACTGTCTGACTCGTCTTCAAATCTAGCATCCCCAAATCCCCTCCATAATTGGTCTATATACCTCTTTCCAAGCACCGTAGCAAGAGCAAAACATCATTCATCTGAGGGAGTTTTAGCCATAATTTTTGGATTGTATCCTTCATTTGTGATTGAACCTTAGGCAAGCATCCCATAAATAAAAATGCTAATAAACATCCTTATTTCTCATGAGGACAAATTACACATACCTCAGAAGTGGCCCACTTTTCAAAAAAAGAAAATGCTGCTTGCTGATGACAATGTGGAGTGGTAGGTTTGAAGGGAATGTGGCTATCATTGGCATTTCAAATGGAAGTGTGGCAGGAGTCCCTAAAAGAAAGCAAGCAAAGAGCGACACACGCACGCACACATAAAACCCAAAACCATCATGTTTTTGAGGTTCACTTATATTAGTCTCTAGGAAATCTTCTTCAGGTTAATTGACTCATGCTGAGAAGTAGAATTTGGTTTTGCTTACTAAAAAAATTGGCATTTCTAACCATGAATTTTAGATCTCTTTGTAGTATATTGCTGTATTGTTGAATGAAAGATACCTGGAATAATGTTTTTATCCGTTTCTAATTCTCAACTCTGGCTGCAATCATTGTAACCATGATTTTAAGTTTCAGGTTGCCGGCAACAGACCATACAGCAACATAGAAAAAGATTTGTTGCCTTGAAGATTATGTATTTTGGACAAAGGTATCATGTTATTTGTTTAAATGATATAATTATTCTATATGCTGCCCCTTTTCACTCCTTGTGGAGTTGATAATAATCCTTCCATTTTAGGACACATTTTTGATACATAAGCAATTTTGCAAATATCAATAGAATTGCTGTTTGTTTTTACCTTTTCCAGATTCTATGGTTTTGCAGCAGAGGCACATGCTGATCCAACAATTGAGGTTGGCTTTCTATGTATTTGGGTGTTCTCTTTAATTGCAGTTAGCTCTAATATTGCATTCCTAATGATTTACGATAACTCCCAGAGTCAAATCTTGAGTTTGACATCTGCTTAAGAAGTTGGTGTCAAGGGAACACTAAAAAAGTTAAGTTGTGTTTTTAAATTCTTGAGTCAACTTAAAAATCAATTTGCAGTAGACTAATATTTTTTTTAAAGATGAATACAAAATCAACTGGTGCACACCTATAATTTGTAGTATACTAATATTGTTTTTTTCCTTTTTTCTGAAAGGGTATACTGGTATTACATATGCCTTAATGTTGATTGGACAATCATCTAAGATGTATGAGCAAGACTTGATTTTTACTGCAATTAACATGATGTTCTATTCTGTCTGTAGTGAAACTTTTGCAAGTAAGCATCAAATAAAATAATTTATGAGTGCTAATTGTAGAGATTTTAGGTGGGAAAATAATTGTTGTTATAGATAAAAAGAGACTCTTGCACTCTTTATATAGAGAGGGGAAATGATATACATGGAAACAACCTTTTACTAAAAATAGACGTAACTAAATAATGAGATAAAATCTCCAACTTATTTTCCAATACTCCCTTACAAGACAAGACATGGGAGACAGTGAAGTCTTGGATCCATAAGGTAGTGAAGATCTACTCTCGTCGACGTGGTATTCCGCTTCTTCGTGTCTTCAACTCTGGGTGCCCTTACTTGTACGCCTTCACAGAGCTAGTCAATGCTTGGTTTCTCTTGAGGTGCATGAGCGCTGCTTGAACTTTGACATCTGGAGGCGACTCCCGTTTTCAACTTATGTGTCTTCTATTTAACATATAAGGATCCAATTGAGAGAACTCAAAACTGAGGGGTTATCGACAAATACCCCATCACTAAAAGACTCATATTTAAAGAAAATTAAAAAAGTGGATTAAAGCATAAAATAGCCCTAATTTTTTTTTGTTTTTAATAAAAGACACCTAAACCTAAAGAGAAATTCTCCTCTTCGTGCATTCTCTTCTATTGCCACCACTTGCTGAAGAAGACGCTGTCCTCCTCTCTACCCTCTCCTCCATCGAGGGTTTATAAGAAGGCCGATCACACTGAGGGGGGGTCCCTCCTCCGACCAGATTGTCACCCTCTTCTCCTCCATTTTTTTTTCTTCTCGTTGTGGACAGCGCCACTGTAGCAGGAAGATCGATGGCAGAGCTCTGGTGAGCCAGAGGAGGTTCGGATCACCCCAATCCAGTAGCCTGGGTTCCAAGGAACTCAATGGTGTCCTTGTATCCTCGATTAAACGAGGTTCGAGGGGCCAAAATAGAGATTCGGTTCTCTATCTTCAGGGGTGATGCTTCGGCCTGTTGGGGTTGCCAACGGGGACTGCGCTGGCCGATGGTCATCGGAGGGGGTGTGACCAGTCAACGATGGGCTAGCGATGCACCCCTCCAAGTTTGACGATGATTGATGGTTGGAGGTGGTGCCGATGAGGCTTTTTTCGACCATTGATGAGTAGCAGCAACGGAAGAGGAAGTAGAAGAGGGAGAGAAGTTACGGGAGAGGAGAGAGCCTCTTCGGTGGCTCGCTGAAGGTCAGCACATCGCTGGAGGGCCTCCTCCCCTCTAGGCTTTCCTTTCCAAACACTAAACCACCAAGATCGGTGGCTCTGATACTATATGGAGATTTTAGGTGGGAGAATAATTGTTGTTATAGATAAAGGGAGACCTTAGCCCTCTTTATATAGAGAGGGGAAAGGGTATACAAGGAAACAACCCTTTACTAAAAATAGACGTAACTAAATAAAGAGTTAAAATCTCCAACTTATTTCCTAACACTAATCATGCATCTCATGCTCATCTCCTAAACTCGTTCTTCATTATCATAGATCCTTTTAGTATATTTGCTAGGGATGTGGTATAGATGCCCATATCCCATATTATATTATATTATAACTATGTCGAGAGACATAAATATTCTGGATATTATTGGATCCTTGATCCCCTATTTGTATACAGTCATTATACTGAACTTTACATGATATTTTCACCTTTTGTAACTCCTTGTTCAATTCTTTCCAAGTAATCGAGTGCTTTCATTGTTTGAGAGTTTCCTCCCTTCTCTCATTCCATCCCAAATAGTGATCGAAAGAGGTCTACATATCAAGGTGATTACATAGAGATCTTTTGTCAAAATTGAAGAAATCATAACCCAAGCAAGAACAACAGGATTTGCTGCGAGAATTGCAAACATCTCGAAATGGGGATCAAGCCATTACAAATCACTTAATCAATGATCTAAATTTTGGCGGCATGTCGATAAAATGGACATTTTGGGATGGGGTCATATCGACATGAAAATAATGTCAAAACATAGGGGTTTTGACAAAATTTTGGCAAAATTTCATCAAAATGGTTAGCATTGGCGAAATGTAGTCAACATTTCGATAGTTATTGCTACTGTTGCTCCCATTCTTCATTGTTGTTGCTGCCATTATGTTCTAAACCCCTTACTGGTGTACCTACCTTAAAAGAGATTCTACTAAAGCTTCAACTCATGTTTAGTTGATGCTAACAACTCTAATGATGGGTGGAGGAACTAAGTGTCATGGTTATGCTTTTCCCCTACCCTTTACCTACTTGAATGTCTCGTCCTAATTTTATCTTCTCCTCAAGATAATGATTTTTCACTAACATGAGACAACTACAATTGTTGCTCTATTTTTCTCTTGAGATTTGATTCAATTCCACATCTATCCCTAATCATAGAGTAGATCTACACATTAGAGTCTAGATTTACTATTATTATGAACATATAAATTTAATCACAATTTAAACTTGAGGAAGCCTTTGTTTAATTTCTAAAAATAAAATCAAATTTGAATTGCCATTAGAATTTTTCTTTTTGTAGTCCTTAATTTTAGAAATAGTTATCCATTTAAATAGAAAGTATAAGATGCGATTTAGGATTTAAATTAAAATATTTATCCTTTTAAATAGTTATTCTTAAAATTTTAGTTATCTTGACTACTTTTACCATTTTTATTGGCATGTATCGGCATGCCTCTGTCATTCCCTCGACGTGCATGCCTTCAAAATGGACTATTTTTTGGGCATTGAAATTGTCGAAATCCAATGTCGAAACACGTGTGTTTCCATGGCATGTCGGCGAAATGCACACTTAAAAATTTATCGAAATGATGTCGGAATCGGCATTTTGAACTTTACACTTAATCTCTCTCTTTTTACTTATGCAAGAGCAAAAAAAAGAAATGACAAAAGAGTGGGCATCTAAAAGACGTCCCTCCTTGACACCTTATTTATAGATTTTTAAGGGTTAATGTTCTACTCATTGGCATTTGCACCAAGTCACCACTTGGAGTTTTTTTTTTTTGGAAAGATGAGGTTACTTGACATACTTTAATCGATTCTTAGCATGGTTAAATTGTATTGAGATAAATTCCAGTCTTAATTTCTTTTGACTTGGTTGAACTTGTACTTTTGACTTGGTGAAATATTCCATCATTCATCTTTATATTGAATTTCATCTTTTCATTGTATTTTCTTCCCAATCTCTTAGTCAAATATTGTTCTGTTATTCAGCCTGCATAAAAGGCCAAGGTGTTTGGTTGTTTGCCCAAGGAGCTTATTAGTTGGATCTTCTTTTCACTGCTAAAGAGCTACTTGGATGCATCTCTTATCAGTATCTGTCATCATTGCCTTTGTTTTCTCAAGAAATTGTTGAGAAAATTATAGTGGTTATTTAGTCCTACATAGCAGAGTGGGACTTTGTGTTGTGTGTGGTGGCCTATAAATAGGCGTGCACCCTCTACTTATTCTCTTGAGAAGAAATACAGAGATACACGTCCTATCGGGGTACTTCTCCCATGGTTTTCTCCCCGCTCTTCATGAGTGGAGTTTCCACGTAAATCCAAGCATTATGTATTGATTATTGCTTTGATATTATTACTTCTGCATTATTTTTTGAAGTAAATTGAAATATTTGGCACTCACTTGACATTGTTGCATCGTAGTGTGCCTTGGTCTTTGGACTCTGTATAGTGGAACTATTAACCTCTCTTCTTTGTGTAGTAGTGGTTTCTTTTTTCATCTTGGGAATTTGTGGACAACCTGTAGGATGACTAATGTAATGTAGTGAGGACAACTTGATGCTTAAGGCATGGCCCTTCTGTACGAGTAAATGAATTGTCCAGGCAATTTGTGGGTAGCAAAACTGAATGATATATGAATCTGACTTAAGAGTTGGAAGTTGGATATAAAATTGAATGTTACAAAGAAAACCTCACAAGTAGGGGTGTACATGAGTTGGGTCCAATTTCCAACCCACCTTAACCCAACCCATTGGGTTGGGTTGAGAGTTCTAATGAGTTATCCAGGTTTCTGGTTCATAGGATAGGGTCACCTAGGGTTTTAAGGAATTAAGGTCAGGGTTTAGGTTATCCTAAGGTTTTAGGATAATGATCTAGGGTTATTATTCAAGGTTATCCTTCTCTCTTCTTTTTATTGTGCAATTCTCTCACTCTTATTCTTCTTTAGACTTTGTTGCCTCGCTTATTCTCCTCTGTAGTTGATCTATAGAGGTTCTCTTTATTCGGCTTTATTTCATGTTTGCATGTATCCATAGCTTTATACTGCATCTAGATCATAGCCTGATCTTCTTATTTCATGCAATTACAAATAAAAGCATCAAATAGGAGGATATTTTGTCATTATTTTATGTACAAGTAGATAGAATGATGCAATATATGCTAAATATGCATGCAATATGTATAGACTAGCTAGGATTTTAACATTATTTAGGTTAATTAAGATTTATGATTGCTGTGCAATCAATGGGGTAGAGGCTGAACTCTTGGAGTGTCTAAAGGGGGAAGATTAGGCATTATTTAGAATAGTTCTTTTAAAGGCAATCCTCTTTGCTATTTCGGTGTTTGATCTATCTATTTTTAAACCGCTTAAGAAGGTTATCCATAAACTAGAGGTGATGAGGAAGATGTTTTTCTGGAAAGGGCCCGATCATGATGGGAGGTTCTTGTAGCTGGTTTCATGGAATGCTATTTGTGCGCTTCAGAAAGATGGTGACCTTAGGGTTCATAGCCTTAATGACTTTGGTGACGCATTGCTGGTGAAGTGGGTGATGAAGTTATTTTAGAATGGTGATAGTCTATTGCATCATTTGTTTAAGGACTCGTGTGGTTCTTGTCTCTTTATTCAGGATTAGGGGATGGCTTGGTGCGGTGATTTAGCCTTTTGGAGGTCCTTGATCCTTGTTACGCAGAAAGTATCCACCTTTTTCAATTCGATTCTAGATGGGAGAGTTTTTCCAGTTTTGGGAGGATGGTTGATTAGAAAACAATTGCCTGGTAGAAATCCCTGCAAGTCCTTATGTTCTTGTAGATGACAAGCACAATCGAATGTGTGAGGTAAGGCTCTAAATGTCGATTTTGACGTTTCGATAAATTTCTAAGTGTGCATTTCAGAGACATGCTGTGTAAACACCCGTATTTTGACGGCAAATTTCGATGATTTTGATGTTTCAAAAATAGTCCATTTCGGAGGCATGCTGACTAAAATGGTAATAGTCAAAATTATTAGAATTTCAAGAAAATCATAAGTTTAAGTTGATTTATGTAAAAAGAAGATTGTTATTTCATAATATTCATATGCAACATTTTAAAGTTTTTATGGATTTTTTATAAATAAACTAGTTGGTTTGAATGCAACGAATTATGCACTAATTTTGTGGTTTTTATGATGGTCTCTCTCGTTCTCATCTATTTCAGTGATGCCCTCACCTCTTCACCAAAGTGATCAAACAAACAACACAGCAAATGCATCTCTTTATTTTTTTCTCTCCTTTCCTTACCTCATCTCATCTCCTCTATTATAACCCACACCTTACTCTACAGAAAGACCCTTCACCTTGAACCTTCTCTTCTCCTTTCTCCTCGTCCTTCGTCACCATGTGACCCAATAGAGACCTATCACCTCTCATCCCTCTCCTCCTGGTGAGGTGCAACGTCGCGAGCCACAGTGCATAACAGTAGCAAGAGCTCTTCGTGCAATAGTAGCAACAACAGTGCAACGCAACAACAATAGCCAATTGTAGCAATGCTATGTAGTGCGTGCAACCTAGTAGGCAACAACGTGCTGACTGACATACTGTCGATATCTTGTCGAAATTAAGGTTCGAAATGCTAATTTCGACGTTGTTTAGATAAAATTTCAAGTGTGCATTTTATTGGCACGCTGAGGGCATGTCGTGGAAATGCCTGTATTTCAACGTTAGATTTTGACAATTTTGATGCCTTAAAAATAGTCCATTTCGGAGGCATGCCAAGGGATGCATGCCGACAGAAATGATAGAACTAGTCAAAATGATTGGAATTATAAGAACTATTTAAATGGATAATTATTTCCATTTAAGCCTTAAACTCTGTCTTATATTTCCTATTTAAATGGATAACTATTTTTAAAATTAAGGACCACAAGAAGAAAATTGCTAATGCTAATTCAAAAGGGGATGTATTAGTGATATATTGTTGATATTAGGGAATTTTGAGGAAATTACTAAAAATAACTTAAAATGGGTAAAAATGTTATAATATGAAAAAATGCATAGGATCCAGAAGATCAAAATCATATTTTGAGGAGTTCCCCACAATATGAATCTTCAATATCTTTTAAGTTAGTGGTATATGATACATAACTCGTGCAACAATAGCAGCAGTGCAGTACAGCAGCAACCCGCTAGTAGTAATGGCGTGAGACATGCATCATGTGCGCGTGACCTAGCAGCAGGCAACAAATGCAAATCGACATACCGTCAGCATGCTGACAATTTTGGTGGCATACTGTCGGCATGCTAGAGACATCCTCACATTTTGATAAATATGTTGTATCGATGTGGCATCTTGTCAAAAACTCCCATTTCACTGGCATGTCGAGGGCATTTTAATCATTGGTCGAAATTGTCAACATGCTGCCGGCATCCCTTTGTTTTGATAACTTTTTCGTGTCGACATGGTACCTCGTCCGAAAACCTCATTTTGTCGACATGCATGTCGACGACATCTTGATCACTGATGTGAGATTTGAGACACTATATCTATGTTTTAGTCTTTGGTGTTATGAAGGGGTCTCTTTAATGCTAGTGCTTAGGATGTGCAGTTGCTTCTGTCTACGTTGCGGGATCTCCAACCTTTTGCCTCATCATTGGATTAGTTGGTGTGGACCGAGGGATAGTTTTCTATCTCCAAGACATAGCTGTTGAAAGATAGCATTGGCATTAGTTACGATATTGTCATTTTTTTTGGAGATTGAAGGTGTCGCTCATGGGCAAGTTCTTATGGTTGGTGAGATGGGGGAGGTTAGTCACTAGTAAAGTTTGTTGGGTGAATGATGTCGACATGGAGTGTCCTTTATGTGGTTAGGCTGAAGAAGATATTCCTTACTTGTTTTGGTCTTGTGGCTTTGCTAGGATGTTGTGGATAACTCTACAGTTGTGTAGGATTGATATTGTTAGTGTGCATGGAACAAAGTCACGTGGCAGTGCCACATGGCAGCAGCAGTCGGTAGGGCCCATGTTGGGTGAGTGTGTGTGCGTGTGTTTATGTGCATGCGTGGATTTTGGCTTTGCAAGCCAAGTCTATTTTGTGCCATAAGTGGCAAGTTTTTTTTTTTTATTGGTTAATTAGAGTCTAAATTAGGATTGAGTCAATTTAGGTATAGGTGATTTGATTTGATTGAGTTTGTTTAGGAAATAGGATTAGCAAAACCTAAATTAGTTAGGATTGCAATTAGGATTATAATTGGGATTAGTTCTCTTTAAATAGAGACCAAATCCCCTTGATTTCTTTTGAGTTCCATCAATAGTATTTCCAACATCGAGAACTCCCTCCTCTCTCTCTCTCTGTCTCCCCTACGCCGTCGACTCCTCTCTCTCTCTCTCTCTCCTCTCTTCATGAGCTAATATTGAAGAAGGGCTATTCCATGCATTATCAATTCTTCACATGGTATCAGAGTGGATCCTCCTAACTGTTTGATCTTACAAGTGTGGAGAGAGGATCTCTCTCCATGTATGACAAGTGGAGCCGAGTTGAAGGTCGAGTCTCAAGCCAAGTTCAAGTTCAAGTTCAAGTTTGAGGCGTGAACTTCTCACGCACCTGAGAAAGTCAAGAGAGGACATTGGCTTTGGGGTGTACACGAAGAGGCACAGAGACCTCGAAGTTCAACTTCAGGGGGGTGTGCGAACCTCTCATGTACCAGCGAATTTCAAGCTATAGCACTTGACTCTTGAACATACAAGAAGAGGCACAAAGACCGCTACAAGTTGTAGTTCTGGATGACGCAGAGGCCTACTCGCCTCAAAGACGAAGTTTCTTGTCCAGGGCACGACCATCAAGTTGATGGGCACGTCCAACTACATCTTGTGGGCGAGAACCTTCAAGATTTTTGTTGATGGACTTGATAAACTCCACGTTATCCTGGAGAGTGTACCTGAAAACCGCGAGGGAACTAAGGCAAAGAAGTGGGAGGAGAATTATTAGGTAATGAATTGGTTTATAAATTCTATTGACTCCTTTATTGCAATGGATATGTTGTACAAAAACACGGCCAAGGAGGTGTAAGACGAGTTGTGCCAAACTCATTAACATCTATTGGCGCATCTGGAGCTCGAGATAAGGGGATCTTCCTCTTGACAAGTGCTTCTCGAAGATAGAGAGTCTCTTTGAAGAGCTTAGCATCAATGAGCTAGCCTGTTGTGACAAATAGATTGGGTCACGTATACGTTGGCAAGTGTGCAAGTTTCTTAGGGGTCTCCACACTTGATATCAGGTTGTACGTGACCAAATCCTTGTTATTGAAGAGGATCTCAGCCTCAAGACTATCTATAGTCGTTTTAAGAAACTTGAGGTTGTCGATCTAGGAAAGTTCTACCCTAGTTGTGCCAGATACAACTGCTGTAGCCACTATTAAGGGTGGCTTTGGATATAGTGTTGTAAAAGTCGGTAGTCGGTATTCAGTTGATCAGGCCACTGACTAAGAAGTATACGATGTGTGGGGGAGTAGTCGAAGAGTACTCGGTTGAACGATTTTTAAATATTTAAATATTATATACATATATATATATGTACACACATACACAAACATTAAGAAGTATAATATATTATTGCATAAAAGTAAACCATTTTCAAGGTCAAGGTTATAAAATAAGCTACAAACAATAATTCCAATGAAATAAAATCACAAGTTCAAAATAAAATCACAAGTTTGAAGTATCTAATCATTAAAACAATAGAAAACACATTTGAGTACACATCTGTATGCAAAAATCGGCCTAATAGTCGGCCGACTACACCAACTACTCGTTTGAGTGGTCGATGTTGCCGACTATAGGACCGACTATGGAGTATTCAATCAAGAGGGTGGCGCCTAGGATTACTCGACTGACTACTCGACCGAGTAGGTCAATTTTTACATCACTATTTGGACGTGGAAGAGGTAGAGGTTGTGGTGTTGGTAGGGTTTACCTTCCTTGCCAACATTGCAGCTGAACCAATCATCTTCATGAGAGATGTTGAGACAAGCATGGAAGGCCTCCACATGAATACATGTTAACTCCATGAGACTCCTTGTTTACATCCATGGATTTAGAGAAGCTCCAGGTATTACTCAAGGAAGAAAAGAAGACAATCGTGGCCATAGCTACGACTTTTAAGGTTGTAAAAGAAGCAACAACTATTGAGGCTGTCAAAGGACTTGTAGTTGCGCCAGAAGACACGTTCGATGAAGATCTAAGAGCATACATGGATGCGGATGACGAAGAATAGTAGTAGGGCATCTAACCTCGCAAACATTCAAGATCATGCAAGTCTTCACCCTCTCCGGGCTTGACTTGAGGAGGTGTGTTAGCGTGCGTGGAATAAAGCCATGTGGTAGTAACAGTTGGTGGGGCCCATGTTGGGCGAGTGTGCGTGCATGCGTGTGTCTGTGTGTGCCTGGGTTTTGGCTTTGCAAGCCAAGTCCATGTTGTGCCACATGTGGCAAGTTTTCTTTGATTGGTTAATTAGAGTAATTTAGGCACATAGGTGATTTGATTTGATTGAGTTTGTTTAGGAAATAAGATCAGCAAATCTTAAATTAGTTAGGATGGCAATTGGGATTGGTTCTCTTTAAATAGAGATCAAATCTCTTTGTCAATAATATTTCCAACTTCAAGAACTCCCTCCTCTCTCTTTCTTCCATGCGGTTGGTTCCTCACTTCCTCCTCTCTCCACGTGCCAACATTGAAGAAGAAGAGCTTCTCCACACATCATCAATTCTTCACAGATACGATATTCGAAGATGGATTTTGGGTCTCCTTTAGGAATGGCATTTAGTTGAATACTCACTCTTGGATTGTAGCTGTGGCCCTTTGGTTGCTTTTGCTTCAATGTAGTGTTTTGATTTTTAAGGGTGAAAGAGTGTAGGTGGAAAATGTGGTGAGGGAGACTCGTGTCTTGTTTGACCTTTGGGTGAAGCACCTTTAAGTATGTTCTAATTTTCTTTATGGAATGGAATGAAGTGGATGAATACTAATCTCAAGTAGTCGTCGTTTTTCTTTTCGCAAAAAAAGTCTAGCATGAAATGGGGGCATTATCTTTGGTATCAAGTGACACAACCCCTTTCGAAAAGAAGTCCCCCCTCACTGGAGTCATTTGTTTCTCCCCATTCAAGTGTTTCCTATAGCAAGCAAAGAGGACTTCTATAAGGAGGTAAACTTTACCTCCCATCAACGTTGTCACCAACTTTGTTCGCAAGGCTTGATTCATCATCTGAAGATGAGAACCTCCTCAATTCCTCTTCTTTCAAGGGCAACACATCACCTTCCAATTGACTAAGTGCATACTTTTCGCATTCTCCTCTTGCTCCTTTTCAAAAAACTCTCATTAACTCTCCTAGACGTTGCTTCACCTTCCAAGGCATGTCAAAAATCGACATAAAGAAGGTTGGGACTATCCTTAAAGCTAGCACTGAAAGAACAACTCTCCTCCCTTTTGAAAGCAATTTGGATCTCTTGTTTTGCAACCTCCACCTCTATTTATCCACCATTGGATTCCATCTTAGATGTTAAGGGCATGCCTAGTAAACAAGAGGATGATAGGTTGTTGGCATTACCAGCATTGAGGTGTAGCTTCTTACTTTTGTTCATCCATTCCAAAGAGGATAAAAGAGGACTTCTCCCTATTAATATCAAGGCCTGAGCAACTCCTTAGTAGCTTCAACAAAATTGTCATATTACCAGCCTTCTCCATTGAATTGTCTAAAAAAAAAGTATCATCTGTGTATTGCAACACGAGAATCAACATGCAATTAGCATTCTGAGGGGAAAGTCTCTGAAGAACCCATCTTTACATGCCCCTATAAGCATCTTGCTGAAGCATCTACTAGTCGCCTAAAAAGTAGCGGTGGTAGTAGGTGACCTACCTTACCCTCCTTTGTGGCTGAATCTAGCTCCCTTCCATTTGCCATTTATAGGAACAAAAAAAGATGGATTGGTATACTAGGGATCCACTTATCTGGAAAACCTCTCTTCTACATTGAGGCTAGCAGGAGAGAATGATTCATTTTATTATTCCAATAAGCCCTACATCTCTTTATATAGAGATGTGTGGGTAAATTATATTACATGTCCATATAGAAAAATAAAATAGCAAGAAGCCACAAAACAAAAATATAAGTAGGGAATATATGTAGTGCCCAATTGCCTCTACATGATCAAATCATCCTCGCAAGAGCCAAGATTGACTCAAACAAGACCTGCATAGGCGATGGGGCTATTTCTCTCCTCTCCTTAAGCTCTTGGCAATGGCCTACAGCCCAAGCGCTGCCATGCAAGGGTAGCATCGGTGGTTGTTGGCCTTGCTCTGGCGGTGCTGGGCATTGCTGGGAGATGTCGGCGATTACTGGTGATGCTAACAGCGTCGCTGGTGGTTGTGGCTGCCGGTGGCTGCTGCAGCTGCCACTGGTGGTGGTTGTGGTCGCTGGTGAGGAGACGAGAGAGAGATCCAGGGTAAGGGTAGAAGGTTTTGAGGTTAGTTTTTGGGTAGGATATCAAAACTTAGCCTAAGATCACGCTTTGATACCAAGTAGGATAGAATTATTCATCTTATTATTCCAATAAGGCCTACACCTCTTTGTATAGAGAATAGGTGTGGGTAAATTACACGCCCACATAAAAAAATAAAATAGCAAGAAGCCATAAAACAACAATATAAGTAGGGAATATGTCAACAAGGCCCAAAGAAACTACCATTTTATTCAATCACAGGCTTTAGAGAAGTCCCCTTCCAAAGAAAGTCCTTGGCACGTGTCTTGCTCTAATAGGAGACCACCTTTGAAGCCATGACCACACTATTGAGTAGATGTCATCCTTTAATCAAAGTTGAATATACATCACATACCAAATCAACCATTACACCTGTTGAGTTACATTTTGTTGTGTAAAGGGCTATTTGTTATTTCTATTTTTCATGTTGGACTTATTATGTAACTTTTCCCTCACCTCTCTTTATATATAGAGGTGTAGGGATGACTTGGTAATTAAGAAAACTTTTTTTCTTCAACTTGGTATTAGATCACCAAGTTGGGGATTCTACTATAGAAGAAACCCTAACCCTACCTCAAGCTCCCACCATTGCCACCACTGGTGGCGACGTTGGCGTCGCTGCCTGGCTACTGTAGCAAAGACACAACAGGTTGCCACCATCGCTGCAACAGGCCGTCGCCTGCGCACCTGCTGTTGTAGTGGGCCACTCGCGTGCCTCACCACTGCGGCTTGCCACTGTTGTAGCATGCTGCCAGCGTGCCTTATTGCCGCGGCTTGTCGTTGCTGTAGCGCGCTATCGCGCCTCGCTGTGTGTGCTGCAGTAGCGCGCCGCACCATGCCCCATCGCTGTTGTCTCCGCCTCTCCTTGCTATCGTCTAGGCCGCTGGAGAGGGGATTGCTTGCCTCTAGAACTTCATAGGAAGGTTCTTGAGTATCTTGGGGATGAAGTTTTGAATCAAGAACCTTCCTATGTGTGATATGACTTTCTTTGATCTTGTGGTTTGATTTAGTGTTTGTATTCCTCTTGGTTGATGGTTTTTGGGATCTGTATTCCCCTTATTGCAGGATTATTTGGGTGTGTGTTCTCCAGTGAAGTGTTGGAGATATTGTCTGTGGACTACAAGATGTGTATTTCCCGATTTTTGGTGTTTGATACAGGATTTCAAATATGTTGTCTGTGTTCTTTTTTGTGTGTTTGGAGTTAGCATGGCTTCATCAACATAATCTAAGGTGTCTTCAGGACAGAGTACAGAAAGTGGGGTGTACAAGAGCCTCTTCGCTCTGATTGTAAAATTGGATGAGAGCAATTACCACCGTTAGTCTCAAACCTTCCTCGTTACTGTGGAAGGTCATGAGAAGAAGTATGAGCTTATGGAAGCACCACCGAAGCAAAACACAGGAAAGTATGTAACTTGGAATCAGGATGCTATGGTGAGAGCTTGGATCTTGAATAGTGTTATTCTCCACATTGGAGATGAAATTATGTATTACACCTTGACCAAGGAGATGCGGGATGGCTTGAAGATCGTTTATTCACATGAGTTGAACTCAAGTATTACAGATTCACTATGATTTATGCCATCTCAAGCAGGAGGCGATGAGTTTGTCGTAGTATTACTCTACTATGAAGGGGCTATTGGAGAAATTTAATGCTTGCAAGCCGATGTGTACTTCCACCACATGCAGGGATCACATGAAGGAGTTTGCAGCCCACGTGTTCCTTGTAGGGCTGAGTGATCACTATTTTGCGGCTCGCTCTCAGATTCTGACTCTCTCTGAGCTTTCTCCTTTTGAGGAAATTTATAAGAGGTTGAGTAGGTTGCAGATTTAGCCTAGTCATGATGCAGTTGTCGCCAACACATTTTCTGCCCATGCAGCTATTAGCACCCGTGGTAGTTGGGGTGGCTTCTTCGTGGCAAAGGCAGGGGATGCACTGATGGTGGTCGCGGCAAGCCTACTTGTACTTATTGTTGAAGACTTGGTCATGTTGAGGCCAAGTGTTGGAATAAACTTTGACGACCTACTGTTGCCAACTAAGTTTCAACTACTATACCTCCAGTTGTGCCCATTGAGGTAGTATCACTTGCAGAGGCGAATTATGATGTAGTTGCGCAGCAACTGGCACAGTTGACCCACGAGCAGTCTCAGTCCTCAAGCATTGCAGCTTATGCATCCGCATCAAGTATGAGTGATTTATGGTTGATTGATTTAGGTGCATCAGATCATTTGACAAGAAATTTCCAGTACGTTAGGGAATTGCAGAAGACACCACAAGATCGTTCAGTGAAGTTGGCAGATGGTAGACATGCCCCCATCTGTGGTAAGGGAGGGGTATCTGTTACACCGTTCATGTATCTCTCTGATGCTTACTATGTGCTTGATATGGTAATGCAATTGCTATCTGTAAGTACTATTACTAAGCAGCTGAATTGTTGTGTCATTTTTGACGTCGTTGGATGTACTTTTTAGGACCGTATGACGAGGAGGATGATTGGTGGTTGCCATGAGGAGGGGGTGTGTACTGGTCGATTCAGAGTCCCGTTGCTGCGGCCTGTCAGACGACTACTGCGGGGAGTGCCTTGCAGTGGCACAGACGACTAGGTCACCCTTCACTGGAGAAGCTACACCGGATCGTCCCTCACATCTCCTGCCATGAAGATTCAGTGTGATGGCTGTCAGCTGGGAAAGCATCATCGTGCCAATTTTCCAGCTTCTATCCAATCTACTAGTTCTGCTTGTTTTGATATACTGTATTGTGATGTCTGGGGTCTTAGTCGTGTGGCAAACCATCAGAATTATAGATATTATCTATTATTTGTGGATGATTTTTCACACTTGTCATGGACCTTTTTGATAAGAAATAAATCTAAAGTTGGTTCTCTTATTTAGCAGTTTGTGATGTTTGTGAAAAATTAGTTTGGTGTGTACCTTAAGAAGATCATGACAGATAATACTTTAAAATTTTGTATGAAGAATTTGGCTGACTTGTATGGATTACTTGGTATTATGCATCAGACATTGTGTCCTCACACATCGCATCAGAATGGGATTACTGAGAGGAAACACCGTCATATTCTGAATACAACTAGAGTCTTGCTTATCCAAAATAGTGTTTTACATAGTTATTGGGGAGATGCGGTTCTTACTTCCTATTATCTTATTAACAAACTTCCTTCCTCTGTGTTATATGAGCAAATCCCATGGAATATATCATATCCTGATGTAGATCTTTTTCTTGTGCCGCCAAAGACTTTTGGCTGTGTGGCATTTGTACACCTCCTTAGGTCTGGTTGTGACAAATTGGCTCCAAGGGCGGTTCAGTGCATATTTCTGGGTTACTCACGCACACAGAAGGGATACAGGTGTTTTGATCCTATACACAGAGGCACTATGTGAGTACAGATGTGACTTTTCACGAGTGTATCCCTTATTTCTTTACCTTAGGTCATCAGTTGAGATGTGTGAAGGTGGCTACTCCAATGCTTGTACCTCCTCTAGCCATGGAAGATTTTTCTCAGAGTAGTGGTGTATCTACTATAGATTAGACTATGGGCACAGTCAAAGTTGTACCACCTGATGAGAAGACCTTTAAGGGTGCTACATATCAGCTTCCAGTCACTTACAGAGAGAAGACACATACCCCCTCTTCTTCAGCCCCTACTGAGCCACCATTATCCTCCCCCATTCAGGTATGTGTTGAGGGTACTGACGGTTCTTCTCTTGATGTGTCTTCAGGTTCTCTTATGCCTACAGATGAGGATATTCCCATTGCTATCATGAAGGTTCCATGATCTTGTGTATAGTATCGTGTTGCTGGGAGTGTTGTTTCTGCTAATTCTCTAGGATCAGAGTTTCATGTATTCAAAGCTGTAGTCTCCGGTGTTGAGATTCCTATCTCCTACCAGCAGGCTCTACTACATCCATACTGGAAAGCTACTATGGAAGGGATGTCTGTTCTTACTGATAGAGGGACCTAAGAGCTGTCTTCTCTACCTTCTGGCACACACCTTGTTGGGGCCAGATGGATCTTTGCCCTGAAATACAACCCTGATGGGTCTATTTCTTGATATAAAGCTCGCCTTGTGGCCAGAGGATTCACCCAGACTTATGGGGTGGATTTCTTTGACACTTTCTCTTCAGTTGCACGGCTCTCCACGATTCGCATACTTGTCTCTGTTGCAGCTCATTATGGATGGCATCTATACCAACTGGATGTCAATAATGCCTTCCTATATGGAGACTTGGAGGAGATCCACATGCAGCAGCTGCCTAGCTTTGAGGTTCAGAGGGAGTGTGTATGCAGGCTTCGTAAGGCCATTTATGACCTTAAGTAGAGCCCTTGAGCCTGGTTTCATCACTTGCTTGAGGCGTTATCTGTTATTGAGATGTAGAGATCTTCATCTGATCATTTCCTTTTTGTCAGGAAGACCAGTACTGGCACTGTGACTTTATTGGTATATATTGATGGTCTTATTCTTACAGGCGATAATACTGATGGCATTGCTCAGGTGGACTATTGGACATACCAGTTTGTCATGAAAGACCTTGGAAAACTGAGATATTTTTTGGGCATTAAGATTGCCACGAGCAAGCAAGGCATATTGATGTCTCAAAGGAAATATGTATTTTATGTTTTTCAGGAGACAGACATGCTAAGATCCAAGGAGGCTAATATTCCCATGGACCCTAAAGTTCATCTATTTGATGAACAATGAAGTTGAAGGACAAGAAGGCCTATCGACAGCTGGTTGGGAAGCTATTGTATTTGACCATCACTAGGCCAGATATTAGTCTTGCAGTGGGTAAGCTAAGTCAGTTCTTAAACAAGCCCACTAATGTTCACTGGCAGGCTGTTATGCAGGTGTTGAGGTACATCAAGAGATGTCCAAGTAGAGGTATTCTATTTCAGAAGAAGAAGGCTCCTATGTCTGTAGTTGCCTACTCTGATGCAGATTATGCAGGAGATGTTGGAGACAAGCGGTCTATTGGTTTTGTACATTTGTTGCTGGGAACTTAGTGACTTGGAGGAGTAAGAAACATAGTGTTGTTTCACGCTCTAGCGTTGAGTCTGAGTATAGTACTATGGCGCATACTGTAATTGAGATGATATGGATCAGATCTCTATTACGAGATTTTCATGTTGATATTTAGGAGCCTATGATGCACTATGATAATCATGCTGCGACATATATTGCTAATAATCCTATGTTCCACGAGAGAACGAAACATGTGGAAGTGGATTATTACTAAATCAGGAGTTTGATTCAGCAGGATCTGCTTCGTACTACTTGCCTTGCCACCTTTGACCAGATTGCTAATGTATTTATCAAGCCGCTGCCTCACCCTTAGTTTGAGAAATGTAGAAACAAGCTGTGTAAGGATGGCTTGATAATTAAGAAAATTCCTTTTGTTCAATTACGTCTCCCAACCAGTTCACCAAGACCCTAAAGATGATAAGGAAATGTCTTTAGTTAAAAGAGATGGGTCTATAATCATTGATTCTCTTTGCTCAATTGTTTTTTGGAAGCAAAAAGAAAGTAATCTATTGACTCACTCGAAGCCATTATTTCCCGTTGTAAACTCCAATATGCTCATGTCATTACTTACAACCACTACTTCAAACTCGAACATTAGAAATCCATTTGGAACTAATGAACCCTCCATTTTCAACCCCTTTAGAGCCTGCAAAAACTCTTCCTATGAGAATTGTCTAGCCCGACCATTAGGTTACTCCTGAGTCAATTTAGGGACATCCCTACCAAGCCACCTCCAACTCAGTGACAAGCCCTCCTTGTGAGAAAATGGAAGTGGGAGGCTAGTGGACAACCAATAGCTTGCTTGCCTTTTATCACACTATCTTGCAACCACATCCTGTCGATGTGGTTTGTTCTATGCCTTCTAGTGGCCACCATGTGGAGGACCCATATATTTGAATCACCTTCTGTTAACCATGTTTGCCTTGATTGCTGTCTCCATTTCCCTTCCTATTCAAAATTCTTTGCATATACCATGGCCTAGTGTTTTTCATCTCCTTAACCTCCTCCAAAGTAAAACCTCTTGAGTCCTCGAGCCTATTAAACTTGCTAATCTCTTTCAAGGCATCCTCTCTTTTCTTCTTCCTCTCCACTCTCACCTTTTTGTGTCCACAAATACAACCTTGGCAAATCATTATTTCCTCGATTGACGTTGTTTCCCCTCTACATTCCATCAACTTCATCTCCTGCCATAGCACATTTGCCCCTACCTCAACAAGTAATCTTCAAGAACCTCCTTGAACCCCTATCCTTAATCCCCTCACATTTCAACGCACCACCTCCACTAACAATGAAGTAACACCCTCCCCACCCTTGCCTTCACCTACACCGCACCTATCATGGTTGCAATCCTCTCCAACAAAGTCCTAAGGTTTTACATGTTGATCTCAACAAGTTAAAAAAGACATATATTGAGGATATATCGTCCATATATTACCTATAGCTAGGAATTTTAGAGAAATTGCTCAAAATATTACAAATTTGATGAAATTAACATTGTAACAACACTACAGGCATGCCCACTACAGTCACGAAGAAATACTTAGAAGATAAAAATCATAAATTTTGAATGAAAACATAATATAAATACGCTACTGGTATATCAACAATCATTATAAGTCATAACATTGAAAAGACAAAGTACATAGCATGATAATAATTTAAGATGTTCATAATAATAAAAGTGTTAGAAATATAAAAATGACCCTTTTATCCCCCTCAAACTAAATTACAATGGTGATATTTAGGCATGAACATGTGATGTTTGAGTTGTGAACTAAATCTCATTGGCGATATTTCAGTTGGTTTTGAGGTGATATTTGAATATTTCATTTCTGAACTAAATATCACCGATGATATTTGAAACATCACGCATGATAGTTGAATATTTCAATCCTGAATCAAATTTCATCGGTGGTATTTAAAATATCATCGGTGACATTTGAATATTTCAATTCTGAACCAAATATCACTCACGATATTTGAATAGTTTAGTTCTAAAACCAAATATCACCCATATCTAGCGTATTGCCGACATTCGTGAAAAGATTACAACAAAGGGATTGATATTTGTCGATGTCGGTCTATACCCCCCGATATGGGTGAAATATTATTCAACATCTGGGAAAAACTCTACTACTTGAGTATCACAATGGGTCATTGTGGTGATATGAGATATATCAACAATATATTGAGACATTTAAATCCTTCCCTTGGACCCACCCCAGTTTAAACCTCCCCTTGTTTGCTACTTAAAGAAAGTGACAAGGTGTTACACCCGCTAACGCCCCTGCTTTTCTTTCTGTTGGGCCCGCTCGGTGCTTCCCATCCCTTGCTGCACCAAGCAGAGGCTTTGCCTCCACTGCCTTAAAACATTCCCCGTGTTAGTCTCCATTGCATCTGCAAAATGCATTGCCCTTGAGCAGACCATCTCCCCCTGAGTGAAGGAAGGCACGATAGGGCCCCCCTGATCATCTTGACCTCTTTCAAACTCCCTTAACCCAAGAAGAGAAGTCTTAACTTACAATCAGGTCATGAAGAGGCCTTGAAATGGGCTGTGATGTGGACCTTAATAGATCCAACATACTACTCACTGAAGGGTCTCCAGACTCTCCACACCTTGTGTAGAGCATGTAGAGACCCTTTGTATTGCTCCAACTGGTATTTACACAATTTGTATCGGAAATCCCTAACATCATATTTGCACTATCCCCATTGAAAGTGTGACTATCCATGACCAAGCTCAAGAGGCTTGACGCATCCTGTGGAAGGCGCTTAAAAATATTCCAAAAGTGCCCTTAATCATTTTGGTGCTAGAGTTGCTAGTAATGACTGCTGTTGCTTACCTTTGATGCTTACGCCACTGATGCAAGCTGTTTCTAGATCCCCCTTCCACCCCTGCACAACAAGAATGGCTATGGAGTCCCCTTAGCCGAAGAGAAGCGAAGATTGGTAAGAGAGATCATGCGCCTTAAACTCAATGTGCCACACTTATGTCCAAAGGAGGCAGCTGAAGCCCCAACAACCTCTATAGCATATGTAGCCTTAAAGGAACACTAAGAAATTCATCCTCTACCAAAAACTCCACTGGTCATATTGCAAAAGCATTATCCAACTTGGAGAAACATCTCTAATGCATGACTCCTCCTTTGCATTTCACCTCCTTGAATGGAAGTCATGTCCATTGTTCCTCTGAATATCCCTGCAGTAGAACCTTCCTTTCCCTGATCGATGCTGCAACGATGTCCACTTCACCTTGAAGGAAGTCCTTCACCACTGCCAGAACATCTCCAACAAAAGGATGCCCCAGGAGCACATTGGCAAACCAAGCAATCCTTGAGAAAACCTTAACCATTGTTGACCATGGAGGTAAAACCTTCTTTACAATCGCCTTTATGCAACCATGAAACTTGACATTCCTCCGTACACCTTATGTTCATGTCATAGTGTGATGACTAAGGCTGCTACATCTCCTATATACAATCATTGTTCAACAATCACATGCGAAGTGCCCTGCAAAAGGGAAGGGAAGGACCTTACACCACCTCCATGTTGAGACAAGCCCACCGTCAGTAACACCCTTTGATTGAGGACAAGAACGCCTTTGGTGGATCAGGGTCCAAGGTCTAGTGCCACTCACACCCCCCTCTTACTTGATTCATCTCTCCATAGGTCTTGGTTTTGCACTGGTTGGGAACTCCAAAGCCCCTGCCTGACATTAGGAAGCCTTTACAACTTTACTGGGTGAGGACAAAGGTGCTTCAGAAAGAATGTTGGCCTTCAATTAGCCATGGGAAATGGGGTGGATAGGGGTTGATGGGCTCAAAGCATGGTCAGAGGTTGCCATGACCATGGCAAGAGTGGTGCTGAGGAGATAATAGGATTGACGATGGTTGGGAAATCTGATCTTACTTGACATTACATGTGCATTGAATGTTCTCAGTTAGCGTATGCATGCACCGACCAAAAGTTCGCCTCTTTGTGCAGAGTTCTCATGTTACTTAAAAACATCCCGGAAAAGGAATTCTATTAAAAAAGGGAGATGAATTGGCTATTGAAAGACCCTGGATGTGGAATGGGCAGGATCTGTTGTTGATAGGTAGTCAATTACAAGCTATTCTATTTATCTAAGTGGCAATTCCATATTTGGAGAAGCAAAAGTCAATCAATGTGATCCCATTCTACTGCTTCAGGCAATGGTACTAGGAGTCACGGAGATGTTTTAGGTCAGAATTATTCTCACTAGTGTGGATATTCAACCCAAGATACGGATGAAGCTATATTGCGACAATAAAGCTGCAATCAACCTAGCAAATAATCCATTACTCTATGATTGGACCAAACATATTGAGGTAGATACATATTTCATTCAAGAGAAGATTTATTCTAGAGAATTGTACCTTCCATGCATTAAATTCGAAGATCAAGGTTACAGATTTTTTCGTTAAAAGCCTTCCTATAGTGAAATTTGAGAAGAACGTCGGCACCAAACATGTTGAGGTAGATAGACATTTCATTCAAGAGAAGATTGATTCTAGGGAATTGTGCCTTCCATACATTAAATTCGAAGATCAGGGTTACAGATTTTTTTTTTTAAGGCCTTCCTGTAGTGCAATTTGAGAAGCATGTTGGCAAGTTGAACCTGTTTGACATCTAATGCCCAATTTAAGGGGGAATGTTAGGTGTTATTTTGTAAATGGGCTTATGTATCCTTGGGTGTGAGTCCATGTATATTGTATGTCTATGAATATTGTAACACCCCTCTCCATTTTGTATGTTAGAAAACAAGACCTATGACAGCAATAAGGGCTAATGCTTGTGTTTATGGGGTTTTTATCTTCCATTGAGAAGAAGGATTTTCCATGTAAATCCATGTTCTTGTGCAATTTGTTTACAATAGATTCATATATGCACATTTTAGAAATAATAAATATGGAAAGTATATTGCAAAGCTGTCAATGCCACCCTTACGTTGGAGCATATATCTCTAGCATGCTTAGCTTGGCTAGGTAATGGTTGGGTTGGGGATGTGGATTCGCATATGCTGTAACCATTTCTAGCTTGTTACAAGTTAGTTCACCGACACAAGAGTGCTTTGAATGTGTTTGCCACTTGATCCTTTCACCACATTAACATAAGCAATAAGATGGGCCTTTTGCATCATCTCCTTGGTATAGGGAGAGTCAAATTCTATATGCTTTGTTCTCTTATGGAAGAATGGATTGTTAGTAATAAAGATCATTGTCTTGTTGTCATAATGCATCTACCCAGTGAATATTGAGATCCATGAGAATTGATTCTACTTGTTGGGAATAAAGAGCCACATGCCAGTGTCACGCGACAGTTGGTTAAGCCATGTGGTAGCTTGTTAGGGACCCAAAGGGGCGCCGGCCCTTGAGGGTGGTTTTGGTGTTTTCTTGTGGTCCAAGTTAGGTGTTTTCTAGTTTGGAATATTTGGTTTAGTTAAGTTTGTTTAGAGGATTTGATTTGTTAATTAGGATTTGATCTTTCTAAAAATAGGAAATTAGATTTGGTTTGTTTCTTATTTTAAGGGATTCATTGTTGTAAAAATCGGTCTACTCGATCAAGTAATCATAGTCGCCTCATCACCCAACTGAATAACCAATAATTGGTCCTATAGTCGACCACACCGACTACTCAACTGAGTAGTCGGTGTAGTTGGCCGATTAATAGGGTGATTTTTACATAAAGGAATAAAACCCAAAAATATTTTTAAAGTCCACTTAGACCCACTTGACCCCCCACCCCCCAACTCTACTCGACAGAACACCCCCAACCCTTTCACTCCCTGACAAAACACATTCGTTCGGACTTTGAACCCTAGAGAACAGTGCGAGATTCTCTCCTCCAAGGTGCGATAGCCCCATCCTCCGATCACCGCCCCTTCCTCTCCCTCTCTGATTGGAGGCGACAGTGCAAGAGGTGCAACAACCCCCTCCTCCAATCACCACCCCTTCCTCTCCCTCTCTGATAGGTGATAGGAGGCGACAACGCGAGAGGTGCGGCAGCCCCTCCCCAATCATCGCCCCTTCCTCTCCCTCACCGATCATCGCCTCCGATAGCCCTTTTCAACATCGCGACAGCCATCTCCTCTGACCTCCTCTGACAGTGCAACGCTGTTGGTAAGACTATTACAACCATCTCCTCGGATCTCCGGTGGTAGACTGGTAGTATTACTTCTCCTCCGACCTTCTGGTAGTATTGGTCTTGATTATTACATGATGTTTAGGGGCTAACTTTATGTTTGCATTCTCTTGTCAACTTAAGGATTTTGTTTTTGCAATTTCCTTGTTGCTTGTTATTTTTGGATTTCTGGCTAGATGTTGCAATCATCAATTAAATTGTTAATTGTTAATTACTTAGAAATGTGAGCTATTTGTATGTTTGTTATTTGACCATTAGGCTAGGGTTATATGAACTTATATAATTGTATTTGATACTATTTTTTTATGTTTGTAAGTTTGTATTTTTTTAAGGTGTATTCGAATTATGGCTTCTACAAATCCTCGATCCGGTGGTGAATCATGCTCGGATATGTTTTATGTCCCACCAGGATTAAGTGATCCTGGATGGAAGTTTGGATACCTCCCACACAAGGAGGATCCCAATACTGTTTGTTGTAGACTTTGTAACAAGACGATGAAGGGTGGGATCCATAGATTCAAGCAACATTTGGCTCATATCCGTGGCAATACGGCACCCTGCTCAAAATTTGATGAGGAGACAAAGAAGCTCATCAATGAGTACATGGATTCTATCTCAAAAAAGAAGTCTACGAAGGAAAAAGCACTTGAAGAGCTTCGGGATGAGGTTGACATTATTGGTAGGGGTGATCCAAGCACAACTGAATTAGGTAGGGAAGGAAAGAGGCCAAGAGCATCAGATTCTATTGAAGAAGTGCAAGTTATTATGAAGGATAACTTGTGATAGTGTACAATTAAGGATGCTTTTGCAAAGGATCAAAGGGATAAGGTTTGCGAGTATATATGTAAATGGGCCTACATTAATATGATTGCTTTTAATGCACTCACTGGGAATGATTCTTGGATTTGGATGGTTGAGGCTATTGGGAGGTATAGTTCAAGGATGAAGCTTCTTACACGTTATGAGATTGCGACCCCATTTTTGAAGAAGGCAGTAGAGAAGCCTCATAAGAACTTAGAGAATCACAGTGAGATGTGGAAAATCACATGTTGTTCCATCATGATAGATGTATGAACTAATAGGCGTGGAAGGAGTATCATGAACTTGTGCATCCATTGCCCTCTTGGTGTTAGTTTTTTGAGGTCAGTTGACACTTCTAGTGATTCACACATTGTTGATTACATATACAACTTGATTGTTACATGCATTAAAGAGGTTGGAGAGGAAAATGTTATTCAAATTGTCACTGACAATGCTTCAAACAACATGGCTGCTGCAATGTTGTTGAAGATGAAGTGTCCACAAATTTTTTGGACCTTGTGTGTTGCTCACACCATTGATTTGGTGTTGGAAGAGATTGGAAAAGAGTCTAAGATAAGAAAAGGAAGCTCACTGTATTCATTTATAGTCATGCTTAGGTTTTAAGCATGTTGTGTCACTTCACAAAGCAGAAGGATACCATAAGACCTAGGCAAATAAGATTTGCCATTGCATTTCTTAAATTGTAAAGTATCTTAGAGAAGAAGGAAAAATTGAGCTTGATGTTCTCTTCTGATAAATAGCAAAGATGCAAATGGTCAAAGCATCAAGATGGGGTGCATGCAATTTCAATAGTTTTGAGTGCAACTTTTTGGAATCAAATTACAATAGTAGTGAGGATCTTTACACCTTTGGTTCGATTGCTTCGATCGGTTGATTCAGATAAAAAACCATCTATGGGTTTTGTGTATGGAGGCTTAGAAGAAGCAAAAGAAGAGGTGAATGCATGCTTTAGTGGCAAAGATAAAGAGCTCTCTTGAAAACCATTCTTGAATGCAATAGAGAAGACAAAGGACGACTTGATACACCTCTTCACGTGGCTGCATATTTTCTCCACCCATATTACTTCTACAAAAATTGTTTAATGTTGGAAAAAAAATGTAGTGGTAAAATCAGGATTGGTAGATTGCATTGAGCAATTTTATCCTGATTTAGAGGTGCAAGATATCATCACAAGGAAGGAATTGATTAACTATAAGCTTAGTCATGGCATACTTGGCAAGCCATTAGCTATGAGGTAAAGGTTTATCAATGATGAACATTTCTGATCCATGTAATTCTATATATCAATTCTAAGGTTTGTTTTTAATTGAATTATGAAGTTTACACTAATTGACTAATACTATTCATTCAATAGCTAACTAGTGGTCCCTGTATGGAAGTGAAGCACCCGATTTGCAATTAATGGCAACGAAAATCCTAAACTTAACCTATACATCATTTGAATGTGAGAGGAATTGGAGTGCATTCGAAAGGGTAATGGCCTAACTAATGGCATATTATGTGTTAGACTTCACTTTCCATACCTTACAATTTTTTGTTATTGATTTGCAGATTCATTTGAAATATAGAGTTAAGTTGACAACTAAGAGTTTAAACGACTTAGTCTATGTGCGCTTCAATGCTAAATTGAAGGAATGATAACAAAAGGGAGCAAGGAAGGATCCCTCACTTTAAAACATTTTGTACATGCAATAGCATGGGTTGTTGATTTTGAAGTTGGAGAAGATGAAGTTTTCCCAAGTTCGGGGCTCACTTGGGAGGCTGTTGCAAAGGCATGTGGTGCTGAAGATATTTTGCAACCAAGAAGAAACAAAAAACTTAACAAAAGCAAAGGAGCTTCTAGCTCAACATCACTTGACTTTGAGGAGGAAGTTGGTTTTGAAGAAATAGATGAAGATGAAGATGAAGAGGATGTTCCCTTGTTTGTGGATGAGAAAGATGATCAATTTTGACTTTAGATGTGTTTTCTATTGTTTTGTTGATTAAAGCAAAGGAACTTGTGCTTTTATTTTTGAACTTGTGTTTTTTATTTGGAACTTATGCTTTTATTTTGAACTGGTACTTTTGTTTCGTTGGTATTATTGTAAGCTTGAAAATAGTTTACTTTTATGTAATGATATATTTTACTTCTTGATGTATCACATGTGTGTCCGTACGTGCCCGCACGCGCGTGTATATATATATATTAAAAAAATGCCCGACCGAGTACTCCCCAACTACTCCCCCGCATATCGTATACTCCTTAGTTAGTGGCCTGGCCAACTGAATACTGACTACTGATTTTTACAATAATGAAAGGATTGTGATTTGTTCTCTCTTCTATAAAAAGAGTCTTTGTAATCCTTTGAGCCTTGTGTTAATAAAACAATACTTCCAACATCTCCAACTCTCTCTCTCTCTCTCTCTCTCCACCGACTGCTGCCCTCTCTCTCTGTTTTAACGTGGGACAGTCCCCACATGGACTATTTTTGCCACGCCAAGGAATCCTACACGCCTCCACGTTGGGCCAAACTCAACAATACTCAAACATTTTAGCATTGGTTTGAGCCATGGCTTTGTATTTTGACTCTACATCAAAAATCTAGACAAAAGCATCTGCTACTTGCTTCTTTAAGTGAATAGATGCACACCATCAATCGTACTACATAATTCAAATTAGTACATGCGGATACATTCAATGGCTTCCCTTTCATGAATTGAAGTTATTTTTCTAGTGAAGACTAGATATAATTAATGATCATTATAGCAACATTTTAGTGTCTTGGTAGGTTTCCCTGTTAACTTTGTTTATTGAACTGCATAGGCTTGGTAATATGTAGGAGTTCTTACGCTAAAGCAAGCTAAAGCCTGTCATTGCCTAGCATCAACCAATTTTGTGGACTTCTTATACAAAATGAGCTTTGGAATCCATTGGAATGGATCCTAGTTAGCTTCCGGCATACTAGTAACCTTGCAAAAGATGCATTTTCTCGGAGAAGGCAACACTCTTTTTACTTGTGGCAACCTTTGAGTTTTGATTTAGGGGACATGCTCCACAATATGTAGGTCTAATCTTGAGGAATATGTCATTAAGGTGATTACATGAATTTTAAAAGCCTAATAAAGAAGTGAATGCTTAATTGATGTATGGGTTCATTAATTTCATAAAAGTTGCTATATTTTAGGGGGAAAAACATTGCAATTGACATGCACGTTGTAGATTTATTATTTGCAATTCCATTATGTAAGATCAGTCGGACTTTTGGAAGTGTGGATATTTGGAGAGAATAATTTTTCTTATTCAATAACTAAGCCAAGTCTCTCTTTATATAGGGAGAGGGTTTGGTACAATAAAGGAAAAACACACAAACTTATTAAGAATAACATGAACCCAAAATAAGTAAGACAACTAATTAATTGGATTCTCATTTATTTCCAAACACTGCCCCGAAGTCGAGATATGGGAGACAGCGAAGACTTGGATTCTATAGACGTTCATGATGGTGGAGATCAATGATAGTTGACGTAGTACTCCCTTATTAGCGTCTTTAAACTTGGGTGCTTCTTATACACCTTGGAGTTAGTCTATTGCTTGGTGTTCCCATGGTACGTGAGAGTGCTGCCCATCAATGTGGCATCTTGAGTAGACTCTCGCTTTCTTTGCTTCTCTCACTCATTCACACATAGGGATCAAAAAGAGGAAAACAAGACTCTAGAGGGGTGCACATGCGAATCCCCCTAAAAACAACACATCAAAGATAACAAACTCACAGACCTAACACAAATAACTCCTTTTTTTTTTTGGGGGGGGGGGGGGGGGGGGGATTCTCCCCCATAAGTGGTAGTGGTGTTGTTGGTGGCTTCGATAGCGGCACTTTGGTGTGTCGGAGGTTGCTCGTACCACCTTGGTTTGGTAGGTTGGCTTCCAAGGAGACGAGTGGCACCGCTAGATTTCAAACGAGCGAGGTTTGGTGGATCAAAACGTCGATCTGGATTTCTGGCTTTAGGGGCGACATTGGTTGAAGAAGGGATTGTCAACGACACGTGACCGGTCCAATGGCCACCGGAGATGGTTGGGGTGGAAGTTGGAGTCCAAGTAACCACCCCTACAGTGGTTCCTCGTCGATGGTGCCTTTTCCCTTCGGCGAATAGCAGCAGCAACAGAAGAAGAATAGAAGAAAAAGGAAGAGAAGAGAGGTTGGAAGAGGAGAGAGCCTCTCCCATGGCTCACCGAAGACCGATGCCGTTGCTGGAGAGCCTCCCCCCTCTAGGTCTACTTCTCTAAACCCTAGACCACCAGAATTGGTGGCTCTGATATCATGTGGAGATTTGGCGAGAATAATTTTTTTTATTCAATAACCAAGCCAACCCTCTCTTTATTTAGAGAGGGTTTGGTACAATAAAGGAAAAACACACAAACTTACTAAAAGAATAACACAAACCCAAAATAAGTAAGAAACTAACTAATTGGATTCTCATTTACTTCCTAACTTGAAGAAATGGTTCTATAAGATCACTAAAGTTCATGCTCAACAGCTGATGAATTTTGAGAGTGGGAAATCATGTTAAGGGTCCAAACAAGATAGAAATCAACATAAAAGCTCCACTTTACGTTTGGTAGACTGGCAACATCATTCCTAACTATTTGCCCTTGGAAAGAGGAAATGAGCCTCAACTTCTAAACATTGAATGATGTTTTACAGTTTGAAGGTTTTCTGATTTGGTTAACTTATCCACATTCTCATGCCTATTTGATTGACTGGCTGGGCTTCTTGATGCTTGCAGTCTGAAATTTTCAAAGCACTGGCAAAAACTAAACTTGCTGTTGGTAGCAAAGAGAGCATTAATTATTCAAGGTGTGGCAGGACAGATAAGGGTGTTTCCTCTGTTGGGCAGGTACTTTGAATTTGTTATACTATTGGTGTCAATTCTGAAACACTTCTACCTGTATCTAGTTATATATAGTTAGTTGTTTTAGTAGAATTCTTAGTCTTCATTTCTAAAAAATTGAAGATGCTACTCTTCAAGTCAACAATGCTTTTAAAGGAAAGATACTTTTTTTATACTTTTTTTATTTCTTGAAAGTCCAGACCTATATGATATTCAAGTGTCCTTTGACACCAAGTGTGGACCTCCATGTCTTCTTCTTTTCCTCACTTCTCTTTTTGCAATCATGAAGTGGCTTTTTTTAAAGCCAGTTGTGGTACTATGACTATTCTCTTCGATTATCTTACATTTGTAAGTGTGAGGCAAGGTTTTTTTTATTGGTACAGGGCATTCTTTATTTTTCATTTCTATATGAATACAACCAGAATGCACCTTCTTCCATCTCTTTTTCTAAGAAAGCTCGTATTGCTGTAGGTGATTGCTCTCTATCTAAGATCAGCTGTGGGAAACAGTAACGTCAATGGAGAAACACAAGGTTTGCAATCACCTCATTGCCATACAAACTACTTTAATTTTTCTGTTTTTGAATTTGCTTGCATTATCATAAAATACATGATGGTACCTTATAAGGGGAGATTTCATTGACAACATGGCATTAATGAAGGAGAAAGCAACAGTTTCCGGACGAAGAAGGAGAGAGCAATGCTGCTAGCGGTGTTGTGATCTATTTGGTTGGGGAGAAATGCGGTTATATTTAGGGGGCAACGTCCGTATGTGGAGAATTTTGTGACCTTTGCGCTATCCTTTTTGTCGGGGTGGAATTCTTGCTTGTAACATGACATTTACGCATCATTTTTAACTAATATAATTTCTGGGTGGTTATCATAAGGATAATGACCCTTTCCCTTTTCAAAAAAAACATGACATTAATGAGAGAATTAATTCTGTGAAGGAATGCTGAGAGAGCTGATTGTTTTGTTTTGGGTTAATGGATCCCGCGAAGATTCAGTTATGTGATTGTCAACTTTAGGTGTCTTTCTTGATAATATTTTCAAGGTGTGAAGTTCTAGAAATTTCTCAGAGTTTGTGAATGCTATTCTTCTTTGAATATGAGGCATAATCTCTCATTTCATGTGATTATCTGTGGAATGTAACACTCACTGAGTTGATCAGTTAGTGGTTTTTATTTTGGAGTTCATTATGTGATTCACCATTTTGAAGAGAGGGTATGCGATTTTTTGAAACCAGGATTCTTCTCCTGTATTCATGCCATGTTACCATTGATTTCATATTGTCAGAATTTTTTCATGAAGTTTCCATGGTCATGTGATGATTGTGCTGTATTGTTAATTGATTTTTGCATAAAGTGAAATGCTACTCTGTCTTTTCAAAGATTAATTTGATTGTATCTTCTCCCATAAATAAAAAACCTTTAATCATGTCTTCTGTTTTCCACATCCCTCAATACAAAATTTGTTACTCTGTAAGGCAATGTTGTGGAAACATACAAAAAAAAGAAGTTGCTTGTCTTTGCCAGCAATGTCTAACAAGGCTCCACTCACGGTACCAATATTGAAAACCTGTAATTGCACAAGAAGCTCCTTTGGAAGAAGCAGATCTCATTGAAGATAAGAACTTATTAGGTTTGTATGGCTGTGATGTGAATGAAAACGAGACTGAGTGCTTATGACCAAATCTAATTATATATGATGTTGTCGCATTGATAAGTCACAGCTTTGTTCCACCAACTTTGATACCATGCTAAAATAGGTAAACATTATGATTGTAATGTTGAGAATCCAATAGATGGCCTTGCTTTTTGTGGTTTCAGGAGGTCTGATCTCAATATAGTCTGCTGAAGAAGAGGCCTCAAGTGGGATTCTTCTATTATTTCTTCTCAACTAAAACATGTATAGGACTATATATGGGCCCGTTCACAAAAATTCTTAATTGTTGAGGTGAGACTAAACGCAAAACCCAAGCAGTACCATTATATGTATCTTGACATGATACAGCAACCTCAACTCATTGGAACTCCTATCTTTCGATGTCAGTGCATTATTTCGTTTGTCTTGGATATATTTTTGAAGTTTTTTTTAAATTTCATGTTTTGAGGTTTTAATGGCCATTGTAATCAACTGTTAGTGTTAGTCTAACAGGGCTTCAATTTTTTCTTGCAAAAGATGAAATAGACTATGTGAAAGTGCTGAACCGGGTTCTTCCTAAAGACATTCGGGTCATGGGCTGGTGTCCTGTTCCCACAACGTTTCATTCAAGGTTTCATTTAATCACACTCCTTTCCATACAGACAAGTTCATTGTTCATCTCAGGAAGAAATAATGCAAATATGATTTTTCTTGAGACCTGCAGGTTCAGCTGCTTGGGTAGGGAGTATAAATACTTTTTTTGGAGAGGTGAAATGGATATAGAGGTATATTCTAGTAGTTATCTTGTTGGAAAATTTTGTTACATTTTTCCCCTGAGAGTATGTTAATATGTGTGTGAGGACTCGTGGAAGCGTAGAGCCAAGGCACGTGAACAGTCCATGCGTGGAGCTTGGAGATCGAAGGAGAGAAGGAGAGAGAGCATTGACGATAGAGAAGAAGTGTGGAGGGAGTTGATGAAGATAGAAAATGTTTATTGCAACTCAAATAAACGTAGTAGGTGTCGGTCTTTATTTAAAGAGGACTAAACCTAAACTTAAACCTAATTGCAATTCTAACAAATTATATCATAAACAAACTGAACTACAATCAATTAACTATTCTTATTTTTGACTCAATCCTAAATTGGTCTCTAACAATTAATTAAAAATAAGTTGCCACATGTGGCACAAAACTTGGCATGCAAGCCAACTCTAAAAAACCTGAAAGGCCACACAACCACTGATCCTACTAACTCATTACCACGTGGACCGTCCATATTGCAACCTTCATACTCCTCCCTCAAGTCGAGGTTGGAGTAGGTTGTAGACTTATGCACTTTTAGTGAGGTTAGAGCCCCCCACCATTCTTCGTCATCTTCCATACCCGAAATTTCTTTGTTTGGATCTTCAGAAGTCACGGAGAGTCCTTTAGCGACCTCAAAAGTCGTTGCCTTGTGGGCAACCTTGATAGTCATCATGATGGTTGCTGTGGTCTTCTTGTCCTCAAGTAACATAGTCCAAATCTTCTCAAATCCATAAGCAAGAGAACTCTCGTGGGGAATTACTCGTCTCACGTGGTGGTCTCCTAAACTTGCCCCAACATTTTTCATGTGCATGATTTGTGCACACGTAATGCTGACAAGGTGGGAAGACTCGACTCGAGCCTTGGCTTCATCCTTTCCCACAACTAATGCCACCGTCAGTAGTGTTCTTGGACACCGTAGTCGACTCCACCTTTGGTTCTCCAAGTTTCTCAAGGTAACTATAAATCATCTCAAGATCCATCTTTTCATCTAAGGCGAGAATTTGATCACGTGTTGATTGTTATAGGGGATGTAACCTTGATAGAAACTTTGTTGCTTGCCACCTCTTGCACATAGTGGTCTGATTGTCACAATAGATAGGCTAGAAAATCTCGAGCTCCTCAAACAGTGCCTCCATCTTTGAGTAATATTTATCAAGGGAAGATCCCCTTGATTTGCTATCCAGATGCAAGCATAAAGGTCGGTAATGCAGGCATTGCTAGATTTTTTGGAGTACCTCTTCTCCAAGGACTCCCACATCTTGAATGTTGATTTCTTGTATAGCATATTGGAGGCGATGGATGGATTGATTGAGTTTATTAGCCAATTCATCATGAGATAATTGTCTTTCTCCAACTTTTTCTTCTTTGATGTGTCCTTGTTCTTGGGTGCTTCAAGTAGAATGTAGTTTCTCTTGTCCCCTCGCCCATAGGACGTAATTAGATGCTCCTTGTAGCTTGATTGTTGTCTCCTGGACGATTACTTTGCCTTCTCCAGCTGACATTTGGGCCTTATTCTCCGTCATCTTCTTCTACAGTCAATGAATCTCCCTCTACTTCTATGCTCCGAGTAAGGAGTCGGGTGCGGTAGTGAGAGGATTCACTGGAAATCCCTTACTTGAGTCCTTAGGCCTTGCGTAAGGCGCCAAGGTCTTCCAAGGAGTTCTTTGAGAGAACTCCTATGCCATGTGAAGAAGCCACGGAGATTGAGGCACTGGTGCATCTGGAGATTCACGCACAAGATGGAGCTTTCTTGTGCATGAACCCTCTTATCCTCACTTTTCTTTGTTCCACACATGAAAGGATGAAGAAGTCTAGACTGGTGGCTCTGATACCATATGAGGATTTGTGCATAGAGGACCTAGGTGCGTGAGTAGTCCACATGTGGAGAGAGAGAGAGAGCATCGGCGATTGAGAAGTATGGAGGGAGTTGATGAAGATAGAAGATGTTTATTGCAACTCAAATAAACCAAGTAAGTGTTGATCTCTATTTAAAGAGAACAAAACCTAAACCTAAACCTAATTGTAATGCTAACAAATCATATCTTAAACAAACTCAAATCACAATCAATTAACTGTTCATATTTTTTACTCAATCCTAAACTGGATTCTAACAATTAATCAAAATAAGTTGTCATGTGTGGCACAAAATTTGGCATGCAAGCCCACTCCTAAAAACCTAAAAGGCCACGTGGCCATCGACCCTGCTGGCTCACTGCCATGTGGACTGTCCACGTGGCATTTACTCCTTCACAATGTGTTTTGGGGTCATAAAGTTACTGACTTATCATTTTGCCTTTCAGGCAATGCGAAATGCTGGCAAGAAGTTCATTGGAGAGCATGACTTCAGAAACTTCTGCAAGATGGATGCCTTGAATGTAAGTAACTATAGTCGCCGGATCACCACATTTGAAATCTGTCCTTGTGATGAAAGGTAGTCTTTCTTATCCTGAAATTCTCCATCATGGTGTCTTGATATGCCTCAGCATATGTTTCTTGGAAGTTCTTTCATTTTGCGCATTATTTTGATGAGAAAGAGGGTGATCACCTTGGTTACTCATCATCCTCCAATGCATTAACTGCAAATAGTTACATGCTTTGGCCTAAACAATTAAAGAGTGCCCAAAAAGATTTGTTTTTTTTTGAAAAATCTCTCTCTACAAAAACTTTCGGTAAAACCCATTCCCCCCTAAATATAACCACATTTCTTTGCAACCAAATGGCCCAAAGTATAGCAAAGGGGAATAGAATAACCCACTCTTTTGTTGTCCAAAAGGTGCCCGCCTGAAGCTCCTCGAAAAGTCTCAAACAAAGAATCAATCCACTGCAACCAACCTGCTCTCCAGCGGCTTCTCTTTGTGGACAATGAAAGTCAACTTCTTTGTTCACATGCACTAGAAAAACTTAAATGTCTTTTGGTGGCTTGATGTACAGGTTCTAGGTAGTTTTTGATATGTTTGTTTAACATTGTCTGTGGCAATGGCAGATGTGGTCACGATGAACTCTATGCTTTTATCATTTGCGGTGGTGCTTTTCTGTGGCACCAAGTTCGCTGTATGGTTGCTCTGCTATTCATGATTGGCCAAGGCCTTGAATCTCCCTCAGTAAGAATGAGCATCAATTACCAAAATTTTGTCATTTTTTGTTGTGGAGAATGGATATATTTCTCAATATTTACCTAATCCTCCCAGATAAAGGTTTAAGAAGAGAAACATACATGATGATCCTCACTCTCAAGGGGGAAAAAAAGACATGTTTCACTTACACAATAATGTGAAAAGAGTAGAAGATATGCTTGTAAGCATAAATACATACAAGTCGTAGCTTGGATATCAATTAAGCTCAAACTTGTCATGCAACAAGCTACATTGAGCTTTACAAAATATCCTAACATTGGTTGTTTGCAGCTAAGCATCAAAGCTGCATTCATTTCCAAAGAAAAAAAAGCATCAAAGCTATGTTGATATGGGGATTTTCCTTTTAATAAAAGCATTTAGCATACAATGGTAATTCACTTTGTGTTGATATGGAGATTCTCCTTTTAATAAAAGCATTTAGTAAGCAATGGTAATTTACTTTTATATGTTTTGTCCTCTCATGAAACACATGATTGCTGACAATAAATGTTGTGACTGTAAACTACATGTTTATGCATGGAAGCATCATAAACCAAGATCGTTCATGAACTATTGGCCCAAAGAAGTTCATTAGATGTATTTATTGAAGCCCTTGCACTCCATTCGAGGGAGAAGAAACTTTTTTCTTGCTATGCCAGGCTCGTAGGCATAGCAATATAACAAGTTGCACTTTCTGTTCACCCCTTGTGAAATTCTATATTATTGCATATTGTTTGGTCCCCTTTTACAATTTGGACAATTGCCCTTTCGAACTCTATCTATCTCCTGGTGGCAAAGACTTTGACGTGTTGTTTGGGAGAAGTTCTTGACCACCTGATTAGGCAGGTGTAGTCTGCCTTTATCAGGGGCAGGTCAATCCTGGAAAAAGCTTACGATAGTCTTGATTGGAATTTCCTTTGGTCTATCTAAGGCTGCGAGGATTCTCGAGTATGCGGATCTGATGGATGAAGGCATGCATCACATCTGCATCTTGCTTGATCATGGTTAATGGTCGGCCAAAGGGAGGATGGATGAACCCTAGAAGGCGGGTAAGACAGGGATGCCCCCTTGTCTCCATGTTGTTTGTCTTGGCTGCCGATTTTCTTGGCGGATTCCTATTACACTCTTTACTAGTCTGGTCTCCTGATGGGCTTTGGATCTAACAGGGGTGGCATGGTGGTACCCCCCTTATACTATGTAGATGACACCATCCTCTTCATTGAGGGTACTCTTTCTGAGGCCAGGACATCAGGGTTGCTCCTGGAGATTTTCGGGGAAGTCTCTAGATTGGTAGTGAATTCTCAAAACTCAAGTTTCCTTTTGGGATGACCGTGGATCCGGCAGCATGGTGTGGGCAGATTCTTGGAACACAGCAGCTACAGACTCCCTTCAATTACCTTGGATTTCCAATCTCCCTTGGATGCATCACTGCCAGGGATTGGACTCCCATTTTAGATAGATTGGAGAAACATCTTTAGGGATGGGCAGCTCACCTTCTATCTAAGTGGCAGGCTTGTTCTTTTGTCTGCCGTCCTCTCTGCCTTACTGATGTATTACTTGTCCTTGATGAAGGTGCTAGTAGCCATTCTGAAGAGGATCAACTTGATCATGCGGAGGTTTCTTTAGACTTCCAGATCTAGAGATAGTTTCATGCCTCTGGTGGCTTAGGAGGACATTCACAAGCCTAAGGAGATGAGAGGGCTGGGAGCATTGAATCTGCAAATGATGAATGAAGCTCTGATCATGAAATGGGTTGTTTGCCTCATGAATCTTGACCTACCTTTCTAGAAGAAGATCCCACGTGAGTCTGATGGAGAAACTATAGACTGGAACAAGTGAAGATTGAACTTTAAAGGTGGTTTGCATTTTTTGCAGGAACTGCAAAAGATTAGGGGTACAACCACATTGTAGGGCTACGCTAGGAGATGGTTCTTTCAGATTTTGGACTCATCCTTGGTCCCTTGTTGGTGTCCTTGCACAAATATACCTCAGATTGGCTAACCTTGCCACACATACCTCTACATTGGTGATCAATTGCTTTAGGGGTGATTGTGGGTACCACAACTGCCTGCTTCTCTCTCAGAGGCCAGACTTGTGGAGCTTACCACATTTTTGCAGACACTTCATGATATCAGGCCTGGGGTTGGGCATGATGGTTGGATCTGGAGGCATGGTGCCTTCTCTGTTAAAAGGCGTATTTGCAGTTCTTGGAGGACACCTCCCAAGTAGATCAGGAGTTGGCTTCAGATTGTCGGAAGCTTTGGAAGGTTCAACTACCTCTTAAGATCAAAATCTTTATATGGTTGCCGAGAAGGAAGAGACTGGTCACCTACTCTTACCGATGCTATTCGGATCCTGATGTGGCTGACTTCTGGGTTCTTTGTAATGGAGGGTCCAAGGACATAAAGCACTTGTTCTTCTCTTGCCCCTTCTTGTAGGAGTGCTGGTCTTCTTTGCCAGCCGAACCTATTCACTGCACCTTTGAGGAAGCCTTCTGGTCCAACATTGATAACCCCCTAGTAAATGAGGGGGCTCTTAGGAGAGCTTTAACCATGTTATGGTGTATTTGGTTGAAATGCAACAGTTTTATTTTCAGAGATGAAAGAACTTCTGTAGAGGCTGTAAAGCATATGCATACATCCATATGTAATGCTTGGAGCTTCCAACTCTCCTTGTTAATGAATTTGGGGGGTTAACAAGGGTTGTTAACCCCTCTTCAAAAAAAAAAAAACAACCCTTGTTAACCCCTCCTCTTTTTCTAAAAAAAAACCCAAATCAATTGATAAGACTAATGAAATAATGACTAAACTGGGGTTACAACTGGCTTCTTTCGTGAAATGACTAATCCTACTCACCATAATTGCTGATATCTCATCTAGTCAAAGGTTGAATAGAGTAACTAACCAAGTAAGCTTTCATATCCTTAAGAATTATCAAAATCAGGTGAATCAAACATAGAGAATGCTCGTCCATTCTTATCGAAATGGAAGAGGGCTTAATAACAAATTTAGACTTTGGTCTCGTCAAGTTTGTTGTTGTAATTATTTCCCAGACACAACAACTCGCTACTTGCCTTCAGACTTTGGCGAACTCAATGCTCACAAGACAAGTGAGATATCCAAATCCCCTTTTTCCTGGGGAAAAGATATCCAAGTCCTTTACTAGAAGAGTACCTTGTGAGTATTCTTCTACTGGATGTTATCTTGTTCGTCACTCATAAAGATGACGTCATTGACAACTTTTTTTAAAAGGGATATCATTGACATATAACAAGAATAGAAGATCCATATAGTAAGACTAATAATGTCCTTGGTATTTAGTCCTTGCTCCACAGTATATTCAGCTAATCTGACGCTTGCATGGCAAAGCCAAATTTCATGATCTTGGAACTAAAACATGGGCCGAGAATGAGAGTTTTGTTTGGGATCATAGATCGTTTTTCATAAGAGGATGTTCCTTACTATAGCCCCCCCTGCATCAAAACCAAGGAGGTTTTGCGCCACTCACCAAAAAATGCATTCTTCCTGTCAATTTGGTGGGGAGGTCAATTCTCCACCACTACTTAGGAAATAATAATCCCAAATAGAATCAAAGTCAAGCCATTGGGTACAACTGCAACAGATAGTCCTGTCTAGAATTAAGATGAGCCATTTGGAGTGCACATCCAAGAAATCCAATCTGAGGGCACTAAACCCACTGCCAAGTCAGAAAACCCTATGATGAACGACTAGAACACACTGCCATACACATCCATGTAGAAGAGCATCATCTCCTCCATCATATTTTTCATGATCCATCTAGTGCCAAGTCCCATGATGATTCCTGGGAATGATTATTAGCCACTGAAAAAAACTTAATAGAGATATCAACGGCTATCAATGGAGGTGCAATGAGATATAGGCGAAGCGCATCTTCAAGTATCTTTGCATAACATCACTAGCAAATCAAGAGCTTTGTGGTAAGGGATAATCTCAGATGGACCTTCTTTCAAAGCATCTTCATTAGGGGGCCTCCAAATAAGTTTGTTATTAGATGTGCAAGGGAGTAGGTATAGAGGCTTAATGGGCTTGGCATGGACTAAGTGGACCAGTGTGATATGATCTACAAGGATTTTGGTTCTATAAATGCAATTTGACGCTCTAAACTTCTAAAAGTTTCTAGAGAAATCTTCCCTTGTGAACAAAAGAAGGAACTATTTTCATCAAATAGCAGGTATCTAAAATAAGATCCTCCAATCAAGGGGATATCATCCTCTCATTTTAGAATGTGTCAACCCTAACCATTGCCATTAGATGCATTCAAGTTTCTTGATATCTGGGGATGGCAATGATCTTCCAATACCTTTGAGTTGAAGAATATGCAGCTCAAACAGCTTGACTGAGGGGCCATGTTTATTTTAAATGGCTCCATCCACAATTCCTGTGAAGATATGTCGTCACCATTCATCAAGCTTAATTGACTATCTCCCATATTGCTACCCTCCAGGTTAGCTCATATATCGTTCACGACATAATCATTGACTTGTGCTACAACCCCCACTCCACATATCAGATTTCTTTGACTGAAGCTTAACTCTACAAAATTATTGTGGTCTTCACATTAATGGTTTTATGTTTCCAATGCTCGTTATGGCCACTCAATTAACTATTAAGAATAAATCTGGCTATGCAGGTAATTGACATGTTGTTGGACACAAGCAAGTTTCGCAGAAAACCTCAATATAATATGGCATCTGAGCAACCTCTGATGCTTCGACGCTGTGAATTCGAAGGACTCAGATTTCTTTGTTCAGAGGGTATGCTTTAGCAATACCATTATAAAACCAGGAATCAGGTTCCCCAGCAGGAGGGAATTTGGTTTGCATGCTCAAATGGTTAATTTTTAAAAAGTATCTTTCATCGCAATTTAACACATTACATATTACCACATGTTTTGATCTTGTTATTTCATTGCCTTTCCTTTTTCTTTAAAAAAACATGCTTACAAGTTCATAATGCAGAGGATGTTGATGATGGAAAAAGATTGTGGATTTATGGACACAAGAAATGCATGGATACACAATGATTATATGAAGGGGGGAACTCAATGTGTTATCAGTAAAGTGAATGAGGGAGACACATTTGAGGCGGGTAGACATGGGATAAGCTGGTTAGGCAGGAAATTTGAATGGGTAAGCCTTATAAATTATAATAGAGGTTGTAGACAACAAAAGAAAGCAGCAAGCATGAACCTACTTACTTGGTGTAAAGCAGTGTTGTTTAAGGCAAAAGGTGCCAAAAGGCAATAGGGGTCCGAAACACTTAAAGTGCTAGGCATTCGCCTAAGACAAGCAAAACACTAATGATTCATAAAACATTCGTGTACATACATAAGTGCATAGATGAATATAATGCAATAACACAAATATGATACATTTTTTATACATATACATTATATAAATACTTAGACAAACACATGTACAATCCGCATCATGTATACATACATAAATAATATATATAGTTGCAAATGAATGTGTGCATGTGTATACACAGGATAGATATCTATGTTCATAATTTACATCTGTGTATATTCATATACATACTCGTATACATACACATGGTAGGTTTATATATGTATGCATATGCACATAATACTTAAATGCCTGCATGTATATGTATATGTATACATGCATGTATTTGTTTGTGAGCAAGAAAGAGCACTCAATGATTGGCAAAAAGGAAAAAAAGATCCTAAAAGCAGCTTAGGAGATAAAAAATCACATATTTGGCTTAGGCACTTATCCATGGCGTTGGCACCTAGGGCTAGGCACTCACCTAGGCAGTGCCTGAGGCAAATCACCTCTCCTGAGGTTTAGCCAAGCATTAGGGCCTTGCCTTAGTTCTTAGGCATGCCTAGGCAGTGACAACACTGGTGTGATGTGTTGGTATGACTCTAGACAAATAGACATGGTGGTGAAGTGTCCATATACCTCACCCCATTATCATAGGAAAGGGCTGGGTTTGGTTTGGTTTGATTGTGGTTTTGCAAGGATTATAAAAGATAGTTGATTGAGACATGACACATGCGAGTCACCAAGATTCTTAACAAATTTTTATTGTTCCCTTCAGCATACCCAAGCTCACCCTTCCTACTTTCTGCAAGACTGGGTAGTTCCACTTCCTTCTCCTGAGTTTCGAGAGCTCGAGGGTAAACTTACCGGTTCATTGGGTGGTCTGCAGTTCATGTGTCTGCCTTAGCATGTGTGTTGTGCAAGATGTTAATATCTACTTAATCATTTGTAATTATGGTAAACCCTTTGAATTTGTTGGTATGGCATATATGGTCACCAAGAAATAATCATGTTATCTTCATTATGCTAATGCTCTATAATATGCTCACTTTTTTCTGATTTATAAAATAAAAGCACTTCAAAGAATCTCGATGCACTTGGCAAGATGGTTGTTTAATCATGTGAAGATTTGGTAGAGAGGCCTTAGTAATGGTTTCATCTATCTTTTTTGCACAGATGCCAAGCAAGCTCTGGTTGATGACTTCACTAGCACAATCCAAACTTACCTTCTGCAAGCTGATATCTTCCATGAAGCATTGGGCTGTATATCTGCATCTGGTATGTATGTATGGCTGAGCTGTGTCTCACTTAAGTTAAAACCTCTATCTCTGAAATTTTTGTTTACTACTACAGGAGAGGCTGTAACAGATAATACCAAGAAGAAAAGAGCACACATTCCTCTCTTAAGACGACCCACTGAGCGTAAGTTTGATATCTGCGAACTTTTGCCAAATCTGTCTGTAAGCAAAGTTTTCCTTTGTCCGCAAAGATATTCTTGCATGCTGATCTAATTATTATAGTTCCTATTGGGGTGAGGATGGACCTTCCTGAGAGAGAGTCTGGTTATGTATTTGAAAATCCTTATTGTTGGTCAGTTCTACGTGGCTTGTCTTGGGTATGACCCTTTAAAGAGGGTGGGTCTCGATAATAATAGACCTGTCTATTGATCCAAAACTAGGTCTCTATAATAATAGACCTCTCTGTTGATCCAAAACTACATTACATCCCTTGGAATTGGGAATAGACTTCAAAGGAGGATAGGATTGTGTGGCTCCTGCAATCATCTATAGTGAGGCAGCCTATAGGTTCTTTCGTCTTCTTCTTCTTCTTGGAAAGGGTATGATTTGAATTCTGATCTTTGGGGTGAAAGGAAAGCTGCTAAACCACCACATACCCACATGGGTCTAGCTTCCAAACAATGAACTTGAATTATATGTTTCTTTGTTCCTATTTTCCAGTTTTTTTACTTTTTAGTTCCATTTTCCTTTGTGCCATTAAGTTGCTTGCCTGTTTCCTGTTTCATCTGTGGTTTGTTTGCTAACTAATTGTGTTCCAAGTCCTGCGATATATTGCCATTCTTCAGTACAGCTCTGAACCCAATTTGCAGTTGTGATTTTCCTTTAATGAGCCCTTATGAACTTATGAGGCCCACATTACCTTCCAGTGATCTGACCTGAAGCTCAGAACAAATTACAAATACTGTGATATAGGATGGTTGCAGCTACCTTATTTACCATGGTCTTTTTGTCCCGAAAGATCATTGTAGATGCTGTTATGTCTATCCTTCATTGTTAAAAGAAACTGTTTGTGTTCTTATCAGTTTTATTTAAATGGTGTCCCAGCATCCTATGAGGAGCGGCGAGCCAAATTGGCTATCAAGAACAAAAAAGTTGACTAGGTGCCATTTCATAGGATTTTGCTCGATGGAACACTCGTCCAAAAAGCTTTCTACAGCAACTACGATGACGACAGCAATAAAGCCCTTTCCTACACTGAGCAGGGTCAGCTACATTTATTCTATGCCTCCACTTGTAGGATTTCGTTCAATGTCATGTAATATTTGTTGTAATATAAATTGATTTATTTTTTTGTTATCCTTATTTCCCTTCATTGTTAATTCTTGTCGTGCTTCCCCCTTTTTAGTTTCTAAAACTTTGACAACCATTGATGCAGTTGACTATTCATGGCACACGTGAATGCATGGATGCCTTTTTGTGTCGTAGAAAGGGTTGGTGTTCGACCTAGATTGTGTCATGAGTTCTGTGCACCCATGTGTTGTCTGTTCAACATGATGAAGCTGATTCACTACTCAAATGTGTCAAAACGTGTTTGCCTTGTAGGGTAGCTACTCGATCCAACTCTTATCTGCTTATGCATATTCTTATGCTCTGTTGGAACAAATTAGGGTGAGTCTTCGATCATGTAGAATCAGATGATTCTTTAGTAAGTATTTGGATACTACCTGTCAAAAAGTTTTAGGAATGAAAGTGGATTACACAGTGAATGCGACATTCTTAGCTTGTGTCTGTGTTCTTGACCATCTCTATGTAACTACTTAATCGCCTATGTTTGTGCCCTTGGGCTTCTAGGGAGAGGCTTTCCGTTCCCTTCTCAACAAACCCTAGGGATTCATCCCCCTTTCCACCCAACACCAACACCTCAAGGCATTCCTTGAATCCCTGGCTAGACTCAGTCCGGTTAGGACCCACCCATTTGTGCGTTTTGCTAGCCATTACCCTCCTGCTGAAGCCTCAGAGGTTCTTTGCTCTCTCTTACACTTGTGTTGGATGCTATTGCTTGCCCTTTTTGGTGGATTATCAGAAGCAATGTGAAACCTCATGGGGTTTGCTTCTTTTTCCCTCCTCTTTGGCATTTTCCCTGATGGTCGCTCCTTCCCTGGGGCTTGCTTTTCGTGCTTATGGTCTTTTGATAGGTGGTCCACTGTCATCTTCCTTACATTATGGGTCCTTTTAGCCTTGTGCTTTTTTGACGGATGGGATCTTTTTCTTTGACCTTTTAATCTTTTGTGCGAGAGTTTTAGATTTGGGGGTTTTACCAGGGCTTGGTTCAAGTTCTTGGGGACTTGGAGCTTGTCCTTTGTTACGTGGCCAAGTGATCTTATGCCGATGATCCAACTTATAACTAGTAGATCACGTCAAGAACCTAGTGGTTGGTTCATCAATGAGCCCGAGTTGTGTTGGTATCAGATACTGAGGTTATTTGCAGAATTGCCGGACTTATTAATCCTACCTTGTCAGCTCTTTTGATTAAATATTATTACTCTATCATCTCGGCATTGAGCGAGATTGTTTCAATGACGTTGCAATGGAATTGCTGAATTGTTTTTTTTTTCTTCCGGAAATAAAGGTTGAATGTGTCTTGCGTGGTTTGATTTTTCTGCTTCTAAGCCTTATTTGCTGCTTGCCAACAGTTTGCTCCCCGACTCCATTTGTAACCCGAGAAGCATCTTTTTGTCATCACCACACGGGGGTTTTTGTCCACCGTGGCGTGTGGGATTTCATCCTCTCATGTCTTGTCTGTTTCTTCAACCTTCCCTCCTGTCATTCATTCATCCTGCAGGCCTTTGAATCCTCCTTTCAATCAATTGAGCAGTGGCTAAAAAACACACCTTTTTGGAACATGATACGTATCCCATTATGCGTTATCCATTGGGTGTCTAAATCCAACTCTTCCATCGATTTTGTGACTGTGTACCTAGGGATGGTGGCTGTCACTAAGGATGCTGATAGGTCAATCTAAGGTTGGGTTTGAGTACATTTGTACCCATATTCATTTACAAATCTTTTATTGATGCTGATATATTTATCTAGTAGTGACCTAAAGCCATACATTGTCCACGTTAAATATACGAATAAATGCAAAAGTATTAGTAATCATGATTAATACAAAAAGGCCATGGGTAGGGCAGTTCTTAACATGAAAACTCAAAAAAAAAAAGAAACAAGAAAAAAGAAGTTTACTAATGGTTCAGCTTACGACAACAGATGTTCACAAGGTCAAATTTCATTGCAACACTATTTTCCCTTTCCCCTCTCGTTGTCCTAAAGCTCCGTAGGAGCTGTTGTTGGCCCCCAAACGGCTGGGGTATCTGTCCCTTTCCCCTCCATGCACATATCTAACACCATCTTCCATCGTTGATGGGATCTCCCCTCCTTGTCCACGGCCTAAGGTGGAAGCTCAACTGGTGGTCATGCTCGGTGACTGTGCTCCATGGCGCCATGAATCTAGTTGCAGCAACACTTGGCAGGGAGTGTTGTGGCAAGGCTTTGTGGTTCATGTGATCTTGGCCTTACTGTTTGCTTGATGGTCATCGGCATTTTTGGCTCCCTTTGCTATGCAATGTGGTGCAAGTGCGCGCCATTCTTGGTGGCCAAGGATGGTGTTCGACACTTTTTTGGTGCGTGTTGCTTGTTGGGGGTATTCAATGTCGATGTTTAGCGAGTCCCCTTAGGTGCTTCAGTCTCTTAATGCTCAGTGCTTTGTGATGCTTGGTGCTCTTTGTGCGGTGCTCAGAGATTGTGCTTGTTGAGGGTCTTGGAGAAAGCTACCCCTTGTTTGATCGTGGATTTTGCCTCACTTGCACCTCTGCAGCCATCATGGTGTTGCTTTGTCGTCGTTGTCTTTGCTTTTGGGTTGTTCTTATGTTAGTTGTTAGTTTGTGTTGTTATTTGGTACGGTTTTATTAGAGATGTGTGTGTACCGGAGCTTTCAAATGTCTTTATACCCTTCTTTGGGTAGATATCTCTAAGTAGAATTTCAACTTAAATTTGGTGGCCTCTTGAGGAGGTTTCCAAACTTGGTTCTTCCATGCACAACCTTGGTTGAGTAGTTGCAACATCTTGTCTAGGGCTCACGTTGCATTTGTGTTGTTATTTGTCCTGTAATTCTTCCTTTTTGGATAGGAGCTAGTATTTATTTATCCTTCTCCATTAATGAAATTTCAATCTTAAAAAAAAAATCATTGCAACATTAAATTACTATATTCATATGTATATATAAGACGAGTAAATGAGTTAAATACATGATGAGTGGGTAAATAAGCGACAATCAAGCCCCATAGCCGTGTATGTATCCGGTAAAATTTCTAAATCAGGATCTCATATTTAATTCTATTTCTAAATGGCATAGATTTCACCCACTCCAATCGGGTTGAGTCCATTGGAGCAGGTTGACTTCGCTGGTGTAAAATTATAATTCATTCTTAATATTTTTCACTTGGGCCCCTCCTTCCCTATTTTGAACTACTAATTGTTTTTGGGTTTTAAGAACCAACCAAATGTAAATGGAATGGTGGAGTGATGAAGGGAAGGAGGGCATTTTTGGGGAGAAAATGCAGGCTTATAAGTTTGCAAGACTACAGAATATCTCTAGGCCTATAAAGTGACATTTTCCATTCCATTGTTACTCGAGAGCATCTTCTTGGTTATATCAAATCCCAAAAAGGACCTCAACATGATTTTTCCTTCTTTGGCGCCAAGCCTAGGTCGTGCCTTCATTGTTCTTGTTGGCCTGTGACTTCCCTTTTTGTTTTCAAAATATTTAAGAGTAATTGCATAGAACGTTACATAGAAAATAACCTACTCAAAGTTAAAATAAAATAAATAATCGTATAAAAACATTAGGATTTGATGATCTAATTTTACTTGATATAGATGTACATCTTGGGAGGACGTGTAAACCCTCAAACTTACACTAATTAAGTGGAATGAGAGAATATAATAACGCTTTTTTTCTCTCTCTTATCTTATGCGTGCATACTCACATATGAGAGCAACGACTCACTTATATAACATATTTTTTGTATAACATCAACATTGACTAGCATGCATGATCCATAGGATTTGATCATAACGGCCAGTCAAATTAATGCCATGTTGCGCATGTTCTGATGCATGTTATCCACGATTCTTAAAAGTTATGACGATGGAGTAATGAACTTGATAACCACTACCTATGATTAAGTTTATTCATCTATCCTTTTGACCTTGCAACTGATTGGAATCCATCTATCTAGCTATATCTTTAGTCGGTTATATCAAATTTATATAGTCCACTTATTTGAACTATTTAACTACTTGTATGTTTCTTTAACCAGATCTATATAATTGAGCGGAAATTCACTTGATTTCTTTTTTAGATTAAGCGAATCTTATAATATTATATTTTTTATCTCACCTTATTCTATTGCAAGAAACCTCTGTGGACTTTTTCTTAGACAGAGACATTTTTTGGTTGAACTTCAATAAAAATTTTCCTTCCGTCCACATGTCCACTACGATTTTAGGAAACAAAGAAAAGGTAAAGATTCTACACTTATATAATCACATCAATTCTTTGACATTATATCTTCCATTTAAGCTTTATCAAATAGGTAACCTGTAAGCATATATAATACTGAGCTTAAACATTTGTTGAGATTATTTTTCATTTTTCTAGTGAAAAAGAGACCATAGGCCGAGTTTTATTCAATCGAAGATCAAAGGCCTGCGGGTTTACAACCATCTGAAAACTTATGAAGTCACATTTCAGCAGAAAATGTTTTAATTATGATTTACATAACAACCCTTGTAATTTCAAAGCTTACCTCTTGATTAAGAAAAATTACCATCTAGGACATAAATATATTTTTACGTAATCTAACCTCAATTATCCTCGTGAAGTCCTCTCCATCTATAAATATTTTCTTGAATACAAAATCAGTGGAAACTAAGACATGGAACCTTCGGGCAGAACTCCAAGATTGGAAATAGTTTGTGACATCATATACCCACCAACCACTAGAATGCGGTGAATCACCGAATATAATAATTTCGATCGGTATATTTTAAATTTTTATTAATTATTTATACTTGTAAAAATAAATTTATATAAAAAAAATTAAATGAAAAATCACTTTCAAATGTAAAAATTAATTTCCAACTAAAAAAATTCATTTTCTATTGATGAAAAGAAGAAACACATTAGTATATATATATTTTTATTTTCAACTGATTTATTTTAATTTCTAATTGATATATTTTAATTTACCATCGATATATTTTAATTTTCTACCAATATATTTTCACTAATTTATTAAACGTGAACGATAGTGTGAGTCACATTCTACAAAATATATTACAATATATATTTCCTTGCACGCATCCATTTTATATTTTCTCACCAATTTAGTTAAGCTACCGTGACATTATTAAATTTACCATATATTTCTCATCAAAATTTGCACGTGACTTTAAGATGACTTTTTACGGTAAGTATATTTCCTTTTTCTTTTAAATTTAATTCCAACTGGGTTCGACCTTTCCATGTAGCTCTACCTATCGAGAGGGGAGAATGGCTGTTTTCTCCTTAATGAACGGTGATGTACATATTTCAACATTTATTTCCTTCTTAGTTAATTCAGCCACAAGCAACCTTTATTTTGCTAATTTTAATTGCTCCGAAGCTGTCTTCCCCAGGGATTATCCGATTTATTCAAATCTAAGTGCCGACTATGTATGCGTCGTTAGAAGTAAAACAAACAATTTTTTTCAATTTTATCGTATTTTTTGGCCGGCTGAGCTTGAATTTTCTTTGGCAACTGCACGTTCACAAAATATACCTGATGTGGAAATAAAACGGATATTAAGTTATAGAATTAAAAAAAAAAAAGCACCAACTAAGTTCCAACAAAACCCATTGGTTATTCACATGCCTAATATTCATCTTTTGATTTTAGGAATATTCAAATGGATGCAGACGGCTGGCACGTAACTACAAGATTGTGGATGACATAGGGTGTAAGATTTGATAAATAATTAGATATTAACGGAAGCAAATTTTGGCATGAAGTGTGCAAAACCGGTTTATGTCTATGTTAACCGGACAAAAATGTTGTTTGAACTGACTATATATAAACTTTTTTGTTTTTTTTTTTTTTTTTGGGTTGAGAATATCCAACTGATTATACACCAAATGGGTAAGTGAGATATATCGGAAAGTAGCGTAAGTTTTATGTCAGGTGATTGGAGAAGGCAAAATGATGGGATTGAAACACTTTAATTTTCTATTCGTAAACAAACCGTGGAAGAAATTATTCCTAAGTTTAAGTGGAATTGGGTAATCTCGGGATAACCATCTGGCATCTGATCGAGTGTTGGATCAAATTCTCGCGCTCACAATGTATCTAGCTCGATTCAGTCTATATTATGGTGCTTACGATAATGTTGAAGGTGCTATGGGTTTGCTGGTGGGAATTCTTCCAGAAATTGCAACGGACCTCAAACGTTACGTGTTTTTATTACTTATTTAGTACGTTGACGTACAATCTCCTAATGTTCACTTCGGTTACGAGGGGGGTAAATTTTATCGGATAAGATAATGGGTAAGGTAGGAGAGATTTATTTTACATATATAGATTTTTATGTAATTTAATTTAATCGTTTGTGATGGTAATGTTCATTATACCTATAATCATCACTTATGTTATTTTTGTATATATCATAATCCATAAAAAAATACTATCTTATTATTATTTATTATATTATTTATCTTATTCATAATAAGCCAACTATTCTACCAACTTACCTTACATTCAGACGAAAATATTTTCTCATGATCATACAACAGAGTGGCACCGTCTCCCTTTGTGTTAGTTTGATCATATAACCCTTTTTTAAGTCAATGAGAGACACGATCCGAATTTGCTAGGAATCTTTCAAATGGATTCTTGACATTGGAGTTGCCCAAGAAGGAAGCAAACTATTTCTCGTGGGGGATCACATCATTGTAAAAGGAATAAGTACAAATAAGATAGAACCTTTACTTTGGTACTAATTGTAGATCACTAACCATGCAAAATACCAAAGTTGATACACTTAGCCGGCATTTAATTGCAACACACATTATTCTCACATTATGAAACAAACATCTTAACTCTCTCAACATATAACACCAACACTTAAACAAAAAAAGACTCACCGGCACTAACAACGAATCCACGTACGATATCACACAAAGCACACATACAATTGTAAATCAAAAACCATGAGTCCTGCTCAAGTTGCACAGTTCCATCCTTCCCATGTTGTGGTATGAAGGTTATAATTGAGATGTGTCGATCGATTGCCACCTAATTCATCAACATGGTGCCGACACACTTAATATTCTAAGTAAATCCATGAGTTGGGAAGTTTGCAGCACATTCTATATATAGAATGAAAAGATCTAAGTCAGTATTGTTATCTCGATATTCTTTTTTATTGTGAAGACTCTTTTCGCCACCCTGCTGGAGTCATCTATTTTCTTTTTTTGTGATACAGATGAATTGTCTCAAGAAGAAAACCAATCTATTCTCATGAAATGTCATATAATTAATTGACATATGCAACCTCCAAACACTAAAAGTTTCTAATTTCTTGACAATTATACAATCCTAATTCCCGTGATTAAACATTACCTTGAAGAATTAGCAAATGCATTAATAGTGGCCCAAACGCACATCATTCGAAGGTGATATCAAAGTGCAGAATACTAATCATTCTCCAAAGTAATGAGAAAAAAAAAAGAAGGCTAGAACGATATTTGGGTAAGTTTATAAATGGGGATTGTACTTGAATTCTATTCAATCACTGGGGCCATCTCAGTTATTTATCTACTTTCATTTATATATAGTCGCTAGAAGTTGATACTAAATCGTGCATGACCCATTCAATGTCGACACTCTAACCTAAACCATACTAATTAAATTGCAAAGTTTAGGAATATTCTTTCGTTGTAAGATTATATGATTGTTTATGACTGAAAAAGATTCAGAATTGAGGACAGCGTGCAATCGCGACTATTTATAGAGTAGCAATAGTCACGAAGTGTATACGGATTGCGTGTGAATGCAGGAAAGGAATGGACTCGGTCTCGCCCTGAAAACTTTTGTATTTAATGCCGGCTACTTGTTTATTTTATCATATATTAATTTATATTATTTGAACGTAGCAAACAGGAAAAGCTTTGAAGATTCCTTGTAAAGTAAATAATCGGAAAAGCCCTTCTCTTTCCCTCTCTCTTTTCTTTCTCCAGTAAGAACTTCATTGAGGAGGAGAAGAATATTACATCACAACATCACTTCCTCCGGAGAGGGAAGTCACACCTCCCAAGATAAGGAATAACACTCATCTAAAAAACTAAAAACAAAATTACATGAATATTTAAACATAGGTGCACAACCCAACCTACTTCTAAATGTTCCACGTTTGGATAACGATTTACGTCATCGAACAACATCGATAATTTACATGAGATAGGCAAAATCAATGGATAAACACTGATAAAGAGTCCATTTGTAACTTCTTTATTGAACCAAATTCATTTCCAAAACTAATATTTATTTTAATGTAGCTGGGAAAATATGGAAAAGATGGCCATTTAGCTCTTCAAAGGTGGTAATTAAAGTTGCTTCAGATCTAACATTGGGTTAAAGAAAATAAAAAAGTCAAATGTAATGATAGAGAAAATTATTTTTTGAGCCTATTTGTAATTTACTCTTTGCTAGATGTGAAACTTTCCTGGTGAAAAAGTAAAGAAACATACGTTGTAATGTATTTTACAACGTGCGGAGTGAGTGAACGTAGTTTCAACCTATGTGATTTGATTTTTCACTTGTGAAAATCAATTTCTATAGGTGAAAAATTACTTTTCATGTAAAAAATCACTTTTTAAGTGAAAAATCATTTTCAACCGATGTGTTTTGATTTTTAACCAGTGGAAAAATATTTTCAATTGACACTAGTTAAAAAAAATACATTGGTACATTTTCATTTCCAACTGGTATGTTTTCATTTTCAACAGGTGGGAAATCATTTTCAACCAATATATTTGGATTTTCATCCGATATATTTGGTTTTCACTTGGTGGATTTTGACTCCAGTTAATTTGTTCTGATTTTTAACTGATGTATTTTGATTTTCAATTAGTGTATTTTTATTTTCAACCGATGTATTTTACTTTCTTTTTTGAACGAAGGCATGAGTGAGAGCCGCACGTTACAAAACATATTACAAAAAATATTGCAACACGTGTTCTCCTACTTGCATGCCTTTATTGTCGTTACAAAAACAAGTTTCAAGATTACTTGAGATATTTGAAAGTCTTTCTAGTTATAGAATGACCAAGTGCATCTTAGCTGGTTGACCCTGGAATATAGAGGCCAGTTGCATCTGCAAAAAGATACATTAGAAATTCATGGGCACTCATAGGTTGGATCATGACAGTTAACATGGAGTAAATTAAAGTAAAATATCCTAAGGTCACGAGTCAAAGCTAGAAATATGTAGTTCAATTAAAAAGGGTGTACTTGCCAAAGACTACAATCCAATACGTGTATAGATTTGAGCCTAAATTCAAGTCTAATCAAGAAAAATTGGCCTTGAGAACTTATTAGGTATGGGCCTAATGGATCCAAGCAACCACCTAAAATGCTTAAGCTTAAGTTGTTAAGTAGTAATTCTCAATATCTATATCCTAACTCTCACTTTCATGAGTTTACGATATGAGACTATTTTTGGAAGTGTTATAACATCCTTAACTTGAAATTCTAACGTCCTCGTTAGTTTGATACTCCCAGTAGTAGTGGCGATCTCATCTCATGGTGCACTTTTTGGTCATCCCAAGGGCAACCCTTTCCTCCTATTAAAGGGAGTTTGGCTTTGATACTAGTAACGACCTGAGCCTAAACTCGAGTTTAATCGAAAAAAACTAGCTTTGACAACTTGATGGGTATGAGCCTAATGGATCCAAGCAACCATCCAAAATACTTAAGTCCAAGTTGTCAAGTAGTAATTCTCAATCTTTATATCCCACCACTTACTTTCTTGAATTTACGATGTGTGAATATTTTTACAGGTGTTACAATACGTGTGTAGAATGCACCTCTAAATATATGATATTATCTAAGTAGCATGAGGGAACATATAAGAAGAAGAAAAAGAACTAAGAAAAAGAACTAAGAAAAAGAACTAAGAGTTATGGAAGATAATAGATAGCCTTTTCTTTAGTCGATTACATGCTAAGCACTTTTTTTTTTTTTTGCAGGTGAACATCATAAGAGCAGCCATTACAAAGCACAAGGAAGGAGGGGGGGAGCCCAACTTCCTTAAGAATTACAACATAGACCGTGAGGGTTCAATATGTAAGCAAACTAGATTAGGCCTCTATTCAATTTAAATAATGAAAATCCAGCATTAGAGGTAAGCAAGGAAAAGCAAGCTGGACTAACTGATGTAAACATGTTTATATCATATAAACCGTCTATTTTTGTGTGTTCTTAGGCGTAAAGTTGCATCATATATTATAAATATTGCATAACATACATCATCTTGCATTTAGGTTAGATTGTATAAAATTTATGTTAATTGTCTCTTTTTATGGTCAGGTGACAGGGCGACATTTAATCGGGGCTTCGGATTAAAGATTCAACAGTACAGATCTAATCAGGGTGACGATTGGAGTTCAACGACTCCAAAATTGCCCCGATCGAACTTCCGTAACATTAGATGTAGTCCGAGAAAGATTATAGATCAAGGGCCAAGGTGGTGCAAATTCGTACCTCAGATGACAAATCCGACCGCACTGATGAGGATCGACGATCGTAGACCAATGGCATGAAAAGCAATCCAATCCAACATCCGTGGCATCACCTACAAGCATATGAAGATGGACGGTTAGGATGGTGCCATGTGGCACCATCCAAACCATTTGCACCCGGTCGCACCCCTTCACGTGACTCCTGAAGGCTCTTGTGATGAGAGATCAGCCGTTGGATGAAGATCCAACGGCTAAGATCAGCTGAGCATGAAACCATCTGCACGCCTCAAATGCGGACGCAGCTCGTTGGGCGAAGCCGCTTCCGTGGAGCTGAGGTTGCGGGTTCGAGCCCCCGCGTGACTCAAATCTAGGCGCGGGATCGGCTTGATTCGACCGTTGGATGAAGTGTGAGTGGCGCAAATGCGGGTGACGTGGAGCGATGGTTGGGTGAGGATCACGCACACGCACGATGACGCGAAATCAAACGCGCCATCAGACGCACAGGCGCACGATGAAGCACGGGCGTGGTACGTTTAAGCTGTCTGATCTCGTGATCGGACGACTGAGATCACGAGATTGTGGCTTATGCGTTAAGCGCGAGGAGGCGGGGAGGCGAACGCACGTCGCCCACATTCAGGGCTTTAGTGACGAATAAATCCATCACTAAACTCCTTGCATTAATGTTTTAAGGTTAAAAATCACTTATTTGCCCCCAACCTCTACACCTATAAAAAGGCTTACTCCCCCCACATATCAAGCATCCCTTTCTCTCTTCTCTCACCCCCTCCAAAGCTCTAAAAGCATGTCCCAAACTCGGGATCCTCCTCTAGAGTTAAAGATATAATTTTTCCACCTTCTTATCCCGTTCATGGAGCATTCTGCGATTGTCTTCTCACCGCCGTTCGGGAAGCGGATCCCGCTGTGACGTCGCCCTGTCCCGTCCTCCATCGTCCGTCTTCGTTCTCCTTCATCCCGCATCTCACCACGTTCTTCCAGGCACTCCGTCAACACGGCTCGTCCTCTAAGTAGCCATCGAGAAGGATAACTTCTCTCCACCTTCTCTTTTATTGCTTTCTAATGTAGATTTCCTACTTTCTAGTGTAACGAGAAGTTGTAGTGATTAGTTGTAATAGACATCATTCTGTGGTTATGAAATATCTATTTATTCTATCTTTATTTTATCTTTATTTGTAATATTCTCTCTTTTTTCTATTCATTATTCTTTAAGTAGATAGCTAGTTTAAATTTAATTCGACCAGCTAGTATGCTTCGCGACAACAAAACAAACGTACTTTTTAATCAAATGTCCGCCTCCTTGTGTTCAACCTAGAATTTCTTTTGAATTTCGGTAAAATTTATCTGTTGACGATTTTTTCTCTCAAATCGCGCTACAACGATGGATTTTCCAAACTTAAACTCTATTTGCGACGGAATTTCTGGTTCAACACTAACCAACGAGAATTCCAGTTAGGCTACTGTAGGGCAAGATTTGTCTCACAGGATTAATGGCATCAGATAAGATCACCACATTCAGCAAGCCAACATGTAAGGCCGGCAAAAGGCCTTTTTGAATAGTCGAAATCTCAGCATTAGTGCTTGGAATCGTAGGAACATGAAAAGCATTGCATCAGATACATGTACCTTCTTCGTCAACTAAAACAACAGCAACTATTGAGTAGTCTTCTCCCACCGCTGCATCTACTTAAATTAAAGGCAAATTAGAAGGAATTTCCCTTTTCTCAATATGGTCAAGTAGTTGTTGCAAATCTAAGAAATTATTTTGCTGAACACTCTCATAAGAGTTCTAAAATTTCACGATGTTCCAAGCATGATCAATGACCGACAGTGGAGAAGGGATAATCTCCTCCTTCACCACCTTGCATCAGCATAGCCAAAGGGCGTGGAGAAGATAAAAATTCAAGTTCTTTGTATAACCTACTGCTAAAAGCTGTTGGTCCATCATCACAGTTTGATCCTACCAATAACCTTCCATTGGTGTAGGCCCAATGCCCTAATAAAACCACATCACCCTAGCAAAATGACATTCCCACATCAAATGCTCCCAGCTCTCACACTCTGACAGGCACATAGGGCAACCGGAATCAATGATGTCAATTCTCTTCTTCAATTCACCTCTCAGTAGCAAGGCACCAACTAAGGCCTTTCAGATAAGGACCTTGGTTCTACGTGTCAAATTGTGAATGGACCACAGCTTTCTATAGCAGCCCAGATTCTGCTCTGTCAGACCAGCAGAAACTCCTAGCTTAGACAAAACGGTCATATGGGTAGACTTCACAATAAACCACCCTTTTGGATGAGGCATCCACACAAGAACATCAGATCCACTATGAAACGCGGTTGAAAGTATAGCTTGGGCAGATTCATGGGAAAAGGAATTGACCACTAGATTTATATTCCACTGTGTATTGGTTGTATTTAACAAGTCAGCTACTTTGGTAAGCTGTAATGCTGAAGCATCCTTGGACAATATAGCAGATTCATCAGAAGATACCCAACTGTCAAATTATATATTAATACCTTGACCATTACCTACAAGCCACTTGGTATGTATTTTTAGCATGTCTTTGATCTAACCAATTGCTTTCATGAAGGTCGAGTCAGTAGGTTTAATTGTGTATTCCCAAAAGGAACAAATTGGGAAATATATAGCTTGGAGATACTTCTGCCAATATCCATCTTTGTCAGATAACAATGACCAGCCTGCTTTCATCAAGAGCGCCTAATTCAGCTGGAACATCAGTTTGAACCCCATCCCACCTAGATGTTTAGGTAGACAAATTTTCTCCCAAGCTTTCCCCACCAAAAATCTCTCATTAATTTGTCAAGCTGATTACACAGCTTCTTGGAGAATAGAGTAGCTTCCATAAGATAAATTTGCAAGGAGCAGAGAGTGCTAGAATGACGATCCCCCTTCCTGCCTGAGAGAGCATTCTGGATTGCCATCCATCAAGCTTCTTAGTAAATCTTGTCAGCATCAAATCTTTTAGTTTAGAATGATTTTAATCATCCAACAGAGGACCCCCCAAATAGAGCTCATCTTTAGCCATATTTTTGACCTGGAATATGTTCATAATGGCATCTTCACCCCTTTTGATACAACTTTATTGAAGAAAATCCTTGACTTGGAAAAGTTAACCTTCTGCCCAGAACATTTTTCATAGTTATTGAGTGGACACATTAATGCATTTGCTTCATCAGGAGATGCCCTTGTAAAAAGGATGGTATCATCCGCGAACATTAAGTGAGTAATCGAGGCAACATTCCTATTAATAGAAAACCTTGTAATAGTCCTAGAATGTAGTGCAAGCTCTAGCAATCTTGAAAGGTACTCTAAGCAAGGTATAAAAATATAAGGTGACAACGGGCATCCTTGCCTGATGCCTCTCGAAGGCACAATGGTTGGAGATGGAGAACCATTTACAAACACTTGAAAGGTGGTTGTGGTAATGCAACTTGGTCACTCCTTATTTTCACCCGATTCTTATGAAGTACCAATCAAACTAGGAGGAGACATTACTAGGTCAACTACATTATAATTTGGAAAGTTCTATCTTATTTTATTTGTTAATGTTTTACTTGTTTACACATTTATTTGTGCATAGATGATATGACACAACCTTACTCAAAGAGAGCAGTCTAAAGGATTAGGAAATTTGGGACGAATTGTTACAAGTCGATAGTTCATATCAATATGAAAAGGTGCTTTAATTTATGGGTGTAGGTACAAAAACATACAAAGTGATGTCAAATGAAATGCAAGGTGACGTGAGTGTGGTCCCCATTTGATAATTAATATTTAATGTAAAGAAACAAATAAACTTAAACCCTACCATATTTAAAAAAATCATCACACCACTTTAAAGTAAAATACACAGGTGATAAATCACGTTTGCATAGATGATAAATCATTTTGCATTAGTGATAAATTATTCTAGATGATTTTACACCGGTGATAAATTCAGAATAATTAATCACCTGTGCAATCTCATTTTGCACTGGTGCAAAAAATGATTTTGTACCCATGCAAAGTGATTTTTACCTATGGATTTAGGGTTTATGATTTTAGGCCCTAAACCTTAAATCCTAAACGCTAAACCATATTAAAAATCACTTTTCATAGGTGAAGAATCACTTGGAATCTCATTTTGCACCAATGCAATCTCATCTTGCATCGATGCAAAATTGTTCTAAAGGTGATCTAATGATTTCGCACCAATGCAAAATGATTTTGCATTCGTGTAAAGTGATTCGAAAGGTGATTTTAGTGGTTTGCACCTGTGCAAAATGGGTTTTTTATTGATTTCAATAGTGGTAGATCCCACCACATGTCAGTACTTTTTTTGTATAAAAGGAGATACATCAAGTGGGAACCATGTTCACACATGTTTATGTTTCATTTGGCATTTCTTAAATTTTGACTTTTCTAAAATATGCATCGCACAAGGACGTATATATTGTTGGTGCAAAAGCACATCGATCGTTAATTTTGATGATAGTAAAATACATGTATTTTGACATTTGCATTTTAGTGTATAAGTTTTAGGTTTAATGCAAATGCAAGCAAGTGCGAGAAGCTCAAGCTCATATCCGTGGTGGGATGGAGGAGCTTGATGAAGATGATGAAGTTTCGCTTAGAGCGAGAGCTTAAAGAAGCATGGAGAAGTAGAATGGGATAAAAATAAAAAATGTAGTTTGTATTTTCTTTACATGTTATTTCTTCTTCTTTAGATTTATGTTAAAGAACCCAAGGTATAACACCTTAGTCTTAGGAACACTTACGCATCTCTAGGACACTTAGGAAAACCTTAGAATATAATCAGAAAGCCAAAATAGGAATGAGATAGACATTTCAGGCGTCTAACACTACCACCAGACGTCTAATAACTCATTTTAAGTCGTCTAATACTATGACCAAACGTCCAATTACTTAAGCCAAAATATCATAGCCTATGCCTTTCCATTCAGACATCCTGACCAAATTTCAGTTGACCTTACAGACGTCTAATAATATAGCTAGACGTCTAATAATGGGACTGTTAACCTGTCAAAGCAAAATCTTCGAGGATCACCTTAGGATTATCTTATTATTATTCCCAGACATCCTTAGACATCTCTAGACATCTGATAAAGAGGCATTAGACCAAATCTGACCCAAATCAAGATTTTTCAGACCCATATGGCTGTTGGCTTCTCGGGAAATCAATTCCCGTAGAACACCCTTATTATCAGACATCCATACCATCTGTCGGATGTCTAGTCCATCATCTAACCTTGTTATACTAGAACCTTGTTTGGATTTGGACATTTCCAAGAACAAACCTGCTTACAATTAGACATCCAAAAATAAGCCTACAGGTCTTAAAAGTCTTTCTTAGACATCTAACTAGATCCCTGTTTAGATCCGATCAATTCCAGGAAACACTCCCTATAGAATTAGACGATCAGACCTTTCATTAGATGTCTGACCAGATGTCTGACATTAAAATTAGACGTCTGATTTTGGTGTCAGACTCATTTATGATTCTATTTTCGGCCCATTCTTTTATATAATCACTCCTAACGGCTCTAAGACCATTTCTAAGCCTTCTTGAATATTCCTAAGACCTCTATAAATATTAGAGGACCTCTACTTGGCGATATGCACCTAAAGAAACAATACTTTCCACCATTTGAGTGCTTTAAGAGATAGAGATCATCTAGAAGAGAAGTTCTTGCTCTCCAAGCTCTATACTTCACATCTGAGAGCATTGAATTCCTGTGCAATCACGTCTACTCAGTTCCATCTTAGGGAAGTTACCTTGCCAATAGTAGCATAGTTTAAATTACACTTTGTGGCTCTATAGGCTTTCTTGTATTTTCATTTATCTTTGGTTGGGTATTCACGTGGTGAATTTCCATCTTCTTCGTGAGATAAAACACTCTTCATGGAGAAGAGTGGTTTGGAGGTACATTACTCTCATTGCAAAGTAGTGTGGTTTGTAATTGAGGTTGTATCACCTTCAGTTTAAAGTGATACGTTAGCAGATTTGATCGACTCGGTCGATTGGGAAATCCTATGTCGAGAGGCTTAGGTGGTGGTTTTTACCCTTCGGGTTTTCACCTAAAAATTTGGTGTCTCTTGTGGTGAATCTTGTTTTGTGATTGAATTTTTATTTCTGTATATTTTATATCTCACACTATTCACCACTCCTTTAGTGCAAATTCATGTATCCCCCACCAATTGCAAAGAGAAACTTTGTTTCATAGGTTCCTCCATCTCTCTTTCTCTCTACATATATGTATATATATTAGACACCTATATTCATGCACATGCCATATACAATCTAATTGGTAGGAACCCTCTTTCTACATGTACGTAGGCATGTAAGTATATTATGGATATGGTTGACACTAAAATGTAGTTTTGATTTTCATGTAATAGGTTTCTTTCCCTTCTGCCTATGGATTTCACCCTTTAATTGAATGCATTAATTTTCAAACTGACTTCAACATCCAACTTGTGATAGCATCCTTTCCCCTTTTCTCTTCAGCCTCATCGAAGTCCTACCCCTCATCACCACTCGGTGGGGCCTTGGCCAACCATTGTGCCAAATGGGACTTTCCTGCCTTTACTGATAATCTCTATCACTCCCTACAACCAATTTTTTCTAAAATCTTTGGCCTTCAGTCGAGGTGGTGAGCGACGATGAGGTTGCTTGGTCTCCTACAGGTGGCCTGTGTGACCTTTTATTAGTGACTTATGGCAACACCATCATTCGTCATAACTAGCTTGAATTAGTTGGAATCAAGAGATAAATGCTTCTAAATGATCGCCTGAGGGCCATAATTTCACTTTGATCTGATTTGAGAAGAAGACAAGAAAACATAGTTAATTCTGCTATTTCAACAGCACATCACAAATGCAGATTAACCATGGGGTTGCTCAGGGGTTAATTAAAGTTCAAATGAACATAAAAGATAAAAAAGTGGGCTCACACTAACAGAATCAGGGTTTCACACATTTTGAGGACAAAAATAGGATTGAAAACCCTAATTATCAGCCACACTTGAATTGAAAAGGTTCTGTTTAGAATAAAATCAATCTAAACCTCCTAAAATTCACAAAAAAATATTCTAAGAGGTTTGGTACCTTTGGTTTGACTATCTGAACCCATTTTGACCTAGAATAGAGATTCAAACGGGAATTTGCCCTAATTTGGGCCTCTGTGCAATTCACCTAGTCAAATGTGATCAAAATACAAATTCAAGTTCACCATTAGATTCCTTGGATCCAAATTAGGCGAACACCAAAATTTGGGTCCAATCAGAGTTCATCTTGACCTAGTTTGCATTTTAGCCCCTAAAATCTCTATCGTTCACATTGAAGCCCCTAGATTTTAAGTTTCTTATAGAAAGGCCCCTAAGTTTCTCATTGTATTTGCAAAAAGGTCCTTTCCACCATGGAAATGTGAATAGCATATTCTCTAACTCCCCGTCAACCTTCAAACTTGGAAAACTCTCATGTTTGATCACCAAATCCCTCCAAATTTGGAGGGATTAATGATCAAAAGATCCCTGGTCGATTGGGCGCACTTTCTTACCCAAGTTGAAACTTGAGAGGCCTCACCAAGCTTGCAAAATTTACGATTTTTACTCTCTAAATCCATGACTCCAACTTGCATAATTCTCCAATTTGAGAGTTCAATTGGGTTCACTTTCTTACCAAAGTTGAAACTAGAGAGGCCTCACCAAGCTTGCAAAATTTATGATTTTTACTCTCCAAATTGATGATTTAATTCCTCAACACAGTTAATTAAGTTATTTAGGCTTAATTAATCGCATGAGAAAGTAACTTAGGTTAACTTGATTTTATGTCGGTTTTGTAGTATAGGGTCAAGTTAACCAAATATTTTATATTTTAAATTCTTTTTAACTGATTGAGTCCAGGTTGTTCACTGGGAGGCATAACTTAATCTTAATTCACCATTAATTCCTAAGCATAAATTACTAACTACTTAATCAATCATATTATAATTAAATTACTTTAAGTACATGAATCTTGCATAAGGGATATTCAAATAAAAGCATGCAACATTCCATTAAGAAAGAACATATTTACACATGTGATTTTTCATTAAGAATCAAGTAAATATGTTTATTACATCCATTACAACTAATTACAAAAGATTAAGGCAAGAAAAAGTTATACAAATAAATATAAATGCTTTATTACATCAATTAAGCTCAAAATGTTACAATGAGACATGTTATTGTAATAAAAGTACAAATCAGATGTCTTAAAAGTAAAAGATTAGAAGACTAATTACAATAAGAGACGTCCAATTCTCTCTTTATTTCCTCTCTTTTCTTTTTAGTCTTAAGCCTTCTCTTTTCTTTTCTTTACTTCTGTGTCGTTACTCTCTCTCTCTCTCTCTCTCTTTTCCTTTATTCATCTCTTTCCTTTCTTCTTCTTCTTCCTCTTCCGAACCCTCTCTATTCTTCTTAATCTTTAGCCCTCTCTTTTCTTTTCTTTACTTCTCTATCGTTACTCTCTCTCTCTCTTTCTCTCTCTCTTTTCCTTTATTCATCTTTTTCCTTTCTTCTTCTTCTTCCTCTTCCAAACCCTCTCTATTCTTCTTACTTAACTTTCTCCTTAGGTTTTCTCTCTTCTAAATTTCCTTTAGTATTGTGCATATATGTTCACACTTAACCAAACAAAAATTTGGTTTTTATAATTTCCAGCTCAGACCGATCAGGGATACATAGCACCCCCTAGAGGGTAGGACCAGACCTTATTAGGTCCGAGCCTAGTTTTACTTAGGTGTTTTATTTTTGATTCAAGTCCATGCACAGTCTCCGACCTCCTAGGCCCACACACGTCCACTCGGGCTCACGCTCACGCCCACAAGCGCACGCACACACACACGCGCAGGCACGTGCAACACACGCACTTGCACCTAAGCTCAATTCATTTCACGCCTTGCACTGACAACCGGTAAGGCTAATACACTTTTTCGTATTATACCAGTGCGGTGCTTCAATAGTTCCTGAGGTGGGACTATGTATGTCCACTCCAGGCCGAACTTCGGTCGACGATTCCAGGCGACTCACTGGGTGATTTCGATCGAGCAAAGGCTCGATTGAAAGCCCTTTAGTTTCTCTACATGTATGTAACACCAATTTGATGTTCGAGTCAGATCTGGCCCTTCGATTTGAAGGGCGAAGGTGAAAGGCTTGCACGGCCATTCATGGCCTGCAGAGGGTAATTTCAGGTCTAAGGACCTGCATGAAAGGGTTTGACTTCTAGGTGAGGTCTAGGCTCTATTCAGTAGGTGATTCCGTATCAAATTAATAGAGAAAGGAGTTCTATTAGGCTTCTGGAGGAGGACTAAGCCTCAAAGCTTCGTACTGAAGCTTTAAAGCTTCAATTCAAATGTTGAATTGACCACTGGAGAGCTAATGACCAACAGCAACTGATCAAACAACCTCTAAAGGTTGTTACAATCCCATCTAGACTGAATTGATGGTTGAAACTCGTCATGAACACCATGAACTCAATATGGGTTCAAAAATGACCCAACCCTAGCAGAAATCTAATTTGGCCTAGAACCTCAATAACACAACTTCTGATTGATTATAACAACCTCAGAATCATCCTAACAACAAATTCAACTCATCAAACCTCAATTTTAACCAAAAATTCTCTAAATCATACCTGAGGTTGACTATAAAGCTTTAGAAGTTGACTTTTTGTCTTAACCAATTTCTGGCCTAATTTAAACTCTAGATCTGCTCTACATCATCACAGGAATTGATTCAGATCATTAAAACTAAGTTTTGAGATAGAATTCTAGGGTTTCAAGTTTATTGCCTGAGATCCTGAAGGGTTTTATTCGGTGGAGAATCCTAAAGGTTTTTAGATCAATAGAAGGTCAAGGATGAATTAAACAAGTCTTACTCTTACTTCTGAACCTCTTACAGCAACCTAAACCCTAACAGAGACAACTCTCCAACTCCGTCGGAGTTGGAGAAGACGCAAATTGATACTAAGCTCCAGATTATAAAACAACAAAAGAAACACTGAGACATAATCCTTAGGCCTCAATGATGCCTTCTGGAGCTTCTTGACACTTATCTAGGGCATAAGTTCAAAAAAGACTCGTCGGAGCTTGCCGGAGCTCTAGTGAGTCCAGAGAATGTCTAACAATGTACAGAACTCCATCAAACAGACCATTAAGGGTCTTAAGAGCTTCCTAAGGTCACAAGGAACCTCAGGAACTCATCAATTTATCCAATTGATGATCGAATTAAGGATTCATCAGGGAATTTAGAAAATTGAGCATTCTGAGTTCGATAGAACTCAAAATGCTTCCTCTCACTTAATTGAGTAAGGGAAAATATTCTAAGGGGTGAGGTGATACTAATGGACTAATTAATTAGGTGATTAACTCATCTATGAGCCACCATTGACAGCGAGCTCATAGAGAAGGTGGAATTTAGGTGTTTCTAATAGGAAGCTCTATAGGAGCAATTAAGCGGTTAGCGAGGTTCATTAGGTGTTAGGAAAGTGATGAAGAACCTCAATTGAAGGTGGAATAGGTTTTGGATACCTCACCATGGACAGTGAAGTGTCCAGGTGAGTGTGACTGAAATTAAGCGAATAGGTGAGTAATTAGGATGGATCTAAGGTTAATTAGGGTCCTAAGGCAATGGTCTGATGATGATAGACCCTAATTGAGTGTAAAACAGCCTCGGAGACCTCCACCATGGACAGTGGAGGTCATCGGTGACGGTGAAGTGGTTTAGGTGGTATAGGTGATAAAAGTGAGTGGAAGCAAGTGGAAATGGATCGTGGAGAGGTAAGGAGAGTGAAACAATTCTAGAAATGCGAACGAAGGCCCAGTGAGGCCGGACTTGGCCTTGCCGGAGCTGAGGAAGGCAATACTGGAAATCTAACTAAACTAATCTAACTAAGCTAATTACACTAAGTAATCTACGGTTACCTGGACGAAGAGAGGGGGAAGAATCTCCGTCAAAAGGTGCATAAAGGAGGACGAAATCAGAGGATAGGGGATAGAGCTCCGGCAAGAAGTTGAAGGTGGCAAGGAAGAGGAATTGGTGCTCCTTGGCCCTGTCACAGCCGTCTGAAGAGGAAGAGGAGGTGAGAGAGGCGAGTCCCTCACATGGAGGAGCTCCGATAGGGGGATGAGAGGTCGCCGAAGGTAGACGGAAGAATAGCCTATCGTCGACCGTAGTTGGGGAAGAAGGATAGGGGACTGACCTTTGAGATTGGAGGGGTCGAGGTCTATTTATAGGTTTCGACAGCTGTGAAGGAGGGTGTATCTGGACACCAATAGGTCTAGGTTCAAGGTAACCATCGGCGTCATCTCCGACGCCGGTGAAGTTAACCTTAAGCCCTAATTAGGATTTCAGGGGCATCCAGACCGTGGGATAGAGAGATGGTGGTGAGTGCAAGCTCCAGGAGCTTGGCGAGGGTGGAATGGCATCAGATGGAAGGTGATCATGAGGTGACATCACCGTCGAACGTCAGCCATTCAAGTGGCTAAAGAAGAAATGAAGAAGAAGATGTTCATAGGGATCTATATGCAAGGAAAGATAAGGACCTAGGTGAAAGGAAAGGACTCAAATGTGATGAATTCTAAGGACCGAAATGCAAATAGAGGCTTTTAAGGTTAATTTTAATTTAATTCTTTTCCAACTTTTTATATATATTTATAAATTAGCTAAATATCATATTAAAGCCTTGTATTCACATTTTTGACCCATTTATTTATATTTATTTACTTATTAACTTACTTAAGTTATTTACGACTTAGATTTTAAGTTATACTTAAGTTAAATAAGATATTAATTAGGTAATTAATTAATGATATTTTGAGTCCATTTATTAATTAAGTTATTAATAATATTAATTAAGTTATAATTTATCATTTTTAACTTATTTTAAGGTCCTTTATTGATTTTTGCCTTATTCTATAATCAACCCTTTTATAAACATATTCCTAGCTAATTAACTAAGGAAACTAGTTAATTATGGGTAATTAGAAGCCATGATAAGCCTCTCATCACAAATCCACAACTCCAACTTGCAGAATTCTCCAATTTGAGAGTTGAATTGGGTTCTATATAAGATATACGTGGTTTAGCAATCGAATTGAGCTTGGTCACGGCCAAAATCACCTTATTCTTCTCCTCTCCGACCACCTTCGCCACAGCTCTAGTGTCCTTCTTCCTCCGTCTTCCTACGACCTCCCAACGGTCAAGTTGGGAGTGTCCCCCTCATCCTCACCATCGTTCGCTACTTTCCAATCAAAGCGAGGGCCACCTTCCCCTCTCCTCATTGCCCTCTTCATTGTTGGAGGACTTCATGCCTTCCATGACAGGCAAGGCACACCGGCGTGGAACTCTCACCCCTTTCGTCCGTAGCGAGGTTCTTCTTCTTTTCCCTCTTCAGATCCTTCTTACACCATTAGACCTTAGGATTAGCCACCGTACCACCTACTCCCCCTCCGTCTTCCCCACGGCTGGTGTAACGACCGGATTCCCGAATCCCTACGAGACACGAGAATCGGACCGACTCGACTAATCCCAAGACCCAGTCGTCCAACGAGAAAGTGACCAAAGGAGCAGTAAAATAAACCACATTCACCATGTATATAACTAGCAGTAAGAAAATACAGCAGTAAAGAAAGGAAATACTACAGTATACACCGCCACAACAGAAGAGAAATAACCATGTACATAACATGAAGCTTACAATAAAGAGTATAGGGAGTAACAGAAAACTACTCACTACAGCGGAAAGAAAAGTACAGAAGTGGCGACGGCGTTATGACTAGCTTTTGTTGTAGAAATTACGTTGTAGTACAGCTAGTTATTGCCATCATTACAGATATATTTTTTACTCGGAAAATAAAAGAGTTCCCGAGGTCGAACTCAGGGAGCAAGTCGTATTCTATGAGGTACAAAGTTTTTATTACAAAAATAAAGAGAGAGAGAGGGGAAAGTTTTGCTTCTTCTTCTTCTCTTCTTTCTTCTTCTTGTCTTTTTGGTTGTTCTTCACCTGTGCTTTCTTCTCTTCTCTTTCTTTTTCTTCAGATCTTCTTTTTCTTCTTTGTCCTCGTGTTCTTCTTTTCTTCTTGCTTCTCTGCTTCTTGTCTTCTCTTCCTGTTCTGCAGCTGCTAAGTGCTCGCTGCTTTCCTCTTCTTTTTTCTTCTTGGTTGCGGTTCTGTCCTTCTTTTCTTCTTCTTCTTCTTTGTCTTGAGGACGTCGTTTGATTTTTCAATCAGATGACTTAAACTGCTGCTGCTACAGTGTGTCTCCTCCTTCTTCTTCACCTGTGCCTGCACACTCACGGTTTAAGTCAGAGGGAAAAACCTACTCTACCCTCCCCCCGCGTCTCTCTCTCTCAGAATTCACTCTTAGGAAAGCTCTCCCAGAGCAACCGGTTAATCGGGTACGCGGGTCGCGCCCGGGTCCAGGCCCACCGGCGTGCGGTGGTGGGCGAGGAGTGCAGGTCGGGCTAATCGGGTCGGGCCAGGTCCGCGGGGCGTGAGCGCGGACGAGGCCGGGTAGTCGGGCGGGTGAGAGGGACCTCACCCCGTGATCAGGAGGCGAACAGCTTAAGGCACCTTTTGCCTTTAAGCGCCCGCGTGCCTCTCAAAGTTTCCGAGGTGGGACTAAATGTCCCACCCCAATTGAGCGCCTGCAGCGGAGGAGGCAGCTGGCAATCGCGGCTTCACGTGAGGCCTTCGCCCCAGCTGCGAGCCTGGGACTCTTCGCGGAGATGCCCCGCGCATCCTGGGAGTTGGACCTGGGCGAAGCGCACCTGGAGCTGCAGGTTGAAGGTGCTTCTTCAGCGCAGCAATGGCGACGGCGGTCGAGATACCTGTCCACAGAGGAATGGCCTCTCGGCCTAATCAGATACGCGGAAAACCTTCGCCGTGGCACGGCGAAGGTGGTGGGGGGTCTAGCAGGCGGCGGGGCGGAGCATGAGGGCCGCCCTAGGTCAAACTGCAGGCGGAGAAGTGGGTGTGTTCGGTGGATCTGCAGAGGGCGTTTGGTGGGAAGTGGAAGGGCGGAAGAGGATCAGGGTGAGGAGGCGGAGGTTCTGCGGTGGTCGGCGAGCCGTGTGGGTTGCTGGAGTGATGGGAGCGGGTCGCCGGAGTGTGGCCGGAGGTGGAGAAGGTGAGGGTAATTAGGCGCGGTCGAGGGGTAATTAGATAAAAATAGCAGGAGGAAAGAGAAAGGGGATAGAGAAGACCTATTTCTAACCTAGCTAAAGTGACGAAGGGGACGAAGGGGCTGCTGGCTCGTACCTACCGGAGCTGGAGAAGAAATGCCCAGTGGGGGAGGACGGCGGCGACGACGGGGCAGAGGCAGCGCACGCCGGTATTGTACGTCGCGGAGGAGAATCAGGAAGAAGTCTCTGCTGCTGGTATTGCGGCAGAGCGAAGAGGAGGAGGAGGAGAAGCCGCCGGAGCAAGGGGGCGTCTGTCGGAGTGGGAAGAGAGGAAAGTGAGGGGGTATCTCTGTCAGATACGAGCTGGGAAGAACGGCGGAGCGACGGGGGTATTTATAGGGGCAGAATCAGAGAGGAGGGTGGAGGGAGACGACGTGTCTCCCTCGCCGGAGGACGTCGGAGGAAGGAGACCCATACCGTCCGTGCGTTCTCACGGGCGGTATGGACGGTCGCAGCACTCAAGGGGGTGCTCCTGCGGTGGCTGACGACGTAGGGCACCCCCATTTGACTTGGCAGGCTCCCTCCCTTACCCTGCGCGGCGCCATGCTCCACGCAAGGTCGCCGGAGCATGGTGCTGCTCAGGTTTTGCAGGAGGGACCTAAACGCAAAGAACGAAGGAGAGTTAGGGGCCAAAATGTGAGGGTTCAAAAGTTGAGGGCCAGAAAGTAAATGTATGAGGACCAAAGTGTAAAGTTGGTCAAGAAGGTTTCTTCTTAGGCTCGAGTTTTTATACATGACTAATTAGGACCTAAGGATTCTGATGGTAAATTTTATTTCTAGATTAAACCTTGTTTGACCGGTCAATTTACGCAAAAATCCAAATTAAGTTGTTAATTGGGCATGGTTCTCAATGTAGGTCAAAATGGGTTCCTAAGGCCAAATTGAAGGTTCTAAACCCTAGAGATTATTTTTCTACGAATTTTAGAGGGTTTATTATATTTTTACTTTACCTCAAACCTCATGTATTTAAGTGGGTTTGTTTTTAGGGTTACAGGATGTCATTTAATTCTTCGGAGTTGTTGTAGCCCTTGTTGAGACATCCCACTTTTCTTCTTATTAGGTTGTTTTGACCTATGTTTGGACCCTGAGTTACCCTGTTTTCAGATTGGATTGGTGAAATTGCATTTTTACCCCTCAGTTTATGTTTTCTTTGCAAACTCAGAATCTCTCTGAGCCAAGCCTTTCTATGGTTATGTAGGAGCTTTTAGTCTTTGTATTAGGTCAAAATGAGCTAGTTATGGCTTATGATGAGGTTCTCATCATACCCCCATGCCTAGCTTTTGCTAGTCCCTTAGCAAAAACTTAAGGTTTCAACCCTTGTTCTAGACCATGAAGTTCTTAATAGCTTCAGATAAGTGCTTTTTCATTTAAACTTAGATTAGGTTAGAATGCTGACCATAGGCTTAAAAGGTACTCTAGTACCAATCAAGATCCAAATCTGTCTAGCCTTAGCCTCAGTCCTTAGCAAAGGTTTTCAAGGCCCACAAGAACTATCCTAAGGTCTATTGGACTTTGTGGTTAAAGCACCCGTGCTTGAAATGATTTTAGCCTTGGCTCAGTTCGCAGTGCGTTTTATAAGAGAGAGATAGAAAGTTTTTCTGTTTGGAGAGTTTTCTCTCTCTTTTTCTTTTTAGTTCTAGCCTAGGATTGGCTTTTCAACACGGTCTGTATCAGATTCATTGCTCCCATCATCAATCCTCAAGGGTTCCTGGCGATCGATGCTTCGAGATAGCACCGCCCATGGCAACCCCCAGAACCCTGGCTATTGAGATTTCGAGATAATCCCATCCATGGTGTTCCGTGGCTGAATTCAGACCCTGGCAATTGACACTTCGAGATAATGCCATCCATGGAATCTGAACCAGCAGACTGCTTACATGCCCCCAATAGGATATGTAAATATCTTAAGAGACAAGCACCGAGGAGATGATATTTTGTTACGCATCTTTGAGGGGATTTCCCGCCTCTCTGCGCTGGGAACTCGTCCAAATCAACTTGTGTTGATCGGCCGCTCCTATTCTAGGTGTACTTTTCAGAATGACGCTTCTGCGTGATTTTGATTTTTACGCTTACTGAACCAGACTGTGTGTGAGGTTAGGGTGCTTAGGTTACTAAGTCCCATAATCCAAAAATTAGTTAATGAGGCCCAATACTCCCTAATCCTTAGACCTAATACTTCAGCTTTTCATTTTCCTCAACCTCTTGAGGAGTGTCTAGATCTTAATTGGTACTAAGAGTCTATTCAAGAATGCCTAAGGTTTGCATTCTTACTAATCTCATTATGCACTTTTCAGTTATTTTCTTGAATGAGGTCTAGAACTTAGGTTAATTCCTTAGTTCCTTACTAATGACTATCACTTGTTTCTCATATTTTGTGCTCCTTTTTTCCTTTTTGTTTCTTTTTTTTTTTTTCTTCTCCTTCACACAATTTCCTTTCTCCTCTTATTTTATTCTTTTTCGAAAATTTTTTAATTTTTATGGTGTTTTTGGCATATGTGAATTTTTTGTTTGAAACCTTTTCTTACACGTTTTGCACTTTCATACCCCCCTATGCCTAAGATTTGCAATGTCCTCATTGTAACTTAGGGGGTTTTTATTCAACTTAGTTCATACATTAGGACAGATGTTTTGATGAGTGAATGGGTCGGGGTGACTGTTCATACATTAGGACGTGCAATCTGTTAAAAGCCCCTGATAAACCATCTATAGTAGCCTGCTAGTCCCAGGAAACTGCGAATCTCAGTAACCGTACGCGGTCTCTCCCACCTAAGCACTGCCTCGACCTTGGCTGGGTCCACCGTCAAGCCATCTCCAGAGATCACATGACTTAAGAAGGTCACCTCGCTCAACTAGAACTCGCACTTGCTGTATTTAGCGTACAGCCTACGTCGTCTCAGTGTCCAGAACCATCCGCAAGTGTTGTCCGTGCTGCGTCTGATCTCGAGAATAGATAAGCACATCGTCAATGAATACCACCACAAACTGGTCCAAGTACGGTCTAAACACCCAGTTCATCAGGTCCATGAAGGCAGCGAGGGCATTGGTCAGCCCAAACGGCATGACCAAAAACTCGTAGTGTCTGTACCGGGTGCAGAAAGCTATCTTTGAGATGTCTATCTCTTTGATCCTCAACTGGTGGTATCCAAACCTCAAGTCGATCTTGGAGAATACCGTGGCACCTCGCAGTTGGTCAAACAAGTTGTCAATCCTCGGCAGCGGATATCTGTTCTTGATGGTGACCCTATTCAGCTGTTGGTAGTCCACACAAAGGAATAGGGTACCATCCTTCTTCTTTACAAACAGTACCGGGGCTCCCCAGGGAGACGCACTGGGCCTCACAAAGCCCTTCTACAAAAGATCCTGCAACTGAGACTTGAGCTCTCGCAGCTCAAGTGGTGCCATCCTGTATGGTGCGGTGGAGATGGGGCTGGTCCCTGGTACTAGTGAGATCTCAAACTCGATCTCACGCTCCGGTGGTAGTCCTGGCAACTTGTCTGGAAACAAGTCGGGGTACTCTCTGACCACCGGGATACTCTGAAAGTCTGCCACAGGGCTGGGCTCTGCCACCACACATGCTAGAAAGCCCTCACACCCCTGGCTCAAAAGTCTCGCCGCCCGAAGTGCAGAAATGCACCTGAAGCCTTCGTCCACTGGCTCACCGTGGAACTCGAAAGAAGGAAATTCCGGTATGGAGAAGACAATCTTCCTCTCAAAATAGTCCACCAAAGCGTGGTAAGCGGACGCTAGTCCATCCCCAGAATGACGCCAATGTCCTCCATCTGTATCATAATCAGGTCAGCGGGAAGGCTATGTCTCCCAATACTGACCTCGCAACCCGTGTACACCTCCTCAGCTACAAACAGCTAACCACTCGGACCTCTGATCATGATCAGATCCTCTAACAGCATATATTCCTGGCCCAAACTAACTGCGAAACTGGCTGCGACAAACGAGTGCGTAGTGCCGGAATCGAAAAGTGTGTAAACGAGTCTGCAGGAAACTGAAACCATACCTGCCACCACCGATCCCGAAGCTCTGGCATCCCTGTGTGTCAGGGCGTTGATACGCCCCTCAGCCCTAGGTGCGGACGAAGCAGCCACACTCTGCGTCGGACGGGTAGCTGCTGGCAGTACCCTCCTCGTGACTGCTATCCTCCTCCTCGCGCTTGGAAACCGCAGCCTCCTGCTCGCCCTCCAATGCTCGACGCGGGAAGCGTCTGCTGACCTCCTGCCCTAGACAGGCAGTCCCTCCTGATGTGGCCCGGCTGGCCACACTGGTAGCAGAGGGGAACCCGACTCCCGCCCTCAGTGGGTCCCTGCTGTCGGCTGGGCAGGGGTCCGGTGCTAGCAACTGGCCCTTGACGAGGGCCCCCAAAGGCCACTGATGGCCCTGCAAAACGTGACGGCTCTCCTGCGAACACCACGTGTCTCCTCTCTCACCGTCCCTATGAAAAGTCTGGCTGGTAGGGCCTCTTCCACCTGCCGTCAGTATCTCACGCGGACGAGTTGGTCTCCTCGTAGGTCATAGCTGCCTCCACCACCCTCGAGAACGTAGGCAGCTTCAGGGGTTTGACATACCCCTGAATCGTAGGCCGGAGCCCCTCGGTGAACCTCCAAAGGCGCTCCTCCTCAGTGGCTACTGCCGTCGCGACGAAACGGGACAGCTCCAGGAAACGCGTGCGGTACTCGCCCACAGTCATCGTCCCTTGGTAGAGAATGTGGAACTCCCACCTCCTCTGGTCCTGCCACGTCTGGGGAAAGTACTGCGCGCAGAAGAGGGTGACGAACCGGTCTCAGGTCGGCTTGTCCCGCTCCTGTCCCCTGACCGCCCTCCACCACCTGTGTGCCGCACACTCTAGCTGGTACGTGGCAAAGGCCACGCGACACTCCACCGGGGGGCGAAGAGTGTCGAAAATCTTCTCGATCTGCTCGAGCCAGTCCTCCGCCTCGGTCGGGTCCTCATCCCCCTTGAAGGAGGGGGGCTTCAGCTTCCGGAACTGCTCGAAAAGCTCGAAGTGGTGCTGCAGTGGAGATGCTGGTGCACCTCCAGGTAAGGGTGCCTCGTGCACAGAAGTGTCGGAGGAAGGTGGGGGCAGTGGCGGCCCATCCCCTCCCCCGCGTCCAGCACTGCGTCCGTCGCATGGTCCCACAGAGGACTCCCCCTCCGCTGCCCCAGGGAGAGGCGCTCGGAGCGGTGGGTGGAGCTCCTCTCGCACTATATCCCGTATCAGCTGGGCGAGGTCCTGGGCCTGAATGCCCGGGAGCAGTGGCTGGTCCATTGAGATGTCGACCGCAACACGCCCACCTCGCCGTTCTTGGCCGCGCCCGCGGCCCGCCTCGCTAGTCCCTCATCGAGGCATCTCCTGCAAGGAGACGCGAAACAGAACGAAAACACGTCAACAACGAATGACATCTAACGAAGAAGTCTAAGAGCTAATGTCAAAAGAAACGTTGTGGTGGCTACTCTAGTTACAGACACGTGAATTTGTTATTTTCCAGTTAGTTAATTCACTTCTTGAGACCTTGCTCTGATACCATCTTGTAACGACTCGATTCCCGAATCCCTACGAGACGCGAGAATCGGACCGACACGACTAATCCCAAGACCCAGTCGTCCAACAAGAAAGTGACCAAAAGAGCAGTAAAATAAACCACATTCACCATGTATATAACTAGCAGTAAGAAAATACAGCAGTAAAGAAAGGAAATACTACAGTATACACCACCACAACAGAAGAGAAATAACCATGTACATAACATGAAGCTTACAATAAAGAGTATAGGGAGTAACAGAAAACTACTCACTACAGCGGAAAGAAAAGTACAAAAGGTACTACAGGTAACACTACTGGGCTCTACTAGGCCCAGCGCCCTCTGCAGCCGCTGACTCTGGCTGCTCAACGCCTGGTCCTGAAAGGGTAACAAGGGTGACACGTCAGCGAAATGCTGAGTAGAGTGGCAACTAAAAGCTAAAAGAAGCAGTAGAGTGTACAATAGCTGTTATATTATTTTAACTTTCTTTATTTATATTTTTCCATTTATTCACTGTTGATTTATTTCTCAGATCCTTCTCTTGATCTTGAATGTTCCTCGTGGGAACGATCTTGATTGCAGTCTTTTCCGAAAAGTAGAAGTAACACGTGGTGCTCTCCTGGCCAGGAGAGTCTCCCGTGGTGGTCCTACCCTCAGTCAACCACCCCAAGGTCGCTGACAGACGTAACGGTGACTACGGCATGCGTGATAAATGCACGGGTAGCTACCCAGCACTGGCACGCGGTCAGTCGTTTCCGTTAACGGGTGCTCCCAAAGCACAACACGGAACCAGTATAGGGCAGAGCCCTCTCAGTAATAGGGGTCCATCCCCTCCACAGTAACCAAAAAGGGGTCTTGCGCCTCCACAGTCCGTGCGCTCTCGCCTGACTACCCTGGTTTGCCAAGTGGGCCTAACAAGTCGGTGTAGGAGGGCTAGCAGAACCTTGGGTCCCGTGGGGTAGCTAGTGCTCTCCCTATACTAGTAGCTCTCCAAGGTACTGTGTACACGAGGGCCAAAAGTCGATACAAAGTGTCCAGTCCTAACCCCAGGTCCCTGGGGCAGCTGGCTCCGCTCTACACTAAACAGGGGAATAGTTGCTCTCCTTGGTACTCCATACTCAAGGGCTAGCTCAGTTCCCCAATTCTATTCCATTCTGTAACGACCCGGTTCCCGAGTCCCTACGAGACACGAGAACCGGACCGACTCGACTAATCCCAAGACCTAGTCGTCCAACGAGGAAGTAACCAAAAGACAGTAAAATAAACCACATTCAGCATGAATATAACTAACAGTAAGAAAGTACTGCAGTAAGGAAAGAAACTACTACAATAGGTACCACCACAACAGTAAAACAACATTTATCATATAACAAGAACTGCAGGTAAAGAAGGTACAACGGAAACAAAAACTACTCACTAGAACAGAAACAAAATAGGTACAAAAGACTGTGGTAACTCTACTGGACCCTACTCGGCCCAGCGTCCTCTGCAGCCGCCGACCCTGGCTGCTCAACACCTGGTCCTGAAAAAGGTAACGAGTGTAACACGTCAGCAAAACGCTGAGTAGAGTGGCAAACTAACTAAAGGCAACAGTAGAGTGTACAGTAGCTGTTATGTTCTATTACTTCCTTTATTCACATCTTTCAATTTTGCTCACTATTTCATTTATTTCTCAGATCCTTTACTTGATCTCGAATGTCCTCGTGGGAACGATCTTGATTGCAGTCTCTTCCAAAAGTAGAAGTAGCACGTGGTGCTCTCCTGGCCGGGAGAGTCCCCCGTGGTGATCCTACCCTCAGTCAACCACCCCAAGGTCACTGACAGACGTAACGGTGACTACGGCACGCGCGATAAACGCACAGGTAGCTAGCCCGCACTGGCACGCGGTCAGTCGTTTCCGTTAACGGGTGCGCCCAAAGCACAGCACGGAACCAGGGCAGAGCCCTCTCAGTAACAGGGGTCCAACCCCTCCACAGTCCGCGCACCCTCGCCTGACTACCCTGGTTTGCCTTAGTGGGCCTAACAAGTCGGTGAAGGAGGCTAGCAGAACCCCGGGGCCCGTGGGGTAGCTAGTACTCTCCTAACACTAGTAGCTCTCCTCGGTACTACGTACACGAGGGCCAACAAGTCGGTACAGAGCGGCCAATCCTAACCCCGGGTCCCTGGGGCGGCTGGCCCCACTCTGCACTAAACAGGTACAGGTACTTCCCTTGGTACTGCGTACCCAAGAGACAGTACAAACTACATCTCAGTTCCATTCCTTTTTCTTTCCAGGAGTTCCACTCCTAATTCCCCGTAGGGTTCCAGCTCTTTATCTCAGAACATCATATGTTTCACTTTCCAGTTTCACGTTCTCACAATCCATGATCTCAATCATGTTTCTTTATTCATAACAGGCAACTGTTAATTCAATTTACACGCAGGGTTATATTCCTTTCCATTTTTCCAAGACTGCAGTATTATACATTCCACTAGTTTTTTTCCATCCTAGGGTTCATGCCGCAGCCAAGGATCTAGCATACAACTAGTTTTCCAGCCCGAGGATTCATGCATCACCTAAGAGCTATCATTCCATACATTTCTCATTCCTAGGATTCATGCAATGTCCTAGATTCTAGTTATGGTTCCATACTTTAACAGATTTTAAAAATAACTTAAGCCACTCTACCAGGTACAACGGGAGTAATGGGGGCGTGATCGGGAATCCCGCACGCCTCCGCGACTCCCAAGACTGCAACTGAACGAGGTCCTATCACAAGGATCAAACACAAGGAGTGTCTCAAAACAGTGTATAGCTACTGTAGACGGGTAGAGGAATTAATTCTGAAAAGAACGCAACTCGAATCGCGGAAAACGGAGCCCGAACGGGCCCTAAACGGGTCGAAAAAGACGATACTGTGCAAAATCAGACGTCTGGAACTTCTTCCAGACGTCTTAAACAGTGGATCAGAGAATTACCTGTTCAGTGTGGTTTCCCAGACGTCCAGAAGTCTTCGGGGACGTCTGTCCTAGCTCCCAGACGTCCGATGGTCACCCCGGACGTCTGGAGGTCACTCCCGCCGTCTGGTACAACTTCCAGACGTCTGATTCGCAAAGGATGGCGAATCAGCAATCCTGCGCACAGCCAAATCCCTCCCTTAGTACGGTCGGTCGACAGGAAGGAAGAAGAAAGCGGAATACACACCTTTCAGACGTCGGTATGAGCTACCAGACGTCGTCCTCGCCGTCTGCCTATCAACCCAGACGTCTGATTCTGGAAATTTTTCCAGAACCAGGGCGCGACCCGGACTCTGCTCGCGACGCCGCCCGCGTCGCTCCTCGCGCTCCTGCTGCTCAGACTGCAGCAGGTCCCTCTCTGCGTCGTTCCGCGCCCCCTGCGCCCTCCGCCGGCCGGCCAAGCCGCTCCGGCGAGCTCTCCCTCACGGCAGAGTTCCGCCTTCGCACGCCGCGCCTCCTCCGCGCTCACTGCGGCCGCCGCTGCAACCCTCGCGCTCGCTCGCTCTCGTGCACAGGAAGGAGAAGGAGAAGGAGACGGTGGAGACGGAAGGGGAGGCGCGGCCCTTTTAAGGTCGCGTGGAGAGGAGAGAGAGAAGGCGCGGCAGGCGTCTGCAGCCGCAGAAGAAAAGAGGGAATAACGAATATGCGGTCTGCGCGCGCAGGCGCACAGATGACTTGCGGGTGTGGACGATAACGGTTTTTCAGACGTCTGTAAACCATCCCAGACGTCTGGCAAGACGTCTGGATGTGATCCCAGACGTCTGGTCAGACGTCTGGGCTACCTCCCAGACGTCTTAAAATACGTCCGGGGCACGCGTTCGTAACAATATAACAAACTCAAAGGAAGTTTCGTCCCCGAAACTTGCGCCGACTAGGGTCCGGGAAAAGACGTCCAAATAACCATAACAAACTCAAAGAGGACCGAAGCCGGTCCGAAAAGACGTACCCGCGAAAAGCTCCGGGTACCGCTCCCGCATTGCTGCCTCAGGCTCCCAGGTAGCCTCCTCGTACCGCTGGCTCCTCCACAAAACCTTTACCAGGGGTACTTCCTTTCATCTCAAACTGCGGACGGCTCGGTCTAGGATCTGCACTGGCCGCTCGGGGTAGGTCAGGTCGTCGCTCACCTCGACGCTCTCGTGACTCAGTACATGGCTGGGATCGGCTACGTACTTCCTGAGGTTGGACACGTGGAACACGTCGTGCACACCAGAAAGCTGCGGGGGAAGGGCAAGTCTGTAAGCAACGGGTCCAACCCGCTCCAGGACCTCAAAGGGCCCCACGAACCTCGGCGCGAGCTTCCCTCTCACCCCAAACCGCTGTAAGCCCTTCATGGGCGAAACACGAAGGAAGACGTGGTCCCCAACCTCGAACTGCACCTCTCTGCGTCTGCGATCCGCGTAGCTTTTCTGTCTGCTCCTGACAGTGCGGAGTCGTCTGTGGATCTGCTCAACTACCTCCTGACTCTGCTGGATCAACCTGGGGCCAACCTCCCACTTGGTCCCCACCTCAACCCAACTCAAGGGTGCCGTACACCTCCGTCCGTACAAAGCCTCGTAGGGAGCCATGCCGATGCTCGAGTGATAACTGTTGTTGTATGAAAACTCCGTCAGGGGCAGGTGCTCCTCCCAAGATCCCCTCCAGTCCAGTACACAGGCACGCAACAGGTCCTCAAGTGTCTGTATCGTGCGCTCAGACTGTCCGTCCGTCTGGGGGTGGTAAGCCGTGCTAAACCTCAACCTCGTCCCCAAGGCCTGCTGAAACTCGGCCCAAAACTGGGACGTAAAGCGGGTATCCCGGTCGGATACGATCTCCCGCGGAACTCCGTGTAGTCGCACCACATCACGGATATACCTCTCTGCCAACTGTGTTGGTCCCAAAGTGACTCGGATCAGCAAGAATCGCGCTGTCTTCGTCAATCTATCCACTATTACCCAGACTGCGTCGTGTCCCTGCTGGGTAACAGGTAAGCCCACCACCAAGTCCATGGTGATGCTCTCCCACTTCCACTCTGGCATTGGAAGCGGCTGAAGCGGCCCTGCAGGCCTCTGATGCTCGGCTTTCACCTGCTGGCACACTAAGCACTGCTGCACGAACTCACCCACATCCCGCTTCATCCCTCTCCACCAAAACTCGCGCCTCAAGTCATGGTACATTTTCGTGTTTCCGGGATGTATGGTGAATCTGGAACCGTGTGCCTCAGTCAGGAGCTCTCTCAACAGCTCCTCGTCTCTGGGAACGCACAACCGTCCCCTCAAGTGTAACACCTGGTCTGTGAAAGAGAAGTCCCCTGGGTCCCCTGATAGTACTCTGTCGCGCAAAGACTGCAAGTACGGATCAGCCATTTGTCCTGTGATGATACGGTCTATCAGCTCTGGCCTGGTCTGCCGTGTCACCGTCACTGCCCCACAGTACCCTCGTAACTCTAGAGGTCGCCAACTGCCCACCTCCTCCAAAAGGCTCCAACTCTGTAACTGTAGACTGGCCAAGCATGCGGGCGCCTTACGGCTCAAGGCGTCAGCCACCACATTGGCCTTTCCCGGGTGGTAGGAGATGCTGCAATCGTAGTCCTTCAGGAGCTCCAACCAACGTCTATGTCTCATGTTGAGCTCCTTCTGGTCAAAAAGATATCTGAGGCTCTTGTGATCTGTAAAAATCTCGAAGGTCTCACCGTACAAGTAGTGCCTCCAGGTCTTCAGCGCGAAGACAACAGCTGCCAACTCTAGGTCGTGGTTAGGGTAGGTATGCTCATGGGGCTTCAGTTGCCGCGAAGCGTAAGCAACAACATGACCCCTCTGCATGAGCACACCTCCTAACCCCTGCAAGGAAGCATCTGTGTACACAACAAACCCGCCACTACTGTCAGGGATGGTGAGCACGGGAGCCGAGGTCAACCTCTCCTTCAGCTCCAGAAAACACGCCTCACAGGCGTCTGTCCAAGCGAAAGGCACGTCCTTCCGGGTCAACTGTGTCATAGGACGCGCAATCTGTGAAAATCCCCTGATGAACCGTCTGTAGTAACCTGTCAGTCCCAGGAAACTGCGAATCTCAGTGACTGAACGCGGTCTCTCCCACCTGAGCACTGCCTCGACCTTGGCGGGGTCCACCGCCAGGCCGTCACCAGAGATCACATGACCCAAGAAGGTCACCTCCCTCAACCAGAACTCGCACTTGCTGTATTTGGCGTACAGCCTGCGTCGTCTCAGAGTGTCCAGAACCATCCGCTAGTGCTGTCCGTGCTGCGTTCGATCTCTAGAATAGATGAGCACATCATCTATGAAAACCACCACGAACTGATCCAAGTACGGTCTAAACACCCTGTTCATCAGGTCCATGAAAGCAGCGGGGGCATTGGTCAGCCCAAACGGCATGACCAAAAACTCGTAGTGTCTGTACCGGGTGCGGAAAGCTGTCTTGGAGACGTCGGTCTCCCTGATCCTCAACTGGTGGTATCCAGACCTCAAGTCTATCTTGGAAAACACCGTGGCACCCCGCAACTGGTCAAACAAATCGTCGATCCTCGGCAGCGGATATCTGTTCTTGATGGTGACCCTATTCAGCTGTCGGTAGTCCACACAAAGGCGTAGGGTCCCATCCTTCTTCTTCACAAACAGTACCGGGGCTCCCCAGGGAGACGCACTGGGCCTCACGAAACCTTTCTCCAAAAGGTCCTGCAACTGGGACTTGAGCTCTCGCAGCTCAAGCGGTGCCATCCTGTATGGCGCGGTGGAGATGGGGCTGGTCCCTGGTACTAGGGAGATCTCAAACTCGATCTCACGCTCGGGCGGTAGTCCTGGTAACTCGTATGGAAACACGTCGGGGAACTCTCTGACCACCGGGATGCTCTGGAAGTCTGCCACAGGGCTGGGCTCTGCCACCACACAGGCTAGGAAGCCCTTACACCCCTGGCTCAAAAGTCTCACCACCCGAAGTGCCGAAATGCACCTGAAACTTCCGTCCACTGGCTGCCCGTGAAACTCGAAAGGAGGCAACTCCGGAATGGAGAAGACAATCTTCCTCTCAAAACAGTCTACCAAGGCGTGGTAAGCGGACATCCAATCCATCCCCAGAATCACTCCAAAGTCCTCCATCTGTATCATAATCAGGTCAGCTGGCGGGCTATGTCCCCCGATGCTGACCTCGCAACCCGTGTACACCTCCTCAGCTACAAACAGCTGACCACTCGGACCTCTGATTACGAACGGATTCTCTAACAGTGTATAATCCTAGTCCAAACTAATTGCGAAACTGGCTGCGACAAATGAGTGCGTAGCGCCGGAATCGAAAAGCGTGTAAACGAGTCTGCCAGAAACTGAAACCATACCTGCTACCACGGATCCCGATGCTCTGGCGTCCCTGTGTGTTAGGGCATTGATACGCCCCTCAACTCTAGGTGCGGACGAAGCAGCCACACTCTGCGTCGGACGGGTAGGTGCTGGCCGGTACCCTCCTCGCGACTGCTGTCCTCCTCCTCGTGCCTGGGAACCGCGACCTCCTGCGCGCCCTCCAGTGCTCTGCACGGGAAGTATCTGCTGACCCCCTGCCCTAGATGGGCAGTCCCTCCTGACGTGGCCCGGCTGGCCACACTGGTAGCAGAGGGGAACCCGACTCCCGCCCTCAGTGAGTCCCTGCTGTCGGCTAGGCGGGGGTCCGGTGCCGGCGACTGGCCCCTGTCGAGGCCCCCCAAAGGCCACTGATGGCCCTGCACAACGTGACGGCTCTCCTGCGGACGCCACGTGTCTCCGTTCTCGCCGGCCCTGTGAGAAGTCTGGCTGAAAGGGCCTCTTCCGCCCGCCGTCGGTCTCTCGCGCGGACGGGTTGGTCTCCTCGTAAGTCATAGCTGCCTCTACCACTCTCGAAAACGTCGGCAGCTTCAGGGGTTTGACATACCCCCGGATCGCAGGCCGGAGCCCCTCGGTGAACCTCCAAAGGCGCTCCTCCTCAGTGGCTACCGCTGTCGCTGCAAAGCGGGACAGCTCCAAGAAATGCGTGCGGTACGCGCTCACAGTCATCGTCCCTTGGCAGAGAGTGTGGAACTCCCTCCTCCTCTGGTCCTGCCACGTCTGGGGAAAGTACTGCTCGCAGAAGAGGGTGACGAACTGGTCCCACGTCGGCTCGTCCCTCTCCTGTCCGCGGACCGCCCTCCACCACCGGTGTGCCGCACTCTCCAGCTGGTACGTGGCAAAGGCCACGCGGCACTCCACCGGGGGGCGAAGGGTGTCGAAGATCTTCTCCAGCTGCTCAAGCCAGTCCTCTGCCTCGGTCGGGTCCTCATCCCCCTTGAAGGAGGGGGGCTTCAGCTTCCGGAACTGTCCGAAAAGCTCGAAGTGGCGCTGTAGGGGAGGTGCTGGTGCACCTCCAGGCGAAGGTGCCTCGTGTACAGAAGTGTCGGAGGAAGGTGGGGGTGGCAGGGGCCCATCCCCTCCCTCGTGTCCAGCACCGTGTCCGTCGCGTGGTCCCACAGAGGACTCCCCCTCTGCAACCCCAGGAGGAGGTGCTCGGGGCGGGGGGTGGAGCTCCTCTTGTACAATATCCCGTATCAGTCTGGCGACGTCCTGGGCCTGGATGCCAGGGAGTGGTGGCTGGTCCACCGAGACGTCAACGACAGCACGTCCACCTCGCCGACCTCGCCCTCGGCCGCGCCCGCGGCCAGTCTCGCCAGTCCCGCGACGAGGCATCTCCTGCAAAGAGACGCGAAACAAAACGGAAACGTCAAAACAGACGGTACCTAACAAAACTTCTAAGAGCTCATGTCAAGAGATATGTTGTGGTGGCTACTCTAGCTATAAACATGTGAATTGGTTATTTTCCAGTCAGTTGATTCACTTCTCGGGACGACCTTGCTCTGATACCATCTTGTAACGACCCGGTTCCCGAGTCCCTACGAGACACGAGAACCGGACCGACTCGACTAATCCCAAGACCTAGTCGTCCAACGAGGAAGTAACCAAAAGACAGTAAAATAAACCACATTCAGCATGAATATAACTAACAGTAAGAAAGTGCTGCAGTAAGGAAAGAAACTACTACAGTAGGTACCACCACAACAGTAAAACAACATTTATCATATAACAAGAACTGCAGGTAAAGAAGGTACAGCGGAAACAAAAACTACTCACTAGAACAGAAACAAAAGAGGTACAAAAGACTGTGGTAACTCTACTGGACCCTACTCGGCCCAGCGTCCTCTGCAGCCGCCGACCCTGGCTGCTCAACACCTGGTCCTGAAAAGGGTAACGAGTGTAACACGTCAGCAAAACGCTGAGTAGAGTGGCAAACTAACTAAAGGAAACAGTAGAGTGTACAGTAGCTGTTATGTTCTATTACTTCCTTTATTCACATCTTTCAATTTTTCTCACTATTTCATTTATTTCTCAGATCCTTTACTTGATCTCGAATGTTCTCGTGGGAACGATCTTGATTGCAGTCTCTTCCAAAAGTAGAAGTAGCACGTGGTGCTCTCCTGGCCGGGAGAGTCCCCCGTGGTGATCCTACCCTCAGTCAACCACCCCAAGGTCACTGACAGACGTAACGGTGACTACGGCACGCGCGATAAACGCACAGGTAGCTAGCTCGCACTGGCACGCGGTCAGTCGTTTCCGTTAACGGGTGCGCCCAAAGCACAGCACGGAACCATGGCAGAGCCCTCTCAGTAACAGAGGTCCAACCCCTCCACAGTAACCAAACCAGGGCCTTACCCCTCCACAGTCCGCGCACCCTCGCCTGACTACCCTGGTTTGCCCTAGTGGGCTTAACAAGTCGGTGAAGGAGGCTAGCAGAACCCCGGGGCCCGTGGGGTAGCTAGTACTCTCCTAACACTAGTAGCTCTCCTCGGTACTACGTACACGAGGGCCAACAAGTCGGTACAGAGCGGCCAATCCTAACCCCGGGTCCCTGGGGCGGCTAGCCCCACACTGCACTAAACAGGTACAGGTACTTCCCTTGGTACTGCGTACCCAAGAGACAGTACAAACTACATCTCAGTTCCATTCCTTTTTCTTTCCAGGAGTTCCACTCCTAATTCCCCGTAGGGTTCCAGGTCTTTATCTCAGAACATCATATGTTTCACTTTCCAGTTTCACGTTCTCACAATCCATGATCTCAATCATATTTCTTTATTCATAACAGGCAGCTGTTAATTCAATTTACAGGCAGCTTTATATTCCTTTCCATTTTTCCATGACTGCAATATTATACATTCCACTAGTTTTTTTCCATCCTAGGGTTCATGCCACAGCCTAGGATCTAGCATACAACTAGTTTTCCAGCCCTAGGATTCATGCATCACCTAGGAGCTATCATTCCATACATTTCTCATTCCTAGGATTCATGCAATGTCCTAGATTCTAGTTATGGTTCCATACTTTAACAGATTTTAATAATAACTTAAGCCACTCTACCAGGTACAACGGGAGTAATGGGGGCGTGATCGGGAATCCCACGCGCCTCCGCGACTCCCAAGACTGCAACTGAACGAGGTCCTATCAGAAGGATCAAACACAAGGAGTGTCTCAAAACAGTGTATAGCTACTGTAGACGGGTAGAGGAATTAATTCTGAAAAGAACGCAACTCGAATCACGGAAAACGGAGCCCGAACGGGCCCTAAACGGGTCGAAAAAGACGATACTGTGCAAAATCAGACGTCTGGAACTTCTTCCAGACGTCTTAAACAGTGGATCAGAGAATTACCTGTTCAGTGTGGTTTCCCAGACGTCCAGAAGTCTTCGGGGACGTCTGTCCTAGCTCCCAGACGTCCGATGGTCACCCCGGACGTCTGGAGGTCACTCCCGCCGTCTGGTACAACTTCCAGACGTCTGATTCGCAAAGGATGGCGAATCAGCAATCCTGCGCACAGCCAAATCCCTCCCTTTGTACGGTCGGTCTACAGGAAGGAAGAAGAAAGCGGAATACACACCTTTCAGACGTCGGTATGAGCTACCAGATGTCGTCCTCGCCGTCTGCCTATCAACCCAGACGTCTGATTCTGGAAATTTTTCCAGAACCAGGGCGCGACCCGGACTCTGCTCGCGACGCCGCCCGCGTCGCACCTCGCGCTCCTGCTGCTCAGACTGCAGCAGGTCCCTCTCTGCGTCGTTCCGCGCCCCCTGCGCCCTCCGCCAGCCGGCCAAGCCGCTCCGGCGAGCTCGCCCTCACGGCAGAGCTCCTTCGCACGCCGCGCCTCCTCCGCGCTCACTGCGGCCGCCGCTGCAACCCTCGCGCTCGCTCGCTCTCGTGCACAGGAAGGAGAAGGAGAAGGAGACGGTGGAGACGGAAGGGGAGGCGTGGCCCTTTTAAGGCCGCGCGGAGAGGAGAGAGAGAAGGCGCGGCAGGCGTCTGCAGCCGCAGAAGAAAAGAGGGAATAACGAATATGCGGTCTGCGCGCGCAGGCGCGCAGACGACTCGCGGGTGTGGACTATAACGGTTTTTCAGACGTCTGTAAACCATCCCAGACGTCTGGCAAGATGTCTGGATGTGATCCTAGACGACTGGTCAGACGTCTGGGCCACCTCCCAGACGTCTTAAAATACGTCCGGGGCACGCGTTCGTAACACATTCCCTTTCCAGGAGTTCTACTCCTAATTCCCCATAGGGTTCATGCTCTTTTAACTCAGCCAATTTAGGTTTCACCATTCCAGCTTTATATTCATATAACCCATGTTCTCAACCGTATTTATTCATTCATAACAGGCAGCTGTTAACCAATTTACAGGCAGTTATCATTTCCTTTCCACTTTTCCGAGACTGCAATGTATATATTCAACTAGTTTTTCAGTCCTAGGATTCATGCCATACCCTAGGATCTATCATTCAATCTAGTTTTCCAGTCGTAGGATTCATGCAATACCCTAGGATCTATCATTCAATCTAATTCTTCAGCCCTAGGGTTCATGCAATGCCTTAGACTCTATTAATTGTTTCATGATTGTACAAATTTTGTTAAATAAATTAAAGGGCCACTCTACCCGCGAAATCGGGAGTACTGGGGGCGTGGTCGGCAATCCCGCGCGCCTCTGCAACCCCCAAAACCGCAACGGAATGGGATCCTAACACAATGATTCAATCACAAGGAGTTTCTCAGAACAGTATACAATTACTGTAAACAGGTCGAGGAAATAAATCTGGAAAGAACGAAACTTGAAACGTGGAAAACAGACTCCGAATGGACCCTAAACGGGTCAAAAACGACGAGTCTGCCCAAAATCAGACGTCTGGAACTTCTTCCAGACGTCTTAAAAGGTTGATCAAGTCATACCTCGGTCTGCGCAGTCCTTCAGATGTCTAGAAGCCTGCTGGATCGTCTGGTCCTAGTTCCCAGACATCTAGAGGTCCTCCCCGTCCTCTGGTACTGTGGCCAGACGTCTGATCCGTGTGGGATGGCGAGCCCTCGCGCCCTCCCGAACAGAACCTGTGCACACACACACCCGCTCTCATCTCGAAGAGGCACAGAAGAACGCGGCGGACGGCTGCATGGCTGTACAGGCGTAAAATGGGGAAGGTAGGAAGATATTGTACCTGTCAGACATCTGGACCTTCCTCCAGACGTCTTCGGCGTCATCTGGACGTAAGTCCATACGTCTGATTCTGGGAAATTTTCCCAGAATGAGGACCCTTTTCGCTCTCCGCCCGCGACGCATGGTCGCGCCGCGCCGCGTCCGCCTGCTGCCCGAGCTGCAGGAGCTCCTACGTGCCACCCCACGCTCGCTGCTCTCCTGCTGGCCGGCTCTAGCTGCCCCGGCAAGCTCGCACCTTCGTGGTCGAGCTTTCTTCTTCCTCTCGCAATACTCCTCCTTCCCGCACGCTTGCCGCAGCCGCTGCTGCCGCACTCGCCCGCTCACGCTCTCGCTGGCAGGGAGAAGGAGAAGAGAAGACGGTGGAGTAAGGGTAAGGGAGAGGGGGAGCATTCTTATAAGGCAGTCATGGGGATAGAGAAGGAAAGCGGCGCCTGCAGGGAGAGAAAGAGAAAGACGAAGGCGGCGGGTTCAGTCTGCGCGCGCAGGCGCGCAGACGCAAACCTGTACGTCGAAAAAATTTAATACCAGACGTCTGGGAATGGTTCCAGACGTCTGGGACACTTCCTAGACGTCTTAAACTACGTCTGATGCCCATGTTCATAACAGCTGGCATGAGCTCCGGTGAGCTCACGTTGGTGCTACACCACACCAAATCTCACGCCACCACGTCAAAAAGCTCCACCGTACTCCCTAAAGTAAAAGCCCTCTATCTATTTGGAGTTCCACCTACTCGAACACCCCACCAGACGAACCCATCTTCTGCTCGCTCCTCCGACTTCGTCTGACCACGAAATACCTCGTTATAACCACCGTTGCACTCCATGCACCGCGGCAAAGGTTTTGAGCAATTCTAATTGGGCTACAAGGCCATATTTTGCATTTCAAGGTCTTTATCGGAGCAACGCCGTCACCGTCGTCATCCTCAGCTCCGACCGCTGCATTCCAACCATCTCTGACCTCAATTCCACCTTCGTTGAACACAGAACCCATCCACGAAGAGATCTACTGCTTCAATTGGTCAAAAGAGCAACACCAGCAGCTGAAATCAAGACGACCTTCTTCGTTGTTGCTCACACGAGGAGACAGTGAGATTTATTCCCACATCATGGGCAGCTAAATCTAAAATTCAAATATATTGCATTTGTGAAGAGGCTTATCGCCTCTCACACAGGGGGTGAGGTCCCCTCACACTTCACTCTCTGCCCTCACTCCTCACCCGCAATCACGTGCCTGCGGGTCCGGACACTATGCTCTGGATTTGATTATAGCCCCGATTACCCGATAAACCTGACCCGATTGGAATGAGGGAGAAAAGTGGTTTCTAAGGAGGGAGGGGGGAGGTTTTTGCCACGAAAAGCGTGCACACACACTCAACACTTAGTAGATCTCTGAGGCTTGTGTTGTGCTTGAATGCTTAAGGCATCTGACCTTGTGTATAACGTCTGACTATAATATTGTTTCTAGATACTGTGGACTTATTGAGATATTATCTGGCGTCGATAAGTGGTTGTGATTACTGTTGTGATATTTGACTTGGTTTGAGATATTGAGTTTCCTTGGTATTCGTGCTTAATTGTAGATTTAATTGGTGATTCAAATCACCATTTTTATCTTCATTTATATTCTTTTATTCCATCCATTCTAAGATACAATTTGCTATTAATTGAACATCTTTTTGAATAGGTCATTTATTCATTGAAAATCATTCTTGTGATTAATTATTATGCTCGTTATTTATTTTTGCGGCTATTGATTGAATTCCATATTTACTCCCTGCGAATAACCTCGGAAGTTATGATTTTTTGAGCAGTATAAATTTAAATGTCATATCGATTTTCGTCACTATACTACGACGCGATATTTTCCTAAATATAATGATTTTCAATCACAACAGTGACGTTGTGATGGCATCGCCATCATCCTTTATATCTAACTTAATTTGACTAAGTTCTAAGGTTAAATTCACCTAATTAACACATCAAAAGGGTATAACTCAATCAGGGCTGAAGAGAGTAGAATTAATAAAAAGAAGAGGTTAATTTTGTAATTTTCATGAACAATTATAAATGCAGAATAGCTAGAGGGAAAACTTATAATTAATCAAAGGTTAATTGAGCTTAAATTTCCTAAAAGTACATTGATACTAAGCAATTTAGGATTTTCATTCAAATTGAGTGTTAATCTTTAATTAAAATGGCTAATTTTGACCCTGATTCAATTAAAACGGTTTTGATGGAAATAAATGTAATCTAAACTTTCTAAATCATTTAAAAATATTTTTTAAAGTTTAGCACAGTCAATTTGACAATCGAAATTCGTTTCCACCTAAAATAGAAACATAGGTGGGTATTTGGTACATTTTTGGGCAAATCGTAAATTGATCATGCAAACATCATCAGAATCCAAAATTGAAGTCACCATTAAATTTCTTATGTCTAAATTAGGTTACCATAAAAATTTGGACTCATTTGGATTTCATTTTGGCCAAGTTTACAATTTGGCTCTTGAATCTCAATTTCCTTACAAAAATACCCATAACTTTTAATTTCACTTAAGAAGAGGTCCCCGCTAGCACCTTCCCCAACTCCCACCTCCGCATCACCGGCCGCGAATTCTGGCAAGGCTGTTCCCGCAGCTTCCATGTTGAGTCGCTTCAATCTTTTTTCAAAAACACGCGTTAATGTGATTAAAGTGAAACTAACATTTAAATTTATAATATTCGAATTAACAGAAAAACCTGAGGTCATGTCTGAAAGCAAGCTAAAATGCGATTACCACTATTTTGTCTAGGTGATTTTAGTGAACTAATAATTTTAAGAAAATAAACAAGTTCACTATTGGACTCAAAATTTAGCAGTTAAAGAATATATATGAGTGTGAATAAATATTTGTTAAAAGCTCAATAAAAATTAATAATCAATGATAATTAACTATTTATCAATTTAGGCATAAATTAACTTCTAAAAAATGTTTAACAGGTTATTGCAGAATTTCTCAAAACAGACTTTAGATTAAGAGTAAACAGTATTTTTCAGTTCTGTCCTTGCAATGTCACGATTAGGTCCCTATAGCTTTCAATTAGGCCCTTAGGAACCCTTTCAGATGGATTTTTTCTCATGCAAATGTCCCTAGACCTTTTTCAAAGGAGCAGCAGCTCCTCTTTCTTCTTCTTCTTCGATGCTCCTCTTCTTTTCTGTATTCAGGCCATCAGGATGGAGGAGGTCGGCAAGCTTTAGAGCTCCAAGCTTCAAGCTAAGGGTTTGTCGAGCTTCGGCTGGTCCTATTGGAGGTGATAGTGGCGTTGATTCGATGCAAGGAAGTCAGAGGAGGGTCGGCAAACTTGATGAAGACGGCGACGACGAGAAGGACGGCCGGAGCTTGGAGGCGTGGTAGCTCTCAACCAGAGGGTCAGGAAGCTTCGCCTAGCCTCAATGAAGGTAATGGTGGTGGTTGATTGCTTCTTTGAGGCCGGGGGAGCTCCGGCGGACGCGACGAAGGCACGACTGGCGGCATTTGTTCGGTTGGGGCGTGGAGATGTCGAAAGCCCAAATTGGATGAGGGCTTTTGCTCAGGATGTTGAGGCGGAGCTTGTGGAGTTGGTGGAGAGTGGAGACTGTGGACAGAGTGGCGAGGCGTGCTTGCCGAAGTCGACGCCAGAGTGTGGTCGGAGCTCGCCGTGAGTGAAGAAGATGAAGGAGAAGAGGAGGGTGTGTGGCCGAATCCTAGATCTAAAGGGGGAAATACCCTATAAGGAGATGAGAAGATAAGAGAGTACCTTAGAGGAGGAGGGAAGGTCAGAGAGGAGGCCGACGTGCTCGCCAGATTTGTAGAAGAAGAACTTCGGCAAGGGAGTTTGGAGCGATGACGAGGCTAGGCAATCATGCCCGATGGCAAGGAGCACGGCGAGGAAGCAGGGAAGGGGACCGTGGCCTCATTTAGCTGCGAGGATCGGCGAAGAAGCGAGTCGAGGAAGGCTCTAAGGTGCATCAATGGTGTCACCCAAGGAAGAAGAAAAAGAGGAGGAATGGGTGCGATTTCCGGACAATGGAACTTGGAAGGAGTTCGCGAGCACTTATAGCCCTATTCTGGAGCGATTAGCGGTCAGTTGTTGCGAGATTTGCTCGCAACAATCTTGCAACAATGGCGCTAACTTTGACCAGCGATTGCTAGCGGTAGAGGCGGTCTTTGTCAACGAAACTTCTACCGTTGGGTGCGCAACGTTGAGGGGAAGAAATCTTCTCAAGTCGCCAAGGTTAGTCAAGGACTGAGGCAGCGAGAATCCGCGAGTGAAACTCGTTGTTTCTTGCACCATTGCTGCCATGAAGGTTGAGGACCTTAATGTGAAGAAGATGAAAAAGATGGGGGGGTAATTGTGGGGAAATCAAAAGTTAAGGGCTCATTTGTAATGGAATTAGTTTTCAAGGGTTAAAATGAAAACTAAGTCAAAATGAAGTTCAAATGAGCCTAAATTTTTGTGGTAAACTAATTTAGATATGAGAAATCTAATGGTGACTTCAATTTCAGATTTTAATGATGTTTGTATGGTCAATTTACATTTATACCCAAAATGTTCCAAATTCCAGTTTATGATTCTGTTTTAGGTCAAAACAGGTTCTAATTATTAAATTGATTACACCAAATCTTATAAAATATTTTTAATTAATTTTTATAAGGTTAGATCATATTTATTTCCATTGGAACTATTTTAATTAAAGCGGATTAGAAATTTACCAATTTGATTAAGGATTAACATTCAAATTGAATGTAAATCTTGAATTATTCAGGACCAACCTACTTTTAAGACAATTAAGCTCAATTGACCTTTGATTTAGCTATAGTTCACCCTCCATCTATTCTGTATTTATAATTGTTCATGAAAATTACAGAATTAACCCTAATTTTTATTAATTTCTCTCTCTCTTCCGCCCTGATTGAGTTATACCCTTCAATATGTTAATTAAGTGAATTTAACCTTAGAACTTAGCCAAATTAGGTTAGATATAGTAAATTATGGCGATGCCATCAGGCCCTATCCTCGCACACCAAGGAGGTATAAACCTTCGCTACCATACGTTGCTTCTCGTTGAGATTCGACCATGTTTCCTGCCCTTCTCCTTAGTCGCGACCTCCTATGTCTCTAACCCCGGCGGTTCCTCCATTCTCCTTACTTTGAGCACACCCAACCTCAAGAGCGGTGCCACCTTCTTCCTCACCTTTATACGACCCTCGCCAGCCATAGCAAGGTCTCTTTGACCCCTTTGTCGTCGCTGGTCTTCTTCCCCGAATCCTCCGTCTTCTTCACGGCCAGTGAGCCAAAATCGTCCGCTCTCCGCCCCCTCGTCGCCCATTAGATAGCTTCTTCTCTTCCCCTCTCCTCATAGCATAAGCCTCTCTTCTTAGATCTCGCAACCAACACCTCAAGCATCCTCCTCTCCATCCTCTTCATGGACAACCAAGCTTTGGCCACCACGTCAGTTCATGCCGTCCACCCACTCCACATCGTATCCTGCACCACCAATCACCCCACAAGAATCACCTCGATGAGAGGAGCAAAAGCCCTCTCTCAATCGAAGGGTTTCGACGCCTCCACCTGACTCCTCTCGTCGATCGCACCTTTGTCGTGTTCACCAAAGCTCCTCCAGCCTCGAAGCAGCAATCCACCACCAGCATCACATTTAGAGGGGTCCACTGAAGCTCCTTGACTCCTCGATTTCGAAGCTTCCACAATGTCCACCTTCGACTGACCACATCAGCCGCTGCCATTCCCCATGCAATTGAGCTTCACCTTCGATCGTCCCCAACGCCACTAAGCTTCACGAGAAGCTTCCTGAAGTTCCAATGACCATCTACGACCTCTCCGCATGGCCAAGGACGCTTTGATCGCATCAGCCACCTCGTGACAAGAAGCCTATGTGGGCTACAGATCGCATGGAGGAGAAAGCCAAGCTCGAGCTCCTTGGGTGATGCAGGGACCTCCCAGCAAACAAAAGAACTTCATAGGGGCCTAGGTGTAAGAAAAGGGTAGATTTGAAAAATTTCTAAGGGTCCAACCGTAAGACCATTTTGAGTACTCTTTAGATATATTGAGAATTTGCTTCATGTAGTGCATGTTGTGGGATTTTATTACATTAAATTACACTTCAAGTATTATTTGAATTATTAATGTTTGATCATAATTTCTATATTATTTCATCGGGCATTAATTGATTAGAAAAGTTCCAATTATTTTAATTGCAAAGATAATTTCTCATTGTTGCATGTCTCTTACATGAATCCCTTTCTCCACATTTTGAGCTAGATTTTTATGTTAAAAAAAAATCTTAACTGATCACATCTAGTTCCTGAGCCTTAAAAATCCAAATAGTGGTATTCGTATATTTATATTTGCTCTCGGTAAACGACCTCGGATTACTTTAAAAATTTGAGAATATTAATTGTAAATGTTAGTCATGCTTCTATCATCTATACTACAATGTGATTTCTAAAACTTGATGGAAGCTTGTTAACACATTGTCACCTGTTGGTGGTCCACTAACCTCATCACCTCTTATGTACCTCGAGTGATGTTGTGTGGTGTGGCTCCTCCTACTAGTGTTAAATGTTATGATGTTAGCTCTTGATCAGGTGGTTGTGGTGCCTATTGTGCTATTTGAGGTAGCCTCTTCTCCGATGGCTCCTAACGCCTATGTTTTTGTTGTTATTCACCTTCGATTCGTAGACGTTACCTTCGCTGATATCACCTCGTTCCATCATATCTGCAAACATTTTGTTTTAGGGGGCTACACTAGAAATCGGGTTCTCGTCGGTCTCTATCTATTGGTTCTCTTATTTCACATGGATTGCCGACTTCACTTTAGTGGCACATGTCATCATCTAAGTGTGAAGCATACTTAAGAAGCTTTTTAGTTTGGACACCTCTTTTGCTTCTTTTTTGTATTTTTCTTTTCTTGATTTTCTTGTTGTTGTTGGTTTTCTGTTCTTATACTCCCCTGCACGGGAGATGCATCTCCACTCTTTCTAGAGCATGGTGGTCTGTGCCTTCTTGTGCGTTGCATCCAGATGTAATCTACTTCCTCCCCTTTAATGGAGATTAGGTTGTAAATAAAAAAAAATTCATGAAAATTCTCTTTGATCCATTCATGCTTGGTCATGGTTGCTTATCGTTGTGCATTTGGTCGTTTGAACTTTGAGTCGTTACCACTGCTAATATTTTTCAATTGGTATTGGAGTTATGAAGTGACTTGTTGACTTATTGATCAACAAGATTTGCCTAAAGAAATGGGTGAGAGGAACTATAGCATGGAGCATTAGGCCAGGCTTGGCTCGACATGGCCTGAGATAAAAAAGGTTCATGTTTTTTTCAAGTCTTAGGTTGGGCTTAAGGCCTAAAATTTTTACAAAATCAAAGTCCGGATCCAACCTAAGGCCTATGATTATGGGTCCTGGGCTAGGCTAGGCTAAGCTCGATTTCAATCTTTGGGTTAAGTTTTCAAGTTGGGCTGATGGAGTGGAGGATATGGGGAGGAGGTGTTAGAGGGGAGGGGGTGGGGGTTGTGTGAGGTTGACGTCGAGGAGGAGGGCTGCTGAGGAGGGGGGGTGTTGACGAGGAGGAAGTGGGTGGTTAGGAGGAGGAGCATCAATTGACAGTAAGGAGGAGGGGACGGTGGAGAGGAGTTAGGAGTCTAACCTTAGTCGGAGAAAGTCACGCTACCATGACTCCACCATCAATGTCAATGATGACCTGCCAAAGAGAGGACGGATGGATAGGAGAGGAGGGGGTGTCACGTCATTGTTGTGGCTGATGAGTTCTGTATGTGGGCAATGTAGTGGGAGGGGGAGTTAGTCCTCAAGTGAGATTGAGTGACAGTTGGGATTCTATATTTATTTTTTGAATACAAAAAGGAAAGGAAGTTAAGGTGGAACCTTGTGAGAGTGCATGAAATTTATATATAAATGGACCCAACATGTCTCTCTTGATTTTTTCAAATTTTGGTTGAATCGGGCATAAATCTAAATTTTTAAAAGAATTAAGATCCGAACCCAACCAATACAATCTCCAAGTTCGAATAAGATTAAATTTTTTCGAGCCAAATTTGAGCTAAGACCGGATAGTCCCAGCCCAATTCTCCACCCTAAGAGGGAGGGCCTTTTGGGAGAAGGCCGGTGGATGAAGTCGATCGGGATTCTTGAGTTGCAAGGTTTAGGGCCAAAACAATCAAAATAAAACTTCGAACGTGCAGCCAAAAATAAATAAATTAAATGATGCTCAGTTGTGCGCATTTTTTTGAAACATGACGGATATACCTATTCGTGTCCAAACCTAATAGTAGTGGTGCGCGTAGTTTTCATTTGCAGTTGATAATTAAAAAACAAATTGGATGTTTAATAGCATCTACGTCGGGACCAAGCTCGACACACTTGAATTTATATTTAGCATTTTTAATTACTAATTATAACGGCCGCGTGACAAAACTGAAGTTGATGTCGTAAGTGAATAAAGAAGTCGGGCAGGAAACCTACAAAAACTCGAAGTCGGCGGAAATCGGAGGGTTCTTTGGGATAATAGATTTAACGTGAAACATGTATCGTAACATTTGGCGCTTTCATATTGACATCAGCTTCGAGGTCAGGGTGAACCGCCTCTACTCTTAAGTCTTTGGGACCTCTCTTATCTCCCTCTTCCTCCCCTCTGAGCGAAAGATCACCTTCGAAGCTTGAGGCACCGATCGATCGTACGTGATCAATCGGGGCTCCCCCCACTTTTGGATGATCCTTCTCCTATGCCTGGACCTTCCCTCTTTAACGTTCAAACCTACTCCTTGACATGCGTAGATGTTTGTCTCTCGTGGCAATCTCGTTGCCATGGTGCGATGCAGCGTGCTATGGTGTGGTGCGGCGAGCTGTCACGTGGCGAAGTCGCGTGCTGCAGGAACAGCAATCTGTCGGTCAAGTTTCTATGTATGCGACGTGGGGGACCGACGTGTTACTGGTGCTGCGTGATGGCGGTCCGACGAGCTGCGAATGTTGTGGTTCGACGTGCTGCGGGAGCAGCGGTCCGGTGAGTTGTGGCATGTCGTGGTGTGGCGTGGCATGGACGGTGAGTCGCAGACAGCTGCATGCAAAGGGAACCGAGGTGCGGGAGTGGGCGGTGGTCGTTTTTCATTGTGGGCAGCTTTAGTTATTGGTGTGGTTTGGTCTTCTTTTTTTTATGTGTGTTGTTTCGTTTGATGGCGACCACGTGTAACCCTGTGCTTAACCCTGCAAAGTTCCCTAACGCGGTTCAAGAGTTGCCTGTTGGCGCTTTGTCGGTTTTACGAGCGTGGGATCGATCTCCTTCAGAAGATTGTCCGATTCACGATCTCAGGACGCTTCTTTTTCTTTCTCCTTTATTTCTTGTCTTGTTGTTTTATGTTTTGGAGTTCCTCTATTCTACAAAGCATTTTTTCTTCCCCTTTTGAGCATTAGGTGTATCTGTCTTTTTCCTTACGTCTCTTATATCAAGTTCTTCCCTCTTAATGAAAGATTTAATTTTCACAAAAAAAAAATCATGTACTATCTTCATCTAATCATCATTTTGTCTCTTCTTTTTTATCTCTCCTCTTTCTCTTTTATATTTGATTTTTTTTTGTACGTTGTTGAATACATACATCCATTTTGAATTATATTTTCTCTATTAACTTTTTTATTTTGTACTTTTTCATTAGATATCATATTAGATATATTTCTAGGAGAGTATGAAATAATATATAATTAAGTTATATTTTATTAATATAAAATTAAGCCAATCTAAAATACTGATTGAAAATAAAAATATATCGAATAATATATTTTACAACATATAATGTATTTTGATTTTTAATAATATTTTTGATTTTTTGTCAATGAAAAATTACGATACACTGGTTCTAATATTTCAAATAAATCCATATGTCACTTCTTTTTAAAAGTTTTCTTGATCAAAATTGATTTTTAAATTAATACAATGATTGACTTTTACAATAATACAGTAATGTATAAACTAAAAACTAATTGATGATAATTTTGCTGTAGGTAATGACGTATTTATTTATCGAATTGAGTAGAATGTGACATGCCACTAATTCTTTGGCGTGGGATTTGAATAATCTCTCGTGAATTAATCCTCCAATTGCCTCTAATTAATTAGTGGTGGCAATTTGGAGGTGACAGTGGATTCGATGGTATAGTTTGGGAGTATTAATTAATGGCAATGGTTTTTTTTTTAAGGGAAAAAGTAAGCTTTCATTCATAATCAACCTTACAAGACACTTGGGATAGAGCAAAGAGAATTTAGCAAGTACATGAGCACGTTGAATCCTTTGCTTGCGAGCATGAAGAACCTGAAAATCAAGATGACACAAGAGTAACGATTGACAGGTAGGAACAGTACAAAGACTTCTCCAAAAAGGTTTCTTAGAGCTATTGATTTGGGTTGCTGGGGACAGTATCACTAATGATATGACAACCAGAGTAATCCAATTTCAAAACTAATTGAATGCCTTGAAGAATTGCGAAAGCTTCATATTCATCTAAATCAGAGGAAGAAATTTTGATGGCTTGAGCAACCAATACATCATTTTCATTGTTCAATGCAATAGCAACCACCAAAGAGACGGTTGAGTTGGCAACCGCATCTACCAGTACAGTACACCCAGTAGCAACTGGGTTTGAATATTCACAGCCAACTTCCAACCAAACTTCTAAACTATAAGGCGGAGTGGCTGTTGAACTTATTTACGAAGCTACGCCAACGTGTTCGGTTTTGGAAAACCTGTCGTTGTAGTTCGAAAGCGAAGGATTCGTGTTCAATAAATAAAATTTATACCGAAATTAAAATTCCGGGTCGAACACAGGGAGGCGAACGTTTGATTTAAAAACTTCGCGTTTCTTTTTATTTTGTCACAAAGAAATTCAATTTAAACTATCTAAGTATCTACAACAAATAAAAGAGAGAGAGGGAGTAAGGGAGAGAGAAGGAATACTATACATGGAAATCAAAATGAGATGTAGAATAGATAAGGAATTTATCATAAAAGAGATCGTTCGTTACAACTAGAAAACATAAAACAATTACTCTAGAAAGCATTAAAAGAATGGAGGGAGAAATGTCCTCCTCGACGATCGCTCGGAGGACGAATAGACTACTCTAGAAAGCAGTAAATCTATACTAGAAAGCAGTAAAAAGAATAGGGAGAGAGAATCCTCCTCGACGGTCGCTTGGAGGACGAGCCGGACGGGACGACGCCTGGACGAAGGAGAACGAAGCGGGACGAAGGAGGACGAAGCAGAAGAACGGGAACGAAGCAACACGCCGTCGTCGTCGCGGGATCCACTTCCGAAGGGGGACGAAAATTTGGACTTTATCTCGCGAGAAGCATCCCGGGTGTGGGACAAGCTTCTCTTGAGCTTTGGAGAGGTAGAGAGGAGAAGGAAGGGATGAAAATTTCGTATGGAGGGGGTCTCCTTTTATAGTTGCAAGGAGTGGGGGCAAAATGGACATTACATCTTCAAAATAATAAATAAGGGGTCTTTAGTGACGGATAAAACCGTCGCTAAAGCCCTCAACGTGGGCGTAGCCGCCGCGCCCACGCGCGCCCGCTCGGCTGCCCGCGCGTAACGCCTACGCACGTCGCTTGATTTTCAGCCGTCCGATCGCGAGATCGGACGGCTTAGATCGCGTCCGCGCCCGCTGCGTAGCGCGCCCGCCCGCGTGCGATCGCGCGTTACGCCCGGCGTGCAATCGCGCGTCGTCCTGATTGAGCGCGTGCAGCCGTTGGATCTTCATCTGACGCTCGTCCGCGCCCGCTCGCCCGCGCCTTCCACCCCATCACCGCGGCTCGAACCCGCGACCTCCGCTTCGCCCGCAGCTGCGTCGCCGTTGCGCTACGCGGGCGAAATGGTCGCGCGGACGTTTTTAAGCGCGAGCGACCGCAGCCGTTGGATCGAGATCCAACGGCGGAGAGGAGACGGTGCGCGGTCTTCACCAGACGCATGCGGCCGATTGGGCGGCTGAGATGGCGCCACGTGGCGCCATCTTGGCCGTCCATCTTCTGGAAGTTGTAGATGGTGCCACGGATGTCGGATTGACTCGATTTTTGTGTCGTTGGGCTGCGATCGTCGATCCGAATTCATCCGTGTGGTTGGATTTGCCATCTGAAGTGCGGATTTACACCATCCTGGCCCTTGATCTTCTAGGGTTCCCCGGTCTCTATCTGATGCTACGGATGCCTGATTAGGGCGATCTTGGAGTCGTTGAACTCAAATCGTCACCCTGATCATATCCATACGGTTGGATCTTTGATCCGAGGCCCCGATAAAATATTTGCCCTGTCCAAGCACATAAAAGGAGACAATTAACCTCCATTTTATTCAAACTACTCTAAATGCAAGATGATGCATGTAATGCAATATTTATATCATGAAATGCAATCCTATGCTTAAGAACATGCATAAATAGACATTTTAAGTAGTGTAAATGTGTTTACATCATACCCCCATGCCTATCTTTTGCTAGTCCCTAGCAAAAACTATATGCTATTTATAAAAGAATTAGGTTAGATTATTTGGACCTGAGTTATTTTCAATCATTAAGAAATTGTCTACTTAAGAACTGAACTTTCAAAGACACAACAGTGCCCGGGTATCAGCCAAAATGCAGACCGCCTCAAGCCTCGCCTTATTCAAAGAAAATTTTCTTTTTCTGTTTTTACTCTCTTTTTTTTTTTGGATTTTCAAATTTTAGGGTTTAAGAGTGGCTTTCTACGGCCATTCAACTCACCCAAGATTTGATGAGAACCCTAAGTTTTAAGCATCTTATTGTGATTGTGATAGACTCGTTGACCGGCAATTAGAACAGACTTCGGATTTCTACGCCTCTAGGTGACCTCAAAAAGAATTCTGCCTAAAGGTGTATCTTTACAACCGGTAGCTTTCTCCCTACTTTTATTTTTTTTTAACGGGGTCAACACAAGGGTGAATCCAGTGTATATCTCCCCGGTTTATTCTACTTCTCCGCTTCTTCCTAAGTGTTTTGGGAATTTTTAGTGCATTTTCTGAGCTGGGTTCTGGACAACCGGTCGATGAGCTGTTACCACCGACAACTTGCCAGCCATACTCGTGCGGCGAAGTGTGGCTTATTTCTTTTTGTTCTTTTCTCCTTTTTGATTTTTTTTTTTTTATATAACATAAAACAAATCTACGGAGCTGACGAATGAATTCAAAGATAAATATCCATCCCCCCATGCCTATCTAATGCAATGTCCTCATTGTATTAAAAAGACATAAAACAGAGTGGAAAAGCGTAGAAAGCACCTGAATTGCGTGGATATCGGGTCCGCTCCGAGATGAAAATGAAAAAGAACTGTATATGTGCTGAGTTTAGTGCCTTCAGCTAGGCACACTATACAAAGAAAAGAAATGAAGAATTCACATGTGCAGGTCAGAATTAGAATGAACAGAAGAATCCTTTTTCCTGTCAGCAGAGGTCCACAGATGTGGACCAGATTGTGGTGCAGACCCACACCCCATAATCGAGAATATCTTAGGTTCTGGATAAAAATTACCCAAAACCTAAAATCAGAATGCAAGCGGGGTCGGGCCTGCGATTTGTGAGGATGCAACCCAAGGCCAAAATGTCGGGTTACAGAGAATTGAAGCTCAAAAGGATAATCGTTAAATGTGTGCTTGAGTTTGACATCCTCGAAACAAATGTCGTAAGGGTTCTGATTTGATGGTTTCAGCTTAAAAGGAACCCTTCGACTCAATCTTCCATTTCCTCCAAAATTGACTTCCCAAATCAGAATTTCCCAGCTCCTATCCTCCTCATTCGGCATATCAAATTCCATGACCTCTTGTATATTCATCACCCCGTCTGAAATCTCCAAGTCTAGATGATGTGGCAAAATCAAAATTGACTTGGGTCTAATTATCTCAGAATTAGAATCATCAATAAGCTCAACAGGGTGTAACTGATAATCAGGGCATTGAATTAATTCCTCCAGAAAATGCGATTCTGGATCCGTATCGTGTGCCCTAATAAGATCAGTTTCCTCAGTTATTGGGCTATCAAATGATCTATCAGATTCCTCAGGCCCAATCGTCTCACAAAAATCGTGATCTGAAAACTCGTGTGAGACTTCGCAACTTGAATCTTCACCATCAGGATCCGTATCAATGTATGTCCCAAAATCATTTGTCACTTTGCGTTCCAAGGAGACATACGTTTCCTCGTAACCCGTCTCAGGGATTTCAGGTGAAGAAATCAAATCATCCTTAATTGGTTGTTTTAATTCAATCTGGTCAGCTTCGTAACACGTGTCCCCCCCAACAGGTGCCTGAGCGGGTTCTGTCATTGGCTTTCCTGAAGAGAGTCATCCTGGGAATTATTCCAAGATTGAATCAAAGCAACCACGAATCTCATCCTCAATTTCGCTAATTTCCCAAGTAGAAACTCACCCGGGTTCTTATCCTTAACATCCTGGAGCCAATCCAACAAAGACTTATTTAAATCATCAATCATTTCAATCAGGGGTTCCAATCTCTCAATGCAAGGTATTGGCTGAACTTCTAAAGATTGAATGATATTCCTCAAGTTAGCCAGAATCTTATCTTGAACCTGATTAACCTGAACCAAATGAGTTGGTTCAGGGTTGGGCGGGTTTGACATCAATGTAGAGGAATTAACGAATTGAGATTCGTTATACCCATCCTGATAATAGGTCATTTCAGATTGTTCAAAAGATGGAGATGACCTAAAGGCAGTGAAATCAGAGGATGGGTAAGGATCAGTGTATCCTTCTTGATTGTAGATCGCATTAGGTTGTTCATGAAAGGAGGACGATATATAATCGATGCAACTCTGAGAAGGATAGAATTGAGAATCAAAGTGTTCAGGGTTATACCCTAAACACGGAGGTCCGGAATTGTATCCCCAATCCGAATTATCCCAACTAACTGATGGTCGATTACAATACGAGTTGGGATAATCATCATGTTGAGGATAATTTACAACAGGAGTGAAAGAGCGGGAATGCGTGAAATATGTGGAAGGATTCATGAGACACGGGAGGAAGAAAGGTGCCCTGCAATACAAACAATCAAACCTGTCCTTAAATGGGTTAGCCTACAGACCTACAGACTCCCAAAACCCGTCTTGAGATAAAGGAACGATTTGATCTACTTCTGTCTGTTCAATCCAACCAGTTAGAAGGAGGGACTGGGGAGAAGGTTCTTCCTTCGGTTTGCGCCTCCGGTTCCTAGTGTACCCCCCAGCCGCGATCGTTTGACTCTGCTCCCCTAGCTAGACATCAGATTGAACAGTAGAAACAGACTAATCGAAAATAATCTCGTTCTGAGTTCTGAAGAGCGAGTCCAATCCTTAAGGCCAACGTCTACTCTGTTTTATTTAGGGCTAGGTTTGAATGTGCTTTGGAATGTGATGGGCCCTTTAAATGGGTTGTGCCCTTAATGATTGATTGCTTTGTGTGTGCGTGCACAACCAGTGGTTTTCAAGCAAGATTATTTTTGATGTGGTGAATTTTAAGGTTCAAATCTTGCTTAGTAGCTTTTAGGATTCAACTTTAGGTGTTTTCAATCAAGTTTCATTGGCACACCAGGTTTTGCAAGCACAGGTGAAGATATTTTCCTTTAAAGTTTAAAAAGAATGTGGAGTGCCTGGTAGATCCCTAAGAGTTGAACCTAATTGGCAACTACTTGATGAGTTGATTTTATTTGAAGTGGTGCGGCCCAAACAACTCAAACAACTGGCCTGATGCACCACCTAATTAGGCACACAAATGATTACCCAATCTGATTTCTACTCGATTATGTGTTTGGATGTGTGTACCGGCTCCTAAGATTGGTTTACCGGTTGAGTTAGAAAATCAGATGAGGTTGTGTACCTCTGTGAGATTTTTTTTTTATTTTTTTTCTTTTTTTAATGTGGGGGTTGGAGTGAGTATGGATGTCAAACAACAAACAATCTAACCTTAGAGTTTATAAGAACACCTAGGTTGATTGATGTTTGAATTATTATGTGATGAAATAAAATCTAATGGGTGGGAGGTGGGGAATAACTTACAAAACCTTCCACAACACTTTACTCCGATCTACCGCTTTTGCCTGTCTCAAAAGAGTACCTGCAATTACAAGAAGAAAGGAAAAAAAAGTGAGGTAAATGATTTGTAAGTTACAAAATGCGAAGAGAAATCAAAGAGCGTTGCCTCCCCGGCAACGGCGCCAAAATGTTGAACTTATTTACGAAGCTACGCCAACGTGTTCGGTTTTGGAAAACCTGTCGTTGTAGTTCGAAAGCGAAGGATTCGTGTTCAACAAATAAAATTTATACCGAAATTAAAATTCCGGGTCGAACACAGGGAGGCGAACGTTTGATTTAAAAACTTCGCGTTTCTTTTTATTTTGTCACAAAGAAATTCAATTTAAACTATCTAAGTATCTACAACAAATAAAAGAGAGAGAGGGAGTAAGGGAGAGAGAAGGAATACTATACATGGAAATCAAAATGAGATGTAGAATAGACAAGGAATTTATCATAAAAGAGATCGTTCGTTACAACTAGAAAACATAAAACAATTACTCTAGAAAGCATTAAAAGAATGGAGGGAGAAATGTCCTCCTCGACGATCGCTCGGAGGACGAATAGACTACTCTAGAAAGCAGTAAATCTATACTAGAAAGCAGTAAAAAGAATAGGGAGAGAGAATCCTCCTCGACGGTCGCTTGGAGGACGAGCCGGACGGGACGACGCCTGGACGAAGGAGAACGAAGCAGGACGAAGGAGGACGAAGCAGAAGAACGGGAACGAAGCAGCACGCCGTCGTCGTCGCGGGATCCACTTCCGAAGGGGGACGAAAATTTGGACTTTATCTCGCGAGAAGCATCCCGGGTGTGGGACAAGCTTCTCTTGAGCTTTGGAGAGGTAGAGAGGAGAAGGAAGGGATGAAAATTTCGTATGGAGGGGGTCTCCTTTTATAGTTGCAAGGAGTGGGGGCAAAATGGACATTACATCTTCAAAATAATAAATAAGGGGTCTTTAGTGACGGATAAAACCGTCGCTAAAGCCCTCAACGTGGGCGTAGCCGCCGCGCCCACGCGCGCCCGCTCGGCTGCCCGCGCGTAACGCCTACGCACGTCGCTTGATTTTCAGCCGTCCGATCGCGAGATCGGACGGCTTAGATCGCGTTCGCGCCCGCTGCGTAGCGCGCCCGCCCGCGTGCGATCGCGCGTTACGCCCGGCGTGCAATCGCGCGTCGTCCTGATTGAGCGCGCGCAGCCGTTGGATCTTCATCTGACGCTCGTCCACGCCCGCTCGCCCGCTCCTTCCACCCCATCACCGCGGCTCGAACCCGCGACCTCCGCTTCGCCCGCAGCTGCGTCGCCGCTGCGCTACGCGTGCGAAATGGTCGCGCGGACGTTTTTAAGCGCGAGCGACCGCAGCCGTTGGATCGAGATCCAACGGCGGAGAGGAGACGGTGCGCGGTCTTCACCAGACGCATGCGGCCGATTGGGCGGCTGAGATGGCGCCACGTGGCGCCATCTTGGCCGTCCATCTTCTGGAAGTTGTAGATGGTGCCACGGATGTCGGATTGACTCGATTTTTGTGTCGTTGGGCTGCGATCGTCGATCCGAATTCATCCGTGTGGTTGGATTTGCCATCTGAAGTGCGGATTTACACCATCCTGGCCCTTGATCTTCTAGGGTTCCCCGGTCTCTATCTGATGCTACGGATGCCTGATTAGGGCGATCTTGGAGTCGTTGAACTCCAATCGTCACCCTGATCATATCCATACGGTTGGATCTTTGATCCGAGGCCCCGATAAAATATTTGCCCTGTCCAAGCACATAAAAGGAGACAATTAACCTCCATTTTATTCAAACTACTCTAAATGCAAGATGATGCATGTAATGCAATATTTATATCATGAAATGCAATCCTATGCTTAAGAACATGCATAAATAGACATTTTAAGTAGTGTAAATGTGTTTACATCATACCCCCATGCCTATCTTTTGCTAGTCCCTAGCAAAAACTATATCTTATTTATAAAAGAATTAGGTTAGATTATTTGGACCTGAGTTATTTTCAATCATTAAGAAATTGTCTACTTAAGAACTGAACTTTCAAAGACACAACAGTGCCCGGGTATCAGCCAAAATGCAGACCCCTGTTTGGTTACTGTGGAGGGGCTGGACCCCTGTTACTGAGAGGGCTCTGCCCTATATTGGTTCCATGTTGTGCTTTGGGCACACCCATTAACGGAAAAAACTGACCGCGTGCCAGTGCGGGGTAGCTACCCGTGCGTTTATCGCGCGTATCATAGTCACTGTTACATCTGTCAGCGACCTTGGAGTGGTTGACTGAGGGTAGGACTACCACGGGGGACTCTCCCGGCTAGGAGAGCACCACGTGCTAGTTCTACTTTTCAGATAAGATTGCAATCAAGATCGTTCCCACGATGAACATTCGAGATCAAGAGAAAGACCTGAGAAATAAACCAAGAAAGAGTAAAATAAAGGAAGAAATTAAAAACAACAGCTACTTGTCCACCTTTACTGTTTTTCTTAGCTAGCTGGTTGCCACTCTACTCAGCATTTCGCTGACGTATTGTACTTACAACCTTTTTCAGGTCCAGGTGTTGAGCAGCCAGAGCCTACGGCTACGGAGGGTACTGGGCCTAGTAGAGCCCAGTAGTTGTACTTTTATTGTACCATTTTCTGTAGTAGTGAGTATTCTATTACGCCTTTGTACTCTTTTATTGTAAACTTCATATTTCTGTACCTGTTTTTAATTCTCTACTGTTGTGGTGGTGTGTACTGTAGTAATTATTTTCTTTACTGCTGTACTTTTGTTACTGTTAGTTATTTGCATGGTGAATGTGGTTTATTTTACTGCTTTTTGGTTACTTTCTCGTTGGACGACTGGGTCTTGGGATCAATTGAGTCGGTCCAATTCTCATGTCCTGTAGGGATTCAGGAACCGGGTCGTAACAAGATAGTATCAAAGCAAGGTCGTCCCGAGAAGTGAACCAACTAGCTGGAAAATAACCAATTCACGTGCTTGTAACTGGAGTAACCACCAGAACGTACCTTTTGACATATGTTCTAGGGTTCCTTCGCTAAATGTCGATTAGTATTGACGTCTTTTCTGTTCCATGTTCGCGTCTCCTTACAGGAGATGCCTCGACGAGGAGGTAGCGAGGCGGGTTGCGGACGCGGCTGAGAACAAGGTTGGAGGGGCGGGCACGTTGAGCTCGACGCCTCAATGGACCAACCACTGCTCCCGGGCATTCAAGCCCAGGACCTCGCCCAGTTGATTCGGGAGATCGTGCAAGAGGAGCTCCACCCCTGCCACGAGCGCCTCTCCCTGGGGCTGTGAAGGGGGAGTCCTCTGTAGGACCACGCAACGGACACGGCGCTGGACGTGTGGGAGGGGGTGGGCCTCCACCACCCCCACCTTCTTCCGACACTGCAGAGCACGAGGCCTCCTTACCTGGAGGCGCACCAACTTCTCCACTTCAGCGCCATTACGAGATTTTCGGGCAGTTCCGGAAGCTGAAGCCCCCCTCCTTCAAGGGGGATGAGGACCCGACCTAGGCAAAGGACTGGCTCGAGCAGATCGAGAAGGTGTTTGACACCCTTCGCCCCCCTGTGGAGTGTCGCGTGGCCTTTGCCACGTATCAGCTGGAGAGTGCGGCACATAGGTGGTGGAGGGCGGTCAGGGGTCAAGAGGGGGACGAGATGACTTGGGACCAGTTCATCACCCTATTCTGTGAGCAGTACTTCCCCCAGACATGGCAGGACCAAAGGAGGCGGGAGTTCCACACTCTCCGCCAGGGGACGATGATCGTCACCGCGTACCGCACACGTTTCCTGGAGCTCTCATTTCGCAGTGACAGCCGTGGCTACCGAGGAGGAGCGCCTTTGGAGGTTCACCGAGGGACTCCGGCCTGCTATCCGGGGGTATGTCAAACCCCTGAAGCTGCCTACGTTCTCGAGGGTGGTGGAGGCAGCTGTGACGTATGCAGAGACCAACCCGTCCGCACGTGACACTGACAACGGGCGGAAGAGGCTCTATCAGCCAGACTTCTCACAGGGCCGACGAGAGAGGAGGCACGTGGCGCCCGTAGGAGAGCCATCACGCTTTGCGGGGCCATCAGCGGCCTTTGGGGGCCCCTGACAGGGGCCAGCTGCTAGCACCAGACCCCCTCCCAGCCGTCAGCAGGGATCCACTGAGGGCAGGAGTCGAGTCCCCCTTTGCTACCAGTGTGGCCAGCCGGGTCACATCAGAAGGGACTGCCCGTCTAGGGTTGGAGGTCAGCAAATTCTCCCCGCGCCGAGCATTGGAGGGTGAGCTAGAGGCCACGGTTTCCAGGCGCGAGGAGGAGGATAGCAGTTGCGGGGAGGGTACCGGCCAGCGGCTACCCGTCCGACTCAGAGTGTGGTTGCTTCGTCAGCACCTAAGGCTGAGGGGCATATCAACGCCCTGACACACAGGGATGCCAGAGCTTCAGCATCAGTGGTAGCAAGTATGGTTTCAGTTTCCGGCATGCTTGTTTACACGCTTTTCGATTCTGGAGCCACGCACTTGTTTGTCGCTGCTAGTTTTGCGGTTAGTTTGGGGTAGGACTGTGTGTTGTTAGAGGATTCTTTCGTGATCAGAGGTCCGGTTGATCAACTATTTGTAGCTGAGGAGGTGTACACAGGTTGTGAGGTCAGTGTTGGGGGACACAGCCTTCCTGCTAACCTAATCGTGATACAGATGGAGGACTTTGGCATGATTCTGAGAATGGACTGGCTGTCCGCTTACCATGCCTTGGTGGACTGCTTCGAGAGGAAGATCGTCTTCTCCATACCGGAGTTGCCTTCTTTCGAGTTCCACGGGCAGCCAGTGGACGGAGGCTTCAGGTGCACTTTTGTACTTCGGGTGGCGAGACTTTTGGGTCAGGGGTGTGTGGGCTTCCTAGCTTGTGTGGTGGCGGAGCCCAGCACTATGGCAGACTTTCAGAGTATCCCAGTGGTCAGAGAGTACCCCGACATGTTCCCAGATGAGTTGCAAGGACTGCTGCCTGATGAGAGCCTCATCATGAACCCTAACTAGCACAATTTAATCTAAATAAGTGTGAAGAAGCTCCTACAAAATCTAAAGAGAAGCTTAACTCAGAGAATTCTGAATTAAAGAATAAGATAAATCATAAGGGATAAAACTGTAAGTTTACCAATGCAGTGCGCAAACAGGGTAATTAAGGGTCTAAACACAGGTCAAATAAGTTTAATAAGAAAGAAAGTACGATGATCTGATCTGAAAAGGGTCATAGCAACTTTTGGAAATTAAATGACATCGTGTAACCCTAAAATAAATCCACTTTAATTCACAAGGTTCGAGGCAGGATAAAAATCAACTAAATCCTCTAAAAATCATAAAAAAATATTCCCTAGGGTCTAGAACCTTCAATTTGGCCTTTGCAACCTATTTTGACCTAAATTGAGAACCATGCCCAATTTATCACTTAATTTGGGTTTTGACGCAAATTAACCGATCAAACATGGACAAACCTAAAATCAAATTTCACCATTAAAATCCTTAGGTTCAAATTAAGTTGCAATAAAAATTTGGCCTTAAGAAAAGACCATCTTGACCGGCTTTACAAATTGGTCCTCTTGAATTACTTTTTGACCCTTATCTTTTGAAATCCTTTCAATTAGACCACTATCTTTCTCGTCGTTCTTTGCAGAACGGTCCTCCCTACCATTTCTACGCAGCACCATACCTCCAGCAACCTTGCGCAGAGGATGGCGCCGCGCAGGGCATGGCAACCGTTCTCAGGAACGAACGGGGGGTTCCCTACGTCGTCCTCTTTCGCAGGGACCCGCCCCTACCACCTGCGGCTACCAATGCCTCTCGTGCGAACATACAAAAGGCATGGGTGTCCATTTCCGGCCATACTCCGGCGAGACCTCCACGCCGATTCCTCGCGCTTCTCCCCTCGCCAACGCCTTTATAAGGAGCAGCAGGGTTTGCCGTCTCCTTCAAACTCGTTATGGCCGAGAAACTCCCCCTCCTTCGTCTCCTCTCTCTCCGGTCAGAGTGCCCTAAACTTCCAGCGGCCCTTTCCTCCTCCTTCCGTCGCTCTGCTGCCATACCTGCAGCAGAGCCCACTCTGCCCCGTCTTCCCACGCCAGGCCGCGCCAGCTGTCGTCCTCAGATCTCCTCCTCATCGTCGATAACCCCCTCCTGGGCACCTTCGTCCTCAGCGCCGGCAGGTACGCGCCGAGCACTACCTCCCTCCCTCTTCGTCAATTAGACAGGTAGGAACCTTCCTCTCTCTCGCCCTGTTATTTCCCCCTTCCTAAATTTCACTTTTAACCCCCCGACCATCACCGTCCATCGCCATCTTCCTCACCTCCGACCACCATCTCTGGCGAGATCACCCCACTTCCATAGACCCTTCCACCCCTCGCCGACAAGCTCAGAAGCTCCACCATCACTCCCTGATCAGTTTCCCCATCTCCATTGACCACCAGCACCTCTCAAGACCACCTCCCGAACACACCCATTCGCAAGCACGCAAAGTGCCCTAGGCGCACGGCCGCAGGCACTCTCGCGCCTCGCCAACCCCCGCACCGCCTTCGCCGTCCTCTGGCGAAGCTCCCTGCGTTGTCTGATGTGGCTGTAAGGCTGTCTTTGTGATTTCAGGTCTCCGCCTTCTCACCGCCACTGACAGCAGGTTGGAGCTGCTTCGCGAACCAGCTCCAGACTTCTTCGGCCCCAGGTGCAGGTTCAGGTGACGCGGAAAGGCGTCACGCTCACGCCCAGGTTCTCAATTGGGGATGAGGGCCTCTTCCGCTGCCCCATTTAGCGGAGCTTCCTCCTGCGGGCGCCTGAAATCGGAGGTGGGAGTTTAATCCCACCTCGTAAGTGTGTGGCCTCACGCCCACACTTAAATTATTTTTGTGCTATCGTCTTATCGCCTCTGAAAGCACACGGGGTGAGGTCCCTCACCTATTCACTCACCTCGTCCGCGGCACTGCCCACGCGGATCTGGTGATCCGACACGACACTCCTGTGCACTCTTCGCGCACCACCCACACCGGTGCGCTTAGACCCAGGCGCGCAACCCGACCCGATTACCCGGCTCTGGGAGAGCTTTCCAAAGAGAGATCCAGAGAGAGAGAGAGACGCGGGGAAGGGGTAGGGGTAGGTTTTGCGCTGCCATTTGCGTGCGTGCGCAGGATAGAAGGAAGAAGAAAGGTAGGAAAGGAGTTGAAGGAAAAGAAGAGCCGCACTGCAGCAGCCGCGCAGTTAAGCCGTCGGAGTGCTGAATCAGATGTCGGAGGGTCAGCAACCAGAGCAGAGAAGAACCGCAGCTGCTGAAGAAGAAGAAAAAGACAGGAAGAAGAGAAACAAAGAAGAGGAAGGGCTAGAGCAGAAGCAGAGAAGAAGAAAAAAGAAGAAAGGAGAGAAGAAAATCAGAGAAAGACTTAACAGCTGAAGAAGAAAAGAGAAGGCAGAAGCCTCTGCAGCCGCAAGGAAGAAGACTCAAAAGAAAAGAAAAAGAAAATCAGAGATAAGAAAAGAGAAAGAGGAACCACAGAAGCAGAGAAGAAGAAAGAAGAAGAAAGAAGAAAGTCGGCTGAAGAAAGAGAAGAAGCCAATCACCCTTTCTTTCTCCCTCTCTCTTAATTTTTGTAAAACCTTATATTGTGAATTTATAGGCTTCTAGAATTATAGTTTGCTCCCTGAGTTCGACCTCGGGAATCTTTCTATTCCGAGTAATAAATCATATTAGACTGGTAACCGTTCTTGTCATATACTACGGCACATATCACACATCAACGACAAGAAAGCTATCACCAGTTTTTGGCGCCGTTGCCGGGGAGCAACAGCTATTCTAGAAGCTATTAATTCACAAATTTTTGACTTTCTATTGACTAATTTCTTCTCTTTTGTTGTGCAGGCACAAGAAATCAAGAGGAAAACAAGCAACAGCACAACAACCACACCAAGGACAGGTAATTTTCTATCCTTTCATTTAAACCCCTAAATTATCAAGAGGAAGAAAAAGAAAGAAACAGCTATCTAGGAATAACCTATCTTCTATACTTAGTAAGCCACAAGAGTTGCCTGTTTTTCAAATTTCAACATACTTTTTCTATACATCCATTAAAGGTAGTTAGGGCTAAAATCTTCTTACTTGAGCCCTAATTACCCAATCTATAGGCAACTAACTGGACTAATTAGAGCCAATATAAGATTCAAAAGCTAGGGTTGTAGAGACACACTTCTCTAAGCAAGAAAAGAGATTCCCAAAAGAGGTGTGCCTAAGCCGTTGTCTAAAAGCACCTATTCAGAGAAATCCTAAACAATTTGACTCTTTAAAAACACTTGAACCCTAAAAAAGCAGACCTAATAAGCTCTCAAAGGAACTAGTAGGTGAAGTTGACCCCTTGGGTCAACCAACCTTCAACTTAGGTCACTCTTTGCACTCAAAAGAATAAAGTTCAAGTAAAAACCCTAAGCACCTTGATCCTAACTAAAAGTGGTAGACTTAAGAGGTCAAGGTCCCCATTCTAGTCTACCTGGAATCTCAGTGACAAGAGAGGTCGGGTGGGGGAAACCCTGTAACCCGTGGGGGCGCTCTACCGTGTAGGGGTCTTCGCGGGACTCACCCGCTCTGGCAGCCCAGGTAATTCTCAGGTGGACGACTTTCTGATCAAGGGGTCCATCCTCCCCGAACCTCTATAGTCACCCTAAATTCTGGATGTCCTGATTGGGTCCAGCACCTGCTAAACTCATCCTCTCCGTCAATGTATGTTTGGAAGGAGGTCCTTGAAACCTCCTTTAGAAATTCACTCTCCTCGAGGCCGAGCCTCGGTACCCTTGTGTGTGCAACCAACACTCCACATAGACCTCTCCTCCGATTCTGAACCCAACTCACCTTCTTCCACAATGGCTCAGCCAATTGAGGAAGAGAACAATCTGGAGCACCAGCTCCAACGACTCAATGACCTCTTCCAGAACTTCATGCACCCACCGCAGCGTCCCATGATGCGGGATCACTACAATCCTGCTGCGGTGGCTATTGAACCTCGAGTCAGAATCCCGACTGGAGGACCTGATTCTGAACTGAAGCCCAACATGATTCATGCTATTCCTAAATTCCATGGGCTTAATTCTAAAGATCCTTTCCAGCACATCAAACAGTTAAAGCATCTAGCCCAGACTTTCGGGTCAGATGCACAAAATCGGGATATTCTCCTTATGAAGATGATCTCTTTCTCCCTTATGGACAAGGCCTCTCATTGGTATCAAACTCAGACCCGGCCGATTAACAATTGGGAGGAACTTCAATCTGAGTTTCTGAAGAAGTTCTTCCCTGTTGGTCGGACCAATGCCTTGCGCCATCAGATTACCCATTTTACACAGCAAATTGGAGAACCTCTTCATGAGGTATGGAATCATTTTCAGGATCTCATGAGGAAGTGCCCCCATCACGGAGTTCCTAAATGGGAACAAGTCCAGTCTTTTTACCAGGGACTCCGTGAGGATATTAGGCTGTTCGTCAATGCAACTTGCGGAGGTAATATCATGGGTAAACATGAGGACACCGTGTGGGAGATTCTCAAAAATATGTGTGAGAACTCCATCAATAATGACTCCATGGGACTATTCGACATGACGAATACCCGCGTAGAGACGAACATTAGGGGAGCACATGAGATGCAGGATCTGTCCGCATTAGTCGATCTGGAATTAATGGCCAGTCGATTGGACAAGGTCTCTATCATTGAGAAGAAGGTTGATGAGCTGACTCAGTACTTGCAGCGAGCCACCTCTGTGCAGAATTCTTTTACACAACCTCTTTCTGCACGGGAGACTGTGCAAAATATTTTCCACCAACCTTCTCCTAGGGTGGACTCAAATCCATCCCCATCTGACTCTAGGACCGAAGGAACTGCCGATCCTTTCTATTCCTATCGGGGGAACCCTATTCCCTCATTCTCTGACTTTTCTGAGGCTCCTCAGACCTGCGAGGACCTCAACGCCATCCAGAATGACCCATTTTCCAATACCTACAATCCTGGATGGCGAAACCACCCCAACTTCCAGTGGGTAGGAAATTCCTAAACTAAAAGACCACCCTTTCAGCCCAATCCACAAGCACCTCGTCCTTACCAGCTGCCTCAGCCACGGTCCAACCCTACTTATTCATCCTGGCCAAACCAAGACCAAATGTTCCTCATCCTTCAGACTCTGGCTGACATTCAGAGAACGAATGCGGCTATTCAAAAGCAACACAAGGACGAAATCACAGAGGTTCGAAACCAACTGACCCAGTTAGCGAATTCTCGCCAACCAGGCACACTTCCCTCTCAGCCCCTTCCTAACCCTAATAACGTGTCGACCCCGCGGCGCGTTATGAATCCAAACCCAGGCCATGCACACATGGTTTATGAAGCCCCCTCTGTTCCTTCACCTGACGGGATGGAGGCCTCAACTTCGTATGCGAGTTATCAGCAGCAACCCATCCTATCAACCCCTAACCAGAACCAGGCAGGACTGAATTCTGTAACCACCTGTAGTGGTAAGGAGACCCAAGACCCACCTTATCCAGACCACTCCAAGCCTGGTAGTGACCCAAACCCTAGGACAGTAATCCAGGACGTTCCTCTCCTTGTCCCAAATCAAAGACCTGAACCTATCCAAGAGGAACCACCCAAGGTTCCATTTCCCGAAGCCTTGACCAAGGGAAGAAGGACAACAAAACCTGTGGCTCCTGAGGAAGACCTGGTCAAGCTCTTTGAGCAGGTCCAAATAAACATCCCCTTGATGGATGCGATTCGCTACGTATCGCCTTACACACGATTCTTGAAGAATGTGTGTACACCTCAACGTAAGCCGCGAACCAAGAGTAGGAGTCCAATTGTACTATCAGAGCAAGCCAGCTCTGTAATCATGAGAAGACTCCCACCCAAGGCAAAAGACCCAGGCACTCCCCTAATTTCATGCAAGATTGGTGAAACCCAGTTCGACAGAGCATTACTCGACTTAGGCGCTTCCATAAACTTGATACCCACATCCTTACTTAACCACCTAGAAGAATCTGAGCTGAAACCAACTGAGGTGACACTACAGTTAGCAGATCGATCTATAAAGTCACCAAAAGGGATTCTTGAGGATGTTATTGTAAGGGTACGGGATTTCTATTTCCCTGTAGATTGTATAGTCTTAAATATGGATGCACCTGAAAATCCTAGGGATACACCGATCATTCTAGGGAGACCCTTTTTGGCCACTGCTAGGGCCAACATCAGTTGTGAGGAGGTCAGATAGAACTGAAATTTGGGAACTAGACTCTCAAAATTGATATCTTTAAGGCCCAACAAGGAATCAATTGCGGTGTCATTAAGAAAATCTGTGATATTAGAGCTTTGGTTGATGAACCACAATTTAAGGATAACCTGATTTTACCTCATCAACCACAAGAGGATTTTGAACCACAATTAGAGGAGTCAGACCCTGATTCAAACAAACCCATAACTCCTACCATTGAACCTCACATTCACCCTGAACCACCCGTTGCTGCTGATAACCCCATCCTCGAACTTAAACCTCTTCCCGACCATTTGAAAAACATCTTCTTGGGTTCTAATCAGACTTTTCCTATGATTATAAATTCCAAGCTCACTCCTTATCAGGAATCTCGTCTGATTGCTATTCTCCAGCAACATCGCAGAGCCATTGGTTGGACTCTCAATGACTTGACTGAAATAAGTTCCTCTTATTGCACCCACCGTATCTATTCTGAAGAGGGCGCACGACCTTCCCGTGAAATGCAGAGACGCTTAAATCCCAATCTGCAGGAGGTCATGAAAAAGGAGATCATTAAGTGGTTAGATGCAGAAATCATCTACCCGATCTCCGACAGTCATTGGGTGAGCCCAATCCAGGTTGTGCCTAAAAAGGCAGGGCTCACCACCATTACGACTGAAACAGGAGAAGTCATTCCTACCCGAACAGCCAACTCGTGGAGAGTCTGCATAGATTACCGAAGACTCAATTCCTCCACGAAGAAGGATCATTTCCCACTACCTTTCATTGATCAGATTCTCGAGAAATTAGCGGGAAATCGATTCTTCTGCTTTCTTGATGGGTACTCCGGTTATAACCAAGTAGCTATTCATCCAGAGGACCAAGAGAAGACCACATTCACCTGCCCCTTCGGGACATACGCGTTCCAAAGGATGCCGTTCGGTCTCTGCAATGCACCTGCGACTTTTCAGCGGTGCATGCTTGCCATATTCTCAGATATGCTAGGTGATTATCTGGAAGTCTTCATGGATGACTTCTCAGTTTTTAGGGCATCATTTGATGATTTCCTCCAGCACTTGGTTCATAGACTCAGGCATTGCATCGATGTAAATCTAGTTCTTTCCTGGGAAAAGAGACACTTTATGGTGCCTGAGGGGATCGTCCTAGGTCATCTAATTTCTGAAAAGGGCATCCAAGTGGATCGAGACAAGGTTGATCTAATTTCTCGACTTCTTATGCCTAGCTCGATCAGGGACATCCGTTCTTTTCTGGGGCACGTCGATTTTTACTGTCGTTTCATTCCTGATTTCTCGAAAATCGTGTGACCCCTCACTACTCTTCTCTCCAAGGATTTACCCTTTGAGATCTCCAAGGAATGCACTCAAGCCTTTGAGAATCTTCGTGATCGAGGCACCCAGGCTCCGATCCTACAGTCCCCTGATTGGTCTCAACCCTTTGAGATCATGTGCGATGCATCTGATTTCGCTGTAGGAGCGGTTCTGGGGCAAAAAGTTGATGGGAAACCTGTGGTCATCTACTACGCCAGCAAGACACTTAACGAGGCTCAGCGTAATTATACAGTTACGGAGAAAGAGGTGCTAGCCATAATATTTGCCCTTGAAAATTTTCGATCCTATCTCCTCGGTTCCCACGTCATCATTTACTCGGATCACATGGCTGTGAGGCATCTCCTTGCCAAGAAGGACGCGAAGCCTCGATCAATCCAATGGATCTTGCTGTTGCAAGAATTCGACCTCGAGATTCGCAACAAGACGGGAAAATAGAATGTGGTAGCTGACCACTTGTCTTGCCTTCCTTCTGAAATCATCAACCCTTCTGGACCCATCACGGAGCATTTTCTTGATGAGCACCTACTGACTATTGGTACTAGGCTTCCATGGTTTGCTGATATAGTGAACTACTTGGCATCTCATCAGATCCCATCTTATTGGTCGAAGGCCAAGAAAGACATTGCGTTCTGATGCCAAGTACTACATCTGGGAAGACCCGTACCTCTTCCACATAGGTGTTGACCAAATCATCCGGCGATGTGTCCTGGAGGGTGAAATCATTGATATTCTCTCCTTCTGCCATGACCAGGCATGCGGTGGCCACTTCTCTGGGCACAAAACCGCTTCTAAAATCCTCCAGTGTGGCTTCTACTGGCCCACCATCTTCAAAGACGCATACAATCACTGCAAGGCATGCAGTCATTGCCAAACTTTGGGTAATATGAGCCATCGCGACATGATGCCTTTGCAGCCGATTATCATATGCGAAATCTTCGACATTTTGGGGATTGATTTTATGGGCCCATTCCCTATTTCGAACGGCTTCGAGTACATTCTGCTAGCTGTGGACTATGTGTCCAACTGGATCGAAGCCCTTCCGACCCGAACCTGTGATCACAAAATCATTATCTAATTCATTCATCAAAATATCTTCTCATGGTTCGGGATTCCTCGTGCAATCATTTCTGATGGAGGGACCCATTTCACGAATGCTCAGTTCAGGTCACTAATGACCAAATACGAGATGTCTCACCGAATCTCTACTCCTTACCACCCCTATACTAATAGTCTAGCAAAGCTTTCTAATCGGGAGATCAAGAAAATCCTGCAGGTTAATGTTCAACCTGACAGGAAAGACTGGTCGTCCAGACTTCCGGAAGCTTTATGGGCTTATAGGACCGCCCACAAGACCCAATTAGGATGTCCCCTTTTAAACTGGTGTACGGGAAGGCATATCACCTTCCCGTCAAACTGGAGCACAAAGCCTATTGGGTAGTACGAAGTTGTAATTTAGATCTTTCTAAGGCTGGAACCCACAAAAAGCTTCAGATAAGCGAGATTGATGAATTATGCCTCGATGTGTACGAGAACTCGCGAATCTACAAAGAGTGGGTTAAAGCCTTCCATGACAAGCACATATCTAGAAATACCTTTCATCCTGGTCAGAAGGTCCTACTCTTCGATGCCCGACTCAAACTCTTCCTTGGGAAACTGCAATCCAAGTGGGCTGGACTGTATCTTGTCCGACATGTTTTTGGAAATGGAGCCGTCGAAATCAGTCTGCTCAGCCATGATTCCGAACCTTTCATTGTGAACGGCCAGAGACTCAAACTGTTCATCGATGTGACCTCTACAGATTCGACTGAGTCATCATTTATCCTCTATTTTACCTGAGCATGTTGCGCCCAGCCGATGGCGTAAAACTCAGCGCTCAACGGGAGGCAGCCCATCATTCTCTTTTGAAAAACCCGAAACCTTTTCTGATACCTCTTTTGCACCTAAGACTCATCCTTTAGGACAGACGACTCCACCTCAGGTGCTTGCATCTGAGATTAGAAATTTTCCGTAACAGCCACCCTGACCATCCACTCCCCAAAACACCTGTACTAATGCATGAACTAATCCAAATAAAAACCCTCCTAATTTACAATGAGGACATTACAAATCTTAGGCATGGGGGGGTATGAAAGTACAAAAAAAAGGTTTCAAACAAAGAAATTCACATATACCAAAAATACCATAAAAAAAAATGAGAGGAGGAAAGAAATTTTTGTGGAGGAGGAGAAAAAGAATAAAATGACAAAAAGGAGCACAAAATGAAAGAAAAGAGATAGTCATTAGTAAAAAGTTAAGGAATTAACCCAAGTTCTAGACCACATTCAGAAAAAGAAATGGAAAGTGCACAGTAAGATTAGTAAGAACGCAAACCTTAGGCATTCTTGGATAGACTCTTACTACTCATTAAGATCTAGATATTCCTCAAGAGGTTGAGGAAAATGAAAAGCTTAAGTATTAGGTCCAAGGCTTAGGGAGTATTCGGCCTTGTTAACTAACTTTTGGTTTGCGGGACTCAGTAACCTAAGCATCCAAAAAATTGACACACACAGTCTGGTTCAGTAAGTATAACTATCAAAATCATGCAGAAGCGTTGAAAAATTTCTGAAAATGTCACCGTAGGAGCGGCCGATCAACACAAGTTGATTTGGACGAGTTCCCAGCGCGGAGAGGTGGGAAAATCCCCTCGAAGATGCGTAACAAAATACCATCTCCTCGGTGCTTGTCTCTTAGGATATTTACATATCCTACTGGGGGCATGTAAGCACTGTTCCCAGGATATTTACCCCGACATGTTCCCAGATGAGTTGCCAGGACTACCGCCTGATGAGAGTCTCATCATGAACCCTAACTAGCATAATTTAATCTAAATAAGTGTGAAGAAGCTCCTACAAAACCTAAAGAGAAGCTTAACTCATAGAATTCTGAATTAAAGAATAAGACAAATCATAAGGGATAAAACTGTAATTTTACCAATGCAGTGCGCAAACAGGGTCATTAAGGGTCTAAACATAGGTCAAATAAGCTTAATAAGAAAGAAAGTGGGATGATCTGATCTGAAAAGGGTTATAGCAACTTTTGGGAATTAAATGACATCCTATAACCCTAAAACAAACCCACTTTAATTCACAAGGTTCGAGGAAAGATAAAAATCAACTAAATCCTCTAAAAATCATAAAAAATATTCCCTAGGGTCTAGAACCTTCAATTTGGCATTTGCAACCTATTTTGACCTAACTTGAGAACCATGCCCAATTTATCACTTAATTTGGGTTTTCACGCAAATTGATCGATCAAACATGGTCAAACCTAAAATCAAATTTTACCATTAAAATCCTTAGGTTCAAATTAAGATGCTATAAAAATTTGGGCTTAAGAAAAGACCATCTTGACTGGCTTTACAAATTGGTCCTCTTGAATTACTTTTTGACCCTTATCTTTTGAAATCCTTTCAATTAGACCCCTATCTTTCTCGTCATTCTTTGCAGAACGGTCCTCCCTGCCATTTCTGCGCAGCGCCATACCTCCGGCGACCTTGCGCGGAGGATGGCGCCGCGCAGGGCATGGCAGCGTTCTCAGGAATGAACGGGGGGTTCCCTACATCGTCCTCTATCGCAGGAACCCGCCCCTACCACCTGCGGCTGCCAATGAATCTCGTGCGAACGTGTGAAAGGCATGGGTGTCCATTTCCATCCATACTCCGGCGAGACCTCCACGCCGATTCCTCGCACTTCTCCCCTCGCCAACGCCTTTATAAGGAGCAGCAGGGTCTGCCGTCTCCTTCAAATTAGTTATGGCCGAGAAACTCCCCCTCCTTCGTCTCCTCTCTCTCCGGTTAGGGTGCCCTAAGCTTCCGGCGGCCCTTTCCTCCTCCTTCCGTCGCTTTTCTGCCATACCTGCAGCAGAGCCCACTCTGCCCCGTCTTCCCACGCCAGGCCGCACCAGCTGGCGTCCTCAGATCTCCTCCTCATCGTCGATAACCCCCTCCTGGGCACCTTCGTCCTCAGCACCGGTAGGTACGCGCCGAGTGCTACCTCCCTCCCTCTTCATCAATTAGACAGGTAGGAACCTTCCTCTGTCTCGCCCTGTTATTTCCCCCTTCCTAAATTTCACTTTTAACCCCCCGACCATCACCGTCCATCGCCATCTTCCTCACCTCCAGCCACCATATCTGGCGAGATCACCCCCCTTCCACCCCTCGCCAACAAGCTCAAAAGCTCCACCATCACTCCCTGATCAGTTTCCCCATCTCCATTGACCGCCAGCACCTCTCAAGACCACCTCCCGAACACACCCATTCTCAAGCACACAAAGTGCCCTAGGCGCATGGCCGCAGGCACTCTCACGCCTCGCCGACCCCCGCACCGCCTTCGCCGTCCTCTAGCGAAGCTCCCTGCGTTGTCTGATGTGGTTGTAAGGCTGTCTTTGTGATTTCAGGTCTCCGCCTTCTCACCGCCACTGACAGCAGGTTGGAGCTGCTTCGCGAACCAGCTCCAGACTTCTTCGGCCCCAGGTGCAGGTTCCAGGTGACGCGGAAAGGCGTCACGCTCATGCCCAGGTTCTCAATTGGGGACGAGGGCCTCTGCCGCTGCCCCAATTAGCGGAGCTTCCTCCTGCGGGCGCCTGAAATCGGAGGTGGGAGTTTAGTCCCACCTCGTAAGTGTGTGGCCTCACACCCACACTTAAATTATTTTTGTGCTATCGTCTTATCGCCTCCGAAAGCACACGGGGTGAGGTCCCTCACCTATTCACTCACCTCGTCCGTGGCACTGCCCACGCGGATCTGGTGATCCGACACGACACTCCTGTGCACTCCTCGCGCACCACCCACACCGGTGCGCCTAGACTCGGGCGCGCAACCCGACCCGATTACCCAGCTCTGGGAGAGCTTTCCAAAGATAGATCCAGAGAGAGAGAGAGACGCGGGGAAGGGGTAGGGGTAGGTTTTGCGCTGCCATTTGCGTGCGTGCGCAGGATAGAAGGAAGAAGAAAGGTAGGAAAGGAGCTGAAGGAAAAGAAGAGGAGCCGCACTGCAGCAGCCGTGCAGTTAAGCCGTCGGAGTGCTGAATCAGATGTCGGAGGGTCAGCAACCAGAGCAGAGAAGAACCACAGCTACTGAAGAAGAAGAATAAGACAGGAAGAAGAGAAACAAAGAAGAGGAAGGGCCAGAGCAGAGGCAGAGAAGAAGAAAAAAGAAGAAAGGAGAGAAGAAAATCAGAGAAAGACTTAGCAGCTGAAGAAGAAAAGAGAAGGCAGAAGCCTCTGCAGCCGCAAGGAAGAAGACCCAAAAGAAAAGGAAAAGAAAATCAGAGATAAGAAAAGAGAAAGAGGAACCACAGAAGCAGAGAGGAAGAAAGAAGAAGAAAGAAGAAAGTCGGCTGAAGAAAGAGAAGAAGCCAATCACCCTTTCTTTCTCCCTCTCTCTTAATTTTTGTAAAACCTTATATTGTGAATTTATAGGCTTCTAGAATTATAGTTTGCTCCTTGAGTTCGACCTCGGGAATCTTTCTATTCCAAGTAATAAATCATAGTAGACTGGTAACTGTTCTTGTCATATACTACAACGCATATAACACATCAACAACAAGAAAGTCGTCACCACCGCCCAAGCGTGTGATCGAGTTCATTGGTACCAGGGACCAGCCCCATCTCTACAGCATCATATAGGATGGCACCACTTGAGCTGCAAGAGCTCAAGTCTCGGCAGCAGGACCTTCTGTTAAAGGGCTTTGTGAGGCCAAATGCGTCTCCGTGGGGAGCCCCGGTATTATTCGTAAAGAAGAAGGATGATACCCTACGCCTTTGTGTGGACTACAGATAGCTGAATAGGTTACCATCAAGAACAAGTATCCGCTACCGAGGATTGATGACTTGTTTGACCAGTTGCGCGGTGCCACGGTATTCTCCAAGATAGACTTGAGGTCTGGATACCACCAGTTGAGGATCAGGGAGGCAGACGTCTCCAAGACGGCTTTCCGCACCCGGTACGGACACTACGAGATTTTGGTCATGCCGTTTGGGCTGACCAATGCCCCCGCTGCCTTCATGGACTTGATGAACCGGGTGTTCAGACCGTACTTAGACCAGTTCGTGGTGGTATTTATTAATGATGTGCTCATCTATTCTCGAGATCAGACGCAGCATGGACAGCACTTGCGGATGGTTTTGGACACACTGAGACGACGTAGGTTGTATGCCAAATACAGCAAGTGCGAGTTCTGGTTGAGGGAGGTGACCTTCTTGGGACATGTGATCTCTGGGGATGGCTTGGCTGTGGACCCAGCCAAGGTTGAGGTAGTGCTCAGGTGGGAGAGACCGCGTACTGTTACTGAGATCTGCAGTTTCTTGGGACTGGTAGGCTACGACAAGCAGTTTATCAAGGGCTTCTCGCAGATTGCACATCCTATGACACAGCTGACCCGGAAGGACGTGACCTTTACTTGGACAGACGCTTGTGAGGCGTGTTTTCAGAAGCTAAAGGAGAGGCTGACTTCAGCTCCCGTGCTCACCATCCCAGATAGTAGTGGCAGGTTCGCTGTGTACACGGACTCCTCTTTGTAGGGGTTAGGGGGTGTGCTCATGCAGAGAGGTCACGTTGTCGCTTACGCTTCGCTGCAACTGAAGCCCCATGAGCATAGCTACCCCACCCACGACCTGGAGCTGGCAGCTGTCGTCTCTGCGCTGAAGACTTGGAGGCACTACTTGTACGGTGAGACCTTTGAGATTTTCACAGATCATAAGAGCCTCAGATACTTGTTTGATCAGAAGGAGCTCAACATGAGACAGAGACTTTGGTTGGAGTTCCTGAAGGACTATGACTGCAGTATTTCCTACCACCCCGGAAAGGCCAACATGGTGGCTGACGCTTTGAGCTGGAAGGCGCCCACCCACTTGGCCAGTTTACAGGCGTAGAGTTGGAGCCTCATGAAGGAGATGGGAGGTTGGCAACCCCTAAAGTTACTGGGGCACTGTGGGGTAGTGATTGTGACACGACAGACGAGGCCAGAGCTGATAGACCGCATCATCACAAGATAGATGGCCGACCCGTACTTGCAGTCATTGTGTGACAGAGTGCTGTCAGGAGACCCTGGGGACTTCTCCTTTACAGACTAGGTACTGCACATGAGGGGACGTTTGTGCATTCCTAGGGACGAGGAGCTGTTGAGAGAGCTTTTGACTGAGGCACACAGTTCTAGGTTCACCAAACATCCCGAAAACACAAAGATGTACCATGATTTGCAACACGACTTTTGATGGAGGGGAATGAAGCGGGATGTGGGTGAATTCGTACAACTGTGTTTAGTGTGCCAACAGGTGAAGGCCGAGCACCAGAGGCCTGCAGGGCCATTGCAGCCATGTCCAGTGCCAGAGTGGAAGTGGGAAAGCATCACCATGGACTTGGTGGTGGGCTTGCCCATTACCCAGCGAGGACACGACGCAGTCTGGGTGATCGTGGACAGATTGATGAAGACGGCATGTTTCTTACCGATCTGAGTCACCTTGGGACCGGCACAGTTGGCAGAGAGGTATATCCGCGACATGGTACGTCTACACGGAGTTCCGTGGAAGATCGTATTCGACCAGGATACCCGTTTTACGTCACAGTTTTGGGCTGAGTTTCAGCAGGCCTCGGGGACACGGTTGAGGTTCAGTACAGAATACCACCCCCAGACGGACGGACAGTCTGAGCGCACGATACATACACTTGAGGACCTTCTGCAAGCTTGTGTACTGGACTGGAGGGGCTCTTGGGAGGAGCACTTGCCCCTGGCGGAGTTTGCATACAATAACAGCTACAACTCGAGCATCGGCATGGCACCCTACGAGGCTCTGTACGGACGGATGCACGGCACCCTTGAGTTGGGTTGAGGTGGGGACCAAGTGGGAGGTTGGCCCCAGGCTGATCCAGCAGAGTCAGGAGGTGATCAAGCAGATTCACAGGCGACTTCGCACTGTCAGGAGCAGATAGAAAAGCTATACAGATCGGAAACGCAGAGAGGTACAGTTTGAAGTTGGGGACCACGTCTTCCTTCGCGTTTCCCCCATGAAGGGCCTGTAGCGATTTGGGGTGAGAGGGAAGCTCGCACCGAGGTTTTTGGGACCCTTTAAGGTCCTGGAGCGGGTTGGACCTGTTGCTTACAGGCTTGCCCTCCCTCCCCAGCATTCCAGTGTGCACGACGTGTTCCACGTGTCCAACCTTAGGAAGTACGTCGCCGATCCCAGTCACATCCTGAGCCACGAGAGCATCGAGGTGGGTGACGACCTGACCTACCCCGAGCGACCAGTGCAGATTCTCGACAGAACCATCCGGAGTCTAAGACGGAAGCAAGTACCCCTGGTGAAGGTCTTGTGGAGGAGCCAGCAGTACGAGGAGGCTACCTGGGAGCCTGATGAGAAACTCATCATGAACCCTAACTAGCACAATCTAACCTAGATATGCAAGAAAAAAATCTCCTACATAACTCATAGAAAGGCTTGACTCAGAGAATTCTGAGTTTGTGAAGAAAATAGGTCATAAGGGGTAAAAATGCAATTTCACCAACACAATCAGTAAACAGGGTAACTCAGGGTCCAAACATAGGTCAAACTAACCTAATAAGGAGGAAAGTGGGATGATTTGATCCAACAAGGGTTACAGCAACTCCAAGGAATTAAATGACATTCTGTAACCCTAAAACAAACCTACTTCAATTCATGAGGTTCGAGGCAAAGTAAAAATCGATTAAACCCTCTAAAATTCATAGAAAAATAATCTCTAGGGCTTAGAACCTTCAATTTGGCCTTGGGAACCCATTTTTACCTACATTGAGAACCATGCCCAATTAATGATTTAATTTAGGTTTTTACGTAAATTAGCCGGTCAAACAAGGTTTGATCTAGAAATAAAATTCACCATTATAATCCTTAGGTCCCATTTAGTCATGCATAAAAACTTGAGCCTAAGAAGAAACCTTCTTTACCGACTTCGCATTTTGGTCTTCATTTATTACTTTTTGACCCTCAACTTTCGAAACCCTCGCATTTGGCCCCTAGGTTCTTCGTCGTTCTTTGCACTTAGGTCCCCTGCAAATCTCTGAGCATCGCCATGCTCCGATGACTTTGCGCGGAGCATGTCGTCGCGCAGGGTGAGGGAGGCCCTCTGCCAGTTGAACCGGTGTTCCCTGTGACGTCTGCACAGGGACACCGCCATGACCTCTGCCATCGCCCACACCTTTCGTGCGAACGCGTGGAAGGTATGGGTTGCAACTCCGACCATTCTCCGACGAGGGAGGCACGTCGCCTCCCTGCGCCCACCCCTCCGCCTTCACCTTTATAAGGACCGCCGTCGCCAGCCAATGGGAGCAGCTCGGTCCTGACGGAGTAAAACCCCCATTTTTCCTCTCTTCCCACTCCGGCAGAAACCCACCAGCTCCGGTGGCTCCTCCTCCTCCGTCTCGTCGCTCTGCTGCAATACCAGCAGCAGAGCCACCTTCGCCCGCTCTTCCCGCGTCGCACCGTATCCAGAACGCGCCCTCTCGCTCCCTTCCTTGCCGCCGCCCTCTTTCTCTGGGTATCTTCTTCTCCGACGACAGTCGATACTACTGCCGCCCTGCTCCAACCCCATCGTCCTTGTAACTAGGTCAGAACTATTCCCCATCTCCCCCTCTTTCTTTTCCTCACTGTCTTTCATTCGATTAAACACTCGACCGCTCCTGTCCACCATCACCTTCTTCGTCTCCGGCCACCCTCCGGCAAGACGCTCCCATCGCTCCGCCGCCCCACATGCCTCGCCGACCCTCGCATAACCTCCGCCTCATCACGCTGAATAACCTCCGCCCACCCACTGCCGCTCTAACCCACTCATCGCTCCCCCGAACACACCCACACCTCCGGTCACAGGGCGACCTATGCACGCACGCCTAGGCCGCCCCACGACCTGCTGCACCTCGCACCACCTTCACCGTGCCACGGCGAAGGTCCCCCGCTGATCTGATTAGGCCGAGAGGCCCTTTTCGTGTCTGGCAGTTTCGACGCCCGGCCGCCATTGACGCTGCATTGAAGCAGCTCCACGCAGGCTCTAGGCTTCAGAACTCCAGGGCTCCAGGTGCTGCGAGGTCGGGAGGGTAGTGCGAAGGCAACTAACCCATCAATCGACGCGAATAGAGCCTGCAGCTGAGGAAGAGAAGCTACGGTCTGCTGCGGGCACGCGCGAGAAGAGCGCTGAAGATAGTCCGACATCGTGAGTTTACTAAACCCCGCAGTAGTATAAATTGATTTTGTGCTTTCTACTGGTCGCCTCCGAAAGCGCTGGGGTGAGGTCCCGCACCCACTCACCCGCCCGGTCCCCGAGCTCAACACGCGAATCCGGCGGATCTGACCCGACCTAATCTGAGCACACCTCACGCATCACCCACACACCGGTGCGCCTGGTCACGGGCACGAAACCCGACCCGATTACCCGCGGCTCTGGGAGAGCGTCCTGTGAGTGGTTTACAGAGAGAGAGACGTGCGGGTAGAGGGACAGGGTAGGTTTTGCTCTTTGTGCAGGGACAGGGTGCGAGAGAAGAAGACCAAGGAAGAAGGAAGAAGGAGAAGGCCAAGGAAGAAGGAAGAAGAAGACTGAGAGAAGAAGGAAGAAGAAGAAGAAGCACAAAGGAAGCACTGTAGCAAACACCACTTAAGCCGTCTGATTGAGAAATCAGACGACGGATGAAGCTCTGCAGACAAAGCAAAGAAGAAGAAAAAGAAAAGAAAAGGTGCCGCAGCTGAAAGCAGAAAGAAGAAGGAAGAAAGAAGAAGAAAAGAAAAGAAGATAAAGAAGATGAAGAAGAGAAGAAGAAGACAAGCAAAGAGAGAAAGAAGAGAAGAAGAAAAAGCCAAGAAACAAAATCTACCTCTCTCTCTCTCTCTTATTTTTGTAATAAAAGTATTATACTTCTAGAATTCTAGTAGCTCCCTGAGTTCGACCTCGGAAGAAAAATATTTCTGAGTAAAATTGTAATAGTGGCAATGACGACAAACTGTAGCTATTTTATCTGTACCACAACGACATTACTATAACAAACAAAAGACTAGCCGCGGGTCGGTCAGTCGCTCCACTAGAGCCTGAAGCGGCGACGTGGGAGTGGTACCCGGAGCTCTTTGAGGGTACGTCTTTTCAGACCGGCTTCGGTCCTCTTTGAGTTTGTTATGCGTATATTGTTCTTTTTCCGTACCCTAGTTAGCGCAAGTTTCGAGGACGAAACTTCCTTTGAGTTTGTTATGTTATTAAGACCCGTGGCATCAAAACACTTTAAGACGTCTAGGAGTTGGTCCAGACGTCTGGACGCCTTCCCAGATGTCTGGAAATTAATTTTTACATGCGTACAATCGCGACTCTACGCAAGTGCTGCGCGCAGACCGAAACCCTGCCACCGTCTTCTCTTTCTCTCCCCTCGCCAACCTGCAGAAGCCTTTCCCCATGCCTACAAATACTCCTCTCCCCTCTCCTTCGTTCTCCACCCCACATCCCTCCATCCCCCGTCTTCTCCTTCCTCCAGTGTGAGAGCGAGAGTGAGAGCGCGCCGCAGCTCCTGTCGGGTGTAGTGGCGGAGAGGAGAGGTGCAGCGAGAGGGAAGTGGAGAGAGCACATTAGTCATGAGAGAAGAGAGCTCACCGGAGCAACTCGAGGCCGATCGGCGTGCGCGAGGCGGAGTGTTGTGTCGGGTAAGTCCTCCCCAACGCTGCTGCAGCTAGAGCAGTGGGCGGACGAGCACGGCACGGTCACGCGTAGCGGGAAGAAGACAAAGGAGCTTCTGATTCTGGGATTTTTCCCAGAATCAGACGTCTGGACCTACATCCAGACGACGCGGACGACGTCTGGAAGAAGCTCCAGACAGCTGATAGGTATGTACTATCCCTATACCTCCTTTTTGCGGATACGGCCATGCAGGCTGTTTCGCTGAAGCTCTGTCGCGTGCCTTGCTGAGGGATTTTTGCGTACGCGTGCAAGTTTTGCTTCGGGAAGGTGCGGGACACGCCCTCCCAAATGATTCAGACGTCTGGGCAAGTCACCAGACGGCGGAGAGCATCTCCAGACATCCGGAGAGGTGGTCGGACGTCTGGAACTGGGTCCAGATGGTTCAGCAGGACCTCTGGACGTCTGAGGAACAGCGTAGAGTGAGGTATGACCTGGACCCCTTTTTAAGACGTTTGATTTGAGTCAGAGTTGTCATTTTTGACCCGTTTAGGGTCCGTTCGAGGTCCGATTTCCGCGTTTAAGATTCCGTTCTTCTCAGAATAAGTTGCTCTACTTGTTTGAAATACTTTTATCTTGTTCTGAGTGGTTCCTTATAATTGATCCTTGTGTTAGGACCTCGTTCTGTTGCAGACTTGGGGGTTGCGGAGGCACGTGGACCTGCCGGTCACACCCCCATTACTCCCGATTTTGCAGGTAGAGTGGCTTCCCTTAGTTAATTACAAACATAAATGCATATCTGAAATAAATGATAGATCCTAGGGTATGGCATGAATCCTAGGACTAGAAACACTGTAACGAATGTCTTGAATGCCTGAATTGCAGTCTTGGATGAGTAAATAGAATAATGATAATTGCCTGTAATTGGATAACAGCTGCCTGTGAAATGTAGAGTACTATTGCTAGTAATTGCTACATGTAATTCCTGTTGTTTGGAAACTAAATTCGAGCTGTTTATATATAAATTGGAAAAGAAAAGATTAAATGTTGGAAACACGTGCTATATGCGAATAAAACTGAAATGATGAAACCTAGTATGGCATGGCCTGAGAAACATGAGCACAAACCCTACGGGAAATTAGGAGTAGAACTCCTGAAAATAAATAAAATGGAACTGGAAAGGTGAATGTGAAAGTGTGTGTGGTCTCTTGGGTACGTGGTACCAAGGGAAGCACATGTTACCTCTTAGTGCAGAGCGGAGCCAGCCGCCCTAGGGACCCGGGGTTAGGTCTGGCCACTTTGTACTGACTTTTGGCCCTCGCGTACACCGTACTGGGGAGAGCTACTAGTGTAGGGAGGGAGCTAGTCACTCGACGGGGCCCGGGGTTCAGCTAGCTGTCCAACACCGACTTGTTAGGCCCACTGGGCAAACCAGGGTAGTCAGGCGAGGGTGCGCGAACTGTGGAGGGGCAAAACCCCTGTTTGGTTACTGTGGAGGGGCTGGACCCCTGTTATTGAGAGGGCTTTGCCCTATACTAGTTCTGTGCTGTGCCTTGGGTGCACCCGTTAACGGAAACGACTGATCGTGTGCTAGTGCGAGGTAGTTACCCGTGCATTTATCGCGCGTGTCGTAGTCACTGTTACGTCTGTCAGCGACCTTGGGGTGGTTGATTGAAAGTAGGACCACCACGGGGGACTCTCCCGGCCAGGAGAGCACCACGTGCTACTTCTACTTTTCGGAAAAGACTACAATCAAGATCATTCCCACGAGGAACATTCGAGATCAAGAAAAAGACCTGAGAGATAAACCAAGAAAGAGTAAAATAAAGAAAGAAATTAAAAACAACAGCTACTTGTCCAACTTTACTATTTTTCTTAGCTACCTGGTTGCCACTCTACTCAGCGTTTCGCTGACGTATCGTACTTACCACCTTTTTCAGGTCCAGGTGTTTAGCAGCCAGAGCTTACTGCTGCAAAGGGTGCTGGGCCTAGTAGAGCCCAGTAGTTGTACTTTTGTTGTACCATTTTCTGTAGTAGTGAGTATTCTGTTACGCCTTTGTACTTTTTTATTGTAAACTTCATATTTCTGTACCTATTTTTAATTATCTACTGTTGTGGTGGTGTGTACTGTAGTAGTTCTTTTTTTTACTGTTATACTTTTGTTACTATTAGTTACTTGCATGGTGAATGTGATTTATTTTACTGCTTTTTTGTTACTTTCTCGTTGGACGACTGGGTCTTGGGATCAGTCAAGTCGATCCGATTCTCGTGTCCTGTAGGGATTCGAGAACCGAGTCGTAACATATTTGCTGACATAACTCAGTAACAGTACGATGCTCCCCTCCATGCACAACATTACACCTATTTCTCCAGAGGTAATATGCAACAAAATAAGGTAAAGAAGGATTAATTGGAGCAGTCTGCAGGGATAGGGAAATATCCTAATAATGAGTGAACCAATTAACATTAGTATCAAACAATCTAAAACCATAAGTAAACCATAGTGCCTTAGTGAAGGAACATCTAAGCAAAATGTGATCAATGCCTTCAGTTTGTTCCAGACAAATAGGACAAATTGCATCGACAGTAGGAATCCTTATGGCCAACAATGCTCTAGTATTCAAGATACCCACTATAGCCTTCCATAGAAACACTTTGATTCTAGGAGGAATACTCAAACCCCAGACCATCTTTGAGCTATCCACCAAAGAATTATCATTCATAGAGCTTCTATCAATAAGATCTAGTAGAGTACGATAAGTTGACTTAATTAAGAAAAAACCTTTTGGGTGGTCTGACCAAATAAATTTATCCTTCTGCCCTGAATGAATAGGAGTGGTGAGAATCTTGAAAGTCACATCTGGAGAGAAAAACCCAGCAATAATGGAGGAGTTCCACTGTTGATTCTGGTGGTCAATTAAGTCATCCACTGAATTTATAGGCTGGGTAGCAACAATACTAGAATAGAGGGAACCATGAAAATTCCTAATCCATCAATCACGCCAAAGATTGATATCCATTCCATTCCCAACAAGCTAAGAAATGCCGCTAAACAGAATATGCTAACAAAATGCAAAGCTTTCATAAATGGAGAGTCCCCGTGCTTTGGGATGTAGTCCCAAAAACATCTTGATTGAAAATATCTAGCCTTTAATTGTGATTGTTGTAGACCATGTTCCTCTGTCAAGAGTTTCCATCCCATCTTCATCAAAAAAGCCAAGTTTGCAAGCTCTGTATATCTAAACTCATGGATTCCCATAGATTTTGGGAGACAAATCGATTGCCAAGACTTACGATAGAAGTGTCTACCAACTTCCTCATGGCCCCACCAGAAATCCTTGGCTAGTTTATCTATTAATGCACACAACTTCTTGGAGAAGAGATGTGTGAACATCAAATGATTAGATACCAATAGAAGAGAAGATTGGATCAAAATACCTTGACCAGCTTGTGAGAGGTATTTCCCTTTCCAACCTGCCAACTTTCTATGACACTTCCCCAAAAGGAGTTCTAATCAGGCTTGTTGACCCTGCCCATCCATGACAGGATTCCCAAGATATATTTCATATTTGGACATATTATTCATATGAAATTCAAATATAATCTGACTTCGAATATAACTGGAACAACCACGAGCAAAATATAATCTTGATTTGTCATAGTTGACCTTCTAGCCAAAGCAATTCTCATAAAGCATAAGAATCTTCTTCAGTCCAATAGTTTCCTTAAGGTTGGCAGTAGCAAATACGATCACATCATCAACAAACATTGAATGTGAAATGGGGTGAGCATTCATTGCAATTTTGTAACCTGATATTTTGCTGCAATAGAAAGCAGTAGAAAGAGCACTAGATAGAAATTGAGAACACACTATAAATAGATAAGGTGATAAGGGGAAGCCCAGTCTTACACCACCCGTAGGCAAAATGAGTTTAGTTGTGTTTTCATTTACAATGACTTAAAATGACGCAAACTAGACACAAGACAAAATAAGATCAACTAAGGAAGGGGGGAAAAGGAGTTGGTTTAAACAAAAATAAATAAATCACCATTCAAGACGATCAAAAGTCTTCTCCATATCTAATTTGACTGCCATGGAAGGTATTTTCCATTTTTTTATCTTCATAACTGGGAAAATCTCCTTCACCAATACCACATTATCGGATAAATGTTTACCTGATATGAAACCAGATTAGTTAGAATCAATGTATCTTTGTAGAATTGAAGTTATTCTTCCAATAGCAAGCTTACCAATAAGCTTATATAATGTGTTAGTAAGGCTAATTGGCCTATGAACTTTAGGTTGCAAAGGATTGTTTACCTTGTGAGTCAACATTGCCATTAATTAACTATTTCTTCCTCTAGTTAATTAATGAAAATGTTGACTACGTCAATGGTCGCATCACACTTGCGTCGACAGGGTGCAACAAAGGACCTGAAGGGGGAGAACAGGGTAAGATAGAAGCATACGTACACCTTATCACATGAATTTTTAATAACGAAAGTGTGAAGAATAGCTTTATATTAAAGAAATATAAGTTTTAGAGTATCTCATTAAAAAAAATTACATTATTCAAGTTAGAAGTTACTAATTGCAAGTCTGAAGAACATTGTGAATGAATCAAAGTAGATGAGGTAGCATTTCCTTAGCCTCGGAGGTGCAATTTTGTAATGCTATAAGTTATAAGGTACCGTTTGTTTGTAAGGATTAAATCGTTTATACCGTATTTGAACCTTTTAATTTGGGGTTATAACAATCTTGAGATAAAGTCCATAATTACAAGATTATTCAATTTCAAGGGAGCGAGTAGGATAAATTTATTCTGAGATTGTGTCAGAAAACATCCATACTTATCTCTCCAAATATGTCATAATTTGACCTATATTACCTTAAATATAAAAACTTTACAATACCTATATTTATCTTATAATCTCACCACTTATAAAATTAATCTCTCAAAATAAATAATCCCTAAAAAAGATTATCTCTTGAGAAGGTGTCCAGGAAAAAAAAAACAACAAAGAGCAATGACTAATAAAACAAAGGAAATGAAACCCGAAAAAGCATTGTAGGTTTTTTTTGGTTGTTTATTAGATATACATAGTATAACACTTTCAAAATTGTCTTGCTTGGTCCTGTCTTTATCTAGTTGCAGGGCGTGTAGAAATGGAATTTCTATATATTTTGCTGAGTTGACACTAGAGGGAGAAGTGAAAAGGTTGGAAGATTTAAGGAGGAAATAGCAATTTTTTTTTTAGCAAAGCTCAGAGTGTAAGTTTGCATTCATTTACATCTAATTTACAGTTCGGGTCAACTAATATGTGTTAATATCCTTACAATAAAAATTAATTTTTATTTGCATTTATTTGAAAAGGAAGATTAACCTCTCTTTATATTTTTTGAGTGAAGGTTAGGAATACAGGTTAACCTACGATATAAAAGAGGTTACATACTTGAATTTGAGAGCTAGGATAGAGTTTAAGTTGACCAAAGATATATTTATATTTAAATTAATAGGTATATTAGTTGGTAAATTATTTTATATATTAAATTAATGCAATGTGAGACATGACATGATAAGTTAAAGTAGTCGTGTTAATTTTACTTTTAATATGTGTAAACTTAATTACGTAAGTGTAATTTCCTTTTAAGTGATAATTAATTGTTTATCATGTTGGATAATACTTATATTTTGTTAATAAATTTATTGTGACAGTGATTATTATGTAATTCTTGCATAATTACCATGTTCTGGTTGCGTAGCTATTATGTAAGGAAATAAATTTCAGGTTTTGTTGATAATTAATTACTATCATAGCTGCACAATACTTATAATGGTGAGATGAGAATAATAATATTTTGTGAAGTAGTTGATTATATTAACAATAATTTACTTATGATCGCACAATTATCAAGATCATGGATGATCTTGATTCATATCATAAAAATCCTCAAATGTGCTGATATTTATGCCAACCTACGACCGATTGAGGTTTGTAAGAAGATCTTTAATCGCAATGCACATGTTTTCATATTTACAAAGGGTGGTCAATTGCACATGTCAATTTGATTCCTCGTCATTTGATGTTCATCTAACCACCATTAATCTTTCATGACTTTTACAAAGACCCACAACTAATTTCATGGAGACCCTGCAACAAGATATTAACCATAGCATGTGAGCAATCCTTCTTGATTGGCTCGTCAAGGTAGGTGTCAAATTTCAATAGCTTTTGGTTGTACCATTGACATAGTGAACATGAGCCATTCTAAAGGGGATAGGGAACAAATTAGTGACACACTGGAAGGGTTATCACATCTTTTTGTTTCACATTCACCTATTTCGATAGTTCACTCCTACCACCAATGGATGCATTTCACTTCCCAATGCACAACCTCACAAACGGGGAAGCCACAAGGGTAAAGTCACGAGAGTAGTAACAACGACCTACTTTTCATGCAGGGCACAATTAAGATGACCCATCAAACCAAAGGTTTGAGCTGATGCGACCGAAAAAGAAGGTATGAAGGTTGCAACATTGTATTGCACCAAAGTTGTACATAGGGGCACGAATCATTCATGCGTACACCACCCACAAGCATAGAAAGGGGTCGAAGAGGGGCATCGCATGCAGGGTTTCGAAGAGGGGCCTAGGCAAGGACGAGGATCGCATTGAGGGGCATTTAGGGAATGAAGGCAACAAAAAGGGCACCACAAAAATGGGGGTTAAGTCTTGGGTTGGCATAACCTGTCGAAGGAGGGTTGTGATAACACGAGATAAAGATGTAAAGAGAGGTCAGGTTATCCTCTATGGTAAATAAGGGTTAACCCCTAAAAAAAGGAGATAATCCCCATCGCAAACTAAGCCCAAGATCAAGCAAATAAACTCTCCAACAACATATTAGTACGTCAGAATGAGGATATTGTCAAGTAAACAAGCAAAGTGCAGACTTCTCAAGTAAAACAGAATTCAATGTTAAAGTAGAATAAAAGGAAAAGTTGCAGCCCAAAAAACTTCAACTAGAAGAACAAGGTCTCTTTAAAGGGGGCAAAAGAGTAGTTGAAAACTCACAATAAGAAATAGCCAAAATGTAAGGAAACTCATGATGTGACTTAAGGTGGTGTGTGACGTGGTCCCCACTTGATATTTAATGTAAAAAAATAAAAGAATTAAAGGTTTGTTACATAATGGGTCTCATCAGATTGCAAAAAATCACCACACCACTTCGAACTAAAAAGTATAGTGATAAATAACTTTACACTGTTGATAAATAACTTTGCACCTGTGATAAATCACTTTGTACTGGTGATAAATTGTTATGGGTGATTTTGCACCGAAGCTAAATGATTTTACATCGGTGATAATTTATTCTAAGGTGACTTTGTATCGTTGCAAAATTATTCTAAATGTGATCTGGTGGTTTTGTATTGATGTAAAGTGATTTTGCACATGTACAAAGTGATTTTGACTTATGAGTTGAAAATTTAGGATTTAGAGTTTAGGTTTATGGAAAGTAATTTTACCTATGAGAAGTGATTTTTCACCTTAAGGTTTAGGGTTTAGGAAACCTAAACCCGAAACAGTAAAGACTAAACTCTAAATCATAAGGTGAAAAATCACTTGTCATAAGTGAAGAAACACTTAAAATTTAATTTTACATTAATACAAAATTATTTCAAAGATGATATAGTGGTTTTACATAGGTGTAAAGTGATTCCAAAGGTGATTTGAGTTATTTACATCCGTATAAAAGTGATTTGTTGTTAATTTCAACAGTGGTGGATTATACCATGTGTAAGTATCTTTTTTACATAAAAAGATGATACATCAAATGATGATTACGTTTACAACTCTTTACACGATATTTTTTACGTCAATTTTTATATTTTCCAACCTACATCATAAGAAATATTTACATTTAAGAGTAAAACTTAAAGAAGACACTTATTTCCGTGGATTACTTTGTATCAAATATTTTTCATGAAGAATCTCCACCTTCACCAGATATAATTATTTACAAATCAATTTAGAAACCACGTTGCCCTCCTTCGGAGCAGGTGTTTTGGTTGGATGAATGAAGAGAGTGATGTGGGAAGACGATATTAGAAGACAAGCACTAAAATAAACAACAAAATAAAAGCAATATAACACGGAAAGCATTGCTCAAACACAATAGCACAAAAGAGATGGCACAATAATCTCCTCATAAAAATGACAAAAGTGTAGAACCACGGTCCAATCAGAAAAATACGTGACTCAAATTATTAGTACGTCTATTCCTACAATATTAAATATGTGACTAACGCATCAACCATTCGATTATGAAAATAAAGAATATAACAATATAAGAAATATATATATATTAATATGTCTTATATCTTAAAGGAAATTTCACAGTTATCACAGGGAAAATTTTCTCTTAAAAATCAACCAATATTTGACAAATCATTGCGGGGGTCGATCATACATAATTTCCTTTCTCATTCTCTCAAAATTGTAGCAAAAATGGTCAAAAAGGTAGATGATAGACATTAGGATTTTTTTTATATAAATGTCATAAAGTATTTTCGATATATACTGCGTGCGTGCCACCATGAAATTTGCTTAACTGGAAAAGTATTCAATTAGTGTGAGGTAATCAAAACATTGATTAATACAATATAGGAGGAAAATGTGGTAGAAAATCTTCGTTAAGGGTACCATACGAGTTTGGTTGGCATAGCACTAAATTAAAGTAAGAGTGATAAACCTAATGGTGAAATAAGATAAATAAGATGGACGACAGAGGAAAGAGAAAAGGACATATGACACTTACATGTGCATAGAACACAATCTCAAAATGACCATTCCTAATGTTTTCAGTTAAAAATACTGATTATATTAATATTGCCTAGTCCAAGTGACATTTTTGTAAAGTTAGTCAATATTTTTAGTCAAATCCATGTAAATATGAAGACTGTGATAATAATTATGTAATATCTAAAATTTTTTATTGACATTTATGTAGAAGAACTTAAATTTCATGATGCTCCGTCAAAAGTATAATTAATATGATATACGTAAAAGTATCTTAATTTAGAAGGATTGAAATAAGGAATTAAAAAAAAAAGATAATAATTATGTAGATTTTAAAAATATGTATAGAAATCTTATATATGCAAGTTAGGTCTCCAAACAAGCTAGGTCCATCTTAACAAATTGTGTTTAACTCTAATATTAGTGAGTTGCTTTGTTCATGAGAGAAAAGGTGAACATCTTCATGAGAAGAATATCTTGATTTTGGACATCTGACCCGAAGGTCTGAGCCAAATGCTTGAGTTGTTTGATATGCTGGAAAGGATCCTCGGAATTAAGCTCATGAAACTTTGGAATAGCATGAATTATGTTGGGCTTGAGTTCAGAATCAGGACCTTTAGCCGGGATTTAGACTCAAGATTCGATCGCCACCACAGCAGGATTATAGTTATCTCGCATCATAGGACGCTGCGGTGGGTTTACAAATGCTTGAAGTAAATCATTAAAGCGCCGTAGTTGGTTCTCAAGGTTATTTTCTTCTTCTACTGGTTGTGCCATGATGATGGAATAAGGAGAATTTGATTCAGATGAATCAGAGGAGATGTCTATGTGGTGAGGTTGCTGGACAAATACAGAAGTCGAGGCCTAGCCTCGACGGGAGTGAATCACTAAAGGAGACCTCAAGGATGGTCTTAAGGACCTCCTACCGAACATGCACCGATGGTCTGGATGAGAGTAGAATGTGATGGACCCAATCAAGACGCCCAAAAATTTGGATGACTATAGAGGTTCAAGGCGGATGATACCCCTTAGTCAGCAAGCCATCCACCTGAAAAATACCTGGGCAACCAAAGAGGGAGAGTCCCGCAAAGACCCCACACACGGAAGAGCACCCCCATGAGTTATAGGGTTTCCCCCACCCGACCTCTCTTGTCACTGATGTTCCAGGTAAACCAGAATGGGAACTTTGACCTCTTAAATCTACCAGTTTTAATTAAGAACAAGGGTGCTTAAGATTTCACTTAAACTTTAGATGTATTGAGTGGAAAAAGTACCCTAATTTCAAGGTTGGTTGACCTAACAAAGTGGGTCAACTTCACCTATTTGTCCTTTGGGAAGTTTTAGGTCCTTTCTTTTAGGATTCAAGTGAGATTTGTAGCCTGAATTTTAGGGTTTTCTTGAATAGATCTCTTCAACCAAGGCTTAGGCACACCTCTTTTTAGAGTATTGATTCTTGCTTATGAAGGTGTGTCTCTAAAACTCTAAATTGAAATCCTTAATTTGGCTTTAATCGTGGTCCAATTTAGTTTGTCCAATGCGGTATCTAAGTCTCAATTAAGAATGTGGTAGCCCTAGTTACCTTAAATGGGTGCACAAATCAGTATTGTTGTTGAAATTAAATCAGGCAACTTGGTGAATTAACTAGGAATGTAAAGCAAATAGCCCTAATTGATTTTATCTTTTTCTTCCTTTTCAGAATGAGGGGCTTAAGAGAAAGAGATTAATCAGAAATTACCTGCCCCGGGGCATGTCTGATGTGAGGCTGTCTTTTGTTGAATCTTCTCCCCTGAAACAACCACAACAAAAAGAGATATATCAAGTTAATACCAAATCAGCAATTGTAATCAAGATTTCTAAATCACCCGTTGCTCCCCGGCAATGGCACAAAAATGTTTAGATCGCTGGATTGGGTTTTAAAAAGGTCATGTTGTAATATAGCCGAAAGAGCGTTCAAAACAAATATGATTTTATTACTCGAATTTTGAAGTCCAAGGTCGAACACAGAGAGCAAATTGGTGCTTTAAAAATCAAGATCACAATTAAAAGAATATGTAATAAGGTCAATGTCACAATGCAAAAATATAAGAGTAGATGTGTAGCACAAAATATTCAAGAATTCAATTATGAATAAAAATTAGAATTTCTTCTCTCTCTGATTCTCTTCTTCTGATTTTTGCCTTGGCGAGCTCTGTCTTCTCCTTCTGATTTGGCCTTGGCTTCTCTCTTCTTCAGTTTTCCTTGGCTTTCTCCGCCTCTACCTCCTTCTTTAGCTTTTCTCTTCTTTCTCTCTCTGCTGACTGCCTTCTTCTTTGGCTTTTTCTTTGCTACCTTCAGCTTCTTTTTCCTTCTCTTCCTTAGCTTCTGCGACCCTTTTCTTTCCTTCAGCTCCATCCTCTGTTCTTCTTTCTCTTCTGACTTTTGCCTTCTCTGCTGCCTTGCCTTTTCCTTCTTCTTCCTTAGCTTCTCTTCTTCTCCTCTTCGGCCTGTAGAGCAAAACCTACCCACGCAAACTCTCTTCTCACTTTTCTTTCTTAGGTTCCGCTCACCCAGAACCACAATTCATGGGTAATCAGGTCGGGTACGCACCTGGAACCAGGCCCACCGGTGTGCGATAGTAAGCGAGGTGTGCTAGTCGGGTCGAGTCACCAGGTTCGCAGGGCGTGGTTGCGGACGAGGCGGTCGGGTCGAGTGAGAGAGGGACCTCACCCCGTGAGTTGGAGGCAAAGAGCCTATGGCAAGAAATCAACTTATGCGGGTGAAGCGCCTTGAAACTTTCCGAGGTGGGACTATCTTCCCACCCCCTTCGCACGTGCCTGCAGCAGAGGCGTGCCTTCGATTGCAGCTACAGCTCCGGCTCTTGGCTTCAATTAGATGCCTGGAGTTGTTTGCAAGAGTGCCCCGTGCAGCCTGGGACACGACCTGGGGCTGACATAGCCTGGAGCTTGCTGCAAGCAAGCTTCAAGCCCAGCGTCAATGGCGGAGGGCTCCTGGACCTGAAATCACCACAACGGCCTTACAGCCACGTTAAAACGCTTAGGGAGCTTCGCCAAGGTGCGGCGAGTGTGCAGAGGTGGTCGGCGTGGCATGGGAATGCTTGTGGGAGTGTGCCTAGGGCACACTGTGGCCGTGTGTGTGTGTGTTCGGGGGTGTGTTTGGGTGAGTGGCGGAGTGATATGAGTGGGGGGTTATGATCAAGGCGTTGAGGCGGAGCTTATGGACCGGTTGGCGAGGAGGGAGGTGGTCTGTGGTGGTGGAGCGAACTCGCCGGAGTCGGTGGCCAAAGGTGAAGGGGATGATGGTGGTGGAGTGCGACAGTAATCGGTTGAGGAAATAAAGAAGGGGAAAAGGGAGTAGAGGGTGAGAGGAACTTATCTAGGAGGTGAAGAGACGAAGGGGATGTGGAGATGGTGTCTGGAGCATATTGCCGATGCCGGAGACGAAGGTGCTCAGAGAGGACGGTCGACGAGGACAAAGGGGATGCAAGGGCATCAGCAGGTACTGCGCGACACGGATGAGCGTGAGGAAGAGGAACCTGTCACTGGTATTGTGGCTAGGTGACAAGGGAGAGTAGGAGAGGTCGCCGAAGCTTGATGAGTGAGTCAGCCGGAGGAGGAGAGACGAAATTGAGGGGGTTCTCCAGCTGATTTCAAGCTTAGGAGATACGGGGTGAATTAGGGTGTCTTAAATAGGCCCTGGAGGTCGATTTTGTGCTTCGAAGCCAAGCTTCCAAGCAAGGTAAGGTCACCGACGATGGCAACTCGAAAGAGACCTGAATCTCTCATGCGTTCGCATGAGAGATTAGGTACCAAGTAGAGCCTCAAATTGGGTTCACATTGGAGGAGATTTCTCAGAGAATCTCCTTTCCAATTTTGAAGGAGATTCTCTGTGAGATTAGGGAGAAATCTCCTTCGCAAGTTCGCCGGAGTAGGATTCCTCCGCTATAATGGTGTAGGGACCTAATTGCAAAGAATAATGAAGAAGCTAGGAGGTCAAATGTAAAGGTTTTTGAAAGATAGGGATAGAAATGTAATCAGATTAGACCTATTTGCAAAGTGGGTCAAGATGAGTTCCCCTTAGGTCCAAATTTTGGTAAAAACCTAATTTGGACCTAAGAAATCCAATGGTTAGGTTGGATTTTAGGTTTGACCACATTTGACTAGGCAATTTACGTAAAAACCTAATTTAGGGTAAATATATGTTTGAGACCCCATTCTAGGTCAAAATAGGTTCCAATGGCTAAATTGAAGGTTTTAAACCCTAGAGAATATTTTTCTATGATTTTTAGAGGATTTAGGTGAATTTTATCCTGACCAGAACCTTGTTTAATCAAGTAGATCTGTTTTAGGGTTACAATAAGTCATTTAATTCCCAGAACTCACACAAACCCTTTTCTGTCTGATTTAACCCACTTATCATCTTGTTAAGATCATTTGATCTGTGTTTAGCCCTTGAGAAAACCCGTTGTACTGCAATGGTAAAATTACAGCTTTACCCCTTGTTTCTTGCTTTTATCTCATAATGATTATTCAGTGAATTAAGATCTCCAGTTGATTATGTAGGAGCTTTTATTCTCTTCATTAGGTCAAAATGAGGTAGTTAGGGCTCATGATGGTGTTCCCATCAAGTCACCAATTACTCTCTACAATAATAGCAAGTGGAACTCAAAAGCTATATAGAAACAAACTCAAATCAGCATTAAATGTCTGGATGAACAGTTCTTCTTCTTTTTCTCTATGCTTGTCTCTCTTATTCTTCTGCGGCTCTTCTTCTTCTCTTTTTCTTCTCTGCTTTTCTTCTTCAACTGCTTTCCTTCTTCTTCTTCTTCACAGACTCTTCTATTGCTCTTCTTCTCTTCGTCTTATTCTTTTCCTCTGCTTCTCTCCTTCACGCAGAGGGGAAGGGGTCTTCAGATTTGGCTAAGTGTTAGCCAATTTTCCAGAGAGCAAAACCCCCTAACCCCTGCACACTCTCCTCTCTTTCTCTCCTTGGGTTACGCTCTCCCAAAGCCTTCAACAGTACCAGGTAGACGAGTAATCTGACCTATAGCACACTCGGGTTCAGGCTCACCTACAGTGGGTGGTGAGCGAGGAGTGTATAGCTTAGGCAAGTAATCGGACCAGGCCAGACCCGTGTGACCAGTGTCACGAGCGAGGCCAATTGAAGGGCGTGAGGGACCTCACCCCTTGTATACGAGGCGATAAGTTTGTATCACAAATATAATTTATGCAACCGCACCTGCTCCAAAACTCACGATGTGGGACTATCCATCCCCCTTTCCTTGCGCACACTGCCGCTAATGCCTTCGACCAATTCGTGTGCAAGGAGCGGTCAACGGCTCCAATTGACCAGGTGAGCGTGTTCCTGGACCAAATCCACTTCGTCTGGAGTTGAAGACCTAGAGCTATTAGCTGGGAAGCAAGCTTTAAGCTTGCTCAAAGCTTTGGCGTTAATGGCGCTATGACCTGAGACCTGAAAAAGATGAATATAGTCTTTCGACCTCGTCAAACAAGCTCAAAAGGTCCGTCGGAGCATGGCGGACGTGTCGGAGGTGGTTTCGTGGTGTGGCGTGGTTTGTGTGTGTGGGGCGAAGTCGGAGCGGTGCTGTGACAGCGGGTGTGTTCCGGGGGGGGGGGTTAGGTGAGAGGATGAAATAGGAGAAGGGTTTTGTGCGGGAAGGTGAGGCGAAGGTCGTGAGGTGGTCAGTGAAGTGTTTAGAGCAGTGGAATGAGCGAAGGGATTTGCCAGAGGGGTGGCCGGAGCGGAAGATGAAGATGGGTTGCATGTAGGTCGAGGGTTTATTTTTGGTTTTTGGTAGAGGAAACTAACCTAGGAACCTAGAGAGACTTAACTACCTATTCTAAGTGGACGAAAGGGGGAGGACGACACCGGCTGGTATGGTTGGCGTCGGGGAAGATGAATTCTCCGATGATGAAGAAACGGCGAAGAAGACGTGGAAAAGGGCATCCACTGGTATTGCGGCACGCGGAAGAAGTCAGGGAGGATAAATCCACTGCTCGTTTTGCAAGATGGACGAGGAATGTGGATGGGAAACTTGCCAAAGCTTGTGGAGACTTGCGGCCGAAGAGGAGAGAGGAAGAGGGTGGTTTCCAGCCGAAATTGAAGCTTGGGAAGAACGATTTGCCCTGGGGAGTCTTATATAGGCCGTTAGAGGGTGATTAGAGCTTGGGAAGCAAGTTTCCCAAGCTTAGACGGTCGCTGGAGTTGGAAACTCAATTCTTCCACAAGTTCGCATTAGGATTTGGGCAAGACTTGGAGCCTAAGATGTAGCTCAAATGGAAGGCAACCTCGTCAAGAATCTAAGTAACTATTTTGGGACTGATTAATTGAGAATCGAGCGAGAAATCCTCGCTCGATCTCAAAGGTTAAGCTCAAAGTTGCCTTTAATGGCACCAGGGACCTAATTGTGAAGACGATGAATAAGTTGGGGGCCTTTTTGTAAGGATTTTGAAAGTTAAGGGTGTATGTGTGATCAGACAGAATCAAGTTACAAACTAGGTGAAGACAGTCTCAGATTGGGTTCAAATTTTGCTACAAACATAATTTGGACCTAAGGAATCCAACGGTGAAGTTGGATTTTGGTTTTGACCATGTTTGACTGGGTAATTTATGCAAAAACCTAAATTAGGGCAAATATCTATCTAAGACTTTGTTTTAGGTCAAGACGGGTTCTAATGGTCAAATTGAATGTATCAAACTCTAGATAATATTTTTCTATGAATTTTAGAGGGTTTAGGTGAATTTTATCCTGACCATAACCTCAGTTAATTAAGCAGGCCTATTTTTAGGGTTTCAAAAGTTATTTAATTCTCAAAACACGCGAAAATCCTTTTCTGTCTGTTCTAACCCACTTGTTAGCCTTTTAGGATTATTTGACCCTTAATTAACTCCTGAGAAAACCTGTGGTTGTACTGGATTCATGATATGATGGTAAAATTATAGTTTTAATCTTATTTTCTTGTCTTTCCCTTAGAACGATTATGCAATAACTTAGAGTTCTCTGGTAATTATGTAGGAGCATTTAATGACTTAATCAGATCAAATTGAGTTAGTTATGGCTCATGATGGTATTCCCATCAGCTCCCAACAAAAAAGAAAGAATTCCTCTGAACAAATGACCAAAGAGATGTGAAACCATGACATTTTAATAACCAAATGATATGTAGATGTAAACAAGAACAGGGTCTCTTTAATTGGATAGAGAGAATAACTAAGATATTGGATTTAAAGGCCTAGGAAACCTCTTTGCATTCTTATTACTAAGTTTTAAATACCAAATTTACAATTAATGATCAAAATATGTTTAAAAGAATAATCTAAGGTGCTAGTAGAGGGGGGCAGGGAGGAGGAGGAGGGGGAAGGGGCCACTGGCAAAGGGGGGCAGGGAGGAGGAGAAGCAAAGGGGGACAAAAGAATGAGGAGGAGAGGCAAAGGGGGGCAGGAGGAGGACGAGGAGGAGGAGAGGTAGAAGGGGTAGGGAGGAGGATCAGAGGAGGAGAGGTGGAAGGGGTAGGGAGGAGGATGAGGTAGAGAGGCAGGGGGCAGGGAGGAGGGTCGAAGGAGGAGGGAGTCACCTGAGGTGGAGGAGGATAGTGAGGAGGGGTGGCATGGAGGGCCAGCGAGGAGGGGGCTCTGCTTGATCGAAGACGCAGTGGCTCTGCTCGCGAGGAGGAGGACAACGCAACAAAGGTTTGGGGAAGATGAATTGTTATGAGGAGGCTCGAGCTCTCCTTGCACGTAAATCATCCAACATACGTCGTCAGTTTAATCAACAAGCGACGTCAAATGTCACTTCAAAAATTTTCACTATGCGCCCAAATGCCTCGCCTCTTTAACAAAACACATTTGTCATCGCTTTCTTCACCAAACAATGACAAATATACATATCAAAACTACGCTCGCACCCAGCCATCGCTCGTTTTTGTTAGCAAATATACACCACCCCTTTGTCGTAGCTTTATAACAAAAGCGACGAAAAATATTTTTTTGCCGTCACTTGTTTAACCGATAGTAGATCACATTTTTCTAGAAGTGAATAATAAAAACTATAATAATTTGACTTTTTTAAGGGGGAAGGTGCTAGGGGGTGGGTAATTGAAGATCTTGGTCAGATCCTCAAGAAGGGGGTAGGGGACATGCACTTTAGTCTCAACCCAATAGCAAACAAGTTTGACAAGTCTACTTTGAGAGAAGAGATATTGTGAAGGCTCATTCTGGGGTTTGCCAAGGCAAGAACATCATGAAGTGAAGGGAATGCCCCTAGATCTAATCAAACCATCGGTGGGTAGTCTATTATGAAGAAATCTCCATAGGAAAACAGTAAGGTTCATACAAAGAGAAAGTTTCCAGATTATTTTGTTCCAGGCACACAAAGAAGGTTTTTTCGAAGAGCTTGTACATAGAAGGTGTAGTAAAGAAGCCTAAAGGTTCTTTTTTACAAACTAGGCAGTTAGATCTATTAATGAGGGAAAGGAGGTTAAGTTGAGAAGCCAAGGTATTAAGGAAAAATTCTCAAAGAGGAAATTCTTGTAGGGAGCTGAGAATCTCCTTAACAGTACATCTAAGAGGGACAAACTAGTAGGGAGATAATCTCTCAAAGGGAAATCCCCAATCCAATGGTCGATCCAAAAGTTGATGTTTCCTTCTTGAAGCTCCCAAGCTATATGGGGGGTAGCAATCCTCCAAGCCTCATAGAGGAGGCACCATCTAGATTGAAGGTTGTTAAGACCCACGACATCAAACACCTTTTAAGATGTAACGACCCGATTCCCGAGTCCCTACGAGACATGAGAACCGAACCGACTCGACTAATCCCAAGACCTAGTCGTCCAACGAGAAGTAACCAAAAGAGCAGTAAAATAAACCACATTCAACATGAAATATAACTAGTAGTAACAAAATACAGCAGTAAGAAAAAGAACTACTACAGCATGTACCACCACAACAGTAGAACAACATTTATAACATAACATGAACTACAAGTAAAGAAAAGTACAGAGAGTAGCAAGAACTACTCACTACAGTGGAACAAAAAGGGCACAAAAGAACAATGGTAACTCTATTGGACCCTACTCGGCCCAGCGTCCTCTACAGCCGCTGACCCTGGCTGCTCAACACCTGGTCCTGAAAAGTAACGAGTGTAACACGTCAGCGAAACGCTGAGTAGAGTGGCAGTTAAACTAAAGAAGCAGTAAAGTGTACAGTAGCTGTTTTATTTTCTTTCTTCCTTTATTTACGTCTTTCTATTGTTTCACAATTTATCTATTTCTCAGATCCTTCACTTGATCTCGAATGTTCCTCGTGGGAACGATCTTGATTGCAGTCTTTTCCGAATAGTAGAAGTAACACGTGGTGCTCTCCTGGCTGGGAGAGTCCCCCGTGGTGATCCTACTCTCAGTCAACCACCCCAAGGTCACTGACAGACGTAACGGTGACTACGCACGCGCGGTAAACGCACGGGTAGCTACCCCGCACTGGTACGCGGTCAGTCGTTTCCGTTAACGGGTGCGCCCAAAGCACAGCACGGAACCAGTATAGGGCAGAGCCCTCTCAGTAACAAGGGTCCAACCCCTCCACAGTAACCAAACAGGGGCCTTGCCCCTCCACAGTCCACGCACCCTCGCCTGACTACCCTGGTTTGCCCAGTGGGCCTAACAAGTCGGTGTAGGTGCGCTAGCAGAACCCCGGGGCCCGTGGGGTAGCTAGTACTCGCCCTACACTAGTAGCTCTCCTCGGTACTGTGTACACGAGGGCCAAAAAGTCGGTACAAAGTGGCCAGACCTAGCCCCAGGTCCCTGGGGCGGCTGGCTCCGCTCTGCACTAAGCAGGTAACAGGTGTTTCTCCTGGCACTACGTACCCAAGAGACAACACACCTCCACATCTTTCCTTCTCAGTTCCATTTCATTCTCTTTCCAGGAGTTCTACTCCTAACTCCCTGTAGGGTTCCAGCTCTTTTAACTCAGCACATTCAGGTTTCACCATTTCCAGTTTCACGTCCATACAACCCATATTCTCAATCATGTTCATTTATTCATAACAGGCAGCTGTTAAATCAATTTACAGGCAGCTATTATTTCCTTTCCACATTTTCCAAGACTGCAATATGTATATTCATTTTGCTAGTTTTCTAGTCCTAGGATTCATGCCGTACCCTAGGATCTATCATTCAATCTAGTTTTCCAGCCCTCGGATTCATGCAATACCCTAGGATCTATCATTCAATCTGGTTTCTCATTCCTAGGATTCATGCAATGCCCTAGGTTCTATTAATTGTTCCATAAGTGTAACAAATTATGTTAATAATTTCTAAAGCCACTCTACCAGCTACAACGGAAGTACTGGGAGCGTGGTCGGAAATCCAGCGTGCCTCCGCAACCCCCGAGACTGCAATGGAACGGGATCCTAACACAAGGATTAAACACAAGGAGTTTCTCATAACAGTATATAATTACTGGAAACGGGTAGAGGATCTTATTCTGAAAAGAACGCAACCCAAAACGCGGAAAACGGACTCTGAACGGGCCCTAAACGGGTCAAAAATGACGAAACAGTCCAAAATCAAACGTCTGGAACCTCTTACAGACATCTTAAAATGTGGATCAAATAGTACATTTGTTCTGCGTAGTCTCTCAGACGCCCAGAAGCCTGCGGGGGCATCTGGCCTAGTTCCCAGACGTCCGATGGTCACCCCGGATGTCTGGAAGTCCTGCCCGTCGTCTGGCACTGCGGCCAGACATCTGATTCGCATTGGATGCGAATCTCAGAGCCTGCACGTACCAACTCATCGTTCACTGTACAACGGTCGCAGAAAAGGACGAAGGACGAAAAATAACTTACTTGCCAGACGTCCGGACAGTCCTCCAGACGTCTTCACCGTCGTCTGGTTGGAAGTCTAGACGTCTGATTCTGGAAAAATTTCCAGAATCAGAGCTCCGCTCACTCTCCGCCCGCGATGCACGGCCGCGTCGAGCCTCATCTGCCTGCTGCTCGAGCTGCAGCAGTCCTCCCGCGTCACTCCGCACCCGCTGCTCCCCTGCCGGCCGGCTCCAGCTGCCCCGGCAAGCTCGAGCCCTCACAGCCGAGCGTCTCCTCCCTCGCGCGACACCTCCTCCCGCAACACGCCGCGGCTGCTGCTGCCGCCGCTCGCTCTCTCTCGCACCGGCTGGAAGAAGAAGAAGAAGGGAGCGAAGGAGATGAGAGTGAGGGAGAGGGCGAGGGCCCTTTTAAAGCCGCGCGGGGAGAGAGAGAGAGGGGGGGCAGCGCTGCGCCTGCGGAGGAGAGAGGGGAAAAGAGGCGTCGCAGGTCTGCGCGCGTAGGCGCGCAGACGAAATCGCACGTGCCGCAGAAATCAAATCCCAGACGTCTGGGAGGGGTTCCAGACATCTGGTAAGACATCTGGGTCACCTCCCAGACGTCTTAAAAGACGTCTTGAAGCCGCGTTCGTAACATAAGTTGTCTAGGAGTAGGTCTAGACGTCTGGTAAGACGTCTAGACGCCTTCCCAGACGTCTGGAATTCAATTTTTGCAGTGTACGATTGCAAGTCTACGCGCGTGCGGGCGCAGACTGTGCCCACCGACCTACAGGTGTCTCCTTCTCTTCTCTCTCTCCCCGACGCCTTTAAATATCCTCTTTCCCCGCTTCCCTCTCCCTCACCACCACTCCACCATCTCCTTCTTCCAGCTTGAGCGCGAGAGAGAGAGCGGGCAGCAGCTGCTGCCGGGTGCGCACGGGGAGGAGGAGGTGCAGCGAGAGGGAGAAGAGGTAGAGCACATGAGGAAGAAAGAGCGAGCTCGCCGGAGCAGCCAGGGCTGGCCGACAGGCGCGTAGCGGGAGCGTGGTGCTGGGGAGATTACCCCGGTGCTGCTGCAGCTCAGGCAGCAGGCGAGCGCGGCGCGGCACAGCCGTGCATAGCAGGCGGAGGGCGAGGAGGTCCTGATTTTGGAAAATTTTCCCAGAATCAGACGTCTGGACCTTTGTCCAGACGACGCGGGAGACGTCTGGAGGAAGATCCAGACGTCTAAAAGGTACAATATTCCTTTTCTTCTTCCTTCCGCGGGTACGGCCATGCAGGCCGATCCGCCGAGGGTTCTGCCTCATTGTCGTGTTAAGGACGGTTGCGTACGCATGCAGGTTTAGTTCGGGAAGGCGCAAAGGCACGCCCTCCCACACAGATCGGACGTCTGGGCAAGTCACCAGACGGCGGAGAGCGTCTCCAGACGTCTGGAGTAATAGACGGACGTCTGGAGCTAGGTCCAGACAGTTCAGCGGGATCCTGGACGTCTGAATAGCAGTGCGGAAGTAAGGTATGATCTGAATCATCGTTTATGACATCTGGAAGGTGTTCCAGACGTCTGATTTGGGGCAGTATTGTCATTTTTGACCCGTTTAGGGTCTGTTCAAACTCCGATCCGCGTTTGAAATTCCGTTCTTCTCAGAAATTGTTCCTCTACTTGTTTAAAATACTTGTATCCTATTCTGAGTGGTTTCTTGTGTTTGATCCTTGTGTTAGAACCTCATCCCATTGCAGCTCTGGGGGTTGCCGAGGCACGCAAACCTGTCGATCAAGCTCCCATTACTTCCGATTTTGCGGGTAGAGTGGCTTCCCTTAGTTAATTACAAACATTAATGCATATCTGAAATAAATAATAGATCTTAGGGTATGACATGAATCTTAGGACTGGAAAACTAGATCAAATGATAGATCCTAGGGTGTGGCATGAATCCTAGGACTGGAAAACTAAATTGAATGATAGATCCTAGGGGTGGCATGAATCCTAGGAACAAAAACACTGAAACGAATGTCGTGAATACATGAATTGCAGTTTTGGAAAAGTAGAAAGAAAAATGATAATTGTCTGTAATTGGATAACAACTGCTTGTATATGAATGTATATAAATTACTGGAAACACGGGGTCTATGGGAATAAAAACTGACATGATGAAACATATAATGGCTTGGCTAGAGGAATTTGAGCATGAACCCTACGGGGAATTAGGAGTAGAGCTCCTGAAAGGTAAATGGAATGGAGTTGGGAAAGTGAGCTGACCCTTGAGTACGGAGTACCAAGGAGAGCGACTATCCCCCTGTTTAGTGCAGAGCGGAGCTAGCCGTCCCAAGGAGCTGGGGTTAGGTCTGGCCACTTTGTACCGACTATTGGCCCTCACATACACAGTACCGGGGAGAGCTACTAGTGTAGAGAGAGCGCTACCCACCCCACGGGTCCCGAGATTCTGCTAGCCGTCCTACACCGACTTGTTCGGCCCACTGGGCAAACCAGGGTAGTCAGGCGAGGGTACGCGGATTGTTGAGGGGCAAGACCCCTATTTGGTTACTGTGGAGGGGCTAGACCCCTGCTACTGAGAGGGCTCTGCCCTATACTGGTTCCGTGCTGTACTTTGGGCTCACCCATTAACGAAAACTACTTACCGCATTCCAGTGCGGGGTAGCTACCCGTGCGTTTATCGCGCGTGCCGTAGTCACCGTTACGTCTGTCAGTGACCTTAGGGTGGTTGACTGAGGATAAGACCACCACAGGGGACTCTCCCGACCAGGAGAGCACCACGTGATACTTCTACTTTTCGGAAAAGACTGCAATCAAGATCGTTCCCACGAGGAACATTCGAGATCAAGAGAAAGATCTGAGAATTAATTCGAGAATGAGTAAATAGAGGAATAAAGAAAGAAACTAAAAACAACAGCTACTTGTTCACCTTTACTGCTTTTCTTAGCTAGCTGGTTGCCACTCTACTCAGCGTTTCGCTGACGTGTCACCTTCGTCACCCTTTCAGGACCAGGTGTTAAGCAGCCAGAGCCTGCGGCTGCAGAGGGTGCTGGGCCTAGGAGAGCCCAGTAGTTCTACTTGTGTTGTACCTACTGTACATTCTTTCTGTTGTAGTGAGTATATCCTGTTACACTTGTACTCTTTTATTGTAAGCATCATGTTTATGTACTTATTTAAATTCTCTACTGTTGTGGTGGTGTGTACTGTAGTAGTTCTTTTCTTTACTGCTGTACTCTTATTACTGTTAGTTACATGCATAATGAATGTGGTTTACTTTACTGTTCTTTTGGTTACTTTTTCGTTGGACGACTGGGTCTTGGAATCAGTCGAGTCGGTCCGATTCTCGTGTCTCGTAAGGATTCGGGAATCGAGTCGTAACAAAGGTGGATATGGGACCTTTCCCTAAGACAGCCATATAAACTTCGCATCATCTTAGAGTAGGGCGAGTTAAGAAAGGTGATTCATTACATTCTTTTTATTCTAAGATCAAGAAGAAAGGCTTGCAGGTTGTGTACCCAAAGTCCAACAAAATTTTTTTGTTTACAAATTTTAACCCACGAGATCCAATGGGTAGCTGGTCCATACTCAAAATTTTCCCAAAAAAGCTTAGTGAAAGCAGAGTTCATACAATTAATAATTTGCTGAGGTACATCAAGAATAGAAAGGACATGATTTGAGATAGAAGTTAGGTCATGTTTAATGAGGAGGAGGCATCTTCCAAAAGTGAGAAGAGAAGCCTTCCAACCTACAAGTTTGTTAAGGATTTTGGCCACAAAGGGTTTGAAGTAAGAACATCGAGCATGGCCTTGGAAAATAGGATAACCTAGATAAGAAAAGGGGAAGGTTCCCCGAGAGCATTCAGAGATGCTAAGGATTTGAGATATTCGACCAGAGGGAAAGTGCTTACCAATAAAGCAGAAGCTTTTGAGCTTGTTCACAATTTGCCCAAAGATTCCTCAAAGATTTTTGTAAAATTAAAAAGCTTCTGAAGATTGGGAGCAATGCCATTAGTGAAGCCAGTGATGTCATGAGCATAAAGAAGGGCAATGGATGCTTGAATCCCTCTTTTAACAGAAAAGGAGATAAGATCCTTGGTAATGACCATATTCTTGAGGCCTCTTATGAAAGGTTCCATCATTATGTCAAATAAGAGTCGGGAAAGGGGGCCTCCTTGACGTAGGCCATAGGAAACAGAGAAGAATTCAAAGGAAACTCCATCTATAAGGATAGAGCAGCCACTGTGTTCAACAAAAGCTTTTATCAATGAGAGGAAGTCATTAGAGAACCTAAATCAGATAAGGACTTTATAAAAGAAGTTTCAATTGACACAGTAATAGGCTTTCTCAAGGTCCAATTGGAAAATAACATTAGAGAGATGGGATTTCCTATCAAGGTGTTGGACCAATTCAAAAGCAATGGAACACGATTAATAATAGATCTACCTTGTATAAAACTAGCTTACTTGGGGGAAATAAGGAGGCCCATAAGAGGAGTTAACATAGAGGCCACAATGGACTAAGTGATTTTATAACAAACATTGCAATGGCAAATAACATGGAAATAAGAGAGTGTTGGCATGATCTTTCCTAGGTATAAGTGCAAGAAATGTATTGTTAAAAGCTCTAGGTACATATTTAGTTTGAAAGAAATATTGAACAATGCTAGTCACCTCTTCCTTAATGATATCCCAAGATTCCCAACAATGGATGAAGAACTCAAAACTGAAGCCATTGGGGCGAGGAGATTTGTTACAGGGCATTTGCTTAATGCAAGTGAGGATTTCATTTTCAAAGGGGAGGGTAATCAAACCATGGTTATCTTCACTACAGACTAGGGTAGGAATGCTTAAGAGAATATCATGGGGATCAGAGGAGAGGCTTGCAACAGGAGATCACGAAAGAAATCAATGCAACACAACGTTTAAGGGTAGTAAAGAAGAACTTGGTATTGGCCCAACCATTAGTAATCCAAGAGATTTTAGCCATTTCAGCTAGAAAATCGGGACATTTACTTTGAATATCGTCAAGCTCATTTTTAGCTTGTGAAATCAATTGAACAAATCGTCATCCCATCTGTTTTGGAGTTGAGCTTTTGGATCGAGGTTTTTTTTTGTCCATTGTAAGCTTTAAATTTAACAATATCACCAAACATCATATGATTCCAGTTGATGAGTTTTTTCCTAAGAAAATTGAGCTTTAAGCAAAGTTTAGTGAGGGGATCATGATCATTAAAAATGGATCCACTCAGGGTTCTATTTTGAGAAATCATCATCTTGAATTCGACATGTTTAAGCCACATATTCTAGAACCAAAAGGGAGTAGAACCAATAGGCAAGTCTACCTTGAAGGAGACAAGAATAGAGGAGTGGTCCGAGTTTTGCCTAAGAAGATAGCATCCAAAGGGGGAAACAGAGTACTGGTCAGTGTTCACAAGACATCTATCGAGATTTTGATAAATGCGACAAGAACCCATTTGCCCATTGCACCCGAATAATTGGTTGTAAGCTCCATAAGTGCAACTTTATCGATGAAATTGCAAAAATTTTGGGCTGTGGAGTTTCGAAAGGGTCTACCTTCAAGCTTTTTCTTAGGCAAAAGAATGCAGTTGAAATCTCCACCCAGCACCCAAGGACCAAAGAATGAGGAGGATAGGGAAAGTAAGTGATCATAGAGGGATTGGCGAATGGTGAAATCATAGGAGGCATGGACCCTGGAGACAAAGTAAGAGTTATCATTGGTAGTGATGCAAGATGATATGCACTGTGGGAACACATCAAAGACCCTAACAGTGACATCGTTGCAACAGAGGACCCAAATACAGGAAGTAACCAAAGCATTAGTCCAAAAGTTATTAAAACTAATAGCAAGGGAGGTAATGTCAGAGGCTTCAGTAAAAGGCTCAAAAAGGAATAAGATTTGGGGTTTTTTATCACCACAAATCAAATGAAGGAGATTAAGAGTAGAGGAATTTAGAATCCTCCTATAATTTGAAAATAGGCACTTAATCATAAGAAAATGAACTAAAAGGGAGGGAATAATAAGGGAAAAGTTTCGACACGAGAATGATGACTCATCATCCTTCCAAACCTTGCCCCTCGACCACCTCCATGTGAACCCTACCCCCTAAAGGAAGGAAGGGGATCATTGTATGTGGATTGGGGCAAGTGTTTCTCCTCTGCAAAAGTAAACTCAACTGTGGTAACATATCTCAAATTAGAAAAACATTCGTTATTATCATTGTAGTTATTTTGTACGATCATTTGATCCCCCTCATTAGATTCCTTATCGAAGCTTTGTGTCAGTTCAGTGTCAACCTGGTTAACCAGCAAATAAATTGCCCAATTGGAGATACCTTCATTTTCTTGAATACGTTTAGCTCTAATCCTATCGTTCCATTCTCGCGTGGGCATCCATTGGGGCATTTTACACAAAATGTTTATGGGAGAAACATTCGTTGTGATGTTAACCAAGGTCATTTGGGAATTAGAAAGCTCAAGTAGATTAATATTACTTTGTTTAGCATCTTTATCAACATTAGTCACCTTTGTATATATGCTATCAAAATATTTTAATATTGCATAAATTTTGTTATGAATTTCATTATATCAACATAAACATGCCTTTTTTTTTACGGCGATGCACTTAAATTAGTGTGGCTAAATCTTATCCACGTATATTCAAGTAGCTAAAAAGGTAAAACAACCTAAGGAAGGTCAAAAAAAGGATATAGTAAAGGGTCTTCATCGAAGATGTTGAGCAAGTTTATCAAAGTGTTTGGATTCTACGATGCCAAGTTAAAAGGACTACAATGAAAGCAAGCGGTAGAGGTACAGAGCAAAAATTGGATAGAGAGAAGTACTTTTTTTTGAAGGTTTATGATACAATATAAATGCAGAAACAACCATTTGTTACTATTCTAATTGAAAATAGCAATTCATTTTATCGAATTTATCTCGAGTGAAACTTTTCGCAAATGTAATCAACCTGATGATTGCATGTGTGCAAATACATAGATTACCATGATAATTATACTTACAATTTCTAACATTTACAATGACATTTACTAAAACCTTAAAATTAATGTACGTTACTTTCTGTTGAAGTTACCAGCATCCCTCATCCACAACTAACTAAAACGGTTTCAAACAAAGACTACACTTCACGGATTTTTTTTTCTCTCTGTGCCCATGGGATGTGATCCCATGACGGGAATATGCAGAAATATCACTTCTGATAATTTTGACTGCATATTAAATGAAAGCACGGGCAATAAAATAACGTGGGAGACACGATTTTCTTGATTTAACTCTAAAGGAGGAATAATTAGGGAGAATAAAAAAAATGTAAAAGAATAGAAGGAATTTAAAATTTTTATTTTGTCTAGATATTTACTTATATTTATTGTCATATTAAAGAATTAAAAATATTTATTTTATTTGAGATATTTGATACAAGAAATAAATAATTTTTTTACGCTGAATTTGAAAACTAAAAAAAAAGAAATAAAATAAATCAATAAAATAAATAAATTATACCTCAAATTCATTTATTCTAAAATCCATCGACATCAAAAATTACCAAACATAAAATTCTTCTTTTATTTCACCAACCATACAAACCCTGAGGTATTTAAAAAAAAATTCCTCACAGACTCCCCACAACCCACCCCCTTCCCCCACACACCCACACACCCTACACCCATATAAATACAACCCTACATCCCCTCTCCGGAGTGCGGACAGTACCAGCAATCCTTCTCGCAAACACGCTCGCAAGCCAATCGAGGAGGCCATTTCGAAGGGCGCCACCACCACACCATGGGCGGCTTCCACTGCGAGGACACCACCTGGTGGCTCCTCACCTTTCCCGCCATCTTCAACGGCCACCTCAACTACCTCGACTCCTTCCTCCTCTCCCTCTGCCTCGTCCTGGCCTTCCTCCTCCCCTCCCTCGTCTCGTGGGCCCTCACCCCGGGGGGCCCCGCGTGGCGCAACGGCCGCGGTCGCCGCGGCCGCGTGCCCATCCCGGGGCCCCGCGGGCTCCCCGTGCTCGGCAGCCTCCTCTGCCTCTCCGGAAGCGTCCCGCACCGCGTCCTAGACTCCGCCGCGCGGGCGGCCGGCGCTGGGCGGCTGATGGCCTTCTCCGTCGGGGAGACCCCGGCGGTGGTCACGTCGGACCCCGCGGTGGCCGAGGAGATACTCGGGCACCCGTCCTTCGCGGACCGCCCCACGAAGCAGTCGGCGCGCGAGCTCATGTTCGGGAGGGCGATGGGGTTCGCGCCGGCGGGGCCGTACTGGAAGCTCCTCCGCAGCATCGCCGCGGTGCACATGTTCGCCCCGCGCCGCATCGCCGCGCACGAGGCCAACCGCAGGGCCGACTGCGGCGCGCTTCTCCGCGGCGTCGCGGACGAGCAGGAGAGGAGCGGCCGCGTCGTCCTCCGCCGCCACCTCCAGCAAGCCGCTCTCAACAACATAATGGGTAACAGCACTACTATCGATCTATCTATAGTCTACATATGTGTCGATAATTATCTGTCATCAACTCAATTAAAAGAACTGGTGGTTAAAATTTGCTCATATTTCTTTGATAGGTGGATCACGTCACTTAATCCATATTTATTCAACACTTACTTCCCGAACACCACCTTATCAATCACTCCGCAGACCCACCATTGATCTCCAGTTGCAGGAGAGAATAGAATGCGGGTCTCGCTAACTGCACAGGGTGCTCCTAATCCATTTTGGTTTTTTGTTTTTTTTTCTGTCTTTGGTTTGATGAGGGAAAGGAAGAGGTGATGATTATCCATTGATTAAGACATCGGTTGAGCAATCCACGGCCTTCCATCTAAAAAGCATATCTTTGAGAAACCAAAACATGCGAGATATTTTTGGTGGTGGATAAGCAATTGGATGGCGCACTCCGGATAACTGAGAACCAACCACTTCAGAGTATGGCACGAAAGGCTCGTCCCTACACATAAAATTACAAATATCACATCCGAGTATAAATCCTACTGCTGATGTTAGCTAAGCCTGCGAGACCAAACACCCAAATATCACATTAAAGCTAACCTCCCGTTTATTCCCTGATAATTTTTTTATCTTATCGCAAAAAAATAAGCACAAGAGAGAGATATATATTATTGCCAATCAAAGGTGTCATTGCATTCTGGTGGAGGTACCTTATTGAACTATGAACTAAATTGAGGTGGAGATACTCACCCTAACGAACCATGAACTAAATGGTGATTTTGACCCTAAGACTACGACATGGTCTGGATTTCTTGAACAAATCGATTTGGCTTCCAAAGTTTATCATGTTTAGAGGAACCAGCGTACCATGGGAATCCACACGCACACACGCACGGATACATATGTATACGTAGATTAAGACATTATTTATTTGATGCGTTAAGTGTTTAACATGTATTTTAATATATTTAAAATTTATGATCAGTTAAGTAAATTTAATATAATAAAATATCTAAATAACTTAATTTATTTATTTCACTATTTATTTTATTTTTTATTTCTTTAAATATTTCTCAAATTTATTTTTTTTTATCAAGTGAACAAATTGGACACCGTCGGTGGCATCTCCCCCATCTTTTCGAATTGAGAATTTTAATCAAGAGATTCTGTCGTAACCAGTTGTCAATTCATGTCACGTCGTGCTAAATTTAGAAATTAAAAAAAAAAAATTTTGGCAATTATTGATGTGTCCTTTAATAAGTTAAGCTATATATATTTTATTATCAGTTCAGGTGTTTAGGAGAGAGGGGCTCATCCTCGAGCTCTGTTGAACTAAAAAGTGCATTTATAAATTGTCAAGTTTTCCTCGAAGGATCAGATATTTTCTTGAGATAATTATAGCATAATAATATTTTAAAAAATCCTTAACTGTATCATAAGGAGAAAGTATATATAAAAAGAGTAACATGTAGCTTACATGTAGGAAAGATATCTAGAGCTTAGCTTACATCCCTGTCTCATGAGCTGCCTCCACAAAGAAAATTTGAGAATTAAAATTGACTTAAATGATTGTGTCGTATACCATGTTCCAAGTTAAACCAATACCGTTGTCCCTTACATAGCAATGTATTACATGATATAATGCTTTCTTGATCGAGTGGTTAATTAAGAGTGGATTTAGATAAAATTTTGAAATACTTCTAATCTTTAAATTAGTTTCATCAGAAAATATTATCGTGAGTAAGGATATAATTTATACCTACAGTTAAACTACGCATTGCTTGTCAGAAAGAAGCTTAAGTTCCAACGTTTCATCTAATTAAATTGAATAAAAAGAAGAGAAAACTTGTCATTTTAGATAATAGTCATTAAGGAAAAGGAGATCCTATTCTAGAATTTAGTGTTCAACAAGCCACATTTACCTCCGCAAGAGGTTTAGCTATTTTTATTACCTCAACTTTTAAGGTTAGGGAAAAATTAAAATTGATTAAATAGAGATATATATTTGTTTGGATAATGAAATAAAAGAATATTAAGTAGGAGATAAAATATTTGTCACAATGATGTAATGTTGGTGATATTTATTTAATATTAAAAGTAAAAGTAAATAATATAGTAGATATTTATTTAATTAATAATAAAAGAAGAAGTGAATATTATTATGATTTAATTGAAACAATTAAAAATAATTATACTAAAATTTGTATCAAATAGTAAAAAAATCTTAACAAAAAATATATCTCCTCGATTCTCACCACCCAACGGAGCCTAAAAGAGAAGAGACATCTGATAATTGGAAGAGGATGACGTCATATCATGTGATGATGCATCATTTATAATCTTCTATCACTTCCGAGCTGGGCTGTATCCAAATATTACAATTAATCTTCTCCCTCGGGCTTTCAATATCTGATGGTTACGTTTGATATCTCAGAGAAATTCTGCTCCAGAATGGTAATTTAGATTCTAATTAAGGTGGAAGAAAGGGACGTTCCCTCCTCCCATTCTACACTTCCATTGATAATCACCGTTTTACGCTGTTGGTTTTCTGTTTCATTCCCATATATACATATCCCAATCAAGAGATCGGAAATCTCGGGAAGAAAATAAATGAAACTTATATCATCAACGTGATCACATCTTGAAGTTTGAATGCTAACATTTTTTTAGACTTGTTCACATATCATCTTTCCGTGGGAGTCGTGCTGATCTTCTCTTGTTTCATATATTTCAATGTAAAAAAATTTAAAAAAAAATGTATGCTGCTCCACATGAAGTAAAAGTATGTTGAGATTTTAATAGGTCTATTTTAATTTTGATGGAAATCAATTCTCATCATTTAAAATTATTTTTAAAATAAAAATTTATTTTTTATCAATAAAAAATTAAAATATAATTATATATTTTCAATTTTAATTAATATATTTTAAATTTTAATCGATTTAATTGATTTTCGATCAATGTACCGTCATTCTCAATTAATATATTTTAATTTCTTGGTGAAATGAAAACATGCGTGGGAGTCATATATTATAAACTATAAAGCAACCCACGTCTCCTTGGAACACGTATATGTGCTTGCGAAGAAATGTAAATTCTATTCTTTGACAGGGACCATATTCGGAAAGCGATACGATGTCTCCGGCGGAGAGGGGAGAGAGCTGCAAGAGCTGCGGGAGATGGTGAGGGAAGGCTTCGAGCTTCTTGGCGCCTTCAACTGGTGCGATCACCTGCCGTGGTTGAGCTCCTTCTACGATCCCGGCAACGTTGCGCGGCGGTGCGCAGCGCTTGTCCCTCGCGTCCGGAAGTTTGTGAAGGAGATCATCGATGACCACCGCGCTCGGCCCGCCACCGGCACACGCCTTGACGAAGGGGACTTCGTCGACGTGTTGCTTTCCCTCGAGGGAGAGTCAAAGCTCGAAGAAGATGACATGATCGCCGTACTATGGGTTCGATCCTCTTCTCTCTGATCTGTATGGTGGTCGTCATCTCTATGGAATAGCTTCCAATTCTACCAAACCCTAAGTATAGTATCTATTCAAAGGAAAAGACTACGTTTCAAAAAAAAAAACAAAAAACAAGAGGACTCGGATTAGTGTACGACATATTTAATTAGTAGTATGATATGGTACATAAATAAAAACCAAGCTCCTATTGGATGCAATAAAAAATGTTGGGATTGGCTAGGTCCTCGTTGATGTATTTTCATCGGACTCCATCGCATTTTTTCCGTAGTATTTACTATTTTGACGGGAGTACCGAATTCAAATTACATCTGGCCGATTGAAAAAACAATGTGCCAAATAAAATATTTCGTACTTGCATTTGTAAAATTTCTCTTATTAAGTTCTCGGGAAAACACTAGTGATCCTTAATTTGTTAAAAAAATGAGGGGAAAAAAAAAAAAACAAAAACAAAAAGTAAAAAACCACTCAATTTGCTAAACTGAAGAACGTTAAAAACAAGTTGTTTCTTTCAGAATATTAAAAAATTTTGTCCTTGGAGTAGTATCTCCCTTCCATAAAATAAAACAGGGTTGCTTTCCGGTATTAATAATAAAACTTTGTTTCTTGTGTTCTACGTTCACAATCTGATTTAAAATTGGGAAGGTTGCGTTTGCTTTTTCGTTGAAGATCTCTTAAGAAACCTTCACTAATTTATACTTCTGTACCTCATCTTCTCTATAAAACCTTTATCTGCTTTGGATAGGCTTTTTCCAAACTTAATCGAATACAGGGAACGGGCTAAGTATACAATGATAATGCAATAAGAGTGTCTTGCTCCCCTGCATCCCCATCGAAGAGAAGCACAAGAATTGAAAATTTTAAGCTTCCTTTCTATAGAACTCAAGGCTTAATTACATTAATAGCAAGCATCTGATCATGATTAAACCCACGGGCTGTGGCAGGAGATGATATTTCGCAGCACGGACAATACTGCCCTCCTCACAGAGTGGATCCTGGCCGAGCTGGTTCTCAACCCCCAGGTACAAGCCAAGCTAAGGGCAGAACTTGGCAACATCGACGGGCCAATCGCCGATGCAACGGTTGCTCGACTCCCTTACCTTCAAGCCATCGTCAAGGAAACCCTGAGGCTACACCCACCGGGCCCTCTCCTTTCCTGGGCCCGTCTTTCCACCTCGGATGTCCAACTTAGCAATGGTATGGTGGTTCCAGCCAACACCACCGCCATGGTTAACATGTGGGCCATCACCCATAACCCCGCCATCTGGCCCTCCCCTCTTAGCTTCAAGCCCGAGAGGTTCATCGGTGCAGACAACGTAGACGTTCGCGGTGGTAATTTGAGGCTGGCACCATTTGGTGCCGGGCGAAGGGTGTGCCCAGGGAAGAATTTGGGCCTAACCACGATCGCAATGTGGGTTGCAAGGCTAGTGGCTGAATTCGACTTGGTCGAGGCCAAAGACTCGCCTGTGGACCTCGAGGAGGTGCTCAAACTCTCTTGCGAGATGAAGAACCCTCTCGTTGCTGTGGCCATGTCAGCGGGCAATGATGCTGCACTCTAAGGAGCAAAGGATTTGGGGTTTCCTACTTGCATTGATTTTGGGTGAAGTCTGGCTTGCAATTTTCTCCATTCACTCCTCGTTTTCATCGGATGCATGTGCTTATGTGTGTATATACGTTGGCCTTTAGGCATTTTCTTGAAAGAAGTGGGGTGTCTCTTTGTAGACTCTATGAGATGTATTGTCAGAGGTTTGAGTTCTGATGGTATGTACATATGTCTCCGTCTCCATCTATTGTTCATGGAAGTTTAAAAAACTGTCTGTCTGTATTACAGTGATTAATTGTGGACTTCGTTGATGTGACCACTTTCTTCACAAATTATAGACGAGCATATACTAATTATTAAATGTAGTATTTCGTGGAACTTGGAGGAGCTTAGTAATATCCATATGCGTGAGTGCCACGTTCACAAAGATAGCATTTTATGCATTGGGGCTTAAATCATTTGAGTGCTTTATTATTTATGTGTCAGTGGCTTCCTTTTACAATAATTGCCTCGGTGACATGCACAAAATTAATTTCTCAATGAAGATATCGTTTTAAACAAATGCAAAATATCACATTTATCATGAATAACACAGCATCAGAATCTCAACAGCTACTTCCTTTCCATCCATTGAATAAGTTGGTGTTAATTAATTAAGGCACCGAGTTCTGCTTGCAGGGCCTAATCCATGATGTTTAGAACTTATGATACATCTAAGTAGCCTCTCTTCTTCTGATCAGGCTTCTCACACTCTCTCCTGGCTCTTTTTATTAGAAGCAAACCATTGGTGATGAAAACGTAGGTCTGGATCATCAAGTGGCTGATCATTCTTTCTCGAGACTAAAATCTTTCTCTTTGTCACTACGAGATTGGCTCAATGGTAAAGCTCTTCATCGACTTTGAAGAGGCTTTGGAATCCAATCTCATAGTTCACACATTTACCTTCTCAAAAATAAATTAAAAAAATTTTCTCTTCCCTTCTATGTCTTAATATCAGTCTCAAAAACAACCATCAAAGCAATCACACCCCAAGGAGCTACTAGGGGAAGGAAGAGGAGAAAGCGCCTCATGTCTTCTTAATTTCCTTGATGATGTCCATGACCGTTAACCTTTTCCTTTTTTGTGACCTTGATCCCTTGCGGATAATTAGGAGACTGACGTGCCCGCAACATCACCCCCAAAACTCAGATGTCTATTGCCTTAGTCAATACTGGCACCAACTGAACTAGTTCAAACAGATATAACCATTATTTGACACAAAAACCTAATTTTTGGGTTCACACCGGCAAGTAGCAACCATAACATTCTCTTATTTCACTCTCAACCTAAATTCATGATGCCTGTCATCTTCTGTGTGTCAAACAGAATGAAGACGTGAAAGTAACATTGGACCATTGGTACATTCGACCATTGGTTCCCCCCCCCCCCCTGCCTTTTACCAACACTTAACTTCCAAATTAATCAACAAAGACAATAAATTATGATGATTATTTTACTAACATGCACTGAGGGGTCTTCGAGGTTGCGGCTGCTAATGACAATAAAAAAATTTGTATATCGTAGGAAATGAAATATAGCTAAGCAATAGGAATAAAATAAACAATCACATGAAGGTAAGAAGTTGTTGGTCTAGTTCCATCTGGTATGGATGTACGTCACGAGTGAGGATCTAACTTTCAATATTCATTATATGTGATATAATAAAAAAGATGACGAGTTATAATTAAGCCCTTTGGATTACCCCTATTGAGTGTGTCTCCTTACCATGTAGATAAAAGACCCCTTTATAGAATACAAAAGGTGGGTGATTAAACTTTTGGAGAAGTGTAACCATTCAAGTAGTGGGGCTTGACCGTGTAATTGCAAGGAGAAGTGGAGTGGAGCCGTGCCTCTACACATTCTGGAGAGGATCGAGTCAAACAGGCTGGAATCAAGCAGGTTCAATGACGAGCCTCCTGGGTTTATTTTTGTAAGGGTAATTTCCTCCCTCATCATATGTCCCTACTCTCGTTGTCCGGTTGTGTTAACTGCGAGAGTAGAATTGTTCTCTTTTTCTTTTTTCCCTTGCACAGAGGCTACCCTTGCCCTTGGTAGTTGCCTCCAGTATTGCTGGGAGGTAGGTGCTTCCTTGCCCTTGGTCTTAAAAAGAGGGGGGGTTGCATATCTTTTCCTAAAAAAATAGGTGATCAGTAAAAAATACAAGTACAATAGAAGTACAGGAGTTTGAATCCTAACTTCAAACTCGATCTTGACTCACTATTTGCATTGGCGATACTGCAGTACCCAACCTCTCACAAGGTCTTTAAGAGGTAGCTCATAGTAGGATGTCAAGGTTTCTTGCACAAAGCCGACGCTCGTAGGGGACCCAAGTCGCATTCTTGTTGGGGTACTCGCTAACAACTTGTCCCAAATGGGTGACATGTACCTTTTAGGAATGCGAGGGAATTTTTCAGTCTTGACGTATACCAATATACAGGCGAGTATCTATTTTATGAAATTGAAATTTTTGACTTATCTTTGTATGGAAAGGAAAATAGTCGTAGTAGCTGTGGGTGGACTTGTGGTCTCATAAATTTTCTTCTAGTTGTGTCCCATGTTTACTTTATGAGAGCTACTTTGCTCAATCTCGTTCCACAATGTCCAACTTAGTATATGTGAGGGGGATTCAGATTCCATTTATTTTTAGACAATGCTCCTAACAAGCGAGTAAATGGGCACTAGCCAGCCTCGGATTTCCACCCCTCTACTACCCACTAAATCAATGTGGGTAAATGCCTCATGCAAATGGTATTACCATCATCAACAATAATTACCCCCCTTTCTCCCTATCTAAGTCGATACTGTAGGCATGGGAGGTTGTATTGCAAAGAAAACATAGTGGACAAATTAATGACGTGGGAGGATGATGAGGGCCTCATCATGAGTCCTAACTAGCACATTTTGACCTAAATAAGTATACAAAAGCTCCTACAAAACCTAAGGGAAAGCCTAAATAAAAGAACCATAAATCTGAATTTAAAGCAACACACAAGAGGTAAAACTGTAATTTTACCAATGCAGTACACAAATGGGATGTCTAAGGGTCTAAACATAGGTCAAATGGACTTAACAAGAAATAAAGTGGGATGATTTGATCTGAAAATGATTATAGCAATTTCTAGGAATAAAATGACATTCTATAACCCTAAAACAAATCCGCTTTAATTCACGAAGTTTTAGGCTAGATAAAAGTCAATTAAACCCTCTAAAATTCATAAAAAAACATTCCCTAGGGTTTATAACCTTCAATTTGGCCATTGGAACCTGTCTTAACCTAAATTGAGAACCATACCCAATTTTTGACCTAATTTAGGTTTTTGTGCAAATTAACCAGTCAAACGTGGTCAAACCTAAAATCAAACTTCACAATTAGATTCCTTAGGTCCAAATTAGGCTTGTATCAAAATTTGGACTTAAGGGAAGGCCATTTTGACCTACTTTATAAATTGGTCCTCATGAATTACTTTTTGACCCTTAACTTTTTGAACCCTTGCACTTTGCCCCCAGCTTTCCTTTCGTTCTTTACAGAACGGTCCTTCTGCCACCCCGCGCAGCTGCCCATACCTCCGGCAACTTTGCGCGAAGGATGGTGCCGCGCAGGGTATGGGAGCCGCTCTCAGAAGTGAAGGGGGGGTTCCCTGCGTCGTCCTCTTCCGCGCGGACCCCCTCCCTTGTCCTGCCACTGCCCATGCCTCTCGTGCGAACGCATGAGAGGAATGGGTCTCTTCTCCGGCAAGCTCTCGACGGTCTCTCCTCGAGATCCTCTCATCGCCAACTGCTATTTAAGGGACGTTAGGGCCCTTCAGTCGTCTCAAGCCTGTTCTGGCCAAGGAATTTCCCCAACCTTCGTCTCCTCCTCCGGCCATTTGCCCGTAGGCTCCGACGACTCTCCACTCCCTCTCTCGTCGCCCTGCCACCATACCAGTGGCAGGCTTAGCTCCGCCATCGTTCGTCGTGCCTCGCCGTACCAGCAGACATCCTCCGGTCTATCTTCCTCATCGTCGTCATCTTCCCCATAGGGCGTCGTCTTCGGTGACGGCAGAATCGAGCTGTCCGCCTCCTGCCCCCCTTCATCCGTTTAGCTAGGTAAAAGCTCTTCCTCTTTCTCCCCTCTTTATTTCCCCCTCGTCAATTGTCACTTTTAACCCCTCGACAGTCGCCAACCACCACCATCATCCACACCTCCAGCAGACCACCGGTGAGGTGACCCCGCCATTCCACGCCTCCATCCACCTCGCCAAAACCCTCAGAAGCTCCACCATCACTCCCTGATCAGTTTCCCCATCTCCATTGACCGCCAACACCTCTGCATTCGCCCCCCAAACACACCCAACTCCACGCCCACAGTAAACCCTAGGTACGCTCCCACAGGCATTCCCACGCCTCGCCGACCACCTCTGCACACTAGCCGCACTTTGGCGAAGCTCCCTGAGCTTTTTAACATGGCCGCGAGGCCGTTTTGGTGCCTTCAGGTTCCAGGGGTTCACTGCCATTGACGAGCAGGTTGAAGCTGCTTTGCGAGCTGCTCCAGGCTGCAGCGCCCTAGGCCCCCAGGTCCAGCAACTGCAAAACACCCTCACGCACACGCTCAGGCTCGCAATTGGGGTCGAAGGTCTCTGCCGCTGCCCAAATTGGTCGAGCCTTCCTCCTGCAGACGCACGAAGACGTAGGTGGGACTTTAGTCCCACCTCGGAAGCCGACGCGCGCCCGCACCAGTATAAAGGGAAAAAATGACCGAGGCTATTCGCCTCAAGTCACACAGGGGTGAGGTCCCTCACCTATTCACATGCCTCGTCCGCGGCACTGCCCACGCGAACCTGGTGATCCGACCCGACTATCCTGCCTGTGCACTCCTTGCGTACCACCCACGCCGGTGCGCATGGACCTGGGCACACGACCCGACCCAATTACCCGGCTCTGGGAGAGCGTACCAAAGAGAGATTCGGAGAGAGTGAGATGCGGGGAAGGTAGGGGAAGGTTTTGCATTTGCATGTGTGCAAGGAGCAGGTGAGAAGAAGAGGAAGCGAAGTGGCAAGGACTTAGCCGCAAAGCAAAGAAGAAAGAAGAAGGTAAAGGAGAAGCTGCAGCAAGGAAGAAAAGAAGAAGAAGACAAGGAGGAGCTGCTGCAAGGAGAAGAAGCTAAGAAGAAAGAGAAGGAGAAGAGCCGCAACAAGAGAAGAGAAGAAGGGAAAGAAAGAAGAAAAGGATTTCCTTTATTTTATCCTCTCTCTCTTGACTTTTTGTAATTGTGAATTTGTAAGCTTCTGGAATCATAGTGTACTCCCTGAGTTTGACATCGGAAAACTTTTAATTCCGAGTAATAAATTGTAATAAACTGGTGATAGCTTTTTGCAATATACTACAACGAACGTTAATTTTTTATAACACCGTGAAATGCCTAGAGCTAACACCAACAGAGGAGAAGTTGGACTCATTTTGTCAGGAAGACCTAAGGAAGAGAAGGGTCATTCTCATCACAAAGGAAACCCATCAGCTACTACTGCCAAGGGAGCCTGTCCCACTGATGAGCCAACTGCTGAGCTCTCATTTGATCGGGCAAGAAAGGCAAGGGAGTTGGCCAACGCCCAAGTCAAGCGACATCCTTAGGCAACTTGGACGGTTATCGGTTGTCCTTCAAATGGGTCGAGTGACAATCAAGAGTGGGAGAGAGAAGGGGGGGGTAGTTATTATCGTTGCCAATCAATGCCCTCAAATGAGGGAGAAAGGGATAGCCAGCCACTCTTGGGGTAGGTTGGTGCCCTTTTTCAGAGAGCGGAATTTCTTGTTGCGCGAGGGGACCTCAGGTGGGTATCGCAAGCGAAACTCTTGTGTGGAAGTAACTTCTCTAGTGAGAGATCAAGGCCAATGAGTCGAGAAGGTCTTTGCCATGATGTACAGATCACTTCTTCTTGTTGAAGTGGGAAGGGGACAGAAAGGTTTCACTTCATTCAAGTGCATCAGCTAAAGGAGTCCCAATCAGCCTCTCTTCATGGGAGGATGCATTGGGCAACTAGTTGAAGGAAGCGTCGACTAGCCTCTCTCCATGGGAGGTGGTGTTGGGCAGTTGGCTATAAGAGAGTTCAACTGAAGGGTCATGTCTAGACAGATCCGATGAGACATCTCGCATGACACGGTCATCCTCAAGTATTTTTGTCGTCCAATCTCAAGTAGTAACATGGTGTCCAAATGTGTATAGCAAGGAGGAGCTTGGATGGTTGAGGGTGGACAAGCCTTATGGAGTTCAAGCGGAAATGCACGATTTGATGCCATTTTCTAAGGCTTAGTTTATAGTTGGGGTTAACCCCTCTTTTTTGGGATTAACTCTTGTTTACCAAGGGGGATAACCTAACTCCTGTTTGAGCTCTTAACATAGGTTATCCTAACCCGGATTCAAAGGGGGATTGGCTTAACCCCTAATTCAACCTTCATTCTCTCTGTCCTCGAAGCACTACCTCCCTCGCAACCAATTTCCCGAGTAGCCCTTTTACGCCCTTTTCACTCCCGCAATAGCTTGTTTTACCACCTATCTACAGAGCAAGTATTGTGTTGTGGATTATTTTCAGGCCATTTGTGATTATTTGACTACAATGCATCCACACCATGTTTATATTGAAGTTTTCATCTCATTTGGATTTTAACTTGCTTATATACGAATATGATTACTACTTATGTATGGGCTTTTCCAGTTGTGAGATGAAAATTTTCTTCTTGGATTTAGAGGGTAATGGGGGGTATTTTCTTCTTCAATTGCCATCTGAATTTTTTCATTGATTTTGCGGTAAACATCATTTTTTTTCTTTTTTATCAATAGATCTGGTTGGATCTTTGGCTCTTTCTCTATGTCATTTGTGGAGTAAGCCATTCTCCTATTATAGGTTGGGTTTTCCCCCACTAACGACCCTGCAACCAAGGGAAGTCTTTTACTGTAGCTGATTCTTTGATCTCCCCGAAAAAATTCATCATATAGGTGCCATGTTCGAATATACTGTTTTAAGTGTAATGGGAATTGTAAGATGGATTGAGAATGAGGTTTTTAGCAAGAATGAACCCTTTTCCCTTAGCGTTGCATTTTATGCCATATAAAAAATTACCTCAACTAACTTACCTATCACTCCAAAGTCAAACATATCTTTTGTCACTTTATCCCCCATTCTAACCTACATTTTCAAGTAAATACCCTTCTTTCACATCACAAGATAACCTTCATTCCTAAGTCCCATTCAGTAAACACAAACAGAAGTTAACTCTTATTACAACTTTATTAGCCTAAGTTAACTAACTGTGTTGTAAACTAACCCTAAGGGATATGTTCCCCCACTCTAGGAAAATAAATAATTCGATGTCATGTTGTTGATCGCACTACTAACGTTGTGCAAAGAGGTAATCTTTTACGTACGTTGAAGTACTAATGGTGGAGGCATCCTTTGATTGAATGACATCAAAATGGGGAGCACAATACACATATCATATGCTTTGGTATTTGAACCAACCTAATCATTATGGCTGCTCCAAAGAAAGGAATTCATGTAAAATCATAAGGTAAAAATGATGGGATGCTTAAAGTACTTATCCTTTCATTAATGGATTGTTGGCAAGGTTGCCTTCGTAGGAATCAGATGATCGTTGAGTTCAAGAGCAACCATGAAGGAGAGACTGTGGCTCAAGGACAAAGTCATTTGATGGACCTCGAGGATCGTTGTTGAGGCTACCAATGACCATTAAAAAATTTGTAGATTGCAGGAAACGAAGCATAGCCAAAAAATAGAAATAAAACAAACAACTACATGAAAATAAAGAGTTGTTGACCTAATTTCACCCGATACAGGTGTATGTCTAGGGAGGAGATCTAACCCTCAATGTTCACTATATGTGATATAATATAAAAGATGGTGAGCTAGAAGCCCTTTGAGTTATCCCCATTGAGTGTATCCCCTTACCATGTAGATAGAAGAACCTTTTATAGAATACAAAAGGTGGGCACTTATACTTTTGGTGAAGTATAACCGTCCAAGTAGTGGGAGTAGCAGGGCTTGACCGCATAACCATTGGGGAAGTGGAGTGAACTCGTGCCTCTTCACATTCCAAGGCGAACCAAGTCAAACGGGCTGGAATGAAGGAGATTCGATCACGAGCCTTTTGAGCTTATTTTTGTGAAGGTAACTTCCTCCCTCGTCATATGCCTAGAAGAATAATTACATAAAAAATTTTCCCAATACAAATTGAACGGTTGCTTCTTATGATTTCATGACTTCTAACTTTAGTCATTCATTTGTGTAATTGGAAACTTGGACCTACAGCTTGAATTCGTAAAACTACCTATGCATGAGCCATTTCTGTAAGACATTAACTAGATTCAATCGTGATATCATGCAAAATTTTTTATTTCAAACAAAAGTTTAAAAGTGTTAGACCATTGTAAATAATTCGTAAGAGTACAAAAGTCACTTTGTAAATTGATGTTGTCTATAAATGTGACATCAGACTGTTGAACTATTTGCATGAGCTCAAATAGTTATAATTGTGTTGAGTTTGCTGAGATGGTATCAGAGCTTTCTGTTCCATCGATTTAGGCTCTCTCGTAAGAATAGTAAAGGAATCACATTTGTTTTCATGATGATTGACTTAGTTCTATGGAGGCTTGGAGCTTGATTTCAATAAGTCTTTGCTTATCTTCGACAAATTATCATCACTCTCCACAACATTCTAGCAATTCTAAGGAGAATTGAAGCTTATTAAGAGGAGGAAAGTGGAGATTTGCAGGTGTTGTTGCTGCTTCGCCCTGACAACTGAAGGCAATCAAGCTACTCCGATCGATGTGTGCTACTTTGAAGTCAATCTATGTGTGCTACTCTATTTTTGGCAATCTTGTGTTGTGTTGTTCTTCTTTGACTTTTGATCTATGTGGTCCTGTTCTAGCGATCAGATCATAATCTAATTAGTGTGAGATTCTCTTTTGGCAATCAACCGCTTGTGTGGTGATTTGGTGTTACTGTGTTTAAAAATTGTTGCATCGTAGCATAGATGATAAAAGCATATCAATATTTAAAATTTATATAGCTCGAAATAAAATTATTCCAAGGTCGTTTACTATGAATAATTCATTATGCAAATACCACTATTTAGTTAAGTGCATATGAATTTAGTGAACTTGTAATACAAAATTAATCTTAAAAATCAAACAAATTAAATATATAAAATCAAATACCACAAATGTTATGACAAATACTCAATAAAAATTATTAAACAAATAATAGTCAACTATTTCTCTAGTCAAGCACAAATGAGCATCAACAAGAGTGTTTGGCAAAATATGACATTAAAACCACTCAAAAACAAAGTTTAAAGCAAAATCATTGAGAATTGCATATCTACCCTTGCATTGTTACAATTAGGCCCCTGATGTTTGCATTCAGGCCCTCAAGAATTATGGTGATTAGATCATTTTCTTGCAAAGAGGTCCTCCGAGCCTCTTCTTCAAGACCAGCGGGGGACGTTGGAGCTTCACCAAGGTTCTGATCTGCCCGTTGGATGAGGTTGGAGAATAAAGGAGAGGATCATCGAGAGCTCGCCGACTTGGTGATAGTGGTGGATCGATGATCCGCAGAGCGACAACAATGGAGGAAGCAATCAGAGTTGGGGAAGACATAGAAGTCTAGCGATGTTCTATGGCCAAAAGACGAGGTCGTTTTACCTCTCGTCAGATGCAATAGCTTCGGGGTGAGGTCCCGAAGCTAAACCCCAAGGAGATGGGGTGTTTGGTTGGTCGTGTGTGGTCAATGGAGAGACTTGTCGAAGCCTCTGATGGAGGTGGTTGGTGTACGTGATTTGTGTTTGAAACAGCAAGGTGAAGGGTCGAGAAGATAGAGGGGGAGAGGGAGAGTAAAAACCTTAATGCTATTGGAGAGGAGACGAGGAGATCGGTGGCGGTGGCAAGCCTCCAACGATGAAATGAGAGAGGAATAGGGGCGGAGAAGGGGTGCAAGAGCTTGTCCTTTGATGGGGAGCACAGCTAAAGAGAGAGAGAGTGAAATGACCCTTTCCAAGGGTCATTTGGATTTTTTTCCGAACTTTAGGGGTTGTATCGAAATTTCTGCGCACCAAAATGAATTTCGTGTGGAGTATTTAGTTTGAAAGGGGTTTAGCGCAATTTTTCTTACACCTATACCCCCCACCATACCCATAACCCATGCCCACCATACCTCCCACCATACCCATAAACCATACCCACCATACCCATGCCCATCCCTCACACATCCATAAAACAACCCCCTCCTCCATCTGTTCTCCACCACAGCAACCGAGTGAGGGAGAAGTAGAGCAAGAGCGGGGAGTAGGAGGAGATCGGAGGAGAGGAGGGTGTGCAGGAGGCAGAGGGAGGGTGGCAAGAGGTTCTGCGAGCATTATTTCCGCAGATTCAGATGTCTAAAACATTTGTCAAACGTCTAGAGGGGTCACCAGACGTCTGGGATGGACTTAGGACGTCTGTTAAGCACGTAGAGTGCCGAGGTGCCAGAGACATTGGGAGGGCGCGTTGGCATGGCATTCGAGGCACTGTAACACATCTGGAAGCATCATCAGACGTCTAACTGCTCTCCCAGACGACCGAGAGCAGTGCCAGATGTTTGGAAACATCCTCAAATGGCTGTGAGGGGAAGTAGATGACGGAGAGAGATGCAGCAATGCAAGGTGAGATCCTGCACTCATTTAAGACGTCTGAGACTCTCCCCAGACGTCTGATTTTGGTCAGGGTGTGCATGTTTGGGCCGATTCAGGGCCCAAACGAAATCGATTTTGCACAAACAAAGTACTGTTGGTTTTCTTTCTAAATTTTCTACGTATTAGGGTCGTATCCATACTGTTTTGAGCTTGTTTGACATAATGGTCAACAATGTTAATGATTGGTGTGATCAACTATTTGGAATAGGTCTTTAGTCCATAGTGCACACGGGACCTGCGAATACATTAGGATCCACTGTTTGTGCTCCCATATCTCTGGTACACTTTGGTAGAGTGGTCCTCTCTACTCCTGTGGTTTAAATCATTAAAGTGCATGCTGAATTAGAAATATATGTTTGAAACCTAGGACATGAGATGAACCCTAGGACTGAGAATGTGAATGTTTATGTTCGATGCATGATCCCCACTTGCTATAAATTGAGAATGCATATGGTTAAATTCCCTACTGTGAGAAATGAAATATGGAAAATGATTGTGATAATTGCTTTCCCTGTTAATTTACGAGCTGCATATTATATGAATAAGAAACCAGAATGTGAGACACATACATGCCATGAAATAAGCCGAGTACTATGCATGAACCCTACGGAGAACTAGGAAAGGAATCATAGTACAATAATTTGGATGTTCGAGGTATGATGAGCTAGTCGCCCCTTGGGTTGGGACCTGAGGTTAGGATTGGCCTCCCTACACCGACTCCTGTTAGACTCACTGGGCAAACTGAGATAGTCAGGCAAGGGCACGTTGACTATTAAGAGGTGTGGCCCCTGTTCGATTCTGTGTTGTACGTTTGAGTGTACCCGCTAGCGACAAGGACTGACCTCGTGCCAGTGCGGGGTAGCTACCCATGCGTTTATCGCGCCTGCCATAGTCACCGCTACAGGACCCCAGGGTGGTAGACTGTTATGACCAGATTCTCGGATCCCTACAGGACCCAAGACCGGCTCGCCTTGACTAATCCCAAGACCCAATCGTCCAACAATAAATAACCAAAAACAGGAAAGTAAACCACATTCACATATGTAATATAACTAAGCAGAAAAAATGTACAAAGTAGTAAAGGAAAGTAAATCTGTTGTTCCATTACATACCACCACAACAACAACAAAAACAACGGAAACAGAAGTAGACAGTAGAGACAAACAGTAACTAAAGGTCTAATACTTACTACAACAATAAGGAACGAAAAATGAAGTGCTGAAAACTACAGCTGGGCTCGACTAGGCCCAGCACCCTCCGCAGCCGGAAGCTCAGGCTGCGCAACTCCTGGTCCTGAATAGTATTATGAAAAGACAAAGTCAGCGAACGCTGAGTAAAGTAGTATCTATACTATCTGAAACAGTAAAAGCAACAGGTTAAATTCTCTTTTTTATTTATATGTTTTATGTGTATTTTCTTTTCACCCATTATTCTCAAACATCCAGATATTCTTGATCTTGCATGTTCCTCGTGGGAACGATCTTGATTGCAGTCTTTCCCAAAGAGTAGAAGGTACACGTGGTACTTTCCTACCCGGGAAAGTCCCCCGTGGTAGTCCTACACCTAGTAAACCACCCCGAGGTCACTGTCCAGACGTAGTGGTGACTACAGCACGCGTGATAAGCGCACGGGTAGCTACCCCGCACTGATACGCGGTCAGTCATTTCCGCTAGCGGGTACGCCCAAAGTACGGCACAGAACAGTATAGGGCCTTGCCCTGTCAGAATAGGGGTCTCGCCCCTCCACAGTCCGCTCACCCTCGTCTGACTACCCTGGTTTGCCCATAGGGCCTAACAAGTCAGTGTAAGGTGGCTAGCTGAACCCTGGGTCCCGTGGGGTGGCTAGCTCTCTCCCTACACTAGTAGCTCGCCTCGGTACCGCATACACGAGAGCCAATAGGAGTCGGTGTAGAGTGACCAATCCTAACCCCGGGTCTCAACCCAAGGGTGGCTAGCTCCGCTCTACACGAAAAAGGGACAGTTGCTCTCCTTGGTACCACGTACTCAAGGGTCAGCACACTTCCCATCTACATTCCAGGTTTCCATCTAACCACAGGAGTTCTACTCCTAATTCCCCGTAGGGTTCATGCTCATGTTCACCATTCACAATTCATTTCTTGTCCATATACAGGCAACTCGTGTTTCCACAATTCGATACATGCAACTGGTGATTTCACAGGTAATTGTTCATGATTTACAGGCAGCTCATAATTATAATACAAGCAATTGCTAACAGTTTGGCTCAATCATGCATGCAAGTACATTATACAGCACAAATGGTTCATTCATTTCTCTATCCTAGGGTTCATGCCACATCCTAGGGTTCCATTGGCTATTTCCACAAGCACATTCTTATTTAAATATCATTAATGGAATTAACCACTCTACCAGACAATGCGGGAGTAATGGGGGCTCGAACCGTAGACCCAAGTGTCTCTGCGGGCCCCAAACACGCAGCAGGCTGAAACCCTATACCAGGGAATACAACATAAAAGGAGGGTTCAGAACAGTGTACAGAGGTCTCTAGTACATAGAGAAACTCGTAAGGAAAATACAAGTACTTCGTTTGCATAAAACGGACCCCGATCGCACCCCAAACGGGTCAAAAGCGTGCCTACTGTTCAATATCAGACGTCTGGGAACAAGTCCAGACGTCTTAAAAGGCATTAGAACCTTACCTAAAGTCCCTGCAGTGTCCTCAGATGTCTAGGCCTTCTCTACGATCGTCTGAAGGCAGTTCTAGACGTCGGATAATTCCTTCGATCGTCCGGATGCACCTCTGGACGTCTAGTTATCTGATCAGACGTCCAAAAGTGCATGGGAAAGCGTTCTACGCTCCTTCCCAAGGCTGCTCCTACGTACGACAACCACGAGCCCCCAAGCATGTGTCTGCAGTGAGGCCTACATGGTCGTAACCACAAAAAAGAACGTACCTTCGCGATAAATGAGCTTTCAGACATCTGGCCTTAACTCCAACCGTCCAGGTGCTCCGTCAGCCATCTGGACTCCACTCCAGACGTCTGATACTGGAAAACTTCTAGTACCAGAACCTCCTAGCGCTCTACGCTGCGCTCTGCCTTGCGCTGCCGCAGCTCCAGCCGTTGCAGATGGTCGGGAGGTTGCCTCCCCAAGTTCTCTCCTCCTCCCTCACGCACCCGCGGTGGCCGTGAGAGCTCCGCCGAGCTTCCACTGAAGCTCTCCAACCTTGGCCTCCTCCTCCTCCTCTTGCACTCTCCTCCTTCTCCCTCTCGCTCTCCCTCGCTCGCCTCCTCTTGCCACTGTCACAAGCTCTGAAGGTGAGGGTGGTGGTGTGTGGAGTGGAGAGGAGAGGGGAGGGGCTTAAATAGATGGTATGGGGGTTCTTAGGGTTCGGGGAAGGAAAGGAAAGGAGAGAGAGGAAGAAGGTCCTACGTGCCACCCATGGGGAGGACGCAGTGTGCATACAAAAATTTCATTTTCAAACGTCCGGGAAAGGGTCCAAACGTTTGGACAGGCGTCTAACCGAGATTTCAGACGTCTTAAAAGGCTAAAAGTGTGACGGATCTTTACATCATAACAAACTTAAAGGAAGTTTCGTCCCCGAAACTTGAACTAGCTAGGGTGCGGAAGAAGGAACAAAAACGCATAACAAACTTAATGAGGACCGAAGTAGGGTCCGAAAAGACGTACCCTCAAAAAGCTCTGGGTACCACTCTCGCATCACCGCCTCAGGCTCCCAGGTAGCCTCCTAGTACCGCTGGCTTCTCCATAGGACCTTCACCAGTGTTACCTATCCGTCTCAAACTCCGGACGGCTCTGTCTAGTATCTACACTGGTCTCTCGAGGTAGGTCAGTTCGTCACCCACCTCGACGCTCTCGTGGCTCAGAACGTAACTGGGATCGATGACGTACTTCCTGAGGTTGGACACGTGGAACACATCGTGCACTCCAGGAAGTTGGGGAGGAAGGGCAAGCCGGTAAGTAACGGGTCCTACCCGCTCCAAGACCTCAAAGGGCCCCACAAACCTCGACGCAAGCTTCCCTTTCACCCCAAAATGTTGCAGGCCCTTCATGGGCGAAACGCGGAGAAAGACGTGATCCCCAACCTCGAATTGCACCTCTCTACGTTTCCGGTCAGCATAACTCTTCTGCTTGTTCCTGACAGTGCGGAGTCATTTGTGAATCTGCTCTATCACCTTTTGACTCTGCCGAATCAGCCTGGGGCCAACCTCCCACTTGGTCCCCACCTCGACCCAACTCAAGGGTGCAGTACACCTCCTTCCGTACAAAGCCTCGTAAGGTGTCATGCCGATGCTCGAGTGGTAACTGTTATTATATGCAAACTCTGCCAGGGGTAAATGCTCCTCCCAAAAGCCTCTCCAGTCTAGTACACAGGCGCGTAAAAGGTCCTCAAATGTCTGTATGGTGCGCTCTGACTGTCCGTCCATCTGGGGTGGTACGCGGTACTGAACCTCAAGCGTGTCCCCAAAGCCTATTGAAACTCAGCCCAGAACTGGGAAGTAAAATGGGTATATCTGTCGGATACAATCTCACGCATAACTTCGTACAGGGGCACCACATCGCTAATGTACCTCTACCAACAGTGCTAGTCCCAAGGTGACTCGGATCGGCAGGAAACGCGCCATCTTCGTTAACCTGTCGACTCTCACCTAGACTACGTCGTGTCCTCACTGGGTAACTGGTAGACCCACCACCAAGTCCATGGTGATGCTCTCCCACTTCCACTCTGGCATAGGAAGTGGCTGCAACGACCCTACAGGCCTCTAATGCTTAGCTTTCACCTGCTGGCACACTAGACACTGCTGCACAAACTCACCAACATCCCGCTTCATCCCTCTCCACCAAAAGTCGCATCTCAGATCATGATACATCTTTGTGTTCCCGGGATGTATGGTGAACTTGGACCCGTGAACCTCAATCAGGAGATCTCTTAATAACGCCTTGTCCCAGGAACGCACAAGCGTCCCCTCATGCGCAATACCTCATCTGTAAAGGAAAAGTCTCTAGGGTCTCCTGACAGCACCCTATCCCACAACGTCTGTAAGTATGGATCTGTCGTCTGTCCTGCGATGATGTGGTCTATCAGCTCTTGTCGCGTCTGCCGCGTCACTGTCACTGTCCCACAATACCCCTATGACTCCCGGGGTCGCCAACTGCCCAACTCCTCCATAAGTCTCCAACTCTGTGCCTGTAGACTGGCCAAGTCAGCGGGTGCCTTCCGACTCAAAGTGTCAGTCACCACATTGGCATTCCCTGGATGGTAGGAGATGATGCAGTCGTAGTTCTTCAGGAGCTCTAACCAACGTCTCTATCTCATGTTGAGATCCTTTTGGTCAAACAAGTACCTGGGGCTCTTATGATCCATGAAAATCTCAAAAGTCTCACCATAAAGGTAGTGGCTCCATGTCTTCAGCGCGAAGACAACAGTTGCCAGCTCTAAGTCATGGGTAGGGTAGCTATGCTCATGGGACTTCAGTTGCCACGAAGCGTAAGCGACAACGTGACCCCGCTGCATGAGCACACCCCTTAACCCCTGCAACGAAGCGTCTGTGTAAACCATAAAATCGCCACTGCTGTCCAGGATGGTAAGCACAGGAGCTGAAGTCAGTCTCTCCAACTCCTGAAAACATGCCTCACACTCATCTATTCAGGCAAAGGGCATGTCCTTCCGAGTCAGCTGGGTCATAGGATGCGCAATCTGAGAGAATCCTCTAATAAATCGCCGATAGTAACCTGCCAGTCCCAAAAAGCTACGTATCTCTGTCACTATACATGGCCTCTCCCACCTGAGTACGACCTCAACCTTACCTGGGTCCACAGCCAAACCATCCCCTTAGATCACATGGCCTAAGAAAGTCACCTGCCTCAACCAAAACTCGCACTTGCTGTACTTGGCATACAGCCTGCGTCGCCTCAAAGTGTCCAGAATCATCCGCAGATGCTATCCGTGCTGCGCCTGATCCCGTGAGTAAATGAGTACGTCGTCGATGAACACCACCACAAACTGGTCCAAGTATGGTCTAAAAACCCGGTTCATCAAATCCATAAAAGCAGCAGGGGCATTGGTCAACCCAAACGGCATGACCAAGAACTCGTAATGCTCGTATCAGGTACGAAAAGCTGTCTTGGAGACGTTGGTCTCCCTAATCCTCAACTGGTGGTAGCCTGACCTTAGATCTATCTTGGAGAATACTGTGGCATCTCGCAACTAGTCAAACAAGTCGTCAATCCTTGGCAGCGGATACTTGTTCTTGATGGTAACCCTATTCAGTTGTCGGTAGTCGACACAAAGTCGCAGGGTACCATCCTTCTTCATAAACAACACAGGAGCTCCCCACGGGGACGCACTGGGCCTCACAAAGCCCTTCTCCAACAAGTCCTGTAGCTGTAACTTGAGCTCTCACAGCTCAAGTGGTGCCATCCGGTGCGGTGCAATAGAAATGGGGCTAGTCCCCGGTACTAGTGAGATCTCAAACTCAATCTCACGCTCTGGCAGTAGTCCAAGTAGCTCCTCTGGAAACATGTCGGGGTACTCAAACCACCGGAATACTCTGAAAGTCAGCCACAGGGCTAGGCTCTGCCACTACATAGGCCAAAAAGCCCTCACACCCCTGGCTCAAAAGCCTCGCTGCCCGAAGTGTGGAGATGCATCTGAAACCTCTATCCACTGACTATCCGTGAAACTCAAAGGGAGGCAACTCCGGTATGGAAAAGACGATCTTCCTCACGAAATAGTCCACCAGGGCGTGATAGGCGGACATCCAGTCCATCCCTAGAATCACACCAAAATCCTCCATCGGTATCACAGTCAGGTCAGCGGGGAGGCTGTGTCCCTCTATACTGATCTCGCAATCCGTGTAGACCTCCTCAGCTACAAACAACTGGCCACCTAGGCCTCTGATCACAAACGAATCCTCTAACAATACACCACCCTATCCCAAACTGATAGCAAAACTCGCAGCAACAAAAGAGTGTGTGGCGCTGGAATAAAAAAGTACGTACACTAATCTGCCAGAAACGGTAACCATACCTGCCACCACTGAACCGGAAGCCCTGGCATCTCTGTGTGTCAGGGCGTTGATGTGCCCCTCAGTCCTCGGTGCAGACGAAGCAGCTACACTCTAGGTTGGGTGAGCGGCCGCTGGCCGATACCCTCCTCATGATTGCTGCCCTCCCTTACGCGCCTGGGGACCACGGCCACCAGTTCGACCTCCAACGCTCAGTGCGAGGAGCATCTGCTGTGCTCCGGCCCTAGATGGCAATCTCTCCTGATGTGGCTCGACTGGCTACACTGGTAGTAGCGGGGAACTCAACCTCCTCCCTCGGTAGGTCCCTGCTGGCGGCTGGGCGGGGGTCCGGTGCTGGCCGCTGGCCCCTCTCTAGGGCCCCCAAAAACCACTGACAGCCTTGCAAAACGAGATGGCTCTCCTGCAGGTGCCGCGTGCCTCCTCTCCCGATAGCCTTGAGAGTACTTTGGCTATTAGGGCCTCTTCCGTCCGCTGTAGGTGTCTCGTGCGAATGGGTTAGTCTCTTCGTAGGTCATGGTTTCCTCAGCCACTCGTGAGAAGGTGAGCAGCTTCAAGGGTTTGACATACCCCCAAATAGCAGGTCGGAGCCCCTCAGTAAACCTCCACAGGCGCTCCTTCATAGCCACAACTGTCGAGGCAAAACATGATAGCTCCAGGAAACACATGCGATACGTGCTAACAGTCATCGTCCCCTGGCGAAGAGTGTGGAACTCCCGCCTCCTCTAGTCCTGCCAGGTCTGCGGAAAGTACTGCTTACAGAAGAAAGTCACGAACTTGTCCCATGTCGGCTCTCCCTCTCTTGGCCTCTGACTGCCCTCCACCACCTATGTGCCGTGCTCTCTAGCTAGTACGTGGCTAGGGCCACGCGGCACTCCACGGGAGGGCGAAGGGTTTCGAACACCTTCTCTATCTACTCCAACCAGTCCTCTGCCTCAGACGGGTCCTCATCCCCCTTGAAGGAGGGGGGCTTCAGCTTCCGAAATTGTCTGAAAAGCTCGTGGTGCAGCTGCAGTGGGGGAACAGGCACGCCTCCAGGCAAGGAGGGCTTATGCTCGGAAGTGTCAGAGTGCTGTGGGGGCGGTGGAGGACGACCCCCTCCCCCTCCTGCTCGTCCAGCGCTGCGGTGGTCTCTCTGTCCCACCGAGGATTCCCCCTCCACGTCCTCAGGGAGAGGTGCCCGTGGAGGTTGGTGGATCTCCTCTCGCACAATCTCTCTGATCAACTGGGCGAGATCCTGGGCTTGAACGCCCGGGAAAAGAGGTGGATCAGCTGGTACCTCAGTCCCGGCACGTCCGCCCTTCCGACCTCGTCCACGACCGCGATCACGGCCTGCCTCGAGAACTCCCCGACGAGGAATCTCTTGCAAGGAGACGCGAAAGACAGAACAAGAGGGTCAACGATACCGAATTACTTCAAGGACAGACTCGGAACAAAAATCAATGCGATACATTGTGGTGGATATCCTAGTTATATGCATGTGAATTGTTATTCTCAAGCCAATTGGTTCATTTTTAGGGACGACCTTGCTCTGATACCATCTTTTTACAACCCAATTCCCGGATCCCTACAGGACCCGAGACCGGCTCGCCTCGACTAATCTCAAGACCCGATCGTCCAACAAGAAATAATCAAAAAGCAGGAAAGTAAACCACATTCACATATGCAATATAACTAAGTAGAAAAAACATACAAAGTAGTAAAGGAAAGTAAATTTGCTGTTCCATTACATACCACCACAACAACAACAAAAACAACAGAAACAGAAGTAAATAGTAGAGACAAACAGTAACTAAAGGTCTAATACCTACTACAACAGTAAGGAACAAAAAAGGAAGTGCTGAAAACTACGGCTGGACTCTACTGGGCCCAGCACCCTCCGTAGCCGGAAACTCAGGTTGCTCAACTCCTGGTCCTGAAAAGCATTATGAAAAGACAAAGTCAGCGAACGTTGAGTATAGTGGTATCTATACTACCTGAAATAATAAAAGCAACATGTTAAATTCTCTTTTCTATTTATATGTTTTATGTGTATTTCCTTTTCACCCATTGTTCTCAAACATCCAGATATTCTTGATCTTGCAAGTTCCTCGTGGGAACGATCTTGATTGCAGTCTTTTCCAAAGAGTAGAAGGTACACGTGGTGCTCTCCTGGTCGGGAGAGTCTGTAAAGACCCGTTATGTTTTGAATCCTTTAAGACATCTGGACTATCGGTCAAATGTCTAGTCAGACGTCTGGACCCCTTCCCAGACGTCTGGAAATTGAAAATTTGTATGTAGCTTCGCGTCTGCGCGCAGGCTACCCTTTTTCCTCTCTTCTTTCTTCCCTACAGAACCCTAGCACACCCTTATATAAGACCCCTCTCCCCCCTTCCTTTCTTCCCCACTCCACCACAGCCACCTTCCTTCCTTCCTCTCCACTGCAGCAAGAGGGGCGAGCGCGAGAGAGGGTGAAAGAGTGAGCGATGAGGAGGAGAGGCTGCGTGAAGAGAGGAGGAAGAGCTTGAGCTCGCGAGCTCATGAGAGCTCGCCGGAGGACACACGTCCGGAGTGGCGCGTGCGAGAGGAGGAGCGCGTCGGGGGAGACGTCCCCGACACTTTGCTGCAGCCGGAGCTGCAAGTGAGGAGGAGAGGCCGCGACTGCGCGTGGCGAGGAGGAGTAGGAGGTCGGTCTGGTTCTAGGATTTTCCCAGAATCAAACGTCTGGTGATGACACCAGACATCTGAAAGTAGAGCTTTGCGAAGGTACGTTCCTCTTACGGTTACTGCCATGCAGGCTGCACGGCAGCTACGATTTGCGTGGCTAAATATAGGTGATTCGCCTGTCGCATGTAGGGATAGCTTCGGGAAGGCACGGGGCACGCCCTCCTACATGTTTCTGGCGTCTGGACAGCTTACTAGACGACTGAAAGCACTCCCAGACGACTAGAGGAGAGGTCAGACGTCTGGAGCTGGGTCCAAACGATCAAGTAGGGGTTCTGGACGTCTAAAGTCGACGCAGGAACCTGAGGTGAGACCCTGGTGACTTTTAAGACGTCTGGACCTTGTGTTAGACGTCTGATTTAGGTCTGCAGTCCTGTTTTGACCCATTCAGGGTCCGTTTTACGCAAACAAGATATCGGTGGATTCCTTGCAAGTTCCTCTACTTGTTAGAAGGCCTTTTATGCTATTCTAAACATTCCATTGTGTTATGTTCCTTGGTATAGGATTTAGATCTGTTGTGTGTTCGGGGTCTACAGAGGCACGTGAGCCTACCGTTCGAGTCCCGAGTACTCCCAGATTGTCTGGTAGAGTGGTTTCCCCCTATTTTAATTCTAAAACCTGAATGCATATGTGAAATTGGATAACTAGAAACCTAGGATGTGGCATGAATCCTAGGACGAGAAGTACTTGTATTGTTTGTATGCGTGTTTGAGATTGCAATCTTAAATGAATGAATAGAAATGTGAACAAGTGCCTGTTAATAAACAAGAGCTGCCTATGAAATATTAAATGCCCGTGCTAGTTAGACAGATACCTGTGACATTTCTTGTGCATATGCAAATTGTGGAAATATGAGCTGCATGTATAAAATCTGAGAATGGAAATGTGAATGATGAAACTTGCTATGGAATAACATGGTGAATATGAGCATGAACCCTACGGGGAGTTAGGAGTAGAACTCCTGTGGATGAATGGAAAGGTCTAGACATGTGCGTGGGAAGTGTGCTGGCCCTTGAGTACTTGGTACCAGGGGGAGCGACTGTCCCCTTTTTAGTGTAGAGCGGAGCTAGCCGCCCTTGGGTTGGGATCCAGGGTTAGGAATGGCCACTCTACACCGACTCCTGTTGGCCCTCGCGTACACAGTATCGGGGAGAGCTATTAGTGTAGGGAGGGAGCTAGCCACCCGACGGGGCCCGGGGTTAAGCTAGCCAACCTACACCGACTTTTTCTTTGGCCCTCCGGGCAAATCGGGGTAGTAAGACGAGGGTGCGCGGACTGTGGAGGGGCGAGACCCCTGTTTGGTTCTGAGGGACTAGACCCCTGTTGCTGAGAGGGCTAAGCCCTATACTGTTCCGTGTTGTACTTTGGGTGTACCCGCTAGTGGAAACGACTGACCGTGTGCTAGTGCGGGGTAGCTACCCGTGCATTTATCGCATGTGCTGAAGTCACTACTACGTCTAGACAGTGACCCCGGGGTGGTTGACTGGGTGTAGAATTACCACGGGGGACTCTCCCGGCCAGGAGAGCACCATGTGTGCCTTCTACTCTTCGGAAAAGACTGCAATCAAGATCATTCCCACGAGGAACATGCGAGATCAAGAAAGAGATCTGAAAAGTAAACCAATGGGGGAAAAGGAATAACTTGTAAAATAAAATAATTGGAAAAGATGAATTACCTGTTAGCTTTTACTACTTTAGTTAGTTGGTTACCACTCTACTCAACGTTCGCTGACTCCGTTTACTCATAATCCTTTTCAGGTCCAGGTGTTGAGCAGCCCGAGTTACCGGCTGCAGAGGGCGCTGGGCCCAGACGAGCCCAGCATTAGTTCTACTGTTGTTGTACTTCCTTTTTGTTAGTGAGTTTAGACTTTGTTACTGTTACTGTTCTGCACTTTTGTTCTACTTTTCTGTTGTGGTGGTGACATGTCTGTTAGCAGCTTTTACCTCCTTTACAGCTTGTACTCTTTTACTGTTAGTTACTTTGCATAGTGAATGTGGTTTACTTTCCTGCTTTTTGGTTATTTCTTGTTGGACGACTGGGTCTTGGGATTAGTCGAGTTGAGCCGATCTCGGGCCCTGTAGGGATTCGGGAACAAGGTCGTATAGAGTCCCCCGTGGTAGTCCTACACCCAGTCAACCACCCCGAGGTCACTGTCTAGACGTAGCAGTGACGACAGCACGCATGATAAGTGCACGAGTAGCTACCCCGCACTAACACGTGTTCAGTTGTTTTTGCTAGCGGATACGCCCAAAGTACAACATGGAATAGTATAGGGCCTTGCCCTCTCAGAACAAGGGTCTCGCCCCTCAGAACCAAATAGGGGTCTCGCCCCTCCACAGTCCGTGCACCCTCATCTGACTACCCCAGTTTACTCAGAGGGCCTAACAAGTCAGTGTAAGGTGGCTAGCTGAACCTCAGGCCCCGTGGGGTGGCTAGCTATCGTAGCTCGCCTTGCTACCACGTACACGAGGTCCGATAGGAGTCAGTGTAGAGTGACCAATCCTAACCCTGGGTCTCAACCCAAGGGCGGCTAGCTCTGCTCTACACGAAAAAGAGACAATTGCTCTCCTTGGTACCACGTACTCAAGGACCAGCATACTTCCCGTCTACATTCCAAGTTTCCATCTAACCACAGGAGTTCTACTCCTAATTCCCTGTAGGGTTCATGCTCATGTTCACCATGTCGATGCCAGAGCACCACGATCATTTGCTTTGATCATAACAAAACACGTGTCATTTAACATTTGCACTTGCAGTCTTAGATTTCAGTTCAATTGCAAATGGAGACGTGATTAGACCGAGTTAGAGCTGGCATCCAGGACGGATTGGAGGAGCTTGATGAAGAACAGAGAAGATTCGCGAGGAGCGATAGATTGAAGATGAAACAACAAGAAGAATATGATATATTTCCTTCTCTTGTACTCTTTGTATTTTTCGTTTCTTTTGTTGCTCTTTATTTTTGTTACTTAGATTCATGTTAAAGAGCCTCAAAATACCCTAACAGTAGTCCTAGGAACAATAGCACAACCCTAGGATACTTAGGTTTTCTGTAGAGAACTTAGAAAACCAAGATAGGGTTCAAACAGCTTTTCCAGACGTCTAATTCCAAAATTAGACGTCTGATAATGTGTTTTAAGACGTCTGACTGTTGATTCAGACGTCTGATAACATTTAAGCTAGACTTGTTAGCTTTGTCTGATGAAATTAGACGTCCAGACCTCTGTCCAGACGTCCTAGAAGACGTCTAATGTCTTTGCCAGACGTCCAATTAGTGGGCCGTTGGCTGGCTTAGCAAACACTGAAGGATATGGTCGTTAAAGCCTTATCAGACGTCCTTAAGCCTTTCCAGACTTCTGATAAATGACCGTTTTGCCTCGGCTGACCCAAAATCTCTTCTCAGAGATTTTCTAGCCGTTGCAACTCTTGGAAATCCATTCCCACGAAAAAGTAGGTTTCCAGACATCCAGACATAGTGCCAGACGTCCTATATGTCGTCTGATGGACTTGCACTAGAACCCTATTTAGATCTGATTCAAATCAGGAAGAAACCCGCATAAAATCAAACGTCTGACCTTATTTTCAGACGTCTTAAACTGGTTTCCCAGACGTCTGATGCCAAGATCAGACGTCTGATAACCCTGTCAGTGCAATCATTGTTCCTGATTTCGGCCTGATTCTCTTGGGCTTTGCTCCCAATGGCTATGGAAGCCTTCCAAAGCTTTCCTAAGGCCTCTATAAATAGAGAGGAACCTCTTGCACACCAAGACACACCTAGATACACAAGACACACCCAAGCAACACACTTTCTACTCTTTTGTGTCCTAAAGAAGCTCTTGCTCTCCAAGCTCAAATTCTACATCTTGAGAGCATCAAGCCTTTGAGCATCCGCTCTCCCGCCGTAGTTCACTAGAGCGACGTTGCGCCGTCGCGTGGCTCACGCGCCCGCGTCATCGATTCAACGCACTCCTTGCAAAAGGGAGTTTCCTAATTCCTATAGAAGCTAGGTTTAAATCTTTGTTGGCTCTATAGGACTATATTTGTTATTTTATCTTTGTTATTTAGTTGGGTATTCGCTTTGCGAATTCCCGTCTCCTTCGTGGGACAAAATCCTTCTCGTGAAGAGAAGGGGTTGAGGAACGCTACCCTCGCACTTGTAGCGTGGTTGTATTTGAGGTTGAATCTGTTGGTGCTAGAGCACCACGATCATTTGTTTTGATGATAACAAAACACGTGTTATTTAACATTTGCAATTTGAGTCCTAGATTTCAGGTCAATTGCAAATGTGGACGTGTTTAGACGGAGTTCGAGCTCGCATCCAGGACGGATTGGAGGAGCTTGACGGAAAACAGAGGAGGTTCGCGTGGAGCGAAAGATTGAAGATGGAAGGAAATGAAGAATAGGATAGATTTCCTTCTTTTGTACTTGTTGTATTTTTCGTTTCTTTTGTTGCTCTTTATTTCCTTAGATATTTCATGTTAAAGAGCCTCAAAGAACCCTAACAGTAGTCCTAGGAACACCGGCACAACCCTAGGATACTTAGGTTTTCTGTAGAATACTTAGAAAACCAATATAGGGTTCAAACAGCACTTCCAGACGTCTAATTCCCAAATCAGACGTCTGATAAAGTATTTTAAGACGTCTGACTGTTGTTTCAGACGTCTGATAACTGTTAGGCTGGACATAGTTAGTTCTGTCTGATGAAATCAGACGTCCATACCTTAGACCAGACGTCTTAGGAGACGTCTGATGACTTTGCCAGACGTCCAGTTAGTGGACCGTTGGCTAGCTCAGCAGGCACTCAAGAATATGACCGTTAGAGCCTTATCAGACGTCCTTAGGCCTTTCCAGACGTCTGATAATTGACCGTTTTGCCTCGGCTGACCCAAAATCTCTTCTCAGAGATTTTCTAGCCGTTGCAACGTTTGGAAATCAATTCCCACAATAAAAGTAGGTTTCCAGACGTCCAGACATAGTGCCAGACGTCCTGTATGTCGTCTGATGGACTTGCGTAAAAACCCTGTTTAGATCTGATCCAAGTCAGGGAGAAACCCGCCCAAAATCAGACGTCTGACCTTTGAATCAGACGTCTTAAAGTGAACTTCCAGACGTCTGATTCTAGAATTAGACGTCTGATAAGCCTGTCAGAACAATGATTGTTCCTGATTTCGGGCTGATTCACTTGGGCTTTGTACCCAACGGCTATAGAAGCTTTTCTAAGCCTTCCAAAGCCTTCCTAAGGCCTCTATAAATAGAGGGGAGCCTTTACACACCTAGACACACAAGAGATACACTTAGAAACACAAGAGACACACTTGGATGCACTTAGCTACACACTTCCACACTCTTTGGTGTCCAGAAAAGATCTTGCTCTCTAAGCTCAAGCTCCATCATCCTGAGAGCATCAAGCCTTCGCGCACCCGCTCTCCCGCCGTTGTTCACGAGAGCGACATTGCGCCGTTGCGTGGCTCACGCACCCGCGTCATCCTCGACGCACTCCTTGTAAAGGGGAGTTTCCTTATTCCTATAGAAGCTAGGTTTATAATTACTTTGTTGGCTCTATAGGACCTGTTGTTTTATTTTATCTTTATCTTTTGGTTGGGTATTCGCTTTGCGAATTCCCGTCTCCTTCGTGGGACAAAATCCTTCTCGTGGAGAGAAGGGGTTGAGGAACGCTACCCTCGTACTTGTAGCGTGGTTGTACTGAGGTTGAATCACCCTCGTTTTAAAGTGATTCGGTTAGTGGATTTGATCAACTAGGTTGATCGGAAAATCTTAACTCGAGAGGGTTAGGTGGTGGTTTTCACCCGGTTTGGGTTTCCACCTAAAAATACTTTGTGTCTTTGTGTGATTGACTATTTGTGAGATTGTTTATATTTCAATTACGCATTTTTTACGTCACACTGATCTCACCCCCTCCAAGTAGGGAATTACAGAATCACCCTCGTTTAAGTGATTAGTTTAGTGGATTTAATCAACTTGGTTGATCGGAAAATCCTAACTCGAGAGGGTTAGGTGGTGGTTTTCACCCAGTTTGGGTTTCCACCTAAAAATAATTGTGTACCTTGTGTGATTGAATTTTTTGAGATTGTTTATTTTCAATTCCACAATTTATTACGTCACCACCTCCTGGTAGGGAAGAAACTACACACCATTCACAATTCATTTCTCGTCCATATACAGGCAACTCGTGTTTCCACAATTCGATACATGTAACTGGTGATTTCATATGTAATTGTTAATGATTTACAGGGAGCTCATAATTATAATACAGGCAATTGCTAACAGTTTAGCTCAATCGTGCATGTAAGTATATTATACAGCACAAACAGTTAACTCATTTCTCTATCCTAGGGTTCATGCCACATCGTAGGGTTCCATTGGCTATTTCCACAAGCACATTCTTATTTAAATATCATTAACAGAATTAACCACTCTACCAGACAATTCGGGAGTAATAGGACCTCGAATCGCAGACCCAGGCGTCTCTGTGGGCCCCAAACATGCAGCAAGCTGAAACTCTATACCAGGGAATACAACACAAAAGAAGGGTTCAGAACAGAATACAAAGGTCTCTAGTACGTAGAGAAACTCGTAAGGAAAATACAGGTATTTCGTTTGCGTAAAACGAACCTCGATCGCACCCCAAACGGGTCAAAAACGTGTCTACTTGGTGGCCTTTTCATCTTTATAGTTATTATAGTCGTTGTGGTATATAATAAAATGGTTACTAATCTAATACAATTTATTACTTGGAATGAAGAGTTTCCCGAGGTCGAACTTAGGAAGCAAACTATAATTCTAGAAGCATATAAATTCATAATATATAAGGTTTTACAAAAAATTAGGAGAGAGAGATAGAAAAAGAAGGGGTGATTGGCTTCTTGACTCTCTTCTTTCTTCTTTTCTTCTTCTCTGCTTCTGTGGTTCCCCTTTCTCTTTTCTTCTCTCTGATTTTCTCATCTTTTTTTTTTCTTTTAGGTCTTCTTCTTCCTTGCGGCTGCAGAGGCTTTTGCCTTCTCTTTTCTTCTTCAGCTGCTAAGTCTTTCTCTTTTCTTCCTCTCTGATTTTCTTCTCTCCTTTCTGTGGTTCCTCTTCCTCTTCTGCTCTGGCCCTTCCTCTTCTTTCTTTCTCTCCTTCCTGTCTTCTTCTTCTCTGCGTCTTCTCTCTTCTTCTTCAGCCTGCCCTCTTCTTTGCTCTGCCTGCTGACCCTCCGACGTCTGATTCAACGCTCAGACGGCTTATCTGCGCAGTTGCTACAGTGCAGCTCCTCTTCTTTTCCTTCAACTCCTTTCCTTCATTTCTTCTTCCTTCGCCTGCTTCTTCCTTCTTCTTCCTTCTATCTTGCACACACGCAAATGTCAGCACAAAACATACCCCTACCCCTTCCCCTCGTCCCTCTCTCTGGATCTCTCTTTGGAAAGCTCTCCCAGAGCCGGGTAATCGGGTCGGGTCGCGCGTCCGGGTCCAGGTGCACAGGCGTGGGTGGTGCGCGAGGAGTGCACAGGAGTGTCGGGTCGGATCGCTCCTGATCCGTGTGGTGAGCTCACGGACGAGGGCGGTGATAGGTGAGGGACCTCACCCCGTGTGTATTGGAGGCAATCGGCTCATATCACAAAATCAATTTAAGTGTGGGCGCGAGGCCACACACTTACGAGGTGGGACTAAAGTCCCACCTCCGATCTCGGGCGCCCGTGGGAGAAGGCTTCGCTCAATTAGGGCAGCAGCGAAGGCTTGCGACCCCAATTGAGAACCTGGGCGTCTCTATGGAAGTGCCCCACGCTTCTTGGGGCCTGCACCTGGGGCTGAAGAAGTCTGGAGCTGCCCGCGAAGCAGCTCCAACCTGCTGTCAATGGAGGCGAGGGGGCTGAGACCTGAAATCACGAAGACAGCCTCACGGCCACATCAGACAACGCAGGGAGCTTCGCCAAAGGACGGTGAAGGCGGTGCGGGGGTCGGCGTGACGCGAGTGTGCTGGTGGCCGTGTGCCTAGGGCACACTGCGTGCGTGAGAATGGGTGAGTTCGGAGGGTGGTCTGGAGATGCTAGGAAGTGAATGGAGGGCGGATTCGGTGTCAGTGAGATGTCGTGGAGCTTAATGGGTAGCTGGAGAGGCGGATGGAGGCGTAGAGTGGCGAGAATGCCTCGTCGGAGAGCGGTCGGAGATGGGGAAGGTGGTGATGGACAGTGGCGGTCGGTGGGTTAAAATGGTAAATTAAAAAGGGGGAAATATCAAGGAGAGAGAAGGGAAGGTTTCTACCTACCTAATTGACGAAGAGGGAGGGAGGTGGTGCTCGGCGCATACCTGCCGGCGCTGGGGAAGAAGGTGCCCAGGAGGGGGTTAACGGCGACGAGGAGATCTGAGGAAGCTAGCTGGTGCGGCTTGGCGTGGGAGGATGGGGAAAGTGGGCTCTGCTGCAGGTATGGCAGCAGAGCGATGAGGAGGAGGAGGAGAGTTCGCCGGAAGCTTGGGCAGTCTGACCGGAGAGAGAGGAGACGACGGAGGGGGAGTTTCTCCGCCAGAACTAGCTTGCCTTGGACGGAAGCCCCTGCAGCTCCTTATAAAGGCGTTGGCGAGGAGAGTGGCCCGAGGGAAAGACGTGCAACGCACGCTGGAGATGGCCGGAGAAGGAAACCCATGCCTGTCGTGCGTTCGCACGAGAGGCGTGGGTGGTTGCAGGACACAGGGGAGGGTCCCTGCAACAGAGGACAACATAGGGAACCTCCAATTCGTTCTTGAGAACGGGCGCCATGCCCTGCGCGGCGCCATCCTCCACGCAAGGTCGCCGAAGGTATGGCGCTGCTCAGAATGGCAGGGAGGACCATTCTGCAAATAACGACGAGAAAGATAGGGGGCAAAGTGTAAGGGTTTCAAAAGATAAGGGTCAAAAAGTAATTCAAGAGGACCAATTTGTAAAGTCGGTCAAGATGGTCTTTTCTTAGGCCTAAATTTTTATACTAGCCTAATTTGAACCAAAGGATTTTAATGGTGAAATTTTATTTTAGGTTTGACCATGTTTGACCGATCAATTTGCGCAAAAACCTAAATTAGGTCATAAATTGGGCATGGTTCTTATTTTAGGTCAAAATAGGTTGCAAAGGTCAAATTGAAGATTCTAAACCCTAGGAAATATTTTTCCATGAATTTTAGAGGATTTATTTTATTTTTATCCTATCTCGAACCTCGTGAATTGAAGTGGGTTTGTTTTATGGTTACAGAATGTCATTTAATTCCTAGAAGTTGCTATAACCCTTTTCAGATCAGATCATCCCACTTCCCTCCCTACTAAGCTTATTTGACCTGTTGATGAGAACCTCATCATGAACCCTAACTAGTACAATCTAACCTAGATATGCAAGAAAAAGCTCCTACATAACTCATAGAAAGGCTTGACTCAGAGAATTCTGAGTTTGTGAAGAAAACAGGTCCTACGGGGTAAAAAAAAAATTTCACCAACACAATCTGCAAACAGGATAACTCAGGGTCCAAACATAGGTCAAATTAACCTTATAAGAAGGAAAGTGGGATGGTTAGATCTAGCAAGGGCTACAGTAACTCCAGGGAATTAAATGACATTCTGTAACCCTAAAACAAATCCACTTCAATTCATGAGGTTTAAGGCAAAGTAAAAATCGACTAAACCTTCTAAAATTCATATAAAAATAATCTCTAGGGTTTAGAACCTTCAGTTTGGCCTTGGGAACCCATTTTGACCTACATTGAGAACCATGCCCAATTAATGACTTAATTTGGGTTTTTACGTAAATTGGCCGGTCAAACAAGGTCTGACCTAGAAATAAAGTTTACCATTAGAATCCTTAGGTCCCATTTAGTCATGCATAAAAACTTGAACCTAAGATGAGACCTTCTTGACCGACTTTGCATTTTGGTCCTCATCTATTACTTTTTGACCCTCAACTTTCGAAACCCTTGCATTTTGGCCCCTAGGTTCTTCGTCATTCTTTACATACAGGTCCCTCCTGCAAATCTCTGAGTAGCGCCATGCTCCAGCGACTTTGCGCGGAGCATGACGCCGCGCAGTGTAAGGGAGGGTACCTGCCAATTGAATAGGGTGTTCCCTGCGACGTCTGCTGTCGCAGGGACACCGCCATGACCTCTGCCCTCGCCCACACCTTCCGTGCGAATGCGCGAAAGGTATGAGTCGCAATTCCAACCACTCTCAGGCGAGGGAGGCACGTCGCCTCCCTGCGCCCACCCCTCCGCCTCCACCTTTATAAGGACCAGCGTCGCCAGCAGACTCTGGTAGCTTGGTCCTGACGGAGAAAAACCCCCACCTTTCCTCTCTTCCCACTCCGGCAGAAACCCACCAGCTCCGGCGGCTCCTCCTCCTCCGTCTCGTCGCTCTGCTGCAATACCAGCAGCAGAGCCACCTTCGCCTGTTCTTCCCGTGTCGCGCCGTACCCAGCGTGAGCCCTCCCGCTCTCTTCCTCGCCGCCGCCCTCTCCCTCTGGGTATTCTTCTCCGGCGACAGTCGATACGACTGCCGCCCTACTCCGGTCCCTTCGTCCCCGTAATTAGGTCAGAACTATTCCCCATCTCCCCCTCTTTCTTTTCCTCACTGTCTTTCATTCGATTAAACCCTCCACCGCTCCTGTCCACCGTCATCTTCCTCAACTCCGGCCACCCTCCGACGAGATGCTCCCATTGCTCCGCAGCCCCACACGCCTCACCGACCCTCACGTAACCTCCGCCTCATCACGCTGAACAACCTCCACCCACCCACTGCCGCTCTACACCCTCTCATCGCTCCCCCGAACACACCCACACCTCCGGTCACAGGACGACCTAGGCACGCACGCCTAGGCTACCCCACGACTTGCTGCACCTCGCACCACCTTCGTCGTACCACGGCGAAGGTCCCCCGCTAGTCTGATTAGGCCGAGAGGCCGTGCTTCTGTCTGGCAGGGTCGTAGCCCCAGCCGCCATTAACGACAACTGAAGCAGCTTCGAGGTGAGCTCCATGCCCTACAGCTTCAGGATCCCAGGTGCTGCAGGTTGGGGTGAAGTCTGCGGAGACTTCTGCCTCAGCATTTGGCACCGATAGTGGCTGCAGCTGAGCGGAGAGCAAGGCGGAATCGTCCTGCGGGCGCGTGCGAGAAGAGCGCAGAGGATAGTCCCACATCGTGAGTTTACCAAACCCCGCAGTAGTATAAGTTGATTTTGTGTTTTCTACTGGTCGCCTCCGAAAGCACTGGGTGAGGTCCCTCACCTTACTCACGCTCGCCTCGTCCGCGGTTTCACCTCGCGGATCTGGCGGGATCCGACCCGACCCTATCTGAGCACACCTCGCGCATCACCCACACACTGGTGCGCCTGGTCACGGGCACGAAACCCGACTCGATTACCCGCGGCTCTGGGAGAGCGTCCTATGAGTGGTTTACAGAGAGAGAGACGTGCGGGTAGAGGGATAGGGTAGGTTTTGCTCTTTGTGCAGGGACAGGGTGCGAGGGAAGAAGAACACACTTGGCCGAAGGAAGAAGAAAGAAGGAGAAGGCCAAGGAACAAAGCAGAAGAAGAAGGAGAAGCACAAAGGAAGCACTGTAGCAGACACCACTTAAGACGATGAATGAAGCTCTACAGACAAAGCAAAGAAGAAGAAAAAGAAAAGAAAAGGTGCCGCAGCTGAAAGAAAAGAGAAGAAGGAAGAAAGAAGAAGAAGAAAAGAGAAGAAGATAAAGAAAGAAGAAGAACTGAAGAAGATCAAGAACTGTGAAGAAAGAAAAGAGAAGAGAAAGAAGAGAAAAAGAAGACAGGCAACGAGAGAAAGAAGAGAAGAAGAAAAAGCCAAGAAACAAAATCTACTTCTCCCTCTCTCTCTCTTTCTCTCTCTTATTTTTGTAATAAAGAAGCATTGTACTTCTAGAATTCTAGTAGCTCCCTGAGTTCGACCTCGGAAGAAAAATATTTCTGAGTAAAATTGTAATAGTGGCAATGACGACAAACTGTAGCTATTTTATCTATACCACAACGACATTACTATAATAAGAACAAACAAAAGGCTAAGCTTCGGTGTCATCATCAGACACTACCTGTGTTTAGACCCTTAATTACCCTGTTTGCGTACTACATTGGTAAAATTACAGTTTTACCCCTTATGATTTGTCTTATTCTTTAATTCAGAATTCTATGAGTTAAGCTTCTTATTAGGTTTTGTAGAAGCATCTTCACACTTATTTAGATTAAATTGTGCTAGTTAGGGTTTATGTTGATCATCACTACTGTTCAAAATCAGATGTCTGGGAACAAGTCTAGACATCTTAAAAGGTATCAGAACCTTACGTTAAGTCTCTGCGGTGTCCTCAGACGTCTAGACCTTCTCTGCGATCGTCTGAAGGCAGTTCCAGACGTCAAACAATGCCTCTGGTCGTCCAGACGCACCTCTGGACGTCTGGTTATCTGATTAAACGTCTAAAAGCACGTGGGAAAGCGTTCTGCACTCCTTCCCAAGGCTGCTCCTGCATACGACAACCGCAAGCCCCCAAATCAGACCAAACATGCATCTGCAGTGAGGCCTGCATGGTCGTAACCGCCAAAAAGAACGTACTTTCGTGATAAATGAGCTTTCAGACATCTGGCCTTAACTCCAGACGTCCAGGTGCTCCGTCAGCCGTTTGGATTCCACTCCAGACGTCTGATACTGGAAAACATCCAGTACCAGAACCTCCTCCCAGCGCTCTACGCTGCGCTCCGCCTCGCGCCATCGCAGCTTCAGCCGCTGTAGATGGTCGAGAGGCTGCCTCCCCGAGTTCTCTCCTCCTCCCACACGCGCCCGCGGTGTCCGTGCAAGCTCCATCGAGCTTCCACCGAAGCTCTAGGACCTCGGCCTCCTCCTCCTCCTGCACTCTCCTCCTTCCCCCTTTAGCTCTCCCTCGCTTGCCTCCTCTCGCCACTCCCGCAAGCTTTGAAGGTGAGGGTGGTGGTGTGTGGAGTGGAGAGGAGAGGAGGGGCTTAAATAGATGGCGTGGGGGGTCTTAGGGTTCGGGAAAGGAAAGGAAAGGAGAGAGAGGAAGAAGGTCCTGCGCGCCGCCCGCGCGTAGGGCGCAGTGTGCGTACAAAAATTTCATTTTCAGACGTATGGGAAAGGGTCTAGACGTCTGGACAGACGTCTGATCGAGATTCCAGACGTCTTAAAAGGCTAAAAGTGTGACGAGTCTTTACATATACCGAGTGTAGGACTACCGCGGGGTACTCTCCTAACCAGGAGAGTGCCATGTGCGCATCCTGCATCACGGGAAAACTGCACCAAAATCGTTCCCTTATGGAACATGTGGATTAAGTGACGACATGGACCTTTACTAGAACGTACGAATAATTAAACACATAGTTGAATATGAAGGAAACTAGATGACAATGAACAACTGTAAGATGCATGAATGGTTTATTGCTTTCTTCTATTTTAAATGCATTAAATGTCTTGTGTGCACTCTACTCAGCATTAGCTGACAAAACATATATGTATATCTATTCAGGTGAGGGAGTTGAGTAGCCAGTACCACCGGCTACAAAGGGTGCTGAGCCCAGCCGAGTCCAGCAGTAGTCTGGTCCTTTTCCAGTTTTTGTTTTAGAGGTCCTATTTTCTGTAGTGAGTACTTTTAATATGTTGGAACATGTTTGTGTTTATGTCCTTTTTACTTATGTTGTGATGGCTAGCTAGCAAACTTTATTTTTTTGCCTATAAAGTGTGGTTATGTTTGAACTCTGTTCTACTTTCCATTATTGTCTTTCTCTTATTTGCTTAGTTACATTACATGTGTGGTTGTGGAAATGTTTGTCCCTGCATTTGGTTTGTTTCTTGTTAGACGACTAGATCTTTGGGTTAATCGAGGCGAGTCGTTCCCGGGTTCCACGAGGGGCTGGGTTCAGGTCGTAACAGGAAGGTGGCCGTGGGCTTGCTTGGTAGCGAGTACCGGCGGAGCGAGGAGTTGAGGAAGGCCCCAAGGTTCGTTAATGGCAGTGCATAGAGAAAGGAGAGGAGGTGGTTTGGGTGCTCGATTTCCAGACGAAATGACTTAGAGGACCTCGAGGAGGCTTTATAACCTGAGAGATGAGTGCATAGAGCTGCCATCAGTGAGAAGAACTCGGTCGTTCATGAATTCAACGGCGAAGCTTTGACCACATCAACCATGCTCTAGAGAGGGTCTTTGGGGCTGGAACGATCGCTGGTCGATACGGAAGAACTTGGGAAAGAGGTCCTCCAAGTTTCGCGAAGTTTGGTGGATCGAGTGAGCGGAAATTCACAGTCGAACCTCGCCCATTCACGCAGCCATGGTGGCCGTAAACTTGGCCAAACTAAAGTCTAAATGAGCCCAAATTTTTATGGTAATCTAATTTGGATGTATGAAATTTAATGGTGACTTCAATTTTGAGTTTTGATGTCGTTTTCATGGTCAATTTACAATTTTCCCCAAAATGTACCAAATACTCGCCTACGTTTCTATTTAAGGTCAAAACGAGTTCCGATTGTCAAATTGACTATTCTAATCCTCATAGAATATTTTTAGATGATTTTTAGAGGATTTATATTACATTTATTTTAATCAGATCTATTTTAATTGAAGTGACTTTGAAATTAAGATTTTTTATTAAGAATTAACATTTAATTTGAATGAAAATCTTGAATTACTTAATACCAACCTAGTTTTAGGAAATTTAAACTTAATTGACTTTTGATTAATCATAATTTCATCCCTCAGCTATTCTACATTTATAATTTTCCGTTAAAATTACATGATTAACCCATTTTTTTATCAATTCCTCTCTCTTCAACCCTGATAGAGTTATACCCTTTTAATGTGTTAATTATGTGAACTTAATCATAGAACTTAGCCAAATTAGGTTGGATACAACAGATGATGGTGATGCCATCATACCCCCATGCCTATCATTTACTAGTCCCTTAGTAAATTCTAGAGTCCAGCACAGATTTTCAACGTAAGGGTAATTTTGGCATTCAGCTCAAAAATATTTATCTCTTCTTCCTCACTTTATTATTGATTTTTTTCTTGGGATTAAAAGAAAATTGGGACTTTGACTGTGTTTTTAGAATAATGTACGTAAGATAAGATGTCAAAATAAATCTTTCGGATTCTTAAGTTAGCATAATCAGGACCTGTGTATCCACTCAAGAACCCTCTACTCTACCCTTTTCTAGTTCTTACAAGTCCAAAACTCATTTTCGTAGTTAGAGCCTCTTGACCTAAGAACTCGTACCGTGACTTGTGTGAACCCAAAAATCCAAGGGCCAGTGCTTTTTTTATTAGCTAACTTTATTTGTTCTGAGGTGTCTTTGAAAGACTTATTTAATATGACATAACAACTGAAATTTTTTGCTCCCCCATGCCTAAACTTAGATCAGCCCTAATACAGTTATGTCAGGATCATCATTCCCTTCACCAAATCCTTGATGGGGGCTCTGGCGCAAGCACTCACGAGAGCACCATCCATGACACACCCCAAGAGCTCACAACCCCAAACAAAGAGCATTGTAAAAGGTGCTCCAATCAAGCTCAGGCTCACTCCCCGATGCTTCAAGATAGCACCGTTCGAGACACCTAAGCTGCATAATATTCTCTATATAAAGATATGTGATTAAGATTCAGAGCAAGTGCCGAGGCAGTGACATATTTTCATCGTGCCATCAAAGGAAATTTTTCCTTCTTGACAGTGAGAACTCAAACCAATCAACTACCTAGATCTTTCACCAAGACTAAAGCATGGGAAATTGTTCACTTATGTAATTTTTTTTTTTGGATTTTTGAGATTCTTGGCTTTCGTGTGTGTATATGTTTTGACACTTGGGTTTCAAAAGTCATTCAAGCTTTTGAACGAGAACCGAGCCAAGAACTACTTAGGTCGCTAAACCGATTTCAGAACTCAAAACTATCAAGGGTCAAAAAAGAGTTCTTTAAGAGATAAACTAAAATGATCTAAACTTTTAGACCTGAAAAGTCTAACAATAGGATCCTCAGACTCAATCCTAAGTCTGTTAAAAATAAAATCCCTTTTTCTACCTCTTTGGAAATAATGTACAACCTTAGTCCCTTTCTTCTTGAAATCACTTTTTTTCTCTCTTTTTTTTTTCTCTTTTTTTTCAATAGAATCTATATGTATGTTTTGTGAGAACCTTTCAGATATAGATTTCAGATGGTTACACTTTAATGCCCCCCCATGCCTAAGTTTGGCAATGCTCTTATTGCAAATAGGATGGGTTCACATTTAGCTTACTTCATAATTTTTGAACAAGTTTATAAGGGTGGGCGGGTGAGTCAAATATGTTGTTGCAGACGATTTTTAGCTCCAATGCAACCATTGGATGTAGAGTCGACTGTTCTAAAATTAGGAACCCTAAAGTGCAGTAAGAATGATTTTCTCAAAGAAGATAAGAAAAGTCTCAGATTTTTCAAATGATGACTGGTTGTCTCCCGTTAAGCGTTAAATTTAGTGCCTTTAACCAGGCGGAAAATGGTCAAACGATTGAGTAATCAAATTGGAAGAATTTTGTAAAACAATCACCTTAATGATTAGCCTGGTTGGTCCAACTAGGTGCTTGTTCAGATCTTCTGGCTGATTATATAGACCAAACACAATCAATCTTGTGGGTTGAGGAATATGGATCATTAAATGTGCAACCAACCAAGTGCAATTTGGTTCAAGCAGATTTGGAAATGAATAGTAATGGTTTGGCTGCACAAGTTCAGCTAGCTCAGCATAAGGGTCCTCAAAAGATAATGGATTAGTGAAAAATATAGGAACCCTACTTATGGGTTAAGAAATAATTCGCAGTTGGCTCTCAGTTTAATCAATGTCCCATTCATTGTCAAACTGAGGTGGGAAATTATCTCCTACGCCAATCAGAATGAAGTGATTCAGGATACAAATGATTTCGGTGAAGTCCTATTGCAGAGACCGGTTGCTGAGAAGCTTAAGCAACCATTCCTGGGTGGTCTCCTGATCAGGTGGTGCAACTGCCTCACGCTCCACATTAATGACCTCGGAATCAGAGTTAAAGAACGGGTCATAGACGTCGAGGTCATAGATTGGCATGCAATCCTCAGGGAAGAGGGATTCTCTTGAATCAAAATAGGGTTCAAAATCAGCATCAGCGTAGGAGAATCCAGAATAATGTTGATAAAAAGATTTTTCTCAATCTGACTCAGAATTAAGGTCACCATCACTAGAAAAATCAACACTCACTAAGTTTTTAACCTGAAATTGGTCTAACCTAGATTCTGACTCCAAGTTAATAGAGATTTCATCATTAGGCATAAGCTTGGTTTCTGGATATCTAGGGTAGATTCAATCAAATCCAAACTCTTCAGATTCCTCTGATTTTGTATCACAAATAGATTTTAATTCGAATAAATCGTAATGCTCCTTTGAGGAATCTGAAGAGATTTCATCATAAAATATAGGCTCATCAAAATACTGATATTTCAACTCTAAGATTTTATTCTCTTCATATTGAGCCTTATCATCATCCCAAATAGGCTCAGGTCTAGATTCTAGGTTAAATGTAGGAATTGGTTCACTAGAATCTACATTCAGCTCAATTGGGATACCAGAATTTTGCTTGAGGACGACCTTATTAAGATAAGGTGCTGCAATTGTATCCGCGAGGAAATCAAAATCAAATTCAATACAGGTGTTTAGACATTTTGTTCAAGTTGAATGAGCCTCAAAATTTCCGGTTGCTGGTTCATTATCAAGAACACCTGTAATGGAATTGGCTCGACGCTCCTCTATAGTTCTAATATTTCGTCGAAGTATAGTATAGAGAAACGGTTACCAACTTAATACAATTTGTTACTCGGAAATAAAAATTTTCCCGAGGTCGAACTCAGGGAGCAAACTGTATTCTAGAAGTACAATGTTTCTATTACAAAAAATGAGAGAGAGAGAGAGAGATAAAGATAGAGATAGAGAGATAGAGATTTGTCTTGTTGGATTGTTCTTCTTCTCTTCTTTCTCTTGTCTTTGTCCTCTTCTTTTTCTTCTCTTCAGTTCCTCAGTCTTCTTTCTTCTTCTTCTTCCTCTTCTGTTCTTTTGTTCTTCTTCTTTCTTTTGCTTCCAAGCTTTTCTTCTTTCTCTTCGTGTTCTGCTTCTCTCTTCTTTCTCCTTCAGCTCTTTGTCTCCTTCCTTCTATTCCTTTTCTTTCTTTCTTCTTTGCGGTGCCTGCTCTTCTTTCCTTCTTTTCTTTTTCTTCAGAGCGTCGTCTGATTTTTCAATCAGACGACTTAAGTAGCCTCTGCTACAGTGAGTCCTCCTTTCTTCTTTCTTTCTTCTTCTTCTCTACCTCGGCCTGCACACTCACAGCTTGGTCAGAGGGCAAAACCTAATCCTACCTGAAAGTTCCCTACTAGGAGGGGTGACGTAATAAAATGCGGAAATAAATATAAACAATATCACAGAATAGACAACCACACAAAGTACACAAAGATTTTTAGGTGGAAACCCAAACCGGGTGAAAATCACCACCTAACCCTCTCGAGTTAGGATTTTCCGATCAACCTAGTTGATCAAATCCACTAACCGAATCACTTTAAAACGAGGGTGATTCAACCTCAGTACAACCACGCTACAAGTACGAGGGTAGCGTTCCTCAACCCCTTCTCTCCACGAGAAGGATTTTGTCCCACGAAGGAGACGGGAATTCGCAAAGCGAATACCCAACCAAAAAATAAAGATAAAATAAACAACAAGTCCTATAGAGCCAACAAAGAAATTGTGAACCTAGCTTCTATAGGAATAAGGAAACTCCCCTTTGCAAGGAGTGCGTCGAGTTGGTGACGCGGTGCGTGTGCCACACGACGGCGCAACTTCGCTCTCGTAAACAACGGCGGGAGAGCGGGTGCGCGAAGCTTGATGCTCTCTAGAGAAAGGAACTAGAGCTTGGAGAGCAAGGGCTTCTCTTGGACACAAAAGAGTGGAACTAAGTTGCTTAGGTGTGTCTCTTGTTTCTCTTAATGTGTATCTTGTGTCTCTAAGTGTGTATATATGTTGCAAAGGTTCCCCTCTATTTATAGAGGCCTTAGGAAGGCTTTGGAAGGCTTAGGAAGGGTTCTACAGCCGTTGGGTGCAAAGCCCAAGAGAATCAGGCCGAAATCAGGACAATGATTACATTTGACAGGGTGATCAGACGTCTAATTCTGGCATCAGACGTCTGGAAGGCCACTTTAAGACGTCTGATTTCAAGGTCAGACGTCTGATTCTATGCGGGTTTCCTCCTAACTTGAATCAGATCTAAACAGGGTTTTTGTTCAAGTTGATCGACGACATACAGGACGTCTGGCACTATGCCCGGACGTCTGGAAACCAACTTTTCCTACGGAAAGGATTTTCCAACCGTTGCAACGGCTAGAAAATCTCTGAGAAGAGATTTTGGGTCAGCCGAGGCAAAACGGTCATTTATCAGATGTCTTGAAAGGCCTAAGGACGTCTGATAAGGCTCTAACGGTAATAACCTTGAGTGCCTGCTAAGCTAGCCAACGATCCACTATCTGGACGTCTGGCAAGTCCATCAGACGTCTCCTAAGACGTCTGGTATTAGGTCTGGACGTCTGATTTCATCAGACAGAACTAGCTATGTCCAGCCTAACAGATATCAGACGTCTGAAACAAAAGTTAGACGTCTTAAAATACTTTATCAGACATCTGATTTGGGAATTAGACGTCTGGAAGTGCTGTTTGAACCCTATATTGGTTTTCTAAGTATTCTACAGAAAACCTAAGTATCCTAGGGTTGTGCCGGTGTTCCTCGGACTACTGTTTGGGTACTTTGAGGCTCTTTAACATAATATTCTAAGGAAAATAAAAAGAGCAAGAAAATAAAGACAAGAGAAACAAGAAAGGATTAAAAAGAATCTATCATATTCTTCTTGTCTTATATCTTCAATCTGTCGCTCCACGCGAACCTCCTCTGTTCTTCATTAAGCTCCTCCAATCCGTCCTGGATGCGAGCTCGAACTCCGTCTAATCACGTATCCATTTGCGATTGACCTGAAATCTAGGACTCAAAGCGCAAATATTAAATGACACGTGTTTTGTTATCATCAAAACAAATGATCGTGGTGCTCTAGCACCAACACTACCCTCCCTCGCTTCTCTCTCTCTCAGATTTCACTCGTAGGATCGCTCTCCCAGAGCCGCCGGGTATTCGGGTACGGGTCGCGCCCGGGTCCAGGCCCACCGGCGTGCGGTGGTGGGCGAGGAGTGCAGGTCGGGTATACGAGTCGAGCCAGGTCCGCAGGGGGTGGTCACGGACGAGGCCGGGTAAGCGGGTGAGAGGGACCTCACCCCGTGTAACTGAGGCGATAAGCCTACAACACTTTTACAATTTATGTAGGTGCGCGGCTTCAGAATCTACCGAGGTGGGACTAAATGTCCCACCCCAATTTGGCGCCTGCAGCTGAGGAAGCTGCAACCAATCGCAGCAGCTTGCGAGGCAATCGCCCTAGCTGCAAGCCTGGAGCGCTTCGCGGAGACACTCCGCGCAACCTAGGACCAGTGCCTGGGTGAGATTGGGGCAGCAGCTACAGGCGAAGAAGCTCCAGCTGTTTAGCAATGGCGGCGGAGGAGGGTTGACCTGAAATCAAGCATACGGCCTCTCGGCCTAGTCAGAAGGTGCAGGGAGCTTCGCCGGAGTGCGACGAAGCTCGTGCGGGTGGTGGCGAGGCGTGGGGCGGAGTGTAGGGGCTGCCCTAGGTCGGACTGTGGCCGGGGGAATGGGTTTGTTCGGGGGGTCTTGAGGTAGCGAATGGCAGGAAATGAAGGGGCGGAAGTGGTTCAGCGTGAAGAGGCGAAGGTTTTGGGTCGGTCGGCGAGTCGTGTGGAGTGGTGGAATGATGGGGGCGATTCGTCGGAGGTTGGCCGGAGATGGAGAAGGTGAGGGTGATCAGGCGCGGTCGAAGGGTAGTTGAACAAATTGAAGTAGGGAAAAGAAAGAGGGGAGGAAGGGAGACAACTATACCTACTTGGAGGGACGGAAGGGGGACAGAGCAGGGCGGCAGTCGTATCGACTGTCGCCAGAGAAGAAGGTGCCCAGAGAGAGGGGGCGGCGACGAGGAGAGAGCGGGAGAGCGCGTGCTGGGTACGGCACGACGCGGGAAGAGTGGGTGAAGGCAGCTCTGCTGCTGGTATTGCGGCAGAGCGACGAGGAGGAGGAGGAGGAACCGCCGGAGCGGGAAGAGAAGAAAGAGGGAGGGGTTTCTCCGTCAGAACCGAGCTACTGAGTTCGGCAGACGGGGGCGACTTTTATAGAGGTGAAATCAGAGAGGAGGGCGGAGGGAGGCGACGTGCCTCCCTCGCCGGAGGACGGCCGGAGATGGAGACCCATACCTTCCGTGCGTTTGCACGGGAGGTATGGGCAGCCGCAGAGACCATGGAGGTGTCCCTGCGACAGCAAATGTCGCAGGGAACCCCTGCTTATCTTGGCAGACGGTCTCCCTCACCCTAAGAGACGCCACACTCCGCGCAAAGTCGCCGGAGCATGGCGCTGCTCAGGGTTTTGCAGAGAGGACCCAAATGCAAAGAACAAAGAAGACTTAGGAGCCAAAATGCGAGGGTTTCAAAAGTTGAGGGTCAAAATGTAATAGATGAGGACCAAAATGTAAAGTTAGTCAAGAAGGTCTCTTCTTAGGCTCAAGTTTTTATACGTGACAAACTAGGACCTAAGGATTCTAATGGTGAATTTTATTTCTAGAATAGACCTTGTTTGACCGGTCAATTTACGTAAAAACCCAAATTAAGTCATTAATTGGGCATGGTTCTCAATGTAGGTCAAAATGGGTTCCTAAGGCCAAATTGAATGTTCTAAACCCTAGATATTATTTTTCTATGAATTTTAGAGGGTTTATTCGATTTTTTATTTGCCTCAAACCTCGTGAATTGAAGTAGGTTTGTTTTTAGGGTTATAGGATGTCATTTAATTCCTTGGAGTTACTGTAGCCCTTATTGGATCAACTCATCCCACTTTTCTTCTTATTAGGTTAGTTTGACCTATGTTTGGACCTTGAGTTATCTTGTTTTCAGATTGAGTTGGTGAAATTGCATTTTTACCCCTTAGTTCATGTTTTCTTCACAAACTCAGAATCTCTCTGAGTCAAGCCTTTCTATAGTTATGTAGGAGCTTTTTCTTGCAAATCTGGGTTAGATGGTGCTAATTTAGGGTTTATGACGAGGTTCTCATCAGGAATCCTCCCAACCCAAAAGTTGATTTTTGAAATCAAGTAATTCCTTATACTCAAAATCATTATTTAATTCAAATCGAGTTCGGGATTCAGCATAGAACCCATCTTCTTGGCACTCGGGATTGGAAAAATTCAGGTTATCCTCAAAATTATCCCAAGATTCATAATCAAGATCAATCAATTGTTCTAGTTGATCTAACAAATCCCCACATTATTTAAAGAAATCTTGGTACTTCTCCCATAACTCTGAATTTTCAAGATATTGCATACCCTCAATTCTATGAAGCTTTCTTAGAGCTCTCATCTATTCCAAGGGTCTCCCGAGGTGAATCGTAAGAAATCTGGATTGCAATCATTTGGATGTGGTTCATATTTTTGTTCAAGATACTGGGTTCACTACCCTGATTCCTGCTAAAAGTGGCTAAGGCTCTAGAAGATTCTTCATTGCACCTAATAGTATCCTCAATCATTTTGTCTTTCATGCTCATACGGGTTCAGGACTAGTGGTCATTTTCTTAGATTTCAAGTTGATTTTTAAGTAACTAAATCAGGTCAGGTGGTGGATCAAAAGATGGAGAATCAACTTCAAGTTCAGAAATCAGGAGTGGAAGTTGATTCAGGATTTGGAGAAAATTTCTCCAATCAAATCAGGGTTGACTTGGTCCAGTCGCAATTCCAAGTCAATGGATGGTGGAGGATGAACGTGATGTGGCTCTATATCAAGAAAATCACTAAGGTGGGCCTTAGTGATCTCTCCATCGTGCATGCACTAGTCAAAGAAGAAGGGACTGGAGTGTTATTGACCTAATTAAGCACCCAATTAAAGTATTAGGTGATGGCTCAATCGAGGTTGATGGTCTCTAGATCAATGACCTCACTTGCTCCAAGAACTACTTGGGTAGCCAGGAAAGTGTTTACGAGTGAAATCGATGTTATAAAAGCTACGTCATAGTATAGGTCGAAATCGCTTGAAAATAGACAAAATTTATAACTCGAATTCAAAAGAGTATCCGAGGTCGAACACAGAGAGGAAATATGGATTCAAGCACTAATCTCAATCACAATATATATGAGCACAATAATTAAGCCAATAATGATCTGCAAGGAGCACTAATTACTCAAAATTGATCATCAATATAGAATATGAATATATGAAGAGTTTGTCATGGCAAAAAGAATGGAAATATCTCAAAAAGTGGTGATTTGAATCACCTTTTAGATCCACATTTAAGCATGCATCTTAACCATAGTACTTAAATTATTGAATAGTATTATAAATAATGCTCAATCAGAACAGAGCTACAGTGTAAAGGCACTGTTCCTCTTCAATTCTTCTCTACTTTCTTTGGCTTCTTATTCTTCCTGTCTTCAGCTTCAGACTCCTCCTCTCTGCCTTTTCCTCTTTTTCTTCTTCAAGCCTTTCTTTAGCTTCAGCCTCCTTCTCTCTACCTCTTCCTCTTTTTCTTCTTCAAGCCTTTCTTGCCTCTTCACACACAAAGGAGGAGATCTCAGATTTGGCTAAGTGTCACAGGGAAACTTCTTCAGAGAGCAAAACCCCCCTACCCTCGCGCTTTCTTTCCTTTCTCTCTATGGGTTTTCCTCCTTTCCCACATTCCCAAGGCCAATGTCCTAGTTATCGGGCAAACGGGTATACGCTCACCCAGGACTAGGGCTGTCGGCCATGAATGGTAGCCAAGGTGTGAGAGTAGGCTTAAACGGGTAATCGGGTGAGTGCTAGACCCGCGTGAGCAGTGTCACAGGCGAGGCAGGTGAAGGGTGAGGAGGACCACACCCTCGTGTGTTAGGAGGCGAGAAGCCTAAGGCAGAAAAATAATTTATTCCGCTATGCTGCTTCGTGCACTTCCAAGGTGGGACTAAATGTTCCACCTTCCTCGCGCAAGCATCTGCAGGTGGGACTCCGTCAAATTGCAGTAGTTGCTGAGGATATCTCCCCCAATTGGAGACCTGGGCGAGTGCCTGGTATTGTTCCGCATCACCTGGAGGCGGCGCCTAGAGCTACAGGTGTCGAAGAGAGCTTCAAGCTTCTCTTAAGCTCATCGTGAATGGCGTTGGGAACCTGAGTACCTAAAAAATGGACAAGGCCTTTCGGCTGCGTCAAATATGCTCAGTAGGATTGCAGTGGGAAGGCAAATGTTATAGTGTGCATGGTGAGGCAAGTGCGTGCATGAGAAGGTCATACGACCTCAGAACGGAGGTGCGGTGAGGGTGGAGTTCGGGGGAGTCATGGAGTGGTGAATAAGGTGAATTAGTAGAGGGATTTTGCCCTCCGTGTGATGGCGGAGCTTTTGGAGTTGGAGAAGACGTGTTTGGTGGTCTGTGGTGGTGGCTCGGGCTCGCCGGAGCTCGGCCGGTTGTGGAGAAGACTGTGAGGGAGACAGGTGGTCGTGGGTCAAATTGAGAAGTTAATGGGAGGAAAAGAAAGGAGAGAGAAGAAGGGAGCTTTAGGACTTAGAATTGCGGATGAAGGAGGTAGGGCGACGTCGGTTGTGGTTGGTCGGTGATGAGAACCTCGTCATAAACCCTAAACTAGCACCATCTAATCCAGATTTGCAAGAAAAAGCTCCTACATAACTATAGAAAGGCATGACTCAGAGAAATTCTAAGTTTGTGAAGAAAACAGGAACTAAGGGGTACAAATGCAATTTCACCAATACAATCAGTAAACAGGGTGACTCAGGGTCCAAACATAGGTCAAATAAGAAGGAAAGTGTGATGATTTGATCCAATAAGGGCTACAACAACTCCAAGGAATTAAATGACATCCTGTAACCCTAAAAACAAACCCACTTCAATTCACGAGGTTCGAGGCAAATAAAAAATCAACTAAATCATCTAAAAATCATAGAAAAATAATCTCTAGGGCTTAGAACCTTCAATTTGGCCTTAGGAACCCACTGTGACCTACATTGAGAACCATGCCCAATTAATGATTTAATTTGGGTTGTTATGTAAATTGATCGGTCAAACAAGATCTGATCTAGAAATAAATTTCACCATTAGAATCCTTAGGTCCCATTTAGTCATGCATAAAAACTTGAGCCTAAGAAGAGACCTTCTTGATCGACTTTGCATTTTGGTCCTCATTTATCACTCTTTGACCCTCAACATTTGAAACCCTCGCATTTTGGCCCCTAAGTCTTCTTCGTTCTTTGCATTTAGGTCCTCCCTGCAAAACCCTGAGCAGCGCCATGCTCCGGCGACTTTGCGCGGAGCATGGCGCCGTGCAGCGTGAGGGAGGCCCTCTGCCCTGTCAACCGGGGGTTCCCTGCGACGTCTGCTGTCGCAGGGACACCTCCATGATCTCTGCGGTGGCCCATACCTTCCATGCGAACGCGCGGAAGGTATGGGTCCCTACTCCTGCCGTCCTCCGGCTTGGGAGGCACGTCGCCTCCCTCCGCCCACCTCGCCGCTTTCACCTCTGTAAAAGCCGCCTCCGCCTGCTGAAGAGAACAAGCTGTCTCTGACGGAGAATACCCCCCCTACTTCCTCCTCTCCAGCTCCGATAGATGGCCTGCAGCTTCCGGCGACCCTCTCCGCCTCCTCCTCGTCTCTCTGCTGCCTCACCTGCAGCAGGATTCCCTTAACCCTTTCATCTGTGTCGCGCTGCACCCGCCGACAACCTCCGCCTACCTCCTCGTCGCCGTTCTCCCCTTCCAGGGCCCCTTCTTCCTCAGCTCCGGCAGGCACGAGCCGGCGCCTCCTCCCTTCCCCCTTCGTCCAGAGCTTAGGTAAAAGCTTCCTCTTCTCCTCCTCTCAACTTCCCCCTTGTCAATTTGTATTTTCGCACCCCCACACGCAACTTCCACCTCCACCTGCTCCGTCTCCGGCCACCCTCTCCGGCGAGCCCATTCCACTACCACAGACCCCTTTACTCCTCGCCGATCACCTCAGAAGCTCCCCCTCACTCCACTCCACAGCTTCGCCCTCTTCATTTCCTGCCACACATCACCTGAAGACCCCCCGAACAGACCCATTCTCTCGGCCACAGTTCGACCTAGGGCTACCCCTGTACTCCGCCTCACGCCTCACCACCACCCACATGAGCTTCGCCGCACTCCGACGAAGCTCCCTACACCTTCTGACTAGGCCGAAAGGCCGTATGCTTGATTTCAGGTCAACCCTCATCCGCTGCCATTGCTGAACAGCTGGAGCTTCTTCGCCTGCAGCTGCAGCCCCGATCTCACCCAGGCACTGGTCCCAGGTTGCGCGGAGTGTTTCCGCGAAGCGCTCCAAGCTTGCAGCTGGGGCGATTGCCTCGCGAGCTGCTGCGATTGCCTGCAGCTTCCTCAGCTGCAGGCGCCGATTTGGGTGGGACATTTAGTCCCACCTCGGAAGCACGCAAAGCCGCGCACCTGCATAAATGAAAAAAATGACTGAGGCTTATCACCTCAGTCACACGAGGTGAGATCCCTCTCACCCGCTTACCCGGCCTCGTCCACGACCACCCCCCGCGGACCTGGCCCGACCCGTATACCCAACCTGCACTCCTCGCCCACCACCACACGCTGGTGGGCCTGGACCCGAGCGCGACCCGTACCCGAATACCCGGCAGCTCTGGGAGAGCGATCCTACGAGCGAAATCTGAGAGAGAGAGATGCGGGGGAGGGTAGGGTTAGGTTTTTGCCCTGACCAAGCTGTGTGAGTGTGCAGGAAGAGAAGAAGAAGAAGAGAAAGAAGACCACAGAAGAGGAAGAAGAAGATAAAGAAGGAAAGAAGCAGCCAAAGCCTTGGCTGCTCGAAGCAAAGCAGAAGAAGAAGAAGAAGAAGAAGAAGAAAGAAGCAAAAGAGAAAAGCAGGAGGACGCACTGTAGCAAAGGCTACTTAAGTCGTCTGATTGAAAAATCAGATGACGCTCTGAAGAAGAGAAAGAAGAAGAAGGAAAGAAGAACAGGCGCTGCAGAAGGAGAAACAGAAAAGAAGAACAAAAGAATAGAAGAAGAAAGAAGACAGAGGAACTGAAGAGAAGAAAAAGAAGAGGACAAAGACGAGAGAAAGAAGAGAAGAAGAAAAAGCCAAGAGATCAATCTCTCTCTCTCTCTCTCTCTCATTTTTGTAATAGAAATATTGTACTTTTAGAGTTATAGTTTGCTCCCTGAGTTCAACCTCGGGAAGACTTTTTATTTCCGAGTAACAAATTGTATTAAACTGGTAACCATTTCTCTATACTATACTACGACGAAATCCTAAAACGAGAAAACAGAGCATCAGTTTTTGACGCCGTTGCCGGGGAGCAACAGCTATTCTAGAAGTATAAAATTTCTAGTTATAAGTTTCTAATAATCTCTTCTCTCTGTTGAGCAGGTACAGAAAGAAAAAGACGCAGCCGCACCACAGCCACTCCAAGGACAGGTAACTTCCTATTAAACCCTAAAAGTTTAAAGAGAAAAAAAAAATAAACAAAAAATAGGTATAACCTGTCTTTCATACATAGTAATAGCTGCATAATCTCAAAAACTACTATTCCTGCACACAATCTTAAAGGTAATTAAGGGCTAACACCTTCTTGCCTGAGCCCTAATTACCCAGCAAAGGATTAAATGGACCAAGTAGAGCCAACATAAGGTCAAACATTAGGATTTCAGAGACACACCCCTTAATCAAGAATTGAGGAAATCCAAAAGAGGTGTGCCCAAGCCATTGATTGAAAATAATTAATAAGAAAAATCCTAAACAATTGGCTCTCTTTAAACACTTGAACCCTAAAAAAAAAAACAAGGCCTAAATTCTCAAGGGAACCACTAGGTGATGTTGACCCCTAGGGTCAACCAACCTTCAAATTAGGCCACCTTGTTCACAAAAACACCTAAGAGTTCAAGTGAAACCTTAAGCACCTTGATCTTAAAGTAAAAGAGGTAGACTTAAGAGGTCAGGATCCCCATTCTGGTCTACCTGGAACCGCAGTGACAAGAGAGGTCGGGTGGGGGAAACCCTGTAACCCGTGGGGATGCTCTACCGTGTAGGGGTCTTCGCGGGACTCACCCTCTCTGGCTGCCCAAGTAATTCTCAGGTGGACGATCTTTCTGATCAAGGGGTCCACCTGTCCCGCACCTCTATAGTCACCCAACACATTTTTGGGAGTCTTGATTGGGTCCAGCACCTTCTAAACTCTTCTATTCCAACAGTGCATGAATGGTAGGAGATCCTTAAGACCACCCTTAAGATCTCCTTTAGGAATTCACTCTCGTCAAGGCCAAGCCTCGACGCCCGTTTTTGAACAGCAACCCTCCCCCATCATTCTCTCATCTGATTCGGAATCAAGCTCTTCTTCTTCCCCCATCATGGCTCAGCCAGTTGAGGAAGAAAATAATCTGGAGCACCAACTCCAGCGACTCAATGACCTCTTCCAAAACTTTGTGCACCCACCGCAGCGTCCTATGATTCTCGAAAACATGTGTGAGAACTCCATCAACAATGACTCCATGGGATTATTCGACAGGACGAATACCCGAGCATCGACGAATCTTAGGGGAGCACATGAGACGCAGGGCCTATCCGCATCAGTCAACCTGAAATTAATGGCCAGTCGATTGGACAAGGTCTCGATTATTGAAAAGAAGGTGGATGAGCTGACTCAGCACCTGCAGCGAGCCACCTCTGCGCATAACCCCTTTGCACAGCCTCCTTCCACAAGGGAAACTGTGCAAAACATTCTCCATCGATCTTCTCCTAGGATGGATCCATATCCACCATCTGATTCTCTGACCATAGGTCCATCCCATCCTCTCTATACCAGCCCGGGGAATTCCATCCCCTCTTTCTCTGACTCTCTGGAGGTTCCTCAGACCTGCGAGGACCTCAACGCCATCCAAAATGACCCGTTCTCCAACACCTATAACCCTGGATGGCAAAACCATCCCAACTTTCAGTGGGCGGGAAATTCCCAAACCCAAAGACCACCTTTTCAGCCCCGCCCACAACCACCTCGTCCTTACCAGCCGCCTCAGCCTCGGCCCAATCCTACTTATCCATCAGGGCCAAATCAGGATCAAATGTCCCTTATCCTTCAGACTTTGGTTGACATTCAAAGAACGAATGCGGCTAGTCAAAAGCAACACAAGGATGAACTTACAGAGGTCCGAAACCAGTTGGCCCAGTTGGCAAACTCTCGCCAGCCAGGCACTCTCCCTTCTCAACCTCTTCCTAATCCGAATAACATGCCAACCCAGCGGCGCGTTATGAACCCAAACCCGGGCCAAGCCCATATGATTTATCAGGCCCCCTCTGTTCCTTCACCCGACGGGATAGAGGTTTCCACTTCTTTTGCAAGTTACCAGCAGCAACCTATCTTACCCAATCCCAACCAAAACCAGGCAGGACTTAATTCCTTAACAACCCGTAGTGGTAAGGAAACCCAAGACCCACCTCATCCAAACCACTCCAAGCCTGGTAGTGATCCCAAGCCTAGGTCAGTAATCCAGGACGTTCCTACCCCTGTCCCAGATCCAAGGCCTGGACTGATCCTGGAAGAACCAACCAAGATCCCGTTTCCCGATGCCTTGACCAAGGGAAAGAAGACCACCAAGCCTGTGGCACCTGAGGAGGACCTGGTCAAGCTCTTTGAGCAGGTCCACATAAACATCCCCTTGATGGATGCAATCCGCCACGTACCAGCTTACGCACGATTCTTAAAGAATGTGTGTACACCCCAGCGTAAGCTGCGAACCAAGGGTGGGAGTCCAATTATTCTATCAAACCAAGCCAACTCTGTTATCCTAAGTAGACTCCCACCCAAGGCAAAAGATCCTAGTACTCCCCTGATTTCCTGCAACATAGGAGATACCCAATTTGATAGAGCCTTGCTAGACTTGGGTGCATCCATAAATCTGATACCCACATCCTTACTCAACCATCTTGAAGAATCTGAGCTAAAATCAACCGAGGTGACATTACAATTAGCAGATCGATCTATAAATTCACCAAAAGGGATTCTCGAGGATGTTATTGTGAGGATACGGGATTTCTACTTTCCTGTAGGCTTCATAGTCTTAGATATGGACGTACCTGAGAACCCTAGGGATACACTAATCATTTTAGGGAGACCTTTCTTGGCTACTGCTAGAGCCAACATTAGCTGTGAGGAGGGCCAAATAGAGCTCAAATTTGGGAATCAAACCTTGAAAATTGATATATTTAAGGCCCAACAAGGAATTAATTGCGGTGTCATCGAACAGATTTGTGACATTAGGGCTTTGGTTGATGAAACACACTACCAAAATAACCTGATTATACCTCATCAACCACAGAAAGATCTTGACCCGCAAACAGAGGAGTCGAATCCAGATGTGAACAACCCAGTAACTCCTACCCTTGAACCTCAGTCTATACTGAACCACCCACCGCTGCTGATAACCCTATCCTCGAGTTGAAGCCCCTTCCTGCTCACTTGAAATACATCTTTTTGGGTTCTAATCAGACCCTCCCTGTGATTATCAATTCCAACATCAATCCCGAATAGGAATCCCGTCTGATTACTGTCCTTCAGCAACATCGCAGAGCCATCGGGTGGACTCTCAATGATTTGACTGGAATAAGTCCCTCTTATTGTACTCATCATATCTATTCAGAAGAGGGCGCACGACCTTCTCGTGAAATGCAGAGACGTTTGAACCCTAATCTGCAGGAGGTCGTGAAGAAGGAGATCATCAAGTGGTTAGATGCCGGAATCATCTACCCGATATCCGATAGTCGTTGGGTGAGCCCGATTCAGGTTGTGCCTAAGAAGGCAGGACTCACCACTATAATGATTAAGACCGGAGAAATCATTCCTACCCAATTAGCCAATGCGTGGAGAGTCTGTATAGATTACCGCCGAATCAATTCCTCCACGAAGAAGGATCATTTCCCACTACCTTTCATTGATCAAATTCTCGAGAAACTAGCGGGAAATAGGTTCTTCTGCTTTCTTGACGGGTACTCCGGTTACAATCAGGTGGCAATCCATCCTGAGGACCAAGAAAAAATCACGTTCACCTGCCCCTACGGAACGTACGCTTTCCGAAGGATGCCTTTCAGTCTTTGCAATGCACCCGCTACTTTTCAGCGATGCATGCTTACCATATTCTCAGATATGGTAGGTGATTATCTGGAAGTCTTCATGGATGACTTTTCAGTTTTTGGAGAATCTTTTGACGATTGCCTCCAGCACTTGGTCCAAATACTCAGGCGGTGCATCGAGGTGAATTTGGTTCTTTCCTGGGAAAAGAGCCATTTCATGGTGCCTAAGGGAATTGTCCTGGGACACTTAATTTCAGAAAAAGGCATCCAAGTAGATCGAGCTAAGGTTGATCTGATCTCTCGCCTTCCTATGCCTAGCTCGATCAAGGACATCCGTTCTTTTCTGGGGAACGTCAGTTTTTACGGTCGTTTCATTCCAGATTTCTTGAAAATCGCGCGTCCCTTGACTTCTCTTCTCTCTAAGGATGTGCCCTTTGAAATCTCCAAGGAATGCACACTAACCTTTGAAAACCTGCGAAACTGAGTCACCCAGGCACCTATCCTACAATCCCCTGACTGGTCTCAACCCTTTGAGATCATGTGTAATGCATCTGATTTCGCTGTAGGAGCGGTCCTGGGGCAGAAAGCTGACAGGAAACCTGTGGTCATCTACTACGCTAGCAAGACACTTGACGAGGCTCAGCGTAACTATACGGTTACAGAGAAAGAGCTACTAGCTGTAGTATTTTCCCTTGAAAAGTTCCGATCGTACCTCCTGGGTTCCCATGTCATCATCTACTCGGATCACACGGCTATAAGGCATCTCCTTGCAAAGAAGGATGCGAAGCCCCGACTAATTCATTGGATCTTGCTGTTGCAAGAATTCGATCTTGAGATTCGCGACAAGGCGGGAAGGCAGAATGTGGTAGCCGACCATCTGCCCCGTCTTCCTTCTGAGATTATCAACCCTTCCGGACCCATCACGGAACATTTTCTTGATGAGCACCTGCTTACTGTCGGTACTAGACTTCCATGGTTTGCTGATATAGTAAACTACTTGGCATCTCATCTGACCCCGTCTGATTGGTCGAAGGCCAAGAAAGACAAGTTGCGTTCTGATGCCAAGTATTACATCTGGGAAGACCCGTACCTTTTCCGCATAGGTGCTGATCAAATCATTCGGAGATGTGTCCCGGAAGTGGAATTCGATAATATCCTCTCTTTCTGCCATGACTAGGCATGCGGTGGCCATTTCTCTGGGCATAAAATCGCATCAAAAGTCCTCCAGTGTAGCTTTTACTGGCCCATGCTGTTCAAAGACGCGTACAATCACTGCAAGGCATGCAGCCGTTGCCAGACTTTGGGCAACATGAACCGTCGCGACATGATGCCTTTGCAGCCGATTCTCGTATGCGAAATCTTTGATGTTTGGGAGATTGATTTTATGGGCTCTTTCCTGTTTCGGATGGTTTCAAATACATTTTGCTTGCTGTGGACTACGTGTCCAAATGGATTGAAGCCATACCGACCCGAACCTGTGATCACAAGATTGTTCTTAAATTCATTCATCAAAACATTTTCTCAAGGTTCAGGATTCCCTGTGCTATAATCTCTGATGGGGGGACCCATTTTACAAACGCTCAGTTTAGGTCACTGATGACCAAATACGGGGTGTCTCACCGAATCTCTACTCCTTACCACCCCCAAACGAATGGTCTAGCTGAGCTGTGAAATCGGGAGATCAAGAAAATCCTGCAGGTCACTGTTCGGCCTGAAAGGAAGGATTGGTCATCCCGACTTCCAGAAGCATTGTGGGCCTATAGGACCGCCCACAAAATCCAATTAGGCATGTCACCCTTTAGACTGGTGTATGGAAAGGCGTATCACCTTCCCGTAGAACTGGAGCATAAAGCCTATTGAGCAGTACGCAACTGTAATCTAGATCCTTCGAAGGCTGGAACCCACAGAAAACTTCAAATCAGCGAGATCGATGAATTACGCCTAGACGCGTATGAGAACTCGCGAATCTACAAAGAGCGGGTTAAAGCCTTCCATGACAAGCATATCTCGAGAAAGATCTTTCATCCTGGTCAGAAGGTCCTACTCTTTGATGCCCGACTCAAACTTTTCCCGGGAAAGCTACGATCCAAGTGGATCGGACCATATTTAGTCCGACAGGTTTTTGGAAATGGAGCTATCGAAATCAGTCCGCTCAGCCATGATTCCGAACCTTTCATCGTGAACGGTCAGAGACTCAAGCCGTTCATTGATGTGACTTCTACTGATTTGGCTGAATCATCTCATATCCTCCATTCCCCTTGAGCTTATTGCGCCCAGCCGATGGCGTAAAACTCAGCGCTTAACGGGAGGCAGCCCGTCATTTTCCTAAAAATCCAAAACCTTTTCATACTTTTGTGCACTTAAGGTTCGCCTTATAGACAACCGACCCCACTTCAGATGCTTGCATCTGAGATTAGAAATCGTCCGCACAATTCATCCCGACCCATTCACTCATTAAAACATCTGTCTTAAGGAATGAACTAAGTAAATAAAAATCCCTTAAGTCACAATGAGGACATTGCAAACCTTAGGCAGGGGGGGTATAAAAGTGCAAAACTTGTAAGAAAATGTTAAAACAAAAAAAAAAGAGGAGGAGAAAGGAAATTTTGTGGGAGAAGGGAAAAGAAACAAAATGAAAAAAAAAGAGCATAAATTGAAAGAAAAGAGTGATAGTCATTAGTAAGAAACTAAGGAATTGACCTAAGTTCTAGACTTTATTCAAGAAAAGAAATGAAAGTGCATGGTGAGATTAGTAAGAACGCAAACTTTAGGCATTCTTGGATAGACTCTTAGTACCCATTAAGATCTAAACATTCCTCAAGAGGTTGAGGAAAATGAAAAGCTTAAGTATTAGGTCCAAGGCTTAGGGAGTATTTGACCTCATTAACTAACTTCTGGTTTACGGTACTCAGTAACTTAAGCACCCCAATCTCACACACAGCCTGGTTCAATAAGCGTAAAAATCAAAATCTCGCAGAAGCGTCACAAAATTCTAAAAAATACACCTAGAATAGCAGCGGCTGATCAACACAAGTTGATTTGGACGAGTTCCCAACGCGGAGAGGCGGGAAATCCCCTCGAAGATGCGTAACAAAATATCATCTCCTCGGTGCTTGTCTCTTAGGATATTTACATATCCTACTGGGGGCATGTAAGCACTCTGCTGGTTCAGATTCCATGGATGGCATTATCACGAAGTGTCAATTGCCAGGGTCTGGATTCGGCCACGGAACACCATGGATGGGATTATCTCAAAATCTCAATAGCCAGGGTTCCGGGGGTTGCCATGGGAGGTGCTATCTCGAAGCATCTATTGCCAGGAGCCCTTGAGGATTAATGATGGGAGCAAGGAATCTGATACAGACCGTGTTGAAAAGCCAATCCTAGGCTAGAATTAAAAAGAAAAAGAGAGAGAAAACTCTCCAAATAGAAAAACTTTCTATCCCTCTCTCTTACAAAACGCACTGCAAACTGAACCAGGGCTACAATCATTTCAAGCACGGGTGCTTTAACCACAAAGTCCAATAGACCTTAGGTTAGTTCTTGTGGGCCTTAAAAACCTTTGCCAAAGACCGAGGCTGAGGCTAGATAGATCTGGATCTTGGTTGGTACTAGAGTACCTTTTAGGCCTATAGTCAACATTCTAACCTAATCTAGGTTCAAATGAAAAAGCACTTATCCGAAATCATTAAAAACATCATGGTCTAGAACAAAGGTTAAAACCTTAGGTTTTTGCTAAGAGACTAGCAAAAGCTAGGCATGGGGGTATGATGAGAACCTCGTCATAAACCCTAAACTAGCACCATCTAATCCAGATTTGCAAGAAAAAGCTCCTACATAACTATAGAAAGGCTTGACTCAGAGAAATTCTGAGTTTGTGAAGAAAACAGGAACTAAGGGGTACAAATGCAATTTCACCAACACAATCAGTAAACAGGGTGACTCAGGGTCCAAACATTGGTCAAATAAGAAGGAAAGTGGGATGATTTGATCCAATAAGGGCTACAACAACTCTAAGGAATTAAATGACATCCTGTAACCCTAAAAACAAATCCACTTCAATTCACGAGGGTCGAGGCAAAGAAAAAATCAACTAAATCATCTAAAAATCATAGAAAAATGATTTCTAGGGTTTAGAACCTTCAATTTGGCCTTAGGAACCCACTTTGACCTACATTGAGAACCATGCCCAATTAATGATTTAATTTAGTTTTTATGTAAATTGATCGGTCAAATAAGGTCTGATCTAGAAATAAATTTCACCATTAGAATCCTTAGGTCCCATTTAGTCATGCATAAAAACTTGAGCCTAAGAAGAGACCTTCTTGACCGACTTTGCATTTTGGTCCTCATTTATCACTTTTTGACCCTCAACTTTTGAAACCCTCGCATTTTGGCCCCTAAGTCTTCTTCGTTCTTTGCATTTAGGTCCTCCCTGCAAAACCCTGAGCAGCGCCATGCTCCGGCGACTTTGCGCGGAGCATGGCGTCGCGCAGCGTGAGGGAGGCCCTCTGCCCTGTCAACCGAGGGTTCCCTGCGACATCTGCTGTCGCAGGGACACCTCCATGATCTCTGCGGCGACCCATACCTTTCGTGCGAACGCGCGGAAGGTATGGGTCCCTACTCCTGCCGTCCTCCGGCTTGGGAGGCACGTCGCCTCCCTCCACCCACCTCGCAGCTTTCACCTCTGTAAAAGCCGCCTCCGCCTGCTGAAGAGAACAAGCTGTCTCTGACGGAGAAAACCCCCTTACTTCCTCCTCTCCAGCTCCGACAGACAGCCTGCAGCTTCCGGCGACCCTCTCCGCCTCCTCCTCATCGCTCTGCTGCCTCACCTACAGCAGGGTTCCCTTAACCATTTCGTCTGTGTCGCGCTGCACCCGCCGACACGATCCGGCTGCCTCCTCGTCGCCGTTCTCCCCTTCCAGGGCCCCTTCTTCCTCAGCTCCGGCAGGCATGAGCCAGCGCCTCCGCCCTTCCCCCTTCGTCCAGAGCTTAGGTAAAAGCTTCCTCTTCTCCTCCTCTCAACTTCCCCCCTGTCAATTTGTATTTTCGCACCCCCACACGCAACTTCCACCTCCACCTGCTCCGTCTCCGGCCACCCTCTCCAGCCACCCTCTCCGGCGAGCCCATTCCACTACCACAGACCCCCTTACTCCTCGCCGATCACCTCAGAAGCTCCCCCTCACTCCACTCCACAGCTTCGCCCTCTTCATTTCCTGCCACACACCACCTGAAGACCCCCCGAACAGACCCATTCTCTCAGCCACAGTCCGACCTAGGGCTGCCCCTGTACTCCGCCCCACGCCTCGCCACCACCCGCACGAGCTTCGCCGCACTCCAGCGAAGCTCCCTGCACCTTCTGACTAGGCCGAGAGGCCGTATGCTTGATTTCAGGTCAACCCTCCTCCGCCGCCATTGCTGAACAGCTGGAGCTTCTTCGCCTGCAGCTGCAACCCCGATCTCGCCCAGGCACTGGTCCCAGGTTGCGCGAAGTGTCTCCGCAAAGCGCTCCAGGCTTGCAGCTGGGGCGATTGCCTCGCGAGCTGCTGCGATTGCCTGCAGCTTCCTCAGCTGCAGGCGCCGATTTGGGTGGGACATTTAGTCCCACCTCGGAAGCACGCAAAGCCGCGCACCTGCATAAATGAAAAAAATGACTGAGGCTTATCACCTCAGTCACACGAGGTGAGATCCCTCTCACCCGCTTACCCGACCTCGTCCACGACCACCCCCCGTGGACCTGGCCCGACCCGTATACCCGACCTGCACTCCTCGCCCACCACCGCACGCTGGTGGGCCTGGACCCGGGCGCGACCCATACCCGAATACCCGGCGGCTCTGGGAGAGTGATCCTATGAGCGAAATCTGAGAGAGAGAGACGCGGGGGAGGGTAGGGTTAGGTTTTTGCCCTGACCAAGCTGTGTGAGTGTGCAGGAAGAGAAGAAGAAGAAGAAGAAGAGAAAGAAGACCGCAGAACAGGAAGAAGAAGATAAAGAAGGAAAGAAGCAGCCAAAGCCTTGGCTGCTCGAAGCAAAGCAGAAGAAGAAGAAGAAGAAAGACGCAAAAGAGAAAAGCAGGAGGACGCACTGTAGCAAAGGCTACTTAAGTCGTCTGATTGAAAAATCAGACGACACTCTGAAGAAGAGAAAGAAGAAGAAGGAAAGAAGAACAAGCACCGCAGAAGGAGAAATAGAAAAGAAGAACAAAAGAACAGAAGAAGAAAGAAGACAGAGGAACTGAAGAGAAGAGAAGAAAAAGAAGAGGACAAAGACGAGAGAAAGCAGAGAAAAAGAAAAAGCCAAGAGACTAATCTCTCTCTCTCTCATTTTTGTAATAGAAATATTGTACTTCTAGAGTTATAGTTTGCTCCCTGAGTTAGACCTCGGGAAGACTTTTTATTTCCGAGTAACAAATTGTATTAAACTGGTAACCGTTTCTCTATACTATACTACGAAGAAATCCTAAAACGAGAAAATAGAGCACCAGTCGGCGCCGTGGATGAAGGATTCTCCAACGAAGGAGACAGCGAGGAAGAAGGGACTAGGGCGCCTCTGATGTGATTGTCGAGAGGCGGAGGAAGTCGAGGAGGAATGAGATGCTTCCAATTTGGCCGTTGGGAGGCCGTAGGACGACAGAGGGGGAGGCTCGCCGGAGCTAGGGTGGAGATGGGCAGGGAAGGGGTTTGAAGAGGTTTTTTAGGCCAAAACCTAGTTGAGAAGATGCGCAAGGCATCGTGGGACCTTATATAGGGCTTAGAAGGGCGTTCCAAGCTTGGAACTCAAGCTTGGAAGCTTCCAAGCTTCGCAATTTCTAGGGACCCAATCCTTCTAAAGGTTCGCATGAGCCCTTGAGAAGGGTTTGGAGCCTTAACCCAGGTTTTTTAGGAAGGTAATTCCTTGACGAATCTCCCTTTCTATTTTGAGAGGGATTCGTCGAGAAATCACCACGTTCTTGCCAAAGAAAGTTCGCCGGAGCTTTAGGATTAGGATTTCATGACGGCAGAGACCTATTTGAAGGAGACGATAAAGTTGGGGACCTGCTTGTAAAGGATTTAAAAGTTAGGGGCATGTGTGTGAGATAAAAGAATCAGACAGGACCAAATTGCAAACTAGGTCATGACAATCTCAAATTGGACCCAAATTTTGGTACAAACCTAATTTGGATCCAAGGAATCCATTGTTGAAGTTAGATTTTAGTTTTGATTTCATTTGACTAGGTAATTTACGTAAAAACTTAAATTAGGGCAAAAGTCTATCTGTGGGTCTATTTTAAGTCAAGACGGGTTTTGATGATCAAATTGAAGGTACCAAATCTTAGAGAATATTTTTATATGAATTTTAGAGGGTTTAGGTGAATTTTATTTTGACCAGAACCTTAGTTAATTAAGCGAATCTGTTTTTAGGATTTTAGAAGTCATTTAATTCCTGAAATGCCTGAAAATTCATTTCTGTCTACACGGACTCACTTGTTAGAATCTTAAGACCATTTGAAAGTTATTTAACCCCTGGAGAAATCCCATGATTGTACTGCAATTGAGATATGCTATTAAAACTGCAGTTTTACCCTTGTTTTCTTATCTTTCTCTCAGAATGATTATGCAATGAATTAGGGCTCTCTGGCGGTTATTTAGGAGCATTTATTCCTTGATTATGATTAAATAAAGCTAGATATGGCTGATGATGACGTTATCATCAGAAAGGAGAGTCCCACAAAGATTCTTACACGGTAGAGCACCCCTATGGGTTACAGAGTTCCTCCGCTTGTCTTTCCTTGTCACTATGGGTCCAAGCAGACCAATAACAAGTGAGTTGGTCCTAGTCTCTACCAATTTTAGAGCCTAATAGTGCCTTGGGTTTTCACTTGGAATAAGAATATTCAATTTTTGTGACCTAGTCAAAGTTAATTGGGTTACAAAGTAACCCAAATCAACTTGGCATATCCTACGGGTTAAGGTTGTAGCTTAGGTTAAAATTAACCTATTCCACCCTCTATTGTATCCAATTATTAGGTCACTAATTTTCAAGGTCCAAGTGTAGTGTTAGTCCGATTTTCTTTTGGTCACACTTGTTTAGATATTTTCAAAAAAGGTTTGAATTGAACAAATAAGGCACACAAGTGTGGTAGAGATATTATTCCTTTACATTTTGTGGAACTAACAATTCAACCTTAGATTTGAAACCTATTAGGGCACTAAAATGAGTCAAATTTTATCTTGGTTAAATGACTCGACTCCAGCCGAGAAGTTGGTGACCCAAACCACACATATTCTTTCCCCTTCTTTTTTTTTATTTTGTCCAATCCCTCCCACTTTAAAAATATTGTCGATCAAGCCCAACCTTGAAAATTAAAAATATCACAATTTTCGTGTAATGGATGACAAGTGTTCAGCACTTACTAATGTGTATGTATCTAAGTAACCTAAAATGTCTATTTATGCATGTTTTACTGTTGTAGAAACATCATGCATTGTAAATATTACATTTTGGTCAAATTGTACAAGTTGTATAGTAATTTACTCTTTTTTGGTGGTCAAGGACAGGGTGATATTTAATCGGTGCATCGGATAGAAGATCCAACCGTACGGATCTGATCAGGGCAACGATTGGAGTTCAACGATTCCAAGATCGCCCCGATCGGACTTCCGTAGCATCAAATGCAGTCCGAGAAAGATCTAAGATCAAGGGGTCGGGTGGTGCAAATACGTACTTCAAATGACAAATCTGACTACACGGATGGGTTCGAATCAACGATTGCAGCCCAACAACGTGAAAATTGATCCAATTCAACATCCGTGGCACCATCACAAGTCAGAGAAGATAGACGGCCAAGATGACACCACTTGGCGTCATCTCATCCACCCAAACCGCCCCAGGATCGTCGCTGTGCTTCCTTGCCTCAACTGGCCATCAGATCTGAACAGTTGAATCTTGATCCAACGACCATGAGCACGCGCGCCTTGGATCAAACCGCTCCTCAAAAGCATGCGTAGTCCATTACGCGAGCACCTCTTCACGGGGCAGAGGTCACGGGGTCGAGCCCCCGTGCGCCTCAAATTGAAGGCTCGGGTAGGGTGTGGTCAATTTTGATCGTGCGATGAAGATCATGCGGCCAATGATGTAAAGACGTGGCACGCCCAGATGGCACGATTCACACATGCGCGATCAGACGCGTCGCTGCATGCCTAATTGTACGTGCGAGCAAGCGACGAAGAGCGGGTGCGGATGATCTTAAGCTGTCCGATCTCGTGATCAGACGACTAAGGTTGCTTAAACGTGGGGGAGCATTGAAGCAGCTGAAGGCGAGGAGGCGGGGGAGTGCGCGTGCTACACCCACGTTCGGCCTTTAGTGACATTTATATTCGTCACTAAAGGCTGATGCATTTAATATTCTAAACCTTAAAAGACATTTTTGTCCCCAACCTCTACACCTATAAAAGGCCCTACGACCCCCACATTCTTCTCATCCCTTCATCTCTCTCTCTCTCTCCTAAGCTCTAAAGAAGCTTATCCCAAACCCGAGATGTTCTTCTAGAGTAAAAATAAAAAATTTGTCCACTTCTCACCCCGTTCGTAGAGCACCCGTGGTTGTCTTCTCACCCCCCATTTCGGAAGTGGATCCCACGACGACGACACCCTGCCTCGCCCCTTGTTCTTCCCGCTTCGTCCTTCGTCCTCCGTCTTCGTTCTCCTTCCAGGCGACGTCCGTCTGGCTCGTCCTCTAAGCAGCCGTTGAGGAGGATAATTTCTCTTCCCCTTCTTTTTATCGCTTTCTATATTAGATTTTTCGCTTTTTAGCTGTAGTTGTAATAACATTATCTTGATTATAAAAGTTATTTCTCTCTCTCTCTTTAGTTGTAGTGTTTATATTGCAAATAGAATAGAATCATTGTGATTATCTCGTCTTTAAACAAAAGTTATAAAAAAAAAATTTGCGGATTTCAAATCGACATAGCCTTCTTGTGCTCGACCCAGGACTCCTTTTGAGTTTTGGTAAAAATTATTTGATTGTTTAGATTTTCTCGCAAATTACACTACGATGAAGGTTTTCGAAACTCAAATCTTTTTGCGACAAATTTTTGATACAACACTTACAATAAAATGCAATGCGATATTTAAATCTAGAAGCAAAGAAACTAACAAACCTTAGAATGGATGCCCTATGACAAGTAGCTTCTAGCAAATAGGATGTTTTTTTTATATATTTTTTTATATAGAAGGAAAAGGGAGAGTGGGAAGAAGAAAAAAATTTCACGCGTCCTTTGGAGTGGTTGAACCGTTCGAAGTGGTTTGCTGGTTCACGTGAAACAATGACTCAACGGATCAGTCCAACAAGAAGATCAACCAAATAAAAAAAAATGAGTTAGAAAAACAAATGTGTACAATACATACAAAAATATGCATAATAATAGTGGTAAGTGCACGTTGCTCCCCGACAACGGCGCCAAAATGTTAACGCGCTTCTACCGTGTTTAAAAATTGCTGCATCATAGTATAGACGATGAAAGCATATCAACATTTAAAATTTATATAGCTCGAAATAAAAGTATTCCGAAGTCGTTCGCTAGAAACAATTCATTGTGGGAATATCACTATTTGGTTAAGTACGGATAACTTTAATAAACTTATAATACAGAATCAATCTTAAAAATCAAACTAGTTCATAGTTACATTCTATTATGCAAATTAAATATATGAAATCAAATACAATAAATGTTATGACAAATGCTTAATAAAAATTATTAAACAAATAATACTCAAGTATTTCTCTACTTTGCGCAAATGAGCATCAACAAGAGTGTTTGGCAACATATAGCATTAAAATCACTCAAAAACAAAGTTTGAAGCAAAATCAATGAGAATTGCAAATCTACCCTTCATTGTTATGATTAGGCCCCTGATGTTTGCATTCAGGCCCTCAAGAATTGTGGTGATTAGGTCATTTTCTTGCAACGAGGTCCTCTGAGACTCTTCTTCAAGATCGGCGAGGGATGCCGGACCTTCGTCGGAGTTCTAATATGCCCGTTAGATGGGGTTGGAGAATGGAGGAGAGGATTATCGGGAGCTCGCTGACTTGGTGACGGTGGTGGATCGATGATCAGTGAAGCGGGGGCGGCAAAGGAAGTGACCAGAGTTGGGGAAGACGCGGAAGTCCGACAAGGTCCTACAGCCAAAAGATGAGGTCATTTGACCTCTTGTCAGATGAAATAGCTTATGGGTGAGGTCCCGAATCTAAACCCCAAGGAGATGGGGTATTTGGGTGGCCGTGCGTGGTCGGTGGAGAGACTCATTAGAGCCTCTGACGAAGGTGGTCAGTGGACGTGATTTGTGGTTGAAACAGAAAGGTGAAGGGTCGAGAAGATAGAGGAGGAGAGGGAGAGTAAAGACCTAATGCTATTGGAGAGGAGAGGAGATTGGTGGTGGTGGCGATTCTCCAACAACAAAATGAGAGATGAATTGGGACCGAGGAAGGGGTGCAAGAGCTGTATCCTTTAATGGGGACCACAGCGAGGAAGAGAGGAAGATGGTCGTGGGCTTATTTGGTAACAAGGACCGGCGGAGCAAGGAGTCGAGGAAGGCCCCAAGGTATGTTAATGGCGGTGCATTGAGGAAGGAGAGGTGATTTGGGCACTCGATTTCCAGATGAAGTGACTCAGAGGACTTTGGGGAGGCTTTATAGCCTAAGAGATGAGTGCATAGAGTTGCCATCAGCGAGAAGAACTCGGTCATTCGCAAGGTGAATGAAGAAGCTTTGACCACGTCAACCGAGCTCTAGAGAGGGGCTTTGAGGCTGGAATGACCATCGATCGACATGGAAGAACTTGGGAATGAGGTTCTCCAAGTTTCGCAGAGTTTGGTGGATTGAGTAAGCAGGAATTCGCGATCGAAGTTCACCCATTCGCGCAGCCATGGTGGCTGAGGTGAAGATGCTATCAGGGACTAAAATGTGAAGAAGATGAAGAGTTAGGGGGTTTTTGCAAAAAATTGGGAATTAAAGGCCAAAATGCAAACTTGGCTAAGATGAAGTCTAAATGAGCCCAAGGTTTTATAGTAACCTAATTTGGACCTAAAAAATTTAATGGTGACTTCAATTTTGAGTTTTGATGTCGTTTCATGGTCAATTTACAATTTACCCCAAAATACCACATACCTGCCTACATTTCTGTTTAAGGTCAAAACGAGTTTCGATTGTTAAATTGACTATTCTAATCCTCATAAAATACTTTTAGATGATTTTTAGAGGATTTATATTACATTTATTTTAATCAAATCAATTTTAATTGAAATAAGGATAAAATTAAGATTTTTGATTAAGAATCAACATTAAATTTGAATGAAATCCTAAATTACTTAATACCAACCCACTCTTAGGAAATTTAAGCTTAATTGACTTTTGATTAATCATAATTTCACCCCTTATCTATTCTGCATTTATAATTGTCTGTTAAAATTACAGAATTAACTCATATTTTTATCAATTCCTTTCTTTTTAGCCCTGATTGAGTTATATCTTTTTAATGTGTTAATTAGGTGAATTTAACCTTAGAACTTAGCCAAATTAGGTTAGATACAGCGGATGATGGCGATGCCATCAAAATGGCTTTCTTAGATTCTATTGTTTCTCAAAGTCTTATTGTTATGCCTTCTGATATTTCCTCTTCAATTCCTGTTGTGATTCATAACAACATTCCATACAAATTGACTTCCTCCAACTATGCCTTATGGAAGGCTCAGTTCCTTCCTATTTTGGATGATTATGATTTGATCCATTTAGTTGATAGTTCGGTTGAGCCCCCTCCTAAATTTGTCAAGGATTCCCAGCTGGAAACATCAATTCCTAACGATGAGTATACCTTGTGGCATCAAAAGGACCAACTTGTATTAAGTTGGATGATTTCTTCTATCTTTGAAGACATCTATTCACAAATTCTAGACTTGACCTCTGCTCTGTCAATCTGGATTTTTCTTGAAGGATATTTTGCTACACTATCCAAGGCAAAAGTTTTCTAATACAAATCTGAACTAAGTTCCTTGAAAAAGGGGGATATGAGTATATTTTATTTTGTAAATAAAGGCAAATGTATCAGTGTTAACCTTGCATCCTAAGGGAAGCCACTTGATCAAGAGGATCTTCTTCTTGCTATTTTTAATGGCCTAGGATCTAATTATGATTCCGTAGTGGCTTCTCTTGTTAGTCAAGCTGGAGAACTCTCTTATGATGAAGTTGTTGGTCTTCTTCTCTCTCATGAGCAACATCTTCTATGAAATCAACCTCGTCTTGAGGCTTTTGTTAATCAAGCTACTGTTCAACCTTCTTCAAATGCTTCTAGTCATAGAGGAGGTAAACATGGTACTAAATTGAGGGGTTGTAGTCAGTTTGGTGGTTTCAATAATTTTAGTGGTTGTAGTCAGTTTGGTCACAATTCTAATTTCTCTCAAGGTGGTAGATATGCTTCCAAGCCCAATTTCTTAGGGTCGATCCAATGTCAGATTTGTGGTTGTATGATGCACATTGCTCTAAATTGCTATCAATGATTTAGTTAGTCTATTCCCCCTCAAATTCAATTTGTTGGAGCTCCTAAACCAACTCTTCAAGTATGGCATCCTGATTCTAAAGCTACTGATCATGTAACAAATTCGCTTGCCAACATGGACATTGCCTTTGATTACTCTGGTACTGAAGAAGTTCACTTTGGCAATGGTAAGGGTGAGTCTATTTTACGTATTGGCTCTAAAAATGTTACCATCAATGGTAAAAATTTTCAACTGTCCAAGATTCTTCATGTTCCTTGTGTTCATAAAAATTTACTTCCAGTTTGCAAATTTGCAAAAGAAAATAATTGTTATTTTGAGCTCAACACTAACTACTTTCTTGTAAAGGACAAACTCTAGCAAGCAGTTCTCTTTCAAGGCAAAGTTAGCAATGGACTATACCAGGTGTGGTTATCAAAATTTTCTTACTCTACTGCTGCCACTTATTCAGATAAGGCTCCATTAGATGTTATTTCTTCATCACTAAGTTTAGCCTCTGCAACAACCTTCTCTGCTACCAAACTTCCTTTCTCCTTGTGGCATGCTCGCCTTGGTCATGCCAATGTTGGCTTACTAAAAACACTTCTTTCTTCAAATAATATTTCTACCATTGATGATATTAACAAGCATCTCTGTGATGTTTATATGCAAGCAAAAAACACATAAAATGTCATTACACACTACTGCTTCTAATAGCAAAAATGCCTTTCATGTCATTTTTAGTGATGTGTGGACCTCTCTTATTTCTGGTTATAATGTTGCTAAATATGTAGTTACATTTATAAATGATTTTACTAGGCATGTGTGGATTTATTCTCTTCAACAAAAATAAGATGTCGTCGCTATTTTCACTCAATTTTCTAAGAATGTTGAAACACAATTTGTTGTTAAAATTAAAGCTCTACACTCTAATTGGGAGGACTCTAGCTAGCTGAAGGATCAAGGAATTTTACATAGAATTTCGGCACTATACACTCCAGAGCAACATGGTTGTGCAGAACGTAAAAATAGGCATCTTTCAGAAGTGGCTTGTGCTTTGTTATCTCAGTCCTCTACTCCATTACATTTTTGGTTTTTAGCCTTTCAATCTACAGTTCAATTAATAAATATTCTGTCCTCTACTGTTACTCAAGGTCTCTCACCACACGAATTGCATCTTGGAGAGGACCCTGGTTATTCCTTTCTCAAGGTTTTTTGATGTGCTTGTTATCCACTTTTAAAGCCTTACACATCCCATAAACTTCAACCATGTTCCACCAGACACATTTTCTTGGGTTATGTACTAAATCAGAAAGCATATCGATGCTTCACTCCTGCTTATAAATTCCTCACAGTGCAAACATGTATATTTTGATGGAGTTTTTCCTTTTAGCTTCCTGCAGTCGTACTGTCAGACTACTAGAAATGCATCTTCCTCCATCAGCTTATTACCAATTCTAACCTCATTACAAGTACCTTGGCACCGTGATCAACCATTAATTTCTTTTTATTCATTTACTGCATTTTCTCCTCCAATGCAACGTTCCACAATTGTACATAATAATATTTCTTCCTCGGCTCATAGTTCAATTATAGCTTCATTAGGATCAACCCCTCCAATAGCTTCCACTTTTGATGCCCTTGCTACTGATACTGCATAGACTTCAGTTGCTCCTGTTGAATAGAATTCAAATGCTACTCCTATTGTTATTGAACCACAGCGCACTCATTCCATGATCACATACTCTATGAAGGGTATTGTCAAAAAGAAGATTTACGGTGCATATCATCCTTTGGCTACATCATTGCACACTCACTATAAGGAAATTAAACCTACTACATTTTCAGAAGAAATAAAATCAGAGGCCTGGAGGAAACCCATTGGTGAAGAAATAAATGCCCTTGTGCAAAACAAACCTTGGGAGCTTGTTCCTTGTCAACAACACATGAATGTGCTTGGGAATAAATGGGTATACAAGATAAAAAGGAAAGCTGATGGCATTATTGATCATCTTAAAACTTGTCTTGTGGCTAAGGAGCTTCATCAAGCTGAGGGAGTGGACTATTTTGATACATTTAGTCCTGTTGTGAAGTCTACTATTATCCGTCTTTTACTTGCCTTGGCCAATTCAAAAGCATGGCTTATGCGTTAGCCTGATGTTCACAATGCCTTTCTTCATGGGCATCTTCACGAATCGGTTTGTATGCAGCAACCTCAAGGTTTTCTTCATCTTGATCTTCTAGAATATGTATATGCTCCTAAAAAGTCTCTATATGGTGTGGAGCAAGCCCCTTGTGCTTGATTTCAAAGTCCACCTATACATGTTAGTCTACCTTGATGACATTCTTGTGCTCAACTCTTCCAAAATGACCTATGATAGCATTTTTACTACACTAAAGAATGAATATCCTGTTAGAGATTTGGGTCTGTCGTCTTATTTTTTAGGTGTTCAAGTTAATTTCAATTAGGATGGTTTGTTTCTGTCACAACGAAGATACATTATTGATCTTCTTATTTGGTTCAAATTGGATGGTGCAAAACTACTCAAAACACCATTAACAACTAATATACTTGTTATTAATGATTCTGCTTCTTTTGATAATCCTCAATTATTTCATCAAATAATTGGAGGCTTGTAGTATCTTTCATTCACAAGGCCTAATGTGTCTTATGTTGTCAATCATCTTTCACAAATGATCATAACCCAATTATTGGACATTATGAGACATCTAAATGTCTTTTGAGATATCTCAAGGATACTTTGGATTAATACATCCACAGTTCTAAATGCTTTATCTGATGCGAATTGGGCTAGCTACATTGATGATTGTCGCTCGATGACTAGCTATGCTATCTTTTGTGGCTCAAGTCTCATCTCTTGGTCTAATATGAAGAAACATATTGTTGCATGATCAGGCATAGAAGTAGAATATAGAGCTCTTACAAACACTGTCTGAAATAACATAGCTTCAGTCATTATTAAGTGAGTTGCATGCTTCTTTGCCTAAATCACGCATTTTATGGTGTGCTAATCTTAGTGCTACATATGTGATAGATCTACATTTATCCATGATAAAATGTCTATTTATACATGTTCATATGTCCATATAAGCATCATGCATTGTAAATATTGCATAACATGTATCATCATGCATTTAGCTTAATTTGTATAAATTATATATTAATTTTCTCATTTTATTGACTAGGGAACAGGACAATATCTTTCTGGGCTTTTGATTGAAGATCAGACCTTGCAAATGTGATCAGGGTGATGGTTGGAGTCAAACGCCTCTAAAATCACTTAGATCTGACATTCATAACATCACATACAAGCCATAGAAGATTAAAGGAAACAGGGCAAGGTGGTGAAAATCTGAAACTCAAATGAATAATCCAACTGCACGGATGGGTTCGGATTGACGATTGCAGCCCAACGGTATGAAAAAAGATCCAATCCGACATCCATGGCACCTCCTATGAGCCAAAGAAGATGGATGGCTCAGATGATGCCACATGGCATCATCCAAGCCACCCACGGCCACCTGCAATGCCCTTCCTTCTAAAAAGCTCTTCCATTGTGAGATCTTAGCTGTTAGATCCTCATCCAACGACCAAGAACTTGCCACGCCATGCCTCCCCTCAAGCCAAGCATTACATGAAGGAAGAAATCCACGCAATCTCGGTCGTTGGATTTTCATCCAACAACGAGAGCACGTGGGTCTTGAGTTGAAAACGCGACCATCTAACTTGCTGTCGCGAGTACGAGCCCCACTTGCCTCAAATCAGTTGCATGAGGATTGAGTGCGAAATTCAGTCACCCGATTAGTGATGAGCGGCATCAAAAGCGACTATGTGGTGGAGCTAGGTGCATCGGATGGGTGAGCGCACACACGCGTGTGATGATGCCAAATCGCACGTGTAATCGGACGCACCAAGAAAGGAGGCGTGACTTTTAAGCCGTTCTATCACACGATCGGACGGCTAATCTTGATGGGGCACGTTCTGAGCTTCAATGGTTGAAGCTCATCCCACGTGCAATCTGAGCCATCCATTTGCGATCTAAGGATCCTCCTTGCATGCACGCCTTCAGCAATGTGCGCCTTTAGTAACCCTTACATGCGTCACTAAAGGTTGTGTAATAATATTAAGGCCTTGGAAAGGACTCTTTTGCCCCCATTTCTACACTTATAAAAGGCCTACCCCTCCCACACATTTCATCATCCCTTCCTTCTCTCCTCAACTCTCCTAAGGATTAAGAACAAAGTTCTAAAGCTCGCTCTAGTGCTCCCAATCTATGGGAAGCTTCGCTAAAGTTAAAAAATAAAAAATTTCACTTTTCACCCCCTTGGCAGAGCTCTCACCAATTGTCCTCCCATCCCTCGTTTCGAAAGCGGATCTCGTCACAACGTTGCCCTTCGCATCCCATCTTCAGGCTTCATCAATGCGATTTCGTCCTCCAACCGACCATCGAGAATGATAACTTCTCGTCCTTGTCTCTTTACTACTTTTTAGTTTAGATTTTAATTCCAGCATTAGATTTGTAGTAAGTAGTTGTAAAAGACAATTTTGTAGCTATAAAGTTTATGTTCTCTCTCTATTTATATTGCAAATATATTCTCTCTCTCTCTTTCTTTGTGTGGATATTCTGAGTAGAATAGCCTGAAATATTATGGATATTTCTCTAAAAAAATACAAAAAAATATAACTACGGATTTATAACCACGTAGCCTTCCCGTGTTCAACTTGGTACTCACTTTGAGTTTCAGTAAAATTATTTGATTAGCGAATTTTTATGCAACTACAACGACGGATTTTTAACTCAACATTTCTCGCGTTTAAATCTCGCTCATCAATATCTTACTGCTAACTTATTGTTTCATGCTTACATAAAACACATGTAGAAATCGACTTCAATCTTGTCCACAACAAAGTTGCCTGTCAGGATTTATTTGTGCAGTTTTTATGCAACAATGAGCAATTGGATGATGTTCTTACTAAAGCACTCTCAGTGGAAGCCTTTCTTTAAATTCAGAAATAAGCCTCATCAGCTTCCAGCAGATTTTGCTTTAGGGTAGGTGTTAGACAATTATCAATAATTCTTAAGAATATAAAGGGTAACTCTGTAAATTGATATATTTATAAATGTAACATTAGACTGCTGAGCTATTTGCATGAGTTCAAATCATTATAATTGTGGTGAGTTTGTTGAGAGAAAGGAACGTGAAAGTAGAGACTTAATGGTTGCAGCAATAAGATTCATTCCCGCACGACTTAATTAACAAATGCCAAACGTGCTACCTCGTCTCTCCATCTCGTCCTTCTTGTGATCTTCTCAGCTACCTTCGACACCTCCCACCTCATCTCCATAACCCCACCAAAGATACTGGAGGACTCTATACTGCCCTGCTTGCTTGCCCCCTACAACCTCCACTCGATTATCAGGGAGTTGTCGAGAATCAAAACAATCAGGTTTGTTTAATTGCATCGATGCCAATGGCACTGTCTGCAGGGTCGGTAAACATGAAGTTGCTCGATCACCTGGTCAAGATCTCTGGTAGAATCTATGGTACTCGTAATTCTATATTTCTTCGTTAGTAGTGATGTTTATATTCGCCAATCATATATACAAGTATGAGCCTGGAATATATGACAATAATGTACGTAGTTGCATGATCATTTTGCACGACAATGATACATTTGAATGTTCTGAGTCTGAATCTGCATTCTTTCTATTAAGTCAAACATCTAATTAAGTCTCGACATAAAAATAAAATGAGGATATTATTGGTGCAATGTAGTTTTCGACACATGCCTCTCCACGACATGCTTGGAAGGAGCCGAGTTTAAGGCCTACGCGGAGGGCACCGTCGAGCGATTGCGGGACCACTTCCCAGATGGCTCCTTCATGGTGTTTGACTTCATAGGAGGAGGCGAGGAGAGGAACAAGCTATCAGAGATCTTGTCCCGACATGGCACGGCTGCAGTGTGGGAGTACCCCCAACAACACCACGGATGCCCTCTCCTCCCACTAAGGACAATCCACTTCATCCTCACGCTTGCCGATAGCTGGCTTAGTGAGGATTGGTACTTGATGGAAGGTGACCAAGAGAAGGTGTTGCTAATGCACTGCGAGAGAGGGGGTTGGCCAATCCTTGCCTTCATGCTCGCGGCCCTTCTACTCCATAGGAGGGAGTTCTCCGGTGAGAAGGAGACCTTGGATTTGGTATGTGGGAAGGCTCCCAAGGAACTCATGCACCTCTCTTGCCCTCTGGACCCGCAGTCGTCGCACCTTAGATACTTAGAGTACGTGTGCAAAGGAGGAGATCCCCAAATCAAAAGGTGGTCCCTCGAGACGGTAGCCTTGACATTGGATAGTGTGGTCCTTGCGATTCTTCCCGCTTGCTTTCACGAGGAGGGCCGCAGGCCTATGGTGCGCGTGTATGGCAAGGATCCTTCAAGTACTCCGATGAACAAAGGCTCAACGCTCCTCTTCTCGAGTCCAAGGATGACAAAGCATGATGACAAAGAGGTAATATATATATATATATAGCATTGTTCTTGTTATGCAATTTAATTAAAAGTAATACACATAAATTAGAAACTACTTAAGAAAAGCGAGATGTGATATTATGACTTAATGATTGATCACTTCTTGATAGATAACATGAGAAATTAAGTATTTTGGGTGATTTTGCTCCATTAGCTAGTTTTATATATATATATATATATATATATATATATATATATATATATATATATATATATATATATATATATATATATATATATATATATATATATATATATATAACTCAGAACCCCTCTTGGGTAAATTGGAGAAGATATGTCCCCCACATCACATGCCTCCCAAGAAATTGCAACATTGGGTTCGAACAAATGCCCCCTCCTACCAAACTTAAAGGATGTTAGCTAGATTTTTACTTAACAGGTTGATAGGGTGAGTTTTTTTTGCATAAGACTCAAGTTTAATATGTTGAATGAAATCATTAATTAATAGTTGTCAGTATGAATAAATTAATAAAATTAGAAATAATGTTATAATTTTTTATGAGAGGATTTTATCCATCTGGTGGGGTTTTTGAGGACAAACCAAAATGAACCATACCAGTACTCTAAATTAATTTGTTTTAGTTGCAGGTAGAGTGTGCTCCAATACTAGAGGTGTATATCGATTGCCATGTTCAAGGGGATGTCTTACTTGAATGCATCGGCGAAACCAACGATGTACACCATGATGTTGTCATGTTTCGTGTAATGTTCAATACATCATTCATTCAGTCGAATGCATTGGTGTTGAGCCGCGAGGAAATTGACATTCCATGGAATGCCAAAGAACAATTCTCTAAGGATTTCAAAGCAGTGGTATGTAAGTTCTATTCTTCCTTCCCTGGGAACATGCATGCTTCTAGGATTAACTTTGATAACAACATGTATCCTTTCCCCACATGCATTAGGTACTATTCTCAAACTTTGAAGCCGATGGACCTCACATCACAGAATTAGATGATGCAATTGAAGAATGGGGCAAGCATGTAGGAGCCTCTGCAGAGTTCTTCAATGTAAACAAAGTTATCCTTGATGCCAACTCGCATGTTGGCAAAAAGAGAGATTCTGAGTTACAAGCCCTTGCAGGTGCTACTATGGTAGATCACAAATATATGTCATGTGCAATTGCCACTCAAATGGATGTTGATGCCCCATCTACCCCTTCACCACCACCTCCATCTCCTAGACATGCAGCATTTCGTGAGATTTCCACTCTATCGAGGAAATTATTTGAAAAGGACTCTCCCCAAAAGCAGCAATCATCATCATGCCTTCCATTTGCAAATGCTACTTGCTTTGCTATTAATGATTCCTCTTGCTCATCTACTCCAAAGTCATCGTTGTCACCTCCTCCACCTCCTATCTTAACAGGAAAGTTTCTACCTTTATCACCTTCACTTATTTCTAGTGCTACTTCTTCGTCATCTCCTTCTCCACCCCCTATTAAAGCACCAATAATCTCTTTTCAACCCCCTCTAGTTCCTCGAAAATCTCCACCTCGATCACCTCTATCTAGTGATGAATCTCCTTCCCCACATCCACTTCCTCCTCCTTCTCAACCATCGGTTGCACACGGTGGTGATAAAAGCATTGATTTCAATTCTCAAGGACCCAAGAAATCGCTCTGCTCCATTCGCAATGATGCCCGAGACATCAAGGAGAAGGTTGGTCGTCTTGAGACCCAATTTAAAGCACTAGTGGATTCTCAAAATAGAATTATGAGCATTCTTCATAAGAAGGCTTCTTCATTTTCTAGCATTGACACAAAAAGGAAAATTTTAGGAGATTCTCAACATCCCGAAATTCCAAGCTATCCAAATCTAATTGAGAGTCATTCCCCCAATTGTTGTTAAATATTGTAATGCTCTCCCAAAGCCTTTGCTACTCGATGTAGTGGACCTTCTTGTTCTATATAAATCTTCATTTGAAGCATAGGTGGCTATATTTATTGTTGAAGTGTTGCTTCAAATGGGCATGTAAATATATGATCTATTCATTATAATCTTTTTAAAATTTTTCATATATGTTTTTCTTGGTGATGCTTGTTGTGTATTTTGGGCTTTCGAATTTTACATATTTCAATTATTATTACTTCATGTCTTTGATGAGGTGTGTCTTATCAAAGTTAAAATGGCTAAGTTAAGCTAGAAACTGAGTCAAAACACTATGAATTAACTCAAGAAAAGGGTTATATGTGAGATTTATAGAAAATGACCTAAAACACTAAATTTGTGTTAAAAATACAAAATTAATTCAAATAAAGACATTCTATATTCAGATTGCTAAATGGCTGAATCGAATGACAACTGAACACCAAAATGAGCTTAAATTCACAATTCAACTACTGGAATAATTTCTAATTAGTTTAAACTAGTTGCCATAAAAGTGTCATTGTATTTTGGCTTCATTTGGACCTTGAAATGAGTGTTTTACAATTTGGTCCTTCCTATATAGCATAGCCATCACATTCTCTTAAAATAAAAGATGCCATGGACTAGATTGCAAGTTGCAGGGACCTATGTGTACGCTACCAGGGATTTGTTGGTCATGATTCCTATCACTTATGGGTTTCTTAACAATTCTTCTACCGCTTCACTATAAGTCTCTTTGTAAATGTACCAACACACCTGCAGCTACATCTCCACTAAGCACGAAGAACACAAGGCATCTTGACCATTCATCCTCCCTAAGTCGGATCCTACAGTTGATCCTCAATCAACCTGCTAGAGTCGGTGCTCCTAGCTCCATACCTACATTTAGATCTGATCCTACGGTCAGATAACCCTCTTTCCCATCTCGTGCTTCCTGCATCAAATGAGAACTGCTAATCCCTAATGGCCATTACCTTCAAATTCCAATGACCAGAGCCTCCTCCTATAAATAAAGCTCAATTGCAACCCATGGCGCACATCGCCTCCTTCCCTCCTGAGCCAATCCCTTCATCCAAACCTCTAATTCCAATTCCTCTTTTTCTACCATCGATAACAAATAGGTTGGAGCATTGGGTTGGGCCTGGCTTGACCCATATCTGAGAAAGCCATTTTATTTTTTGGGCCTTAAGTCGGGCCAAAGGCTCAAAATTTTTATTAAATCAAGGTCTGGGCCCAACTCAAGGCCCATGTTTATGAGCCTAGGGTTGGGTCAGGCTGTGTCCAATTTCGTTATTTGGGTCAGGCCCAAAAGTATGTTAAAGGCCAAAAAATCTATTAGGATCTATTTTCATGATTTTTAAATAAGACTTACCTAAGTCTACTAAAGTTAATTTTTTATTATCTAAATAAGGGTCAGTCAAGCTCACTAAGGTCTAATTTAAAGTTGAAATTGAATAGATATAATCATAATAATTTCGAAATATAGTAATACTTCTATAATAATCTTATAATTTCATAGATATTTCTATGAATAAAATATACTACTATGAACGAAATATAACTCAACCAAGTACCTTATCTTATAACTTTATATTATATTCATTTAACAAATGTAACTTTGGAAGAGACAATTTGTCCTATGAAGCAACTTTCTTTTTTTAGTCTACGATAATTATTTCGCATTAAACAAACTCAACAAAAATTAGAAAAAAAATAAACATATCAGATTTTCAACTAAAATTATACCTTAGCTAAATAGTCACCACATCTCAACTATTTGCATTCCTTGTTCAAGAATCATGCTTTGAAACTTACACATACAAAATTACATGTCACAAAATAACACCACAAAATTATGTATAAATAGACCCAACGGGTCTATTTGGATTTTTTTGGGTTCAAGTCAGGCTGACCCTAAACCCAAATTTTTAAAAAATTAAGGCCTAGGCCTGGCCCCATGTAATCTTTGGACTCGGGTCGAGTCAGGCTTTTTCGAGTTGGGTTCGAGCCAGGATTCGCCCAACTCGCCCAAATGCTCCACCCTAGTGACAAAGGTATCGTCTTCTTCCCCAATTTGTCCTTGTCAAACCGGATCATGGAACTCCAAAGGACAACCCAGAGCTCCCCTCTATGGGCTTTCAATCATTGGTGGCTTCTTCCCTTTCGTCACCAACAACTAACAGCTGTGGATCGCTAAGGCCACCTTTGTCTACTTAGTTTAGGATTTAATGTTTTCATAGCCAAATTTACATGCTTTCCTAGTGTAGAATTGGATTAAATCATTAGTCTAGAGTAGGAGTAATTGTTTAATTGCTTTAATTTAGAATAAATTAGCCTAGATTAGTTTGCTTGTTCATCACTGTCGATTAGACCTCTCAGATCAATTCAGATTAAAGGGATGAATCCACCTCTTCACTTCGATCCATACTCCTTCCCTCTCATCACATGATTACATTCATTCATGTCCTTCACTATTTTAATCACAATTCACCTTCGCCAACAATGTCGCCATTAAAACTAAAGCTCACTAGCTTTTAGGTTTAATGGTGCGCTTAATCATCTTGAGGGCTTCTCATTCACATCACAAACCACCAAAGCCCTCCACTGAAGCATAAGTTGCTCACAATTAGGCCGATTGAATTACGATTTGTTTTTAAGGATATTGATGATTCCAAACACAATTGAGTGTGCATAAAATTTAACTAGCCAATTGAGTTTATAATCATTTAATTGGATTGAATGCGATTGGTCTGAGCTTAATTGATTAGATTTTCATTGATTGATGATATCGTGCCTAATTTTGATCAAAGCTACTATTTATATTCTTCACTGAGGGAGCGACGACCTATGAAAATCCATACATAGATTTGAGGTCCTCACAATGATCTAAGTGGTTTTAAGGAATTTCCTAGATTCATTAAACAATCTTGTTAGCCTCTTTTATCTAATATGTGTTATAGTTTTCTTTTTATGAATGAAAAAATGTGAGAGAGCCATGGCATTGGTATGAGTAAAAGGTAACCATATGAGGGACTTTTTTTTCTTTTTTGAAAATTGAGGAAAGCTTATCTTATAGCTAGTATTACTAATGTTATCTAAAAGGGGATATTGGACAATATTTTGAATGCTTCAAAATTAGATCATATAGAATGCATATAATTGTTTCTATAAGTGTTGTAGATGATGTATCACTTGCTTTGATTAGATGAACTCACATTTAATTATGAAAGTTTAGACTTATATTTGGAACTCGGAAGATTTGTATAAGCTCTTTATCTAAATGATGTACAACATATACCTAATTACCATCTAAAAGTGTAGAATTTGTAAATATTAATTTAAAATTTTAATTTTCATTTAATAACTCAAATCTATTATTGAATACAAGTAATGAATGTGCCCAAGGACATACAATGAATATGGGCCAAATAACAAAGGCAATGAATCTCTTTGCATAGTTTGAGAAGGTGATTTTATTAAATTGATCCACAAATAACACCAATGTTGGAATCTAATTTTTGATGTCAATAAAATATGGTAAATATATGTCATTTGTCAAGGCGAACATTTTAAGGAAGAAGTACATTAGGGATCCACGAAAGAACATCATTCAAGACGTGAACATGTAAAAAGGGTGCACATGCATGAATAATTGAAGCAAGAGTCATTGTCTTCATCATTGTAGTGCATTACTTAGATCTTGTAAAGCCTTTAAAGATAAATATCAAACCATATTAAATAGCTTCAACTGCGTCGGTCACTTGTTTATTACGAAGGAAATCATTTAACCTAGCTTAATCATAAATCAATCGATTTATCATAATTGTAAATCTATTTTGCATCACAAATATGCCAAAATTTTGATTGACAAAGTTTGACTCGGATTGCAATGTTTAAAAACTCAACAAAATTACATTTTGAAAAGTTTCAAACTCTTCGCGTGAAGTGTTGTAACAAAAATGTGTTATTTCTAACAAAAATGTAAGGTTAATTCTTGCTCCAACTAGTTGAAATGAAAATAGTCCTATTAAAGCCTCTCAAGATTAGAAAAATAGATGTCCATCTATCCAACTGGTTAAGCATGAAACTAATCGGTCAAACAGATCAATGGCAAAACTTTTCATATGAAGGTCCAGTTAGTCAGCAACAAAGCCAACTAGTCAAACGCTCAACCAGTCTTTATCAATAAATATTATGTACTCTGGTTGACCGATTAGAATGAGAGCAATCAGTCAAACTTGTAGGTTGGCTAACACATCAGTAAAAATGAGTTTTTATCTAGTTAGTTAAGGGTAAATCTGATCATTAAATAATTAGTTGTTGAAAATTTTTGTCGAAAATTAAATGTTGTTTTTACCATATTTAGCGAATTTATCCATTAACTCAAATTTTGAAGGCTTCTATAGTTTATAAATAACCTCTTAAAGCCCCTGATTCAATAATACATATACATCAAATTCTCATAGAAATCAAAGGCTCCCATGATTCTCATATCACTTACTATATCGATCATCTCACGCAATTATAACATGAGGTTATAGAATTATGAACCTTCTTTTTATAATATTTTTCAATCAATAATAAGTTCTATTTTTATAAGATATTGTTAGTAGAAACTTAACCTAATTTAATAATATTACTTGATAAAAAATTAATGTATAATTATTATTACTCATAACATTAGAGTATGATAATAATTTTTAATCAAAATATTAGTATCAAATTATATTAATTATTACTACAGAATTAATTTCATTTTTTTTTTATCTCTCCGCAGGAAAAAAAAATCAAAGAAAAAGGGCTGTATGAAAGAAGTCAAATCAGGTACTGGGGCATCCGTGTAATGTGATCCGATTACCCGTCTGGACACGTGCGATCTCGTCGCATCGGGAGGGAGGGAGACCCACAAAGGGAAGCCTCTAGACCCTTCCCGGCACAAACAAACCGTTTGCAAGCCGAGGAGTCGGCCAAGCCATCGCAGTCTTCTCCCGAGCTTCCTCGAAAAACCCTAGTGAACAAAGAAGATGAGGTGACGTTGCCCCAAACCCTACCTCTAATTTCCCCCCGATCATCTCTTTGCTCGCGATATCATCTCCCTTCGATCACATGGGAAACTTTGTGCTTCGATTCTTCTCTCTGGAATCCAGAAAATAGCCATCAGCTCCTCTTTTTTATTCCACTTTTTCACTATTTGCGATTTCAAAGCTATTTCTTCTTCCCTGTTTCCCATTTCGCCTTTCGGTTTCTTTATATTGTTTCCGTTTCTTCTTTGTTGATTATGTTATGGCCTTTCCTTCTCTAATGTTTCTTCCTACTTGTGCTTAGTTACCTGCGAACATTGTTGAGGTTGTGCTTCAAATTGCATGAGAGGTGTTAGGGATGACTTAGATAGATGTAGGTTACGAGTATATGATGCCTTATATTTTTCACTTAGACATTTTGCGGGGCTGTGATCTTCTTATTCCAGATGTTGCTCCCTATTGCCTAAGCTGAACGTGTTCCATGATGCACGTAGATTTTGCTGTTTTTCACTAGGAAATATAGAGGGAAAGTTAAATGTAACAGTGGGATGATTGGCCATCTAATTGCTTGTTTTGTTTTCGTTCTTAGCGTCTGGGGATTAGGAAGTGATGTGTGTTTTGACTTCAACGTGCTTGACATACTCGGAAGGATAGAAGAGAGATTTTGCAGCGTAAGTGAACGGAATGGTTTGCATTTGGTTGCCTTTCTATCTCGTAGTTGTGAATGCAAGTTATGCATATGGGAACGTGGTTGAAGCCAATGGGAAGGTCAGTCTCTAATTAAGAAATCCTACCTTGATTGTTTGGGAGATAGCCTTTCAGATATAGGCATCTGCTGTTCTCAGGTGTACCCGCCTTTTGGTTTCTTTGACTACTTTTAAAAGCAAAATGAGATGAAGAATGTCCAATGATTGTCCTTGTGGTAGTGAGGATGTGGGAAAGGAGGAGAGATGGGAATTATCGGTGCTTTTGGTTTGTCTTGCTTCTTTCCACCAAGTAGTTTCTTTGGGAAATAGGTCCTACTTAGGGATAAGAGGCCATGACAAGTGAATTTTGAATCTAAAATAAAGCCACCTTGGATCTCTAAGAAATTAGTTACAAGGAGGGAAGTAAGCAAATAGTTATAAAGCCACCAAATAGTTATCATTTTTCCACTTCTTATACTTGTCATCTTTCTTATCTGGGGTAGCATCAGTAAGCACATGAAGATGCTCATGGCCTCCAACAAAAATATGGAATGCTCTCGACTAGAGTATATAATTTTGGCACCTCATCAATTTAATTGCTGTCCCTTGAACACAAGCAGCGGCATGAAGCTTGGCCTATGAGGTAAGCGTCGAGGACTCCACACCAGCCATGAGGTCAATCAGCAGAAATCACCATCTCTTCATGTAGATTCAGATCTTCATCAGCAAATCAGTATGTGTCTCCTGCAGCAATGGAGCACAAAAAGGAGGGCACCATGTGCCCAGATCATGCAATCAGGGGAGTGAGGTATTGCACCCTGTTGTGTGGATCCAAAAGAAGATCAAATTAGCTTGTTTAGGCTGATTCGATCCTCAATCAGTAGTGCAGCAGTCCGCAGGGGAGGCAATCGACCTGGTATGGCCGAATCCTGCAATGACGCTGTGTCAAGCCTCAGAATTGCCAGGAAGACGACGCTGGAGGAGGAAGAGAAGCTATGCACCTCCTGTGGTAGCAAGAGGAGGCCCTCATGGGGGCTAGCAAAGTTGCAGCAGCCCTCTGGAAGGGCTTGTAAATGCCGACGGCATGCTGCCGAATGGTATTTTTTTGGAAGTCACCATGCCGACATGGTTTAGTTGTCGAAAAGCGGGAATTTCACCGGCATGTTGACCATATGGGTGAATATTCTTATTCATATGGGTATGGTACCTTCCAAGATTATTTTGCTTTTCAATTCCAACAAGATCACAATCATCACAAGATGGTTCTGGAACAATAGGATTCTCCTAAACATGTGCAACTAATCGTATGCGTGACAGACCATACACAGATAGTAGATTTCCTTGTCTTGGTATTTTGGTTAGTATAAATGAATATGAGTACAGACAACACATAATGGATTATCAGACAATGTATTCATATATGTCTTGGGAGAGTTACTGTGAATACATTCAAAGTATTGATCGACACAATAGTCAACGATAGTATCAATCAAGTGGTGATAGTACTCATGATAGAGATATGGATCCAGTAAGACACTCTTGCTTTTGGTGAAATCTGACTTTTGAGTTCCAAGTCCCAACTTTTGAGTTCTGACTTTTGATGTAGCAGGACATTATAGTTTCAGCTTTTACTTTGACAATTTATATTTTGATTCTTTTATTCTTCAATTCTTTGTATTATTAAATTCTTTATATTCTTCCATTCTTAAATTCTCTATATTCTTAATATGATAAGAATATTTGATGTTTCATTATTGAACTTTAATATGGTATGGTCATGTTGTATATGAATATTATGATATAACACTCTTATTGTTACATAATCAACATTCGATTTTCTTGAAATTGATATCATTTTGACAATTGCTATTTTGGTCGGCATGCATTAGTATGACCTTGGCACGCCCTCAACGTGCCTCCAAAATGGCATATTTTCAAACCATTGAAATATGCCATTGAAATATGGATATTTCTATGGCGTGCCTTTAGTATGCCCACGAAACGCACACTTAGAATTTCATTGATACGGCGTCGAAATCAGTATTTCGAACCTTTACCCTCTGATAGGCTGGCGATGCTGCAACAGGGCCCCCTTGGGCTAACAGCATTGTAGCAAGGCCCCTCTAGGCCGATGATGTTGGGAGATCTCCCTTTTGGGATTGGATAATGCGTGTAATCCTCAAGAATAGAGATTTGAGGATTACAATCACAAGAGAAGGAAAAAATCTTGGTGGTATTTGGTGGGATATCAAAGCAGTAGTCTAGGATCTCTAGGATTGCTATTTTGATACCATGTTAGAGGAAAATGAATTGTCTTATTGAAATAGGAAAACCCTAGCCTCTTTTTTATAGAGAAGAGGCATAGGTAAATTACAAGAAGAGTCCAACATAATAAAGAGGATTAATGACTAGTACACCAAAAATAGGAAATAGCCAAAATAAGCCTAAGCTCCAACACAAGTGTTCTAGCTTCACATAGTGAAGTGGGAAAAAGTGAGGTTTGTTGTAGCCTATAAAAGGATTCTTGTATTCCCTATTTATCTTTGAGAAGAAATATTCAGATATCATGCTTATGGGCGTTTCTCTTATGGTTTTCTCCCCTCTTCGTGAGAGGGGTTCTACGTAAACCTAGGTATTCCACATTGCGATGCTTTGACTTCGTGTTTGTTTTATTCCATGTATTTATTTCAATAGCTATCATAGATCCAAAAGTGATGGCTGCAATATGCATTAGAATCAATTATTTTTTCACTTCGGGCTAGCTGAATATAAAAGTTAAAGAGCGTAGAATGGATTGGATAATGGCTATGATTAGGTCTCTAGCTGTTGACAAGGTTGGTGTCACGGGTTTTCACGATTTGATAAAAAATGGTATAGAATTTGTACTGGTAATTATAAATTGGGTTTAGCTCTGTGCATAGTGGGCTTCTCATTTACGAGTTATTGATTGAATGTTTTTTTTTGGTTGGGAGGGTTTTTGTGTGTGTGTGTTTGTGGGGTGGAGGGTGCTAGCCTTTTCAAAAAATGGAATAGAATTTGTAGAGGTAATTACATTTAGAGAATCTCAGTAGTTGTCAATTACAGAAAGCTAAAAGCCCTTTTTTTGGAAAAAGATAAAGCTAAAAGCTCTTTGAATGATAACCAAGCTTACTGGGTTGTTGATTATAAGAAAATGAAGTCTTGACTTTAGGAATAAGTGACAATTATAAAATTGTAGTAATCTTTCCCTGCTATTTGCTACATTGATGAGGCCTTGTGTTTTTCTCGTTGATGTCAAAGCCTTTTCTATGTCACGTTCTTCTTTGAAGCTTCATGAGCAATGACACTATTTTTTGGCTCAATTGAACTTTTACATCCACGATCACTATTCCATCCATCCTAAAAGTCTTACTTTTAGTCTGATTATTGCCTTGTTCCTTTGCCCTAGGATTATTGTGTAATGGTGCTCACATTCTTTCAAAATCCTATGCCTACTTCTGGATCTATGTCGTATAGTTCTTTACCAACACAACCTATTTCATTATTTAAGGTTTTTGATGGCCTTTTTGCCAAGGCAATCTTGTACCTATATTGTGTCCATTATCTTCACACCATACTAGTCCTCGTTGTGCTTAACCTTGAGTTTGTTTGGTTGAAACGGTGAGGTTTTAGGATTATTGTCATCAATGTTAAGTATGCTGCCCTATGTAAGTGTGTGTGTGTGGGGGGGGCGGGGGTGGGGAGGGGTGCCAGATACATGAAAGGCTTATGTGCTTTCTTGTTTGAGATGGTGGATTTAACACAATCATCGAGTGATAACCCTATTTAATTCAAGTGTGTTTATTGATCTTTAACTAACAATAAATAATGGGGAAGTGGTTATATTGAAATGTGTCTTTCTAGGTTTTCTTGTTTTAAACAAAGGAGAATGTATTATTCTCATAGTTGGTCTTCAATTAGGTTTAGAGTTACCAACTGACTGGAGAAATTATCTGCGTTGGTTAATTTGGGTGGACCCATGGTTATCACTATGGTTTTAAAAAACTAGCCTCAAGGCGCTCGAGAGTTACGCCTCGAGGCGAGGCGGAAGAAAATTGCCCCGAGGCTTGCAATGTGAGGCACGTGCCTTGATTTGTCGAAGCGGAGCTGAGGCGACGAGCTAGAATCGAGGCTATAGTCTCAGTCAAAACTTCACATTTGAAAACCCTTTTCTAAAATCCTATAACCATCACCCGGCCCTAAACAATGGCCCTAACCTCTCAAGCCCTAAAAAATCCATATCCCTTAGCTGTTGCAAATCATTCTCTATCTTTTAGACTCCTCCATTACCATTGTCAATGGTTGTTGCTGCATCCTCAGTTGCTAATCACGTCCTCTATGTACCACCCCTTACCAGTTTGTTCATTCTCCATTGCCAATCGTTGCCCCCTTCTCCTTTCAAGTCTCAACCTTACTTGTTGTTGTTGTTGGTAAGAGTCTCGACCTCTCTTGAGTTACACATTATATTTTTTCTTGTTACTTATTCCTTTATTTTATTGTTTAGTTATATAAAAATATGTTTGAATGTTTTATCTGATTAGTTTACATGTTATGTGATTTTTTTTAAAGAGGCTATGTGGTCATTGTTTACTTAAATCTTGTTGTTACATGTTTATTATTATCATTCTATCAGAAAAATATTTTTATTATTGTTTTAATTTTTTAAGTACTATTACATGACTAGTATTTTGGTTTTTTTGAAGAGTTTACATGTTACGTGTTACTTATGCGTATTTAAATCTTGTTATATTAGTTTATATGTGAATATTGTGTGTACCGTAAAAATATTTAGTAATGGACGTTTAAATGTTGTGATAGAATAAAAATAACATGAAAGTGTATTTTTACATTGTTTTTTCACTATTAACACTTAATAATATATATGCATCATTTTTTCTTATTTTCCATCCAAAAATTGAGATTTACACCTCCTTGATGCTTATGCCTCACCTCGATGAAGGCAAACCACCGCGATATTGCCGCATATTTTTTAAAATCTCGATTATCACAAGCAACTGTAAACAAACTTTGTAAATACCAAGACCTTACAATAGGACATCGGTGAATCTCTGTCATGTGACTATCTATGCCACATGCATGGCATATTATTACAACCAAAATGTTGAATTACACTCTAAAGGGCACGCCATATTCACGTATAAATATACATTTATTTATCACAGATGTATGTGTTTTCACAGTCAAGTATAACTATACTATGCATATGTGTATTTATCATACATGCATATATATTTATATGTGGCCTCTTTCAAAAAAAATTGTGGCAAGCTTTATGCACAACTACACATATTTATGCATGATATTATTTCCATGAAGGTTAGAGGTGAACTTAAGAAATGAATCATATGTACCACGCATGCATCTATATTTATATGTGGCCTCTTTCAAAAAAAATGTGGCAAGCTTTATGCACAACTACACATATTTATGCATGATATTATTTCCATGAAGGTTAGAGGTGAACTTAAGAGAATAATGTGCACTGTGTTGCTTGCTATATGTAGATTTTAGTCTATTTAGAGTTCTTTTTAAAGTTCATTTGGTTCATTTGCTATAATATGTCTATTTCCTTAATGTTCATTTGGTTTGAATTATTTACTTTACTACGCATTTTAGGGTTTATATGATGTTTAATTGCTTACTTCATTTCTTACCGTTTATTAATATGCCTTTTGTGTCGACTCCATTTCTATTGCATCAATGTTGATTTCATAGTTCATTTTGTTTAGAATGAATCTGTTTGACGACCGGGGCGGGGGGGAGGCTGGCCCGGGCTGGACGGTGGGTGGGAGGCGGAGGAGAGTGGCGGTGCCGGTGAGGTGCTTCAAGTGCCTTGGTGAGGGGTACATGGCGGCGAGGTGCAGGGACCCGGTGCGCTGCCTGTGCTGTGGCGCTTTGGGTCATCGGAGGTCGGGTTGTGGTCGGCGGAGGTCGGGTGAGGTGGTTTCTTCGAGGAAAGGAGAGATGTCTCCACCTCCTCCGGAGGAGGCGCCCCTTGTGGAGGTCGAAGCGCCGTGGTCGGAGGAGTTGGGAGAACTGGAAGGGAAGCTGGCTTCGGCGCTGGTTGCGGTGGTCTTGGAGGGGTTGGTGGAGGTGGAAGCCCTGAGGGAGGCGGTCGTCGCCTACTTGGGGGCTGACGGGGATCGGGTGAGGGTGGCTTCTCTGGGGGGAGGGCGGATGGTGTTGCTGGGGCTGAGCCGAGTGGAGTTGGGGCGGCTGGTCTTCAGGGTGATCCGATGTGGTGATGGTGTGGTGAGATGTCGGTGGCCGGTCAGGTCTGATGGGGCGCTGGCGGAGAGGCCGCCGTCTGGCGCGAGGAGGAGGATCTTGATTGAGGGGGTTTCGCTCTTCCTCCGCATGGTGGAGGTGGTCGCGGCGGTGGTTGCCCCTTTTGCGAGGCTTCGCGGGTGCGGTGGCATCGGCCTGAAGGCGGCTGATCTGTCGCGGATTGAGGCTTGGGTGGAGATGAAGCCGGGGCGACTGTTGGTGGAGAGGTCGGTGCTCCGGTGGGGTAGTTCCGCCTAGCTTCTTCGCGCCTCCTGGGGTTCTGAGAACCCTAGGTCCTTTGCTGCGGTGGTGGGTGGCGGAGCGGCGGTGACGTGTGGAGGCGGTGGCGGCAGGCGGGCGGAGGAGGGCCGGACTGTTCTTGGGAAGGTCGAAGGTCGTGGTGGAGATTACGGCGGGGATCTCGGGGTGAGTACGTCTCCTGTGGCACGATCGGCGGCAGACGAAGCGGCGGGAATGCAGAGGGCCGTTACGATTTTGGCGGAGGAGGTGGGGGAATTGAATGTGGCGCTGAAACCAGGCGGTCACGCTGATTGCAGGAGTGTTGGTGGTGACGCGCTGGCTCCTGGTCTTGAGGAGGTGGCGGATGGCGGTTTCGGGTCGGGTGAGTGTGACCCGGCTACGGGGTTTGGGGGCTCCAGTGCTGTAGCCGGGTCGGGTCCCCTTGCACGCTCGCCCCCGCGTCTCCTGGTCTTTGCGGTGGAGGGCCGGAAGGTTGCTGGAGGGGTTTCGAAGTGCTCCTTTGGCTGTCCGAGTCGGGCGGCGGGACTGGAGGTGGCTGGCGGGGAGGGCGGCGGACGACGACGGGAGCGGAAGATGACTTGGTCGCAGAGACTCTTCTACCGCCCGCGGTGGTCGTACCGTAGGGGGTTGTCTCAGAGGACCCCGTCTGCGGGGGGGCTGTGGCCGACCGGCGCCGATTGCCGGAGGAGCGGGGGACATCTGGTGGCGTTGCATTGTCAGCGGCGGCATCTTCTGAAGGTGGCGGCGGGGACCTGCTTGCTCCGGGGTCCAGTGGGTTGGCAGATGGGCGGTGGGCGGCAGATACTGATGATGGAGATGGGGGGTTGGGGGATGCGAGGGCGGGGAAGAGAATGATGGAGGCGGCTGGGCAGCTTGGGGGTGAGGCTGAGTTGCTGGGGGCTGGTGCTGGCGGCGAGGTGGTTGGAGTTGTAGGTGATCTGGTGGCTGCGGGACGTGGAATTGAGGTATGTGGTGGTGAGGGAAGCTCAGAGGACCGACGTCTGTTGCTGGATGAGGAGAATGTCGTGGCAGAAATGATGGGGTTTAGACGGTTGACGTCTGGAGGTGTTTCCTGGAGGACCACATGACTAAGATCTTATCTTGGAATGTGAGGGGTCTGAATGACCCGTCGAGAAGATCAGTTTTACGGGGGTATATTCAGAGGTGGGGGCCTGATGTGGTCTTTCTCCAAGAGACGAAGTGGGGGAGCTGTGATAGAAGGTTGTGGAGGGAGGTGGGGGGGAGAAAGTTGTGGAGGTTTCCTAGCCCTGGATGCAGATGGGAGTGCGGGGGGAATTGTTGTAGGGTGGAGGGAGTTCTCCTTGCTGGACTCACTGATTGGATCCAGCATTGTCACTGTCAGACTTCAGAGACGCTGGGATGACACATGTTTGCTCCTCTCCTCGGTTTATGGGCCGACGGAGGGTCGAAAGAGACAGGTCTTATGGGAAGATCTGAGCCAGGTTGCGGCAGCTTTCCAGGGGGTCCCGTTGCTGATTGGTGGGGATTTTAATGTTACTCTACGGGCTGAGGACAGACCGGGTGACCGAGGGGGATTGGACTAGGGCTCTGAGGCGTTTGCGGACTTTGTGGCGGACCAGGGGTTGGTTGATATGCTTCCGTTGTCCTGTCTATACACGTGGAGGAACGCGGGAGGGCAGCGATCCCGTATTGACAGATTTCTGGTTTCAACGGCGATGGCAGAGTTCCCGATGGCGGAGGTTAGGCCTTTGGAGCGCTCGTTCTCGAATCACACCCCCTTGCTGTGGACGTTGAACGAGGTATGGAAGCATGGCACCTATTTTAAGTTCGACAAAGCGTGGCTCTTGGAGGAGGGCTTTAGGGGTTTGGTTGAGGAACGGTGGAGGTCGACTCAGGTGGATGGGTCGGCGGCTGCCAGGTTGGAAACGAAGCTGAAGGATTTGAGATCCTTCTTGAAGTCCCACGTCAAGCGGGTTAGGGAGGAACGCGGGAGGAAGAAAGAGGAGGCTCTTGCTGCAATTACACGCTTGGATAGGGCAGAGGATGTTGGGCTCCTTTCAGAAGATGACAGGGCTTATAGAGCGAGACAGACTCAAGTGATTCAGGAGGAAGACAGGAAAGCAGAGGTGGAGTGGAAGGTGAGATCTAGGCAGAAGTGGCTGAAGGAGGGCGATTCCAATACCTGCTTTTTTCATATGGCTGCGTCGGGCAGGAGGAGAAACTGGATTGACAGGTTGATGGTGGATGGGGAGGAGTTTGTGGGAAGGGAAGCGGTGGGAGAGGCGGCTGCGAATTATTTTAGAGAATTCACGGGGTGGAGGCGGGGGGGAAGGTGGAGGTGGTTGGGATCCGGGATACCACAGATTAGGGGGACAGACGCGGATTTCTTGACGGGTTCTTTTGAGGAGGATGAGGTCCGTGAGGCAGTTTAGGGGCTGAACGCGGATGGGTGTCCAGGGCTGGGTGGCTTCCCGGTTGCCTTCTACAGAGAGTTTTGGCCGGTGGTGAAGGAAGACGTTATGCAAGTGGTGCAAGAGTTTAGAACGGGCAACTCGGGATTTAACAGGCTGAACAAGTTCTATATGTTCTTATTGCCGAAGAGGGAGGCCGCTGAGGAGATTCAGAAGTACAGACCGATAGCTCTTTCGAATGCTATCTACTTGGTGGTGGCTAGGCTTCTGGCGAATAGATTGAGGAGAACATTCGTGAGATTATAGACCCGGTGCAGATGGCTTTTGTCCCTGGCAGGAATATTTTAGAAGGTTTTGTGATAGTCTCGGAAATCCTTTCGTCCTGGAAGAGAGAAAAGAAGGCTTTTTTGTGGAAGGTCGATTTCAGCAAAGCTTGTGATTCGATCCAGTGGTCGTTTCTTTGGGCGTCCTTGGTAAAGAGGGGTTTCCCACCGGTGTGGATTGAGTGGATAAAGAGATGCGTCACTACGACGTCTTTCTCGGTTCTTATCAATGGAAACCCGACTGGAGGTTGGGTCCAACCTAGGAGGGGGGTGAGGCAGGGTTGTCCGCTGGCCCCGATGCTCTTTGTGATTGCTGTGGATGCTCTTGCTAGGGCGGCGAGGAGGTCCTGTGAGAGAAGCCTGTTGAGTGGTTTCTCCCTGAGGGATGGGACGGGTATCCCTTTGCTCCAGTATGCGGATGATACGATCTTCTTTATTGAAGGTGGTGAAGTGGAGGCCAGAAGGTTGAGGTTCCTAGTTTTCTTGCTGGGTGAGGCATCCGGATTGCAGATTAACCTGGCTAAGTCGGATTTTATCCCTTTCAACATGAATGAGACGGAGGCAAGGGGATGCAGTTTGGGTCTTGGCACGGAACAGGGTAAACTTCCGGTTAAGTATTTGGGCCTGCCATTGTCAGATGGGAGGATTCTAGTGAGAGACTAGACCTCCCTGGTGGAGAGGTTGATTGGGAGGCTGGAGGGGTGGGCGTCCAAGCTTCTGTCTAGAGGTGGGAGGCTGATTCTGCTCAAGGCGGTTCTGTCGACGATGCCGTCTTATTTCATTTCTGTACTAAAGATGCCTCGACAAATGATTGCAAGGATTGAACGAACTATGAGGGGTTTCTTCTGGTCCAATCAGGGGACGAATGGACAGGGTGCCAGGTTGGTTGCTTGGAAGGAGGTCTGCAGACCGCTGAAAGACGGGGGGCTAGGCGTGAGGGATGTAGAGAGATCTAATGACAGTCTGTTGGCAAAATGGGTGGGGCGCCTGTTGGAAGGAAGGGGGGATATGTTGGGCAAGGTGTTTGAGACGGCATATGGTTGTCCGGTGCGATGGGATCTTCTGGTATCTCCGCCTAGGGATGCTTCTCACTTCCTGAAAGGCTTGTCGAAGGTGGCCTCGAGGGTGAGGAACTGTTTCGTCCCTGTGTTAGGAACATGGGAGATTTTCAGATTCTGACAGGATGACTGGACATGTGATGGAGCGCTTTGCAGAAGATTTCAAAGACTGTTTGCCTTATCCCAGAACAAGATGGCGTCTGTGGCTGAGGTGTGGGATGGTGGGTGGTACCCACGTTTCGTTGGCAGTCTGTTCGATGCAAGAACGCATGATTTCTAGACCTTACTGGCTGAGTTGGAGGGACTGCAGCCGGCGGCTGGTACGAACATGTTTGGGTGGGATGAAGGTGAGTTTTCGGTTACGGCCGCGTACAGGAGGTTGTTTGCTGGTGGTCTTGGGGTGGAGTTGGATTTGGTAAGGAACTGAAGACAGATTTGGAAAGCCGCGTGTCCGCTAAAAGTCAAGATTTTCGCCTGGCTGCTTAAGAGGAGAAGGCTGGTGACTAAGGTGTGGAGGGTAAGGTGGGCTCCTGGAGAGTGTACGGTATGCTCCTTATGTGGGGGTGGTGAGGAGGACGTTGACCACCTTTTTTTCGCTTGCCCTTTTGTGGTGCAGATTTGGGATAGAATGGGCGAGAGAAGGTGGGAGTGTAGGCTGTTTGAGGAATTCTGGCACAGCTTCAGAAGTGGAGGTGGTGGTGGCGGATGGTTTGTTTTCCGTTCGAAGGAGATGGCCAAGCCATTGGCAGTCCTCTGGGGATTTGGCTGGGTAGGAATGCGGTGGTTTTTCGGGATCAGAGACCTTACGTAGAGAATTTTGTTGAGTCTATCAACTCCTTGTTTTCCCACTGGGTTGTATCGGTGTGAGTGGGGGCCTTGGTGTCCATCTGTTGTGATGGTTATTTTTTTTATTCTATTATATAAGTTTTTGGATAGTTATCTCTCTGGACAACTACCCTTTTCTTTTTCAAAAAAAAATTTTACTTTGGATGTTTGGATTGAACAATGCTTTATGAGACTCTGCTTGGTAGAACATTTCATGTGTGCTTTTTTGGAACTTTGTTTAAGACTTTTTTTTTTAATGGTTTCCATTAGTTAAGTTCCTCTTGAATGGTATTTTAGTACTTATGTTTGTATTTTGGTACACATGTTTTTTAGTGTAGTTATTTATGATTTTATTCGGTGAGTATTATAAAATAAGTATTTAAGATTTATTTATATTTTTAAATGTTTAAAAATTCATAACCTCATACTCATCCGTATATTGAGCACCCACCATAGTGGCCTGTTCGTACAAAATACTGCATAACGTTTTTCCAAACATTGCGGTACTCCATCTGGCTTTACTCGGGGAATAGATAGAAAAATTGTAGAGGACTTCAGTGGCGAACCAAGGTGTCTATAAGAAGTATAGAGAGAGATTGGACAAGGAGTACAAGTTCAAGAAGCTTTATGATTATAGGAGTTCTGAAATCAGACTTTATACTGGAAGTAGCTATACCATAGATGCTCATTGATCTCTTGGCAATGTTTCTGGTGGTGCACAGGGTGTGAGCATCCTGCCCTAACACTGTAGGTCTTTATCTTTTTGAGTGTAAACTTTTATGGGACATTCTATAGCAACAACATCCAATTTCATACCTCTCTGAAAAAAAAAGAAAAAGAACCAACTTTATATCCTGCTCCTCTTTTTCATCAAAAGTATTAGCCATAAAGTAGGATTAGTAACATCATCACCGTTCTTTACAAGATGAGAACAATGACTAACAAATTTGGATGATCATTATTTTGGGTGGTCATCTTTTGAATTTCAACAAAAAAAAAAAGAGAGATTAAAACAATGCTATTCCTTTAGACTTTGTAAATACCCTTAGGAAAAAATACTTGACAACATGAGGGAGAGTGCTTATCAGTATGACAAACACAACCAAAGACCTTCAGTGGCAGACGAAAGGTTTCTCATCAGGATACAAAACATTGTAAGGCACCTGACCACCCTGAACATAAGAAGGTAGCTATTCATCAAATAGCATGCAGTCAAAAGCTGTAGCTCCCTAAAACCTTCTTGGCATATGCATATGAAATAACAAGGGAGAAGCTGTGTCCAAAAGGTGACAACATTTATATTCAGCTAGGAAGTATGAGTAGAAGTGGTCTAACGTAAAGAACTTAGATTAATGGAAAAATTAACACAATGCCTTGGAAAATGCACAAGAGCAATGCTAGACTAATTTAATGGAAGAAGTAAAGAGGTTAGCTCTTCTTGCCTTCACCTACTGTCCAACCCTCTAATAACACCTTGCCTACTACCACTAGGATTGATAAACTTTAGACCTCTAAAAGGGCTTTCCCCTCTAAAAGGTTGCTATTTTACAATATCATGGAAAGGGGATGGCTTAGGTCCTAGGCTAAGGTGTGAGAGAAAAGATAGCCACATGCTAAAAGGAGCGGACTTCATTAAAGGATAAGGGATCTGGAATGGATACAAGATTGGGTGATTGACTAGAGATCTCACATAGATGATCTTCCCCTTGCATGAGCATAGGGTTAATTGCGAATTCCTTTTGCTTTGCATCAATCCCAACTCTTTGCCTTTTAACTTGAGCCAATTGTGGTCTCTTTAACAAAGAGCTCTTAATCTGGCTCTTCCCCATTTGGGTGTTCGACGGGAGTTGATTGCATTGAAAGAACAAAAAAATTCTTGTAAGCCAAAAAGTGCTTCCAACTTGTGAGCAATCTTGTATGAGAAAAATTTGACGGGCTCTAGAAGAATCATCTTTGAAGACAAGATGATGACACTAATCATTAAGGACAAACTATGTGGACGACATACATCACGAGGGACTAATTCAAAGGGTCATTCACTTCTTCCACATCTCTTGGGAAAAGTAGAACCATACAACAACCAAGCTTCTCTCACACAAAGTGGGGTTAGCTACATGGATTCTTTGCCTTCACTTAAATCTATTTTGAGTCATTTCTAGGTTTAAGTTGATGTAATTGATGTCATATGTAATAGTTTCCTTCCATCATTTCTTTGGTCTTCTTCGCCCCTCCTAGTAGGTTCAACCCTCAATTTGTCGCATCTCTTGACCGGGGCATTTACTGGTCTTCTCTGCAAATATCTAAATCATCTTAGATATCTTTCATTTTATCCTCTGTTAATGCTACCTCAATCTTTTCTTAGATAATCTTATTTCAATACGATCCTTGAATGACCTAGAATACCTATAGCGTGCCCACAACATGCCAATGAAATAGTCTTTTTCTTATGTGAGGTCATATTGATACATGTAATGTTGAAATAGTGTTGGCGATATTTTACCAAATAATGATATAATATGTTGACAATTTTGGTGAAATGGATGGGACTAGGTACAATTTTGAGACATTATCATATTTTAAGATCGACATAGGCAAATCAATGACCCATTTTTACCCATTAATATTGTTGCATGCTTGTTGGAGTCATAAGAATTCATGTATCTTCTCTCCTAATTTTTTAGATCTTTAAGATAATTTGGTATCTCCAAAGTTAAATAGTATTTATTTCATATTCTCTAAGCTATAGATTTAAGTTGCAAACCTTATGTTTATTGATTCTATTATGAGTTTTAAGGATTACATTTGTAGATTCATAAGTAGATTAACTAGTTTTATGATTATTTGATCTTTAGGTTTTATAGAGTTAGATTGTTAAATCATAGGATTGAGTGCTTAGATATTTTTTTTGATAGGAACAATGTTTATATGTTTATTAAGTTTTTCAAACACAATTATATAAATTCAATATATATTGTTTCCCCAATATACTTTCGACGTGCCTCCGAAATGCCTATTTTTGGAGGAGTCGTAGTTATCAATATTCAACATTGAAATTCTAGTTCTAGAATCATCAAAATGACATTGAAATTAGCATTTAAAACTATGGTATGATCACATCCATCTTAACATCTTCATTTTTGTCATAGACATCTTATACACATGCTTATGGTTGACAACTCAACATTTAAAACCATATAGCATGGCATGCCTTATAACTGTTTGATAGTATTTTTCTTTTAACTTTCAAAGGAATCCTCTTATCACATGGAACACTAGATGCTCCCTTTCATTTCAACCACCCTGCATTAATTCTATGTGAATTTCTCTACAATATGGAGCACTTTTATAATTGGAAAAGTCAAAGAGGAACAAAGGGAGTTGGTCTCTTTATATAGAGAGACCAATTCCATTTCAAATCATTATACAATCTTCTAAATAAAGTGTTAAGCTTGGCGCACTTGGAGTGTGGAAGCTCCCATAGACATGAGAAAACAATCCATGTGTGGATTGTCCACGTGAGAAATCCGGAAGAGGAGCAGCCACCGGTTGCTCTTGGTGGTTGGTGAAGGTGGTCGGCAATGGTGGTGATGGTCGATTGCTTGAGGAGAGGAGAGAGGAGGGTGTCTTGGAATTATTGGCAATATTATTATTGGACTTAAGAACCAAATCCAATGGGAACTTTTTGTATAAAGAGAACATATCCTAACAAAATAAGAAATAAATCTTTTCTCTAAATAAGGAAGAATAAATCCCAAACTAATTCTCAAAACAACTTTTCTAAAAATCAACTTAACAAAAGTAACAAACTTGGAACTCAAGTAAACAAAACTTGTCCCTTGGACCTTCGGCCTATGGGCCCACCTATTGTTGCCATGTGGCCTATCTGGTTGCCATGTGGTAGGTCCACGTGGCTCCTTATTCCCAACACTCTCTCTTAAGTCGAAGTTGGGAGGACGATAAGTTGGCCTTCAACTTGTGAGGCTAGATGCTTTATCGCTCTTTTTCTTCGTGAGTTATGCTCTCAGTCTTCTCTTTGGATGAGTCAACGGTGTAGCCTCTTGCAACCTTCGAAGTCATTGCATTTGTGGCAACCTGAATAGTCATTGCGACGATTGTCGTTGACTTATCTTCTCAAGATCGACAGATGTGAGAGAAATCATGCATGAGGTATTAGTAGCCCCACGTGGTGGTTTTTGCACCTTACTTGGATCTTTAGGAAAGGAACTTCTTGGATCAACTACTAGTCTTTTCGTAACCTGAGAAGTCATTGCTCCTTTTGGCAATCTTGAAAGTCGTTGTATGGACTGTGTCCTCTTCTTAGAGCGATCAACATAATATTTGACATCTTTTCTCTGGGAAAATCTCCTCTTTTGAAGGAGTAAAAAATTGGATATAAAGCATCAAAATGGAAATAACTTGATAGATCTCTTTTCTCGATTTTGAACTCCATCTTTGTTGACAACGTGGCATCAGCAATTATGGTGGAGGCTTCCATCATCTTCTACTGTTTTCCTTCGTGTAAGGCATTGGATTTGTCGAGGAAGACTCTTTGTCGGAGACGAAGGACCACCCACGTGTGGTAAAAAACCCTCACATCCAAGAAAGTCCAGACCAAAGGCTCTGATACCATGTTAAGATTGGTGCATGTGGAGCATGGAGGCTCCCTTGGACGTTGGAAAATAGTTCACGTGGGGATTGTCCACGTGAGAAATCAGGGAGAGGAGTAGCCGCCGGTTGCTCTTGGTGGTCGGTAAAGGTGGTTGGCAATGGTGGTGATGGTCGACTGGTTGGAGAGAAGAGAAAGGAGAGGAGTCTTGGAATTATTGGAAATATTATTATTGGACTCAAGAACTAAATACAATGGTATGACTCTTTATATAGAGAGAACATATTCCAACAAAATAAGAAACAAATCTTATCACTAAATAAGGAAGAACAAATCCCAAACTAATTCCCAAAATAACTTTTTTTAAAACTAATTTAACAAAAATAGCAAACTTGAGACTCAAGTAAACAACACTTGGTCTCTTGGACCTTCCTAATTGTCGGCCCAATGGGCCCACCTGCTGTTGCCACGTGGTGTATCACGTGGCCTGTCTGGTTGTCACATGGCAGGTCCACGTGGCTCCTTATTCCCAACAAAGAAAAACATATCTCAAACCAAATCACATCAAATCCTAAACAAATTTGGTAAAGGGATAATGCCAAAATAGAAAACATAAAAGTAAGAAAGGGATAAGTTCGTAAGTAGATATCTTCTACTCCACTTAATGTGATCACATGAGATCTCCAACGTGGAGATCTCGTAGAATCTCCAACGCTACCCCTTAAGTTGGACATGCATGATCCAACTTGAAGGAATACTTGGTACATGCTCCCCTTTCTGATGTAGTTGAGGCTGGAGCATGAATGCATATAGATTTCTTCACGTATATACTTTGTCTTCAGCGGTAGTTAATCCCAAGCACAAACTCGAACTTTAATTGAACTGAATACTTTAATTGGTGTGTGTTCCTAAGCACTAGAAGTCACCTATCTCTAGAGAAAAAACTCAAGTTAAGAGGAGGAAAATTAGCTCTAGGCATCTATAGATGGGGCTAAGCCTGTGGCTCAGTTTCCCTACTACTCACCGGCATCTACACTGATGACATGATTCGAAGCTTTAGAACTTTTTGTCGGGCTCGGCACAGGTTGCACAGACGTGACTTTAGTGCATTGTTTTAAGTGTTAATGGCATGTTGGTGATAACCTTATTTTTTGGGGAAGGTTCGTATTGACACAATGTGTTGAAACCTAAGGGTATCGTTGATATTTTGACAATTATTGATACTGCTGACAAATCGAACCAAAATGAGGGTTACATTCATAAATTCTCCACCACATTGTCCATAATAATCGGTACAGGGTCGGCAACCTTTCCCGTTTTAACTCTACATTGTTGCTTTCTGTTATGCTGATTGCTGCTGCTACTACTTGATGCTGCCGTCATTGATAGTCGATTACTCATTTTCCAAGCCTCCAACTTGTCGTCTTGACTCTCCAAGCAACGCTCTGTTTGGATAATCTCCATTCGGATCTCCAACTTCACATGTCAGGAAGGTATAATATCATATCCTCTTCCTTTATTGTATGTATTTTTGTTGTGTATACATATATTTAGGTATGTATTAGCCATTAGGTATGTATTTAGGTTTGTATTAGGTATGTAATATGTATTACTTAATTAGATGTAAGATCATGTAGTTAAATGTGTAATTACATAATATCACATGAAGTCAACAATGGTGATGATCCCGCATGACTTTTTTGGTTTTTTGAATTTCCAAAATTCTCAACAACTTCGTAAGGTTCTTAAAATTTTCATTATCTTAATTTTTTTTAATTGGTTGGTATACTATGCTTTATTTGATTTGAGTGTATTGATTCAATGCTTATGTTTTCATATGTATACCCTTCTTGCATAATTTTTTAAGATTTTAAGTTAATAATTTGTAATTTACTTACAATTTTAATCATTTAAGGTAAACTCAGTCGCCATGCATTGGCACGATAACCTAGCATCGATACAGAGGCATCTTTGCGGTGTGCCCTCGATATACGCACTTGAAAATTTATCGGCATTACATCGATATTGTTGAGTACATGGATGTATTTGATATTTATTTTTTCATGGTTGTCCATGTAATTAACCTAGTTCTCTCTCTTATAAAATAGGCTAGGGTTTTTTTTGAGAACTAAGCTATCACCTTTTCTCCACATGGTATTAAAGCAGCGGTCGTAGGCTGGTACTCTGATATCTCACCAAATACCCACCCAAAAAGATGATCAAATCTCCAATACAAGGTGATTCGTTGGAAGAAATTGAGCCAAATCATAGTAGAAGCAGTAACGACGTAGGGTGTCTCCTAGTGCCATTACTGTCACTGAGAGGCCCATCAGCCACGTTGGCAGGGCCATCGACACTCCTAGTATTGCTGCTAGGAGTGCTGGCTAGTTGTCGATGACCCGATAAGCTAGTTGTCAATCGGCTTTTCCTGTTGTGGGTGATATGATTTGCATGAGGCTTCTCTCGTGCTTAATGTACATGGTGGTGAGTCTCCTTTCACTGTTGATGAAGATCCTTCTTTTGTGGATGAGTCCTCATGCAAAGGTGTGTTTGGTCCGAGAAGTGGGCTTGTTTCAAATCTACAAGGGCTTGCACGTGCAACCCAAGAAGACACAAAGAAGATGATCGGAGGAGCATGGGTCGTTGCTTCCGGTGCTTCTATTCATCTTACAAGAGATGTAGAGCGATTGGTGAATCCCATGGTTCCATGCGCGATTAGAGATGTTAGTGTAGCCAATAGGGCTACATCATCAATCATCGCAGTTGGAAGTATGTGCATCTCTAAAGATGGCGGTTGAGAAGGTTCATTGTGCTCTGGAGTTCCCAATGAACCTATTATCAGTGAGTTGCATCTGCAAGGACCTTAGATGCTGTGTGGTCTTTGATAAGGACCATTGTTACTTTCAGGGCAGACGTATATGAGAGATTATAGGCGGAGATATAGAGCGAGATGGTTTTTATTACTTAGACACACCTACCATGTTTGTTGGAGCTATGCCCATAGTTACTGATTTTTAGCTGTGGCATAGGAGACATGGACACCTGTTAGTCAAGAAGATGCAGCAGATGTACCTTAAGTTACTAGATTCTCCAACTCTGCAGTGTGAGGATTGCCAGCTTGGGAAGCACCACAAGAGCAGTTACCGACGGAGAGATGAGTGGGTGAGCACTGTTCCTTTCGCTCTTGTGCACTGTGATGTATGGGGCCCTTTAGAGTTACCACTTCAGGAGGACATTGGTATTACGTAGTTTTTATGGACGACCACAATTGCCTCACTTGGGTCTTCCTGATGAAGGCATGTTCAGAGATTCATCATATTGTGCAACAGTTTCTTTGAGAGGTTCAAATAGCATGATATCATTGTCAAAGTTTTTCATAATGATAATGTTCTAGAGTTTATGTAACAGAAATTACAAGAGATTTTCTCTTCTAGGGGCATTATTCACCAAACGTTTTGTGCTTACACATCTCAGCAGAATGGTGTGACTGAGCGCAAGCTATGACATCTTCTCGGTATTGCCAGGTAATGATCCACATGAAGGTTTCGAAGTAATTTTGGGAAGATGCTGTACTTACTGTGGCATACTTGATAAATCGAGTGCCCTTGTTAGTGCTTGGAGGATAGATTCCTTATTAGGTGATTTATTCTGATTGTTCTAGGCCTTTTGGTTTACCTTTGTGGATCTTTGGGTGCACATGTTTTGTTCAGGTCTATGGCAATTAGGACAAGTTTTCTCCTGGGGTTGTCTAATCTGTGTTTCTTGGGTACTCCAGGACACAGAAAGGCTATAGATGATATGATCCTATCTGCAGTTTTTACATTGTCATAATAGATGTAACCTTCCTTTAGAAGATCTTATACTTCTCAGAAGAAGGGACATCTATACAGGCTGCCTTGGAGGAGACTTAGGTTTATCACAAGAGATCGTTGACTCTACGTGATACTATACACCTTCTTGCTGTGTCAAATGATAGCGGATTAGACACTGAGGAGCAGCTTGTATAGGGGAGGCCTAGTAGAGTATGCACTCTTTATGCTATGTCCCAGTATATAGGGGTCTCACATTAGGAGAATGAGGATCGATAGCTTGCCTTTAAATCATCATTATAGTTATTCCTAGAGGTTTGGTTAGGCTTCATAGGACTCCTGGTGGTGTACAACGATGGATAAAGAGATGCAAGCACTGTAGTCCACGAGGACATGGGATCTTGTGTCATGCCCTTCAGATGCTACAATTGTTGGCTGTATATGGGTATACACCATTAAATATAAAGCAGATAAAATAGTGGACAGATATAAGGTTAGGCTTGTTGTCAAGGGGTTTACTTAGACATATGGGATAGACTATCTTGAGACTTTCTCACCTGTAGTCCACATTACTTCAGTAGTTAGGAGATGACTGCTATATTAGTTGGACATCAAAAATGCCTTTATATATGGTGATGTCAGAGGATCTTCCCTTTTCCTTTTAAAAGAAAAAATGGTGATTTGTCTGAGGAAGTGTACATGAGACAAGCCCCGAGGTACAGTGTTCATGGGGAGCTTGTTTGTTGCCTGAGGAAGGTATCTATGGCCTAAAGCAAGGTCCACGTGCCTGGTTTGAGAGACTTAGCTCAAAGATCCAGGAGATTGGGTTTTAATGATCCACTTTAGATCATTTTATCTTCATCAGAAGGATGCCGATCGAGTGGTTATTCTTGTTGTTTATGTGAATAACATGGTTTGGGTGATGATGAGGATGGCATTATTCAGATAAAGGTATTTTTGCCGTTCACATTTGTTACCAAGGATCTGGGTGATCTTTGATACTTTTTAGGGATAGAAGCATGTTCGGTAGGGGATGAGTTTTTCCTTGTCCTAGAGATAGTACACTCTGCAGATCCTTGAGGAGGTTGGATTGCTTGGATCCAAGTCCTCTGGCAGGCCAGTGGAGTCTCAGCCTACTCACATCATTGATGAGGAGGACCCACCATATGAGGATGTTTCCAGATAGTGCAACACTGTTTGAGCGCTTGCTTTACTTGATCGTTACGCGACTTGATATTAGTTTTGCAGTGAGCAAGGCCAGTTAGTATATGCAGAACCTTTTGTACAACAATTGTTGGCGTGAGGTTTGCCTTATCCTAAGGGACCTCAAAGGGAGTCCTTGTAGAATATTATACTACAGAGATGGAGAAAATCTTAATACTCTGGCCTATTTAGATGCGGACTATGTGGGTCTATGGATGACAAATGTTCTACTTTAGGATATGTAGTCTATCTTGGTGGAAATCGAGTTTCCTAGACAAGTAAGAAATAAAATGTGGTGGCTCGTTTAAGTGTAGAGGTGAAATATAGAGCGATTGCTTAGGTGGCATGTGAAATCACGTGGATTGTCAGAACTTGGGTGTTAAGGTCAATATGCAAGCCCACTTTATTGTGATAAGTTTGCCACTTCTATTGCTTTGAATTCGATCTTCCATTAGAGGACCAAATACATTGAGATAGGTTGTCATTATGTTTGTGATGTAGCCTTAGAAGGGAAAATTAGTACTCCATATGTTTCATCCGAGTTTCAGCTGGTAAATATCCTTACTAAGTCGTTGAAGAAGCATCATGATTTTTTATGCAGCAAGTTGAGCTTTACCGACATATACGTCTCAATTTGAGGGAGTGTTGAGTATAAGGATGTATTTTATATTTATCTTTCTTTTTTTGGGTGTCCATGTAATTAACCTAGTTCTTTCTCCTATAAAAGAGAGGCTAGAGTTTTTTTTTTATAGAACAAATGCATCGCCTTATCTCCACAGATATCAAGACTTTGAACCTTGCTTTAGCGAGCTTTGTAACGGTTGGAACAACAACAGTAAAAGATGAAGACGGTAGCAGAAGTAGCAGCCACATATGGGAAACATTTCCAAGCAGTAGTAGGGGCCTCGCTCCTTGGTTAACATTAGCAGCAACATGGGAACTCTGTGGTCCCTTGAAGGCCAAAATCTTGGCATTAGAAGTCATCGTAGTTTGATCATCCTTAGCTATATCACTACACACAAAGATGCTTCACACACACAAAGGACCACTAAAAAATCGAGATGGCAGGTTAAAAAGAAATTGATCCTGGTGGTGCACATGGGATCTACAACCACACGTGAGATGTTGTTGTCGGTTGGAGGAGACGCACAAAGGTTGGAGGACCTACTACATGATCTATGATAGGAAAAGAAGAGACCAAGGCCACACCTCGACTTTTATGGCAGTTATTGGCAACAATGTGTCGCCAACACAAGCCAAGGGATTATCATGCTTCCCAAGGCACAGAGGAGGTTGGCGGCACTCTTTTAGGGTACAGTGGTGCACATGGTCTTTTCAAGAAAGACCTAATACCATGTTGGAGTTCTGTAGAACATGGAGTATTTTTATTATTTGAAAACTCAAAGAAATAAGGAGAGTTGGTCTTTTTATATAGAGACCAATCCTACTTCAAATCTTAATACAATCTTCTAAATAAAGAAAAACATATCCTAGACCAATTCACATCAAATCCTAAATAAATTTTCTAAAAGAATAATGTCAAAATAGAAAACATAAAAATAGGAAAGAGATAAGTCGACAAGTTGATTTCTTCTTCACTCAATGTGGAGATCTCGTAGAATTTCTAACAAGTTCCATGTATAACATCTCCATCAATTTTATCATCTTGTTGAAAAATGGATCCCAAGTATTTAAAAGTATCTTTCTTCAAAATACACTATTCTCCAATTTTTACATTCATCTCTTCATTGTTCCATCTATCACTAAACTTGCATTTCATAAACTCAGTCTTTGTCCTTCTTAGGCGCAAGCCTTCACTTTCAGGGTTTCTCTCTAAAGTTTAAGTTTTCTATTCACTCCACCTTGTACCATCAACCAACGCAATGCCATCAATAAAAAGTATACACCTTGGCACCACAACTTGGATATATTTTGTCAACTCATCCATGATCAAGGTAAAGAGCTAAGGATTTAAAGCTGATCCTTGATGCATATCAATGGTGATATTAAAGTAATATGTCAATCCATCCTTAGTTCTTATATGTCGCAACTCAATAGTATATATCCTTTATAAGATTGATATATAGAATAATGCTGTCAATATGAAAGGCGATACCAAGGCGACAAGGCTCATAATCGCTCGAGGCGAGAGGTGACAAAAAGACGATAGTCCAAGTGAATTGAGGCGATCGTTTTTTATTTGCATATATATATATATCTTATTAACTCAACTCCTCTCTCACATATTAGGGAGCTTTTAAACATATTGTTATGTTCTTATCACCACCAGTAATATGTCCAGTAGCTCTATGAATCCCCCCTTTCACTATCCTACCAAAAAAAGTACATTTCGTGTCATTAGTCTTTTTTGGGTCCTCCAATGTGACGCACTTCCAACATGGATGCTTTCTCCTTGATTCAGCCATTTACAAAATTCAAAACGCATGCAAAGTTACAAACAATGGTGTTTCTATTATCCTTCTGATATGTTATATGTTAGGGACTTGGATATGTATGTATTAGATTAGAGACGTATACATACCACATGCATCTAAAATAAATATGCATCTAACTTCAAGACATATACAGAATGTTACATATATATGTATCTAAAATAAATATGCATCTAACTTCGAGAGATATACAGAATGTTACATATCTATGTGTCTGACATAGATATGTATCATAATAATATCTATTATGATAATAGATATTTATTACTAACAGCGCTAACACTATATGTATATACTAACAGATATTACATATCAGTATATAACAGTATAATATACTAACAAATATTACATTATATAACAGTATTACATTACATATCAGTATATAACAATATATAGCGGTATAATATACTAACAGGTATCACATTTACTTATCTAACGGTATTACATTGTAACAGTAAGAACGGTATTATATACTAACAGATATTACATTATATACTGATGTAGCAGTATTATATATATATATATATATATATATATATATATATATATATGTAAGCATATACATACACAATGTATATATAATATACAGTGTGTAACAGACTAACAGTGTATATATACATATATATATTATACATATATAATATATAGTATGTAACAGACTAACAGTGTATATATACATATATATAGTATTAGTATATGCATATATATATATATATATATATATATATATATATATATTATCGTGGAAACTTAAAGGAAACCCATGGTCCATACATAAAGTATTATTGTTGGAACTAAAAGGAAACCAATGCATAAAAGGAAACCGTGAACCATTATGGAAATTTAAAAGGTAAAAGCATCACCCTGACCGTCTCCTGTTTAGCACTGCAGGCTTTAAAAAAGTAGATGACCATCGAGCGATGACCATTCCCATGGTGTTTGACCCCAAAAAAAAAGACGTGTGTGGCTAGTACCTAGGCAATGGAGGTTAAATTGATGATGTTGCTGACACGATGGTGACCTACGTGAGTTGATGGTGGTCAAGGAAGCTCCAAGGCAACTGGCAAGGGCAATGTATATGTGAGGAAGGTAGGTTACTTATATATAGATGAGTCTATGATGTTATCGTGGGAACTTAAAGGTTGACTAGGAACTTGGAGCGTTGGAGGGATGCAATTTAAAAAAAAAATTGCAATGGCCACCATCACTTAGGGCAATATAGTTTCAAGTGATGGGTGACGAGGCATCGCCTGAGTCGAATAAAGGCATTGCCCGATTGAAGACTGTCGCTTGGGGTTCATCTGAGGCGAGAACAACCCCCATCGCCTTGCCTAAGCACCTTAACGCCTGAGGTGCTTGCCTTGATAACTATGATATAGAATTGATACATGTCTTTTCTTTAAAATTCTCCATAAGATATCTCTTGGAACAGAGTCAGGCCTTCTCCAAATCAATAAAGACCATATATAAATCCTTTTTATTGACTTTGTAGATCTCCATCATACGCTTTAGGTGGTGTGTCGCCTCAATAGTAAATCGACCTGGTATAAACTCAAATTGATTTTCAATTACTTCGGAGACTTACCTCGGCCTTCTTTCAAGTATTGTTTCCTAAAGTTTCATCGTATAATTCATCAATTTGATACATCTATAATTTAAACAATTTTGTATATCTCTTTTGTTCTTGTATGGAGGTATCACAAAATTATTCCTTCATTCTTTTGGCATCCCCTTGTCTCTTCAAATAATATTAAATAATTTTGTGGGTCAAGTTTTAACCATCACTTTCCACATGTATATAGGAATATCATTAAGCTAAACAAACTACCTAATTTTCATCATCTTTAAACACATCTACTATGTTTTATATCCTCTAATAGCTTGTCTGATTCCTATAATCTTTCATATTTCCATTAAAAAGCTTATGAAAATAAATTTTTTATAGTCTTTATATCTGTACCGGCTATAAGTGCCCTTCCATCATCTTTGATGCACCTAGATTTTACTTTTGCTTTACTAATTACATTTTTTGCTTTTTTCTTTGTTCTTTTGCCATTTTTCATGTTTTCATTAGTCTTATAAGACTTTGAAGCAAACTCTTCTAATTGTAAGTTTTTCTTGTATTTTCTCACTCCACCATCAAGCCTCATTTTGTCCTGGAATTCTTTTAAACACACCTAACATTACCTTTGCCACATTTCTAATATAGTTTGTCAATTTACTCACAAGTTATTAGCACTTCCATCAATATTTCAAGTCCCTTGTTACATCACCTTATCTTTGAATCTCTCTTGCTTTTTTTTAAGATTTCACCATTTAATTCTCATATTCTTGAGCATTGATTTTCTCTTTTTTGACTTTTTCATATGCATATGTAACACCAAAAGATAATGTTGAGCAATTGAACTCTCCCCTAGAGTATTCTTGCAATTTTTACAACATAATCGATCCCTTCTTTTAAAAGTAAAGTAATTAATCTATGTTCTTGTTAGATCACTTTTATAAGTGATTAAATGCTCCTCATTTTTTGAAGATATTTGCTATGAAAAGATTACAAGTCATTGTAAAATTAACGAAAGCCTTTCCTTCATTCTTATCATCAAAATCATAATTTCCATGCACTCCTTTTTTTCTTACATGTTCATTTAATTCTCCATCCAATAAAATCATCTCTATGGGATTCCTTGAATTATCATATCAAGTTCGTCACAGATTTTTTTTTTTATTCTTTCCTCCAAACCAACTTAAGGTGTATATCTTGAAATGGCATTCAAGATCTTTTCTTCTAGGGTTAATTTTATCAAATAATTCGATCGTCTATCCTCTTAATCTCAAGCATGCTTTTCTTCAAATCCTTATAAACAATAATATCAACTCTATTTCTAGCTTTTTCTCTTCCGGAGTACCACAATTTGAAGTTTGTTTTCTCAATTTCCTTTGCTTTCTCTCCTACTAAGTCTCTTAAAAGGCAAAGAATTTGTATCTTTCTCTTAAAGGCAAAAAAGTTGAATATTTCTCCTTATCATTGTATCCATAATCTCCATGAGCTTGTTAGCCTAAGTGCCAACATTGCAACTACTGAATCTCAACTTCTTTTGTGGCACATTTTGATGGTGAAGTGTCTGAATTAGCTTCTTTACTTACACATGTTCCTCATATGAGAACTTTTGCTCATTTTAGACTATTTAAGGTGGCAATGTAGCAAAATTAGCTTATTTACTCGTATGCATTCCTCATACTAGAACTGTTACCCATTTTTCACTACACTCAAGCGTTAATGAAGTACATTGCAAGTAGGGAACACCTGAACAAAATTTGTGAAAGGTAGATCCATGATGCTCCAAAATTGGCATGCCTCAAATTCAATGATACCAAGATCGAAACATTTTGGAAGCATCTTAATTTTCTTGGCAAATGGATGACCTACTCGGTAATGCTAAATTTTTTTTGGCAAGAGTGGATGGAAATAGCACTAACAAAAATCCTAGGGTCCAAGTAGTACTGTCCTCCATGCTTGCAATTAGGGTTGAGCATAAGCCAGGCCTTAAGTTGCAACCCCCACCAACCAAACTCATTTGTCCTCCATAATAGTCAAATAGAAGAGCATGACGATTTAGTTCCATGATAATAATAGCACTACTTGAAAGTAGTATGTAGAAATTTGGTGCAAGTAAAACATTTGTTAGATGTTAGGTTTTATGTCAATTTCGTTATCATTTTGATAATTTTAGAAATATCCATTTTGAAGGCATGTTGAGGAAACATTGGAATTTTGATGTTGAATATTGATAAACTTTGACAACCCTAAAAATAGGTATTTCGGAGGTAAGGCAGAGGTATGTTAGGTAAATCTCAGAATTCTACAAGAATGACTAGAATTATATTGAATTCATATAATTATATTAGAATAACTTGATAAGCATATAAATATTGATCTTATAAAAAAAATAAGCATTGAATTCTAAAATCTAACAAGGTAACTCTACAAAACATATAAATCACAATTAAAGAACTAGTTAATCTATCATAATTATATGGGTCTGCAAATGTAATTATTAAAACTCAATATAATCAATAAATCTAAGGTTTGTAGCTTAAATCTAACTTAGAGAAGAAATAAATGTTGTCAAAGTTGGTGCTTGTGGAGCGTGAAGGCTCCTTGGAGTGTAGAAAAACAACCCAACAATGGTTGTTCGACGTTGGAATAGTGAGAGCAACAACTGATTGCTTGAGGGAGGCTGAGAGGATGAGGTGGTTGGCTACTATGGTGGCCGGCTAGTTGGCATAAGAAGAGAGGGAGAGTTGTGAAAATAAGTAGGAAATATTATTGCTAACTCAAGAAACTTACAATAGGAAGGTTATTTTTTAGAGAAAACATATCCTACAAAACAATAAACAAATCACAACTAATTAAGAAGAACAAATCCTTAAAACTAATTTCCTAAAATCAACTTTCCTAAAATCCACTTCACAAAATAACAAAACTTGAGACTCAAGCAACCAAAACTAGGACTCTTGGTCCTCCTTGCCGTTGGCCCTAAGGGCCCTCTTGCAGCTGCCACGTGGTCTCTCTGATTCCCAACAAATACTATTTAACTTTGGGGAAGTTAAATTACCTTTAAGATCTAACAAATAAGAAGAGAAGATGCTTACAAGAGTTCTATCAATCCAACAAACATGTGATAATAGTAATGAATAGAAATAGATTACTAAGTTGCCTACATCAACCTTAAAATATGTAACAAACTAGGAATTGTACTTAGTGTCATCCATTTCGCTGAAATTGTAAATATATTATATCAATATTTGGCAAAATATTGATGACACTTTTGCCTTTCGACGTTGATGTGTGTCAATATGGCCTTTCTTCAGAAAAGGTCATTTGAGCATTCAAAACACTGGTTAGATGTATATTGGGAGTTGACTGTATTGAAGCAATGCCTTTAATGGGAGAGCACCCATCATTGGCAAGTATCGCATAGGGATGACCAGGATTGGAGGCCAACTTAAGAGAAATTAACATTAACGGTTGGGTATTTAGATGCACCGAAATCAATAATCTGCATCCAATTTGTAAATTGGGATCAATATTATAATCCGATGACAATTTAAATCAATCTACAAACTTGGATCAAGACTTGGGGGGAGTGAAAGGCACAGAGCATGAAAACTCTGCGGTTATCTGGGTTTGATGCCATTTAAATTTGGTGTGCACTCTACACACAGAAATGAATAGGAGTATTATACTGGGCAACACGCTGAATAAGAAAAGAAAATATAAAAGGAGAAATAGAACCATTTCTGACAATCACAATACAAGAATGCATAAGTTCATCAACTATTATACAGCATTTCAAGTTGACTTGTATAATTTTGAGGATCTGCATATGTTTCTCTCATTCTTAGGGCTTTGGTATTTGCTTCACATATCCATGTCTGTCCCATTAGCAGAATGGCATAAACTTGTAATACTATGTTTTGGTTCTTGAATTAAATGATGGTGTTGGCTTTCTTTGGCATGGTTTACTTTTTCTATTTGATTGTGATTAGTTCTTTCTTTAGTGTAGATATAAATATATGTAAATGATATTTCTCCTTTTATCATGTTATTCTATTTCTTAAAATAGTTTTATAAGGACTTAAAGAGTTAAACGGTGGAATGCATTTAGCTGTTGGCTCAAAATTTTTTAATATGCTTTTGGAAGTAATCTATTTCTAATGTATTTCACCTTTCTTTGCAGTCGTCATCCTACATTAAAATGGGCACAGAGGTCTGACAGATTGTACGTTACAGTTGAATTGCCCGATGCCAAGGTTGGGAAGCTTAAATTGGAGCCAGAGGGGAGATTTTATTTCTCTGCTAAAAGTGGTACAGATAATATTCCTTATGAACTAGATATCACCTTGTTTGACAAGGTCAATGTTGAGGTGAGTTATTTATACTTCTTTCTTTGATAGACGTGTACACGATGCAAGCAAAGCATCCTCTTGTGTATTCATTAAAACTGTATTAATGTTTCTGACCCTTAAACAGGAAAGCAAGTCGACTATTGGTTTAAGAAATAATGTCAGCTATCTCATAAAGAAGAGCGAGAAGAAATGGTGGAACCGTCTCTTGAAACAGGAAGGGAAGCCTCCGGTCTTTGTTAAAGTAGACTGGGATAAGTGGGTTGATGAAGATGAGGAGCATGAGAGTAAATGTATTTTATTTAATTACAAGTAACAAATAAATTCTGTATACTGCTAATCTCATAGACTTACATTGGAGTGTTTCTTTTTATCCATCCAGTTGGCTCTGACATGGATTTTGGAGACATGGATTTCTCGGTATGCCTTTGGTGATCGGGAGCTTTAAAGAACCACTGTCTTTCTCCATTCTTAACAATCTTTTAATTTTGCAGAAGCTGAACATGGGTGGTCCTGAAGGATTTGATGATGAGGAAGAGGACAAGGATGAAGGTCCATCATCAACTGATATAGATTCCATATAACTGTTTGAGATTTGATTACATCTGGATTGTATGCTGTTGCAGATGGTGATGAAGATATGCAAGCTGATAGTGGTGACAAGGAAGCTTCATCAAGCCAGAAAGTCTGAGACCTCTTGAAGAGTTGCATATCCGATTCCACCAGGGGAGAATGGTATACAACCTGTCGTAAGAATATCTTTTCCTAACTCTTGGAGTGTTTGATGTTTTTATACTCCATATGTCTCTATGAGTGCCTGTTCATAAATGCAAACTTTTTTCTGGTGTTGAGTTTTCTGATACTATGTTGACTTGAGAAAGAGGGGTTTCTTGGATTCTTTCTGCTTTTATCTGTTCTACGTGGTAGTAGAGTGTGCTTTGGCGTGGTATTTTTGGTCTGTTTTCTGATCTGGCATTGTTTTCTAGAGTCAGCCTTAGGATTTCAGGTGATGCTACCTTTTCCTGTTTTCTGCAACAATTCCAATGTATCTTTTGTTGACGTAAAGTGCAACTCTGTGAATCTCCTTTTTCTTTTTGGCAGTTTTCATACTGTCCCTTGGATGTTTTCCCTGCAAGTCAGTCTTGACATTCAGCCCATCTGAATAGTTTGAAGCCATATGATAGTTCTATACTTGGAGGGTAGTCCAATCATTCTCAGACAATGACCTCCTCCCCCAAAGTGTCCAATTGATGCTTCTCTTCAATGCATAATCCTTCATAAGGTTAAGTTTTCCATCCTGTTCTTGTGTTGGCGTGCTGGGTTATATGACATTAAATTGACTTAGATTCAACTAATGACAGGTCCAGGTTAAATTAGTGAGAGATTATCACTATGGAAACTGAAATTGATGTTTGGACTTGCCCTTATTGCTCAAATTATGACATTGCTTGAAATTGACCCACCTATACTCTGCATTTTAAATGGTTGTCTAGTTCATCAATGTTGTCAAGTATTTTTTAGTAAAGTTCACGGAGAATAAAAATTTTCCTTGGGAATTATATTCCTTTCCCAGTTACAGGTTGTGCGCACATTACATGCCCTGCCATGCAGGGGGACTCGTACACTTCCATCTCACCCTCCGAGTGCTTTAGGGTTGTAGAATTCTCTCTCCTTGTGGCTGCAGTCACCTTTTTCCTGTGGTTAGTTCTTGGATTTGAGGCTGACTCAAACTTCTTGGATTCAAAGACAGACTCCACTTCTAGAGGCATTGAAGGACTTGGTTGTAGTATTCTGTGCAAATGCCTAGGATCACCTCTTGTTGTGATCATCCTCATCTCGTTCCCCCTGAAGGATCTTTTGGTCAAATGATGTAACATGTCCTCGAAGAAGCCCAGCTGATTCTGATTGACTAGAGGCATGATTCCTACTAGAATCCAGAATATTCGGATAGAATGCAAGACCCAATAAAGGATGAGGACCAATGACTACTGCCACAAACTGAGTGGTGTTGGGTATCTGTATATAACTAGATCTCTCTTGATGGAATTTACTTTAGATCTCTACCAAATCATGTACAAATCATGCATTGAATATTTACCCAAATGATCTGATACGTCATTATCTCACTAATTTGCAAAGTTTGGTACAAAATCTATCGATCCCTAGAGAGGAGATAAATGAGATGATGGCAGATGGCTTTCATATGAGACATGATGTCCAAAATCTAGGGTCTGACTGACCCCCTGGTTCTAAGTGCAAGAATCTGGTAACCACCTAGGTGACCAATGTTTTTTGACTTGGTCAACAGTAATGTGACAATTATTTGGATTCCAAGCTAGGTTGTCATGATAATGAGGCAAATGATACTTTTCTGATAGCCGGTAGGGAGTTGGCAATTTTTCCATTGTTGAAGTTTGCCATGTAAACTTTCCCGCCAATAGGTCAACTCTTTTGATTAATATTTTGGCCAAGTTTTTTGAGAAATTCTCAATGAAAATCCTAGCAGTACAATATGGCTTTAGTCGGACTTCTTAAATATATATTCTCTTGAATCAGCGGGAAACATTTGTTTATATATTTTATGTAATTGTAATTCAATTTTTTTATTATGTCCATTTTGTTTTCTTTCTTTCTTATAAAGAATGCTTGGCTTGCAGGTTTTTGTTTTTTTAGTTCATGTTTGTCAAATGGGTTTAATTTGAATGTCTCCGAGTCTTTAGCTAGTGTTTGGGCTTTTCACTATGTATAATGAGGGTATTAAATCATTGCATCCAACAGGAAATAAACACTGGCTAAATGACCTGATTTTATGGTGTTGATCAGGCTGGGAAATTCAGCCAGAAAACTTTTTTTTTGTCAGCGGTAATGCCTTCTTTAATATTTTGTGGACAAGCATGCCTGATCTTTAAAATATGTTAAGTCATTTCAGGCATGTCTTAAAATAGAAAGTCTGGCATAAAAAATCTGCAATATATGATAGCGTAAAAGATCCAGTAATAAGAATATTTTTATGAGAAATCTTGAAATTAATTGGGGCTGTATATGACTATCGGACCAGCTAATTATGGATCCAATTACATGAGGCTTGTATTTCACTCTCCCATTCCTTCTATTCTGGAAGAGGGTATCGGTGGAGGTGGCTGGTGGGGACTCAGTCCTCCCTATTAGTTGCAACACAGAGCACCCTCAGTACGGAGTGGAGCAAAATGGAGTTGTATCATGTGCAGCGGCATTGTGGAGGAAGGTTGTTTGCCTTCTCCTTGCTATGGTTCGCTCCTCTTGCATGATGAAAACCTAGTCATCTTTATCTGGTCCACTCTATATACATCAGGAATTCTAACAATGCAAGAGATGTTAGCCTTCTTTGCCAGTTCCCATTCAAGCCAGATCTCTTCCTTGAACTTTGTTCATCCCCTTAAATCATTGGAAACTGTTGACACTTAACCTTGAACTCCAGTACAAATCCTTCATATCAAACTGACTAGTGCAACAAGCTAAAAGATATGTCAGACTAATGGCTATAACCATTGGGAAATGAGGCATTTATTTGGCCTGTAGCATTCACTTGTTAGGTATTTTTATAGAACAAAGAGACCCTTTAATAGCTTAAATAATGGTATGTTATAGTTGATCCTAACTACTGACTCAGTTGCTATTTTGTGGGAACCCCTCCCCTCTTTAGTGCTTTCCCCTACTTTGTAGAAGTAGGGGCCAATGATGATATAAGGAGCCTCGAGATAAATCAACAATAAGTCTTGATATACGTATGTACTTTTTATCTACCTCGTTATGCTTGAATCTTGAATAACTTGACATTAGTCTAAGTTTATTCCTTACGTTCTTCATTTGCCTCAATTACTGCAGAATCTACCTTGAGTTGTCTTAAATTACTTGAGTTTATTATTGAAAAAAATTATGTTGAGTTTTGAAAGAGTGTATGCTTCATTGTGTGCACTTTCATATTTTGTTGGTGAATCCAATGCTCATGCTGTTTGACCCCCATCAAAATTAGGTCTCTCCGAGAAATGAGAATGGATGTTGAGATAAAAAAAGAGTAGGTGATATCTGTAATTAAATGAGGAGAAAAATAAGTAAATGGTTTGAAACATAGTTTAGAAATAAATTATGATGGTTCGAAATAGCCTCAGGATCACTTATTTCATGATTTCTTGTGTTGATGACAGAATGTCTTATTCCTGGATTTCTCATTACTGAATTTTTTTATCAAGATTTTGAGGATTTCTCATATCATGATTTGCTAATTTGAAGCATATGCCTGAAATGTTTGACTCTTTTATTTGAGAAGTAAAGTGGTTGACATATTTGATAAAACATTGAAAAGGCATTCTTGCCTGTAAAAATGTTCTCTGGCTGATTTTTCCGTCCTAATCACAACTTAAATCTCTTCCACTGAGACATCAATTTCAGGGTTTATTTCTTGCTGCTTATGGTAACTAGTATTCCTATTATACAGGAAGAAAAGTCCAAAGATAGGACTAAAACCCATGGATACAAAAGGCTCCTAGATCCTCGAAATAAGGCATTTTTCCCAAATGTGTAAAATGCCGAGCATTTCATAACGAGAGAAAGGTATAAAGCCAACGTTATGGCGCAAAAAGGAAGAAAAAGAGCTCCAACATAATTACATTATGCAAAGTGTATGGGTAAAAGCTTGTTTCTTATTTACGATAATGCGAGAGAAATTCAGGGGGGAGCTGTATTTTCTGGTAAGTATTTTTATCGAAAATTTCTCCGAAAAGGTTCTTTGAGTTTTCAGGCAAAGGTTCTGACATATTTATTGCTGAGTGCTCTTAACAAACTTCAGTTGTGATGTTTGGAATCATCATAAAGCAGCTTTCACATCATCACAACAACCTGACTTGGAGCCAAAGTTGTTGCCACGCTATTGTTGATTAAGGTAAAGTAGTCACGTCAATCGGCAATACTTACCGGTTTCCCCGGAATCCGTAAGCAAATTTTTGGAATTGGAGTGGTGGGGGTAAGGGAGTGGGAGAGATCATAAAGGTAAAATTTAGGTTTAGTTTACCTTGGGGTTAGGAAAATTGTGTTGAGAAAGGTAAAATTGATTCTATTTATTATTTGGTATTAATATTAATTTATGTTTATTTGAATTTATAGTAAGTTGTCATGTTAATTTTTATGATGTTTAATTTATAATGATGTTAGTTATATAAAATATAAGGGATGTCAGAGATATGAATGCTGTAAAATTTTAACACGGATTTGATTAGTATCATTTGAAATTGATGGTTAATCTTCCTTTCGAGGAGTTAACCTTTTAAGTAAAATATTTAGAGAGTTTTCTCCACTCCCAAATTGGAGGGGTTGGCGACAGGAAGGAAAGGAGCCCGTGTCTTTATTTAAAATCTCATTTGTACCTCTTTTTCATAAATTGTAGAGGTCATGTTAGAAAAATAACAGAGTTTTTTCCTCTTCACTTTTATTGAAATATATAACACCAACTTTCTTTACCTTTGCTTATCCGAATAACTATATTAACCCTTCCTCTTCTATGTTATTTCCCTCCTATTCTGCACTTTCCCTTCCATCCAAGAATCAGTTGTATAAGAGATCAAGCTTCAGGTTTTGCTTAATATTTCACATTTTGAGCTATTTCCACCATTTTCTCGTTTCATCGCTTTCACGTGAGAGTGACTGAAAGGATTTGTACTAGACCTTTATTAATTAATGAGATTTTTGCAATTATTTGAATCATTTGCATGGATTAGTTCTTGCCATCGTGTGATTTGGTGGAGTGCAAGGTCAAATCTTAGACAAAAAAGATGTGTGTGTGTGTGTGTGTGTGTGTGGGTGGCTAAGTCATTTTGTTGCTTAATTAGAGTTCAGGAAGGGTCTTTGTTGTTGGCTAATCATTTTACAAGAACTTTCCAAAGGCATTGACATTTATTTTTCTTCTATGTCTACTTTTAAGTTCTGTGGCTACTTCACCACATGGGTGATTAAACTTGAGCTGATAGATGATGTAGATGCACAATTTAATGATGCATTCACTTCTCATCACCATTGAAAAAGAAAAAAGTTTCATTTTAACAGAAAGGGACAACCCTCTTGGATTCCTCTCTCTCAAATCAGCATGCGGAATTTAAAGGTTCTGCTTAGATGCAGTATAAGACTCAAAAAAGACTATTTAAAATCCTACTACAATATGAACTCAAGGATCCTAAACCAATCAGGATTTTTAATTCCAACGAAAGCAAGTTAATTGAAAATAGGAATGTACGTGAATTCCTAACATAAAGGATATCTCGTATTTGTGTTAACCTATCAAAAGGGGACATCCTTTATTTGTGTTTACTAAGTAGATTAGAAAAGTGGACCATCTCATTTTATAAATAGCCATCAGTATTGAGAGAGGTTTTTTTTGGTTTTAACTACTTGGGATACTTCTTTGATCAATCAAGAGTTCCATATCACGAGTTAAGAATCTAAATCCTTGTTAAGTTTTGGGGGATATGCCATGTAGCAAACAAGGGTTATTCATTGATTTTGGGGGTAATCTTCTATGATAAAGAGATCCTTAGTAGTAGTTTCGTTTTAAGAGTAAATTAGCTTAACCCGTATTTGTCAAGACTTATCACGTGTTAAAGCTAATATAAGTACTTTTATTTCATGTTAAACTGATTCCAACCATGAGGCAGAAAAATTTAACTCTTATATTTGTTTCTTGATGTGATGTTAATTATATTTTTCTTTTGATGGGGCATAAATTATAATCAATTAAATTGTAATTACATCTTAGACAAAAAAAAAAAAGTCGTTGCAAACTTATTTCTTGATTTGACATATAACTCCATCCAAGTGGAATACATTATTTATTCGTCACTTATTTTTCATGATCTATTTATTTGTTATTTTCCTATACCTCCAATAGGCAAGCATTTCTTCTCTACCGAGCTGAATGTGATAAAATGTAGGAATTGTTAAATCAACTTGGAAAATATTAAGTGATATATAATTTGTTATTATCAGTATGTCATTGGTCCTCCTGTTGCTGTGGTCTCACAATTGATCTGAATCGTTTAAGGATCATCATTAGGGCGTGATGCTATGTATAACATCAAAGGGGTTGTCATTTTTACTAATGCAAGCCTTGTGCCTCGTCCTGTAATGGGGGTTCTTTCCTTTTCGGTATGCAATCCACATGGGGGCAAGGTTCAAGAAATTAAATTGGTAAATTGAGAGAACTTTAGGTTTAATAGGGTCCGATTGGTTGGATCGGTGATAACATGAACATGATATCATCATTTAAATAGATAATCACAAAAAGTTGGATTGCTCATTTTCAGGTTGTCAGATCAGTTAGGTTTGGATTTTTGAATTAAATAAAAGTTAATTTTATAATGGATGTGAGTTTAAAAATATAAAAGTTAATGTAAAAATTGATGCATAGTTATAAATGTGATTTTTTTTCTTTTTATGTAAAAAAAGTATTGACATCTGATAGGATCTACCATTGTTGTAGGGGTGAGTGGTTGTGTAAAATTACTTTACATCTTCAAAAAAATTTTACACGGGTGTAAAGTAAGATTACATTGGTGTAATTTTACTTTGAGTTATTTTGCATCGGTGTAATAAATTTTTTTGCATAGGTGCAAAGTAAGATTATATCTTAATTTGAATTACTTTATACCGGTGTAATATTTTTTTGTATGGTTGTAAAATTAAATTCCAAGTGTTTTTTCATGTATGAAAAGTGATTTTTTACTTGAAAGGTGATTTTTCACCGTAGGGTTTAGGGTTTAATATTTAGTGTTTAGTTAAATTTTAAATCCTAGATCCTAAATTGTAAGGTGAAAAATTACTTTTCAAGTAAAAAATCAGTTATCATACGTGAAATTACTTTTCATAAACTTAACTTATAGGTCAAAATTACTTTGGATAGGTGCAAAATCACTTTAGATTGGTGAAATTATCCTTGGAATAATTTATCACCGGTGTAAAATTTTTTATTACCTGTGCATTTTTTCTGTTAAAGTGATATGATGATTTTTTTAAATATGGTGAGGATGATCACGTAACAAGTCTTAGATTAATTTATTTTTTTACATTAAATATCAATTATCAAATAGATTAACGTTATGTAAAATACGAAAATAATACCTACGTCACTTTTTACACCACAATATGCTTTTCCCTACTTTTTAGGATTTATAATATCTAATGCATATAGAACTGTCATAAATCATATATTTAGTAAAATATAAAATGTAATAAATTAGTATATAATATAACTAATATATAAGCATAAATAATGATATAAAATATTTAAAGTAACTCTACAATGATATTCAATTTTAAAATTTGAGCTTCATTAAGAAAATACTTTAATAGCATGATTGGGAAGACGAGTGAATGGCTTTCTTCTTTTCTAATATACATATCATTCAAGTTAAACACTTAAAATGATTGGATCAAAAGATTTGATTCAATAAAACTTAATCGATACAACCAAGCTAATCACTGATCTATCGAATACACGCAATATTAGCATTCCTCTTAAATTGGTTGGTTCAGCTGTTTAGATTAATTGGTTCAATGTGATTATTTAAACATTGTAATGGGGCTATTAATTTCACCTATAGGGTTGTAGGTCTCGCAGCCTTGTAGGTCATTAGTCATGTGTCTTTGTCTAAAAAGGTGACGTAATATTGCATGTTCTTTGTGGAAGGAACTTTTGTGGATGATGGAAGAAGCCAAATCGATAAGTCTTTTTTATTTTTCGTTTGAGTCAAATTGGTAGGAGAAACCACTGTATAGACGAGGGTGGAATGCGTTTCCTAAAACTGAGGGCCAATCTTGAGAGAAGTCTATACCAATATAACAACCACTCAAAAAGGGGTTAAACAAACTTAATCTCCATTAACTAATCAGTACCTCAGAGATTTGATTTTACAGTAGAATTGATGGTAGATCAAATGTAATAGGGCAATTAATGCGTTACAAGTACAAATTTGAAAATCATGATTTGGATGATTTTATACAACACATATGTAAAAGAGATACCTAGAGAGTATAATTCACAAACAATCTATCTGAGCCAAATACATTCAGAAATTGTATAGATTAAAAGTTTATTGATTAGATAGATTGGATATGCAATTTTATTGGAAATATATGATAAATATTAAATTGAGTGCAGAAAAATAATTGATTTCTCATAATTTAGTAAATGGTTATTTTATTTTCATGTTGGGTTGGCTTTTTATTCAGAGTAGTAATATTTTAACATTATGAATTTTATCTATGATTAGTTCTCCATTTTGACTTGCTTGTGTAGCTACAGATTCATGTGAATATGGTTAATCAACCACTTAATCACCCCTAAACACAACCTTAACCACCGGAGATTATGTTTTTTAGACTAGAAAGAAAAGCCTTGATAGTAATAAGGCTTTTTCTTAACATTTTATTTCTTTCAATACCCATCTCTGTCGTGGATCTACATTTAAGTTAAGTATATGTGGGGAGAGGAGACCATTATTTGAATTTAGTAATCCTCTATTATTTTAGAGGAAGATGTCAACATTAAAGCTTTCTTCTTGATGTCAACAGCCTAGGTATGTGAGCCATTTATTCCTATATGTAAGATGTATGGCCTACCTCGCCAGAGTGCTTTTTAATTTAATATGGAGATGTAGAATACATGACAAGCAAGTTGAAAAGTCTTATTGCTTCTAAAATTATCATTCCATCAAATTATTTGTTATGCCCGTCAATTTTAGAAAATGGAGCCTACATATATCTTTGTCCAGATAATATTTTAAAATAAAACTCTTGAGTTTTAGGTTATCTCAAATTAGCATCTTCTGAAATCAAATTGCAAGCCAATTCATATTGCAAGCCAGTACATTAAAGGTGATCGGCTTTTAACAAATTTCAAAAATTTAAGAATTCTTGAAATTTGACCAACTTAATGAATATTAAAGATTCTTAAGAAATCTACCTTGAACTTTCAAGAACCCCCTGTGTAACGTAAGATGAAAGAATGCCCTTGTTAGATCTTAGACTGAGAATCAAAAGGATGAAAAAAGAATTCAGAGACGATCTTTGCCTATTAATCATATACAGAGAAAAATTGTCACCGGTGGGAATTATAAATCAATATATGGATTTTTTAGGAATGCCCATTTTGGATTAAATTAAAAATATGTATTTTTGTTAGTGAATAATTTCATCTTATAAAATTTTATTTCAAAATATTATTTGTAAAGAAAGATATAAATGTAGACTAAGAAAACTTTTCCTATACTTGTGCGATCAATTTTTTTATGTACCATATTTAATTTCATTCAAGTGAGAGATTCCATAAAATAGAAAAGTGGTAGAAATAAGAAGAATAAAACTCTGAGATGAGAACATTTTGAGAAACGAGGGAGCAACGAAAAAAGTATTTATGGGTAGAAGATGTTCTTCGGAATTTTGAATGATATAGACTCATATACGGAGTGAAAAATTCAAATCGTACTTGGAGTTGAATAGCTAATGGACTAAGTCTATGCGTTGCGATAATTAGATATTTCATCTATGATATTTTCAAGGAACATGTGAGATTCAGAATTTTTGTATTTTCTAACAATAATTTGGAACCGATTCAACTTAGTTTATTTTATATTTGAACCTAAAAATTTATATTAATTTTTTAATTTATTTATAGAAAGATTACAACTCCCTCCATTTTCTTATTCCATCTTTATTCATGTGGCTATATTTTATATAATATGATTTATATTTATTTAAGATATGGAAAGGAAAAATTAGATCTAAATCCAAGTCGAATTTCACCTATATAAAGCTTATTCCCACCTCTTTCTTTTTTTTGTTCTTATTTGTTTGGTGGTGGGGAGGTGGGTTGGACCATGCTTGTAACAAATGGAAGGATGAACAATTACAAGAACTTCTCGACGTTCATCACAATTATATGGGATTTTCTTGTCTTTTTAAAACTCTGGATTGTGATTGATGGATAGGAGGCCTTCAATGTTTCATCTAAAGGAAAAAAAAAAGAAAAAAGAAAACAAGAAAAAAAACAATCAAAGTAAATATCATTAAGTGGATGGGGACAAAGGCCACCGTCGCCATCGTGCAAAAGGTGCTCTGGATCTTTAGATCTCGCATTAAGTAAATACGAAACAAGGGGGTCACTAGTGGGCCATTGGTTGGTTAGGCTTCAAAGTTGGGCCCCATTGGAGGTGGACTCTCTCGGTTGGGCCCAATGGTAGCTGTCATTTGACAGTAAAATTAGCGGTTCTCTAGCGGCCGCGCCTCCACTTGTGCCCTTTTGCCCTCTGTCTCCTAGACCTGCCCATGTGGTACTTTTGCATGAATTACCAGGTAATTCCGTGGAATGAAGTGGTTGATGTGAAAATGGGGAAGTTCGCAAGCAATTTATTGCCGCATCCTAATTTTTGCGGACGTGTGGTGAAACTAATATGAATTTTGGGTTCAACTGCAAATTTGAAGTTGCTTCGATGTCAAATATATTGAGGGTGCAGATACGAAGTCGTTAGAAATTTCGTACTTGCGGAATGGCATATTAGGTCGAGTAGAGCAAATATCTATCTTGTTCTTCTGCGGTTTCAATGGATCAATGAAATGCGTATAAGTATCATGCAGATGATATGTGTATAAGTTCTAAAGGAGAGAGATCATAGGGTTCTATAACTTAAGGTTCCGTTAGGTAGAGGTTTAAAGAAAAATTTTATCCTATGTACTAAGGATAAAATAAATAGTATACGAATAATGAAAAGTTTATTTTTCACTTATTATATCTATTATTATCCATCACATTTATCTCTCACTAATCATATATATCCCCAGTTACTCATTTTTACTCATCACATCCATCTATTACATTTATCCTACTAACACACTCTCAATATAAATAAAAATAAAAATGAATAATAACATATCGACTCAATTATCACATCTACACCCACTAACCTTCCTCTTACTCATCCACTTATCCTTCCTTAAAATTCCATAAACTTTACCTGATCTTAAATTTTGAACCTTTACCAAATAGGGCCTAAAGCTTCTTCGTCATCTTGTTTAGTCCAATTGCAGAGGATGAAAGGGTACAATGAAGAGTTTATCAAAGTATCCACCCAATTTATCTAGTTATTTATGCAAGGTCACTATAAGAGAGCTTTGAAAGAGGTCCCCCAACGATTAAGAAAGAAATCCTCTAGAAGTATCTTTGCTCTAGAAGTATCTTTGTTTGGCTCGATTGATAGGACTGATAGGATTATCAAATCGATTCTTGCCTAATAGGATTGCATCGTGTGCTTAGGACATTATGTGAAATCCTCCCAATCCCCATGGATACCCTCTTGGATGCTTTGAGATCTAATAGAATGACCTAGATTCATGATTATTTAGCTGGATCTTTGAAGAGAACTAGGTTCGAAATTACAATTTTAAGGGATTTTCCATTTGATACCCTAAGATGAATTCTACTCCAAAGTTGTGTCTCATGGGAAACCCTTATAATCCCTTAGGAACCGTTAGTTCTTAGGTGTTAACTAGAAAAGGCTAAATCACTACTAAGAATCAAGATGGGTCCATTCTGGCTTAATTTATGATAAGGTAATTGGGTTGAAATAGTCCTCTATTGGGAACTCTTGTGAAATTTCGCTTGAGAAGTAGAAGGCCTGGGATTGTTTATCATTAAGCTATTCTTTTGATGGCTCAAAATTGTTGGTGCAAGGACACCACAATTGTTAATTTTGATGATAACAAAACACTTGTTATTTAACATTTGCTATTTGAGTTTATGAGTTTTAGGATAACTACAAATGGATACAAGTGTGAAGGAGCTTAAGCTCGCATCCTTGATGAATTGGAGGAGCTTGATGGAGGAGACAGAGCTTCGCTTGGGGCGAGAGCTTGAAGAAGTATGGAGATGAAGAATATGATAGAAGTTCATTCTATTCTTGTATTTTGCCTTTGTAGTTGTCGTTTTGTTCTTTACTTTTCATTTTCTTAGATCATTTGTTAAAGAGTCTCAAAGTAACAAAATAGTAATCCTAGGATCACTTACTCAACCCTAAGATACTTAAACATATCATAGAGAACTTAGAAAATCAAATAGGTTTTAGATAGACTAATCAGACATCCAATCTAGACATCAGACGTCTTATCTTAGACTTTAAGACGTCTGACTATTTGATCAAACGTCCAAACACTTAGGTTGGACTTAGTGGTTTCTATCTGTTAATTTCAAATGACTAACCCTTAGTCTAGACATTTTAGAAGATGTCTAAGGACCTTACCAGACGTCCAACTAGAGGACCATTGGCTTGAGAAATCTAATCGTTTAGAATTAACCCTTAACATAATTTACATTCACTTTCAGACATCCATAGTATATCCCAGACATCTGATAAGTAAATGTTAGGCTAAGATCTGACCCTAATTACTTCCTTTAGACCTTATAGCCGTTTGTGCCTTGGGAAATCCATTCCCGCAGTGATTTGTGTTTCTAAACGTCTAAACCTAGTGCCAGACGTTCGATCTGTCATTTGTGCAACTTAACCTAGAATCCTGTTTTGATCTTGATAAAATAGGAAGGGAACCCATTTAGAATTAGACGTCTGATTAGTTTCCCAAATGTCTTAAAACACTTGTTTAGACGTCCGTCTTGATCTAACCCAGTTCAGATCTTCTACCTTTCTAAATCAGACAACCAATTCCTAGATCAGACGATGACCCAGATATCTGATAATAGATTCAGACATCTAATAACGCTGCAGAATTATAAATGACATTGATTTCGACCTGATTTGCCTTGGGATAATTCCCAACGGCTAGATAAGCCTTATAATAGCTAGAAGAGACTTCTAAACTCTTCTTAAGGCCTCTATAAATAGAGGAGGATCCTTCCCTTGCCATATACACCAAACAATACTACTTTCTACCACATTTGTGTCCAAGTAGAGGAAAATCATCTAGAAGAAGTTCTTGCTCTCCAAAGCCTTAGTCTACATCTTGAGAGCACCATCCTAGTTGTGCACCCGGTCTCCCACCGTTGGATACGAGAGTGTCGTAGTGCCATCGCGTGGTTCACACATCCGTGTTGGTAGTCAACACACTTCCATCAAAGAGAAGTTTCTTTTTCCTATAGTAACTAGATTAAATACATTCTTTGTGGCTCTATAGGGCAGTTGTAATATTGTCTTTGTTTGGGTATTCGCTTTGCGAATTCTTGTCTCCCTCGCGAGACAAAATACTTCTCGTGAAGAGGATGGGATTGAGATACGTTACCCTCATTTAAGTAGCATGATTGTAAGAGGTTAACTCACCCTCGTTTTAAGTGACTCGGTTAGTGGATTTAATCGACTAGGTTGATCGAAAAATGCTAAGTCGAGAGACTTAGGTAGTGGTTTTTACCTGGGTTTGTGTTTCTACCTAAAAATACCTTATGTACTTGTGATTGTTGATTTTCTGTGAGATTGTTATTTTATTTCGGCATTTCATTTGATATCACGCAAATCTCACCCCCCCTCTGTCAAAACCCACAAAAACCCCTTAGTATTTGAGTAATCAAAGTTAGACTCCGAACATCCCTGAAGGTAAAATCAAAGCTAGACTCCAAACTAGTGAGTTTGGCCTAATCCTTGCCTGCTAATTCCTTTTATTTAACTTTCTATGGCCTTTTTGCTATTCTTAGTGGCCTTACTGCATCATTCATAGAAGTGCACATCTTCGAACCACTTAGGAAGTGGGAATCAACCTTGGATCAAGAGCCTCAGCGATTGGATCCACTTTAAATAAGTGGGAGTTCATCCTTGACATCAAATCAAGGAAAGGAGGTCGATGGTAGTGAAGGAAGGGCAATGAAGCAAAGCCTTTACTATGCCTCGTATCCCACTAGGGTCTAAGAGCTTTTTGTAATTGTTCACTTGTTTTGATGTATAATCTTAAGGGTTAGATCCTCTCCTAGAATGTATACAAAATGTATGTCCACTCATGGGCAGAAGGTAGCATAAAGTTGCTTGTGATTTTGATGTGATTGCCTTACTCTCTCACGTTCATTCTAATACACTATCTCTCACAATGGACACCTGCCTAGTAGAACCCTTGGGAGGGCTTTTTAGCCAAAGGGGCATGGGATAGGGGAAAATTTGGGAGATGGGGTAGGAATCGAAAAGGTAATAAAAAGGGGTAATAGGTCGCTAGATGGAGGAGCGACCTACAACCTCCATCTAGCGACCTATCACCCATCCACACCTCCTAACGGCTAGCGAGGAAAGGTCGAGCGGAGGTCGCCAAATGATCCGATGACCTTTGATAGGATCTAGGGACCTATGCCCGACCATTGCACTTGTGTGAACGTTAGGCGGAGGTCGCTGGATCTCGTCAAAGGTCACTGGTTCATCCAACGACCTTCACCTAGTCGTTCCCCCTGCCCCGCTCCCCCCTCCCTGATGGCTCACCTATATATACACCCCCGTCCCCCTCTTCTCATCACACATTTTCCTCCATTCCCTCTTAAAAATTATACTCTTTATTCATTCATCTTGTTGAGATTTTAGATCGCGATTACGTTAAAACTCTGCATTGCAATCTCATTGAAATTCTGAATTTGAGATTGCAATTTTGTTGAGGCTATGAATTTTTTTCAACTCCCCACTCCGACATATATATTTAGCAGTAAGGTAACTTTATTTTTTTTTTTAAGAATAGTTATTTGTAATTATTTTTTGATATAAAAAAATAATTTTCGAGGTTAACTTTTTTTATTTAGTAAATAACACTTTTATATTTTATTAATTATGCAGACATGACAGATAATATTGTGATATTTAGGATTTCTTGGGGTAATAGAGTAATATCTACTTATTCTGGTATTTATTATATCGATAGTTATTTAATGAATACATCAATTAACTATCGTACTTCATTCGAAAATTTGTTATCTACTATGTATAATATTACTGGATATTCTGAATCATATTCTAGGCTTCAGTTAAAGTGCAAGTGGATAAGTGAAGATGGTAGATCATTTCCTTATGATATTGAGAATGACTGTAACGAATGCGTGCCCTAGACATCTTTTAAGACGTCTGGGAGGAGGCCCAGACGTCGGTAAAGACGTTTGGGATCACATCCAGACGTCTGAACAGACGTCTGGGATCGTTTCCAGACGTTTGGAAAACAGTTATTTTCGCACGGGAGAGTCGTCTGCGCGCCTGTGCGTGCAGACCCGCGATTCCTCTCTCTCTTTTTCCCTCTCTCTCTCTGCGGCTGCAGGCGGCCTGCCACCCCCTCTCTCCTCCTCGCGCGGCCTTAAAAGGGCCACGCCTCCCCTCCCGTCTCCACCGTCTCCTCCTTCTTCTCCTTCCTGTGCGCGAGAGCGAGCGGACGCGAGGGCGGCAGCGACGGCCGCAGTGAGCGCGGAGGTGCGGCGTGCGAGGGCGGAGCTCTGCCGTGAGGGCGAGCTCGCCGGAGCGGCTTGGCCGGCTGGCGGAGGGTGCCGGGGGCGCGGAGCGACGCGGAGAGGGACCTGCTGCGGTCTGAACAGCAGGAGCGCGAGGTGCGACGCGGGCGGCGTCGCGAGCGGAGGCCGAGCAGGGTCCTGATTCTGGAAAAATTTCCAGAATCAGACATCTGGGTTGATAGCCAGACGGCAAGGTCGACGTCTGTAAGATCATACAGACGTCTGAAAGGTGAGCTTTCCGCCTTCTTCTTCCTTCTTGTCGACTGACCGTACTGAGGGAGGGGGGTTGGCTGTGCGCAGGTTCGCTGAGTCGCCATCCTTTGCGAATCAGACGTCTGGAAGTTTTACCAGACGGCGGGAGTGACCTACAGACGTCCGTATGGACCATCGGACGTCTGGGATCTAGGCCAGACGTCCCCGCAGACTTCTGGATGTCTGGGAAACCACGCTGAACAGGTAATTCTCTGATACCATCTTGTAACGACCCGGTTCCCGAGTCCCTACGAGACACGAGAACCGGACCGACTCGACTAATCCCAAGACCTAGTCGTCCAACGAGGAAGTAACCAAAAGACAGTAAAATAAACCACATTCAGCATGAATATAACTAACAGTAAGAAAGTACAGCAGTAAGGAAAGAAACTACTACAGTAGGTACCACCACAACAGTAAAACAACATTTATCATATAACAAGAACGGCAGGTAAAGAAAGTACAGCGGAAACAAAAAAAAACTACTCACTAAAACAGAAACAAAAGAGGTACAAGGACTGTGGTAAACTCTACTGGACCCTACTTGGCCCAGCGTCCTCTGCAGCCGCCGACCCAGGCTGCTCAACACCTGGTCCTGAAAAAAAGGTAACGAGTGTAACACGTCAGCAAAACGCTGAGTAGAGTGGCAAACTAACTAAAGGCAACAGTAGAGTGTACAGTAGCTGTTATGTTCTATTACTTCCTTTATTCACATCTTTCAATTTTTCTCACTATTTCATTTATTTCTCAGATCCTTTACTTGATCTCGAATGTCCTCGTGGGAACGATCTTGATTGCAGTCTTTTCCAAAAGTAGAAGTAGCACGTGGTGCTCTCCTGGCCGGGAGAGTCCCCCGTGGTGATCCTACCCTCAGTCAACCACCCCAAGGTCACTGACAGACGTAACGGTGACTACGGCACGCGCGATAAACGCACAGGTAGCTAGCCCGCACTGGCACGCGGTCAGTCGTTTCCGTTAACGGGTGCGCCCAAAGCACAGCACGGAACCAGGGCAGAGCCCTCTCAGTAACAGGGGTCCAGCCCCTCCACAGTAACCAAACCGGGGCCTTGCCCCTCCACAGTCCGCGCACCCTCGCCTGACTACCCTGGTTTGCCCTAGTGGGCCTAACAAGTCGGTGAAGGAGGCTAGCAGAACCCCGGGGCCCGTGGGGTAGCTAGTACTCTCCTAACACTACTAGCTCTCCTCGGTACTACGTACACGAGGGCCAACAAGTCGGTACAGAGCGGCCAATCCTAACCCCGGGTCCCTGGGGCGGCTGGCCCCACTCTGCACTAAACAGGTACAGGTACTTCCCTTGGTACTGCGTACCCAAGAGACAGTACAAACTACATCTCAGTTCCATTCCTTTTTCTTTCCAGGAGTTCCACTACTAATTCCCCGTAGGGTTCCAGCTCTTTATCTCAGAACATCATATGTTTCACTTTCCAGATTCACGTTCTCAAAATCCATGATCTCAATCATGTTTCTTTATTCATAACAGGCAGCTGTTAATTCAAATTACAGGCAGCTTTATATTCCTTTCCATTTTTCCAAGACTGCATTATTATACATTCCACTAGTTTTTCCATCCTAGGATTCATGCCATATCCTAGGGTCTATCATACAATCTAGTTTTCCGGCCCTAGGATTCATGCAACACCTAGGAACTATCATTCCATATATTTCTCATTCCTAGGATTCATGCAATGTCCTAGGTTCTAGTTATGGTTCCATACTTTAACAAATTTTATTAATACTTAAAGCCACTCTACCAGGTACAACGGGAGTAATGGGGGCGTGATCGGGAATCCTGCGTGCCTTCGCGACTCTCAAGACTGCAACTGAACGAGGTCCTATCACAAGGATCAAACACAAGGAGTGTCTCAAAACAGTGTATAGCTACTGTAGACGGGTAGAGGAATTAATTCTGAAAAGAACGCAACTCGAATCGTGGGAAACGGAGCCCGAACGGGCCCTAAACGGGTCGAAAAAGACGAAACTGTGCAAAATCAGACGTCTGGAACTCCTTCCAGACGTCTTAAACGGTGGATCAGAGAATTACCTGTTCAGCGTGGTTTCCCAGACGTCCAGAAGTCTGCGGTCCATACGGACGTCTGTAGGTCACTCCCGCCGTCTGGTAAAACTTCCAGACGTCTGATTCGCAAAGGATGGCGACTCAGCGAACCTGCGCACAGCCAACCCCCCTCCCTCAGTACGGTCAGTCGAAAAGAAGGAAGAAGGCGGAAAGCTCACCTTTCAGACGTCTGTATGATCTTACAGACGTCGACCTTGCCGTCTGGCTATCAACCCAGACGTCTGATTCTGGAAATTTTTCAAGAATCAGGACCCTGCTCGGCCTCCGCTCGCGACGCCGCCCGCGTCGCACCTCGCGCTCCTGCTGCTCAGACCGCAGCAGGTCCCTCTCCGCGTCGCTCCGCGCCCCCGGCACCCTCCGCCAGCCGGCCAAGCCGCTCCGGCGAGCTCGCCCTCACGGCAGAGCTCCGCCCTCGCACGCCGCACCTCCGCGCTCACTGCGGCTGTCGCTGCCGCCCTCGCGTCCGCTCGCTCTCGCGCACAGGAAGGAGAAGAAGGAGGAGACGGGAGGGGAGGCGTGGCCCTTTTAAGGCCGCGCGAGGAGGAGAGAGGGGGTGGCAGGCCGCCTGCAGCCGCAGAGAGAGAGAGGGAAAAAGAGAGAGAGAGGAATCGCGGGTCTGCGCGCACAGGCGCGCAGACGACTCTCCCGTGCGAAAATAACTATTTTCCAGACGTCTGGAAACGATCCCAGACGTCTGTTCAGACGTCTGGATGTGATCCCAGACGTCTTTACCGACGTCTGGGCCTCCTCCCAGACGTCTTAAAAGACGTCTGGGGCACGCATTCGTTACAATGCATTTATCATATAACAAGAACGGCAGGTAAAGAAAGTACAGCGGAAACAAAAAAAAACTACTCACTAAAACAGAAACAAAAGAGGTACAAGGACTGTGGTAAAGTCTACTGGACCCTACTTGGCCCATCGTACTCTGCAGCCGCCGACCCTGGCTGCTCAACACCTGGTCCTGAAAAAAAGGTAACGAGTGTAACACATCAGCAAAACGCTGAGTAGAGTGGTAAACTAACTAAAGGCAACAGTAGAGTGTACAGTAGCTGTTATGTTCTATTACTTCCTTTATTCACATCTTTCAATTTTTCTCACTATTTCATTTATTTCTCAGATCCTTTACTTGATCTCGAATGTCCTCGTGGGAACGATCTTGATTGCAGTCTTTTCCAAAAGTAGAAGTAGCACGTGGTGCTCTCCTGGCCGAGAGAGTCCCCCGTGGTGATCCTACCCTCAGTCAACCACCCCAAGGTCACTGACAGACGTAACGGTGACTACGGCACGCGCGATTAACGCACAGGTAGCTAGCCCGCACTGGCACGCGGTCAGTCGTTTCCGTTAACGGGTGCGCCCAAAGCACAGCACGGAACCAGGGCAGAGCCCTCTCAGTAACAGGGGTCCAGCCCCAACACAGTAACCAAACCGGGGCCTTGCCCCTCCACAGTCCGCGCACCCTCGCCTGACTACCCTGGTTTGCCCTAGTGGGCCTAACAAGTCGGTGAAGGAGGCTAGCAGAACCCCAGGGCCCGTGGGGTAGCTAGTACTCTCCTAACACTACTAGCTCTCCTCGGTACTACGTACACGAGGGCCAACAAGTCGGTACAGAGCGGCCAATCCTAACCCCGGGTCCCTGGGGCGGCTGGCCCCACTCTGCACTAAACAGGTACAGGTACTTCCCTTGGTACTGCGTACCCAAGAGACAGTACAAACTACATCTCAGTTCCATTCCTTTTTCTTTCCAGGAGTTCCACTCCTAATTCCCCGTAGGGTTCCAGCTCTTTATCTCAGAACATCATATGTTTCACTTTCCAGATTCACGTTCTCAAAATCCATGATCTCAATCATGTTTCTTTATTCATAACAGGCAGCTGTTAATTCAAATTACAGGCAGCTTTATATTCCTTTCCATTTTTCCAAGACTGCATTATTATACATTCCACTAGTTTTTCCATCCTAGGATTCATGCCATATCCTAGGGTCTATCATACAATCTAGTTTTCCGGCCCTAGGATTCATGCAACACCTAGGAACTATCATTCCATATATTTCTCATTCCTAGGATTCATGCAATGTCCTAGGTTCTAGTTATGGTTCCATACTTTAACAAATTTTATTAATACTTAAAGCCACTCTACCAGGTACAACGGGAGTAATGGGGGCGTGATCGGGAATCCCGCGTGCCTCTGCGACTCTCAAGACTGCAACTGAACGAGGTCCTATCACAAGGATCAAACACAAGGAGTGTCTCAAAACAGTGTATAGCTACTGTAGACGGGTAGAGGAATTAATTCTGAAAAGAACGCAACTCGAATCGTGGGAAACGGAGCCCGAACGGGCCCTAAACGGGTCGAAAAAGACGAAACTGTGCAAAATCAGACGTCTGGAACTCCTTCCAGACGTCTTAAACGGTGGATCAGAGAATTACCTGTTCAGCGTGGTTTCCCAGACGTCCAGAAGTCTGCGGGGCCGTCTGGCCTAGATCCCAGACGTCCGATGGTCCATACGGACGTCTGTAGGTCACTCCCGCGGTCTGGTAAAACTTCCAGACGTCTGATTCGCAAAGGATGGCGACTCAGCGAACCTGCGCACAGCCAACCCCCCTCCCTCAGTACGGTCAGTCGACAAGAAGGAAGAAGAAGGCGGAAAGCTCACCCGGTTCCCGAGTCCCTACGAGACACGAGAACCGGACCGACTCGACTAATCCCAAGACCTAGTCGTCCAACGAGGAAGTAACCAAAAGACAGTAAAATAAACCACATTCAGCATGAATATAACTAACAGTAAGAAAGTACAGCAGTAAGGAAAGAAATTACTACAGTAGGTACCACCACAATAGTAAAACAGCATTTATCATATAACAAGAACGGCAGGTAAAGAAAGTACAGCGGAAACAAAAACTACTCACTAAAACAGAAACGAAAGAGGTACAAGGACTGTGGTAAACTCTACTGGACCCTACTTGGCCCAGCGTCCTCTGCAGCCGCCGACCCTGGCTGCTCAACACCTGGTCCTGAAAAAGGTAACGAGTGTAACACGTCAGCAAAACGCTGAGTAGACTGGCAAACTAACTAAAGGCAACAGTAGAGTGTACAGTAGCTGTTATGTTCTATTACTTCCTTTATTCACATCTTTCAATTTTTCTCACTATTTCATTTATTTCTCAGATCCTTTACTTGATCTCGAATGTCCTCGTGGGAACGATCTTGATTGCAGTCTTTTCCAAAAGTAGAAGTAGCACGTGGTGCTCTCCTGGCCGGGAGAGTCCCCCGTGGTGATCCTACCCTCAGTCAACCACCCCAAGGTCACTGACAGACGTAACGGTGACTACGGCACGTGCGATAAACGCACAGGTAGCTAGCCCGCACTGGCACGCGGTCAGTCGTTTCCGTTAACGGGTGCGCCCAAAGCACAGCACGGAACCAGGGCAGAGCCCTCTCAGTAACAGGGGTCCAGCCCCTCCACAGTAACCAAACCGGGGCCTTGCCCCTCCACAGTCCGCGCACCCTCGCCTGACTACCCTGGTTTGCCCTAGTGGGCCTAACAAGTCGGTGAAGGAGGCTAGCAGAACCCCGGGGCCCGTGGGGTAGCTAGTACTCTCCTAACACTACTAGCTCTCCTCGGTACTACGTACACGAGGGCCAACAAGTCGGTACAGAGTTGCCAGTCCTAACCCCCGGGTCCCTGGGGTGGCTAGCTCAGCTCTGCACTAAACAGGGGGGACAGTCGCTCTCCTTGGTACTCCGTACTCAAGGGCCAGCTCACTTCCCCAATTCTATTCCATTCGCTTTCCAGGAGTTCCGCTCCTACTTCCCCGTAGGGTTCCAGAACATCTTATGTCTTACTTTCCAGTTTCACGTTCTTACCAACCATGATCCCAATCATGTTTCTTTATTCATAACAGGTAGCTGTGAATTCAATTTAAAGGCAGCTTCATATATTCCTTTCCATTTTTCCAAGACTGCATTATTATATATTCCACTAGTTTTTCCATCCTAGGATTCATGCCATATCCTAGGGTCTATCATACAATCTAGTTTTCTGGTCCTACGATTCATGCAACACCTAGGAACTATCATTCCATATATTTCTCATTCCTAGGATTCATGCAATGTCCTAGGTTCTAGTTATGGTTCCATACTTTAACAAATTTTATTAATACTTAAAGCCACTCTACCAGGTACAACGGGAGTAATGGGGGCGTGATCGGGAATCCCGCGTGCCTCCGCGACTCTCAAGACTGCAACTGAACGAGGTCCTATCACAAGGATCAAACACAAGGAGTGTCTCAAAACAGTGTATAGCTACTGTAGACGGGTAGAGAAATTAATTCTGAAAAGAACGCAACTCGAATCGCGGAAAACGGAGCCCGAACGAGCCCTAAACGGGTCGAAAAAGACGATACTGTGCAAAATCAGACGTCTGGAACTCCTTCCAGACGTCCTAAACGGTGGATCAGAGAATTACCTGTTCAGCATGGTTTCCCAGACGTCCAGAAGTCTGCGGGGACGTCCGGCCTAGATCCCAGACGTCCGATGGTCCATACAGACGTCTGTAGGTCACTCCCGCCGTCTGGCACAACTTCCAGACGTCTGATTCGCAAAGGATGGCGAATCAGCGAACCTGCGCACAGCCAACTCCCTCCCTCAGTACGGTCAGTCGACAGGAAGGAAGGAGAAGGCGGTAAACTCACCTTTCAGTCGTCTGTATGAGATTCAAGACGTCTATCTCGCCGTCTGGCTGTCAACCCAGACGTCTGATTCTGGAAATTTTTCCAGAATCAGGGCGCGACCCGGACTCTGCTCGCGACGCCGCCCGCGTCGCACCTCGCGCTCCTGCTGCTCAGACCGCAGCAGGTCCCTCTCCGCGTCGCTCCGCGCCCCCTGCGCCCTCCGCCGGCCGGCCAAGCCGCTCCGACGAGCTCGCCCTCACGGCAGAGCTCCGCCCTCGCACGCCGCGCCTCCTCCGCGCTCACTGCGGCCGCCGCTGCAGCCCTCGCGCTCGCTCGCTCTCGTGCACAGGAAGGAGAAGAAGAAGAAGACGGTGGAGACAGGAGGGGAGGCGCGGCCCTTTTAACGCTGCGCGGAGAGGAGAGAGAGAAGGCGCGGTAGGCGTCTGCAGCCGCAGAAGAAAGAGGGAATATGCGGTCTGCGCGCTCAGGCGCGCAGGCGACTCGCGGGTGTGGACGATAACGGTTTTTCAGACGTTTGTAAACCATCCCAGACGTCTGGCAAGACGTCTGGATGTGATCCCAGACGTCTGGTCAGACGTCTGGGCCACCTCCCAGACGTCTTAAAATACGTCCGGGGCACGCGTTCATAACAATATAAGCGGGGTTTGCATACAACAACAGTTATCACTCGAGCATCGGCATGGCTCCCTACGAGGCTCTGTACGGACGGAAGTGTACGGCACCCTTGAGTTGGGTTGAGGTGGGGACCAAGTGGGAGGTTGGCCCCAGGTTGATCCGGCAGAGTCAGGAGGTAGTGGAGCAGATCCACAGACGACTCCGCACTGTCAGGAGCAGACAGAAGAGCTACGCGGATCGCAGACGCAGAGAGGTGCAGTTCGAGGTTGGGGACCACGTCTTCCTTCGTGTTTCGCCCATGAAGGGCTTACAGCGGTTTGGGGTGAGAGGGAAGCTCGCGCCGAGCTTCGTGGGGCCCTTTGAGGTCGTGGAGCGGGTTGGACCCGTTGCTTACAGACTTGCCCTTCCCCCGCAGCTTTCTGGTGTGCACGACGTGTTCCACGTGTCCAACCTCAGGAAGTACGTAGTCGATCCCAGCCACGTACTGAGTCACGAGCGCGTCGAGGTGAGCGACGACCTGACCTACCCCGAGCGGCCAGTGCAGATCCTAGACCGAGCCGTCCGCAGGTTGAGACGAAAGCAAGTACCCCTGGTAAAGGTTTTGTGGAGGAGCCAGCGGTACGAGGAGGCTACCTGGGAGCCTGAGGCGACAATGCAGGAGCGGTAACCGGAGCTTTTCGCGGGTACGTCTTTTCGGACCGGCTTCGGTCCTCTTTGAGTTTGTTATGGTTATTTGGACATCCTTTTCCCGCACCCTAGTTGGCGCAAGTTTCGGGGACGAAACTTCCTTTGAGTTTGTTATATTGTAACGAATGCGTGCCCCAGACGTCTTTTAAGACGTCTGGGAGGAGGCCTAGACGTCGGTAAAGACGTCTGGGATCACATCCAGACGTCTGAACAGACGTCTGGGATCGTTTCCAGACGTCTGGAAAACAGTTATTTTCGCACGGGAGAGTCGTCTGCGCGCTTGTGCGCGCAGACCCGCGATTCCTCTCTCTCTCTCTCTCTCTCTCTCTCTCTTTTTCCCTCTCTCTCTCTGCGGCTGCAGGCGGCCTGCCACCCCCTCTCTCCTCCTCGCGCGGCCTTAAAAGGGCCACGCCTCCCCTCCCGTCTCCACCGTCTCCTCCTTCTTCTCCTTCCTGTGCGCGAGAGCGAGCGGACGCGAGGGCGGCAGCGACGGCCGCAGTGAGCGCGGAGGTGCGGCGTGCGAGGGCGGAGCTCTGCCGTGAGGGCGAGCTCGCCGGAGCGGCTTGGCCGGCTGGCGGAGGGTGCCGGGGGCGCGGAGCGACGCGGAGAGGGACCTGCTGCGGTCTGAGCAGCAGGAGCGCGAGGTGCGACGCAGGCGGCGTCGCGAGCGGAGGCCGAGCAGGGTCCTGATTCTTGAAAAATTTCCAGAATCAGACGTCTGGGTTGATAGCCAGACGGCAAGGTCGACGTCTGTAAGATCATACAGACGTCTGAAAGGTGAGCTTTCCGCCTTCTTCTTCCTTCTTGTCGACTGACCGTACTGAGGGAGGGGGGTTGGCTGTGCGCAGGTTCGCTGAGTCGCCATCCTTTGCGAATCAGACGTCTGGAAGTTTTACCAGACGGCGGGAGTGACCTACAGACGTCCGTATGGACCATCGGACGTCTGGGATCTAGGCCAGACGTCCCCGCAGACTTCTGGACGTCTGGGAAACCACACTGAACAGGTAATTCTCTGATCCACCGTTTAAGACGTCTGGAACTCCTTCCAGACGTCTGATTTTGCACAGTTTCATCTTTTTCGACCCGTTTAGGGCCCGTTCGGGCTCCGTTTCCCGCGATTCGAGTTGCGTTCTTTTCAGAATTAATTCCTCTACCCGTCTATAGTAGCTATACACTGTTTTGAGACACTCCTTGTGTTTGATCCTTGTGATAGGACCTCGTTCAGTTGCAGTCTTGAGAGTCGCGGAGGCACGCGGGATTCCCGATCACGCCCCCATTACTCCCGTTGTACCTGGTAGAGTGGCTTTAAGTATTAATAAAATTTGTTAAAGTATGGAACCATAACTAGAACCTAGGACATTGCATGAATCCTAGGAATGAGAAATATATGGAATGATAGTTCCTAGGTGTTGCATGAATCCTAGGGTCGGAAAACTAGATTGTATGATAGACCCTAGGATATGGCATGAATCCTAGGATGGAAAAACTAGTGGAATGTATAATAATGCAGTCTTGAAAAAATGGAAAGGAATATAAAGCTGCCTGTAATTTGAATTAACAGCTGCCTGTTATGAATAAAGAAACATGATTGAGATCATGGATTTTGAGAACGTGAATCTGGAAAATGAAACATATGATGTTCTGAGATAAAGAGCTGGAACCCTACGGGGAATTAGGAGTGGAACTCCTGGAAAGAAAAAGGAATGGAACTGAGATGTAGTTTGTACTGTCTCTTGGGTACGCAGTACCAAGGGAAGTACCTGTACCTGTTTAGTGCAGAGTGGGGCCAGCCGCCCCAGGGACCCGGGGTTAGGATTGGCCGCTCTGTACCGACTTGTTGGCCCTCGTGTACGTAGTACCGAGGAGAGCTAGTAGTGTTAGGAGAGTACTAGCTACCCCACGGGCCCCGGGGTTCTGCTAGCCTCCTTCACCGACTTGTTAGGCCCACTAGGGCAAACCAGGGTAGTCAGGCGAGGGTGCGCGGACTGTGGAGGGGTAAGGCCCCGGTTTGGTTACTGTGTTGGGGCTGGACCCCTGTTACTGAGAGGGCTCTGCCCTGGTTTCGTGCTGTGCTTTGGGCGCACCCGTTAACGGAAACGACTGACCACGTACCAGTGCGGGCTAGCTACCTGTGCGTTTATCGCGCGTGCCGTAGTCACCGTTACGTCTGTCAGTGACCTTGGGGTGGTTGACTGAGGGTAGGATCACCACGGGGGACTCTCCCGGCCAGGAGAGCACCACGTGCTACTTCTACTTTTGGAAAAGAATGCAATCAAGATCGTTCCCACGAGGACATTCGAGATCAAGTAAAGGATCTGAGAAATAAATGAAATAGTGAGAAAAATTGAAAGATGTGAATAAAGGAAGTAATAGAACATAACAGCTACTGTACACTCTACTGTTGCCTTTAGTTAGTTTGCCACTCTACTCAGCGTTTTGCTGACGTGTTACACTCGTTACCTTTTTTTCAGGACCAGGTGTTGAGCAGCCAGGGTCGGCGGCTGCAGAGGACGCTGGGCCAAGTAGGGTCCAGTAGAGTTTACCACAGTCCTTGTACCTCTTTTGTTTCTGTTTTAGTGAGTAGTTTTTTTTTTGTTTCCGCTGTACTTTCTTTACCTGCCGTTCTTGTTATATGATAAATGTTGTTTTACTATTGTGGTGGTACCTACTGTAGTAGTTTCTTTCCTTACTGCTGTACTTTCTTACTGTTAGTTATATTCATGCTGAATGTGGTTTATTTTACTGTCTTTTGGTTACTTCCTCGTTGGACGACTAGGTCTTGGGATTAGTCGAGTCGGTCCGGTTCTCGTGTCTCGTAGGGACTCGGGAACCGGGTCGTTACAATGACAAATCAACTCAAATGATGCTCGAGTTATTAGGAAGTATGCAGAGTATAATCGACTTATATGTTGTAGCGAACCATTAGGAAGTCAACCACTATACCCTCAATATGAAAGCATAGCTTCATGTTCAAATTATGACTTTCGTAGTGACTTGTATTCATTATATTATGGGATGTTAAGTTCCTCGCAACATATTCCAATGGATGAAGCGAGATATATATCAGAAGAACAGTTACATTAAATAGAAGAAGCAATTGCTTTAGAATACAAAAATATTGATCTTAACATTGAGGCTCATCAACGTAATTTACATGAAGAAAGTGATGAAAATGTGAATAATAGGCCTGATGATCATTGCATATCAATCATTATGAATGTTGTAACTAGCAAGGGACCTAATCAAAATTCTATAGAAAATAACGAAGATGTTGATAACGACGACGGTGACAATGACAACGGTGATAGTGATAACTTAAAAGGGGAATTAATGGATGAAGCACCTTATTTGCCTAATGATAATGATTGGATAAATTGGATGATAGATCAAGATGAAACGTCATTTTTTCCTCAACAATAAGGAGGAGAAAGAATGGATTTGATAATGAGAGGATGGAAAACTAAAGAAGATTACAACAAGACTTCAGGCAGTTGAGTATACAAAAAGGTGTGCAATACAAGAAATTTGCATCGAAGAAAAAACTCCTAAATGTTGCATGTATCGTTAATAGCTGTAAGTGGCAATTGCATGCATCTATAGACAAGTCTTTTAATGATTAGACAGTGACTAGATACGACAAGGGCATAGTTGCACAGCGAACACCTTAGGAGATCATAAACAATGTAACACAAAGTTTATACTCCACCGCATATTACCACATTTTCTGGCAAATCTTACCTTATCTTCAAAACAAATTCAAGTTTTAATTGACAATAAAGATAAGATAAAGATAAGTTATGTTAAGGCTTGGTATACTCGAAAAAAAACCTTGGAACATGTATATGGCAACGTAAATAAATCTTTTTGAGATTTGAAATAATGTATGAGAGAAGTGATTGAGAGAAATTTGAGTACTATTTACCATGTTATAGAGGTATCCTCATTAACTTCACTAGGAAAAATGAAACTTTGCTGTTTATTTTGGATTTTCGGTTCGTCTATTAAGAGATTTCAGTATTGTCGTCTAGTATGTTCAATCGATGGTATACATTTATATAGTTCTCATCTAAGATATTTGTTCATTGCAATTGGAATCGATCCAAATGGTCAATTATTTCCATTAGCTTTTGCAGTCGTAGAAAGAAGGGAGAATAACAACAGTTGGGCTTGGTTTTTGATGTATCTCTTTGAAATTGTCAATCGAGATGCTATATGCATCACAAGTGATCGTTTTCTTGGATTAAAAAATTTAGTTTCTCAATTTTTTAGCCCGGAACGAGGTCATTCACTGAGACATTGTTTGAGACATATGAAATCAAACATGCATAGAGAGGGATTTAAAAGCAAGGATTTACAGAGATGCTTTTATGCATCTGATTGTGCATTAACATCACATGATCACAATCGGATATTAAGGGATATCCAATGCATGTGTGATGAGCATATAGATGATTATACAACAAAACGATTGTAATCGATTATACTGGACATTATGCTACGATGAGGTGTTTTGAAAGGTTGTCGAGGATTACCAATTATTGTTCCTGTTGCAGCGACTTACTCTCATTTGAACAAGTACTTTATTGAGCATTACGATAGTGAAGAAGTCACGACAACAATTCTTACTTCGAATTTTGACCGAGTTGTGAATAGGGAAATTTCGAGCTCGCGAAAATTACAAGTTGTTAGATTTAGTATAACGAAGTTTAAAATTGGAGATGAACCTTATATGAGGTTGAGATTACTTCTACCAATGGAATGAATAACGCAATATGTTCTTGCGGTTTTATTCAATTAAAGCATTTTGTTTGTAGGCATGTATTAGTTACTTGTGCACATATTAGATTTGATTATCTTTCGCTTTACTCAGAGTATTATAAAACAACAAACTATCAATTAGTGTATGCAGAATTCTTTAATCCAATCCGTGACGAAGGATATTGAGAACAGAGAGAAGGTCCGAAGTTACTACCTATAGATATCAGATATGTTAGGGCTAGACCACATGTTGAAATGATTAAAATGAAATGGATGAAATGAGTAGTCGTCGTATCCCTCGATGCTCGAAGTGTCAGCACAAGTAAATGGGATGAATGTACCTTGTCCCTCCCATTTGTATAAGAATTCAAAATCACCTATAATAAGAACAAAAATATTTTAAATATTGTTATTACAATAAATCAACAATTTATGATAAATATGAAATTTAGTTGGAGTAATTGTATGCTACCTTATGAGTGCGTTGTGTGTCTAACTTATTTCGGTAGTAAATATGATTTGTTGTTCTCACATTTTATTAAATTCTTTATTACCACTCCACCTAAAACATAACTTTATCATGTTAAGAAAAGAATAATGAATTTAATAATTATTATTATATTAAATATTTTGAACCTACCATGCGCCTAACGGTGTAATATGTTCGAATGAGGAGAAAATGACATTTCTTTTGGCCTCTCAATATGAAGGTGCTCCCAACTCCACAACTATAAACACAATTTAAATATTATAACGTATATTTGAAAAAATTTATAAAGTTTATATAAATTAATATAAAAATTACATGTAACATCGTAAAAAATGCATACACATTTGTTACTAAATATCGTGTTGCTTTATTTAATTGGTGGTACAACTGAGCAAGTGAAGCAACTCCCATGCTAGTTCCCTGCATACTCTAAGATCTTCTAGTAGTAATAAGTACCTGCAAATGTATAAAAATATTGGTCAAGTTTGCATAAAAACGTTACTCGAGAATATTGTATTTGTTTTATTCACAGTACCTAATTGAGATCATATTTTTGGTCGAATCCGGAAGGATATACTAGCTCCCAAGTAAATCAAAATGATGCCTCGAGTATATCTAATTGCATCATCTTCTGTCTCTACAAACTTGAGTTCATCTACAAACTTGAGTTCATTTACAAACTTAGACTTCAACTATGTCATACTTTACCTTTTAGAGGTTAAGTTCCTTTTACTTAGATTCTCATCCGGGTTTTCTTTAAGTAATTCCACGAACTCTTTCCTTCAATCTCCATGTTGTATAACACTTGTCATAGGTAGACCATGCATGTGAAGACCTGTCAAAATCACGACATCTTAACGTCACGGTAGCTTTTCCTTTCTGTAGATGGAAAGTGTAAGTTTCTGAATACCAGCACTCAACCATAGCATGCATAAGTGCATGATCAAGTTACAACTTCAACAAACGTGAGGTTGCTCCAAAACCTGCTAACTCCAACTGTTGTTGCACTAAGTTGTTTCTTTTTCCCTAATACTTGATTCATCATTATGATATTTTCAATAAATCTCACTTACAATAAAAGTTATAATTACAACAAAATTTTCAAAAATTGCTTATATAAATGAATAATATCAAATAATAAAAGTTACAATACCTGTGTAATGTCACGCCAATCCGAATTGGAGATATGAGGACGATCTCTCTGGATAAGCTCAAGATCACCTATGTTGCTGTGTCATCTATTATTACATGATAAGAAAAAAAAAAGAAGTATATCATAAAGGAAAAAAATTAATATATACATAACCAATAAAATATAAAAGTGTTATTTACTAAACAAAAAAAATTAACCTAAAAAAGCCTCTTTTATATCAGAAAAAGTTTCCTCTTCTTCCCAAATGATATATCCTATATTATTTCACTGGTAAATATTTTATTTCACATGTATAATTTTATAAAATTTTTATAAATTTTATGATTTTCATTTTCTTTCTGACTAAGTAAATTTACGAACTCTTTTTTAAAGTTAATTAATTCTTAATAACTTAATCTTATTACTAATTTTTTTGGTTAAAAGAGATTCTTTTATTAATTTTCAAATATTATTATATGTTATTTATTACTTTACCATTTCATTTATCATTATTTAAAAATGATAATAATTTCTAATAACATATGTTCAATTTTGATATAATTTATTTTTAATAACATATTATATTTACATTTATTTCTTACTAAAAAATAAATATTTTAACAATAGCAATCATTTAATAATTACTAAATAATATCACTATCATTATGAAAATTATATATTTCAACATAAAAAATCAATTGCATTGCAATCGAATAAAAAATAATAAATTCTTACATATTTACAAACAATAATTACATTACAATTATTATTATTATCAAATAAAAAATAACAAATTTATTTAAGATTATTGCAAATGATATGAATGACATAATTTTACATATTATTATATTTAATAAATTTATTAATTCTTAATATTTTATATATTATTATATGAATTAAAATAAAATAAATTAGTACAAATGTATATAAAATAATTATAACTAACTATTCTTTAAAATAAAATAAAGTTACCTTACTGCTAAATGTAGATGTTAGAGTGAGGAGTAGAAGAAAATTTAGAGTCGGGGAGTGTAATGTCCCGTTACATTTTTAGTCGGATAAGACGTTTGGAGCTTCAGTCAGACGTCTATCTGGACGTCTAGACACGTGCTCGGACGTCTGAAAGATTTTCGTACTGCACTTTGCACTCTATGCGCGAGTGATGCACAGAGGCCACTCTCTCTCTCCTTCACCCCTCACCCGAAACCTAACACCCCTCTATATAAACCCCCTCTCTTCTCTCCTCTCCTCCTCACACCACTCCAGCCACTGCCACCACCACCTTTTCTTGCGACAACCACGTTCCCCTCCGTCTCTGCTGTAGCCGCGGCAAGGAAGGAGAGCTACCGGTGAGGGGGGAGTGGGGAGGAGCGAGAGCGAGAGAGTGCGAGGGAGTGAGAGCGGGAGAGGAGGAAGACGACTGCGAGAGCTCGGTGGAGCTCAAGGAGGAGCTCGTGGGAGAGAGGACACTGGCGAGGAGCTGCTCAAGCTCCTGTGGCTGCTGGAGCTACCACTGCGGGTAGAGGACGAGCGGGGCGAGCAGCGTGAAGAAGTTCTGATACTGGAAGTTTCCAGTATCAGACGTCTTGAGTGAAGTCCAGACGACTGGCGAGGCACTAGGACGTCCGGAGCTGAGGCCAGACGTCTGAAAGCACGTATCATGCTAGGTATGTACGTTCCTACGCTGATTTCCGCCATGCAGAAGATCTCAGCGCAGGAGTTGTTGGCCTAAAATCGTGCCTACATTTTCATACGCAGGTGCAGGCTTTGGGAAGGTGCACAGTGCGTGTTATGAACGCGCGGCATCAGACGTCTTTTAAGACGTCTGGGATTCTGTTTTGGCAGCACGCGTGGTTGCGTCTACGCGCCTGCGCGTGCAGACCTGCAGGTGCCTTTTCCCCTCTCTCCCGCGGCCGCAGGCTGTGCCCTCTGTTCCGCTCTCTCTCTCCTCCCTGCGCGGCTTTAAAACGCCACGCCCTCTCCCTCACTCTCATCACCTCCGCCCCCTTCCTCTTCTCCTTCCAGCCGGTGCGCGAGTGAGCGGCGGCAGCGACAGCCGCGGTGAGCGTGGGAGGAGGTGCTGCGCGAGGGAGGAGGCGCTCGGCCGTGAGGGCGAGCTTGCCGGGGCTGCTAGGGCCGGTCGGCGGGGGGAGAAGCAGACGCGGGGTGACGCGGGAGGCCTGCTGCAGCTCGAGCAGCAGGCGGGCGAGACGCGGCGCGGCCGTGCATTGCGAGCGGAGGGCGAGTGGCGCCCTGATTCTGGAAATTTTTCCAGAATTAGACGTCTGGGCTTCCAACCAGACGACGGGGAGGATGTCTGGAGGACTGTCCAGACGTCTGAAAGGTGAGTTATTTTCGTCCTTCTTCCTTTTCTTCGGCCGTCCGTACTGAGAGAGAGAAATGGGTACGCGCAGGTTCTGGATTCGCCATCCAACGTGAATCAGACGTCTGGCTGCAGTGCCAGACGACGGGAACGACTTCTAGACGTCCGGGGTGACCATCGGACGTTTGGGAACTAGGCCAGATGCCCCCGCAAGCTTCTGGACATCTGAGAGACCACGCAGGATAAGGTACCATCTGATCCCCATTTTTAAGACGTCTGATTTTGCACTGTTTCGTCGTTTTCGACCCGTTTAAGGCCCGTTCGGAGTCCGTTTTTCGCGTTTCGAGTTGCGTGCTTTTCGGAATTAAATCCTCTACCCGTTTACAATAGCTGTATACTATTTTGAGAAACTCCTTGTGTTTGATCCTTGTGATAGGACTCCATTCCGTTGCAGTCTCGGGGGTTGTGGAGGCACGCGGATTCCCGACCACGCCCCCAGTACTCCTGTTGTAACTGGTAGAGTGGCTTTTAAGTTTATTAGTATAATCTGTTAAATTATGGAACCATAAATAGAACTTAGGACATTGCATGAATCCTAGGAATGAGAAATAGATTGAATGATAGATCCTAGGTGTTGCATGAATCCTACGGCTGGAAAACTAGGTTGTATGATAGATCCTAGGATATGGCATGAATCCTAGGACGGGGAAAACTAGTGGAATATATGAATACTGCAGTCTTGGAAAAATGGAAAGGAACAAATAGCTGCCTGTAAATTGAATTAACAGCTGCCTGTTATGAATAAATAAACGTGACTGAGAACATGAATTGTAAGAACGTGAAACTAGAAAGTGAAACCTAGATGTTTTTAGTTAAAAGAGCTGGAACCCTACGGGGAATTAGGAGTGGAACTCCTGGAAAGAGAAAAGGAATGGAACAGAGAAAGAAAGACGTGGTAGTGTGCTGTCTCTTGGGTACGTAGTACCAAGGGAAGTACCTGTACCTGTTTAGTACAGAGCGAAGCCAGCCGCCCCAGGGACCCGGGGTTAGGACTGGTCACTTTGTACCGACTTGCTGGCCCTCGTGTATGTAGTACCGGGGAGAGCTACTAGTGTAGGGAGGTACTAGCTACCCCACGGGCCCTAGGGTTCTGCTAGCCTCCTACACCGACTTGTTAGGCCCACTGGGGCAAACCAGGGTAGTCAGGCGAGGGTGCGTGGACTGTGGAGGGGCAAGGCCCCTGTTTGGTTACTGTGGAGGGGTTGGACCCCCTGTTACTGAGAGGGCTCTGCCCTGTACTGGTTCCGTGCTGTGCTTTGGGCGCACCCGTTAATGGAAACGACTGACCGCGTGCCAGTGCGGGTTAGCTACCTGTGCGTTTATCGCACGTGCCGTAGTCACCGTTACACCTGTCCGTGACCTTAGGGTGGTTGACTGAGAGTAGGATCACCACGGGGGACTCTCCCGGCCAGGAGAGCACCACGTGCTACTTCTACTTTTTGGAAAAGACTGTAATCAAGATCGTTCCCACGAGGAACATTCGAGATCAAGTAAATGATCTAAGAAATAAATGAAATCGTGAGACAATTGAAAGACGTAAATAAAGAAAGTAACAGAACATAACAGCTACTGTACACTCTACTGTTTCCTTAGTTTTAGTTGCCACTCTACTCAGGGTTTTCCTGACGTGTTACACTCGTTACCTTTCAGGACCAGGTGTTGAGCAGCCAGGGTCAGCGGCTGCAGAGGACGCTGGGCCGAGTAGGGTCCAGTAGAGTTACCACTGTTTTCTTGGACCTCTTTTTGTTCTACTGTAATGAGTAGTTCTTGTTACCGCTGTACTTTTCTTTACCTGCAGTTCATATTATGTTATGAATGTTGTTCTACTGTTGTGGTGGTATATACTGTAGTGGTTTCTTTCCTTACTACTGTATTTTCTTACTGTTAGTTATATTCATGCTGAATGTGGTTTATTTTACTGCTCTTTTGGTTACTTTCTCGTTGGACAACTAGGTCTTGGGATTAGTCGAGTCGGTCTGGTTCTCGTGTCTCGTAGGGACTCGGGAATCGGGTCGTTACAGTACGCTTTCCCAAGTACTTTTGGACATCTGATCACGTCGCCAGACGTTCGGAGGTACTTCCAGATGACTGGAAGTAGGGTGAGACGTCTAGAGCTGCCCCCAGACGGTCGCAGAGGGAGTCTGGACGTCTGATCAGCCGCAAGGAACACAAGGTGAGACCTCACGTCCTTTAAGACGTCTGGGACTTGTCCCAGATGTCAAATTTTAATCAGTAACCGCGATTTTGGCTTGTTTAAGGCCCAAACGGAATCGGATTTTCGCAAACGAAGTACCGTTGTTTTCCACTCAAGTTCCTCTACGTGTTCGTGTTGAGTATCTACTGTTTTAAGCTCATCTAATATACATTGGTCGCTGGTACAGGTTACCAGTCAATGGCGTGTTCGAGGCCTGCGGAGACAACGAGATCTACAGCACAGGCCCTCATTCCTCCCGTGATACCTGGTAGAGTGGTTTAACTTAGTTGTTAATATTTAAATAAGAATGTGCTTGGTTGGAATAATCGGATTGAACTCTAGGATGTGGAATGAACCCTAGAGTAGAAATGAATGAGCCTGTTTGAGCTGTACTGTTTACTTGAATGCATGGTGAAGATAAATTGCTAGTAGATGCCTTTAGTATAATTACGAGATGCATGTTAAAATATGAGCTGCTTGTATGTAAATGAGAATTGAACTGTGAAACCACAAGTTGCATGTTATGATTGAGAACTGAATTATGAAAACACGAGTTGCCTGTATATGGATGAGAAACGAGTTATGAAACATGAGATCTGGACCTGGATAAATGAGATGAATATAACCATGAACCCTACAGGGAATTAGGAGTAGAACTCCTGTGGATGAAAGGAAATCTGGAATGTAGACGGGAAGTGTGTTGGCCCTTGTGTATGTGGTACCAAGGAGAGCAACTGTCCCTTTGTAGTATAGAGCAAAGCTAGCCTCCCTTGGGTTGAGACTGGGGTTAGGATTGGCCACTCTACATCGACTCCTGTTGGCCCTTGTGTACGTGGTACCGAGGTGTGCTACTAGTGTAGGGAGGGAGCTAGCCACCCCACGGGACCCGGGGTTCAGCTAGCCACCCTACACTGACTTTGTTAGGCCCTTTGGGCAAGCTGGGGTAATCAGATGAGAGTGCGCAGACTGTGGAGAGGCGAGACCCCTGTTTGGTTCTGAGGGGCGAGACCCCTATTCTGAGAGGGCAAGGCCCTATACTGTTCTGTGCTGTACTTTAGGCATACCCACTAACAGAAACGACTGACTGCATGTCGGTACGTGGTAGCTACCCGTGCACTTATCACGCATGCCATAGTCACCACTACGTCTTGGCTGTGACCTCGGGATGGTTGACTGGGTGTAGGACTACCACGAGGGACTCTCCTGGCCAAGAGAGCATAACGTGTACCTTCTACTCTACGGAAAAGACTGTAATCAAGATCATTCCCACAAGGAACATGCAAGATAAAGAAATACCTGAATACTTGAGAAATAAATGAACCAGAAACACATAAATGAGATAAATAAAAATGAGAAATAAACCTGTTGTTTTACTGTACTTGCACTTAAATAATGTAAACACCACTCTACTCAGCGTTCGCTGACTCTGTCTTTTCGTAACCCTGTTCAAGATCAGGAGTTGAGCAGCCCGAGTTTTCGGCTGCAGAGGACGCTGGGCCCAGTCGAGCCCAGCCGTAGTCGTTTTTCAGCTCTTTCATTTTCTACTGTTGTAGTGAGTAATGGACACATAGTTTACTGTTCCTGTTACTTTTTGTTTCCTTTTCGTTTTCTGTTGTTGTTGTGGTGGCATGTACTATGTTTTGAGACGGTTGTTCTACTTTCTTTATTGCTTCGTACTTTTCTTCTACTTAGTTATATTGCATGTGTAAATGTGATTTATTTTTCCTGCTTTTGGTTATTTCTTGTTGGACGATTAGGTCTTAGGATTAGTCAAGGCTAGCTGGTCTTGGGTCCTATAAGGATTTGGGAACCGGGTCGTAACAAGGAGGGAATCTCAACAAGATGAATGAATGAAGAGGAAAATTTTTAAGACGGATTAGAGGAGGATGTGTGATGAGAAGAGGGGAAGGGGGGACGTTTATATAGGCGAGCCAGGGAGGGGGGGGGGGGGGGGGGGGGGTAGCGAGACGGGCATAACGGCTAGGTAGAGGTCGCAAATCCCTTTGACAAGTCGTTGGATCATCCAGGCAGGAGGGAATCTCATTTCATTACACGGCATGTATTTCTATTCACATTCTGATTTTTAATCGTATAGCAGATAGCTCGTGATTTAATAAATTAAGCGAGTACCACATCACTTAGTTATTCAGTTGCTAGCAGTGAAAACTTTAACATGCATTTCAAAATATAACAGCGCGATTCAAGTAATGTACATTCATCCTTTTCAGCCTTAGAGTTCATTTCAAATCTTATGGTTCGATCAGATCATTTTAATATAGCATGCACTTTAATCATTTAAATAACAGTATTAGAGATGACTACTCTACCAAGGTGTACGGGAGATATAGGGGCAAGAACGGCGGATCCCAAAGCCTCCGCAGGTCCCGTGCATGTCACGAATTGAAATCCTATTCCCAACAGTTGGTCAAACCAGACATTAATAACTTCGACTAGCACATCAACATGTCAGAACCAGTTCAAAATAGTACGGAAATAACTCCGACACATAGAAAATTTCGACAGAAAACCAATGGAACTTTGTTTGTGTAAAATCAACTTCATTTGGGTCCTGAACTGACCCAAATACTCTTCTCGGTTCACCTAAAACGGACCAGGTATGCTGGTCTAGTTGGACCGGTCGCTTGATGCCTGAAATAGGGAAATCAGACCGACATCAAACGTCTGGGGTGAGTCCCAGATGTCTTAAACGTAAGTAGAATCCTTACCTTGCTTTCTGCATCTTTTTCAGATGTCTGAAACCCTTCACAGCCATCTGAGGGAGCTTCCAAACGTTTGGCACTTCTCTCGGTCGTCTGGGAGGGCTGTTGATGCCTCCAGACATCCTAATGTGCCTTGGGTACCGCACGAGGGTATCTTCCAAACGGTCCCGCAGCTGCGCAGACACGCACAATATGAAAGCGATGTTGCCAGGTTCGTACAAACGACACAGGGTTTGGATAAAGGGCTACCTTGGTATTTTGCATTTTATCAAACGTCTGGTGTCACCTCTGGACGTCCGCGACTACTTCAGACGACTGGAGACTGTTGCAGACGTCTAATACTGGGGAAAAATGACTCTGCAGGACCCTTCGCGAAGCTCCTCCTCATGAGCTCGAGCTGTTGCAACTGCAGCAATGTCGCCCTCCTCGCGCAGCTCTTCCTCCTACTCGATCTCTCCTTCTCAATCTCCTCCAGTTGCCTGAGCCTGCGCCGACTCCTGCAACTCCCCCTCCTCTCTGCACTTGCCCTCTCTCTCGAGCTCACTCCTTAAGCGGGCAGGGAGAACACGAGGAAGGAAGGAGGGGAGGTGGTGTCGGCTGCAAGGGTGGAGGAGGAAGGTGTCGTGGGTTGAGGGGGAAAAGAGTGGATGGGGTTTTACAGGGGAGGGCTTAGGTTTTTAAGGTGGGGGGTGTGCATGGGTGGTGTGGGGTGAGGTGTGGGGTCGGGTAAACTATGACCTTGGTTCCACAAAATCCCTCCCGTTTCCGCAAAGCCCACAAGTAAGTACTAGGGGGTTTAAAATTATACTAAACCCCTCTAGAAATCACAAACTTCATATGGGATCCTCTGGTGCATAGAAAAATTACATTACTACCCCAAAAAATTCGGAAAAATTTCAAACGATCCTTAGAAAGGGTCATTTCAGGTATCGTTTGAGGATCATGCTTGAAACCGTGCTCCATACGATCGAGATGTGCTTGAATTGATTCTAGGTCTGATATAGCATCTTTGCTGGTTTTCTCATTTTGCTAGAGACTAGAAACCTCACCTAATGACTTTCTCATATCTATAAACATGGTGTAGTTGCTGATTTTTAATCACCATTTGATTTCCATATCTGTGATGCTTGCGATAACGTTCTATTTCTTCTCCTTCGGAAAGTTGGTGTTGTCATTTTCAATCATACATCACTTGTATCGTTATCAATCCCGTTAATTAAAAGTTCTCACTTTGTAAAAAGAGAAAAAGGAAAAAAACAGTGCTCTACCGTTGATGTTGAGTAAGGCTTTTATGTGACGTGATAGTTGAATTTCTAATATCTACAGGAGAAATAAGATATTTCTTAGCATTTACTTGAATTAATTTTCCGGGAGACAAGTCCAATCAGATGAATGCGTAAAAGTGTGAAACTCTCTGGATACCACAGGCTACACCTTAAATTCTAACCATAAAAAAATGGTAAGAAGGTGCAAGCTAAGTCAAACATAGAGGGATCAAAATCACCCTTAGAAGTACATGGGATCTGAAAACTTGACGATTTACCATGAAAGGATACCGTACAAAAATACCATGCAAGAGTATTCTCACAAGCAATACCATACCAAATACCAAGGAGTAGCTAAAATTCAGAAGCTATGGAAGTTTTTCTCGTCAAGTTAAAGGATCCACCAAACCAACCAAGGATGTTGGTATGTCAATATAAGTTGTCTGAATTTTATTTTATGAGAGATTGATAACTACATGTTCACGATGGGCAATTGTGAATTCTGTAGATGATGAACTTTACACCCAAATAGAAATCTTCGTCAGTTGCCATTAACGGCTGCTTGCACACTCCAGACAGCGAATTGACGCGGGGTGGGGATGGGGGGTGTCACTCTCATAAAGGTCAACCATCGAGCCAATGGTGACTCCAAGAGAAAGCTTAGACTTCCACGCAACTACAACCAACACCATTTGCAAATCGAACAAGTGGTTCACACTGAGGTTGATGTTCACACAAATGAAGCTAAAAACAGCATCCTTTTTCACCAAACAAGAACGGATCACGAGAAGATCGGCAACGATGACAAATACCAAAAGCCAAGAATGCAGATGCTGATCAACTGTCACAACAATGCTCCTTCACAGAACCTGCAACCTTCTCGTACATCTTGTAGTACAAAGTCCAAATTTCTAGGATTTTCAGCGTAGGTGCATATTTGTAGACACACTGTCTCGAGTAGGAGGGGGACTGGGATGGAGATAGAGAGAGATATTGTACAGAGAAATTGAAGTAAGCGACTGCCAAATTTTATGATCAGTTGATGACCGCATTGCGGATGTCGCCTCCGAGCAGCGACATAAGGCTGCCGTTGTGAACTCTTCCCTCTGGAACCACGAACACATGCCTCTCCATGTTGGTAGACATGCTCTCTGAGCAATCCTTGCTTCCAATGGACATGGAGAAGGTTGATTTCATGGGGAAGGGCACAAGAACCTGAGGAGGGAGCAGGCCAGGCATCCTGGGAATATTGCTCTGTGAAGAGGCACTCGCAGTTGAACAAGCGAGTTCATTACCCATGACACTTGTACCCGTAGTCGAAGTTGAAATAAGGCCATGAAACAGCCCACAAACAATCATGCTACCACTTACACCAACTGTTTCATCCTGCACCTTTTGTGCCGCCACCATGCTGCCATGTGCCGCGCAGAGTCCACTCTTCCCCCTCGCAAACTTCTTGCACCCCTGCACCCACGTGCAGCGCTTCCCCCCACCATGCGCCTTGCAGAAGTCCGTGCTCCCCTGGGCGCTCTTCGTGCACCCTTCAAACTTGCACCTCTTCCCCCCGCCATGCCTCACGCAGCAGTCTGTGCGGCCCCTGGCGCTCCTGGTGCACCCTGGCACATTGCACCGCTTGCCCCCACCGTGTGCCACGCAGTAATCTGTCCCTCCATGGACGCTCTTCGGGCAGATGCCACCGCCCTCGAAAAGGCAGCGCTTCCCTCCGCCGTGCCCCTTGCAGAATGGTGTGCTTCCTTCAGCACCCTTGGTGCACCCCTGGAAGATGCACCTTTTGCCTCCACCGTGTGCCTTGCAGTACATGGTGCTGCCTTGTGCGCCCTTGGTGCACTGCAGGTACTGGCAACGCCGGCCTCCACCGTGCGAGATGCACAGCCCTAGCTGGCCTTCGGCACTGCGGGTGCAGCCTTCGAAAGAGCACCTTTTCCCGCCACCATGACGGATACAAAGACCGGATTTGCCTCGTGCAGCTTTCAAACAGCCTGGATGCCTGCAGCGACGTCCGCCCCCATGCACGATGCAGAAATCGGTCTTTCCCTCAGCGCTCTTTGTGCAACCCAGCTGCTGGCAGCGCCTGCCCCCACCATGGGCCTTGCAGAATGCCGTCCTGCTCTCTGCGCCCTTATGGCACCCCGGTTTGAGGCACCTTTGGCCACCACCATGAGCAATGCACAGCCCAGATGCCCCCCTGGCCCCCTTGGAGCAACCATCAAACCTGCATTTCTTTGGATGGTGCCGATAAGCATGCAAATCGTGAACCTTGTGGATTGTTGAGAAGGGGTCAGAGATCACACCGAGTGAACCGTCAGTGGTGGCAGCTGAGAGTTCTGGGCTTCGTCTGATCAGATTTTGGCTATTGTGGTCAGTGGGAGTGCCTCCATTCATGCTACAAGTATCGGAATGTGGTGCAAGAAGCAGCGATGGGATGTATCCACCATAACTTAATCTGGCAGATGTCGATCCCTCGTCGGAAACCAAACTTGTTGGGCTGTTACCCCGGTGAGAACTTTGGAGAAACTGTGGTGTACTTGGGCTGGCATTCTCCATGGTCACTGATGGTTCCTCGATATCGCTTGGAAGAGCAAGTTGCAGCATCATGGGATCGAAATCGTTTACCAAATTAGGAACCTTTTGTGCTGCACTATCTATGCTGTTGTTGCAGCAGAAACCGGGAGTTGGGCCCAATCCAAGAATCAAATCACAGCCATCATCTTTCATGGAATGGTGTCCAACTCTTGCTGGTTTGCTTCCCCTGGAGCTCTGGCAGTCGAGGCTCAACAAATTACCACCCAACCAATTGCTCTTGTTGTGACTCGGGATGGCGAAATCATTTCCAAATAGTACGAGGTCCGTCATGTGGAGATCCATTGTACCGAAGAATGACGGATCCCGAACAAGAAAAGGGGTGCAGCAGAGTATAGCAGGCAGAGAAAGCAGGAGATTTCTAATGGCAAATTGTAGTATTCTTACTATGTTCTATGGAATACACGAAATGGAAATAAGAATGGAAATTGGATGTGCAGCCTCCGCTTACAAAGCCAGATGTATCAGCTCTATCCATAATTTACTAGGGATCAGGTCTAAGTCAAGGCTGCGAGGTCACAGCCGAGACGGTAATGTTTGAGAATAACAGCCTTCAGGAACATCCAGATATGGGAGAAGGATTTTATACGGTGCAATCCTGCAGAAGGAAAACATATGACTTCAACAAAAAATATATATAGCAACTCAAAAAGGTGAAACTAAAAACCATCCTTCTGCTTAATGTAATCATGTGATCTAACTGACAGAATTTCAATGAAACAAATCAAATAAGGGTATCATAACGTCATTGCTTCTTGAATGTTAGAAGACACATTTCCGGGAATGACATCAGTACAATGAAAGTCCACCATATCCACCATAACAATTGGCATCGCAATTTCCATTATCAATCAATTGAATCACAAGTAGAACTGAGAGTGGGGATTTCGTGACCTTGAAGGAAACCAAAAGTGAAGCTTTAGACAGTGGAAGCCATTAGGTCCAATTGTGGATTTCAGGTTGAGAAGAGAGAGAGACCTTTCTTTTTTTCCTTTTCCTTTTTTTTTGAGAGAGAGAGGGTGAGGGAGAAGAGAAAAAGATCTCGGCAACAATGTGGAGTCCAAAAATGACCCTAAACTAAAGCCTTTCTAAGATACCCAGATAGATAATATTCTTTTGTTATGGGAAAAAACCATCAGCAATGAAGGAAAACTGTAATCTAGAGTCTGAAATGAAAGTGTGAAGAAGAAGATGGCCACGTAGACCATCCATGTGGCAGTTCTGTAGATCAAAGGGACCCCAACCCTAGTGGTTGGATTAAGTTAGGTTGCTTTGGATCCAAGTTAGTCAAGTTTGGTATGTTCTTTGTTAGGATAATTAGATTTGTCAGGAGAATAATGTAATTACTCTTTTAGTAAATTGATGAGTCATATTTTTTGTTTTCCATTTTTGGCATTACATATAATCTCTCTATATAGAGAGAGTATCTTATGTTATTTGAGTTTGAATTGATTACAATAATATTTCCATTTTTCTCTCAACTCCTCTCCTCTCTCTCTCTTGCTGAGTTCTCTCTCCCTCCTCTCTCCGTTCTCACGCCAACAATCCATGTGCAAGTTCTCCACGCCAAGGAACCTCCACCTCGCTCCACAGAAAGTAATTAACCAAGAATAGCAAGATTTATTTTCTTTCAAGCACACTATTTGGTAACTTTTTCCCTCCTATTGACAGCTATCTTCACTTCTACAAGCTGAAATCTGATCTCCTACGCCAATTATGGTAAAAAGTCTAAAGAAAGAACAGGACAAGGATTTACACAGTCCAGAAATTTTCACACTGGAAGGAGATTCACAATAATATCATGAAGTGAAACTCCCAAAAAGAACGTGGAAAGATCAGCCGGTAGCTTGACATTTAAAAATCTCAACAAAACAACTAGTCATAAACGATTATCGTTGGCAAAAGTAGATAAATGGACAAATCTGGCAACAACATCACATGAAAGCACGCGCGTGCGCACGCAAACGAACGCCATGCTACTCTGACTTATCTCCCAGTCATAACTTCCAGAGAACTGACTCCCACATAAATATGGCTCCTTTCTGATGAACTGTAGAAACACAACCTATTTTCTGGAAAATACAATTTGAGTCACATCCACATCACTCGCTATTCAGAATCCATTCTACGTAAACTTCTCAAGTTTCTTTTCCCAGAAAAAAAAATAACCTTCTCCCTGACAGGTGATCTCAGCCAAAAAAAACGGGGGGAAAAAGAAGACTACAGCTCAAAGAGGCCAAAGAGGAAAACAGAACTTCCTTGAGACCACACCGACGACAGCAAAGAATTTACCATCAAAATAGCGAAAGGAAGGAACTTTACGACTTAAACCCACGAATCAAAACGACCCAAGTGATAAACACACGAGCTTTCACAGAAACAAAGATCAAGATCACTGCCAGAACAACGATACCAAGAACATGGCGACCCTCCTGAACAAATCACCAGAAGCAGAGAAGACACACCTCCTGGGCAGCAGATAGGGAGAATGGAAGTCGCTTCGCCGCCACCGAAGGGCCGGATCTGGTTGTGGTCTTGGTGGTGGTGGTGGTGGTGGTGGTGGTGTGTGGCCAAGCAGGAAGAGAAGAAAAGAGGAGCCAAAAATATGCTGTCGCACCTCCACCCCGTCCCATTTGTATATTGATATAAATAATAGCCCTCGAAGAAGGCAGAGGGCATTTCATTTCAGGGTTTTTTTTTTGGTCTCGTTAATCTTATAAGTTTACCTTAGCCTATGCGGTCCATGGAAAGTAAGTTGTGCTGCCTTTGTTTGCTTTATTTTTAAACAATTGAGTGATTTATTGTAAAATAATTATACATTTCTCATATTTTTTTAATTCAAGAATCGTCAGAATCTAAATATCTAAAAGTTATACCCGTAATAAAAAGTCTATCTCCAAATCTCAACGAATCATTAACGAGCTAGTCAAGCATCACTCTTTTCCGAATTTCTTAAGAATAACTTACGTACTACCATCTAAAGTAATGTTCCTAATTGATGTAGTATCTTTTTAAGATAAGCGATTCTCTAGTTCTCACCTTTTTAGAGTCGCTCATGTAAATCTGATAGGTAATTTTGATGAATAAAATCTAGTTGCAAGTCGCATTGAATAAAGAATAAATCAAAACTTAATAACGTGTCAACAGGTAGGAGATCATATTCACGTGTGGCAAGGGACTCAAATTCTTGATTTAGGAAAGCTGAATACTTCTATGTAAATAAATGACTCAAGCTTTTACACATAGTAAGGATGAAATTTATTTAGATTACCCAACAATCTCATATGATGCACCTTAATTTATCAAGCCAAGGTTTGGGCTTAAAAAATCATGTATCAATCTCACTTGTCTCAACCCATAGTTCAATCCACTCTCTCATTAAGTTGGGCTTGGGTTTTAATTTTGTTATCTGATTCAATCGTATTAATCTATAATTACAACCAAGATGAATAACATATATATATTTTAAGATTAGACAAAAAGAATATGCTATTATCACAAAAACTTCACCTTTTGTTAGTCTAATAATTCTAATGAAACTCAGAGATCACAAGATTAACTTATTAGAAGAGAATAACGTAGATAGAATTATATTTACCTATGGAGACTAGCTTAAACTGGCTTGGCTCATAGTAGGTACTTGGCTATGAACTTTGGTCCATAGATGGTGAAATTATCTATAGATCATTTGATTATGCTTAGGGGGGAGTGTTATCCTTAAAAACTATCGGATTTAAAAAAAATGTGCAACTACAATCAAATCACATAAAATAGATAGACAATATTTATAATGGAAATCTTTTTTAAGTGAAAATCACTACCTAGGTCTCCTCAACTTAAGATTATTTCGACCAATCAATCATTGATCAATGTACTAAATAAAAACTACACCACTTAACTGAGTGGTGTAACCTTCTACAAGTCCTTCTACAATCTTGTGGAGAGAATTTTATCTCTATTATCTTCTAATAGAAAAAAGCTTTCCAACAAGCACCTTAAAACATAATCAAAAGGAAAAACAAAGGTACAAGAAAACGCAGCGTCTCAAATGATCCAATAGAAACTAAATGATATCAAAGCAATCTTTTAATATAATAAAGAAATCAAATTGAAGATCATAAAGTTTCGTTGAATCAAATGGAAGGAGCCAAACACAATGTAGAGCTCTTCAAGGATGGAGAGAAAAGCATAGGAAGAGTAGAGAGTGCACACAAGATTTGACTTGATCGCTAAAGAGCTTTCTTGTGTTTTGTGTGTTAAAGAATGAGATCAAGGGAGGGGTTTTGGAGTAGCACAGTTAGTGTGCCTGCTCCCTATAAGGTGTTCCTCATGCGGGGTGCGCGAGTTCGATCCCTTACGGCATGCCGAGACGTGCATAGCGACCTCATGGGGGGACGCATCGCTGATGCTGTCCCCGCCTCGACTCGGCACTGGAGAGTGGGCGTGGCTAAGATCACGGAGGCATTCCATGGCAAGCGAGAAATTTGGGAACCCTTGAGGGGGGTGGGGTCTCCCCCTCCCTCCCCTTCTCACAAAAATGAGATCAGGGGTCATTTCATAAAGCATGGATTAAACCCCAATGTTTAAAAATGCTTAATAAGGTAAAAATCACATTCAAAAGTTACCTAAGTTGTTAAATTCGCACACTTTCTGTTGATCAAAATTTCTATTGATTGATCAATGTTCTTCCTCAATTTTAAAATCAATTGCTGATTGGTTGATTAAATATTAGCATTAATTGATGAAAACTTAAGTTGATTGAACAATTTTTATGTTTGATCGATGACAACTAGTTAATAACATTTAGTAAGAAAGCCTTTACAATTTGATTGATTAAATATTGATGCTTATCGATCAATACATGTTTTGATCAATTAATTTGTACATCGATCAATTAGTTTGCATGAAAATTGATAACTTTAAAATCATATGCAAAATAAATGATCAATTAGGATAGTTAATCGATCAACTATCAATTTAATTAATTGTTGGACAATCTTAAGTGACTTTAAGTTTATCTAATTTTTCATGCAAAGGATTAAGGGTTTTGAAAGATACAAAATCTAAGTTTTTCAATAGATTCATTGAAAAATCTAAATTTGTAAATGCAAGTTTTGACATGCAAAATGAATTTACAACACCTTAATACTTGCCCTTTTTTTCTATCATGTCGACATCTCTATATCCATTCTCTTTGAATGATGCAAGTTTTGTCGCCATTATTTGCATTTGAATTCCCAAAATGTTAGTGCAAAACTATCAAAGTATATATACTTGTCTTAATATTGGGTCAATGGATTTAGTCATCGTTACGACTAGATATCTATGCAAGTTGAGAGTGCACTAGAACCTTATGATACTAATAGATAGATTCAACTCGAGCTTAGGCCACTTTTTTTTAAAGCTTGACCCAAGGTATAAATGTATCTATTGCCAACCAACCACATATCTTCACTAATTATATGATTGATTCAAACACATATATTATTCTTCAATGATAGCCAATAGATTTACTTTCTATTCGTTGATCATTATTTAGCATTTAACAAGTTAAAGATCCTTATAATGCATCCTTACATATAATTTAATTATTATGATTAGTATTAGTTTAACTAAATAAAAAAGCATATTTCCATGATAAATTGAAGTTCCAAAGCATTGCTCCCTCGTCCATTGCTCGGAGACGAGGCACACACGTCAACTAAGAGAAAAATCAATTGAATGAACCAAGAAAAACTTGACAAGCAATCTAAATTGATTGGGCTTAAGAGGTAAACAACCATGACACTAGATTGAATATCAAATGCTACTTGGGAGAAGTAGTTGCCACCCTTTATTTTAAAGTATCTTTACGTAAATACCACCGTAAAGTTGTAATATTACATAATTATGATTACAATCTTCATTTTTACATGAGAGCCATTAACCATCATTAGAAAAGCCACTCGAGCAAAGTCCCATTACGTTGGTCTACTAATTTTAATTGAAAACATCAAAAAATTGTTACCTTTGCCCTGTATGACATCATAAACTTTGAAAAACGACATTACATTACTCTCCTCCACCTTCAATTATTTTACTCCACTGCTAACCTTTATCGTTGCTTTCTCAAACTTGATATCGGGAGATCGAAACACACCGAGAAAACTCACCTAAAACCGTCGTAAAAGACTCTTTCGCCACTTCTCCGTAACCTTTTTCACCTTCTCAGCTACTTGAGTGTGACTAATAATATTTAATCACACATTATTTTAATATCATTATTGTTAAAAGAATCGTGTCTATGGTAGCATCTATAGGTATAAATGTTTAAGTTTATTTTGACAATTACATAATATTAAAATTTTTTTTAATGATATTCATGTAAAAATTCTCATTTTAGTCGACCAATAGGGAGACTTTGATGCTCTTTAATGTGTTTCTTATGTGGTCCTTTCCAACCATGCGAGATGTGACACAAAAAAATTTGGAAATGCATAAATTATATGAAATGACAGTGTGAAGCCATCGCATAAGTAGACAGCTAAATTCAAATATATGAAGTTCTTGCATAATTTATTCATACTATATCAACTTAAACCCAGCTCTACAAGTTGACATGGCAAACTCGAGCGAAGATTCAAGCCGATGCTAACCACAATCCAACTTAGATTAATATGGGCTTGGACTCGACAAAAATATATGTATTTTGAAAAGCATACCATCATATATATATATATATATATATATATATATATATATATATATATATATGTCCCAATCAATAACATCTCATATCATTTATGCCAATATTTCTAAAATGTCTGATGGGAGCCCTGATCTCCGGATCTCCCCGATCTTTTATACATCCTATCACTAACACCGTAAATTTTCCCAATTTATGTTGAACTTATCAAAGCCAAAAATTTATTTATAAGCTTGAACTCGTTAATTCTTCCATTCGTTTGGGCGCATGATGTAACTTGTGCCTAATGAGCTCAAATCCCACCCAATTGAGTCCGAGCCCCATAGCCTTACGAGGCTGAACTTAAGTTGAGCCAATTTGTTTTTTTTTTTTTTTTTTTTTTTGACAACCTAAAATCTCTGGTGGGTAAATTGAGGAAAATATATTCCCCCAAATCACATGTCTCCCAAGTATATAAGTATAAGACCGGAATTGGATTGGATATTGGCAAAGAGGTTGAGGGAGCCATCATGGTTGGCGTGGGCCTTGACATGGATTTCACATTTTCGATATATTTATTAGGGTTCAATGCTGCAAGAAACTATGCTTAACTGAATATTCTCTGGCCTAGATCTAAGTTGACCCATAAACGTCATCCTTAGCCATCTATGCACGAAAAGAGCATATGGTGTTTTGATAGGTGAACGGCCTTGGGTGTCTCCATATGTGTCTTTATCATTTAGGCCCCTCATGGTAAACAAACTGCAAACATCCAACTCAGGAGATGCATGGTTTTCTTTATTTTTTTCTTTTAAAACTACTCTATGTGGTAATTTACATATTATTAGTAAAATTTGTAAAGTTACGGCTAGTTCCTTTCCGTACCTCTAATCTCAGGATACTTTGTAAATCAATCTCCAGTTGAGTGGATAACTGCTTTGATACTCTTAGTTGATAAAATATAATTAAGAATATAGATTGAATTAAAATTCTTACCTTAATCAATGTTTTACGAGGTAAAATAATTTCATAATTTGGAGTAGATCTCAACATTATTTTAAATAATTCACTATATAAAGTTAGTGTTTTTTTGGATGATAGAACCATCAAAAAAATACGATCATATCGTAAAATGTCTCTTAGGTGGGGTAATCTATTGGAGAAGAATTATCCAAATTACTTCATAGCAAAGTATATTTAGCTAAGGAATCATCATCAAGAGTAAAGAGCAAATCCTTCACAATTTATAAATCAACTTATCTAGCCGACTAATCAAGAAAGCTATTTCACTATTTAGAGACAGGTCTAGTTGACTAGGTTGAATTCTTTGTTAGCTAGGCAACAAATTGTTGAGTTGCATCAATAAAAAGAACTAATTGGTCTTATTAGAATGAACTCGACTGATCTTAGATGATTAGTCGATTCCAGCATAAAAATATAGACTAAGTAAAATATATAGAATAGAAGTATGATAGACCTAATTGACTAATATGACAACTAGTCAACTAGCTAGGAATAAGGAGATAATGAAGGTTTAAAAGAGATATAAAGTAAGAATGGAAGGAGGGAGAAAACAAAGGAGGAAGAGGATAACATGATAAGAGGAAAAAAAAAAGTGGTCGATCCAAGTTTTAGAGTTAAGGATGGTTGCTTTTTTCATCTTCTTTTCACTACTTTTTGCTCAACCCTTCTATGTGCACTTAGTGTATAGCTACATCATTAGCCATCATTAAATTTTTCTTTCTTTCAATCTTCTTCTAACCCTAATCTAGACAAGCAAATTATCAAATGCATGCATTCAAGAGTGGCCACTGTTCTTAAGGTAGTTTCTCAATTAGGGTTTTCATTAGAGAAGATAATTCATTGAACTCTACTTAGTCTGCAATGCATCATAAATTAAGGTTAACATGTGCAATATTGACCTGATTAAGAATCCAAGTTTTTTATGCATCAAATCCTATGATTTCATTATAAAATTCTTTCTTTTAAAAAAATCATCATAAAAGTAGGATGATGATGCACATTAATGATGACCCCTTTGAATGATATTGGGTGTATTCAATTTCTCCATCGACTTGACTGTCAACTCATACCTAACAAGATATGTTGGAAATAAAGTTCTCCTTCGCTGGGCAATGTTTCTCTCTGATTTTTTTTTTTTTTTTGAAATGATATGTTTCTCTCTGATTTTAATGATTAATAGAATATTGCCCTTTACTTTCTTTGATAAGAGAAAGCCATTTCAACTAGCTGATAACTTATGCTACGGATATCACTTGCTATCAATAAAAACATGCTTGATGTTCCACTCAGTTCTATTTGTGACTCAAAGCATCACCTCTTGGAATGTAATGGCCTTGTAATGCTTTGCTTGTAAGTGTTTAAATGTGAAATACAGATGCAACATATGCCTTTCAAATAAAGAAGTATTTGTGTTGTCGATGTCTCTTCTACTTAGTGACTTCATAAAAGTTCAAGATTACACTTCCTCCTCTACCAGACCATTTGGGTGACTTATTAGGTGGTTGGTATGAGGTGGTTATAATGGGGAGTTGGGGAGGGGGAGGAAGGAAGTAAATGAAAAACTTTTATCAATCTTGAGCCAACATTGAATAGTAATAGGACAAAGTCACATTAACATTGTACATGTGTTTAGCATGTTCTTATTGACAATAATAGGTGAGAGAGTTCATAGTGGGCACTAGAGATGAATTAAAAGTCATTCACAAGAAGGTGAATCTCATTGCTATATTGAATCTTTTCGGAAGCAAGATGAGGAGTAGATGGTTTAGAGAGTTGCCATATGTATGAGCACCTTAACTTTACACCTTCACCTTGCTAGCTCAAAATATTGATTCATTAATGTCCCTGACTCATGGAACTCCTTGCTGGGTTAATTATTCATGCTTATTGAATATTCTTTTTAGTTCTTCTTGGATATTCATAATCTCATGACATTTTACACTATATCACATTGTTGTACATTTGAGCCTACTATTTTGGTGAGAGGTATATAACTATAGTCTTGGAGACATGATTGTATAAAAGGGGAAATCATTAAAAAGAGATGCAAGGTGCTTTTTAAAGGTTGAAAGTCTAATTGTGGAGAAATGCAATGCTTAAATCTCCTAAAGCTTGTTTATTAGATTATTTATTTATATTTACATGTTATAAATACTTGTGACTCTTTTAGAAAAATCACATGATTATATGCCATTGTAGAGGAGATTTCTCAGAAGGATGTTGATGAGCCTCGCTGGCCACCGTCCAGGCCACCGACAGTCATTAATAGATTTGTAGACGTAGGAAACGTCACATAGCCACAAGCCATCCACCACGAGGATGGTGGTCGAGCCTCTTGCGTGGCGGGAGGACTTGACCTGACGAATCTTGAGCAATCACAAGGGAGAAAAAAGAAATTGATGACCCAATTCCACCGCAAGGGGTGTACGGATGGGGGGAGGATGTCACGACTCGATCCTAGATCCCTACAGGATCTGAGACCGACTCGCCTCGATTAATCCTAAGACCCAGTCGTCCAACAAGAAATAACCAAATAACATTCAACAAACCACAATCACACAAGTACAGTAGCTAAGAAGAAAGAAATTGACAACAACAGGGGGAAAGGAATATTATATGTCATAATACAACCATTACAACAAAAATGAGTACATATAGCAGAAACAAAGCTATAGAAACTCACTACACTAAACAGTAGAACTAAAGCTAGGCTCGACTAGGCCCAACGTCTTCAGCAGCCGGTAGCTTCGGCTGCTCAAATCCCTGACCTGTACAAAAATTATATAACTGGGGTTAGCTAACGCTGAGTAGAGTGGTGACTAAGAAGTAACATGCATTTAATAAGTAGTTTGACATATAATTTTCCGTTTCCAATTATATTATACATGTTGGTGCGTAGAGATCTCTAATTAGGATTCATCACATTAATTAATCTTCTTGTTCCCTACAGGAACGATTTTGCTTGCAGCTTCCCGTGATGTAGGATGCTCACGTGGCACTCTCCTGGTCGGGGGAGTCCCTCTGTGGTAGTCCTACACTCGGTCTACCACCTCAGGGTTACGGTCGTGACGTAGCGGTGACTACGGCACACGTGATAAGCACGCGGGTAGCTACCCGGCACTGGCACGCGGTTAGTCGTTTCTGCTAGCGGGTACGCTTCAACGTACAGTGCGGAATAGTATAGGGCCTTACCCTCTTAGAACATAACAGAATAGGGATCTTTCCCCTCCTCAATCTACATACCCTTGTCCGACTATTCCGATTTGCCGTAACGGGCTAACAAGAGTTGATGTAGGGTGGCCATACTTAGCCCCGGGCCCCTTGGGGCGGCTAGCTCCCCCCCTACATTAAGTAGCTCACCTCGGTACCACGTACACAATGGCCAGTAAGAGTCGACGTAGAGTGGCCAAACCCACCCTGGGTCTTAACCCAAGGGCAGCAAGCTCCCCTCTACACTACAAGGGATAGTTGCTCTCTTCGGTACCATGTACACGAAGGTCAGCTTACTTCCCTTAACAGCTGCCCATGGGTGGCAATTTGCAGAACCATCCGATTCTCCGTATTACGATATTCTTGTTTATATTCCCCGTAGGGTTCGTACATGAGTTTTTTTTTCCACATCCGGGTTGGAATGTACAGAACAAGCAGTTTAGTTTCCATTTTTATCACAGTATGGGTCCATTTTAGATAATATAGGCAGTTTTTGATTACTCAATTATTCACGTGTATTTTCCTCTAGCCCTAGTGTTCATGCCATGACCTAGGGTTCAAGAATATATTCTAGAGTTTTACTTCTTCCTAAGGTTCATCTCAAGTCATAGGATTACTTACTTGCATGTATTCATTTAGAGATTTATGGTGATAACCACTCTACTTGGGTAACCGGGTGGAATGGGGGCTCGTACAGTAGCTCCCGACGTCTCCGCAAGTCCCGTACACCCGATGGACTGGAGACCTAAAATATGGATCGATAGGCCAAAAGGTTCAGAATGATACAAACAAGGTATCATTACATAGAGAAACTCGTATGGAAAACAGAGACGTTTTGTTTGCGGAAAACTGATAACATTAGGGCCTTGTACGGGCCTAAAAACTTGTAGTCAGACAGAAATTAGACGTCCGGGAAAGGTCCTAGACGTCTTAAAACAGTTCTCAGGGATACCTCTCTCGGTGTTCCTCAATCAGACGTCTGGAACTTAATGCAAACGTCCAAGGGTTCTGTCAAATGTTTGGAGGTGCTCCTGGACGTTTGAAACTGCCTTGGTTCGCCTTCCAACTTCTGACACATATATGTACACTATCAGGACTCTGGCAAAGAAGGAATACGGAATGTAGATCTCTACCAGACGTCTCTCATTACCTTCGGACGTTCGGTAAGACATCTGGATGTCGCTCCGGACGTCTGATTCCGCGGAAAAATGACTTCCAGGGAACCGCTTTGGCTTCCCTTGCCACAGGCACTTTAGCAAAACAGCACAGCGCTTTGCGCTCTCACACTCAGACTCGCTCTGGCTCCTTGCTCTCACTCGCTCTCGCCCTCGCTCTGCTCTCTGCTCACTTGCCTTGCTATGGGGTGTGCAACGAAGAGGAGGGGAGGTTATAAAGGGAGAGGAGGTGAGGGGGATGAGATGGCGAGGATGGCGAGGGATGGTGCAGAGTGGTGTCACAGGGGAAGGTGTGGTGAGGGAGAAGGCATGGTGTACGTACAGTACGCGCCAAAGAGAAAAACTATTTTCAGACGTCCGTTGATCTTTCCAGACGTCTGGACAAACGTCTTAAATGACCAAAAGGGGTGATGGGTCGTTTTAGTGGATGATACTCCTAACTATGCACTAGAACTTGTGAGATTACAAGATTTCTCTCCCTCTGGCCTCTCCTTACTCAGGAGTCTCTCCTTACTATTTATAACTGAAATGACCCTTTCCAAGGGCTATTTGGGTTTTTTCCTAAACTTTGGGGGACTTAATACAATTTAAATCCCCCAAATCTTGCTCTATGGACTTCGTGTGGGGGAAAATTTCTGTGGGGAACCTAACCCACAATTTTCCCCACCTAACACCCTACCCAATCCCACCATAAAACCCCACATAACCCCTTGGGCGACATGCCTTATCCAACCCCCCCTTCCCTTCCACCTCCAGCATTAAAGGGAGAGCAGGAGAGGAGTTCGTGAGGGGAGGAGAGTTGGCGGGTGCAAGGGAGGCTGCGGGCTGCACAATAGTAGCGCGTGGCTGGGCGGCGCATGAGCGCAGGTGTGGGGTGGAGGCCGTGGGCTGCATAGCGACAGCGTGTGGCTAAGCAGCGTTGCGGGGTGCCGCTGCGTGAGGGTGAAACCACAACACCTTGCCGTGGAGTTGGAGGAGTAGGGCGAAGCTCTAGTTCCGGTGGACTTCATGGGCGTTGCACGAGGTTGAGGTCACGTTGCAGGAGCCCTACGTGGGAAGGGAGTAGGTTTGCTGCTCGAGAGCGGAGAAGATACTCGTTTTAGACTTCTGGGTGGGGTGATAGATGTCTGGAGTGGATCTAGGATGACTAAGGCATTCGTCGGATGTCTGAAGAGAAGAGCTAGGGTTTTACGCTGTTTAAGACGTCTGGGGAGTGTCCCAGACATGTAATTTGAGCATCAGGCGCTCCCTGAAGCCAGCAGGTAGTCAGTTCAGTTTGCTTGAACCAACCTGGCCCAGTTCAAGCGAACCAGAGAGGGTTTCTATGCTAGTTCAGGGCCCAAACGGGATTCGAATCGCGCAACCAAGGTATCATTGGAAAGCTTTCGAATTTTCCTACATTTTAGAGTTGTTTCTACACTGTTTTGAATTAATTTTTGTATACCGAATTGCCGGTCAAAGTATTGGATGTCCCTTTTGACCATTAAATTGGTGTAGGCCTCAAGTCTGTGGCATGTACTGGACCTGCGGAGGCATCGGGATCCGCCACTTGTGCCCCCATATCCTCCGTACCCCTAGGTAGAGTGGTCTTCCTCTACTTTTCTTCATTGGTTTGGTTAAGTGAATGTCAAAAATTAGAGATTGCTATTTGAAACCTGTAACGACCCGATTCTCGAGTCCCTACGAGACACGAGAACCGGACCGACTCGAGTAATCCCAAGACCTAGTCGTCTAACGAGGAAGTAACCAAAAGAGCAGTAAAATAAACCACATTCAACATGAAATATAACTAGCAGTAACAAAATACAGCAGTAAGAAAAAGAACTACTACAGCATGTACCACCACAACAGTAGAACAATATTTATAACATAACAAGAACTACGAGTAAAGAAAAGTATAGAGAGTAACAAAAACTACTCACTACAGCAGAAACAAAAGGGGTACAAAAGAGCAGTGGTAACTCTACTAGACCCTACTCGGCCCAGCGCCCTCTGCAGCCGCTGACCTTGGCTGCTCAACACCTGGTCCTGAAAAGTAACGAGTGTAACACGTCAGCGAAACGCTGAGTAGAGTGGCAGCTAAACTAAAGAAAAAGTAAAGTGTACAGTAGCTGTTTTAATTTTCTTTCTTCCTTTATTTACGTCTTTCTATTGTTTCAAAATTTATCTATTTCTCAGATCCTTCACTTGATCTCGAATGTTCCTCGTGGGAACGATCTTGATTGCAGTCTTTTTCGAACAGTAGAAGTAGCACGTGGTGCTCTCCTGGCTGAGAGAGCCCCCCGTGGTGATCCTACTCTCAGTTAACCACCCCAAGGTCACGGATAGACGTAACGGTGACTACGGCACGTGCGATAAACGCACAGGTAGCTAACCCGCACTGGCACGCGGTCAGTCGTTTCCGTTAATGGGTGCGCCCCAAAGCACAGCACGGAACCAGTACAGGGCAGAGCCCTCTCAGTAACAGGGGTCCAACCCCTCCACAGTAACCAAACAGGGGCCTTGCCCCTCCACAGTCCGCGCACCCTCGCCTGACTACCCTGGTTTGCCCAGTGGGCCTAACAAGTCGGTGTAAGTGAGCTAGCAGAACCCCGGGGCCCGTGGGGTAGCTAGTACTCGCCCTACACTAGTAGCTCTCCTCGGTACTGCATACACGAGGGCCAGCAAGTCGGTACAAAGTGGCCAGACCTAACCCCGGGTCCCTGGGGCGGCTGGCTCCGCTCTACACTAAATAGGGGGACAGTCGCTCTCCTTGGTACTCCGTACTCAAGGGACAGCTCACTTCCCCAATTCTATTCCATTCACCTTCCAGGAGTTCTACTCCTAATTCCCCGTAGGGTTCCAGCTCTTTTAACTCAGCACATTCAGGTTTCACCTTTCCAGTTTCACGTTCATACATCCCATATTCTCAATCATGCTCATTTATTCATAACAGGTAGCTGTTAAACCAATTTACAGGTAGCTATTATTTCCTTTCCACATTTTCCAAGACTGCAGTATTCATATATTCCACTAGTTTTTCCCATCCTAGGATTCATGCCATACCCTAGGATCTATCATACAATCTAGTTTTCCAGCCCTAGGATTCATGCAACACCCTAGGATCTACCATTCATTCTAGTTTCTCATTCCTAGGATTCATGTAATGTCCTAGGTTCTATTTATGGTTCCATAATTTAACAGATTTTACTAATAAACTTAAAAGCCACTCTACCAGTTACAATAGGAGTACTGGGGGCGTGGTCGGGAATCCCGCGTGCCTCTGCAACCCCCGAGACTGCAATGGAACGGGGTCCTATCACAAGGATCAAACACAAGAAGTTTCTCAAAACAGTATCTAATCACTGTAGATGGGTAGAGGATTTAATTCCGAAAAGAACGTAACTCGAAACGCGGAAAACAGACTCCGAATGAGCCCTAAACGGGTTGAAAACGATGAAACAGTGTAAAATCAGATGTCTGGAACTTCTTCCAGACGTCTTAAAAATGGAGATCAGATGGTACCTTGTCCTGCGTAGTCTCTCAGACGTCCAGAAGCCTGCGGGGGCGTCTGGCCTAGTTCCCAGACGTCCGATGGTCACCCCGGACGTCTGGAAGTCCCTCCAGTCGTCTGGCACCGCTGCCAGACGTCTGATTTGCGTTGGATGCGAATCTCAAAACCTGCGCGTACCCATTCCTCGCTCTCAGTACGGACGGTCGAAGAGAAGGAGGAAGTACGGAAAAATAACTTACTTACCAGACGTCTGGATAGTCCTCCAAACGTCTTAATCGTCGTCTGGTTGGAAACCTAGACTTCGATTCTGGAAAAACTTCCAGAATCAAAGCGCGACTCGCCCTACGCCCGCGACGCACGGCCGCGCCTCGTCCGCCTGCTGCTCGAGCTCCAGCAGGCCTCCCGCGTCACTCCGCGTCCGCTGCGCCCCCGCCGGCTGGCTCTCGCTGCCCCGGCAGGCTCGAGCCCTCACGGCTGACGCCTCCTCCCTCGCGCAGCACCTCCTCCTGCACCCACAGCGGCTGTCGCTGCCGCCGCTCGCTCACGCTCGCACTCGTGCACCGGCTGGAAGGAGAAGAGGAAGGGAGCGGAGGTGATGAGAGTGAGGGAGAGGGCGTGGCTTTTTAAAGCCGCGCGGGGAGGGAGAGAGAGAGAGAGAGCGAGACAGAGGGGGCAGCGCCTGCGGAGGAGAGGGAAAAAGGAGCGCATCTGCAGGTCTGCGCGCACAGGCGAGCAGACGAAATCCTCCGTGCCGCGGAAATTAAATCCCAAACGTCTGGTCAGACGTCTGGGCCAGCTCCCAGACGTCTTAAAAGACGTTTTGAAGCTACGGTCGTAACAAAACCTAAGTTATAAAAGGCATGTTGAGGTCATTTATGCCCCGTTTAGTTACTGAAATTGGTGGCTGCCATCCTAGACATTTGGTTAGGTATTAAGTTAATAACTTAATCTAGGATAGTTTACTAAATGTGTATAATATCATGGATTATGCTCGATATGAAATAAACCATAAAAATGAGAATGATGCATGTTTATGTTCAACACATGGACCTTGATTGATAAAACCTATATGTGAATGATGTTTGTTTTCTCTTAATGGATGGAACTACCACCGAATGAATTAGGTAATAGCAATAGTTAAGATGTACTTGAACACTAAGGTATACTAGAAGAATAAATTATCTGCTATGGTACGAACTTGAATAATGATGGAATAAATTGTCTACAGTGTGGTATGACTGTTGCTTGGACTCTAGTTTGGGGGCGAGCTGGACCTTGTGTACATACGTATCGAGGAGAGCTATTCACCCCACGTGTAGAGAGAGAGCTAGCCTTTCCTTCGGTTGGGACTCAGGGTGGGAATGGCTTCCCTACACTGACTCCTGTTAGGCTTACAGGACTAATTGGATAGTCGGGCGAGGGTACGTAGACTGGTGAGGGGCGCGACCCCCTGTTCTATTCTGTATTGTACGACTTAGAGCGTACCCATTAGTGGAAAGGATTGACCGCGTGCCATCGCGGGATAACTTCCCGTGAGTTTATCGCGCATGCCGTAGTTACCGCTACATCGCGACCATGACCCCGGAGTGTTAGACCGGGTGTAGGACAAACGTAGGGTGTTCTCTTGGCCAGGAGAGTACCACATGCATGTCCTGCATCATGGGGAAACTTGCAATAAGATTGTTCCATTAGGGAAGATATGAACCAAGAGATGACGAGACCCTTTGTTAGAAACATTCGAAACACTAAATGAAAACAAAATATGGATGGGTGTGAAACATTTGCAAATATCTGTAATGTTTACTGTTTTTAGTTTAAATAGCATCAATTAATTTTGCACTTGCCACTCTACTCAACTTTTGTTGACGACTACTACTTATGTTCAGGTTAGGGAGGGGAGCAGCCAGTACCACCGGCTGCAGAGGGTGCTGGGCCTAGTCGAGTCCAGCCTTAGTTTGGTTGCAGTTTCCGCTGCAGTTGGATTTTACCACTCTTGTAGTGAGTACTCATGTTTCGAACCATTCATTACGTTTCTGTCTTTCGCTTTGGTTGTGATGACTATGTGGAAGGTTTTGCTATTCTCTTGAGATACTATTTATGGTCTTTTCTTCAGTTTTCTTCTTTCATTTAAGTTCTAGCTATGTTACATGTGTGGATTGCTTACCTTGGTAATATTATTTCTCGTTGGACAACTGGATCTTGGGTTAGTTGAGACGCCTCGACCTCGAGATCCACGTGGAGTCGGATTCGGGTCGTAACAATAACGTGAAAAAATTCCCAGCCTAGTGATGAGAACCTAATCATGAACCCTAACTAGCACAATATAATCCAAATATGTGTGAAAAAGCTCCTACAAAACCCAAAGAGAGGCTTAACTCAGAGAATTCTGAGTTAAAGAATAAAATAAATCATCAGGGGTAAAACTGTAATTTCACCAATGCAGTATGCAAACAGGGTAATTAAGGGTCCAAACATAGGTCAAATGAGCTTAATAAGAAGGGAAGTGGGATGATCTGATCTAAAAAGGGTTATAGCAACTTCTAGGAATTAAATGACATTCTGTAACCCTCAAACAAACTCACTTTAATTCACGAGGTTTGAGGTAGGATAAAAATAAACTAAACCCTCTAAAATTCATATAAAAATATCCCCTAGGGTTTAGAACCTTCAATTTGGCCTTTGCAACCTATTTGACCTAAAATGAGAGCCATACCCAATTAATAACTTAATTTGGGTTTTTGCGCAAATTGATCGGTTAAACATGGTCCAACCTCAAATCAAATTTCACCATTAAAATCCTTAGGTTCAAATTAGTCTGTTATAAGAATTTGGGCCTAAGAGAAGACCATCTTGACCAACAGAAGACCATCTTGACCGACTTTACAAATTGGTCCTCTTAATTACTTTTTGACCCTTATCTTCTGAAATCCTTGCGTTTAGCCCCCGAACTTATCGTCGTTCTTTGCAGAACGGTCCTCCCTGCCATTTCTGCACAGTGCCATACCTCCGGCGACCTTACGTGGAGGATGGCGCCGCGCAGGGCAGTCGTCCTCTAGAACAGATGGGGGCTTCCCTGTGACGTCCTCTGTCGTAGGGACCCTCCCCTGCCCTCTGCCACCAACCATGCCTCTTGTGCGAACGCATGAAAGGCATGGGTATCCTTTCCGACCTCTCTCTGGCGAGGCAACCACGTCGCCTCCTCGGTCCCCTCTCCACGCCAAGGCCTTTCTAAGGAGCGGCAAGGTCTGCCAACTCCTTCAAGCTTCCTCTGGCGGAGAAATACCCCACATTTCATCTCTTCCCCCTCCGGTTAGAGCGCCCGAGCTTCCGGCGATCTTCTCCTCCTCCTCCTCCTCGTCGCTCTGCTGCCCTACCTGCAGTAGAGTTTACTCTGCCCTGTCGTCCGTGCCAGGTCGTACCAGCTGGTGCCCTCAAACCGCCTCCTCGTCGCCGATACCCTCCTCCTGGGCATCTTGGTACTCAGCTCCGGCAGGCATGAGCCAGACGCTTCCCTCTCCCCCTTCGTCGAGTAAATAGGTAGAACCCTTCCTCTCTCTCTCCCTTACATTTTCCCCTTCCTGATTTTCCCTTTTACTCCATCGCCCGCCACTTCCACCTCCATCTGTTTCGTCTCCGATCACCTTCTCCGGTGAGTCCATTCCACTTCCACAGACCACCTCTTCCCTCGTCGACCAGCCCAGAGGCTCCCCCTCACTCCACTCAACCGTTCCCCCCTCTCCATTCACTGCCATTCACCGCCCAACCACCCCCCGAACAAACCCATCTTCATGCACACAGTCTGACCTAGGTCCACCTCCACAGGCGCTCTTGCGCCTCGCCAACCACCGCACTACCTTCGCCGCACTCCGGCGAAGCTTCCCACGTTATCTGACTTGGCCGAGAGGCCGTCACTGTGTTTTCAGGTCAGCACCTCCTCGCCGCCATTATTGAGCTACTTAGCTCCTTCACTCGCAGCTCTAGGTCTTCTCCAGCCCAAGCGCGAGTCCTAGGCAGCGCGGACTGACTCCGTGAAGGCACCCAGGCTTGTGATTTGGGTCGCGAGCCTCGCAGCTACCCCAATAGGCAGCAACTCCCTCGCCTGCAGACGCGTAATTTGGAGGTAGGAATTTAGTCCCACCCCGTAAGTGTGCAGCCGTGCGCCCACACTTAAATTGCAAAAGTGTATCGGGCTGTTTGCCTTTGATACACAGGGGTCAAGTCCCTTACATGCACGCGGCGCGCCACGAGCTCACCCGCCCTCGCCCACGCTCACGCCCCGCCGGTCTGGGTAGGATCCGACTACCCGACCAAGCACTCCTCGCCCACCACCGCACGCCGGTGGGCCTGGTCTCGGGCGCGCTACCCGAACCCGATTACCCGGCTCTGGGAGAGCATTCCTAAGAGAGATTCAGAGAGAAAGAGAGACGTGGGGAAGGGGTAGGGGTAGGTTTTGCACTGATGGGTGTGTATCCGCGCAGGGAAGAAAGAAGAAGAAGAGAGGAGGAGCGGCCAAAGACTTAGCCGCACTGAGCAGCTGAAGAAGAAAGGAGGAAGAGGAGCTGAAGAAGAAGAGAAGAAGCCGCACTGTAGTAAACCCATAGTTAAGTCATCTGAGCATCAAGTCAGACGACGGAAGGGCAGCAGCCAGAGCGTAAAGAAGAAGAAAGAAAGAAAAGAAGGAAGCAGAGCAGAGAAAGAAGAAGAAAGAACAAGGCAGGCTACGAAAGAAAAGAAGAAAGAAGAAGAAGATCACCATAGCCGCAGGCTAAAGAAGAAAGAAAGAAGAAGAAGCAGAGCAGAAGAGAAAGAAAAGAGAAAGAAGAAGAAGGCAGGAAGAACAGAAGAAAGAAGAAGAAGAAGAAGAAGAAGAAGAAGAAGAAAGAAGGCAGAAACCTTTGCAGCCGCAGAAAAAGAGAAGAAGAGAAACATCAGCTGAAAGAGAAGAAGAAAAGAAAGAAGAGGAAGGGAGAAGAAGAAGCCAAGAGTACTTTTGATCCCTCTCTCTCTCTCTCTTATTTTTGTAACATAATTGAGAACTTTTATACTTCTAGAATTATAGTTGCTCCCTGAGTTCGACCTCGGGAAAACTTGTTATTCTGAGTAAAAAAATTTTATAGTAATCTGGTAGCTGTTTTGTCATATATCACAACGACTGTAAACCAAAATAAACATAACGACAAAACACGCATCACAGCCATTACTACCTAGTGACATTTGGTACATTTTTTATCAGATTGCTCGTTTGCTGTCAGGTTATAGGTAGTCACTTCCATCCTATCGTGATTCTGGCCCCTTGTTGAGTCGAATCTTCCAGTAGTTTTGATGGATCTAGGTCCGGGTCTGGCTAGCCTCAGGCGGGTCGGGTAGTACCGGACTCGCTTGTTTACCCTGTAATCGGGTAACTGGATCCTCTGCTAGGTTGTTACGACCCGGTTCCTGAATCCCTACAGGACCCGAGACCGGCTCGCCTCGACTAATCCCAAGACCTAGTCGTCCAACAAGAAATAACCAAAAGCAGGAAAAATAAATCACATTCACTCATGCAATATAACTAAGCAAAAGAAAAGTACGAAGCAGTAAAGAAAGTAGAACAACTGTCTCAGTACATGTCACCACAACAACAACAAAAAGAGGAAAGGAAATAGAAATAGCAGAAATAGTAAACTAAGTGTCCATTACTCACTACAACAGTAGGGTAAACAAAAGTACTGAAAGAACAACTGCGGTTGGGCTCGGTTGGGCCCAGAACCCTCTGTAGTCGGAAACTCGGGCTGCTCAACTCCTGGTCTTGAATAGTGTTATGAAAAGACAGAGTCAGCGAACGCTAAGTAGAGTGGTGTTTATATTATTTAAGTACAAGTACAGTAAAAACAACAACAAATTTAATTCTCATTTCTATTTATCTCATTTATATGTTTCTATTTCATCTATTTCTCAAAGTATCCAGGTATTTCTTGATCTTTCATATTCCTCATGTGAACGATTTTGATTGCAATCTTTTCCGTAGAGTAGAAGGTACACGTGGTGCTCTCCTGGTCAGGAGAGTCCCCCGTGGTAGTCCTACACCTAGTCAACCACCCCGAGGTCACTGTCGAGAAGTAGCGGTGATTACGGCACGCGCGATAAGCGCACGGGTAGCTAACCCGCACTGAGACGCAATCAGTCATTTCCGCTAGCGGTTACGCCCAAAGTATAACATGGAACAGTATAGGGCCTTGCCCTCTCAGAACAGGGGTCTCGACCCTCAGAACCAAATAGGGGTTTTGCCCTTCCACAGTCCGCTTACCCTCGTCTGACTACCCCGATTTGCCCAAAGGGCCTAACAAAGTCGGTGTAGGGTGGCTAGCTGAACCCCGAGCCCCACGTACGCAAGGGCCAACAGGAGTCGGTGTAAAGTTGCCAATCCTAATCCTGAATCTCAACCCAAGGGAGGCTAGCTCTGCTCTACACTAAAAAGGAATAGTTTCTTTCCTTGGTACGCGTACATAAGGGCTAGCACACTTCCCATCTACATTCCAGATTTTCTTTCATCCACAAGAGTTCTACTCCTAATTCCCCGTAGGGTTCATGCTCATATTCATCTCATTTATCCTGGTTCAGATCTCATTCTCATAATTCGTTCCTCATCCATACACAGGCAGCTTGTGTTTTCATAATTTCATTCTCAATAACATGCAACTTGTGGTTTCACAGGCAATCTCTCAATTTCATACAAGTAGCTCGTATTTTAACATGCATCTCGTAATTATATTACAGGCATTTGCTATCAATTTATCTTAACCAAGCATTCAAGTAAACTGTGCAGCTTAAACAGGCTCATTCATTTCTACCCTAGGGTTCATTCCATATCCTAGAGTTCAATCCGACTATTCCAACCAAGTACATGAAATTTCCTGCTTGGAGGGGGTGAGATATGCGTGACGTAATATAAAGTGCGGAATTAAAATAGACAATCTCACAAAAATAGTAATCACACAATAGCTACAAGTATTTTTAGGTGGAAGCCCAAATCGGGTGAAAGCCACCACATAACCCTCTCGAGTTAGGATTTTCCGATCGAACTAGTCGATCAAATCCACTAACTGAATCACTTAAACGAGGGTGATTCAACCTCTTACAACAACACTACTTTGAACGAGGGTAGTGTGCCTCAAACCCCTTCTCTTCACGAGAAGGATTTTGTCTCACGAAGGAGACGGGAATTCGCAACGTGAATTTCCAACCAAATAACAAAGTAATAAATATAAGAATAGTCCTATAGAGCCAACAAAGTAATTCTTAAACTAAGTTTCTATAGGTGTTAGGATGCTTCCCTTTGCTTGGAAGTATGTCGAATCAGTGACGCGTATGCGTGAACCATGCTTTGGCATAGCAATGCTCTCGTAATGTCTGCAGGAGAGCGGGTGCACAGGAATCAAGCTCTCTAGATGTAGAACTAGGCTTGGAGAGTTAGAGCTTTCTTCTTAAGATCAAAAGACACAAAATGATGTGAAAGTGTGTTGCTTGGTGTGTCTTGGTGTGTAAGGGGTCCTCCTCTATTTATAGAGGGTCAAGGAAGGCTTTGGAAAACCTTGAAAGGCTTCCATAGCCGTTGAGGTTGAACCCAAGGCAAATCAGGCCGTAATCAGAATTAATCATGATTCTGACAGGGTCATCAGACGTCTAGTCCTGGCATCAAACGTCTGGAAAACCTGTTTAAGACGTCTGGGAACTAAGTAAAATGCCTGATTCTAGGTAGGTTTCTTACTGACTTGAATCAGACCTAAACAGGGTTCTAGTGTATGGCTATCAGATGACACACAGGACGTCTAGCATAAGGTCTGGACGTCTGGAAACCTATTTGTTCTCTGGAAATGGATTCCCAACAAGTCTAATGGCTGTAAAATCTCTGAAGGAAGATTTTGGGTCAGTCGAGGCAAAACGGTCATGTATCAGACGTTTGGGGTCCTCTACGGGCGTCTGATACGAGGCTAACGTTCATTTCCTCAATGTTTGCTAAGGAAGCCAACGGTCCACTAATTGGATGTCTAGTAAAGGCATCAGACGTCTCCTAAGATGTCTGGACTAAGGTCTGGATGTCTGATTTCATCAGACAGAACTAAGTCCAGCCTAAATAATTGGGCGTCTGAGTCAATAGTTAGACATCTTAAAAGTTTTTATTAGACGTCTAAAATTCAGATTAGACGTTTGAAAAGACTGTCTGATCCCTATTTTGGTTTTCTAAGTTCTCTATAGAAAACCTAAGTATCCTAGGGTAGTACAGGTGTTCTTAGGACTACTTTAAGGATCCTTTGAGGCTCTTTAACAGATATTCTAGGAAATAAAAAGATAAAGAATATAATGACAAAAGTACATAGAAAAAGATAAACAGAAATCTATCATATTCTTCTTGTCCTTCCATCTTCAAGCTTTTGCTCCTCGCGAAGCTCCTCCGCCTCTGTCCAGCTTCTCCAATCTACCATGGATGCGAGCTAGAACTCCGTCTAATCACCTGTCTCCATTTGCAATTTGACCTGAAAACTAGGACTCAAAAGTAAATGTTAAAAGACACGTGTTTTGTTATCATCAAAATAAACGATCGTGGTACTCTAGCACCAACAATACATTCTTATTTAAATATTAACAACTGAGTTAAACCACTCTATCGGGTATCACGGGAGGAATGGGGGCCTATGCTGTAGATCTCGTTGTCTCCGCGGATCCCGAACATGCCACTGGCTGGTAACCTGTACCAGCGACCAATGTACAATAGATAAGCTCAAAACAGTAGATACTCAACATGAATATGTAGAGGAACTCGAGTGGAAAACGACGGTTTGTGGAAATTCGATTTCGTTTGGGCCTTAAACAGGCCAAAAACGCGGTTACTAATCAAAATTAGACGTCTGGGACTAATCCCAGACGTCTTGAAAGACGTCAAAAACTCACCTTGTGTTTCCTGCGGCTGATCAAACATCCAAACTTCCTTTGCGACCTTCTGGGGACAGTTCCAGACGTCGGACAAGGACTCTGATCGTCTGGAAGCACCTCCGGATGTCTGGTGATGTGATCACCTCCGTGTGCCTTCCTAAAGCTTGCACCTGAATACAGTCACCCACAGGCACAACGGTCAGCCGACATCCCTTGCGCTATGATATGCATGGCGCAGGAAGATACATACCTGGAGATATACGTGCTTTCAGACATCCGGCCTCAGCTCCGGATGTCCGGGTGCCTCGCCAGTCGTCTGGACTTCACTGCAGACGTCTGATACTGGAAAACTTCCAGTATAAGAACCTCCTTGCAGCTCGCTCCACTCTCACCTCCGCTTGCGGCGGCAGCTCCAGTCGCTGCAGGAGCTTGAGCAGCTCCTCGCCAATGTCCTTTCCTGTCCTACGAGCTCCTCCTTGAGCTCCATGAGCTCCCGCGGTGGTCTTCCTCCTCCCCCGCTCTCACTCCCTCGCACTCTCTCGCTCTCGCTCCTCCCTGCTCTCCCTTCGTCGGCTCCTTTTTTCCTTGCCGCGGCTGCAGCAGCAGGGATGGGAGGGGAACATGGCTGTCGCGAAGAAGGTGGAGGTGGCGATGGCTATGGTGTGAGGAAGAGAGGAGAGGAGAAGGGAGGGGGTATATATAGGAGAGGGGTGTTAGGGTTTGGGTAAGGGGTGAAGGAGAGAGAGGGTCTCTGTACGTCGCCACGTGCAGAGCGCATCGCACAGTACGAAAAACTCACCTTCAGACGTCCGGGAACGTGTCCAGACGTCTAGACAGATGTCTGATTGAAACTCCAGATGTCTTAAATGACTGAAAAGGTAACGGGTCATTACATAAGTTGTATGCAGAGGTTTGGATCTGGGGGCGGTTTTTGCCCCTCATTAGGTGCCAACCATGTGTTTATCCATTTGATGGGGATTTAGACAAGTTCTAAATGTAAATAAGATCATTCTTGCCTCTACTTGTTAGTTACCATCAAGCATTTAATCCATCTTCTCCTCTTTCTCAACTTTTCTTTTAGCTATAAAGGGAGTTGTAACTGATCAATTTCATATATCCATGTTGATACATGAAATAGACAAGGAGAGAAGGAAACTATTTTATAGCAAAGAAAAGCGATGAGAGGTGGGTAGCTAAGGAAGGAAAGAGTAGCAAAATAGAGTGTAGAAGAGGTGACAATTGAGGGAGGGGAGTGCCAAAGGAGAAATTGATAGGTGAGATTGGTGGTGAAGGAGAAGGATGATAGGAATATGCTTGCTTTCGTTGCAATTCTAAGTAATGATTAACATCGTAAACCATTTTCAAGTGTACATTCAAAGTGAGAGTAGTTAGAAGGAAGATGCACATTGACATCTCTCTATAACATCTTATCAACACATTTCTTCATGCGGTTGCATTAATCAATGCAAGCATCCTCAAAGCACCCATCAACATTTCGTCAAACATCTTGTATGAAACCGTATATCATTACGTTTTCGACCTCCTTGATAGTGGACTTTAAACAAAACCATCACCTATTTTTGTAATAACATTAACATATCAGAGAGTAGTCATGATAGAGTGCTTGAAGGGGAGGAGCAACGGAGAGATCCTTATAATTTAACCAACTAAAGAGGTAGAGACATAGAGAAAAAGAGAGACGAAACGAAAAAAAATAGATCATAGAATAGTCACGATGAAATATTCAAAAGAGAAGAGTAACATAAATGTCCTTACAATTTGATTAACCAAAGAGACATAGATGTAACAAAAGAAAAAAAAAATAAAATGATTTAAATAGAATTATTAATGACAACATAATTAAAAAAAAATCATCCCATAACATAAATATGGGAACAAAAGAAAAAACGGTGATTATTATATTAAAATAAAAATAGATAAAAGAATAACTCCCAACTCTAAACGTAAAAGTGGCAACCCCACCAAAGTTGGTACCGATACTCTCGCCGTGTCCCTCCCATCTCAGCAAAACTCAAAAACATTCCCACGTGAAATCTCCTGCAGCACACACAAATCTCCCAAAAACCCTAAAATGGAGGAGGCCGAGGCCTGTCCACCTTCTTGCCCTCCTCCTGACGACGACGGCCCAACAACAGACTGGGACGAGGCCTTCCAGGCGTACCTCCACGTCCTCTCCAACGGCACCGACGCCGCCAAGTCCCGCGCCACCCTCCTCCTCGCCCGCCGCGCCCACCTCGCCCCTCCCCACCTCCTCTCCTCCACTGTCCCCCTCCTCTCAGACCTCATTCTCTCCTCCTCCCCCGCCCTCCGCCACGCCGCCTCCCTCGCCCTCCTCCGCATCACCTCCCTCTCCGCCACCCTCCCCTCCTCCATCTCTTCTCTCCTCTCCCTCCTCGCTTCCCCTCCCCCTTCCTCCGCCGCCCCCCGCCGCCACCTCCTCGAGCTCCTCTCCTCCCTCTCCTCGCTCCGCGATGCCCGCCGCGCCATCGCCTCATCCCCCGCGGCCCTCCGCGCCCTCGTCGACGCCGTCTCCCTCTGTCGCATGCCCTACCGCTCCCGCGCTGCTCACTCCCTCGGCTTCCTCGCCTCCTCCCGCAGGGCCAAGCGCCTCCTCGTCGACTCCGGCGCCCTCGACGCCCTCGTCCGCCTCATGCGCGAGGGCGACCCCCACGCGCGCCTCGCCGCCGGGAACTCCCTCGGCATTCTCTCCGCCCACCTCGACTACCTCCGCCTCGCCGCCCGCTCCGGCGCGATCCCTCTCTATGCGGAGCTCCTCGAAGGGCGCGATCCCGCTCTACGCCAGTTCTCCCCCCTCGGGCGCGAGATCGCCGAGGACGCGTTCTGCGTCCTCGCGGTCGACGCGGACAACATGGCCGAGATATGCCGGCACCTCGCGAGGATCCTGCGGGACGCGGGGGACGACGCCAAGGCCGCCGCGGCCGATGTCTTCTGGGACCTCTCGAGCTACGCAGGCGGCACAGGGGCGATATGGGACTGCGGCGCTATCCCGCTCCTCGTCGGGAGCCTGCGGGAAGGAGTGAGCACGGAGTTGAGGGAGAAGGCCTCGGGGGCTGTCGCGCAGATGAGCTACGAGGAGGATGCAAGGGCTGTGTTGGCGGAATCCGGGGCCGTGCCCACGCTTATCAGTATGCTTGATTGTGATGAAGATGAGCTGAAGGAGAATGCCACCGAGGCACTTGCGAATTTCGCCGCGGATCCCTTGTTCCACGACAGTGTTTCGGCAGTTCTCGATTCCCTGACATTCCGCTCCATCGGGGATAGGTTGGTCCGTTCGAACGAGTATATGGCGAGGTCTCTCAGGCAAGTAAGCCTTGATCGGTTTACGTCGGATCTTGATTTGAGTTGAGAGTGATGGTAAGGCTTTTGTTTTTGTTCTTATTATTTTTGCTGTATAGTGTGGCTTGTGTTTTGCCTCCTTTTTAGTTGAGGTTGTCAAAAGGATTGTAGTTACAACAAATACGATTCGCAAACATTATGAGTATAGTTCAACAAAATTATGGACACTCTTGGATGTTGTTTTTCCTTCATCCTGAATATTCAACCCTTCAATCTATTATGCTAACATGGAATACACACACACACACACACACACATGTGATTTGAAGTTCAGAATATAAGATTTTTAGGAGGTTTGCGTGGTAGGATTTAACTACAAGAAGTGTTTAGGGAATGCATCGCGAGTATACTAATTATGAAGATTATCTTAGTTGGAAACATGGCTTATGAAGCTTGAAGTTGATGCTGGAATTTTTATGACTCATATAATTTGTTAGGGCCTGATTTTTAGCAGGATGAGATATAAATTCAGACACAGGAATTATTTGGGGTCAATCTTCATTTTTATTACCTTGCGACTGTGTCATAAGTGATGGAATGCCCAGCTGAACTTGGGGCATTGATAATGCCAGTGCAAATTTCTTTATCCCCAAATAGAGATATCGAGTGAACCTAAGAAACATATTGGACATGCGACATTGTTCCCTATATGCCACTCTTATCCCTAAACCAAATGGGATCTGGTATCTTCTTACTTTTCAAATGACCGTCTTGTTGGAACAATGAGATTGGCAGTAGATTTGAATTTAGTATGTATGTACACCTTAAATGCTGATCAAAAAAATATTCACCTTAAGTCTGCCCAAAAATTGCAAAGCAACTATGTACTACTAGCTAGATCATCCTTTCAAAAAGAAAAGAAAAAGAAAAGTACTAGCTAGATCACTCAAGCATGTAAGGTGAAATAATGGAGCGATAACTGCTAGTGAAGTAACTTCTTGAAGAAGTTTTGGTTCGTGGAAGGGAAAGACTCGCTAAGGAGGAGATAGGTGCATCCTGATTACATATTCTTGAGCCTTTTTGAGAAGGTGCTCAAGAGGGGTTGGAGGTGGATTTGAAGAGGATCCTTGTCTATTACTGTTGAGCAGGCATATTTCTTTGTGCATCCTTTTATTGTGGCAGAAGTAAAAGAGGCCTTGTTTGGCCTTAAATAAAGGGACTCTTAGTTCAGATGGGTTTCCCAACATCTTGTTTAGGGATGTTGGAGAAGATCCATGTTAGGAAGTGAATAATCCTATTTTATGTTTTTCTATTTTATTTATTTTTTTATTTTGTATTTTTAGGTTTTAGTAAGTTATTAGAGTTATGTTTTAGTTGATTAGAGATATGTTAGGATTTTAAGGAATTTGATTAGATTTGGAGAGATTGAGTTTATTTTCTTTCTTATATTGATACTCTTTCTATATAAATGGACCAAATTACATGTTTTTTTCTTGAGATTCATAACACTAAAGTTTCAGTTCTAGTAATCTCCACATGGTATCATGGTAGGTCTTTCTTGGGAAGGCCATTTGCTAGACCGTATCCTAAAGGAGCGTTGCAAGCCTCCTTTGTGCCTTGGGAAACATGATCGATCCCTTGGCATTTGTTGGAGACACCGTGCATCACCAATAACCACCAAAGAAGGCCAAGGTGTGTCCCTTGGCCGTATCCCTCTCCATTGTTGGTCCCAGAAGGTTTTGTTGGCCTTCTTCCTCGTTGCTTGGAGTCTCTCCAATGAGCAACATCTTCATTGTGTGGATCGATGATTCTATGCCAGGCCTTTAAATTAGATTGCAGATCAGCTTTCTTGGTTTGTTCCAGCCTATTGTACTTCATGCGTGTGAAGTACATGGGTGGATGGCGCCATGGCTAAAGGGGATTCGACTATGGTGATTTTGAGGCTAAGATTCCGACCTTCATACTAGTTTAAGGTACCATACAGTTCACATGTTGCTATTGATTGAGGATTGAGGCCTCCTCTACTACTACTTGGGAACTTTTCTCATATGTGGTCGCTACTTCTGCTACGATCTTCATCTTCTACTGTTGTTGCAACTGCTATAGAGGTCACCAAAGTTATGTCTACTCAGCCTGTGCCTGGCTTGAAAGAAAGCTCTGAAGCTTTGGATTGTGTCATTGACATAGAAGACGCCGATGAGTGGTGGGGAAATTGAGCCATGGGCTTAGCCCATCCATAAATGCGTGAACCCAATTCTCCTCTTCTCTTAGCATGAAAAGTTTTTTCTTTGGAGATGAGCAACTCCTAGTGCTTGGGAACGTGCCCCAGTTGAAGTATTTAGCTTAGTTCAAGTTCAAGTTAAAGTATTTTCATGTTCAAGTTTCAGTTCAAGCTTGTGCTTGAGATCGACTCTCATTGAAGACAAAATATGCGCGTGAAGAAGTTTCCACGCATGCTCCAGCCTCGACTACTTTAGAAGAGGGGTGTCTGCCAAAGTACTCCTTCAAGTTGGAGCATGGGGAGTGTTGGAGAAAATCCACGTTAGGAAGTGAATAATCCTATTTTATGTGTTTCTATTTTTAGTTGTTAGTAAGTTATTAGAGATATGTTTTAGTTGATTAGAGATGTGTTAGGATTTTAAGGGATTTGATTAGATTTGTAGAGATTGAGTTTGTTTCCTTCGTTATATTGGTGCCCTCTCTGTATAAAGGGACCAAATTATTTGTTTTCTTCTTAAGATTCATAATAATAAAGTATGTTATTATTAGTTTGGGATCAACGTTAAGTGGAGAAAATCCACTTACTATTTTTGTGTTTCCTATTTTGCATTTTCTAATTTAGTATTTGTAAAGTTAAAGATTTGATTTAGTTGATTAGTATTTGGGGAGATTTGTTTCCTTATTCAGTTAGTTGGAATAGGATTGGATCTCTCTGTATGTAAAGAGACCAATCCCTTGTTTTCTTTCTTAAGTTTTTCCAATATAACACAGTTCTACCAAAAACACGCATATGGTATCAGAGTGGGAAGATCCTAGGGATCTTGATCATGCTCTCTTCTGTGCCTAGGGAGACGATGTTGCCACCATTCAGTCTGCTTTGGAGTGTCACCACTCCTCTTGCTAAAGGTCACTACAGTGCCTCCTCTTCATGTTGCGCGGCCTCTCTCCATCGAGAGAAACCATCGTGACCTCTCTATTGACTTCATCGATTGGAGGAGACCTTGCAGTGCTGCCTCTGTGTGCAAGGCTGCTTCTATGCACATGTAGTGTGTGCTACTGCCCTTACTGTTGCCCATGCCATTACATGGCATGTCTGGCCATATCGCTCATCGCGCTTGCAATGACCTAGACTGCTATGTGCATTACATGCACTGTGTCACACGCATCACCACACATGACTCCTGCCTTACCGTGCAACTTATGTGCAATGAACTTGCTGCCTGTTGTGCGCCAATCATGCCTTATCACGTGCTCCTACACCTGCTTCAATCTACGTGGCTCGCAATGATGCTGTTGTTGCTACTATTGGGGCTATTGTTGGTGCTATTGCTGTTGACTTTTGTTGCCTCCAACACCGTCCTCATTGCTTAGATCAGTGGGACTCATCACTGTTGGAACCCCCTACAGGGCTATTCTCAGTTAGTCCTGTGGGGGTTTGTGGATTGCCTCTGAGCGAGACTTGAGAGCAAGGTAACTTGAGAATATCTTGCTGCTGCCAATACATATCGCAAATTGGAAAATTTTTTTTCTATGGAAACTAAAGCATCTACGATCTTTACTGAGGAGTGAGTCCTGTACTACTACCTCAACTCATATTTTTGGTTGACGTTGATGACTTTGATGATTTATGAGGGAGTTGAGCAGTGCACTCAAACCCATCCCTGAATGTACTGCCCCAGTTTTACCTTCTCACGAGAAGGTTTTTTCACTGGTGTGAGGCGATTACTGCCTGCTTGGGATCGTCTTGCATACCACTGCTCGTTTGGGATCATCTCCTATACTGCTTGCTTGGGATTGTCTCTTGTGCTCTACTACCTATTTGGGATCATTTCCTGCCTGACTAGTACTTTTGATTAAAGATCTCTTCATCAGTTTTTTTCTAACTCCAGGTGAGTTAAATTTTCCATTGATGAGAGACGGCTACATGCATGCCTCCCTACCTGCCTTCCTATCTATATGTCTACCTGACTACCTGCACATCTGCCTGATTGCTTGCTTACCTGCTCCAGCCTGCAAATTACTTCTGATGGGGGAAGTTCTACTGTTACTTTACTCCTACAAGTTGAGCATTGTATGCTTCAACTTGAGGGTAGTGTTAGAGAATATTTTAGAAATAAGATTTAAGAAATAAAATATTAGGATTTTATCTGCTTATATATTTAGGAGATATGTGTTTGATTTGTTACAGATTTAATTTATTTCCTTGTTTAGGATTATGATAAGGACTCTATTTTTATAGTCTCTTTCTATATGAAGAGGTGAACTACTTTTTATTTCATTGAATAGAATGGAATACAATTACAAAAGCTCACACACTACATTTGTTTGGTGAGTTTTTTCGATTCAAGATTAATAGAGTGAAGTTGTCTTTTGTTTCATTTAGAGGAAATGATGAAGAAGCAGAGATGTGCATCTATTCTTCGGAGGCTGGGGAGATTGTTCTTGTTGTAGTCTCATCGTTATCTGCTTGGCCTTTGTGTGCTGCAATGGTTAGACTATGGTAATAGAATGGTGGAGGGGAGGTTGGGGAGTAGAAATCATTACTCTTTATTTTTGTTGAGGAGAGAAATCAAGACTCTTGTCGAGGGGGATGATTTTTCAAAGGCTGGTTGTCTACCGTTCTTTCCTTCATGTCAGTTTTCTTTTTGCCATAAAAGGTGAACAAGTGGATATATTGAGGAGTTTTTTTTTGGGAAAGGTGTCATGGAGAGGGGAAGAGCTGTTGCTATGGTTTCTTGGGAGGAGGTTTGCAGGTCCATCTTTGAGGGTGATTTTAGGGTTCTGGACTTAAGGACAATGAATACAGGTTACAGGTTGCTGACTAAGTGGATTGTCAGGATGACGATGGGGGTTGATCTGTTCTCATTGGTGCTCTTTGCTTGTTATGATAGGAAAACAACTGTGCATTGGTGTTGGAGCCTCTCAAAGGTTTCTCTGCTTGTTGAGGTGACTTGTTGTATGTCACGCCTTTTGGCGATTCCTTATTTTATGCTTAGCTTGTTAGTGGATTTGCCTTTAGTTCTTGATGCGATGATTTCTTGGCTAGTGGAACTTTGGCAGAGTGCATCCAGAGGCTTTCTGCTATAGTAGTGGATTTGAAGTCTTCAATGGCTGTTTATTGGGACCCATGGCCATGATTGGGATGTTGAAGTGGTTCTTTGACAACAGTTTTGGTGGGACATCTTCAGGATCAACGGACAGTGGAATTTACGCAGTTCCAAAAGTTGTTGGTGGTGCAACCTCAGGCTAGAGCACTTTTGGTTGGTCATGGGCAGATAAGGTTTCACAGTGAAATCTTTCTAGTGGTTCTTGTTGTCTTTGTTTTACAAGGATGACAAGATCTTTAGTGATTTCTGGCTTAATATAAGGTGTGGATTGCATTGAAGCTCAAGATTGTTGGGTTGTTGCTATGAAGGAAAAGGGCTATGACCAAGGTTTATCTAAGTTTGCAGCTCTTTTGGATATTGCCTGCGTCTTCAGCAGGGAGCCCTAGAGGATTGTGAATATTTATTTTTCACTTGCCCATTTGCAAGGTTTATTTGGGAGCAGAGTGGATTGGAATGGGTGGAATTGTTTGCAATAAGGGATTTCTGGAGGAATTATGGAAGGATCCCTTATTGCTCAAAGACAAAGAAGGCTCTCCCTTTTCTTATGCTTTGGACATTTGGTTGCAAAGAAACAAGATTGTATTCAAGGGTAAACTGGTCCTTGCTGAAAATGTTTGTGGGATGGCATTATTTTTTTAAGGATCTGCAGGCATCCTTGTAAGTGTTTCTTCTGTAATCCATAGATGATCACCAATCTCAGGTGATTATCCTTTTTCTTTCCAAAAAGCAATAAGAAAAAGGTCTCTTCAGCACAATCACTAGAAGTAGGGCGAGAAACTCTTGGGGTAATGTTGGCGAGGTGGTAATGAAGAATATGTAGTATACTTTTTTGGAACTCTTGGGAGGACGATGGTTGAACATAAATAAAGCATTCTATATGCATTTGAAATTAATGAAGTTTTGATTGGGAAACAGCATCATCAATGTATAATGTTGATGGTAGTATTACAGACAAAAAGAAATAAAGTGGCATGTGCTACGGTGCGAGCTCCAATTGTGCTTTTGGCAGATAATAGAGGGAATTGTGGTGTTGGAGCATAAATGTAGCGGAAGAGGTATAAGGTCAAAAAGGATATGGAGGTATAATTCAAGACCTCCATGTTCCTATGCAACAGGTGGTTTGTGAGGGTACTAAGATGCGATTATATGAGATTTAGGGAAGCAGAGGCTTGGGAAGTATGTGGAGGCTTGTGCACACACTGTGGGAACTAGTGCTATTGTCCAAGTTTCTTCTGCTTTCCGAATCTTGTGAGTTTGACCCCTCTCTTTCCTGTATGCTAATGTCAATAGAGGTGCGTCTATAGACATGAAGGGTTAAAGAAGTGGTTGGATTGGGCTTTGAGGCTTTTGTGCTTGAATGCAAATGGAAGATTATGCGCTGATGTGAACCCCCTATGGGACAGTTCAATTTGAATATGGATTGAGCTTCAAAAGGGAATTCTTGATTAGTATTTGCTGGTTGAGAGAAATGACAAAGGTGAACCATGTTAGCTATTCAGAACTTCTATGCAAGAGCCTGTAACATGAGGCTGCTTCAGACACTCTTATTTATGGTCTCAGACTTGGTTTACGGAGGGACCATCACAGTTTTTAGTAGACCTGATTCGTTAGTCTTGGTCAACACAAAGAGATTAGCTGCAGCAACTAGCAGATTTGATGAATGGTGGTCTGAATAAGTGCAGCTTAGAAAGTTTATCAGTTCAGTGCTTTAAGTAAGAAGTGTTTGGGGCGATGAGAAAAGTTAATGAACCTTTTGAGATTTGATGTTGCCTTAAGTTTGGTCGACCAAGGTAGAAGCTCGGTTGATCCAAGGATGAATGTTGGGAATATATAAATTAAATAACTCTTGATTGACAGAGATTATAATCTCAGTCAACCAAGGGCAGGTTTTGAAATCAAATAGGTTGTTAGAATAGTGTCAAGTATTAAAGTATAACTAGTGCAATTTCCTCGGTGAGATTGTGGAGACCGATCCATGATTTTCAGATTTTGTACATAGCTGTAAATTTATTGTTCCATGTAAATTTAATGTCAGGTCCCAAAACCCCTTGCCTAATCAAGAGTTGGGTTACTAGGTGTGAAAAGTTAATGGTGTTGGTCTTTTTAATTAGGTTGCTTAACATAATGAAATTGAGCTATAAAAAATTGGTTTTCATCAAGCAATTTAAATGGAAATACGTCAATTCTAATGTCACAACAACAAAAGTTTCCTAACGTGACTAGAACGTCAACTACAAGGTTAATTGGCATATAGTTACATTCTTAAACATCACATTTGACAAAAATGAGTAAATCACAGTCTACCAATATTTACAATAGGTTTTAATATACAAGAGGAGGACAAGACTACTGGGCTTGGGATGACGACTCATTCATTGTGAGGAAAGCTTATGATAGGATGCACAATAGAGTTGTGAGGATAGATGTGGATTTTCTTCGCAATTGCAAGATGATTTGGAAGGTAGACTACCCCTTAAGATTAAAATTTTTGCCTGGCTGCTCAGGAAGGGGAGGATAATGACCAAGGTATGGAGGGCTAAATGGGCACAAGAGGCGGACACCACGTGCCCTCTTTGTCGGGGAGGGGATGAAGACGTTGAGCACCTCTTCTCCTGCCCTTTCTCTGCTTAGGTGTGGAGGCAACTAGACCTCAAGTGGGTGGATTGCTCGAGCCAAGAGCTTTCTGGGCATCACTTCAGAGGGGCAACTTGACCATAGAGCGGTGTGTGTTTAAATCTAGGAAGGAGGTTGCGAAGGCGTTGACTACATTGTGGGGTTTGTGGCTTGGGAGAAATAATATAGTGTTTAAGGGCCAATACCCTTACGTAGAGAACTTTATCTTCTCTATTTCGAGGTTGGTACACTTTTGGGAGCCTAATGTGTGAGTTTTAGTCTCTTGTAACCCACTGGCCCGAGGCCTTTTATTAGTATATTGCTTGGGGGTTATCGTAAGGATAACCATCCCTTTTCCTTTTCAAAAAAAAAAAGTAGGGCATTCATAGTCAAATTGTCATTACACATGAGAATCCCTAGCAAAAATGTAGAGAACCCCAACTAAGCTTCCGTTATAGATTTATCACTTCTAGCATCATACTCCATTACTTAGAGGAGATCCAATAAGCTTGTTGTCATCACCTTGTCGATCATTCGGTCGACGATGCTCAAAGGAAACAATGGCCCCAATAGCTAAATGTGGATCCTTCTCGTTATAATTACTTCTCGCATACAAACGTGTTTGCTACGAGTTACCCTAAGGCACCTAAGTTGGTAATAGGTTTTGCGAGTTGTTGCTCGACTTAGCATAATTTCTTGAAAATGGATCATAATATAGGGATAAGTCAATCGACTTAGTAGGGACAAATAAACTATTGTTATAATAAGAAACAAGGTAGTATGTTGTTTCTCTAGTTGGCTAGCTCTCTAGTTATTCCCAACATTAGGTTTTATTCCTCCAAAATCCGATTTAGCCCAACCATGCCCCCATGGTTTACGACTAGCTATTTACCTCACCAATTCTCATTAGTTTAAGCTTATTAATCAATTATATTGATTAAAGCTAATATTTTAACTTGTTTACATTTTTTTTGACAAGTGAATCACTTATTAGTCACTCAGGTCATTAGAGTGGTTAATCAACCCATCCCATTGAAGGAGATTGAGGTATATTTTTTACGTTGGTCCACTTGTACAAATAACCCCACCTTGGCCTTCAGAGAGGTTAAAATCACTCGTGTCTTTTAGACAAGGATACCCAGCCTGATTATCGAAACATTGACTATGCCTAACACTCGAGATCCCAAGTAACATATTTCACACAAGACTACTCGAGTACTAGGTCAATTGATCTTTGAATCTTTTGGCTATGAGAATAGATGGACACTTGGCTCTCGATCATTTGACATTCTTGTTCTCGATAATAGCAATGCATATTGGGTGTTTCGGAAAATCAGATCATCCGACATTCTTGCGCACTTCCTGATGGAAAGGAGTGCTCCACATCTAAGCTCCCTTAAAGTACCCAACGTCTTTCACACTTATAGGCGTTGGCTAGGCTATTTCCCAAATGCCTCTCGTATGAATCTTTGAGTCCTGGTTGTTGGTCGTCGACCAACCACCACAACCGAGAACTATCTAGTTTCGAGTTCATGTCTCAAGTAGAATCCATCTACCAACATAACCTTGAGACCCATCCAGGTTTTTGTGAATTCAATTTCACCACGTCCAAGTTGTGTCTCCCATACAACACTGTAGTATTTAACTAGCTGATTTTAGCTTATCCTTGATTATTAACAATATAATAACTTTGCTTGCATGAATCAACCACTTATGGGTTCGTAACCACTCTTTATTAGTTCACCGGGTCAATCTCAGACATAGGTATACATAAATATCTATACATCTTTAGGGTATGACTCTTAGGTTCTAGCTAGGTTTCATGAGGTGTCCATGACACCCTAGGATCTACACTTGCTATCCATTAGGGTTTGTTCAATGCCTTTGCTTGTGACACTTCTACTTCATCCAGGGACTCCACCCTAACCCTTCGTTCTTAGGTTATGGGGTTATTAGTGGGAACCACATCTTCATTTTCCCATGAGCACCAAAAATCTTGAAGTTTGATTCTTATATTAATCCTTTACAATTTTCATGGCCCATTTCAACACCTTTTTGCTAACATTTGGCTTAACCAACCATCCACCCATTTGCAAGATCAGGTGATCAACGAGGAACGGAGGTGTATTAGGCCTCAAATTACCCACAATTTATTCATGGAGTTATGATATTAAACATTCTTACATAAAACCCAAATTCCTACTTAAACATAAGCATGGAAGATAAAGGTTTCAAAGCCAAATGATCAATCAATTCATTTGTGAAAACTTCAAGAAAAATCTTGTGGACATTGCTCGTAGATTCCCTTAAAAAGAATCAACAAAGGACCCAAGTACAGCACTTACAAGTCCTGATATGGGGGCTAGTACTGGTACTGAAGTTTAGTACCAGTACTCATACCTTGTTGGCCATCAAATCAAAAACTCTATTTGGGCCTCTGACTTGATCCTGATTCTCCTAAATCTGAACCCATTTGTCACCCTACTTGCAAGCACATCTAGGATATCATAATATCACATTATGAACACCTTTTTAAGACATAACTCAAGCCCTAAACATGCATCAAAACCATGAGCTTATGTTACACATTTCTCCAATCCACCATTACCCATCAACATGCATGCTTATAATTTGCACATATAAGCAAAAATAGCACATGTAGCAGCAATGCCATCTTCTTTGGCTTCTAATCCAATGTGCAAACCCTAGGTTAACAAGAGAATCACGAGAGTGAGGAAGGCCCTCACCTCAAATGGGGTGTAATCCACTAAGATCTCCTCTTGAATGAGGTAGAGAAATTGGCCTCTAGAGCCTAATTAAGAACTTTACTTTAAGTAAGGACCTCAATGGAGCCCTATCTTTGTCCTTATTTGCTGCACGCTGAAGCCAAGGAGATGATGAGAGGGAGAGGAGAGAGGTCGGTGGACAGGGAGGGAATTGTGTGAAATGGCTTTTGCTGCAACAAAATGAGGCTTCATGGCTTCATAAAATCCTTATATGTGCGTTGGAAACTTGATACTTTGGCCACCCTACCCAATAACTTGTGTTAAGAGATGGTCTACAATTCTAAGTGTTTTTTTCCAAATTGCCCCTCAACTTAATGTTTGTTAATAACAATAATGTGTAGCTTTATCCATTAAGCTATAATTAAAATAATTTGGTCTCAAGTACCTATCAAACAATTACTTAGCAATCTAATTAGGGTTTAATTGGCCTAATTTGTCTTAATAAAATTCAAACCCTTACATTTAATCTCTGAGATTTTTTTTGCATATTCTAAACTTGTTAAGGTTGCATGAGTCGAAATTTCACATGATTCTGATAAGTGGGGAAAACAATATAATGTTTGGTAAATCTCGCTATTCTAGATTGCATTATTTTCCTAATAGGATGAATTGTATGAATTACTATGAATTATTTACTGCATATTTTCACAGGAAACTCAAGCCCATATTTTTTTATTTAATTTAGTTTATTAAGTAAAAGTTTCATAATATTTAACTGCCAGTTAAGAACTTTTTTTGTGAAAGATGCCACTTAAAATTTTGCATGTAGCTGTAAAGATGTACAGAATTGAATGTATTGTGCAATGATGTACCAATTTTGTGATTTCATATCATGCATAGATAGACCTCTAGGTTCTCATTCTAAACATTAGGATAACTCTAGAATAAGTCTGAAGACATGCTCTACTCCTATTTGTGGATTCCACTCAACTCACTCTTTGTATAGATTTTAGGAAAGTTGGTTATCAAATTGATCACCTACGATAGCAAATCAACATGTGCAAAAGTTCTTGGATCTCTTGCTTGAGTTGCTCCAATGTTCCCCTACTAAAGAAAACACTTGACTTCTCAGCTAATCTCTTGTTCAAAGTAAACACAATAATATTCGAACAATCTTTAAAGCCTACCTGCTTCAAATGGTGATGCTTTTCGAAAGACGATAGTGTCATCTGCGAGCATCAAAGGAGTGATGGCCTCCGGTTTCCTTGTCACCTTTATTCCATGAATGCAGCCTGTGGCTTGGGATTTGATAAGGAGCGGTGAAAGAAATTTAGTGTGAAAAACAAAAGAGAAAGGGGAGAGGGTGGACTGGAGTGGGAGGAGTTAACGCGTGACTAAGGTGAAGGTGGTAATGCAAGAATTAACTAGAAAAATATACAAAGGGGGAGAATTTAGTTGCCCGAGAAGTTCTAGAACAAACTTTCATCCAATACAAAGGCTTTCTCCATATCCATCTTGCAAACCATTGATCTCTTGAAACCATCACGAGTTATCGTTGTGTGTAGATTCTCCATTGTAGCGTTGATATTGTCAAGAAATTGTCTTCCCCTCAGAAAGGTACTTTGCTGTAGAGATATAATTCAACTAAGCCCCATTTTAAGTCTGGCAGCAAGTAGCTTTGCTATTAGCTTATAAAGGTATTAGTTAGGCTAATCGTTCAAAAGTCCTTAGGCACGAAAGTGTTTTCCTTTTTTGGTATCAATGTTACACATGTGGAGTTGAACTGCTTGGGAATAGAACTACTGGCAAATGCTTTTTGAACTGTATTCACAATGTCTTTGGCCAATGTGCTCTGATTTTTTTTTGAAGGCCACTAGATAGCCATCTAGACTTGGGCTCTTGGTGGGATTCGTTTTAAACAAGGTGTGTTTAGTCTCTTCCTCCCCAAGAATACTTGCAATGCACCATCACTCTTTGGTGATTTGTCTTCCTTTTTGAAGAAAAGCGGGGCATCTCTTCGTTAACATTGCCCAATAGATCATTAAAGAACCTAAAAAAATATTTCTGAAATTCCTCGTAGTTGCCAGTGAATGTACAATCTTCTACTTTCACCCGAGTAATTACATTTTTCTTCTTCCTATTCTGTACATAAAGATTATAGCATTTCGTATTGTTATTATCCCCATCCTCCAGTCACTTGTGCTTGGATCTCTGAAATCAATACAGATCTTTGCTTAACACCCTTTGTATTGTGGCTGCAGCCTTTTTTCCTTCTTCTTGTGAGTCTAATCTTTAGGGGAAAGATTCGTTTGGTTCCACGCAATCCTCAATTCATTACGAAAAACACAAGAAAAAAGCTCGGACAAAAAAAGAAAAATCCTATCCAAGATTATGTTTGATTATACTTGGATTAGATTGAATAAGAAAATCACAATCAGATACCGGTAGGATAGGGTTATGGATTCGAGTAAATCTAGTCAATTGAACCCCTACTTTATAATGGTCCCCAAACAACGTACAAGTGATTACGAAGATGAAATTTTTGCATACATATTTCCTTAGAAGCAAAAGCAAAACAAAACTAAGGTAAACAGTGTGAAGCACAAAATAATTTTATTAATTTGTATATGCTTTAACATCGATTGATTCATCCTTCATGGGAGGAACTCAAACTTGCAGGAACCATGGCCTGCAAACATGCAAATAAAACAAATAAACAAAGGATTTAACAAATCTAATGGAAGCAAATGATTTTAAACTCATGCTTTGCATGGGTTGATACGTATACGTGAATTTGTTTGTTTGGTTGCACAGCACGGCGTAGATCATTACTATAAGAAAGACGCTGAAAATTTTCTATTTTTGTACTTGTACTATGGTTGGTCTATAATTTTGGTTTCATAAAGATTATATTATATTTTCTTTTGATTCAATTCAACTTAAAGAATGACAATTAGAAATCTAAAATACTTTGAAGGAGCTTTAAGTTTCCCTACATCTCAAGATAATTATGAGTGGATATTTATAATAAAAAATCCTCTATGAAATATAGAAAAAGAACTTTGGTGGGTGAGCTATTCCATTTATGAAAAAGATCCACTGCATCCTCAACATCCTTACTTATGGGCCATATATAACGATTTAATTGGCATCCTTATACAAAGAGAATTCACACTTACATGAACACCAGAAAATGCATTTATTTTGCATGTCATATACATAAAATCACAATGTATATAGAGCTAACGTCAATTATATAGCAAAAAAGTAAAAATTAAACATTACCGTGAAAAGTCGTCCACAACATTTGGTAATATCTTACTGATGCTATGGTCATGAACATTCACAAAAATAGAAGAATCTCATGAATGACGAAAGTAATAGATGTCAAGGAATTCAGAAGTATTTTCAAATAGAAACTTGTTCTAAATCACAAATCATGTGAGTCATATTAGTTTCAGGTTTGGCTTATGTATTAGTATAATAGGGCCTTTAGCATGAGTCGGTGGTTATACTATATTTTTCTTCATAAAAGAAGTTCTCTTCTTTGGAGATAACTAGAGATGGTCGATAAGTCATCAATTATACACCCCATAGAGCATGATGATTTAGGTCCTTTTGTACACGAGTAGTAGAAGAAGAGAGCAGTAGACTATTGTCATCTCCATTGTAAAAGCACACTTGAAGAGCCTAGTGAAGTTTGCTTTTGATGAGAATGGTTGCACATTATCAAGTTACACGAAACATGTGGTGCCATGCCATTTGGTGAGGAAACACTAAGGTTCTTGCATCTGGGATATGTTTAATATGCAAAGATGGGTGAAACTTGCAAGACAAGAGCTGTAGATTTAGATGGCTTAATGTAGACTTGAGAAAATAACTTGCATGAAAAAAATTTAAGGGATAGGTTATTAAAAAAATTGAGGAATATTTCTTAAAGAGGAATTTAACTAAGTCACAGGTCCTGGTCCTAATATAGGGTAGGTTGTTCTTATATAGGGTCTATACATAGATGAGCAAAACTCCCAAATTTTATAGGGGTTTATGTATATATATTTCTACAAATTTTTGGTAAGATATATATGTCTCTATATTTTTGATATTTACATATATATATATCCTTATAAAATTATTTCGTTAAGATCGTATGCCTCTGTTTCGTTAAACTCAAACGAAAAATGTAATAAAAAAAAATAAGGAAAATTTATATTTTCATTCCCAAATATATCATTCTCCTTCTCCTTCCATCATTAACCATCACCACTAGCCACACACTTCCTTCATTCCCCTCCTCCCGTACCCTACCCCAGGCCTCATCGACCCCCCCATCGACCCCTTCCTCTACTCCGTCGACCCCATCCACCTCTAGCAGCTCTCTCTCCTTCGCTCCCTCGATGACCCTAAGCTCCTTCGCCGCTCCCTACACAGCACCCGCATCCACGCCTTAGATGTCCACCATAAGATCGTCCTCTCCGCTTGGCTTTGCTACAAGTGTCGCGAGAACGGGCTCAACTCCCTCTCGACTCCATCCCCCTCCTCCTCCTGCTACGGCCCCTCCATCTAGTGCCCTTGCGTTGCCCTCCTCTCAGGCTGCAACCCTAAGATCGCCCTCAACCCTTGCCCCTGTCGCGGCCACCCCTCCAATACCACTCTCCCCAGGACGATGTTGTACGATGGGTTCACGGAGTCACTTCACGAGTAGGTTGACTTCACCCACAACGGGAACACCACGGAGGCAATGTAGGTGATCGACCGATTCAATAGGCTTGGGTGCCTTGATGAGGATCTCGACCCGGAGATTGCCCTAGAGGTCCTTGCCTTCTCAAACAAGTTCTACTGCGAGGGGATGAAGGCCGAGTGCGACATGCATCTCACCTCCCTCCTTTGCAGCGTCAACGCCACATTCCTCGTAGACTATGACCTTCGGGAGACCGCCCACCTCCTCGTCGGGACGTGCCCCTAGGCCTTCCTCCATGAGCTCTCGAGGTCCCTCCACTTCCCGCAGGTCATGGGACTCCTTTGCTGCCTCGAGGGGCACGACCGCCTCGCCGCCGCGGGGCACACCTCCTTTGTCCTTTACTACTTCCTTAGCTAGGTGGCCCTTGAGGAGGACTCGAGGTCCAACACCACGGTCATGCTCCTGGAGAGGTTAGGGGAGGCTGCCTGCCTCGAGTGGGAGACCTGGCTTACCCTCCACTAGCTTGGCAGCATGATGCTCGAGCACTGTGAGTTCAAGGACGTGTAGAGGTGATTTGAGAAGGTGGTCAAGGTCGAGGTGTATAGGAGGTTTTGTGTAGGGATGAAAATATAAATTTTCTTATTTAAAAAAATTTTTTTGACGTCTTCCATTGGATTTAACAGGCAGCTTTAACAAAGTAAATTTATAAGGATATACATAAATATCAAAAATATGTGAGCATATACATCTTATTGAATATATATATATATATATATATATATATATATATATATATATATATATATAAACCTTAATTTTATATAGTAATTAAAAAGGAATGGAAACACGGAGCACGCGAGTCGAAGGATTACACTTTATTTCTTCTTACTATTAGTTCGCTTCTATGGTGGTTGTAAAAGGTAATTAATTATCAATAATCCCGTGTAATAATCCCGTGTCCTATACTTGTCATGCTTGATTAGGTTTTTAACCAGTGGTTTATACTCCAAACAATTAAACAAACCCTCTAACAAAAAATCACATTGTTGTAAAGTGGATAATGATCACAAAAATATGAATTAGAGACCCTCTATGAATGGCTAAGTAGGATACTAAGAAAACACATGCCCTACAAGTCATTTATATGTTTAGAAAGAAATACCACTAGTATGTTGGAGGGTTACATGGAGAAGCTGATAGTGTATAAAAGTGTGGAAGGTATAGGTAGGGTCTATCTTTCCTTCTTTTTGATGTACATAGGACTTGTAGGTACGTTAGTAATTACACATTCGATTCCCATTGTTTTGATGCTAATAAATGTTGATATTATATGAGTTGTCCTTTTGTTGAGACCAACATGGTAGGAGTAAGCATAAATTGAAGGTTTTAAAGGAATAAATTGATGGATGAAAAAATGAGAAGCAAGGTTCGTGTGTACGCATAACAAGATGAGAGGAGCATAAAGACATTTGAAGTTGGTGAAGTCCCCAATGCTTGAAGATTTACAAGAAAAAGACAAAGAGGTGGAAGATGAGAAGTCTTTTTATAAGTCTTTGATTGTAATTTATAGGATGATGGTATTTATGCCTTAAGCTAGATGACTCATAATACTTATGTTCACTAAGGTGCCATAACATCACTTATATACATCTTAAGACACGCTTGGAATTGAGTTAGGAAATGATATTAAGATTCATTTCAAATGTTTTTAAAGGATTTTGATGATCAGGAAGAAAATTAAACCCACGAAATATGTTCAATTGGTTCGTAAATAGATCGGTTGAACCCATTTAGACTTGATCTGTGCGAGAATACGAAGAGGTGCAGTCCACGAATCGGTTACCAATCAATGCCATAATCACCATTATTTTCCATTATCTCTAAATAATGACCCATTATCTATCAATAACTTCACGTTATTGTAGCGTTTTCACATTTCTAAAATGTAATCATTAACGTCTGTGCTCTATAAATTAGCTCCCACTACCACATGAAAGGAGGCAGGCCCATGGGGGTAATCCAAAGAGCTTATGACTTATAATTCCTTGTATCATTCTCACTAATAATGGATATTGGAAATTAGATTCCCTTCTTAGGTATACTCTTTGAGGTATAACTGGGTCAACAATCTTTCTTATTCATGTGGTTGATTGTTATTTTGTGACTATGTTTCGTTTCCTACGTTTATAAATTCTTTGATGGCTATCGGTGGCCTTAATGGCGTCATCCGAGACCCATCAAATGATATCGTCTATGGGAAGCGTCAACAAAAGAGGCTAAGCTCTTCCCATTAGTGAGCCACAATCTCCTCTCCGTGGGAGCCCCAACCCAAGCTATCCAACGAGGAGACCGTCCACCTTCTGGTGTGCACACACATGCCCTTCACCCTTAAGTGTGTGTTGTTGGCCTTCCTTTGTCTCCTTCTACCCAAAGAGGCACCGGTACCCTAGAGCCCTCGTCATGGCCAGCTACCCCTGATTGTCATGGGTAAGTGGAGGAAAGGCTATGTGATGTCTCCGTCTTTCCGCCTAAGAAGGAAAAAATTAGGAATAATCCCAGCAAGGTAAGATATCCTTCTTGACCTCATGGCTGGCTGGTTTCCTCTGGAGATGGGTGGTCAATTCCAGGGCCGCTAGCAATGCCCACCTGCTGCCCCCTTTCTCCACCATTTGGATCTGTCAGGTCACACCCCAAACTCACCAAATGCTAATCCCATCGATGGGTATCAAAAGCTGGCCATGAGATTTATTGTTTTAAAATATTTATTATTTTTTAAACATTACCGTGAGGTCTTTTCCACTTCTACCACTGAAGATGCCCATTCACCTCCATTTCTTTCTATCGAGCCTGAGGTCGAGAACATTATGGGTGTCAGATGAGGTTGCCCTTCCTCCTGCCTCCCTCGCATAAAGGTGGGGCCTCTCTCCGCCTACAGGCTCCCTCACAAGTGCATCTACCTTCGCACGAGGCATCTCCAGCACAAGTAAGGCAGGTACCCCTGCTTTATCCCTTTATGCGAGGCCATTCTCCTCCAAAAAGCTTGATCGAGGATCTTGATGATGGCTGCCTAATTTGCTCCCTGCCTAAGGTTGCAACCTCAAGAGCGGGGCAACTGAAACACCCTCCGCCAGATCTCCATGCTTGCGACTTAAGCAGCAGAGCACATCCACGGCCTACATGGATTTCGATGATAGAGGTTCACCTCATTCAAACCTCACCCGCCGGAGGTCTCCTCTCCGCCTGAAGTCTCCCTCTCGCCTGAGGTCCACCCCAACCCTCTGTTCGGCTAGATTCGAGTGCCGGCTGGTCTTCCCACCAAGCTATAAAAGGATGGGATGAAGGTGTCATGGGCATGCAAGTTCGGGAAGTAGCTCATCTTCGAGGGAGGGTTGCCCACCAGTGCGTGGCTTTGCCCCCATCGGTTGAAACTCCTCTCGACAAACACTCCTCTTGTTGGAGCTCCTCCCCCATGAAGGATATACTGGTGGCATGTCGCAAATTTTGAAGCCACTGCACTCCACTCGACCGAGTAGGATGATTTCCTCCCCAAGCACCTCATGTGCAACTGCCTCTCTCGCCATCTATACATCTCCAAGGAGGAGTGGTGTAAACCTTAAAAAGTAGAGCCATTCCATTCCATCTAAATGGGTGATGGGAACACCATCATGAGCCATAACTAGCTCAGTTTGATCTGATTAAGTCAATAAAAGCTCCTACATATCCATCAAAAGGTCTTAAGGGCACAAAACATTGATTTGAGAAGACAAAAATACAGGGGTATTTTTGCAAATTTACCATTCCATCACAAAAACAGAATAACCGCAGGTTCTCTCAGAGGTGGAACAAAGGTCAAATGATCTTAAGAGTCTAATAAGTGGGTTAGAATAAACAGAAAATGATTTTCATGTGTTCAGAAATTAATGGACATCTGAAACCCTAAAACCAGACCCGCTTAATATATTGAGGTTCTGGTCAGGATAAAATTCACCTAAATCCTCTAAAAATCATAGAAAAATATTCTCTAAGGTTTGACATCTTCAATTTGACCATTGGAACCCATCTTAACCTTAGAGTTTCAGACAAACATTTACCCTAATTTGAGAAATTGTGTAAATTACCTAATCAAACTAGGTCAAAATCAAAATCTAACTTCACCATTGGATCCCTTAGGTCCAAATTAGGTTTGTACCAAAATTTGGGCCCAATCTGAGATTATTTCAATCTAGTTTGCACTTTGGTCCAAGTCTGATTTCCTTTATTCCACATGAGCCCTTAGCTTTTGAATTGCTTACACAAAGGTCCCTATCTTTATCATCGTTTTCTTCAAAGGGTCCCTGCTGTCATGAATCATAATCCTACAACTCCAGCGACCTTAATATGTCATGTTCTCCTTGATTCCTTGACGAATCCCTCTCAGATTTGAAAGGGAAGTTCGTTAAAAAATTTTCTTCCTTTTGAGCCAAATCTTAAGCCCTAAAACCTTCTAAATCTCTCATGCGAACGCATGAGAGATTCGGGTATCACAGAGTTTCCAAACTTCGGTGAGTCCCAAGCCCAAAACACCATCCAGAGGCTTATAAAAGAACCCTCAAATCAGACTGAAGGTCCCAAGCTTGATTTTGGCTTGGAACACCCCCAATTCCTCCCTTCTGATCCATTTGAAAAGCTCCTCAAGCTCCGGCGACCTCCTCCATCTTCATCCTTCGTCTGACCGCAACATTGGCGGCATATTCTCCTTCCCTACCTTCCTCCGCATCGCGCCATACCAGCGGGCGTCCCTCTATCTCTGTCGTTGTCATCGTCCCCCTCTACTGGAGCTTCTTCTTCTCCGACGCCAGCCTACCAACACCGGCGTCGTTCTCCCTCCTTTGTCAGTTAGTTTAGGGTTATATTGGTTCCCCTAGGTCCCTAGTTTAATTTCCTACCCAAAAATCCCAAAAATATCCTCTCGACGCCGCCATTCACCTCCATTGTCCTTCGCTCCGACCAAACCTTCGGCGAGGCTCCTTGCTCATTCCACTACTCTAAACACCTCGTCGACCACCTTACGACCTTCGCCACACCACCCTCTACAAAACCCCTCTCCCTATTTGCCACTCCACTCGCCCACATCATCCACCGAACAACCCACCTTCTCGCACCCTTCTCCGTCACTATCCGGCCACCACACATGACCTCCCACCACACAACCACCACCAACGCACTCCACGCCCTATGGCGAAGCTCCTGAACCTATTTAACAGGACCGAGAGGTCGTATTTTGATTTTCAGGTGTTCACTCCTTTGCCGCCATTGCCGTAGCTTCGAGCAAAGCTGGAAACCTTCTTCAGCTGTTGCACGTCCCAGGTGCTATGCCCAGGTTGTGCCGAGAGGCTCCAGGCAGATCTCCAGGACTTTAATTGGCACTAGCATCCACTGCTGCTGCTCCAATTTGGCGAAGGAAGCCCACCGCAGCTGCACGCAGAAGGAAGCAGGGACTTTAGTCCCACCTCGGAAGCTGATAGACGTGCGAGACCACATATATTGATTTTGTCATACAGGCTTATCGCCTCAACTGAACACAGGGGGTGAGGTCCTCGCTCACCTATCACCTACGCCTCGCCCGCGACTCGTTACCCGTGGGCCTGGTGCAGACCCGACCCACCTAAGCCTTGTTCACTCCTTGGCTGTGATATTACGCCTGCAGCCCTGGTCTCGGGTACGCTCAGATCCGAATCTGATTACCCGAGGCTTTGGGAGAGCGGATCCCAGAGAGAAAGAGAGAGAGCGCGTGGGGGCAGGGGGGTTTTTCTCTATGGTTCAACGGCTGATACTTAGTTGTTTGAAGAAAGAACCCTTCCCCTTGTGCGTGAAGAGAAGGAACAAGAAGAGCAACCACAGAGAAGAAGAGGAAGAAGAGCAGTCACAGAAGAAGAAGAGGAGGAGGAGCTGAAGAAAGAGAGAGAAGAAAACTCTGAGATTTAGCAAAAGTGCACTGTGCACTTATCCTACGTAGATTTAAATTGCTTAGTACTATTGAATATTTAATATAATTGTGAGGGATAATTGGTGATTCAAATCACCATTTTACCCCATTCTTTTTGCATTATTTGACATACGCTTTCATTCATATATCATTACTGCTTGGAATTTTGTTATAAATTGCTCATATATTTACTTGAATTGTAATCTTGAAAATTATTTTGATAATTGATCTTTGTATTCGACCCCGGACTTCTATTCAAGTCATAAATTCTATTTGTTTTCAAATGATTTCAGCCTATACTACGACGTAACTTTTATAACCTCGATTCTGCGGAGGAGCCACCAAAAATTAAAAAAAGGGGCAAAAAGAAGTAAATAGGAGATGGGCGATCAGTAGCTTCTGCCGTAGATGGGGCACTTTCATTTATCACATTACCATTGCCACCAACCTTCTGCAAGGGTGAAGAAGCCAGGAGCTCCTCCGTTCAGCCACCCTTCGACCAGGATATTAGGTAGTGAGGGCCCTCGACCATATTCCCAGCAAGGGGTTCCTATCGCTTGGTCGGCAAACCACTTCGCTTGCATCGGTGCCTCTCACCATTCAGCTGACCCACTGAGCGGCACCTCTCCTGAGCTCTCCCCAGCCTTGTTGAAGGAGCTCCTCGCCTGAATGCTCCAACTGGTTCATAAGGTAGCCAGTCCCTTGTGAAGGTCGACTGGCCCTCTAGTCGGCGTGCTTAAGGTCCCCCCTCCCACCTAAGTTTCCACCCCAGCTAGGGCCACACTCGCCAGGAGCTCCTTCGCTAGGGGCTTCGATTGCCCACAGACTTTGCCTAACCATCGAGTGCCATCGAGTTCGGGCAAAAAATTGAGAGGCCTCCAGGAAAAAGAGAGGGGGAAGAGATGGAAAGACCTCTCCATAGGTGGAACAACAACTTTTTCTTTGGTGCCGCCTGATTGTCTAATAACAATCATGCGAAAAAAATGGGAGCACCACAAAAAAAAAAAAAGAAAAGGAGAATTTATGTGGCAAATGACAAATGATACTCCACGCATTTCCCCTCTTATACAAAAATAAGTAGAAAAATTTTTCTATTTTATAAAATAGATATTTATTTATGTAAAATTTATATACCACTTATCTCCTACCTGCTTGCGAATTGGTATACGTTGGAATTACTCGTGTTCCCAACAAGCATGCACCGCCCACATTGGACAGGTTGGTAGAGAGTATCCCAACTAGGCTACGAGCATCGATTCTGTGTGAGGAACCTTGGCGGGAGACCCTTGGTATTTAAGTTCCCCCAGTTTAGTGGGTTGAGATTAAATTTGAAGTTGGGAACTGATCATTCCCGCACTTCCATGATGAATTATATTTTACTAATCACCACCTTTTTCAGGTGACGGCTCACAAACAACCTCCCCCTCCCCCCCTCAAGATGCGAGCGGGAGAGCGAGAGCAATAAAGCACCTACCCCTCGGCAATACCGTGCAATAGTGGTCGGGGGCAAGGGTGACCTCTGCGTGAGGGGTAAAAAAGAAAAAGAAGTCTACTCTCGCAGTTGACATAGCCAAACTACGAGAATAGGGCCATCTGATGAGAGAAGAAAATTACCCTCATGAAATACGCCCAATCGGCTCGTGAATAGATTGGTCGAACCTACTTGGACTTGGTCTGTGAGGGAATGCGATGCGAGGAGGCGCAGTCCACGGAGAGATTACCAATCAATGCCATAATCACCATTGCTCCACATTATCTCTAAATAATGACCAATTATCTATCAATAACTCCACATTATTGTAGCGATTACACATTTCTAAAATGTAACCGTCAGTATTTGTACTTTATAAATTAGCTCCCACTTCCACATGGAAGGGGGCAGCAAGCCCATGGGAGACCGATGGGGGCAATCTAGAGAGCTTACGGCTCATAATTCCTTGTATCATTTCCACAAATAGTGGATATTGAGTATTAAATCTACTCTCCAAACATATACCTTTTGAAGTAGAACTGGATCAACAATCTTTATTATTCATATGATTAATTGTCATTTTATAGCTGTATTTTATTTTTTACATTTATAAATTTTTTAATAGGAATGGGTAACCTTAACGGTGGCTTCCAAAGCCCATCAGATTTTAACAAAATTAAAGACAATAATCCAGGGTACCTATACATTAGTTTAAATGAGGTTTAACCTAAATTGTAAAAGGTTATCTGGTGCTAAATAAGAATCGCTTAATGTCAAGATTTAGGCTTTCAATGGTAGATTGAGGCTTATTTGGCAATTAATGAAGTTGATTACTTGGGTCCTTGTCGGTGACCATTGCGGCGGAGTTGAAGAAGCAGGAGCCTCCTCTGCTCTTGTACTTCTGCCAGTAGCCGTTGAAGGCGTAGGAGGCGTGGTCCCTCACGGTGTTGGGCTCGTAGCACGCCTTCCTCTCCTGTATCATCCTGCAATCCGCACCCCCCATCATCCCACACGCCCAATCCAACGCCATCTGCAGCGTCTCGTCTGGCGTCTGCTCGTCAGCTATGCACCACTGCTTCGTGTAATTCAACTCTGCATGCACATGCATGCCACCCAATATATTCAACAATTAATGATCGAGAGCCTTTAATTAATTGTCTATATCTATATATATATATAATTGAATTTAATTTGCATGTTAATTACGTACCTCCTGTGGAAGGCGTTGATGTTGCGGTTGAAATGGAAAGAGCAAGCAGGAGGAAGAAGGCGGTGGACGACGACGTCGACGTTGATGCCATATTGCCGCAAGGGATCGGCTTAATTTCTCCCAGGATATCTCTAGCAAGATTAAAAAATGGAGTGGAGCCACTCTAGATCTCCTGGTGGTGTTGAAACTTGGAAGTAGTGGAATTAATTGAACTGACTTCTCTGGATCTAGAGAAGGGTTCGCTTTCCACGATACTCTGGTGTCTTTACGCGACTAAAATGCATGGGAATGTGGCCATAAAGCAAGTGCGCGCGAGATCACCCTTGCTTTCTGAGTGAGCATTCGAATGTGTACCTTTCCTAACTAATATAGCAACGCAGATAGGGATGCAAGTAGAATGAATGATAAGAACGTGGCGGGACCTGAGGGTTGCCATGTCCTCATGCATGTGCTGCATGAATAATTGCAATCATGAAGACCCAGATAAATTTGTCTAATATATGTACAAATTTATGTGAGGAGTACGAACCTGAAACATGAAATCTTGTACTAAAGAGAAAATGGAGCATTGATATAGTGTTTAGTCTTTAAAGGTTATATCCCCTCCTCATATGTATATCTATAGTGGTGAAATTAAGTCACCAATTATCCAATTTCCTTCTGATTGATGTTAATAGATAATAGTTTAATATTATTATATAAGAGTGTAGTATGATAAATAACATGACTAGTAAATTTGCAAGAATCACCTCTATTCCTATTCAAAAGAGTTCAATTGTCATAACAATTTCTAACATTGGGATATACCTCAGTTAATGTGATGAAGTGAATATATGTTAATAGATATGTTATATTAAAATATATATATTTTAATATATATTGATATTGATATGTAGTGATGATAATTTTGATGTTCCTCAATTCTTTAGATATCCCATTGGATATTACCTAAACAAATTCAATCTTACGATGCATTTATCTATGGGATAACTTCTGTTCATACATAAGTTTTGGTGAGAAAAATTAGATAAGGTGTTTGGTTAGATAATGAATAAGTGGCGAGATAAAAAATAATTACATGGTTGAGATAATATTAGTGAATAATATTTTAACATTTTGATGCGTGAGAAAAATAAATTGATATAATATAATAAATATTATATTAAAAAAAATATTTTTTTCCGCACTCAAATCTACTTCCTCTCTCCTCCTTAAAGATGGATTTCTCCAAGTCCAATAAAATTTGTACCTTCCTGAGGCAATATGCTGTACTTCCAAGAAGATGGGCTGCACCTTCTGTAACTCGCAAGGCAAATTCGCTGTAATGTCCTTCCCTAACGGGTTGATGTGATCTAAGATACAATGTTGTCCTCCATTCAACCTGTAGTGCTCCAATTTTTTTTTTTTTTTTTTGATATTTTAGCTTAAATATCCCGGTATTTTGTCCCCAATCCGTCGTTGGAGAACATCAATCCTGTACGTATGTCATTGGATTTTTTGCATGGTGCATTTTTTTTAAGTTCTCTTTTTTCCTTGACTTTTCTTTGAGGTCGATTTTTATAGGTTTTCTTTTAGATCCATATTATCCTATTTTATTCAATGTGCTTGGTAAAAGAGATGAAAATGGATTAGATATGGATTTAGATATCCAATGGTTATATCCAAATTTGATCGAATTTAAATTTTATCGGATAAGGATTTGAATTTCGATATGATACATGGAAATTCAAATTAGATTTGAATTTAAATTTGAACTTTCAAAGCATTAAATCGATATATTATACATTTTTAATTAATTTTATGTACGTTATGTTTCTTTAAAAAATCTTTTATGTATATTATTCTTTTAGATACATTAATAATCAAATTATTTGTACTTTTTATCCATTCACACGTGCTTTTAACATAGATTATTATTTAAACCTAATTACCCTCAAATATGTATATTTATAGATAGATCGTAACTTCCAACATATTCATACTTTAATCTAATATTTATTTATATCAATTATATCTTATATTAATATTAATCAACTTATATCAGAATTCAATTTTTTATTAAAATTAAATCATATCCAATTTTCTTGAAATATGATAAGAAACAATTATATCCGATCTACATTCAAATTTAAATTTATATTTAATTTTGAAAAAATAAATATAGATATAAAAATACTCATACCTGATCCATATGCGATCCAATTTCATCCCTAAGCAAAAAAAAACCTCCTCCACCCATCACCTTGCTATTGCCGTTGTTTTCTCCCTTTACCCAAATTTGGATGTCCCATGCTTCCCTTTACCTAGATCCATCCTCATGCTCGGATCCCTCACATTGGAGCCTGCACCTGAATCCCTCACTTGCATCCGCCATGGCACATTCCCAACAAGGGTGCTTATTGCACGGTGGAAGAGGACCTCAATGATGTGCGTCAACCGAGGAGGTGCTACCAGCATGATGTGCTTTGCCAAGGAGGATATCTGCTTGCTAGAAAGGTGATGTGCAGTCTTTGCTGGTGCTCCCTGTGCTCATTGCTAGTTTGTGCTGCTCCCCGTTGGTTTGTGTTACTCCCCAAATTCTACCTCCAATGATATGCTCCATCCAGATCAACACCCTTGGTGATGTGCTCCACCTAGATCCATCCTCTGATGTTGTGCTTGCCACCTAGATGTAATGGTAGCCAAGGTGCCACCAGTGGATGTGCTACCAGTAGTTATGCTGTTGTACTCCATGTAGGGTTGCAAGTAGGTGGGTGTGGATGCGGGTGCACGTAGGGTGGGGTGAGTGTGGGTTGAGACCTATGGTAGGCACTGTATTTACTAAGACTTTATTATGTTTGAGTGGGCACACTTACGATATACATTTTTGTTGGTGCAATGTGGTAGGATAAGTGGCGAGTGGGTATATTTTAAATAGATGTTGATGTTGTGTGATGGAGTGGGGGTAAGTTTCATCTCACTCAATGTCCAAGTCATCCCACCATCCATCCCTTTCTGTGGTGTATCCCGTTGGGATTATGAGCATCAAGCAAACACGAACCTTATGGATCCAACCTGAACTCGATCTGATAACCAAACTTGAACTTGACTTGATAGCTATTAAACCCAAATTAGGTTGGATTATACCCAACTTACTACCTCTTTTTTGAGTTGGGTCTCGAGTATGATTTTTGGACTTGGTGGATCCAAAAATATGGAGCCATATGGACTCACATAAACATGGTGGACTTAAGAAAGGGATCCTCTATGGATCCGCATGAACTTGTTGGATCCAAAGAGGACCTAGACCTATATAGGGCCTACATACCAATTAGACCTGCCAAACCCACACAGGATCCCAAAGATATCAATTCAGGTTGGGTATGTTAGTTCCTTCATGGTAGGTCTAGGATTGAGGATTTAAGACCTATTTCCATATCGAGTTGATCCAAACTTGACCCGATAATTATGAAATTAGTGAAATCAAGTCAAGTTGGATCCGATCCAACTCTATTAGCACCCCTAAGCGAGATATTCTACAAGCAGAGCACCCTTGGGAGGAAGCTTTGGCACTATTATATTGCACGTTTGGTGGGCAAGGATGAATAAAAGAACTACCAAGAGATTAACGGTATGTCCATGGCACCTAGTAAGCCACTGGCGCATTAACCAAGGCCTAATTCAGCCGAGAAGAGATTCTCTCCTCTCACTGATCGAGTGATTGGATCACGTTAGTCGACGCCAAACTGCAGCAACATCTATTACACCATTTTGCTGTATGCAGGTGCTGGATTTCTTCTTGGCCCCCATCCCCTGATCTTATTTTTCTGAGGTTCTGACCATCTCAAGTCCCCCATTCATGGTCCAAGGACCAGATACTCGATCCTTGTGCTAAAGGATGGAGACCCATACGGGCCTACGCCAAACTCTGCCATTGTGGCCTCATACGAGGGAAACAAAGAAGGATAATTCCCCCACGTTTTCCGTTCCAAGTATCATGGCGTGGTTGGATCAAGGAGGTTCAATGAAGCTTTCTTCCAAAGGATGACCAACCAGGCAATCGTAGGACAAGAAACATTAGTTATATGTCCCAATTCATGGGGAATTGACCTTGGTATTTTCGACCTATTCACTGGTCGAATCCTAGTTTCTATCAAACCAATGATGTCAACATTCAATCAACAAAGAAGGCAGAGGACCTCCTTCATCTCCCCAGGGTCGTTCAGTCCCAGGTATTTCATGCAATGAGAGACATTAAGCAGAGAGTGGTATACCAATTGGTGCAATGGACCCCATAGCTGAAACGCTTTTCCGTCCAACCTTCCTTTTGTTATTTTTCTTCTTCTCGTGTGGGAGACGTCAAGAGCTGATATTAGCGACTATCATTAAGTAAATCACATCATGATAAGAGAAGGTGCACTTATATTACAAATCTTTCATGCACCTCCTTCCAAAACTAAACATATCACGTGTGATATTTAATTATACATTGGCTATCACAGATGATATTTTAATCTGCACCTAAATATCATCTATGATTTTTATGTTTATAATTAAAAATCTTCCATGATTTTTAAATATTATCACTGATATTTAACACACAACTAAACATCAATGATGTCATATAAGGAAAAAAAACCCCAGTGATTTAATTCTTTGAGGGATACATGAAAAAGTACATGAAGGATCTCATGATCAGTCATCCTATAATCAAATAGGTTGAGAGCGCAACAAAAGGATATATTGCACACAGCAAAGCTCAACGAACCATTTCAAACTTTGTCCACTTGTGGGAAACGCGGCCCTGTTTGAGCCCACAGGCCCCTCAAACCACGTTGGGTCCATCTAATTCTGCGTCGCTGATGGGATGAGCACGGCTACACTTCGTGGACAAAGAGAGACCACTGGGAGTCTTATCTTATTAGATTGCCTTGCATGTGGATAGCAGCCAAAAGCTCCATCTCTGGAGAGGATATAAGCTATTTCGTGCCAGGGAAATGCTTCCATCCCCAACGACGAAAATGGCCGAAGCAGCATCTCTTTCCCTCTACACTGTAACATCTCCTACTGCTTTTTTACCCAAAAGAGCTTCTTCCCCTCTCCTCCCAACTGCTCGATCGCATTTCATCAGGAGAAGCAAACCCCTCAGAATTCATGCTCTACTGGGTAATCAACATGCACCTAGCAACTAACATCCATCTCGTGCATGTAGATTACCAACATTATTTTAGCAGTTTTGTTTTTGTTGTTGATGTTTGTTGAGTGGATTGATTAGTATGGTTGGTTAGGGGGTGAAGGGAAAGATACAAAGAAAGCCGAGAAGAAGTTCATTACTAGGGAGGAAGAGCCAGAGCAGTATGTTTTATTATTACCACTACCATCATTGTCACTACCATAAAAGGTTTCCTTTTGTTTGGTATACTAGAAGTATAAGCATTCTTGTAAATTGATTGGTGATGAATGTGATCCAGGTATTGGCAGACAGCAGGTGAAAGGGAAGGGGAGAGCCCAATGAAGACCCCTTTGCCATACATAATTATCTTTGGCATGTCCACCCCCTTCATCATCTTGGCAATTGCCTTTGCGAACGGTTGGATCAAGGTCCCTGTGAGGTGAATACTTGGATGAAGTCCCCAAAGACCATGTATATATCCACATGGGAGTGTAAATGATATTTTCAACATATATGTTTCTTAATTTGCTATTATGAGGCCCAATTTCACTGTGGGCATCAGGATGACATTTCTCGCAAAGTTGGTATGTTTCGAATTCTGTTTTACAAAGATGGTGCCTTGCTTACATATATTGGGCTAATTATGCGAAAGATTTGTCCGGCAAACATTCAATGGTTGATTTCAAGAAAGATGGACATTGTGTAGAGAATAACTACTGAGAAAAATAAGTTAGTCTTTGAAGAAACAACTTCAGGAAAATAAACACAGGCCAATTAGAATCCTATAGCCTTTTTCTTGGACTCAGGAGAAATACCCTTTCTGTTAGACAAGGGCGGTTTGCTGATCTTGCTAATGAAAGATTGGACAAACATGAGGACTTAAACAAAGCACCAGCCTGTGACAGTTACCATGTTTAGTGACTACAGAACAGGAGATGCAATTCTAGGGTGGGCTACTTCATTCCCCGTGATGATGGTCAAAGTTAGTCTAACTAGAATATCGGGGTGAAAGCTCAAAATTTTTACTTTGGAATCCTAAGCAACTATCAGGGCAGCTTCAGAAATAGTAAGACAATATTAATAATATATGAACGAATTGTATTGATTTAGTTCAGGATTTTCTAAATTTTTAGACCATCAAGCACCATAACCAAACTTGCACCATAAAAATCTGATCCGTCAGTGAGATTGCATCACTAACTGGAAAGTGTGCCTCATTTTCTGTCATTGCATGACACCTCGGCATACTTGGAACTTTCAGGGCATAAAATACTCTGAAAACAACTATTCATCAATACAGAAGAACGTGCAGGAAAATAATGGCAAAATTTAAGGAAACACAGCTTATAGTCATCACAATGAGAATTTAATTTGTAAATGACAAAAATAATTTAAAAAATGAGAAAGACTTGTTTTGTTCAAGAAAACAACCACGGACCAACGAACAACAAGAAAGGTGCGAGATCAACTAAGAAGAGAAGTGACCCGCTGAATGAGCTCTTCCTTTCTACCTCCAACCTTTGCTTTTCTAGAACACAGGAATGCTTTCAAGTCCACAACAGTAACAGATTCCAGTTGCCCCCTCTTGTGGTGATCAAGCACCTAAAGAAAAGTTATGTTCACATGTAGTTACACTAATTTCACCATTTACGTCCATGGTTAGTATGCTGACAAAGAAACCTCAATAAGAGGAAATTTTTATTAACCTTTGCAATACTAATAGATGAATCAGCTTGTAGCTTCACCTTCTTCCTTGGAATATCCTGCTGATCTGCATCAATGTGAAACAAATGGATGGAAACTCTCAGCTGTAAGACCAGAAAGTTCAAAGAGGATCTCATGCTTGTAGCCCAGTTAGAATTTCTGCTCTGAAAATTCACATCAAGCCGGCATGCAACAACCAATAAAATAACAGCGGGCCTTAATTCTTATAAAACATAGTAAATAATGGACATGACAATGATCTGGAAGGATGCTTTGTGCACACTTATCTTCTCTCTTGTTGAAGTCCTCTTGTTATTGTCTGCATGCGCATCTACAATTTATGATGTTAGTATCAGAATCAATGAAAATCTCATGGTATTACTTGATGTAAAAATAAAGAATAGAACCTTTGTAATTTCGTTTTGCTTTTCGAGCTTGAGGGATCTGGTGCATATTACCAAAAGTAGTCAACTCTTTTCTGCACAACTATAAAGCATGGGAAAGTCAATATGAGAGCTGTGAATCATTTACCTTGGGTAAAGCAGACCTGTCTATCGACACTGACAATGGATCCTCAGGTCTTTGAACCTGTTCCAAGAAGATTATAAATGCACTTCCAGCAACAGATATCTACATTATTCCATTGATATTAACCAATCAAAGTTCTAAAATTGAAATCTGATAACTGCTACTTCTAGCCTTCTAGGCATTTCCTTGTAAAAAAAATAAAACGCCATTTTTCAGATCCTAATATTGTATTCAGCCACAAATATTTCTTTGCAAGAAATTCAAACCATTAAAATATTAATTTAAATATGCAAAATATCATGAGAATACATTTAGGCATTTCCTTGTAAAAAAATGAAACTCCATTTTTCAGATCCTAATATTGTATTCAGCCACAAATACTTCTTTGCAAGAAATTTAGACCATTAAAATATTAATTTAAATATACAAAATATCATGAAAATACATTTATACTCACATCTTTGACAAGACTGCCAACATTTGCATGCTGTACCCTCTCTTCATTGCTGTGCTTTGCCCTGTCCTCAGTGCTGGCTTCAGAAACATCTATTTTCAAATACAAGATGTAGGGAAAAGGGAGGTTATTTTTAGTTCTGATACGGAGGAAAAAAGGATTCTGTTGGTTCTTACTGTGAGAGCTTCTTTTCTTTTGAATATTTGTTCTTTTCTTTTTAAAGCCTGCTGCTAGAGGACCTTGACTTGCTAGGTCATCTGCAACAAAATTAAAATCACAAAGCCATGTGTTGCTCTGCTGCTCTGCCATAAATGGAAGAACAAAGTTTATAAATTTTAAAAATTATACCTGAATGAGAACTTTGTGTAATATGTATCTGATTATTGGGAACTGAGATATGCTTATCAGTTGTGCTTGATGTTGTAGACTCCTTGGCTTTTTTGTGAGCTTTCCTACTGAACTTAGGCATCAATGCTGGTTTAAGAATATAAAAGTCCAAAGTCCCAAGAATAAGTATGAAATGCAAGATGAAATTTAGACAAGTTCCCAAAATATCAGAAGACTTTACCTGAACTAGCAGTGTGCGTAGGTCTTCCAAGCATGGCAACTGGATTATTTCCATCGTAAGTGCTAATACATTCACTTTCATGGACACTAGGTACAGTAACATCCAGTCCATTCTTCTTTGCTTGCATAGCAGACTCTTTGGATCCAAGCTCTCCTACTCTTTTATCAGAATCAAGCAGCAATGATGGTTTTTGGGTACGAAATTCTAGCAGCATAGAGAAAAGAATACAATGATGGCAGCATTTATATACAAGATGAACCTACAGGCACACATGCATACTCTTTGTAATTCCTACCAGACGAAGTAAACAAATTAGTTAGAAGTGCATTGCCATTTCGAGAGGCAAGTCCATTTTGGATGCTATTGGCAGCTGTGGTCCATGTCGAAAGTTCTGAACTGCTAAGCGTAACTATTCCCTGTTACAACTGAACTGATGTCATCTTGCAGAAGTAAAATAACAATGTTAAATCAAATGATATGCATCAAGAGCATCAGCATTAGTGAGTCAAGCAATCACATTTTCTTAATGCAGTCCATGTAACCACATGAACTGCAGATTGGCACGTATGGCATCAACTAATGTGGCAAATCTTGGAACAGTATCTTACAATTTCTTTATGGTCAACAGCATAATATATAAACCCATATATATAGACAAAAGCTCCAAAATATAGAATTTCACTCCAATTTGCCTTCCTCAAAAAAAAAAAAAGAACTAGAATATTTTTAAGGAGGTTGTACCTTGCATTTGTGCATTCTACATATTCCGATGTGCTTTACAAAGAGTCACCCACTGAAACATTAGGCAGAAGCCCAATGATGCAACTATTAATTAGGTCAATGAATGCTAAACATATGCCTTGACAAGGAGCTAATACACCTAATTTTGCATAACCGAAATTTTCATGCTTGGGTCAACAGAGAAGAAGTCAGGGACAAGTTTCAAAGAAGGGAGAAATCTAAATGGCCCTAGGCTACATGGAACAAAATAAAAATGTTAAGAAATTGCAGGTAATGTCCAATAACCTAATTGTATTTCAGTTTTCATTATGCAACCACCTTTTGAAGCTAAAGACCAGAAAATTCTGTCAGCAACCTGAATAACTGCCTCTGCATGTGCATATTTGTCTGCTTTTACATATTCACATATAGCAGGCCTTTCATTGCCTTAGGCTCATTTAAACTTATGTGCCACAAGATTTATTTGTCAAAATAAATAAATAAGGCATCGCTTTAGGAAATGTTAAAGCTTTTTAATAACAACCGCAACCAGAAGCCATCGCTTGCTAAAGCCTTTGTATAAGAGATGCAAACCTTAAATATGCACATTGGAACACATGGACGATAATACCACATTGGAAAGTCATAGAAGGTTTTAACTACTAATTGATAACTTGGGCTTAAGTAGTTCTTAGCTAGACTTTTTTGAGCCCAAGCACAAGTTGTAGTTTTTCTCAACTAGGTTTGGACTTAATGCATCCATTGTTACAATTTTTCCTGCAATAAAATTGATTCTAAAGGTATGGACTATGTTCGACCTAAAAGTTGACATGTTTTCCTATACTTCTGTTTGTTTTCTCCTGTTACATGATTTCAACAAAATTTCCTTGGCACTCCAAGAGGGTGAAGCACCTCACAAATTCATCCATGTATCTTTCCGTAAGGCCTTTAGAATTTTCTTCGAAAAGGAAGGCCTTTAGATTTTTAGGGAGAAACAAAGTCAATGGACCCTTGATAAATGAAATCTGACCTTAAGCAGGGCAATGCTCCATCACCTTATCGGGTTGACAAGTTCCCACAACTCTACCTCTAGCTCTACCATACCTACGGCCACGTTTGGATAAGTATTTTACAGGGTGTTTGGTGGAGGGATGAAGTGGTGGGTCAGTAGTGGATAGAGTTGATGATTGATGTGTTGTAAGTAGTTTATGTTTGTTTTTATTTGTTTTTTGGAGTAGGTTAGTACAGGTAAATGTAATGGATGAGTTGATATGTTGTGAGTAGTTTTTGTTGTTACTTGTATTAGGAGTGGGTTGGTGGAGGTAAATACGATGGGTGAGTTGATATGTTATAAATGGTAATGGGAGTATGTGATGGGTGAGTAATACCCTGCACTATAGCAAATAATACTAAGTTACTAACACGTAGGATAGAACCCTATGTTAAGACTCATCCCAACGAGGCCTAAAATACAAAGCAGTTGAGAGTGCGAAGCCCAACAAGATCCTTTTATCCTTGAACATAACCGGGCAAACAAATTGACCCCTCAAGAGAAGTCTATGATTTAACTCATCTAATGAACACAATGCCCGGGGAAGCCTGGCCCAACAAAGATCAAGATTGATGGCATCTGGCTTTGCCTACTCCTACCTCTTATCAGATGAATCCTACAAAAGGGGGCCCCTAAATGAAGACCACTTTGTGGTCACTGTAGAATAAAGCAATGCTAAAAAAACCAAATCGCAATAGGCACAGGAGGCACCAAGTTGTTCCCATCCTAGCCCCTTTCTAACCTAACCAATTCTCTTGCAAGCCTTCATTACAAGTACACAGGTTGCCAACCTGCATAGTCGTGCAAAAGGAGTTTTCCATGTCAACCATAGCCACCCAACAATTTACAACATCCAATGAGCCATGTTAAGGAGGCAAAGAACATGGAGAGCAAGTAGAACCCATTCTCTTTCATTGTCTATCCCAAATGTCCTTGGTAGTTGGTAGTAACCCTGAAGGAGACAGACAACACCATAAAATGATGCTTCTACTTCCAACTCAACAATCAACCTCGATTGTCCTCCTAACTAGGTATCCTGTAGAGCCTCCCCCTCTCATATATGTAAGAGAACGAAGGCCCTTTTCCCAAGGCAAGCAAAATTGAAGACCCTAACTCCATTTTGCCACCTTAGTTGCTCCTAAAGAAGTCAACCAAGCAAGGGAGAGAGTATCAAGTGCATTTTAAACTGCCTTTCAAATAGTGCATTATAAAGATGAGATCTATCTTGAACATAAGGTGGTATTTGGCAAACTTGGTCTCACCTTATGGTTACTGTACTTTTACTGTTTCTTCCCTCAATACCTAGATTCTTCATTGACATGGGTCTTTTCAAGAAAAACTCCTTGAGAATCCGTCATGCAAGGTTTGTCCATTCCCAAAGGTCATGTGATACCAACTTCACCAAATATCATAATAGGCATGCATCATCACATAGAACTACGAAGTTAAAAGAAATCTTATCACAATAGATCTTTGCAGAGTAACGAAATTTACCCAAATTTTGGACTACATATCCTCCATAAATGCATTGAGCTCTTAGGAAAAATTCCTTCCATTCTAAAAATCTTCTGATAGGACCTTCCAATGGCTATGTAATGCCTCCTATGTTAATAAATCTTTTGGTAGGACCTTCCAAGGCTCATCAAATGGCACCGTCTGTGAGAAGCGTCAACAAAAGAGCTGTCGCTCTGCAAAGCATCCAATTGCTAGGAGCAAAGGTCCTTTCGGTGCCCTGCTACGGCTCCCCGAGCGAGAGCTATTGTGGTGGTAGTAACCACCCGTGGTCCCAGTTGAGGCCTTCCCCCAACACGAAAGAACGACTGACCTTGCCTCACACATCACTCCCTGAGGAACAATCCTGGAGGCGAGCCAGCGCATAGCCATTCCATGGGAACTTCCCACCGGGCTCCTCCAGTGGCACCTGCTCGACGAGGGCCCGCATGCGGACCATTCCCTGGCCAATCGGACAACCCCTCCGAGGGTGTGAAGAGCAGGCCCCGAGAGCACTTCGCCAAGCACTTGGGGACCGGGGGCAACCCCAAAAGGCTATCGGGAGTCAAGCAACAAAGGATCGAGCCCGCCCGGTCTTGCCTGGTGTAGCTCGAGGCTCGACACTACGACGAATGAGACCCCGTAAGTAAGTAGACCCACGACACCCCAAGCCAGTCCGCCTACGTCGCAAGCGCAGGCACAGTGCCCCCAACCACGTGCCCAAGTACCCAACAAGGAGCTGTGGAGCCAGGTGACTCCCCTCGTGGATCACTCGAAGGACGCGGTGTCAATGACGACCGTCGCTAAAGGTGGGCATGCCCTCGGATAGGCGGGGGTCTTGATGCCTACTTACGGAAGAGGCCTCATCCACCAGCAAAGAGCATAATGTACCAGGCAACGAAGTCCCGTGTTTAAAGGAGAATGGACTCCTTTGGCCTAGCGCCAAGCGGACGTGACTGAGGCAGATTGGTCCACGGAGGATCGCCCCCACACGGGCCAATAGGATTCCTCAGTGAATGCACCCCCCTTAACCATAAGTTAGGCGGGCGTGCTTGAAGGGGGCAAACCTTGGACTAAGGTTCGTTGCCCCAGGACCCGCAAGGCCACAGAACGGAAGGCCCATAGGGCACTTTGGGGGTCACCCAGGAGAGGGGCCTCGACAGCTGCAAGTAGTTGATGCCGCCTTCGCTGCAAGGTAAGAGCTAGGCGAGTCAACACCCCACCCAACAGGACAGGCGATGTCACCTAGATTCCCCGTCGGGTGAATATCGCTGCCGAAACCTTAGCAAAAGCACTCACACCACTCGAGGTCCTCTCCTATTACCTGAGCCTATCAACGCAAAGGTTAAAGTAACCTCGAGGCGACGTCACGCTAGCAAATTGAGCCCCCCCTTTCGGGTCGGCTCTCCCCAAGTACCGCCCCTCGATCTCCATTAGGGTAGGGAGGGGTACAACAAAGCCTCCTCGCATGTTTCGGCGGAGCGTCTTAGGTTTGCTTCAGCAAAAGCCTCCCCTGTCAGGATGGCTCCAAGCCCCTAGGGAAGTACGCTTCCCTAGCCACTGACCAAGTGGAAGTCTCCACCATGACACTCGCAGGTAATCAAGGACTTCGCCTCCGGCCTCTCGGACGTGACAGCGTGGAAGCTGAGGCAACCTCCAGGAGTGGCATTGTTTGAGACGAGTCAACAACCTGTGTAGCTTCCAACGGCAACTCCTGCAGCGCTCGAAGGCGCTCAGGCAAAGTTGCCATCCAAGACACCGCTTCCAGGTCGGTGCGCCCTTGGCACATCCCCCACTCCGATAAGAATGCCTTCCTCTCCTCCCATCGGCCATTCGACCCTTCGGCAACCAAGAGAAGATGAGAGAGAGGAAGGGCATTACCCTCCGATGTTTCAACTCAGACGGGGACGAATCCCCTAACCAGGTTGTCATACCTAAAGCGGCCAGGCTAGCAATAGAATCAAGTGGCTCGGCCAACTGCCCACCAGTATGTGCTTGCCGCCGAGGATCTCCTGTCGCATACCTAACCCCCTCAGAAGGAGCTCCTAACACGGAGAAGTCGTAACCCAACGTAGGTCCCCAGAAGCCAGGGTAAGGTAACCAAAGAAGCCCTCTCGAAGGAGGAAAAGGGGAACCAAGTCCGTGCAATCCAGCAAAAGGATAGCCCAGCTGATTTGCCAAGCGACTTCGATCATAGCATGACTCATCAGTTGCGGCTTCCCCTGCCTCCTCTTCGTTCCTCACAACGGCAACCATGCTCATCGAGGTCAGAGGAAATCCCACTCCCTCTAAGGGTCCAGGGGCAAGAACCGGAGGGGTTAACGCTCCCAAAACAACCCCATAAAGCTGTCAGGGACCATGGCGCCCTCCGGAGTCCTAGCAAAGGCGAGCTCGCCCCGTGAGGGTGGTTAATGCTGGATACCCCCAGCGCACGTGGTACTTGCCGTGCGAGGAGCAACCCTGAAGGCTACCAAACTCGACGTTAGAGGCCCCCACCTTACCGCAACGGTGATAAAAAGCCCGACCCGTCCTACAAGGGGCATATCTCCAGCAAATGATCAGCCGTCGCTTGCAACAGGCAACGCTCCCCAAATACCTTCACCCGACAATTCGCCTTGGGGGGTTGACTGGGGTTAGACGCCAACCCACCAAACGACCTCCTAGGGTGGGTCGGAACTCGGCCGGACGCGTCCAACATCCCATGTACTGCTGTCTCTTAAGACCGGCAAGCCACCTTTTCAGGTTGGCGAGAACTCGGACGGATGCATCCGACATTCCTTCCATTGCCACATCTTCAAGTCGACAAGCCACCTTTTCAGGCCGGTAAGAACTCGGACGGACACATCCGACGTTCCTTCCGTTGCCGCCTCTTCAGATCGGTAAGCCACCTCTTCAGGTCTGCGAGAACTTGGACAGACGCGTCCAGCGTTCCCTTGTCGCCTCTTTAGGCTGACAGGCAACCTTTTCAGGTTGGCAAGAACTCGGACGAACGCGTTCGACGTTCCTTCCCTTGCCACCTCTTCAGGCCGATAGGCCACCTTTTCAGGTTAGGGAGAACTCGAATGGACACGTCCGACATTCCTTCCATTACCATTCATTGCCGCCTCTTCAAGTCGGTAAGACACCTCTTAAGGTGGACAGAAACTTGGACCGGCGCGTCCATATGTTGCCGCCTCTTCAGGACGGCAAGCCGCCTCTTAAGGTCGGCATGAACTCGGACAGATGCATCCGACCCCTTTTTAGTCGTCCCTTCAAGACGACCACCGACCTTATTGGGTTGGCTACGACCCGAACGAATACGTCTGAAGGGCCAACATTAGCCACCTCTTACGGTCGGCGAGAACTCGAGCAGACGTCCTCAACGCCAACCACCTCTCAAGGATGGCAGGCCGTTTCTGAAAGTCGGCCCAAGCTCAAGCAGATGTACGACTGCCCCTCAAGACCCGCTTAGCCACCTCTTAAGCATGGCACAGATGGGCCTGCACAATGCTCCCTTAGATCATTTCCTATTCAGGCCGACAAGCTACCTTTCCGAGTCGGCCGAGGCAGATCCGCCCCGCTATCCTGTCAATTGCTGCCTCCTCAAGCTGGCAAAGCTACTCCTGACGACTGACACAAATTCAAGCAGAGGTACTCATGCCCCGTTTATCGGTTGGCAGAACTCTGTTCCTAGAGAATGGCATAATTGAGGCTCCTACGCCCCACTCACGGTGATTGGGACATCAACTCCCCGAGCAGGTAAGGACTCATGCCCATGCACCTATAAGTTCCACACACTGCTTGCTGACAAAGTCTTTGCTGCTTCGCAAGCGCATCGCCGCTGGAGAGAATAGTTATTGTTTGGGCCACCTCACCCAATGGTCGCCATGCCGACCACCGGAGGTTGAATTGGGACCTTAGTGTCCCGTGCCCCAAGTGGCACAACGTCGCGCAACGCCCGCAACACAGGCTTGGACCCCCGCATTCCAAGCCCCACGCAGTGCACCTCCGGACCTTCGCTAGGAAGAGTCCGAGAGCCCACACCTGCTCTCGTCGCCACCTTCCAAGGTCGACCCTATTCCACGACCACCCTCTACAAGAAGCCCTAAGCGACGGTCACCTTCAGGGACCAACCCACGCGAAAAGTCCCCCGACGCTCGCCCTATTCGGAGGCACAGCCGGGCATGTAGGTACCCGACGATACCACGCCTCGCGGCCACGATGACAACATAGACTGGCCCAGTAGTAGAAGGGCCACGTCCAGAAAGCGGCTAAGCCACCAACCGCCTTCATGGAATCGGTAGGCCACCCAACAGCCAACTCCCAGGCCCTCACCTCCGAAGAAAGGCTGAGGTGACGAACCGCGGTCCAATACCTGGGTCTGAGCCAACCACACGGGAATTCCGCCAGGCTCTTTTGCCTCGGCCACTTGATTCCATCCTGACAACGCTGACCCGCTCGTCCAGGGAAACGGCGGTCTCAAATAGCGTACGTACACAAGCTCCAACAGCAGAGCCCGCCTCAAGGCTCCCTCATTAGGGAAAGGCGTTCAAACACTCCTGCGAAGGGCACCTCTACCCTACACCCAAGAGGGACATGCAACGAGTATCATCGAAGATGGACTTATCCTACCTAAGGGGTCTCCCAGGAGACCCAACGAGCATCCCCTAGAGGGAAAGGCATGACTCGGTAAGAAGAGCCTTAACTCCCCCTGGTCCTTAACAAAAGGACAAGGGGATAGCATCATTGAGGCGGCCATAGCCCCTTGGCCCTCAGGCACCAGCAAGAAGGGCCCGAATGGTGCAAGACCAGCCGAAGCACCCTCTTAACTCCACCCAGGGCAAACCCCGTCAAGTGGCGACTCATTCCAACCCTAAAGCCTCCAAGGCTAGCAGGGACCAACCTCTCGAGCCGATAAGAACTCGAGCCCATGCGCCTTAAGGTTCAACACATCGCCCAACGGCAAGAGTCTAGGTCACCCTACCCTTAAAGGCATCCGCCCACCAAAGTGAGGGGCGAGGGTCCAGCCCACCTCAACCAACGCTTGTCATATTAATGAAGGGGCAAGGGAGTAGGACCCTAGCGCCCCCGGACGACGCAACACCGCAAGAGGACACGAGCTTGGCATCCCTTAAGCCACCTCCTTAGGTCGGCCCCTCTTCTGGGCCACCCTTCAAAGAAGGCCCTCGTAGGCAGCTGACCCCTAGAGGAACGTGCAATGGACTGGGGCGTCCCACTTAAAGGGTTAATAAGACGAGCTGGGACTCTCTATCCCCTCCTATCGACGCCTCACGAAGATTGTCAGTCGAAGGCAACGCACCCCTCGCGGATGCCCTTAGCCCAACCATTTCACAGGACAAACACTACGTACCTGGTAGGCTCGATGTAGCTTCTCAAAGGAAAATGTCCTCCCGCCTACTGAAGAGAGCAGTTGGACCAGGCGCCGGGTAACTAGTCAGCCCATAAAGGCCACAAAAAAGCCCTCCAAGGGCAACCCACCTGCGTCTTTACGACACCAGCCATAGGCACCCGGCCACTACTACAGATAACCCTCCTAACGAGCATCAGGCCTCACCAACGATAAGCCGATAGGAAGTAACAAGGGGAGTCTCTATGCCAAGTTGTCCGAGCAAGCGAAAGGGATCAAGCCAAGACTCCTAAAACGTGGTCCACGAGACCCATGAGAGCAAATCCCACACAGAGAGTATATTCTCACACTTGGCATACGAGCACTCCATAAAAGGAATAAAAAAAATTCTTTTATTTCCTTTACAACAAATATCGATTGTTACACCGCCTGGATTAGTGCCTTCGACTAATCCAGAGCGACAAGTCTTGGCAGGCCAGGGCACCGATGCAAGGCAGGCACAACGATCCAGCTGAGATGGCTACCCTTACATACATCAATGAGGCACCCCACATGGTCGAAGACATAAGGCCTTCGACAGGCCATCCATGCGGAAATAGCTAGTTGAGCTCAACTGCCTAGGCAGATGCCTAGCCGATGAGCCCCGTCCCACTTCTTCCCGCATCTGGCCAAGTAAATACACCTTCACCAGAGAAGTCAGCAAAGGCAGCCCTGATTCCACCTTCGTGGAATCACCAAGAGAGCCAACCAAGGAGGAAAGCGTCGCAATCCCGCAAGAGGGCGACCTACCCCTGGGCCCCAAGGGGCATCCTTGCGACCCTATCCTCGAAGAAAGGCACAGCTGCATCTCTCTCTCTCCCAACGAATGCCTTGTTAGGTTCACCCCGCAGGTGCCATGAGAGAGCATGACCCGCCTCTCCTCGTTCCCCTACCTGCTTCCTCTTGAGCTCCTCGCGAGCAAGAGGACCACTTCTTCACAGCTCGCAAGCAAGCTTCCCCCATGCAAGATGGACACCTGGTTGGGACAAGCCGTCACGACACCTGATGTTGCCCAGCAAAGATAACCCCCACAAGCCTGTGCTAGGAAAACAAGGTAGGTCAACTGCGTAGGAGGGAGGTCAACCCACAATAAGCATCTCGATAGATGGAAGCCCTCAACTTAGCCTGCGCGTTGAGTAGGGCCATGAAGAAGGGCTCACCCCCATCCGAAGAGCTGCACATAACCACTCTTCGACCGCTCCGCCGAATACGCAGGAGTTCGACGGCAAAACTCTATGCAAGGAACGAGTTACAAACGTTCTTCCCTACGACTCTTAAGTCCCTCAAACACCTCCATAGACGGTGGAAGGCGGTGAGACAGGGCCCACATCGAGCCCCTATTTATAGCCCCACCACGCGGGCCCTTAGGGGTGGCAACACCTTTTCCACCCCCTGTCAATCGCCTGTGGACTGTTGTTTCCCAAGAAACTAAATCCCTGGAGATACGACACTAATTCTGCGGTAGCATAATTGCACCAATGAAACCGCCAGTCAAGAATCTCGCGCGTTATTACACGCCGGGCATTCAAAAAGCCTCCTATGCCCCTCAGAAAGGCACAATGCTTCGGGCCAAGTTCTCACAGCAACAACGGTGCCTGCCTCAACCTCTAGGACGGACGAAAGGCTGCCTCCTAAGACCGACAAGGGCTCGGGCTAACACGCCCCACCCCTACCTTCTGCCGCCTCATAAGGCCGGCAAGGGCTCGAGCTAACATGCCCCATGACTACCTTCTGCAACTTCAAAAGGTCCACACTGGCTCAGGCTAACATGCTCCATGCCTACCTTTCGCAGCCTCATAAGGCCGGCACCGGCATAGGGTGTATTCACCAGCTCGGGCTAATACGCCCCATGCCTACCCTTTGCCGCCTCATAAGGCCAGCACCGACTCGGGCTAATACGCCCCATGCTTACCTTTCGCTGCCTCGTAAGGCCAGCACTGCTTGGGCTAACACGCCCCACGCCTACCTTTGCCACCTCATAAAGCCGACGTGAGCTCGGGCTCATATGCCCTAACAAAGAACCTCTTTTGAGCAACCATAAGCGGGTGAAGACCACTAAACTCTCCAAGTATAAATGTTCCCCCCGATGCAGAACAACCAAACGAACATCTAGGGGCATTACCTACTGTGGAGTTTTGACCATTCTTACTACTCTCTCAGTAGTTCACACTAACTAGAGAGTAGGGGCATATGATATGGGGCAAAAAGTGCCATCGGATCCACAACTCCGCACCCGACCTGGCAAAGGATACGGTTACCCGACCTGGGGGTACACAGGCGAAACCGACACCTCGTCCCACCTGAGACCAGACGGATCCTAGTTAATGCAAGCTGGGTCTACTAGAAGATCCTACGCAGCAAGGGCAGAAGATACGAAATGATGGGTCTGACCACCTGCACCCTGACAGCTACCACGTAGCCTGACAAATAGGGGTACCAGAGCCCATCAATGAAAGTGATCCCCATGTTATAAATAGAGAGGGAACCCTGCGAGAGGGGGACTCCTCCACGGAGAGGGAGCGAGATCATGTAATATCACTAAACCACCATGAGTTCAAATGTATAGTTGGGAGTCCTATCTTCCCCCCAAACATACACCCCTTAAGGTGGAACTGGGTTACCAAACCTCTATCTCCGTGTGTGTTTGCTTGGTGATGGTCGATTTCTCCCTCTAAGCAACAGATGTCAATTGCTAAGTAACGCCTCCTACATTAATAAATCTTTTGGTAGGACCTTCTTAAGCCCATCAGATGGCAAAATAGATTTGCATTTATATTGTTAGTGGAAATTAATGAATCACTTGATTATTCCAAAGAGCCCCCACACTCCTTTATATATAGGAGAGGTGTAGGAAAATAACTACATAAGTCCAGAAGGAATAAAAGGAACAAATAAATGCAACATAAAAAGCCCAGGTATGTCAACACTCCCCCTTAAGCTGAAGCATAGATATCAATCATGCTCAACTTGGAACAACAAGCATCAAACACTTCACGTAATAAGGGCTTGGTGAAGATGTTTGCCGTCTGATCCTCTGAAGCAATAAGGGTTGTGCATAATACACCACGCTGGATCAAATCTGTAGTATAGTGGCAGTTGACTTACACATACTTGGTACGTTCGTGAAACATGGGATTATTGACAATATATGTGGCGACTCTATTATCACATCTCATTTCCATAGGCTCCTCAACCTGAATATGCAGATCTAATAACAAGGATCTAATCCACACTATTTCAGTAGCAGTCTGGGCCATAGCCCTGTACTTTAACTCAGCACTAGAACGTGAGACCATAGCCTGCTTTTTACTCCTCCAAGTAACCAGGTTACCTACAACAAAAGTACAGAATCCTGTAATAAACTTCCTATCTACAACTGTAACACATCCTGCATAATTTGCATCTGAGTATCCCATAATAGTCATAGGAGCCCTAGCCTAAAAGAGGATACCACAACCATGCACTTTCTTTAAGTATCTAAGCACCTACATAGCAGCTACCAATGATGTTTGGTTGGCCTATCCATGAACTGCCTAAGCTTGCCTACAGCAAGCATAATATCGAGACATGTAATAGTTAGAAAGAGTAGCTTGCCAACCAACTGTCTATATGATCTATTGTCAGCTGCCTCTACCTCCTCATCATGAAGATGTGCCTTGGGGTCTATAGGAATATTGGCTGGCTTGAACCCTAGCATACCTATCTCCTGAAGAATATCCAATGCATACTTGCGTTGAGAGAGAACAATCACATCTCTGCTCCTAGCAACCCGATCCCCAGGAAGTATCTAAGCTGACCCAGATGCTTCATAACAAACTGTCGTGTAAGAGACTCCTTGATCTAACTTATCCTAGCCTCATCATCACCGGTGATAATCAGATCGTCTACATAAACTAGTATTGCCACCACACCATTCTCTGTTTTCCTGACAAATAGAGTGATTTGAAGATTTCTACATCCCTATCCTCTGTAATACATCTAAGAGCTTCTGAAACCAGGCTCTTGGGCTCTTCTTTAGGACATAGATCGTCTTCCTGAGTCTGCACACACACTCCCCCTAAGTCTCAAAACCTAAGGGCTACTGCATGTAAACCTTCTCTTGAAGATCGCCGTAGAGAAAAACATTCTTCGCATCAAGTTGGTGCAACCACCAATCTCTGTGAGCCACAACATATATAAGTACACGAACAGTGGGAAGGCACGCAACAGGTGAGAAAGTGTCAAAGAAGTTCACCCCAGAGGTCTAGGTGAACCCCTTCCCCCAATAACTTGGCCTTACACCTTGAAATAAACCCATCGGAGTTGTATTTCAAGGTAAAAACCCATCTGGAGCCAACCAACCGTGCGCCTGTAGGGAAAGTAGTGAGCTCCCAAATCTGTCTACTCTGGAGTGCGGCCATCTCGTCCTCCATGGCTTGACGCCACTTTGGATCAAGTATGGCCTATCGGTATGTGGACGGGATGTGTGAGACGGTAAGTGCTTAGCAAAATTTGCCAAACTCAGAACCAAAATCATCAATAGCCAAGCTACCTGCAACACGGTATCTGGACTCACAGGTGCGAGGCATCTTCCTAATGGCAATAGGAAGGTCTAAATCATTTGGCACCTTTATGTGAACATCTATAGAAGGAACCTCACTAGTATTGTGATCGGCACTATCAGGAGGATCAAGTTGGACCAAGCTGTCACTATTGTCAGATGCCACCTCAACTGCCCATGGAGCATTAGCCACTGGTAAGGAAGGTGGTCCCTGTAGTGTCATGTGAGGTCGACTATACGTGTGCATTGGACCATGTAGTCTCTGGAAGTCATCCAAGGAGGTCATGGAGCCCGAAGGAGTTGGCTAAGACATAGGGACCGAAATTTCCTCCAATGGAACAGGAGGAATAGGCATGGGAGATGCATCATCATGAGAACTTGTTTGTCCAACAACTGAGAAGAATGGTATGATCTCATGAAATGTTACATCAGCACTAACATAATGTCTACCATGGATGGGGTTGTAACATCGGTACCCCTTCTAACTCCTAGAGTACTCTAAGAAGACGCATTTAACAGCACGAAGAGCAAGCTTGTCACGACCTGGTGATGGCATATGGACAAAAGCAACACACCCAAAAGTCCTGAGAGACACATGGAAAAGCTCACCATCAAGATGTAGCAGGAAAATCGGTATCTTCTTGTGTAGAACAGAGCTCGGCATCCTGTTGATGAGATAGCAAGCAGTTAGGATTGTGTCCCCCCAGTATCGTTGTGGGACACTATGGTGGATCAAAAGGGTACGACAACCTCTAATAAATGTCTGTGCTTCCACTCTGCAATCCTATTCTACTGCGAGGTATAAGGGCAAGTAGTTTGGTGGATAATCCCACAAACCCTATAGAACTCTGTACGTCTTGTAGTATAGAACTCAAGGGCATTATCTGTCCGTACAACCTTCACAATGCCATAGTATTGTGTGCTGATCTCCAAAAGGAGAGTCTCTATAACACCTTGAACATCTGCTTTGTTCCTCAAAAGGAACACCCAGGAAACTCTAGAGAAATCATCAATAACTACCAAATAGTGACAATGTCCCATCCTATCTGGAACTCTGCTCAGTCCCCACACATCCATGTGAAGTAGCTCAAAAACAACCGCTGCTCTAGTAGTACTGGCAGGGAAAGAGGGTCAATGATGCTTACCCAACTGACAAGCATCACACCAAATAGTGGTGGCAAGGGAGATGTGAAATCACCGTCCAAAGGCGATCCAAAGGCAAGTGACCTAGGCGAACATGCCATTGCAATGCACTCCCACCATCATACCAGGCTCCTGCAAACGGTTCCTACCCAATATGATAAACACCATTCTCCTTTGTGCCTCTCGCAATAGTCTTCCCAGTGAACTTATCCTGGAAAATACATCCAACGTCATCAAAGATAACCCTACAATGAAGATCCTTTATAATCCTGCTCACAGACAAGCTCATGGGAAACTCTAACACATGTAATGCTCTCGGCAGTCGCAAAGTGGGGGTTACAGACACCTCCCCCTAACCAATGACAAGAGCGTGTCTACCATCAGCTACCTACACTGTTCTCCCTAGTGTAATAGAACTGAGTGATCGAAAATTACTCTGATCACCATAAAGATGCAGTGAGGCACCAGAGTCAACTAACCATCCTGCACTATGATGACTCCTGTCATGCTCGTGTTGCACCACGCCTGCATACTCCATCATCTCCATCACGGTAGCGGTATCCAATGTCATCTCTTCTCCTTCTGAGATTGACATTGTGCCTAGCAATGACTAAGAAATCTCTTGATCATGAAGTCTAAGATCTAGAGACCTTAGATATCATCCCAAGAATCACAAGCGCCCCTTATATCAAGATTTAGTGTATGTTAAGGCAAGGAGAAACCCCTAACAATGCATCTAAGAGATGCTTCTCTCCTCCGATAAAGGTGGGTCTTCATCGATCACCCCAACCTTACCAGCAACAGCGCGACGTGCACCCCGATCAGTGGCAGAAACGCAATCTATCGAGAACGAGTCAAGGAAGGCAGGACAGAGGTGTGGGAGAATTGTAGCAACCTTCCGCAGAAGGGGCGATGACGCTCAAATGTAGTAGAGGCCCTCTAGGTGACACTCAGACCGTCTAGGTGACGCTAGATCCTCTAGGTGGCGACCCCCTGGGCGACGTTGTCCCCTCCGGGTGGCAATGGAACTCCTCGGCGGCGTTAAAGCCCCTGGGCGGCGACCCCCTAGTTTACGCTAGCCCGTCTGGGCACCGCTGGATCTCCTTGGCAATGGCCCCTATTGGGTAGCAATCCCTGCTGGGTTGCCCTGCCGCCTCCTCTTCTCTCCACTGGTCAGTGGCAGTAGAACTACGAGAGGTGGCGGTGATGGCGGCATTGCGAAGGATGCTGCTAGGGTTAGGGTTAGGGTGGAGGTCTCAGAGGCTTATTTGGTTGGGGTATTTAAGGCACCAGTTTAGAATCGTTGCTCTGATACCAAGAGAAAATTAATGAATCACTTGATTATTCCAAAGAGTCCCCACACTCCTTTATATAGAGGAGAGATGTGGGAAAATAACTACATAAGTCCAGAAGGAATAAAAGGAACAAATAAATGCAACATAAAAAGCCTAGATATGTCAACATTGTTGTAACTTGTCACTTTCTAAATAGTAATGTATTTTCATTGGAACTTCCATGGTCAAGATCATTTTTAGAAAGCATCTTTAAATGGCAATTGTTGGGAAAGGCAGTGCCACATGGCAACAGTAGGTGGTCCCATAGGGCTGCTGATTTTGGGTCTTAGGGACAAAGTTTGGTCATTTGCTTAATTTGCAAGTTGTTTATTTGTTAAGTTGGTTTTAGGAAAAGTTGTTTCAAGAATTAGTTTGGTGATTTCTTCTTCCTTATTTAGATAAGATTTGTTTCTTATTTTATAGGGCATGTTCTCTCTATAAAAAGGGAGCCTTCCCATTGTAATCTCTGGAGTCAACTAACAATATTCCAATTCCAAGACTCCTCTCTCTTCTTCTCTCCAAGCAGTCGGTCATCACCACCATCGCCGACTGCCTTCATTGGCCACCACAGGAAGCCACTAGCTATTGGTCCTCTTCTAAATTTCCATGTGGGCAGTCCCTTTGTGGATTGTTTTCCCACGCCCAAGGGAGCCTCCACGCTCCATGCACGCAATTCGTAACATGGTATCAGAGCCAACGCAGTACGTGTTGGTTTTTGACCGCATGTAGGTGACTTTCGTCTCCGAAGAGAATCTTCCTCGACAAATCCGATGTCTTACATGGAGAAAGAAGACAATAGAAGATGACGGAAGCTTCCATGACGGTTGGTGACGCCACGTTGTCAACGAAGATGATGGAAGCCCAGAAAAGAGGAGGAGATCTATCAAGTTATCTTCATATCAACACTTTATATCCGATTTTTTACTCTCCTTCAAAGGAGGAGATTTTTCCTAAGAAAAGAAGTCACAAATATTATGTTGATCGCTTCAAGAAGAGGACACTGCAGTCCACACAAAGACTTTCGAGGCTTCCAAAAGGAGCAACGATTTCCCAGGTTGCAAAAAAACTAATGGTTGATTCAAGAAGTTCCTTTTTTAAAGATCCAGGCAAGGTGCAAAGACCACCACGTGGGGTTACTAATACCTTACGCGTGGTTTCTCTCACGTTTGTCGATCTTGAGAAGATAAGTCAATGGCGGCTGTCGCAACGACTATTCAGGTTGCCACAGACGCAACGACTTCGGAAGTCGCAAGAGACTACACCGTTGACTCATCCAAAGAGAAGACCGATAGCACGACTCTCGAGTCTCAAAGAAGAGTGGTGGGGTGTCTAACTTCACAAGTTGAAGACCAAGTCATCGTTCTCCCAGCCTCGGCTTGAGAGGGAGTGTTGGGAATAAAGGGCCACCCAGCCAGGCCACGTGGCAACAGCAAGTGGTCCTATAGGGCCGTTGGTTTTAGGTTTTAGGGACCAAGTTTGGTCATTTGCTTAATTTGCAAGTTGTTTATTTGTTAAGTTGATTTTAGGAGAAGTTGTTTTAGAAATTAGATAAGGTTTGTTTCTTGTTTTATGGGATATGTTTTCTCTATAAAAAGAGAGCCTTCCTATTGTAATCTCTTGAGTCAAGAAATAATATTTCCAATTCCAAGACTCCTTTCCTCTCTCTTCTTCTCTCCAAGTAGTCAGCCATCACCACCATCGCCGACCACCTTCACCGGCCACCATGAGAAGCCACCGGCTGCTGCTCCTCCTCTCACTAATTTCCACATGGGCAGTCCCCTTGTGGACTATTTTCCCACGCCCAAGGGAGCCTCCACGCTCCACGCACGCGATTCGTAACAGCAACAAAATACAGAAAGAAGATGCAATCGAGGTCATAAACCTCTCTCAAACAAAAGGTCCTCATCCACCTCTCCATTGATCAACCATCCTTGACAAATTATTCTCATTATCGTCTGAACTTCTATAGTTTCTCTTCCCTAATACCCACACCCTTCATGGGTTTAAGGTGCACTCTTAATCATCATAGGTAAAGCCTTCGCCTAAATTTGCTGAATCATGCCATGATCTGCTCTTGTCCATCACTTGTCCTTCTGAAGGTGGATGCAAAAAAGGATGCCAACCATAAGCAGTACAACTGCAAGCATTACCACCACAGATCTGCATCTTGTCAACAACAACCATCACTGCCCCCACCTAATGACAGGTGTAAGCTGGGTGTTAGTTTAGTTGGCTAACTCAATTGGTCATTAGTGAAGTTGCTGTTCTTGAGGAAGAGGGCATCAAGCTGTATATCTCAACTATAAAAGGAGTCATTATACCAAGTAGATGATGTGGAATGGCATGAATTTTTCCTCTTCTAATCCCCAACTCCCTTCTCAATCTGATCTGTTATTCTCTTCACTTGGCTCTACAGAACTCTTCTTTCTCATTCTCTCAAATCTTGCTGCCATATGTTATTTTTCTCAGATCTCTACCACATCTGCCAACAGTAGACCACAACAGATCAATGGTTCTCCAAGCTTCCAAATTTCCAATAGACCAAACAGAAGTGGTAATTGAAAAAAGGGAAAGGTTTAACCAAATTGCAGAAAGGGAGAACATGAACTTAGTGCAAAAAGTTGGAGAGTAATTGGACTCTCATCACCATTTCCTTCAAAATCACAAATTCTGATTTGTGATTCTTCTACAGGGAGGACTCTGCTTTAACTAAATTCACAACCACCAATTTTAGTGCTGAGACCCATGGAAGGATCTGTGTGATGGCAAACAAATAGGAATCACAGCAACCAGCTTTTCATTAATAAGTGCAAATTGATGTTTTGTCTCTGCTTCTAACCGGTCAAGTAGCAATGACCAATTGGATTCTTATGATTATCATAAATCTGTCAAGGCGTTAGGCAACTACAAGGCAACAAACTCTTAATTGCCCAAGGCTAGAGACAACAAAAAGGTGATCACTCAATTGAATCGAGTGTTTTTATTTTTTTACAATATGCCTCATTCATATGGTAGCATTGACTTTCATAAGAAACATTTGATAACACTATTTAAGTGAGAAAAATCAATTATTTTATCGTATTTAAGTAACAATAACATATATATATATATATATATATATATATATATATATATATATATATATATTACCGTACAATGTGTACACATGTAAGCCAAAACAAACAACGAAAACATATATTATATGTATCTATCAAAATAAGATAGTGAAATATTATACGTACTACATGTAGAATGCCATAACTCACACACATATTGTTCGTTTTAAAAAGACTTATACATGTATTGTTATATATCATTACAGACTTACGCACAACAACAAATATATATGACATATATCATAATTATCATTAAAGACCTACAATAATTTATATGTATAACTTGTACGTGTATGTCATAATAGTCAAACAATAGTTTAAATTACTAAGACATGTCAAAGTAGAATGAAAACTTTAGAGTATACCCAAGCTATCAATAATGGAAGTAGGGCGATAAGGCACAATGCGACCCAGGCGACGTGGCACAAGGCAACCCAGGCAATGAAAGGCAACCAGGCGATCACCTTAATAAAGCCACTAGCCTAGAACAACTCTAAGGCTTGATAGCATTGGATTATCAGCATCCTCCATTACTAAGAGGCATATGAAAGGTGCTCCCTATCTTGAGGTTCAATATGGTGCATTGATTGGGAGGATGGAAATGGTAGAGTGAAGATGCAAGGGGCATCTTGGAGATGAATTTTTGGCCACATGGTTAAACGTCCTTGGGGTCTCCACAGACCGAAAGCTGTTGTTTTGGCATTACAGATGAGGATGTAAGGATGTTTGGAATGTGAAAATATTGCTGAGGAGACAAAGGGTAGAGAAATGGAAGGATAAAGCAGGCAGTTCTAGGAGCAAGGTTGAGTTCCGGTATTTTTGGCAATCTTCATTCCTTTCTCTTTTTTGGGGGTGGTAGTGGTTTTTTGTATGTTTGAGTTTTAGGGCTTATGTGCTACCTATAGCCTGAAGTACATAATCCAGATTAAGCCTGAAGTTTGGTAATGTGATGGATTTTAGAATACAGTTACTTTTTATTCACAATTAATAAACAAAAATCATTACAAATTCATCACTATAGAACCATTCCATTAGAGCAATTTACGACGGAAGTATGATCGGTCTAACTGAATGGCTAAGATTAGCTTTTCATTGTCATGCACTGACAGAATCCATCTCCATCATTCTCCTCATGTAACGATGAAGGCCATGAAGAAAAGCACAGAATACTATTTGAGTTTCTAGGGATTAGGTGGATTCCAACAAAGAAGCGCTTCAGCAAATAGATAATGCATCTACAACATATTGAAACCATTCAAGCCAGCAATAAAAGATATACCTTAATATGCAGTGTTCCTTCATTAAAGAAATTCCAATCTGTAGGGAGAAAAAAAAAGATTCAGATACAACAATGATTCAAACTAGGAGTGCAAAAATGATCCAAATTAGAAGATAACTGAAACTGAAGGATGACAAAGAAGGCTATTCAAATCAAACAACTAAACATTAAGGTCTCCTGCAATATCCATATAGTGTTACAGTTTGATTTTAGATCATAATCTATAGAGAACAGTTGCACATGTGTGGGCTTATAACATAAAGATACATATACCATTTGTTCTAAAACTTCATAAACACAAGGCCTTCTTACTGCGGAGTTCCAACTATCTTGTCACTTTCTTCAACTTTGTATAGGAATCCAAAATTTCTAAACTCAAGATTCTGGCAGTCTACTAGTTATTCATCCAAAAACAAAATCTCCTTATGAAAGTTCATGTCAATACTGCAAAGCTGTTATGGTGAAAAAATAGTCATCACTAGAGCCCTAGATTTTTTTCTATAGGAATTCAAAGATGAAAATTACAAAAAGGTCCAGGCAGAAAAATAAATCAAAGAAAAATATGCAAAAACATAAAAAAATCTTGGTTCCTAACTTCCTATGCACTTCCTTACACAGGAGTATAGATACTGATCATGATCAGCTATAAACAACAATTTGAGAAGCCTTCACATCAGAGTCTTCAAAGACATCTGCTATCTGATATATATGAATTCTGCAGATCGTTGCAGTTCCTATAAATAACCCCACCTTTCACTTTTATGAAAATTTTGCTATTGCATGTGCTCAAGGAGGAACTGTTCATAAGTTGAGAGATAGCATTCATATTTTGATGGGAGACGATGGTGTTTATTTCCTTTGGATGGGGTTGTGGGGAGGGAGGGAAAGGTCGGGAGTTATCATGGGAGGTGGAGAAGACGACGAAAGAGATGTAGGATTAAGTGACACATAGTCCCATGAGAAGAATTCCAACCGCATTTTCCATATATAAAGTAAGATGACTCACCTTAGCCTGGAAAGGTAATCGTTGTCTCAATATTATTCCTTCCTCAAGGCGTTGTGTAATAAGTACAATGCCTATGTCTTGTTAAGCACCAAGGAGACAACAGTTTTATAGTTCCTTGCCATTTTGAAGCCTAGAAACTCTGTTGTGTGCTCCCAAATGTTGACCATGGTGAAGCTTTCCACCTCAGAGGCAGCTTATAGCAAGATGAGCCCCATAGCTATTACCCTCACTACAGATATTCCTGAGTCTTAAACATTAGCTAGGGTATGTACTTGTGAAAGAGGGTATGGTTGACCTTATACTTAAAGTGTTGGATAGACCGTACCTCTCAAGGTATGGATTGTCCTCTATGATCCTATTATGGGAAGCTAGGTCTTACAAAAAACACATGTTGGACAAAGCAAGAGTGGCCACCAACTATAATAAGGCAATGATTCTAGCAGATCTATCCAAAGCATGATGATGGCGATAACAATTGCAGAGAGATGAGTTTTTTTCTTATTTCTCAGTAGTTTATCTTAATTTTCTATTTTCTTAAGGGTTTCTCTATAATTGTTCCCTAACCTCTCCCTATATAAGGAGGTCTAGGGTCTTCATAGAAATATAAAACATTTCATTCTCTCCACATGGTATTAAAATGGCAATCCTAGACCGAAGCTTTATACCTACCTGATCTCCCCCCTTTTTCCTTCTTCTCCAGCAAATAAACAATCAGTTCTTCTCTTGCATTGGGATTTTAAAGAACCCTAAGAGAGAACTTTCGTCGGATTGGTGTTAGGCCTTGCGCCCTAAAGAGGCAACCGACCTCTCCACCAAAGGAGGAACATCCTAGCATTGCTAGCACCACCCTCCTCCAACCGTCCGCTAAAGGAGTCATTGGGTCTTAGTCAACCAGTTGAGACCCATCCAACCACCGTCTGACAGTTTGAGCGTCGCCGTGAGCTTGCCTTTCTACAATGCTATCGTTGCTACCGAGGAAAGAAAGCACCTTCGTGTGGCCTTAATCTAGCCACTTTGGGCCTGAAGAAGGTCGAGTAGATCGTCCTCTCACCGATGGCACCCTTGGCGATCATTGGAGCGCTGCCACCTTCGTCGAAGCACTACCACGACATTTTTTTGTCCCAGAACCTACTGCTGCTATTGTATCTGAGGGTTTCGGGTTGTGTTATTGATTCCATGTACCTCGTATGGTTGTGCAGGTGAACTAAGCCACCTGTGATTCTAATGTGTTAAGAATCGAGGTTATTCACTAATTTATGAATGTGGGACTTCGACATTGTGGCTATGGCCTCCAAGGTAGTTGATTCTCCTAATCAAGGTGATCGGAGTCATGTGGAGTTCAAGAATCCCTTCCTTAGTTCAATCACGAAGTTCAATGGAACCAATCATGGGCTATGGCCACAAATATTTCCTTCCAGTGTTGAGGAATACAGAGGAGAACATCCAAGCCAAATCGGAGTCTAAGAAAAAATGTTTATCTACTATGATTGTTTCTTAGGAAAAAGGCAAAGGTAGGTCGTTATCTACTCAAGAATGTCGACGTGGTCATGGTGGCTAGAGACATAGGACTGAGTATCAGGCCTTTGTTGCACCTAGGCTCGCGCCTAATATATTTACTATTCCACGGACAGAGTATGAGACACTGATTCGAACACTTGGAGAGTAGATAGCCTCTCAAGTAGTGTTGTGTGCCAATCTTAGGCAAAGGACATAGACTGGCTAGTTGATTCGGGTGCATCTCGACACATATGTGGTGATGCAAGACAATTCTCCAAACTTAGATTGACCACATTAAGTAAAACCATATTGGTTGCTAATGGGTGACATCCCTTATCATGAGTCAGAGGGAGGTTCAAGTTGCACCTCATATACAGTTGAAGAATGTTCTTCTTACTCCAAATTTCCCTTTAAGTCGCTTATTGGTTGTGATTGTAAAGAAGGGGGTGTCTACTACCTTTTGCAATCACCTTACGTAGGACATGTCACTTCCATCAAGTGGATAGTCTAGTTATTTGTAACATCTTCGATTTGGTCATCTCCTACTACCTAAGATCCAACGTGTGATACCACATATTCCACCTACAACTACATTTCAATGTGAGGCTTGTCAATTGGGGAAACATTATAGGAGCTCCTTTCCAAGACAACAACGAAGCTTAGAATCTATGTTTCAGTTAATTCACCTGGATATTTAGAGACCTAGTTGTGCTCCCGATCATGCAAGTTACAAATTTTACCAGGTTATTGTGGATGATTTTTCTCGATTAGCATGGGTGTTTCGATTAAAATCCAAGTCAAAAGCAAGTGACATGATCAAAACCCTTGTTGAGGAAATAAAGAACCAAGTCAGAGCCAATGTAAAGATTATTTGATCTGATAATACCTTGGAGTTTTGTGCTCATTCTCTCCGTACCTTCTACAAGGAGTGGGGGATTATCCATCATACAACTTGTCGGGAATGAGGTAGCTGAGACGAAACATCATCATATTTTGGAGGTGACACGTACACTTCTGATCCAGAATAATGTACCTATTTCATACTAGGGAGATGTAATGCTTACAACTTCCTATCTCATTAATAGGATGCCTTTCACTACCAGATCTCTTATTCAATTCTATTTCCAAATCGTGAGCTCTTTAAGGTTTCACTCAAGGTATTTAGATGTGTAGCATTTGTACACCTCCATGGATCCAATAAGGATAAGTTAGCCCCTCGAGCAGTCAAGTGTGTCTTTGTTGGGTACTTAAGGACTCAAAAATGTTACAGATGTTATGATCCTATTGGTTGATGCTATTATGAGAGTGCAGATGTTACTTTCATGAAGTCCATTCCTTACTATTTTACGTTTGGCTCACACATTACTACTCTAGCACCTGAGGGTAAGGGAATCATCCCGATTCCTGTACCCTTAGATAAACCACAGAGGCAGCCACGTAAGAGTTCATCTCCTCCTATTGATCACTCAGAGAGCAAGTTCATTATGATCAATTCTCGTTGTCAAATTTAGCAAGAAGAACCACCCCTTCTAAGGACTCCTCCAGAGCCAGTACCTTCTACTCCTAAGGAGAATCCTATACCTGATGTACGGAGACGCACATTCCTATTGCTCAAGGAGACTCTGACATGGAATCAAATATCTCGGTATATCGACAATATATCCATATCATCAACATGACTCATATCAATATCACGGAAATATCTTTTTTCCAAAATACCGGAGATATATTATTAATACCAGTGAGTCTTGATCGATATTCCTAAATTTCGAGGGATATCGATGCAAATATTTTATAAAACAAGCATTATTGGGTGATGTCTTCGATATTGTCGTGTCCATTATATTATTCTCAGGTCCAAAGATTTCTTGGCTTTGGTTTGCAGCCTTTCAGCCTCTTCTCAGGTATCTAATCCTTTCCCTTCTCTAACCTCTTTCTATTTTCCACTTTCTCTATGATTTAAGGATCTATTTTTCTTTCCTCCATCGTTATTTTTTTATTGAATTTTTTTTTGCTTATTGTCACTAATCAACCCTTGCTTATGCTAATCATCCTAATTAGCCATATGTGTAATCAACCCACACTGACATTATTTTGACTTACCATCACCAATCAATTCATACCATACATGTAAATTATGCTAATGGTTAACTAATATTTGGGCTTGTATGCTAGTTTTCTCATGTTTTCTCCATCTATTTATTATGGATCATTTCATAAATATTACACTTAAAATCTTACATATTTCATTATCTGTTTTATTTTTCCATACCGGTAAACTACTAATACTCCTAATTTTCCATGATCATTAAAGAAATGGTTAACTTTTGGCTATCTTCATTTTATAGTGAGTTATCATACTACTTATGAGCTTATTATTATGTCTTTTATTTTTCCTTTTAAAATATTATAAATGTAGAGTACTTCTATTGTGCCATTTAAAATTAACAATTCTTGTAGTAATTAAAATCATAATTTTATAAAATTTTGGCATTTTCAACTATTTTAAACTAGTTATGGGATATTAGCGATATATCAAAGATATGTCCCCGACATGCCCCCTTTTTGACTTGTCGATATGGTGTCGAGATTGACATCTAAAACCTTGGACTCTGATATACCTTAGCAGGTTAAGACTACAACAACCAGAGACTACAAGGTCAAGCCTGATGAGAAAGATGATCCAGTGGAAGGTAGTTTTTTTTTTGAAAAGATCCAGTGGAAGGTAGTTTTGATTTGCTTATTGCCTTAGGAAAGGGCACAGAGTTATGTACTTTGCATCCGAAGTCCAAGTACATGTCTATGGCAAGTCTCACTCTTCATTACCGATAGTTTGCTATCGTTCTCTCTATTGTTCGAACATCTACTACCCATCAAGAGGCACTCTGTGATCCAAAGTGGCAACAGGCCATGGAGAAAGAGATGGATGCGTTAAACTCTCATGGAACTTGAAGCCTCGTTTAGTCTCCAAATGATGCAACTGTGGTAGGATGTAAATCAGTGTTTACCATAAAATATCATCCAGATTGATCTGTTGAGAGATATAAAGCTTGCCTAGTAGCAAAAGGGTACACTCAGACATATGGGGTTGACCACTTCGACACCTTCTCCTCTGTTTCTTGACTTCTACATTCGTATACTTAATTCAGTTGTTCACTGCAACTGCCCTCTCCACCAACTTGACGTCAAGAATGCATTTCTCAACAATGATCTAAAACAAGTCTACATGCAGCAGCCTACGGGATTTGAGGCTGAGGCTAAAGGAGAGTGTTCCAACGTTTGCAAATTGCATAAGGCAATCTATGGACTCAAGTAGAGTCCAAGAACAGGGTTTTAAAAACTCTTGAATGGCTTCAAGAGATCTTTTGCTAACCATCCTTTGTTCATAAAGAAGACCAGGAAAGGAGTGATAGTGATGCTTGTGTATGTAGATAATATTATACTAGCAGGGGATCATGCAGATGGCATTTCAATTACCAAGGAATTTCTAACCAAGCACTTTGTTACAAAAGACTTGACCCCACTTCGTTATTTCCTTGAAATTAAGGTGGCTCAAAATGCTTGTGGAGTAATTCTTTCTCGGAGGACATATGTAGTAGATCTACTCTAGGAGATCGACATGCTAGGGAGAAGCCCGCTTCTATTCCTGTGGACCTTAACGTGCACTTATATAGAGATAACTCGAAGCAAGTTGATCCCAGGCAATTCAGATGCTTAGTAGGCAAGTTACTATATGTCACTGTCACAAGGCTCGATATTGCACTTGCGATAAGCAAAGTGAGTCAATTAATGGGCAAACCCAGGAAAGTACACTAGAATGTAGCTATGATGATCCTCAAGTACTTGAAGTCGACTCCAGGAAAGGGATTGCTATTTACTCGCATAAGCTCCCTAGATGTGGTAGCTTACACAGATGCCAACTATGCTGGATGTCCAAAAGATAGGAAGTTTACTACTGATTTTTGCATGACAGAGTAAGAAACAAATCGTGGTAGCTAGGAAGAGTGCAGAATCAGGATATAGAGCTATGGCTCAAACTACATCTGAACTTACGTGGATTAGATCCATTCTCATGGATCTACAAACTCCTGTGTCTGGCCCCAAGGAGATGAAATGTAACAAGCCTACCCTCTTCATTGCTAACAATCTAGTCTTCCATGAAAAGACAAAAGATGTGGAAAAATTGTCATTACACTCGCGACATGATCCAGAAAGAGTTTATCTACACTTCTCACGTGGCTTCTAGAGACCAGACAACAGACATGTTCACCAAGGCACTTCCTTGCACTTCATCTGATCAGTGTTGTTACAAGCTGAGCATGATAGATATTTATGCTCTAGCTTGAGGGGGAGTATAGAGAGAGATGAGTTGTTTTCTTATTTTTCGATAGTTTATCTTCCTTTTCTATTTTGTTAAGGGCTTGTCTATAATTATTTCCTAACTTCTCCCTATATAAGGAGGTCTAGGGTTTGCATAAAAATATAGGACATTTCATTCTCTCCACACCATCCAACCATGACAAGCTTCTACTATGGTTGACATGGTTTTTTTTTTAAAAAGAGAAAGGGTTGTTATGGTTGACATAGTTGGCACCTATATCTACTCTTTTTGTGACCTTAGCAGTAAACACCTCCAAATACTGCAACTTTTGCAACCCCATCAAGAATACCTGTTGCTTTTCCAACTCAAGCCGATGATACTTGTAACTTATATTGGCTTATGGTTTCTAGAGCATCATGCCACTGTGGTGGATACCAGTGATGTTTTCACAATCTCCAACCAGTTCATATAGGGCAGATAGTACAAGTAGAGAATGGGAAACATTTTCCTATCATTGGTTTGAGGGGTTGGTTATCCTAACCATACGACTAAAAAATGCCCTACTTAATCCAGCTTTTCTTATTAGTTTACTCAAATCAGCATAATTACCAAGGACATGAAATATTAGCCTATTTAAAACCCTGAATCTTTACACTTTTTTTTGAAAGGCAAAAAGGCAATTATCCAAGAGATAACCACCCACATTCATTTAATCCCAAAACTCAAAAATTACAAAATAGATCTCCAGAATCCAACCTGGGAGGAGATGGAGGATACAAAATTCTCTACATAGAGTCTCTCTCCCTTAAACAGCACCCCATTCCTCCCTAGCCAAACCCCCCACAAAACAGCCAAAACCTTTGCTCGATTATACTTGGAGCGAAAGGTGAAGACTCCACCACCGGCATTTCCTCTGCGAAAAGAGGACCAAAAGCTAACCACGTCCCTGTGGGAGATCCAACCGATCCCCATCTCCTGCCAAACCTGCACCACAAAGGGCCACTGGAGAAGAAGGTGCTGTATATCCTCATCAGCACCCCCACAAAGGGGACACACCGGGTCATCCGTCTGGGCCCATCTCGCTCTCACTACTTCGTCATAATCATTCCTCTTCTCACTAACTAGGCAAATATTTTCACCTTCAACGGGCAATTGCCATCCATACCAGTCTGCAATCCCGCAACAAATCAACGTCCAAACCAGCTGCTCCACTCCCTAACCTGCGATAAACCTTTGCCACCAAGAAATCTCCTTCCTCCCAAGAAAAAGCATCAAGACCTTCATCCGGTGCCCAACCCACCAGCTCCTGCATCAGTCGCTGGAGGTCCTCACATCTCTAATCAGAGAGACCCCCCCTGACAAATGGGACACCAAGATCCATCCCAGCACTCCCCAACCTTGGTCGATGGATCCACCACACTTCCCAGGAGGCGAGGGAACCTCTCCCCTAAGATAGAGCCAGCCCCCTGCCAATTATCCTTCCAGAAGCGAAAAGAGTCCCCTACACCAAGCACTGGGTCAAAGAAGCCTCGTACCTTCACTGCCACAGCCGCCAAGCCCCTAAGGAAGTGTGATGCTCCAGGAGGAGGGGAAAACAGCGGCCCCCACGACAGGAAGTCCCCGTAATAATGCTGCATAACATCACCAAGAAGCCCCTACTCCTGCCCTACCAACCTCGCAACCCACTTCGTGAGAAGACTGATGTCTGTTTTGTCCACATCTCTAATCCCAAGGCCCCCATCTTGGGTCGGCCTGCACACCTCCTCCCAAGCCACCAATCTCGCCCCCTTCCTGACGACCCTGCAATATACCAGAAGTCCCTTATCAACCCCGAGACCTTCTTCTCAATCTGACGCGGCAATCTGAAGACTAAAAGGAAGTACGATGGCATGGAAGCCATAACCGCCTTCACCAAGGTCAATCGCCCACCTCTAGACAGGAGCCTAGAAGACCACCCTACCAACCTTCCCTCCATCCTTTCTAGTAGCGAGATCCAATCCTGTACTCTGAGACGACAGTCAAATAAAGGAAGGCCCAAGTACACCGACAAAGAACCCACCTATCTCCAAGGCAACACCCACCCTCTCCATCTCCGTGGCGGACAAATTGAAAGGAACAAAAGTCGATTTCTAATAATTAATATGCAATCCGGATTCCTTACCAAAGAGCTCTAAAAGGATCCTCATCCTCCTCGCCTCCAACTCCGTTCTCTCGACTAGAAAGAGCATATCATCAGCATACTGCAAGAGCACCACCTCCCTGCCACCACCAAACTCAAAGCCCCTAAACAAGCCCCTACTACATGCCCTATGTGCCGCCCGTGCAAGAGCATCTACTGCAAGAACAAAAAGCATAGGCGTAAGAAGGCAACCCTGCCTGCCCCTCTTCTAGGTTGGACCCAACCTCCTGCCAGGTTCCCGTTGATGAGGACTGAGAAGGATGTTGTCGTCACACACCTCTTCATCCAATCAATCCAGACCACAGGGAAACCCCTCCTCAACAAGGATGCCCACAGGAAGTCCCACTGAACCGAGTCATATGCCTTGGTAAAGTCGACCTTCCACAAAAAGGCATGCTTCTTCTCCCTCCTCCATGTGGCCAAAGCTTCCAATGCAATAACAAAACCATCCAAAATTCCTCTCCCAGGAACAAAAGCTGTCTGAACAGGGGAGATCAGCTCTACAAGAAGGCCCCTCAGTCTATTAGCCAAGACCTTAGCCACAATAAGGTAAATTGCATTAGAAAGAGCAATCAGTCTAAAATCTTGAATCGCCTCCGCCCCTTCCTTCTTAGGCAATAAAAACAGATAATATCCATTTAGCTTATCAAACCCTCTGTTTCCGATCGCAAACTCCATCATCCGCATCACATCCACCCCCACTAGGGGCCAGAACTCTCTGAAAAAGAACACAGGGAAACCGTCTGGGCTGAGGCATCCCTCCACATTCAGCCCCCAAACCGCCTGTCTCACCTCATCCTCTGAGAAGCCAGCCGTAAGACCCTCTGCCTGAGACTCCGCGATACGCTGCACATCCCCCCCTCCATCTCCATCCTCCCCTGAAACGCCTCCCAGTGAACTCTCTAAAATAATTTGCCGCCGCCTGCCCCACCTCCTCCCTGCCCGAGAAAGACTCCCCGCCAATCAACATCTTTTCTATCCAGTTCCTTCTCCTGGCAGAAGCCATTTGGTGGAATAACCTGGTATTGGAGTCACCTTCAACCACCTCTGTCTCGACTTCACCTTCCATTCTATCTCTGCCTTCCTGTCCTCCTGCACCACCCTTGACATCCTCACCCTGACCTCCCTATCCTCCGAGGAGATAGGGGCTTGGTCCTCTTACCTGTCAATCATGCTAATCTCTGCCAGAGCCTCATCCTTCCTACCCCTACTGAACGCCTTCATCTCTCTCCTGGCAACCTTTAAGTGGTACGCAGCAAAGAAAGCTTTTTCGCCAAACAAAAAGCCGCTGAACCCTCCACTTCCATCGAGTTCCACTTCTCCTCGACCATACTCTTGAATCCCTCCTCCAACAACCATGATCTATCAAATTTGAAATATGTGCCAAATCGTGCCGCCTCATTCGGCCGCCACATCAGGGGTGTATGGTCCGAGAAAGGCCTCTCCAACGCACAAACATCTGCCACAGGGAATGCCTCAACCAACTCCACGTTGGAGAGGAACCTGTCGATCCTAAACATCTGGCCACTGTTATTCCTCCAAGTGTATGCACAGGATGCAAGGGACCAGTCCACGAGGCCATGAGTTGCAACAAAATCCACAAAGAGATCTGACCCGGGGTCCTGCCTCCCCCGTCCACCTAGTCTGTCCTCCACCTTCAAAGTGACATTGAAGTCCCCTCAAAGCAACCAGGGACTCCCATTGCACTCCGCCGCCACAGCCGTAAGCTCCTCCCTCATGACCCTTCTCGCCTGGATGTTTAAAGGACCATATGCCCCTGTAATCGTCATCCTGGCGTCGCCTGTCTTCCTGACTAAGCTCGCCAAAATGATATGTTCCCCACAATGGAAATCTTCCAAAGAGAAGACATCATCCCTCCATCCAAGGATCTGTCCACCTGACCGGCCAATCGCATCAAGAGATCAAAACCCCTCCATCCAAGAACCTCCAATCACTTTCCAGGCCCGACCCTCACATTTAGACATCTTTGTCTCCTACAATAGCACAACATCTGCTTTCCAACTCCTAATGTATCTCCCCAATACTGCCCTCCTCGACAGGTCATTGAGACCCCACACATTTCAAGTAATCACCCTATTCATTAACACAATGTGGGGGTCTCCATCGTAACCTGTCGAAAACCACCAGCTTCCACCGTCCTACGCACCTCTTCATCATCACCATCAAGCACCGCTTTCGACTGTGAGATCTATGGAGGTTTCCCCTAACTAGTCACCACCACCCTCAGTTCTTGACTTCCACGGAAACTCCACCTCTTTCTATAGCGGAGACTACCACCGCGCCCCCCGCACACCAAGCACGGTCTCCATCCTACCAAAGGGATCTCTGCCTGGTCACCCCCCAGCGAAGGGGCCCCAGCCGACTGCTGTAGCTGCAGGGACGCCGCCTACCGATCCACGAGCCTTCCTCGTCGGTGAGATTCCTCTCCTGCTACAGTCAGGGCGGCATCTTCCCTTGTCGCCACCATCCAAAGAGCTTCTCCCGATAGAGGAGAGGTCCTACCATCCTCGCGACACAAAGCCGGGGATCGACCACCTTCCTCCTCCCTCTCGGCAACTAGTTCCTCCTCTACCATGCTCAAGGGCATCGTCGAGCAGGCAGAGGGCATTTTGCTCTTGAAGGAAACCCCAGGGCTTGGGTGCTTCGAATCTTGCAAGTTGAACCCGGAATGCGGGTCTAGGTTCGGGTTCGCTCCAACCTCCCCGCCATGTTCTAAGCCACGTGCCTCGCACGCACGAGGGTTTAAAAACCCTTCACCTTCAATCTCGGGGTGTCGCACTCTTGAAGAGGTCCTCCTGCCTCTTCCGCTTCCGAGACACCCACAGCTGCACAATCCTCGGACGCCCCCTACGAGATCGATGCGGATCTCTTGGAGACCAAGTCCACGTCATCAGCCAATCATCTTCTCCACGTCATCATTGCTCGCCGCTTCGCCTCGCCCTGTGTCGAATCTGTAGCTCCAGCCACCACAGAGGCATGTCGCCATCCACAAGGCGAACACTCCACCACATAGGAGAAACCTCCCAGCCTCAACACGACCTTGCCCATCAACATCGCCCTAGCCTTCACCTCGACATACGCCACCATTGGACCCTCCGCAAGACCAAGTGATCTGCAGCTTCTGACCCAAGCGAACGGCGACACGATCGCCTCCACCACCTCGACTGAATGCAGCCACCACAGAATCCCCGTAATGGCCATCTCCAGCACCGGGCACTCTGGTGGATGCTCCAAGGAAGCCCCAGCATGTGGGGAAGGGCGTCTCCATCGCCATCTCCCTCCCCCAGAGGCGCACACCGAGGAGAGCAATTCCTCTCGCCTCGCCTCCGGAAGGCCGCTCACCACGAACAGACCCTTAGCCACCTGCAACACCCTAACCCTCCTCTTCTCTAAATCCCCACCTAAGGCCTCCTCCACCATCACCCAAGTCACCCTTCCCTCTAAAACCTCCCCCACGAGGCTCTCCTCAACCTCCTTCCTCAACAATCGAACACCCTCCGACAAGGGGGCCTCAACCTCCGCCTCCGGAACCCCCTTCGACGGTGACGATGGCAACCTCCCTCCTCCGCCTGCACTTCCCCTACGACAACCACCGCTCCTATGACCAAACCCACCACACCTCTAGCACCGCCAGGGCTCGCGGCAATCCCTGACCCAGTGGTCATTGCCAAGGCATTTGAAGCACCTTCCATGCTTGCCCGCACCGCCTCCACTCCGTATAGTCCCCCGTTGAGCAGCCAAGCCACGCCTCGCCTGCCCTCGTCCGGTCACCATCAACCAGCGGGAGCCCCCGGCCACACCTTTGACCCCCTCATCCCTCCGAAGAACCTTCTCACCGCTTGCCGCCCTTCTCTTGCTTTCTCCATCGCCTCCCCTTTCTCTCGCCCTCTTCATCCTCTCTCTCCGTTTGCTTATGTCGACATGACCTCCACTATGACTATTGATTTTAGCATCTGAATCTTTACACTTTTCAAGATATTCTAAAGGAGATTATTGGTGGAGGCCATAAAGGAGGGTTTGCTACCTACTATCTCCTTATGACACTAGTACTATAAACCTTATTACTACGTATGATCTTCTATGGCACCTACGTCCAACTGTCCAAGCCATCCTTCTATAGTCAAAAATCAATTAGGTCATTCCTCAACTTTCTTTTGCAACGAAGATTGAGTTTGGGGCATGGCCAATTGGAGAAGCATCATCATTATTCCTACCTAGTTAGTCAAAGCCTAAGGATCAAGCTCTTTTTAAGTTGATTCATATGGATTTATGGTCCCAATCTTGATCATGGTAGGCCAGGACATCATTGTCATTTGGTTATCATTAATGATACTTCTAGTTTTTGTTGGTTTTTTCTATTGAAGCAAAAGCTTAATGTGGATTTGCTTATTATAATTTTTACTATGGAAAAATAAGATGCAGTTTGGCCCAACAGTAAAAGTTTTCCATTCTAAAACCTTTGAGTACCCAGTTTCCGTGTGCTTCTTGTAAGTATCAAACAATCATATCTCAGACAACCTGCCCACATTCCTCTCAGCAGAACCATGTTGCTGAGTGTAAATGTCATCATATTTTAAATGTTAACATGATATTGTTAATTCACAGCAAGGCATCTTTCGTATACTGGGGCGATGCCATTCTAACAGCCTATTACCTTATTAATAACATGACTTACCCATAAATAGATGGTGACTAGTTTCCTTTATAGCCATGTGTTTTTCGGTATATTAGCCTTTAATCATTTATTGGGTCGTGGAAGGGATAAATTGACATCTAAGTCAATGAAGAGTGTCTTGTTGAGGTTTTCCTTAACTCAAAAGGGATATCTATCCTATGATACACTTTATTAACATTGACCCTTTTCTGACCATACACCCCTTATGTGGAGGCCTAATGAGGGGATGCATTTTGGCACATACTTTAAATTTGACAGATCTTGACTGATGGAGGATGATTTTCAGAGTATGGTGGATAAGTGGAACTCCATAGAGGTGGAGGGATCGGCCACATGTTGCTTGGCGAAGAAACTAAGTGTGTTACGGGACCACTTGAGAGCGAACATGAGAGAGATCAAGGTGTCTAGAAGGAGCAAGAAGGAAGAGGCATTGGCAAAGATCACCAGAATTGACAGGCAGGAGGAACAAGCCCTTATTTCATCATATGATAGGGAGGTCAGGACGAGGATAACATGGGTAGTGCAGAAGGACAGGAAAGCAGAGGTGGAGTGGAAGACGAGATCGAGGCAGAGATGGTTGAAGGAATGTGACTCTAATACCAGGTTTTTCCACCAAATGGCTTATGCTAGGAGGAGAAACTGGATAGAGAAGATGTTGATACATGGGGAGACTTTCTCAGGTAGAGAGGAGGTAGGAAGAGTTACGGCAGATTACTTCAGAGAGTTCACTAGGAGGCGCGTCAGAGGTTGCTGAAGGTGGATAGGGGAGAATGTGCAATGTATCAGAAAGGCTCAAGCAAGGGAACTCACTGCTGGCTTCTTGAAGGACGAGCTGAGGCAGGCGGTTTAGAGCCTAGATGCAGAGGGTGCCCTAGCCCACATGGTTTTCCTGTCTTCTTTTTTAGGGAATTCAGGTCCCTGGTAGGGGCGGTTGTGATGCAAATGATGGAGGAATTCACGATCGGGAATAAAGGTTTTGATAAGCTGAACAGATACTACATGTTTTTGCTACCTAAGGGGTTGAAATGATCCAGGATTTCAAACAGATTGCATTATCGAATGTTGTGTACCTTATTGTTGCTAAGGTCTTAGTCAACAGGCTCAAGGACCTTCTTGGAGACCTGGTTTCCCCTGTTCAGGCAGCCTTCATCCCAGGGAGGGCTATTCTAGATGGTTTAATGGTTACCATGGAGGCGTTGGCCGCCTGGAGGAGGGAGAAGAAGCAGGCCTTTTGTGGAAGGTTGACTTGGGCAAGGCATACGACTCAGTACAGTGGAATTTTTTGTGGGCCTCCTTGTTGAGGAGAGGTTTTCCCATGGTGTGTATCGATTGGATGAAGAGGTGCGTGACAATGACATCTTTCTCAATTCTGATCAATGGGAACTCGGTAGGAGGATGGGTACATCCTACGAAGGGGGTTAGACAGGGCTACCCACTTGCACCTATGATGTTTGTGCTTGCAGCGAATGCTCTGGTGCGGGCAATTCACAGTGCCTGTGCTAGGGAATTGATCAAGGGCTTCAGGGTTGGGGAAGGCAGGGAGAGTGGTACTGCAGTATGCTGATGATACCTTATTTCTAGTCGAGGGATCGGATCTGGAGGCCAGGAGGATGAGAATCCTTTTGGAGCTTTTTGGCGAGGCGTCAAGGCTGCAAATTAATTATAAAAAATCAACATTCATCCCTTTTAATTTGTCGACCGCTGAGGTGGAGAGGGTGAAAGGTTTTTTGGGGACAGAAGTAGGCTCTTTGCCACTGGTGTATCTGAGCCTTCCTTTATCAAATTGATGCCTCAAGATACAGGATTGGATTCCGCTACTAGAGAGGATGGAGGGAAGATTGGCGGGGTGGTCTTTCAGGCTACTATCTAAAGGTGGGAGGTTGATCCTTGTGAAGGCAATTCTAGCATCCATACCATCGTATTTCCTCTCAATTTTCAGAGTACCGTGACAGATTGAGAGGAAGATCTTGAGGTTGATGAGTGATTTCTTCTAGGCTAATGTAGGGTTGATAGGAAGGGGTGCGAGATTGGTGACCTGGAAGGAGGTGTGTAGAACATTTCAGGAAGGGGGTCTAGGGGTTAGGAAGGTGGACAATGAGAACATCAGCCTCCTCACGAAGTAGATTACCCGATTGGTGGGCCAAGAGCGGGGGTTCTTTGGTGATGTTATACGGTGATGTTACGGTCCTTTCCTTTCATGGGGGCCATTGGACTCCCCTCCTCCCGGAGCCTCACACTTTCTCAAAGGCTTGGCAGTGGTGACATTGAAGGTGCGCAATTTCTTCTCCCCTACGCTGGGGGAGGGGGATGATTTCCGTTTTTGGCAGGACGATTGGCAAGGAGTTGCTATACACTCGACGACAGATTTCCACGCCTTTTTGGGAGTGTTGTGAACCTGTCGGCAATGGTGGGAAGTTGTTGGGATGGGACTTGGTGCCCAACCTTTCATGGGGGCCTCTACGACCAAAGATGTGAGGAGTTCCAACGATTGTTGCAAGAATTGAAGGGTTGGGCACTGGAGGAGGGTTATGATGCTTTATCCTGGGATGAGGGAGATTTCTCTGTGGCAAGGGTGTTCTGTAGGTTGGGGAGTGGCACGATCAGCCATGACATTGATTTCTTATGGGATTGCAGATTACTCTAGATGGTGGAGTGCCCAATGAAGGTGAAAATCTTCGCCTAGTTGGTGAGGAGGGAGAGGATTATGACGAAGCGATAAAGAGCGAGATAGGCCCAGTGAGACGATTTGACATGTCTCCTTTGTGATGTAGCCGAGGAAGACATCCAGCAACGCTTCTTTCAATGTCCGTTTGTTAGGCAGGTTTGGCAGAAGATGGGGAGTGATTGAATCACCCATCGAGATGTGGTTAGTTTCTGGTCTTCATTCCACAGAGGAAATGCCCACGGTGGAGGGATCACCTTTAGATCCAAGAAGGATAGGGCCAAGGTGTAGGCAATCCTATGGGGCATTTGGCTGGGGAGAAATGGGGTGCCTTTTAGGGGGGAGAGACCCTTTGTCAAAACTTTGTTTCATCCATTTCTTCCCAGGTGGTGTTCTGGGAATCTGTCTTGTAAACTTTGATGTAAATCGAATTTTGGAATGAAATGAGGTTGGGTGGTTATCTTTCAGATAACCACCCTTTGGCTTTTCAAAAAAAAAAAAAACATTGATATGCCAGTACTGATGTGACATGTTTTTAGTCGATACCATATCTCTTCGGTATAGGACATGAGTGAGTATGGTTCATAAACCCGCATCTATGACACTTCCCCTTAATCCAATAAAGGAAATTCTTGGTGCAGTCTCCTCTAACCCTCCTTGGTAACGGGATCCCATGTGTTTATTTCCACCACCTTTCCCTCCTTCGAACCCTACACAAAATGTCATCTCCTCTAGTGAACATTGCTTCTGAATATGAACTATGTATTGGCTAAAGATGCCTCAAGTGCATAGTTGGCAAAAAGTTTAGTAGGAAAGGAGCATATGATTGATGATGATTTCAACCTACCAATAGCCTTAAGAAAGGCACCTCATAGTTGTAGTATGCATCTCATATCCAAGCATATCTCTATGATACCACCTTTAACATCCCATATAAGTTATATATATGTCTTACTTATCATAACACTTTTAGCATACATTATATGGAAAAAGAGACCCTACACTAAAGTGCAGGAAAAGCTTCCTACATCCACACTCATATCTTTATCTATGAATGATATTTTGAAATGAAATTTTGAGAATTTAAATGAACATACCATGTATCAAATTGCAAGGCAATCCAACACTTCTAGACCTTCCATCAAAAGTGATTTCTTTCAACTATTTTGAATGGTCTAAACATTGTCAAAATTTGATCCATTTGATGAATGGGTTAAGGGTGTCCATTTTGGATGAAATTTGAGATACATATTGTTAGTGAATAATTACATTCCACAAAGTATCATTTGAAAATATTAAACATAAACAAAGATATGAACAAGAAATTTTGCAAAATATTATATGTTTTATATATGTCTACTTATGATAACATCTTTGTCACAATCTCTCCCTCCCCTTCCAACCTTCACATTTTTTATTATCATTTTCTTATTTGTTTATTACTTATTACTATTATTTTCTTTCATAAGGACCTAAAGGTAATTATTTTTAAAAGATGCTTTTTTATTCAAATTGAAATTAATTTCTTGTCACACATGAGATCAAGAAGGTAGAAGTATATTTGGAATGCAGAGATTTAACTGTATAACTTAGCATTTAAACTAAAGAAATTTATCCTAATTGATAGGGCTCAATAGAATCTTACATTGTTGGGGGGTACCCACTATACAAATGCAATTGCAGAACAAAACAGGGTTCTTACGGAAAGCATAAAGAATGAATAGTTTTAACCTTTACTTGTGTTTAATTTGCAAAGCACAGCATTTTTCACCCCCCGCCCCCCAATCCCAATTCTAAGGAACAGAAAGGAAGAACAAAACATAGCTGAAGACAAGTCAGCCACCTCTACCACCACTCCCATAGTTGCAAGATGATGCAATGGTACCCCTGGTCGCTGCTACTCTCCTTCACTAGGTTCCACAATAGGCTCATAATTCCACCCATAGCCCCTTTCCCACCCCATCACACATGGGCACCCTGCTTGTCAAGGTAGGCCTAAGGCTGTGTAACTTTGGTGCTTCATAATGTAGATCTACAACAAGGAGGCTACTGGTGTGTCAGGGGAGAGCAAGAACCCAAAACAGCTAAAGTTTGTGGTGGTGGTGGTGGAGCAGAATGAGGATTTCCAAAGTAAGTTCACCTTAATGGCCAACAGGGATAAGGGATTTCATCCATGGAGATCTCCTCTACCCTAGTCAATGTGAATGAGTTCAGAACTTAGGTTAAGGAAAGATTGGACATTGTGAAAGATTGCGGTGCAAATGAATCTTTCTTTTTTTTTTTATGGAAGGGAGAAGAAGAAGGGTGTTAATGATTGGTTGTAGGAAGAGGAGTTCAGAGGGGGCAACAATGTAATGGAGGAGGAGGTGGTGGTGGGTTGCATGAGGAAGGGAAGTTGGAAGGAAGGAAATGATTGATTAGAAAGCAAGGAGGCAATGGTGATGGTGGTGGTGATGATCGAAGGGAGTAGTGGTGGACAGTAGAATGAGGTGGTGGAAAGGGACAAGAGGGGAGGAAAAGTGGTATATTTTTCTATTTTTAATTTCTTAAGTTGGATCAACCGCAACCCTTATTAGCTTAAAGATTCCAACAAACTTAAGTCGTTATATTTTTTTTCTTGGAAAAGTGAAAAGGGGTGGCTGTTCTGAGATCAACAGCCCCCTATTGTATTAAAATCAGATGCCATGCAAAGAGGAACAGTTATCCCCCAACATTAGACCGAGTGCCTACCAAGTCATTTTATGTGAGGGATATATGTGTAAAACAAAGCAAAATTCAAAGGAAATGAATGCGATCATGAAGCTTATAGGGGCAATAGTGTTAACCTAAAAGATTCCAAGGATGCATAATCAAAATCCCTTTATATTTTGTGGTATGAAGGTAATATCTTGTACAAATGTACTATAATAATTCAACTTCAGAGAGATGGCTTGAACAAATGCATCATGTTTAGTTAGTTGAAAAGAAGGATCTAGAGAAAGATTCATATAGCAATGATATACTTGAATGTATACTCTCACATCCTCCACTGAGAAGAGTTGGCAAAGTTGTTGGCCTTTATGGCACACTGCCTGCTTTGTACAAACAACAACAGTACAGCCAATACTTTTGGGTTTCTTGCATGGTATAGGATGATTTGTGCCATCATGAACCACAAACATAGGGTCGTCTTTGTATACTCCTTGCCACTCATTTATTGTTCCTTGGAGTTAAGAGAATCATCTCACATGTAAAGATGCAAGGTATAAGAAGTGGTTACTGTTAAATGTTGAGTTGCTCCAATTAAAAATTTTGGTTTTGATTAGGATGCCTCTGTAGTTGTTACATTTTCTACTGTCAGAGTACCTAGTAATTTGTTCAGTCGCATGTTACTTGACTTGGTTATTTTATGCTCATGATGGCAATGCACTCCCTTAACCACCATTTGACTTAGGGCTGGTCAATGTGAGTCATTGGTTTCTATACACATGGAAGGTACCAATTAAATTGTCCACCTAGCACTCCTCCATCCAACATGTCTCATTTTATTCACCAATGATTAAGGACATTAATCATATGGCTAAATTGGACTTTGTAAAGAATAATCTAAACATAAAACAGTAACTTTTAAGCCACCGGGAGCTTACCTTTGATGCATGCCATAAAAGATTGAAGTACATGAGCAGCTTCTGATATTCTGACAGATTGTGGTGCTGGTGAAAGTCCAGCACCTTGAATTACAAATGAACTCGGAAACCTACTTTGCAGTGGAGTCATAGTTATTTGAAAGCACATTGGTATCCCAAATACGTAAGATTGATATCTTGTATTTTAGAGTTGAATGAGAAATAACACCATGACATGTTTGTACAGCTTCCTCTAGTAAACTGAACATTGACGAAATGGCCACTTGGCAACTCCAGACCATGCTGCAGGGAACTTGCCTTTTTTTAGATAAAATTCAGTAGTTTTAAGGGAATAAAAAAGAGATGTATAGCCTGCAGATATGGGGTCACATATACCTTGACCAACCAATTTTCTTCATCAGCAACAAGATCCACTTCATCAGGAAGTAGTTTACTCAATCCTAACATCATTAAACCCATGCAAGAAAGTTTTTTACAAAAGAAAGCCCAGCAATGTACAACAGAAAATCATCAAATAGATTTACCAACAATATGTCCTTCAGAGAGAGAAGGAAGTACTGAAGAAGATGTTGCAAGACTATAATCATCTAATATAATCTCTTCAGACTTGCTGAGTTTTTGTTGCATTTTTGAGTCTATCAGATCAGCAATCTAGCACAATAGTATTGCAGCCATGACATTATGAAACCTAAGAATTTATTCCACGCAGTGATGAATACCATATACCTCGTATCTGCTAAATCTGATTACGTCTGGACGAACCAAGAACAGGATTTCACCACTTGTTTCTAACTGTACACCCTGGAATAAGGATGGAAGATAACATTTATTGTTTTGAACAACAGGCTATCCAGCAGATATATAGTAAGATTCTCTTGGCAATGTAAGAATGCGTGATATAATTTAGCTTGTTGACTACACACATGGTAATGCCCAAAAAAAACAGGAAAGAAAGAAAGAAAAGAAAACAGAGAGACATCAAAGGTAGGAATTCAGCTCGGTACATGGACTATGAAGGTTACACAACAGGAAAACCAAAAAAGGAAACAAATCAAAGAGAATAGTTATATATCCGACTCAAGTGGTCAGTCAGGCAATCAATTAGTGATACAAAAAAACACCTCCACTCTTTGGGGAGCATGAGTCGAAGTAATAACAAGAAGAATTCTAGTAGCCTCCTCAGCCAACTTTGTAAACATCAGTTATCAATTATGCACCAAGTTGTCCCCTTCTATGCCTACAAAAACAAATATTGTGCTCTGCATGGATCAAAGCATCCTCTTTCAGAAACAATTTAGCAAAATCAGCAAGATGCATGTTGGATAACCAAACCAACCCTAAAAACAGGGACTAACCCTGGTTTACTTTGGGGGATAACCCCAATCTCTACGGAGAGGGTTAGTCGCTACTTTGCTAACCCATCTAACAAGGAGCATTAAAGTTAAGGCACCTCCAACATAAGAAAAAAAAGAGGACTTAATTCCAGTAACAGAATCACATTGTCTGACAGTTGCACCATATCTCTACGTAGTGAATCAAAACAAAGGCTAACCCCCTTTAGCCAACCCAGGAAATCGATTCCACGAAATGAACTAAAATTAAGGGCTCCATTTCTTCAGGTAGCTCAGCCATCACTGGATATTTTTCCGACCAAATCCATCATATGCATTTTACCACTCAACATAGAAAAACCTGTATTTTTTGTTGTACAAGTTTGTGATGGTTAGATATGTTAGAGTTTCATATGTTATTTTTCAAGTTTCATGTTATTTTTAGTTTCTTTGAGAACATATATGCAATTTTGTATCCCCCCCTACTCTATGTAAGAGAAGCTAAGGTTTCTTTTCGTAATAAGACACTTCATTTTCTTTCAAGGATCAGAGTAGCAACCCTAAGCCAATGTTTGATATCTACTTAATTCCCATAACCCTTCTTTCTTCTACCAAAAAAGAAAAAACGGATCCCGACTTCTCCGTCTCCTTCCCGCATCACCACCACCGCCACCTAGGCAATAGCGTGCATCGCTGTGAACACAGCACTGCAACGAGTAGTACCTGGTATAACAGTGTCTGGCAACACATGCCTGCACCACCCACACAATATGACACCTACGCGTCACCAAGGTTCGAAATGCTGATTTCGATACCGTGCCGATGAATTCCAAGTGTGCATTTCGTGGGCATGCCGTGGAAATGCCCGTTTTTGGATGGGCATGCCGAGGGCATGCTGTGGGCATGCCGATGTATACCAACAAAAATAGCAAAAGTAATTAAAAAAACCAATAGAAACCTCGACATGGACACCAATTTCGCTAGCATGCCGACGGCATCCCTATAAATCGACGTTTTCTTCATGTCGGCATGGCCGTTGCTCGGAAATGGCCTTGCCGACGGCATTTAAATCAATGCGCGTCACGCATGACTTGATTAGGTCCGTGTGCGTGTGCATGCACATGTGAAGTCTCCCGACAAGACTTTTCTGTATAATTCTCTACCCACAGAGATGATTTTGTGTAGCCCGTGACTTGCTTCCATCTTGTTGCTTCTCTGTTGGGCTATAGTCGATCCAGTATCTCTTAACCATGGCAAACTGGATGCTCTTTCATTTACTGATTGGGATTCTCTCCTAATTCATGCTTGGGATCGTCTCCTACTACTGCATGAGATCATTTCCCATTGTTGTCAACGTATCTGCACATTGCCTCCTTAAAGGATTCCTACTCAAATGGATCTATACTAAAGACATGCTAGCCATGCGTGACAGTGGTCCCTGTATGCTTATTACCCTAGCTAATGTCAATGGAGTTCAGGTGAATTTCATATCCACTATTGCCAGCAAGTGGGTGATTGACTCAGGAGCATCTACTCATTTTAGTAGTGACATTAATTCTTTGTGTAAGACTCAACCAACCAGAACAGTCACCTCTGTGAAGCTGGAGAATGGTACCTACTCTCCTATGACTGCAGTTGGAGATGTCTAGTTCTCTTCCTGGCTATAGTTGTTAGACGTACATTATGCACCTGAGTTCCCAATTAATCCCCTATCTATCAGCAAGCTATGCAAGGACCTGAAGTGTTGCATCATATTTAACGAGCATCACTGCTACTTTCAAGATAAATAGACCAATCAAATTACTGGTGGTGGATATGAAAGGGATATACTATACTACCTTAATATTCCCACTCATTTTGCCGGAACTACCCCTAACTCTACTAATCCCCTACTTTGGCATCGACTTGGTCATCCCCCCTTTAGGAAGCTATGCCAGATGTTTCTCAATCTACCTCCCTCTTCTAAATTCGACTGTAAGGCTTGCCAATTGGGTAACAATCATTGATCTACTCTCCCTATATGAATAGAGGAGCACAACAAATCACCCTTCCATGTGATGCACTGCAATATTTAGGGGTTGTCTCATGTGTCCAGTACTACAAGCCATAGATACTTTCTTGTATTTGTTGACGACTACAACCAATCCACTTGGATATTTCTTATGAAGGATAGGCCCACAATACTTCATGTGGTGAAGTGATTATTTCCCGAAGTGCAAAATATCTACCGTAAATCTATCAAGATTTTTTGCAGTGATAATGCCTTGAAGTTTATGCAGACTGCAATCATTCTTTGTTAGCAATGGTACCTTGCATAAGACCTCCTGCCCATATACTTCTCAACAAAATGTCATTGCTAACAGAAAGCTAAGACACATATTAGATATAGTTCGAGCCATTCTTGTCTTTATAAAGGTGCCAAAGCAGTTTTTGGGAGATGCTGTACTCACTACGACCAATCTAATTAATTGGGCCCCTTCATTTGTCCTACAAAGGGAGATCCCATTCTAGGCATCTTAATGTGGATAGTCCCTTTCTTTGCCACTTTGTGTATTTTCTTTATACAAGCCTTTGGACAGCAGGACAAGTTGTCTCCACATACAATAATGTGTGTTTTTCTTGGCTACTCTCGTACTTAGAATGAATACCGATATTATGATCCAAGTAGTTGCTGGTACATTATTATAGTGGATGTCACTTTATTCAAGAAGGTTCCTTTCTTGTCTGAAGAAGGAACCAATCTTGAGCCCATACCTCACCAACTGCAAACATATCACAGACGAGATAAGGAACCACCTCCTATTCCATTATCTACTATGCTAGCTCCCCCACCGGATGATAGTCCTACCACACCTTTGCAAATACAGAGTCAAAGCGAGGATGACGACAAGCCGATTGCTCCAAGGAAGGTAGCTTGCTCTTTTAGATTGCATCCTATCCCTCACTACATGTCCACTGCCCTTCTGTATCCATCCTTACAATAATTTTCTAAAGCTTTGTTTAGCATTGTGGTTCCACATAATTACTTTAAAGCCTCCCAAGTCCTCAATTGAAGGCTGCAATGGGTGCTAAGATGAAAGCCCTTACTACTCGAGACACATGAGAACTTGTACCATATCCACCTGGAGCCAAGATTGTTGATTAGAGATGGATATACACAACGAAATACCTTGCTGATGATAGCATTGACATATTCAAAGCGAGATTAATGGCCAAGGGCTTCATATAGATATATGGCGTTAATTAATTTAGGACCTTTCTCCCGTGGTTCGAGTTGCCTCCATATATGTCATCCTCTCTGCTGTCAATAGAAATTGACCAAGGTTTCAGCTCAACATCAAAAATGCCTTCTCTATGGTGATTTGACCGAGGAGGTGTATATGCGGCAACCTCTTGGTTATGAGGTTGAGGGGAGCATGTATATAGCCTGAAGAAGGCTATATATGGCCTCAAGTAGAGCTCTCATGCCTAATTTGATAGATTGACCACAGAGATGACAGAGATTGGCTTCATGCAATCCACATCTAGCCATTCTGTTTTTATCAGGAAGGCTATCACTGGCACTGCAGTTCTCGCTATGTACATTGACGACATAGTTCTATGGGAGATGACAATGCAAGCATTTAGGCAAAGGCATTCTTACATATGGTCTTTGTCACAAAAGACCTAGAAGAGCTATGGGATTTCCTAAAGATAAAGGTAGTCAGAAAGGGGCATGGCCTAGTGCTCTCTCAATGGAAGTATGTCTTTGAAATACTTGAAGATGCTGGACTCCTTAACACCAAGCCCTCTACCATTCCTATTGAGTTGGAAAGGAAATATGAGAAGACAGAAGATCCATCCTTTGAAGATGTCTACAAATACAGGAGTACTATGGGCAAGCTATTATACCTGACCATTACTCGCCTAGATATCAGCTTTGTAATCAGCAGAATAAGTTAGTATATGGATAAACCATACTACAATCATTGGCATGATATTTGTCTCGTCTTGAAGTATTTAAAGGAGTCTTTAGGCAAAGGATTGTACTACTAGAACAATGGACACCTAGATCTATGTTCATATTCTGATGCAAACTATGCAAGGACTGTTGGAGAAAAGAAATATACCACTGACTATGCCATATTCCTTCGAGGCAGCCTTGTTTCACAACGTAGCAAGAAGTGGACGATTGTGACCTGTTCTAGTGCTAAGACTAAGTATAGAACGATGGCTTATACTGTGTGTGAGGTGATGTGAATCACTTCCTGTCTAATCTTGGGGTCCAAGTAAAGAGTCCAGTTCCAATGTTCTGGCATAACATGTTAGCTATGTATATCGCTTCCAATCCTATCATCCATAAGAGGACAAAGCATAGTAAATTGTCATTTCATATAGAATATAATGATGGAAGAAAAGATTGCTATTCCTCATGTGTCCTCTGTGTTTTAAGTTGAACAAAATAATCAAACGGAAGCATAAATCCAAGCAATAAACAATAATGGAACGTTTGAATTTACGTGGAAACCCCACTCAGGAGGAGCGGGGAGAAAACCACGGGAGAAGTGCCCTATGGGAGTGTTTTCTCTGTATTTCTTCTTAAAGGTAAATGAGAGGAGTACACGCCCCACCACTCACACACAAAGCCCACACCTTCCAATGTGGCACTAAACAATCACTCAATTCTCTCAACACTCCCACTCAAGCTAAAGCATGGAATGCTCAACTTGTAACACAAAGTAACCCACTCTACACAGGCAGGAACATAGGCTGGAGCCGCTAAAGGAATTGTGGCTGTCTCTGAAGCAAGGTTCGAAATGCCGATTTCGACGCCGTGCCGATGAAATTTTAAGTGTACATTTTGTGGGCATGCCGTGGAAATACCCGTTTTTCGATGGCCATGCCGATGGGCATGCCGAGGGCACGCCGTGGGAATGCCGAGGGCATACCGATAACATGCCGACAGAAAATCATATAAATACTCAAAATGAAATAAACAATCACATAAATACTCAAAATGAAGTGTGTGTGTGTCTACTTGGAAAGCTTGAGTGTCTCTAGTTGAGTTAATCATCATGTGTGTGTGTCATTTCAGCCCCCCCTCACATTTCCAGTTTCAAATCTCCCACTCCTGCATTCAAACCGCTCTGTTTGTGTGTGTGACAGTCCCCCAATTTTCGAATTTCAGCCCTTGACTAAGCCCCCTATTTCATATTTCAGCCCTTCCGAATCTCCAGCACCTGCATTTCAAACCACTCTCAGCGCCGATCGGCATGCCGACGAAATCGTCGACATGCCGGTGAAATCGTCGGCATGCCGGCGAAATTCATCGACATGCCGACGGCACACCTGTAAATCGATAATACTTTCATGTCGGCATGACCCCCTTCCAGAAATGGCCTTGCCAACGGCATGCCGGCGGCATGCCGTCGGCATTTAAATCACAGCTCTGAAGATCTGGTGCTGATGACTCTCCGTTCAGTATCCCTGAAAAAGGGTCTTCCTCTGAAGACCTCAAAGTTGCATCTCCCACATAAAAACCGACTGGGCCCTCCTCTGATGACCTCGAAAATGGATCTCCCTCTCTCTGGAGACCTCAAAACTCTTGACCTCCCAGAGTTTGGTTTCTCATGTGAAGATCAGCTACTAAACAAATCCGTAGCGGTATCCGATGTCACTTCAACTGTTGGAAGATGCTATCATGCCTTAGGACTATAAATCCGTAGCGGTACCTGATGTCACCCATCGTGCCTTAGGACTGCAACAAAGGAACTACCAAATAGGGGTGACTATAATTGCTTCCACACTCCCCCTTTCTCCCATACTCGTATGGGAGAAGACAATAACAACGATAAGAAAATAAAATCTGAAAACCTAGAGAAGACTTCTCCACATCTTCTCTCAAACATAAACTTCATTTTTTTTTATGATTTTTTTCCTCGACTTTTCTCTCTATCTCTTTTTTTTTCTTTTTTGTCCTCTTTTTTTTGTCTTGGTTTTTTTCTTTTTTTTAACTCTTCCAGCCATCTTCTTTTCCTTTTTTTTCCCTTTTTATAATTTTCCAATGTGAGATCGAAGCTTCATAACATAAAAAAAACCTAAACAAACTCCCGAGACTTCTGCGATTGCGCTATGCACGCACGCAAGATCTTCATAATGACCTCCACCGACTTGACCTCGCCTCCTCCTGCGCTCCATCGACGATGGTGAACCTCTGCACCTCCATCTTCTTTATACACCTCCCCGTAACCTTCGTGTCAAAAAAGCACCTCGGTAGTGGGCACTCAGTCGCACTGCCCCTTCTCGTCGCTTCCTAGGGTGACAATCGGCTCACCCTCTCTCAGCGTCTGCATATCAGCACCTACCACTTCCCTGCGCGGCATCAACATCCATCCCTGATCTCTATCTCCGCTCACGATCGACGACCCCAACGCAAAGGACTCCCAACCGCCTCTAGGGTTTTGCCTCGTCTCCTCGCGCAATCTCGGCCGAGATCCTCACGAAGATCATAGTCGCGATCTCCACCGCCTGAGTCTCCTCCGCCTTCTCCTCGGAGGTCGCCTCGAACGGCCTCTTCTTCCATCAAGCGCCCACGTGAGCCCTAGTGGCGCTGCCAACATCGTCATTGCTCTATGCGAGATCGCGTTGAGACTGCTGCACAGTCGAATACCATCAGGTTTCTCTCTGTCGCAACCGCCATCATCCTATCTTCCTCGTAACCTATAGGCGATGGATCCGCAGGCAATATCCATAGATCGACAACACCATCGCCATCGAGGTGCTCAGTCAGAGCACCTCGCGTCAATACCTTGCACCATCAAAGCCCTCACCTCCAATCTCGAGCGACAACACCATCACTGTGCACTAGCGACTACCGCCCGTCCAACCATCATCAATAGCTTGCTTTCGTTTTTGCATGGAGAGATTGGGTTTCCCTTCTCTCTTGAAATTGAAGATCATATGGAGATAGAAATAGATCTCAAGAATGATAACGCTTAAGAACAAAACCAAAGAAAAATCGCTCCGATACCAAGTTGAATAAAATAATCAAGCATAAGCATAAATCAAAGCAATAAATAATAATGGAACGCTTGGGTTTACGTAGAAACCCCACTCACGAGGAGCGGGGAGAAAATCACGGGAGAAGCACCCTATGGGCGTGTTTCTCTGTATTTCTTCTCAAAGGTAAATGGGAGGAGTACACGCCTATTTATAGTCCACCACTCACACATAAAGCCCACACTTTCCAATGTGACACTAAACAACCACTTAATTCACTCAACATTTTAGCTTGTCGATATTCTCACGAAAGCTCTATTGAAGAAGAGACTCTAATTCTTATGTTACAAGCTAAACTTGATAGACACCTATGTTTCAACTTAAAAGGGAGTATTAGAGTTTCATATTATGTTATTTTTAGTTTCTTTATGGGCATGTAAGCAATTTTCCATTCCCTCAACTATATATAAGAGAAACTAGAGTTTCTTTTCGTGATAAGATGCTTCATTCTCTCCTATAAGAGAACAGTACATGTTTATTCCAGCAACTAGAATGCAGCTTCGCAATTTAGCCACTCATTTTGTTGTTCACTTGAGCATCTTAGCCGCTTAACTTGAAAATGATGCTCCGATTATACAACTTTGCAACAGCTAGATAACCATGTTCAAGCCACAACCACTCTACCCGCTTGCCCACAAGCCTTAGCAAAATCCTGCTGCCACAAGCCACTCCACAAAATAATCAGCATCTAACTCAAACGCTAAAACAAATAGGTAGCTGAGCCACAACCACCAAAACCGGCAACGAAATGCTATAGCCACGAGCCACTCGGCCTCAAAACGATGAGCAACGAACTGAAACGCTCAAACAAACGAGCTCTGGGATTCTCCTCAAGAGCCTTCAAATAACACACGAACAAGAGATGCTCCAAAAATTTACCACGGTGAAGGCATGCAGATGCCTCCTCTCCTCCGAGCGCGAGAAGCTCGACTCCACGAAGCAATTCTCCCCGACGCACCGCCACCCGAGGTTTAGGAAGAACGACCGCAATCCGCACTCGACCGCCTTCGCAACCAGAGACCCCTCCGCCGCCTCCTCCTCCTCCCCGACCTTTCCCCACAAGAAGCACACACACAAAACCCTAATTAACAAACGATCCGAAACAGATAAGCCAAAGGAGAACAATCCCTGAGAGGCCTCACATCGGCGATCGGCACCATTCGGGCGATCCGATCGACGGCGTCGGCGGCTGCGGCGGACTGGTTCGGCTGCAATCGAGATCCGCAGACGTGAGGATCGTTGATGTGAAGGATGGGGGTGAGTGGGGGAGTTTACTTGCCTTGTACAGGACGCAGACGGCGTGTGGGGAGGGGGAGAAGAAGAGGGAGAGGTGGAGGGAGCGGGAGAGCCTCCAGCAGAGGGAGTCGAGCCTAATAAGGAGCTGCTGCTGCTGCGATGGAGAAGGGGAGAGGGGTGGGGGATGGAGGTGGAGGAGGCGGGAGAGGAAGGGGGAAGGGGAGGGGGGCGCCGCGCGAACCACCACCTTGTTCCGGAACATCTCTGCCTCTCTTCTGCCGGTTGGAGACAACTGAGGTCCGGAGGAGGCACGTTTGCGGATGGTTAAAAAGAGCGGGATCTCTTCGAAGAAGCTTCTGCCTTCCCGAACGGTTGGGGATCCGAAAAGGAATGTCCGTCCGGCCTTGACGAATTGGGCTTACGCCCAATTTCTTGGGATCGGAAGTTCGCAATGGAAGCCCACTCCTTTCTTCGAAAGCAGAGAGCCCAATGTTAATCTGTTCTTTTTAAATGTGAGCTTCTGGGTTGAGTCAGAGCTCAATTTTTTTTTTTCATTTTCCGCGCCAAGCCCAAATTGGTGAGAAATAAATGAGTTCCAGGTAGGTCGGGCCAACCCAGACATCTTTGATAGATGATTTTGCAATCTAATTTGTTGTGGGGGATATTTGGAGAGGAGGCATAGTTTTTGTAGGAAAAAGCTTCATTTGTTTGAGATTATGATAAATCTATAATGGTTTCATAAATATCTTAAGGATTTGGCTCCATGTATTTTCAACAAACAAAGTCGGTTTTAGTTGGAAGTATACAAAAAGTTAACACAGGAAAAAATCAAATGGGTAATTGGCTACATACTCATTCTAAATTGTATATTCAATCCATCAGGGTGTGGAGTTTGGTTGGTGGCAGGACTTTAGCAAGTGTAGAGTCCACTTAAGATCGAGTCGCGCAACTTGCTTTGCTAAGGGACCAAGCTCCGATGCCGCACTGATGCGATGCAGCATAGTAGAGCTGCGACCGCAGGAGGGCATGAGGAAGAGAGCTGCGACTGTGCATGAGCTCCTGGAGCTGTGCGTGAGCTCGTCAGGTTGTGGGTAGGAAGGAGCAGCTGGGCGGAGTCGAGCGCAGAGTCGTTGTGCGAGGAAGAAGGTGCATCGGATGTCCAGAAGTAGCGTCAGGCGTCCAAAGCATGCCTCAATTGGTTGGGACGAGCTTCGGACGTCTAAGGGGAGAGCGAGGCCCAAGGTGCAATTTGTTGAGGTGACAGCGGTGTCGGCGCACTACCCGAGGAGCACACGGGCGTCAGAGCTCACAGGCCACGTTGGGCACTATGCGGGCAGGTGAGTTTTGAGGCGCTCGGATGTCCAAAGGATTGAGCAGACATCCAGAGAGCCAGGTGGACGTCCGGGAGAGCTGTTGGACACACGGGGCCAGTCTCAAGCGGCTAGGACAGACGCTTGAAGTCCAGGTGGGAGGTGCTGACGATATAAGACATCTAATACGAGAACTAGGTAGGTTTTGAACGGGCAAACGGTCGATTCAGACAGACCAAACCGCCCCGGTCTAGTTCAAGTGAACCAGGGAGGTTTTTGGGCTAGTTCAGCGCTCAAACAGAGTATGTTTTCTACTCAACAAGTATCATCAAAAAGCTCTCGATTTTCCCCACCTTTCTAAATCACTTTTACACTTTTCTAAGTTTATTTTAGCACACTAAGAGTTCGGTCAAGTTATGTAATACTCCTTTTGGCCTTTGATTCGGTATAGGTTCTGAGTCAGGGGGGGGTGGGCAAGCAAAACATGTGGGGACATCTGGTTCGATTCCTCATGCCCCCATATCTCCCCTATACCTAGGTAGAGTGGCCCTTTCTAATTTTATTGTTAATTCTAGGAATAAATGCATGCTATATATTGAATAGTAAATGTGTGTTATCTAGTTTGAAATGCTAAATGTGATTGAGAATGACTTGATACTTGTTCAAAACTAAAACAAACTTAGCACTGAAACAAAGAACTGTTGCCTATTGTAATTTCAATTAATCTGCCTCTCGATGAAATTTAAATACAGGTGGAAATGCTTGCCACTTGTTTATGCATAAAATAGAGTTATCTTAGATATGGAATGTATATGAACCTCAAGGTAATTCAAATGATAGAATCGTCTGTCGTGGTGGAACTCGGAAAATAATGGAATGATATGTATGCTTACGAGACATAACTGTGGGTGAGGAAGTGAGCTGGCTCTCGAGTACACACGTACCAAGAAGAGATATCGTCCCTTTTGTGCAGGGAGTGAGCTAGCCCTCGGGTATGCATGTACCAAAAAGAGTTACCGTCTTCTTTGTGTAAGGAGAGAGCTAACCACCCTCGAGTTGAGACCCAAGGTAAGTATGGCCTTCCTACACCGACTCCTGTTAGGCCCGAGGGGCCAACTGGGATAGTCGGGAGAGGGTTCACAGATTGGTGAGGGCACGGCCCTGTTCTGTTCTGTGTTGTACAGCTTAGAGCATACCCATTAGAGGAAAGGACTGACCACATGCTAGTAAAAGGTAATCCCCCATGCGTTTATCGCGTGTGTTATAGTCATCGCTTCATTGGCACCATGACCCCGGGGTGATAGACCGAGTGTAGGGCAAACGTGAGGTGATCTCTCAGCAAGGAGAGCACCACATGCACATTCTACACCACGAGAGTACTACAGCAAGATATTCCGTTAGGGACACATGTGAACCAAGAGAAGGTGGGACCTTTTTCCAGATTACTCGAGATCATGAATGTAATAACTAAAAATAGAAATGAAACCTGTAAGATGCCCGTAATTTATAGCTTTTCTTGTAAATGTTAATTAGTTTGTTGCACACATACCACTCTACTCAACTTTTACTGACTTCTATTGCTTGTACCTAGGTCAGGAGAGTAAATAGCCAGTTTTACCAGTTGTAAAGGGAGTTGGGCCTAGTCGAGTACAGCCCTAGTTTTCCTGTCTTATTTTCACTGTTGCACGTTTCTCTTTTTAGCTGTAGTGAGTACCTAGTTTGTTCAGAACTGTTAGCTTTGTACATTTTGTGTTCTTATCTGTTTTAGTTGTGAAGATTACATCTAGACTTTGTGTTATGTTCTTAAGAATAGACTATAGTGCTTGATGTATGTTTCTTTTCCTGCTACCATTAATTTCCTTCTCTCCTACTATGATTGCATGAATAGAAATGTTAGTGTTTCTAATTATTTCTCGTTGGATGACCGGATCTTGCGTTATTTGACATGGACCGACCAGATTTCCAAGGGGAAATCGGAATCAGGTCGTGACAATTCACATCTCATTAAGATATGAGATTTAATACATGAAAATATTAAAGGAAATACAATTCCGTAATGGGTGGAATTATCATTTCATATTAAGCAATTATGGTCCTTAGAGGGGTGTGAGTGAAGTGGGCATTCGATTTTCTGCATCCTATCGTAGAAAAGTTATAAATAGAGCTCATTATAGAACCCAAAAAGGTATGCTTCCATTCAGTTCTCTTTCACTCTCGCTCTCTGAACTCTCTAGAAATACCATTGCCACCGCCTCTTGTTGGAGAAGCAAGCCCACGGCTCCAAAGGATCTCCGTGATCTCCTCAACGCTTCCGCTATGATGGATTCAAGTATCCATTCATCATTTCTCTTTTCAATAGATATGGGTTGATGTTTTGATGATTAGGATTGGTCTTAGGATTTGGTAGAAAATCATTCGATTTTGATTTTATACATTTTAAAATCCATCATCCCAAAGAATCCTGATTCTCGTAGGCAGAGCACGAGAGGCAAGAGGGGACTTTCCATACAGCTGAATCATAAGTGTAGAATATGGGGAATTGGAGTAAAGAATATTCAAAACTTGCTTCATTCTAAGAGAATAAACAAAGAGGTCGAGAACATGAACACCCAATCCCCTAAGTTAAAGGGTTTAGCAATCTGTTTCCAATGATGATGTTTATCCATATCCGAGTCACCCCAAAAGAAAGAGGCAAAATACATTCCAATTTTCTGAGAATGGAGTTCAGCACATTAAGGACAGAGAGGATATGTATTGGTATCAAGGAAAGGACATGTTTTATAAGCATCAATCTTGAGGTAAAGGATAGAAGGTTTGTTTTCCAGCCTGTAAGTTTCGATTGGATTTTGTCAATAATGGGATAGAAATAGGTGCTTTTGGCTCTTCCTAGGAAGATAAGAGCATTAACTTATTTACTATCGGTGATTAAAAGTACATAAATGTACATTGCAATATGTTTTATAATGTACAAAGTGAGAGTGGTGATTTCAATTGGTATATTTTAATTTTTCATCGGTGGAAATCACTTTCCATAGAAAAAAAATTACTTTTTAAGTGAAAAATTACTTATCATAGGTGAAAAATCATGTTCCAAGTGGAAAATCATGTTCCATGTGAAAAATCATTTACCACCAATAAAAAGGTTAAGCACACCGATATATTTTCATTTTCAACCGATGTGTTTTAATTTTTAATCGGTATATTTTAGTATACTTAATTTTCAACCAATTGATTTTCACTTTTAACTAATTAATTTTGATTACGCATTGCAAAATATGTTGTAAAATAAATTTATATACTCATGTCGTTATTTTTTATATGTGTACATCTATACACAGATTCTTGAATTGTGGATAACTAGTATGAGGCTTCTCGTGTCCATCGTCAAGCTTCAAAATTTTATTATGTCTAGGCACTTAGAGCATTTGTGCATGCATATATATAATTTGAATAAGAAAACATTGGATTGTTTTGTTTCTCTACCTTACTCTCTAACAGTCATTTTTCCTGAACCTTTGTCAACGCATCATGGTCCTCTAATTCACGCACTTTTTATGCACACGTTGAAAAACTAAACATCACTGGGTTTTGGTTTTTTTTGTTATATGTCACTGTTGCTTGTAATTCATACACTAAATATCATTGGTGAGTGATATTTAGTTACACACTCAAAACTTACGGACGACATTTAGTTACAGGAGAGGCATGTGAATGAGGAGGTTAATCTACATTTTTGCTTTAACAAATGGCATATGTTCTCCTCACGAGACAAAAGCTATCCATTCTTGATTATCTCTTTTATTCAATTTGATGAGAGAAAAAGTTTTACTTTAAGCAACCTACGAAAGAGGGTGGGAGTTTGGGAGGAGCTGTATTACCTAAATTTTTTAATATCTTCGAGGGTTATATACCACACCATTAAATATATTCTTTAATCTTCATATGTTTCGCCCTCTCCCGACTATATTTACAGGGTTTTTTTTTTAACGTGAAAAAACTTTCCTTTATCAACTTTCGTTAACGCTAGAAACATTAACACTCACCCAGCATGGACACGTACGTCCCATATACATTATTATTCTTACAAAAACTTAACAAGATTGTGTGCCTTATATATTATATTTTTTTGATATGTTAGATAACGAGAAATCTTCATATATATATATATATATATATTCAAATTCCGTATATCTTTCGGTGACGTGTCTGGATCTTTAAAAAATTTATATTTAAACTTTAATTTGATTGACTGAAATTACGACATCTGAAAATACTAACACATTCATTAATTGAAGATCGATGATTAATATCAAGCTATGACTGTATTTACCTTTGTTGCATCAGAAAAACGAAGTTGTTACTGTGTGTTACAAATGATAACTACACGAGCGATGTTACGGTCGAATCCCTCGAAAGCTTATTTTTCTTTTTGCGATTATATATATCTTGCCTTAAAAGGTCCATCCAATTGCATTTTGGCAAGTTCTCCATCTCCTTTGAGGATCACATATTTAAGACATGCAACTGCGCAAGACCTACCTCGAGTGCTCGGACTCTTTCTTCAAGCTGCAAGCATCAATTTCTTCGACTAAAGAGAAAGCCTACATCGGCTTTTTTTTTTTTTTCTGCAGTTTCATCAAAGATCTGGAGAGAACACCGATGGTGTGTTCTTTCGAATTTCCTTGTTGGACAACAGTTGGCCTTGCATACCCACTCCCCTATTTGTTCACGCAGGTGGTGTTCGGAAGATGGTTCATGGCACTTAACATACTTTTGTTCACCACTTAATTAATGTGTCATCGATTTGTATCAGCTTAAAAGAATTTAATCTAATATAAACTTATTTCACCTATCATGTGAAATAAGTCCAATCTGATTAAATTTTTGAATATTAAAATTTATTTATTTTATCATTTTATTACACTCATTTCTCTACTTATTCTAGAAAATTATTCTTCTTATCAAATATCATCGTAGAATTATTTTAATAATTTCAATAAAAACATTAGACAACCTATCTAAAATAAAAAGGAAACATCAACATTTCATTATTTATTTGCATACACTTCAAGGACTCATTAATTTTGGCTAATCTAGGATGTAAATGTATTGCATATTAGAAATTACATCTATGCATAATATATAATCTGAGTAGACCATTGATAGTATATATTATAGTAGGATATCACCGAATATTACATGTTAAATCTATGAACGGTTGTGGTAACAAATAAAATTATTATATAAAATCCTCACTTTTTTGTTTGGAGGTTTTTTCCTTGGTGAATGTTAAGCATTACATTAATATAATAAATCGTCAATATAGATTCAGGCCAATTGTCGCTATTGGTGTAAACATCAAATTGCTCAACCTTAGGGAGTTGATCGTCTTTGAAGGACTTGATATGACACCAATGACTTGTACCATTGATGTACTCTACAGTGAAATCTTTTAAAAAAACATTGAAAGCAACTATTGAAATAGGCCTTTTGATTTATAAGGACGATCATTTTGACTTACATCGATGGTTGCTGACCATCGATGTAGGTGCAAACCGTTGTGCCCTCCATTATATACCATGATTCCCTATTATTTGTATAATATGAAAGTTTTAATGATGATATTTTGTTCTTGTGGAGGGGCCAAATGACAGTATGCTCTCTTGTCATACATATAGTTTGGTAAGTAAATAATCTTGCAAAACTACCGAATATAAGGTAAAAAATTTACACATTGAGATGGATGCTCTTCCCATTTCCCCTTAAAATCCATAAATTAATTATAAGTAAGAGTCTGTGTCAGACATTTAGAAAATTAATGGACAAACAAACTATAAAAACATCCAGAGAATACATCAAAATGCATAACATGATATATTGTGCAATGTATAGACATAGTGAACATGGTTTCTACTGTAAAGTTGATATTTAACGTAAAAAAATCAAAAAAATAACATAAATTCTATTAAATGGTGAGTCTTACCTCACTTATAAAAGTTATCATTACTTTGAGAGTTAACAGGATAATTTTTTATTTTGAATCAAAATATATTGGTGTAAAATGATTTTGCATCGATGCAACATGATTTTGAAGATGATTTTGATGATTTTGTATTAATGTAAAATAATTTTAAATGTGACTTTAATAATTTTGTATTGGTATAAAATTATTTTACACCTATACAAAATAATTTTATTTCTAGCTAATTTAAACATTATGATTACTTTTTTGAGCTATGATAGATCCTATTATAAGATAATACTTGTGTTGCTTTTTTGTGTGAAGAGAGACATGTGATAAAATCTCTAGTTTTGAATTTACTTTTTTATTGTTCCAATATTCTTATGTTATAAAATGTATCATCTTTTATATTTTTATCTTTACATCCTATGTTACTTACATTGAAATCTTTTCTAAAATTTTTGGCATATAAGCTTTTGGCTAATGGCAGGATCTTTTTTTGTCAGAAAAAAAGAGTGCTTTATCTAAGATTATCCTTCTTTATTTATTTTGATTAGGGAAGAAATTGGTAGTTTAAACAATCTAAAAAGAAAGGGTTGGGTGGTGGTGGTGTTGGTGGTTGCTGTGAGTGCGAGCGAGGGATAGGCACAAATCCTGACCTTTTAATTTTTTTAAAGCACCACAGGAGAAAAGAACTACTTTTACATCTATTTAACGTCATTATAGAGCAAATAAACGTTGACAAAATTTTTTCTCAACGTTAAATAAACGTTGCCGTACATCTGTCATCATAGACCTTTGCTGGCTTACCTTAAATAAGCTCACGCAGTTACCATCATTTTGGCGACTTTTAACTTTTACCATCAATGTAGCCAATGATGTTAGCAACAATTAAACGTCAATGAAGGTGAAGTTTGTTGCTGTCAAAATTATTCATCAACCGTTAGAAGCATAATACTAATCATTATATATTATTATTATCAAGTTATACGTTATATGTATACATATATTTAGATATCACACTCACAATCATTAAGTGATCTAATAGACAATTTACATTTCATAAGGGTATAGAAATTTTATACATAGATATCTTATAATTCTATCATGGGTAGAATTGTTATGATCCTCAAAAGAGATAAGAGAAAAATAAGTGGTTACATCTCATTGCAGTGAATTTGTTATAAATAGGCTCCAAGATATAACCCTTGAGGTATGACTTTTCTCTTTCAATTTCTTCCACACTTTCTCTCTATTCCCTTTGAAAGCACCATCACCCCTTCTCAGGAGGACTCTACGGCTCTAGAGAATCCGCACATGATTCTCTGTCAAGTCTTCGAAGTGATGGATTCAGGTATACTTCCATCCCTTCTCTTCCATTTCATTTTGGTTGATGATATGATAATCAGATTATTTTTTGGATTGTAGAAAAATCATTTCGTTTAGTTTTTTCATATGGTTGATTAGTTAATTCTATCAAGTGAATCAATGCAAACTAATGTTTGATTTATGTTTTCATGAATGTTTATATCCCATGCATGATCAATGGATTCGATTTTTTTTATTAGAATCATAATCTGGGGCTTTTTCCCCAGATTTCAACTTCTGATTGCTACCCTAGAATCGGGTCAAAGTCAATCCGGTACCGGTACTCATCATGAGTACCATTACTGGTAGAGTTCGATGTCTTGAGCAATTCTAGAACATTGCATGTATTATTCAGGTACTGGTACTAAACATTAGTACCGGTACATGTGACATATAGATATGTTCTAGGAAAGGTATTTAGAATTGATGTAGTACCGGTAGATAAGATCAGTGCTAGTACACATCATTTGAGTGCTAGCACATAAGGACTAGTACCAGTACTTGATCCATATAGTTGGTACCGATACCTACCATTGGTACGGTACTAGTGTGTTATTTGGGATATAATATTATGATCATGAATATTCTATTACAAACATTAGTAATTAGTTTTAATGTATTAAGTATTCTCTCACATTTAATAATTCTTGCCAAAGCAGTTTTCTTCTTGTGTCAGTTTATTTAAAACATTTAAACAACTATGTATATTTGTTTCCATGTGTGGGATGATTGGCTCAAAGGAAAATCGACTCATTACCGAATACACGTATATATATATTTGTGATAAATTTTACTATTGAATTATTGGGATTCATGTGAGTAATTAAGTTAATCCAAAGAAGACTTAATGATTTGCATGATTATTTTCAACGGTTATTTATCATTTCTTAACTATAACATTTACGATGTTAATGTTATTATCTAAAAACTAAATATTAATTTTGTATTGTTCGTTTCTTTATTCTAAGCATGTATTTTGTTTATTCCTTTTTTTTTAGTTAACTCATCTACATCTTCCATAACTACCAACTTAAATTCTAAATTGGAACTAAATGGATCTTGTTACAACCCAGTTCCCGAATCCCTATAGGACACGAGAATCGGACTGGCTCGACTAATCCCAAGACCCAATCATCCAACGAGAAAGTAACCAAAAAGCAGTAAAATAAACCACATTCACCAAGCAAGTAACTAACAATAATAAAAGTACAGCAGTAAGAAAGTAAACTACTACAGTATACACCACCACAATAGTAGAGAAATTTAAACGGTACAGAAATATGAAGTTTACAATAAAAGAGTACAAAGTGTAACAAAATACTCACTACTACAGAAAACGGCTACAACAAAAGTACAACTATTGGGCTCTACTAGGCCCAGCACCTTCCGCAATCGTAGGCTCTGGCTGCTCAACACCTGGACCTGAAAAGGTGGTAAGTACGACACGTCAGCGAAACGCTGAGTCGAGTAGCAACCAGCTAGCTAAGAAAAATAGTAAAGGTGGACAAGTAGCTATTGTTTTTAATTTCTCCCTTTATTTAACTAATTATTCTTTCTTTCTTCACTTGGTTTATTTAACAGGTCTTTTTCTTGATCTCGAATGTTTCTCGTGGGAACGATCTTGATTGCAGTCTTTTCCGAAAAGTAGAAATAGCACGTGGTGCTCTCCTGGCCGGGAGAGTCCCCCGTGGTGGTCCTACCCTCAGTCAACCACCCCAAGGTCGCTGACAAATGTAACGGTGACTACGGCACGCGCGATAAACGCACGAGTAGCTACCCTGCACTGGCACGCGGTCAGTCGTTTCCGATAACGGGTGCGCCCAAAGCACAGCACGGAACCAGTATAGGGCAGTGCCCTCTCAGTAACAGGGGTCTAGCCCCTCTACAGTAACCAAACAGGGGTCTTGCCCCTCCACAGTCCACGCACCCTCGCCTGACTACCCCGGTTTGCCTAGTGGGCCTAACAAGTCGGTGTAGGACGGCTAGCTGAACCCTCGGCCCCGTGGGGTGGCTAGCTCCCTCCCTACACTAGTAGCTCTCCCCGGTATTGTGTATGAGAGGGCCAAAAGTCGGTACAAAGTGGCCTGACCTAACCCTAGGTCTCAACCCTAGGGCGGCTGGCTCCACTTTGCACTGAACAGGTAATATGTGCTTCCCTTGGTACCACGTACTCAAGAGAGAACTCACTTTCCCATTCACATTTCCAGTTCCATTCTATTTATTTCCAGGAGCTCTTCTCCTAATTCCCCGTAGGGTTCATGCTCATGTTTCTTAGGCCAAGCCATACTAGGTTTCATCATTTTAGTTTTATTCGCATATAGCACGTGTTTCCAACATTCAATCTTTCTTTTCCAATTTATATACAAGCAGCTCAAATTTAGTTTTTCAAACAACAGGAATTACATGTAGCAGTTACTAACAACAGTACTCTACATTTCACAGGCAGCTGCTATCCAATTATAGGCAATTATCATTATTCTATCTACTCATCCAAGACTGCAATTTAGGCATTCAGGACATTCGTTCCAGCGTTTCTGTTCCTAGGATTCATGCTACACCCTAGGATATATCATTCAATCTAGTGTTTCTGGTCCTAAGATTCATGCCATACCCTAGGATCTATCATTCAATCTAGTGTTTCTGATCCTAGGATTCATGCCATACCCTAGGTTCTGTCATTTATTCAAGATATACATTTATGTTTGTAATTAACTAAGGGAAGCCACTCCACCCGTAAAATCGGGAGTAATGGGGGCTTAATCGGTAGGTCCATGCACCTCTGCAACCCCCAAATCCGCAATAGAACGAGATCCTAACACAATGATCAACCACAAGAAACCACTCAGAACAGGATAAAAGTATTTCAAACAAGTAGAGGAAATTATACGGAGAAGAACAGAATTTTAAACGCGGAAATCGAACCTCAAACGGACCCTAAACGGGTCAAAAATGACAATTCTGACTCAAATCAAACGTCTAGAACATCTTCCAGACATCTTAAAAGGAGTCCAGATCCATACCTCACTCAGTGCTGCTCCTCAGACGTCCAGGGGTCCTGTTGAATCGTCTGGACCTAATTCCAGACGTCCGACCACTTCTTCGGACGTTTGGAGACGCTCTCCGCCGTCTGGTGACTCGCCCAGACGTCTGAATCTCGTGGGAGGGTATGCCCCGTACCTTCCCGAAGCGAAACCTGCACGCACATGCAAAACTCCCTTAGCAAGGCACGCGATAGAGCTTTAGCGGAACGGCCTGCATGGCCGTATCCGCAAAAAGGAAGGCATAAGCACAGTACGTACCTATCAGTCGTCTGGAGCTTCTTCCAGACGTCGTCCACGTCGTCTGGATGTAGGTCCAGACGTCTAATTCTGGGAAAATTCCCAGAATCAGAACCTCCTCCGTCTTCTTCCTGCTACACGCGACCGCACCGCGCTCGTCTGCCCGCTGCCCGAGCTGTAGCAGCACCGAGGAAACCTCCTCAGCACAACGCTCCTCCGAGAGCACACCAGCCAGCCTCGAGCTGCTCCAGCGGGCTCTCTCTCTCACGGCTCGCTCTCTCTTCTCTTCCCTCTCGCTGCTCTTCTCCCCTCCGCCACTGCACCCAGCTGCAGCTGCCGCGCTCGCTCTCACTCTCGCTCTCGCACTGGAGGAAGGACGAGACGGATGGGGTGGGGTGGCGTGAGGGAGAAGAGGGGGTATTTGTAGGCATTGGGGGAAGGTTTCAGTAGGTCGGCAAGGGGAGAGAAAAAGAAGAGGGCGGCGGGTTTCAGTCTGTGCGTGGCACGCGCATAGACTTGTGATCGTACGCACGCAAAAATTAATTTCCAGATGTCTGGGAAGGTGTCCAGACATTTGAACCAACTCCCAAACGTCTTAAAGTGTTTTGATGTCACGGTTCTTAACAGATCTACTTTTAAGTTCTGAAAAAAAAGTGTCATTATTCTGAGATGCATGGATCTAAACCTTTCACTTAGGATTAATCCTCTCTCCCCTCTTACGGATAAGAGTTCTCCTGATGATATTAAGAACTTCGAGAGGTAGGAGCGATTAAATCACGTGTCTGATAATTATAAAACATGCCATCCTAGAGAACTTTAGGGGTGCAATCTTAGAGGAATTGTGTTGCGACCCACTCCCGACTCCCTACAGGACCCGAGAACGGCTCGCGTCAACGAACCCCAAGACCCAGTCATTCAACGTGAAAGAACCAAATGCCATAATCATTTCATAATCACACAAGTAACGTAACTAAGCAAAAAAAATATATGACTGATAATAAAGGAAAGAAACAACAATCCACTAGTATCTCACATCATACACTGGAAAGTACAAGTATAAAACATAGCCATCACAACAGGTACAGGTAGAAAATACAACTGAATACAACTATGAGCTGCAGGTACTCACTACTAACAAAAACTTTGTAAAAGAAATAGCAGGAAACTATAGCTAAGCGCGACTGAGCCCAACACCCTCAGCAGCCGGTGTCTCTGGCTACTTAAATCCCTTACCTGAACAAGGTTATAAAATTCTGCGGTCAGCTAACGCTGAATAAAGTGGTGGTTAAAACATATAATTTAAACAAGCAGCTAACATGCATTTAACATTTTATTATTATTCAATCCCAATTATTGTCTTTCTTATCGGAGCATTCTAATCAGGTTCCATAATATTTCTCAATCTTCTTGTTCCCTAAGGGAATGATCTTGATTGCAGTTTTCCTGCAATGTAGGATGTACACTTGGCACTCTTCTGGCCGGAAGAGTCCCTCGTGGTAGTCCTACACTCGGTCTACTACCTCGAGGTCACGATCGCGACGTAGCGGTGACTATGGCATGCGTGATAAGTGCACGGGCAGCTACCTCGTACTGGCACGTGGTCAGTCGTTTCTACTAATAGCTACGCCCCGAAAGTACAACACAGAACAACACAGGGTTTTGCCCCCTCAGAACAGGGGTCTCACCCGTAAGAAACAAGGGTCTCGACCCTCATAGTCTGCGTACCCTCGTTCGACTATCACAGTTTGCCCAACGGGTTAACAAGAGTTGGTGTAGGGTGGTCATGCCTAACCCTGGGTCCCATGGGGTGGTTAGTTCCTCCCTACACTAAGTAGCTCACCTCGGTACCACGTACGTGAGGGCTAAACAGGAGTCGACATAGAGTGGCCAAACCTACCTCGGGTCTCAACCCAAAGGGCGGTAAGCTCCCCTCTATTCAAAAGGGATAGTTGCTTTCCTCTATACTACATACACGAGGGCCAACCCACTTCCCTTAACCAAATCCGAACAGCCGCCTGTAGGCGACATGTTCCAAAACCCGTAGGTTTTTCGTACTACAATATTACTAGTTTCTTTCTAAATTCCCCGTAGGGTTCATACATGGACTTTCTTATTTCCATATCTGGTTCATTGTACGAAAAACAGGCAACTCAAATTCCATCATCATTCATTTAGTACAAGTTTGTATTTTCATTCATGACGTATTTCATTTCAGGTAGCACATGATTTTATCACGGTGATCCAATTATTTATCAATTATGCATGCATTTCTTCCAGCCCAAGTGTTCATGTCACAACCTAAGGTTTGATCGACTATATTGTATGGAAGCATGCATTTATCTCTTCCTAAGGTTCATCTCACATCCTAGGTTCAATTTAATTCTACGCATGCAACCTATTAATTCCAATATTTGGGTGAGAACCACTCTACAAGGATAACCGAGAGATGTGGGGGCACAGTCGACGGAGCTTGCAATCCTCGCTAGTTCTATGCACACCACAAATGGATGACCTATCACATTGACCCATAAGTCAGAATGAGCTTAGAATGGCAAGGACAATGTATCATTACATAGAGAAACTCGAACAGAAACCAATGACATTTCGTTTGCGGAAAATCGACACCATTTGGGCCCTGAACGGTCCCAAAAATACGGCTCTGACCAAAATCATACGTCTAGGAAAAGTCCCAGACATCTTAAACGAACTCACAGGCATACCTTACTCGGGGTGATAAGACCCGTGCCATCAAAACCATTTAAGACTTCTAGGAGTTGGGTCAGACGTCTGGCCAGACATCTGGACATCTTCCCAGACGTCTGGAAATCAATTTTTGCGTGCGTACGTCCTCGAGTCTGCACGCAGACTGAGCTCAGCTACATTTCTTCTCTTTCTTCTCTCCCCTCACCGACGACAGAACCCTCCCCGGCATCTACATATGCCCCCTCCTCTCCCTCACGGCACGCCATTCCCATCCACCTTCTCCTTCCTCCAGCGAGAGCGAGAGCGGCGAGTGCAGCGGCGTAGAGGAGCAGCGAGGGAGAAAGAGAGGAGAGCGCACGAGCCGTGAGAGAGCTCGCCGGAAGAGCTCACGGCCGGTCAGGCGTGCGCACGGCGGAGAGGTGTGCCGGAGAGGTTTCCCTTGACGCTGCTGCAGCTAAAGCAGCGAACGAGTGAGTGCGGCGCGGCCACGTGCAGCACAAAGAAGATGAAGGAGCTTCCGTTTCTAGGATTTTTCCCAGAATCAGATGTCTGGATCTACATCCAGACGACATAGCCGACGTTTGGAAAAAGCTCCAAACGACTGAGAGGTACGCCCTACGCCTTATGCCTCCCTTTGCGGATAGCCATGCAAGCCGTTTCGCCGAGGCTCTGATACGTGCCATATTGAGGAGTTTTACGTTGTGCGTGCAGGATTCATTCCGGGAAGGCATGGGACACGCCCTCCCACGCAATTTAGACGTCTAGGCCAGGCACCAGACGGCAGGGAGCGTCTCCAGACATCCAGAGAGGTGGTTGGACGTCGGGAACTAGGTCCAAACAGTTCAGAAGGATCCCTGGACGTCTGAGGAGCAGTGCAGAGTGAGGTATGATTCTGGACTTCTTTTAAGATGTCTGGAAGGTGTTCCAGATATCTGATTTGAGTCAGGATTGTCGTTTTTGACCCGTTTAGGGTCCGTTTGAGGTCCGATTCCGCAATTAAGATTCCGTTCGTCTTCTTATAAGTTCCTCTAACTGTTGGAATGCTTTCATCATGTTCTGAGTGATTTCTTGTGGTTGATCCTTGTGTTAGGACCTCGTTCCGTTGTAGGTTTAAGGGTTGCGGAGGCACGTGGATCTGCCGGTCAAGCCCCAATTACTCCTAGTTTTGCGGGTAGAGTGGCTTCTCCTAGTTATTTATAAACATAAATGCATATCTGGAATGAAAATTAGATCTTAGGGTATGGCATGAATCCTAGGACTAGAAACACTGGAATAATTGTATTAAACGCATGAATTGCAGTCCTGGGTGAGTGGTAGCGCTCGCTATCTCGCTCTAGGATTTCGTCGTAGTATAGTATAGAGAAATGGTTACCAGTTTAATACAATTTGTTACTCGGAAATAAAAATTTTCCCGAGGTCGAACTCAGGGAGCAAACTATGATTCTAGAAGTACACTGTTTCTATTACAAAAATAAGAGAGAGAGAGAGAGAGCGAGGGTAGATTGGTCTCTTGGCTTTTTCTTCTTCTCTTCTTTTTCTTTTGCCTTGTCTTCTTCTTTCTCTTCTCTTCTCTTTGCTTGATCGTCTTCTTCTTTCTTCTCTTTGCTTGATCTTCCTCAATTCTTCTTCTTCTTTATATTCTTTCTCTTTCTTTCTTCTCTTTTCTTTCAGCTGCTGCACCTGTTCTTCTCTTCTTCTTCTTTACTTTGTCTGCAGAGCTTCTTCCGTCGTCTGATTTCTCAATCAGACGGCTTAAGTAGCATCCGCTACAGTGCTTCCTTAGTGCTCCTTCTTCTTCTTCTTGCAGTCCTTCTTCCTTTCTCTTTTTCCTTCTACTTTCTCCTACGTCTTCTTCTTTCTTCTTCTCTGCCTGCACACTCACACAGCTTGGTCAGAGCAAAACCTACCCCTACCCTCCCCCGCGTCTCTCTCTTTCTCAGCTTTCTCTCAAAGGATCGCTCTCCCAGAGCCTGGTATTCGGGTACGGGTTTCGCACCCGGGACCAAGCCCACCGGCGTGCGGTGGTGGGCGAGGAGTGCAGGTCGGGTATACGGGTCGGGCCAGGTCCGCGGGGGGTGGTCGCGGACGAGGCCAGGTGAAGCGGGTGAGAGGGACCTCACCCCGTGTTCGAAAGCGAAGAGGCTATGTCACTTTTTTTTATTTATTTGGCTGCAGGGCTTCCTGAACTACCGAGGTGGGACTAAATGTCCCACCCAAATTGGCGCCTGCAGCAAAGGAAGCTGCAGGCAATTGCGGTCGTGTGCGAGGCTTTCCCCCCAGCTGTAGGCCTGGAAGCTTCGCGGGGGCAAGCCGCGTGTCCTGGAGTGCAAGCCTGGGCGAGGGCGAACCTGTAGCTGCAGGTGAAAGAGCTTCACCTGCTCAACAATGGCAGCGAAGAGGGCGTGACCTGAAATCAAGCATACGGCCTCTTGGCCTAGTTAGAAGGTGTAGGGAGCTTCGCCGGAGTGCGGCGAAGCTCGTGCGGGTGGTGGCGAGGCATGAGGCGGCGTATGGTGGCAGCCCTAGGTCGGATTGTGGTCGGAGGAATGGGTTTGTTCGAGGGGTCGTTAGGTGGCATGTGGCAGGGAATGGAAAGGGGAAAGCTGTTGAGTGGAGTGAGGGGAAGCTTCTGAGAGGTTCGGCGAGGCGTGTGGGGCTGTGGAGCGATGGGGGCGTCTCGCCAGAGGGTAGCCGGAGACGAAGGGGGTGACGGTGGACAGGAGTGGTCGAGGGCTTAATTGAATGAAAAACAGTGAGGAAAAGAAAGAGGGGGAGGTGGGGAGTAGTTCTGACCTAGTTATAGGGACGAAAGGGGCCAGAGCAGGGCGTCAGTCGTATCGACTGTCGCCGGAGAAGAAGATGCCCAGAGGGAGAGGGCGGCGGCGAGGAGAGAGCGAAAGGGCGCGCGCTGGGTACAGCACGACGCGGGAAGAGCGGACGAGGGTGGCTCTGTTGCTGGTATTGCAGCAGAGCGACGAGGAGGGGGAGGAAGAACCATCGGAGCTGGAGGGCTTCTGCCGGAGTGGGAAGAGAGGAAAGATGGGAGTGTTTCTCCGTCAGGACCGAGCTGCCCTCTTCTGCAGGCAGAGGCGATTTTTATAGAGGCGAAGGCAGAGAGGTGGACGGAGGGAGGCGACGTGCCTCCCTTGCCGGAGGATGGCCAGAGTTGGGACCCATACCTTCTGCGCATTCGCACGGAAGGTATGGGCTGCTGCAGAGATCATGGAGGTGTCCCTGCTACAGCAGACATCGCAGGGAACACCCGATTGAAAGGGCAGAGGGCCTCCCTCACCCTGCGCGGCGCCATGCTCCGCGCAAAGTTGCCGAAGCATGGCGCTGCTCAGGGTTTTGCAGGGAGGACCTAAATGAAAAAAATGATGAAGACTTAGGGGCTAAAATGCGAGGGTTTCAAAAGTTGAGGGACAAGAAGTAATAGATGAGGACCAGAATGCAAAGTCGGTCAAGAAGGTCTCTTCTTAGGCTCAAGTTTTTATACATGACTAAATAGGACCTAAAGATTCTAATGGTAAATTTTATTCCTAGATCAGACCTTGTTTAACCGGTCAATTTACATAAAAATCCAAATTAAATCATTAATTGGGCATGGTTCTCAATGTAGGTTAAAATGGGTTCCCAAGGCCAAATTGAAGGTTCTAAACCCTAGAGATTATTTTTCTATGAATTTTAGAGGGTTTATTAGATTTTTAATTTGCCTCGAACCTCGTGAATTGAAGTGGGTTTGTTTTAGGGTTATAGGATGTCATTCAATTCATTAGAGTTACTGTAGCCCTTGTTGGATCAAATCATCCTACTTTCCTTCTTATTAGGTTAGTTTGACCTATGTTTGGACCCCGAGTTACCCTGTTTACTGATTGTGTTGGTGAAATTGCATTTTTACCCCTTATGACCTGTTTTCTTCAAAAACTCAGAATTCTCTGAATCAAGCCTTTCTATAAGTTATGTAGGAGCTTTTTCTCGCAAATCTAGGTTAGATGGTGCTAGTTTAGGGTTTATGACGAGGTTCTCATCAGTGAGTAAATAAAATAATAACAAATTTCTGTAATTGGATAACAACTGCCTATGAAATGTAAGGAACTATTGTTAGCTACTGTTGCATGTATACTCCTGTTGTTGAAATTAAACATGAGCTACCTGCAAATAAACCTGAAATGATGAAACTTAGTGTGGCTTGGCTTGAGAAACATGAGCATGAACCCTACGGGAAATTAGGAGTAGAGGTCCTGGAAATAAATGGAATAGAACTGGAAATGTGAATTGGGAATTGAGCTGGCCCTTGAATACAGAGTACCAAGGAGTGCGACTGTCCCCCTGTTTAGAGCAGAGTGGAGCTAGCCGCCCTAAGGTTGGGACCCGGGGTTAGGACTGGCCACTTTGTACCAACTTTTTGGCCCTCGCATACACAGTACCGGGGAGAGCTATTAGTGTAGGGAGAGAGCTAGCCACCCCACGAGGCCCGAGGTTCAGCTAGCCGTCCTACACCGACTTGTTAGGCCCACGGGGTAAACCAGGGCAATCAGGTGAGGGTGCGCGGAGTGTGGTGGGGCGAGACCCCTGTTTGGTTCTTAGGGGTTGGAACCCTGTTACTGAGAGGGCTATGCCCTATACTGGTTCCGTGCTGTGCCTGGAGCGCACCCATTAACGGAAACGACTGACCGCGTGCTAGTGCGGGGTAGCTACCCATGCATTTATCGTGCATGTCGTAGTCACCATTACGTCTGTCGGTGACCTTGGGATGGTTGACTGAGTGTAGGACCACCATGGGGGACTCTCCCGGCCAGGAGAGCACCACGTGCTACTTCTATTCTTCGAAAAAGACTGCAATCAAGATCGTTCCCACAAGGAACACTTGAGATCAAGAAAAAAACCTGATAAATAAACCAAGTGATAAAAGAAAGAATAATTAGTTAAATAAAGAAAGAAATTGAAAACAACAGCTACCTGTCTACCTTTACTGTTTTTAGTTAGCTGGTTGCCACTCTACTTAGCATTCGCTGATTTCGTGTACTCATAACCTTTTTCAAGTTTAGGTGTTGAGCAGCCAGAGCCTACGGCTACAGAGGGTGCTGGGCCCAGAAGAGCCCAGTAGTTGTACCTTTGTTGTACCCGTTTCTTGTTGTAGTGAGTCACTTTGTTACACTTATGTACTCTTTTATTGTATACTTTATATTCCTGTACCTGTTTAATTTCTCTACTATTGTGGTGGTGTGTACTGTAGTAGTTTATTTCTTTACTGCTGTACTTTTGTTACTATTAGTTGCTTGCATGGTGAATGTGGTTTATTTTTACTGCTTTTTGGTTACTTCCTCATTGGACGACTGGGTCTTGGGATCAATCGAGTCAGTCCGGTCTCGTGTCCTGTAGGGATTCGGGAACCGGGTCGTTATAAGATGGTATCAGAGCAAGGTCGTCCCGAGAAGTAAACCAACTAGCTGGGAAATAACCAATTCACGCACTTGTAACTAGAGTAACCACCACAACGTACCTTTTGACATCTGTTCTGATGTTCTTTCGTTGAATGTCGGTTAGAATTGACGTCTTTTCTGTTCTGTGTTCGCGTCTCCTTTCAAGGGATGCCTCAACGAGGGGGCAGTGAGGCGGGCCGCGGATGCGGCCGAGGACGAGGTCGGAGGGGCGAGCGCGTTGAGCCCGATGCCTCAGTGGACCAGCCACTACTTTCGGGCATTCAAGCTCAGGACCTCGCCCAGCTGATACGAGAAATCGTACGAGAGGAGCTTCACCTGCCTCCACGAGCACCTCTCCCTGGGGTTGTGGAGGGAGAGTCCTCTGTGGGACCGCGAGACGGACACGGCGCTGGACGTGGTGGAGGGGGTGGCCCTCCACTGCCCCTACTTTTCTCCGGCACTTCTGAGCATGAGCCCTCCTTACCTGGAGGAGTACCAGTTTCTCCCCTTCAGCGTCATTACGAGCTTTTCGGATAGTTCCGGAAGCTGAAGCCCCCCTCCTTCAAGGGGGATGAGGACATTACTGAGGCGGAAGACTGGCTCCAGCGGATCGAGAAGGTGTTTGACACCCTTCACCCCCCTGTGGAGTGCCGCGTGGCCTTTGTGGCTCGGTGCCAATCCTCTATGGTTTTAATATCTCATTGTAGTATAGTATAGAGGAGTAGTTACCAGTTTAATATAACTTGTTACTCGGAAAATAAAAGTTTTCCCAGGTCGAACTCAGGGAGCAAATTGTATTCTAGAAGTACAAAGTTTCTATTACAAAAGTGAAAAGAGAGAGAGAGAGATTTATTTTGTTGGCTTTTTCTTCTTCTCTCTTCTTTCTCGTCTTTGTCTTCTTCTCTTCTGTGCGCTTCTCTTGGGTTCTTCAGTCTTCTTCCTTCTGTTCTTCTTATTCCTCTTCTGTTCTTCTTCTTTCTTTCTTCTTCTTTCTTCTTGTCTTCTCTTTTCTCTTTTTCTTCTCTGCGGCAGTGGTGATCCTCCTCTTCTTTTTCTTTCTTTCTTTTCCTTCCTTTCTTCTTCTTTTCTTTCTTCAGGGCGTCGTCTGATTTTTCAATCAGACGACTTAAGTAGCTTTTTCTACAGTGCGTCTTCTTTCTTTCTTTCCTCTGTGGCTTTCTTCTTCTTCTTCTCGCAGTCCTTCTTCTTCTTCTTGTCTTCTCTTTTCTCTTCTGTGCCTGCACACTCACAGTTTGGTCAGAAGGAAAAAACCTACTCTACCCTCCCCCGCGTCTCTCTCTCTCAGAATTCACTCGTAGGATAGCTCTCCTAGAGCTACCGGGTATTCGGGTACGGGTTGCGCCTGGGTCTAGGCCCACCGGCGTGCGTGGTGGGTGAGGAGCGTTCGATTCAAGTCGGGTCGGGTCGGCCAGATCCGCGTGATGAGCTCGCGGACTGGGCGGGTGAAGCGGGTGAGAGGGACCTCACCCCGTGTGCTGAGGCGATAAGTCTACGGCACTTTTACAATTTATGCAGGCGTGCCGCTTCAGAGTCTTCCGAGGTGGGACTAAATGTCCCACCCCAATTGGGCGCCTGTAGTTGAGAAAGCTGCAAGCAATCGCGGCTGTGCGCGGAGCTTTCTCCCCAGCTGCGGGCCTGGGCAGGTGCGCAAGGGCGAACCTTGCGTCTTGGGGAGTCTGGCCTGGGTGAAGCGAGGCTGCAGCTGCAGGCGGAAGAAGCTTCACCTGCTCAGTAATGGCGGCGGAGGACGGGTGACCTGTTCACAGCAAAACGCCCTCTCGGCCTAATCAGAAGGTGCAGGGAGCTTCGCCGGAGTGCGGCGAAGCTCGTGCGGGTGGTGGTGAGGCGTGGGGCGGCGTGTAGGGGCTGCCCTAGGTCGGACTGTGGCCGGGGGAATGGGTTTGCTCGGGGGAGTGATGTGGAGGTGAGGAGTGGCAGTGAAGGGGTGGAAGTGGTTCAGCGTGATGAGGCGGAGGTTTTGGGTCGGTCGGCGAGTTGTGTGGGGTGGTGGAATGATGGGAGCGAGTCGCCGGAGGTTGGCCGGAGATGGAGAAGGTGAGGGCGATTTGGCGCGGTTGAAGGGTGGTTGAACAAATTAAAGTAGGGAAAAGAAAGAGGGGAGGAAGAGAAAGAACTGTACCTACTTGGAGGGACGAGGGGGACCGGAGTAGGGCGACAGTCGTATCGACTGCCGTCGGAGAAGAAGATGCCCAGTGAGAAGGGGGCGGCGGCGAGGAGAGAGCGGGAGAGCGCGCGCTGGGTACGGCGCGACGCGGGAAGAGCAGGCGAAGGCGGCTCTGTTGCTAGTAATGCGGCAGAGTGACGAGGAGGAGGAGGAAGAATCACCTGAGCAGGGGGGCTTCTGCCGGAGTGGGAAGAGAGGAAAGGGGGGGAGGTTTCTTCGTCAGAACCGAGCTGTTGAGTTCGATGGACGGGGGTGGTTTTTTATAGAGGTGGAATCAGAGAGGAGGACGGAGGGAGGCGACGTGCCTCCCTCGCTGGAGGACGCCGGAGATGGAGACCCATACCTTCCGCGCGTTCGCATGGGAGGTATGGGTGGTTGCAGAGACCATGGAGGTGTCCCTGTGACGGCAGACGTCGTAGGGAACCCCCGGTTGACTTGGTAGAGGGTCTCCCTTACCCTGCGCGGCGCCATGCTCCGCGGAAAGTTGCCGGAGCATGGCGCTGCTCAGGGTTTTGCAGGGAAGACCCAAATGCAAAGAACGAAGAAGAGTTAGGGGCCAAAATGCGAGGGTTTCAAAAGTTGAGGGTCAAAAAGTAATGGATGAGGACCAAAATGCAAAGTCGGTCAAGAAGCTCTCTTCTTAGGCTCAAGTTTTTATGCATGACTAAATGGGGCCTAAGGATTCTAATGATGAATTTTATTTCTAGATCAGACCTTGTTTGACCGGTCAATTTACGTAAAAACCCAAATTAAGTCATTAATTGGGCATGGTTCTCAATGTAGGTCAAAATGGGCTCCTAAGGCCAAATTGAAGGTTCTAAACCCTAAAGATTATTTTTCTACGAATTGTAGAGGGTTTAGTCGATTTTTTATTTGCCTTAAACCTCGTGAATTGAAGTGGATTTATTTTTAGGGTTACAGGATGTCATTTAATTCCTTAGAGTTGCTGCAGCCCTTATTGTAACAACTCATCCCACTTTTCTTCTTATTAGGTTAGTTTGACCTATGTTTGGATCCTGAGTTACCCTATTTTCAGATTGGATTGGTGAAATTACATTTTTACCCCTTAGTTTCTGTTTTCTTTACAAACTCAGAATTTCTCTGAGTCAAGCCTTTCTATAGTTATGTAGGAGCTTTTTCTTGCAAATCTAGGTTAGATGGTGCTATTTTAGGGTTTATGACGAGGTTCTCAGGTGGTGGAGGGTAGTCAGAGGATAGGAGAGGGTCGAGCCGACTTGGGACCAGTTTGTCACCCTCTACTGTGAGCAGTACTTCCCCCAGACGTGGCAGGACTAGAGGAGGTGGGAGTTCCACACTCTCCGTCAGGGGACGATGACCATGAGCACGTATCGCACGCATTTTCTGGAGTTGTCTCGTTTCACCGCGACAACTGTGGCTACCGAGGAGGAGTGCCTTTCGAGGTTCACCGAGGGGCTCCGACTTACTATTCGGGGGTATGTCAAACCCCTGAAGCTGCCTACGTTCTTGAGGGTTGTGGAGGCAGCCATGACATATAAGGAGACCAACTCGTCCGCACGTGACACTGACAGCGGACATAAGAGGCCCTATCAGCCAGACTACTTACAGGGCCGACGGGAGAGGAGGCACATGGCGCCCGCAGGAGAGCCGTCACGCTTTGCGGGGCCGTCAGTGGCCTTTGGGGGCCCCCGACAGGGACCCGCTAAGGGCGGGAGTTGAGTTCCCCTTTGCTACCAGTGTGGCTAGCCGGGCCACATCAGGTGGGACTGCCCATCTAGGGCTGGAGGTCAGCCGATGCTTCCCGTGCCGAGCACTGGAGGACGAGCAGGAGGCCGCTGTTTCCAGGCGCGAGGGGGAGGATAGCAGTCGCGGGGAGGGTACCGACCAGCGGCTACCCGTCCGACGCAGAGTGTGGCTGCTTCGTCCGCACTTAGGGATGAGGGGCGTATCAACGTCCTGACACACAGAGACGCCAGAGCTTCGAGTTCAGTGGTGGCAGGTATGGTCACAGTTTCCGGCAAACTAGTTTACACGCTTTTTGATTTCGGCGCCACGCACTCGTTTGTTGCTGCCAGTTTTGCTATTAGTTTGGGGCAGGACTGTGTGTTGTTAGAGGATCCGTTTGTGATCAGAGGTCCGGGTGGTCAGCTGTTTGTAGCTGAGGAGGTTTACACAGGTTGTGAGGTCAATGTTGGGGGACACAGCCTCCCCGCTAATCTGATTATGATACGATGGAGGACTTTGGCATGATTCTGGGGATGGACTGGCTGTCCGCTTAGCACGCCTTGGTGGACTGTTTTGAGATGAAGATTGTCTTCTCCATATCGCAGTTGCCTTCTTTCGAGTTTCACAGGCAGCCAGTGGACGGAGGCTTTAGGTGCATTTCTACACTTCAGGTGGCGAGACTTTTGGGCCAGGGGTGTGAGGGCTTCTTGGCTTGTGTGGTAGCGGAGCCCAGCCCTGTGGCAGACTTTCAGAGTATTCTGGTGGTCAAAGAGTACCCCGACGTGTTCCTAGACGAGTTGCCAGGACTACCGCTCGAGTACGAGATCGAGTTTGAGATCTCACTGGTACCGGGGACCAGCCCCATTTCTATATTGCCTTACAGGATGGCACCACTTGAGCTGTGAGAGCTCAAGTCCCAGTTGCAAGACCTTCTGGAGATGGGCTTTGTGAGGCCCAGTGCGTCTCTGTGGGGAGCCCCGGTATTGTTTGTGAAGAAGAAAGATGGTACCCTATGCCTTTGTGTGGACTACAGATAGCTGAATAGGGTTACCATCAAGAACAGGTATCTACTGTCGAGAATTGATGACTTGTTTGACTAGTTGCGAGGTGCCACGGTATTCTCCAAGATAGACTTGAGGTCTGGGTACCACCAATTGAGGATCAAGGAGACAGACGTCTCCAAGATAGCTTTTCGCACCCGGTATGGACATTACAAGTTTTTGGTCATGCCGTTTGGGCTGACCAATGCCCCCGCTGCCTTCATGGATTTGATGAACCGAGTGTTCAAATCGTATCTGGATCAGTTCATGGTGGTATTTATTGATGATGTGCTCATCTACTCTCGAGATCTGGCGCAGCACGAACAACACTTGCGGATGGTTTTAGACACACTGAGACGACATATGCTGTATGCCAGATATAGCAAGTGCGAGTTATGGTTGAGGGAAGTGACCTTCATGGGTCATGTGATCTCTGGGGATGGCTTGGCTATGGACCCAACCAAGGTTGAGGCAGTGCTCGGGTGGGAGAGACCGCGTACAGTTACAGAGATCCGCAGTTTCTTGGGACTGGTAGGCTACTATAGGCGGTTTATCAGGGGTTTCTCGCAGATTGCACGTCCTATGACACAGCTGACCCAGAAGGACGTGCCCTTTTCTTGGATAGACGCTTGTGATGCGTGTTTTCAGGAGTTGAAGGAGAGGCTGACTTTGGCTCTCGTACTCCCCATCCCAGACAACAGTTGCGGATTCGTTGTGTACACGGACGCCTCTTTGCAGGGGTTAGGGGGTGTGCTCATGCAGAGGGGTCACGTTGTCGCTTACGCTTCGTGGCAACTGAAGCCCCATGAGCATAACTACCCTACCCACGACCTGGAGCTTACAGCTGTCGTCTTCGCGCTGAAGACTTGGAGGCACTACCTTTGAGATTTTCACAGATCACAAGAGCCTCAGATACTTGTTTGATCAGAAGGAGCTCAACATGAGACAGAGACGTTGGTTAGAGCTCCTGAAGGACTATGACTACAGCATTTCCTACCATCCGGGTGTTGGTGCTAGAGCACCACGATCATTTGTTTTGATGATAACAAAATACGTGTTATTTAACATTTGCAATTTGAGTCCTAGATTTCAGGTCAATAGCAAATGTGGACGTGTTTAGACGGAGTTCGAGCTTGCATCCAGGACGGATTGGAGGAGCTTGACGGAAAACAGAGGAGGTTCGCATGGAGCGAAAGATTGAAGATGGAAGGAAATGAAGAATAGGATAGATTTCCTTCTTTTGTACTTGTTGTATTTTTCGTTTCTTTTGTTGCTCTTTATTTCCTTAGATATTTCATGTTAAAGAGCCTCAAAGAACCCTAATAGTAGTCCTAGGAACACCGGCACAACCCTAGGATACTTAGGTTTTCTGTAGAATACTTAGAAAACCAATATAGGGTTCAAACAGACTTTCCAGACGTCTCATTCCCAAATCAGACGTCTGATAATGTATTTTAAGACGTCTGACTGTTGTTTCAGACGTCTGATAACTGTTAAGCTGGATATAGGTATTTCTGTCTGATGAAATCAGACGTCCAGACCTTAGTCCAGACGTCTTAGAAGACGTCTGATGACTTTGCCAGACGTCCAATTAGTGGACCGTTGGCTGGCTTAGCAAACAGTCAAGAATATGACCGTTAGAGCCTTATCAGACGTCCTTAGGCATTTCTAGACGTCTGATAAATGACCGTTTTGCCTCGGCTGACCCAAAATCTCTTCTCAGAGATTTTCTAGCCGTTGCAACGTTTGGAAATCAATTCCCACAGTAAAAGTAGGTTTCCAGACGTCCAGACTTAGTTCCAGACGTCCTGTATGTCGTCTGATGGACTTGCATAAAAACCCTGTTTAGATCTGATTCAAGTCAGGAGGAAACCCGCATAGAATCAGACGTCTGACATTGAAATCAGACGTCTTAAAGTGGCCTTCCAGACGTCTGATGCCAGAGTTAGACGTCTGATAACCCTGTCAAATGTAATCATTGTCCTGATTTCGGCCTGATTCTCTTGGACTTTGTTCCCAACGGCTATAGAACCCTTTCTAAGCCTTCCAAAGCCTTCCTAAGGCCTCTATAAATAGAGGGGAGCCTTTGCAACACAAAAACACATAAGAGATACACTTAGAAAAACACAACACACACCTAAGCAACATACTTTCCACTCTTTTGTGTCTCTCTTGCTCTCCAAGCTCAAGCTCCATCATCTTGAGAGCTAAATTTAATTTGCGCGCCCGCTCTCCCGCTGTTGTTCACGAGAGCGACGTAGCGCCATCGCGTGGCACACGCACCGCGTCATCGTCGACGCACTCCTTGCAAAGGGGAGTTTCCTATTTCCTATAGAAGCTAGGTTTAATTATTTTGTTGACTCTATAGGACTATTGTTTATTTTATCTTTGTCTTTTGGTTGGGTATTCTCTTTGCGAATTCCCGTCTCCTTCGTGGGACAAAATCCTTCTCGTGGAGAGAAGGGGTTGAGGAACGCTACCCTCGTACTTGTAGCGTGGTTGTACTGAGGTTGAATCACCCTCGTTTAAAGTGATTCGTTTAGTGGATTTTGATCAACTTGGTTGATCGGAAAATCCTAACTCGAGAGGGTTAGGTGGTGGTTTTCACCCGGTTTGGGTTTCCACCTAAAAATACCTGTGTACATTGTGCGATTGATTTTTGTGAGATTGCTTTATATTTCAATTCCGCATTTTTTTTGTCACGCTGATCTCACCCCTCCAAGTAGGGAAATTACACCGGGGAAGGCCAACGTGGTGGCTGACGCCTTGAGCTGGAAGGCACCCGCCCACTTGACCAGTTTACAGACACAGAGTTGGAGCCTCATGGAGGAGATGGGCAGTTGGCGACCCCTAGAGTTACTGGGGCACTGTGGGGCAGTGACTGTGACACGACAGACGAGGCCAGAGCTGATAGACCGCAACATCACAGGACAGATGGCCGACCCGTACATGCAGTCGTTGCATGATAAAGTACTGCTTGGGGACCCTGGGGACTTCTTGACAGACGAGGTGCTATGCATGAGGGGATGTTTGTACGTTCCTAGGGACAAGGAGGTGCTGAGAGAGCTCCTGACTGAGGCACACGGTTCTAGGTTCACCATACATCCTGGAAACACAAAGATGTATCATGATTTGAGACGCAACTTTTGGTGGAGGGGAATGAAGCGGGATGTAGGTGAATTGGTACAGCAGTGTTTAGTGTGCCAGCAGGTGAAAGCCGAGCATCAGAGGCCTGTAGGGTCGTTGCAGCCACTTCCAGTGCTAGAGTGGAAGTGGGAGACCATCACCATGGACTTAGTGGTGGGCTTGCCTGCTACCCAGCGAGGTCACAATGCAGTTTGGGTGATCGTAGACCGATTGACGAAGACGGCACGTTTCTTGCCGATCCGAGTCACTTTGGGACCAGCATAATTGGCAGAGAGATATATCCACGACGTGGTACGTCTGCACGAAGTTCCTCAGGAGATTGTATCCGATCGGGATACCTGCTTTACTGTTGGTGCTAGAGCACCACGATCATTTGTTTTGATGATAACAAAACATGCGTCATTTAACATTTGCACTTGGAGTCTTAGATTTCAGGTCAATTGCAAATGGATACGTGATTAGACGGAGTTCGAGCTCGCATCCAGGATGGATTGGAGGAGCTTGATGGAGAACAGAGGAGATTCGCAAGGAGCGATAGATTGAAGATGGAATGTCAAGAAGAATAGGATAGAATTCTGTTCATTCCTTTCATGTAATTTTGTCCTTATTTTCTTGCTCTTTTATTTCCTTAGAGCATCATGTTAAAGAGCCTCAAAGAACCCTTATAGTAGTCCTAGGAACACCTGCACAACCCTAGGATACTTAGGTTTTCTGTAGAGAACTTAGAAAACCAATATAGGGTTCAAACAGCATTTTCAGACATCTAATTCCAAAATTAGACGTCTGATAATGTGTTTTAAGACATCTGACTGTTGATTCAGACGTCTGATAACATGTAGGCTGGACTTGTTAATTGTCTGATGAAATCAGACATCTAGACCTACGACCAGATGTCGTAGAAGACGTCTGATAACTTTGCCAGACGTCCAATTAGTGGACCGTTGGCTGGCTTAGCAAACACTCGAGGATATGACCGTTAGAGCCTTATCAGACGTTCTTAGGCCTTTCCAGACATCTAATAAATGACCGTTTTGCCTCGGCTGACCCAAAATCTCTTCTCAGAGATTTTCTAGCCGTTGCACTCTCTTGGAAATCCATTCCCACGAAAAAATAGGTTTCCAAACGTCCAGACATAGTGCCAGATGTCATATATGTCGTCTGATGGACTTGCACTAGAACCCTGTTTAGATCTGAACCATGTCAGGAAGAGACCCGCCTAAAATCAGACGTCTGACCTTATTTTCAAACGTCTTAAAGTGATCTTCCAGACATCTGATGCAAGGATTAGACGTCTGATAAGCCTGTCAGTGCAATCATTGTTCCTGATTTCGGCCTGATTCTCTTGGGCTTTGCACCCAACGGCTATGGAAGCTTTCCTAAGCCTTCCTAAGGCCTCTATAAATAGAGGGGAACCTCTTGCACATAGATACACACTTAGATACACTAAGACACACCCAAGCAACATACTTTCCACTCTTTTGTGTCCAAAAAGCAAGCTCTTGCTCTCCAAGCTCCAGTTCTTCTTCTAGAGAGAATCAAGCATTTGCACACCCGCTCTCCCGCCGTAGTTCACGAGAGCAACGTTACGCCGTCGCGTGGCTCACGACTCGCATCATCGATTCGACGCACTACTTGCAAAGGGGAGTTTCCTAATTCCTATAGAAGCTTAGGTTAAAAATTACTTTGTTGACTCTATGGGATTGCTGTTTATTTTATCTTTGTTATTTGGTTGGGTATTCGCTTTGCGAATTCCCGTCTCCTTCCTGAGACAAAATCCTTCTCGTGAAGAGATGGGGTTGAGGAACGCTACCCTCGTACTTGTAGCGTGGTTTTATTTGAGGTTGAATCACCCTTGTTTAAAGTGATTCGTTTAATGGATTTGATCAACTTGGTTGATCGGAAAATCCTAACTCGAGAGGGTTAGGTGGTGGTTTTCACCCGGTTTGGGTTTCCACCTAAAAATAATTGTGTACTCTGTGTGTTTGTCTATTTTGTGAGATTGGTATTTTTTCAATTCGGCATTTTTTTACGTCACGCTGATCTCACCCCCTCCGAGTAAGGAACTACAATTGGTATCAGAGTAGGTTTCGCGTTATCGGCGTTACAGATCGGCGAAGATCCTATAAAGGGGAGTAGTTCCGCAATCCGAATCTCCGAGGGGCAGTCCACGTCTCGTCCGCCTTTCTTCGACGGGAGCAACTACCCTTACTGGAAGCTGCGGATGAAGACTTGGCTTCAAGCCAATGACTTCACGATTTGGGCCAGGTGCGAGACGCCATTTGAGGTCCCAGAGAAACCCGTGGGAGGCTACTCGCAACAGTAAATTCGTGAGCTTTCTTTGAACGCAAAGACCATGAACGCCCTTTACTGCGTGCTCAGCCCGGAGGAGTTCAATAGAATCTCACAATGCGCCACCGCATACGAGATTTGGCACACACTCGATGTAACTCATGAAGGTACCTCTAAGGTAAAAACTTCTAAACTCAATTTACTTTCACAAGAGTTTGAGGCTTTTTCCATGAAATCTAACGAAACTTTAAGCGAGATGAACACTAGGTTCACTCTCATAGTGATAACGGCGTTGTGACTAGCTTTTGTTATAGAAATAGCGTTGTAGTACAGCTAGTTATTGCCATTATTACAGATATATTTTTTTACTCGGAAAATAAAAGAGTTCCCGAGGTCGAACTCAGGGAGCAAGTTGTATTCCAAGAGGTACAAAGTTTCTATTACAAAAATAAAGAGAGAGAGAGAGGGGAAAATTTTGCTTCTTCTTCTTCTCTTCTTTCTTCTTCTTGTCTTTTTGGTTGTTCTTCCCCTGAGCTTTCTTCTCTTCTCTTTCTTTTTCTTCTTGGTCTTCCTTCTTGTTCTTCAGATCTTCTTTTTCTTCTTTGTCCTCGTGTTCTTCTTTTCTTCTTGCTTCTCTGCTTCTTGTCTTCTCTTCCTGTTCTAAGTGCTCGCTGCTTTCCTCTTCTTTTTTTTCTTGGTTGCGGTTCTGTCCTTCTTTTCTTCTTCTTCTCTTTGTCTTCAGGACGTCGTCTGATTTTTCAATCAGACGACTTAAACTGCTGCTGCTACAGTGTGTCTCCTTCTCCTTCTTCACCTGTGCCTGCACACTCACGGTTTAAGTCAGGGCAAAACCTACTCTACCCTCCCCCCGCGTCTCTCTCTCTCAGAATTCACTTTAAGGAAAGCTCTCCCAGAGCAACCGGTTAATCGGGTACGCGGGTCGCGCCCGGGTCCAGGCCCACCAGCGTGCGGTGGTGGGCGAGGAGTGCAGGTCGGGCTAATCGGGTCGGGCCAGGTCCGCGGGGCGTGAGCGCGGACGAGGCTGGGTAGTCGGGCGGGTGAGAGGGACCTCACCCCGTGATCAGGAGGCGAACAGCTTAAGGCACCTTTTGCCTTTAAGCGCCCGCATGCCTCTCAACGTTTCCGAGGTGGGACTAAATGTCCCACCCCAATTGAGCGCCTGCAGCGGAGGAGGCAGCTGGCAATCGTGGCTTCACGTGAGGCCTTCGCCCCAGCTGCGAGCCTGGGACTCTTCGCGGAGATGCCCCGCACAGCCTGGGAGTCGGACCTGGGCGAGGCGCACCTGGAGCTGCAGGTTGAAGGTGGTTCTTCAGCGCAGCAATGGCGACGGCGGTCGAGATACCTGTCCACAGAGGAATGGCCTCTCGGCCTAATCAGATATGCGGAGAACCTTCGCCGTGGCACGGCGAAGGTGGTGGGGGGTCTAGCAGGCGGCGGGGCGGAGCATGAGGGCCGCCCTAGGTCAAACTGCAGCGCGGGAAATGGGTTTGTTCGGGGGGTCTGCAGAGGGCGAGTGGCGGGAAGTGGAAGGGCGGAGGTTGATTAGGGTGAGGAGGCGGAGGTTATGCACAGGTCGAAGACACCGTGTGGGGTGCTGGAGCGATGGGAGCGGTTCGCCGGAGTTTGGCTGGCGGTGGAGAAGGTGAGGGTGATCGGTGGGAAATCGGTGGCTACAGTAAGGGCTTTCAGTATGGAAAAGAAAGAGGGGAGGAAGAGGAGAAGTTTACCTACTAAGCTGGACGAAGAGGGGTTGGCGCAGGCGATAGTCGTATCGACTGTCGCCGGAGAAGAAATTGCCCAGAGGAAGGGGCGGCGGCGAGGAGAGGGCCGGAGAGGCGCCAGCTGGGTGCGGCGTGGCGCAGAAAGATCGAGGGAAGGTAACCCTGCTGCTGGTAGTGCGGCAGGGCGACGAGGAGGAGGAGAAACCGCCGGAGCAAGGGGGCGTCTGTCGGAGTGAGAAGGGAGGAATTGAGGGGGGTGTCTCCGTCAGATCCGAGCTAGGAAGAGCGGCGAAGCGACGGGGGTATTTATAGGGGCAGAATCAGAGAGGAGGGCGGAGGGAGACGACGTGTCTCCCTCGCCGGAGGACGCCGGAAGTGGAGACCCATACCGTCCGTGCGTTCGCACGGGCGGTATGGGCGGTCGCAGCACTCACGGGGGTGTCCCTGCGGTGGCTGACGACGCAGGGTACCCCCCATTGACTTGCCAGGGCCCCTCCCTCACCCTACGCGGCGCCATGCTCCGCGCAAGGTCGCCGGAGCATGGCGCTGCTCAGGTTTTGAAGGAGGGACCTAAATACAAAGAATGAAGGAGAGTTAGGGGCCAAAATGTGAGGGTTCAAAAGTTGAGGGCCAAAAGGTAAATATATGAGGACCAAAGTGTAAAGTTGGTCAAGAAGGTTTCTTCTTAGGCCCAAGTTTTTATACATGACTAATTAGGACCTAAGGATTCTGATGGTGAATTTTATTTCTAGATTAAACCTTGTTTGACCGGTCAATTTACATAAAAACCCAAATCAAGTTGTTAATTGGGTATGATTCTCAATGTAAGTCAAAATGGGTTCCTAAGGCCAAATTGAAAGTCCTAAACCCTAGAGATTATTTTTCTATGAATTTTAGAGGGTTTAGTTGATTTTTACCTTACCTCGAACCACGTAAATTGAAGTGGGTTTATTTTTAAGGTTATAGGATGTCATTTAATTCCTTGGAGTTGCTGTAGCCCTTATTGAGTCATCTCATCCCACTTTTCTTCTTATTAGGTTGTTTTGACCTATGTTTGGACCCTGAGTTATCCTATTTTCAGATCGGATTGGTGAAATTGCATTTTTACCCCTTAGTTTCTATTTTCTTTTCAAACTCAGAATCTCTCTGAGCCAAGCCTTTCTAGAGTTATGTAGGAGCTTTTTCTTGCATATTAGGGTTAAATGGTGCTAGTTTAGGGTTTGTGATGAGGTTCTCATCACATAGTAAATAATTTAAAAGCCTTAGGAAAGGCTTTCATCAAGGGGGAGCTTCAAGGGAAGCTTCTTCGTTCCCTCGGACCGGAGTGGGAACAGAAAGTCACCGCCATCGAGGAGGCGAACGAAGTGGAGGAGCTCAACATGGAAGATCTCCTAGGCAATCTAATGGCCTACGAGACAAAGTTGAAGTAGAAGAAGAAGGATACACCGGAGCCTAAACCGAAGAAGACTCTCGCCTTCAGAGCCGCGTCGGATAGCGAGGTAAGTTCCGACGACGAAGACTTTAGAATTTTACTTAAAAAATTTTCCAAGTTTTCTAGGAAATCAAAGAAAGAACAAAAGGAGAAGAAGGAAAGCCCAAGACCTTGCTACCACTGCAACGAGAAAGGGCATCTGCGACCAGAATGCCCTCTTCTCAAAAAGGAGAAGAAGAAGGAAAAGGAGAAGAAATCTAAGAAGAAGCGTTCCAAGCCAGTTGGGACGATTCGAGCTCGAAGGAAGAAGAAGAAACCGCTTGCTTTTGTTTCATGGACAGAGGAAGCAATAGCGACATCGACAGTGAAAGCGACTTCGACAATGAGGTAAACTCGGATTTACAAGATGTTTTTAATGAGTTGTATAAGCTTAGTAAATCACTAAAAATAGAAAACAAAAGCATGAAAAAGAATCTTAGTTTTCTTAAATCTGAAAATGATAGATTAGAAATAAAACTCAAGGATCTAGAAGTTAGGCCTAAAAATGATAACCTATTATTGGAAAATCATAACCTCATCAATGAAAATAATAAATTGTTCGAGGAAAATGTTAGTTTAAAAATAGAAATTTCCTTTAGTAAGGGGGAGAAAAATAATAGCTATCTTGTTGTTACAAAAAGGGGGATGGCATTACTTTTAAAAGAAATTCATAGAAGAGCATGTTTTAAGGGGGAGTAATAGGAAATTTAAAATCAATCAAACCTTTTTGATATTGTCAAAAAGGGGGAGGATTATATTTTACATTATTATTTATGGTTTTGTCATCATCAAAAAGGGGGAGATTGTTAGTGCTAGAGCACCATGATCATTTGTTTTGATGATAACAAAACACGCGTCATTTAACATTTGCACTTGGAGTCTTAGATTTCAGGTCAGTTGCAAATGGATACGTGATTAGACGGAGTTCGAGCTCGCATCCAGGACGGATTGGAGGAGCTTGACGGAGAACAGAGGAGATTCGCGTGGAGCGATAGATTGAAGATGGAATGTCAAGAAGAATAGGATAGAATTCTGTTCATTCCTTTCATGTAATTTTGTCTTTATTTTCTTGCTCTTTTATTTCCTTAAAACATCATGTTAAAGAGCCTCAAAGAACCCTAGGATTGTGCAGACGTCTCATTCCAGACAGCATGGTTCAAACAGCATTTCCAGACGTCTCATTCCAAAATCAGACGTCTGATAATGTATCCTAGGATTGTGCAGGTGTTCCTAGGACTACTGTAAGGGTTCTTTGAGGCTCTTTAACATGATGTTCTAAGGAAATAAAAGAGCAAGAAAATAAAGATAAAATTACATGAAAGGAATGAACAGAATTCTATCCTATTCTTCTTGACATTCCATCTTCAATCTATCGCTCCTCGCGAATCTCCTCTGTTCTCCATCAAGCCCCTCCAATCCGTCCTGGATGCGAGCTCGAACTCCGTCTAATCACGTATCCATTTGCAATTGACCTGAAATCTAAGACTCCAAGTGCAAATGTTAAATGACGCGTGTTTTGTTATCATCAAAACAAATGATCGTGGTGCTCTAGCACCAGTAATCTCCCCATTTTTGATGATGACAAAACCATAAATAATAATGCAAAAAATAATCCTCAGGAGATTGTATCCGATCGGGATACCCGCTTTACGTCCCACTTTTGGGCTGAGTTTCAGCAGGCCTTGGGGACGCGGTTGAAGTTCAGTACAGCATACCACCCCCAGACGGACGAACAGTCAGAGCGCACGACACAGACACTAAAGGACCTTTTGCGTGCTTGTGTACTGAACTGGAAGGGATCTTGGGAGGAGCACTTGCCCCTAGCGGAGTTTGCATATAATAACAGCTATCACTCAAGCATCGGCATGGCACCCTACGAGGCTCGGTATAGAAGAAGGTGTCCTGCACGCTTGAGTTGGGTTGAGGTGGGGACAAAGTGGGAGGTTGGCCCCAGGCTGATCCGGTAGAGTCAGGAGGTGATCGAGCAGATTCACAGGCGACTCTGCACTGTCAGGAGCAGACAGAAGAGTTATGTAGATCGGAAATGCAGAGAGGTGCAGTTTGAGGTTGGGGATCACGTCTTCCTTCGCGTTTCGGCCATGAAGGGCCTGCAGCGGTTTGGGGTGAGAGGGAAGCTCACGTCGAGGTTTGTGGGACCCTTTCAGGTCCTGGAGCGAGTTGGACCCGTTGCTTACAGGCACGCCCTTCCTCCCCAGCTTTCTGGTGTGCACGACGTGTTCCACGTGTCCAAGCTCAGGAAGTACGTTGCCGATCCCAGTCACGTTTTGAGCCATGAGAGCGTCGAGGTGGGTGACGACCCGAGCGGCCAGTGCAGATTATCGATAGAGCCGTCCGGAGTCCGAGACGGAAGCAGGTACCTCTGGTGAAAGTCTTGTGGAGGAGTCGGCGGTACGAGGAGGCTACCTGGGAGCCTGAGGTGACGATGCGAGAGCGGTACCCGAAGCCCTTTGTTGGTACGTCTTTTCGGATAGATTTTGGTCCTCTTTGAGTTTGTTATGCGCATGTTGTTCTTTTTCGCACCCTAGCTAGCGCAAGTTTTGAGGACGAAACTTCCTTTAAGTTTGTTATGTTGATAAGACCCGTGCCATCAAAACCCTTTAAGACGTCTGGGAGTTGGGTCAGATATCTGGCCAGACGTCTGGAAATCAATTTTTGCGTGCGTACGTCCTCGAGTCTGCGCGTGTGCCGCTGCGCGCAGACTGAGCTCAGCCGCATTTCTTCTCTTTCTTCTCTCCCCTCACCGACGACAGAACCCTCCCCTGCGTCCACATATACCCCCTCCTCTCCCTCACGGCATGCCATTCCCATCCACCTTCTCCTTCCTCCAGCGAGAGCCAGAGCGAGAGCAGCGAGTGCAGCGGCGGAGAGGAGCAGCGAGGGAGAAAGAGAGGAGAGCACATGAGTCGTGAGAGAGCTCGCCGGAAGAGCTCACGGCCGGTCGAGCGTGCGCATGGAGGAGAGGTGTGCCAGGGAGGTTTCCCTTGACGCTGCTGCAGTTAGAGCAGCGGACGAGCGAGCGCGGCGTGGTCGTGCGCAGCACGAAGAAGATGAAGGAGCTTCTGGCTCTGAGAATTTTTCCAGAACCAGATGCTTGGATCTACATCCAGACGACGTAGCCAACGTCTGGAAGAAGCTCCAAACGACTGAGAGGTACGCCCTACGTCCTATGCCTCCCTTTACGGATACGGCCACACAGGCCGTTCTGCCGAGGCTCTGATGTTGGTGCTAGAGCACCACGATCATTTGTTTTGATGATAACAAAACACGTGTCATTTAATATTTGCGCTTTGAGTCCTAGATTTCAGGTCAATCGCAAATGGATACGTGATTAGACGAAGTTCGAGCTCGCATCCAGGATGGATTGGACGAGCTTGATGGAGAACAGAAGAGATTCGCGAGGAGCGATATATTAAAGATGAAAGGAAATGAAGAATATGATAGATTTCCTTCTTTTGTACTTGTTGTATTTTTTGTTTCTTTTGTTGCTCTTTATTTCCTTAGATAATTCATGTTAAAGAGACTCAAAGTACCCTAATAGTAGTCCTAGGAACACCTGCACAACCCTAGGATACTTAGGTTTTCTGTAGAGCACTTAGAAAACCAATATAGGGTTCAAATAGAGTTTCGAGACGTCTAATTCCCAAATCAAACGTCTGATAAAGTATTTTAAGATGTCTGACTTTTGTTTCAGACGTCTGATAACTATTAGGCTTGACATAGTTATTTCTGTCTGATGAAATCAGTCGTCCAGACCTTAGACCAGACGTCTTAGAAGACGTCTGATGGATTTGCCAGACGTCCAATTAGTGGACCGTTGGCTGCTTAGCATACACTCAAGAATATGACCGTTAGAGCCTTATCAGATGTCCATAAGACTGTACAGACGTCTGATAAATGACCGTTTTGCCTCGGCTGACCTAAAATCTCTTCTCAGGGATTTTCTAGCCGTTGCAACGTTTGGAAAATCCATTCCCACAGTAAAAGTAGGTTTCCAGACGTCTAGACATAGTACCAGACGTCCAATATGTCGTCTGATGGACTTGCACTAGAACCCTGTTTAGATCTGATCCAAGTCAGAAAGAGACCCGCCCAAAATCAGACGTCTGACCTTGAAATCAGACGTCTTAAAGTGAACTTCCAGACGTCTGATGCTAGAATTAGACGTCTGATAAGCCTGTCAGAGCAATGATTGTTCCTGATTTCGGGCTGATTCTCTTAGGCTTTGTTCCCAACGACTATAGAACCTTTCCTAAGCCTTCCAAAGTCTTCCTAAGGCCTCTATAAATAGAGGGGAACCTTTGCAACACAAACACACACCAATGCACACTAGGAAACCTTCAGTTGGTATCAGAGCAGGTCTCGCAAAATCGACGTTACAAACCGGCGAGGATCTAGATATGCAGGGAAAAGCATTCGTGTGCACTTCCTACCTCGCGACCACCATACTTTGCAGGTATGGATTTCGTTTATTGGAAAAATCTTATGACTATGTGGTTGCAGGCCTACGACTTCCGGGTGTAGGAAAAATGCGAATCTGCATTTGTGATACCCAAGAAACCCGCAAGAGGTTACTCAGAAGATCAGGTTCGGAATCTCAACCTCAACGCAAAGGCAATGAATGCCTTGTATTGTGCGTTGAGTCCGAAAGAGTTCGAGCAAATCCAAGAGTGCACCACCGCCCACGAGATATAGAGGAGGTTGGAAGGCACTCATGAGGAGACAAGCTCGGAAGAAGATCACGAGAAGGAGGAAACCGCTTGCTTTGGTTTCATGGCCAGAGGAAGCAATGGTGACAGCAAAAGCGGAAGCGACTCCGACAACGAGGTAAATCTCGATCTACAGGAAGCTTTTAATGAACTTTTTGAAGTTAGTAAATCACTAAAAATAGAAAACAAAAGTATTAAAAAGAACCTTAGTTTTCTTAAAAATGAAAATGATAGGTTAGAAATAAAACTTAAGGATTTAGAAGCTAGTCCTAAAAAGGATAACCTATTATTAGAAAATAATAACCTCATCAATGAAAATAATAAATTGATTGAAGGAAATGATAGTCTAAAGTTAGAAATCTCTAATTTAAAGACTAAGATTGGTATTATAGAAAAAGAAATTGCATGTCTTAGGGAAAACTCTAACAAACTAATCAACAAAGTAGATGATTTATATAGCCCTAAGGTTGAGAAAGGATCTCCATCAAGGAGACCCGCTAACAGATCCGGATCCAAGCTCACTTGGATACCGAAGAAAAATTTGGAATCTTGCTTTGTAGGTTTCAGGGATAACTACAACATAAAGGACTGGACCTACAAGCTCAAGTCTGGTCAACTCGAGTTGGGAGAACCGAGGAGTAGACCAAGGAGGAGAACAAGAAGACCGACGAGACGGCGAACAAACGACGGACCCGCCGCACGTCGACCATCAGATTGGAGATCGGCGCCAATGCCTGGGCCTCCAAGCTACGGATGGGAGCCCCATCCGATGTGGCATCCACCACCACCATTTGGGCCATTTTACTGGCCATGGTAGGTGAGGTAAAAATCATTTACCCTATCTTTTTTATCATAAGCATTTAGATAGGGGGAGTTAAAAAATTTATGAGCTAATTGTCAATTTTTAAGGGGGAGATATAAGGTAGCTAAATTTCCTTTAGAAAGGGGGAGAAAAATAATAGCTATCTTGTTGTTATAAAAAAGGGGGGAGGACATTACTTTTGTCAAAAGAAACTCATAGAAGAGCATGTTTTAAGGGGGAGTTATAGGAAATGTAAAATCAATTAAACCTTTTTGATAATGTCAAAAAGGGAGAGGTTTTTTTTTGCATTATTATTTATGGTTTTGTCATCATCAAAAAGGGGGAGATTGTTGGTGCTAGAGCACCACGATCATTTGTTTTGATGATAACAAAACACGTGTCATTTAATATTTGCACTTTGAGTCCTAGATTTCAGGTCAATCGCAAATGGATACGTGATTAGACGAAGTTCGAGCTCGCATCCAGGACGGATTGGACGAGCTTGATGGAGAACAGAAGAGATTCACGAGGAGCGATACATTAAAGATGGAAAGAAATGAAGAATAGGATAGATTTCCTTCTTTTATACTTGTTGTATTTTTCGTTTCTTTTGTTGCTCTTTATTTCCTTAGATAATTCATGTAAAAGAGCCTCAAAGTACCCTAACAGTAGTCCTAGGAACACCTGCACAACCCTAGGATAGTTAGGTTTTCTGTAGAACACTTAGAAAACCAATATAGGGTTCAAACAGAGTTTCCAGACGTCTAATTCCCAAATCAGACGTCTAATAAAGTATTTTAAGACTCTGACTGTTGTTTCAAACGTCTGATAACTATTAGGCTGGACATAGTTATTTCTGTCTGATGAAATCAGACGTCTAGACCTTAGACCAGATGTCTTAGGAGACGTCTGATGGATTTGGCAGACGTCCAATTAGTGGACCGTTGGCTGCTTAGCATACACTCAAGAATATGACCGTTAGAGCCTTATCAGACGTCCATAAGACTGTACAGACGTCTGATAAATGACCGTTTTCCCTCGGCTGACCCAAAATCTCTTCTCAGAGATTTTCTAACCGTTGCAACGTTTTGAAAATCCATTCCCACAGTAAAAGTAGGTTTCCAGACGTCCAGACATAATGACAGACGTTCCATATGTCGTCTGATGGACTTGCACTAGAACCCTGTTTAGATCTGATCCAAGTCAGGAAGAGACCCGCCCAAAATCAGATGTCTGACCTTGAAATCAGACGTCTTAAAGTGAACTTCCAGACGTCTGATGCTCTGATACCAAATGAAGGTTCCGGCCCTACCAGGAGGGGGTGACGTAATAATTGCGGAATTGAAATATAATCTGACAAATAAGCAATCACACAAAGTACACAAGAATTTATAGGTGGAAACCCAAACCGGGTGAAAACCACCACCTAACCCTCTCGAGTTAGGATTTTCCGATCAACCAAGTTGATCAAAATCTACTAAACCAAATCACTTTAAACGAGGGTGATTCAACCTCAATACAACCACGCTACCTAAACGAGGGTAACGTACCTTAACCCCTTCTCTCCACGAGAAGGATTTTGTCTCACGAAAGAGACGGGAATTCGCAAAGCGAATACCCAACCAAATAACAAAGATAAAATAAATAAGTAATCCTATAGAGCCAACAAAGTAATTATGAACCTAAGCTTCTATAGGAATTAGGATACTCCCCTTTGCAAGGAGTGAGTCGAGTTGATGACGCGGTGCGTGAGCCACGCGACGACGCAACTTCGCTCTCGTGGACTACGGCGGGAGAGCGGGTGCGCAACAGCTTGATGCTCTCAAGAGAATGGAGCTTGAGCTTAGAGAGCAAGAGGGACACAAAAAGGTTTGAAAGTATATTGCAAGGTGTGTCTTGGTGTTTCTAGGTGTGTGTTTGTGTTGCAAAGGTTCCCCTCTATTTATAGAGGTCTTAGGAAGGCTTTGAAAGGCTTAGGAAAGGTTCTATAGCCGTTGGGAACAAAGCCCAAGAGAATCAGCCCAAAATCAGGAACAATCATTGTTCTGACAATCTTATCAGACGTCTAATTATGGCATCAGACGTCTGGAAGTTCACCTTAAGACGTCTGATTCCAAGGTCAGACGTCTGATTTTGGGCGGGTCTCTTCCTGACTTGGATCAGATCTAAACAGGGTTCTAGTGCAAGTCCATCAGACGACATATAAGACGTCTGGCACTATGTCTGGACGTCTGGAAACCTACTTTTTCTGTGGGAATGGATTTCCAAACGTTGCAACGGCTAGAAAATCTCTGAGAGAGATTTTGGGTCTACCGAGGCAAAACAGTCAATTATCAGACATCTGGAAAGTCATATGGACGTCTGATAAGGCTCTAACGGTCATATCCTTGTGTGTTTGCTAAGCCAGCCAACGGTCCACAAATTGGACGTCTGGCAAATCCATCAGACGTCTCCTAAGACGTCTGGTCTAAGGTCTGGACGTCTGATTTCATCAGACAGAACTAACTATGTCCAGCCTAACAGTTGTTAGACGTCTGAAACAACAGTTAGACGTCTTAAAATACTTTATCAGACGTCTGATTTGGGAATTAGATGTCTGGAAACTCTGTTTGAACCCTATATTGGTTTTCTAAGTGTTCTACAGAAAACCTAAGTATCCTAGGGTTGTGCCGGTGTTCCTAGGACTACTGTTAGGGTACTTTGAGGTTCTTTAACATGAATTATCTAAGGAAATAAAGAGCAACAAAAGAAACAAAAAATACAACAAGTACAAAAGAAGGAAATCTATCATATTCTTCATTTCCTTCCATCTTTAATATATCGCTCCTCGCGAATCTCTTCTGTTCTTCATCAAGCTCGGCCAATCCGTCCTGGATGCGAGCTCGAACTTCGTCTAATCACGTATCCATTTGCGATTGACCTGAAATCTAGGACTCAAAGCGCAAATATTAAATGACACGTGTTTTGTTATCATCAAAACAAATGATCGTGGTGCTCTAGCACCAACATCTGATACGTGCTGTATTGAGGAGTTTTACGTTGCTCGTGTAGGATTCGTTTCGGGAAGGCACGGGACATGCCCTCCCACGCGGTTCAGACGTCTAAGCCAGGCACCAGACGGAGGGGAGCGTCTCCAGATGTCCGGAGAGGTGGTCAGACGTCTGGAACTAGGTCCAGACGGTTCAGAAGGATCCCTGGACGTCTGAGGAGCAGTGCAGAGTGAGGTATGATTCTGGACTTCTTTTAAGACGTCTGGAAGGTGTTCCAGACGTCTGATTTGAGTCAGTTTCCACCTTCCAGACGTCTGATTTGAGTTAGGATTGTCATTTTTGACCCGTTTAGGGTCCGTTTGAAGTCCGATTTTCGCAATTAAGATTCTATTTGTCTTCGTAAAAGTTCCTTTAACTGTTGGAATGCTTTCATCATGTTCTGAGTGGTTTCTTGTGGTTGATCCTTGTGTTAGGACCTCATTTCGTTGCGGGTTTGGGGGTTGCGAAGGCACGTGGATCTACCGATCAAGCCCCCATTACTCCTGATTTCGCAGGTAGGGTGGCTTCCCCTAGTTAATTACAAACATAAATGCATATCTGGAATGCAAATTAGATCCTAGAGTATGGCATGAATCCTAGGACTAGAAACATTGGAATAATTGTATTGAACGCATGAATTACAGTCCTGGATGAGTAAATAAAATAATAACAATTACTTATAATTGGATAACAGCTGCTTGTGAAATGTAAGGAACTGTTGTTAGCAACTGTTGCATGTATATTCCTGTTGTTGAAATTAAACACGAGCTACCTGCAAATAAACCTGAAATGATGAAGCATAGTATGGCTTGACCTGAGGAACATGAGTATGAACCCTATAGGGAATTAGGAGTAGAGCTCCTAGAAATAAATGGAACAGAACTGGAAATGTGAATGGGGAAGTGAGCTGGCCCTTGAGTACGGAGTACCAAGGAGAGCGACTGTCCCCCTGTTCAGTGCAGAGCAGAGCTAGCCGCCCTAGGGTTGGGACCCGGGGTTAGGACAGGCCACTTTGTACTGACTTTTTGGCCCTCGCGTACACAGTACCGGGGAGAGCTACTAGTGTAGGGAGAGAGCTAACCACCCTACGGGGCCCGGGGTTCAACTAGCCATCCTACACTGACTTGTTAGGCCCATGGGGCAAACCAGGGTAGTCAGGCGAGGGTGCGCGGAGTGTGGAGGGGCGAGACCCCTGTTTGGTTCTTAAGGGCTGGACCCCTGTTACTGAGAGGGCTATGCCCTATACTGGTTCCGAGCTGTGCTTGGAGCGCACCCGTTAACGGAAACAACTGATCGCGTGCCAGTGCGGGATAGCTACCTGTGCGTTTATCGTGTGTGCCATAGTCACCGTTACGTCTGTCAACGACCTTGGGGTGGTTGACTGAGTGTAGGACCACCACGGGGGACTCTCCCGGCCAGGAGAGAACCACGTGCTACTTCTACTCTTCGGAAAAGACTGCAATCAAGATCGTTCCCACGAGGAACACTCAAGATCAAGAAAAAGACCTGATAAATAAACCAAGTGATGAAAGAAAGAATAATTAGTTACATAAAGAAAGAAATTGAAAACAATAGCTACCTGTCCACCTTTACTGTTTTTAGTTAGCTGGTTGCTACTTTACTTAGCGTTCGCTGATTTCGTGTACTCATAACCTTTTTCAGGTCAAGATGTTGAGCAGCCAGAACTTACGGCTGCAGAGGGTGCTGGGCCTAGTAGAGCCCAGTAGTTGTACCGTTGTTGTACCCGTTTATTGTTGTAGTGAGTAACTTTGTTACACTTATGTACTCTTTTATTGTAAACTTTATATTCCTGTACCTGTTTAATTTCTCTACTGTTGTGGTCGTGTGTACTGTAGTAGTTTATTTTTTTATTGCTGTATTTTTGTTACTGTTAGTTGCTTGCATGGTGAATATGATTTATTTTTACTGCATTTTGTTTACTTCCTCATTGGACGACTGGGTCTTGGGATCGGTCGAGTCGGTCCGATCTCGTGTCCTGTAGGGATTCGGGAATCGGGTCGTAACACAGGGCGCCTTACTCTGGACATCTAGAACTCTGTGCAGACGTCTGAGGGTGGATTCAGACGTCTAGAGGTGCTTCCGGACGTCTGAAATTGCCTCAATCCTCTCACCAGCGCGCTTCCCCACCCTCTGACACACGTATGCGCATGGTCAGAAATTTGGAAGGAAAATAAACAAAAATATGCCCTATCAGAAGTTTGAGACTTACCTTCAAATGTCTGACCCGACGTCTGGAGGTCACTTCGGACGTCTGATTCTGCGGAAGAGTTATTCAGCAGAACTGTTTGTGAGCCTTTCTCTCTCTGCAGAAGCTACAACAGCAGCAGCGCTGCCTCGTCTCCTCGCAGTGTTCTGCCCTTTGACTCCCTCCTAGGCCCTCCTATCTCCTCTGCTCTCCGCTCTCTCCCTTGCTCCCGCTCAGCTGTGATGGTATGGGAACGAAATGGAGGAGGGGGGTTTATATGGGTGGAGGAGGCATGGGGAAAGCTATGGGGGAGCGGCATGGTGTGAGGTGGGGGGCTGCAGGGGATGGCGCGACAGTCGTGCGTGAGGGGGTGGTACAGGTGGTATGGGGATGGTGGTGGGAAAATTGTAAGAATGCCCTTGCAATTTTCCTCTCCCCCTTACAAACCCCAAAATAAAAACCTAGGGGGTTACACACTGTACAAAAACCCTACGAATTTCCAGAAATGCCAAACGACCCTAGGAAAGGGGATTGGGAAAAGATTTACTAAGAATGAGAAAGCTGAGACAGGCAATCTCCTTTGCAAACTTATCTCCCTGAAGTATAGGGGCACTAGAAACATTAAGTAGTACATCATGGAAATGTTTTATTTAGCCTCGAAACTAAAGGCACTTTAGTTGGAGCTGTCAGATGACCTCCTCGTGCATTTGGTAATGATCTCCCCCCTGCACAATATGGGCAGTTTAAGGTTAGCTATAACTGCCAAAGGGAGAAGTGGACTCTTAATGAGCTCATTTCTCATTGTATGCAAGAGGAAGAGAAGCTAAAACAGGGCAAACTAGAGAGTACTCATTTGGTTTTTGGGCCCAAAAGGAAGTGAGTTAAGAATACAACTACTGCCGGTTCATCCCTCTCCAAAGGGAGTCAAAAGAAGCATAAGGCATCCTTCTTCTGCAAGGGTGAAGGACACACGAAGAATTGTACCAAATATCACGCTTGGCGTGAAAAGAAAGGTATATCACTTTATTTGGTTTGTTCGAAAGTTATTTATGCTTCTGTACCCTCAGACATTTGGTGGATAGATTCGAGAACTACTATTCACATTAGTGTGTCTATGCAGGATTGCCTAAATTGCTGAAAGCCAAGTGATGGTGAAAGATACATCAATGTGGGCGACTACAAGAAGGTGGAGGTAAAAGCTATTACAGATTTTAGGCTATCATTGACTACCAACCACCAATTAGATTTGAAAGAGATTTTTGTTGTACCATCGTTTATGCAGAATTTGATTTTGTTTATCTGTTGGACATATTTGGATATTCTTGTTCATTTGGTGATAAACAATTTTAGTTGTTTCTTAATTCAAATTGAGTTAGTTCTGGTTCTTTGTATGTTAGTGATAAATTATATATGCTACATATGTTTTCCTTCAATTTTGAAACCTTCAATGCAACCTCGAGTAGTATAAAGTATAAATTAACTCAACATAATTCTGCTTTACTATGGCATAAGTGTTTAGGATATATTTCTAAACAGAGAATGGATAGGCTTATATCGAACAAAATTCTTGATTCCCTTAACTACACAGATTTGGATGTATGTGTAGACTATTTAAAGGGGAAAAGAATAAACAAAAGAGGCGTAGGTGCCACTAGAGCTACAGATATATTAAAACTAATACATACGTATGTCTGTGGTTCATTCCCTATGGCTTTATGGAATGGGCAACAATACTTTATTCCATTCATAGACGACTACTTTAGATACGTGTATCTATTTCTCCTCCACGAAAAATCGCAGTCCTTGGATGCGTCAAGTCCTATAAGGTCGAGGTGAAAAACCAACTCAGGAAAAGGATCAAGGCTATCAAATCTGACTGTGGTGGTAACTAATATTGCAAATATGATAGATCAGGAGAATAGCATCCAGGACCATTTGCTTCTTTTCTAGATAAGTGTGGCATAGTACCTCAGCACACCATGCCTACGACACCAAGCATGAATGGTGTGCTAGGCGTCGCAATAGAACTCTTGAAGATATGGTATGGAGTATGATTTGTCATAGTTCTTTACCAGAGTCTCTATGAGGAGAAGCATTAAAGACAACTGTATGTGTTCTCATTCAAATACCAACTAAAGCAGTACCTAAAACCCCTTATGAAATGTGGACTACTAAGGTACCTAGTCTGAAACATTTTCGTATCTGGGGATGTTCAGTTGAGGCTAGGCCATATAGGCCTACCGAAAAGAAACTGGACTCCAAGATAATCACCTGCTATTTTGCAGGGTACTTGATAACACCACGCAAGGGGGTGGTAATTCGGTTGAATATGGCCCATCTTTAGAATAAAAGGCACAACATAAAGTAGAATAGGAGCATTGCATGCATCAAGTACCAAGATTGCTTATAAACTGGATTAATGGCCATTTGTGTAAAGCATGTGTCAAAGCAGGCCTCATATGAGAAATCGGATCACATGGATGGATTCAGAACGACGAACGGAGTCCAACGGACTCAAGATCGACCAAATCCGACCTCCGGAGCTCCCACAATGGGCCCAAGAAATTCTGACCGTTGATCTGGAGATCAACGGCCCAGAAAGTGCCACGTCGCCCCGGCCCCACCGCTCGGACGCCCTCAAGCCAGCCAAGGACGAATCTCGACCGTTGATCTTCGATCGAACGGCCGAGATCCGCGCGCTCTCCTGCGGTCACCGCGACAAAGCGCGGGCGTGGCGCAACGGCTAGCGTGCACGCCCGCACCGCAGCGACGCGCGTTCGAATCGTGCTGAGCAGAAATCAAGCGCGAGCGAGGGGCGCGGCAAAATTGGGCCGCCCGATCAGCAGCGGGCGGCTAGGATCGCGCCACGCCGCGCGATGACAGCTCCCGAGATCCCACGCGTGTGCGCACGCCGGGTGGAAACGCGCACGCTCACGCGCGCTCGAGGCGAGATCTCAGCGCGGGCGCGGGAGGATCTCAGCGTCCACGGATCGCGCTTGGAGAGAGAGAGGGTCGGGCAGCTGACCGGTGGCAGGAGGGTTTCACCGACGTATCTGGAAGCGATTTTAGCGACGTTCTGGATGTCGCTAAAGCACATTCTTCTTTTAGGAAGCCCTTAACTCTATTTAAACCCCCTTCTACCACCATTCAAGGATACTCTCTCACTTGCAACTACTCCACTCCTCTCCTAGCTAGTTTTAGGCACTCTTGTAATCACTGGAGACGACGAGCCGCCGACGGAGCCTCCTCCACCGCCGTGGCTGCCTCGTCGCTCTCCACTCTCTCTCTACCTCTCTCTCTCTCTCTTTTAAGCTTTCATTTACTTTTGTTGAAGCATGAATTTAATGTTGTAAACCATGAACTATGAATGCATGTTTAATGAAATTATTTTCCATTTAGTCGCCATTTTAATTTCTGCTTAAAGTGCATGATCAAAGCCAAGAGCTTTCTAACCCTAAACTCTCTCTATCTATCGCTTTTCAAAATCGTCTCTTTCGCAAGCAAAACTCCGCCTTTTTCGTGACAAGTGGTAAACAAAATCCAATTTCCACGCCTCCCTGAGACCGACACTCGGACTCACCTCCGTTTACTTCTTTTAAAACCGACGTATCAAGTGCAACTATAACGACACCTCTTAACACACACGCACGAAGGCACGTCAGTTTTTGGCGCCGTTGCCGGGGAGGCAACGGATTTGTTTTATCACCTCCATTCCACTCATTCTCACATCGTCTAATGCCCTATTTTCCTTTTTACTTGACGGTTGCAGGAATTTGACGCATGGACGGCGAAGCGACGCATTCCACGACGGTAGCAAGGGAGTAGGCGCCTCGAGGACCGATAGTGAGTAACCTATCTCTCATTGTTTGATTGCGTGAAAAAGCTCAAAAAAATTGTAAAAAACTAAAAAAATTGGCGTGGTGAATGATTGCTTGACCCACATTCTTAACACATCACCCTGCAAAAAATGTACACTCTAATATGCTGAATAAATTCTTGGAGTGTTCTTTTCTTTCTTGAGTGGTGTTTGTGAAGCCACTATGAGTTGACCTGGGCCGCACCACTCAACCCTAAAACTGACTCATCTAATAGAAGCTACATGATCATTAGGATGAGTACACTAGGGTTTTAGAGCCACTACAAAATAAAAGGAAATCTACTTTCACTAAGTTGTGTGCAGAACTTGACGTGCCCACTGAAACTTGTTTGAAAACATTAAGACACGTCAACCCTAAAAAGTGCTCAAGTAAGGATGAAACACTAAAAGACACTATATCTTAACAAATCCTTGCTTGAAAATCATGTTTTGCTAGAAGCACATACTTTTAAAGTGGAAAATTAAGAGGCACCACCCCAATCAACGCCTCATCACATCACCCTAAGCACAAGCACTATCCTAACCCTTTAAAACTGAGTAGACGTGCCCTAGGCAGGACTGAGTTAAGTCTCAAAAGGTGAGGTTTTGTCTGCTAGGCACTTGGCTTTCATTCCCTTGGTAGAATCTGGTGACTAGGCTGCGGGGCAGTGTCAAACGACCGCGGTTGTGGGGTCTATGGAACCGGAGGCGCAAGCCAAAGGAAGAACCTTCCCTGGAATCCCCTCGTAATCAACCTAGCCAGATTAGCCTTGGGAAGGGGAGTCCAGTGCTTACGGACTTAATCACCCTTTGTGAGATTTCTAGGTCTCCTAAGGAATACACCATAAGGATTAGGCTTGCGTGCTTGATTGAAACACATTTCTCTCATCTGTCGCCCTCCGCATCCCCTCCTGTTCTTCTCTAGTGTATGCACGGGAGGCGCTCATTGCATCCCGAATTGTGTGTTTTGGGGCAGGAATCTAGGCGACGTAATTCTGTTGAAAACATGGCTGAACCTAGGGTAGATGAGGCTGAAGATCAACCCCCACCAGATGCTACAGCTATCATCCAGGCTCAAATCAATGCTAACCATCGGCTTTAGCAACAACAAATCCACACCATCATGCAAGCCATACAACGGTTACAGAACCCACAAGAACAACCACCACCTTTCAATGACATACCAGGACAACCACCACTTGATTTACCGCTATTTCAGGACCAGCCAAGACCCCTCCGTGATTTCTATAACCCTTCTGCCATTAGAGTCGAGCCACACCTTAGGATCCCCGAAGGGGGAGACGATTTTGAGCTAAAACCTAATGTATTAAGTCTAATCCAGAGCCACTTTCATGGAAGCTCAAATGAAGACCCCTTTCAGCACCTAGAAGATCTCGACCGCATAGCAAGAACAGTAAAACCTAGGAGCATTAGCCTTGACATTGTTCTAATCAAGATGTTCCCTTTCTCATTAAGAGACAAGGCTTCTCATTGGCTTAGAACCCTAGGTAGACCCATCACCACCTGGGAGGAACTGAGGCATGCATTTTTAAAGAAATTCTTCCCTATAGGAAAGACCAATGCCCTCAGAAGAGCTATCACTACCTTCACACTCCAGGGTGGGGAACAATTTCATGAGGCGTGGGAAAGATTCAATGAACTTTTGAGGAAATGCCCACACCACGAAGTTCCAAGGTGGCAATTGGCCCAGATCTTCTACCACGGTCTGGACAGCAACCTACGGAACTTCGTCGATGCCTCATGCGGGGGAAACTTCCTAAACAAAGACGAGGAGAGCGCGTTTGAGCTCTTTGAGTCTATGAGCGAGAATTCGCTCAACAATGCCTCCATGAACCAGTTTAATAGGTCCAGTCAACCCCGTGGCGGGATTTATGAGGTGCAAGCAAATTCTGGAATGGTTGACATGGACATCATTGCCAAAAAGTTGGATCGAGTGGAATTGGTGGACAAGAAGATTGATGAGCTTCTAAACCAGACCAGGAACCCCTTGCAGACTCTCTCCCTAGCAAAGGCAGCACATAATGTCGACCTGGTCCAACCCTTCACCCAATCGAACCTGGAACAACCCCTGACCACGTTCCAGGGAGGGACCTTTGCTCCCTCGACCCTTGATTACTCCCTTCCTTCTTCATCAACATCTGCTATTCTAGAAGATGTGCAAGCCATCCAAGGATATGCAAAACCTGACCCTTTCTCCAACACTTACAACACCGGCTGGCGTAATCACCCCAACTTTAGTTGGACAAACCAGAAACCACCGCAATTCCAAAATCAGCCCAGGCCAAACCAACAGCCGCACTTGCCCCCCTATCAGCAAGGACCACCAGTTAGACCCCAATATAACCAGAATAGGGTGGCCCCTCCCCCACAAAACCAAATGGACACCCTAATAAAGATGATGGCTGACATGAACCAAAAACATCAAGAAGAAATGACCTTGGTAAAGGGACAGTTAAGCCAACTCTTGGACTGTAAACAACAAGGATCTCTACCTTCCCAACCGCAACCGAACCCGCGAAACATAATTAACAGAGGCCCCAATTCACAAGGGTTCCAAAGCAACCCCGGGCAGGCTCATATGGTCCAGCCGGCCCCACAAACACCTCCTGGGTTTGGCGCTTCTTCATCCTCGTCTTCTCAAGGGTCACCCCATGGCCCCAATGCCTCTGCGAATGCGGTGACCTTGAGAAGCGGCACCAAAACCCAGGATCCTAAATGGCCGACTCTCCCCGAGACTTTACCTGCTGAGATACCCGACTTAGAAGAAGCACCAACCAAGGACCCAGACATGGAACCAATTCAGACACCCTATCCTGAGGCCTTGGAAACAATCAAGAGAAAAAAGAATACTGTGGAAACTGAGGAGCTGATGGAAATTTTTAAACAAGTACAGATTAATATTCCGCTTCTAGAAGCTGTCAAACACATCCCCGCTTACGCCAAGTTCTTAAAGGATGCCTGTACACCCAAGCGTAAGCTGAGACCACAAGCACCTAGGAAGGTTGTACTCTCTGAGCAAGCCAGTTCCGTGATATCAAGCAACCTTCCACTCAAACGAACTGACCCAGGAGCGCCCCTGATTTCCTGCAACATCGGGGACATGACATTTGATAGAGCGCTCTTGGACCTAGGGGCTTCTATCAACCTAATTCCCACAACCTTGTACCACCAATTTGGTTTTGGGGAGCTGGCACCAACCCCTGTCACCATCCAGCTGGCAGATAGATCAGTGAAAACCCCGAAGGGGGTCGTCGAGGACGTGATTGTACGGGTCAAGGACTTTTATTTCCGAGTCGACTTTTTGGTGCTCGACATGGAAGTCCCTAAAAAATTACAGAACGCACCCATAATCTTAGGCAGACCTTTCTTAGCTACGGCTAAAGCAAACATCGATTGCAACACGGGATGTATGGAAATCGCCTTCGGAGACAGGAAAATGCAGTTGGATATCTTCCGGGCAACAAAGTCTTTTGATTGTGATTACATTGAGGAACATGATCCCGTGGAAACTTTAATCGAGGAATGCCTTACCCTCAGTTCTGTGTCAGACCACCAAACCCGTAGTTCTGACCAGTCACCATCATTACCTGTGGACCTCTGTAAGGCTGAGTATCATCACATGACACCATTTGAAGAAATCGATGTTGATCAACTACCGCCCTTTCCATTCCCATCGACTGTGGTCCCACCCGCACCTGAACTTAAATCATTGCCCGAGAATCTCAAGTACGTCTTTTTGGGACCTGGCCAGACCTTCCCAGTGATTATTAATTCCTATCTAACCAAGGATCAGGAACTAAGGTTGACTGCAACTCTTTCAGAGCATCGGGCCGCCATTGGTTGGACCATCTCAGATCTAAGAGGAATTAGCCCCACCTATTGCACCCACAAGATTTACCTGGAAGACGGGGCCCGACCTTCCCGCCAGATGCAGAGACGGTTAAACCCTAACATGCGGGAGGTCGTTAAAAAAGAAATTATCAAGTGGCTCGACACCGACATCATCTACCCTATCTCTGATAGCCCCTGGGTGAGCCCCACTCAAGTGGTTCCAAAGAAGGCTGGGCTCACCGTTGTCACTAATGATCATGGCGAATCCATCCCCACCCGCACCACCATCGCATGGCGGGTGTGTATTGATTATAGGAAGCTTAATGAAGCCACTAAGAAGGACCACTTCCCCTTGCCATTCATTGACCAAATCCTTGAAAGATTGGTAGGGAAGAAGTATTTTTGCTTCCTGGATGGATATTCATGATATAACCAAGTCGCAATTGCTTCGGAAGATCAAGAAAAGACCACATTCACTTGCCCGTATGGCACGTTTGCATTCCGTCGAATGTCGTTCGGGTTATGCAATGCACCCGCGACCTTCCAGCGTTGCATGCTAGCCATTTTTTCAGAAATGGTGGGTGAATACTTGGAGGTCTTTATGGATGATTTCTCTGTATTCGGGAATTCATTCGACCATTGTTTGAGCAACTTGGAGAAAATCCTGAAACGATATATCGATGTTAACTTGGTGTTAAGTTGGGAAAAGAGCCATTTTATGGTTCAAGAAGGAATTGTCCTCGGACACATCGTTTCGCATAGGGGCATCGAGGTAGATCGAGCTAAGGTTTATTTAATTTCCAAACTTCCTCCACCTAGTTCGGTCCGACAGATTCGCTCTTTCCTAGGACATGTTGGCTTCTACCGAAGGTTCATCAAAGACTTTTCCAAACTTTCCAAACCCTTGACCGACCTTCTAGCCAACGATGCCACTTTCCACATGTCTCCTGATTGCATCCAGGCTTATCATACCCTCCGGGATTTAGTCTCCACCGCACCTGTACTTCAACCCCCAGACTGGTCCCAGGATTTTGAGATTATGTGTGACGCATCAGATTTTGCCATAGGTGCTGTCCTGGGACAAAGGCAAGACAAGAAGCCCGTGGTGATCTACTACGCGAGCAAAACATTGGAAGAGGCCCAACGTAATTATACGGTCACAGAAAAAGAGTTGCTCGCTGTAGTCTTTGGACTGGAAAAATTCCGATCATACTTGCTGGGATCCCACGTGACTATCTACACCGACCATTCAGCCATCCGACACTTGTTGGCCAAAAAGGACGGAAAACCCAGGCTCATCAGATGGATCCTGCTTTTGCAGGAATTTGACCTGGAAATCCGAGACAAGGCCGGATTGAAAAATGTGGTGGCTGACCACCTGTCAAGACTTCATCCAGACCACATTGGACCCTCCCTACCTCTATCTGATACCTTCCCTGATGAACACATCCTAGCCATGCAAGACAAGAAAATGCCATGGTATGCTGACTATGTCAACTACCTGGTTATTGGACAAACCCCGCACAGCTGGTCCAGACAGCAACGGGATAGGTTCTTGGCTGAGGCCAAGCACTATTTCTGGGATGATCCCATGCTGTTTCGCCTCTGTGCTGATCAGATCATCAGGAGGTGCCTCCCCGAAGATGAAGTTCAGTGTGTGCTTTCCTTTTGTCATGACCAAACGTGTGGCGGCCATTTCTCTGGCGAGAAAACAGCTGCAAAAGTTTTGCAGTCTGGATTTTATTGGCCGTCCCTATTCAAGGATGCACACATCTTTGCCAAGACTTTCTCACGATGCCAAACACTAGGGACAATGACCAAAAAAGATATGATGCCCCTTCAGCCCATTTTGATTGTCGAAATTTTCGATGTTTGGGGTATCGATTTTATGGGCCCCTTTCCACCATCCAACGACTTCGAGTATATCCTGGTCTCGGTAGACTATGTTTCCAAATGGATTGAAGCCGTCGCCACCCGACGATGCGATCACAAGGCAGTCATGGACTTTGTAAAGAAGAACATCTTTTCCCGGTTTGGAATACCCAAGGCCATGATCAGTGATGGTGGAAGCCATTTTATCCATTCCCAGTTCCGTGCCCTACTTAGAAAATACAGGGTAAACCACCGCATTGCCACCCCATATCATCCACAAACAAATGGGCAGACTGAGGTCTCAAACAGACAAATCAAGAACATTTTACAGAAGACTGTGAGACCTGACAGGAAAGACTGGTCCACACGACTTGATGATGCCCTGTGGGCATACAGGACCGCTTTTAAGACCCCGATAGGCATGTCACCTGATCGCTTGGTCTTTGGCAAAGCTTGCCATCTCCCTGTCGAATTGGAACACCGGGCTTACTGGGCTGTTAAGCAATGTAACATGGATCCCCAGTTAGCTGGTGCGCAAAGGACTCTTCAATTATCTGAGCTTGAAGAAATTCGTCGGGATGCCTTTGACAATAGTCGGCTATATAAGGAGAAAATGAAAGCCGTCCACGACCGACTCATTCATAGGAAAACCTTTGAGCCAAACCAACAAGTCTGGCTATTTGATGCACGCCTGAAACTCTTCCCAGGGAAACTTAGGTCCAAATGGACATGACCATTTCGGGTGGTCAAACCCTATTCCAATGGGGCAGTTGAAATCGCCGATCTTAATACCGGGCACACCTTTACAGTCAATGGTCAAAGATTGAAGCATTTCCTGGCCCAGGTACCCCCCAAGGAAAGTGTCACCCTTGTTGAGGGCTGACACAAAGCACCGCCCAGTTGGAGGCGTTAAACTCAGCGCTTCCTGGGAGGCAACCCAGCGGATTCAGACTGATCTGGTAGTTTACGTCACTTAGGTACTATCTTTTTGAATGCTTTTGCATCCATGCATCTGCCAATGAGGACATTGTCCAACTTAAGTATGGGGGGGATGGTAAATTGCATAATCCTAAGCTTAATTAATCAGTCTGAATGAATAAATTAATTGATTAAAAAAAAATTGAATTTAGGAAGAAAAATATAGGCACTAGAAACTTGTCAATAGTGGAAAATAATACAAAAAGAACTTAAACACTTAGACTTTTCAGGCCTTCAGGCTTAATCAGCCCCGGTGTCCATTAAAATATGGATTTAGCGGCGAATCCTTGCAACTTTAAGCTATTCTAATCCACCTAATAAATAAGGTAATAAGTATACGACTTATCAACTCACCCTCTAACTCAGGAAAACTTTGAGTCTAAGCATCTACACACATTTTTGCACAGACTCACTTCTCGGAGATTTTGACAGAAATTGGGTAGCTAATGAACTCTCTAGGGTGGTATGGCTGGCAAGTTGTCGTGGGTAACAGTCCATTGGTAGGTTGTCCAGAACCCAGCCACAGGCCATTTCTTTTTCGTTGCCTCTAGGTACATTTGAGATTAGGGAAGCCACCTACGAAAAAAAAAAAAAAAAAAGAAGAAGAAAAGAAAATAAACCACACTTCACCGCACATGTATGGCTGGCAAGTGATCGTGGGTAACAGCCCATTGGTCGGTTGTCTAGAGCCCAGCTCAATAATTGTACAAAAAAAAGACCAAAACACCTAAGGACGAAGCGGGGAAGTAGTACAAGCCGGGGAGATAAACACTGGAAAATCCTTGTGTTGACCCCAAGTAAAATGAACGTAGGGAGAAAGCTACCAATTGAACAAATACACCTTCAGGCAAAAATTTATTTTCTTCTCCGGTCACCTAGGGGCGTAGAAACTCGAAGTCTGTCTCAATTACCGTTAAGTGAGTCTATCACAACATTCACACCAAGATGCTTAGCACTTAGGGTTTTAACCGAGTTTTGGATGGGTTGGGTAGCCGTAAAAAGTTACTAACTCACACTGATTTCCGAAAATTCTAAAAAGACATATATAGATATATACGTATACATATGTATAGTTATATATACAAAGCAAGGATTCGGGCGATTCATATTTTGGAAGACACCCGGGCACTTCTTAGTCTTTGTAGATTAAGATCTTCGTATATTTCCTCTTATTGACGAGTAATGAAGTGCCTAAGCAATTACTTCTTGAATTCTCCAAAGAAATAAAGGCTAGAATAAACCTTGCTAGGGACTATCAAGGAGTAAGCATGGGGGTATGATAACACCACGCAAGGGGGTGGTAATTAGGTTGAATATGGCCCATCTTTAGAATAAAAGGCACAACATAAAGTAGAATAGGAGCATTGCATGCATCAAGTACCAAGATTGCTTATAAACTGCATTAATGGCCATTTGTGTAAAGCATGTGTCAAAGCAGGCCTCAGATGAGAAATCAGATCGCACGGATGGATTCAGAACGACGAACGGAGTCCAACGGACTCAAGATCGGCCAAATCCGACATCCGGAGCTCCCACAATGGGCCTAAGAAATTCTGACCGTTGATCTGGAGATCAACGGCCCAGAAAGCGCCACGTCGCCCCGGCCCCACCGCTCGGACGCCCTCAAGCCAGCCAAGGACGAATCTCGGCCGTTGATCTTCGATCGAACGGCCGAGATCCGCGCGCTCGCCCGCGGTCGCCGCGACAAAGCGCGGGCGTGGCGCAACGGCTAGCGCGCACGCCCGCACCGCAGCGACGCGCGTTCGAATCGCGTGGAGCGGAAATCAAGCCCGAGAGAAGGGCGCGGCAAAATTGGGCCGCCCGATCAGCAGCGGGCGGCCAGGATCGCGCCACGCGGCACGATGACAGCTCCCAAGCGCCCACGCGCGCGCGCATGTCGGGCGAAAACGCGCGCACGCACGCGCGCCCGAGGTGCAATCTCAGCGCGGGCGGGGGAGGACGGCTCTCGTTCAATGTCCACGGATCGTGCTTGGAGAGAGAGAGGGGCGGGCAGCTGACCGGCGGTAGGAGGGCTTCACCGACGTATCTGGAAGCGGTTTTAGCGACGTTCTGGATGTCGCTAAAGCACATTCTTCTTTTAGGAAGCCCTTAACTCTATTTAAACCCCCTTCTACCACCATTCAAGGATACTCTCCCACTTGCAACTACTCCACTCCTCTCCTAGCTAGTTTTAGGCACTCTTGTAATCACCGGAGATGACGAGCCGCCGACGGAGCCTCCTCCACCGCCATGGCTGCCTCGTCGCTCTCCACTCTCTCTCTACCTCTCTCTCTCTTTTAAGCTTTCATTTACTTTTGTTGAAGCATGTATTTAATGTTGTAAACCATGAACTATGAATGCATGTTTAATGAAATTATTTTTCATTTAGTCGCCATTTTAATTTCTACTTAAAGTGCATGATCAAAACCAAGAGCTTTCTAACCCTAACCTCTCTCTATCTCTCGCTTTTCAAAATCATCTCTTTCGCAAGCAAAACTCCGCCTTTTTCGTGACAACAAGTGGTAAACAAAATCCAATTTCCACGCCTCCCTGAGACCGACACTCGGACTCACCTCCGTTTACTTCTTTTAAAACCGACGTATCAAGTGCAACTATAACGACACCTCTTAACACACACGCACGAAGGCACGTCAGTACTCTGAGAGGTAGAAGGGTTATAAGTTTTACAACCCAATGCCTCACTCATTCTTTGAGACTAGGAATGCCAATTTCTTTGAGAATGTTGGTTTGGGGGGTGATAGTCTCCACAATACATTTGAAGAACTAGATCTTGTTCATAAGGAAACCATTGAACATTGTGAAGTTCTTATTCCAAATGTTGTTCCAACAATATCAGGGGAAGAAAGTAATGTGAACAATCTTCCCGTTAATCAGAGCAACATTAAAATATTCTAGATCTTACACCCATTAGGAGATCTAGTAGAGAAAGGAGAAGTGCAATATCAAGTGATTATGTTGCATTTCTTTAGGAACTAGAGGTAGACCACATGGATATAGATCCCATTTCTGTCACACATGCCATGAGGAGTTTCAACTCTCAGAACTGAATCAATGCCATGAACGAAGAGATGAAATCCATGAGTCACAACGAGGTTTGAGATGTTGTTCCATTGTCTGAAGGTATGAAGCCCATTGGTTATAAATGGATATTTAAAACCAAACAGGATTCACAAAGTAATGTGGAAAAATATAAGGCTCATCTTGTATCTAAGGGATTTACTCAAAAGGAAGGCATGGATTATAAAGAGACATTTTCGCTAGTTTCATCTAAGGATTCATTCAGAATCATAGTGGCTTTAGTAGCTTATTTTAATTTAGAGCTACATCAGATGGATGTAAAGACATCGTTTCTTGATGGAAATATTAATGAAATAATTTACATCGTACAACTAGAAAACTTTGCATTAAGAGATGTAAAGAAGATGGTTTGCAAATTAAAGAAAATTATTTATGGACTAAAGCAAGCTTCAAGACAGTGGTATTACAAATTTTATTAAGCTATTATCTCATTTGATTTTAGATAAATCAAGTTGATGATTGTGTATATCATAAATTTGTAGGGGAAAACATATCTTCCTGGTATTATATGTGAATGGCATACTCCTTGCCTGTAATGATAATGGTTTGCTTCAAGAAACCAAGACATTTCTCTCAATTAATTTTGAAATGAAGGGTCTTGGTGAAGCCTTCTTTGTATTAGGAATCCAGATACAATGAGATCATTCTCAGGGTATTCTTGGGTTATCACAAAGGAGATACATTGATACTATTCCAAGGAGTTTTGGTATGGAGAATTGTAAACCAGGAGATACTCCACTGGCTAAGGGAGATAAATTCTCTCTTAACCAATGCCTCAGGAATGAATTTGAGGCAAAGGAAATGGAAAATATTCCTTATGCATCGGCAGTGGGAAGTTTAATGTATGCCAAAGTCTCCACATGGCCAGCCCTGGCATATATCGTTAGCATGTTGGGCAGATATTTAAGCAAGCTTGCACCCGACCACTGAAAGGCAGCCAAACAGGTCATATGCCACCTACAAAGAGAAAAGGATTTCATGTTTACATACAGGAGATTAGATCATTTGGAGGTTCTCAGATATTCTGACTCTAACTTTGCAGGATGTTAGGATACCCGAAGATATACATTGGGATACTTTTTTCTTCTAGCTGAGGGAGCTATCTCGTAAAGGCGTGCTAAGCAAACCTTGATAGCTATCTCCACTATGGAAGCAGAATTTATAGCGTGCTTCAACGCTTCAAATCATTGGATATGACTTAGGAATTTTGTCACAGCACTACAAATCATTGATAGTGTTGAAAAACCACTCGATTTTACTGTGACAATAATTCGACGGTGATATACTCCAATAGCAGCAAAACCATTGAGGTTGAAACACATTGATATCAAATATTTAGCGGTCAAGGAATAAGTTCAAAGTGGACAAGTGTCCATTGAACACATTAGGACCAACTCCATAGTTGCAGACCTGCTCACTAAAAGGCTAATGGCAAAGGTTTTTCATGAGCATGTTGTTTGTATGGGTGTTATATCTATTCTGTAATGCAATAATTCAATGGGAGTTTGTTCTATTTTAGTGTTTTCATGTATGGACATATTTTTTGGATATGCGCATAATAATAAAGTTCTTTATTCTTTGAACTCATTAGTCATTGCCATGTGATCTCTTATATGATAAGGTTTTGGACCAGTTGAAAATAGGCATGTGTAGATCACGTTGACATGTAATTTTCATATTATGTACCTATATTAGATTTATGCTATTACTTGTGTTAATGTATGTGATCATTGTTTGACTTAGTTGATTACATAATGGTGCAAATCAACTTTGGTCGTATGTTAATAAAATATGGACGAGATTGGGGGAGATGTGGTCTGTTGTAATGTTGTATTAATGAGCTCATACAGGTATTATATAAACGTATGTTTATAAGAATAATATATGTGGTTCGGGTGAAATATTGTTAGAATCATAATGCAAACCATCATATATTATTATTACAAAATTATACATTATATATATATACATATATTTAGATATCACATTTACGGTCATGAAGTGATCTAATTATATTGTTAGACCATTCACATCTCATAAGGGTATATGAATTTTATACATAGATACCTTAAGAAAATGTAATTTTATGATGGGTGGAATTATTATTTTATATTAAATAGTCATGGTCCTCGAAGGGATAGAAGAAAAGTGGGTAGTTATGATTCTCTGCATCCCATTGTAGAGAAAATGTTATAAATATGTCCCAGGATAGAACCCTTGGGGTACGATTTGTCCCCCTCGGGTTGTTCCGCACCTTCTCTCTATTATTCCCTTTAGAAGCACCATCGCCCCTTTTCTAAGGAAGGACTCCATGACTTTAGAGAATTCGCATGTAATTCTCCGTCAAATCACCGAAGTGATGGAGTCAAGTATACTCCCATCTCTTCTCTTTCGTTTTGTTTTAATTGATTATATAGTAATCAAATTATCCCTAGAATCTCAGAAATTTCATTTTGTCTATATTTTCCATCCCTTATGTTAATTTATCTCTTTGTCTTCATGTTTTATGGCCTCCTAACTTTTTTTTCTTATTTCATCGATAATTATAGCCTCTTCTACCCTCATTTTGTTAACCTAAATTTTTCACTCCACCCCTTTGATTTGGTAGCTTGTAGAACAATGTTGCAACCATATGTCGAGCATTACTTTTGTATACATTGCCTTCAATCAACTTATTGATACCATTTGCATATTTCAAGGGTGTTTTACAATGTAACTTTTGGATTAAATAGATTTCTATTACTTCACAAAGGATTTTTTTTCTTACACAAAATTTGTTATGATGCTCATATATATAATTGAGGAAAAGTAAATAAATGTAATTTATAATGTATTTTCTAAAATATAGATGAGAGTAGTGGTTTCAATTAATGTATTTAAATTTTTTTTAGTGAAAATAATTTTTTATCGATGAAAAATTACTTTAAAAAATGAAAAATTACTTTTCAAAGTGAAAAATTACTTCCAAGTAAAAAATTATTTTTTACTGATGAAAAAGTAAAATACATCGATATATTTTTATTTTTAACTGATATATTTTAATTTTCAATCAGTTAAAAATTATTTTCAAATTATATATTCTGATTTATTTGATCTTCAATCTATTTTTGATAGTTTACCGTAAAATATCCTGCAATACACATTTTCGCAGTGACTTCATACGTTATTGATGTTATGATCGAGTCCTCGTCGCCACCTTTGCTTACGTATGCAGTTAACTGACCCTGCCTTGATTGCTTGCATTGGACTCTTCGACAAGTTGCAAACATCGATTTCGTCGAAGGAAGAGAAGGCATGGATTGGTAATCTCGGACAGTATCGTCAAAGACGTCGAGAGGAGACTGTTGGGGTCTTCCTTCGGTTGCCTTTGTTGGATAACAGGTTGGTCTTGCATGGCCACTCCCTGTATATATGTTCAAGTAGATCAGTTGCTTTGGCGTCTTCCGATGGAGACCCCTCCTCCATTGTACCTATTGGCCGGTTGGTCATTTGAGTACATACTGTAATCACCCTATCATCGAAGGGACAGCGGTACAGAAATGTATATACGTTCATAAAATTAAATTATATCGATTACATTTTTTATATTACATCAGTAGAATTAAAAAACTATTAATATAATATAATTTTAAATTTCATATCATCGGTACGTTTTGATTCATCGTGAGTAAATGATACTGATGATTTCTTAATTACACGTAAAAATGATCGATAATTTCTTAATATGCAAACAAAAATCATCCATACATGTACGGTATATGTGTGACGATAGGTTCCACCACGTGCTCTCGTGGGAGTAGTTAGGTATTTGCGTTGATTTTTATGTTACTTGTTTGAGTTTTTTATATTTGTTGTTATTAAAGAGACGTTCTTTGTTGATCATAATTTCATTCTTGTGTCTTCTTTGTCCTAAAACTTCATCTTCCAGGGAGGCCTTAGCACGGCACGCTCTCTTTATCTTACTTATATCTTATAACTCTATTGCCCTGATCTGAACGGAAAATGGCCTTCATACCTTCCATCGTGAGATCTAAAGATATGGGACACCTTTCATGGGATGCATCAGGTTACGTTTGGTGGGAGGTTTACGTAGATTTGAATTGGAATTGAAATGAGTTAAGTTGGTAAGATACCTATTTAATGGATTTATAATAATTGATGTGTTGATGTAATATTAATAAATAAATTTTTAATATTATGATATAAGATTAATATAATATTATAAAAATATTTTAATAAATATATTATAATAAAAAATATATTAATATTAATATGATATAAAATATAATAATAATTTATATATAAAAAATTTATTTCTTTAACCTCACTTTCAAACTCACCCTTAACCCACCTCCAAACACCAAACCCAGCTCAAAATCCTTCGGAAAACACAGCCTCAGGAGATGTAATTTATCCCACGGTCAAACATAGACAGAATAGCTTCTCTTTCGACTCTTCTCTCTGTTTTTTTTTTTTGTTGAAAATGAAAAATAAAAAATTTTGCATCGAGCGGGTTACGTCGCTTTCCCGCCGTCATACTGGCGCCACTACCCTTCCCTGGAAAGATTATTTTCTTCGCTAAAAAGTAGAAAAATAAAAGAAAAAGACTGTGACGTAAAAAAATAATGTAGTTATTATTTTTATATTTTTCATAATATTGATTTATTTATTAATTGATATTTAATGTAAAGAAATAAAAAATTTTAAGACTTATTATATATTAATTTTTATCATGTTTAAAAAAGTTACATCACTTTAATTTAAAAAGTGTACAGATGATAAAAATTTTTACATCGATGATAAATTATTCTAGGGGTAGTTTCATCTAGCTAAAATGATTTTACACCTGTTTAAAGTGATTTTGACCTATAAATTTAAGATTTAAGGTTTAGGTTTGTAAAAAGTGATTTCACGTATGAGAAATGATTTTTCACTTGAAAGTTAATTTTTCACCTTAAGATTTAGGATCTAGGATTTAGAATTTATGATTTAACTGAATCCTAAATCCTAATGTGAAAAATTATCTTTCAAGTGAAAAATCACTTCTCATACGTGGAGAAACACTTCAAATTTAATTTTATACCGATGTAAAAAAATATTATACCGATACAAAATAATTTAAAATAAGATATAATCTTACTTTACACCGATGCAAAAAATATTATTACATCGATATAATATTTTTTTATACCAATATAAAATAATTTAAAATAAAATTTTACAGACAACTATATAAAATTTTTTAAAAAATATAAAATAATTTTACATTACCACTTATTTATTTTTTATTTCAACAATTATAAATTACACCGCATTTCATCACTCTTTTTTACCTTAAAAAAAAGTAACACCGTATTTATAACTATACGTCAATTTTTTTGGTTAACTTTTATATTCTTCGACTAACGTCCATTTATCTTTTATTTGAAAGTTACGATGATTATTCCGTTAGATTAATCTACGAATGTTTGTAATATAATACGATAATCATGACTTTTTTTTTTTTTCCGTGAGATAAAGGGATCATGAAGGTTAATTAACATTAAATTTAAAATAAATTATCTTAAAGTAATCTCTTATAATCTAATTAATCAAATTAGATTACCCCTATTGAAATAATTCACTAAATAAATTAGGCGATGTGACCCCTTAATCTCAGCACCTCCTAAATTATGTATGATATATGCCACAAGGCGACTTCTTAACCATATGCATACCACCGGTCGCCGCCGCCAGTCTCGCATTAATAAACAAAACACCACCATCTCCACCACTACCAAACTCTCACAGCCAACAATGGCCGACTCCTCGAACTCCATCATCCGCTTCGGCGTCATCGGCTGCGCGGAGATCGCCAGGAAGCTCTCCCGGGAGATCCAACTAGCGACGAACGCTTCGCTGGTCGCCGTCGGCAGCCGCTCCCTCGACAAGGCCCGTCGCTTCGTCGCGGACAACGAGCTATCGGAGACGGGGGTGAGGGCCTGCGGCAGCTACCAGGAGGTGCTGGACGACCCATGCGTGGACGCCGTGTACGTGCCGCTGCCGACGAGCATGCACGTGGAGTGGCCGACCAAGGCGGCGGAAAAGGGGAAGCACGTGCTGCTGGAAAAGCCCGCGGCACCCTGCGTGGTGGATCTCGACGTGATTCTCGCGGCCTGCGAGAGGAATCGGGTGCAGTTCATTGACGGAACCATGTTGATGCACCACCCGCGCACGGGGAAGATGGAGGAGCTGTTGAGAGATCCCACCCGCTTCGGAGAGGTCAAATGGGTAATTTCATCACCCCTTCAGAGATGTATATCAAGTAAAATACTCAGCACACCTCAAAATCTATCCTCTCTCCTACCCCCACCCCACCCCCGCAAAAAAAAAAAAGAAGAAGAGGGCACAGAACCTACTAAACTTTATTCAATATATATACATTAACGCAAAAACTCATATAGAAGTTCGCACATCCTTTCCTTGGACCGATATTTAGTTATCGAACAAATTACACCAATTTTATTGACTTAGTTAAGACGCAAATTACAAGAGCATACTGCGGTTCAAATCCTCCAGATCTGGTCAACGTTATGGATTTAGTCATTCTCCTCATGCGGCGGCGCGACTTCAGAGCTGAGTGCCAGAGCAAAGCAAGTTTGCTTCCCTACCAACCTTATTTTAAACCTGGGTATGGAGATCGCTCCAATCCATTCGATCGAACTTCGCTTATAATATGCTTAATTCGTAAAGACAGCTGGCTCCACTAAATCTATCCATATCCCGGATAATAATACGTGGGTAGGAAAATGATCCTTTTCGGCATCCAATGGCTTTAAAGTAGTCATGTTTGGACGACGATCTACATATATCTAATAATATCTGGTTGTCTACTAAATAATCAACTCCATGTATCGATACCGTAGACCGTGTTTGATACCCTACCATACGTTACTATATGATAAAAGTAGGATGACGATTTCTCTCTAGAAATATCCATTTGTCTACTAAATAATCAAACTCCATCGAAATTGCTGACCGTGCATAACACGTACGCTTCCACGCAATTAATTTTAGTGATCGATGTATAATATTTTTTCCAGCGGCATGTCGTGAATTAGTATGCCGTTGGTAATGAAGTGTTTGGGAAAATGACATATACATATGTAATAGATGTTAATTTACAAGTATGTTACCAATAATCTATTGATAATCTCGATAACTTATCAATAGCCTATCGATTATCTCGATGTTTTGCTTGTACGAATTTTGTTTGCACCTTATTGATGTTGCTACTACTCAAAGGGTGTCGGATGAGATTAACAACAACCAATGGTGTAGTGGAGGGACACAAGAGATAGGGCGACGTCGGAGGAGGCAAAGGTAATCGATGTTGTACAGCGAGCAGGTTGAATAGGGTGTGCATATGTTAGTCGATATTAATTGTACACATTCAATGACATATGATTCATAACGATTTTATATTTTAACTTTCTAAATATCCCAATTAGATAATTTTCTAAAATTATAAGTGTATTTATCAATATATCACTATCATCTACTTCAAATTTTAAGTTGATAGAAAATATTTTATTTGATTGTGTATTGATTCAACACTTGTGTTTTTACATGTATATTATTTTTGTATAACTTTTAATAATTTTTTATTTACTTACAATTTTATTATTTAAGTGAATTTGTTAGCATACGTGGACAGTTTGTTGGCATGTCTTTGATGTGCATAATTTTCAAATTGACGATAATCTCGATAACTCAACATCGAAATGAAGACATGTTCACAATATGCCCTCAATATACTTCCGATGCGTACACTTGAAAATTTATCGATACAATATTGATATCAACACTTAAAATCTTAATTTTCCTTCCACTGTTACGATTCATCATATTAAACATAATTAATTTCAAAGGTCTAATTTGTCATGCATCATAGGTAACAGGATCACCGTATTCGTACATTAAGCTCCTGGGCTTGCATTTGTCAAAGCCAAGAGGTCATAATATCCTAATTCATGCAGGTGCTCCCGTTGGCAAGCACATTGTTATATATATATATATATACCAGAAACGGAAATAATGTGAGAATTCGTCCTTTCGGATGAAAGGCCAGGAGATTTTGGATTTTTAGTTTTAAATGTATTTAATTCATTTTTAAATATACAACAGGTTACCTACCAGCAGCAGATGATTTGATACCCATACATGCCGGCCAAATCAATCCCGATGCATGTCGCTAATAATACATATAATAATAATAATTTCCACAAGTCGAATTCAAATTTGATACAATCCAATTAAATCTTTTCAAGTCGATTTCAAGGCAATTAATCAATTTGTTTTGAGCTACTGATTTTACCCAGATTAAGCACGTCTCGTGCATTAATTTCACTCACAAGTAACGTATGGCTCGTGAAGGTCCACAGCAGCATGACCGTTCCATACGGGGAGGACTTCTTCGAGAGCAACATCCGGGTCGAGCCGGGCCTTGACGCCCTTGGAGCCCTGGGTGATCTGGGCCGGTACTGCATCCCAGCCATCCTCTTGGCCGACTCCTTCCATCAACCTGAGACCACCGTCGCCACCCGCGGTGCCGTCGCCAACCCCGGGGGTGTCCTCCTTTCCTATGGTGCTACCCTGCACTGACACAACGACACAACGATCAATTCGCCAGCTTTCATTGCTCCTTCCTCTCTTGCCTCTCCATGGAGCTCTTCACCGTTGGCACCCGCGGGTCACTCCACTCAAACGACTTTGCCATGCCCTTCGTCGACTTCGCTGGCCCTTCGACCGTGAAGGACTCAGCATACTTCACGGCCAGAAGGGAGTTCTAGGTGCCAGAGCGGCATCTGGTGGAGACCGAGATGCCCCAGGAGGCACTCATGGTGACCGAGTTCGCAAGATTGGTGGGGAGGATCAAGAGTGGCGGCGCGATAGAGAAGAAGTGGAGTGAATTGAGTCGGAAGACGCAGCTAGTGCTGGATGCTGTCAAGTGGTCTATTGAGAATGGTTACCAGCTTGTGGAGGTTGGCAACTAAAGCAGAAAATATGGACTTGATCTTAAGGTTAGAAAAGGTACCACTGCATTTGGAAAACAATCTTTCACATGGGGTTAGGTGAAAATCAAGGTTTAATATTGTACTTTTAAGCATTTTTATCTATGAAGCAAATTTTAAGCCTGGGAATTGACATGATGAGCTCGTAGATAATTGGATCGGAGTTTGAGTAACAATTTACGACTTCAATTCAATTGGAATGAGCAAGCTCGATCCCCCACAAATGGGCTGTAGTTTAGATGTTTTAAACTTTAACTTGATTTAGTTCTATTAGAGTTTAATCTTTTTTTTTTTTTTTAAAATACAAATCTTACTTAATTATCTTTTATCTACTAATGCAACTTCCTTAAGTACACGTGAAAATGAGATTAATGGGTAAGTTAAAATTTATGGAACCATTGTCGGTAACCCATGAGATTTTCACGTGGGTTTGAACTTCAAAGTGAAACCTAATCCGATAACAATCGGAAAACGTCCAACCTTATAATAAATAGGTTAAGTTAGATTCGATCCTTGATGCTAATGGGTCAAATGTGTTTTTATATGTGAGTAGTTAAATCGGCTAACCCGACTCGACTTGATGCCCGGCCCTAGCAAATTTACATTCATATTCTTGCTGGTACACGTAGTTTGATACATATCCTGACGTTGCTATTGACTTGCATATTCTTCACGTCGTATATGTTCACATGGGGAGCCTCTATCTAATGTGGACGTCGCTTGCTATTGAATTTGATTTATAGTTTGTTGAGTAATTGGTTTAAGCCTAACAACTAATAACTCAAGTTTAAATAATTTGTACTTAGTAGCGGTGTAAGAATAAGACAACAAGTAGGTATGCCCACAGAAATACAGACCATTAGAAGAGGTATGTGTTCCTGTCTATTTAGTTTGTATGTTTTGTAATTAATCAACAATCTCCTTTCTTTAGTGAGTTAAACCTCTGTGGGTAAATATAATCACAGCCATTATGGGTGACATATTTTATCTGGCGTCATGCTAATTAATCATCCATCACAAGCACATGAAGTTTGTCAGGCAATTAGCATGTTACTTCTGGATTGTTGAGTTGTAATCGAGTACATGAATTTTGGGTGTATCCTTGAATGTCTTTACGTTGTACTCACATACCCCCACAATTTTTCTTAATTTGATGATGGTTAGTGGAGATAAACCCTAAACAATAGTGGGCACCAGGGATTTGTGCACTGCCGTGATTTTCCTCTCTTGTTACAGGGTTGTTCCATGTAAATCCCTCGTTTGTGATTGCCCCGTGGCAATTACATTAAGCTTTTTCTTTGATCCAAGCCAAATGGGTAGACATCACAAAATCTCAGAGATCCCTCCAAACGAGGTTAGGAGATTCATGACGATCTCCTGCATGGTCCAAGATAGAAGACAACCGCAGTACCCGAGCAATTGGGCAGCATGCGAGTACAAACGAAGTCGATGTAGTGATAGGGATCCGATACTACTTATGTCAGGCACGTAAGGAAAGAAAGAGTTGCACGGCTATGCAAATTGATTATATATAAATACAAGCCCCAAAACATGTTTGAGATTGGAAAGGAATAGGAGGCCACGGAAAAAATGCAAAATGGGTAATAGTTATCGCATTCCCCATGCAACCATCCTGTAAGTGAAAAAGAAGTGGGAGTAGGACTCAATTCCGTGAACTGTTTTCTTTGAAGACTTGGATTATTTTAACCAAATTTTGAAGCTAAGTTGTATGAGAACTCAAACGGGGACTCAGTTTTATAATGCATGAATGTGATCTTAACTGTAACTGATATTTAACTTAACAAGTTTTTAAAAATAACGTAATCCCACCCCCACTTAAAATAGCCAACATCACTTTATGATTTAGCGGGCACAGGTTAATAAAAATATTTCGGCGTAAATATAATTTTGAATGAGTGTAAGATAGATTTGAAATGTATCTTGTGATTTTACATCGATGTAAAATAATTATGAAGTATATCTTGTGATTTTGTATAACTGTAAAATAATTTTGAAGATAATTTTAATGTTTTTGCACTGGTTTAAAATGATTCTCAAAATAATTTTGTACTAATATAATTAAATGGTTATGAAGTATATTTTCTGATTTTGTATCAGTGTAAAATGCTTCCGAATGTAATTTCAATGATTTTTCATCAGTGTAAAATGATTGTAAAGATACTTCAATGGTTTTACACTGATACAAAATTGTTCAATTTTTTATTTAGAAGTGGTGAAGCATTTTTGAGTAGTGGTAGATCACACCACATGACAATACTCATGCTATTTTTTTACGTGAAGGAAAGACATGTGATATGATCTTCTCTTATGAATTTGCTTTTTAAATTACCTCTACCTCTTTATATTTCAAAATACATCACTTTATATATTTTTGCACTCATGCCTATTTAGAAAGACGAAAGTGTTGTTAATTTGTAATGGTGATTAATGTGTATTTGTGTTTATTTGAACATCTTTTAATTTTGTAATGTTATGTTCATTGGAGGGTGTGTAGAGAGAGACTTTTCAGTAGATGGGTTTACTAATTCTTATTCAAACTAGGGTTGACTAAATTGGTGTCATCTTTTAATAATTCATACTTTGTAATACTTGGTTAACCTATGAAGTAACCAAGGATAATAAAAATAGGGTTTAATCCTCAAATAAATTAGTCCTTAGATGGAAGAGCATGTGTACCTCCTACACATGCAAATAATTACTTTTCCAAAATATTTCAACTTCGATAGGTACCTTGGAAGAGCAAGATACCTTAGTGTCATATATAAGCATACATGATATAAAAAGGATAGAATCAAAGAAGTTTGTGATTTCCCACACATGCTCGAACAGTGGACCGACAGTATTGGTTTGCTTTCTTTGGGAAATATTGACTTTACCTTTTTCCCCTCTTTCGTGCGGTTGAGATGGGGAGGTGTGCAGGACGAAGGACATAGATGTCGTTGGGTTCTTAGTTTCGCTTGCGTCATCATGACAAGAAGAAACAAGGCGAAAGGGTTATATATAGGGTGTAATGCCCGATGTTCATACTAATTAGGTGTTCATATCAAGTATTAGGTGATTAATTTCAAGCCACTAGCCCCTACATCCTTTATATTTATATTTTAGCAACTTTACTTCTTGGAAATTTGTTGGTGTGTCATACGTCAGAATGTACCTCAGGGTTAACGGGTGGGAATCAGATAGCTTTCAAATAATTTATGAACTAAGGTTGCTCATGTGGTCTGACGTGGTTTACATGTGTTTAAATGTATCTGGATTATTAACTAGAACAATATAATGGCACAAGAAATGTTAGATTTAAACTAATTAAATAAGCAAGCACAAGTTAAAGCATGCACCACACAGTTAAAGATTACATCATTATTTCCATCACAACCAATATATCATTTCATACAAAAAGAATACTTATAGCAGGTGTCGCCTCTTCCGACACCTCTTCCACCTGTATGTCAATACATGGGTTCAAAACATACAACAGGAAGTATATATGAACAACCCAAGCATATATCCTTATACATATACCACTATTACAAAAGGATATTTTCATCATGCTGCAAATGACACGCAACCATGCTGCTTGAGTGAAAGAGATATTTTGGATATCCTATAAGTAAACCTACCATGGGCTAGTAAATTTCCTTAGCATCTAAGATATTTGCTTGGCAAATTAATGAGAGAAGAAAAATCTTCATGAAAATCCAATAAAAGAGATCTCACGGAAGCTCAAGAAGAAGCCCCTAAAGACCCCTTTTATTAATAGTGTAACTTGAGGTACAAAATTTACTATTATAAGATCTGCTTAAATTAAAAGAAGAATAATGTGGATACCCACTCAATTAAATAAATTTGTAAAGAGATACACAATTAGTCGAGTGGTACAGATGAGCGGACTATGTAAGTTTGGTATATCTAGCTAAAGATATAGCTGGATGGATGAACTTTTCAGCTGATTATATGGCCAGGCAGATGGGTGGACTTTCCAGCCAACTGCAAAGCATGGTGAATAGACGGGTAAACCCATTTGGCAGATGCTAGCTGCTGGATGATGATTACCACATATGTTATTCCATCGTCATGATCTCTGACATATGTGGGTAATGTGCTTATGCGTCATTAATTTGACTAGCGAACTCGAAAATTATGTTCGGTAGTCAATGTCCATGTCGCAAAAAATTATGCTATTTTAGTGAGTTGTTGCCTTCATATGAGATCATGTACGCATAATGCAAGAGAGAGGAAGGAAAATTTTTGTGTCATCACATTCTATTGACTTTGTAAAAATTTGAAAGTGCACATACCTCTTTCAGATGTACACTCTCATTCCAAGTGAAATTGAGTCGTTAAACCTTTAGCTTTTATGTTATCATTTGTTCTTTTAAGAGTACCTTTTCCTTATCCGCGAGTCCGGTAGGGCGTCGAGAACAAAAGGGTTCTCCCGGGTGGAAGGAAGTACCGACACCACCATGTCAAGTTATGAGGTTGGAGGACTCGATTCCACCGGAGTCGCACTTGCCGTAATTACCAAATATTTCTGATGATTTGTGACCTTTCTCTTAAATGATCAAGCGCCTCTTAAGTTCCTTGGGAAGGCCTTTATTAATATCTTAGTTATTCTACAATCCAATATGATCGTCCTATATAATTGCTAGAGGCCTACTCTCGCAAAACTCTCTACTTCGATGATGCATATTTGGCATGCACACAATGTTTAGCGATTTTTCTCCCCATGACTGAGATTTTAGTCATTTTACTGATCTCAGAGATCATGATAAGATAATATTTGAATATCAAATTAGCTCTCTGAGTGTGTACTTGGAGTCTGAATTATCCAAGTTGTACAGGATGCTCTCTATGTCCAAATTACTCGTGCATTAATCGCATTCCGAGCACACCATCCAACTTCCTGTACGCTCGTAATTCTAATGTAAAAATGTTGTAGTAATTTAATAACGAAAACACTGAAATAGTTAAAATAAATAAATACAAGTTTTACCCCTCGATCCTTGTCATACTCAGTGGGAAATCTATCCCGAACGTGTCTACTGTCTCTATACGGCCTTAAACTGACCCAGACGGATCCTAATTAACTGATATAATCAAAGGGTCCACATGCCATCCAATCAACACAGTTAAACACAGTTATTTACGTGGTGATAAATGCCACAGAAGGTAGAAAATGGACATTATTGTCATCGGTAGACAAATGCCACACAGTGTTTAATTAACTGTCGTTCTAGTTACACGGCAGTAAAAATTCGCCATTACTCAAAAAAAAAATTAAAAAAGAAAAAGGAAAATCATTCCAATCACAAGATCCTAGATGACTAAGTCAAAAATAAAGACTTAATCCACGTCCCCCTCACCAAAAGAGAGAGAGAGAGAGAGAGAGAGAGAGAGAGAAAGAGAGGGATACAAATCCAAATAACTGAAGTGCTGTGTCAAAAGGAAAATATACTGTGAAATCAAAGGTCAAGATTAACATGTGGATTGTGATTTGGATGGTAGCTTTGGTCAAGCGGTGCTCTATCACCAGCCATGGGGAGAGGTGAAATAATTGTAGGCAGGTGAGGGAAGTAATGGCGAACGGGTTTCATGGAGGACAGGGCGTAGTGGGGACAGATGCAGGAAGGGAACGGTGGAGAGGAAGGTTGAAGCCTCCGCATCCTGTTGACGCCACCCAAGAAACGAGTTCTCTACGATCGCGAGACGACATCCCAACAAATCCTGTTTCCTTTCTAGGTGGAATCCAAAGAAAGGGATGAGGTTTGTTTCCATGCCGAGCAAAACTAATGCCGATGAAGTCCTTCCCACTCGCATCCAAGCATTCCACTTCAAGCATGTAACGTAACGTAACACACATATCATCCAACCCATCCTTATCCGCTAGAAATAGCAAGTCTTACCTTCCACCCATCACCACCATGGGCGCCGATGACGGCTTCCGCATCTTCTTCCTCTCGTTCACCGTGCACGGTATTCCTCTCCGCACGTCGTTGAGAGAGCTAATTTCTAATCCTAATGCCTTGTTGTATTAATGCGAGAATCTTGGTGGATGTGATATAACAGATGATTCATCTATTATGCTAATTGATATATAAAATCACGTAACGTTGATTTGATCAAACTTGACTTGTGCTTTCGGAATGGTAGCCGATTTAGACGAATAAATACTTTTAATAATTGATCATAAATTAAAGAAATGTTTTCCAGGTGAAGCAAAGGAGCGTGCTGGAGTACGGGGACGTGGCGGCGTTCGTGGTGCACTGCGGGTGGAACTCGTTGATGGAGGTGGTGGCCGTGGGGGTGCTGTCGGTGGCATATGGTCGCTATTCACAGGGCAGTTCTCCAGCGAGAGGCTGATGGCGGACGTGGTGTTGAAACCAATGTATGTACGAAAACCCTAGATAAAAGGATATGTATTCTTAATAATTTTGTATAAATCAGAAAGATTAAATTAAATAAATTTGACATGACACAGTACGATTTATAATAGAATAAATAAACATGTAATAGGTTAATAAATAAAACGAAAATAATTTAGAAATTATCGTGATTGAAGTATTCACGAAGGATTTTATATCATCTCTGACAATATTGGTATATCGGGTTTTGACGAATTTTTCTTAAGATATAATGATCCACCTCTAAGATTTGACGTACTTTGATCTTGAATATCCTTAAAAATCATCTCACTAAAACGTAATTGAGGCAATTTAATCGATTAATTTAGAAGATTTATTGACCAGATTCCTAATTGATTAACCAATTGATTGGTTGATCAATCAATTGCTTCTCAATTAATTACTTTCAACACTTTGCGTGGGTTGATCGAGTAGATTGGAAGATTGACCTACCAATGTTGTGTTGAATGAGCACATGTACCTTAAGTAAGAGAGAGGAGAACAGGGGGTAGAGAGAGTGAGATGAAGTATGGGAAGTTGTGTGTCAAATGGGTACACTCTTACTACTCTTATATAGAGCCAATGACATGATGTTAATAGAATTCATCAATTAATCAATCAAATCAATTGATAGACTAAAATGATCTTTGATCGATCAAACTAATTGATCGATCAAATTTACAAGTTTATTGATTAAAATAATTGATAGATCAATTAAATCAATAAAATTAATAAGATTAAAAATTCGTAGCACAAAAGTTCAAGTTCTATGTTTCAAATTGATTTTCACCAAAAATCGAGTCATGCTTGAACTAGACGAAGGCACGTTTGCTTGCGTGCATGATCTTCAACTCTATCTCTTATTTTTTGCTACATAAGTCATGGAAGGTAAAAATATTTTATAATGACAAGAGATTTGTCTACTTCTAATATGATACTAAAAACCTCCATCAAATCTTGTTAATTTCAACATGAATCTCCATGTCACTTCATATCAATTGTATCCCAATTAATATAATTAGTCTCTCAAAATTAACACATGGTTGGGTTGAGGGTGTTCATGGGGAACAACGAGTTCGCATTTATAAAGGAGAGAGGGTGAGGGTGGTGAAGGGAGAGGAGCTACGGAGGGCATTGGAGAGGTTAATGGAGCATGGGGAGGACATGGAGGAAGTGAGGAAGAGAGCAGTGGAGGTGAGGGAGAAGGCTAAGGGTGTCATGACTGTAGGGCTCGTTGTGGAAGGCCCTGCATGATCTTGTGGAGGAGTCACACAAGGTTCGAGTTGAGAGAATGAGATGCTCCATTAATGCATATACAAGAGTGAGTGGTAAGTAGACCTATCAAATAGCTTAGAGTGGATTGCATTTTTCATATTTGATGTCGTGCCATTCTTTCCTTTTCCTCCACTTCACTACGAGTCACTAGTCCAATATATAAGAATTCTTTCAACAAGAGTTTGGAGGATTCTCTCGGTAGTAGGGAGCTGTTTCTTTGGCTAAGGAGATCTTTTGAGTAGCTGGCCTTTCATGAGAAGATTGCTCTTCGGACGTCGACTTTCTTCACGATTCCTATGTGAGATAAAGCCAAAATTGATTGCATTACTTACACCTCAACTCATGAGTTTCTTTGATTTTGCAGCTTTTTGTTTTGAGAGGAGGATTGCAAAATTCATTAGAAAAGGATTGACAAATGAATAAGAGAGTTCACTATGTTTCATTTGGGAAACTCGGAATGACACTAACGCATCTACATATCTGTGCGTACATGCTCCAATTCCTTTCTTGAAAAGTAGGTGATGGAAATGTTCCAGTATTCTTAACACACACCACCACCCCCACAAGACAATTGATAAGGGTACGTTTGGTACCATACATTGATGATCTAGAATATATAGTTGTGATGCTATGGAATTTGGTGCTATAAAGCTCTTACATGCAACACTTTTTCTTTCACTACATGTTGGCCTACACGTGTTTTTCGCTGAAACAACATTTGCAAACATTGAGTGGTGTAGAACGTTTGCCATCATTGGTAATGTAGCGTACTGTGATGCTATGGAATTTGACTGCCTACCATAAAGCTCTTACATGTGACCTCATCTTTCAGCACATGTTGGCCTGCACGTGTTGCCAGTGGCTACCCCTCCATTGCACCTGACCCATCCTAGCTAGCTGCCCAATGCCCACCAATGTATAAAGAGTCCATTGGGAACAACTCCCTATGGTGGCCCCTTACAAAAATTCTTTGCATGGTCCATTATAGGCGATGTAGAGTACCCACCACAATTTGGTGAGTGCCACGTATGTGGAAGGGTTGATAAGTGAGTGGATTTTGCTAATTCACTTGGTTTCTTTTGAGGAAAAAAAGTTGCTTTTTTCTGATAAAATTAAACAAAAAAGAGATGCCATCAGCATCGGAGACCAATTTCATTCTTCAAAAAAGAAACATTTATAAAAAAAAAGACAAAAAAAAGGTTGAGTGCGCTATTGGCCACTTTCTTGATTTTTTTTTTTTCTTTAATTACAAAAGATACATAGCATTAAAGGTTACAGAGATAACATTGGAAATCATCTGTAACAAACAAATGTTGTCAGCAGAATCTTCAATTCCGAATTTCTATTTATAATAATTGATGATAAAGAGATGTTGCCGGCATCCATTGGTAGCAATATTGACACTTTAATTTTATCTAATTTTTGAATTCAAAATACTTAATCATACGCACTAGCGAAGCTTCTCCTCCTCTCATCTCGAGCCTTGCGCAGCTCCTCCACAAGATCCCGCAAGGAATTCCAAGACGAACCGCCGGCGATCGGGGCCCTCTTAGCCTTCTCCCTCATCTCCGCCGCCCTCCTCCTCACTTCCTCCGCCTCCTCCCGGTGCTCCATCACCCTCTCCACCGCCCTCCGCAGCTCTTTCCCCTTCACCACCCTCACACTCTCCTCCGTCGTCAACACGAATTCATCGTTCCCCACAGACACCCCCACCCCCACCACGTCCACCATCAGCCCCTCGTTGAAGAACTGCTCCGCGGAGAGCGGCCACGCCACCAGCGGCACCCCCGCGGCCACCGCCTCCATCAAGGAGTTCCACCCGCAGTGCGTCACGAACGACCCCACGGCCCCGTGCTCCAGCACGCCGCTCTGCTCCACCCAACCCCTCACCACCACCCCACTCCCCTCTTGCACCGTCCCCTCCGGCACCTCCATCACGCCGTCCCCTACCTCGTCCCTCACCAGCCACAGGAACGGGTGCGGCAGCTCCGCCAACCCCTCCGCGATCTCGCGGAGCTGCACAGTGGAGAAGTTGCTCACGGTGCCGAAGCAGAGGAAGATCACCGACTTAGGCTCTTGCTTATCGAGCCACTCCATGTAGAAAGCTCTCTCAGTTACTACTACTGATCTCTCGGGTCTGTTGAGAAGGGAAAGGGGGCCCACGTGCCAGGCCTTCTTCCCCATGACGTTCCTCGTGTGCTCCACGTAGTCGGGCTCGAGCTCGTGGAAGCTGTTGACGACGACGCCGTGGATCCTGAAATTTTCTGCCTCTTCGAGTGCACGGAGGAGCTCGGGGAAACGGTCGGGATCCCTCTTGAAGAGCTGCGTTTCGCGCATCTCTATGCGGTGGGCGGTGCCGGGCATGAGGAAGGCGCGACCGGCCGGGGAGGAGAGGTGGGACCCGTGGCGGTGGAGGCTGTCGGCGGCGCACGCCGAGAAGAAGCCCCTGCCATCGAACTCAAGCCTTGGCACGCCTAGCTCATCGGCGGAGTCGGCGGTGCGTGGGAAGATGGTGTCGGAGACGATGGCGTCGGGGAGGTGCGTGCGGAGGAGGCTGTCGAAGGAGGGGGAGGGAGGCCATGAGGCGCTCCTTGTTTTGGAGGGAGGAGAGGTTGTTGGCGGGGAAGGGGAGGGGGAGTGGGTGGGGGCGGTCGAGGAGGAGGAGGTGGATGAGGGTGGGAGAGGGTTGGAGGGTGGGTTGGACGAGGGGGGCATTGGGAGGGGTGGTGAGGATGGTGGAGCGAACGCCGTGGCGGGCGGAGAGAAGCTTCGCGAGGTCGAGCATAGGGATCATGTGCCCCGCCGCCACGAGCGGAAGAAAGAAGATGTGAAGCTTGTCGTGGGCGTCCATGGTGGTGGTAGGGCGTTGTTCGTCGCGCAAAATAAAAGGCACCAGAAATCTCACCACATGAAGGTGAGCCGTGAGATAAGGGTAGAGGGAGACAGAGACGGGCCAAATATTTGGGAGAGGTTTAAAGTGAATCCATGGATAAAGTTTACGGAAGGTTTTAATACGACGAGATAAGTAGATGGATAAGATGCAAAAGCTAGAGTTAATATATTATTATTGATTTTTTAAAATTTATATTGGAAATATGTTAGTAGGATATATGTGGTAGGTGAATGTGATGGATAGAAGTGAGTGAATGAAGGTAGATATAATTGATTCAAATTAAATATAATAGATGATAAGATATGTGATAGGTGGAGGATAAATTTTTTTTATTATTAATATACTGTATACTTTATCCTTGACACATAGGATAAAGTCTTCATTCAAATAGGACATGAAGCAAGGCTGGAGCTTTATAGCGTGAAGGGTTGATTTGGAGGTGATGTTAGTTGGGGGTGAGAAATATACCTTTCGAAGTTTCACTTAAATTTTTAGAGAAATTTATCCAATCAAATCATAATAATCTTTATGATTATTTATAATATTAAATAAATTAATATTTACAAACATATCCTCTCATTTTTAATATTAAATAAATACATATTAACTTTTAACATATTAAATAAATATTTACCAATATCACATAAATACATAAATTATTTTATCTTATCACTTAAATCTTTCACTTATTTCAACACTTAAATAAATCCCTTTATACACTTATCGTATACCTATAATATTATATCCGCGTCCAGACAAATTCCAAACGTTACCAACAAATTTCATCAAACGATGGTCAGTTGTGGGATATGGACCAAAAGATAAGACAGCAACCAGTGGTTAGGCGCATGTCTCGGAGGGAGGGAGGAGGTAAGCATTGCAGGTGGGTTTCGTGTGCCTCGAGCATTTTTGCTTTTCTACTTTCGACGAGATGTGCGTCACGTACGTTAACGTGCGTGACATGGGATGGGATGACGTGAACGGGAAGGACTTCAATGGCATTGGTTGCTTGCCTTAGAGGAGCCAGCAAGGGGGATATATGGGGTGGTGGTGGGAAGAGGGAATGCCAGTTAAAAAACATTGCTTACTTGGATTTCACCTGGAAAAGGTAACAAGATATGGGTAATCTTGGGATTAAACCATGTTTGACAATTTTATCACAGCCTTCTCTGATGTTAATTGAGCATCTTGCCCGGTTGGTCGAAAATCAACGACAGTCTTAGCAACGTATTGTGGCAAAATTCCGTGATACAGCAAATACCTCAGCCTAGCTAATGGGAATTCAGTCTCTTCTTCGTGAGCTTAGCTACCAAATTCAGTTCTAGTCCTCTATCATGACGGGCTTGCCTTTAGTTACATCGTGGCAAATCCAATCTTCCAGGTGATTACCATTTTATCCCTATGCTCGAGAAGCAGCCGCTGATTCGACACATTCCCAACTCAATGTCAGCTTCTAATTAATATCCTCGCTAAACTTGTTACTGCAACCAAGCTTTGGAATTTTATTGATCATAACTTAGGCTTCTAAATAGGGGGTTTGTGGTTCCACCCTCCCAACACACCCTCCCTCTCCATGGTCGAACCCTAGTGTCGTTGGCGAACTTGGGGCCTTCAACCAGGCCTCCAGGCACCGATCCCCCCCACCGTCTCCCCTCATCTTCATAAAATGTAAGCTGCACGAAATGAGGCACATGCAAAAGCACCAACGACTTCCATGCATAAAAGTTTAAGCTCTTGCTCAGAAATCAAGTAGAACGTCACATCTAAACGCCACAATTGAATGCATCTCTCTAAAAAGGGACTTGAACATAATAACACGGAGAAATACTGCAAAAAAGGACAGCGAAATATTACCACTTATACCTGCATTTGTGATTATAAGTATAGCCACGTAGTTCTTGAAAACCAATAAATATATTATACAAGTTCAACAAAAGTTTTCCTGTCATGCAGAGGGCACTGAAAACATAATTCCACCATTTGAAATAGTGTCATCGTTAATATACAAAATTCAGACGCCAACATGGGTACTGCCGAACGAACTTTGTGTTGGTAGCTTTTACAGTGGCAGCTTCCTGTCAATAGCTGGAGAGCTAAATTCACAAGCATGCGTTAATTACTACGGAAATATTGGTCTCTTCACAAAATTGTACAGTATCAACAGCTCCTTGGTGAGATCCCAAGAAGGCATGCGCAATGTCTACAGTGGCTCTGCAGTGCAATACGATGGCCCTGTAAGAATACCCATCTTTGTGCAGCCCAATTTACCCCCATATCATCCTTGCAAATAAAGCAGATATCAGCCGCAAAGGAATTGCTATAGTAGTAAAGCCTGCTCACTGGTATCCACAGGTGACGGAATCAAATCCCATGATCACCACATTTACCTTTATCAAGAAAAGGAAAAAGTAGGCATCAGCAAAGTTTTATAAATTATCCAAAAAAGAAGTAATCTTCAGAAAGAAAGTAGTACAATAGTATCAAAACAGGAGAAACAGACATATAGTTTGAATCACTGCCAGCATTTACCAGAGCAAGGCCTTTCGCACCCACAAGCAGCACCTATTCTTTTGTAAGAAGGGGAATCAGAGGTGCTCAGAATCCGATTAAGAGCTCGCTAGAGTCTGATTCTACAGCAAAATTTCATATGTTCCAATAATAAAAGACCTTTCCGTCATATTTTCTTTGATGTTTTCCTGTGGAGTAATAAAGTTTCCTTAAATGCCAGATATTTCTCTAAACTGGTTCTAGCCCACTTTTGGCAGAAACGCTCATCAGAAGGCAGAAATGCGCTGAGAGGGAATGGACCCTTATGAAATCTCTTTAGTGACACCAGAAACCTGTGGCGAGGTCGTATTCTCTGGTCAAGGGATAAACTCAAGTACTTTGGGTATTTAGTCAAGGAGTGCACATCATTGTGAAGTTCATTAACTAGATACGAGCACTTCGGCTTGAGGTTCCTCTCTACAGATAAGGATAGCACCTAACAAAGAGTAAAATGGTACCCATCAGTTTCCGAAAAATTAAGTTGGCAACAGAAGCAACTAGAGCAATGTCAAAAGCTTGATTGTTCAACCTGAGCAAGACCGGTCAAAACTTTCAAGATTTCAGGATTATGCATCCCGATGCTCCTGAAGAAATTAATTCGAGGTTTTATGCCATCCTCAATGCTGTAATGGAGTAGTTGTGGGTGCGCTGTGACCATCTTTACAATCTTATCTCTGGGTGCACACAGCTCTCTTGAGAAGAAGGAACGACGTGCATTCCAAGTGTTTCCAATCGGCTGAAACAATATATCAGGGCTTAACTGAACAACTTTGCTGACGTCACTGGCTTTAATGCCAATTTCTTCAATCAAGTATTTAACTGCGGGCTTTAAAGAAACTTCAATGCTGAAGGAAAATAGGGCCGGCGCAGCACAAATTGTCGGACCAATATGTGACTCTGGAATTCCTATGCTCCTTAAGAAATCAACATGAGGTTTAAGATTATTTTCCACACTATATTCTAGAATTTGTGGCTGTCTCTTGAGTACCCTCTTCATATCCCCTTGTTTGACACCAACATTGAGCAAAAATTCCAACCTTTTTCGTGCATGGGTGACATCAGTTGGAAGGCGGGGTCGTCTCTCATAGATGGAAATAAAATCAGACTCTTGCAGCCCAAACATGCTTAAATACTCAATTAGTGGAACATATCTATCATCAAGGCCATGTTCTTCTTGCAGTCTCTGAGACAGATCTTGCTTGGATTTTCCATTAATGAACTGCAACAAGTAAATCAAGATGGTATTAGGCATGAAAGATAAATTAAAGGATGAAGCTAATAATAGCAAGCCAAACACCAGCATCTGAATGATCAGAAGCGTCAGACAGGGCAGAAGCCAGAAAACAATTAAAACTAGTGACAAGATCTCAAATACTGGAAATTGACTCCAACGAGGCAGTAACCGAGGTTCCTGAGAGGAAAAACCAGGATGGCCAATGACCAGAGGAAATATGTGCTTTGGGATGTCTAGGGAGAATATGGTACTGTCATAAAAGAAAGGTCCAATCTCAGGAAATCTTCCCTGTTTCCGAAAATGCAGGAATTCTTCCTATTCCAAGCTATGTAGTATACAAGTATGAGATGATGCAAATATCCTCCACCTGAGCAATATGATGACCAGTCCGAGGCAAGCCAGCAAGCAAGAACACTAACATGTTACAAGCAGATGGGAGGAGAAACTAAATTGTCTTAGCTGATAGGTAGAGAAAATCAAATTTATTATCTGATAATATAAACATTGGCAATAGTGTAAGCCTATTTATTCCTCCTATTTATTCCTGTTTTAGCTTAAAGGGCAAACTATGTGGTCCCACAAGAGGTTGAATAAGCCATCATGAAACATCACAAGTCAAAGTCTAATTATTTATCCACCACCCATTTCTGCACACATACAGTATTCTGCATATGGTGGTAAAACAGTCTGAGTGAGGACAAGTTTATTCATGATTTGATGTACTTATTTTTTAAAAAAATTAATGAAGTTGGAAGTTTGTTGGTCTTGAATAACCCTCCTCTAACTTTTCAGAAAAAGAAAAAAAAATTAGACTTTACATGCAAAAAACATGAGGATTTTTTTACAGCCATGCCCCTCTAAATTTTCCTAATTACCTTCATACCTTCATAAAGTCGATAATTATATCCATATCCCTGTAAACTTGCTAATTATGTATGATCATACAATATCCCCTAACAGCTGTTAACTTTAATGATGCAAAATTTTGGAAATTACATTAATACCCCCATCCACCTTTTTCATTTCACAAGTTACATCAACACACTTATCCACCTTTTTCTTTTTTCTATCCATCTTCCTCCTTTCCTCTCCCGCTTCCTCCTCAAGCTCAGACCTACACATCTTTGCTGGTGCCTGGAAGCCACAATGGCAGTAACATCAAGATCGTCATCTGAGGTCCTCCTTGCTCTCGCCCCTAGCCTAGGAAGTTGGTATGCAGTATTTGGTTGGTTGGGTTACTGAATAGCGAGTACGTAATGCAGATGAGTATGCAGGTAACTATGTGATTTTGCATTCTTTTATTTAAAAAATAAAAACTTAATGAACTTGCTAACTTTTGTGTCAATACATAAATGTAAAGACTATAACAATCTAATAAATAATAAATAATAAACATCAACACATTACTATTATCTCCTTGAAAAAAAAATATTACTATAATACAAATTTCAATGCTACATAATGGGGTTTGATGGCAGGTCAGAGGCTCTATTTGGAAATCAACTGCATACGCGGTCACTTATACGAGCAATCAACTGCATACGCGGTCACTTATACGAGCATGCAGCTGCACCCGCATACGAGACTGCCCCTTATTATTCGGTTCAAAGAGGTGGCCACCTATGAATATGCATATGTGGGTTAGGTGGCTAACTTCTTGAATATTACCTTAAGCCCTCCCCTCCTTCCCCAACAAGCCACCGCTGCTCCTCCCTCCCTCCCAAGCTTAGCCAGCCATCCCTCCTTCCTTCACAGCTAAACCAACCCTCCTCCTTTCCTCCCCCAACAACCAATGCTTCTCCTCTCCATCTCATTAGCCCCTCTTCGTTTCTCCCCAACCCCCACTACAACCTCGACCCCCTCCTCTTTCCCCAACTCGGAGCTCAACAAGGGAGTGGGAGAAGCTGATTAGAGGAAGGGGTATTCTTGCCATGGATATAATTATTAATGTTTATAAGGGCATGGATGTAAAAATCCCTTTATTAGGGCTTAACTACGGAGAAGTTACATAATAACTCTAGTTAGACTCATTTAACATTAAAGTCAAAAGAATGAAAAGTCACTATTTTCATATCAAGCCACTAATCCTCATTATATAGAGGATTAGATAGAAAACTACAAGCATACCCTCATAGAAGAAGCAAATAAATTAAAATAATAGACTTAAAGAAATTAAGCTCATATGTCAACACTCTTTCTCAAGCTACAACATAGCTATCAATCATGCTTAGGTTGAAACAACATTTGTTAGGGTCCTTGGAAGTGACTTGGTGAATATATCAACCGCTTGATCCCCGAAAGAAACATAAGTGGTGTGGATAAACATTTGCTAAATCAAGTCGCGGGTATAATAATAATCAACATCCACTTGCTTTGTTCATTCATGAAACATGGGCTATAAATTGTTGTCTTGTTGTTACATCTCAACTCCATAGCAAAATCAACAATAATGTGCAAGGCTAATAAAAAAAAAGCATATCCACATCATCTCTACAACGATTTATGCCATGGCTCTATATTCTAATTCTGCACTAGACCTGAGGACCACAACATTCTTTTTGCTTCTCCATGTTACTAAGTTGCTAGCTACATAGGTGCAAAAACCTATTCTAAACTTTCGATCAACAAGACAACCCGCATGATCTACATCCATGTATGCAACAATATCTAAGGTAGAGCTTTTTGTGAACAAAAGGCCTTTTTTGGGGGAAGCTTTTAGATATCTCAACAACACCATAGCGGCATCCCAATGAGCCTTAGTAGGAGGCTTGTCTATGAATTGGCTCAGCTTACCAACAACTAAAGAAATATCAAGCCGCATGATTGTCAACTATAAAAGCTTCCCAACCAAGCTCCTCTATCGACGAGTATCCGCAGATTCAGAGTTTTCGTCATGTAGATGTGCCTTTGAATCTATGAATATATAAGCTAGCTTCCCGCCTAGCATACCAGTTTCTTGAAGTATATCTATGACATACTTTCTCTAAGATAAAATGATCCCTCGTTTGCTATGAGCCACCTCTATCCCAAGTAGCTAAGTAGTCTCAGATCCTTTAACTTTTTTGCCAGACACCACTTCAAATCAACAATACCCTACCATCACCTGTAAAAATGACGTCATCAACGTATACCAACATCACAACTTGGCCCCTTACAATCCTCCTCTATACAAAGAGAGAATGATGTGAAGATCTGTAAAATCCAAGTGCCTCAACCAACTCTGACAAGTTTTGGAACTAGACCTTGGGGCTTTGCTTCAAACCATAGATGGCTTTACGAAGTTGACAGACCTTGGAAAAGTCCTCCTAAGATTCAAAACCTAGAGGTTGCTACATATAAACGATCACCTGCAAACAACCATACAAAAAAGCATCTTTACGTCCAACTGATGAAGGGGCTAGTCACGTTGAACATCAGAAATCAATACCTGAATAGTAGGCTGTCGAGTTACAGGGGAGAAGGTCTTAAAGCAATCAATGCCATAAGTCTGAGTGAAACCCTTGACAACTAATCAAAACTTGTATCTATCAACTGTGCCATTAGAATTGTACTTAATAGTAAACACCTACTTGCATCCAACCACAGCAACTTCAGGAGGAGGATCAATAAGCTCCAAAGTACCACGAGAGACTAATGCAAGCATCTTATCCTCCATCGGTTATCACCACTTTGGATCAAGAAGTGGCTACTGATGTGGCGTAAGAAAATGCATTGTAGACAAGGCATTGCAGAAACGTCTGTAGGATGACCTAAGACATGCCACAGAGACATGCTTGAAGGATGTAGGGTGCAACTGTGTGGAGCCTTTTTAACAACAATGGACAGATCCAAAGTAGGAATTATTGGCGGCTCCATATCATCGAATGGCAAGGGATGAGTGATAGAGTCGTCCACCTATTGAGTACTTAGATCATCACTAGGTGCCATGTCATCAATATGCAAAGAATCTGTGCTCACCTGAGGGAGTGTCGATGTTGGCTTTGAGGGGGGGGATTAGTGTGATGTCTATGTATGAGAGGGGGATCCCGAAACCTGACTAGTTAAGAATATCCTCTAAGGGAGTAGGAGGAATAGGCATAGAAGCAGTATCTAAATCAACATCCACACAGCCCCTAGTTATACAGAAGTAAGATATAGACTTATGAAAAGTCACATCAGCACTGATGTAGTAATGTTGATGGATGGGATCGTAACATTTGTATCCTTTCTGAGTTCTCGAATATCCCAAAAAAAACACATTTGATAGCCCTAAAAGCTAACTTGTCTCGTCCAAGGCCAGGTAGGTGGGTAAAGGCAACACACCCAAATACCTAGGGATGAATAGGAAATAATTCCTCCTCAGGATTTCCTAAGAAGTACAAGATATTGCATCAAAGATTGCTTGACAATTCAACTCTTTTGTAAATTTGTTAACTAAAAGAAGGCTAATAGGAAAATCCAGCACAAGATCATCAGTTAAGCATATAATGGTTGTAACAACCACCTCGCCTTGACTAATGATGAGAGAGTGTCTCCCATTAACCACCTGAACTATACGGCCTATAGGCACAAATCAAAGTCAACAAAATTGACGTCGATATCAACACAAGTGGCGAGATGCACCAAAATCCATGAGCCAATCTAAGTCACATGTATCATCAATCTAAGTAGAAAAAACAGTTGTTCTACCTAACGAGGTAACTAACATAGCAATATCAGAGGTGGAAGGGGTTATAAGGGCCAATTGTCCAAGATGCTACAAAATCTCATCATAATCTGAACAGGACACCAAGATAGTACCTTCAGAAGTAGGTGTTGAGGTAATTGCCTGAATGCCAGAGGGTAGTCGACGATGCTTAGTCCAGCAAGTATTTTCAGTATGACCCAACTTCCCACGATAAGTACAAGCAGGTTGTTCTCTACCTTGCATGCCACACCCTCGCCCACGTCCTCATGTAGAGAGGGTACCGGAAGCACCACATCCGTGACTAAGACTACGAGCTAAGGTAGATGTTTGGGAGTTAGATACATTAGTAGCAAATAGAATTGAGATTTGGCTCATTTGGTTATATGCTTCCTTAAGGCTATGTTTAGATGCGATGTTTGCATAGTTTTTTTTTCATTGTGTGGTTTTTGTTGAGGTTTTTTCCTCACTTCAACACAAACTTCCACATAATTACTTCCAATCATTCTAATCAAATCACAATAACATTCACTTCCACTTTTACCATTAAATAAATACCCACTACATCCTCCACTTTCACATTTAATATTAAACAAATACTCATTACATCCTCCACTCTCACTTTTAATATTAAACAAATGCTCACTGACATCTCATCAATACACCAATCATTTTGTCCCACTACTTAACCCTCCACATATTCCACCACCCAAACAAACACCTAGCTCCACTTATTCCATATTAACATATCCCTCCAGTGTTCTTTTCAAAAAAAACATATCCCTACAGTGTTTTATCCCACGTCCAAATGGGCCTTAAGTGTAGAAAGCATTGGCATGGTAATCATTTGCAAGCAAGCACTGGAATACTCGGGCCCTAAGCCAACCAAAAACTGTAATATGACTACCTCCTACCGATGGGCCTTTTATGTATCACAAGTACACAGGACGACAGGCATTATACTTCTTAAACAATGCCTTGAGGGTAGAATAATACTGAGACAGGGATCGACCCTCCCGACGAAGATGGGTCACCTTAGATCTGAATACTCTACTAACATTACTCTCATGAGAATATGTTTCCCTAAGATTGTCCTGCATCTCCTTGGCAGTCTTGTAATACATTATCTCATCCCCAATCCTAGGTATGACAGTTAATAATCCATGCACAGACCATGGCATTGCCCTTTTCCATATGACATTCTTGCCACTCTTAGCCAATTTTGGTTGGAGGCTTGAAGCAAGATGTACCCTTTGTTGTGGCCCTCCACAGTCAAAAGATATGTGACCATCAAGCATAGTTGGTCTCATCCAGCTTGACCATGGAGCCAAAAACAGACTTTTATAAGTCCCCATCTCTGTAGTGTGCTCCAATGTCACATCTGATTGATCTTCTAAAGCCATAATTGCTTCAACCCATAACCGAAATAACTCAAGAATCATGTATCAACGAATCTACTACATCACAATATGCAGATCAACAATTGAAATCCAAGAACAACGCATAAGGACCCGTCTACAAAATTCGAACAGATTGTTGGAGGTAGAGATCAACCTAGCAATGCTATTGGGGGGTTCCCTGGCGATGGGCAACACTTGTGGTGGGATTATTAGGCCTGGGCAACACCAATGATGGCCACTCGAGGCTAGTCGGTGGTTGAGGTGGTAGCAACCAAGCCCCAAAAGGGTCAGGGTGACGCTGAGAGAGGCATTGAGCGATGATGGTCAAACCCTAGGGGATTGGGACGATTCGTACAGCTTCATGGAGGTCGAGCAAACCCTTCACAAACCCTATTAAGGTTGTGCAACGAGATCTCACGGAGGCAATCCCTAAATCTCAATTCAGGGCAAGCTCGAGGGTTATTCTGACCAGATCTTGATCACCGGAGGTTGTAATCATGGTTATTCACCAAGTTTTAAGTGTTTGGCACACACTAATACATGATTACAAGGTTGCAACCAAACAAATGTAGTTTGCTTTTCCCATCGCAACATAGTCACTATTTGTTCACAAAACATAAAAGAAGTGACATGAGAACATAAAATAAAAGTTCTTAAATAGCAAGAAATGTGCAAAATCTTCCAAAGCTTATAAATATTATCTCAAAAGACACATGTATGGCATAAGTAAATATATGTTGGATAATTGAGAAAAAAATATTTGATATACATGTGTCGAGTAAATAAGTAAACACCCATATCATACCTATAACGGATGTGAGCAAGTTCATAAGGTTAGAATCTATAGCTACTTAAAAACCAATATGAAGTGGGTTTTGCCTACTCCATTAGGTCAAGTTGATTTGAGTCTGGATAAGATGGAACTCAAATTGACACCACCACTACCAACTAGACGACATTTGCTTAGTGATACTAAAGTGTTAGGAACGAAACAAATTAGTTTATTCAAAGAGACCTTGGGCCTTTATATAGAGAGGCACCAGAGATAAAATTACAAGTATACCCTTTCACTATACAAAATAATAAAAGACCCACCGTACATAACTCAACACTCCTCAAGTTGGAGCATAAACATCAAACATGTTCAGCTTGAAACAAATATAGTGTAATCTCTTCTTGGGAAGTACTTTAGTGAAGATATTTGCCAATTGGTTTTCATTGCATATGTAGGGTATTGAAATGTTCTTAGCTAAAATGACCTCTCTGATGAAGTGACAATCCACTTTAATATACTTGGTCCTCTCATGGAAAACATGATTATTTGCAATAAAAGTGGCAGCCTTGTTGTCACAGTGCATCGGAATAGGATCAGGTACTTATACTCCAAAGTCTTCTAGAATGAAATGAACCCAAAGTAACTCACAAGTAATTTGAGACATGGCCCTGTATTCAGATTCAGCATTAGATCTAGATACCACTGCATGTTTCTTGCTCCTCCATGTAACTAAATTGCCACCAACAAATGTACAACATCATGTAGTGGATTTCCGATCCTCATGAGCACTTGCATAGTCTACATCAGAGTATCCACAAACATCTAAGTACCCATTATCTTTGAAGAGTTCTTTCCCAGGCACACTTTTCATGTACCTTAGCAAACACTATCCCAATGTACTTCTCTTGGCGACTGCATAAACTGGCTCAACCTTCCAACTGCAAAGGCAATGTCAGGACGAGTAACAGTTAGATACAATAGCTTATTAATCACTGCACGGTATCTAGTGACGTCTTACAGTAGGGGATTGTCATCATCTGAAATAAGCAAGGACATATCCATGGGCACAGCATGTATGCTAGTTTGCACCCTAGCATACTCATGTCTCTCATCATGTTAAGAACGTGCTTCCGTTACGATAGCACAAGCCCTCCTCTGGTGTGTTGCACCTCAATATCAAGGAAATAGTTGATGAGTCCTAAATCCTTGGTAATAAACTATGACTGTAGCATCTTCTCCATTTCCTCTATGCCTTGCCTGTCACTGCTAGTCAAAAGTATGTCATCCACATAAACCACAAGTATGATTGAGCCTGTCTTTTTATGCAATGTGTAGACAGAATGATTAGCAGAAACTCTGGTGAAGCCATAATATTAAACCACCTTGTTAAACCTCTCAAACCAAGCTTTAGGATTTTATTTCAGTCCATAGATAGCTTTCTTCAATCTACACACCTTCTGACACTCCCCCTAAGTAGGAAGTTGGGTGGTTGCTCTATGTAAACTTCCTCCGCCAAATCGCCATACAGAAAGGCATTTTTGATATCAAGCTGATGGATAGTCCAATGTATGTTCACAGCAAGAGAAAACAGTATCCGAACAGAATTAAGACGAGCTACCAGGGAAAAAGTCTCGAAGTAGTCAACCCTAAACGTCTGAGTATATCCTTTGGCCACTAAGCGTACCTTATACGGATCCACAGCACCATCAGGATGACATTTGAGGCTAAACACCCATCTACACCCCACAACAGTAACACCTAGGACTAGATCAACAAGGTACCATGTGCCACTGAATTGTAAAGCTGTCATCTCCTCCATTGTCAAGGTCCAAGATAGATCTCAGAAGGCCTCATGATGATCTTGTGGTACCTACACATTATCAATGGCCAGAGAAAATTGGCACCCAACTATAGACAAGCTATCAAGGGACATAAACTGAGACAGAATATTTAGCACAAGAACGTGAAGCCTTCCTTTGTGCAATAGGAAGGTCCAGAGTAGTGTCCTCAGTAGTAGGAATTACCTAGTCCTCAGACAAATCATCAGCAGTTAGTGAGGACTGAGCAGAAATGGTAGATAGTAGTTCATCCACCTAAGAGACATCCTAGGTCCTGCATTAGAAATGCTTAGAAAAAGTATCCATATCAGGAATCTCAGGGCGATACAGAAAAGGACCCGGATTAGGCTGACTAGCCCTATATATAGGGGGCTCAGTGGGCATAGGAAGCGGAACCTCATGTAATGGCTTAGTAAGTTGCTCCCCCTATTTTTGGTAATATAGAATCTTCTCAAAAAAAGTCACATCAGTAGAAACATAAAATCTCCGTGAAACAGAGTCATAACATCTGTACCCTTTCTGGGTCCTGGAGTAGCCTAGAAACATGTACTTCACAGAGCGAGGAGAAATCTTATCCACTCTATGCAAATGGACAAAATACGCACAACCAAAGATACCAGGAGTAATAGAAAAAATGTCATTGCCAGGAAATAACAAAGAATACGGAGTTTTACCCCCTAAGGTAGAGGAACAAACTCAGTTCACCAGATAAGTAGCAGTAAGAACAGCATCAACCAAAAAATGTGATGAAACATTCATATGAAACATAATATAACGGGTCACATCAAGTGTCGAACCTTATCTTCAGCAACCCTATTTTGTTAGGAAATATAAATGCAAGTGGTCCGGTGAATAATACCAAAAGATTTAAGGAAATCATTTGTCCTGGCATTTACAAACTCTAATCCATTGTCACTCCGAAAAATCTTAACAATAGAAATTGAGTCTTTATTTCCACGATAAAATTTTAAGGTATTTACATATATACCCCTGTAAACTTTCGACAAAATGTATATACCCCCATGTTCTTGATATTTACATATATATCCCTATAAACTTACTCCGTTAAAGCTGTATGCCCCTTCTCTGTTAAATGCAACGGAAAACGTCAAAAAAAAATAAAAAAATAGCAAAATTTATATTTTCATCCCCATGTGTTTGTGTTCATTTCCCTCCGTTCCCTCCACACCGACTTCTCCCCAGCCTTCTCCTTTGTCGGCTCGTGTTGCACCTCGACCCCCTTGTCGACGACCACGAACTCGGGGAACTCGATGTCCTCCGCTTTCAACGCGGGCTCAACCTTACGTGGGGGCGATAGCGGGGGAGGCGCGGTCGCGGGCTCGTCAAGCTTGAAGTCATCGATCTCGTCGTAGTCGAGTTGCTGTCTTGCGGATGGTCACCGAGAGCTACAGGCTGTTCATGGACACCGGGAGGCCCTGCATAGCGATAACCTCGACAGAGAACAGGTGGCTCAACCGGTTCATTGTGATGTGGAGGAGGGCACGCATGGGCTTTTGTGGCGGAATCCGGCTGCGACTTGGCTGGGGGTTGGAACCTACTGACACCAACACTGTTGTCGAGGTCCTGTTGCTTGGGGTGGGAGCGAAGGGAGCCAGTGCGGGCCAAAGCGGAGGGAGGAGAGGAAGGGGGAGGAGGAGGGGGTGTGAGGGTTTAGGGGGAAAAATAGGGGAGAGATATATTTTGGAATGAAAATATAAATTTTCCTATTTCTTTTATATATTTTTCTGATGTTTCCATTGAATATAACGGAGCAGGGGCATACGGCCTTAGCGGAGTAAGTTTATAGGGGTATATATGTAAATATCAAGAATATGGGGGTATATATGTCTTATAGGTATATGTGTAAAAACCCCTAAAATTTTTGACAATATCAAATACTTCAAATTTTTCTTTCATCATAAAAACATAGGACATCCTAGTATGATCATTTCCAAGAATAAGAAAATACTGAAATCCTCTAACACTCTTGACCCTACAAGGGCCCCAAACATCATTATGAACAAGAGCAAAAACAGACTCAGCTCTTTTATTATTTGGTGGAAAAGAAGACATATGGTGTTTGCCCAACTGATAGGCTTCACACCTCAAAACATCAGGAAAAGACAACTCAGGAAAATGACGACACAAGCATGCAAACTGGGATGACCAAGTCTCAAATGCCATTGGACAACAGTAGTAGCATAAACAACATCAGCACTGGACGGAGGTGGGATATGTAGGTAGTAGAGATCATTCTGCTCAAGTCCACCAATCCACCCCATTGTCTGGAGGTCCTGTAAGAAGAAATATTAATCATGAAACATAGCTTGACATCTCAAATCTCTTGTAATTTGGCTAATAGACATTAAATTAAAAGCAAATTTAGGAGCATGCATGACATTTGAGAGAGGCAAAGTGCTACAGATAGAGAAGTTTCCGAGACCAGTGACTAGTGACAAACCCCCATCAGCTACGTTAAACTAAAATGGCATAGCAAGGTTTCATAGAGAAGAAAAAAGGATAGTGTCACCACTAATGTGGGAGGAGAAACCGGAATGTGCAAGCCAGATAGGAGCTTAGGATCTAACTGACATGGCATAAGTAGCTGCAGACCTCTGAACTGAGGCAGAAGTAGATCCCTGAGAAGCTATGAGACGCTCATAATCAGCCTTGGAAACAGTGATCTGGCTATCATCCTCCTGCACCTGAGACTTATCTTCTGTAGATACTTGGTGGGCACGTGGATCCATACCTTGTAGATAACTGTGCTTGACCCAACATCGGTTCACAGTGTATCCATTCCTATGACAGAACTTACAGAAGAAAGAATTTCGATCACAACCACGTCCATGTGTACCACCACCACCACGAGCTCTGCCACCTCTTCCACCAGAATGTGCTCTAACACGACCAATAGTAGCCAGGCATCAAAAGTAGGGATGGAATATGAGGTAGTAAGCCTAGAGAGACGAGCATAGATCTGTTCTGGTGAAGAAATCTCATCCAGAGTCATGAATTGATCTTTCACTGCTTTGTACTCATGGCCAAGTCCAGAAAGAAGCTAAATCAACTGAATGGCTTCTCTTTGCTTGGCAATAACAAATGCATCTGTAGAGATGGCTGATACACATCTTACTCATCCCAAAGATTTTTCGTAGTGCCATAATACTCAGATAAGGCCATGGTGCCTTTTCGAAAGTTGTGGATATCCTCTATGACTCTATACAGCCTTGTAATATTGCTCCTGTGGGAGTGTATCTCATGCAGTACCTCCCACATCTTCTTGGCTGAGGCACGGGCTATGACTTGCTTGGTAATGGTCTATGTCACACTGTTCAGAAGGCAAGTGGCCACCCAATCATTGTCTTCCTCTCAATTTGTAGACTTCACATCAGGCATAGCATCGATCAAAATATACTTCTTCCGATGGGATCCAACAAACAAGGAAAAAGAGGTGGACCAAAGCAGAAAGTTGGATCCATCCAACTTGATAGACGTTTCCTGCATGTGAGGGGGAGCGCTTGCGGTAGAAATCTTCTCCACCGAGTCGTTCACGCCTTCCTTTTGATCCCCCATGATTTCCGAAGTCGAGATCCATAAAAGATAATATCTTCAAGGTCTGAAAATCAAATTATAGGGTCTAGAAACTCTGATTTCAGACTGAAAACGCCTCCAAAAATCGCATCCAAGTTGCACAAAGGTGATTTTTATATCATATACCCTATTGGTACGACCAAGAAATTTGTTTGCACATGCTAGGGCATATGAACAGCCCTAGCGGTGCCTTCCAATAAGCAAAAACTCCTCTACTGATTTGTGTGAAGCCCGCGCGTTCCTGATCTAGGCCAACACAGCCTCTAGAGGAGACCTAGAGGTCATGTGGACCTTGAGCAAGATGGTACAGCAACGGGGGAAGACCCTGCAGCGGCGGCGGTGGCGGCGGCCCTGTAAGGCCTAGCGCAGTAGTGTAGGGGAGAGGAGAGGTCCCTGAGCCGACAACAGCGGCCCTGTGTAGGCTAGTGCAACCCTGTAGCAGCGGCGACGCAAGGAGGAAGGTGACTCAGGTGATGGCGGCGTGGGGAGAGTGCGCGGCAGCGGTGCAGGGAAGAGTCAATGGGCCAGTAGCCAGTGGACAGTAGTGTTGCTGGCCTAGGAGGCCAACACCGTCGCTAAGGAGGCTAGGGTTTGGTGAAAGGAGTAGGAGGCTAGGGTTTGATGAGATACCAAAGCCCCAGTCTAGGACCGCTGCTTTGATACCATGTTAGGATCGAAACAAATTAGTTTATTTAGAGAGATCTTGGGCTTTTATATAGAGAGACACCAGAGATAGAATTACAAGTATACCCTTTCACTACACAAAATAATAAAAGCACCCACCATACATAACTCAACATAAAGCTTATGGATTAAAGCAAATAAGGTCATTGAGAAAATAAGGAGAGTAAGGGTGAGAACAAGAATCAGAGATGGAGGTGCATCGTAGCAGGTAAGGCCTTGAGGTGCTTCCAATGTCTCCTTATCGGACACTTAACAGGCTTGTGTTGTTCCCCAGTGATGTGTAGGCAATGTTCATCGTTAGCCATCACGCATGTACATGCTCAATGGGTAAAGGTGAGAATAGAGGGCATTGTGAGGCCTTTTTGTTTACTTAATGGGGGTTAGTAAGTCTACACAAGATTGACACCTCCTTGCAGCAGTATTTGAAGGGCCTTTATGGCTTGAGGTGAAGGAAGGCGACTTCAGAGGTCATCCTCAATGCTCCGGTGAGTCAATTAAGGTCCTTGAAGGATACGTGTTTGCATCTTGGCAATGGTGAATTAATCACGTCGAAGAATGTGGCAACAACTACTGGTACGTGAGGTTGGGAGTGAAGTTTTAAAGTCTTGCATGTTTAAGGCTTTGCAATACAAAAGCTCTATAGAGAAACACAAATAAATAGAGGTGGTTGCGAGGCTTTTAACACACAACACAAGTAATACTAAAAGCTATATATCGAAGCTCTACCTTTCTTTTTAAGATCTTTATTTCTGGCGTTAAAATTCTTATTCTAAGGAAAACAACCCTGGAAATTCTAGAAGGAGCTTCCAAAAGGAGATTCTAGACGAAATTCTAAAGGAGATTCTAGAGAAAATTACGAGATTTTGAGACTTCTGAAGTTTGAGTAGAGTGATTCCAGAGGAATACCCTCGAGCAGACTTTGGGCAAAGCACTTTTGCTGGGAATTAATTTCTAGAGAGGAAACCTTATAGCTTAACCTATAGCCTCTTAAAGTGCGATAACCTTAAAACTTTGAATTTAAGATTTCTTGAGAAGCATATTTGCTAATCCTACTAGTTGCACGTCATATTCAGACATACTTTGATTAAAAATATAAGATTAAAGATTGATTGATATCACTGCAACATTTATATTCCTGTTGTACTTTGACATTGATATATACTTCTTGTAAACAGAATAGTTATGTGTAATCGCAAGTGTATTAGTTGACAAGTGGTTGGACATCACCTGATTAACTGTTAATGGGTTGAGTTAGACATAAATAAGATTGATTGGTTGGTTGGATGACTTGTTCTAAAGGTTTGTGTTACACCCGTAAGTAACCTAATGATATTGTTATAGATGGGAAGTCATGATGAAATCCTAAGGCAGGACAACGTAAGTAGTAGACTGCCTTTGGATAGAGGAACCACTCTAATTACTAGCATCAATGTGGTTTGCCATTTTGTGGATATTAGATATTGTCACTTGGAATATCAAGCTTTGAGATTGTGATACAAGAAACACATTAGACTCTGATTAGATAAAATTCAGATATTCTTAAATTAGAAAATTTTCAATTACCATCGGACTCCATAAGCAAGCACTATTCCTGTCCCTCCCCATCTCTACTGCCGTTCCACCCAACACCAAGGAGTTATCTTTCCTTGAACAATAACTATCTAAGTAGAGAAATGGAAGCATTAGAAACTTTGACATTAAATGGATTAGACAATCACTCAAGATATACAAAGTGAGGCATTACCATTAGAAGTGCCAAACTCCATAATCTGCTTAATATCTTAAGATGAAGTATGAGTGTTTATCTCTAAGAAAGCAATAGTACTAAAGGACAAGGCTGATGGTGAATCAACGGCAGCGATAGCATTCAAAGCATGTGCAGTGAGTTTGGCATATTCATCTATATTAATGAAAATATGACATACTCATCTCTTCTGATAAGAACTTTTTTGATGAGATCGACTGACTTTTCTGTATCTCAGAGTCATGCCACTCAACTATTGTCATTTGATTTGCAATAATAAGAGAGATCAGTGGTCTTCTAGACTTGATCCACTGATCAGAATTATGGTTAGTCATTTGAATGCACTCTCAATATCATGGTGCACCATGACCATGCCCCGTACCTAAGGTCTTAGATCCACAACCTTGGCTAAAGCCTCCTCTTCCTCATCCAAATACGGCTATGGCTAAAGAATGAAGACACGGAGATGAGGAAAAATAATGTCTCTCTACTTGTGAGATGGAGTCTCACCATCAGACAACATCTTTATCCTTAGCTAACCTATAATTCTTGTTGACTCTTGCCAAGAACTGCACCACTCCCATCTCACACTGCTTTCCCATTATGGTAGGATCAGTACTAAAATGATGATAAAGGTCATGTTTGCCACGTACTTTCTTCAAGTTTTTATAGAATTCAACTAATGGCAGAGAACTCTGACAAAGCCTAGAGACATTGACTTGTGCGAACAATTCGGTAAGCATTTTCCAGGTTTCCTTGGCTAATATGATCATATACTTGTTTGCTAACGTTGGGCAACATGCTACTGAACATCCATGTTGCAACAAGATAATTGTTTTTTTAAGTGATAAAGGAGGATACCCAAGATTAGTGATCATCTAAATTCAGTATGCCCTTTAGAAAAACAACAACAACCAAGTCTTTTCCCATACTAAGTGGGGTCGGCTATATGGATTCTTTGCCTCCACACAGATCGATTTTCAGCCATTTTAGGACTTAAATTAAAATAACTGAGGTCATACTTAATAGTTTCCTTCCAACACTTGTTTGGTCTTCCTCGCCTCCTCTTAGCGGGTTCAGCCTCCAACTTCTCGCATCTCCTAACTGGAGCATCTAGTAGCCTTCTTTGTAAATGTCCAAACCATCTTAGACGGGCCTCTCTCATTTTATCTTCTATCGGTGCAACCCTAACCCTGTTTCTAATAAATTCATTTGAAATATGATCCTTTCTTGTATGACCACACATCCATCTTAACATCTTTATTTCTGCCACAGACATCTTCTGTACATGCCTATAGTTTACAACCCAGCATTCAGAATTGTACAACATGGCTAGTCTTACCACAACTCGATAGTATTTTCCTTTGACTTTTAAAAGAACCCTCTTATCACAGAGAACACCAGAAGCACCCCTCCATTTCAACCACCCTGCATTAATTCTATGTGTAACATCTCCATCAATTCCACCATCATGTTGGAAAATGGATCCCAAGTACTTAAAAATATCTTTCATTGGAATGCACTCTTCTCCAATTTTTACATCAATCCCTTCGTTGTTCCCTCTACTACTAAACTTACATTCCATATACTCAATCTTCGTCCTACTTATGCGTAATCCTTTATCTTCCAGGGCTTCTCTCCAAAGCTCAAGTTTTCTGTTCACTCCATCTCTTGTCTCATCAACCAACATAATGTCATCAGCAAAAAGCATACACCAAGGCACCTCAACTTGGATATGCTTCGTCAACTCATCCATAACCAAGGCAAAAAGATAAGGACTTAAAGTCGAACCTTGATGCAGACCAATGATGATATCAAAGTAGTCTGTCAAATCATCCTTAGTCTTTACACAAGCTGCAGCTCCATAGTACATATCCTTTATGAGGTTGATATATATAATTGGCACTTGTCCCTTCTCCAAAATTCTCCACAAGATATCTCTTAGGACAGAATCATAGGCCTTCTCCAAATAAATAAAAATCATATGTAAATCTTTTTTCTTCACTTTGTATGTCTCCATTATACATCTCAAGAGATGTATTGCCTCAATAGTAGACCTGCCTGGCATAAAGTCAAATTAATTATCAGTTACCATAGAGACTTGCCTCACCCTTCTTTCAATTATGCCATTTAGAAAAAAAGTTACAAAAATTTACAAGGGCATCTCCTCCTTTACAAACCATCACATTGGTCTCTAAAGGTTAAAGCCTAATTAATGATATTTTCAACACAAGTCGTCTCTCCTCTCAAGAGCACCCCACTACTAACAAGCCAAAGAGACCAAAAACAGGAAGTCGAAGTGCCCATTCCCTCTTTGTCCTAAGCCTTCCTCCTCTCAAAGATTCCCAAAAAATCATCCCAAGAAGAATGATTAATCCAACCAATCCCAAGAGCATTCCAAACCACCTTTGCAAAGGTGCACTCAAAAACTAAATGGTAGGAATCTTCGAGAACATCATTGCATAAGGGGTAAGAGGAATCCAAACTGGGGGCAATCACTTGAAAGTAGACTTAGTCATAATCTTCCCTCTTCTCAGCACCCAAGTGAAAAGCTTCACCTTTGATGGGGTTCCTACTTTGCTTACCAAATCAGCCAGCAACATCAAATAAAATGCGCATCATTCTGGCCAAAAGAGATGCTAGTATAAGATGGGTTCTCTCCCTCCCAAAGATAAAAGGAAGGTTATATTAAAGTTGCAATCGATTTTTTTTTTAAAAGAGATCGGTTATTTACATTGTAATTGCCTTGCTAGTATCAGAAGTGATGATAAGTAAAAGTAGAAATGTTGTCACCAGAATGGACCATGCCAAAAGGGGCAATCTATGCATAGTCATTCTTCATGTTGGAAGGAAAAAGAGGGGTGGGATTGACTTTCCCTGCCCCTAAAGAAGTCAAAGCTTGCTTTAGAACTATTAGTCAAGAATGACGACAAGCTACCTCCCTCTACCGCATTGTGCAACTCTACGAGTTGTAGGACCTAGAGGACGAATATGAGATTCATTCCACAGCTGAAGTTCAAGCTAGCTTTGTGAAGAGGAACCAAGCTGTACAGCTTTCTATTTTCACTGTGAAAGGACATGAAGTGAGACCGCTTCGCCGGCTATGATGTGAGATATTGATTGAAAGGAATGGTCCAACGAGTTCAGTGAGGAAGTTCATGTTGGAAAGGGAATGAAGTGATGTCAGAACTTCATTGATTAATGAATAGTGGATTTAACAGAACTCTTGGCATTGCTTTATTTGCCCCTCTTTTCCTATTAGTGAGTTCTGATCCCTTTGCTCAAAATTTCTTCATTTGTACAGAACCACTTGCATAAAAAAGTGCCAATGAGCTGAAGGCACATTGACAAAGACCATACCCATAAAGGCTAGCAACCTACCGACACTCATTGCGCTCGACCCTCATAATCATAAAGGCTATCCTATAACCTCTAGGATAGCTACTCCAACAGGGCAACTTTAGTCCAGGCAGGGTAGATGTTGTTTGATCCCAATATGGAAGGAGTGCCAGGCCATTTTAAGTCATGATGATTGAACTTCTTTCTCAAAATGCCCACGCTTATGGATCTCTTGGGCCTCACCCCTTAGAATAGATTGCTGCTTACAAACTTCCCTGCCATTACTTCTGGAGGCTGAAGCTTTCTCTTGACACTTCTAGTCCTGGTTGCACTCGAACCAAATATCGGGCTTTTAACCCTCTGGGAAGCTGACTACCTTATGAAAGCAAGCGGATGATGGTTTCGAGAAGAAAGACAATGTCCCCGTTGGCTTCTCCCCTCTAAAGCTTCATAACTCCCCTCCTAGGCACCTCATATACACATCCCTCTTCTCCCTTTGCAATGAGCCTCCTCTACATATTCTAGTTTAGACCACAACTATCGTATATTCTAGTCTAGATCATGGCTATCGGCTACACAAGAAAGAAGCTCACATCTCCTAACCTCCTTCAACAGCCTTACTAGAGCATGTCGCCTCCTACCTTCACCCCTTGCCTCTCATCCCTACCCCCACAAGTAAATGAAGCGACAAACCCGCTTCCAACCATCAAGGAAATGAAAATCCTTGTTGTTACGGGATCCAAGCAATTATGTGGTTATGTCTTATGTGTGGTGTGTGCGGTGTGTTATTATATTTTGTCTTCTTTATGGGATTGTATGTAATTTGCACCCACCTCTCTCTCTACATAAAGAGAGGTAGGGTTAGATGAATAAAGTGATTGCTTATTTCTCCTAACTTGGTATCGACAGTCTTGGACCGGAGCTCTCGGTATCCCACCTGAAAAGCCACCTAAACCCTATCTCTCTCTCTTAGGCGGCGGCGTTGTTCCTGCCTTAAAGGCAGAGCAACGGCACGTCTGAGCAGGGTGAGCGATGCCTCAGAAGCTCAGCCTCCCTCTCTAGGCTCTACGACGATGCTGCTCTCGCTGTAGCGACAACGCAGTGGTTGATCGGAGCGGCGCGTCGGAGGAGCAGCAGCGCTATAGAACCGATAGCAGCGCGTCGGAGAAGCGGCTGATCTGTGGCCTGAGCTTCGATAGCAGTGCATGAGCAGCAATCCCTGCCGGTGGGGTTGCTACCAATAGACGCTGCCTCCTCCCATTAGCAGCGACAGTAGGAACAACCTAGACTGGCTAGGCAGTAGCCTTGAGGGCTCCTTTGCTCTCATGTGTGCCCTTGGTTGATCCTTGGAGTGCGGGATCATCTCCTTAACATGATTTCTAGAATTCCTTTTGTCTAGATCTTGTGTTAGGATCTATTTTTGTGAAGTTTGATGCTTTGCATGATCTGAAAAATGAATTTTCAGATCTGATGATCAATCCTCTAGTATGCCCAGCTGTAGGTTGCACCAAGACTGTTGCTTGCAAACTACATTGGTGTTGTGATATGTTCTTTTTTTTTTTTCTTGTTTGATCTACCTTGAATGGTATGACTCCCTGTGATGTTGGTCCAAGCATCTCTACCATACAGAGGTTGGCAAAGGCTATGGTGACCATTACCAGGAATGAGTATGAGAGACTACTCCGTGGTTGTTGTCATCATGATTGGCTCCAAGGGGCTAACGGGTTGGGCTTTATTGCATACGACGGAAATCAAGGTAATACAGAGTGACTGGTTGACTCAGGAGCTTCACGGCAACTCAGTAGAGATCGGGATTGGTTTACCAATCTCAGATTTGTACTTGCAGGCAAGACAGTGCAACTTGCAGATGGTAGGCACTCCAGGATAAAAGGTTAAGGGGAGGTAAGGGGAAGGTACCTGTGACTCCCACATTAAGATTACTTGATGTTTCTTATGTGCTAGGTTTTCCTATAAGCTTACTCTCTGTAAGTACAATTATCAAGGAACTTAATTGTCGTGCTATCTTTGATGATATGGGTTGTATCATTCAAGATAAATTGACAGGGAGGATGGTTGGCAATGGAAATGTAGTGGGTGGAGTCTATTGCCTTACTCAGACTCCACTCACCTCTGCATGTCAAGGAGAGGTATCTTCTGTCCCAAGGAGTGTATTTCAGTGGCATCGCAGGCTCAGACACCTTCCTCTGGAGAATCTTCGTAGAGTCATTCCACACATCTCTTGCAGCCAGGATATGCTGTGATGCTTGTTAGATGAGCAAGCATCATCGTTCCTCTTATTCTGTGAGTACTTGTTCTGGATTAATAGTCTTGTTTGAGTTGTTGCACATTGATATATGGGGGCCGAGCAGGATACTAGATAAGATGGGTCACTGTTACTATTTAGTAGTTGATGACTTTTCACGCCTATCTTGGGTATTTTTGTTGAAGAACAAATCAGATGTTGGATCTATCATTCAGAATCTCATATTAAAGATCAAAAATCAGTATTCAACTACTGTTAAAGTAGTGAGATCTGATAATGCACTTGAGCTATGCCCCACCAGGTTATCTGCATTCTACAAGTCCCATGGGATAGTGCATCAGACTACGTGTGCTCATACCTCTCAGCAGAATGGGGTGACTGAGAGGAAGTATAGACATCTTTTGAATGTGGCCCGTACTCTGTTGATTCATCATAATGTGCCTCTGTTATATTGGAAGGATGCAGTTCTTACAACTTACTATTTGATCAACAGGATGCCTAGTTCAGTACTTCATGAGCAGATACCTTGGTATATAGTACATCCTGAGCAAGAGCTTTTTCATGTACTACCATGAGTGTTTGGCTGTGCTGCATTTGTTCACTTTTCTCTAGGACGAGACAAGTTGGCACCACGAGCAGTCAAGTGTGTGTTCTTGAGATATTCACAGATTCAGAAAGGATATAAATGCTTTGATCCTCTTATCGGTAGGGCACTATGTGAGTGCTAATGTCATCTTTCATGAGTCTATCCCATATCTTTCCACTGCTGCCCAGAGTTTATCCCCTAAGGTTACGAAGGCTCCAATGCCTATACCTCCTGTTCCCTTAAAGGAGATACTTATCTCTGCACCTCCTACTACTACAGAGAGTCTTATGAAGTTCTCTGAGCCTATTGTTACATATCAACAACTTTACAGTACCTTCCAGATGCCACCTCCTACAACAACCACAGAGAATCCACCTTCTCCACCTTAGGAGACCACATACAGGTTACAAAGTGATGATACGACACCCCCTGATGATAGATGCCCGGATGAGGATATTTCTGCTTCACAGCCAATACAGGAGGATGGCTGATCTTGACCTTCCTATTGCCATCAGGAGGGTACCACGTACCCGTGAGTCCAGATACCGTGTTGTCGATAGTCTGGCTACCGATGGCCTTAGGTCAGCTTTTGGAAGCTTCTATCATACTCTTTCTACCATATCTATCCCTGCCACCTAACAGCCGGCCATGCTTGATCCAAAGTGGCCTCAGGACATGGAGGATTAGATGCAGATTGCAGAATGCCATTTATGGCCTCAAACAAAGCCTAAGAGCTTGGTTTCAGAAGCTCTCAAGTCGTAGAGTTTGTGGGGTTCACCAGATCATCTGCAGATCATTCTTTGTTTATCAGAAAGACAGGGAAATGTATTGTTGCTCTTTTGGTCTATGTTGATTACTTGATTGTCACTGATGATGATACAGCAGGTGTGGCTGAGATCAAACAAACTTTCGTAGATCAGTTTGTGATAAAGGATTTAGGGTCATTACAATATTTCCTTGGGATAGAAGTTGCCCGTAGTATGCGTGGTATTGTGTTGTCTCAACGGAAATATGCCCTTGATTTACTAAAGGAGACAGGTATGCTGGGAGCCAAGCCAGCAAAGATTCCCATGGATCCTAAGGCACGACCATATGACAGTGATGTAGAGCCAGTTGATAGTAGATAGTATCGCCAGCTGGTGGGGAAGTTGCTCTACTTGACGATTGCTAGGCCGAATATTTCCTTTACAGTAGGAAAGCTAAGCCAGTTTATAGAGAGGCCCACTATACAGCACTGGGATGCAGCCATGATGGTGCTTAGGTACTTGAAGAGAGCATCAGGACAGGATCTTCTCTTCACTAGAGGGACATCTATGATTGTAGTTGGATACTCTGACGCAGATTATGTAGGTAGCCATGATGATAGAAAATCTATCACAGGTTTTTGTACGTATGTTGCAAGGAATCTGGTCACCTAGAAGAGCAGAAACAGACTGCAGTGTCCAGATCAGTGTTGAGTCTGAGTATCGTGCTATGGCTTGATCTCAGCAGAATTAATGTGGGTGAGATCCTTGTTGAGTGATCTACATATACAGATTGATGGACTTATGAAACTGCGATGTGATAACAGGGCTGCCACTTGTATTTCCAATAACCCCATGTTTCATGAACGCACCAAACATGTGAAGGTAGATTGTCATTACACAAGAGATTTGATTCATAAGGGATTTATCTTTACCTCATAGGTTACCTCAGAGCCTGAGACTGCTGATATCTTCACCAAGCCACTAGCTAGATCCATATTTGATACATGTGTATCCAAGCTGAGCATGATCAATATCTATGCTCCAGCTTGAGGGGATGTTACAAAATCCAGGCAATTATGTGGCTATGTGTGGTGTGTGTGGTCCGTTATTATATTTTGTCTTCTTTATGGGGTTGTATGTAATTTACACCTACCTCTCTTGATATATAAAGAGAGGTAGGATTAGATGAATAAAGTAATTGCTTATTTCTCCTAACTCCTATGAAATAAAAGAATTAAGGGATCAGAAGAAGCTAATAGCATTTTTTTTTGCCTAAAACTACTTGTGTAGATTGGGGTTGAGAATAAGGAGGCTGTCCAATCCCAATTTGGCACATCTAGGACGTGACGTTGTCCTCAGATCCAATTAGTGAGGCCTTCATTACGGAATGGATCCCTCCTAGCAACGCAACTAGCCCTATTTGATGATCAGTTTGAGTATCGAAGACCTTTATGGAACATTCTTCGATGATTGTTTGTATAGCCTTTACAGACTGCAAAACCATTCTCCTTTCATTCTCAACTGTCCATTGTTGCCACATTCAATATGAAATTAGACAAAACCTCTTGCAAATTCATAAAATCTTCAAACCTTTGCTTGGATAAAACCTCTGGCAGATGTGTTCATAAGGCACCACTGCAACATGAAGAAACTGAAGGTGCAGTATCAGAAGTTAACACAAAAAGGCATGGAATCTCTCAGCTAACAAGCACTTGCCCGACCAATTACCCAACCAAAATCAAAATAACTCCACATTCCCCAGTTTTGCATAAAAAGTATTGTTGCATAGCTGGAACAACACACATCAAACCTTGCCAAAAGCCTAGCAAAACTTGCCTGTCCTCCTAAGTCATCTTCAAGATATAATAAGCATCAAGAAAGGACACAAGAAAATCCCTTATGGACCCCATTATTCGTGACATGAACTTTGCAAGTAGTTTCGTGTTCATGGAGGCCAAATGCAACATGTCCAAACCTCCATCCTTGATGGGTCTACATACCCCATCCCAAGGGAGCTAAGCAATCCCTTTGCTGTCCACCGCTGTACCTTTCTAGAAGAAGTGCCTAAAATTTTGTCCACCTTCTTTGCCACCTTCTTAGGCATAAAAAAAACTAACAGGAAGCAGTGGGGAATAGCCAAGAGGACACTATGCAATAGGAATAACCTGCTTCCTCTGGAAAGAAGCTTCAACCTCCACCCTTCCAGCTTTCTTTTCAGCCTCTCAAAAACTGGCAACCAATCCTTAAAGTTGAGTTGCCTATCAGCAAGAGAACGGCCCACAGATTTCAGCAGCAGGTGACATCTTTGTGTATGGAGAATATCTGCACACAACCCCACGTCATGGTCATCCACACCAAATGCCACAAAAGAAGACTTTCCTTGGTTGATCCCAAGACCAGAGAAGTCATTGAATAAATCCACCAAAATAGACAATTTCATCGCCTCTTCTACCAATCCCTCCATAAACAAGATCGTACAGTTACATATCGTAAAAGAGGTACCATTAAGCCTTCCAGAAGTGAACTTCCAGACAAAAAGCCATTCTGGCAAGCTGAAAATGTACAAATCGCAAGAGAGCCAAAGGCCAGGAGGAAAGGGAGAGGGCACCACAAGATCATTGCGGATGAATCCATCCCCCCTTCTGGTCTACCACAAGATCATTGTCAGTAGGGGTACTAAGTAAGTAGGAGAATAGAATTCATTGACTTCATTATGGGAATCCTACACCTCTTTATAAAGAGAAGAGGTGTGGGAAAATAACACCACCTCTAACATAAAGAAATAAAGAAATATAAAATAAACAAGACATAACACCACCATCTAACACTCCCCTTCAAACTGGAGCTTAGAACAACATGCCTCAAAGGCAAATCTCGTCAGGGGGCTTTGTGAAGACATTTGCAGCCTGCTCCTCAGGAGTGACACTCGTGATATGTAATGTCCGACACTGAATGAGATCCCGAGTGTAGTGACCACCATCTAACAAAGTACTAACCGAATCAAATCTCATTGAATCCACCCAGATTCAAATTGATTTAATTCGTTAAGAAAATTCAAATTCAAATCAAATTCAAATCTCTTTCGAATATGAAAACCTTGATCCGTATTCAATTTGTTAAGGATTCAAATATTCATCAAATCCTCATCGAATCTTTATATAATGCACAAGTGTACAGGGACGTGTTAATTGTTTATTCATTTGTCAATTATCGTAACAATCTCAGCAAGGGAAAAAAAAGGGGGAAAAGACGGATACTTTCGCACTTCCTGCGTAAGTCCTAAACTAAGATGGAATAGAAGAAACAGCAGAGTGAGATATATACTTACATCGAGATCGTCCTCGTCCCCGTCGTCCTTCTCATCCTCGTCGTCGTACTTATACGCGTACTTGGAAAGGGGGGGCGTTCCCCTGTGGTTCATCAGCATTCTCGAAGCGCCGGAGTACGCGGAGGAGACCGCGAGGGCCCCCCGACGACCTCCGCCATTCGGGCGCGAGGGGTTTCGGGAACCTTCTAGAAGAAAAACCGCCGGTGCAGTTGCTGCCGGTGCACGTGGGACGAGGAGGAACGACGGAGGAGGACTCCGGTGAGAAGAAAGGAGGACGGACGACATCTGAGGGGAATATTTGGGATCTGGAGATGGGATCCTAAATTTGGTTGCAGTCTCCCATATCCCGCGTCGAGAAGACGAGGTCGTTGTTCTCCTCTGTGGGAATCACAGTGGACACGAGGAGATGGGGAGGGAGCTCCATTTGCACGGAGTGGGAGTGTGGCGTTGGGTGGTGGGGGAGGAGGGGGGCGCGGGGCGGGGTTTGTTTTATGGGCGACGTGGGTGGAGGAGGGTGCAACGGGAAGGAAAAAATCATCCATTCTCCAACCGTTGAATCAAGATCCTGTGGTTGGTAAGGTGATTACGTCATAATTGGTGCCCTTGCAGATTTGCAACGAAGGATTTGAGTTTGACTCACACATAAAAGATCTGATACCGTAAAATTTGATAAAGGAGTAAATGTTATGATATATATATATATATATATATATATATATATATATATATATGAGATTTTAATTTGTACACATATGTGTTTATATTTTATCCTTATATTATTCTTGTATGTGTTGTTGTATTTATACACACAAGATCACCAATGTTGAATGCAATCTTCAATTATATTTTACTTGTGTATATGTGTGTGTACGGTAGGATCTTACAATTATCATATTCAAAAAATAGAAAAAAAAGTATATCAAATATAACTTATTAGATCTTGATCTAATGATTTTAAACAAAATTGCTTAAAATATACTTTTCAATTTTATAGATTCTTTGTCTAATGGAGCTTTCTATAAATAATGACATAGAAAATTATTTAGATAATGATCTTCTAAATTTAATGTAAATTAATATAGTGAACATCGTCCTCGTTCCAAAATAGTCACAATAACTAATTAATGAGCATGTTCTAAAAGGAAAAAAAAAACTTCTATTACATGCAAAAATGACTTGTATTTCAATGATTTACTTGTAATGGAGTGCAAAGATTAACATTAAAAGTGCAAAACTACTTCTAATACATGTCAAAAAAACTTATATTGTAAGTATTTACTTGTGATGAAAGTTTGAGGACTTGTATTATAAGTGATAGAGTAACTTATGATATACATGAAAAATCTTGCATTGCAAGTATGACTTCATTTGTAATTTATATCCATGCTAAATAGAAACAAACTTCTAATATAAGTGGATCAATATACAATATAATTATGACTTAAAGTTGTAGTCAAAATCCATTCTAAAAACATAATTTCTAATATTGGCTACAATAAGTTAATGGATTCCCTACTATTAAAGGTTGGTGGTTTTGTAAACCACCTATAAATATCGTTGGTGATTTCCATCAAGTAAAATCTCCATCCAACAACCCTATATGGGTACTTTTTTCATTTATTTTGAATACAGTGCTTGAAAGATTTTTTTTATACCACCATCATTCAATCCAACACCATAAAAGAGGTCAAGAGAAAGATTTTAATCCCTACCTTAGTTTGGATATTTCATCCTTTTCCTTCTGGATCAATCTTTTAGCCAAATGTTGTTGCAAAACTCCTTAATTTAATCCTTCCACTCCTTCAATATGAGTTCCTTGCTATATCTTGATCATAGAAGCAAGGAGTGGCATTCATGATGAGGAACATCAAGATAACTGATTTCTCAGTTCGTGGACTAAAAGAACCCAAAATGAAGATGATGAGATTGAGGATTGAAGAGGTAATCCCCTTGAGTTCGAGATGCCAAAGCTAAACATACAAATTCCTTCAATGATTATCTTTAGGAGATTAGGATGAGCCCCTCCTTATTGCAACTTCTCTAGCTCCTCTCCAATGGAGCTCAAGAAGTAGAGAATGGAGAAGAAAGGTTGTTTGGGAGAAGTGGCAACAAGTAGTACTCGGTGGATTCCCCCCAAGTGTCCTTTTATCATACTAGTAAAACATCAATCGAAGTCCTCCAACTTTTTATTCTTTATTTTCACCTTACAACAACTCAAGTTTCTTTCACTATAGGCTCCTCTAGGTTGCTTTTCATTGAATTTTTTATTCAATAGCCCATCTTTCTTCCCCTTCAAGTCCTTCTATTAGTTGTAAAATGACTTCAGTTGTTTAATCTTGCTATTAATAAGGGTTAAGTCCTTCAAAATCTTAAGTTGATTCCTTCTCTTTGCTTAATTAGTAAGATAGTGAGATCCTTATTTCAGATTTAGCCCATAATTTGTCATAATAAAATTAAGATCTTACATCCATTTCAACCCAACCTAATAAGATTAGGGTCAAGTTGTAGGTTGGATCCAACTTATGTGCACCTTTAAGTTGTATTTGACAGGAGGATAGTACCATATCGGGATAAAATTAAAGTTAAATAAGTAGAAAAAGGTATTTGATTGGTGAAATTATAATAATTGATAAAATTATAATGATTGATGAGATTATTAATGATTAGTATATTAATTTTGTGAGAGAAAACAAAAATTATTAAATTTTGATGAAATAATTATTAAAAAAAAAAGAAACTCTTTTTTCTATCTCTCTAGTTCGATTTCCCCTCTCTCAACCCCCATCCCTCAATAAACTACCCCCACCCCAATCCCATGAGATATCCCGTATCCCACCTTCAATACCCAAGCCAAACGCAACCTTAGAGTACGGACATCCGCAAAAGCCACCTACGTTTCTGGAATAATCTCTTTCTCCTCTCTCTCATCTAATTTATTCCTTCGTGGAAACACCTATGACCGATTCTAGCTAAACGACCATCTGCAAAATTTTGTCAAAAGACATTAATTTAAATGGATGAATGTTTTAACAAGGAATTTTATGATGGTGGAACACAACTTTTCTGAAATATGAAACCCTAAGAGTAAATAAATCATCCTTTGGTTTGCATATTCATTTTCTGTTCGGGCACTTCATGGAATTGAAATTCCCCTTCAATTTCAGAGTCCATGTAAAATTCTATCTACCCTAGCATCAGAGATTCACTTGCCTTCGTCACTCTCAACTGCTCTAATTCTTATTCAATCTCAAGCATTACGAGGGAAGATCTTATTACTCTACCAAAATTATTCATATAATAGATAGTGAAATAACTGAGGCCATTTTAGGACATTAAGATTGATTTAATCAAAATGTTAGTGCCACCGGACAACAAGTCAAAAGTTAAATTTCTTAAGTTCTGAGATGCATTGAGCTCAACTTCACAGAATGAGGCACAAGCAGTGACTTGCTTGTTAAAAGGTTAGCTCTTATTTTACAATGACCCAAAATCTCATTTAACTAAAATTGAGAAGAATTATCTATCGTAAACTCCAATCTTTCGAATATTGTAGATATGAAAACTCAAACATGAATCTTTCATGGCAAAATCAGAAATCTTCACCATTCAACCACACCCTAATGGGCAAAAGGTTAAGCTCTTCCTGAGAGATCACATACAATGCCACATTTAAACAGTGCAACGCATTGCCTTTCTCTGAAAGGTGACTTCCCTAAACAAATAAAAAAAATAGAAGTTAACCCCTAACCCAAATTATTACTCGAGATAACTAGCAGAACACTTACCTTCAGCTCAGGTATATTGCGCGAAAAGGAAACGGAGAAATATTTCAACTTATAGCACTTGCATTTGTGATTATAAGTATAGCCACATAATTCCTGAAAACCAATATGCATTTTATAGAAGTTCACCCAAAGTTTCCCAGTAACGCAGAGGGCGATAAAATTCCAGCGTTTAAAATAGTATCCTCGTTAGAATAAAAAATTCAGAACCAACATAGGCACTGTCGACTAAACTTTGTGTCAGGTAGCTTTTACAGTAGCAGCTCCCAGTCAATGACTCTGGAAAGGTAAGTCAACAAGCATGCTTAATTAAATGCACCGTATCAACAGCTTAATGGCGAGATCCCAATAAGGCATGCACAATGATATAGTGGCTCTACAGTGCAATCCGATCGTCATGTAAGAATATCCATCTTTGTGCAGCCCAATTTACCTCCATGTCATCCTTGCAAAATAAGCAGACATCAGCCATCAAGGAATTAGTATAGTAGTAAAGCTTTCTCATCTAGAAGTTATCGAATCAAATCCCCGCATTTACCTTCGTCAAGAAAAGCAAAAAGCAGGCAGAAGCAGTTCTATAAATTATATTAAAAAAAAAAGATGAAGGAATTTTTACATCCATACCCTTAAAAGCATACCAAATTACATTCATACACTTCTATACTTCATTATTACATCCATGCAAACTTATGTCCTATAAAAGTTATTCCTCATATTAAGTCTCTGTTAAATTGAAGGAAATATTTCCAAATATTCCCTAACAGCAATTAAAGTTAACAAGGTAAAATTTAAAAATTACATTAGTACCTCTATCAATGTTATCAAATTACATCTGCATCCATATTCACATTTTTTCTTTTTTTCCCTCTTCTCTCTTCTTCCTCTTCTCTTTCCCTCCTTCCTCGTTAAGATTGGATCGCACCTTGCCGAAGGATACAAGAACATCAATGACATTGAGATCATCATCGGAGGCCGCCCACCTTCCTCCTCACCAACCACTGCCGCCTCTCCTCCCCCTCCCCACAAGCCACTGCCACCCCACCTCCTCCCTCCTTCCTAGCCATCACCCTTCCTCCTTCCCCCCTCCACCACTGTCCCATCTTCCAGGAGAAAATGTTATTTTTTGGAGGGATTTGGATGTAATTAAGATAGTTTTGGAGGGTATTGATGTAAAAATCTCAATCTTTTTTAGTTAACTATGATGAGTAGTTATACATTAACCATAATTACCATCATTTATCATTACACGTAAACAGATATGAATGTAATTAGGATTGTTTACAGGGGCATAGATGTCAAAATCCCAAAAAGAAAAAATGATAATTTCAGGAAGAAAGTAGTACCATAAAATTAACCAAGAGATATTGGCACGGTTTGAATCTATATTAGCACTTACCAGAGCAAGGCCTTTCACACCCACAAGCAACACCTATCCTTCAGTTGGGAGGGAAAGCAGAGGTACTCAGAATCTGGTCTACAGCTCGCTAGAGTCTGGTTTTACAGCATAATTTCATATGTTACAATAATGAAAGACACCTTCCATCATATTATCTTTCATGTTTTTCTGTAGAGCTATTAAGTAATAAGGTTTCCCTAAATGCCAGATATTTCTCTAAACTGGTTTCAGCCCACTTTTGGCAGAAACACTCATCAGCTGGCAGAAATGAATTGAGAGGGAATGGACCTTCAGGAAATTTCCTTAGAGACACCAGAAACCTGTGGCGAGGTCGTATTCTCTGGTCAAGGGATAAACTCAAGTACTTTGGGTATTTAGTCAAGGAGTGCACATCGTGTCGAAGTTCATTAGCTAGATATGAGCACTTCGGCTTGAGGTTCCTCTCTACAGATAAGTATAGAACCTAGCAGAGTAAAATGGTACCCATTAGCTTCAGACATGTTAAATTCGCAACAGAAGCAACTGGAGCAATGTAAAAGCTTGATTGTCCAACCTGAGGGAGTTTGGTCAAAACTTTCAAGATTTCAGAATCATGCATCTCCATGCTCCTGAGGAAATCAATTCGGGGTTTTATGCTATCCTCGCTGCTGAAAATGAGTATTGGTGGGAACTTTGTGACCATCTCTGCAATGCTATCTCTGGGTGCACCTAGCTCTTTTGAGAGGAAGGAACAAAGTGCAATCCAAAGGTTGTCAATTGGCTGCAACAATATGCAAGGGCAGAACAGAACAACTTTGCCAACCTCCCTGGGTTTAATGCCAATTTCTTCGATCAAGTATTTAATTCTTGGCTTTAAAGAAAGTTCAATGCTGCGGGAAAATAGGCCTGGAGCAGCACGAATTATCCGACCAATACGTGACTCTGGAATTCCTAAGCTCCTTAAGAAAGCAACATGAGGTTTAAGATTATTTTCCACAGTATATGATAGAATTTGTGGTTGTTTCTTGAGTACCTTCTTCATATCCCCTTGTTTGACACCAAAATCAAGTAAGAATTCCAGACTTTTTCGTGCATAGTCAACATTGGTTGGAAGTCGGGGTCGTCGTCTCTTATAGATAGAAATAAAATCAGATTCTTTCAGCCCAAAGGTGCTCAAATACTCAACTAGTGGAACATATTTATCATCAAGTTCTAGTTCTTGGAGTCTCAGAGACAGTTCTCGCTTGGATTTTCCACTAATGAACTGCAACAAATAAATCAAGATGATATTAGACATGAATGATAAATGAAAGGGCAAAGTTAATAATAGCAAGCCAAACACCAGTATCTGAATGATCAGAATCGTCAGACAGGAGTCAGAAAACAATTAAAACTGGTGACTAGATCCCAAGTACTGGAAATTGACTCCAAAGTGGCAGCCACCGTGGTTACTGAGAGGAAAAACCAGTATGCACAAATGACCGGAAGAAACATGTGCTTTTGGATGTCCAGGGAGAATATGGTCCTTTGTCATAAAAGAAGTCCAATTTTGGGAAATCTTCCTGTTAGAGTTCTTGCCATTTATTTACGCTTTTCTTTATTTGTTTTGACTAGTTGTCGGTTTTATTTTTATGGACTCTTCATGTAATTTACCTTTTGTCTCTTCACTATATAAGAGCGGCTAGGATTTTCTTGCTCAATAACACAATTCATTCTCTTCTACATGATATCAGAGTGACAATTCTAGATCGGTGTTTCGATAACCAACCAAATACCACCAAATATCATCGTCCTCATCTCAGATCAAACCTTTCTTTGATTTCGATCTCCACATTGAGGAGATTCACATTGCCAAGCCCCACAAGGGTGGTCTCTCCCTGCACTGCCAAGGGAATTGGTGAACCCAACGCCACCACTAGCCCCTCTCCTGACCATTGCCTCCGCCCAGCAACGGTGTTGCTGCTGGTGGCTTCTAGCACCGCCACCCTTCTCCAAGTCAGATCCTAGGGTGTTGGACCCTCTGTTTTGGGTCTGCCCGGGTCTGATTTGGGGTTGATTGGGGTTGGTTGGGCACCTGCAGCGTGTCCTAAACATTCCTCGTGATCTGTGCACACCCGTGTGTGCATCTTCTTCTCTGTCCCAGATGATGTAGGCCCTGTGTGCCCCTGATTTGGCATGCATCCGACATGCTTTGATGCATATTACTTGCTTTTAGAGCAAGCTTTGACAGATTCTTGCCATCTTGGTTCCCCATGGCTATCTATGATAGATTCTTGCCTCAGAAGCTAACATCTCTGCTTCTACCTTAGTTCAAGGGACAACTATAAAGTTGATTGGGTCCCAGAACTATGTTCTGTGGTTGAGAGCATTTTGCATCTTCATTGGGGGACATGAGAGGCTTCACGTTCTAATGGAAGAATCTCTTGATCCCAAGGATGAGAAGTTTAAGAAGTGAGAAAAGTATAACTACCTTGTGATGAATTAGCTCATGAACGGTGTTGATTCCAAGATTGCTCAAAATATGTTATATAAGAATACAACAAAAGACATTTAGGAGGCACTCGAGCGGAGGTACTCTTTAGACAGGTAGTTAACGTCGAGCAGATATCTACAGGAGGATATGGAGCACAAACCAAGGTGATATGTCCTTGGTTGAGTATTTTATTACCTTGGAAGGGTTATCTGAGGAGCTTACTATTTTCCTACGTGCTGTGACAGGCAGGTTACTGAGCAATCAAAGTAGCAGACTTACCGCTTCCTAGATGGATTATCCCCCAAATATTAGTTTGCTCGTGATTAGATTCTTTCTATTGAATTTGTGCCTAATTTGGAGACCGTTTACAAGCAGCTTCAAAAGCTAAATGTCAATGATTCTTCCTTTGCACCTACTGTTGTTACTGAAACCACTGCTCTTGCCGAATCAGTTTTAGGACTGAGGTTGCTTCTTATCAAATCAATTTTCCTTTCATCGGAAATGAGTTAGATCACATGCATTAGTTTCTAAGGACCAAATCGTTCTCCTCTATAGCTATTCTTGCCACAGGTACTACAACTAATGCGGCCTATGCATGTACTATAGACTTGATTATTGATTCTGGTGCATCCACACATCTTACCAGTAGAGTTGCCAATTTATCCTCATCTAGTGACTATTGATATTACCTCAGTCCATCTGGCCAATGAGAGCAAGTCTCCTATTACTTTTGTTGAGACCATGCAGTTCTCTCCTAAATTACAGCTTTCTAATGTTTATCGTGCCCTCAAGTTTCCACTTAATCTACTGTTTATTAGTCAAATTTGTAAACAATTAAAGTTTCATACTATTTTTTATGAGAATCATTGGTATTTTCAAGACATCCGAACAAAGTAAACGATTGGTGGGGGTTATGAGCACCATGAGTTGTACTACCTTGACCTACCATCTACTTTTGCAGGTGCCACATTCATCTCCTCAAATCCACTCTTATGACATTCTCGACCTAGTCATCCATCCTTATCCAAGTTGCGCCAGATGTTTCCTGACATTTCACCTTCAACAACATTCGACTGCAAGGCTTACTAACTTGGGAAACATCATCGTCGTTCCTTCCCATCTCATGTGGAGAGACAGAGTTAGAGTGCCCTTGAGTTGATCCATTGTGATCTACAAGGTCTATGTCCTATCTGTACTTGTTCCGATTACAAGTATTTTGTTGTTTTTGTTGATAACTTTAGTCGTGCCTCCTGGATTTTTCTTTTGAAAGACAAATTTGAATTATTTTTGATAATAAAGAAGTCCGTTCTTTTAAATTAAAATTCTTTATTTAATAAAGTGAAGTGTTTCAAATCTGATAATGCTCTAGGGTTTATTTAAAGGCCCCTTTAGGCCTTCCTTGAGGACAATGGGACTATACATTAGATTTCCTGTCCCCATAATGTCCTAATAGAATGGGGTGACAAAGAGGAAGTTACACCACATTCTTGATATTGCTAGGGCACTCTTTCTCTCCATGAGCATGTTGAAGTCCTTTTAAGGAGATGCGATTCTCATAGCAACCTATTTCATTAATTGAGTTCCCTCGTATGTCCTTAAGGGGTGATATACACTTTAAGCTACTTTATCTTGACAAGGACTTATTTTCTTTGCCCATTTGCACCTTTAGTTGTGTCTATTTTGTTCATAACTTTAATAGCCTAGATAAACTTTCACGTTAGGCTACTAAAAATGTCTTCCTAGGGTACTCTCGCATGTAGAAGGGGTATCGGTGCTATGATCAGGTTGGTAAATATTACCATGTTTGCACAGATGTAACCTTCTTTGAGAAGGTTTCTTACTTCTCCCTTGAGGGATGGGCTGCCCAATTCCAATCTCGGGTTTACTAGAGAAGGGATACACCACCAATAATGCCTGCACTTATACCTATCCCTATCTCCCTGACTTTTGATGCAGATGACAACCCACTGTGTGATGAGCCTCCCATCATCATTGCTCCAGATGTTCCACCCCCCACCCCAAATAGTGGAGAGCCACAGTAGGGGCGATGATAGGCCCATTGCACAATGAAAACTAGTCAGGTCTTGTACTTCACATCCCATGTCGCATTATACTTCTCCTGCCCATTTGAATTGTTCTATGCAATAGTTTTCACAGGCTCTTTGTGGTATTGTTCTCCCACACACTTATCAGGAGGCTTCCTAAGATCCCAAGTGAGTGGCTACTATGGATGCTGAGATAGAGGTGCTCACTACTAGGGACACGTGGGATATCGTCCCTACTCCTCAAGGTGAAAAAATTGTGGATTGCAAATGGATGTACACAGTGAAATATCATGCAGATGGTACCATTTGACAGATTCAAGGTTGGGTTGGTTGCAAAGGGATTCATCCAAACATATGACAGACTTTTTTGAAACCTTATCTCCAGTTGCACGTGTCAACTCTATTCACACCATATTGTTAGTTGCTGTCCATCTAGATTGGCCCCTATACTAGCTAGACATCAAAAATATGTTTCTATACGGCGATCTCCTTTAAGAGGCCTACATGTGCCAACCTACTGGTTACGAGGTTGAGGGGGAGTCTGTGTGCGGGTTAGAAAAGGCCAATTATGATCTTACACAAAGTCCTCAGATGTGGTTTGACAGACTAAGCACAAAAGACCGGAAGATTGGGTTCAACAAGTCCTTTGATCATTCTATCTTCATCAGAAGGATGACCACAAGCGATATTGGCAATTTATGTAAATGACATGATACTAATTGGGAATGATGAGACTAGGATTCAGGAGGTGAAGACGTTTTTGCAAAAGTCCTTTATCACAAAGGACCTTGGTGAGCTACACTACTTCTTGAGCATAGAGGTTGTCAGAGATAGACATGGGATGGCACTGTCTCAAAGAAAATATACCCTTGAAATTGTGGAGGATGTCGGGCTTCCTAGAGCAAAGCTTTCTACCATTCCTATGGAGTAAAAAGGCAAACATGTTCACACTAAGGATCCTACCTTCGAGGATGTACACAAGTATAGGAGCATGGTGGGAAAACTACTCTACCTCACTATTACTCGACCGGACATTAGTTTTGCTATCAGTAGGGCAAGCCAGTACATGGAAAAGCCACACTATAGCTATTGGAATGATGTTTGCCTTATTTTGAGATACCGAAAGGGGTCTCTGGCAAGAGGCGTGTTTTACAGGAAAAATAGTCACTTGGAGCTATCTTCATATTTTGATGTTGATTATGCTAGGTCTATTGAAGATAGAAATCTACTATAGGATTCGTTGTCTTCCTTAGAGGCAACCTTGTTTCTTAGCACAAGAAGAAGTAAACTATGGTAGCTCTCTCTAGTGCAGAAGCCGAGGAGAGAGCCATGGCTCAGACAGCATGTCAGGTCATGTGGATTAGCTCCTTCCTAACTGATTTGGGCATTTCAATGAAGAGTCCTCCAATGTACTGTGACAACAAATTTGCCACCTACATTGCTTCCAATTCGATTTTCCACGAGAGGGCAAAGCATTTTGAGGTGGACTATCACTTTATCCACAATGCAATGATGGGAGGAAAGATTGCCACTCCTTATATATCCTCTGAGCTTCAACTGGCATATATTTTTATGAAGGCACTTCCAAGAAAGCAACATTCCTTTGTATGTAACAAGTTATGGTTGAAGGACATCTACACCCCAACTTGAGGGAGGGTGTTAGAATTCTCACCATTTATTTCCATTTTTCTTTATTTTTGTTATGAACTCTTCATGTAATTTACCCTTTGTCTCTTCTCTATATAAAAAAGGCTAAAATTTGCTCAATAAGACAATTCATTCCCTTCTACACTTCCCTTTCTTTTCCAAAAATGCAAGAATTCTTCCTATTCCAAGCTATGTAATATACAAGTATGAGATGATACAAATATCCTCCACCTGAACAATATGATGAAAAGCCTACAAGCAAGATCACTAGTATATAGCAACCAAATGGGAGGAGAAACTAAAGGTAGTGGAGATCAACTCTTGTCGACATAGTAGTCCCTTCTTCGTGTCTTCAACCTTGGGTGTTTTTTCTTGTACGTCCTCATAGAGCCAATCCACACTTGATTTCTCTCGAGGTGCATGAGAGCTACCTATTATCTGGACATCTTGAGATTGTTCCCATCTTTATTGTTTCTTCCATTTAAACATATAAGAACCCAAACAAGATAACTTATACAGGGGCGAGAGAACCCGTAGCAGCCTTATACGGCCAACAAGGCTTGTTGTAGCATGAGAGAGAGGGAAATAGCAACAACAATTGCCGTCGTTGTCGCTAATGTTATTGATGTTGTTGTCACTAATGTCCTCATTGCTACTGTCGCTGATGTCGTGGCTGTTGTTTGCAGTAGCAGCAGCAGTAGCGGAAGGAGAGGAAGAAGAGAGGAGAGGCCACTTTGGTGGCTTGCTAGAGACCGACGGTGCCGCCAAAGTGCCTCCCTCCTCTAGGTTTCCTTCTTCTAAACCCTAACCCACCAAGATTGGTGACTCTAATATCATGTTGGATTTTTAGGAGAATATGGATTTTATTGAATTGAAAATAGATGCCTTAGCCCTTTTTTTATCGAGAGAGGGCTTTGACATACAAGGAGACACACCACATGGTTACTAAAAATAACAAGGACCTAATTATGGAAAAACACCTAAAACAATCCTAATTTATTCCCTATGATCTATTTCCTAACAAAGACAAACCCATTAAAATTTCAAAATACATCCAATTGAAAAGAAAAAGAAAAAGAAAAGCTAATTAACTAATAAGCACTCCAAAATAGCTGATGTTCTTAGTGCTTACCCAGTCACCACCAACATATAGCATTTATCAGTTAACTCAGTTTGTCAAAAATTTACAGTAAAGACCTAGAAAAGAATATATCTGCTAATCAATAATTAAAAGCCAAATTATGGAGAGTATTATGTTATCGTATCTCCTATATAATGACAACTGACATCCACGAACTAGGTCCTCTGGTGAAAGATCATAGGTGAAATGAGTGACATCGGAGTTTGGAGTGTACCAGCATGCTTGAGTGGAGAGGCAAAATCATATAATCAACTTTCCAATTTCCACTTTTTTAGATGTGCAACTGTTTTCAAAAACACCCCCTCATGGCTGACCTTCTTCCATGATGAATCGCTGAGTCAGTCAGTTTCTCTTTGATGGGATGAAAGTCCAAACTGAAAATTACTCAATTTTGCTGTAGAGGCCCAATGATCAGTGTTAATTACCTCTTGATTTTTTGCATCTTTACATGTAAGAAAAGTGGTCATGGTTGCACATCATGTCTATTAGAAGGGAAGCTTCCAATTCCAATTTTCCACAACTTTGGTGAATGACCAAATACCAACACTTCTGCATTTTCTTTTAAGCATGTATAAAGAATGAAGTTCAACACCAGGGCTGGCAACAAGAAAGAGCTTCTAATTCTTACAAATACATGAGATTTCATCATCCACCATATCAGTAATAACCAATAAAAGGCACCTTTTCAAATAAATAAATAAATAAAAGGCTTTCCTGCATGCAGGGATCCATCGTCAGGGTAACAAATGCCATCCACATGAACATGCCTACTAACCAGGGGTGTACATTGGTACCCATTCAAAAACCAAGGACCCATACCTTTACCCATTACCCATTGGGTGCCTTCATCCAATGCCATACACTTAATTATTTACCGGTCATGTCATGTCAACATTTACCCATCTGATGTATAGTGAGTCTACACAAGATCGACACCTCCTTGTGGCAATATTTGAAGGGCCTGCATTACTTGAGGTGGAGGAAGGCACCTTCGGATGTCATGTTTGATGCTCCAACAGGTCAGTTAAGGTCCTTGAAAGAAATGAGTTAACATCTTGGTGGTGGTGAGTTCATCACGTGAAGGTGGCAACAACTGCTCATACACAAGGCTGTGAGCGATGTTCTGAGGTCCTACATGTGCAGGGCTTGGCATTACAAAAGCTCTATAGAGGAACACAGGCTTTTCATAACACATAGAGTTCATCCTTTTATATAAAAAGGGATTATTCCTACTTCCAATCCTAATTCCTTAAATAGAAACAAATCTCAAATAAACTAAATCATAACCCTACAATTTGAAAAGAATCAAAATATAGAAAGAGGTAATTCTACTTTCCTAATTCTAATCCCTAAATTATCTCTAGCACTCCCCCCCAAGTTGAAGTGTGCAACACCCAACTTATAGTAATGCAGCAGCAACAGAGCTCCCCTCATCTAATGCAGTCTGGAGCTGAAGTAGGCAGGCAGGTGCATTAGCAACTTTAACATTAAATGGCTTAGACAATCGGATCAAAAAATTACAAAGTGAGGCATTACCAATAACAAGTGAAGAAGTGACAAACTCCGTAATCTACTCAATATGTTAAGATGAAGTATGAGCATTTATCTCTAAAAAAGCAATGGTCTAAAGGATAGAGTTGATGGTGAATCCACAGCAATGATGGCATTCAAAGCATGTGCAATGAGTTTGGCACACTCATCTATATCAATGAAAATACGACATTCTATTCTGATTAGAACATTTTTTTTATGAGATCTACTGATGTGAATGTGATTTCTCTATATGTCAGAGTCAAGCCACTCAGCTATTAACATTTAATTTACTGCAATAGGAGAGATCAATGGTATTGGTCTTCCATACTTGATCCACCAATTAGGATTTTGGTTAGTCCTTTGAGAATGCTCTCAATATAATGGTGCACCATGACCACGACCCCTACCCAAGGTCTTACGTCCACAACCTTGGCTAGAACCTCTTGTTCCCCATCCAAATTCAACTACAGCTAAAGAATCAAGAGATAGAAATAAGGAGAAATAATGTCTCTCTACTTGTGAGACTCTACCGTGGGAAAATGTATAAGTTGGAATATCATCATTAGATAACATCTCATCCCTAACTAACCTATAATTCTTGTTGACTCCTGCCAAGAGCTACACTACTCTCATCTCCCCACACTGCTTTCTCATCATAGAGGGATTGGTACTGAAAGGGTGATAAAGGTCATGTTTGCCACATATACTCTGCGAGGTGTTATAAGATTCGGCCAATGACAGAGAGTTTTGACAAAGCCTGGAGACATTAGACTTGTGGGGATAATCTGGAAAGCATTTTCTATGTTTCCTTAGCTAATATGATCATATGCAGCTGTTTGCTGATGTTGGCCAGCATGCTACTGAACACCCATGTTGCCAGCATTGTTTTTTTTTTAAAAGAAGGGCATCTCCTCCTTTACAAACCACCCCACTGGTCTCCAAAGGCTAAAGCCCAATTAGCTTCCTCCCCTCCACCAAACACACCACCTATGGTCACCTCTATTAATCCACTCGAAATTCTTCATGGATGGCGGGAAAAATCTCCCTAGGCCCTGTTTGGATTGCCATAACGCAATAAGAACCCACAGATCCTTTTCCACGTATCCGTCTCTCACTGCTCAACTCTGATCTGATCAATCGTCTCCTACAGAGCAGTTGCATTCCATCTAGACCATCTGTAAATATATTTTGCATCTTGAGGATGTAATTGTAATTTCATTTGAGCTGAGTTTGTTAAATTATCCTACGATTATCATAACTACGCTATCCAAAAAAATTACGATTAACTTCCATGGAAAGAAAACAAAAAAACCCTAAGATAGAATGGAGGCAATAGCAGACTGAGATGCTTACATCGAGATCGTCCTCATCGGCGTCGTCCTTCTCATCGTCACCGTCAATTTCGTCCTCCTCCTCGCCGCCGCGGTCATCGTCATCATCGTTGTACTTATGCCCGTACTTGGAAAGGTGAGGATCTCTCCCATGGGTCATCGGCGTACGCCAAGCTTTCGAGTACCCGGAGGAGACCGCGAGGGCCCCCCGACGGCCTCCGCCATTCGGACGCGAGGGGTTTCCGGAAACTTCTAGAGGGAACACCGCTGGTGCTGTTGCTGTCGTTGCATGCGGGACGAGGAGGAAGGGCGGAGAGGGACTCCGGTAAGAGAGGAGGACGGGGGACATCAGAAGCCGAGGAGGAGACTATTCGGGCTCTGGAGTGGGAATCCTACGTTTGATAGCGGTCTCTCGTGTCAAGAAGACAAAGGGATGATGGCCATGACTAAGGGAGAGGGAGCTGCGCCGTGCAGGGTGGGAGCGGGAGTATGGTGTTCGTCGGAGACGTGGCGGAAGGGGAGAGGGTACGATGGGAGCCGTTGGATCAAGATCTGATGGTCATACGTAAGGTGTACGCATAAGTGCCCAATAGACAAGTTTCATCTCTTAGGGAGCATTTGTTTAGTAGGACTGTGACACCTATATCTATTTCGGGAGAGCTTATCTTAGGAAAGAATAATATCGGGTTAAAGGTCATAATCTCGATATTATCTAATTAAATAGAGGTGGGATAGTCTAATCTTGCGTACAATTCTTCTCTCACCTCACTAATGTTGTTATTGCTGTCGAGTAACGGTATTTCTATAGGTGCTGCTATTTGTTTTTTATGAAAGCAGCAAGTTCGTAAAAATTATGGCTGTGAAGCTCACGACATCTTCTCCTCTTGTTGCTGAGGAGTTTGATGGAATCAATTAGAAAGATGGTTGAGTTATCGAAAACAAAAGTTTTTAAACGATTATGCATTGTTTGTTTTCCTTTCTGATTATATTTATGTTATTCATATGGTGGAGGAACTTAGTAAAGGTTATCGCTACTATTGTGAACAAAAGATATGGATTGCTGCTACTCGTTGCTGTTGCGGAGAATGACGTACAGGTGGATTATGAGAATCCATCAGTGTATTCTGAAAATACACTGGTGGAGTCTCAATACCCAACTATGCCAAACGCGAGATTACTCATTTTAATCTTGAGATTGCCAGCCATAAAAAACAAACATCAAAATCATGCAATCTCAGGATTAAGGCACAATCTTGTGCCCTTATTTTTCAATTTCCTCTCAATAATTCCTTATTTACGTAATTACAAATAGTACATAAAATTTAGGATTTAGGATCAGCAAAACCCCTCATTCAAAATACTCACTCTCAACCTCGGAATTCGAGCTTGCATTAAAATGAGCGGTCGAGGAGGATGGAGTGGAGGTGGGGAATGTAAGGGAGGAGGGAGTCTGGGTAATGCTGCGTGAGGTGGGAGAGGATGAGGGAGGACTCCTGGAGGCGAGGAGGGGAGGCATTGGTGGTTTTAGACGAAGAAGAAGAGAGGCTGTGGAAGAGGAAAGGGAGGAGGTTGGGCCATGCGTTCTTCGAGAGGAGGCAGGAGGCGAGCTCAGAGATGGTGTCGTAGAGCTTTTTGGGGACAGGACGGGACTGCTCGTGGTGGAGGGCAAAGAGGAGGAAGGAGAGGAGGTGGGGGCAAGTGTGGGAGGAGGAGAGGCGAGGCCAGAGTTGGGGGAGGAGCCTGCGGAGGAGGATGGCGGACATGGAGCAGAGGTCGAGGAGCGGGGAGGAGTGGAGGAGGCCCGTGTGGGAGAGGGAGAGGTGTTTGGGTGTAGGTCGCGAAGGAGGTTGAAGAGGGACTCGATAGCTAAGCGATCTTCATTGGAGGGGGACATGAGGCGGGTCACTAAGGACTCCAGCATGCCTAAGTCCTCAACGAGCATCGTGGATATTTGTTGCTGCTGTAGCATGGGGGTTGGGTCCATGGCGAGTAGGGGGGTTGGATGGTTGGGTTAGGGTTTGTAACGACCCAGTTCCCGAGTCCCTACGAGACACGAGAACCGGACCGACTCGACTAATCCCAAGACCTAGTCGTCCAACGAGGAAGTAACCAAAAGACAGTAAAATAAACCACATTCAGCATGGATATAACTAACAGTAAGAAAGTACAGCAGTAAGGAAAGAAACTACTACAGTAGGTACCACCACAACAGTAAAACAGCATTTATCATATAACAAGAACTGCAGGTAAAGAAGGTACAGCGGAAACAAAAACTACTCACTAGAACAGAAACAAAAGGGGTACAAAAAGGCTGTGGTAACTCTACTGGACCCTACTCGGCCCAGCGTCCTCTGCAGCCGCCGACCCTGGCTGCTCAACACCTGGTCCTGAAAAAGGTAACGAGTGTAACACGTCAGCAAAACGCTGAGTAGAGTGGCAAACTAACTAAAGGCAACAGTAGAGTGTACAGTAGCTGTTATGTTCTATTACTTCCTTTATTCACATCTTTCAATTTTTCTCACTATTTCATTTATTTCTCAGGTCTTTTACTTGATCTCGAATGTCCTCGTGGAAACGATCTTGATTGCAGTCTTTTCCAAAAGTAGAAGTAGCACGTGGTGCTCTCCTGGCCGGGAGAGTCCCCCCGTGGTGATCCTACCCTCAATCAACCACCCCAAGGTCACTGACAGACGTAACGGTGACTACGGCACGCGCGATAAACGCACAGGTAGCTAGCCCGCACTGGCACGCGGTCAGTCGTTTCCGTTAACGGGTGCACCCAAAGCACAGCACGGAACCAGGGCAGAGCCCTCTCAGTAACAGGGGTCCAACCCCTCCACAGTAACCAAACCGGGGCCTTGCCCCTCCACAGTCCGCGCACCCTCGCCTGACTACCCTGGTTTGCCCTAGTGGGCCTAACAAGTCGGTGAAGGAGGCTAGCAGAACCCCGGGGCCCGTGGGGTAGCTAGTACTCTCCTAACACTACTAGCTCTCCTCGGTACTACGTACACGAGGGCCAACAAGTCGGTACAGAGCGGCCAATCCTAACCCCGGGTCCCTGGGGCGGCTGGCCCCACTCTGCACTAAACAGGTACAGGTACTTCCCTTGGTACTGCGTACCCAAGAGACAGTACAAACTACATCTCAGTTCCATTCCTTTTTCTTTCCAGGAGTTCCACTCCTAATTCCCCGTAGGGTTCCAGCTCTTTATCTCAGAACATCATATGTTTCACTTTCCAGATTCACGTTCTCAAAATCCATGATCTCAAACATGTTTCTTTATTCATAACAGGCAGCTGTTAATTCAAATTACAGGCAGCTTTATATTCCTTTCCATTTTTCCAAGACTGCAGTATTATACATTCCACTAGTTTTTCCATCCTAAGATTCATGCCACATCCTAGGATCTAGCATACAACTAGTTTTCTAGCCCTAGGATTCATGCATCACCTAGGAGCTATCATTCCATACATTTCTCATTCCTAGGATTCATGCAATGTCCTAGATTCTAGTTATGGTTTCATACTTTAACAGATTTTATTAATAACTTAAGCCACTCTACCAGGTACAACGGGAGTAATGGGGGCGTGATCGGGAATCCCGCGCGCCTCTGCGACTCTCAAGACTGCAACCGAACGAGGTCCTATCACAAGGATCAAACACAAGGAGTGTCTCAAAACAGTGTATAGCTACTGTAGACGAGTAGAGGAATTAATTCTGAAAAGAATGCAACTCGAATCGCGGAAAACGGAGCCCGAACGGGCCGTAAACGGGTCGAAAAAGATGATACTGTGCAAAATCAGACGTCTGGAACTCCCTCCAGACGTCTTAAACGGTGGATCAGAGAATTTACCTGTTCAACGTGGTTTCCCAGACGTCCAGAAGTCTGCAGGGACGTCTGCCTAGATCCCAGACGTCCGATGGTCACTCAGGACGTCTGGAGGTCACTCCCGCCGTCTGGTACAACTTACAGACGTCTGATTCGCAAAGGATGGCGAATCAGTGAACCTGCGCACAGCCAACCCCCTCCCTCAGTACGGTCAGTCGACAAGAAGGAAGAAGAAGGCGGAAACTCACCTTTCAGACGTCTGTATGATCTTACAGACGTCGACCTTGCCGTCTGGATATAAATCCAGACGTCTGATTCTGGAAATTTTTCCAGAATCAGGGCCCTACTTGGCCTCCGCTCGCGACGCCGCCCGCGTCGAACCTCGCACGTCTGCTGCTCAGCCCGCAGCAGGTCCCTCTCTGCGTCGCTCCGCGCCCCCTGCGCCCTCCGCCAGCCGGCCAAGCCGCTCCGGCGAGCTCGCCCCCACGGCAGAGCTCCGCCCTCGCACGCCGCACCTCCGCGCTCACTGCGGCCGCCGCTGCCGCCCTCGCGTCCGCTCGCTCTCGCGCACAGGAAGGAGAAGAAGAAGAAGGCGGTGGAGACGGGAGGGGAGGCGCGCCCCTTTTTAAGGCCGCGCGAGGAGGAGAGAGAAGGTGGTCGCAGCGCGCCTGCAGCCGCAGAGAGAGAGAGAGAGAGGAATCGCAGGTCTGCGCGCACAGGCGCGCAGACGAATCTCCCGTGCGAACATAACTGTTCTCCAGACGTCTGGAAACGATCCCGGACGTCTGGTCAGACGTCTGGATGTGATCCCAGACGTCTGGTCAGACGTCTGGGCCACCTCCCAGACGTCTTAAAAGGCGTCTGGGGCACGCGTTCGTTACAATATAACAAACTCAAAGGAAGTTTCGTCCCCAAAACTTGCGCCAACTAGGGTGCGGGAAAAAGATGTCCAACTAACCATAACAAACTCAAAGAGGACCGAAGCCGGTCCGAAAAGACGTACCCGCGAAAAGCTCCGGGTACCGCTCCCGCATTGCCGCCTCAGGCTCCCAGGTAGCCTCCTCGTACCGCTGGCTCCTCCACAAAACCTTTACCAGGGGTACTTGCTTTCGTCTCAACCTGCGGACGGCTCGGTCTAGGATCTGCACTGGCCGCTCGGGGTAGGTCAGGTCGTCGCTCACCTCGACGCTCTCGTGACTCAGTACGTGACTGGAATCGGCTACGTACTTCCTGAGGTTGGACACGTGGAACACGTCATGCACACCAGAAAGCTGCGGGGGAAGGGCAAGCCTGTAAGCAACGGGTCCAACCCGCTCCAGGACCTTAAAGGGCCCCACGAACCTCGGCGCGAGCTTCCCTCTCACCCCAAACCGCTGTAAGCCCTTCATGGGCGAAACACGAAGGAAGACGTGGTCCCCAACCTTGAACTGCACCTCTCTGCGTCTGCGATCCGCGTAGCTCTTCTGTCTGCTCCTGACAGTGCGGAGTCGTCTGTGGATCTGCTTAACTACCTCCTGACTCTGCCGGATCAACCTGGGGCCAACCTCCCACTTGGTCCCCTCCTCAACCCAACTCAAGGGTGCCGTGCATTTCCGTTCGTACAGAGCCTCGTAGGGAGCCATGCCGATACTCGAGTGATAACTGTTGTTGTATGCAAACTCCGCCAGGGGCAGGTACTCCTCCCAAGAGCCCCTCCAGTCTAGTACACAGGCACGCAAAAGGTCCTCAAGTGTCTGTATCGTGCGTTCCGACTGTCCGTCCGTCTGGGGGTGGTAAGCCGTGCTAAACCTCAACCTCGTCCCCAAAGCCTGCTGAAACTCAGCCCAAAACTGGGACGTAAAGCGGGTATCCCGGTCGGATACGATCTCCCGCGGAACTCCGTGTAGTCGCACCACATCACGGATATACCTCTCTGCCAACTGTGCTGGTCCCAAAGTGATTCGGATCGGCAAGAATCGTGCCGTCTTCGTCAATCTATCCACTATTACCCAGACTGCGTCGTGTCCTCGCTGGGTAACAGGTAAGCCCACCACCAAGTCCATGGTGATGCTCTCCCACTTCCACTCTGGCACTGGAAGCGGCTGAAGCGGCCCTGCAGGCCTCTGATGCTCGGCTTTCACCTGCTGGCACACTAAGCACTGCTGCACGAACTCACCCACATCCTGCTTCATCCCTCTCCACCAGAACTCGCGTCTCAAGTCATGGTACATTTTCGTGTTTCCGGGGTGTATGGTGAATCTGGAACCGTGTGCCTCAGTCAGGAGCTCTCTCAACAGCTCCTCGTCTCTGGGGACGCACAACCGTCCCCTCAAGCGTAACACCTGGTCTGTGAAAGAGAAGTCCCCTGGGTCCCCTGATAGTACTCTGTCGCGCAAAGACTGCAAGTACGGATCGGCCATCTGTCCCGTGATGATGCGGTCTATCAACTCTGGCCTGGTCTGTCGTGTCACCGTCACTGCCCCACAGTACCCTCGTAACTCTAGAGGTCGCCAACTGCCCACCTCCTCCAAAAGGCTCCAACTCTGTAACTGTAGACTGGCCAAGCGTGCGGGCGCCTTACGGCTCAAGGCGTCAGCCACCACATTGGCCTTTCCCGGGTGGTAGGAGATGCTGCAGTCGTAGTCCTTCAGGAGCTCCAACCAACGTCTCTGTCTCATGTTGAGCTCCTTCTGGTCAAAAAGATATCTGAGGCTCTTGTGATCTGTAAAAATCTCGAAGGTCTCACCGTACAAGTAGTGCCTCCATGTCTTCAGCGCGAAGACAACAGCTGTCAACTCTAGATCGTGGGTAGGGTAGGTATGCTCATGGGGCTTCAGTTGCCGCGAAGCGTAAGCGACCACGTGACCCCTCTGCATGAGCACACCTCCTAACCCCTGCAAGGAAGCGTCCGTGTACACAACGAACCCGCCACTACTGTCAGGGATGGTGAGCACGGGAGCCGAGGTCAACCTCACCTTCAGCTCCAGAAAACACGCCTCACAGGCGTCTGTCCAAGCGAAAGGCACATCCTTCCGGGTCAACTGTGTCATAGGACGCGCAATCTGTGAAAATCCTCTGATGAACCGTCTGTAGTAACCTGCCAGTCCCAGGAAACTGCGAATCTCAGTGACTGAACGCGGTCTCTCCCACCTGAGCACTGCCTCGACCTTGGCGGGGTCCACCGCCAGGCCGTCTCCAGAGATCACATGACCCAAAAAGGTCACCTCCCTCAACCAGAACTCGCACTTGCTGTATTTGGCGTACAGCCTGCGTCGTCTTAGAGTGTCCAGAACCATCCGCAAGTGTTATCCGTGCTGCGTCCGATCTCTAGAATAGATGAGTACATCATCTATGAAAACCACCACAAACTGGTCCAAGTACGGTCTAAACACCCGGTTCATCAGGTCCATGAAAGCAGCGGGGGCATTGGTCAGCCCAAACGGCATGACCAAAAACTCGTAGTGTCCGTACCGGGTGCGGAAAGCTGGCTTGGAGACGTCGGTCTCCCTGATCCTCAACTGGTGGTATCCAGACCTCAAGTCGATCTTGGAAAAACCGTGGCACCCCGCAACTGGTCAAACAAATCGTCAATCCTCGGCAGCGGATATCTGTTCTTGATGGTGACCCTATTCAGCTGTCGGTAGTCCACACAAAGGCGTAGGGTCCCATCCTTCTTCTTCACAAACAGTACCGGGGCTCCCCAGGGAGACGCACTGGGCCTCACGAAACCTTTCTCCAAAAGGTCCTGCAACTGGGACTTGAGCTCTCGCAGCTCAAGCGGTGCCATCCTGTATGGCGCAGTGGAGATGGGGCTGGTCCCTGGTACTAGTGAGATCTCAAACTCGATCTCACGCTCGGGCGATAGTCCTGGTAACTCGTCTGGAAACACGTCGGGGTACTCTCTGACCACCGGGATGCTCTGGAAGTCTGCCACGGGGCTGGGCTCTGCCACCACACAAGCTAGGAAGCCCTCACACCCCTGGCTCAAAAGTCTCACCGCCTGAAGTGCCGATATGCACCTGAAACCTCCATCCACTGGCTGTCCGTGAAACTCGAAAGAAGGCAACTCTGGAATGGAGAAGACGATCTTCCTCTCAAAACAGTCCACCAAAGCGTGGTAAGCGGACAGCCAATCCATCTCCAGAATCACTCCAAAGTCCTCCATCTGTATCATAATCAGGTCAGCTGGCAGGCTATGTCCCCCGATGCTGACCCTGCAACCCGTGTACACCTCCTCAGCTACAAACAGCTGACCACTCGGACCTCTGATTACGAACGGATTCTCTAACAGTGTATAATCCTGGTCCAAACTAACTGCGAAACTGGCTGCGACAAACGAGTGCGTAGCGCCGGAATCGAAAAGCGTGTAAACGAGTCTGCCAGAAACTGAAACCATACCTGCTACCACGGATCCCGATGCTCTGGCGTCCCTGTGTGTTAGGGCGTTGATGCGCCCCTCAGCTCTAGGTGCGGACGAAGCAGCCACACTATGCGTCGGACGGGTAGGTGCTGGCCGGTACCCTCCTCGCGACTGCCGTCCTCCTCCTCGTGCCTGGGGACCGCGGCCTCCTGCACGCCCTCCAATGCTCTGCACGGGAAGTATCTGCTGACCTCCTGCCCTAGATGGGCAGTCCCTCCTGACGTGGCCCGGCTGGCCACACTGGTAGCAGAGGGGAAACCGACTCCCGCCCTCAGTGAGTCCCTGCTGTCGGCTAGGCAGGGGTCCGGTGCTGGCGACTGGCCCCTGTCGAGGGCCCCCAAAGGCCACTGATGGCCCTGCACAACGTGACGGCTCTCCTGCGGACGCCACGTGTCTCCGTTGAGTTCTCCTAACACGCCTGGTGTGGCGGCGGAAATCTCGTTCCACCACTAACTCTCCTGTCGTACGCTCGGAAGGGGGAGGGGGTGGCGACGTGGGTGGAAGCTGAAATTCTTCTCGAACCACCTCTCGAATCAGTTGGACGAGGTCCCGAGACGGTATACTCAGGAGAAGAGGAGGGGTAGTATGTATTCCAAGCCCGACACATCTGTCCCCCGGGCCCAGACCTCGGTCGCGCCTGCGGCCCACCCTCCTAGCTCCACGACGCGGCATCTCCTACAATGGAGACGCGAAACAAAACGGAAACGTCAAAACAGACGGTACCTAACAAAACTTCTAAGAGCTCATGTCAAGAGATATGTTGTGGTGGCTACTCTAGCTATAAACATGTGAATTGGTTATTTTCCAGTCAGTTGATTCACTTCTCGGGACGACCTTGCTTTGATACCATCTTGTAACGACCCGGTTCCCGAGTCCCTACGAGACACGAGAACCGGACCGACTCGACTAATCCCAAGACCTAGTCGTCCAACGAGGAAGTAACCAAAAGACAGTAAAATAAACCACATTCAGCATGAATATAACTAACAGTAAGAAAGTACAGCAGTAAGGAAAGAAACTACTACAGTAGGTACCACCACAACAGTAAAACAGCATTTATCATATAACAAGAACTGCAGGTAAAGAAGGTACAGCGGAAACAAAAACTACTCACTAGAACAGAAACAAAAGGGGTACAAAAAGGCTGTGGTAACTCTACTGGACCCTACTCGGCCCAGCGTCCTCTGCAGCCGCCGACCCTGGCTGCTCAACACCTGGTCCTGAAAAAGGTAACGAGTGTAACACGTCAGCAAAACGCTGAGTAGAGTGGCAAACTAACTAAAGGCAACAGTAGAGTGTACAGTAGCTGTTATGTTCTATTACTTCCTTTATTCACATCTTTCAATTTTTCTCACTATTTCATTTATTTCTCAGGTCTTTTACTTGATCTCGAATGTCCTCGTGGGAACGATCTTGATTGCAGTCTTTTCCAAAAGTAGAAGTAGCACGTGGTGCTCTCCTGGCCGGGAGAGTCCCCCCGTGGTGATCCTACCCTCAGTCAACCACCCCAAGGTCACTGACAAACGTAACGGTGACTACGGCACGCGCGATAAACGCACAGGTAGCTAGCCCGCACTGGCACGCGGTCAGTCGTTTCCGTTAACGGGTGCGCCCAAAGCACAGCACGGAACCAGGGCAGAGCCCTCTCAGTAACAGGGGTCCAACCCCTCCACAGTAACCAAACCGGGGCCTTGCCCCTCCACAGTCCGCGCACCCTCGCCTGACTACCCTGGTTTACCCTAGTGGGCCTAACAAGTCGGTGAAGGAGGCTAGCAGAACCCCGGGGCCCGTGGGGTAGCTAGTACTCTCCTAACACTACTAGCTCTCCTCGGTACTACGTACACGAGGGCCAACAAGTCGGTACAGAGCGGCCAATCCTAACCCCGGGTCCCTGGGGCGGCTGGCCCCACTCTGCACTAAACAGGTACAGGTACTTCCCTTGGTACTGCGTACCCAAGAGACAGTACAAACTACATCTCAGTTCCATTCCTTTTTCTTTCCAGGAGTTCCACTCCTAATTCCCCGTAGGGTTCCAGCTCTTTATCTCAGAACATCATATGTTTCACTTTCCAGATTCACGTTCTCAAAATCCATGATCTCAAACATGTTTCTTTATTCATAACAGGCAGCTGTTAATTCAAATTACAGGCAGCTTTATATTCCTTTCCATTTTTCCAAGACTGCAGTATTATACATTCCACTAGTTTTTCCATCCTAAGATTCATGCCACATCCTAGGATCTAGCATACAACTAGTTTTCTAGCCCTAGGATTCATGCATCACCTAGGAGCTATCATTCCATACATTTCTCATTCCTAGGATTCATGCAATGTCCTAGATTCTAGTTATGGTTTCATACTTTAACAGATTTTATTAATAACTTAAGCCACTCTACCAGGTACAACGGGAGTAATGGGGGCGTGATCGGGAATCCCGCGCGCCTCCGCGACTCTCAAGACTGCAACCGAACGAGGTCCTATCACAAGGATCAAACATAAGGAGTGTCTCAAAACAGTGTATAGCTACTGTAGACGAGTAGAGAAATTAATTCTGAAAAGAACGCAACTCGAATCGCGGAAAACGGAGCCCGAACGGGCCGTAAACGGGTCGAAAAAGATGATACTGTGCAAAATCAGACGTCTGGAACTCCCTCCAGACGTCTTAAACGGTGGATCAGAGAATTTACCTGTTCAGCGTGGTTTCCCAGACGTCCAGAAGTCTGCAGGGACGTCTGCCTAGATCCCAGACGTCCGATGGTCACTCAGGACGTCTGGAGGTCACTCCCGCCGTCTGGTACAACTTACAGACGTCTGATTCGCAAAAGATGGCGAATCAGCGAACCTGCGCACAGCCAACCCCCTCCCTCAGTACGGTCAGTCGACAAGAAGGAAGAAGAAGGCGGAAACTCACCTTTCAGACGTCTGTATGATCTTACAGACGTCGACCTTGCCGTCTGGATATAAATCCAGACGTCTGATTCTGGAAATTTTTCCAGAATCAGGGCCCTGCTTGGCCTCCGCTCGCGACGCCGCCCGCGTCGAACCTCGCGCGTCTGCTGCTCAGCCCGCAGCAGGTCCCTCTCCGCGTCGCTCCGCGCCCCCTGCGCCCTCCGCCAGCCGGCCAAGCCGCTCCGGCGAGCTCGCCCCCACGGCAGAGCTCCGCCCTCGCACGCCGCACCTCCTCGCTCATTGCGGCCGCCGCTGCCGCCCTCGCGTCCGCTCGCTCTCGCGCACAGGAAGGAGAAGAAGAAGAAGGCGGTGGAGATGGGAGGGGAGGCGCGCCCCTTTTTAAGGCCGCGCGAGGAGGAGAGAGAAGGTGGTCGCAGCGCGCCTGCGGCCGCAGAGAGAGAGACGAATCTCCCGTGCGAACATAACTGTTCTCCAGACGTCTGGAAACGATCCCAGACGTCTGGTCAGACGTCTGGATGTGATCCCAGACGTCTGGTCAGACGTCTGGGCCACCTCCCAGACGTCTTAAAAGGCGTCTGGGGCACGCGTTCGTTACAGGGTTGGTGGTCGTGGTGGTGGATTTGGGGAGGATGGTGGGGAAGAAGGGGGGAGTAAGAGGTTTTGTCAGTTTTGGGGTTTGGTGTCGAACGATGGCGGTGTCCTCATGGTGGGAGCAATGGTCACAGGTAGGACGCTGCTTGGAGATGCACTTGGATTTTGTTTTCCTTCTTTGTTTCTATTTTTTTGCTTTAATTATGTGTGAACTTTCCGATGCATCTTAGTTGTCCGTATTCTGAATCTAGATTGAGATATTATTCGATTTGGATGAGACAAACCGTAAAGGTTTGCACCTTGTTGTCCATATTTTGAATCTAGATTGGGATATTATTTGATTTGGAGGATGCGAGGTCAGATTTCGAGGTCGAGAGTGAGTATTTTGAATGAGGGGTCTTACTGATGCTAAATCATAAAATTTTCGTATTCTCTGTAATTATGTAAATGCTCTCTCAATCTTCCCTTCATTAACAAAAATACCACCGACATAACGGTTGTTATAGTTTAACCAAATGGCAGACTAACAGAATGGCAGTTTTGTTAACGATAGGAAGATTAGAGGGTATTTACGTAATTGGAAAAATTACAGGATATAGATATAATATCCAATGATTATAGGGGTATATATGTTAAAACCCCTAAAAAATATGGCTAAGCTCGAGACCAACATAAACAAGAGTTCTATAAACACCGACAATTATAACGTCAAGCCTCAATTTCACCAACAAAGACTAAAAAAATAAAAATACATAATAACAACTTTTAGACTTCCACTCGTTCGACCTCTGAGAAACCCTCTCTGCCCGCTCGACCTCTTAGAAACCCTACTTGCCAGTTTAGGGTTTTGACCAGCCATCGCGCTAGCCAGAGCCCCCCTCCCTTGCGCCATCGCTTCATCCCCTCACCCCCCCTCACCTCCTTCCATTGTGGGTTCTTCTCACTGCATTGTCTTCGATGTCCTTCGCCTTCGCTTGTCTTCGTCAGTGCGGCAACGGAAGTAGCAACCCTGTGTAAGTGTAGTGGTCGCGGTGTGCATCTCGAAGCTGCGGTGGTGTACTCTGGTGGGCGGTGGGCTGCTGCGATGGTGGCGATGATGTCATCTAGTAGTCTACTATGGCTGCTGCACGAAGTTGTCTCGCGAACTCGCTTGGAGGGAAGAACTTCACTTGTTGTAGATGTCAATTCCTCATCTTGCTCCTCCATTAGGATCAATGTTGATTTTGAAGTTTTGGGCTACATTGAAGATGGATGATGAGAACCTCATTATGAACCCTAATTAGCACATTTTAACCTAATAAAGTAAACAAAAGTTCCTACATAACCTAAGGGAAGGCCTAATTCAAAGAATTGTTAATCTGAGAATAAAACATGACACAATGGGTAAAACTATAATTTTACCATTGCAGTGCATGAACGAGTTTTCTAAGGGTCTAAACATAAGTCAGATAGATTTAATAAGAGAAAAACTGGGATGGTTTGGTCTGAAAAGGGTTATAGCAAAATATAGGAATTAAATGACATTCTACAACCCTAAAACAAACCCACTTTAATTCACGAAGTTTCAGGCAAGATAAAAATCAACTAAACCCTCTAAAATTTATGGAAAAATATCCCCTAGGGTTTAGAACCTTCAATTTGACCTTTGTAACCTGTTTTAACCTAGATTGAGGTCCATACCAAATTTTGACCTAATTTAGGTTTTTGTGCAAAATTTCCTGTCAAACATGGTCAAACTTAAAATCCAACTTCACCATTGAATTCCTTAGGTCCAAATTAGGTTTATACCAAAATTTGGACCTAAGGGAAGATCGTTTTGACCCACTTTGCAATTTGGTCCTCAAAATTACTTTCAGACCCTCAATTTTTTGAAACCCTTGCAAATGTCCCCCTATCTTTCTCGTCGTTCTCTTCATTTGGGTCTCTCTACCACCCGCAGCAGTAGGCCATACCTTCGGCGACTTTGTGCGGAGGATGGCGCCACGCTTGCATGAGGAGCCGTCCCCAGATTTGAAAGGGGAGCTCCCTGCGGAGCCCCCTACCGCATGGGCCGTCCCTCATGCTTTGAAGACCACCATACATCTCGTGCAAATATGCAAGAGGTATGGGTCTCCATCTGCCACACCTCTGGTGAGGTTTTTCCCACCGCTTTCGCATGCCTCGCAACCAGCCTTCACCTATTTAAGGAGCGGTACACTCAGTCGCATCCTTCAAGCTCCATCTGGCCCGAGTTACCCCTCCAATTCATCTCCTCCCAACTCTGACCATCTTCCCAGAGCTTCCGGTGACTCTCCCCCTCCTCTCTCGTCGCCCTGCCACAGTACCCGTGGCAGAGCTACCTCCGCCGTCCTCCGCTGCGTTGCGCCGTACCAACGGGCGCCCTCAAACCCCTCTTCCTCGTCGCTGTCTCTTCCCCCTGGGTACCTTCATCTCCGGCGACAGCAGTACCAGCCGTTCGCCATCTCTGCCTCCTCCATTCACTCCTGACTTGCTAGCTAAGTTCCTCTCCCCCTCCTCTTTATTTCCCCTCTGCTAATTCGTTATTTCGACCCCTCGACTCCACTGTCCACCACCACCATCTCCATCTCCGGCCACTACATCGGCGAGGTGCCTCCACCGCTCCAAACCTCCACACACCTCGCCAGATACCTCACCACCTCCGCCATAGTACACTGATCATCTCGTGACCTTCCACTGACCGCGTCACCTACTGAAACCTTCCCCCGAACACACCCACCTGCATGCACACAGTGTACCCTAGGCACACGCACGTAGGTGTCTTCACACCACGCTGACCCCCGAGCCACCTTCGCCGTGCTCTGGTGAAGCCTGCTGAGCGTTCTGACAGAGCCGTAAGGTCGTATTCGTGATTTCAGGTCCCGAGCCTCTGCTGCCATTGACGTCGAGCTTGGAGAAAGCTCGCAAGCAGCTCCCGACCTCTCCATCTCCAGGACACGAGCCCAGGTCGTGCGGAATACGTCCTCGCACAGCTCCAGGCAGCTCATTGGCCTCGAAGGCCTTAGCTATCACTGCAATCGCTCGCGACTCCTGCTGCTTGGCGTGCGACAGAAAGGTGAGAACTTTAGTCCCACTTCGGGCATTTTTGAGCTCCCCACAGTGCATAAATTGAAAAAGTGACAGAGGCTTATCGCCTCAGTCACATAGGGTGAGGTCCCCTTGCCCACTCACGCCTCGTCCATGCCCACGCTACGCGGACCTGGCACCCGACCCACTTACCTAAACCTAGCACTCCTCGTGCATCACACCCACGCCAGTGCACCTGGACCCGGGCGTGCACCCGACCCGATTACTCGGCTCTGGGAGAGCATACCGAAGAGAGAAATAGAGAGAGAGAGAGACGCGGGGAGGGTAGGGGTAGGTTTTTGACTAACCATGCCTGTGCAGGGAAGCTGAAGAAGGAGGAAGAGGAAGCAGAAGAAGAGAAGAGGAAGCGGCTAAGGGCACAGCCGCACCAAGGAGCAGGAGCTGAAGAAGTAGAAGAAGGAAAGGAAGAAAAAGGAGAAGGAAGAAGCAGGAGCTAAAGAGGAAGAAAGAGCCAAAGAAGAGAAGAACAGAGAAGGTGGAAGCTGCAGCAAAGAGGAAGGCCAAGCAGGGAAGAAAAGAAGATAAGAAGAAGAAGCCAAGGAAAACAAGCAGCAGTAGCAGCAGCGGCCAAAGAGAAGAAAAAAAGGAGACGCGCACTTTAGTAGTTGCTACTTAAGGCGTCTGATTTCTAGAATCAGACGTCTGAAGACAAAGAAAGAAAAGAGAGAGAGAGAGCAAAGAAGAAGAAGAGAAAAGAAGAAACAGAGAAGATTAATCTTGCTTTTATTCTCTACAATTCTTTTTGTAAAACACTTCAGTATTGTAAATTATGATGTTTTTGCTTCTAAAATCAAACTTGCTCCGTGAGTTTGATCTCGGAACATTTCTAATTTCGAGTAATAAAAATTAAATCAAACTGTCACCACTGGACTTACCATGACTAGGTGTTTGGCTGATCTAGTTCTGACCGTACATCATCTATTAGTGCGGTTCGTCGACAACATCGACGGCTTTGTCATATACACTGTGATGCAGATTCTCTCCTACATCTAAAATAATATTTAGGACGCTTCTTTTTTATTTTTCTTCTTTTTAATTTTCCTTGTGGTGACTATTTTTTGAATTCCCCCCTCTTAGGGGGGAGCTACTTTTTTCCTCTTTGAGGGATGTAGGATATCATTCTTTTTTATCTTTAAATTATATTTTTATATCATTTTTTTCACTTAGAAAAAGAAAAAAACATTGACCATTATCGAGCCACAAGGATAGTTAGCATCGCAGACTCCCTCTCACCGAAGATTTACCGCTATGAGGTGTTTTGTTGGTGAAGCTACACGTGGCATCTTCGTGTATTGATGTTTTTGGTTAGAGGATATTCGAATTCCACCTTTGGCCTCTGCAATGGAATTTGACTTACACGCATAGTGTTCGTGCGTGAAGGCAAAGCCAAACTGTGTTTTCTTTTTGGTCAAGTTTAGCACATTTCTATTTGGTGGTTTGCGTGTAATGGAGAATAAACGGAATATACTCTTTCGAAAGAATCACAGTATGATTCTATTCAATTAACAACTGTTGCTTGCGATTCTGTGGACCGATTTGGCCAGTTGATTCTCTGTCTTCGGCTTTTTAACAAGAAAAGAAAAATCTTTTTATCAATATCGGTCTAACAGGCTCAATAAAAAGACTCCGAAGGCCCAATAACAAATGAGGGTAATCTTTTATTATGGTAAAATATTTTAAAATCCACGGAGAAATGGACGAATGGATGGAGGTTTATCCTGCAGAAGAACCTTGCCTGGTGAGCTTAGTCGGTCTGACAAGATAAGTCTACCCGACAAGTTTGGCTCACCTGACAAGATTGCTTGGAAAGAGTACTTTGCCAGCTTGGAAAATCAAGCTATCTTCCTTCGGGTTGTTTGTCAACACAGTAATGATTATCTTTATACCCCATAAATCTCAACTTTTAGGAGTGGTGGTTACGTGAGAGTTATCTCAAATCACCCACTTATATGTCCAAGATCTTTGTTACTCAAACATCTCACATGTGTCACGTGGGTTATTCATATGCATAACCTATAAATGCTAGAATTGTCGGGAAAGATGAGTACATAGGGCAAGAGAATCTTTACTATATTATACTGTTCTTAGTGAAATTTGATGACCAATTCCTTTATCTCTTTTATTTGTAATTGATTACTCCAACGAACCTATTCGCATTCCTAAATCGGAATAAGACCCTCTACCTAAAGCTCCGATCACCTCTGTTTACGAGTGAAATGTCTCCAAGATCCATGAGAAAAAGATTTAAGCACACATTTAAGTTTTATTTCTTTACAAAAGGTAGGGCCAACGTATTACATGTGAGTCTCTTGAAAGATAATATTTGTTTGCAGCCATTATGTTATTTATGTTACATTTTGATTTTTCAATTTTAAGTTATAACAATCTTACGATGGAATCTTCAATCTCGAGATTATTTAATTTTAGGGAAAATGTGGATGAGTTTATTCTAACATTATGTGAGATAATACCTATATCTATGTTTTCAAATAAATTTTGATTTGACCTATATTTTTTTTAAATACAAAAACTTCGTAACCCTCGTATTTATCCCACAATTCACTCACTTACAAAATTAAAATTTTAAAATCAATCCTTCTAATGTTACCTAAGTCCGAGGACCACCGGAGCATGTCTATGATTCTGACCACTAAGTCTTAAACTTCCAATTTGGAGTAGGTTCAAGATTCAAATCTGGCCTTCTCATAAAAATTCCTAAATAATGCAATTGAGAAAGATAATTCTTTGTTTACAACAATCAAAGAATAGCATACGTGAAAACGTAATTAAGGTCAACGAAAAATGATATCCGCAGCAGATATTTTTTCCTTCTTTAGGTTCCCTCGGTGATGTTTGAAACTTAGCATCAGGTGTAGACAGAGACAACGGTCTTTACAGGATACAAACCAACAAGTTCGCCTAAAAGGGCGACATAGTTGCCTTCTAAAGATGGAATTGGTAACACGGCGAAAGGCAAGTACATATATTTGTTTGAGATATTGATTTGTCACGAGTTTTACTGCCAACCATGCATTTGGTAGCTGCAAGATTTCTCTCTATAGCATGTTCCCTGATGGTTAGAGGGCTTTGGTTTGAACATAATGATAATTTTTTCCCATTAAATAAAGCTCAAATTCATTAAAAAAAAGGGAAGAACACGTAACATATATAAAAGCACCCCCATGGTATGTATCATGGAGTGGATACAACTAGGAGAGACAAAAAAAACAAAATGTTCCACTCGCAATTGAGACAAAACCCACTCGCAACGAGCACAAAAGGATGCACATGAACGAGTCTAATAAATTGAGATGACACTATGTGTAGTCACCATATATGAAAGAACATACAAAAGGAAAAGTACAAAAGAATTAATACATACTCTCAGTACTTTAGTCAGCAAGAATGTAAGGATAATTATCTACGATCTTGTAAGGAAATTCTTATCCGTTGGTACTCGTCAATAGATCCAACAGGACAATACCCAACAAAGGAAAAAAATAACAAAAACAAAAAGAAGCTGCAGCAGGCGTGACTCGAGAGCACCTCAAACTTAAGGTTTTAACTCCAATGCTGAGACCGCTTTTAATCTTGATCCAAGAAACATATGTAACATCGAATGTAATTATCTATTTTACTACCATCAGCTTCACGCAAACACAGTTTGCCAACCGAGCAGACCAAACTTTGAAACAAACAAGAAATTCAATAGCCAACCCGTCGGGTTGCAACTAAGCTATTCAAACAAACAACGGAGCCAAGTCTAGACAAGGTTGGACCACAGTTTACAAAGGGGTGGGCATGCATCTATATATATATATATATATATATATATATATATATATATATGTAAGCACTGAGCCCTAATGGGTGAGAAACGGTTTGAAATTGGCAAGAAAACTTGCAACGGTTTCCAAGTTTGATACTTCTTGGTCCTAACTTCCTATTTGGGTGGGGAGGGGCGTTCAACTTTAGACGGATACTAGAAGGGAGGGGAAGAGGGTCCAGAATCTCCCATTTTGTGAAAATTGGATCGTCTAATGCCAACACCGAGGTCTCTACAATGGGACACCTTCTTCTGACCCTCTCTGGCCTCTGATCATCAGCTAATGCCATCACATCAAGTTCGATTTCAAAGAGAAAAGACCATCAGCGGCGAGCCGTTCGTTCTCGGATCCAAACTCCCCCGCCCTTCTCCTTCCCATAGCCGTTAAGGTCCTGATCAAAGTCAAAAACGATGGGCCCAAATCAAAACTCAGGAAAGCGGCAATCATTCGTTTAATAGACAAATGAATTAACAAGGAGAATCCTTCTTCTTTTGGTCCTTCGAGTAAGCAACGGGCAAATATGTACCTAAGGAGAATCAATATTCTTGGTTGGCACGTTTAAAAACCATTTCTCTTCGAAAATTTTATACCATCTTATATAAATTTAGAGCTGTCCATGTCAAAATAAAAAAATAAAAAAAGAAATATAAAGAGTGAGAATGAAAGACAGCTGTCACACACACACACACACACACACACACACACACACACACATATATATATATATATATATAAAATATGTTTTCAATGTATTCAAAAGCCAACATGAAATGTACAAGGATTCTCTAGCTTCCCTATTTCCTGTAAGGCTAATGGCCCATACTGAGTATGAATGTACATTAAAAACCCAGATACCGTACAGAACACCGTAGCTTACATGCATCTCATCGCAATCTCCATGAACAAATTTATATACTACGGCTAAGAGCGATGCCAAACCTACGTATTTATGTATGATATATCTTAATCAAGCGGCGAGAGCAGCGAGCTTGGCGGACTCCCTCTCCACGGCCTCCTTCAAGATGCTCCCTTCCTCCAGCACCATCTGCACGGGCAAGAAGCCGACGCCGTTGGCCACCGCCAGCATCATCTTCCTCGTCTCCTCCTTGAACTCCGCCAGGTCCACCGTCCCGTTCCCGTCGTGGTCGAACTGCTCGAACAGCGACTCGTACACCCGCCGGAGCTCCTCCGCGCCGAGCCTCACCTCGTCCACGCCGAAGTGGGTCTCCAGCACCCTCAGGCTCCTCAGCTCCCCCGCCATCTCCGCGTACGAGAGGAGGCCGTCGCGGTCGGCGTCGAGGCTCGCGAACCGGTCCTCGATGGACTTCCCGAAGGCCCTCTCGTCCTCCACGAACTCGCAGATGGTCGCGCCGTCGAGCAACTCCACGCTCATTTTTCAGGCTCGCCGATTTGCCACCGTGAGGTGTTTTGGCGTGGTTAAGCTCTACGTCCGGTGGCGCATTTATATATATATATGCAGATGTCTTTGACGTGAGGATATGCGAATTCCACCTCTGGTGCTCTTTGATGGAATTTGACTCCTTGCATGGGGGTGCTGCTTGTGCGTGGAGGCAAAGCTAATCCATGCTTTGTTTCTCTCTTTTTCTTTGGGATGGCATCGGTACAAAGCAAGACATCATGCCTCGTCCGTTTAATGCTTTTCCGTGACCACAAACGGAATGTACTCTTTGCAAGAACGGGAAGCCTCAGGGGTAGTTGATCTGGAGGATTAAAAATATGATATTAAAAAAAGAGCAATAGTAAATACAACTCATAATCCAATCTTTTTTTTGAAGTCTTCTGTCGTGACCTTTAGATCAATAATACATATGTCCTTCCGAACAGTGCATGCATTATTTGGGATGTATCTCTCATTTGGTAAGGAGAAGGGGAATTTGGAAAAGAGTTTGACAAAAAAAACTGTGCAAAGATTTTCTCTTAAAAAGAACATGGAATTGATATTAATATATAATTATGTTCACTTATAAAGTGTTGTTAACATGAATCTGTATTTGTTTAATTTGATGTTAAAATATGATGTTAATTCTTTTAACATTTACTTAACATTAATATTAAGAATATAAAATATAAAAAATGTTAAAAATATGAGTAATATATAATTTTAAAATAAATTTGACAAATAATAGTAAAAATTGACATTAGATAAATTCATATTAAAGTTAAGTAGTCAGGCAGATAAAAGGATTTAACCTTCTAAATAAATTAAGTCTTATATTATTAGTGCACTGTTGCAAGGATTTCTGTGGGCTGATTCGGCCAACTGATTATTTGATGTCACTCTGTTTTCTCGCCAATCATTTTAAAGACCCATAAACTTTGGTATTAAAAAGAAATGAACAAAAGAATTGTTCCCATGCCTTACCTCCAAATAAATGTGAAGTTGGGACCTTACGACGTGACGCTCGCCGGAGAGATGTTCATTGCTCATGGTCCTCAACGCTTAAGTCTTTGTCCTAATCACGAGCAATGAGCAATGCACAACGATTTGGTGCTACCGATCGAGTGGAGAAGAAAACACTCTTGCAAAAACGCCGACGGCTTAACGAAAAAGTAACTGGACTCACAAAAGTAACATGAGTTACATCCTAAAATGATTCTTTTAGAAATTTTTAAAAATTTTTGTATAATTTTAATTCTCCTAGGTTTTTATTGTGGGTGTGTGAGGAAAAAGAACTTGTAGGGTACCCCTGCAATTTTCTCACACCATCCATCCTTACCCATGCACACACACCCCTCCACTGTACTTCATTGTACCTTACCCCTTACGCCACCCCATCCCTCATCAACGACACCCTTCCCATTCCCTCCACCCCTACCTTACTTCTCCCCATGCCTTCTATCTCCATATAAGCCCCCCTCCTCCTCCATTCATTCTCACACCATCGCTGGGAGGGAGCAGGAGGAGAGAGTGGAGAGCAGAGGATACCGGAGGCCTGAGAGCAGTGAGCTCATGAGGGAGACAGGGAGGTGCTGCAGTTGCTACAGCTTCTACAGGAGAGAGAGAGAGCTCGCAAATGATTCTGCGGAGTTATTTTTTTGCAAAATCAGACGTCTGGAGAGACCATCAGACGTCTGATAGCGCATTTTCTTTTCAATTATTTTCTCCTTGCCGAGTTCTAACCTCACATGCATGTGTCAGACGTTGGGGAGGCACGTCGATGCGAGGACCGAGGTGGTTTCAGACGTCCAGGAGTATCTCCAGAAGTTTGAAGACACCCTCAGACGTCTGCACGAAGTTCCAGACATTCGAAGGAAGACGCCCTAAGCAAGGTGAGTATCTGAGTTCGTTTAAGATGTCTGGGATTCTTCCCAGACGTCTGATTTTGGTCAGGGTTGGATTTTTTGGGCCAGTTGAGGGCCCAAACAGAGACGGATTTCCACAAACGAAACGTCGTTGATTTTCGTTTGAGTTTCTCTACGTAATGATATAGTGTCTATGCAATTTTGGGCTCGTTTGATCTGCCAGTCCATGTTGTAAGTCTCTAGTCCGTAGAGTATACGGGACCTGCGAAGACGTCGGGAGCTACCATACGAGCCCTCATTCCACCTGGTTAACTTGGTAGAGTGGTTCTCTCTAATCCTAGAATGAATAATTAATTGCAAGCTTTAGAATTATTTGATTGAATCCTAGGTTATGAGATAAACACTAGGGTTGAAAGAAATGAATGTGCATTTAATGAATGATTAAATTGCTGTGATGCTTCCTGAAAGTAGTAAACCATGAGCTGCCTGTGCGACATTTAATGAACCATGAGATGAAATACCTGCGGTGTACTAAATAATCGATTGTGAAATCTTGAGCTTCCTTTTATACATTTAATGAATCAGATGTGGAAATGAGAAAGTTTATGTACGAACCCTACAGGGAATTTAGTAAAAAACCAAAAATACTGTAGTACGAAAAACCCGATGGTTTTGGAACATGTTGCCTACGGGCGACTGTTCGGACTTGGTTAAGGGAAGTAAGCTGGCCCTCGTGTGCATGGTACCGAGGAGAGTAACTATCCCTTTAAAGTATAGGGGAGCTAGCCACCCCTTAGCTTGAGATCCGGGGTTAGGTTTGGCCACTCTACGACGACTCCTGTTTTGCTCTCGCGTACGTGGTACCAAGACGAATTGCTTAGTGTAGGGGGGAGCTTACCGCCCCATGGGGCCCGGGGTTATGTTTGACCACCCTACACTGACTCTTGTTAGGCACGATGGGCAAACCGGGATAGTCGGACAGAGGTACTCGGACTGTGGAAAGGCGAGACCCCTGTTTTGTCTCGTGCGCTTATCGCACGTGCCGTAGTCACCGCTACGTTGCAACTGTGACCTCGAGGTAGTAGACTCAGTGTAGGACTACCATGGGGGATTCTCCCGGCTAGGAGAGTGTCATGTGTACATCTTTCATCGTGGGAGAACTACGAGCAAGATCGATCCCTTAGGGAACAAGAAGATTGAGCAATATTATGGATTTTGATTAAGAAACATATAAATGAGATAAACGAAAACGAATGATAATAAATAACCGGCAAAGTATAATTAGCTAGCTACTGTTTAATTATGTTGCATGTAAATGACATAACCACCACTCTACTCAGCATTAGCTGACCCCGGATTTTGTAACAATGTTCAAGTCATGGATTCAAGTAGCCAGAACCACCGGCTGCTGAGGGCGCTGGACTCAGTCGAGCCCCGCCATAGTTGCCTTTCTTTTGTTTCACTGCAGGGAGTTTTTTTGTAGTGAGTATCTGTAGCTTATTTTCTGTTATATTTCTACCAATTCTCTGTTATGATGGCTATATGTGTATTAGTACTTTTCCGCAGTATCCTGTAAAAATCTAGTGGATTGTTGTTCTCTTTCTTTTACTATCAGTTATACATTTTCTGGTTAATTACATTACCCGTGTAGTTGTGGAATGAGTATGCATTTGATTATTTCACGTTAGACAGCTGGATCTTGAGATTCGTCGAGGTGAGTCATTCTCGAATTCTGTAGAAAGTCAGGAACGAATCATGACACATCTCATCCTGAAGAAAAACCCAATAAAGTAGGGAGGTTCTTATGTAATTAAGTACCCTGTAATATCTTGCAATTACTTAATATCTGAAAAAAGTCGAATTACACTGACATCCGCAAAAAGTCAAGTCTTATTACACCGTTTATCCTTGCACCGGCTCTTTTCAACTTTTACCTCAAAATTGACGGAATTGAATAGAAGGTAGTGAAAATCTATTTTCATCTTGTTTTTTTGTTCTTTTTCTTCATCTCCCTCTCCCCTTCTTCCTACCTTCCTCGTCACCTCCTCCCCGTCTACATTTCTTTCAGACAAAACACAAGTACTTCCAATTACCAGCAGACATGATAAACTTGGATCCTCGAAGACTTGCCACGACAACCCGATAGAACCCCAGATGGATTACCTGACAAAGGTTCAACCTGGAGGCATCTGGTGCCTCTAGTGGCATGTACCGTTCAGCTGCCTAAACATGAGCTGCTAAAGTAGATTACAGCAACCATAACATACATGATCTCCGTAACAAAATTCTCCGAGATTTTGATAACAAATCAAATATAGAAACTTTAAAGGACGGAAATCCCAAGAAGGAAACTTCACGAGAGACGTATCCAGCAAGCGATGTCATTATGGAATCCTATGTGGATCACAATTCTTGTACTCTTGATTACGAAGGTATAATCCTAAGGAAATGTGGATCAATTGTGAAGTATAAAAAAGGATTTTAGACATTGTATTGGCCATTCTGCCTACATCAACAAATATTACGAGTGCACCATTGAGAGTTACTCCCTCCGCAAACATGCGTGGACCCTTGCGGTGGAATTGGATTAAAAATTCTGATATAGTTTCTGCGTGATTGCTTTTACTTTCGTGCCATTTCAGGCGTACACGTTTCAGATGCAAGTGTTATTTAGAACAGGACAAGTTGTCTAATATGGAAAGGATAATTAACTCATGGATGTGAAGGTGGAGAATCACACTAACGTAGGGAAGGAGCCCTACTTGTAGGCTTAGTTTGCAGCATCTTTGGTAGGGAGGAGGCAAACTAAATTACTTGAAAAAGAACGGAGGGATCTAATAATTTGAGATAAGAGAGGATCATGCAGTTACTTGATTACTTGAGGAGGGTACTTTTTCACTACAAGAATATTCACCGTTGTTGATCGCTAAAAACGGTCGATAATGTGAAAAAAAATGATCGAGAAAAAAGGTTGAAGAATGTACTGTCGTTATTGTGTTTTCTCGATTATTCTAGAGCATTATTATCGGGAAAAAGCAAACTCTCATTCGATGTGTGGTTGTTTTTGTCGTCTGTTTTCAACGCATTTTTCTCGACCATTCTAAATGTATCATCAATATAAACATTTATATTGATCGTTATTTAGATGGTCGAGTAAGGTAGTATTCTCAACCGTTATAACTATTCTTGACCGTTTGTTTAATTTATAATGGTCGGGAATGCTAATATTCTCGTTCGTTGTTAAACAGTCGATAATGCATTGTAATTTTAGTCGCAGACTATTCTTGACCGATTTAAAATGGTCGAAAATAGTAGTAATTTTTTTTTACTAAGGGTTTTAACTATGTAGAAAGAAGACTTGTAGAGAACTAAAAATCCAATAAAAATATAATCATATAACTTACAATATTTGCATTCATTTAAAACACTAGAAATGAGAATAAAAATTTCATATATATAATAATGTATACAAAGTACATGTATAAATGGTAGTGTATATAAAAATATAACAATTAGGTTGTGGTACCAATGCCTCCAGCACCATCACCCAAATCATCGTCATCACGACGATCTCTATACCGATGAAAGGATGGGTGATCCATACCCCCTTGCTGAAGTACCTTCATGAACTCCTTGAATTGCGTCGATTACTGCAACTGCTCTGTCAACTCCGTGAACTGCATCGCGATGTCCTTGACCTGCGTGGTCAGCTCATTGATCCGCTGCACCTTCTCCTTGTCTTGGTGGCATAATGTCACAATCTCCTTCCTTATCTCCTGTATCTCAGTTGAAGAGGACGATGCCCCCTTTTTCCCATACCAGGTGGAGATGGTCTTGTACCTCCCTACGCTACGGACGTACCCACCATGCCTAGGTGGCATGACGGTCCGGAATGCCTCCTCTACTTTCAATGGCTGCTGAACTGTACCAGAGTTGGCATCTTCAAGAGGATGCATTAAGTTGACCATATTATCCTGAAAGAGATTGAATTACGTTAAGTAATTTCATTTAATTATAATTACGAAATGAAATAAAAATATTATGTATTTTAATTTACGTGTCTCTGTTGGTATGTGTCATAAAGTCATTCTCTGTTTCCCTCATTACTCAGCTTGATATGACAGGCCTCATATACTCCCACCAAATTAAGTTGGGCACCTTTATGCATGGCTGACTGCAATATTTTGAAAGAGTTAATTGAAATAAATAAAAAATATTGTAAGGTTTAAAAGGAAATAATAATTAAAAATACTTATGTATAGGGATTTCATCTCACTTATGCTCCTCCTACCCAAGACATGGGTCTTCGGTAGATCTTTAGTTCTATTTTCCTTATTCTTCTTAGCCTGCTAAAATGACCCTTCCAAGGACCGTTGAAAATTTTCCGGAAAGTTAGGGACGTAAACGCGAAAATGTTGACTCTTTGAGTTGAGTGTGTGGGTTCTTCGGGAAGAAGAGAGGATGGTGGGGAAATATTTGCAATTTTTCCCTCTCTCTCCTCTCCCTCACCACACTCACTCACGTACACACACATGCACACTTTCCCCCTCTCCAAACCCTAACCCACTCTTTAAAACCCCCCTCCACCAACTCCATCTCCACTCCACCACCACCACTTCCACCACCTCCATCTCCTGACCTTGCTGTCGGCAAGGACCCACCACCTTCCTGCCTCAGCTTGTAGTCGCACGTGGAGGAGAGGAACTCACGAGAGGAGAGAAAGAGAGAGTGTGAGCGCGGAAGAGGGACTGTGGATGAGGGAGAGAGGAGAGCGACCGAGAGCGGTGGGAGCTCGAGGAGCTTGGGTATGCGGCGGACGAGCACGAGCGGGGGGAGCTTGCACGCGTGGGCACCTTGCTGCTTGTGCAGCCGTGAGCGCCGGGGTTGCTCGGTTGGAGGAGCCATGGGAGCTGCGGGAGCTCGAAGGAGCTCGTGAGAGAGAGGAGGACGCTGGAGGAGGGTCCTCGATCTCCTGCAGCTGCTAAGGCTACTGCTATAGCGCTGCAGGCGGAGGCCTGCGAGAAGCAGGATTGCGCTAGGAGTTCATGGATACTGGATTTTTTCAGTATCAGACATTTGGGGCATCTGCCAGACGTCTGGAGCAGCATCGGACAACCGGGGTTGGCGTCGGACGTCTGAAAACTCCCGGAGTGTCGAGGTAAGCATTCTGAACGCTCATGCATGTGTGTATGTTACATATGTAATGTCGTGTTGTTGAAGGTTTTAACCTGTGAGTGTGTACGCAGGTACAAACCTTGGAAAGGCGTGCAAGCACGCCCTTCGAGGTGCTTTAAGATGTCTAGAGGCAGTGCCAGACGGCTGATGACACTCCCAGACAACTGGAGGGAGTATCCGACGTCTGGGATCACCCTGAGACGATTGCACAGGGGTTCGAACATCTGAGGAAGCCGCAGGGAAGTAAGGTGAGGTTCTGAGCTTATTTAAGACATCTGGGTATAGTCCCAGACGTCTGATTTTAGACAGTATGTGCATTTTTGGCATGTTTAGGGCCCAAACGGAATCAGATTTTTGTAAACGAAGTACCGTTGTTTTTCGCTCGAGTTTCTTTACGTGTTAGTGTCGAGTATATACTATTTTGAACTCGTCTGATGTGACTTAGTCATTGCTACAGGTCGCCAACCTGTAGCGTGTTTGGGGCCCGTGGAGATGACAGGACCTTCGATTCTAGCCCCCATTCCTCCCGTGTTTTCCTGTAGAGTGGTTTGCTTTAATATCAAGATCTAATGAAACAAAGTGCATGTTTAGAATAACTTAATTGAACCCTAGGACGTGAAATAAACCCTAGGGCAGAAACGAACAAATATTGCTTGAGCTACACTGTTTCCTAGAAATGCATGTTAAACTAGCTTGATAGCAAATGTATTAGTTTATTGATGTGATGCTTTCTCAATTTGTAAAACACAAGTTGCCTGTTATGAGAATGAAACCCATAATGTGAATAGTGAGATCTGAATGTTGGAAAATAGAATGAAAGGAATACAAGCATGAACCCTACAGGGAATTAGGAGAAGAACTCCTGTATATGGAAAGAACTTAGTAAGTAGACGGGAAATGAGCTGGCCCTTGTGTACCTGGTACCAAGGAGAGCAACTGTCCCTTTAGTGTAGAGGGGAGCTAGCCGCCCCTTTGGGTTGAGACCCAGGGTTAGGACTAGTCACTCTACATCAACTTCTGTTTGGCTCTCGTGCACGTGGTACCGAGGTGAGCTACTTAGTGTAGGGAGGAGCTAGCCGCCCCACGGGGCACGGGGTTAGGACTAGCCACCTTACACCGACACTTATTAGGCCCACTGGACAAACCAGGATATTTGGACAAGGGTACGCAAACTTTGGAGGGGTGAGACCCTTGTTCTTTTTTGAGAGGCGAGACTCTTGTTCTGAGAGGACAAGGCCCTGTGCTGTTTCGTACTGTACTTTTAGGCGTACCCGCTAGTGGAAAGACTGACTGCGCGCCAATGCGGGGTAGCTACCCGTGGCCTTATCGCGCGTGCTCTAGTCACCACTATGTCGCGACCGTGACCTCGGGGTGGTTGACTAGGTGTAGGACTACCACAGGAGACTCTCCCGGCCAGGAGAGCACCACGTGTACATCCTACATCACGGGAAAGACTGCAATCAAGATCGTTCCCTTGAGGAACAGACAAGATCAAGAGATGACTAGATAAATAAAAGAACAAACAAATTAGAACTACTTGGTTGAGTTAAATGAAAATGAATAATTATTTAGTTGCTTGTCTTAATTGCATGTAAATAGCTTAATTACCACTCTACTCAGCGTTAGCTGACTACGGAATTTTATAACCTTGTTCAGGTCAGGGAGTTGAGCAGCCAGCACCACCGGCTGCAGGGTGAGCCCAGTCAAGCCCAGCCTTAATTATTGTCATTTCTGTTCCATCACGTTCTTTTGCTGTAGTAGTGAGTATTTGTTATATGTAATACTATTTCTGTTATATTTTAGTTTTATTTTTCGCTGTTGTAGTTGTGATGGCCTGTACTACTATGAGACATTTCGTTATATTTCCTTTACTGTCTCTGTATTATTTTCTACTTAGTTACATTGTACTGGTGGTTGTGAAATATTTTCTACTTTTGGTTATTTCTCGTTGGATGACTAGGTCTTGGGATTAGTCGAGGCGGGCTAGTCTCGGGTCTTGTAGGGATCTGGGATCGGATTGTAACACCTGCTCCTGAAATAAAGGTACAATTATTAACTTAAAAATTAGTTAAATGATAATATATGCAATACTTTTACCTACGTCGCTCGATCATGCTAATGCTCACACGCTTCCTTTTAAGTGTGCGGCTATATCAGAAGAGACCCATTATACAATACTTCATCATGATTCCTATTTTTATAATGCTAAAAAATATATTTATAATGATAGAAATAATATTAGAATTATGGTAAAAGAAATAAATAAATATAATTAAAATTTATCTTTTACCTCACTCTTCATCTCCAATCTCCAGTCATTGTGAATCTTGGTCGCGTGCTTGAGAATATATTTGGGGATGTTCGGATCGTTGCCCCAATCGAAAATCGCCTGCATTAGTAGGAGAACAGAAATTGTTACGTAATTTAAAGTTGTATATAGCAATGTCAATAAGTTATTAACTTTTATCAATTACCTCTAACTCTCGAACGAGTTACCTCTTCAACTCCTTTGGCACCTTCCTCCAATCGAAGAAAGAGAGTGGGATGATCACCTTCGTCAGCGTACCTAGTCTGTTGACGAATGGAGGATAATCCATTGCTTCCCCCGCTAGTGTAATCGCGGACCTCATGCGGAATTCTCTCTAGGTTCCCATTCCACGTGGGATCTCTTCCCCTACATACACCTGAAAGACATAATTATAAAATAAAATAAAATAACAAAGAAATAAATAAATTGTAACATTTATTAAACTTTCATACTATTACGACGATCACATGGTACAGAACTTCCCGACTGGGAAGGATTTAAGTCAGTTGACTGCTTTCGCTGATCATCCAACCCAACGTCCTCCTCATTAAATGAAGCACTATCCTCCTCATCAGCGGGTGCGTCATCCTCTTGTAGTCAGGATCCTCTGCCTCGAAAACCATCGGAGGAGGCATCGGTCTCTTCCCCTTCCCCTACTCCCCCTCCCTTGACTCTGGAGATATCGAGCCACATCTCTAGGTCTCAGAAACTACAGGCAAGGCTCCTCACGGGGGGCTTGAGCTGAGTGCTACTGGCGGGAAGCCCAAGGTTGAGGCTCCTGGTGAGAAACCTCAAGCTATTGGGAGGTGACATCATTCTTGCCACTCCTATTAGTTTTCTTCGTGACTTGAACATGCATAGAGACAAAACAAATAATTAGATATTTTAAAAAGATTTCGACAGCATTTTTCTTATATATTATAATTTTTGAAAAATCCTGTATGAAATAAATATAGAAATAAATAAAAATAAAAGAAATATAAAAAAGAAACACCTTCGCCATAAATTTTCCCTTCTTTTTCATTCCCATTCCCTTCCTCTTACTCTTCCTCTTCTTTTTTCTTCCCTTTTCCCTCCTCCATTTCCCTTCCTCTTCTTTTTCCTTCCCATTGCTCCCCCCATTTCTCTTCCCTTTTTCCTTCATCTTCTTTACATTTCCTTCCCCTTTCCCCACCCATTTCCCTTTTCCCCTCCTCTTCTTTTTACTTCTCATTCCCCCCTCCATTTACCTTCACTTTTCCCTTCCTCTTCTTTACTTTCCATTCCCCCTTACATTTGAATGCTTCCTCTTTTTCCTTCCCATTCATTCCCCCCTTCCTTTCCCTTCCTCCTCTTTTCCCTTTCCTCTTTCTCTTTCTCTTCACATTCTCTTGCTTCATTTATTTCCCTTTCCCTTCCTCTTCTTCACATTCAACACAAGCATTCAATATACATATCAAATGTAAGTGAGCATACCCTACATAATCACAAAAAAAAGTAACATACATCATGTGTAGTGGGCACACCTACATAATCACAAAACAAAAAAGTAAATATATCATTCATAAATAAAATAAGCCTTAAAATAAACCTGAGTGGGCACACCCCACATGTAATATTAAAGAGCATTTTAAAAAAGAAAGTGGTAGAAGAACCTTATCATAGTGGTGAAATGGTTCAGAAATGGTGGAGAAACATTGTAAGAATGTGAAGAACCTATATGAGAAGAGAATAAAATAAATTTCAGTTTCGAAAAATAAATAAACATAAATTTTGAAAAAAATGAAATAATTTAAAGAAAATTTAAACAAAACAAGAAAGTAAAAAATTTCAAGTTAGAGGGAGGATTGACAATAACTTCGACAATTTTCTCTTTGATATAATTGAGAATTATGCTATTTTATGGAAACTTAACATTGGTGAAAATTCTATTACCTTCACTTTTAGATTGTGGAACCTTATAGGAATGGCGATGATGGATTTGATGAGGAGGGGATTGAGTAAGTCAAGAATGGTAGGGAGGATACTCTTCAAACTTATCGAGTTTGTTGTCTATCCCCAATAACTAGATGATATCTAACACAACTGCCTAAACTAGATGAGTTTTACGAAAGTTATGCTTAAAAGACAAGGATCTAAAAGTTTAGATGATTCCTTTTCAAACTTCATTGGCATAGTCAACGGACTGGCTAGCTCAAGGGCTAAGGATAGCATGCTAGTTTAAAACATTCTAACCCAACCTACCTCACAAATAAGTCTAGATCAAGTCACCAAAGTTTGATTTCTTGTCCAATACTAATCCTCTAAGTTGGAGAATAAATAGCGATGAAAATAAGAACCATAAGTTAAAGTAGCATTTAAATTTCATACAAGTTATTTATCAACCTTCCTGATTTTGGTGTGAAGAAGGGTAGATTAGAGGGGTAGTGAATAGTGCACCTTCCTATTCAACTTGAATAGAAAATTCTTAAGGAGTTAGCTTATTTAGATAATCATATATGAGTATCTTTGAATGTTAATTCAAATATCAATTTGTATATCAAGCACAAGTATCCATGAATATCAAGTTTCAAGTATGAAAACCACAAGTGACATGTCAAACCACAAGGAAACTTAATATCGGTGAAAATTCTATTACCTTCTTAACAGACTTTAGAGCAATCTATTTTGACGATAAGGGGAAAATGTAAATATGACTTCAGTTATTTAATTGTTTGGGCAACCATATACATTATCTAAACTTTCTAAGTGATGCTAAGTGCATGTTAATTCCCAAAGATACGAATGGTTCTACTCATGCTCTTGCTCATTCATGTGTAAGATTAAAAGTTTTTTGTTCTCTTATGATGTCCCAAATTGTTGTTCAACATTGTAGGCACTTATTATATATTAATAGATATAACTATTAAGTTTTCAAAAATTAAAAAAAATATATCTAAGGGTCAACAACCTCTGGGAACACAAACTACACTTGACTTTTTTGATAAGGCTCCCAATTGAGCCCTCCAAGAACATCAATTTCACAATATTGGCCCCATTCACTGACACAAATAAAGCATTCATTGATATACATTCACTTACACAATTAAACTAAATACACATGTGGGTACAATTACTCAAGAATACTAACTAATTCAAACATACTAAGTAATTAAAACATAGTAATTAAAAAACAAGGGTGATTAGGTGGTGGTGGTAGGGAGGAGGTGGGAGAAGGACTAAGGTGGTGGTGGTGGTGGTGGCGGCATGGAGGGCAGAGGAGGATGAGGTGGTGGTGGTGGCGGCAAGAGGACGGGTTGTTTTTTGTGGTGGTCGTTGTGGTAGAGGCGGTGATGGTGGTCGGGGTAGAGGCGGTGGTGATGGTGGTCGGCATGGTGGTGGTGGTCGAGGAGGGGAGGGGGAGAGGCACCATGGTGGTGGTGGTCGCTAGAGGTGGTCGTGGTCGAGGTCAACGTAGGGGTGGTCATATGTGTGAAAGCCCCTAATGTACGTAATTAGGCAAATGTCGTCTCCCAGCAATAAAGTCCTTAGATATTTGCTCCTGACAAAGTGCAACTAATTCATAGTGAACAAAAATGCTAGGAGTGTAATTGGGAGGATACATGCGACGATGAAGTACACTATTGCTATATTCACAATCATGGTTCCCTCACCCTCCCATCAAATTCGAAAGTTAGCCAGGGACACACACACGCACACAAACAAGTTCCAACCCATTTAGTTTGTAGGTTGTTACTGCATCGATTCAAAAGTTTCTGTTTAATCTCATCATATCAGTCCTGCTTTTTCTGTAGTTTCTACTTGATCTCAGCATACCACTCTTGCTTGTTCTTGGTTTGTTCCCCAAACATCCAGGTCGTTCCGTAGAAAAGCAACAGATCCACTTCATTTTCTATTACGTGTGAGGGTTGGAGCCTCACTCGACGAACTAACCACACTCTTCGTTTCGATAAAGCAAGAATCAAAAAGTAATTTTGGCTTAAATCGTTGCTGTCGTGCGCATTTCCTGTCTCCTTAATTCGCGAACAGAGTTCTTTTAATCAGACAACGAAACAAAATCTTACAGAGGGAAGATACATGAAAGCACATAAATATGATCACTTTGTCAAAGATTTCGCCACTCGTGGCTATTTCTTTACTCAGGAAAGGAAAATCGTGCAAAAGATCTACCAACATCTCTCTCTCTCTCTCTCTCCCTCTCTCTCTGTCCCTCTCTCAGAGAAGAAAACAAAGCCTCCGCTCAATCTAACGGTACCACAAATTACATCATCAAAATCACACGAAGAAAAATTAAAACAGAAACAAAAAGGAATAGACGGATTACGAGTAATATTATTAAGAACGATTAATATGTATCGTCAAGCAGCAAGAGCAGCGAGCTTAGCAGACTCCCTCTCCACGGCCTTCTTCAGGATGCTCCCTTCCTCGAGCACCATCTGCACCGGCGAGAAGCCGACGCCGTTGGCCACCGCCAGCATCATCTTCCTCGTCTCCTCCTTGAACTCCGCCAGGTCCACCGTGCCGTTCCCGTCGTGGTCGAACTGCTCGAACAGCGACTCGTAGACGCGCCGGAGCTCCTCGGTGCCGAGCCCCACCTCGTCCACGCCGAAGTGGGTCTCGAGCACCCTCAGGCTCCTCAGCTCCCTCGCCATCTCCGCGTACGAGAGGAGGCCGTCGCGGTCGGCGTCGAGGCTCGCGAACCAGTCCTCGATCGACTTCCCGAACGCCTTCTCGTCCTCCACGAACTCGCGGATGGTCGCGCCGTCTACCAACTCCACGCTCATCCTCGTCTGTAGTACGTACGTCGGTGTCTAAGATTAATTAATGGTTTAATTTTGCGTACGACTTCGGTGGTGGATTGTTGCTATGTATTTATAGGCAACGAAATTGTTGGGTTCCTGTAGTTAGCTGCCTGGGGTATCATTTCGTTCACATGGGTGCATTCTGCTCCGTCCACACCGTTGCTTTTGTTTGGATTTGATTTGGGCACATGGTTTTGGACTTGGTTTGGTCACCAACGGCCTCAGGAGGGAAAAGGGTGGGAAAATTCGGGTAACTTCGGGTGGTTCCTTTTCTGGCAGAGGGAATGTGCTCTTGGTCTACGGGTTCCTTTCCGGAGTCTGTGGTCGATTTCGGCCACGGAGGATCCGAAAACGAATGGCTCGCCGCTGCTGGTCTTGCGTCCCTTGATGACTTGGGTCGTTGGAATGACAGGTAGGTCCCCCATTCAAGAGAGGACCTCCCATTTCCGAAAGAAAAGAAATATCTGTACTCCCATTTCTATATATATATATATAATAAAGGGAGAAATTTTTTTTTTATCTACCTGTGTGGGGGTTTGATAGATAAGTTGAAGTCACATGGGAAAGTTACACGTGGTTTCAAATAAAAAAAAGGTTACAGTATTTTTTTTAGATCATAAAAATATTATTATCATTTTTAGTTATGGAAAGAAAAGTCACGTGAAGTTACATATATTCATTATATTTAAATTTAAATTTTGATGGCGGGAGAGAAAAATTCTAGTTCCAACCTCCATTAGTCACAACCTCCACCAAGCTTGACCTCCCTTGTCTTTCAACCCCGACTTTCTCCCCCTCCGACCCCAACCTCCTCTGACTCCGACGTCCTTTGACGAACTCCTCCTCCTACAAATGAGCACCTCGAAGCTCCTCCTCCTCCAACCTTGAGCTCCACCGAGCTCCTTCGTCGACCCTGAGCTACACAGCTTGGACCTCCTTCTCCTTCAACACCAACGTCCTCTGATGAGCACCTACTCCTCTGCTGAGCTTCTTCATGTTTCTCCTCTTAATGTAGGTGTGGTTTGGTGCTATTGGCACCTTCATATATGTATTGTCCGTTATAACTATTTGCTGCTAAGAGCACAATAATATGCTCTAACGTCACCATCATAGTTACTATGAACACTTCAAATATAGTGATATGACACAAATGTAACGTAAAAGAAAAAGAATATGAAAACATACATTTTAAATAGTAGTAATGTAAAACCATATTATAACACCAACAAATACCGTTTTGAAAGCACATTCCTTAGAAGCAGCAATAGTATGAGTAATTACTAACACGATGTTGTTGGTACAATTGGTGCCAATAGCACCATCATAGTTGCACTTGAGACATCAATCATATTATCGCATTATATGCCAACGACAACATGATAGTTACTGATGACACCACAATATGCCAATTGCAGTATGATAGGTGCTAATGGCACCACAATATGCAATTTGAGATGCCAATGGCACCTCAAGTCAAAAATATAGTAAATGTAAGTTATTGCTCGATAATGCTGATGGCACTTTAAAAGTATCGTTTCGTCCTATTAACACATTGCTCTTATCAAAGTTTTACATGACAACCCATGTTCCATTATTAGTGTTATTGATACCATCGTATGTGATTACTAACATTACTTCATCAAAGATTTAGGGTGTTGGTGTTGTTGGCACCACTATTCGAAATAAAAAGGATTGTACGTTGGTGCTTTTGGCACCATTGCTGGTATTGTATCATTAAAATATTGAAATGCATAATATTTCAAGCATATGATAAGGTATCAATATAGGTGATGACAGCACCACCATAGTTTAGTATCGGTTGACCGCCAATATTAGGTGCTGTTGGCAAAATGTGTTGGTACTATTGGTATTATTATTGGTGTTGCATGGTCGAATTATTGAAGTACAATATATTTAAAGCATACAATAAAGTGACAATATAGATACTTATAACACCACCTTAGGTGCTCATTGCACCACCGAAGGTTAGTATTATTTGCATTATTAATAGTAGATACTTTTGGCAGATTGTATTTGTGCTGATGGCATTGTTCTATACTCAAAATATTGAAATCCAATATATTTGAAACATACGATAAAGTGCAAATATAAGTCCTTTTGGCACCACCATAGGTGTTAACGACAGCATCATTGGTGCTAATGGTATTACCACCGGTCTCATTGAAATGCCAACAGCACCTCCAACAAAAAAGATAAGAATCACATCAATGTAAGTTTAGATACCAACGTCATCACGTGCATTTTCATATTGGTGCCCTTGGCATCTTCTCAATAACTTATATAGTGCTCAAGTATCTACTGCAATCACTTATCTTGGCATTGTTGGCACCAATTAGTTACCTATGTCAGAACATGAAAGATGTAAGAAATCGTACATTAGATATTTGATTAATATAAATGTTGTTACATTTGACATGTCCTATATTACTGCCATCAACATCTAACACCAAAACTAGACTTTATATACCGCGGTGGAGGCGGTGCATAACCCGTCGGTGCTGGTGTTGGGCGAGGTAACATTGGGGTTGGATAGCGGATCGACGATACATGTGGTGGAGATGCTGAGGGGGATGGTGGAGGGAGGCAAGAAGATGATGGTGCTGAGCGTGCACTAGCTGGGATTGAGGATGTTCAAGGCGTTTGGGGCGGTCGCGGTGATAGTGACCAGGAGGGTGTTGCACCAAGGTACCCTAGAGTGGTTGAGGAGGAGGAGCTCAGGGTTGGAGTCAAAGGAGATCGAGGTCGGAGGACTGAGGAGCTTAGCCGAGCTCAATGTTGGTTAAGGAGAAACTCCGAGGAGCTCAGTCGAAGTAGGAAGAGTTCGTTAGAGGAGGTCGAAGTTGAAGGAAGAGGAACTCATCAAAGTTTGAGGTTGGAGGAGGATGAGCAACTCGGAGGAGGGGGAGCTCATTGGAGGAGGTTGAGGTCGGAGGAGGAGGAGCTCAAAGCTGGATGTCATCTGCCACGGAGCTACTAGTAGAGGTAACAGTGGATGGATGATGTGGGAGGGGGATTAGAAGTAGGTGAGATGTTTATTTTTATAAGTAAAATTTAAATTCAAAATTAATGGATCTTATGATAAAAAGGAATAGGAGAAAAAGATTGCACCTAGAATACTAATAAAATTTCATCTACGATCAAAATATGTTATAAGATACGTAAAAAAATGTATACCACCGTTGGACGTTCCTTCCCCTGTTTAAACGTTCAACTGTAGCCCATGTGGTTAGTTACAATAATAATAAAAAAAAAGTTAAGCCTTCTACGGTGATTTCGATTTCAAATGGAAAGTCGGGGAAATAAAAATAAAGAAAATTAGATTTTTTAAACTAAAGTTTTAGGTGTTTGTACTTACGGGGAAATAGAGGAAAAATAAAAATAGTTTAATTGGGTTACAAAACAGTGGGTTGTGTTTGCGCTTTCATCAGAAATAAAGGGAAATTGGATAAATTAAAAAAGTAGAAGGTTCAATGTAATAAAGATCCACGAGTGGAGAAAATGCTGTCCGTCCGGGAGGGTAATTGTTGAAAAAGTCGCCCTTTGTATCAAGAAATCTAGATGAATTCACGGGTAATCCCACAAAGTTCTCAAATTCAGCAATTTCTTTTTTTGTCAAAATTCCTTTTCTTCACTTCTTATGACACACACACACACACACACACACATCATCATGAAACTACTTTGCCGATTTGCAAAACCAGCCACTTTGGATGCCCTACCTGGGTTTGTCTTCGAGGTCATTTTCTACATAGCTTGGTAGTGACTTGAGAGTATTTTGGTCATTTGGTTGGCAAATAATATTCCAGTCCCACAATTTCCTACGGCTAGAAGGTGGCAAAAATCTGTAGTGAAATCTTTCGATTGCCAAACATGTACTTAGCCATGAAGCTGGCAATGTAAATCAAACTCAAACAAATGTGCCCTCTGTCATATCACCAATTTTGGTTTCCAACTTGAATTTGGACACTTCACAACGCAGCCCATAGGAAAAATGCAACTAAAATAGAGAAATCCAAGTTTGAATTTTCACCCTTGCGTTAGAATTGATGTGAATAAGATACTCAAGTACTTTCCAATCAAACTAAATGGAATTCTTGGGTCATCAAACAAAAATAGAACTAAAACAAATCTTTATGATTAATAACCCTGATTTTTGACATATAATATTCTTTAATCAACTGACCTTATTAAAAGTAGAAGTTTTAACATATGTTTATATTTTCATTAAATTCGTATGTAGTTATGTATCCCATAAAATATCCATCATCATATTTTCATACTTTTTAAATTAAATAATAAATATATTTTTATACTTTTCCCCCCACTCTTTTAACCGACCCACCCACCAACTTGCTCCTCCTCCACCTACCCCCACAACCAACCCCAAGGTGGGGTTGGTGGGGTAGATCTCTCTAGAGGAGAGGTGGTGGTGGTGAAAGAGAGTGAAAGTTGTCAACAAGGAAGAGGGGGCAAAGGGGGAGGGGAAGGGTATGGAGATGAGGATGGCATCGACGTCAAAGTTGGCATTGACATCGGAGAAATGGGAGAGCAAGGGGAAGAGGGGTTGGGTGAGAGGTACTTCATGGCGAGGAAGGAGAGGTTGTTGTCAACAGACTTGGCTGCGAGAATGAAGAAGGAGAGGCCATCATCAAGGGATGTAGAGGTGATGATGTCAACGTGAAGGAGGCAGGTTGAAGAGGTGCAAAGGAGGAGGTGGTAGGCAAATACGTTGAGGGGGAGGGGGGGGTTGTGGTTAGCAGGTATTTTATAAGGGTATATGTATAATTATAAATTTAATTAGTGAATACATATATACATAATTGGGTATATTAATAAGTGCACATACGTAAAAAAAAAAAAGACCCCTTAAAAATATCCCGTTTTTAAATAGGGCGCCACTCGAGCACTAATAATTTGCAAGTGCCTCCAAACTATTCTGTCGTCCAAAGCTGAAGTTGGTTGACTTCTCCTTGACCGCATTTGCGCTGCGGACAACAGATCACCTTTTCCTCTCTCGCCTTTTCCTCTCAACTTACACCAAAACCTTACGTTTGAGTCCCACAGATGAGGCATATGCATACGAACTTCGCCGTAATCTCTTCCTCGAAAAATTTGAAGAGTCATCGACTACAAAGGAAACAAGGGGAAGTAAAAGGATCAATTGTCTGCAATAACCCATAGAAATCCAAGCAACAGTGCCTTCATAATCATGCATGGTCCCATGCGTTATTATACAGAGCACATGCAAACTACGCGTAAACCACTCCATAGAAAGTGCTGGACTTAGACCTCCAAACCACACCACGGAAAAAGGAAAAGAAACAAAAGCTTCGTTCAGCTTCGTCTCCACTCACCGACGGTGCATGGAGAGTCAAATTCCATCGGAGTCGCATATCCTCTGACCAAAGTCATCCATATATAATGGTGCCACCGAATGCATATTTTCACCAACAAAAACACCTCACCGTGGTGCGTAACTCTTCGGTGAGTAGTGAGATCCTTACATTCTAGAGTCTGAAAAATGAGCGTGGAGTTGCTCGACGGCGCGACCATCTGCGAGTTCGTGGAGGACGAGAGGGCCTTCGGGAAGTCCATCGAGGACCGGTTCGCGGGCCTCGACGCCGACCACGACGGCCACCTCTCGTACGTGGAGATGGCGGGGGAGCTGAGGAGCCTGAGGGTGCTTGAGACCCACTTCGGCGTGGACGAGGTGAGTCTCGGCGCGGAGGAGCTCCGGCGGGTCTACGAGTCGCTGTTCGAGCAGTTCGACCACGACGGTAACGGGACGGTGGACCTGGCGGAGTTCAAGGAGGAGACGAGGAAGATGATGCTGGCGGTGGCCAACGACGTCGGCTTCTTGCCCGTGCAGATGGTGCTGGAGGAAGGGAGCATCTTGAAGAAGGCCGTGGAGAGGGAGTCCGCCAAGCACGCCGGCTCTCGCCGCTTGATGACGGATGCGACTTCTCGTTCCCGCTATTATAACTAAACTAAAACTAAATCCTGATTGGTGTGCACGAAGTTATGTACTCAAGTGTACACCCCCTTTCCTTACCATGTGGTGGGCTCCACCGCCGGTGGGGCGTACACTTGAGTATACAACCTCGTGTACATCCCGGATTTTTCTTTGGAGGCCTTTTCCCGTCTGTGAGAGCTAGAGATTTTTATTTTGTACAACTTTTTGTTCTTTAATAAAATGCTCTCGACAGTGTTTCTATGTGTATATGTTTTTTTATCATTTCATGGCATAGTATCTTAAAATTTACCCAATTTATATCCTCCCATTACTAGAAAAGTGGGTCCCATATCAGGACTTTTATCTCCTTGAAATAATAATAGCTAGTTTACCTTAGGGTTAGAGAAATTAGGTTTTGCAAAGTTGAACTTAGATTAACTATCATTTATGGTTATTTTGTAGATAGGGTTAACAATAGCTAGTTTTTGTTTAAAGAGTTATGAAACCTATGTTTTACTTAAAAATTATTTTAAATTGGCATTAGCATAACATGGGTCTAGACGAGCAAACCTTGGATTTTATATATGCTAGGGGATTAAGTAGGCAAGTAAACTAGTCCTAATAACTACTTAATGTAGGGAGTTAGCTAACCTATATTTTCAAGTTGGAAACACGAGTTAACTCCTACTTGTCTGTTGTGGGAAGACGAGTTGACTCTTATATACGTGTTTACTAAATGGGAATTCTGTTAAGACCCGTGCTATTAAAGTCATTTAAGACGTCTGGGACTTGGGTCAGATGTCTGGACGCCTTCACAGACGTCTGGAAATCAATTTTTGTGTGCGTATGTCCTCGAGTCTACGCTCGTGCCGCACGCAGACTGTGAGCAGCCGCCTTCTTCTCTCCCCTCCCACCGACAGAACCCTCCCCCGCGCCTACTTAAACCCTTCTCCTCTCCCTCGTTCACCACCCCACTTCCATCCACCTTCTCCTTCCTCCAGCGAGAGCGAGAGCGAGAGAGGCGAGTGCAGCCGAGTGTAGCGGCGGAGAGGAGCGAGGAGGGGGAAGAGAGGAGAGCGCGCGAGCTTGCGAGAGAGCTCGCCGAAGGAGCTCACGACTGGTCGGGCGTGCGCACGGCGGAGAGGTGTGCTGGGGAGGTTTCCCCTGACATTGCTGCAGCTAGAGCAGCAAAGAGCGAGCACGGCGCGGCCGCGTGCGGCACGAAGAATATGAAGGCAGCTTTTGGTTCTAGGATTTTCCCAGAATCAGAAGTCTGGATCTACATCCAGACGACATAGACGACGTCTGGAGGAGGCTCTAGACTACTGAGAGGTAAATCCTACGCCCTATGCCTCCCTTTGCGGATACGGCCATGCAGGCCGTTCCACCAAGGCACTGATACGTGCCGTATTAAGGAGATTTACGTTGCGCTTGCAGGATTCACTTCGGGAAGACATGGGACACGCCCTCCCATGCAGTTCAAACGTCTGGGCAAGGCACCAGACGGCGGGGAGCGTCTCCAGACGTCCGGAGAGGTGGACGGATGTCTGGAACTAGGTTCAGACGGTTCAGAAGGATCCCTGGACGTCTGAGGAGCAACGCAGAGTGAGGTATGATTCTGGACTTCTTTTAAGACGTCTGGAACACGTCTGGAAGGTGTTCCAGACGTCTGATTTAAGTCAGGATTGTTATTTTTGACCCGTTTAGGATCCGTTTGAGGTCCGATTTTCGCAATTAAGATTTCATTCTTCTTCGTATAATTTCCTCTACTTATTGGAATGCTTTTATCATGTTCTGAGTGGTTTCTTGTAGTTGATCCTTGTGTTAGGACCTCGTTCCGTTGCGGATTTGGGGGTTGCAGAGGCACGTGGGCTTACCGATCAAGCCCCCATTACTCCTGGTTTTGCAGGTAGAGTGGCTTCCCCTCGATAAATTACAAACATGAATGCATATCTGGAATGAATGTTAGATCCTAGGATATGGCATGAATCCTAGGACTAGAAATACAGGAATAATTATATTGAATGCATGAATTGCAGTCTTGGATAATTAAATAAAATAATAACAACTGCCTATAATTGGATAACAGCCGCCTGTGGAATGTAAAGTACTGTTGTTAGCAACTGTTGCATGTATGTTCCTATTGTTGCAATTAAATACGAGTTGCCTGTATATGAAATGGAAATAGAAATGATGAAACCTAGTATGGCTTAGGCTGAGAAACATGAGCATAAACCCTATGGGGAATTAGGAGTAAAGCTCCTGGAAATAAATGGAATGGAACCAGAAATGGGAATGGGGAAGTGAGTTGGCCCTTGAGTACGGAGTACCAAGGAAAGCGACTGTCCCCCTGTTTAGTGCAGAGCGGAGCTAACCGCCCTAGGGTTGGGACACGGGGTTAGGACTAGCCACTTTGTACCGACTTTTTGGCCCTCACGTACACAGTACCGGCGAGAGCTACTAGTGTAGGGAGAGAGATAGCCACCCCACATGGCCCGGGGTTCAGCTAGTCGTCCTACACCGACTTGTTAGGCCCACTGGGCAAACCAGGGTAGTCAGGTGAGGGTGCGCGGACTGTGGAGGGGCGAGACCCCTATTTGGTTCTTAGAGGCTAGACCCCTGTTATTGAGAGGGTTATGCCCTATACTGGTTCTGGGCTGTGCTTTGGGCACACACGTTAATGGAAATGACTGACCGCGTGCTAGTGCGGGGTAGCTACCCGTGCGTTTATCGCGCGTGCCGTAGTCACCGTTACGTCTGTCAGCGACCTGGGGTGGTTGACTGAGTGTAGGACCACCATGGGAGACTCTCCCGACTAGGAGAGCACCACGTGCTACTTCTACTCTTCGGAAAAGACTGCAATCAAGATCGTTCCCACGAGGAACATTCGAGATCAAGAAAGAGACCTGATAAATAAACCAAGTGATGAAAGAAAGAATATTCAGATAAATAAGGAAAGAAATTAAAAACAACAGCTACCTGTCCACCTTTACTATTTTTTTAGTTAGTTGGTTGCCACTCTACTCAGTGTTCGCTAACGTGTTGTACTCATAACCTTTTTCAAGTCCAGGTGTTGAGCAGCCAGAGCCTATAGCTGCAGAGGGTGCTGGGCCCAGTAGAGCCCAGTAGTTGTACCTTTGTTGTACCCGTTTCTTGTTGTAGTGAGTAACTTTGTTACACTATGTACTCTTCTATTGTAAACTTTATATTCCTGTACCTGTTTAAATTCTCTACTGTTGTGGTGGTGTGTACTGTAGTAGTTTATTTCTTTACTGCTGTACTTTTGTTACTGTTAGTTGCTTGCATGGTGAATGTGGTCTATTTTTACTGCTTTTTGGTTACTTTCTCGTTGAACGACTGGGTCTTGGGATCAGTCGAGTCGGTCCAGTCTCGTGTCCTATAGGGATTTGGGAATCGGGTCGTAACAAATTCAAATGGGAGTTAACCCTACGTACAAAGGATGCATGTGAGGAAAGGAACAAGGTTAACACCTACTTAAATCGATGGTAAGTGAAACTTGGGTTTTCCCAAAAAATCAATTTCAGTTAACCTGTTGGTGAATGGGAGTTTTTTTGTTTTTTTTGAAGATTAAAAGCTAAGTTCATTGCAACCTCAAATCTTACACGGGAGGTTTGGCCAATACCAGAAGCTAAACACTTTAGAGTGAATACAATAGTTCGCAAGATTATGAGCTTGAATAACATTTTGTCTAGAGACCTTACTCAGAATAATAGAAGGAAGTGAACGGAGAAAGGATTGGCACTTTCAAATACAATGTTTGGATCTCCAATGAGGTTGCAGATGGTTTAATACTTGGCTAATGGGCCTAGTCGTATCACTGGAAACTTTGCCCTTGTTAATAGCCAAATTCAAGGCGAGATGTAAGCTTTGAAGAATCGCAAAAACTTCAGCTTGATCTGAGTCTTCCGTAGAGCATAGTTGAGCACTAGCAACTAAAATATCCCCATTTTCAGTCATTGCTATTGGTGAATAGGAGTTAACCCCTAAAAATAGGGCTTAACACCCAAGCTAAACTAAGCCTGTGAGTGTGAACAAGTGCAGGGAGGAGAAGGGTGGGATGGGGAGTGATGGGAATACCATCATGAGCCATAATGAGCTCAATTTGGTCTGATAAAGTTGATAAAAGCTCCTACATAACCATCAGAGGGTTATATAAGCAAAATGATCTGTTTTAAGAAGATAAGAAACTAGGGTTATTTCTACAATTTTAACCGCATTTCACAAATACAGAATAACCAGGGAGTATTTCAGGGGTTTATTAAAGGTCAGATGATCATTAATGTCTAATAAGTCGGTCCATGAAGAACGAAACAGGTTTTCACGTATTTCAAGAATTAATGAACATCTGAAATCCTAAAAACAAATATGCTTAATTAACTAGGGATTTGGTCAGGATAAAATTCATATAAACCTTCTAAAAATCATAGAAAAATATTCTCTAAGGTTTGGTACCTTTGATTTGACCTTCTAAACCCAATTTGACCAAAAATAGAGTCACAGATAGAAAACTGCCATAATTAGATTTTTGCATAAATTACCCAGTCAAACTTGGTCAAAAACTAAATCTGACTTCACCATTAAATTTCTTGAGTCCAAATTAGGTTTGTACCAAAATTTGGGCCAAATATGAGATTATTTCAACCTAGTTTGCATTTTGATCAAAGTTTGACTCTTATTATCTCAAATAGCCCCTCTGCTTTTGAAATCCTTACAAAATGCCCCCTAACTTCATCTTCTTTGCAGATTAGTCCTTGCCACCATTGGAGGTCAACCGACCTCCAGGCGAGCTTTGATTGGGCTAAATCCTACCCTAATGGCAAACAAATCCCACCAAATTTGGTGGGATTGATGTTCACACCTGGACAAGCCTATCGGGACAAATCCTAACTCCTAAAATCCTTTGATTCGTGTGTGTGAGCCTATGGAATCAATGGGTGCTTTGTGATTTCCTAAAGAGCAAATCAGAGCTCTTTCCTGATCTAGAGCCATCTTTGGAGATCTATTTAAGCCCTGGAACTCTTGCCTTACCTCTCTAGCAAGTTTTGGCGTAAGAATCCTCTTCCTCCTCCCTCCTCGGCCACCGAAAACTCTTGCTCTAGTGACCTCTCTCCGTCCTCCTCTTCCAGCCATCCAACCATCCAATTGGACGACCAACCATCTTCCTTTCTTCATCGAGATTGTCGCCAGCCAAAACATGATTTTCATCTCTGCCTCCTGCTTTGTCACCATCTTGCCATCCTCTTCTCCTTCTCCAGCTACGGTCAAGCCACAACCGGTGCTCTCCATCCCTCTACCTCTTCTTTAAAACCCCTTATTCCTTCCTCTATCCCTCTACATCATTTCCCCCTCACCTACACTTCCAAACGACCACGCTATCGCCCTCGACGCCCTCGCCTTCTCCCGCTTCGGCGAAGCTCTGGTGATGCCTTCCCGCTACTCCACTACTCAAAACGCCATCGCTCCGCACCCATTAGCTTCGCTGTATCCTAGAGAGCAAAAGCCCTCTGGTTATTGAGGCTATTGGCCTCGCCTCAGTGCCACAGGACACCACACCTCCGCAGCATCTTCTTTGTCACCAACAGCCGCTCTCCGACCACCATACGCCTTCTGACCACCACCACTGCACTCGTCGACGATCGGTGAAGCTTCTGAGCCAATTTAGTTGGGCCACCAGGCTGTGTTCTTGCTTTTCAGGTGATCGCTGGACCTCTGTCGCCGCCTCGACTCCACCGACCTCATCCGCAGTCCTCCGGCCACGATACCTCTAGGAAACACGATTTACTCCCACATGCATCTTCAGGTGCCCAATCAACGCCTGCATTCGAACCTGCTGCCTCAGTTGGACCCTCCACCATCTGCTGCTCGCACGCGAAGATTGTGGGACATTTAGGCCCACATCGTGGAATCTGCAGCCACCCGAGAAAGATAAGAGAAATTCCTGATCCCTGTTGTTTGCCCACGAACACAGGGGTCAGGTCCCTCACTCACTGTTGTGCACTCCTCACCTGCCTCCACGTCGGCAGGTCTGGTCCTGTTTACGCCTGATTACCCGGCTACCTGGGTCCGGTCTGGTCTGCTTGTTCTGAGAGAGAAAAGAAGAAAGAGAGAGAGGGGGGTTTACCCTTCACACCTTTTTCTCTCTATACTTAGTCTCTAAGAGGACCTTTGTGCCTTTGTTGGTGCTGTACTATGCGCCTCTCCCTTGAGGGTTGAAGGAAAGAAGAGGCCTTTCCTCTATGCTTCTGTTGGTGCTCGATTCTGCTAGTTCTAAACACTATTGGCATATTTGATTACTGTGGCTTATTTAATTCTACTCACTATTCATATATTTAAGTAAATTGTGAAGCATAAGCTCAAAGGGTAATTTGGTGATTCAAATTACCATTTTATCCTAATCTTTTTACATATTGATACTCGATTAGCTTTATATATCATTCTGGATTATTCTTCTAATCTTAATTGCTTGTATTTCACCTAGAATTGTGATTTTGAGATTGATTTGCTACTTGCTTCCTGCGTTTGACCTCGGCTTCCCATTCGAGCATAAATTCTATTTGTTTTCGTGCTTTATCGGCTATACTGCAACATATCATTTTTAAAATCTCGATTCAGAGCAATAAACAGGGAGGTATGAGAATTGGCATTTTTTGGTAACAAATGGGTCTTCTTTTTCACGTGAATCTAGGGATTACATGAGGAACTAGCTGATCTGGGTCTAGATAATTGCAAGAGGAGATATCCCTCGATATTCCCTGCTTGTGTTTACCAGAAAGAGGATTAAGCTAAGGGACATCTTGTGTGTTTATACGAAAAGGAGATTTCTCCATTTTTGTTTATAGCTACATCGCCAATCAAGTTTTCGGAACATGGGTTTCGACTAATCCCTCAAGTGTTTGGCAAAATTGAGATGGAATGTAACTAGTGTTAAAACTTGGGCGGTATCTCCACATGTAAACAAGGATAACCCTAGTTATGAAGAGATATGATCCCCTAGGTAAATGAACCCTTAAGCATCATTAACCTTGATTTCCACCATAGATTATGTTTTGAATACTTGAATAGCACAGGTATTTTGTTTTGATAGAATATAAGAGATGCATACAAAAAGAATGATTAACTTTGGTTTGAAGTATTATGTGATGCCGATGTTGGCTTGAATCACAACAATTTGATTGAGGATAAGGGTTTATTCAATCACTTGTAGGTTAAAATTCAATGATAATTAGAACATAAGCTTCCAACATTTAACACATTTATACAGTGTAAAAGTGCATCCTTAATCAAAAAAGCATATTTCATCGAGTTTTTATTTTTGCACATTACCATAGCTTAACGAATTCCTAAAGTTGTTTGTCATTTTTATTCATACAGGTAGTTCCATCGTATATGTTTACACTAATATAGTTTGCAAATCATAAATTAATAACAAAACAATGGAACTCTTTCCATGTTAGGACTTCTTAACTCCCTATTTAAGATGGGATTCACAAACTTGCAAACGAAAGAACTTACTTTTATGATATATGAGTGGTATTAAACAATGGAACTCTTTCCAAATTAGGGCTTCTTAACTCCCCGATTACGATGAGATTCACAAACTTGCTAAAGAAAGAACTTACCCTTATGTTATATGAGTGGTATTGTTTCTTGGCTGCATTTTGTTTGTTTAATTAGTTGCAATTATTGTCAATTAGAGATATGGAAATTTGCTTGACAAGACTTTCAATCACAAGATTGGAGGTGGAAACAAATTAGACAAACAATGATTAACCAATGTACATAGTTGTAGTTAAAAAAATGCAAACTTCTTTCTTTTTTTTTGTGTGTATTTTTTTTGTATGTGAGCATGGAAATGCTCATTGTAACATGTTTTGCAAATGGCGGTCAAAAATCAATCGGTTGAAAATGAGAGTTAATTTGTTGAAAATCAACCAGATCAAAATATATCGGTTGGAAATGATTTTCAATCAGTTGAAAATCAAAATGTACCCGTTGAAAATGAAAATACACTAACGTATTTTACCTTTTCACCGATGGAAAATAGCTTTTCACTTGGAATGTGATTTTTTACTTATAGAAAGTGATTTTTCATTGATGAAAAGTGATTTCCACGGTGAAAAACTAAAATACGTATACCAGTTGAAACCACCATTCTCATCAGTGCATTGCAGAGTGTGTTTCAAAGTACGTTTAGAGAGTATGGACTCAAGCTCAAAAGTTATAATTAAATATTTATGGTTGAAGATAAGCTACAATCTTTCTTAGGGTAGTGCCTGTAAATTTGATATACAAGACTTCTCAAGCTCATAACTGTAATTACGTTAGTTAAATTGCTTTCATGGCTAGTTTTTCCAATTCTAGGCAATTCTCTACCCAAGATTTGAACCATGGACCTCCCACTTAAAAAGACATCTTGCCATCTAGGATATACCCTTGAAATGTATTTGATTTCTCTTGCAAGGACATTACCAAAGTTCCTTCTTCCCATTAGCATCTATGTTTTAACTTTATTGATGTTTCTCTTGGGTCAATGGAGTCTTGGCAGTAGTTTTTTTTACTAGAAATACGGGAGTCAATTTTATTCATCTTCCACTCCCTAGAGGTAGTCAAAGGAGGTAGGGGGACTAAACCAAACCTTGCCTATTACATAAAAAGCAGACCACAGCTTGTGACCTAGTACAAAAAGGAACAAAGTAAGGCAAAACAAAAGGAAAAGTCACATCAAGCCAAAAGCAAAACTACGAAGTAGAATATGCAGCCAACAAAAAAGCTCACCCCCAAAAGTCAATGGCTTAGAGCAACATAAGCCATCTGGAACGGTCCCTCCTGCAAAACTCTGCGCAGCACCATGCTCCGGCGACTTTGCGCGGAGCATGGCGCCGTGCAGAGAGGGGTGACCGTCCTGCAAAACAGACGCAGGGTTCCCTGCGACGTCCTCTGTCGCAGGGACCCGGCCATGCTCTCTGCCGACCCCCATACCTTCTGTGCGAATGCGCGGAAGGTATGGTCCCCTTTCCAGCCACGCTCTGGCGAGGCTGGCACGTCGCCAGCCCGAGCCTCCCTCTGCTCCAGCCCCTTTGTAAGGACCAGCACCCCCTGCCGGTTCCTTCAAACTCTCTTTGACAGAGAACACCCCCCCACTTCATCCCCTCCTCCTCCGTCAGACGGCCCGCAGCTTCCGGCGACTCCCTCCTCTTCCTCCTCGTCGCTCTGCCGCCTTACCTGCAGCAGGGTTCTCCGAGCCCTCTCGTCTGTGCCGTGCTGCACCCGCCGACGCCCTACGCCTGCTTCCTCGTCGCCGCACTCCTCCTCCAGGGCCCTTTCTTCTCCAGCTCCGGCAGATACGAGCCGGTGGCTTCGCCCTCCCCCTTCGTCCAAAACCTAGGTAAAAAGTTTCCTCTCCTCCTCCCTTACATTTTCCCTCTCTCAATTTATCTTTTCGCCTCACCGCACACGACTTCCACCTCCACCTACTCCGTCTCCGACCACCCTCTCCGGCAAGCTCATCCCACCTCCATAGACCTTCTCACCCCTCGCCGACTACCCTAAAAGCTTCCCCTCACTCCACTCAACAAATCCCCCCTTCCCATCGACTACCAAACGCCACCCTACGACCCCCCGAACAAACCCACCTCTCCGACCACAGTCCGACCTAGGGCTACCACCATATGCCGCCTCACGCCTCGCCACCACCCGCACTGCCTTCGCCGCACTCCGGCGAAGCTCCCTGCATCCTCTGATTGGGCAGAGAGGCCGTATTCTTATTTTCAGGACGACACCCCTTCACCGCCATTACCGAGCTTCTGAAGCTCCTTCACCTGCAGCTGCAGGTGCTCTCTTGCCCAGGCTCACGCCCCAGGACGCACGGCTTGCCTCCGCGAAGCATCCCAGGCCAGCAGCTGGGGCGAAGGCCTCGCACGCTGCTGCAATTGCCTATAGCTTCCTCAGCTGCGGGTGCTAATTTGGGAGGTGGGACTTTAGTCCAACCTCAGAAGTGCGTGGCTAAGCGCCCGCACATAAATTTTAAAAGTGTTCAAGGCTATTCGCCTTCGAACACAGGGGTCAGGTCCCTCACGCACGTCGCGCGCCACGCGCTCGCCCTCGCCCGTGCTCACGCCCCGCGGGTCTGGGCCGGATCCAATTACGCAAAATCGCACACTCCTCACCCACCACCGCACGTCGGTGGGCCTGGTCCCGGGCGCGATACCCGTACCCGAATACCCGGCTCTGGGAGAGTGATCCTATGAGAGAAATCTGAGAAAGAGAGAGATGCGGGGAAGGGTAGGGGTAGGTTTTGCTTTCTAATCCTTGTGTGAGCGTGCAGGAGCAGAAGGAGAAGGAAGGAAGGAGAAGGAAGGAAGGCGGCCGAAGCCTTAGCCGCTCAGGGCAGAGAAGAAGCGAGAGAGAAGAAACAGAAGAAGAAGAGAAGCACTGTAGCAAACCTACCGTTAAGTCGTCTGACCACTGCCTTAGACGACGGTTGAGCAGCGGCCAGAGGAAATAAAGCAAGAAAAGAAAGAAAGAAGAAGGCTAAAGAAAGAAGAAGGAGAAGAAGGCTGAAGAAAAAGAAGAAGTCAGAGAAGAAGAAGATTATCATAGCCGCAGAAGAAGAGAAGAAAAAAGAAGAAGAAGAAGATTATCACAGCCGCAGAAGAGAAGAAAAAGGAAGAAGAACAGAAGAAGACATAGCCGCCAGAGAGAAAGAAAGAGAAGAACAAAGAAAGAAAAAGAGGAAAAGGAGAAGAGAAGAAGAAGAAGAAGCCAAGATAAACTCTCTCTCTCTCTTATTTTTGTAATCTAATAGAGAACCTTTGTATTTCTAGAATTCCAGTAGCTCCCTGAGTTCGACCTCGGAAAAACCATTTCCGAGTAAAAAATTTTGTAATGATAACTTGGTAGCTGTCTTATTACTACAATGACTGTAACTTGACATATAACAAATGCAAACAAGCTCTACAAGCCAACCTACCCCAGCTATCATACATCTATCCAACTCAAGGCAATCAGTAAAAATCTTCCAATTGGCCGTGCGAAGGTTTGCCATTCTATAAGCGAGAGCATTAACAAAAGGATGAACAAAAGAGAAGCTCCAAGATGAGATGCATTGAAACTCTTTTGTGATCATCCAAGGCACCCAAACCTTTCCTTTCCACCAGTAATGCAACATCGTGGAATCAACTTCCAAAAATAGTGTAGAGTCGGAAGTGGCCATGGTCTGGAGGGAGTGTAGAATAGCTCGAATAACAATTGTTATCTACCAAACACGAGGAACCTTTCTTGTCGCTCTATGAATGAAATCCCCCATATGATTCCAAATGACCCAACCAACACAAGTGTAGTCCCCATCATGAAAAGCTGCATAATTGGCCTTAAGGCTAGAGGAAGGGCAAACACAGCTTAAGAGTAGGGATGTAAACGGGCCAGGTTTGGGTCGGATTTGGTTAAATCTATACCCATATCTATGTACAAAATCCATACTCATACCCTACCTATTTACCTATCAGGTACAAAAATTCAAATCCATACCCATACCTGTCTACCCATCGGGTAGTCATTTATAAATTGATCTTACAATCAAATCATGTCAAATTAAAATCAAAGAGGAAAAATCTATAACACAAAATTATTTATTTTTAGCAAGCTCTTAACATAGGAACTCGGATTACTTTAATTTTATTGATCTCCACTAAAATTATTACAAAAAAAGCGTTTAAAGGGGAATACGTTAAAAATAAAAATACAAAAAATACAAAAAAGACTAAATAAAAGTATATTTCAAACAAAAAATACCCATCTCCAAAATAAATGTTTAATAGAAGCTTTAGAAACATCCCCAACCTTCAAAATTATGGAGGGAATCATGAAGATGATTAAGGTTGGGGAAATAAGGCACTTAGGGTGAGACTAATATATATCTCGGGTAAATGGAGATTTTATTCTAGTATTCAGGTAGGGTAATCGGGTAAAGATTTATACCCATACCCATACCCAAACCCGGTCATGTATTTTAGATAAAACCTATACCCGAACTCGATCGGGTTCCGGTTGAGTTTTACCCATTCTTTTCGGGTCGAGTTGGGTCAGGTTCGGGTTGAGTTTAACGAAACTTACATCACTACTTAACAGAACAATAGAAGGCCTATGATTCTTAAACCAATTCGTCATGTCATACGTGTCCTAGTTAAATTTGACGGATAAGATAATCTTATGGAACAAAAAGTCTTCATTCTTAATCTTGTTTCTAAAGTACTAGACACTGTGCAAAATAAGGAAGATTAGAGCAGTAATTCTTTTCGTTTGATGATCCTGATTAAAAATATGGTAATAATGCTAGGGATCAATATAAGAAACATCACTTTCTGAAATGACCCATTTGGAGATGAGAAGGACAAGATTACTATAGGAGACTAGATGATCGGAAGTTTGAATCTGTGAGGATTAGGGACAACAACAGCATTTAGAGGGAAGGCAAATGCCTAATTTGACAATATTATCATCAGTGGGGAGTTTTTTCTTCAAACTCTGCTAGATGATTAGGGAGGTGCGAATGGGGAGTCTTAAACGCCAAACATTCTTGGCAAATAGATCCACCTGAGAATTCAAGAAGTTAAGGTTATAGGCTATGTTTTTTATTATTATTTGTGGTTTTGTCATCATAAAAGGGGGACATTGTTGGTGCAAGAGCACCACGATTGTTAATTTTGATGATAACAAAACACTTGTTATTTAATATTTGCATTTGAGTTTGAGTTTTTAGGATAAATGTAAATGGAATCAAGTGTGAAGGAGTTCAAGCTCCTATCCATAGCGGATTGGAGGAGCTTGATGGAGAGTGGAGAGAGCGTGAAGAAGAAGAATAGGATAGATATCTTCTTTCTTATATGTATTTTGTAATTGTCTTTTTGTTCTTTGCCCTTTATTTTTCCTTAGATTCATGTAAAGAGCCCAAAAGTACCTTACCTTAGTCCTACGAATACTTACACATCATTAGGACACTTAGGCAAACCTTAGAATAGAAACAGAAAATCAAAATAGAAATCAGGCAGTCCAATCAGACATCCAACATGATTATTAGACGTCCGATAGTGACATTTAATTCATATGATATCTGACCCAGACGTCCAACCATCTAGGCTTCAAATTAACAACCTGTGCATTTCTAGTTAGACGTCCTATCATAGTTCCAGATGTCTTAGAAAATGTCTGACACCATTGCCAGACATCCAATTAGAGGATTGTTGTCTTGTCAGAGAATATCTTCGAGGATTATCTTTTAATCACATTAATACCTTTTCCAGGTGTCCGTAAATAAAGCTAGACGTTTGATAAATAGACGTTGGATCAAAATTCGAAGATGTCAGGCCCTTGTCCGATCGTTGGTACTTGGAATCAATTCATTTAGTTTTCAGATGTCTTGACCTTATGTCAGACATCCAATCTTTTGTCTAACCGATAAAATTAAGAACCCTATTTGGATCTGGTTAAAATAGGAACAAACCCGCATATTATTAGACGTCTAATTTTAGTACTAGACATCTTATAATAGCTCATCATATGTCCACTTAGATCCCTGTTTCGATCAAATAAGATCAGGGACTCTGACCCTTTAGATTAGACGGCCAAACATTACATTAGACATTTGACCAAACATTTGACCTAAATATTAAATGTCTGATCACTCTGTCAGAGTCATATTGACCCTGATTTCATTGGGATTTTGGCCCAATCTCTTGAGGCTTGTTCCCAACGACTACAAGAGACTTCCTAAGCCTTCCAAAGACTTCTTTGGACCTATATAAATAGGAGAGGACTCTTCCTAAGTGAAACACACCAAAGATGCACTACTTCCACCTTTTGTGTCAAGGAAAAGAAAGGAAAACATCGAGAAGTGATCTTGCTCTCCAAGCCTTGTTCCAAACACTTGAGAGCACTAAAACTCTATCAAATTCACGTTGAATCTCTTTTGTATTAGGGAAGTTCTTCTTGCCTATAGTAGCATAGATTAATCCTTAATTTGTGGCTCTATAGGTATTTATTTCTGTATTTTATTTTTGGTTGAGTATTCACTGTGCGAATTCTCATCTCTATCGCGAGAAAAAATACTCCTCATGAAGAGGAGGGGTTTGAGGTACGCTACCTTCGATTCAAAGTAGCGTAGTTGTATTAAGGTTGAACTACCATCGTTTAAGTAGTTCAGATAATGAATTTAATCGACTAGGTCTATCGGGAAATCCTAAACCAAGAGGTTTAGGTGGTGATTTTTACCTGGGTTTGATTTTCCACCTAGAAATCTATCTTTTGTGAGATTACTTATTTGTGTGATTGTTACATTCTTTCCGCATTATCTTTCGTATCACGCACATCTCACACCCCCTCCGTCAGAACCCACAGAAATGTGGTCAAAAATAGATCTCCCCCTGACAAATCCAGCTTGTTTAGAGGAGATAATTCTAGGGAGCAACAAACTTAGATGGCTGGCCAAAATCCTAGAAGCAAATTTGTAAATGACATTGCAAAGACTAATTGGCCTATAATCAGAAAGATTAGAAGCACACGAGCTTTAGGGCATAAGAGATATGTATGTGTTATTGAAAGCTCTCAGAGCCTTCTGATTTGCAAAAAAGATGGCTTCAAGGACATTGGATTTGACAATATCCCAAAAAGCAATGAAAACTCAACATTAAATATGTTAGGCCCCGGAGTTTTGTTAAGAGGCATATCCTTCAGAATTTGGTAGGTTTCATCTTCAGTAGGGAGACAAGTAAGGAGATTAGAGTCATAAGCAATAATTAAAGGTGAGTCTTGGCAGTAGTTCATTTGGTTAGAATGATACCCTTATATATGAAAATGTTTATAACGTAGGGAGGAGAATCACTTTGTATCGAAAAGATTTTATGAAGACACTGGAATTTCCCAACCACCCAATTTAGATCCAACTTCGAAGTATGCTATTTATGTTTTCCTCCAACCATCACAAGCTTTATTACTACAACACAAGAAAATCATCTTCAATCAGATATTTAGGTAGCTTTGTTATTGTAATTTTCTATTATTCTATTTCTATTTTACCGATAGCTCTTGCAGTTCTCATGTTCGAATTCTCCTTTTCTTCAAGGCTGCATGATAACACTACATTTTATGATAATAATTCTGTCAAATGGGATTTGTCTTAAGAATAAAATACACAGATAACACATCGTAAATGGGTATGGGAGCATTATATGCATAGCACATTGAGATTGCTTATAATGCACTGTTAATGGCCATTTGGACAAGTTCATGTCAAAACAGGCCTCAGATGAGCAATCGGACCGCACGAATGGATTCAGAATGACGAACGGAGTCGAACAGACTTAAAATCGACCAAATCTGACATCTGGAGCTCCCGCAATTGACCCAAGAAGTTCTGACCGTTGATCTGATGATCAACTGCACACAGTGCGCCACGTGGTGCCTGATTAGCAACCACCAGGACACCCCAGCTTCCTTCATCAAGCCACAAGACGATTTGAGCTATCTGATCTCCAATTGGAAGGCTGAGAACCATCCTCACCTACGCGCCTTCGCACCTCAACATGAAGATCCGACCGTTGGATCTCCATCCAACAATCGAAAATAGCCGAACATAGACGCGCGTTCGTGACCAACCACGCAACATAGCACAGCGGTCGCGCCCCCGCTACACATGCAGGGGGCACACGTTTGAAGCACCCACAGCAACTCGAGCACGGAATTCGTCCGCACGTCCAAATTAGACCGCTCGATCGCCATCGAGCGGTCTCGATAGCGCCACGCGGTGTAATTAAGAGCGTTCGGCCAAATGCGCGTGATGACACACGAATAGCGTGCGCCTCAGCAGCGATCCGCGAAGGCGCCCTCTGCGAGATCGGATCAGGCAGAAGTTGAACGAGCGCGGGCGTGGGACCGGTGGGCAGGGGTCTACGCCGACGGTTTTGGCATGGATTTAGGGATGTCCAGGATGTCACTAAATCCATGCCAAAGCTGTTGGCGTAGAGAGGACGTTGCTAAAGCCCCTTCTTCATTTAGAAAGTCCTTCCTATATAAACCCCTTCCAACCACTAATGTAAAGCATTCAATACACTTACAAGTGCTCTACCCCACTCTTAGCCACCATTAGCACACTTTTGTAATCACCGGAGTTAACGAGACACCGACGGAGCCCTCCTCCGCCGCCGTGGCCGCCTCGCCGTCTCCTTTCTCTTTCCCTCTCTCTATCTTAGCTTTACTTTACTTGTGCTTAAGCATTTATCTAGTGTTGTAATTGTAAAACTTGAGTTGCATGTTAAATATAGTATTGATGTTGTTTTCATCTTGATCTAAGTGAATGCCATGACTTAAAAGAACTCTAACCCTACTCTCTCTCTCTTACTCGCTTTTCTCCCGCATTTTCTCGCGCAAGCGAAAACCCGCCATTTCCGTGACAACTAAGTGATAGAAAAACCCGATTTCACGCCTCCCTATGTACGACACTCGGACTTAAATCCGTTTCTATATTTAAAATCGACGCAGCAAACGCGAGCTACAATGACACTCTTAAACAAACACGTGTGTAGCACGTCAATTTTTGGCATCGTTGCCAAGGAGGCAACAGATTTATTTTGTCACTTCCATTTTGCATCCATGCTCACATCATCTAACGCATTTTCTCCCTCTACTTGATGGCTACAGGAACTCGACGCTTGGATGGCGAAGGAGCGCAACTCGTGACGGTGGAGATGGAGTAAGCGAAGCAAGGACCGGTTGTGAGTAGTTCCCTACCCGTGGTTGTTTACTTGCCTAAAAAAAAAATCTAAAAAAATTTAAAATCAGAAAAAATTGGCGTGGTAAATGATTGCCTGATCATCATCCGTAACTCATTACCCAACAAAAAAAATACACTCTAACATTCTTAAGACCTCATCTTTTTGAATGTTCTTTTTCTTTGAGTGGTGTTTGTGAAGCCACCGTGGTTTGACTTGGGCCGCACCACTCACCCCTAAAATCAACTCATCTGGTTGAAATCGCATGAACACTAGGATGAGCACATTAGGGTTTTAGAGCCTCATCACATTAAAGGAAACCCACTCTCACCGATTGTGTGCAAAACTTGGCGTACCCACTTGAAACTTTCCTGAAAACATTAAGACACATCAACCCTAAAAGACACGAAAGTAAGGACAAACATTAAAAGACACCACACCTTAAATCATTGCTTGAAAATCATGTCTTATTAGGAGAACACACACTTGAATTAGATAACTAGGAGGCACCACCCCAATCAATGCCTCATCACATAATTCGAGCACAACCACTGTCCTAGCCCCGTTAAAATAGAGTAGACGTACCCTAGGTAGGATTGGGTTAAGTCTCAAGAGGTGTGGTTTTGTTTGCTGGGCACTTGGCCTTCATTCCCTTAGTAGAATTTGGTAACAAGGTTGCAGGGAAGTGTCAAACGACCGCAGTTGTGGGGTCTATGGAACCGACGGTGCAAGCCAAAGGAAGAACCTTTCCCACAATCAACTCGTAATCAACCTGGCTGTATTAGCTTTGGGAAGAGCAGTCTCGTGCCTATGGACTTGATGTTCCCTTGGAGATTTCTAGGTCCCCTAAGGAGTACACTGTAAGGACTAGGCTTGCCTGCTTGGTTGTGCACACACACTTCTCACATCTGTCGCTCTCCGCATCCCCTCCTATTCTTCTCTAGTGTATGCATGGGAGACGATCACTTCATCCCGAGTTATTTGTTTTGGGACGGGAATCTAGGAGACATGATCTTGCTAGAGACATGGTCGAACCTAGAGTAGATGAGGTTGAGGATCAACCTCCACCAGATACGATGGCCATCATCCAGGCCCAAATCAATGCAAATCACCGGCTTCAGCAGCAACAGATCCACACTATCATGCAAGCCATACATCGGTTGCAGAACCCACAAGGGCAACCGCCACCACCTTTGCAGGACCCGCAAGGGCAACCACCACAATTCCAAGACCAACCTAGGCTCCTCCGCGACTTCTATAATCCTTCTGCGATTCGGATTGAACCACACCTTAGGATCCTCGAGGAGGGAGATGATTTTGAGTTGAAACCAAACGTCTTGAGCCTGATTCAGAGCCACTTCCATGGAAGCTCAAATGAGGACCCCTTCTAGCCCCTAGAGGATCTTGACCGGATCGCCTGGATTGTAAAACCCAGGAACATTAGCCTAGACATTGTTTTGATCAAGATGTTCCCCTTCACACTGAGAGACAAAGCATCTTACTGGCTTAGGACTTTAGGAAGATCCATCTCCACCTTGGAAGAACTGAGGCATGCATTCTTAAAGAAATTTTTCCCCATAGGAAAGACTAAGGCCCTTAGAAGAGCCATCACCACCTTTACACTCTAGGGCGGGGAACAATTCCATGAGGTGAGGGAGAGATTTAATGAACTATTGAGGAAATGCCCACACCATGAAGTACCGAGGTGGCAATTGGCCTAGATTTCCTACCACGGTCTGGACAGTAACCTTCGGAACTTCGTCGATGCCTCATGCGGGGAAAACTTCCTGAACAAAGAAAAAGAGAGCGTGTTTGAGCTCTTCGAGTTTATGAGCGAAAATTCACTCAACAATGCCTCCATGACTCAGTTTAGTCGATCCAGTCAACCCCGTCGTGGGATCTATGAGGTACAAGGAAATTCTGGAACGGTTGACATGGATATCATTGCTAAGAAATTGGATCGAGTGAAATTGGTAGATAAGAAAATAGATGAACTGTTGAACCAAACCAGGAACCCGCTACAGACCCTCTCCCTAGCAAAGGGAGCTCACAACGTTGACCTGGTCCAGCCACTAAGCCAGATGCACCTGGAACTGTTGGTGCTAGAGCACCACGATCATTTATTTTGATGATAACAAAACAAGTGTCATTTAATATTTGCGCTTTGAGTCCTAGATTTCAGGTCAATCGCAAATGGATACGTGATTAGACGGAGTTTGAGCTCGCATCCAGGACGAATTGGAGGAGCTTGATGGAGAACAGAAGAGATTCGCGAGGAGCGATCTATTGAAGATGGAATGTCAAGAAGAATAGGATAAATTTTTGTTTAAACCTTTCATGTATCTTTTGTCCTTATTTTGTTGCTCTTTATTTCCTTAGAAAATTATGTTAAAGAGCCTCAAAGTACCCTAACAGTAGTCCTAGGAACACCTGCACAACCCTATGATACTTAGGTTTTCTGTAGAGAACTTAGAAAACCAATATAGGGTTCAAACAGCATTTCCAGACGTCTCATTCCAAAATCAGACATCTGATAAAGTGTTTTAAGACGTCTGACTGTTGATTCAGACGTCTGATAATTATTAGGCTGGACATAGTTAGTTCTGTCTGATGAAATCAGACGTCCAGACCTTAGACCAGACGTCTTAGGAGACGTCTGATGACTTTGCCAAACATCCAATTAGTGGACCGTTGGCTGGCTTACCAAACACTGCAGAATATGACCATTAGAGCCTTATCAGACGTCCATAGGCCTTTCCAGACGTCTGATAATTGACCGTTTTGCTTCGACTGACCCAAAAATCTCTTCTCAGAGATTTTCTAGCCGTTGCAAATCCATTCCGTAGAAAAAGTTGGTTTCCAAACGTCCGGGCATAGTGCCAGACGTCCTGTATGTCGTCTGATCAACTTGAACAAAAACCCTGTTTAGATCTGATTCAAGTCAGGAGGAAACCCACATAGAATCAGACGTCTGACCTTGAAATCAGACGTCTTAAAGTGGCCTTCCAGACGTCTGATGCCATAATTAGACGTCTGATCACCCTGTCAAGTGTAATCATTGTCCTGATTTCGGCCTGATTCTCTTGGGCTTTGCACCCAACGGCTATGGAAGCATTTCCAAGCCTTCCAAAGCCTTCCTAAGGCCTCTATGAATAGAGGGGAACCTTTGCAACACAAATACACACTTGGATACACTTAGCTACACACTTTCACACTCTTTTGTGTCCAAAAAAAAGACTCTCTTGCTCTCCAAGCCCTAGCTCCATTCTCTTGAGAGCATCAAGCCTTTGCGCACTCGCTCTCCTGCCGTTGCTCACGAGAGCGACATTGCGCCATCGCGTGGCACACGCACCGCGTCATCAACTCGACGCACTCCTTGCAAAGGGGAGTTTCCTATTTCCTATAGAAGCTAGGTTTAAATTACTTTGTTGGCTCTATAGGATTACTTGTTTTATTTCATCTTTGTCTTTTGGTTGGGTATTCGCTTTGCGAATTCCCGTCTCCTTCGTGAGACAAAATCCTTCTCGTGGAGAGAAGGGGTTGAGGAACGCTACCCTCGTACTTGTAGCGTGGTTGTACTGAGGTTGAATCACCCTCGTTTTAAAGTGATTCGGTTAGTAGATTTGATCAACTAGGTTGATCGGAAAATCCCAACTCGAGAGGGTTAGGTGGTGGTTTTCACCCGATTTGGGTTTCCACCTAAAAATCTTTGTGTACTTTGTGTGGTTTTCTTTTCTGTGATATTGTTTATATTTATTTCCGCATTTTATTACGTCACCCCTCTTCAAAGGGAAAACTACAGGGACAACCCCTGACCATGTTCCAAGGCGGGACCTTTGCTCCCTCAACACCTGATTATTCTCTTTCCTCTCCCTCGACACCTTCTATCTTTGAAAATGTCCAGGCTATCCAAGGTTATTCCAAACCTGACCCCTTCTCCAGCACCTACAATGCCGAATGAAGTAATTACCCAAATTTTGCTTGGACAAATCAGAAACCACCTTAATTCCAGAACCAACCCAAGCCAAACCACCAGCTAAACCCACCCTCTTATCAGCAAGGTCCACTGGTTAGACCCCCTTATAACCCAAATAGGGAGACTCCTCCCCCACAAAACCAAATGGATACCCTGATAAAAATCATGGCTGAAATGAACCAAAACACCAGAAGGAAATGGCTTTAGTGAAAGGACAGTTGAGCCAGCTGTCAGATTGTAAACAATAGGGATCCCTTCCTTCTCAGCCACAACCGAACCTGCAAAACATGATTAATAGAGGCCCCTATTCGCAAGGGTTCCAAAGGAATCCCGGGCAGGCCCACATGGTCCAGCCAGCCCTATAAACACACCTTGGGTTTGACACTTCTTCCTCTTCTCCTCAAGGATCAACCCATGGTCCCAATGCCTCTGCAAATGTGGTGACCTTGAGAAGTGGCACTAAAACCCAGGATCCCAAATGGCCGACTCCTCCTGTGACTTCACCCCCTGAAATGCCCGACTCTAAAGAGGTGCAGGAAAAACCCAAGGACCCAGAAATAGACCCTATTCAAATTCAGACACCATATCCTAAGGCCCTGGAGAAGATCAAGAAAAAGAAAAGTGTTATGGAGAATGAGGAGCTTTTGGAGATCTTTAAGCAAGTTCATATTAATATCCCACTCCTCGAAGCTGTCAAGCACATTTCAGCTTACGCTAAGTTCCTAAAGGATGCCTGTACATCGAAGTGTAAGCCGAGACCTCAAGCACCTAGGAAGGTTGTGTTCTAAGAGAAAGCGAGTTTCATGATATCAAGCAACCTTCCGCTCAAACGAACTGACCAAGGGGCACCCTTGATATCTTACAATATCGGGGACAAGACATTTGACAGAGCTCTCCTGGACTTAGGTGCTTCTATCAATCTGATTCCGACAACTCTGTACCACCAATTTGGATTTGGAGAATTTACGCCCACACCAGTCACCATCCAGTTGGCCGATAGATCTATGAAGACCCCAAAGGGGGTTGTCGAGGATGTGATCGTATGGGTAAAGGACTTTTATTTCCCGGTTGACTTCTTGTTGCTCAACATGGAGGTCCCTGAATAGCTACAGAACACACCCATCATCCTAGGCAGACCTTTCTTAGCTACGGCTAAGGCAAACATCGATTGTGACACGGGATGCATGGAAATCGCCTTTGGAAACAAGAAGATGTAGTTGGATATCTTTAGGGCGACCAAGTCTTTCGATTGCGACTGGGTTGAGGAACACGATCCCGTAGAGCCTCTGGTCAAGGAATGCCTCACCCTTAGTTCTGTCTCGGACCATCAGACCCAACCTTGTGACGACTATTCTGACCCGTCACCATCTATGCATGCTGACCTCTGTAGAGTCGATTATCATCAGCCACCATCGTTCGAGGAGATTGATGTTGATCAACTCCCGCCTTTTCCCTTTCCATCGATTGTTGTCCTACCCACACTCGAGTTGAAGCCGCTACCTGAGAATCTCAAATACATCTTCCTTGGACCTGACTAGACCTTCCCAGTGATTATCAACACCCACCTAACCAAGGATCAGGAACTTAGGTTGACCGCGACCCTATCAGAACATAGGGTTGCCATTGATTGGACTTATTTTAGACTTGAGAGGAATTAGCCCCACTTATTGCGCCCACAAGATTTACCTGGAAGATGGGGCCCGACCTCCCCGTAAGATGCAGAGACGATTAAACCCGAATATGCGAGAGGTCATCAAGAAGGAGATCATCAAGTGGCTTGACGTTGACATCATTTACCCAATATCCGATAACCCCGGGGTGAGCCCCACTCAAGTGGTTCCCAAGAAAGCCGGGCTCACCGTTGTCACCAATGAGCATGGCGAATCCATCCCAACCCACACCACCACCGCTTGGCGGGTATGTATTAATTACAGGAAGCTCAATGAGGTGACCAAGAAACATCATTTCCCCTTGCCATTCATTGATCAAATTCTTGAGCGATTGGCAGAGCGGAAATATTTTTGCTTCTTAGATGGATATTCAGGATATAACTAAGTCGCAATTGCTCCTGGAGATCAAGAGAATACCACATTCACTTGCCCGTATGGCATGTTTGCATTCCGTCGTATGCCATTTGGGTTATGCAACGCACCCTCTAGCTTTTAGCGTTGCATGCTAGCCATCTTTTCAGAGATGGTGGGTGAATACCTAGAGGTCTTTATGGATGATTTCTTAGTATTTGGGAACTCATTCAACCATTGTTTGAGCAACTTGGAGAAAATCCTGAAGTAATGTATCGAGGTTAACTTGGTGTTAAGTTGGGAAAAGAGCCATTCCATGGTTCAGGAAGGAATTGTCATCGGTCACATCGTATCGCATAGGGCATTGAGGTAGATCGAGCTAAAGTTGATTTGATTTCGAAACTTCCCCCACCTAGCTCGGTCCAACAAATCCGCTCGTTCGTTAGACATGTTGGCTTCTATAGAAGGTTTATCAAAGACTTCTCCAAGCGCTCCAAACCCTTGATCGACCTTCTGGCCAATGACACCCTATTCAACATGACATCTGATTGCATCCAGGCTTACCACACTCTAAGGGACTTAGTCTCCACCACACCTGTGTTACAGCCCCTAGACTGGTCCCAAGATTTTGAGATCATGTGTGATGCATCAGACTTTGCCATCGATGCAGTCCTCGGACAGAGACAAGACAAGAAACTTGTGGTGATCTACCACGCGAGCAAGACGTTGGACGAGGCCCAACAGAATTATACGGTCACGGAGAAAGAACTGCTCGCCGTAGTTTTTGGACTCGAAAAGTTCCGATGTTACCTTCTGGGATCCCACGTGACCGTCTATACAGACCACTCGGCCATCTGGCATTTGTTGACCAAGAAAGACGCTAAACCCAGGCTCATCAGATGGATCCTGCTCTTGTAGGAGTTTGACCTGGAAATTCGCGACAAAGCAGGGTTAAAGAATGCTGTGGCCGATTACCTGTCCAGACTCCACCTGGACCACATTGGGCCCTCCTTGCCCTTATCTGACACCTTTCCCGATAAGTAAATTCTGGCTGTGCAAAACAGGAAACTACCTTGGTATGACGACTTCGTCAACTACCTGGTAGTAGGACAGACCCCGCACAGCTGGTCCAAACAGCAATGGGATAAGTTCTTGGCTGATGCCAAGCACTATTTCTGGGATGATCCCATGCTGTTTTGCCTTTGTGCCGACCAGATCATCAGGTGGTGTATTCTGGAGAATGAAGTTCAAAGTATGCTATCCTTTTGTCACGACCAAGCTTGTGGTGCCACTTTTCAGGGAAGAAGACGGCTACAAAAGTTTTGCAGTCCAGATTTTACTGGCCTTCATTATTCAAGGATGCACATAATTTTGCTAAGACTTGCTCTCGCTGCCAGACTCTAGGGACCATGACCAGGAAAGACATGATGCCCCTCCAGCCCATTCTGATTGTCAAGATCTTCGACGTTTGGGGTATTGATTTTATGGGCCCCTTTCCACCATCCAACGGCTTTGAGTACATCTTAGTCTCTGTAGACTATGTCTCCAAATGGATTGAAACCGTCACCACCCGTCGTTGTAATCATAAAGCTGTCATGGACTTTGTTAAGCAGAACATCTTTTCTCGATTTGGAATACCGAAGGCCATGCTCAGTGATGGTGGAAGTCATTTTATCCACACCCAATTCTGTGCCCTACTCAAAAAATACGGGTTTACTATTTAGAGCGTTGAATCAGTGTTTATGAGTATTGCATTGTAGTACAACCGAAATAGCGTTCAAAACAAATATAATTTTATTACTCGAAAGAATTTTCGAGGTCGAACACAGGGAGTAAATTGGTATTTAGAAATCAAGATCATAATTTAAACTGAAAGAAATTGTAATAGTAGCAGTATCAGAGTGCAAAAATATGAGAGTAAAATGGTGATGTAGATCACTAAATACTCCTACAATACCACCACATGATATAAATATGCAATGAGACTAGAATCTGTCGTCTGATTCTTTGATTAGACGACTTAAGGTGTCTGATCTCTTTTCTTTCTCTTCTCTGTCTTCTCCTTCTTCTTCTTTGGCTTTTGTCTGACTTCCTTTGCCTTCACGATTCTTCTCTTTCTCTTCTTCTTTTTTCCTTTCCCCTTCTTCTGCCTTAGCTTCTCCTTCTTCTTCTTCTTCTTCTTTTGGCCTCCTCTACTTCAGCTCCTACTTTTGCCTTCAGCTTTGGCCTTCTCCTTCTTTAACCTTCTGCCTTCTTCTCTTTCTCTTCAGCTTTCGCTTGTTCTTCCTTCTGGCTATGGCTAAGTGTTGGCCTAAAGAACCTGCAGCAAAACCTATCCCTACCCGCGTGCAGCTCTCCTCACTTTCTCTCTTAGGATACGCTCTCCTAGAGCCACACAGACAATCGGGTAAATGGGTCGGGTGCATACCCAGGACCAGGTCCACCGACGTGTGGTGGTGGGCGAGGAGTGTAGTTGGGTTTAGTCAGGCAGGGTCTGCAGGGCGTGATCGCGGACTAGACCAGGTCGGGTGAGAGGGACCTCACCCTGTCGTAACTAAGGAGATAAGGCTATGGCACAAATTCAACTTATGCGCCTTTGGGCGCTTCGCAGTTGCCAATGTGGGACTAAACGCACCTTTCTTTGCATGTTTGCAGCAGATGATGGTTGCCTCCAATTGCCTCAACTACTGAGGCTCTTGTCTTTAATTGAGGTCCTGGGTACGTGCACGAAGTGATTCTGTGCAACCTGGGCCTGAAGCCTGGAACTGGCGAGGCCTGGAGTGGCTTGGAGGTTGCTTTAAGCTCGGTCACCAATGGCGAATGACGCCTGAACCTGAAATCACAAGAACGGTCTCGCAACCTCGTTAGAGAGCTCAAGGAGCATCGCCGGAGCACGGCTAATGTGCTGGGGGTGGTGGTGTGGCGTGGCACTACCTATGAGCACGTATCTAGGTCAAACTATGTGCGTGTGAGTAGGTGAGCTCGGGGATGCATTTGGGTGAGTGGTGGATGATATGAGTGAGGGGAAATGATCAGTGAAGTGTGGCGGAGGTTCTGCAAGGGTTGGCGACAGTTGCGGCGGCCTGTGGAGGTGGAATGGCCTCGCCGGAGGTGGTGGCCGAAGATGAAGGAGATGAAGGTGCGAGGGGCGACAGTGGTCGATTTTGGGAAATAGAGAGTGGAGAAGAAAGTAGAGGGGAGAGAGAACTTAGCTAGGGTGTTAAGAGATGAAGGGGGGCAAAGGTGACGTCGGTCGAGGTGTAGTCGACGTCGGAGACGAAAGTGGCTCCGGTGGGGGTTGGACGGCGAGGAAGAAGGGGGAAAGGGCATCTGCTGGTATGGTGAGACGCGGCTAAAGTCAGGGAGGAGGAATCCGCCGCAGGTATAGCAGTCGATCGAAGAAAAGGAGCAGGGAAGATCACCGGACGTCGAGGAGCCTTCGGCCGTGAGGAGAAGAGACAAATTGTGGGGATTCATAGCCAATTTCGAGCGTGCAAGAGTCGGGGCGATCTGGGCTTCTTTAAATAGAGCCCTGGAGGTCGGTTAGGGCTTGGGAAGAAAGCTTCCCAAGCAAGGAAGGCACGCTGGAGAAGGAAATCATTGAGATACCCATATCTCTCATGCATTCGCATGAGAGATTGGGTGGGAATCAGATCTTAAATGAGGGTTCAAACGAGAGAGAATTTCTCAGAGGATCTCCCTTCCAATTTTGGAGGAGATCCTCCAAGCAATCAGGGAGAACTCTCTTTCCAACGCTCGTCGGAGTAGGATTCCTCCGCTATAATGGTGGAGGGACCTAATTGCATAAACGATGAAGAAGCTAGGGGGTTGTTTGTAAGGATTTGTAAGGGTACAAATGTAATCAGGCTAGACCTTTTTGCAAACTAGGTCAAGGAAAACTCAGCTTGGGTCAAAATTTTGGTACAAATCTAATTTGGATCGAAGGAATCCAATTATGAAGTTGTATTTTGAGTTTTACCATGTTTGACTAGGAAATTTATGCAAAAACCTAATTTAGGGCAAATATCTGTTTGAGATCCCATTCTTGGTCAAGATGTGTCCCAATGGCCAAATTGATGGTTCTAAAGCCTAGAGAATATTTTTCTATGATTTTTAGAGGACTTAAGTGAATTTTATCCTGACCAAAACCTTGGTTAATCAAGTGACTCTACTTTAGGGTTTCAAGAAGTCATTTAATTCATAGAACATACACAAATCCTTTTCTGTTAAATCCAACCAACTTATTATCTTATTAAGATCATTTGACCTTTGTTTAGCCCTTGAGAAAACTCGTTGTTGTACTGCATTGGTAAAATTACAATTTTACCCCTAGTTTCTTATTTTTCGCTCAGAAAGGTTATGCAGTGAATTAGGACCTTCAATTGGTTATGTAGGAGCTTTTATTCTCTTCATTGGGTCAAAATGAGTTAGTTAGGGCACATGATGGTGTTTCCATTAGTTAGCCACTGCATTGCCACCCCGTATCATATGCAAACTAATGGCCAAACAGAGATGTCAAATAAACAAATCAAGAACATTCTACAGAAGACCGTGAGACCTGACAAGAAGGACTGGTCCACACGACTAGATGATGCAATGTGGGCATACCGGACCGCTTTCAAGGTCCCGATAGGCATGTCACCTTATCGCCTGGTCTTTGGTAAAGCTTGCCACCTTCCTGTCGAGTTGGAGCACCAGGCTTACTCGGCTGTTAAGCAATGCAACATGGATTTCTAGTTAGCCGGTGCACAAAGGACGCTCCAACTCTCCGACCTCAAGGAAATTCGTTGAGACGCCTTTGAGAATAGTTGGCTTTACAAGGAGAAGATGAAAGCCGTCCACGACCGACTCATCCACAGGAAGACCTTTGAGCCCAACCAGCAAGTCTGGCTTTTTGATGGCCGACTCAAACTCTTTCCCGGGAAGCTCAGATCCAAGTGGACAAGACTATATAGGGTGGTCAAACCCTATTCCAATGGGGCGGTTGAAATCGCAGATCCGAACACTAGCACACTTTCACGGTAAATAGTCAGAGACTGAAGCACTTCCTTACCCAGGCTCCCCTAAAGGAGGTTGTCACCCTCATTGAGGGTTGACACGAGGCATCGCCCAACTGAAGGTGTTAAACTCATCGCTTCCTGGGAGGCAACCCAGAAAATTCAGATTGATCAGATATACTGCTTCGCTCAGGTGATTTCTTTCTGAACCCTCGTTGCATCAAGTTAATTGTCAATGAGGACATTATCCAACTTAAGCATGGGAGGGTGGTAATTTGCATATTCTGAGTTCATTTTAATCAAACTGAATAAAATAAAATAAAAAAGAATGATGAATTTAGGAAGAAAAACTTAGGCGTTAGGAACTTGTCAACAGTGAAAAATAATACAAAAAGAACCTAAACACTTAGATTTTTTAGGCCTTCAGGCCTAATCAACCCTGGTGTTCGTTAAAATATGGATTTAGCTTCGAATCCTGGCAACCTTAATTTATTTTAATCTATCAATAAATTAAGGTGATAAATATACGACTTATCAACTCACCCTCTGACTCAGAAGGACTTTTAATCTAAGCATCTGCACACATTTTTGCACTAACTCACTTGGAGATTTTGACATAAATTGGGTAGCTAATGAACCTTCTAGGGTGGTATGGCTAGCAAGTTGTCATAGGTAACAGCCCATTGGTCAATTGTCTAGAGCCCAGCCACATGACCACTTTTCTCCTTATTACCTCTAGGTAAATTCAGAGAAGCCACCTGACGAGTCCTCGTCCTTCTCCTCTGTTCCAAAATAGCTCGTCCAATTCTCCTCTAGCGACGTCAAGGCTCGCCTCTTACAGTAGCTGATTCTTGCATAAATTTTCTCGCACAGAAAAGAAAATAATAAATGGTCAAATCACTGTGCAATTGACAAATAATAAAAATAAAATCAGGTGAAATTATTGCGTCTGTTGCCTCCCCGGCAACGGTGCCATTTGACGAGTCGATTGTTCGCTTTAAAGTCGTTTGCAGTTTTATGTGGTGGAAAAATCAACTAATCAATATTTAAAAAGAAATAACCACTCGCAGAAGAGCAGGTCGTATCCACTGGGAGGCAATGACGTATTTAAATTCGCACTAGTTAAAAACGTTTGTTCGTAGTTAGTTTGGACAAGAATCAAGCCAAAATTGCCTTCAGATTAAGGTTGAATCAAGAAATCATGCTGAAATAGCAATTCTGAGTAACTAGAGGATATTTGTCGCAATGTAGAATCAATAAAATATTATTAAAATTGACAATGGCAGAAAATGTAATTTTTAATGGCCATGTTACTATAGCAAAACAGGAGATTTTTTCCCCTTTGCCATGCGCAACGAGGAGTGGACGGCCGAACGTGGGAAGCTCGGAGGAAGTTCCTTGGACCGAGGGCTTCGAAGCGGTGGTGGCGGCCTGTCGCATGGTGGTCGGAGCTGGTCGGACGAAGCTCCGGTAGAGGTGGCTGTAGCCGATGCTGGCGGGAAGTGCGTGCGCTGCAGGCGGGTATGCGCTCTGTTGGCGAAAGCGTTGCAGTCGGTGCTAGCGAGAGCACGCTGGAAGTGGCAGTGAGACGCAGCAGGGGCGCGCGCGGCGGAAGGCGTGGCACGGGGGAATGCCGCAGCTGGCGGGAGGCGCTGCAGGCACGGGAGGTGGTGCAGGCGCGGGACTGCTGGCGGGAGGCGCTGCTACGCGCTGGCTGGAGGCGTAGCCACTCGCGTGGCCTGTTGGTGGTGTGCGCGAGTGAGGTTGCGGGCGTGCGTGTGTGCTCGCGGCCTATGATCACGGTTGCTGCAGGCGTGGGTGCACACGGATGAAGGCTGCAGGCGCGGGGGTGGTGGTGCGGCGTGGGCAGTGAGACGCTGTAGGTGCGGGAGGCGTGGGTGCGGTGTAGGCTATGCCTGCCTTGCGTGCAGTTGGAGGGCGTGCGGGCGGCGTGGAGTGAGCGGGCAGGGGCTGCGATTCAGGTGCAAGGTAAGCAGGCGTGAGCGGTGATTGCTGCTAGAGTGGGGTGTGGCTTCAGACGTCCGAGAAATTTCCCTGACGTCTTAACTGACTGAGAAGGTGATTGCAGCAACGGTGGTTGTTGATGACGACAGTGAAGAAGGTTGCACGGCGTGGTGCTCACGGTAATGCGAACGACCTTCGGATGGCGGTGTGGCCTGTCACGCCACACGCCCACGGTGGTGGACGGTCGTCGCCGCAGTTGAGGCCAGCGGTGTGGAATGGAAGAGAAAGATCTCTCTACACAGTGGTGGGTCGGTGGTGGAGGCCTCCCGAGCTCGGCTGCCTCCCTCCTCCTTTTGTAGCCGCTTGCATAGATTTGAACGGAGAGGCGGGAGCAGATCCACATTCTCCGCTCGTCCTTGAATGCAGGCTTCATTGCGGCAGCTGGTGGCGTTGGAGCGGCAGCCGAAGGAAATGCACCCGTTCATGCAAGAAGAAGAATAAAGAAAATAATGTTAAAATATTATTGTTATTTATATACAGACCCTCAACTTTTATGTTAATGAAAATAATGGACCTAATTGGTTAACTAATTAGATGAATGACATTCTAAGCTAATTCTAAATGCACTTAAAATATGAATGCAATGCATGTATTATGTAATTAAATTAAAAATATGAATTAATCTATTTACATCCTAATTTATGCTAAATAAATGTTAGAATTAACCTAATGTCTAAGTACTTAAATACTTAAATAGCTCACAAATATGGGCTAATCAAATATCCCCATGCCTAGTTTTTACTAGTCCCTAGCAAAATTAAGCAAAACCTAGCACTCCAAGTAGACTAGTCAACTCACTTAGTCTTCCTTCAGAAGCATATTAAGTTCAGACTCTAGACCCAAGGTTCCTAAGTAGTTGCTAAGTTACAGACTAGGTCGGCTAAAGACGAGTTGCAGGCACAAGTTTCCCTGATTTCTGACGCTACTCTAAAGTTTATTGATCCCTGAGATTAAAGCATCCGTGCCTGTGCATTGGTCTGAGTTATTTGAGTTAAAGGAAATTTATATATATATATATTTTTTGTTTGTTTAATTCTTCTAAGTCTAACCTCAGATCAGCTATCAACACGATCTGTGTCGGATTCATTGTCCCCATTACCATACCTTGAAGGGTGCCTGGCTTTCGATGCTTCGAGATAGCACCGCCCATAATGACCCCAAGAACTCCTGGCAATCGACACTTCGAGATTGTATCTCCCATGGATTTCTTAAGCGAATTCAGGCCTGTGGCAATCGGCACTTCGAGATAGGGCCGCCCATGGTACCTAAACTGCACAATGCTCTTACATGCCCCCAGTAGGATGGATATCCTAAGAGACAAGCGCCGAGGAGGTAATATGTTATCATGGCATCCTCAAGTTGAGTATATACTCCACCTCTTCTGCGACGGGAACTCTTCCAATCAAAATGTGTTTTCAAGCCTCTCCTAAGTCAAAACTAGGAGAACCAAATCTCTTTTCAGAAAGAAAGAAATTAAGTTAATTACCAGACCAAGTGTATGAAATTTGGATGCTTGGGTTACAAGGACCCGTAAACCAAAAGGTAGAATAAGACTCCAGGTACTACCCCACCTTTTAACTCAAACCCTAGCTTCCCTTCCTCAACCTCTTGAGGAATGGTCCGCAACTTAATTCCTACTTAAGTTTTTAAGTCCACAAAGGACCCTAAAGGTTTAAAGCTACCAGCTCATTTAGCTTCTAAAGTTTGACCCTAGAATTAATTTAGTCTACCTTAGAGTTCTGATTTGCTTAAGAATGTAGGACTTAGCCAGTTAAGCTCAAAACCCTTTTTTTTTTGTCATTTTTTTTTATAATGCAAATGTATGTAATGAATGCACTATGCTATGTATATCCCCAAGCACACCCCCCCATGCCTAAAATCTGCAATGTCCTCATTGCATAGAAGGATATTACCTGGGTCAAAGTTGGGCTGAATAGCCAAAGAACCTGCAAATCAGGTTCAAGAATTATAGAAATAGGCCCTAAAAATAAGCAAAGCAATGTTGGCCTAGAAAATAGGTAACCTAGGATGTTGGCAAGCTGATGATGAATCCCGATAGCAAATGCTCGCCCAACTAAAATGGGAATGAAATCTTCCCAGGTTACCAAAGGAGGTTCTAAAGGATAAACAGGTATAACAACCTCCAAAGGGGTAGGGGGAGGATAAGATGGATCCTCCAAAAAGAATGGGGAAGGAATGGTGCAGAGATAAACCCCCAGGGTAATGGACTGACTAAAGAAATCATCAATCCATACCCGATACTCCATTGCGGGAAATATTGGTCTGTTAAGTCCCCTGGTCAGAACAAAAGTGAGCAATTTTTTAAGGCAAGGATCGTCAAAGGTGTCCAAGTTACGAGGTTGTGGGATGGCCATAAGATCTAGGTTGAGTTTAATCAACTCGGTGTCCATCCCTAACACTCTATCTAAATCCTTAATTTCATCCCTAACATTCCTTGCACCATCACATGTATCTTCTTGCTCTTCATCAGGAGTCACAATTTCGGTTCCAGATATAAGCGAATCAGAGGGTGACTTCGAAATGAATGAAGGCAAGTTGGAAGCAACAGATCTAGGGATTATCCTATCAATGTCATCCCCAGGTTTTTGTTCTTTAGTCAAATCTTCCCCGGAGTCTATATGTGAATCCACATAAATCTTAGAAATTGCTTCCAAATTTTCCATCATTTCATCATGAGGAGAAATATCATCAGTGGGTGTGCTAAGGAAACCTAATTTGGTCAAATTTGTGACATCTTCAGGGGCTAACTCTTCAAATAAAACATAATCACCCTTAGTGTCACTCCAAATCTTGAATGTAGGTTCCTCATATAATTCGTCTTCCTCCTCATCACATAATTCATAATGTACCCGAGGTCTAGAATCATTTAATATCTCAGCAGATCCCCTAGGGTGCTCTATCTGAGGTAAATGGTTTACACTGGTTACATCAGACTCCTCAGATAGGTCAATTTCTTTAGGGTTAGGTTCCCTAAGGGTGGGTTTGAGTTCCATATCATGATTAGAAGGGAGGGTAGGATTAACAACATGACTTTGACCCACTTCATCAAATGTCACGAAAATACTATCATCTGGGTTGAGGTCTTCCAATGGTACCATCATTCCCTTCTTTTGACTCCAATATAATTCAGGTGGATACTCGACCTTATCATCATCTTCCTCGGGTTGCCACCTTTCTTCATCCAATGCATAGCTACTTTCATGTGTATTTTCCTCCCACCTAAGGTGTGGATCTCTCAAGGAAGTGTCATCTAATGGGGAGGTTTCAAAATTGATCCTCGAAAAGTAGCTATTCTCCCCAGAATTTCCCTCCAACTTAAAGTGTAGCTCTCCCACGGGAGATGCATCTATTGTAGAGGGGTGTACGTCATCCTCAATGGGGTAGATTGGGTGGCTAATTTCATCTCTTTCTTGTTGGCCTGCTCTCAAAGATTCTCCTAACAATTCAATCATTTCGTTTTGCATTTTTTGTATTTCCATCTTCAAAGAGGAGAGGTCATTTCTATCATGAGAGAAGTCAGCCTCATGCTTATAGTACCCAGGAGTGTTTGTCCAACCATTATAATTTTTCAGGGAGGGTGGGTTGGGTATTTCTATGGTATGTGGAATATTGGGCAAAACAAATCCCGCTCCTAGGTTCTTCTCACTGTTTTGGGGCTTAACCAGGCCAATACTTGTAACGACCCGGTTCCCGAGTCCCTACGAGACACGAGAACCGGACCGACTCGACTAATCCCAAGACCTAGTCGTCCAACGAGGAAGTAACCAAAAGACAGTAAAATAAACCACATTCAGCATGAATATAACTAACAGTAAGAAAGTACAGCAGTAAGGAAAGAAACTACTACAGTAGGTACCACCACAACAGTAAAACAGCATGTATCATATAACAAGAACTGCAGGTAAAGAAGGTACAGCGGAAACAAAAACTACTCACTAGAACAGAAACAAAAGGGGTACAAAAGCTGTGGTAACTCTACTGGACCCTACTCGGCCCAGCGTCCTCTGCAGCCGCCGACCCTGGCTGCTCAACACCTGGTCCTGAAAAAGGTAACGAGTGTAACACGTCAGCAAAACGCTGAGTAGAGTGGCAAACTAACTAAAGGCAACAGTAGAGTGTACAGTAGCTGTTATGTTCTATTACTTCCTTTATTCACATCTTTCAATTTTTCTCACTATTTCATTTATTTCTCAGATCCTTTACTTGATCTCGAATGTCCTCGTGGAAACGATCTTGATTGCAGTCTTTTCCAAAAGTAGAAGTAGCACGTGGTGCTCTCCTGGCCGGGAGAGTCCCCCGTGGTGATCCTACCCTCAGTCAACCACCCCAAGGTCACTGACAGATGTAACGGTGACTACGGCACGCGCGATAAACGCACAGGTAGCTAGCCCGCACTGGCACGCGGTCAGTCGTTTCCGTTAACGGGTGCGCCCAAAGCACAGCACGGAACCAGGGCAGAGCCCTCTCAGTAACAGGGGTCCAACCCCTCCACAGTAACCAAACCGGGGCCTTGCCCCTCCACAGTCCGCGCACCCTTGCCTGACTACCCTGGTTTGCCCTAATGGGCCTAACAAGTCGGTGAAGGAGGCTAGCAGAACCCCGGGGCCCGTGGGGTAGCTAGTACTCTCCTAACACTACTAGCTCTCCTCGGTACTACGTACACGAGGGCCAACAAGTCGGTACAGAGCGGCCAATCCTAACCCCGGGTCCCTGGGGCGGCTGGCCCCACTCTGCACTAAACAGGTACAGGTACTTCCCTTGGTACTGCGTACCCAAGAGACAGTACAAACTACATCTCAGTTCCATTCCTTTTTCCTTCCAGGAGTTCCACTCCTAATTCCCCGTAGGGTTCCAGCTCTTTATCTCAGAACATCATATGTTTCACTTTCCAGATTCACGTTCTCAAAATCCATGATCTCAAACATGTTTCTTTATTCATAACAGGCAGCTGTTAATTCAAATTACAGGCAGCTTTATATTCCTTTCCATTTTTCCAAGACTGCAGTATTATACATTCCACTAGTTTTTCCATCCTAAGATTCATGCCACATCCTAGGATCTAGCATACAACTAGTTTTCCAGCCCTAGGATTCATGCATCACCTAGGAGCTATCATTCCATACATTTCTCATTCCTAGGATTCATGCAATGTCCTAGATTCTAGTTATGGTTTCATACTTTAACAGATTTTATTAATAACTTAAGCCACTCTACCAGGTACAACGAGAGTAATGGGGGCGTGATCGGGAATCCCGCGTGCCTCCGCGACTCTCAAGACTGCAACCGAACGAGGTCCTATCACAAGGATCAAACACAAGGAGTGTCTCAGAACAGTGTATAGCTACTGTAGGCGGGTAGAGGAATTAATTCTGAAACGAACGCAACTCGAATCGCGGAAAACGGAGCCCAAACGGGCCCTAAACGGGTCGAGAAAGACGATACTGTGCAAAATTAGACGTCTGGAACTCCTTCCAGACGTCTTAAACGGTGGATCAGAGAATTACCTGTTCAGCTTGGTTCCCCGGACGTCCAGAAGTCTGCAGGGACGTCTTTCCTATACCCCAGACGTCCGATGGTCCACACGGACGTCTGTAGATCACTCCCGCCGTCTGGTACAACTTCCAGACGTCTGATTCGCAAAGGATGGCGAATCAGCGAACCTGCGCACAGCCAACCCCCCCTCCCTCAGTACGGTCAGTCGACAAGAAGGAAGAAGAAAGCGGAAACTCACCTTTCAGACGTCTGTATGATCTTACAGACGTCGACCTTGCCGTCTGGATATCAACCCAGACGTCTGATTCTGGAAATTTTTCCAGAATCAGAACCCTGCTCGGCCTCCGCTCGCGACGCCGCCCGCGTCACACCTCGCGCGTCTGCTGCTCAGCCCGCAGCAGGTCCCTCTCCGCGTCGCTCTGCGCCCCTTGCGCCCTCCGCTGGCCAGCCAAGCCGCTCCGGCGAGCTCGCCCTCACGGCAGAGCCCCGCCCTCGCACGCCGCACCTCCTCCGCGCTCACTGCGGCTGCCGCTGCCGCCCTCGCGTCCGCTCACTCTCATGCACAGGAAGGAGAAGAAGGAGGAGACGGGAGGGGAGGCGCGCCCTTTTAAGGTCGCGCGAGGAGGAGAGAGAAGGTGGTCGTAGCGCGCCTGCAGCCGCAGAGAGAGAGGAATCGCAGGTCTGCGCGCACAGGCGCACAGACGAATCTCCCGTGCGAACATAACTGTTCTCCAGACGTCTGTAAACGATCCCGGACGTCTGGTCAGACGTCTGGATGTGATCCCAGACGTCTGGTCCGACGTCTGGGCCACCTCCCAGACGTCTTAAAAGGCGTCTGGGGTACGCGTTCGTTACAATACTCCTATAATAGGAGTAAAACAAATCCCAATGCTTGTCATAATGTCCATGAAGGGATGGACCATCTCGACGTCTGGGATATTAGGATGCAGAGTGGGGGTGAGGGTGTGGGCAAGATGTGAAAGGATGAAGATCAATGTGGTCCATTTTAACTCACACCTCAATCAGAATTCCCAAATTAGGCTTTTGATTTTAAGTCAGATTGCAGGTGACAATACAATTTGTTCAATCAATTTACGCACCTATTGTGGACCTACGGCACGCCTAAGAAGACCTAGTTGGCGCTTAGGTATTCTTCCCTAAATCTCAAATGGTCAAGTAAATCCAAAGACAGAAGATCGAGGGATGCAAGTAGGCCTAAGCCTTCCTTTGAAGCTGTGCTTTCGCGGTGCTTCTCAACTACACCCAAAAATCCGTGACAGGGCATCCCCCTCTTTGGATTTACAAAACCTTTGATCTCAAGTTCCGAACACTTCAGAATCCAACAGTAGGAGGGCTCTTGTCCCAGTCGTTTCAAGACTTAGGATTGTCTAAATGAGTGCTGTGGTGCAATAGATATAAGTGTGCATTCACCGCAAAAGGATTTTGAATTTTGAATCGCACACCACGTTTTACAATCAAGTTCTTGATTTTTAGATGTCCCTCCTTTAATTAGTCCTTTTTTCGAATATATGTGACCACTTGTTAGATCGCTTCAAGACAAACTTTGTGGTCTTTGAATTAAATCCAAATGCAATGCGTGATCAAGAATAGGATGCAAAGTAAGAGAATGCGTACCTTGCTTCCAGCAATCAACGATGCAAGAATGCAGGCAATGCAGAGAAATAAATCTAAAGGCTGCTCATACAGACCTAAATGGCTCGTCCTAGGGCAGGCAGCTCATTTTTTTTATTTTTTTTAATTTTTTAAACTACTTATGCACAAGCAAATAAAAGTAATCAATAAATTGAAAACCTAAATCTAAAGAAAAGGGAACAAGCCCCAAAAATTAACCAACACGGACCCAAAACAAAATCGGGGAATAAACCCCTCAAAATATACCCCAGAATAAGGGTTTCAAACAAAATGTAATGAAAAATTAAATCTAAAGTCTTAATTCTATTCTAACCAAAATAGGGACTAAATATACAATGATGTCCGTCGCGTCCTCGTCCTTCTCCTCCTTTCCAAAATAGCTTGTCCAATTCTCCTCTGGCGACGTCAAGGGTCGCCTCTCACAGTGGCTGATTCTTGCACAAATTTTCTCGCACAGAAAAGAAAATAATAAATGGTCAAATCACTGTGCAATTGAAAAATAATCAAAATAAAATCAGGTGAAATTATTGCGTCTGTTGCCTCCCCGGCAACGGTGCCATTTGACGAGTCGATTGTTCGCTTTAAAGTCGTTTACAGTTTTATGTGGTGGAAAAATCGACTAATCAATATTTAAAAAAAATAACCACTCACAGAAGAGCGGGTCGTATCCACAGGGAGGCAATGACGTATTTAAATTCGCAGCAGTTAAAAACATTTGTTCGTAGTTAGTTTGGACAAGAATCAAGCCAAAATTGCCTTCAGATTAAGGTTGAATCAAGAAATCATGCTGAAATAGCAATTCTGAGTAACTAGAGGATATTTTTCGCAATGTAGAATCAATAAAATATTATTAAAAATTGACAATGGCAGAAAATGTAATTTTTAATGGCCATGTTACTATAGCAAAACAGGGGATTTTTTCCCCTTTGCCGTGCACGACGAGGAGTGGACGGCCAGATGCGGGAAGCTCGAAGGAAGTTCCTTGGACCGAGGGCTTCGAAGTGGTGGTGGCGGCGTGTCGCGCGGCGGCCGGAGTCGGCCGAACAAAGCTCCGGCGGAGGTGGCTACAGCCAGTGCTGCAGCTGCTGTTGGCGGGAAGTGCATGCGCTGCAGGCGAGTACGCGCTCTGTTGGCGGAAGCATTGCAGCCGGGGCTGGCGAGCGCACGCTGGAAGTGGCAGTGAGACGCAGCAGGGGTGCGCACAGGCAGAAGGCGTGGCACGGGGGAATGCCGCAGCTGGCGGGAGGCGCTGCAGGAGCGGGAGGCGGTGCATGAGCGGGATTGCTGGCGGGAGGCGCTACTGCGCGCTAGCTGGAGGCGTGGGCGCGCGTGCGGCCAGTTGGTGGTGAGCGCGGGTGAGGTTGCAGGCGTTGGTGTGCGCTCGTGGCCTGTGAGCGCGGTTGCTGCAGGCGTGGGTGCGCACGGATGAAGGCTGCAGGCGTGGGGGTGGTGGTGCGGGCGTAAGCAGTGAGACGCTGCAGGCGCGGGAGGCGCGGGTGCGGTGGAGGCTGTGCCCGCCTTGCGTGCGGGCGGCGTGGAGTGAGCAGGCAAGGGCTGCGGTTCAGGTGGAAGGTGAGCGGGCGTGAGCGGTGATTGCTGCTGGAGTGGGGTGTGGATTCAAACGTCCGGGAAATTTCCCGGACGTCTTAATTGACTGAGAAGGTGATTGCAGCGATGGGGGTTGTTGATGACGACGGCGAGGAAGGTGCACGGCGAGGTGCTCACCGTAATGCGAACGACCTCCGGATGGCGGTGTGGCCTGTCACACCACACGTCCACGGTGGTGGAGGGTCGTCGCCACGATTGAGGCCGATGGTGTGGAATGGAAGAGAAAAGATCTCTCTGCACAGTGGTGGGTCGGTGGTGGAGGCCTCCCGAGCTCGGTTGCCTCCCCCCTCCTTTTGTAGCCGCTTGCATAGATTTGAACAAAGAGGCGGGAGCAGATCCACATTCTCCGCTCGTCCTTGAATGTAGCTTCATTGCGGCAGCTAGTGACGTTGGAGCGGCAGTCGAAGGAAATGCAGTCGTTCCTGCAAGAAGAAGAATAAAGAAAATAATGTTAAAATATTATGGTTAACGAAAACACTGTACCTAATAGGTTAGCTAATTAGATGAATGCCATTCTAAGCTAATTCTAAATGCACCTAAAATATGAATACAATGCATGGATTATGTAATTAAATTAAAAATATGAATTAATCTATTTACATCCTAATTTATGCTAAATAAATGTTAGAATTAACCTAATGTCTAGGCACTTAAATACTTAAATAGCTCACAAATATGGGCTAATCACCACCTACTAAAACAACAAAAGAAAAAAAAAGAGAGAAAAAGAAGAAAAAAACATATATGGAAAAGAAGAAAAATAAAAAGAAAACAAAATAAGCCACACTTCACCGCACGAGTATGGCTGACAAGTGATCGTGGGTAACAGCTCATTGGTCGGTTGTCCAGAACCCAGCTCATTAAATGCACAAAAAGACACAAAACACTTAAGGAAGAAGCAGCGAAGTAGAACAATCTGGGGAGATACACACTAGAAATGCCCTTGTGTTGACCCCAAATAAAATAAAAGTAGGGAGAAAGCTACCGATCGAACAGATACACCTTCAGGCAAAACACTTCCCTTTCCGGTCACCTAGAGGCATAGAAACCCGAAGTTTATCTGAATTACCGCTGAGTGAGTCTATCACGATCTTCACACCAAGATGCTTAGCAGTTAGAGCCTTTTTCGAGTTTTGGGTGGGTTGGGTAGCCGTAAAAAGTTACCAACACACTCTCAACTCCAAAAATCCAAAAAACTGAGAAAAGATGAAAAAGAAAAAAATATATATATGCCTTAAAGCGAGGATTCGGGCGGTTCACATTTTGGCAGACACCCGTGCACTGTTTAGTTTCTGTAGATTAGGATCTTAGTATATTTCCTCCTGTTGACAAGTAACAATATTTCTAAGTAATCACTTCCCGAATTCTGACTGAGAATGATGGCTAGAATGAACCTTGTTGGGGCTAGCGAGTAAGCATGGGGGTATGATAACGCTACATTTTATGATAATAATTCTGCCAAATGGGGTTTGTCTTAAGGATAAAATGCACAGATAACACATCATAAATGGGCATGGGAGCATTACATGCATAGCACATTGAGATTGCTCATAATGCACTATTAATGGCCATTTATACAAGTTCATGTCATAAAGGATCTCAGATGAACAATCGCATTGCACGGATGGATTCAGAACGACGAACGGAGTCCAACGGAATCAAAATTGATCAAATCCGACATCCGGAGCTCCCGCAATTGACCCCACAGTGCGCCACGTGGCTCCCAATCAGCAACCACCAGGCCACGCCAGCTTCCTCCATCAAGCCGCAGGTTGATCTGAGCCGTCTGATCTCCGATCGGACAGCTGAGAACCATCCTCGCCCACGTGCCTTCGCACCTCAGCACGAAGATCCGACCGTTGGAACTCCATCCAACAGTCGAAAACAGCCAAGCACAGACGCGCGTCCGCAACTAACCACGCAACATAGCACAGCGGTCGCGCCCCCGCTACACGCGTAGGAGGGGTGCGTTCAAAGCACCCGCAGCAGCTCGAGCATAGAATTCGTCCACGCGACCAAATTAGACTGCCCAATCGCCATCGAGCGGCCTCGATAGTGCCACGCTGCACAATCAAGAGCGTTCGGCCAAATGCGCGTGAGGACGCGCAAACAGCACGCACCTCAGTAGCGATCCGCGAACGCGCCCCTGCGAGATCTCAGTCATTTGATCGAAGATCGGACAACTCACAATGCGAGTGCACGGATCAGGTGGAAGTAGAACGAGCGCAGGCATGGGACCGGTGGGCAGGGGTCTATGCTGACGATTTTGGCATGGATTTAGCGACGTCCCGGACGTCACCAAAGCCCCTTCTTCATTTAGAAAGCTCTTCTTCCTATATAAACCCCTTCCAACCACCAATGTAATGCATTCAATACACTTGCAAGTGCTCTATCCCACTCCTAGCCACCATTAGCACACTTTTGTAATCACCGGAGTTGACGAGCTGTCGACGGAGCCTGCCTCGCCGTCTCCATTCTCTCTCTCTAGCTTAGCTTTACCTTACTTGTGCTTAAGCATTTATCTAGTGTTGTAATTGTAAGACTTGAGTTGCATGTTAAATATAGTATTCTTGTTGTTTTCATCTTGATCTAAGTGAATGCCATGACTTAAAAGAACTCTAACCCTATGATGAGAGCCTCATCATGAGCCATAACTAGCTCATTTTGACCTAATAAAGAGAATAAAAGCTCCTACATAACCTAGAAGAGGGCTTAATTAAAGGCACAAGTGTTCTGAGAAGAAAACATGAAATAAAGGTTAAAACTGTAATTTTACCATTACAGTACATAAACAGGATTTCTCAGAGACAAAACATAGGTCAAATGGTATAAATGAGATAAAAAGTGGGTTGATTAATTAGAAATGGGTTCATGTGCAATCCAAGAATTAAATGACATCTTGTAACCCTAAAACAGACCCGCTTAATTCAACAAAGTTCCGGTCAAGATAAAAATAAGTAAACCCTCTAAAAATCATGGAAAAATATCCCCTTGGGTTTAGAACATTTAAATTGGCCTTTGGAACCTAATTTGACCTAGATTAGGGTTCTAGCTCAAAAATTGACCTAATTTGGGTTTTTACGCGAAATGTCCTGTCAAACGTGGTCAAACCTAAAATCCAACTTTTCCATTGGATTCCTTAGGTCAAAATTAGTTTTTTACCAAAATTTGGACCTAAGGGGAGGTCATCTTGACCTACTTTGCAATTTAGTACACCCAATCACATTTTGGTCCCTATCTTTTGAAAACCATCACAACAACCCCCCTAGCTTCCTCACCAATCTTAGAATCAAGTCCCTCCACCATTATTGGGGAGAGATCCTGCTCCGGCGAGGATTAGAGAGAGAATACTCTCTGATCCCTCAGAGATCCCCTCCTAGAATTGGAAGGGAGATTCTCTGAGGAATCCCCTTCCATCTAAACCTGATCTTGATCCCAGATTTGCACCCAATCTCTCGTGCGAACGCATGAGAGATTTGGGTATCTAACCACCTTCCATCTCCGGCGAGACGTCGGTGGCTAGAAGCTTGCCCTCCACACACCAGAAGCACTGCCAATCACTTTTAAATTAAACCCTAACTCCGGCCGAACCTCCTTAGCTCGACTTGGCCGGAATTCCACCTCAAATTCTTCTCCTTCTCCGGCCAAGAGGTCCAGCGAGCTTCGGCGAGCCCCCCTCCCCTTCCTCTTCGCTCTGCCACAAAACCAGTGGCAGAGCCATCTTCCTCATCCTCCTCCGCGTCGCGCAACACCCGCGTGCGCTGCCCTAGCCCTGTCGTCGCCGCCGTCTTCCTCCACTAGGCGCTTTCTTCTCCGGCGACAGCAGGTATTGCCGTCCGCCTCCTCGTTCCCTTTGTCCCTTTAATTAGGCTAAAACTCTTCTTCTCTACCCCCTCTTTTATCTCCATTTTATTTCATCAACAAACCCTCGACCGCCGCTGTTCGCCTCCACCTTCCTCATCTCCGGCCACCCTCCGGCGAGACGCTCCCGTCGCTCCGCAGCCCGCACGCCTTGCCGATCATCACATAACCTCCGCCTCACCTCACTGAGTAACATCCGCCCATCCACAGGCCCGCTACACCTACCCAACAATCCCCCGAACTCACCCATCTATCCGGCCACAGGGCGACCTAGGCACGCACGCCTAGGCCACCCTGCGGCCTGCCGCATAGCTCATCACCTTCGCCGTGACACGACGAAGGTCCCTCGGTGATTTGATTAGGCCGTGAGGCTCTTTTCGTGTCTGACAGATTCCCAGACCCTGCCGCCATTGACGGCGACTCGAAGAAGCTCCACGCTTGCTCCAGGCCTCAGGACCGCAAGGCTCCAGGTGCTGCGAACGTGGGCAGATCTTGCGAAGCCAAAGGGTCCAGCGAGTGATGCCACAGAGCCTGCAGTTGAGGGAATTAAAGGTGTGGCCTGCTGCGGGCGTGCGAGAGAAGGCAGCAACCTTTAGTCCCCCATCGGTAACTTACAAGGCGCTGGCATGATTTAAATTGTTTTTGTCATATCTACTCGTTGCCTTCGAACGCACCTGGGGTGAGGTCCCTCACCAATCTCATGGCGCCTCGTCCGTGGTTTCACCTTACGGATCTGGCGCGACCCGACCCGACCCTGTCCTGAGCACGCCTCGCGCATCACCCTCACGCCGGTTCGCCTAGTCACGGGTGCGTGATCCGACTCGTTTACCCGGCTCTGGGAGAGCATCCTGAGAGTGGTTTACAGAGAGAGAGACGCGGGTGTGGGTAGAGGGTTAGGTTTTGTGCTTTGCTGTGGTTGTGCAGGGAAGGAAGGAGTGAAGCAAACACTTAGCCGCTGCTAGCGAAGGGAAGAAGAGAAGGAAGCAGAAGGCAAGCAGAGGCAAAAATGAATAAGGAAGGAAGCCATTGAAAACAGAAGGAAGAGGCAAAGGAAAAAGAGAAGAAGAACTGAAGAAGAAAAGAAATAGAAGACAAGCAGAAGAAGAAGAGGAACTGAAGCAGAGACAAGTAAGAAGACCCGTAGAAGACAGAAGAAAATAGAAAGAAGCAACGTAGAAGAAAATCAAGAAGCACTGCAGAAGAGAAAGAACAAGCACAAAGAAGAAGAAAGGAAGAAAATCAGAAGAAGAAAAAGAGAAACATCTTTTAAGACGTCTGATCATGGGATCAGACGTCCAATTCTTTCTTTCTACCATAATTGCTTTTCAAACTCATTCATTTACATTTGAATTAAAGTTTTGAGTAATTACAGTGTTCAATTACATTCTTGAGATTAGCAGTAAATTCCAATTGCTCCCTGTATTCGACCTCGAATACTCCGATTTTCGAGTAATAAAACTTTTATTTGTTGACGACGTTTGATCACCTATACTACAACGTAATTAACTGTTAAAACACGATCGAGTATCGTGCGTTAACACCCTACTCTCTCTCTCTTACTCGCTTTTCTCCCGCATTTTCTCACGCAAGCAAAAACCCACCATTTCTGTGACAACTAAGTGACAGAAAAATCCAATTTCACGCCTCCTTTTGTACGACACTCGGACTCAAATCTGTTTCTATATTTAAAACCGACGCAGTGAATGCAAGCTACAACGACACTCTTAAACAAACACGTCCGTAGCACATCACTGCATTATTTCCTGGTAATCTTTAATTTTATTTAATGAAATGTGTTTATCTGACTAAATGAAATGTATGTGAATGAAATTTGTTTATGTAGTATGAAATATATTTGTGTAATTGAAATGTTTATGTTTATATAAATGAAATGTGGGGTGTGCTCACATTTTATTTGTGAATGTTTATTACGTGGAGGCCTGGAGACTATTATTTGCTTCTTGCTCTTCCAGATTACAAGGTTGCCAGCTACATAAGTGCAAAAACCTACAGTGGATTTCCGGTCAAGGTGGCACCTTGCATAATATGCATTTGGCTAGCCTATGTCCCTCTAGTGAATAGAAGACCCTGCCAAGGGACCTTCTTGAGATATCTAAGGATCATCATTGCTGCATCCCATGCTGTCTAGTGGGCTTAGCCATAAACTGACTCAGTCCACCAACTGCAAAAGATGTCTGGTCTAGTGATGGTGAGGTATAAAAGCTTCCACACAAGCTATTTATATGGCCTGCTATCAATTGCCTCAGCCTCAATGTAATAAAGATGTGCCTTAGGATCTATGGGTATATTTGCTGGCTTGGCTCCCAGCATACCAACCTCCTACAATAAATCAAAAGCATACTTCCTCTAGGACAAAACAATGCCACTTTTGTTGCGGGCCACCTCTATCCTAGGAAAGTATCTCAGTGGACCCAAATCCTTCATCACAAACCGCTCAACCAGGCATCTCTTGATCTCAGCTATCCCCTCATAATCATCTTCTATGACAATCAAGTCATCCACATAGACCAAAAGAACAGTAATACCACTACCTATCTTCTTGACAAAGAGAGAGTGATCTGCGACGACCTCTGAAACCCAACAGACTCAACCACCTGGGATAACTTTTGGAACCAAGAATAAGGACTCTGCTCGAGGTCATAAATGACCTTTTGCAATCTACATACAGGCTCCCCTGAACCTCGTAACCAGGAGGCTGTTGCATGTAACGCACCTCTTGTAAATCCCATAAAGAAAGGTGTTCTTTACTTCAAGTTGGTGAAGATGTCAATCTCACTGAACTACCATTGAATCAGAATCCTCATTATAGATAGCCGAGCCACCAGTGACAGTGTCAAAGAAGTTCACCCCATATATCTAGGTGAACCCTTTGGCAATAAGTTAGGCCTTATAGCATGTAACTGACCCATCTAGATTGTACTTGACTGCAAAAACCCATCTGCAGCCATTATTGTAGCTCCCTCTGGTAAAGGTATAAGCTCCCAAGTATCGTGTGAAGTAAGAGCAACCATCTCATCCTCCATGGCCTGGTGTCATTTTGGATCAAGCAGGCATGGCTTGCTGTTAGGTGGTAGGGATAGATATGGCAGAAAGAGCACGACAGAGGCTCCCAAAAGTAGACTTAAGACCATTAGTAGCCAAACTACTTGCAACACGGTATCTGGACTCACAGGTGCGGGGTGCCTTCCTAATGGCAATAGGAAGGTCAAGATCATCTACGTGATCCTCCTGTACTGACTCTGAGACAAGAATATCCATATCTGGACTTGTAGTATCACCACTACATCATGTATAATCAGTATGCAAACTATCCGCGGTTGCCTGGACCGGAGAGGGTGATGTCTGTGTAGCTGGCATCTGTAGGTAACAATAGACTCAAAAAACCTCATGGGTCCAGTAGTAGTGGTCAAAGGAGCAGAAACAGGTATCTCCTCCAAGGGAGCAGGAGGTATAGGCATGGGGGCCTCTATAACCTCAAGAGACAGACTTCAAGCAGCCGTAAAAAAGTATGTAATGGACTCATGAAAGGTAACATTAGCACTTACAAGTAATAGGATCCAAGCATCTATATCCTTTCTGAGTCCGTGAGTATCTCAAAAAAACACACTTAACTGATCAAGGTGCAAGCTTGTCTCATTCTAGAGAGAGTAGGTGGACAAAAGCAGTACAACCAAACACACTTGGTGGCACGTGAAACAGCTTTCGCTCTAGGTAGAATATGTGCCAAGAAATCTGCTAATGAAGTACTGAGCTGGACATTCTGTTGATTAAATAACGTGCTGTAAGAACTTCATTACTCTAATATAACGGAGGCACACTGTGATGAATCAACAAAGTGCAGACCACATCCAAAAGGTGTTGATGTTTCCTCTCAGTCACCCCATTCTTCTGAGAGGTATGCGCACAGGTAGTCTAGTGTACTATCCCATACGACCTGTAAAACGTAGATAGTCTGGTGGTACATAGCTTTAATGCATTATCATATTTGATTACCTTAACAGCAGTTGAATACTGAGTCTTAATCTCTACCATGAAATGCTCAATCACAGAGACATCTGATTTTTTCTTCAACAAGAATACCCATATAGGCATGAAAAATCATCCATAACTACCAAATAATAACGATGACCATGCCTATTTGGTATCCTACGTGGCCCCCACACATCCATGTGCAATAGTTCAAACAAGGCCGTCGACCTAGAATGGGTACTCACCGGGCAGGAGGTTCGATGATGCTTGCCTGTCTAGCATGCATCACAACATATCCGAGTCGTAGGAGATTTATGTGGAATAACCCATTGGAAGTTGTGATCGCAGACGATCTGTCTACAATGAAAATGGTGTTTCAAGTGTCATTGTTGTAGTATATTCATCATAATGCAAATATATGTCGTGTCATTTTATTTAATTACAATTTTTACTAGTTAGTTTCTAGGTCGTTCACTGGGAGGTAATTTCCGATATACATCACTCCCTAAGTCCAAAAATATTCTTTTATTCCAAAAATGTTAATTTTATTTACAAAATAAATCAAGGAATCAATTAATGAATAAATTGGTCAATTATATACAAAATAATTAATTAATAGACACTACAATGCCTTAAACATATTCACAAATAACAGGCATCAAAAACTCTATTCAATTACACTAAGTTAGCTATCTACAACTACTATAAGTAATACCTAAATGTAAGTAAAAAAATAGCTACTAATATCTATTATATTAAGTTATATTAACATATATTCTATATATAGTAACATATATATACGTTACTATAGCCTTAGTAAAATATATATACAACCTAAGGCAAAACTAATTATCGATACTGACATATAAACAAATTTACAGTGACAGATGCATCTGTCTGTGAAGCCTAAGGTTATTTATATACATATAAGAGGCTCAAACAGTACTTTACCTTATACATATACTACTTTAAACGTATACATTATTTTATATATATAAATTTACATTACTTATATATATACACTATTATACTTATATTATACATATTAGTATATATATATGTACACATATATGCACACACACGAGCCCAGTAGTGTCCAACACTTAACCAAATCTTGCTCTCATTCTCCTCCTCTTCTTCCTTTCTTCACTCATCTAAAACAGTTAGCATTTTTTTAGGGTGTTCTCATGCAAAACTTATGCACTGTTCCTTAACCAAAAATTTGGTTTTAAGTCGCCAGCACATATTCGTGGGATACACAGCACCTCAAAGCGGCGGGACCAGACCACTACTAGCAAGCAAGCCCTAGTTCATTTAAGGTATATTTTCGTGCATTTTCAAGCCCAACACCCACACGCTCACGTGCCCACAAACACGTGCACACACAAACCTGTAGGCACGTGCACACGCACGCACGCGCATGCCCACAGGCGCACACGCAAAATAAGGACCTGTATGCTCATTAGTTTTGCACCTTGCGCTGACGACCAAAAGGCCATCAATGCAAAAGCATAATATATCACATTAGCCTCCACTGAGATGCCGTTAATCCCATGAGTTAACAAGCCACTCGATATTACCCCGATTCCTGTCGTGTGCAATAGAACTCAACTCAGTGGCTCCTTGGAGCCCATCATCATGGCTATAACCTTGGGGTAGTCTCTCATACTCTCTCCGATGGGTAATGGTCACCATACCACTTACCGACCTCTATGCAGTAAAGGTGCTTGGATGTTACGACCTGGTTCCCGAATCCCTACAGGACACGAGAATCGGACCGACTCGACTGATCCCAAGACCCAGTCGTCCAACGAGAAAGTAACCAAAAAGCAGTAAAATAAACCACATTCACCATGCAAGTAACTACCAGTAACAAAAGTACAGCAGTAAAGAAAGAACTACTACAGTACACCCCACCACAACAGTAGAGTATTAAAAACAGGTACAGAAATATGAAGTTTACAATAAAAGAGTACAAAGGTGTAACAGAATACTCACTACTATAGAAAAACGGGTACAACAATGTACAACTACTGGGCTCTACTAGGCTTAGCACCCTCCGCAGTCGTAGGCTTTGGCTGCTCAACACCTGGTCCTGAAAAAGGTGGCAAATATGACACGTCAGCGAAACGCTGAGTAGAGTGGCAACCAACTAGCTAAGAAAACAGTAAAGGTGGATAGGTAGCTGTTGTTTTTAATTTCTTTCTTTATTTATCTATTTACTCTTTCTTGGTTTATTTCTCAGGTCTTGATCTCAAATGTTCCTCGTGGGAACGATCTTGATTGCAGTCTTTTCCGAAAAGTAGAAGTAGCACATGATACCCTCCTGGCCGGGAGAGTCCCCCGTGGTGGTCCTACCCTTAGTCAACCTCCCCAAGGTCGCTGACAGTCGTAACGGTGACTACGGCATGCGCGATAAACACACGGGTAGCTACCCCGCACTGGCACGCGGTCAGTCATTTCCGTTAACGGGTGCGCCCAAAGCACATCACGGAACCAGTATAGGGCAGAGCCCTCTCGGTAACAGGGGCCCAGCCCCTCCACAATAACCAAACAGGGGTCTTTCCCCTTCATAGTCCGCGCACCCTCGCCTAACTACCCTGGTTTGCCCAGTGGGCCTAACAAGTCGGTGTAGGACTGCTAGCTGAACCCCGGGCCCCGTGGGGTGGCTAACTCCCTCCCTACACTAGTAGCTGCCCCCGGTACGGTGTACACGAGGGTCAAAAGTTGGTACAAAGTGGTAGTGGCGCTATGACTAGGTTTTGTTGTTTGTTATGGCGTTGTAGTACAGATAGTCATTGCTACTATTACAATTTTACTCTTCGAAAATAAAAGGTTTTCCCGAGGTTGAACTCAGGGAGCAAACTATAATTCTAGAAGTACAATGTTTCTATTACAAAAATAAGAGAGAGAGAGAGAGGTAGATTGGTCTCTTGGCTTTTTCTTCTTCTCTTCTTTCTCTCTTGTCTTTGTCTTCTTCTTCTTTCTCTTCTCTTCTCTTTGCTTGATCATCCTTAGTTCTTCTTCTTTACCCTCTTTCTTTTTCTTTCCTTCTTCTCTCTTTGATCTTCTTCAGCTCTTTATCTTCTGTTCTTCTTCTTTTCTTTCTTCTTCTTTTTGCTTTCATCTGCGGCGCCTGTTCTTCTTTCCTTCTTCTTTTCTTTTTCTTCAGAGCGTCGTCTGATTTCTCAATCAGACGACTTAAGTAGCACTTGCTACAGTGCTTCCTCGGTGCTCCTTCTTCTGCTTCTTTCTTCTTCTTCTCCTTCCTCTTCTTCTTGCAGCCCTTCTTCCTCTGCTTTGCTTCGAGCAGCCAAGGCTTTGGCTACTTCTTCCTTCTTTTTCTTCTCCTTCCTCTTCTGCGGTCTTCTTTCTCTCCTTCTTCTTCTTCTGCCTGCACACTCACATAGCCTGGTCAGAGCAAAAACCTTACCCTACCCTCCCCCGCGCCTCTCTCTCTCAGATTTTGCTCGTAGGATCGCTCTCCCAGAGCCGGGTATTCGGGTACGGGTTCGTGCCCGAGTCCAGGCCCACCGGCGTGCGGTGGTGGGCGAGGAGTGCAGGTTGGGTATACGGGTCGGGCCAGGTCCACGGGGGGTGGTCGCGAACTAGGCCGGGTGAAGCGGGTGAGAGGGACCTCACCCCGTGTGACTGAGGCGATAAGCCTTAGTCACTTTTACAATTTATGCAGGTGCACGGCTTCGAAATCCCACGATGTGGGACTATCTTCTGTGCTGTCTTCGCACGCACCCGCAGGACGACTCCACCTTGCCCTCTGATCAGCTGCAGCTGGTGTCGGTGCCAACTGACAAGGCAGGAGTCTTCGCGGACTTCGCCCCAACCTGCAGCACCTGGGAACCTGGGGCTGCAGGGTCTGGAGCTCGCCTCGAAGCTACTTCAGTCGTCGTTAAGGGCGGCTGGAGCAGCGAACCTGTTAGACAGAAACACGGCCCTTCGGCCTAATCAAACTAGCGGGGGACCTTTGCCATGGCACGACGAAGGTGGCACGGGGTGTAGCAGGTCGTGGAGCGGCGTATGGCTGCGGGGCTAGGTCGAACAGCGACCGGAGAAATGGGTCTGTTCGGGGGAGTGTGGTGGGGGTGTGGAGCAGTAATGGGTGAGCAGAGGTTGCTCAGGGTGATGAGGCGGAGGTTTTGTGAGGGTCGGCAAGGCGTGTGGGGTTGTGGAGCGATGGGGGCATCTCGCCGGAGGGTAGCTGGAGACGAAGGGGGTGACGGTGGACAGGAGTGGTCGAGGGCTTAATTGAATGTAAAATAGTGAGGAAAAGAAAGAGGGGGAGGTGGGGAGAAGTTCTGACCTAGTTGTGGGGACGAAGGGGGCCGGAGCAGGGCGGCAGTCGTATCGACTGTCGCCGGAGAAGAAGACGGCCAGAGGGAGAGGGCGGCGGCGAGGAGAGAGCGGGAGGGCGCGCGCTGGGTACGGCGCGACGCGAGAAGAGCGGGCGAGGTGGCTCTGCTGCTGATATTGCAGCAGAGCGACGAGAAGGGGGAGGAAGAACCGCTAGAGCTGGAGGGCTTCTGCCGGAGTGGGAAGAGAGGAAAGATGGGGGTGTTTCTCCGTCAGGACCGAGCTGCCCTCTTCTGCAAGCGGAGGCGGCTTTTATAGAGGCAAAAGCGAAGAGGTGGGCGGAGGGAGGCGACGTGCCTCCCTCGCCGGAGGACGGCCGAAGTAGGGACCCATACCTTCCGCGCGTTCGCACGGAAGGTATGAGCTGCAGCAGTGATCATGGAGGTGTCCCTGCGACAGCAGACGTCGCAGGGAACACCCCGTTGAAAGGGCAGAGGGCCTCCCTCTCCCTGCACGGCGCCATGCTCTGCGCAAAGTCGCCGGAGCATGGCGCTGCTCAGGGTTTTGCAGGGAGGACCTAAATGCAAAGAATGATGAAGAATTAGGGACCAAAATGCGAGGGTTTCAAAAGTTGAGGGTCAAAAGGTAATAGATGAGGACCAAAATGCAAAGTCGGTCAAGAAGGTCTCTTCTTAGGCTCAAGTTTTTATGCATGACTAAATGTGACCTGAGGATTCTAATGGTGAAATTTATTTCTAGATCAGACCTTGTTTGACCGGTCAATTTACATGAAAACCCAAATTAAATCATTAATTGGGCATGGTTCTTAATGCAGGTCAAAGTGGGTTCCCAAGGCCAAATTAAAGGTTCTAAACCCTAGAGATTATTTTTATATGAATTTTAGAGGGTTTAGTCGATTTTTTATTTGCCTCAAACCTCGTGAATTAAAGTGGATTTGTTTTAGGGTTATAGGATGTCATTTAATTCCTTAGAGTTGTTGTAGCCCTAGTTGGATCAAATCATCCCACTTTCCTTCTTATTAGGTTAGTTTGACCTATGTTTGGACCCTAAGTTACCCTGTTTACAGATTGAGTTGGTGAAATTGCATTTTTACCCCTTAGTTCCTGTTTCCTTCACAAACTCAGAATTCTCTGAGTCAAGCCTTTCTATAAGTTATGTAAGAGTTTTTTCTTGCAAATCTAAGTTAGATGGTGCTAGTTTAGGGTTTATGACGAGGTTCTCATCAAGTGGCTAGACCTAACCCTGGGTCCCTAGGGCAGCTAGCTCCGCTCTGCACTAAACAGGGGGACAGTCGCTCTCCTTGGTACTCCGTTCTCAAAGGCCAGCTCACCTCCCCATTCACTTTTCCAGTTACATTCCATTTATTTCGAGGAGTTCCACTCCTAATTTCCCGTAGGGTTCATGCTCATGTTTCTCAAGCCAAGCCATACTAGGTTTCATCATTTCAGGTTTATTCGCATATAGTACGTGTTTCCAACATTCAAACTTCTTTTCCTTTCCAATTTATATACAAGCGGCTCGTATTTAATTTCAGCCAACAGTAGTTACATGTAACAGTTACTAGCAACAGTACTCTACATTTCACAGGCAGTTGTTATCCAATTACAGGCAATTATCATTATTTTATCTACTTATCCAAGATTGCAAATTAGGCATTCAAGACATTCGTTTCAGTGTTTCTGTTCCTAGGATTCGTGCCACACCCTAGGATCTATCATTCAATCTAGTTTTCAGGTCCTAGGATTCATGCCATACCCTAGGATGTATCATTCAATCTAGTTTTCAGGTCCTAGGATTCATGCCGTATCCTAGGATCTATCATTTATTTCAGATATGCATCAATGTTTGTAATTAACTAAGGAAAGCCACTCTACCCGCAAAACTGAGAGTAATGGAGGCGTGATCGGAAGGTCCACGTGTCTCCGCAACCCCCTAGTCCGCAACAGAACGAGGTCCTAACACAAGGATCAAAAACACAAAACCACTCAGAATAGGATAAAAGTATTTCAAACAAGTAGAGGAACTTATTCTGGAAAGAACAAAATCTTAAACGTGGAAATTGGACCTCAAACGGACCCTAAACGGGTCAAAAATGACAATTCAAACTCAAATCAAACGTCTGGAATATCTTCCAGACGTCTTAAAAAGGGGCCCAGGTCATACCTCACTCTACGCTGCTCCTCAGATGTCCAAAGGTCCTGCTGAACCGTCTGGACCCAGTTCCAGACGTCCAACCACCTCTCCGGACGTCTATAGATGCTCTCCGCCGTCTGGTGACTCGCCCAGACGTCTGAATCGCGTGGGAGGGCATGTCCCGTGCCTTCCCGAAGCGAATCCTGCACGCATAAGCAAAAAAATCTCTCAACACAGCAAGAGACAGAACTTCGGCGTAACGGCTTGCAAGGCCGTATTCGCAAAAAGGAGGCACAAGAGGAAATACGTACCTCTCAGCTATCTGGAGCTCCCTCCAGCCATCTCCCACATCATCTGGATGTATCTCCAGACATCTGATTCTGAGAAAAAATCCCAGAATCAGAAACTCCTATGGCTTCTTCCTGCTGCGTGCGAGCTCGCCATGCAGCCGCTCGTCCGCTGCTCGAGCTGAGTAGCACCAGGGGAGATCTCCCCAGCACGACGCTCCTCCACGCGCACGCCGGCCGACTTCGAGCTGCCCCTAGGAGCCCTCTCTCTTTCTCGCGCGCTCTCTCTCCCTTCTTCCCTCTTGCTGCACCTCTCCTCTCCGCACCACACCCGGCAGCAGCTGCTTCCCTCGCTCTCGCGCTCACGCTGAAGGGGAAGACGAGTGGGGTGGTGAACGAGGGAGATGGGGAGAGGAGTTTTTGTAGGCGTGGGGGAACGGCATCTGCAGGTCGGCGAGGGGAGAGAAAAGGAAGAGGGCGGCGGGTTTCAGTCTGCACGCGGCGCGCACACAGATTCGCTTTCGTACGCACGCAAAAATTAATTTTCAGATGTCTGGGAAGGCATCCAGACATCCAGACGTCTGGACCAACTCCCAGACGTCTTAAAGTGGTTTTGATGCCTCGGGTCTTTACATTGGACCAATATCAAAGAGAGACATACCAATGAGGCACTAAATCGGGGTAGATTGTTCGATAGGATTTTCGTGTTGTCGAATATGAAAATCGTCGTTATGTCGTAGTAAAGTCCGAAATCCGATCAAAACAAAAATATTTGTATTAACGAGACAGTGAGTCCTAATCGAACTGGAGGAAGCATTTTGGAAATGCGAAATCTGATTCTGATCTCTCTCTCTCTACTTGCTTAAAAATGCATGCTCATTTGTGATAATTTTTATGTATTTATGCACGACATGCTGCTAAAGATGCAAAAATTAAAACAAGCAACTTTAATCACAAGAAAATATGGCAAGGAAGCTGATGGTGATTTTGCAACACACACATATATATATACAAGAATGATTTTCATTGAGTCCAAAATGGTTGCTACAAAACGAAGCTTGAGGAAAGCATGTACAGGAAAGCTTAAAGCATAAAACTATCTAACAAAAAGCAAGTGCATGTGTGGATCTACAGGAAGATTACACATGCATCATTGAGGGGGGAGAGAGAGCTAAACTACTAAGTAGAAAATAAAGCAAAGAAAAGTTATGATGAACTACTACTTATCTAGCAGAAAGAAGGGCATCGGAGGTGGTCTCCAATGGCCTTTGAGGTTGAGGTGGTAGGGAGAAGAAGGAGGGGTGGGCAATGGTGCTTAGGCCGACCCTTGGAGAAGGTAAGAGAGGTGATCTTGGCTCTTGGCATGGAGGTGGTAATGGCCATGGTGATGGAGTCATGGAGGTGGAGCTATACTAAATGGAGCCAAGAATCAAGATGGATGCAAATGGCCACCTATGGGGTCTTTTTATAGACCCTTGGCAATCTCTCTAGAGAGGTGTAGAACTCTCTAGAGAGAGCTCTACATGGCTAGCCAAGAGAGGTTGGAGGTGGTTTTTAGATCCGCAAAATGTGGATCTAAAAATTTGAATTACTCTTGGTTTTTAGCAACCAAGGTAACACACTTGGATAAGAGTTCTACAGAACTCTTGGTGTATTTTCGGCTAGGCGAGGGTGTGTGTGTGTGTGCGTGAACATATGTGTGTGTGGCTAAGTGGTCTAGTGGTCTACCTAGGTTAGGTCCTAAGGGTTTGAGTTAGGTTAGGTCATAGAATTAGGGTTGGAAACCCTAATTACTAAGGTGATGCACAATTAAACTTGACACAAGTTTAATTGAATGAGTGCAAACCTAATTGAGATTGAGATTACTCAATTAGGTTAGGCTTAAGGCAATTGGACTCTCATTGAGTCTAATCAGACTTGTGTGGGTTGAGATCAAAGCTCAATTGAACTCTATGAGTCCAATTGACTAGGCAATTGTAATGACTATGATCCAAGTCAATTGGTCTTAGTGAGAACCAAATTAAGTTCTTAGGAGGGTCTAGGGGTAGCCAATTGGACTAAGTAGATCCATTAGACTTGCTTGGGTTGATTTGAATCAATCAATTTCAGGTCCAACCCTAATTAGGTTCTGCTGAGCCTAATTAGACCTGAATAGGTAGGGATGGATCAATTGGATCCTGGGTAGACCCAATTGGATTTAGGTGCACCTAATCAAGTAGGAATGCACCCAATTGGATGTAGGTTAGGTAATTGGGTTTGGGTTGAGTCTAATTAGACTAGTCTGAGCCTAATTAGATTGGGTTTAGCCCAATCAAGTTCATCTAGACCTAATTAGAACAAGGCTGGCCCAATTACCTCCAATTGAGCTAGTTGGGATATCAAGGGATCTAAATGGGATTCTAAGGTGAGAATTGGGTTAGGGATAACAGGATTGAGTATAGGGATAGTGGATAGTGGGAATCTGGATAGTGTTATCCAGGTTTTGGCTGAAGTGGGGAAATTCAGGTTTAGGGATAAGGGTATCCCTGAAGGGGGATAAGAGTTAGGATAATGTCGATAAGGGCATGGATAGCACTATCCATGTTTTTGTTTTTCAGCTAAATTAGCCTAATAAGGAGGTGGCTTAGGGATAGGGACATGGATAGGGTTATCCTAGAGACGAAGGATAGGGATAAGGTTGTCCTAATGCTATGGATAAGTGTAGGGATGTCCTAATGTTCTTCATACTTTAATCTAAGCATTAATCTCTACTTAGTAGAGTAGCATATCTCAACCCTACATTATTTCTTCTACTATTTATTCCTAAGTCCTCTACTCCAACTTTGCTGTAGCTCTAGCTTCTCTTTATTCTTCAGATCCATCTTTAGATCCAGCTTTAGATTCAGCTTCAAATCTAGCTTCAGATCTTCTTATTACCTACAATCCACGCAATGTACTTAATCAGCATGTTATAACATTTTTTGATGCATGGCTAAAATAAAGTAAGAAAGATGCAAAGTATGCTCATGTACGCATGGATTACACTAAGTTAAGCTAAGTTCTAACTTAATTTAGGTCATTTAAAACCTATGATTGCTGCACAATCATACCCTCATGCCTAAATCTTGCTAATCCCTAGCAAATGCAAAATTAAGTTATTTACAAATGGGTTCCTAAAGGATTGATTATTATCAAGTGTATGACTAGAGCTTCTTTCCTTTTCATTTTCAACCTACTTTCTAGAAATCCAGACAATCGTAAAAGTGCAGCTATGTAGCTTTTGCAATGGATTCTAATGAAAAACCTGATTTACCTCTAAAGCCTGTACTTAACCCCTAGTAAAATTCTAGCGAGATAGGAAAACTTCCTCCCTTGGGGTATTCAAGATAATCTATGAATTCCACCCCGTCTTTAAGCTTGGGTGAAGAATGTCTGAGGAAAATAGGTGTTTATTTGGTAGCTCACTCTCATTTGGTGCTACATAGAGATTGGTACTATAGAATCTAGATTCCCAAATTATTAAGTAAATCAACTCAGAGAAAGACAAGAAAAATAAGCTATGCTCTATTTTGGTTCCTTTGTATTCATTCTCTCTCTCTCTCTCTCTCTCTCTAGAGCTCACACACTCACCAGCTTCACACATATGATCCATATTTGGTGGTCTCACATAGCATTAAGACTTTAATTGAGTTCTCATAACACTAACACTAAGTCAAAATTCCTCAGCCAGTATTCGGGCGGTCAAAAACACAAAAAAGGTAGGTTAAGGTCATATTTCGTGGATCTCAAATGTATTTGGTGGTATTGCCTCAATGCAACTGAAATAAGCACTAAAATATTTATACTCTTTTTTTTCTTCTTTTTCCCTTTTTTCTCTTTTTTTTCTAATTTTTTCTATATCTTTTTTTTATATATTTTTACATCAACATGACTTAATACAACACACGACATGCACAACTTTTATTCCAGAGAAATTATTAAGGATTGATGGTACTCAAGAGATATCGGGTGACTTATTTGGTGAAGGTGTCTATTCTCGGCATCGGGAAAGATATGGATAGGATAGTGTATTTCTGACCTTAACATCAAAACCATCCTTCAACCAAGGGTTCCGTAAAGAATGGTCGTAACCATCCACCTTAGCCTTGGTTTTATCAAAACTCGATCTCCACATATTTGCCTTATTTGGTAGCTCTCATAATTCACACAAAAATGTATACGCAAGAACTGAGAGCGGAACTATGCCTAATCTTTGTGTATCATTACCTAATTATCTAGAATGATGGATTCCTTGCACTAATCTTAGAGCACTAATCTTTCTACCAGTATTACACCATTTGGTAGATTTTTAGAAGATTTGCTTAACTCCCAAAACACTATCCAAGGGTTCAGGAAAGGAAGCACTGCTTCTTCTCGACAGACTAAAGATGCCTATTAGTCTTCACAGTGAATCCAGTGCAAAATCTATGTGTGAGTGTGAAAATTGTACTGGATTTCAGATTATAGGAATCAACTAGAGGATAAAATCCTAATCATTCTCTCGATAAAATCTTATTCGTGAATGCACTATGTATATATGCTATATACAAGTAACCTCTTATAATTTGTACTTTAATGAAATTCCCTTATTGGGTTACATTCAGCTTGGTCCTAAATTTAGAATAGGAAGGGTGAGAGGATGAGTCGGAAGTGAATGTTGGGAACGATTTCTAGCTCCAATGCGAGCATTGGAGGTGGAGTCAGTTGTTCTTAAATTAGGACCCTAAAGTACATATAACATGCTGCTCCAAGGTTTTCTTAAGTATTAGCATGAAAATTTTTCATTTTTAATGTATCTACCCCCTCATGCCAAAGTTTTTGCATGTCCTCATGTAGGAATATAAAAGGAATAAAGTACGACAGGGAGTAAGTGGGTAGAAATCACCTAGAATTGCTCTTTAATTTCCATTCAACGCCGACCAACCTGATGATATGCAATATGCAGAAAAATATGCTAAAAGAAAAATATGCTATGTATAAAAAGAATATGTATAAATGGTATTTATAAATGCTGAGAATGCTATGTACAAGTGCTGAGTTTGCTATTTACAGATGCTGAGTTTAACGCCTCTAGCTGAGCGAAAACTCAATCAAATGTCCTCGTGATTGTGTAGGAGCTGGTTAAGATCAAGAGAAAGATATGTTCGTGTACTCCCAAAATCAGCGGTCCATAAATGCGAACCAGCTGATTATGTACCCCTACTCCAAAAAGCCTAGCTATAGCAAAATGTGGAGTGAAGGCACAAAACAGAGGATAATCAGAGTGAAGATCCTGCTGATGATTCTGTTGATCCATCATGTTCCAGAATTCAATAAGAAATTCCTGAGGGAGTAGATTGATATCATCCTAGAGTATGTCAGAACCAAAGTCTAAGTCATAGGGGTCTTCATAATGGTAATTAACATCAAAGAACATGCCCTCTCCAGGCTCCGGGTCATATGAGGGTATGCGTGAAAGTAGTTCTGTGGGGAGGTCATTGAAATCCTCGATCGAAATCACTTCATCCTCATCAGTATTCATCTTCGATTCCTTAGAAACTAACTCAGTCTCCGAGTCGAGCCATCCATTAGATTGACTAGGATTGTGAGTCCCCAGTTCATTCTACTCAATGTTTCACCCTCATATGTAGCAGGTTCCTCATTGTTTCTTGCTTCAAAAAGCATATCCATTTCTTCCGGCAAGGCATCCATAGCTATTCCTGCTCTTCGGATATCAGGATCAAGGATAGAAAGTGCCATCTCAGAATTAGAATCAGGGATGTAGGTGAGACAAGAATAATTGGATTGAAAATTAAGTTGAATCGTTATCCTTGTAATCATATATGGATTTTCATTATTCTTCGAAATTAATGAAAATGGAGGGAGGGTTACTTCCCATTCGTGACCAAATAAAATATTTCATCCAAACACACCTAAAATCAATTAATATGGCATGCAAAACCAAGCAACCTACATAAACCATGATCAATGAGTCAATTTTTATCATTGGATTGATTTTGAGATTATGAGACCAAACAAAATCTTATCATTTTTATTTTGATGTATATTTTATAGATTGGTGGTGATCGTGATGATGGACTTAATCTAATGAGTCAATTTGATTGTAAAGATATCATTGTTTGTGAAAAGAAAGAAAAAGGAAAGTGTAAAAGAACCTCACAAGCTTGGAAACATTTTGATGTAGTTGAAAAGAAAAACAAGAATGAACCTAAGAAGGCTAAGTGCAAAAGGTGTGGACTTGAACTAATTTGTGAAACCAAAACTCATGGAACTACTAATTTGTTAAATCATATTGATGTGTCATGTCCTAGAAGAGAGACTAAAGATATAGGACAACTTTTGTTAACCTAAGAATCAGGATGTATGAAGATGAGACCTCTTATTCTTGAACAGAAAGTATTTCGTGAGTTGCTAGCCCGTGCAATCATAAAGAATGATCTTCCATTTTCATTTGCGAAATATGATGGTATTAGAAAGATCTTTAGTTATATTTGTGAGGATATGAAGGTTATTTCATGAAATACAACTAGGACTGATATTATGGATATATATACGAGGGAGAAAAGGTTTGTTAGAACCTCCTTGTCCTCTATTCCTGGAAGAGTTAGCTTTACCACTGATTTGTGGACATCTATAAATACAAATGGTTTCATATGTCTCACAATACATTGCGCAGATCATGATTGGAAATTGCAAAAGAAAGTTCTGAATTTTTCTATTCTCCCTCCTCCTCACATAGGATTGGGAATCTACGAAAAAAAATTTGAGATACTAAATGAGTGGAATCTTGAAAAAAGTGAATTTTCCTTTAGTTTAGACAATGCATCTTCTAATGATGCATTTATTCGAGTTATGAAAGATCATCTATCCCTCAATAATTTGTTACTTAGGGATGGTAGGTATTTCCATAATCGATGTTGTGCTCACATCCTGAATTTGATTGTGAAAGACGATCTTGAAAGTATTCACGAATGTGTTGATAAGGTAAGGGCAAGCATTAAATATGTGAAAGGATCGTAGATAAGAAAACAGAGATTTTTTCAATGTATTAAACAAGTTTCTCTTGATGCTAAGAAAGGGCTACGACAAGATGTTCCCACAAGGTGAAACTCCACTTCTATGATGCTTCAAAGTACACTTCATTATAGACGAGCCTTCTTCCAACTTCAGCTTATTGATTCAACTTATGTTCATTGTATAAATCCAGACGGAGGGGGGTGAGATCGAGAATGAAATAAAATAATGCGGAATAAAGTATAGCAATCACAAAAATATGCAATTTCACAAGTACACAATGATTTTTAGGTGAAAACCCAAACCCGGGTAAATACCACCATCTAAACCTCTCGATTTAGGAGTTCTCGTTCAACTTAATCGATCAAATCCACTATCGTTACTAGTTAAACGACGATAGTTTAACCTCAATACAATCACGCTACTTTGAACCGAGGGTATCGTACCTCAAACCCCTCCTCTTCACGAGGAGTATTTTGTCTTGTGGTGGAGACGGGAATTCGCAAAGCGAGTACCTAAACAAAATCAAATTACAAATATCCCATAAAGCTACAAAGTAAATATATTAAAGTTAGCTACTATAGGCAAAAGATACTTCCCTAAGATGGAAGTGTGTCAGCTAGCAAAGCGGCATGCATGATCCACGCAAGGCACAAGAACGCTCTTGTATACGAAGGTGGGAGAGCGAGTGCACAGCTAGGATGGTGCTCTCAGATGTATAGACTAAAGCTTGGAGAGCAAGATCACTTCTAGATGATTTCTTCTTCACTTAGACACAATATAATGCGGAAGTAGTATGTCAAGGTGTATTGAACAAAGGAAGGGTCCTCCTCTATTTATAGAGGCCGTAAGAAGGGTTTAGAAGGCCTTGGAAGGCTTCCATAGCCATTAGGAATAAATCACAAGAGATCAAGCCAAAATCCCAATGAAATCAAGGTCATTTATGATTCTGACAAGGTTTTCAGACGTATGGATTTAAGATTTGGCATCAGGGTCTTCATCTAATCTAAAGGTCGATCGTCTGATTTAGAAGGGTTGATCATCTAGACGATATTAGATCAAAACGGACATCTAAGAAGGTGTTTTAAGTCGTCTAGAAATTAAATCAGATGTCTAATTCTAAGATGAATTAGTTTCTATTTTGACAAGATCAAAACAGGGTTCTAGGTAATTTAAGTCAGTTGACAGGTCGATCGTCTGGCAAAGTCTCTGGATGTCTAGAAAGAGAAATCTCTGCGGGAAGTGATTTCCCGAGGCTCAAACGGCTATTAGGTCTGACAAAAGTAGATTTGGGTCAGATCGTAGCCTAACATCTATTTATCAGACGTTTGGGAGGTTCTATAGACATCTGTAAAGTGTTATAAATATCATTAAAAGGAAATCCTCGAATATTATGTTCTAACAGTCCAACAGTTCTATTGTTGGATGTCTGTCAATGTCATCAGACATTTAGACTATGGGCTAGTCGTCTGAAGGTAATAAATAGAGAGTACTGAATCCAGCCTAAGTGCTTGGACATCTGTATAAACTATCAGATGTCTTAAAGTCCAAGATCAGGCGTCTGAAGTCCAGATTGGATTTCTAATCAGGCTGTCTGGTTTCTATTTTGGTTTTCTAAGTGATTTTCAAGATTGTTTAAGATGGTCAAAGTATCCTAGGATAGTGTAAATGTTCTTAGGACTATAGGTATGTTACTTTGAGCTCTTTAACATGTAATCTAAGAAAATAAAGAGCAAAGAACAAAAACAAGTATAAAGAGTAAGACAACAAAACATCTATCATGTTCTTGTCTTCAAGCTCTCGCTCCATGCGAAGCTCCGTCTCTACTTTTTCCTCCATCAAGCTCCTCCAATACGCCATGGATGTGAGCTTGAGCTCCTTCACACTTGATTCCATTTACATTTATCCTAAAATCTTAAAATCAATGCAAATGTTAAATAACAAGTGTTTTGTTATCATCAAAATCAACAATCATGATGTCCTTACACCAACACATTATCCATCAGATCACGAATGGGATAGGGTTGAGAGAATCAACAAGTTGTTGGTTGTATTCTACAAAGCCACAACTACTTTTTTAGGTACTTAACATTCAACTTTTAATTTGTTTATTAAATTTAAAGAGATGAAATTTGATTATATTAGATACTTAAAGGTTTCTTGTGATTGTTTTCTTTTAGGTACAAAATATGTGACTACAAATTTATACTTTCCTCACATCTTTATGATCCAATTGAAGTTGATGGAATCCATCAATTGTGGTGATAATTATTTGAGGAACATGGCCACTCCCATGATGGAGAAGTTCAGGAAATATTGGTGCACACATAGTGTTATTCTTGCTATTGCTATTATGTTAGACCCAAGATACAAGTTAAGATTTGTGGAGTTCTCTGATAAGAAATAAGAAGCTCTATGGGATTGATTCTTTAGAGTTGGGAGAAGGAATGAACTATATGCATTATTTGATGCATATATTTCTAATTGCACCAAAAATGCAACGACCATGACATCTTCTACAGGACGTGAGATGTAAGAGTTTCAACTCAACTAATCGCCATTTGAGAATGATGGTGCCTTTGATAACATGTTTGCAATAATTTTTAAAACCTTGCCTTATTCTTACAAATACTTTGTTCAATTTTTTTTTGATAATATTGCATAGGAGTTTGATGATGAAATGTCTCAAATATTTTTCGAAAATCTCAATTACAATTGTATCTTGAAGGTGATCATGTGGATAGAAAAAAGAACATAGATGTTCTTCAATTTTGGAAAGGATACGAAGTATGTTACCCTCAACTTGCTATGATAGCATGAGATGTCTTATCCATTCCCTTATCTAACGTGGCCTCGGAATCTACTTTTAGTGTTAATGGTAGAGTCTTAGATCAATACTGCAATTCCTTAAGTCCGATATCGTTGAGGCTCTAATTTGCTCTTGTGATTGGTTATTTGATGTAAAAGGTATGTTACATTATTTTCAATTTTTTCCCTAAATAGCTAAACTATTTCATTGATGAAATATTTGCTTTGTTAAATAAAGGTAATGTGGAATCTAATATCAAAAATCTTGGAGAAGATGTGATGCTTTTAAACTTAAGTGAAGAAAAGTGTTTAGGTATCATTCGTGTCACTTGATTACTTAAAGCATTATAATAATATTTTGTCAAAAATGTAAAATACTAATATTATTTGCTAACTTGTAATATTTTGATGTTTAGGTACTTTGACCATTGAACAATAACAATGAAAAAGTTGAAAGCTAAAAAACATCAAAAAAGGATGGAAGTTGAAAGTTGAATGGCGATCAAGATTAATCTTACTTTACATTTTTTAGTCTTTTGAGTATCATGTTTTGTATTCTAAATTTTAACTATCCTTTTTTCTTTTGAACTACGAGTTTGGATTATGTGGAACCAATTTTGATTTATGTCATTTTAGTATTCCATTTCATTGATTTTTTTAATTATGTTGAACCAATTATATTTTTGTCAATTTAGTATTTCATTTTTGTTTGGTGCTAGTCATTTACATTCAATCTTTTTGCTATGAAAGTATTATTTGCTTTAAATGTTAAAGACTTAAATTAAGAAAAAGAAGTTTCAACTTTGAGTTGTCGACTCAAATTGGATTTATAGGAAGCTTATCAGTCAAATGAGTTGTAAATGAATCTCGAATAATTAGATCATCGGAAAAAATGACTCATTAAACCTCCGTAACCTAATTAACTTACCTAACTCATGTAAACCCACAAACCTGATTAACTTACGTACCTTATTAAACTTGCAAACGCAATTAAACCCACGAGCCCGATTAACTTGCGTACCTGATTAAATCTGTGAACACGATTAAACCCACGAGCCCAGTTAAACCGACCAACCCACTTTATTAAATGGGTTAGGTCAGGTTCTAGGTCCCATGGGCTGGCTCGTGTCGGTCCGGCACCCTCGGACTCGATTATTAAACGGGTCGAGCCCGACCCGACCTGACTTAACACGTGTTTACGTTTCGCAGGTTGGGTCAAGCTCGACTCGACCCATTTTACAGCTCTAATCAAAGGCGCAACGGTAGGTTGTAGACCCAGCAGCGGCCTGATCAAAAGATCAGATTAGACCGATTGGAGGGGTGACAGGGGTTCCTATAGGTGTGCCACTAGTGGTAGCCTAGCAGCACCTACTGCAGTGCTTGTAGTAGAGGCCGCCGATGATGGATGATAGGCTAGAGGGTGACGACGAACAAAAGGCAACGACGGCTGGAGGTGGCAGTGCTGGTGGCACCTAGGACGCAGGTGAGGAACTTTAGTCGGTGGAAGGAAAGATCAGGAGAGTAGTGGAGGGGTTGGAGGCCTATTTAGGTGGGACATCACAAGCTCTGGTCTAAGAGCATCACTCTTATATCAAGTTGGGAGAAAACGAAAAGTTATTTATTTCAAAAATCCTACATTTCTGTATATATAGAGAAAGGTAGGACAAAAAATAATACAACTCCGACATAAAATAAATTGACTAATACACTCTCACAGATATAACATAAAACATGGAATACTACATAATCAAAGGGTAGAGAAAGAAGCAAGGACCACGGGGGTATTGGAAAATTGGAGTTGTGTTGTCATTGGTAGTGGTGGTAATCATGGAGGTGAAGAGGTGGAGGATTAATTCAAATATAACCAATGTCAAAAACAAGGGCAGCGTGAACAAAAATGCGATGGTTTCCATTGACTTCAAATAGACCTTAACTTAATTAGGACATCTCATGCAAAGGTTTAGAATTTTGTGGCAATATCTTTTGTAAATGCTGAGAAGTGATCAGGAGTAAATCGCGGATTACAACTCTGGTCTGGAAGTAGCTAGTGGGATTTGATCAACTTGAGAACAGACAGGCGAATCGTGGACAAACGTACAGCCGCATGGTCACGCAAGAGAGCTTGCTTATCTGATTTCCACCTTACGATGTGTACCTTCAAAGAAGGAATTAAACCCTCGATGCACGAAAATTAAAAAGAAAATATTACAATCCCCTCTTCCTCACTCTCTCTGTACATTATTTTTTTAAGTTCTCGTTACCCCTTTCACCGTGCTCTTTACGACCATATGTTACTTCTTTTAAGTAATTAACTTCCAAAGATCACGGAGATGCTGTCATTATCAGTTATTCCGCCATTTTGTCCATCACCTACACTCTCATCATATTTGACCGAGGCAGCGATTTTGGCTAATTCCGTTGACAGTTGTTTGATTGAAACGCATGGAATTGAAATAAAGAAAAATAAGCATTTACCATGCAGAGTTAATGTTCGACACTACCATGGGGAGTTATATATATTAGCGTCTTTAGTTTAGATCGTGTGGGTTGAGGTGCATTATTATCTTTCCCTTACGAGTCGGTCATCGTATTAATGATTTGGATCCATTTGTATGTTCGTTAAATCTCCACTCATATCGTATCACGGTCCGAGTCTTTTTTTGTTCTGAGATCCATTTACAGGATATGAATTTCTCTATACGAGGCTCGAGGGATTTTTCCTACGTTAATAGATGCTGGTGTAATTTTGAAAGAGCACAGTTAAAGATAGCAAATTATTTGACAAAACTTAATATTAAGGCATGTTTGTAAAGATCGTTAAGCTTATATAGAATTGAGCACATGAATCTCTTCCTTCGTAAGAGAACTTGATAGACTATATAATGGAAGATATCTTCCTCGTTAAAGGTGTCATTCTTTTATTTTTTAATTTTAAGAAAAGTAAGAGTTTATCTTATACATTCCCCTCCCTCCACCCACCTCTCTTGAGACAGTCAAAAAAAAAATGACAAAAGAACTAGAACAAAACCTATTAGATACAATCATAAAAATAAAAGAATCATAACTCATAACTTAATACAATTAAGCAAAAACAAGCAAAAGAAAATATAAGAGCCAAAATCAAAACAAAAATTAGCCAACCATCAATCGAGCAATCAATGGCTGATATAAGACAATTAGATTTTGTCCAGCCAAGTAACATTTTAAATACGACGAGGCAACTCCAAAGAAGAGTCCAAAATCAACCAGTCGCCCACCCTTAACAACATCATCTCTTACATATACTAAAACAAGGTATTCTGACAAGTGTTCAATTCGCCCAACCACCCAAAATCTCATAACACTACGATCTCCTCTTCCCCTCTTCTACCATGGAAGTTGCTCATTTGATTTGATTCTCTCTCCTACTCTTTCTTTTCTGGTTTTCTATTTTCCTTTTCTATGAAAAACTTCATTTCGTAGCTATCTTTTTACACCTTCCCATCATTTCCACCAACATCAGCCCTAAATACTTCCAATTCTAATTAGTTTGCCTCATTAGATTCTAGGTTGTCGGCGAAAAAGACTCTCGTTACTTTCAAAGTAATTTTATCTTAAAAAGTTTCACATACATAATTGATTACTTTTGATTTAAGATTGAAAAGTTAAATGTAGCTTATTTAAATAGCCTAATTTAATTATAATTTATCAATAAGACAACCCCATATATAGGTAAAGAAAAGGAAGACATACCGGGTACTGAAATTGAATAAATAATATAATGTTTAATTTAAATTTGAAGTTGTATTCTTGATATGATTATCAATTTCAATCAAATTTTTGGAAATTGGATTCCGATTTCCAATAGTGGAATCTATAGTGATATATTCAAAAGAATTATTTGAAAATCAATTTGACTATTTAGTTCAAGAAGAAACACATCAAAGTGCAGGAAAAATTAACCAGTGTATCTAAAAAAGAAAAAAAATTATACAATGATTTTCTTTCCTATCTACGAAAAACTAATAGCCTACAATGAAAAGGAATATTAATTTTTTGGAAAAAATCAAAAGAGGATGATGTGGATTGCTGGAGAGTGGAAATCCTAAGAAGAAACTTTCCAAAGCCGACTGTAGCCAATAGGATATTGAGACAGCGAAAGGGAAGGGATTGTAAAAAATATATATCATCCCCTTATACAGTTCTACTTGGCTCTCAAATCGTCTCTTCATGTAAATTATTTACAGTAAACAAATTTACCTGTTCCAAATCAGTAAACAACTCATCAATGAGTGCACATTAGACAAACCAATATCTACAACATTGCTCAGAAAGGAAGAAAAGTAATTGTAATCATTTACCTATGTGCAAAATCTTCATTTCTTGGTGGTACTTTTTGTTCATCTTGTAATGAGTTTCAGAAAAGATCTTCAAAAGGGTTCTCTGGAAGATTTATTTCTCTGTTGAACGAAATATGGTATACATGTGAGTAACTATCAATAGTAAGGAAGATTTTGACACTAATTGAAACATCATTTCAACTTCAAATGACTAGTTCATAAGTTTATTTATGCATTCTTTGCAAGTCAAATATGTGTGAGATCTATAAAGTGTTGCTATGCACTTTTCACAAGGCATGTATCTAATATGAATGTAAACTTAACATGCTACTATTAAGCCTAACCTTAACACTACCATTGATTTTTACAACCAAAACTCCATAGACAAGTGGCTGATATACTTGCCTTAATTTATCACTACTGTTAAATCTACCAAGCACAGTAAGAGAGCTTACCCTTTTAAGCCTTTCTGTCCCACTTTCCCTTACTTCCTTTCTCTTCTCTGGACGGTGAGAAGCGTATGTTTATTATTAATCACCCTTTGTTGCACAAGGCAAACCTTTCTACTTTTGATTGAGTTTTAGGTTGTGCCATAACCACACTTTCGTCCCATTTAGCATCAATATGGGTCCTCTTATAAGTAGACATGCATGTTGACTAACCACTTGGATTTGATTCTAGTTAATTAAACTTAGTCCTATCATAGACATTGTTGGGATATGCAGAAGATGTCACGTGGCACATCAGGCCACCTGGCAGTGCCACGTGGCAGCAGCAGAACAACAGCAAGAGCCGTCGGCCATAAAGGGCAAGAGGCTATTTTTTGTGCTCCCTTAGGGAGCAAGTTTTCTAATTTAGGAGTTTGTAGTTTCTTGGTAAATTGAGTGATTAAGTGTTTTCCTATTTTAGAGAGATTGCATTTGCTATTTTTAGTGATTTGGTTTCCTATTGCAAGGATATGTCCTCTCTATAAAATAGAGAGTCTTCCCAACTTTATTTTCTTGAGTAATACAATTAATACTTCCAAACATTACGCTCCTTTCCTCTCTCTCTTCCTCCCACAAGCACAGCCTACCACAAAGGAGACCCCTTACAATTTGCACGTGATCTATCAGGCTAGTTCAAGTCTGAACTGGCCATTCTCAAGCCTCAGCAAGCACTCCAGCAACCCAACCGAACTGCAATCAGGCCTGTACATCAAGTCAGTGGTTCCCCTTGTCCACATGACCTATTCCCAAGCTCCAGGAGGACTAGCTGTAGCAAGAAGCCCACCCAAGGCTCCCAAACTGGTCCATATCAGGATCGGCCAATCCATTAAAGTAACCACAAGGTTGATCTCCCTCTCCGTGCATTGACAGCCCCTACATTGGGTTGTTTTTCCTACATACGGGAGTCTCCACGCTCCACTTCCACACCAATTCTTGACATGGTATCAAAGCTGTCAATCTAGACTTCCCATTCGTGTGGTTCAAGATCGTGTGGTGGTGTCTCGCACCTCCATAAAAGTTCCCCCTCAAGAAGACCAATGCCTTACGTGGTCAAAATCGACGCCTTACACGGTGAAGGAGGGACAAGCCAATGCCTTATGCAGTCAAAACCAATGACTTGCACGGTGAAGATGGTGGAGGCATCATCAGTGGTTAGAGATGCATCACTTGGATCAGGAGAGAGCAAGGTGGTCGTCACTAAGACAACCATCAAGGAGAAGAAGTTTAAAGAGGAGATTTATCAGAAGAGGCACAGTGTAACTCTAAAAGAGCACCACGAATGCATCGACTTCTCTACTTTCTCTTGGTGATCTTGGCTCAAGGAAAAGCCAAGGGACTTTGCCAGCTCAGGAGTAAGAGACCATATTTCTCGAGGAGACACGTGGAACCCTCTAACGCATTGGGGAATGCCGAGATGAAGAGCTCGATTCTCGAGCGTAGAAGAAGAGGCACGAAGATCATCCTTTCAAGAGAAGAACGATGTAGCATGTTCTCAATTTCAACAAGTTGTCGGCCTCCCGACCTCCGACTTGAGGGGGACTGTTGGGACATGGAGAAGATGTCACGTGGACACTACCGCATGGCACATCAAGCCACGTGGCAGCAGCAGAACAGCAGTAGGAGCCACCAGCCATAGAGGGCAGGAGGATATTTTTGGTGCTCCCTTAGGGAGCAAGTTTGCTAATTTAGGAGTTTTTAGTTTTTTGCTAAAATGAGTGATTGAGTGTTTTCTTGTTTTAGAGAGATTGCATTTGCTATTTTTAGTGATTTGGTTTCCTATTGTAGGGATATGTCCTCTCTATAAAATAGTCTTCCCAACTTTATTTTCTTGAGAAATATAATTAATACTTCCAAACACTGTGCTCCTCTCCTCTCTCTCTTCCTTCCACAAGCACAGTTGGCCACAAGGGAGACCCCCTGCAGCCTGCATTAGGCCGGTGGTTCCCATGTACATTGACTTGAACAAGCCATTCTCAAGCCTTTGTAAGCGCTCCAGCAACCCAACCGGCTTGCGATTAGACTTGTACATTAGGTCGGTGGTTCCCTTGGTCTACAGGACCTATTCCCAAGGTCTAGGAGGATTGGCTGCACCTAGTAGCCAATCCAAGGCTCCCAGACCGGTCCATATCAAGACCGGTCGATCCATTAAAACAGCCACAGGGATACTCTCCCTCTCCATGAGTTGACAGCACCTTCATTGGGTTATTTTTCCCATGTACAGGAGTCTCCACGCTCTACTTCTGCGCCAATTCTTGACACACATAAAGGAAATTCCTGATATTCTTCATTTTGTCCATTTGAGAGTTATTGATCAAATAACAATCATAAGCATGCTTTTATATTAAAACCACCATAACGTTAGTCCACCAAAAATTTCAATCAAGTTGGACTAACAAAAATCACATATAGTTAATTCCAAATGATTCCTTGAGTCTAGATTAACTATGTATCTAATTTGAGAAGAAATAGTCAACCATGGTGTCCTTAATTAAGATGCATCCTTTATCTCACAAGCAATGCATGCATAGAACCATACTGATAATAAGACTGAATGATTAAAAACACAACCATGTAAAGTTCTAAGTGTCACAAAATAATAAGTGAACATTAATATCATGCATGTACCATGCCATCCTTATGACATGACAAATGCATTTTGTGTGGTAACCTTAATTGATGGACCTGTTGTCATAATTGGTACTAAAGGGCTAAAATAATATTCTCTATTTTTTAACATCTTCCTTGACAGTCAAATATCACAATTGAATGATTCTCTCCCTTAATTTGTTGATCAAAATTGTCTTTAGGATGTTTAAAGAAAAAAAGGAAAAAAATTGTACTTAGGGAAATACGAGGAAAACTATTTGGATTGACCAAATTTTCATACTAATTGATCAAAAGTGATCTTGTGAAATTCGTCACAAGAAATATACATCATTTGATTGATCACTCTGATATTGATTAACTAATACAGGATCCATCAATAGCCAAGCCATATTTGGTATGGATTTGAAGTGAGGTATGCAGTGTTTGAACAATCAAACATCAATCAAAATTAATCTTAGTGAAAAGAACCTAAGGTAATTTGGTCAATAATAACATGAATTTGGCCAATCAAATATAGCAATCTTTGATGATTTGTAGTCGAGAAAGCCAATTGCTTGGTCTCTAAACACCCATATGGGTCTTTAAACTGTATATAAATCTAAAAAACAAAAGCAATCAAATTCTTTTGATTCATCATAAAAAGATAGTGTGGAACTTTTATCAAGAATCAATTATAGAACCTATAAACTGGCTTTGACACCAATTCTAAGTATATTTTATGGATCCTTAGCAAGCTAATCATATGAGAGATTTCTAAAGCATGGTTGTGCACTATTCACAATGCATTTTATGTGCATCTAAACTTAACATGAAATCATTACATGTCTTAGCTCTATGATTGATTCTCATAATCAATTAAAATTGATCAATATACTTACCATGATCCATAATTCAATTGCTTAATCTAGCGAGTGTAGACCTAGAAGAATCCATCCTCCTAACCTTCCTTCCTTTCTAGATGATGAGAAGAGTATACCCTTTCCTAGTCTCTCTTAATGCCACACAAGGCAAACCTTTTACTTTTAATTGGATAAAGAGGCCAGCATGGTCACCTACCATGATAACCACCCTTTCAACCTAGTAACCATGGATGCGGGTCCTCCTATGGTTAAGCATATTGACCAGCCATTTGGATTCAATTGCTAGTTATTTAAGCTAAATCATATATGGCCTCTTAAGGAGTATTTTAGCTAAATTTAAATGCATTGCAACAACAATACTAAGATTGCAATAGATATGGTGAAAAATGTGTTATTATCATGGTTATCAAAGTCAGTCAACACAAATGATGCAATGCTCACAAGACATTTTCTTTACTAGAACATTGGAGTAAGCAGTTTGAAAGAGGCAAGTAGATGACATCAACATAATTTCAAGTTATGTTGATAAACTTGCAATATTTTGAATTGTAAAAAATAGCTTGGAATAGCTCGAATTCATGATCGACAATTCACTGTGAGATCCTAGCATGACTAAAAATAATATTGATCTTTGGGATGTTGTTGTCTTGCGGTAATCTTTCGTCTAGAGCCATTGGAGTTAACCAGTACCTAGATGTTTTGTGAACCTCATATCAAGCCTAACCACACCTTGGTTATGTAATAAAAAAATGGCTAATAAATAACACGTATGAAAGTTAAGGAATGATTAAGAACTTTTTTGATAATTTGCTCTATTGAAGGTGATCTTTTAGACAATGAGGTTGGTATTGCTTGATAATATTGAGTGGATTGCAATTGTCCTTCATAATAAAAAAAAATTGAGATGTGATTGGTCAATGCATAGGGAAGAAGCTAGGACTATGATAAAGGGATCAAAGGTATCAACGAATTTAGTACCTTCTTGCTTGTCACTAGAATCATAACCTTTTGGATTTTACTAACATGGGCTTAATTTCATCTAGATTAGCTTGATCTTGTGAAAAAAAAGATATAGGTTACAAAGTACCTACTTCCTTGAAAGAAAAGTATACATGTTAGAGAAAATTTAGAAAATAGTATTTAAAAAAGTAGGAATTATCTCTTTCTATATTTTTAGGAATTATCTCTTTCCAAATTGTAGGAGATATGTTTTAGTTTGTTTAGAATTTGATTTGTTTCCATGTTTAGGATTAAGATTAAAAGTAGGATTGATCCCTTTCTATATAAAGGAATGAATTCTATTTGTTTTCTTTAAAATTTAAGATAAATAAATTCTAATTACAAAAATCTCCACCATACAAGTATATTGTCTAACCAAGCCCCTATGCACACTTGAGAACAAGCCCCAAACTGAAGCGAGGAGAATTTTGATGGCATATGATCTAGTGGCTGGTATCTATTGTATCCTTAGAACTCCAAGTTCAGGCTCCCTATTCTGTCAGATTTGCATATGTATGCAGATGAGTTTTTTTTTTTCTGTCTCAAGTCACGATACCATATAAATAACAGATGGTTTCTCTCGTCTGAAATTTTTTCAGTACTAACTTCTGACATAATACTACCATACCAACCTGTTATTTTACTTTCATCACCTAAACTAAGGATCCCGCCTTCATATCCTGATCTATGGTTTTTAATAACTTTTACTAACCTGTCATTGTTGCCATTATCGTCGCGAAGTTGGTCTTCATTTCTTCGAACACCATCTGCCAATCGAAAATCCAGTACGGTTCCGTGGGAATCTGCAAAAATTCAAGGCCTGTTATTATCGGAATGGAAAAAGAAATAAGAAAAGCAAAACAAGTGGATCAATGAGAAGTGGATGAGTATTTTGAGACCATTGAATTGTTGACCGAGTCGCAGCCACTTCAGTTGATTCGTCCCAAGGTCGAGTTCCCGCCAGCTCTCTCCGAAGCGATTTGTTCGCATTAATCGATTACTAACAATGAACTTATCCCAGGCTACCCAAAGGAAATGCAGAATCAAGAAAAAAAGATTGCATCAGTAAATATATATAGTTTCTGCCAACTAAATAATGGTCACTTTACTCACTCGAATTGAGTTCATGGTTAGTAGGAAGATTAAGACGAGGAGGAGGGCATGGTGGGCATTCCATCGTCTCATCGGACCTCCTGAAATAAAAACAAGCAAGAAAACGGTGATCAATTCATGCGACTAAGCAAATGTAGCCACTGGGAGATGTAAATAGATAAACAAAGGGGATTTGAGATGGGCCCTTTTGCTTCTTCTCCCGTAAAAAGCACTTACACATGAGAGACTAAACAAAACATTTTCAACACGCCTAATAATACGCAACTTCAACGTACCAATACGCCTAATAATACATTTTCAAAAGCACTTCTATAAAGATCTGTTTTTGAATTTTAACTCAACGTACGACTTGAAAGTGTTCATCCCAATAATACGCAACTTTATAAGCCTAATCTTAATTATAATACTTGTGATATAGTATGGACCAATTGAATCTGTAGCAACATACCAATAACATTTGCAACATACTAGTGGCTTTACCTTTGAGAGGTGGTGGTTCTTTCTCGATAAGGCTTGACAAGTATACGAGTCTCTCCTACGTGGTGAACGTTTCCTATCGCTAAGATAATCTCCACAGACTTCTCGTACGCAAAAGCTACGAAGCCAAACATGCGCTTCCTCTGCTTGGGAATCCTCACAGAGATTAGCGGTCCAAACCGTCTGTTGCAATAACTTACCCACATTACAAGAACATACATCACAGAGGAAATTAATTCACATCTATATCTAATCGACGGCTTATGATCGAACCTCACCCGAAGTATTCCGCGAGGTCGCTTGCGCTGAAGGAGCTTTCGGGCGGGAACGTAAGATAAATCTGTTGGGAAGCACGAATCGCGCCTGTCGGCACAGTTTCCAGAGTCTGCCCGTGGTCTTCTTCGAGCGAAAGCGAGAGACGATAATATTCATCATCCTCCAGCTTCCAACAGCAATAATTCTTGTCTTCGACGTCACGCGATTCCTCGTGCCGATTATTGCAGTCGAAGAATAAGCAGTCACCTGGATACGTGTTTTGAATCGTGCAGTATGGACCAATATTATAGCTTACTGCTTGGGGAGAACCGGTGGGAACGGCGGCCACAAGTGAAGGACTACTACCAACGTGAGGGTCTTGGAGTTCGCACGCATTCGTCGCAATAGGTTGCGGGTTCGATTGCGTGTGTGGAGTGGAGTAAAGAGCAAGCTCCGAGTCCATTAGTGCGCGCTTCGCCTTGAGTACGAGGTAGAGGATGTCCCGGCGCGGCGCGTGAGCCAACCGGATCATCTCCGGTTTGCGGTATCCCACGAAGAATACGAGGAAGTTGACGATGAGAAACGCGAGGTGTGGGTCGATCGCCGCGAGCCTGTCGTGCACGATCTGCCTTGCTATCTTGAAGTCCATCCTAAACATATATAATTAGTTAAGCATGTAATTAACATGCAGTTAACACGGTGGGCGCACCTGCATATGTTGTCATGAGAGGTGGCACGTGCCCCCACCCTAAAGTTGGAAAACTTGCTAAGATTGAATTACCATATATCGGTCATATATATTTGTTGAAAAGAAAGTTAAAATTGTGCACACACCTTGTAAACTAATCCCATTGCATATTATTTGGGACGATGATAAAGGATAAAACATATTAACCGTGTGTGCATGAGATTTGAGTGCATATTAACAAAGTTAATTACTGCATGCCCTTTATCCTATAGTCAATAATTTAGTTACTACCCTCTTCTTACGTTAAAGTCCTAGGTCTGCTGCATAGTGACATGCATATATATATCTACACACACATCAACGAAAGCCGAATTCTTGTTAAGAAAAGATCCACGACGAAGGTCTTACCAGATGTGTAGGTGCAGTACTTGCGGAAGTTGACTTCTTATGGACTGCCGACTACAGACACCGGTGGAGAGGCCTTTACTCGCAGTTCCTCCTCGTTTCTGCATAGATAGGAAACAACGACGACGATGCGTGAAGGACACAAAGGCGACCGCTGCAGTGTCGAGAAGAGGAGCGATGGAGGAGAAGGGGAATGGCGTCGGAGGTGTCTCTTTAGGTGTCTCTTTAAAGAATGCTGCGGCATGGATTGAGGAGATTGGGGGAGCAAAGAAGGAAGGCATTGATTGAGAGCTTTTGATTCTGTGCAATCGCAATGTGTTCTATTCCGAGACATGCGGCGTATCGTAGAGCACCTTTTATAGGTTTTCGCTGGCGGCAACTCGTCGGTGATGGAATCTTTATTTGTGTCGTATCCCAACCGAAAGCCGCAACGGATGTTCCCAACAAGCGTGGAATCTCTTGTTTGAAATTCCACGTCGATCATATTTACCCTCTAACAAACAAAAACCCATCTCCCGCAATAAATAACTACGCTTGACGTGTCAGCCCATATAAATTATCAGTTAAATCATTAAAATATCAAATCAATACATAATCAACCCGATTTTTAAAATATTGGCAACGACTACTCGAATTCGTTAGTTGAAAAACAAGTAGATTTTAAGATGTCGTGTGGCACAATGCCATCGTTTCTCCTCTTTACATTAATTATGGAACTAGTTGGAGGGTTGTCACTTCCAAGGGTTCCGAGTGGTCAAAGTCATCATTGGGACACGAGGTTCACTCCCGTGTGGTCTTACCGAGCATAGTTCATATATATGCGTGGGACACGCACACTTCCTTGTCGATGATCGGAATCTCACGTGCAAGCACCAATTAACACACTGAGCACAAGCATCGAATTAGGCTCAAGGTACTCTTTATATCTCCATAGGCAGTATCCAACATCTAGGAGTTAAATGACACGCCACAAGTCTGTCGTGTATTTATAGATAATATTTACATGAGCAAAAGACATTTAGGACACATCCCAAGTGAAGGGTCACGGCCAACCAAGAGTTCTAGTGTGTAGAAACATACCTTGGCACGCATTGCTACTCCTTTTCGGCCATCTCGTGCACCTGTGCACGCAAAATCACCATGACCACGTGCAAAGCGTGGCATCCGCACACTGAATTGTTGCATCTGAGTGCACGTCCTCCACATCACTTATGCTTGTGCACGAACCTCAAACCTGCCTTTTGTGCTCAAGTGCACCAACCGTCGCATCTCTTTGTGCATGCCACGTGCCACTCCCTTACGCGCGTGCACCACGTCCATACGCATGTGCCAAGAGGTTTATCCCTTCAGTCATGCCAGGTCACAACATCATGCGTGAATCATGTACGTGCTATGCAGCAAGCAACCACCATGCGTATGCACGCATGCTGCACTACACAGCATGCACCTGCGTGCAAGCTATGTGCATACTGCGATGCACGATGCACAATTGCGTGCACCATGCCTTTCTCTCACATGCAAAGTGCAACTCGTGCATCTGCTAGCCTGCACTAACCAAATTACACACACACACACTGTGCGCATCCTTCATCTGCACACGTGCACACTACACATGGCTGCATATGCCCAATACTAGGCAACTCCCTTATGCCACATGAGACCTACATATCCAAATGCAATCCCCTACTTTTGGTTACCTCCCAATGACCAAGTGCCCCAACCTAACGTTGTGCCTAGGTTGGTCCCCGTGCACGCACGCACCGTGTTGTTGCACACATGGCTTGATGCGTCTATCTAAGGGTGTGACAAGCCTTCCCCACTTGAACAAACAAATGTCCGCGTCTGTACCCCTTCAAGGAAGGCTTGCACCACATCCTCAAACTGCCACAGCATTGTATCGTGCACCCAGCTTGCTTCTTCCACTGGATAGTTGATGTATATATATCTAATTGGCTTAAAATGTATATGTAAGCATGTTCCTAAGTCCATAAAAGTATCATGCATTATAAATATTGCATAACATGCATTGTCATGCATTTAGAGTAATTTGTATAAATTGTATATTAATTTTCTTCTTTTAATAACTAGAGAACAAGGCAATATCTTTTTAGGCTTCAAGTTGAATATTAGACCCTACGGATGTGATCAGGGTGATAATCGGAGTCCAACATCTCCGAAATCACCCCGATCCGACATCCGTAGCAACTTGAAGAACATTTTATTCAAATTTAATAGAATCAATAGAAGCATTTAAATCTTGATTTTTAATAACAAGATTATCTACTTCACTTTTTAAGACACTAGTTTCCTTTTTCAAATTTTTATTCTCTAGCTTTAATGATTTACTAAGTTCATACAGTTCTGCAAAAGCTTCTTGCAACTCAATAAATGAATTTACCTCCCTGTTGTCATCTTCATCCTCTTTATCACTCCCAGTGGCCATGAAACATATGCAAGCGACTTCATTTTTGTTCTCGGGATCCTCCTCTTCTTTCTCCTCTGACGTCAAGTCATCCCAAGTTGCTTGGAATGCCTTTTTTCTTGCATCTCTTCTCCTTCCCTTTTTTCTTTTCCTTCTTGAGAAGAGGGCATTCAGGTCGAAAATGTCCTTTTTCGTTACAATGATAGCAATGTACTGGGTTATCTTGCTCATTCTTCTCTTTTTCTGAATCCCTGCAAAACTTAGAGAATTTCTTAAATAAAATCCTAAGGACTTCATTGTTAAAACTTACCTTACTATCCGACACAGCTTTGAAGGGTAGGGTCTTCCTTGACTTTGGCTCCGGTGTGTCCTTCTTCTTTTGCTTCATCTTCATCTCATAGGCCATGAGATTGCCTAAGAGATCCTCCATGTTAAGCTCCTCAACTTCATTTGCTTCTTCGATGGCGTTGACCTTTTGTTCCCATTTTAGTCTAAGGGAACGAAGAAGCTTTCCTTAAAGCCCCCCTTAATAAAGGTCTTCCTTAAAGCTTTAAGATTGTTCACTATAAGATTGAACTTCGTGTATATCTCACTTAAGGATTCATTAGATTTCACAAAGAAAGATTCAAATTCTTGTAAAAGAAAATTAATCTTCGAAGATTTTACCTTAGAGATATCTTCGTTAGTTACCTCAAGCATGTGCCATATCTTGCATGCGGAGATGCATTGCGAGATCCGGTTGAACTCCTCCAGGCTTAACGTGCAGTACAACGAGTTCATTACTTTCACGTTGAGAGAAAGCTCGCGGGTCTGCTGCTACGAGTATCCTCCTTCGGGTTTCGCCGGGACTTCGTATGGGGTTTCTCAATTTCCAGTAGGCATAGTTGCTCCCATCGAAGTAGGGCGGTTGAATGGTAGACTACCCCTCCAAGTGTCTCATGACAATGATACTTCCCTCCATTGGATCCTTGCCGGGTTGTGATGCCGATGATGCGAGTACTTACTCTAATACCAATTGTAATTCCTTACGGAGGAGGGTGAGATCAAGCATGATACAAATGTAATGCGGAATAATATAACAATCACACAAAATACAATCTTACAAGCACACAAGGATTTTTAGGTGAAAACCCAAACCCGGGTAAAAGCCACCACCTAAACCTCTCAGTTTAGGATATCCCGATCGACCTAGTCGATTAAATCCACTAACCGTGTCACTTAAACGATGGTGGCTCAACCGCTTACAACCACGCTACTTTGAATGAGGGTAGCGCACCTCAAATCCCCTCATCTTCATAAGGAATATTGTCTCTCGAAGGAGATAAGAATTCGCAAAGTGAATACTCAACCACCAAGGAAAAGAGAAAAATAACCTATAGAGACCAAATAGGTAAATGAACATGCACCACCACACATATTTAAGCTTCTTCATGAGGTAGACTAATAGATACATTATAGGTAACAGGCCTTTGTCTCAACCGCTAAAGTTTATTATTATTTTGAAACAAGTATCAAACTATTTCTCACGCATATAAGACTTATAAAGCTCATAATTTAAAAATTAGGGCATATGTGTATTCATAAGGGGAATGCATTCGGCAATTCAACTCATAGTTGACAGTTCAGAAATTAATAACTCCTTAACTATCTAGGTATAGCATGAATTCAAATTCCAAAATAATAACATTAATAGGCACAGTGAGGACCACTCTATCTAGATGTACGGGAGATATGGGGGCACAAGGGACTAATCCGGAGGTCCCCGCAGATCCTGCACGCACCCCGAACCTAAAGCCTACATCAAACTAACGATCAAAACAAGTATTAAATGCTTTGAACAAAATTTCAGTGTGCTAATTAGGCTCAAAATAGTGTAAATTTAATCTCAACAAGTGGAAAATTTCAAGAGCTTTTCAACGATACCTGTCATGCGAAAAACGGACTTCATTTGGACCCCAAATCGGTCCAAAAAGCTCCTTGGTTCCTTTGAACCAGATCGAGTCGGTTTGGTCTGGCTGAACCGACCGCCCCCTCGCCCCAAGAGGTGCCTGATGCCCATATCAGACATCTAGCATGCACCCCAGATGTCTTAGACTGTCTAAACCTCCCACTCTCCCACTTGGATGTCCCGCATCTATCTTAGCCATCAGAGGTTCGCTCTGAATGTTTGACACCACTCCCGGACGTCCGATGCACCTTCTTCCTCGCGTGGGGGGTTTTAAAGGGGGATGCTGGTAGGGTTTTAAGTTGGAAAAAAGCGAGTTTGGCCCCGTAGAACTTGTTTTGCCCCATGGAATCCATAGAACAAGGATTGGGGGTGTTAAAACTTCTAGAAACACCCCGAAAAGCATGGGAAACGTGTAGGGATCCTCAAGAAGGGTCATTTCAGAAAGTAACAAAATAAAATAAATACATAAATAAATAAAGATGCAAAAAAGAGATGTATTAATTTGTTACTTTTTTATGCTTTATCAGTTTACTTTTCGGTTATTCATTATTTAATTTAATCATGTGTGGCTTCTGGTATTATAGTAATAATTGTTCCATATCAATTTCCTTGGAAGGTACGAGGAGATGCCATTGTGATTTTCCGAAAGGTAAGATAAGTACATAGTGAACTCCTAGTTGAGAGAGAATTCCGAACGCATCCTATGTCTCGTTCCATCACCCCAAGGTCCTAGTGTAGGTAGTGTGGCGACTACATACTACAAGTTATACATGTAGACGCAACCTACAGTGACTTGTAGATAGCCCTCTCTATGTCCTGGGTGCGTATCTAGCCTAAAATATCATGTATATATATCCACATATTCTTACCTCACTGCCCAATTGACCTATAGGCCTATCACAGAATCGCAAGAAGACTAACCCACTCCCTAATCCTACAACCAGCTTAATTAAACTATCTTATCCAATTATCCATATTTTATTATCATTTTCATCACATTCACACGTTCATTCATTACTAGGATAACTGTGTCAATTAACAATTTTTCTTATAAATTAATTTCATAATTTATCCTTTGATGTCATAATGGGAGTGATCACATTATTTCTTTATCCAATAAAAAAAGCTATTATATACTCTCCATCCATCAAAATTGACACACTTATTTTTTTTTCATAGCATTCCCGATATAATCATCCAACATTATAAATCAATATCAATTTTATATTTATAATACTCATAAGAAGGTAATCAAATATCATAATATTTCATAAATTTCAATTCTCAGCAAAAGATAAATGCACATAAAATATGATTATCACAAAGTAGTGAGTATAAAAATAACTCCTAACAAAAATATGAGGCTACTCTATCTAATTTTGTCGAAGAGTCACAATGATTCCACAAAAATGAGGTCAAGAGACATTACCTACGTATCCTTGATCTACACCTTAAAATTTGAAGTTGACTTTGTTCAATCCATTTGTATGAATGCATCCATCGAACATCTCAAAATCGAATCTTGAATCGTCAAAATCTGACCTTAGATGACCTCAATGTTTAAAATAAATTGAACCGTCGGATTTTAAATAACACACTAATTCCCTTCATAGGAACCTATCCTCTCCTTCTCCTTCCTCTTATACGTCCTCCTCTACCCCTCGTCTTTCTTTCTCCATCACGCTGGGGCATCGACCGACGTCACCGTCGTCCGTCGACCTTGCTCCGACCTCTACGTGGTCCGCCGGACCTCGGCCACACGCCTCCGACGGCCCCATCTCCTCTCCTGGATCTCCCCTTCCTCCTTCTTCTTCATGTTGCACCCATGCCTTCACCACGGCCACACTCCTTCCTTAATCTATGTTCTCCGACGGCCCCATCTCCTTCTTCTTCATGCTACAACCTTCACCACGGCCACCCTCAGGCCTCGCCATCACGTCGACCTCGGTCGCTGGCCTCCGTCGACCCTCCGACGGCCGCCCTCTCTTGCTGTCTCTCGCTCTTTTCCTCTCTCGGTTTCTTCTTCTCCAACCACGACATTGCACCCACGTATAGATAAAGGAAGGGAACACCCATACCTCCAAGGTGATCCGACAACTCACCGGCCGTTGTCATCGACCTCCTCGCTCAGCCTCACCCTCGCATCCGCTGCTCGTCCTTCCTCGACTCCCCCTCTCCCTCCCGCACCATCGCCCTCTCCCTTTCTGATCTCTCTCGAGAACGATTTATTTATAAAGAGTATCTCAACAGTAACGAGATGAAACAACTCGTCAGTTGGTGTGGTTGTTGTTGTTATTATAATAATAATTATTATTATTATTATTAGGGGACGGGGACTGTGCTGCAGAGCTGTTTATTTATCTTAACCTTTGGATGTAAGGGTCCTGAAAAAAAGACCTCAGGAGTCCTCAACTCCATCCCCTTGCTGCCGTTGTTTCTCCTGCACTACCGACTTCCCTCCTCCGGCGCCGAGGACTTCCCACCCCGTTCGACGATGTGGCCCCCTTACCCCAACACGAGGTCGACAACTCCTTACCTCCTCCGACACCGCCCCAACCCCCGCCCCCCACCGAACACGGTACTTGTCTTCCACCCCCTCCTCCTTCCACCGCTGCCCCCCACCATGACCTCGTCGCCATCTCCACCGCCGAGCATGGTCTTCTCCTCCCCTGCACAAAACTTCCGTGGAGGTCCATTTTCACAGCCGTTGAATCCATCATTTTGAGCATAACCGTTGGATCGATCACCCTCTACACTTCTCCCTCCCCATCAACCTCCTCTGACTCCTCTTCCGCAAGATCCCTTCCTTTCCTTCCTCTCTACCTCGTCCGTGTCTCCCCCTCCTTTGGAGCGACCATCGCTCACCGTGCTCAAGACCGCCGCTCACCGCGCCTCCCCCTCGACGGTGTTCCTCCTCCCGACTCTCTCGGCCGCCCAAGGTTCGGCTCCTCCTCGACCCGCCCCGTCTCTCTTCCTCGTCTTCCTCTTCCTTCCCTGCCCAACCCCTCCCCTTCCTCCTCCTCCACCACCAACCCCTCCCCTTCCTAAACTAAGAAAATTAATAGATGAAGTTTGCTCCTAAAACTGACGCCGTTGAGGAATGACTGTTCCAGGTATCCGAGCTCGACTAGGTCATCACTTTATTGCCACTGTCGAAGAGCGTGCAAATGGTAAGAACCTAAGTATTATACAACAAGTTTATATTGATTACGGCCATTACAAGATGTTTATGTGCTAATTGGCGTACTTTGCAAGTTATGGTGATTTTTCTAATTGTCCATCCATACTGATGGGTCCTGATATTGTTGATTATTCTTCTCCATGGCGTTTTAGAAAAGCTTTTCAGTAGGGAGGATGAGACACGGGCTAAAGGTGCTTTAGGTTGAGAAAGGAGAACAAAACCTTCTGCCGTTCTTTGAGTGTTTTGGTTGCATAGAAATGGAAGGGTTCCAGGCAGAAGCACCTTTAAGTTAAGGAGCCATGCGTGGTGTACATGTTTATTTTTCCATTTTTTGAAAGAGAAATGGAAACTAGTAGTCATCCGAATATGATGTACATCCTTATTTCAGCTTGTGGTTGAATGTTGTACAATTGCTCTCCTTTCATGCTATAATAAAATTTTTAGGATAGTCACCTTCCTTGTGTGACTATCCTATTGCCCTTACAAAAAGTTTATTAATGTCTGGATTTCCTTGCATCGAATTATTAGAGTTATGGGATTAAATGTACTCCAAATCATCCATCCAAGGTGTGTTTTTGTTGCTGCAGTATTTTTGTGCTCCAAAGTTTCCCATCTTTCTCCATGCTCGACCAACAGATCATGAAATTACTAATATTTAAGTTCATACATAGCTATGGTCATCTTACCAAGGCTCTCTCATTCTCGTAATGACATAGATCAAGGTCCATCTGCAATCCTCTCTAGAGCCAAGGTTTGGGTAAGTTGGGTAACTTTTCTTTAGAAGGAGCTTGATGTTTGATAAACCGTCAGATGCAAGTCTGACTCAATTAAGTCATGATCCACCTGTAGTGCCCCCATGAACTAAGACCAAGGTTACCCATTGATCTGTATGCCCAATGGACCCACATTGTAGCTTACTTTGGGTAATTACATGAGGCTATTTTTGTACCTTTTTTCCATGGTTGTTGTATTCATTGAGAAGTTAAACTGATTTTTGGCTTAACAACTAGCATATGTTCAAATGCAACTCTGTACCGTACACATATTCCATGGGTTGTGTGCTTTCATTTTCCAGCTTCTGATAATTTTTGTGAGAAACACTGATCCTATTTATTTGTCAGGTACTTGATTGCTTCTCAGATGACAGACTATCAGCAATTGCTCTTGCTTAACACGCTTGTTGTTATCGTGATGGTGATTGCCAAGTTTCCAACCATGCAGAGGGTGCGAATCTTTGGGATCAGTTCTGACATTCGAAGTTGGCGCATCCTCCACTCGATTCTGGCCATGGTCAAGTCTTCACATGAGCTGGTTGTTCTAAGCGCCTATGCTAAAAATTTCTTTTTGGGATTCACATGGGATGTTGGTTATGTAACTTCTGTATTTAACGAGGATGTTTTACCATTTTGGTTATGTAACTTCGGCAAGAAACGATGATGTTTTACCACGGTAGCACAGAAGCTTCATGTAAACTGAATATCAATGTCTTAACAATGCATTCTTGATGCTGATATTATTTATTGTTGTTGTGGGAACAAACTAGAGTACTCGATTTTCTGCAGGAAAGAAGACACCTATTTGCAAAAGAAAAAAAAGGAACAGGGAAATTTTAACTTTGTCATTGTCCCCAAGTCAAAGACAAACTATTGTGCGATATTGTACACATTAGCTATGGCCTATTTGATAGAATGAGACCATTGACGCACAGGACCTGGCAGGAACTCTTTATTGGAAGAAAACATTTAGTTTGGTGGCATTAACATAGAGCAATCAGCCCAGCCAGATGACCAGAATGTGTGGGCCCACCTAGTATCATCACTTATAGTCATATAAGTAAACATCCATCACATGAGCAAAGAACCCAATTGACATAAACAAACATCCATCACTTTTAATCATATCACTTCTAGTTTAAGCCATAACAAATATATGTCATGTGAGTCAACATCCATTCATGCATTGAATGTAACTTGTATAACTGTGACCATGACAAATACAAGTCCAAAACCTTCCTCTCCACCTCCTCTCGACCTTCACCCCCTTCCGGCGACCCCCATCTACAATCTCCTCTCCACCTACAATTTTCCTTTGAAGACGAAGAACCGATGCAAGAGCATTGCTTTGAGCACTTCCCTTCTTAGACTTTGTCTCCTACAACAATAAGAGAATCCAGCTCATACATCTAAACACAAGTAGATTGGAGCAACAAAATCAAGTATTATGAAATGATGAGTGGAAAGCTCTCGCATCATCAATGTTTGAAGAATGCATCATTTCTCTGACAAATAGCTCTACCCAATCAGCACCAGAGGCCCGGAGGTTGTCCAAACCAAGCAACTTACAAGTTGAGCTATCATCATTTGGTGCAATACCTGATGGCATGTTTCATTGACAATAAATGGCATTATGCATGTTTCACCTAACTTTCCAGATATTAAATGCTTCTATATTGAAGTACTTAAACTATAATCCATGCACCATGCTGGCATGCACATTTACATATCCCAGGTTTGTGCCCTTTGCTCTGTGGCCTTCTTATGATTCAAAATTATGCAGGACTGTATATAATCAAAATCCAACCAAAGTAATTGGTATTACTAGATGGATTGGCAAGTAAGATTCCATTTGTTCAGGTAAATATATTCATATGAGCAAAACTAAGTCATTGAGAAATGAAGTTGATTGGTTGTATTCTCATGTGTGTTATGAGGAACTGAAAAACAAGGTTGGAAGGAAACAGTAATAATGTACTTGCAAGTTGCAACCTTACGATAAAATAAAAAATGTAAGTTTGGAAGAAATACTCTTTAGGAAAAAGGAGTTGATGATGAAATAGAGCAATGTGATTACTTGACAAATAAAATCTACCTATATTAGCACTACAACTGCAAAAACTGTAGACAACAAAGCCAATTCCAAACTATCGCAATAGGTTAACACACATTTCACCTTTCACTGCATGAAAGTAGGAATCAAAAAATGAACCTCAATTTTCTCCAACCACCATGTCCCATGACTTAAAAAACACATCTTTTAGGTAGATAGTATTGTCAAAGTACAACTTACTACAAGGTCATCCCACTCTACAACCTTACCAAGCATGGAGGTCTCAATTCAATTCCCAACATTAATATCCCCTCTGAAGAATAGATATCCACAATAATAGCACCAATCTGCCAAATAGTTTAGAATAGTAGACTCATGATCCATCAAAAGACAACTAACTCCATGTTGAAATACTTGAAAAAATTCAACAAGCATGGAGGGATTATTATAGTTTAGTAGTGAAAAGTCACGAAGAATTACCAAGACATTGCACTTTAGTAATATCAATTTAATGATCATCTAGTGGCCAAAGCCTTGTACCATCTATTCAAAAATCATCACTTGATAGTTTTTGCCCTCTAAAGAAAAAGAGAGAAAAAAAAGAAAAGAAAAGAAAACAATACGTCATTAGGACCACAAAATTACATAGGAAATCAGAAAATCTCCATTTGCACACCATAATAAATCACAGAAAAATGCAACAATGCGTAAGAAGTGATTTAGCAAGGGAAGAGGGAATAATCAACCTCTAGGTTTTCCACCTACGATGCTTGATGAATGGTAGAAGGATATCTATGGGGGCGTGAGATCCTCCAGGTGTTGGTGTCGATGGTGGTCACTAATGGTGGAGGTTGGACCACCCAATGTGCTTGCTTGCTGGGAGCAAGATTGAGGAGGAGAGGCACAAGCTCATGGTTGACAGGGTGCAAGCTAGGAGGGGGGAGGGGTAACAATGTTGGAGAAGGAGGAGGGAAGAGGGCGAGGAGGCAAAGGGCGAAGTGGCAGAGGAGGAGAAGGGAGGGGCGGAGGAGGAGGAGTAGGGAAGTGGACGAGGAGGCTGAGGGGGAAGTGGCGGAGGAGGAAAAGGGAGGGGCGGAGGAGAAGCAGGGAAGACGACGAGGAGGCGGAGGGGGAAGTGGCGAAGGAGGAGAAGGGAGGGGTGGAAGAGGAGGAGGAGGAGGGAAGAGGACGAGGAGGCCGAGGGGGAAGTGGTGGAGGAGAAGGGAGGGGTGGAGGAGGTAGAAGGGGTGAGGAGGATGGGGAGGAGCGTTGGGTCTCAATTGGGAATGAAGGTGGGGGAGATTGGGGAAGGATTGAGAAAAGGGTCAAAGTGATGCAACCGTTGGATCAGATTTGATCCAACGGCTTAGATGGGGGACCACACATAATTAGGTGCAGCTTGGCTACATAGTCCCTTTACCCTTATTATTATTATTTTATCTATTATTTTACCTATAAATTTTCATTACGTAGTTTCATATTTTTTATGTAATTATTGTCACGAAATTTGGATTTTCGTAAAATAGATATCATTGGAAAGCTTGCAACGAGAGGAGTTTGTTGACATTAATTTCGATGTATTTTGGGCATGTTTTTCGAGAGTTGACTATGTTTGACCAAAAATGTAATTTTTCTAATTTTCTAAGTTCATAAACCCAATTCACACTTAACGAGCATCAATGGGTTCGTCACGATGTGTTTAGTCCAGAATCGTCCTTAGAGTGTAGGTTTAGGGCTTTACCCAATGTGCATGATCAACTCCGCAAATCCTTGGATGTTGAGAGTTGTGGAGTTGGCAACTAAAGCGAAGAATGAGGGATTGTTAAAACTAGGGTTTAAGTCGTTGTAACACGCAATTTCGCAATTGCTTTTAAAATTTGTAAAACCTAGATAGTGGGATATCCAGGGTCGTCCAAGGAGGCGGAAATGCAATTTTAATAATCTTGCTCAACAAAGAGGAAATCAACTTTCTTTTTGGGAAGTTTGAATATAAGATTTTTTTGTATTTTGAAGTAACGGGCAAATACGCAATTAAAAGTGAGAAAATGAATACACCTAAATTGTTAATCCTAACACTAAGGTGACAAGCTAGTATTCTCTCTAAACTCACCCTAGGCATGTGGAGGCTTAGGGTAATTAGAGACAAAGTGAAAAGTGCTAGAAACCACAAAGAAAAATGCAACACAATTGAGAAAAGGCAACTTTAATTAAGGAGAAAATTTGTTTTACAAAGTAAAAGTAGAGGAATGCTTTTACTCTAACAAATGAAAATAAAAGAAAACAAAAATCCTCCTGTGATGATGTTGGTGAAGAAGAGAGAGAGGCTTCTTGCTCCAATCTCAGCTACTCCTGGGCTTGAAAAGAAGTTTTCCTTATTCTCCTTCCTTGAATAGCTCCTCTAAAATAGTGTCCTCCTTGGCAAGCCCTAGGGGGGCGTGCCTTTGCTCGTCTAAAGGTGGGTGATCTCCACCACAAATCTCCTCCTAAGGTGGCGTGTACCACCCTCAAGACCTCCTCCTAAAGTCTTCCTTGCTTAGCTAGTGGTGGCACAAGAGAGAAGGGAAGAGGGGAAGGCACCAAGGGGATAGAGTGTCCCCTTAATCTTCTTCTTCTCCTTCTTCTCTTAGCTGACTATAAGTTGGATTGAAGGTGGAAATTATGAAGCCAAAGGATGGTCATTAATGGTGGTGGTAGGGGGTATATATAGGAATGGTGATGGGGGTGTAGGTGTAGGTGTAGGTGAGGTGTAGGGTTAGGATGAGCTTATGGGGGTGGTTAGATGATCCTAGGGCTAGGGTTATTTGGCGCCAAGGGAGAAGGTGTGTAGGTGGTAGTTATGTTGGTGGAGAGGCACCATTAATGGCGCCAACCATAGGAGGGTTAAGGTGTTGGTGGTTGGGTTGGAGAATAGAAGGTTAGGATCAAGTTGTGAAGTGGATGGAGGGTGGATGTATGGTTGTAAGTTGGTGCCAACTTAGATGTTGGTTAGGTGAGTTTTTGGTGCCAACTTAAGAGGGTTAGGATGGGGTTTGTGGGTTAAGGGTTGGCGCCAACATTTGGAGGGCCAGGATTAGGTTTGGTGGGTAGTTAAAGGTGGTTATGAGAATCCTAGGGTGTAGGATGGTTGGTGCCATTCTTAGGGATGCAAAAGGGGGGTAGTTATGGGTGGAAGGGCACCTAAAAGGTGGCACCAAAATGAAGAGAAGCCTCCTTTTTGGCGCCACCAAGGAGGGTTCTAGAAGGGGGGTTATGTGTAGGGTAGGGATGGCTTTGTAGGGTAGGTGTATGGCTAGGATGTGGGGGTTTTGGAGGGAAAAATGGTGCCAACTTTAAGGGTGGTTGTAGGTGGTTTTGGCGCCACTTTTGTGGTGTCTCTTGTTGGGGGTAGTGGGTTGAAGGGTGGTGAAGGAGTTGGTGACAAAATGGGTTTAGGACTAGGAGCTTAGCTGGACTAGGTTTAGGGCTATTTGGTGGAGCTTGTTAGGTGATGAGGTGGAGTTAGGTTGTAGGTGGTGGAAGGCCAATGGGAGCTAAGATGTAGCTAAGCTCAGCTATTAGTTGACTAGAGGAGGAGGTGGGATGGAGCCAGGATTTAGGGAAGAGGAGCTGAGGAAAGAATGCCTAAAGCTGAACTGGAGCTGGTAGTTGCTGAAAGGAGCTGTAGAGAGCTACTCTAGCTAGCTTAGCTTGCTAGTTCTTTACTAGTTGCTAAGCCAAGCTAAAGTAAGCTGGCTTCTGCTGAAATATGCTGAGGTGAGCTAGGTCTGATCTTCCCGAGGAGGACCTAGCTAGCTAAAGTAGCTAAAGTAGCTTAGCTCAAATAGGCTGAGCTAAGTGGAGTCTCCGGGAGCTGGACTTGAGCTAGCCTAAGCTTTGTGAAGTCATCTTCAGTTGACTTGAGTTGAGTGGAGTTGGAAGTAGTTAGACCTGAGCTGAGGTGGACTCCAGTCAACTTAGCCGAGCTAGCTAAAGCTCCCAATGAACTGAATGAAGCTAAGGTGAGCTAGACTCAACTAAGTTGAGCAGGGTCTGAGCTAACTTGAGCTAGAGTGAGCTAAGATAAGCTGTCCTGAGCTACCATTCAACTAAGATGAGATGAATGGGGCTTAATGGAGCTAACCCTAGCTCAAGTGAGCTGGTATTTAGCTATGATGAGTTGGATTTGGATGAGTCTTAGCTGGAATGAACTTCCTCTTCACCAGTTGCTTTCATGAGTGCTAGGGTTTTAGGGATTTGTCTATCTGTTTATCCCTAACACTCAAACAAACGTATTAAAAATACAATAAAAAATGCAATGCATGCTTAACCTAATTACTGCCTAAATACAGCCCAAAAAACATGTTTGCAAAGTTAAAATCCTAAGAGTTAGGTTTGTTTTAGGGCCTAAGAATGTTGATAAACTGGCGTTTATCAACAACCTTCACATGCCCAATGTCTCCAACATTCACACCAAAGAGACATGCCTCCCTTTCCGAGAGGAAGTTGTGGTTCACCCCGGAATCCATCATGGCCTGCATGCACTCATGTTGGATGGAGATGTCCACGTACAGTAACTCTAAGGCTGGTGGCAACTTCTTTTTCTTGTTACCACACAAATTGCACAAGTAAACAAGAGAACATGTCCACTGAATCCTGAGCACAATGGGGGCCTTCGCAAATGAAGCACCACGAGCCTTCTTTGGGTCCACTGAATGGGAGATTTTCGCTTGCAAAATAATATGTCAGAAAAATTGTACGTCGTTGCAATATAAATCGCATGATAGAAAAATCCCGTACAAAATTATTTATCAATAAAAACTAACCACGAAGTTAGGATGTCGTATCCACAGAGAGGAACAGAACCAATAAGATCACAGATACGTATCATGCATATTCGCAAAGATGAAAAAAGATTGCATGGAAATATTCATCAAATACCTTGCAACAATCAATGGATTTGTTGCTCTTAATGTAAATGCACGATCTAGGCAGAAGTCAAAGGCTATTTACATAAATTTCAAATCAAATCAATAAATATGTAATCAATGCGTGTGCAATGGCATATCATGTAATTTTCAATCATATGCGTACTAGAGTGCAAATTTGAATCCAAATGTGGTGCAAAATGAGATGAATAATAAGAGTGAACAAATGCTCGGAGGAAGTGTAATGCCACAATTTCACCACAATTTACTAATCAAAGAAAATCAGAAAAATAAACGTTGATCATAATTTTTAATTGCACCCAAACTGTAGCAAAATAGGGGATTCACACCCCTGGTGCGTGCGTGAAGAGGACGCGATGGCAGGCTACAGGAAGCTTGGAGGAGATCGAGAACACATGGAGCGTTCTGTTGATGGTGGCAGCGTCAACAGAGGCGGTCGAAGGTGGCCGGTCGGTAACGATGAAGTCGCCGGCAGTGGGTATGTCCATGCATGTGCGTGGGTTGTGGCCGACGTATCTGAGGGCGTAGGTGAACTCATGGTTTCGAGGCGAGCTCGGTGGAGGCAACGGCGTGGAGAACGGAGGTCCGTGGTGCCGGCTGCATGGAGGTGATCACGGTGGGTGATGGGTTCTTCTTCAACTCTATCAGCGGAGATGAAGGTGTTGTGCATGGTATGCACTAGAGGGAGCCCTATCGCATGATGTCGTGCGTGGTCGCGCGTGGCTGTTGGTAGTGGGGCGTCGGTGACGCATGCCACAGTGGAGGCGCAAGGATCAGTGGAGCACGACGCGGTGGAGGCACGGTTGTGCGTGGACGAAGGTGCTGCTGCATCGATGGGTGCGGATGGAGGTGCTAGCCAACAAGGTGGCAGTTAGAGGGGACAGCCGCAAGGTTACGGCGACAGTTTATTGAGGCCAAGGTGGCGCAGGCAATCATTGGCATGGTGGAAATGGCCGATGTTGATGGGTCCTTTGCGTTGGAGAAGATGAATAGTGAACGAGAAGGTGGTAGTGTTGTGTTGAAAGGAAAAATAGAGAAAGAGGAAGAAGAAGCAAAAGAGAGGTCAGATGGTGTTGGTTCACAGTGATGACTATCGCAGGAGGAGACTGTGGTCAAGTGGAATGTGATGATGATGTTGGCGCTGTCACCGCAACCATGATGGTGGTTGTCAAGTATTAGATGATGACAGGCATATGTTTTTTTTTTTTAATCCCTGTGAGAAAAATAATATGTTAATAGACGAGTATTCATCAATTAATAAAACATATGCCTACAGTATGGAAAATACTGGAACATCCAAAACACAAGCTTAACTGATTTCTTAGTGAAATGCATGCTTTAAATTGAATTCTTAATCCAACAATAATGCGCTTAGGTACTAAGTTAGTCCACTAAAGTAGACCTATCATACAACTTCTTGGGCAATGTTGTACCATCCTTCGGCCCCTTAAAGCGATTCTTCTTCTTGAATCACTCTTTCCCTTAGTCATTGTCTGCCTTTGCCTTGCCCTTGTCACCATCCTTCTTCTTGAAGGATGACCCTTGGCTCTCGTAATCGACCAAAGAGTCCACTGTCGCAATGGCCGCTGGGAGATCCTTCACCCCTACCTTTGCAACTCAGCTTGTGCCCAAGGTTGCAAACCCACCATGAAGTTGAACAATTTATCCTCCTTAAACATGCCACGAATATCAAGCATGAGGGAAGAAAATTGCTTCACATATTGCCGCAATGTACCACTCTGCCGAAGGTGCCATAGCAATCCATGCAATATTGGTACGGAGAAATTGCTCCTTCAATTCCCACGCCAAGTCCTCTGACATGTGATGCTTTGTCATCCCATCTCCTCTACACACGCCCTCCACTAGAGTTTCCATCTCCAAATAGATACATCGTTGTCAGGGTAACCTTCTCCTCGGTCATTTTTATGTCATGGAAATAGTGCTACATATCCCAAAGGAAATTCTCCAACTCCTTCGAGCTTCTAGAGCCCGCAAAGGCCTTTGGCTTTGGGGCCTTCGGGCACTTAATGTTACTTGTGCCACCCCCACTAGCTACCATGCACTTCACTAAGGACATTTCCATGCGGAGATCATCTACGCTTATCGAAAGGGACTCTAGCTTTTGACCAAAGGATCGCACTTCCTCACGAAGGGTAGAGTCAACCCCTCCTAAGGACCCTTCTCCTGTAAGTTGCCTTTCCAACCAGGAGAGGGCAGTGGAGTGTGTCACCACCATTTCCTCCATGTCTGTCATTACCTTTACAAGAGCAGCAATGTGATCGGTGTTCGTCACCATTTTAGCTTGCAAGCTTTGATATAACTTGTCACGTATAATGTGCAGAGTCATCTTTGCCTTAATTTGGGATTGGAGCACCTGCTAGGTAAGTCTATTACTTAAGTTGTCCAATCAACACTAAACCGTGGTGGATGCCTAAGCCAAACCTACCAATTGCTTTGTGCTATTGTGTGTTGAATCTAGAAGAAATATAATGAGAGGATGCAAAATTTATATGAATCCATTCTTGCATATATTTCTATGTAAGTAATTGTATTTCTGATTTGTTTTCCCACCGTGGGACGAAATTAAAGTCTGATTGGGTTATTTTTTATTCATATATCCATTAAATTTCTGGAGTAAATTTATCTTTTTACTCAAAAAAAGAAAAAAACTTTAAAAGCCAGATCAAATCGACCTGTTGGAAGGCTGAATAAGAAAGTAATGAGAAAATGAAACAAAAATATTTGGAGAAAAATATTTTTTAAAAAATGAAACAAAAATATTTTAAAATATTTGGAATCAGTTGAAGTGGATCTTCTATTTGATCCCTTCTTTCGGAGAAAAATAGTTTTTTTTTAAAAATGAAACAAAAACCCTATGAAAAATAAACGAAACCTCTATCAAACGTATCCTTTCCACTCCGAAACACCATCCCCCATCGGCCACCACCGCTTGTAACATCATACCATAAAACAAACCTAAGATTATCCATCGAAAGTAGTTCCCACATGAATCCAGCATTGAAACCACGTATGTCATTTTAGGCCAATATTTTGCACAGTGTAACTCGTTTCTTACTTTCATACTACACATTTTTTTGCTTTAGATGCGACTAAAGACAAGGCGCAATAAACATTCATGGGCAATCACATCAACAAGCTATGCAGTGCCAAACGAGGGTTGCCACTAGATATTAGCAATTTTTTGGCAGTTAATGTATTTTTTGAATAAATGCCTCTGCACATTAACAAATTTTTGACACACACCATGTTTTTGAACGTCGTCGACTGCATGAAGTTTTTAGGATTGGCTAAAAATGTAATAAAATAAATTTATTTGCTCGAATTCTTGTGCCTCCACGATCTCCACACAAGCCTTGGCGTCGGCCGACGACCCAATCCAGCCAAGTGAGCCAAGAACCGAATCCAATTAGGTTTAACTGGCGGTTACTTGGATGTCTGCCCGAGCCGATCAAAACACATCACCTCCAGTCCAACCTATGTAAATTCAAGTCCATAGTTCACAATTTGGTTTAAACGACCTTCAAGGTAATCGCAAGGAAAGCAATCTCTCTGTAACATCAGCAAGACCAACCTAAGTTCGTTTACTATTTAGATAACTATTACTTGGTTTCTAAATTATGTGTTACATAACGATTGCAAATTTTACATGTATATCACTGTAAATTATAACAACCACGTCCCAAATTTCTTAAATTTATGCAACTCTACAAAGTTGACGTCATTCACATAAACCCCTATAATTAGACTATAGCAAGAAAATTGGTATTTTTAACAAAAACAAATGTCAAAAATAAACATATTTCAGCTCTATTATGTAATATTCAAATAATTGTGCCTTTCATTATCTCAACCATAAAGCTATCGTGCTTTCAAGTTATTACAATGGGTAGACTCCTCAAAGAAACTCTTTTCTTTTTTTTAATTAGTAGTTAATATTGCAAATAGGTGCCAATTTTTAGATGGACATTTATATCCTACGTAACCAAACATTTAGTATAAAAAAATGCATCCATGGTTCATTAATTAGGTTTGTTGATGGAGGAACACAAGTGTGAATGGAGGAACACAAATTTGCGGATGTATGTAAAATAAATAGTTTATAGGTACATCCATGTGAAAATCCCTAACGAAATTTTGGATAAATCTTGACCAAGTAGAAATAATGAAATACAAATGCTATCATTTTCATACTAGACACTTGTCTGGATTAGCGTAAATAGAAAAATCATGCTAATATCATCATTGGTGCAGCCAGTTCAAACCAGCTATTCCCTGAAATCTAACCCAATACCTGGCCAATCCGTTTGTGAAACATTGGTTCTGAAAGCCAAAAGTCTTATTTTTCACCTTGTAATTCACAGCCAAAAAGGGCAGCAAAAATCACATTGGAGTTTCGGGCTTCAGGGACCAAGTATACGAGCTTGCCAAATCTGAAGGACGACTTCATCACTTACCCTTTTAAATATCTAACATCAAACCTAAATAATTATTGTCAACCTTAGGTGGTCTAATTTTTTGCTTTAAGAGGAACATCTTCAAATACAGTTTAGTGCCGAAAACTTGAATCCTCGAAAAGAATAACATATTTGGAATACCAAACAACAGATTCTCAACTTCTTGAATTTGGATAACAAGTATGCAGCACGTTTTAATGTGTGCTTTGAGTACTGTAAAATTAATTGGAAAAACACCAGCTCATAAACATTTTCAAGGACTTATCTGGACATGTATAATTTTACAGCATTTCCAGTTGTCATGTAGACGACACACAACAGCATGAGTCCACTCTAAGTAGAAATGTTTAGAAAATTCTATGCAAGAGTTTTCAGTAATACAACATATTAATCAGAAAAACAGTTGCTCTTAGAGATTTTCAAAGACTTGCCTGGACACGTATCATTGTACTGTCCTGTCAGTTGTAGATGATAGACAACAGCAACATGACTCCATCCTAAGTAGAAATAGTAAGCAAATTCTATGTAAGAGTAAAACACCTGTCATTGTTAGCTTAGTAACAGGAATATGCATAATGGCGTAGCTGACATTCGATGTTGATTCCGTCTATGTATATAGACCTCACAAATAGACCATCAGTTTGAGCAAAACTGAAGCTCATTCTATTCTTGGCATCATAATGATGATGGTAGTGGCTAGCTCATTGCAACACTCCCTGGCATGCCTGGAGCTTTTACTTGCATAAGTGAGAGCAAATATGTTACAAGGATACATCAAGGACTGATAATTATCCATTGCTTGATTACAACCCATGCCCTTGGATGGTAGCCCTCAAAAAGGAAGAACTCTAATAATCAGAAAGTTAACAGATCATGAACGAATGCAGAGCATCAGATGGAGAAGCGAACTACGGTAACAAATTACAATCCTTAAGCACTGCATGTTGACAACGTCCTCTACATTAGAAGTTTTAAGAAAGAATCTTAAGGCCCCATGAGTAAATTTCCCATGTTTACCTTGTATGGTTCAGAGGGATGACCAACAGGTGCAGCCGTGGAGCTAAAACTCACGCCAGTTTTTTCTGTAGAACCAAAATAACTTGTTCCATTGTTGGGCAGTCCATGATAAGCTGCAGAATGGACAGATGGCATGACCAATTTACTACAATCAGAACTGGAAGAATCAATTTCTGTGCTATGGGCTCGTTCAAGCGCTGGGTTCTGAGCCTGATGGTTATTGTCATCCTTTTGTCTAGGGCTGAGACCAACACCCAGGTCAAGGCTGATGGAGTCACAGTCTTCGTGCTGGGTAAAATTGTGAGAGGCAGTTCGCATGCCATCACAAGTCATTGGAACTGGGATGCAGTTGTAGAGTGCCGCACCACTGTTGATGGCCATCGATGCAGCTGTATCGTGGCTACTAGATCTTGCAACAGGTACATCATGGTTGTGCTTTCCTTCATATGTTGTTATTACAGCTTTTGGATCATGCGACGCCCTTTCGACATGCTTCCTAACTGGGCACCCAACATTGGTGCATTTGTAATAACTCCTAATATACAAACAAGATGGCGAGAACATCAAAATACATCAGAAAGAAATAGCAGCCACTTGTTTTCAGAATTCCCAGTCATTATGCAGGCCACAGCACAAAGGAACAATAACAACACTGGAAAATAATTTTTAATGCATGATTTTATTTCAATCTTTCTTATTCTTTCAAAGAAAAAAAGGGAGCGTGTTAGGTAGCCATCCAAGTATCACGAAGTGGAAAATTGGAAGCAGATATCGCCATATATTGGTGATATATCTCATAACTCCTACATGACTTGTATCGATATCAGGGGAATATCCTTTTTCTTTCTAGGATATCAACCATATATCACCAATATTAGTGGGCGTCGACCAATATCCCCAAGTATCAAGGGATATTGGTGGAAATATTCCACAAAATAGGTGATATTGGGTGATATCATATGTCCCAATATCACCATAACCATTGCAGTACTCAAGTCTGAAGGTTTTTTGGATTTGCTTTGCAGTCTTTGAGCCGCTTCTCAAGTTTTTAACCCTTTCCTTCTCTAACCTTTTCGTATTCTTTATTTTTTCGATGATTTAAGGTTATATTTGTTGGTGCTAGAGCACCACGATCATTTGTTTTGATGATAACAAAACACGTATTATTTAACATTTGCAATTTGAGTCCTAGATTTCAAGTCAATTGCAAATGTTGACGTATTTAGACGGAACTCGAGCTCGTATCCAGGATGGATTGGAGGAGCTTAATGAAGAACAGAGGAGGTTCGCGTGGAGCGACAGATTGAAGATAGAAGACATGAAGAATAGGATAGATTCTTTTTAATCCTTTCTTGTATCTCTTATCTTTATTTTCTTGCTCTTTTTATTTTCCTTAGAATATTATGTTAAAGAGCCTCAAAGTACCCTAACAGTAGTCCTAGGAACACCGGCACAACCCTAGGATACTTAGGTTTTCTGTAGAATACTTAGAAAACCAATATAGGGTTCAAACAGCACTTCCAGACGTCTAATTCCAAAATCAGACGTCTGATAAAGTATTTTAAGACGTCTGACTGTTGTTTCAGACGTCTGATAACTGTTAGGCTGGGCATAGTTAGTTCTGTCTGATGAAATCAGACGTCCAGACCTTAGACCAGACGTCTTAGGAGACGTCTGATGATTTTGCCAGACGTCCAATTAGTGGACCGTTGGCTGGCTTAGCATACACTCAAGAATATGACCGTTAGAGCCTTATCAGACGTCCTTAGGCCTTTCCAGACGTCTGATAATTGACCGTTTTGCCTCGGCTGACCCAAAATCTCTTCTCAGAGATTTTCTAGCCATTGCAACGTTTGGAAAATCCATTCCCACAGCAAAAGTAGGTTTCCAGACGTCCATTCATAGTGCCAGACGTCCTGTATGTCGTCTGATGGACTTGCGCAAAAATCCTATTTAGATCTGATTCAAGTCAGGAGGAAACCCGCATAGAATCAGACGTCTAACCTTTAAATCAGACGTCTTAAAGTGGCCTTCCAGACGTCTGATGCAAGAGTTAGACGTCTGATTACCCTGTCAAATGTAATCATTGTCCTGATTTCGGCCCGATTCTCTTGGGCTTTGCACCCAACGGCTATGGAAGCATTTCCAAGCCTTCCTAAGGCCTCTATAAATAGAGGGGAGCCTTTACACACCTAGATACACAAGATACACACTAAGAGAAACAAGAGACACACCTAAGCAACTTAGTTCCACTCTTTTGTGTCCAAGAGAAGCCCTTGCTCTCTAAGCTCAAGTTCTACATCTTGAGAGCATCAAGCCTTCGCGTACCCGCTCTCCCGCCGTTGTCTACGAGAGCGACATTGCGCCGTTGCGTGGCTCACGCACCCGCGTCATCGTTGACGCACTCCTTTCAAAGGGAAACATCCTATTTCCTATAGAAGCTAGGTTTATAATTACTTTGTTGGCTCTATAGGACCTGTTTTATTTTATCTTTGTCTTTTGGTTGGGTATTCGCTTTGCGAATTCCCGTCTCCTTCGTGGGAAAAAATCCTTCTCGTGGAGAGAAGTTGAGGAACGCTACCCTCGTACTTGTAGCGTGGTTGTACTGAGGTTGAATCACCCTCGTTTTAAAGTGATTCGTTTAGTGGATTTGATCAACTAGGTTGATCGGAAAATCCTAACTCGAGAGGGTTAGGTGGTGGTTTTCACCCGGTTTGGGTTTCCACCTAAAAATTCTTTGTGTACTTGTGCGATTGCTTTTTTGTGAGATTGCTTTATATTTTATTTCCGCATTTTATTACGTCACCCCCTCCTGGTAGGGTCCGAAAACCCACAATTGGTATCAGAGCAGGTCTTGCTGTTTCGTCGTAACAACCAGGCAAAAAGATCATGGAGGGAAGCATAGCTGCAATCAGGATTTCCGAGGGGCAGTCCACAACCCGTCCGCCGTTCTTCGACGGGAGCAACTACCCCTACTGGAAGTTGCGGATGAAGACGTGGCTTCAAGCCACCGATTTCACAGTCTAGGCCAGGTGCGAGACCCCCTTCGACATCCCAGAGAAACCCGCCGGAGGATACTCGCAGCAGCAGATCCGGGAGCTCTCTCTCAACGCAAAAACAATGAACGCGTTGTATTGCGCGCTCAGCCCGGAGGAGTTCAACAGAATCTCGCAATGCACCACCGCATACGAGATTTGGCACACACTTGAGGTAACTCACGAAGGTACCTCTAAGGTAAAAACTTCTAAAATTAATTTACTTTCTCAAGAATTTGAATCTTTTTCTATGAAACCTAACGAGTCTTTAAGTGAGATGAACACTAGGTTCACTCTCATTGTAAATAATTTGAAAGCATTAGGGAAGACCTTCATCAAGGGGGAGCTTCAAGGGAAGCTTCTTCGTTACCTTGGACCGGAGTGGGAACAGAAAGTCACCGCCATCGAGGAGGCGAACGAAGTAGAGGAGCTCAACATGGAAGATCTCTTAGGCAATCTAATGGCCTACGAGACAAAGTTGAAGCAGAAGAAGAAGGATACACCAGAGCCAAAACTGAAGAAGACTCTTGCCTTCAGAGCCGCGTCGGATAGCGAGGTAAGTTCCGACGACGAAGACTTTAGAATTTTACTTAAAAATTTTTCCAAGTTTTGTAGGGAATTAAAGAAAGAGAAAAAGAAGGAAAGCCCGAGACGTTGCTACCATTGCAACGAGAAAGGGCACCTACGACAGAGTGCCCTCTTCTCAAGGAGAAAAAAAAGGAAAAGGAAAAGAAATCTAAGAAGAAGGCGTTCCAAGCCACTTGGGACGATTCCAGCTCGGAGGAAGAAGAAGAAAAGGAAGAAACCGCTTGCTTTGGTTTCATGGCCAGAGGAAGCAACAGCGACAGCGAAAGCGGAAGCGATGACAGCGACAATGAGGTAAATCTTGATTTACAAGAAGCTTTTAATGAACTATTTGAGATTAGTAGATCACTTAAAATAGAAAACAAAAGTATTAAAAAGAACCTTAGTTTTCTTAAAAATGAAAATAATAGGTTAGAAAAATAACTTAAGGACATAGAAGCTAGTCCTAGAATTGACAACCTATTATTAGAAAATCAAGACCTCATCAATGAAAATAATAAATTGATTGAGGAAAATGATAGTCTAAAGTTAGAAATCTCTAATTTAAAGACTAAGATGAGTATTATAGAAAAAGAAATTGCATGTCTTAGGGAAAACTCTAACAAATTAATCAATAAAGTAGATAATTTTTATAGCCCTAAGATTGAGAAAGGATCTCCATCAAGGAGACCCGCTAACAGATCCGGATCCAAGCCCACTTGGATACCGAAAAAAGAATTAGAATCTTGTTTTGTAGGGTTCAGGGATAATTATAACATAAAGGACTGGACCTACAAGCTCAAAGCTGGTCAACTCAAGTTGGGAGAACCAAGGAGTAGACCAAGGAGGAGAACAAGAAGACCGACGAAACGGCGAACAAACGACGGACCCGCCACACGTCGACCACCAGATTGGAGACCGGCGCCAATGCCCGAGCCTCCAAGCTACGGATGGGAGCCCCATCCGATGTGGCATCCACCACCACCATTCGGGCCATTTTATTGGCCATGGTAGGTGAGGTAAAATTCTTAACCCTATCTTTTTATAAGCATTTAGATAGGGGGAGTTAAAAAATGAAAAATGATGAGCTAATTGTCAATTTTTAAGGGGGAGATGTAAGGTAGCTAAATTTCCTTTAGTAAGGGGGAGAAAAATAATAGCTATCTTGTTGTTACAAAAAGGGGGAGAATATCACCTTTGTTAAAATAAATTCATAGAAGAGCATGTCTTAAGGTGGAGTTATAGGAATTTTAAAACCAATCAAACCTTTTTGATAATGTCAAAAAGGAGGAGGATTTTTATGCATTATTATTTACGATTTTGTCATCATAAAAAAGGGGGAGATTGTTGGTGCTAGAGCACCACGATCATTTGTTTTGATGATAACAAAATACGTGTTATTTAACATTTGCAATTTGAGTCCTAGATTTCAGGTCAATTGCAAATGTAGACGTGTTTAGACGGAACTCGAGCTCGCATCCAGGATGGATTGGAGGAGCTTAATGAAGAACAAAGGAGGTTCGCGTGGAGCGACAGATTGAAGATAGAAGACATGAAGAATAGGATAGATTCTTTTTAATCCTTTCTTGTATCTCTTGTCTTTATTTTCTTGCTCTTTTTATTTTCCTTAGAATATTATGTTAAAGAGCCTCAAAATACCCTAACAGTAGTCCTAGGAACACCGGCACAACCCTAGGATACTTAGGTTTTCTGTAGAATACTTAGAAAACCAATATAGGGTTCAAACAGCACTTCCAGACGTCTAATTCCAAAATCAGACGCCTGATAAAGTATTTTAAGACGTCTGACTGTTGTTTCAGACGTCTGATAACTGTTAGGCTGGGCATAGTTAGTTCTGTCTGATGAAATCAGACGTCCAGACCTTAGACCAGACGTCTTAGGAGACGTCTGATGATTTTGTCAGACGTCCAATTAGTGGACCGTTGGCTGGCTTAGCATACACTCAAGAATATGACCGTTAGAGCCTTATCAGGCGTCCTTAGGCCTTTCCAGACGTCTGATAATTGACCGTTTTGCCTCGGCTGACCCAAAATCTCTTCTCAGAGATTTTCTAGCCGTTGCAACGTTTGGAAAATCCATTCCCACAGCAAAAGTAGGTTTCCAGACGTCCATACATAGTGCCAGACGTCCTGTATGTCGTCTGATGGACTTACGCAAAAATCCTGTTTAGATCTGATTCAAGTCAGGAGGAAACCCGCATAGAATCAAACGTCTGACCTTTAAATCAGACGTCTTAAAGTGGCCTTCCAGACGTCTGATGCAAGAGTTAGACGTCTGATTACCCTGTCAAATGTAATCATTGTCCTGATTTCGGCCTGATTCTCTTGGGCTTTGCACCCAACGGCTATAGAAGCATTTCCAAGCCTTCCAAAGCCTTCTTAAGGCCTCTATAAATAGAGGGGAGCCTTTACACACCTAGATACACAAGATACACACTAAGAGAAACAAGAGACACACCTAAGCAACTTAGTTCCACTCTTTTGTGTCCAAGAGAAGCCCTTACTCTCTAAGCTCAAGTTCTACATCTTGAGAGCATCAAGCCTTCGCGTACCCGCTCTCCCGCCGTTGTCTACGAGAGCGACATTGCGCCGTTGCGTGGCTCACGCACCCGCGTCATCGTTGACGCACTCCTTTCAAAGGGAAGCATCCTATTTCCTATAGAAGCTAGGTTTATAATTACTTTGTTGGCTCTATAGGACCTGTTTTATTTTATCTTTGTCTTTTGGTTGGGTATTCGCTTTGCGAATTCCTGTCTCCTTCGTGGGACAAAATCCTTCTCGTGGAGAGAAGGGGTTGAGGAACGCTACCCTCGTACTTGTAGCGTGGTTGTACTGAGGTTGAATCACCCTCGTTTTAAAGTGATTCGTTTAGTGGATTTGATCAACTAGGTTGATCGGAAAATCCTAACTCGAGAGGGTTAGGTGGTGGTTTTCACCCGGTTTGGGTTTCCACCTAAAAATTATTTGTGTACTTGTGCGATTGCTTTTTTGTGAGATTGCTTTATATTTTATTTCCGCATTTTATTACGTCACCCCCTCCTGGTAGGACCCGAAAACCCACAATATTCTCTTCTCCCTCCATCTTTATTCTTTTTATGTGAATTTTTTGACTTATTATTGCTAATCAACTCATACTGCATAAACTATGCTTAGCTCCCATTCATGTTTACACTTACCATACTAATTACCTGTGCGCATAATCTATCCATGCTTATGTTTTTTTGGGTTATCATCACTAATCAACCCATACCATGTGTGTGGTAATTTAGTCTCGTAAGCTAGTTTTCTCATGTTTTCTCCATCCATTTCTCACGGATCAACTCATAAATAGTATACGATAAATCATGCTTAGCTCATAATCTATTTTATTCTTTCTAACTACCAATATTTCCAACATTCTAAGATCATTAATGAGAAGTTTGTCAACCTGTGGCTATGTTCATTTGACGATGAGTTTACTTAGTACCACATCTTTTATTTCTTCTTTTAAATGCTATGACTAATGAACTTGTCTCTGGCATATTTGTATTACAATGTCATCATATATTTACTCCTATCTTTATAGACATTTTTCCATCCAAGCAGTAGTGATTAGAAAATAATTTTATGCTATGGATAAAATCATAATTTTGTAAACTTTGTAATGCTTCAGACCATTCTTTATCGATTCTAGAATATCAACAATATATCGGCAGTAGATCCTCAACATGCCCCCTTTTTACTTGCCAATATGACATTGTTACCGACTTGGTGCAAATAAGCATTTCAGATTTCCACTACCTACATAAAGCCAATAAATCTGAGGACCCCAATTAACAAAAAAACATTCCCCTCAGGTCTCTTTACCCGCCAATCAAGTAGATCAAGGAATTTATTGAAGGAAAAGTTCTGCTTATTCTATTATGAAATCTAACCTCTCTTATATTAAAAGAAGAGGATGGAAAAATTACATAGAATCCAGCAACAAATAAAAATAACATTATACATGGAAAGGTAATATAAAAAGCTAACACCCCTCATGTTGGAGCATAAATATCCTACAAGCCCAACTTGTCGCATAGAAATGAGCATCGCTTCCTTAGCGAAGCCTTTGTAAAAATATATGTAAGTTGGACCTCAAAAGATAAGTGACTTAGCAATCTTGTCTTTCATCACCACATTGCGTATTGAAGTGGCAATCAACCTCAATGTGCTTTGTTTGCTCATGGGAAATAGGATTAGATGTAATGTAGGCAACGAACTTTTTATCGCAGAACATAGGAACTAGATTCTTCACTTCGACCCCATGATCAGTCAAGAAGGATGTGATCCATATCACTTCACAAGTAGTATGCGCCATCACTCTGTACTTTACTTTAGCACTAGAACGAGCAACAACTATTTGCTTTTTGTTGCACCATGATACAAGGTTGCCTCCAAGAAATGTCATAACTAGTAATAGATTTCCTATCTTCAACAAAACCAGCATACTCAACATCAGAATAAGAACATAGCTCCAAGTGCCCATTTGTTCTATAGCAAAGTCCTCTGCCAAAAGACCCCCTTAGCTACTTCAAAATGAGACACAAATCATGCCAATAATTATAGCATGGTTTGTCCATATATTGACTTGCCTTGCTTATTGCAAAACTGATATCCAAGAAAGAAATGGCCAAATATAATAGCTTGCCCAATGTGCTCCTATATCTATGGACATCCTTAAAGGGAGGGGACTCTTTAGAATATCCATATTTCCCTTTCTGCTCGACAGCGATGGCAGACGATTTGGTGCTAATAAGTCCTGCATCCTCAAGAATCTTCAATAATACACTTCCTCTAAGAAAGAGCCATATCGTACTCATCTCTGATTGCCTCTATGCCTAGAAAGTACCGCAGTTCACCCAGATCTTTTATAACAAAGAACTCCATAAAAGTCTTCACCTCTTAAATTCATGTACCATCATAATATGTCAAGACCATGTCATCAACATACATAACCAATACAACAATGCTAGCAATGATCTTCCTGACAAATATGGAGTAATCAAAAGTAAATTGCCTGAAGCCAATCTTCATCACCTCTATGTCAAACCAAGCACAAGGGCTTTGTTTGAGACCATATATTACCTTTTTCAGCCTGCATACGTGCTCCCTCTCAACCTTAAAACCAGGAGGTTGCCGCATATACACCTCAAGAAGGCATTCTTGGTGCCCAACTGAAACAAGGGTCGAATCTTATTAATAGCAACAAAGAGAAAAACATGTATAAAACTAACCTTGACCACAGGAAAGGTCTCAAACTAGTCCATACCATATGTCTGTGAAGCTCTTTGCCTCTAATCTAGCCTTGAACTAATTGATACTGCCATTTGCACAATCTTTCACTGTATACACACACTTGTAGTCAACAATCTTGGCCCTAGGCGGGCATGGCACAAGCTCCCATGTGCCATGAGTAGTAAGTGTATCCATCTTTGCATCTATGGTAGCCATCCACTTTGGATCCTAAGAGGCCTCAGCATAGTTACATGGCACCACTATACTGAATAAGGCCTGAGAAAACCACTGTAAAGAAGGATCCAAATGTGCAGCAAAAGTACACAAAGAGTGGAATGCAAAGTGTAAAATTTGACCGATTTCCTCTAGGTTTGTCATCCACCCCACTTTAGCACTCTTCTAATAAGGAACATGGAGCATCTGGTGCAGATGTGGTAGCAGCCATGTTGCTCAATGGGCTATCACCTGCAACAAGATCCTAAGAAATAGGAACAGGAATGACATGGGCATATTTGGTGGTGTCCCTCTCAACTAGTAAACCTGAAATTGGAACTTAGTTGTGCTCCCCACAATGATAAAGTAAGGTAGCTTCTTAAAGAATGTGGCATTGGCGCTAACAAGATGACAACCGAAAACTAGGTCATAGCATCTACACCCCTTCTGAGTGCAAGAGTACCCTAGGAAGACACTAGAAGGTTTGTCAGGACTACTAAAGCTATGTACAAAGCAAATACACCCAAAGGTGCAAAAAGGAAGAGAACAAAACACCATCAAGATGACGCACCTGAAAGGGAATGTCACCCCTAAGGGTAAAAGGCACCTAATTTATAAGATATATGGTAGTGAGAGCAGAGCCCCCCAGAAATATTTAGGAACTCTCATGGATATAAGTAGAGTCCTAGGCAATATCAAGGTCCAAGATACGGCGAAGTTACCTCTCGACAACACCATTCTGCTGAGAGGTGTGAGTGCAGGAAGTCTAGTGGATGTTCCTATTTCCCTCAAGAAAGGAATGAAGACTATGTACAAACTCAATGGCATTATTAGATCTAAAATTCTTTATTTTTGTGGAATAAACATTTTGCACTTCCAAAAAGAGCTTTATTATAGAGAAATTTAGATTTGTCTTTTATAAAGAAAGCCCAAGAGACTCGACTATAATCATCAACAAAAACAACAAAATATCAATGACCAAGCCCAATATGAACAGGACACGGACCCCAAACATCATAATAGGCAAAATCAAAGACACCTTGACTCTTCCTCTCCAAACGAGAAGGAACTCTCATGATGCTTCCCCAGTTGGTAGGCTTCACACGCAAAAGTAGTGGAGGAAGGAAGATGAGGGAACATCTGCTTCAATTTGGGCAAAGGAGGATGACCAAGCCTAGAGTGCCACAAAAGTGGGTTCATAACGATAGACACAATGCTAGCAAAGATAGAAGGTAATTTTTCCTTTCAAGGTAGTATAACCCAACCTCGCTTAAAGCCCCCACCAATTATCTGCTTCATCTAGATATCCTAAAAATAATAATGATGCTCATAAAAAATGATACAACACTTAAGTTGCTTGCATATTTTCCTTACATATAATAACCTGAGGGGAAATTTAGGAGCACAATAAACATCATCAAGCTACAATCTATAAGAAAACTCTAATGTGTCATCAGAAGTAATTGAAGATCGAATCCCATTAGCCAGTTGGATAGAAGTAGTGGTTGATCTCTTGGAGGACTCCTAAAGGGCGAAAAATTAGTTGCCTTATCTGTGAGATGAGTAGAGGCTCCAAAATCAATGATCCAGTTGGATATACTGACAGAAGCAGAATTGCTCAAGTACCTGTAGCAGGGGCGACCATAGATGAGGGCTCACTCTTCAGTAGGCCTCTCAGATGATCCAACTCAACAGCAACAAGTGGTAGAGCAGATGATTGTATCAGGCTTTGTCATAGGATACTTAGCAGCAATGGATATCTGATTAGCCTAAGAAAGCTTCCCAAATTTCTCCCAACACTTCTTGGATGGATGGTTGGTGTGCTTGCAATGAATACAAGGAGAATAGATATGGCAACCACGATCACAACTGTGTCCATGACCACCAATGTGACCACATCTTCCTCTAGAGGGAACAAACACAGAGGCATTAGGAATAGTGATATGAGTAGGTGGTGCATCACCATCAATCTTTTAGAGGCAATCGTAAACAGTCTCGAGATCCGATACCGTGCCTAATGATAATATATGATCTATAGCCAACTGGTACCATGATACTAGGACATCTAGGAATTGGTATGTCTGCCCCTCTGCTTACTCTGTGGCCTACTTTTCACATAAAGCAAGCTAGAAGATGGTAAGCTCCACAAATAGACCCTCCAAAGTAACAAAATACTCAACCAAGGACATCACTCTGGTTGGTATTACATATGCGCCTATAAATATCTGCATGGTGAGAACTACTCGTCTATAGGGAGTACCTTTTCTCCATAGTCTCCTAAATCTCCTTGGTTGTCTTCTTGTATAGCATGTTTGCAGCAATTTTGGGGTCAATGATGTTCATCAACCAAATTCATCACAAGATAGTTATCCTTCTCCCACTTTTGTACTTCACATCCTTGGGATCTGAAGCCCTATCGCACAACACGTGTAGATTATCTTGTTCCCCAACAAAGATATGAAAAGTCCTTGACCATAGGACATAGTTCTGGGACCAAGCTAACTTGATCGCAATCTATTAGATCAGGACAGAGGTAAAAATCTTGGCCTTTGCGATAATAGTCAAAGATTCTCCGTCAACTATGAGGATAGTAGTACAAAAGTAGTCAAGAAGAGTCAAAGATCATCCAAGGTGTGTACAGCAAGGTACACAATAGGTGTGCAAGATGCATGCAGAGAAGTGCGTTGTGTCTAATTAATGCAATGCACTAAGCGCAGGTGAGGCACGCTTGGAAGGCACATAGGAGAGGAGATCACACGCACAATGAACTGGGGGCAGGTGCTACATGTGTAGTGTGTAGGGGTAGGTGCTCAAGGGAGACATATAGGGGCAGCGCTCGGAGGAGGTGCTACATGCACTGGCAATATGCGTAGGCCTCGTGAGTGCATGGAAGCACATGATGCGATGTGAAGAGCGCTGCATGTACTCCAAGATCTCCCGAACGTAGAGATCTGAGGCATGAACAGCGAGATACCCTGATACGAGGATTTAGAAATTCTTAGTGGTGGTATTTGGTGGAATGTCGGAGTGCCAATCTAGGATCGCTGTCCTAATACTATGTTGAAGGAAAGAAATTGCTTATTTTATTCTGCAACCCTAGCTTGTCTTATTTAGAGAGGGGATGGAAAAATTACATAATCTAGTAATAAATAAAAATAACATAACACATGGAAAACTAATATAAAAAAGGACTCTAACAAAATTGAATCACAAAAACCTTGGCATTATTATTAAAGGGTACCCAAATTTTGTTTCTAAGTTAACTTGATATAGTCGATTCTAACAAGATACCTAGCCCTCCATCAAAGTTGAAAGACTAGAGCAAAGAAAGCAAAAAAGAGCAAACATGAGAGATCTTAATAGGCTCTATCCTAGTGAGGATGGTTCCTTTATTCACCACCGAGAGTGGTGTTACGATAGGACTTACACTTACCTTAGTCAACTAGTCCCTTGGCAAGTGATACATGCACATAAGGGCAAGATACATACACGCTTACCCTTGTGTATGATGCCTCATGATTCTCCTCGTAGGTCCTTACATGTGGACTCCCACAAGTTATATTGGAAAAGAAAGAAAAAACAAGCCATAATCCTAATTGGATGGGCATGGTTGACTACGTAGAAATGTCTTTAGATTGGTTGGAAATCTATTGTTTGAGGTTTTGGCCTCTCTCTCCCATTCCTTTGTTGCCTTCCTCCGTTCGTCGAGAGCGAATGGCTATGGTAGATGCCTTGTCCCATCTGAGCAATGATGCACAAGTGTTGAGTTAATGGGAGATTCTAGCATGGTAGGATGGGGCAACACGCCATTGCCAATGTCTCAACGTCCCATGAGGAGGGCGATGACTTCCCTTTGGAGGGTGTTGAGAGATGTGGTCTATTGTAGTGGTACGTTTAGTACCACATAGTGGAGCGAAGAAAAGAGTGGTGTGTAGGAGCCTATAAATAGGTTGTTGTACCCCTATTTATCTTTTAAGAAGAATATAAAGATATCATCCCTATCGGAGCCTTCTCCCATGTTTGTCTCCGCTCTTAGTGAGTGGGGTTTTCATGTAAACCCAAGTATTTCTTATTGTTATACTTTGATATTATTGTTAGTTTCCACATTATTTATTTCTTAACATGGTATCAGAGTAAGTCGATCTTGAGTCTGTTTGTCCTTGAAGATTATTATTCTCGATTCTTATCACTATAGGTTCATGGAGGAGGATCTACCATGTTCATGGCATTTCCATCCACCGCTCAATCAAAGGAGGCAATGGTGCAACTTGTTTGGTTAACCCTAACAAGATTTTTCAAAGTGGTTGGAGGAAATCAATGCGAAGCGAAACACATGTAAGGCGCAATGCAGTTCAAGGAGTAGCAGGCGATGTTGCTGTGTGGATCCTGCAAGGAGGTGCAAAGCAGCTACACATGAGGTGACATGCAAGAAGTGCCGAATCAAAGAGAGGATGTCGAGGCGATCTTAAAAGCAATGCTAGCGCACATCCCGAGAAAGCATGCTTCGTGGCGTGTGCAACGAGGACAAACAAAGGAGCCCCATCAAGAGCACCATGGCTTCGATGCTTTGTCAAGACCCCACCGATCGCATATCTCAAGCACAGCAATGGCGATGGCGATTTGGACAAAGATCTCATGGTGACGAAATTGACGCGATAAGCGTGGTAGAGACCTCACGAGAATAAGGCTACAGCAGTGGTGGAATTTGGGTTTTAAAATCCTAAAATGATGATTTTGGTAAATTGCTTTATGTTATTTTCTTCTCACATATAAGTATAGGAGAAAGGGGGAGTGTGAGAGCTTATTTTGTAATCCCAGAGAGCACCAAATCAATTGTCTACAACTTATCTCCAGACTCTTACCTGCACCCGTCTATAAGCAAGTTGAGGATGCAAAAAAGCCGGTGACACAAAAGACATAAGGAAGTCGTGACTCGGCAGCATCATTTGATTTGTGGAGTGTTTGTTTTTGCTTTATAGAATGGGGATATCTGTTGTGCAAGCTAAGCATTCCATGCTCCAGCTTAAAGGGGAGTGTTGAGAGATGTGGTCTATTGTAGTGGCATGTTTAGTACCACATAGTGGAGTAAAGAAAAGAGTGGTGTGTGGCAAGCTGTAAATAAGTTGTACCCCCATTTGTCTTTTGAGAAGAATACAAAGATATCAACCCTATCGGGGCCTTATCCCGTACTTTTCTCCCCACTTTTCATAAGTGGGGTTTCCATGTAAACCTAAGTGTTTGTTATTGTTATGCATTGATATTATTGTTTGTTTTCGCATTATTTATTTCTTAACAGAAGCAAACTCTTTTCATACCCTGTCTCACCTTGGATTCCTTTTTCACACTAATGGGAATGTCCTTGTCTTGTAGCATGGATCCTGTAGCAATAAGGTATGTCCAACAAGCAAAAAGGTCCAGCTTCGAGGCAAAGTTTCTCATTTGGTGGGGGCAATAGTATTATTCAACAAGGGAAACATCTCAACTTGATCCTGAGATCAACCCTATGAATTTAGACATCATCAAAGAAGGAAAGTTAAAACCCTGTTAAAGCCCCTAGCCTCCATCCCTCATTCGAATCTATTTGCCAACTTTGCCCAATCTCTCCAACTAAGGCAATTCATGGGCCAAGTTCATGGCAAGACTCACCCTATCCTAGATCCTAGCTCACATTTTCCCTAGGTGGCTCCTATGAGCAGTGTTTAGGAAATCGACCAAGCTAAGTAAGCAACTACATACTCGTTAGTGCTGCCCTCTCCACACCGAGTATCCTTAAGTGGTCCACTAAGCGGGCAAGGTCGACTATTCGGGCCGAATACTCATATAGTAAGGTGAGTAGGCAGGCGATTTTGTGATAAAAATTGGTAAAGAACCTAATCAGGTAAAATGGTTACCCAACCCCAAACCCATTTGCTCAATCAAACAAAACCGAATCTACTTTATCTCAACAAAAATCCCTCAACAAACCCCTCTCAACCAAACAAAACCCCAATTGAGACAAAACCCCTCTCGACAATACCAAGAACCCTAGAACCACCCCCCCCCCCCCCCAAACCACTCCAATGAAGGATGGTCTTGGCAATGAACCTAGTCAGTAGTGGTGGCATGGAGCTTCTCTCAGTCGACGACAGACTCAACTTAGGTGATAAGTAAGGGTTTCTCTTGGTCAATGGATCAACTCGGTTGAAGAAGGTGCCTAAGGTTTGCAAGACTCGAGCGAGTTCTTTTTATATGTGAAACTTAAGTTTTTTTTTTTTTTTTTTTTTTTGCAGTTACTCCTGTTAATCTTGATTTTAGTTCTAAAACCTAAGATTAATTTTGGTCTGGTAAGTGTTTTTTGGTTGATAGATAGGAGCTTTTTGATTATTGGTATGGTTTAAAATATATTTTAGGTCTGATTTTCTTTTAAAAAAATGTATTTTTTGTCAGATTTTTTTGTAGGATTGATTGTTATGATTTTAAGTGTGAATTTAGATTTCATTTTATTTGTGATTGATATTTATTATTTATGTATTATTTGTCCGAATACAAATTTTAATAAGTTTTACTAATTATTCTATATTTTTTAAAATAAAAAATACAAAATCGCATGCTCATTCGCATACTCGTCTGCATACTATATACTCACTATGTGGTGACTCAATAGCAACTTCCAAAACCTTGCCTATGAGCGATCCAAAAAAATCTAGCCTTGTCAATTATTGATTGCAATGAACTTGCCACGCCTTGATATTCTTGAGTCCATTATATTATCATAATCACATGTTGACAAAAGCCCTAAGTTCATAAACTACTCTTCAGGGTACATCTCCATGCCTAACAAGAATACATGGCTTGGATGTGTTTTTGACATGAAAAATGCCAAGATAAAATTTGGAAGATAGAAATGAGATGATTACTAGACAATTAAGATGTATGGACATATGCAATGCAACTAAACATAAGGCTGCATTTTGATGCTTGGCCAAGCAATAGCTTAAATCACACATTGAAAAGGGAGATTTAGTAGTAGGTGAGACTTCTAGTGCATAACCCTTCACAAAAAAAAAAAAAATCAACCCAAAATCAAATAGAAAACAAATCAAGTCCTACTTTCCTACTTATGCTAATCCACTAATTATCACACTAGCCGTCGAAAAAAATAATGAAACCAACCAACATCAAGAAAAAAAAACTACACTTTCCGACTCTCTAGTTACAATATGCTTAGTTCACCTGTCACATCCAACCTACATCCTATTTCACCACCAAATCATATACTCTTGCCACTCATCTCTTCCTAAAAGCTAACTAGTCCGTTATCATTGTTGATCTAAGGCATAAAAGAATGGGAGTTCTTACTCAGCCTTGCCAACTATGTGGGTTCGAGACGGACAGTGTCACATTTTTTCTTCGTGTCTAGTTACTGATTTTGTGTGGAGTGTGGTTTGTGGTAGCTCTCTTCTTGTATGGGAGAATGTGGGATTCTTTTTTGGTGGGCGGTTTGCCAAGTGTTTTTATGGCAGCCATCCTTTGGTGTGTTTGGATGGTGAGAAATGAGCGTCTGTTTTAGGGGAGTCCTATATGTTTGGTGCGTATTGTGCACGAGTGTAGGGCTCTCATACATCAATAGGGAACACGGTGTAAATGATAGATGATGATTCTTTAATAAAAAATTTCCGGATTGCTATCAACTCCTGATAGCTTTCTTTTTGCTTTCAAAAAAAAATGTTAACTAGTCCAAAGTAACTAGTAACCAAAAGAAACCTTAAAGCCTTGCATATTGTCTAATAAAATCCATGTTTCTTAAAATCATATTATCACTACTGGTCAAGATTATTAAGATTTTATTCAGAGATGGTTGTTAGTTGTTTAAGATATGACCAATAATAATTTCTCTCTCCTCTATTCTAGCACTTCTTCGGAAGCATGTGAACTTGGAGTACATCCAAGACAAGTAGAGCCCCTTTTGATGATTTCAACAGCAAAGGTTTCCTACATGGATGTCCACGTCAACATGCAAGATAACACAATTGCCCCTTGCATCCTCAATATTTACACAAATTCCTCCACAAAGTTGTAAACTTTTACCAAAGGGTTAATTACATATATACCCTTGGAAACATTCAAAAAGATGTGCACAACCCTATATATCCCGTATTTGTGTATATCCCTGAAAATAGCAATTTGCCTCGTTTAAATGTCACTACAAACTATGTTGATTAAATAATAAAGATTTTCTACACAGTTTACATGTCGCTACAAACTGTGTTGACTAAATAATAAAGGTTTTCTACACATATACCCTTTTTTTCTATCTTTCACCCAATACCCATTCTCCACCTCCGCATCCTCTCTTCCTCCCCCTCCACCTCTCCTCCTTATTCCCTCGTCTGGTGATCTCCCTTCCCCTCCTTCCTCTACCTCTCCCCTTCGCCGATCTCGATGCCAACAACACCAACACCATCTCCTCGATGTTGGTGGGCTACACCTCTCCTCTACAATAACAATATTTATATTGGAGAAAATAAAGCCTCTTTTCAAAATCAAAAACCCTAACCCCTCTTATATAGAGAGTAAAGTTAGAAAAACTACATAAAAGACCCAAAAATTAACTACCAGGAATATAAAATTGACTAGGACTCTCAAACCTAAATTAAATAAGCTCAACATAATTAAATAGGCCTCATAACTACCTAATACTTTGACACTCCACCTCAAGTTGGAGCATAGAGGGCAATCGCGTTGAACTTATTACAATATACAAAATGCAACTCCCCCTAAATAAAGACATTCTTGCTAGAGGAGCAGGCAGACAACAGAATGCAAGCAAGTAGTAGGAGACAATCCCAAGAAGAAACAATAGTAGTAGCAAAATGGGAGACGATCCCAAGCAATAGCAAGAAGTAGACAGAGGTAGGAGGCGATCCCAAGCAATAGCAGTACTAGTAAGAGACAATCTTAAGTAGTTCGGGAGACAATCTCAAGCAAGCAATAGTAGAAAGTAGGCAATAGTAGGAGATGAGAGCCTCACTTAAATCACCCACTAGGACAAAGGTAGAGATCTTGGCCTTTAGGAAAACTGTCAAGGAATCCTCGTCAACCATGGGGATGGTAGTGCAGATGCAACCAACCACGATCAAGTAGCACCAACAAGATGCTTAACAATGTGCCTAATAGTCGAGCAAGAGAGTACCAAAGAAGTTCACTAGTCAAGATCTGATCAGGGGAACCAAATCAGGTAGATTGAACCCAATCATTGTCTTCAGATCTCGAAGAAGCCCAATCACATGGATCCCTTCAAAACCCAAAAACCAATAGTCTTGGGCACGCAAGTTGCTATAGGGCACCTAAGTTGCTTTAGATCATGGAAAACTTGATCATAAGAGTTGTTGCAGGTTCGTGTATTCATCAAAAGGAATCAGCAAAGCTAAAGATGACCTTAATTAAGTTGTAGATCCATAAAGAAGGGTCAAAATCAGCTCTAGTGGCACCCAAAATCGATCGCAAGAAGGACCGACAACGCCACCCAATGAGTCACCAACGCAAGGCTACCTAGCCTTTGGGCAACATCGATGGGTCGATCTTCACCACCTGCATGTCCTCGATGACCCGAGAGGAGGGCCAAGCCCACCCCAGATGTCCTACTATTGCCTTAATCAAGGGTTGGCAATGCAGATGTGGGGTTCATCTGGGCTCAAGCAAGCTAGAAGATGTCAGAGGATGGAGTTCCAATGAATGCGATGCCAGAGGAAGGCAACAAAAGTAGCAACAGCAGTGGAGGCCTCTCCTGGTTGGTTGAGAGTTGGTGTCTACTTAAGAAAAAAGAAAAAGGAAGAAAAAAAAAAGGATTAGGGTTAGGTTTTCTAACCCTAATTTGGCTCTCATGCCATATTGGAGAAAATTAAGCCTCTTACTGAAATCAGGCACCCTATCCCCTCTTGTATAATGTAGGGCTAGAAAATTTACATAAAGACCCAATAAGACTATAAAACTAACTAATAGGAATATAAAACTGACTAGGACATTCAAACCTAAATTTAATAGATTGAACTTAATAAAATAGGACTCAACTTTCTCATACTCTTACAATTTCTATGGTAGGTATGGCTTATCTATCCATCATTGCCTCCTACCCATGATCTTGTCTAGCGTGTAGTGCATATGAAATGACCATACATACCTCTTCCCCTCCCCACTACCCACAAGTGCGTAGACTCGACCACTTCTGCCTTCTATACACCAAACTCCTCCATCTTCTCATACCCCCACCTTAACCACACCACCCTGACCCCATGGACACTCCTTCCCTCCACGACACCACCACCCTAAAGAGCATCACCGTCAACTACATTCCTAATGCCTACCACCACTCCCTAAAGTTCAACGAGATCCATGTCACCTAAAACCACTGTGACAACGCTTGTTGGTGCTCCCCTCACTGCGTCCTCCACAGTACCTTCTTCACCCTCATCCAATGCATCCTCGGAAACACCAATTACCTCAACTTCAACCTTTACTTGTCCTCCCTCAAAGACGACAAGTCCCAAGATGAAATCAACTTCGAGTTTCTTGATAAGGATAAGACCATCATCCAGACCAACTACTACTATGCCAGCATCAAGGGAAATGAAGCCATCCACCACCTTAACTTTAACTACTCCAAGGACTACCACGACTACAAGATCCTACATGAGCTATGCTCCACTCGATGGCTAGTGGATGGGGACATCCTCAAGAAGGAGAAGAGGAGAGGTGTTCCCTGAGAAGCCCATGTTCCTGTATGCTTATGTAGGACATGAGCTACATCGACAAGGTCACAAGAGGAGGTGGATGGAGTACATAGGGGAGCATGCACCCTATGTGTGCAGCCCACCAACATTAACGAGATGACATCGACGTCATCATGGGCATCAGGGTTGTCAAAGTGGGAGGTAAAGGAGGGAGGAGGAAGGATGGCGAGGGAAGAGGGGATGAGAAAAGGTGCAAAAGGGGGAGGAGGTAAAGGTGGGGTTTTGGTGAAAGAGAAGGAAAAAAGGTATATGCATAAAAAAATGTTTATTATTTAGTCCACATAAGTCTTAAGGGTATGTGAACAAGGCAAATGGTTGCTTTTAGTGGTACACACGTAGATATAGATACACAAAGTCATGCACATCTTATCAAATGTTTCCAGAGATAATCCTTTACAAAAATATCAATCTGGTTAATTTCGTCAATTGAAACCGTGGAGAAATGTGGGGTAATATATGATCTTTGTTATCGATTAAAGGAGAGGCCCTAACCCTCTTTATATAAAGAGAGAAAAGGGCATTCATGGAAACACAATAAAGTACTTGCTAAATATAACCATGACCTAAATATAGTAAACAGCTAATCAAATAACTAATTCATTTACTTAACACCCCCTTGCAACTCAAGACGCAGGAGACGGCGAAGACTTGAATCCCTAAGGTAGTGAAAATCAACTCTTATCAACTTAGTAGTCCCTTCTTCGTGTCTTGAACCCTGGGTGTCTCTTCTTGCACACCCTCACAAAGCCAGTCTATACTTGGTTTCTCTTGAGGTACGTAAAAGTATTACCCGTACTCTTGACATCTTGAGGATGCTCTCATCTTCATTGTGTATCTTCCACTCAAACATATAAAGACCCAATTGAGACAATACTTTACAAGGTTACAGACAAGTACCCCAACAATAAAAGACTTTAACTTTAAAGGAAAACAAAAAGATGGACTCAATTATAAAATAACCATTAATCATTTTTTTCTTTTCTTAAATGACAACTCCTCCAAACCCTTGGTCGAAGATCCTTCTCTTCTTCTACCAACGGCTATCTTCTTCTCTACTGGGCGTGAAGCAGCAGCAGCAACATCAGCAACACTATGGACAGGAGAGGAGCCATCATTGGCTCCCTCTTCTTTTCTTTTGCTAGGGGCGATGCTACAATGACAAGGAGGTCGGTGGTAATGCTCCCGTGAGCCGAAGGAGATCGAACTACCTTAGTCCAGTAGCGCAAGCTCCAAGGAACACAACGGTGCTTCCAAGTCTTTGAACGAATGTGATTTGTTGACCCAAAACTCCAATCCGAAGCTTCCTCCTTAAGGACAGCACCGGACATGTTATGGCTTCTTGTTGGCACGTGGTCGGTCGGAGGTCCACCGGAGGAGGTCAGTTTGATAGCAAGGGTTGATGCAACCACCACCGTGGTGGTCCTTCGCCAGACCGAGGTAGGTGGTGGCATCAGTGACCGATTTTGTTCCGACGGTGTTGAGCAACAATAGCTGAAGAAGGAAACTAAGGAAGAAGAGAGAAGGGAAGAGAGTTGGGGAGAGGAGAGAGCCTCTCCAGTCGCTCATCGGAGACCAGTGATGCCACCGGAGGGCCTCCCCCCTCTAGGTTTTCTTCTAAACCCTAAACCACCAAGATCAGTGGCTCTAATATTATGTGAAGAAATTTGGGGGCATATATGATTTTTGTTATTAATTAAAGGAGATGCCCTAACCCTCTTTATATAGAGAGGCAAGGGCATACATGAAAACACAATAAAGCACTTGCTAAATATAACCATGACCTAAATATAGTAAACAACTAATCAAATAACTAAGTGATTTATTTCCTAACAGAAACTTTTCGGTGGAAAGAATCAGCGAAAATTACCAAGTTGCTTCACTACAAAACTTAATCCTCATTACATAAAGGATTTTGGAAAACTATGAGACCATAAAACAAGGCGTAAATGTCAAAATATAAGTAAAAACCAAATAGAACTAATAAATTTCATCACTCCCCCTCAATCTAAGCAAATATATTAATCATGCTTCACTTGGGAATAGCATCCAAGAAGGAGATACTAGGAAGTTTTTTAGGCCTCGTTTGGTAAGGGGAATAAATTTGTGGAATAAGTAGAGGAATAAGGAAGGAGTGGAATAAATGGTGAAATAAGTGAGTTAACTTATTTGAATGTTTTGGTAGGTTTCCACTGAGAGGACGGAATAACTTAACCCCGAGTTAAGTCCCACTTATCTTGACGCAAGTAGGGGCTGAGTTAAGTGGCAAGTTAAATACTTAACCCGACGCAAACCCACTTAACCCGGGAACCAAACACCACCTTAGTGAATATTTCTAGCATTTGAACTTCCGATGAGACATGAGTAGTACAGATGAACTCCTTCTAAACCAAATCTCAAGTATAATAGCAATCCACCTCAACATCTTTAATCATTTTATGCAACATCAACTTACTCAAAATATGAGTTTAAATAAAATGCCACATGGCAGTGCCACATGGCATAGTTGGTGAGTTGACGTGGAAGTCCATGCATGGGTATGTGTGCATGTGAAAGTTAGTGTGAGTTGCATTTCCCTGTGTGGCAAGTTTTATTAAGGAGAGATTTTAGTGTGACTTGGTTGCCAAGTTTAGTCTTTTGGAAAAGTTGTTGAGTCCTATTAGGATTAAGAATAATTGAGTCATATTTTCTTTATTTAGTCAATTTGTTAAAGGGATTGGATCTTTTTAAATAAAGACCAACACCTCTTGTTTTTCCTTGAGTTCTATAATAAAAAAATATCTCCATCTTTAATGTGGGCTCCTTTCCCACATCTCCTTCCCTCCACACTAATTCTCTCTCCCTCACGCGTGGCCTTCTCCACCTCTCGTTGTGCGTGTAGACTCTTCCTAAAAGGAAGAGAACTCCATCCTGATTCTTCACATGGTATCAGAACAGGTGGTTCTGCGCGACACCAAAGTTTAGGATCCACATGAAGATCCTAGTTTGTGAAGAAGCATCGAGGCTCACATCCTCTCTCCCTAAGTTTGTGTGGGAAGGATAAAGGGTGTCCACTTGACTCCACGCCGTTACCCAGGAAGGACCATGGTGTCCCCTCAGCTCCGAGAAAGTTCTTTTTACGCAGGAGTTGTGCGTAGGCCATGCCAGATGCAAAGTCCTCAGTCACTACAGAGGCAAAGATCCTTGTTCAAGGCACTACCATCAAGTTAATGGGGGCTTCAAACTATATCCTATGAGCATGTGCCTTTAGGATATTCATTGGCAATCAAGAGAAGCTTCACATCCTCTTGTATAAAAGTCTCGACGTGTGTGAAAGAGCAAAGGCAAGAAAGTGGGAAATACAAGAAGAATCCAAGGCCTGAAGGAAGAAGCCTCGAACTCATCATCGTGCTTGGGATCGACTCTAGTTCTACCATGTCATCGACGAGCCTCATCGCACTTACTTTGACAAGTCTTCCCTCCTCTCTGAGAGTCCAACTTGGAGGGGAGTGTGAGAGTTTAAACAAAATGCCGCGTGGCAGTGCCACATGGCGTGGTTGGTGAGTTGGCGTGGAACTCCACATGTGGTATGTGTGCATGTGAAAGTTGGTGTTAGTTGTGTTGCCTTGTGTAGTAAGTTTGGTTAAGGAGATATTTTGTGTGACTTGGTTGTCAAGTTAGTCTTTTAGTAAAGTTGTTTTAAGTCTTAATTAAGATTAAGAATAATTGAGCCCTATTTTCTTTATTTAGTCAATTTGTTGAAGGGATTGGATCTCTTTAAATAGAGGCCAACACCTCTTTTTTTCCCTTGAGTTCCATAATAATAAAATATCAACATCTCTAACATGGACTCTTCTCCTATATCACCTTCCCTCCACGTCAATTCTCTCTCTCCCTCACACATGGCCTTATCCACCTTTCGTTGCACGTGTAGACTCTTCCCAAGAGGAAGAGAACTTTATCCCAATTCTTCACACATAATGTATGAAGCAGCCTTGATGTTGCATCACATCTTCTGTGTTGTTGTCTCTGCATAAATGAATCAACAAAGATATGCAGATCGCATAGAGCAAAGCATAACCTATCTTCCGTGTTGTTGTCTACACTATGGCTTAATATTTAGATTTAGCACTAGATCTAGAAACGACAAACAATTTCTTAATCATCCAAGTCACGAGGTTCCTAGTAACATATATGTAAAAACTAGTCTATTTCTTGTTCCTCCAAGTCACAAGGTTCCCAACAACTAGTAGTAGACTTTCCACCCTCAGGACAAGCAACATAATCCACAAGCGCATATGCTATAACATCAAATGAAGTGCCTTGTGTGAACATGAATCCCTTCCTTAGGAAAGGCTTCATGTACTTAAGGAGCAATGGAACCACCATTGTTGCATCTCAACGTGTAGACTTATCCATGAATGAACCCAGCCTTCCACCTGGCAAAGAAATGTCTATGCATGTCAAACTTAGAGATAAAAGCTTACTAATCAAACCTCTGGACTAGCAAGCATCAACATGCTCTATGCTCTCATCATGAGATCTTAGATCCATAGGAATGTGAAATATACCTCATTTAGGCTTGCAACATACCTATCTCCTAAAGTAAATCTATGGCATGCTTTATTTGGGATAATGCTATTGTTCCTGCCAAGATTTGCAATCAAGCATTTTGTCAAATCACATATCCTCCGAGCATCATCTCCAATGAGTATAATATTATCATCATACACAAACATCACAACTATTCCCAAAGCAATTTTCTACGCAAATAAAGAGTAATTTGCATATCATCTATGAAATCCAAAAGTCCACAATTTTGGATAGCTTCTAGAACTATGTCAACAGGTTGCATTTAAGGCCAAATATTGCCCTTCGTAAAGTGCATATCTCGGAAGATTCCACCTAAGGCCCAAAATTGGATGGTTTCTACATATATATATTCTTCACATCTAGTTGGAGAAGAAGTTAATCATGATTTACAACTCCAAAAATAAAAATGTAAACAGTAGGGAGACTAGCCACCAATGAGAAGGTATTTCATACATTTGAGTGAACTCCCTTGCTTTTATCCTAGCCTAGTACTTTTTCACATATCCATCTAGAATGCCTTTTAGAGTGAAGACCACTAAGACCCCATCACAATAGCATTGGATGGTCCGATGGTGGATCCATAAGTATTCAAGTGTTACATGAAGTGTGGACATTTCTTCCTCCATAGCTTGTCTCTATTACGAATCAATAAGGGCTTATTGATGAGAACTAGGAAGTAGGAATATAGGTTGTTAAGAATGCCATAGAAAATCTTGAAGGTCAATCCATGACAAAGTCCTAGAGACATGTTTAGATAGAATGCTAGGTACATCTCCAAGGTGCCTTCCTCAAAGTTATGAGCAACTTCGGATCATATGTAATCGCATGCCAATGATTATTACAGTGAGTTAGTTGTTGCTCAAGTATATGCCTATCAGGACCCAAAGGTATCACTACCCAAAACACTGTCAATGGGCAAAATTTTTGCACTTACAATGGGAAATGGTTCCCGAATAAGCTTGGAAGGGGAAGTATGATGATGGTATCTCACACGGGGATCCTAGCATTTCCATGTCTTGGGCAAAGCCTTCCTACTATACTGGAAAATATACTTGTTATCCATCAATATACAGAAAGCATCGATTTTTCTTCTGCTTCTTGCTCACAAAATGAAGACAAGAAGACTAAAATCGGAATATCATCAAAGGTAATGGCAGGAAGAGGCATGCAGAATCAATATCCGTGCTTACTTTGGAACATATTGTCGAGAAATATGGTACAAACTTGAAAAAAGCGGCATTACCATTGATGTAGTGATGCTCGTGAAAAGGATCATAACATTGAAACCCTTTTTGAGTCCACGAATATCCTAAGAGAACACAATTAACTACACTGGGAGCTAGCTTACCTCAACCAAGACCGGGTAAATGAACAAATGCCAACTTCTCAAAATTTAAGGAGGAATAGAAATCAAGTCTTTACCTGAGAAAAGCTAAATGGGGATCTACTCATCAATCAAGAGGAGGTAACAGGTAGTCACTACACATCCTCTCTAATACAAGGTACACTACCAATAGTATCTTGGCATGCCTAACACATGGCAATGCTTACGCTATGCTATACTTATTGCATTATATGCGGATATCTAGTCCAAAGTATAATGCCCTATGATTTATAAAAATCATGCAACAACTGAGTATCGTATTCTAAAGCATTGTCAGATAGGGGAACTTTAACCTTGGCACCAAATCGAACTTTGATTCCAAAATAAAACTACTAAGAACAAGAATGTCATCAAACTTGAACTTCATGAGAAACACCCAATAATGGCTCGATTAATCATCAACCACAACCAAATGATATCGATGTCCTAGTCAATCAAGAATGCAACTAGGATGCAAACATTAATATGTGGCAACTCAACAACGACTCTCACCCTCGATTCTAACTAGAGTGTTTGAGAACTTCAATGATGTTTCCTTAGTTGATATGCCTCACAATCAATCTAGTGTCAATGAAAGATGAAACATGAAAGATAATACGTCAAAATTTTGGAAAGTCAAATGGAACACAGACACTGATATCCAATGGCACTAGCAACATACGGAGATTGAAGCAGGCATTATACTCCTTTCATGGCTGCTATCAATCCTCTTTCCTTCAAAGAAGATTTACAACATGGATTGGAGCTTCAACATCTGAAATATGTGCAGCTAAGTAGATTGAAGGCCATCCAATACATGCCAAGATTACACATGGATGAGATCCATGACTCTACAGCCAAGGCAAACCCCCTGTGGGAGGCTTAGCAGCTTCCCTATAGGTGGCATGGGCTGTTAGGCATGGCCGAAGGGCGAAGGTGGCAAGGGCTGTTAGCCATGGCCAAAGGAGGTAAGTGGTTGGTAAGCTATCATCGAAGGTGGCGAAGTCCCCTCACGACAGAGTAACTTAAGGGCATTCACAAGGCAGTAGCATTTGACAAGGTGATGTCCATTAGTTGGTCGTTAACATTAGATGGATCATCAATGATGGTTGCATCGATAATGGTGGATCTAGCCTTGATTAACAATAATCCAACAAAAGGATTTTATTGGCCCTCTATCCTACCTTTTTTCCGTGAGACGAAAGAGAGGAAAGAAGAGTGTACACCATTGATTCAAAGACCCCAACTTCAATACTGAATTGCTTCATTAGTTTTTTTTTTTTCAAGTAAAATAGAGTTTACTTGACTTAAGTAACTCTCCAAATTAGAGATTTTGATAACTAGAAAGCTTTATTTTGAATCTCAAAGAAAACAACTAAGTTCATCCTTTTATATGGTGAGAGATTATTCCTCCAATAAATCGAAATTCCTAAATATAGAAACAAACCAAATCTCAAACAAACTAAATTATATCCCTACAATTAGAAAAGAAACAAAACATAGAAGTAGATAATTCTACTTTCCTAATTCTAATTCCTACATTATCGCTAATGCTCCCCACCAAGTTAAACCGTGTAACGCCTAACTTGTAGGAGTAGTGCACCATTAGGAAAGCTTCCCCCATCTAATGTAGTTTAGAGCTAAACACCCAACACCCTTGGAGTTGAAATAAAAAACTAACTTAAAGACTTTTAATGTGGAGATGATCCTAAGCATTGATACTAATAGGGGAGATAATCTTAAGCATTGAAACTAATATGGGAGAGGATCCTAAAAACTGAAACGAATACTAATATAGGAGATGATCCCAAGCATTGATACTGAAATTAATTCAAGAGGCGATACCAAGCACTAAAACTAAAACTAACACGAGAGACAAGCTCAAGCACTGAAGCTGATACTAGGTAAGACAATGGCAAGCACCAAAGGGAAGATGATCCCAAGCACATGCAATTGCCTTACACCAGCAAAAATTCTTCTCGCTAAGAAAAAACAAAACTAACGTAGGACATTTACTGATGGAGCTAAGTGTGTAGCACAATTCCCACACCACTCATCAGCATCTTTAACATCGATCACATGACCTGAGGCTTTAGTAAAGTCATTTGAGCCAGTAGAACTCTCCCTTAACGCAAGCAGTCGAAGGAGCACAAAATAGTGCAGATTGTAGTAGAAGTGCAATCGTCGTAGTAATTGTTGTAGCAGGACATGAAAATTTTAGTAGAGGTAGTAGCCACACAATGGTTGTATGGTAGCAACCAAACATGGGAAACGTTCCCAAGAAGTAGTATTGGCCACAAGATGTGGCAATAGCACTAGTAAAGGTGTCGCTCCTCAAAAAAGACCATTGGCACAACAATCCCTATGAATTGTTTTTTCAACTTTCAATGGGATGAGGGGATCAGAGCCCCCTACAATACAAATCGGCAACAACAAGAGATTCTGAAACATATCATTAGACCACTTAGATCCTAAGTCTAGCATGTTGAACCCATAGCCACACAGAGGAGATGCAACAATAGCAATATCGATACCAATAGCACCAATAATATCATCATCGGCACCAACACAGATCGAGGCGATGAAGGTGGCTTGATTGGACCACTAAATCGGGCCAAAACCAATTCATTCTTCTCATATGGCGTCACCTGGTCACACAACAACCCTTCCAACGTAGTAGAGGCACATGTAGCAACGTAGAGATCCATGTAGCAACGTAGAGATCGGATTTGTCCCCCTTGATCGGCAATGCATCTAAGATAAGCTAAGCACTAACGGCAACACTTCAGGTAAGGTGAAGATCAACGTTGCGAGGAGAAGACCTGAGATGAAGACCTTGACAATAGAGTGACACATGGTGTCACAAATACAACCATAGGGCTGCACACGTACCCCAAGGCAAGGAGGTGCCGACAACACCCTTATAGCACGATGCACCCCTACATTACAGCAAATACTTATATAACTAATTTTTTATCATGCACTAGTTTGTTGTACTAATCCATACCTAGCAATAAATAACCATCTATCTAGCCACTAGCATCATGAAGTCATGATTTCGAACATTGTCACCTTGAATGGTATCTTTGCAGCATTAAGAGCATGTGCAAAGATAGATTGCCAATGCTGATATGCAACATGAAATCAACCATGCAAGAAATTTTGGAATATTTTCAATTGACATAGCGATTGCTATTGTATCTTCAAACACTCTTTGAATACACATGTAGTTGAACGGTTGAATAGGCATAGTAATAAGATACAATTCTGGGACGGCAGGTGAAAAAGCAAAGGATTTTATACATAGATGACGCAGCTTGCATGTTCTGTAGGGATTTTGTAGAGGATAGCAATCAGTAATTTAAATGCCGGCAACATGCTAACAGCATGCCGATGATATGACAATTTTTTAAGATATGCCATGTCAACATGTTCAAGTTATCGAAACGTAGGTATTTTGCCGGCATGCCGACGAAATCATCGACATGCCATCGATAAGCTTGACATGCCGACAACATGCTACTGCTCCTATTGTTGCGGTTACTCCTATTGCAGCTCTGCTGCTACTGCTTCACAGGTTATATATCGACATATTACATATTAAGTAAAAGACATGATTTAGGACTTAAATGAAAATATTTATCCATTAACCATTTTGACTACTTCTGTCATTTTTGTCGACATGCGTCTCAACATGCCAACGAATTGCGCATTTAGAGATTTATCGAAACGTCAAAATCAGCATTTCGAACCTTAATAGCAATCACCTCCTCTTTGCCTACCCTTTTGCCAAGGATCATGTGGATTCCTTCACAAAATCTATTTTCTAGGTGTTGACGCAGTTGGAAGGAGAACTCCAGATGCAAAGTGTTTTAAATGTAAACTGGAAAAAGCAAAGTTGCTTGTGGTATTATGGTTGTTGTGGTTACAGAGAAATGGCATGGTATTTACAGGAAAGCGTCACTCAATTCATGGAATGGCATTCAATATTTTGAGTATTTTGAGGGTGGGGCACGATTTTGTAATAATGTGTTCATTGGCATTAGTAAATTGGCTAGACGGCCATTACCTCTAAGCAATCATCCTTTACCTTTTCAAACAAAAAGAAAAACAAAAACAAAACAAAATGAGATACAAATCTCAGGCCCCATTTTGTAAGGGATTAAAGTCACAGATTATCCTACGCAGTGGTCTTAAACTCTACAGGACATGCACAATGAAGAAGGCTTAGGGCCTACTCCCACCCATCACATCTACCCCCACTAACATGCTAACACCCATCACATATACCCCACTAACCCACTTCCAATACAAATAAAAATAAAAATCAATAACATATCAACTCAGCTATGACATCTATACCCCACTAGCCCATTGCTTATCCCACCACTCCTAAACTTTATGACTTCCTAAATTTACACAATCTTAAGCTTTGAACCTCTATGAAATATGGCCTCAAGAATTTCACATGATTGCTTAGCCTGATGTGTGTGTGTGTACTTTTTTCTTTTGAAAGGGAAAATGACTTCCAATGCACATCCACTATCACTTCATGATGGTGTTGTTGATGCTATCCACATCATCCACCTCACTGGTCTTGGTTGAGGTGGATGTTTGACTACAAAAGAAAGGATCATGTTCAAAAATGAAGTAATCGGAGAAAAGGTTGGTGTGGTACAAGTATAAGATAAAATGAAAGAAACACATTTAAGGTGGACTACACATTCCCATAAAATGCCTTTAATGCACCGGCTTTTAAGGAGAATGGCCACTTCAATACATTACCACAAGTTAAAGATATTGTTGCACTTGCTCATACTTTTAGAAGATGACTTTTCAAAACTCCAACAGCAAAATAATTCCTCGAGTCCACACCCAACTCTCAATTCATGGCTTCAGAAATCCCAATCATCAATCAGCCAAGATACAGAGAGTCGGTATGTGGTATGTGGTCGGTTGGGTCACCACATAGAGAGATTGCGGTATTTGAACGAGTATATAGTTTTGCATTTTTTATTTTAAAAAATATAAAATAATTAGTTGGCTTATTAAAATTTATGTTATATGTGATATTATAACTACACAACTACCTCAAGTAGTATAACAAAAATAACAAAGTTAATACCCCTACCCTTAATTATTATACAACCTAGAATATAAAAGATTAAACATCTTGAAAAAAGAAAATGTAGATATTAAAATCCAAATGTTCATACTTATTATCAATGAATATAATCAATAAATCGAAATCAATAATCTAAAATGAAAACTAAATCAAAAACTTCAAATTAACATAAATCAAAACATGTTATGTTATCAAGAATCTAAAATAAAATCTAGATTAAACACTTAAAATCAAACCCAAGAATCTAAAATGAAACCTAAAACAAAAACTTAAAATCAAATGTAAATCAAACCAAAAAAATAAAGTGTACAATGGACGTCATGTTCAACAATACCTAAAAAGCTAAAAAGAAGAATTCTCTCAAATACTCAAATCAAAATTATCTAGCATATACCTCAAGAGCTTGACCTGCTACTCTGTTAGCAACACAAGAAGGGAGGTTGAATTGTGAAATAAAAAAAAAATTCACAAACAATCGCAACAAATAACACAAGATTTAGAGAGGAAACTCTTACAAGAAAAAAACCTCTACCTAGATTTCCCAATCTAGGATTTTGCCCCTAATTCAATTGGGAATTACTAAACCACACCACAAATCCGAGGGTGATGTTCCTCAAAAACAATTCCCCTCTCATAAACAACCCCCAAGGAGAGTTTAGCCCATCTACTAAGAGGAAAAGGGAAACCCACAACTCAGGCACCCAAACAAACTAATAAAACAAAATAAAGTAAACAATCCTAAGAGCCTTGTATGATATAGAATATAAAGTAGGCTATAATACTCCCTTTGCAAACCTATGTGATGTAGAAAATTAGAGTGGGAGTGATGTTGCTCTCAAGAATTTCTAAGAACAAAAGAGCAAAATAGAGCACAATAACTTTAGAAAGCTTAGAATAGGATAGTCGAAAGTATTTAGCACTAGAATATTTCTTTTCTTGATGTGTAGGCTTAAAGCAACTCTTGGTGGGTATATATAGGTGTAAGAAGTCAAATTTAAGCCTAGGTAGTCGTTGGAATTTGAATTGAAATGGAATAAATTAGGGTAGAATGGCTACAAAGCATTTACTCTAACTGGATCAAACATCTGAAAAGTCAAGATAGACGTCTGAAGGAGTCGTTTCAAACGTCTGAGAATAAAACCAAACGTCCGAAAAAGGTTCAGTGAAAAGTAGTCGTTACTGGATTGAGGTTGGATCCAAACAATGATCTAAAGACTTATGGTTAGACGTCTTACTGGACGTCTAGTCAAAAGTATAGACGTCTTAAAAAAAAATAATTAGACATCTGAATAAATGCAAAGACGTCTAATAGCCTACAACGTTCCAAAACAAAAAGTAACTGACAAAATCAATTGCGATCAATTTGAACGTTAAATAAGAAGTGAACGTTAATCATTCTTGGACGTCCCAAGAATACAATAGACGTTTGAAATACAACTAAAATTATTACCGTTGTTCTTTTAAAGTTAAAGAGATATCACAAGTTCAAGGAGGCATCTGAAAGACATTATTAGAAATCTAAAATAGAACATAGACGTCTAAAAACCTAGGTCGAGAATTCTGGACGTGATCTTAGGTTTTGGACAAGATCCTAGATGTCTGAAGAAGTATATCAGACATCTGAAAAATCAGACGTCTGAAGGAAACATGAGACATCTGAAAAACCAACAGAAGTTAAATCTCATAACTTTAAGGAAAAGGATATGGATAGGAAGGTTCTAAAGGTATCCTAAGGATAATGCAAGGCTCATTTACATTCTAAAAATGAAATAAAACTAATCTAACTACCAACCAAAAGAATCCCCCCCCCCCCCCCACCTTAAGAGCTTGGGGATTTTGTAGAGAGGGATGCGATGGGAGTCTTATTTTTAGGGGTTTTCGAGGGATTAATGTGTTGATGGGGAGAGGGTATCAGGGGAGGAGGTATCGGGTAGGTGTTGAGTTAATGTAAGTTTTCTTCAAAATAGACCATCGGCAGCTCTATCTCAATATCGAGTGAGTATGTGGCTGAGTAAACGCCTACTCAACCAGACTCGAGTACAGTACCGCATAGCACTACTCGATTCTGGAAAGGGATCCGCTAACGCCTATGCGGGCGCCTACACAGCCTAGGCGATCGAGTTCCTAAACACTGCAATCAGCACTAGCACGTGATCTACAAAGCTATGGAGAGCAAGCATGGATGATGGTGAACGGTGGTGGTTGCTTGCCTTGGCCTGTGGACCTGTGGTTAATAATGCAGATTGATGAGGTTGACAGTAACAATTATGGCACGACTAGTAGGAGTGATGTTGAGCCTGAGATCTGGGTGGCACTGATATGGTGGTCAAAGGTTAGAGGGGCAACACCAATTTGGGTTGTGGGTCAAAACGGTGGTAGATTGCTGGTGCAGGAAGAGTAGAGAATAGTGAGGCTTGTAAAAGAAAAGAAGATGAGGGAGGGGAGGTGGTCAAGAAACATAGCGTGGGTGGAAACAAAGGAGGGAAGTGAGGTGAGAAATTGAGAAAGAGTGAGTTAGAGTAACAGAAAATAAAATAAAATAAAATAACCAACCAAAATTTGTTTCTTCATCATATATTGTTGAGAGAGAAGACCGTTTGTTAGGTAATTGAACAATGTGGATCAAATTACATGTTTAGTCCCACATAGTGGAGTAGGAACTAGAGAAGTGTGTGACAGCCTATATTAAGGCTCTTGTACCCCCATTTGTCTTTGAGAAGAAATATTAAAAGATCATGCCCATAGGAACGCGTCTCCCATGATTTTCTATCCTCTCCCCGTGAGAAGGTTTTTTACATAAACTCAAGTGTTTCACTATGATGCTTTGACATTGTTTATTCATTATATTTCAATTATTTATTTCAACATAGTATCAAAAAAAGTCATTCTATAGTTTGTTCTCGAGTTTTATCATTGTTTATGAATGATGATGTTCCATTATGATGCTTTTATATTTTTGTTCAATTTATTTAGTTATTTATTATTTCAACATGGTATCAAACTAGGGGCAGCACAACCAAGAGTCCAGCATGCACTTCTACGATCCGGATAGTGACCTCACCAAGATGGCCCACATAACTGTTGACAGAAGCAGCAAAATTTGCTACATGATTTTGGATCCTTCAAAGTTTGAACCCTTTAACCCTTTGTTTTCTTTTATGTTGGTGTTTTTGCTTGTTATCTTTACACAAAAAAAGGGAGGAAGAAGAACAAAATAGAGAGATAAAAAAAGGGAAAGATTAAAAAAAAGGAAATGAGGGAGTTGGAGTAAACAAAAAATGTAGTTGATGAATTTAAAAAAAAAGGAGGAAAAAAACGAAGTGGAAGAAGAGAGAAAGAGAAGCTCTTCTCTAGTTATTTTCTTCTCCATGTAATTTCTTCTTCTATATGAGTATGGGAGAAAGGGGGAGGGTCAAGTATGTATGAGAGCCTATTGTAAACACCATATGAGGGAGACACATTCTTCAAGGTCCCCACATGAGAGAAGCTCAATATTGATCCCTATATAAGAGGAGCATATTCTTGGTCCCTATATGAGAGGAGTCTGCTGAAAGATTTTCGTATGAAAGAGGCCTGATTCTCAGTTCCCACATGGGAGAGGCCTACTTTAAGCTTCCTTGTGGGAGAGGTCTAGCATCAAAGTCTCCAAGAGAGAGGTCCACTCTTGAGATCTCTAATTGGGAAGGCACCAACGCTATTTGAAGTCTCTATGAGAGAGATCAATCAGAGTCAGCTTCAGAAGTTCATGTACAAAACTCCAATTTACGCTAATGTGTCGTCATCAAAGGGTGCAACTGTCATCATTCTCTATGGAGAGCCATGACTCAATTGCACCAATTAAGAGTTGGATCCAATTACATGTTTAGTCCCACATAATGAAATGGGAAATAAAAAGGTGCATAGTGGCCTATATAAAGGTCCTTGTACCCCCATTTGTCTTTGAAAAGAAATATTGAAAGATCACGCCCATAAGAGTACTTTTCTCGTGGTTTTCTCCCCTCTCGTGAGAAGGATTTCCACGTAAACTCAAGTGTTCTATTATAATTATTTAATATTATTTGTTTGTTTTATTTTAATTATTTATTTCAACATATCCAAAAGGCCTCTTTTATCTTATCCTCTCTGACATAAGAGGATCTACACTATCAGCAAGTTAAATCAATTAATTGGCTGGTCTGCATTGTGGTTTTCAAACTTTTTGCCTGTAGACAATGACACAAGCAATATCTAAATGAAAGGCCTCTTTTTATCTTATCCTCTCTAACATAAGAGGATCTACAATATCAGCTAGTTAAATCAATTAATTGGCTGGTCTGCATTGTGGTTTTCAAACTTTTTGCCTGTAGACAATGACACAAGCAATATCTAAATGAAAGCCCTCTTTTATCTTATCCTCTCTGACATAAGAGGATCTACAATATCAGCAAGTTAAATCAATTAATTGGCTGGTCTGCATTGTGGTTTGCAAACTATTTGTCTAAAGACAATGAAACAAGCAATATCTAAACGCAAAATCCCACCACATTTCTCTGAAAGGAAGAGGATGGCTAATCAAGATCAGTAGCCAGTCCAAAAGCTCATCAAGAAAATCATTCACAACCTCACTACAAAATCAATTACTGCATTAAAAGTGTATTCATCCAATAAAGAAAAACAAATCAGATTAGAATAAATATTAAAAACCTGCCAAGCCTGAACCAACTGCATGTTCAAATAAAATAATACCTGGGATTAGGATTCCCTTTCACGACTTTCTGCCCATATTTTCGCCACCGGTAGCCATCATCCAAAATATCAACTTCACTCAGAGTTTGTATGACGACACGTGGTTCCCTGGTTATTTTATTCATAGCAGTAATATCCATGCTACTGCTTTCTTTTCTCCTGATAACAATTTGTGAGCATTTTTGAGAGTAGAGTAATGAGATAAAATATCATAAAACCATCAGAAAATGGATCAATTAAGGTACCTCCTTTTTGCCTCTGGATCGTCACCATCTTCATCAGCATTGTCATCATATCTATTATTGGAGAATTCTGTAGGACCTTCACAGTTGTTGACTTCAGAGATAAGGGAAGGATCTGGAACTCTGTTGGTGTCATTGAGTTGACACTTCTGATCATCAACTTTTGAACTTCTATCTGCAGATATTATCTTACCTTCAACCCTTCCTTAATCACCAAGCGTAGAGATGACATGAGATTTTATATTTAAAAGGGGGAGATACATACCATCAACACCATTTGAAGACAAAGCATCATTTCTTTCCTCTTCTTGCCCAGAGAGAACTGCACCTATTGCTAATTTGCGGCTAGGCTGTGGCTTTGGGTGATCATGTTTGCCCTTGTAGATGATATCAGTAATTTGCCCATCATGAGATCGTTCCAGTTGTTTCTTAACTGGACAATTTGGATGTGTGCACTTGTAGTAACTTCTTGGAAATTCACTCCCTTTAACATGCTTTTGTCCATATTTCCTCCAGTTATATCCATCTTCCGTGGTTTTGTCAGTAGGATGTAGAACGTCAGGTCTTTTGTTGTCCATATGTGATGCTTGTATACCATCAGCAAAGTCATCTAAATGTTGCATCTTACTAGAAACCGCTTCAGCAGATGCCACAGCTATTGAAGTGTCTCTTTCATGTGAAGTCACAACATGGGATGATGAGAAGTCATTTAAGGCCACTGGTTCAGTTTCAGGTTTGATGCCAGAAGTTGCTGATGTACCTAAACTGTGTTGGCCATAATCATTTGAAGAATGTTTCCATTCTGATCCAGTAGGTGGCTTCAAAAAAAAGGGACATCAGGCCATTATACAGGTAGATATTCTGTGGCCAATCACATCTTATCTGATGTCAAATATTTAAACGTCCTAAGAAGGAAAAAATTGCATCCTGGACAATAGAAAGAACCAATTTCCATGTGAACATTCATAGCAATGCTAAACTCTTGTTGTTATGTGCCTTCTTCAAGAGAATAAAATTCCGGTTGCTCTGTTATATGGTGTTTAAAAAATTAGTCACTAGCATTGTAAAGCAAAAGAGGACTCAAATGCACTGCAAAGGGTAACATTCCTTATGTCAAATTGACTATAACTTTCAGAAATGGGTCATTAGACAAAAACAATATATTCACGTAGAAAGAACTTTAACCTAAATGCCCCTCCAAGCAAGAAAAAATTTCTTTACCCTTTGAGAAATTTTTATGCATGAACAAAGAACAATAAGGCTCCTAGAACAATAAGTCCAGGTTTCAAATGCTTTTCCTATAGACTAAAGAGAAGGTTAATTATTTTGAAAGAATTTTAAGGCATGTCCTCGCTCCAAGTTGCTCCAAATTGTAGCATCTTCCAGGCAAGGCTAAACTCCCAAGGTTCTTGTCAAATTGATGCTGCATTGACAAAACTACCCTTTCATATTAAGACTTTTAGGATAATCATTTTCTTAACAGTAGTCCACCAAACATATGAATTAATAAGATTAATAGCAAGCAAAGATTTACTTACAATCAACACACATCCAACAAGCATAAACTTAAAAGAAAAAAAGGAAAGTAAGAAACTTGTTCCACGATTTTCCTGCAATTTAGAAAGATGATATTTCCTGCATCTTGATTTAGATGTCGGCAAAAATATCAGTGAGTTCACTCTTTAGCTGAAGTTTTTAAATTGCATAATCCATGGAACAAAATTTCACACTATCAACCAATCCTTTCCCCTTAAAAAAGAAAAAAAAAATTGCTCTGTTCAAGTAAATTTTCTATTAAACCATCTTCATGCTATCCCACAAACTAAAGTATCAGTCTAAACCAAATTTACAACTTCGAAGTCATAAATTATAATTGATAGGAAAACTAAGAAGAAAACACAAATCAAAAAAGAGGGAAAAAATCTTACCAGAGTTCCTAATGGCTCGTCAACACCGGAACACAACCTACTTCGAGGTTTGAATTCAAAGTCGTCGGTGCATCCTTCCTCACATGAACTGGCATCAGAACCCTCAGTAGGAGAAGCTACAGGGTCATAACTAGTTCGATTCGTAATTGAAGGGATGCTAAAGGTACCCGTAGTCGGAGATGGTTCTACCTGCAAAATAACAGAATTCATAAAGGGGTTTCTTCATTCATTTCGTGCCAATCAAGTGAGGGAAAAGAACTCAAACCAAGAATCACGTGAGTAGTTACAAGCACTAAAGGAAGCAATGCAAGGCTAAATAATCAACATGTACAACAAACCCGCTGGGATCATTTGATGACCTAACACTGCATTTATCATAACCCTCAATTATGTTGCGAGCTCCACCAAGCATGAACCAAGCCACCTCCTCGTATCATATATCTACTCAATCATTTCAAAGGACGTTTCTTCCAAACCGGATCATCTGCCTCCCAAAATAAGCGTTTCGTTGCTACTCAAAGCTGGCCACTATCTTTTAGAGGGCAATGCACTTATCAGCAACATGCTAGCTCAAGGACAAAAAAGCAACTCCAACAAACGCGGTAAAATTCCTGAGGCTTCTCGAAGAGGATATCTAGATGCTCCCAAATCCAGACACCTCATCGGTAACAAGCACCTCAAGACACTAGGCATTATTCCAAGCATAAAGTAGCCCCGAGAAGAATATATCACAAAGAAGCATCAAAACCCAGTTAAGCATCACATCGCAAGCCAAAACCATTCCATTCTTTCCTCCTACTCCTGCCCCTTACGAAAGACACGGGGAGTCGCGTAAACCTGAAGTCATCACACGCTCCCAAGTCCCCGTGCTCGCGATAACAGAAAAGGAAACGCACTTGAGGTGCGAAATGGAAAACAAGAGATAGAAAGTGCAAATGTGCTCTCATTTGGACGCCCAAATATAAAGAAAAAGGGGGTAAATAAAGATAACGGTTCTCAGGAAAGTATACCAAAACCGATGGAACGACTTCGAAGACAAATGGGAGTACAAAAAGCGGAAGCCTACGGGAATACGCATAACGGATGGGGGGGAGGACCTTGACATTGGTGAGGAGGACGGGGGAGTCGAGGAGGGTGGTGGGGCTGAGGCCGGGCGGGATGGTGAGGCAGGGGGAGCGGGAGATGGGGAGGCGGGCGGGGGACATGGACTTGTACTTGGCGCCCGACGAGACGGTGGAAACCCTCGGATCGGCCCCGGGGCAGCCATCCGACGGCCGAGATTCCTCCGCCGCCATGGCGGATCTGCGTCAGGAAGAGGGAGTGGGGGCGGGGAGTGGTGGTGGTGGTGGTGGTGGAGGTGAAAGAAGAGGAGAGAGAGTGTGCGTCCAAGTGGAGAGGAGAGAGGGACTTGATGTCGCGGTCCCCGCAGCTGCGAGTCCACACTGGTGTGGTGGTTGATTTTGGGAGTTTAGCCTTGGACCATCTCGCTCTCTTTCTCTCTCTTTTTTCGTTTCCTTTTTTTTTTTTTTCCCGGCGGTGGGTGGTGACGTGGCATTAGACCCGACTGTGGATTAGGGCCTTTATTGGCATGATTCACTTAGCCTGTAAAATGAGTAAATTTAAGTTTTAATTTTTTTACTATGATCTAAGTGAACTTGGCCTTTTAATTCATTTAATTTAAAATGGATGAATTTGAATCTTCAATTTGCAATCTGATTTGACTTATAAATTATTAATATTTAAAATCAAAAACTTTGACAATGAGAAGTTAGAACTCCAATCATTTCAATTCCATTCATTGAATGTTAAATTTTTCATCTATTTAATCATTCCCTAAAATCTTCACCCATGTAGTTAACGTATAAGAAATTCAACAGTCACCATCTAATATAGAGAATGATAAATCATCTATTTAACTTAAGGTACAGGAAGTTCATATACTGTTGGCAACTCTACTTACTATTGGAGTTCATTGGTCGTGATAAAAAAAAAAACATCTACCTAGCTATTTGAAACTCTTGTTTGTAGTAAGTAGGGTTAGATGGTGGTTGTTGGCAAAATGATAAAATTTCGTGACTTCTATAACATTTTAACCAAAATAGATTTAATTCTTATTGTTCCTTTCACTTATGATTCTTATGTTTTTTGCTATTCATATTGTTTTCTTATGCATGTTTGTGTTTAAGACTTTAAATTACTTTATATTTAACCCATGCCTCATGGAAACATGGCTTGGGCCAAAGTTTTAGGACCATGGTCGATAAGATTAGGGTTTGGATCAAGATATTTAAAAGTTCGATTCTATTGACCCAACCCGTAGGTCACCTGACCTAACCCATTGCTAGGTCTACTAGGCATTCATCATGTGTTTTGAGTTCATTAGGAATAAGTGATTTCAATTGTCTATCGAATCCAGTGAATCGAGTCCAACTCTATTTAGGCTCGAACTTAATAAAGGTCAATGGGTTTGGTTTAAACTTGACTTATTTGGACTTAAACCCAAGGTCGAGACTAATGTCAAACGAGTCCAAATTTTCATTTTCATGTTGGAATTTGATAAGTAAAAATATTCTTGGTAAGAAAATTATGGAAAATAACAAGATTGTGTAAAACTAAATAGGTGCATCGTGTTGATGGTGATATGAAGTAATGCGGTGCTAACACCATTGTACGAGGGTTTGTGAGTGTAAGTAAGAACACAATGGTCGAGGGGCTCTGATGTTGGATCAAACTAGTAGTGGTGGGACACTTTTAAGAGGAGAAGTGTCACAAGGTGGAGATGAGGGTAAGTTAGGGAAGAGAGATTATATAGGATTTTGGGGGAAATTATATCTGTTTACTATAATATAATTTAGTTTATAAATTTATGTCTATGCACCTTTATTGAGCCTTGATCCTTGTTGAACGTGGTTTTTGTCCAAGCTTGTTTCATTTAGTATCAAGCTAGGCTCATGGGTTATTATTGAGTCTTTTGTTATGGCCCTACACAAATTAGGTTAACTCAAGCACAATTTCCTATGGGTTATTGTATCATATTTTGATTTTTTTGAAATTTTTGGGTATAGGACCCTTAAAACATTTGTAATTGCATAAAATTTCCTAAAAAATTCATAATTACACATACAACTCTATCAAGTTACTCCATACACGCATAGCCCCTCAGTTATTTGAAGGTTAGAGTTTAGTCAATCCAAAATCGATTCGTGTTATTTGAAATCTTCAAACCTATCTATAGGAAGTACTTTGCCAATTTGATAAAAGAAAATCTACACCCCCACCTCCATCGCCTTCTTCACAATCCACATCACCTCCTACCTCTACAATCCACCATCTCCTCTTTCCCTTAGCTTCTCACCTCCTCCTTTCTCCATTCCTTACCTCCTTCCCCTCCTCCCATGTCATTCCTCCTCCTCTTTACTGCCTTCCATTCCCTTTCAATCACCTAATGGTCTCCCACTTGCCCTACATACTCAATTATCATGCCGTACCCATTGTTGTCCCGCCATCCCTCCCTCCATCTTGCCTTCTCCAGCCAATCCCCTCCACCCTCTTACCCTATACATTCTCTTTCTAGCCTCAATCAACCTCCCTCTATCTCCCATTCCACCACCCCAAACTCTAGTCTCTCTTTTCCCATCTGTCTCAAATGCTCTCCCAAAGACTTCTTAAACGTAGAGGCCTATATTATTAACCATATAACGTGTACGAAATGATGTGCAATTATGAATTTTGTGCAATGTATGCTTAATAATTATAAGGGCTATAAATAGAAGGATCCCATCTTTTGTTCTTATTTATATATTAATCTGGCTGTCGAAGCTGATCCCACATGATATCGAGATTGCCTACGACTTAAAAGTAAATATTATTAAATGTTTGTGGTCATTATTATTCTATGCCAACGGTGAACACTTAGAAAGAAGTGCCATGTAAAACCATGTCTAAAAATATCGCTGATGTAGAGAAGATGCATACCAAATAATAAAGATTTAGAGGGGATTTTATAGCGTAAGAGGCACGGGTGGGGGGATACTTCGGAGAGGAGGTAAGAATTGCATGGGATGAGGGAACGGGGCAAGAGATCGTTGGATGTATACAATTAGTAGATGGACATGAGTGCAGAAATGTATAGAGTAATATATTTCGTAATGTATGGGGGGAGGTATAATAAAAAAATTATTTAATAAATAAAAAATGATATTTTATTAGTGAAAAGTGGTAGTTTATATGTGAAAATTTATTTTTCATCATTTTTTATTAGTTAAAAATTTTTATCAATCGAGAATCATTTTTAATTAATAAAAAATGATATATCAATAGTGAAAAATAATTTTCAATCGATTAAAAATAATATTTTATCGGTGAAAAATCATTTCTCATCATTTTTAACCAATAGAAATTGATATTCCATTGATTTTTCCACATGTGTTTTTGATGGTGGTGATGATGAATCTCACAATATTTGATTGTTTATTTAAAATACATAATTTTCATTTCTTTTTTTTTATGTCTCCACTGACACATTGTAAAATATTTTGTAATATATATTTCGTTACTTTTTTTATCTTAAGAAATGACATAAGAGATCACAAATGTTACCAATTCATCTAGCAACCGTTCATGTCACTCGCAGGACTAGGACAGGTTGGATAATCTAATAACTTCTTCCAACATTTCGCTGACTCCACCCAACGTTCAAGTGAAAAGTCATTAGAAGAACCAACAACCTCATTCAGCCACCTCTTGCCATGTTTCCTTATTCCGCGTGATTCCTATACCCTTTCCATTTCCAAATCACCGCCGCCCACTGCACAACCCGTGCCCCCTTATGCTGAAAATCCCGATCTTAGACATAACTTGTGGGCAAAATGACACCATATACCAAGGAGTTGCTACTTAATTGCTAGAAAACAAAAGGCCTTAACAATTGACACCTGAAGGCGTTCGGATTCATCCCACGATTACTTGACTTCTAAAATGGAATACATACACATACGAATGCATATCGTCTGATTTCATAAATAACACTTAAAAAAAACAACTAAGTAAAGGTCTGTTGCCCTCTCAATCATCAGAAAAGCAATGGAGAGATCCGACATCCCTCACGGGGGGTGTGGTGTCGAATGCCCCCCGTGGATGCTTTAACGAGTTAATAACGACGCCGAGGCCCTCGACGCGTAGCAGAATGGAGCGGCTTATGGAGGCTCGGAAAGGTGACCTTTTTATTCCAACCATGGGGCCCGACGGGTTTGGAGGTGGGATTCTCCTCTCAGATAGGGACGAAACCGAACAGAGAGATCCCGCTTGGATTTGGCCCTCCACGTCCGGGAATTAGATATGGGGAACAATTTTCTAAGTGCAGAAGTTAAGAAGTTTGGCCTCGGCCTCTTACGTCATGGAATACTGCAATTGTCAAGAAAATTGTCAAATTTTCTTGTACGGAAGGATAAAGAGCACCTTGATGAGAACTTCCCCTGTTTTCCCTTTCACATATCACATATTTGTCAATCATGGGTGTAAGGTCCCAAAAAAATGTATCATATTAAAAACTCGCTTAGGAATACAAATAGATAAAGTGGGGGTAACCATTTTGATAGTTTAAATCTAGCAAAAGTTTTAAGATCGATTTTCCTTAATTTGTCGCAAGTCTATTTCGAAGTTATTACAAGGGTATGCATTTTCTAGGAGTCAAACATGTATAGATAGGGTGAGATGTTTTTTTATGACAAAAAAAGAATGGGTTAAAAATGAATGTTGTAATTCATTAAAAGGGGAGGTTGAAAGCTCTAAATGTTGAAAAAATGATAATACGAATGGCTAACATCCTTTGTATAAAATTGCTTTCCTCTAAAATCAGCATTGTTGCACTCAATCCAAACACACCACATAAAAATAAAAGCTCTCTCGATAATCCCGTTGTTCGTGAGAGTAGAATGAAGGCTTTTTCAAAGGAGTGTTTTGAATCATGCTGGGTGAGAGCGAAGTTCGCAGCGAACCTACACACCTTCGCAAAGGATTAATGATGCTTAGTGTCCTTCGATCCTCCACCACAGAAGATATAAGAGTCGTTGGAATTAGGTGCCCAATCACACCTATAAGATCGAGTAACCAAGCATCTCCTCCTCAAAAGTCACATGAAGATCTTCACTTTCAAAGGCAAGTGTGACGTCCATATCTCCTTGGCGTTAGAAGCAAGATTCGGATCATGACTAAAGTTCTCCTCTTGGAAGCGCAAGTATGCCTTCTTCACTAAGAAATTATCATACTTCCATAGCCAGCCATCATGACCCAATCCTAACTGTATGTCATTAAGTGTCTGGAGAAGCATGGTGCGTTCCTCAAGGCATGCATTAGAAAGCGAGACTGGTAACAAGGGAGACCACAAGTTGTGTAAGAAACAGTCTGCCATCGAAGACAAGGGAGAGGAAGAGAGTGCTAGAAGTCGGGGATAGGCCTCGAAAAGGATCCTTGTAGGTGACTAAGTATGGCTCGAGAATCTAAATCAGGAGTCATCACCTAGGGCCACCCTATAGTGAGGGTGAACCCTCCTTAAAGTCTTTTGCAAGCCCTACCAAAAAAAGGAAGCTTGTCTACTAGAGCTTCTCCTCTCATCCCAATCGATGGTGTCTCCATAAGACTTGTATAAGATCTATTTCCAAACGGCTACTAAGGCCCCATAAGCCAAAGGATCCACTTCATGAGAAGCGCAACTTTCATCAAGTGGAGGTCCAGGGACGCAAGACTATCCATCTCCTTAGGCATGTAAACTTTCCCCCATGACACAAAAGGGATGCAGCTATCAGCTGTACAGAATGACCATAGGAATCTCCTTCCTACCATATCAATCCTCTTTAAGACCGTCGCTAGCACTCCCAAAATTGAGAGGTAGTATATAGAGGCAGAGCACTAGAGAATCAAGGAGAGTAAGACAAGTCTACCTCCCTTGGAGAGAAGCCTAGTTGCCTACCCCTGCAGTCGCTTCTCCAACCTCTCAATAATTGGAGTCCAATCGTTGATAGTGATGTGACCTTGTGCAAGAGGGAAACCTAGGTACCCGATCAGAGTTTGTAGCTACTCAACCCCCAAAATATCTCCACACTGCATCACTGTCTCAGCAAACATCCCAAAAGGTAGAAAATCAGACTTCTAGAGATTAACCCTCAACCCAAACACCTCTCCAAAGGCCTCAAGTAGGAGTCTCATTGCTATGGCCTCAAACACTAAACCCTCAATGAATATGGTATCATCCATGTAATGGAGAAGAGACACAACTGCCCCTTATTAAAGCCAAAGCCCCTCAGAAGTCCAGCGTCGTAGAGTGCATAACAATTATCTGTAAGTAAGTCGACAACAAGGACAAAAAGCATAGAAGCCAACAGGTAGCCTTGCCACACCCCTCTCTCCGGGCTCATCCAACCCCCCTCGGGGCTTTTATTGATCAAAACTAAGTAGGAGGCCAAGGTGACACGAGCATTCATCCATCGAATCCAAACCTGTGGAAAGCTAAGCAACTGTAGATAGGACCATAGAAAGCTCCAGTCCAAGCTCTCATAGGCCTTGAAGAAGTTGATCTTCTAGCAGAAAGCTTCTATCCATTCCTGCTTCCATGCTAAGAGGATCTCTAACTCCACTGTGTAGTTCTCCATAATCTATCAATCCCAAATGAAGGCCAACTGCACAGGCCAAATAGGTTGATCAACTACGGTCTTAAGGCAAGGGACCAAGGTCTTAGAGACCAAAAGATAAATGAAGATGGAGACGACAATTGGTCAATAGTCACCCACGCTCTTTACTACCTCACCCTTTAAGATGAGGAAAAGGAAGAAGCAATTGATCTTGGCCAATTCCTTACCAACCATAAGATGGTCGAATATCACCATGGTGTCTCCCTTTGGAAGCTGCCAAAACTCCTTAAGGAAGAAGACTGAAAAGCCATCCGGACCAAGAGAGCCCTCCTACTTCAACAAGTAAGGGACCTACCAAACCTTGTCCTAAAAAAATGGATGCGAAAGAGAATTTGCCTTAGCCTGACCATGTCTCCTCGGTCTATATCCTCTAAGGTGTTAGGTTCTCATGTCCCTCTGGTAGAAGAGGCATGATAGAAATCCAGAAACACTTTGGCCATGTATTTTCTCCCTGTATGTTAGCTATGCTAATACGAAACTATCTTGATCTAGTTCCTCCTCCTCCCTTTCGCATATGAGAGGAAGAATCTAGTGTTAGAGCCACCCTCCTTAAGCCATAACAGTCAGGATCTCTATCTCTATTCAATCTCCACCTTCTTGTCCTCCATCCAGATTTAAATATGGAGCTCCTTCCTTTTCATGATCTCCTGACTAGAAAGGTCGTAAGAGTCCTCCGACTTGTCAAGACTGGAGATCCCAACCAATATCTCCTCCCTAACCCAGTGTCTAACCTCTTTGAGCTCTCTCCTGAACTCCCATAGCTTGTCCCTAAGGAAAAGAATCCTCTGATGACAGGTGGACAGGGTGGTCCCTTTGTGTGGCATTCGCGCCACCAACCCCCCACCTTACTGCGGAACTTGTCCTCTAAGAGTAAGATCTCTCAAATTTGAAGTAGGTCCCATATCTAATGTCCTCGCCAGAGTCCCACTCCAGGGGTGTGCGACTGAGAAAGGCCTCAACAAAACCCTAGCCTAGCTGAGCGAAAATCTTTTCACAGAAACTGATGGACTTGAAAAATCTGTGTAATAAGGACTTGTGGTCACCCCTAGTTAGAGCTCCTCCAAGAGTATCTGCAGTTGGGGACCTCCAGTTCCATCGCCCCAATCGCACATATCCAATCCACAAAAGCATCAGATCCTTCGTCCCTTTCCTGACCTCTTTTAGATCTATCCTCTAATGAAAGAGTGTTACAACCTGATCTCAGATCCCTACAGGACCCAAGATCGACTCGCCTCGACTAATCCCAAGACCCAATTGTCCAACGAGAAATAACCAAAAGCAGAAAATGTTTCACAACCACACATGCATTGTAATTAGGAAGAAAATATATAGAGACAATAAAGGAAACAGAACATAATGTCTCACAATATTACAGACCATCACAACTACAACAGTGGAAAATATAATAGAAATAGTATTACATATAACAAAACTCACTACTACAACCAAAGAACATACTGGAACAAAAAACGACAACAGCTATGGCTATGCTCGATTAGGCCCAGCTCCCTTTGCAGCCGGTGGTGCTGGCTACTCAACTCCCTGACCTGAACAAGGTTATAGAATTCCTTAGTCAGCTAACATTGAGTAGAGTGGTAATTAAGCCATTTACATGCAATTAACATAAGACAAGCAACTAATTAATTATTTATTTTCATTTAGCTCAACTAAGTAGTTCTGATTTGTTTATTCCCTTATTAATCCGGTCATTTTCTGATCTTGTCAGTTCCTCAAGGGAACGATCTTGATTGCAGTCTTTCCCGTGATGTAGGATGTACACGTGGTGCTTTCCTGGCCGGAAGAGTCCCCCGTGGTAGTCTTACACCCAGTTAACCACCCTGAGGTCATGGTTGCGACATAGCGATGACTACAGCACGCACGATAAGCGCACAGGTAGCTACCCCTCACTAGCACGCGTCAGTCGTTTCCGCTAGTGGATGCACCTAAAAGTACAGTATAGAATAGCATAGGGCCTTGCCCTCTTAGAACAGGGGTCCCGGCCCTCAGAATAAAACAGGGGTCTCGTCCCTCCACAGTACGCGTACCCTTATTCGACTATCCCAGTTTACTGAGTGGGCCTAACAAGAGTCGGTGTAGGGTGGCTAGTCCTAACCCCGAGCCAGTGGGGTGGCTAGTTCCCTCCCTACACTAAGTAGCTCACCTCGGTACCATGTACACGAGGGCCAAACAAGAGTCGACGTAGAGTAACCAAACTCACCCTGGGTCTCAACCCAAGGGGTGGTAAGCTCCCTTCTACTCTAAGGGACAGTTACTCTCCTTGGTACTGTGTACACAAGGGTCAGCTCACTTCTCGTCTACTTACTAAGTCATTTTCCGTATACAGAAGTTCTCCTAATTCCCCGTAGGGCTCATGCTTGTATTCCTTTCATTCCATTTCTCAACATTCAGATCTCACTATTCATATCCCAGGTTTCATTCTTATAACAAGTAGCTCATTTTTTTATTAACTGAGAAAGCATCACATCAATAAATTAATACACTTGCTAGTAATTAGGGTTTAACATGCATCTCAAAGGAAATAGTGTAGCTCAAATAATATTCATTCGCTTTTACCCTAGGGTTCATTTCACATCCTAGGGTTTAATTAAGTTATTCTACACATGCACTTTACTTGATTAAATCTTAATATTAAAGTAAACCACTCTACCGGAAAACACGGGAGGAATGGGGGCTAGAATCGCAGGTCCTGTCGCCTCCGCGAGCCACGAACACATTACAGGCTGGAGACCTATACCAGTGACTAAGTCACATCAGACGAGTTCAAAGCAAGATATAATTGACACTAACATGTAGAAAAACTCGAGCGGAAAACAACGGTATTTCGTTTGCGTAAATCCGACTTCATCCGAGCCCTAAACGGCCAAAAAATGCACATACTGTTTAAAATCATACGTCTGGAACTAAATCCTGACGTCTTAAATGATCTCAGAACCTCACCTGGCTTCCATGCATTGCTGGCAGATGTCTGAAACCCTTTCACAGTCATCTTGGGTCTTTCCAGACGTTTGTCTATGTGTTCGGACGTCCGATGGGTCTATCAGACGTCTAGACGTCCTAAAGCACCTCGAAGAGCATGCTTGTGAGCCTTTCCAAGGCTTGTACTTGCATACACACTCGCAGGTTAAAAACCTCAACAGCGCAACGTTACATATGTAATGCACGTGCATGCATACGCGTTCAGGATGCTTACCTCGGCACTCCGCGAGTTTTCAGATGTCCAGCCTCAGCTCTGGACGTCCGCTGCCGCTCCAGACGTCTGGCAGATGCTCCAGATGTCTGATACTGGAAAAATGCAGTACGCAGAACTCTTCTCGACACTCGTCTTCTTCGCTACCTCCACCCGCAGCATGGCAGTAGCAGCTCCAGTAGCTGTAGGAGGTCGGGGAAACTCTCCTCCACGAGCTCCTTCCCCTTGTACGCATCCTCCTCTCTCCCACGAGCTCCTCCTTAAGCTCCCGTGAGCTCCCGCGACTGCAGCTCTTCCCTTCTCTCCCACGTCCTCACTCTCCTTGCTTACACTCTCTCCCTCTCTCCTTTTCCTCCTCTCGCAAGCTCCTCTCCTCCACGCGTGGCTGCAAGTAGAGATGGGGAGGCCGTTGGTGGCTCGTTGGCAAAGGAGATGGAGGTGGAGGTGGTGGAAGTGGTGGGGTGGAGATGGAGGGGTTAAATAGAGGTGGGAGTGGGGTTAGGGTTTTGGAGATGGGGGGGGAGTGTTCGTGTGTGTGTGCATGAGTGAGTGTGGTGGGGGAGAGGCAAGAGAGGGAAAATTTGTGAACATTTCCCCGCCAAACTCTCTTCTTCCCGAAGAACCCACATACTCAACTTAAAGAGTCAAAATTTTTGCGTTTACGTCTCTAACTTTTTGGAAAACTCCCAATGGTCCTTGGAAGGCTCATTTCAAAGAGTGGTGTTGAAGTCACTTGCAACAAGCCAAGCATCTCCCATCACAAGCTATCAGAGCTTCTCCCAAAATGTAGGCTTGTCTTCTATAGCATAGGGATCGTACACATTGACGATCCTACAAGAGAAGCCATTGGTTCTCTTCTATAAGTCAACAGCCATAGACAAAGATTGTCGTGTGACACCGGATAGAATGAAAGTACCTCTATTCCATCCAATCAATAGCCCCTCAGATTTGCCATTAGCATCAAATGCAACAAAATCATCAAGTTTGCCTCCCCCGATCCTATACTAGATCTCGGTGTCACATTTCTCTAACTTAGTCTCTTGGAAAAGTGCGATGTCCATCCTCCAATCCATGATATACCTCCCTAGAATCCCCCTTCTATTTTGGTCCCTGAGACCATGCACATTCCATGAAAATATCTTCATCTAGATAGATGGGTTATCCTCCTGCCAGCATTTACCCTGTGGCTAATCTCAAGTAATGCAACACGTAACATGATGAGTTGTGACTCATCAAAGCTAAATCGCCTAAGTTAAGTTAGAAACTAGGTTAAACACTATCAAATTAACACATAAAAAGGGTTAAGTGTGAGAAATAACATAAAAGATCTAAAACATCAATTTTGTGCTAAAAACGCATAATTAGGTCAATGAGTGAGATAATCTATTAATAAATGTAAAATGATGATCCAATTGTAAATTAAATACAAATGAGCTTAAAATTCCAAATCAAAAGTAAAATTAACTTTTAATATGTTCAATTGAGCTTCAATAAAAATTTGGGTACATTTGGACATCATTAGGGCCTTGAAATTAGAGATTTACATTTAGGTCCTTTGCATATCACATTTCATTCTTAGAAAACCCTCCAAGGACCTTTTTGAAAATTACAAGGACCATTTTGCAACCCTTAAGGACTTCTCTGATAGCTTTCCTTATCACTTATGGGTCTCTTAGCTATTTCTCTACCCCTTCACCTAAGGGCCCTCCTTGAAATTTCATCATTAGATCCGACTTCACCTGAGCTCCTCGCAAACCACTCTTCACCGCACAGAACTCAACCAATCGTGGCCGTTCATTCGCTAATCCGCTCAATCTGTAGCTCTCTTTGATTTGAACGTTCACACGACTTGGTGCGTACGATCACCACTTAGCCCAGATCTGATCCTACAGTCCACTTTTGGCCTAGGATTGTGCGTGCTCCTCTCCTCAAATCTCCACCGCCCAAGACCGAATTTCCTATTCTCACCTCTACAGTGAGATGATTCACTCATCACTCTACTTAGGGTGTGTTTGTTTTGTAGCAATAGAATGGACATAGAATGGAATCAAATATAGAATGGAATTTGGTAAGGAATGGAAAGGAATTGTTGATTCCATTTTTTTGTTTGGAATATGGTAGGAATGGAATCATTAAGGATGGATTTAATTCCTTTCATTTGTTTGATAGGCTTAGTCATCAAGATGAATGGAATCGAAGCTTTTTTACATATTTGACCCAATACATTTCTAAAAATATGATAATTGTCAGTTTTAACATAAAATTTAAGTTATTTACATCTTAATCCATTAATAAAGAATAAATATTATTAATTTACATTAAATCCCTTAATTTAAAGACATATTTCAATTTAATCCAATACTTTATATGTATTAAACTAATTAAAATTTAACATACCTATCCAAACAAAATAGCAAATCAATAGATAAGGAAAACATTGAAGGTAAATTTATAAAATATAAATGTCTCAATAATAAGAATTCAACTACATTATTCATTACAAGAATCACAAAAAGTAAGCTCACCAAAATTTTAATCTAAAAAATTTCTAGCAAAGCCTTCTTTCTCATCATCTAGGAGAGTAAAGAAAAAATCCAATGCATCAGCATCACGAGCAATCTTCAGACCAATTTGATGGCATTGACTTTGATTAAATGAAGTTATTTTTGATAACTCTCTATTCAACTTCAGTTTATTTTCAAGAGCATTGATCCCAATAGCTCTATTAAATTACTTGGTTGCTTCTTTAATTTTTGAAGTAATCATAGTCGCAGCGTCGATAATAAATTTTCCTAGGCTATCTGTAAGAGACCTCTTTCTTTTACGCCCACGAACAGAATTCTCTTCAGATACTTCTTCATTTCTTGAAGGAAGAGGGGATCCAAGATCAATATTATTTAAACCAATTGTATTAACATCATTCTCATTTGCAGTTTCAACCTCAACTTCATCAATAACATCAACAGCAGCTTGGGCATTGCTTCCTGTGACACAATCTTTCCTAAAAATAGTACAAAAGTCATTATAATATGGGAATTGCTTATTTTTTAATTGAGCTGCATCCTTGTGACTTTGTAATCAAATATAAATAAATGTTATCAGAAAATTTAATTTATAATAAAATTTAAAATTATATTAGTTGAAAACATAATTACCTGCAAATAATTTTCCCAAATATCATTCTCAGCAACCACACACTTTAAATTTGGATCGTATCCAAAGCCACTTGTACTTCCAGTTAACATATCCCACACAATGTGAAAATGATTTTTAAATGTCTTAATTTGTGATTCAATATGTGGCCTTCCTTTTATTCCACAACCTGTTAATTTTTGTTCAAGTGCATTTTCTAATACTCCAAGATATCCTGACTTGAATTCATTATTAGCCTTGTAGGTTCCATCATGAACCAAATCAAGTAGTGCTTCGATAAGCTTTTGATCTTCCTCATCTGACCATTTTCGCTTATTCTTTCCAGGGCCAAAATTCATTTCTTTTGCTTGACTCATATCTTTTAAGAACAATTTACAAAATTAGATCAAATAAAATAAATATATAAGAAAAAGAAATAATCTTCATAAATAAAAAAAAAAGTAACTTTAACTATTCAATTACAAGAAAATTTTACTTTTTGAAATAAAATTGTCAAGGAAATGACTAACAAAAAAAAAATGTGCTCAACTATATTCAATAATTAAACATTGCATTAGTTAAATTATCTCTTCATAACATCTATGCATCTGATGGTTCTACAGTTGTTATCAACTTTGATTTGTCTTCTTCATTAGATTCATTCGTTGAGTATTGCCCATTCATTTACATATTTGAAACTTATAGTACTTCATCTTCTACAGGATCATATTGCATCTCACGTCTTACATAATTATAAAGAAGACAACAAGCTAAAATAATTCTATTTTGAGCTTTTATTGGATAAAATGAGGGACTCCTCAATATCGCCCAACGTTTCTTTAATAATCCAAAACAACGCTCAATCACATTCCTTGCTCTCACGTGCTTCAAATTAAATACTTCTTTAGGGATACTTGGTTGATAATTTGTTCTCCACAAAGTCAAATGATATCGTTGTCCTCTATAGGGAGCGAGAAAACCTTCACTATTCATATATCCACAGTCAACCAAATAATATTGCCCTGTAAATAAAAATTAAGACTTTAGGTTTCTGATATATTTATGTAGTCAATTTAAATAAACTTAATAAAACATATTTACCGCGAGGAACAATTAGTTCATTATTTCTTGAAAGTGCATCTCTCAAAACGTGACTATCGGTTGCAGATCCTTCCCAGCCTGATAATACATAGATAAATTTCATATCTGGTGAACATGCACCCAGAACATTAATTGCAATTGTTTGTTTTCTTGACCTATACTTCGATTTTTCTATTTATGGGATACTCACTTCAATATATGTTCCATCAAGAGCACCAATGGAGTCTTAAGACATGAATTGATGATTACTAAAATTACAAACATGCCCTAAATTAAAGATCACTATGTAAAATTACGCAATTATGTATGTACCTTAAACCATTTCCATCGATCATCAGTTGAATTTGTAGGAATTGGTTGTTGCTTTTTATATAACTCATTATGTAGCCGTAAACAGCATTCAAAACACGATGGAAATATCTGCTGATCGTCTCTCCAGTCCGTTTGAAATGAAATTTGATAACTCTATTGTTTACATGATGAGCAATAATATGTAAAAAGATAGCAACTTGCTCGTTAACTTTTATACTTCAAGAATCTGATAATTTGCCAATAATTCTTAGCAAGTCACAAAAATTGATCCATTCTTGTCACCTCGTAACAACTTGTGTCATTATCATATAATAATCTTTGAAGAGATTTACTTCATTGATTGTCTAAATTAATTCTATTTCTTTTTGATAGATACTTTATGTTATGACATCAGACAATTTCCTCCATAATAATGAAAAATAGGTGTACCAATCGTAGTATATTCAACTAATGTACTATAATTATGATAATTTTCTATCGTTGCTTCTTCTTCCTTAATGAATTGGGTAAACATGCCATAACTACACAATATTAAAAAGAAAAAATGAATTAAATTTTACACAATAAAAGCAATTTACATAAGATGCTTAATTAAATTAGGTGCAAAAGAATACCAATAACGTAAAACATCATGAACAAATATAAATCAGTACTCAATTTTCTTGTTTGAAAAAGAAATAAGCACTTATTATTACTTTTTTTTTAACATATTAATTGTCTAAATTATCTTGACTTCTTCAAAATATCATGAGCAACTTATACGTGCTACGAATTCTTTACAATAGTAATAACGTAAACTGAACATTTGAAAATATGAGTCCAATGTTATTTAAATTTGAGAAGAAGCCATCTATCATTATTATTCAAGGGCCGAAGCAAGGGAAGCCCACAGATCTTTGCAATTTTATAATGGCCTTTAGAGATACATATTCATATATAAGAAACCTGCCAATTCCTAGTGTAATGACAGCTATTGGAACTCTATATAATGATTGGGATTAAATAATTTATTGGAAACACATTTGAGATGCTCATGTAAATTAATTAGTTATTGGGCTTTTTAGCCTGCTAAGCGAAATGGACATCCGAAGTTATTTTATCACAAACAATTAATGGGCCCAGCCATTTAACAATCTAAAAATGATAAAACACCTAACTTTGAAATGGCTGCTTCCATCCACCATTGGTCTCCTCGATTCCATCACAGGTAAACTCCTTTTCAGTAAAAGAATTATGTACTTGTTTAAGCTTAATCAATTATCTATATATAGTTCATAAGAATGTTTTGTTCAGAGATGCTGAACATTTTTTATTTTGAGCAAGAGAGATACTGAACATGTTGAGATCAGAACTAAGTAATGATATTTAATTTAGCCATGAAGATTTTCTTTGATCCTATCACAAGCAGAGCCAAGCCCAACATAATTGCATAGAGTAGCTTCTATTAGAAACTATCTGCCAAATGGTGAGTGCTTGATTTGGGAAGTTGAAAGCAGAGTCTTAGAAAACTTGGTAAACTTGGAAGGACTATCAGCTAACAAGAGAACCTATTTAATTGTAAACATCCACAATTATTGACGCCCAAAATAATTATAACAAGAGGTTCATATAGGAAGGTTCATCAGCCATAGTTGCTCCCCAAACCTTTATCCACAAAATGTTCTTTGTGATCACGATGACCAGAGAATGCCTCATATAATGCTGTTTGCTGCTGAGAACATCCCTCCTTTATAGGAACTGACTTATCTTTACAACTATACAATAGGCCAGGTTCGTGATGGCAATGGTAACATGAAAAATAAAGAATGCCATTGTGGCTCTCGCGAGTGCACTGGCAGGGTGTACCAGAAATTTGTTGCAAATGTTGTTAGAATTGAGTACATTACCTCTCCCCTACCCCCACCTCCCAAAAAAATGACGCAGCTTTTCTACAGATAGCGGATGTGTTCTCTATTAAGTATGCCATGATTTTCAGGCATCTTAGCCGATTACTTATTGAAGATTCTTTTCCATTTTCATTTGCAAGAAGTCATACTGCACCCTCCTGATTTTGTTTTATTGCTGACGGTATAACCGGGAAAAGGGTAAAAGGACATGGTTTTTATCTTCTCAAAATACATTGTCCAACCTACATATTCGAGGTATGATGTCAACTCATTTGCGGTAGTAGAAATCCATCTTGTAAGTCATTATTGTGGCCTTTTGGGGGCATGTTGTAGAGCAAATGGAATGCCAATGGTTTCTATTTTAGAAGACATCCTTTCCTCTTTTGGGTGCCCCAGTTGGAGAAGCAGGCATTCAAGCTTGTTCGATTGCTTGTGAGTCAAGTGCAAGGATAGAAATTACAATTTGATGAGAAGAAAAAAATGTAATAGAATTTCCTTTATGCTTCAATAGACATGCCGCTTACTTAGTTGCCTAAAAAAAAAAAATTGTAACAAGAGGTTGCCCGAATGAGATATCTTTTCATGGGCCATTATATGTATCGGGACTCTGGGTTTTCACCATGGAATGTCTTTTTCCAGTGAATTTGTTATTGATAGCCAACTTCAAATGGAGGAGGCTTTTGTTGAGTTGAGTTTCTCCTCCTTTCCTAGAGGATGTGTTGTTTTTTGGTTCATCTTGGAGAGTCGGATCTTAGAAATCTTTTGATAAAAAAAAATGCATATGGATGAACTCCTCTCAGAGAATGAATGGCGATAAATTAGGGTGCAGCAGAGCAGAGGATGGGTTCCCTTTGAAAAAAAAAATGCAGATGGATCCCTTTTAAAAGATCAAGAAAAGCCAACTCATTTCTTTCTCGTCACCTGAAGAAGGATCGAGGGGCATTGTGCGCAGAGGGAGAAGGATTGAGGGGGCGTCGCATGCGGAGGGGGCGTCGCGCTCGAGGGGCACTAGGTCGTGAGAGAGGGGTGCTAGGTCGTGCGAGTGGAGTGCTAGAGAGTGGGGGGCTTGGGAGAAGGATCTGGGTAGACGTTGGGAGAGGGGGGCTCTTGTATCGCGATCGCGAGAGAGGAGGACGGCCCCGAGATGCGGTACGAGCGCTGGGTAGTTCCTGTGGGAATCGGAAGAACGGTTGTGGTGGAATGGAAAGGGCACTCCGAGGGAGGGGCTTGGATTTGAAATTCCACCAATTAAAAATGCCATGGGAATAATATTTCCATTATAAATTTGACATCCAAATTATTGAAAGGAATTGACGAGGATTTTTTTATTCCATTCCAACCTTCATTCCCGTGAAACAAACACACCCTTAAGGAGCTCCCTTGATCATGTGCATGCCTATCACTCCCTCCACCTTGAGTGATCCTTTCATCCACCTTTAGTTCCCTCCCTCATTCTTCAGCTGCTGGTGCAGAAGTAGCTTCCTGGTAACGCTGCTAGGTCTCGTCTTTACAATCAGTCGTTATAGTATGTGACGAAACAGTTATCAGAATACTACAAAAATTTTTTACTTGGAACAAGATTTTCCCGAGGTCGAATTCAGGGAGCAACTATGTTTCTAGGAGCATACATAAGTTCTCAATTATGTTACAAAGATAAGAGAGAGGGAGAGAGAGAGAGTTTTGCTAGCTTCTTCTTCTCTTCTTTTCTCTCTTTTCTTCTTCTTGGCCGTTTCTCTTCTTCCTTTTCTTCTTTCTTTTTTTCTTCTTTCTTCACTAGCTGCAGAGTCTTCTTTTCTTCTTAGCTGCTCTGTTTGCTTCTTCTCTTTTCTTCTTTTCCTTCCTTGCGGCTGTATCTTTCTTCTTCTTTCTCTTCTTTTCTTCCTGCCTTCTTCTTCTGCGGCTGTGATGATTCCGACGTCTGATGCAGTGCTCGGACAACTTATCTGTGCATTTTCTACAGTGCCTTCCTCCTTTCTTCAGCTGCCCAGTGTGGCTTCTTCTTCTCTTCTTTTCTTCCTGCACGCACACACAGAGGTCAGAGCAAAACCTACCCCTCCCCCTTCCCCTCGTCTCTCTCTTTCTCAGAATCTCTCTTAGGACAGCTCTCCCAGAGTTGGGTATTCGGGTTCGGGTAGCGTGCCCGGGACCAGGCCCACCGGCGTGCGATGGTGGGCGAGGAGTGCGGGGTCTGGTAGTCGGATCCGGCCCAGACCCGCGGGGTGTGAGCGCGGGCGAGGGCGAGCGAGCGCGTGGCGCGCTGCGTGCGGGTGAGAGGCACCTGATCCCTGTGTTCGAATGCAGTAAGCCCTATGCACTTTTGCAATTTAAGTGTGGGCGCTCGGCCGCACACTTACGAGGTGGGACTAAAGTCCTACCACCCGATTTTGTGCCCGCAGGCGAGGAGTCCGCGGCCAATTGAAGCAGCTGCGAGGCTTGCGAACTAAATTGCAAGCTTGGATGCCTTCGCGGAGACTGCCTGCATAACCTGGGACGTGCGCCTGGGTTGGGGAAGACCTGGAGCTGCCGGTGGAGCTGCTGCAGTAGGTCGACAATGGCGGCGAGAGGGTGCGAACCTGAAATCATAATGAAGGCCTCTCGGCCAAGTCAGAACACGTGGAAAGCTTCGCCGGAGTGTGGCGAAGCCTGTGCGATGGTCGGTGAGGCGCGGGAGTGCTAGTGGTGGTCGACCTAGGTCAGACTGTGGGCGGAAAGATGGGTTTGTTCGGGGGATGGTTGGGCGGTGCTTGGCAGTGAATGGAGAGGGGGGATCGGTGGAGTGGAGTGTGGGGGAGCTTCTGGGCTGGTCGGTGAGGGGTGAAGAGGTCTGTGGACGTGGGATAGGCTCGCCGGAGAGGGTGATCGGAGGTGGGGAAGACGGGTCTAGACAGTGGCAGTCGGGTGGTTGAAATGACAAATTGGAAGAGGGAAAATACAAGGGAGAGAGACAAAAGACTATTTACCTATTTACTTGACGAAGGGGGAGGGAGGAGCATCCGGCTCGTGCCTGGCAGAGCTGGAGACGAAGATGCCCTAGAGCAGGGTTTCGGCGACGAGGAAGCAGTTGGAGGACGCCAGTGGGTACAGGCTAGCGCGGACGACAAGGCAGAGTAAACCCTGCTGCAGGTAGGGCAGCAGAGCGACGAGGAGGAGGAGGAGAAGATCGCCGGAAGCTTCGGGCTCTCTGACCGAAGGGGGAAGGGATGAAGAAGAGGTGTTTCTTCGCCAAAGAAAGCTTAAAGGAGTCGGCAATGTCTGCCGTTCCTTATAAAGGGCTTGGTGCGGAGAGAGGGACGAGGTGGCGTCGTGCCAGCCTCGCCGGAGTATGGCCGGAAGGGATACCCATTCCTTCCGCGTGTTCGCACGGACGACATGGTTGATGGCAGAGGTCGTGGGCGGGTCCTTGCGACAGAGGACGTCGCAGGGAACCCCCCTTCTGTTCTAGAGGATGGCAGCCTTGCCCTGAGCGGTGTCATCCTCCGCACAAGGTCGCCGAAGGCATGGCGCTGCACAGAAGTGGCAGGGAGGACCGTTCTGCAAAGAAAGATGAGAAGTTGGGGGCCTAAATGCAACGGTTTCAAAAGATAAGGGTCAAAAAGTAAATAAGATGACCAAATTGTAAAGTCGGTCAAGGGGATCTTTTCTTAGGCTCAAGTTTTTATACCAGACTAATTTGAACCTAAGGATTTTAATGGTGAATTTTAATTCTAGGTTGGACCATGTTTGACCGGCCAATTTACGTAAAAACCCAAATTAAGTCATTAATTGGGCATGGTTCTCATTTTAGGTCAAAATAGGCTTCAAAGGCCAAATTGAAGGTTCTAAACCCTAGGGAATATTTTTCTATGATTTTTAGAGGATTTAGTTGATTTTTATCCTACCTCAAACCTCGTGAATTGAAGTGGATTTATTTTTAGGGTTACAGAATGTCATTTAATTTCTAGAAGTTGCTATAATCCTTTTCAGATCAGATCAACCTACTTCCCTCATTGTTAAGCTTGTTTGACCCGTGTTTGGACCCTTAACTACCCTGTTTGCATACTGCATTGGTGAAATTACAGTTTTACCCTTATAATTTGTTTTATTCTTTAACTCAGAATTCTCTGAGTTAAGCCTCTCTTTGGGTTTTGTAGGAGCTTTTTCACACATATTTGGATTAGATTGTGCTAGTTGGGGTTTATGATGAGGTTCTCATCACTTCCCTCCTCAACTTCGTCACTGCAGTGACCAGCTGCAGGCCAGGGATCCCATTCCTCCCTTAGAGTAGGTTTTTACTGTTTCCATAGATTAGATTTATTGCTTTCTAGGAGTAGGAGTAATTAGAGATCTGTGTGACAATTGTTAGTGTAGTTTAGGAGTAGATAGAGTAGATCCCGCACCTCCTTTGATCAAGTCAGATCAGAGAAGAATCCACCCACATTCACTTGATCATGACTCTTCCTTTGCATTCCATTTTATCGCGTTCTTTTTCCCTCGATTTTAAATTCGCTGATCACCCCTTCATTATGGTCTAATTTTATATATGAGGATGTTGGTTCTCAGATATGAAATTAGCGCCATAAAGCACTTTGGGGGGTCTCCCACTCATTTCGCAAATCCACAAAGACCCTCGGATCTTAATTCACCAACTTGAATTGCTCGATCTTGTTTTAAAATGATTTTTAATGTTCAAATCAGTGATTTGAAATCAATTTGAGGTTTCATTGATTTTGATTAAGCTTTTTGAGGATTTTCAGTGCTTGAATTGGGTGTATGCAATGAATCCAATGTTTTGGGATTTGATTTTTAAAATATGGATGAGCATATACCTGAATTAAGCCCTATGTTGGAGAGTTCTATCAAGGAGAATCAGTCTCCCTGATTTGAGACAGAACAAGGATCCAGCAGATCTTGATCAATCCATAAAATTACCTTGAACACCCATCAATGGTGTTCAAGGAGATTAAGTAGAGAAGATCATCATAAGACCCAAAGTAAAAGCCCAATTGGGGTGATATTTTACCCTCCATATATCTACTTTACTAATTTTATATTGGAGGTGTGATTGGGATTTTAACGGATTTTTGGAAGGAGATTTGAAATGATTTCAAAGGGTTTGCAAACTTATTTTTATGAACATTGATTTCAGATTTTCTTCCCTGATTTTAAAGAGATCTTAAGATAAGAATTATACCCTGATTAGACATTAAAACATCCCAGATCAAACTTCACCAAGTTTGATCTTGTGTGTTTTCAAAATGAAATTGATGATCAGACTTCACTAAGTTGCCTATTGCTCCCAGCAACGGTGCTAAAATGTTAATCGCTTTGAATCGGATTTTAAAATCAATGGGTTGCAGTATAGATGGAATCAGCGCGAAAAACAAATAGAATTTATACTCGAATGGAAGTTTGAGGTCGAACACAGGGAGCAATTAGCAAAATGATTCTCAAGATTGCAATTCAAGTAAATATATGAGCAATTTATAATAGAATTCCAAGCAGTAATTGTTGGTGCTAGAGCACCACGATCATTTGTTTTGATGATAACAAAACATGTGTTATTTAACATTTGCACTTGGAATCTTAGATTTCAGGTCAATTGCAAATGTAAACGTGATTAGACGGAATTCGAGCTCGCATCCAGGACGGATTGGAGGAGCTTGACGGAGAACAGAGGGGATTCGCGAGGAGCGATAGAGTGAAGATGGAAGGACAAGAAGAATATGATAGAATTCCATTTTATTCCTTTCATGTACTTTTGTCTTTATTTTCTTGCTCTTTATTTCCTTAGAAAATTATGTTAAAGAGCCTCAAAGTACCCTAACAGTAGTCCTAGGAACACCGGCACAACCCTAGGATACTTAGGTTTTCTGTAGAGAACTTAGAAAACCAATGTAGGGTTCAAACAGAGTTTCCAGATGTCTAATTCCCAAATCAGACGTCTGATAAAGTGTTTTAAGACGTCTGACTGTTGATTCAGATGTCTGATAACATTTAGGCTGGACATAGTTCTGTCTGATGAAATCAGACGTCCATACCTTAGACCATATGTCTTAGGAGACGTCTGATGACTTTGCCAGACATCCAATTAGTGGACCGTTGGCTCTCTTAGCATACACTGAAGGATATGACCGTTAGAGCCTTATCAGACGTCCTTAAGCCCTTCCAGACGTCTGATAATTGACCATTTTGCCTCGACTGACCCGAAAATCTCTTCTCAGAGATTTTCTAGTCGTTGCAAATCCATTCCCTCGAAAAAGTAGGTTTCCAGACGTCTAGACATAGTGCCAGACGTCCTGTATGTCGTCTGATGGACTTGCACAAGAACCCTGTTTAGATCTGATTCAAGTCAGGAAGGAACCCACATGAAATCAGACGTCTGACCTTGAAATCAGACGTCTTAAAGTGGTCTTCCAAACGTCTGATACCAGAATTAGACGTTTGATTAGCCTATCAGTACAATGATTGTTCCTGATTTCGGGCTGATTCTCTTGGGCTTTATACCCAATGGCTATGGAGCCTTTCTTAAGCCATCCAAAGCCTTCCTAAGGCCTCTATAAATAGAGGGGAACCTCTTGCACACTAACACACACCAAGAGACACTAAGACACACCTAGCTACACACTTTCACACTCTTTTGTGTCCAAAAAGACTCTCTTGCTCTCCAAGCTCTAATTCTTCATCTTGAGAGCATCAAGCTTTGCGCACCCGCTTATCCGCCGTAGTTCACGAGAGCAACGTAGCGCCGTCATGTTGTTCACGCATCCGCGTCGCCGACGCACTCCTTTCAAAGGGGAGTTTCCTAATTCCTATAGAAGCTAGGTTTAAAATTACTTTGTTGACTCTATAGGATTATTGTTCTTTTAATCTTTGTTATTTGGTTGGGTATTTGCTTTGCAAATTCCCGTCTCCTTCGTGGGACAAAATCCTTCTCGCAGAGAGAAGGGGTTGAGGAACGCTACCCTCGCACTTGTAGCATGGCTGTATTTGAGGTTGAATCACCCTCATTTAAAGTGATTCGTTTAGTAGATTTTGATCAACTTGGTTGATCGGAAAATCCTAACTCGAGAGGGTTAGGTGGTGGTTTTCACCCGGTTTGGGTTTCCACCTAAAAATACTTGTGTACTTGTGTGATTGTCTATTTTGTGAGATTGTTTATATTTATTTCCGCAATTATTACGTCACCCCCTCCTAGTAGGGAATTTCAGTAATAATATATAAATGAAAGCAAATGTCAAATAGTGCAAAAAGAATAGGGTAAAATGGTGATTTGAATCACCAATTACCCTTTACAATGATATCAAATATCTCAACAGTAACAATCAATTTAATTCTATGTAGAATAAGTGCATAGTGCACTTTTGCTTCTCTTCTTCTTCTGTTTCTTCAGCTCCTCTTCTCTTCTTCTTCTGTGCCTTCTTCTCTTTCTTCTATGGCTACCTCTCCTTCCTTCTCTTCTTACACAAGGGGAAGGGTTTCCTTCTTCAAACGGCTAAGTGTCAGCCATTGGTCTTCAGAGCAAAACCCCCCTGCCCCCGTGCGCTCTCTCTCTTTCTCTATCTGGGATCCACTCTCCCAGAGCCTTGGGCAATCAGATTCGAATCTAAACGTACCCGAGACTAGGGCTGCGAGCATGATATCGTAGCTGAGGTGTGGACAGGGCTTAGGCGGGTCGGGTCAGCTCCAGGCTCGTGGGGGGCGGGTCACGGGTGAGGCGCGTGTGAAGGGTGAGCAGGGACCTCACCCCCTGTGTTTAGTTGAGGCGATAAGCTGGTAGCATAAAATCAATTTATGCACCTCTACGCGTCTTTCTGCGCCCGATGTGGGACTAATCCCATAGGGCTCTTCTGCGTGCAGCTGCAGTGGATGATGCGTCCAATTGAGGGAGCTGCAGCTATCGAGATCCTCAATTGAGGACCTGGAGACCTCCCTAGAGAGGTTCCGCGTCACCTGGAGGCTTTACCTGGAACTTGCAACAGCTAGAGAACTCTTGAAGCTACGTGATGAGAACCTCGTCACAAACCCTAAACTAGCACCATTTAACCCTGATTTGCAAGAAAAAGCTCCTACATAACCTTAGAAAGGCTTGGCTTAGAGAGATTCTAAGTTTGCAAAGAAACATAAACTGAGGGGTAAAAATGTAATTTCACCAATCCAATCTGAAAAAAGAGTAACTCAGGATCCAAACATAGTTCAAAACAACCTAATAAGAAGAAAAGTGGGATGAAATAACTCAACAAGGGCTACAGCAACTCCGAAGAATTAAATGACATCCTGTAACCCTAAAAACAAACCCACTTAAATACACGAGGTTCAAGGCAGAGAAAAAATCAACTAAACCCTCTAAAATTCATAGAAAAATAATCTCTAGGGTTTAGAACCTTCAATTTGGCCTTAGAAACCTATTTTGACCTACATTGAGAACCATGCCCAATTAACAACTTAATTTGGATTTTTACGTAAATTGACCGATCAAACAAGGTTTAATCTAGAAATAAAATTCACCATCAGAATCCTTAGGTCCTAATTAGTCATGTATAAAAACTTGAGCTTAAAAAAAAACCTTCTTGACCAACTTTACACTTTGGTCCTCATATATTTACTTTTTGGCCCTCAACTTTTGAACCCTCACATTTTGGCCCCTAACTCTCCTTCGTTCTTTGCGTTCAGGTCCCTCCTGCAAAACCTGACCAGCACCATGCTCCGACGACCTTGCGCGGAGCATGGCGCCGCGCAGGGTGAGGGGGAGGGCCTGCCAGGTCAAATGGGGGTGCCCTGCGTCGTCAGCCAGCGCAGGAGCACCCCCCTGAGTGCTGCGACCACCCATACCGCCCGTGCGAACGCACGGACGGTATGGGTATCCTTCCTCCGGCGTCCTCCGGCGAGGGAGACACGTCGTCTCCCTCCGCCCTCCTCTCTGGTTCTGCCCCTATAAATACCCCCGTCGCTCCGCCGTTCTTCCCAGCTTGGATATGACGGAGATACCCCCTCAATTCCTCTCTTCCCACTCCGACAGACGCCCCCTTGCTCCGGCGGCTTCTCCTCCTCCTCCTCTTCGCTCTGCTGCAATACCAGCAGCAGAGACTTCTTCCTGATTCTCCTCCGCGTCGCGCAATACCGGCGCGCGCTGCCTCTGCCCCGTCGTCGCCGCCGTCCTCCCCCACTGGGCATTTCTTCTCCAGCTCCAGTAGGTACGAGCCGGCAGCCTCTTCGTCCCCTTCGTCACTTTCGCTAGATTAGAATTAGTCTTCTCTATCCTCTCTCTCTTTTCCCCCTGCTATTTTTATCTAATTACCCCTCGACCGCGCCTAATCACCCTCACCTTCTCCACATCCGGCCACACTCCGGCGACCCGCTCCCATCACTCCAGCAACCCACACGGCTCGCCGAGCACCGCAGAACCTTCGCCTCCTTACCCTGATCATCCTCCGCCCTTCCACTTCCCCCAAATCGCCCTCTGCAACTCCACCGAACACACCCATTTCCCAACCCGCAGTTTGACCTAGGGCGGCCCTTAGGCTCCGCCCCGCCACCTGCAGACCCTCCGACCACCTTCGCCATGCCACAGCGAAGGTCCTCCGCGTATCTAATTAGGCCGAGAGGCCCTTTCTCTGTAAATAGGAACTTCGCTCGCCACCGCCATTGCTGAGGTGAAGAAGCTCCTTCGACCTGCTGCTCCAGGCACGCCACGCCCAGATCAGGCTCCCAGGCTGCATGGGGTGTCTTCGCGAAGTGCCAGGCTGCAGTTGAGGCGAAGCCCTCGCACGAAGCCTCGACTGCAGCTGCTTCCTCCACGCGGGCTCCCAAATTGGGGTGGGACATTTAGTCCCACCTCGGAAACTCGCAGAGGCGCGCGGGCGCTTAAAGGCAAAAAGTGCCTTAAGCTGTTCGCCTCATATCACGGGGTGAGGTCCCCTTCACCCGCCCGATTACCCGACCTCGTCCGCGCTCACGCCCCCCGGACCTGGCCCGACCCGACTAAGCCCGACCTGCACTCCTCGCCCACCACCGCACGTCGGTGGGCCTGGACCCGGGCACGACCTGCGTACCCGATTACCCAGTTGCTCTGGGAGAGCTTTCCTAAGAGCGAATTTAGAGAGAGAGAGACACGGGGGAGGGTAGAGTAGGTTTTTCTCTCTGATCGAACTTTGAGTGTGCAGGCACCGGTGAAGAAGAAGAAGAAGAGAAGGCAGGAAGGAGAAGAAGAAAGCTGAGGAAGACACTGTAGCAGCAGCAGTTTAAGTCGTCTGATTGGAAAATCAGACGACGTCCTGAAGGCAAAAGAAGAAGAAGGACAGAAGGACTGAAGAAGAAGAAGAAGAAAAGAAGAAAGAAGGAGAGACGACGTCCTGAAAACAGAAGGCAGAAGAGAAGACCACGAGGAGATAGACAAAGAAGAAGAGCACGAGAGGAAGATCTGAAGAACAGAAGAAGAAGAAGAGAAAACAAGGAAGAACAGAAGGCAGAAGAGAAGACCACGAGGAGATAGACAAAGAAGAAGAAACCAAGAGCCAAAGAGAAGAGAAGACAAGGAGGAAGAAAGAAGAGAAGAAGGAGAAGCCAAATTTTCATCTCTCTCTCTCTCTCTCTCTATTTTTGTAATAAGAAATACTGTACTTCTAGAATACGACTTGCTCCCTGAGTTCGACCTCGGGAACTCTTTTATTTCCGAGTAATAAATTTTTAATTGTAATGGCAACCGTAGAGCCGTCTTATCCTATACTACAATGACTCTACTATAAGAGACGCGTCGCGGTTGTCCCTGTTAACACTACGTCCATGGAGGCGGAGGAGCAAACACTTGAAATCCAAAATACGGCCTGTCGGCCCCCTTTAATTAGGTTTAGGAGCTTTACCGTAGGGCGTGGAGTGCGTTGGTGGTGGTTGTATGGTGGATAGTCATCTGTGGTGGCTGGACGGTGACGGAGACGACCGTGCGAAGGTGGGGTGTTCGATGGCACTTAGGAGAGGCCAATAGCCTCAATAACCAGAGGGCTTTTACTCTCTGAGACACGGCGGAGCTTTTGGAGTCGGTGGCAAAGTGGATGGAGGTGTGGAGCAGTGAAGGTGCGTCGTCGGAGATGTGGTTGGAGCGAAAGAAGGTTAAGGTGGTCGGGGTGATACGACGGTCAAAACGAAGTGTGGTTGGTGTGTAAATGAAGTAGGGGAGTTAAGGAACTTATCTAGGTATTTGGCGGATGAAGGAGAGAAGAGGAGACACCGGTTGCAATGTGGTCGATGCTGGAGAGGAAGGCACTCTAGTGAGGGTAGGATGATGAGGATGAAAGAGATAGTAGCGCCAGCGAGTATGGCGCGACACAGAGGAAGACAGGGAAGGAGGATCTGTCGCCGATATTGCGGTCAGATGAAAGGAGTCGTAGGAGCTCGTCGGATGTCGAGGAGCTTCGGTCGGTTGAGGAGAGATGAAATTAGAGGGGAATCCGGCTGAATTCGAGCATGGGATCTTCGATCTGATCTTGGGCTTCTTTTATAGGTCTATGGAGGATGTTTTGAGCCTGGGAAGCAAGCTTCCCAAGCTTGGAAGGTTCGCAGGAGATAGAAGTTGAAACATACCCGAATCTCTCATGCATTCACATGAGAGATTGGGAAGGTTTTAGGGCTTAGGATCTGGCTCAAAAGGAAATGAATTCTTTGACGAACTTCCCTTTCAAATCTGAGAGGGATTCATTAAGGAATCAAGGAAAACATGCCAAAACAAGCTCGTTGGAGTTGTAGGATTAGGATTTCATGGCGATAGGGACCTATTTGAAGAAAATGATGATAAATATAGGGACCTTTTTGTAAAAAAATTCAAAAGCTAAGGGACCATGTGAAATAAAGAAAATCAGACTTGGACCAAAGTGCAAATTAGGTCAAAACAATCTCAGATTGGGCCCAAATTTTGGTAAAAACCTAATTTGGACCTAAGGAATCCAATGGTGAAGTTGGATTTTTATTTTGACCTAGTTTGACTGGGTAATTTGCATAATTACACAAATTAAGGCAAATGGTTGTCTGAAACTCTATTTTAGGTCAAGATGGGTTCCAATGGTCAAATTAAAAGTACCAAACCCTAGAGAATATTGTTATATGATTTTTAGAGGATTTAGATGAATTTTATTGTGACCAGAACCTCAATAGATTAAGTGGGTCTGTTTTTAGGATTTCAGATGTTCATTAATTCTTGTAAAGCATGAAAAGCTTTTTCTGTCTGTTCTAACCCACTTATTAGACTCTTAAGACCATTTGACCCTTAATTAAACCCTGAGAATTCCCGTGATTGTTCTGCATTCAAGATATGATGATAAAATTACATCTTTAACCCTAGTTTCTTGTATTTCTCTCTGAAAGGATTTACAATGAATTATGACATTCTGATGGTTATGTAAGAGCATTTAATGACTTAATCAGATCAAATTGAGCTAGTTATGGCTCATGATGGTGTTTCCATCAATAAGGGAAAGAGAATTATGAAGGGTCCAGAGGAGTACCATAAGGAGAAGCTTCAACAACTTCGGGGGGTCAATTTGGTTTTCGTGGCAAACTAGGAGCCGAAGGAGTCTGAAGCTCATCAAATTGAGCAAATGGTGTCTCCATGGCTCCCCCCTATGGAATATCATCGTCAGGTCCTGGAAGTTAAGGCAGTGCTACCCCAGAACACTCACCTCCCACTACCTGAGTCAACGAGTGCGGGGGTCGAGGTCATTTTTGGGGTCAATGCCACCCAAAGCTAGCAAATTGCTCCCCCCGAGCGGATGCCTTGTAGTGCGTTTCCCACCATTCAATGGGGTCTGAGAGGCTTTGGCAAGCAGGCAGCCTTAAAGCTATTCTCTACACTACTGAACTCGATAGAGCACATAAATCCACTCCTAGTGACTATCTTGTTGGCAGGGCAACTCTAGCTTAGGTTCTTGGTGGATGAAGGTCGTGCAGTGGATGTTCTAGTCTGGAAAATAATGCTAAGGCTAGGGTTCAAAGAAGAACACCTTTCCCCATCAACTCACCCGGTTCTGGGGTTTGGAAATCACAAGGTTATGTCGAAAGAAGAGATAAGTTTACCCCTATCTATCTGTGATGGGGACAAGCACCTGAACAGAACGGCAACTTCATTGTGGCTAGGTTGATGGCGGCATTTGACGACATCATCGGCCACCCAACGACCCATGCCTTCCGAGTGATCCCCTTCTCTTATTTCCAATTCATGCTCTTCCAAACTCCTTGACGAGTGGGGATAGTGCATGGGGATAAATCGACTGGGTGCAAACTCCTTCAGATTGAGTTGGAGTGATCCATGGAACCAAGGTCGCCAAAGCCACAAAAATAGGGAAAGAAAAGAAGCCACGTCCAGGTTATTTAGCAGGTCGGTTGATCCTCCAGCATTGTCAAAACTTCAGTTAGGCTCTTCAACCATAGCTATTCAGTTATATCCTGACGATGCAATTAAGATCGTTAGAGTCAGGGCAGACCTTGATCCCTCCTGTTAAATGGGCGAGATCAATGTTTTAAAATATGTAATCGTCGTAGCAAGTCAAAATCACTTGAAAACAGATAAAATTTATAACTTAGAATCTTTAATGGAGTCCGAGGTTGAACACAGGGAGTACATGTGGAATTCACAATATTAATCGCATTCAGAATCAATGAGCACAAGTAATTGGGCATTCAAATAGACATTCAATGAATAATAATCTACTTAAATTGATATTCAATCATATGCATGAGTATTTTAATAGTTCACAATGATAAAAAGAAGTTAAGACAAAATAATGGTGATTTGAATCACCAATTAAATCCTCTAATTAAGCATGCATCTCATAATCAATTTAACCTTAACCATAGTACTTAGATAATGCAACAGTAACTCAAATAATGCTTAATCAGACGATAGATATATCAATCAGAGGACTTAAGTGTGTCAGGCACAAGGCTTCTCAAAGCCTTTTCTCTTCATTTTTCTTCAGCTTCTCCTTTCCTACCTCTCCTCTCCTTCTCTGCTTAAGGCCTTCTTCTTTCCTTCTGCACGACCCTTCCTTTCTTCTCCTTCACAGAGCCTAATAGAGCCTAAGTGTTAGGCTTTTCAGCACAAGGCATGCACCCCGAGGCAAATGCGCAGAGAGCAAAGCCCTCTCCCACTCTCCCACAAGTTCCTCCACTTTCTTCTCTCTCAGATCCCAAGTCTAATCGGATCCAGATACTCGAGTATTCAGGTCTCAAACAGTGTCTAGGGTCACCGACGTGTATGGAGACCAAGGAGTGGAGAGGCAGGTGTGAGGGGACCTCACCCTCGGTGTCTGAGGCGAACATCCATAATCATGAATTCCTTATATATGTTGTGGGTGCCTCAGTGATTGCTGATGGGTCCCTAAGTTTCTCGCCAGAGCTTGATTGGAGCGAAGGAAGACAGAGGGGGCGGAGCGTGGTCGTGAGTCGAAACTAGGGTTTAGAGAGAGGAAGAGAAGTAGAGGGAGAGGGGAACCTAACTAACTAAACCTAACAGGAAAAAAGGAGAGGAAGGCGCTGGTTATGGTATGGCCGGCATCGGAGAAGGACCTCCATTGGGAGAGAACGATGGCGAGGATGAAGGGGGATAGGGTGCCCTGCTGGTATTGTGAGGCGCGGAAGATCTTGAAAAGGAGAAACTAGTCGACTATTGTCTGTGGCAGTCGGCGAAGAAAGCGAATGGAGAAGCTCACCGGAGCTTGCGGAGAGTTCGACTGGAGAGAGAAGGGTGGAATTCAGCTAAAACCAAGCTAAGGAGGTGTTTTTATAGGGCTCAAGGGGTCATTCCAAGCTTGGAAACCAAGCTTGGAAGCTAGAAGATTTCGCACCTATGGGTTACCCACATCGTCCATGCATTCGCATGAGAGATTGGGAAGGAAATAGGATTCATGGCCAGTCTCATTTTAAAGAGAATTCCTCAAGGAATCTCTGGTTCAATTTTGGGATCTTTTGATTGAGAATCGAGCGAGAAATCCTCACTCGAATCTCAGTGGTGGAGCTTCTGTTCACACCAATGGTGATAGGGACCTATTTGCAAAGATGATGAGAAACTTAGGGACCTATCTGCAAGAATTTCAAAAGCTAGGGGCTGGTGTGAGATAGAAAGAGTCTGACTAAACTGAAATACAAACCAGGTCAAGATGATCTCTGATCGAGTCCAAATTTTGGTACAAACCTAATTTAGACCCAAGGAATCTGATGGAGAAGTCGAATTTTGGTTTTGACCAAGTTTAACTAGGCAAGTTACACAGAAACCTAAATTAGGGTAACTTCCTGTCTTAGACTTTGTTTTTGGTCGAAATGGGTTTCAATGGTCAAATCAAGGATACTAAACCTTATATAATATTTTTTTATGAATTTTAGAAGGTTTAGATGAATTTTATCATGACCAGAACCTTTGTTACTTAAACGGGTCTGAAATTAGGATTTCAGGTGCTGTTTTGACTCTCGAAATGCGTGAAAACCTGTTTCTGTTTGTACGGACCCTCTTATTAGTCATTAATGCTCATTAGACCTTATTTTAACCCCAAGGAAATCCCATGATCACTCTGCATTTATGATCTTCTGTTGAAACTGCATATTTAACCATGATTTAATGCTCTTTTCAGAATGGATGTTTAATGAATTATGACTCTCTAGCGGTTATGTAGGAGTAGTTGTCAATTGATTCTGACTAATTAAAGCCAGTTATGGCTGATGATGATGTTATCATCACCTCCAAAGTCTAGGAGCTTTTGCTTTTGTTAAGGGCCAATGCGAATATATTCGCTTGGTTTGCCAATGACTTACCGGGGGTGGACCCGTCCCTGATACAGCATCACCTCAATATCCATAAGGATGCTTGGATAGTGAAACAAGCCCACAAGCATAAGTCAGCCAAACAGTAGCAAGCAGCTGAAGTAGAAGTTAAAAAGCTCATGAAGGCTGAATTCATTAAGAAGTCTCTGTACGTAGCATGACTATCTAATGTAGTCATGGTGAAGAAGGCGAACAGCAAGTGGCGGATGTGCGCCAACTTCACCAATTTAAATGAAGCTTGCCCTAAAGATGAATTCCTCTTGCCTAGGGTCGACGTGCTAGTGGACTCATGTAGTAGCCAGTCCCACATGTCCTTCCTTCATGCCTACAATAGATACCTCCAGATAAGCCTTGCTCCAGTAGATAGACCTCATACCTCCTTTATAACAAATTGGGGTTTATTTCAGTATAGAGTCATGCGTTTTGGCCTGAAGAATGCTAGAGCAACCTACCAACACCTTGTAAACATGATTTTTTCCCACCTAAGAGGAAAGTCATTTGAGGTGTATATTGATATGTTGATGGAGGGATCAAATTTTCTACAACATCTAGAGCACTTGGCGGAGGTGCTCCATATCTTAAGGGACCCGCCTTCTCCTGAACCCTGATAAATGCGTCTTTGGCATTTCAGCGAGAAAATTCCTAAGGTTTCTACTTTCTAACCGAGGAATAGAAGCCAACCTCGATAAAATTCAGGCGATCATGACTTTAGAGCCATAAGGGAAAAGGCTATACCGCCGCCCATTGGACTCCTCACTGCCAGAAGGCTCTAGACAAGGTACAGGAAGCTCTTAAATTCCTATTTTGACAACTCCTAAGGTTGGGGAATCTTTTTTCCTTTACGTGGTAGCGTCCCTGTCCGCTGTCAACGCAGTTTTAGTGGGCGAATGTGGAGGGTAACAACTAGTATACCTTATTGTCAAGACTTATCAAAGGTTGGCACAACAGATAAAGTGTGTAATGGAGCTGGCGAAATTCAACATTCAGTACTAGCCAAGGAGATCAATCAAAGGTCAAGTTCTGGCAGATTTGTAGCGGAGTTCACAGGCTCGGATGCTTCCCTCTCTTTGCCTTGGAGGTTGTATGTAGACAGCTGATGTGTATACATCTAAGTAGCCTAAAATGCCTATTTATGTATGTTCTTAGTATCATAGAAGCATCGTGCATTATAAATATTGCATAACATGCATCATCATGCAATTAAGTTAATTTGTATAAATTGTATAGTAATTCACCTCTTTTTGTGGCCAAGGACAAGGCAATATTTATTGGGGTCTCGAATTGAAGATCCAACCGTACGGATCTAATCAGGGCGACGATCGGAGTTGAACGACTCTGAGATCGCCCCGATCAGATTTCCGTAGTATCAGATACAGTCCGAGAAAAATCAGAGGATAAGGGCCAAGGTGGTGTCAAATCTGTACCTCAAACGACAAATCCAACCGCATGGATGGGTTCGAATAGACGATCGTAGCCCAACAACGTGAAAAACGATCCATCTATAAGTTAGAGAAGATAGACGATCAGGATGGAGTCATGTGACACCATCCCCGCCTGCCCAATACTGGCCAAGCCTCCCACTCCATCTTTGAAGGCACAACCAAGATGAGATCTCAGCCGTTGGATCGAGATCCAATGGTTGAGGAGACGCGACCATTAAATCAAAAACGAGACCAAAGGATCCCCGTAGCGCAGTGGTCAAGAACAATGCACCCCAGCGGTCGTGCGTGTAGGATCTAAAGATATAGGAATATCTATGCGCACAAACACTCAAGCATGATATTAATAAATAACAAAAAGATATGCACAATCAATTCAAACCTCAAAGGACACAAAATGTATAATAGTTCCCCTCCCTTGGGTACTCCACTACCTAAGCCTCCCAGCTTAGGGTTTTTAACTCGATTCCCTCAACTCTGAGGGAATCAATTTACTGAACCGAGGTATTTCACGGGTTACCTTAACCCAATTACAATAACGGGTTTGTTACAACCCAACGAACAAATGCTCAAGAACAAATGAAATACAGGTGTAAGAAAGAAAGATCTTACAACTAAGTTCCTAAGCCTCTCAACAATATATAAAATAATATTACCGATTTGAGAGCCTAGTGAAGACGTGAATGCCTTGAGAATGCGTGAACAAAACACATCGATGTGTTTGCTAAACCCGTAGCAAGATTGAAAAGCAGCAAACTATTTCTTTCTCTTTGAATATGGTGGAATGTATGAAATATAGCTCTAGGATTATGTTCTTATCTCTCTTGTATCTCAAGTGTGCAAACAAAGAGTCCTAGGATCATTTTATAGAGCTTAGGACCTAGGATACTCGTCTACTAGACATTGGGATTTAATTCCCAATGTTCACATTGACGAAATAAATTTTCTATCCATTCTGTTTTGAGCCAACAGCTATCTGGTACTGGTACTCGTTGCTTCCAGATTTGGGTTTTAAACTCTTAACACAAATCTGTAACCCACTTGTATCGGTACTGATCATGAGTACTGGTACTCGTAAGGTACATGTTTGTTTCTTTGAGAAAACCCAAACCTGTAACTCACATGTACCGGTACTAAACTTTAGTATCAGTACTTGTAGGTTAACAAATACCTTTTCTAACTGATTTACTCAATTACATTCTTTGAAAATGTTCGCAACGTAAGTCCTAATTTATCTCTAATTGATTTTACAATCTAAGTTATGATTCTTTGTTAAGAGGCATATACAATATATATATATATATAAACTCTAAACTAGAAACACTAAAGGTCGAAGATGATCTTCTCCTCGATTCTTCCTTGTCATCTTGCCTCCTTCTTATCATAATCTTCTCCTTTTCATCAAGCCTTCATCATTTTCTGTTTGCCTTGATCTTCACCTAAATCTGAAAAGAACTCAATTGCAAATATTAATCCATAATAATTTTGTTAACACCAAAACATGATGTGGAACAAGGCTCCAATAGCGCATTTGAGCCACACTTCCACATTCCTTTCCTCGCGTGCACTAGCTTAATTCAGCCGTCCGATCAGACGCCAACGACCCAGATCATCACATCGGATGAACACGTAATTCGATGCTCGATCGCATGCTCGATCAGATGTGCCAAGTGCATTATTTGAAGCTCGGGCGGGCATGCGATCTTGACCCTTCGATCCTGATCCAATGGCTCAAAAGGTGGCCGCGTCATGCCATAACGCATGAAGATGAAGCAGTAGTGGCACGATCGTGGCCGTCTAATCTTGATCGGATGGTCGAGGTTGCACCAAACCGCTCAACATTTGAAGAAGTGGTGGCATCGTGGCACGTTTTGAGGCATCAGATCAAGTGAGGGTGGTAGGGATGGGGCACGTGGCTACAGCGACGTGTGTCTACATTGACGCGTGTATCCATTACTAAAGGCAGTAGAGTTAAATGTTAAAAGATGAAATTCCTATTTTGCCTCATGTAAACAACTATATAAAGGCCTTATGCCCTCCACATTTTCTTCATCCCTTCCTTTCTTCTCTCATCTCATCCAAAGCTCTACAAGCTCGTCCCAAACCTGAGATGCAACATTAGAGTCTTAAATATAATTTTTCTGCCTTCTCACCCCCTTTCGTAGAGCGCCCGCAGTTGTCCTCTCACATCCATTCGGGAAGCAGATCCTGCTGCAACATCGCCTTGCTCCACCCTCCTTCCTCAGTCTTTGTTGCCCCTCGTCCAGCATCTTATCACCCTCGTCTGGGCGCTTCGTCAACGCAGCTTGTCCTCCAAGCAATCGTCGAGTGATGATAACATCATCATTAGTCATAAATAGCTTTAATTAGTTAGAATCAATTGACAACTGCTCCTATATAACCGCCAGAGAGTCATAATTCACTTAATATCCTTTCTAAGAAGAATGTATTAAAACTGGATTAAATCTGTAGTTTTAATAGATCATAAATGTAGAGTAATCATGGAGTTTCCCAGGGGTTAATTAAATGTCATATGTTCATTAATGTCTAATAAGAGGGTTCGTACAGACAGAAACGGATTTTTCGCACACTTTGAGAGTCAAAACAGCACACGAAACCCTAATTTTAGACTTGCTTAAAAAACAGAGGTTCTAGTTAGGATACAATTCATTTAAACCTTCTAAAAATCATATAAAAATATTCCATAAGATTTGGTATCCTTGATTTGACCATTGGAACCCATTTTGACCTAAAATAGAATCTTAGATAGGAAGTTGCCCTAATTTGGATCTCTACGTAAATTACCTAGTCAAACTTGGTAAAAACCAAAATCCAACTTCATCATCATATTCTTTGGGTCCAAATTAGGTTTGTACCAAAATTTGGGCCCAATCAGATATTATCTTGACCAAGTTTGCATTTTAGTCCAGTCTGACTCTCTTTCTCTTCAAATCCGCCCCTCAAATTTCAAAATAATTACAAATACCCCCCTAACTTTGTCATCACCTTCACCAAGAAGCCCCTTCTGCCATTTCCATCTAAACACATTGAACCACTGACCTTCAATCAAGGCAAGCTCCCAGATTCCTCAATCAATCTCCTCCAAAATTGGAAGGAGCATTCTTTAGATGATTCCCGATCATTTGAGCTACTTCTTGGATCGTGAATCTTAGCCAAAAGTTCATGCGAGCCTTCAAAATTTTAGGGATTGCTTTCCTTAACATTTTGAAGCTCGTCGAACTTCCTCCCTTATTTGCAGCAAGTCCTGAGGTCTATATAAGCCTCCCCTGGACTGCCTTACCTCTTTGGCTTGGTTTTGAACAGGATTCCACCTTCTTCTCCTCTCTCTGGGCAAACTCTTTGCAAGGTTCGGCGAGCTTCTTCGTCCTCCTTCTTTGCCGGCCGCCACAGACTATAGTCGGCCAATTCTTCTTCCTCAAGCTCGTCTGCTTCTGGCAATACCAGCAGGCATCACTTTCCTCATCTTCCTCGCTGCTTCTCCCTTACCATAGGCTTCGTCTTCTTTGAGTCTGGTGTACCCCTGGCAAGGACATTTCTCCCCTTTCATCCGGTTAGACTAGGTTAGTTAGAGTCCTCTTCTCCCCTACTCTCTTTCCCTTTCTTTATCCCTTAATGCAACCCCTGACGCCGCCATCCACCCGTCATCTTCTCCATCTTCTGCCACCCTCCGGTGAGGTTTCCCCGATGCTCCACCACACCAAACACCTCACCAACACCTCCATAACCTCCGCCTTACCTCCTTAACCAAAACCCTCATCCTCGTTCATCGTTCCACCCATCCAATTGACCTACCGAACAACCCACCTTCTCGCCTTCATCTCCGTCACCGCCAGCCCTCTACGACCACCTTCATGGCACGCCACCACCACCAATGCCCTCGCTGCATCCACGCGATCCTCCTGAGGTAATTTAATGTGGTTGTGAGGCCATTCTTTTGCATTTCAGGTATACGCTGTCCTCCGCCGTCGCCGTCGTCACACCCGTCGTTATCTGCTCACCTCCAGCCACTTTTGGATCTAATAACACTCCCAGGTGCTGCAGAAGGAGACCATTAAGAAGCCCAGGTAGGCACTTGATCAAGTAAGGGAAGACCAGTGAGCGCCAATTGAAGAAGGCTCCGCAGCAGTCACATGCAAAGAAGCAATGGGGACAGTCCCACATTGGTTGATGAGGAGAGCGCGCATGCACATAAATTGATTTTGTATTTTACCCTTACTACTCAGTAACATAAGGGGTCGGGTCCCTTACTACCCCTGCACATACCCACTTACCCGACCTATGCAACTCCTCGATCACCATCCACGCTGGTGACCCTGGACACTATTCGAGACCTGTTTACCCGAATATGGATCTGGTTACACTGGGTTTCTGAGTGGGAAGAATAGGAGAGGACTTGTGAGAGAGCGGGGTGGGTTTTGCTCTCTGTGGTTCTACTCCAGGTGTGTGCCTTGTGATGAAAAGCTTAACACTGTGAAGGAGAAGTTCTGAGAAAAAGAAGAGAAGGAAAGAACGGAAGGTCTGAAGAAGGAAAGAAAAGAAACCAAGAAAAGCAGAGCAGAAGAAGAAAGAGTGAGGCTTTGAGAAGCCTTGTGCTTGACACATTTAAGTCATCTGATGCATGGTTCTGACGTCTGAGGCTACTGTGGATTAATTTGGCCACTTATGTGACATGACATATCTAATTGATAACAATGTTCATACATTTGAGTAAATTGAGTAGTTGATATATATGCTTAATTAAGACTAATAATTGGTGATTCAAATCACCATTGTTTTGTCTTGATTTCTTTTTATTCCAAAGAATTCTTGAAATACTTTTGCTTATTATTGAATATCATTTGAGTGGATTGTTATTCATTGAATATTTAATATCTTGCACCATTTATTGTACTCATTACTTCAAATTGAAGATTAATGTGGTGAATTCCACATTTGTTCCCTGTGTTCGATCTCAGACTCCATTGTAGATTCTGAGTTATAAATTTTATCTATTTTCGAGCAATTTTGGCTTGCTACAACGATTACATCCTTTAAAACATTGATCTTGCTCGTAAACATCGAGAAGGATAATTTCTCATTCCCTTCTCTTTTATTGCTTTCTACTGTAGATTCCCTACTTTCTAGTGTAGCAAGTAGTTGTAGTGGACATGCAGCTATTGTTATAAAATTTTTGTTTATTCTCTCCCTATTTTCTCTTTATTTGTATTATTCTTTCTCTCTTCTATTAATTATTCTTTAAGTAGATAGCTAGTAGATTAATTTCAACCAGCTAATTTGCTTCGTAATAATAAATCCAACGCGATTTTTTATCAAACGTTCGCCTCCCCGTGTTTGACTCAGGACTCACCAGAGTTTTAGTTAAATTATCTATTTGACGGATTTTTATGCACTACATCGATGGATTTTCTAAACTCAAACTTTTAGCATAGAAATTCCGTTCACAGGCAGCCAAAATATTGAAGCGGAAGATCTACGCAAAAGGGATTGGATTTTGAAAAACCCGTCATCGTAGTATGATTTGCGAAGAAATCCATCAACAGATAAATTTACTGAAATTCGTAAAGAGATTTTGGGTCGAACACAGGGAGGCTATGTTGATCTAAAATCCGCAATTATATTTTTTTGGTATTTTTTTGTTTTAAAAGTGAGATAATCACAATGAATTTGATATTAACATCAAGAGAGAGAGAGTGATAGAGAGGGAGATAGAGAGAACAATCACTTTGCAACTGAATATTGTTTTTACACCTAGAAAGCCTGAAATGATTATAGCTAGAAAGCTAGAAATTCTATTCTAGAAAGAAATAAAGAAGGAAGAGAGATGTTATCCTACTTAATGGTTGCTTGGTGGACAAGCTGGACGGGGTGACGCTTAGAAGACAGAAGACAAAGAATGGAGCAGGAAGAACCAAGGACGAGGTAGGGCATCGTCGTCGTCGTAAGATCCACTTTCGGAACGGGGGAGAGAAAATTTTGATTTTGACTTTAGAGGAGCATCCCGGGTTTGGGACAAGCTTCTTTAGAGCTTTGGAGAGGGAGAGAGGTGAAGGAAGGGATGAAAAATATGTGGGAGTCGTAGGGCTATATATAGGTGTAGATTGGAGGGGCAAAAAGGTCTTTTGTCATCAAATCATTAATGTCAGGTCTTTAGTGATGGATTTATCTGTCACTAAAGGCTTGAACATGGGCGACGTGCGCGCCTCCCTGCCTCCTCTCGCTCAACGCATGCATCACGTACACGAGCTCTTGGTTGTTTGATCAAGCAATCGGACGACTTAAAATCATGCGTGCCTTCTCTTCAGCTGTTAAACGCTATGTAGCCACCTTCCTAGTTGTAGGATCGAGATCGAAGGTTCGTCATCGCGTACTCACCGCCTTCACATCGCACTCTTAGCGCGTCTGATCGTGCGTCTCCCTTGGCGTCAGATCGCGCGTTAATTTGATGCGAAGATCTGGACTGTTGACGTTTGATCGAATGATCCAATTGTGCACTTGCGCTTGAGGAAGCATAGCACGAGGAATTGAACCTACGACCTGTGGCACCTAAGGGTCTTACCCACTGCGCTATGCACGTGGAAACAAAAGAAGAGTATTCTTGTGCTATTTAATGCTGACCGTTGGATCTTGATTCGACGGTTGAGATCAGATGTGGAATTCTTCTCACATGAGGTTTTATTTAAGGGAAATGACGTCGTCAATTCCTAGCCATTGGATGAAGAAGTGGGGACGCAAGTAGTTTGGAGGGTCTGGATGGCTCCATCTTCGCCGTTCATCTTCTCTGAGCTGTAGATGGTGCCACGGATGTCAGATTGGATCGATTTTCACGTTGTTGGTCTGCAAACATCGATCCGAATCCATCTGTGCGGTCAGATTTGTCATCTGAGGTATGGATTTTCATCACCTTGGCCCTTGACCTTTGATCTTTCTCGGACTGCATCTGATACCACGGAAGTTTGATCGGGGCGATCTTGGAGTCATTGAACTCCAATCATCGCCCTAATCAGATCCATACGATTGGATCTTCAATCCGAGACCCCGATATGATATTGGCCTATTACTTGACCACAAAAAGAGAAAACTAACCTAAACTTTATACAATCTAACGTAAATGCAAGATGATGCATGTTCTGCAATATTTATAATGTATAATGCAACTCTACGCTTATGAACATGCATAAATAGACAGTTTATGTGATATAAACGTGTTTACATTAACCACTTAATATCCACATCAGCCAAATGTCAAAGTCAACCTCAAATATAGCCACAATAACTCACAATCAGACGTCCTCAAGGTTTCACAGATGCCTTAAACCACTCAAAGCACAACCAAGGCACAAGGCCTCAGCAACCTCAGAAGTCTTCTTCCTCATATGCTAAGTGTTAGGCTTTTAAGCACGCACCTCGAGGATGAACAATGCAAAATGACCCCCACCCTCCTCAGAATTTCTCCTCTCCCCTTCCTATAATCGGGTATTTAATCGAGTAATCAGGTATATGGGTAACTGGGTCATGGGTCTAGGCTAACCGGGCATGAGGTGAGCTAGGAGTGTAAGGCAGAGTGCATGGGGGACCTCACCCGGCGATGAGGCTACAACACGTATTCCCTTTATATCTTTCGAGTGCTTTGAAGACACCTGATGTGTGACTATTCTCATACCCCTTCTCTACGTGCAATGGTTGAAGTAGCGCCATGCAATTGCTGCTGCAGTCTAGACAAATTGAAGACTGAGGAAGCTTTGTGAGGTTACTCTGCAGTTCCTGAACATGGTAGCTGCGGTGATTACGGCCGGATGATGGCAGACGAAGGAGGAGATTTGACGGCGACAGCGGAGCTCCGACGATGACCTGAAATGCCATAAAATGGCCTACGACCCAATTAAAAAGCTCCTGAGCTTCACTAAGTGGTGGCGAAGGTGATGGTGGTGTTTGTGAGGTGTGAGGTGTATGGTGGTGTGACGATGACATTGGGGAAGGCGTCGGAGGTGTGGGTTTTTTCAGTGGAGTCGTGGAGTGGTTACTTCGCATGATAGGTTTAGGGCTTTTGATGGTGGAGTTGCGGCGAAGCTTTTGAGAGTGATAGCGGGCATTAGGTGGTCTGTGGCAGCGTAATGGCTTCGTTGGAGGCGTCGCTGGAGGTGCAGAAGACGGAGGGTAGGAGGTGATTCGGTGATCGAATTGGGGTTTAAAGGGACTAATCCTAAGCTAGAGAGGGAGAGGAAGAAGATAGACCTAATTATGGACGATAGGGAAGGATATTCGCGTCAGCTTTGTTTGGCTGGTGCCAGAGGGGAAGAAGGCTCCGGTGATGAGAACGGCAAGGAAGAAGAGGTCTGGGAGCTCCTACTTTGTATGGCGAGAAGAGGATGAGTTCAAGGAAGAGGTTCCCTCTGCCAATCGTACATAGTAAAGGGTGACGAAGAGAGATTAAGAAGCTCATTGGAGCTTAGTCGGAGCAGACCGGAGGAAGGAGAGGAAGAGGTGTTTTGGCCTTAAACCTTGCTAAGGAGGACGGTGGAAGCTATGTGAGCTTATATAGAGCTCGGCCATGCCTCAATCAAGAGGAATTATCACGATTTCATCACGATTTGGCTTGGGTTTCATCGTGGATTTCTAGAGCTTCGACTGAGCTCCACGCTTCAAATCTAGGCTTAAGATCGTGTTCAAACGTCCTCTCCTAGTTTGAACACTAATCCCACCGATTTTGGTGAGATTTGGTGGGGATCTAATGAAGATCTCGTTGAATCATCATCGGTGGAGTTGGGTTTAGGAATCTAGGTTGAAATCAGGCGGTAGGGGCATTTCATGAAGAAGATGACAAAAGATAGGGGCCTTTCTGTAATTAATTTGAAAGTTAGGGGCTTAGATGTAAAGAATAGAGGTTTTAGGGACTGAAGTGTAAACCATCATTTTAAATGCTGTCGGCAAGGCCATTTTCGAGCAGGGACCGTGCTAACACGAATAAAGTGTCGATTTACAGGGACATCGTTGGCATGCTGTCAAAATGGTCGACATGTCGGTGAAATAGGTGTCCATGCCGAGATTGTTGGTTTTTTTGACTACTTCTGTTATTTTTGTTGATATGCATCGGCATGCCCTCGACATGCTCATTGGTATGCCCATTGAAAAATGGGCATTTCCACAGCGTGCTCTTGGCGTGCCCACAAAATGTACACTTAGAATTTCATCGACACGGCATCGAAATCGATATTTCGAACCTTAGTGTAACTAGGTCAAGAAAGACTTTGATTGGGCTCAAATTTTGGTACTAACTTAATTTGGACCAAGAAATCTAATGGTGAAGTCGGATTTGAGCTTTGACCACATTTGATTGGAAAATTTACACATAAGCCCAAATTAGGGTAAAATTCCGTCTGAGACTCTGTTTAAGGTTGAATGGGTTCAGACGGTTAAACCAAGGGTATGAAACCTCTTAGAATATTTTTCTATAAATTTTAGAAGGTTTATATGAATTTTATCCTGACCAGAACCTCTTTAATTTAAGCGAATATGAAATTAGGATTTTGTGTGCTGTTGCGATTCTCGAAACGTGTGAAATCCCGTTTCTTTTTATGTGGACCTACTCTTTGGCCTTTAATTCTCTCTTGAACTTTAATTAACTCCTGACAAACCCCGTGGTTGCTCTGCATTTATGATCTGATGTTAAAACTGCAGAATTTACCCTTTTTATTTTTTTCTTGTCAAAATGGATTACATGGAATTACTGTCCTCAGGCAATTATTCAAGAGCATTTGTCACTTGCTTTCAAATAATTCAAATTAGTTATTGCTAATGATGGTGTTACCATCACTCTACTAGTTCATTCTACATTCTAATTCCTTAATTTAGGACATTAATCTGCCTAAACCACATCACATACACCTGAGCACCTCCGCTGTCCATGGCAGAGGTCTCAGACCTAATTTCACATCCAATTGGGGTCCTCCACCACTTCTCCACATCATTGGGACCCTGTTCCACACTTTAATTTCAACTATTTTCATGTATACATAAAATGCCTAATTTCACTCAACCTCTTAAGCTCACTGTTAATGGCGGCTTAAGAGGAGTTCGTTCGCTAATTCCTTTTGCATACACCATCGCCTCACTCTCCTGAATGTTTCCCCTCACTCAATTGAGTGAGATTTATTTCCCTGAGTTCACGCAAACTTAGGTTTGATTCACAGATTATTTATTCATAAATCTTTGTTTCTGTTCGTCAATTGACTTGATGTGTTCCTGAGGTTCCTTGTGACCTCAAGAGTCTTTTGAGACTTGTTTCATGGGGATTTAATCTCCAACATCCAAAACCAACCTTCACCGGAGCTCCGGTGAGCTTCGACAACATCGAACATGAGTTACAGCCTACTAAATCTCACAAGAAGTTCCAGATCAGCTTTATGTGATGTTAGGATCAAAATCCACTGATTAAACTTGAGTTTTGATGTTTATTCCTCTCTGTTGGTTGTCTTCTTCCTCAACTTCGGCAGAGCTGAGGAGACGCATTTGTTGAGGTCTAAACTTTAGTGATAGGTCCTAAAGCATGAGTAGGTTTTGTGGAATCTAGATTGATGATCATTTAATGCCTGTACTGTTCTCTCAGCAGCATGCACTTGTTACAGAGTGGGGGCATATGATGAGAGGCAAAAAGCACTCTCAGAATTAAAACTTCACACAAAGCCCAACGGATCCATTTCTCCGATGGCTCGGTGAATCTAGCTACCTGACCATCCAAAATCTAGGCGAGTCCTGGCGGACTCAACCAGCTAGAGGATCTGTTTGACCGGATTTGAAGAGACGCCAACAACATCCACATCAGCGCTAATGGCTTGCGCTGTAAAGGCTATTTATAGCCAAGTAATGGACGAGCCAGGGAATCTGCGAAATCTGCTATGAAACAAAAAGTTGTTGCTATATATTTTGTATTATAAATAGAGAAGATGAGCCTTTAGAGGGGGGCTTCACGCATTTTCTGAGAGAGAGAACAAGGAGTGATTGTACTATCAACCACCATGGTAAAATTTTGGGAGGATCTGTCACGCCCCAAAATCCAAACCCCCAAATGAGGGTTAGAGTCCCAAGGGACAAAAAAGAAAGAGGTGTTGGTATATTTAATTCGGCTTGTACCTAATTAAGTCGAGCTATAAATGAGTTTCATTCATAGCATAAAATGGAAGAAAATCCGAAAAGAATGGCACATAATTGAAATGTCCCTTCCCAAGGGTCGTTTGGAATTTTTCTGGAATTTTAGGGGTATTCTCAAATTTTTCTATGCACCAGAGGACCCTGCACGGAGTTTTTAATTTCTAGAGGGGTTTAACGTAATTTTAAAACCTCTGAGACTTACTTTGTGGGCTCTGCAAGAACGGGGGGATTTTACGGGGCCAGAGTCGCAATTGACCCGACCCCACACAACACCCACATTGCACCTCACCCATGCACACCCACCCCAAACCCTAAGCCCTTATAAAACCCCCCCACTCCACCCTCTCCACCACACGACACCATCCCCACTCCACCCTACTTCACAGCCATTGCACCCCCTCTCTTCTTTACTTCCACTTTGTGACTGAGAAGGTGAAGAGGGAAGTAGGAGGAGCACAGAGGACTCTCCTCCATTTGCCTCGCCACCGCCGTCCATCTCCTTCCCTCCTTCCCCTTGCGACCGTGAGTGGGGGAGGAGAGGAGGGGAGCAAGAGGACCATGGAGGAGAGGAGCGTGCATGGGAGGGAGAAGGGGGCCGTAGGAGGAGCTAGGAGAGGAAGAGAGAGCATGGTAGAGGGAGAGTAGCAGGGAGAGAAGATAGCTGCAGCTTCACGGGCGAGGAGAAGCTTTGCGAGGAGGCTCTGTGCGCGGATATTTCTACATTATCAGACGTCAATGACACCCACCAGACATCTGGAGGGGTCGTCGGACATCCAGAGAGAGCTCAAGACATCTGATAACACGTAGAGTGCCGAGGTATTTTCTTTACACGAGCTATGAGCCATGCATGCGTACCTACGAAAGGTTCAGGTGTTGTGTTTTTGCTGCGCGTGCGTGCGTAGGTACGAGGAACATTGGAAAGGAGTGTTGGCATGGCGTTCAAGGCATTTTAGGTTGTCTGGAAGTCGCGTTAGACATTCGACTGCTCTCCCAGACGACCGGGAGTAGTGTCAGACGTTTAGAGACCCCCTCAGACGGCTATGAGGGGTAAAAGACGACGGGTACAGATGCAAGAAAGTAAGGTGAGCTCCTACGCTCATTTAAGACATCTGGGATTTACCCCAGACATCTGATTTTGGTCAAGGTGCATGTGTTTGGGCTAGTTCAGGGCCTAAACGAAGTCGGTTTTGCACAAACAAAGTACCATTGGTTTTCTTTCGAAATTTCCTACACGTTAGGGTTGTGTCCATACTATTTTGAATTTCTTTGACATATTGGTCAACATTATTAATATTCGGTGTGACCACCTATTTGGAATAGGACTCCAGTCCGTAGTGCACACGGGACCCGCGGAGACATTGGGATCCACCGTTCATGCCCCTATACCACCCGTACACCCTAGTAGAGTGGTCATCTCTACTCTTATGGTTTAAATTATTAAAGTCATGCTAAATTAGAAATATCTGCTTGAAACTTAGGACATGAGATGAACCCTAGGACTGAGAATGTGAATGTTTATATTCAATGCATGAACCTCGCTTGCTATAAATTGAGAATGTATGTGGTTAAATTCTCTACTGTAGGTAATTGAATACTTAAATTGATGTGATGATTGCTTGTTCTGTTGAATCACAAGCTACCTGTTATATGAGTAAGAAACCAGAATGTGAATAGAGATACCTGCCGCGTAATGAAATGAGACAAGTACTATGAACAAACCCTATGGGGAACTAGAAAGATAGCTTAAGTACTGTGACTTGGAAACTCTGATGGTTACGGAATAATTCAATTACTGTGAGGCATGATGGTCAGTTGAGCTCTAACTTGGGCGTGAGCTGGCCCTCGTGTACGCACGTATCGAAGAGAGCTAATCACCCCTTGTGTAGAGAGATTAGCCTGGCCCTTATGTACGTGGTACCAAGGAGAGCTACTGTCACTTTTTTGTGGGGAGAAGGCTAGCCACCCCTTGGGTTAGGATCCAGGGTTAGGATTGGCCTCCCTATACAGACTCCTGTGAGGTCCACTGGGCCAACCGGGATAGTTGGGCGAGGGTATGCAGACTGTTGAGGGGTGATGCCCCCTATTCTGTTCTGTGCTGTACGTTTGGGCGTACCTGCTAGTGGAAAGGACTGACCACATGCCAGTGCGGGGTGATAACACTACGTTTTGGGGTAATAATTCTGCCAATTAGGGTTTATTTTAAAGATAATATGCACAAATAATACATCATGAATGGGCATGAGTGCATTGCATGCATTGCATGTTAAGATTGCTTATAAATCAGTATTAATGGCCATTTGCACAAGTTCATGTCAAAACAAGCCTTAGATGAGCAATCAGACCGTATGGATGGATTCAGAACGACGAACGGAGTCCAACAGACTCCAAATCGGCCAAATCCGACATCCAGAGCTCCCACAAATGGTTCAAGAAGTTCTGACCGTTGATCTAATGATCAACGACCATGAAGCTGCCACGTGGCGCCATCGTCGCGCCCCTCGGCCGCAGCGCAGCACTACCACACCACACTCAACAACTTTAAGTCGTCCAATCCGCCGATCGGATGGCTGAGAGTGCACGCCCCTCGCCCCCACATCCGCAGCGCCCATGAACCTGCAGTAGATCACGATCGTTGGATCTTCATCTAACTGTCGCCAGCACCCTGGCAGCGCGTCATATCCACGACAATCGGAGGACGCAGCACAGCAGTACGCGTCTCACCCTCGTGTTGAGGGGGCGGGTTCGAGGCGCTCGCCGCACCTCAAATTCGAGCGATCGCGAGGCGTGCGCGATTATATCCGCTCATCAACGATCGAACGGCGCGGAATCAAGCGACGTGGCGCGATCGCGGATGCTCATGATAGACGCACGTGATGGCACGTGCGCATAGAGCTCGTGAGGCACGATCTGAAGGCACGCTCCGTGCGCGATCTCAACCATCCGATCTTCGATCGGATGGTCCTCAGCGGCCACACACAGATCGCGAAGGAGAGGAAGAACAGCATGCGCATGCAACCGGCGGGCAGGGGGCTACACCGACATTTTTGGCATGGGTTTAGCGACGTTCCAGACGTCGCTAAATCCCATACTTAAATTAGAAACCCCTCTTCCTATATAAACCCCTTCCAACTACCCATGTAATTCATTTAATAGACTTGCAAGTGTTGCACCCCCTCCTAGCCACCCTTAGCACACTTTTAATCACCGGAGTTGACGAGCTGCCGACGGAGCCCTCCTCCACCGCCGTGGTCGCCTCGTCGTCTCCTTTCTCTTTCCCTCTCTCTCTCTATCTTAGCTTTACTTTACTTGTGCTTAAGCATTTATCTAGTGTTGTAATTGTAAAATTTGAGTTGTATGTTAAATATAGTATTGATGTTGTTTTCATCTTAATCTAAGTGAATGCCATGACTAAAAAAACTGTAACCCTACTCTCTCTCTCTCTCTTACTCGCTTTTCTCCCATGTTTTCTCACGCAAGCAAAAACCCACCATTTCCGTGACAGCTAAGTGATAGAAAAATCCAATTTCACGCCTCCCTGTGTATGACACTCGGACTAAAATCCGTTTCTACTTTTAAAACTGACGCAGCGAATGCTAGCTACAATGACACTCTTAAACAAACGCGTCCGTAGCGCGTCAGTTTTTGGCGCCATTGCCAGGGAGGCAACATATTTATTTTGTAACTTCCATTTTGCATCCATGCTCACATCATCTAACGCATTTTCTCCCTCTACCTGATGGTTGCAGGAACTCGGTGCTTAGACGGTGAAGGAGCGCAACTCGTGACGGTGGAGATGGAGTAAGCGCAACAAGGACCGGTTGTGAGTAGTTCTCTACCCGTGGTTGTTTGCTTTCTAAAAAAAATCTAAAAAAAATTTAAAAATCAGAAAAAAAATTGGCATGGTGAATGATTGCCTCATCCTCATCCGTAACTCATCACCCAACAATATATATATATATACACTCTAACATTCTTAAAGAGCTCATCTTTTTGGAGTGTTCTTTTTCTTTGAGTGGTGTTTATGAAGCCACCATGGTTTGACTTGGGTCGCACCACTCACCCCTAAAATCAATTCATCTGGTAGAAATTGCATGAACATTAAGATGAGCACATTAGGGTTTTAGAGCCTCATCATGTTAAAGGAAACTCACTCTCATCGATTGTGTGCAAAACTTAATGTGCCCACTTGAAACTTGCCTGAAAACATTAAGACATGTCAACCCTAAAAGACACGAAAGTAAAGACGAACATTAAAAGACACCACATTTTAAATCATTGCTTGAAAACCATGTCTTGTTAGGAGCACACACACTTGAATTGGATAACTAAGAGAAAACACCCCAATCAACGCCTCATCACATAACCGAAGCACAAGCACTACCCTAGCCCCATTAAAACAAAGTAGACATGCCCTAGGTAGGACTGGGATAAGTCTCAAGAGGTGTGGTTTTGTTTGCTGGGCACTTGGCCTTCATTCCCTTAGTAGAATCTGGTGACTAAGCTACGGAAAGAGTGTCAAACGACCGCGGTTGTGGGGTCTACGAAACCGGCGGCGCAAGCCAAAGGAAGAACCTTCTCCACAATCCCCTCATAATCAACCTAGCTAGTTTAGCTTTGGGAAGGGCGGTCCCATGCCTATAGACTTGATCGTTTCTTTGGAGATTTCTAAGTCCCCTAAGGAATACACTATAAGGACTAGGCTTGCCTGCTTGGTTGTGCACACACACTTCTCGCATCTGTCTCTCTCCGCATCCCCTCCTATTCTTCTCTAGTGTATGCACGGGAGACGATCACTTCATCTCGAGTTGTTTGTTTTGGAACGGGAATCCAAGGGACTTGATCTTGCTAGAGACATGGCCGAACCTAGAGTAGATGGGTTGAGGATCAACCTCCACCAGATACGATGGCCATCATCCAGGCCTAGATCAATTAAAACCATCGGCTTCAGCAGCAACAGATCCACACTATCATGCAAGCCATACACTGATTGCAGGACCCGCAAGGGCAACCACCACTTGATCCACCATAATTCTTGGGCTAACCTAGGCCCCTCCGCGACTTCTACAATCCTTCTGCGATTTGGATTGAACCACGCCTTAGGATCCCCAAGGGGGGAGATGATTTTGAGCTGAAACCAAACATCCTGAGCCTGATTCAGAGCCACTTCCATGGAAGCTCAAATGAGGACCCCTTCTAGCACCTAGAGGATCTTGACCGAATCTCCTGGACTGTAAAACCCAGGAACATTAACCTAGACATTATTTTGATCAAGATGTTCCCCTTCTCATTGAGAGACAAAGCATCTCACTGGCTTAGGACTTTGGAAGATCCATCTCCACCTGGGAAGAACTGAGGCTTGCATTCTTAAAGAAATTCTTCCCCATAGGAAAGACCAATGCCCTCAGAAGAGCCATTACCACTTTTACACTCCAGGGTAGGGAACAGTTCCATGAGGCGTGAGAGAGATTTAATGAACTATTGAGGAAATGCCCACACCATGAAGTACCAAGGTGGCACTTGGTCCGGATCTTCTACCACAGTCTGGACAGCAACCTTCGGAACTTCGTCAATGACTCATGCGAGGGAAACTTCCTGAACAAAGACGAGGAGAGCGCATTTGCGCTCTTCGAGTCTATGAGCGAAAATTCGCTCAATGATGGCGTGGATATGGTGTGGCTTCGAGAGATAACTGGGTTTTATTGTTATGTCGTTGTAATATAGCCAGTTGTTGCCATCATTTCAAATATATAAAATTTTTTTACTCGGAAAAGAGTTCCCGAGGTCGAACTCAGGGAGCAAGTTGTATTCTAGAGATATACATGTTTCTTTTACAAAAAGAAAGAGAGAGGGAAAGAATTTGTTGTCTTCTTTTCTCTTTGTTTTCTCCTCGTGATGTTCTTCTTTCTTTCTTTCTTCAGATCTCCTTCTTCTTCTTTGTTCTGCAGAGGTGATGCTCTTCTTTCTTTCTTCAGATCTCCTTCTTCTTCTTTGTTCTGCAGAGGTGATGCTCTTCTTTCTTTCTTCAGATCTCCTTCTTCCTTCTTTTCTTTTTCAGCCAGGGACGTCACCCCTCCTTCTTTCTTCTTTTCCCTTCAGGCCGTCGTCTGATTTCCAAATCAGACGACTTAAACTGCCTGTTGCTACAGTGTCTCCCTCAGCTTCCTTCTTCTTCCGCGGTTCTTCTTCTTCACCTGTGCCTGCACACTTCAGAGCTTACGTCAGAGAACAAAACCTACTCTACCCTCTCCCCCCGCGTCTCTCTCTCTCTGAAACCACTCTTGGGAAAGCTCTCCCAGAGCTGCCGGGTAATCGGGTTCGGGTCACGCCCGGGTCCAGGCCCACCGGCGTGCGTGGTGGGCGAGGAGTGCAGGTCAGTCTTAAGTCGGGTCGGGTCGGGTCAGGTCCGCGGGGCGTGAGCGCGGACGAGACCGGGTAACCGGGCGGGTGAAGGGGACCTCACCCCGTGTGCTGAGGCAGTAAGCCTCCAGCACTTTTGCATCTTATATCGCTGCGCCTCTTCAGGCTTTTCCGAGGTGGGACTAAATGTCCCACCTCAATTGCGCGCCCGCAGCGGGGAAAGCAGCGGGAGATCGCGGCGTCACGCGAAGCCTTCTGCCTTAGCTGCGAGCCTGGTGTTTTGTCGAAACGCCTCGCAAGGCCTGGGAGTTGAATCTGGGCGTGGCGCTGAGCGTGGCGCGCCTGTAGCTGCAGGCGGAAGCAGCTCCTTCTGCACGGCAATGGCGGCGGAGGTCGGGTGGCCTGTTCACAAGAAAACGGCCTCTCGGCCTAATCAGAAAGTGCCGGGAGCTTCGCCAGGGTGCGGCGAAGCTCGTGTGGGTGGTGGCGAGGCGTGGGACGGCGTGCAAGGGCTGCCCTAGGTCGGACTGTGGGTCGGAGGATGGGTTTGTTGGGGGAAGCGTTACGGAGGTGTGGAGTGGCAGTGAAGGGGTGGGGGGTGCTCAGTGTGATGAGGCGGAGGTTCGGTGAAGGTCGGCGAGGTGTGTGAGGCTGTGGAGCGATGGGAGCATCTCGCCGGAGGGTGGCCGGAGACGAAGGGGGTGACGATGGTCAGGGTCGGTCGAGAGCTTAATTGAATAAATTGAAAGCGGGGGAAGAAAGAGGAGAAGACGGGGAGTAGTTCTAGCTTACTTGCAGGGACGAAGGGGGAGGAACAGGGCGACAGTCGTATCGACTGTCGCCGGAGAAGACGATGCTCAGGGAAAGGGGCGGCGGCGAGCAGAGAGCCGGAGAGGCGCCAGCTGGGTGCGGCGTGGCGCGGGAAGAGCAGGGGAGGAAGTCTCTGCTGCTGGTATTGCGGCAGAGCGAAGAGGTGGAGGGGGAGGAACCGCCGGAGCTGGTGAGCGTCTGCCGGAGAGAGAAGAGAGGACAGTTGGGGATTTTCTCCGTCAGATCCAAGCTGCCCCGGTCGGTGGAGCAACGGGGGGTATTTATAGGGATCAAAACAGGGAGGAAGGCGGAGGGAGACGACGTGTCTCCCTCGCCGGAGGATGGCCGGAAACAAAAACCCATACCGTCCGTGCGTTCGCACGGCCGGTATGGTGGGTTATAACGACCAAGGGGGTGTCCCTGCGACGGCTGACGACGCAGGGCACCCCCGGTTTACTTGCCAGGTCCCCCCCCTCACCCTGCGCGGCGCCATGCTCCGCGCAAGGTCGCCGGAGCATGGTGGTGGCAGGTTTTGCAGGGGGACCTGATCGCAAAGAACGAAGGAGAGTTAGGGGCCAAAATGCGAGGGTTCAAAAGTTGAGGGCCAAAAAGTAAATATATGAGGACCAAAGTGTAAAGTTGGTCAAGGAGGTTTCTTCTTAGGCTCAAGTTTTTATACATGACTGATTAGGACCTAAGGAATCTGATGGTGAATTTCATTTCTATATTAAACCTTGTTTGACCGGTCAATTTATGCGAAAACCCAAATTAAGTTATTAATTGGGCATGGTTCTCAATGTAGGTCAAAATGGGTTCTGAAGGCCAAATTGAAGGTTCTAAACCCTAGAGATTATTTTTCTATGAATTTTAGAGGGTTTATTCTATTTTTACTTTGCCTTGAACCTCGTGAATTGAAGTGGGTTGTTTTAGGGTTACAGATTATCATTTAGTTTCTTGGAATTGCTGTAGCCCTTGCTAGATCATTTCATCCCACTTTTATTCTTATTAAGCTGCTTTGACCTATGTTTGGGCCCTGAATTACCCTGTATGCAGATTATACTGGTAAAATTGCATTTTTACCCCTTATGACTTGTTTTCTTCTCAAACTCAGAATTCTCTGAGTTAAGCCTTTCCTTGAGATATGTAGGAGCTTTTGTCCTTTGTATTAGGTCAAAATGAGCTAGTTATGGCTCATGATGAGGTTCTCATCACTCAACAATGCCTCCATGACCCAGTTTAGTCGATCCAGTCAACCCCATGGTGGGATCTATGAGGTATAAGCAAATTCTGTAACGGTTGACATGGATATCATTGCTAAGAAATTGGATCGAGTGGAATTGGTGGATAAAAAGATAGATGAACTGTTGAACCAGACCAGGAACCCGCTACAGACTCTCTCCCTAGCAAAAGGAGCTCACAATGTAGACCTGGTTTAGCCACTAAGCCAGATGCACCTGGAACAACCCCTGAATATTCTCTTCCCTCCCCCTCGACACCTTCTATCTTTGAAGATGTCCAGGCTATCCAAGGTTATTCCAAACTTGACCCCTTCTCTAACATTTACAACTCCAGATGGCGTAATCACCCAAACTTTGTTTGGACAAACCAGAAACTGCCTCAATTCCAAAACCAGCCCAGTCCAAATCATCAGCCAAACCCACCCTCCTATCAGCAAGGTCCACCGATTAGACCCCCTTATAACCCAAATAGGGCGGCTCCTCCCCCACAAAACCAAATGGACACTCTGATAAAAATAATGGCTGAAATGAACCAAAAACACCAGGAGGAAATGACTTTAGTGAATGGACAGTTGAGCTAGTTGTTGGATTGTAAACAACAGGGATCCCTTCCTTCTCAGCCACAACCGAACCTGCGAAACCTGATTAACAGAGGCCCCAATTCGCAAGGGTTCCAAGGCAATCCCGGGCAGGTCCACATGGTCCAGCCAGCCGCATAAACACCCCCTGGGTTTGGCGCTTCTTCTTCTTCTTCTTCTTCTCAAGGATCAACCCATGGTCCCAATGCCTCTATAAATGCGGTGACCTTGAGAAGTGGCACTAAAACCCAGGATCCCAAATGGTCGACTCCTCCCGAGACTTCACCCCCTGAAATACTCGACTTTGAAGACGAGCAGGAAAGACCCAAGGACCTGGAAACAGACCCTATTCACATCCAGACACCACATCCTGAGGCTTTGGAGAAGATAAAGAAAAGGAAAGTTGTTGTGGAAAATGAGGAGCTTTTGGAAATCTTCAAGCAGGTTCAGATTAATATCCCACTCCTTGAGGCAGTCAAGCACATCCCGGCTTATGCTAAGTTCCTAAAGGACTCCTATACATCGAAGCGTAAGCCACGACCCCAAGCACCTAGGAAGGTTGCGCTCTTCGAGAAAACCAGTTCTGTGATCTCTAGCAACCTTCTGCTCAAACGAACTTACCCACGAGGGCCCCTGATATCATGTAACATCGGGGACATGGAATTTGATAGAGCACTCCTGGACTTAGGTGCTTCAATCAATCTGATCTCGACAACCCTGTATCACCAATTTGGATTTAGAGAGTTGACGCCTACACTTGTGACCATCCAGTTGGCTGATAGATCTGTGAAGACCCCGAAGGGGGTTGTCGAGGACGTGATTGCTCGGGTCAAGGACTTCTATTTCCCGGTCGACTTCTTGGTGCTCGACATGAAAGTTCTTGAATAGCTACAAAACACACCCACCATCCTAAGCAGATCTTTCTTAGCTACAGCTAAGGCGAACATCGATTGTGACATGAGATGCATGGAAATCGCCTTCAGAGACTGATGAGAACCTCATCATGAGCCATAACTAGCTCATTTTGACCTAATACAAAGGATAAAAGCTCCTACATAACTCAAGGAAAGGCTTAACTCAGAGAGATTCTGAGTTCGCAAAGAAAACAGAAACTAAGGGGTAAAAATGTAATTTCACCAATCCAATCTGAAAATAGGGTAACTCAGGGTCAAAACATAGGTCAAAGAAACCTAATAAGAGGAAAAGTGGGATGAGATGATTCAATAAGGGCTACAGCAACTCCAAGGAATTAAATGACATCCTGTAACCCTAAAAACAAATCCACTTAAAAGCACCAGGTTCGAGGCAGAGAAAAAAATCAAATAAACCCTCTAAAATTCATAGAAAAATAATCTCTAGGGTTTAGAACCTTCAATTTGGCCTTAGGAACCCATTTTGACCTACATTGAGAACCATGCCCAATTAACAACTTAATTTGGGTTTTTGCGAAAATTTATCGGTCAAACAAGGTTTAATCTAGAAATAAAATTCACCATCATAATCCTTAGGCCCCAATTAGTCATGTATAAAAACTTGAGCCTAAGAGGAAACCTTCTTGACCAACTTTACACTTTGGTCCTCATTTATTTACTTTTTGGCCCTCAACTTTTGAACCCTCGCATTTCTGCCCCTAACTCTCCTTCGTTCTTTGCATTCAGGTCCCTCCTGCCAAACCTGACCAGCACCAAGCTCCGGCGACCTTGCGCGGAGCATGGCGCCGCGCAGGGTAAGGGGGAGGGTCTGGCAAGTTAACCGGGGGTGCCCTGCGTCGTCAGCCGTCGCAGGAACACCCCCTGGTCGTTGCAACCCACCATACCGGCCGTGCAAACACACAGATGGTATGGGTCTCCATCTCCGGCGTCCTCCGGCGAGGGAGACACGTCGTCTCCCTCCGCCCTCCTCTCTGATTCTACCCTATAAGTACCCCCCGTCGCTCCACCGTTCAGGGGAGCTCGGTCCTGACGGAGAAAGACCCCCACTTCCTCTCTTCCCACTCCGACAGGGAGCCCTCCAGCTCCGGCGGCCTCTCCTCTTCCTCCTCGTCGCTCTACCGCACTACCAGCTGCAGGGTTGTCCTCCCTCGCTCTTCCCGCGCCACGCCGTACCCAGCTGGCGCCTCTCCGGCCCTCTCCTCGCCGCCGCCCCTTCCCCCGGGCATCTTCTTCTCCGCGTGACAGTTGATACGACTGTCGCCCTGCTGCTCCCCCTTCGTCCCTGCAAGTAAGTTAGAACTACTTCCCTTCCTCTCCTCTTTCTTTCCCCGGTTTCAATTTGTTCAATTAAGCCCTCGACCGACCCTGACCATCGTCACCCCCTTCGTCTCCGGCCACCCTCCGGCGAGACGTCCCCATCGCTCCACAACCTCACACGCCTCGCCGACCCTCACCGAACCTCCGCCTCATCACACTGAGCACCCCCCACCCCTCCACTGCCACTCCACACCTCCGTAACGCTCCCCCAAACAAACCCATTTCTCCGGTTGCAGTCCGACCTAGGGCTGCCGCCAGACACCGCCTTGCGGCTTGCCGCACAGCTCAACACCTTCGCCGTGCCATGGCGAAGGTTCCCCAGTAGTTTGATCAGGCCGAGAGGCCATATTCGTGTTCGACAGGTTCTGAGGCTCGACCGCCATTAACGCCACATTGAAGCAGCTTCTCTCGCGCTCCAGGCTTGAGGACTCCCAGTTTCCAGCTGCTGTGGATTACGGAGACTCCTGCGAAGGCAGCCAGCCAGCAACCGACGAAAATCGAAGCTGCAGCTGCAGAAGCAAGGCCGCGGTCTTCCAGCAGGCGCACGCGAGGAGAGGCCTCAGTTTAGTCCCACATCGTGTGCAGGCACAGGTAAACAAAGAAGAAGAACCATGGAAGAAGAGAAGAAGAAGGCTGACGAAGACTGAAAGAAGGTGGAGCACTGTAGCAACGGCGATTTAAGTCGTCTGATTGGAAAATCAGACGACGCCCTGCAGTAAAAGGACTGCAGAGAAAGAAGGAGAACGAAGACGCCGTGCCACTGAGCAAGGGATCGCAAGAAGAAAAGCTTTACAGCTGAGGCAGAAAGAAGAAAGGAGAAGCTGAAGAAAGGCAGAACTGAAAGAAAAGAAGATGAGGAGCTCTGAAGAAGAGAAGAAATAAGAACAGAAGGCAGAAGAAGACCACCAGGAGATAAACAAAGAAGAAAAACCAAAAGCCAAAGAGAAGAGAAAACAAAGAGGAAGAAAGAAGAAACCAAATTTTTATCTCTCCCTCTCTCTCTCTCTCTTTATTTTTGTAATATTTTTGTAATAAGAATTTGTATCTCTAGAATACAGTTTGCTCCCTGAGTTCGACCTCGGGAAATCTTTTATTTCCGAGTAACAAATTGTATTAAACTGGTAATCACTTCTCTATACTATACTACGACGAAATAATAGAACTATAGAGGAAGGTCGTCACCAGTTTTTGGCACCGTTGCCGGGGAGCAACGGCTATTCTAGAGGTAAACATTCCTGTTTCTTTTAGTTTCTGATAATCTCCTCTCTTTGGTGCAGCTACAGGAAATCAAGAAGACAAGCAACCGCACGACAACCACTCCGAGGACAGGTAATTTTCTCCTCTCGCTATTAACCACTAAACTCTAAAGAGGAGGAAAAGAAAAGAACAAGCAATATAGGGCTAACCTGTCTTCATACTTAGTAACCATAAAAAGTTGCATGTTTTCAACCCATTATTCCTGCACACTATTAAGGGTATTTAAGGGCTAACACATTCTTGCTTGAGCCCTAATTACCCAACAAGAGCTAACTGGACCAAGTAGAGCCAACCTAGGATCCAACACTAGGGATTTAGAGACACACTCCTTAAGCAAGAATTGAGAAAACCAAATGAAGTGTGCCCAAGCCCTTGTCTGAAAACACTTATTCAGAGAAACCCTAAACAATTGGCTCTCTAAACACTTGAACCCAAAAAGAAAGGACCCAAAAGCTCTCAAAGGAACAAGAGGTAAAGTTGACCCCTTGGGTCAACCAACCTTAAAATTGGTCACTTTCTCACTCAAAATACCTAAGAGATCAAGTGTAACTTTAAGCACCCTGATCTTAAACTAAAATTGGTAGACTTAAGAGGTCAAGATCCCCATTCTGGTCTACCTGGAATCTCAGTGACAAGAGAGGTCGGGTGGGGGAAACCCTGTAACCCATGGGGACGCTCTACCGTGTAGGGGTCTTCGCGGGACTCTCCCTCTCTGGCTGCCCAGGTAATTCTCAGGTGGACGATCTTTCTGATCAAGGGGTCCATCTGCCCCGAACCTCTATAGTCACCCAACATTTTTGGGTGTCTTGATTGGGTCTAGCACCTGCTTATCTCATCCAGTCCTTCAGTATTTTGCAGGAGGTCCTTGAAACCTCCTATAGAAATTCACTCTCCCCGAGGCTAAGCCTCGGCTCCCTTGTTTTTGCAGAAATCATTCACATAGCCCCTCTTTCCTCTGATTCTGAACAAAGTCCCCTTCTTCCATTAATTCAAACTTCTGATTCTATCTTGATTCCACCACCTGATTCGAAGATGCAGCCTAATTACCTAGCAAGACTACCATGTAAAAAACCTGAATATCTGAGATCCATGAAAGATAAGATGATTGAGGATGCCCTTGAATTCTATGAAATCAAATATAAACCCTCAACACCAATAGAAAACATTCAGGTTGATGTCCCAACAACCACAGCTTTCATCATAAACTGTGCCCAAATTCTTTTGACAGAAGTTACAAAAGGATCAACCCGAGATATGCTCATGACAGGATACATTGAGATAGAAAAATTACACCAATCTGAATACCTTCAATGCTTGACAAATCCTGTACTTTGGGAACAACACCAAGATGCCCTTACAAAACGGGTAGAAATGATGAAATCACTAGAACAAACTATCAACCAGAAATACCCGTATATACCAGAAACAGAGGATGAACCATCTTGGAACAGTATTAAGGAACAATCCAGTTTCCCAGATCTCTGGACTAAGGCACGAAGTGGTTGTAGAATCCCAACCCAGATAGAAGACAATGTTGAATTAGGTTGGGATATTGCAGGAGAACACAATGATGAGCCAAACGTAGACCATGAATTGCCAAGCCTAGAATTCCAAAACTCCTGCAATAATGAGATCAGAACTGAACCTTTTGAGGGTATAAATTCCGCCCCTTATTTTGATAAGGTGGCCCTCGAAGGTTATTCAGACTTAGGTTCTAGTAACTCTACCCACATCCTAAGCCTAGAACCTAGATCTGAAACTTATTGGAAAGATTATGAGGCCCCTTATGAGAAAGATCAAATTTTTACAGAGTATGATTCCGGGCCTCTATTTGATGAATATCCCTCTCCAACATCCTCAGGAAATCTGATCGATTTTTCAGAAAACATGCTAATTTATGATACAGAAACTGAGGAGTTGGATGAGCAAGGTTTTAATGGGGTCTATCCTACCAGCTTCGAGCTTGAACAAAACACCTTTTTGAGCCCAGAATTGACATATAGGCTAGAACCCAGTCAGGCTGCTGATTCCACATCTGATGATTTTTGCTGTGGTGGAATTCATGATCATGAATCTCATTTTCGCCAACTCTCCGACAATTTCAGATCTGACTATAATTGCGGAGAGACTTTCCTTCCTGAACACGCCAGGCCCATCTACGACCTCAGTTCACATGACTCTGACTCCGACTCTGAGGTCCTAATTCCCGAGATCACTGGTAACACAGAATCATTCCTTTTCGATCCTCAGGAACCAAAAATAGAAAATGCCAAGAGTGATTGCAACCCAGAATTCAAATCTTTTCTCAATTCCGATTTCTTTCATCCTACAGAAAGTCTTCAGGCATTTGATAGTTACCCAGAGGACTCTTTACAGAAAATCACCTGTCATTCCTTTCTAGAAGAGCCCTCACACACAGTTGCCACCTCGTCTGCACACACAGAACTAATCAAAACCTCTTCCCAACCCCAACCCGCAACCGGACTCAATTTCTATCCAGATTCACCTCTCACCGAGCTGATTGCATTTCCACATCGGGTTTGGAACACTGATCAGACTACATATCATGCTCCATCATTCTCTGATCACCCCTGTAGGGTTTCCGCGTCATTCATTGATTATTCTACGGGTCCCTACTCTGACCAGACTGATTCGACTCAGCCAAACCCTGCGTTTTCACTTCCACATCCATCTAAGCTTCATAGTATATGGTGGGTTCCACACCTTTTTATCCACATCTATCAACCCACCAGATTGATTGGGTTTGGGCTACATCATCAGCCTGTCGATCTGAACAAGCACCTGGTTGGACCAACCAGGCTCTTAATCAAGGTGCTTGTCTTACAAAACTCTGTTGATTTGATCATCCCCTCTCCATCGCATTTCCTGCTTGGCTGAAGGCATCAAATTCAGCGCTTAACGGGAGGCAACCCGTCATTTTCCAAAAAATCCAAAACTTTTTCTGACACCTTTTTGCACTTAAGGTTCACTCTTGTAAACAGCCGACCCCACCTCAGATGCTTGCATATGGGATTAGAAATCGTCCGCAAAATTCAACCCGACCCATTCACTCATCCAAATTTCTGTCTTAAGGAATGAACTAAGTTAAATAAAAACCCCCTAAGTTACAATGAGAACATTGCAAATCTTAGGCATGGGGGGGTATGAAAGTGCAAAACTTGTAAGAAAAGGTTTCAAATAAAAAATTCACATATGCCAAAAACACCATAAAAATTAAAAAAAAATTTCGAAAAAGAATAAGAGGAAAAGAGGAGAAGGAAATTTTGTGAAGGAGAAGGAGAAAAGAAACAAAATGAAAAAGGAGCACAAAATTATGAGAAAAGGTGATAGTCATTAGTAAGGAACTAAGGAATTAACCTAAGTTCTAGACCTCATTCAAGAAAATAACTGAAAAGTGCATAATGAGATTAGTAAGAACGTAAACCTTAGGCATTCTTGAATAGACTCTTAGTACCCATTGAGATCTGGACACTCAAGAGGTTGAGGAAAATGAAAAGCTGAAGTATTACGTCTAAGGCTTAAGGAGTATTTGGCCTCGTTAACTAATTTTTGGTTTACGGGACTTAGTAACCTAAGCACCCTAACCTCACACACAGCCTGGTTCAGTAAGCGTAAAAATCAAAATCACGCAGAAGCGTCGCAAAATTCTGGAAAGTACACCTAGAGTAGGAGCGGCCGACCAACACAAGTTGATTTGGACGAGTTCCCAGCGCGGAGAGGCGGGAAATCCCCTCGAAGATGCGTAACAAAATATCATCTCCTCGGTGCTTGTCTCTTAGGATATTTACATATCCTACTGGGGGCATGTAAGCACTCTGCTGATTCAGATTCCATGGATGGCATTATCTCGAAGTGTCAATTGCCAGGGTTTGGATTCGGCCACGGAACACCATGGATGGGATTATCTCAAAATCTCAATAGCCAGGGTTCCGGGGGTTGCCATGGGTGGTGCTATCTCGAAGCATCGATCGCCAGGAACCCTTGAGGATTGATGATGGGAGCAATGAATCTGATACAGACTGTGTTGAAAAGCCAATCCTAAGCTAGAATTAAAAATAAAAAGAGAGAGAACTCTCCAAATAGAAAAATTTTCTATCTCTCTCTCTTACAAAACGCACTGCGAACTGAGCCAGGGCTAAAATCATTTCAAGCACGGGTGCTTTAACCACAAAGTCCAATAAACCTTAGGTTAGTTCTTGTGGGCCTTAAAAACCTTTGCTAAGGACTAAGGCTGAGGCTAGACAGATTTGGATCTTGATTGGTACTAGAGTACCTTTTAGGCCTATGGTCAGCATTCTAACCTAATCTAAGCTCAAATGAAAAAGCACTTATTTGAAGCTATTAAGAACTTCATGGTCTAGAACAAGGGTTGAAACCTTAAGTTTTTGCTAAGGGACTAGCAAAAGCTAGGCATGGGGGTATGATGAGAACCTCATCATGAGCCATAACTAGCTCATTTTGACCTAATACAAAGGATAAAAGCTCCTACATAACTCAAGGAAAGGCTTAACTCAGAGAGATTCTGAGTTCGCAAAGAAAACAGAAACTAAGGGGTAAAAATGTAATTTCACCAATCCAATCTAAAAACAGGGTAAATCAGGGTCCAAACATAGGTCAAAGAAACCTAATAAGAGGAAAAGTGGGATGAGATGATTCAATAAGGGCTACAGCAACTCCAAGGAATTAAATGACATCCTGTAACCCTAAAAACAAACCCACTTAAAAACACGAGGTTCGAGGCAGAGAAAAAAATCAAATAAACCCTCTAAAATTCATAGAAAAATAATCTATAGGGTTTAGAACCTTCAATTTGGCCTTAGGAACCCATTTTGACCTACATTGAGAACTATGCCCAATTAACAACTTAATTTGGGTTTTTGCGAAAATTGACCGGTCAAACAAGGTTTAATCTGGAAATAAAATTCACCATCATAATCCTTAGGCCCCAATTAGTCATGTATAAAACTTGAGCCTAAGAGGAAACCTTCTTGACCAGCTTTACACTTTGGTCCTCATTTATTTACCTTTTGGCCCTCAACTTTTGAACCCTCGCATTTCTGCCCCTAACTCTCCTTCGTTCTTTGCATTCAGGTCCCTCCTGCCAAACCTGACCAGCACCATGCTCCGGCGACCTTGCGCGGAGCATGGCGCCGCACAGGGTAAGGGGGAGGGTCTGGCAAGTTAACCGGGGGTGCCCTGCGTCGTCAGCCGTCGCAGGAACACCCCCTGGTTGCTGCAACCCACCATACCGGCCGTGCGAACGCACGGACGGTATGGGTCTCCATCTCCGGCGTCCTCCGGCGAGGGAGACACGTCGTCTCCCTCCGCCCTCCTCTCTGATTCTACCCTATAAGTACCCCTCGTCGCTCCACCGTTCAGGGGAGCTCGGTCCTGACGGAGAAAGACCCCCACTTCCTCTCTTCCCACTCCGACAGGGAGCCCTCCAGCTCCGGCGGCCTCTCCTCTTCCTCCTCGTCGCTCTGCCGCACTACCAGCTGCAGGGTTGTCCTCCCTCGCTCTTCCCGCGCCACGCCGTACCCAGCTGGCGCCTCTCCGGCCCTCTCCTCGCCGCCGCCCCTTCCCCCGGGCATCTTCTTCTCCGGCGACAGTTGATACGACTGTCGCCCTGCTGCTCCCCCTTCGTCCCTGCAAGTAAGTTAGAACTACTTCCCTTCCTCTCCTCTTTCTTTCCCCGGTTTCAATTTGTTCAATTAAGCCCTCGACCGACCCTGACCATCGTCACCCCCTTCGTCTCCGGCCACCCTCCAGCGAGACGTCCCCATCGCTCCACAGCCTCACACGCCTCGCCGACCCTCACCGAACCTCCGCCTCATCACACTGAGCACCCCCCACCCCTCCACTGCCACTCCACACCTCCGTAACGCTCCCCCAAACAAACCCATTTCTCCGGTTGCAGTCCGACCTAGGGCTGCCGCCAGACACCGCCTTGCGGCTTGCCGCACAGCTCAACACCTTCGCCGTGCCACGGCGAAGGTTCCCCAGTAGTTTAATCAGGCCGAGAGGCCATATTCGTGTTCGACAGGTTCTGAGGCTCGACCGCCATTAACGCCACATTGAAGCAGCTTCTCCCGCGCTCCAGGCTTGAGGACTCCCGGTTTCCAGCTGCTGCGGATTACGGAGACTCCTGCGAAGGCAGCCAGCCAGCAACCGACGAAAATCGAAGCTGCAGCTGCAGAAGCAAGGCCGCGGTCTTCCAGCAGGCGCACGCGAGGAGAGGCCTCAGTTTAGTCCCACATCGTGTGCAGGCACAGGTAAACAAAGAAGAAGAATCGTGGAAGAAGAGAAGAAGAAGGCCGACGAAGACTGAAAGAAGGTGGAGCACTGTAGCAGCGGCGATTTAAGTCGTCTGATTGGAAAATCAGACGACGCCCTGCAGTAAAAGGACTGTAGAGAAAGAAGGAGAACGAAGACGCCGTGCCACTGAGCAAGGGATCGCAAGAAGAAAAGCTTTACAGCTGAGGCAGAAAGAAGAAAGGAGAAGCTGAAGAAAGGCAGAACTGAAAGAAAAGAAGATGAGGAGCTCTGAAGAAGAGAAGAAATAAGAAGAACAGAAGGTAGAAGAAGAAGACCACCAGGAGATAAACAAAGAAGAAAAACCAAAAGCCAAAGAGAAGAGAAAACAAAGAGGAAGAAAGAAGAAACCAAATTTTTATCTCTCCCTCTCTCTCTCTCTCTCTCTTTATTTTTGTAATATTTTTGTAATAAGAATTTGTATCTCTAGAATACAGTTTTCTCCCTGAGTTCGACCTCGGGAACTCTTTTATTTCCGAGTAATAAATTGTATTAAACTGGTAATCACTTCTCTATACTATACTACGACGAAATAATAGAACTATAGAGGAAGGTCGTCACCAGAGACGAAAACATGCAGCTAGATATCTTCAGGGCGACCAAGTCTTTCGATTGCGACTGGGTTGAGGAACATGATCTCGTGGAGCCTTTGGTCGAGAAATGCCTTACCCTTAGTTCTGTCCCAGACCATCAGACCCGACCCTGTGACGACTGTTCTGACTCGTCACCATTTGTGCACATGACCTTTGTAGAGTCGATTACCATCAGCCACCACCATTCGAGGAGATTGATGTTGATCAACTCCCGCCTTTCCCCTTTTCGTCGACTGTTGTCCCACCCACACCCGAGTTAAAGCCACTACCTGAGAATCTCAAATACGTCTTCCTTGGACCTGACTAGACCTTCCCAGTGATTATCAATGCCAACCTAACTAAGGATCAGGAACTCAGGCTGGCCGCTACCCTATCAGAACATAAGGCTTCCATGGGGTGGACTATTTCGAACTTGAGAGGAA